>CM038673.1:625269708-631083743 GCA_021605145.1 Aegilops bicornis
ACGTGCCTTCCACCTCCGGTGAACCTCCCTTCACGCCCCCCGTTCATAACCTCCATGCGTTCGGCCTCGCCTCGCCTAATCATGCTATTCTCCCGATCAAGATGGTCTCTATTATTGCTGAGCCCACTTCCAGACTGCCATGACTCAGCCCGACAGCACTGCTGCGATGGGTCAAGAGCTTGCTGCCCTTGAGCGCCTGGGCACATGTGGATCTGGTTTCTCCCTTCCTGCAAGGTTCGTCAACATCACCGCAAGTGGGTCTACAAGCGATTAAGCACTGTCTCGATGGTTCTCTTTGAGCGCCACAAAGCTCGCCTTAGGCCCGTGGTTTTCAAAGAGGGAGCAGTGGACGCTGACAGGATGAGCCATTCGCCTCCGTGGGCCCATATGACCACCGTCCGCGCAGACTTCTTGTTGTGGCTTCTATTCACATTGGTCTATCCTCAACTTGATGTCCGTAACGCTTTTCTCAATGGCGAAGTTATGTGGAGGAGGTGTATATATGCAACCACCACCGGTGTTTATGCTCCCCGATGGTATGGTCTCAGTAGACTTCGGGCCGCCCTCTATGGTCTTAAACAAGCCCTCGCGACTGCTCCGAAAGCGCTACCAGGGTCATCGGGCCGCTGGTTTCTTGCCCAAGTTGATTATGATCCCGCTGTTTATTCACACGCCTCGTGGGTCGGAATCTTCCTTATCTATGTTGATGATATGATCATCACCGGTGACGACTCCGGGACTACATTGTCTTTGGATAAGGCTCGCCATGTAATCAGTTCCTCATGACTCCATCTTGGCCCACTATCTACTGCTTTTCTGGAGATTGAGATCTCACTGGACCGATGGCTTTTTACATCCCCTAGAAAAAATATATTCAGGATCTTCTTTTGCTCACTTTCGCTTGCCTGGTGATGAGCGCACAGCTATTGTGACTCCTATGGAGCTCAACGCTCAGCTTCGCTTCTTCTCGATGTGACCCTCTTCCTAATCCCACTCGCCACATCACACCTCGCTGGCAGCCTTGTTCATCTTGGTCAAGTTACGGCTCCCTGACATCTTCTACCCTGCTCACATCCTCGAGCCAGCTTTTGTTCCATCCCCCACCTCAAATTGCCCACTATAGTCACCTCCTCCGTGTTCTCTACGAGTCTTCGTGGCATCGCATCTCTCACGCTTTCTTCTTTTTTCCCCGCCTCCAGCTTCCTCTTGAGCTCCGTGCCCACTCCGATGCATACTCCGGGCTAGTGATCCTTTCCGATCGACGCCGTCATTCTGGGCTCATATTGTGTCTTTCTTGGTGGCTTCTTATTAAGTCTCGGAAGACAAAGAAATAGACCGAAGTTTCACACTCGAGTACGTAGAGGCTCGAGTTGCGTAGCCATGGCTATGCTTGACGGCCGAGGTGATCCAAGTTACGTGTTACTTCTGAGGATTTTGGTGTGTCTCTGCCATTTCCTCGACTCTCCCTTACCAAGCCGACACACTGGGTAGTTACCACATTCGCATTTCAGTATTGGCGCTAAGGTGACCCGTGAAGCATGAGCTCACCAAGAACATCATTGCGGATGCCCACTTTTGTGCGTAAGTGCTATGCAGGATCGCACTCGCTTTCCACTATGTGCCCTTCCGAAGTTACAGGCTTTGGCGGACTTCTTCAGAAGGCACAAACTCGAGCCGCAAAGCAGCATAAGCTTTTCTTCTCTCCAAACTCGTGTTAAAAGCGTTGATCCATCATGAGCTTTGAGGGGGCGCAGCAGATGTGTATAGTTCCTTTCTCAGACATCCTCATTGTATATAGGGCTTCTCAAGACTTTTCATCATACTATATGTATAATGCTTCGCCTTTGCATTCCTTAGTAAAGCTTAGTTGCTCATTTATGCAACAACAGCTCACATCTTCCTCGTATGCCTTCCACGCATAGTTCTATCCGAATTCCAACTCCAATCACTTTCATCTATTTCGCGAGAAGTCCTACATCTCAAAATGAACAGTACCAAAGATAATAGTCTTTACCGCCTAACAAAACAAAAACTAAAATAACAATAGATCTATAGATTTCAGACCGCCACAAATAAGACCAGGTGAATATGCAAGCAAAACAGATCCTAAAACAATGAGACCAATTGATACGAATGGCTATGAACTAGTGAGGTTCTCAAACTCCCAACACCTTTTATATTGACATTTTTTTGCAGTGAACCTTTATAATTGACATAAGGAGGTGGTGGAGGATTTTTTGAAAAAGGAGGATGACCCCGCCTCTCAGATCATGTATGCATAACGCTATATTTATTTAAGTATTCTCACAAGACCTTACAAAGCCAAACAACAAAGCAAGACTAAAGCCACCGCCTAAGCAACAACTGTTGCATACACCTATCCAATTGATAAAGGGCGCAGAGACAGTCCGGCCTAATACCAACAGACACCGCAGAGCTAACCTAAAACATCTAAGACCCGAGGTCCCAACCAGGACGCCTCTGTCCTCGGGTATGGGGCACCTACCAGCCCGCCGACACACTTCTCAACCAGGACGCTCAAGGAGGGTATCGAGGTGCCAAGAGCCACCCGCCACCAATCCATCTTCGTAGCTGTATCACAGCTGCATGTACCGCGTACAGGTCTCTTCTGCTTATCGACGCCACCACGACGCCGACAAAGCATCAAGTTGCCCTTCCCCGCCACGAAAAGTCCATCTCTTCCCACAGCGAATAACTCCGAATCCATCTGCGGCCCACGCCGCCAAGATCCGGCTGCCATCAGTGCGTAGGATGAATCACCGCTTCCACCAAAGAATCTGTGCTCGTCCTCGACCACGGTAGTGTACCTCCAAGAATGACGCCCCCAAGGAGGAACAACACCGTAGCGCGCCGCCATCCGATCACCCGACCCAGGGTTTCCGGAGGTAGCAGAGAGTGGCCTTGAACTTCTCCACGGCCGATGCTCTTCAAGAAGGAAACGACGCAGATAGCGCCACCACCGCCGGCCTTAGCGTATCGCCAAGCGTGCAAGTTTTCACCTGCATCAGTTCGGCGATCCAACTTCGCGGGTAACGGGCCATTGCCACCACCAGCAAAGACCACCAGGCAACTCCGAGCACCCAAGCAGATCAATGAGTCACGCCGCACTACTCAATCTGCAGATCGCTGCCACGCCGCCGCTGCCCCTTGGCGCCTCGTCTGGCCGGGTCGAGATTTCGGAGCCGCCACGATCGCGACAAGCGTCTCTGCTGCACACGCCGGAGCACTGCCGAGAGCTCAGCGCCACATCACAAGGGCCTTTGAGCGGACTCCCCACGCACACCAGGGAAACCGCGAAGGTGAGCCCCTGCCGCTTCTAAGCTCGCTGGGCCGGGCGCCGCTTCGGGCCCAATATTGGCCGCTAACAACCGGCCAGCTGATCCGGCCCTGCTACAGATCCAAAGCAAGTCGTGGAGAAGATTCCCGCTGCTGCTGACGCCGACCGGTTGGTTGCCCAAGGCTTGCTGCTCGGCGGGCGTAGGAGGAGAGAGGTCGGGGGGGGACGAGGGCGCTGGTAGCGCTTAGGGTTCTCCCTCAGGTCGGCTGGGGCGAGCATATCGAGGAGTCCAAATCTTCGTCAACGGGTGGGAAGGGATGATGCTTTGGTTGTTGTCTTTGTGAATGAGTGCATGTAAGCACATTTTGCAATTGAAGATAGACATGTACGGCATTTAATGGGTATGGGCGATGGGTACTGAAGCCTTGGTAATGCCATCAATTGGTTGATAAATTTTTAAACACTATATAGACACAGATGCTCATACACACACACGCACACTTATCTCTATGAAGGCAGGTACCTACACTCTACCCCTCACGAAAGTACCTACGAAAGACCTGAACCGACAAATCTTAAGATTGACGGTTATAGACGCTTCATAGCTGACAGACATGCTACACCGCTGAAAGAGTAGGGCCCAAAATCCTTGAATAAATCCAGGAAATCACGGCCACCCATGTCATGTCTAGGACTTGAATCCCTGTGGGAAGGTTCCACCACATGGAACCTAACCATTTGACCTAAGCTCAGTTTGCCAATTGTTTGATATTTGATTTTGCTTAGCATTGTCTAGAATTTAATGACATTCTTTGCCTATAGTGTGTTTCTTCAATATTGAAGGTTAGCTTTGGCATGGGAGGCCCCATGACTAAATCGCTTTCTTTTCTAGGTATTGTATTTATACAACATAGTTGATGAAGCATTGAACATTGGAGATGGTCAGGGTGATCACTCTTTTAAATGTGATTCTCCCTGAGACATCATGATGATTTTTTTTGCACATACGGCGCATTTTCAATCTATAAATAAATAGTTTTGGAAATTAGAAAAAGAGAAACCAAGAGAAATATATGCTTATAGATGAATTCTTATATCATTGTCTTTGTTTACTAAATTACTAGGAACTATTGGATTTTTTTGTGAAACCCACTCAGTAGAATGACCATCTGTTTCCTCGATGGATTCTCGTTCTGGATATGATTCGTCCTTGTAGTGCTTTTGACCTCTTACGTGTGGCAGCAAATGTTGTAGCAGCAAGATTCAGTATTCTGGTCATCTGTTTGTCAGCAGTTGCTCTTGGTTCTCTGAAGTTTTTTGTGGGATTTTACCTGTCGCTTTTGGTTCTGTTAAGTAGTACGTACTTTCTGATTTTGACTTGTGTCTCTTTGTAAAATGCACTGTTGTGCCAAGTGATGCGAGCCTTCTAAAAGTTGTTTACATGAGGCCCGTTTACTGAAAGTTTTGATAGTGCCAAATCTGAACAATTTGGTGCTTGTCCGTTGTGGTTGTGCACTTGGAGTTGATCGCTGAATCCATGTTTGTGTGATACGAGGGCGACAGCAGCAGCCTGCAGATTCCTCTTTGTTCTGCACCTGAACAAAAGTCTGAAGATGCAGTGCTAGTACCTTTACCGTGGAGATGTCCGCCTGCTTAGGGATGAGATTGTCGTTCTGGATACGATTCTCCTGTTTAGTGCTGCAGGCTTTTGGTCCATCCTTTTGTATTGTCTACATGGAATCGTTGGAGGAACATCGGAGTAGTCCACCAATCTGTTTACTGCATATTGTTGTTGCATGTTTCTCTGTCACTCTTCTTGGTGTGGATGTGTTTTGGAGCAACTCTCCCACTCTCTTGCTTAGATTTGCTGGGGACAACTGTCTGATTCTCCCTTTGGCAGCAGCAATTGGAGACTGCGATGTTGGGAAGATGCAGTATCTTTGGTTCCGGTAGACTTGAGACAAGTGTACTGGAGTAGGAGTACTTTTTTTTGGAACATAGGCTCAAGAAGAGCCCGGCTTTGAATTAACAAAGCCATCAACTGCCAGGATTACAACTATGGAAAACAACCACACTTCAACTAAAAGGAAAGAAAACAAAAGGCAAAGATACAAAGGCGCCTAGGAGCAGCTCACATAGGCATACAACAAGCTAGCTAGCTAGAAACATAGCTAGAGATGCCAGGAACCCCATACACGCTGGAGAACCAAGGCAAAAACGCTTAAACGCCTCAGGAAAGAGCAATCAAGACGGAGCAAAGCACGCCAATGCCAAACGCCTGGGCTTGAAGGAGTCACATCCATCCAGATCCATCGTCACAGAAGGCCCCTGCCTCCTCGCCTGGCTCGAGGCGCCGCACCGGTGAGCGATGGACATGCTCACCCTAGAACCTGCATGAATGACATCACAGGAAACCACAGGGACGGAACCAGGCGTTCCCAGCCTGCCGACGACTACTTACCTGAAACAGAGCAACGCCAAATGCAAGAGTCCAGGCATGAAACAGGGGCGAGCTGTCGGAGTGCACAAATGGGCAGCAGCAAGGGCCAAAACCACATCGCCGCTCGGCCGACGAAAGCAGAAGAGCAGCCACCGAGGAGGGGAACCCTATCCCTCCCGCTCGAGAATCCACGGGCACCAGAGGAGCCCTCGCAGCCCAACGAAGAGCACCAAACCAGTTTGACCACACGCCTGGGGGACACCGCCGCCGCTGGAGACACGCCGCCGCCACGACACGGGTCCACCTACACCACAACGAAGTTCGCAACCCATCTTTTGTTCCCAAAACAGCGCTTTCAAGAAGGTTACGGCGCCCTGGGCGTCGCCGCTGCCCAACAATGTTGAGGATTTCACCCGGGAGACCAAGGGGAAGGGGTAGGGGGGCAGGACCTGACCGGCGCCCAGAAGGTGAGCGGCACCCGGCGTTGCCGCTGCCGCAGCCGACACGGTTGGCTAGGTGTTTCCTTCCGTCTCGTGCAGGCCTCTGCCGCCTACTCCCCACCGGCAGAAGACCGCAGTCCCATGACGAAACAGGGCGGATCTCGAGGGGGAGGCGCTGCTGGTTAAGAAGGGGAATGGAGGCGCTAGATCTCGACGCGACAGAGACGAATCCGCCGCCGCCAAGGCTGCCCGCGATTCACCAGTGGTTTCGCCACCAAGCACGGCCGAGATAACACCGACCTGCGCCCACGCCACCGGGAACCGAAGCCGGGCGGCGCCATTACTCTGCCGGGGCCGCCGCTGATCCAAAGGCCCCGCTGGTGGCGAGGCAGCGAGGGCCCCGCCACGCCTTCATCAACAGCGGGCCGAGCTTGCCCGCAGCAGCGCCTCAAAGCGGGCGGCGAGGGAAGGGCGAGGAGGGAGGGGACGGCGGGCTGAGCTGCCGGGTCGCCCAAGCGGGGCGACCCGAGGGTGGGGTGGGCAGGGTCTCGGGGTCCTGGACTCTGGAGTAGGAGTACTACTATTGCTTATCTGTCAGCCGCGATGATTATGTCATAGAGCCCAAGCCATGCACTTGAACTAACGTAGGCTCAACGTGGGCGGTCCAGATCTTGGAGTGAGTGAAATAACTTGAACTTAAGTAGGCTCAACGTTACTTGTTGTATACATCTCAGTGCAATGGTAACAACCACGGTTAAGGCGGAGCTGGAACTGCAAGATCTAATCCCATAGATCTAACCCCGGTTAGGGTCTTTGTAGACCGGGAAGGATGGCCACACTTCAAATTCTCCACTTTACTGTTAGTGCTATCGGTTAACAACTACCAAGCGGCTCAGGTAAGCTTGAGAGATATAGCGAATTTCTCGTACATCTTCCTGTATGCTCTTCCACGCGTAGTTCTGTCCGGAAGTTCCAACTCCAATCACTTTCGCCCATTTCGAGCAGTCTGACATCCTCGAATGAACTATACAAGATGATAGTCTTACCACCAACAAAACTAAACTAAAGCAAATAAATAGATACAGACTTCGGACCACCACAAATAAGACACTGGTTGTTAAGAAATCCTAGAAAACCAGGCAAACATGTGGCCGGATCAGATCGTAAACTATGAGACCAATTGATACAATTAGGTAGCCACCCACACTAGCAACATATCAAATAAGACTGTATATGAACTAGTTTAGTCTTAAACTCCCAACACATTTATATGGCATATGGAGGTGTTTGGAGTGGGATGATGCTTTGGTTGTTATCTTTGTGAAATGTAAGTGCATTGCAATTGAGAGAGACATGTACAACATTTAAAGGCTAAGGGCGATGGATACTGAAAGCCTTGTAACGTCATCAATTGGTTGAGATTTTATTTAAACACAGTACAAATACAGATGCTCATACACACACACGCACACTCATCTTTATGAATGCACATAAGCACACAGTACCCCTAGGAGCACCTACAAGAGACTGAGCCATAACTCTTGAGATTGACGGTTGCCATAGAAGCCTCATAGTTGACTGAAAATGTCGCATCGCTTAAAAGAGTAGCGCCGGAAATCCTAGAATAAATCCAGAAAATTACAAACACACATGTCATGTCTAGGACTTCAATGTGGGTCGGCAGGTTCCACCACAAGGACTTAGCCATTTGACCTAAGCTCAGTTTGCCAATTGGTTGTGATTTTGTGGCTTCAGATTGTCTAGATTTTTCTTTCTCGCTGACTATGTTGTACGGCAATCCCAAACGGCTTTCATACAAGGAAGAAATATACTGATGGAGTAGTTATCCTTCATGAGACCGCTGAGATGCAATCAAATAACATGAGTGGGGTGGTATTAAAATTGACTTTGAAAAGACATACAATAAAGTCAAATGGTCCTTTATCCAACAGACACTCAAAATGAAAGGCTTCTCCGATAAATGGCGTGAGGGATCAAATTTTTTTACCGGAGGTAGTGTGGCTGTCAAAGTCAATACCGATGTAGGCCATTGCTTCCGTAAGAAAAAGGGATTACGCCAGGGTGACCCAATGTCTCCGATGTTATTTAACATTGTCGCCGACATGTTGGCTACTTTGATAGAATGCGCCAAACAGGATGACCAAATTGCAGGAGTAGTGCCACATCTTGTGGATGGGGGACTTTCTATCTTGCAATATGTGGACAATACGATTCTTTTTATGGAACACGACCTAGATACGGTTCGAATCTGAAACTCTTGCTTTCAGCTTTTGAACAAATGTCTGGTCTAAAATTAACTTTCATAAAAATGAATTGTTTTGTTTTGGAGAAGCCAAGGACGTGGCTGCAAAATATGCTGAATTATTCGGTTGTGTGTAAGGTCAATTTTGATGAAATATTTGGGAATTCGAAAGTTCATTATTGATGTCTAACTAATGCGAGTGGAAACATGTTGAAGAGTGATTGGATAAACAGTTGAGTAATTGAAAGGCCAGTTGCTCTCCATTGGAGGATGACTAGTTTGATCAATTCTGTTCTCAGAAATATTGATTCTCTACATGCTTTCCTTTTTCCAACTTCCCAAAGGGGTTCTGGAAATACTGGATTACTTCAGGTCCAGATTCTTATGGCATGGAGACACTGAAAAGGAAAATATAGGCTAACCGAATGAAGCATGGTTTGTCGACCAAAAGACCAAGCAGGTTTAGATATTCATGATCTCCGTGTAAAAATGTTGCCTTACATAGTAAATGGCTATTCAAAATACTTCATCGAGGATGGTGTTTGGCAAACTCTAGTACGCAACAGTATCTAGGCCAAAAAGCGATATCCCACATGCATATTGGAAGTATAGTGACTCGCATTTTTGGGCTGGTCTGATGGTGGTAAAAACATCTTTTTCGCTTCGGATTATTCTTGATGAAGGATGACTCGAGATATGTTTCGAGGACAAGTGGCTAGGAAACACCACTCTTCGGGAACAATATCCAGCCTTCTACCGCTGTAGTACACCTATAGGAATGATACTCTTGCACACGCTCTCAGCTCTTACCCACCGAATGTATCATTTAGGAGGGATTTGATTGCACTAGTAGAAAAGGGGGCAATGGGCCGTGCAGTTCAGCCCATTAGTCTCGATTTTATTACTAACCGGGACAAATGGAGGTATTTGTCCCGGTTCAGGAGCCTGTGGGGGCCGCTCGGGCCACGTGGGCCATTGGTCCCGGTTCGTCGGACCTTTTGGTCCTGGGGCCAGGGACGAACTAACCAATGGGCTCAAGCACGGTTCTGGAGACTATTGGTCCCATGCAGGCATGAACTGACCAAAGGCTTCCTTTAGCCCTGTTGATGCCACCAACCGACCAATGGTGGTGCCTATATATACCCTCAAGGCAAGAGCAGAGCACACCGCTCGCTTTTTTCCGGCCGAGGGGAGAGGGCTTGGTGGTGCTCTAGCTCACCTCCTATGCACACAAGGTGTTCACGGAATGCCCGAGCCACACCGCTAAGGTTTCTCCTCCAAGCTCGACCGCCAAGCTCCATTTTCCTCAATATTTATCTAGGTTTAGCGGTCCGTCACGCCTCTTCCCCTGCCTTTCACCGCTGGGCTGGCCGGGATCACCAAGGCTGTTTCATCGCCGGCACCACCGTGGTGAGCCTCTTGTTCTTATCTTCTTTCCTAAAGGAAAAATATTCTTACTCGTATGTTTAGATAGATACTTGTATTATTTTCTTACTTTTATTATTGCATCTTATATAGTGCGATGGTTTTGGTATCCGCCTGCGCCCTCGGCCCCTGCCTATGATTCGGATGTGGTATATATTATCTTTTCATAACTATTGGTTCATTTATTGTTTATGAAAATTATGCCACCAACGTGACATAGATTTTATTTATCTAGGAGGTTGTTGAACCGAAATTCCAACCCACCCTATTGTCGAGAGGTTAAATTTAGTTGAGGAAGAAAACAATTTCTTGAAGGAAAAATAAAAAAACTTGAGGAGGAGAAGATGATATTGAGTTGCATGTTATGGATGTCATCGATGATCACAAGATCAAGATGGATGCAATGCAACTTGAAGATGAGAAAGATTAGAAAATATGCCATTCATACCGAGGCTTGGTATCATTATGCCGCTGGATCAGTTGTTACCTTTGGTTGCGTATTATGATCGCATTTGTTTTCGCATTGAAATGTTTTACATAGTTTCAATTTATGGTTTAATTAATTTAGATGCTCGCAGAGCTTTATGTTGTTAGATGGGAACTATGTATGTACTTTGATTTTTATGTGATGATGAACTTCTATTAATTTGGTCACTTAATTATCTATTCATGATGTTCCGTGAATGATTTTTGACACACTTAATTATATATAATGCACGCAGATGAACCGCAATGGATGTACGGTGACGTATACACCTCCGAGTACATTAAGGGCATGCATGATTTTCTCAAGTGGCTGAGGCAAACAAGCAGAATGGTTTTATGTGTTGTCCATGCCCTATATGTGGGAATACGTAAGTCTTACTCGACCGGAAAATCCTTCACACCCACCTGCTTTACAGGGTTTCATGCCACACTATAATGTTTGGACGAGGCACGGAGGAATAGGGGTTATGATGGAAGACAGCGAGGAAGAAGAGTACGATGACAACTATGTGCCCCTGAATACGGTGATGCTACTCAACATCAAGATGCACTGCACGATGTGCACGATGGTGCCAAGAACGGGCTAAGCTGAAGATCAAGAGGAACCAGACGATGTGCCCGATGATGATGATCTCCGCCGGGTCATTGTCGATGCAAGGACGCTGATGCAAAAGTCAAAAGGAGAAGCTGGAGTTCGATCGCATGTTAGAGGATCACAAAAAGGGTTGTACCCCAATTGCGAAGATGACAACACAAAGCTCGGTAGCGCATCAATTGCTGCAAAGTGGAAGGCAGAGAATGTCAGGCTCGATAAAGGATTTGAGAAGCTATCAAAATAATGAAGAAGAAGCTTCCAAAGGATAACGAATCGCCCGACAAGACATACGCAGCAAAGAAGGTCGATGCCCTCTAGGATTGGAGGTGGAGAAGATACATGCATGCCCTAATGACTGCATCCTCTACCGTGGTGCCTACAAGGATCTGAACGCATGCCCGGTATGCGGTGCATTGCGGTATAAGATCGCACGAGATGACCTCGGTGATGTTGACGGCGAGCCTCCCAGAAGAGGGTTCATGCGAAGGTGATGTGGTATGCTCCTATAATACCACGGTTGAAACGCTCTGCTCGTAAACGGAGAGCATGCCAAGTTGATGCGATGGCACAGTTGAGGACCATAAGAAAGACGGAAGTTGAGAGCACCCGCCGACGGGTCGCAGTGGAGAAAATCGAGAGAAAGTAATCGAATGAGTTTGCAAAGGACCCAAGGAACGATGGTTTGCTTTAAGCGGATGGCATTAATCCTTTCGTGGAGCAGAGCATCAATCACAACACCTGGCCCGTGACTCTATGTATGTATAACCTTCCTCGTTGATGTGCATGAAGCGGAAGTTCATTATGATGCCGCTTCTCATCCAAGGCCCTAAGCAACCCGGCAACGACATTGATGTGTACCTAAGGCCATTAGTTGAAGAACTTTACAGCTGTGGAATGGAAACGGTGTAACGACGTGGGATGAGCACAAAAGGAGGAATTTGACCTAAAGGCGCTGTTATTCGTGACCATCAACGATTGGCCTGCTCTCAAGAACCTTTCGTGACAGACAAACAAGGGATACCACGCATGCACGCACTGTTTACTTGACACCGATAGTATATACCGAAGCTGCAGGAAGAATGTGTACCGGGTTATCGCCGATTTCTTCCGACCAACCATCAATGTCGAAAGAAAGGGAAGCATTTCAAAGGCGCAGGCAGATCACCGGAAGAAGCCCGCCATGCGCATCGGTGATCACGCATTGCTATGGTCAATGATTTACACGTAATCTTTTGGAAAGGGTCCCGCGGACTAGCTGTTCCGAATGACGCTGAGAATCACGCACTCCATGTGGAAGACGAAATCTATATTTTGGGACCTACCCTACCGAAAGACTCTAGAGGTCCGCTCTTCGATCGACGTGATGCACGTGACGAAGAACCTTTGCGTGAACTCGCTAGGCTTCTTGGGCGGTATGGGAAGACAAAAGATACACATGAGGCACGGGAGGACCTGCAATGCTTTGCACGAAAAAGAGGGCATGCCTCCGGGCAAGATGAAGGTCCCGCCACCACGCCTACGTAAAGAAGAGAAAGAAATCTTCTTTCAATGCCTGCTCAATATGAAGGTCCCGACTGGCTTCTCGTCAATATAAAGGGAATAATAAATATGCCGTAGAAAAAGTTCCGTAACCTAAAGTCTCATGACCGCCACGTGATTATGACGCAATCGCTTCCGGTTGCATTGAGGGGGCTTCTACCGAAAACGCCCCATTAGCCATTGTGAAGCTATGTGCATTTCTCAATGCAATATCTCGAAGGTGATCGATCTAGAAATCGTATCAACGCTTAAGGAGTGATGTGGCGCAATGTCTTGTCGGGCTTGAGCTAGTGTTCCCACCATCCTTCTTGAATATCATGACGCACGCCCTAGTTCATCTAGTCGATTTAGATTGTCATTCTGGGCCCGTGATTTCTACACAATATGTACCCCTTTGAGAGGTTCATGGGAGTCCTAAAGAAATATGTTCAGAATCGCTGGCTTAGGCCGTATGAAGCATCTCCATGGGCCATCAAACGTAGGATGTCATCGGGTTTTGTGTTGACTTCATTCCTGCCCTTAAGAAGATAGGTCTCCCTAAATCGCGGTATGAGGGGAGATCGATCGAAAAGGCACGCTTTGGAAGGGACTCAATAATATGCAGGACGGATATTCTTGGTCTCAAGCACACTACACGCTTCTACAGAACTCTACCTTGGTGACCCCTGTATGTCGATGAACACAAGAACAGTCTGCAAGGCCCAAACACCCGGAGCAAAGGCGACGACCGGATTACATGTGAGCACATCAGACTTTCAGCAGTTGGTTGGAAACACGCCTCAGAGGTGACAGCACTGTTTTTGATGAGCTGCACTTGTTGTCCAGTGGGACCATTTTCGATCGTAATGATTTGGAAAGGATACGAGATAAATGGGAATACATTTTACACGATTTATCGACCAAGATGAAAAGAGCACTAACCAAAACAGCGGTGTACGCCGATGCAGCAACCGACAGTGGCAAAGGACACATATTATGGTTACATAGTAGACATATGGGAACTTGACTACGGAGTAGATTTTAAGGTCCCTTTGTTTAAGTGCAAGTGGGTCAATCTGTCAGAGGCGGCGGCTGTGTAGACCCACAAGACGGAATGACAACAAAGGATCTGAAAAATCTTGGATACACCGACGAACTGTTCGTCTAGCCAATGATGTGGCACAGGTTATCTGTGTGAAGGACATGTCTACCAGACCGAGGAAAAGAAAAGATAAGGAAGCGAATACATCATACGATGAGCCAAAGCGCCACATAGTTCTTTCAGAAAAGGGACATCCCGGGAGTGGAGGGCAAGATGTATATGTCTCAAGAGTATGAAAAGTTTCATGAAATTTCCCTTCAAAGTCAAGGCTGACCCAAGCATCCTGATAAACGATGAAGATTATCCATGGTTACTAAGGTAATAAGCAAACGACACAAACGAAGAAAAAGTGAAGACTTTCTCCGCAACTATTATGATGATACCATGCCAACTTTCTAATGCATTTAGTATTATATCATTGTCTGCTTTGTACATGCACATGCTATGCCAACTTTTTCAGAGTTCATTTGAAAACTATGAATTTGAAAACCTCGCCAACCAAGGGCGCCACACCGTTTATAAGCCCGCCCCTCACGCCTTTGTTGAGCTCACAAACTTGTGATTCACACAAATTTCAAAGAATTCAAATTTTAACTATTCAAATTTGAAAACTAATGGACCAAACAGAAAGTTTATAATTGTTCTAAAACAAATGGCACTAACAAAAAGTTTGTAATTTTGGTGAAAAGCAAAAAGAATTAAAAAATAAAGCAAAAAACCAAAAGAAAATAAATAATGCAGAAAACAAAACAAAAAAACTTGAAAAAAAATAAAAATAGCAACAATAATATTTTGTTGTAAGTAGAAACAAAATAAAATAAATAAAGCAACAAAGAAAATAAAAAAGTGTTTTCAAATTTGAAAACTAATGGCACAAACAGAAAATTTATAATTGTTCTAAAACAAATGGCACGAACAAAAAGTTTATAATTTTGCTGACCTCAAAGCAAAAAGAATTAAAAAATAAAGCAAAAAATCAAAAAAAAATGCAGAAAACAAAACAAAAAACTTGAAAAAAAATAAAAATAGCAACAATAAGTATTTTGTTGTAAGTAGAAACAACATAAAATAAATAAAGCAACAAAGAAATCAAAAAAAAGTATTTTCAAAATTTAAAACTAATGGCACTAACAGAAAGTTTATATTTTTTCTAAAAACTAAAAGCACTAACAGAAAGTTTATAATTTTGCTAACCTAAAAGCAAAAAAGAATTAAAAATAAAGCAAAAAACGAAAAGAAAATAAATAATGCAGAAAACAAAATAAAAAACTTGAAAAATAAAATAGCAACAATAAGTATTTTGTTGTAAGTAGAAACAAAATAAAATAAATAAAGCAACAAAGCAAAACAAAAAAGTGTTTTCAAATTTTAAAACTAATGGCACTAACAGAAAGTTTATATTTTTTCTAAAACTAAAAGTAAAAAGAAATAAAAAATAAAGCAAAAAAGTGCCACCTACTGGGCCCCCACGGCCTGAATACGACTAGAAACCCTACCATGGGCCAAGATTCAGGCCTGTAAGGCCCAAGAGAGGCCCACAGCACAGATTGCAGAATTAGGCCCGAAGCCTGCTTTAGAGAGGAGCTCGAGAGGGAAGCCGCACCGCACCTTATAAACAAAAGCGGCTCCCTCTCAACTAGCGAGGTGGGACTAAACTTTGGGCTGGGCAGCAGAAGGTTTGGTCCCTGGTGGCACCAACCGAGACTAGCAGGAGTATTGGTCCCGTTCGTGGCACCAACCGACCAATGCCCCCTTTAGTCCCGGTTGGTGCCACCAACCGACCAAAGGTCGCCGCTTCCCGCCTCTTTGGGCTGTCAAAATTGTTTGGTCCCTTGGTGGCACCAACCGACTAAAGGCATTAGTCCCGGTTTGTGCCACGAACCGACCAATGGCTTTCCTATATAACCAAACACTTTGCATTTTTCAGATTTCATCACCGCCAGCAGCCCGACGACGCCGACCTCGACGCCGCTTAAGCTGCCCGTCATTGCCGCCGCCGCCTGTGCCTCGAGCCCACGCCGACGCCGTCGCCGCCTCGAGCCCACGCTGTCAGCCGGGCTGCGCTGCGCCACGCCTCGACGCCGTCCCCGCCTCGGCCGACGCCGCCGCCCTCGACGCCATATGCCCCGACGCCGCCTCGGCCAGGCCCCGCCGCCTCGTGAGCTAGCACTGCCTGCCTCACGCCTCCTGCCCTGCCCCGCCGGCGCCACCACGCCCCCTTTTTTTAGTTTAATTTTTTTCATATATATATATGTGGCTATAATATATATATGTGTATGTATGTGGCTATATGTTTTTGTTCATATGTTGCAATATGTTTTTTTATTTTATTAGTTTATTTTTGTTCATATGTGATGTATATGTGTATGTGGCTATAATGTATATGTGTATGTGATGTATGTGGCTAGAATTTGCTAAATATATATGTTTTTTAGGTTCATAGAAAGTTTTTTGTTCATATATAGAAAGTTACAATTTTAGAAAAGTTTTATATATGCAAAAGTTACAATTTTAGAAAAAGAAGGATAAGAAAGAAGAAAATAAGAAGAGGAAAGAAAGAAGAAGAGGAGAGGAAAAGAAGAGGAGAAATAAGTAAGAAGAATAAAAAGAAGAAGAGAGGAGAAGAAGAAAGGAACAGTGGAGAGGAACACAAAATAGAAAAGTCTATTTTCTCTTCTTCTCCACTATTCCTTTCTGCTTCTCCTCTTTTTTTTTGTTTCTTCGATCTTCTCCTCTAGCTATTCCTTTCTTCTTCTCCCTCTTTTTCTTCTTCTCCTTCTTCTTCTTAATTTTTATCGAACGAGGGTGTCGAGGATCGCCGAGGGGTCAAGGGTCGGGAACTAGGGTAGAGGGTCGAGGGTCGTTAAGGGGTCAAGGGTCGAGGGTTTCATGGTCGAGGGTTCGAGGGTTCTATAGGGTCGAGGGATCGAGGGTCGAGGGTTCTAGGGTCGTCTAGGGTCGAGGTTCCTGTGGTCGCCGAGGGTTCGAGGTCGAGAGAGGTTTCCTAGTGTCAAAGTATTGAAGAAATCCATGGCTTCATCATTAGTCGGAAGTAATTCAGGCATGATGGTAGAAGTCTCCAAAGTTATTTCGAATGGAGTCCCTGATAGATAATTTGCCTTTTTGTACTTAATTTCAGCAAAGTCCTTCCAAATAAAGATATTCGAAGGTTCTTGCTGAACTTTGTACCAAAAAGAGAATTATCCTATCCGGGACTCCGCTCCAAAATAACTTTGGAGAGCTTCGCACCATCATGCACCTCAAGCATTTTCACCTAATGATGAAGACATGGTTTTGTTGAATCCTTTGACACTAGGCAACCTCCCACCCGTCGGCGATCCTCGACCTCGACCTCGACCTCGGCGATCCTCGACTTTTTGATAAAAAGAAGAGGAAGAAGAGGAGAAGAAAGAATAGAGGAGTTCTTCTCCCATTCTTTCTTCTCCTCTTTTTTCTTCTTCTTCCTCTTTTTTTATCGGAACGAGGGTCGCCGAGGGTCGCCGAGCAGTAGAGGAAACCCTAATTAAATAGCAAGTATCGCCGGTGTGAGATACATGTGGTCGTTGGTACGGACACTACATTCACGTTCCCACAAGTGACGCTGGCGCCGATGCCCACGCCACTTGTGGGACATAGATGTAGTGTCGCCGTTGTTGTTGTCGTATATACCCCTCCCGATAGCTTCAACATGTGGGGGTCGATATTACCCCTCCTTGAAGCGCTCGAGGCCACCCCTAACCCTTGAAGCGTTGTCGAGGCCACCAAACCCTAGAGAAGCAAATGCCGAGGCCACTAATTAATATGATTCCTTATTGTGCTTAGCTAGCTAGTTCTACGTTTGCCACTAATATATCCATATCTGTCATGTCTGAATAATAATTGTCATATTGTAAATATTTGTAGAAACTATGGACACCCCGCCCCGAGACGAAGCACAAGAAGCGTTGTTGAGGGACATAATCGCAGAAGGAAGTGATGCCGCTCGCCGCTGATGTTTCTCAACGATTTACGATGGTCTAGAAGGAGAGGGTGAAGAAGCAGCCGCTATGATTTACATGGTCTCGTGAGGGTGAAGAAGGAGAGGGTGAAGAAGTAGACCGTGAGGACGGCTCCGGTGATCACCGAACCGAGTCCCGCCAGTATATATATTAGTTAAGCTCAGGCCGACTAGCTAATTGATGCATTCATTGTTTTGGTATGTACACATATAAATTAACTCTCGCCTTTGTTCTTTTTCTAGCCCTCCGGATCGAGCACAACTTCGGTAAAGAGACGAGGCCCAAGAAAAAGTTGAGCTCGGATGAAAAGTTTGAGATCATAGAAATCGCGCTACGACGGCCAACCGATTGAACCCTACCGGACAAAGAAGGCATTTGTTGCTCAAAGGCGGGGTTCTCGTTAGGGACAAGATCCCGATCAGCATCCACCAATGGTATAAGCTTCAAGAACGAAGACCCTGAGGTGTCTTATGTCAATGATATGCAGAAGAATGATCTTTGGACTAAGCTGAAGTCAAAATTCACCCTACCGCCAAAGGATGATCCGGAGAAGCCAATTATAGAGCCATTAATCAAGTCTTTTGCTCTTAAGAAGATGGCGCACCTATTCAGGAATTGGAAGAAAGACCTGAATAGGTATGTCGATAAAAATGAGACACCAGAATTCAAGGGCAAATATGAGAAGATCGAGATGATCGGCCCGCATTTGTGGCCCACAAGACATCGGAAAAGAGTAAAAAGATGTCGGCGACAAACAAGCAAAATGCTGCAAAGAAGAAGCTTCACCATCGCGACGGGTCGTGGTTACCTCAGAGTCTGCCTAAGTGGGCCAAGGCTGAGAATGATCTCGCTTGATAAAGGGATCGAACCAGAGACAATGAACTGGCTGCACTGCTGTCGGACTTGGTTCTTCGGGCTGGCGGAACCTTGGACCTCGTAATGTGGAAGTGCATTTGACGGACGAATAATTGGACATACCAGTCAAGAGGCTTCAAAGAATATATTGAAACAAATAAGCAGCAAGGGATGTTCGCTCCAGATAGGGAGAAGGACGAGCTCACAATGGCCCTCGAATCTCGAGCACTGGACGGACACGCAGGCACGCCAAAGCTACGCTTCATGGAAGGCTGATTTTGACGCAGGGGGTTACATAACCCAGAGAGGAGGAAGAAACCGAGCAGAGCCAACCGCAGCGCCGCACGAAAGGGTAATGGGGCTAGAGGAACGAGAAGCGTATCGCAAAGAACGACCGCCAAGCTTCCCCGGTTACCTCGCCATCTCACCGAGAAGCAGCGTGGCTTCCACCGAGTTGCTTCAGCCGAGCATGCCTTGACGGTCCCGCCAGCCTATCCGCGGATGCTATCATGGAGTCTCAAAATTGCCACCTTATGGCGGAATGGAGCAATTTGAAGGTCAAGGCGGCTGTTGGCTCTGCTTATCCTACTAAACCCGACTCAACTTTTCACCGCCGCCGATTCCGTATGATATGCTAAGGTGATGGTGGATGAAATAACGGAGGGACTTGAGGACCTCCGCTTGACCACCCTACCGGTGAAGGGGAGTATCGGCTGGGTTCTGCTCTGAAGACTCCATGCGTATGTAGGAAGGATCTCATCAACCTTCCGAACTGGACGCCTCCGTCTCCTCCTCCTCCTTCGGCGAGTCAGGGCACTTGGTCGGCTCCTTCTCCGGCGCGTGGCGGTACTCCGCGTCCTTCTCCGCCTGCACCGGCGCGCCCGAGCAGCCAGCCTCCTCCTTCTCTGCCTCGTCAGCAAGGGCAGAAGAGACCCGCCGCCGCTCCGGCTGCTCCGGCGCGTCGTAGTCCTTCTCCTCCGCCTCGTAAGCAAGGAAAGAAGACATCCGCCCCGCTCGCTTCCGCCGGGCGTTTAGCAAGACAGCCAAAGGCGGAGGAGATACAGATTCGGGTCCTTCTCAAGACTCCAGAGAAGTTACCGTACGAGAGGTCCGAGGAGGAAAACGCGAAGATCGCGCAGACCGAAGTGGATGACTGGTTTTGTGGGGACCGATTGTCCGGGTCTTAATTCCCAGAAAAATGGCCCTTGTGCTCATCAGCCCTGTGGATTATCAAGTAATGATGAGGCACCAACTTGATACAGAAATTCCAAGCAAATACAAAATATGAAGTACAAGACCATCCTGGCCTCAAAGTACAACAAATGGTTTCTAGTGGTTGAGGGCTAAGCGGGCTGAAAATCATCGCTGTCTATGGGACTCCATTTCCCACGGAACAGCCGACCAGGTTAACTCCTATCTTCGTGAGGCTGCTATCATCGCTAAGCTTAGGTTCCGGGCTGTCGCCAAGGTCGCCCTCTCCCGCAAGAAGAAATCTGGCCAAGACAATATCCAGGACAAGCCAAGGAGTACTTTGAATGTACTCGCAAACATTCATGAACATGGGTATAATATAATAACGATGTGCTGAAAATATTTTATGCTCATGACGCTACCACAAAGATAGATATAATTCTGATGCATGCAAGCATGTTAATTATGAATATGCAATAACTTAGCAATATTAAAATTATGAAATAAATAACAAATATGTTACAGCCAAGGCCCGAGCGACACCACATAAAGGGCTTATAAAAGAAATGCCATACGAAGGCCCGAGCGACACCACATAAAGGGCTTATAAAAGAAATGTTACAATCAAGGCCCTGAGCGACACCACATAAAGGGCTTATAAAAAGAAATGCCAATGGCAAGGCCCGAGCGACACCACATAAAGGGCTTATAAAATAAATCAATCCTAGTGAATATCCAGGAGGTAGAACCGTCCCAGGGATATTCAAGCACACTCTAAGTGGGGAGGCTACAACCTCGCGTAGCATGGGATCAAATTTATATTGCGCGCTCTAAGGGGTGGCCTCCCCTCTCGGTCTCAACCGGAAACACCCATGCCCCCGGACCAGGTGGCCTTCCTACCAGCTACAACCGGTATCTTCCACCCTGGCCTCTCTGTACGGTGTGTGCTAGAAAGAGGTTGGCAACTTATCGAACTGCATTTCTACTTGTTGTAGAGACGAGTGGTAGTACGGGCAAGTATGGGGTTATCGAACAAGACTCGATCTACGGTCGACTTAGGAGGTTTGAGTATTTCCTGCATGACATGTATAACAAATATATCTCAACCAACACGATCACCGCCACCATACCTCACTATGCCATACCGACATGACCGTCTCCTAACGGGGACCGGGCGACAAACTCATGCCTACTCAAGGCAGAGGGTTTCCCGGATTCCGTCCGGCATGCAAGCAAGGCACATGAGGATGATTATTATCACAAGTGTGATCACTCCCAACAGCATGGAAATCACAAATATGCATCCATGCACATGATCATCTCACATGAAATAACAAGCCCTCCAAAAAATAAGGTAGTGTTATAAGCATGTCAACGAACACACAAAAGTATTATGCCGGGGTTCAGAATGCTTTCCTTCAGGTCACGGGAAGGCAGGGTGCATTTCAAACTCATGAAATAATTCTCCTCTCTTCAAAAATCCTATTTTGAAAATATAAAAGAATTAACACACCAAATTAAAAACAGCACAAAAGTTGTTTTGAAATTTTTCAAATAAATCTTAAAATAAACTAGACAATATTTGAAAGAGGTAGGAAAAAGAATCAATTTAATTGAGTCGATTTTAAAAGATACAGTAGGTCAAAGTTTGGTCAAAATCTGTTTTAAAACAAAACAGAAAACGTTTTAAAAGAAAAACACGTCAAGGCGATTCGGAAAAGGCGCTTCCACTTACTCCTGCGCTAACAGCGCCTGGTCATCGACGGTGGGCCCGCCGCCCATCGGGTCGCTTGACCAGCCACGCTGCCGCTCCTCTCGACCGAACGGAGGCGGAGCTCCGCGAGGTTTTGCCGGGCGAACGGGGGTCTCTTGGCCACCCGAGGATATGGGTGTGCTCAGGGGTCGAGACGAAGTTCAGGTACCCGCCATGGTCGCCGACATGGACGGAGTTGCCGGGCGACGAGCTTCAAGGGGGAGCCGCGCTCGGTGGGTAGTGGGTTTGGGGCTACGGTGGTCTCCGACCAAAATTGAGCGCGGGGTTGCACTCGCGAGAGGGAGGGGGAGTTCTTGGTGGAGAGATTGGAGAAGGAGAGGTCCCGTGGCGGCGGAATCGGCCGGGCTTGGCGGCGATGTAACCGCCGGACTGGGAAGAAGGCCTTCCCTCCTCGAATGCCGCTGTGGTAGCTCTAGGAGGATCACCGGAGGTTGATCGAGGGCTAGATGGAGCTCCGTGCCCTTATATACGCTGTGGAGGTCGGTTCCGGTAGGCCGGGGATAAGAATGGCGGCGACCGCCATTCTCAGTAGCAATGGCGACGTATGGCGGCGACGCTGCCAGAGGACGAAGCCGCGGCTGAGTTGGAGATGCTTAAGGGGCAGCCGGGCGAAGCGGAGGAGGTTTGGGCGGCGCCGTCCATGGATGCGCCGCAGCGCCCGCCAAAGAGCTTGCCGCGCCCCACCGTAGCGCAGCCAGGCGGTCGGGCTCTTGGCGCGACGCTGCAAGGGGGAAAGGATCAGATGAGCTAGGGGAGGTTTATCCAGGGCGCGCTTGTTTCGGGCGCTGGCACGCAAAACGCTGCGTTTCGCCAAGGCCCGGCGTGCACGGCGCTCGCCGATTTAAATGCCAGGATGGCCAAAACTGCTAGAGATCAATTGCAATTCCACATGCTCGGGTTAGAGACCACTAGCAGGCTACTGGACAACATGGTTTGGACAGATGGGAAAGTTCACAACACAAACTTATAATCATGCCAAAACTGTTCATGCCCACAGGGTGTTTGACAAAATGCCCGAGGCACTTAGGCATTTCTTGGAGTGACCAAAACTTCCAGAGTGGGGTCTCTTTAGGTGCACAATAGGGTGGTGAGGTTAGTTGGTGAAAAGCACAAACTTGCTAGTGCAAGTTTTGCAGAACTTCAATCCTGGACAGGATGTGAATGGAATTATTTCATGCACCTAAAATATGCCAATGGTGGCATGCTCCTGGGCTTAGAGGTTTAGCATGGAGGACTACAAGTAGGGAAAAGAATCTAGGGCCAAAGAGCAAGTAAGAGTATGGTTGCTGTACGAACCATCATGTTGGACCAGAATGGAGATGAGGTTGAATTACTCAAAAATTTAAAAGAACAACCCTGGATTTTTGCGTATAATGGAATCATATGCTCCTACTGACATCCCAAAATTTTGGTGGAGGCTAGAAGGAAATATTTAAAAGGGTTGTAGTGCAAAAATGTCCACTGGGCCAGAGAAGAAAAACATGTGTAGCACTCAAAATATGCAATGAATGAAACATATTATTGCACAAAAGTGATTTAGGGGCATCACATGATATCACCAAATTTTGGTTGGATTTTTAGTTAAATCTAACAACTGGTTGTAGTACAAAAAGAGCTCCAAAATTTAAAACAAGTCATTTTAATGAATAAAGCTCAGGATGAAATAATTTAATAAATAATTCTACTGATTTGGAAATTGTTTTAATGAGATGGCATAGAAGTTCAATATGTTTTTGGAAGGATCCACTTGGGAAAAACTCCTTAATATAAAAAGAAAGGTTCTGAAATCAACAGAAATATTCTTGCAGCAAAAATTTTAAACTCTTGGCAAAATTTTATTAACTAAAACCTGGTTAAATTTTTGGGGTGTTACATTACTACCCCTTAAGAAAAAATCTCGTCCTCGAGATTTGCTAAGAGCCGATGTGACAAACAAATACCCATACGTGTCCGAAAGTGGTTGTGAGTCCGCTGCCGTGGTGCAGCGTGAAAATAATCCATGTATTGAGGGGATAACCGTTGCAGCCACTCAGCGAAGAGATATCTCATTCTAGGATTTGTCGCGGTTTACACATGTTAGTCACGAAGAAAACTACTCATACTAGTAGAAACTGAATACACGACTCATCGCACACATTAAAGGCACCATGCATAAGCTACAGCGTAATAATTAAATGCTGAAATAACAAACACAGCAAAGGACGCCTAAATGACAATGGTAATCGGACCGGGTCCCGTTAAAATGTCTCTCGGTAAAGGGATACACCTCCTCTATCGGAGTAAGTGGATTGACCAGTCGATGTATGCGCCACTCCGGTCGGGTCTCTGGTTCGCCGATGGCAACCGAGGATTTAAATCAGCGAGACTGGAGATAACCCATCACTTGCTGGTTCAAATGCTCTTGAGCGATGATGTACTGGATAAGGTTGGCTAGCACTGGGTCTCTCTCAATCCGTCCACCGGGAAAAGATGTTACTTCTCCGGGTGCTGCACGGCTCGGAAAGTAATAATACCCTTGTTCGCGGGCATAGGGTATCATGGATCAAGGCGCAGGAATCGCTTCTTTCGCAGCAGCTTCTATGGCTGTGCGTGGGTTGGTATAGATTTCCACGAAGCGAAACCTCCGCTGATCTTGGTTGGGGTCTATGGGAGGAATGTGTACTGCTGCCCAATATTCCGAGGTGGAAAAAGTGATTCTCGATTTGAACAGCTCGCATTGGGTGGACATGTAGAACCCATAGTACTACGGGTAAAGTCCCACAATATTTTGACAAAGCTACCGGGTTGCATCCGGGTTCTCGATGAATACTGGGCTCGGCATGACAGGAAAAGGTTGTGAGGGTGGTGCACAAGGTGTGGGGTGTTTGGTAAGGTCACGAGGTGGCCTCTATATAGCAATGGAGCTGGGTCATTTTTACCGTGGTGAGGGGTAATAAATTTGCCAGATTAGCTCCAAAGGTCGGGTCAGTGTCAGAGATACGCATATCTCATAAAGAGACGTGTTACTGTGGTTGTCGTCGAGGTTGGTTTTGGTAGCTGTGCCTGGAAAATAAGCAACTATGCGCTGACAAAATACGCAAGGCTACTATTAAAACAGAGGCACAACGACGGGTTGCGATTATAAACAAGTCGCACAATTACAAAGCGAGGATACACTGAGACTCGGTACTACTCGTACGGCTTAGTCTACCTCGTTTACGTCTAAACGGGCGCGTTCGATGGATGACGCAGGCCTCTCCACGTGTCTCACTGCCGGGATTAGTTGGAGATGATGGAGGAACCGTAGGGTCGGGGTAGCTATGATGACCATCACGGGATTGTTAGCCACAATCCCATTGGAGTGTGTTCCCAAAAGGCGACGACGTAGCACTTCCGGGGTCATCACAAGATCTTGGATGATGGCTGGTGCTGACCTCGTGGTCTCGATCGGATGTCCGAATAGCACGACTGGGTTGTCGGCATCGGGCTCGTCTTCCCTCCTTTTTGGGGCTCGACGAACCAGCTCTCCTCGAGCTGCGATCAGATCAATGGTGATCTGGTCGAACACTGCCTCTAGTGCACTTACATAGCGCACTAGGTGCAACAATGCGGGATCTGTCTCGTGATCTCCGTTGGCAACTAGGGGTGGTCTACCATACCCTCCACGCCTGGGGTAGTAGTAGAACGAGCGACAGTTAACTCTAGGCGACAACTGCCGGAGTTGAACTATAGCTTCTCGAGCGGCTAGCTGGATGGCTTGTGGCTCGAAGGAAGTTGTTCTTCCGGTGAACCTGTAGGTGCGTTCGAGATAGACCTCACCGTAGATGTGCACAAGGGCCCAAAATTGACGGCCACCGCCCATGGGTCCTTGGTACACAACATATTCTGGGGTTCTTCTAACGCTGTGAGGCACGACGGGTGAGGTTTATGTAGTATGGTCACAAAACCTCCAAGGTTGGTTGTTGTGGTCTCATTGTGCACCGACGGGGCCTGGCATTATGGCTCGGCTTGGGGTAGAGGCTGTGCTGGGTTGGGGCTAGCGTGCCCTTTTTATAGAAAAAGGGGACGGAGTCTTCCTTCGCACGCTTGTGAAGGAGACATCTTGGGCGCTGGTTACTGGCGCGTGATCGACAGGCTAGGTGGATAGGTTGGGCACCAACTGCCAAATGTGTCGGGGTCACTGTGTGGCTATCTTGCACAAGAAGCTTGGCTGGGATTTGGTTAAGGTCTGGTAGGTTGGTTTGCCCAAGTTTAACGACCTGGCTGGGATAGGATTAGCCAACGGTCAGCCTGGCTCTGATACCAAGTCTATGGGGACCGATTCTCCGGGTCTTAATTCCCAGAAAAATGGCCCTTGTGCTCATCAGCCCCAGGATTACTGTTAGCTGATGAGGCACCAACTTGATACAGAAATTCCAAGCAAATACAAAATATGAAGTACAAGACCATCCCGGCTCATGAAAGTACAACAAATGGTTTCTAGTGGTTGAGGGCGGAAGCGGCTGAAAATCATCGCTGTCTATGGGACTCCATTTCCCACGGGAACAAATGACCAGGTTAACTCCTATCTTCGCGAGGCTGCTATCACCGCTAAGCTTAGGTTCCGGGCTGCCGCCAAGGTCGCCCTCTCCACAAGGCAAGAAATCTGGCCAAGACAATAGCCAGGACAAGCCATCGAGTACTTTGAATGTACTCGCAAAACATTCATTAACATGGGTATAATATAATAACGATGTGCTGAAAATATTTTATGCTCATGACGCTACCACAAAGATAGATATAATTCTGATGCGTGCAAGCATGTTAATTATGAATATGCAATAACTTAGCAATATTAAAATTATGAAATAAATAACAAATATGATACAGTCGGGCGTCTGAGCGACACCACATAAAGGGCTTATAAAAGAAATGCCATACGGAAGGCCCGAGCGACACTACATAAAGGGCTTATAAAAGAAATGCCATACGGGAGTCTGAGCGACACCACATAAAGGCCTTATAAAAGAAATGCTACGCCAAGGCCCGAGCGACACCACATAAAGGGCTTATAAAAGAAATGCCATACCGGGCGTCTGAGCGACACCACATAAAGGGCTTATAAAAGAAATGCCATAGTCGGGCGTCTGAGCGACACCACATAAAGGGCTTATAAAAGAAATCAATCCTAGTGAATATCCAGGAGGTAGAACCGTCCTAGGGATATTCGATAATACCAATGATATCACGGGTTAGTCCACAACAAAGTAATAATCATCATTATCACATGTCGCAAGTCGTAATATTAGTTCTGATTTAACAGTTTCACCTCCGAAGACCGACACTAAGACCGACACTTGACCCATCCTGCATCGTACTCCTTGACCATGGACACGGCTATTCAATAGGTTTAATCTCTGCAGAGGGTGTACTCTTTACCCACGAGTAACGGATTTCTTTAGTCCATCGACTAATTCGTTCACGGTCTTTTTGTTGAAAACACACCTAACTTGCACACACCAGCTTAAATCACAATGTCTGAAATCACCCACGACACCTGTCAAGCAAACTCTAAGTGGGGAGGCTACAACCTCGCGTAGCATGGGATCAAATTTATATTGCGCGCTCTAAGGGGTGGCCTCCCCTCTCGGTCTCAACCGGAAACACCCATGCCCCCGGACCAGGTGGCCTGCCTACCAGCTACAACCGGTATCTTCCACCCTGGCCTGTCTGTACGGTGTGTGCTAGAAAGAGGTTGGCAACTTACTGAACCGTACTCTACTTGGTGTAGAGACGAGTGGTAGTACGAAGCAAGTATGGGGGTTACTGGAACAAGACTCGATCTACGGTCGACTTAGGAGGTTTGAGTATTTCCCTGCATGACATGTATAACAAATATATCTCAACCAACACGATCACCGCTCACCATACCTCACTATGCCATACCGGACATGACCGTCCCCAACGGGGACCGGCGACAAACTCATGCCTACTCAAGGCAGAGGCTTTCCCGGATTCCTTCCGGCATGCAAGCAAGGCACATGAGGATGATTATTATCACAAGTGTGATCACTCCCAACAGCATGGAAATCACAAATATGCATCCATGCACATGATCATCTCACATGAAATAACAAGCCCTCCAAAAAATAAGGTAGTGTTATAAGCGCGTCAACGAACACACAAAAGTATTATGCCGGGGTTTAGAATGCTTGCCTTCAGGTCACGGGAAGGCCGGGTGCATTTCAAACTCATGAAATAATTCTCCTCTCTTCAAAAATCCTATTTTGAAAATATAAAAGAATTAACACACCAAATTAAAAACAGCACAAAAGTTGTTTTGAAATTTTTTCAAATAACTCTTAAAATAAACTAGACAATATTTGAAAGAGGTAGGAAAAAGAATCAATTTAATTGGAGTCGTATTTTAAAAGATACAGCAGGTCAAAGTTTGGTCAAAATCTGTTTTTAAAACAAAACAGAAAACGTTTTAAAAGAAAACACGTCGAAGGTGTATACGGAAAAGGCGCTTCCACTTACTCCTGCGCGAACATGCGCTGGGTCACTGACGGTGGGCCCGCCTGGCCCATTGGTCAGGTTTGACCAGCCACGCGCGCGCCGTTCCCCTCTGACCGAACGGAGGCGGAGCTCCGGCGAGGTTTTGCCGGCGAACGGGGGCGTCTCTTGGCGACCTGAGGATATGGGTGTGCTCAGGGGGTCGAGACGAAGTTCAGGTACCCGCCATGGTCGCCGACATGGACGGAGTTGCCGGCGACGAGCTTCGCGGCGGAGCCGGCGTTCGGGTGGGTAGTGGGTTTGGGGCTACGGTGGTCTCCGACCAAAATTGAGCGCGGGGTTGCACTCGCGAGAGGGAGGGGGAGTTCTTGGTGGAGAGATTGGAGAAGGAGAGGCCCTGGTGGCGATGGAATCGGCCGGGGCTTGGCGGCGACCGAACCGGCCGGACTCGGGGAAGAAGGCCTTCCCCTCCTCGAATGCTGGCCAGGGTAGCTCTAGGAGGATCACTGGAGGTTGATCGAGGGCTAGATGGAGCTCCGGTGCCCTTATATACGCGGTGGAGGTCGGTTCCGAGGCGGCCGGCGATAAGGATGGCGGCGACCGTCATTCTGTAGCAATGGCGACGTGGCGGCGACGCGCGCTAGAGGACGAAGCTGCGGCTGAGTTGGAGATGCTTAAGGGGCAGCTGGCGAGCGGAGGAGGTTTGGGCGGCGCCGTCCATGGATGCGGCCGCAGGCGTGCCGCCAAAGAGCTTGCTGCGGCGCCACTGTAGCGAGCCAGGGGCGGTCGGGGCTCTTGGCGCGACGCGGCGAGGGGGAAAGGATCAGGATGAGCTAGGGGAGGTTTATCCAGGGGCGCGCTTGCTCGGGCGCGGGCACGTGCAAAACGCGTGCGTTTCGCCGCCTCCGGCGCGTACCTGCTGCCTTCTCGATTTAAATGCCAGGATGGCCAAAACTGCTAGAGATCAATTGCAATTCCACAGGCCTGGGTTAGAGACCACTAGCAGGCTACTGGACAACTTGGTTTGGACAGATGGGAAAGTTCACAACACAAACTTATAATCATGCCAAAACTGTTCATGCCCACAGGGTGTTTGACAAAATGCCAAAGGCACTTAGGCATTTCTTGGAGTGACCAAAACTTCTAGAGTGGGGTCTCTTTAGGTGCACAATAGGGTGGTGAGGTTAGTTTGTGAAAAGCACAAACTTGCTAGTGCAAGTTTTGCAGAACTTCAATCCTGGACAGGATGTGAATGGCATTATTTCATGCACCTAAAATATGCCAATGGTGGCATGCTCCTGGGCTTAGGGGTTTAGCATGGAGGACTACTAGTAGGGAAAATAATCTAGGGCCAAAGAGCAAGTAAGAGTATGGTTGCTGTACAAACCATCATGTTGGACCAGAATGGAGATGAGGTTGAATTACTCAAAAATTTCAAAGAACAACCCTGGATTTTTGCATATAATGGAATCATATGCTCCTACTGACATCCCAAAATTTTGGTGGAGGCTAGAAGGAAATATTTAAAAGGGTTGTAGTGAAAAAATGTCCACTGGGCCAGAGAAGAAAAACATGTGTAGCACTCAAAATATGCAATGAATGAAACATATTATTGCACAAAAGTGATTTAGGGGCATCACATGATATCACCAAATTTTGGTTGGATTTTTAGTTAAATCTAACAACTGGTTGTAGTACAAAAAGAGCTCCAAAATTTAAAACAAGTCATTTTAATGAATAAAGCTTTAATAAATAATTCTACTGATTTGGAAATTGTTTTAATGAGATGGCATAGAAGTTCAATATGTTTTTGGAAGGATCCACTTGGGAAAAACTCCTTAATATAAAAAGAAAGGTTCTGAAATCAACAGAAATATTCTTGCAGGCAAAAATTTTAAACTCTTGGCAAAATTTTATTAACTAAAACCTGGTTAAATTTTTGGGGTGTTACAGTTACTACCCCCCTTAAGAAAAAATCTCGTCCTCGAGATTTGCTAAGAGCCGATGTGACAAACAAATACTCCATACGTGTCCGAGTGGTTGTGAGTCTGCTGCCGTGGTGCAGCGTGAAAATAATCCATGTATTGAGGGGATAACCGTTGCAGCCACTCAGGGAAAAGATATCTCATTCTAGGATTTTTCACGGTTTACACATGTTAGTCACGAAGAAAACTACTCATACTAGTAGAAACTGAATACACGACTCATCGCACACATTAAAGGCACCATGCATAAGCTACAGCGTAATAATTAAATGCTGAAATAACAAACACAGCAGTGACGTCTAAAATGACAATGGTAACTGGACTGGGTCCCGTTAAAATGTCTCTGGTAAAGGGATACACTCCTCCTCTATCGGAGTAAGTGGATTGACCAGTCGATGTATGCGTCACTCCGGGTCGGGTCTCAGTGGTCTGCCGATGGCAATCTGAGGATTTAAATCAGCGAGACTCTGGAGATAATCCATCACTTGCTGGTTCAAATGCTCTTGAGCGATGATGTACTGGATAAGGTTGGCTATCACTGGGTCTCTCTCAATCCGTCCACTGGGAAAAGATGTTACTTCTCCGGGTGCTGCACGGCTTGGAAAGTAATAATACCCTCGTTCGCGGGCATAGGGTACTGCGGATCGAAGGCGAGCAATGGCTTCTTTCGCAACAGCTTCTATGGCCAAAGCGTGGGGTTGGCATAGATTTCCCATCGAAGGAAACCTCCGCTGATCTTGGTTGGGGTCTATGGAGGAATGTGTACTGCTGCCCAATATTCCGAGGTGGAAAAAGTGATTCTCGATTTGAACAGCTCAGATCGGGTGGACATGTAGAACCCATAGTACTGCGGGTAAAGTCCCACAATATTTTGACAAAGCTACCTGGGGTTGCATCTGGGGTTCTCAGATGAATACTGGGGCTCGGCATGACAGGAAAAGGTTGTGAGGGTGGTGCACAAGGTGTGGGGTGCTTGGTAAGGTCACGAGGTGGCCTCTATATAGCAATGGAGCTGGGTCATTTTTACCGTGGTGAGGGGTAATAAATTTGCCAGGTTAGCTCCAAAGGTCGGGTCAGTGTCAGAGATACGCATATCTCATAAAGAGACGTGTTACTGTGGTTGTCGTCGAGGTTGGTTTTGGTAGCTGTGCCTGGAAAATAAGCAACTATGCGCTGACAAAATACGCAAGGCTACTATTAAAACAGAGGCACAACGACGGGCTGCGATTATAAACAAGTCGCACGATTACAAAGCGAGGATACACTGAGACTCGGTACTACTCGTACGGCTTAGTCTACCTCGTTTACGTCTAAACGGGCGTGCCTGATGGATGACGAGGCCTCTCCACGTGTCTCACTGCCGGGATTAGTTGGAGATGATGGAGGAACTGTAGGGTCGGGTAGCTATGATGACCATCACGGGGATTGTTAGCCACAATCCCATTGGAGTGTGTTCCCAAAAGGCGACGTAGCACTTCTGGGGTCATCACAGTATCTTGGATGATGGCTGGTGCTGACCTCAGGGTCTCGATCGGATGTCCGAATAGCACGACTGGGTTGTCGGCATCGGGCTCGTCTTCCCTCCTTGCCGGGCTCGACGAACCAGCTCTCTCGAGCTGCGTATCAGATCAATGGTGATCTGGTCGGTCAGTGCCTCTAGTGCACTTACATAGCGCACTAGGTGCAACAATGCGGGATCTGTCTCGTGATCTCCGTTAGCAACTAGGGGTGGTCTACCATACCCTTCACGCCTGGGGTAGTAGTAGAACGAGCGACAGTTAACTCTAGGCGACAACTGCCAGAGTTGAACTATAGCTTCTCGAGCGGCTAGCTGGATGGCTTGTGGCTCGAAGGAAGTTGTTCTTCCGGTGAACCTGTAGGGGCGTTCTGGAGATAGACCCCTACCGTAGATGTGCACAGTGGCACAGAATTGAAGGCTTTCACCGACCATGGATCCTTGGTACACAACATATTCTGGGGGCTCTTCTAAAGCATAGGCACGACGGGTGAGGTTTATGAAAGTATGCTCACAAAACCTCCAAGGTTGGTTGTCGTGGTCTCATTGTGCACGACGGGCCCGCATTATGGCTCGGCTTGGGGTAGAGGCTGTGCTGGGTTGGGCTAGCGTGTCTTTTATAGAAAAAGGGACGGAGTCTTCCTTCGCAGGCTTGTGAAGGAGACATCTTGGGCGCTGGTTACTGGCGCGTGATCGACAGACTAGGTTGATAGGTTGGGCACCGACTGCCAAATGTGTCGGGGTCACTGTGTGGCTATCTTGCACAAGAAGCTTGGCTGGGATTTGGTTAAGGTCTGGTAGGTTGGTTTGCCCAAGTTTAACGACCTGGCTGGGATAGGATTAGTCAACGGTCAGCCTGGCTCTGATACCAAGTCTATGGGGACCGATTCTCCGGGTCTTAATTCCCAGAAAAATGGCCCTTGTGCTCATCAGCCCCAGGATTACTGTTAGCTGATGAGGCACCAACTTGATACAGAAATTCCAAGAAAATACAAAATATGAAGTACAAGACCATCCTGGCCTGCGAGTACAACCAATGATTTCTAGTGGTTGAGGGCGGAAGCGGGCTGAAAATCATCAGTGTCTATGGGACTCCATTTCCCACGGAACAAATTGACCAGGTTAACTCCTATCTTCGCGAGGCTGCTATCACCGCTGCTTAGGTTCCGGGCTGTCGCCAAGGTCGCCCTCTCCGCAAGAAGAAATCTGGCCAAGACAATAGCTGTGGACAAGCCAGTGAGTACTTTGAATGTACTCGCAAACATTCATTAACATGGGTATAATATAATAACGATGTGCTGAAAATATTTTATGCTCATGACGCTACCACAAAGATAGATATAATTCTGATGCGTGCAAGCATGTTAATAATGAATATGCAATAACTTAGCAATATTAAAATTATGAAATAAATAACAAATATGTTATAGTCGAGGCCCTGAGCGACACCACATAAAGGGCTTATAAAAGAAATGCCACAGTCGGGCGTCTGAGCGACACCACATAAAGGGCTTATAAAAGAAATGCCATAGTCGGGAGTCTGAGCGACACCACATAAAGGCCTTATAAAAGAAATGCCACAATGCAAGGCCCGAGCGACACCACATAAAGGGCTTATAAAAGAAATGCCACGCAAGGCGTCTGAGCGACACCACATAAAGGGCTTATAAAAGAAATGCTACAGTCGGGCGTCTAAGCGACACCACATAAAGGGCTTATAAAAGAAATCAATCCTAGTGAATATCCAGGAGGTAGAACCGTCCCAGGGATATTCGATAATACCAATGATATCACGGGTTAGTCCACAACAAAGTAATAATCATCATTATCACATGTCGCAAGTCGTAATATTAGTTCTGATTTAACAGTTTCACCTCCGAAGACCGACACTAAGACCGACACTTGACCCATCCCAGACTGTAATCCTTGACCATGGACACGGCTATTCGAATAGGTTTAATCTCTGCAGAGGGTGTACTCTTTACCCACGAGTAACGGATTCCTTTAGTCCATCGACTAATTCCGCTTCACGGTCTTTTGTTGAAAACACACCTAACTTGCACACACCAGCTTAAATCACAATGTCTGAATCACCCACGACACCGCCAAGCACACTCTAAGTGGGAGGCTACAACCTCGCTGTAGCATGGGATCAAATTTATATTGCGGCCTAAGGGGTGGCCTCCCTCTCGGTCTCAACTGAAACACCGATGCCCCGGACCAGGTGGCCTGCCTACCAGCTACAACCGTATCTTCCACCCTGGCCTCTCTGCACGGTGTGTGCTAGAAAGAGGTTGGCAACTTATCGAACCGCACTCTACTTGTTGTAGAGACGAGTGGTAGTACGGGCAAGTATGGGGGTTATCGAACAAGACTCGATCTACGGCCGACTCAGAGGTTTGAGTATTTCCTGCATGACATGTATAACAAATATATCTCAACCAACACGATCACCGCCACCATACCTCACTATGCCATACCGACATGACCGTCCCCAACGGGGACCGGCGACAAACTCATGCCTACTCAAGGCAGAGGCTTTCCCGGATTCATTCCGGCATGCAAGCAAGGCACATGAGGATGATTATTATCACAAGTGTGATCACTCCCAACAGCATGGAAATCACAAATATGCATCCATGCACATGATCATCTCACATGAAATAACAAGCCCTCCAAAAAATAAGGTAGTGTTATAAGCGTGTCAACGAACACACAAAAGTATTATGCCGGCGTTCATAATGCTTGCCTTCAGGTCACGGGAAGGCAGGGTGCATTTCAAACTCATGAAATAATTCTCCTCTCTTCAAAAATCCTATTTTGAAAATATAAAAGAATTAACACACCAAATTAAAAACAGCACAAAAGTTGTTTTAATTTTTTTTCAAATAAATCTTAAAATAAACTAGACAATATTTGAAAGAGGTAGGAAAAAGAATCAATTTAATTGGAGTCGATTTTAAAAGATACAAGAGGGTCAAAGTTTGGTCAAAATCTGTTTTTAAAACAAAACAGAAAACGTTTTAAAAGAAAACACGTCAAGGCGATTCGAAAAGGCGCTCCACTTACTCCTGCGCGAACAGCGCTGGGTCATCGACGGTGGGCCCGCTCGCCCACTGGTCAGGTTTGACCAGCCACGCCGCTACCGCTCCTCTCGACCGAACGGAGGCGAGCTCCGCAGGTTTTGCCGGCGAACGGGGCGCCTCTTGGCGACCGAGGATATGGGTGTGCCTGTGGGGTCGAGGCGAAGTCTGTGGGTACCCGCCATGGTCGCCGACATGGACGGAGTTGCCGGGCGACGAAGCCAAGGGCGAACCGGGCGCTCGGGTGGGTAGTGGGTTTGGGCTACGGTGGTCTCCGACCAAAATTGAGCGCGGGTTGCACTCGCGAGAGGGAGGGGAGTTCTTGGTGGAGAGATTGGAGAAGGAGAGGCCTCGGTGGCGATGGAATCGCCGGGCTTGGCGGCGATCGAACCGCCGGACTGGGAAGAAGGCCTTCCCTCCTCGAATGCTGGCTGTAGCTCTAGGAGGATCATTGGATGTTGATCGAGGGCTAGATGGAGCTCCGGCCCTTATATACGCCGTGGAGGTCGGTTCGAGGCGGCCGTCGATAAGGATGGCGAGACCGCTATTCAGAAAGCAATGGCGACGCGGCGACGACGCCGCTTAGAGGACGGTTGCGGCTGCGTTGGAGATGCTTAAGGGGCAGCCGGGCGAAGCGGAGGAGGTTTGGGCGGCGCCGTCCATGGATGCGGCCGCAGGCGTGCCGCCAAAGAGCTTGCTGCGGCGCCACTTTAGCGAGCCAGGGGCGGTCGGGGCTCTTGGCGCGACACGGCGAGGGGGAAAGGATCAGGATGAGCTAGGGGAGGTTTATCCAGGGGCGCGCTTGCTCGGGCGCTGGCACGCGGCAAAACGCTGCTTCGCTCAAGGCCCCGGGCGGCACGGCTCTGCCGACGAAATGCCGTGGATGGCCAAAACTGCTAGAGATCAATTGCAATTCCACAGTGCCTGGGTTAGAGACCACTAGCAGGCTAATCGGACAACTTGGTTTGGACAGATGGGAAAGTTCACAACACAAACTTATAATCATGCCAAAACTGTTCATGCCCATTGTGGTGTTTGACAAAATGCCGAGGCACTTAGGCATTTCTTGGAGTGACCAAAACTTCCAGAGTGGGGTCTCTTTAGGTGCACAATAGGGTGGTGAGGTTAGTTGGTGAAAAGCACAAACTTGCTAGTGCAAGTTTTGCAGAACTTCAATCCTGGACAGGATGTGAATGGCATTATTTCATGCACCTAAAATGCCAATGGTGGCATGCTCCTGGGCTTAGAGGTTTAGCATGGAGGACTACAAGTAGGGAAAAGAATCTAGGGCCAAAGAGCAAGTAAGAGTATGGTTGCTGTACAAACCATCATGTTGGACCAGAATGGAGATGAGGTTGAATTACTCCAAAATTTCAAAGAACAACCCTGGATTTTTGCATATAATGGAATCATATGCTCCTACTGACATCCCAAAATTTTGGTGGAGGCTAGAAGGAAATATTTAAAAGGGTTGTAGTGCAAAAATGTCCACTGGGCCAGAGAAGAAAAACATGTGTAGCACTCAAAATATGCAATGAATGAAACATATTATTGCACAAAAGTGATTTAGGGGCATCACATGATATCACCAAATTTTGGTTGGATTTTTAGTTAAATCTAACAACTGGTTGTAGTACAAAAGAGCTCCAAAATTTAAAACAAGTCATTTTAATGAATAAAGCTCAGGGTGAAATAATTTAATAAATAATTCTACTGATTTGGAAATTGTTTTAATGAGATGGCATAGAAGTTCAATATGTTTTTGGAAGGATCCACTTGGGAAAAACTCCTTAATATAAAAAGAAAGGTTCTGAAATCAACAAAAATATTCTTGCAGGCAAAAATTTTAAACTCTTGGCAAAATTTTATTAACTAAAACCTGGTTAAATTTTTGGGGTGTTACAGGTTTCAAGGGTTGAAAGCAAAGAGACATCCACCTCCGGAGAAGAAGGTAGATCCGTGAAAGTGAAGCGCACTCTTGCTGCCCTCGACAAGACCACCCAAGTCTCCGCCAAAGGCAACTATGAGCGATTATTGAAAAGGCATTTGCCAAGCGGAGAGGTCGGGAAGTACTAAAAGTGATCAAAGGATCAAAGAACGACGAGCTGGGAAACAAATTGCCTAGCTCGGCAACAAGCTAAGCAATCGTGCCCCCCTCAAGGTGCCTGCTAGCTTACATCGTCGATCCGAGGATGGTGCCCGGTTATGGCAATCCTGCAGATTACCTGCCCGACGATGTTCATTATGATTTCTTGGAGGTGCAGATACAAAGATACGAGTACGGGAAGCCTCTCGTCAAAGATGAAAGTTCTCTACCAACGATGATGCGAAGATTGCATGATTGGTACATGAAAACCTGCAGAGAGTCTGAGGGGAGGAGTACTTTGTATGTGAGAGTTAAAAGGAGCATGACCTCCTTGGAATTGAACTATTGCCTATTCCATTTGAGGAGTTCTATCAGTTTTTCAATCAATTGGCCTCGATAAAGCAACGGTCACCTGCTACTGTCTGTAAGTAGTACTACTTCTGTCATTAAGTCTCTATATAACTCAGCTCTTTCATCGCATGTATTTATAATTATCCTCACTATATTATGCAGATTGAAGATCGCCGAATTGAAGAAAAGACAAGAGGGTGATATTGGGTTCATTAACACATATCTCATAGATAAAACTGAGGTTGAATTTCATAAAGAAAATATCGAGGCCAACTTGCTACAATCGTTGGTAATAAATGAACAAAAAGATATAATACTCTTTCCTTACAACTTCAAGTGAGTGTTACTGTCTTGTGGCATATTCGGTTTCCCTTATTAGTCCAGGTTATAGTAATGTAATATTGACGAGTTATGCATGTGTGTGCAGCTACCACTATATTCTCCTAGAGATTAAGCTTGAGAAGGGAGTAGTAACTGTCTTAGACTCCAAAGAAAAGATCCCAAGGAGTATGCGGACATGACTGAAATGCTCGAGAAGTAAGTTAAATCGATCATTATCCACCATATCAGCAACTTTGTTCATTTCTGATATCAAGTAATTGTTTTCTTTGTATGACAGGGCTTGGAGAAAATTCACCAAAAAGCTCCGGGACTGCCGAAGAAGCTGCAATTTAGACACCCGAAAGTAAGTACTATATAGTAGCATATTCCACGCATCTCCTAGTGATTCAAGCGCTAGTTTCATCAATACCATTTAGCATGCTTGCTAATTATCAGTTTGATTTACCTTTATTTCTTGTAAAGTGGTTGTGGCAGGAACAAGGGAATGATTTCTGTGGATACTACATTTGCGAGTCCATCCGCCACATGACCTGTGAGCGGGCCATCCGACAAACAATATGAAGTGCGTAAATCACAATATTCACAATTTTATTTTATTACCATCATTTGTGTTGAGTTTCATTCATATATATATATATATATATATATATATATATATATATATATATATATATATGTATTGACACCCTTTTTAAAATTATATGTTTCGGATGCGGATGAACTCCTAGCACCAGATCGCATGCGAGCAATTCAAGAGGAATTGGCGGCATTCTTTCTTGACCACGTGATCGCTGAAGATGGAGAATACTATGTGAACCACACGTCCGTATGTTAGGAGATTATATTTGTAAAAGATAATTATTGTATATATGTAGCCGGTAGTGTCGGATAGATATACGAGAACTTGTTGTTCGACCAATCTCTCGGAGAAGGAGAGGTGGTCGATATCACTTCTCTCTGTATCCATATATGTTCATAACGATCTTCTGTTTGCTTACTAGCTAGCTAGCGTGTCTAGCTAGTCCTCTCTATACATATGTATAGTACGTAGCGTCGACCAAGCACGGACAAAAGAGAGGACACTTCTCTCTATTACTTAGCTAGCTAACACAATATATGAAACACCTAAATTAACCCCCAAAACCCCATCCCCCTTTAAAAAAAAACAAAACCCCAGCCACGTAAATGTCGACGCTGCGGATGTTTATTGGTCCCGGGTTGGTGCCACCAACCGACCAAAGGCCCTCCCGCCTGGGCTCACGGACAGGCCACATGGAGGTTTCATCTGTCCCGGTTCGATTGAACCGGACTAAAGGGTCAGGCATTAGTACCGTGAACCGGACTAAAGGCTCCTCACCAACCGACTATAGGCCCTTTTTCTACTAGTGTTGGCCCCCGCCTTGTGTGATGGCAACATCTACTATCCCGCTTTGGATTTGATTAACTTGATACAAGAGCGGTATGTGTTTCCTGAATTTACCAACATCGGGTCGTTTCACGGTTGATCGTATGTACCGTGAATTATCGCACTCAGAGGTTCCAGTGGACAATAATAAACTATTATGTAAATCAAGATGCCACTAAAAGTTAAGATTTTCATGTGGTATCTTCGGAGAAAGGAGTTGTGCTAACCAAAGACAATCTTGCTAGACGCAACTAGCAAGGAAGCAAGAAGTGTAGCTTTTGTACTCACGACGAGACAATCAAACACCTCTTGTCTCAATGCAAGTTTGCACGTTCTACATGGTGCGTCATTCAAATAGCGTCCAATTTGTATCCGCCAATAAGTGTTGCCAATATATATGGTCACTGGCTTAACGGAATACCAAATACAATTAGTACGCTAATTCGGGTGGGAGCGTCCGCCTTCAAAATCTTCTCTCCTATCCTGGTTATCTACCGTTATACGTATTGGCTTCGCATGTGGTCTACGCTGCACCGAGCGGAGTACCAGTTGCTATTCAAGATGGCGTGTATGCGGTAGGAGCGGCTGGCCAGGGAGGTTTTTACCCAGTATGGGTGGGAGCATAATCTCCGGATCGGTCCACCTCCTTCGTCGACATAGGCATAGTTTTGGTCTCATATATATGGCTTTACTGTAGTCAAATTGTCATTTTTTCTAATACTTTGTCAGACATTTTTTTGTGGTTGTGTGCATCCTAGCTATGCAGAAGCCCGGTGTCACTCATCATGATTTGTATCCGTTTGATGCTACATTTTGATATAATAAAAGTGCCCTTTATCAGAAAAAATGAACTATTTGATTGTAAAACTATTTTGCAATGTTTGATTTATTTGGTTGTAAAACTATTTACAATGTGTATAGTTCAAAAAATGTATACATAGGGCCTCCAGCCGGCTATGGTGGATCAGATGCTTTCGCCCGTTGGGTGCACGGCCAGCGCAAACGGGGAAAGGGCCGCAGGCCGCCCCTTTACCCGGCCCAAACGGCAAAATCTGGACAAAATAATCGTCTGTTTGGGGTCATATGTGTTGGACTTGGCCTAAGTAGGTTTGATGAGAAGTGCAAAGTTACTCATAGATCTTTCACCATGGACTGAGTGGCCTTGTAAACCGGAATGGATGGCCAGGTCTACAAATGCTTCATTGCTATCTTATGGCTATTGGCTACCAACTATCAAGTAAGAGTAGGCTTCAGGGGTATAGCAAAATTGCACATAAATCTTCCTGTATGCCTCCTACACCTAATTCTGCCTGAGTTTGAAGTTCAGCCGCTTTGGGCCGCTTCAAGGCAGTCCGACATATCGAATGAACTCAACACCATGATAGTCCTTAATCAGTACGAGACCAATCAATACGACTAGGCAGCCCACTCACTTTAGAAACATATCAAATCAAACTAGCTATATGAACAAGTGTAAATCACAAAGTCTTAAGATTTATATATTGGCATATGGTGGGGGTGGAGGTGGAATGATGCTTTAGTAGTTGTGCTAGTGAATTTGTGCACGTGCTCGATCGCATTGCAAGTTAAGAGGGACAAGTGCAGCATTTGAATTCTAAAGGCCATGTGTATTTAAAGCCTTGTTGCATCACCAATTAACTGAGATTTGGTTTTGCTTGGGATCATGCCATCACCTAGAATTTTCATGATGTGCTTGCCCTATCGTGTGCTTCTTGGAAGGCTAGTTTTGGCATATGGGAGTCCCGTGTTTAGATTGCTTTATTTTCTAGTTATTATATTTACACAATATAGTCGATGAAGCATTCAAAAGTAGAGAGATGGTGAATATATCACCATTTTAAACGTGATTCTTCAAGAGAAGGTTTGATGACTGCTTCACACATGTGAAGGCATTTTCTACATATAAATATAAAATTTAGGAAATCTAAACAATATTAGTATTCTTGAAAATTAAGAAATGAAGGAAAAAAATATGTCTACAGAGGAATTATTGAATGCTAGTTTGTTTACAAAATTACTGGGGGAACTACTTGATGTTTTTGTGAAGTCCATCCTCCAGAGCACCCTAGTTTTGCACCTAGGTCCAGTATTTTTTTTGCTGGGAGCTAGTTCCTTTATTGAAAACAAAAAGTAGCAAACCAAGTTGAACACACACAAGATAGTGCATCTTTGAAAGATAATATGGTAGCGCTCTAAATATTATTGTCCTTCCTAAGATTTACATCCCAACACACGATGCAAGACAACATAGCATTTGTGACTGGACTGGACTCTGTCCCGTGATGCGGTGTTTCTGAATTTCTGTGGTTGAACCTTGAAGCCTGGGTGTAGTCTGAATGGTTATGCGTCATCTCCCACCATTAGATTGGTTTGTCCATTGTCTAAATATTGATCAATTGATGGAAGATTATAAATTGTATTGGTTTCTCGCTATGTATCTGATTCTTTCTTGTGATCGATACAACTTTTGACCATTTTTGTTCAGTAACAATTTGATGGTTTCAACACATGCTCGTTTAAATGTTGTCCCTCGATATGTTTGTCTGTTTAACTTTGTCGTAGGATAGTGCTTTTTTTCTGTCCTTTGATGTCTGAATCTTTGTGGTGGAACCCGGAAGTCTTTGTCAGGATTTGTCTATTGTCTAAATCTTAACCAGTTGGTTCCAGCTCTGGATCCAAGTCCTAGTTGGTTATCTGCACTTCTTTTGACCATTTTTTTGACACTTTGAAATCTGTCGCGGTGGCCTTGTGTTATCAGTCGGTGGAGAAGATTGTGCGGAATCTCCAAGTTTTGTTCCGACTGAATCTTAAGATGGTGCATTGTCTTTTTGGATCTTATCCCCCTTCCCACGATCCCTTTTTTATGTGGCAGCAACTGTCGGGAAGATTGGAGTTGTCCATCGTCTTTCTGAATCTCCAATGTTGACGCCATCTTTTGGCCAGCAGTAGATCGTGATTCTGTGATTACTTTTGCTACTTTGCCTATCGTTTGCTTGTTGGATGCATCACTGAATGAAATGATGTAATGTTTTTATATGTACTTGCTATTGGTGATGTCATGTTGGGCGGTCGTTTGGATTTCACCGAACGAAGTGAGATTCAGGGATACAAAAACGAGTTCCTCTGTTCCGTTCTGGCAGCAACAACTGGGGCGGAAATTCATCTAATTCCCGAGAACACCATATAATAGATTGATATGTGCAAATGCTTTCGTCAGAAGCATATCATAGATCTAGTGGTGACTGTAATAAGGTTGAATGTTCATTCCTGGTCTGGAGCTTTTTTCCTCTCGCTTTCGCTTTTGGTGCTGTTGCTTTTTGCCTCTTCAAGTAGTATTTTCTTTCTTGACCATAAGGAGTAAATTGCAAAGAGCCACCACAATTGGGTCAAAGTTATCAATGCTTCAGAAAAACCCACCAGAAAACATGCATTTTATATTTAAATAGATAGTAGTTTGGGAGCATTTCAAATCCGACGGTCTTTCCTAAGATTGAAACCCAAAAACGCACGACACAGGGTAATACCTTTTTTTTTCTTTTCTCTCAGAGCCGTAGAACTCAAGTCCGAAGTGTAGGCACCAAATCTGCTATTTTACAAGCTAACTCATGTTAGTTAAATAGCGGCTTATCCCTTACAGCTACTCGTTACCAATTACTTGTTGACGACGTACTTCTTGATCAAGTATTTAGAACTGTTCATATATCTTCCTGGATGCCTCCGACATCTACTTCTGTCCGAGTTCCGGTTCCAATCCGTCCAAACTGTTCAGAGCAATCCGAAATCTCAGAGGAACTCACCAATATGATAGGCTTATCACTAACAAAGCACAACTTTAACACAATGGATTGAGACTTAAGACAACCACCAATAGCAAATCCTAATGGAAGAGTGAACATGCGATCAAATCGAACCCTAAAGTGCCTCGCAAAAAGAAAGTCGGAACCTAAAGTGCGAGATCGATCAAAATGATTATGCAAGGCATCTGCTGTAGCATCATATCAATTCATACTGGCTATGATTATTCATATTGAAGTGACCCTGGCTCCGCGTAATGCGGATCGCCTCAAGGCGACGCCTGACCCTGGCGCCGTGCTGGTCGCCGGCGCCGCCGTTGGGTCGCTTGGGATCTCGTTTTTCCTGCCTGGCTGAAGCGGGAGCGGAGGAGGCTGCACCGTTGGCCGAGGACATGTCCACCGACGTCCGTCCCATGGAGTCTAGCGTGGCTCGTCGGAGGAAGGCTGACGATGAGCTGGCTGAAGAGTTTTGGGCGGATATAGGATACCCAACGCCCGCGTCTAGGGTGTGGGAGAAACCGCATTCTCGACATACAGGTGAGGTGCTCTCTGTGTGTAGGTCGGACGCGGTTGCAGTCTCGTCGCCGGAGGAGGCAGAGGGCGTCGTGCTTCCCGTCCCGGATGCAGACAAGACGGCGCTCGGCGAGGTGGATAGTCTAAGGTCTCATACTCCGGCAACTCGCGGCGTCCACAGGGTGGCTGGCTTGACTAGGCCTCTCGTCAAGCCGTGGGTCGGACCCATCCCGCCTCCTCGGATGTCGCCACCGAGGACACTGGGCCATCTTCTGCCGCCGGAGTGGCTCGCTGCGGGGCGTCCTCGTCGCAGTCTACAGCTGCGCCGCTCACGTCGGGCTTGGCCGTGCAGCCCGCCGAGCCTACCGCGGTTCAAACCTTCAATCCGACTTCTTCGGCAGCTCCAAGTCTGGCTCGCGATCCGATGCATCTTGGACGTCCATTACGGATGGCCAATCTCGGGCGTTGGCTAGGCCACATGTGGAAACGGGTGCAGCCAGAAGAAAACCCTAATCCCACTCGTTCGTTCGCGGCCGTCGTTCGCTCTCCTGTGATGTCGCGTCGGGATGCCTCCTCCGCGCCGTCGGGGGCCGCCGCCGGCCGCCAACCTCCGAGCTCTGCGCCGCCGCCGATCGCCCGCTCTCCCTCGGGTGGGGCTCCCGGTTTCGCACCAGGCGTGTACCAGCCAATTCAGGCTGTCCAAACGGCCGCGCCTCAGGCTGTGCTTACGCCGTCGCAGCCCGCGCCGGTGCAACCGCCGCCGTCGCAGGTCGTCCAAGCCACGCAGCCACATCAGTTTGCTGGTTACCATCCTCAACAACCGCAGTTCCTCCTTCATGCTGGAGGCGGGTATGTGCAGCAACAACAACACATGTCGGCTCCTTCACAGTACCATGCATTGCCTGATGTTACGCAACAGCAGTTTCAACACCTCGCTGCCGGTCCGCCTGTCTAGGGCACAGCAGCCGCCGGTCCGCCAATCTACGGCAATGCAGTCGCCGGGGTTCCTGCGGTAGCCCGGCCGCGCAAGCAGAAGGGTGGTAAGGGCGGCCGCATCAAGCCCCGCCAAGGTGCAGCTACTCAACATCCTGCTCCCCCGCAAGTGGTCGCCGCTGCTCCTATTTTTGCTTCTGCCCAACCGGTGCAATCCTTGGCTCAGATGCCCAGCTTGCCCGCTGTGACAGCAACGCAGATGCAGTTTGCAACTTTACCTTTGGACGCCCAGCATATTCAGTCTACAGGTGCTGTCCAAGAGGCATCAGTACCCAAAAAGCTTTGGTGTTCCAAATGCCAATCTGCTGGACACAAGGCGGACGACTGCAAGACGCGGCAATATTGCTACAAGACCAATCACCCGATGACCATGAGACGGTGCCCTGCCTTAAAGCTACCAAAGCCAGCGGCGATGCTATGTGGTTATGGAACTGAAACCATGGCGTTTTTTCAGATGCCTGATAATGTTTGTAGGAGGATCTCTCACAGCAGGACTCACGGATAGCTTTGGTTTCGATTTCTGGTGGTTCACTTTCTGCCAATATTGTGGAGGTGGAGGTGGCTAAGATTGCTCAGGTTCAGCATGAGTGGAATTGGGAGGCGGTGCCACATGGTGAGGATGCATTTCTGATGTCGTTTCCTAGTGAGGAGGTTTTGCAGAGGGTGACCGGTTTTGCAGTTTTCCTCAAGTCTCACAATGTCACCATCGAGTTCAAGCCTTGGAAGTCAGACGAGATACCACATCGATTCGAGCTTATTCCTATTTGGGTACATGTGCACGGTGTGCCTCACGCTCTTCATCATTTCTTGGGTCTTTGGGCGGTCGGCTCGGTTATTGGAGCTACTCTGGATGTCGATCTTCTATGTTTGCGTCGCAGAGGAATTGTTCGTATTCAGGTAGCGGTGCTGAACCTAGATGCTTTCAAGAGAAGCACAATTGATTCTCTTTCTTCTGACGTGGTCGTTCAGAGGAAGGGTTATGAGTTCCGGTACAGCATGGAAAAACAGGACTTTCGTGTTGATGCTGATTTTGTGCCTCGAGTATGGGAGCATGGGGATGATTCAGGAGGCGATAAGGGACATGAGAGGGATGACACAGTGGGGTGGGGGGGGGGGGGGGGGGATGATACCAGTAAAAGGCCCAAACCCACTTCTTCATCATCCAACAACACCTCGGCCCTGCTACCTCCGGCGGAGTGGTACCCATACAGATGGCCATTGCCGTCACACCGCCGAACCCTCATCGAGGCTTACCTGCCACAGCTGCTTCTTCGTCACTCATGGGGTCTTCTTCGTCGATGCCGGCTACTTCGTCTTACATTGCTTCTACGACGACGCTGGCGCCCCGGTCCTCGACGCCGCCATCAACGACTCACTGGTCGGCGCCGCCGCACCTCGACGACGGGGGTCACATGCGTCCCATACCGGAGGGGGTGGCAACCGCGGTGGTGAATGCGAGCGCTTCATCGCCACCACCATCGCCTACACCTGTCTCTCTGACTCGACGGGGAGTGATCTTCTCCCCGTCCATTCGTGCTAGCCAGGAGTCTGCCAGGGCGGAACTCCGCGCATTATCATCTACACCTCCGTCACCAGGGGGGCGGCGGCTTCTGGTCCCGAGGAGGCTGAGGAGCAGCCCCTGCGATCTTCTTCTTCACCACCACAACAGTCTACTCCGCCTCTCGGAGTCGTCGGGACAGGCTCAGCGGCCGATATTACTCCTTCGCTGCTGAGGCGCAGCAGGCGTCATTACGTCGGGACTGACGGTTCAGCAGCCACTGACGAGGACTCTATGGTGAAGGCCATGCGTAGGACGGCTGTGCGCAACCTCGACTTCGAAGGTACACCCTCTCGCAAATCTTTTATGTCTTTTGATAAATCCAAAGTATCTTCAAATATCACTAGACTTGGAGTGTCACTAGGACGTAATGAGAAAGAGATAGACTTTTCGGTTAGGGCCCTTAAACAAGTGGAGTTCGACCGGCTTACGGTTGCTCCTAAGTTGTCGAGCTTTGTTGACCCTCTCGTGTCAGATGAGGAGGATGAGGATGCTGATGCCAATCATGAAGGCAAGCTTCTCTCTCATTTGGTTAAAGACACGACTGAAGTAGACCTTGACGATACTGTACGCGACACTACGCTTTGTGAGCTTGTCGCGTCGGTGCGTAAGAATAAGTCTAACTCAGGAAAGAAAAGAGGGCGCTCTTCTAAGAAGGCAAAGGTCTCTAAACAAAAAATTGGTTCAGCATGAGAGGCATGTTTTGGAATAGCAGAGGTCTAGGTGACTTGGCTAAACACAAACACATTGCCGATTGTGTAAAGGATCATGCGTTAGACTTCGTGGCTATCACTGAGGCGGGCAAACGTGACTTTCCAACACGTGATCTGGACCACTTCTCATGTGGTTTGGACTACAAATGGCACGTCTTACCGCCGACCGGGAGGTCTAGTGGAATATTGCTAGGTATTAACTCTACATACTTGCAACTATTATCCACGTCAAAGGGGGAGTATCATATCAAATTCCACCTTCGAAACAAGTCTGACAATTTCCTTTGGAGTCTGGTAGCTGTATATGGCGCCGCTCAAGAGGAGTTTAAGTCTGCATTTTTAAAAGAACTTGTTAATACCTGTCGAGACAATCCCCACCCCATGTTAATCGGGGGGGGGGGGGTGGATTTTAATATCCTTCGATATCAGCAGGAAAAAAACAATGACCGGTTTGATACAAGGTGGCCTTTCCTCTTTAATGCTGTTATTGACAGTCTGGATCTGAGGGAGATCATGATGTCTGGTCGTCAGTATACCTGGGCCAATAACCGATCGGTGCCAACCTTTGAAAAACTTGATCGGGTGCTAGTTACCACCGACTGGGAATATAAATATACCCTAGCCTCGGTTCGGGCATTAGAAAGAATTGAGGCCTTATCGGATCACGCTCCATTGCACACCTATTTTGGACAACCAATCCCAAGCTCTGACCATCGCCAATTTAAATTTGAATTGGGATGGCTCACTAGAGAGGGATTTCATGACCTGGTTAAGAAAGTGTGGGCACGCCAGCCTCGCGGTAACACACCCATTCAACGATGGAATAATCGAATTCGCGCATTGCGTCGATTCCTTCGTGGATGGGCCAAGCATACTGCTGGCATCTACAAAAAGGAAAAACTACGACTATCTACCTTAATTGATTCCCTTGATAAAAATAGCGGAGGTGGAGCCTCTATCTGTAGTTGAGATTGAGCAAAAAAGCAATCTAAACGAGCAGATAGCCCGCCTACTACGTGAGGAAGAGATTAAATGGTACCAACGTTGCAAGGCGGATTCGCTTGTGCAAGGTGATGATAATACGAAATACTTTCAAATGCTTGCCAATGGCAGACATAGAAAGAAATGCATATTCGCCCTTGACCAGTAGGAAGGCCGAATTGAGGGGGACGTACCACTTATAACTTTTATTACTAAGTATTACAAAGAGCTTTTTGGACCTTCAGCTGAATCAAATTTTCAGCTGGATGAATCCATTACTCATGACATTCCTCAAGTTACGGAAGCGGAAAATGAATTCCTAACCTCCCCATTCTCTGAGGAGGAAATTCAAACCACGGTGTTTCAAATGGAACACAAAAAGGCTCCGGGTCCGGATGGCTTTCCCGCAGAGTTCTATCAATGTTTTTGGGACGTCATTAAGGCAGACTTGGTTCAGTTGTTAAACCAACTGCATGCTGAAGACCTTGACATTTCTCGTTTAAACTTTGGGGAAATTATCCTATTGCCTAAGATGAAGAAGGCTAGTCGTATTCAACAATATCGTCCGATTTGCCTTCTGAATGTAAGTTTTAAAATCTTTACGAAGGTCGCAACTAATCGGTTGAACGGGGTGGTTGACCATGTCGCAAAACCCACTCAAACAGCATTTATGCAAGGCCGCAACATATTAGATGGAGTGGTCGTCTTGCATGAAACTGTACATGAGCTTCACCAAAAAAAGTTGAATGGTGTCATTCTTAAAATAAATTTTGAAAAACTACGATAAGGTTAAGTGGCCCTTTCTGTTGCAAACTTTGCGCATGAAGGGTTTTCACAAAAATGGTGTCGTTGGGTAGAGAGCTTTGTCTCTGGAGGCAGTGTGGCCATAAAAGTTAATGATGACGTTGGCAACTATTTTCAGACAAGGAAGGGGCTTCGCCAAGGGGACCTCGCTTCTCCTATTTTGTTTAACATTGTGGCCGACATGCTAGCTACCCTTGTTGAGCGGGCTAAGCTGGACCTTCAAATTAGTGGTGTCATTCCACACTTGGTAGAAGATGGTCTATCTATTCTACAATATGCGGATGACACTATTCTATTCATGGATCATGATCTAGATAAGGCAAGAAATCTCAAGTTGCTCTTATGTGCTTTTGAGGAACTTTCTGGTCTCAAAATTAATTTTCATAAGAGCGAACTTTTTTGCTTTGGCGATGCTGCAGAATCAGCACCTGAGTATGCTGAGATTTTTGGATGCCAGCTCGGGCAGTTTACGATTCGATATCTGGGTATTCCCATACACTATCGGCGCTTAACTATCGCTGAGTGGAAGCATGTGGAAGAGAGACTTGAGAAACGCTTAGCCAGTTGGAAGGCCAAGCTCTTGTCTTACGGGGACGCATTGATCTTGATCAATTCAGTTCTAAGCAACATGGTTTTATATATGTTGTCATTCTTCCACCTACCGAAAGGGTTCTCCAAATGACTAGACTACTTTAGATCCAGATTTTTTGGCAATGCGATAACGAATCCAAGAAATATCGACCGGCTAGGTGGAGCGACATGCAGACCTAAAAGTCAAGGGGGGCTGGGAATCTAAGACCTTAAGATTTAAAACATTGCTCTTCTCAGCAAGTGGGTTTACAAACTACTCACTGAGAATGGAGTATGGCAGGAAATCATTCGCAACAAGTATGTGGGATCCAATGCCATTTCTCAAGTTCACTGGAAACCTGGGGATTCGCATTTCTGGAGTGATGTGATGAAGGCCAAGGAATTCTTTTTCCAATTTGGGACCTTCTCAGTTAGGGTCGGTTCTCAGGTTCGATTCTGGGAAGATATCTGGCTAGGGCATAACCCACTAATGGTGCAATATCCCAGCTTGTATAGAATTGTTAGACATAAATTCGTCACAATCAAACAAGTTTTAGGACAAGAAAACCCTGATATTTCTTTCCGTAGGGACCTTTTTGGCCCTCGCCTGGCAGCATGGAATGAATTACTCGCTCGCCTGGAGGACATTCAACTGTCAGGTGAGCCGGACATTTTTCGATGGAACTTGCATCAGAATGGCAAATTTTCAGTGAAATCCATGTATAATGCAATGGTTCATTGTGATGTTGTGACGCCCTCGATTCAATCGTACACTAATCATACACTCAAACGTGTACGATCAAGATCAGGGACTCATGGGAAGATATCACAACACAACTCTAAAACATAAATAAGTCATACAAGCATCATAATACAAGCCAGGGGCCTCGAGGGCTCGAATACAAGTGCTCGATCATAGACAAGTCAGCGGAAGCAACAATATCTGAGTACGGACATAAGTTAAACAAGTTTGCCTTAAGAAGGCTAGCACAAACTGGGATACAGATCGAAAGAGGCGCAGGCCTCATGCCTGGGATCCTCCTAACTACTCCTCGGTCGCCGCCGGGCTGCACGTAGTAGTAGGCACCTCCAAAGGTAGTAGTCGTGGCCGATGGTGGCGTCGGCTCCCTGGCTCCGACATCCGGTTGCGACAACCAGGTAGAAAGGAAAGGGGAAAATGGGGAGAAAGCAATCATGAGTACTCATCCAAAGTACTCGGAAGCAAGGAGCTACACTACATATGGATGGGTATATGTGTAAAGGGCCATATCGGTGGACTGAATTGCGTAATGCCGAATAAGAGGGGATAACTAATCCCGTCAAGACTACGCTCGCAGCCTCCGCCTTGCAAAGATGTAGAAGAGAGTAGACTGAAATCCTCCAAGTAGCATCGCATAGCATAATCCTACCCGGCGATCCTCCTCGCCGCCTGTTAGAGAGCGATCACCGGGTTGTATCTCGCACTTGGAAGGGTGTGTTTTATTAAGTATCCGGTTCTAGTTGTCATAAGGTCAAGGTACAACTCCAAGTCGCCCTGCTATCAAGATCACGGCTATTCAATAGATTAACTTCACCGCAGGGTGCACCTCATTACCCGACACGCCGATCCCATTTGGCCGGACACACTTTCTGGGTCATGCCCGCCGCGGAAGATCAACACGCCGCAGCCCCACCTAGGCATAACAGAGAGGTCAAGACGCCGGTCTAAACCTAAGCGCCAGGGTCCGGGCCCATCGCCTTAGCACACCTCAAGACGCTATGCGAGGGCGGAAGCGTAATCCGGCCCATTAATACAAGAGCAGGCTTACGTTCCAATCCCGCGTGCCGCTCAGTCGCTGACGTCACGAAATGCTTCGGCTGATACCATGACGCCGGTTGCCCATATCTTGTCCCATGTGGCGGTTAGTGCGTATAAGGTCAACGACCCAACTCAGATCAAATACCAAGATCTCGTTAAGCGTGTTAAGTATCCGCGAACGCCGACCAGGGCCAGGCCCACCTCTCACCCAGGTAGTCTCAACCTGCCCTGACGCTCCGCCACAAAGATCCACACAGAGGGCCGTTGGGACAAAGGTCCTTTCAGCCCCCAATCCGTGAATCACTCGCGGGTGCTCCTCGAGCTGACCCGACTTTAGTCACCACATGTATCATGTATAAAGTATATAGTATATACCCGTGATCACCTCCCGAGTGATCACGGCCCAATAGTATAGCACAGTAGACGGACAAGAATGTAGGGCCACAGATGGAAATACTAGCATCCTATACTAAGCAAGTAGGATTGCAGGTAAGGTATCAACTTGAGTAGCAAGGACAAAGGCTATGCATCAGGATAGGAATAACGGAAAGCAGTAACATGCTACACTACTCTAATGCAAGCAGTATAGAAGAGAATAGGCGATATCTGGTGATCAAGGGGGGGGGGGGCTTGCCTGGTTGCTCTGGCAAGAAGGACGAGTCGTCAACACCGTAGTCGAACTGGGGGTCGCCGGCAGTCTCGGGGTCTAGCGGAAAGAAGTAACGGAGAGGGAACACAATAAATAACAGAGCAATCAAAAGCATCACAAAGCGTAACAAGACAATACGCGGTGTTCGGTGTGCCCTAACGCGGTAGTAGGTGATAGCGGTGAAGGGGGGGAAATATTCGGGAAAGTATCCCCGGTGTTTCGCGTTTTCGGACAGATGAACCGGAGGGGGAAAGTTGCGTGTTTGCTATGCTAGGGATGTGTGGCGGGCGAACGGGCTGCGTAACCGGATTCGTCTCGTCGTTCTGAGCAACTTTCATGTAGAAAACATTTTCATCTGAGCTACGGTTTATTTAATATTAATTTTCAAAGTTTTAATCAATTTCTGACATTACTATATTTAATTAAATTCGAAATATTAAATAGCTATTTGGTTAAGTGCATCCAGTATTACACCCAGTCAGAGACTGATTGGTGGGTCCAGTCAACTGTTGACTTAGCAGTCAAAGTGGACCAGGTCAGCAGTGAACAATGCAGGTGGGGGCCATCTGTTATTGGTTAGGTGATACACAGTCAGCACTTTAACTGGTCAAACCAGTCAAGGTGGGGCCACATGTCATAGACAGTGGCAATATTAAAAGAGTTTATTTAAACTAATTAACTTAATTAGTCAGGGTGGGGCCTAGTGGTCAGTGGGTCAAATTGCTAACAAATTTTATTAGAGTTAAACCTAATCGTTGCAGTAGCATGGCCCGTCAGTGGCTATCAGGATTACTTTAACTAGTCTGTTAATTATGCCCATGATTAATTAGGTGTGGGTCCCGTTGGTCAGGGACACAGGGCGCCATTAGGAGCTGAGTTAATGGTGCCACGCTAGCGCATCGGCGTTTAGCCGCCGGCAGCCACAGTACACGACGGAGGCCCACCGGAGTTGCGTTCCGGCGACCATTTGGTCACCCACGAGCATCACTAGGACAAGCGTGTTGGCGCGCATCGAGTAGGGCTAGTGGTTGGTGCTGGAGGTGCCGGGATGGACGCCGGCAACGAGGTCTAGCGGCAGCCGAACAAGAGCTCGACGGATCCGGTGAAACAAGAGGAGAATGAGGTAGGAAAAGGGTCAGGCGACATCTGTACAGCTCCTAGAGCTCGCGCACACCAACGGAACGCAACGGGGAGCACGGCAGCGATGCATTCATCGGCCATGGCGGACGACAGCTTTGGGGCTCGCAGGGGACGATGCCACTGTGGTTGATTCACGCGGGTGAGAGGGGAAGCAGGTGGGAGCTCACATTGAAGCTCGTGGGGGACTCGGTGGAGCCGGGGCGGTTCAGGGCGATGTAGATCGCCGGTCAGCCATGGCGGATCCAGTCGGGGAGAAACGAAGAAGGCAACGACGGTGCGGCGTCCCGGCTAGGTCCGGTGGTTGCGGTCGATGAAGATGATCCCTGGAGAGCTCTTGGACGTGGAGAGGCGGCGATGGGCGGTTGCAGCCGGGCGGCTAACGCGGGCGGGAGCGCGGCCATAGGGGAGGGAGGGCACGGGCGCCCGGCGGCGTGGCCCAAGGCAAGCGCGTCTGCGGGGACTGCAGGGGTTGTCGCTCCTCTCAGTGTCTCCTCTGGCGGCGCGAGGAGGGAGGATGGGATCGAACAGGAGGAGTGGGGTAGTGCGGTCGGGCTAGGGTTTCGGGATTATGGGCGCCGGCCGGGCCTGGCTTGCCCAAGGGCTACTGGGCCGAGGCCTGTGGGGGGTTCTTTTCCCTTTTTTGTTTGTTTTGTTTTCTTTTTTTTATATTATTACTTTTCTGTTTTCTTTTATTTTAGTTTTATAAAATCTAAAAGCAACAACTCATTTGGTGTTATTAAATAGGCCACAGCCCCAAATCTTTTGGCACTTTAAATAAAGTATTTTGCATTTGCTTATTCTTTTAAAAGCATTTTAGATAATTGTTTTATCGCTATTTTAGTTTATTTAGTGCATTTAAGTATTTTATTAAAAGATGATTTCTTCACCAACATTTATTATGGATTATTTGCCACATTAGGAACAATTTAGTTTTGACTTTTGAAAACTTTAATTGTTTTGACTTTAATTCAAATTTGAATTTGGATCGGTTCTGAACTAACGCGAGATTATCAACAATAATCGAGGTGACGTGGCATCATTACCAAAGGTTTGATTACCCGGGCGTCAAAGATGTTCCAGTTGATAACAGGAAATTGTGGAAGCTCAAAATCCCTCTAAGAGTGAAGATTTTTCTCTGGTTTCTTAACAGAGAAATCATCCTAATTAGAGACAATCTGGCACGCATTTAAACTGGCATGGTTCCAAGACATGTGTCTTTTGCCAACATGACGAGTCTATTAAACACTTATTTTTTGAGTGCAAGTTCGCTCGGGCAGTTTGGGCCATAGTTCAAGTAGCTTCAAATCTATACCCACCACGTAGCGCACGGAACACGTTCGGCAACTGGTTGCGGGGTATTGATAAACAATTTTCTGCACATATTCTTGTGGGAGCGGTGGCCTTATGTTGGACGTTGTGGCTTACTAGGAATGATGTGATTTTTAATAACAAATGTGTCACATCTCCTATGCAGTTTATTCATGTGTGTACACGATGGCTCCGTACTTAGTCTATCCTGCAGAGGCCGGAGGACAGAGACCTTTTCATGATGGCGTCTACACGGCTGGAGCGTACGACCAGGGAGGTTTTCTACCCCCATGAATGGCGGTGTGATCCACGAATAGGATCTGCCACTCCTTAGGCTGGACATATTTTTTGATTGGCATTGTATCGAATTATTTTTTGCTTTTAGGGTACTCTGGACTTTTTTGGCTGTGTGCATCTAGCAATGCAGAGGCCGAGCTTTTCTTTTGATGCTATTGTATCATCTCGATATATCTATTCAATGAAATGTCCTTTATCAAAAAAAAATGAGATGCTCTAAATCTCAAACTCCGAAGACCTATATATCGGCACATGGTGGTGGTGGGAGTGTGATAACGCTTTGGTTGTTGTGTTTGCCAATAAGTACATGTACTTGTGTTGCGAGTGAAGAGGCCATGGACACCGTTTAGAGGCTAAGGGCGATGCGTATTTAAAGCCTTGCAGCATTACCGATTGGTTGGAATTTCGTTTTGCTTGGCACCATTATTAAACAGTAAGACTCAGCTACCTAGGAGCCATCACAGCGTTTTAAGCCTCTCAGCCACTGGATTGCTCTAACCCACGATCTGATTGAGCTAGATTGTCCCAGGTCATTCCGCACGCGATCGAGGCACCATCTTACGGGCCGCTACTCCGCAGAACAAGCTTCAGTTTCTCTCCGTCATCGGGCCGTCAAAGCCCAAGTCTTCCTATTCGGTAACAGGCCAGGTTGTCACGTTTGCCCGAACGAACAACTCCACGACTCCTCTGCTCCTTCCTCCGCGATGTGCCGCCGCCATCGGCGATCTTCTGTCGCGTGTCTGTCTCAGCATAGGTGCAGTCCACCCGCCTTCTACTCTTCCCCCGGAGGCCCCTTCTTCAATGTTTTTAAATTTCGTGTCTTGCAGGTTTCCTCCATAGCGGCTGCAGCGGCCGTGCGTGCCGTCGGTGTCCATCACCGGTTGTCAGGTACCGGCAGTCCACGAAAAACTCGTTTTGAATCAATCCATTCCCCTCGGCCTCGAAAATTTTCTTGTGTCCGTTTGAATTTATTTTCTTTTGGACTGGTGTCTCATAGGGTTCTTCGAGAACAAATAAGAGATTTCAGCAAATTGGGGGTAAGTGAAAACAAGAAGAACCAGAGGTGTGTGCTCTCTTGGCCCGATTTTGGTGTGAGGAATTATTGCCTTGTGCTTCCTTGATTATGCAGGAAACAAGAAAGCCACAAAAATGTTTGGTAGTAATCCTTAATATTCTTAGTGATTGATGCAGTCAGAGAAGGGGAAAAAGAAAAGAAACTGGAGAAGCAGCGAGATGAGCCAGAAAACAGTCGCCCCACTTATATTGGCATATCCTCCATGGCTTCGGTGAAGACCAGATGCAAGGTCACGCTATATTGGTAGAGCATACAAAGTTTTGGGATGCATGCGGTGGTCTGGTCCTTCTTTTAACTTTGTTAGTTTTGTTTTCATTGCAAATTTCCTTCAGCGAGTTATGTCTTTTCAGAAGGCCAGGATTGTGTGAAAGTGCAAGGTATTCTACATACCTTTCATTGGTGTCTTGTGATATGTGTGTACCCTCTGAACATCTTACTTGACGTTATTAGATTGGAATTATGAATCCATTGAGTCTAAACAAACTTGAGGTAAGCTCGTGCATTGGGATATACTGGGGCCAGGCTGTATTTGTGTTCCTTGCTTACAATTTTGGGTATATTCTTGGTGTATATGTGCCAAAGGTTGTAGCTGACGAATAACTACCTGTTGTTTGACCACATCTTTGAAATTGTTCTTTCCCAGCATTGCTTCTAGCTAGGTACATTTTACTTGTTTAGGCATACAGTCATCCCGCATTTTGTTGTGCTTATATGGGTAGGCATTGGCATCTGCCAAAACTAATGATAATAAGATTAAATTAGCAACAAAGTTGACCCATTTTTCAAACAGTATTGTACTCACAACTGTAAGTAATTGTTTGATATAGTTCTGCGCGTTATTAATAAAACTGAAATCCATAATAGGTTCTGTCATGTTGCTTGCTACTGCTGATGGGTGCTCTTCTTGCATACATAATAGGTTAACTTTGTGCATCTACTTTCGAGCATGATTCGACTTTTGCTTATATGTCTGTGTCTATCTTCTACCTAGGTTTCACTGATGTGTTAATTCTATGCCCCTATCAACAGGCCAGAAGTTGTCCCTGGAGCTTCAGCATAAAGACTTGGCTTTCCAGGGAGAAAACAGGGCAGCTCTTTTTCTTCTAATTATACTCTTGGTGGCGTATTTGCTCCAAATCAAGAAGCCAGTATTTTTGTAGTATTTTGGCTAACAATTAATAAGCTACAGTGAAGGCAATATGTGAGGATCAAGCTCCTTGAGTATTTGTTTTAATGATTATGTGCTATTATGCAGAATTTCTCAAAATTCGTAAATGAAGTGAAGTACAATTAAAGATTTTTTATGTTTATTCTATTCATTCCTTCCTCATTAACGTGCTAAAAAGAAAATGTAATACAACTAATATCATTTTGCAAGTGGATTGGCTCTATATAAATTAAAGAAATATGGCCAACCATCGACATTGTGCCTCTATAACTTGAGTGATTCGAATAGAAAATTATAAATTGTCTGTACATTCAAGTATGTGCTGGATCAGTTCCTTCACAATGGATGGGTGCGGCAACGCGCGCGCCTTCATGTTCTAGTTCGGAGTTATCATGACGTGCTTTCTCCATTGTGTGACTTCTAAAATTGGAGGGCTATTGCAAACCAACTTGTGGTTGAATGGTCAGGAGGACAGTGGTATCCCTAGCCCAGCAGAGTTCAAGTCCTAAAGTTAACATTGGTGCTCGCATTTTCCTTGATTTACTTCAGCCCTTGACTTAACAGGGGTTGTACAATCAGTGGGCGGATCATAGGGATAGGGTGTGCATGTGTGTATTTATAGGGATAGGTGTATGTGCATATGTATGAGCGTCTGCGTCTGTACGTGATAAAAAAATTGATGTCTATTTTCCGTAGATAGGAATCTTATGATTACGTCACTTTATTTATTAGGTAGGTGTAAAATAAATATTGTTTAGAAATTTATTTGTTGACATATGTGCAACGCACGATCAGTCTACTAGTACAACATAGTTGATGAAGCATTGAAGCGTAGAGGTGGTCACTAGACCACCGTTTTAAACATGATTGTTCATGATTTTTTTTTCTTTCTAAAAGGAGGAGCACCCTGGCCTCTGACCAGCTCAACAAGGAGAGAGTCGTGACCACACCCATACTTGTAGGTGGAAAGCATGTCGAGGGATGGTTTTTCGACATCGGCGCACGGACCACATGATGGATTCGGTCTTCGCCTTCGTAGAGCTGGATTGCTCTATCTTCGGGAAAGTGCGGAGAATGAGACCATTGTATTTTCCAACAATTGAGGTGACCATAGGGCGTTCACGGACGTCTGCTTTATCCCGACACTCAAGAGTAGGATCATGAGCGTTGGCCAGCTAGACAAGAGCTGATACGACATCAACATTCATCATGGGGTTCTTGCCGTTTGGGACCAACATAAGCGGTTGCTCATCGAAGTAACACGAGAGACGAATCGCCTATACACGTTCTTCAACCCCGTCCATCCCGTGTGCCTTCTTTCAGGACAAGTTTCTGACGCATAGCATTGGCATGCCAGACTAGGGCACCATCACTTTAACGGGTTGCGGAAGATGGCTCGGGGAGAGCTTGTTCGCGGGCTCCCCAACACCACACACATGGACGAGCTGTGCGATCCATGCCTTGCCGGGAAGCAGCAGCGTCTGCCGTTCCCCGAGAAGGCAAAGTACAGGGCGAATAAGCCCCTGAAGTTGGTCCACGGGGATCTCTGCGGCCCGATCACCCCAACAACGCTAGGCGGGCGTTGCTAAATTCTGCTGCTTGTCGATGACTACAGCAGGTTCGGAGCCCGTCATCGGAGAGCTCTGGCGATAGCATAGGCGCCTGCCCTGCACCGCCGTCGGCCGCTCCGGCCACGGCGGCCACCCACTCGACCGGCCTGCCCGCTGCCATGGGGCCGACTAGACACCCCCCTCCCCCCACCCTAGAGCCTCGGCCTCCAGGAGGGTCGACGCCGACAGCTGGCTTCCCTCTCACCGCGGCGGGGGCTGGCGTGCCCGGATCCGCGAGGGATATCTCCGCGGTCGGTGTGGACGCGACTTGCGCTGGGACTTGTCTCCGCGGTGGCTACCTTGCCTCCTCCACTCCCTCTGCGTTGCGGGGGACGCCGGCCAATGCCCTCGGGCCGCCACTACGCTCGCCGGGTGAGGCACTCCTGGAGTATGGGTCTTCTCCTCACCGGTATGTTCACCATTGTCCGCTGCCCTATCCTCGCCTACTCCTGTCTGGTTGGAGGTGCTACTGCCTGCGCCGCCGCCGTCGTCAGCCGCCGTCGTTAACCTGCTTAATGGTTGGATTGGGTCTCCTTCTGCTTACCCGCTAATTCTTCAGTTCAGCGCCTGCTTATTCTCTTTTGCCATGGCCAATCGTTGCAAACTTTATTCTGTCGCTAGAAGGGATTAATTACAGGGGTTTGGTCGTTCGTTTCCTTGCCAATGCCCCGCCTGTCGATCGGCCTCTGCCTAGCCTTTTCGCTGTTCTCGCCCAGCCCCGTGCATCCACATCTGTTGCTTGGGCCACCTCTGGTTTTTCCCGCTGTCGCGTCTACGGGCGTTGACAGTGGCACTGCCACGGGGCCAGCCCTGCCTGTGTCGGGATCATACAAGTCCCCGGATAAGACATTTGTCCCCCGCTCCTCCCAACCCCGCTCATCGTCGCCCGCGCCCATCTCCTGTAGCGATTTCAGTGGGCACCTTTTCAGGGATTCCATATCTCACTCTGCTTCCCCACGTCGGTCGTCTGGCGCTGACATATCCGCAACAAATCGGCCTCTCGCGTTGGATGTTTCCGAGCCGGGCCTTCTCGCGCTCCCCATTGGTCCTCGAGCTCGTCGCCTGCCCGGTGTCATCGATGCTGGTTGGGCGCATGCAAGCTCCTCTGAGCCCCATGGCCCATCTGCGGATCCCTCAGCCCGAGGCCGCTGCACCCCAAATCCCGCCTATGCTTTCCTGGTCAACTCCCACCCCTCCCCGGCTTACAGATCGCAACGACACGGATCAGGTTAGCCCCCAGCCCACGGGATGTGACAACACTGCGATCGAGGACGCCTGCCTGACGCCTCCTTGACTGCCGCTTTCCCACGCCGGCAGCCCGCGCGCGCCCCCGCGCATCTTATGCCCATGCCCTCGTTTCTTCTACTTATAGCATGCAAGCCCCATGCATGCACATGCACTTCTCCTCCCCCCCCCCCAAACGGCCGAATCCAATGGACCATTGCTACCGCTGTTTAGCTCTAGACCACCGGGTTCGTGACTGCAGGGATCCCGTGAGGTGCCGTCGGTGCTGGCGAGTGGGCCACACCCAGCACGGGTGCATGACTATTTTACGCCCCTCCCCCCCATTCCCTTGCCAATAGCCATTCCATCTACCCCTCCCGTTCCCACCCCTAGCGCCCCACCTTGGCTCTCCCCAGAGAGCTCCTCCACCCAGCCCCAACCCGCCCCTTCCCCTGCAACCATGGCGGATTTCATCCCCCTCGACCTCCCCTCCTCTAAGGACGAGCAGCTCCTACCCCAAGACACCCCATCCCCGTCTCGCATCTTCTCCTTCCCTGAGCAAACCGACGCGGCTGAGGGTTGATGGCGAGGCCGTAGAGGAGGAAGAGTATCCGGAGGAGGTCGAGTTCGAATCGGGGGAGGAGTCCACCGATTCGGATGAGACCCAATCCATTTTTATCTCTACCCCCTAGGCACCGCCGCGATTTCTCCAACGTCTTCATGCCATTCACCCTCATCGAGCACTTCCAAAACCTCACATATGCCATCTAAACTCTCAACATCCTTCTCCACAAGCATGTATCCGCCGTGCTCTCCACATCGGGGCTGGAAAACCACCAGTGCTCATTAGGGCCTCCTCTTACGGGGCCGGCTTGGTCGTCTTTGGCTCAGCCTACGAGCGCGACATCTCCATCCTCAATAGCCCTCTGTGTTGCCCGATCAACACTGTTAGCCTTATTCGCCATGAAGACACCGAAAATCGCTTCCTCTTCCGCCTTGGCATGGTCTCCGCCCTCCATATCGAATACTTCCCGCTTGAGTATTGGTTCACCCCAACCATCATCAACTCCATTATCCCTTTTGCTTGCCCCATTCAAATCGACCATGTTTGCCTCACCGGTGTGGATTACTCCGCTGTCATAGTGTCCGTCAAGACCCGCACCCTCACCGACGTGCCCCACACCATTCCCATCGATGGCTTCTCCGGCCTTGGTGCTATTGCATCCGTCCTCATCGTGCACTCCCAAGAGCTTCCACCGGACCCCGCCTTCGCGGGCCACGACTCCGATGACGACAACAACGGCGGTGGAGGTGGAGATGGGGCGACTCCGACTTCCCCGGCGGGATGGACCGCAACCTCTCGGCTCCGCCTCCCCCACCAACGGACGAGGGCCACGATGACCGGGTCGTGCAGTTGCCGGGTGGCCTCACCATGATGGCGAACCACAAGGCGCTGGTGTGCACCGTCCCACTCCCGGCACACCCAAAGTCGGTGCAAGTCAAGCTGTTCAAGCGGTTCTACGGTGTGCGCGTCTAGGGCACGAATGGTGAGATCGGCTTCTACCGCATCCCAATGAGCCCGGCGGGCTCGCCGAAGCTTCTCTTCGCAAACTTGGCGGCCTGCTCCATCGGCTTCGTCGACCGGGAGCCACGGTCGGCCCATCCCGCACCCCCTTCACCGACGCCGAGGTCATCTGCCGCGACCTCCGTGGCCGCGAATCCACTCCGGGTTGCGACGGGGAAGAGCAGGTCATGCAGGCGGTGGCTCATTTCGATGCCGGCCTCCCTCCGATCCCAACCCCGCAGACGCTGCAGATCGCCCCTGGGGATGGCATCGGGCCACCGCAGCAGCAGCTCTCGCCTTCGCCCTCCCCCGGGATTGTCAATCTCCCTCCGCGCGCGGCCTCCCCAACGATCTTCTAGACGCGTCATAGTGCCCGCATCAGGAAAGGAGAGACCGACAATCGCAAGACGATGCTGGAGAAAGCTACCCTCCAAAAGGAGATGAGGCTTGAGGGAAAGAAGACGGTGACACTGCACTTCGAGTTGCTGCTCCCGGCGGCAGAACTCATGAAGATCGCCGCTGAGCCCTCCCCCCCCTCCCGCTGCCGCGCAAGGATGCCATGCAATTTGCTGTGGCCTATGGCGTTTCCGAGATCGACCTCAACATGGTGCCTCCCGGTGATGATGTGTGACGACCCCCGTGGCTCCCCCAATCGGCAGCGCGCCACCCTGCTTGCACCTACATTGGACTACAGCTCACCCACCAATTTTAGCTGTAGGTTATTTCATAGGATGCGCCGCCGGCATGTTGCCACCCCCTGTCGTCAATCCCCCTCCTAGTCCCCTTTTTTCCTGCGTTTCTCTTTATTTCTCTTTATTCTTGCTCTGCATCTGTTAATGTACTCGACTGTTCCATCGTATCCCTGTAGCTTCCACCATGGGCCAGAGCTCTGTCGTTTGTTTAGTTTCCAATGATTAGAGAGATTTCCATTACCTCCTGGAACCTCTGAGGCTTAGGTAGACACAAGAAGTGCACCGACGTTAAGGCTGCCTAACCTCGACCCTTAGCTCCATAATCTTCTTCAAGAATCGAAACTTCAGGATATATCGCTCTTCAAGGCAATCTCCTTCCTTCCCCCGAATCTTAGAAACTTCCACTCCATTCCCGCAATCAGATCTGCCGACAGAATCGTCACGGCTCGGGACGATAACTTCATCTCTTGCTCTAAATTCCTTGCGGACGCCTAGGCGGTCACTTGTTGGTTCGAGGCTCGGGAGGACGACCTTTTTTGCGGTAACCAATGTCTATGGCCCTTGCGATCACGCATCAAAGCCAGTTTTTCTGCAATCACTCGTCGATCTCAAACCTCAAATCTCCTGCCCTTGGGTGGTGATCATCGGAGACTTCAACATCACGCTTAGACCATCCGATAAGTCGTCTTCACACTTCAACATGGTAGAGGCCAACCTTTTATCCTCCACCAACCATTCCCTCTAGATGCAAGACCTCCCTCTCCTAGATAGGCGTTACACTTGGTCAAACCAACAGAACGTGCTAATCCTGGTTCGCTTGGATAGGGCGCTTCGATGTCTGCTAGAACTACGTTGGTATTTCCCCAAAGAGGAAGGGATGATGCAGTATAGCGAGGGTAGCTATTTCCCTCAGTGATGAAACCAAGGTTATCGAACCAATAGGAGAACCTCCTCACACCATGTAAAAAGCACCTGCACACAGATAACAAATGCTTGTAACCCCACGTGTTAAGGGGGTTGTCAATCCCTTCCGAGTACGGCGCCTCAAGATAGGCAAATAACGTGAGGTAAAAGTGGTAGATAGGATAAATAGATCGCGGAACAAATAAATTGCAGTAAGGTATTTTTGTATTTTTGGTTTAATAGTTCTGAAAATAAATGCAAGAGAAAATAGATTGCAAAGGCAAATATGATGAAAAGAGACCCGGGGGCGGTAGGTTTCACTAGTGGCTTCTCTCGAGAAAAATAGTAAACCGTGGGAAAACAATTATTGTTGGGAAATTGATAGAACTTCAAATAATCATGACGATATCCAGGCAATGATCATTATATAGGCATCACGTCCAAGATTAGTAGACCGAATCCTGCCTGCATCTACTACTATTACTCCACACATCGACCGCTATCCAGCATGCATCTAGTGTATTAAGTTCATGAGAACACGGAGTAATGCAATAAGAACGATAACTTGATGTAGACGGGATTCGTTTATCTATTGCGGAGATATAGATCCCATCTTGCTATCCTTAGTAGCAACGATACATACGTGTCAGTTCCTGTAAGAACCGGGTTTTCTGGATATTAATTTCCAGAAAATGGTCCTTGTGCTCACCAGCCCCAGGATTACCGTTAGCTGATGAGACACTAACTTGATACAGAACCTCCAAGCAAAATACATAATATGTAGTACAAGACCATTTTGGCCTATGAGTACAACACAAGGTCTCTAGTGGTTGATGGCGGAAGCGGTTTGTGGTTCATCAGCGTCTATGGGACTCCATTTCCCACAGGAACAGCTGACTTGGATAACTCTTATCTTTGCGAGGCTGCTATCATCATTACGGTAGGTTCCGGGGCTGACATCGCATCGCTCCTCTCCATGCAAGAAATCTGGCCAAGACAATAGCCAGGGACAAGCCAGTGAGTACTTTTGAACGTACTCGTAAACATTATGAACACAGGTATAATATAACAAATGATAATCACGCTCTGAAATATTCTATGATCACAACGTCAGTCACAAAATAACAATCCATGATGCACGCACGCAGGGTTATTTATATACAACATGAATTTACCATAATGGAGTAGAAATAACATGTACCGATCGGGTGTCTGAAGCCACGCCTCGAAAGGACAATAACATAAAGCATGCCTCAGTCGGCCGTCTGAGCGACACCACATAAAGGGCTTATAAGTGAAATAAGCAACAAACATGCCACAATCGGGTGTCTGTGCGACGCCACATAAAGGGCTTATAAAGTAAATAAATAACAAGCATGCCACAGTCGGGCGTCTCAGCGACACCACATAAAGGGCTTATAAAAATAACAAGTAGGCCACAGTCGGGCGTCTGTGCGACACCACATAAAGGACTTATAAGCAAATAATCACAATGAGTATCCAGGAGGTAAAACCGTCCCAGGGATACTCAATAATTCAAATAATGTAAATAGTTAGTCCACAATAATAATAATCATAATCATCATACATCACAGGTCATGATCAATGTTCTCGCTTAGCAGTTTTTTCTCCGAAGACCGACACTAAGACCGACACTTGACCCATCCCAGACTGTAGTCCTTAACCATGGACACGGCTATTTGAATAGATGTTTAATCTCTGCAGAGGGTGTACTCTTTACCCACGAGTAACGGATTTCTTTAGTCCATCAGGACTAATTCCGTCTAAGGTCTTTTAGTTGAAAACACACCTGACCGCACACACCAGCCTAAATCACCAGTGTCTGGGATCACCCAGGACACCCGTTTAAGCAAAACTCTAAGTGGGGAGTCTACAACCTCGATTAGTATGGGATCAAAAATTTATAACGCTACAAGAACTAGGGGAGCTACCCCTCGGCTCCTACCGAAACACCCATGCCCCCGGACCAGGTGGCATGCCTACCGGATGCAGCCGGTATCTTCCACCATGGCCTCTCTGTACGGTGTGTGCTAGGAAAGGGGTTGACAACTTACTGAACCGTACCCTACCTATGGCAGGGACAAGTGGTAGTACGAAACAAGTATGGGGGTTACTGGAACAAGACTCGATCTACGGTCGACTCAGGAGGTTTAAGTATTCCCTGCAAGATTAGCATAGCAAATATATTTCAACCAACAGATAGAATCACCACTCGTCATATCTCATCATGTCGTACCGGACACAACCGTCCTGACGGAGGACTAGAGACAAGCCCGTGTCTACCCAAGATAGAGGCCTTCCCGAATTCCTTACGGTATGCATGAAAGGCATCCGATGGTGATTACTATCACAAGGAATCAAATTCCAATTGCACGGAATCATCAATATGCACTTATGAGCATGTTCGTATCATCACATATAATAACGAAAACTCCGAGACGAGGGGTGTTGTAACCGTGTCAAACTTCACACGACAATATTATGCCAGGGTTCAGAATGCTTGCCTTCAAGTTGTGGAGAGGCAGGGTGCATTCCAAAACTTTTGAAAGTTTTCTTCTCTCTCACACATAGTTTTAAAACAGTACAAAAAGTTTTCCTAATTATTTTTTAAATAAATCTTAAAATATACTAGGTGAAATTTGAGAGAGGTAGGAAAAAGAATCAACTCATTTGGAGTTATATTTAAAAAGTTATAGCCAGTCAAAGTTTAGTCAAATATCTGTTTTTTTTAATAAAACAGAAAAAGAAAAAAAACGTTTCGAATTGATACACGTAGGAGACGTACTTTGAGTTTTACGCCTCCACTTACGCCAGCGTGGACCGGACCGTGGTCGCTGACAGTGGGTCCAGGGGGCCCACTGGTCAGGTTTGACCAGTCACCCCTGCCTCCTTCCTCCTCCGGGCCGAGCAGGCGGGGCTCGGCGATCGACGCCGTGACAGCGGCTTCCGCGGGTTCGAGGGCGGGGATGGATCCGCCAGTCTAGGCGGTCCTCCCGGTGGTCGCTAGGTCGGCGAGGGTGGAGGGAGTCGCGGCGGCGAGTTCTGCGGCGGACGGCGGCCTCGGGAGAATTGGGGCCTTGAGTTACGGTGGTTCCCGAGCAAGTTTGAGGTGCTGGGCAGCTCCGCACGGTCAAGGGGGCTCGGGTGGTGGTGTTAGATGGACGGGAGGACCTCTACTTGCGACGAACTGGACCGGAGAGCGGCGGCGGCCGAACTGGCCTGAGACGGGGAAGAAGGCCTCCCCCTGTCGATGGCTGGCTAGGGGAGCATCAGAGGGATGGCCTGAGGTTGCCTGTGGGTTTTGAGAGGCTCGGGCTTCCCTTTTATAGCGGTCGAGGTCGGTTCCGGCAGCCGTGGATAAGCTCGACGGCGAACCGCCGTTCTGTTGCGGCCGGGGGTGCATGGCGGCGACGTGCGCTAGCGGACGCTTTCTTGGATAAGCTCGGGCTGCTCCAGAGGGCAGCTGGCGCACGCGTATGGCTTGGGCGGCGCCGTCCATGGCAGGAACCCACTGTGGCCGACCGCTAGCCGCCGTGGCCGACCTGATGGCGGCGCTGTGGGGCTCCAGGGGCACGGCGCGGCGACTCGGCTGCGTGTGCGTGCAAAACGTGCGTTCTGGGCGCGCCCAGAGCACGCACGCTACGTGCTCGGCAAAATGCCAAGGCATGCCAGGGGGCTCCAATCCACAAGGGGTTTAGCAGGGTGGGGTTATAGGCTAGGGTAAAGCCATGGGACATGCTGGTTAGGCAAAGCAAGCAAGTCCAACGTGCAAACTAAAAACCATGCCAAAACTGGCCATGCACACAAGGTGTTTGAAAAACTGCTAAGGGCATCTAGGCAACTCTTGGGGTGGCCAAAATCTCCAGATCATAGTCTCTTTGGATGATAAAGAGGGTGGCAAGGTTAGTTGGGCAAAACCAGAAAATTGTTAGTGCAAGTTTTTGAGAAAACCAAATCTGGACAGAAAGAAAAGGGCATTAGTGTATGGACCAAAGATACTCCAATGGGTCCACTCTCCTGGACTTAAGGGTTTGATAGGGAGGACTACAAGCAGGAAAAATCTCCTGGGTACTAGAGCAAAATAAATTAAGGTTGTAGTAGAAAATGCCAATCTGGTCCAGAGAGCAAAAGAGGATGATTTGATCCAATTTTTCAAAGAACATCATTGATTCTTTGCATAAAGTTGAATTATATACTCCTACTGACCTTCCGTAATTTTGGTGGAAGTTTTAAAATAATAATTAAATAGGTTGTAGTGCAAAAGTGCAATCTGGACCAGATTTGAAGACTTGGTGTAGAGCTCAAATTCTCCAAATGCTAAAAGATCTTTGTGCAAAAAAGTGATTTAGGAACCTCATATGTCATCTCCAAATTTTGGTGGGATTTTTAAATAAATTTATAAAAGGGTTGTAGTGCAAATGGAACCCAAAACTTATGAAAAAACCATTTTTAAAAGAATAAAGCTCAGGGAAAATAATCATATAAATAATTTCCACTGATAAAATAAATGTTTCTTGAGAGAGTATATAAGTCCAACAATATTTTTGAAAAGTTTTCACTTGGGGTAAAAATTTCACAATATCAAAGAAAAGGGGGGGGGTTAGGAGGCCACAAGATAAGTCCAGAAAATAAAAATTTAATTTCCTGGCAAAATTTTAATAAACAAATCATGGCTAAATTTTTGGGGTGTTACAACACTACCCCCCTTAAGAAAAATCTCGTCCTCGAGATTTGCTAAAAGTTGTTTTGAAAAAAAAATTACTCCTACCATTAAAAAAATAACCATCCTACTCATGTAATTAAGATGTGGCTATAGCGAGCGGGCAATAAGTGGTGTAAAACTACAGTGTGGCATACTGGCGTTGCGAGGAAAAATTCTACGGAAAACTCCTACAGTGCTCTCTCTGGCTGACAGGTGGACCTGGGGCCCACTGTCGGTCTCTTCTTCTACCTCTGGCTCTCTCTTCTTCCTCTCTCCCGCGCGCTTTCCCGCGCTTTCTCCACCGGCAACGTCTAGCGCGTAGGGCATCTAGGCCGTACTGCGGTAGTGCGCAGCGTGCTAGCTGCCGGTGCAGCGTGCACTCACCTCGCGGGCTAGTGCGCTGTCGGCACTGCATGCGGATTCGCCTTCGAACACCGGCGATCGAGCGACGAGCGGCGCTGGTGGACCTTGCCCACCGTACACCGATCTCGAGCTATAAAATGACCGCGGTGCTCCTTTCTTCTTCCTCGCACCTGGCCTCGCTTCTCCTTCCTTCTCCTTCATTTCTGTCTGCAGGAGCTCGAGACGAGGCTCTAATGGTGGAGGTGATGCCGGACTGGTACGTGGTCCTGATGTGCGGAGGATTGGCAGCGTTGTTGGGGTTCTCCGTGCTCCTGTGCGTGATGATCCTCGATGATCGTCGTGATGCTGCTGCTCGGGTGTTAGCTCTCCGCGGTGGCGGTGATCACGAGGATTAAGTGCGGTGTCGGGTGCTAACTGTCGTCATGGTGCTGGAGGCAGCTTGTACCCGAGTGATTACCCACTAACTTCTCCTTCAGAGGTGATCAGTTAGGTGTAACATGTGTACGGGCATTTGCAATTAGTGCATGTGGTTGAGTGGATGTGGTGGTGCGTCTGCTGTCGTGGTGCTGCGTGAATAAATGTCTATGTCGTGAAGAGATATATGTTGCAACTACTCAGGGAGAGAAAATCTCACTTCAAAATTTACTGAGAGTGAAAGCAGCTACTCAAAATCAACAGCTGTACAACTACTCACATTAATTGAAACCAAATATTTATTTAATCACGCAAATCTAGGACACAACACTTAAGTTGCAACACATACATAAATGCTGGAACCAAGAACATAGCAGTAACGTCTACAACGAAAATGGTAAATGAACAGGGTCCTGAGAAAACGTCTCTGGTACTAGGGCACACTCCTCTTCTATTGGGGGAAGCGGATTGACTAGTCGATGGATGCGCCTTTCCTGGTCGGGCCTCAGTGGTCTGCCAATGGCGATCTGAGGATTCAAATCAGCGAGGCTTTGGAGGTAACCCATTACTCGCTGGGTCAAACGCTCTTGAGCGATGACATACTGGGCAAGGTTGTACAGTACTGGGTTTCTCTCAATTCGTCCAACGGGAAAAGATGTTACTTCTACGGGTGCGGCGCGACCCAGAAAGTAATAATACCCTTGTTCGCTGGCATAGGGTACCGCGAATCGAAGGCGAGCAAGTGCTTCGTATGCAGCACCTTCTATGGCCATATGCAGAGTCGGCATAGATTTCCCCACGAAGGAGACTTCCGTTGGGTCTTGGTTCGGGTTTGCGGGAGGAATGTGCACCACTGCCCAATATTTCAAGGTGGATGGGGTGATCCTCGACTTGAGCAACTCATACTGGGGTGGAAGGGTAGAACTCATGGTACTGCAGGTAAAGTCCCACAATATTTTGACAAAACTACCTGGGGTTGCATCTGGAGTTCTCAGATAAATATTGGGGCTCGGCATGGCAAAGGAATGGCTGTGAGTGTTGTGCAAAAGGTGAGGGGTACTTGGCAAGGTCACGAGGTGGCCTTTTATATAGCATTGGGGCCGGGTTATTTACCGTGGTGAAGGGTAACTAGTTTGTCGGTTCTTGCCCTTATGGGGTTGGGGTCAATGCTACAGATACACATATCTCACAAAGGTGACGTATTACTGTGGGTGTCGTCGGGGTGGTTTTGGTAGCTGTGCCCAGAATTAAAATGCAACTGCATGCTGACATATTTATGCATGGCTACTATTCAAAACAGAGGCACACAAGCAGGCTGCATTAATTATGGCGATACAGGATCACATAATTACAGGGCGTAGAAATACCAAGGCTTGGTACTACTCGAGTGACTTAGTCTACCTTGCTTATATCTAAGCGGGCGTGCCTTGTGGATGTCGAGGCTTCTCCACGGGTCTCACCGTCGGGATTACCGGAGGGGTTGAGGGCTGCAGGGTCGGGTAGCGATGATGACCATCCCGGGGATTGTTGGCCACAATCCCGTTGGAGCGTGTTCCCAAAAGGCGACGAAGCACTTCTGGGGACACCAAAGTATTTTGGTCGATGCCTGGGGCAGACCTCAAGGACTCGATCGGGTGTTCGAACAGCACGACTGGGTTGTCGGCATCGGGCTCATCTTATCCTCTCGCCGGGGTTCGGCGAACCAGTTCTCCACGAGCTGCGATCAGATCAAGGGTGATTTGATTGAACAGTTCCTCTAGTGCACTTACATAGCGCACGAGATGCAACAATGCAGGATCCGTCTCGTGACCTCCGTTGGCAACCTGGGGCGGCCTACCATACCCGTCACGGCTAGGGTAGTAGTAGAACGAGCGGCAGTTAACTCTGGGCGACAAGTGCCGGAGTTGAACTATAGCCTCTCGAGCTGCTAGTTGGATGGCTTGTGGCTCAAAGGAAGTTGTCCTTCCGGTGATCCTGTAGGGGCGTTCTGGCGATAGACTCCTACCATAGATGTGCACAGTGACCCAGAATTGACGGCTCTCACCTCTCATGGGTCCTTGGTACACAACATATTCTGGGGGCTCTTCTAATGCATAGGCACGGCGGGTGAGGTTTGCGAGTACGGTCACAAAACCTCCAAGGTTGGTTGCTGTGGTCTCATTGTGCACAATAGGGCCGGGCATCGTAGCTCGGTTTGGGGAAGGGGTTGTGCTGTGCTGTGTTGAGGCTAGCATGCCCTTTTTATAGAAAAAGGGGATGGAGCCTTCCTTCGCACGCTTGCGAATGAGGCAATATAGGTGTCGGTCACTAGCGCGTGATCGACAGGCTAGACTGATAGGTTGGGCACCGACTGCCAAAAAGATGTCGGGGTCACTGTGTGGCTACCTTACACAAGAAGCTTGGCTGGGGTTAGGTTAAGGTCTGGTGGTTTGGTTAACCTAGGTATTTCGACCTGGCTAAGATAGGATTAGCCAATGGTCAGCCTGGCTCTGATACCATGTTTGTAAGAACCGGGTTTCGGGATATTAATTTCCAGAAAATTGTCCTTGTGCTCACCAGCCCCAGGATTACCGTTAGCTGATGAGACACTAACTTGATACAGAAGCTCCAAGCAAAACACATAATATGTAGTACAAGACCATTCTGGCCTATGAGTACAACACAAGGTCTCTAGTGGTTGATGGCGGAAGCGGTTTGTGGTTCATCAGCGTCTATGGGACTCCATTTCCCACAGGAACAGCTGACCTGGATAACTCCTATCTTCGCGAGGCTGCTATCAACATTGCGTAGGTTCTGGGGCTGACATCGCATCGCTCCTCTCCATGCAAGAAATCTGGCCAAGACAATAGCCAGGGACAAGCCAGTGAGTACTTTTGAATGTACCCGCAAACATTATGAACACAGGTATAATATAACAAATGATAATCACGCTCTTAAATATTCTATGATCACAACGTCAGTCACAAAATAACAATCCATGATGCACGCAAGCAGGGTTATTTATATCCACATTAATTTACCATAATGGAGTAGAAATAACATGTACCGATCGGGTGTCTGAAGCGACGCCTCGGAAGGATAATAACATAAAGCATGCCTCAGTCGGGTGTCTGAGCGACACCACATAAAGAGCGTATAAGTGAAATAAGCAACAAGCATGCCACAGTCGGGCGTTTGTGCGACCCCATATAAAGGGCTTATAAAGTAAATAAATAACAAGCATGCCACAGTCGGGCGTCTCAGCGACACCACATAAAGGGCTTATAAAAATAACAAGCAGGCCACAGTCGGGCGTCTGTGCGACACCATATAAAGGGCTTATAAGCAAATAATCACAATGAGTATCCAGGAGGTAGAACCGTCCCAGGGATACTCAATAATTCAAATAATGTAAATAGTTAGTCCACAAAAATAATAATCATAATCATCATACGTCACAGGTCATGATCAATGTTCTGGCTTAGCAGTTTTTTTTTCGAAGACCGACACTTGACCCATCCCAGACTGTAGTCCTTAACCATGGACACGGCTATTCGAATAGATGTTTAATCTCTGCAGAGGGTGTACTCTTTACCCACGAGTAACGGATTTCTTTAATCCATCGGGACTAATTCCGTCTAAGGTCTTTTAGTTGAAAACACAACTGACCGCACACACCAGCCTAACTCACCAGTGTCTGGGATCACCCATGACACCCGTTTAAGCAAAACTCTAAGTGGGGAGGTTACAACCTCGATTAGCATGGGATCAAAAAAATTATAACACGCGCAAACTATGGGAGCTACCCCCGCGGCTCCAACCGGAAACACCCATGCCCCCGGACCAGGTGGCATGCCTACCGGATGCAGCCGGTATCTTCCACCATGGCCTCTCTATACGGTGTGTGCTAGGAAAGGGGTTGACAACTTACTGAACCGTACCCTACCTATGGCAGGTACAAGTGGTAGTACGAAACAAGTATGGGGGTTACTGGAACAAGACTCGATTTACGGTCGACTCATGAGGTTTAAGTATTCCCTGCAAGATTAGCATAGCAAATATATTTCAACCAACAGACAGAATCACCACTCGTCATACCCCATCATGCCGTACCGGACACAACCGTCCCGACGGAGGACTAGAGACAAGCCCGTGACTACCCAAGACAGAGGCCTTCCCGGATTCCTTTCGGTATGCATGAAAGGCATCCGATGGTGATTACTATCACAAGGAATCAAATTCCAATTGCACGGAATCATCAATATGCACTTATGAGCATGTTCGTATCATCACATATAATAACGAAAACTCCGAGACGAGGGGTGTTGTAACTGTGTCAAACGACACACGACAATATTATGCCAGGGTTCAGAATGCTTGCCTTCAAGTTGTGGAGAGGCAGGGTGCATTCCAAAACTTTTGAAAGTTTTCTTCCCTCTCCAAAAGTCCTATTTGAGAAAATTCAAAATTAACATATAGTTTTAAAACAGTACAAAAAGTTTTCCTAGTTATTTTTTAAATAAATCTTACAATAAACTAGGTGAAATTTGAGAGAGGTAGGAAAAAGAATCAACTCATTTGGTGTTATATTTAAAAAGTTATAGCCAGTCAAAGTTTAGTCAAATTTCTGTTTTTAAAATAAAACAGGAAAAGAAAAAAAAATTCGAATAGATACAAGTAGGAGACGTACTTTGAGTTTTACGCCTCCACTTACGCCAGCGTGGACCGGCCCGTGGTCGCTGGCAGTGGGTTCAAGGGGCCCACTGGTCAGGTTTGACCAGTCGTCCCCGCCTCCTTCCTCCTCTGGCCGAACAGAGGCGGGGCTCCGGCGATCGACGCCGGCGAACGGCGGCTCCCCGCGGGGTTCTGAGGGCGGGGATGGATCCGCCAGTCTAGGGCGGTCCTCCCGGTGGTCGCTAGGTCGGCGGGGGTGGAGGGAATCGTCGGCGGCGAGTTCTGCGGCGGACGGCGGCCTCGGGAGAATTGGTGCTTTGGGTAACGGTGGTTCCTGAGCGAGTTTGAGGTGTTGGGCAGCTCCGCACGGTCAAGGGGGGTCGGGTGGTGGTGCTAGATGGACGGGAGGAGCTCCACTTGCGACGAACTGGACCGGAAAGCGGCGACGGCCGAACTGGTCGGAGACGGGGAAGAAGGCCTCCCCCTATCGATTGCTGGCTAGGGGAGCATCAGCGGGATGGCCTGAGGTTGCCTAGAGGTTTTGAGAGGCTCGGGGGTCCCTTTTATAGCGGTCGAGGTCGGTTCCAACGGCCGTGGATAAGCTCGATGTCGAACCGCCGTTCTGTTGTGGCAGGGGGTGCGTGGTGGCGGCGACGGGCGCTAGCGGACGCGTTCTTGGATAAGCTCGGGCTGCTCCAGAGGGCAGTTGGCGCACGCGTATGCTTTGGGCGGCGCCGTCGATGGCAGGAACCCACTGTGGCCGGCCGCTAGCCACCGTGGCCGACCTGACGGCGGCGTTGTGGGGCTTCAGGGGCGGCCTGGAGTGTTCTGGTGAGTGGGCGAGGCCGGGGACATGCTGGTTAGGCAAAGCAAGCAAGTCCAATGTGCAAACTAAAAACCATGCCAAAACTGGCCATGCACACAAGGTGTTTGACAAAATGCTAAGGGCATCTAGGCAACTCTTGGGGTGGCCAAAATCTCCAGATCATAGTCTCTTTGGATGATAAAGAGGGTCGCAAGGTTAGTTGGGCAAAACCAGAAAATTGTTAGTGCAAGTTTTTGAGAAAACCAAATCTGGACAGAAAGAAAAGGGCATTATTGTATGGACCAAAGATACTCCAATGGGTCCACTCTCCTGGACTTAAGGGTTTGGTAGGGAGGACAACAAGCAGGAAAAAGCTCCTGGTTACTAGAGCAAAATAAATTAGGGTTGCAGTAGAAAATGCCAATCTGGTCCAGAGAGCAAAAGAGGATGATTTGCTCAAATTTTTCAAAGAACATCAATGAGTCTTTGCATAAAGTTTAATTATATACTCCTACTGACCTCCCCTAATTTTGGTGGAAGTTTTAAAATAATAATTAAATAGGTTGTAGTGCAAAAGTGCAATCTGGACCAGATTTGAAGACTTGGTGTAGAGCTCAAATTCTCCAAATGCTAAAAGATCTTTTTGCAAAAAAGTGATTTAGGGACCTGATATGTCATCCCCAAATTTTGGTGGGATTTTTAAATAAATTTATCAAAGGGTTGTAGTGCAAATGGAACCCAAAACTTATGAAAAACCATTTTTAAAAGAATAAAGCTCAGGGAAAATAATCATATAAATAATTTCCACTGATAAAATAAATGTTTCTTGAGAGAGTATATAAGTCCAACAATATTTTTGAAAAGTTTTCACTTGGGGTAAAAATTTCACAATATCAAAGAAAAAGGGGGGGTTCTGAAGCCAAAAGATAAGTCCAGAAAATAAAAATTTAATTTCCTGGCAAAATTTTAATAAACAAATCATGGCTAAATTTTTGGGGTGTTACAGTTCCCCTTCTGTCACTAGGATCAAGCACCGTAAGATCGAACCCACTACAAAGCACCTCTTCCCATTGCAAGATAAATAGATCAAGTTGGCCAAACAAAACCCAAATATTGGAGAAGGAATACGAGGGCATAAGCACTCATGCGTATAAGAGATCTATGAAGACTCAAATAACTTTCACGGATAAAAACATAGGTCTGATCATAAACTCAAAGTTCATCGGATCCCAACAAACACATCGCAAAAAGACTTACATCATATGGATCTCCAAGAGACCATTGTATTGATAATCACGAGATATATATATATATATATATATATATATATATATATATATATATATATATAGAGAGAGAGAGAGAGAGAGAGGAAGCCATCTAGCTACTAACTATGGACCCATAGGTCTACAAAGAACTACTCACTCATCATGGGAGAGGCACCAATGGAAATGGTGAAACCCTCCATGACGGTGTCTAGATTTGATCTGGTGGTTCTAGACTCTGCGGCGGCTGGAATTTATTTTCGTCGACCCCCCTAGGGTTTCTAGAATATTGAGGTACTTATAGAGCAAAGAGGCGATTCAGGGGGCACCCGAGGTGGGCACAACCCACCAGGGCGCGCCTGGGCCTCCTGGCGCTCCCTGGTGGGTACTGCTCACCTCGAGCCGCCCCCATGTGCTTCCTTGGCCCACTGGATGTCTTCTGGCCCCAAAAAATCCTCCAAGAGTTTTGTTGTATTTGGACTCTGTTTGATATTGATTTTCTGCTATGTAAAAAACATGCAGAAAACAGCAACTGACACTGGGCACTATGTCAATAGGTTAGTTCCTAAAAATGATATAAAATTACTATAAAATGGTTGTAAAACATCCAAGAATGATAATATAACAGCATGGAACAATAAAAAAATTATAGATATGTGGAGACGTATCACGCTTGCCAATGTCAAATGGGCCACTAAGTTCCCAGATACATCGCTTTCGTCAGCCACCAGGACAACCTCCGACCACGTCCCCATTCGCTTAACGGCGACCACGTCAATCCCCAAGCCTTCGGTTTTCTCTCTAGATCGCTCTCTTCTTAGCATTCCTCTTTTCAAGGAACGGGTGGCAGCCAACTAGACAAGTGTCGGTCAGTGGCATGCCGGCCGGCACTCTTGCCCTTAAAATTAAACGCACTCGTAACATGGCCAAAAAATAGGTATCGAACCACCGCTCCCCCAAGATCCTAGTGCTCAACTGTCACACTATTATTAATTTTTTCGACAAAATAGAGGAAGCTAGGCCGCTGTCACAACTAGAGTCAGACCTTCGGATAGCAATTAAGCTCTCGCTTCACCAACATAATGCTGCCATCATGGCATATTGGCGGCAGCGGGCAAAGCTGAAGCACTACCTTTTAGGCGATGGAAATTCTGCCTATCTCCACATTTGTGCTTCGGCCCACCACCGCAAGAACCAAATTAAGTCCCCGGACGATAATGGAACTATATTCAAAGTGCACCATGACAAGGAGGCTGTCCTCTTGAACATTTTCAAGAACCTTGTTGGGGTATGCCCTTCTATCTCCACGTCGTTCGATCTAGGGAGCTTACTCCTCCCAAACTCCATTAGTTGTGCTCAAGCCTTGGAGCTCACTCGGCCTTTTACCTTGGACGAGATCAAAGAGGCCCTTTGGGCCATGAAAGACGATGCAAGTCCTGGCCCCAACGGTTTCGGCCCAGCTTTTTCGAACTCCAACTGGAATCTGGTTAAAATGGACCTCCTCCGCCTGCTCAACGATTTTCACACCGGTATCGCGGAACTTAAATGCCTAAACTCCGCACATATTGTGCTCCTGCCCAAAAAGTCGGATGCTTCGAAGCCTGAGAACTTCAGGCCAGTGTCCCTGCAGAACTGCTCAGTCAAGATTGTGTCCAAGTGCCTCGCGAATAGGAATATGCCAAGACGATGTGGTGCACTGTGAGCAAACGGGTTTTATCTGGGGCCGTGGAATTGCGGAAAATTTCCTTCACGCAACGGACATTGCTCAGACTTGCTTTAAGCGACGTCTCTCGGCATTGGTCATAAAGCTTCACTTCCATAAAGTTTTCGACTCAGTATCATGGACGGCCCTCGTCGCTATCTTGCATGCCAAGGGTTTCCCCCCAGCTAGGTGCCGGTGGGTGGACCACCTAAACACTTCCGCCAGCTCCGTCGTTCTTATAAATGGGAAGTTGGGCCCATGGTTTCAGTAACGTCAGGGCCTGCGACAAGGTGACCCTTACTCCCACTATCTTTTCATTCTTGTCGCCGATGTCCTCAAGCGCCTTATCATCCAGGCTTCCACCAATGGCAGTTTATCCCACCCACTCGCGTCCGACATTCCTTGCACTGTGCTGCAATATGCGGACGATACACTCATCGTCTTGTCGCCGGACACAACTCAAAGGTGGGCCCTAAAGGCCATCCTTCTGAAGTTCTCGGATGGCACATGCCTCACAATAAACTTCCACAAAAGCACCTTCGCCCCAATTTACGTTCACCCTGAGCTCTCCTCTAGCCTTGTGGCCATTCTGGGATGCCCGATTGCCACCTTTCCTCAATCTTACCTAGGCTTGCCCTCTCCATCCACAAACTCGGCCTTGCGGATTTTTTCTTCATCATTGACAAAGTCGACATGTGCTTGGTAGGCTGGAGGGGCCTACTCCTGTCGTTGGCCAGGAGGGCCATCCTTGTCCAATCCGTTCTCCGGGCCCTTCCAATCTATGCTATGAGTGTCCTTCTTCTCCCTGCAGGCACTGTGCAGGCACTTGGGAAGCGCTGTTGGGCCTTTTTCTGGACCGGCCAGGACACGATCACCGGTGGAAATTGCAAAGTGGCTTGGGATATTGTGTGCACCCCCTTCATCAATGGAGGCCTCGGTTTCCATTCGCTCACACAAATTAACCTCTACCTTCTCCTAAAGCACATCTCGAAGCTGCACGATGTTCATCATTCAAGGGAGCCCTCCTACATTGACTCTAAGTATGGCTGGTCTATCACTAATGATGTGGGCACAATGGACACTCACCGCACTCCAATTTGGCGCAACATCATGAAAGGGCCTGACCTATTTAGATTGACCACCATAGTTCGACTCGGCAACGGAGCCACAACCTCCTTTTGGCTTGACCTCTGGCTCCCTAACTCCACCCGCACCTTAGCCCAGCTTTTCCCTACGTTGTTCTCCCACTCTAACCGGCCCAACACAACTGTGGCTCGTGCTCTGGCTTCGCGAGACCCGACCCTGGAACTAACTCGGCGACTGTCCCACATGGCCGAATGCGAACTGAATGAACTATGCAATATTCTAGCCACGGTAAACATGAATTTGCAAGGTGCCTGACTGCAGAACTTCCAGGGAAGCAGGCAAGCCACTCACCACTAAACTGGCATACACGGTGGTTTGGAAGACGAGGACCACAGACGCCATCGCCCCGGCCATCTGGAGCAACTACGGCCCGAACAAATGCAGGATCTTCATCTGGCTTGCCAACAAAGACAGCCTATTTACAAACGCCAGGCGCTTCCGGCGAGGTATTACTACTTCCAACGCCTGGCCCTTCTGCATGCAATGCGAAACCATTGAACACCTACTGTTCGAATGCCAACTGCATCACCTGCTGTGGGCGGAACTGGATAGCCTTTGCCTAGTTGCCCCGCAAGGGCTACTTCACGCCTGGGACGGAAACTTTACTAACAAGACAAGATCAACTGTCCTCATGGCCTTCCTCTGGAATATCTGGCAGAGCAGGAACGCCAAAGTTTTCTGAAATCTCCACCTCGATTTACACACTACTGCAACCGCCGCGGCAAATGACCTTCGTCTTTGGTCTCACCGCTGTAAGAATGCTCAGAAACAAATTATGCTACGCTGCGAGATTGTTGTTCCACTTCGCTCTATGTTGTTCCACTTTGCTGCGAGATTGTAGCCTTCAGCATTATGTACTTTTTCTTTTCCTTATATCTCTCTCTAACCCCATGCATGTACTACCGGTGCTCTGCACTTTGTAACACTTCTCGATGGTCGCAATATACGTTCAGGCAGACGTAAACCCGCCGTTGACGCGTCAAAAAAAACTACAGCAGGTTCATGTGGGTAACGCTACTTGTCTCGAAGGATGAGGCAGTGCAAGCCATCGTCAAGCATCAAGCTGCAGCGGAGCTTGAGTGCCGCCACAAGCTGCGAATGCTTTGTACGGATCGTGGGATGAGTTCATATCTGCCACCTTCTACAAACAAGCGGCGATAAAGGGGTATAACACCATCTCATGGCCCCATACTACCCATAGTAGAGGGTGTCGTCGAGCGAAGGAACCAGACAGTGCTCGGGATGGCACGCTGCATGCTCAAGGTGAAGCAGGTACATGGTCGCGAGTGGCGGTTAGCTGTTTCAGTAACATACTATTGTGTTTGCTTTGTGACTGGCATGGTTGCGAGTTTGATCTTCGATTGGACCGCAGTTGATAATCACAGTAGCTGGCATTACAACATTAATAATCCTTTCATTCAGTTCTACAAGTCTGCATCGAATCTAAATTCTTATTTTCACTACCGAGCATGGCGCATAAACTGGAACAGATGTCCAGATTATCCGAATATAGCTCTTATGGCTACTCCTCGCCAGCTATTAAGTTGCAAAGGTAGACATGATGAGAAGTGCAAAATTTCTTATAAATCTTTCACCACTGACCGAAGGGCTTTGTAATCCGAATCGGATGGCCAAATCCTCAAATGCTCCATTTCGATCTTACTATTAGTTACCAGCTACCATTTGACTGAAACATCCTGTATGCCTCCAAAAATTTGCTCATAAATTTTCCTGTATGCCTCCAATGCCTAATTTTGACCGAGTTCGAACTCTAATCACTTTCAGCTATTTGAGGCAGTCCAACATCTCAAATGAACTCACTAACATGATGGTTTTATGACCAACAAGCACAAAACTAAATATATAAATGGATAAAGCCTTATGACCACCAAAAATTAGACACATAACAATTCTTAAAAAACCAAGTGATACATGATCAAATTGGAACCTACACTATGAGACCAATCGACACGAATAGGCAGCCCACCCACTCTAGCAACTTATCAAATGAAGCTGGCTATGAATTAGTGTAAATTGCAAACTCCCATGACCGTTATATTGGCATATGGTGGTTGTGGAAGTGGGATGATACTTTGGTTGTTGTGTTAGTGAATGTGTGCATGTACTCGCGTTGCATGTGAAGAGGGACACAAATACCATTTAAAGTCTATGGCCGGATCAGTACTTAAAGCTTTGGATGTCACCAGGTGATTGGGTTTTGGTTTTGCATGGCATCGTCCGGAGTTTTCATGATGTGCTTTCCCTATTATGTTATCTTTGGTTATTTCTTTTTGGACTTTGTGTTCAGGATTATAGATCTCAATATCAGCTCTATTTTTTAATGGAAATGGAACATGACTCCACTACTAGGGAAAAACCTAGCAGTAGCGCTGGTTTTTGGCCTATCAGTAGCGCGGGTAAGCACGCTACTAATAAGGCGCTACAGCTAAAGCTTAGCAGTAGCGCTGGCTGGTACGCGCTACTGATATATCTTCTTAGTAGTAGCGCTTTCCATGCCAATCGCTACTACTAATTACTAGTAGCGCTTTCGAGAACAATCGCTACTACTATTATTCCGTATTCCATTTCTTTTGAATTTTAGGTCGTATTCATACATTGTATACAATTTTTCATACAGTAGCAATTTAGAGATGATTTTAACATCATAATGAGTTATTGAATCATTAGGTGAAAGAACTTTGGATTAGTTTCAAGTGCTTGGATCCAAAGTAACCAATGGTCACTTTGGATCCATCCATTTGAAACTAATCCGCGTTTCTTTCACCCAATGACATAATAACTTATCATCATCATCATAATATCATTAACAACTTATCATCATAATATATCATTGTCATATAACTCCTCATAATCATCATTTTCGTCAATGATGAGACATCATATAACAACTTAGTCACTACTTATAATAATAACTCCTCATCATCATCATAGTACGCATAATCACTACTCCTACTCAGCATCACCATCAAGTCTAAGACTCTTGTTATCCTAGGCCTCTGGTGCATTATATAAACCGAGGTCAGGCTAGTCGATAAATCATATAACAACAATCATAATCATAGGCTAGCTTCTAGGATTTAGTGTAACGCCCCGGATACAACTTTCCATATTCGTAACTCCGACTCTTGCCATTTCCGGCTATGTGATTTTTTTTCCTCCGTGGTTGGGTTTTTGTTTTTTTGTTGTTTTGCTTTTTGTTTTGTTCGTTGCATTCATCATTGCATCTTTTGCATTTTGTTCTTGCCATGCATTTCATCTCATCGCATCATGTGCATTGCACTTGCATATTTTCTTAAAACTCGTAGCCGTTAGTAGTTGTCGTAGTTACTGCTTCTCTCTTTGTCTTCGTCGACCTGTTGTCAGCCGCTTGTCCTTGTTGACCTTCTCTCAGTCCAATTGGACCCCTCTTTTCTCTCTTTCTCCGAGACCAACAAAACCCCCTTGCTTTCGTTGACCGTTTCGAGAACAATCGGGGCTTTCGATTCCCACTTGTCTGTCCGTTTGAACCTCTCTACTCTTTGCTCAAGACCCCTCGCGTGCGTCCGAAACCTCCCCCGAACCTGACCCGGGCAGTCGTTACCGTTGTGTCCGGATCATTCCCAGACGTCTACAAAACATCTCCGTTTTCTTATTTGGACTCTCCTAGTCTATTTTTCTCGATCATTCGATCATTATCGGAGGGTCCGTTTTGCCCCTAACCACCACCTAGTATAAATAGCAGTGCAATCATCAGACAAATCCCTAATTTCTAGGGATCCTCCTCCCCGCCGCCAGTCTCTGGTTCCCCTCGGGATCCATCCCGAGCCAACCCGCAGCCGCCACTCCTCTCCTGGATCTCCCCTGTCCTCCAGATCATGCCTCACCCAACCTTCGCGCAGCAGCCGGAGCTCCCTTCGACGTTGGGCGCCACCAGCAGATGAGCCCCGCGCCGCCCCATCTCTCCTTCCTCCCTCCCGTTGCTCTCTCTTTTCTCTAATCTCTCTGTCTCCTGTTCTTCAGCCACCGCCATGGGAGCCAAGCTCCAAGCTCAGCCGCCGGCTGCCCGAGTCCCATGCGCCTCTGCCTCGAGGGCCTCCTCGTCCCCAACCAGCGTCACCACCTGCTTCCTCTACAACGAGCAGGAGCTCGCCTGCTCGTCCCGCTCGAGCACCCCGTTGGCCGCCAAGCAGTCGCCTTCCCCCGCGCCCTCCGGCGACCTCGCCGCAGGCGACCACGGCAAGGACCGGCCTCGTCCCGCTCCTCTCCTCCCCTGTCACTCCCGTCCTTCCCGTGCTTCCCTCTCTCTCACATCTCTCTCTCTCACGCATACAGGGAACCCCCATGACCGCTGCCGTTCATCGCCCCGCTGCCGGATCCGGCTAGCTCCAGCCCGTGCCCGCCGGATCCGCGCCCCGTCAAGTCCGCCGCCGCGCCATGGGCGCCTCTCCTGCTTCGGCCTCCAGGACCCTCCAGCGCCGCCGCTTCCTTCCTCCTGCTGTCGCGCCCCTTCTTCCTCTGCTTCGAGGACGAGCCAGGCGCCCGCGTTGACTTCTCGTCGCGAGGCTCCTGCCGACCCCGTCCGCATCGCCAGGCCCAGCGCGCCCCCCTGCCTGGCCTCCTCTCCACCAACCTGGGCTCGGCCCATGGTGAGGCCACCCCCAGCCCCTCCTGTGCATTGTTGGCCCAGCCAGATGCGGCCCGTGTGGTTTTTTTCCCTGCGCTGAGTTTTTCTCTATTATCCAGTACTAGCAGTTTTACAGAAAACCCCCTAGACTTCATGCATGTAATAACTAATTAACCGTGCATCGGATTTAAACAAGCTTTATATGTAAAATGCTCAGAAAATTGTGTAGATTAATAATATGCCACTTTCATCTATGTTAAAAATGTTTAAGTTGATGTTTGCATTAATTTGCTAATATGCCATGTTAAAATGATTTATTTCATAATTAAATAACCGTAGCTCGGATTTTAACAAACTTTATATGTATTTGGGGTGGAAAAATGCCTAGTTTAACATGGTCCACTTTATTTTCCTGTTTAACAACAATAAAATATGTTTTAGGGCAGAACAGTTCCGAATCCATAAATATGCATATGAGGATTTTTCCGGACTTGTTGTTCGTTGTTTCCGGCCTCATTTAAACTTGCCTAGTTAGGTAGTTTTGTTGTGCTTCACCCCTTGCCATGATAATCAACATTTAATATTGTTGAGTACCTAACCGAGAGAGAACTAAATAATTGATGTGGTGTTTTGTCAATATGCAATCCGTTGCATATTGAGCTCCACTTAATTGGTAGTATTGTTTGTTGCACATTGCCATGCCATGCCTCATTAAACCGGACATGCATCATACTTGATTGTGCATCGTGCCATGTTTATGCTTGTGCATTTATCATGTTGTTTGTTTCTTTCCGGTGTGCTTCTCGGTTCCGGTAATGTTGCGATTGTGAGGATTCATTCGACTACTTCCGTTCGTCTTCTTCATGGACTCGTTCTTCTTCCTAGCGGAATTTCAGGCAAGATGACCGTCACCTTGGATCTCATTACTATCATTGCTATGCTAGTTGATTCGTTCTATCGCTATGCTGCGCTACCTATCACTTGCTGCTCAAGCCTCCCAAATTGCCATGAACCTCTAACCTATTGCACCCTTCCTAGCAAACCGTTGTTTGGCTATGTTACCGCTTTTGCTCACCCCCTCTTATAGCGTTGTTAGTTGCAGGTGAAGATGAAGTTTGTTCCTTGTTGGAACATGGAGATGTTGTTCCTTGTTGGAACATGTTCTACTTGTTGGGATATCACAATATATCTTATTTAATTAATGCATCTATATACTTGGTAAAGGGTGGAAGGCTCGGCCTTATGCACAGTGTTTTGTTCCACTCTTGCGCCTAGTTTCCGTCATATCGGTATTATGTTCCCGGATTTTGCGTCCCTAACGGTCGGGTGATTTATGGGACCCCTCGACAGTTCGCTTTGAATAAGACTTTTCAAAGAAGGCCCAACCTTGGTTTTACCATTTGCCTCACCACCACCTACACCCTTCCTTGGGTCACCAACCCAAGGGTCATCTTTATTTAGCCCCACACGGACGGTGCTTCTCTAAGTCTTGGCCGAACCGAGTAGATCGGGGCCCCTCGTGGCAACTCGAGGTTTGGTTTTACTCGTAGGATGTCTCATCCGGTGTTGCCCTGAGCGAGATATGTGCAGCTCCTATCGGGATTGCCGGCGCATCGGGCGGCTTTCTTTGGTCTTGTTTTATTCTTTGTCGAAATGTCTTGTAGCCGGATTCCGAGATCGATCGGGCCTTCCCGGGAGAAGGAATATCCTTCGTTGATCGCGAGAGCTTATCATGGGCTAAGTTGGGACACCCTGCAGGTATAAACTTTCGAGAGCCGTGCATGATTTATGTGGCGGATGGGAATTTGTTAATGTCCTGGTTGTAGAAAACCGAAGTTGATCTTAATTAAAATACACCAACCGTAATGCGTAACCGTTATTGTCTCTTTTCGGGTTGATCGAGAGGAGAACACGGTTTCTGGGTTATGTTTGGCGTAAGTAGGAGTTCAGGATCACTTCTTGATCATTACTAGTTGACGACCGTTCCTTTGTTTCTCTTCTCGCTCTCATTTGCGTATGTTAGCCACCATATATGCTTAGCCGCTGCTGCAACCTCACCACTTTATCCTTCCTTCCCTTTTAAGCTTTGCTAGTCTTGATACCCATGGTAATGGGATTGCTGAGTCCTCGTGGCTCACAGATTACTACGCCACCAGTTGCAGGTACAGGTTATGCGATGATCATGACGCGAGAGCGATGCTTGCTTCGTTGAGTTCTTCTTCCGCTTCTTCGATCGTGGGATAGGTTCGGTCGGCTGACTGGGCTAGCGAGGTGGATATTGTTTGAGTTTCATTTATGTTTCATCCGTAGTCGGATGTTGATCTTGTATATGATGTGATGTTGTATTCGTGTGGCATTGTATGCCTTTTGTATGTATCCCTATGTATTATGTAATGTTGATGTAATGATATCCACCCTGCAAAAGCGTCTTCAAGATGCGCTTCTATCCTTGGTGGGACCTTCGAGTTCCTTTGGGATAGGGTCGCATCTTGGGCGTGACATTTAGCCTCTACGATCTCGTGGTAGATCAACTCTTGTAATACTCATATCATCAAGATAAATCAAGCAGGAAGTAGGGTATTACCTCCATCGAGAGGGCCCGAACACAGGTAAAACATCGTGTCCCCCGCCTCCCTGTTACCATTAGCCTTAGACGCACGCTCGGGACCCCCTACCCGAGATCCGCCAATTTGACACCGACATTGGTGCTTTTATTGAGAGTTCCATTGTGTGATCGGCAAAAGCATCAATGGTTAAATCGGCGATTACACCTGTGATGTCGACATCTTCGTCACCAGCTTGACTGGTCACCTTGGCTTGACCTAGGACTATGCCCTGTCTCCAATCGTCATGTTCGGACGAGGGCCTTCATCAACATCAACTCCGATCTCTATCAAGATCGTGGAGGAATCATCTATGGAGCTCGAGGGCTCAACGTCAACATTGCCCTCGGGCGACCGAGCTGTTATTCTGGACAACGAACTTGTATCCGCTGCCATCGCCTCCTCGAGTGTCGTTTTAATAATTGCTTCAGTGGAATTATGCGGAATTGAGTCTACAACAACCCTAGAAAATTTCGTCGAATTCCGATGGAGGAGTCTCTGGCAATCTACGATATACCAGAGCCCTGTCAAACCTGGACGGGAATCTGGACGAGTTTAGGGCGTGGAGTCCAGCATCTAGCTCGGACGTCCTTTGGAAGATCTAACCGTTGATCGGGTGCGGAATTCCTATATCTACCATCCCTCAAAATTTCGGTTCAATCCGACCGTCCAAACTCCGGGAACCTTCCGATTAGTGCATCACTTTTCAGATCTGTTTTCTGCGCGAGAACGAATCCGACCCAAGTTCGTCTTTTTTTATGAACGGGATTTGGGACATCCTTTTGGAAGGAAGTTTTGTATGGGGTATTGTGCTTTGTTCCCGAACACATCCCACTAACTTTAAAGTCTTTTCAACATGATCTTCACCATCACGCCGGTGTCAAACCAGTCCGTCAATATAGCTCTACAGCTGCCAACCTGCGCTAGCTACTGGTGCTGGTTCCATTGCCGAGCTCAACTTCTTCAGATCACCATCTAGGCAAGCCGAACTAGAGTTCGGCATCGCGAAGGATAAATCATCACCCACATCGCCGCCCCACGGATTACACGGAGCGGGTGCACCGGCATGGCCGCACTGTTGCTTCTTCGAGCCGATATCCGTCACGCCGAACTACTTCAACACCTCGGCTGACATGGCAGCTGCAACGACTCCTTACCGACCTGCTCCGTCACCTTGGCTAAACCGGGGACTTGGCTATTTCTTCATCAACATACTCCGGTGAGTTCGGCGTCACCAGCCGACCAGCTTCGTCACGTTAGCTGAACCGAGGGATTTGCCTCGGCAAGCCAACCTTAGCCAGCATCGCCATGCCGTCGCTTTATCGCCCATCAGGCAATGGGTGTGCGGATCGATTCCCAATTTTGGGAGTCACTATTATTCGGACTGCTACGACAAATAAATCAGGTGCTATTAATCCTAATAATTTTTGCTTGTTGGGTTTATTTTTCTTAAAGAATTATTACTCTGGTTTGTTCCATTATCTATACACAGGTCTGTCAAATGGCGGCCACATTAAAGACGGCCGTGTGGTGGTTCGGTCAGTTTCCGTACATAGTTCGGCGAACGCCGCATCCGAAACTCGGACCGCCCTGCAAATTCAGGCTTTGTCACGCCTTCACTGCGTCACGCCGATGCCCTGCATCAACATTGGCTTCGGCACCAGGCCATATCTCTTTAAATAAATTATTTTGCGTAAAGCAGTTATGCAAGGATTATATATATTATTATTATTTCCTGGACCGCCATGTTTTGTGTGTGCAGGTAATCGATTTTGACTGCGTTACGCGGTCACTACTGCGGAGTGCCGAACTCCTTGCTCGGACACCTCGGGCCTGGGGGCTGGGACCTCGGCCATGCTGAGGACTGCGAACCTTGTTGGATCTGTCACAGATCAATAGGCGTCTTTGTCCCGCCACAAGCCCGAATCACGTCATCAACGCCGAACGCGTTAACGAGCTAAGTCGCTTTCATGCTCAAAGCTTTAAATTTTTAACTTGCATTCGGTTCGTCCAAGCGTTATACTTTTTGGCAAAAAGTTGTTTGTGACAAGGTTCCTTGTCAAAACTTTGTTTGTGACGCACTCATTCAAATACCCCGTTTATTTGGGGCCTCCTTTATGGAGCTTTTTCCTCTTGCATATGATTATACTTGTACGGCTTCGTTCCTTGTTCGTGTATTACGCCACAATATGCACCATATTGACTTAAGCAATTTGCAAGATGGTTTGCCTCGCTCCTGTGTTTACCCCTAAGTTCCCGATTGTTCCGCTAGGGAGTAAAGGGAGCACCTCTGCGATTGTCACGATCGGGTCATCCGAGCCGGACCTCAGACTGGGTGAAGCCGAAAGCTAGCACTCTTACTGTTTTCAATAATGGTCGGCACACAACGGAACTCATGAGTACAAAAAATCTATTGCACAAGTCTCATAGTAATAATGAGCAACTGAAGAAAGGTATCGGTGGGGGTACTATTTTCTTCGAAGATGCTTCTTACACTTTGTCAGTAATATAGCATAAGTTCCCTGAGCGCGCTTTGTCTGCTACAGCCTTATGGCCTGATTGCCTGGTTATCGGAAACACCGTCGATATTCTCGATAGGGGGAGTACATAACACTTTTCGATCCTTGACCGAAGAGGGAGAAGCCGACGGTCGGTTAAGACGCGTATAAAGTTCGGGTGAACACATATGTGATATAAGTACTTCGGTACATACAATCATTATACATAAAATTCTTTTACCCAAGTCACTTGGGGGCTCTTAAGATATATATATGAGTTGTAAATGTGTTTTCTTCTTGGTCGTTGTCAAAACACGACATAAGCGTAATTTTTTTTTCCAATTTTTGGATTGGCACTGAACACTTGATCTTGTTCGGACATCAAGTTTTTACTGACGTTTTTTGGTTTTCCAAGCTTCTGGCACTTTTAAACTATTTGTGTGTTTTTCGCATAAGTCTCACAGTGCAACGCCGGACACCTTTAGAGATTCGGCAAAAACATTCTCGGATGTTGCTATACATGCATCGGTTTCGAATTGTGTCTTCGGTTAATAGTTGGGTTGCCCGGCTCCTGTGCTTGCCTCCTATGTTCCGCTTTTTTTGGCTAGGTGTGCAATGGGAGAACCGCTGTGATTGTGCTTCCAGCTCGCATGGTTAAGCACCTCAGTGGAGAAAGCCGAAAACTGACTGTCACAATAAGCGCAAACTGGTCAGCGATCCGATGACCGTGTTAAATGATGGGCCGTTCATAACATTGGCCGAAGTGTTTACGGCTTGACCTCAGCTGTCGCCGAACACTAACCGGGGGCTCGTAGCTAGCTTCCCCAGTTTAAAGCTCCTATGACTAAGTGAAAGTTATAAAGCCAAGATATCTGATTGCATCGTTTCCGCTAATGCAACCGCCTTCGGGCACCGAGACGTCGGCTAAGGGTTGTCTTGTTATTGCGGAAACACCCTGCGTAGTATCTAAAAAGGGGTAGAAGCAGACGATGGGCCACTTTCAACTGATAAACGATCGCAATGGAGTCAAAATAAGTATATATCATCAACATTTGTACTCATTATACAAGTGTTGTGTTCCGTAATTATCGTTATATAAAGCATAAATATGCATCAATTTGACTTAAGATTTGGGCCAAGCTGGGTTGCCTGGCTCCTGTACTTACCCCTACGTTCCCGATTGTTCGGCTAGGCAGTAAAGGGAGCACCTCTGTAATTGTTACTACCGGGTCATCCGAGTTAGTACCTCAGACTGGGTGAAGCCGAAAGCTAGCAATCTTAAAGGATCATATTGGTCGGCAACAACGGAAGTAAAAAAATTGGTTCGTTAATTCCATAGAGTTTGGGAACTTTCCCCGAACTAAATCCTCAATATTTTCCTCCCACATTGATCGGAGTTGAGGTTTCATGATCATGCCTAGCATGACAACCCAAAGAAAGAAACCGATAGTGAGACTATTTTCTTTGGAAGATGTTTCTTACGTTAAAAAGTAATATAACATATCTCTCCGCGTACCTTTGTTTATAAAACCGTATGGCCGGATTGCGTTGTTTGCCATAAATCTTTGCCCTCATAAAGGCTTTATAAAGTAGGACAAACACTCCTCGGCTACTGGCAGAGGAGGTTGAAGCCGTTGGTCGGTCAACAAAGTTTTGTACAATGCGGATCCGAGCATTAATGATGTAGAGTACTTGGATACATAGAATCATTACACATACTTTGTGATTTTACTCTGGATATCGATCCTTAATTCGGCCACCCGTGCCCACATTAAGGCTCGGGGGCTACTGGGCTTCTGCATATCATTTACAAATATTAAAGGGGTACGTCGATCCCCTGATCTGGTGTTGCCACCCGACCAGTGCCTCAGGGGCTACTGCATTGCCTATTCAATGCAGAAAATTTGCAGTGCTCAGTGTTCGGTTTGACCGAACTATGCGCAAGCGCGTCTTCGGACAACAATAGGTACCATCTGGACCTATCCGGCATCAAGCTAATATATTACGGCAACTTCTCAAGACCCTCTATCAAGGGCCTGTTCGCCGATCACTATTTCCCCTAATATATTACACCGTGTTTCTATTCCTAAGTATGCTGCCGAGCTGGGAATTTGTCCTCAGGACGATTTCACGAATCGATCTGTGTGTCAGGGGCTACTGGGGTCAGCGGTTCGATTTTATCCTTCAGGTGCATCCCGGATATTAGGCCAACACGCACCTTGAGGGATACTGGCTATACATCTCGTCAAAGATTACATTGCGCAGTTCGAAATTAGATTCATAAAAATCAGCCCATGGCCAAGGTGGTGCACCACCTCGGAAGCAGTCCGGCATAAAGCTCGGGCGCCAGTGGCTGGCTCCATAGAGGGCATTTCCGGTATTAAGCTTAGCTAAACTCTTTCAACTTTTTGATCCAAGGTGATCTATGACACCTTGGATATAATCCGGCGTTGGAGCTTGGACACAGTCCGGCATTGGAGCTTGGACATAGTCCGGCGTTGGGGCTTGGACACAGTCCGGCGTTGGAGCTCGGATACATTCCAGCGTTGGAGCTCGGATATAGTCGGGCGTTGGAGCTTGGACACAGTCCGGCGTTGGACCTCGGATACATTCCGGCGTTGGAGCTCGGAAGCAGACCGGCATTGGTGCTCGGCTGCAAAAGACACCTCGAATGCAGTTCGGCGTTGGAGCTCGGACACAAGAGGACACTGCCGCCCGGGAAGAACATCAAACCCAAGGTGTGGCACAAAAATAACAAGGCATTGATAAAGGCCGAGAACTTAAAGGGGCTCCTCGGATACCCGACGTGTAAACTCTTCGGATTTACTTCGGCGATGCTCAAGATCGAAGATGAGCAGATTTGTTGAACCAGTTTTCAAGACCGACGACCGAAGATGAAGAACAGTTCGGAAGAATCGAGGAGCGTCCCCAACTTGAAGACCGGTTCAGGTGGCTACTGACGGTGTCCTGGACTCGGGGGTACTCACCACATCGTCTCCCGATCAGTTAGATTGGGCCGAGGACCCCCATGGCCGTATACTCATGAGCCAGTCCGGACAGCCGCCGCATACAAGGAAGATTCCACAAGACTTGGTGATTAATACAAAGGACTCCTCCCCACTGGCGTATTCGGCTAGGACTCTTGTTATCCTAGGCCTCTGGTGCATTATATAAACCGAGGCTAGGCTAGTTGATAAATCATATAACAACAATCATAATCATAGGCTAGCTTCTAGGGTTTAGTCTCTACGATCTCGTGGTAGATCAACTCTTGTAATACTCATATCATCAAGATCAATCAAGCAGGAAGTAGGGTATTACCTCCATCGAGAGGGTCCGAACCTGGGTAAAACATCGTGTCCCCTGCCTCCCATTACCATTATCCTTAGACGCATAGTTCGGGACCCCCTACCCGAGATCCGCCGGTTTTGACACCGACAAACACCACGGTCATCGTAGCAGTACCCGCACTCCGGGATCCCATCGTCATCAGACATCTCCTGTGTTCAAAATTCAAAGATTATAACTCGACGGCAAAACCCAAAAAATCCGGCATGACCTTTGCTAAAAAAGGACATTTCGAGCGCCTGAAATTTGTCGGAACGGAAATTAATCAACACTCCGGCAAAAAGGCCACTTATCGATGGTCAATGCATTTCAATGGTTCAAAATATGAAAAAAAAACATTTGAAAATATCTTATATATAATCCTAACACTAAATAAACTAGTTTTATTAACTACTTACTAAATAAACTAGTTTTATTAACTACTTACTAAATAAACTAGTTCTATTAAGCACTTACTATAAATAAACTAGTTCTATTAATCACTTAACAAATAAACTAGTTCTATTAAGTACCTAATAAAAATAAACTAGTTATATTAATCACGTACTAAATAAACTATTTTCTATTAAACACTTGCTCAAAATTATACTACCCTAGTTCTACCCTAAATTTTCTTACTTCTATTTTATTCAAAACACCTACGATTTGCAAGAACAGAGACAAGGGAGGGAGGGAGGAGAGAGGAGGGGGAGGGGGCGGCCGGAGGTGGAGGGGGAGGGGCCAGCCGGAGGAGGAGGAGGGAGGGGCGGTGGGAGGAGGGCTGCCGACGGAGGAGGAAGGAGGGGGCGGCCGCAGGCGGAGGGAGGAGGTCACGACGAGAGGAGGAGGGTGGAGGGCGCGGTGGGAGGAGGGCGCGGTGGGAGGAGGACGCGGTGGGAGGAGGAGGGACAGAAGGAGGGAGTACCTCGGTGGCGGTCGGACGACGGCGGCGGCGGCGACGGACGACAGCGGTTATCGGCGCGGGCGAGAGTGAGTGAGAGAGAGGGGTCGGCCACGCGCGTGGGGATAACGTAGGGTTAGTAGTAGCGTGGGTCAGAAAACGCGCTACAGCTAATGAGAATAGCAGTAGCGATGCGCGAGGATGCACGCTACTGCTAAGTTGGACTAGCAGTAGCGCTTTACTACAAAAAGTGCTACTGCTAAGTGCAAGCATGCAAATGCAAAAATACATTGGCCATCAATGATCTTTCTGTGTACAATCTGAATTGTCAATATGAGTCCTCTCCGGTAGGAACTGGAGAAGACTCATATTGCGGCCACAAATTGTACACATAGAGTTCAGTGAAGACCAAGTGGTTGTGATAGTTTGAGGAGTAACATATTTAAGGTGGTAAACACCCTGTTCGCGGAGCGAGGTGGGACTAAACTGGTGGGCTGAACTTAGCAGTAGCGAGTTTTAAAGAAGTGCGCTGCTGCTAACATCTGTAGCAGTAGCGCGGTTCGTTATAGGGCGCTACTGCTATAACTAGCTGGACGGCGAGGTCATGGCAATTAGAGCAGTAGCGCGGTTTAGTGGGAACACGCTACTGCTACTTTTCTTTTAGTAGCACGTTTTTATTAAAAGCGCTGTTGTTAAATAGCAGTAGCGTTGTATTTTAAAGATCGTTGCTGATAAGATTCTGTGTATAAAGTTTTCCCTAATAATGCTCGGTTGTCTTTGTTGGCGCCGCCTCCATGCGCAGCGCCGCTTCTTCTTCCTTGATTTCTCCTCTCCCATGATTTCCCTAACTCTCCTCTCCCATGATTTCTCTCAAGAACACAAGAACCCACGCACACACACAACCAAGAAAGAAGGCCATCGGCTTTGCCCAGAACACTCTCCCTTGGTGAGCACAAAGACTACATTATTTTGCCCAGCCCTCACAGCTGTATCTTTCACATTGACTCAATGTAGCACATATATACAAGAGATCGGCCTCATGCCCGCACTAACTAGCCGGACCTCTCGGCCACTAACACCACAACCCTAACTAAACACTAACTCATGCACGCCCATGCACAGCATGTGCACCTCAATCTCAACGGCCCCACACGACTTGTCCATCAGCTAGCATGCAACTAATAACAAACTGGAGTATAAATCAAACTACGCTACACAACGCACACCTACAGACTCGGCACGGCCACGAACCGACGCCCAGCTCTATCAGCATGCACACTCGCCATGGCGCTGCGTCCCGCATGTTCCGCGCGCACCCGACGCGCCCGACAAGCCCGACCGCATCAGTGCGTCCCACGACGTACTCGACGAGCCTGACCGCACCAGACGATGTGGCTTATTCCAACAGTCTTGCACCACGTTAATCTTGGTCCTGGAAGTGTCCATTCTCTACTTGCGGATTGCTAGGTGCTCTGTTCTGTCATGCGCAAGTTTCTGAATTTTCGGAGTAACTGTGCCTTATCTGCTGATGGATTAGATCATGCACATCTCCATGTGCTAGGTTTAAGAATCATACCGAGATCTCAATATATACGGTGTTCAAAAGAAATAAATTGGTGTCGGCACATGCTTGTTTAATCCCGTCACTTCGAAATTTGTCTATGCTTAACACTCTTGCTGGGATGGCGCCCCCGCCTGGTCCAGTGATGAGCAGCTAGTTTCTGAATGTTTGTGGGCAACCCGGATGTTTGGTTCAACCCTCAATGATCCCATGGAAAAAACCTTTTTTGTTGATTGTCTGAATCTTAGGAAGTTTTTTTTTCTTTAGAAAAGGAGGAGGACCCCGAGCCTCTGCATCTGGACGATGCATGCAACCACTTTATTAATTATTTGCATAAAACCTTAAAAAGTCATACAAAAGTAAGATTAAAGCCACCGTCTAGGCAACATGTGTCGCTACTCCTATCAAGTTGATGAACGGATGCTGATAGTCTGGGCCTAATACCAAACATACCTCGCAATTAAAACTAACATCTAAGACCCGAGATCCCAACCAGACGCCTTTGCGGGTATGAGGCACCCACCAGTTCGGCTGACTCCTCAACCAGGACGCCTGCCGGGTATGAGGCCGCCGCAGCCACCTGCCACCAATCCATCTTCAGTGATGTACTGCTGCATCTACCTTGCCCGGTCTAGCTGCCGTCGACGCCAGACAACACCACCATCCTACGCTCGTCCATCATCACACGCCCACCGGCGAGACCCCGATGATCCATGCCGCTGAGACCCGCCGATGTCAACGTGCCAGATGCCACGCCGCTCCTCTGTCCCGAACACCACCTGTTGCCACTGGTCCCATCCCCTCCGCCTGCAGTTCCTCTAACCGGGCACCCAAACGCCACAGGTGACGCCTTCAAGAAGGGTACGACACACGCAGTGCCACTGCCGCCCAATCTAAAGAGATTTTGGGTTTTCACCCGGGCATGGGGTCGGGCTAGAGGGCAGGGGCCTCGACGGCGCCTGCAAGTAAGAGAACGGTGACCCTGGTCGTTGCCCCCGTCGGGATGAAAGAGTCATCCAGAGTTTCCTCTGGTCCAATGTCACCTCTACCAGCCCCCGCGAACGCACTGGGGCCGACGACTGCGATCATAAGCCACCAAGTGCAGCGGGAGAAGGCCTGCAGCGCGGAGGAGATCCACCGGCAACTCACCACCTATGTAGTCAAGATGCCGTCCATCCACCTCCCGCGAACGTCACCAGCAGGGTGCCGTCGCCATGCCTAACGAGGCCGCCGCCCCAGGTCCAGGTTCCTCCACGAAGGCCGGAGTGGCGAGATCCGCCACGAGCGGCGAGATCCAGCACCGCGCGGCCGATGTCATCGCCAAGCCCGTCGTCGATCGATCCTGCCGCCGCCGGGAGCCCGCACGCTGCCGGGAGTCCCACACCCATGGATCTGGGCGCCCGTGCATCACCGCGAGCCCGCCGCCTCCGGGATCCGCCACACCGCCGGGAGACCACACCCCGCTGATCAGGACGCCCGCGCCACCGTGGATCCGGGAGAAGGAGGATTGACCCTCCGCCGCCACTGTCGCACACACGGGCTTTGCCCGACGCCGACCATCGGCAACGGCGGAGGGGAAGAAAGGCGCTAGATGGAAACTAGGCGGCGGCGGCTGTGCCCTCCCGAGCCGCCAGCGTGGGAGGCGACGCGAGAGGGACACTAGGCGCTGGACTGGTCTTCCTAGCAGCCAGCCAAGTTGATGGATAAGATTGTACAGTCTTGATTCTGGTTATGTATCTGATTTGTGCTTGTGATCTGTAGTCTGTTGACCACTTGCCATGGGGCATCAAAATTCAAATGTTGGAGCAGTCAGCAAGATTCAGTATTCTTGCCACTTAGTACTAAAGTTAGTATAAAGTTGGGTCATCTATTTTGAAATAGAGGGAGTATTTGTCAGCAGGTTGATCTTGGTTCTACCAAGTTATTTGGGATACTTTCTACAACTTATGGTTCTGTTGAGTACTTTGGGATCTTTCTCTTTTCTTTGCCTGTGGTAGTGCACCGCTGTATCAAGTGATGTGAGCCTTCTAAAAGTTCTTTCTTATATGACATTTTCTGAAAGTTTTGAGTTGCGTGTAAGGGGGCTGAAAGTGCCTTCAATTCTAAAAAATTTGGGGCTTCTCCATTGCACCTAGATTGGATCCATCTTTGTGAGGACAACAATATGATCCATCTTCATACTAGTAGTGCTGCTTCTACTTTGGTGTTGCTGATTCACTCAGAGACAAGTCTGTATCCTATTCATCTCTGCCAACAGCGATTCAGACCCGTCCATGTTCATGTCTCTCTCGTCTTTTGGTGTTGTTGATTTTCGCAATTTGTATGGTCTTCAAGCTGGCATGACCTCCCATGTTCTCTGCCTACAATCTTTTGGACAGGGTTCTCTTCGCCCACTTCCTGCTTTTGCTGTTGCTGCTTTGGTGTTGAACCGAGGGCCGTCGCCGGCCATGGCACATGGTGTGCAAAGGCGTGGAGCGGTCACGTCGCTCCTGAGAACTTGATGGTGCATGGACGCGGTAGCTTGTGTGAGCCCGAATGATCGAGATGCGTTTAACTTTTATCACCCAACTTTTAGTATGGTATATAACCATAATAATCTCCACAAACCAATCGGCCCATGATCTGTAATTGTGTTCATCTCTGTCAAGTGTATCTATTGTCGTCCATGTGTCCGTTTTGAAATTCTTAGACCTGCTTATGTGTTCCTCTGTTTACCTCTGAAATGGTCATGTGGAAATTTCTGAATTTTCGGAGAGGCACTCTGAGGTTTCTGTCAGGAACAGAGCCCTTTGCAGTTGATAGATACATCCTCCATGTGATGTCTGCTGTTTTTTCACTCGTGGGATGCAACGCGGGATAAAATAGAAGGTGGTGAGAGTTGTCCGCAAGTTTCTTTAACGAAAGTTCTCTGGATGTTCCAGTTCTGAAGCATCTCTGTGTGACGACACAATCTTGAAGGATTTGCTTCCAGTTCTGAAGCATCTTTGTGAGATTAGAGAAGGAGAGTTTTTTGAGAAACAGAGAAGGAGATAAGAGAGATGTGAGATTCAGAATGCCAAGCTCTCCTGGACTGGACTGGGCCATCGGCCCCACACAGATGGGCTACAAGCACACACACTTACGGCCCAAGGCTACTGCTGTCCAACTGCATGACACGGTACTTGCAGGTGTGACATTCTAGACCGTTGGTACTTGAATTTTATGCAGACATATGGTGGAGGAGATCAAGATTGGAAGTGGGGCAACCTATGGCGCGATCATTCAGGAGATTAAGCAACATTTAGCACTTTCTAATTCTTGTAATATACTCCCTCTGTTCCATAATGTAAGAACGTTTTTCAAGCTACCAATCTAGCGAAGTATGCATTATCGTTGGGGCTGGCCGCCATGTTTGGTTAGGTCAGTCCGGTGGTCTTCCCTTCGTCCCTGTAAACTTGGTGACGGTTGAATAAAAAGCTTCGTGAGGATTATCTAAAAAAACTTGGATTGTGAGGGGCTCTGCCCGTTGTAATGAATAGTACTAAATTTTCCATTCCAACTTGGTTCAGTTCTTCACGGAGAGTGCATCGACTTCGAAACTGACCGTTGGTGCACATGGCATAATGATCCAATGATCTTAATAAAAGTTACCCCTTCCTTCCTTGCTCATAGATCTTCTTGTATGCTTCCAATGCCTAGTATTGCCCGAATTCCAACTCTAATCACTTGCGACCATTTTGAGGTGGTCTGGCATCTCAGAATGCCCGAGTTCCAACGCCAACCACTTGCGACAATTTTGAGGTGGTCTGGCATCTCAGAATGAACTCGTCGAGATGAGTGTCTTATCATCAACAAACAAAAATGAAATATATAGCAAACATGCAATTAGTTCCAAATTACTTTTTTCTTTCGGATTTTGATATTTTAAATTTCATTGTTTTTGTGCGAGTAAAATTTCATTGGATTTTTAATTATGGTATGTTTATTTTTTAAATTAATTTGAATTTGGCTAGAAATTTCGGGCTGTATGCTGTTTGGCACAGATTTGGAGGCAGACTTGTGGGTCTACTAGGTTGATGTATACGAAAGGCTTTGTCAACTTAGTCCACAAACGATTCTAGCAGCAGTGACCGTTGAATGTTAATCTAACTGCTGTGCTGCTTCTTCAACCTCTGGTCTTCTTGCTCCAGCCGCCCAAACCAGCGTCGACTGTACTTCCTGCTCATGCCTCCCGTGATCGGCTGTGCTGCCGCGCAGGAGTAACCGCTCCACACTACTCCCATCGCTGGCCTGGCCATCCCTTTATGCACCCACAGTTCCTGTTATTCTCCGACGAGGGCAGACGAACCAGTAAACCCCCGTACTCCCCTCCGTGTGGGAAACAACTGTCGAGTCTTCTCCGACTCTGGGTCGTTCCCTTCCTAGGCCTTGCCGTCGTCCACCGCACTGGTGCTCTCCGTTCGGCGTGGTCAACGTGGTCAACGAATGACATCCATCGGAAGAGAACTGTACATGGAGAGGATGACAGCTAGGTCCACGGCTGCACGCAAGGAAGTGCCTCCTTATTACACGCAAAATAATGATTCCTCCACCTAATAGTGGGGACCCACCAGAAGGGCCTCTTTATTTCGCGAAATAAAAATTCCCCCGCTGACAGCTTAGATCCACCAGCTATATCTTCGCACGCAAGGAAGTGCCTCCTTATTATGCACAAAAAAATGAATACTCCCCCTGCTAGCTGGGAGCCACAATATTTGGAGGCTGACTTGTGGGCCCACTATGTTGACGCGGACGCAGGATTTATCAACTTAGTCAATATAAACGATTCTACCTGCAGTGACCGTACGATGTTCATCCAATGGCCGTCGTTTTTCTTCAACCTCTGGTCTTCTTGCTCTAGCTGCCCAAACCATCGCTGGTCGTGCCGCCTCGACTCTCGTGACGGGTCTTTGCCGCCAAGCCTCACCGCCCCATCCTACTCCCATCATTTGGGCTGGCCATCCCTGTACACACCCAGACCTCCTGTTATTCTCTAGCGACGGCAACCTCACACTAGTAGAAATCAGGGCTTTGGTCCAGGGCAATATTCACATTAGTCCCGGTTCAGTCACGAACCGGGACTAATGTGAGCATTGGTCCCGGTTCAGGCGGCTAAGGCATTAGTCCTGTTCACTGAGCCCTTTAGTCTCGGTTTAAGACACGAACCGGGACTAAAGGGTGCGACGCCCTTTAGTCCCGGTTCGTGCCTCAAACCGGTACTAAAGGTCCCATTTTCCGACTCTACCCCCCTGGATCGCCTTTTCAGTTTAAAAAAATAAAAGAAAATGATGGAAATGTCAAAAAAAAATAAAAGAAAATAAGTTTCCCATGTGATATGTGGTCTAGTTGTTGGGAAAATTTGCAAATGTGAATTTGGACTTTATTTGCAAAATCTCTCTGGAATTTGTAAACTCGGCATAACTTTTGCATACTAACTCGGATGAAAAAGTTTTTTATATGAAAAATCATCTACTCGAAAAGTTACATCCGAATTTAATCGGGGGAACCCCGTTAAACATTTTCAAAATCCTCAAAAACCTAACAGAAAAAAAGTTACAGTGCTTTTAAGATCTGGAGGCAAAAAATTTCAAAAAATTTCAAACTTACTAGTTTCAAGAAGTATTAGTGTTACTAAATAATTATTCAAGAATATTAGTGTTACTAAATAATTATTTCAGTTTTTTTGAATTTTGGTCAAATCTGATCAAACTATGGTCAAACTGTGGTCAAACAATGGTCAAACTAATTATTCAAGAAATATTACTGTTACTGAATATTAGTGTTATTTTTTAGAACAATAGTTTCAAACTCAAACAGTGAAATGTGTGACTTCATGCTCAAGCTAAATTCCTGAGGTTAATAGGATTGACATCTTACTATTGTCAGGAAAACAACAAGTGCAGACTTGGAAACGAGGAAGAATAGAACCCGGAAGTTAAGCGTGCTCAAGCTGGAGTAGTGAGATGGGTGACCGTCCGGGAAGTTAAATGATAAGGGGTGATTAGAGGTTAAATTGAGTAGTGATGAGGGGTGAGGGGTGAGGGGTGAGGGGAGATTAGAGATGAGAGGTTAAAATAATTCAGAAATTTGAAAATAAAAAAAATTCCAAAAAAAATTCAAAAAGAAAATTTGAAAAAAAAATCATAAAATTTCCTTTAGTACCGGTTGGTGTTGCTAAAGGTGGACCTCCAGGCAGCGGCCACGTGGAGAGCCTTTAGTCCCGGTTCGTGTAAGAACCGGGACTAAAGGGGGAGGCTTTAGTAACGACCCTTTAGTCCCGGTTCCAGAACCGGGACTAAAGGCCCTTATGAACCGGGACTAAAAGCCTTTTTTCTACTAGTGTCACACTGCAGCCGAACCACTAAACCCTCGTACTCCCGTCCATGTGGAAAATAATTGCCGAGTCTTCCCTGACTCGGGGTCATTCCCTTCCTAGGCCTCGCCATCGTCCACCGCCTTGGTACTCTCGGCGTGGCGTGGTCAACGTGGTCAAGGAACGACTTCCATTGGAAGAGGACTACATGCGGAGAGGCTGACAGCTGGGTCCACGGCCGCAGCAAGGAAGTGCCTCCTTATTACGTGCCAAATAATGATTCCTCCACCTAACAGAGGGGACCCACCGGAAGGGCTACTGTATTTTGTGAAAAAAACGTTTCTCCCTGACAGCAGAGACCCACCAGCTACATCTTCGCACGCAAGGAAGTGCGTCCATATTATGGGCAAAAAAAGATTCTTCCCCCTGACAGCTAGGACCCACCAGCTATATCTTCGCATGTAAGGAAGTGCCTCCTTATCCTCCTTGACAGCTAGGACCAACCCGGTCGAACTGTATGTAGGGTTGTCTGTCTCGTTGCGAACGTGTACGTACATACTGGTCGATCGGTTTCTCTGCAGCGACGAACCGTTGCCGAGTAAGGAAGGGCACATGTCGTAGTAGAGATGCGGACGTAGCATGTCACGCAGTCCCGTCTACATCATGTACATGTACGTGCAGCCACGCTACAAGAAAGTAAATACGGCTACGTATGTACATACGGGCGGGGTCTCTAACGCATACAACGATGTCGTCCTGTTCATTGGCAGCCAACCGGCTGGGTCGGAATGGAGGAAACAGCGTCGTGTTCATCGGGAGGCAACAGACTGGGTCGGAACGCATCCTGTTCATCGGGAGCCAACAGGCTTGGACGGAACAGCCGGAACAGGGTCTGGCGTACCGCAAAACGGAGGAAAACGACCTTCTGTTTGACCGCGTACGGTCGAAACGGGTTCCTGTTCATCGGAAAGGGTCCGGCATGCCGCAGAACGGAGGAAACGACCTTCTGTTCGAGTACCTACGGTCGAAATGGGGTGCTGTTGATCGGGAGGGGTGTGGCGCACTGCAAAACAGAGGAAAACAGACATGTGTTGGAGTGCCTACGGTCGAAACGAGGTCCTGTTCATTGGGAGGGGTGTGGCGTACCGCAAAACGGGACTCCAGGGGCTACTGTTCATCCACCATCTACTGCCTCGCTCCAGCCTCCACGGGTTACTGTTCATCCATCGTCGACTTTCTCCAGCCTCCACCAGCTACTGTTCATCCACAGGGTCCTATTCAACCAGCCCTCGATGGGGTCCTCTTCAACCAGCCCTCCACATGGTCCTGTTCATCCACCCCCAACCGGCTCGGGTGTGTGGCGGCCTCCTCGATCGTGGTCCTGTTCATCCAGGGGCAATGGCCTCTGGTACCACAGGGTCCTGTTCATCCAACCCCCATCGGGAACTGTTCATCCAATCCCCAACAACGGTCACTGTTCATCAAGAGGCAGGTTCGATCGGCTTCAGTTAGCAGCAGTAGCGAAGGAATTGCTCGGGTTTAGTTAACAGCCAAGGGATCAATTGCTCGGATTCAGTAACGTAGCTAGTGCAATTGCTCGGGTTCAGTAAGGGAACGCCTCCCTCGGGTTCAGTTAGAGCCAACGCCTTGCACACACACGCGCCTACGTACGAGAGAAACACGCAAACCACAATGCATCGCTCAGCCCCGACCACCCACCGTAACCAGGAACTCCCCAATATTTTCCTCGCCCCCGCTTCTACCACCAGTTTCTCTTGTGACTTTATATTTTGTCAGTAGTTGGGATCTTAGATCTCAGTATCCGCTGTCAAATTGTTGAAAGGAAATGGTATAAGGCTAATAGCTGTCTTCCTTCGTTTTAATTCTGCTTATGTCTTCCTCTGTTACCTCTGGACTGGTTGGTTCTCTGCATTGTCATGCAGAAGTTTTTGAATTTTCGGAGCGGCACTCTGAGATCTTCAAGTAGACCTTTATATTGGCATATGGTGATGGACTTCGTAAACCAGATTGGATTGCCATATCTTCAAGTGCACTATTTGGATCTTACGACTATCAGTCGCCAACTACCAGTTAACAGAAGTACCTTTAATTAACCTTGTGGGCTATAGTAAAATTGTTCATAGATCGTCTTGTATGCCTTCAATGCCTAGTTACGCCCAAGTCCCAACTCCAATCACTTTCGATCATTTGAGGTAGTCTCACATCTCAAATGAACTCCCTGGATGATGGTCTTAACTAAATAAATAAATAGATAAGGACTTAGGACCATCACAAATAAAACATTGATTATTATCAAATCCTAAAAACCAAGTGAACACACGCGATCAAATCAGATCCTAATCTATGAGACCAATCGATATGATTAGGCAGCCTACCCACTCTAGCAACTTCTGAAATGAAACTGGCTATGGATTAGTGCTGGCTATGGATTAGTGTAAATGGCAAACCCCCAAGACCTTTATATTGGCATATGGTGGTTGTGGGAGTTGGATGCTGCTTTGGTTGTTGTGTTAGTGAATGCGTGCACGTACTCGCGTTGCAAGTGAAGAGGGACACATACACCATTTAAAGGCTATGGCCGATGGGTATTTAAAACTTAGCAGCGTCACCGAATGATTGAGATTTGGTTTTGCATGGCATCGTCCGGAGTTTTCATGATGTGCTTTCCCTATAATGTGCTCCTTCAAATTAGAAGGCTAGTTTTGGCATGTAAATAAATAATTTATAGATCTACATTTTTTAAGTATGAAATTAAGGAAATGTATGTGTAAAGAAGAATTCTAAAATCCTAGGATTTGTTTATGAAACTAGTGGATGAACTACGGATTTTTCTTAAGTCCACCTTGCAAAGCACCCTAGTTTTTGCATATTAGGAGAGATAGTATGGTAGCGTTCTAAGATCTGGTACAAGACATATTTGCAGAGTACTCCAATCTGTTTGCTTGTTGCTACTTGTCTTGCAACTGTTTATTCCTGGTGATGCGACGTGAGGTCTTCTGAAAGTTTGGAGTGACAGTCTACGTCCTCCGTCCCCTTGCTAGATTCAGGTGATGGGGACAGCAGTCTGATTTCTCCCTTTATGGTAGCGATTGTTGGAGATTCTGATGTTTGGAAGTTTCAGTATATTGGTTCTTTGTACTAGTCCTAGTCCTACTGCTTATCTCGTGGTGTTGCTGGATCATCTCTGGCAGCAGCGACTCGGTCTCTCTTGTCTTTTCGTGTTGCTAATTTTTGCAATTTCTTGGGACTATTTTGTTAGCGGTTGGATCCTAGATCTCAGTATCGGCTGTGAAACTGTTGAAAGGAAATGGTATAAGGCTTAGTAGTCTTGCTTCGTGTTAATCCTGTTTATGTGTTCCTCTGTTTAGTGTTTACCCGTGGAATCAGATTGTTTTTGCCAAGCACAGATCCGGGACCCTCCCGACGTCCTCTCTCCATCCATCCCGAAGCCCGGCGCCGTCTTCACCAGCTCTCCCCCCGCGGAGGAGCTTGAGTCGGGCCCTCCTCCTCTCCCGGTCCCGCTCCCGTGCGGCCGCGCCGGGCCGTACCGGGGCGCCATGCAGGCTCGAGCAAGCCACCACGCACCTCCCTCTCATCTCGCCGCCGCCAAAGGCGTCGCCGGGCAAAGCCCTGGCAGTGCGGCGGTGGCGGGACCCCTCTATAGCCATTCTCGAGCGCGGGGCCGGCGCTGCTCCGCTGCTCCAGGCGGTGATGCTTGTAGCCGTGGCCTGAAGCCGGAGCAACGTCTTCAGGGCGAGTGGTGCGCAGCGTCAGCACCAATCTCTGGTGGTGCGTCGGATCAGGGCCTAAGGGTCCGATCTCGGTCGCCCCCTGTAATAGATTGTTTGTGGTCGTGCGCTGCGGCTACCTTCTCCGATGCTGCTCCAACCGGCGGTGTGGGGGCCTGATGGTGTGCTCGAATAAAGGCGGTGGTGCTAGGGTTCCTCTTGCGCCAAGGCGAAGATTTTCCTGACGTCTGTCCTTCCTGATCTGGCCGGAGTCGCCGGGCAAAGCCCTGGCAGCGTGGCGGCTGCCGGACCCCTCGATAGCCGTTCTCGAGCGCAGGGCCGGAGTGGCGGGTTCCGGAAGGCTCCGTCGGCGAACTCCCATGGGTGTGTTATGCCTAGAGATTGCTGGATCGGGTGGGATTCGGTCGTCCCATTGGTTCTCAGTTAATGAGCGAGCGGCGTGAAGCTCCGCTATCTTTTGCCATCAGGAGATATGTTTAGCTTCATGGTGATGTCAGAGGCGGAGAATGTCATGGAAGCCGAGATTGGAGGACTCGTAATGGTGATTGGAGTCTACGTCATTGAGGAACTTGCTTGAAGTTTCGGGATTCGTAGTTGCGGTATGTAAGTGGGGGCAACAACACAGGTGAAGTTCAAAGTCTTCCGTTCAGGGTGAAAATCCAAGGTCTGGTCTTAATTGGTTGTGTCTGGCAATGGTCTTGTTGAAGGTATTTTTTGAGAGTGGGAATTATCTTTGGGGTGGAAACCCAAGATCTATGACCGGACAACGACGGTGTTGGTGCATTGTTTCCTCCTTGGAGGCGTCGCTTTTGGAGAACCTGGACATCAGGTGTTGTCTTGGTGGTGGTTGTGCTGCTACTGCTAGGCCTAAAACACTGTAGCATGACTTTTTAAAAAAAAAAAAATTTTTTTATTTTTTGGCTGTGTGCATCCGTCATGTCATTAGGGCATTGCGTTGTTGCAGAGGCTGGGTGTAATTGGTATCTTTGCATATTAATATATACACTTTATCGAAAAAAATGTGAAGTTTCTGAATTTTTGGAGTGGCACTCTGAAGTCATCTGGAAGTTGTGTTTTGGTAGGTGGTTCGGGAATTTATTTGATCTGGAAGGTGGCATCAGCACCCGCTTTTCCACCGCATTCCTCTTTGCCCTACCCGCTTTTTCTGTAGTTACTGTCGGGGTTGTGCCAGACTGCCAGTAGAACACAGTGTTGCTCCTGAAAATTTGATGAAGCAAGGACACGTTTCCTCAGAAGAAGAAAAGGGGGAAAAAAGCCAAACTTTTAGTACCGTCCCGAACATAGTAATTTTGTGTTGCAAACAGAATGCTTGCAGTATGACAACATTAATACTCATTTTGATTAACCCATTGTGTTGCAAACTGAACATAGTAATTTTGTGTAGCATGGTGATATTACCAAATTGGCCGTGAGTTTGGTTACTTGCTTGGGCCACAACTAATACTTACACTAGTTGGGATGACAACATTAGTATTCATTATGTCAAGTTTTACAATTATCCCATGTATTTGACTTTTCTTTTGAGAAACCAATAGGAACACTGCCATTTATATAGACAAAAAGAGGGGTAATATGTACAGAGATGTTACTTTTTTTAAGGGGACGTGACGAAACCGTAGTAACCGAAGAGCCAAGTACAAACACTCAGCCAACACCCACAGTTCGTTGGACCACACTGAAAGCCAATGCAATATCCTTGAAAGCCAGCCCAGCCACCTCTAAGTGCGTCATTTGAGTGGTGTTGAAAAAATTCTCCCGTTTCTAGCATTCCAAATGTTCCAAAGGGTGTAGAGCAGCCTTCCACTATGACGCTTTTGAATACCTTTGTTGCCAGACGAAAAACCATCTTGTCCCATCCGGCAGCTGGATGGGAGGGCGGAAGGGACTCACCTGTACAAACCATGATATGGTTCCGGATGACAGCTGAGAAAGGACAATCTTTGCCGAAAAATGTAGGCTAAGTGGCAGGAACTCATCGAAAATGGTAGGTGTCCATTCTTCTAGTTATAGCAAGATTTTTATAAATGTTCCTCGGGTTCCTTCCACCTAGAATTTCTAATATTTCTAAAGTGGACTAGAATATGAAGGAAAAATAAAGGGCATTGCCCAATCTCACATCCAAATAATTAGGGTCCTTCACTGCTCAGACAACCATTTGTTGCTTCGTCATGTTCCATCTCTGTCGAAGTGTACCTACCATCTTGTCTGTGGCTGTTTTAACAACCTTTGATCTCGATATATTGTGTCTGAATCTATGGAAAGAAAGAGATCTCAATATATGCATGTATGTTTAAATCTTGTCCCTTTATATATTTCCTTACCTATCTTCCTCACTGGATTGGCGCTCTGCCTGTGATGCCTGAGTTTTTGTGGTGGAATTCTGAATAATTATGAGTCAAATCCCATGACTTACGGTTTGTCTAGTATCTGAATTTTAAGTAGTTGATGGATCAGTTTGTAATCTATCCGTTTCTCGTGCTTTTGACCATTTTTGCCTCGCAGCAATTGCTGGAGTTGTGAGAAAAATTCAGTGGTGTGCTCAACTCTTGTCAGCAGATGCTCTTGGTTCTTTAGTTGTTTTTGGGAATTTGTCTCTCGGACCTTAAATCTCAATAGATGGTGTCAATCTGGAGAGGCAAAATTCTCCCGTTTCTATCATTCCGAATGTTCCAAAGGGTGTAGAGCAGCCTTCCACTATGACGCTTTTTAATACCTTTGTTGCCAGACGAAAAACCATCTTGTCCCACCGGTGAGATACAATACCCATATCCGGCAGCTGGATGGGAGGGCGGAAGGGACTCACCTATACAAACCATGATATGGTTCCGGATGACAGCTGAGAAAGGACAATCTTTGCCGAAAAAGGCTTCCGCCCCACTTTATATATAAAGCGATGATCATACAACCCAATGCTTACGACTTGACACTACACAAACCAACTCTTGCAAATGTAGGTTTCAGTCTCCTGTCCATGGAGACAAAGCTGGCAAGCGGGGTCATGCAGCCTTCCACGAACAATGAGTCTGGTTCATGATGATTCTGTCGTGGATCACAAGCCAGGCAAAGACACTTAGGCTCAGTGTGCTGTTCCAATATTGGATGACTAAATTTTTGGCTTGGAGCCCTGGAAATACATCACATAGGCAGACGCTGGGGTGTAACCGCTGTTTCTTGTCCATTTCCACAAGATGATAGTGATCAGCGTGAGGAGAATCCCAATTTTTCTAGTAAATCTTCCTGGATGCCTCCAACGCCTATCTCAATCGTTTTGAACAATACCACATCTTGGATGATCTTACCGACACAATAGACTTACTACCACCAACAAAACAAAGTCCTAGCAAATGGATCAAAAGCTAGGCACACCACAAACAACTCACCAACTCTCACAAAAACTCTAAAACCTAAGTGACTTATGTGCTAAAATTGACCCAAAACTATGAGAACGCGATTGAAAAGTCTGGCTAGGCAGCCCACCCCACTATAGCACCATATAAAATGAAAATAGCTATGAATTGGTCTAAATCTCTAACCCCTAACTCTTATAATGTCATATGGTGGTGGCGGGAGAGAGAAAGAGCTGGTACATTGGTTGTTGCAATTGTAAATGTGTGTGTGTGTGTGTGGGTTGATCTCGTATGCTTGATAAATCGTGACGTTGCATGCTGGTCCATGTACTAAGGCGTATATTAGTCCGTCCTTACAACCATATTTCGGGGGATTAGCCAGAACTCGCTCTTTGAACCAACACAAGAAAGAGGAGTTGTGCTGCTCTTTGAACCAACACAAGAAAGAGGAGTTGTGCTCTCTCAAAATTTCATCGTCTGTCTTGTGCAGCCCCCGGTCACGGTAATTCTTTCCAGTGATATTTTTTTGTAGTGTCAACAAAGGATCTAGCACCTGTAGGTGTTTTAGCAGTACTAAATTTGGTCCATCAAAGTCGTTGCATCGAACCGAGTGATCCACATGCAATTCCCTCCGGCCATTGTCGTGATCTGCTCCTGCGAGCCTGCAAAGGTGCTTGTTGACGGGAAAACCAACAACAGGGTTTTCGACGCCTAGATAATTCTTGCAGAAGAAGATGCACTATTATGTCAGATATCCCTGGACGATGCTTCCATCCGAACGTGACATGTTACGAATGAATCCTTTGATGACCCCATTCATCCTTTCCAGCGCCGTCATGCTGTGCAGGAATGTGGGCCCGATGTCGATGATATCTTCCACAATGTGGACACACAGATGCAGCATGATGTCAAAAAATGCGGTCGAGAAGTACATCTCAAGCTCACACAATATGACAACGATCTCTTCCTGTAGCCTTCCAAGCTACTTCACACCGATCGAATTTCGAGAGGTAATGTCAAAAATATTGTCGATACCAATAAGAGTATCACGGATGTGGTTGTCCATTATCCCTCCAAGTGCAACTTGAAGTATCCGCGTCATCACCATGTGACAGTCATGAGACTTCTTCCCGCTGAACCTTTTTTCTTGGTGGCAAGATATCTGAGGGGGGGGGGGGGGGGGGAGGGAGCAATGATGTTCTTGCTTCTTGTTGAATTTTTTGCGATGTCTTCCGTCTCCGTCTGCTCCGACGACTTAGGGGGTCCTCCATGGAGATCTTCCCAGATACTCGAAAATTTCAAGTTGCTTCTTGCCTTCTCGGCCCATCCTTGGTCTTCTCCGGCATGTTCATCAGTGTGCCAAGCATGCTCGCAAGGATATTCTTCGTGATATGTATTTGATCAAGGCTATGAGGCTTGTCGAGGACGGGCCAGTACTCTAAGTCCCAGAAAACATACCTCGTTTTCCATACCTTCAGCAGTGGCTCTAATGCCTTTTTTTCGGTGCAGGGCACTCTTCCCAATTTTTCAAGAACGTATCAAGGTCCTTGCTTCTCGACCTCACCATTGAACAGATCTCCATGTTTTCTCCATGCGTCATCCTTCTTGAGCCATCTTTGATACACCATGTACACGATTTTTGAAGACCCTTCTTTCGATAGCTGCAGAGACGTTGTATCATCCATGCAGCTGGTGCATCCGCAATGTCCATGGAACACTTGGCCAGAGACATATCTGTAACCGAGAAAGTCGTGCACTATCATGATCAACATGGCTCTCCTATCGAAATTATCTCCTTCACTGGCGTCCCATGTCCTGACCGGTGATGTCCATAACGTGTGTAGCTCCTCTTTCAGTACCTGGAGATACAGATTAATATCGTTTCCCGGTTGTCCCGGCCCTCGAATCAGCATACTCATGTGTATGTACTTTGCCTTCATGCACTAACATGGGCGGGGGAGGTTGTACAACAATACAAACACGGGCCATGTGCTATGGTTGGTGTTTTGGTTGCCAAACGGATTCATGCTATCAGTAATCGCACCAAGCACGATGTTCTTTGGATCATGTGCAAAATCTGGATATTTAGCGTTTAGTTCTCTTCACTGACTATCATCTGCGTGGTGTCTCTACTTCGGATCATCTCTATCATTTGTCTTCACCCTTTCCACGTGCCAGCACATGAGTTTTCCTTCCTTAGGATCTATGAAATACTGCTGCAGACGGGGAGTGATTGGAGAGTACCATACAACTTTTTGAGGAGCTTTCTTTCAAGCTTTCTTGTATCGAGAAGCAATGCCTTCTGGACAATTGATTTTTTTCACATGCACGTACCGATAAATGATGCAATCATTGATGCATGTGTGGTATCTAGTGTGCGACAAATCAAGAGGGCACACGTTTTTCTTGGCCTCCTTGATAGTAGTAGGACATAAGTTCCTCGTGGGAAGAACTTTTTTTAGATACTTCAAATGCTCATCGAGGCTTGCATCGCTCCATTTGTTTTTTTGTCTTTAGACACAAGTTCCCCATGGGAATAATTTTGGAAGATTGAGCGTGAAACTCAATCATGCAATGGAGTCTTCGAGTCTAACTCCAGTTGCACTAGGTTGGCCTCCTCTCTACAAGAAGTTTTGCCGCTAGCCATCTTCTTGTGAAGCATGTCTCGAACATGAGGGTCCTGCACGACTGAACTGAGTAGCGGCGAAGACTGTCGCGTATTCGAATCTTTTCCATGTCTGATATATTCTCCATGTCCAACCTCTTCTTCATGTCTGGCGCCCTCTGCTTCAGTTCCGTCGATAATCTCTTTGTCTGGCCCCATGTCGTTATTGACTGCCCGATCGACGTCCTCGTCATCATCTTCACTTATACACCGAGCATAACCATACATAAAACTATGCATGAGCAGGTGTCCGTTCAAATGGCCGGATGAAAGGGGCCGATCCAGACTCCTTTGATCTTCGACACCAACATTTTATATTGTTGCATTTATTTCGAAACATGTCGGCCACCACAGATTTGCAAGTATCTATCCACGATCCTTCCACTAATCTTCATCGCCTGTGTCGTATAAGAAATAGAATTATAACCATGCATGCATACATCAAAGTCATACGAGAATTCAGCACGACCTTCCCTAAAAATAGGACATATCGAGTTTGCGCAAAATTCACCAAAATGGAAATAAATCAACATTTTGACAAAACATAAGCAACTCATGAAATGCACAAATACTTAATTTCAGCATGGTCACACACAATTAAGCTATACATAGGCAACTCATGTCATGCACAATTACTCAATTCTATCATTGTCACACGCATAATTCAGCCATATCGCGCGCGCGCGCACACACACAGAGAGAGATTACATTCTTGCATAACAATATTTTTTACTGACCTATCTTGAGAGAGAGAGAACATAATGATAAGGCCGGTGTCGCTTGGGATCGAAGTGGACGAAGATATTTATTGGTCCTTCATTAATGAGAGAGAAGTAGCTAGCTTAGTTCATTTAATGAGTGTGGGAGAGGTAGGTGATTGAGTAGTAGATCTACTGAGATGAGTCTAACTAGTGGAGAGGGAGAGAGAGGTAATGAGTGATTGGAGTGGAGGGGCAAGAGATATGGGGCAAAGGGAGAGAGAGAAGAAAGCAAGTGAGGAAAACATGAAGGGGAGCCATGAATGGAGATGGTGGAGGGGCAAAGGAGGGAGGGAGGGAGGGAGGGAGAGAGAGAGAGAGAGAGAGAGTGAGTGAGAGAGAGAGAGAGAGAGAGAGAGAGAGAGAGAAGAAAGCAAGGGAGGAGAGGAAAGGGGAGAGAGAGGGAGAGGGAGGAGTGGGGACACATAAAGGTGGCTGCTTTGCTTAGTAGTAGCGGGGGGCACGGGGCTGCGCTACTACTACACCCATTAGTAGTATGCGGCGTCGGGCACTCGCACTACTACTAAATGGGGCCCACCACCTGGCCCCGTGTATACACAATACTAGTGCGAGGTCCACAACCCGCGCTACCGCTATCTACTTAGTGGTAGCGCGCATTTTGTACCCCGGGCTACTACCATGGCTTGTCCCGGGGGCACGGTGAAGACTACTTAGTAGTAGCGTGGGGTTCCTGTGCCCGCGCTACTACTATGGCCTACCAGTATCGCGGTGTTTCTGCCCATACTAAGTAGCAGTAGGCGGCCCCACTAGCCCGTGACACTATTAAGTGGTTGCCTGTAGTGGTTTTCCTAGTAGTGCTGTTCTCTAACCTGTGATGCGAAATTTCATGTTTGAAGTAATATTATGCATTACCTTGCATGATTTTTCTCACTTGTCTATCATCTCCCATGTTTTTTCTTACTTGCCAATTATCTGAATCTTAATCAGTTCATGACAAGATTCAAGATTTTCTTATTCTGGTTATGGATCTGATTCCTTGTTGTGATCTTCAAGTGCACCATTTGGATCGTACGACTATCGGTCAACAAGTACCAGTTGACTGGAGTACCCTTAACCTTGAGGGGTATAGTAAAATTGCTCATATATCTTCCTGTATGCTTCTAATGCCTAGTTTTTGTCGAGTTCCAAATCCAATCACTTTTTGGATCGTTTGAGGTAGTCCGACATCTCAAATGAACTCACCAGATGATGGTCTTATCACCAACAAGCATAAAACTAAATAAATAAATAGATAAGGACTTAGGATCACTACAAATAAGACAGTGATTGTTAACAAATCCTAAAAACAAGTGAACATGTGATCAAATCAGATCCTAAATTATGAGACTAATCGATATGATTAGGCAGCCTACCAACTCTAGCAACTTATCAAATGAAACTGGCTATGGGTTAGTGTAAACTCCAAACTCCCAAGACCTTTATATTCGCATATGGTGGTGGTGGGAGTGGGATGCTGCTTTGGTTGTTGTGTTTGTCAATGTGTGCACGTACTCGCGTTGCAAGTCAAAAGGGACACATACACCATTAAAGTCTATGGTCGAGGGGTATTTAAAATTTAGTACGTCACCAGATGATTGAGATTTGTTTTTTCTTGGCATTTTCCGGAGTTTTCATAATGTACTTTCCCTATTATGTGCTCCTCGAAATTGGAAGGCTTGTTTTGGGATATAGGAGTCCCATGTTTACATCAATTTATTTTCTTGGTATTATATTTGTACAATATAGTCAATAAAGTATTACACTGTAGAGATGGTCAATAGGTGACCATTTTAATCATGATTCTCCAGGAGACAGCTTGATGATTGTTCCACACATGCGTCAGCAGTTTCAACACATAAATAATTAATTTAGGAGATCTACAAAATATTATTTTTAAAATTATGAAATTAATGAAATATATATGTGTAAAGAAGAATTATAAAACCCGAGGCTTTGTTTACATAATTATTGGAGGAACTATGGATTTTTTCTGAAGTCCACCCTGCAATGCACCCTAGCTTTTGCATATTTGCAGTGATAGTATGGTGGCATTCTAATTTGTTTGTTTACAAGCTCATGATACAACACATATTTGTAGAGTACTCCAATTTGTTTGTTTGCTTGCTGGAATTTGTTCTTGCATCTGTTTATTCCTGGTGATGTGACGTGAAATTTTGGAGTGACAGTCTACGTCCTCTGTCCCCTTGCTAGATTGAGGTGATGGGGACAACAGTCTGATTTCTCCCTTTCTGGTAGTGATTGTTAGAGATTCTGATGTTTGCAAGATTCTGTATATTGGTTCTTTGTACTACTCCTACTGCTTATCTTTTGGTGTTGTTGATTCATTGAGATTACAGATGGGATCATCTCTAGCAGCAGCGATTCGGTCTCTCTTTGTCTTTTGGTGTTGCTAATTTTTGCAATTTGTTTGATCTCGAAGCTGGCATGAGCTCCCACGTTCTTTGCCTACAACCTTTTGGAGAGGTTCTCTTCGCCCAACACATGGTTTTGTTGTTGTTGTTTCGGTGCTGTGGTAGTACAACCCGAGGGCCATCGCCGACCATGGCACATGGTGTGGAAAGGCATGGAGCGGTCAAACTTGACAGTGTAAGGACGAGGTACTTTGTCTGAGCACGAATAGTCAAGATGTGTGAGAGTTTCGTCACCAACCTTTTTTACTATGGTATAGAAACATAAGTAATATTCTCCGCTAATAAATTGGTCGATGATGTGTAATTATGTTCCACCTCTATCTAATGAATCTAATGTCGTCCCTATGTCCATTTTTAATTTTTTATTAGTCCACAATACCTGGCCCCGGCCCTTCGGTATGTTTCTCTGTTCTCTGTCCAGTGATGCGAAGTCTCTGAATTTTTGTAGTGGAATCCTGAAATCTGTAGTGTCTGTGTGTTTGTTTCATGTTTGAAGTACTATTATGCATTATCTTGCATGATTTTTATCACTTGTGTAGTTGTGATCTACACTGCCCTTGACCATTTTTTGGCTTGGCATCAATTGTTGAAGGTGTCAGTAAAATTCAGTGTTCTGGTCATCCTTTGTCGGTATTGGCTCCTATTGTCAGCAGTTGATTTTGATTATGTTACTACTATGGGACTTTGTATTTTGTCAGCAGTTGGGATCTTGGATGTCAGTATCAGCTGTCAAACTATTGAAAGGAATGGTATAAGGCTGATAGTTGTCTTGCTTCGTGTTAATCCTGTTTTATATGTTCCTCTGACTGTTCGGTGCTCTACACTGTCATGCCAAAGTTTCTGAATTTTGGGAGCGACATAATGAGGTATCTGTCAGTAAGAGAGCCCTTGCAGTTGATGGATAAGCTCTCCTCCATGTGATTGTTAGGACTGAATCTTAATCAATCGAAAGTGATGGTCTACTGGTTTTTCACTCGTGAGATGCACTGTTGGATAAAAAAGAAGGTGGTGAGAGTTGTCCGCAAGTTTCTTTCAAGAAAGTTTATCTGAATGTTCTAGTTCTGAAGCATCCGTGTGTGAGTGTGATGACTCAATCAGGAAGGATTCGGATCACACGTGAGGGGGCGGGATTTGAGGAAGAAGGTGGTAAACACAAAGAGAGACAGAGAGGTGAGATTCAGAATGCCACTTACTCATTCATGCCGTTATCTCTAATCCGAGTAGCTTAAGTACACGCTCTCCTGGACTAGGTTGGGCCATCTGCCTCACCCAGATGGGCTAGAAGCGCGCACACACTTACGGCCCAAGTCCACTGCTGTCCAACTGCATGACATGGTACTTGAAGGTGTGACACTGTTTTTCACTAAAGAAAAGAAAAGAAGGCCTGACACTCTGGACGGCTTGTACTTGGATCGGATGCAGAATATCATGTCTCGAGAGTTGATTGAGGGGCTTTGCCCGTTGAAATGAATAGTACCAAAGTCACCACTCCAACTTGGTTCAGTTCTTCATGGGGACTGCATCGACTTCGGTACTGGCCCTTGCTGCACATGGCATAATGATCCAATTATCTCAACCAAAGTTGCATTTGCCTTAACTGCTCATAGATCCTCCTGTATGCCTCCAATGCCTAGTATTGCCCAAGTTCCAATTCCAATCACTTGCAACAAAAGAGACATAGAACCACCACAAATAAGACACATATTGTTAACCAACCCAGAAAGCCCGAATGAACTTGCAATCAAATCAAATCCTAAACTATGAAACCAATCGACACGGTTAAGAAACCACCCATTCTAGCAACATATCAAATCAAACTAGCTATGAACGAGTGTAATTCACAAAACCCATGACCTTTATATTGCCATATGGTGTTGTGATAATGATTTGGTTGTTATGTTAGTGAATGCATGAACATACTCGTGTTGCAAGTGAAGAGGTACATGGCCACTGTTTAAAGGCGCAGGGCGATGTGTATTTAAAGCCCTACATCGTCACCAACTATTTGCAATTTGGGTTTGTCTGGTGTTGTTCGGAGTTTTCATTTCCCTATCGCTTCATCAAATTGGAAGGTTAGTTTTGGCATATGGAAGTCCCATGTTCATATCGCTTTATTTTCTAGTTGTTATATTTTTGTAAATGAAGCGTTGAACATTAGGGAGTCAGACTGCACCTGCACTCATGCCGGAATTAACTCTGGTGAACGATGACGACGCCAGGAGCAAGGTGTGACCATATACACCCACCCGACCGTTCCCTTCGTTGCTGAACTTTGTCCATCTGTCCTGAACTTCTGGTACTTCAAACACTAACGCGAATGTTTTAAACTTCGGTGTGTGCAGGGCGATGAGCGATGCAGCACGCCAAGCAGCAGCAGTGGGAGGGGGTCTCTGGAATGTGGCCATCTCTGCTCATTGCTAGTGTCACCGATCGATGATGGATGGTTGCAGTTAGTTTAGCTGCTGCTGGTGGTAGAAATGTAGTCCTCTTTCTGCAGGGTCCTATTGCTCAGACCGCCCTCTGTCGTGTCGGGCCCGTGGCTGTTTTAAGAATCCTACCGAGATCTCTATATATGTTGTTGAAAGAAAGAAAAAGGTCTCAATACATGTTTGTTTATTCCTGTGTCTTTTGAAATGTTTATCTGTTTAACTTTGTCTCTAGAATGGCACTCTGTCTGTGATGCCAAGTTTCTGAATGTTTGTGGTGGAGTATTGATGTTTTGTTGAAATTTGAATAATCCCATGACTTCTATTTGTCTATTTTTTGAACCTTATTAAGCATTTGATGGGTAAGATTGTACAGTCTTGATTGTGGTCTGTGTTGCTTTTGACCACTTGTGTGTGGCAGCAAATGTTAGATATTATGGGACGGAGGGAGTATTAGAGTTGTCTTGCTTTGTCTGTTTACTTGAGGATTGCTTGGTGCTCTGTTCTTTCGTAAGGTTCTGATTTACCACTGCCTTTCACCACTTCTGTCTGACAGCAACTTGGTTGAGATGCGAGGAAGATTCAGCGTTCTGGTTATCTTTTGTCAGCAGGAGGTGGTACAAGACTCGGTTGTCTTGCTTCGTGTTAACCTTGCTCCTGGACGAGTTCTCTGTTTACTTGCAGATTGCTAGGTGCTTTTTTTTACAAAGGGTGGATTTTATTGACTCAATATGAAGCATCAAGGGAATACAAACACATTGATCACACACCCAGCCTCTGTATAACCAGAATGCGCACAGCCAACACCAACACACGCACGCAAAAGAAAAGAAATGCCAGCAAAGAGCAAAGTTATACAAGACTCAAGCTATGCCTAAGCGAGGGAGGGGCTTCTGTTGCTGCTTCTCGCCTTGGGACGAGAGCACATGCATTCGTCTTCACAGTTGGAGCAGTCGACGCCGACGGGACGGAAGACTTGCCCATTGCGGCGGCTGGTTGTGGAGATGTGCGGATGAGATGTGATGAGCAGCGTTGGTGTGGGTAGGACACTGCGTTCACCAGCCGGGGCAGGCGGACAGGGGCCGCTTCGATGTGGGCGCATCAACAAGAGTAGGCTTCTCGGTCCTCATGTCCCTGTGAATGCTGGCACGATTACGATTAGCCGTCCAGTCATGTCCATCTGCCCGGCATCAATGCATGAAAGCCGAACTCGACGGTGCAAGGACACTGAAATGTGACTCAGCATGAACGGTCGACACCTGCGACGCCTTCGTCACCCAACTTCTAGCAAGACAGAGAAACATATTATTCTTGGCGTATCAAATGGCCGATGTTCTGTCTCTGTCGGATGTGCCTACCGATGTCCCCTAAAATTGTTGTTTCCTGCTTATTTTAGGACGGGCCTTGATATGTCTCTACGCATCTTTTTGGCTAGATTGGTGCTCTGTGCTTTCTTTTTGAATAGTTTGAATTACTTACCACATGTGTCACGTGGTTGGTGCTCTGAGCTTTCATGCCAAGCCTCTGAATATTTTTTAGTGGAGCCATTTGTTTGAGAGAGAAGTACACTTTTCAACGTTGAACTAACCACTCGGTTCGATCTACAACCCTCATCTCTGAAACCGGTCGTATTACACCTCTAACTTACCACAATGTTCAAAAGACAACCCTGGTCTCGTTTTTGAGCCGGTCAACCGGTTTTGACCGAAGTCAAAGCTGACTGGGCGCTGACTGAGCAACCAACTCACCCACGCATCTAAACCTACCCCTCTCTCTGCATTTTCTCACCGAGCCATCACCCGAGCCCGAGCCCTCAATAGCAACCACCCCCCCCCCCCCCACCAAACCCGCGCGACCAGTTATTGTTTTCTGCTTGTTTTTTATTTTTCAGAATTTGGTACCAAACGAAGCCCAAACACTACGAAACTTTTTGATGATTTTTTTTCTAGAGAAGAGAGACTCTAGAAGTTTCGGGAGGAGACAAGATGAGAAGCAAGGAGACGGCAACAGGGAGCGCCAGGGGGGGTAGGCGCGCCCTGATGCCTCGTAGGCCCCTCATGGCTCCGTCTGACCTAATTTCACCTCTATAATTTTTCTAAAATCGAGGAACCAACAGGGATCTAAGGCCAGCTGCATACACTAAAATCAAGTTGTCGATGCTCAACAAAACTCAAAAAGGCGAGTGGATAGGTGATAAAATTGACCCAAAATTATGAGACCAATCGAAATGCATAGGCAACCCACCCCAGTATAGCATCATACATAATCAAAATAGCTATGAAATAGCATATGGTGTTAGTGGGAGAGTGGTACTTAGGTTGTTGTGTTCTTAAATGAGTGTGCTTGCATGCATTGCGAGTGAAGACGGACCCAAACTGCCATTTAAAGGATAGAGGCAATGAGACATCCTTGCGTCATCGCCTAATTCTTGGTTGGGATTTATTTGTCGGCATCCGGAGTTTTTTGTCATGATTTCTCTATTGTGTATGTCTTCAAGTAAAACTCGCATAAGACTTGTGCATCTTTTGCATGGATAGGATGGTAGCATTTCATATTTTGTTCTCTATCCTGAAATATAGAACCCTGAAGCATGTAACGCGATGCAAAATTAGCCAACAAAGCTGCGCACCGCCATGCAGTGTGGAGCGGTGATATCCCTCCTGAAAAGTCGACAGTGCAAGGACATGTTCCTCAGAAGCAGGAAGATGAAAGGGCCGAACTTTTAGTATGGTGCCGAAGATAATAGTTTTGTGCTGCAAACTGAATGCAACACATCTTGATGTGACAATGAGATTCAGGGATACAACCGACCGGGAGTATTGGCCATTGTAATCTCAAACACTAGCAATACCGGTGTTTTTTACAGTGCAACAACGAGATTTCCCCCAACAAAGGGTGGATTTTATTAGCTTAAAATTAAGTATCAATTGCATACAAATAAATTAGAATGGTGGGCTTTTGCCAGCCTGAACCATTATCTTGATTTGCTAGTCCTTTACACGAGTGCCCTCGAGGCAGAATAGGGTCGAAGAAGTTCTGAACCTTATTACGGCAAGACAACTGGATCGTGAACCGCTGCCGTGACATAATGGTATTGCGTTGGCTACCTAAGCTAAACCAAATTGTCGTGATGGACCTGTTCTTTTTTGTCTTACAAGATCTTTTCTCCATTCTAGACCTGTCCTTTTTGTTCTTACCAAATCCATATACTGATCCTTGGGATCTGCACTAAACTCTTACGGCTATAGGTTACCAACTACATAGCGACAGGCTTCCAGTTAAGGAGAATCACAAAGTTGTTCGTATATCTTCCCTGATGCCTCCAACACCTATTTATGTTTGAATTCTTATCAGTTTCGGCTATTTCTCCTGCATCTTGGATGAGCTCACCGAGATTCCAATCTCATGAACAAAAATATTTCAAGAAAATGGATCCAAAGCCAGCTACAAACACTAACATCAAGTTGTGGATGCTCAAGAAAAATAAAAAAGGCAAGTGTATATGTGATAAAATTGGCCCAAATTATGAGACCAATCGAAACGCATAGGCACCCTACCCCAGTATAGCATCATACAAAATCAAAATAGCTATGAATTAGTCTAGATGTCAAACTCCATTGACCTTTATAGTGGCATATCTTGTTGGTGGGAGAGGAGTGGTACTTAGGTTGTTGTGTTCTTAAATGAGTGTGCTTGCATGCATTGTGAGTGAAGACGGACCCAAAACTGCCATTTAAAGCCTAGAAGTAATGAGACATTCTTGCGTCATTGCCTAACAATTGGTTGGGATTTATTTTGTCGGCATCTAGAGTTTATTTTGCAAAGAGAGCCTTGGCTCAGTGGTTGGGCATGCGGTTGTGCAGCCTAGCGACCCGAGTTCAATTCCTAGAATTGACAGGTGATGCACAGGGGTTTTCCCCCGTTTATTGAGGATCAAGCTTGGTGTGTGGTGTAACCTCTCATCAAGAAATATCTTGATACTCATTTAAAAAAATTCTGAAGACCATGTTTATCTTGGTACTCATACTAAAAGGGTTGTATGCATCCCTGGTTGGTGCAGAGGCCGGGAAGTGAAATCTCTCCCATTTTTAGACAGAGATCATCCATTGTCGCCCGTCCTCGCGAGTCGTCCCCGTGTGGCGGGTGGGAGGCCCCTAGATCCCGTCGCCCCCGACTCCCACTCTCGTCCTCTTCCTCCCTCGCCACCGCCCGAGGGCGCGGCCAGGCAAAGACTTGCCGTCGCCGGCAGCGGCGGGGACTAGGTGCCCTCCCGCTCGTGAGGAGATGGCGCCCCGGGGCCGGAGCATGGCGTGCGGCCGGACATCACGGCGGGGGCTGGCGGTGCTCCGGCGATCCCATACCCCATGGAAGGCGGCTTCAAGATCTGGGGCGCCACGGTCGCCAGGGACGACGACAGCATGACCAGATCGGCGGCGGTGCGGCCGGATCTGAGCCCAGGCGTGAGCTTGATCTCCGGGTCATGGTCGGCGCGATGGCAAGTGTGACACATCAGCAGCTGGACGGATTTGCGGGATTCCATCATTGTCTGGTCCTTGACAACTCGGGCAACTCCGAGGGAAACCCTAGATCTCCATGGGATCGAGCGATGACGGTGCTTTTGTGTCGTAGTCCCTCTTCAGGCCATCGTTTTGGAGTTTGCTACGGTTGAAGGGACCAGCGAGGCCCGCGGCGTACACCCGGTGGCGCAACTGCCGATGAAAAATCGCACTGACTACAGTCATGGCGGGTGACGGCGGTGCCTTTGATGTCGTTTTCTTGTCGAGGCATCGTCGTTGCAGTTGGCATCATCGGGCTTGGGATGCTCCGGGGGAAACCCTAGATCTGGGTCTCCCGGATCAAAGAATGATGGCGTTCTTAGTATCGCTTTCCCTCATGGGGCAATTGAAAGTGAACCTATCCCTAGGTGGTTTTGGTAATTCATAACAACATATAGCTCATTGAGCTAATGCTATTCCAAGACAAATATTTCAGGAAAGCTCAATGAATGGCATGGCATGGATGATGGGAGTGGATCCCTCAAAATATCAAGGACAAAGGATTGGCTCAAGCCAAAAGCTCAAGACTCTACATTTTACATTTTAGTGATCCAAGATCACATTGAGTCTATAGGAAAAGCCAATACTATCAAGGAGGGATGAGGTGTTGCTTAATGAGCCTTTTGCTTCATGTGCTTAGTGATATGCTCCAAAACCCTCCACTACTTTCTCACATCCACATATGACCTAAACCTAAAGTCAAACTCGGCCCAACCGATTCTTTCTATCCGGCGCCACCGAGTTCAGATGTCTTAGCCACTGTCATAAACCCTAGGCAAACCGGTCTCACCGATAGGGATCTCGGTCTCACCGAGATGGGACTGTAATCTCTCTGTTTCCCTTCGTAACGTTTCGGTCTAACCGAAGTGAGCGATCGGTCCCACCGAGATTACAATGTAAACTCTCTGTTTCTCTTTTGTAACTTTTCGGTCTCACCGAAAGAGCAAATCGGTCCCACCGAGTTTACCTGACCAACTCTCTGGTTAGCTAATTACCAAATTCGGTCTCACCGAGTTTGTGTAATCGATCTCACCGAGATTACGTTATGCCGTAACCCTAACCATATCGGTCCTACCGAGTTGCATGTCAGTCCCACCGAAAACCCTAACGGTCACTAGGTTTACTAAATCGGTTTGACCGAGTTTTATGATTCGGTCCCACCGAGTTTGGTAAATTGTGTGTAACGGTTAGATTTTGTGTGGAGGCTATATACCCCTCCACCTCCTCTTCATTCGTGGAGAGAGCCATCGTAACAAACCTACACTTCCAACTTACCAGCCTGAGAGAGAACCACCTAATCATGTGTTGAGGCAAAGATATCCCATTCCAACCATATGAATCTTGATCTCTAGCCTTCCCCAAGTTGCTTTCCACTCAAATCTTCTTTCCACCAAATCCATATCCTGTGAGAGAGAGTTGAGTGTTGGGGAGACTATCATTTGAAGCGCAAGAGCAAGAAGTTCACCATTTGTTACTTCTTGGAGAGTGGTGTCTCCTAGATTGGCTAGGTGTCACTTGGGAGCCTCCGACAAGATTGTGGAGTTGAACCAAGGAGTTTGTAAGGGCAAGGAGATCGCCTACTTCGTGAAGATCTACCGCTAGTGAGGCAAGTCCTTCGTGGGCGACGGCCGTGGTGGGATAGATAAGGTTGCTTCTTCGTGGACCCTTCGTGGGTGGAGCCCTCCGTGGACTCAAGCAACTGCTACCCTACGTGGGTTGAAGTCTCCATCAACATGGAGGTACGATAGCACCACCTATCGGAACCACGACAAAAACATCCGTGTCTCCAATTGCGTTTGAATCCTCCAAACCCTTCCCTTTACATTCTTGCAAGTTGCATGCTTTATTTTCCGCTGCCTATATACTCTTTGCATGCTTGCTTGAATTGTGTGATGATTGCTTGAATTGTTCAAAGATAGCTAAAATCTGCCAAAGTCTAAAATTGGGAAAAGGCATAGCTTTTAATTGGTCAAGTAGTCTAATCACCCCCCCTCTAGACATACTTCAAGGTCCTACAAGTGGTATCAGAGCTTTGGTCTCCATTTGCTTTGATTTCCATTGCTTTTGGTGGTCATAGCCTTGGTTTCACAACCTAGGAGAGTATGGCGTCTAGCGAGGGAAATTATCACCGTAGAGGTCCTTACTTTGATGGCACTAATTTTGCTAGTTGGAAGCATAAGATGAAAATGCATATTCTCGGACATAACCCCGCCGTTTGGGCTATTGTGTGTATTGGCTTGCAAGGTGAATTCTTTGATGGGAGTGAACCGAACCGTGAAGCTAGTGCAGAAGAGTTGAAGATGTTGCAATACAACGCTCAAGCTTGTGATATCCTCTTCAACGGATTGTGCCCTGAAGAATTCAATAAAATCAGCCGTCTTGAGAATGCAAAGAAAATTTGGGATACTTTGATTGATATGCATGAAGGTACCGACTCCGTCAAGGAATCCAAGTTGGATGTGCTCCAAAGTCAGCTTGACAAGTTCAAAATGAAGGATGGTGAAGGTATCGCTGAAATGTACTCTAGGCTTGCTCTTATCACAAATGAGATTGCCGGCTTAGGAAGTGAAGAGATGACCGATGATTCATCATCAAGAAGATCCTAAGAGCATTGGATGGAAAATATGATACCGTGTGCACATTGATCCAAATGTGCCAAATTACAAAGATCTCAAGCCAACGGAAGTCATTGGAAGAATTGTTGCTCATGAGATGTCACCAAGGATAAGGAGGAACTTCACAACAAGTCAAGTGGTGCTTACAAAGCCTCATGTGAAGCCCCCACATCATCAAGTGAGAAACAAACCTTCAATGAAGAATTGATCTTAATGGTGAAGAACTTCAACAAATTCTACAAGAGTAGAAGCAAAGAAAGAAGCTCCAAGTCAAGGTCCTACAATGAGAAAAGATCTTCTAGTCGAGAGCGCAATTGCTACAATTGTGGGAGACCCGGACACTATTCCAATGAGTGTACAACACCCTACAAAAGAAGAGAAGATTCTCCCAAGAGAAGAAGTAGAAGAGAAGAATCACCACCAAGAGAGAGAAGGAGTAGAGATGATCATTATGAACGAAGACCCTCACGGAGAAGCAAGGATTCGAAAAGGAAGGACAAGTCATCAAAGAGCTACACAAAACGAAGACATCAAGCTCATGTTGGTGAATGGGTATCCGGCTCCGACTCCGACAATCACTCCGAGAGAAGCTATCACTCCGACTCCGAATACACTCAAGATGAAGGTGTTACCGGTTTAGCACTTGTGTCAACCAACTCCTACGACATATTTGAATCACCAAATGAAGGAATTGGAAGATGCTTCATGGCCAAAGGTCCTAAGGTAACACACCCCGAGTATGTTGATTTTAATAGTGATGAAGATGACTTGCTAGGTGATGATGATTTACTTGTTGACAACTCTAGTGATGAATACTATAATGAAACGTTAATTAATCATGCTAATCAAGATGAAATGAATGACAATGATAAGGAGAAAATTGAGCGTCTAACTAAAGAACTAAACACTCTTAAGTTAGCTCATGAAACTATCTTTGAAGATCATCGAGAAATTTTAAGGGCTCATGAGAAGTTACGCTTTGAAAAGCTCAATCTTGATCAAGAGCATGAGTTCCTAAAAGCGATCAATGATGATCTTCGTAAGAAAAGTTCTTCTTACATTGCCAAGCGTTTACTCTTATCTACTTACATGCCTCAAGTCAAGTCTAGTAACAAGAACAAGAAAGATTCTTCTTCTAGTAGTAACAATGACAATGCTAAATCCAATATTGTTGCTTCTAGTAGCTCTCTTGATTCCACTAATGATTCTCTTAGCCAAGTTACACTTGAGCAAGAAAACAGCTTATTGAAGGGAATTATAGAGAAAGGTGTATACAAGAGCCTTGCCGAGTAAGCAATTTGAGGAAGTTGTACGCAAGCAAGGAAGGCACCGGAAGAATCAAGGTGTTGGTTTTGAGCGAAAGTTCAATGCCAATGGAGTAGAGTGGGAAGAAGATCAATACCCCAAGACGAAGTTTGTTCCTCAACAAGAGAAGTATGATCCTACTTCCTTCAAGAGAACACAAGCACAAGATGATCTTCCACCACAAGACCACAAGAACAAAGGCAAGGACAAGCTTCAAGAGGAGATTGATGCATTTGAAGAAGCACCTAAGGCCTTGGTCAAGTGGGTTCCCAAGACTACGTCAAGTTGTACTTCATCAAGCAGAACTACCACGCCAAGGATTCCCATCAAGATGATGTGGGTCCCGAAGAACAAGAACTAGATAGTTCTTGAGGGTGACTCCGCCAACATTTTTCACTCATATCATTATGGCAAGGACAAGTGCAATCAACTTCCATATCTTGCACTAGTTCAAGGAGTCACAAACCCTCATGTTGTTAAGGCAAGGGACAAGGTAACCTAAAGTTTTCATGGACATCATTTTGTGTGTGCATCACTCTATGTCTATGGATATTCTTGTTTGTTCCTTGTGGGACTAACCCGTGTAGGTATTGAAAGTGCAACTCATTCCAAAGGATTGCTCCAAAAGATCTACATCAACATTGAGCATCCACATCTTCAACACCTACATGAAGTCATCATCGACAAAACCCAATGTTAGTTTATCCCTCTAAAGGGGAGATCTCACATCTAGGGGGAGCTTAACTCTAAGAATTGAGTCAAAGCAACTCTAATGATGTGAACACATAAATGCTTTATGTAAAAGTGGTAACCCCACTTGAGCTTAAACGATGAGTATGACCTATGATCAAATGTTCTCATTTGACTCCTAAGTCAATATACTCATATATGGATGACCTAGTCATCGCCAATTGTTTGATAGATGCTAGAATTGGTTGTGCATGCTTTGTCACATACTTCATTTGTCATTTTATTGTGTGAGCATGTTGGTTGCATATTTTACTCATTCGAGGTCATCCACTTGTTGTTTTGTTTGTTTGGCTTTTCTTTCTTTAGCCAAGTGGATGGACAAGAATGCCTAAGAACCTTCTCTAGATATCTATGCTTTTCTCGTCTCAAACTCTATTCATGCTACATCACAAAATTTGATCAAGTCAGATTCGAACCACTCTGTGTGAGGAGCACTCAGAGTCCCCGATTCGTCATAGACTTAAACTTCCAAAACTTCTTTGTGATTTTCGGTCTGACCGATTCCTCCATTTTGGTCATACCGAGATTACTAAGTCGATCTAGGTTTTCAATCTCGGTGCAACCGATTTTAACTTTTCGATCACACCGAGTTGTCAGAATCATATCAGTTATGCATCTCGGTGCCACCGAGTTGTTCAACTTCGGTCACACCGGCTGATGTCGGGCTATATATACACAAGGGCAATTTTTGGAAAATTTTCTCCGAAACCTCTCGCTCACAAGATAGCTCGCTCTGCCTACTTGGTCTACTTGATCGTCGACTTCGTCACCACCGCCTCTGTCATTGGTCTCCGCCGTCAACGGAATTCTCCTCCGCCGTTGCCGCCAGAAGCGAGTTCACCGCCGAACTAGGGTATGAACTCGATCACTATGCTATCCTCGTCCGATTCTCAAAGACATTTTATTCGTAATGCATCTTGCCACGATTGAAACACTTCTATCCAGTCAAAACAATCCTTAGAATAGGTATGATTCGAAAATTTAGGGTTAGGTTTCCGCCGAAACCATCTTGGACCCACCGAGTTGAAAAACTTGGTCCCACCGATTTGGCTAACGCCATTGCACTTGTATGTCTCGTTCTGACCGAGAATTACAAATCGGTGTGACCGATTTTAGAACTTTGTGAAACCCTAGCAGTCTCGGTGCCACCGAACCGTGACTCGGTCTGACCGAGTTCACTAGTTTAGGTCCAAAACTGCTTCGGTATCATCGAGTTTAAAAATCGGTAGATCCGAAATGCTTCCTGTGGAAACTAAAACTAAGTTTTTTGAATCATTCTTTTGCAAAAATCTCTGCATTTTGTGATGCTCATCCACTCTACCTCATCTATAACTATTCACAGGGCCAGCAGTCAGTGTGAGCAGCATGTCAGACCAAAGTGACAGCCAGAATAGGTCAAAAGAGTAGATTCAAATGAGTGAGGGCACTAGTCCCTCAAGCAGCTCAGATGAGGGGAGCAGAAGCACTCCCAGCAATTTGCCCAAGGCTGCCACAAGGATAAGGAAGAAGAAGACCTCAGAGTCTGAGGATGAAGATTATGTGGCAGCTGAGGATGAGGCCAGCCCAAGAAGATTGTGCTCAAGAAAGAGTACAGCTCGACAGCTGTTAAGCCTGGAATGAAGATCAAAAGGCCAGTAGGTAGACAACCTATGTCCAAAGCTAGAGTCTCCACTCAAGCTTCTTTGGAATCCCAACCCAAAGAACCTACTGCTTCTGAAGGTAAGAAAAGGAAGGAAAGGTTCAAGAATACCATGGCCAGAGTGATTGGGAAGCCTTCAATGATGGAGGAAGAGGAAGAAGAAGAGGTTGCTGAGCCTGCACCCAAGGCACAAAAGCTGATGGGTGATGCCATAACTGCAACTTCAAAGCCCAAAGCTGCCCCCAAGCCCAAGAATGCACCAAAGAGGAATAACAGGAGTATACCAGTAACTGAGAAGAACAAGGCTCCAACCCAAGAAGATGAAAAAGGGCAGGTCCTAAGGAAGCTCAAACCCAAGATCCCAGACCACAATGATGCTCATCCTGTGGCTGAGAACATGAAGATCAGGAGAGATCAAGGGTTGAGGCTATGGAGAGAGTCAGATCCATATGCCACCAGGAGAAGGACTGTTGTGGATTACAGGTTCCACACCAATGAACAGCAGGACTTCTATGAGACTATCTTGTTGGATAAGAAGCCCATAGTTTGTGATATGAGGTGGGTCGACAAGACCTATATTCAGGAGAATGAAGAACACTATCCTGGAGTGTATGACAACTTAAGTGATTGTGGAGTTGCAGATTTTGTTGGGCAGAAGCTCACAAATTGGAACGACGAGCTCATAATGCAATTATACTCCACAACACATTTCTATCCAGATGGCAGGATAGTGTGGATGTCTGAAGGAACACGATATTAGTCAACCATAAAGGAATGGGCAAGTCTGGTCAATGCCCCAAAGGAAGATGAAGATGACTTGGACATTTTTGCCAAGAAGAAGATGGGACACAACTCAGTGTCACACATGTACAAGGAACTCCTAGATGATGCACTTGAGTCCTTCAAGTTTGGATCAGTTCACTATCTTCTGTCAGGGCTGCCTACTATCAACTGGATCCTGAGGCACACTCTTTTGCCCAAATCAGGTGACCACAACATGATCAGAGGGCATGCAATCAATTTGCTTCACGTTTTTGATGTGCCTCAGAAATTCAAAGTCATGAGCCTCATAGTTGAAACTATCAAGAGGACTGCAGCAGACCAGAAGATGCGCTGTGGATATGCCCCACAGATTCAGGAGTTGATTAACTCAAAGATGGGCACAGGGAAATATCTGTTGGATAAGGAACACATGGTTCTCTATCCTGACTTTGAGGACAATCAAGTCGTCATGACTGAAAATGAACCAACATCAGTACAAGCGCAAGAGAAGAAGGAGAAAGCAAGGCAAGAGAAGGCTGCCAAGATGCCAACTCAAGCAGAGGCATCTGAATACTTTCTGAAGAACAAGCAGGAGCAGCTTGGTTACTTGATAGCATCAACTCTGCGGAGAAGGGGTTGGCCACCCTAAATCAAAACCAGGAGAGCCTGGAAAGAATCATGGAACAAAAATTCTATGATCTTGATGTCAAGGTAATCGAGATTCAGTCACCGTGGAGCAGCTGCAGGATGACATGCAGGAGAGGAAGGGCGTAACAACGACCGATGCATTGGCCAGTGCCACGAGCACGTAGATCAGCTGCAGAGCCAGTTCAAGACACCAGAGTCACTTCATCAGCTCCAGCTACAGCTCCAAAGACCACCAGCTCCAGCACCAACTCCTTCAGCTCCTTCTACATCGACTGAAGCCTTCATTCTTGGAGTTCTCCGGACACCACCACCACTAGAATACCAAGCCTGAGAGACGATATAGTCCTATGCATTTTCTAAGAACTTTTTGGTAACTTGTTGCCAAAGGGGGAGAAAAATGTATAGATCATAGGCTTCGAGAGAGAGAGATTTGCTTTTGTTCTCTCTTATCTTTTTGGTTGAACTTTATTTGCTTGGTTGAGATACTATGCTTTTACCCGTGAGACATTGATGATCATGTGTTTGATCATAAGCTACACTGATACGAACATGACAACGTCTGGTATATCAAAGAGTGTGGCTGCTATTGAAGTTAAACAAACCGAGTCGAGGGAGAAGAGCTTATTCGAGAATGTTGGAGGAACTACCAAATGTTCAAATATATTGCACCGTGGTAGAGATGGCAAGAAACGTGAGCTATGTGGACCTGGTTCTTGTGCCATTAGTTGTGGAGACGCAATATACAAGAGGATCAAAATTACACAGCAGCCAAGATTGAAGCAAGGAGTAAATTGCAGTCAACCCATACATATGAGCGTGTGCATGCACACAGGCTTGGAACAAATTAAACCAAGAGATAAAATATTATACAGTTTGAATCAACTTGTCAAGGGACACAATCAAGAGCCTAAGCCAGAAGAGATTACGCCCACCTTTCGTACACCTCCACGATGGGTTAAAATTGGGACCATGAAGCTGCACGTTGGGTCCTAATTGCATGGAGATTAGTTTATTTTTTAGTCCCTTTACCTTACGTACGGTTGTGTCCTTTTAATATTAGGAAGTATATCCTTTTGTTAGTTAGTAGTTTCCCTGGTGCTAATTACGTGCCATACAAACCGTGAGGGCAAGTTTTGTTGGTTACGTATAGGTAGGAGTCCAGGTGGTGTGGGCCTTAGGCCATGTGTTCGTTATATAAAAGTGAAGATGGCGTCCATGTATCAGATGAGTTTTAGTTTATTGGTGAGTTATGAACAACACAGTAAAACGTCCAGGTTTTGGGCGACTATATCTTGTGTATCATCTGTGATTTTTCCATCGTGGAAATTTGCTAGCGACGGAGGGTTGATCATCACATCGACGCCTACGTGCTGATCCAAGGGGATCATTATTTTTGTTCGTGTATTTTTGTACGCGGGTAAAAATTATTCTTGGAGGTTGCGAGGAGGAATAGGGGGACGGACTGTTAATCAAGCATCGTCGTGAAAGATCGGGCCATCTACACACGCGAATTAGCGTCTCGCTAGTTTGTGCTCCATCATACACTTATGCTCGTTATGATATTATCTTACTTATCCTTATATGATCATTCACTTTGCTTGGTGATGAGTGCATGTATTCAATCTTTGTTATTTTGAGCGATCCACCAAGATGTATGTGACATGGAAGAGTAACCCATGAGTCTAATTCCTTGTGCATTTGCAGTCCAAAGCAAATATTAAAATATGCACAAATTTAGGGGGAGCTCTTGCTTATCACATACTTCTCAAAGCGAGGATGGTTTTCAATTTTATTATCATTTGTCGAAGCTTTGATCTATATGTTGTCATCAATTACCAAAAAGGGGGAGATTGAAAGTGCAACTATCCCTAGGTGGTTTTGGTAATTCATAACAACATATAGCTCATTGAGCTAATGCTATTCCAAGACAAATATTTCAGGAAAGCTCAATGAATGGCATGGCATGGATGATGGGAGTGGATCCCTCAAAATATCAAGGACAAAGGATTGGCTCAAGCTCAAAAGCTCAAGACTCTACATTTTACATTTTAGTGATCCAAGATCACATTGAGTCTATAGGAAAAGCCAATACTATCAAGGAGGGATGAGGTGTTGCTTAATGAGCCTTTTGCTTCATGTGCTTAGTGATATGCTCCAAAACCCTCCACTACTTTCTCACATCCACATATGACCTAAACCTAAAGTCAAACTCGGCCCTACCGATTCTTTCTATCCGCGCCACCGAAGTTCAGATGTCTTAGCCATCGCCACAAACCCTAGGCAAACCGGTCTCACCGATAGGGATCTCGGTCTCACCGAGATGGGATTGTAATCTCTCTGTTTCCCTTCGTAACGTTTCGGTCTAACCAAAGTGAGCGATCGGTCCCACCGAGATTACAATTTAAACTCTCTGTTTCCCTTTTGTAACTTTTCAGTCTCACCGAAAGAGCAAATCGGTCCCACCGAGTTTACCTGACCAACTCTCCGGTTAGCTAATTACCAAATTCGGTCTCACCGAGTTTGTGTAATCGGTCTCACCGAGATTACATTATGCCCTAACCCTAACCATATCGGTCCTACCGAAGTTGCATGTCAGTCCACGAAAACCCTAACGGTCACTAGGTTTACTAAATCGGTCTGACCGAGTTTTATGATTCGTCCCACCGAGTTTGGTAAATTGTGTGTAACGGTTAGATTTTGTGTGGAGGCTATATATACCCCTCCACCTCCTCTTCATTCGTGGAGAGAGCCATCAGAACAAACCTACACTTCTAACTTACCAGTTCTGACAGAGAACCACCTACTCATGTGTTGAGGCCAAGATATTCCATTCCAACTATATGAATCTTGATCTCTAGCCTTCCCCAAGTTGCTTTCCACTCAAATCTTCTTTCCACCAAATCCATATCCTGTGAGAGAGAGTTGAGTGTTGGGGAGACTATCATTTGAAGCACAAGAGCAAGGAGTTCACCATTTGTTACTTCTTGGAGAGTGGTGTCTCCTAAATTGGCTAGGTGTCACTTGGGAGCCTCCGACAAGATTGTGGAGTTGAACCAAGGAGTTTGTAAGGGCAAGGAGATCGCCTACTTCGTGAAGATCTACCGCTAGTGAGGCAAGTCCTTCGTGGGCGACGGCCGTGGTGGGATAGACCAGGTTGCTTCTTCGTGGACCCTTCGGGGGTGGAGCCCTCCGTGGCCTCGCAAGAATTACCCTTCGTGGGTTGAAGTCTCCATCAACGTGGAGGTACGATAGCACCACCTATCGGAACCACGACAAAAACATCCGTGTCTCCAATTGCGTTTGAATCCTCCAAACCCTTCCCTTTACATTCTTGCAAGTTGCATGCTTTATTTTCCGCTGCCTATATACTCTTTGCATGCTTGCTTGAATTGTGTGATGATTGCTTGAATTGTTCAAAGATAGCTAAAATCTACCAAAGTCTAAAATTGGGAAAAGGCATAGCTTTTAATTGGTCAAGTAGTCTAATCACCCCCCTCTAGACATACTTCAAGGTCCTACAACAATCGTTTTGGAGTAAGTGATGGCTGGAGGTGACAGGAGGAGGAGCGGTGCTTCATCATACACATTGATGGTGTCGGATCTCGATGGCATGGCGCCCTGGAGATTAGGCGTCTGATGTGCGATGATGGACTTGCGCAGGAGGTCGACGCTGTCTAGCATCGTGGTGGCGTCGGCGGCAGCTAGACCGGGCAAGGTACATGCAGTAGTACAACTCTGAAGATGGATTGATGGCAGGTGGCTGCGGCGGCCTCATACCTAGCAGGCGTCCTGGTTGAGGAGCAGGCGTCCTGGTTGTATGACTTTGTAAGGTCTTGTGTTAATAATTAATAAAATGGATGTATGCATCGCCTAGATGCAGAGGGCGGGGGTCTTCCTCCTTTTCCAAAAAAAAGTTTAAAAAATCCAGAGTTTATTGTCATGCTTTCTCTATTGTGTATGTCTTCATATAAAACTCGCATACGACTTGTGCATCTTTTGCACGGATAGGATGGTAGCATTTCATATCTTGTTCTCCATCCTAAGATATACAACCCGCACTGCCGTGTATGTCTTCAAATGAAACTCGCATAAGACTTGTGCATCTTTAGCATGTAACGCGATGCAAAATTAGCCAACAAAGCTGCGCACCGCCGTGCAGCGGTGATGTACCTCCTGAAAAATCGACAGTGCGAGGACTTGTTCCTCAGAAGCAGGAAGGTGAAAAGGCCGAACTTTTAGTATTGTGCCGAAGATAATAGTTTTGTTCTTCAAACTGAATGTTGGCGGTATGCTCCTTTCTTAGCATGGTGGTATTGCGTTCGCTTCATGGCTGAAATGGCCGTGAGTTTGATTCTTGCTTGGACCGCAACAAATCTTACACTAGTTGGGATGACAATATTAATACTCCTTCCGTCCACTTTGCAATTATCCAATATATTTGAAAGTATTTGAAGTCATCTTTTTAGAAACCAGTAATAGTACTGCCCATTCATATAGACGAAAAGAGGCGCAACATGATGCTACCTGATACCATTGCTCTTTGACAAAATAATATTGTCCCACCACTAAGATACAATACCCATATCTGGCAGACGGAAGTGATTCACCCGTCCAAACCATGACATGGTTCTAGGCGGCAACCAAGAAAATATAATCTGTGGAATGACGGGTTGCGGTCACTTCCCCATGGAGACAAAGCTAACTAGTGGCGTCATGCGGCCATCCATGAACAACGAGTCTATTGTCCGTGAGGATTCTGTCATGGAGCACAAGCAATGCAAAGAACTTCCACTTAAGTAGGCTCAACCTGGGCGTTTCAGATCTTGGAAGATTGAAATTTTGACATGGAGCCCTGGAATTGCATCGCTTAGGCAGACGTCAAGGTATAAAGCCGTTTGATTTCAATTTACATGCAATGGTAACAACCCCGGTCAAGGTGGAGCTGGAACTGCAAGATCTAATCCCATAGCATGACTAATTCCAATAGTCATGCTCATCCCAAAAGGAGCGGCCCCCCTCTCCCGACGCTTTCCACCCCATTTCTCTCCAAAATTGCCCAGCCAAAGCCCTCGCCAAGCTTCTTGTTAACCGCCTCAAACCGGTCATCCCCTTGCTTGTCCACCCTGATCAGACTAGCTTTCTCTCAGGCCAAACTATTTCTGAAAACTTCCTATATGCTGCAGTTGTCCTTCATGTCTGCGCTAGGACTAAAGCCCCCACGCTTGTGGTAAAACCCGACTTTTCTAAAGCTTTTGACTCTGTTTGTTGGCCCTCTCTCCTCTCCATCCTTTGGGCTAGGGGCTTCTCTGACAAATGACTAGATTGGATTAGCACGATATTCCACACTGGCAAGACAACTGTTCTCCTCAGTGGCTCTTCAGGCCCTTGGATCCAATGCAAGAACAGTCTTAGACAATGGGACCCGCTTTCCCCCTTCCTCTTCATCATAGTTGCAGATGTTCTCCAATGAATGATTATCAACGCGTGTGATCTCAAACTACTAGCCCAGCCGATCTCAAACTCTTTAGCCTGTCCAGTCCTACAATACGCAGATGACACACTTATCATCATCAAAGCCGACCCACAAGCTGCGGCCACCCTTAAACACATTCTTGATGACTTCTCTCTTGCTACCGTCCTCTCGATAAATTTCCAAAAAACAACGATTGTCCCCATGAATGTGGAACCGCAGCTCGCCGCTGCTATAGCAAACACCTTGGGCGCCACAATTGCTGCCTTCCCGCAGAAATACCTAGGTCTCCCTCTCTCCTCCCACAAACTCGCCCCTTCGGCCTTCCAGCCGATTATGGATCGTTGTGATATCTACTTAGTTGGACGGCGCGCCCTCCTGTTGTCCCGCGGAGGTCGTCTTGTCCTTTTGTCGGCCGTTATCGATAGCCTCCCTACTTATTTCATGACGTGTTTCTCCTTGCCTGTGAGCGTCCTTGAGGAAATGGATAAGCGTCGGAGATTTTTTTTTTCTGGTCTAATGACGATTCTTTCTAGCGGGGCAAATGCCTAGTTGCATGGGACCGTGTTTGTATGCCCAAGCGTGCAGGATGTCTTGGGGTTAAAAACTTTAAAGCACAAAACTTTTGCCTTATGTTGAAATTTGCATTAAAAAATTTGCACGCTCCTCTTTTTCCTTGGAAGGATTGGATTCTCAACCACTCTCCTCTATATTATAGGTCTAGGAAAAAAATGCTTCCTTCCTTGGAAAAGCTATTTTTAAACACCTTAATGCTCTTGGCGAGATCTCCAATGTCTCTATAGGAGATGGATCCTCAACCTTCTTTTGGCTAGATCGTTGGGTTCTTCCGGAACCTCTTTGCATAGCCTTCCCTGCTCTTTTTCCCCACCACACTAAACCAAATGCCCTAGTTGCTAGTATCATGATGGATGGGATTGATCTGGGCTTGCGTAGCTGGCTAACGTTAACTGCTTCCAATGAACTAGCTTCCTTGGGATTTCTGTTGCAGGATGTGAGACTTATAGGGGTGCCCAACTCGAGGACATTGCTTAATGGCTCTCCCTTCACCACTAAGGGAACCTACAATGCTTTGGCTTCCCAGGTAGCCGACCCCACGCTCACTTTCATCTGGGATGCCCATGTTCCTAACCGTGTGCGGGTCTTCGGTTAGCTCTTCTACCTCGACTGGCTAAACACTAGGGCCAACCTTCACCGCAAGACGATCATCGACTCATCATCCTGCCCTCGATGTGCGGCCGTGCCAGAGGATCATGCTCATCTCTTTTTCAACTGTCCGACAACTCGCTCCATTTGGGTTGCCATTGGTTTTCTCCCCCATTGCAACGCTTTGGATTTCTCATACTCATGTGGGACTCCCTGAGTCCATCTGGCCTGTCATGGTGCTGCTTATCACCTCGAAGAGGGATGCTCATAATGCTAAAACTTTTAGGAATGTTGATATCCCTCCCATTGATGTACTTAAGGGGATCATTGCAGACCTCACCATCTGGACTCACCGCCTCAAAAGGCGGAAGACAAAGTTCACACCGGTTTGTGGCGGGACTTCCTTTCTTCTCGGCTGTTCTAGCTTGTACAACTCTTTATTTGAAATATATTCAGGTGGGGAGCCTCCCCCCTCCCCCCCGGTGATAGTTTTAAAAATAATAATTCAATAGTCGCTGGATAGTTCGAAGCTTTGCGGCGACCTTCCAATTGTTCCCTTCTAACTCCTTATGTATCGTCCTACTCTTTCTGGAAGCAGACTTAAAGAATTTCATAACGAACATTTCCAGAGGGCCTCTCGTCTCCTCCAACGCCAATTGTCATACCAGAAGAAAGTCGTTTGCCTATTGTCAATGGTGATGATAGTGAAGTCGCGAAAAGGTCCATGTTCGCCTGATCGTACGACAAATGGGTTCCAGCCCATGATCTGTCAGGGGTCCATCCATTGAAGCCAGGGCCATCGATGGCGCAAAGTGACTCCGTGCCTCCCCCCCCCCCCCCCCCCCCAAGGGCAGTAATTGCATAGGCTAGCTTATTACACGTCTTCAGGGCCGAGCGACAAGTTTTTGTAGACCAGAACGGGTGGCCACATCTTCAAATTCTTCATTTTGTTGTTACTGCTATCGGTTAACAACTACCGAGCAGCTCAAGTATGCTTTCGAGACATAGCAAAAGTGCTCATACATCTTATTGAATCATGCAGGGTGAGCTGCATGAGATCGTTATAGAGGACAGGGAAAAACAATGCCCAAGAGGGTTTGGAGTAACAAAATACATCTTCCTGTATGCCCTGCATGCCTAGTTCTGTCCGAGTTCCAATTCCAATCACTTTCACCCATTTCGAGCAATCTGACATCTCGAATGAACTCAACGAGATGATAGTCTTATCACCAACAAAACAAAATAACAATAAATATATAGATACTGACTTCGGACCACCATAAACACTGGTCGTATAGAAATCCTAAAAAACAGGTGAACATGCGACCAAATCAGATCCTAAACTATGAGAACAATTAATATGATTAGGTAGCCACACACACTAGCAAAATATCAAATACGACTGGCTATGAACTAGTGTAAATCTCAAACTCCCAACACCTTTATATTGACATATGGGGGTGGTGGGAGTGAGATGATGCTTTGGTTGTTGTCTTTGTGAATAAGTGCCATTTAAAGGCTAAGGGCGATGGGTACTAAAAGCCTTGCAACGCCATCAATTGGCTGAGATTTCTTTTAGAAACACAATACAAACATTGACACTCATATACACACACTCACGCTCATTGCAATGAATGCACGTATGCAGATCCTACCCCTACAAGCTCCTTCGGGAGACTGAGACGAGAAATCTTGAGATTGACGAAGTCACCATAAACGCCTCATATTTGACAGACATGCCGTACCAACGAAGGAGTAGCGCCCAAAATCATGGAATAAATCTAGAAAATTGCGACCACCCATGTCATGTGTAGGACTTGAATGCGGGTGGAGTTCCACCACAAGGAACCCTGCGATTGACCTAAGCTCAGTTCACCAATTGGTAGAGATTTGGTTTTGCTTAGCACCGTCTAGACTATTCATGACGTGATTTGCCTGTAGTGTGCTTCTACAAAATTGGAGGCTAGCTTTGGAATGGGAGGCCCATGACTAAATCTTTTTATTTTCTTGGTATTATATTTATACAACATAGCTGATGGAGCATTGAACATTAGAGATGGTCAGTAGATCACTCTTGTAAATGTGATTCTCCATAAGACATCATGATGATTCTTCGCGCATGCGGCGGCATTCTCAATCCATAAATAAGTAATTTTGAAAATCAGAAAATATTTTTTTTTTGAAAATTAAGAACCAAGAAAAAAAATGCTTATAGTGAATTCTTAAATCATTGCCTTTGTTTACTAAATTACTATGGAACTATTAGTTTTTTTTTTGTAAAACCCACTCTCTAGAGCACCCTTGGTTGCACCTACAGGTCCTCTAATTGAAGAAGAAGTAACAAACCAAATCAAACATACATAAGATTGTATGGCAGCTTTCTAAACCTTGTTGTCCTTCCTAAGATTTACAACCCGAACAAAAGATGCAAGGAAAAAAAATAGGTTTTTGGCTTGACCGAGAGTTTCTGAATTTGTGTGGTGGAACCTTGAAGGCTAGATGCAGTCTGAATGATTTTGCGCCATCTCCTCTTCCATGATTGGTTTGGTTAATTTGTCCATTATTATCCGATGAATCTTAATCAATTGACGGACAAGATTATGCATTGTCTTGATTTCTCAATTCTTTCTTGTGATCTGAAGAAAAACGGCGCCTAAACAACCCGCAAGTATCACATCCTCAGCAAGCACCTTCCTCAGAAGTCAGAATGGTAGCCCGCGAGATGAACAAACAAACATTGTGGTGGAACCATGAATGAAATGTTTGGTTGAAGTGGAATGATACCACGACCTTCTTTCGTCGATGGATGTTCTTGTACAGTCTTGATTCTCGTTCTGGATACGATTCGTCCTTGTGACCTGTAGTGCTTTTGACCTCTTACATGTGGCAGCAAATTTTGTAGCTGTCAGGAAGATGCAGTATTCTGGTCATCTGTTTGCCAGCAGTTGCTCTTGCTTCTCTGAAGTATTTTTTCGGATCTCAGTAGGATTCTGTTAAGTAGTACTTTCTGATCTTGACTTGTGTCTCTTCGTGGATGCACTGCTGTGCCAAGTGATGGAAGCATTCTAAAAGTTGTTTACGTGACGTTTTCTAAAAGTTCTGAGTGTGAGGGGACAGAAAGTTCTTTTGTCACTGCTTGCTTCAAAATCTGAACAATTTGGTGCTTGCCCGTTGTGGATGTGCACCTGGAGTTGGGTCCCTGAATCCATCTTTATGTGATATATGAGGGTGACAGCAGCAGCCTGATTCCACTTTTTCTGCACCTGAACAAAAGTCTGAAGATGCAGTACTACTACTACCTTACCGTGGAGATGTCTGCCTGCTTGAAATTGTCGTTCTGTATATGATTCTCCTGCACATGTGCTGCATGCTTTTAGTCATCTATTTTCTCTTGCTTGCATGCATCAATCTGATAGCTGCGTGGGTTCCTCCCCTGCTCCCCCCGCCGCCGCCGGCAACCCTCGCTCTCCCCCGCCGCCGCCAGCCGCCGGTCGCCCCAGCCTGCCTCCCTCCCCCTGCGCTCCCGTAACCCCTCGAGGCGGCGGAGTGCCTCCTCTGCTCCTCCCGTCTCGACCCGCCCTCCTCCTCCTGCCCCTTCGCTGCCGCCAGCAGCGGCCTCCGGCGTGCCCGGGTGGCGCCGCCGGCGGCGGATGTCCCTTCCCTGCGTGCCTAGAGGGGGAGTCGGGGCTCCCTCCTGCCCGGCGGCGGTGCTCTTTGGCTGACGGCGGAGTCTGGCGGGCCTCGGGTGCCCTCAACGCGGCGGCGTGGTCGTTGGCTGCGGGGCGGCACTGTGGGCTGCTGGCCGGCGGCGCCCGCTCGGCCTAGATCTAGGCCCTTTCAGGCCCCATCTGGGTTGGGTCGGGCCTGCGGGTCGGGGCGCGGTGGCGTGGCTCCCTGGGGGTGTGGCAAGGCGGCGGCTGCTGCGATGGTAATGGCTCCGGTGGCCGGCATGCTGCAGCATGGCTGCAGGGACTGTCCAGACCCGTTTGGGTCCGGCCGGGCTGGCGGTGGCCTGGCAAGTCCCTGTCGCTACGTCCGGTCGGCTCCGCGCGGCGGTGGATGTTGTTCCCTTCTGGATGTGGTGCGGTTTCCCCCGAGCCCGGTGTCTCCTCGTCCTGCCTCCAGGTCTCGTGTTTGTGGACTCAGTGAGACGGTGAAGATAGTGCGATGTCCGTGGTGGCACAGGCTGGTGGGCGGCATGTCGGGCGGTGCACTTCCGATCGTCTGGGGTGACGGTGGTGTGTTCGGGGCGGGAGAAATCTCTGGCGGCTCATTCGCCACCGGCGCGGCGGCGCCTGTGGGCGTCGTCGGACCCTCCTGAGGGGCGCCGGTGATACCCCTTCCCCACTGCCATCCGCGTACCGGGGGAAACCCTAGGACTTTTCCGGCCAGCAGCGGCGTCATCATCGTCGTCGTCGCATTCCTTAATGAAGGTGTTGCTTGGTACGTGAGACTTCGAAGTGCTTGGCATGCGGTGGTACTTCTCCGGAGGGTGCAGCGGCTGTCGGCCATCTTCAGTTAGTTGGGCTGCCGGTATGGGCATTTGTTTCTTTTCTCTTTCTCTTTCTTTTCTTTTGGGCTTGTTTGTGCTGCGGCCCCAGCGAGCTGGTTGTATCGGTTGGTTGCTTTATAATCTAAAGTGAGGAGACCCTTTTTCGTAATCTGTTAGCTGCATATTGTTGTCACTCTTTCTTGGTGTGGCTGTGTTTTGTTGCAACTCTCCCCTCCCTCTGATTCCTCCCTTTGGCAGCAGCAATTGGAGACTGATGTTTGCTGAGGATGCAGTATCTTTGTGATCAGTCAATTGGAGACTTGAGACAAGTGTACTGGAGTAGGAGTACTACTATTCCTTATCTATCAGATTTTTTTTATTTTTTTATTTTTATTCCTTATCGATCAGATGGGACTCCCAGAGATTTCCGGGAGACTTTGGGAGTTGAGACAAGCTTGTATCCCCTTCATCTTTGGCCGCAGCAATTCGGACCTGTCTCTGTATTTTGGTGTTGCTGGCCAGAGGTTAACTTGGCCTATATATCCGGTTTGACAGTTGCTGTTTCCGTATTGTGCTAGTAAGACCGAGGGCAGTCGCCGGTCATGGCACGTGCTGTGCAAGTTCCCGAGAACTCGAGGGCGCAAGAATGGCGTAATGTGACTGAGCACGAACTATCGAGTTGTGCGGCACTTTTGTCACCTAACTTCTAGTCAGGTATAGAACCATAAAATGGGTAAGATTCTTCCGTACTACTATTATGATATCGAACACGAATTTCTGCTTGATCTTCAGTGAGCCACTCTTTGTTTCAGACGCAAAAGTCCAAAATTTAATTTCAACACAAAATCCAAAAAGCAATTTCAACTGTAGGTGTTGGCATACACCTATCAAGAGCAAAACTCAAGGAATTTGTGAATTGTGAAGAAAAGCAAAAATGCGACAATCTATATTTATGTTTCATCTCTGTTGAATGTACCTAATGTCGTCCCATGTCTGTTGGATGTACCCTGTTTTCTTACATGCCATTAACGAATCTTCAGCAAAAATCTGTAATAGTTTAGGTTGCCACTGAGGGTCCAATTAACCTGCCCATCAATGGTGTTGTACTTGTACCCACTGACAGTCTTTAAATCCATGCCTTACTAATTACGTTGAACAAAACTGTCAGTCAGCTTTAGTGAGCCACTCTTGAGGCGTGTGCAGTGGCGGAGCCAGTAATTTGCTTCTGGGTATTTATTGCAAATTTTTCTTTTTGTAATTCAATAGAACTTTTTTTTTGGAAATGCAATAGAAAGTGGCGGAGCCAGATTTTTTTTCCAATGCAATAGAAAACAAACACAAATGTCCGAAATGATGCAAATTCTTACGTTACAAGAACACAAGAAAAAAATCAGATTCGTTCTAGAATTTCATTAAAGTTGCAATCACACTAGTAGAAAAACCCTCATTTGTCCCGGTTCGTGAGGGCCATTTGTCCTGGTTCCCGAACCGGGACTAAAGGGTCGTTACTAAAGCCCTGTCCCTTTAGTCCCGTTTGCCCAGAAACCGGGACAGATGGGGCTCTAAGTGGCCGCTGCCGCTTGCCCGGGCAGGGGGGCCTTTTGTCCCGGTTGGTGCCACCAACCGGGACCAAAAGGCTTCCACGCGTCAGCATTTCAGAGGCTGAGTTTTTGTTTTTTTAAGGGGGGGGGGGGGGGGGGTGGGGGGTTTTGTAGGGTTAATTTAGGTTAGCTAGCAAATAGAGAGAAGTGTCCTCTGTTATCTCCGTGCTTGGTCGACGCTACATATAGAGAGGACTCGACACGCTAGCTAGCTAGTAAGCAAATGAAGGAAACTATTAAGTACAGAAGATCGGCATGAGCATATACAGAAGTGATCGACCTCTCCTTCTCCGAGAGAGTGGTGGAACAGCAAGTTTTCATATATCTTACCGACGGTACTGGCTACATATATATATACAATGTGTAAGATCTCTTACAATACCCTAACATATGAACTCAACTTCCACATGCATGGTGGTATTCTCCGGCTTTATTGATGACGTGGTCAAGAAAGAATCCAGCCAATTCCTCTTGAATTGCTCGCATGCGATCTTGTGGTAGGAGTTCATTCGGCATCTCCCACATCTAATTTGAATAAGGGGGTCAATACATATATATGAATGAAACTCAACAGAAATGATGATAATAAAATAAATTTGTGAATATTTTTACTTACGCACTTCATATTGTCTTTTAGAGTAGCCCCGCCTATTCTTGGTCGTCGTGTTGTAAATGAACTCGCAGACGTAGTATCGACAGTAATTATTCCCAGCTTCCTGCCACAAGCACTTTACGAGAAATAGAGGTCAATCAAACTGATAATGAAGCATTATAAATGGCATTGATGAAAGTAGCTAGAATCAACGGGAGATGCGCGGAACTAGCTAGCTAGCTAGTAGTACTTACTTTCGGGTATTTTCATCGCAGATCCCGTGGCAGTCTTTGGATTCTTGAGGCATTGCGCAGGGGGCATGATCGAGTTGTGGGGTTTCTCGATACCATGATGAGTTAGGGTATGATTTTCTACTACCTTTCAGAAGCATCTCTGAAGCACGGCGTCTCCATACACATACATGAAGCTTATTCAATTCTTAACTTGCGACCGTCATGTCGTTCCGACGGTCCCCGATGACAAGCCCTTTTGTAGCCTTTATTGATGACACATTTATAGCTGGTGATTATCAGGAGGGCCAACATCTTCATCCAATCCAAGAAATACTTCAATTTTTTTACATTGCATAACAAAAATATGCTTGCAAGTATTCTTTTATTCGTCATTAGTGCAGCCATCATCAGTTAGTGGCGCACATGTTAAGCCTGCGCCAACAAGATGGCTACCTAGACAACAACAAGATTGTGTTCATGATACCTCCGATGAATTTTTGGCGGTCAATCATCTCCTTCGACATACGTCGAGCACTGGGGGCAGCGAACCCTGTGTGCCCATGATGTTGCCGACGACATCTCGTCTTACCTCCATCTACTCCGACATACATCGGACACTAGGGGCAGCGAACCCGTGTGTCCGAGACATCGCCGACAGCCTCTCGGTATTCAATCATCTACACCCACACATGTCTTCAGCACTGGGGCCAACAAACCCATGTGTCCGAGACATCGCCGACAACATCTCGGCAATAAATCATCTGTACTAACAAACTTCACCAACACTAGGGGCATCAACACCAGTGCGTCCACTATGTCGCTGATGATATTCCGGCGTACTATCGGTCTACATCAACATATGTTGTTAGCACTGGTAGCAGCAACACCCGTACTCCTATGACACTGCCGTGGCACTACCGACACCCTTATCGTCAACAACAACGACGGGACCCGACGTCTATTCTGGCGCTCTCATTTATGACCACACCGATGGCCTTCCGGTGTAGATTCTGTTTTTTTATATCGACCCAACATCTTGGGTTGCCTCGACAATTACGAGGTGACACACTAATGGCTTTCTGGTGGCTCATCTACATCAATGCGTCAACTTCAAGGAAGCAGTGCAACGCGCCAGTGCGGCCAGCGTGAATCTGTGAAACCCTTCAGTTTAGTCGGCTGGCACCGTAGCAGTTAGGCGGTCGCGACTAGACTGATAAATTTTCTTCAAGGCAAAGCATGGTATTTCGCTGTCGAATGAAGATGCTGTAAAGTTGTCTTGTTGGCTGGCACCAAAGTTGTTACATGGTCGCAACAAGCTTCCTCATCAAATTCATGCGTAGGCGAATTAGCTTGCATTATTCGTCACACAGAACTTCGATATGATCTCTTCTCCAAGCTGGGGGATCAACCTCCTCGACTAATGTTTGGTGTACCTCCTATGCATGCTAAACGCTGAGGATTGTTGGGATCACCAGTACACGCGGCCCGTTGGGGGCCCATCGCCATTGCGGCCGCCAAGATCGCGGCATCCACGTCTTATTCTTGCTAGAGTGGCACTGCGCAGCATCGACATATCTCTTCCTTGTGCAAATGACGAGAGACACACATGTGTCTCTGAGAAAACAAGCCAAGAAAAGACGGAGACGAGCATGAATGCCCCCGTAACTACAACTGCACGTCTGATGTTCCTTGTCCTCGATGATGATGGGAGTCGGGCATCTACCTGCTATCTCTTTCCTGCTTGGTTCTCTGCACGAGAGCAAGTAAAAGAAAAAGGAAAGGTGTACGTGACCCCAATTTCATGTAGCTGCATAGTTGTGGCGTTTCTTGCCTTGGTGTAACGACAGCAAGTAAAAAAAAATGATCGATAGAGATGCTGATGGCCGAATGGATTACTGAGGTGATTGTTTCGCAAACATCAGCTCCGCGTGCCATGAGAATCTGGTTGGGGCAGTGCGACGTTTTTGTCTTAATCTTCCAAACCCAGAATACAGAGAATATGTTATGTCCTAGCTTTGGCTAGGCCGGGTTGTGCTTCATCAAAGAAGACGCGTCGACATATACTCCAACTTGAAGACGGGTTGAACCCATGGCATCTAGTTTGAAGAACTTCAGCTGTTTTAACCAGATATTGTAAAGCCTTCAACATCAGGTAGTGGCACCCCGGAATTTTCCTTTTCTTTCGGCGGCATGGTTTTATTCCTTTATGTGCCCATTTGCCGCACTGAATTTTCACCGACCCGGGTCCGGTTCTCTTCGCGATCGAACTCGACTCGGTGGGGGGCATTTGTTCGACGTGTTTTTGTCGCAATTTTATGAAAATACGGCATCAATACGCACATACAGGTGTGTATATGTCAGTGACAAAGATGTTGATTTTCTTTGAAAATTACCGTATCGAGCCGGTGGAGAGCATGATTTATGCCTACCTGTACGTTGATCTAATCAACTTGATTAGATAGCTATGCATGCAATGAGCCATGCATGGCTCACGTGGGCTATGAAGAATGAGGAATATTATGTGTGTATCCATGTGGTACGTGCTAGTATATACGCACATAGCTAATTAAATGGTCAATGGTCAAGTTGTACAGGAAGCAAATGACCGTGCATGCCCGATCGATCAGGTTGTGGTGCACAGCATGCTAGCACATACATATATACGCGTCACAACTTAATGACCTGCCGGATAAGCATCAGGAAGCAGATAACTATGACCCTCGCAAGATCGTACATATCTGCTCCATGAAAATCGGGAGCTCGTTAGCTCGCCGGCGCCTTACCCTCTGCCTATAAATACTAGAGCAGATTGATAAGTTGAAGAGGGGAGACGCGCCCACAGCGGCCATGTCGAGGAAATGGACGGAGGGAGCCTGCGGAAGAGGCCCTAGCACTTCACACGCACATACGCGAGGCAGCAGCGGATGACGCCCTGGGTGTAGGGCGGCAACCCATGGACATGCGCCGTGCAACCGGCCGCGGATGACGTGTCGACGCTGGCATAGCGCCCGGGCCGAGGAGGAGGCTGCGGCATGGCATACGCGCCGGCCGCCGACGAACAGGAAGCCTCGATGCTATGTCCATGGTGTTGATGAGACTCTCGGTGGCAGCAACGTCAAGTCTTTTGCATCAAGGCCGAATTGATGCATGAACCATGCACGTTGATTCATCTCTCTCTATTCTTCTTCTGTCTTCTTGATTATGCAGATTGGAGACGCAAAGTTTGTCAGCCGAACGTACAGCATGCGTCCAAGGAGAGAGGCGGAGAGTGGGCCGCCCGGCCAAGGGAGATGCGCCTGCGGCTGGCAGCGTCGAGGACGGGACGACGCACAGGCGGCAGCGCGCAAGCCGAGCACGGCGACCATAAGTACACATGGAGACCAACACATGCCCAGGTCTTTTTTAGAACGAAGGCTCGCAAAGAGCCCGACTTCGAATTAACAAAGCCATCAACCGGCCAGAAATTACACAAGGCCACCAGTGGCGGAGCTTGGGCCTGATCTTTGGAGAGGCAATGGGCTAAGGAGGGGCAAAACTATGAGGTTTAGCCTGTTTTTACTGAACATCCAGCACAAAAACTAACGTGTATTAGGTGAATTTTTCTTGGGCTGGGGGGCCACCGCCCAGGTTGGCCCCCATGAAGCTCCGCCACTGAAGGCCACCAAGCAATAGCGACCGAAAGATACAATAGAGCTTAGTGAACAGCTAACAATGCAACACACACTACAACAGAAAGAAAATACATGAAGAGCCCTGTTAGTAGTGTCGAAGCCTCCTGCACATAGTCAGCATAGAGAGGAGCAAAGAAGCCTCGATGATCAGCCGTTAGCCAGAGAAAGATGTGGATTGTCTGAACCCAGGGACACGGGAAGAACATCGCTCCCAACGCCGAAGAGGAACCCTTTCCTCTCGCCTAGGCTCTAAGGCGCCGCACCGTCGGATCGTTGGCCCTCACCCGAGAACTTGAGCAGACGTCAGCCAGATTCCCATCGCAGACAAGGTGCACATCCCTCGCCACGCCGCTGGCACACACCACAGCTGCACTGCCACCTCTCTAGACCATGCCAGGAGCAGAAGGATAGTCGTCGGGAGGTCGCTAAAGAAGAAAGCTGCAGAGGCCAAGAGGCGGAGCAGAGTAGCACCAGGTTGCCCAGGTAGAGACGCTCCCATGGCGGCGGCGGCGAGGAGAATGCGAGGACGCACCCACGGCAAAGGCATGCTCTTGGAGCGGCCCACACACCCGGCCTGGTCGTCCCGCGGCTACGGATGCACGGAGTGGCCCGCGCAACAGGCCCTTGCAAGGCACCCAAGGCGGTCGCGGGCGCTACCTACGATGCCTTCTTCGATCGGCGTCTTCATCCATCTTCACCAACACGTACATGTACAGCACGCGATGGAGATCACTTGCAACATCCATCCATTCGCCAACACCTACACGCAGGGGGAGGCAGCGCCGACATGCGCCGACGGAGGGCGCGCGCACCGCGCCGAGGAGGACTCTGCTATGGTGCAAGCGTAGCCGGGGTGCACGGCCGTGGATGACATGCTGGTGGTCACGATGGCATGCACGTACCACGGCGACGACGCACGCGCTCCGGAGAACAATCCGGCGATGTTTTCTTCCAATCTGCACCAACATTTGCCCGCCAGCAGGAGGAGGCCCGCATCCGAGGCTCCACCATCATTCACCTCACCATGGAGAAGAACACGACGACGGCAATGTCTTCTTCGATGTACGTTTCCACCACGATGGCAGCCATTAGCTTGGCGCCAACTCCACCTTGACGGCGACATCCGAGGGGCTACCGGCGTGCAGCCCGGCACCATCTACACCACCACCATAGCATCGGAGGGATAGCCTGCATGCAGCCCGGCGCCATCTACATCATACTGGCGGATAACCCAACGTCACTTCCACCTTGGCAACGTTGTCGCCGGGGCTGCCGGCATGCAGCCCAGCGCCATACCCCTTTCTTGAACCGTGGACGGCGCCCCGAGCCGGACCACATCCACGCGGTGATCATGTGGAGTTGTCCACATGCACGGAGGAGAAGGCCGAAGTCCAAACCTTCATCACCATCTACCTCAACTACATGAAGAGTGAAGTCACAACGTCCATCTTCTTGGGCAGCATGCCTACATGAATCATCTTCCATCTATCTCTTTATCCCGTTTTCGATCTCTCATTTCAGGGCACCGAGCGACTTGGTGATGCGCATCACGACAGAGGGAAGATCGGAGCTGGCCCGTGTGCAACTGGATGCTAGCTCCCCTCCCCCCCACACTACATCGACAACTATGAAGATCATACGCCGGCGTCACCGGCGAGCAATCGGCCCTCACCGCAAACCTTGCAGAAGAAGACGGAGAAGGAGTTACCCGTGTACAACCCGCCCAGCATAGTCTTCACATCTTCATCAACCTTGCCGGTGCCGTCATCACCAACCTCCGGCCCAACGAGGAAGCCTTCTACATCAACATGACTTCACTATCTTCCTCAACTACTCTCTCGGCGAGGACGTCGACTGTCACGACACGCCTCCCAAGTACATCATAGCGTCGCCAACCTCATCGACTCTTCATCTGGCGAGGAGATCGTCTACATCGGGGCAACCGGATGTCCACATGGCATCGCCATCTTCTTTTGATTCATCGCCTGGCGAGCATGCCGACTGTACCGGCACGCTGTCATTCTTCTACACCAACTATCTACATTGAGCGGAGGTCGTCCCTGTAGCTACAACGTCCCAAGGTCTACATCGACAAGTTCTTCATCTTCAAGCAACGCCGCCATGCGGCGATACTCATTGTCTACTCGGACTTCTACATCAACACACTTCCCTGACATCGTCCAAGTTCCGACGAGGCGAATCTACTTCACCGACATGTCTTCTTCCGATGAAGTTACCCATATCTTGCCGGGACCGACGAGGAGGAGGCAAGACACACGCAGTCCGACACCGACGAGGCGGACACAACCAGTCCAGGCACCGACGAGGCGAAGGCCGCCCATCTGTCTGAGCTGACGAAGTCAGACATCTTCATCATCGGACATCGACAAGCCGGAGGGATATGGCTAAGCGTCGCCGGAGCGACGGATGTATCGCTCCACCCTTCTATCATCATCTACACCATCTACACCGACCACTTGGAGAAGACGAGACATGAAGACGACGACCATTGCAGCAGCTTAATCGGGACGTAATTAAGCGAGAGCCTTCCGAGGCCCCATGAACCAAAACTTCACAATCGCCCAAGTCATATCGGCCGCGCTACCAGGCCATGGAGCGCTTATGTAAAGGGATCATGTAATTTGTTTCCCCGTTGAGAGATTAATAAAGTACAAGTTTTCCTATATTTTATTTGTGTACTTAGTACACTGGCACGCCCGCATATTTATTTCCCTGGCGCGTAGAGAGATAATAATACGGCAACCACCGTTTTTTATATTATTTTTGTGTCAAAAACAGCGTCAAAGCATCGATTTTCTTCCCAGCTGATTGCTTTCTGCAGGTTTTCCATGTACCAATCATGGAATCTTCGCATCATCGTTGTTAGAGTTGTTCCATCTTTGACGAGAGGCTTCCCGTACTCGTATTTGAATTCGTCCACCTCCATTATATCAAACTGTGTATCGTCGTAATCTGCACGATTGGTACCGGGCAAGATCCCCGGATGATTAGCGACGATATCGCTAGACACCTTGAGCGGGGGGCACAATTGGTTCGCTTGTTCGCCGAGCTGGGAATTTTTTCCCAGTTCTTCGTTCTTGTAACCTTTGTCACTTCAAGTACTTCCCGACCGCTTCGCTTCCTTATATGTCTTTTCAGTAATGCGCTCATAGTTGGTTTGCGGCGGAAACGGTGGTGGTCGCTGCAGGCATCAAAAGTGCGCTTCGCTTTCACCGGAGGTGGATGTCTCTTAGATCTTTGTGTTTCGAAGTAGTCCTTCACTTGGGCTTGACAGATCTCCTCGTTTTCCTGTTCGGTCATCTCGTATGGTAACTTCTCTAGAGTCTTGAGAGATGGACCGAATCTGTATTACATCCCGCCTCTGGCAGTACTGCTAGATGACGGAGCAGGCCGAGCGGCTCCGGCTGTCTTCTTTTGTTGCTTACGAGGCAGAGGAGAAGGACTATGACGTGCCGGAGCAGCTGGAGCGGCGGCGGGTCTCTTCTGCAGTTGCTGAGGAGGCGGAGAAGGAGCAGGCGGGCTGGTTGGGCGCGCCGGCGCAGGCGGAGAAGGAGGCGGAGTGCCGCCACGCGCCGGAGAAAGAGCGGAGTGCCCTGATCACTCACCAGAGGAGCAGGCGGAGGAGGAGGCGGAGTGCCTTGACTCGCCGGAAGAGGAGGAGGAGGAGGCGGAGGCGTCCAGTTCGGAAGGATGATGAGCTCCTTCCGCCATAGGCATGGAGTCTTCAGGCAGAACCCAGCCGAGTCTCCCCTTCACCGGTAGGGTGGTCAAGCACGAGCTCCTCAAATCCCTCCGTTATTTCGTCCACCATCACCCTGGCATATCCTTCTGGAATTGGACGGCAGTGAAAAGTTGCGCCGGTTTCAGGAGGTTGAACAGAGCCGACAGCCGCCTTGACTTTGTAGTTCTGTCATTGTGTCATAGGTGGCAATGTTGAGACTCCGTGATAGCATCCATGGGGTAGCTAGCAGAATCCATGAAGACAGGCTCCAGCTGAAGCAGCTCGGTGGAAGCCACGTTGCTTATCCGCTGAGATGGCGGGGTAACTTCGGGGGTAGCTTCGGCAGGTCGCTTGCTTCGAACTACATCTCGTTCCTCTAGCTTTCGTACCCTTGCGTGCAGCTCCTGCAGTTCGCTCTGCTCCACTTTCCTCCTCCTGTCTTGGCATTTGTAACCGCATGCGTCCGGAAACCCAGCCTTCCACGGAACGGAGCCTGGCGTGCCTCGTGTCCGTCCAGGGTGCTCAGGATTCCCGAGGGCCATTGTGAGCTCGTCCTTCTCTCTGTCTGGAATGAACGTCCCTTCCTGCGCTGCGTTAATATAGTGTTGAAGCTTCGTGAGGGGTATTCGCAGTTGCTCCCTCGTCCAAACGCACTTCCCTGTTACAGGGTCCAAGGTTCCGCCAACCCCGAAGAACCAAGTCCGGCAACGGTCTGGCCAGTTCAATGTCTCTGGTTCGACCCCTTTATCAAGCAGGTCGTTCTCAGCCTTGGCTCACAACTGTCGGGCTTTGAGGTAGCCACCTGACCCCGTGCGATGGTGATGATCCTTCTTCGCATCATTTATCTTGTTTGTCGCTGACATCTTCTTACTCCTCTCCGATGTCTTGTTGGCCAGAAATGCGTCCCATTAATCTCTGAGCTTCTCAAAGCGGCCGACGAATTCTGGTGTCTCTTTTTGTCGACAAACTTTGCTTTCAGCTCATTCTTCCACCTCCTGAATATACCTGCCATCTTCTTGAACGCAAAGGACTTGATCATTGGCTCCATAACTGGATTCTCCGGATCCTCCTCTTCCGGTAGGGTGAAATTTACCTTCAGCGCTTTTCAAAGATCCTCTTTCTGTCTATCTTCGACAAAAGAAACTTGAAGCTCTTCATCCTTAGGCTGATTCCATAGCTCGATGCTGATCGGGATCATGTCCCTAACAAGAACCCCGCACTGAGCAGTAAATGCGTCCTTGGTCCGGAGGGGTTCAATCGGTTGGCCATCGCGCGTGATTGTTGTGATCGTGAACCTTTCATCCGAGGGCAACTTTTTCTTCGGGCCTTGTCTCTTTATCGAAGTTGTGCTCGATCCGGAGGGCTAGAAATAAGTCAGCATAGGCTTAATTAATATATATATACCTGGCATGACTCTATTCGGTCACCGGAGCCGTCATCACGGTCTCCTTCTTGCACCGGCATTCGGTTATCGGAGCCATCATAATCATGTCCTTTCTCCTCCGTTGTTCGACAACCGTAGCCTGCTTCTTCACCCTCTCCTTCCAGACCATCGGTTTCGTTGAGATACGACATGACATCAGCTCCGGCTGCGATTATGTCCCCCAACACCCGTTCTGCTTCCTCGTCTTGGTCGTGCTCCATATTTTCTGCAAATATTACAACATGACAATTATTATACAAACATGAAAGATGGATATATATTTGTGGCAAACGTAGACCTAGCTATAGCTATTCACAACAAGGAATTATATTAATTAATGGCCTCGACGCTTCTCTAGGGTTTGGGGTGGCCGCGGCAATGCTTAAAGGGTTTGGGGTGGCCTCGACGACAACGCTCTTTTAACTTGGTAAAGGAGGGGGTATATCGACAACGACGACATACATACATGGAAAAAAATGTTACCGGGAAGGGGGTATATCGACCCCCCCCCCCCTCATGTCGAAGTTATCGGGGAGGTGGTATATCGAAACCGACATACCCGATAAAGAAAAAATAAGAAAAAAGAGGAGAAGAAGAAAGGAATAGATGTGAAGAAGAAAAAAATAGAAATTACTCTATTTTTTCTTCTTCTCTCCTATTCCTTTCTTCTTCTCCTCTTTTTTTTCTTTTTTTTCTCTTCTTATTTATTTCTCCTCCTCTTCTCCTTTTTTTTTCTTTTCCTTCTTCCTAAACTAAACATAAACTAAAATAATCCCAAAACTAAACGAAACTTCTCCTCCTCCCTTTTTCTTCTTCTTCTTCTTTTTTTTTCATCCTAAAACTTTATGAACAAAATTACAACATAAAAAGACAATAAAAATTCTATGAACAAAAAAAAATTCTATAAGAAAATGACATATTCTTTGCATATGAACATACAAAAATTTGCATATTCTACAATAATATCACCAAGAAAATACATGAACAGAAAAAATCCTAACTTTTGCATATGAACATACATACATCATCGTCATCATCATCATCTACTACAATATGAACAAAAAAAATCTATATATGTGAGCACGGCCTTCGTGTCGCCGGGCGTGGGCGGAGCGCGGCGGGCGTTAGGGCGCGGGCGGGAGGGGGGGACCGCGCGGTGAGGCTCACAGTGCAGGCAGCGCGGCGAGGTCGGGCAGGGCGGTCGGCGTCTTGTGACGGCGAGGTCGGGCAGCGCCTTCTGGTCGGGGCAGGGTGCGTCGAGGCCGGGGCAGGGCTCGACGACGGTGAGGTTGGGGCAGGGCGCGTCGAGGCTGGGGAAGGACGACGGCGACAACGGAGACGGCGGATGGGGGCGACAGCCTGGCGGTGTCGATGTCGTTGGGGCGGCAACTACGAGATGAGAAGTGAATATTTTCACAAGTCTTGCTTATATATACGACGCATTGGAACCGGTTCATGGCACCAACCGGGACCAATGCCCCCCTTTAGTCCCGATTGGTGCCACCAACCGGGACCAAAGGTCTCTTTTCAGTAGCCCAAAGGGCGGGAAGTAGAGGCCTTTCGTCCCGGTTGGTGGCACCAACCGGGACTAAAGGGGGGGGGGGGGGGCATTGGTACCAGTTCGTGGACCTGTGCTGCCCGCGTCGCGGCCAAAGTTTGGTCCCACCTTGCTAGTTGAGAGAGCTCGAGAGTCGTTTATAAGCACTGTTGCGCCCACCCTCTCGAGGTCCTCTCAACTGCAGGCTTTCGGCCCTAATCTGCCACTATGTGCCTCTGGGCCTACTGTGGGCCTGAATCCTGGCCCATTGTTGGATTTCTAGTGGTATTCAGGCCTCACTACATGAAGAACAAGGTGCTACTTCGAAGCACAAGTGTGGAAAAAGAGATAGTAACATTGCCCTTTTTATTTATTTTCTTTTTTGGGCCTTTTTTTTGATTGGGCAATGCTCTAATAGTGATGATCATCACATTGGATTACAACTCGAAACTAGAACCAGATATGACTCTATATGAATGCCTCCGGCGGTGTAATCGGATGGTGCAATGAATCAAGAGTGACATGTATGAAAATAATGCATGGTGGCTTTGCCACAAATACGATGTCAACTACATGATCATGCAATGGCAATATGACAAAAGTAAAGTATGTCATGATGATGATGAACGGAACGGTGGAAAGTTGCATGGCAATATATCTCGGAATGGCTATGGAAATGCCATAATAGGTAGGTATGGTGGCTGTTTTGAGGAAGATATAGGGAGGTTTAAGTGTGATAGAGAGTATCGTATCACGGGGTTTGGATGCACCGGTGAAGTTTGCACCAACTCTCAAGGTGAGAAAGGGCAATGCACGGTACCGAAGAGGCTAGCAAAGGTGGAAAGGTAAAAGTGCATATAATCCGTAGACTCAACATTAGTCAAAAGAACTCATATACTTATTGCAACAATTTAGAAGTCATCAAAAATCAAGTACTACGCGCATGCTCCTAGAGGGATAGATTGGTAGGAAAAGACCATCGCTCGTCCCCGTCCGCCACTCATAAGGATGCACAAGCCAGGTACACTTCATGTTTCAAATTTGTTACACAAATTTAACCATACGTGCATGCTATGGGACTTGATAACTTCAACACAAGCATTCTTTAAATTCATAATCACCCAACTAGCATGACTTTAATATCACTACCTTCACATCTCAAAACAATTTTCAAGTATCAAATTGATCATAGATAGCATCCAATTCACTTCCTATGATAGTTTTTATTATACCCAACTTGGATGCCTACTATTCTAGGACCAATTTTATGACCATAGCAAATACCATCCTGTTCTAAAAGACTCTCAAAATAATATAAGTGAAGCATGAGAGACTAGCAATTTCTTAAAAATTAAGACACCACCGTGCTCTAAAAGATATAAGTGAAGCACTAGAGCAAAAACTATCAAGCTCAAAAGATTTAAGTGAAGCACATAGAATATTCTAGCAAATTCTAATCAAATAGGCTTCTCCCAAAAGGTGTGTACAGCAAGGATGATTGTGTTAAACTAAAAAGCAAAGATCAATATAATACACGACGCTCCAAGCAGAACACTTATCATGTGGTGAATAAAAATATAGCTCCAAGTAAAGTTACCAATGAACAAAGACGAAAGAGGGGATGCCTTCCCGGGGCATCCCCAAGCTTAGGCTTTTGGCTATTCTTGAATGTCTTGGGTTTCCTTGGGCATCCCCAAGCTTAGGCTCTTGCCACCCTTTATTCCATAGTCCATAAAAGCTTTACCCAAAATTTGAAAACTTCACAACACAAAACTCAACAAGAAATCATATAAGCTCCGTTAGTGAAAGAAAACAAAACCACCACATAAGGTACTGCAATGAACTCATTATTTATTTAATTTGGTGTTAAACCTACTGCATTCCAACTTATCTATGGATTATAAACTATTTTATTGGCCATAGATTCATCAAAATAAGCAAACAACACACGAAAAACAGAATCTGTCAAAAACAGAACAGTCTTTAGTAATCTGTAACTAACTCAAACTTCTGGAACTCAAAAAATTCATCCAAAATAAGACGACCTAGGAACTTTGTTTATTGATCAGATGAAATTGGAATCACTATTTTATCACGTTCTGGTGATTTTTAACAATTGTTTTAGTGAGCCGAAAGTTTTTGGAAACTACAGCAAGATCAAATAACTATCATCCATGAAGATCCTATAGGTTCTACTTGGCACAAACACTAATTAAAACATAAAACCACATCTAAACAGAAGGTAGATGGATTATTTATTCCTAAACAAAAACAAAAACAAAAAAACATAAAGAAAATTGGGTTGCCTCCCAACTAGCGCTATCGTTTAACGCCCCTAGCTAGGCATAAAAGCGAAGATAGATCTAAGTGGTGCCGTCTTTAATTTTCAGTTTTTTAGCGGGGTCATGCTCAAATCCGGGAGGTTCTTTCCGCTTCCCTTCATACTCGAAAATTTTTAGATCTAAAGAATCCAACCGCTTATTGCAAAGAGTGATCAACATATTCATGCGGTGAAGATTTCCGCTAACACTTTTAAGAGGTTCAAGAGACTTTTGTAAAAAAAATTTACTTCGCAAATCTTTCCAAACACTTGGGTTTCTTCTTGGGTAGGATGTGATCCCCCTTTTTGAGGTAGTGTTCCTACTATTCCCTCTACAATTTCATGCGCAATACTGGGATCAATCTCAATGAAATTTTTCTTGGCAATGCAATCCAAGAGTTGTCTATGTGTCATATTTAATTAACCCAACATAAAAATTACGAAGAAGAATTCTGAAGTTCACCTCTAGGGTGCACTTGCGATAAGATTCCATCATCCTATACCAAGCATCTTTTAAGTTTTCTCCTTGCCTTTGCTTGAAGTGAAGAACTTCAAAGTCGGGAGACATACGAGCGGATAGGGAACTAGACATAACAACAAGCAAGCGAACTAACACACGAGCAAACAAAAAAACGGCAAGCGAAAAGAGAGGAGGAGATTGGGAAAGAGAGGGCGAATAAAACGGCAAGGGTGAAGTGGGGGAGAGGAAAACGAGAGGCAAATGGCAAATAATGTAAATGCGAGGGAAATGAGTTTGTGATGGATACTTGGTATGTCTTGACTTGAGCGAAGACCTCCTCGGCAACGGCGCCATAAATCCTTCTTGCTACGTCTTGAGCTTGCCTTGATTTTCCTCGAAGAGGAGAGGATGATGCAGCAAGTGTAGGGTAAGTATTTCCCTCAGTTTTTGAGAACCAAGGTATCAATCCAGTAGAAGGCTTCTCAAAATCCCACGCACCTACACAAACAAACTGAGAACTCGCAACCAACGCAATAAAGGGGTTGTCAATCCCTTCACGGCCACTTGCGAAAGTGAGATCTAATAAATATAGTATGATAAGATAAATATATTTTTGGTATTTTATAATATAGATGCAGAAAGTAAATATGCAAATAAAAGTAGATTGGGAGCAAATATGATAATAGATAGACCCGGGGGCCATAGGTTTCACTAGTGGCTTCTCTCAAGATAGCATAAGTATTATGGTGGGTGAACAAATTACTGTCGAGCAATTGATAGAAAAGCTTATAGTTATGAGATTATCTAGGCATGATCATGTATATAGGCATCACGTCCATAACAAGTAGACCGACTCCTGCCTGCATCTACTACTATTACTCCACACATCGACCGCTATCCAGCATGCATCTAGAGTATTAAGTTCATAAGAACAGAGTAACGCATTAAGCAAGATGATATGATGTAGAGGGATAAACTCATGCAATATGATATAAACCCCATCTTGTTATCCTCGATGGCAACAATACAATACGTGCCTTGCAACCCTTTCACATCCTTTGGGTAAGGACACCGCAAGATTGAACCCAAAGCTAAGCACTTCTCCCATGGCAAGAAAGACCAATCTAGTAGGCCAAACTAAACTGATAATTCGAAGAGACTTGCAAAGATAACTTAATCATACATAAAAGAATTCAGAGAAGATTCAAATATTACTCATAGATAAACTTGATCATAAATCCAAAATTCATCGGATCTCGACAAACACACCGCAAAAAGAGTTTACATCGAATAGATCTCCACAAGAGAGGGGGAGAACATTGTATTGAGATCCAAAAAGAGAGAAGAAGCCATCTAGCTAATAACTATGGACCCGTAGGTCTGTGGTAAACTACTCACAACTCATCGGAGGGGCAAGGATGTTGATGTAGAGGCCCTCCGTGGTTGATTCCCCCTCCGGCAGAGTGCCGGCAAGGGCTCCAAGATGAGATCTCGCGGATACAGAAGGTTACGGCGGTGGAAATTGTGTTTCGTGGTGCCCCTGGATGTTTTCGGGTACGTAGGTATATATAGGAGGAAGAAGTACGTCGGTGGCCGCCCGAGGGGCCCACGAGACAGGGGGCGCGCCCTATAGGGGGGGGCGCCCTCCTATCTCGTGGAGGCCTCGGCTGCTTCTTGACTTGCACTCCAAGTCCTCTGGATCACGTTTGTTCCAAAAATCACGCTCCCGAAGGTTTCATTCTGTTTGGACTCCGTTTGATATTCCTTTTCTTCGAAATACTGAAATAGGCAAAAAAAACAGCAATATGGGCTGGGCCTCCGGTTAGTAGGTTAGTCCCAAAAATGATATAAATGTGTAAAATAAAGCCCATAAACATCCAAAAGGGGTAATCTAATAGCATGGAACAATCAAAAATTATAGATACGTTGGAGACGTATCATGATGCAAGCGATGGATCGAGGTGCGAGCTTGTGAGAAGCAGTGTCGGTAGTGCTGGGATAGCAAAGGCACCCAAAACTACGCAAGTCGTCATAAGACGGGGGCGTACCAAATAGAAGTTGGTGAGGTGCATCGTTCCACCGTGGGCGGCAGGGTCTAAGGTTAAGAAGAAGTGATGCAGTGGCGAGTGCGTCCGGCCAGAAACGAGGCGACACGTTGGCATGAAACAGGAGCGTGCGAACACAGTCATTCAGAGTGCGAAGGACGCGTTCGGCTCGACCGTTCTGCTGTGAGGTGTACGGGTATGTGAGGCGGAAAACGGTGCCGTGATGCGCCAAAAAAGTGCGGAAAACGAGGTTGTCAAACTCTTTTCCATTGTCCGTCTGAAGCGCAAGGATGGGACACCCAAACTGCGTGCGGACATAGGAGTAAAAAGCCGTTAAGGTAGAGAGTGCATCCGACTTTCTGCGCAAAGAAAAAGTCCACACATAATGAGAATAATCATCAAGAATGACCAGATAATATAAATAGCCTGAGTTATTAGGAACCGGAGAGGTCCACACATCGCTATGAATCAACTGAAAAGGAAAAGAAGCAATGGTGGTGGAATTATTAAATGGCAGGCGAACGTGTTTGCCGACTCGACATACATGACAAGTGTGGTCCTCAATCTTATTGAAACTGAAACTGAAACTCCTAACAATATAACGAAGTGTGACGGGGTTGGGGTGACCCAAGCGAGCATGCCAGAGATCAACTCCAGCGGAGAGAGCGACCGGTGCGGTGGTGGTGGATAAGGGCGAATGCACCGGATAGATCTCGTCGGGGCTGTCACATCGGTGAAGTACCATCCTGGTTCGAGCGTCCTTGACACTAAAACCAAACTCGTCAAATTCAACAGTGACAGGATTTTCACGAGTGAAATAACGAACGGAGATAAGATTCTTAATAAGATGAGGAGACACAAGTATGTTAGACAAAGATAAAGGCGTAGAAGTAGAAGGAAAAGAAGTGTGCCCAACATGGGTGATAGGAAGTGTGGAACCGTCACCGACAATGATGCGGCGGTCGGTGGAGACAGGAGTGAACGAGGCAAGGTTACCAGGATGAGCAAAACATGTGAGCCGTAGCACCGGTGTCCATGTACCAATCAACACCTTCAATGTAGTTGTTCGGTGTAGGAGCGGCATGCAGCCCGGTGAGAAGCACCGGGTCCCAGGACGCCGGCGGCAGGGTCGGCGAGGGTGACGAAGACGCCATGGGGAAGCCGTAGCCGCCACTCAGCTGCGGCGGTGGGTACTCTCCGTACGGCTGTGGAGCCGCGTAGTACGCATGAGGCGCGGGAGGGGCGGGAAGCCTGTACGGTATGGATAGCAGCCCCGGCGGCAACTGCGATGCCGAGTAGGTCAGATAGTCCGCCGGAAAAACATGCTGGCCCGCTGACAGATGCTGCAGATGTTGGGCGCCTTCTGGCTGCTGCCCAACGTGCAAGTGCTGGCCCGCTGACGACGCCTATCAGTACCCGGCAGACCCGTACGCGGGCGGAGCCCCGTACGCCCCGTAAGTGGGAACATGCGCGTGGGGGGCCGTGCCGGAGGGCGCCGGCGGCGGGGCGACGACGGACTGGCCGGAGGGCGCCGGCGGTGGGACGGCAGAGGCGGCGGCGGACGGGCCAGTTGACGCCATCGCTGGTCCGACAGCGGCGGCTGTACTATCACGTAGCTGGATTTAGAACGCTAGACCAAATCCTTCCGTAGCTGTGCACACGTACATGCACTATCAGGCAACAAGCAGGCAGACGGGTTGATGGATGTGCACGGAGAGCTGCCTTGGCTAGCTAGCTTTGTGGATGGAAACAATTCTTGACCTTCGTTGGCTTAGCTAACTTTGCTATGGACCGAGCACTCGGGCAGCAGCGATTGGGTGAGGCAACGAGCGTAGCGGGGCTGGCGCGCGGGCGTAGCGGCTAGCTGGCGATGCTGATCGGCAGGCGAGGCAAGCAGCTATGCGGATGCAGACGGCTGGATCGATCGGGACAGCGGGCGTGCATCAGCGGGCGGCTACGCAGTGGCGCGCGAGGCGGGGAGATGCGAGAACGGCGGCCGGCGCGTAGGGCACGCTAGCGGCGGCGGCTGGGAGGCGGCGGCCGACGCGGAGTAGACGCGTGGCGGCGGCGGCGACGGCGGCGGAAGCGAGAAAGAAACCTAAAAAACTGATACCATGTATGATTACACGATATATTGCTCAGCGTGTATAGACATGTACTCCCTTCGTTCCTAAATATTTGTCTTTCTAGCCATCTTAATGGACTAAACATACGGATGTATGTAGACATGTTTTTGAGTATAGATTCACTCATTTTACTCCGTATGTAGTCACTTCTTGAAATCTCTAAAAAAACAATTATTTAGGAATGGAGGGAGTATATATGATGTACAAAGATGGATCACGAACCTTAACTATACAAGAAACGAGAAGGCAGGCCCAATACATAATATGCACATAACACATATACTCAACACATAGGAATTGTGCCTTTTCAATCCTTGGACGTCTGAATCTTTTTGGTAGAACCCTGAAGTCTGGGTCAGGATTTGTCTATTGTCTAAATCTTAACCAGTTGATGGCTAAGATGTGCACTGATCGTTTTGTGAGTGACAGCAATTGTTGGGAATATTTGGAGTTGTCAATTAACTTTCTGTACCTCCAAGTTTTGTCGCTCATCTTTTGGCAAGCAGTGGATTTTGGTTCCACAATTACTTTTGTTGACTTGCCTATCGTTATCTTGTTGGATGCACTACAGTGTGAAAGTGACGGGACCCCACTGGTTTCGAAGTTTCTTTTGTTAGCAATAATCTTGAGTCAAGTTAGAAGATGGTGCGTAGTACGTGAGTTCATGTACTAGTATGCTGGTTAATTAGAAGCATAGCTATTGGACGTGTCCTAGTGCTATACGTAATAGCAAGTAGGAGTCCTGGTCATGTGCGTACTACCTGAGACCTGCCGTGAGAGTTTTTGTATCGTGGCTAAGAAAAGAGAGAAAGATAAAGATGGATTTCTAGGGTACGAGACGTACCTTTGGCTAAAAGTGTTTATCACATGAGTTCGTGATTTGATGTGATCCTAAAGTGTCAAGATTATAAATAACATTCTCTCCCTAATCTTGTTTTTGAACGAAGACGCTAGAAGCGTCCGGCTTTAAATTAATAAAGCCCAATACATAGGCAGCATAACACACAAGTCATATTCAAGCGAAACGAGCACAGAAGCTCAGGCCACGCGGAAAGCGGTATCTAGAGAGTCCAAACGGCCAAAAGAAGCACGAGCGGGCATATTACATGGCCAAAGGCCAAAGCATAGAGCACGCAGGCTCACTCGGACGACAAAAGGGGCAATTCACGGAGTAGAAGTGCCATCTGGCTCCCTTGCCAAGACATAGAACTGACGAAGACGATCTTGAGCGCTTCAGATTCTCAGCATCCTTGCTCCTCGCCAACGGACTTTACTGCTGCTGCAGGAATATGTTGCATTTGTAAATTAAGTTAGCAGGGTGAGTCGGGAAGATCCCCTCGATCGCTAATTTGTTCCTAGTGAGCCAAATAGCCCAAAACAGAGCTCCAATACAGCTCCAAAGCACTTGCTTGTGGCTTCCTTGCACGGAGTCAAGAATGTCCACAAGATCAGAGGACGACCTCGGGTCCCAAGATGTGTTGGCCGCAGACCGGACTGCACTCCAAGCAAAGCGGGCCATCGGGCATAGGAAGAAAACGTGATTCGCCTCTTCGGGCGCGCTACTGATCGCACAACCGCCGTCGACGGGCCATTTCTTTTGGCGACGTTTGCCGAGGTGGGTAGCCTGTTCCGAAACAGCTGCCAAAAGAACACCTTAATCTTTAGCGGAAGACACGATTTCCACAGTCCCGAAGGCACTTGGAGGGAGGGCCCCTGACGCAGTTTGCGGTAAAGGGACTTGACCGGAAACTTGCCAGATGGGGTGAGAGCCCAAGTCACCGAGTCTGCGGACGTGAACAACTCTCTCCCTAATCTTGACACTTTGTCTCATCAATAAGCCAACGTCGGAGAAGCACCGAAGATCTTGACACTTTGTCTTCGGTGCTTCTCCGACGTTGGCTTATTGATGATTCACCTCTTGTCGACCATCCGCTCGCACCACGACAATTTAAATTGCTAGGCTTCATTGACCGCAACATCTTTTAGGTAGTTATCTTCATCCACGTCAAGTTCCAAAGAATCTTGGGACTCTGTGGTGCTTGGGTTGGATGCATTTAGGTCACTCTCGTGAGATTTGAGGGCAACAACAGTCAAATTCCTTTGTTTGTGTAACACGAATAACTGAAGATTCTGATATTTGTTGCCAATTTGGGAACACCGTAACATGAGCACGAGCGATTGAGACATGCAAATGCTTTCTTCAGATGTAGAAAGGAAAAAATAAAACCATCCCCAACATTTAGCATGGTGCCTGATTATTATGCATTTCAAATTGAATTAACATAGTAAGAGAATCTATAACTCTTCCCCTAATATTCTTCAAATTCTCAGAAAATTTGTGTTTGAGGAGTTAATCCCAAGGTAGCCCTTCCCTTAAAAGCCTTAATCCCCATATATTTGAATTACCCCTAAAACCCACCCACTCTTACCCAAATTTGAGTAGACGCAATACAATCTCATAAAAATCTCTCCTTCCACGCTCCTCCCTTTCTTCCTGCCGCAGCACATGACGACACCCCTTGTTGGGCCAAGCGCTCAACATGGAGGTGTATTGGTAGCCCAAAATAGTCCATAAGTCCAACACACATGACCCACTGATCTGATTTGCTTCCAACGGTTGTGAGCTCTTCCTAGTGAAGTAAGGGAAGAACAAAACCCTGGCCACTCCACTCAGGTGGTGGTGGCTGCTATTGTGAGAGTGTGAGAGAGCAGACAACAAGAACAACCTGTGAGTGAGAGGAAGAAGGACAGATGTTATGTCTAGATTTGCTGCATCTTACTAGACATTTTTCAAGCTGGTAATTAGAGGCTCAAATATGCTTGGATTGGCAACAAAATTGGCTAGCCTGTTTATTACTTTGAGTACTTTGATCTGTGTAGCTAGTTTGAGGATTGGGTTCATGGAGCATCTGATTTGAGAGTGGTTTTCCCAGTTTGGACTGCTAAAGTTTTAGTTTAGAGTAGTCTTTCGAGTCGAAATGTCGAATAGAATGAGTAGGAGAATAGTGTTCGATTGAGCTGAAATTTGGAGAAGACCTTAAGAGCTCGGGTTCTACTTGTCTGCCAAATTTAGTGTTCTTTGGTTCATCAGTTTAAGAGCAGTTTGCAAAATTCAATAGGGGACATAAAGTCGTGTTTAATGTACATTGCTGAAATGATGACTCTTGTAATTGTTGTTGTTCTTACAGGTTGACAACGTCATGAGTACGTTGTATATCTCTCTAGAGGTTCTGAATTTGTACTCACCATTCTAGTGAAGTTTGGGCCAGTTGGTTCACAACTATGGTTTTTTACTCCTCAATTTGAGGAGGTTTTTCCATATTAAATCTCGTGTCACGTGTACATGTTGTTTGTGTTATTCCTCAAACTTTACTACGAGTGAAGGAGGTCATTCAATGTGCATATTTTTTTGCATCTGTGAATTTGTGCACCACATGTTTGTTGTCTAGCCCCAACACCCCCCTGCCCCCAGTTTTCATCTGGACGGAGTCCCCCTCCTTACCGCGACCAAAGAGCAGCAAGGAACCAATATGGTTCTGCCCGGTGTGCCATTTAGAAAGATCGACGACACGACTGCGACCATCCACGGGCTCTCCTTCACTCCAACTCCTCCTCTGATGGGGCCGACCGGCGGCAAGAGGCAGCACCGCCCAGTGAGAAATTGCTTTGGAGGTATGAGGGCGAAAAAGAAGCGCACCGTGAGGGCTCCCACTACCCCTTTGCCTCCAGCCACGCCTATTGTCTTCTCCATCTGGTCACTCCTACGCCCCTCCTCCGACCCTACAACGTCCAACGATGATGACGCTTGCGAGGTGACCGACACAAAGCCGGAGAGGTAATATCTTACATATTTCTTGCTATTGGTGTTGTCATGTTGGGTGGTCATTTCTGATGTCACGGAACAAAGTGAGATCGGCTGATCAAGGGATACAAAGATGAGTTCCTCTCTTCCATTTTGACACCAACAACTAGCACGGAAAGTCACCCAGCTCCTGAGAATGCCGTAGAATAGATTCATCTGAAGCGGAAAACAAAAAGAACTTCTAAAATATTAGTATGTGTCGGATTTTTATGCCTTGCGGATAGAATAGACGTAAGCTGCATGACATAGTGGTGAGAGTAAGGTTATCGTGCTGGGAGTTTTTCTTCTTTCGCTTTCGGTGCTAGTTGCTCATTTTAGATATCTAACGAGTATTTTTTGTCTTGACCATGGAACTTGTGCATCTTTAAGCGGACAGTTTGGCAGCATTCCAGATCCATCAATCAATGATATTATGCTTGATTGCTTGTTCAAAGTTGCTCATATATCTTCCTAGATGCCTCCAACACCTACTTCTGCCCGAGTTCCAATTCCAATCAGTTTCGACTGTTTTGAGCAATTCGACATCTGGATGAACTCACCAACATGATAGCCTTATCAGTAACAAAACACAACTGATTGAGATTTAAGACCACCACTAACAAGACGCCAATTCTTAACGAATCCTAAAAAAAAGGTTGGACATGCGAACGAATCGGACCCTAAAAGAGTGAGATCGATGTGAGTGAAAAGGTACATGCACACCATTTAAAGGCTATGGGTGATGGGTATTTAAAGCCTTGTGGCGTCACTGATTGGTTGGGATATGGTTTTGCCTGGCATCGTCCGCAGTTATCATGACGTGCTTTCTCTATTGTGTAACTTTTCAAACTGGAGGGCTATCTTTGGTATATAAGAATCTTATGATTACATTATAGTTGATGAAGCATTGAAGCATAGAGATGGTCTTCCCGCAAAAAAAGCATAGAGATGGTCATTAGACCACCCTGTCAAATATGATTGTTCATGATGTGTTTGGTTCCTTATGAATCAATGCTGTTTGAAGAATAGCATAGTGATGGCTTCACACATGCAGCGGCCATTGTAACAAAAAACTAAATAATTTAGAATCTAAAAAGTACCACATTTTTTGAAAATCAATAAATATGAGAAAAGATGTCTGACTATTTACGGATAAGATTGTAGTTCTGATACGATTCTCCTGCTGCTTTTGGGTGATCCTTTTTGTCTTGTGTCACAATGGTTGTTGGAGACACTCCAATTTGTTTGTTTGCTGTAATTTGTCCTTAGCATCCGTTGGAGATTATGTGTCTTCGTGTGCTTGGGTTTTGAAGCAACGATTTATCGAAAAAGGCTTTCGGCCCGCTTTATAAATAAAGCAAACCGCCAGAGAGCACATATACAAGGACTAGTCCACACACACACACACCCAAGTCTCACAAATAAGTACAGAGGTTCTGCTGAGGGCACAACTCAACAAGCCCAGACAAAATAAAAGAAAAGAGCCGGAGATCGGGACAAGCGTCTAGTCAGGTTCCGGCGGAGGCGGCGGGGGCGGCAGCGACAGACGGACGGCCATCGAGCGGAGGTTGTCGATGAAGGCGGAGATGGCGTCGCGGTCCTGAGGACGGCTAAGCGTCCGCCAAAGCTGCAAGAAACCAGATAGTTTGAAGATAGCGTCAGTAGCTCGTCGAAGAGGAGTGCGCTGGTCACAAGCTTATTGCGGATCGTCCAGAGGGTCCAAGCAATGACCCCAATCTCAAGCCACCTAATGTGGCGAGACGTCAAGGGGGAGTTCTAGAGTTCGGCAAATAGGTTGGGGAAGTTGGTGTGGCATCAATTTCCACCGACCGCTTCACGAAAGCAGCTCCAAACAAATTGAGCGGACACACATGATAAGAAGATGTGATTTGAGTCTTCGGGGATACCGCACAGCGGGCAGATGCCAGTGCCCGGGCCATTTTTCTTGCGAACCTCGACCCCAGACGGGATCTGACCGCGAATCCATATCCACATGAAGATCCGGATATTCAGAGGCAGGTGGATGGACCACACAGTCGTAAGGGGGGAAGGGGCGGAGGAGGGTGCGATGGCCTTGTAGAGAGACTTGGTGGAGATTTTGGCCAGAAGGCTCGAGGAGCCATCGCACCTGGTCAGGAGCACCGTCCACCATCGGCTCGTGGAGAGCAACGCAATCCAGTAACTCACGCCAAGCGATGGACTCCGGGGGCCCAAATGGCCTACGGAAGGTGAGGCGCCCTAAGTCAATAAGGTCCCTCTCGACTGAGATCAAAGGATCGATGGAGATGGAGAAGAGGACGGGAAAGCGCGCAGCGAAGGGGGTGGCTCTGGCCCACCGGTCAAACCAGAACAAATTCGACGCACCAGAGCCCACCGAGATGAAAGTCCTAATGCGGAGAACCGCAAGAAGTTGGACGACCGACTGCCAGAACTGGGAGCCGCCAGATCTCTGGCAGAAGGCGAGGGGCTGTCCGCGCAGGTATTTGTTCCGGATGATGTCGAGCCAGAGGCCACCGTGACCTTGTGAGATGCGCCAAAGCCAACGGGATAGGAGGGTGATATTCATGCGCTTAGAGCACATGATGCCGAGGCCGCCTTGTTTCCGGGGCTTGCAAATGTCAGGCCAACTGACCATATGATATTTCTGCTTATCGTTGTCGCCAGCCCAGTAGAAGCGAGACTGGACTTTGGCGATCTCATGGTGCAGAGTCTCGTGAAGGCTGTAGAAGCTCATGAGGAACAAGAGGAGGCTGGAGAGGGATGAGTTAATGAGAATTTTCCGGGCCGCCTTTGATAACCATCTACCCTGCCATGGCTCAATGCGCGTTTGAAGCTTGGCCACGGTCGGGCGCAAGTCCACGACAGTGAGCCGGGAGTCACTAATGGGCGTACCAAAGTGGGTCGTGGGAAAGGACCCCAGGCGGTAGTTAAGCCAGTTGGCAATGGCCACACTCCGCTGGAGAATAGACCATCGCCATTACATCACTCTTGTCGAAGTTTATCTTAAGGCCAGACATTTGTTGGAAGCAGAGGAGGAGGAACTTGAGGTTGGAGATGTCCGCCTCCGAGCCTTCGACCATGATGATGGTGTCGGCGGCATACTGGAGGAGGGAAATCCCGGAGGCTCCGGCCAGGTGGGGGGTGATCCCACGAATATGGCCAGCAGCCTTCGCCTTATCCAGGATGGCGGCAAGAGCGTCCACCACCATATTGAATAGAATGGGGAGAAGGGGTCGCCTTGTCTAACCCCACAGAGGGTGGGGAAGTAAGGGCCGATCTCCCCATTGATGTTCACGGCCGTGCGACCGTAGGAGACCATCTGCATTACTCTGGTGATCCAACTGTCGTCGAAGCCCTTCTCGAGCAAAACTTCTCGAAGGAAGATCCAACTAACAGTGTCATAAGCCTTATGGAAATCAATCTTCAGGAATACCGCCTTGAGGTGTTTGGAGCGGACCTCATGGAGGACTTCATGAAGGGCAAGCACCCCATCCAGAATATACCGACCTTGGATGAAGGCGGACTGGTTGGGATGGGTAACGCGGTCAGCAAGAACACAAGAAAAAAATCAGATTCGATCTAGAATTTCATCAAAGTTGCAATCACACTAGTAGAAAAACCCCCATTCGTCCTGGTTCGTGAGGGCCATTTGTCCTGGTTGCCGAACCGGGACTAAAGGATCGTTACTAAAGCCCTGTCCCTTTAGTCCCGGTTCGCCCAGGAACTGGGACAAATGGGGCTCTAAGTGGCCGCTGCCGCTTGCCCGGGCGGGGGGTCCTTTTGTCCCGGTTGGTGCCACCAACCGGTACCAAAAGGCTTTCACGCAGCGTCGACATTTCTGGCTGGGTTTTGTTTTTTAAGGGGGTTTTGGGGGTTTTGTAGGGTTAATTTAGGGGTTTCATATATTGTGTTAGCTAGCAAATAGAGAGAAGTGTCCTCTCTTATCTTCGTGCTTGGTCGACGCTACATATAGAGAGGACTCGACACGCTAGCTAGCTAGTAAGCAAATGAAGGAAACTATTAAGTACAGAAGATCGACACGAACATATACAGAAGTGATCGACCTCTCCTTCTCCGAGAGATTGGTCGAAAAACAAGTTTTCGTATATCTTACCGACGGTACTGGCTACATATATATATACAATGTGTATGATCTCTTACAATACCCTAACATATGAACTCAACTTCCACATGCATGGTGGTATTCTCCGGCTTTATTGATGACGTGGTCAAGAAAGAATCCAGCCAATTCCTCTTGAATTGCTCGCATGCGATCTTGTGGCAGGAGTTCATTCGGCATCTCCCACATCTAATTTGAATAAGGGGGTCAATACATATATATGAATGAAACTCAAGAGAAATGATGGTAATAAAATAAACTTGTGAATATTTTTGCATACGCACTTCATATTGTCTTTTATAGTAGCCCCGGCTATTCTTGGCCGCCGCGTTGTAAATGAACTCGCGGACGTAGAGTCGACAGTAATTATTCCCGGCTTCCTGTCACTAGCACTTTACGAGAAATAGAGGTCAATCAAACTGATAATGAAGCATTATAAATGGCATTGATGAAAGTAGCTAGAATCAACGGGAGATGCGCGGAACTAGCTAGCTAGCTAGTAGTACTTACTTTCGGGTATTCCCATTGCAGATCCCGCCGCAGTCCCGAAACTTGTGCGGTGAATGCTTTCCAAATCCTGCGGGACAAAGAAAACAATTACTTGATATCATGAAATGAACAAAGTTGCCGATATGGTGCGATAATGATCGATTCAACTTACTTCTCGAGCATTTTAGACATGTCCGCATAGTCCTCGGGATCTTTTCGTCTCGAGTCTAAGAAGTTTACTAGTCCCTGCTCAAGCTTAATCTCTAGAAGAATATAATGGAACATGCGCACACATGCATAACTCATCAATTACATTAATTACTATAACCTCGAGTAATAATTAAGGGAAACCGAATATGCACAAGACAGTAACACTCACTTGAAGTTGTAAGGAAAGAGTATTGTATCTTTGTTTTGATTTTTTACCAACGATCGTAGCAAGTTGTCCTCGGTTTCTTTGGCATGAAATGTAACCGTAAATTCATCTATGAGATTTGTGTTAATGAACCCAACATAATACATTTCAGCTTTTCTGCATTCGACGATCTTCAATCTGCATAATATAGTGAAGATAATTATATATACATGCAATAAAAGAGCTGAGCTATATATAGAGACTTAATGACAGAAGTAGTACTTACAGACAGTAGCAAGTGACTGTTAATTTATGGAGGGCCTTTAGATTGAAAAACTGGAAGAACTCCTCAAATGGAACAGACAACTTCTCAATTCCAACGAGGTCGTGTTGTTCCTCTTTAACTTTCAGCGTCAAAGTATTGATTTTTTTCCTAGCTGACCGCTTTCTGCAGGTTTTCCATGTACCAATCATGGAATCTTCGCATCATCGTTGTTAGAGTAGTTCCATCTTTGACGAGAGGCTTCCCGTACTCGTATTTGAATTCGTCCACCTCCATTATATCAAACTGTGTATCATCGTAATCTGCACGATTGGTACCGGGCAAGATCCCCGGATGATTAGCGACGATATCGCTAGACACCTTGAGCGGGGGCATAATTGGTTCGCTTGTTTGCCGAGCTGGGAATTTCTTTCCCAGTTCTTCGTTCTTGTAACCTTTGTCACTTCAAGTACTTCCCGACCGCTTCGCTTCCTTATATGTCTTTTCAGTAATGCGCTCATAGTTGGTTTGCGGCGGAGACGGTGGTGGTCGCTGCAGGGCATCCAAAGTGCGCTTCGCTTTCACCGGATCTATCTTCTCCTCCGGAGGTGGATGTCTCTTAGCTCTTTTCGTTGCGAAGTAGTCCTTCACTTGGGCTTGACAGATCTCCTCGTTTTCCTGTTCGGTCATCTCGTATGGTAACTTCTCTAGAGTCTTGAGAGATGGACCGAATCTTTATTGCCTCCCGCCTCTGGCAGTACTGCTAGACGCCGGAGCAGGCCGAGCGGCTGCGGCTGTCTTCTTTCATTGCTTACGAGGCAGAGGAGAAGGACTATGACGTGCCGGAGCAGCCGGAGCGGCGGCGGGTCTCTTCTGCCCTTGCTGAGGAGGCGGAGAAGGAGGAGGCTGGCTGGTTGGGCGCGCTGGCGCAGGCGGAGAAGGAGGTGGAGTGCCGCCACGCGCCAGAGAAGGAGGCGGAGTGTTCTGATCACTCACCGGAGAAGGAGGCGGAGGAGGAGGCGGAGTGCCTTGACTCGCCGGAGGAGGAGGAGGAGGCGGAGGCGTCCAGTTCGGAAGGTTGATGGGCTCTTTCCGCCATAGGCATGGAGTCTTCAGAGCAGAACCCAGCTGAGCCTCCCCTTCACCGGTAGGGTGGTCAAGCACGAGCTCCTCAAATCCCTCCGTTATTTCATCCACCGTCACCCTGGCATATCCTTCTGGAATTGGACGGTAGTGAAAAGTTGCACCGGGTTCAGGAGGTTGAACAGAGCCGACAGCCGCCTTAACTTTGTAGTTCTGTCATTGCGTCATAGGTGGCAATGTTGAGACTCCGTGATAGCATCCATGGGGTAGCTAGCAGGATCCGTGAAGACAGGCTCCAGCTGAAGCAGCTCGGTGGAAGCTGCGCCGCTTCTCCGCTGAGATGGCGGGGTAGCTTCGGCAGGTCGCTTGCTTCGAACTACATCTCGTTCCTCTAGCTTTCGTACTCGTGCATGTAGCTCCTACAGTTCGCTCTGCTCCACTTTCCTCCTCCTCTCTTGGCATTCGTAACCGCCTGTGTCCGGAAACCCAGCCTTCCACGGAACGGAGCCTGGCGTGCCTCGTGTCCGTCTAGGGTGCTCAGGATTCCCGAGGTCCATTGTGAGCTCGTCCTTCTCTCTGTCTGGAATGAACGTCCCTTCCTGCGCCTGCGTTAATATAGTGCCGAAGCTTCGTGAGGGGTATTCGTAGTTGCTCCCTCGTCCAAATGCACTTCCCTGTTAGAGGGTCCAAGGTTCCACCAACCCCGAAGAACCAAGTATGGCAACGGTCTGGCCAGTTCAATGTCTCTGGTTCGACCCCTTTATCAAGCAGGTCGTTCTCAGCCTTGGCCCACAACGGTCGGGCTTTGAGGTAGCCACCTGACCCCGTGCGATGGTGATGCTCCTTCTTCGCATCATTTATCTTGTTTGTCGCTGACATCTTCTTACTCCTCTCCGATGTCTTGTTGGCCACAAATGCGTCCCATTAATCTCTGAGCTTCTCAAATCGGCCGACGAATTCTGGTGTCTTTTTTTGTCGACAAACTTTGCTTTCAGCTCATTCTTCCACTTCCTGAATATATCTGCCATCTTCTTGAACGCAAAGGACTTGATCATTGGCTCCATAACTGGATTCTCTGGATCCTCCTCTTCCGGTAGGGTGAAATTTACCTTCTGCGCTTTTCAAAGATCCTCTTTCTATCTATCTTCGACAAAAGAAACTTGAAGCTCTTCATCCTTAGGCTGATTCCATAGCTCGATGCTGATCGGGATCATGTCTCTAACAAGAACCCCGCACTGAGTAGTAAATGCGTCCTTGGTTCAATCGGTTGGCCATCGGGCGTGATTGCTGTGATCTTGAACCTTTCATCCGAGCACAACTTTTTCTTCGGACCTCGTCTCTTTACCGAAGTTGTGCTCGATCCGGAGGGCTAGAAATAAGAAGAAATACGAGAGTTAATATGTGTAGATACCAAAACAATGAATGCATCAATTAGCTAGTCGGCACATGCTTAATTGATATATATACCTGGTCGGACTCTGTTCGGTCACCGGAGCCGTCATCACGGTCTCCTTCTTGCACGGACATTCAGTCACCGGAGCCATCATAATCATGTCCTTCCTCCTTCGTTGTTCGATAACCGTAGCCTGCTTCTTCACCCACTCCTTCCAGACCATCGGTTTCGTTGAGATACGACATGACATCAGCTCTGGCTGCGATTATGTGCCCCAACACCCGTTCTGCTTCCTCGTCTTGGCCGTGCTCCATAGTTTCTGCAAATATTACAACATGACAATTATTATACAAACATGACAGATCGATATATTAGTGGCAAACGTAGAACTAGCTATAGCTATTCACAACAAGGAATTATATTAATCAATGGCCTCGACACTTCTCTAGGGTTTGGGGTGGCCTCGGCAACGCTTAAAGGGTTTGGGGTGGCCTCGACGACAACGCTCTTTTAACTTGGTAAAGGAGGGGGGTATATCGACAACGACGACATACATACATGGAATAAAATGTTATTGGGGAGGGGGTATATCGACCCTCCCCCCTCATGTCGAAGTTATTGGGGAGGTGGTATATCAACAACGACATACTCGATAAAGAAAAAAATAAGAAAAAAAGAGGAGCAGAAGAAAGGAATAGAGGTGAAGAAGAAAAAAAATAGAAATTACTCTATTTTTTCTTTTTCTCTCCTATTCCTTTCTTCTTCTCCTCTTATTTTTCTTTTTTTTCTCTTCTTATTTATTTATCCTCCTCTTCTCCTTTTTATTTTCCTTCTTCCTAAACTAAACATAAACTAAAATAACCTAAAACTAAACGAAACTTCTCCTCCTCCCTTTTTCTTCTTCTTCTTTTTTTCATCCTAAAACTTTATGAACAAAATTACAACAGAAAAAGACAATAAAAGTTCTATGAACAAAATAAAAATTCTATAAAAAAATGACATATTCTTCGCATATGAATATACAAAAATTTGCATATTCTACAATAATATCACCAAAAAAATCGATGAACATAAAAAAATCCTAACTTTTGCATATGAACATACATACATCAAGGGCATCATAAGCAACTACTACAATATGAACAAAAAATCTATATATGTGAACAGGGCCTTCGTGGTCGTCAGGCGTCTTGGGCGTGGCGCTGGGCGGCGTTAAGTGCGGGGAGAGGGGGACGGCGCGGTGAGGCTCACAGTCAAGGTGAGCGCGGTGAGGTCGGGGTAGGGTGGTCGGCGTCTTGTGACAGCGAGGTCGGGGTAGGGTGGTCGGCGTGCGCGACGACGAGGTCGGGGCAGCGCACTGCGAGGTCGGGGCAGGGCGCGTCGAGGTCGGGGCAGGGCTCGGCAACGGCGATGTCGGGGCAGGGCGTGTCGAGGCTGGGGCAGGGCGACGGCAACGACGGAGACGGCGGACGGGGGCGGCAGCCTGGCGGTGCTGATATCGTCGGGGCGGCAACTGCGAGATGAGAAGTGAAAATTTTCACAAGTCTTGCTTATATACACGACGCATTGGTACCGGTTCATGGCACCAACAGGGACCAATGCCCCTCTTTAGTTCCGGTTGGTGCCACCAACCGGGACCGGAGGAACCGGTTTGTGGCACCAACCGGGACCAATGCCCCCCTTTAGTCCCAGTTGGTGCCACCAACCGGGACCAAAGGACCTGTGCTGCCCGCGTCGCGGCCAAAGTTTGGTCCCACCTCGCTAGTTGAGCGAGCTCGAGAGTGGTTTATAAGCACTGCTGCACCCACCCTCTCGAGGTCCTCTCAACTGCAGGCTTTCGGCCCTAATCTGCCACTATGTGCCTCTGGGCCTACTGGGCCTACTGCGGGCCTGAATCCTGGCCTTTTGTTGGGTTTCTAGTCATATTCAGGCCGTGGAGGCACTTTTTTATTTTTCTGTTTTCTTTTTTTCTTTATTTATTTTATTTTGTTTCTACTTACAGCAAAATACTTACTAGTTTTTCAGTGATTCTTTTTGCTTTTAGGTAATAAAAATAATAAACATTCTGTTAGTGCCATTTGTTTTCTAATTTGAATAGTTTAAATTTGAATTTTTGGAAATTAGTGTGAATCACTAGTTTTTGAATAGCTTTACTATAAAAATAGATTTTTTAGTGATTCTTTTTCCTGCTATTTAATATTACTGTGTTTTATCATTATATTCAAAAACATATTTTGTTATTTTAGTTTCTAACAAAAAATTCTTTATGATAATTCTTTTTGCTATTACAGTTTCTAACAAAAACTTTGTTTATGAAAATTCTTTTTTTCTTTTAATGTTTTGAACAGAAAATAATTTGATAATTTTAGTTGCATAAATTTTATATAATTTTAGTTTCAATAATACTAGAGGTTTTGTAAAAGTTTATTTTGTTTTTACTTATTTATTAAAGTTTATTTTGTTTCTACTTATTTATTTTCTTTTCTTTTTCCTTTATTTATTTATTTTATGAAAATTCTTTATTTTTGGCTTTATTAATTTTATTTTGATTCTACTTACTGTTGCTATTTTTATTTATTTTATCATAGTTTATTTATTTTACTTTATTAAAGTTTATTTTGTTTCTACTTATTTATTAAAGTTTTTTCTGTTTCTACTTATTATTTTATTTTGTTTCTACTTGTTTCTTTTCTTTTCTTTTTTGCTTTTTTATTTATTTTATGAAAATTCTTTTTGCTTTTAATGTTTTACACACAAAAGCCCTCTCCCCTGACTAGTTCATTGGTCCCAGTTCGTGGTTCGAACCAATACTAATGATGGTGGGCCAGGAGCGAGGCCCATTGGTTCAGGTTCGTCCCACCAACCGGGACCAAAGGGGCCAGACGAACCGGGACCAATGCCCCCACGAGGCCCGTCAGGCCCTCTGGCCTCACGAACCGGGAACAATGGGCCCATGGCTCCCGGTTCCTGACTGAACCGGGACTAATGGGTTTATCTGGCCAGAGCGAAAGCCCTGTTTTCTACTAGTGTCAGTAGCTGATGCACACACGTACAAAGCCTGGCAATGAACTATCCAGCGAAGCTCCAAGTAGTCACATTCAATAGTACTTTTCGAGTTTTAGTCTTGCCAATAAATAATTTATCGTGTTTTGTTCTTTTGAAAATAAAACAATACACAGCTGCATTGCATGCAGTAAGCATGCTGGAAAATATATTCTTATAACAGTAAAATCTCCTGCTCTTAAAGTTGTTTGCATAGTTGATATGTTTGAAAATTTCTAAATGATTACTTGACCATGATTTTATTTTAATAGTTGGCAGATGTAAAGGATTCATGGACCATCAAGATAATGCCAGAATTATACTACTACTATGGCTGATTCTTGACCTTTCTATTCCGTTCTAAATCAGAGGATAAATTTACCTGGGCGGATGGATCTTGTGGAGCTTCTGCAATGGCGGGCGTCGAGAGCAGAGATGCGGATGACGGAGGCCAGACGGCCGGACCCGGAGTGGCAATTCCCAGACTTGCTTGCTTGCCGCGCCGCCGTCACCACTTTCCTACAGGTGCCACCCGCTGCCACCTCAGCCGACTGCAGCCTGCAGGCAGCTGGTCGTGGGGAGCAGGGGAGAATAGATGATGTGTACCGTACTGGAGTCAGCCAGTTTGAGGCCTTGAGTTGTTGTGTGGGCTGGACCTGGACATGTGTCGATTGGGCTTTGGCTGTTTTGGTCTATATACGTAATATATATGTATATATAAATTTATATTGTCTCAAATATATATATATATATATATATAATTTTTTTGCTCCAAAATCATTGGTGTTCCATGGAATACCAGGGAATACCCCTGGCTCCGCCACTGGGCGTGTGCCATTGAGGCCGTGGCTAAGACTAGCCACAGTGGGAGTAATTTCAGCAGTATAACATCGAGTCCAACTCTTCAAATTTGCTTATGTGGCAATGAGTTAATGAGGAGAGATATAGTTTGAGTAACTTAGGTAGTTACTGTAACATCACATGCCTCAATGCAATATGGGTCTATAACCTAATAAATGAAGCTTTGCATGACACCACACTTATGTTACTACCCACTATGCAGGTAGTAATATAGTCTAGGGATATATGTATGTTACTAGTGTATGTTACTCTTCATTGTGGCTAGTCTAAGGTATGAGTTTTGTTTGGCTTAAATTTTCCGGCTAAGTTTCCACATGTCCTATATGTATTCGTTATGTGCTGCTTCTTGGATGGACCTGGGTAATTTTGGCATTTGAGAAACCTTTCTGCGAAGTGGTCCAAGCTTTTGAACCCTGTTTATTGGCAACATACGAACAAACTATGTCAAAAAATTGTTGCTGGCAAAAACTACTATTTTTACACGTTCTGTCCATAAGCATTTGGATAATGGTCTCTTTGTCTACTTGTTTGTTCTGTTGCTCCTAGTGTTGTACAAAGTGACAGGCTGCTGCTTGAGGAGACTCACAGAGTAGCTCATAAATCTTTTCCAGATGCCTCCAACACCTAGTTATATTCGACTTCCAATTTTTACCAGTTTTGGCCGTTTCTTCCGCGACAACCTCACTAACAACAACAAATAATTTAATTAAATGGAGCCGGAGCCAGCTACATACACTAAAATCAAGCTGCCAATGCTCAACAAAACTTTTGAAAAAGCAAGTGAATATGTGATAAAATTGATCCAAAACAATGAGACCAATCGAAACTCATAGGCAACCCACAACACTATAGCATAAAATAAATCAAAAAGCTATGGATTAGTCTATATGTCAAACTCCTTGGACTTTATAATGGCATAAGGTGTTGGTGGGAGAGAGGTATAGTAGGTTGTTAAAATGAGTGCGCTTGCGTGCATTGCTAGTGATGAGGGGCCTAAACTGCCATTTAAAGGCTATTGGCAATGACACATCCTTGAGTCATCACTAGTTACTAGATCAGTGAAGGCGCGCATTGCTGTGCCCGTCTATTTTTGCACAACAATGTTAGGAATTGATAAAAATATATAGGCCCAGATAATCTTTTTGTTAAATTATAAGTTAACATGGTAATTCATTTCACAGCGTAGTTTTACGATGCAAAGTTTCAAAAATTGTAATGGTATATAGAGAACTCCCCTTGAACTGAAAATAGAACCACTAAATCCAAAAAATTAATTCACTTATGAATATGATTATTTACTCCACCAACAAACATGACTGTGTTACGTGTGAGAAAATTTTCAATGGGTCAGAAATCAAATGTCTACCTCAGACAAAAAAAATGCTCATGCCCTAGACCATGTATTGGCAGCTTTGTCTCACACATGAGCTTATTTTCAGCAACTACATGATATAGAGGGAATCACTTCTATTAGTGGAAATTCCCTATGTTCAGACTCAAATGTATATGCATGTATGTATATTTGCCTGTAATAGTAAAGTACGGTATCTTTTCGAATGCTAATGGTGGAGTGAACTTAGCTACTTAGGCAAAGAATTGGAGCTCAACGGTTACGGTAAGCATTGAGTAAATAAAATATAAATGTGCATAAACGATATAATTCCAGCAATAGATCTATGTTCTAGGCATATTAATTATACTCGAATACCCAACCTATTACCTCTGGCAAAAATCCAGGTTTGAACATAGATATGATAATAGCTTTCTCGATGGGTCGTTTCTCGGCATCTCAAACGCGGTAAAAAAATCATGATGTCCAAGGTGCGCATCCTGATGATCAACAATGCCTTGAAAAACCTTAGTTGAACCCTGAAACCACCCATGTAGGGCTTCCACATCAATTTCGAATCAGCATTGTATTTGGAGCAACGTGGGTATATGTAGATTTCTTTGAGATGTAAATCCTTGTGTGGGGTTTTGATAATAGAATGATCAATATGACTTAACTGCATAACTGTACCATCGGCAGTGTGGACCTGATCATTGTCGTGGTATTTCTCATGCATGGTCACCTTTTCTAACTCAATGGTGATGTGATCTGTAGCACCTCTATCAACATACCAATTAGTATCAACTTCATATTTGCCATCGGCAGCTGCGGCAACGCGTTTTTTCTGATAATTGTTGTCGTCGGCATAGCGCCAATTGCAATCCTTTGTAATGTGGTTGGTTCTCTTGCATGTTTGGCAAGGACCAAATTCATCCAATTCAGATCCACACAATGCGTTATAGTTGCTGTACTGTCCTCCTCCTTGGCGCCCCTATTGTTGTAGAAAGGGTGGCCAATGTTGTTGTTGAAGCGGTTGTTGCCAGCACCGCCTTGCTAATTGTTGTAGCCACCGTGGCCGCTGTTGCCGCTTTGCTGATTGTTGTAGCCATTGTTCCCTCCTTGCTGATCGTACTTTTCTCCACGCCGCCCACTGGAATTGCCTCGAGATTGGCCATAATTGCCCTTGGATGGACCACTACCACCATGGGCAGTTGCATTTGCTGATGATTTGAAGTTGCCTGCAGCGCCTTGGAATAACTCAACCCTCTGATCAAAATTGGACATGAGAGCAAAGAGATGATCAAGAGGGCGCGGTTTTGTACCGAGATCAAGGGCAGAAACTAGCGACCGGTAGTCCATGTACAGCCTGGAGAAGATGTGGGAGATCAACTCCTCATCATCAAGGTGGCTGTCGGCGGCTGGTAGCTCATCGGCCAGTGATCTCATGTGGGCGAAGTTGGTTGCCATGTTCTGCTTGCCCTTCTGCGCATTGGTGAGTGCAACACGAAGGTTGTTGATGCCGCTGCACGATGTAGAGGCGATCATGTTGGCGAGGTAGGACCAGAGGTCGTGCACCATAGGGGTCGACACAACCTGGACGAGCACTTTCTTTATCATGTTTTTCAGCAGATAACCAAGCACGAGCTGTTGCCTGGCCCAGATCACATTCTCGTGGTTGTTGATAGTGATGTCTGTGGAGGAACATCGTACCCATCCTGGGCTACGGCTGCATGTTAATATAGGCCAGGGCACGACTCCTGGCATAGCGTACAAGATTGTTCATATTACATGGAGACTTGGAGAGAAAGAGATAAATAGATAAGAGGAGATTACAACCACATGACAACTAACTAGAGATCATAGTCTATCTTGGTTTGGACGCCTCCACCGATGGTTATCTCCACAAGCTGAACGGTATGTCACGTAGACACAGTCGGTGCAACATATGTTGTTCAACACCCTCCGATCACAACTTTGTTAAGTTGAGATTACGTTTGAATTCTTCAAAGTTTCTTGTAGGCAAGGCTTTGGTGAATCCATTTGCAACCTGATCTCGAGAATGTACAAAGCGAATTTCCAATTGCTTATTGGCAACTCGTTCTCTAACAAAATGGAAATCAATTTCAATATGTTTAGTCCTTGCATGAAAAACAAGATTAGTAGACAGATAAGTAGCACCAAGATTATCACACCACAAGCATGGGGCTTGAGTGTTTTCACACCAAGCTCTCTCAACATGGACTGAACCCAAATGATCTCAGCTGTGGCATTGGCTAGGGCCTTGTACTCAACTTCTGTGCTTGATCATGACACAGTGGCTTGTTTCTTTGCACACCATGGTATCAAATTTGGACCAAAGAACACTGCAAACCCACCAATAGAGCGTCTGTCATCTACACATCCTGCCCCAGAATCAGAGAAGGCACTGACAAGTGTGGATGAGGACTTGGTAAAAGTAAGACCAAGATTCATGGTGTTTTTCACATATCTCACAATACGTTTAGCAGCAGTCCAATGAGTTTTGGTAAGTGCATGAAGAAACTGACAAACTTTGTTCACTACAAAAGAAATATCAGGTCGTGTTAAGGTCAAGTAATGGAGTGCTCCTACCAAGCTTATGTACCTGGTGCTGTCATCAGGACTCAAAAGTTCTCCTTCTGCAAGTGACGATTTTTTTGTGCTGGATAATGGAGTTGGTGAAGGTTTGCATCCTTGTAACCCAACTCTTCTCACCAGGTCAGTAGCATACTTTTCTTGAGAGAGATGAAGGCTATCACCTTGTTTCTTTACCTCAATCCCTAGGAAGAAATGCAAGTCTCCCAAGTCCTTGAGAGCAAATTCACCACTAAAATCCTTCAGCAGTCCTGATATTGCCTCATCAGATGAACTTGTGACTATAATATCATCAATATATATGAGAACAAATATTGATTTTTTCAGTTTATTGTAAATGAACAAAGATGTGTCAGACTTAGAAGGAACAAAACCAGGAGCTTGTAATTTCTGACTGAGTCTAGAGTACCAGGCCCTGGAGCTTGCTTCAGTCCATATAGAGCTTTGCCAAGTTTGCATACATGAAGTGGTTTGTTTTTGTTCTCAAACTCAGGAGGTTGTTTCATATATACTTCCTCTGCCAGAACGCCATGGAGAAACGCACTCTGCACATCTAGCTGTCGAAGGCTCCATCCCCTCAAAACAACAATAGAGAGCACAAGACGAATAGTTGCCACTTTAACAATAGGACTAAAAGTGTCCTCACAGTCTATGCCATATCATTGTTTAAAGCCTTTTGCAACGAGTCTGGCTTTGTAGCGATCTATGGTTCCATCAGATTTCCGTTTTACTCTGAAGACCCACTTGCAATCGATCAAATTTTTACCTTGCCATGGAGGAACCAGATGCCATGTTCTATTTTTCAGAAGTGCCATGTGTTGTTCTTCCATGGCCTTCTTCCAATTTGTATCACTGAGTGCCTCCTTAAGAGAACGTGGTTCATATGTAGAGCAGGCAAGACCAAACTTCGTGATTTGCTTGTAATTAACTGGTTTAGTTACCCCTTTTTGGAGACGTGTGCATGAAGCAATAGGAGGTGTAGCAGAGATGTCCGGTGCAACAGATCCGCCGATGGAGCCCCCTGCATCGATCGCCTCGTCATCATGCAGGGCAGACATATCGTCTGCTGCGGTTGGAGCGTGAGGCGTCACGGGTGGAGTAGGGCGTGGCGCACAAGATCCGAGGTTGCGCAGCGCATCCGGCTCAGGCCCATCATGCCACAATGATGAGGCGGGCCCGGCCAACTCTGCGTCGGATCACGCGTCTGGAGGTGCGTCAGGAGACCAGGCCGGATCAGCTTCGGAGGCCGCGCCTGGCGCCAGACGATGGGGCTGCGCGCCGGTTGGCTGGCGACGCTCATAGTGGAGGGGCCCAGCAGGAGCCCAGCGAATCTCGGTGCATCGCGTGGGGGCATCCAAGTGGTGCGGGCCGGAGGGAGCACCCGAGCCAGTGGCGAGGAGCGATGTGGCGGGTGCAGAGTCGAGGTTGCGGCGCTCGCCAGACGAGGCAGGATCCCGCGCGCTGCCAGTCTGGGGCGACCCCGACCCCGAGGGTGATCCGCTGCCAGCCTGCAGTGGAACCGACCCCGAGGAGGATCTGCTCCCCAACCCTGGACACATAAAATGTGACGTGTTGGGAGCGATTTCTGCATTGTGTTTACTGATTTCTGCGCCATTTTCTTCACAGTTATCATCATCTGCATCATCACAAAACTCATGGACATGGTTATGTGCATTAGTCAACATTGAGTCACTACAATTATTTTCCCCTTGGGTGATGCCGGTGAGACTAGAAGGCAAGAGAAGAATTTCTTCGCGAAGTAGAACTCCGGCATTAGGGTGAAGGTCGGAGAAAGGAAGCTTTGTCTCGTTAAAGACAACGTCCCGAGAGATATAGATGCGACCAGTAGAAACATCAAGGCACTTTACACCTTTGTGTTGAGCACTATAGCCAAGGAAGACGCATTGTTTGGAGCGAAACATGAGCTTGCGAGAATTGTAGGGACGAAGATTTGGCCAACAAGCGCAACCAAACACACGAAGAGTAGTATAGTCAGGTTTGGTGTGAAGGAGACGCTCAATAGGAGTTTCATAGTTGATGACACAACTAGATAGCATGTTGATGATGTGAACAGCTGCAAGGAAAGCCTCATCCCAAAACTTAAGGGGCATGGAGGGACCAGCGAGTAATGATAGACCAACTTCAACGATGTGTCTGTATTTGCGTTCAACAGACCCGTTTTGTTGGTGAGCATGTGGGCAAGACACGTGGTGAGATATGCCAATTTTCTGAAAGAAAGAATTTAACTTCTCATATTCTCCACCCCAGTCGGATTGGAGAACAAGGATTTTGCAATCAAATTGGCGCTCAACAAGAGCTTGAAAGTTGAGAAAAACTTGAAACACATCAGATCGCTTCTTAAGAAGATAAATCCAGGAAAATTTGTTATAGCCGTCTATGAAACTCACATAGTACATGTGTCTACCAATAGAAGAGGGGGCAGGCCCCCACACATTAGAGAAAACAAGTTGCAAAGGCTTTGTAGAAATGCTGGTAGAAACTAGAAAAGGTAATTGTGGCTTTTAGCCCTTTGACATGAATCACAAATTGTTTCGACATCACGCTCTCCAACATACGAGAGCCTATTTTTCCTAAGCAAACGCTCAACTAAAGAAAAAGATGCATTGCCCTAAACGATCGTGCCATCGTGTTGAAGACACTTTGGTGGCACTAAAAACTTGTTTATTTAGTCTTCTAATCTCCGGAATCAAAGGGTAAAGCCCACGAACGCATCTACCTCGATAGAGCACCTCCTTCGTTGCCTGATCCTTGATCAAAAAGAAGTATGGGTGAAATTCAAGAAAGATATGATTGTCAATAGCAATACGATGGACTGAAAGAAGACTCTTTGAAGCACTAGGGAGATGCAAAAAAATTCTAAGATGAAGTTTTCGATGAGGGGTTTTAACAATTGAGTGACCAACGTGACTAATTTTCATACCTTCTCCACTTGCCGTGTGGATGTGATCTTTGCCATGGTACTTATCACGCATGGTCACCTTCTCCAGCTCACCGGTGATGTGGTTTGTGGCGCCGCTGTCGACGTACCAGTTGGTGTCGACGCCGTAGGAGCCATCAGCAGCTCCGGCCACCTTCTCATCGTGCAATGAGTCATCTTCATCTTCCTCAAACCGATACCAACAGTCTTTTGCCGAGTGACCCGGCTTGCCACAGATTTGGCACCTGACTGTGTCAGGGCGTGATCTGTTGTTGGAGCTGCTGTTGCGCCGGCCTCTGTTTTGGAAGATGAAGGCAGGCCGCCGCGCGTGTTGTTGTCGCCGCTGATGTTGCTGCTGTTGGAACCCCTGCTCTTGTCGTTCCATGGTGGACCACGGTAACGAGAGCTCCCGCCTCGGCCGCGGGTGGCAACGTTGGCAGATGACTTGAAGCCACCTCCCATGCCTTGGAAGAGAGCCACCCTCTGATCGAAATTGCTCATCTGCCCGAACAACTCGTCGAGGGTGACCGGAGTGGTCCTGGCGCCGAGGGCGGAGACCAGCGGCTGGTACTCCATATCAAGCGCGTTCAGGATATATGAGATGAGCTCATCATCCTTCAACGGCTTGCCAGCCGCGGCGATCTCGTCGGCGAGTCCCCGCATGTATGCCAAGAAGGTAGCCACCGATTGCGTGCCCTTCTGCGCGTTGGTGAGGGCAGCGCGGATGTTGTTGACGCGGGACAGCGACGTCGACGAAAACATGCTCGCCAACGACGTCCAGAGCTCTCGTGCATGCGCATGCGATGGAAGTCACCTGCACTAGCACTTCTTTTGACAGATTATTGAGAAGATACCCGAGTACCTGCTGGTCCTCTCGGAACCAGACGGCATGGAGGGGATTGGGGATGGCTTCCTCCTTTCCATCCTTGTCCTTGCTGACGACGAACTAGGCCGGCTCCGCCATGCTTCCATCAACGTATCCGAAGACTCCAGCTCCTCTCAGCTGCGGCGTGATCTGGGTGCGCCATAGACGTAGTTGGTGCGGGTGAGGCGCTCGGTGATCTGGCCGGAGAGAGGGGAGGAAGCAGCGGCGGATGCGGCCATGGCAGGAAGCTGCGATGGAGAGGAGGAGCGCTAGATGGGAAGAGTCAGGCTCTGTATACCATGTGGAGGAACGTCGTACCCATCCTGGGCAACGGCTGCGTGTTAATATTGGCCAGGGCGCGACTCCTGGCATAGCGTACAAGATTGTTCAGATTACATGGAGACTTGGAGAGAAAGAGATAAAGAGATAAGTGGAGATTACAACCATATGACAACTAACTAGAGATCCTAGTCTATCTTTGTTTGGACTCCTCAACCGATGGTTATCTCCACAACCTGAACGGCATGTCACGAAGACACGGTTGGTGTAACATATGTTGTTCAACAATGTCCTTGCCCACATTGTCCTTGGCGACAACCTACTTGGACGGCTCCTTGTCCGATCCATCAACGAGGCTGAAGAGACCTGCGCTTCGAATTTGCGGGACGATCTGGGCGCGACACAAGATGAAATTCTGGCAAGTCAACTTCTCTGTATCCTGGATGGAAAGAGCTGCAGCAGAGGTTGAAGAGGACACCACGAATGATCGGTTTTTCTGGTGTTTAGATATCGACAAGATGTAGTGGAAGATGCTGGCTCTGGTTACCATGTATGATTTGGTATAACGTCCATGCCTGTTAGGACCGACGACTGTGTGTTAATATAGGTGGAAAAAACCCACGACATAGATACATAGTCGGTTTACATATCATGACAATCGAGGCATGGAAAATAGTTCCAATTATATACTAAAACAGATACCCTATGCGCCTGGACTCCTGAAATATGACGCAAGTTAACACAAAGTTGCTCATACATCTTTCACCACCGACCAAGGGGCCTTTGTGAGCCAGAATGGATGGCCGGATCTAAAAATGTTTCATTTCTATCTTATGACTATTGGTTACCAACTACCAAAGGGGAAAAGTAGGCTTGAGGGGTATAGAAAATTTGCTCACAAATCTTCCTGTATGCCTCCAACACCTATTTTTCCCTGTGTTCGAACTCCAACCGCTTTCGGCCTCTTTGAGGAAGTCTGGTTTATCGAATGAACTCAACAACATGATACACTTATCACGAACAAAAACAAAATAGAAAAATCAACAGGACTTAGCACCATCACAAATAAGACATTGATTGTTAACAAATCCTAAAAGTAACCAAGGGAACATGCGATCAAATCGGATCCTAAACTATGAGACTAATCCATATGATTAGGAAAAACCCCACTCTAGAAATATATCAAATTAAACTGGCTATGAACTACTCTAATCGGAAAGTCCCAAGACTTCTATTTTTGTATATGGCGGTGGTGCGAGTGGAATGATGCTTTAGTTGTTGTGTTAGTGAATGCAAGCACATACTCGCTTGCAAGTGAAGAGGGACATGGAGACCATTTAAAGTCTAAGGGTGGCGTGTATTTAAAGCCTTGGAGCATCACCAATTAACTGAGATTTGGTTTTCTTGGCATCATGCCATGGTCCGGAATTTTCATTATGTGCTTTCTCTATCTTGTGACAAATTGGAAGGCTAGTTTTGAAATCCATATTGGAATCGCTAAATAGACTTATATTTGGGAACGGAGGGAGTAGGTATTATATTTACACAATATATACTTAATGAAGCATTCAAAAGTAGAGATGGTCAATACATCACCCATTTTAAACGTGATTCTTCAAGAGACAGTTTGATGATTGTTTAGAATATGCGGTCACACAATATATTGAAAAACAAAGTAGCAAACCAAGTTGAACACAGATAAGCCTGTGCATCTTTGCAAACATAATATGGTATCACTTTAAATCTTGTTGTCCTTCCTAAGATTTACAACCCCAACACATTATTCGAGGAAAAATAACTTTCTGCTCGATTAGGCTCTATCCTACGATGCAATGTTTCTGAATTTCTGTGGTGGAACCCTGAAATCTGTGTGTAGTCTTAATGGTTATCCATCATCTCCCATGATTGGTTTGGTTCGTCCACTGTCTGAATATTAATCAATTGATGGAAGATTATACATTGTATTGATTTCTCATCATGTATTTGATTCTTTCTTGTGGTCTGTACACCTTTTGACGATTTTTGTCCAACAGCAATTTCTTGGTCTCAATACTTGCTTGCTCAAATCATGTCCCTCGATATGTTTGTCTGTTTAGCTTTATCATAGGAATGGTGCCTTTTCAATCCTTGGATGTCTGAATCTTTTTTGGTAGAACCCTGAAGTCCGGGTCAGGCTTTGTCTATTGTCTAAATCTTAACCAGTTGATGGCTAAGATGTGCACTGTGTTGATTCCAGCTCAAGATCCTATTCCTAGTTGGTTATCTGCACTACTTTTGACCATTTTTTTGGCAATCCAAAGTCTGTCGGTGGCCGTCTTTTACAAGCCGGCAGAGAAGATAGTGCAGAATCTCCGAGTTTTGTTCGGACTAAATATTAAGATTACGGACGTTCGGAATCTGGGATTTCGGCCCGAACGCGTTTTTACCTGTTGGATAAGATGCACGCATCTTGAAGCTTTTCTGGTTGCCACGTCATTTTTGTCGAGCGTTCGGGTTGAGCAGGCCATCGGCCGAACGAATCCCACCCACGTCTTTCGCCGCTCTCTCTTCCCCACTCATCTCATCCCTGCTCTCAGTCCTCTTTTTACTCTGAGCGATTACAACGGCGGGAGTGGGGGCTGATCCTCAGGGAGCTGCTCGCACCGGTGAGGGCGCTGGGTGCAGCAGCGACGGGTGCTGCGCTGACGGCGTTGGCGCGACGCGAACGACCCGATGCGGCGACGACTATCGCTGCTGGAACGCGGAGGAGGGGGGCGCCGGCGACCAAGTTCGCCCTGCTGGATGCGGCCACTACGAGCCTGCCCGCCTCCCCCCGCGAGCTCCCAAGGTGATGTTCGTCGTCTCCCGCGCCTCCTGCCGCTCGCGCGCCATCACCGGCCCATGTCAGGGGAGGCGAGTGTCTCGCTGGCCCAGGCGCCGGCACCGTTCCGCGAGGCCTGGCGACCAAGGTTGCGCGCCTCCTCGGCCGGCGGCCGGCCGGCCACATCCACCTCCCACCTGAAGCCGGCGGCTCACAACCACACCGTTCCAGTCTGTCTTTGCGGATCTCGCTTCCGCCTTCTGCGGCATCGCCCAGGGCCAGGCCGGCTCCCGGCACATGGCAATTTATATTCAGATGATATGGTTACTATCAGTTTTTTGACATACCAAATTGATGTTGGAACCGTATGCATTGGTAATGTTAATTGCCATGGCAAAAATACTTTATAATAAAGTTGCCATCAATTTTTTATTCAATAAATGATGGACATGACAACTATTCTGTAGGAAGTTCATCCAATTCATTCATAACTTGGCAAATTTATATATAGTTTGTATGGCAAATTCACTTACACATTATGTTTGCACAACATGGCAAATTTTTTATATTTCAATCTTCGTAATGTCCACATGGCGACGGGCTGGTGTAGTGGGCTGCACCGATTCAGATGACCGTGAGAGGGAGGCTGCCTGGACGGCTACGCAGCGGCGACCAATTGAATGGCACGACGCACGGTCTCTAGGCGCGCCTTGTGTGATGGCTGGCCGTGCGGTCTTGCAGTAGAGCGGGCGGCTAGCTCATCGTTTCTGTTGGTGGTGCGTCCCCATTTTTTCTGCTACTTGTATCTTTCACGTTTCTTCAGTTATATTGCTTGCTAGTACTCTGTTATCTCCAAGTTTGAGTTTATTTTAGCTAGAAGAATCATTTTTTTTGTAATTCCTTTTTCTGTGATAGCAACTTAAGATGTTTTTCCCATGGCAATTATTTGGTCATGTTTTTAGATAGTTCTGTTCCACTAGTGATGGCAATTATTTTTGCCATAGCCTGTTCTTGGTCTGGTGAGATGGTAAGATTGCAATCAGTACCTAATTTTTCAGAATGATTTTTCTGAGACAACCTGTTTTTTGTTTCTGTGTATTTGTTAGAAATGATTTTTCCGAATTGAGGTTCAGTTCAACACAGCTGCAATTTAACTTGTATTCACATGGTAAATTTGCCATGGCAAATTCATATGGTCCCATAAAAGCATTTTTTTCAAGGAAAAAGTGGTCATGGCATTTTTTTAAGTTTTTTCTTACCATGGAAAATTTAGTTTATCGCCCTTTGTCAAATTTTGAGTTTTATTTTTCGACCATGGAAAATTCAATAATTGAGCATGGAAAATTTTAGTAATTGGCCATGGAAAATTCATCTTAATGACCATGGCAAATTTTATTAATTGACCATGGCAAATTTGAAGTCCTTTTCGACCATGGAAAATTTAGTTTATTGACCATGGCAAGTTTAATTAATTGACCATGTCAACTTTTGAAGTTCTTTTTCGACCATGTAAAATTTAGTTTATTGACCATGGAAAATTTTATTATCTGGCAAATTTTACGTTCGACCATGGCAAGTTTAGTAATTGACCGCGGCGAATTTTGTTTATTGACCATTGCAAGTTTTATTAATCGACTATGGCAAATTTAGTAATTGACCATGGCAAATTATTTTTTCGTAGATCATGGCAAATTTAGTAATCGTTAAGAACATCCACATCTTCTGTCATGCCCCCTTTTGGCAAATTTTACTCCATTTTTGCCATGGAAAAAATACTTTTATTCACACGGCAAACTTCAATGTAAGTTGCCATGGAAAGTTTTAGTTTACATTGCCATGGCAAATTTATTCTAAAGAGCATGGCAAGTTTTGTTTTAAATGTGATGGCAAATTTACATTTTCTAGAACATCGCAATTTTAACTATGTAGGACGGTAAATATATTTGTATAGCCATGGCATTTTAATTTATTTCCAGGCAAAAGTACTCCATTTTTGCCATGGAAATAATTAATCCATTTTTCGCCATGGCAAATTTAACTCCATTTTTGTCATGGCAAATTTAACTCATTTTTTTCCATGTCAAAAATACTTTTTATTTTCACATGGCAAATTTTTAGTTTAAGTTGCCATGGAAAATTTATTGTAAGGAGCATGGCAATTTTAATTTAAACATTATGGAAAATTTATATTTTATATAAGATGGCAAATTTTACTATGTAGCATCTTAAATATACTTGCGTAGCCATGGCAAAAGTACTTCATTTTTGCCATGGCAACAATTAAACCATTTTTGCCATGGCAAATTATCTAGATTTCTGTGTGATATTTATTGTAAAGTATTTTTTTAGTTGGATTCATTTTTTCGATGGTTTTTTTATTTACCTAAATGGGCTTATTTTGGCCTGCCAACACAAGGGACATGAGGTTTTTACTCTTTTTTGCCATGTCAATTTTTACTTTCAATGGCACGACAATTTTTACTTTTTTTGCCATGGCAATTATTACTCTATTTTTGCCATGGCATTTTTTACTTCTAATATAAGCTGATGCATGAAATAAATCTCTAGATGAAAAAAGTTACGCTTCCCAAATCCGTCGCCGCCGCCCAACGCCGAGCCCTACTCTCCCCCCTCCCACTCGCGATGGACGCCGCCGCCCCGTCAAGCGCAGGCCGGAGGTCAAGCTCCCGGAGAGGTAACCGTCATAATTCTGCAGTTACAGTTTCACATCCCGTTTACGCCCGGAAATTCAGTCCTGCTTTCTTAGTTTCAGATCGCCACGATTCTGTCCAAGAAAGCCAACATCATTTCATCAATCTGCACCATCATATTTTCAGATCGACATAAGTAGTAAAACCGGTCATCGTTTTAAATTGTTTGTGCCCCCAAGTTGAATCCTCTTCCCAATTTCAGACCATCATCATTTCACTAAAACCAACAACAATCTGTACATATTGTTTCTGTGATGCAATTTACTGCAAGTGACATTAGATTCGTTCCCTGGATGCAAAACTCACCCACATAATTTCCAGTGTCTTCTTTTTCTGCATTAGTGTTAATTTCTAAAAAAATTACGTCCTTGGTCAGCTATGAGATGCTCTGCGAGTTCTTCAACTGCTTCGAGAGCTCCACCCGGCTCCTCCGCATGAAGGGATCCATGGCAACATTCCCCAATATCTGCGCTAGCATTCAGAACTTGGCTGAGAGGTACTGGCCTCTTTTGACGCAATAATCAGATAATTGCTGTTGTGTTTGATTTCCATGATCCACTCTCTTTTTCTCACAAATCTGTGAGAAGACTGCAAGAAACGGAGATGTCCTCTGCTGGTAAACATTTCTCATCAGATGCTTACATGTTCTAATTCGTGCTAAGAGACTCAGACGCATACATTGCCAACAAATATCCAAATTTGTGTTAATGATTTTTTTCAGCGTTGATACAGCACTAAGCCAGGCAGAGGTCCGACAAAGGTTGCACGGCGTCGGGTAGGGTGGACTCACAAGATTATTTCACCTTGTTTAGAAATGTAGCTGAGGATTTTCTTTTTCTATTGCGGGTGTAGAAATACAGCAGTATGTCAGTGCGAGTTTGTCCCTAGATTTTGGAAGATATGTACTAGTTGTCGAAGTTGATGTTCAAGTTGAGTCATTAACCATGCGGGCTTCCCTTGTGCTCAAGTTGAGAGTTGAAGCGCAATGAATGGCATGCATAGCTGAACTATTATAAAAACTGACGGTTATGTCTATTTCTACTGATACTCTGTCAATTTCATCCTCTAAAATATCTTTGGGTGAACTGGTGTGTGTTACCTTGAAACTCTGAAAAAATCTTGATCTCTCTCCCTTCGAGTACTTAGCAAAAAAGAAAAAGTAATTTAATAATAGTAGGGGAAGACAAAAAAGTAAAATCATTAGTGTTAGTCCTATTGATCTTACTTTGCAATCAGATGGTCCAAATAGTTTACTTTGCAAATTACAGTAGAGTGTAATGTGGATTCCACAAGTTTATTTGATTGGTCAAGGGATTTCTTCTCTGAGGCAGAATGTGACGGAAGTGGCTTGGTCTGATATGCAGGGTTAAATGAATTATATCTTCGAGCATAGCAAAAGTGCAGAGAAGGTCACATAATTTCTAGTTTGTGTTGACGTTGCAATACAACATTCCCACAATCAGCTCAATTGGATGGGCAAACAAACTTTGCAAGCACACACTCCCAATTGTTGCTACTAGCAAAACGGAAGAAGGAAACTTGATCCTTGTGTCCCTGAAATCTCCCACATTAGAGGAGCAGCAGAAACGACATCCACGTATTATGCGCAGTAGCGGGTGGCTACCAAATGCAAATTTGTTGAATTGCTTACAGAAATATCCATGAAGCAACGATGTTTCAAAAGGGGCTATTTGGTGACAATTTCTTTAGATGCTTGCATGCTTCAAATTTATTTTCCTCACACATAAAGAAAAGACAATTATATTTGTGGAACCTGCATGCTTTGTCGCATTGTTCCTCTATGCAAACAGAGTATTCCCTCCAGCAAGCAAAGGAATTGATGTGGCAGTAGTTTCTGGTTGAACCTTTGATAGATGTGCACCCTGCATGTTAACTAACTCGATTTGGGCCTACCGACTGGCCATAAAGGAATCATCATCGACAATGTTGGCTAACATGGAAGATGTGTAGGAGAAATAAGGCATGGTTGCCTCGTGACCTGAAAGCAGGATTCCTAGTGGGAGATGCCCTTTGTATCTAGCACAGTTTTCCCAGTGTCTTCCAATCCCACACATACACATTAAGACTCACATTCTTGCATGCACACTTTACAAGTACTATGTAGAAAGAGACCAGGAAAAGGGTGCACTTGCAATAGTGTTTGTTGTGGCCTTTGCAACATGGAAAGCTGGTGTTTGTTGTGGCCTTTGCAATGGTGTTTATAATGCCCGAGCAGCAATGGTCTAGTAGCGTATAACGGGAGCAATGATCTATGAATCAATGAACAATGATCGCAGTACTTCCATTGCACATGAATTTACTTTACTTCGATACATGCCCAATGAGTTTCCATGTGAGATCCATGTACCGCTTTCAGCTTAACTGAATGTTGCTAGAATAGCGAAAAAGGGTTTCCCCCCGCTTTATATATAAAGCACGAGCACAACATCAAAGCATCCGATACAAGCGCACGCCGCACACACCCAAGGCAAGATACATGAATGCCGGGCACCGACACACCACCTCAACGACTACAAAGCACCTAAAGATGAGCAAAAAGGATACGCTTAGAGCCGACGGAGACCACCACCACGAGGAGCAATCGTCCTTGAGGATGGGCGCGGACACGCCAAACTGAGGACTTCAAGACGGTGCCTCCAGGAAGGGCACGACGACGAACGTTGCCACCGTCAGATCCGAAGATCAAGTTTTTGCCCGGAGTAAGATAGAAGGAGTAGAAGCACCAGGACGGCGTCTGCAAGGAGAACACGACGTCCACGGACACCGTCACCGTCGAACAATGCATAGATTGGGTAGGTGATGTACCGCGGTGCTTCAACTCTTCCGCCGCCACCCTGGTCCAGCAACACCTGCAACCATGCCGCCCAAGCGGCCATGGTTGCATGCCCGCATCCGAGCCGCGCAATCCGCCCACGACCAACGCGCGACTCCCACCGCCAGGGCCGCCGCCCCGCCAAGAGACCACCCCGACGCCATCAAAGTCCACGACTTTGCCCAGGTCTACTACCCCAACACCACCTCCAGAACCGCCGGCGGCCAACTTGCCTCGAGAAGGACCGCGACCAAACATCGACCGGGGGAAGGGAAAAGTGGAGAAGTGGCCCATGGCCACGACCGACGCTGTGCCGGCTCCAGCTCCCCTCCCCTCCCTGAAACTGAGTTCCGGCCCCACGTCGACGGCCAAGGACACCATGGGGCATCGGCCACTGCCAGAAGCCGGAGAGGAAGGATGGCTGAATCGCCGCCGCCACTGCCTAGAGACGTCACCTGGGGGATCCACCGAGCCGAGCGCCGCCACCCAGCCGCGAGGGCCCGACTGGGTGGGAGCAGCCCACCACCTCCGCTGCCTCGCCGCCCCCCACTAGAGAACCCTGGCATGCCACCAGAAGCACCGCCGCCAACGCCACCACCGGCCCGCACCACCACCATGCCACCCGCCGCCTGACGCCATGCCACCATCGCCGACCTGCTCAGGAGCGCCGCCACGCCCGGCATCGAGCGCCGCACCCCGCCGCGAGATCTGAACCACGACCAACACCTCGTGCGGGGGACGAAGGGGCCCCGCCGCCGCCGGCGACTACCGGTCTTCGCCCGGCCGCGCCCTCTGGCGGCAGCGAGGGAGGAGGAGAGGGGTGCGGCGGCGGGGATCTGGAGCCCTCCCCGACGCCTCGCAGGTGGCGGCGTGGGAGGGGGAGGGGCCGTTCGGTTCAAAGTTGCTAGAATAGTCATGAAATATATTTGTTTGCGATCTTATAACAGGTTGTTCAATTTTACCAGGTACACAAGCATAGTTCTTCCTTTCCCATGAAATAACTCTCAATAAAAAGCTCTTAAGGTGAATGAAAAATGCCACATGACATGATCATATGAGCACCTTTTAAAGCCAACTGCACTCTTTGCTATCCTCGCAAAGCACGCAAACATGCGTACCTGTGTGAGAGAGAGAGATACCCCTACTTCGCTTTTTGTGAATCAATCTCTCGCCGCCCCTATGGGCTTCACACAACCTGGCGATCATTGGGTGAAAGGGTCGCTAGCCGCCTCAGGTGGAGTTAACAATAGGCTTAGGTGCTTGCATAGATAGGGTTTCGACCAAGGCGAGTGTTAGCGTAACAAATAAATCGCCTCCATTCATCATCCCTTGACACGATGGTCCCCTTGTCAGGGGTGAATCTAGGAGCATATTTGTTTATGGCCAAGATCCTGGATCTACATATGCAATTTAGTCTCATGAGTGGAAATTTACGTCGACCGCATTGAAGACATCGGGTCTCGGCGTCGTGGAGTACTTCTCAGCATTCGACGCGGTTTGATGGAAGCGCGCAGGCTGGTGGCTCTGTCCGGCGTCGTGGTGATGTTGACGGCACAAACTGACTGATAAGATCTATGCAGTGTTTTCTCCTGAAGACGGGATGACAGCAACGGATCCTAGACGGGCGGATACTCTCAGCATGCGGGCGGCTTCTTGAGGCCACTGGATTAGATGGTGTATGTTGATGCGGATAAGGCATATCGTATAATTGTAGGTGTAGCGACTTTGTTCGTCTGGAAGGTGGCTTTGGGTTGATCTTTGTATTCATTTTGTTAGGCTCTGTCGAACAATTGATAAAGATGGTTGCATGGATCAGTTTGATGCAGAAACTGGGGGTAATCCTTTTTTTCAAAAAAATTTGTTATCAATTTAAATTTTTATCAACCAATTCCCGCAGCAACATGCGGAGTATTTTCTAGTTCTCCCTTAGCTAGGCTATGCTGGAGGTCCGTAAATGCTGTAATTGAGCTCCCTCAAAGCATGAATTGTGCCCTTCTTTCCTTTTCTCTAGTAGCGGAGCTTGGATTCAACAAGCGATGGTTGACGATGCACTCAAGGATCTGGAAGGTGTTGTATTTTCTTTTTCTTTGTAGGGTCTTATGTGTAATGCTCCGGGGTGTTCTCAGTTCTGGTCCTTTCCATAGAGATGCAATTGTGTTGTAACACCGTTAAATTGCAAATGATACATGTGGGAACCCGGCACAAAAAATTTCCACATGATATGGAAAGGAGTTGCATATTCTCGTTGTATTTCCTCTTGTATCATAGGGTTAGTGGCTATCTGATGGAGTTACTGTCGCGAGGCATGCGGCCTTGGGTTTTCTTTTTGATTTATTTATGGGTCGATGTTGTTCGGCTGCTGGATTTTGCATCCTTAATAATATATGGTTGTGTGGTCCCTCGATGTAGAAACTGAGGGTAATCCTTCTTTTAGAAAAAAGAAAAAAAAAGAAAGAGGCGGGGTATGAACTCGTTATGCATTTATCACCTTGATGCAATGTTATGAGTCAAGTAAACCTAATTTATCAAAAAGGAAATATTTATTTGTAAATTGAATATTTTTAAGAAACTTGCAGGTAGGGATATGTAGTTAATTATGGAGATAATAATGTTATAATAACAAAGTAGAATGGTTTTCACTGTTATTTAGTAGAGGAAAAGAGTTAGAAGAGCCCCACGCCAGTGCCTTCACGTTCGTTTAAGTGAGATGGTTGATACTTCCTCTGTTCGAAAATACTTGTCATCAAAATAAATAAAAGGAGATGTATTTAGAAATAAAATGCATCTAGATACATCCTCTTTTATCCATTTTGATGACAAGTATTTTCGTACGGAAGGAGTAGTTCATTAATAAATCGTGCTATGCACACGACCACTGGTGGAAAAAAGGCCTTTGGTCGCGGTTCGCAACTGCCATTAGTCGCGGTTGGGCAACCGCGACCAAATAAGCGCGACTAATGCCCCCCACCTTTAGTCGCGGCTGCTTAAGAACATGACTAACGGCCCGTCCACGTGGGCGCCAGCGGCCGTCGGCGGAGGAGGACCTTTAGTCGCGGTTCTTTCCGCCAACCGCGACTAAAGGCCGCCAGGTTTAGGGTTTTAGCCCCCCTAAACCCGTTTTCTGTTTAATTTGTATTGATTTGTGCTTTATTTTATTTCTTTTATAGAAAACCCCCTGCCACTTATCCATTGCCGGCCTCCACCGCCGGGCACGCGCCGCCGCTTGCCGCCAGCGTGCACGCTGGAGAAGCCAAGGAAGGGGTGATCGTCACAAGGGCGTCGCCACACGAGGGAGGCCGGTCGGCGGCGTTGAGGGCGGGCGAAGCGAGGCGGCAGTACCGAGGCCGGGCCGGGCGGCGCGCGCTGTAGGCGAGGGGCGACGGCGGCGCCGAGGGCGAGGGCGACGGCGGGCGGCGCGCCGAGGGCTAGGGCGACGGCGGGCGGCGCCGAGGGCGCAGCAGAGACGAATAGGCGAGAATCGGAATCGGAGAAGACGAGAATCGGAGCCAAAAGCAAACCTACACCCACTTGTGAAGAGAATGGCTCCAAATGGCTAAGTGTTGGCTGCTGGATGGGTATATATAGGGGAGGGGCTTTAGTTGCGGTTGGCACAGCAAACCGTGACTAAAGGTGCCCGAAGGCCTTTATTCGCGGTTGTCCTGGCAAACCGCGACTAAAGACCCTCACGTGCGCTAGCTGGCCACCGAGCGCCCTGGGCCCAGGCCTTTGGTCGCGGTTCACCTCCAGAACCGCGACTAAAGGTCCCATTAGTCGCGGTTCCTACAGCTTCGCGACTTATGGGGCTAGACGGAAGCCTGTTTTTTCACCAGTGGACAAAAACCGGACAATTCATGCATGATGAATGAATCTGGCCGAACATGCGTATGATTGAAGTAGCACCAGCCGCTGGATTACATGTCGTGCATAAGTCGGCCACAGTGATCGTGCACGGAGCAGTTTCGTTCATTAATAGTTGTACAATACAAATCCGGCATACCATTTCCAACATATCTTACATTTGCTCTTCTCTAAGCATATTGTGCAAACTGCAGAGGATCCAAAGAATGGGATTTGGCATTTGCTTGTTGCTCTAAAGCACTGTTAACAGCTCATTTAGTGGTGACACAAAGCATCCTGATTCTGGCTAGCTTGATCTTGGCTGCTGAGTTAGAGTACCTTGATGTTGATCCATGATGTAAATGCACGATAACCATGAGCATTGGATAATTTTGTGTTGTGTCACATGCTTTGGAGTTTTAAAACATATGAAGGACAACTAGATTCGAAATGCTACCATCCTATGTGTGAAAAGATGAACAATTCTTGTGTGAGTTTGATATGATGACACATACAATAGAGAAAGCAGGGCATAACACTTCGAACGCCCACAAAAGAAATTCCAAGCATTGGTGATGACCTAAAAATTTCTCTTTGCCACTAAACTATAAATCGTGCTTGTGTCCCTCTTCAGTCACAACACACATGCAAGTGCACTCATTTATGAAACAACAACCGCTCCTCTACCACCACCACCATATACCACTATAAAGGTCCAATGAGTATGAGGTATAGAGCAATTCATGACTATTTTGATTTTTACATTATGATAGAGTGGGGTGGGTTGCCTACCGTTTCGAGTGGTCTTGTAGTTTATTCACTCAATTTCTTGAGTTTCGTTGAGCACGGGCCCTTGTTTCTGCTGTATGTTGTTGGCTTTGGATCCTTTTGGTTGTATTAGTTTTTGATAGTGGTAAGCCATTATCTTGGTGAGCTCATCCGAGATGCATGAGAAACGGCCGAAACTGAAAATAATTGTGACTAAAACAGGACTAGGTCTTGGAGGCATCCAGGAAAACTAATGAGTAGCTTTGTGAATTCTCTCAAGCATGCACTTACCATTACGTACGTAGTAGGTATAACCCACAGCCAAGAGACTTAAGCGAAGATTGATAAGATCTAGATTTTAATATTTTAAGAACAAAAAGAATATGTCTAGCATGGCAAAAATATCAGGGAAGAATAACAAGAACAGTTCTAGCAAGACGTGAAGGTGTTGCTTAGGTAGCGGACGCAATACCTTACCAATATGCTATGGAAGGGAATCACACGATCATTCGATTTGTATGCACAACTTTATTTGTCTTACCATACTAAAAGCTCTGAACATCTTTTCCCCACTTCTAAGTTTTGACAGACCCTCATGTCTCAATTGTTCATGTTCACTTACACCATCGAATCTTCACAGGCGAGTTCACCACTTCGCATTGACGCTAGTGGCGGAGCTTGAGCCGAAATCATGGGGGGGGGGGGGGGGGGGCAGGGGTTGGGTGGGCCAAACATAATTGTTTTGGGGTGATTTTTAGTGGACAAATAGGCCTAATACTAGGCAATAATACAATGAAAAAAATAGCGTGGCCCTTAAAAATATGCTATTAGCGAGTCTTTGTACATCAATTTATTTAGCGAGACAATTTTCTATATGCTATAGCGTGCTATTAGCGGCGCTATAGCACGTTATTTGTTTTAATGGGCAGTATACAAACAATTTCTTATGAGGTGGTGGGGCCATGGCCCAGGTTGGCCCCCACCAGGCTCCGCCACTGATTGACTCCGCACAATTTCTAGGCCACATGTGTCACAGCGACAACCCGTGGTTCTAGTACTTTGTAGAACAGCGACCAAAAATAGGTAGACAAAGAGAACCTTATTCAAGTACGTGATATGAACGTGAAAAAATGGCAACAAATTTTGGAAGTACCAAAGCAAAGGACGAGACGTGCAACATGAACCTGGATGCAAAAAACTTGGCAAGGACATCTCAGATCCTCCCACTTTTACAAAAATCTGAGTTCTAATTGATTCAGGTGCGAAGTAGATCCTTCGAGTTGTTGCTATCAAAAAACGGGAAGAGATTTGTATGAACCATCAGATGACAGGTAGTACAGACTTCCAACAACACAATCACGAACTTTTGCTGCCAATAAGAAGGAGGAGTCGAACTGAGACGTTGCCCTCCAATATCCCAAGATGGGCCACAACTCCAGGTGCAGAACCACAACGCGGATACTTCTTACATCCAAGCACGGCATTGCTCGAACTTCCTTCGGAATTAGAAGCAGATACTACTTATGAGCCCAAACGTATGCAGCTTCAAACGAGAAGACTTGTTATATGAAGCCTGATCTTCAGGTGAACCTATTGGTTGATACAGTTGAGAAGAGTGTGATGCAGGAGGGCGAAACCCGGTACTCGGCCTTGAGAAGGATGTTCAGGCAGAGACTCATGGATTTTACCAGGAAACATCCTGAGGTATGATCATCTTGTATCTTTCATGCTTTCAACCTAGTTATTTGTGCAAGTTTATTGTTATATGATCAGTAACTGTTATGCCTTTTAGTTCTAGTCAATGAAATGTACTAGTTGGTGTATGCATAGTTTGTATCTGTATTTTATATTTCAGGGAGATGACATCCCGGAGCATGAGCTGCCGTATCCATTTATCAGACGAAATCAAGTGTGGCTCAGATCATGGTTTTGAATTTCAGTTCCAACAAATTTCAGTGAAATTCAGTTATTTCAGTTTGCATTTCAGCCAAAAGGCCGAAATATTCATTTGAATTTAATTAAATATTTGAAATTTTCAAAAAATATTTGATTTCCCGTGTACTACTGGATTTGCTGAAATATTTTGACCGAAACGTAATATTTCAGTGTTACTGAAATTAATGAAATTCAGTGAATTTCTGTGAAATCTCACTGAAAGTGAAAACCATGGCTCAGATCACACCAAGTGTTGTTACTGAAGCCGAATCTTCTTTGCCATTACCAAGTATGATTGAACAGGAGTCTGTTGCGATGTCGCACATGTCAGTGTCCTTCAAGAGAACGTTCTCACAGAGATCTTCAGCCTGCCCTGCAGCTGTCAGCACAACCAGTCTATCGCCAAAGGGTGAGTCTGCCGCTCCATCTCCATTGAGCAGGAAGTCAGGGCTCAGTTCTACTTCTGGTGGCATAGATCATGAGTACCAGGTGCAAGAGAAAGGTGGCAAGGATATTGCACTCAAGTTTAGTTTTACAGAAGGGACTCCTGCCAAGTTTGCCTCTACACAGTGAGATCAATGGCAGCCACACCGAACCTTGAGACCCCAAAGAGGCCTATCTCTGCTACTATGTGCGACACGCCGCCTTTAAAAACGGTCAAGCGTTCAGCTAGAGCCAAGTTGTTCATGTCACTTACTCCCTCCGTTCCTAAATAATTGTCTTTTTAGAGATTTCAACAAATGACTACATACGGAGCAAAATGAGTGAATTTACAATTCAAAACATGTCTACATACATCCGTATGTTGTAGTCCATTTGAGATGGCTAGAAAGACAAATATTTAGGAACGGAGGGAGTACAAAGGATGCAAGCAGTGTGGAAGAAGAGAACCAAAGAACAAGCACCTCTGCAGGCGATGACAATGATGAGTTGCCCATACTGATAATTTATCTACTCAGTCTTGCTGTATTTTTCTCTCGAAAAGGGGGGATTCCCCGGCCTCTGCATCAGAATGATGCATACGGTCATCTTATTAACCAAATAACAAAAAGTGCCAACAAGGTTCCAAAGTCTCCAGCTGTAAAAGAAAGAAAAAGGCAGCTCACACAGAGCCTAAAAGGCTAGATACACAAACTAGTCAGGAAAAGATGCCACAATCGGCTGGCTAAAAATAGATAGGTAAACTAATTGCCTATCCTATTACATGACCGCCATCCAAACCGGTTGAAGATATCCCGAGCTACCATCTCCCAACGGATAGATCCAGTAACCAAATGCTCCCTGGCCTCCATCGGAGTGAGTAGCGACCACGAACGGATCAATGCTGTAGCTCGGAAAATAACCTGCAAAAAATGAATCCGTGATGTTCTGTTAAAAACCAAATCATTTCTGCAATTCCAGATAGTCCACAACAAAGCGCAAACTCCAACCCGAATATGTCTTGCTAAGTCAGGCTCAACCCCATTAAGCCATGTCCCAAATAATGCGTTGACAGAAGTCGGTGGAGTAATATTAAAAGCAATATGGACCGTCCGTCACAGTACTTTGGCCAACGGGCAATCAAAAAATAGATGCTTAATCGTCTCATCCCGATCACAGAAACTACACCTAGTAGGTCATGTTCAATTACGCTTTATCCAGTTGTCCTTTGTTAAATAACTTGTTTATGGACAAACCACATAAATACTTTAATTTTTAAAGGAACTTTGACAGCCCAAACATACTTGGAAGTTGGAATGGAGTTCGAATTAATAACATCAATATACATTGATTTAACTGTAAAGACTCCAGAACTAGTCAACTTCCGACGTAATCCATCGGGTTGGTGAGAAAGTTGAACCTCCATCAGTCTCCTAACTAGATGGAGCCATTCTTCCCAACGATTGCCCGCTAGCGACCGTATAAATTGAATATTAAGGGGGATAGATTGAAATACCGTTGCCACGAACACCTCACGTCGTTGAGCAATCCGAGATAAAGACGGATATTGAATGGCTAAAGGTGAGTCGCCAAGCCAAGTATCCTCCCAGAAACGTGTACTAGCACCGTTTCCAATATCAAATCTCGTCCTATTGAACATTGATTGTTTGACTTTCATTAGTCCTTTCCAGAAAAGGCGAATCACCGGCCCGACCGTGACACAGGACAATGTTTTAGTCTGGACGATCTGCGCCCACATGGCCCCAGTCTCGGAAGAAAGCTTCCACAACAACTTACTAAGAAGGCATTTGTTCTTAACTTCAAGATTTTCAATATCAAGACCCCCTTGGTCTTTCGGTCGACAGATGATGTCCCATTTAGCAAGCCGGTATTTTCTTTTAAGTTCATCACCCTGCCAAAAGAAACGCGACCGATAGAAGTCCAATCTTTTCCTAACACCAACTGGGACCTCAAAGAACGATAAGAGGAACATAGGCATACTCGTGAGCACCGAATTAATCAAGATCAAATGGCCTCCGTATGACATGAGCTTACCCTTTCAGCAGCTCAGTTTTTTCTCAAACCGATCCTCGATGCACTTCCATTCTCTGTTTGTCAGCCTACGATGGTGTATCGGAATACCAAGGTATGAGAAAGGTAAAGTCTCCAACTCGCACCCAAACAATTGCCTATAAGACTCCTGGTCGTCTTTGGCTCTACCAAAGCAGAACAACTCGCTCTTATGAAAGTTAATCTTTAACACGGTCAATTGTTTGAAAAAGCATAAGACCAGCTTCATATTTCCCGCCTTGGCCAAATCATGCTCCATAAAGATGATTGTATCCATTGAAGGATGGATACACCTCCATCAACAAGATGAGGTACCAAACCACCCACTTGACCATTCTCCATAGCCCTTCCTATCAAAATTGCTAACATATCCACCACAATGTTAAACAGGATAGGGGACATCGGATCTCCTTGTCTGAGGCCTTTATGTGTCTGGAAGTAATGACCTATATCGTCATTCACTTTAATTCCCACACTCCCTTTTTGCGTAAAGGATTCGACCTGTCGGCGCCAGGCTTCATCAAAACCTTTCATACGCAATGCCTGTTGGAGGAATGGCCACTTGACCTTATCACACGCTTTTTTGAAATCCACCTTAAAAATTACTCCATCTAATTTTTTGGAATGAATTTCATGGAGCGTTTCATGAAGAACAACCACCCCTTCAAGGATGTTCCTGTCCGGCATGAAAGCAACTTGGGATTGTTGCACCACAGAATGCATAATCTGTGTGAGCCTATTGGTCCCGACCTTGGTGAAGATTTTGAAACTAACATTGAGGAGGCAGATCGGCCTGAACTGCTCAATTCTCACAGCATCTGTTTTCTTAGGGAGCAATGTGATAGTTCCAAAATTCAAGTGAAATAATTGAAGCTGTCCAGAGAATAGATCATGAAACATAGGTAGTAAATCACCCTTAATAATGTGCCAACACTTTTTATAGAACTCGGCCGGGAACCCATCTGGTCCGAGAGCCTTATTGTTTTTCATTTGTGCAATAGCATCAAACACCTTCTTCTCTGAGAACGGGGCAACCAGGACATCATTATCAGCAGCAGACAATTGAGGCACATCCTCAGTCCTGGACTCATCGAGTGACACACAATTATCCTCCGGAGGTCCAAATAACTGTCTATAATAGTCGGTAATATAGGTTTTGAGATTATCCTGACATAAAATAGTACCCTCATCCTGTTCAAGTTGAAAGATCGTGTGCTTACCATTAGCAATGAGGTGAAAGAATTGAGTATTCGCGTCCCCTTGGACCACTTTGTGGACCTTAGCTCGCAAAGCCCACTTCAATTCTTCTTCGCGGAGAAGTTCTTTCAGCCTCTTCTCCGCCTCATTTTTAACCTGGAGCTCAGGAGGCAGCAGAATCGCGGATTCGGCTTTTATGTCCAGGGCCTGTACAAGAGAAAGGAGCCTATCCTTCTCGATCTTATACACCCCACTGAGGTGCTTAGCCCAACCCCGTAAGAAACTTCTCAAATGCCTAATTTTATTCTGCCAACGCTCGACCGCCGTCCTACCTCCTACACCCTTAGCCCATTCCCTGGCTATGAGGTCTAAGAACCCCTCACGTTCGAACCAGGCCATCTCGAATGAGAAGGTGTTTTTGTTTCCCATATGGTTCGGCTCCCCTGAGTCGACGAACAATGGTGTGTGATCGGAAATTCCCCGCGTGAGAGCTTGCACCGTAACAAGAGGGAACTTCTGTTCCCACTCGACGCTCGCGAGAACTCGATCAAGCTTTTCATATGTCGGGTTTGGCGGAGCATTAGCCTGTGTAAGCTTTCTACCAGAAAGCTCTATCTCCCTCAGATCCAAGCTTTCAATAATGGTATTGAACATAAACGACCACCTGCCGTCAAAGTTATCATTATTTTTCTCCTCTCTCCTCCTAATGATATTGAATCACCCCCGACCAAAATCGGAAGCTGCTCGGACCCACAGATCCGAACAAGGTCCGCCAGAAACTCCGGTTTAAGCTCGGGCTGTGCGGTACCATAAACCGCCACCAAAGCCCAGTTGAACCCATCAACTTTAGACCTAACTCGAAACTTTACCGCGAAGTCGCCCATTACTACACTCCGGACTTCAAGAGAATTGCATCTCACACCCATTAAGATACCTCCCGATCTTCCTCGCGGAGGGAGGCAATGCCAATCGAAATCAATACCACCCGCAAGAGAGGATAGAAACTGCGGCGCAAAATTATCTCTACCGGTCTCCGATAGAGCAATAAAATCTAACCGATGTTCCAGAGAAGCCTCAGCAAGAAACCTTCTTTTAGCCAAGTCCTTCAGACCTCTGCTATTTCAAAAGATTCCTTTCATATTTCGTCATGGAATTTTTTAGTAGTCCGAATCCTAGCACTCCTACGAACTGCAGAATCAGGATAAATCTTCCGTTTCCACTTACGCTTTGGCTTAGTGGGCTCTGTCGTCCGGTCCTCATAACCGGGTTGAACGAAACTATTAGCTGCAACATCTAGGGGCACATCATCGTCCTCAGACTCATGATTAGAAGGTGCTAGATCCGCACACATATTATCTAGCACTCTAACCCCTAACGCATCAATCTCCTCATCATTCATGGGTTTAACCGCTGCAAGATTACGAATAGTCTCTACGGCACGCTCCGCCTCCAAATCTAACATATCATTCACCAAACTGGAGATCTCACTATCAGTAGCACCTAGTGTGACTCCTAATTGGTTTGCATTATTAATAATCTCCTCATGAGAAAAATGGAATAAAGAATTAGATATGTTGACGGACATACCAGAAGATACCGCAGCATCGTGAAGCTTGGCCGCCCTCATCACGCACCGCTGCTACATATCATCCACCTCCGGAAGCTCCTGAACGCGAGCACTCATCCGTCTCCCCGTCGAGGCCGGGTCTGGGATCCCGCCAAAGGCAACGACCTCCTCTCTAGTAAACAGAGGAGGCGGCTGCGGGCTCCCAAGGCCCTCGGACAAGTGCCCAGCGGGTAGGACAAGAGATGGGACAGCTGGGGCCACCTGCCCGCTCCCTCCTCCTGCCCCACCCACCGGCTCAGAGCGAAGCATCGACGTCGCAGGAGGCGCGGTCCTCCTGACCGCAGACGAGGAGGGGAGGTCTAGGGTCACCTGCCCCAACCCCCCCCCTCCCCCAGCGCCTCGGGAGACGCGGGTGTCACCGCCAGGACCTGAGGAGGAAGAGCCGAGGCCGCCTGCCTCGGGCTCCCACTCCCAGCGCTGGTTTACTCCGCCGCGACCGGCGTCACCAGCGTCGGGACAGGGAGTGGAGAGGTCAAGGCCACCTGCCCTGACCCCCTCCCCCAAGGCCCACCTCGAACGTAGATGACATCACCGGAGCCACGACAACCGGTGAAGCAAGGGAAATAGAAGCGACCTCCGGCTCCACTTCCCGAACTGCAGCAACCTCAAAGTCTAAGAAAGGAAGCGTGCGTTCAAACACATCATCAGTCTCCACCCGATCACTCCAAAGTCTCGGAGGCACAGAAGCAGGCTGAAAGGACCCAAAACGCAACGACGTCATAGGCACCGAAGGTGAGGGTGCCGGCTCAACCCCGGTCCCCTCCCCAGGCAACTGAGCATCTTGGCGAGACCCGGTAGACCCATCTCGAGCGGACTCGGTCGGTGCCCCTTGGCTCCTGCACCGCCGTCACTCTCGTGCATGTCAACATCATTCCCATTAACCTCCTCAGCAAACAACTCAGCGTCCTCAAACTCTATGTCAAGCGGGAATACCTCTCCCCTATAAGTCCAGTGGACCACATCAGGCACGAAATCAACATTCAGAACACTCACCAAGATCCGAGCCACTCCATGAGCACGAGTAAAAGCCATATCCACTCTCTCCGTCTTCCCAACCATGATACCCATACTGGCCACAACTCGAACATCCTGCAAAGGCTTAGATGGGGCCCCAGAAAACCTCAACCAGACCTGCGTAAGCGGCTTTCCTTTAGGCTCCACCTTCGTCCACTCGTGAAACTCCAAAATACACTTAGTACCCGGAACTCTACACAAGCCAAAGCTCAGCAGTTTCTGCAAATCCTCCACAGATGGGAAATCCACCTTGAAGACATTAGCTTCGAGGCTGACCAACTCCCACTGGAAGTCACCCGATGCCAACTCCTGAAGCCTCCGGATAATTTGAGCCTCAGTCACCTCGCCCTGGGTTGCTTTCACAATCCCGGTAGTCAAGCACTGTGTCTCCACTGGAATCTCCCTCGCAGCCGGGGACTCGAAGAACAAAAGCTCCGCACAGTATAACCCATACATAGTCAGAGCTGGAGCCTGGTCTCGCAATAACGGGCACTCTCCCGAAGCATGTGCTGGCTTGCCACACGAGTCACACAGCTCTGCCACGCACTCTGCAATAAAATGGCCCTTCTCACCACATCGGTAACAGAGCATCCTTTCCTTCCTGCGCGCCCACTTGGACGCCCTCTCGGAATCAGACCTGTCAGACGCCTCAGCCACAGTCCCAGACACAGGAACCTCAACATTGGCCAGGGCCGTTACCACATCCATCGCCTGACTAGTAAGATCATTAGACTGAGCGTTATCTGCCTCAACAGCTGTAGCCGCATGGTCAACAACAGCCGGGGGCGGAGGCTGCCGACGATACCTCCCACGGCCACCACCCCGACCACCCCGATCTCCACGGTAGCCACCTCTCTGGCGGTGATCCGGACCGGATGCCCCCTCGACAAAGCCACCGGGAGGCCCAAGAAACGGTCACTCAACAGACCCGTCACTCTGCCAAGCATAGCCTCGGCCTCCACCAGTAGACGAGGAACCACGGTGCTTTCCGTCTCCATACGCATTAACACCATCATCCCCCCACTGACCTCGGGGCGGCTCAAAAGAATCTCTAACTGTCGGGTTTTGCCTTGTCTGCGAAGGCCCCGAAAGGTTCTGAGCCGACCTCGCGATATAGTGCGGCGGACCGCCACCCGGGACCGGCACCACTGGTCTCGGGCCAGACCCGCCACCCCGACCCATAGCAGTAACCACCGGAAGCGTTGGCCCCTTCGGTCGGGGTCCAGTAAGGCCCCCTCTTCCCGCGGGTAGCACCGGCGGCCTGGCCGCCGCAAGCACAGGCGGCCGCGGCCCTTGGTTGCCACTCGCCCGCCCCGCAGGCAGATTAGGGGCAGGAGCGCCTCGCCCGGCGCGGGCTACAGCCAGCCCAGCACCGGTTGCGGCAAGCCCCGCGCCGGCAGCCCCTCGACCAGTACCTCCAGGTGGCGGCGGCACGACAGCCCCGTCTGCCGCAGCCGCTGGGACTTCGCCGCGGCTCCTCCCGCCTCGGCCTGCCATCGCACGCAGTGGAGGGATCCGGCGAGCATGGCCAGGACCGCCGCGGAGGCAGAACAGGCGTCCGCGCCGCGAACCCTAGGCAAAGCTACGATCACGCAGGCACAGGGAGACTCAATCACGTCCGTGCATGCAGCGGCCGCGGCTATGCAAGTGGCGCCCGGTATGGCCTGGGCCTCATACCCAGCCATCTCCGGCCCATCTAGCAGCGTGTCCACGCACGTTGAACCCGGCCCAAACCGGCCCAGCAGCTGGTTCAAACGCACGCTGCGAGCCTCACGGATCCCGATCAGCGACCTCGACGGCACCGCAGCCGCCGCCGCCGGCATCGATCCGGCCCTCAACCGGCGATCCGGCCTTCTCTTCTTAACCACCGTCCACGAATCCGGATGAATTAAATCAAAAAGCGTAAGGTTTGAAAGGCGTACCTTAGGTAAAGGACCCTTCCACGGCCTGACCGCCGAAGCCGCTGTTCTCCAGTGAACGACACGGCACACCATTTCTTTCCTCTCGTCCGGAAGAAGCCCGGCCCGCGCCGGATCCTCCACCGGCACAACCTTGTCTACGGTTGTGGCCACCTCATCTTCGTCATAGCCTGAATGAAAGAACTCACATATCAAATCTGAAGGAGTAGGCGACGGCGGCGAACCCCCTGAATCATCGCCATCCCCGTCGGCATCCTCCTCGTCCGATGCCAACAGAGCCCAGAAACGGCCGCTGATACCCGCCTGGCCCGCCGCCGCGGGGGGACGCGGCGCGACGGTCGCCTCCACGGTCGCCCGGGGAGTCGCCCTAGACATGGAACGTTAGCCCCTTCCCGTCTGTATGAACAAAGGATAACACTTGTGTTACTTACAGGTGAAGGAGAAGGAGCAGAGGGCTTTGGAGGAAATGGAAGCAGGTGTTGCTGACCAGGTTCAACGGCAGAAGCTTATGTCATGCCTGCCGAGCATCTTTGACACCATCTTCCTTATCTTCCAGTCAAGGCAACGCTCTGTACTGACAAAGCAGGAGCTCATCCACAAGACCATCGAAAGCAACCCGAAGATCGTGGACAAGGGTATGAATGAGCTGTGCTTTCTATGTTTGTCACGTCAGCTTGTTGTCTGTGATGTGATTCCTGATGTTGGAACTACTAAATCTGCAGGCGAAGTTGAAGAGCAATTGAGACTACTGCTAGAATTTGTTCCAGACTGGAACTGTGAGAAGACTGCAAGAAACGGAGATGTCCTCTGCTGGTGACATTTCTTATCAGATGCTTAGATGTTTTAATTCCTGCTAAGAAACTCAGACGCATACATTGCCAAGAAACTCATGACAGCTATACCACCCATCATTCCCAGACATTCTAATTTATGTTAATGATGTTTTTCAGCGTTGATACAGCACTAAGGCAGGCAGAGGTCCGACAAAGGTTGCACGACGGCGGGTAGGGTGGAGCACAAGATAATTTCACCTTGTTTAGAAATGTAGCTGAGGATTTTCTTTTTCTATTGCGGGTGTAGAAATGCAGCAGTATATCAGTGCGAGTTTGTCCCTAGATTTTGGAAGATATGTACTAGTTGTTGAAGTTGATGTCCAAGTTGAGTCATTAACCATGCGGCTTCACTTGTGTTCAAGTTCAGACTTCAGAGTTGAGGCGCAATGAATAGCATGTATAGCTGCACTATTATAAAAACTGACGATGATATATGTCTATTTCTTCTGATACTCTGTCAATTTCATCCTCTAAAATATATTTGGAAGAAATGGTGTGTGTTACCTTGAAACAATGAAAACCTTGATCTTTCTCCATTGGAGTACTTAGCAGAAAAGAAAACATAATTTCATAATAGTAGGGTAAGATGGAATAGCAGAAAAGAAAATATAATTTCATAATAGTAGGGAAAGATGGAAAAAATAAAATCATTAGTGTTAGTCCTATTTTTTTTTGAGCATCAGTACAGACACTCACCCCTATAAATGCACACACGCACACCCTATCCCTGTGAGCACCTCTGAGAGACTGAGCCGGCATATCATCTTCAGATTTACGAAGTTAATGCGAGCACCAGGATTTGAACCCTGGTGGGTTGGGGATACCACTGTCCACCTAACCAACTCAACCACAGGTTAATTCGCATTTACTTTGCAGTCAGATGGTCCAAATAGTTTACTTTGCAAATTACAGTACAGTGTAATGTGGATTCCACAAGTTCATTTGATTGGTCATGGCGTCATGGGTTTTCTTCTCTGAGGTTGAATGCGGCCCTTTATTCATTACCAGGTTCCTCTATGCTACGGAAGTGGCTTGGTCTGATATGCAGGGTCAAATGAATTATATTTTCGGGCATAGCAAAAGTGCAGAGAAGGTAGCATGATTTGTACTTTGTGTTTACGTTGCAATACAACATTCTTACGGCATCGAGTCTGGGGAGCTACGTCGCCGGTCCACCGAAAAGCTTAATGGGGATAGAGGTAGATACACAGCAAAGCGCAAAACATGAACGAACAACAGTCACATGGATGCGCACTACAAAATAGACAACAGTTGCTGCCAAAAAGGAGAAATCGGGCTGATTGCCCACAATCAGTCTCAATTGGATAGGCAAAGAAACTTGGCAAGCACACACTCCCAATTGTTGCTACTACCAAAACGGAAGAAGGAAACTCGACCCTCGTGTCCCCGAGATCTCACTCCCACATTAGAGGCGCAGCACAAACGACATCTCACAACAGGGATCCAGGTCCAGCTACAGGCACCACGACGGAGATACCGCATACATCCAAGCACCATATTGTTCAAAGATGCTTCCAAAATGGAAGCAGATAAAGTCTACCACCCCAAGCTTCCATGCTCATATTATGTACGGCCGCCTGCAAAATCAAGATATCCATGCACGTCTCTGACTGCTGTATAAAATATCCATGCGGCGCGGTCGTAATATGCACAGTAGCGGGTGGCTACCAAATGCAAATTTGTTCAATTTCTTATACAGATATCCATGAAGCAAGACGTTGTGTGTCCCAAAACCTAACCCTCCCGCACCACCCCCGCGAGGCGACGGGGAGGGGCCTTCGATCTGCGCCTCCTATCACCTCCTCCTGCCTCCCACTCCCTCACCACCGCCCAAGGGCGCGACCGGGCGAAGCCCGACCGGCCGGGCAGCGGCGGCGGAGGGGCGTCTTCTTCCCCTCGCTCGATGGGGCGGCGCTGGCTGGCCTCCTTTGGCCTGTGCGCGGCACAGGTGCCGCAGCGCGGCGACTCGCCAACATGGGGTGCCTGCGTGGGTCATGCGGCGGCATGGAGGACTTCGTGGCGATGGCGACCCGGGGCGGCGGCCCTCGAAGGTGGTGATAGGTGAAGCCCAGGTCTCTCGTGACGGTGTCCCTGTCCAAGGCGGATCTGCGCCGGCGATCTCGTGACTATGGCTCCGGATTGGATCGGATTAGCGACGATGACGAGCGTACGAGATTCCTCTTGGCGGCTTTTAAGATTTGGCGAGGTGTGGTGACGGCCCTCCTCCCAGGCTCCAGTGGTGGCACAAGCAGGCAGTGGCCGGTGTACTAGGGCTCCCATGGTGGCAGTGTTGTTGCGGATGGGCGCGCGGATTTGGGTGGCCACATCCAGGGCTTTGAATACGGTCTAGACAGTGCACATGTTGTCGGTTGGATGCTCATGGGACAACTCTGGGTGAATACTTGGTCTCCGGCCGGTGGCCGGAGCAGGTGATGGTGACGCCCTTGGCATCGTTTCCTTCTTGAAGGCATCATCAAAGTGAAGCTCCCAACTCCTTCCACTACCTCAGGGAAAACCAGAGATCAGTCGATCGGATGACATCGGCGCACTTGTGTCGTTCCCTCCTTGGGGGCGTCATTCTTGGAGGTGTGCATTGGCTTGAGGGACAGGTGAACGGTTCCAACGATGGAGCGACATTCCAAGTGACGCATTGATGACGTCGAGTCTCGACGGTGTGGCGCGGCAGGGCCTCGGCCACGAATGTGTGATGAAGGACACGCTCAAGGAGGAGGCGTTGTCTGGCGCTGTGGGGGCATCGACGGTAGGCCTGGCAAGGTTGATGCGTCAGTACCTACTTTGAAGATGGATCGGTGGAAGATGGCGGCTACGACCTATGAGAGTGCGTCAGACCGACATGCGTCCCAGACCCGGTATATGGCTTGATTGGGGCCTCTGGCTTTAGATGTTAGGCTTTAGTGAGAGGTCTGGGTATTCGGCTCAGACTTTCTACACCCCTTCATCAGGAGGATAGGTCATAGGAGTAGCAACATATGTTTTCATGTTAGGCTTTGGTGAGAGGTCATCCTCCTTTTCTAAAAAAAAATGAAGCAATGACGTTTCAAAAGGGGCTATTGGTGACAATTCCTTTAGATGCTTGCATGTTTCAAATTTATTTTCCTCGCACATAAAGAAAAAGTTATATTTGTGGAACCTGCATGCCTTGTCGCCTCTTCCCTCTATCCAAACAGAGTATTCACTCCAACAAGCAAAGGAATTGATGTGGCAGTAGTTTGTGGTTAAACCTTGGATAGATGTGTACCCCGCATGTTAACTAACTCAATTTGGGCCTACCCACTGGCAATGAAGGAATCATAATCGACAGTGTTGGCAAACACGGAAGATATGTGTAGGTGCTCGAAAGAGGGGAAATAAGGCCCGGTTGCCTTGTGACCTGAAAGCAGGATGCGTAGTGGGAGATAACCTTTGTTACATGCCTACATATCAGTTTGTATCTAGCACGGTTTTCCCAATGTCTTCCAATCCCACGCATACACATGAAAACTCACATTCTTGCATGCACACTTTAGAAGTAGTATGTTGATAGAGACCAGGAAAAGGGTGCACTTGCAATAGTGTTTGTTGTGGCCTTTGCAACATGGAAAGCTGGAGTAAGAAGCAATGTTGTTTATAATGCCCGAGCAGCAATAGTCTAGTAGCATATAATGGGAGCACTGATCTATGAATCAATGATCGCAGTACTCCCATTGCACATGAATTTACTTTACTTCGATACATGCCCAATGTGTTTCCACGTTAGATCCATTTACCGCTTTCAGCTTAACTGAATAATATTGGAAGTTGCTAGAATAGTCATGAAATATATTTGTTTACGATGTTACAACAGGTTGTTCAATTTTACCAGGTACACAAGCATAGTTCTTCCTTTCACATAAAACAACTCTCATTAAGAATCTCTTAAGGTGAATGAAAAATTCCATGACATGATCATATAAGCACCTTTTAAAGCCAACTGCACTCTTTCCTATCCTCCCAAAGCACGCAAGCATGCTCACGTGGGGAGAGAGAGAGAGACCCCTACCTCGCTTTTTGTGTCTCATTCTCATGCCGCCCCTATGGGCTTCCTATAACCTGACGATCATTGGGTGAAAGGATAACCAATCGCTTCAGGTGCAACTAACAATATGCTTAGGTGCTTGCGTAGATGGGGTTTCGACAAAGGCGAGTGTTAGCGGTAACAAATAAATCGCCTCCACTCATCATCCCTTGACACGATGGTCTCCTCTTCGGTGATGGATCTAGGAGCATATATGTTTATGGACTAGATCTTGGATCTATGTATGCAGTTTAGTCTCATGAGTGGCAATTTACATCGACCTCATTGAAGACGGTGGGTCTCGGCGGCGTGGAGCGGTGGAGTCTCAGTGTTGGACGTGCGCAAGCTCTTGGTCCTGTCTGGCACCGTGATGACGTTGACGGCAGAAGTGACTGGAAAGATCTATGCAATGTTTCCTCCTGACGCGGGATGATGGAGGATGGCGGCAGCGGATCATAGAGCATGTGCATGCAATGAGCGTTGTGGGACGACGCCTAGACCGGCTGGTACTCTAAGCTTGTCAGGCGGGTGTGTTCTTGAGGCCACCGGATTAGATGGTGTCTGTTGATGCGGACGGAGCACATCTATACACTTGTAGGTGTAGCGACTTTATTCGCCTACAAGGTGGCCTTTGGTTTATCTTAGTATTCATTTTGATAGGCTCTGTTGAATAATTAACAAAGCTAGTTGCACGCTTCATTTTGATGCAAAGGCCGGAATCATCCTCCTTTTCGGAAAAAATGTTATCAATTCAAATTTCAATCAACCAGTTCCCACATCAACATGCGGGGTATTATCTAGTTTTCCATATGGTACGCAACGCTGGAGGTCCGTAAAGGTTGTAATGGAGCTCCCTCAAAGCATGAATTGTGCCCGTCTTCCCCTTTCTCTAGGTAGCGGAGGTTGGATTCAACGAGCAATGGTGATGATGCACTCAAGGATCTGGAAGGAGTTGTGTTTTCTTTTTCTTTGTAGGGTCTTCTGTGTAATGCTCTAAGGTGTTCTCAGTTCTGGTCCTTTCCATAGAGATGACATTGTTGTAACACTGCTAAATTGCAAATGATACATGTGGTAACTCGGCACAAAAAATATCCAAAATGATATGGAAAGGAGTTGGGCATTTTTGTTTTGATTTCGTATTGTATCATAGGGTTAGTGCATGTGGCCTCGCGATTCTTTTTGATTTATTTCTGGGTCGATGTTGTTCGGCTACTGGATTTTGCATCCTTAATAATATCTGACTGCGTGCATCACTCAATGCAGAGGCTGAGGGTAATCCTCCTTCTCAAAAAAAGAAAGAAAAAAAAGAGGCCGGCTATAAACTCGTTATGTTGTTATCTCGTTGATGCAATGTTACGAGTCAAGTAAAATGTAATTTATCAAAAAGGAAAGATTATTTGTAAATCGAATATTTTTAAGAAATATGCAGGTAGGAATATGTAGTTAAGTACGAAGATTATGATGTTACAATAACAAAGTAGAAAGTTATTCACTGTGATTTAGTAGAGGAAAAGAGTTAGAAGAGCCCCAACACCTTCCATTTGTTTATTGAGATGGTTGATAGTTCATTAATATTTGTACAATACAAATCCCTCATACCATTTCTAACATATCTTACTTTTGCTCGTCTGTATGCATCTTGTGCAAAATGCAGAGGATCCAAATAATGGGATTTGGCATTTGCTCGTTGTTCTAAAGCACTGTTAACAACTCATTTAGTGGTACCGACATAAAGGATCCTGATTCTGACTGGCTCGATCTTGGCTGCTGAGTTAGAGTTCCTTAAAGTTGATCCACAATCTAAATGCACGATAACCACAACCGTTGGATAATTTTGTGTTGTGTCACATGCTTTGAATTTGTAAAACTTAGGAAGGAGAACCAGATTTGAAATGCTACCATCCTTCTTTGAAAAACATGATCAATTCTTGTGTGGGTTTGATATGATGACACATACAATAGAGAAAGCCGGCATAACACTCCGGATGCCAACAAAAGAAATCCCAGGCAATCGGTGTTGACAATTTTTTTTCTCATTGCCACTAGACAATAAATTGTGTTTGTGTCCCTCTTCACTTGTAAGGCACACGCAAGTGCATTCATTTATGAAACAACAACCGCCCCTATACCGCCACCACCATATGCCACTATAAAGGTCCAATGAGTTTGAGGTATGGAGCAATTCATGAATATTTTGATTTTTACATTATGCAAGAGTGGGGTGGGGGTTACCTACCGTTTCGAGTGGTCTCATAGTTTATTCACTAGGTTTCTTGAGTTTCTTTTAGCACGGTCCCTTGTTTGCGATGTACGTTGTTGGCTTTGGATCTATTTGGTTGAATTAGTTTTTGTTAGTGCTAAGGCCATTATCTTGGTGAGATCAACCGACATGCAGGAGAAACGGCCGAAACGGAAAAGAATTGGTACCCAATTAAACAGTACTAGGTCTTGGAGGCATACAGGAAGACTTACAAGTAGCTTTGTGATTTTTCTCAAGCATGAACTTACCATTACGTAGTTGGAAATCCTTAGGCAAGAGAGTTAAGCGAAGATGGATAAGATCTAGATGTTAATCTTTTTAGAACAAAAAGAATATGTCTAGCTTGACAAAAATTTCATGTAAGAATAACAAGAATAGTTCTAGCAAGACATGAAGGTGTTGCTTAGGTAGCGGATGCAATACCAGACCAATATTGTATGGAAGGGGATCACACGACCATTCAATTTGTATACAGAACATTATTTGTCTTACCATACTAAAAGCTCTGAGCAACTTTTCCCCTCATCTAAGTTCTGATAGACCCTCATGTCTCAATTGTTCATACTCACTTGCGCATTCTGACACCATCGAATCTTCATGAGCGAGTTCACGACTTCGCATTGACGCTGCAGCAGTTTCTAGACCACACACGTCACAGTGACAACCCGCGGTTCTAGTACTTTGTACAAAAGCGACCACAAACAGGTAGACAAAGAGAACCTTATTCAAGTACGTGATATGAACGTGAACAAATGCCAACAAAATTCGAAAGTACCAAAGCAAAGGACGAGCCATGCAACATGAACCTGGATGCAGAGAACTTGGCAAGCACATCTCAGATCCTCCCACTTATACAAAAATCTGAGTTCTAATGGTTTCAGGTGCGAGCAGATCCTTCCAGTTGTTGCTATCAAAAAAGGAAAGAGATTTGTATGTGGACTAGTTAACCATTAGATGAGAGGTAGTCCATACTGCCAACAACACACTCACAAACTTTTGCTGAACATAAAAAGGAGGAATCGAACTGAGATATCGCCCTCCAATCTCACAAGATTGGCCTCAACTCCAGGTGCAGAACCATAACATGGATACTTCATACATCCAATCACCGTATTGTTCGAACTTGCTTCGGAATTAGAAGCAGATAGACAACCTATCACCCCAAATTTTGTTAAACCTCCCATTGAAACTTCTCTTCAGTTAACACACACAGCTTCAAACAGCCGTGCAGCCCAGAGCAAACCAACGACAAAAGGCCTAAACAGAAGTGCCAACACTGGATCTTCATGATGGCTCCAATAATCATTTTCTGACAAAGATCAACAGAGCACATACAAGAAGCTCACAAGTAATGTAGAAAAGCATCGAGATGAGATGTCGTACAATCCTATACATCTATTGATTAGACACAATTACTGGGGTTGACAGACCTCAGAGTGCCACTTGGAAAATTAAGGAACTTCATCGTTCATGCTCACATCATGGCATTGCCAAATTTATTCAACAATATAGGGTCATTTGTTTGAACATAAGCTTTAATAATTTCATGAATGTCCAAAACTAACCGGTCAGTGTTTGTTGCTACAATCTAGTCAATAAACTTTCAGGTCATGTAGGAATAATTCTACAGAAGCTATACATGAATTGCATAAAAATAATATGAACATGATTATCCAGAAAGAAGATTTTTAAACACTCATGGCATGGTGAAATGGTATCATCTCTAGCAAACTCTTAAAATGAAGATATTCGGACCCAAGTGGATGGATTGAGTACTTTGTGACGGGTGCCCGTAGTGTGTGGGTGACCAAATCTATCCCACATTATTAGAATTTGGGTACAATTTGGGATATGTTGGCTATCTTCATTTATAGGGAAAAGGATAGGATGCCTCCCCCATTCTTATAGATAAGGATCTCTCCAGTTTCCTACATGTGGATGGCGCATTATATTTAAGGAACATGACCTTGAGTAGGTCAAAAAACATCATGATACTACTTTTAAAGTAATTTTGAGGTCCAGTCGGACTTTTTTTTCGAAAAGGAGGTTAGAGCTCCTGGCCTCTGGATCAATACGATGCACACATCCATTTTTGTTAAAGTTGACGAAAGGCATAGAAGCCAAAAACATTAACAAGCTGAGTACGAAGCTTACACAACTAAGGCAGGCTCGTTATGAGATATGAAATAAGCAACTGTCGGACCTAAATTCAACTTCGGCAAGAGTGATTTTTTATTTACTTTTCTGCTTTGGGGAAGTGAGGCAGCACATGGAAAAATATACACATCAATTTGGATATGAGATTGGATAATTACTATTCTATTATCTTGGTATCCTGGTCCACTTCAGAAAAAAAAAATATAAATTCTAGGTGGAAGGTAATTGAGGACGTTTCAAACAATGTTTGAGTAGTTGAAAGAGTGACCACCTATCATGGGCCACCTTTATGGCCAGCCTCTCTTGGTTCCCATCACTTACTAAGAAACAACAATCAAAGCCTCCACCTCAAACCCACTTATGGGAAATGCTTTTGCGTGGTCCATGACGGTCAACATTAATTCGGGACCGGTTGGCTAGAATCACAAGCAAATAGACTGGAGTTTGACGCATCCTGAAATATTTACGTGCCAAGTGGTTGCCGACGAGAAACTCACAGAACCTTCTAGAGATCAACTTGGTATGAAGCAATAAGATCAAAAGAAGAATTCCCCTTACAATGAAACACAAGAACAGACTTTAGTTTTCAGGTCTCTTTCACACATAACATGATAACAAGCTGAGAAGCAAGTAGTCCTAAATTTTATTCGAATACTTATAACTAGGCAAAATAAATGATGCATGTCAGTAGGTGAACAAAAAAGATCAGAAGATGGTCCAGATCTTGCCAAATACACATAGCCATAAGTTTTTCTTCCGAATAAATATTATGATAAACAGACCTTGCTGGTACATGACTGTCATCAAAATGTATTGCTATCCCTTGATGGGCAGCATACTCACTATCAATTACACCAACCTTCTCAGCTCGATCACCCTGAAATCACATGGCACTACATGTATATTATTTTGTTACTTCGTATCCCAACAGACTCATGCTAAATAAATCATGTCTCTATTGTTGTTTAAGGCATGCCAAGTATGAAGTTCTCCATTCATCTCAGCCATTGCAGTTTTACCCGAACAAACTTCAGCCAAAGCACCTGCTACCTATCTAGATATTGCGTTAAACCAGTGGGGTGGTAGAACAATCTACGAGAAAATTCCAGTAGTGATCATGCCATCATGGAAACATAACTAAATTAGGCCTCCCTCTGTGTGTGCATGTCCGGTAATTATGAACCTCGAGTAATTCTTAGAAATTGAGCGAACACTGAGTTCTCACATCACATCCAGTGAAGAACAGAACTCGACGAAACCTCTGTACATGCAAAGATGCACAATCTTAGCATGTAATCGACTTGACATGTTACTTGTTTACACATAGAGGATAGGTATTGAAAGTTAGAAACTAGGGTTCTCCGAAGAGTAGAGCTGAAAAAAAAAGTCTAACAGTTCTTAACAATTTCGAAAACAAAGCCTATGATTTAATAATTTCACTTTAAACATATATTTTTCCCTTAATTTCTTAAATTCCAAAAAGTATATAATATTTTCTAGATTTACTGGATTAGTTTTTGTGTGTGAAGAAAGGGAAGGCCACAACTGTTGGCAATAAGCCATGCACGTGGTGATGGCGACCGGCGGGAAGACCACCAGGTCGAGTCCGTAGCGCATGTGTGTCCCGCGTGAGCCCGTGCTCATGTTCGTGGCGTGGAGGAGCTGCATGTGCAGGGGCCGTTGCGATCTGTTGGAGTCAGGGTGCGTCGTGCGCGCGGCCGGAGGGAGTTAGTTGCATGCTACTCCCTCCGTTCCGAAATACATGACGTTTTACGTCTGCACGTTGAAATTTCGTAACGCTACGAAATATACGTGTTTTCCATTTTTATCCTCGACCGCATCGCTCTCAGTCCCTCTCTCTCACTCTCTGTCTCCCTCGCCCGTATCGCTCTCTGCCTCTCTCCCACCGCATCTCCCTCCCCCATGGCGCGCCAAGATCTCCTCGCCCGCCTCACGCGCATCTCCCTTGCCAGCGTAGCAGCCGCATCTCCCTACTTTGGGTCGCTGCATCACCCTTAACTGCGTCGCCGCTGCCCTCTTTCTCTCGCGTCATCCCTGCCCGTCGTCCCAAGATTCAATTTTACCGCCAGAGGAGCTGCTGGAGTAGGAGGAGCTGCGGGAAGAGGAATCAGGCGGTGAGAAGCTGCCGGATCTGTGCGGCTGTGGGGAGCTACTGCATCTGTCTGGCGGTGACAAGGAGCGATGGCGGTGCCGAGCGCCGATGTGCCGAAGGAGAGGAGGATGCTGAGCAGCTGGTCCCACGACGGCACCTCCGCCCTACCCCCGTGCTTGAGCGCGTCGTACACCACCTGACGCCGAAGGATGCGGTCGAACACCACCTGTTTCAGCTTGTCGTCGCCGCGGCCGCCGCCGTCCTCCTCGTGTGTGGTCTCCATGAGCGACTCCTTGAGGAGTAGTTGTTGCGTCAGGTGGCGAGAGGATGGACGCGGTCGCCCGGCTGTGCGTCCATGGACGATGACTCCTTGAGGTATTGCTCTCTTCCTCTTCCTGTCTCTTCTCCGTGAAAACTTAATGTCAGATGCTAGGAGTAGTGCTACCAAATGGAGATTCTTGTGATGTTATGTACTGCTAGGAGTAGTGCTAGCAAATGGAGATTCTTGTGATCTTGTGTACTGCTAGGAGTAGTGCTAGCAAATGTTACGGATGCAAATGTCAGATGTGAGGCCTTAATTGCCTACCGAGCTCTCTGTAATCAACAAGCAGCAGACATTCCAACATTTCTTGAGAGGTTTACCGTCGATGGTCGATTGTTTTGCTTGATTGTCGTTCGATTCGTAGTTCCAATCCTCTGTTGTGCTTGCATGGCGTCTTGACGGTGGTGCTTGTGGTGCCCGACGCTGATGTCGTGCTTGTGGTGCCCGACGCCTTTCTTGCTTGATCATTCATTCAGAGGAGTATCATCTGCGTGTCCGATGTGGAATTGCATGTTTTGGAGTCTTGTTTGGAATTAAGTGAGGCTCTTTCTACTGTACACCAACATCTGTGAGCTTAATAGGGTTAAGAGTAGGACTGATTTTACTACTCCTCTTGCAATAGTGCTGTTGTTTCCTCACCAACATCTGTGCTATTGTAGTTTTGGTTAAATTTGCAATGAGTAGTGGAGTATTGTACTCCTCTTGCAGCAGTATTGTACTGTGCTCATCTTATAGTAGTTAGTGAGTACTCCAACATTATTTACTGTAGTTTCTCTCCATCTTCTCTCCATTTTAACTGAAACTTTAATTTAAACTTTAAAATGAACTGAAGCTTTACTTCAAAACTGTTGTTCTACTGTAGTTTCTGTAGTTTAAGTACTGTTTTCGAGTAGTGGTTGCAAAATTTGGAGTAGCAAACAAATCCAATATTTGGAGTAACTGAATAATCAGTTTTGGAGTTTCAGTGCAGCCAGATTAGCTTGGAGCGATGGCGATTGCTTGCTCTACTCTTCTCTTCTCAAATAAAAAGGTGAGTTCAAGATTTGGAGTAGTGTAGATCTTCTCTTCTCTTTTCGCTTAATTTAAATTAACTCAAACCTTTCAGTTTCTTTAATTAAATTAATCAAACCTTTTTCTATTAACTAAACTAACTTAAACCTTTTTCATTAATTAAACTAATTAACTGAAACCTTTTGCTGTTTAGTGGGGTAATTTAGTGTATATTGCTCTTCTCCTCTCCTCTCTTCTCTTCTCTTCTCTTGATGCTTGGCGGTGGGAGTAGTTCTTGGAGTAGGAGTATTGTGTAGACGGCAAGAGTATTACCCAAAGGACAATTCCAGAGGAGTAGTTCTTGGATCTCTTCTCTTCTCCTTTCTTTTCTTGAATTGGAGTACTCCACGGAGATTAGTACTGTCTTGTTTATTAATAAAGCATTGGAGTACTCCTGGACATTAGTACTCCATGGAGTTACTTACTCCAATAGCTTAATCCGATTACTTACTCTCTTCTTATCTCTCCTCTCTTCTCTTCTCTTATCTGGAAATTAACTGTAAATTAAAACCTTTTCTGCTAATTAAATCTAGATTAATCCTCTCCTCTTCTATTCCATCCTTTCCTCTCCTAGACCTTTCCTCCTAAGAAAACAAGAGAATTCACTCCACACAAGCCGATGCAAACATATGGAGTAAAAATGATCATACAAATGGAGTAAAAAAATCCACTCCGCACAAGCCTTTGCAAACATACTCAAATATGCATTATAATCATACTCCACACAAATAATCACAAGGATGCAACAAGCATACTCCACAAGCCTCATCTCAGTGTCCGCTGACAACAAGCATCTCAAGTCTCTTGGCCACAAGCATCTCAAGTCTCTTGACAACAAGCATCTCAAGTCTCTTGGCAACAAGCATCTCAAGTCTCTTGACAACAAGCATCCTCGTGTCTCATGGCAACAACATCTCGTGTCTCTTGACAACAAGCATCTCAAGTCTCTTGGCAACAAGCATCTCAAGTCTCTTGACAACAAGCATCATAAGTTTCTTGTAAACAAGCATCCTCGGGTCTCTTGACAACAAGCATCCTCAGGTCTCTTGGAAACAACATCTCAGGTCTCTAGACAACAAGCCTCTAAAGTCTCTTGGCAACAAGCATCCTCAGGTCTCTTGGCAACAGCATCTCAGGTCTCTTGACAACAAGCATCTCAGGCCTCTTCCATTATTGAACCCTCTCCATTAGCCCTAAGTTGTGTAGGGTATTTGCGTAAACCTCTTGAGGGCACGACAATCTTGGAGGTAGCTGCCCAAGACCCTCGAGCCTTTCCTTGTTCACATGTGGTATTTTATACCCATTGCCCCCTGCATGGTTCAGGATCTCAATCATGCACGTTTGCGAGTTAGGAAAATTCTGCTGAGCTTGTAAACCTCATAGCCTTCAAATTCCTCCAAAACACCATTAATAAGGTCTTGTAGTGTTTTAGGACCTGCACAATCTGTCGAGGATTGAAGCGAGTTGAAAACCCAAGGTCAAGCACATTCAAATCAGAATGCTATGTGTCGTTGTATTATTCGATGTCAAGTCCAGCTTTTGCATGACTACTAGAAATTCGTCATTTGGCAAGATATGGGGCTTAGCATTATCCTCATTGAATATAGATGGTCTGTCCAAAGATCACTTTCTCGCCAAACTGCTTGTATCACCGGCAAGACCTTCTCTATCAGGAACTCCCTCATCACTTTTCTGTCGACCTTTATTGACTTTGTCTCTATTGTACCTCTGGGCCTGTTATCACTTCTCCTTTGAGCAGGAACTTCTTTCACAAAAGGCCAGATACCGATTTTCCCAGAGAAGGTCACGTTTCCTTCACGATCCCACCTTGGCCTAGCAACGGCCGTTAAGAACATCACCTTGCCAATGCAGTTGCCATGTATAGGCCTCGTAGGCTCCTCCTCCCCATCCGGCAGATAGTAGGTCTTATTTTTCTTCGTCATATTGAACCATTTTTCATCAATGTGCACAACATTATGCATCGCCTTGAATTCGTGCCTTGAAGTTTCTATCGTTGTCTCGTCAAGCATTGACATACAAAATTCCATCCTATCCTTCATATTCTTTTCCTTTAGAGTTGGCTTCACACAATTTGTGTGCCTTTTATCAAATTTAGCTTGAACTTTCTATGCAAAGTGTGGTAGGGCTACATCCCGGTTGCCAAGCTAAAGATCCGATAGTGGACCTCTTGTTTAGTGGGATGGTAGGGATTTGCTCTAAATTGATGTCCTTTGGCTTTCTTCCGAGTTTCCTTTTCTCGATCGGAAACATCCACCTCTAAGCCTTCCGAAATTTGCTCCATCGCTTTACGCCAAACTCTCTCAGATACTCCTCACTTCTACCTTAAAAAATTGTGCAAGGTCTTTCTTATCATTTCTTTTGAATTTTCCACCTCTGCTCATGCACACTGAATGCAATGCCACATAAGCAGCATACTTTTGCTCGTTAGTGAGGGTTTTCTTTTTTCTAACTCCTTGCTCAACAACTACATCTTGACAGGGCTCGATGCCCTCTTCCTCTTCCATGTTCATATCATCTTGCAGTATGTCTTCTTCTTCGGCTGGAGTGCAATTGAGATCAAAATCCATGCCTCTGCCCTGACTATGTCTATTTCCTTTTCAGTCTTGCTGCTCAAGTTGGTGCAATGGAGCACAGAGTTGCACCTGTGGACTGGAGCCTGTTAGTGCATTGCCACAGTATAAGTTTATGCAACATCAAGCACTGTAGTACTCCAACATCATGAAATTCTAGTCCTGTCATGAAAATGATGTTGCATGATGTTGTAAAAGTGATTCTGCCCCAATAGTACTTCATCATGCAATTGTATTCCAACATCATGCTATTCTGTTAATGACACTCCAACATCATGCAACTGTTTCAGTAATCTTGCACTTTTACTCCAAAGGTAACACCGATTTTTGGAATGCTCCAACATCATGCAACTACTCCAACATCATGCAACATCATGCTCCGATTACTAATTTTGTCATGCTAAATTCTGTTGCCACAACCCTCAACACCATGCAACCGAATTGCCTGCTTTTTGGACTGTTGAGCGACCAGACTCGAAGCCGGTGGCGATCTGCAGATGGAGGTGGAGTGGCGAGGCCACAGGAGGGTGACGACAATCTGCAGAGGGCGCCGGCCTTGGGATGACGAGGTGGGGATTTGCTGGCCTAGGACGAGGAGGGGGATCTGCTGGCACAGGAAGACGGGGAGGATGGGAGGGGATCTGCTGGGTGAGATGGGAGGCGATGGAGGTGGAGGATCCAGAGGTGGGGGCGATGGAGGTGGAGGATCGATCCAGAGGTGGGGGCGATGGAGCTGGAGGATCCAGAGGGGGCGATGGAGGCGGGCGGATCTGGAAGACGACCTGGGTGGAGATCGAGGAGAGAATTCAAACTGAAGGGTAACCTGGTCATTTCGCTGCTTTTTCACCTGGTCAGAAAAAATCCCCAGCGTCATGTATTTCGGAACGGAGGGAGTAGATGGTTGGCCGGGTCATGCTAGCCGGCGGGTCATGTCGTAGTGCCCGATGTGTGCGTGCGTGACTTGCGGTGTGGCTGGGGCGTGCATGCGTGTGTGGCCATTGTGCGTGTGTGTGCCTCGGGTATAAATACCCCGGCCTGTGTACTGGTTGGTTGCTGCGGTATGCGCCGAGCCAGAGTACATGCTCAGGAAAGAAAGCAAGTGGCCGTTCGTGCGGCCGGCGGTGTTTGTGCGCCGGGCAAATCCTGTTGTCTTCTCCTTGTTCTTCCCCCTTCTTTCTTCTACGTCCGTGCGAGAAAGAGAGAGAGAGAGCTCAGGTGAGGAGGAGAGCTAGGGCTAGACAACAACAACATGTGTAGAGCCATCGCCATGCTATCTGTCAAGCCCTTTTGAGTGTCTCATGGAGAATCACATTTATAAGAGTGTCTATTGATCACTCCTACTCTTGAATGCTTTATCTACTACAGAAAATAAAACGACGTAATCATCAGGCTCCTATTTTCCAAAGATGGCCCTACAATATGAAAAAGCTCACTATAGAGAAAGCACATCATGGAAACTCCAAACAATGTCAACCAATCAATAATAATGCAAGGAGTAAAATACCTATCTCTATCAGCCATTAACTGGCATCGATGTCCCACTTCACTCGCAACGCGCCGTGTGTGTCCTCATTCATTAACGCAACAACGAAAGAATCATACCAACCCACCACCACCCTATGCAGTCAAAATGATTTGATATGATGCTATAGTGGGTGGGTTGCCTCATCTTTTTGATTGGTTCCATGGTATAGGATCTGATTTGATCACCTGTTCACACATTTTTTTAGGATCTATTTTTGAAGTTTTGTTTTATTGATGATAATACTACCATCTCTATGAGGTCATCTGAGATGCTAGATTGCTTGAGACGGGTCGAAACTGATTGAAATTGGAAATCGGGAATAACTAGGCATTAGAGGTATCCAGGAAGATTTGTTAGCAATTCATGGTAGGGAAGGTAATGGGTTTACAAGAACTCACGGTGGCAATTTCATAAGAAGTACGTATGGGAAATGAAGATCAAATGGTAAATATTACAGGTTTCAGGAGGGCATTTTTAAAATTCATGATACCGGCGCAATTATGATTCATTTGGGCCTTTTTCTAACCTGACTCGCATTTTGCAATCTTATTTTACTAAAAGCAAAAGCTAAAATCCGAAACACCTGAATTTAGAGACAGTTCCGAACAACCTCCGCGCCGTCCAATTTTCATACCCCGTTCGCGAGCGCGGCCTCCAACGCCCTCTCAGCGTTCACATCCAGCACAGACAGACGCCGCAAGCACGACGCACAACATCAGCACAGTGTGCACACAGCCAGGAATCGGTAATAGAGTCAAAACAAATATTGCAATCGGGACCTTTTCCTCCTCTCTTTCTCTGGTCCTCTTCCTCCTCCCGACTAGAGCAGAGGAGAGGGGCTCCGCTCTCGCCGTTGCCAAAGGAGGGCAGCGCGCGGCGAAGGTCTCCGACGTTATGGGAGTGGCGGCCATGTCCTCTCGTGCCTACTAGACTAGCGCGCGGTCGCCGGTGATGAGAGGCGCGATGCCAGCGAGCTTCGAGGCGGACGGCCCTCACGTCCATGGTCGAAGATGAGCAGAGCAAGCTCCTCTGGCCAAATTGGCTTGGGCCAAGCAACGAGGAGGTGCTGCGGAAGTTCCTATGATGAACTAGGGGCGCGGGGAGTGCTCCAGAGCTCGACTTCGACTAGGGGACCAAGGTGGAGGGAGACAGCGGGAGCCAGCGGGCGGCGACGGGCAGAGGGAGTAGCGTACCGGAGCTGCTGGCGTTGCAGATCGAGCTCCCCGCTTCGGATCCACTTGCCACCTCACCGGAGACGAGCACCGCCGCGGATCCGACCGGAATGGGACCGGATTGAGCACCCGCGCCCGGGTCACGAAGCTCGCTACGTCCGTCCCCGTCGGTCACGCCGCACATAGCTCGTCGGAGCCCCAAGCCCCGCCGATTCATGTGACTGATGCAATGGTTGTTGGACAGAGTCGCGCGGGTGCGGGAGATGCGGCGATGCGGCGATGGGAGGGGAGAGGGCGAGAGGTGGTGAGTGGGTGGAGAGGAGAGGAGAGAGTGCTGGGATAGGGTAGATATTTTTATTCAGAACTAGTTTTTTTTAGGTGGGGGTAAGGTTGGGTGCTAGTTGGGCCATGATGGATAGCTAACTTGGGATTTTGATGGCAAATTTTGCTCAACGAAATAACATATAGATATTTAAAGTATATATATACCTCACAAAAACAAGAAAAGTGTATATATACATTAAACATGGTTCATAACAATAAATAGTCTTTATACTTATTAAATATATTGAGGGCATCACAAAAAAATTGAGAGAAAAAAGGAATATGCTTGGTTCATGTTGGTTTGCTTCCATGTTTTTATGTTTTGGTGGACAATTTTCCATAGCCTATATAAATAATTTAAAACAATTTAAGCAATTTCAGATGACCACTTATCTATATATGAACATTATAGTTGGTTGTTCTCCCTGAATTGTTGTGTTAGTAAAATGATTTAAGTAACATAAATTCTAATAATATTAAAAAGGTTTTTCTTTTTTACAAATAAAATAGTTGTGTTAGTTTCAATTTTGTTTTTATTATATATTATATGTGATTATATCATACAGTAGAAAATATCATTTATATTTCATCATAGATATAAAGTGATGGGGTCCGACATACGCACTGATGTAATGATGACAGACCGCACTGAAACACCACCAAAAGAGGTGCATATAGCTAACCTTTGTTTGTATGTATATTATACATGATAATACAAAAGGTGTATTTATATATATTTTTTTTTCAGCATATAGGAGACATACATATGGACTTTGGAGATGCACAAAAAGAATCCATTGAGAGTTCCGAAGCGACATCCCTGAAAGGGGCCGGAAATTCACCGAGTTTTTAGAACATAATGATGTCGAAGCGGTGATATCTCATAAAAAACCAAAAAAGGATGCCAATTTAAATGTGATCGCACAAGGTATTTTTTCAATCTTTTCTTCAATCTCTTCTTTGTGATATTGCCTTTTGTATTCAACTAATTTGGGTCATTTTGTTTACTAAGTTGGCTCACTTTTTTATGAAATCGACAGACTATGTTTGTACCCCTAGAAATATTACAGTAATCGAATCAATCATGTCTGCCCCTAAGAAAACCAAGTTTGTGGACATTGGAGATGCCTTGTTATCAACAGACTATTCAGAATGCCTTTTGAAAGACATGTTCTTACATGATGGTGTAAGAGCAATTGCTAATATGAACAATATATAATATCGTAAAATATAAATGTAATCTAAATGTTGATTACAGGTGATAAATGCTTACATATATTGCATGCTTACTCACGACCATCTACGAGACAGGGCGGGTAAAAGGTACACATTATTAGTACGTTTGTATCTGGACAGATAAAAGAAGACGGGGAAAAGACATGGACCCATCAAAATATCGTCACATCGTGCATCATGTTAATACTTATCTACAACAATATATGATTAGTCTTGTCTCGTTACCCATTCATATAATTATGTGTTGTTTTTATTTAATTCATAAGTATAATGGTTTATTAATGTTTATTATATCTAATTGTAACTGCGACTTGTATGATACTTACACCAGTTATTTATTTCGATTAACATTCCGGGCTACCATTGGTATCTAGCAGTTGCCAATGCCAAAAAACGCGAGATTCAAGTATTGGACTCACTTGGTTCTCGGGTCAAACGCAATGACCTTGCTACTACGGTAACTATCTTTTATTTTTGCTCATCTTAACATATGTTTTGTTTGCCTTAATCCCTAATATTTTTCATATATAAAATAGTTACTAGGACTCGAGAAACGTCTGAAACTTGTAGAGCATAGTCCGGAGTTTAACAGAAATCATAAGTACCCAATCTCAATGTTACAAAATGGACGGTCGTAGAGCAGTTTCATGAGGCAATACAAACCGATGGGTAAGCACTTGTTACAATGGTTTGTTTATTTGATACATCTGCACTACTGCAGGATGCTGCTAACGCAACACTACGATCAGAGACCCTTCGAGAAACTGCGTGCGATGCAATAATCGCAAACGGTGGTGTCAGAGGACCGTCAAAAATGTCCAAAACGTTTGCGATAACGTATGCATCAAACACGGTTCAGATTTTGGTTCCGTGTGCGATCAGGGCATATGTTTCAGTTTAATTAACTGTTTGCGATGAGGAAAACCAAAAGAAACGGACAGCCAGATGAAGGCGTGTGCGATACACAGCATACGGTTCACTCGAATGAACTGTTTGTGATGAGGCGGAACAACAGAAATGGGCAGTCAGATGAAGGTGTGTGCGATATACGGCATACAGTTCACTCAGATGAACTGTCTGTGTTGAGTCAAGAGAACAGAAACGGTTCAACTTAACAAGATGTATGTGGTACGCGGCAAACAGGTCTGTAATCAGAAATGTATGGGAAGACCGATAACAACACAGACGATTCCTGTTAACAAGCCGTGTGTGTTGTGAGGAAACGATTGCTGGTATACAATCGTCAGTGATTGATGAAATCATCACCGACGGGTTTCCTTGTTTAGTCCGTGTGCGATGTGATTTGCTCTGTCTACAGAGCATCAACAAATATACTTAAAAAGACAGCATTGCATAACCAAATTAAGCATACAATTAGACAAGTGACTACACAGATAACATTTTCACACACCAAAGTAAGCAATTACATGCATACTAAACTAGGAGAAACAAGGATCTAATCATCTACTTCTTGTTGCGACGACGCTTGCCATTACTCTGCTTCCGGCTGAATCCCTCGCTGTTTTGGGGAAGGAGGCACTTCCTCATGTCAACGATCCGCCTGTACATGTCGTAGCACGTGTACGCCTCTTTGGTCGCGTACACGACGTGATCTTTGTTGAGTTTCTTCATCCAGGCCGAGTGCCAGGCACGCTTGTCGTTGTTGTAGGAATCCTTCATGTCTATGTAGTAAGGGTCGATGATGGCCTCATCAAGGTGAACCAGTGAGTCCTTCTCATGCTCCTTGCTGCCCCAGATCTTGTATTGGCCCTGGATGTCGTAAAGATTCTGGCAGGCGATGCCCGAATTCTTGAGCACCTTGACATCGTTGGTGATGTCGACCGTAGCAAACATGTAGTGTGGGCTGTTTACAAACCTGGTGAAACGCTCACAAGGCCTTGTGGCCAGGCAGTCATGGTAGACGAGGACGTGGTGGCCCATGCACATCTGGCCAACGGCGACCTTGGGACGAGACCCGACACGAGCGCGGGTGTGCTCGATGTCGAACCCGACCACCTTGTACTTCTCGTCAGCAAGCAACAACTCCATGATGCGGATGGAGTGCTCCACCCAGACCGGGTGGTTGGTGTACACCACCGAGAGTTCCTCGAACCATCGGTGGGTGTCCACCACGACATGGATGGTGAACTGCTGCTCGTCGTCGGCAGCCGCTCGGAGCGCCATTGGAGCCGCACAGGATACTCTCTAAGAATTTGTCGTGGTGGGTGTGCTTATTGCAATGGTGGGGCGCGATCGAAAGGTTGAAGAGACACAAGGGTTAAATAGCCGCTGTAACAAATGGGGGCCAGCCAGCCTGATCGTCACGGCTTGTCATGACGTTCATAGCTAAGGATTCCAGTGCACGCTTGACGACACCGCACCGCAATGAGGATTCCAGTGCGCGCTTGGCAACACCGCACCACAGTTTGACCACGCGTGGGCTCGAAGAGGCGTGAAATGTATCATCGGTGAGCCTGTTCCCGCGCTACCGCGCAATTTACCATGCAAGCTTCCCGCCCGGCTTGGTTTGCCACGCGTCGGCTAGAAGAGCGACAAATTGTGGGCGTTTATTGGCGAAAAGTTTTGTAAAAATGAAGTGTGTGGAATGACTTCAGTCGTAAGTTTACCTGTGGGTGATGAGGTAAATGTTACACATAAGGGTGGTGATGGACACTCGAGTGCGATAATTAATTTTGTGCTCTACAGGGCACACGGTGGAATAAACCAAATGTGCGCAATAATGTCCAAGATCGCAGTCGAGTTAGCTATACAGATCGTGTGCTGTGAGGTCGACAAGGTAAACAGATTCGAGAATGGTTAATAAAATCAAATATAAGACCATTGCATATTAAGTTCAAAATAGTGCTACAAAAATACGAGTCTCATACGATGCCATTTCAACGATTGTACCACAAAGGCTTGAAATATTACAAGGTTCAAATTCCAGAGTTATATGGCTCACACTATAGGAAACAATTAATTTGCCGTCAGGGCAGTACAGGCGGCAAAGGACGAATTATAGACGGCAAAGAGTTTGCCGTCAGCAGGCTGACGGCAAACTCAGACGGGAAAGATAAGTCGGTAAAGAATACTTTGCCGTCAGCTTTTCATCGGGCAGACGGCAAAGATTTTGCCGTCAGCCAACTGAAGGTTTGCCGTCTGCCAAAAGAAAATCTGATGGCAAAGGGCACGGTCTTTGCCGTCAGTCAGAGCCTCTTTTTTGCCGTATATGGACTAAACTACGGACGGCAAAGATTATTTTGTATTTTTTTAAAAGCGTCAAGTCAAAGCTTTTCTAGGGCGGCTGTTGCTTTGGTGGTCATCGGAGTTGCCATCTCCGGCAACTGCTGCCACTGCCGGACACTACAGGAATCAGCTACTTTGCCGTCTGCCGTGGCGGACGGCAAAGGCATGAATGGCGGACGGCAAAATCCTTTGCCGTCAGCCACGGACGGCAACAGGCTCCGGCAACGTAGGCTACGGTAAAGGCCCTTTGCCGTCTGCGACGGACGGCAAAGAGAGCGGACGGCAATAATTGCGCCGTCAGTCCGTTAAGTGTCTAACGGCAGGCCTTTGCCGTCCGCCACAGTCTAGTGTCTTTGCCGTCTGCCACTGATGGCAAAGTGCAGGTTCTTTGCCGTCTGCCACTGATGGCAAAGTGACCAAATGGGTCAGCTTCCAGGAAGCACAGCTAGATGCCACGTGTCTTCTTTGCCGTCGCGGAAGACGGCAAAAGAGCGCGTTACCGTCGATGGCGACGGCAAAGAGCCCGCATATTGGCTCTTTTATCTGTTTTTATTAAATCCAACAATTTTCATCACAAATATATATGACATATATAGATATATTTCAAAAGGCCATTACAGAGCAAACATATAAGATATCCAACACATAACTTCATCATCCAAACATATATATTACATGCATAGTTCCATCATACATAACAAGTTCAACATAGAGGCATCCAACCATATATATTACAATAGTTTCATCCAACGATACATGCATAGTTCAACGATACAAAAGAAAGCAGAGAAAGGGATAAGGAGCACTCCATCTATGCAAGCTTTAAGTAAAGTGAATGAAATCTGCAAAATGAAAAATAAGAAAGTTAGAACAAGAAGAGTAGAACAAGAAGAAGACTAGAACAAGAAGAGTAGAACAAGAAGAAGACTAGAACAAGAAGAGTATGCCATTTATGAGCTAACTTACATGAAATGGATCATATATGAGCTAACTAAGTTGAAATGGGTCGTTTATGAGCTAGCTAAGGTGAAATGGATCATTTATGAGCTAACTAAGTTGAAATGGGTCGTTTATGAGCTAGCTAAGGTGAAATGGATCATTTATGAGCTAACTTAGTAACATTTATGAGCTAATTTAGTTGAAATGGATCTTTTATGAGCTAACTTAGTTGAAATGGATCGTTTTTTAGCTAATTTAGTTGAAATGGATCTTTTTGAGCTAACTTAGGTGAAATGGATCATTTAAGAGCTAATTTAGGTGAAATGGATCGTTTTGTAGCTAACTTGGTGAAATTGATCATTTAAGAGCTAATTTAGGTGAAATGGGTCATTTTGAGCTAACTTGGATGAACTGGATCATTTATAAGCTAACCTAGGTAAAATGGGTCATTTTAGAGCTAACTTAGGTAAAATGGATCGTCTATGAGCTAACTAAGCTAATTATGCAATTTTTGACATAAGTAAGCTAAGTAAAGATCGTTTTAGAGCTAACTTAGGTAAAATGGATGGTTTGTGAGGTCAGTAAGCTTATTAAGTCATTTTGGAGGAGAAGAAGCTAAGTCTAGGTCATTATGGTAAGCATTGGAGGAAATAAAGCTAAGTCTAGGTCTTTATGCATGTGTTAAGCAAAACACTAGATAAACTTACCAAGATCCGAGGAGGTGTAGGAGCGGGGTGGCTCGTGTCGGTGGCTGGAGAAGGATCGTGCGATGCTTGTGCAGAGTTACGCTGCACCAAAGATCATTTCCAATGTCTTGTTAGCATGATGACACTCAAATGTTAAGACTAGCAAGTAATGTCCATTCAAATAAGACTCACCGTGGTCCCAGGAGCAATCACTGCATCGGCGGAATGATGCGACTGTCTTCTCGCACCTGACTGCACATTTGGTTTTGACGACTTAGTCATACTAGTTAGTAATGAGACAAACACTACATGAATGTTTTGGCTAATCAGCAGAAGAAACTTACCACAAGGAGCTCGTACATTGCCCTTGCATGCATGTCATTCCGTGCCCTCTCCTCCTCCAACATCTTTGTCGTCCTCTCCTCCAACTCCCGCTGCCTCTCCGCCACCTCCAACAGAAGTTTCTCCGTTCTATCTCTCTCACTCTGTATAGCAGCCTGCAACACCACTCACATGACCATTTGTAATCATTTATGGAAGCGCACACAATGTAATGGAGAAAGATAAGCGAGTATGTATCACTAACCTTGATGGCGAAGTTGCACCGCCGTTCACGAGGCCTTATCTCGGAGCGGAGCTCGGGCGCGCCTTGATCTCCGAGAGAGTGCTAGGACAACGGATAAGTCCATCTCCAATGGCTATGGAGCCATGGGACCTCCCGCCACCAGATATAATCAACGACTCTGGATCAATGGGACCACAGCTCGGGTTAAAGTCCTCCCTTTCCTCGCCTTCCCTCATCTCTATATCTCACGAGCTTGTTGTGGGAGGAGATGTTGGTGAAGTTGTTTGCATCATCGAGGTCGACCGAGAGAAAGCCTTGACTTTCTTGAAAGAGGCGGTGTGGGCCATGACATACAGGTCGTACACCTCTGGCACCTTATCCGCCTTATTGTAGCGTGCACGAAGAGAGAAACAATGAAAATTAGTAATTAAAGGGCTCAAGCTAGCATGATGAATGAATTGCATGAATCATGAAGCAAACCACATACCCGATTCCCGAACTGATATAAGTTGGAGCTGCCTTGATGGTGTGGCACACCTTCCATTTGGGCACGTTTGTCCTTGGCCTCGTTGTGGAGGGCTAGCCATTGTTTTGAGCACCACTCATCGACCAACACCTCCCAACAATCCATCCGATCCGCACACCATCTCGGAGGCGCCTAAGTTAGCAAATAGAAACTTGGCGCTTCTGACTAAGAATTACTAAATGAAGGAACTTAAGTAGAGAAGGCCTTAAGAATTACCTTCATGTACTGCTCCTTACTCAGGAACTTATCGCGGCACGCCCGGCTTGGTCTTCTTGATACCACGCATAAGGCGTAGTAGTCTCGAACAGCCTGCACCCGAGCCTCGTGCCGTAAGTTACGGAGTAAGCGCTTCTTGAGCGTTCTCGATAACATGTGCCGCGTCCTCCTCGTATCCCTCCTCACACCTGTAGAATGTCCTGCAATCAAATGAGACAATATTGATTAGTACAATTAATAACTAGCTAGTTGAAGATTTTTAAATGTGTAAAGGAGAAATTACCCGAACTTTACGATCACCATATGCGCCCTCGTGTAGCACCGACACGACACCGTCGATAATCTCATCCGGCGGGGCGAAACATGCACGTAGTGCTCCCAGCTCAATCCAAGCTCGAAGCCGACCCTCACCGAACAACGTGACAAACCCGGGAAGTTTTGCGGCAAAAGAACTCCAAGGGCGGAGTTGGGCGGCGGACACTATGATGGTGGTCCCAACCTCTGCTGACATGACAAGGCCAATGCATTAGTTATTTGAAAAAACGTGAATGCACAAGGTACAAAAATATTAAATGCACTTACGTACCTCTCCCCATCAGGGAAAATCAACCACCTCTGCTCGCGGGTCACCGGCACGGACGGGAGCCGTGTAGCACCACGCTGGTAGACGGTTCCCCCCTCCTCAAGATCAGTCGGCTCCCCGCCATCATCAGCATGGCCACTCGGCTCCTCGGGCTGATCCGGCCAGGTACCCCATCCGGACGTGTGCTCCTCCGGGGTCACGTGGGCTGAACTCGAGGCCCAAGACCCGTGGACCGGAGGCTCGTGGACCGAGTCCGTGTAGCCTCCTCCTCGGGACGAGTCCACCCTAGCGATCACGTGCTCGGGTGAAACAGTGGGGGTGGCGGCGAGGAAAGGCGCCGTGTGATCACCCTACCTCCTCTCCCGACCACGTGCCCTACCTCCTCTCTTCCTACCTCGTCCCTGCTGGGCACCGCGGTCGGCGAAGAAGGGCCCGGCGGTGTGGCCATCTTGTCCCAAAGAACGCTCGGCGGAGAGGTGCGTCTGGAATGGAAGACCTCGGACCACGCTCCCGACCAGCGCCCACCATCTTTCAACACCTGCCATGACAAGCGATGGCTAAATTAGTACAACATAAAAAAGACCGACATGAATAATAATATGTGTATCACTTAAGTGTATCATCATCAAGTACAACATAAAAAAATGTAATACCTGACACTACTAATAATCGAAAAATATATGACCTAACTAATAATTCACAAATATATGACCCCGTCGGCCTCTGGAAGGCCAAAGAACACCTTTTCGGGAGGTGTCGGGGGTCGGGGTGTGGTGTCGGTGTCGAGGTGCCGTGTCGGGTCGGGGTGCTGTTTGAGGTCGAGGGGTGGTGTCGTGTCAATGTCGAGGTAGTGCCGTGTCGGTGTCGGGTGTTGTTTGAGGTCAAAGTGTGGTGTCGGGTCGAGTGTCGGGTCGGGCTCGGTGGGGTGTTGGGTGGGCTCGGGGTGTCGGGTCGGTGTCGGGTCAGCCTTGGGGGTCAGTGTCGGGGTCGAATTAGGAATGGGAGTCGGGTGAGAATTAGAATTGGGGTGTCGGGGTCTCGAGGTCTCGGGGTCTCGAGGTCGGGTGTCGTGTCGAGGTCGGGTGAGTGCAGGTGCAGGTGTCGGGTCGGTCGGGTCGGGTCGGGTCAGGTCAAATGTCGGGTCGGGAGTCGGGTCGGGGTGAGTGCAGGTACCGTGTCGGGTCGAGGGTCGGGGTGTCGAGTGTCGAGGTCGGGGAGTCGAAGTCGGGGTCGTCGGGGTCGGGGTCGGGGTCTCGGGGTCGGGGTGTCTTCTTCTTCTTCTTCCTTTTCCTTTTCTTCCTTTTTTTTCTTTTCTTCTTCTTCCTCCTTTTCCTTTTCTTCCTTTTTTTCCTTCTTCTTCTTCTTCTTCTTCTTCTTCTTCTTCTTCTTCTTCTTCCTCCTTTCCTTTTTCCTCTTCTTCTTCTCCTCCTCTCCTCTCTTTTCTTCTTCTTCTTCCTCTTCTAAATCTAAACCTAATACTAAACTAAAACTAAACCTAATACTAAACTAAAACTAAACCTATAAACCTAAAACTAAACATAAACCTAAAACTAAAAAAACAGAAAAAAGGAAAAAAAGGAAGAAGAGACTCACCTGCAGCGAGGTGGAGGAGGGGGTGGTGCGGCCTGGGCGGCGGCGAGGGGGCGGGCGGCTGGGCGGCGGCGCTGGCCCCGGGCGGCGGGCGCGGAGGTGCTGGTCGCTGGCGTGGCGGCGCCTAAACGGCAGGGCGGCGTGGGCGGGGGCGCCGGTGGCGGCGAGGGTGGAGGAGGGGCGGTGCGGCTGGGCGGCGGAGGAGGCGGGCTGGGCGGCGCGCTGCCCGGCGGGCGGCGGGCGCGAGGTGCCGGCGCCGGGCGTGGCGGCGCCAGACGGCGGCGGGGCAAGGCGGGCGGGGTGGCGGCGGGTGGTGGGCGACGGCGGGGCGCTGGGCGGCGGCGGGTGGTCTGAAGGGGCTGGCGAGAGGTGGGAGAGAAAGAGAGAGAGGGGGTGGGCGGCCCGTTAGCGATGGGGCCCTCCCTCTTTGCCGTCCGCCACCCTTTGCCGTCCGCCTTCTTGCTCTTTGCTGTCCGCTAGCGGACGGCAAAGAGGGCCCGATAGGTTTTTTTTTGCAACTTCGTCGGTGGGGCCCCTCCCTCTTTGCCTTCCGCTAGCCGGCAGCAGATCTTTGCCGTCGCTCGCGGGACAAAGAAGCAACTAATGGTAACCTTGGTCTTTGCCATCAGCCAGTTCTTTGCCGTCCGCTTTTTGGGTAGCTGATGGCAAAGAGCTTATTTGCCGTCCGCTAGCGGACGGCAAAGAGCTGGCAGATGGCAAAGTAGCTGATTCCAGTAGTGGGAGGAGCTTTGGCGCTCAGCAGAGAGAAGGAGGCCGGAGAGGCTCAGGCGCGGCACGGTCTGGCGAGGGGCGGCCACGGCAGCTCCGTTGAGGGGAGGCCACGGCGGGGTCTGGTGAGGGATGGCCGCAGTGTAGTCCGGCGAGGGGCGGCCACAGCAGGTCCGGTGAGGGGAGGCCACGACGGGGTCCGGTGAGGGATGGCCGCGGTGTAGTCCGGTAGCAGGCGGCCACGGCAGTCCGGTGAGGAGGCCAGCGGGGTCCGGTGAGGATGGCCACGGTGTAGTCCGGCAAAGGCGGGCGAGAGGAGGTGGAGAGGCTCGGCGCGGCCAGTCCGAGGCGGGCGGGAGGAGGTGGAGAGGCTCGGCCTTGAGCAGGTCCGGCGAGGGCTGCCGTGCCCAGCAGCGCCTGCAATGCTGTGCAGCGAGGCCGGAGGCTGAGAACAACAGTGTGGCAGCCTTGGTAGTCTTGCGCGGAGGCTGCGAGGGCGAGGTGTCGAGTCCGCGGCTGGCGGCGTGGCCGGGCGTGCAACTGCTCCGGGTAGGTGCGACGCGGGCCAGCGATGGGCGACGGGGCGGGCCGCTTGCGGCTCCTCCGGGGGATGCGGGACGGGGCCGGCAGCGTGCGGCTGCTTCGGGGGCTAGGGAGACGGGGCCGACAGCGTGCAACTGCTCCGGGGGTGAGGAAGATGGGGCCGGCGTCGCGCGGCTGCTCGTGGGCGACGGGCGATGAGGTGAGACGAGGGAGCTATCGGGGAAGGAGAGATAGAGGAGACGTGCGCGTGGGTGGGGCGGGTCGTGCACGTGGGTGGGACCGGTACTGGTGGGTGGGTGGCAGATGACTCGTGGGTGGGTGTGCGGGTAGGTCCGACGCATGCGGTTGAATTGGACCTACGTTTTAGATCTTGCCACGTCATCGATCCGCGTGATCGATCCGCGTGGTGTGTTTTCTCTTTGCCGTCTGCCAAAAAGATACAGACGGCAAATAGCTCACTTTGCCGTCTGTATCTTTTTGGCAGACGGCAAAGTCCGTTTTGCCGTCAGTCTTTCTTTGCCGTCTGCAGCTAACGGCAAAATTGATCTTTGCCGTCGGGCCCGATGAAAAGCTGACGACAAAGCCTCTCCCTGACGGCAAATTACCTGTTTCCCGTAGTGTCACATTCGAAGATTACAAGGTTCAAACTGATATTAGAAATGAAATTCAGCTCATCAGCTGCAAACGCTCGCGTTGATCCGCTGAACATGGATATCAGAGAGGTTCAAACTAATATTACCACTTCTAAGTCTTGTTTCGAAACCTCACAACTTTTGCAAAGGGTTCAGCCACTGAGAAGTCATGTATGGGGTTGACACGACAAGTTCCGATTACTCTGTCATCTGAAGTTTCAAAATGAAATTCAGCATTTTTGGAGCCTATTCCATTCTGCCGTAGGCGCCGGCGCTGATCCACAAACCATTCATTTTTTCAAAATTAATGTAGGGCAAACCTCATTACTTTCAGCACCTTTGCTCTAACAACAAAGAACCTGGCGAATATAATCTCCGGTAAGGTCCCTCGGTAGGAGTTCAAAGAAATTTCTGAGAGATGCAGATCTAGTCAATTCGACGGGATTGTTATATTATATCACATTATCCACCACTGGGCCTAATCTCATCTGCAAAACAAGAAAACATGTTAGTGCCTACACTACTAGGAAAAGGCCTGCTAGTGGCGCACCTGTTTTGCCTACTAATGGCGCATTACAGGTGCGTCACTAGCACCACGCCATTAGAATTTTTTACTTATGGCGCACCTGTGGTGCGCCATTAGTATACCAGATCTAATGGCACATCAGGAAGTGCGCCATTAGTATAGCCCACGGTGCGCCAAATAGAAGTGCGCCATTAGTAACAATTTTTTTCAAATATTTTTTCAGAATCTTTTTTTCAATTTTTTTTCAATTTTTTTTTCGTTTTTTTCTTAATGTCGGGTCACTATGGTTTAATCTCGGGTCAATATTCTTAATCTCAAGTCAAATCGCACTAAGTGGTCAAACTTTCCGGAAGGTCATCCATACTCACATTACTCCAGCCCGAGCACGCTTACCTTCGCAGTTCTATCCAACCCCCGCACCACCTCACTTAAAAGGCACTTGTTGATATATCTATCATATCAATCCTATTATACCTTGTTGATGTCTAGGACTTTGTTCATGTTTCATGAGTATGATAAAATTTTGAAAATATTTCAAACTTCCCGGTCATATTACGTATCATTTTTTGAAAAAAAATTCCAAAAAAAAGATTCGCAAATTTTTTTCTGTTACTAGTAGCGCACCTAGCAAACGGTGCACCACTAGTAAGTTTGAATTTTTTTAAATTTTTTTGCCTCTAGATTTTGAAAGCTCCGTAACTTTCTTTCTGTTAGGTTTTTGAGGATTTTAAATTCGGATGTAACTTTTCGAGTAGATGATTTTTCATATAAAAAACTTTTTAATCCGAGTTCGTATGCAAAAGTTATGCCCATTTTACAAATTCCAGAGAGATTTTGCAAATAAAGTCGAAATTCATATTTGTAATTTTTTCCAACAACTAGACCACATATCACATGGGAAACTTATTTTCTTTTATTTTTTTGACATTTTCATCATTTTCTTTTATTTTTTTAAACTGAAAAGGCGGTCCAGGGGTGCATTCGGTGGATTTGAAAAAACTAGTAATGACGCACCGTGAGAGTGGTGCGCCATTACTAGTTAAACTAGTAATGGCGCAGCAGACCCACGGTTCGCCATTACTAGTTTAAACAAATTGTAAAAAAAATCGAAAAAATATTGAAAAAAAGTTAGTAATGGCGCACCGTGGGAGTGGTGCACCATTACTAGTTCAACTAGTAATGACGCACACACACGGTGTGCCATTACTAGTTTTGGAAAAAATTTGAAAAAAAATTTAAAAAAATTAGTAGTGGCGCACCGAGGGTATGGTGCGCCATTACTAGTTTAACTAGTAATGGCGCACTATCGCATGGTGCGCCACTACTAGTTTTGAAAAAAAATTAAAAAAAATTTGTTAGTACTGGCGCACCGTGTGTGTGGTGCGCCATTAGTATTTGGACACTAATGGCGCACCAACACATGATGCGCCATTAGTATATAGGTAATGGCGCACCACATGTCTGGTGCGCCATTAGTGACCATATCATCTATAGCCCTTTTCCTACTGTGCTAGATGCAGTTTTAAACACTACTACAGGCCTATTTGGTTTGCAGGATTTGTAAAATGCACTAACATGCCATCTTTGATCTGACATGATAAAATGGGCATTAACATGCCATCTTCCATCTTCACAAGATGTTGGAGTGGATGAAAAGTTCCCTAAGAAAACTAGTACAAATGAATCCAAAGGAGAAATGCATATGGGTTGTAACCATATGGATCAAGCATTGTCACTGTAAACTTGGAAAAGGAGACATGTATGTACTGAAATCCTTCAAAAGAATCGTAGTACATTGTCATTATAAACTTGAAAAAAGGTGTCACAAATTGAACTCCCTTATGGTTAAGATTTAACATGAAAGGAACATCACCTCGATATATAGCTTCTCCAGGCACGGAAAGCATCTCAGGAAACTGACAACTTGCTCCAGGTTGGGGCCGATAGATTCTAGTGCCAAGACCTTCACTGTGCGCAGTTTCGGGGTCAAGCTTGTCGGAATCATTTTCTGAATGACAGACGAACAAACATCTTCAAAATTAGAAATAATGTTAATTTGTAGAAGAAGAAGTAGAAGGCGGCTGTTGTACCTGAACGGGTGTGGATCCAATAATAAGTTCGGAGTATTGGTCAGACGAGTAGCCCAACACTGTCAATTTCGGCGCAGAAATAACATTGATTCTTGTTGGACCTACTTGATCAAGTACAAGTAATCTCTCAAGTGCAGGTGTGTCTTCCTGCCGAACCAGCAACACACATAAATAGTCCGGAGAGTCATGGAGGTGATGTGGAATGTACTCAACCTATTGATCGCCTGAAGACGAAGGTACTCGCAGTACAGCCACGGAGTAGGCGCTCCATGTCACCGTTTGAGAGGCAAACGGCGACGAGCTCGAGGTGCTTCGGTCGTGGTAGAATAAGAGCGGGCGCGTCATTAAGGGGGGGGGGGGGGACGACAGTTCCTGAACTTGGCGGCAGCAGCGTGGTATGACGGAGCGCGGACATTGGCAGCGAGCGCATATGCCCATCATCAAAAGTGAGCTCCTCGAGCTGAACTAGGGCGGGGGATCCGAACCAGTCATCAAGCTTGGCTTGGTCCCTGCTGTTGGAAGGGAACTTGCCCATTCTAAGACCTTTGGTTGGGCCAGAGTGACTGCCGAGGATCTTGGAGAACGCACCCAAGCTTTTGCGATAGCCATGCATGGCAGAACTCGTGGGTGTCGAAGAGGTCGAGAGGGGTGAAGTTCCATAGGGGGCGCCACCGCCGGGAAAGGATGGTTGTCTGCGCCCCACATTTGACTGGGAGGAGGGAGATGATGACTGTCAACATATCATCGGGGAGGCTGCTGATGAAGTCTATGCCTACTTGAGTCGCTCAGTCTCTGCATCGTGGTGACATTGACAGCAGAAGTGGCTGGCAAGATCTATGCAATGTTTTTCCTGAAGAAGGATGACGGAGGATGGCGGCAGCAGACCATAGAGTGTGCGCATGCAGTGCGCGTTGTGAGGCGACGCCTAGACTGGCTGGTACTCTCAGCTTGCCACGCGGGCGTCTTCCTGAGGCCATTGGATTAGACAGTGTCTATTAATGACAGGACACATCTTATACTTGTATGTGTAGCGACTTTGTTCGCCTAGAAGCTGGCTTTAGGTTTACCTTAGTATTCATTTTGTTTGGCTCTGTTGAATAATTAATAAAGATGGCGGCATGCATCATTTTGATGCAAAGCCCAGGGTAATCCTTTTTTTCTAAAAAAATGTTATCAATTTAAATTTTTATCAACCAATTCCCGTATCAACGTGCGGGGTATTCTGTAGTTTTCCCTGTGCTTGGCTACGCTAGAGGTATGTAAAGGCTCTAATGGAGCTCCCTCAAAGCATGAATTGTGCCCTTCTTCCCCTTTCTCTATTCAACGAGAGCACTCAAGGATCTGGAAGGAGTTGTATTATCTTTTTCTTTGTAGAGTCTTCTGTGTAATGCTCCAAGGTGTTCTCGGTTTTGGTCCTTTCCATAGAGATGCCATCAGTATTTTGTTGTAACACTGCTAAATTATTGCAAATGATACACGTGGTAACTCGGCACAAAAATTGTCCGCATGATATGGAAATGAGTTGTATTTTTTTTTTGATTTCGTCCTTTATCATAGGGTTAGTGGTTATCTGGTGGAGTTACTGTCGAGAGACATGCGGCCTTGGGTTTTCTTTTTGATTTCTTTCTGGGTCGATGTTACTTGGCTACTGGATTTTGCATCATTAATAATACTAGTCGTGCACCCATGCATTCGCACGGGCTAGTCTATAGAATATTGATGATTTGCTATGATTTTGGTTCATTGTTGTTATTTGAATGTTGCATGCTTCAAAATTCTTCCTTTTTTCATAGTGATTATTCTACAATGCTATATTTTATATTTAAAATTAAATCAACATAATTTCCATTGATTTTTTAATTTTTATTATAACTTTAGATTTTTGTTGTATTTATGTTTCAAGTGCATAATTGTGCATGTTTTAATATGCAGTCATTTTTGTTCGCGCACTTCCTTGAAACTTCCTTGGAAGTGTAAATTAACATAAGAGTTACAAAAAGGTGATTAACTATCCGTGACATCATAAATGTTTGGAAGAAATATACCAATCCTTGTCTTCTCCATGTGTGACACCGTAAAGTAGCTTTATAAACAATCTGTCACGGTCAAACTTCCCTTTGATTTCAGACGCAACGTAAAACATTGATACAACTCGCAAGACATCCCTAAACTTGTGCTTTGCTCATAGATCATAATCATATTTTTACCGGCCCCAATTGCTCCTTCGTAAGGTGTCTTATTTGCTACCATATGCACCGTTTAAAAAAATTATCAGATACCATCGCAGAAAAAGCCATCAGCTTAATATGGGGCTAGAATTAAGATGTGAACTATTATCTCTTTTTTAGTGTCAACATGATGAAGTCAAGCCTTTTGTCCATTATGTACCATCTATTTAGATATATTGTAGTATTTTTTTATATAGAGAGTGACCATGATTAAGTTTTACAGAAGCCTCAACAATTAATGTAGAAGGATCAATTAGCCAGTATCTCTTCCTTGCTAATAACCTCCACTGTTATGTTTGTTCATGTGCAAATGTGACCCTAGATCAAAGCGATTTCAAACTGTGTGGAACATTATTTTATATTTATTATTATTTCTACGCATACAAAACAAAATAAGTGTTCGAAACTGTAGTTTTGAGTTCCCTTAATATCTGCGTGTTTCTTGAATTTTTGTTTGAAAACAATATATGGCCCAAAAAACACGTTAAAGGTTTGTTCTAAACGAAACATCGTATAGATCTGAATTTTGCATAACACACCTTTTTCAATAGAATATATTTATTTATTTGTATCTGTTCCAAGAATCATAGAGCATCGTGTTGGTAGCTATTGTTACTCCTGTTTATATAATATAAAAGATGAAACAAAATATAATCAGAATACATTAACACATCCACCAAACAGCAACTAAAGTGGGTTTAAACACCGATTGTTTCTTCTCAAAGAGAATCAAAACGTTTGGTAAGAAAAATAGTAAGGGAATCATTGGTTCCTTTGGGAAAGATGAACGTATAGCTTAACTGCAACAAAGGCATGATTCGGGTCGCAGCCCTGAAAGGAATTAAGCCTGAAGCAACATGTTAGTTGCATAGGATTAATTAATTAAGATCAATCTCAAGAGCACGTTCCGGCGTAAGCATCTATCGCTTTGTACGTTCTCATCCATCAGTTTGTCCCTCTCTCCATGTACAACATGCTTGCAAATTCTGTAGTCCCGTCCGTTGTCCCTCTCTCCTTCATCTACAACATGCTTGCAATTTCCATATCCTGAAATCCTGCTTCCCCTCTTCAATCTGCATGCGTTGCCGCTGATGGCCGTTCTGTTGTGTCAGTGCGCACAACCGGTTAGCTGACACGAGAGACATGGCAAGCTTTATCCGGCCAACTTGGCATGGCAGAACAGGCCCGGGTCGCTGTTGGGACTTGGAAAGACAACATATCCTAGCTCTTCACACCTTCTACACCGGGTGTACTTATAAGAAAAATAAGAGATCTTTGGTGTTAGTGCTACAGAAAAATCAAGCAGGATATGCACCGAATTAGTGGATCTAGACAACCGAGGATGAACTTGGTGACTTCGGAGATGTAAATCTCTGTGCCACCACTCTTCTAGTAGGTTCTTGAATTGTCAATACACCACATACGACAGCTGCACCATCTAGTTTAGAACACAATCGGTACACCTTGCAATACCCTGCATGAATCATCAACATTGTAAGATTGCAGCCTGCAGAACATGGAAGTCAAATAGATTAGTTATACGATGGATTTGATAGTTGGCTTTTTATAGATTAGAAGTGTTGGTGCACTAGTAGAAAAGGGGGCAAAGGTCCAGGCCGGGTCAGCCCATTAGTCCCGGTTCAGTCCAGAACCGGGACCCATGGGGGCATTGGACCCGGTTCGTGAGCCCGAGGGCGGCCGGCCACGTGGGCCATTGGTCCCGGTTCGTCTGGACCTTTTGGTCCCGGTTGGTGGGACGAATCGGGACCAATGGGCCTCGCTCCTTGCCCACCATAATTGGTCCCGGTTTTTGGCTTGAACTGGGACCAAAGGCTGCCCTTTAGTCCCGGTTCATGCCACCAACCAGGACCAATGAGGTGCCTATATATACCCCCTCGCGTAAGAGCAGAGCACACTGCTCTGTTTTTTCAACCGCCGAGGGAGAAGGCTGGTGGTGCTCTAGCTCACCTCCTATGCACACAAGGTGTTCGATAGAATGCCCGAGCCACACTACTTAAGCTTTCTCCTCTCCAAGCTCGACCTCCAAGCTCCATTTTCCGCAATATTTGTCTAGGTTTAGCGGTCTGTCACGCCCCGTCCCTGTCTTCACCGCCGCCGATCACCCGCGCCGATCTCATCGCCGGCACCACTGTGGTGAGCCTCTTGTTCTTATCTTCTTTCAGAAAGGAAAAATATTCTTACTTGTATGTTTAGATAGATACTTGTATTATTTTTTTAATTTTATTATTGCATCTTATATAGTGCGATGGTTTTGGTATCCGCCCCCGTCGGCCCTCGTCCTGTCTATGATTCGGATGTGGTATATATTATCTTTATAACTATTGGTTCATTTATTGTTTATGAAAATTATGCCGACCAACGTGACATAGATTTTATTTATCTAGGAGGTATGTGAACCGGAAATTCCAACCGACCCTGTTGTCGAGAGATTAAATTTAGTCGAAGAAGAAAACAATTTCTTGAAGGAAAAAATAAAAAAAATTGAGGAGGAGAAGATGATATTGGAGTTGCATGTTGCGGATGTCGTCGATGATCACAAGATCAAGATGGATGCAATGCGCTTGAAGATTAGAAAGATTAGAAAATATGTCATTCATACCGAGGCTTGGTATCATTATGCCATTGGATCAATTGTTACCTTGGTTGCGATTATGATCACATTTGTTTTCGCATTGAAATGTTTTACATAGTTTCAATGTATGGTTTAATTAATTAGATGCTGGAGAGCTATATGTTGTTAGATGAGAACTATGTATGTATTTTGGTTTTAATGTGATGATGAACTTCTATTAATTTGGTCACTTATTTATCTATTCATGATGTTCTGTAATGGTTTTTGACACACTTAAATATATATAATGCACGCAGATGAACCGGCAATAGATGTACGGTGACAGATACACCTCCGAGTACATTAAGGGCGTGCATGAGTTTCTCGAAGCGGCTGAGGCAAACAAGAAAACCTCGGTATGAATGTGGGAATACGATGTCTTACTCTAACCAGAAAATCCTTCACACCCACCTGCTTTACAAGGGTTTCATGCCACACTATAATGTTTGGACGAGGCACGGAGAAATAGGGGTTATGATGGAAGACGGCGAAGAAAAGAGTACAATGGCAACTATGTGACCCCTGAATACGGTGATGCTGCAACGGGGGGAGCTGGTGAAGATCAAGAGGAACCAGACGATGTGCCCAATGATGCTGCAATGGGTGAAGCTGCTGAAGATCAAGAGGAACCAGATGATGTGCCCGATGATGATGATGATCTCCGCCGGGTCATTGTCGATGCAAGGACGAATGCGAAAGTCAAAAGGAGAAGCTGAAGTTCGATCACATGTTAGAGGATCACAAAAAAGGGTTGTACCCCAATTGCGAAGATGGCAACACAAAGCTCGGTACCGTACTGGAATTGCTGCAGTGGAAGGCAGAGAATGTCTGTACTGACAAAGGATTTGAGAAGCTCTGAAAATATTGAAGAAGAAGCTTCCAAAGGATAACGAATTGCCCGACGGTACATACGCAACAAAGAAGGTCGTATGCCCTCTAGGATTGGAGGTGCGGAAGATACATGCATGCCCTAATGACTGCATCCTCTACATGGTGCATACAAGGATCTGAACGCATGCCCGGTATGCGGTGCATTGCGGTATAAGATCAGACGAGATGACCCTGGTGATGTTGACGGCGAGGCCCCCAGGAAGAGGCTTCCTGCGAAGGTGATGTGGTATGCTCCTATTGAAGGAAATATGCCCTAGAGGCAATAATAAAGTTATTATTTATTTCCTTATTTCATGATAAATGTTTATTATTCATGCTATAATTGTATTAACCGGAAACATAATACATGTGTGAATACATAGACAAACATAGTGTCACTAGTATGCCTCTACTTGACTAGCTCGTTGAATCAAAGATGGTTAAGTTTTCTAGCCATAGACATGAGTTGTCATTTGATTAACGGGATCACATCATTAGGAGAATGATGTGATTGACTTGACCCATTCCGTTAGCCTAGCACTTGATCGTTTAGTATGTTGCTATTGCTTTCTTCATGACTTATACATGTTCCTGTAACTATGAGATTATGCAACTCCCGTTTACGGAGGAACACTTTAGGTGCTACCAAGCGTCCTAACGTAATCTGGGTGATTATAAAGGAGTACTACAGGTGTCTCCAAAGGTATGTTGGGTTGGCGTATTTCAAGATTAGGTTTTGTCACTCCGATTGTCGGAGAGGTATCTCTGGGCCCTCTCGGTAATGCACATCACTATAAGCCTTGCAAGCAATGTGACTAATGAATTAGTTGCGGGATGATGCATTATGTAACGAGTAAAGAGACTTGCGATAGCAGATTGAACTAGGTATTGGATACCGACGATCGAATCTCGGACAAGTAACATACCGATGACAAGGGAACAACGTATGTTGTTATGCGGTTTGACCGATAAAGATCTTCGTAGAATATGTAGGAGCCAATATGAGCATCCAGGTCCGCTATTGGTTATTGACCAAGAATAGTTCTAGGTCATGTCTACATAGTTCTCGAACCCGTAGATCCGCATTGCAACAAGGTTTCGATGGCGGTTTTATTATGAGTTTATGAGTTTTTATGTACCGAAGGAGTTCGGAGTTCCAGATGAGATCGGGGACATGGCGAGGAGTCTCGAAATGGTCGAGGCGTAAAGATCGATATATTGGACGACTATATTCGGAGTTCGGAAAGGTTCCGAGTGATTGGTATTTTTGAGTACGGAGAGTTACGGAATTCGTATTGGGCCTCTTTGGGCCATACGGGAAAGGAGAGAAAGGGCCAAAGGGTGGCGCACCCCTCCTTGGACTAGTCCGAATTGGACTAGGGAGGCGCACCTTCCTTCCTTCTCCTTTTCTCTTCCCTTTCCTTCTCTCCTACTCCTACTACATGGAAGGGTTCCTAGTTGGACTAGGAAAGGGAATCCTACTCTGGGTGGGAATAGGACTCCCCTAGGGGCGCGCCATAGGGAGGCAGCCCTCCCTCCTCCACTCCTTTATATCACGGGGCAGGGGCACCCCATGGACACCTAAGTTGATCTCTGGATCGTTCCTTAGCCGTGTGCGGTGCCCCTCCACCATATTTCACCTCGGTCATATAAATCGCAGAGTTTAGGCGAAGCCTGCGCCCGATGAAACATCATCATCGTCACCACGCCATCGTCTTGTGGAACTCATCCCGACACTTTGCTGGATCGGAGTCCGGGATCGTCATCGAGAACGTGTGCTGAACTTCGGAGGTGCCGTGACGTTCGGTACTTGGATCGGTCGGATCGTAAAGGCGTGCGACTACATCAACCGCGTTGTCATAACGCTTCCGCTTACGGTCTCTGACGTCGTGGACAATACTCTTCCCTCTCGTTGCTATGCCATCACCATGATCTTGCGTGTGCGTAGGAATTTTTTGAAATTACTACGTTCCCCAACGATGGTATCGAGCCAGGTTTTATGCGTTGATGTTATATGCACGAGTAGAACAAAAGTGAGTTGTGGGCGATACAAGTCATACTGCTTACCAGCATGTCATACTTTGGTTCGGCGGTATTGTGAGATGAAGCGCCCCGGACCGACATTACGCGTAGGCTTACGCGAGACTGGTTTCACCGCTGCGAGCACTCGTTGCTTAAAGGTGACTAGCGGGTGTCTGTCTCTCTCACTTTAGTTGAACCGAGTATAGCTACGCCCGGTCCTTGCGAAGGTTAAAACATCACCAACTTGACAAACTATCGTTGTGATTTTGATGCGTAGGTAAGAACGGTTCTTGCTCAGCCCGTAGCAGCCACGTAAAATTTGCAACAACAAAGTAGAGGACGTCTAACTTGTTTTTGCAGGGCATGTTGTGATGTGATATGGTCAAGGCGTGATGAGATATAAGTTGTTGTATGCGATGATCATGTTTTGTTGAAGTTATCGGCAATGGCGAAGCCCTATGGTTGTCTCTTTGTTGCATAAGATGCAAGTGCCAAATAATTGCTTTACTTTATCGCTGTGCGATAGCAATAGTTGCAAGAGCAATAGTTGGCGAGGCGACCATGTGACGACACATTGATATAGATCAAGATGATGAAGATCATGGTGTCGTGCCGGTGACGATGGAAATCATGACGATGCTTTGGAGATGGAGATCAAAGGCACAAGATGATGATGGCCATATCATGTCACATATTTTGATTGCATATAATGTTTATCTTTTATACATCTTATTCTGTTTGGCTTGACGGTAGCATTATAAGATGATCGCTCACTAATTATCAAGAAGTGTTCTCCCTGGGTATGCACCGTTGTAGATCAATAGCTCGCGTTGTTGCTTCCCTATGTTTTTATATGTGTTCCTAGAGAAAATTGTATTGAAAAATGTGAGTAGCAATGATGCGGATTGGATCCGTGATATGAGGTTTATCCTCATTGCTGCACAGAAGAATTATGTCCTTAATGCACCGCTAGGTGACAGACCTATTGCGAGGAGCAAATGCAGGCGTTATGAGCGTTCGGCTAGCTCAATATGATGACTACTTGATAGTTTAGTGCACCATACTTAACGGCTTAGAATCGGGACTTCAAAGGCGTTTTGAGCGTCATGGACCATATGAGATGTTCCAGGAGTTGAAGTTAATATTTCAAGCAAATACCGAGTTGAGAGATATGAAGTCTCCAACAAGTTATATAGCTAAAAGATGGAGGAGAATCGCTCAAGCGGTGAGCATGTGCTCAGATTGTGCAGGTACTACAATCGCTTGAATCAAGTGGGAGTTAATCTTCCGGATAAGATAGTGATTGACAGAATTCTCTAGTCACCATCACCAAGTTAGTAGAACTTAAGTGATGAACTATAATATGCAAGGGATGACAAAAGTAATTCCCAAGCTCTTCGTGATCTGCTGAAATCGTGAAGGTAGAAATCAAGAAAAGAGCATCAAGTGTTGATGATTGACAAGACCACTAGTTTCAAGAAAAGGGAAAGAAAGGAAACTTCAAGTAGAATGGCAAACAAGTTGTCACTCCCGTGAAGAAGGCCAAATCTGGACCAAAGCACGAAACCCGAGTGCTTACACTGCAAAGGAAATAGTCACTGGAAGCGGAAATGCCCTAAATATTTGGTGGATAAGAAGGATGGCAAAGTGAACAAGGGTGTATTTGATATACAGGTTATTGATATGTGCCTTACTAGTGTTTATAGTAACCCCTGAGTATTTGATACTTGTTCGGTTGCTAAGATTAGTAACTCGAAACAGGAGTTACAGAATAAACAGAGAGTAGTTGAAGGGGAAGTGACGATGAGTGTTGGAAGTAGTTCCAAGATTGATATGATCATCATCGCACACTCCCTATATTTTCGAGATTAGTGTTAAACCTAAATAAATGTTATTTAGCATTTGCGTTGAACATGAATATGATTTGATCATGTTTATTGCGATACGGTTATTCATTTGAAGTTTAAGAATAATTGTTATTCTGTTTACATGAATAAGACCTTCGATGGTTACACACCCAATGAAAATAGTTTGTTGGATCTCGATCGTAGTGATACACATATTCATAATATTGATGCCAAAAGATGCAAAGTTAATAATGATAGTGCAACTTATTGGTGGCACTGCCGTTTGGGTCATATCGGTGTAAAGCGCATGAAGAAACTCCATAAGATGGATTTTTGGAATCAATTGGTTATGAATCATTTGATGCTTGCGAACCGTGCCTTTTGGGCAAGATGACTAAAACTCCGTTCTCCGGAACAATGGAACGAGCTACTGACTTGTTGGAAATAATACATACCGATGTATGCGATCCAATGAGTGTTGATGCTCGTGGCAAGTATCGTTATTTTCTGAACTTCACAAGATGATTTGAGCAGTTATAGGTATATCTACTTGATGAAACATAAGTCTGAAGTAGTTGAAAGGTTCAAAGAATTTCAGAGTGAAGTGGAGAATCATCGTAACAAGAAAATAAAGTTTCTACTATCTGATCGTGGAAGAGAATATTTGAGTTACGAGTTTTGCCTTCATATAAAACAACGTGAAATAGTTTCGCAACTCACGCCACCTGGAACACCACAGCTTAATGGTGTGTCCGAACGTCGTAACCACACTTTATTGGATATGGTGCGATCTATGATGTCTCTTGTTGATTTACCATTATCGTTTTGGGGTTATGCATTAGAGGCGATTGCATTCACGTTTAAATAGGGCACCATCTAAATCCATTGAGACGACACCGTATGAACTATGGTTTAACAGTAAACCTAAGCTGTCGTTTCTTAAAGCTTGGAGTTGCGATGCTTATATGAAAAAGGTTTTCAACCTGATAAGCTCGAACCCAAATCGGAGAAGTGCGTCTTCATAGAATACCCAAAGGTAACTATTGGGTACACCTTCTATCATAGATCCGAAGGCAAGTTATTCGTTGCTAAGTTGGATCCTTTCTAGAGAAGAAGTTTCTCTCGAAAGAAGTGAGTGGGAGGAAAGTAGAGCTTGATAAGGTAATTTGTACCATCTCCCAAATTGGAAAGTAGTGCATCACAGAAATCAGTTCGATGATTCCTACACCAATTAGTGAGGAAGTTAATGATGATGATCATGAAACTTGAGATCAAGTTGCTACCAAACCTCGTGGGTCTTCGAGTAAGATCCGCACCAGTGGTACAGTAATCATGTTCGGGAAGTCATGTTACTAGACCATGATGAACCTACGAACTATGAGGAAGCGATGATGAGCCCAGATTCCACGAAATGGCTTGAGGCCATAAAATCTGAGATATGATCCATGTATGAGAATAAAGTATGGACTTTGATTGACTTGCTCAATGATCAGCAAGCCATATTAAATAAATCGATCTTCAAGAGGAAGACGGACACTGATAGTAGTGTTACTATCTACAAAGCTCGACTTGTCACAAAAGGTTTTCGACAAGTTCAAGGTGTTGACTACAATGAGATTTTCTCACTCGTAGCGATGCTTAAGTCTGTCCGAATCATGTTAGCAATTGCCACATTTTATGAAATCTGGCAAATGGATGTCAAAACTGCATTCCTTAATGGGTTTATTAAAGAAGAGTTGCATGTGATGCAACTAGAAGGTTATGTCAATCCTAAAGATGCTAACAAAATGTGCAAGCTCCAGCGATCCATCTATGGACTGGTGCAAGCATCTCAGAGTTGGAATATATGCTTGATGAGTTGATCAAAGCATATGGTTTTATCTGGAACTTTTGAGAAGCCTGTATTTACAAGAAAGTGAGTGGGAGCACTACTGACATTTACGATAAGTATATGTGAATGACATATTGTTGATCGGAAATAATGTAGAATTATACGCAAAGCATAAAGGAGTATTTGAAAGGAGTTTTTTCAAAGAAGGACCTCGGTAAAGCTACTTACATATTGAGCATCAAGATCTATTGAGATAGATCAAGGCGGCTTGATAAGTTTTTCAATAAGTACATACCTTGTCAAGATTTTGAAGTAGTTCAAAATGGAACAGTCAAAGAAAAGTTCTTGCACGTGTTGCAAGCGTGTGAAATTGAGTAAGACTCAAATCCCGACCACGGCGAGAAAATAGAAAAGAGAATAAAAGTCATTCCCTATGCGTCAGTCATAGGTTCTATAAAGTATGCTATGCTATGTACCAGACCTATTGTATACCTTGCTCTGAATTTGGCAAGGGAGTACAATAGTGATCTAGGAGTAGATCACTGGGCATTGGTCAAAAACATCCTTAGTGAGGACTAAGGAAATATTTCTCGATTATGGAGGTGATAAAAGAGCCCGTCGTAAAGAGTTACAACAGTGCAAGCTTTTACACCGATCCAGATGACTATAAGTCTCAATCTGGATACATATTGAAAGTGGGAGCAATTAGCTAGACTAGCTCCGTGCAGAGCATTGTAGACATAGAATATTTACAAAATACATACGGCTCAGATATAGCAGAGACCCGTTGACTAAGCTTCTCTCACGAGCAAAACATGATCATACCTTAGTACTCTTTGGGTGTTAATCACATAGCGATGTGAACTAAATTATTGACTCTAGTAAACCCTTTGGGTGTTGGTCACATGACGATGTGAACTATGGGTGTTAATCATATATAGATGTGAATATTAGTGTTGAATCACATGATGATGTGAACTAGATTATTGACTCTAGTGCAAGTGGGAGACTGAAGGAAATATGCCCTAGAGGCAATAATAAAGTTATTATTTATTTCCTTATTTCATGATAAATGTTTATTATTCATGCTAGAATTGTATTAACCGGAAACGTAATACATGTGTGAATACATAGACAAACATAGTGTCACTAGTATGCCTCTACTTGACAAGCTCGTTGAATCAAAGATGGTTAAGTTTCCTAGCCATAGACATGAGTTGTCATTTGATTAACGGGATCACATCATTAGGAGAATGATGTGATTGACTTGACCCATTCGGTTAGCCTAGCACTTGATCATTTAGTATGTTGCTATTGCTTTCTTCATGACTTATACATGTTCCTGTAACTATGAGATTATGCAACTCCCGTTTACCTGAGGAACACTTTGGGTGCTACCAAACGTCACAACGTAACTGGGTGATTATAAAGGAGTACTACAGGTGTCTCCAAAGGTACATGTTTGGTTGGCGTATTTCGAGATTAGGTTTTGTCACTCCGATTGTCGGAGAGGTATCTCTGGGCCCTCTCGGTAATGCACATCACTATAAGCCTTGCAAGAAATGTGAATAATGAGTTAGTTGCGGGATGATGCATTATGTAACGAGTAAAGAGACTTGCCGGTAACGAGATTGAACTAGGTATTGGATACCGACGATTGAATCTCGGACAAGTAACATACCGATGACAAAGGGAACAACGTATGTTGTTATGCGGTTTGATCGATAAAGATCTTCGTAGAATATGTAGGAGCCAATATGAGCATCCAGGTTCCGCTATTGGTTATTGACCAAGAATAATTCTAGGTCATGTCTACATAGTTCTCGAACCCGTAGGGTCCGCAACAAGGTTTCGATGACAGTTTTATTATGAGTTTATGAGTTTTGATGTACCGAAGGAGTTCGGAGTCCCAGATGAGATCGGGGACATGACGAGGAGTCTCGAAATGGTCGAGACGTAAAGATCGATATATTGGACGACTATATTCGGAGTTTGGAAAGGTTCCGAGTGATTCGGGTATTTTTCGATGTACCGGAGAGTTACGGGAATTCGTGTTGGGCCTCTTTGGGCCATACGGGAAAGGAGAGAAAGGGCCAAAAGGGTGGCCGTACCCCTCCCCTTGGACTAGTGCGAATTGGACTAGGGAGGGGGGCGCACCCTTCCTTCCTTCTCCTTTTCTCTTCCCTTTCCTTCTCTCCTACTCCTACTACATGGAAGGGTTCCTAGTTGGACTAGGAAAGGGGGAATCCTACTCCCGGTGGGAATAGGACTCGCCTAGGGCGCGCCATAGAGAGGGCCGGCCCTCCCCTCCTCCACTCCTTTATATACGGGGGCAGGGGGCACCCCATGGACACACAAGTTGATCTACGGATCGTTCCTTAGCCGTGTGCGGTGCCCCCCTCCACCATATTTCACCTTGGTCATATCGTCGCGGAGTTTAGGCGAAGCCTGCTTGATGAGAGCATCATCATTGTCACCACGCCGTCGTCTTGTGGAACTCATCCCGACACTTTGCTGGATCGAGTCCGGGATCGTCATCGAGCTGAGCGTGTGCTGAACTCGGAGGTGCCGTGCGTTCGGTACTTGGATCGGTCGGATCGTGAATACGTGCGACTACATCAACAGCGTTGTCATAGCGCTTCCGCTTCTTGTCTCACGAAGTGCGTGGACAATACTCTTCCCTCTCGTTGCTATGCCATCACCATGATCTTGCGTGTGCGTAGGAAATTTTTTGAAATTACTACGTTCCCCAACACCTATAATACCATAGTTGAAACGTCTGTTCAGAAATGGAGAGCATGCCAAGTTGATGCGATGGCACAGTGAGGACCGTAAGAAAGACGGGAAGTTGAGAGCACCCGCTGACGGGTCGCAGTGGAGAAAAATCGAGAGAAATCTTGGGACGAGTTTGCAAAGGACCCAAGGAACATATGGTTTGCTTTAAGCACGGATGGCATTAATCCTTTCGGGGAGCAGAGCAGCAATCACAACACCTGGCCCATGATTCTATGTATGTATAACCTTCCTCCTTGGATGTGCATGAAGCGGAAGTTCATTATGATGCCAGTTCTCATCCAAGGCCCTAAGCAACACAACAGCGACATTGATGTGTACCTAAGGCCATTAGTTGAAGAACTTTTACAGCTGTGGAATGAAAACGGTGTACGTACGTGGGATGAGCATAGATAGGAGGAATTTAACCTAAAGGCGTTGCTGTTCATGACTATCAACGATTGGCCCGCTCTCAGTAACCTTTTAGGACAGACAAACAAGGGATACCACGCATGCACACACTGTTTAGATGACACTGAAAGTATATACCTGGACAAATGCAGGAAGAATGTGTACCTGGGCCATAAATCGATTTCTTCCGACCAACCATCAATGTCGAAAGAAAGGCAAGCATTTCAAAGGCGAGGCAGATAACCGGAAGAAGCCCGCCATGCGTACCGGTGATCACGTACTTGCTATGGTCAACGATTTACACGTAATCTTTGGAAAGGCTGCCGGCGGACTAGCTATTCCGCATGACGCTGAGAAACACGCACCCATGTGGAAGAAGTAATCTATATTTTGGGACCTACCCTACTAGAAAGACCTAGAGGTCCGCTCTTCGATCGACATGATGCACGTGACGAAGAACCCTTGTGTGAACCTGCTAGGCTTCTTGGGCGTGTATGGGAAGACAAAAGATACACCGGAGGCATGGGAGGACCTGCAACGCTTGCACGAAAAAGACGGCATGCCTCCGAAGCACTATGAAGGTCCTCCCAGCTACGCTCTTACAAAAGAAGAGAAATAAATCTTTTTGAATGCACACTTTCGGTATGAAGGTCCCGACTGGCTTCTCGTCGAATATAAAGGGAATAATAAATATGCCGGAGAAAAAGTTCTAGAACCTAAAGTCTCCACGACTGCCACGTGATTATGACGCAAGCGCTTCGGTTGCATTGAGGGGGCTTCTACCGGAAAACGTCCGATTAGCCATTATGAAGCTATGTGCATTCCTCGATGCAATATCTCAGAAGGTGATCGATCCAGAAATCATACCAATGCTAAGGAGTGATGTGGCGCAATGTCTTGTCAGTTTCGAGTTGGTGTTCCCACCATCCTTCTTCAATATCATGACGCACGTCCTAGTTCATCTAGTCGACGAGATTGTCATTCTGGGGCCTGTATTTCTACACAATATGTTCCCCTTTGAGAGGTTCATGGGAGTCCTAAAGAAATATGTCCGTAACAGCGCTAGGCCAGAAGGAAGCATCTCCATGGGCCATCAAACAGAGGATGTCATCGGGTTTTGTGCTGACTTCATTCCTGGTGTCGGTGTCAAAACCGGCGGATCTCAGGTAGGGGGTCCCGAACTGTGCGTCTAGGCGGATGGTAACAGGAGACAAGGGACACGATGTTTTTACCCAGGTTCGGGCCCTCTCGATGGAGGTAATACCCTACTCCTGCTTGATTAATATTGATGATATGGGTAGTACAAGAGTGGATCTACCACGAGATCGAGAGGCTAAACCCTAGAAGCTAGCCTATGGTATGATTGTTGTTAGATCCTCGGACTAAAACCCTCCGGTTTATATAGACACGGATAGGGTTAGGGTTACCTGAGTCGGTTACAATGGTAGGAGATCTACATATCCGTATCGCCAAGCTTGCCTTCCACGCCAAGGAAAGTCCCATCCGGACACGGGACAAAGTCTTCCATCTTGTATCTTCATAGTCCAGGAGTCCGGCCAATGGTGATAGTTCGGCTATCCGGACACCCCCTAATCCAGGACTCCCTCAGTAGCCCTTGAACCAGGCTTCAATGACGACGAGTCCGGCATGCATATTGTCTTCGACATTGCAAGGCGGGTTCCTCCTCCGAATTCTTCATAGATGATTTTGAACACAAGGATAGTGTCCGGCTCTGCAAAAAAAGTTCCACATACTACCGTAGAGAATAACCTTTGCACGAGATCTGCTGGCGTATTCCGGCGTGACATCACACCACGGCCAGGCCTTTATCACGAATCGTTTTCTTGTTCCACCTCGGTAGCGTTTAGCGAGGCGGTTTCCTTGGCACGTCTTATCAAAGCGGAGATCGTGCCCCCTTATTCTGGGATTCCCATTAATACGGACGTGGGTAACCCAACCACGCCATTGATTACGGCGCTTGGGAGATAAGCGAGTTTTACTAGGCTGGCGGGGGACGCATAGCTTCGTCCGTCCATATAAGTGGATAAGGATCCACCTTTTCACCTACGCCTTCTTCCTCCTTTGCTCATCCATTTCCAGCACTTTTCGAGCTCCAGCGCCCAAGTCCGCACATCCCTCCTCAACCTTCTCCAGCCATGTCCGGAGCGGGAGGCAAGTGGATGGTCTCCTCCGTCATGGAGGGACAAGTCAAAAAGCTGCGGAAGGCTGGATACTTGTCCAGCGACATCGCGCACCGGCTCCCCGACGCGGGGCAGCTCATTCCCACCCCCAGGCCCCATGAGAGGGTGGTGTTCCTCGCCCACTTCCTCCGCGGACTAGGTTTTCCACTTCACCCATTTGTCTGGGGGCTCATGTTCTACTACGGCCTGGACTTCCATGATCTGGCCCCGAACTTCATCCTCACCATCTCGGTGTTCATCATCGTGTGCGAGGCCTTCCTCTGCATCCAGCCCCACTTCGGCTTATGGCTGAAGACCTTCAATGTCAAGCCGAAGGTAGTGGGCGGCCGCCAAGCAGTCTTGGAGGTGCCATGGTTGGAAAGATGGCCTAAGTCCTATGGCTCGAGGGCTCCTTTGTGGAGACCATAAAGGGGTGGCAATCGGGGTGGTTCTACATCACCGAGCCGCGCGACTCTCAATGGGCGGCGGCCCCTGAATTTTGATCTGGCTTCCCCACTCGGCTCACATCATGGAAAGAGACGGGCCTGGCGTGGGGTAATTCGGACGAGCTATCCGGACTCCAAACCGGCGTCCGAAACCTGGTGGACATGAATCTCAGGCTTGTCAATGTAGTCCAGGTTATGCTCATCCGCCGGATCCTCCCATGCCAACAACGGGCCTTCAAATTGTGGGAGTTCGATCCGGCACAGCACCAAACTCTGAAAGGGCTCTTCGACACTACGTACAAAGATGCCTGGAAGGTGCTGTTCAAGGGCGCCGAGGCTCCCACATCCGCTACCGAAGATCGCGGATTCAGCTCGTAGCGCCAAGCTACCGAGGTAAGCTGTTTTACCCTTTACGGGACTCTTGTTTTTCATATTTTGACTCTATGCGGGATCTAAAACTCCCTAACCTTTGGTGATCTTGGCTGAAGACGTCGAGACAGATTATCTGTCGGCCCCTTGCCGAAGAAGACCCAGCCGGACGCCTTTGATTGGCCAGGCTGCTGGCTCCGGCACCTCACGTGGTGCCGGAGAAGAAGGCCAAGAAGAAGGCCACGTGAACTCGAAGGAGCTCCGGCGTCGGTCTTTGTCGGACTCATCGTCCAAGCGACTACGGCGGAATCCTTCCCCGAGGACGAGGAGGAAGAAGAAGCCTCTCCCAGTGAAGAGAGAAGAAAAGGAAGGCCGCCCGATCGGGAAGGCGGAGGGTCCAAGAAAGGAAGGACCCTTCCTCCGGACTTCTCCACCAACGCCGACAATGACGAGGAGGAGTGGCCACCAAGGGCCAAGCCCCTGGCGAGATCGTAAGTGTCCGGACTCTGGAATAGCTCATGACTTTTTATTTGTCGCATAGTGTCTTCTAACGCCGATTATAACCATGTAGCCCGCCCAGGGCAGGCTCGCCGCCGTCGGCGGCTCCTGATTCGTTGGATGTGAATAGCACTTCACTTCCGACCGCCTCCTCCTCGTGGCCTTGAGCGACACCGCGGTGGAGTCCCGAAAGGGCCCAGCCAGGAGGAGGTGGTCTGGAGGCGCCGCAAGGCGACCTCCCGGACTCAGGCGCAAAGGGGCGAAACCCGGAGGGCTCTAAGTCTGGCCTGTGCGGACTCCGTCTCGAACCTTGATGGTTCGAAGTCCGACAGCGGCCCCTTCGTAAGAAGGGTAAGACTACGACGCCGGTGACCTCCGTCCATCCAGAGGCACCGGATAGCTTGCTGGAGGCGCTTAGCGGCGCCTCCATCGACGAGAAGCACCACACTGTTATGAGTGTGGTGATCCAGAAAGTTCATTCCGCCAAGAGCGGGCTGACTGAAGCCTGTACCAGCCTTCTGACAGGCTTTGAGGTAAGTTTAGAATATGTAAAAATATTACCGCATAGACAGTAGCCCCTGATGCTTAGTTCGGTGTTCGGGACGAAAAGCCGGACTGAGGATCTAAAAGATATCTGCAGGAGTCTAACATAAGTATGTCAATATGGGAATGTAGGCTGCGCTGCTGACCTCTGCCGACCTTGATTGGAGGTCAATGCATTGAAGCGAGCCTCGGCGGTCCGAGAAACAGGCTCGGCCTTGCCAAGAAGCAGCTCGAGGACAAGGAAGGTAAGTAATACCTTCTTAAAGTAATACCTTATAGAAATGATTTGGTTGCAAAATGACAGGACTAACGTGAGTATTGTAGGGGCCACGAGCAGGTGGCGACCTGAAGGAAGCGGTGTCCACGGCCGAAAGCAAAGCGCGTGAGCGCACCGAGCGAGAGAAGCAGGAGGCGCGGGTGGCGGAGGTGCGGCAAGAGCTCCAGGCTCTCGTGGAAAAACACGAGAGTTTGGAGCGTGACTCGAAGACTCAAGAGTCTGAGCTCGCCTCGGCCCTTGAGAGTGCCAAAGCCGCTAAGGCCGAAGCCCAAAAAGCCCTCCAGGAAATTGAATCGTTAAAGAAGATAGTGGCGGGTAAGGCATTCTTTATGCAAAGCAAGAATGTGAAAGTGAATTATCTATTACTTACCTGAATCCGGAGCTCTCCAGGAGCATTCGAAGATCTGCCCCGTAGTGTGTCTGATGTTGCCGCGTTCTACCGTGCCAAGGAGGGGATCTCGACGGAAAAGGTGTTCTGGTCTCGATATCGAGGCCGGACATCCGTGCCCTGGCGACCAGCTGAAGCAGCTGGTCGAGCTCCACAAGGTCGCCGAACAGGCCATGAAGGGCCTCATAATTCGGTACTGGAAGCCATGCACAGGAGCTACTTCGGGCTAGTTTGGCGGCTGGTGGACGCCTGTCCATGGATTGAAGTCATCAAGCGCTCCATCTGCATTGAAGGTGCCCGTCGGGCCCTTGCCCGTGCTAAAGTGCACTGGGGCAAGCTGGATGCTGAGAAGCTTGTGGTGGACGGGCCACCGAAGGACAAGGAGCATCGCAAGCCCGAAATGTACTATGAGGGCATCCTGAAGGGTACCCGCCTTATAGCGGGTGAATGCTCCAAAGATGTAATTTTTGAATAGACTCGCATTTGTTATCCTGTACGCTGAAAACTTGTTCATATGCGCTAAGCAAACGCTTGTGAATTTAAAATATTACCTTCTGTGCGGCCGTTTATCAAATTTGAGAGATGGCAAGTCGTTGGCTTCAGCCCCCATGCCACGAGTGCTGGGGTGTTCGGGATAAACTTGAGCTCTCTTGTTCCCATTCTTGGGTCCTTCGAGGGAGGCGCTCAAGGCAACGAAAAAGGCAACCGGACTATAGTGCTTGAACACTCTCACTTAGCAATAGAATTATATAATTTTAAATTTCGGCGAAGCCCCTAGTATTCGGAAGACCGAGTTCGGGGCGCTATCCATGCCTTTGGCCGGACAATGCCGACTCATCGCTCTAAGCGGCATAAGTCTTTAGGGACCCGAAAAAACCTCTCGAACAGCGACTGCCTCTCGCCCTATCATGACGGTCAGGTTTAGCTTTCTCCACTGAGGTGCTCAACCCAGCTCAATCGGGGCACAATCGCAGTGCTTCTCCCAGTGCTACCTTAGCCGATATAACGGAACGTAAGGTACCAAAACATGGGAGCCGGGCAAACCCAACTATTGACCCAAGACATGATTGAGCCGATGCATATAATGCTATAAGTTCGGGTGCCGCACTTGTGAAAGTGTTCGGACTTATCACACCATATTTTTGGGGTACTTAAGCCCCTGGTGTATTGGCCGTACCAAAGTGTAATGCAGGTGCAACATGTCATGAATGAACATATATATAGATAAAGAAAGGAGTGCAATAATAGGCAAAAGCTATGTATTGTTTATTCAAAAGGTACTGCAATGAAAGCGAGCGATACAAATAGTGCGATAAGCAAGGGATGGGACTATTTAACATGTCCCCTCCGAGGTAAGCTGCGGGATGGTATGTAAAACAGGTATAATGCTCGTAGTAGAGACCACTGGACACTCGGCGTAACTACGCTTCCACGGCTGTTGCATCGTGAGTTCGACAATTCTAGTGCGGACGGGGCTTCTCGAAAACGGAGTCCTGAAAGTAAGAGAAAAGAAGAAAGAAAAGAATGACACAATCGGAGCCACAGTGCGGTTGAGCCGCGTGCAGGCGTGCCGTGGTCGTGCCCTCCCCTTATGCCCATGGTATCTCGGGCGTAGTTATGTACGCGTTGTACTGGCTTCGCAATTTCGCGAGGGCTGGGGTTGGGGCGGATTACTCTGGCGATGCTTTCGGATCGTGCCAGGCGGTCTTGTTGTAGGTTACTCCGGGCGCGCTTGGCGGTGTCCGGACGTTTAGTAGCCGGACTCGAGAATTGTCGTGAGAGGCTGCTTTGCACCTCCGCCGCGAGGGCCGCCGTATGCTCCTCCGTTCGGAGAGAGCGTTCGGTGTTTCCATTGACCGTGATTACTCCTCGAGGGCCTGACATCTTGAGTATGAGGTTGCGTAGTGCGGCACCGCATTGAACTTTGCAAATGTGGTTCGTCCAAGCAGTGCGTGATAAACGCTGTGGAACGGGACTATGTCGAAGATTAACTCTTTGCTTCGGAAGTAATCCGGGGATCCGAAGACCACTTCGAGTGTAACTGAGCATGTACAATTGGCCTCTACACCCGGTATGACGCCTTTAAAGGTCGTCTTTGTGGGTTTAATCCTTGAGGGGTCTATGCCCATTTTGCGCTTTATATCCTGATAGAGCAGGTTCAGGCTGCTACCGCCGTCCATCAGGACTCTAGTGAGGTGAAATCCGTCGATGATTGGGTCAAGAACCAATGCGGAGAATCCGCCGTGGCGAATGCTAGTGGGGTGGTCCCTTCGATCAAAGGTGATCGGGCAGGTGGACCATGGGTTGAACTTCGGGGCGACTGGCTCCATCGCATATACGTCCCTTAGTGCACGCTTCCGCTCCCTTTTGGGTATGTGGGTTGCGTATATCATGTTCACCGGCCGCACTTGTGGGGGGAAGCCCTTCTGTCCTCTATTGTTCGGCGGTTGGGGCTCCGCCTCGTCATCGCTATGCAGCCCCTTGTCATTGAGTTCGCATTTAACTTGCTCACTGTTTGAAGACCCAACAATCCTGTTGGTGTGGTTGGCTGGTTTTTCGGGGGTGCCATGTATTTGGCACGAGCGATCGAGTATTCGATCCAGATTGGAAGGGCCCTGAGTATTTCTTTTGAGCGGCTTTTTCCGCTGACCGGGTTTAGAGCCTCTGAATCCGGCATTGGCTACCGTATCTTCAGCATTATCGCCGTTAATGCGACGCTTGTGCTTGTTGCGGCGCGACCTTCCATTGCTGTCCTTGGTATCCGAACTACCAGGGTTTTTGGTCAAGTTGTTACTACGAACTAGCCAGCTGTCCTCTCCCGCGCAAAAGCGGGTCATGAGCGTTGTGAGGGCTGCCATGGATTTTGGCTTTTCCTGTCCTAGGTGCCGGGCAAGCCACTCATCGCGGATGTTATGTTTGAAGGCTGCAAGGGCCTCTGCATCCGCACAGTCAACGATTTAATTTTTCTTGGTTAGGAAACGTGTCCAGCATTGTCTGGCCGATTCTTCTAGCTGCTGAATGATGTGGCTGAGGTCATCGGCGTCTGGTGGTCACACATACGTGCCCTGGAAGTTATCAAGGAATGCGGCTTCTAGGTCCTCCCAACAACCAATTGATTCTGCTGGCAAGCTATTAAGCCAATGCCGAGCTGGTCCTTTAAGCTTGAGTGGGAGGTATTTGATGGCGTGTAGATCATCACCGCGGGCCATGTGGATATGGAGAAGGCAGTCCTTGATCCAAACCGCAGGATCTGTTGTGCCATCGTATGATTCGATGTTTACGGGTTTGAAACCCTCGGGGATTTGATGATCCATCACTTAAATGCGTGAAGCATAGTGGGTGTGCGGCGCCTCTGTATTGAGCTATATCATGACGCAGCTCAAATGAGCTTTGTCTATTGTGTTCGGCCCGGCCGGAGTTGCTGTATCCGGCGTGACGGTTATCATCACGTGTCGTGGGGCGCCCACTCAATCCGTAGATCGATCTTGTTTGCCTTGCCTTGTTCTCCAATATGTCTTGCAGGTCTGGCGCGTTTCCCCGGGCCTTGGTCGAGCGGCGCTGGGGTGCGGCTATAATGGAGGGTCTAGAGGCCTCTTCGTCAGCGACCACGGGTGGCGGTCGGGCGCATCATGCTTGTTGGTGATGTAGGTTTGGGTGCTGCTTCCTCTGATTGGGGTAGCAGCCAACGTTTTCAGGTATCTCTTGGAGGCGTTCGAGTTCGTACTCTTGGCTGCAAGGACTTCATCCATCTGTCGACTAGCAAGTCTTGGTCAGCTCTGAGCTGCTTCTTTGCTTTTTTGAGGCTGCTTGTCGTGGCCATAAGCCTGAGTTTGAAACACTCCTGTTCGGCCGGTTCCTCGAGCACGACAAATTAAATCGTCGTCGAGGCTTGCCTCATCTTCGGAGGGAGGCATATAATTATCGTCCTCCACCTCCCTGTCTGCCGCTCTATCATGAGGGCTGGCTTCTCCCTCCTCTTGTGCTGAATCCTTCTGGAGGAGGTTGTCTTGACCTTTGTCCGGGATGTTATTATCTCCGTGCGGAATCACCGTTTTGCCGTGGCGGGATTTAGAGCCTTGGCCACGCCGACGCTTGGGCTGTTTCTTGGAGGGGTCATCCTCCGTTGTTCCATCGCCATTCCCATCTTTTGGGATGTAAACCATGTATATGTCGTATGAAGAGGTGGCCTTCCAGTGCCCTGTAGGCGCTAGTTCTTGGTCGTCTCCAGTATCGTCGTACATACCGTCGATGTCCTCGGAGTCGAAGTCGAGCATGTCGGTAAAATCATCGACAGTGGCTACAAAGTGGGTGGTGGGTGGGCGTTGAATTTCTTCGTCATCCGCATCCCAACCTTCCTGACCGTAGTCCGGCCAGGGCTCTCCAGATAAAGAGAGAGACTTTAGTGAATTCAGGATGTCGCCAAAGGGCGAGTGCTGAAAGATGTCCGAGGCAGTGAACTCCATAACCGGCGCCCAATCGGATTTGATTGGCAGGGGCGCGGAGGGTTCGGAGTCCGGAGAGGAGTCCGGCCCCTTGGAGTCACGGTCTTCGCAAAGGGCAGGGATGAAGTTCGGCTCAATAGCCGTAGAAATCGTAGCCCCCGAGGCGGTGTCCAACCACTCATCCTCGATCAGCGGAGTCGGCTCCGAGCTAAGGGTCGGGCAGACGCTGGTCGCGGCCTCGAGGAGCCTTTGTTGGTGACAGAGCTAGATCGTGCCCATCGAGACAATCTTGTGGCGCTTGGCTGTGGCTTGAATCCGTCGAAGATCAAGTCTCCGCGGATGTCGGCCGTGTAGTTCAAACTCCCAAATCTGACACGATGGCGATGGCGTAGCTTCGATCTGCTCCGGATGGCCAAGTGAATTGGCTCGCAGCAAAGCCGCCGAATCTGAAGATCTGTCCGGGAGAAAAGTCTCACCTGGACCGCGTCGTTGTTGATGATCGAAGGAGCCATCGGGCCTAAGGATGACGACAGAGGAACTCTCAATGAAAGCACCAATGTCGGTGTCAAAACCGGCGGATCTCGGGTAGGGGGTCCCGAACTATGCGTCTAGGCGGATGGAAACAGGAGACAAGGGACACGATGTTTTACCCAGGTTGGGCCCTCTCGATGGAGGTAATACCCTACTCTGCTTGATTAATCTTGATGATATGGGTAGTACAAGAGTGGATCTACCACGAGATCGAGAGGCCAAACCCTAGAAGCTAGCCTATGGTATGATTGTTGTTAGATCCCTACGGACTAAAACCCTCCGGTTTATATAGACACCGGATAGGGTTAGGGTTATTCAGAGTCGGTTACAATGGTAGGAGATCTACATATCTGTATCGCCAAGCTTGCCTTCCACGCCAAGGAAAGTCCCATCCGGACACGGGACTAAGTCTTCAATCTTGTATCTTCATAGTCCAGGAGTCCGGCCAACGGTGATAGTTCGGCTATCCGGACACCCCTTAATCCAGGACTCCCTCACATGGCCTTAAGAATATAGGTCTCCCTAAATCGCGGTATGAGGGGAGACTGACTGGAAAAGGCACGCTTGGAAGGGACTCAATAATATGCAGGGATGGATATTCTTGGTCTCAAGCACACTACATAGTTCTACAGAACTCTACCTTGGTGAACCCGTATGTCGATGAACACAAGAATAGTCTGCGCTCCAAACACCCGAAGTCGTGCGACGACTGGATTACATGTGAACACATCAGGACTTTCAGCAGTTGGTTGGAAACACATCTCAGAGGTGACAAGACTGTTTGTGATGAGCTGTACTTGTTGTCCAGGGGACCATCTTTGACTGTATTGATTTACAAAGGATACGGGATAAATGGGAATACATTTTACACGATTGACCAAGATCAAAAGACCACCAACCAAAACAGCGGTGTCCGCTTTGATACAGCAACCGAGAGGGGAAAGGACACATATTATGGTTACATAGTGGACATATGGGAACTTGACTACGGACATGATTTTAAGATCCCCTTGTTTAAGTGCAAATGGGTCAATCTGTCAGGAGGCGGGGTACAGGTAGATCCACAGTACGGAATGATAACAGTGGATCTGAAAAATCTTGGGTACACTGACGAACCGTTCGTCCTAGCCATTGATGTTGCACAGGTTATCTATGTGAAGGACATGTCTACCAGACCAAGAAAAAGAAAAGATAAGGAAGCGAATACATTATACGATGAGCCAAAGCGCCGCATAGTTCTTTCAGGAAAAAAGGGACATCGTCGGAGTGGAGGGCAAGACAGACATGTCTGAAGATTATGAAAAGTTTCATGAAATTCCTCCCTTCGAAGTCAAGGCTGACCCAAGCATCCTGATAAACGATGAAGATTATCCATGGTTACGGCGCAATAAGCAAATGACACAAGCGAAGAAAAAGTGAAGACTTTCTCCCGCAACTATTATGATGATACCATGCCAACTTTGTAACAGACGAGTATGATACCATTGTCCATTTTGTACATGCACATGCTATGTGGGTGAAATTATGATACCATGCCAACTTTCAACTTTTCCAGAGTCCATTTAAAATGCTTTAATGTCTTATGGTTCGGCCCTCGTAATACTATTAATCCCGGTTCGCTCCTTGTCAACTATGTTCTCACCAAGAACACTCTCAAGAGGGCAGCCATGTGGGCCATTGGTCCCGGTTAAATGCGGACCTTTAGGTCCCGGTTCCACGCACGAACCGGGACCAATACGCCTCGCCCCTGGCCCATGACCATTAGTCCCGGTTTGCGCCACAAACGGGACTAAACGGTTGGTCCTCGTTGCGCTCTGAGTTTAGTCCCACCTCGCCAACCGAAGGACGCTCACACCGGTTTATAAGCCCGTCCCTCTCTGCCTTGTTGAGCTCCTCTCAAAGTGAAAATAGATGCCCCTATAGAGGGAATTTGACCTAAATTCATAGTGAATTTCTCTGAAATTCATAGAATTTTTTTATGAATTTAGGTTGAATTTTCTCTATAGGCGCATTTATGTTCATTTTTTTAGTAAAGTTAATCACAAACTTGTGATTCACACAAATTTAAAAGAATTCAAATTTTAACTATTCAAATTTGAAAAATAATGGCACTAACAGAAAGTTTACAATTTTGCTGACCTAAAAGCAAAAAGAATTAAAAAATAAAGCAAAAAACAGAAGAAAATAAATAATGCAGAAAACAAAACAAAAAAACTGAAAACAAAATAAAAATAGCAACAATAAGTATTTTGTTGTAAGTAGAAACAAAACAAAATAAATAAAGCAACAAAGAAAACAAAAAAAGAAAAAAAGTGTTTTCAAATTTGAAAACTAATGGCACTAACAGAAAGTTTATATTTTTTCTAGAACTAAAAGCAAAAAGAATTAAAAAATAAATCCAAAAAAAAGAAAATAAATAATGCAGAAAACAAAACAAAAAAACTGGAAAAAAAATAAAAATAGCAACAATAAGTAAGGATAACAAAAAAAACAAAAAAAAAGTGCGTCCTACTGGGCCCCCACGGCCTCAATACGACTAGAAACCCTACCATGGGCTAGGATTCAGGCCCGCAGGAGGCCCAGTAGGCAGATAAGTGACTTTAGGCCCGTAAGCCTGCATTTGAGAGGAGCTCGAAGTGGTCAGCGCAGCAGCGCTTATAAACCACTGTCGAGCCCTCTCGGCTAGCGAGGTGGGACTAAACATCCCACCGCACCGCGCCAGTTCCAGCACAAGGCCTTTGGTCCCGGTTGGTGCCACCAACCGGGACTAAAGGGGTGCATTGGTACCGGTTCGTGGCACAAACCCTGGATCAATGCCCTGCTGAAAAGAGGCCTTTGGTCCCGGTTGGTGGCACCAACCGGGACTAAAGGTTGAATTAGTCCCAGTTGGTTTCACGAATCGGGACCAATGCTCTTGCTATATATACAGCACTTGTCAAACATTTCATTCAGTTCCTCATTCTCCCCGCCGCCGACGCCGCCCTCTGCCCCGACGCCCTGCTCCTCATCGTCTTCGCCCGCGGCCGTCGTCGCCGCCCCCGTTGTCGCCCGCGCCCGCGCCGCCCGACGTCGTCGCCGCCGCCCGTCGTCGCCCGCGCCCCGCGCCACCCCGAGCCCGCCGTCCTCATCGTCGGACTCCAGCCATCAATGCCGCCCTCGAAGTGAGCCCCCCCCCAGCCCCCCCCTTTCCCATGGTCCCGAGCGCCCCTTGCTCTGCCCCTGCTCCATGGTCCCTGCCGGCCCCGACGCATTGAAGAGCAGAAGGAGAGAAGGAGAGGAGAGGAGAAGCAGAGAAGAGCAGAAGGAGAGGAGCGGCAAAATTTCAGAATTTTTGGAGTGGTTTAGAATATGTTTTCAGAAAGTAATTTGAATCTGATTAAAATTTCATTTGAATGAAATTTGAAAATTTTGAACTATGGATCAGAAGGTTTTGTTGAAATGGAGTGTGGGTACTGTCATGAAGTTAGAGTAATTTTTCTGGTTGTAAAAGAGTTAGGAAAATTTAGAATATGCTAAATATGTCAAAAATGTTTTTTTGTTCGTAGAAAGTTTTTTGTTCATATATAGAAAGTTTTTATATATGACTATGGGTATATGAGCAATGATGATCCATGGATGTATGCATTGATATATATGAGAAATGATGTTCATAGAATATTTACCAAGTATATGTGTATTTTTTTCATATATGTATTTTTTTCATAGCATTTTTTTCCATTTATATATGTATGTGGCTATAGATGGATATATATCAGAAATGATGATCCTTGGATGATGCATTTTTTTTTCCAATGATGATCCATAGATGGATGTATGTATGTATAGATGTATGTATGTGGATACAAGAGGGGGGTCGATATACCCCCTCCGATAGCATTTCCTTCTTCATATGTTGATTTAGTTGATTTAGGTTAGTGCATTTTAGGTTGGTTGATTTATAGTGCATTTTAGGTTAGTTGTTGTTAGTGCATTTTAGGTTAGTAAATTTTAGGTTAGTCTATTTCTTCTTCTTCGAGCATTTTGTGCATTTTAGGTTAGTAAATTTTTTTACATCGTAATTTAGTTTGATGAATGTTTTCTGTTAAAACTCGTATTAAGTTTGTTCGATGAATGTTTCATGGGAGGGAGGGAGGGAGTAAAAACTCATCAGACATGAGGGGGAGGAGTCCCCCCTCCGGTTCCTAACTCTCTCGGGAATTCAACATGAGGGGGGGTCGATACCTCTCCCGATAACCGACATGAGGGGTCGATATACCTCCCCGATAACATTTTTTTCCATGTATAAGCAACACTTGGGAAATAGGTCAAAATGTTTTTGTTCATAGAATGTTTTTGTTCATATATAGAAAGTTTTTATATATGACAATGGATATATGGACGTATGTCGTGTCGATATAAACTCCCGATAACTTCAACACGTGGGGGGGTCGATATACCCCCTCCTGATAACTTCAACACGAGGGGGGGTCGATATACCCCCTCCCGATAACTTCAACACGTGGGGGTCGATATACCCCCTCCTCGTTACTATTATTTTCCCATGTACGTATGTAAATGCGTTGTCGATATAAACCCCTCCCGATAACTTCAACATGTGGGGGAGGGGGTCGATATACCCCCTCCCGATAACTTCAACACGTGGGGGGGGGGTCGATATACCCCCTCCCCGATAAAATTATTTTCCCATGTACGTATGTCGTCGTTGTCGATATAAACCCCTCCCGATAACTTCAACACGTGGGGGGGGGGTCGATATACCCCCTCCCGATAACTTCAACACGTGGGGGGTCGATATACCCCCTCCCCGATAACATTATTTTCCCGTGTATGTATCTCGTCGTTGTTGATATTACCCCCTTGAAGCGTTGTCGAGGCCACCCCAAACCCTAGAGAAGCAGCGTTGAATAATAATTAATATGATTCCTTACTGTGATTAGCTAGCTAGTTCTACATTTGCCACTAGCTAATATATCCATCTGTCATGTTTGAATAATAATTGCCATGTTGTAAGAATTTGTAGAAACTATGGACACCCCCCGAGACGAAGCACAAGAAGCGTTGTTGGGGGACATAATCGCACAAGGAAGTGATGCCGTCTGCTCGTTGTTTCTCAACGACACCGATGGTCTGGAAGGAGAGGGTGAAGAAGCAGCTGGCTATGATTATGATGGCTCCGGTGACCCAATGCCGGTGCAAGAAGGAGACCGTGAGGACGGCTCCGGTGACCCAATGACGGTGCAAGAAGGACACCGTGATGACGGCTCCGGTGACCGAACCGAGTCCGGCCAGGTATATATATTAGTTAAGCCTGTGCTGACTAGCTAATTGATGCATTCGTTGTTTTGGTATGTACACATATTAATTAATTCTCGTCTTTGTTCTTTTTTCTAGCCCTCCGGATCAAGCACAACTATGGTAAAGAGACGAGGCTCGAAGAAAAAGTTGAGCTCGGATGAAAGGTTTGAGATCATAGCAATCGCGCGCAACGGCCAAGCGATTGAACCCATCCGGACAAAGAACACATTTGTTGCTCGGTCTTGGGGTTACGGTTAGGGACAAGATCCCGATCAGCATCCACCAATGGTATAAGCCTAAGAACGAAGACCCTGAGGTGTCTTATGTCAATGATATGTAGAAAAATGATCTTTGGACTGAGCTGAAGTCAAATTTCACCCTACCGCCAGAGGATGATCCGGAGAAGCCAATTAAAGAGCAATTAGTCAAGTCTTTTGCTCTTAAGAAGATGGCAGACCTATTCAGGAGGTGGAAGAAAGACCTGAATACGTTTGTCGACAAAAAAGAGACACCAGAATTCAAGGGCAAATTGAGAAGATCAGAGATCACTGGCCCGCATTTGTGGCCCACAAGACATCGGAAAAGAGTAAGAAGATGTCGGCGACAAACAAGCAAAATGCTGCGAAGAAGAAGCTTCACCATCGCACGGGGTCAGGTGGCTACCTCAAAGCCCGGCCTAAGTGGGCCAAGGCTGAGAATGATCTGGTTGATAAAGGGATCGAACCAGATAAAATGAACTGGCTAGACCGTTGCGGACTTGGTTCTTCGGGGCTGGCGGAACCTTGGACCCTATATCAGGGAAGTGCATTTGGACGGACGAGCAATTGGAAATACCAGTCAAGAGGCTTCGGCACTATATCGATGCATCGCAGCAAGGGACGTTCCTTCCAGACAAAGAGAACGACGAGCTCACAATTGCCCTCGGGAATCCTGAGCACCCTGGACGGGCACGAGGCACGCCAGGGTCCGTTCCGTGGAATGCTGGTTTTCCGGACACAGGCGGTTACAAATGCCAGGAGAGGAGGAAAAAAGTGCAGCAGACCCAACTGCAGGCGCTGCACGCAAGGGTACAAGCGATAGAGGAACGAGAAGCAAATCGCAGCAAACGAACTGCCGAAGCTTCCCCCGAAGCTACCCCGCCATCTCAGCGGAGAAGCAGCGTGGCTTCCACCGAGCTGCTTCAGCTGGAGCATGTCTTGACGGCTCCTGCCAGCTATCCCGTGGATGCTATCATGGAGTCTCAAAATTTCCACATTATGACGCAATGGATGAATTTGAAGGTCAAGGCGACTGTTGGCTCTGTTTATCCTACTGAACCCGGCGCAACTTTTCACTGCCGGCCGATTCCAGAAGGATATGCTAGGGTGATGGAGGATGAAATAATGGAGGGATTTGAGGACCTCCAGCTTGACCACCCTACCGGTGAAGGGGAGACTAGGCTGGGTTCTCCTCTGAAGACTCCATGCCTATGGGGGAAGGAGCTCATCAACCTTCCGAACTAGACGCCTCCGCCTCCTCCTCCTCCTCCGGCGAGTCAGGGCACTCCGCCTCCTCCACCGCCTCCTCCTCCGGCGAGTGACGATCAGGGCACTCGGCCTCCTTCTCCGGCGCGTGGCGGCACTCCACCTCCTTCTTCGCCTGCGTCGGCGCGCCCGAGCAGCCAGCAGCCTCCTCCATCTCCGCCTCGCCAGCAAGGGCGGAAGAGACCAGCCGCCGCCCCGGCTGCTCCGGCGCGTCGTAGTCCTTCTCCTCCGCCTCGTAAGCAAGCACGAAAGAAGACAGCCGCAGCAGCCGCTCCGCACTCCGGCTTCTAGCAGATCTGACCCGAGGCGGGAGGCAATACAGATACGGTCCACCTCTCAAGCCTCTAGAGAAGTCACTGTACGAGAGGACCGAGGAGGAAAACACGAAGATCGTGCGGACCGAAGTGAAGGACTTCTTTGAAGGGTTGAGAGCAAAGAGACATCCACCTCCGGAGGAGAAGGTAGATCCGGTGAAAGTAAAGCGCACTATCGATGCCCTGAGGAAACCACCAAAGTCTCCGCCGAGAACCAACTATGAGCGCATTACTGAACAGGCATATCTTGAAGCGGAGCGGTCGGGAAGTACTATCATACATCAAAGGTCAAAAGAACGAGCAGCTGCGAAAAAAATTCCCCAGCTCGGCGAACATGCAAATCAATCGTGCCCCCCGCTCAATGTGTCTAGTGGCGACATCGTCGCTAATGCTCCGGGGACGGTGCCTGGTTATAGCAATCTTGCAGATTACCTGCCTGACGATGTAAATTTTGATTTCATGGAGGTGGACGAACACGAATCTGATGCACGGGAAGCCTCTTGTCAAAGATGAAAATCTCTAACAATGATGATGCGAAGATTCCATAATTGGTACATGAAAACCTGCAGAGAGTCTGGGGGACGAATACTTTGTATCTGAGAATTAAAGAGGAGCACGACCTCGTTGGAACTGATCTGTTGACTGTTCCATTTGAGGAGTTCTTCGAGTTCTTCAATCAAAAGGCCCTCTATAAATTAACGGTCTTTTGCTACTGTCCGTAAGTACTATTTCTGTCATTAAGTCACTATATTTAGCTCAGCTCTTTCATTGCATTTATTTATAATTAATTATCCTCACTATATTATGCAGATGGAAGATCGTCGAGTGTAGAAAACAATAAATGTATGATATTGGGTTCATTAACACAAATATCATAGATGGAATTCAGGTTAAAAAGCACGCTGAAGAGGCCGAGGCCAACTTGCTACAATCGTTGATCAAAAATCAAAACAAAGATACCATACTCTTTCCTTACAACTTCAAGTGAGTGTTACTGTCGTGTGCATATTCGGTTTCCCTTATTACTCGAGCGAGGTTATAGTAATGTAATTGATGAGTTATGCATGCGTAAATGCAGCTTCCACTATGTTCTTCTGGAGATTAAGCTTGAGCGAGGACTAGTAACCGTCTTAGACTCGAGACGAAAAGATCTCGAAACCTATGTGGACATGACTAAATTGCTCAACAAGTAAGTTCAATCGATCATTATCGCACCATATTGGCAACTTTTTGTTCATTTACTGATATCTCAAGTAATAATAATTATTTTCTTTGTCTTGCAGGGTTTGGAAACAGTTCACCAGAAGCTCGGGACTGCCGAAGGAGCTGCGATATACATACCCGAAAGTAAGTACTACTAGCTAGCTAGTTGTGCGCATCTCCCGTTGATTCTATAGCTATACTTTAATCAATGGCATTTATAATGCTTCATTATCAGTTTGATTGACCTCTATTTCTCGTAAAGTGCTTGTGGCAGGAACAAGGGAATAATTTCTGTGAATACTACGTGTGCGAGTTCATCTGCAACGCGACTTTGAAAAATAAGCGAGGCTACTCTAAAAGACAATATGAAGTGCGTACAATTTCATTTTATTATATCATCATTTCTGTTGAGTTTCATTCATATATATGTATTAACCCCCTTCTTCAAATTAGACGTGGCAGAATCTTGCGAATGAACTCCTACCACAAGATCGCATGGAAGCAATTCAAGAGGAATTGGCGGGATTCTTTCTTGACCACGTCATCAATAAAGCCGGAGAATACCATGTGGAAGTTGATTTCAAATGCTAGTGGATTTTAAGAGATCTTACATATTGTATATGTATGTAGCCAGTAGCATCGGATAGAAATTACGAAACCTTGTTGTTCGACCAATCTCTCAGAGAAGAAGAGGTCGATCGATCACTTCTCTCGGTATGCATGACGAACTTCTGTACTTAATGGTTTCCTTCATTTTCTTACTAGCTAGCGTGTCGAGGGCCTCTCTATGTATAGTACGTAGCGTCGACCAAGCACGGACATAAGAGAGGACACTTCTCTCTATTAATTAGCTAGCTAACACAATATATGAAACACCTAAATTAATCACCCAAAACCCCCAAACCCCTCCCCCCCCTCAAAAAAAAACCACAGCCACTGAATCTTGTGGCGCCTATTGGTCGTTATTGGTCCCTGGCCACTCAACCGGGACCAAAAGGCCCTCCTGCGCTCGGCGCATCAAGCACGTGGAGGCCCATCTGTCCCGGTTTTGGACTGAACCGGGACTAAAGGGCCTGGACATTAGTAACGATCATTTAGTCCCGGTTCAGGAGCCGGGACAAAAGGCCCTTACCAACCAGGACTAATGGTGGTTTATCTACTAGTGGTGTAACATGAACCTGGGGGCGGATGAGTACAACGATTAATCTGTACCTCACAGCCTCGCATGTGGACACAGGCGGCACAGCGGCAGCCACGGTGGGTCGACCATGGCCGTCGAGCCGTAGCTCAGACTCTGTCGGGATAATCTCATGAGGAGCACTACATCCCATGTAGCTTCAGCACATCAAGCCTTGCCTAGGTTGTGAGGGAGGCGGCATAGGAAGGGGAGAGGGAGGGCACTGGTGCTGGCTTGTAGTTAGATTCAATCGCCAGATCTACATTTACAGATAGAAGAGGATTGGGAAGATAAGGCATATGAAGATACATATTGCGTGAATATGCTTTTTTCTTGTTTTTGCCAACGGAGATGGGCTGTTTAGGTACAGTTATAGTTGGCCTGCCCGAGCCTTACGTGAGCCTATTGGACTTGTTGTCCATGTTGAAAAAATCTATAGGGTTACAATAAACAAATCTCTAGCGTTAAGAAAAACAATTAATAGAAGATAGATCGAAGAAAGAATCGTTTGATTTTTAGTTTTTTTAGAGGATTTTTTGAGTCAATCTACACTGTCATAACTCGGCCCCACCAGATTAACGGCTCCTAATTACTCATTAATATGGTAATTTCATGAGAATCTGTAATTAGTATAGGTATAAATAGATAGATAGATAGATAGATATGACTGTGTGCATCGCTCGATGCAGAGACCGAGGGTAATCCTTCTTTTAAAAAAATGAAAAAAAGAGGCCGTGTATAAACTTATTATGCTGTTATCTCCTTGATGCCATGTTATGTGTCACGTAAAATGTAATTTATCGAAAATAGAAGATTTATTTGTAAATAGAATATTTTTAAGAAACATGCAGGTAGGGACATGTTAATTACGAGGATTATGATGTTATAATAATAATAAAGTAGAAAGTTTTTTCACTGTTATTTTTTGATAAAGGGTGTTTTTAATGATTTAGTGTAGCACCAAGGAATACAACCATAATGAATACAATGCCTGGCCTCTGCACAGCTAGAATGGACAGAACCAACATCAACGCACACATGTTAAACATAACATCGACAATGAGCAAAGTCATATAAGACTGAAGCTATGCCTAGGCGGATGGATAAAAAAACCCCGAAACAATCAGACAAGCCATTGGCGATATACAACAACGACCATAGATACCAACCAACTCTTGACAACACAAGGAATATGACCGAGATTCTTCAGAAGCAACGCGTACATGAAGGGAACAACACGCTACTGCTGCCGTTGCCGGATCCAACCATCGAAGGCCAGATCGTGGGTTTTCATCCTGAAGATTAAGTCTGAGAAAACTCCAAGCAATGCCCTTAACATGGTAACAGCGTAAAAACGCTGCCATTGCCAGGTACAACAAACTAGGATTAGACCTGTAGGTTTTTCACCCCGGAACTTGAGACCAGGTACTCGAGAAGTCATCCCATGTTGTCACCTCCACTTACTATAATCCCAATAGCTGTATACGTGCACGGTCATGACATGATATGCCACGCGAGACATGACCTTGCCCACACGGGTACACAGTCAAGCCCCGACACGAGCCGCTTGCCACAACACAACATAGACTTTTACGAGGGAGAAAGATCGCGGACTCCACCAAAATCCAGAGTTCAGACATTTGCTTCTTACCCCCCCCTCCGCCCACCTCACCCCTCCCTCCCTCCCCTGACCCCGCGCTCGCGCCGCCTCCCCGGGGGCGGCTGGGGCGGCCCCCATCGCTCTCCTCTCCTCCCCCCTCCTCCCGTACTCCTCCCCGTCGCCTTGGCCGTGAGCCGGATCTGGCCAGGCGGGCTGGCAGCGAACCCTCCGTCCCCCGCGCAACTCGACCCAAGGTCGTGGCTGGCGGCAGGTGCCTTCGCCGACGCGGCGGCCCGGGCTGCCTGGTGGCGGCCGGCGGCGGTCCGACGCGATGGTGGCGCCGTCCTTTGGCGGCAGGACGGCCTGGTGGCGCTGGTTGGCCGGCGGCGCGTCCCCGGCCCAGATCTGGGTCCTTAGGGCCCCATCTGGGTCCTAGCGGGCCGGCCCCCGGCCGTAACCTCGTTGTCTGCGGCGCGGTGAGGAGGAGGAGCAACTCGGATTTGGGGCGGCGGTTCCGACGGCGTGCCGGCAGCAGCGCGAAGGCGGGAGCTTTACGGGCCCACGAGGGCTCGGCCGGGTCTGATGTGCTCCTGCTATTGTGTCCGGACGGCTACCGTCGCTGACGGTGGAGGTGGGGCCCTTCCGCGTGCCGACGGGCTGTTGCCCTAGTCCCGGCTCTGATTCCTTGCCGTGCTGTCCTCACTTCGCGGTGCCGTGGTGTAGCTTCCGTCCCAGCACCTATTCCTGCATGATCCGGTTGGTTGCTTTGTATACCAAGCGGGGAAACCCTTTTTCGGTAATCCAGAGTTCAGGATGCTCTGGCGACCCCGCCTCGTCCTAACAAGTGGCAGCCAATGACTTATCCACATCAGACGACGTCACCAGAGGTCGCCACTACCTTTGCCGTCCTCGTATATGGCAACATATAGCACTGAGATGGAGGACATGGCTGTCGTCATGCGTCCCCGTTGAGTCTGAAGGTCCAAGCCTCTCTAGCAACCACAATATAGCAATGTTGCATCCAATGGTGTAGCGCCAGCCAGGCAGCAGGTAGGCCAGATCGCGTGCAACGGCTGCGACATATGCTGCATGGCCACCGTCAAATCCTTGCCGGTGGTGTGGGCGATGACTGCTGCATCTGCTGACTAGTGCATGCCACTACCACTTGATCCCACTGGAGCGCCGACCATGGCTCGATGAGCGGGCTCTCCAACTTTCACGACATGGCGATGCTGGCTCGTTGTCCTCCGTCGCATGGCTCCCGCTGCATGGGGAGGCGCGCTGTTGCGCCCATTGCACCATGTCTGCCTTCAATGTGTCAAGGTCAAGCCATCGCTGCATCGCCCATGCGTCGCCCAACAGGATGGGAGCGGAGCCCCACTATCGCCGTCGGCCGCGCGGGCAAGCCCGGCGACGACTACCAGCGGTGGCAAGGGAAGGGTACGTGAGGAAGGAGCCGCCTGGAAAAGCGGATCGGCAGCTGCCCGTCCTTGTGTAAATAACTGTTTCCAGGGCCCTAGCGCCTTCCGTTTGTTAATCGAGATGGTTGATAGTTCATTAATCGGATGCGCTAAAACTCAGTCGAATTAGTTTTAACAAAGTCTCAGTCGAATCCATCATCGTCAGATTTTATGCTAAGATTCCCGCTGGAACTTTTGTCTTTTGTACCTATATATATATTCAAGTCGCTCGCACAGGTCGCTGCACCCCCCGTATTGCCGCTACTTGGGCCTTATTCTTTCTTTCTTTTCCTTCACTCCGGGCCTTAGGTACGTGTTGGTCTCTGCTTTTTTTTTCTTGTCTAGTGAATCTCACTCTTTAACCTGTGTTCCGCTTGTGTTTTTTTTCTTCTTTTTCCATTTCTGTCCCATATGGCAAGCTGTTTTCTTATTGCTAAAAAAGCTGAATTTTATTTTCACATTTTTCTTGTTTCTTTTCTATTTTTTGTTTGCCTTTTATCTTTTTAAACTTTTTTCCTTTCTAACAGTATATTTCTTGCTAGCGTTCTTTTCTCAGGACCTGTTAATTCTCAGTCGAATGAGGATTAGTCAAGTCTTACGCGTTCGGTAGCTATAAGATCTTGACGCAAAGATTCGTGCAGTGTATCATTTTTCTTGTTTGTTGAGTTGACGCGCGGACGTGCCGTACACAATGGATGATATGCTTTTTCTGTGGGCGAGTGATCAATACGCCAGGCCTCTCTCGTGGCCTATGCTCTTTTGTCCTTCTTTTCTATTGCGGCCCCGTAGTTGTGAGGGATGCACCCGGGTCTTTTGCTCTTATACGAGCGGCCAATTTTTACTAGAGCATCTGAAATACTTATTTTTGTATTGTTTTTTTTGTTTTTCTTGCCTTACATTTTATTTTTATTTTAATGCTTTTCCTAGTTTTTAGTTTTTGTTGCTTGTTTTATTTTCCCTCTCTTTTTAGGAAATTAATAATATATTTTACTTTAATTTATTATGCATTACCCTTTTGTTCAAATAATAATGTGTTTCATTTTTGTCTGTGTGTTGCATCATTTTATTCTTCCTAATTTTATTTATAATTGTAATTGTTTTCATTGACTAAAGCATTGCTAACCAAGTTTTACATGTGGAAGTAGTGGATCATGGTATTCCTCCACCTTTTTCCTCTCTTCCTCCGGATGTGGTTTGTTAGAGCCAAATGGGTCAAACCAGGAGAATGTGATATCTCCCCCGTGTGACTACAACCTAGTGCCTAGTGGTGTTTTTGTCAAGGGGGGAGTTGCATGTCTGTTACTAGGTGCGGAACTGCGAGTGTTCGCTTCGACTATAACTTCTGTTGCTTTGTTGGGTAATTGCGAGTGGGGAGTTGCATGTCTGCCATTAGGTGTGCAACTGCAAGTGTCATCACCAATTGCAACTGCATGTCTTGCTTTTGTGTTTGTGTGTGTCGGGGGGGTGGGGGGTGGGGGGTGCATGTCTGCCACTGGGCACAAGCTGTAAGTGTCACCCTCGAATGCAACTGCATGTCTTCAAGGCGACTTCAACTTAGTGATTTTTTATGGGGGAGGGGTAGTTGCATGTCTTCCAATAGGCATGCAACTGCATGTGTCGCCTCCTCCTGGAACTGAATTTTGTTTTGTCTGTGGGCGGCGGGAGAGGGGGGAGCAGTTGCACGTGCACACTAGGCATGCAGCTGCAAGTGTAGCGCCTCGACCACAACTGTAGTCAGGGGCGGCTCCAGCGTGGGGTCGTGTAGGGGTGGCCGCCCCGGGTAAATTTTCGAAACCTAGGGTACCCCCCTACTCATCTTAGCCGGCGGCCACCATGGGAGGCGAGCAGTTTCGCTGGAAGGTCTCAGGTCTGGTCGAGCATGACGAGGGAAGAGGAAAACGATTCGCTGCCAAAGATAACTGCTCGCTAGAGATCTATTAATCTATAGATGGGCCAATCAAGTAAGCCCAATAAAAATTAGATGAGCCCATTAGTACGCAGCCTGATTTTCACGTTCACAAGTCCTTTTCTAATTTCTATCGATCGTGGAACTGGTTGTCCTAAACTCACGCGGTCACGCCTAGCGATCACGCCCTGAAGACGCGGCGCCGCCTCCAGTGCCATCTTGCAGTCGCCGGCGCCGAGGTCTGTCCAGCCGATGGTGCTAGATGGAGAAGGAGAAGTGAGTCGGCCTGTTCTGGATGCCGTCCACACGGGAAGCGGAGTCGCCGTCGCCGCCGCCGCTACTGTCCCTGTTCAAAACAACAAGCGAGCAGCCAACACAGGCAACAACGACCAGGTTATTTCGCTCTCCCCTAGTGTTCTCTTCTGTTTTGTAATGTTTAATTTGTTGTCATGTTGGCCTAATTCTTGGAAGTTGAATATTGAAACTTAACTAAAAATGTGATGTTACAGAGACCTAAGAAGATGAAGCAGATAGAATCTTTTTTCAAGGTTATCCCAGTAAATCAGTCTGGACCCCAAGTTTGTGAATCTGAAGTAAATGTAACCATTTCAGAAGCTAGTGTTCCTGAAGTATTAAGCCAAGAGACTGATACAAATAATTTGCAAGATGATATTCCTCAAATATTTAATCCAGCTGACATTGAACCTGATCCTGGCCTTCGGAAACAAATTGAAGAGTATGCTACCCCGGAAATCAGAGATGTAGTGAGAAGGGTGTATATCTCAAAAGGTGCATGTCAGCCTAAAGATCATGATTTTAAACGCAATGAAGATGGCAGGGTATTTAGAGAAATATGGTACAAGGAGTTTGATTGGCTAGAGTATAGTGTAGCCAAAAAAGCTGCTTACTGTTTTCACTGTTTTCTTTTCAAGAAACCAACAATTAGTTCAAAGTTTGGGGCTGAAGTCTTCACCAAGACTGGGTATACGAACTGGAAGAAAGCAGTTGAAAACTTCAGGCTCCATGTAGGTTCAACAAATAGTGCTCACAACAATTCAAGAAGGCATTATGAAGATTTTAAAAATCAGAAGCAAAGTGTGACATATGCAAAGACTACTCAAACTGAGAAGGCACATATTGAACACCAGAACCGATTGTTGGCTGTTGTTGGTGTTGTAAGGTTTCTGCTTAGGCAAGGTCTTGCTTTTCGTGGTCACGACGAGTCTAAGAATTCGAGAAACAAGGGTAATTTCCTTGAGATGTTAGAGTGGTATGCTCAAAGATGTAAGGATGCAGCTGATGTTCTCTTTGATAATGCTCCTGGAAATCATCAGATGACTTGTCATGAAATTCAGAAGCAATTGGTGCAAGCTTGTGCAGAAAAAACTATTGAAGTCATGATGAATGAGCTTGGGGATGGTCAATTCTCACTTCTTGTTGATGAATCCCGTTATGCGTCAATCAAGGAGCAAATGGCTGTGATTTTGAGGTTCTTGAATAAGCAAGGGGAGACTTTAGAAAGGCTGCTTTGTGTTGAGCACGTTGTTGACACCACATCTGCTTCTCTCAAACGATCTTTGGATAAAGTGTTTGCGACCCATAATTTGAGCATGTCTAGGCTGAGAGGGCAAGGATATGATGGAGCCTCAAATATGCGTGGGCAACTTAATGGCTTAAAGAAACTTGGGCTAGATGATAATCCTCATGCATTTTATGTACATTGTTTTGCCCATCAACTTCAACTAGTGGTTGTGGCTGTTGTGAAAGGAGTTCTTGCTGTTAGTGATTTCTTTGGCTATACAAATATCATTGTGACCACGGTAAGTGCATCTTGTAGAAGAAAAGATGCGCTGCTACAGAAACATCATGACAAGATTGTACTCCAATTGGAGAATGGGGAGATTATGAAAGGAAGGGGCAAACATCAAGAGACAACTATAGCACGACCTGGTGATACACGTTGGGGATCACACCAGAGAACTCTAGTTCGTATCTATCAAATGTGGGACTCGGTGATCCAAGTGCTACATGCTATTTGTTTAGATGGAGAAAATGACGACGACAAAGGCAAAGCTTCAGGTTTGATGAAACAAATGGAACTCTTTGAATTCGTACTCATATTGCACCTGATGATTAAAGTGCTTGGTCTGAATAATGATTTGTCGCAAGCATTGCTACAAAAGGACCAAAATATAGTCAGTGCAGTGAACATGATTGTCTCTGTGAAAAGGTTATTGCAGCATTTGAGGGATGAAGGGTGGGAGCCACTTTTGGAGGCTGTAACTGCATTTTGTGTTCAGAGAGATATACCGGTGCCAAATATGAATGATAATATTTCAGCAAGGGGTTATCCAAGGAGTTCACGTAAGTCAGTTACTTGCTTCCATCAGTACAAGGTAGAAATATACAATGAGGTGATTGATAGAAACATAGCCGAGATGAACAATCGATTTAGTGAAACAACAACCGGATTATTGATTTGCATTTCATGTCTAGATCCTAGAGACTCATTCAGTAGCTTTGACCATGACAAGATAATTGAGCTTGCAAGCATTTACTCAGCAGACTTTGATCCAGAAGAACGGCAATTTTTGAGTGGTCAGCTTGACATATACATTGATGTGATGAAAAGATCACCTGTTTTTTGTGGTTGTGATAGTCTATCAAGTCTCTCTATCAAGTTAGTTCAAACTAAGGAGTATTTGCGTTTCCCATTGGTTTACCGACTCATCAAACTCGCATTGATATTGCCGGTTTCGACTGCATCAGCTGAAAGGGCTTTCTCAGCCATGAATATAATAAAAACAGATTTGAGAAACAAGATAGGTGATGAATGGTTGAATGATATGATGGTTTGCTATGTTGAGCGAGATATATTTGCTGGGATTGAAGACAAGAAGATTATCGAACATTTTCACGGCCTAAGGGATTGTAGAGGCCATCTTCCAAACCCTCCACGTATAACTACAACTTAATGGTAAACAGTTGTCTTATCTTTTGTTTAAACAAATGACATACTATGCTGTGATTTAGATTAATCTGATAGTTTTTACATGTTTCAGGTACCTAATGGACTAGAAGAATAAATATTTGGGGTAACGCATGGAAGATTTAACCAGCGGAAGTCCAAGTTAGGCTTTATGTGATTTTTTGTGTTACAATTTTTTGCCTACTTCTTGAGAATAAAATTACTTAGATAAATTTATTGTGTTGGTAGTCTTTCTTGCATGCATACTCTTGGCCAACTATTTTTTTATTATATTGTGGCTTAGATTTTTTTTCTTTAAAAGTCCGCCCCTGGTAACTTCAAATCATGGATCCGCCACTGAGTGCAGTTACACGTGTACACTAGGAATGCAACTGCAAGTGTCAGCCCCGGTTGCAACTGCATGTCTTCCAGCACGACTGCAACTGAACTTTGTTTTTGTTGGAGGGCGGTGGGAGAGGGAGGCAATTGCATGTGTACATTATGCAATGCAACTGCAAGTGTCGCGCCCCGACTGCAATTGTGTGTCTTCCATCAGGACTGCAACTAAACTTTTTTTGTTGGAGGGCAGGGAGGGTGGAGCAGTTGCATGTGTACACTAGGCGTGCAACTGCAAGTGTCACGGCCACAACTGAACTTTGTTTTGTCGGAGGACAGTGGGAGAGGGGCGACAACAGTTGCATGCTTACACTTGGCATGCAACTGCAAGTGTCGCCTCTGACTACAATTGCATGTCTTCTATCACGCCCGCAGCTAACCTTTGTTTTGTCAGATGGAGATAGGAGAGGGGGCGGCATGTCTGACACTAGGCATGCGACTGCAAGTGTAGCACTCGACTATAACTACATGTCCCCCTAGCACAAACACAATTGGACTTTATTTTGTCTGATGGGGGCAGGAGAGGGTGTGATTGCATGTTTGATACTAGGCATGCAACTGCAAGTGTACTCATCAATTGCAACTATATGTGTCGGGGGGATGAACCCCAGGCAGGCAACGGAACCCGGATCTATTTCAAAAACTGCGGGGCCCGCATCGCCTCGCAAACCGGCGTGCGCCAGGTCGGGTCGCTCGACCCGGCCAAGACCCTCGACTTGGCAAGGTACGTGAACCCGGCGCAGCCTTGGCTTCCCCAGTAAGCCAACCCACCCGTGGCGTCCACGGCAACCCAGCCACGGGTCAGCTCCTGTCCCATCCAGGCCGTACGATGGGACGAGACCTCGATCGCGATGACCAAGACTACGATGTCCCCGCCCATGCCCGTGGTCAGCCAGAGCGTGGCAACAAAGTGCCTTACCTACCCGGCTGGCGAGGCTGGCACGGCAACGATGTTCCCGCCCTTATCAGCGGCGAAGCGGAGGCCTGACGGAGAACACTGTGCGTGACTCGACCCGGCCACGCCCTGACGATCGACAAGACGGCGCACAGTCCCCCTAGGCACGCGGGGCCCGCACCTAGGGGAACCCGGTGAATCAGAAGCCCCCAAGCAGGACCCAGCCCGGCACCTCGGACACCGACTATATGGGCCCACCGACTCGGCATATTACCATTGTAATCCTGGGTGGGTTGGTCTATAAAACCCCCCAGGAGTCCGCACAAGATAAAATGACGAGATAGAGAGACAACACAAGATATTCAACAGAGACATAGCAACACCAAGGAGAAGGAGCAGCCGGAGCCCTGGCCAGCCTCCCTCCTCCTCAAACAGCTCCAGGAGAAACATTGTACTATCCACCATCCAACTAAACTCGGCAGGACTAGGGGTGTTATCTCTCCGCGGAGCCCCGAACCAGGGTATGTCCGGCGTCCCGCGCCCGCGCATATCAACCTCGCCTCCGAAGCTCACCAGCGCCCTCGAGCCTCCTCCTCTCTTTAGCCATCCCTTGGCATCTGCCGTGCGCCCACCACGACAGTTGGCGCCCACCGTGGGGCAGCTCGAGGAACTGGCCGGAAGCATGCTTCGGACGGGGCCCTTCTCCTACTCCGACGAGTCCGTCGCTCTGGCGGACAACGTCATCGGCGCGCTCGCCGCTTCTTTCACCGTGAGGCGCATCTCCGACGCGCCTGCGGCCGATGAGTACCCCAGCGGGGTGCTCAGCTACTCCGACTCCCCGCTTTCTCTCAGCGGCGGATTCACTGCCGGGGCGATGGACGCCCACGTAGAGGTCTTCGTCACCGGCGATGGCGCCTCTTCCTCGTCGAGCAAGACGAGAAGAGCCGCCGAAGCCGCGGCCGCTGCGACTCAGATGGAGACGACTGACCCGCTGCGCGCCATGATGCAGAGCCTCCGCATTCCCATCGGCACCGACGTCGATGCCACCAACGTTGCTGAAGCCCGAACCCAGCTCGAGGACAGGCGCCAGCAAATGCTGGACCTGTCCGAGACGCTGGCCGCCACCAGACGCCGCCTGGAAGCTGCTCAGACAGAGCACGACGCCGCCCATGGATTCACGCCCGCCGCGGCCGAGCCAAGCCGGGCCGCTGATACTCGCGCCAGGGGAGGAGTGATCGGCCTGGCTTTCGGCGCTGGCCGCCGGACCGCTCACGAGACCCCGATCAAGAACATGCAGCGCTGGAGGCAGCCACGGTCGGCCTCGACCAACTCGCGGGCGAGGAGCTCAGGGAGCGCATCGGGCGGATGCGCGAGCTCCTCCACGCCGCCAACACTCAGAAGGATCGCCTCAACCAGCTCGCCAAGCCGGCGGGGTCCGGCTCCGCCCATCTTGGCGGACCCGGCGAACTCCTGCACAGGGCCTCTTCGCCGCCCGGCGAGGCGCACTCCGGCCGGGGCCGAACTCGGCGCAACCCGGCCGGCACCGCCACCGACGCTCTGGGCAACGAGCCCGCCCCAGAGACCCAGCACGGACCCGGCCAGCCTGGCCGGCGTCCGGCTCCAGCCGACCCGGCCCCTCGGGGCCTGGCCGCCAGTCGACTCGGCCCGCGCGCCATCGACGATGCCGACGCGCGCCACCGCCTCGATCAGCTCGCTCGCTCCATGGAGGTGGAGGAGAGCGGCGCTATCGGGCCGGCGTGTTTCGGCCCACGCATCCGGGAGGAGCCCTTCCCCAAGGGATTCGCGCTCCCCCGCGACACCCCAAGTACAATGGGACCGTGAAGCCAGAAGACTGGCTCACCGACTACACCATGGCCATTGGCATCACCGGTGCCAATCGTCATCTCGTCGTGCGCTACGCACCGCTCATGCTCCAAGGATCGGCTCGCACATGGTTGAACAGCCTGCCGACGGGCAGCAACAATGCATGGGTCAATTTCGAGGAAGCGTTTGTCCGCAACTTCACGGGGACGTACAAGCGACCAGTCGCCCCGATCAGCTCGTCGTAATGCGTGCAGGGGCCGACGGAGACCGGCCGCGAGTACCTCGCACGCTGGACCGAGCTTCGAAACAGCTGTGAGGGCGTCGATGAAGTCCAGGCGATCCAATACTTCGTCAACGGGTGCCGAGACGGCACCCTCCTCAAGCACAAGCTTCTACGCTCCGAGCCGGCCACCATGGCCGCGCTCATGGTGACGGCGGACAAGTACGCCAACGCCAACTCCACCATGAAGATCCAAGTGGCGCTGGACGAGGCCGGCAAGGCAAAGCCGGTCCCTCCACAGAAGCCGGCCGGCGAAGGCACCCGGCAGCAGCACCACCAGAACAACAAGCGCAAGGCCGAGCAACCGGCGCAACGTCACGACAACCGGCTCGTCGCGGCCGCCGAACCCGCGGCGGACCCGGCAGCGAAGCGTAGGCAGACCGGCAAGATGGCGTGGCAACCCGCCATAAGCTTTGAAGAGATGCTCGACGCCCCATGCAAGCACCACAGCGGCGCAAGACCCTCCACGCACACGCTTCGATAGTGCGCCATCACCAAGAGCAGCATGAGGGGCGACGTCTCGCCTCCTCCGGCTCCGGGCGCGGGACAACTGCCTCCGCCTCCACCGGCGCCCCCCGCCGGCGGTGCGATGCGGAACGACGCCTACCCGGACCAGAACGCGGCCTACGTCATCTTCACCAGCCTCAGCAACGACAAGCGTAGCGAGCGCCTCCTAGGGCAGGAGGTGAACACCGTCGTTCCGGCCAAGACGGACTTCATGCATTGGTTGGAGCGCCCGATCACCTGGACCCGGGAGGATCACCCGACAGTCATGCCGAGTCCGGGTGGGTATGCCCTCGTCCTCAACCCTACGATCGTCGCGCGGCGCACCTGGAAGTTCTCCCGAGTCCTCATCGACGGCAGCAGCAGCATCAACATCCTCTACCGCGACACGATGACCAAGCTCGGCCTCAAGGCCGAAGACCCGGAGCCAACCCGGACTGTCTTCCACGACATCATACCCGGCCTCTGTTGTTCGCCCATTGGCCGGGTCCGGCTCGACGTCCTGTTTGGCGACAGCTGCCACTTCCGATGCGAACCAATCTGGTTCGAGGTGGTGGACCTGTCCAGCGCGTACCACGCTCTGCTGGGCCGGCCCGCGCTCGCCAAGTTCATGGCGGTTCCCCACTACACGTACCTGAAGTTGAAGATGCCGTGTCCCAAGGGCCTCATTACTGTCACCGGGGACTACCGCAAGTCTCTGGAGTGTGCCCGAGACGGCGCCAAGCTGGCCGAGTCGCTGGTCATTGCCGAGGAGCGGCGCCAGCTCGACCGGATCGTTGCCTTAGCCGGCGAGGCCTCCGACGCGTCGATCCCGACCCTGGACCCCGCTGATGAGGCCGCCTTCAAGCCCTCCAAGGAGACCAAGAAAGTGAAGCTGAACCCGGAAGACCCCAGCTGCAGCAAGTACGTTGTCATAGGCGCCCGCCTCGACAGCAAATAGGAAGGCGAGCTCGTCGACTTCCTCCGTGAGAATCGGGATATCTTCGCATGGACCCCCAAAGACATGCCGGGTATCCCGAGGAAGTACGCCGAGCACAAACTCCACGTCCGCAAGGGCGCCAAGCCTGTCCGGCCAACCCCTCCGTTGATTTTTCCGAAGAGAAGAGAAGAACCATTGGTGAAGAGGTCGCCAAGCTCTTGGCGGTCGGCTTCATAATGGAAGTGTTTCACCCGAGTGGCTGGCCAATCCAGTCCTCGTCCTGAAGAAGAACAAGACCTGGCGCATGTGTATCGACTACACCAGCCTCAACAAGGCCTGTCCCAAGGATCCGTTCGCCCTCCCACGGATCGAACAAGTCATCGACTCGACCGCTGGGTGCGAGCTGCTGTCCTTCCTGGACGCCTACTCCGGCTATCACCAGATCAAGCTGGACCCGGCTGATGCCCTGAAGACGTCCTTCATCACGCCCTTTGGAGCGTACTGCTACATCACCATGTCGTTCGGGTTGAAGAACGTCGGCGCCACCTTCCAACACTGCATGCAGAAGTGCCTGCTACCGCAACTCGGCAAGAACATTCACGTGTACATGGATGATATCGTGGTGAAGACCAAGCAGCACCTCACGCTCCTCGACGATCTGAAGGAAACATTCGCCAACCTCCGCGAACACAAGGTCAAGCTCAACCCAGAAAAGTGCGTCTTCGGTGTCCCAGCCGGAAAGCTGCTCGGTTTCCTCATCTCGGAACGCGGCATCGAGGCGAACCCGGAGAAGATCAAGGCCATCGAGCGCATGCGCAAGCCAACCCGGCTGCGCGATGTCCAGAAGTTCACAGGCTGCCTGGCCTCGGTCAGCCGGTTTCTAAGCCGGCTGGGCGAGAAGGCACTGCCCCTGTACCAGCTAATGAAGAAAACAAGCCCGTTCGAGTGGAACGACAAGGCGGACGAAGCTTTCCAAGACCTCAAGCGCATGCTCTCCACCGCACCCGTCCTGGCCGCGCCAACCGACAAGGAGCCGTTGTTGATCTACATAGCCGCGACCTCGCGGGCGGTCAGCACGGTGCTGGTGGTCGAGCGACGGAGAAGGGCAAGATCCAGGCCGTCCAGCGTCCGGTCTACTACCTGAGCGAAGTGCTCTCCACCTCCAAGCAGAACTACCCAAACTACCAGAAGATGTGTTACGGCGTGTACCTCACCGCCAAGAAGCTGAAGCAGTACTTTCAAGAACATGTCGTCACCGTCGTCAGCACGACGCCTATCGGAGAAATCATCGGGTGCCGGGACGCCTCCGCCCGGGTCGCCAAGAGGGCGATCCAGCTAGCTGGCCACACCATCCTCTACGAGCCCCGTACCACGATCAAGTCTCAGTCCCTGGCTGATTTCCTCGTCGACTGGACCGAGACCCAGTACCTGCCGCCGCCTCCCGACTCGACGCACTGGCGCATGCACTTCGACGGGTCCAAGATGCGACTCGGATTAGGGGCCGACATCATACTGTCATCCCCGAAGGGTGACCGACTCCGCTACGCACTCCAGATCCACTTCGCCGCCTCCAACAACGTCGCCGAATATGAAGCCCTTGTGCACGGCCTCCGGCTTGCCAAGGAACTCGGCATCCGGCGCATCCTGTGCTACGGCGACTCAGACTTGGTGGTGCAGCAGTGCTACGGCGAGTGGGACGCCCGCAACCCCAACATGGCAAGATATCGCTTCCTCATCCAGAAGCTTTCCGGATCCTTCGATGGCTGCGAGTTCCTCCACGTCCTGTGCGCGGAGAACGAGGCAGCCGACACGCTCGCCAAGATCGCCTCGTCACGTCAAGCCATCCCATCCGGCGTCTCCATCGAGCACCTGCGCAAGCCGTCCGTCAAGCCGTCCGTCAAGCCGTCGCCGGACTCCGAGTCCATCCACGTCCCAGAAGACCCGGCCGCGCCGCCAGCCGGCCCGGGGGCTGTTCAACCCAGCCCGGGGACTGCCGAACCCGGCCCGGGGGCTGCTTAACCCGGCCCGGGGGCTGCTCAGCTCAACCCGACCACCATCACCTCGGACCCGGCCGTCGCCGCCACCAACCCGGGGGCTGCTCAACCCGGCCCAGGAGCCGCCGACTCGGAGCCCACCCAGGTGGCCGTCTTCACCACCATCACGGCCCCATCTTGGGCCCGCCAATATCAGAATGGCTGGAGAACGGCGTTCTCCCCATGGACGAGACCGAGGCTCGGCAAGTTCAGCGCCGGGCATCCTCCTACACCATCATCAACAACGAGCTCGTCAAACGCAGCTCTACCGGCGTGTTCCAATGCTGCGTCGAGCAGGACCGCGGCATCGACATCCTGCTCGACATTCACCAGGGCGAGTGCGGGCACCACGCCGCGTCTAGGTCCATCGTGGCCAAGGCGTTCCGCCACGGATTCTACTGGCCTACGGCCCTCGAAGACGCCGAGTCGCTCGTCCTCAAGTGCGAAGGATGCCAGCGCTTCAGCAAACGCAGCCACCAGCCAGCGTCAGCACTCCGCACCATCCCGATCGCCTGGCCCTTTGCGGTCTGGGGACTCAACATGGTGGGACCCTTCAAAACCGCTCGAGGCGGCATGACGCACTTGCTGGTGGCAATGGACAAGTTCACCAAATGGATCGAGGCAAGACCAATCAAGAAACTGGATGGGCCAACAGCCGTCCGATTCATCAAGGACATAGCGGTGCGCTACGGCATGCCGAACAGCATCATCACCGACAACGGCACCAACTTCGCCAAGGGCGCGCTCAAGAAATACTGCTCCGTCTCCGGCATCCGCCTCGACCTGGCCTCCGTGGCACATCCGCAGTCCAACGGGCAGGTCGGCGAATAACGGACTTATCCTGTCCGGCATCAAGCCGCGACTCGTCGAGCCACTTATCCACTCACCCGGTAGTTGGCTCGACGAGTTGCCCGCGGTTGTCTGGAGTCTGCGCACGATACCAAACCGGTAGACCGGGTTCACCCCGTTCTTCCTCGTCTACGGATCAGAAGCCATCATCCCGACCGACGTCAAGTTCGACTCGCCGCGCGTCGCGATGTACACTGAAGAAGAGGCAAGAGAAGCACGCGAAGACGGCGTCGACCTGCTCGAAGAGGCGCGCCTTCTGGCACTTAGCCGCTCGGCTATCTACCAGCAAGGCTTGAGGCACTACCACAGCAAGAAGATCAAGCCTCTCGCATTCCGCGAAGGCGACCTCGTCCTCCGACTCGTCCAAGAGCAGGCAGGCCAGCACAAGCTGTCCTCTCCATGGGAAGGCCCGTTCATCGCGAGCAGGGCTTTGCACGACCGCAACGCCTACTACCTCATCGACGCACGCAAATCAAAGAAGCGCAAGAGGGACACTGTCGGCGAAGAAACGACCCGGCCGTGGAACGCGAAACTCCTCCGTCCGTTTTACAGTTAGCCGAACGAATGTATGTATCAACTCCTTTTGTAAGCATATGAAACTATGGAGTCCCCGAACAAGACTCGGGGGCTGCCTTTTGCCGACCAATTTATTGCGTCCATATTTCACACCACCTTACTACCGAACCCGGTCACTGGCTTGACAAGCTCGACCCGGGGGCTCGGGGGCTGGCCGGCTTGATCATCACCCCGCCGCTTCGCTTAGTGATTCCTGGTAAGTTAGGATGCCGCGCCCCCCCCCACTTCGCCCTAAAACAGCAGATCCAGCTCTGGCTGATGGCGGGCAAGCACAATGGGCTAAAGCTCCCCTACGATTCATACACTAAGTCAAAGCCGTCGGGTCGACCAACCCGGCCCGACGCTCGTCAACTAAGTTAGCTGCATGACCGGCTGCTCGCCAACCGACCAAACTGGATTGCCGCAGCCGGCCCAGTGGGTGTTTCGCTCGCGCTCAACGTTTTTTAAGGACCCAACTCCTGCAGCCGCCTCTCGAAGAGCCGAACCCCTTGTCACGGACCGGAGCCTCGGCCGTCTGACTCACGGGGGGGGGGGGGGACTTCAGGGAGGAGCAACGCATGAAGTAAGTTCAAAAAAAGCAGAAGGCAAAAAGCAAATAAACACTCACAACATTTACACATAAATGTTTCAAGCAAAGGCCAACCGCCTGAGTTCATTACACCCTGAAAACCCCCAGTGGGTGGGTGGACCTGCTACTTAACATTATTACCTACAAAAGATTCTCAGGCATTCCCAGCGCCACGCCGTGACGTCGACGGCTCCCCCCGGCTGGCCTCCGGGTCCAGCGAAGCACCGTTGTCCTCTCCAACCTCTGCGTCGCCGTAGACGCCCGTCTCCTCCGAGCTGCCCTCCGGGTCGCGAAGAAGCAAGCCGTGGTAAATCGCCGCCCGACCGCGACGCGCCGTCTTCCGTCCATTTCGGATGGAACTCGTCGTGGAAGGCGAACCCGACGATGTAGCTGGCCCTGCAGCAACGGCTCCGAGCCAGCACGCTGACCCATTAGCGCGTCCAGCTGAAGATCTGGATGCCAAGACAGCGTGATCCGGAGCGCCATCTCAGCACCGGCCCGGGCGGCAGAAACGCGCCAGACGCGAGAAGCTGCGCGGATGACGGAACCCGGCCACAAGGCCGCCGTCATCGCGGTACCGGCTCGGGACAGCCGCTCCATCTGCATTCCCAAGGCCCCGGCCGGCCTCGGCGGCAACAGCGATCTCCGGGAAGGTCCAAGCCGTCAGCGGATCCGTCCCGGACCCGACAACGCTGGTCGGGTCGCCCTGATAGCAGACGGCTTCCTCCGCCAGCCGCTACATCTCCGGAAAGGCCCCTGCAGCCAAAGGCAAAGAAAGTCAGAAGCGCAACAAGGAAGAAAGGGTCGGGTCCCGACCCGACAAACAACAAAGAAGCAGCACTTACTGGAGAAGGACTCTTCTAGGTGCTGCGCCTCGAGCAACGTACCACGTCGCTCCCGCTCCAAGGTGCGGTCCCGCTCCCCGAGCGCCCTCTCCAGGACGGCCGCCTTAGCAAGGGCCGCCTTTAGCTCAGCGTCCTTGTCTTCAGTCGCCTTCTCAGCCGCCTCACGGCGGCGAGCCTCGGCCTGGCGGGCCTCATCCGCCGCGGTGGCCTGCTACCGCAGACGCTCCACCTCGGCCCGAGCCGCCTTGTCGTTGGCCAGGTGGCCAGCTGCCTTTGGTCCGCCTTGATCGAGAACTGCTTGCGCCTCCACCGCCTTGGCGGCCTCTGCCTTAAGAAGCTCCACCTCGGCCTCGAGGCGGCTCTTGTGACCCGCCAGCTACTCGTGTAGCCGGTTGGCCTCGTCAAGAGACCACCGGGCCGCGGCCGCCTCCGCCCTCGCCCGCGCCGCCCTGACGCCGAGACGGCCGGAATCAGCAACGAGCCGGTCATAGTGATGACCGGCCCGGAACAGCCGGGTCCGCCAAGACAGCACCTCGACTGCAAAGAAGAAGAACTCAGTAGGAAGGAAAAATAAGACAAGGCCTAAGATTTGGCCCAATTGTTACACAGTTGGCCCGAATCTCGGGGGCTACACCCAGTGGGTGCGCTAGCGCGCCCCCACTAGAAGAGAAGAGCTCAGCAAAGTACCTGCTGCGGCGCGAAGCTCCTCCTCCTTGGCAGCAAGCCGCTCCCTGAGCTCCCGATGCTTGCCCAGGAGCCGGTTGTAGGCCTCGACCCGGAAGGCGTCAAGATGCTGAAAAGAAGACCAAAGTCAACACAAGGCCTAAGATTTGGCCCAACTGTTACACAGTTGGCCCGAATCTCGGGGGCTACACAGCTGGCGCGCCCCCACAGAGATAAAATCACAAGAAAACAAGAAGAAGAAGGACTTACTAGGACGTCACGCTCCAGGTCGCGCGTTCGCTCCGTCTCGGCCCGGGCGAAGACCTCGAGGCGCTCCGCCTGGCCCCGCAGACGGTGGCTGACGGCATCCAGCGCCGCCTCCACCTGGGTCTGGGGCCCGAAGACGGTCGCGCCCCCGCTCCGCGTGGGCTGCGGCACGACAGCTCGGCGCCCGCTCTGTCGGGGAACCAAGGCGTGCCCCCATTGGCGCTGCGGCAGCCAGCACCTCCTCTGACGCCCCTTCCGGCGCCGACGGCGATCCGGACACCAGGGCGCCTTGCGTCGCCACCTCATGCACCGCCGCCTGCGGTGCCTCCTCCATAGCCGCCGGCGCCTCCGGCGCCGCCGCAGGCGGCGCTCCCTCTGGGACGCCGCCTCCACCACCATCAGCCCCCGCGCGCTCGACAATGTCGGCTCACAGCGGGGTATCGCCCCCCACCTCCACGACCTCCTGGTCGAGGAGCACCACCTCGGGCCGGCCCCCACGGCCGCGCTCTCTCACCGATGACGGTTCAAAAACCGTCGCCTCCACCACCATGCCCTCCGGCATCAAGCGACAGGCCGGCTCTGCGCAGCCTCGCGCCCACGCCGCCGCCGTGTCGGTCCAAGCCCGGACCGACGCCGCCTCCAGCTCCGCCTCGGCCCGGTTCCTGTCACGCCAGGCCAAGGCCTCGTCGTCGTCCGGGTTCAGGGCGAGGTCTGAGTCGCCTTGCCCCTCCTCCCCTGCCAGACCGGCGAGGTCGGACCAGCTCCTGCGGAACGCGGTCCCCTTGGTGCCCGCGGCCTCCGCCGCCACTCTCGCCAGCGCGATCGGCGACCTGAAGACGAAGGCAAAATATGCAAAAAAGACAGGAAATCTAGGCGCAAGCAGCAAACAGAACTTACCCCGTCAAGACCGGGACCGGGATCGGCTTCGCCGCTTCTTCTTGGCCGGCCTTCCGGGCTCGGCCGGGTCCGCTGCGCGCTTTGATCCGTGGGGTCGCGGCGTGACGATGTCCTTGCCGTGCGGGCGGCTCGGCGCCGCCCCATGCGAGGGCCCGGCTCCGCCTGCAGCGCCGCCTCCCCCGCCCAACGCCGCTGCACCAAGCAACCGGCGTCAGCATCGCCTTCACTGTGACGCGGGCAACAAATCAAGACAAAACGAAGAAGAGAAAGACTCGAAGCTTACCAGCTCGGCGCATAGCGCAGGCGTCAGACTCGGCCACCTCCTCACCGCCTTGGGCCGCGGGCTCCTCCGGTGCCACCGGCGCCACCTGTAGCGGAGCCCGGGCGTAAGGATGCCGGATCGCATTCAGAAGAACCGCCCGCGATGCATCGGGATAAACAAGAAGATGCGCGGAGGCAAAGTACGGAGACCAGACGCTCACCTGCGGCGTCGGGTTCGCCTGGCTATACGGTGCCTTGCCGAATCACCAATCCTCCCCAAGATTGGCCCTGGAGATGGCGTTGACGGCGCGCGCGGCCTGCTCCCCAGACAGCCGCGTCGACCCCATTCGGTTGGGGTCCTGCAGGCCGATCATCTCGCCGATGAGGCAGGAGCACCTCTGAAGCGGGAGGACCTGGCGGGTGATGAACGCGGCGATAAGATCCGTGCCGGTGAGCTCCTCCTGCGTCCTCATCACCGTCACCCGTTCGCAGAGGCTGACGATCTCCTGCGACGGGCGCCGGGGCGAGTAGCCCCAGTTCGTCTTCGCCCGCGGCGGCGCCATGGCGAAAGGGGGGAGATTGATGTGGTCCGCGCCAAGATTGCGGACGTAGAAGAAAGAATTCTGCCACTTCTTGGCAGAATCCTCGAGCGGAATCTTGGGGAAGTCTGCCCCCGACCGCTTGGAGATGACGGCGGCGCCGCAGTCGGCGAACTCCCCGGCCGACGGGCCCTGCTGCTTCAAGGAGAAGAAGCGCGCCCAGAGGTCGATCGTCGGCTCGACCCCCAGGTACCCCTCGCACAGGGTCACGAAGCCGGAGAGTTGGACGATGGCGCCGGCGCCGAGATGGTGCGGTTGAAGCCCGAAGAACTCCAGAAAGGCGCGGAAGAAGGCGCTCGCCGGCAGCCCAAGCCCGCGCTCAAAGTGGGTAAGGAAGACGACACGCTCCTGCCCCTCAGGTCAGGGCCTTTGCTCGCCGCGCAGCAGGCGGACACCAACGTCCGTCTCCCGCGGCAAGCGCCGGAAGCTCGAAGCTGCTTGATGCCGTCATCGGTGACATTGGAACCCATCCAAGAGCCTGACGGCAGCGCCATGGATGGAAGCGGAAGGAAGAAGGACGACGGAGAAGAGCTCTGCTCGGGGTTGCGAAGCGCAGGCGTCGATAACAAGGAAGCGAGCAGGGCGAGAGCGAGGACACGAGGGCGAGCAAGAATAATGCCCGCCGCTCCCTTGCCCCCTCAATTTATAAGCCCGGTTCAAACGTGGGGAAGTGGGATCGCCCGCGACGCCGTTTCCAGTACCCCGCAATAAGTGCGCACGTACGCACGCACTAACTGCGCGGGGAAGTGCAACCGGCCCCCAGACGCCGCAATAAATCCGCACGCGTGGCCAAGAGCGCACAACGGCGGGCCCGCGGCCCGTCGCCCGGTCCCGTCACGCGCGTGGCTTGTCAGGCCCCTCCTGCTTCTGAGCGCCACGTGGCGCCAGTGCGAAGCCCGAGGGATTGCCTCAAGATTCGGCGGACTCCTCGGTTCCCGCCACGACCGGGACGCCGCGATCCGGTTTCTGAGAAAACCAGCACACAGTGGGTGTTGCCGGACCCGGCGTTCGCAGACTCCGCCTTGCTCAAGGGGGAAGCTGCGAAGGCCAACTCATCCGAAGATGGCGGACCTTCACAGCTTCGGGGACTACTGTCGGGGGGATGAACCCCGAGCAGGCAACGGAACCCGGATCTATTTCAAAAATAGCGGGGCCCGCATCACCTCGCAAACCGGCATGCGCCAGGCCGGCTCGCTCGACCCGGCAAGGCGCGCGACCCGGCCAAGACCCTCGACTCGGCAAGGTACGTCAACCAGGTGCAGCCTTGGCTTCCCCAGTAAGCCAACCCACCCGTGGTGTCCACGGCAACCCAGCCACGGGTCAACTCCCGTCCCATCCAAGCCGTACGATGGGACGAGACCTCAGTCACTGATGACCAAGACTACAGTGCCGCCGCCAATGCCCGTGGTCAGCCAGAGCGTGGCAACAATGCCCCTTACCTACCTGCTAACCAGGGCTGGCACGGCAACAGTGTTCCCGCCCTTACCGCTGATGATAGCAAGCGGAGGCCTGACGGAGAACACTCTGCGCGACTCGACCCGTCCACGCCCTGACAATCGACAAGACGGCGCACAGTCCCCCTAGGCATGCGGGGCCCGCACCTAGGGGAACCCCGGCGAACCAGATGCCCCCAAGCGGGACCCAGCCCGATACCCCGGACACCGACTATACGGGCCCACCGACTCGGCATATTACCATTGTAACCCCGGGTGGGTTGGTCTATAAAACCCCCTAGGAGTCCACGCCAGATAAAAGGACGAGATAGAGAGATAACACAAGATATTCAACAGAGACATAGCAACACCAAGGAGAAGGAGCAGTCGGAGCCCTGGCCAGCCTCCCTCCTCCTCAAACAGCTCCAGGAGCAACATTGTACTATCCACCATCCAACTAAACTCGGCAGGACTAGGGGTGTTATCTCTCAGGAGAGCCCCGAACCTGGGTATGTCCGGCGTCCCGCGCCCGCGCATATCAACCTCGCCTCCGAAGCCCACCAGCGCCCTCGAGCCTCCTCCTCTCTTTAGCCATCCCTTGGCATTTTCCGTGCGCCCACCACGACAATATGTCTCCTATCACGGATGTAACTAGAGTTTGTTTTGTCAAATGGAGACGGGAGATGGGCCAGTTGCATGTGTATGTTAGCCATGCAACTGCAATTGTCACACCCAGCTGTAACTGCATGTCTACCCACCCGACTACAACTATCTTTGTTTTGTCGAGGGGAGGGGGCAGTTGCATGTCTAATACTAGGCATGCAACTGCAAGTGTGACCCCTGACTGCAATTGCATGTTTACCCATCCGACTGCAAGTGACCTTTGTTTTATCGGAGGGCGGTGCGAGAAGGGGACATTTCATGTCTACCCATGCGACTGCAAGTGACCTTTGTTTTATCAGAGGGAGGTGAGAGGGGGCGGTTGCATGTGTGACACTAGGCATGCAACTGCAAGTCTGCAATCAGAGCCCTCGACTGCAACTACAGGTCCGGCCACAACTGCAAGTGTCGTCTGTAGTATAACTCTGTGGTGTTTTATGGGGGTGTGGCAGTTGCATATCTACTACTAGGAGGGGGTCGACCATTGTATCATTATTTTATTTATGTTTCTTCATTTTTTCATGATTTACTTTTAATACATTAATTATTTTTTGTAAATACACGGTGAGCATTATGTAAAATACAAGATAGATATTTATTTGAATACGAGATAAACATTTTTATATTATGTGGTGAAAATTAGACAAATGTGCGATGAACATTTCATAATATAGAATGAATTTTTTTGTGAATACACGATCAATTTTTTTTATAAATACGAGATGATACAAATATAGGATGGCCATTTATACACACGAAAACACGAACAATTTTTTTTACACAATATAGATTGTTTCTCATTTTTAAAATTAATTTTCATAGTTTACTTTTGGATCTATGAAAAAAAGAAGCTAAAACAGGACATGAGCTGGCAGAACAGCCTATGTAAGGCAATTGTTTTGCTGACTGTAAGAAACGCATGCGCAACACAGTACCTTTTTTGTGGCATGGAACTATTTTATATATCTTTTACTAGTATATTTTGCTGTTGTAGAAAAAAAAGACAAAAGCCGAAGTAAGGAGCAAAGCCCAACAAAAAGAGGAGACAAGCTAAGAACATAACCAAACGAGAATAGACCGGCCAGCCCAAATAGAAAACCAGTCACGCACCTAAAACAGAAAACCAAATGATACAATACTACGTACGCGAGGATCAATCGTAACATCCAATTTTATACCTGCTGACATCAGTCTTCGTCAAGTCTCAATCGACTGAGACCTAGACAAGCCCTTCATTAATACAAATCCCGCATACCATTTCTAACATATCTTACTTTTGCTCTTCTCTATGCATCTTGTGCAAAATGCAGAGGATCCAAAGGATGGGATTTGGCATTGCTTGTTGCTCTAAAGCACTGTTAACAGCTCATTTAGTGCTACCAGCATAAAGCATCCTGATTCTGACTGGCTCGATCTTGTCTACTGTGATAACCACGAGCATTGGATAATTTTGTGTTGTGTCACATGTTTTGGATTTGTAAAACTTAGGAAGGAGAACCAGATTTGAAATGCTACCATCCTATCTGTGAAAAAGATGAACAATTCTTGTGTAGGTTTGATATGATGACACATACAATAGAGAATGCAAGCATAACACTCCGGATGCCAACAAAAGAAATCCCAACCAATCGCTGATGACATAATTTTTTTCTCATTGCCACTAGACTATAAATCGTGTTTATGTCCCTCTTCACTCGCAAGACACAAGCAAGTGCACTGATTTATGAAACAACAACCGCCCCTTTACCACCACCACCATACGCCACTATAAAGGTCCAATGAGTTTGAGGTATAGCGCAATTCATGACTTTTGATTTTTACATTATGCTAGAGTGGGTGGGGGTAACCTACCATTTCGAGTGGTCTCATTGTTTATACACTCAGTTTCTTGAGTTTCTTCGAGCATGGTCCCTTGTTTGTGATGTACGTTGTTGGCTTTGGATCCATTTGGTTGAATTAGTTTTTGTTAGTGGTAAGGCCATTATTTCGGTGAGATCATCCGACATGCAGGAGAAACGGCCGAAACTGAAAAGAATTGGGACTCAAACAGTACTAGGTCTTGGAGGCATCCAGGAGGATTTACAAGTAGCTTTGTGATTTTTCTCAAGCATGAACTTACCATTACGTAGTTGGAAATCCTTAGCCAAGAGAGTTAAGCGAAGATGGATAAGATCTAGATGTTAATCTTTTTAGAACAAAAAGAATATGTCTAGCTTGACAAAAATTTCATGTAAGAATAACAAGAATAGTTCTAGCAAGACATGAAGGTGTTGCTTAGGTAGCGGATGCAATACCAGACCAATATTGTATGGAAGGGGATCACACGACCATTCAATTTGTATACAGAACATTATTTGTCTTACCATACTAAAAGCTCTGAGCAACTTTTCCCCTCATCTAAGTTCTGATAGACCCTCATGTCTCAATTGTTCATGCTCACTTGCGCATTCTGACACCATCGAATCTTCATGAGCGAGTTCACGACTTCGCATTGACGCTGCACCAGTTTCTAGACCACACACGCGTCACAGTGACAACCCGCGGTTCAAGTACGTGATAGACAAAAGCTTTGTACGTGATAGACCCGCAGTTCACTTTGTACAAAAGCGACCACAAACAGGTAGACAAAGAGAACCTTATTCAAGTACGTGATATGAACGTGAACAAATGCCAACAAAATTCGAAAGTACCAAAGCAAAGGACAAGACGTGGAACATGAAACTGGATGCAGAGAACTTGGCATGCACAACTCAGATCCTCCCACTCATACAAAAATCTGAGTTCTAATGGATTTGGCTGCGAAGTAGATCCTTCCACTTGTTGCTATCAAAAAACGGGAAGAGATTTGTATGTAGACTTGTTAACCATTAGATGATAGGTAGTACAGACTGCCAACAACAAAATCACGAACTTTTGCTGCCAAAAAGAAGGAGGAATCAAACTGAGATGTCGCCCTCCAATCTCCCAAGATGGGCCTCAACTCCAGGTGCAGAACCACAACACGGATACTTCTTACATCCAAGCACGGCATTGTTCAAACTTGCTTCCAAATTAGAAGCAGATACTACTTATGAGCCCAAATGTACGCAGCTTTAAACGGCGGTGCATCCCACGAGCAAACAAAAGATAGAAGGCCCAAACAGAAGTGCCAACACTGGATCTTCCTGCTGGCTCCAACAATCATTGCCTACTAAAAGAGATCGGACAAAAAGATCAGAAGTAAACGTAGCAAAGCATGGAGATGAGATGTCCTACAATCTTACACGTCAACTGATTAGAAACAATTACTGAGTGCTAACAGACCTCAGAGTTGGTACCGGGTAACTATTAGTGGAACCTTGATAAGTTGGAGGACCAGACTTACAAGGTCGACTTTCCTACTAAGGAGGATCAGTCGCACATCCTTAAGTGGGGAATGTGTAGTGCCGAGTACTAGTATCATCATAGCCTTTGATGAATGGAAGCAGAAGGATCCGGAGGGTACACCGTTGGAGCAGGTCTGGGCGCGGTTCTACGGTGCGCCACCTAAACTGCTTAATCATTTCCTAGTGGCATGGAGCTTGGGATCTCTCATTGGCAAGACGGTGAAGGTAGACATGCCTTTCACTTGAGCTAATGGGGCCGCAAGGTTGTTATGCGGTGTCGTCAGTGTTGAGTTTGTACTGGATGTGGTCAACTGGACGTATGCCAAAGTCACGTATGTGCTGGAGATTGATATTGAGGATAAATTGACACCTCAGGAGGGGGATGACACTTAGGATATGGATACGACTGAGGGGGATGGGGCCCCCAGGGATCAGAATAAGGAGCTAGAAAGCACTTCTCGGGAGACGGCTAAGGGGCCGGCTTCGTTGTCCGATAAGGAAGATAAATCTGATAAGGGACAGTCTGGATCCTTGACTCTGATGAACACACTTCGATTTGGGTCATTTGGTGCGTGTTCGGCGCCTAGTCGGCTATGGAGTAACCGGGTGGAGACGGACGATCCGGCGGAACTCGAGTTACCGCCGGTGTTGGTTTCTGGAAATGTGTCACCGACGATACCTGCATCTCCGGGGACGGACTCCGGGACGATGGTGTTTCCAGGGACGGAGGTTGGTGGGACTGCTGAGCCTCGCTTCGAGGGTGGGGAGGATCATGGGCAGGAGGCCCTCCGTTCTCCTACTGCCCTTGATCTGGATGGTGCTTCTCTACGGACGAGGAGTTCGGCGATGACGTGCGTTGCTGCGGACGTACTTCATGCTGCTGGTTCGGGAGGGGGCGTGGGTAGGTGGCCACCGCCCCTTCTTATCCCTTGGTGGACCCGCCGCGCGCCGAAGGCGGTGCCGGTTCGGGAGGGGGCGTGGGCAGGAGGCCTGCGCCCCTGCCTCTCCTCGGCTGTCCCTGGAGGGGGCGGCCCCTGCTCTAGACCCGACCGGCTGTCCAGGACCGAAATCACCGGGCGTGCCAAGCTCTGTGGCGGTGATGGCTGGGGGGCTTCGCCGGTTTTGCTAATGATGCAGGGCAGCTCTCCGGCTGGTTCAGCTCAGTTGAGCCCAGTAGGGGGTCGGGCAGGAGGCCCTACCCCAAACGGGGCCACACGGGACGACATCATCGCTTATGGGGGGCATTTTGGACCCTATATCCGAAGGTCGATGGATGAGCTGTCGCCTCCAGGATCAGCCAGATGTTGATGACATGCAGCTTCGTGATATTGAGGTCACTACCGGTATGTCAGTCAACACTTCCAATTCTATCTTGCATTTTTCTAATAATGAGATTATTCATAATGCAAATCAGTTGGGAGTTTCTCTCGATAGTAATGATTTTGAAGTGTCTAAGTCCATTAATGATATCTTGGATCTTGAAGCGGAGCGCGCTTTAGAGATGATTAGAAACCTAGTGGTTGTTAAACCTATGAATGATTCAGATGTTGATGCTTTGGGGGTCAATGTGCTTGATAGCTTTTGTGCGGATCTGGCACCCTCTCTTCCTGAGACCAAGGAGGATGAATATTCCACTTCCCCAAGAGATTCAATTCTGGCTGACTCCTAGGTGGACGCGTTCACTGAGCTCAGTTATGACGACCGGGTAGGGGACCAAAACAAGCCTAAACACAAGTGGAATCATAGGATTTATCCGGCTTCGGCCGTGCGTAGAAGTGCTAGGATCCGAACCAGTAAAATATTTCATGATGAAATATAAAAGGAATTTTTTGGAATAGCTGAGGTCTTAAGGACTTGGCTAAAAGAAGGTTTCTAGCAGATGCTTCTATTGAACACAAATTGGATTTTATTGCCCTATCCGAAACTGGGAGGGACAATTTCACCCCCCAGTTCCTTAGTACTCTGTCGGGAGGGGTTGAGTTCGATTGGCATTGTCTACCTCCAAGAGGAAGATCCGGTGGGATTTTACTTGGGGTTAAATACGATTAGTTGGAAGTTCGGAATGTTGTAATGGGAGACTTTGCGGTCAAGTTTCGGGTGTGGTCAAAGGCCGATGGGTTTAATTGGGCTTTGGTGGCGGTGTATGGTGCCGCGCAGCCTGAGGTCAAACCAAAAAAATTGGCGGATTTAGTCCGTATTGTGGTAACGAGCAGCTCCCACTCCTGATTGGAGGTGACTTTAACATTATCCGTAGACGGGAGGAAAAAACAATGACAACTTTGACGGCAGATGGTCGTTTATGTTTAATACAATTATTGAAAGCTTAGACCTTCGAGAGATTGAGCTTTCTGGGAGAAAGTTCACATGGGCCAATACATTACTAGTCCCGACGTTTGAGAAGCTGGATTGGGTCCTAGGGAGCGTCGAATGGGAACAGAAGTTTCCCCTTGTGACGGTTCATGCGCTCTCTCGTGGGATCTCCGATCACACCCCATTGTTGGTTGATTCGGGAGAGGCAACGCATGCGGGGAACAAGAGTACGTTCTCTTTCGAATCAGCATGGTTTGAAAGAGAAGGGTTCCTGGATCTAATAGTAAGAGAATGGGCTAAAGATTCAGGAGGGAGAATGAAGGTTGAGAAATGGCAAAACAAGATTAGGCATTTGAGGCAATTCTTACGGGGTTGGGCTAAACACCTGAGTGGGATATATAAGGCTGAGAAGGAAAGGCTCCTTCTACTTATTCAATTCCTAGATTTAAAGGCTGAGTCCTCCATACTAGATACCAAAGAGCTGGAAACTAAAGTGGAGGCGGAATTACGACTGAAAGAACTGCTTCGTTAGGAGGAATTGAAGTGGGAACTACGAGCTAAAGTTCGCAAAATCGTCCAAGGGGATGATAACACACAATTCTTCCACATGATTGCGAATGGCAAGCATCGAAAGAAGAGAATCTTTCAGCTTGAGCAATATGAGGGGACGATTTTAGGGCAGGAGAACCTAAAATGAAAAATAATAAAGCTCCAGGACCGGATGGCTTTTCGACAGAGTTTTATAAAAAAGTGTTGGCACATCATTAAGGGGGACTTGCTCCCGATGTTTGACGATCTTTTTTTGGGACAGTTACAACTGTTTCACTTGAACTTCGGTACAATTACTCTGCTTCCTAAGAAAACAGAGGCTGTGAGGATTGAGCAATTTAGGCCAATATGTCTTCTTAACATTAGCTTTAAAGTCTTCACCAAAGTTGGGACTAATAGGCTTACGTAGATTGCGCATTCTGTGGTGCAGCCGTCTCAAACTGCTTTCATGCCGAACAGAAACATCCTAGAAGGGGTTGTTGTTCTGCATGAAACGCTCCATGAAATCCACACGAAAAAACTAGATGGGGTGGTTTTCAAAGTGGATTTTGAAAAGGATACAACAAGGTAAAATGGCCATTTCTTCAGCAGGCTCTGTGTATGAAAGGATTCGATCAGGCCTGGAGAGACCAGCTAGACTCTTTTATGAAAAAAGGGAGTGTTGGAATCAGGGTAAATGATGATATAGGTCATTATTTTCAGACACACAAGGGTCTGAGACAAGGAGATCCGATGTCGCTGATTCTGTTCAACATAGTCGTTGACATGTTGACAATCCTAATAGGAAGGGCTAAGGATAATGGTCAGGTAGGTGGAATCGTTCCACATTTAGTTGACGGGGGAGTGTCTATCCTACAGTATGCTGATGATACTATCATCTTTATGGAGCATGATTTGGCTAAAGCTACAAACATGAAGCTGGTCTTGTGCTTGTTTGAACAATTATCGGGGTTAAAGATTAACTTCCACAAAAGTGAATTGTTCTGCTTTGGAAGAGCCAAAGAAGAACAACAAGCTTACAAGGAATTGTTCAGGTGCGAATTGGGGTCTTTACCCTTCACGTATTTGGGTATACCAATCCACCATCGCAAGATTTCAAACAAGGAGTGGAAGAGCATTGAAGATCGATTTGAAAAAAAACTAAGCTGCTGGTAGGGCAAGCTTATGTCATACGGAGGATGATTGATTCTGATTAATTCAGTTCTCACAAGTATGCCTATGTTTTTATTGTCCTTTTTCGAAGTACCAGTTGGAGTATGGAAAAGGTTAGATTTGTATCGATCGCGCCTCTTCTGGCAGAGCGATGAAGTAAAAAGAAAATACAGACTCGCTAAGTGGGATATCGTTTGTAGGCCGAAAGACCAAGGGGGTCTGGGCATTGAAAATTTAGAGGTGAAGAACAGATGTCTTCTCAGCAAGTGGTTGTATAAGTTATCTATAGAGACGGATGCCACATGGGCTCAGATTCTTCGTAATAAGTACCTTCAGTCCAAAACCTTGTCCCAGGTGACAGTAAGACTGAATGATTTACCTTTTTGGAAGGGACTATTGCGAGTGAAATCAGTCTTTTTTAACAAGACAAAATTTGTAGTTGGAAATGGTACTTTCACAAGATTCTGGAAGGATACCTGGCTGGGGGAGACGCTAATGGGAAACCGTTGGGAGGCTTGGCTCCATCTTGTGAGAAGATTGATGGATGTCCAACTTTCTCAATAGCCAGACCAGTTACGCTGGAAACTAACTAAGAATGGTGAGTTTTCGGTTAAATCCATGTATTTGGATATTATCAACACTAGCGTTCTTCCTAGTTCGTAGCATGTTTGGAAAGTCAAAGTGCCTTCAAAAATCAAAGTGTTTATGTGGTTTGTCCACAAACAGGTCATCCTAACTGAGGACAATTTGGCGAAGTGCAACTGGACTGGATCTAAAAGTTGTAGTTTTTGTGATAGTAATGAACCAATCAAACACCTCTTTCTTGACTGCCCTTTGGCACAGATTTTGTGGAGGTCGGTCCACATAACCTTTAATATAACTCCTCTGAATTCCATCAACATGCTATTTGGGACATGGCTAGATGGGATAAACGCGGAAACAGCGAGGCATATCCATGTAAGAGTATGTGCTTTATTATGGGCAGTTTGGAACTGCATAAACGACTTGGTTTTTAACAGAACAACAAATATTCATTTCCTGCAGGTTGTCTTCAGGGCCACTACACTCAACCGTATGTGGTCGCTACTCACTCAGACGGAGGCCAGGGAGCATTTGGTTACTGGATCTATCCGATGGGAGACGGTAGCACGGACTATCTTCAACCGGTTTGGATGGCGGTCATGTAATAGGATAGGTGTTTAGTTTCCTATCAATTATTTTGCCTGCCGGTTGTGGCTGTCCTGTTTATTTTGCTTTCGTGCTCTGTTGAGCATTTGTTCCTTTTTGTTTGAGATTTCGAGACCTATGTTGGACCTTTTGATTATCAATAATATGGTCGTATGCATCGTTCTGATGCAGATGCCGGGGAATCCCCCTTTTCAAAAAAAAAAAAACAGACCTCAGAGTGCCACTTCGAAGATTGACGAACTGCATTTTTTATGGTCACATCACAGTGTAGTATTCAACAATTTAGGGTAACTTTTTTTGTACGTCGGCTTTATGGACTTCAAGAATGTTAATAACTAACCGGTCAATGTTGTTTTGCTAAATGTTAGTTCATGTTGCTTCGTTACATAGGCGGTCGCGAGTCTCATGATGTTTTAGATATCTTGCAAGTATGGTGGTCGCTTTGGCTGGACATATGTTGTGTCTGGTGGGTTTGGGCCTCGGTACTCTTGTGTCTGGCCCAGACGATGTTCCATGAGTTTGTGTGCTTGTGTATTTGTCTAAACCCCTTCCTCCGGCTCTAGTTCTTGTTTCTTTTTTGTTTGTATTTGGTTTTTGCTTGGGTTTCCTTACTTAATCATGAGGTGTATTGTTTTCTCTTCTTAATACAATTGCAGGAACTCCCCGCCCTCTGACGAGGTCCCATAAAAAACATCTATTTTCTGATAATACTTGTGATCTGGTCAATCAACTTTCAGGTTGAGTAGGAATATGTAGGATGGTGTGATAATTATATAGAAGCTATCCATGAATTGCATATAAAAATAAAATGAACATGGTTATCCTGAAAGGAGATTTTTAAGCATGCATGATAGTAAGGGTATCTCCTCTAATAGACCTTTATCGGAAAAAAAATAATCTCCTGTAGTAGATGGTTAAGACAAAGAGATTTGTACCCAAGTGGTGTATGGATTGAGAACTTTGTCATGGGTGGAAGTAGTGTGTGGGAGACATACTATCCTGCATTTCAGTTGTTGAGATGTTGGCCATCTTCATAAATAGGGCGAACGAGAGGATGTTCCCGCTTCTTATCGATGAGGATATCTCGATTTTTCCTACATGCGGATGATACCATTCTCTTTAAGGAACATGGCCTTGAGTATGTCAAAAAAACTTCACGATACTCCTTTTAAGTAGTTCATGATAGGTGTTCACTCTTCCAACTACTCAAACCTCATAATACTCCTTCTATGTGGTCCACTATACTCCATGAGTAGGCCTTTAATTATGGCAAGCCTCTCTCAGTTTGTATCATACACAAAGAAACAACAAATAAAGCCTGCACCGCGACCCCACTTATGTGAAACGGGATTGGGTGGTCCATGACGGGAACGCTAATTTGACCACGCAAAAAAATGCTAATTTGGGATCAGTTGGCTAGAATAAACAAGCAGAGAAGCAAATAATCTAGAACTTTATTCGAGTAACTATCACTACAGACATATATTTTTGCTTAATTTCTTAGTTTTGAAAATATATATGATATTTTCTAGATTGACTAGATTATTAGTTTTTGTGCGTAAAAGTAAAGGAATGCCACAACATGTGTGAAGCCATTGCCATGCTATCTGTCGAGTCCTTTTGAGTGACTCATGGAGAGTCACATTTATAAGAATGTGTCTATTGACCTCTCCCACTCTTCACTGCTTCATCTACTATATTTTTATAAAGCGATTTAATCACGAGGCTCCTATTTTCCAAAGATAGCCCTCCAATTTGGAAAAGCACACCATAGAGAAAGCACAACATGAAAAGCCCAGACGATGCCTACTTAAACAAAATACCAACCAATCAAGTAAGCTGCAAGGAATGAAATACCTATCTACCTCAACCATTAAAGGGTACCTATTTTCCTCTTCACTCGTAATGGGTCGTGCGTGCCCTCATTCATTGACGCAATAACCAAAGAATCATCCCAACCCACCGGCAGCATATACAAGTATAAAGGTCTTGGAGTTTGAGATATAAAGTGGTTCATAGCCAATATGATAAGTGCGGTCAATTTCATAAGAAATACTTTATGGGAATGAAGACCTCAAATGGTAAATGTTTTAGGTTTCAGAGGCCCTTTCTATAAAATTCATGGCCCTGGCTCAATTAGGACTCATATGGACCTATTTTAACCAGGCTTGCATTTTGCAAGTTGTATTTTAATAAACTGTGCTCACCTGACAATTTTTGTATATGCGATGATATTAACTATTTTCTTCACAGTTTGTCACATCAGCCGAGCACTAGTGCACTAGTGATCTCCAACTATTGCTGCCACAAATAAATGGAATCGGACTGCCACCCCGTCAAATCTCACAAGAGAGACCCAACTCAATGTGCAGAACACCACAATTAATATACAAGCTGCATGCAAAGCAGCAAATTGTTCAAAGACGCCTCAGAATTGAAGAGAAAAGAAGATTCGGATCCCCGACTTGAAACTTTCAGAACTCACTTCACTTCATACAGCAGGCAAACAGAAGACAAGATCACAAACAACATAGCACATCCAAGAGCACCTGCTGACAAAGGATGACCAGAACGTACAGTGATGGGAGGTGATGCATAACCATTCAGACTTCCACCACGAGATTTCAGAAACTATACGTCACATGACAGAGTACCATTCCAGCCAAAATGTTAAACTTAGAGAGAACTTTCTTACTTTTAGCAAGTTCAGAGGTAACGAAATGGGGCTAGAGCTACCACTCATGACCCATTCTAGCAGCAGCAGTAGCAGAGATAGACAGCGAGGGACTAGGTTTGAAATGGGAAAGTTGTGGTTGTGTGGCCATGCAGCTCAACCTCTTATCTAGACTATTAAAGGGGATCATCGATGCTCCTCCCTCCTCTCCTCGTGCCGTCCCCGCAGGCTGCCGGGGGAAGCCCAGATTTGCCGCCCCTCGCCCCTCCTCCCTCCTTCGCCTCTCCTCGCCACCGCCGGTGAAGGTCGCTGGGCAAAGCCCGCTAGGCCTAGGCGGCAGCGGGGCCTTCTTCTCCTCTGCCCGAGGATGGCGCCTCGGGACGCTTTCTTCTGACGGCGGGGTGACGCGGGCATGGGGCATGGCGGCGCGACGGCATGGGCTGGTGGTGGTGGCTGCTCGGCGTACATGGGGTCGTCCTCTCCTGGGCCGACGGCGGGGTGTGGTGTAGGGCTCTCGAGTGGTGTGAATGCGGCTTGCGGGCAGCCCTGCTGCTTGCGCGGCGTGGCTGCTGGTCAGGTGGCGGCGGCCTGGATCCTACTTCCAGTCCCCGATAGAGATGGCGGCGACCCGTACACAAGACTTGATGGAGGTTCTTCGAATAGATCTGGGTGAAAACCTTGCGCTCGGCTAGATGCCAAGGCCGGCGATGCCGACGCTCTTTTGTATCGTTCTCTTCTTGAAGACATAGCCGTGGAGAAGTTGTAGACCTCTATTTGTTACCTCCGGGGGAAATCCTAGATCGGTAGATCGGATGATGGCGGCGCTCTTGTGTCTTTTCCCACTTGGGGCCGTCAGTATGGAGGTGTGCATGGGCTCGAGGAACCAGCGGACAACTTCTTTGGTGGGGCGGTGTTTCATCTTATGCAGCGACGACTGTGGATCTCGACGGCGTGGCGCAGTGGAGTCTCGGCGTTTGATGTGTGTAGACGGACCCGCGCAGGAGGATGGCGCTGTCTGGCGTCGATGGCAAACCTAGCAAGGTCGTGGCATCAATACCTGCTCTGAAGATGGATCGGTGGATAACGGCGGCGGTGGACTGTGAGAGTGCACCAGACCGGTGGATGTATAGGCTTGGCCGGGGCCTCCAATTTGAGATGTTAGGCTTATGTGCGAGGTCTGTTTGGTATTAGGCTCGGACTATCGGCACCCCTTCATCAAGTGGATAGAAGTAGCGACAGATATTGCTAAGATGGTGGCTTCAGGCTTACTGATGTACTACTTTATAAGGTCTTTGTGAAGAATTAATAAAGTGGCTGAATGCATCGCCCAGATGCAGAGGCCTGGGGTCTTCCTCCTTTTAAAAAAAAAATCTACTCTATGCATTGGTGCTTAGGTAAGGTGCTAAGTTCATTAAAAACCTTAGCAACTAATCTCTTCAATGCATATGTACTTAACTTTTATAGCTAGCTTCCCTTATTTAATTGTTTAACAACTAAACTCCTTCGTGCATAGGTTAGTAGGCATTTTGCATAGGTCCATCGTTTCTTCCTAAGGTCACCATAATGCTATCTCTCCTTTTTAGTTGTTTCGTCACATCAATTTTTTGTCTATGTGGCACCCTTAGCACCTATACACTGCATAGCACTGCGAAGGCCTAACTCTTTTTTTTATAAAGGGCATTTTTTATTGACTCATAATGTAGCATCGAGGGATACAATCATAGTGAGCATACACCCAGCCTCTGCATATCTAGAATGCACACAGTCAACACACACACAAAAATCACACCAGCAAAAGCAAAGCCATAGCAGACCAAAGTTATGCGTTTTTTTGATAAAGAGCGCTTTTATTATCTCAAAATGTAGCATCAAGCGATACAAAGCATTTAGAGTATCATCCGACCTCTGCATAATTAGGATGCACACAACCAAATATCAAAAATCTGACAAGAAAAAAAAATGACAATTCGGCAAGAGTAGAGTCATATAGACCGATACTATGCCTATGTCGAAACGGTTGGTGGACCGATGCGGAGATTATGCTGCCACCCATGTTGGGTAAAAAACTCCATAGCCACCTGCTCCAATAGCGTACACACCGCCTTGAATAGCGGTTGATACTCCGCACGTTGTAGCATAGACCACCTATGAAGCAAGTGCGTACAACGGAAAATAACCTGCAAAGGAGAAGCATTTTTGTCATTAAAAACCAAATCGTTTCTACATAGCCAAAGCGATCATAGTAAGGCGTATGCTCCCACCCTTATTAGCGTTTTGAACCTATTTGAAATACCGTCCAACCAATGACCAAAAATATTGGCAACACTTGTGGGCGGATACAAATTTGACGCTATTTGAATGACTGACCACGTAGAACGCGCAAACTTGCATTGAGAAAAAGAGGTGTTTGATTGTCTCGTTATGAGTACAAAAACAACACTTCTTACTTCCTGGCCAGTTGCGTCGTGCAAGGTTGTCTTTGGTTAGCATAACACCTCTACGAAGATACCACATGAATATTTAACTTTTAGGCCTTCTAGATTTTTTTGTTATTGCTCTTCGGTACATCAGAATGCGTGAGTGCACGATACATAGAGTCTACCGTGAAAGACCCCGATGTAGTAAGGTTCCAGCGAAACACATCATGGCCTTGCGTCAGGTTAATCAGATACAGACGGGATAAGAGATTATGCCATGACAGAAGTCGGGCGCCAACCAAATTCCGACTGAACGAAATATTCGGCGGGGATGAGCTGAGCACCTGCGCAATAGTATTGTTCTTATCGCGAGCAATGTTGTACAAGGTTGGATATTGTTCTCGGAGACTGGCATTGCCTAGCCAGATGTCTTCCCAGAAACGAATCTCCGACCCGTCCTTTATCGTGAAAGACCCAAAGCGAAAGAGTTGTTTCTTTGCCGCCATTAGGCCAGCCCAAAAGTGTGAGTCGCCAGGTTTCCAATATGCCCGAGACACCGCCTTTTGGCCTACATACTTGTTGCGCAGCATGGTTTACCAAACACCATCCTCAGTAAGAAGTTTGAACAACCATTTACTAAGTAGGGCCTCATTCTTGACCTGCAGGTCATGAATTCGAAGGCCACCTTGGTCTTTCGGCCTACAAACCACACTCCATTTGGTCAGCCGGTATTTTTTCTTTTCACCATCTCCTTGCCAAAATAATCTGGACCTAAAATAGTCCAATGTTTGCAAGACTCCTTTTGGGAGTTGGAAGAAAGAAAGCATATAGAGAACCATATTTGTGAGGACAGAGTTTATCAAAACCAGCCGTCCTCCAACTGAGAGCAACTTGCCTTTCCAACTGCTCAACCGTTTCTCTAGCCGCTCCTCTACATGCTTCTGTCAAAGATGGGTAAAGCGTCTCAACCCTCCTAAGAGAGCCCGCATGGTCTTATATTGATTGTGCGAGAGAAAACCTCCTCGTAGGTGTTTACAAAATCAACGATAACAGAAGAAAAGATAGGAAGTTAAAGAGAGAGATAATAACTCCAACTACCTCTATCTAATCTAGGGATATAACTTGGCCTACAAGATAGACTAAACAGAGAGGGAAAGAGGCGTGACAACATGTCACGTAACAATATATTTAACACCCTCCCTTAATCTAGACTGCGCAAGTTAAGATTACGTCGAAATTCTTCAAACGGTCTTGTGGCCAAAGCCTTGGTGAATCCATCAGCAACTTGATCCTTTGAATGAACAAATCGAATGTCCAATTCTTTGCTTGCAACCCTTTCTCGAACAAAGTGATAATCAATCTCAATATGTTTAGTCCTTGCATGAAAGACAGGATTAGCAGACAAATAAGTGGCACCAAGATTATCACACCAAAGACAGGGAGTTGGTGTGTGATATATCCCAAGCTCCCTAAGCATAGATTTGACCCAGATGATCTCTGCTGTGGCATTTGCCAATGCCTTGTATTCTGCTTCAGTGCTAGACCTTGAAATTGTAGCCTGTTTCTTTACACACCATGAAATCAAATTAGGTCCAAAGAAGATTGCAAAACCACCTGTTGATCTCCTGTCATCCAAACAACCTGCCCAGTCAGAGTCAGAGAAAGCACTGACAAGTGTGGATGACGACTTGCTGCAGGTTAGGCCAACACCCAAGGTGTATTTTACATATCTCAGTATGTGTTTGGCAGCAGTCCAATGATTTGTAGTAGGTGCATGAAGAAACTGACAAACCTTATTGACAGCAAAGGAAATGTCAGGCCTGGTGAGTGTCAAATACTGAAGCACACCTACCAAGCTTCTGTACTTGGTGCCATCCTCTTGACTCAAGGGTTGTCCCGCTGCAAGAGAGAGTTTTTCTGAACTGGACAATGGTGTGGGTGATGGTTTACAACCCTGCAAGCCAAGTCTATTCAAAAGATCAGTTGCATATTTTTCTTGAGAAAGATGAAGACCACCTTCATTGTTTCTCTTAACCTCAATACCAAGGAAGAAATGCAAGTCACCTAGATCCTTAAGAGCAAATTCTGAATTCAGATCCTTCAACAAGGCAGTGACTGCTTCATTTGATGAACTTGTGACAATAATATCATCAACATAAATAAGCACAAATATAGATGTTTTGAACTTATTGTATATGAACAATGACGTATCAGATTTGGAGGGAACAAAGCCCAGTGTTTGTAACTAAGAACTCAACCGCGAGTACCATGCGCTAGGTGCTTGCTTCAAGCCATAAAGAGAATTATCTAGCCTGCAAACATGAAAAGGCTTGTTTCTGTCTTCAAACCCAGGAGGTTGTTTCATATATACTTCCTCTTCCAGAAAACCATGAAGGAACGTGTTCTGTACATCTAGCTGCCTGAGACTCCATCCTCTAGATACGGCAATAGACAGAACAAGACGTATACTGGCAGCTTTAACAACAGGGCTAAAAGTATCTTCATAATCGATGCCATACCTCTGTTTGAATCCTTTTGCAACGAGTCTAGCCTTGTAACGATCGATGGTGCCATCTACCTTTTTCTTTATCCGGAACACCCATTTGCAATCAATTAAATTTTTGCCTCGCTGTGAAGGAACAAGATGCCACGTTTTATTTTTCTGAAGAGCTTGAAACTATTCCTCCACTTGATATCCAAGCTTGCTTCCTGAAACGTGCTGGGTTCGCCGGTAGAGCAGGTCAAACCATATTTAACTTTATAATTGACAGGTTGAATTACCCCAGCCCGAAGCCTTGTAACTCGTGGCGGTACGGAAACAGGAGACCCAGACACGTCCGCAGAAGATCCCACAAGCTGCTGCTCCTGGACAGAGAATCCAGGGGATCCCGAGGCTGATGCAGACCCCGCTGGTGACGCCGGATCTTCTGCGGCCAGATCGGGAGACGAGGTAGCTGGGAGCGACGCAGAAGATCCAGCCGCCTGCTCCGGATGGGCCCCTGTCGTCTCGCGTCTGGCGTAGACCCGCGGGGTCAGGCCAAACCGCGTCGGCTGGGCCCGCGACAGCGACCCCCCAGGTGGAGACGTGTCGAGCGAGGAGGGGCCACCCGCGTCGCCTGGTGAAGATTCGGTGGCGCAGCGCGCCAGGCGCGGCTGCGATCCCGAAGGTGATAGCGGCTGCACTGTCGCCACGGATCCCGAGGGGGATTCGATTGCAGCGCTGTCCCCAAGCGGCGGACACATGAAATGACAGCTGTTTGAGCCGTTTTCTCCATTGTTTTGCATCAAATTTTCTTGTGGAGTTTCACCACTGGATCCTGCATCATCAGAAACCTCAAGAGCACGGTCAGGAGAGTTAGTCACGTAGTTATTACAATTGTCATCCCCAGGAGATATGCCAGATAGATGTGGTGGAAGGAGAAAGATTTCTTGGCGAAGAAGAGCACCAACATTAGGATGGAGAGCTGCGAAAGGAAAAACAGTCTCATCGAAAACAACATCACGAGAGATATATACTCGACCGGTAGGAACATCAAGGCATTTAACGCCTTTGTGTTGGGCACTATAGCCCAGAAAAACACATTGTTTTGAGCGGAAACTGAGTTTGCGAGTATTATACAGACGAAGATTAGGCCAGCAGGCACAGCCAAAAACACGAAGTGAATGATAGTTTGGTCGAGTATGAAGAAGGCGTTGCATGGGTGTTTCATTGTCAATGACACGACTGGGAAGCATATTAATAAGATGGACTGCCGTAAGGAATGCCTCGTCCCAAAATTTAAGAGGCACGAAAGCACCTGCAAGAAGGGCAAGCCCTACTTCAATAATGTGCCTATGCTTGCGTTCGGCAGAGCCGTTTTGTTGGTGCGCATGAGGGCATGAAACATGATGAAACACGCCCAACTTTTGAAAAAAGGAGTTTAGCTTCTCATACTCGCCACCCCAATCAGATTGGACAGCGAGAATTTTGGTGTCAAATTGTCGTTCAACAAGTGCTTGAAAGTTATGGAAAACTTGGAAAACGTCGGAACGTTTCTAAGAAGATAAATCCAAGTGAATTTACTGTAGTCATCTATGAAACTAACGTAATAAGTATGTCTACCAACAGAAGAAGGGGCTGGACCCCAAACATCAGAGAAAACAAGTTGTAAAGGTTTGGTAGAAATACTAGTAGAAACTGGATATGGTAACTGATGGGCTTTCGCCTTTTGACAAGAATCAAAAATAGTTTCAAGACTACGCTCACCAACACATGGGAGCTGATTATTTCTAAGCACTTGTTGAACAATAACAAAAGAGGGGTGTCCTAATCTCGCATGCCACCGTTCTGATGAAAGTTTGATAACGCCACAAACTTGTTTATTGAATCTTCTAAACTAGGGAATCAAAGGGTAGAGCCCATGCACACATCTACCGTGGTAGAGAAATGTTCCTCGTGGCCTGATCACGAATCAAAAAGAAATATGGGTGAAACTCAAGAAAAACTTTCTTGTCTATGGCAATGCGGTGAACGGAAAGAAGATTTTTTTCAGTTTGTGGGACATGCAAAATATTTTTGAGATGAATATTGCGATAAGGGGTAGTGACAATTGCATGACCAACATGATCTATCTTCATACCTTCACCGTTTGCATTGTGGACTTGATCTTGGCCATGATACTTCTCGTGCATGGTGACCTTCTCTAGCTCATTGGTGATATGATTCGTGGCGCCGGAGTCGACGTACCAATTTGTGTCCACTCCGTATGAGGTGTCTGCAGCTGCTGCAACTTTCTTGCGTAGGGAACGATAGTCACAATCCTTGGCAATATGATTATTCTTTTTACAAATTTGACATTTATTTTCATACTCATCGTAACCTTGGAACGGGCGTCCCCTGTTGTTGTTGTAGAAGGGGCGCCGGTTGGTGTAGTTGGAGTTGTAGTTGTTGCTGTTGCGTTGGTAGTGGCCGCCGCCACCACCACTACCGCCGCCGGTGTTGCCATTGTTGTTGTAGTGGTTGTTGCCGGTGTTGTAGTTGTTCCTGCCGCCGCTGCTGCCGCCACCACCATAGTTGCTGCCGCCGCGAGAGCCCCCGCCACCACCACCCTTGCGATAGCCTTGGGGAGACCCGCCGCGACCTCGAGCAGCAAGATTTGCAGATGACTTGAAGGCTCTTGCCCCCGTTCCTTGGAACATCTCAACGCGTTGGTCAAAGTTAGCGACCATGCCGAAGAGATCATCCACGGACAGGGGTTCCACGCGCACATCCAGCGCCGATATGAGAGGCTGATAGTCCATATCCAGCCCCCCAATGATGAAGGAGAGAAGTTCTTGGTCGGTGATGGGCTTTCCAGCGGCAACTAACTCATCGGAGAGGGCTCTCATGTGGCCGAAGTAGGTGGAGGCGTTCTGGGTGCCTTTCTGTGCGTTGGAGAGAGCTATGCGACAGTTGTTCTCACGGGAACGGGATTGAGCGGCGAACATCTTTGCTAGGGCAGACCAGATGGCATGAGACTGTTCTAAGGATGCTACTTGGATGAGAACTTCCTTGGAGAGATTCCACAGAAGATAGGCCACGATCTGCTGATCCTGGACAAGCCAGTGGTACTAGCCGGGGTTGGTTGCGATCTGATCTTTCCCTTCAGAGTTTTTGGTCACGATGGTTTTGGGTGGTTCAGGAGTTGATTGATCGATGTACCCATATAGCCCTGCTCCCATAATCTGGGAACGAGCTTGGGCTTTCCAGAGGATGTAGTTGCTGCGATTGAGTGGCTCGGAAGTGGTGTAGTTGAGGCCAGGGGAGGAAACTTGCGATGAGGAGGACATGGCTGCGCAGGGGGAAGGTGATGGCTGCGAGGGGGAAGGGTTTAGCTAGATGTGATGGAAGAGGAGGCTCTGTATACCATGTCAAAGATGGGTAAAGCATCTCAACCCTCCTAAGAGAGCCCGCATGGTCTTATATTGATTGTGCGAGAGAAAACCCCCTCGTAGGTGTTTACAGAATCAACGATAACAGAAGAAAAGATAGGAAGTTAAAGAGAGAGAATAACTCCAACTAACTCTATCTAATCAAGGGATATAACTTGGCCTACAAGATAGACTAATCAGAGAGGGAAAGAGGCGTGACAACATGTCACATAACAATATATTTAACAGCTTCCACTCCGCAATGGTGAGACGTCGATAATGAATTGGTATTCCTAGATATTTGATCGGGAATTGGCCAAGTGCGCAACCAAATAGGTCCGCGTAATCGGCCGCTACCTCGACGGCTTCTCCAAAGCAGAACATTTCGCTTTTATGGAAGTTAATTTTAAGACCTGACATTTGCTCAAACTCTTACAACAGGAGTTTCATGTTTCGAGCCTTGTCCAGGTCATGTTCCATAAAAAGTATTGTGTCATCAGCATATTGCAGAATAGAGAGGCCACCATCCACAAGGTGTGGCACTACCCCAGCTATTTGCCCGTCCTGCTTGGCGCGCTCAATTAGAATTGCCAACATGTCAGCCATAATGTTAAATAACATTGGGGACATGGGGTCACCCTGCCGTAGTCCTTTTTTTGTCTGGAAGTAATGACCTACATTATCAGTGACTTTGATAGCCACGCTACCTCCAGTTACAAAATTTTGGATCCAATGGCACCATTTTTCAGAGAAACCTTTCATCCTTAGGGCCTGTTGGAGGAAAGACCATTTGACCTTGTCATAGGCTTTTTCAAAGTCAATTTTGAATACTACTCCACTTAGGTTTTTCCGATGCATCTCGTGGACGGTCTCATGCAGGATTACTACACCATCAACTATATTCCTTCCTTGCATGAAAGCCGTTTGAGATGGTCGGACAACATGGTCCGCTACCGAGTTAAGGCGATTCATAGCCACTTTGGTGAAAATCTTGAAACTGATATTAAGGAGGCATATGGGTCTAAACTACTGGATCCGTTCAGCCTCCTTAATCTTTGGCAACAAGACAATCTCGCCAAAATTAAGCCTAAATAGCTCAAGTCGGTCGGCATGAAGACAACTGAACAACTCCATAAGGTCAGCCTTGATGATATCCCAGAAATTCTGATAGAATTCTGCGGGGAAACCATCTGGGCCTGGAGCTTTGTTATGTTCCATTTGGAACATTGCAGCTCTCACCTCCTCTTCCGAGAATGGTGCCGTCAGGATATCGTTTTCTTCTGTTATGACTTGTGGAATGTCATCTGTTCGGGTCTCATCAAGGGTGAAATTCCCTTCAGCAGGCGCTCCGAACAGAGATTTGTAGTAGTCGGTGATATACTTTTTGAGCTCCTCTTGACCTTCGATCCGCCCCTCATCTTGTTGGAGACTATAAATACATTTCTTCCTATGCCGCCCATTAGCGACCAATTGGATGTATTTTGTATTACTATCACCAATCAAAATGAAATCGGCTTTGGATCTCTGGTAGTATTATCTCCTCTTCTCGCAGAAGACGGGCAATCTTCTCATTAGATTGATTTTTTAATTCAATCTCTTGTTGAGATAAGATGCGCGTCTCTGCAATTTTGTTGAGGTCATCAATAATGGTAGAGAGCCGTTGTTTTTCTTTTTTATAAATCCCGTTGGTATGTTTTGCCCATCCAGAGAGGTATTGCCTCATGGCCTTATTTTAAAGTTCCATCTCTGAATAGGTGTACGACCAACAGCGGGCCTCTCCCAAATATTCTTGATCATGTCTACGAATCCCTCCCTATGCATCCAACCCAATTCAAATTTGAAAGGGCGTCGGGCAGCTGGTTTCGTAGAATTAGAATCCAGAATGATGGGTGCATGATCCGATAAAGCCTCAATACGCTCTAGGGCTCGCACGGTTACCAGAGGAAATTTTAGCTCCCATTCGGTATCCATGAGTACCCTATCAAGCTTTTCGTATGTCGGCACATGTCGGTTATTAGCCCAAGTGAACTGCCGTCCCGACATACTGGCCTCCCGAAGATCCAAACTGTCTATCATAGCATTGAATAGGAAAGGCCAATGAGTGTCAAAACGGTCATTATTTTTCTCTTCCTGATACCTAAGGATATTAAAGTCCCCTCCAATAAGCATTGGATACGGGTTATCCTTAGCCAGATTTACCAATTCCCGAAGGAAAGCGGACTTATGCTCATCTTGGGCAGCCCCATAGACAGCGACAAGAGTCCATGTAAAATTATCAGCTCTGTTTCTTAGGTGAAATTTTATATGAAATTCACCGATCGAAAAAGCTAACAAGTCCATGGCTGTTGTCAGTATCCCAAGAAGGATTCCTCCAGACCTTCCACGAGCTGGTAGACTATGCCATGTGTAGTCGAAACCACCTGATAGGTGATCGAGGACATGCGGGCGGAAGTCACACTTACCAGCCTCAGAAATGTTGCCACAAAATCCAAAGCATGTTCTCGTACATAATCACCAATGTGAAATGTGTTTATGTTTAGCCAAGTCTGAGAGACCTCTGCTATTCCAAAACATGCCTCTCATATGGAAACTCGGATTGGTATGGAACTCTTCACCTTCTACGGCGGTTTTTGTTTCTTTTTAGAGGCGTGTGATTTAGATTTCCGTGAAGACGCTGTGAAGTCACATAACTTGGGCCCAAGTCTTGCGTCATCCAATACAACCTCAGTAACCTCACCAACCAACTGGGAGATTAGCGGACCATCATATTTGGCATCCGCTTCATCATTGTCCTCGGTTTCTGGGTCAGGAATGATGGCATTACACTTTGGAGAAACCTTTAAGCGGTCGATCTCCATATGTTTAATTACCCCAACCGACAGATTAATATCATTATCATTCTTTCCCATAGAGACCCCCACATTATTTAAGCTATTATAAATGCGAGTATCCGGAAAAGAAAAAAATGATTTAACGGAAGAGGTACCAGGCGTGGAGTCCAAATTCCTCGAGGCCTGGCGGCGCATTGCCTTCGTCAGTGCATGCTCATCTGTCCGAGAAGAACCATCCGCCGAGACTAGGTGGCGGTTACTACGTCGAAGGGGCGAAGCCAATCCTCCAGACATAGTACCCACCGGTGTCGCCGGGTGGGCCATCGATGAAGGCTGCGGAATCACCCTTGTCCCAGAGGTCGGTGAAGAAGAACGTGCTGTCGGTCCCACAAGAACAGTCGCAACGGGTGTCGTGGCAGAAGGACAACGAGCCGCCGCTGGACCGAGAGGAACTATGACGACCGGAGCGCGAGCTGAGGAAGCCGCCGCAGACCCCGCCACCGTGTGTTGCACTTGTACCGGAGCAGAAGCGGGAGCATGCAAAACATGCGCTGCGCCCGCGTCCGTGCCTGACTGCCTGAGCGTCGCCTGCTCAAGGTCTGCCGGCTGATGCACCTGAGACGGGACACCCGCTTGTGGGTTTATGGGTGTGCATGCACCCGCTGACGGCCCTGTAGCAGCGGCCACGGCTGGCTGCATGCGAGCGGCCACATCATGCACGTCTTGTGGCTGCATGATCGCTGCCTGCACATGCATGTGCTTAGCTCCCTGGCCTGAAGGAGCGTTGGATGATGCCAATGCTTGAGCAGACACGGTTGGCACAAGAAATGTAGCTGCAACGTCTTGCACAGGATTATGCAGAAGGTTGACTTGTGGTGGCACTGTAGCATGTTCAAAGCCCAAATGAGTAGTCTGCATGGGGGACAATAGTGGAGACAGATTGAGCTCCACACGTCGTATTACCACCATTAGTTTGGACTTTTTTTGCTCGCTTGCCAGCATCCCTATCTGGCATATCCTCATCCCGGTTGGCCTTGGTTGCTTGAGAACAGAGCAGCGGTGCAGAGGATGCTTGTAGTTGTTACAAATGTGACAGTAATGAACCACCGTGCAATCCTTAGACATATGATCATCTGACCTGCATTTAAAACACCAAAGACCAGTCTTTTTACCCTTCGGTAGATGTCCAGTAGTGTCAATAGTGGTCGACATCGCCGCATTAGCGTGTATGGCTGATTGAGTTTGAGCATTGGGGGCGGCCGTCACTGACGCCGGCGGGAACGCTGGTGTAGAACGCGCAGCCGCGGGGGCCGCGCCGGCAGTAGCATCACGACGTCCCACCTTGCGCTTGCTCTTGGGATGCCGGGCGGGAGGTGCATCGATCCGGCGCTTGCTGGTTGTTAACACCAAAGATGACCGGTGCCGGCGCTGGAGCCGAGGCCCGCTGGACGGACGGAGCAGCGGTGGATGTCGATGCCGACAACGCTCCGAAGCGAATAGGTCCAGCAGCCACACCAAAGCCGGCGGAGAGTCCGGGGTTTGATGCAAAAGTTGGACCTGTTTGTCCCACCGGTGTAGCCCCCTTGGACGGGTTGCCACCCCGGCCGGTCATCGGCGGTGCAGAAGCCTGGCGCAGTACGTCGGCGTACGATGGCGGTGGCGGAACACGTGAAGTCGATCCGAGCAGATGTGAAACCGTGGACTACTCTAGTACTCCCTCCGTCAGAAGTTCCTACCCTAGCGCCGCCACCACCAGGCGACTAGGGAGAGGCAACCTTTTCCTCCGATCTCCACCGGCCGGGGCGCTTGCCCCCTCTCCCTTCGGCCGCTGCTCTGGCGGCAGGAGGGAGGGGGGACCCCGTTCCTCCGCTCTGTAGTTAGGGTTTGGATTTATAGGTTGTGGTGCGTCTTTGGGGTGGTGGGAGCGGCGCCTGGACTAATAAATCTGCCTCAACTCTACTCCCACACCGGCGGTGTCTTTCATGGCGACGTCTCGGAGTTGATGGCATCGTGTCTCTGTCGATCCCTCAGATCGGCAGTGTTAGGGTTCATCGATGGTGTAGGCGAGGCGGCGGCGGCGACTTCATCGGGTGTGTCTCTCCTTCTGCCCTGTCCCTGTTGCTGTGGCGTTATCTCCGACGTCATGGTGGAGCAGGGAGGTTTTGTTATTCAGGAGTACGCGCAGGCGGTTGTCTACGCAAGTGACAGCTGGAAGATGGAGTATCCTGTGTTGGGTCTGTGGTCGAAGGCTGCCAGTTCTGGTTTCCTCCTCCGACGTCGTCGTCGTCATGCGGGGGTGTCAGTTCTGAAGTTCGATGGCGTGTCCGGGGACATGTTGCCCCGGTCTGATTCTTTCAACGGCTATGGTTTTGCTTCTGGCAAACTACTTTGGAGGTCCGTAACGCTGCTGATCAGCGATGGAGCCGCATCGAGCTTGGGTGAAGAGGTGATCTGTCTTTTTATCCTTTGGCGGCCACTTCGGTGGTGTCGAAGGAAAGGGACAGGCGCTGGTATTTTGCGTAGGATTTTCTTATTCTTTCAGTTATGTATGGTCGGTGCTTACGTGCCTTGTAACTTGATCTTTATTCTATATAAATGAGACACGTATTATCATGAAAAAAAAGATGCGAAACCGTGGTGCTAGGGCGTCTCGATACCCTATACCGAAACAGATCGCCTCGACGTAGCGTACGGCCCAGCCGCGAGGCCTGCATGACCTTGCTCCTGCAGGGCCCACGAGCATGCGACGAGCCCGAGTCCCGAGTCAGCGCAGTTTGAAACGCGGGATCGTCGCATGCCGTAGAAGCCGCTGCCGTTCCTTCCTGCTGATTCGGAGACGCCGAAGAAGACGCACCCGCAAGTGAAGCCGGCAGGAACGCGGCCAGCGCTACCGGCAGCGTGATCCTGGGGCGTGGAAGCGGCCCCTTCCACGGCCTGATGCAGATCCCGCGTCGCTGCCGCGCTGGCGCCGGCGGCGGCCTCGGCACGGCCGGCGATTTGTCACACTCAGCATGCATCTCCTCCCTGCACGAATACGAAGGATCGTGAGCAGAATCGGAGTTTACCTTGCTGCCCGATGTGGAGCCCTTCTCCCAAACTCTGGACGCCGGCGTAGGGTACCCCACGTCGTTCCAGAACTCCTGAAGGAGCTCGGCGTCCGTCTTCTTCCTCCGATGCCGTACGACCGACCAGGATCCCTCCGAGGCGTCAACGCTTCCACGATCTTCATCACCGGCAAGGACAGCGTTCACCACCTCATTCGCCACACGTCCCGCATCCGAGGCCTCAACCGTCTCGTCTCCGCTCTCGGCCAAGGCTTCAAACCTCGATCCCGAGTGCGACGAGGATGCCGGCGAAGTTGATCGCGACGCCGGCGATAGGACCCCAGGGGCTAGCGTCAGTCGTCGCCGATCCGTGAAGACGCGAGCGCCGATGCGCACAACGCATTCAAGAAGCACACCATCTCCTTTCCCTTCTCGATTTTCTCGCCTGAGCGTAGATGACGCCCCTCGACGATCTTACCGTCGCCGTTCCGAAGGAAACAAAGACCAGGCCGATCTAGGAACAGCGATCCATCGTGCCATTCCGGCGAGCCATCCAGAGCGGCAGTGGAGAACTTCGCCGCCCAGCGCAGCGTGGGGAGGGAGTCCGGTGGTCTCGCCATCAGCCCACCTCTCAGTCGATCGAAGTCTGCCACGGTCGAATCCTACCTAGTGTTCGGCGGAGTGGTGTGGTACAGTTTTGGGCGAAAGACCAAAGCTATGCGTAGGCGGATTAAGAAAAAAAAACTACCAAAGTGACGATATACAATAGATGTATAGGGCTGGGCTGGGATTCCTTGGTCCCCCCTTGCCGCCGTTGTGCCCGTGGTAACCACGGGCTTGGACTTGTCAGATTCGCCGGACCCCTTCGGGCCTCCTGCCTGCACCAAATTATATTATAGAGCATGATTATATTAGTATATTGTACATAGGAGTCGGTAAAAAAACTACACCCTTCGTTTCAAAATTCTTGTTTTAAATTTGTCTAAATACGGATATATCAAGTCATGTTTTAGTATTAGGTATATATGTATCTAGACAAATGTAAGACAAGGACGGAGGAAGTATATTATAGATCATGATCTAGCAGATTGCACAGATCGGAAGTATCATGGTGACAATTTCCTTTATTTTTTTTCTGATCATACGATATAACATGTGCAGGGGCAGGGCTTGAAGTACGTCGATGGTAGGGTGTGATGGCGAACTATGTCCTTGAGATGGTGTAGCCACCAGGGCGAGGGCGGGGTAGACACTGGAGCAAGAGCAGCGCGCCGGGATGGGCTGAGGTGTCCTCCAAACGGCCGCCATGATGGAGCTAAGGCCTTCCATTATGTACTTGATGCCAAATTTCTGAAAAGCAGACCACGTATACACTGATGCCAAGGGAAAACGTTTTGGCACCGCTCCGGTAACGTATATAGTTTGGCATCGATGGAAAGACGGGCCCACATGTATATAAAAACCAATTGACCCAACACATGCAGCACACTCAGCGGACTAGAGTTGTTGGTTTATGCGCTAGAACAGCAAGATACACATTTTTTATTGCCTCAGACTAATTTGGCACCGGAGCAAGTTCGTGCTTCGATGCCTGAAATGTTTTCTTCGGCACCGGTCAGGCAATGTAGGGCATCGATGCCAAATACCCCAAAAGTGGATTTGGCACCCATTTTGGCCTACATAGTGGAGGGCCTAAGGCAGCTCACCGGGGCAGGCTGAGGTGTCCTCGAGACGGCACAACCACAGATGCGGGGACGAGGCGGACAGAAAGGCGAGGAAGGCAGGGTGAGGGCAGTTTGTGGCGTGGTGGCGGCATTGATGGGCTTAGTGAGATTAGATCACAGACGTGGTGTTTATTTTCCTGGAGGTAGGCATAGTTGGGTTGTCTAGCACCACGTGCGGGGCTAGTTTGACGGTAGAATATTTGATCGGAGCCGTTGATCTGATTGACAGATGATTGATGTAACGTGAAAACTTGAATGTGATTAAGTTGGTTTGGTCGGACGTGGCAGCTGGTTATCCTGTGTGTACTATATGTGGTGTGGCTGTAGAGGAATTTAAGTTTACTCTTATAAGAAGTAAGGAAGGAAAGGAAGGAAAAAACCATGCATTACGGCTGTGAGGAAAAGAGTAAACTTAAGTTTGCGTCGTCAAGATTTAGCAAGCAACGTCAACGCTCTAGTGATGCTGGCAGCCTTCCACAATCCACACCACGCATTACGGCAACATGCTCCGACAGCACCAGCCAAACAACGGGCAGGCGTCTATCTTAATATTAGGCAGAGCGTGGACATTCAAAATCGAACAAATTCAAGTATGAGAGACCATGTGAAGTGTCGTATGCGCAGTATTTTCGTTTAACAAACCAAAAAAACAACTAGAGATGTGCTTCGCACATTCTCTCAGTTGGTGCTGCCAAAACGGAAGAGTGGAACTTGTTTTTGTCCGGGCTATCTGCCTGGATGTTTAGGAGGAAAGTGGGGTCCGATTGTAGATGCTCTAGATCTTAGGAAAGATGACAAGATTTAGAAGACTGACATATTATCTCTGCAATGCACAATCCTACCCCCCCCCCCCCCCCCAAACACTAGAGGACCTAGGTGAAAAAATAGGGTGCTCTTGAGGGCGGACTTCACAAAATCATCCAATAGTTCCCCCAATAATTTCGTAGACAAAGCCTAGCATTCATTAATTCCTCTATGCACATATATTTTTCCTTCGTTTTTAATGATAAAAAATATGTTTTGTAAATTAAATATTTGTGTTGAAAATGCCGCCGCATGTGCGAAACAATCATCAAGCTATCCCATGGAGAATCACGTTTAAAATGGTGATTTATTGACCATCTCTATTGTTCAATGCTTCATTGACTATATTGTATATAATCCTAGAAAATAAAGTGATGTAAACATAAGACTCCCATATGCCAAAACGAGCCTCCCAATTTGAAGTACACGATAGGGAAAGCATATCATGAGAAATTTGGATGATGGCACGATGCAAACAAAACCAAATCCCAATTAACCGGTGACTTCGCAAAATACACATCACCCTTAGACTTTAAATGGTGTCCATGTTGCTCTTCACTTACAACATGAGTAAGTGCACACGTATAACACAACAACCAAAGCATCACTCCACTCCCAACACCACAATATTCCAATATATAAGTGTTGGAAGTTTGCGTTCTATAGTAGTCCATAGCTAGTTTGATTTGATATGTTGCTAGAGTGGGTGGGATGCCTAATCGTATTGATTGGTCTCATTGCTTAGGATCGGATTTTATCGCACCTTCACCTGGTTTTTAAAGTTTTGTTAGTGATCAGCTTTTTATTTGTGGTGGTCCTAAGTCTTGATCTTTTTTTTAATTTTTTTTGTTGGTGATGAGACTATCCTATCGTCAAAAAAAGACTATCATATCGTTGAGTTCATTTGATATGCTGGACTGCCTCAAAACGGCGAAAAGCGATTGGAGTGGGAACTCGAGTAGAACTAGGCACTGGAGGCATACAGGAAGATCTCTGAGTAATTTTGATGTACTCCTCAAGCTAGCATGCCTATGCTCCTTGCTAGTTGGTAACCGTTAGCCATAAGATACAAATGAAGCATCTGAAGATGGCCATCCATTCCGGTTTTTCAAAGCACCTCAGTTGGTGCTGAAAGATCAATGACTAACTTTGCACTTCTCAAATAGACTTGTTCTGCCACTTGGCAGATGGTGACCAATAGTCATAAGAGCTAAGTGGAAACTCTGATGATTTGGACATATGTTCAAGTTTACAAAGTTCCTCGTGGTTGCTAGTAAAAATTAGATTAAATTCAAGGGAGACTTGTAGAACTGGACAAAAACACTACTCACTACAAAAAAATACACTTCCGTGATGATACGTGTTTGTCACAGTAGGTCGCGTTTTTTGTCATGCATGTACATCCATGACAAATTTATGACAGAATCAAGATAGTCATACACAATCTTTGTCGTAGAAGTGTTCCATGACATTAACAAAATTATCATCACGAGTGTCCACTTCCATGACGATAAATCACGCGTCACGAAGTGCTTTCGTGAAGGGTGACCGACACGTGGCATCCACCGTAACGGAACGCCGTTAAGCTATCGGGTCGGGTTTTGGATCCGATAACTCGTTATCAGCCCGACCAATGGGGATTTTCCATGTGTAAAATCATCATTGGCTGGAGGAGACACGTGTCAGGTCCGCGTTGGCACAGGTGTCACTCATCCAATGGGTGAGACGCGCCTATGATATGTTGACACGTGGACCGACCCATCAAGTTTAATTGGGCCGGCCCAATTAAAGGCCCACAAGTTTTGCAGACCATAATGGGCCGGCCCAGCTAAAGGCCCACAAGATTTTGCGGACCTTAATGGGCCGGCCCAGCTAAAGGCCCACGAGATTTTGCGGGCCATAATGGGCCAGCCCAGGTAAAGGCCCACAAGATTTTGCGGGCCATAATGGGCCAGCCTAGCTAAAGGCCCACAAGATTTTTGTGTGCCATAATGGGCCGGCCCAGGTAAAGTCCCACAAGATTCTTGCGGATCATAATGGGCCAGCCCAAATTTAAAGGCCCATTTAGATTTCGCCGACATTAATGGGCCGGCCCAGCTTTAGGCCCACAAGATTTTAAGGACCCTAGTAGGCCGGCCCATTAACTGGCTGCCAAGTTTTGGGCCAAATGCCGGCCCATATTTGATCCGGTCTATTAATGGCGTGCCACGTTCCTGGCCTAAAAGTGGCCAATATGAGATCCGGCCCGTTATAAGCCTACCACGTTCTGGGCCAAATTACGGCCCAGATCAGGTCCGGCCCTTTAAGAGGCTTTGGGCTCAATTACGGCCCATATCAAATTGGGCCCGTCAACTGGACACTATGCTTTTGGGCCTACTTGCTAAAGGCCCACTTAGTAATTCGGCCTGATATTAGTTTTGGCCTGTTAAGGGTCCGTTTAACATTTCGGCCCTATATTAATTTTGGTATGTTAAAAGCCCGTCATATAGTTGGGCCTAACTACGGCCCGATTTGCATCCGGCTTGCTCGCAGTTGATATCTGATTGGGCCAAACAAGGACCGAGACAATTTTGGCCGGTTAAAAGCCCGTGATTTGATTCGCACAATCATGGGCCGGGGTTCATTTCGGGCTGCTGCCGACCCGTGAGCTGTTCGACACGTTTCAGGCCCAACCTACATCGTGATTGCATGACGGCCCGATTATGTACCGTAATTTTACGGTTTGGCCGGTTTACTGCGAAGACATGATATATATACAGTAAAATAACTGCAGCATCGTGAATAAGAAAAAATCTAGACTATACAATAAAGAAATTACGGCATATTACATCCACTGGGCATCAAAGTTCGCCACTATGATAATAAAGCACAAGCAGACAGCAGATTACATACACTGGGCATCAAAGATCGCCACCAGTGCAAATAAAAATGCCGACAAAATAATATCAAAACTGACAGCACTTCAATAGAGTTCAAGAAAGGTTAGCCCAGATGGGGAGCTGAATCGCAAGCAGCTGAGCAAGATGATGAGACTGCGCTTGTTCAACACTAATATCTTCCTCACTCTGAAAGATAAACAAGCAGACAGATGACAGGTTTTGCACGTAAATGTACCAGTGCTGACAATTTATCACATTTCTTACTGACGAATAAAGTGACACAGTTTAAAATTGCATTAACACAATATGGTATTGTTCAGGTCAAGACATGGCAGGAAATGGCATTGTGAAGGAGTTGGCAGCTTCACGACAACACTGGATTACTGATCAAGAACTCATAAGTATCAATGGTTAGTGTGCTGTCAATGTATACCATTTCAGATTGGAAAATAAAGAGACGGTTTAAATAATAGTAGAATGATATGACATTGTTCATAGTTAAGACATTGCACAATATGACATTGTGTTGTAGTGGGTAGGTTCACCACACCACTGGATTATGGATGAAGAACAGAAGCATACATGCAGTGCAAAAGAAGATCACTTGCTCTGTATTGTTTAATTTACATGGTATGAAGAAGGAACTTGGTTGTACAACTGAAAACTTAAATTGAGAAAGGACAAACTTTTGTTTATGAACTACATAATAAACTTTAAATAAGCAATTTGATGCAAACACTAAAAATAAACAGCCGTTGCAGTCATGCCTAACCAAATATATACAATAAAGTTTGAAGGCTTGAGATGGACAAACTTACATTATTGATGAAGACAGGCTCTATAAAGGCCTTGTCCATGCTGATGGGGAGGGGGCAATTCAAGAAGTTTACCACAAAATCTTCTTCAAAAGCATTGCCTTTATTCTACATTTTGTTAAGAGTAAATATAGATGTGATAATATACGAAAAAATGGAGAATATTTAAAATGTAAGTGCAGCGATACAGGCAAAATGTACAGCCAAGAGCAATGCACAGCTAAACTTCTTCAGTACCAACCTTATGGTAAGAGTAAATATAGATCTGATGTTTAGAAAATGGAGGGTAAAGGAAAATAAGCTGCAGAGTGATGGTACATGAACAACTACCTGTCATTATAAGTACACTGATAGAGGACATCATGTACTTACAAGAACAATGCAGAGCTAAAAAAACATTGGCATTGGATATATTCTACACTAATGTAACCATTCATACAGATCAGATTATTTGGAGCGAACAATTGATAAGCAAGCTATCATGCATACTGCTGTCACATAATGAACCAGTTATGTATGCAAGTACAGTGATACAGGACAACATGTACTAACAAGAGCAAAGCAGCGGGCAACATATTTGCGATATCCCGTCGTTCTTTTCAAACCGGAATTCTTCTTCGAGCAGATTTCCTGCAAAAAAGATCCATAAGGCACATGCGGAAAAGTAGAAGTTCAAATTGTCATGTGATTTCATAGACAGTACCTCATCACAGGAACGAGACCAGTGCATAACAAGGTTTTTCTATTCAATGTCTTCTAAATTTAGCACAGGAGACTTCACCGGAAATTCGTTTATAGACTTGCCATCAAAGTGTGATTTCCTCAGGTAACACCGATACTGCTGCAATGCTTCCTTGAAAAGCACAAGGAAGCTTTGCTCGTCATGACTATCCAGATTGACCCTCGCCTAGTTACAACAATGTAATGTAAATCATTGATGTGTTCAATCAGCAGAAAACAGAAAAATAATAACCATGAATAATAGCACTTACATGTAAGTTGGACAGGAAGATGTGAAAATGGTGTTTGTCTTCACTATAATCTTCCCACGATGGGAATATATGCACGTAGTCCCTAACAACATTAAAAGCATTGTCTTTTAAACTGGGAATAAATGGAATGGGGTTCCAATCTGCAGGAATTGGCCGTCTCTGCAGTTGGGATAGGTCTTCGCCGATGGACTCATTGTACTTTTTTTGGAGTGGGATTTTACGTGGTACAGGTGATGCTATGGCAAATGAAATCGGTATACCTTTTCTTTGGAGTGCAGGTCCTGTGTGGTGGGGCTAGTGGTGTGGCCGATTGAAGCATGGGTACAAGTCTGCTGGAGTCGGTCCTACTTTTTGTGTCACCGGTTGTACAACCAATATAAGTGGGGTCTTTGTCTGATTTCTCCGGCACCACCACGTTTTTCATGGACTTTGCTGGTGCTCCTTCAGGTTCGGCAATCACCCTCTTCCTTTTTGACGTCTGATGCATAAGAACAACATTTGAGTGGAAAAACATGGTATGGTGACAGATGGAATATGTATTGATAATGGATGGGCATGGCATCTTGACATATATGATGAGTAAACTAAGCAGATGGCGGTGCAACAAAGTAGAAGAAATGCAAGAAAACATATGGCCGCAATCAATAAAACATTGCCAAATTAGAACATGCACCTTGATGGGTGAACAGGACAGGCCATCTGCCTTTGACTCCTCGAGGTTAGAATAGTCATTAGGATCATATTCCGAACAAGAATCAACAGGTGGGGAGCGTATGAGTTTCGTTGCATCCAGAATGGCACTCAATGCCTTGGTGCCAATTTTGTAAGTCATTGCAGTGTTTAGCTTCAAGAGTGGACTGCTGCTAGTGCGACAAAAAGCAGCTACACAGATCATAGTGTAGATATAACGGGAAAACCTTAAGCATCAGAGTAAAATCAGCAAAGTGAAACTTGCTGGAATATATGTGCTAGTATTGCCGGTACGGCTAGAAAGGCTTCGGATACCAGCTCTCTTCAAGTGACGGTGCGGTACTGTTAATATCAGTGTAACTCTCAAAGGCGACACAACTCCCCGCATTTCCTTTGCTATTCTTATAGGATTCAAGTGGGCAGGCCACTACAAATCACATTCCTATGTTTACAAGATCCTACGAATCAAAGAGGCTCAAAGTGTCCATCACAACCGACCATATAGACCTCTACACTGTAAATGTCCCCGCTCATCTTCAGTACAAGGAACATACTATACTACTAGCATACTCCCTCCGTTCCAAAATATAAGTCTTGGTAGAGATTTCCACTATGGATCACATACAGATGTATCCAGATACATTTTAGAGCGTAGATTCACTCATTTTGCTCCATATGTAGTCCATGGTGGAATCTATACAAAGACTTCTATTTAGGAACGGAGAGAGTACATATTAAAGAAGAACGGAAGAGGAACATGGTAAAGAAGAGCAAGCAGATTTTGGATAATAAAATGTTGGTTGCGCAGTGCCCACACATGATGAACCAGAGTGCATTAAGAATGCAACTCCCAGCTGTCTCTCGACCATTTCAGGCGGTTGGATGAAGATCCTACGTCTCCTAACCCTTCTTCTTCCTCGTCTCTAATTCTTCCCATACAAAACATCGCACGGGCCGCCGGCCGGACTACCGACCCCCACCGCCTGTGTTCCTCCGCCACCCCCACCCCCACCCGCGCCCCAACCCCCACCCGCGTCGAGTTTTCTTCGTTCGGCGAGGCCCCACAACCACCCGAGCCCCTTCGATCGCACCGGCGAACTCTGGCGAGCTCTGAAAAATCGACTGACCCAATTTTGAAATTTAGTCTACTGTGATTTAACTAGTGTGGAATATAAAAGGGGAAAACCATAAGCATTGGGAGTATAGTTTTGAGCGTGCCATGGCGGATCTGAAGGTGCAAACCGGACAAAGGCAACTTCGCAACCAAGACAAGAAATCAGAGTAAAGCATCTGCTGAGAATTTGACGGTGCTGCGGTAGCGATGGCTGTCGACGGCGTGGAAGCTGATCTAGGAGGGTAGACGGTGGCGGCGGGTCGTATTGGACGAGACGGTCGTAGGAGCGGCGCCGGCAAGGTGGACGACGACGGGGATGAAGCGAGAGGACTGGATGCAAGGATCCCGGTCCGAAGGCATGGATGAGAGAGGTCGATCTCTTGTAATGGACGGCGGCGTCGGGGTATCAGCTCCGGTATGGTGGAGGAGGACGGCGGTGGCTGGGGTGGCGGACGGCGGCGGACGGAGGAGGTGAGGTGGAGAGGGCGTTTTGGCACCCAGGGAGTACGAATGGGGAAAAGGGATGTAGAGATGAAGGGGGGAACCATGTATTCATGTATTCAGGGCGCGCTTGTCTCAAATGCAAGGAAATTTACAAACTTAGCCCCCGTTTCAAATTTCTACTACATCACAGCAACATTAGTCGGTTGGGGATATGACGGTAATCTCGCACACACCGAATATTTGCCGACGAGAGTTTGTTTTTGGCGCCCACCGTGTATGAATATGAATCGGGGAGGGAGTCGATTTCGGCCGAGGACACACTGTGTTTTGGCGTCCACCGTGTATGAATCCGGGTGAGAGGCGGTTACGTCACGTTTGGGTGAAATTACAAACCTACCCCTATCAAAACCTATAGAAATCCAGCAGACAGGCTTTGCATGGCAGGGATAGGCAGTAGTGATTTCCATCTCGCTGATTTTGGTTTCGGGCGGTTAATGCGACTTTCCCCGCTTCGTTCAAATTTTGCAGAGTGCACGTTTACCGTGCCAACTCAATTCGAATCCTGTTTGTATTCTTTTTTTTTCGGGCGGGATCCGTTTTCAATTGGAATTACATTCTATATACATCATTTTTTATATATACTTTCAAAAGCACAACAAATAATTCTGCTCCTTCATATATATAATATGATTTACAAATACAACAATCTCGAAATCTTAAGGTTGAATTCGAATTTTTTTAACCAAATTATGTTCTACTAAAATGTATGGATCAGTAATACCTACATATTAAATAACATAGATGTGCGTGAATTCATATGAGTATGCATGTTTGATAGATCAATTTTGGTTCGAGTATGGATTACATGTATCATCATCTCAATTCAAATATTTGAATCCCTTTTTGTTCACTCCTTTCACGCCCATCTCGCTCGCATGCATGCTCCTTCAGGTAGCTATCACTCTCTTTTCTCCAGCTCACCAAGACGCTCACTTCATGTTTCTCCTATCCTCGCAAACATGGTCTCTCGACGTCTCCCTTGAGAAGTGTCACAATCTCCCTATCATTATACATTACACGGTTTTCATTATCTCTCACGTCTCTACTGTTCTCTGGTACTCGGTACCTAAGCTTTCTTTTCACCGCCACACACACAGTCTCCACTCGTCTTTCACTTTGTCTTTCTCTCTATGGGATTCTCACACACACCCTATATGTCTCTACATATGACTCATACCACTAAAATTACTCTCTCTCTCTCTCTCTCTCTCTCTCTCTCTCTCTCTCCTGTAGACACAACATTTGTTGCGGTCTCCTTTTCGTCTCCATCCCAGACTGACATTATTCATTTGTTTACCGATCAGACAACCCCGACTACCGTCTCCTCTCTCTCTCTCACACAGACACACACACACACAACTCCTGCTTCCACTCCCCTTCCCGGCTACCATCTCTCTCTCACACACACAAAACTCTCGCTTTCGCACCCCGACTCGTACTTCTCTCACAAACATTTATCGACTAGCTAGCCTCTAGATAGGTTTATACACCCGCACACTCGTGCTTCCACCATCGCATACATGTCTCTCTCCTGCTCCTTGTATCTATGTAGATTTTTCTTCCCTTCTCGAGACACACCCTCTCGATCGTGCACACACGCACTATCGCCTCATTTTAAGCTGATACCTATCGCACACACACTCCTTGTGTCTTTGTCACACATGCACTCCGTCCTCCTCCACTCTCCCTCTGTCTTACACACACATGGGATTTTTGCAACAACTAGCAAGATGCCCGGAACATCAAGATGCATTTGTATGAGTAGTTTATCTTGTGGGGGAAAATGATGAACGAGGGAAGGCCTTATTTGCAAATGTTGAGAGGGGTGTGGGTATCTTTTTGCAAAATTGCCATAGTTCCGTTCCTATCCGTCAGATATAGATCAGACGACCTATATTGCAGGATGGTAGGCACACGATCATCACCGACAATGCTTTTTATAAGAGTAGGGATAAAAAATAGAGTTGGTGATGATGGTGGGCCTACCGTCCTGCAATGTAGGTCGTCCGATTTATATCTGATGGACCCGCACTCTTCACCACATTTGCAGATAAGGCCTTCCCTCGTTCATCATTTTCTCCCACAAAATCTTGATGCTCCGTGCAACGCACGGGCATCTTGCTAGTAAGAGTAGAAATTAGAAATATACCACTTCTCAAATCTTGAAACCAACAACATTCCTCCCTTATCTCATCAAAAACGCCAAAGGAATATATTTTGAGTGAAACATAACATATTTTTAGTGATATACGTATTTCAAAACTAGACCTTTTTTATCAAATCGGTGAATATGTAATAATCTACTTTGATCATGTGGCAACGCATTGGCACATTGCTAGTTGTTATTATAATTTTTTGGACACCAGACAAACGGTGGAGTACATATACGAAGAGAAGAGGCGCACACACGCAGTCGGCCTCTCGCTGTCTCGCACACTTGAGTGTTACGTAAAGGCGACATTAACAAATAAACCCTAAAACCCTAGGTGCACGATTGCTGCATTCGCGGGTACCGGGTACATGGTGGAGCACCTTTGTAGGAATAGTCAGCTCGCGTGATAATTTGATCCGTAGGAGTTGATGGTCGGGACCACAGGTGAACGACTTGGAGCCAGTGGCTCGCCAGTTGCCACAGATCGAGTAGCCACGTTTAAAATATCGTTTTTCTAGCGGGGTTAAGAGTTCCGATTTTCGATGGCGCGTTATAAGTAGTAAGTAGTTTTTACAACGATTGGTATGGAATTCATAGTACTACGTACCTCCTTGGCGTATGGTTGTATGGTTTTTTTTTTGCGATGGAGGTTGTTTGGGTTTATGTTGCGAGATGTTGAACCTGGTAGTTCTAGGGCAAATACTATGGTTTATATTTAGATGCTGGTTTTCAGTAATGAAAATCAGAAGGGGAAACCCTTCTTTGATTAAAGAAACTACTACTTGAATTCTGGTTTACTAGTCCCCATCGTACTTTGGGTGAAAGTTTGTCCACGAATTTAACTTGTAAAATGTGAATGGAAAACGAGATTTTGTTATACCCAAACAAAAAAGGACTGGAGGGAGTGATTGCTCTGACACGGACGCGACCTCTCATAGCGCAGGCATTGAACCGGCGCGCCGACCAAGAGGGCCGCACTCGCTGCAGGCCCGGCTGAGCATGCCTCCTCGCCGCGTGCAACCAGCTTAAGACTGCCCCGCCTGCCTTCATTGAATCCGTGCGTGTGCCGGCAACACGTCCTTCCGCGAGCCGGCAGGCATTTTAGAACACAAAAAATGACTAAAATATAATTAATTTACGCATGGTCTTGACTTGTTGTGCTCGCACTGGTAGCATGAACTAGTAGAGGTTTTTCTTTATTTATAACTCACCTCACATTTTTTTTGGCTTTGAAATGAATCATGGTTGTGGACATTATGTATGAAATGTGCAGATATCTGTGAACATGAGTTTGATGTGGAAGTTAAACTTGGAATGTCGGGCTTGCGCGTGAACTATACCATGTACAATGCTTCGTCTGTTATTGTTTGGAAAGTAATTGTTGTCATTACATGAGCCAAAAAAACGTTTTGTGCCACATCAGTAGGTGCACGGACGTCACAATAGGCATTCTGACTGGATAAACATTTGAACCTAGCTATTATGAAGGAAATTTTGTATTGACAACAGTTTTAGATAGCAAGAGACACCTACCCTGCTCTGCCTCTGCTAGCTTATTTCTGGCTTCTTCCATCTCTTCTTTGGCTTGGGTGAAGAGAGCATCTGATTGCTCTTTTCGCTTCTTCAGGAACTCAGCTACATTCTCAAGGGCTGCTGCATGCTTTCTTTCAGCCTTTACTAATGCCACGAGGACACGAACAACTGACGACTCCACCTGGCTTGTGTGTAATCCAGCATCATCTGGGAATTTGCACCTTGTGTCTAATCCAGCATCATTAGGGAACTGGAACCTTGTGTGTAATCCAGCCTCATTTTGGAAACATGGTCTCGAGGTTGGCCATACTTCCCACCTCACAGGAACTGCATCCTGACATGAAGTTACTTATTTTTAAATTAATACTCAGAGCAACCTAGATCCATTTAGTAGAAGCCAGATAAACAGAACTCGGAGAAGTGAATTCAAAAGGAAAAAAATATAAAAACAGACTACAAGGTGAGAACACCCACTTCCTACATCAAGCTAAAAACGAAAGCATTAGGATGATTAAGACTCTTCTTATTACACATCAAAGAACACCATGCTTAAGAGAAACATAAACTACAACATATACACATCGAAGAACACGAGGCTACACGAAAGTAATTGAAAGGGTGTTACTTACCAAAGCTCGTTTTACAAGTTCGGTGCAGCTCCTCTTTAACTTGCCACGCTCCTTGAAGATGTACCGAATATCCCGTGTTTTGTCTTCATTGCTCCTCTCCATGTTCGCACTCGTGGTTTTAAAATCTCAACATGGCAAGAAAAATATACTACTAGTAATACTCGCGCATCTTGTGGGCAACATTAAAGCACTCGTCTGCCATGTTAGAGCATCTCCAACAGAATCGCAACGTGCGGTGCTTTAAAAAAGCGTTTACAGTGCTGAGATCGAGAAGTAGATAGAGTAGAGGATAGTTCTCAGCATAGATAGATAAAAAAAAGATAATTCAACTACTCCTCGTCGTCCAACTCCTCCTCGGTGATGTCCTCCTCTGACGCCTGACTGTAGGCGTGAAGGTACCGATCGTCGTCGGATTCCCAGGGCGACGCTGCTCCTAGCCTCAAGTTGAATTGAGCGTCCGCTTTTCGCCTACGCTTGTCCTCGCGATAGGCGGCTCGCTCCGCCCTCCTCTTATCCCTCTCCGCCCTCCTTTGCGCGTAGAACTCGCGCTCGTTGATCATGTCCTGTGGGAAGTGTTGGCGCCACCGCACCATGTCTTCCTCGTCCATCTCGGCGATGCCGAGACGGTGCTCCCGCCTCCGGTTGTCGCGACGATCTTCGTCGGTGCTAAGCCGCGGCAGAGGCGGGAGCTCCTGCGCCCGCTCCCGCGTCGGCACGTTGGGGAAGTTCAATTTCCTATGAGGCCACCGGAGGCGCCAGGCCGCCGCGTCGTACGCACGGGCGGCCTCGTTGGCGGTGTCGAAATTGCCGAGGCCAAGGCGCATCCCGCGGAACCGGATCTCGGCGGAGAAGCCGCCGGAGGGGCGCGCGCGGACGCCGCGGTATCCCCAAGTTTCCCGGCGACGCGACGACATGGTGGCGCGGCGAGGCTAAATGAGCGGGAGAGAGCGGTGGCAAGGCACAGAGCGGTGGAGGGCGTTGGATTTTATAAAGCGCGCCACGACGCCACGCTACCAAAACTAGCGCACGCCCGGCTTTTTTCACAAGGCCGATCCTGTCCCGTCTCTGCTATCTCTACTCTCTTCTCTACTGTTATATTTATTTAATATTTAATATTTATCTCTACTTCCTTTACTGTCTACTTTTTTTTCTCTATACTTATTTTTCTTGCAATATAGGCCATCCGATTTATATGTGACAGATAGGAAGGAAACAAATGGGAATTTTGCAAAAAGATACCCATACCCCTCTCCATATGTGCAAATAAGGCCTTCCCTCGTTCATCCTTTTCTCCCACAAGATAAACTACTCATACAAATGCATCTTGATGCATTACAGCATGGGCATCTTGCTAGTTCTAAAAACCTTTCCATCATTTGCCACACTACTGGTTGCAGAATAAAAACCTACCCAAGCATAGCATGATATAGGAGCGACGCACAATTACAAGCTAATATTTTGTTGGACAATGGAGGCTATAACCAATTACTTTTACGGGAACAATAGCACCCAGGAAATTTGAAGGGTAGGTATGAACAAAATTGGAACTGCACATGTACTGCTAAGTGATTCAATACACACATTACCAATCGAGGAGAAGAACGATGGTCGCGGCAGCCTCTGTGAGTCATGGTCGGCAACGGGAGTCAGTTCATTGTCCACCACGGTGGTACTTCTGCGCTTGGCGTCGGCTTCCGGGAAGCAGATCCAAGACCGTGGAAGACGATGCCTGGGAAGAGGCTCCGTGTCTGACGGCACGGTGGACGGCTCCGGTCACGGTGTGTCTGAGGTCATCGATGAGGCAGATGCGCCATGTGGACGAAAAGCGCCCGATGTAAAGGGAGGAGCATGAAGGCTGCAGTGCCGTGGAGAATTCTATTTTGCGGTGGGGATAGAAAATGGGGAGTATTCAAGTGTACTACTCTGGGTGCCGGGGTGGGGTTGGCTGGGTAGGGTGAACCTGAAGTTACGAAAACAGTCCCCTACCAAGCGTCATCCGTAGGCCTGTTCCGAAGGCTATGATGGTAACTTCCCACTCCTCGAATCAGGGTCGCGGGAGATTTGCCCGCCGACCTCAAAATTTTGTGACACTGGACTCCCCGTGTGGCGTGTTGAGTGATTCGGCTAAGCAACTAGCGAGTAGTAGTAGTAAACTCTGCATATTAGGTTTGACCGAAATCAAACTTCCTAAAGTTTGACCAAGTTTATAGAAAAATATAAACATTTACCATAACAAATATGTATGATGTGAAAGTACATTCAATAATGAATCTAATGGTATTTATTTGTTATTTTATATGTTAATATTTTTTGTTATAAGCTTTCTGAGAGTTTACAAAACTTGACTTTGACCAATGCTAATACGTGGACTTAAATAAAAGCGGAGGAGTACACATTTGTTTTCTTAGTTTGTAGTGAACTAATCATTTGTTGAAAATGTAAAATAAATATATTAGGCTATTGACTTCGAATGTAATGGTCTATACAATTCAATAGTTACAATCATTGTTGAATCCCAAGATGTATACAAGGTCTATAGTACTTCACAACATGGTCAAACTCACATAATCCCAGTCAAATGAAAATCTAAATGCATTTCATAGTTATTACTTTGTAGGATGCAACAAAAACAACCATAACTCTACATCCGCCATTGGCCCTGTTTGGATACTCTAACACAGTTAGAGTTAGAGTTATTTTCTAACCCACTCTAACCCAAATAAGCACCTCTCCACCGGGATAGTTGGGTTAGATGGAACTAACCCACTCTAACCCTCCCTGTTTGGATACTTTTGGGTTATTTGAGCCCCCAACTAACCCAAACTAGCTCTAACCCCATGATCCAAACAGGGCCATTATAGAAGCAACATTTTGACATATCCCAATGTGTGGATGAAACATGCAGAGAGAGCTTTTGAAGATGGAGCAGATAGGGCGGGAAAGATTGTATGTATGTGAACCAGAGAGTAGGAGACAAACCTAACGAGACAGAGGGAGAGAGATAGAGAGAGAAAGAGAGATGAAGAAGTTAGGTCTGTGAGAAAGATGGAGACATGTAATATACGTGAGATGCGTGTGCATCCAGATTCTGTATACGTGGAAGGAGAAGAGACAACATGTTTGATGAGAGAGCTGGAAAAACATGGACGAGAGGGGAAGGATCTCGTGGGTTGAGGGATTGACAATTTTGTGCGGGGGAGAGAGGAATTGGTAATTTTGTGCAAGAGAGAGAGGGTGGGGGATGAGTCAGTCAGCCGTCGTCACATCACCCTGCTTCCAAATGACCCCGCATTCTCTAGCGCGGTGTGGTCGCCGTCTTCGATCTGGTCGATGCCCTCTTTGAAGATTGAGGTGTTGTGCATGTTGGGGTGCAAAGAAGCACAAGCGAGTGGTCGCCAGATAACCTTGGATGGGGATGAATTGTGTGCTCAGGGGAGTGTGTGTGTGTTGTGCTGCGTGTGTGTGTATGTGTGTGTGTGAGAGAGAGAGGGAGAGATATTGAGAGAAAACAAACCTAAGGAGAGAAATGGGTATTCACAAAGAGATTGTGCGGGCCTTGAGGTGGGCAGCGGCCGGGTGAGGGTGTCAAAATGTGCGCGTTAATGCATGTGTTGCATGCGACCGTGCGAGGGACGGACGAATCGAGAAAGATGGTTGTTGTGTTACAAATGCTCCTCTCTCTGTCTGTCTCTCTCTCTCCCTCTCTCTCTCTCTCACACACACAAGTAAACTAGAAGACCGTTCTCTCATTTATACACAATATATTGGCATATCTGTCTATGTTTCACTCATGCATGATCATTTGCACATTCACACCTCTCTATGTATGTATCACACACACACCGTCTCCACATTGGCCTTCCGCCACAACACACATATGGACACATACACACGTTCTCTCTCAGCCACACACACAAAATCAGTATTAAAAAAACTAGGGCGCACCTAAAATGTCCAAATCCAAATAAACACGAACTGGAGCTAAACTCAAATATATGAAAATATTGCAGCGTCAAGAACTTTCCCATGAAAAAAAGTTGAGTAATATTCGAGGATTGTTTTCACACACACAAAAAGGTTCGGTGGATGTCCTTCGAGCGTGACACGGTGACGCACCGTTCGATCGACCGCGCGGCCGCGATTCACACGCTTGCACAGGATTCCGTATCGTGGATGTGGTACTAACTAATAAAAGCGTTGTCTAAGTCTAATGTTTATGTGTACTAGTACGGTTTTCTTTTAAGTTTGACCAACCTTATATAAAACTAAAGTAATCTCCCACACGCGCACTCATCAATATGCCGCCGCCACAGCATGCTGGCGCCTACCGCCTCGGCCAACAATTTCTCGCCCATCACCGCCGTGTCGCCGCCATCCCTGTGCCATGAAGCCGAAGGCTCGCCCGCTCACATCGTTTGCAGTCCCTCCTCGCGATGCCGCCACGCTGCCAAGCACGCGAGCAGCTGGTGGAGCCGCGTCTATGCATGCAGCGTACGAAGAGGATGACGAGTGCGTGCTCCAGCACGCCGGCGAGGAGGAACTAGCGTGTCATTGTCGTCTCCGCCCGCACGAAGGAGGCGCGCATGGTGGCTGTCGTGGCGGAAGCCGGTCGCGTGCGTGTCGAGCCCGCAAACCGGGTGCGGACGCGGAATCTACCTTCGAGACCTTGAATGCCACGTGGATCTTGCAATCTGAAGGAGCAATTTGGGTCAGTCGACTCATGTGAGCCGTTTGATACAACATGGATGGCTAGAAGGGCTTCTTCCACCTCTTATGCCGTCTTCTTCCTTCGCTCCGTCGAACTTCTTTTACAAATTGACTGACCCAAATTATACTACTAGTACAAATGTATTAAGTATAGTAGGAACACGAAGATACGAGCAGTAGTACCAACTTCAAGAAGAACAGTAGTAAGACATAGTACTAGTACTATTGTACGTACTAAAGTGTTCAAATAACGAGAAATAACATACTAAACATAGTTCTGCTGGGGCCTCAGCACAACACACCCTTGAAAATAAATTAAGCAACTAGTCCGCTTGACACTGCAGTAGAACCAGCATGAGCGACGACACTGCCACCTACTCGGAGTCCGAGTCCACGTCCTCGACTTCGTCCTCGTCCCTCTTCCTCTTCCTCGTCGCCGCCGCTTCTTTGATTGAACCGGACATTGGGCTCTGCTTCTTCATCCAACCCTTGTAGATATTTAAACAAAGGTCGGCATCCATTGCTGCGTACAGGATGTGATCTTCATCTAATGTCTTCGACTCCCATGCATGATGAAACTCGTGATGAGGTTTCTTCAGTTTAGCGTACGAAGGATCAATCATGGCTGCTGCTAGGATCAGCATTGAAGGTTGAGAGGAGGACACCAGGCTTGCCTTCTGGAGAACGAAGAGCTGGCCTAGAACGAGACCTATCCGACGCAGGATATCCCTGTCGTTCTTAAAGCCTACAGTAACAAATTTCACTCTTTTGTCCTTGAGGAAGCTCTTAAAATCCTGGCACTCAACGTCGGCATGGCATATGTGGTAGACCAAGCAAACGTTATGTACGCAAACCTGGATCACGGCGGGCTTCTTCCTCTCTTCGTCCTTTAGATCCTTCTCTCGTCCCAAGACTGTGGTGTACTCAACATCTAGCCCAACGACCCACTGATCCGTTGAACTATTGAACATGCGTACGAAGCGAGCAAGCCATGCTTTCACCGTCGCGGATCCACGTGTGTAGATGACGACGAACTGATCGCCGGTGATAGCTCTAACCTGGTACTCAGCGACCACCATGGAGATTTGGGAGGCCATGGATTTTGGGGGAGGGTTAGGAGAAGTTGAACTGTTGTACCCCGCAAAAACTGGGAGCAAACTAATGTGAAAGGATGGGACGACTGGGAGCGAACTGTTGTAAGGTAGTAGAAGACGGGGACGAGTAGGGCGTGCGAACGGCGTGGGGTTGCTGGCTTGCCCAGTGGATAAACGGCTGCAAGCCCCCAAAGAGTTCTCGAGAACTATGCGGGACCCACTAGATGTCATGTCTACTAGACCCATATCGTAGGCCTGACGGTATAGCTTCTGCATGTTCGCACGCCATGCCGGCAAGTGGATGTAACTTCACTTAATTCCGCTAATCAGCTGCGCCTCCCGACCTTCGCCTCGCTGGGTCGGGCCCTTTGAGACTTCGATCGGCTATAAATGAGCAATTTTTGCCTACTCCGCATGCATGATACTCCCTCTGGTCCTTTTTACTCCCGTCAACCGCTTGCAAAGTGTTTGACCAAATTTATACTTTTTTGGAACACCACCTTATATTAATTTACCAGCCACACCAAGACACTCATTCGATACAATATTCACCACACAGTGATGCGTTATTTACAAGAATACCATCTAATCTATTGTCAAAGCTATACTTAGCGATTAAGTGTGCCACCTTATTGGCCGAACGGCTAATCTTTGACAATTGAAGATTGTTGATCAACTTTGAGATGCTCAACACTTTCATCTTCAGGTCACGCATAGCAGACCTGTCATAGTTGAAGGAAATATGCCCTAGAGGCAATAATAAAGTTATTATTTATTTCCTTATTTCATGATAAATGTTTATTATTCATGCTAGAAGTGTATTAACCGGAAACATAATACATGTGTGAATACATAGACAAACAGAGTGTCACTAGTATGCCTCTACTTGACTAGCTCGTTAATCGAAGATGGTTATGTTTCCTAACCATAGACATGAGTTGTCATTTGATTAACGGGATCACATCATTAGGAGAATGATCTGATTGACATGACCCATTCCGTTAGCCTAGCACTTGATCGCTTAGTATGTTGCTATTGCTTTCTTCATGACTTATACATGTTCCTATAACTATGAGATTATGCAACTCCGTTTACGGAGGAACACTTTAGGTACTACCAAACGTCACAACGTAACTGGGTGATTATAAAGGAGTACTACAGGTGTCTCCAAAGGTACATGTTGGGTTGGCGTATTTCGAGATTAGGTTTTGTCACTCCGATTGTCGGAGAGGTATCTCTGGGCCTTCTCGGTGATACACATCACATAAGCCTTGCAAGCATTGCAACTAATGAGTTAGTTGTGAGATGATGTATTACGGAACGAGTAAAGAGACTTGCCAGTAACGAGATTGAACTAGGTATTGGATACCGACGATCGAATCTCGGGCAAGTAACATACCGATGACAAAAGGAACAACGCATGTTGTTATGCGGTCTGACCGATAAAGATCTTCGTAGAAAATGTAGGAACCAATATGGGCATCCAGGTCCCGCTATTGGTTATTGACCGAGATGTGTCTCGGTCATGTCTACATTGTTCTCGAACCGTAGGGTCCGCACGCTTAAGGTTTCGATGACGGTTATATTATGAGTTTGTGTATTTTGATGTACCGAAGGTTGTTCGAGTCCCGGATATGATCACGGACATGACGAGGAGTCTCGAAATGGTCGAGACATAAAGATTAATATATTGGACGGATATATTTGGACACCGGAAAGGTTCCGGAGAAGTTTGGAGCTCGGGAGGTTACCGAACCCCCGGGAGGTATATGGGCCTTATTGGGCCCATGTAGGAGGAAGGAGAAGGAACAAGGGAGGCGCGCCCCCAAGCCCAATCCGACTGGGGGAGGGGCCCCCCTTTCCTTTCTCCTTCCCCTCTTCCTATTCCTACTACTAGTACTACTTCCTAATACTAGTACTCCTTCCTTCCCCTCCAAATAAGATAAGGAAAGAGAGGGAAACCTACTTGGAGTAGGTTTCCTCCCTATGGTGCGCCCCTTGTGGCCGCCACCTCCTCCCTCCCTCCTTTATATACGGGGTGGGGGGCACCCTAGGACACACAAGTTGATCCTTGAGATCGTTCCTCAGCCGTGCGGTGCCCCCTCCACCATATTCCACCTCGGTCAGATCGTAGCGGTGCTGAGGCGAAGGCCTGCATCGGTGAAACATCACGTTCGTGAGCACGCCGTCGTGCTGACGGAACTCCCTCTCCCGGGAGCTTTGGTGGTTCGGAGCCCGAGGAGCGTCAGCGAGCTGAACGTGTGCCAAGAACTCGAGGCGCCGGAGTAACGGCGCTGGGATCGGCTGGATCGCGAGGAGAACGTCGACTACTTCCTCTACGTCATCATCGACTCGGAGGTGCCGAGTAACGGCACTGGGATCGGCAGGATCGCGAGGAGAACGTCTGACTACTTCCTCTACGTTGTGATCGCTTCCGCTTTGGTCTACGAGGGTACGTAGACAACACTCTCCTTCTCGTTGCTATGCCATCACCATGGTCCTGTGTGCGAGGAAAATTTTGAAATTACTACGTTCCCCAACAAAGTGGCATCTCGAGCCTGGTTTTATGCGTTGATGTCATATGCACGAGTAGAACACAAGTGTGTTGTGGGCGATAAAAGTCATACTGCCTACCAGCATGTCATTCTTTGTTTCAGCTGTATTGTGAGATGAAGCGGCCCGGACCGACATTACGCCAGACGCTTACGCGAGACTGGTTTCACCGTTCTGAGCACTCGTGCTTAAAGGTGGCTGGCGGGTGTCCTCTCTCTCACTTTAGTTGAACTGAAAAGTGGCTACGCCTCGGTCCTTGAGAAGGTTAAACGGAGTCTATTTGACGAAGTATCGTTGTGGTTTTAATGCGTAGGTAAGAACGGTTCTTGCTCAGCCCGTAGCAGCCACGTAAAACTTGCAACAACAAAGTAGAGGACGTCTAACTTGTTTTTGCAGGGCATGTTGTGATGTGATATGGTCAAGACGTGATGCTATATTTTATTGTATGAGATGATCATGTTTTGTTACCGAGTTATCGGCAACTGGCAGGAGCCATATGGTTGTCGCTTTATTGTATGAAATGCAAACGACCTGTAATTGCTTTACTTTATCACTAAGCGGTAGCGATAGTCGTAGAAGCAATAGATGGCGTAAACGACAACGATGCTACGATGGAGATCAAGGTGTCGCGCCGGTGACGATGGTGATCATGACGGTGCTTGAGATGGAGATCACAAGCACAAGATGATGATGGCCATATCATATCACTTATATTGATTGCATGTGATGTTTATCCTTTATGCATCTTATTTTGCTTTAATTGACGGTAGCATTTTAAGATGATCTCTCATTAAAATTATCAAGTAGTGTTCTCCCTGAGTATGCACCGTTGCCAAAGTTCGTCGTGCGAGACACCACGTGATGATCGGGTGTGATAAGCTCTCGTCCATCTACAACGGGTGCAAGCCAGTTTTGCACACGCAGAATACTCAGGTTATACTTGACGAGCCTAGCATATGCAGATATGGCCTCGGAACACGGAGACCGAAAGGTCGGCGTGAATCATATAGTAGATATGATCAACATAAGATGTTCACCATTGAAAACTACTCCATCTCACGTGATGATCGGTTATGGTTTAGTTGATTTGGATCACGTGATCACTTAGATGACTAGAGAGATGTCTGCCTAAGTGGGAGTTCTTAAGTAATATGATTAATTGAACTTTAATTTATCATGAACTTAGTCCTGGTAGTATTTTGCAAATTATGTTGTAGATCAATAGCTCGCGTTGTTGCTTCCCTATGTTTTTATATGTGTTCCTAGAGAAAATTGTATTGAAAGATGTTAGTAGCAATGATACGGATTGGATCCGTGATCTGAGGTTTATCCTCATTGCTGCACAGAAGAATTATGTCCTTAATGCACCGCTAGGTGACAGACCTATTGCAGGAGCAGATGCAGACGTTATGAACATTTGGCTAGATATGATGACTACTTGATAGTTTAGTGCACCATACTTAACAGCTTAGAATCGGGACTTCAAAGACGTTTTTGAACGCCATGGACCATATGAGATGTTCCAGGAATTGAAGTTAATATTTCAAGCAAATACCCGAGTTGAGAGATATGAAGTCTCCAACAAGTTCTATAGCTAAAAATGGAGGAGAATCGCTCAACTAGTGAGCATGTGCTCAGATTGTCTGAGTACTTCAATCGCTTGAATCAAGTGGAAGTTAATCTTCCAGATAAGATAGTGATTGACAGAATTCTCTAGTCACCATCACTAAGTTAGTAGAACTTCGTGATGAACTATAGTATGCAAGGGATGATGAAAAAGATTCTCGAGCTCTTCGCGATGCTAAAATCGGCGAAGGTAGAAATCAAGAAAGAGCATCAAGTGTTGATGATTGACAAGACCACTAGTCTCAAGGAAAAGGGCAAAGGGAAGAAGGAACTTCAAGAAGAACGGCAAGCAAGTTGCTGCTCGAGTGAAGAAGCCCAAGTCTGGACCTAAGCCTGAGACTAAGTGCTTTTGCTGCAATGGAACTGGTCACTAGAAACAGAACTACCCCAAGTATTTGGCGGATAAGAAGGATGGCAAAGTGAACAAAGGTATATTTGATATACAAATTATTGATGTGTATTTTACTAGTGTTCGCAGCAACCCCTCGGTATTTGGTACTGGTTCAGTTGCTAAGAATAGTAACTTGAAACGGGAGTTGCAGAATGAACAGAAACTAGTTGAAGGGGAAGTGACGATGAGTGTTGGAAATAGTTCCAAGATTGATATGATCATCATCGCACACTCCCTATACTTTCGAATTAGTGTGGAACCTAAATAAGTGTTATTTGGTGTTGAGCATAAATATGATTTGATCATGTTTATTGCAATACGGTTATTCATTTAAGTAAGAGAATAAATTGTTGTTCTGTTTACATGAATAAAACCTTATATGGTTACACACCCAATGAAAATGGTTCATTGTATCTCGATCATAGTGTTACACATATTCATAATATTGAAACCAAAAGATGCAAAGTTAATAATGATAGTGCAACTTATTTGTGGCACTGCCGTTTAGGTCATATTGGTGTAAAGCGCATGAAAGAAAACTCCATGCTGATGGACTTTTGGAATCACTTGATTATGAATCATTTGATGCTTACGAACCGTGCCTTTTGGGCAAGATGACTAAAACTCCGTTCTCCGGAACAATGGAACAAGCTACTGACTTATTGAAAATAATACATACCGATGTATGCGATTCAATGAGTGTTGATGCTCGTGGCAAGTATCATTATTTTCTGACCTTCACAGATGATTTGAGCAGATATGCGTATATCTTCTTGATGAAACATAAGTCTGAAATAGTTGAAAAGTTCAAAGAATTTCAGAGTGAAGTAAAAAATCATCGTGACAAAAAAATAAAGTTTCTGCGATCTGATCGTGGAGATGAATATTTGAGTTACGAGTTTGGTGTTCAATTAAAACAAAGTGGAATAGTTTCACAGCTCACGCCACCTGGAACACCACAACGTTATGGTGTGTCCGAACGTCATAACCGTACTTTATTTTGATATGGTGCGATCAATGATGTCTCTTACCGATTTACCACTATCGCTTTTGGGGTCATGCATTAGAGACAGCTGCATTCACGCTTAATAGGGCACCATCTAAATCCGTTGAGGTGACACCGTATGAACTATGGTTTAACAAAGAACCTAAGTCGTCGTTTCTTACAATTTGGAGTTGTGATGCTTATGTGAAAAGGTTTCACCTGATAAGCTCGAACCCAAATCGGAGGAGTGCATCCTCATAGAATACCCAAAGGCAACCATCGGGTACACCTTCTATCACAGATCCGAAGGCAAGTTATTCGTTGTTAAGGTGGATCCTTTCTAGAGAAGAAGTTTCTCTCGAAAGAAGTGAGTGGGAGGAAAGTAAGAGCTTGATAAGGTAATTTGTACCTTCTCCCGAATTGGAAAGTAGTTCATCACGTAAATCAGTTCCAGTGATTCCTACACCAATTAGTGAGGAAGCTAATGATGATGATCATGAAACTTCAGATCAAGTTACTACAAAACCTTGTAGGTCTTCCAAAGTACAGTCCGCACTAGAGTGGTACGGTAATCCTATTCTGGAAGTCATGTTACTAGACCATGATGAACCTACGAACTATGAGGAAGCGATGATGAGCCCAGATTCCGCGAAATGGTTTGAGACCATGAAATCTGAGATGGGATCCATGTATGAGAACAAAGTGTGGACTTTGATGGAGTTGCCCGATGATCGGCAAGCCATATTATATAAACGGATCTTCAAGAGGAAGACAAATGCTGATAGTAGTATTACTATCTACAAAGCTCGACTTGTCGCAGAAAGGTTTTCGACAAGTTCAAGGTGTTGACTACAATGAGATTTTCTCAACTGTAGCGATGCTTAAAGTCTGTCCGAATCATGTTAGCAATTGCCACATTTTATGAAATCTGGCAAATGGATGTCAAAACTACATTCGTTAATGGTTTTATTAAAGAAAATTTGTATATGATGCAACCAGAAGGTTTTGTCAATCCTAAAGGAGCTAACAAAATGTGCAAGCTCCAAATGATCCATCTATGGACTGGTGCAAGCATCTCGGAGTTGGAATAAACGCTTTGATGGTGTGATCAAAGCATATGGTTTTATGCACACTTTTGGAAAAGCCTGTATTTACAAGAAAGTGAGTGGGAGCACTACAAAGATTTCGATAAGTATATGTGAATGACATATTGTTGATCGTAAATAATGTAGAATTATTCGCAAAGCATAAAGGAGTATTTGAAAGGAGTTTTTCAAAGAAGGACCTCGGTGAAGCTAAGTACAAATTGAGCATCAAGATCTATTGAGATAGATCAAAACGCTTGATGAGTTTTTTCAATAAGAACATACCTTGTCAAGATTTTGAAGTAGTTCAAAATGGAAAAGTCAAAGAAAAGTTCTTGCCTGTGTTGCAAAGGTGTGAAATTGAGTAAGACCCAAATCCCGACCACAGCAGAAAATAGAAAAGAGAATGAAAGTCATTCCCTATGCCTCGATCATAGGTTCTATAAAGTATGCTATGCTATGTACTGCACCTATTGTATACCTTGCTCTGAATTTTGCAAGGGAGTACAATAGTGATCTAGGAGTAGATCACTGGACATTGGTCAAGAACATCCTTAGTGAGGACTAAGGAAATATTTCTCGATTATGGAGGTGATAAAAGAGCCCGTCATATAGAGTTACATCGATGCAAGCTTTTTACACTGATCCAGATGACTCTAAGTCTCAATCTGGATACATATTGTAAGTGGGAGCAATTAGCTAGAGTAGCCCCGTGCAGAGCATTGTAGACATAGAATATTTGCAAAATACATACGGCTCTGAATGTGATGCATCCGTTGACTAAGCTTCTCTCACGAGCAAAACATGATCATCCCTTAGTACTCTTTGGGTGTTAATCACATAGCGATGTGACTTAGATTATTGACTCTAGTGAACCCTTTGGGTGTTGGTCACATGACGATGTGAACTATGGGTGTTAATCACATACAGATGTGAATATTAGTGTTGAATCACATGATGATGTGAACTAGATTATTGACTCTAGTGCAAGTGGGAGATCAAGGAAATATGCCCTAGAGGCAATAATAAAGTTATTATTTATTTCCTTATTTCATGATAAATGTTTATTATTCATGCTAGAAGTGTATTAACCGGAAACATAATACATGTGTGAATACATAGACAAACAGAGTGTCACTAGTATGCCTCTACTTGACTAGCTCGTTAATCGAAGATGGTTATGTTTCCTAACCATAGACATGAGTTGTCATTTGATTAACGGGATCACATCATTAGGAGAATGATCTGATTGACATGACCCATTCCGTTAGCCTAGCACTTGATCGCTTAGTATGTTGCTATTGCTTTCTTCATGACTTATACATGTTCCTATAACTATGAGATTATGCAACTCCTGCTTACGGAGGAACACTTTGGTACTACCAAACGTCACAACGAATCGGGTGATTATAAAGGAGTACTACAGGTGTCTCCAAAGGTACATGTTGGGTTGGCGTATTTCGAGATTAGGTTTTGTCACTCCGATTGTCGGAGAGGTATCTCTGGGCCTTCTCGGTGATACAAATCACATAAGCCTTGCAAGCATTGCAACTAATGAGTTAGTTGTGAGATGATGTATTACGGAACGAGTAAAGAGACTTGCCAGTAACGAGATTGAACTAGGTATTGGATACCGACGATCGAATCTCGGGCAAGTAACATACCGATGACAAAAGGAACAACGTATGTTGTTATGCGGTCTGACCGATAAAGATCTTCGTAGAAAATGTAGGAACCAATATGGGCATCCAGGTCCCGCTATTGGTTATTGACCGGAGATGTGTCTCGATCATGTCTACATTGTTCTCGAACCGTAGGGTCCGCACGCTTAAGGTTTCAATGACGGTTATATTATGAGTTTGTGTATTTTGATGTACGAAGGTTGTTCGAGTCCCGGATATGATCACGGACATGACGAGGAGTCTCGAAATGGTCGAGACATAAAGATTAATATATTGGACGGATATATTTGGACACCGGAAAGGTTCCGGAGAAGTTTGGAGCTCCAGGAGGTTACCGGAACCCCCCGGGAGGTATATGGGGCTTATTGGGCTCCTTTCTCCTTCCCCCTCTTCCTATTCCTACTACTAGTACTACTTCCTAATACTAGTACTCCTTCCTTCCCCCTCCAAATAAGATAAGGAAAAGAGAGGGAAACCTACTTGGAGTAGGTTTCCCCCTCCTATGGTGCGCCCCCCTTGTGGCCGGCCACCTCCTCCCTCCCTCCTTTATATACGGGGTGGGGGGCACCCTAGGACACACAAGTTGATCCTTGAGATCGCTCCTTAGCCGTGTGCGGTGCCCCCTCCACCATATTCCACCTCGGTCATATCGTAGCGGTGCTTAGGCGAAGCCTGCATCGGTGAAACATCAAGATCGCCACCACGCCGTCGTCTTGTGAACTCCCTCTCCCGGAGCTTTGCCGGATCGGAGCCCGAGGAGCGCCATCGAGCTGAACGTGTGCCAAGAACTCGGAGGCGCCGGAGTAACGGCGCTGGGATCGGCTGGATCGCGAGGAGAACGTGCGACTACTTCCTCTACGTCATCATCGACTCGGAGGTGCCGAGTAACGGCAACCGATCGGCAGGATCGCGAGGAGAACGTCGACTACTTCCTCTACGTTGTGATCGCTTCCGCTTTGGTCTACGAGGGTACGTAGACAACACTCTCCCTTCTCGTTGCTATGCCATCACCACGGTCCTGTGTGTGCGTAGGAAAATTTTGAAATTACTACGTTCCCCAACAATAGTCCCCCGATGCAAGAGACGCTACCACAAAAGCGCAATCAGTCTCTAAAATTACAGGATTATGAAGAGAAATACCTATGTAGAGACCGGCAATGCAAGCCCTAAGCTCCGCTTCCTCCACGCTTTGACAGGCATCAATGAAATCCCACGACCAAATTTATACTAAAATAACAATATCTACAATACTGATTATAATGAGTATAAGAACTACGTTTTATAATGAGTGTAAAAATATTGATTTGACATTGTGAATGTTGATACATTTTTCTATAAGTCTGGTGAAAGTAGAGGTACATTGACTTCAGACAAAACTTGAATGCACAATGCAGACTAGTTCCTCCGTCCAGGTGCGTGCCATGTCCTATCTTGTCATCACAACAAGGTTAGCTATTAGAGTACCACTACCTCCCTTCTAGTTTAAAGGGCTCGATTCAAAAATTTCACCTACTCTTAGCAAGATAGTAGAGGCGGTGGAATAGTTTTTGAAGTCTGCAAAACTACTCAACTAGTGTCGTCGTTCTTCACACAAAAATGTGTTTACCAATGCATGCATGAACACTAGTTACTCTAACCCCCCTCTCTTCTTTAATTCTTTGCCACATCAGCATGTTTGCTACTCCCTCCGTCTAGGCGTGTAAGTCATCTTACGAAAACCAAATAATCCCAAAACACTTAGGCGCGGTACATTAACTCTCATCTCGTTTCTTGTTTCGTGACATATTATACAATAAGAGATGTGGGCCATGCATGCTTTAAATGTTTTGAGACTACCAAACACGACATGCAGTGGTTAGTTCATTGCATGCATTGTTGTTAATTAGCAAAAATACATTAAGTTCTCTCGTTTTCCCCTCCACCTTGGTCACGGTGCGCAACCAAAGATAACTTACACACCTAGACGGAGGGAGTAGTATTCCCGTGTGCATGATACCAGCTAAGATACCACCATTATGGCCAGCCTTAATCATCGCATGCAATAATTTAGGCACTTTAAAATATGAACATGTGTGGGGCGTGTATATTTTTAATGACTTGAGACTATACCTAGCCCGGCATGCAAGATGACTTATTATGCACCGTTCCTCATACCTGCAGGAAGCCCGTTCGTCTCCAAATCTTTTCCTCTCCATGAGTGGAAACAATATGCCTACCAAACTCTCCTTCTCCCTCCGGCGGTCCCACCACTCCACCCCGTGTGAAAAAATCTGCATGCATGACTCTCCTCCCCCCATGCTCGTCCAATCCGTTGTGACCAGCAATATTTCCACCCCTTCGCTCCCCCGTAATTTACTCCAACAAATATGCCCACGTAGCTGTTACTTAACTGCAGGTGCATTGGTTCACTGACATATGGGCCCAACAGGTGTTCGGCCCACATGTCAGTGACGCAACTGGACCTGCAGTTAAGTTAATGCAGCTCAGTACATATCTTACGTAGGTGTGCCATTACTCGCTATAAATACTGCGCCTCCCACGACATCGCTATCCCCTCCCCCTCACGTTCACGTTCATCGCTATATCCTCCCCCTCCCTCTCACGTCGACCACCATGGCATCGCCCCTCCCAAGCCCTAGGAGCCCCTCGCTGCACCGCGCGGACGGTCACGTGTCGCCGTTCCGTTCCTCGCCGCCACTAGTCGAGGAGGACGCGTCGGTGTTCCGCTCCTCGCCGCTACGCGAAGCGTCGCCGTTCCGTTCCTCGCCGCCACTAGTCGAGGAGGACGCATCGGCATTCCGCTCCTCGCCGCGACGCGACGCATCACCGTCCCGTTCCTCGCCGCCACTAGTCGAGGAGGACGCGTCGGCGTTCCGCTCCTCTCCGCGACGCGTCGAGGTGGACGCGTCGGCGTTCCCAATCTCGCCAGCACGCGTGTCGGAGGACACGTCGGCTCCCCGCTACGAGGAGAACGCCGCGCCGCCCGCCGAGCCCCCCAGCCTTGAGGAGTTTTTGAAAGAAATGGATGTCGCCTTGTGGGAGGCTTTGCCTCCAGCAGAGCGCGCCAAAATAGAGGCGGAGAAGAAGGCCGAGGAAGAGAAGCGCATCAATGAACAAGCTGCCCGGGAGGCCTATGTCGCGTCCGAGAGAGTCGTGCAGTTGGCTCTTTGGCGTATAGGCTCGTCACGAGGGCCGTGAGGGTGGCAGAGGAGGCCCGTGCCGACGCCCTGAGTGCAGTCGGGCCCAAGCGCCTCATCTACGCTTGGCGGTACGTGGACCGGGTGCACGCTTCTAGCGAGGGGGAGTACCTGTTGGCACCGGATCACCACACTAGTGAGATCGCGCTCGCCCACCGGCAAGCCGCCAATCAGCACCTCGCGAGTTGCGAGGCTGAGGAAGAGGCGTTGTGTCAAGCGCTGGGAAACGGCCGCGCACCAGGGCACACGTGGCGTGCCGCAAGCGAGCGAGCGTCGTGGCTTTTAGGATGAGTATAATTTTTGTTTCGTAAGGCGATCTCATTAGTTTTGGGACGCAAATGATAAATCCCGAACGTTCAGGAAATTTTAGCGTCCTTAATTAAGTATGTAAAAGGGAAAGTTTGGAAACCTTGTGTATTCATACGCATTTTGGAAGTACGTGCATATAGAACAAACTTTACTATATACTATCGCACTACACGTCTCTCTGGATATATGCTTGCAGACTGTGCTACTCCCTCCGTCCAGGTCAATAAGTCATCTTTGATTGTGCACCATGACAAAGGAGGGAAGACTTGTACACCTAGACGGAGGGAGTACTACTATTACTTATGTACGTGCAAATGCACGTTTTAACATTACGATGCGGTTTTTGTAAAAGTAGAAAAACATCACTAGTCAAGCTTGTGAAACGATTCAATGCAAAACAAATGCAAAAATGCTCGTTTGATTTTTTACTTTTAGCTTCCTTCTCCGTCGTTATTTCTCTGCCATACTTTTTACGGAGTATCTCACTGGTTGGAAAGGCATGCAAATTCCCAAACCGCTTCCTACACCTTGTATCGAATTTTTTTGCCTAACAAGTTGTGCCGTGCAATTGGAATTCCAACTTGAGTACTACTACTAGTAGGAGTACCAGGGCCAGTTCTTTTAGGCTTCTAGATTAGTAATCCCATAACTACTACCTCCGTCCTGGTTTATTGGTCCCCATTGTAATCTGTGTAAATTTTGATCATAAATTTAACTAATGAAATGTTAGTGCATGTCACTTGCACTACTCCATCCGTCTAGGTGAGTAAGTCATCTTAGGCTGTGCACCGTGACCAAGGAGGAGGAGAAAACGAGAAACGTTAATGTTTATTTGCTAATTAATAGTATTGCATGCAATGAACTAACGACTGCATGTCGTGTTTGATATCTCAAGTCATTAAAAGCATGCACACTCTTTATATCTTATTGGTTGATATGTCAAGACAAGAAACGAGGTAGAAGTTAATGCACCGCGCCTAAGTGTTTTTGGATTATTTGGTTTTCGTAAGATGACTTACACACCTAGACGGAGGGAGTAACATTTTATCAGTTAAATCTTTGGTCAAAATCTAGCACAAATTACAATGGTGCGGAATAAACCAGGACAGAGTAGTAGTTTAGAAGCCCAAATAAATAAGTGAGGCGCCCTATTGTTACTCTCCACTGTGACTAGTCTTGTGGGAAAAGCCGGGGAAGCCGCCAAAAGAACTGGCCCTAGGAGTAGTAGCTTGAGATCGAGTGTGCGAGATGAACCGGAGAAAGTAAATGCAGAGAGATGAAATGCAAAAAAGAAGAAGGGATGTGATGGTTGGTTGTCCGTTTATTTTACCAGGCCACTTATTACTGGGAGTGGTTGGGTTTTGTGATATGACGACTTTACTGCCGCGCCACGAGTGGGGTGAGAGGCGAGACTCCCGTGCAGCGCCGCCCTCTACACTTGTACTACATCGGTCGTGGTTTATTAGTCCCCCATTGAATTTGACTGAAGATTTAACTGACAAAATGTTAGTGCATGTCAACAAAAACTATATCGTTGAATTCATATTTGAACATAGTTTTGAATGATATAATTTTAGGTGACATGCATCAGTATTTATCGTACTATATATAATGTTAGTTCAATTTTTGGTCGTACTAATCTATAGTAGTAAGGTGCCCGTATGCGTTGCAATCAAGAGTGAAATGCATTGATCGGGGAGTTGTTTATTTTGACAAAGGATGTGGGGGTCATCTCATGTGTAACGGGTATCGATAGGTTTCTTCGGATATTATCTCATCTCTAGAGCTCACAAACATCCGGGTGAAATAGATAAAAGGTATCTTTTGCAAACAAAAGCGTTCAACTGTTCAACCTGCATCCAAAACTTGTGAAGAAATAACACTTATTGTGCTTTGCAAGAAATGATCTTTAAGAATTAGTTTTTGAGTATCGATTGTTATACATGTTGGCTACAGATGACATGGCACTTTCTTATAGTCAACAGTTGGCTATACTATTAAGTAATATTAACCATGCCCTTATACACCTAGACAGAGGGATTAAATCGGGATGACTTGCAAGGGGCAGAGGAGATGTAAGAAATGGTTCATCGTAAGTCTTTCACGAGTGCTATAGTAAAAATTCATACATGGAAGATTCTAGACTAAACCATAAACGGATACACTTTTGTTCATGCGCGATACTCCAATAGAGCAAGATCCTGCATGGAAGTCTCCACATGCTTAGACAGCGGATTACATTGAGCGAAGACTAATGATCAACATTTAACTTGATAATGCGTAATTTTTTTTAGAAGAACATGGAGGCTCCTCCCCGGTTCCATTATCAAATGAAACCCAAAGTGTCTTATATCAGCTCACTGAGAGGAGCAGTTCAAAGGAAGGACTGCGGCGAAAGCCACTCAAGTTTAACGACAAGCTTACAGAATCAAAAGCGGCAAAGACACAGGCCATAAGCACCCACACACACACTACACTTTTCTAAGTGCACTTGATAATGCGTATGTCCAGGTGAACCTCCTTGGAGTCCCCGTGCACCGCGTCGGCGGGTAAAGGATGCCATGGGTTTTCCAAGTCCACATTGGGGGGATAGTCCTGTTGGAAATATGCCCTAGAGGCAATAATAAAAGTATTATTATATTTCCTTGTTCATGATAATTGTCTTTTATTCATGCTGTAATTGTATTATCCGGAAATCGTAATACACGTGTGAATACATAGACCACAATATGTCCCTAGTGAGCCTCTAGTTGACTAGCTCGTTGATCAATAGATAGTCATGGTTTCCTGACTATGGACTTTGGATGTCGTTGATAACGTGATCACATCATTAGGAGAATGATGTGATGGACAAGACCCAATCCTAAGCATAGCACAAGATCGTGTAGTTCGTTTTGCTAGAGTTTTTCCAATGTCAAGTATCTCTTCCTTAGACCATGAGATCGTGTAACTCTTGGATACCGTAGGAGTGCTTTGGGTGTACCAAAGCGTCCACAACGTAATCGGGTGACTATAAAGGTGCATTACGGTATCTCCGAAGTGTCTGTTGGGTTGACACGGATCGAGATCGATTTGTCACTCCGTATGACGGAGAGGTATCACTGGGACCACTCGGTAGTGCATCATCATAATGAGCTCAAAGTGACCAAGTGTTTGGTCACGGGATCATGCATTACGGTATGAGTAAAGTGACTTGCCGGCAACGAGATTGAATGAGGTATTGGGATACCGACGATCGAATCTCGGGCAAGTAAAATACCGATTGGCAAAGGGAATTGTATACGGGGTTGATTGAATCCTCGACATCGTGGTTCATCCGATGATATCATCGAGGAGCATGTGGGAGCCAACATGGGTATCCAGATCCCGCTGTTGGTTATTGCCCGAGAGACGTCTCGGTCATGTCTAGATGTCTCCCGAACCCGTAGGGTCTACACACTTAAGGTTCAGTGACGCTAGGGTTGTATGAATATGAGTATGCAGCAAACCGAATGTTGTTCGGAGTCCTGGATGAGATCCCGGACGTCACGAGGAGTTCCGGAATGGTCCGGAGGTAAAGATTAATATATAGGAAGTCTTATTTTGGTCGCCGGAAAAGTTTCGGGCATTATCGGTATTGTACCGGGAGTGCCGAAAGGGGTCCGGGGGTCCACCGGGGGTGGTCCACCTGCCGGGGCCAAATGGGCTGTAGGGGGTGCGCCTTGGCCTATACGGGCCAAGGGCACCAGCCCCAAAAGGGCCCATGCGCCAAGGAGACTTGGGAGGGAAGAGTCCTAAAGGGGGAAGGCACCTCCGAGGTGCCTTGGGGAGGATGGACTCATCCCCCCTCTTGGCCGCACCCATTCCTTGGAGGAAGGAGCAAGGCTGCGCCCTTCCCCCCTCTTTTGCACCTATATAAAGGGAGGGGAGGGAGGGGTGGCCGGACCCTGAAGCCCTTGGCACCTCCCCTCTCCGCTACACCTCCTCCTCCTCCTGTAGTTGCTTAGCGAAGCCTTGCCGGAGTTCTGCTGCATCCACCACCACGCCATCGTGCTGCTGGATCTTCATCAACCTCTCCTTCCCCCTTGCTGGATCATGAAGGAGGAGACGCCATCCGCTCCGTACGTGTGTTGAACGCGGAGGTGCTGTCCGTTCGGCACTAGGTCATCGGTGATCTGAATCACGGCGAAGTACGACTCCATCATCCCTGCTCCATTGAACGCTTCCGCACGCCGATCTACAAGTGGTATGTAGATGCAATCACTCTTCCATGACTCGTTGATAGATGAACTCATAGATGGATCTTGGTGAAACCGTATGAAGTATTTTAATTTTCTGCAACGGTCCCCAACAGTGGCATCATGAGCTAGGTCTATGCGTAGTTCTCTATTGCACGAGTAGAACACAATTTTGTTGTGGGCGTATATCTTGTCAACTTGCTTGCCGCTACTAGTCTTATCTTGCTTCAGCGGTATTGTGGGATGAAGCGGCCCGGACCAACCTTACACGTACGCTTACGTGAGACCGGTTCCACCGACTGACATGCACTAGTTGCATAAGGTGGCTGGCGGGTGTCTGTCTCTCCCACTTTAGTTGGAGCGGATTCGATGAAAAGGGTCCTTATGAAGGGTAAATAGAAGTTGACAAAATCACGTTGTGGTTATTCGTAGGTAAGAAAATGTTCTTGCTAGAACCCAATTGCAGCCACGTAAAAGATGCAACAACAATTAGAGGACGGCTAACTTGTTTTTGCAGCAATTGTCATGTGATGTGATATGGCCGTAAGTTGTGATGAATGATGAATGATATATTGTGATGTATGAGATGATGTTCTTGTAATAAGAATCACGACTTGCATGTCGATGAGTATGACAACCGGCAGGAGCCATAGGAGTTGTCTTTATTTTTGTATGACCTGCGTGTCATTGAAGAACGCCATGTAAATTACTTTACTTTATTGCTAAACGCGTTAGACATAGAAGTAGAAGTACTCGTTGGCGTGACAACGTCATGAAGACACGATGATGGAGATCATGATGATGGAGATCATGGTGTCATGCCGGTGACAAGATGATCATGGAGCCCCGAAGATGGAGATCAATGGAGCTATATGATATTGGCCGTATCATGTCACTACTATATAATTGCATGTGATGTTTATTATGTTTCTGCATCTTGTTTACTTAGAACGACGGTAGTAAATAAGATGATCCCTTACAACAATTTCAAGAAGTGTTCTCCCCTAACTGTGCACCGCTATAAAGTTCGTCGTTTCAAGCACCACGTGATGATCGGGTGTGATAGATCCTTACGCTCACATACAACGGGTGTAAGACAGTTTTACACATGCAAAACACTTAGAGTTAACTTGACGAGCCTAGCATGTACAGACATGGCCTCGAACATGGAGACCGAAAGGTCGAACACGAGTCGTATGGAAGATACGATCAACATGAGAATGTTCACCGACGATGACTAGTCTGTCTCACGTGATGATCGGACACGGCCTAGTCGACTCGGATCGTGTAACACTTAGATGACTAGAGGGATGTCTAATCTGAGTGGGAGTTCATTAAATAATTTGATTAGATGAACATTATTATCGTGAACAATAGTCTAAAATCTTTGCAAAATGTCTTGTAGATCAAATGGCCAACGCTAATGTCACCATGAACTTCAACGCGTTCCTAGAGAAAACCAAGCTGAAAGATGATGGCAGCAACTATTCGGACTGGGTCCTAACCCGAGGATCATCCTCATAGCAGCCAAGAAACGATATGTCCTAGAAGCACCGCTAGGTGAAGCACCCATCCCGAGAGAACCAAGACATTATGAATGCTTGGCAGTCTCTGCGTCGATGATTACTCCCTCGCTCAAGGCGGCATGCTTTACAGCTTAGAACCGGGGCTCCAAAAGCGTTTTGAGCAACACGGAGCATATGAGATGTTCGAGGAGCTGAAAATGGTTTTCCAAGCACATGCCCGGGTCGAGAGATATGAAGTCTCCGACAAGTTCTATAGTTATAAGATGGAGGAAAACAGTTCTGTTAGTGAGCACATACTCAAAATGTCTAGGTTGCACAACCGCCTGTCCCAGCTGGACATTAACCTCCCGGACGAGGCGGTCATTGACAGAATCCTTCACGCTCCTCCAAGCTACAAGAGCTTTGTGATGAACTACAATATGCAGGGATGGTGAAGACCATTCTCAAGTATTTTCAATGCTGAAATCGGCAGAGGTTGAAATCAAGAAAGAACATCAAGTGTTGATGATCAATAAAACCACTAAGTTCAAAAAGGGCAAGGGTAAGAAGAACTTCAAGAAGGACGGCAAGGATATTGCCGCCTGCAAGCAAGTTGCCGGAAGAAGTCAAGGAATGGACCCAAGCCTGAGACTGAGTGCTTTTATTGCAAGGGAAGGGTCACCGAAGCGGAACTGCCCCAAATACTTAGCGGATAAGAAGGTCGACAACACTAAAGGTATATTTGATATACATGTAATTGATGTCTACCTTACCAAAGATCAGTAGTAACTCCCGGGTATTTTATACCGTGCCGTTGCTCATATTTGTAACTCACAGAAGAGCTGCGGAATAAGCGGAGATCGCAAAGGACGAGGTGACGATGCGCGCGGGAATGGTTCCAAGGTCGATGTGATCGCCGCCGGCATGCTACCTCTACATTTACCCACGGGATTAGTTATGAACCTCAATAATTGTTATTTAGTGCCAAGTTTGAGCATGAACATTGTATCTGGATCTCGCTTAATACGAGATGGCTACTCATTTAAATCCGAGAATAATGGTTGTTCTATTTATATGAGAGATATGTTTTATGGTCATGTCTGGATGGTCAATGGTTTATTCTTAATGAATCTCGAACGTAATATTACACATATTCATAGTGTGAATACCAAAAGATGTAAAGTTGATAACGATAGTCCCACATACTTGTGGCAATCGCCGCCTTGGTCACATTGGTGTCAAGCACATGAAGAAGCTCCATGCTGATGGACTTTTGGAGTCTCTCGATTATGAATCATTTGACACATGCGAACCATGCCTCATGGGCAAGATGACCAAGACTCCGTTCTCCGGGACAATGGAGCGAGCAACCAACTTATTGGAAATCATACATACCGATGTGTGCGGTCCAATGAGCGTTGAGGCTCATGGAGGATATCGTTATGTTCTCACTCGCACAGATGACTTGAGTAGATATGGGTATGTCTACTTGATGAAACACAAGTATGAGACCTTTGAAAAGTTCAAGGAATTTCAGAATGAGGTAGAGAATCAACGTGACCGAAAAATAAAGTTCTTACGATCAGATCGTGGAGGAGAATATTTAAGTCACGAATTTGGTACACACTTAAGGAAATGTGGAATCATTTCACAACTCACGCCTGGAACACCTCAACAGAACGGTGTGTCCGAACGTCGTAATCGCACTCTATTGGATATGGTGCGATCTATGATGTCTCTTACAGATTTACCGCTATCATTTTGGGGATACGCCTAGAGACAGCTACATTCACTTTAAATAGGGCACCGCCTAAATCCGCTGAGACGACACCGTATGAATTATGGTTTGGGAAGAAACCTAAGCTGTCGCTTTCTAAAAGTTTGGGGATGCGATGCTTATGTCAAGAAACATCAACCTGAAAAGCTCGAACCCAAATCGGAAAAATGCGTCTTCATAGGATACCCTCAGGAAACCATTGGGTATACCTTCTACCTTAGATCCGAAGGCAAGATCTTTGTTGCTTAGAACGGATCCTTTCTGGAAAAAGAGTTTCTCTCGAAAGGAGTAAGTGGGAGGAAACTAGAACTCGATTAAGTACTACCTCTTGAACCGGAAAGTAGTGCAGCTCAGGAAAATGTTCCTGTGGTGCCTACACCAATTTGAGAGGAAATTAATGATGATGATCAAGGTACTTCGGATCAAGTTGCTACCGAACTTCAGAGGTCCACTAGGACACGCCCGCACTGCAGTGGTACGGCAACCCTGTCCCGGAAATCATGTTGTTAGACAACGGTGAACCTTCGAACTATGAAGAAGCGATGGCGGGCCCGGATTCCAACAAATGGCTTGAAGCCATGCAATCCGAGATAGGATCCATGTATGAAATCAAAGTATGGACTTTGACAGACTTGCCCGATGATCGGCGAGCGATAGAAAATAAATGGATCTTTAAGAAGAAGACGGACGCGGATGGTAATGTCACCATCTATAAAGCTCGACTTGTCGCTAAGGGTTATCGGCAAGTTCAAGGGATTGACTACGATGAGACTTTCTCTCCCATAGCGAAGCTTAAGTCCGTCAGAATCATGTTAGCAATTGCCGCATACTATGATTATGAGATATGGCAGATGGACGTCAAAACAGCGTTCCTTAACGGTGATCTTAAGGAAGAACTGTATATGATGCAGCCGGAAGGTTTTGTCGACCCTAAGAATGCTAACAAGGTATGCAAGCTCTAGCGATCCATTTATGGGCTGGTGCAAGCATCTCGGAGTTGGAACATTCTCTTTGATGAGATGATCAAAGCGTTTAGTTTATGCAGACTTATGGAGAAGCCTCATACATAAGAGAGTGAGTGGGAGCTCAGAGCATTTCTCATATTATATGTAGATGACATACTCGATGGGAAATGATATAGAACTCTTGGACAGCATTAAGGCCTACTTGAATAAGAGTTTTTCAATGAAGGACCTTGGAGAAGCTGCTTACATATTAGGCATCAAAATCTATAGGGATAGATCGAGACGCCTCATAGGTCTTTCACAAAGCACATACCTTGATAAAATTTTGAAGAAGTTCAAAATGGATCAGTCCAAGAAAGGGTTCTTGCCTGTTTTGCAAGGTGTGAAATTGAGCTCTGCTCAATGCCCGACCACGGCAAAAGATAAAGAAGAGATGAGTGTCATCCCCTATGCCTCAGCCATAGGATCTATTATGTATGCCATGCTGTGTACCAGACCTGATGTAAACCTTCTCGTGAGTTTGGTAGGAAGATACCAAAGTAATCCCGGCAAGGAACACTGGACAGCGGTCAAGAATATCCTGAAGTATCTGAAAAGGACAAAGGACATGTTTCTCGTTTATGGAGGTGACGAAGAGCTCGTCGTAAAGGGTTACGTCGACGCTAGCTTCGACACAGATCTGGATGACTCAAAGTCACAAACCGGATACGTGTATATGTTGAATGGTGGGGCAGTAAGCTGGTGCAGCTGCAAGCAGAGCGTCGTGGCGGGATCTACATGTGAAGCGGAGTACATGGCAGCCTCGGAGGCAGCGCATGAAGCAATTTGGGTGAAGGAGTTCATCACCGACCTAGGAGTCATACCCAATGCGCCGGAGCCGATCAAACTCTTCTCGTGACAACACAGAGCTATTGCACTTGCCAAGGAGCCCATGTTTCACAAGAAGACCAGGCACATCAAGCGCCGCTTCAACTCCATTCGTGAAAATGTTCAAGATGGAGACATAGAAATTTGCAAAGTGCATACGGATCTGAAAGTCGCAGATCCGCTGACTAAACCTCTTCCATGAAAGCAAAACATGATCAACACCGTAACTCTATGGGTGTTCGATTCATCACAATGTAACTAGATTATTGACTCTAGTGCAAGTGGGAGACTGTTGGAAATATGCCCTAGAGGCAATAATAAAAGTATTATTATATTTCCTTGTTCATGATAGTTGTCTTTTATTCATGCTATAATTGTATTATCCGGAAATCGTAATACACGTGTGAATACATAGACCAAAATATGTCCCTAGTGAGCCTCTAGTTGACTAGCTCGTTGATCAACAGATAGTCATGGTTTCCTGACTATGGACTTTGGATGTCGTTGATAACGTGATCACATCATTAGGAGAATGATGTGATGGACAAGACCCAATCCTAAGCATAGCACAAGATCGTGTAGTTCGCTTTTGCTAGAGTTTTTCCAATGTCAAGTATCTCTTCCTTAGACCATGAGATCGTGTAACTCCGGATACCGTAGGAGTGCTTTGGGTGTACCAAACGCCACAACGTGAATCGGGTGACTATAAAGGTGCATTACAGGTATCTCCGAAAGTGTCTTGGGTTGACACAGATCGAGACTGGATTTGTCACTCCGTGATAACGGAGAGGTATCACTGGGCCCACTCGGTAGTGCATCATCATAATGAGCCCAAAGTGACCAAGTGTTTGGTCACGGATCATGCATTACGGCATTTAGTAAAGTGACTTGCCGGCAACGAGATTGAACGAGGTATTGGGATACCGACGATCGAATCTCGGCAAGTAAAATACCGATTGGCAAAGGGAATTGTATACGGGGTTGATTGAATCCTCGACATCGTGGTTCATCCAATGATATCATCGAGGAGCATGTGGGAGCCAACATGGGTATCCAGATCCCGCTGTTGGTTATTGCCCGAGAGCCGTCTCGGTCATGTCTGCATGTCTCCCGAACCCGTAGGGTCTACACACTTAAGGTTCAAAGGACGCTTAGGGTTGTATGAATATTAGTATGCAGCAAACCGAATGTTGTTCGAGTCCCGGATGAGATCCCGGACGTCACGAGGAGTTCCGGAATGGTCCGGAGGTAAAGATTTATATATAGGAAGTCTTATTTTGGTCGCCGGAAAAGTTTCAGGCATTATCGGTATTGTACCGGGAGTGCCGAAAGGGGTCCGGGGGTCCACCGGGGGGGGTCCACCTGCCCCGGGGGGGCACATGGGCTGTAGGGGGTGCGCCTTAGCCTATATGGGCCAAGGGCACCAGCCCCAAAAGGGGCCATGCGCCAAGGAGACTTGGGAGGGAAGAGTCCTAAAGGGGGAAGGCACCTCCGAGGTGCCTTGGGGAGGATGGACTCCTCCCCCCTCTTGGCCCACCCCTTCCTTGGAGGAAGGGGCAAGGCTGCGCCCTCCCCCCCTCCTTTGCACCTATATAAAGGGAGGGGAGGGAGGGGAGGGCGGGGTGGCCGGACCCTGAAGCCCTTGGCACCTCCCCTCTCCGCTACACCTCCTCCTCCCGTAGTTGCTTAGCGAAGCCCTGCCAGAGTTCTGCTGCATCCACCACCACGCCGTCGTGCTGCTGGATCTTCATCAACCTCTCCTTCCCCTTGCTGGATCAATAAGGAGGAGACGCCATCCGCCTGCACGTGTGTTGAACGCGGAGGTGCTGTCCGTTCGGCACTAGGACATCGGTGATCTGAATCACGACGAGTACGACTCCATCATCCCCGTTCCATTGGACGCTTCCGCACGCGATCTACAAGTGGTATGTAGATGCAATCACTCTTCCATGACTCATTGCTAGATGAACTCATAGATGGATCTTGGTGAAACCATAGGAAAAATTTTAATTTTCTGCAATGTTCCCCAACAAGTCCCAGCTCCCCAGAGTCCAAGTCCGTCCGATGAGGCCGGTGTCGCCGCCCATGCGACCCGGAGGGGTAGTAACAGTGACCACGCACCTGTAAATATGCCTCGTGTCAGTGTCAGCATCAGCGGCGACGCCCTTGACGCACATTACAGAGACGGGGCGGCAGCCTGCGCGGTCCTCGCCGGTGCCCACGATCAAGAGGAAGATGCTAGCGTCCTCCTCCGAGACTAGCAGGCGGCGGTGATCCTCCAGCGACTCTGGCATGGTGAACCAGTAGCATGTGTCATACTTGATGTTCTCCGCCAAGGGCCAGCAGTGACCGCTGCACGCATCCGTGAGGTGATGCACCATGTCCGCCGGTGAGCCACAAAACGGCATCAGGCACTCATAGCAGTGGACGAAGGGCTCCTTGGAGGCATCGAATAGGCTGTCCATGAAATGGGAGTGGCTGTAGGGGACGTTGCGCCAGTTGAATGTATGAGCAAGTTACTACGAGATTGAATCCGAATAAGCACAAAATAAATCATGACGGCTATAACAGAGATGAAACTAATCATGTGGACTAGCATAATAGTAGGATACAGAGTAGAAACATGAATTCTACCATGATTTCGAATAGGAAGGACAGAAACACATACGGTGCAACGGGAGCAGCATTGTTGGCGTTAAGGTTGTCGCCCATGTCGTTGAGGAAGAGGTTGCCGAGATCCGGGCAGAAGTCGTCGTCGGTGAAGTCGTGGCTGCCAGCAGTCGAGAGTGCGCTCCCCAGATTTCAACAGCGCCCATCGAATGGAGCGCGGGAGGGGTGGCTGTAGGGGACGTTGCGGCCGCCGAATGGAGCGCAGGAGTAGCACACTACAAGAGATGGTGTACTTACTAGTACTCCCTAGTCTCTATCTATCTATATCTATATATATCTACTCTTATAGAAACCAAGTTGGTGATGATGGTATGCCTTCCATCTTGTAATATAGACCGTCCGATCTATATCTGACGGATAGAAAGCCAACTATGATCATTTTACAAAAGATACCCGCACCTCTCTCCACATTTACAGATAAGGCCTTGCCTCGTTCATCCATATCTCCCACAACCTCGTGCTCCTCCCTATCTCTCTATCTCTACTACTCTTCTTTGTTTTTTATAACAAATCGAATAGTGTTGCACCGTCCGCTGCACGCCCGGCTGAACACGCCTCCTCGCCTCCATCGTCACCAACTGAGTCTTTTATAGGAGTAGGAGTAGAGAAAAAACCGAGTTGGTGATGATGGTGTGTCGTGCAATGCACGGGCATCTTGCTATTTTTTGCATATAAGTGCAAACACCACCTAGACACGGTCTTTGAGCATGGTTCATAGTCGTTCCACGCTCGGGCATTGAAGTTTGTAACTATTTTAGATTAGAATATACTACTCCTTCGGTGCTAGTAGTAGAGCAGACTCCTACTCTACTACTCTACTCTAGCAAGCTAGGGCATAGTACTGTAGTAGGTAATCGTGAGGGAGTACCAGACTTTGATCACTCAAGCAAGTTGTCCGCATCGATATGACCCTCGCTGCCGGTATGTGTCTCGTAAGTCAAGCGACGTCTTGTAGTCATCATCACCGTCCACTTCCCGCAGCACATATTCGCTTCTCCATCTTTGTCCGCACATAATCTCGCCGAAGCTTCCATCCCCGCTTAAGGCGCCCCCTCGCTCAAAACCCAAGCACTAACAATGGCAGAACCAAGCGGTCCGCCGAAGAGTGGCTGGAATTCGCTTCCCACAGAGGTAATCAAGCTCATTGTTTCAATGGTGGACAATCTCAAGACCATGCCGCCGGGCGCATGCTCGCTGGCTGTCACGCTTACTCAAAGCCCTCAGTCGGAGCTTTTAAGCCAGATCCTTTCTTGTCGATGCCGCCGATCTTCAGAAATGGCGTGTCACGCAGCATAACGATCGAGGGTGGCGAGCATCAACCCCTTCATCGGCGATCCGATCCCGTCGACCTCGGCTACATTAACGGTATGTACTGGGTCGACATGAACACGCCTTGGATGGTGCTCGCCGACGGTCGCGTAGCTGGATGCTCGTGGAGGTCTACACCCGGCGATTGATCCCCTTCCTTCGATTAACATCGCACCGCTTTGGCACCGCGCCCGTAATACTCGGAATCTTACAAGAGCCAACATCATACCAAGTTAGATTTGCTCAAGCTTGTAATCTGCCAAGTGCCCACAAGATCTGCGAATTATAAAGACTTCAGGCTAATTATGCGTTCTTCAACCGCGTTCTCGCCTATCCGACAGTCATCGCGGTAAGTGGATAAATCTGCACGCCCATCGCAGGATCATACATCTTCCATGGTTTTCGATGCCATTGAACACAAGGGCTTCATTTACGCTGTCGACTCCTTCTATGGCTGGACGTATTGCTGGCCTACTCGTCATCGCTTCTGAGGCTGTTACAGCAGTATGTTACTTTCCTATGATATCATGATGGCTTGCTTATATTACTTTCAACATTTACTGAAAAATATTCATGCTCATAACATGCTGTTCTTAAGATTGACTAAATCAAGAGCCCTTTTTTATTTGACTCCAACTTGATATGATGTTGTAGGCTGCCTGGTGTCCCTAACCTTCCTAATCCCAGAACCTTTCAAAGAAAAGCGGCATGGCAGTTGCAGGTGGTTCCTGGCTCGATCAGACGACGACAAAAGATTGATGATCGTTCGCACATACCGGACGTGTTGTTTCCTGGAATATAATCACAGTCACTGCAAGGTCTTTGAGCAGGATCCCAGCTTCTCTGGGCCTTCAGGAATTTTTGACTGGAGGCTGGTAAGTAGCCTTGGTGCATGCTCTCTGTTTGTCGGACTGAATTATCCGATTAACCAGGAGATAACCGACGGCAAGGATCATGATGGCAGCGCGGTTTCGTTCATCAGGCAAAACTGTGTGTACACAGCGTACCATGCGTCTCTACATACACCATACCCTGAGCCCCTAACTCCTAAACCCTTTTAAATGGTTCATCGTAGTCGAAAGAGTGGCTGGAATTCGCTCCCCACAGAGGTAATCAAGCTCATTGTTTCGCGTGTGGACAATCTCAGTACCATGCCGTTCGCCGCGTGTTCGTCGGGGCTGTACGTTTACTCAAAGCCCTCAGGCCGGAGCTTTTTAAGCCAGCTCATTTCTTGCTGATGCCGCCTGATCTTCAGAAACGGCGTGTCACGCAGCATAACGATCGTAGGGTGGCGAGCATCAACCCCCTTCACTATGATCCGATCCCCGTCAGCCTCAGCTACATTAACGGTATGTACTGGGTCGGCATGAACACGTCTTGGACGGTGCTCGTCGACGGTCACGACAGCTGGATGCTCGTGGAGGTCTACACCCGGCGATTGATCCCCCTTCCTTCGATTAACACCTTTGCCGCTTTCGCACCGCAGCCCGTAATACTCGGAATCTTACAAGAGCCAACATGATACCAAGTTTGATTTGCTCAAGCTTGTAATCTGCCAAGTGCCCACAAGATCTCGCGAATTTTAAAGACTTCAAAGCACTAATTGCGTTCTTCAACCGGGTCTCGCCTATCTCGATGTGTCATCGCGGTAAGTGGATAAATCTGTACGTCCATCGCAGGATCATACATCCTCTATGGTTCTCTGATGCCATTGAACACAAGGGCTTCATTTACGCCCTCGACTCCTTCTATGGCTGGACGTATTGCTGGCCTACTCCAGTCATCGCTACAAACGGCTGTTACAAAGAAGATGTTACTTTCCTATGATATCATGATGGCTTGCTTATATTATCACAACATTTAAAAAAAAATATTCATGCTCATAACATGCTGTTCTTAAGATTGACTAAATCAAGAGCCCTTTTTATTTGACTCCAACTTGATATGATGTTGTAGGTCACGGTGTCCCTACCATTCCTAATCCCAGAACCTTTCAAGAAAAGCGGCATGGCAGTTGCAGGTGGTTCTGGCTCGATCGAACGACGGCGAAAGATTGATGATCGTTCGCACATACCGGACGTGTTGTTTCGCGGAATACCATCACAGTCACTGCAAGGCCTTTGAGCAGGATCCCAGCTTCTTTGGGCATTCAGGAATTTTTGAGTGGAGGCTGGTAAGTAGCCTTGGTGCACGCTCTATGTTTGTCGGACTGAATTATCCGATTAACCAGGAGATAACCGACGGCAAGGATCATGATGGCAGCGCGGTTTCGTTCATGAGGCAAAACTGTGTGTACACAGCGTACCATGCGTCTCTGCATGCACCATACCCTAATATGTGCCGCCACGCCTCGCAGCCCAAAGTAGGAGAGAGGGTCGCAAGTATCGATTTCACCTGCTGGCTGGAGTTTCCCCGTCAGCACCCATCCGGTTCAAGCCGCCACCAATCTCCACAGCTTAATAAATAGTAACGCCTAACCGAGCTAGTTAGTTAGATGCGTACACTTGGTGTAGTATGATCTTTATTTACTTTGATGCATACACTTGTTCTTTTTTGGTAGCCCTTTTGTAATGATGGATGATGTTTGGTTTGGAAGAGAGATCTGCGTCTTCACTCTTCTCGTCTGCTTACTGCTTCTGTTGCACCCCCAGCCCTGGTTGCTGCTGCTGCTGTTTTCAATATACAATCAGTAGTATATTTCGTCTGTTGGTTGAATAAATGTGTTGTTAGAACGACAAACACAATGTTTTGGAAGTCGTTGCACGGTTCGATCCTTTAGTGCCCCGTACCGTACGTAGCTCATACTATTTTTCATACGGAACACATTTTCCACTTGTTGATAAGATGCACCTCACAGATGAAGGCCCAATAAAGAAGCCCATAATTAACTGGAAGGGAGGCTCTCACATGAATCCGGCCCAGGTACATGCTCATGGTCCCCTAAACATAAATAAGTAAATAAATAAATAAAGCTAAATGCTCATGCACCAGTTCTTTGGGAAAATAGGTAGCCCAAGATTTCTTTTTAAGAATACCCAAGCTAGGCCTATTTGTTTTCTCCGACCATCGGGCTGCAAATATTTCAAGATGAGGAGGGATGCATTCCGTCCTGGCCAAAGAGTATGGTCAATGTCTGTTAAAAGTAATATCAAATTGAAAATTCCAAAAAAAATTATAGAAAATGGGATATTAGTTTTTTTTATTTTTTTTCTTAACTGATATCTTATACGTATTTCATTGGATTTAACATGACATAGTACTAATTTATTTTCAAATTATGGCTATTAATTTTTCGATTAAGAATATTTTTTCCCCAGCAAAATTTGCAAATTTTCAAAATTTCCCACATATTTAGTTAATTTTTTGACCCTAGTACTGACCAGGAAATGGCCAGCAATTCTAAAAATGGAAAACGAGCTGCAATAAATTCCATGAATTAGAAAATGAGTAAAAATTATAAAAATAATAGCAAATGGCTGACTTGTTTATGCAAGGCTTTGTCAGTGAACACACGATTCTAGCAGCAGTGACTGTTGGATGTCCTTCCAACGGCCGACGTGCATCTTCAATCTCTGATCTTCCTGCTCCAGCCGCTTAAACTAGCGCCGGCGGGACTGCCTGCTCCCTCCTCTTGTGGCCCGCTGTGATGCCGCGCAGGCTTCCCCGGCCCACCCTACTCCCTCCGCTGGCCTGGCCGCACGCAATCAACTGCCTCCTTATTACGCGAAAAAAATGATTCCTCCCACTGACATCTGGGGCGCACCGGTTGGGAGGCTGACCTGTGGGCCTACTACGTTGACGCGTACGCATGGCTTGTCAACTTAGTCAACAAACGATTCTAGCAGCAGTAACCGTTGGATTTGAATCGAACGGTCCTGCTGCTTCTTCAATCGCTGCTCTTCTTGCACCAGCCGCCCAAACCAGCGCTGGCGAGACCGCCTTCTCTCCTGCCTCCAAGGGCCGGGTCAGGTGCCGTTGAGGCCTCATCGCCCCCTACTACTCCCACCGCTAGCCAGGCCCTGCGGCGACGGCAGCCTCACACCGCAGCTGAACCAGTGAACCCTCGTACTCCTCTCCGCGTGGGTATCCACTGCCGCGTCTTCCCTGGCTCCGCGTCGTCCTCTTCCTAGGCCTCGCCGTCGTCCACTACCTTGGTGCTCTCGGCGCGGCATGGTCAATGTGGTCAATGACATTCCATCGGAAGAGTACTGTAATTGGAGAGGCTGACAGCTGGGTCCACGGCCACAACCCAGTTTTTTTGTGATTTGCCAAGTAAGTCGCTTTGTCAGGCATGTTGGGCTGCAAATCTTTCAAGACGAGGAGAGCTTTCATTCGGCTAGCCGAAAAAATGGCCCATCAGTAATGAGAAATGGGCTGTACATTTTTAAAACATATCAAACCAGCAATTAGTTTCAAATATCTTTTTTTCATTTTGAGATTTTAAATTACACTAATTTTTCTGCGTGGCGAATTTGTTGGATTTTATATTGATATACATTAATTTTTAAAATCAGTTTGAATGTGAGTTGAAATTTCAGGATTAAAAACAGTTCGGACCGCACCGAAATATGAAAAATTTCGTATAATTTTTTAACCGTGGCCACAATATGGGCTGTAATGCTAACAAAAATAATATGGGCTCCAAAAAAGAACCTTAAGAATTAGCAAATGGGCTGTAAATTATTAGAAATATTGACAGATGAGTTGTATGCCGTTTTCCACAGATTTGAGGCTTTCCTAAAAAAAGGTTGACGCACAAGCAGCGACTGTTGGATGACCATGCAACGGCCGTCGTGCTTCTTCAATCTCTGCTTTTCCTGCTCCAGCCGCTCAAACAAGCGCCAGCAGGACTGCCTGCTCCCTCCTCCCCGCGGCCGGCTGTGCTGTCACGCAGGCCTCACCGCCCCACCATACTCCCATCGCTGGCCTAGCCATCCCTCTACTCACCCACACCTACTGTTATTCTCCGGCGACGGCAGACGAACCAGTAAACCCTCGTACAGTCGTACTCCCCTCCGCGTGGGAAACAACTGCCGAGTCTTCCCTGCCTCCGTGTCGTCCCCTTCCTAGGCCTCGCCGTCGTCCGTGGATGTGGTGCTCTCGGCACGGCGTGGTCAATGTGGTCAACGACCGACTTCCATCGGAAGAGTACTGTGCGTGGAGACACTGACAGCTGGGTCCACGGCCACAGAAAGGAAGTGCCTTCTTATTACGCGCAAAATAATTATTCCTCCACCTGACAGTGGGGACCCACCAGACAGGCCACCGTATTTCGTGAAAAAAAACGTTTCACCCCTGACTGCTGGGACCCACCAGCTACACCTTCGCACGTAAAGAAGTGCGTCCGGGCGAAAAAAAAGAAAACGATTCGCCCCCCTGATAGCTGGACCCACCAGCTACATCTTCGCACGCAAGGAAGTGCGTCCGGGCAAAAAAATGATTCGCCCCTGAGTGCTGGGACCCACCTGCTACATCTTCGCACGCAAGGAAGTGCCTGACAGTCGGGACCCACCTGGTCGAAGCGTACGTAGCATTGTCATTCTGGGCGCAACGTGTACGTACAGACTAGTCGTTGTAGAGGTGCGCATATGTCGTAGTAGAGGCGCGCACGTAGCATGTACACGTACGTACAGCGTCCAGGGTGCAAGAAAGAAAATACGGCCACGTATGTGTACATACGGGCGGGGTCCCGAACGCCTACTCAGCATACGTGACGCCAGGGCTCGTGTACATGGCTGGGTCGGAACGGAGAAACAGCGTCGCCATCGCGTTCATGGGGAGGCAACGGAGTGCGTCGTGTTCATGGGGAGGCAACTGAATGCGTCGTGTTCATCGGGAGGCAACGGAACGCATGGGAGCCAACCGGCTGGGTCAGAATGAAATGCGTGGTCGTGTTCATCGGGAGGGCTTGGACGGAATAGGCGATGGAAACGAGGCCTGGCGTACCGCACAACGGAGGAAACGGACCTCCTATGTTCAGAACGGGGTCCTGTTGATCGGGAGGGGTGTGGTGTACCGCAAAACGGAGGAAACGGACCTCCTACGGTCGAAACGGGGGTCCTGTTGATCGGGAGGGGTCTGGCATACCGCAAAACGGAGGAAAGGGACCTCCTACGGTCGAAACGGGGGTGGAGGGGTGTGGCGTACCGCAAAACGGACGAAACGGACTTGTGTTGGAGCGCTATGGTCGAAACGGGGGTCCTGTTCATCGGGAGGGGTGTGGCATACCGCAAAACATGACTCCACGGGATACTGTTCATCTCCACCGTCGACCTCCTCCAGCCTCCACGAGCAGCAACCCCCCCCCCCCCCCGCAATGCTCACTGTTCATCCCAGAGGCAGCATCGATCAGCTTCAGTTAACAGCAGTAGCTAAGGATTCGCTTGATCGGGTTCAGTTAATAGCCATCGATCGATCGCTTTCGGGTTCGATGCCAGCGTAACTGCAGCTGTAATCGCTCGGGTTCGATTAGAGCCCAACGCCTCGCTTCGGGTTCAGTTAGAGCCAACGCCGCCTCGCACACGCAGCGTACGTGTACGAGAAAGCAGCGCATCGCTCAGCCCCCGACCTCCCACCGTAACCGGGAACTCCCCGAAATTTTCCTCCCCCTTGTTCTACCATGATTTTTTCGTCATGGACAGTCCAAAGAATGTCATGTAGCTGCGTCTCCGGCCCGCCCAGGACGAAAAGCCCATTTTCTGTCATGATTTTTTATCATAGAAGTAGGAGCCCACCACATCTATGATGATACCGGGTTTTGTCACAATTATCGTCATAGAAGTGTCATATGTATGACATAAAAAAAATCGTTCGGCCCAAAATGTCACAGATGTGTCTTTTTTTTGTAGTGACTGGAATTAGCTTATTTTTCGTCTGCCTATTCTTTGTCGTCTGCTGGCTGACGGCAAAGAAGGTATTTGTCGTCCGCTTACATAAAACGGACGACAAAGAATTGGCTGATGGCAAAGAAGGTCTTTGCCATCAGCCACTTCTTTGCCGTCCGCTAGCAGATGACAAAGAATCTTTGCCGTCAGCTGGCGGACGGTAAAGAGAGAGTTGGGCCCCACTAACGAGCTGCATAGAAAAAACCTAACGGCCCCCCTCTTTGCCGTCTGCTAGCAGACAACAAAGAGCATAAAAGCGGACGACAAAGACTTGACCTAACTAACGGGCCGAGCCCCACCCTGGCCGCCCCACTCTCTCTCTCTCTCTCTCTCTCTCTCTCTCTCTCTCTCCCTCTCTCTCTCTCTGTGTGTGTGTGTGTGTGTTTCTCTCGTCCTCTCTCCCCGACGACCCGCCGCCGCCCTTGCCCCGTCGCCCCTCGCCCCGTCGCCCCGCACCCCTCCCCTGCGACGCCCCAACATCCATCGCGCCGCCCCCGCCCCTTTCTCAGCCGCCGCCCCTCGCCCAACCGCCCGCCCGCCGCCCAGACCTCGCCCCTCCTGCGTCGCTTCACCCGTCAACTGGCTGTCCGCCTTCCCTCGCCTGGTGGCGCCTCCTCCAGTGACCGCCTCCCATCCACCGGCCGCCACGCCTCCACCGGCGATCCCCTGCAGGTGAGTTCTTCCCCCCCCCCTATTTTTTAGTTTATTTTTTTAGTTCTTTTAGTGTAGTTTCTGTTTTATTTTTATTTTTAGTTTTAGTTTTAGTTTAGTTTTATTTTCAGTTTAGTATTAGTTTTAGTTTTAGTTTTTTTAGTTTAGTTTATTTTAGATTAGTTTTAGTTTTAGTTTAGAAGAAGAAGAGTAGAAGGAGGAGGAGGAGGGAGAAGAAGAAGAAGAAGAAGAAGAAGAAGAAGAAGTAGTAGAAGAAGAAGAAGAGGAAGAGAAGAAGGAAAGGAAAACCTCCCCCCCGCCAACTTATTGTCTATGTGGATCTGTAAAGGATTGGTTCAAGGAGGCTAATATTAAGGAACCTTATAGAGATAGATTCATCATTTCCTAGCCAACTTATCTGCAATATGCATGATGTCATTCGCTCATTTGCTCAATTTATGGCTAGGGATGAAACATTAGTAGATCACAGTGGAGATACTGCTAAAAAAACCATAGATCATCAACTTTTCTTAGATTGTCTATAAAAACCAAAGGAGTGGGATCAGATGTATTTGAGTAGAGAGCAGAAATTGCTTAGGTCACTAATATTAACCGGAAGCCTCGAAATTCAGCCTGGTGATTCGTTGATTAACTTCCCAAGTCTACGACTTCTACATATTGAATCTGCAAATATTGCTGCACTGGTTGAATGTGTGTACCAACTCAAGCACTTGAGATATTTGGTATTAAAGATGACTGATATTTGTAGACTGCCAGAGAATATCCATGAGATGAAATTCCTACAACATATTAGCCTTGAAGGTTGTGAAAGTTTTGTGAAACTTCCAGATAGCATTGTCAGGCTTCAAGGGTTGAGATTTCTTTATATTGAGGACACTTGTGTAAACTTTATTCCTAGGGGTTTCCGGGCTCTTACAAATTTCAGGGTACTATGTGGGTTTCCAGCCTATATTGATGGTGACTGGTGTAGTATGGAAGAGTTGGGGCCTCTTTCACAGCTCAATTGCCTTTCACTATGGAGCCTAGAAAATGTACCTACTGCCTTGTTGGCTGCAAAGGCGAGGGTAAATGCAAAGAAACAACTCACCTCTCTTGCTTTAACATGTGGTAGTAGGGTTGGAGATGGGTTGGTCCAAGGAGGAGTCTCTGAGTTCAAGGGGGAGGAGCAAAGAAGAGGGAAAGGGAAAGGAAAAAGAAGAAGAGGAGGAGAAAAAGAATAAGAAGAAGAAGAAGAAGAAGAAGAAGAAGAAGAAGAAGAAAAAGAAGAAGAAGAAGAAGAAGAAGAAGAAGAAGAAGAAGAAGAAGAAGAAGAAGAAGAAGAAGAAGAAGAAGAAGAAGAAGAAGAAGAAGAAGAAGAAGAAGAAAAGGAAGAGGAGGAAGACGAAGAAAAGGAAAAAGAGGAAAAAGGAAGAAGATGGGAAGAAGAAGAAAAAGACACGTTTTTATACTTCCTTATTTAGGGTTCCGCCACGTTTTGCAGTATCTTTATTTAGTTTAGTTGAATGTTTTTATACTGCTAGCTAGTTATTATATGAAATTCAACTAAAGTCAACATTTTTTACGACTAGTGGTACTAATAAATTCAACTAGAGCCATCATATGTCCACAAGTGCATTGTTTTTTTAATGAGAAATGATAACTTGGTGTAGTTGATTATCTTCTGCTCAAAATTTCTTATGTTATAATGTTGTATGATAATGTTGTAAGGGTACTAATTGATCTCTTCTGCTGCTTATCAGAGATGGGGGGAAGCCGCCACCGTAGACTCCGCTTTGCCACACCGCAGTACGAGTTGGATGCTTCTGAGTTCTTCGGTATCATACTTGGGACTTCAGTATCATCCATGACGCAAGTATATAAACGGAGAGATCTCCCCTTCACCCATCTCATTATGATATTTGTTGTTTGCTACATCACTCATTGTCCCAAACTATAGAGGCTGCCTGACAGTTTTATGAACATGTTGGGTGAAGATCCGCCAAATAATGTGAAGCTGCGACAAGCCGGCAGCGGGTTTCGCAGGCTGTGGGACGTGGAGTTGGTGATCAAGGATGGCCACATGTACTTGTGTCGTGGCTGGGAGAAGTTCTACCGTGCCTACGACCTGCGGCTGGGGTACTTCCTTCTCTTCAGGTACGACGACGACGCCACCATGCTCATCGTGAAGGTGTTCAACGCGACTATGTGTCGCATGCGCTACGCTGACGACGATGATGCCAGTACGTTTTGCATCTTCTTATTCCTCTACATTTGGCTTTGTCTCGCATAGATTATTAACGGCCATTGTTGCATTTGGACAGGCAATGGGAGCAGCAGCAGCGACACTGGCTACATCCAAAGCAGCAGCGACGCTGGCTAGAGCCAAAGCAGCAGCGATTCTGGCTGCAGCAAAGACAGCAAGGAGGATGATCCAGATTGCAGTGGGGAAGAAGAGGAGCGGAGTGGGCATCAGGCTGAGGATGACCTAGCGATGGTGGTGGCTGACCAAGGGCAAGAGATGGTGGTGGTTGACCATGGGCAAGAGTTGGTGGTGGCTGAGGATGACCTAGCGATGGTCGTGCCTGTGCTGCCTGAAGATGGCCTCACGATGGTGGTGGTGTTGAGGAACGTTGCAGAAAATTAAAATTTTTCCTACGGTTTCACCAAGATGGCCTCACGATCGCGTGCGGAAGCGTTCAATGGAACGGGGATGATGGAGTCATACTCCCCGTGATTCAGATCACCGATGACCTAGTGCCGAACGGACAGCACCTCCGCGTTCAACACACGTACGGAGCGGAAGACATCTCCTCCTTCTTGATCCAGCAAGGGGGAAGGAGAGGTTGATGAAGATCCAGCACGACGGCGTGGTGGTGTATGCAGCAGAACTCCGGCAGGCTTCGCTAAGCAACTACGGGAGGAGGAGGAGGTGTAGCGGAGAGGGAGGTGCCAAGGGCTTCAGGTGCGGCCACCCCTCCCTCCCCGCCCCTTTATATAGGTGCAAAAGAGGGGAGGGCAGCCTTGCCCCTTCCTCCAAGGAAGGGGTGCGGCCAAGAGGGGAGGAGTCCATCCTCCCCAAGGCACCTCGGAGGTGCCTTCCCCTTTAGGACTCTTCCTCCCAAGTCTCCTTGGCGCATGGGCCCTTTTGGGGCTGGTGCCCTTGGCCCATATAGGCCAAGGAGCACCCCTACAGCCCATGTGGCCCCCGGGCAGGTGGACCCCGGTGGACCCCGGACCCCTTTCGGGACTCCCAGACAATACCGATAATGCCCAAACTTTTCCGCGACCAAAATAAGACTTCCTATATATAAATCTTTACCTCCGGACCATTACGGAACTCCTCGTGACGTCCGGGATCTCATCCGGGCTCCGAACAACATTCGGTTTGCTGCGTACTCATATTCATACAACCCTAGCGTCATCGAACCTTAAGTGTGTAGACCCTACGGGTTCGGGAGACATGCAGACATGACCGAGACGGCTCTCGGGCAATAACCAACAGCGAGATCTGGATACCCATGTTGGCTCCCACATGCTCCTCGATGATATCATCGGATGAACCACGATGTCGAGGATTCAATCAACCCCGTATACAATTCCCTTTGCCAATCGGTATTTTACTTGCCCGAGATTCGATCGTCGGTATCCCAATACCTCGCTCAATCTCGCTGCCGGCAAGTCACTTTACTCGCACCGTAATGCATGATCCCGTGACCAAACACTTGGTCACTTTGAGCTCATTATGATGATGCACTACCGAGTGGGCCCAGTGATACCTCTCCGTAATACGGAGTGACAAATCCCAGTCTCGATCCGTGTCAACCCAACAGATACTTTCGGAGATACCTGTAGTGCACCTTTATAGTCACCCAGTTACGTTGTGACGTTTGGTACACCCAAAGCACTCCTACGGTATCCGGGAGTTACACGATCTCATGGTCTAAGGAAGAGATAGTTGACATTGGAAAAGCTCTAGCAAAACGAACTACACTATCTTGTGCTATGCTTAGGATTGCGTCTTGTCCATCACACCATTCTCCTAATGATGTGATCCCGTTATCAACGACATCCAATGTCCATAGTCAGGAAACCACGACTATCAGTTGATCAACGAGCTAGTCAACTAGAGGCTCACTAGGGACATATTGTGGTCTATGTATTCACTAGAGTCAATAATCTAGTTACATTGTGATGAATCGAACACCCATAGAGTTCTGGTGTTGATCATGTTTTGCTCGCGGAAGAGGTTTAGTCAACGGATCTGCGACATTCAGATCCGTATGCACTTTGCAAATTTCTATGTCTCCATCTTGAACATTTTCACGAATGGAGTTGAAGCGACGCTTGATGTGCCTGGTCTTCTGGTGAAACCTGGGCTCCTTGGCAAGTGCAATAGCTCCAGTGTTGTCAAAGAAGAGTTTGATCGGCTCCGACGCATTGGGTATGACTCCTAGGTCAGTGATGAACTCCTTCACCCATATTGCTTCATGTGCTGCCTCCGAGGCTGCCATGTACTCCGCTTCACATGTAGATCCCGCCACGACGCTTCCGCTTGCATCACCAGCCATCGCTTCCACCATTCAACATATGCACGTATCCGGTTTGTGACTTTGAGTCATCAGATCTGTGTCGAAGCTAGCATCGACGTAACCCTTTACGACGAGCTCTTCGTCACCTCCATAAACGAGAAACATGTCCTTTGTCCTTTTCAGTACTTCAGGATATTCTTGACCGCTGTCAGTTGTTCCTTGCCGGGATTACTTTGGTATCTTCCTACCAAACTCACGGCAAGGTTTACATCAGGTCATGTACACAGCATGGCATACATAATAGATCCTATGGCTGAGGCATAGGGGATGACACTCATCTCTTCTTTATCTTTTGCCGTGGTCGGGCATTGAGCCGAGCTCAATTTCACACCTTGCAAAACAGGCAAGAACCCTTTCTTGGAATGATCCATTTTGAACTCCTTCAAAATTTTATCAAGGTATGTGCTTTGTGAAAGACCTATGAGGCGTCTCGATCTATCCCTATAGATTTTGATGCCTAATATGTAAGCAGCTTCTCCAAGGTCCTTCATTGAAAAACTCTTATTCAAGTAGGCCTTAATGTTGTCCAAGAGTTCTATATCATTTCCCATCGTAAGTATGTCATCAACATATAATATGAGAAATGCCACAGAGCTCCCACTCACTTTCTTGTAAACGCAGGCTTCTCCATAAGTCTCATAAACCCAAACGCTTTGATCATCTCATCAAAGCGAATGTTCCAACTCCGAGATGCTTGCACCAGCCCATAAATGGATCGCTAGAGCTTGCATACCTTGTTAGCATTCTTAGGGTCGACAAAACCTTCCGGCTGCATCATATACAGTTCTTCCTTAAGATAACCGTTAAGGAACGCTGTTTTGACGTCCATCTGCCATATCTCATAATCATAGTATGCGGCAATTGCTAACATGATTCAGACGGACTTAAGCTTCGCAACGGGAGAGAAAGTCTCATCGTAGTCAATCCCTTGAACTTGTCGATAACCCTTAGCGACAAGTCGAGCTTTATAGATGGAGACATTACCATCCGCGTCCGTCTTCTTCTTAAAGATCCATTTATTTTTTATCGCTCGCCGATCATCGGGCAAGTCTGTCAAAGTCCATACTTTGTTTTCATACATGGATCCTATCTCGGATTGCATGGCTTCAAGCCATTTGTTGGAATCCGGGCCCGCCATCGCTTCTTCATAGTTCAAGGTTCACCGTTGTCTAACAACATGATTTCCGGGACAGGGTTGCCGTACCACTGCAGTGCGGAACGTGTCCTAGTGGACCTAATAAGTTCAAGAGCAACTTGATCCGAAGTACCTTGATCATCATCATTAATTTCCTCTCCAATTGGTGTAACATTTTCCTGAGCTGCACTACTTTCCGGTTCAAGAGGTAGTACTTCATCGAGTTCTACTTTCCTCCCACTTACTCCTTTCGAGAGAAACTCTTTTCCAGAAAGGATCCGTTCTTGGCAACAAAGATCTTGCCTTCGGATCTAAGGTAGAAGGTATACCCAATGGTTTCCTTAGGGTATCCTATGAAGACGCATTTTCCGATTTGGGTTCGAGCTTTTCAGGTTGAAGTTTCTTGACATAAGCATCGCATCCCCAAACTTTTAGAAACGACAGCTTAGGTTTCTTCCCAAACCATAATTCATACGGTGTCGTCTCAACGGATTTAGACGGTGCCCTATTTAAAGTGAATGTAGCTGTCTCTAGAGCGTATCCCCAAAATGATAGCGATAAATCTGTAAGAGACATCATAGATCGCACCATATCCAATAGAGTGTGATTACGACGTTCGGACACAATGTTACGCTGAGGTGTTCCAGGCAGCGTGAGTTGTGAAATGATTCCACATTTCCTTAAGTGTGTACCAAATTCGTGACTTAAATATTCTCCTCCACGATCTGATCGTAAGAACTTTATTTTTCGGTCACGTTGATTCTCTACCTCATTCTGAAATTCCTTGAACTTTTCAAAGGTCTCAGACTTGTGTTTCATCAAGTAGACATACCCATATCTACTCAAGTCATCGGTGAGAGTGAGAACATAACGATATCCTCCGCATGAGCCTCAACGCTCATTGGACCGCATACATCGGTATGTATGATTTCCAATAAGTTGGTTGCTCGCTCCATTGTCCCGGAGAACGGAGTCTTGGTCATCTTGCCCATGAGGCATGGTTCGCATGTGTCAAATGATTCATAATCGAGAGACTCCAAAAGTCCATCAAGATGGAGCTTCTTCATGCGCTTGACACCAATGTGACCAAGGCGGCGATTACACAAGTATGTGGGACTATCGTTATCAACTTTACATCTTTTGGTATTCACACTATGAATATGTGTAATATTACGCTCGAGATTCATTAATAATAAACCATTGACCATCGGAGCATGACCATAAAACATATCTCTCATATAAATAGAACAACCATTATTCTCGGATTTAAATGAGTAGCCATCTCGCATTAAACGAGATCCAGATACAATGTTCATGCTCAAACTTGGCACTAAATAACAATTATTGAGGTTCATAACTAATCCCGTGGGTAAATGTAGAGGTAGCGTGCGACGGGCGATCACATCGACCTTGGAACCATTCCCGACGCCCATCGTCACCTCGCCCTTTGCCGCCTCCGCTTATTCCGCAACTCCTGCCGTGAGTTACAAATATGAGCAACGGCACCGGTATCAAATACCCAGGAGTTACTACGAGTAATCGGTAAGGTACACATCAATTACATGTATATCAAATATACCTTTAGCGTTGCCGGCCTTCTTATCCGCTAAGTATTTGGGGCAGTTCCGCTTCAAAGGACCCTTCCCTTGCAATAAAAGCACTCACCTCGTGCTTGGGTCCATTCCTTGACTTCTTCCCGGCAATCGGCTTACGGGCGCGGCAACATCCTTGCCGTCCTTCTTGAAGTTCTTCTTTCCTTGCCCTTCTTGAACTTAGTTGTTTTATTGACCATCAACACTTGATGTTCTTTCTTGATTTCAACCTCTCACGACTTCAAGCATTGAAAATACTTCGGAATGGTCTTCACCATCCCCTGCATATTGTAGTTCATCACAAAGCTCTTGTAGCTTGGTGGGGAGCGATCAAGGATTCTGTCAATGACCGCCTCGTCCGGAGGTTAATGTCCAGTTGGGACAAAGCGGTTGTGCAACCTGCACATTTTGAGTATGTGCTCACTGACAGAACTGTTTTCCTCCATCTTACAACTATAGAACTTGTCGGAGACTTCATATCTCTCGACCCGGACATGAGCTTGGAAAACCATTTTCAGCTCCTCGAACATCTCATATGCTCCGTGTTGCTCAAAACGCTTTTGGAGCCCCGGTTCTAAGCTGTAAAGCATGCCGCACTGAACGAGGGAGTAATCATCAGCACGAGATTGCCAAGCATTCATAATGTCTTGGTTCTTTGGGATGGGTGCTTCACCTAGTGGTGCTTCTAGGACATATTGTTTCTTGGCAGCTATGAGGATAATCCTCAGGTTCCGTACCCAGACCGAATAGTTGCTGCCATCATCTTTCAGATTGGTTTTCTCTAGGAACGCGTTGAAGTTCATGGTGACATTAGCGTTGGCCATTTGATCTACAAGACATTTTGCAAAGATTTTAGACTATTGTTCATGATAATAAAGTTCATCTAATCAAATTATTTAATGAACTCCCACTCAGATTAGACATTCCTCTAGTCATCTAAGTGTTACACGATCCGAGTCGACTAGGCCGTGTCCGATCATCACGTGAGACGGACTAGTCATCGTCGGTGAACATTCTCATGTTGATCGTATCTTCCATACGACTCGTGTTCGACCTTTTGGTCTCCGTGTTCCGAGGCCATGTCTGTACATGCTAGGCTCGTCAAGTTAACCCTAAGTGTTTTGCATGTGTAAAACTGTCTTACACCCGTTGTATGTGAACGTAAGGATCTATCACACCCGATCATCACGTGGTGCTTCGAGACTATTTAACTTTAGCAACGGTGCACGCTTAGGGAGAACACTTCTTGAAATTGTTGTAAGGGATCATCTTATTTACTACCGTCGTTCTAAGTAAACAAGATGCATAAACATAATAAACATCACATGCAATTATATAGTAGTGACATGATATGGCCAATATCATATAGCTCCATTGATCTCCATCTTCGGGCTCCATGATCATCTTGTCACCGCATGACACCATGATCTCCATCATCATGATCTCCATCATCATGTCTTCATGAAGTTGTCACGCCAACGACTACTTCTACTTCTATGGCTAACGTTTAGCAATAAAGTAAAGTAATTTACATGGCGTTCTTCAATGACACGCAGGTCATACAAAAAATAAAGACAACTCCTATGGCTCCTGCCGGTTGTCATACTCATCGACATGCAAGTCGTGATTCCTATTACAAGAACATGATCTCATACATCACAATATATCATTCATCATTCATCACAACTTCGCCATATCACATCACATGACAATTGCTGCAAAAAAAAGTTCGACGTCCTCTAATTGTTGTTGCATCTTTTACGTGGCTGCAATTGGGTTCTAGCAAGAACGTTTTCTTACCTACGAATAACCACAACGTGATTTTTTCAACTTCTATTTACCTTTCATAAGGACCCTTTTCATCGACTCCGCTCCAACTAAAGTGGGAGAGACAGACACCCGCCAGCCACCTTATGCAACTAGTGCATGTCAGTCGGTGGAACCGGTCTCACGTAAGCGTACGTGTAAGGTTGGTCCGGCCGCTTCATCCCACAATACCGTTGAAGCAAGATAAGACTAGTAGCGGCAAGCAAGTTGACAAGATCTACGCCCACAACAAAATTGTGTTCTACTCGTGCAATAGAGAACTACGCATAGACCTAGCTCATGATGCCACTGTTGAGGAACGTTGCAGAATATTCAAAATTTTCCTACGGTTTCACCAAGATCCATCTATGAGTTCATCTAGCAACGAGTCATGGGAGAGTGATTGCATCTACATACCACTTGTAGATCGCGTGCGGAAGCGTTCAATGGAACGGGGATGATGGAGTCGTACTCGCCGTGATTCAGATCACCGATGACCTAGTGCCGAACGGACAGCACCTCCGCGTTCAACACACGTATGGAGCGGATGGCGTCTCCTCCTTCTTGATCCAGCAAGGGGGAAGGAGAGGTTGATGAAGATCCAGCAGCACGACGGCGTGGTGGTGGATGCAGCAGAACTCCTACAGGGCTTCGCTAAGCAACTACGGGACGAGGAGGAGGTGTAGCGGGAGGGAGGTGCCAAGGGCTTGTGGTGCGGCCACCCCTCCCTCCCTCCCTTTATATAGGTGCAAAAGAGGGGAGAGGCAGCCTTGCCCCTTCCTCCAAGGAAGGGGTGCGGCTAAGAGGGGAGGAGTCCATCCTCCCCAAGGCACCCCTGAGGTGCCTTCCCCCTTTAGGACTCTTCCCTCCCAAGTCTCCTTGGCGCATGGGCCCTTTTGGGGCTGGTGCCCTTGGCCCATATAGGCCAAGGAGCACCCCCTACAGCCCATGTGGCCCCTTGGGGCAGGTGGACCCCCCGGTGGACCCCCGGACCCCTTTCGGCACTCCCGGTACAATACCTATAATGCCCGAAACTTTTCCGGCGACCAAAATAAGACTTCCTATATATAAATCTTTACCCCCGGACCATTTCGGAACTCCTCGTGACGTCCGGGATCTCATCCGGGACTCCGAACAACATTCGGTTTGCTGCATACTCATATTCATACAACCCTAGCGTCACTGAACCTTAAGTGTGTAGACCCCACGGGTTCGGGAGACATGCAGACATGACCTAGACGGCTCTCGGGCAATAACCAACACCGGGATCTGGATACCCATGTTGGCTCCCACATGCTCCTCGATGATATCATCGGATGAACCACGATGTCGAGGATTCAATCAACCCCGTATACAATTCCCGTTGCCAATCGGTATTTTACTTGCCCGAGATTCGATCGTCGGTATCCCAATACCTCGTTCAATCTCGTTGCCGGCAAGTCACTTTACTGCATCAGTAATGCATGATCCCGTGACCAAACACTTGGTCACTTTGAGCTCATTATGATGATGCACTACCGAGTGGGCCCAGTGATACCTCTCCGTCATACGGAGTGACAAATCCTAGTCTTGATCCGTGTCAACCCAACAGATACTTTTGGAGATACCTGTAGTGCACCTTTATAGTCACCCGATTCGCCAGGACGTTTGGTACACCCAAAGCACTCCTACGGTATCCGGGAGTTACACGATCTCATGGTCTAAGGAAGGGATACTTGACATTGGAAAAGCTCTAGCAAAACGAACTACACGATCTTGTTCTATGCTTAGGATTGGGTCTTGTCCATCACATCATTCTCCTAATGATGTGATCCCGTTATCAACGACATCCAATGTCCATAGTCATGTAACCATGACTATCAGTTGATCAACGAGCTAGTCAACTAGAGGCTCACTAGGGACATATTGTGGTCTATGTATTCACACGTGTATTATGATTTCCGGATAATACAATTATAGCATGAATAAAAGACAATTATCATGAACAAGGAAATATAATAATACTTTTATTATTGCCTCTAGGGCATATTTCCAATAGGTGGTGCCTGACAATGACCTCGCGCAGGTGGTGGCGCCGGTGATCCCCCAGCTGGGCGACATGACCACGCCAATTGTTGTAGAAGACTACATCCCACTGCCTCCACCGCCTTGCCGCTCTTGGCGCATCAGGCTGAGGAAGGAGAAGGAGAAGAACAATGAGAACTGAACTATGTCAGGTATGTCAGATCTCCAAAATGATCTATACATACTTAGCTTTGTTTCCTCCGAAATGACATAAGTTAGCTCTAATATGCTTATAGTTACCTATGTTAGCTCTAATAAGCTTAAAGTCTTCTTCTTCTTCTTCTTCTTCTTCTTCTTCTTCTTCTTCTTCTTCTTCTTCTTCTTCTTCTTCTTCTTCTTCTTCTCCAAAATGACATAAGTTAGCTCTAAGTTAGCCCTAATATGCTTAGTTCACTCAAAGATGGCATAAGTAGCTAGGTTGGCTCCATTTTACCTAAGTTGGCTCTAATATGCTAAGTTATCTCTAGTATGCTTAGTTTCCTATAGGTTAGCTCCAAAATTACTTATGTTAGCACAAAATGACCAAGTTTACATAATAAGCTTATAGTATTGTTCTTCTTCTTATTCTTCTTATTCTTCTCCAAAATTACATAAGTTAGCTCTAAGTTAGCTCTAATATGCTTAGTTCACTCAAAGATGGCATAATTAGCTAGGTTGGCTCCATTTTACTAAGTTGGCTCTAATATGCAAGTTAACTCTAATATGCTAAGTTATCTTCTTCTTCTTCTTCTAGTATTCTTCTAGTCTTCTTCTTCTTCTTCATTTTCTTCTAGGTTAGCTCCATTTTACTTAAGTATGCTTACTTATTATAGTCTTCTTCTTCTTCTAACATCTTATTTATCATTTTGCAGTTTTGATTTAATTCACGGAAGCTTGCATGGATGGAGTGCTTCTTTTCCATTTGTGATTTTATTTTGTATCAATGACTTGCATGTTTGGAACTTGTTATATATGGATGGATGGATAACGGTGTTGGATGAACAATGTGAAACTTTTGTAATATGTAAGGATGCATGGAACTATATATGTGTTGGTTATGTATGTATATGATGAAACTTGTGTGTTGGATATGCTTGTTGTTTATATATGTATATCTGTGTATATTTGTGAATTGCTGTCAAATTGAATGAATTTAATGAAAAACAGGGCTGTACAGGCTCTTTGCCCTTCGCTAGCTAGCGGACGGCAAACGTGCCACGTGGCAGATACCAGCGACTTCTGGGACTAGCATGTTTGAGCACTTTGCCGTTTGCTAGCGGACGGCAAAGACCTTAGCCTCTTTGCCGTCTGCTGGCTGACGGCAAAGAACACCGTTAAGCCCTAACGGCTCTCAGCCCACCTCACTGCCGTCCATAATCGTTGCCGTCTGCTGGCCACCAACGGCGGACGGCATAATCCTTTGCTGTCCATTTCCAGGTAGCGGACGACAAAGAAGGTTTTTGCTGGCACGTGTTCAGACGGATGGTTTGTCGTCTGCTGGCGGACGGCAAAGAAGTTGCTGTCCGTGATCCATGCCTTTGTCGTCCGCCAAGTGAACTCCAGTAGTAAAAGAGCAATAGTGTTGTAATCCCAACTACTACAAGTATCTCCTGCGGTGCAATCGAGGATCAAACTCCGGACCATGTCAGTCACGAAGCGAATGCAACAAAAACGAACATCAAGCTTTTGGCTACCGAATCCCAAAAAAATACCCATGGGGCGGGATACGTGGTTACCACGGTTACCGAAAAAACCGAGTGGACATCGATCAAAATTTTCAAATGAATTTCAAATTAAAATTTATTTCAACTCAGTATAGGTAGGTTGTATACTCATTTTAGTCAGGAATTCACTATTGTTGCAGTGGTTTTCTTCATGCCTGTCATTGAATGCTGAGGTGGTGAGTTTGGTACCCGCGTGTGCTTATTAATTTTTACAATATAGTATATTCAAATTCAAAAAGTTTGAATTATTTTTGCTCCGGATGCCCATTTAATGCCGGGGGGGTGGCATGGAAATACTTAGTAACCGTCCAAAATTTCGAGCGGTAACCAAAATACTGGCGAATACTACTACGATACTGCCCCTTCCCAACATGATGGTCTCCAACGGTTGCTGCCAGAAAGAGGAATTAGACTATCCCCTCAAATCTCTGCTTCCATTCCAAGCACCAGTTGTTCAGAGATGATTCAAAGCTGGATATTTGAAAGAGAGAAATATCCTAGATGAAACTTCCAGATAACTGGATCATTTTCATTCCATTTCAAATGAAAAGGATCCACCGGGCTTTCAGCCCTTCTCCTCTACAAGAGGAATTTCTTGATACCTGGCATCAGCTTCTTTATCCATCGGTGCTTCCCGCAAGCAAGCAAATAGTAGACAATCATCATCAATTGATTAAGATTCAATCAAAACGATCCACATGTAAACACAGGGACACATGTGCAAGATTACCACGAAGCAAGACAACTGTTGGCCTTATATACTTACAAAGTCCCAAAATACTAATAGAACCAAAAGCACGAAGACAATAGAAAAAATAACAAAAAAGGTAACAGAACCAAGAGCAACTGTTGACAAAAGATGACAAAAACAGAATCTCTCACATCTCCAACAACTGCTGCCAGACAAAAAAAGGCCAAAAGCAGTGCAGATCACTAGAATCGAATCAAGAACTAGAACGAGACACTTTAGAATCTTATCCTGAACTGATTAAAGATTCAGATAATGGACGTATGAGAACAACCATGGGAGATGATATATAAATGAGAATAATCATGGGATATGATGCATAATATTCGATCGAGCCTTTTACATGGACTATGGACTGCTCCACTATAGTATTGGCCGAGCCAGCCTCTTTGCACATGGAATGCGGGCTACTCTAGTCACAATGTCTGCCAAGCCTTTGTAGTGGGCTTCTTCAGGCAAGACAAAGGAAAAATGGACTGAAACTAACAAATAATTGACTAAAGAATGGAAAAAGCACATAAAGAAACACTACTCAAAAGGTGGACTATTGACCATCTCTACTCTTCAATGCTTCATCCACTATATTGTACAAATATAGTACCTAGAAAGTAAATAAATGTGATAATGAGAATCCCGTATGCCAAAACTATCCCTACAACTTGAATAAGCACATAATAAGGAAAGCATCATGAGCGGGTGATGCCAAGCAAAACCAAATCCTGAAAATCGGCGACGCCATAAGGATTCAAATTCACAGTGTCCTTAGCCTTTAAATGGCATTCATGTCCCTCTTCACTCGCAACATGCATGCATGCAGTCATGGACTAGCACAACAACCAAAGAACCATCCCACATCCACCAACCCTTTGTATCAATATAAAGGTCTTGGGCGTTTGAGATAGAGCAATTCATGGTCCATTTGATTTCATAAATTGCTATAATAGGTACGCTGCCTAATCGCTTCGATCGGTCTCACAGTGTAGGATCTAATTTGATCACAAATTCACTCAGTTTTCTTTGAGATTTATTAGGAGTCACTGCCTTGTTTCACCTGCAAAAAAAGGGAATCATTGTCTTGTTGGTGGTAGTCCCAAGTCTTTATCTAAACTTTAAGTTTAGTTTCTTGGTGATAATGCTATTATGTCGCCAAGCTCATCCTATATGTCGGACTGCTTGAAAAACGATCAAAATTGATTGGCATTGGAAGTTGGGTAAAACTAAACTTTGGAGGCATCCAGGAAGATCTATAAACAGCCTCTGTTTGGTAATCAGACTGTTTCCCACTGTATTGTAGTTGGTAACCGATGGTCGTAAGAGATAAAAGGAGATTTTGAGGATTTGGATTTGGAAGTAGTTAGATATTCCACCGTACTGGTAGCCTAAGGCCAATCCATTGCATTTAGAAAAAGGTTTTCTTCACTATGCAGCTATGACCTCAATTGGTTCCCACGGAACGGGTTTACCCTTGCTTTTTGGCACATCTTGTTTTTGCCCCTATTTCGTTAAGTTATATCTCACTTTTCCCCTTCTGTACCATTTTCATCAGGTCAAGCCCCTTTGACCATGTTTCTCTCCAAAATAAACATGGGTAAGTGGAAGATGTGCTCTTTGCACATGTCACTTACATATGGGATCACGAAAAAGAAAAAATATAAAAACTCTCCCCCGCCCCACCCCCCTCTAAACATGTCACTTATATGTGGGACCCAGTCAAAAAAGAAGGGAAAAAACTCTCAACATGGGGGCCAGTTCTTTTTGCCTCATAATTCTCCAGAATATGATTCTGGGAAACTGCCCATAGAATCGTCTGCCCATAGAATCCGTCTGTCCAATTCTTTTCTGTAATTCTAGCTTGTGATTGTGCTACGAATTGTTTGTTGAAATGTCTGCAATGCCCCTAGATTGAAGTGAGTGATGAATTGGTAACACTTGGTTATTTCAGACAGTTTCATGTCTAATATGAACACGAAAACGAGATGCAAATCTCACAAACTATATAATATTACAATATAAAAACGAGTTGCAAATATTATGAAGTGCTTAACATTATAATTTAGAACCAGAGTTGGAAATATCATATAGTGCTTAATATTACAAGTAAAAAGCGAGTTGTAAACTACAAATAGATGGACGATCTCAAGGTACAAGACTGACATCAATAGCCTCACGTGTAGCGGCCATGGTACTGTAAACGAATGTGGAGGTTGCACGTACACATCATTGTCAAACTAGTCAAAATGCTCATCACATAACTTGCTATCATGAATGTAGTTGTGAAGACAAATGCATGCAGTGATGATCATCTTTTGGGTCTTCGGTTTGTACCGTGGTATGTCTTGGAGAATACGCCATTTCATCTTGAGAACACCAAAAGATCTTTCGACAACATTACGCAAAGAAGAAAGTCGATGGTTGAATGTCTCATACCTCCCCATGGGAGGGTGTTGCTCGAAATCAGGTACATGATATCATTGCCCCTGTTATGGTGCTAGATGTCCAACTGTTGGGAGATCCTAAGTGGACAAGGTAGTAATTATCTACAATAAGAATATGCATGCATACACGTACATAACAATATGTGTACATACAAGAGATTACCTGTGGGTGGTCGTGGATAATACTCATAATGAACTATAGCATGCCTCCATACACATGTGTCATGAACAAATCTGGGCCATCCAGGAACAACAAAAGTGAACCTTATATTCAAATCACACACTCTCATGATATTTTTGGTTATGTACCCTTTCCTATTCCTGTGTTGGGGCTCCAATTCCTTGGGCATAACCACTTTAATGTGTGTTCCACCTATGGCTCCAATAGCATTTTTTTAATGAGGCCATCACCTTGTTTTTCTAAGTATGGGATGAGGTTCAGAGAAAGATGGATCCATTTGTCTAATGTACTCACAAGCCATGCAGTATACACACTCCAAAACCTCATGGATTTTTTTGTTAGTGACAGAACAACTATGTGCAAACCGATCTGCAACATTTTCAGTGGTTTGCGTTGTCCCTAGAGTCCATATAAAAAGCGCAAACGCTTCTTTGGATGATATGTTGCAAGTTGACTTAAGCCCATACTTCTCAACCAACAAATCATGCAATGGTAAAACACCGACCTCCTCATTCCGAACATAGCGTAGAAAGCTTTTGGATCATGCTCTTTCTCTTCCACCCGTTGGATGTCTGTAACAAGGGGTAATCTTCTTGACCCATAGGGCAATGATTGGCTTGGCGATGAAATGCAAGAATTCCTGCCTCAAACTCCTCATCTTCTTGTTTTTTTATCCATCTGCCACAACCACATACACACATAGGAGGTTAACAACAAGATACAGTGGCAAGCTCAACGGATACAAGCTGAAAGCACATACTTTGGTTCAAACCAAATAACATAGTGGAATACGATACAAGTTCAAAGGAAATACATGGGTTCAAAGCGAATAATATAGGAAAGTATGGTGCAAGTTCAAAGCAAATACAATGGTTCAAAGCAAATAACATAGTTCACTACGATACAAGCTGAAAGCAGTTGAAACATAGAGGTTCTACTTATTATTGAACTCCCATGTTTTGTTTATCCATATGAGCCTCACTAGGCTCGTGGCCCTTTAAGACGGAGAAATTATCATGATTTGTCGTGATCCTTGAAGGCGGAGAAATTATTACAATTTGTCTGATCCCTAAAAAGTTGTGAAGTATATATATGAACATCACTCCCAGGTGTACCACCATCTGCTTCTACCATGGCCAGCATTTCGTGAATCTCTTGTCTTGCTAAAACTTGAGTCTCACCTTCTAGTTCCTTGAATCAAAGAGGTCCACCATACGAACAAATGCCTCATATTCTGCTTGCTCACTTCCCACTTTTCATTCATCTTAGGACTTGGCGAGTAAGGACATGCCGTCTTCTTCCCACTCTTTGCACGATTCACATGAGGTGTAACTTTTCATTTAGATGAAAGTATCGAACCGAGCATGAGTCGGGATCGATCTTCACCCGACTTTGAATTAACAAAGCCATCAACCGGCCAGTATTACAAGAGCACAAGATAAAACCGAAGAAAAAAGGAGAACAAGGATGCAACCCCAAGGCAGCAGATACAAGGTACTATGGAGGCTAAACTCTATGACTAAAGAAGAAAAAGAATACAACTTGGGGACCTAACAGGGGCTAGAAGGGACTGCATCATGGGAAGGAGCTCGCCATCGACACACCGAAGGAAAAGTGGAGCTGCTCTCGCCAGAGCCAGCAAGAACACCTGAAAACAGGGCAACCACTCGAGCACACCTGAGGCCACAAATTGCATCTCGCACAGGAGGAGCAAGCGGCATACTCAAGCCAGAGGAACAACACACTTCATGAAGACACGGTGAGGAATGGGCAACGAAGCCACCAGGAGGACTGAGCCACGCCAAGACCAGCGACACACCTCCAACGACGCGACCAGATCGCCGCAGAGGGGACCACTATCCCCTCTCACCCAGGCCGAGGGCGTCGACCCACCGGACTGCATAGAGGAGTGAGTGAAGCGGCTTGAGGAGGACACCGATCCTCCACGAAGGGGAGTCCCCGCTGGATGAAAGAGCCACCGCCAACTAGAACACCAAAGGATTGCTGCAGACCACCCTCCTCCCCACAAACCCAAAACGACGCCTTCAAGAAGGAGGTGCAAACGCACCGTCGCCGCCCAACCAAAAGGTTGTGGATTTTCACCCGGGAGGAGGGGAGGGAGATGGGCCTCAAAGTCACCTTCGGGAAGGGGAGCGGCGCCGAGCGCCACCGATGATGTGACCGCCGCCGCCGGCGGCCAAGGGTTTACCCCGATCCAGGGCTCCCCACCCCACCAACACAACACCGTCCACCAGATCCGGCCAGCCAGGGTGTGGTAGAGGCCGCAACACATGCCAAAGGAGGCGTCTTCAGATCTAGAACATGACGACCACGAGAAGCTGACCACCAGCTGCTCAAATCCACCGCCGGCCCGCTGGCCACACGGCCGGGCAGAGGTGGTCCACTGCGCCGAAGGACGCCGCCCGCACCACCAGGGGTCGCCGCCCCAAACCCGCCGGGCAGAGGGGGACCCGACGGCTGCCTCCGATGACGCAAGGAGGGGAGATCCCAGGAGGAGGGTGGCGGCGAACGTAGGGAGGGAGCCCTCGAGTCGTCCCCAGGAGGGCGACGCGAGGGGACGGGAGGGCTACCCACCAATGACACGAGGTGTAACTTCTGTTTTATCACTTCCACAACCAGACTCATCATCGAAATTGATATAGAACCTTGACATGTGGGCATTGGCATTCTCGCATGCTCATTTGTGACACAACAAGCACCAAACACCTCCTCCATTTTGTCCTCCTCCACAAGTTGAGCATGCCGAAACTTGCTAGCCTGCGGACGAGCCTGCAATGAAATAGCATGTATCCATGTTAAATGATATGAAATGAAAGAAGCAACATACTCGCTAAAATTACAAAAATAAAAGGTACCTTCAACTCCAATGGGCACAACTCATCCGTAGCAGCAATGGTCTTTGTATAAGGATCCGTTCTGATGCCCGAAGCTTTTTGAAGCAATGTCTTCCATATGCCATAATCACCTCCACATGCATCCCACCGGTTTTTTAATTATTGGTGCAAATAGTTTCTTCCTAGCGCCCATTAAACTTAGTAAGCAAATTAACTTGTCCTACATTGAACAAAGTGGTGTTTTCTGTGGCGTGGCTATTTGCTCGCACCTCCTCTACGCACACATCCATATAAATGGAATGAGGGGCAGCATCCTAAAGTCGTTTCGGATGCTTCACCTTTTTCATCTACAACATTCACATGTCATTTTTTTAATCTATACAATTTTTTTACTAAGCAACCACCAATCTGCGCCCTGCAGTAGTAAGCAATCAATCATATAGAAGTACATTCCTTGCAGATTTTATACAAGTTTTTTTTGCTAAATGTTGCATACAAAAAAATTCAGTACCCGCCATCAATCATATGTTTGCACCATCTAAAGCAGCATACAAATTAACAAGCAAGCAGAGAAATTAACAAACAAGCAGAGAAATTAGCATACATACGGCATCAGAGAGCAATACATGGAGAGAACATGAGGGAGAAGAGAGGTAGGGGATGAGGAGCTCACCAGCAAACTTGGCCGAGCGGAGGGAAGGGAGGGCCGGTCGGTCGCGTCCTGCTGCCGGGGGGAGGGAAGGGAGGGTAGGCTGGGCACGTCCTGTTGCATGGGGCAGATGGAGGTCGGGCCGAGCGGGGAGGACCGGAGGAGTCGAGGAGGGGCGGCCGGGCGGGAAGGATTTGATGAGGAGGGGCGGCCGGGTCGGGGCGGTATCCAAGGGGGCTCCCGCCGGCGGATCTGATGACGCCGGGGTGGGGAGCAGGCTGGCGGCATGCCAACACTAGCAGAGGAGGCTGGGGACGAGGTGAATCGGGGGTCGACGAAGCTTTTTTTTTTTTTGAGGGGTCGACGAAGCTGTTCGATAGAATCCCGTGCTTTCGGGCCTTGCTCGGTCGGGCTGCCCGAGTGGCCGTCATTTCAGTTGCCAATAGGGGTATTACCAGTCTTGCCCGCGCGGCGCCACGCCGTGCCCCGTCCATATGTATGTTTATGTATGCTATTTTAATTTTGTGTGATGAATTTAGGCCTGGAATAAGAGTTCTATGAGCATAAATGTGTAGTCATAAAAGGCAAGTTGTGTGCACGAGTAATTCGTAAATGATACCTTTATTATCACCATGAGTTATACATCTTGCAATATGGAAAATACACATTGCCATGCCCATCCATGTGCCAAAATGAAAAGTGCTACATGATAGTAACGTTGGATTGTAATTGAGTTTTATTTGATTAGTTTGAATTTATGACAAAAACGTTATGTGGTTAAGACCGCACAGCAGCATGCCGGGCTTCACTATTAAGTTTTTGTGTCATTTTTAGGACATATCGAATAGATTTTTGCATGTTTTTTTTCAATTGGTCTCGTTTTATTTTATTTTTATTTGGATATTATTTCGTTCTTCGCTAATAAGTTATGGTGCTACTTCTCCCTGATTTCTTCAGTGTGTATTCATCTTCTCAACTCGCAGGTGTAGAATCACAAAAAAATGTAAGTGATGTCGCTGCCGATGTAGACCATAAACCTTACTGAGTATATATTTGTTCATATATATTCAGTGTGTATTCATATTTTCAGAAAATTGTAGGCATAGCAGCTACATGTTTGTTCATATATATACTGGAGATTATGTGTGTTCAGTGATAACCTTACCGAATAGGTTCATTGACCCCCACTTGAACGGTCTGGTTTAGGAAGAACAAAAGAGGATCTAATATTTATTGTTATATACCCAGCTCATGAGGTGGTTGGTGTAATGAGGGAGGTAGTTGATCAAAGAGATGCATGATACATTCCATGTGAACATGCAAAGAAAAGTTGTTGCGGAAAAGATGATCTGGTTGTTTGGCCGGCGCCGGCGGAGGGCTGCCTTGCTATATCAGTGGATGGGGCCTTCAGCGCCAAGGAGAAGGATGCAGGAGTAGGTGTGGCTGTTAGAGACTCAACAGGAGACTTGGTACTGGCATCATGCAAATACATACAACGATGTGATGATTCCCTTGAAGATGAGTTGCTTGCTGCTGTTGAAGGGGTGATGATAGCACGCACATATGATCCAGGGCCTTTCGTCTTACAAACGGATTGCTCAAACTTAATAAAAATAGTCAACGTTCAGGGGCAGGATAAATCAAGAATTGGCCAGCTGGTGTCAGAGTTGAAGGCCTGTTTTGTTGAGGAGCGGGAGCTTTCCATCATGAAGTTAGATAGATCCCAGAATAGTGTTGCAGATTTTCTAGCCAAATTTTCGGGCTCAGAGCATCATACCGATCTGTGGTTACAGGATGCACCTGAGAATCTCCAATGTCTTTTGGCTATGGATTGTAATACTATTGAATAATCAATAAAGCTCTCACTTTTCCCGCAAAAATATATATTTAAGTGGAGGGTGCAAATTTGGCCGAAATGTGCCTCTATGATGTCAAATATACTTGGATATATAGTGTTGGATCACATGGCGATGCAATAGAGGCAAATATGTAAATACTCCCTCCGTCCCATAATATAAGACGTTTTTTGGCACTACACTAAAGTCAAAAAACGTCTTACATTTTGGGACGGAGGGAGTACTTATGATGCTTGAAACGATTTTGAAGTGATATATGTTGATCTGTATGATTGAGGGTAGTTTGCTGTCGGTTGTTCCTTTTGTGAATTATTTAATTTTATGCAATGTGTATAGTGTTTTATGTTAGTATTAACAAATAGTGCATGATATAATGATTTTTTGAGGGTATCGTGATAAAACGATTCGTGGTTAGAACTTTATTGTATGAGATATTCGATACATTCCACAAAAGGAAATTTACATCCTGATGTTGTGTACTAATCTCGGTCATGCGGCATTCTCTGATAGTTCATATCATATTTGTTCCAGATTGGTGCACCAATATAATTGGATCTATACATGTTCCCTATCTTGAGCCATGTTTATGGCAGAAATCCTAGAGCAATGTAGTGCTCAAAAACAAAAATTAAAAAAATTAAAAAAAATTGTCGTCAATCTATACAGAGATGCGGCTGCGCCAGCCAAGCCGCTCCATGGAGCAGATGCCCAAGACACCGTCATGGGTTTACACGCTTCTATATTGTATCAAGAACAACCGTCCCTTCCTTCAAAAAAATAAAAGAATAACCGTCCCCACACTAGGCATGCGCGGTGGATGGATAAAATCATGACCACCAAACAAAAGATCAGCTGCACAAAACAATAACCGCTGAATGCACACAGGAAACATACCCAGCCATATCCCAGTATAAATCTTATGATGGACAATCAGATTAAGGATGTGGCAATAATTTCTTAGTTTCCAATAAAAAGCTTTTTTTTAGATTTCAAAACTATTTGTTTATGTGTTGAAAATGCCCCGCATGTGTAAAACAATCATCAAGCTCTCTCATGGAGAATCACATTTAAAATGGTGAGCTGTTCACCATCTCTACTTATCAATGCTTCATTGAGTATATTGTACAAATATAACAACTATAAAATAAGGCGATCTAAACATGGAACTCCCATGCCAAAACTAACCTTCCAATTTGATGAAGCACACGATAAGAAAAGCACATTATGAATACTCCAGACAATGTCAAGCCAAACCAAATCGCAATCAATTGGTGACATTGCAAGGCTTTAAATACCAATCGCCCTTGGCCTTCGAATGGTGTCAATGTCCCTCTTCACTTGCAACGCGAGTACATGCATCCATTCACTATATAACAACCGAAGCATCATCCCACTCCAACCACCACCATATGCCAATATAAATGTCTTGGGAATTTGCGATTTACACTAGTTCATAGCCAATTTCATTTGGTATAGAGCGGGTGGGCTGTCTAATCATATAGATTTTAGGATCCAATTTGATCACATGTTCACTTGGTTTTTTAAGTTTTGTTAAGAATTGGTATCTTAGCTCTGGTGGTCCTAAAGTCTATCAATTTTTTAGATTTTGTATTTTGGTGATAAGACTATCATCTCACTGAATTCATTTGAGATGCTAGGGTGCTCGAAATGGCATAAAGTGATTGAAGTTGGAACTCGGGTAGAACAAGGCATTGGAGGAATACAGGAAGATGTATGAGCAATATTGTGATAGTTGGCAAGCATATATAAGCTGTCTGGTGGGCTGTCAATTGACTTGTCATAATATCCAAAAACAAATAGTAAATGCATGTGCCGATGTGACTACAAAAGTGGTAATGAATGAGCTTGGTGATGGTAATTTCTCTCTACTTGTTGATGAGTCTCCTGATGTATCGGTTAGAGAGCAAATGGCTGTGATTGTGAGGTTAGTTATTGGGCATGATTATTCTAATTCTGAATAAAACAAATTTCCAAAAAAACATCCGGATAACCAAATTATGTTGATTTCATTACAATTGAGGGCTTTGATCCCTTTTTTTCCTCTAAAAGAAAACTTTAGGATAACTCCTACCATCTTCTTTATCCAAGAGTGCATTCCACCAGCAAGCAAACAGTAGGTCGTCACCATTAATTAATTAGAATTCAATCAGAACAATCCGCAGGTGAACACAGGAACACGGAAAAAGCTTCACATGACAGCGCAGAGAATCAACCAATCCGGTTCCATAGGTAAACAGAAGAACACATAAGCACGATTAAGACAAAGCAAGATGACTACCCGAAATAGAGTTTCCCCCGCTTTATATTACAAAGCAACCATCACCGATAAAGCCAACGATACCACGCTGGGGCAGACAGCACAATCATGCCCAAAAGAAAACAAGAGAAAATAAGAGAAAGAAATGCGAGCAACACCGGCTCAACGAAAGCTATAGCATCCCGCAACCGCAGTGCTCACCAGAGAATTCCGCCACACTCCAATGCCCTCGAATCGCCGAGTACCAAGCAACACCTTCAAGAAGGACCGCGACGATGACGACGCTGCTGCCGGACGAGTCCTAGGATTTCTCCCGGTAGGCGGAGGGGAGTGAGGGAGAGGTATACCCGGCGCCTTTCAAGAAGGGTGGCGGCGCCCACAGGCGTCACCGCGTCGGAGTCGCCCAGGCCCGACAGAGATTTCACCCTACCTCTCACACCCACCACCCAGGACCAATTGTTGGCTTCACCCTGCCTAGCTACCGCCCACCACCATGCGCCACCACAGCCACGAGGACACCACCGTCGTCTCACCACGACAAACGTCGCGAGGCCAACCAGGCCGAACAAAACCACCGTTGACAGGGCCCGGCAGTACCGCAGCCACGTGGGAGGGGACAACCTCCACTGTCTCAAGCAGTAGCAGACTGGACGCAGAGCAGGAGCACGTCGGCCCAACTGCCCAGCCAGGCCCAGATCAGGCCCGCTAAGCTCCCGCTGCCGCGCTGCAGCAGACGCGACACAATAGCCGCCGCCCCCATCTCCCGTGGCTCGCCAGACCAGCCGAAGGCGGCCCGCCGGAGGCCAAGCCGGCCCGCCCCGCAACAGATCGGGCCCGAAGGGGCCCAGATCTGGGCCTGGAGGGCACCGCCGGCCAAGCCCCGCCGCCAACCACCAACGCCGCCACACAGCCACCTGATCTGCACCAGAACACCACCCGCCGAGGAACACCGCCGCCGGAACACGCGGCCCGAGCCGGGAACCGGGACGGGAGAAGGAAGAGGGGCCGCCACTGCCACCCAAGAACGGTGCCGACGCTGGATGACGACAGCGGCGGGAGGGGGCGGGGGGGGGGGGGGCTGGGGGTGCGCGCTTGGCGGCGGGGGGAAGGGAGGGCCGCCCCGGCCTCGCTCAGGGAGGCGGCGTGGGGGGTACGGGGCTGTGTCGTTACTCTCCTTTTGAATGGTTGAATATTCAGAAGAGGGCCTAGCTGCTGAGACCAAAGCAAGATGACTAAGCCTTTTAGCATTTCCTTTCAGTAGTTTGACAGCAGATACTGAGATTTAAGATCCTAACAGCTGACAAAATACAAAGTTCCAACGTACTGCTGACAGAACATGACCAGAACACTGAATTATTATTTTTGACCGTGGTCATCTTGTACCGTAAAACCCCTCTTAAATACCTATCTCCCTTGACCTTTAACTAGTGCCCACTTCACTCGTAACACAACAACCAAGGGATAATCCCACTCCCACCCCCATCATATGCTACTATAAAGTCTTGGAGTTTGAGATTTTGACCAATTCATAGCCAATTTGAGTTTCATATGGAATAAATAACTATTAATATTTGTCACATAGTTTAAGATCGGATTCACATGTGCACTCTTTTTTTTCTATTTCAATAAGCTTAGGTGTATTATTTGTGCCAGTCATAAATCTTTATCTGTTTTCTACATTTTGTTTCGTTGATGCTAAGACCATAATCTGGGTCAGTTTATCCAAGATGCCGGATTGCTCAAGTGTTGAAACTGATTTGGAGTTGGAACTCTGGCAATACTAGGCATTGGAGGCATACAGAAAGATTTATGAGCCAGTTTGGTATTTACTTCAAGTATCATATTCGGGATGCGTACTTTGTAATTCGTAGTGGCAAAAGATAAGCAAACACCCAGGAGATCCAGATATGAAAGTAGAAAAACACAGTTAATATTGCAATAGTATCGCCCTAACTTTGCTTGAAGATTATGACATTGCAATTAGTGTAAGCATCGAATGTGTAACTAATGGTCGTTGGAGTGGACACGTGTAAAATAGAAGGTTTGGTGTCTCCACTCGGTTGGGACATGACGCTTTGTGACCGTGGTTAAAAATATAACTAATTTTTTGACCACTGTATTAATCATTTGAGACAGTTTTGTTCATTTCTACTTCGGGCGAAACCTTGGACACTGTCGAGTTCTCAGGAGCATCGTCGCCACTCTGCACTGACAGCTTTTCGCACCATCCGTCACGGCGACGGCCCTTGGTTCTACATGCTAGCACGACACAGACATCATCAGACAAACATTTAGGCAAATAGAGTAAAAGGACGGACTCGTCTCCACGAGATCTTACTTGGTCATATTGGATGAGCAGAGAGTGTTGGATTGAAAAAACTCGAAAACATTCAGAACATTCAGAACATACGAACAAGAAGGAGTACTAAAATACTGCATCCAGAACATACAAACAATGTCACTCCAAAACAATAAAAGAAAAAGAAGAATGCACCATCAACACACTCTTGTGTCATTTTTTTCAGCAACAAACCGTTTGACACCATATATTAAGAACTAAGATGCTGAGAGAGCAAAAATAAATAAACAGAACCACGGAGTTGTTGCTGCCAAACCAACTGCTGACAACAGACAAAATCCCCCCAAAAACTTATTAGCATAACAAAGAGTAACTGCTGACAGAAGATGACCAGAACACTGTATTTTACCAACACCTCCAACAATTGCTGCCAGACAAAAAGGGCCAAAACAAGTGCAGATCACAAGAGGTAACCGGATCCCGAACGATAGTAAGACAATGTAGAATCTTATCCATGAACTGATTAAAGATTCAGATTGTGGACTGATCAGAATAATCATGCCAGATGGTAGACAAGTGAGAACAGTCATGGGAGAGGGTACATAATAATTAACACTTCAAATGAGCGTTTAAAAAAATCGGAGACTTCGCAAGGAAGGACAGAACACCATACTAGCCAAAAAGGTGAACAGAGACACATATCAAAGGGCCAGTTCCTTTCAACAGTTTCGACAGCATATGTTGAGATCTAAGAATAATTTTAAAAAAGATATAGGGACGGCGGTAGTCATCACATTCGACAGAACAGAACAAGATCACAGATCATAGGCCATTCGATTCGCGGAGAATATTATGATTCTATGCCTTGATAAAAGTTCTGTGACAACGGTGTCGGAGGTCTCGATCGCTCGTGCTCAGTCACATTTCAGCGTTCTTACAACGTCGATTTCTCGGGAGGAAAGTCAGGCGGCAAGACCAATGACATCCCTCGGTCTTGCTGGCACGGCATCGAAACAGCAACAGCCAAACCGGATAGGCAGAGAGAACCCTGTCCAAAAGTTTGTAGGCAGAAAACGCGGGAGCTCATGGCAGCTTCGAGATCAAACAAATTGCAGAATCAGCGACAACGAAAAGAGGAGAGAGCCGTGTACACGGACGGGTCCAAATCGCTCCTGCCAGGGATGAATAAGATACTGGCTTGCCTCCCTAAAATCTCACTGAGCCATGCTCCACCTCCTGCTAACATTTACATCTAGATAGTAGAAAAAACATCAGAAGTAAAAATTACATCTAGGTCCGAAGACCATCTAACAATGCCGACAAGCACTGGAGCACAAAGCAGTAGTTGATGGACAAGATTGTCCCGAGGCATATCCTGGAGCAAGATTAGCACAAGAAAGATCACTCTTATAACATTTTCCTTTCAACTGTTCGACACCATCTATTGAGTCTAATGTCAAATTTCCAAAAAACTTAACAAAACCAAGAGCAGCTGCTTACAAAACATGAGCATGACAATGAATTTTCTTAACAGCTCCAACAATTCTTGTGAGACAAAAAATGGTCAAACTCAAAAGTACAAGAATCAGGATAGTGCACAACCTTGTCAATCAACTAGTTAAGATTCAGATAATAGAAAAAACAGAATTCATGGGAGCTGACTCATAAGCATCAAGTCTTGACTAATCACTCAGACTTCCAACAAATTTTTTTGGTGTGTGAAGTAAGAATGTTCATGGAAGTACATGATGCATAATATTAACACATATAATACGTTTGGGTTGTAAATTTTACAAAGGAAAACCAGATTTGAAATTATCACATCCGTGTATAAGATGCACAAGTCTTATGTCAGATTGATTTTAAGACACAAAACAGAGAAACCATGTCATGAAAATTCTAGATGCCAACAAAACCAAATCCCAACCAATCGGCCGTGATGACAAGGGGATTTAAGTTCCCATTCCCACTAGCAATTAAATGACATTTGCGTCCCTCTTCACCAGCAGTGCACACACACACACTGTTTATGAACGCAACAACTAATTTACCAGCTCTCTACCTCTCTCTTGCACCACCACCATATGACATTATAAACGCCTCAGGGGGTTTGAGTTTTAGAACAACTCGCAGCTACTTTGATTTTATATGATGTTATAGTGGGGTGCGGTGCCTAGATTTTTGAATCGTGTTCTCACAATTTTGGATCAATTTTAGCACATATTCACTTAACTTTTAGAGCTTTCGTGAGCATTGGTGAGTTGTTTGTGGTGCGCCTAGCTTTAGATCCATTTGCTAGAACTATGTCTTGCTGCAGGTGGTAAGCCTATCGTCTGGGAAGATGATTCGAGATGTGGTGTTGTCCTAAATGATCGAGCTAGGCGTTGGAGGCATCCAGGAAGATTTACTAGAAAATTTAGGATTCTCCTCCTACGAGATTCTACGGCGTGGAAATGGGCGAGAAAATGTTTATACATCAGGTCTGCCTATGCTAAGCAATTCCAAGGCTCCACGCCAAAATTTAAATATTCCAAGATCTGGACCACGCACGCTGAGCCTAACTGCAAGATTTTGGCCTGACTCGTGCTCCACGATACAATCGTCAGGAGCCACAGAGTGATTCTTCATGCATGGCTGCATGACCCTGTTTGCCAGCTTTGTCTCCGCAGACAAGAGATCGAAACCCACAATTTCAAAGATTGTCGTTTCTCGGTTGTCGTCTGTAAACATGTCATGGTTTGTATGGGTGAATTCTCTTCCGCCCCCCATCCAGTTGTCGGATCTGTGTATTGTGGGTATTGTACCTCGCTGGTCGGGACAAGGTGATTTTTCATATTAGAGCAAAGATATCAGAATGCGTCGTAGTGTCGTCCAACCCACTATGGATGTTGGCCGAGGGTCTTGTATTTGGCTCTTGGGTTACTAGGCGTCACGTCCCCTTCAACAATGTGGCATCTCTATACGTATTGCCTCTCTTTCCATCTATATGAATGGGCAGTGTTCCGGTCGGTTTCTCAAAAAAAAAAAAGACTTCAAATATGGGATACTTATAAAGCCGAACAAAATGAGCATTAATGTTGTCATCCTAACTAGTATAAGTATCAGTTGTGGTCCAAGCAAGAATTGAACTTGCGACCTTTTCGGTACTATCACCATGCTACGATAGCATCAAATGGCCAATATTCGGTTTGCAAATTGCAACACAAAATTACTATGTTCGGCGCCGTACTAAAAGTTTGGCTTTTTTTTTCTCATGTCTTCTTCCGAGGAACGTGGCCTTGCACCATCAAAGAGAGACATCGGATTCTACTGGCACAACACCGATAGTGGCGACAACAAAGTGGATAGGGCAAATACAAATGTTTTTGAAAAGTAGGAGCTCATGCCACATTCCAGATCAAACATATTCTAGCAGTGGCGGTGCACACTATAGGCTATGTGGTGGCCATAGGACACGGCTGGCGCAACAATCTACAAGATTTTTTGCTGGTGGCCAGTGGTCGAGCCGGCTAGATCATGTCTGAAAATCAAATTCGCCATCGGATGGAAGAATGAAGGAGGCGCGCGGCTGCCACAGGGTTCGCCGCGGTCAAGGAATGCGAAGAAGAGGATGATGTGGGGCTGTCAGAGCGTCTTGATTTGGATTTCGGCGGTGCAGATAACTTTTCTCCTTTGTCAACAGTGATGACGACCTTCACCGTTTGAAGCCTTTGTTCATGCATGATTGGATCTTATCGTGGCTCAACTCCCACTTGTGCAAGCTTGGTCTTTACTTGTGTGGCATCTCACGTATGACAACGCTACGTGTGTATCAGGTGGGATAGCGAAAAGCGGTGGCAACAACACACGATGACTTTGATTTGGTGGTGCATCGAGTACCGGTCTTGAACTCCAGGGTGAAAACCCCAGATCTTGCCCTAGTTATTTATATTTGGCAGTGAAGATATTTTTGCTTGTTACCTTGTTGAAAGCATTGCTTGGATTTGCTTGGACTTGATCTTCAGGATGAAAACCCACGATTTGCCTTCTGTTGTTGGACCCGGCTACGTCGACATTTGAGAGTCGTTCCCTTCGTGGAGTCGTTGTTGACAAACCCTTCTCATTGTCCTCATGATGTTAAGAGATGGTTGGCGTGAATGATTGTTGTTGTGGTTCGTCGTTGTTGGCGTGAATGATGTTAAGAGATGGTCTGGCATGTCTTGTGACTTTGCTTTTTGCCGGTGTGATTCTTTATGTGTGTGTGTGGGTATTGGTTGTGTGCATCCTAATTATGCAAAGGCCGGTGTGTACTCATCGTGTTAGTATCCACTTGATGCTTCATTTAAGTTAATAAAATCCATTCTTTATCAAAAGAATCTAACCAAAAGACAAGACACGGTAAAAAAAACTTGACAGAGCACACATCTCACAGGTGTTGTTGGTGTTTGAGATTACAACGGACAATAATCTTGGACAACCCTGTAAGAAACAACAAAAAGAGCAATACAAGAAAGAGCCAGGAGCGACAAGCCTCTGTAGCTATCAGCAAAAGTCTTCCGGCCAAGTTAAGCAGGGTTCCGTCGAGAGAATTTGCTACGTTCCGCCAAGATCGTATTGATCCTGTACGCGTGCACGTAGTGCTGGCTAGCTACAAAATCAATCAAGCTGCTTGCTTGCTAGCTTTGCACACACGCGATTCAGCTCCTGGGTAATTTGATCTAGCAAGTTCAAAAGCCAACAAACCAAAATACAAGACAAATGAAATCCCTGAATCTCACTCGGTCGCTTTAGATGTGCAACACAACTGCATAGGATAGTGTGTCTTCCCAATATCACAATCCCCAACGATTGCCGGAATAGAGGGGAGTCAAACTTTTCCAGAGAGCGTGAATTTTGCTAACTCAAAATGAAGCATCAAGGGAAGAGGGAGCCAAACTGTCCTGATCAAATCTCTTGAGACGAGTCCAACACCAGTCGGGTGCTGGAGAGACGGAGATGCTTCTGCATGCAATGCAAGCACCAGCTGTCCAGAGATGCTTCTGAACTGGAACATTCAGAAAAGCTTGCCTAAAAGAAACAACTCAGATCACCTTCTTTATAGAACGGCGCATCTCACAGGCAGGCAAACAGCAGAAAAAATGGTGAATTATTTACGGGCCAATATCCACCGCTGCATGCCAAGAGATGACAGCTTCCAACAGTTGGTGACATACCAAAAACGATCAAAGAGAGGGGATGGCGATTTTGTCCATCATCTGATAAGACACGATTACCGACAAAAACTTCAGAGTGCAGCCCCGAAAATTCAGAAAGTTCTGCATGACTGTGCTGAGCAATGACCAATCCACAGGTGAGGAGTGACCAATCCACAGAATGAATGTCCCATCTGCTGACAAAATACAAGGTCCCAATGTACTAACAGAACCCAAAGCAACAACTGACAATAGCACTCAAAATTTCAAAACCACTTGACAGAACCAAGAGGAACTGCCGAAGATGACCAGAACACTGAATTTCGCTGACACCGCCAACAATTGCTGCTAGACAAAAAGGAGCAAAATCAGTGCATATTACAAGAGGTAATCGGATCCAGAATGAGAGTAAGACAATGTAGAATCTTATCCATGAACTGATTATAGATTCAGATAGGGGACAATTTAGAACAATCATGGGAGATGATGCGTAATGATTCATACTTACATTTCAAAAAAATAAATCAGACTTCAAACAGACGGCTCCACTAAAAAAATGTAGAGACATGGCATGAAAGGACAGAGCAGCATTCCATATTCTTTAAACATCTTTCGACACCATATGTTGAGATATAATAATAATTTTAAAAAATACACGGGGACGATGGTAGGCAGCACAATCGACAGAGGCAGAACTTGATTCGCGGAGAATATTATGTTTCCATACATTTCTAAAACACATACACACACATACAAAACACTCACCCACTCACGCACGCATGCGCAATATACACACCTCTAGTAAAAATATTACCGAAAAAGGCTTCCGTCCAGCTTTATATATAAATCAAAGATCTACATCACCCGGCATAAACGCAGGCCGCCACCACCACACATACCCAAGGCAAGAAACAAAGGCGTTGAGCGCAATAACACCATCCCTAGCACTACTACCACAAAGAGATGAAGCCGCATGCGACGAACCGTGAATTCCAAGGCGGCGCCTTCAGAAAGGATGCCACACCCGAACGCCGCCAACGCCCGATCCATGGATCAGAGTTTCCCCTGGAGCTGCACGACGGGCCGTGAGAGCTGTGACGACGCCTTCAAGTAGGGAATGAGCTTCGCCGCCGCCGGTCCGTCCGAAGACAGAACAGGTTTTCACCCCCGCCAACACTCACCGCCACCGAACGCCACATCTCGGCTACCATGCCGCCCACACGCCCATGGCCACGGGGCAGCACCAAAGCCACGGTCTCTGCCCAAGAGCACCACGCTACCGCCTCCAGGGCCGCCGCCCCGGCATCCAAGACCTTGACCCCACCTCACCCGAGACCCGCCGCTACCCTAACTCGAGAGACGGCCGGAAAGGTTCCACCTTTCGCACCCTTGGGCGACCCCCAGCATCGAGACCGAATAGGCCGGCCAGCACTGGCATCCATCGACCTGTCCTACAACCCCAAGGGCGAGACGGGCTCGGTCCTGCAGCACCGAGAGGGGGACGAGGTCAGTCCTGCTGCACCGTGCGCGAGACGAGCTCGGTCCTGCTGCACTGTGCGCGAGACAAGCACTACTACAAAAATGGCTATAGATGGAATGGCCACTAATGGCGCACTTGTGATGTGGTGCGCCATTACTATATTCTAATGGCGCCCCATGTCTCGGTGCGCCATTAGTTATATATTACTAATGGCGCACCTGGTGTGTGGTGCGCCATTAGTAGTTTAAAAAAAACATAAAAAAAATTTGTTACTAATGGCGCACCGTTGCATAGTGCGCCATTACTAATTGACATAGTAATGGCGCTCCACATCTGTCGTGCGCCATTAGTAGTTTTGAAAAAATAAGTAAAAAAAATAAAAAAATTGTTACTAATGGCGCACCATGTCTAGGTGCGCCATTACTAGTTTTAACTAGTAATGGCGCACTTTCCACTGGTGCGCCATTACTAAGTTTTTTTCAAAAAAATCAAAAAATATATCAATTTTTTATTTTTTTCAAAACTAGTAATGGCGCACCGTGGGTGTGGTGCGCCATTACTAGTTAAACTAGTAATGGCGCACCGTGGGTGTGGTGCGCCATTACTAACTTGCCCCAACACCGAATGCACCCCCCCGTGGATCGCCTTTTCAGTTTTAAAAAAATAAAAGAAAATGATGGAAATGTCAAAAAATAAAAGAAAATATGTTTCCCATGTGATATGTGCTCTAGTTTTTGGGAAAATTTACAAATATGAATTTCGACTTTATTTGCAAAATCTTTCTGAAAATTTGTAAAATGGGCATAACTTTTGCATACGAACTCGGATGAAAAAGTTTTTTTTATGAAAAATCATCTACTCGAAAAGTTACATCAAAATTTAACCGGGGGAACCCCGTTAAACATTTTCAAAATCCCCAAAAACCTAACAGAAAAAAGTTACGGGGCTTTCAAGATCTAGCGGCAAAAAAATTCAAAAATTTTCAAACTTACTAGTGGCGCACCGTGGATGTGGTGCGCCACTAGTAACAGAAAAAAAATTGGTTTTGAAATTTTTTTTTGAATTTTTTTTAATTTTTTTTCAAAAAATGATACGTAATATGACCGGGAAGTTTGAAATATTTTTCAAAATTTCATCATAGTCATGAACATGAACAAAATCCTAGACATCAACAAGGTATAACAGGATTGATATGCTAGATATATCAACAAGTGCCTGTGAAGTGAGCTGTTGCTTGGGGTTGGATAGAACTCTGAAGTTAAGCGTGCTTGGGCTGGAGTAGTGTGAGGATGGGTGACCTTTCGGGAAGTTTGACCACGGAGTGCGATTTGACCTGAGATTAAGCCATAGTGAACTGAGATTAAGAAAAATTTGAAAAAAAAAATTGAAAAAAAAATGTTACTAATGGCGCACTTCTATGTGGTGCGCCATTAGTATACCAGATACTAATGGTGTACCGTGGGCTATACTAATGGCGCACCAGTGGTGCGCCATTAGTAAAAAATACTAATGGCGTGCTAGTAATGGCGCACCGGTAGTGCGCCATTAGTAGGCAAAACCGGTGCGCCATTAGTAGGCCTTTTTCTAGTAGTGAAGCTCGGTCCTGCTCCACCGGGGGCGAGACGCGCTATGGACCGCAGCTGGGAGAGGGCCAACCCACCGGTGGAAGAAGCGCACAGGCGATGAGGAGATGGGGTGTGAAGGCCGAAACGGACTGATTGCAGACGAGCCGACGCCGGAGAAGTCGGCCGCTGCCGCAGGCAGATACGCCGAGCCACCGTGAAGCCGCCACGACACTGTGAGGTCTACCCACGCCACCGCCCACGACCGGAGAAACAGCCACGCTAGACCGATGCTCTACCTGCATCGCCCGGCGAGCTCCAAGCGCCGGAGCCGTCGGGCACACACCACCGAAGCCATGCGCCGCCTGCGGACCCCAACTGCCAGAGCTGGCCGGATCCAGCAGAAGGCCGTCCGCGCGCCACCTCTCGAGAAGGGAGCGCCGCAGCCAGCCGCCGCGTGCGGATCCAGGATGCCAGCGCGCACCGCCATCTACCAGCCACCCCGCCGCCCCGCGAGCCCGCCGTCGCGCTGCTGAGCCCCTTGGCCGCCCAGCGCCGCCACTCGAAGATGCCGCCCACGTCAGCGCCCCACGAGCAAAGGGAGGAGAAGGGCCCCGCCGCCACTCGAAGATGCCGCCCACGTCAGCGCCCCACGAGCAAAGGGAGGAGAAGGGCCCCGCCGCCACTCGAAGATGCCGCCCACGTCAGCGCCCCACGAGCAAAGGGAGGAGAAGGGCCCCGCCGCCACTCGAAGATGCCGCCCACGTCAGCGCCCCACGAGCAAAGGGAGGAGAAGGGCCCCCCGCCGCCATGCACGTCGGGCTTTGCCCGACAGAGCTCGCCGAGGGCGGGGCGGAGGAGGGGAGGGAGGTGGGGTCGGAGGGGAGGGGCGGCTAGGGTCCCCCCCGTCCCCGTCCCCGGCGAGCGCGGGCGCGTCGCGGGAGGGGAGGGAGGAGGAGGGGGAGATCCTAGTAAAAATATTAGAAACACACCTCTAGCTAATTCATCGGTCAGGCCTTTGTACCTGCACTATGGGCTGCTCCAGTCTAGTATTGGCGAGGCAGCCTCTTTGGCTCATTTTCTTTAAATAATACATTTTTTTATTAATTTTCATAAATATTACGCTGGATACAAAATTTTCAAAAATAGTATACCATCGGCCCTCTCCTGGCCGATTGGGCCTAGTCAGCCCAAAGCAGTCCGACTAGGCCTAGTCAGCCAACAGCGGCTGACAACTGGCCCGTCGGCCACATGCCAGCCGAGTATTCGCAGGGACACGTCATGAGAGGGCGCGAGGGGGGCTGTCGGTGCGGTCTATCTCGTGGCGCCCCTGTCAGCGTGATGTAGACCGATCGGTCAGCTGCAGGCTGATAGGGTGCAGTCCCCACGGCGGCTGGCTCCTTCTCCTCTCTCCTTCTCCTTTCTCCTTCCTTTCTCCCACTCGCGCTGCAGCTCCTCCTCTCTGTTCTTTCTAACTCCTCTTTCTTGCAAGAAGTGCCTCCAATTTCTACACCAAAATGAGGCGGTTTTTTTGCGGATTTAGCACCGTGAATGGGTTCTACGTATTTAGGGGAGCCAAGGGAGACCTCGATCTACTGATGGGGTAGCTCATGGTGGTCGTGGTGAGCATTTTGTTGGAGCTTTTTTAGCACATTGGTGGAGGTTGTGGCGGTGGTGGAGGTGATGGTGGTGAAGCTGGGGCAGTGTGGTGGAGGTGAAGCTCTGGCAGTTTGGTGGAGTTTCCGGCTCCTGTTCCGATGATTGAAGGCTGCCATTCGTCGTTCGCTCGCACGCATCAAGGGTATATTTCAACACTCATTTTATTTTTCGTAGTTGCTCCGGTAGTATTCGATAATATATTTTTTATGTGAAATAAATTAGGTGTGCTATTATTGTTATTTAAATCTGTCAATATTTGTAGTTGCTCCGGCAAATATTTATAATATATTTGTAGGTATGTGAATTTTTAGTTGCTCCATTAATATTCTATAATATATATACATGTCAAATATTTAGTGGTGCGGATATTTTAAGTTGTTGCTTAATACGTGTCTCTCTTGTTGAAAAAAAATGGTGAGCCGAGATGTCTGATGTAGTGAAGTTCATATTTTACTACGGTCCTGGTACTGTCCAAACAACTAAGATGGGAGCTGATCTAAGTGAATTTACTCACATAGAGGTGCCAATGAGCGCACCTCAAACATGGTCTGTCAGTCAGTTGAAAGAATGGATTACAACAAGTTTAGGGCTTGATACTGAAACACACACCGTCCGTGTTCATGCATTGTTGACATGGTCAAGTTCAATTATTTACTTTTATTTGAGGCCAATAGAGCGAGACTCCGAGTGGGTGCGGTGGTTACAAGGTTGTGAACGCAGAGGATGCAATCCTATTGCCTTAGTGCTTCCCGTCGTGAAGGAGGTCACTGCACTTGAACGCAAGGATGGCTACGATCCTGGGCAGAGCAGTGGAGGTCACAGCACATGTCAAATGCTAGAGATGATGGTTACGAACCAGGACAAATCAGTTAGGTAGAAGGAGGAAATGCGGATGGCTACGAACCAGGGAAGAGTAGCTAGGTAGAGGGAGGAAATGCCGATGGTTATTACAGTGGTGAGGTGGACGCTGACGAGGTAGATGGGCACATGCAAGACCAGATAGAAGAAGAAGACACCGATGTTGATAGGGGTCATGCCGATGATTCTGATGAGTCGGATGAAGAAGAAAATGCAGAGGAGGTCCCGAATCCTACATCATGGAATCATGACTTCTCATCTGCAATGATCGTGAACGATGGACATGATTCTTCCTGGAAATATCACCAGAACAATATTGCGACGGGTGCTATGTATCCCAACAAGCAAGCTCTGAAGGATGCAATAATTAATTGGGCAATGTCCATGCAAATGGTTTTCACAGCTCAGGTATCAAGTCAGAAATACCTGACTATGGTATGCAAGAACACAGATTGTTCCTTTAGGGTGCACGGCTATCTCCCTACGCATGGCACAAGTTGGGTGATCAATGACTTAGTTAATCACACTTGTCTTATTCCCTGCATCCCTCAAGATCATGCCAACCTTTCATCGACGCTTATTTCTCAGTTGTTTTATGACGAGATAGTGGAGGGAAAAGCTATGGAAGAGAAGGCAATCCAGACAAAAGTCTTCGCCAGGTTGAAGTACAAAATTTCTTATGGCAAAGCTTGGAGGGCTAAGCATGGGGCGCTTGAGAGGAGATTTGGTTCTTATTTTGATGCATATGACTGTTGTCCAGCTCCTCCACACACTGCAGCAGCGGAATCCAGGCGCCTATATCGATATCCAAGACCTCTTCATGCCAGAGTTCCCAACTGTAAGGGTGTTGCATCGTCTCGTCTTCTCTTTCCGTGTATGCATCGAAGCTTTCAGGCATTACCGACCGGTGATATGTGTAGATGGTACTTTTCTCATTTGCAAGTACAAGGGTCATATCCTAACAGCCATAGGTCAAGACGGCCAAAATCAAGTTATCCCACTCGCATTTGCTTTTGTGGAGTGAGAACATTGAAAGTTGGGCATGGTTCTTTAAGCAGTTGAAAATGTCAGTTGTGAAGGAGAAGCCCAATGTGTGCATTCTTCATGACAGGCATGCAGGTATATTCAGTGCGATAAGGACACTAACAAACCCAAGCCCTGAGGAACAAACTCCATGGCAGGACTTGCAGAGCCGTTGGTGCATGCGCCATCTAGGGGCTAATTTCTTCTCGCAGTTCAGAAATAAGAACCTGACGAGACTACGAGACTACGAGACTACACTAGAATGCTTACCAACGTTAGTGCCGAGGATGTTTTATAGGTTGAGAACACAAAGAAAGGCGGGGTCTCGGTAGCGGGAAAATATGACGGGAGATACTGGCGGGAAGTAGAGAGCGGGAAAATGTGGCAAGAGACACTGGCGGGAACTAGAGAGTGGGAAAATATGGCGGGAGATACTGGCGGGAACTAGAGAGCGGGGAAATATGGCTGGAATGAGCAAAGTGGGAAAGTATGGCGGGAAATGTCGGCCCGAGATATAAGCGGCAAACGTACCGGCATAAAAAATGGATGTATGCACCAGTCGGACTACAGCTGGCCAATTAGTCCTAATCAGCCTACAGATGGCCGATTAGTTCCAGTCAACCCACAAATGACCGACAGGATCTCTACTAGTGGCCGATAGGTCAGTCGGTGGGCAGAAGGCTGATAGGATGCCAATTGGCCGACAGCACGCCGACTAAGGTCCAATCGGCCAACAGCACGCCGACTGGATCCATTCGGCCAGCAGCTAGCTGATGGTGTATTATTTTTGGAAATTATGTATCCGGCGTAATATTTATGCAAATTAATAAAAAATGTATTATTTAAAAAAAATAGCGCCTCTTTGTACTTGGAATGTGGGATGCTCTAGCCCAATATCTGCCAAGCCTTTGTAGTCGACTACTTTAGGGAAGGCAAAGAAATTAACTGGAACTGACAAATCTTTCCCCTCTTGTTCAGATTGTCTTCTCTAGGCGAAAGCCTAGGTCATGGACCGGCGATGACGGCGTTATTGTGTTGTATCTCTTTTGGGAGCATCGAGTGTGGAGACATGGCTTGGTGATTCTATAAATGTGGTCCTCCGGTGCGTGTTGTTGGTCCGACTGGAGGTTCTGGGACGCAATGTACGCCATCGCCGGTGAGCTCAAGACGGTGGCTTTCTTGGGACCAGCCGAGTCTCGCCAGCTACTCGGCATCTCCTCTTCGGGATTCAAGGGTGGTTGGTGCGTCGGGCACTCCAATTGAAGTTGTTGCTCTTCGAGATGATTAGTGTTGGTCGCGACGTCGCTATGTTGCTCTCTTTAGGGCAGGCTCCTTTGTGTTGTGTATGTAATGTGTGCGAAGGCTTTTCTTCGGATTAGCTTGGCTGTGGTTTTTGTCTACACGTTATTTGCAACGAGTTGTAGCTTTTTATAATTGTCATCTGTCTTCTATAAAAATATGGTAAGCCTTTGATGTACTCTCGAAAAAAAGGTGGTCTATTGATTATCTTTACTCTTTGAATGCTTCGTCCACTATATTATACAAATATAGTACCTAGAAAATAAGGTGATGTGGTAAGGAGAATCATGTAGGACAAAACTAGCCCTACAGCTCGCACAAGCACATAATAGGAAAAGCATCACGAAAACTCCAGACGATGCCAAGCAAAACAAAATCCCAACAGATCGGTGACGTGATAAGGATTCAAATTCACAATGTCTTTACCCTTCAAATAGCATTCATGTCCCTCTTCACTCACAACATGAGTGCATACATTCATACACTAGCACACCAACCAAAGAATCGTCCGACTTCCATCACCCCTGGGTGTCAATATAAATGTCTTGGGAGTTTGAGACATAGAGCAATTCATGGCCCATTTGATTTCATATATTTCTATAGTAGGTGCGCTGCCTAGTCGCTTCGATCAGTCTCATAGTTTAGGATATGATTTGATCACAAGTTCACTCGGTTTTCACTGAGATTTGTTAGGAACCGATGTCTTGTTTGTGGCGGTCCTAAATCTTCATCTAATTTTTAAATTTTGTTTGTTGGTGATAATGATATTATGTCGGTGAGCTCATCCTAGATGTCGGACTGCTAGAAACGATCAGAACTGATTGGAATTGGAACTCGAGTAAAACTAGGCATTGGAGGCATCCAGAAACATCTATGAGCAGCCTTGCTATAGTGGTCAAGCCTATGCCCTATGAGCTAAAAGGAGATTTTGAGGACATGGTTATGAAAGTAGTTAGATATTGTAATATACTGGCCCGAGATGAATCCGTTGCTTTTGGAAAAGGGTTTTCTACACCTATGCCCTCCATTGTTTCCCTCGGGACGGGTTTACCCTTCCTTTTCGGCACTACTCATTTTTTCTCCTATTTCATTAAGTTATTTCTCACTTTTGTCCTTTTCCATCGTTTTTGTCAGGTCAAACCCCTTTGACCATGTTTCTCTCGAAAAAGACCATGAGTACCCGGAAGATGTGCTCTTTGCACGTGTCACTTACATATGGGATCAACCTGACTAAAAAAGAAAAAAGAAAAAAACTCTTCGCGCAAGGATGTTTAACGAAAAAGGGTTTTCCTTTGCTTTATATTATAAAGCAACCAACAACGCAACATCCGAGAGCACCGATACAAAAACACGCCAACATTGCACTAAACACACATACCCAAGGCAAGGTTACAAAGGTGCCGGGCATCGAGACACCACCCCAACGACTACTAAGCATAGTACAAATGAGCAAAGAAGAACCGCTTTGAGCCGATGGAGACCACCACAAGTGCGATCCACCGAGGAGGGTGAGACGGCCAATGTCGGTGCGGGGACTCCAAAACGGTGCCTTCAAGAAGGGCACGACCACGGAAGCCGCCACCGCCCGATCCCGCGGATCAAGTTTTCACCTGAAGCAACACGAAGGGAGTGAAAGCACTGCGACGGTGCCTGCAAGGAGGAAACGACGACCGCGGTCGCCGCCGCCGCCGGCCAGTCCAAAGACTGGGCAGGTGATGTACTCCGTTGCTCCGACCCCTTCGACGCAACCCCGCTCTGCCAACCACCTGCATCCATGCCACCCGAGCGGCCATGTCTGCTCGCCCACACCCGAGCCCCGCGGTCTGCCCAGGACCAACACGTCTCCTACTGCCAGGGCCGCCGCCCTGCACCCAGACCACCCCGAGACCATCAAAGGGGGTGGCTTTGGACAGCTCCGCCAACCCCGACCACTGTCGGAACCGGCTGCGACCGTCCAACCTCAAGCAGGTAAGCGACGAGAAAGCACCATGTCGGGGAAGGGGGAAGGAGAGGAGCGGATCGCAAGAGGGAACCGGATCAGGATAGACGATCTACATTCTTATGCGTCAACTGATTAATATTCAGTCAGCACAGTCACATGAAGATTCCTTGCGATCTTACAATCAACTAATAAGGCATGGTTACTGAATACTGAGAGACACATTGTTAGAAGGGAGAGAGAGGGGATTTGGTGGAATAGTCGCTGTATTGCTTGAGCCTCGTGGGCATATATATAGAAGTACATGATCTACTTGAAGTACAAGGCAAGCCAGAATATTTTCTAGTCTAACCTATGTTTCCTAATACAATCACGTTACTCAACATTCCCCTGCAGTCACAACGGTAGCGACGCAGATGGTGAGACTGGAGAAGAATCCGAAGGCAAGCCAACGGGCACCCCCCCCCCCCCCCCACAGTTGTAACGGTCGACGCTTACGGAGTCGTGGCTGGAGTGAAAACCTACGAGGTTGCTCAAGCAGTCGGTAGCCCTTTGTGTCGTTTGTCGATGTAGCCAAGAGCATGGGTTGTGGAGCCGTGGTCGAGGTAGCCGTGCGAAGAATGCCATGGTCGATGTCGAGTCGGGATGGCCGGTGTCGAGGAAGTCGCCGTGGAGCCGCGGGCGCAAGAGGGCGCCGAGTTAGCATGGGCGCAGTGGTGTTGAAGTAGGGGTGCACCGGGAAGAAAATGTTGTTGACGACGCATCGTGGCGGGTTTGCCAAGCCCCGAGACACATCATGGACGAAGGCACGCACCGGTGTTGCCAGCACTGGGCATGCGTAGACGGACGAAGACGAAGTTGATGAAGCGCCGACCAGGCTTGCCAGCCCCGGGGACACGTCGTGGATGAAGGCACGCATCGGTGTTGCCAGCACCGGGCATGCGTAGACGAGGGACCTGCACGAGCTGTACGCCATGTCAGAGAAGTCGAAGGGGCCAGCAGAGAAGAACTCGACGACGATTGCGGCGTCCATCGGCGTGGGGCCAATGTCACCAACGGTGGTTGGAGTAGACGAAGTGGTCGGGGTAGATGACGGCGACGCTGGCGTCGGGCTAGTGCTTGGACGAAGACGAAGGGGGTGAACGGGCGGCGGCGGCTACGAAGGTAGCGGCGGCGGTGGCCAAAGAAGAGCGGCGGAGGCGGCCTGACGGTGACGGCGGCGGCAAGGTTAGAAGTGCGGCGACGGTGCTCGAAGTACGCGAAGAACCATGACAGCGTGACGAAGACCAGCGCGGACGGTGGCGTTCCCGCGCCAAGGGAGACGGCGCGGCGCATACCACGGGAGGTCAACGCGTGGTGACGGCGGAGTGGACCGCGGGCCGCGGCGCTACGGCCCGAGGAGGTGACACAACGGCGGCAGGAGGGTCGGGGCGACGGCGGGAAAACCTCGGGGCGGCGATGGGGACCGCGGCCCGCGACGCTGCGGCCCAAAGGGACGCAACGGCGGTACATGAGTCGGTGCAGCCGCGGGGACGGCCTCGGGGCGGCGGCGGGGACCGCGTATTTCGACACTACGGTCCGAACGGGCGATGCAGCGGCGATGCACGAGTCGATGCAGCCGCGAGGAGAAACACAGGGCGGCGACGCTGCGGCCCGACGGGGCGACGCTGCGGCAGCCCGATGCTCTATCGGTGGAGAGGCGCACTGAACTAGGGGACGATCTTCACGGGACCTGCGGAGGCGCGCGTAACCGACGGGCCAGGTCGGTCGCGCGGCGTAGATGAGGCGGATCGCGGCGGCGAGCGGGTGATCAAGCCGATCGCGTGCGAGGTCGGGGACGCCGCTCGGTGGAGGCGTGGTGGCGGCGGAGTCCGAGATGACGCCGGCGACGACGGACGGCGTGAGACGTCGTGCGGACGAGCTTGTCAGCACCGGCACCCGGGCTGCCAAAGCAACGCCGGCGCCTGGGCAGCGAGGCCCGAGTGACCAACAGAGCAGCGGCGCCCGAGTTGAGGCAGCTGACGAGTCTGATGCAGCCGTCCCGACGCAGCTGTCCCGACACAGCCGAGGACGAGGCCGGCGAGGTAGACTGCCGGTCCGGCGAGGTAGACTGCCGGGCCGCCGTGCAGGCGCGACGGAGGCGGGTGATGTGGATCGATGGGCGAGCCGGCACGCGAGCGACGACTATGATTGGTCGTCGCATGGCGCGAGGCCGCCGGGTCGGGGCGATGCAGGTGTCCCGGTCGGAGCAGGGCAGTGACGGCCGGCGCAAGGCGACGGGCGAACCAACGCGCGAACGGCGGCTGGCCCTGACGAGCCGCTTCGGCGCGCGTGGCCGCCGGGTTGGAGGAGAGGCCGACTGGTCGCGCCGGGGTCGAAGTAGAGGCGCTCGGGGTCGATGGCGGCGGTGGGCGACGCAAACCAATCAAGAATAGATCGAAAAACCAAAAAGAAACCGCGCGATCAAAATAATCGGGGAGTGAGAAAAAAACCCGGAACAAGGCACGGGGAAAAGACTCTATAAGGCAGCCGATCAACACGACCGGCGGACGAACCCTAGGTACGGGCGGCACAGCCCCCGCGGCGGTCATGGAGGTCGACCTCCCCGGGGGCGGCGCGCAGGTGCGGAAGCGGGGCGGCTAGGGTTTAGGATCGACTTGCGATAGATACCATGTTAGAAAGGAGAGAGGGGATTTGGTGGACTAGTCGTTGTATTGCTTGCGCCTCGTGGGCATATATACATAGGAGTACATTATCTATTTGAAGTACAAGACAAGCCAGAATATTTCCTAGTCTAACCTATGTTTCCTAATACAATCACGTTACTCAACACACATATCAACAAAAAAAATACTGAGAGACAATAGAGTGCCACACTCCAAAAATTCAAAAACTTCCGCGTGACGACGCAGAACGCTATTAACAGAGAACTTGTCCAGGAGTAAGGTCAAGTTCTACTAGCACAGGGCCGAAACAACAACAGCCAAACCGGGTAGGCGAAGAGTACTCTGCAGAAAACGTGGGAGCTCATGCAGCTCCCAGATCAAACAAATTGATTAATCAGCAACATCATAAGACGAGACATGGACGGGTCTGAATCTCTGGTGCCAAAGATGGAGAGGATACCCCGTGAAACCTCAGTGAGTCATATCACACAAGCAACAACAGTAGTGCGAAGAGCCAAGATAACTCAGCATCCTCCCAGCATCACAATTAATCACCAACTACTGCTGCCCAAGGGAGAAATCAGATCGCAAGAACGATAATCTTATCCGTAAGCAGTTACACACCTCCAAATGTTAGTACTGTCAAACTCACAAACGCAATGATGTCACCCTAAAAACCCACAAAGGTGGATCCAACTACAGATGCATAACCACAACAGAGAACCAGAACTACAGCCTGAAAGAGAGGGAGGCACTGGATCATATACACAGCAGTAAGTACAGTGCATCCCACAAGCAAACAAACAGTCAAACAATCCCTAAGAACCAGTAGGGGAAAAATAGCAAAGTATTATTTGCAGAACCAAGATCCACTGCTGCCAAAACATGACCAAGACATTGAAGCTTCCTGATAATTGCTCTACCAGTCAGAAGCAGAACAATCACGTGGAGATGCCACGAGATCTTATCCATCACCTGATAGGGCTTTCTACAATTTCTTTTCAACAGTTTGAGATATAAGGTCCCAAAGACAAAATCCGAAGCACTTAAAAGAACCAAGAGCAACTGCTGACAAAAGATGAGCAGAAATACTGAATCTTTCTGACGGCTCCAAGAAATCGCTGTCAGGCAAAATGTTCAAAAGCATTACTGATCACGAGAAAGAATAGGATCCAGAACGAGAAATCAAGACAGTGTGTAATCTTATACGTCAACAGATTAAAATTCAGACATGGACATACCAAACCCATCCTGGGAGATGACGTATAATCGCTCAGGCTACACACAGACTTCAGGGTTCTACCACAAAAATCCAGAAATGCCCAGTTCAGCCAAAAATCTATTTTGCCTTGCATCTTGTGTTGGGGTTTTAAATCTTAGGAAGGACAAAAATATTTAGAACACTACATAATATCTATGCAAAGATGCACAATCTTATGTGTGTTTGACTTGGTTTGTTACTTTGTTTCTATTAGAGTGCAAACTAGGGTGCTCTAGAGAGTGAACTTTTTTTTAATTAATAGTTCCCCCAATAGTTTACAAGTAAAGAAAGCCTAGGATTTAATAATTCCGCTTTACACATATAATTTTCCTCAATTTCTTAATTTTAAAAAAGCTACATTAATATTTTATTAGGTTTCCTACTTTATTATTTATGTGTAGAAAATGTTTCCGCATGTGTGAAACACTCATTAAGCTGTCTCATTGAGAATCATGTTTAAAATGGTGATCTATTGACCATCTCTACTGTACAATTCTTCATTGTATTGTACAAATATAATACCTAGAAAATAAAGCGATTTAAACATAGGACTCCCATATGCCAAAACTAGCCTTCCTGTTTGAAGAAGCACGCCATACAGAAAGCACATCATGAAAAACTACAGACGATGCCAACCAACACAAAATCTTAATCAATTGGTGACGCTGCAAGGCTTAAATATCCATCACCCTTAGACTTTAAATTGTCTCCCCATCGTCCTGCTCCCACCGCCACCATATGCCAATATATAAGTCTTGGGAGTTCGCCATTTACACTAGTTCATAATGAGTTTGGTAAGATATGTTGCTAGTGGGTGGGCTGCCTAATCGTATCGATTGGTCTCATAGTTTACAATCCGATTTGATCGCATGTTCACTTGGTTTTTCAGGATTTGATAACAATCAATGTCTTATTTGTGGTGGTCAAGTTATTATCCTTTTTGTGGTGGTAAGACTAACATGTCAGGGAGGTCATTAGAGACTGCCTTGAAATGGCCAGAAGTGATTGGAGTAGGAACTCAGACAAAACTAGGCTTTGGAAGCATACAGGAAGATCTATGAACAATTTTGATATAATGCTCAAGCATTGATGCAGCACTCCGTAGTTGGTAACCGGTAGCCGTAAGAGCCAAATGAAGCATCTGAAGATCTGGCCATCCATTCCGATTTTCGAAGCCCCCACAGTCAGTGAGCAACTTTGCACTTCTCATCGAGACTACTTCTGCCACTTGGCCGTTGGTAACCAGTAGCCATAGGAACTAAGCATAGATTCAGATGACATGGCCATCTGTTCTAGTTTACGAAACTCTGCTAGGTCGGTAGTCAAAATTAGAATTCAAATACAAGGGAGACTTGTAGAATTGAATGAAAAGAGTATTACTGTTGTAATCCCGACTATTGTAAGCGAGGATCATACTAGTGACCATGTCAGTCACGAAGCTAACACAATACTATGCTACTAAAACAACTTACCGCCACATCAGATGCGCAGCACAAACGTATACTACTAGACTGCAAAAGAAAATACTACTAGGACACTGCACCTTCCCAACTGCATAGACTCCAACGATTGCTTCAAACTATCCCCTCAAATCTCTCAAGACGGATCAGGTGCCGGAGAGACGAAGATACTTCTGCTTCCAATCCAAGCAGCAGCTGCCGATAGATGATTGAGAGCTGAAACTTCGGGATAACTGAATCCTTTTCATTCCATTTCAAATGAAATGGATCCGGGGCTTTGAACCATTTTCCTCTAAAAGCACTTCAGGATAACTCACACCAGCTTATTTATCCAGCGGTGCATCCCAAAAGCAAGCAAACAGTAGACCATCACCAACAACTGATTAAGAATCAGTCAGAACGATCCACAGGTAAACACGAGCACCAATAACTGCAGAGGCACAAATTCACTAAAAAAACTTCAGTGTGGCACACCAAAAATTCAGAAACGTCACCTGACAGTGTTGAGCACTGGTCAATCAGATTCCACAGGTAAGTAGAGGAACACATAAGCAGGATTAACACGAAGCAAGATGATTGTTAGGGCATCTCCAGCCGCGCCCCAGGAAGGCCTTCCCGGGCGATTTTTTCGCGCCGGAGCCGAAAAAACGGCCCAGTCGCGTTCTAGGAGCCCGATTTTCGCCGGCTTGGGCCGAAAACAACGCCGGCGGACCCAGCCTGAACCCAGCGCGCTGGGGCGCCGAAGCGCCGGGCGAAACTGTTTTAGCGCGAATGACGCGGGCCAACCGCGTCAGCGACTCGGCGCCTCGTCTTCCCCCAACGGCCTCGGTTCCCGCGGGGAATCAATGGCAAGGCTGCCGCCGGTCAGCCTTGCCATTGATTTCTCATGGGCGGCGCTTCACGGGACGGCGCACCGACGCGTCCCGTCCCTCGCATGCGTACACATGGGCGCGGCCCGGCTATAAAAGCCGGCGGCCTCCACTCGCCTGTGCCCACACCAGCCCCGCCCCTCGCCGCCGTCCAGCCCCTCCCTCTCCCTGCCTCTCCCGAGCGCCGCCGCCCAGCCTCCCTCTACCTCTCCCGAGCCGCCCAGCCCCGCCGTCGCCATGGTAGAACGCTTCCCGGAGGCGGCGGCGGCAACGGCCGGCGCCGTTCGCTCGCGAACAGAGTCCTGGCTCTGTTCGGCGAACATCCAGCGCCGCCGGACATGCGCGCCGAACCAGCGGGTGGAGACTCAGCGCCGGGAGTGCCCATTCCCCGTTGCCCGGCGCCGTGGCGGCAAGTACTTCCCGAGGAGGTCGAGATCGTGCGCGCGTCCTCACCGACGCTCAACTCTCCCTCCCCGATGCGCCGCCCGACAACCACGCGGCCTGGGCGGCGATTTCGGCGCCGCCAGCAGCAGCGATTGGCGTCCACCAACGGCGCGCGTGCGGTGGTCGGCGGCCGTCGTAACAGCGAGGCGCCACCTGCGGTGGGCGTCCCCGCCGCACACTCAAGGGCGTGCTCACGTACCTCGAGGGCGGTAACGACCGCCGTTGGCGTACCGGCGCAGCACCGACGCGTCGGGCCATGGGCGCCAAGGAGGTTCGGGTCCTCCTCCTCCTCTTCCTCCTCCCGATCCTCATCGCACTCCTCCGGCACTCCGGCCCTGCTCGGCGTCAAGGCCGAGCCCGCGGCGGAGTCGCCGCTCGGCCGGCGCACTCGCAGCGCCGGCATCGTCATCAACGAGGGCGGCCGGCGCGCCTCCTCCTCGTCGGCTCCTCCGCGCTTCGTCAAGCCAAAGACGGAGCAGGGCTGGCGCCGGTGAAGACGGAGCAGGGCTGGCGCCGGTGAAGGCGGAGTTCGGCAACGGCAACGCGGCCCTAGAATGGGCGCGCCAGACTCCATTGCGATGGGGAAAGGCGCGCGGAGAAAGCGAAGGCGCCCAGCGCCGCCCTGCGCCGCTTCGAGGAAGCGCCGACGCGGCGCGATGAAGACGGGTCGTCGTCCTATGCGACAACACGACGACGACGATGACGCCGCCGCCATTCCGCCATGGCGACGCGGGTCCAGCAGGGCGCCAGCGTCAAAGAGGAGAAGGCCGGCAGCGGCGATGGCGGCGGCGACTTCAGCCTCTTTTTTTTTTAGATTAAGTTAATGTAATAAAAATGCGCGAATTTCGCCGAAATTTGCCATGTTTAGCCGAAATTTAACTACTTTTTATCATAACTTCGCCGAACGGACCTTCTTTTTTTTTAATACGCGCCACGGGGCGGCCCTGGGGACCGACTCGCTCCCAGGGCCATTTTTTGCGCCGGCTCACCCCCAGGCGGCGCTTTTAGACGCTCCCTAGGGGGCCAGCGGCTGAAGATGCCCTTAGCCTTGTACCATTTACTTTCAACCGTTTGGTAGCAGATTTTGAGATCTAAGATCCCAACTGCCGACAAAATAGAAGGTCCAAATGTACTAACAGAACCAAAAGCACTGCCGGCAATAGACAAAATCCACAAAAAAAAATAACAGAACCAAGAGCAACTACTGACAGAAGATGGCCAGAACACTGAATTTTACTGACACCCCCAACAATTGCTAGCAGACAAAAAGGGACAAAAGCAGTGCAGATCACAAGATGGAATCAGATCCAGAACGAGAGCAAGACAATGTAGAATCTTATCCATGAACTGATTAAAGATCAGATAGTGGACAAATCAGAGGAACCATGTGAGATGATAGACAATTGAGAACAATCATGGGAAATGATGTTCAGACTTCAAACAAACGGCTTCACTAAAACATGCAGAGACCTTGCATGAAAGGACAGGTCACCATTCCAGCCAAAAAGGTTAACAGAGAAACATATCAAAGGGCCGGACTTAAAACAAGGAGGACAAATCTTGCCGGAGCGCGTTGGGATGCCTGGCTCCATCTGGTGAGAAAACTGATGGATTTGCAGCTTGCTCAACGGCCGGATTCGTTGAGTTGGAAATTAACCAGGAATGGAGAGTTCACGGTTAAATCTATGTACTTAGATGTCATCAATTTTAGCTCTATTCCTTATTCCAAACATGTTTGGAATGTCAAAGTCCCTCTGAGGGTTAAAGTATTTATGTGGTTTGTACATAAACAAGTCATTTTAACCAAGGACAATTTGACAAAGCGCAATTAGACCGGCTCTAAGAGATGTAGTTTTTGTGATCATGACGAGACGATCAAACACCTCTTTCTGGATTGTCCCATGGCGAAGGTTCTTTGGCAGACTGTTCACGTTGCTTTTAATATTACTCCTCCGAATAATATCAACACGTTATTTGGGACATGGTTGGATGGGATAGAGATCCAAACAGCCAAACACATTCGTGTAGGAGTATGTGCTTTACTTTGGGCAGTCTGGAACTGCAGGAATGATTTAGTTTTTAACAGAACAACAAATACTCATTTTTTGCAGGTTATCTTCCGAGCTACTACGTTGATCCGTATGTGGTCGCTACTCACTCAGACGGAGGCCAGGGAGCATTTGGTTACTGAATCTACCCGATGGGAGATGGTAGCTCGGGCTTTATTCAGCCGGTTTGGATGGCGGTCATGTAATAGGATAGGCAATTAGTTTTCCTATCTTTATTTTGCATGCCGGCTATGGCTTTTATTTTCCGCTCTTTGTGAGCCGTTTGGTGACTAGTTTGTAACGGAGTTCATGACCTTTTTGGACCTATTTGTTTTTAATAAAAGTGGCCGTATGCATCTTTCTGATGCAGAGGCCGGGGTTGCGCCTCTTTTCCAAAAAAAATTCAGATCTATTAGGAATTTGTTTTATAGACCCAGGGACGACGGTAGGCACGTTTGGCAGAGACAGAACATGATCAAAGATAATCGGCCATTTGATTCGCGGAGAATATTATGTTGCTATGCCTTGCTAAAAGTTCTGCGATTAAGGTATCGCAGGTGTAGATCGTTCGTTCTCAGTCACATTTCAGCGTTCTTGCGCCATCGAGTTCATGGGAGCAACGCCACTGCTCCACTCCCTTTATACACCATGCGCCATGACCGATGACGGCCCTTGGTTCTGCTGCCACGGCACCGAAACAGCAACAGGCAAACCGTGTAGGCAGAGAGAACCCTGTCCAAAAGTTTGTAGGCAGAAAACATCGGAGCACATGCGAGCTTCAAGATCAAACAAATTCAGAATGAGCAATACCAAAAAGACGGGAGTCATGTGCACGGACCGGTCCGAATCACTGCTGCCAGGGATGAAGAAGATGTTGGCTTGCCTCCCTAAAATCTCAGTGAGCGACGACATTATTAGATAAGTAGTAGTAGTAGAAAGAAGTAATATAGTTGCGTATTTTCCCAGCATCACAATCTCCAACTGTTGATGCCAGACCAAAGGGAGTAATCAGACTGATGTCCCCATAAAAAGGGAGATGAAGAAGATGTTGGCTTGCCTCCCTAAAAACACCGCTTTTGGAGATCTTTTATGTTTTCCAGGTGTTGTCATTGATGATGGTTTGTGTGCTGCTGCTGAGAGGAGTTGATCATTGTGGCGAGGTATTTGTTTTTTCTCTTTCCTTTTTGTTTTCTTTTCAGGTTGTGCACATCTTAAATGTCTTTGGGACATTTTGTTGGTGCAGAGGTTAGAGGTAATTGGCGATCTTCGCGATATTAATATATTTCTTTAATGAAAAAACGGTGTGTGGGAGGGCAGGAATTTGAGAAGCTTACCCAGCATCTACTCAAATTTGGACAAGAGTGACTCAGTGGTTTTGAAAAGTAGTAGGAGCATCCTAAAGGTCTAGACTTTTCGGTACTCCTCATCAAACGCATCCTAAAGGTCTGGACAAGAGTGACTCATTGACTATTTGGTCTGTCTATATGTATATGAGGGCAATATGAAGAGTGTCCGGGATACATATAGTACCAGCCAGTTGTTGTATAGGATTTGGCCCATCACTGATCACTTTTTTATTTTTTATTTTTTTCACTCTTCATCCTCATCAAACGCATCCATGTGACCAAACCTAAAAAGAAAGGACATAGCTGTATGCACGAACAAATAATGACTCAAAACATATATGCCCGGACACTGGCCGAATGTGTCTGTGGACATTTAAGAGGCCAAATTTTACCAGTTTGACTGTAGATGCCCTAACTCCTCAAATATTTGGGTGTAATATCTTTGAGGGAAGGGTTGCTGGGTTCAACCCCCTGAACACGAAAATTTTAAGAAGTTCAAGAATTCTAGGAGAAGAGTTAGGGATGCATGCTCTTACCATGTCAAATTCTATTCATAAGTCGTAACACATAAAATCCAATGCCGTACTAAAAGCTTGGAATGAGTTTTTTTTCTTTCTTATTCTGAGGATAACAACTCAGTTGACCTTGCTGATGACGGCGTTGGCGCGCGCTCCTTCGAGTCAGTTTTTCCGGCTCTGATCCTCCTCTGTGTTCGTCCGTTTGGATGAATTAGAAGCAACCCCGCCGTAGATTCCTGCCAGCTCCTTGGGGCGGCGAGGTTAGGGTTTATCGTCATGTGTACGTTACAGTGATATTTGGTGCTAGGTTCTTTAGATCGATTCAACGATTCAAAGGCGAAAACTGCGGCTCCAGGGCGCTGGTGCTTACGGGCACGTGCATGAAGACTTCCCGGCTGTCATCGACAAGGTCAAGCCGGCTCCGGTATGTGAGCAGCGACAGCGGTGCGTCGGCAGCTCGTTCTGCGGCAGCAATGGTCGTTCGGTGGTTCATGGACATCATGTAATTTTTATTATGTTTGAGGTCTTTTGTACTTCCTGTGAATCTTTATAATTTTTGATCCTTTTCGAAACAGCAAACAACTCAGTTGACCTTGCTCGTGCTCACGTTAGAGCATTCACAACATGGCAACAAACAGTCACAATGTTCACACACACACGCGCGCGCGCGCGTGCGCGCATCAGATTGCTACCGCCCTCAAATCTCACAAGAGTGACCCAACTACACCAACCAAAACACTACACAGTTCAAAGATTCTTCAGAACTAGACACGGATGAAGAATGCTTCATAGAAAGAAACATCCAAACAACCCACAAGTAAACAGAGACCATATCCAGGAGCAAGATTAACATCAAGTATAAGATCATAGAGAAAAAGTCCCAAAGTACTTCACAGAACCAATAAAAACATCTGCTTAAAAAAGCAGAACATTGAACTTTCCTGTGAGCCCCAGAAGTTACTACCAGACAAAAATGGTCAAAATGAGTGCGTATCACCATCCTGAATCGGATCCAGAGCAAGAATCAACAGGGTGCACCATTAGATTCAGACAATAGACAAATCACAAGTCATCGCAGATGACACATAAATCATTCAAAACTATACCAAACAGCAAGACTTCAAGGTTCCACCACAAAGATTTAGACATTGCAGGAAAGAAAGAGCACCATTCTGGCGACAAAGTTTAACAGACAAACTAATGGACCGGATTTAAACAAGCATGTATTAAGACCAAGAAATTTATGTCGGACAAAAATGGTCAAAGGGTGTTCTGATCACAAGAAATAATGGGATCAAACGAGACATCAAGACATTGTATAACCTTACATCAACTGATTAAAATTCAGACAATGGACAAAACAAACCAATCATGGGGGATGACGCATAACCATTCAGACTATATTTCGTCTTCAGGGTTCCACCAGAAAATTCAGAAAACCCCGCAACACAGAACAAAGCCCAGCCCAATGAAAAAACTATTTGGCCTTGCATCTTGTGTTTGGGTTGTAAATATTAGGAACAACAAGAGGATTTAGAAATCTACCATATTATCTCTGCAATCTTATGTGTGTTTGACTTGGCCAGTTACTTTGTTTTCAATTAGAGGACCTAGGTCCGCACAAAAAAACTAGAAGACCTAGGTGCACAAAATAGGGTGGTTTGGAGGGAGGGCTTTTACAAAACCTAATAGTTTCCCCCAATCATTTCATAATAGAGGCTAGGATTTCATAATTCCTCTTTACACATATAGTTCTCCATATTTTTTTTTAAAAGAGTGTATTATATATTCCCTAATTATTTATCTATGTGTTGAAAATCTGCCGCATGGCGGAAACTATCATCAAGTTGTCTCATGAGAATCATGTTTAAATTGGTGATTTGTTTACCATATCTATTCTTCAATGCTTCATGGGTATAAATGTGATACGTAGAATATAAATAAATGTAATCATGGGACTCACGTATGCCAAAACAATTCTTCCAAGTTGAAGAAGCACATAATAGCGAAAGCACAATGTGAAAACTCCGGACGATGCCAAGGAAAATCAAATCCTAGTTAGTTGGTAATGGTTCAAGGCTTTACATACCCACTCCCTTAGACTTTAAATGATGTCCTGGTTCCTCTTCACTTGCAACACCAGTACATGCACGCATTCACTACCACAACAAGCAGAGCATTATCATGCTCCCACCACCACCACCATATGCCAATATATGAATCTTGGGAGTTCGCAATTTACACTAGCTCATATAGTTTGATTTAATACGTTCATAGAGTGGGTGGGCTGCCCTAATCATACCGATTGCCCTCATAGTTTAGGATCCGATTTGATCACATGTTCACTTTGTCCAAGATTTGTTAACAATCAGTGTCTTCTCTATGGTGGTCAAGTCATTATCTTTTTTTTTTGTGTGTGATAAGACTATCATGTCACTGAATTCATTCAAGATTACCTGGAAACGACTAGAAATAGTTGAAGTTGGAACTCTGGCAGAACTAGGCTTTGGAGGCATATGGGAAGATCCATGAGCTACTTTGGTATACTCCGCAAGCATGCATGTGCCACGTGGTAGCAATCGTGGTAGTTGGTAATAGATAACCCTAAGAGCCAAATGGAGCAGTTGAAGATCTGGCCATCAGTCCCGGTTTACAAAGCCCCCTCCGTCGATGGTGAAAGATCGAGGAGTAAATTTCCCCTTCTCATCAAGACTACTTCTACCACTTGGTAGTTGGTGACCAATAGCCATAAGAGCTAAGTGGAAACTCTGATGATCCGGACATCCGTTCCGGTTTATGAAACTCCTCATGGTAGGTAGTCATAATTAGAATTAAAATATATACAAGGGAGCCTTGTAGGACTGAACCAAAAGAGTACTAATGTTGTAATCCTGATTACTGTAAGTATCAGCCGTGGCGCAAGCAAGGATCAAACTCGTGACCATATCAATCACTAAGCAAACACAGACTATCCCATCAAATCTCTCCTTCCAATCCAAACACCAACATAAGGTGTAATTGGACTATATGCGCTCGCACCGCCCCAGTGATGCCGCTTGGGCGAACACTAGCCACCGTCGGAGGAAGCAGACGAGCAAAGCGTGGTTGAACTCGGGCTAGCACGCAACGGCGACCCTAGGTGCATGTCGTGGCAGGCGGAGGGATTTTCGGGTGCCGGGGCAGCATGGTGGCCAGCTGCAACACTCGATGGCGGCGGATCTGGGCGGCCCCTGCCCAAATTCTTCTTGTTGTGGGTGGTGGCGGCCCGTGTTGTAAACGACGGTCTTGGCGCCGGGTGGCTATGCGTCCGGGGGTGGTTCCCCACTCCGTTGATAATGGAGGTGGTCATTGCCACCGCGGGCGCGGTGGTTCTAGATGTGGGCAGATCTGTGGCCGGCGTTGTTAGGTTCGGCTTTGTTCCGGCTATTGGTGCCCGCGGGCGGTGGGAGTTTGGTGGGCTCTATCCTGTTGTGTCTCTCAGATCCCAGGATAGCGGTCCACCAGGTCGGTCCAGCGTGGACGTCTGGCTGCGGCTGTCATTGGTGGAGGAGAGGCCAGCGGCGTCCGGTGTAATCTTCTTTGTCGATGATGGACGTATCTTCTCCTTCATGCAGTCATGATCTCAGCTAACCATTTGCCTGTCATTTTCACTCTGGTGTTTGGACTTAGGGGAGAAATCCCTGCTCGACTGGTCGATGATGGCAGCGACGACACCCGTAGGTGCCGTGTCCTCCTTGGGGGTGCTGTCATGGCCATGGTTGTGTCTCCCCTAGAGCGCAGGGGGAAAACCTTGTTCCAGTTCATTAGAACAGGCAGCGGCGGCATCATGACGTTGTGCCCTTCATGAAGGCTTTGCCTTGGCGATTCATGCAGTCCTCGAAGTTGGAGCTTGGGGCGATTCGGATTCGGTTGGGTTGCCACTCAGGTCATGGCCCTTTGGGGGGCAATGTATGCCATCGTCAATGCTTCCGGCGCGTCTTCTTCCTTTAGATCGGCTAAGTCCTCCCACCCACCCGCCGACTTCTCTAGGCACTATAGGTGGGGCGGTACGTTGATCCATCAGTCCTATGATCATCGTCACATCTTGGTTGTGTAGCGCATCAGTAGTGACGCGTCTTGTTTGCTCTGTGCTTCATCTCCTCGTCTTCTTAGCTAGAGATCGCGCACGGCGAGTTAGGTCTGGTTCTAATCCCAGTAATTAGCATGGAGTTGTTCGCCTTTTGGCGTGGTTCTGACTGGTTGGCCCTTCTTCTATATAATGATCATGAATCTTTTCATGGTGTATTCGAGAAAAAGAAAAGGAATCAGTTATCCAGATGTTTCATCTATGAATTTTCTCTCAGAATCATCTCTTGATAGCTGGAGTTTGGACTTTTTCTATTTCAAATGAAATAGATCCGGGGCTTTGAGACCTTTTACTCTGAAAAAGGACTTCTAGATAAGCAGGCAAACAGTAGGCCGTCCTCATCAATTGTTTAAGATTCAGTCAAAAAATCCACATGTAAACCCACAAACACATAAGCAAGATTAACACGTAGCAAGACAACTGTTAGCCTTTTACCTACAAATTCCCAAAGTACTAACACGAACCAAAAGCGCTGCTGACACTGGACAAAATCCAAGAAAAAATCTTAATAGAACCAAAAGCAACTACTGAAAAGAGAAAGCAATGTATATCACAAGAAGGAATCGTATCCAGAACAAGAATGAGACAGTATATGATCTTGAGGAGTTAATTGCAAAAAACCACCATATTTGAGGCATCGTTTGCAGAAAGCCACCAGGTCAGTAATTTTTTGCAAAAATCACCGTGGATTCGGTAAACATTTTGCAAATAGCACTGAACGGGTGATTTGGCCCGTTTGATCACTTTATGACAAGTGGGGCCAGATTGTAAGGAACTGACTTAGCAAAAAATTTACACACACACCCCTGGATCTGAAAAAGAAAAGCAATCGACCCCCGTGCGCGCGCTGGCGGACCTCGCGGCCTGGAGTTCGTGCCCGACCTCGCCAAGGCCGCCCCTGCGCCACCTGGGTCGTGTTGGGGAACGTTGCATAAAATAAAAAATTTCCTACGTTCACCAAGATCAATTTATGAGTTCATCTAGCAACGAGAGAGAGAAGCATCTACATACCACTTGTAGATCGCGTGCGGAAGCGTTCAAGAGAACGGGGTTGAGGGAATCGTTCTCGTCGTGATCCAAATCACCGGAGATCCTAGCGCTGAACGGACGGCACCTCCGCGTTCAACACACGTACAGTCAGTGTGACGTCTCCTCCGTCTTGATCCGGCAAGGGGAAGGAGAGGTTGATGAAGATCCGGAGCACGACGGGCGTGGTGGTGGATGCAGCAGAGTTCGGCAGGCTTCGCCAAGCGACTACGGGAGGAGGAGGTGTAGCAAGGGGAAGGGAGGCGCCAAGTGCAAGGGTGCGGCTGCCTCCCTCCCCTCTATACATAGGGTCCCAGGCGCCGGCCCCTAGGAGATGGGATCTCCTAGGGGGGCGGCGGCCAAGGGGTGGAGTGCCCCAAGGCAAGTGGGCGCCTCCCTAGGGTTCCCAACCCTAGGCGCAGAGGGGGGCCAGTGGTGCACCAGCCCACCAGGGGCTGGTTCCCCTCCCACTTCAGCCCATGGGGCCCTCCGGGATAGGTGGCCCCACCTGGTGGACCCCCGGGACCCTTCCGGTGGTCCCGGTACAATACCGGTGGACCCCGAAACTCTCCCGAAGGCCGAAACTCGACTTCCCATATATAATACTTTACCTCCGGACCATTTCGGAACTCCTCGTGACGTCCGGGATCTCATCCGGGACTCCGAACAACTTTAGGTTTGCTGCATACTCATATTCATACAACCCTAGCGTCACCGAACCTTAAGTGTGTAGACCCTACGGGTTCGGGAGACATGTAGACATGACGGAGACGGCTCTTCGGTCAATAACCAACAGCGGGATCTGGATACCCATGTTGGCTCCCACATACTCCTCGATGATCTCATCGGATGAACCACGATGTGGAGGATTCAAGCAACCCCGTATACTATTCCCTTTGTCAGTCGGTATGTTACTTGCCCGAGATTCAATCGTCGGTATCCCAATACCTCGTTCAATCTCGTTACCGGCAAGTCACTTTACTCGCATCAGTAATGCATGGTCCCGTGACCAGACACTTGGTCACTTTGAGCTCATTATGATGATGCACTACCGAGTGGGCCCAGTGATACCTCTCCGTAATACGGAGTGACAAATCCCAGTCTCGATCCGTGTCAACCCAACAGATACTTTCAGAGATACCTGTAGTGCACCTTTATAGTCACCCAGTTACGTTGTGACGTTTGGTACACCCAAAGCACCCAAAGCACTAAAGGCCCCCCCTTTAGTACCGGTTTGTGCCACGACCCGGTACTAAAGGGGGTGCGCTGGCGCAGGTGCGGTGCGACAAGTTTAGTTCCACCTCGCTAGCCGAGGGGCGACCGCACTGGTTTATAAACCCCTGTGTGGTCGCTCTCTCGAGCTCCTCTCCAAAGCAGGCCTACTGGGCCTACGTGTTCTTTGCTGCCCTATGGGCCCACTTGGCCTTTGCGGGCCTGCATCCTGGCCCAACAACAGGTTGGGTTTCTAGTCGTATGCAGGCCGCTCTGGCATAGTAGGCGAGCTTTTATTTATTTATTTTTGCTTTATTTATTTTTGTGTTGTTTTTTTGTGTGTATTTAGAGTTTCTTTGTGAATATTTTTGCTTTAGGTACAAAAAATTACAAACTTTCTGTTAGTGCCCGTAGTTTACAAATTTGAATAGTTTAAATTTTGAATTATTTGAAATTAGTGTGAATCACTAGTTTGTGAATAATTTAATTTTAAAAATCAATAAAGGCATGAAAGAATTTTTTTTCACATAAAATTTCTTCGCGTTTCAAATGCCAAAACACATAACTACCCTAAGTATTACAGAGATTCCCCTCTGGGTGTGAAACACAGAAGAAAGTGATGATAGTGAAGCCGATCACATCCCAGATCTTTGGGTGTGAAACCTTTTCTTCGCGTGTGTCCCTTTGCGCCGTAACCATGGAAAATCTTCATCATTTAGCGGGATGCTCGGGTCAATATTCACTGTGAATGGAGCAATTTCATCAAACTTTTCATAATCTTCTGACTTGTCTGTCTTGTCATCCACTCCCACAATGTTTCTCTTCTCAGAAAGAACTATGTGCCGCTTTGGCTCATCGTACGATGCATTCGCTTCCTTATCTTTTCTTTTTCTTTGCTTGGTAGACATGTCCATCACAAAGAAAATCTGTGCCACATCATTGGCTAGGACAAATGGTTCATATGCATACGCAAGATTGTTGAGATCCACTGTTGTCATTTCGTACTGCGGGTCTTCCGTTACCCCGCCTCGTGTCATATTGACCCATTTGCACGAAACAAAGGGACCTTTAAACCACGCCGATAGTCAAGTTCCCATATGTCCTCTATGTAACCATAATATGTTTCCTGTCTTGGTTGTTGCATCAAAGCGGACACCACTGTTTTGGTTGGTGCTCTTCTTATCTTGGGCGATCGTGTAAAATGTATTACCATTTATCTCGTACCCTTTGAAAGTCATTATATTCGAAGATGGTAACTGGGACATCAAGTACAGGTCATCTTCAATAGAGGTGTCATGCATGGTACGTGTCTGCAACCAGCTGGCGAAACTCCTGGTTTGTTCACGTGTAATCCAGTCATCAGACTGCTCCGGGTGTTTGGAGCATAGCAAATTCTTGTGTTCATCCATATACGGAGCCACCAAGGCGGAATTCTATAGAACTGTAGTGTATTAGCCGGTGAGAGAATGTCCGTTCATACATATTATTTGTTCCTCCTAGCGTGCCTTTTCCATCCATGCGCCCTTATGCTGCGATTCAGGAACACCAATCGGCTTAAGGTCAGGAATAAAGTCAATACAAAACTCAATGACCTCCTCATTTTGATGGCCCTTGGAGATGCTTCCTTCTGGCCTAGCACGGTTATGAACATATTTCTGTAAGACTCCCATGAACCTCTCAAAGGGGAACATATTGTGTAGAAATACAGGACACAAAACGTTAATCTCTTCGCATAGGTAAACTAGGACGTGCGTCATGATGTTGAAGAAGGATGGTGGGAACACTGGTGGAAAAAAGGCCTTTGGTCGCGGTTCGCAACTGCCATTAGTCGCGGTTGCGCAACCGCGACCAAATAAGCGCGACTAAAGCCCCCCACCTTTAGTCGCGGCTGCTTAAGAACCGCGACTAACGGCCCGTCCACGTGGGCGCCAGCGGCCGTCAGGCGGAGGACCTTTTGTCGCGGTTCTTCTGGCCAACCGCGACTAAAGCCGCCACAGGTTTAGGGTTTTAGCCACCCCCTAAACCTGTTTTCTGTTTAATTTGTATTGTTTTATTTCTTTTGTGCTTTATTTTAATTTTGAAGGAGTTTCATATATTCTACGGTACTACATACATGCATATGAATGTACAATCTCAAATAAATTTGAAATTAGAACCAAAAAGAATTCAAGAGGAATATACAATATATATTCAATATCATCGGATGACCATATACAATTTTGAACAAGTTTCCATACATGATTTAATCCATATAAAGTTCTACGTCCTCGTAATAGTGTTCTCCTTTAGGATGGAGGACTTCCTGCTGAACCATCCAGCTAGTTCCTCTTGAAGTGGTCGGAAGCGAGCTTCTAGACTAAGCATCATCCGGAGGTTATTCCTCCGAGCATTGGTATCACTCGGAACCCGCTCAGAGGTGTATCTCGGATCCTCTCCTGAACATAGTATCCACATAGATTGGTCTCCGGTGGCTGAATATCCCCAGCATTCTTAGGCTTTAACATTTTGAATTCTAGCTCTTTTTGAATTCACCGACCTTTGTATCTCTGAACCGTCTCCAAACCCTACGAGGCAAAGAAAATTAAGTGAATAAGAGAGTTATTAGTTACTTGATATTAGGAAATGAACGAAATAGGCCGATCGATATAGAGCGCAAATGAATGAAAATAATTACTTCTGCAGCATTCTTCTCATGTCGTCCCAAAGCTTCGGATCCATATTCTGAGAGTCGTGGACGAGACATTCTGTGGTGTTAACTTTAATTACTAGCAGAATCCAGTGGAACCTGCGGACACGATACATGCACAAGACGTCATGCATAACTCATCGATTAGCCGCCACATACCATGCATTGAGTCAACAAAAGAGAATTAATGTGCTCAAGACAGAAACACTCACCCAAAATGGTAAGTAAATAGAATATCACTTTTGAGTTCCTGCTTTGTAAGAAACTGCCACAGGTCTGCCTCCACGTCGCCGGCGGGTGACGCTCCAACACATGTCCATTAACGATGTGTGGGTCAATGAACCCAACATCATGGATGTTCCTTACTGCATTCCTTAATCTTCATTCTGCATGTATAATAGCGGACACAACAATATAGTTAGGACATATATATAGTGCAGGCAATATGAACGAGATGGGGTAGAAATTAATAAATCACTTACGTAACGTAGCAACCGATGATAGATTTGTCGAGCTCGCGCAGATTGAAAAGCTGGAACAATTCACTCGATTGCAATTTGTACATAGTAATGTTTGAAGTGATGCTCATGTCTAACTTCCGCATAAATATATTCTTTGGCGTTTTTATTTTTATGTAACCCTTGTACCAATTCAACAGACCTTTCATTTGGTCGTAGATCATTTTCCTCGCAGGCTCGACGAGAGGCCCATTCTTGACATATGTAATTACTACCTCCTTCACTGGCGCCTCATCAAGGCCTAACAGTTCACGAAGAGTAATACCTAAGTTGGCCGCTTGTTCTCCGCACTCGTTACAATCAATCCATGTCTTGCCAGCTTGTATGATCCCGGGGGCATCCGGGGCTTCCCCTATAAGCGGGACCATCGAGTGTGTACTGTGGTCCCCGAGCTGGGCAACTTGTTTCCCGCTTATTTTACTTTCGGCCTTCTCCCGCTCTTTGTTCTCGTTGAACATGAGTGCCTGCCTGCGAAGTTCACGTGCATAGTCGTTATGCAGATTCTTCGCGGCTTGGGACGGTGTGCTCAAAAATGACTTAGCCCACTTCTTTTGCTCATCGAATATACCGGCTTGGGCTCGGGCTCTCTTTTCTTCTTGCAGTCCGCCTTCCATTTCTCATAATGAGCGATCGCGGCGCGTCGACTTCCTCGGCACTACGTTCCCAAGGCCTTGTGGGGAGAGGCTTCAGTGATGGCTCCAGTACCTTTGTGGTCTTAGGTACATAAGGGTCCGGGTTAATAATCCAGGACTGCTTCTGCTTCTTTGTCGGAGGTGGATTGGGGCGGCGTCGATCACCCGCCGGACGAGGGAGGCGGCGGCTGATCACCCGCCGGGACGTTGTGGACTGGGGCGGCGTCGGTGACGTGGCGGAGGTGTAGGTGAACCGCCACCACCACCACCACCACCACCACCGCCACCGCCACCACCACCACCGTGAGGGGTGGACTTGTTGTCCTTGGCGCCTCGCTGAAACTTGATAAACTTCTTTTGCCATAGAATGAAATGGCGCTTGACATCTCCAAGTCTTTTCTCCCCTTGTGTGTAGCAATGTCAATCTCCGTGTCCTCAAACCCTTGGACTATGTCCTCCACCGTGACACGAGCATAGCCATCTTGAATGGGGTTGTTGTGGTGGAGTGCTCTGTAAACATGGTAAAGCACTGCCGATGGCTACCTTCATGGACATGTTCCCGATAGGATAATACAGATGACATTCTTTCATCTCCTTTATATATCGCCCACGGGTAGCGAGGAGGCTCCGGTGCAGTAATTTCGACCACCGAGGCTCCGGTGCAGTAATTTCGACCACCGGAGGCTCCGGTGCAGTAATTTCGATCGTCGGTGCATCTGCACCAGCCGGTGAAGCCTCCGTGGAAGCCACGCTGCTTCTCCGCTGCTGGCTTCCGAGATCCGCTGGATGATCTTCATGCTGCACCCGAGCTGCATCTCTTTCGCTACTAGTACACTCATGGTTTTCTTCATCACATCCATTTCCGATGCCAACCGCGCCACAACATCTGATTCCGATCCATCTTTCTCTTACGGCTTCAGAATCAGACGGGTCATCGCTCGGGGAACCCTATTTTCCACGGAATGTGCCCCATGCCTAAATACCGTCCTCCGTGTTCGGGATTCCCGAGGGCTTTTGTCGGTACCGTTCTCTGTTGAACTTGATCTTCCCTGTTGAGCATCCTTCATTGCGTCAATAAGGGCTTGGGTGGGTTTAATTAATTTGCCCGGTAAACACACTCCCCTGTCTCCGGGTTCAGCGTTCCCCATGCCCGTACCACCAGCTTTTGGCCCTTGGGTCCCATCCCTCCGTACTGGGACGGATTCCTCGCGCCCTCATCTCGCTTCTCCATCTTCTCCAACCTAGGCACCAAAATGCGATACCCTCCTGGCCCCATAACATGATTGTACTCCTTCTTAGCCGCATTTTCCTTATTTTTTTCGATATTTCAATGAACTGCTCCGATTTCTTTTGCTTCACAAATTCTGGCCAATCATGTTTCAGTTTCTCATATTGTCCTTTGAAATCCGGAGTCTTGTTCTGCTTGACAAAGTCACGGGCTAGATTTTGCTTGAATTTCCGGAATGCGTCGGCCATCTTATGAAGAGCGAACTGTTTGACTAGCCTCCTCCTCTCCTTGTTTTCCTCAATCTTGTTACCCTCCTCATCGAATTTGTTGTATTCGGAGGTAGAACGAAATGTTCCATAAGCTTCTTGAAGCAATCTTTTTTGTTCTCTTATCGACAAAAGTGAAACCATCAATTCGTGCCTTCTTTGGCTCATTCCACTCCTGGGCGGTGATCGAGACGTTGTCTCTAACAATGGCTCCGCATTGGTGACAAACTTGGTGGCGTTCTTGCGGGGCTCCGGTGACCTGCGGTTACCGCCGACAACCTCGATGGTGCATGTTTCTCCTTGTTTCATCGTCTTGGTTGCGCCACGCTTTGACGACGTACTCGATTGTTTCGACGATCCGGCCGAGGGCTAAAATAAGAAAGAGAGTCGCGAGCGTTAGTACACACATATTTATTCAAATCAGTTAGTTTGTATCACCAGAGGCTCAATGTATATATATACCTCGGCGCCGGAGGTGGTTGCTACTTCCATTTGAAGATCGTTGTTTATCGACGCTTTCTTGACATCTTCTTCTTGTGGCGCCCTTCATCTTCAACGTCAGGTTCAGATAAGAAGAGATATCATCTTCTTCTTCTCCGGTCGGCACATATTGAATATCGCCGTTTATGATGCCGAACATATGTGCTTCACCGTCCGGATCATAGTTGTCCATAATCGGGTCAGCTCTATCGTCCGCCATTATGTCGATCCTGAAAACATGTAGTAAAAACAAATTAATTAAGTGAAGAAGGGGCGGTGGCGGTGGCGGTGGCGAAAGGCGGTGGCAAAAGGAGGGGCGAGGAAGGGTGGGAGAGGGTGTCGCCGGTAGAGCGCGAACGGGCGGCGATTTACGGCGTCACGGAGAGGGGAGGCGAGGACAACACACACGGAGAGGGAGGCGAGGACAACAGACAACCACGTCTTCACGGAATGGGCGATATCGGGATGGTCAAAGGGGCTTGCCTGGTTGCTCTCGCAAGGAGGGGGGTCGTCGGCGTAGTCGATCACAGGGCGGCATCGGTCTCGGGTCTACCGGAGAGAAGAGGGGAAAAACAGTAAATATACAGCAAGCATATCATCACAAAGCAGAACGTGGCAATATGATGTGCCGGGTGACCTAACATATGGCTACACGATAAAGGTGAAGGGGGATTCAACCGAATGTTTTCCGGTTCCCGACTAATGTCGGATAGAAGACCGGAGGGAGGATTCCATGTTCAGATAGTTAGAGGCATCTGACATGTATGTGGGTAGCGATTCGGGTTCGTCTCGCCGTTACGAGCAACTTTCATGTATAAAGTTTTTTGATCCGACCTACGGTTTATTTAATATAATTTTTCAAAGTTTTAAACAGTTATTTGGAATTAACAGATTTAAATAAAAGGAAAACAGGGTTATGACATCAGCATTAATTACTTTTAATTATTATCATTTTTAATTTTTATTTATACATATTTCTTTTTGTTCTTTTTTTTAACAGGGGGGGCCCCACTGGTAAGTGGCCTAGGAGGCCACGTGGGTTAACGGGCGCAAGGCGTTGCGAGGCATGGGCGCCCGGGCGAGGCCAGCCAAGCCCGCGACAAGGCCGGGTCGTGTGGGCGCCGGGCGCCATGAGCAAAGGCGCATCGGGGAGGTGTGGCGAGGCGCATGGCCATGGGGTTGCCTGGTCAGGTTCAGCCCTGAGCGCGAAGGCCAGAGGCCGGCCTGAACGGGCGAGGCCCGACGAGCGGCGAGGTGACGGCGAAGGCGATGGGGCGGCATCGGCCTCGGGGCGCCGCGGGTGTCAGAGGAGAGGCGGAGAGGCGACGGTGACGAGGCCGGCGCGTCGAGGGCGTGGGGTTGAGGGCGGGCGAGCGAGGCGGCAGACGGGCGGCGCCGAGGGCGAGGGCGACGGCGGGCGGCGTCGAGGGCGAGGGCGACGGCGGGCGGCGTCGAGGGCGCGGCAGAGACGAACAGGCGGGAATCGGAGAAGACGAGAATCCCCGCCCTGTATTTATAGCCCCCCCCTTTAGTCGCGGTTGGCGACGAGACCCGCGACTAAAGGTACCCTTTAGTCGCCGGTCGCCAGCCCAACCCCGACGAAAGGGGTTTTGGCGGGGATTTTGCGTTGCCGCGCCCCCCCTTTAGTCATGGTTGGCGGCGAGACCCATGACTAAAGGTACCCTTTAGTCGCTGGTCGCCCTGCCCAACCGCGACTAAAGGCCTTGTGCTGCCTCACGCCTAAAAGTTTAGTCCCACCTCGCTAGATGAGAGAGCTCGTGAGATGTTTATAAGCGCTCCTGCGCCCACCCTCTCGAGCTCCTCTCAACTGCAGGCTTTCGGGCCTAATCTGTCACTAGCTATGTGCCTGTGGGCCTACTTGGCCTCCTGCGGGCCTGAATCCTGGCCCATGTAGGGTTTCTAGTCGTATTCAGGCCGTGGGGGTCCAGTAGGCGGCACTATTTTTTTCCAGTTTTTTGTTTTGTTTTCTGCATTATTATTTATTTTTTGTTGTTTTTTCTTTATTTTTTAATTCTTTTGCTTTTAGTTTTAGAAAAATTATAAACTTTCTGTTAGTGCCATTAGTTTTCAAATTTGAAAACACTTTTTTGTTTTCTTTGTTGCTTTATTTATTTTATTTTGTTTCTACTTACAACAAAATACTTATTGTTGCTATTTTAGTCGCTGGTCGCTTCGCCCAACCGCTGACTAAAGGCCGCCGAGGTTTAGGGTTTTCCCGCCATTTCTTCCCTGTCTTCCCGCCTCTTTCTTCCCGCCACTTTCTTCCCGCCTCCTGTCTTCCCGCTCCCATTTTTCCCGCCATTTCTCACTACATATATGTAGCCCGGCTTACGAGCATTATCACATCTCTACAATCTCTCATCACTCTCTCATGGCTTCCACCGCACCCACTCTAACCTACCAGCAGGTGGAGGAGCTTTGCGCCTCGAACTACCCTTGTCCACTGGCTATCACGTCCCCACCGGCTGGAGCCTAAGCGCCGTGGCGTGCAGTCCCTCCCGTCCCTCGTGGTACTGCAGGCGGCCATCACGAACCACTACTACCTCGACCTCACGCCGGAGCAGCGAATGAATCCTCACCGGCATCTCGATAACCAGCATACTTGGGACGCCTTCTTCATCAATCGGCGTGAGAGGGCGCCGCCAGTATGAGGAGGACGGTCTGCCTCCTGGGAACTTCCACGAGGCCGGTCGTCGGCTATGGTGGTATGGCCGGACTCTGCAGAGCGTCATGGACTACATCACAGCAGCGACGACAGCAGCGACGACGACGGCGGCAACTTAGAAGGCGGCGACTACCAAGACAACGACGACGGCGGCTATGAAGACTACGAGTATGCATATTATACGCCTAGGCAGGAGTATGACTAAATCACTCCAAATTTCATGTATCATCGGTGGTATCTCGAATCATTCAAAATGGACACCAAACACATCACGGGTAATATAATTCACATGATCCATTCAACAAAGTTTGGTACAATAAATTATTACACATCATTTCTTCCCTTGTGTCCCTGCTTGCTTACGATTGTGCCGTAGCCATGGAGCATCCTCATCATTTAACTTAATGCTTGGGTCGGTGTTCACTTTGAAGGGAGGAATTTCAGCAAACATATTATAATATTCTGACATGTCTGTCTTTTCCTCCACTCCCACGATGTTTCTTTTCCCGAAAAGAACAATGTGGCGCTTTGGATCATCGCATGATGTACTGATCGCTTTCTTATCTTTCCGCTTTCCTCGGTTTGCTACTCATGTCCTTCACATAGAAAACCTGAGCGACATCTTTCGCTAGGACGAATGGTTCGTCAAGGTAACCAAGATTGTTGAAATCCACCATTGTCATTCCGTATTGCTGGTCCACCTTTACCCCACCTCCTGTTAGCTTGAACCATTTGCACCGGAACAAAGGGACCTTAAAGGAGGGTCCATAGTCAAGTTCCCATATCTCCTCTATGTAACCATAATATGTGACCTCTTGCCCATTCTCGGTTGCTGCATCAAAGCGGACACCACTGTTTTGGTTGGTGCTCTTTTTATCTTGGGCGATCGTGTAAAATGTATTCCCATTTATCTCGTACCCTTGGAAAGTCGTTATAGTCGAAGATGGTGTCTTGGCCAACATGTACAGCTGATCTACAACATCATTGTCATTCATTAAATGTTTTCTCAACCAACTGCCGAAAGTCTCCATGTGGGCCTTCCTAATCCAGGATTCAGGCTTCCCGGGTTGTCGAACGTAAAATATTCTTGTGTTTCTCAAAGTACGGAGCCACCAAGCTGGAATTGGTCAAGACAAAGGTGGTGTGCTTCAATCGAGAATGGCCGTCCATACATATCGTTGATTTCATTCCGATCGTGCCTTTTCCACTTAGTCTCCCCTCGTGCCGCGATCGAGGAAGACCAATCGGCTTAAGGTCAGGAACAAAGTCAACACAAAACTCAATTACCTCCTCATTTCCATAGCCCTTGGCGATGCTTCCTTCTGGCCTAGCACGGTTACGAACATATTTCTTTAATACTCCCATGAACCTCTCGAAGGGGAACATATTGTGTAGAAATACAGGACCGAGAACGAAAATCTCTTCGACTAGGTGAACCAGGAGGTGCGTCATAATATTGAAGAAGGATGGCGGGAACACCAACTCGAAACCGACAAGACATTGGATCACATCGTTACGTAACCGTGGTAGAACTTCTGGATTGATTACCTTCTCGAGAGATTGCATTGAGGAATGCACATAGCTTCACAATGGCTACTCGAACATTTTCCGGCAGGAGCCCCTCAAAGCAATCGGAAGCAATTGCATCATAATCACGCAAGGCGATCGTGAGACTTCAGGTTTTGGAACTTTTTCTCCGCCATGTTTATTATTCCCTTTATATTGGACGAGAATCCAGACGGAACCTTCATAATGCTCGGGCATTCAAAAAGATGACCTTCTCTTCTTTGGTCGAGCGTAGCTGGCACGACCTTGAAACCATTCCGGATGCCGGTCATCGTGGTCTTTCAAACGTTGCTGGTCCTGCCGTGCTTCCTTTGTATCATTTGTCTTCCCATACACGCCCAAGAAGCTTAGGAGGTTCACGCAAATATTCTTCGTAACGTGCATCACGTCGATTGCAGAGCGGACATCTAGGACTTTCCAATATTCTAGCTCCCAGAATATAGATTTCTTCTTCCACATGGCTGCGTGCCCGTCGGCTCCCTTCGAACTGATTGTCCGCCAGACCCTTTCCAAAGATGACTTTCAAATCCTTGACCATATCAAATACCTCAGCACCGGTCGTTCCGCAGCTTCGCCGGTGATCTGCCTTGCCGTTGTAATGCTTGCCTTTCTTTCTTCTTTGGATGAATTTTCGGAAGAAATCGACGATGCCCAAGGTACACGTTCTTCTTACAATTTGGCAAATGTACACTTTCAGTCTCATGTAAGCAGTGCGTGCATGCATTGTATCCCTTATTTGACAGCCCCGAAAGGTTACTAAGAGCAGGCCAATCCTTGATGGTTACGAAAAGCAACGTCAGAGGTCAAATTCCTCTTGTTTGTGCTCATCCCACACACGGACACCACCCCACAGCTGTAAAAGTTCATCAACTAATGGCCTTAGGTACACATCGATGTCGTTGCCGGGTTGCTTCGGACCTTGGATGAGCACTGCATCATAATGAACTTCCGCTTCATGCACAACCAAGGAGGAAGGTTGTAGATGCATAGAGTCACGGGCAGTGCTATGGCTGGAGCTCTTTCGCCAAAAGGATTCATGCCATCCGTGCCTTAGAGCAAATCTTATGTTCCTTGCGTCGGTACCAAAATCTTTGAACCATCTGTCGATCTTTCTCCATTGCGTTCCATCTGCGGTGTGTCTCAACTCCCCGTCGACTTACGGTCCTCTTTGTGCCATCGCAACAACTTGGCATGCTCTTTGTTCCTGAACAGACGTTTCAACCGTGGTATTATAGGAGCATACCACATCACCTTGGCGGGAACCCTCTTCCTGGGTTTCGCCCTCAACATCGTCACCAGTGGTCATCGCCTCGATCTTATAACGCAATGCAAAGGCATACCGGGCATTCATTCAAATTCTCGTATTCACCGCGGTAGAGGATGCGATCGTTGATGCATGCATGTATCTTCGTAACCTCTAAACCTAGAGGGCGTATAACCTTCTTTGCTTCAGACGTCTTTGGCGGGCAACTCGTTATCCTTTGGAAACATATTCTTCAACATTTTCAGCAAGTTTTCAAATGCCGAAGTCAGCTACACCTGCCTCGCCTTCCATTTCAGCAAATCCAGTGTGCAGCCCAGCTTTTTAGACCATCATCGCATCCGGGTACAGCGCCTTTCTGTGATCCTCTAACATGCGATCCAAATTCTCCCTCTCCTTTTCGGTTTAGCAGCGTCTCCGTGCATCAAGCAATGGTCCGACCAAGATCATCAACGGATCATCACGTGCCTCTTCTTCCCCTTCCCCTTCACCTTCAAAGATCCTCCATGAAAGTATCACCGAAATGAGCAAGATAGCTTTCATCGATGAAATCATCCCCTTCTTCATCTTCTTCCATTATAACCCCTCTTTCTCCATGCTTGGTCCAACAATTATAGCTTGGCATGAAACCCTTCAAGCAGATGCATGTGAACAACTCTTGAGGAAGAGTAACCCTTCTCATTCTTACAGATAACACATGGACAGATAACAAAACCCCCGCTTGTTCGCATTAGCCACTACGAGGAAATCTTTCAAACCCGTAGTGAACTCGCCGGAGAGTCGGTTACCGTACATCCATTGCCGATTCATCTGCATTATTATAATATAAAATATATAATTAACCATCATGCATTTGTTAAACTAACTAGCTACAAACAATATAAATTAAACAATGAACTACACACATGCATATTGACACATCAAAGGTTCATCAAGTTGCTAACCATGATCAAGAGTGTGGCTCCAACACTTCATGTCATGTTTGTTTCATGCTCTTGGGGCATTTCATCAAACACCTTATGTGCATAAGAGGAACCAAAAGCAAACCTACACCCACTTGTGAAGAGAATGGCTCCAAATGGCTAAGTGTTGGCTGCTGGATGGGTATATATAGGGGAGGGCTTTAGTTGCGGTTGGCCTAGCAAACCGTGACTAAAAGTGCCCGAAAACCTTTAGTCGCGGTTGTCCTGGCCAACCGCGACTAAAGCCCTCACGTGCACCAGCTGGCCACCGAGCCACAGGCCCAGCCTTTGGTCGCGGTTCACCTCCAGAACCGCGACTAAAGGTCCCATTAGTCGCGGTTCCTACAGCTTCGCGACTTATGGGGCTGGACGGAAGCCTGTTTTTCCACTAGTGGAACACCAACTCGAAACTGACAAGACATTGCACCAAATCATTCTGTAACCTTGGTATGATTTCTGGATCGATTACCTTCTGAGAGATTGCATTGAGAAATGCACATAGCTTCACAATGGCTAATCAAACGTTTTCCGGTAGAAGCCCCCTCAATGCAACCGGAAGCAGTTGCGTCATAATCACGTGGCAGTCATGAGACTTTAGGTTCTGGAACTTTTTCTCTGCCATGTTTATTATTCCCTTTATATTCGACGAGAAGCCAGACGGTACCTTAATCCTGAGCAGGCATTCAAAGAAGATTTCCTTCTCTTCTTTGGTAAGAGCGTAGCTTGCATGACCACGATGTATGCCGTCTTCTCCGTGCATACGTTGCTGGTCCTCCGTGCCTCGTGTGTATCTTTTGTCTTCCCATACACGCCCAAGAAGCCAAGCAGGGTCACGCAAAGATTCTTCGTCACGTGCATCATGTCGATTGCGGAGCGGACCTCTAGGTCTTTCCAATATGGTAGGTCCCAAAATATAGATTTCTTCTTTCACATGGGAGCGCGTCCGTCAGCGTCCTTCGGAACAGGTTGTCCGCCAGGACCCTTTCCAAATATCACCTTCAAATCCTTGACCATATCATGTACATCAGCACCAGTACGGTGGCGAGGCTTCGTCCGGCGATCCGCCTCACCTTTGAAATACCTGCCTTTCTTTCTTACGGGATGCCTTCTCGGAAGAAATCGACGATGTCTCAGGTACACATTCTTCTTACAACTTTTCAAATATATACTGTCGGTATCGTCCAAACAGTGCGTGCATCCGCGGTATCCCTTGTTTTTCTGTCCTGAAAGGTTACTGAGAGCAGGCCAATCATTGATGGTCACGAACAGCAACGCCTTTAGGTCAAATTCTTCCCCCATGTGCTCATCCCACGCACGTACACCTGTTCCATTCCATAGTTGTAAGAGTTCTTCAACTAATGGCCTTAGGTACACATCAATGTCGTTGCCGGGTTGCTTAGGACCTTCGATGAGCACTGGCATCATAATGAACTTCCGCTTCATGCACAATCAAGGAGGAAGGTTATACAAACATAGAGTCACAGGACAGGTGATATGGTTGCTGCTCTGCTCCCAAAAAGGATTAATGACATCTGCTTAGACCAAACCATACGCTCCTTGTGTCATCTGCAAACTCCTTCCCGTACTTTATTTCGATTTTTCTCCACTGCGACCCGTCAGCGGGTACTCTCAACTTTTCGTCTTTCTTACGGTCTTCTCTATGCCATCGCATCGCCTTGGCATGCTCTTTGTTTTGGAACAAACGTTTCAACCGTGGTATTATACGAGAATACCACATCACCTTGGCAGGAATCTTCTTCCTGGGGCGCTCGCCCTCGACATCACCACGGTCATCGCGGCTGATCTTATAGCGCAATGCACCACATACCGTGCAAGCGTTCAAATCCTCATACTCACCGCGGTAGAGGATGCAATCATTAGGGCATGCATGTATCTTCTGCACCTCTAACCCTAGAGGGCAGACAGCCTTCTTTGCTTCGTACGTACTCTCGGGCAATTCGTTGTCCTTTGGAAGCATATCCTTTATCATTACCAGCAACTTTCCAAATCCCTTGTCAGATGCACCATTCTCTGCCTTCCATTGCAGCAGTTCCAGTGTGGTGCCCAGCTTTTTCTTGTCACCTACGCAATTCGGGTAAAACAATTTTTTGTGATCCTCTAACATGCGCTGCAACTTCTTCTCCAAATCACTTGCGCAGTTTCTCTTTGCATCGGCAATGGCCCGACCTAGATCATCAACGGGCTCATCTGATGCCTCTTCTTCAGCTTCTTCCTGCATTGCCGACTCAGCTTCTTCCCGCATTACCGGCTCAGCTTCTTCCCCCATTGTTGTATCATCGTATTCAAGGAACCCATGGCCAGGATAGCTGTCGTCGTCCTCTTCTTCTTCATTGTCTTCCATCATAACCCCTCTTTCTTCGTGCTTGGTCCAAACATTATAGTGGGGCATGAAACCGGACTCAAACAGGTGGACGTGAATGGTTCTTGACGTAGAGTAATTGCGACCATTCTTACAGCCAGCACATGGACAAGGCATAAAACCATCCGCCCGCTTGTTTGCCTCAGCCGCAAGCAGAAAAGTTTGCACGCCCTCAACGAACTGGGGAGAGCATCGGTCATCGTACACCCATTGCCGGCTCATCTTCATTACACAACACCGAATAGACCAAATTAATACAAGTTCATACATAAAGTTCATACAACACTTAAATGCAACAAACAAATAACTCTCTAGCTAAAGCATTTAAATGCAACAACAAATGCGATCAAGATCGCAACTAAGGTAACAATTGATCCAACAGCATAATGATACCAAGCCTCACTATCGATGGCATATTTTCTAATCTTTCTAATCTTCAAGCGCATTTTCTTCATCTTGATCTTGTGATCATCGACGACATCGGCAACATGCAACTCCAATTCCATCTTCTTCCCCTTAATTCTTTTCAATTGTTCTTTCAAGTACTCGTTTTCTCTTTCAACTAAATTTAACCTCTCGACAATAGGGTCGGTTGGAATTTCCGGTTAACATACCTCCTAGAAAAAATTTCTATGTCAACTTTATGGGAATAATTTGTCATAAACACGAAATACAACTAGTTTTAAAAAAGAATATATATACCACATCCGAATCATAACAAGGACGAGGGCTGACCGGGACGGATATCAAAACCATGGCACAAAATAAAATTTCATGAACAAGAGGCTCACCACAAGGTGGTGCCGGCGACGGGACGGTGCGGGCGATCGACTGTGGTTACGACGGAGATTTAGAAGGCACTAAGTAAATCACACCTACATATGCAAACTAAGTGTTATTTTTTACCTCAAATTGCATATAAATCAAATACTAGCACATATATATATTTCCTCCCAAATTACTAAACTCACAAATTAATCATTATATAAAGCATTGCAAGAGCTAATGTAGCAATGAGAGATGAAAGGACAAAGTTGCTAACCTTTGTGATCATTTGAATGGATGGGGGCCTTCAAATCTTGACAAATTTTGGGCAAAATGTGTGATGAGCTCGAGAGGAAGAGGGGAAGAACAGAGAGGAGAGGGGAAAGGGGAAGAACAGAGCGAGCTCGGGTGGACGAAGGGTTTATGTAGGACGACCTTTAGTACCGGTTCGTGCCAAGAACCGGTACTAAAGGGCCTGGAGGGGCCCCAGTCTGACAACATCCTGCCACCACTCTCACTAGTACCGGTTCGAAGAAGATACATCGCCGACGATGTTTTGGAGGAGAGGGAGATTGCGGGGCTTGTCGTCGTTGATGATGCAATACGGCTTGCCGATCGAAGGAATGTGACGTCGATCTCTGCTTGAAAGACAAAATACGTGAATACGTACATTTGGTCAAAGATAAATTCAGTCGGGGCTATTCGTATAAAGTAGATACACTGATTATTAATTTGTAATTTGGCCATCATGCCCTACTAGCCCAAGGGTTAGTTTTTAATCTCAGCCACTGATGGGAGAGGGTTGAACTGAAGCAGAGCCAGCTGATTTTGATGATCTCGTGGGAATTTGCCTCCCGATTGTCACGTGCCTAGACACTGGGTTGTTGGCTAAAACTGGACAACATTCTACACCAGTCCGCTATCTCCTTCTATGGCCATGTGCACTCAACATACATGACTAGATGCACATTTTACTTGTCTTTCCACATCGCCTAAATTTTATGGGTTTTCCCATGCAGGAAGTAGGTGAAGCACTAGAAACGATCTACACTACCGTGTCGGATAATTTCCCAATGCCTCCCACTCCAAATGTATTTAACTGATAATTTCATCACACAAGATAGCGCTAACGGTTGTACTGGATGCATTACCACACTAAGAGAGCCTCACTGCTATGAATGAGAAGATGAGATCTCATATCAGGAAGCAAAAGCCAAGGACGTGAGTGAGTGTGCTCAGTTTTTCCTTCTTTCAAGAAAAAATGTGGGTGTCCCCGCAAACAAAATAAAAAAGGGTGAGTCTACTCGTCCATGTGTGCCTCTACGTGTGTGCGCATGCATGCGTGCTTGAAAAACGCCTGAGACTGGACACGCAATTTATAGGGCTCATGTTGCCCCACTGAATTAGTTGAGATAGTATTTGTACCGATTGAGTATGATATCATCGGATGAAAGTCCAATTCTGATCCCGAGCTCCAATTCTGATCCCGAGTACAAATTAAAAAAAAACTGAATCTGTTTTGTGGTAAACTTGGGCAAATATTTTGTATGCTTAAGAAATTTCATTACAAAATGACATTCGTGGATATCGTAGCAAAAAAAAATCAGCAATTCAAAATGTATTCGAAATGAGCGTTTTTGGAGCATCAATATTTTTTCCCACGACTTCCACTATTGTCATTTTGTTCTAAATTTTATATGCAAGCACAGAAATATTTGCCAAAGTATACCACAAAAAAATTCAGATTTTTTATTTTGTTAACTATATTTTTTATTTTACTGTTCACTAGGGAGCATTTGAGTTCTGGATATTATTTGTTAATGAGAGCGATCAGCAAATTAGCTTCAAAAGAACAAACTTGATGTTTGATTAATTACAGGTATTTTTTATTACTCTAGTCTAAAGTAATTGTATAGTATATCTATGTTCATATACCAACTAGTAGTTGGATATTTGTGTTGGGGAACATTCACTACATCACGAGTTAAAAAAACATGGCAACATCCATGTTGTCTGATAGCGTGTTTGCCAATTTGAGGGTAAGGGGATGGAAGTTTACGAACAGAGAGAAGGGGGGGGGCGCTGGGAAACGTGCTACTACCTCCGATTCATATTAATTGGCGCTTGTTTGGTACAGAGTTAGTACAACTTTGTACTAAACCAACGTCAATTAATTTGGATGGGAGGGAGTTCTACTTTATTAGTCCTAGTTACATATTTGGTGTGTTGGAAATTGCTTGTCAGAGTTTCAGAGGAAATTAGTTTCCTTTGTTTATTTTCGCCCGGGAAAGGGAGTTGTTCACGATACATTTAATTATGTACTAAACTGAACCAGGTTCTGTATCTAGGTACAAAAGTCCGCACTGAGCAACAGAAAAAATGATGGTATCAAGATAAGCCTGCAGAATTGGATACAAAGGAATTTTTTTTTGCAACTCAAAACCGGCACATGAAATGAAAAATGAAAAATGAACAAGTTAACCAAGAAATGCAGTGAAATAATTTTCAACTAGGAATATCAGTAATGACATATCCCTACGCTTGATGCAGTTATTCTATTGTTAGCCTAACTACAAGTCTCCGACACAATTTTCAGGCCAACTTGAGCAAGCAAACAGAAATCTCTTCCAAAATTTGTGCAGCAAAGCCCAAAAGCAGGGCAATGAATTCAAGATGCAAAGCACGATTAGGAAGCAAATACTCCCTCCATCCGAAAATACTTGTCATCAAAATAGACAAAGAGGGATGTATCAAGAACTAAAATACATCTACATATATACTCTTTTACTCATTTTAATGACAAGTATTTCCGGACGGAGGAAGTACCATATAATATGAGTTCCATGCTCATTCAGAGTGCCTTTGTACTAAATGGAGGGGAGGACGTAGATGATGTTTTTGTGTGAGAGATGCTAATTGAGAACAATCAGAGTGCCTTTTAAACGTGCCCGGGAATGCTGGGTGTTGTGCGTGGGGTGACAATCTGAGTGCTTCTTGTCTTGGTCAGATGTCATGTATATATGGCACGGGTGGGGTTCAGGTTTCTAGGCTCGTGCGTCATTTGACCTGGGAAATGTGCTACTACCTCCGATTCATATTAATTGGCGCTTGTTTGGTACAGAGTTAGTACAACTTTGTACTAAACCAACGTCAATTAATTTGGATGGGAGGGAGTTCTACTTTATTAGTCCTAGTTACATATTTGGTGTGTTGGAAATTGCTTGTCAGAGTTTCAGAGGAAATTAGTTTCCTTTGTTTATTTTCGCCCGGGAAAGGGAGTTGTTCACGATACATTTAATTATGTACTAAACTGAACCAGGTTCTGTATCTAGGTACAAAAGTCCGCACTGAGCAACAGAAAAAATGATGGTTTCAAGATAAGCCTGCAGAATTGGATACAAAGGAATTTTTTTTTGCAACTCAAAACCGGCACATGAAATGAAAAATGAAAAATGAACAAGTTAACCAAGAAATGCAGTGAAATAATTTTCAACTAGGAATATCAGTAATGACATATCCCTACGCTTGATGCAGTTATTCTATTGTTAGCCTAACTACAAGTCTCCGACACAATTTTCAGGCCAACTTGAGCAAGCAAACAGAAATCTCTTCCAAAATTTGTGCAGCAAAGCCCAAAAGCAGGGCAATGAATTCAAGATGCAAAGCACGATTAGGAAGCAAATACTCCCTCCATCCGAAAATACTTGTCATCAAAATAGACAAAGAGGGATGTATCAAGAACTAAAATACATCTACATATATACTCTTTTACTCATTTTAATGACAAGTATTTCCGGACGGAGGAAGTACCATATAATATGAGTTCCATGCTCATTCAGAGTGCCTTTGTACTAAATGGAGGGGAGGACGTAGATGATGTTTTTGTGTGAGAGATGCTAATTGAGAACAATCAGAGTGCCTTTTAAACGTGCCCGGGAATGCTGGGTGTTGTGCGTGGGGTGACAATCTGAGTGCTTCTTGTCTTGGTCAGATGTCATGTATATATGGCACGGGTGGGGTTCAGGTTTCTAGGCTCGTGCGTCATTTGACCTGTGGGGGGTCTTCTTTTATTTTCTTCCTTCCGAATTTGCAGTGCTAGAATGCACGTACATCTCAACGTATATTCTTTTTTTAGTACTTCCACACCTACAAGATTGATCTATCTGGTTTGTAACAACTCATTTTATAACATCACCAATGGCGTGTAAGTAGTGCAAAAGGAGGGGCCCAGGTAGCGCTATTTCTAAGCGAGGCTGGCGGGACTCTCACTGCAATGTTGTATCGATGACACACGTGTCATGGATGTTACACCTTAGACGTCGGATTTCTGATTATTTTTGCCGCCTCAACACACAAGTCATCATTGTTGTGGGTCTGCTCTTATCTTCTCGTGTCGTGAATCTACGTGTACTCTATATCAGAGCTAGAGCGACCGGCTCCAACACCTTAATTACACCGGTGCAACTCTCGGACGGATGGACATGGGGTCTAAAAGCAGCAGGCACACGTGGAGGCTGTCACGGCAGACAGGCGTGAGTGAGCGAGGTGCCCAGAGGTTAGTCATTGCAGGTCGGATGGTAATGTTGCTCTAGCCATCTTGGTGTAACCATGAAAATCATAATTTGCATGCTTGTACTCACGTTGTTCTCGAGAGTTGTGATATTGCTTAGCGAGTAGAAAATTTTGCTTTTACTTGTATTTTTTTGTTGATTGCTTTGGTGTGTATCTACCTATGCCAATTTGGAGAACATTGTAGAACAGCAGGCCTGCGAGCCTGCCTTAACCCCCCCCCCCCCCCCCCCTTTCTTTTTTGAATTAGAAAGAAGGGAACCTACTTTAACTATACATCAATTGTATGACTAGGTCACTTGTCTTCAGGACAAGTTCAAATTAAAGAGAAATTCCGGCAGATGTAGATATTACAATAGATTCTCAAGCCTCATGCAAACAAAGAACCCCATGTGAGCCATGAGTGATTGCATAGGCAGGCATTGTCTCACTGTCCACATGGCCACACGAGCGGTCTGACTGGTACAAGTTTCCCCCCGCAGATGGTAGAGAGCTGGCTAGACACTACGAGCACATCAGTGCAGTAGATTTTCCCAAAATGCCTCTCACTCCAAATTCATTTAGTTGACATCTCTTGTCACATGTCATTGCATTGTCCATCACATAGCATTTTCACATGGAGATCCTACACGGCTACTAATGAAAAAACAATATCATCCTAAAATGAGTGTGCTCATTGTTTAAAGATAAATTGTGACTGATTCAACTCATGAGTTGTGCTTGCTTTAACGTGATTGTACCATGTGTGATGTGAGTTGGAGGGAATGTGGTGCGAGTTCGAGCACATTATATGAACTTCACTCGCACGAGGAATCTGATGTTGCATAATGCACTTTAATATATTAGAACTGATATGGATCCGCAAAAAAATATTAGAATTAATATAGATAAATTTTCAGTAGGACATGAGAGTATGTTTAATAGCAATGCGGAACACCCCTAGTTAGGGGCGGGCCTATTAACTGAAATCTGGTCTCGAGAGTTATGATATGCCCGGGCATTGCTGCGGAAGAGTGAAATGAAAAACTCTTCTTGAAGAAGAGGACTCTTCTGCTTGATCTTTTGATATGGTGCTTATACACGCTTACCGAGTACACATCCCCCATTTTCATGTTGATTGTTCTAGTGTATATCTACCAATGCCATTTTGGGGAAGAATGTACAGCGGCCTACTTTAAATACACATCACTTGTATGACTACGTACTTGTCTTGTTGAACAGTTAGAACTAAAAAACTTCTGTGGAAGATACATACTAGACGTAATTGACTATCAAGCATCCCGCCAACCAAGAATTCCCAACAAGAACCATGGGCATGATTTTTCTTTTTTGGTCAAGATTTTCGAAAAAAGGTGGAAAACCGGCATTTCCTTAACAGGCCAGGAAAAGTCGCTACCCGACAATTTTTTTCTTAATAATTTGGATTTTAACTGCACAAAGGATCATATACTGTACTTATGCTTTCTATAACATTGACCGTTTCATCACAGTGGAGAGGGTACCACATTTATTTATGAGCTTGTGATATCAAGCTCTCAATATCACACTTCGTTTGGATGACATTATCTTTGCCGATGGGCCCTTCACGGTTTAAGGATGTCACTGTCTTTGCCGGTGGGACATTTGTGGGTTAAAGCAGAAAATGGACGGGTGGCCATGAGGAATTATGCCCATGATCAACGGAAGGTGTGTGGCTAACTGTCCACAAGAACACGCACAAGTTAACGTATGTTCTAGGTTAAATAGAATATGTTTGCTGTCTGTGTTTGATGAAATGTAAAATTAGCACCAACGGAACGAGTTCTACCAAATGCTTTGGAGCAACGACACCAACTCCTATCCCGTGGATCTTACACCTTATACACCAGTTATGGACTTGTTCGTGCTAGGTAACATTGTATTTTTGTGTGTAGGACTTGGACCTACAAGCCATCCTAATGAAAAGGCAATCTGAGAGGCAAATAACAACTTTGCACGAGCGTTGCATGAGGGACATGGGTTATCTTCTCCCTGGAAGCCATAAGGGTGCACGAATCGTCATATTGGAGAGGACCTGGCAAGTTTATCATCTAAAGCTGAACTTATAGATCATTTTTCCATTGTCTGTGGTTTCCCTGACGCTTGGAAATCTTCTTGGATGCCTCCTGATCCAACAACGTTAGCTTACACAGCCTCCAATTCCAGCTAACTGATCCTCAGTCTATTCTCACGATGGTTAAGGTGGAGTCTTTGCATGTTCTGTTTATACGAGTAACGCAGACTGGGGGGGCGCTCAGGATGTAAGCGTCATTTTAAAGGCCTCGGTCGATCGTGAGTGCACAAGGCATCAATTTATGTTAGCACTCGTTGCACGCTGTCATGCCTGTAAACTCTGCAGGAGCGTCTTACCTCCCGTAGGAGGCCGTGTCTTCTTTATTAGTAGTGTGGGTCTTATTCCGGATATGCATAAATTAGTTGTTACAATCGTGATTTACAAGCAAAGATAGGAGGTTACAGATAAATTCAAATATGATATGGAAATTTGTATTTTGAAAACGTCCGCCATGGAGGTCAACCACTACCATTGGCATTTTTCGTGCCAAGCCATCCTTCTAGCTCCTTCTCTAGACCTACGAGCCATCCTAATGACACGGAGAAGTGAGAGGCAACTAAGAAATCGAGTAATTAAAAAACCCTTTCAAAAACGCTAGCTCCTTAATTTGTCAATAGCACTTTGCACTGGCGAGAGCAGAGATACTTGGGTTGTCTTCTCCCTTGAAGCAATGGGGGAGCGTGAATCTTCAGATTGGAGAGGACTTGACATGTTTATCATCTCAGTATTAACTGCTAGATCACTTAACTGCTAAATCACTTCGCAGTTATCTGTTGTTCTCCCGATGCATGCAAGTCTCCATGGATCCCTCCTAATTCTAACATGCTTACTTGCTCGGACTCCAGTTCGGCTAAAATGGACTCTGCATGCTTTTTGTGTGCGAGTGACACAAATTCGGGGAGGCTCAGGATCGGAGCATCATTTCAAAGCCATCGGCCGAACGTAAGGGTTGTGCACAAGGCATCAGAGCGCTCGTTGCATGCCATGCATGTTGGCGCAGCCGGAGGAAGAAGAAGACTCACACGCGAACTAAAGGTAGAAGAAGAGCACACACAAGCTTTGGCACACACACAATTTTACCTTTTCTGTATTTCTTCTCACACTCAAATAAAGTGGATTACAAAGTCTTAAGTAGCCAGACTAAACACAACACCACGCACCCACTAAGCCACGCACACACGCACTCACTTTTGCATGCAACCCCATGGTCAAGCCACACATATCGGCTGAACCGCGACTAGCTCCACTAGCCGGTAGAAACGGCAGCTGATAACCATCTCTCTGGCCACTCGGTTTCGGCCGATCTCCTCGCTGCTGAAGATAACAACGCTGCTGATTACCAGGTCCACAACTAAGCCGCTCTAACTAATCTTATCCATGCAATACGTGCATGCTAGTAACCTCACGGACGCCCACACATGCATCCATTTGTTCTAAGACTCACTCAACTAACAGACCACTATCTAGCTTGCATGTTTACACATACCCACATTTCTACGTGCACAAACTGCCGCAGCCAGAAGTCTTCAACTTAGCTACATGCATGAACGAAACTAATGCGACGAAATAAACATGATGAATACCTAGACAACAAGGTAAACTCTATCAATCACCCCCTTAACCTTGTTGTCGTTTATTCGAACACCTCCATGTCGATCTTGAAAGCAGCCCCGGCTCGTCGGCGGCGGTTGCGGCGGCGAGATGGGCCTGCTCTTTCCTTGGCGCGGTGCAATCCTTCGCGAAATGGCCATAGTCTTGGCAGTTGTAGCAGCGCACCTTATGTATGTCGAAAGTGCTCTTCTTCTTGCCGCTGCCACGGCAGTTCTTGTCACGAGCAAGCCACTCCTCCTCCGTGAGGAGCTGAGTGCCGCTGTTGCTGCTGCCTGCCTCGTCCATGTCGAAGCTCTCCTCCACAGCCAAGAAGCGGCCCGTGAGCTCTTAAATCGTCAAGGTCTTGAGGTCGAGTAGCGACTGGATGGAGTGGGCGAGCTGCCGGTAGCGCTGCGGCACGCAGCGGAGAAACTTGAGCACCGCCTTGTGCTCGGTGATGCCGTCGCCGAGGGCCTCGAGGTCGTTGACGATGCCGGTGAGGCGGACAGCGAACTCCTCCATCCTCTCGCCATCCTTGAACCGGAGATTCTCGAACTCCAATCGACGCGTCTGCGCCCGGGCTTCGCGGACGCGCTCGGACCCCATCCTCAAGGTCTTGAGGGCGTCCCAAGCCTCCTTCGCCGAGTCCTTCGCAGCCAAGGAGCACAACATTTTCGGCGGCACAGCCTGGAGGATGATGCCCAAAGCTTCACGATCGTCGCGGTAGTCGATGACGGCGCCATGCTCGACCACCTCCTACAGGCCTTGCGCCTGCAGCCGCACTCGCATGACGAGCGCCCACTCGGTGTAGTTCGTGCGGGTCAGCGGGGGGAGCTGCACCATCGACGAGGTCTGCCGAACCACGCGCTCGACGACGCGAAGCTTGCCGCTGCCGCTGCCGTCGGTGAGCCACGCCTTCGGTGCAGTCGCGGGCTCCACCGGCTTCCCCTTGGCCAGCTCCGCCGCCTTGGACGCATCATCTCCCTCGGTGCCGGCCATCACAAGAACGGATCAAACCGTGGCTCTAAATACCAAATGTTGGCGCAGCCGGAGGAAGAAGAAGACTCACACGCGAACTAAAGGTAGAAGAAGAGCACACACAGGCTTTGGCACACACACAACTTTACCTTTTCTGTATTTCTTCTCACACTCAAATAAAGTGGATTACAAAGTCTTAAGTAGCCGGACTAAACACAACACCACGCACCCACTAAGCCACGCACACACGCACTCACTTTTGCATGCAACCCCACGGTCAAGCCACATATCGGCTGAACCGCGACTAGCTCCACTAGCCGGTAGAAACGGCAGCTGATAACCATCTCTCTGGCCACTCGGTTTCGGCCGATCTCCTCGCTGCTGGAGATAACAACGCTGCTAATTATCAGGTCCACAACTAAGCCGCTCTAGCTAATCTTATCCATGCAATACGTGCATGCTAGTAACCTCACGGACGCCCACACATGCATCCATTTGTTCTAAGACCCACTCAACTAACAGACCACTGTCTAGCTTGCATGTTTACACATACCCATATTTCTACGTGCACAAACTGCCGCAGCCAGAAGTCTTCAACTAGCTACATGCATGAACGAAACTAATGCGACGAAATAAACATGATGAATACCTAGACAACAAAGTAAACTCTATAAATGCATGTGCCATGTACCAAATGGTCTTCAAGTGACACAGAGGTTTCGTATGTATCGAGTACCGTTGTGATGAGTTATCTGGGCATTCCGAGCCCACACGTCAAATTAACATGGGTGAGGTTGGCATTTCTAGGTGAGCCACGTGTCATGTGCAACGGGAGCATGCCATTTTTTATCCATAAGGACAGGTTTTATCTGATGTACACGGATGCACGAGTCCTAATATATGTTGACCGGTGAAGAACAAAATTTCAAAGCTAGAATATTGAGCACATAAACGACTGCAATTATGGATTTATCGTTCTTAATTGTTAACAAATAGAAATCCTATATCTTTTATATCTAAAAAAGCTAGCCCCATTTGTTAGATTTATGCGTTCTTTCATGTGTCACCTTTATTATTAATAGCCATCCAATCAATTGTGGTATCAACAAGTTGTGCATATATTATTAAGTTAAATTTTGCGTTAGTCCATCCATGCATAACAATGCCACATCCTCAAATCATGCATTTCATATTTTTTTGCATGAATCTATCCATGTGAACCCTGTTACATGCATCATCAAGTCATCCATGTAAATCACAAGTTCATCCTTTTTCGTTAGTTTTTGTTGGTCATGAATGGTATATGTGTTGGACGCTTGGAGAAAAATATTTAATTCATGCTTCACATTTTCGATAAAACATGTCACTGTGTTAAATTCGACTAAAAAGATTTCCTTTTATACATCATTTTGCAACATACTTCATAAGTTTTATTATTTTTCAAATGTAAACCGAGAAACTCATATATTTGTTTTTCTATTGGTTTTTAGTTATTTTAAGCACCTTTTCAATCATACATGTTGAGGTGTTCCTTTTATGAGATTTCATATATGCATGTCTCGCCGTTGGCTGCCTCGCTAACACGATGGTTGAAGACTTGGGATGTGTAGGCCAACCGCGATTCAAATGCCTCAGTTTTGTTACTTCACTAAGAGCATGCATGCCCACCAGATGATACAGAAATTTAGTGCCCCAAATGGTTTTAGGGCAAAAGAGAGAAAGGTATTGGGTACCATGGAATTTTCTACCCTGAAATTCAAAAAGTAGTAGAATCATGAGATCCAATGGTAAGGAGTTTGGCAGGAGGAAGTGACTGTTGTCGGCGTCGAGCTCGTTTTTGGTCAACAGATGTCGCCTTGCCCGAGATGGTCACCAGGGACAGGACTCGGGAGGGACCGAGTGTTGGAGTCATGGTCTATGGAGTACTCACCACATCGTCTTCCCGACAAGGTGGGGCGGGCCGAGGACCCCTATGGCGGTTCACTAATGGGCCACTTCGGGCACCCCATGACGTATACAAGGAAGATTCCACAAGACATGGCGCACAAGACGAGGACTCTCCTAAAACCTAGCCCTCTGGTGAATTATATAAACCAAGGCCAAGCTAGTCAATAGGGGGATGACGTTACAACTTAGATGAACAATCTCGTGGTATATACATATACTCTGGACTACACCCCATATCAATACAATCAAAGCAGGACGTAGGGTATTATCTCTTCGTGAGAGCCCAAACTTGTTTCATGTCCACGTTACCATCGTTCCAAGACGCCTAGCATAGGATCCCTACCTCGAGATATGACAGATTTAACATCGACATTGGTAGCCCATGTAGGTCCCCTCTGGCAGTCGCCGTGGTTCAATGGGAATACATATCAGCTCTAGCGCGATCTACGCGCCGAAACAGAAATTCATCACCGATGTCAGCACCTTTATCGCCGGCACGACTAGTCACCTCAGGTGGGCCGAGGACAACACTCTGCGTCGGATCACAAGATCGGACGGGTCCCTTCATCATCAAACTCAAATCTCAACCGTGATCATGAGAATCGTCCATGGAGCACGGGGGCTCAACGTCGACATTGCCATCGTGCGATCGTGAGGTTTTCTCTGGACAATGGATTTGTGTTTGCCGTCCCTGACTCCTCGAGCATCGTTTTGACAATTTCTTAGGTGAAATTGTCCGGAATTGAGTCTACAACAACCCTGTAAAATTTTGTCGCGTTCCGATGGAGGAATCTCCATTAATCTCTGATATACCGGAGCCGTGCTAAATCGAGATGGGAATCTAGATGAGATTGGGGCAGGGAGTCCAGCTGTCAGCTCGAACACATTTTGGAAGATCCAACCGTTCATCGGCTACGGAATCCCTATATCGACCACCCTAAAACCAGCTTGATCCGACCGTCCAAACTCCGGAAAACAACCAATGAGTGTATCAATTTTTGGATCTGTTTTCCGCGATAAAACGAATCCGACCCGAGTTCATCTTTTTCATGAGCGGGTTATCAGACGTCCTTTTTGATGGATTTTTTTCTAGAGTATTGTACTTTGTTCTCAAACACGTACCTACATATGTTAGAGCCTTTTCAGAGGTGATCTTCATCGTCGCGGTGGTGTCATAACAACCCGACAATGTTGCTCCACGAGTTCCGACCTGCGCTACACAGGTTACCGCTTCGTCGAGCCGAGGTCAACCTTATCGGATCATCAACCTGGTGAGCAGACCAAGAGTTTGGCATCGTGAAGGCTAAATCATCACCAACATCGTCGCCCCACATATTACACATGGTGGGCACACCGGCATCGCCACGCGGTCACTTCATCAAGCCGGCATCGACCGCGTCACAAATTTTGACCTACATTGGCATCGCCATGCCGCCTCTTCTTCAAGGTGATGTCCAACACACCGACATGCTTTGACATGTCGTTCTGACATGGACGCTCCGACATCTCCCCGCCGACCTGCTCGGACACCTCAGCTGGACCGGGGGCTTCACCTTCTCTTCATCAACCTACTCCGAGGACTTCAGCGTCACCAGCCGACCTGCTTCGTTACGTTAGCTGGACGGGTGCTTCACCTCGCCACATCAACCGTGTTGCGTCGCCACTTCATCAAGCCGAGGTCCTCGCTCGGTCACCTCGGGCTTGGGGGTTGGGACCTTGGTTACCTCGGGCTTAGTTGCATGAAGAGAAAACATAGATAGTGGGTTGTAACTATTTAAGAGTAGAGGATATATAAGAGATGAACCTGGATAAATCATGTGTCATGTCCCGTTGGCATTCAACAGGTTGTACGTCATGATCCCTTTGTTGCACACTGACACCTGAATCAATCATATATTCTCGTGTACGTGATCGGTGACTGATGAATATCAGTACTCACCCACGAGAGCATCAGTACCAGGTAGGCGTAAACGAAATTTGGCAAACCAAAACTCTATAATCCTCCATTGGCAGACGTCGAGAGCAAATAAAAAATCTTAGTAGCACGCACTGACAATATCAACAGGTCACTTTTATTCATTTCTCGTTGATGAACCCAGCCATAATCGTTGAGAGATCTGTATAGTAAAAGATAGAACACACCCGTTTTTTGCAAATTTATTTGTTCAATAGACTCAGAGCAAAGTCTTTAAATATCCATATTTTTATTTTGGAACAATTGTTGTAGTTTTATTGTTCACATATATATCAATTACTTCTGCGCAAACCAATACGAAGAGTGTGAACCAAAGTTACATCTTTCCTAAAGGCATGCGCAACCTACTTCTTCAATTATCTTTGTGTTTGCTTCAAATTTTTTTACCTATGTTCTGTGTTTTGCCAGAAAAGAAGATTTCAGTTACTCAATCAATGCTATGGTCTTCCCGCAAAATATCATGGTTAGGTGGTGAAACCAGACCGATGTGCTTGGCGCAGTGCGCCCATAGGCACCTAAAGCAGGGGTAGCCTTGTTTATCACTCTATTAATATGAATAATAAGATATTATGTCTCTTCTTGGAGAAAACATTTAGTCTCATTCAGCAGCGACATGTACTTCCTCCATCCTGAATTACTTGGCCTACAAATGGATAAAATGGATGTATTTAAAACTAAAATATGTCTAGATACATCCATCTCTCTGATAAGTATTTCCGGACGGAGGGAGTACTTCGTACAACTGCAGCCCTGTCATTCTTCGACATGACGAGCAACTTCAGTACCATCTGTCTTCAAAATGAATAGGTTGTTGCATCCACCAGAGGGCTCGGGACATGCTCTACATGGCCCTAATTCATGTTCCAGACGGACTGTTGCACGCCGGGAGCACCATCCCAGTGCTTGCAGCGCCATCCGCATCCCGAGTTCCTGATACAAACCATGAAAGTTGAGTTTTCCCAGTGTGTTGCGTGCATGCTCCAGCATTGCCACCATTGCTGCAAGTCTCTAGCGACAAGTACTTCGGCGAGTTGATTTCCAATGGCAACGGATCGTCGTGTTAAAAAGATTTATCCAAGAATTTTCCAATGCCTCCTACTCGTATGTTTATCACATTAATTGCTTATATGCCGTCGCCATATATTGTCTTCCCCGATAGCCTTCATTACCACGAATAAAACAAACCAAACCGTATCCTAGTGAATGCTAAACTGTGAGTCTACTACTTCCTCCGTTCCAAAATAGATGACCCAATTTTATACTAACTTTATACTAAAGTTAATAGTACAAAGTTGAGTCATCTATTTTGAAACGGATGGAGTAGTTGTCTAGCCCTGACCAATGAGTGATTCAACGTGGCTAGGCAATTGTGTAGTGTGAGTGGGGAGAGAAGTGTAGTGAATTGTATAGGTAGCTGCGCAGTGAGTTTGCACATGTCCTTACATTTGTTCTCGAGGATACATGTTTTCCCACAATATGCTTACCTGTACCTTCATGTGGTCCCTCTCGCCACCGCTTCAAGTCTTTGTGCACACTGCTGACTTGGCAGCTCGCTTTATGTACACGGTCCCTCACTAGCCTTTCGTTCTGCAAATCTAGGTGACTCAGGCAGCGCAAGCCTTCTGGACCCACGTGTCATAGACTAGCATGCCATGGGTGAAGGTCAGCATTTCCATTTGGGAAGAATTCATAACCCATGGAACTCTCCAGCCCACATGTTAGTGGTGGCGAGTGCCGAGGAGGCACAGTTTTATCTTTTGGTTGAGGTGGAGTTCAAGTTGCTAAATATGAACTGTTGGCAGTGCTTTTTTGAATACATGCAGTTGACATGTACTCAGTCAACCCTTCCCAATTTTTTTCGTTTTCCCAACATATCTTATCATTACTGGGGTTCGATCACGTGACACCTCCACAGGCACCATGGTTGTATACCGAAAAAGTCTCGCGCCCCACTTTATATATAAAGCAATGATCACGATACAAACCGAGACATACAACTCACCTCCACAACACACACTCAAGGCAAAGATACAAGGGTGTATAGGAACAAAGATCATCCCATCCACTCTAAGCAACTACAAGCAGGCAGAGAGAGCACCACTTGGGAGTCTCCGGAGACCTCAACCGTGAGCGAGTCACCGCAAAGAGAGAAAGCTGTGCACGACAAGTCGAAAACTCCAAGGCGGTGCCTTCGAGAAGGGCACAACACAGGAGTATCACCACCGCCCAATCCCGTGATCAAGGTTTCCCTTGGAGCAATCAGAGTATGTAGAGGAGCCGCGACGATGCCTTCAAGAAGGAGGCGGCACCCATAGGCGACATCGCCGTCGGCTTGGCAGAGCCAAAGCAAGTTTTCACCCTGGAAAGTCCTCAAAGCCACGGAGGTGAGGCACAACAAGCCAGGCCCATCGCACCCACCCCTACGGCTGTCGCACCCTGACCCCCACACCGCCCGCACGGTCATGGCCGCCAGTCTCACACCCGAGCCGTGACTCCGCCCATGAGCCCACGCCTCCCACGTCCAGGGCCGCCGCCCCAACACCCATGGCTCCGACACCATCCCCAACCGAAGCTTGCAGCCATGACCGGCAAAGAGACGGGCGGGAAGGCACCTACTTCCCTGCCCCTAGACGGCCCCCAGGTCCGAGGCCCACCCCTGGGCCGGCCGCACTCGGCCGCCACCGCCCCGTCCTGCCAGGCCGTGCAAGGATGAGCTCCCCGGTGCGCCACCTGACGGGAGGCAAGGATGGTTCCATGGCCCCACCCGGCCTCGGATCCATCCATCAACGGTGGTCATCGCTGGGAAATGTCCAGCCCAATGCCACGACATGTGCAAGCTCAGCAGGGGCTGGATTGGAGCCGCACTCGGACCGACGCCGTGGCTGGATAAGACCTCACCAGCGGCCGTCATCCACCACCAGCATCCACACAGCTGGACGGCGAGGTGCAATGGCGACCCAAGCCGCCGCCCGCCAAGCTCCCGCACGCGCCGAACCACCCAGGCCACCGGCGGCGCAGTCGCCACCAGATCTGGGCGTGCCGCCCAAACGCAGCCGTCAGCAACACCGCAGCCACCTCCGCCGCGCAGAGCCGCCCGCGCGAGCACCTGGCCAGTCGTCGCCGCCCCGCGCCCGGATGCCACGCCGCTACGCCCGCTGCTCGCGCCGTGCCTCCGCCGGCCACGTCGTCCCGCGCCACACGCGACCAGACAGAGTGGGGAAGACGGCCCCACCCCACCGCCGGAGCCGACCGAGCTTCGCCTGGCCAAGCTCTCCGGGGGCAGCGGGGGAGGGGAGAAGGGGAGGAGGAGGGGTCCCGGCAGCGGCGGCGCTAGGGTTTCTCCCGGGACGCGCGTCACGGGAGGAGGAGAGGAGGGGGTCTTTACCCGAGGTAAGGATAGCATTCCCCGCACCATGGTTGTATCACTCGGTAGCACCTCCCAAAAGCAAAGCATGTCCACATGAAGTTTTCATACTTTTTATTGGAAAAAAGTCTCGTGGCTGAGCCCGATTTTTAATAAAGAGAGTCATCAACTTGCCAGGATTAAAACAAAAGAGCACTTACAGGGAAAAGCAACTAAACAAGGCAAAGTTACAGCCATACCGAGTGTTGAAACAGCTTACATGCAAAAAGTGAGACAAGTGAAAGAAAAAAAGGTATTGAAACTCGTCCGAGATACCGAAGCTGGAAAGTCTTGAATAACAGCCGCCATTAGCGGGAAAGGTAAAGTTGATGAAAGAAATCGGCACCATCGCAAGAATGCAGTGATTACTTTAGGACCATGATGCATCGGCAAGAACACCGACCCTTTGGTGCTCAGCCTACAGGCCACACGGTGTTGGACGAAATGCCGCTCAAAAACCTCGTCGCCTGGACCATGCTCGTCGCCGCGTACGTGCAAAGCTAGCATGCATGGGAAGGAAGGAAGCGGACAGCTTGATTGATTTTGAAGAAGCAGCCGTGTGTGCTTGAAGCTTGCATTGGCCGGCTACAGATTTGATCGAGCAATCTCGGCGGAACGAACAGCTCTATCGACGGAAACTCCCATAACCTTACCAACCAAAAATCTCACTGCACGTACGTGAGCTGCTCCTCCACTGAATGGATTTATATAGCATAATAAAAACAACATGGCGTGCGCCGACACCAGCCTACTGCTGTGCGGTCGCCAGGTGCACTCGCTCTGCGCCACGTCGCCAACATGCTCGCCACGCTCAGCCCCGTGCGGGTCCGTGCAGTGCAGGCCGCCACCACTTCCCCAAGATGCACACCGTCGCGGCCGCGCTCACAGTATGCGCCAACTCCAGCCTACTATCGCGCAGCCGCGAGGAGCTCGTGCGCTGGCTGCCGTAAATAGCTCGTCAGCACCACCAGGTCATAGTAATGCGCGCAACCAGTTTGACAAAATGGCTAAGAGAGAGAGAGAGAGAGAGAGAGAGAGAGAGAGAGGTGAGACACAAGGAAGAAAGATGGTCAACAGAGTTTCTGCCAGGTCAGCCTTGACGGGTGGGCCCATCCTGTCATAATCCTGGTTAGTTTTTAACCTAATGGTCATCTGGAATTTCTGAAACGATATGCCAAATATGCAGCAGGGTTTTACGACAAAATAAGAATAGGTAATTTTTAAGAACCCTAGCCGTAAAACTGGTAGATTTATGCTATTTACTCCATTGCCATGGGAGGTATAGGGCAAGGAAGGCGTTGTATGCATTTGGTAGTTTGACTAGCTATATATCTTTTGCACAAGGTCTCCTTCTGTATCTCATAACTAAAAATAGTTTGTGGTTATATGAATTATGAATAGTATAAGCATCTAGCATTTGAAATTATTGGGAATCTTGTTTTTCTCCTTAAATTTTGTTATTTGTGGTGTTTGGTCATACGTCATAGTGACAACACGATTTGTCATCTTTGTAATCATAAGAAAATGATTTTGAAAGTGTTCCCCGCCCCTATGCCCTCCAATATTATGGTAAACATGTTCTGCCAGCACTGTATAAGAGTCAACATCAAACACATGTATCTCCTGGTTGCTTGTTCAACTATTTGTGTTTTTTTCTAATCAACGGTAGAAATTCCCCTCGTTTGGCGTTGGCTACCAGACTGGATTACCATTTTGTTTTTCCTTGCACCGGACTAGTACTGTAAGTATAGTAAACATTGTCCGAGATTTTTCCAACACCTTCCTCTCTTATATGTACGACTATGACCACACGGATCGTATAGGCCATTTATGTTGCACTCTCAAGGCATCTCCAGCCGCGCCCCCAGGAAGGCCTCCCCAGGCGTTTTTTTCGCGCCGGCGCCGAAAAAACGGCCCAGACGGGCCCCAGGAGCCCGATTTTCGCCGGCTTGGGCCGAAAACAGCGCCGGCGGACCCAGCCCGAACCCGGCGCGTTGGGGGCGCCGGGGGGCGCCGGGCGAACTGTTTTGGCGCGAAAAAGCCGCAGGCCCGCCGCGTCAGCGACACGGCTCTCTTCTCGGCCCTTCGTCGTCCTCATCGCCTCGTTTCCCGCGGCGAATCAATGTCAAAGCTGCCGCGTGCTGCCGCGCCGGTCAGCCTGCCATTGATGCTCACGGGCGGCGCAGTGAAGACCGGACGACGCGCTGCCCTCGCCTCCTCGCCGCCACGCGTCCACACGGTGGCACGCGCGCCTCGGCCTATATATGACGCGCCCGGCGCACTCGGCGACTCACACTCTCCCGTCGCTGCCGTTTCCTCCCTCTCTCCTCTCTTTCGCCGTCTCCAGTTCACACCCATGGCCGAGCGCTTCCCAGGCGACGGTGCGGCAGCGAACGGCTTCGGCCGCCGCCATCTTCATGAAGACGAGGCTCGCCTCCTTTACGAGGCCGAGTACCCGGTCCCGCCGGACATGCGGGTGCCCGGGGCGTGGAGGATCAGCGCGGGCGGCGTGCCGGTGCCCCCGATACCCACCGGAGCGGCGCGGTGTGCGGAGATTTCATGCATCCGCTCGAACCTGCCGCGCGCGGCGAGGGAGGGGCCACGGTACGTCCCCGACAGCCCGCTCTGGGACCCCTACTTCCGCCGCCATCACGCCCAGCAGCTCGAGGCCACCAACGCCGTCGAGCCCTCCGGCAGGCTCGACGCCGCCGGCCGGCGTCGGTGGTGGGCGTGCCGGGCGACGTTGGAGGCCGTCCTCGAGTACATCGAGGCGGCAACACGCCGCGCCTCGAGTACCCAGCTCCCCTTCCTTCTCACGCCGCTGAAGCTCCACGGACCCGAGGCGCATGAAGACCGGGGTCCTCCTCCTCGCGGCACGCCCTGCCTCCACCCGTCAGCCGGAGCCCAGGCGCGCCCGGTCGGCCAGCGCACCGGCAGCTCCGGCGTCCGTGATCGCCCCAACGCCTCTCCACCCACGGCCGCTTCCTCGTCGAGCCAGCCGGAGCCCGGCTTGCCCGCGAGTACGAGGAGGTAGCCCGCGCCAAGCCCGGCTAAGGACGCCATGCGGTGGGCGCGGGACGACTACCTCCGCGACGACATGGTCGGCAGCGCTGGCCTCGGCGAGATCGCCGCCGCAAGCGTGGGCGCGAGGACGAGCACGGCGTCATGGTCCTCGACAACGACGACGACGACGACGCCCCCGGACCGTCCAACCCGCCGCGCCAACCGGGGGAGGAATGCAGCAGGGACGGCGGAGGCGTAGGCGGGGCGGCGGCGACGACGACGACGGCGGTGACTACACGCGGTTCTACAGCCTCCTCGGCATGTAGAACCGCGTGGGCGGGCGGCGAGGCGGGCGGCGAGGGAGACGTCGGTTTTTTTTTGTAAAATATGTTTAAGTTTGAACGAACTCGCCGATGTTTGCGTTAAATTTGAGTCGTTTTTGTGCCGTATTTGCTTTTTTTAACTAACCGTGGGCGCCGCGACTAGGGGGGATCATGGCCCCGGTGCGCGGTTTAGGGCCGGTGCGCCCCCAGGGGCGATTTTTTGCCCCTCCTGAGGGGCCCAACGGCTGGAGATGCCCTCAGGATCGATGGTGTGACTGTAACACAAGTGGCGAGCGACTGCACATGACGCTAAATGTTTCATTTATTTAAGATCCTTTCTTTCGATAGTCCTTTTACTTGTCCTTAAGGCTCACTTGGGTCCTCTGACCATGAAATGAACATCTTAATATGTACTCTTTTCATTTTTATTTACTCCGCATATTTGCTTTGGTCAAAGTCAAACCTTGTAAACCTTGACAAAGTTCTTAGACAGAAATATTAACATATACAATAACAAATCAATTCCATTAAATTCACTATTGAATACACTTTCACATCATATAGATTTGCTATTCTAAATGTTCATATTTTTTCTATAAATTCGGTCAAAGTGTATGAAGTTTGACTTCAGACAAACCTAATATATAGAGTAAATAAAAACAGAGGGACTAGCTAATTAGGGGTCAAACTCTCTTTGTTCAGTGGGCTAGGCCTTTTCAAAAAACGGGGTCAAACTCTTCTGCTCCTTTAGTTGGTTCCAGCTTTTATGTGCTTGCTCTGCTTTTGTGCAGTAAGACTAATAACCGTAGGGGTCATTAGGAGTACCACAGTTTACATTACTCCTGTTTAGTTTGGTGGTACAAGGATATGTAGTTTCATGCATTTACCACGATATATACAAGATGTAAAATTGAGTAGCTGATTCCTCCTCTTACGGAAGCACACATTTAAACTAGGTCAAATACAGTAAAAAAAATGCAAGTTAATTATACCTCTGCAAGTAAAATCGGGCAGATCTTATAATAACTCTAGCTTAAGGCAAGGCTGTAGCCTGTATTAGATGGAAAGCGAACATAGGTAGTCATGTACAAAGGTTAGATTGTGTTTGGTTGGGCCGTGGCTTATCAGAAAATAGGTGTGGACAACCTGCGTTCTGTTGTGGCAGTGCCAGGAGGCGAGGATTGTGCTCCTAGTGTGAACTCTTCGGTGGGCCTCGTGTAAGACACAAAACTCCAGTAGATCAATTTGGAGACGATGAGCTTAAACTTCCTTAGAATGTACTTGTTTTCGGCCTCCTACTTCTTGATAAACGTCATACTCCAAGTAAGTAGTCCTGGATGCCTCCTACTCCTAAGTGTGTTTCGTCTCCAATTCCAGCCAATTAATTATTGTCTCCGACCATGTGGAATCCTTGCTAGATCAAGCCAAATCATACCGTTCTTCTGAGGAGACTTTGGCAGCTATGTTTGTTGTGAATGTTGTGAACAGAGAGGCTCTGGATGAAGGCACCTTTAAAGGCGGGGACAGTGAAGGTTGTCTTCGTCCTCATGCGCCTTTCGTTTTCCACGCAACACACTGTCAGGCTTTTGTTACACTACCGTGTCCCTACATCACCCACTCGACATAAATGCCACCTTAACACCAGTAGCCTATAAGGCTGATGAGATGACGGCGAACCAACTTTTTGGTACCCTAAAATTGATTTTGAGTGCCCTATTTTACTCCTATTGTTGGAGATTCTCTAACGCTCACCCTAAAATGAACACACTATTTATCTATGGACTAGTCCGGACCAGTTGGTAAACACCGATAAGGGATGTCCGGTTGTCTGATGTGTTGGCTTCTGGTTGGCTAGACGGATTTCTAGACTTACCAAAGTCCACCAGATTTGCCGGATTTGAACGTCCGAAACAGTCAACAAAGGTGTCCAAACTCCCGGAAGGGACAGAAGATATGGATCTGACGGTTCTTTTTTCGAAAAAGAGCGCTCTATTACTTAAAAGTTTTAAGTATTACACCCGGCTTCTGCATAACTAAGACGTACACAGCCAATAAAGTCCTCACGACAAGCGAAAATAAAATAGGAAGGCGAAATAGAAAGAAAAATGTATATCTGTATAGCGCCTAAACCGTCAGTGGCCAATCCTAAGATCATGCTGCCACCCATGTTGGGTAAAAGTATACCTCGCCGTAACGTCCAATCGTGTATACACCTCCGTAAATAGGTCTTGATTCTCCACTCTTTGTAGAGAGGACCATAAACGAAGCGTCCCGGTACATCTGTAGATAACTTGCATAAGCGAAGTACTTTTACCGTTAAAAATCTAATCATTTCTACATAACCAAAGCAACCAAATCACGGCAAGTGCTTCCACCCTAAGTACAATTCTGAACCTGTGATCAATCCCATGTAATCAGTTGCCAAATATATTAGCAACACTACAAGAAGGATACAAGCCAGAAGCTATTTGGATGACTAACCATATAGAATGAGCCAATTTACATTGGAAGAACAAATATTTTATTGTCTCATCATGCGGACAAAATACACATTGCATACTTCCATGCCAATTCCTCTTAATAAGGTTATCTTTAGTAAGAATGACTCCACGACGAAGATACTATGCAAAGATTTTATTCTTAAGAGGTATCTTCATCTTCCAGATCTTCTTATTATTATCAACTGGCACGTCAGACTGGATCAAAGCTCTATACATACAGTCCACTGAGAATTGCCCATTCCGACGTAGGTTCCAACGAAATAAATCGGACCCTGTGACAACTGTACCGTGGTTAATCGTTGAAGTAGTATGTTCCACGATTGGAGTCTAGGTATCCCTACTGAACATCACATTTGGCGGAAATGATTCCAAAACCTTGGCAATAGTATCACCCTTGTGACGTAAAATATTGTATAGAGCTGGATATTGTTTTCGGAGTGTAGCATTACTTAACCACTTATCCTCCCAGAATCTAATTTCCGAGCCATCCTTAATTAAGAAGGACCCATAGCGGAAGAAATATTTCTTCGTTTCCATTAATCCCGCCCAAAAATGAGAGTCCACAGGCTTCCATTATACCTGGGATATCGCCTTTGAACCCACATATTTTCTCCTAAGGAGGGTTTGCCATACAACATCTTCGAACAACAACTTAAACAACCATTTTCCAAGGAGGGCCCTATCCTTAACCTCAAGGTCATGAATGCCCAACCCTCCTTGGTCCTTGGGACGGCAAACCACACTCCATTTAGCCAACCGATATTTCTTTCTCTCGCTATCTCCTTGCCAAAAGAATCTGGACCGAAAGTAATCCAATATATGTAAAACTCCTTTCGGCAATTGGAAGAAGGAAATCATATACAGTACCATGTTACTTAGTACTGAATTTATGAGGACCAACCTACCACCCAGAGATAGCATTTTACCTTTCCAACTACTAAGTCTTGTTTGTAGTCTTTCCTCGACGTGTCTCCATTCAGCATTTCTGAGTCTCCGATAATGTATCGGTATACCCAAATAAGTGATCGGAAACTGGCCCAACCCGCATCCGAACAGGTCGGCATGCAGATGGGCCTCGTCTTGAGCCTCGCCAAAACAAAACAATTCACTTTTATGGAAATCTATCTTAAGCCCTAAGAGTTGCTCGAATGCTGATAAAATTAATTTCAGATTTCTTGCTTTCTCGAGGTCATGATCCATAAAGAGAATTGTATCATTTGCATTTTGAAGGATAGAGAGGCCACCATCCATTTACTACCCAATCAATTTGGCCATCAACCTTGGCACGCTCAATCATGACCGCTAACATATCCGCCACTATATTGAATAGCATGGGCGATATTGAGTCACCTTGTCACAATCCTTTCTTCGGTTAGAAATAGTTGCCAACATCATCATTGACTTTAATGGCAACACTACCTCCAGCCACAAAACTAGGGATCATTGCTCGCCACTCTGCAGAAAATCCTTTCACTCTGAGAGTCTGTTGAAGAAAATACCACCTGACTTTGTCATAAGCCTTTTCAAAGTCAATTTTAAGAACCACCCCATTTAGTATTTTCGATGCAATTCATGAACTGTTTCGTGAAGGACAACAACCCCATCTAGGATGCTCCTGCCTTGCATAAAAGCAGTTTGAGAAGGACGAACCACATGTTCAGCAACCGAATTGAGACTAATAGTCGCTACCTTAGTGAAGATTTTAATGCTAACATTAAGGAGGCATATTGGACGTTATTGTTGTATCCTTTCAGCCACATTAACCATAAGTATTAAAATAATTTCACCGAAGTTTAAGCGAAACAACTCAGTTGAGCAGCGTGAAGGCAGCCAAACAAGAGTAGGAGATCATGCTTGATGACCTCCCAAAATTTCTCGTAGAACTCAACGGTAAAACCATCTGGACCCGGTGCTTTGTTATGCTCCATTAGGAAAACTTCCTTTCTAACTTCCTCCTCAGAAAATGGAGCTGTTAGAAGGCTATTTTCCGCATCAGAAACCTGGGGGATGTCATCTGTTCAAGACTCATCCATCGAGAAGTTTCCTTCATGAGGCGTCTCGAATAGATTTTTATAATAACTAGTGATATAAGTCTTAAGCTGCTCATGCCCTTCAATCATGCCCCTCCTCCTGTTGTAGGGAATGAATTAGTTTCTTCTGGTGTCTACCATTGGCGACACCATGGAATTATCTCGTATTCGAATCATCTTTGAGGATAAACTGAGAGTTTGAATGTTGGTACCACTTGAGTTCCTCCTCGCGCAGCATGCGAGCTAACTGGGCATTCGATTGACTCTTCATCTCTAATTCGAGGTCAGAGAGAGCTCTAATCTCTGCCAAAGCTTCTAAATCATCAATAATGGATGAAAGACAAAGCTTCTCCTTTTTGAGGATACCCGCAGTGTGCCTAGCCCAACCACGAAGGAACTTACGTAATGCGCACATTTTTTTGTTCCATTTGTGTATTGGGTAGGCCCGACAACCGGTTTATCCCACACCTCTTTGACCATTTCATAGAATCCATCTCGATGCAAGCAACCAAGTTCGAACTTGAACTTGCGTCGATGTTGTGGTCGTGGCGATCCAGTGGTTAAGAGGATGGGTGCATGGTCTGAGATAGCCTCTATACGAGGAAGAGCGCGAACAGAAACCATAGGGAATTTGGATTCCCAGTCGGTATCCGTTAAAACGCGATCTAGTTTCTCATATGTCAGCTCCGGAAGGCTGTTCACCCAAGTGAACTGTCTTCCAATCATGTAAACCTCTCGCAAATCTAGACTGTCTATGACAACGTTGAAAAGGAAAGGCCAGTTATTATCAAACCTACCTCGGCTTTTGTCATTTGGAAATCGTAGAAAATTAAAATCCCCACCAATAAGAATGGGGTAGGGATTATCTTTCGCTAGATTAACCAGTTCACGGAGAAAAACGGCCTTGAGTTCATCCTGGGCTGCCCCATACACGACGACCAGGGTCCATGTGAAGTTGTCTGCTTTGTTTCGGATATGGAGTTTAATATGAAGCTCTCCTTCTGAACTAGCCAGAACTTCCATAGTCTCTGTGTTAACGCTGAGTAAAATGCCCCCAGAACGACCTCGAGGTGGTCATGAAATCAATTTATAATCTATCCCGCTAGAAAGGCGGTTAAGCAGACTTACTGATAAATCACTTCTCCCTGTTTCAGATAAAGCCAAAAAATCTAAATTGTACTCCCTATTACATTCCGCAATGAATAGATGTTTAGCTAAGTCACCAAGACCTAAGCTATTAAAGAACATGTCATTCATGAGGAAACAATAGGAGATTTAGAAAATTTTCCCTTTTAGAGGGTTTACAACCTTTTTTTGACCGACCAGACTTAGATTTACGAAAGTTGTAAGCTCAATTAATGAACTAAACCCGGGTTCCTCCAAACCCACTCTCCCCTACTACATGAGCGAGTAGCTGACCATATGATGTGGCATGCAACTCCTCCTCATCTAGATCTGAGATAAAAGATTTGCTAGAAACTCATGGAGTAACCTTCAATCAGTCATATTCCAAATGTCTCAAAGCATTTGCAGAAACAGAAATATCATTCTCATTATTTCCAAGACTAACACCCACATTATTTAACTTAGCAACAATGGATGTAGTAGATAAACATAAGAATGATTTGGGTGATGACGAAGTACCTTGGTTGTCAAGGTTCTAAACAGCTTTACACCGCATAGTCTTGGTCAAAGAGTCCTCATTGGTGTCCGTCCTTCCATCATCGGCCACCGGATGACGGCCACTTTGGCGTGTGGGTGTGATTGCGGCTTGATGCTACGTCGTATTTCCCCAAAGAGGAAGGGATGATGCAGCACAGCGACGGTAGGTATTTCCCTCAGTGATGAGACCAAGGTTATCGGACCAGTAAGAGAACCAAGCAACAACACGTAAACGGCACCTGCACACAGATAAAAACTACTCGCAACCTGATGTATTAAAGGGGTTGTCAATCCCTTTCGGGTAACGGCACCTCAAGATAGGCAAACGGACGTGACAAAAATTGTAGTAGATTGCTAGATCGAACGCTAAATACAATAAATAGTTTGCAGCAAGGTATTTTAGTATTTTTGGTTTAATAGATCTGAAATAAAAGCAAAGAAAAATAGATCGCTAGGGCAAATAATATGAGAAAGAGACCCAGGGGTCGTAGGTTTCACTAGTGGCTTCACTCGAGAAAAATAGCAAACGGTGGGTAAACAAATTATTGTTGGTTAATTGATAGAGCTTCAAATACTCATAACGATATCCAGGCAATGATCATTATATATGTATGACATCCAAGATTAGTAGACCGACTCCTGACTGCATCTACTACTATTACTCCACACATCGACCGCTATCCAGCATGCATCTAGTGTATTAAGTTCATGAAGAAACGGAGTAATGCAATAAGAATGATGACATGGTGTAGACAAGATCTATCACCCCATCGTTTATCCTTAGTAGCAACGATACATACGTGTCAGTTCCCCTTCTGTCACTGGGATCAAGCACCGTAAGATCGAACCCACTACAAAGCACCTCTTCCCATTGCAAGATAATAGATCAAGTTGGCCAACAAAACCCAAATATCAGATAAGAAATACGAGGCTATAAGCAATCATGCATAAAAGAGATCAAAGAAACTCAAATACTTTCATGGATATAAAAAGATAGATCTGATCATAAACTCAAAGTTCATCTGATCCCAACAAACACACCGCAAAAAGAGTTACATCATATATATGGATCTCCAAGAGACCATTGTATAGAGAATCAAACCAGAGAGAGGAAGCCATCTAGCTACTAACTACGGACCTGTAGGTCTACAAAGGACTACTCACACATCATCGGAGAGGCACCAATGGAGGTGGTGAACCCCATCCGTGATGGTGTCTAGATTGGATCTGGTGGTTCTGGACTCTGCGGCGGCTGGAATTGATTTCCGTCAATTGCTCTAGGGTTTCTGGCATATTGGGGTATTTATAGAGCAAAGAGGCGGTCCGGGGGGCACCCGAGATGGGCACATCCCACCAGGGCGCGCCCTGGTGGGTTGTGCTCTCCTCGGAGCACCCCCCAGGCGCAGCCAAGGCCCATTACGTGTCTTCTGGTCCAAAAAATCTACGTAAAGTTTCGTTGCATTTGGACTCCATTTGGTATTGATTTCCCGCGATGTAACAAACATGCAGAAAACAACAATTGGACCTGGCACTATGTTAATAGGTTAGTACCAAAAAATGATATAAAAATGATTATAAAACATTCAAGAATGATAATATAACATCATGGAACAATAAAAAATTGTAGATACGTTGAAGACGTATCAGGATGTCACCGCCGGTGAAGGATGTCGCGCATGCACCGCTGCCGGAGGAGGTGATGAGGGTGGAGAGCAACCCACTCCCAGGCAATCTCGACCGCCGGTACACGTGGCACCGCTGCCAAAGATGGCCTGACTGCAGGCATGGATGAGGCAAACACGTCCGGCTCTGCCTGAGAGGCTGAGACCGAAGAGCAGCTGCGGATACGCGCGGCTCCGATTGAGACCGAACAGCAGCCGCAGGTGCAACTATGCATGTCTGCACGCCTGGGGGTAGGCCTTCACGTCGAAGCCCATTAGAAGCATGCATGTCTTTCTCCACGTGAGCTGCCTGCTTGTCCACCACAACCCAAGCCACGGGTTGCCGGCTCACCACAGGCTTGACCGGACGTCCCGCTGTGCCTCCGACGGCCTGCACCGGCTTGAAGACAGCCGGCTTCGACGCTGCCGTTTGCGTAGACGGCGGTGGCTGCGACGCCAGCTTCGCAACAGGTTGTAGGTGCAATAAAGAAGATTCCGGGCGCCCCACCGAGTAGCTGGTGGCTTGCACCGACTGGCACTGGTGAAAAAAAGGCCTTTGGTCGCGGTTCGCAACTGCCATTAGTTGCGGTTGGGCAACCGCGACCAAATAAGCGCGACTAATGCCCCCCACCTTTAGTCGCGGCTGCTTAAGAACCGCGACTAACGGCCCGTCCTCGTGGGCGCCAGGCGGCCGTCGGGGCGGAGGACCTTTAGTCGCGGTTCTTCTGGCCAACCGCGACTAAAGGCCGCCACAGGTTTAGGGTTTTAGCCCCCCGCCCCTAAACCTATTTTCTGTTTAATTTGTATTGTTTTATTTCTTTTTATAGAAAACCCCCTAAACCTGTTTTCTGTTTTTATAAAAAAACCCCTGCCCCCACTGCCACTTATCCATTGCCGCCATCACTGCCACTTATCCATTGCCGCCTCCACCGCCGGCACGCAGCGCCGCTTGCCGCCGCGTGCACGCTGGAGAAGCCAAGGAAGGGTGATGCGTCATGGCGGGCGTCCGCCAGTGAGCCCAAGAATGGGTCGAGGCGTTGGAGAGCGCGGCATGTGAAGTAGCCGGAGGTGGCCTTGGCCGGATGCACTACTAGGTTGCGCCGAGGGCGGGCGAAAGGCGGCGCGCGCTGTGGGCGAGGAGGCCGGTCGGCGGCGTTGAGGGCGGGCGAGCGAGGCGGCAGTACCGAGGCCGGCTGGCGGCGCTGCTGTAGGCGAGGGCGACGGGCGGCGCCGAGGGCGAGGGCGACGGCGGGCGGCGCCGAGGGCGAGGGCGACGGCCGGGCGCCGAGGGCGCGGCAGACGAACAAGCGAGAATCGGAATCGGAGAAGACGAGAATCGAGCCTTGTATTTATAGCTCCCCCTTTAGTCGCGGTTGGCATTTAGACCCATGATTAAAGGTACCTTTAGTCGCGGGTCGCCTGCCCAATCATGACTAAAGGGTTTTTATGGTTTTTTATGCTCTCACTTTCACCTTTAGTCGCGGTTGGTTCAGCCAACCGCGATTAAAGGCCGCAGTATAGGGTTTTAGCCCCCCCCCAAACCTGTTTTCTGTTTAATTTGTATTGTTTTCTTTTTAATTTGTATTGTTTTCTGTTTAATTTGTATTGTTTTATTTCTTTTGTGCTTTATTTTAATTTTGAAGGAGTTTTACATGGCTAAGTGTTGGCTGCTGGATGGGTATATATAGGGGAGGGGCTTTAGTTGCGGTTGGCCTGGCAAACCGTGACTAAAGGTGCCCGAAGGCCTTTAGTCGCGGTTGTCCTGGCAACCCGCGACTAAAGAACCTCACGTGCGCCAACTGGCCACCGAGCGCCCTGGGCCCAGGCCTTTGGTCGCGGTTCACCTCCAGAACCGCGACTAAAGGTCCCATTAGTCGCGGTTCCTACAGCTTCGCGACTTATGAGGCTGGACGGAAGCCTGTTTTTCCACCAGTGTGGAGAGCAGCGGACTGCAATGATGCCGACGGCTGCGATGCAAACAAAGCCCGTGGTGTAGAAGTTGAGGACGACTCATGTCTATGATCCCGCGGCGATCTTTCGAGAGAACTACTCAAAGTGGAGTTGACTCTAAGATTCGCAACAAGCTCCATGCTTGTCGGGGTCTGCGGCGAAGAGTTAAACGGAGTGACTACCAATAACACAGGACAACCTCCCGCCGCACCACCAGAGCCAACACTCGATAGTTCCCGACATTGAACTTGAGTCACATGAGTGTTATCCTTCGGGGCTAAACTAGACGACGGATGGTTCGATGGATTTCTAGTGTGTTTCTGAAGTGTCCATCTCATCATCCTTCTCCTTGGTGCCGCTATCATCGTCAGCATCATCACCCTTGCGTCTCCAAATGAACAGGACAAAGTCAGGGTCCGAAATGTATCCTGCCGGCTCCCTCCTGAACGTGAACGTGTAGCCCTTGAGCTTAACCACCACATCTGATACAACAAAAGGCCCAGCGTCATCCTTGCCGTTTGACAAAATTTGAGAGTTAGTCATACCCACGAGAATATGAACAACTCCATAGCGACGCAGGCTAACAAGATCCACGTCCAAGGTCTTGCCCATCAAAGTACCCACGACCCATAAGCCCCAAAAATGGCGCACCGTATGGGGAACCCCCTCGACATGGAGCTCTAGCTTATGTGGGACCTCCTGAGACCTCCATGCGGTAATGGTCATATGAGAATTAACAGACGGAACGGTCATCTGTATACCATCCACCCTGTCCAAGTCCTCGATGGACGGAAAGCTAACAAGGTATACATCGTGCCCTTGTTGAATAGCCTCCCACTTCCATTGATCATGTACCGGGCATCTTCTGGCAATCTGGCTCTCGACAATACTAGCCGGTACCATCAAACCAGTAACCTGAACTCGGGCGATCGGAGACTATGTGGGTGCTAAGTGATCTTTCACCACGCAATCAGGCAACTGGACAAAGTACGTTTCCTCAGCACCAACTCCCGAAACAAAAGCATTGGGTCTAGGGAGTTTGAGAACCGGACACAGCAACGTTGGATCAACGATTTTGTCACAAATATAACAGTAGTGTTGCACAGTGCAATCCTTCGCTGTATGCGTATCAACCGCACACTTCCAGCCACATACCTCTTTCTTAGCCTTGGACTTGGGCGCCATATCCACCTGTACATCAGACACTGGAGTAGCCAACGGTGTGACATTGACAGTAGCAGACCCTTGTGTCGGTCCTAATGTTAGGTGTAATCTTGAACTAGATCATTTATGGCACACATTGCCATGCCCGTCCATTATGATGATAGAATGCTAAATTTAGTGAATATATCAAAGCATGGAAATGAAAATAGATGTTAGTAACAGAAGTAATCATAAATCTAGCACTGTGTACATGTGTGTACATGTTTTTCATACTGATGAATATACGGAGAGGCATTGGGGTGCCTTTTAAATATTAGGGTTGTGCTTATGAAGGATCAATGGAGTATCATGTTGGAGAATTGGAGGTGCTACCGTCACCCAATTAATTGGATTGCAAGAATATCCAATATAATGGCGCACCGAAGGCACACAATCAAAACAATCATATCTATCCAATACATATGATCATTTTCTCATTCTGGTTGCACATCTTGGGATGGCTTGGAAAGCTTGTGTTCTGCCAAAAATAAAGTCAGAGTTTGCTTCACTTCATAGACTATATGAGCATCCAGACAAGTTGTAGCTTTTTTTAAACCAGTCCGAGTGTATCTTATTTCAAACTACAGTTTGCTTATAGGAGGGTATCTTATTTCATACCGCAGTCTGCTTATTAGTGCGTATCAAGTAATTGCACGTAGAAAATGGTTGGCAAAACATTGCGCTATGTCAGCAGCCCTACGGCGTCCACCCTGGCAGGGTGAGCAATGCGAGATGCTGCCATCGGCAATCACCTGAGGGTTTACCCCCGGGTCGCCCATGGGGACAACACGGGAGATCATGAAAAGTATGTATGTGAGAATCGCTTGCACGGGAGGTCACGGATGTCAGGAATCAGAGAGAAAGTAGACGTGGAATTTGTAGAATTTGGCTGCAGGTGATCCACAATATTTTTTCCTCTGAAAACTGCAGACAAGGCATTCCACACTTCTGCAAGGCTCAATCTTTCTGCTGATGGAGATGAATACTTTGCCCAGGAAATCTCTGACAACAGCACCAACGGTGCTTCGACAAGTATCAGGTTGGAAAGAAGCGTCGGAGTTCGGTTTAACTTCTCCTTGGGGTGGGGCGGACCACTAACTTAGTGCTGGCTGTGATAATTGGTGTGGCTTGTCGGGATACAGGGAGGAGACAGATTTGCCTATCTCCAGCGTCACCAAATGCACTCCACTAATTAATTCCTCATATATAGTTCAGAACGCTGCCGAATGAGTGACTGATTCTTTTCCGGTGTCATGGACTACATCATTTCTACAAAATAACGTTAAGCTTTTTGCCCTCGTATCGCCCTAATAACTATCAAGTAGAATCTGCAACCAATCACCCCCCGTATCTCTTAACTTAGAATCACTCGGCAGCGTGATCCTTACTTCTCTCATGGTCTGCCTTAAAGCTTTACTTTTGGTACAGACAACAACCGCATGGAATTCATCTCCTCTTACACTGCACAGATTGTTGGAGCTGCTCCAACAATTGTCATCATAGCCCTGGGGGGAGGGGGGGCGGCCGGGTGACAGCTGTGCGGCGGGCTCCATGAGAGGTCGGGGGCGACGACGCGAGGTGGAACCTTATGGCGGAGCAATGCTGCCAGTCGCTGCTTGTGGTCACGAGTGCATTAGGAGAAGCAGACGACGTGGCGATCGGCTCCACAAAGGTGTCATCCACATCAAGAGATTGCCGCTGCGTGCGGCAAGATGTTGTGGTGATCGGAGATGCGATGGTGTCGTGCACCACAAGATGGTGCGCGGTGATCGGCGCTGCAACGGTGTCCTCCATGGCAAGTTATTGCGGGTGTTCCACATTGAGAAAATGGCGAGTTAGCATGACAAGATTAGGGAGGTGATTGTTAGAACTAATCTCATCATGATGTATCCGCATATTTGAATTTTTTGTATGCATGGGTGTTCATGTAGGGTAGTTGTGATGGATAAGCTTTTAATGAGCATTTCTATGAGATGGATAAGGAAACGGTTCTGATGATTCCTATCATCCTATGAGCTCTAGATGGTAGTCAGACTTATGAGCGTGACACTATGAAAAGAAAGGCACTTATTTCGTCCTACCTGCTTACAGAATGTTGGATAAAGAAATGGAGAAATTAACTTCACAAGTGAAGTGATAGAGGCCAGCCAATTAGCACATCATCCTTCCTGGCTGATGTCCCCAGCTGGTACTGCCTTCTGCTCCCTCACAAGTTCGGATGACAACATTCCCTCTTTGTGCAGGCACTAAATAGCAGACCTGGACCAGGATTGCTATATCTTTTGCTGCTCCCCGTCCGGCATGGGAAATGTCTGCATCCGAAAATTTTCCGATGCCACACATTCATATCTTTATCTCGCCAATAGCTTATATATAGGCCATTATGATGCATTGTCATCCGCGTGAGCGTTCATCACCAGGAAAGAATAATAAACTGTATCAATATGAGGCCTCGACTGTGAGCCTACTCGCTGGCTAGGTAGTGACTGAGTAATTGAACGTGGGCGTGTGACTATGTGGTGCAAGTGGCGAGGTAAATGTGGTGAATGGGGGTGGCTTTTATAGGTCACGAGCAGTGCGTGTGCACATGACAATAAAAGTTTTGTCTGTCAGTAATTCGCGGCTGCCTGCAACGCGAAATACTTTACGATTTGAACCAGGGATAACTTAGTCCTTATACTGGTAGCAAAAACGAAATAACATAATTAGTTCTTCTGACAAATTTATTTATTTTGGAGAAGGTACATTTGTTTGGTGACAATATTTCCTATTGATAGCTACTCATCAGACTTTATATATACAACATATTCTAACATGATATGGCTCATTGTCTTCAGTTCAAAAGGGTGATGCACATTACAGAGTAGGCTAGCAACAGTGCCACCCCATCAAAAACATTCAAGTTCCAACAAAATAATAGAACGTTAACGTTGTTAATAATACACATTTTTAGTTTCTTTTTCCTGGTATAACTAAAGAAACGCCACGTCTCACAACGGTCTTACAAGTGTTGTTACGTTTTAAATTTGATGTGACCTCCTCTATTATGTTCGACAAAGGAATCTGTTTTTTTTGGAGTTGTGAAGCACACGCAGTTCCATGTATGGAATGAGAGTGAGGAAGGGAACAATACTATTTAATCTCTTTGCTATATGCACTTAGTAACCACAAGCTTGCAACCATGACAGTACCGAAAAAGGCATTCGCGCCACTTTATATATAAAGCAACTTCCGAACCATCCAACGGAACTAACAAGAAAAAGAAAAATAAACAAAAACGAAATGAAAAAAGATACAAGGTGCTAACTAGCAGCTAACATGCTCCAAAAGCACCAAGAAGGCAAGAACACTTGAGCATTGGATCCCTCGGCGAACACGAGGTCAAGCCATCGAAGAGACTAAGTTAGGAGAGCTGCCCGCAGCCGAAGGAATACCTCGCTCCGTCATCTCCCAAGGGGCCACCCTAAGTTGCTCCCTTGTTCGTCTCTCCCTCCGAAGAAGACCCCCTGGCCTCTCGCCCTGGATCGAAGCCGCACCTCAGCAGGTAGAATTGCTCACCCCTGAGCAACAATGAACAAGGCCAACTCGATGCCTGGGAGTGAACTGCAAGCACGATCACCTCACCTCGCAAAGCAAAACTCCTACATCGTCACCGCCTCCGTCAGACCAACATGCGCACCGTGAGCTACTCAATGGGACCGCACCTAAGATACACCAGCAGCCGACCACCCACACCAAAGCCCCGCACCACTCCAAAGTTCGAAAGGTGATGTCTTCAGGAAGAAAAACGACGTCGAAGCACCGCTGCCGCCCAATCCAATTGATTTAGAGCTTTCACCTGGGACGCGGAGGGAGGGGGACAAGGGTTGGACCTCGATGCCGTCAATAGGAAGGAAAACGATGTCTGGAGCATCCCCGACATTGTGACCACTGCCCGCGAACCAAGGGTTTCCCCCAATCCGAGCCCCCAATGCCAACGACCCAACTAGCCGCCAGATTGAAACCACTAGTCGGTGAAGCGGTCCGAGGAGTGAGAGCGGAGGTCACCGTCTTCGGCATAGATGCCAAGAGCCCACGTGGTAGCCCGGGGGAGGGGGGGGGGGAGATCCACAACGGCCGCCGCCTCGCCGCCCATGCGGCCGAGGTAAAGCGCCAAGTAACACCCGTGCCGGCCACCCGCCGGGATGGAGGCATGCCACCTCAGAGGCCGCCACCTCAAATCCAAGCACTGCATGCGCAGCACACCACAACCCAAAGCGCCCAGCCCCGCCGTCGCACGCCAGCCCGCACGCGAGAGGGGGCCCCGCCGACCACCACCGAGAGCCACCCTGTGCCAGATGTGGATGCAGGAGCCGCCGCCACTCGGCAGGAGCACCTACGCAACCATCGCTGCACCGCCAGCCCGACAATGCGCGTTGCAGCCACGGCGTCCCGCGTGAGCGCCGCATTCCCCGCCTGCAGCTACTTCCCAGGCTGAGTGGGCATGGTTGTGGAGGAAGAAGGGCCCCTGCTGCTGGCCACCATGAGGGGCTTTGCCCTGGCGGCTCCGATCGGAGGCAGGAGGGGAGAGAGGAGCACAGAGGGTGAGAGGGGGCGGCTAGCGGCGCCGCCACCCGAGTCACTCGCGGGGATGACGCGGGGGCCTTTTTTCTCGGATTTGATCTGGCTTGAACAGGATCTGTTCTATAGAGTCGTACCGCTCCATCCTTTGGCAACTATGACGTTAGACCAACTCAAAAGGCCAGCTAATAGTTCGCCTCATCCAGTCTATCACCCATACAAACCAAAAAATGGTGCAAGAAAAGGAGACACAATCTTTGGTCAATGGCCTTGTTAGCAAAACCTCAGTGTATTAAAATGACTTTTCTGGATTAAGCAAAAGAAGTGTTTACACAAATACTAGTTTCTTGTCTGAACTTAGGTTGATCTTATTAAGGATGACTCAGAGCAAAAATGCAGGCACAGACTAGGCACTGAAAGCAATGGATAGTAATAGCAAGACTGAAGGAGTCTACTAGAAAAATGAGAACCTCAACTGGCTATTGGAGATTCTTGTGAACATTTATATGGCAGAAGATTTCTCGAGCCATGAGCCAACCAAGTAGATCTCATCGGAGTGAACGAGCTAGCAAGCATGATTGATAATGTTCAGGTGCGAGCTAAGCGGTGTATCAACGTAGCATGCTCATTGGCTTGTGGAAAATGCAATGCCCGAGCAATTGAGGAGCCAACTGTTGGAGGGATGCTTGGAACCAATGCTAACATATTTCGGTTGGCTTCAAAAGTGCTCAAAGGGCTAGACGTACTGATTTAAATAGGGCGCTATAGCACCGCTATAGCGTTAAGAGCAATGTCTCACTTAATGAAATCAGTGTACAATCATTTGCCATAGTGTGATGTAGTTTCTCTATGGCATGATATAGCTTCCTTATACTGGATTTTAAGGTCTGCACTATTTTGTGGAAGGAAGTTATTTTTTCCCTTGGCTAGACCTGGGTATGCTAGAGGATATGGTTCAAGGCCGCTTCTAACTGCAATGATGCTAGAGGCACCAAATGCGTAAATCTTAGTACAGCATGATGGATAAGATCACTTGTTAATTAGATCATCAGGAGATCAACCTGTAGAGTTCTTCCTATTGTATGCCCTTTTTGTCAGCAACCGAATTGTATGCTATGAATTAACAACTGGATCTAGTTTCGTTGCCTTTTGCCGAAGGTTGCAATGGACATGGAGATCATTAATTAATAATACAAAAAAGGTATGCGTTCCACTGTAAAAAAAATCTGTCTATTGTTGTTGAGAAACTTGAGAAGCAAAGTAATTACAGATTTTTAGGAAAGTGTATGAGGAATGCCATGGTGATTGGTGGCGATAGGAGACTCGGCCTAAAGGGCGGCGGTGCGAATCCTAACTGAAGAAGAAGCGAAAAGAGCAGAGAGATATGCACTTCATCGCTCAATTATGGAATAAACCAGGGTCTTTTTTGCACACATTGTAATGCCAAATGAGTCTGCTCAATCCTGTACCCCCCAGTACAGATCCAACTCCACACATGGTCTCGAATCACGGGAGCATCTCATGTACCGTATCACCATCTACCCTATTCCGTACCATCTGCTTACACAATGTTGGTGGGAATTAGCAAACCTAAGGATAAAGAGATGGAGAAATAAAACTCATAAGCTCAGTGATTGAGCTAGCCCAGCCAATCAGCACATCGTCCCGCTATTGCTCTGTGATATCCCTCTTCGGTACTGCCGACTGCACCCTCACAATTTTGGATGGCAACATTCCCTATTTGTGCACGCACTAAATAGCAGATCTGAACCAGGATTGTTGTATCGTTTGCTGCTCCCCGTCCGGCATGAGAAACGTCTGAATGCGAAAAATTTCCGATGCCTCTCAGTCATATCTTTATCACGCGAATAGCTTATATATAGGCCGTTCTGATGCATTGGCATGTTCACGAGCCTTCACTGCCAAAAGGGACAAGTAAATTTTATCAAAATGAGGTCTCCATTGTGAGCCTACTCGCTGGCTAACTAGTGACTGCGAGTAATTGAACGGGGGTGTGTGACTATGTGGTGCAAGTGGCAACGTAAATGGGGTGAATGGAGGTGGCTTTTATAGGTCGCGGCAGTGCGTGTGCACATGACAATAAAAGTTATGTTTCTCAATGATTCACGGCTGCCTGCAACGCGAAATACTTCACGTTTTGAACCAGGGATAACTTAGTCATTAATGGTTGCAAAAACCATCACTCTATTTCCTTTGCGCATGTGCTTGTGAGATCACCCCTGTAACCATCACTCTATTTCCTTCTGTCAATACAATGATACGCAAGCCTTTTGCGTATTCACAGAAAATAATGGTTGCAAAAACGAAATAACAAAAATTAGTTTTTACGTCAAATTAACTTATTTTGGACAAAGTACATTTGTTTGGTGACACATTTCCTATCGCCAGTTACTCAGTAGACTTTATATATACAACATATTATAAGATGATATGGCTCATTGTCTTCAGTTCAAGAGGGTGATAAACATTACAGAGTACGCCAGCAATAGTACCACCCCATCTAGAAGATTCAAGTTCCAACAAAATAATAGAACATTGATAATAATACACATTTTTAGTTTCTTTTCCTGGTATAGTTTCACAAAAGAAACGGGACGTCTCACAACAGTCTTATAAGTGGTGTTACGTTTTAAATTACATGTGACCTCCTCTGTTATGTTGGACAAAGGAAACTTGGTTTTTTGGAGTTGTGAAGCACACGCAGTTCCGTGCATGGAATGAGAGTGAGGAAGGGAAAGATCCTATTTAATCTCTTTGCTATATGCACTTGGTAAAAGCAGGATTGCAACCATGACGTTACCGAAAAAGGCATTCGCCCCGCTTTATAGATAAAGCAACTTCCGAACCATCCAACCGAACTAACAAAAAAAAGAAAAGAAAATAAAAACGAAACGGCAAAAGATACAAGATGCTAACTAGCAGCTAACATGCTCCAAATGCACCAAGAACACTTGAGCATTGGAGCCCTCGGCGAACACGAGGTCAAGCCAGCGAAGAGACTAAGTCAGGAGAGATTCCCGCAGCCGATGGAAGCCCTCGCGCCGTCATCTCCCAAGAGGCCACCCGAAGTTGCTCCCTCTTTGGTCTCTACCTCCGACGAAGGCCCCCTGGCCTCTCGCCCTGGATCGAAGGGCTCCCCACCATCGGCAGGTAGAATTGCCCACCCCTGAGCAATAATGAACAGGGCCAACTTGGTGTTGGGGAGTGAACTGCAAGCACGGTCATCTCACCTCGCGAAGCAAAACTCCTACATCGTCACCGACTCCGAAAAAGACTAATATGCCCAACGCGAGCTACTGAATGGGGCCAGCACCGAAGATACACCAGCAGCTAACCGCCCACGCCGAAGCCCTGCCATAACTCGAAAGTTCGAAAGGCGGCATCTTCAGGAAGAAAAACAGCGTCCAAGCATCGCGTCAACCAAGGATTTAGAGGTTTTTCACCTGGGACGCGGATGGAAGGGACATGGGTTGGACCTCGATGCAGCCTATAGGAAGGAAAACGATGCCTAGAGCATCGCCGACATTGTGACAGCTGCCCGCCGACCAAGGGTTTCTCCCAATCCGAGCCCCAAATGGCAACCACGCCAATAGCCGCCAGATTAAGACCATCGATTGGTGAAGCATTCCGAGGAGTGAGAGCGCAGGTCACCGTCTTCGATGCAAACACCAGGGCGCCTACGGGGTAGCCTAGGGGAAAAGATCCACGCCTTGCCGCCCATGCGGCCGAGGTAAAGCGCCAAGCAACACCCGTGCCGGCCACCCAACATGCGTAGCACACCACCGCCCGAAGCGCCCAGACCCCCTGCCGCATGCCAACCCACACGGACGAGGGGCAACGCCGACCACCACCGAGAGCCGCCCCGCGCCAGATCTGGACGTAGGAGCCGCCGCCACACGGCAGGAGCACCTACGCATCTGTCGCTGCGCCACAGGCCCGGCCACGCGTGTTGTAGCCACGACGTCCGGCGCGAACGCTGCCTACCCCACCCGCAGCTGCATCCCGCGCTGCTTCGGCATGGTTGGGGAGGAAGATGGGCCCCCGCCGCCGGCCACCATGAGGGGCTTTGCCCTGGCGGCTCCGAGCGGTTACGGGATGGGAGAGAGGAGCGCGGAGAGGGAGAGGCGGCCGCGGCGGGGGCACTATTACTCATCATCCCGATGGAGATGGAGTATGTCTCCGGCGTCGAAGAGGTGAAGGCGCACTGGACCGTGGATTTTTAGAGCTCAGGTTTCTGGACACCCTTTATCCTTACCCTCCAACATTACTTTGAGATCCATGCTAAACAACTAACTTTGTACATCAGATTTTCTTTTTTTTGTTTCTTCAAAATAAAACAACATAGGAACTTCAAACTTTGCAAGACACCAAAACGTTCTACCTAGAATGTGAGAAAAAACTTTCAGGTTTTTTTTGTCAAACATAAATATACGAAATAAGATTTTTCGTATTAAAAAATGTACTTTTTAGTATTTATATTGCACAAAAAATTCTGAAAGTTTTTTCTCATATAGTCTAGTAAGAATGTTTTGTTGAGCTGCCAAGTTTGAAGTTCATATATTATTCTATATGGGAGAAACAAAAAAGACAAATATACTCACACGAATCGCGATGCAAAAATGAGTGGCTAGATAAGGGGGTGTCCCAAAGCCTATGCTCTACAGAATATTTTCCAGGCGCACTATGTGAATCGCAAACCTGACCAGATCTCGTTCCACCTGCGCGCCTCCTGCCCCTCATGTGTAGCGACGAACTGATGATCCAAATCGGAGAATGCAGTGGAGTGTGGTTTCGAGCCTCCTTGCCCCTCATTTAGATTATGGATTCCGCGTCCATAATCAAGAGCTTATATACAGTAAATTCAAAGCCTAGAATGCAGTGGAGCATGGTTTCGAGCAGCTGATCAAAGGCTCTGTATGGGACCCCATGGGTAAGGTCGATGATGCTGACATCTGCATCGCCGAGCTCAACGGACTGTAGCGTATCGCTGATGCCGACATGCCCCACTGGTAAATAATAATTTTGTTCTTAAAACGGATGAGAAAAACTTGAATAATCTTATTACATGATTATGTAGGGTATTAAATTCATGAAAATAACTATCATAATCCTTGTAGAAAGCTAATTTAGTTATATTAATCACATTAGAGCATCTCCAACATGTCATTCAATACCTCCCCCCTCCCCGCCCACCTACACGTTCAGGCGGACAATCCGGTCCAAAAACAGCCACCCAACCCCCCTCCCTCCCGCAACCCAATCTATTTGTACGGTCTGAGATCATATGCAGGGCGCCATGGTGCCGCCCGGATGCTCCGGGACTTGTCCGCCACACTAGACTAAGGGAAACAGATAGGTCCGCCCCGTAGCTCATGGGTTAGCTGCCCACTTTAGTGGGGCCGCACCGCCGCACCGACTATTTAAGCCGGACAGCGAGCCAAACCCTAGACACCCTAACATTTACTTCATTTTCTCCCCTGTCCACATTATCGCCGCGTCCCTGGTTCCGTCTCATCCGTGTCCGAGCACGCCGAGTGTTGTCCATCATGGTTCGCTGAAAGGTCACCGAGTTCAAGCAATTGACGTCGAAGCTCCGCGCCTTGATCATGGCGGATATTCATGCCACGAAGGCCGGTTGCGCGAGATGCATTGCGCCTGGCCTTCCTCCGACCTGGGAAGAGGACGTGGAGCCCCACGTTCGGACCTGGCAATCCTAAGGTTTGACCCTGCAGCCTTTGGGTTGGAGATGCAAACACTGCATGCCGTTGGCGGGGTGCCATTACCGCGAAGCTGGCGGCTCCGGCTAGGGGGTCATCCTGATCTCTTTGGACAAGGAGTAGATAGATTTTAGTTTGTAGTTTGTAATCTTTTTCGAACGTAGTTATATCTCATTTTAGTCTATGGATCTATGAATAGTGTGGTTGATTCTATGTTGCATGGTTTTGAGGGTTCGAAAATAAGGTGCATGGTTGCCAGGTGGACAAATAGGGGGGCGGCCGGCTCCTATCCATGGATGCGTCCATGGGCATATGGTGTTTTAAATTTGTCTAGTCCGACTGGATATGCTCTTACAACATTAATGAATATACTGACATGACGTTTCTGATCTTTTTTCCTAGACAGGGGAATATGATTTAATTTGACATCTTAGCTAGTTCTTACAACTTCATGCTTACCTTTGTACTCATGCATCGATACATACCTTATAACTTCTTAAATCTATTCAATTTGCTCACAAATCTAGTCGTACTACCAAATTGGAGTAATGCCAGTCAATTCCATCCTTGCATACAATGACAGTATCATATCAAATCGTATTCATCCAAATCTTCAACACAAGAACTTACAATGTACAACGGGGTAGAGGAAGGGAATGCGGTCAATGCGTGTGTATGTGCTTGTAGTTTAAGTTGAGGAGGTAATTTATGTTCTTGATTCATGGAGTTGTTAGTATAGCACGAATCTAAGCTGCTCACACAAGACCCATAAAACATACAGATAAGTTGAACTATCTGCCAATGAATTATCTGCCATATTCGGGAGGTGGCGAGGGGGGGCGGGGGGTGGGGGGGTGGGTGGGGTCTTGCTTTTTTTTCGTGTAGCAAGTCACACGGAAGAAGAAATTTCCAACGCAAGTAGTGACGTAGCTAGTCATGTTGACATAAAAGATATTTCATCACAAATACTTAACTCCCTCAATAAACTTTACCCACGAAAGTTCTAATCCTTTTGTAAATTCATATGAATTTATTACTAATGCAATTTCTTCTGCAAGTGTAGCTATCTTTGGTTTATTCATAGCATATATCTTCTATGGATCCGCTTATTCTTTTTTTCAGAATTTGGATTTAATAAACTCTTTTTACAAAGGAAATCCTAAAAATGAATTTTTAGATCAAGTAAAAAAATATATATACAGTTGGTCATATAATGGGCTACATTTCTTTTCAATTTCCATTCAAGAGTTTCTATCTGTTTCCGGGAATTTTCCGCAATGGGCGAAAGCCTGACGGAGCAATGCGACGTGGAGGTGGAAGGCCTACGGGTCGTCAACTTCTTTTCTCGGCCCTTTTCTTGAGACCTCGAAACATGAGGAAAAATTACTTCTCTTAGGAACACATACAAGAAAAAGGATAACGAAACATGCCAACATAAACACAAATCTTCATTTACAATCAAGTATACAATATAAAAAGTAATGAACCTACAATGATCAATCTCAAATGCAGAAAAACCTTTTAGACTAGTACACTAGGAAAACTGGTTCAAAATTGAAAGTAAAAGGAAATTCATACACCTTTGTACTCCATCCGTTTTTGTTTACTCCACATATTAGCTTTGACTAAACTCAAACTTTATAACGTTTAACTAAGTTTGTAGAAAACAATATGAATGTTTATAGTAATAAATGTATATAATGTGCAAATATATACAATGATGAATCCAATGATGTATATTTACTGGTGTATATGTTAATATATTTTCTACAAACTTGTTGAAAATATATAAAGTTTGACTTTAGACAAACCTAATATGCGGAGTAAATAAAAACGGAGGGAGTAGACACAAGATGAAAACTCATACTCCCTCTGTAAAAGCAATATAAGACGTTTTGGATCAATACATTAATGATATAAAACATCTTATATTAATTTAAAGAGGGAGTACTTTGAAGTAAACATTTCCCTGCCTTAGCCTGAGTTGTGAGCGTGCCGCCAGTCTCTGCCCCGCTGGGCGCCCTGCCTCCACCCTGGTAGATGCACCAGTGACCAGACCACCCTCGCCAGAATTTTACTAAGTTTTCCATGCGGATGGTAGAGAGCCAGCCGATGCCATGCATGGACACTTTTGTGACAGAGATTTTCCCAGTCCCTCCCAGTCCGAATGCATTTAGTTGACATTGTCGTCACACGTCATCACATTGCACTGCCACACCGAAATCCTTTACACTTCAAATGAGAAAAAAGGATCATCCTAAAATTAGTCTACCCATTGATCTGAGAAAGATCCTACTCCTGAGACGTGAGTGCTTTAACGTGGTTGTGTTGTGTGTGATGTGAGTGCGAGGAACGTGGTGCGAGTGGGATCACATTTTATAGCCTCACTTATACAAGGAATCTGGTGTTGAACAATGCCATGTCATATATACTCTTTAATGCACTGACATTGTTGTCCTTTTTTATAAGTATTTTCGTTTTCTCTGTTCAGTTTATTTTTTCCTTCTTTGTTTTGGCTCTTTCTGCGTGTTTGCGGGTTTTCACTCATTTTTTCTTTTTCCCATTTTTAGAGAAATAGTGAACATTTTTTCAAACTCTTGAACATTTTCTAAATTGACAAACAAATCCTGAAGAATTTTGGAAATTCTTAAACAATGATTTGTCAAATAATTTTAAAATATATTAGTGTTTTTATGAATTATTGAACATTTTTTAAAATTTGCAATTAAAATTTCAAAAAGCTTTTAAATTCGTTAATATTTTTTGAAATCTGTGAAAATTCTTCAAATTTGTAAATAATCTTCCAATGCCCGAACATTTTTTATTTTCATGGACATTTTTCTAAATATTCTTTAAATTCCCGAACATTTGAACACAAAAAAGCCGGTAGCCAGTTTTTTCTAAGCCAATAGTAAAGCAAGCAAGCAGGAGCGCCCTGTAAGGCACAACGCACGGCGGCCGCTCGTACCCTGCATCGAGTGTGCTATGGTTTCTTCTGCCTCTCGCCGGCGCTGCTGCCGGTCTACGTCGTCACGTGTGGTTTTAGAACCACGCATGCGCGGTGGATCCCGGCCCTTGCGAGCGGGAGAGATCCGCTTTTTAATGTTTTTTCAAGTTTTGTTATAGTTTGCGTCCAGTTCAGAGATGCGAGGCAGCAACGTCTCTTTGTAGATGGAATAAGGTCCTCCAAATCTAGCCCCAATTCCGTTGGTGTTTCCAGCATCATCGGAGGGCACGTGGTGGATTGTCTCTGGCGAATCTGTGGGATTCGGTCGGCGTTTGTCTTCTCTGGATCCACGTGGATCTGGTGTTCGTTCATTATTGTGTGTGTGTTCACAGGTTGGATCCTTCTGATCTACGTTTTTCTTCATCAGTGGCAGTAGCTGCTCCGGTGCGCTGGTTCTATGGGGCCTTAGTACGATAACTTTCCGATTGTTTACTACTAAAAAATTTGCACGGCTCTAATGAGGGAGGGGCAATGACGGCGACGCACATTCACCTCGCTCTAGCGCTTGTAGCCATCCCTCAGTGGCGTACGGACCGGGATGTATTTTATACTTTTGATGTTCATTATAATACCTTGACAGTTGATGAATAGATCAAAAGTTTTTCTTGGCGAAAGAAAACAGAAGAGCAAGAACGACTCGAGCCGATCGTAGCGAGCAAAGGGGAAAAAGCGCAGCGACCGCTAAGCTGGCGACCGTGCGCCTGAAGTGTCGAACAGGACATGCCCTTAGTCTCTCCGATCGAATGGACATGTGCAACGATACCGCCCCTCATAAAAAAGGGGGAAAATGTGCAACGATGCCGATGTTTCGTTGGCCAGCCGACACCTTCGCGCCGGCATGCGTCCTCGCTGGCACACTACCGTAGAACCGAAGCACTGGCCACCCGCCACACTGTACCTTGTGGATGCCCTCTTGTCCGAACTCCAGGCTGGCCATAGACGTCTATGCCTCGTACCGCCTTTGTTTTCTCCAGGACAACATCCGCCACGCATCCACTCATCCGCCATGCAACAACGCAATGGAGGAATGGGCGGCCGGCCGGCTATGTTATATGCTGTCTTTTGAAAATTTCTCGATCTGACCCTCCCACGTCGCTCCCGTCGGCAACGGGGAGGGCGCTCTCGTCGCCGCCGCCAATACCCTTCTCTCCCTCCCTCGGCAGGCAAAGCTTGGCCGGCGGCGGGAGTTTCACCTTCTCGCGCAAGGCCTTCTCCACGGGGTGGAGCAGTTGGGCAGGCACACCATGATGGCGAGGGTCGTAGTGGTGTGGCAGCGGATCTCCATGGCGGCAGGCGCACAACGGGCTTCTAGGTGGAGGATCGTGCATGCTAGGGGGTGGCGGCGGATCATGATCCGCCCCATCTGACGCCCATCTTGAGCCTGTGGCGTGGGCTCTGGGTGGCACGGACTGGTCTCCTCCGCTGTGGCGCCAATGGTGTTGGTGTGGTGGTGGTCCTAATCCTCTTCTTGCATTACGGCGACGATCTCTGCATGGTCGGTCCTCCTCGATCTGGCCATTGACGTGTTCCGGAACTGCTGCCGAAGATCTTTCCCAAGGATATCTGGATCGGATAGAATCTGATCGTGCGCGTCCATATCAGCCTACGCGGCTTCATGAGGGCACGACGCAAAGATCTATTTTTTGTTGACACCATGGACATGTCGGTATCTTCATTTCCATGGGTAGACAGCGGTGGAGAAAGTCATGGTGGCAGAGATCGGACGATCACTAAGACGGTGTGGGCCTTGGAGGCGATGGAGTCAGCCAGGTGTTTGATAAGTTTCAGAAGCAGCAGTGACAAGTGGGAACGGCAGCATTGAGAGATTTCATTTTTGGTGGTGTTCCTCGATTGCTGAGTCATGACTCTCGGGTTAAAAGCCTAAGGTCTGACCTTCATTGGTTGACCTAAGATCTTGTATCGGGCAACGACATTATGCATTGTTTCCTTCTTCAAGGCATCATTTTTGGAGACCTTTTATGTTTTTTAGGTGTTCTATCTAGTAAATGTGTGTGCGCTGATGCTGAGAGGAGTTGATCACTATGACAAGGCCTTTGTTTTTTTTCCTTCCTTGTTTGTAATTTTTTTAGGTTGTGTGCATCCTGAATGTCTTTGAAACATTTTATTTGTACAGAGGCTACGTGTAACTGGTATCTTTGAAATGTTAACATATTCTTTTTCGAGAAATGGGCGGCCGGCCGCCGGGAGATTTGGCACTAGTTACTTGAGCAGTAGATTTGGCACTAGTTGACTTGAGCAGTCACTCAATGGTCGTCTCTCTCTACCGTTTGTCCGATCTACTTTTTTGTTTGTTCGCACGGTCCTATCACGACACTCCTTTCTTCACTGTCTAACGTGTGTGCTCGTCATACACATGAACTGTTGTATGAGTAGTTCGGTTAGAACTAAGAACCGAAAACGAATTTTTTGAACATAGGCTTTCAATTTTTTTGTTCACCCCGACAATCATACTCCGCCATCGCTTAAGGTGCGGCCAGGCACAAGACCCAAACGACACACCACCACAGAACATCAACCCGCCAGCCACAACACAGCCCAGGCAGCCATGGCCGTTAGCCGCCCGCACCTGAGTCGTGAACTCATCCCACGAGCACTGCAACTCCCGCCACCCAGACGGCCGCCCAGGAAACCAGACACCCCATAGGTCCTTTCAACCTGCGAGCGGTGAACCATCCGGCTTACTCCGACCGTCGACAGAGCCGCCGACGACCGGAACAGCCAGACTGATCGGGGAGCCACCAGGTCGAAGAAGAGGTGAAGTGGGAAAGGACCACGTCAACGCTCGCCGCCCCTGCCGATGATGGGTGGCCCAACCGCATCGGAGCCACCTATCACACCCACCACCTCCTCCAAATGCCACCCGTGACGCCCAACCTCTGTTCCCGGCCTGAATCTGCATTTGGCAAGGACCCGCCACCCGCCCAACGACGCGGGGATCTCCAGACCGGCCATAGCTGAAGCCGAAGACAACCAACTGGGGCATCCACACAGGCCACCTGCAAACGAACGAACGCCGGACCTTACTCCAGCCGTCGCCGCAACGCCGGCCCGACCAAGCACCATGAGGCCACCACGCCGTAGCACACGCCCATCGCGATGACCACGCCGGGCCGCTGCCTCCACTTTGCGCCGCTTGCCCACACCAGCTGGAAGGATCCAGCCGCAGCAGGCACCGCGTACAACCCACATCCTCTACCTGCAGCCACCGCCGCCGGTCCACACTGCCCGCAGCCCGCGCCGCCCGCCGTCGCCAACCGCCAGATCTGCGGCCGCCACAACCGCAGGCACGCCCCTCCGCTTCGCAGCCAGCCATGCTGCCCAAAGCCCGGAGCGCCACCACCGGGGAGCTTCTGTTGCGCCACCACGCCCTGCAACTGCGTGGAGTCCCGACCTAGCGATGCCGGCCCGCACGGTACCCCTGCGCGAGGAGGCCAGAGGTCCTGCCGCCGCCGCCGCCAGCTGGCTTCGCCCAGCGAAGTCCGGTGGCGGCGGTGAGGAGGAGGGCCGTGAGGGGAGTTGTGGGCGGCGTAGCCCACGAGCGCGACGAGGGAGGGAGTGGATAAGGTTATTATACTGGATTTCAACAAGGAAACCATCATATTAATTTTAACCGGGCAAAACTTCATTCTTCACCTGGAGTCGACTGGAGGGGCTAGGACGACCTAGCAAATTGGTTTTGAACTACAACGTTTCTTTTCGTGGAGCTGGATAGCAAGCCCAAATAGGTAGCTGTTCCTTCTGCTGCCACCGGACAGGCAACTGGTGAAGTCTCACACACGTAAATCTGACAAGCTCGGTGTTTGAGCTGGTGAACATCCTGCAGTTATCCTTGCTCCATGGTGGTCCAAGCCGGTAGGTCTGTAACAGGTTTGATTCACAACGTAGACCAGGATTACTGTTTCTTCTACTGGTACATGACTGCCATGGAAATAGATTGCAGCCGAGAATTTTCTGATGCCGCTCATTAATATCTTTCTCACGCTAATAGCATATGTTAGGCCGTTATGATCCGTTATCATCTTTGCGAGCTTTCATCACCACAAAACAATAAATAAATCGTATCAAACTGAGGTCTAGATTATGAGCCTACTCGCTAACTAGCCAGTGACCTGAGTAATTCGACGTGGGTGTGTGACTGCGCTGGAAGTGGCGAGGGGGGTGTCGTATGAATGCAGGTAACATTGATATGTCTTTTTATAGGTCGCGACCAGTGCCTGTGCATACGACCTTCAATTTCTTCCTTTCTGTCAATGATTAATGGCTACCTGCAATGCGACAGCTCAATTTTTCTTTATGAACGCTGGCGTGCATCCACGTATGAAATACTTCACGTTTTTAACCAGGGGGTAACTTAGTCATTACTCGTAGCAAAACTTTTTTACTAAATTTGTTTTTCTATGATAGATTAATTTACTTTGGACAAAGTACATTTGTTTGGTGACACATTCCTCTTGCCAGTTACTCAGCAGAATTTGTATACACAACCTATTGGCTGGTTGTTTCCAGTTCAAGAGCGCGACACACATTACAGAGTAGGCATGCAATAGTACACCATCAAGAAGATTCAAGTACCCACAGAAAAAGAGAACATTGTAAATAATACACAATTTTACGAGTATATATAATCCTCCTTCATATATACCTTCTCTTTGTTTTAAGAGAGAGTAAGCAAAGTTTTATACCAACTTTCACACGATTAGGGCGTTTTGGAGCTCAACCACCGTGGAGACCGAAAATTTTGAAAAATTCAAGATTTAAACTTTTCAGTTTAAAAAAAAATCTGAAAACAATTCTACAAGTATACAAAGAGTGATGAATAGTGCATGTACTAAAAAGCCGCAGATTTGTTTTTTTTTTGTGTCGCGTCTTTCGTCCTGAAAATTTATGCACTTGTGCATTATGTCCCTATGTATATGTTTATTTTTTCAAATTTTTTTAAAGCATACAAATATGAATTTTGATCATTTCAAATTTGGCCTCCATGGAGGCCGATCTTCATTCAGCATTTTCGCCTTTAGACCTAGTGGGTAGCTAATTAGTGACAACCTGTAAAAAACTATTCTTTTAGGGGAAACATGCTTCACTTTACTGATCGATAATTAACTTTGCAGGGATTACAGAAGTGTCGTTTGGATTCAGGAGCCACATGTAGCGACCCCAGGTAAGTTCAAAGCATGTTTCGCTAGGTGGTGTACCTCCATATTAGAGGAACACCCTACATGAACAATCGAGCAGGCCTCTCTTTTTGTTGATCTCCTTGATAACGGTGTTAATAGGTCCAAGTGAGCATATATCCTATGATGACTGATGTGCAGTGATGCAATCCTCAACCGCTGAATCATCTGGTCTTCTGCAAGGGCCAAAGCTTTAAGAGAACATAGGGCCTCCAATCCAGGTGGAACCAGAGCCGAGGAGCCCAAGTAAAACCCAGGGTCATCTTGCATATTGCGCTGATCACCCCCGTCTGCTCATTTATACTCACGGCACCACCCACATTTATTTTTAACTATGCCGTCGGGAGGTGGTATTCAAGATTGGGCCTGGGCTCTTTGACCATTCATTGGTCAGGCTATGTTTTCAGTGCGTTGGATAACTCAATGTCTGACAGGAATCTTTTGATGAACATGTGGGGTACACATAGGGCTTTGGTGCTTACCTTCATTGAACATATCAAGCTTTGTAAACTCCACATGAGCTAATGAATCCATCATTGAAAAGATCAAGCTTCTAGAGTTGGGCTCAGCTATAGCTAGCATATTTTCAACGAGCTCCACATCCATGAGGGTCCATACACAGCTTTTTTGTTCAAAAAGACCCCCTGCCGAGATGAATTGACAAAAAAGACTATCTCTGAATCAGTTTGACAAAAAGGACCCCCTCAGCGGTGGCGGCAGGCGCGGCAGGCGACACGTGGCACCTGCCGCCACGCCAGGAGGCGGCGGGCCCAGCCGCCACCGAAGGAGGCGGCCACCCCAGGCGAACGGAATCCCCGGGCGAGGCGGGCCAGGTGGGCCCAGCCGCCACCGGGCGAGGCGGCCAGCCTGGCGCTGATCGCTGCAGCCGGCCGACAGTTCGCTGCGTCTGGGCCCTGCCAGGCCTCGCCGCCATCGGCCGAGGCGGCCACCCTCGCCGCAGCAGCCGGTGCACGCCGACCGTGCACGGAAGGCGAGGTGCGGGCCCGCCGCCATCGCTGCCGGGCGGCGTCACTGCACTGATTCGCCGCTGAAAACTGGCGGGCGGGAATCACTCTGGCTCGTTGATTGTTGTTGCTTTTGCTGATTCCGGACGCTGCTTTTGCTGATTCCGACGCTGCTTTTGCTGATTCCGATGCGCTGACAAACGCATTTAATTTCACGGGCGGGAATCACTCTGGCTTGTTGCTTTGCTTTTGCTCCTTGCATGCTGTTGCTGATGATGTTGATTTTCACGCGCGGGAATCCGAGGCTGCCGACACTACAGGGGTCCTCTCGCTTATATATGACATGCTTCAGCTCCGTGCGCAAGCACTCTGTAACCTCGTTCCTCTCCTTTCCTCTCTAAGTCTCTAAGTACTTGCACACGGAGCTCAGTAAGATTTACTGAGCACTCTGTAACCTCGTGATTTAGTGCGATTTAGAGTTGGATTTTGAAGATGATGAAGTTGAAGAAAAGATAGATTAAGGTAAGATGTATCCATTTTTGTTGGTTTCATTCGCATGCATGATGTTTTTATTCTATTTGATTAGTTCCTAAGTGTGTATTCTATGTTGCTTTAGGCATTATTTCAGCACTTGGAGGAGTCATTTGGAGTTTCTGTAGTAGGAATAGCCGTGCAAAGTGAACTACGAAGTTGAAGATCAAGGTATGAGCTTTGCAATACATTTATTTATTTATGCATGCAGGGTGGTAATTAGTTCGTCCTTTAGCTCGTTATTAGCTATGTGATGGTAGTGCTTAGAGGTTAGAAATAATTTCAGACGAGAGATGTAGCATTTAAACTATTTTTTCAAATAGTAGGTTGAAGATGTTGCATCAATGTTAGGTGCGTCCATTAGTATTGACATGCGGGAAATCTTAATACGGTAATTAAGAAAAAATTGTACTGTAATTGTTTATTTGCATGCGGTATATTATTTCATGTGGCATGTTATTTTATGTGGTATGTTTATTAATAAGTCTATAGTTAGGAAACCGTAGGTCTACTTTGTTATGTCGCTATAATCTAAATTTTATATGTTAAGATTAGGTGCTAATGTACTTAATGATGTATGTAATTAGGTAAAAACATTATATCATGCCGGAAGAAATTAGATATTTTACTCATATGATATTTGGATAGCGAGTACTTACCCTCAGTTTTGTCATAACCTGTTGTAAGAAAATTATGTAGAAAACCATATTTTACTAATAGTCGTTTTTCCAGAAGCTAAGTTTTTTCATTTTACGAGAACTATTTTAGGATATTTTGGGGTAGTTATAGAAAAGCAAACGGAGTTTTAGTTTGTTATTTTAGTCGTAAGATATGTAAATGTTGTCATCGTTACTAAATGTTCAGTTACTAATTATTTGAAATGTAAACATGTATGTTGGTTAGGTACTATGGAAATTTTAGTAGTGTACTATGGGAACGTCTTACGCGACGGTCCATGCGGGGTGGATGTGTCCTTATGCGAGTCGACTACAGTAGTGGTGAGAGACATGGTCAACGTGGGTTACGCAGCTGTTAGAAGGTGCATCCGAGCGGTGTTTGGCCCAGTGATGCAGGAAAAAAAATGACAATGGAGGCCTTCGTCGTTGACGGAGGAAATGATGGGACAGTTGCCCGTTGGGGTTTGCGGCCTGTCACAGGTGATCGGTCGTGGGGGTCGTACATGAGGTTTGCAAGCAATCCCAATAACTCAATGTATGGTCAGCCGATGGTGTATGTGGAGTTCATTTCAGTCACCTGATGTTGCCGGATGCGATGGCGAGGGTGGTGAGGTCGAGTTGGCCATCACATCAGCCCCTAGCATCGGCCCATCGGAACCGACGGCGGCCAGCCTGTGTATGACACAGGATATTGGTCGTGACGTTGACATGAGCGAACACGTGGAGGGATTGCGGGCGCTAGATGATGATGATCATTCTTCTGCGTCTGCGGAGTCAAGCGGAGAAGAAGATGTTCCTCCTCGTGAGGGCGGTCGCGGCGGCACGCAACCTGGGTTTTTACAGGATATGAGCATCACCAACGAATTTCACTGCTTACGGCCTAGGAGCGGGAAGCCCGGAGGTTGGGCAAGTTTTCCCAGATAAGAAGTCTGCTTACCGGGCAATGGGTAGCTATGCAATCGGCATCCACCGCCAGCATAGAGTGAAGCGATCTGATAAAAAGAGTTGAAGGTCATATGCATCCACACCGCGAAAGGTTGCCGCGGAAGAGTTCTCGCTAGGCTGAAGCCTGGGGTATGTCGGTCATGGCATATCACAAAAATAGTGGAGCATACACAGAGCAAACCGGGACTCTTTCAGATCACTGCAATGTGACAGCAAAATTTGTGGCACAGACGATGGAAACAATTGTGCAGGGAAGTCTCAACATCAGTGTTAGGGCTCGCAAAAAGATGCAGAGGATCTAATTGGATTCCACATTAGCTACAGCAAGGCTAGGCGTGCGAAGGAAAATATATTCAAGAACTTGTATGGTACCTATGAGGAGGCATATTCTTATGCCCCTAGAATGCTTCATCAAATAGCAAGTGCTAATAGGGGGACTCAAGTTTGGCGGAGAGAACGTCCAAACCCAATGAACCCGGGTGAGCTAATCCTGGACCGCTTATTCTGGGCATTCGCCAGACTATACAAGCCTTCAGGCACTGTCGCCCGGTATTATCTGTTGATGGTACCTTTCTCATTGGAAAGTATAAGGGCACACTATTGGTGGCGATTGCAGCGGATGCAAATAATCAGCTTCTTCCTGTTGCATATGCATTGGTCGAGAGCGAGAACAAAGATAGCTGGTTGTGGTTCCTGAGCTGCGAGAAGATTGGTGTCGTGAAAGAGCGTAAAGGTGTTTGCATCATTTCTGATCGCAACACTGGATTATTAAGCGCTCTTGAAATAATTAAGGCGTCGGAAGAAGAGTGGGGCTGGCCCGATCTTGAGGAAGGTGGTGCATGAGGCATTTGGCAGCAAACTTTTACTCCAAATTCAAAAACAAGGATTGGTTCAAGTTATTCAAGAGGATGTGCATGCAAAAACTGTAGCCAAAATGAATGCGATCTGGGCAGGTATCAATGGTGAGATTGGCCTTGTGACCTTGCCGCGAAGAGAGAAGACCGGAGGGTCGTAGGACACCCATAAATTTGAGCGATGGATCACCGAGAATTGCCCTCATTTGGAGAAGTGGGCGCAGGCTCACGACACCGGGGCTCGGTATGGAATAATGACCAGCAACATGTCAGAGGTGTACAATGGTGTTCTTAAAGGAGTGCGAGCACTGCCTATCACAGCCCTAATTGAAGTAACTTGGAACCGGACCCTGTCATACTTTGCAGACAGGGTCACCGTCGCCAAAGCACAAGTTGAATTGAACAAGCCATGGTCCGAGAAGATGCAAAGACATCTGGACGAGAAAGCAAAGAAGTCTCAAAGTCATGGCTGTAGGAAAGTAGACGCACTTAGGAATAAGTGGGAGGTCAATGTGCGAGCCAAGTACGTTAAGGGTCATCACAGAGGATCAAAAAAGCAAGCTGTCACCCTTGGCTCAACCTCCTGTGAGTGCACTTGTAACAAGCCCAAGCTGGAGGGCTACCCTTGCAGTCATGTGCTCCGGGCGGCTGCTGATCAAAAAATCAGCATCGAGCCATACATATCGCCGTACTTCAACATGTACAATCTGTACAACACTTGGAACGGTGAGTTCTGGGCTTGGGGCATTGATATGAACTACAAAATGTTGTGGCCAGATGGGCGAAATGGGTTCGAGCAGCCGACTTGATGAGAACCGCAAAGGGACGACGTCGATCTAGGCGTCATCGCAATGACATGGACCATAGCCAGATGGGAGAACCAAGGCGATGCAGCGTTTGTAGAGTGTCCTGGACATTCACGCAAAGACTGCCCGTGTCGAGCCAACAACAACGCATGATGTTGATATATATGTACTCGCCATGTCTATTTATATTTCTACTCGTTATGTGTACTTATATTAAATTTAAATTGATTCTCTTTGTATTATGGTACTCTGATGTTAACTTCAGATAATTAATGTAATTCGTATCTCTTTGTATTTTTTAAGTTAATTTTGATTTGCATTTGTATTTCTGTCTTCCTCGTAATTTATATTTGTATGTTTGTGTGCAGGTTATGGGTGAAGTGCCAGTACTTTTGCAGGGGCCCCATGACACCGGCCACCGTTGCCACCTATTTTTGAAACCAAATACTAAGCATGATTATCGGCCTTTCAGACTTCGCACTATAAAGAAAACATGGCCAATACACAATCATTTCCTTGCTCACCTTGACGCTTATGGACTACAAGGTTTTGCTAGGCTCACATCATGCGACGACCAAGTACGTTCGGACCCATCCCTTTTGACATCCCTCGTTGACCGGTGAAGACCTGAAACCCACACCTTTCACTTTCGTTTTGGGGAGCTTGCACCTACACTGAAAGATGTTTCTATGATCACTGCTCTACCAATTAGAGGTGAGCCGGTAGTCTCTCCACGAGTGTCTCCATCTTGGGCATTAGATATAGCAGCCCGTCTTGGGATGGAAATGCCAGAATCACAACGATGGTAACCCTCGGGGCATCCCACTAAATGCTTCGTGATAACTTTCTTAATTTATCTAGCTTCGCCAATGAGGAGACGAAAAAGACATCTGTTTTGCGTATTTGTTGTGGCTCCTCGAAATCTATTTCCAAATTCACATGGGGACGTTGTTGTCCCTGGTCTCATCTACATTGCAGAGAATATGGTAGATGAACCTTTACCCGAGCAGCCAAAATACAGCTTCGGTTCTGCCATGCTATCTCATACATACAGAGGCTTGTGTGATGCCACGCAAAAACCTCTTTCGCACAAAAAGCTCCATTACTTTGTGTCGCCTATGAGTTTCTACAGTTGTGGTCCTGGGAATACCTCCCTGTAGGGCGACCTCGTATAATACAACCCATATACCCATACGACTTTGGCGAGGGTGCTAAGCGCAACTATGGCCACCGGTGGACAAAGGCACGCGAAGCGTTGGTCTCCGGATATAGCGAAAAATTGTTACCCTATGTACCACCAGCAGTTTGAGATACTTGATGAGGCGAAGTCACATGGAACCCGTGGACTCGGGACCAGCTAAAATGGTCTTTGATGCTCGACACTTCACACCGAGCATGTTGACCGATAGTGCATTCTGGCTGACTCGCTGCAACTTATTGTTCCTGTGGTGTGTTGAACCTTACAACCCAGAGCGTGTAATGAGACAGTTCGGTCTCTATCAAGAAATTCCACCACCTTTTCCCAGGGCGTATCGACGAGGAAACACATAAGTAAGATGTGACATCCCTAAATAGTTAATGTTATTTTTAATTTACTAAACTCACACTTTGTTACATAATTTGCAGGCTAACAAATATGGGCAGGGGTTGGAGTTTATACGATTGGAGGGAAGAGAACAGTGAATGGGTACACAAGTGGGAAAATGAAGCGCTAGCAGATATAGTGCGTCAACTTAGGTATATTTTATGTACATTATTTTTTTATGATGATCATACGATGCGTGAAGATGCTTTGCTTTCATCACAACGGTTTCTGTAATTATTTAATTTCGCAGACCGTATGATGGAAGTACAGATCAAGCGTACAAGCAGTGGTACTGCATGAACACACGTGCTAGCCTGGCCAGTCAGCCAGCTACTATACCAACACATCTCACACAAGAGGAGCAGGTGCGGAGACATGTTGAGCTGCATGCAGCTTACTATCGTGACCACCTGGTAATCACTTGTAACTTTTTTAGGTCCATCATTTCATAATCATTTGAACTAAATAACATCCAAATATTTTTCAGCTTGAAAATGTCAACGAAGTAGGGCAGATGGCTACGGATAGCATGCCGCCCAGGGCCCATATCGTGAAGACATTCCGTAAACTTTTGCAACAATTCGTGGCAAAGAAGTTCAAATGCGGTAGAGGCGACGACGTTGCCCTTTGGAGCATACATGCCGATAGCGAGGTCAGCCAGACCGAGTCACCGCCGTCGCACCGAAGCGAGGCGCCTGACGAGCCATGAGCAATGGGGAGGGTCCGAGTACTAGAACGACATTGCCACGACATGACTCATCTCTGCGCTGCATCGCTCTTCTTCGATGCAGCTTCGTCGGCGGACATCTCAGGACCATGGCACGGGCTTGGATTCGATGCCTGAGCAGTTTCTTTCCCCTAACCCATATGCGTACACAGGATATGATGCATAAACCCAAGGTGAGGGATCTCAGCCGTATCTCTCCACGCGAGGGATCCCCATGCCCGAGGAGACTCGTGTACCAGATTTAAACCAGCACCACGTACAATGGCCAGACAATATAGGAGAGGGATATGCTCGGTAGTCATGTTTACATTTCAATGCATTTACAATGATATCATATATTATCCTCTAACAGTTTGTTTAAAATGTTTATATGTGCAGGACATACCTGATGTTATTTGGGACGATGAGAACACCCAACGTGGCGTCAACACAGGCCTCCGAGGAGCTTCACATGATCATGGCGTCAACACAGGCCTCCGGGGAGCATCACATGATCTTGGCGACACGGTTACATCATTAGTTACTGGAAGTTCTTCGGAGGGGACGTTATTGGCCCATCTTTTATCCCCCGGATTCACAACCATACGCCTACAATTACGCTTCAGGTTCGCAACAAGGATTCGCGACTCCACCACCCTCGCAGGACTCGCAGACACATGAAGCCGAATTGGAGTACGGCCTTGATCTTCGTGTAACTCGGCCACCTAATCGCTTGTCGCCTTCGGTCGTAAGGAAAGGCCAGGTGGTCGTCGTAAGTAGGGTGATTCATCTATCCACATGCGCGACCCATTGTATCTACATATGTCTCAGACGACTTTTCGATTTGAACATCTATGTATGCTGAAATAAAATGCTCCAGCCAGAACAATTTTTCCGCCTATATCTCCCGCCATACTATCCGCTCCACTCTTTTGCTTATGTTAGGCGGTTTCCGCCAACCCCTTCCCGCCATATCTTCCTGCCACCCGTTTCCGCCAACCCCTTCCGCCATATGTTCTCGCCAACCCTTTTCCCGCCATACCGCAATGTTTCTTTCCGCCATTTTCTCCTCTCTACCTATAAAACCCCCTTCAGATGGAGGTGGATAAGCATTCGAGTGTAGTGTAGTCGAGATGTCCCATTATCCTTTCGATCGTAGTTTTCACCCTGGGATGAGCAGCACTCTTCTGAGGCTAGCTACCGATTTCAGGATGGACAATAGGATAGTTCCATGGGACGAACTCACCGTAGTGACACCATAATGAATGAGTTGGCTCACCAATTACGTAGAGTCAGGTGGCCTGAAAGGACCTATGAGGAGGTACGCAAAGAACTTCTTAGGTTGAATGCAAGGTGGAAGAAGGTAGTGGAGCCAAGAGTGAAACTTTTAAAAGGACTCGAGAAAAGCATCCATTTTTATGGATCGAGGAGAGCGAGGACGAAGATGATATCTTCATGCCGCCGCTTCCGGGTTCTGCATCGTCAAAGGGCAAGAGTTACGCATCGTCCAAGGGCAAGAGTACTGCATCCTCGAAGGGCAAGAGTTCTTCATCGTCCAAGGGTAAGAGTTCTGCATCCTCGAAGGGCAAGAGTTCTGCATCGACGGAGGATGACGATGATGCCTTCATGTAGTTTTTAAGCTGTATTCCAGCTTGTACCGTTTAATTCAGATGTACTTGCATTATTAGTTTGTACTCTCTTATTGTAAGGCATTATGTTCTATCTTAATTTCATTTTGTAGTTGTTGCACGATGTTCGATAATTAGTGGAGGGAAAGAAAATGCCACTACTTTATTCTAAAACTATATTTTTTTCCATCACGACAAGGTACAATTGAAAATAAGATACATTGTAGGAATAAACCTACATTTAACTCCTGAAATAAAGCTACATTAAAGTGCAGAAATAAAGATACAAATGATTGCAAAGTTTAAAATACTACCACAGGAATCTACTGAGTCCAGCGTGGATATTTTCCTTTTCCATCGCCAGCTTCTTCTGCTGCCTTGTCCTCACGAGCCCTTTCTTTCTTTCTCTGCCTCTCCGCCTCACGAGCCTCCTTTCGCTGTCGTTCCTGCTCCTCCATGCGACGAGCCTCTTCCCTGTTTTTCTTTCCCATTTCCTGAAAAAACGGTGTTGCTCCGCATAGTATTCTTTTAACTCTCTCTCTTGCTCTGCTTTCTCCTCAGCTTCCGCCTTCTCGCGTCGCTCTTCCGCAAATAAACTATTCCACGCCCGCGACTTCTTTCACGAATCTCAGTCACTGCCCAAGCCGGCTTCTCCGTGTCAATCCAACGATAGTACATGCACAGAGGCGGAGGAGACTACAACAAGAAACAAAAATGTTACTAAAGAATCAATGAAAATACCAACAATATCTATTCGTGATGGTTAAACCATACCGGAGGCTTGTCGTACTCTGAAATAGCTACGGCAGGATCTTCCTCATAATTGGCGCACATGAAAAACTTCATGCCCAACCAATCTGAAAAATCCGTCACCTCCTTCACCTTGCAAAGATCGCCACACCAACACCGCAGGACTGCCACCCCCAGAGGCAAACTTGCATTCTTCATTTTCCTCGGCCTAATGCTTTGATCCGAGCAAGGCAAACTCATACCGACTGAAAAATGTGTTACACACTTTGCGCCCGCCGATTTCGAGGATGGGTGGACGAGAGCCTCGGTGTCTCCTTTTATAAGCTCAGACGATAAATGATGGCGAGAAAATTAAGCGGGGATATTTACGATCCCTGTAGTGTCGGCACAACAGCTTCCCAGTGCCATCGCATCCGCTGAGGCAAAAGAAGCAAAGGCAGGATTGATTCCCAGGCGAAAGAACCAAAAGCGTCCATATTCCCGCGCGTCGGAGTCACAGCCATCAAGCTCGCGCCTCGAAATCAGCGCCGCACCTCGAAATCAGAGCCGTCTGCGCACTGTCGCGCGTGCAGCAGCACAGGATGTGCCGCCTCAGCTAGTGGCGGCGTGGCCCACCTGCTGGGCCCGCGCGCAGCAGGCCTTGTCGGCCGAGTAGCTACAGGGCAGCGGCGGCCGCCTCACCGGTGGCGGCGGGCCCGCTGGCGGCCCGTTCCGTCGCTGCACGCGGCCTGTCTTGCCACCGTTATTCACCGGGCTGCCGCCTCTGTTGTGGCGGCGGGCCGCCTCACAGTGTGGCGGCAGGTGACACGTGTCGCCTGCCGCGCATGCCGCCACTAGTGAGGGGTCCCTTTTGTCAATTTCGTCCGCAAGGGGTCTCTTTTGTCAATTGCAGTGGGCAGAAGGTCTCTTTCGACAAAAAATCCCATACACATCATGCAATCGTGCAAAGGGATAAAAGAATACATCCACGGATCTCACAACAAGATTGTACAGACATATTTCGGTGATGCATCACGTGACATGTTGGATGTGGGCAAAGAGCATTGTGCTAATCTCCAAAGAAAGACAATAATTTTGGATGACACTTCTACTTTCCACAAGCTACTCCACACCATTTTTTTTAAACAAAACCGGTCTTTTGGTTTTGTAAAAATACTAATGAGCAATACTAATTAAATGTGATTACACGTACTTGGGCCTCCCCTGGCTCAAACTAAATAGAACTTTGAAAGAAGTAAAAGGCCCATTAGATCACATAGACTTAGAACCGAACCGATTTTTTTGTTCTTAGTCAATTCAGTATTCATCTTTCCAAGGAACTAGTCAGGCAACTTTTGTTTTTTTAAACCAAAGTTTTTTGAAACAATTGCATCCCGATTATTAACGGGCAACTTCTTCATTGACCTGTAGTGAGTCCATTGGAGGGTCTAGGGCCACCTAGCAAATTGGTTTTGAACTACAACGTCCTCTTGTGGTGGAGCTGGATAGCAAACCCACGTAGGTAGTTGTTCCTTCGTTTGCCACTGGACAGGCAACTGATGACAACTGTCACACACGTAAAGTTCACAAGCTCAATGATTGAGCTTGTGAACATGGCGTCGTAATCATTGCTCCTTGGTTTCACAATGCAGGTCTGTAACAGGTCTGAATCACAATGTTCCCTGTGCGTGTAGACACTAGATAGCAGACCTAGACGAGGATTACTAGCCCTTCATGCTACCTGTCCGCCATGGAGGAAGTTAGCATCCAAGAATTTTCTGATACCACTCATTGCCATCTTTATCTCGATAATGCTCAGATGTCGGCCGTTTATTCTAGATTGCCATCTTTGCAAGCTTTCATCACCAAGAATAAATAAATTGTATGAAAATTAGGTTTTGATTGTGAGCCTAGCTACTCACTGACTAGCAAGTGACATCTGAGTAGTTCCACTTAGGTGTGTGATGTGGTGCAGGTGGCGAGGGTAGTGGGATGAATGCGGGCGACTTATAGGTCGCGAGCAGTAACTATGAACATGGCCATAATTTTTTTTCTGTCAATGATTCATGGCAACCTGCAATGTGATAACTTTTGTAAGAAGGCAAACATGCATGTACGTATGAAATACTTCACGTTTGAATCATGGATAACTTAGTCACTAATCATAGCAAAAAAATATAACAAAATTAGTTACTTATGAAAAATTAATTTACTTTGAACGAAGTACATTTGTTTGGTGACACATTTCCTCTTGCCAGTTAGTCAGCAGACTTTATACGCAACCTACTATACCATGATACAGATGGTTGTCTCCACTCCAAGAGGGTGATGCACATTACAGAGTTGGTCTGCAGTAGTAACTAGTAACACATCATCAAGAAGATTCATGTTCCCATAAAATTAAAATTGTTAATAACACACATTTTATTACCAATATATTTAATCCTACTATATTTTTTCTTAGTTTCTTCATTCTAGTATAGTCTTGCAATAGAAACGTTGTGTATCATACCAGGTATAATAAGTGTTGTTACGTTGTGAATTATAGGTGGCCTCCTCAATTATATTCGACAAGGGAATTTGGTATTGTTTGGAGTTTATGACGCACACAGTTGCATGATTGGAATGAGAGTTAGGAAGGAAGAACCTATTGGACCTCTTTGCAATGTACACTTGGTATTTGCAAGGTTGCAACCACGATGTCAGAGGAACTCGAAAGACCGGCCGACAGTTCGTCTCATCATGTCTACCACCAACAACCACCCACAATTGGTGCAAGAGAAAGAACGCAATATTTCATGGATGCCATTCTTAGCAAAATTCCAATGTATCAAAAGAAATTATAAGTGATGCTTGCCCGTGCACACCCATGAGTTCAACTTGGTTGGCTAATGGTTCGAGGAATCTTAGTGGAGCCGGCTTAGCCCGTGCTTGCATTTTCCACAAAGCAACGAGCATGATACGGGCTAAGTCGGCTATCAGCGATTGAGTAGAACTCATGGCTAAGTCTCATCATGTCTACCACCAACAACCACCCACAATCTCTCGGCTGAGCCCAAGCGATTGAGTAGCCAACTGTGCGAGGAATGGTTGGGGCCAATGCTAACATATTTGTGTTGGCTTCAAATGTGCTCCAAAGGGCTACATGTGAGAAGATAGTATGGGGCAAGCCCCCGTCTCACACGAATGATTCTAGAGGCCGGCACGGAAGTGCCTAAACCTTAGTGGAACCTTCAATATATAGTGGATAAGATCACTTGTTAATTAGACCATCAGGAGATCAAGGTGCGCCTGTAGAGTTCTTCCCATTGTATGCGCTTGTGGGCTGATTGCTCCCGTGCGACACATTTCATGTGAATTGGAAGGGGTGCGACGTTGTTCGAGCGAATGACTCTGGTGCGACACATTTGAGCCCATGAATAGCCCAGGTACATGTCCCTTAAACTCAACTGATGCCCTTTTTAGCTGTTAGGGCTTGGACCCACCACTTATCCACATAAGTGCGGGACCCACCACTTGTCCACGTAAGCATGGGACCCACCTCTCCCCAGCTAGAAGAGACGAGCCCTCGTGCCCGTCCGCCCACCGCCGCCCATTGCTTCCCCTTTCCCCAATCTTTCTTTTCTCCGGCGACCAAGCGCAGATGTCTACCTCCTCCACCACGCACTCAACATGGCGACAGTATGGTCCAGTGCCGCTCACAAGGTACCCTGAGTGCCCACGCCCAGAGCTTCTTAAACGGTGGGTCAGTAAGACGGATGAGAATGGCAATCTTGGGCGGATTTGTGAAATGCTTGAGCAAAACAATGGCAAGAAGGGATGGCAAGGTTAGATCTCAGTTCTTAACCCGTTCTTCCGCTGCCATTTGCTCTGATTTCTCAATATTTTATTTTTTTCTCATTGAATTTGGGATTTAGGGTTCATGTTGTTATTTTCAGATCCTGAAGAAATGGAACCATTTCGAGTGGATGGATGATTATATTGAAAGGATTCAGTTTGAGGGCTACATTGATTCGAGCGGTGCCGCAACCTGTGAGCTCAATTTTGGCGGGTGTCGCCGATTGCTGTAAAGAATTTGGGGAGCTCGGACAGAGGGGCGGGCAGAGTCATGCCGATGGCGATGTATGTGCGCAATGCTGAAGTGCACGCGGAGTCCGAACTGACCGAGTAACTGAAGAAGATCAAGAAATATCTATTGCAGATGATCGATTTGCAGAAGCAACCAAATATCATGGTAGGAGGGTCCTATTGTTGTATCATTGTTCTGTTTTTTTTACTTGTTCATCTGTCATTAGAATGGGCATTTAGGCATGTCAGGGCAGAGGATGCGATCTGTGCGCCATGCCAATTTCATGTAACTGAATGGAAGCAGCACTTTCGAAAATTATTCAGTGTTCATGCCCATGTTTTTGTTCTTCAATTAACAGAGTGTACACCCAAATTCAGTTTCTAATAAAAAATCTGGGATGTCGAATAGATTTTGGGCTGTGACAAAATAAGCAGGCCCAAAGAGAGACCAGCCCACCCGCGTAGGGGCACCAGCCCTTTTTTATAGCATAGAGGAACCCATGTATAGAGAAAAATGCTTCGACTAAAACCTCAAAATAAAATGTTGCTTCGGCAAATAAACCTCTAACAAATATATACTTCTTTACTTGTTTTTACTTTGGCCAATTTTTTCTTCATGGAGGACTGTGAGAAAAAGTAGGCCCAAATAGAATACAAGCCCACCCGCTTGGTGCACCCATGTAGGTCGTGCATTAAATTTTGTGATGGATCATTTTTTGATATACAATGTAAATTGATAAAACAACTTTTTGATAGATAGATCCATTCGTGCACTAAATTTTGCGATGGATCATTTTCTGTTACAATAAATTTCATGCACTAAATTAATGTATCTGTCTCCTTAGAAAATGATTCAATTAATTTAATATGTCAAGAAATAACTTTTTGATACATTAAATTAATTGAATCATTTTTCAAGGATGATAGATAGATCCATTCGTGCATGGCTGCATGAACACATGTACGTATTGTAACTTGTTTTTTCTGCTTTACATATTTGTTGCTTGTCGACTGTTGTTTTATGATTGTTTTTATGCACTACAAGAAATATGTCAACTAGTGACCTTCTGTCAGTGACCCTGGAAGAATTGGTCATAAATTTATGACCATTTTAGACCAATAGGTCAAAAGCTGTTGGGGGGCTCCAGACCCTAACCTATAACGACCATTACAGTCGAGAAAGGTGATAATGTCATTACAGGAAATGGTCATAAAACGGGAAGCACTGTCCACTGCCTCACGCCTAGCTGATAACGACTAATATAACATGGTCACTACACTTGATTTTGAATGAATTAGGATGATAACGACCAATATAACATGGTCACTACACTTGATTTTGAATGAATTAGGATGATTAGGCAGCCACCTCAGCAACCTCGCTTATGTGTCACTGTCTAGGTGTCATTTTTGGTTAAATATTAATATTCAACAACAGACGGGGCACACACTGACATGCAGGACCCATTTGACAGGAGGGGCCGAGTGCTTAATTCGCCCAAAAAATGTGCGCTTGCGGGGACTCGAACCCCCGACCTCGCGCTCGCTTCGCTCGTTCGGTACCACTGGGCTAGAGAGGGATTGTTGCTCTGGTATGGGAACTAATCTATACATTATATAATACCACGGCTCTCTCCTATCAGTGACAAGTGGGGCCTTCCGACCAGGTGGCATCGAACAGAGCAACACTGACAGGCGGGAACCATTTGACAGGTGGGTAAGAGAGCGTTTAATTCCCTAAAAAATGTGCGCTTTAATTCCTAAAAAATATGCGCTAGCGGGGACTAGAACCCACGACCTCGCGCTGTTTAACTTGTTCGCTACCACTGGGCTAGAGAGGGATTGCTGCCCATCTAGAGGAATGGCCTTTGTATATTATATTATAGCGCCAAATCTAAGTCATTGACAAGTGGGACCAGGTCGGGCTACGGGCAGAGCCAACACTTAGCCAAAAATTTCTAGGTCTTCCAAAGCAGGTGGCGGGTGGCGGCCAGGCTGGGCGGACAAGGCGGGGCCCGGCCAAGCGACCGGCAGGGGCAGGCGACCCGGCGGTGGTGAGGGGCGAGGCGAGGCAGCCTCGCCCGCAGTGACCTCGCCCACGGCCTCGCCGCTCGCCTTGTCACCGTGAGGGGCAGCAATGAGCGACCAGCAGGCGTGGGCCACCTGCGGTGGTGGGGCGGGCGCGAGGCAGCGACCACGCAAGGAGAGGGTCGCCCGAGCATGGGGGACTCGCCCGCGCCAAGCACACCTCCCGGTATGCACCCCTCTCCTCTTCCCCCTCTCCTCTCACGATCTGCACCTCGTCGCCGAGCACAGATGAATTATGTTGATGAATTTTGTCAGATGTTCTTCAGCATAGATGAATTTTGTTGATGCACTGTTAGGAATTAGGAGATATTGCATAGATATTGCATAGATGAATTTTCTTGATGTACTGTTGGGTGTTCTTCACTTGTTTGTTAAGAATTGTTCAGGCCTTGTTAGGTTAAGATTTGGGGAATTTCAGCTAGATGGGATTTATTCTGCCGTAAACAAGGCCTTGGTCTTCAATTTTTGTCTACTGATTGTTAGGATAATTGTAATTGTAATTGATAGAAACAGCATAGTATTTGTTAGGAGGTAGCTAGCTAGTTTGGTTTAATTTGAATTAGCCTTCTCTGCAACATAAATTCATGCCAATTTCAGTGTTGGTTTGATTTATAGTTTGGTTTGTTTCAATGTTGTGGTTAGGCAATTAGCATATAAAATTTTCTGGAATTTTAGCTTCCATTACTTCCATCCATTTTCATTAATTAATGTTGATGCACTTAGATTGATTTGCTAAGTTGCAACAATTTGTTGTCTTTGGCAGATGGACAGAAGCTGGATTAGAAAAGGAGTTAGAAAGTTTTGAAAGAACATATGAAAGGAGTTGATGATTTCATGGCATTTGTTAGGTCAAATTTTGCCAACGATGCTCACATTCTTTGCCCATGCTGCGAATGCCTCAACCGTCCAAGAATGGCTCAAGGAAGAGTGGAAGATCATCTGCTTCTTAATGGGATGTCCAGCACATATGATAGATGGATATATCATGGAGAACCTTTGGACGATCAACCTCAACATTTTGAAGGCGTCTGAGAGGCCCCTCATATGATGGGTGGTGGTGATGCTGGCATTGATTTCATGGAAAAGGTTTTGTGAGATAATGTTGTATTGGAGGAAGAGGATGGGCATGAAGATGATAGGATTCCTGACCTATTGAAGGATTTGTATGATCTTTGAAGATCGTCTTTGATGGACAAAAGTCGTTGTTTTACGAGGTGTTAGAGGAGGCGACGCGCACCTCATGAAGGGGTAAATTTTCAAGATTTACCTTCACCGTGAAGTTACTCCACATCAAGTCTTTCTCTTGGATTAGCAATGCCGCATTCAACGCAATACTCCGTCTTTTGAGCTTGCAATTCCTCGATAGTTGTGTTCCCGGATCATATGATGAAGCATTGAGCATAATCCATGCTGGGGTTAGGTTATGTGTCAATACATGTGTGCTCAAATAATTGTGTCTTGTTTGGAAGGATTTAGCAAAGCATGACAACTGTCCAAAATGCAATGCATCTAGGTGGAAAGATGCTTTGATGGGAAGAAGTCAATACCGGAGAAGGTATCGAGGCACTTTCCCTTGATACCAAGGCTGCAGCGGATGTTCATCTCGAAGGAATCATCGCGTGAGGTACAGTGGCACAAGCTGAAGCGGCTACCTGTGGACAATGAGCTGAGTCATCCAGCGGATGGAGAGGCATGGAAAGAGTTTGACAGTATACATTTAGATTTTGCTGCAGATCCATGGAACATAAAACTTGGCATTGCCACAGATGGGTTTAATCCGTTTGGGAACATGAGCACGTCTTATAGCATGTGGCCGATTTTTGTGGTGCCGTACAACCTGCCACCATGGGCATGCATGGATCAGTCCAACTTCATGATGTCATTGCTTATCCCGGGTCCAGAGTCTCCAGGAAAGGATTTTGATGTCTTTATGGAGCCCCTCGTAGAAGAACTGCTCCAGCTCTGGACTGGTGTACCTACATACGACGCCTTCAGTCCGGAAGAAAAGTTCAATCTACATGCTGCAATCATATGGTCCATCCATCATTTCCCAGCTCTCCACACTCATGCAGGAGGATCACAGCCGGTTATCGAACTTGTGTCCATTGTGACAAAGACCCTTGCTCAAAGAGAATAAGGAGCAAGATCTGCTATATTGGGCACCGCCGCTTTCTTCCCCAAAACCATCGCTGGCGAAGAAGCAAATATTTTAATGGTGAGAATGAAACCCGTGACAAGCCAGCTGAATTCACTAAAGAAGAGCTGGAGCAGCAACTTGAAAAGGTGAAAGATGTGAGACCAGGAAAGCTGGCGAAGAAAAGAAAGCGTGAGGAAGGTCAATGTTGGGACCGGAGGTCTTGTTTGTGGGACCTGCCATACTGGGCTGATATGAAATTAAGGCATAATCTCGATGTAATGCACCTTGAGAAAAACATATGCGAGAATCTGCTAGGGACGTTTCTGAACATTGAAGGGAAGACAAAGGACACGGTTAGTTCTAGGCTTGATTTGGAGGACATGGGCATAAGAGAAGATTTGCATCTACAACACAATGAAGATGAAGATTCATTTGAAATGCCACGAGCATGGTATACAATGAGTAAAGAACAAAAGCTTGCATTCTGTGAATTCCTAAGAGCGGTGAAATTTCCAGATGGTTATGCCGCTAACCTAGCAAAGTGTGTTACTTCTGATGGATTCAAGCTTTCAGTACTGAAAACCCATGATTGTCACATCCTCCTCCAAAGGATTTTACCGGCGGGCCTCCGAGGAATCATTTACAAGGATATATATGAAGCGGTTCCTGAGCTGGGAAATTTCTTTAGAGAACTGTGCTGCAAAACACTCAAGTTAACTCTCCTGGAAAGACTTGAAAAAGAAATCCCAATTATTCTTTGCAAGCTCGAGAAGATTTTCCCTCCAGCTTTCTTCACCGTGATGGTCCATTTGGCGGTGCACTTACCAAAAGAGGCAATGCTTAGAGGCCCTGCGCAATACGGTTGGATGTACCCAATCGAAAGAAGGCTGCTTACTTGTAAGCGTTATGTGCTAAACAGCAAGACCTGAAGGTTCTATTGTGAAGCATATGTCGCTGACGACTGCTTGACTTTTGCTCTAGATACTTTGGCGATGTGGAAACAAGATGGAACCGGCCGGGCGTAAATAGAGAGCGGTCTGATTAGCAAAGTGGTGATGTCTCTGTTTTCAACCATGGTGTGAACTTTCTTGGAGCCTCACAATACTTGGAGGCTGGTGATGAGTATGACAAGATGGTTTGGTTTGTGCTCAAAGAATTGCACCGAGGTTCTACCATATATCGAGTACGTTATATCTTGTGCACTCATTATATATATTTTTTGCTTGGGTTGGCACCAGCCTAATGTTTTAATTCACATGTTTTGTTGGCATTGCAGGAAATGCAAGGAAGAGTTAAATCAGGAAGAAAGCAATATCCATGTTGATAAAAGGGTTGCCAAGGGGTTTGCTAAGTGGTTTAAGAATCATGTGAGATATTTAGCCACATGTTTTATGTTTTCTGTGTTATTCACCAATTGTTAAATACCATTGTTTGCTAAATGGTTTATTTGTGCAGATTGGAAAGTTGCATGAGGAGAAGAAGGTCAGTGATGATCTATTTGCATTGGCATGTTTACCGGATAAGCGGTGAGAGTGTATTCAGCATGCATTGCTGACGGTGTCCGGTACCACACCGTTGACCGCGAGGAAAAAAGGAAGACACAGAATAGTGGAATCGTCACTGAGGGGTCACATGATGGTGAGATCATTGACTTGTATGGTCAGTTGAGAAGCATCATAGAGTTGCAGTACAACTCTAGTGGAGGCATCCATCACTCGGTAGTCTTATTTCGCTGTGACTGGTTTGAGCTTGGTAGCAAGAAGAAGAGAGACTCTTTTGTCAAATATGATGGCCACTTCAAAAGCATCAACACTGCAAGGTGCTGGTATAAGAGTGATCCCTTTATTCTAACAAAACAATCAACAATGGTGTTTTATCTGCCGGACACTCTTTTCACGGAAAATGGCGAGTTGTGCAAAACTTTCAGCCGGACACTTGTGGAGTGTGACTGGAAACTGAAGTGGAAAAGGGCCCCGTGATGGTGGACTAACATACCAAGATGATGACTCTACGGAAGTTCCGTTGCAAGCTGATGATGACTCTATGGAAGTTCCGGTGCAAAGCGAGTCGAAGGGACCGAGGCGATGTGATCGTTGGTGCTGCAACAGTTGAAGGCATCAAGAAAAGAAGAAAGGTGGTAGCGGATGGACATGAGAGCGAGGATGAGGAAGACCGGACTGATCATACTATGCTGCAATATTGTAGTGATGATGAGGAAAACAGGAGTGGGCATAGAGTTCCTTGGTTTCATATCGACGACGATGAGTAGCGAATGGACATGAAGGTTATACTATTACTGCATGTTCCTTGTTTTGATTGGTGATCAACCTTCTCTGTAGTTTTTGTTGATGTGATCCTGATGTAGTTTTTCTACTACAATTCTCTCCAGGTAGCAAAATGCATGAGACTTTGGTGATGAAGAGGCTGATGGTGAAGATACAATGCATTAAAACTTTGGTGCCATTTTGGCTGATACTTTGGTGCCATTTTGGTGGCATTTTTTGCTGTTTTGGCTGATGTTGTTTTGGTGTTGTTTTGGTGCCATAATTTGGTGATGTTTTGATCTCTTAATATGGTTGCAGTGATCATTAATTTTAGAGCAAAATATGGCTGTTATTTTTTTGTTTTGTTTCAGAAACAGGAGAAACCACGTCTCCCCTCCTGGACGTTTCAGAAACAGGAGGGCCCACGTCTCCCCTCCAGAGTTTCTAAGGGCCCACGTCTCCCCTCCAAAGGGCAGGAAGTTTGAGTTTTCGAGGCAACTCCCCACGTCTCCCCTCCACTGGCAACTCCCCACGACGCAGAGAGGGTTTTCTTCCCACGTCCAGGTAACTCCCCTCCTATTCCATTGCCGCTCCATCTTCCTCCCTCTGCCTCCCTCCTAATTCCATTGCCGCTCCATCTTCCTCCCTCTACCTCCCTCTGCCTCCAGCATCAAGCAACTCCCATCTGCCTCCACCATCGCAGGCCAGGAGGGCAATGGCGGAGGAATCGTGGAGCAACTCCCCTCCGTCTGCCAAGAGAATGGCGGAGGCATCGTGGAGCAACTCCCCTCCATCTGCCAAGCATCACCGTGGTGAGGCGTGCACGGCAAGGAGCCGGTGGTCGACGACGGCGTTCGGTCCCCGGGCGAGCGGGACTACACCGTGCCGCTCAAGGTTGATATCCACCTGAAGGAGCCGCTGGATGTCGTATGCACCAACAATCCAGACGAAGCCGACAAGATGATCCGCAAGATGAGGAGGAGGCTCGGCGGCATGCTTTCTGGAATATCGGCGTTGATGTCGAGTATACCAGGGAAGACAAACCTCCGCAAATTGCTACAGTTCTGCAGTTATGCGTGGAGGATCTTGTCCTGGTATACCACATCACCGCTGACAACCAAATGGTAAAAACATCCAGTTCTGAAGTTTACATCATTTTAATAGTTTCAAGTAGATGCAATAGTTATGAAGTTACGAAGTAGATGCAATACTAGTTACGAAGTTACGAAGTTTCATTTTAATTAGTAGTTTCAAGTTTACGAAGTTTACGAAGTAGATGCAATAGTTACGAAGTTCAAGTAGATGCAATACTAGTTACGAAGTTATGAAGTTTACATCTAATTAGTAGTTTTTGGTGATCATACGAGAATGTAGTCGGCTCGATACCAACTTGTGGCGCCCCGATTCAATCGTACACTAATCATGCACGCAAATGTATGCGATCAAGATCGAGACTCACGGGAAGATATCACAACACAACTCTACAAATAAAAAATCATACAAGCATCATAAGACAAGCCGGGGCCTCGAGGGCTCGAATACAAGTGCTCGATCATAGACGAGTCAGCTGAAGCAACAATATCTGAGTACAGACATAAGTTAAACAAGTTGCCATAAGATGGCTAGCACAAACTGGGATATATATCTAAAGAGGCGCAGGCTTCACACTGGGATCCTCCTAAACTACTCATAATTGGTAAATCGTGGGCTGCTGCGTAGTAGTAGGCATCTCCGGATGTAGTAGTCGTCATCGACGGTGGCGTCGCTCACAGGCTCCATCGTGCAGTTGCAGCAATCGAGTAGAGATAGGGGAAAAGGGAAACAATGCAACCGTGATTACTCATCCAAAGTACTTAAGCAAGGAGCTACACTACATATGCATGGATATATGTGTAAAGGGCCATATCGATTAATTTGAGCTGCAGAATGCCGTAATAAGAGGGGGATAGCTAGTCTTATCGAAGACTACGCTTACGGTCACCTCCGTCTTGCAACAGGTAGAAGAGGTAGGTTGAAGTCCTCCAAGTAACATCACATAGCAATAATCCTACCGGCGATCCCTCCTCATTGCCACGAGAGAGAGCGACCACCGGTTGTATCGGCACTTGGAAGGGTGTGTTTTATTAAGTATCCGGTTCTAGTTGTCATAAGGTCAAGGTACAACTCCAAGTCGTCTGTTATCAAGATCACGACTATTCGAATAGATTAACTTCCCTGCAGGGTGCACCAACTTACCCAAAGACGCTTGATCCCATTTGGCGGACACACTTTCCTGGGTCATGCCCGTCATGGAAGATCAACACGCCGCAGCCCCACCTAGGCACAACAGAGAGGCCAAGACGCCGGTCTAAACCTAAGCGCCGCAGGGTCCAGGCCCATCGCCCGAAAGCACACCTGCACGCTATGCGGGCGGGAAGGCACCTAGCCTAGCGGCGTTCGATCCAATCCGGCTACGCGCCGCTCCGTCACGACGTCTGAAGTGCTTCGGTGATACCACGACGCCGGGATACCCATAACTACTCCCACGTAGATGGTTAGTGCGTATAGGCTCGTGGCCGGCTCGAGATCAAATACCAAGAACTTCGTTAAGCGTGTTAAGTATCCATGACGCCCGACTGAGGCCAGGCCACCTCTCACCAGGTAGTCTCAACCTGCCTGTCAGCTCCACCACAAAGTAACAATCGGGGGCCGTCGGGATCCCAGGCCCACCTCTACCGGGATGGAGCCACCTGTCCTTTCAGCCCCCATCTCCGAACAGTATTACAGGTAATGTAACAGTGTAAAGTATATAGTATATGCCCGTGATCACCTCCCGAAGTGATCACAGCCCAGTAGTATAGCATGGCAGACGGACAAGAGTGTAGGGTCACTCATGGAACACTAGCATCCTATACTAAGCAGTAGGGTAGCAGGTAAAGGTAACAACAGTAGTAGCAAGGACAGGCTATGCAGCAGTATAGGATTAACTGAAAGCAGTAACATGCTACACTACTCTAATGCAAGCAGTGTAGACAAGAGTAGGCGATATCTGGTGATCAAAGGGGGGGCTTGCCTGATTGCTCTGGCAAGAGAGAGGGGTCGTCAACTCCGTGGTCGAGTCGAAGGCGTGACAGCGTCGGTCTCGTAGTCTCGGAGAGAAGAGGGGAAGAAACAATGAATACCATGTAAAGCAGATGCATATCGATGCATGACAAGTCAAATAACGATGCTAGGCGTGCCCTAACGTGGTATGAGGTGATACCGGTTAAGGGGGGACACATCCGGGAAAGTATCCGCGGTGTTCCGTGTTTTAGGACAAATGATCCGAAGGGGGAAAGTTGCGTGTTTGATATGTTAGGAGTGTGTGGCGGACGAACGGGCTGCGTATCCGGATTCGTCTCGTCGTTCTGAGCAATTTTCATGTATAAAGTTTTTCGATCCGAGCTACGGTTTATTTAATATGATTTTATAAAGATTTTGTTAATTTCTGGAATTTAATTATTTATTTCAACATTATCCAGAATAGTGAAAGATAACGTCGACATGACATCATGTCGACATCAGCGATCAATATGCGATTGATTGGGTCAAACTACGTGTGGGTCCCGCATGTCATACACTTTATTTAGTTTAAATAGGGTTTAGCTAATTAGTTTCTGTTTTAATTAAATTAACTAATTAATTAGATTATTTAAGCATGATTAGTTAACATAATTAATTTACTAATTAATTAACTAACTAATTAATAATTTTATTAAAAACCTTTTCATTTTTAGTTTTTTTTTAAATTTCCTTTTAGGGGTGTGGGGCCCTACGCTGCTGGCCTGAGGCATCGGGCCCCACCACCGTGAAGGGCTCAGAGGCCGACTGGGCGGAGTGCGTGGTACAAGGCGTGGGCGCCGAGGTTTCAAGCGCAGTTCCCGGGCGGCGCCGCCCATAGGGCGGCGAGGCCACGGCCGTTGGCGGCCCCGGGCGGTTGGTCACGGGCGAGAGGGCTGCGGTGAGGGGGAACGCGGCGGCGAAGGCGGGCAGCGGGCTGCGAGAGGTGCGGGCGCTGCAAGGCACCGCGCCATGAGTGGTCACGGGTCCGGCGCGCCGGGCGCGGTGACCGCAGTGTCTCGAGGCGGACGTGCATGGCGGCGGAGAGAGAGGGAGTTGAAGGGGGGTGCGCTCACGGCCGTTGCCGAGTAGGGGTGGCCGACGAGGCTCGTCGGAGCCGGCGTGGAGGAGGACGGGGACGATCCGACGAGGGGGGGAAGTCCGGCGACGGCGGGTCGATCCTGCGGCCAGGGTCGTCGGGCGGGGCGGGTGGCTCGTGAGGATGGTGACGGGTCGTGGCGATCTGAGGAGGATGCGGGGATGAGGTCGACGGAGAGGAGCAGTCCGGCGAGGTCGTGTCATCGACGGGTATTTGGCCGGACTGGGCGGCGTCGATCCAGCTGTCGTCGAGGGCAAGCGGAGTCAGCGGACGGGCGCTGCGTCGGGATCGCGCGACCCGATCTAGATCGGGACGAGGGGGAGAGAGACGTGGGGGGAGGAGTGGGGGTCGTGGGAGGTGGAGTGGGGCAACCGGTAGCTAGGGTTACGGCTCCAGGGGTTAAGGGAGAGGGGATGGGCCGGCCCGGCATGTGGGTGGGCCGAGGCCCAGTGGGGGGGAGGCCTTTTCTGTTTTTATTTCTTTTGTTCTATTTTTGTTTATTATTCCTTTTCTGTTTTCTGTTTTGTTTTAGTTCCTCTTTTATTTTAGTTTTATAACTATAAAAGTAGTCCCTAATTTAGTGTTAGTAATTAGCTACTGCCACATAAGTTTGGGCAACAAAATAAATTAGTTTAATATTTTATATTGTAAAAGGCATTCAACTAATTGTCTTTGCTACTGTTTAAAACATTTTAGAGTATTTTACACTTTTATAAAAGTGTGGTTTCTCCACCATACTTACTTATGCATTATTTGGCTCACTCCGAACATTTTAGTTTTAATATTTGAAAACTTTTATTGTTTGCTTGGTTTTAAATTTGAATTTGAACCGGTTTCGAACTAATGTGAGATTAGCAACAGTAATGGAGGTGACGTGGCATCATTAGCAGAGGTTTACTGTAGCTTAAATACCCGGGCGTCACATGGGCGTGGCCGTGGAACTGAGCTTCATTGACGTAACTGGCCCCACATGTCAGTGAACCAAATACACCTGCAGTTATGTCACTCTGGCCCACATGTCAGTGACCCAACTGCACCTGCAGTTACGTCACTGAAGCAGCGTCGGGTTGGATATGCATAAATGAGTTGTTACAATCGTGGCTTACAAGCAAAGATACGAGGTTAAAGAAAAATTGAAATCTACAATGGAAATTTGTATTTTGAAAACGTGAGCCGTGGAGGTTAACAACCACTGGCATTTTTTGTGCCAAAGCCTCCTTCTAGATCCTTTTCTAGACCTACGGGCCATCTTAATGCACGGAAAAGTGAGAGGCAACTAAGAAATCGAGTAATTAAAAAACCCTTTCAAGCACGCTAGCTCCTTAATTTGTCAATAGCGAATTGCACTTCTGACATCACATATACTTGGGTTATCTTCTCCCACGAATCAATGGGTGCGCGCGACAGTCGAGAGGACTTGACAAGTTTATCATCTCAAGCTTAATTGCCAGACCATTTTGAAGTTGGATGTGGTTCTCCCGACGCATCCAAGTCTTCACGGATGCCTCCTAATCCGAAAATGTTTGCTTACTCGGCCTCCAGTTCCAGCCAACTGATCCTCAGTCTGTTCTGATGGTGAAAATGGAGTATGCATGCTTTTTGTGTACGAGTGACACGAACTGTGGGAGGCTTGTTGACACAAGAACACGTCACGTGTACCCTCGACGCCGGGGGTGATGCACCGCAGCTCACGTCGAAGGAGACCCGACCGACAGCGCGATACGCAAGACAGTCGGCAGGCGCTTTTGCAGACCCGAAACCCCGCGCACCCGGGAGGGACCCCGTCAGGGATTGCGGCGGCTATGGGCTGCCCTAGGTCGATTCACTCGCTCATAGAGCCTCGGGATTCGCAGCTCTCAAACACGAAGAACAGCGAAGAACGAGAGAGAAAATGGTGGAGAGATAAAACGTAAACTGGAAAAGTAGTATATTGATTTGTTCGATTGTGTGTTGTTCAATCGTCCATCACCCCCAATATATATAAAAGGCGGCTGGACTTCCCGTACAAGTAAAGGATTCATCTAGGCTTTCCTTACAAGAAATTACATCAATTCACGCCCTAGAGTCCCAGTTCTATTCCAACTCGGATTCAGTCTGAATCTGGCCAAACTTCTGTCTTCCTCCTTGCACGGGCCGCCGAGCTTGCATATGATCTCCGATCAAGACGGCCCAAATATCAAACTTGTGCGCCTCGGTGATACGAACAACTCTCATGTTGATTACTTTTTCAAATAAGGCCATCTTGAATACTTCTCGAGGTCATCTTTACCTTCCAGTAGGACTTGGTCATGTAGTAGACTGGATTATCCGAGTCACGTAGTGAATTTGTAGGCCATATACTATCTCTGATGATGATGACTCCAAAACCAAAGTTTACCGTCTTGATTATACGCATAACTTCTGTATGGAACACTTCTTCATCTGAGGTCATCTTGATAAACTTTCGGGCACATGTTCAATTTTAGTCGGATTCGAGCTCATCCACTCGGATATTAGAGACTTTCACTCGGACCGTCCGACTGGACTTTTTCACTCGGAAAACAATCTTTCACTCGGATGACTATATTTCCTCTCGGATGACTATATTTTCACTCGGAAAGCAATATCTTACCCGATCGGCAAGTTTTCGTTCCGATTGTAATCTTTTCACTCGGAACATTTTCATCTGGAGGACAATTTCACTCGGATGACTATATTTCTACTCGGATAATAATAAGTTCATCCGGTCAGCAAACTTCCACTCGACCGGTAAATTTTCACTCGGATGATAAGCTTTTTCACTCGATCGGTGAGTTTTTACTCGAAAGTTATGTTGGAAATATGCCCTAGAGGCAATAATAAATTAGTTATTATTATATTTCCTTGTTCATGATAATCGTTTATTACCCATGCTATAATTGTATTGATAGGAAACTCAGATACATGTGTGGGTACATAGACAACACCATGTCCCTAGTAAGCCTCTAGTTGACTAGCTCATTGATCAATAGATGGTTGCGATTTCCTGACCATGGACATTGGATGTCATTGATAACGGGATCACATCATTAGGAGAATGATGTGATGGACAAGACCCAATCCTAAGCCTAGCACAAAGATCGTAGTTCGTGTGCTAAAGCTTTTCTAATGTCAAGTATCATTTCCTTAGACCATGAGATTGTGCAACTCCCGGATACCGTAGGAATGCTTTGGGTGTACCAAACGTCACAACGTAACTGGGTGACTATAAAGGTGCACTACAGGTATCTCCGAAAGTGTCTGTTGGGTTGGCGCGAATCGAGACTGGGATTTGTCACTCCGTGTAAACGGAGAGGTATCTCTGGGCCCACTCGGTAGGACATCATCATAATGTGCACAATGTGATCAAGGAGTTGATCACGAGATGATGTGTTACGGAACGAGTAAAGAGACTTGCCGGTAACGAGATTGAACAAGGTATCGGATACCGATGATCGAATCTCGGGCAAGTACAATACCGCTAGACAAAGGGAATTGAATACGGGATCGATTGAGTCCTTGACATCGTGGTTCATCCGATGAGATCATCGTGGAACATGTGGGAGCCAACATGGGTATCCAGATCCCGCTGTTGGTTATTGACCGGAGAACGTCTCGGTCATGTCTACATGTCTCCCGAACCCGTAGGGTCTACACACTTAAGGTTCGATGACGCTAGGGTTATAAAGGAAGTTTGTATGTGGTTAACGAATGTTGTTCGGAGTCCCGGATGAGATCCCGGACGTCACGAGGAGTTCCGGAATGGTCCGGAGGTAAAGATTTACATATGGGAAGTCCTGTTTTGGTCACCGGAAAAGTTCCGGGTGCTATCGGTAATGTACCGGGACCACCGGGAGGGTCCCGGGGGTCCACCAAGTGGGGCCACCGGCCCCAGAGGACTGCATGGGCCCAGTGTGGGAGGGACCAGCCCTGTGTGGGCTGGTGCGCCCCACCAAGGCCCAAGGCGCCTAGGGCTTGGGAAACCCTAAAGGGGCGCCTCCCTTGCCTTGGGGGCAAGGCAACCTTCGCCGCCGCCTCCTCAGATTGGATCCGAGGGGCCGGCCCCCTCTCCTTTGCCCCTATATATGTGGGGGGTGGGAGGGCAGCCGCACCCAAGTTCGCGCAGCCCTCCCCTCTCCCAAGTCCCTTCTCCTCTCCATGGTGCTTGGCGAAGCCTGCAGGATTGCCACCCTCCTCCACCACCACCACGGCGTTGTGCTGCTGCTGGATGGAGTCTTCCTCAACCTCTCCCTCTCTCCTTGCTGGATCAAGGCGTGGGAGACGCCACCGGCTGTACGTGTGTTGAACGCGGAGGTGCCGTCCGTTCGGCACTAGGATCTCCGGTGATTTGGATCACGATCAGTACGACTCCTTCAACCCCGTTCTATTGAACGCTTCCGCTTAGCGATCTACAAGGGTATGTAGATGCACTCTCCTTCCCTCGTTGCTAGTTTCTCCATAGATAGATCTTGGTGACACGTAGGAAAATTTCGAATTTCTGCTACGTTCCCCAACAGTGGTATCAGAGCTAGGTATATTGCATAGATTCTTTGCACGAGTAGAACACAAAGTAGTTGTGGGCGTTGATGATGTTCAATATGCTTACCGTTACTAGTCCAATCTTGTTTCGACGGTATTGTGGGATGAAGCGGCCGGACCGACCTTACACGTACACTTACGTGAGACAAGTTCCACCGATCGACATGCACTTGGTGCATAAGGTGGCTAGCGGGTGCCGCCTCTCCCACTTTAGTCGGAACGGAATCGATGAAAAGGGTCCTTATGAAGGGTAAATAGCAATTGGCATATCACGTTGTGCTTTTGCGTAGGTAAGAAACGTTCTTGCTAGAAACCCATAGCAGCCACGTAAAACATGCAAACAACAATTAGAGGACGTCTAACTTGTTTTTGCAGGGTATGCTATGTGATGTGATATGGCCAAGAAGAATGTGATGAATATATGTGATGTATGAGATTGATCATGTTCTTGTAATAGGAATCACGACTTGCATGTCGATGAGTATGACAACCGGCAGGAGCCATAGGAGTTGTCTTTATTTATTGTATGACTTGTGTGTCATTAAACAACGCCATGTAATTACTTTACCTTATTGCTAACCGGTAGCCATAGTAGTAGAAGTAATATAGTTGGCGAGACAACTTCATGGAGACACGATGATGGAGATCATGATGATGGAGATCATGGTGTCATGCCGGTGACGATGATGATCATGGAGCCCAAGATGAAGATCAAAAGGAGCAAAATGATATTGGCCATATCATGTCACTATTTGATTGCATGTGATGTTTATCATGTTTATGCATCTTGTTTACTTAGAACGACGGTAGTAAATAAGATGATCCCTTACAACAATTTCAAGAAGTGTTCTCCCTAAGCGTGCACCGTTGCTAAAGTTCGTCGCTTCTAAGCACCACGTGATGATCGGGTGTGATGGATTCTTACGTTCACATACAACGGGTGTAAGACAGATTTACACACGCCAAACACTTAGGGTTAACTTGACGAGCCTAGCATGTATGCAGACATGGCCTCGGAACACGTAGACCGAAAGGTCGAGCATGAGTCGATAGTAGATACGATCAACATGAAGATGTTCACCGATGATGACTAGTCCGTCTCACGTGATGATCGGACACGGCCTAGTTGACTCGGATCATGTAATCACTTAGATGACCGTAGGGATGTCTATTCGAGTGGGAGTTCATAAGATGAACTTAATTATCCTGAACATAGTCAAAAGACTTTTGCAAATTATGTCGTAAGCTCGCGTTTTAGTTCCACTGTTTAGATATGTTCCTAGAGAAAATATAGTTGAAAGTTGACAGTAGCGATTATGCGGACATTAGATAGCTTATGTACTTAATGCACCTCTCAGTGTGCTGAACCCCAAACGTCGTCTGTGGATGTTGCGAACATCGGACATACACGTTTTGATAACTACGTGATAGTTCAGTTAAACGGTTTAGAGTTGAGGCACCAAAGACGTTTTCGAAACGTCGCGGAACATATGAGATGTTTCAAGGGCTGAAATTGGGATTTCAGGCTCGTGCCCACGTCAAGAGGTATAAGACCTCCGACGATTTTCTTAGCCTGCAAACTCAGGGAGAAAAGCTCAATCATTGAGCTTGTGCTCATATTGTCTGAGTGCAACAATCACTTGAATCGAGTGGGAGTTAATCTTCCAGATGAGATAGTGATGTTTCTCCAAAGTCATTACCACCAAGCTGCTAGAGCCTCGTGATGAACTATAACATATCAGGGATAGATATGATGATCCTTGAGGTATTCGTGATGTTTGACACCGATATAGTAGAAATCAAGAAGGAGCATCAATTGTTGATGGTTGGTAAAACCACTATTTTCAAGAAGAGCAAGGGCAACAAGGGATACTTCATGAAACGGCAAAACAGTTGCTGCTGTAGTGAAGAAACCCAAGGTTGAACCCAAACCCAAGACTAAGTGCTTCTGTAATGAGAGGAACGGACACTGGAGCGGAACCACCCTAGATACTTGGTAGATGAGAAGGCTGGCAAGGTCGATAGAAGTATATTGGATATACGTTATGTTAATGTGTACTTTACTAGTACTCCTAGTAGCACCAGGGTATTAGATACCGGTTCGGTTGCTAAGTGATAGTAACTCGAAATAAAAGCTACGGAATAAACGGAGACTAGCTAAAGGTGAGCTGACGATATGTGTTGGAAGTTTTTCCAAGCTTGATGTGATCAAGCATCGACGCTCCCTCTACCAACGAGATTGGTGTTAAACCTAAAAATTGCATTTGGTGTTTGCGTTGAGCATAGACATGATTGGATTATGTCTATCGCAATACGGTTATTCATTTAAGGAGAATAATGGTTACTCTATTTATTTGAATAATACCTTCAATGGTCTTGCACCTAAAGGAATGGTTTATTGAATCTCGATCGTAGTGATACACATTTTCATGCCAAAAGATATAAGATAGTAATGATAGTACCACCTGCTTGTGGTAATCGCCATTTGAGTCATATTGGTATAGAACGCATGAAGAAGCTCCATGTTGATGGATCTTTGGACTCACTCATTTTTGAAAAGTTTGAGACATGCGAACCATGTCTATTGGTGTATATGTATGAAGAAACTCCATGCAAATGAACCGTTTGGACTCACTTGATTTTGAATCACTTGAGACGTGCAAATCATACCACATGGGCAAGATGACTGAAAGCCCCGTTTTCAGTAAAATGGAACAAGAAAGCAACTTGTAGGAAGTAACACATTTTGATGTGTGCAGTCCAATGAGTGCCGAGGCATGCAAATGAATATCGTTATGTTCTTACTTCACAGATGATTCAAGTAGATGTTGAGTATATTTACTTGATGAAACACAAGTCTGAATTATCGAATGGTTCAAGTAATTTCAGAGTGAAGTTTAAGATCTTCGTGACAAGAGGATAGAATGTCTATGATATGATCATAGAGATGAATATCTGAGTTATGAGTTTTGGCACACAATTAAGACATTGTGCAAATTGTTTCACAATTAATACCGCTGGAACACCATAGTGTGATGGTGTGTCCGAACATCATAGTTGCACCCTATTGGATATGGTGCGCACCATGATATCTCTTATCGAATTACCACTATCGTTCATGGGTTAGGCATTAGAGACAACCGCACTCACTTTAATGGGGCACCACGTAATTCCGTTGAGACGACACCGTTTGGAGAAACCTAAGTTGTCGTTCCTTGAAAGTTTGGGGCTGCGACGCTTATGTGGAAAAGTTTCAGGTTGATAAGCTCGAACCCAAAGCGGACAAAATGCATCTTCATAGGACACCCAAAACAGTTGGGTATACCTCCTAATTCAGATCCGGAAGCAATAGGGATTGTTTCTTGAATCGTGTCCTTTCTCGAGGAAAAGTTCGTCTCGAAAAGTTGAGTGGGAGGATGGTGAGACTTGATATGGTTATTGAACCGTCACTACAACTGGTGTGTAGCAGGGCACAGGAAGTTGTTCCTGTGGCACCTACACCAATTGAAGTAGAAGCTTATGATAGTGATCATGAAACTTCGGAACAAGTCACTACCGTACATCGTAGGGTGACAAGGATGCGTACTACTTCAGAGTGGTACAGTAATCCTGTCTTGAAGGTCATGTTGCTAGACAACAATGAACCTACGAGCTATGGAGAAGCGATGGTGAGCCCAAATTCCGACAAATGGTTAGAAACCATAAAATCCGAGATAGGATCCATGTATCATAACAAAGCATGGACCTTGGTGGACTTGCTCGATGATCGGCAAGCCATTGAAATAAATGGCTCTTTAAGAAGAAGACGGACGTGGACGGTAATGTCACCGTCTTTGAAGCTCAACTTGTGGCAAAGAGTTTTTTCACAAGTTCAAGGAGTTGACTACGATGAGATTTTCTCATCCGTAGCGATGCTTAAGTCCGTCGGAATCATGTTAGCATTAGCTGCATTTATGAAATCTGGTGATGGATGTCAAGACGAGTTTCCTTACCGGTTTACGTAAGGAAAGGTTGTATGTGATACAATCGGAAAAGTTTTGTCGATCCTAAGGATGCTAAAGGTATGCTAGCTCCAGCGATCCTTCTAAGGACTGGAGTAAGCATCTCGGAGTTGGAATATGCACTTTGATAGGATGATCAAAGATTTTGGGTTTATACAAAGTTTATGAGAAACTTGTATTTCCAAAAAGGTGAGTGGGAGCACTATAGAATTTTCTGATGAGTATATGTTGTTGACATATTGATGATCAGAAATGATGTGGAATTTCTAGAAAGCATATAGGGTTATTTGAAAGATGATTTTCAATAGAAAACCTGGATTAGGCTACTTGAACAATAAGCATCAAGATCTATAAGATAGATCAAAATGCTTAATAATACTTTCAAATGAGCACATACCTTGACATGATCTTGAAGGTGTTTAAGATGAATCAGTCAAAGAAGGAGTTCTTGCCTGAGTTGTAAGGTATGAAGTTAAGAGTTAAAACCTCGACCACGGCAGAAGAGAGACAAAGGACGAAGGCCGTCCCCTACGCTTCAGACGTAGGCTCTATAGTATGTTATGATGTGTACCGCACCGGAAGTGTGCCTTGGCATGAGTCAGTCAAGGGGTACAAGAATGATCCAGGAACGGATCATTGGACAGCGGTCAAAAATTATCCTTAGAAGAATAAGGAAATATTTCTCGATTATGGTGGTGATAAAGAGTTCGGCGTAAAGGGTTACGTCGATGCAAGCTTTAACACCTATCCGAATGACTCTGAGTAGCAAACCGGATACGTATAGTGGAGCAACCATTTGGAATAGCTTCAAGTGGAACGTGGAAGCAGCATTTACAATATGACATAGAGAATTATGGAGTACATACGGATCTGAATCTGCAGACCCGTTGACTAAAACTTCTCTTACAAGCAAAACATGATCAAACCCTAGAACTCATTGAGACTTAAGCACATGGTGATGTGAACTAGTTTAAGACACTAGTAGACTCTTTGGATGTTGGTCACATGGCGATGTGACCTATCAGTGTTGATCACATGGCGATGTGAACTAGATTATTGACTCTAGTGCAAGTGGGAGACTGTTGGAAATATGCCCTAGAGGCAATAATAAATTAGTTATGATTATATTTCCTTGTTCATGATAATCGTTTATTACCCATGCTATAATTGTATTGATAGGAAACTCAGATACATGTGTGGGTACATAGACAACACCATGTCCCTAGTAAGCCTCTAGTTGACTAGCTTGTTGATCAATAGATGGTTACGGTTTCCTGACAATGGACATTGGATGTCATTGATAACGGGATCACATCATTAGGAGAATGATGTGATGGACAAGACCCAATCCTAAGCCTAGCACAAAGATCGTAGTTCGTATGCTAAAGCTTTTCTAATGTCAAGTATCATTTCCTTAAACCATGAGATTGTGCAACTCCCGCATACCGTAGGAATGTTTTGGGTGTACCAAACGTCACAACGTAACTGGGTGACTATAAAGGTGCACTACAGGTATCTCCGAAAGTGTCTGTTGGGTTGGCACGAATCGAGACTGGAATTTGTCACTCCGTGTAAACGGAGAGGTATCTCTGGGCCCACTCGGTAGGACATCATCATAATGTGCACAATGTGATCAAGGAGTTGATCACGGGATGATGTGTTACAGAACGAGTAAAGAGACTTGCCGGTAACGAGATTGAACAAGGTATCGGATACCGACGATCGAATCTCGGGCAAGTACAATACCGCTAGACAAAGGGAATTGAATACGGGACCGATTGAGTCCTTGACATCGTGGTTCATCCGATGAGATCATCGTGGAACATGTGGGAGCCAACATGGGTATCCAGATCCCGCTGTTGGTTATTGACGGAGAACGTCTCGGTCATGTCTACATGTCTCCCGAACCCGTGGGGTTTACACACTTAAGGTTCGATGGCGCTAGGGTTATAAAGGAAGTTTGTATGTGGTTACCGAATGTTGTTCGGAGTCCCGGATGAGATCCCGGACGTCACGAGGAGTTCCGGAATGGTCCGGAGGTAAAGATTTATATATGGGAAGTCATGTTTTGGTCACCGGAAAAGTTCCGGGTGCTATCGGTAATGTACCGGGACCACCGGGAGGGTCCCGGGGGTCCACCAAGTGGGGCCACCGGCCCCAGAGGACTGCATGGGCCAAGTGTGGGAGGGGACCAGCCCCCTGACCAAGGCCCAAGGCGCCTAGGGCTTGGGGGAAACCCTAAAGGGGGGGCGCCTCCCTTGCCTTGGGGCGCAAGGCAACCCCCCTGGCCGCCGCCCCCTCCTCAGATTGGATCTGAGGGGGCCGACCCCCCTCTCCTTTGCCCCTATATATATGTGGGGGTGGGAGGGCAGCCGCACCCCAAGTTCTGGCGCAGCCCTCCCCCTCTCCCAAGTCCCTTCTCCTCTCCCGCGGTGCTTGGCGAAGCCCTGCAGGATTGCCACCCTCCTCCACCACCACCACGCCGTTGTGATGCTGCTGGATGGAGTCTTCCTCAACCTCTCCCTCTCTCCTTGCTGGATCAAGGCGTGGGAGACGTCACCGGGCTGTACGTGTGTTGAACGCGGAGGTGCCGTCCGTTCGGCACTAGGATCTCCGGTGATTTGGATCACGATGAGTACGACTCCTTCAACCCCGTTCTATTGAACGCTTCCGCTTAGCGATCTACAAGGGTATGTAGATGCACTCTCCTTCCCTCGTTGCTAGTTTCTCCATAGATAGATCTTGGTGATACGTAGGAAAATTTCGAATTTCTGCTACGTTCCCCAACAAGTTAATCTTTCACTCGACCGGTAAGTTTTCACTCGGACGGCAAGCTTTTCACTCGACCGCAAACATAGCCAGATCTTGATTTGTCTCCTCAGGTCTCATACGACCTCGGATGGTGACGAATTATATATGAAAACCGATCAGCTCGACGAGACAAACCTTTCTCATGTTGAATTTTTTCCGATTCAAGGCCTTCTTAAGGGCCGAATCGCTCATACGACCCATCGTGACAGGGTTATGCGGTACTTCGCGCCATATTTCCATTCAACTTCGGTCTGCAGTGTATTGCCTCTAACTTTTGCGTATGAACTCGGATTGAGATGATTTATATATCAAAATCGATTGCCTCGACGAGATGAAGACAATTCCTTTAGAGTGCTCCTCCATCCCAGGTCGTCTTGAAGGCATGATCGGCCGAAAACCACTAAGAATATTGAATTCTGCCACTCGGAATACAATTTCGGCCCCAAAGATGTAGTCAGATGATGATAACCTAAACATCAAAGTTGTTCCACTCGGTGATGTGAAAATTTTCATGCTGAAAACCCTTTCACTCGAATCCATCTCATTTTCTTTTTATGACGTGCCAAAATCTGATGTCAACACATGCCCCCCTGTTTTTCGGCAAAGCTTGCGTGCAGATAAATAATATGCACGGTGTTTGTCCTAAGGATGATGTCAACATTCCATCGGCCATTTATTTTTCTTAGGGCGATAATTATGTATCGGCCATGTTTGTTCTAAGGGCGACAATCGTATATCGGCCATTGCCTACCTAGGCTTCTTGCCACACACTCGGGTGATATTTCTTTAAGTATTTGCCATTGAGAGCTCTAGGTAACACCGTTCCTTCTACGGATTCCACCAAATATGAGTTTCCAGGAACTATTCTTGTAATCCTAAAAGGACCTTCCCAACTGGAGACCACTTCCCGAATCTTCTATCCCTTGATCCAATCGGTAGAATCACTTTCCAGACGAGATCGCCAACTTGAAAATTCTTCAATTTGACTTTCTTATTGTAAGCTCTTGCCACCCTCAACTTGTCTCTCTCTATGGCCTTTAAAGCTGCCAAACGTTTATCGGCAACCTCATCAATATTGTCCATCATTAAGTTATAAAAGTATACTGCCGATAAATTATTTTGTTTGGCTATTCTCAAAGCATTCAAATTTACCTCCACTGGTAAAACAACCTCTTGACCATATACTAGCTCATATGGAGTCACCTTCGTAGCACCATGCACTAGTAGAAAAAGGGCCTATTGTCCCGGTTGGTGAACCTGGACTAAAGGGTCGGTACTAATGCCTCCCCCCTTTAGTCCCGGTTCAATCCAATGGGACTAAAGGTCATGACCACGTGGAGCTCCACCTTTAGTCCCGGTTGGTAACACCAACCGAGACTAAAGGAAATTTTATGATTTTTTTTGAATTTTTTTTGAATAATTTTTTATTTTCAAATTTCTGAATTATTTTAACCTCTAATATCTAATCAGCACCCCTCATCACTTCTCAATTTATTCTCTAATCTCTAATCACCCCTCATCATTCCAAATCATCTAACTTCCCGAACGGTCACCCATCCTCCCACTCCCCGGCTGAGCACGCTTGACTTCCGGGTTCTATTCTCCCTCGTTTCCAAGTCTGCACTTGTTGTTTTCCTGACACTAGTAAGATGTCAATCCTATTAACCCTCAGGAATTTTGCTTGAGCATGAAGTGACACATTTCACTGTTTGAGTTTGAAACTATTGTTTTAAAAAAAATTAGAAAACAATAGTTATTTTGAATCATTAGTTTGACCATGGTTTGACCACAGTTTGACCATAGTTTGACCAAAGCTTGACCAGATTTGACCAAAATTCAAAATAACTGAAATAATTATTTAGTAACACTAATATTCTAGAATAATTAGTTTGACCATAGTTTGACCATAGTTTGACCAGATTTGACCAAAATTCAAAATAACTGAAATAATTATTTAGTAACACTAATATTCTAGAATAATTAGTTTGACCATTGTTTGACCACAGTTTGACCACAGTTTGAATTTTTTTTGATTTTTTCCACTCTAGATCTTAAAAGCCCTGTAACTTTTTTTTCTGTTAGGTTTTTGAGGATTTTGAAAATGTTTAACGGGGCTCCCCTGGTTAAATTTGGATGTAACTTTTCGAGTAGATGATTTTTCATATAAAAAACTTTTTCTTCCGAGTTAGTATGCAAAAGTTATGCCCATATTTACAAATTCCAGAGAGATTTTGCAAATAAAGTCGAAATTCACATTTGCAAATTTTCCCAACAACTAGACCACATATCACATGGGAAACTTATTTTCTTTTATTTTTTGACATTTCCATCATTTTCTTTTATTTTTTGAAAAGCTGAAAAAGCGATCCACGGGGAGGGGGTAGAGTTTGAAAATGGGACCTTTAGTACCGGTTCGTGGCACGAACCGGGACTAAAGTCTCAACCATTAGTCCCGGTTCGTGCCTCAAACCGGGACTAAAGGTCTAATCTTTAGTCCGGCTTGAGGCATGAACCGACTAATGGGCATCGCACCCTTTAGTCCCGGTTTGAGGCACAAACCGGGACTAAAGGGAACAGGTGAACCGGGACTAATGCCTTAGCCGCACGAACCGGGTTAAATGCTCACATTAGTCCTGGTTCGTGATTGAACCGGGACTAATGTGAATATTGGCCCAGAACCATAGCCCTGTTTTCTACTAGTGATGCCTTGAGATTCTATGAGCCCACAAAGCTTCAGACAACAACTCATGCCATCTTCTCGGAATATTCTCAATCTTCTTCTTGATGAGTTTGATTAAAATTTTATTGCTAGACTCAGCTTGTCCATTAGCTTGGGCATAATATGGAGAGGAATTGAGCAACTTTATGTTATAAGATTCGGCAAACTCTCTGACTTGGTGTGACATGAAAGATGCGCCTTGATCTGTAGTTAATGTTTGAGGAATACCGAATCTATGAATAATGTGCTCGGTTATGAATTGAATTACCTCTGTATGTGTCATGTTCTTGAGAGGTACTGCTTCAGACCATTTAGTGAAATAATCAGTTGCCACCAATACGAACTGATGCCCTTTCAAGGAAGATGGATGAATTTGCCCAATAAAGTCTAAACCCCATCCTCTGAAAGGCCACGGCTTGATAATAGGATGTAACATAGCAGCAGGAGCCAATTGAATATCACCAAACTTTTGACAACCTTCACACCTTATAATATCTGAAACAATCATTAATCATAGTCGGCCAATAAAACCCAGCACGTCGCAATAACCATTTCATCTTGGGAGCCGACTGATGAGTGCCACAAATACCTTCATGTACCTCTCCCATAGCAACCCTTGTCTGGTCTTCATCCAAGCACTTTAGAAGAACATCATCGACCGTTCGGCGATAAAGACCATCATCTCTCATTTTATACTTGAAAGCCATACGCCGAACATACTTGTCCACCTTTTCACTCGAATTGCGCAGGTAATCAACAATGGGCTTCCTCTAGTCGGAATTGTCACCTGCACTAGATTTTTTGTTAATGGCCGAATCAGTGGGTTCAGGTTCGGCCTCTCTCATATTGGCAAGACAAGACATCGGTCTTTGAGAGATATGAAACATGCCATGATCAACATGATATCCAGATGCTTGCTGTGCCAACTCATTTGCTTTCCAATTGTCATGTTTAGAGATATGTGCAATGCTAAAACAATCCAAAGTAGAAATTATATCTAGACATTTATCAAGATAAACATTAAGTGATGTCCAAACACTGAAAGACTCTGGATATTTGTTGCACCACTAGTAATGAATCACCGTAAGCCTCAATATGTGTAACACCTATAGAAAGTAACATCTCTAGGCCAAATAACAATGCTTCATATTCGGCTTGATTGTTTGTGCAAAAATATTCTAAGCGGCGTGAGGCTTCAAAAACAGCACCATGAGGAGATATATAAACAATACCAACACCTTGGCCATTGCTATAAACTGAACCATCAAAGTATAATCTCCATGGTACTAATGAAACAAGGTTCATATCAACATCATTCTTGTCATTAATCCGATGTTCAACAATGAAATTAGCAAGAATTTGGCCTTTCATGGATTTTAGAGATTCATAAACCAAATCATATTCAATCAAAGCATAAGCCCACTTGCCAATTCTACCACTAAGAATTGGCCTATGCAACATGTATTTAATGACATCGGTTTGACAAGCTACTACACAAGCACTCGGAACTAAATAATGTCACAATTTTGTGCAAGCATAGACATAGCTTCTCAACAAATGTATACCTTGTGTCAACGTCCAATAAGCGTCTGCTCAAATATGTAATAGCATGCTCTTTTCCCTCGGTTTCTTGAGTCAAAACAGCACCAATAACTCCTTTCTCCGCTGCAATGTAAAGCCTGAAGGGTTCCTTATGCACAGGTGCTTTCATCACCGGAGGAGTGCACAAATAACTCTTGATCATATCAAATGCTTCTTGCTGTTTTGCCCCCCAAGTGAAATCAGCATCATTCTTCAACCGAAAGATAGGAGTAAATGCATCAAATTTCCCTGATAGATTAGCTATGAACCTTCTCAAATAATTGACGTTGCCGAGGAACTTTTGCATATCTCTCTTGCATCACTAGTAGAAAAGGGGGCAATGGTCCAGGCCCGGCCAGCCCATTAGTCCCAGTTCAATCCAGAACCGGGACCAATGGGTGCATTGGACCCGGTTCGTGAGCCCCGGGGGCCGTCTGGGCCACGTGGGCCATTGGTCCCGGTTCGTCTGGACCTTTTGCTCCCGGTTGGTGGGACGAACCTGGACCAATGGGCCTCGCTCCTGGCCCACCACCATTGGTCCCGGTTGGTGGGACGAACCGGGACCAAAGGCTGCCCTTTAGTCCCGGTTCAAGTCACCAACCGGGACCAATTAGTTGCCTATATATACCCGTCGCCCATGAAAGCAGAGCACTCCAGGTCTTTCTGTTTTTCGTGGCCGGCGAGGGAGAGCTTTGTGGTGCTCTAGCTCACCTCCTATGCACGAGGTGTTCGATGGAATGCCCGAGCCACACTACTTAAGCTTTCTCCTCTCCAAGCTCGACCTCCAAGCTCCATTTTCCTTAATATTTGTCTAGGTTTAGCGGTCCGTCACGTCCCGTCCCTGTCTTCATCGCCGTCGATCGCCCGCGCCGATCTCGTCGCCGGCACCACCGTGGTGAGCCTCTTGTTCTTATAGATACGTGTATAATTTTCTTACTTTTATTATTGCATCTTATATAGTGCGATGGTTTTGGTATCCGCCCCCGTCGGCCCTCGTCCTGTCTATGATTCAGATGTGGTATATATTATCTTTTTACTAGCCCAACTAACCACAGGGCTCCAAAATAGCTACGGGAGTAGCTGCCCGTGCGAGGTTAGACCAGCTCGCGCTAAACATAGCGTTAACTTCAGATCGGACGCTCAAGAACGTTTAACACACAAAATCAATGGCGATTCAACGATTAAAAATGCTGATGGCATGAGAGGGCTGGGAGGGTGCTCAGTTTTAATATATCTAAATAACTATTGGTTCATTTATTGTTGACATAGATTTTATTTATCTAGGAGGTTGTTGAACCGGAAATTCCAACCGACCCTATTGTCGAGAGGTTAAATTTAGTTGAAGAAGAAAACAATTTGTTGAAGGAAAAAATTAGAAAAATTGAGGTGGAGAAGATGATATTGGAGTTGCATGTTGCGGATGTTGTCGATGATCACAAGATCAAGATGGATGCAATGCGCTTGAAGATTAGAAAGATTAGAAAATATGCCATTCATACCGAGGCTTGGTATCATTATGCCGTTGGATCAGTTGTTACATTGGTTGCGATTATGATCGCATTTGTTTTCGCATTGAAATGTTTTACATAGTTTCGTGTATGGTTTAATTAATTTAGATGCTCTGCAGAGCTTTATGTTGTTAGATGAGAACTATGTATGTACTTTGGTTTTAATGTGATGATGAACTTCTATTAATTTGGTCACTTAATTATCTATTCATGATGTTCTGTAATGATTTTTGACACACTTAATTATATATAATGCACGCAGATGAACCGTCAATGGATATACGGTTCAAGACACACCTCCGAGTACATTAAGGGCGTGCATGATTTTCTCGAAGTGGCTGAGGCAAACAAGCAGAATGGTTTTATGTGTTGTCCATGCCCTATATGTGGGAATCTGAAGTCTTACTCGACCGAAAATCCTCCACACCCACCTGCTTTACAAGGGTTTCATGCAACACTATAATGTTTGGACGAGGCACGGAGAAATAGGGGTTATGATGGAAGACGGTGAAGAATAAGAGTACGATGACAACTATGTTCCCCCTGAATACGGTGATGCTACTGAACATCAAGAGGAACCAGACGATGTGCACGATGATCTTTGCAGCAGACGAAGCTGCAAAGATCAAGAGGAACCATACGATGTGCCCGATGATGATGATCTCCGCCAGGTCATTGTCAATGCAAGGACGCAATGCGAAAGTCAAAAGGAGAAGCTGAAGTTCGATCGCATGTTAGAGGACCACAAAAAAGGGTTGTACCCCAATTGCGAAGATGGCAACACAAAGCTCGGTACCGTCTTTGGAATTGCTGCGATGGAAGGCGGAGAATCTTTGTGCCTGACAAAGGATTTGAGAAGATACTGAAAATATTGAAGAAGAAGCTTCCGAAGGATAACGAATTGCCCGACAGTACATACGCAGCAGAGAAGGTCGTATGCCCTCTAGGATTGGAGGTGCAGAAGATACATGCATGCCCTAATGACTGCATTCTCTACCGCGGTGCGTACAAGGATCTGAACGCATGCCCGGTATGCGGTGCATTACGGTATAAGATCAGACAAGATGACCCTGGTGATGTTGACGGCGAGCCCTCCAGGAAGAGTGTTCCTGTGAAGGTGATGTGGCATTAATCCTTTCGGGGAGCAGAGCAGCAATCACAGCACCTGGCCAGTGACTCTATGTATGTATAACCTTCCTCCTTGGATGTGCATGAAGCGGAAGTTCATTATGATGCCAGTTCTCATCCAAGGCCCTAAGCAACCAGGCAATGACATTGATGTGTACCTAAGGCCATTATTTGAAGAACTTTTACAGCTGTGGAATGGAAACGGTGTACGTACGTGGGATGAGCACAAACAGGAGGAATTTAACCTAAAGGCGTTGCTGTTCGTGACCATCAACGATTTGCCCGCTCTCGGTAACCTTCGGAGACAGACAAACAAGGGATACCACGCATGCACGCACTGTTTACTTGACACCGATAGTATATACCTGTCAAGCTGCAGGAAGAATGTGTACCTGGGCCATCGTTGGTTTCTTCCGACCAACCATCACTGTCGAAAGAAAGGCAAGCATTTCAAAGGCGAGGTAGATCACCGGAAGAAGCCCGCCATGCGTACCGGTGATCACGTAATCTTTGGAAAGGGTCCCGGCGGACTAGCTGTTCCGAATGACACTGAGAATCACGCACCCATGTGGAAGACGAAATCTATATTTTGGGACCTACCCTACTGGAAAGACCTAGAGGTCCGCTCTTCGATCGACGTGATGCACGTGACGAAGAACCTTTGCGTGAACCTGCTGGGCTTCTTGGGCGTGTATGGGAAGACAAAAGATACACACGAGGCAGGAGGACCTGCAACGCTTGCACGAAAAAGAGGGCATACCTCCGAAGCGGTATGAAGGTCCTGCCAGCTACGCTCTTCTGAAAGAAGAGAAAGAAATCTTTTTGAATGCATGCTCGATATGAAGGTCCCGGTAGCTTCTCGTCGAATATAAAGGGAATAATAAATATGCCAGAAAAATAGTTCCAGAACCTAAAGTCTCATGACTGCCACGTGATTATGACGCAACTGTTTCCGGTTGCATTAAGGGGGCTTCTACCAGAAAACGTCCGATTAGCCATTGTGAAGCTATGTGCATTCCTCAATGCAATCTCTCAGAAGGTGATCGATCCAGAAATCATACCAAGGCTAAGGAGTGAAGTGGTGCAATGTCTTGTCAGTTTCGAGCTGGTGTTCCCACCATCCTTCTTCAATATCATGACGCACGTCCTAGTTCATCTAGTTGACGAGATTGTCATTCTGGGCCCCGTATTTCTACACAATATGTACCCCTTTGAGAGGTTCATGGGAGTCCTAAAGAAATATGTCTGTAACCGCGCTAGGCCAGAAGGAAGCATCTCCATGGGCCATCAAACAGAGGATGTCATCGGGTTTTGTGTTGACTTCATTCCTGGCCTTAAGAATATAGGTCTCCCTAAATCGCGGTATGAAGGGAGACTGACCGGAAAAAACACGCTTGGAAGGGACTCAATAATATGCAGGGACGGATATTATTGGTCTCAAGCACACTAAACAGTTCTACAGAACTCTACCTTGGTGACACCGTATGTCGATGAACACAAGAACAGTCTGCGCTCCAAACACCCGGAGTAGTGCGACGACTGGATTACATGTGAACACATCAGGACTTTCAGCAGTTGGTTGGAAGCACGTATCCGAGGTGACAACACTGTTTGTGATGAGTTGTACTTGTTGTCCAGGGGACCATCTTTGACTATATTGATTTGGAAAGGATACGAGATAAATGGGAATACATTTTACACGATTAAACAAGATCAAAAGAGCACCAGCCAAAACAGCGGTGTCCGCTTTGATGCAACAACCGAGAGGGGAAAGGACACATATTATGGTTACATACTGGACATATGGGAACTTGACTACGGACATGATTTTAAGGTCCCTTTGTTTAAGTGCAAATGGGTCAATCTGTCGAGGCGAGAGTGCAGGTAGACCCACGATGCGGAATGACAACAGTGGATCTGAAAAATCTTGGGTACAGCAGACGATCCGTTAGTCCTAGCCAATGATGTGGCAATGGTTATCTATGTGAAGGACTTGTCTACCAGACCGATAATGAGAAAATTTAAGGAAGCGAATACATCATACGATGAGCCAAAGCGCCACATAGTTCTTTCGGGGAAAAAGGGACATCGTGGGAGTGGAGGACAAAGGCAGACATGTCGAAGATTATGAAAAGTTTCATGAAATTCCTCCTTCAAAGTCAAGGCTGACCCCAAAGCATCCTGATAAATGATGAAGATTATCCATAGTTACGGCGCAATAAGCAAATGACACAAGCGAAGAAAAAGTGAAGACTTTCTCCGCAACTATTATGATGATACCATGCCAACTTTGTAACCCAGTATGATACCATGCCAACTTTCAACTTTTTCAGAGTATATTTGAAATGCTTTAATGTCTTATGGTTCGGCCCTCGTAATAATTAAAAATAGCAACAATAAGCTTTTTGTTGTAAGTAGAAACAAAATAAAATAAATAAAGCAAGAGAGAAAAAAAAAACAAAAAAAAAGTGTTTTCAAATTTGAAAACTAATGGCACTAACGGAAAGTTTATAATTTTCCTAAAACTAAAAGCAAAAAGAATTGAAAAATAAAGCAAAAAACAAAAGAAAATAAATAATGCAGAAATCAAAACAAAAAAACAGCAATAAGTATTTTGTTGTAAGTAGAAACAAAATAAAATAAATAAAGCAAGAAAGAAAACAAAAAACAAAAAAAGTGTTTCCAAATTTGAAAAGTAATGGCACTAACAGAAAGTTTATAATTTTCCTAAAAACTAAAAGCAAAAAGAATTAAAAAATAATGCAAAAAACAAAAGAAAATAAATAATGCAGAAAACAAAACAAAAAAACTGGAAAAAAATAAAAATAGCAACAATAAGTAAAGAAAACAAAAAAACAAAAAAATGCCTCCTACTGGGCCCCCACGGCCTGAATACGACATGAAACCCTACTATGGGCCAGGATTCAGGCCCGCAGTAGGCCCAGAAGGCCCATCAGGCACAGCAATAGCAAGTAGGCCCGAAAGCCTGCGGTGGAGAGGAGCTCGAGAGGGGTACGGCAGTGGGGCTTATAAACCACTGCGCGCCCCACTCAACTAGCGAGGTGGGACTAAACTTTGGCCCCAACGCGTGCAGCACAGGGGCCTTTGGTCCCGGGCATTGGTACCGGTTCGTGGCACCAACCGGTACCAAAGGCCGCCGCTTCCCTCCCTTTGGGCTGCCGAAAAAGAGGCCTTTGGTCCCGATTGGTGGCACCAACCGGGACTAAAGGGTGCATTAGTCCCGGTTGGTTTCACGAACCGGGACCAATGGCTTTGCTATATAAGCAAACACTTTGCAAAAATTTAGAACCTCATCGCCATGATTGCCCCCGACGACGCCGACCCTCCTCGGCGCCGCCAGTTGCTCCACCTCGCCGTCGCCCGCCGCGCCGCCAAGGCAGCCGCCCCCAACCCAGCGCCGTCCTCGTCGCCGGCCTCCCCGAGCCAGCGTCGTCCTCGTCGCCCGGCCTCCCGAGCCAGCCGCCCGAGCCCCTGCCCGTCGTCCCGCCCCTTGCCGGGCGCCCTCGCCGCCCCACCGTCGCCATCGTCATCTAGCCGCCCCATTGTGAGCAGCCACGCACCGGCTCTGTTTTTTTCTTTTTATTAGTTTAGTTTTTTTGTTCATATATATATAATGTATATGTGTATGTATGTGGCTATGTGTGTGTAGACGTTCAAAATGTATAAAAAAATTGTTCAGAACATGTTTTTCTTCATATATGTATTTTTTGTTCATATGTGTATTAATGTTTTCATATATGCAAAAGATAGATTTTTAGAAAAGTTAGGTTTTTTTGTGTTCATAGATTTTTTTTTTATATTAATTATTGTAGAATATGCAAATGTTTTTATATTCATATGAACAATGCATTAGGCAAAACCTTTGTTTTTTCAAATTTTCTATTTGAACATTTTTTAAAACAAGCAATACTAAAAGAATGAGAGGAAAACGAAAATAAGAAGAGGAAGAAAGGAGAATAAGAGGAGAGGAAGAAGAGGAGAAATAAATAAGAAGAGGAAATAAGAAGAAGAAGAGAAGAAGATAGAGGAGAAGAAGAAAAATAGAAAATTCTATTTTTCTTCTTCTCCTCTATTCCTTTCTTTCTTCTCCTCTTTTTTTCTTCTTTTTTTCTTCTTCCTTCTTCCTCTTTTCTTCCTTTTCCTTATTTTCCTTTCTCGAGGGAGAAGAAGAAAAGAAGAGTAGAAGAAGAAGAAAGGAATAGAGGAGAAAGAAGAAACTTCAACACGAGGGGGGTGCGATACCCCCTCCCGATAACATTATTTTCCCATGTATATGTATGTCGGCGTCGTTGTCGATATAACCCCTCGAGATAACCCGACATGAGGGGCGGTCGACATATATACCCCTCTCGACCGTGATATCTTATACAACGGCAGCACCCCCTCGGCCCTCTCGCTTGACCAAAACTCTCGAGGACACCCAAACCCTAGAGAGAAAAGCGATGTTGGTCTCCTACCCTCCCTCCTTGTGACCCTACCCGACAAATTAACTCTCTCGAGGCCACCCAAATTAACCCTTGAAGCATTGTGTCGAGGCGACCCCAAACCCTAGAGAAGCAGCGTCAAGGCCACTAACATGATTCCTTATTGTGATTAGCTAGCTAGTTCTACGTTTGCCACTAATATATATATATATATATATATATATATATATATATATATATATATATATATATATATATCCATCTCTACCATGTTTGAATAATAATTGCCATGTTGTAAATATTTGCGTAAACTATGGAGCACTCCGAGACGAAGAAAGCAGAAGCGATGTTGGGGCACATAATCGCACAAGGAAGTGATGAAGTTGCGTCATTTCTCAACGACACCGATGGTCCCGAAGGACTGGGTGAAGAAGAGGGCTATGTTCATGATGGCTTCACCCATTAATGCCGGTACAAGAAGAGGACTATGTTCATGATGGCTCGGTGACACAATGGAGGTACAAGAAGGAGACCGTCTTGATTGCTCCGGTGACCGAACCGAGTCCGCCAGATATATATATATATATATATATATATATATATATATATATATATATATATATATATATATATTAGTTAAGCCCGTCTTGACTAGTTAATTGATGCATCCATTGTTTTGGTATATGTACACATACTAATTACTCTCGTCTTTCTTCCTTATAATTTCTAGCCCTCCGGATCGAGCACAACCCGGTAAGGAGACGAGGCTGAAAGAAAAGTTGAGCTCGGATGAAAAGTTTGAGATCATAGAAATCGCGCTGACGGCGAACCGATTGAACCCATCTGGACAAGGAAGGCATTTTTACGCTCGGTCACGGGGTTCTTGTTAGGGACAAGATCCCGATCAGCATCCATCAATGGTATAAGCCTTAGGAGGAAGACCCTGAGGTGTCTTATGTCAATGATATGCAAAAAGAAGATCTTTGGACTCAGCTGAAGGCAAATTTCACCCTACCGCCAGAGGAGGATCCGGAGAAGCCAGTTAAAGAGCAATTAATCAAGTATTGTGCTCTTAAGAAGATGGCAACCCTAATGAGGAGGTGGAGGAAAGAGCTGAACCAGTTTGTCCAGAAAGAAAATAAACCAGAATTCATCGGCAAATATGAGAAGATCAAAGACCAATGGCCCGCATTTGTGGCCCACAAGACATCGGAAAAGAGTAAGAAGATGTCGGCGACAAACAAGCAAAATGCTGCGAAGAAGAAGCTTCACCATCGCACAGGTCGTGGCTACCTCAAAGCCCGGCCTAAGTGGTCCAAGGCTGAGCATGATCTGCTTGAAAAAGGGATCGAACCAGAGACAATGTACTGGCCAGACCGTTGCCGGACTTGGTTCTTCGAGGCTGGCGAAACCTTGGACCCTGTAACAGGGAAGTGCTAGTGGACGGACGAGCAACTGCAAATACCAGTCAAGAACCTTAAACACTATATCGATGTAGCGCAGCGAGGGACGTTCCTTCCAAACAGGGAGAAGGACGAGCTCACAATGGCCCTTGGGAATCCTGAGCACCCTGGACGGACACGAGGCACGCCAGGCTCCATTCCGTGGAAGGTTGGTTTTCCGGACGCGGGGTTACAAAACCCACGAGAGGAGGAAGAAGCTGGAGCAGGACCAACTGCGGCGCTGCACGAAAGGGTAATGTGGCTAGAGGAACGAGAAGCGGCAGATCACAGCAAGCGGCCTGCGAAGCTTCCCCGGTTACCCTGCCATCTCGGTGGAGAAGCGGTAGCGGCATCCACCGAGCTGCTTCAGCCGGAGCATGTCTTGACGGCTCCTGCCAGCTATCCCGTGGATTGTATCACGGAGTCTCAAAATTGCCACATTATGGCGCGATGGATGAATTTGAAGGTCAAGGCGGCTGTTGGCCAAGTTTATCCTAGTGGACCCGGCACAACTTATCACTGCCGGCCGATTCCGTAGGATATGCTAAGGTGATGGTGGATGAAATAACGGAGGGATTTGAGGACCTCCTGCTTGACCACCCTACCGGTGAAGGGAGACTAGGCTGGGTTACGCTCAAGACTCCATGCCTATGGCGGAAGGAGCTCATCAACCTTCCGAACTGGACGCCTCCGCCTCCTCCTCCTCCTCCGGCGAGTCAGGGCACTCTGCCACCTCCACTGCCTCCTCCTCCGGCGAGTGACGATCAGGGCACGCGTGGCGGTTTTCCGCCTCCTTCTCCGGCGCGTGGCGGCACTCCGCCTCCTTCTCCGCCTGCGCCGGCGCGCCCGAGCAGCCAGCCTCCTCCTTCTCCGCCTTGTCAGCAAGGGCGGAAGAGACCCGCCGCCGCTCCGGCTGCTCCGGCGCGTTGTAGTCCTTCTCCTCCGCCTCGTAAGCAAGCAAAGAAGACATCCGCTCCGTCTGCTCTGCCGGCGTCTAGCAGTACAGCCAAAGGCGGGAGGAAATACAGATTCAGTCCTTGTCTGAAGACTCCAGAGAAGTACCGTACGAGAGGACCGAGGAGGAAAACGCGAAGATCGCGCAGACCGAAGTGGATGACTATTTTGCAGGGTTGAAAGCAAAGAGACATCCACCTCCGGAGGAGAAGGTAGATCCGGTGAAAGTGAAGCGCACTCTGGCTGCCCTGAGGAAACCGGCAAAGTCTCCGCCGAGAACCAACTATGAGCGACATTCTTGAGCAGACATATCTCCAAGCGGAGCGGTCGGGAAATCTTGTCGGACATCAAAGAGCAAAAGAACGAGCAGCTGCGAAAAAATTGACCAGCTCGGCGAACAAGCAAACCAATCGTGCCCCCGCTCAATGTGTCTAGCGGCAACATCGTCGCTAATGTTCCGGGATGGTGGCGGTTATGGCAATCTACAAGATTACACCTGCTGACGATGCACTTCCTGAATACAAGAAGGTGGAAGTACACGAGATCTGATGCAGGAAGCCTCTCGTCAAAGATGAAAAATCTCTAACAACGATGATGCGAAGATTCCATACTTGGTACATGAAAACCTGCAGAGAGTCTGGGGGGACGAATAGTTTGTATCTGCGTATTAAAGAGGTGCACGACCTCGTTGGAACTGATCTGTTGTGTGTTCCATTTGAGGAGTTCTTCGCGTTCTTCAATCAAAAGTCCCTCGATAAATTAACGGTCTTTTGCTACTGCGTGTAAGTACTATTTCTGTCATTAAGTCTCTATATATAGCTCGGCTCTTTCATTGCATGTATTTATAATTAATTATCCTCAATATATTATGCAGATTGAAGATAGTCGAGTGCAAAAAAATGAAATCTATGATATTGGGTTCATTAACACAAATATCATAGATGTATTTCTGGTTGAAAAGCACGTCAAAGAGGCCGAGGACAACTTGCTACAATCGTTGATCAAAAATCAAAACAAAGATACCATACTCTTTCCTTACAACGGCAAGTGAGTGTTCTTGATCGTTTGCATATTCGGTTTCCCTTATTACTCGAGCGAGGTTATAGTAATGTAATTGATGAGTTATGCATGCGTGTGCAGGTACCACTATATTCTTCTGAGATTAAGCTTGAGCGTGGAGTAGTAACCGTCTTAGACTCGAGACGGAAAGATCCCAGCACCTATGCGGACATGACTGAAATGTTCAACAAGTAAGTTCAATCGATCATTATCGCACCATAGCGGCAACTTTTTGTTCATTTCCTGATATCTCAAGTAATAATAATTATTTTCTTTGTCTTGCAGGGTTTGGAAACAGTTCACTGCAAAAGCTCCGGGACTGCCGAAGGAGCTGCGATATACATACCGAAGTAAGTACTCTTGGCTAGCTAGTTGTGCGCATCTCCCGTTGATTCTATAGCTATACTTTCATCAATGCCATTTATAATGCTTCATTATCAGTTTGATTGACCTCTATTTCTCGTAAAGTGCTTGTAGCAGGAACAAGGGAATGATTTACGTGGATACTACGTATGCGAGTTCATCTACAACGCGACTTTGAAAAATAAGCGGGCTACTCTCAAAGACAATATGAAGTGCGTAAGCAATTAATAATATTCACAATTTCATTTTATTACACCATCATTTCTGTTGAGTTTCATTCATATATATGTATTAATAAACCCCCTTCTTCAAAATAGACGTGGCAGATGCGGAATGAACTCCTAGAACCAGATCTCATTAAAGCAATTCAAGAGGAATTGGTGGGATTCTTTCTTGACCACGTCATCAATAAAGTCGGAGAATACCATGTGGAAGTTGATTTCAAATGCCAGGGGACTGTAATTAAGAGATCTTATATATTGTACATGTATGTAGCCAGTAGCGTCGGACGTACATGATATGAAAACTTGTTGTTCGACCAATCTCTCGGAGAAGGACAGGTCGATCGATCATTTCTCTCGGTATGCATGACGAACTTCTGTACTCCATGGTTCCCTTCATTTTCTTACTAGCTAGCGTGTCGAGGGCTATATGTATATAGTACGTAGCGTCGACCAAGCACGGACATAAGAGAGGATACTTCTCTCTATTAATTAGCTAGCTAACACAATATATGAAACACCTAAATTAACCCCCAAAACCCCAACCCCCTTAAAAAAACAAAACCCCAGCCAACTGGAATCTTGGCCTTTGGATGCCTTTTGGTCGGTTGGTGCCACCAACTGGGACCAAAACCCTACTGGGCTCGGCGCACCGGCCACGTGGAGGACCATCTTTCCCGGTTCGTGTTAGAACCGAGACTAAAGGGGGGAGGTATTAGTAACGACCCATTAGTCCCGGTTCATGAACCGGGACTAAAGGCCCTTAGGAACCGGGACTAATAGGTGTTTTTCTACTGGTGCATGTTGGAGCCTCCACTTTCTGTATAGCCTCTATCTTTTTGGGATCAATCTCTATGCCGTCTTCATGAATAATGAAACCCAAAAACTTGCCAGCTGACACGCCGAAAGCACACTTTAAAGGATTCATCTTCAATCCATATTTTTTCACTCTTTCAAAAGCTAAACGCAAATCGGCCAAGTGAGATTCAAAAGGATCCGATTTGACAACAATATCATCAATATAGACTTCAAGTATGATGCCGAGTAAATCATGAAAAATCAAATTCATAGCCCTTTGATATGTGGCTCCAGCATTTTTTAATCCGAATGTCATCACTGTCCACTCGAATAAACCAAGGAAACCAGGACATCGGAAAGCCGTTTTGTACATGTCTTCTTGACCATAAAAATTGATTGTATCCGCATTACCATCTAGAAAGCTAATAACCTTATGTCCAGAAGCATCATTAATAAGCATATCGGCTATTGGCATGGGATACTCATCTTTGGGTGTAGCCCTATTCAAATCTCTGAAATCAATGCACACCCTCAACTTGTCGGATCCCTTCTTCTCCACTGGGACAATGTTAGAAATCCACTCGGCATACCTGCAAGGTCGAATGAAATTAGCTTCAAGCAGTCGACGGATCTCTTCCTTGATCCGGTCATATGTTTTCGGATTAAACTTTCTGGCCGACTGTTTATATGGTCTAAAACCAGCCTTTATAGGTAACCGATGCTCTAGCTCTCGGCTTAAACCTGGCATCTCATGATATTCCCACGCAAAGCAACAAACATATTCTTTCAATAGCTCGATTAACTTAGCTTTACAATCGACTTCCAATTTTTTGTTTATAAACGTTGGTCGAGTGACTGAACCATCTCCAATGTCTACCTCTTCTAATGGACCGGTCGATGTAAAACCTTGTCCAAGTTTATCCATGTCATCCAACTCCTTTATAGACTCATACATATCGTTCTCGCTGGACCGATATTGCACCAGACGTTTTTGTAACCATTCGGAGCTAGAACCCATTTAAACATATCATACCTTGGAGCCGATTGCATTCAGTCGGCTTTAAAGAGACAAGCACAAAACTACTCTTGGTTGCGCTGAGAAAATCAAACTCTGATAAGTGACGCCCCGTCAAGCAAGTAGCATTGGGATGTTGCCAATCCACTGATGCATCGGCCAAAGCAACACAAGCCGAGTTATCCGCATGAATGACTTCCACTTCATCATCAACCCTTTGAATCAAAAACTGGTGCATAGTGGATGGCACGACTGGTTTGCATGAACCCAATCACGGCCTAGTATGACGTTGTAGTTACCTTGCACCTCAGCGACAAAGAATGCAGTAGCCAAAGTTTTGCTTCCGACTGTAAGCTCCACATACATTACACCTTTGGCTTCAGTTTTCTCTTTGCCTTCAAAACCGTTGAGCACCATATTGGTCTTGATCAATTCTTCATCAGGCAAACCCAATTTCTTGAAGACTGAATAGGGCATAAGATTTACCACAGCACCTCCATCCACAAGCATCCGAGAGAGCAGCGACCCATTTATATGACCTCTGAGATATAACGGTTTCAGATGCGTTACTGGTTCTTTTGGCTTCTCGAATATTGCATTTTTAGGGCCAAAGTCCAGCTGAGCCACTTCCCCTTCCTCATCTACAACATGAAACTCAGCAGGTAAGTAATACACCATATTGATATCCATACCTTCATGAACCGGTGTAGATTCATAGTCCAACATATCAGCCTCCTCCTCGAGTGCATCCACCGATTCTGAAATTTGTCCGAGTGAAGAGGAAGCAATAGGTAACGTAGACGATGCAATGATTGCGTCATCCTCTTTTGGTAGTGTGGGTGCTGTTGTGATAGGTGTAGAAGCCACTGCATCTTGTATTTGTTTGGGCCTCCACACTTGTTTTGTAGGTACCATAGGCCGAGTGTCATTGAACAACTTATCCCTTTGCTTCTCGGCCCCTTGTTCTGCCATCTCTTGATTCCTTAACCTCCGTAGTTACTCTTCTGTGTCTTTGTTAGCCCTGGAGGACACCACTTTGGTCGAGTGTATTTAGGATCTCTCACCTTTTGGCTGGTGCTTGCTTCATGGTCATTAGCCGAGTGTTTTGGCGCGATAATAAGAATCGCCTCAGTCGAGCGGTTACGCGCAGTAGGCTGCTGTATGGCGAATGTTTTGGTGCCGAAGATAAGTGACTCGACATCCATTTTTTCCTTGCCTTTTCCCGACTCAACTGCTGCAACACTTGGCGATTTAACACGCCATTCTTTTCGACTTTCGAGATGCATGAAATTTCCACTCGGGCGCATCTTTTTACTCTGATGGAATCCACTCGGATGGATGTCACTCGGATTGAATCCACTCGGACGGAATTCACTCAGATTGATGTCACTCGGATGATACTCACTCGGATGAAATCTACCCATCCACATTTTTTCACTTGGATAGCTTCCATCTGGGTGCATTCTTACACTAGGATATTTTCCACTCGGTCGCATGTTTTGACCAGCCGACTGATAGTCACCGATGTTCAGTCGGCCATTATATGAATAATAAAGTCGATCCCACACAGATTGCCTCTGCTCTTCTGAAAACTGCGCCCTTGGTCCACTTGGTTTCATATACTGACTGAACATATCATCTGATTGTGACCTTGGTCATTTCAAGTATGATGGCCGGTTAGAGCTGGAACCAGCCGACTGATTAGCATATTTGGACAGCAACATATCAAAAGTTGGTCTGATTTGTTTGCGCTGCACTTTAGCTTTACTCATCTTCCACTTGCCAACTTCAGGACTCTTGGGTTTAACAAATTTAACTCGGCGTCTTCTGCTGTACCAAAGGCTGCCCCGAGCGTAGGATTTTTGATGGTGATTTTGATCACTTCCTTGCCATCGGGTTGTTTATCAAGCACGATCTGCCTCCCCAGACCTTGTCACCCTCCTTATCTTTCCTGGGCTCACCAACAATGACATTAGCTTTATTAGCAGATTCGGCTACCTCCGGCCGAATGAGTAGCTTCTTCCCCTCCAAATTCACGGTATTCATTGGAAAAGGTTGTTTATCAACTTGCATCTCAGAAAAGTCCAATCGTCCGTGGCCTATTGTATTTGTCGTCGAAAAACATTGCAATCGTTAGTAGCATGAGAAAAAGAATTATGATACTTGCAATAAGCACGCCATTTTAGCTCTTCAGACGGCGGTAAAGTATGAGATATTCTAATAATCTTAGCCAGCAGCAAGGCATCAAATATTCTATCACACTTAGCAATGTTAAAAGTAAATTTCATCTCTTCATCATGATTCTTACGAATCGGTTTTAGATCATCGCAAGTAAAGGGTTTGGCCTTAGATGGCCAAACAAATTCAGTAGCAAAAATGTCACCCTCATCGTCTGAGTGATCACTATCATATTCCACCATATTCATCTTTGGACGATCAGCTTTGTATCTATGCACTTATTTGAGATCTTTGCTTCGGCTTTCCTGAGCCAAAGCCCTTTGCAAGACTTGGTTGATATTTAAAAACTCATAACCTTCTAGCTTTTCTCTAATGGGAGTTCTCAAACCACTCAGCACTAGGTCTGCCAAATCTCTCTCGGTTATCACTAAACTAAAGCACCCGTTTTTTGTTTCTCTGAATCTCTTGACGTAATCGGAGACCGATTCATCATGCTTCTGTTTAACCGATGTTAGATGTGACAACTTGAGTTCATTGTCACCGCTATAAAAGTGATCATGAAATTTCTACTCTAGCTGTGACCAAACCTGAATGGAACCATGTAGTAAAGAAGAAAACCATGAAAATGCAGTACCAGTTAATGACAAAGGAAATAAACGCACTTTCAACTCATTTAGTGAGCCTGCTTCACCTAGTTGTGCTAAGTATTGACTAACATGCTCCCATGTGGTTTTTGTGCCCTCTCCATTGAACTTAACAAAATCTGGAATCTTATATCCCGGAGGGCACTGGATGGCATCAAAGTACTCGGGGTACGGCTTTTGGTAAATCCGATTCCGAGGTAACTCAACTCCAAAATTCTCTCGAAGCATCTTAGCCATCTCCTCTCTAAGATTAGCTAAACCATCATCCATAGTGGACGATGAAGCTTGTGGCGATGGCATAGGAGGAGTAGGGTTACTAGATGTAGGTAGGCATTGTGGCATGTATGTCACCCATAATTTGGTAGTGGTCGAGTGGTTGTAACTTGTAGGTAGGGTTTGGTTAGCGTTGCCACCCAGACCTGGCATGCTCATAATAGGGTTGATGGGTGCAGTCACAATCTGATTTGTTTGGGTAGGATAATAAGTCATCGGCACGGGAGACGCCGATGAAATAGGTAAAGCTAGATTAGGGTTTTGCACACTAGCAGCTACACCATCATTACCACTAGACGATTGAGATATATTCTTTTGAGCATTAGTATTTTCTATGAAAGTTTGATAGACCAGATTGTTACCATCAGCAATACGACTCTCATTCTCAACCCACTGCTCAGGAGAAAAGGTAGTACTCACAGAGGGTTTAACCTGCTCGGCTTGAAGAGGAGGGAACTTGATTTCTTCAATCGGAGTGATGTTGCCTTGGCGATCCTTCTTGAATTTTGCAAGGAACTCCTACAAGTCCTTCTCTTCGCGCGCCTTCTTGTACTCCTCATAGACTTGGCGATGATCGGCCGATATCTCATCAAGACTGGGCTTAATGATGTTATCGGCGTCTACCTCAGATGGCTTGGGAAGATCGGACATGGTGGGTGATGATGATTGATCTTTGTTCCCCAGCGGAGTCGACAAAAAGTGTGTTGACACATGAACACGTCACGTGTACCCTCGACGCCGGGGGTGATGCACCGAAGCTCACGTCGAAGGAGACCCCACCGACAGTGCGATACGCAAGACAGTCGGCGGGCGCTTTTGCAGACCCGAAACCCTGCGCACCTGGGAGGGACCCCGTCAGGGATTGCGGTGGCTATGGGCTGCGCTAGGTCGATTCGCTCGCCCCTAGAGCCTCGGGATTCGCAGCTCTCAAACACGAAGAACAGCGAAGAACGAGAGAGAAAATGGTGGAGAGATAAAACGTAAACTGGAAAAGTAGTATATTGATTTGTTCGATTGTGTGTTGTTCAATCGGTCATCACCCCCAATATATATAAGAGGCGGCTGGACTTCCTGTACAAGTAAAGGATTCATCTAGGCTTTCCTTACAAGAAATTACATCAATTCACGCCCTAGAGTCCTAGTTCTATTCCAACTCGGATTCAGTCTGAATCTGGCCCAACTTCTGTCTTCCTCCTTGCACGGGCCGCCGAGCTTGCATATGATCTCCGATCAAGACGGGCCAAATATCAAACTTGTGCGCCTCGACGATACGAACAACTTTCATGTTGATTACTTTTTCAAATAAGGCCATCTTGAATACTTCTCGAGGTCATCTTTACCTTCCAGTCGGACTTGGTCCTGCAGTAGACTGGATTATCCGAGTCCCGTAGTGAATTTGTAGGCCATATACTATCTCTGATGATGATGACTCCAAAACCAAAGTTTACCGTCTTGATTATACGCATAATTTCTGTATTGAACACTTCTTCATCTGAGCTCAACTTGATAAACTTTCGGAAACATGTTCAGTTTTACTCGGATTCGAGCTCATCCACTCGGATATTAGAGACTTTCAGTCGGACCGTCCGACTGGACTTTTCCACTCGGAAAACAATCTTTCACTCGGATGACTATATTTCCACTCGGATGACTATATTTTCACTCGGAAAGCAATATCTTACCCGATCGGCAAGTTTTCGTTCCGATGGTAATCTTTTCACTCGGAACATTTTCATCTGGAGGACAATTTCACTCGGATGACTATATTTCTATTCGGATAATAATAAGTTCATTCGGTCAGCAAACTTCCACTCGACCGGTAAATTTTCACTCGGATGATAAGCTTTTTTACTCGATCGGTGAGTTTTTACTCGAAAGTTAAGCTTTCACTCGACCGGTAAGTTTTCACTCGGACGGCCAGCTTTTCACTCGACCGCAAACATAGCCAGATCTTGATTTGTCTCCTCAGGTCTCATAGGACCTCAGATTGTGACAAATTATATATGAAAACCGATCAGCTCGACGAGACGAAACTTTCTCGTGTTGAAGTTTTTCCGATTCAAGGCCTTCTTAAGGGCCGAATCGCTCGCGCGACCCATCAGACAGGGTGTCTGGTACTTCGCGCCATATTTCCATTCAACTTCGGTCTGCAGTGTATTGCCTCTAACTTTTGCGTATGAACTCTTGAGATGATTTATATATCAAAATCGATTGCCTCGACGAGACGAAGACAATTCCTTTAGAGTGCTCCTCCATCCGAGGTGGTCTTGAAGGCATGATCGGCCGAAAACCACTCGAAATATTGAATTCTGCCACTCGGAATACAATTTCGGCCCCTAAGATGTAGTCGGACGATGATTACCTAAACATCAAAGTTGTTCCACTCGGTGATGTGAAACTTTTCATGCTAAAAACCCTTTAACTCGAAGCCATCTCATTTTCTTTTTATGCCGTGTCAAAATCTGATGTCAACAAGGCTTAGGGCTTGTTTGGATTACCGTTTCTGTCTCAGATACACCTGTAAAAAATACAGGTCGCTGCTCGTCGTTTTATTTCCGGATGGAGATCTGCTCATGGACGGTAAAATACACGTGTAGAATAAATACACCTGTATCAGAATACACCGCATCTAAGCGCGGCCTTAGGATCGGAGCGTCTTTTCAAAGGGTCGGTCGAATTCGAACGTGAGGGTTGTGCACAAGGCAGCAATTAATTGAGCGCTCATTGCATGCTGTCCTGGCATATGCCATTTGCCATGCACCGAACGGTGTTCAAGTGACATTGAGGTTTCGTATGTACCGAGTACCGTTGTAACGAGCTGTCTGGGCATTCCGAGCCCACATGACATAGTAACGTGGGTGGGTTGGGATTTGCATGTGAGCGCAAGTGGCATTGGCAAGCCATTTTTATCCATATAAGGACAGTTCCGTGTTTGACGTGCAGGGATGCACGAGTTCTAATATATGTAGACCAGTAGAGAACAAAAACTCAAAGCTAGAAAATTTAGCACACGAACGACTACAATTATGGATTTATCGTTCTTAATTGTTGACAAATGCAAATCCTATATCTTTTATATCTAAATAGTCAGCCCAATTATTAGATTTCCGCGGTCTTTCACGCCACCTTAATTATTGATAGCCATCCAATCAACTATGATATCAACAAGTTATGCATGTATTATTAAGTTATCTTTTGCGTTAATCCATCCATGCATAACAATGCCACATCACAAAATCATGCATTTTATTTTTTTCCCCATGAATCTATGCATGCGAACACTGCTACCTCATCAAGTCATGCATGTAAATCACAAGTTCATTTTTTTGTGTTATTTTCTGTTGGTCATGAATGGTATATGTAAACTGAGAATACTCATATATTATTTTTTTGAAATGTAAACCGAGAATACTCTTAGATTTGTTCCTCTATGTCGTTAGTAAGGATTACTTGTATAATAATTAGCATCTTACCAGTTTTTCTCATAATATAATACATTTTTAATTTCATTATCTGCTTGTCATGATAATTGGTTAGTGATTTAGCATACCTAGTATTTTATTTTAAGATAGAGACCAACTAATAATATTGCAAAACTAATATGGAGATTAACTACAATAGCATAATCATGTTGAAAGTCTTAAATATTGCAAACCCTCTCGTAAAATAAATAAATGCACTAAGTTAAAAGTTCTTAATTGTTTTCCCATCAAATGTTTTCCTGGTTAAAATTTATCTATGATGCCCCACTTTCTTAGTTCTTAGAACTGTTTATTGGACTCCGACTATGAGCTTTTGAGTGGACTCTATCTTCTTTGAGGTGCCCGACTCCCTTCTAAAATTTTCTTGACCACTCCAATCCCCCAAAAAAATTATCAGCACATTCTGCGAAAGAATTAACTCAAATCATACCCAAATCAATTAAAAGACTTGAACAAACAATAAATAAAATGGATCAATGACTATAAGTTTGGTCGAGATAGAGAAGTAATTACTTGCTGCTGCAATAGATCGCGTTGACGATGCCGGTCTCATGGGAATTTGCCTCCCAATTGACATGTGCCTAAACGTTGGGTTGTTGGCTCGAAGTGGACAACAGTCCACACCACTCTGATATCTTTTCTTACTAGAAGGGCATTGCGCGCTTTGATGTGCTGCTTATGTTCTTGGTGTTGTACATGTTTTATTTTTACATGGTAAATTTTCTAAGTTGTGAAAATTATTTACGTGCCAGTTGGTTATCCGTGTGGGGCGAAATAAGGGGGGGGGGTTTCTTTTTAGCAGAGATGCTAAACCTAGGAACAGACCTTACAAAGTCACGGTTATGGATGGATGTGTCTATTTATGGTTGGAGATTAGCGGAAGATTAGCCCAACGATGAGAATTAGGGAAGTGAGTGGTGGGCTGATGTTTGATATGACTAATCCATAGCGAATCGTCTATGAGTGTATCATTGTTTCTTTTTGTGGTGTTTGGGTGGGTCTTTTTGACCTTATGATTGGAGGGTGGTTTCCAATTAATATGAGTACATGAGAAAGTTACCTATGTTGTTGGTTGCGTGTGTTATGCTGGTACTAAATGTGTCGTAGGTGGCACTTCCTTTTTGTCAACGAAGGCCCACACAACACAGGCACTTACCGAGGGACCCATTCATCGAGAGATCTGATCATGAAGACCTATCAATCGTGTATACAATCCATATTGAAGACCTCAATTGAATCATAGGCTTTAAAATTAGTGAGCTTAATGAAGTTAGAAATTTTATTGACACAACCAAGGATTGATCGAGTCAAAATCAAGGCATTAGAATTTTATACCTCAATCGAATGGGAGAGCTCTGAAATTAGGGAGCATAGTGTATTAAAAAATTGAATGAGATAGCTCCTTGTGAAATTTTTGACCCGGTTAAAATCAGGTGCTCCAATTCCAATTGGAGACCTCAATTGAATGCGGGCTCTTTTAAACTACGGAACGTAGTGTTACAGATGCCAAAATTAGGGAGCATAATGTATTAAAAAAATTGAATGAAAAAACTCCTTGTGAAATTCTTGACCTTGTCAAAATCGGGTGACCAATTTCAATTGGCGACCTCAATTGAATGCGGGCTCTTTTAAACTAGGGAGCTTAGTTTTTATAGAGGTTGGCCATGTGCACGCGACATACATGACATGTTTATTTAACTTTCTACTTGCCTTTCCACATTGCCTTAAGGAATTTCATACGAATAGAAAAATCATAGACAGTGAGATGACATGTATCTCCATTATTATAGAGAAAGATGTGTCATTTGATCCACACAGCAGAAATTTTCCATTGAGTATAGACTGATGTTTTTTCCTTTGAAATTTTTCCGCCTCAGCTTGCATAGTGCGTGTGTCGCTAGCTGTTGCCCTGCTGCGCGCCCTGCCTCACCAATCCCAGCTGTGTTCATGTCTCGCCTTCTGCCTCCCTAACACGATGGTTCAAGACTAGGGATGTGTAGACCAACCATGATTTGAACGCCTAAGGTTTGTTACTTCAGTAAGAGAATGTCCATCGGATGATACAAAAATTGGTTCCCCAAATGGTTCTACGGCAGAAGAGAAAGGTTTTGGGCATCATAGGATTTTCTACCCTGAAATTCGGAAAGCAATATAAACTTGAGATCCAATGGTGGGGAGTTTGGGAGGAGGAAATGATGGTCGTCAGGATCCGAGCTCGATTTTGGACGGAGGAGGCCGCCGTGGCCGAGATGGTCACCGGGGACAGTACTTGGGAGAGACCAGGTGGCAGAGGGAAGTTGTGGTTGTAGCGACTCCCACGATGGCACGCCGTCCGTGCTCCATGAAATCCGAATGAGGCCGGCGGCTCACCGGTGGTCATGCCGGTCAATTAGACGTCATCCGGCCTCTTATCAACCTCGGCGATCGATGGTGTTGTGGCGGCAACCATCTCGGGTAGTAGGGGAGCGGGGGAAACACTGGAATCGGTCGGAATTGACGGTCACCTTATGAGCTTCTGTGGTAGTTGTGGGGGCCGTGATGATTGTCTCAACCGGAAGGAATGAGCAGCAGTGCTATGGGCGATCGTCAATGTGACGGTTGCGAGAATCGGCTGAAATCAGGCGACGCTGAAGTTTCAGCATGGCGTTTGGGTTCCCAAAGCAACTAGGATGGAAGTCGCGTTCATGGCTTCCATGCAATAGATATGCACAACGATTTTACAAAACTTGCCCGCAAATTAAAGGATCTTATATAAACGAAGAGCACATGAGTCTTCAACGTTGTCCAAATTTAAGAGAGCCGAGGTCGTCATTGCAGAAGTCATGTTTTATATCTGACTTTATAGGGTGGTTTTTCACAAAATATACGTTGAACTGGCTTGCACTACCGGAATCGCACTCTATCCCTGACTAGCCGTCGGAACAGGCCTATGCTGATGGCCCCCGTCGGCATAGGGCCGTCGGGAACATATCCGTTGGCGTAGCCAGGATGACCGTCAGCATAGACCCTATCCCGACGGTGGCCGTACATCTATGCCGACGGCCCTGGCCGTCGGCAACGTTATCGCCTAACGGCGGCCGCCGTCAAGTGTTGTCCAGTACCTGCTTGCCACGTCGCAGGTCTATGCCGACGGCCCAGCCGTCGTCATAGTTCCAAAAATGGCAAGACATGCCACATGGCAAGCAGGCGTCACCCCTGAGGCAGGTTTATGCCGACGGCTCGGCATAGTTCCAAACTAAGCCGACGACTAGGCTGTCGGCATAGCCCTGCCACGCAGCAGCCACTGGGAGCTCCTGGGGTAGGTCTATGCCACGTGTCAGCCACTGGGAGCTCAGGCCAGGTCTATGCCGACGGCCTTGCCGTCGGCATAATTTCTGTCTGTTTTTTTTTCTGTTTTTTTCAGCTCAATTCATTTGAATATATACATACAGCATATATAAGAATCATACAACAATATATGCATCACGTAACAATAAGGAGCAGCATCACACAACAAATTCATCATCACACATCATAAGAAGCATCGCAAAGCATGAACATATAAGTATCATCACCACCAAGCATATAAGAATCTCACAAACAACAATAAGATAAGAAACATCACAAGCATATAAGTATCATCACCATCAAGACCGCCACAATGTGACCCAAAGGCTTAAGCGCCAGGACGTCGAGCACTGCGGAGGTCGTCACCACCAAGACCGCCGAAGCCCATGTCGTCACTGCTAGCGGCAGCGGTACCGCAAAGACCGCCTCCAGCTCTGCCTCTGCCTCCGTGGATCGGAGTGGTCGAGCTCCGTGACTCGGGAGTGCTGCGAAGACCACCGCCAACGGCTGATCCACCGGTTCCCTGGATGTTGAAAAGACATATTAATGGGATATATGACTGTGTTGAAAGGCATGATATGCTTTTAGTGAATAGATTGGGGATGAACTAACCGGCGAGGGGCCAGCGTTACGTACACAAACTCCTCAAAGATCAGCAACGTTGGTTGTGCTGTAGGACCCTCTGCTGATGGCCATTGAGGACACCTGCCGGCCGCCATTTCCTAAAAAGCGTGCTGCATCTGGCGATCCCTCTACTGATGGTATGCATGAATGTGGTCGTGCCACGCCATGGTCTCCTGGCGTGTGTACTCCATCTAGTCCTACAGTATGACATGATGGAACTCATAAAACTACTAAATGCGGAAAATAAAGTGAGCAATGAAGATAAAAGGGAAAATACTTACAGTTTGCCGCTCCTGAAAGAGGGACTGTGACGGTGCACTGCTCATGGGCGTGCTCGTGCGCTGGCTCAGGCTCTGGTCGATCCGACGGAGCTGTGTGTAGGAGATAGTAGGAGTGATCACAGCATCGAGAACCGACTCCCGACCGTGCTCCTTCGGCCCCATGCCCACCACTACCCTTTCGTCCAAATCCGCCACAATGGGGTCAGGTGTGTCAGGATGTAACCTCAGATACCCATCGGAGTATGCCTTCTTCCTATGCGCGGTCTTCTTGCCGTAGTAGTTGGGCTCGCCAGGCTTGGGGTCCTTCCGCGTATGGGCGATCTCCCACGCCTGCATGTGTGAGAGCGGCCACTTCAGTTTCTCCTCCTACACCACCAAACAGAGGTTAATCATACATAAGAAAGTGATGGTAAATAGAAGAAGAAGAATGTTTAATTGGGTTAGTCATACATTAACTGCCTTGTGGAGATAGTGGTTTCAGATTCCCTGAGCATGTACTCCCTCCTTCCCTCGGTTAGCCTTGTTTTTGACTCTCATAGCCGCCCAGGCTCCAGCCTCATCACACCAAAGATCCACCAATGCCACCCAAGACTCGTCTTTTCCATAACACCAATTTGGACACACCTACATAATGAAAGCATAATGGCATGTCAACACGAAACGGTGAAATGTACCGCAAGGTAATGAAAGCATAATGAAAAATATTTTATACTTACCTTCAAGAACTCGTCCCTCTCCAAGGTAATGCCTATCCTCCGCGCGTCTTCCTTGGTCATTTCACACCAAGATAGTCGTGATGGTATGTCGAGATGGCCACTTAGCGCACCTCGTACTGCATCTGGCGGGCCTTCTTCTTGCATTGGCGCATCACGATCTGGTCCGCTCTGGCCCTGTGCTCCGGAAGAACTCGATAGAATTTCTACAATCATGCATGAAACGAGAATGAAAGATTCCATGAGTTAAATCATTCATGAAACTAGAATGGACTTGTGCTTCTGAAGAGAACCCACCTAGAAAGTGGTGATCACGGCCTTGGCATGGGTCCCATGGTCCGCGTGGAGGGCTACTTCCCAGTGCTCCCAGCTCGTGGCCAAGACCCGAAGGTCCGGGTGCCTGACTGGATCCGGACAGTACAACCCCGACCAGTGTAACTTCAGCAAGACGGTGATGAGGCCGTTGTGAACACGGACCCCTTTAGAATATATCCAGTTGCTGCAAAAGAATGTACTATTAGCATGTGACAAGCAAAATAAATAACAACCGGAATGAGCATGTGACAAGCAAAATAATGAAATTATTATGAAGTGACACTTACACTTTCCTCGTGGGCTCAATGAGCCACTTATGCTCCTCAGTAGCAGGAACCTGCTTTGGTAGCTTTGGCGTTACCACGCAGCCACCCCTTGTTGTCAACCACCTCCCCGCCACCACCATCATCCCCGCCACCACCCTCCTCCTCACCTGCCTCCCCCTCCCCAACCTCCTGCTCCTCCTCCTCGTCCTCCTCCTCCTCGCCTGCTTCCTCCTCCACCCCCTCCTCGGCCCCATCCCGAACCTCCTCCTCCTCCTCCTCCTCATCCTCCTCCTCGCCTACCTCGTCCTCCTCCTCCTCCTCCTTGCCAGAGGGTACCTCAGTAGAGGAGGGCCTCGAAGACAACACCCCTAAGTCGGTGAGGGTGTGCTCTTTCTGGCCGCGACCCCCTATAGTGGCTCTCCACCCACCAGCTCGCCCTCTAGGGGCTCTCCCCCCGCCCCCTTCTCCTCTAGGGGCACCTCTCCCTCGACCTACCTGTGAGGAGTCATCGTCAAGTAGCCGGGGGGGGGGGGGGGAGGATTTGGTGCTCGACCATTCCGACTAGGCAGGTCGACGACATTGCGTAGGAAACCCACGCCGTCGGTCTTCCCCTTGCCCATGTTCCACGAACCTGCATTGAAAAGAGAATAAGCAATTAGTAAATTAATGAAATGAAGGAAAAAAGCATGATAATAAGGAATAATAAACACATTAATAAAAATGAATAAAAAGGCATATTCCTAAACTATAGAAAAAAAAGACTTGAATCGTACATCTGCTAGAACCCATATGAATCATCACTGTTGTAACCTCTTTCTCGGTCCATCTCATCATCACTATTAATCATATCATCTTCGTTGTCTGACGGAGGTGGAGGCTCTTCCTCGTCGTCAGCCTCTTCGTTTAACTTTTCTAGCATAAGTATGTCATTTTCATTGACAATGGTCTCACCATCATTCCGTGCATCGTCATCATTTGGATCCACATCATCATCACCCAATGGTCTAGCGTCATCGTTTCTAACCACATCATCATCATCATCAGGTTGCTCTTGGTAGAACACTCCCTCGTATGTCATGGGGTTAATGTTGTAGTAATCGTCTTCATTCGGGTCCGGTAGCTTACCATGTGGCGACACCTTGAACACAACTTCCCAACCCTTTAGGTACTCTTTCTGGCATTGGTAAGGCAGATAATATACTTGTGTAGCTTGGGTAGCCGCAATGAAGAGATCGACTCAGGCATAGACGGTTGATGCTTTAACTTCGACCAAACAAATGGAAGGCGTATGGTTTACCCCCTCCCGCGGATCGAACGATCGGCATTTGAACACAGGCAGACTTAGGGTCTCGAGCCCCTGGCGGAATTTAATCTCGTATATATTTTGTACCCTTCCGTAGTAGTCTACTGAATTTTGACCAGGGGTGTACACTCCGGTATTTATAGTTTTGGGATCGGGCCGGCTGTTCTGGTGCTCATTTGTATGGAAGCAATACCCATTCACATCATACTTTTTACATGTCATGACGGCAGGGTCAAAACCCATGGAAACCCATCTCAATTCATCATCCATAGATATGTTCGGATCTTTTCCCTACAAGTATAATTGAAATTGTTGCGTGCATTAGTTCGGTTAACAAATAAATGTTGAACTAGGTATTAATAGGGGAGTGTGGAAAATTACTTTCTCCATGAACCAAGCAACAAAATTTTTATGTCCAGGGTTTCCATGACGGAGAAGAGTAAGTGCCTCCCCCTCAGTAGGAGGATTCATTCCCGTCCATTCCTCTTAAAATAAATCACTAAAAAAAGAAAAGAGGTGTTAGACCGGGACTAAGAGAACATAGAACATGATGATGTGGAAGACATAAAGAAATGGTGTAGTGGTATTACCTCATCCACACTTCCTCAACTTCCTTGATGTTGTGCAAGATATAGAACATGAGGTCCTCCCACTCTTGTCGTGGCATGTTATAAGGTTTCGAGGCCCCAGCCCTCCCACCTTGCGCGTTGAATAGATGGAGCCTGGGTTGATACTTGGGCTCTTCTATATTGTATCGAGGCACCTTGTTATGCAGATGGGGAGCATGGTCTGGATAGTATGATGTCCTGAGGTCTGACACCTCCTCTAGGATAACTGCCTCAACTATGGAAGCTTCAATCTTAGCTTTGTTTCCACATTTCCGTCGGAGATGCTTGTTCTGTCTCTCAGGGCCATACTGCCAGCGATTCTGCACAGGCCCCCCAACAGTACCTCATTCGCGAGGTGCAGAATGAGATGTTTCATCGGAGTAAAGAAGCCTAGCGGAAAGATCTTCTCTAGCTTGACTATCAACTCCGGTGCCTTCTTATGCAATTTTTCAATCACGTCTTTACTTACTTCTTTAGCACAGAGCATGCAGAAGAAAAGGCTTAGCTCGGCAAGCACTCGCCAGACATGCTCGGGGACATAGCCTCGAACCATCACCGGCATTATCCGCTCAATCCATACATGGTAGTCATGACTCTTCAGGCCGGTCACTTTGCCCGTTGAAAGATTGAATCCCTTACTTATATTCGATGCATTACCATCGGTAAACTTCAAAATGTGTTTCAGCCAGATAAGTACTTCCTTTTTTCTGGCGGTTTAAGGACAAAGTCAGCATCTGGCTTGAACCAGTTTTTTCAAATGCCTGTGGGAGGCTTCATGTTCAGACGTGGTCTATCACAAATTCTCTGTTGATCGGCTCTAGCTTTAACGTTATCCTTCGTCTTATCAGGAATGTTGAGGATCGTGTGGAAAAGGGACTCTGCCACATTCTTTTCGGTGTGCATCACATCGATATTGTAAGGAAGTTTGAGGTCCTTGAAATAGGGAAGCTGCGAGAAGGGGGTAATGTGAGTCCAGTTGTGCGTCTCACCATATCCCTCGAAGCCTTTGGCTTTGGCTTTGCCTTTTCCTTTGACTTTAGGATGGAGAGCTTTTAGCTGAGCAAGAACATCTGCCCCTGAAAATGTTGGAATCTCGGTTACTTCATGAACAACCCGGCCTTTTGTGAAGTTCTTCTTGTTTTCCCTGTCTGGATGGTCTGGAGGGAGGAACTGTCGATGCAGGTCAAAGGCTACATACTTGCCACCCTTACTCAGCCAAATCATTCGCAGAGCCTGCATGCACAGGCATGGCATCTTCCCACTTGTACACCATCCGCAGAATAGAGCATAGCCGGGAAAGTCATGCATGCAATAGTGCAACCAAACTTTAATCAAGAAATTTCTCTACAGATCCCGGTCGTATGTCAACCTCGGAAAGTACCAAGAATGGTGCAAAGCATCCACCAACGGCTGCATAAACACACCCAATTGCTTCCCCGGGTAATCAGGCCCCGGAATTATGAGCGACAAGAACATGGTCCTGCGTTGCATTAGGGCACCGGGAGGAAGATTGAGCGGAATTACAAACACGGGCCAGCAGCTGTATGGATTGGACGACATACCATATGGATTCAACCCATCACCTGATATGGCTATTCTGACATTCCCAGCCACGGATGCTTCCTCGGGGTATTCTTCATCGAACGACTTCCATGCTTCCCCTTCCGATGGATGTACGATTTTTTTGGATTGTACCTTATACCTTCCTTGTGCCACTTCATCATTTTGGCAGACTCCTTCATGATGAAAAGGCGCTGCAGTCTTTTTATAAAATCAAGATACCGAAGAACTTTAACGGGGATGGTTAGCTGCTTTTTCTCACCATCCTCACCGACCACCTCAATGTACTGAGACGAGCCGCATTGCCTACAGTACTTGTCATCCGCATACTCGTGCCTAAACAAAAGTCAATTCTTCAGGCAAACATCTATTTTCTCATAATCCATAGATAGTGCCTTCATGATTTTGTTTGTATCGTACATGCTTTTCGGCAGTTCATGACCCTCAGGGAGGCTGTTAGCCCATACTCCCGTGAATGCTTGAAGCATTTACAGCTACTGACCGTACTCATCCTTGACTGCAATCAGTTGTGAGATGGCATCCAGCTGAGGTAATTTCGCACCCGCATAAAGAGGTTTGTTCGACGAGGCCAAGACCTCCAAGAAGGCCTTTGCGGTTGCCTCCGGCTCCTCCGGTTCATTCACTAAAGGTTTCGCATTTGCCGTTTCTGCAACAATGACATCATCTAGCATGTCCCTGACCCCGTCGTCCTCATATCCATTGATGCATTGTCACATCACGTCCTCTCTACCACGGTCCTGCTCGACTATGTTTATCGGCGGCATGTCAAAGTTTGGCATATATCCATGTGTGCGAAGGTGCTCACTCATGTCCGTTTTATTTCTAGGGTGACGTATGGCACATCTCGCACAGGGGCATGGTGGGATAATTCTCATTGGACGACGAAATATCTCCTTCAAATACACATCGGTTTTCAAGATCCACTCTGATGTTACTCGATTCCAATGGATAAAACCACTGTACATCCACTGATTATCTGCCATCCTCTGCTCTTTTGCAAGCCACACAACATAATTAAGGATTCACTTAAATTAATCACATCAAATTTTCAGTTTCTACCGCGTTGAATCCACCTACATCTCTAATAGGTAAAGATGGGTCCTAATCCCACCGAGGATGTGTAGATTGAGTACGTTCTCCATTCTACCCCGTTCCGAGACAAAATTTCGGCAACACCTCCCCGCTGTTCTCCAGATACACGTCTCGGCAAATAGCCGAGAGAATGTGCTCCGGAGAACAATGGGGAGGCGCCACCGAAATCCTATCTCGGAACAGGGTAGAAGATGGAGAACATACCCAATCTACACATCCTCGGGCTGTCCGTGGAAAACGCTGGACAATCCAAAAGAGCTGCGGTGATAAATGTGCAATTAAATACATATTTATCGATGCAACCCTTTCAGACGGGAGACGCTTAAGTTACGCCAGTTAACTTGAGAATGAAATCTAGTGACATGATTAAAAGAGCTTAGGAGGTGTAGGTGGATTCGTAGCTCACCCTCGGCTGTAGAGGAAGTAGTCGAACATAGGAGGGACGATCCGTGACCAACAACTCCAATGACGATCACTCCACCGACATGAAACTCTACAAAACCTACAAATTCCACCGCGGCAAAAATTTAGAACATCACAACTCATAAAGCATATTTAAAATATAAACATGCATTCATTTATTCTTGAATAATGTAGGGTTATTTCATCACATATTCATCATCATCATCATCACAACTAACAATATCAACAATATACTCATCATCATCATCAATTCATATCATCGAACCAAAATTGTTTGCAACATTCATCTATCTATCTAACAATCTATCTATCTATTGATCTACCTATCTATATATCTAACAATCTATCTATCTAAAAACAGAAAAAATGTGGAGGTCTCACCGGCAGGGAGAGGCAGGGCTGGGGCGAGGCGGGGCCAGGCAGGGTCGGGGCGAGGAGGCGACCGGTGGAGCGACGCGGAGGGCGGTGGGGGAGCGCAGGATGGGGGCGAGGTGGCGGCCGGGCGGGTAGGGCAGGTCGAGGCGAGGTGGCGACCGGCGGGCAAGGCGGGCTGGCCAGGCGACGACGCCGGAGAAGGGGGCGAGCAGCGGCCCGGGCAGAGGAGGCCTCCGCGAGAGGCGTCCATGGAGGGGTGGAGATGACGACGCGACGTGGAGTGGAGGTGGCGACGCGACGCGGGTGGGGACTGTGGCGTGGGTAGGGACAGTGGCACGGCATAGAGTGGAGGCGGCGGTGGCGGTTGGGGACCACAGGCGGCCTTGGCGGCGAGTCTGGCGCACGGCATGGAGTGGGCGGCAGCCTTGGCGGGTCTGTGTGGCGTGGTCGGCAGAGATGGGGACTGGGTGGTGGGGGCGAACCGCAGCGGATAAGGTAATCCTATGCCGACGGCCAAACCGTCGGCATAGGCCTGGCCCTTTGCCACGTCATCGGTCCGTGGCCGTGTGCTCAGCTATGCCGACGGCCTTGCCGTCGGCATATCTCACTTTTTTTACTTTTTTAATTTTTTTAAAATTTTATTTTATTTTTTTTATTTATATTATTTATTATTTTTTGTTTTTTCACAACATAGATAAGCCTTATCTAAAAAAAAACATACCCCGATGGTATATCGATTGCCCCCATCACGACCGTTGCTACCACCGTGCCCTGGGGGGAGGGGGGTAGCAATGCCACTGGAGCGTCGCACCGGGACCTCATACATGCCGTACGGTGTGGTGGCATGTCCGAAGAGGCGGCATGCGTCTCCGGGGTGTGCCCCCCTCACGGACGGCGCCGCCGCCGGCACATTGAGGGGGGAAACGGATGCGTCGGGTCTACACGATGGGGGTCTTGCTGTGGCTTTGGACCGGATGCTGCTACAAAGTTTTCCTATAGGCTGACCTAACACAACCGGGTGGAGAGGTCCACTGGTCAAAGCCCGTCCGTGCAAAGTCAAAGGGCTAGATCCCGTGGTCAAACGCTACAGGGTTAGGCGGGACGGGGGCCCTGGGGGGTATCAATGCCACCGGAGCGTCACACCGGGAACTCATACATGTCGTACGGTGTGGTGGCATGTCCGAAGAGGCGGCACGCGTCTCCAGGGTCACTACTAGGAAAAGGGCTATAGATGGAAATGACACTAATGGCGCACCGGAAAGATGGTGCGCCATTAGTATATACTAATGGCGCACCTCCATACGATGCGCCATTAGTGTCTAAACTACTAATGGCGCACCATGCCTTGGGTGCGCCATTAGTACCAAAATTTTTTTTAACTAGTGCGCCTGTCCAAACATACTAATGGCGCATCCTGCCCGAAAGTCGCCATTAGTAGTTGTAACTACTAATGGCGCACCGATATCTTGAGTGCGCCATTAGTACCAAAAGGTTCTTTTTAACCTAGGGCGCCGGGCCAAACATACGACCGGCGCACCCACACCCCGGTGCGCCATTAGTAGTTGTAACTACTAATGGCGCACCAGTGTGTGGGTGCGCCATTAGTATAGAAACTTTTTTTTTGAACTAGTGCGCCTGTCCAAACATACTAATGGCGCATCCTTCCCGAGTGCGCCATTAGTAGTTGTAACTACTAATGGCGCACCAGGGTGTTGGTGCGCCATTAGTACCAAATTTTTTTTTAAACTAGTGCGCCTGTCCAAACATACTAATGGCGCACCCACACTGCAGTGCGCCATTAGTAGTTGTAACTACTAATGGCGCACCTGTGTGGGTGCGCCATTAGTATAGAAACTTTTTTGAACTGTCCAAAGCGTACTAATGGCGCATCCTGCTTAGGTGCGCCATTAGTAGTGGTAACAACTAATGGCGCACCATGCAAGAGGTGCGCCATTAGTAAGTGGGCAGCAACAAGATATTTGGGACAGCCTCTCCTACCCACACACTCACTTTCTCCCCACTTCATTCTCTCCACCTCCTCCTTGTCTCGGTGCCTCCTCTTTTCACCTCATTTCCACCATAGATTCATTCAAATTAAGTGGTTAAATTACCTTGTTTTAATAGGTAAGTAAGGGGAAGCTATATTTAGGTTGTTCTCCTTACAACAATGTGCACATGCACTTTTTACGGCCTAGCTAGATCTATGTATGTTCGTGGTGTTGCATATGTTTGTGGTGTTTGCATATGTGTTTGTGTTTGGAGGTGTACCGGTATTTGAAATGCGATAGTTGCCAATATTTTGCGGAATGTTGATTCATTTCCGTTTGGCGAATTTTGGCATTAAGCATCCTTTTGGTCCTATTTTTAGGAAAGTCATGCCAAATTTTTCTTGGTTCTAAAATATCGTTTTGCTCTACCCCGACGACCATATGGTCCGCACGATGACCGAAGGCATCGTGAATAGGTTTTTGAGGTCATGAAGGCCGAGATGCTTCAAAAGAACGAGACGGAGATAAGATGTCCGTGTCGAAGATGCAAGCTGAAGAGCCTTATTGCGGACCCGGATTCGAACAGGTGCGGGACCACCTGCTGTTGCGTGGTTTCATGGATGGCTATCGGTGGCAAGGTGATGAAGATGACTACGAAGTCGTCCATGCGGGCGGGCAAGAAATGAGGAAGGGCAGCAAGACAACCACCGCGGCTCGGGCGGGCGAGAAGACGAAGAATCCCGAGGCGATGATCACGACCGTGATCTTGTATACAGTCATCATGTAGAATATGCAGGACATGATGATGAGGAAGATGCGGAGCAGGCGGCGGGCATGATCATGAAGATGATGATGCGGCGGAGCGACGACGCTGGACCATCGATGGGCTGGGTGCAGGACCCTCATATTCAAGAGCTGCTTCTCAAGCGACGGATAACGCAAGAGCTGCCGCCCGAGAGAAAGCCAAGATGGATCAACTTGAGTTAGACGCGGTTACTCCATTGTATGAAGGATGCAGGCCGAGGATACCCGCTGAAAGTAACGCTCATGGCCACGGAGATGAAGGTAAAACACAAAATGACCGGCGCGTGCTTCGACGAGAACATGTCATTACAGCACGAACGTCTTCCCAAGGGGAACAAGTGCCCGACCAGTTTGGAGGAGGCGAAGAAAATCGTGTGTCCTCTGGATTTACAGCACGTGAAATACCATGTGTGCATGAACAATTGCATCATTTATCGGGACGAGCACGCGGAGTCTACCATATGTCCGGTGTCTTGGCGTCACTCGATAAAAGAAGAGGAAGAAAGCTCCTCGAAAAGTGGTGTGGTACTTTCCGATCACTCCTCGTCTGCAGCGCTATTTCGCGGACCCTAAGGTAGCAAAGCTCCTGCGTTGTACGCCGGATAGGGAGGAGAAGAAGCGGGAAGATGACGCAAATGATCCGGAGATAGATAAAAAGACAAGATGCTGAGTCACCCTAAGGATGCGAGCCGGTGGCAAGCGTTGAACTTCGAAGACTCGGAATTTGGGAACGATCCAAGGAACATCGTCTTTGGGCGCGAGCACCGATGGAGGCAATCCGTTTGGCAGCCGAGAAGCACACATAGCACCTGGCCTGTGTTTGTGTGGATGTACAACCTTCCCCCTGGTTGTGCATGAAGAGGAAGTACATTCACATGAGTATGCTAATTGAAGGGCGAAACAACCAGGGAACGACATCGATGCGTATCTAGGGCTGCTGAAAGAGGAGCTTGACACGCCTGTGGAAAACGCCAGCCAATACGTGGGACGCCGCAGAGAAAGAATATTTCCCTATGAGAGCCGCCTTTGCTCACGACGGTGCACGACTATCTCGATTCTGGATATGTCGCGGGCAGGTAGGCCACGGATTTTCTGGATGCGTAAGGTGCATGGATGACACAACGACGTATCGCCGACTAGATAGAGATCCGGGTCTTGAAAACCGTGTTCATGGGACATCGAAGGTGGCTTCGACGATGACCCGTGGAGGAAACGCAAGGATCTGTTCGATGGTGAAACCGAACCCTAAAACGCCTGTACGAGGAGCGGCGAGGAAATAGACAAGCTGTTGGAAAATTGGAAAGACTGCCCCACCGCCGGAAAGAAGCAAAAGGCGCGAGCCGGAAAGAAGCGAAAGGCGCCAGCAGCTGCTGAAGGTATGGAAAAGCGAGGTGCATTTTACGGGACTTGTCGTCTTTGGAAGATCCACCGTGTGCCTCACAGCCTTGATGTCATGCATATCCACGAAGAACGTGTGCGAGAGTCCGCTTGGTACCCTGCTCAACATGCCGAGAGGACCAAAGATGGGCCGAAAGCAAGGGCGGACTTGAAATCAATGGGCATCGGCAGGAGCTTCACACTATATATGATGATGATGATGATGATGATGATGATGATGATGATGATGATGATGATGAGGCGAAGCGGGACCACGAAGAAGTCGTCGCCAAAGGCAAAAAGGCCAAGAAGACCGGAAATGACTACCCTCCGCGTGCTTCACTCTAAGTCGAGGAGATCGAGCAGTTTTTCACCGCCTCCTAGGAGTAAAACTTCCTTCTGATTCTGTGAGGGAAGATAAGCAGATACCTAGACCCAGCGAAGCGAAGTTAAGCGGGATGAAGTCTCCACGGTATCACGTCTTGATGACGCAGATACTTCCGATTGCAATCCATTGGGATCATGGGCCAGCGCCGCGTCCGTGAAACGCTATTTGGCCTATGCAACTTCTTCGACGTCATCTCTCGGAAGTCGATTGGCGTGAGGCAACTCGAAGGCTACAGGAAGAGATCGTGGTGATACTATGCGAGCTTGAGATGTACTTCCGCCCGCATTCTTGACGTTATGGTGCATCTGCTGGTCCATATAGTGGAGGATATCATCCAACTCGGGCGACGTTCCTCGCACAAAGATGATGCCGTTCGAAAGGATGAATGGTGTCATCAAAGGATACGTTCGCAACATGTCACGTCGAAGGAAGCATAGCCGGGGCTTTCGACCAAGAGTGCATCTCCTACTGCACGAATTATCTAGGCATCGAGAACCCCGTTGGTCTGCCCGTCAGCGAGCACCTCGGCAGGCTCGCTGGATGGGGTCACCGTGAGGGTCGCCCGCGAAATGCATGTCGACTTCGAGGGTCGACTTCGCCGACTTTGAAAGAGCAAACCTAGTCGCGCTACAACACATAGGACGTGGTCGATCCTTGGGTGGTAGAGCACAAAACCTTTATTAAAAAGACTTACATTGACCGAGGCCAACAGAGTACAGACGGAGTTACACTCAAAGAGCACAACTCATGTTTCACGCGTTGGTTCAAGCTGAAGCTTCTGTCGTACCCTTTACATGAGTATTCTTCCGCGGAAGAACAACTCATATTCGCCTTGTCACAGGGTGCCGAGCACAACCTGATGACCTATGAGGCATACGATATCAACGGCCACACATTCTACACCGAGGCCAAGGACATGAAGAGCGATGGTTATCGAACTCCGGGGTAACGATGGAATCCTACACCGTAACGACAAGGACAGATACTACGGAAGGATCGAGGAGATCTGGGAGCTGAGCTATTGGAGAGAAGGTCCCATGTTCCGTGTCGATGGGCCAAGAACGTCATAAAAGAAGACCGGTATTTCACCACCATGGTTATACCCGGCCAAATCCAAGATCATGGGCGCATAAGCGTCACCGCGAAAAAATGAGCCATGGGTACTGGCTTCCCAAGTGGACCAATGCTTCTTCATTACCGACCCGCCAAAGCCCGGTCGTGTTGTCGTGAGGAGAGGCAAAAGGAAGATCATCGGAATGGATGGAGTAGCCAATGAGCAAGACGTCGACAAATGCGGCGACCGAGGATCGAACATGACGGCGATGATGAAGTAGCAGCATACACCACAAGAAGAAGCAGGACCACCCTACCTAAAGGACGTCTGCTCCACGTAAGAACTCCATTTGCGAAAAAGAAGGGCAAGAAGATTGTGAACAGATAGCTAGCTAAGATCGATTGTATTTAAATCGTAGCCTTCATTTCTCGATTGTATTTCATGGGTACTTTTTGAACTATCATGAATATTTTTAAATTTCATGGACACTCGATCTCGATCCCCCTCCATCTCGATCGCTATCCCACCTCGCCAGATCCGGCCCCCCTCGCCGAGCACCCCCCCAGTCCACCGGCCACGCCGACCCCCCGCACCCTCGATTCCCCTCCATCTTTTAAAATGGCTTTTTAAATGCTACTGTCTTATAAAAAAAATGCTACTGTCTTATAAAAAAATGCTACTGTCTTATAAAAAATAAGTATCAAACAGCTTTTTAAATGCTACTGTCTTATAAAAAATATTACTGTTATTATTTAAACAAGTTTGAACATTTTTAAACACAAATAAGTATCAAACAGCTTTTTTAAATGCTAAAAAAAATTTGTGGATTCCTCTTGAATTCCTCTTAGTATTGTATATTCCTCTTGAATTCTTTTTGGTTCTAATTTCAAATTTGTTTGAAATTGTACATTCATATGCATGTATGTAGTACCGTAGAATATGTGAAACTCCTTCAAAATTAATATAAATCACAAATTAAATTACACAATACATATTAAACAGAAATCAATACTAATTAAAAAGAAAACATTACAAATTAATCAGATAAGAGGTTTGGGGGGCTAAAACCCTAAACTGCAAGGCGGTTAGTCGCGGTTGGCCGAACCAACCGCGACTAAAAAGGTGGGGCGGAACGCATAAAAAACCCGCCAAAAACCCTTTAGTCGCGGTTGGGCAGGCGACCCATGACTAAAATAGCAACAATAAGTATTTTGTTGTAAGTAGAAACAAAATAAAATAAATAAAGCAACAAAGAAAACAAAAAAAGTGTTTTCAAATTTGAAAACTAATGGCACTAACAGAAAGTTAATAATTTTTCTAAAACTAAAAGCGAAAAGAATTAAAAAATAAAGCAAAAACAACAAAAAATAAATAATAATGCAGAAAAGAAAACAAAAAAACTGGAAAAAAATAGTGCCGCCATCGGACCCCCACGGCCTGAATACGACTAGAAACCCTACATGGGCGAGATTCAGGCCGCAGGAGGCCAAGTAGGCCCACAGGCACATAGCTAGTGACAGATTAGGCCCGAAGCTCTGCAGTTGAGAGGAGCTCGAGAGGGTGGCGCAGCGCTTATAAACCACTCTCGAGCTCTCTCAACTAGCGAGGTGGGACTAAACTTTTAGGCGTGAGGCAGCACAAGGCCTTTGGTCGCCAAAAACCCTTTAGTCGCGGTTGGGCGGGCGACCCATGACTAAAGGTACCTTTAGTCGCGGGTCTCGTCGCCAACCGCGACTAAAGGGGCTGGAACGCATAAAAAACCCGCCAAAAACCCGTTAGTCGCGGTTGGGCAGGCGACCCGATCCCCCTTCGCCCGATCCCCCTCGCCAGTTCTCTCCCTCTCGCCCCACCGCCGCCGCCGCCGCTGCCCTCGCCCTCGCCCTCGCCCTCGCCCTCTCCCTCCCTCGCCCTCTCCTTGCCGCCCGACGCCTTGCCCGGGCCTTGACGCCGCCTCGACCCGCCCGACCCGCCGCCCGGGCCTTGCCCGGGCCGCCCGACCCGCCGCCCGGGCCTTGACGCCCGACCCGCCCGAGCCCGCCCGGGCCTTGCCGCCCGACCCGCCGCCCGGACCCGCCCCGCCGCCCAGCGCCGCCTCGACCCGCCCAGCGCGCTGCCCCACCTCGACCCGCCCGTCCACACCACCGTCGACCCGCCTCCCTCGACCCGCCCAAGGTACTTACTTCACCACCGTCGACCCGCCTCCCTCGACCCGCCTCCCTCGACACCGATGATCACTCCATTGTCTTAGGAAATACAACTTCACCATCGGAACACATCTAGCTCTGCCTATCTCTTTGTTTTCATTTGTTCTCAGTAGTACTCGATGTGATATTGTGCTTTATTTTTCTTTAGCAGGAGCACAAAACCACAAATTAATATTTAAAAGATTTTTCTAAAACAATATTAAATAGATTGTGCCGTGTCAAGAACGATTCGATTTATTGCTTGCCAATGTGACACCAATATTCGAGTAGTAGATCACAAATTTATAGTCATATTTTTGAGGAATTTACTTTGTAGGTTAAATTTCACAATGTTCCTAAACCCTGATTTTCCATGAATTTTGTAAATCCTGAACTGCAAAACCACCGTCCAAAACCCGTGATATGGTTTAGTTTAAATGTTTTTGCAAAGTGTGGAGTCCACCAAAGAATTTGAGCATAGGTTTTCCAAAGCATCTAGCCTAGTCATGTCCTCTCTTTCTTTCTCGCATAAAGCTAGTTAGATGCGGGAATTCTTTCGTTTCCTCTGGATGCTGATATATAATTAAGTTCTTGTTCCACGACTTCTGAATGGTCGAGAGAGGCTCCTCTGGATGCTGATGCATAAATTTATCTTTTTGTACATCTTTTTTCTTGGTTACTCAGTTTACGGAAAGCTGCATTGTCTATTCATTTTTGAATCAGGAAGTACAGTAGGAGAGGCTCCTACAGTCTTGTATTAATAAAACAAAATTAAAGATACATGGTATGTATAAGGTATAGGGTCTTTGACCCTAACCAAAAGATAAGATACTAGTACAAGGTTTTTAGGTAATTTGTTGCACTAGGGAGCTTATGAAATCCTCAAGCTCAGACTTCCTCCCTATATCTCAACAATGGCAAAATCATGATTAAATCTAGAGAGCCAAACATTTTGTTTCGTTCTTTCCACAAGTACCAAACAGCTACAAAGACACACCTACATGAACATGGGTCTGTCCCAGCCTGTTTGGCAGCGATTAACAATCCTCATATGAGATGAGAGGATTTTTTTAATTGGCTTCTTGCAGTTTTGAAAATTCAGTTTATTCGTTACTGAAAATTCAGTAAATTCAGTTAGGCACACAAATTTCAGAACTTTTGTGTGCCCTAGTACTTGGTGTTTGTAGAAAACCAGGAGTGTCAATGGGACTAGAATTCACTTGTTCTTATATGGGTGAAACTTCACTTGTTTTTAGGCTAGTGTAGGGTGTTGCTTTATTCTGTCATCATTTGTAACTATGTCACAAGTAAATTGTTCCTTCTTCTCGTATTTGACAAGTAATGACTGTTGATAAGCTGAGGCATGGATTAAGCTGTTTCTTTGTTGTAACATACCGTATATAACTCCACAATGAAATACAATACATATTGATGTGCTTTTAAAACTTGTTCATGTCTTGAACTACTAATGCCTTGTGATGCTCTGAATTACTTGTGATGCCTCTGAATTACTTGTGATCACATTGAGAAAGACTTGTAAAGATGATGATCATCTTTAACGAGAAAACAATTTGTGATGATTTTGCTAGTTTGCTGGGTTTTGTCTCCGACCATCGTGTCGTGATGATATTGCAGGTACCCGAGAGGCCCTTGAGTTTGCCGGAATGTCGATTAACTTCCGTTCCGGCAAATTGGTACTCCATATGTCCTATTTTCAGCAAAGGTTATGCTGAAATTTTCCGTGAGTTTTAGCATGACTTTGCTAAAATAGGACATATGGGGTACTTGTGACTAATGCATGGGCCGGGGTATCTTAGTAGTTAATTAAGTAGGATCAAGTGCCCCGGCGTACTTGTGACTAATGCATGGCTTTTAGGGTGCCTCGGTGTCGATAAAAACCGAAATGATGAAAAGTTAGGCTTTTAGGGTGCCTTGGCGTGAAAAACCCTCAATGATAAAAGCTTAGATTTTAGGATGCCTCGGTGTCGACAAACCCTAAATGATGAGACCATGATCTTGTTCCTTGACAATAACCAACTTTTGACCAAACTTTGTTTCTATTTAGAGAGAAACATGGCCCACAACAATGAGGCCGGGGTTCAAGCGGCAAGGCATTCTGGGAGCTGTCCCAGAGATGGAGGAACAACCTCACTTGTATGAGGCCGCCGCCTTCCCCACCGATCCCGAGACCACGGATGGTGCCGCCGAGGATGACCACACCGATGCCACCACCGATGGTGCCGCCGAGGATGCCACCATCGATGATGGCGGCGCCGACAGATGGCAGCCAGCCGAAGAGGCAACGGAAGGACGGCGCCCGATCATGCTCCGCACCCTCAAGGAGGAAGTTCTTGAAGTGGACTCCAACGGGAATCCAACGGCGCCCGAACGAATAGTCAAGGGGTACTCGCTTCAGCTCGGGTCCATTCTCCGGAGCACCGTCTCGATCAACACCGAGAACCTGAGGCATCCTGACCGAGGAATTTGCGCAACCTCCTCTTCACGAAGCTGCACGAACGATACAAGTTCCCCGCTGAATTTGAAAACACAAGCCTTAAAGGGAATAAAGTGAACAATGCTGCCCTCACGAAGATGAGCAAGGCCCTGTCTACTTGGAAAAGCAATGTGAAGAGAATGATCGAGAAAGGTGAGAGTTATGAGAAGATCAAGGAGAAAAATCCTTCGATCACCGAAGATGACTACAACGACTTCAAGATCAATTGCTCGAGCACCGCAAGCTCCCAATCAAGTGAGGGGGGGACACAAATGCGGGAGCTGAAAATAGGGGAACACACACTCGGTCCCCGCGGTTACAGAGTGGCGGAGCGTATATGGGACAAGGAGGAGGAGGACCGTGCCGAGCAAGGCCTACCGCCCCTCTTCGATACATCTGGCGGTGACAAGCGGACCAGAACTTTGTCGGGGCCCGGTACAAGAAGGACCCGAAAACAAAGGAGCTTACCACGGATCCGAAGACCAGGCAGCTTGAGCTTGTTCTCGTAAGGAATACACCCCGCCGTAATTAGCTCCATATGGTTGCATTCTAATTAATGAAGCGAATTTCTAAATGGTTCACATTCCTTCCGCAGCGGCATCGAAAGCGATGGCAGCGCGGGGTCGACTCAGAGCAACCCTTGGGACACCACTCTAAATAGGGGGTTGAATGTAATGAAGAACAAGGATAAGCTCAGTTGCCGACGTCAGCTGGTCGTGTGGCCGGCAAAGGCTTGTCGACAAAATGGGGGTCATACTATACCGCTGGTGTGCGGAAGGAGAAAAAGACCAGCTCGGAAAGCCGGTAGCGAGAGGTTCAAGAACTCAAGGCACAGGTGGCGCGGATTCCGGAGATTGTCCAAGAGCAAGTGGAACAACGACTGGGCGCACGATCACCGCCTCTTGTGCCTACCTTGATCTCGGGGTTGAGTCGTGGATTGCGGGCGGCCAACAGGGCCGCCCCGATTCCTAGCTTCACGGCCAAGCAACTCGCATAATGCGATGGCGGGGCCATTGGTGCCTCCAGCGGGCGGCATTGGTGTCTCCGACGCCGCACGGGAGCTTAATGCACCCGGTGTACGCCGGCGGCACCTCTGCAGCAAGCGGCCCCTCCGTCCATCGCAGACGCCGCCGTTGGCGGTGCCTCTACATTAGCCGAGCTCGACGCCATCATCACGGTAACTAATTAAGCCTCTCTCGGCGAGGACTTCATCTCCTTGCCTTTGATCGGGCATCCCCGACGCCCTACATGTTTTCGCGGCGCCGCCGACGTTCCTGCACTCTCCTCCACTTCGTGAACAACGAGTTGGTCGATGTCGCCAAGGGCAAAATCGTTCAACCGGGCAACCCTTGTTCCACGGTACCCGGATGCCACCCAACTTGTTTAGGGTTCAACTGGTTCGGTGCTGCCAGGCTGCGACGACTTGTTACCTCCGAATCGACCCGTCGGGGCGGCGATGATGACGTGATGACCCTCGGCCTGCTGAGCTGGCCCTGCTTTGGCGAAGAGCCAGATTCGTTTGGGGCGGGGACACCACCCCAAAGACAACACCGCCCGATCGTGCGGCGCCAAGTCGGCCCCATGGCAAGACCGCCAGAACGGTGCCGGACATCCCTATGCCATCGGATCCAAACATGCATATGGCACGGGATCAGTAATGACGCATTTACGGCGACTATGATACATTTGGCAACGCCGATCGATTACTTTGCCGAGCATGGAGTACGATGGCGACTTCATGGGGCCTCCTTCTCAAGAACCAAACCCAACAAAAGACGTGTGCGATCTAGCTCGTACCGGAGAAGCCAAGTTGCAACAGCGCCGTCTGGCGTTCAGCTCTCAGAGACGCCTCCACCGCCGACTTCACCGAGCCTCGAGATAGGCGAGGTGCAAAATATTATCAGCCCCAACACACTCAAGAAGGCGGTGCATGAGCAAAACTCGGTCCCATTACAGGAGAAGAAGAAGGCACGCAAAAGAAAGACTAAGAAGGGTGCGAGCCAGCCGGCACCGAGTACGATCCATGCTCAGGACGAGCCAACTTCACCAAAGGATATCTCGAGGAGGGTGCATGTGGCGGGTAGGGCGATGCTACCGACAAATATGCTCAATACTGCAACCGTGCTATCGGAGTCTGCATGACAGTGTTCTTTCTTTGGAGAAGCGGCGTCTCGGGGAGAAGGATGTGGCATACCCGGTTTTCGCGGCCAAGGTGCCGAGAGGGCAAGGGCTTTGTGGATAACTCCATCGGGCGTCACGATCGTCCTGCGTTCGATGACATCCACGCTATGTTGAACCTTCATCCGCTGCACTACACCTTCGTTCGGCTATTTTCGCTGAGTATGGAGATGCGGATCATTCGCGACAAGACCCCGGACATCGTGATAGTCGACCCCTTCTACATGCGTGCCAAGATCTTGGGCAGCGCTGGGACTGGCAAGTCGCGAGTTCTTACCTCGAAGGCGTCATTCTGGCAAACCAAGATAAGGATAACTTCCTCGTGCCTTACTTTCCGAGTAAGTCCTCCCTCAACCGCCCGTAACATATGAATTCTTACATTTCGATCGTTTTCTTTTAACATTCCGTGTTTTCTGCGGTGACACACGTTGCACGCTCATCCTCCTAAGCCCTAAATATTCCATGGCCACGTATTTCGACCCGGACCGTCGATTGACGTAGACTACACAAAAGTCAAGAAGGTTCTTGATGATGTTCTCCCGCCACGCCAAATCTGGAGGCACCTTCACCGAGCCTATTCGTAAATCACGGCAAGCACGTGTTCTCCCACAATCTGACGTTACGCTGCGTCAAGCAGCCGCTGTGATCGAAGGGTGCCTACTACGCCATCCATCACATGCGGGCGATCGTGACGGGACCATCATCAACTTCGCCACCGAGTAAACTCCAAGATTGGGCTGCGGCGTGTCGGCAATCCAGACGCGGACCTCCGACAAGAATTCTTTCGCATCCGATCGGAGTTTGCGGAAATCATCCATCAAGATGTCCTTCGTACCTCGGGGCAGTTCTACCTCAGAAATCAACCGTCCAATAGTGACATCGACACAATGCTACAAATGCAGGATGACAACGCCCATTCTTTCATGACTCCCACGATAGACGGCGGCTTCATCCACGCTCCGGTCCCTTGAGTCGAGTTGTCTAGTTCTGAAACATCGATTGGGTCATGTTGTAATTAAACTTTAATGAACTTGTAGTATGTCTCTTTGGTTTCGAGAGTCGTTCAACTTAGATGTAATCGATGCTATTAATGTCTTGCTTTTCTCTTCCGATCGTTCTGTTGCATACTTATATATTGCTTATGTATTGTCTCTGAATTGGTACTAACGTTTCGTTTGGCTAGTGCATAGCGATGCCGACGTATGTCCTGTACAAGGGTAAGGTTCCCGGAGTTCTCGATGATCGGGAGGAGTGTCGGAGACAGGTTCACCGATTCAGCGGTAATGATTACAAAGGGTACACCACTAGGGCGAGGCCGAATCTAGAATCGCCCGCTATCTAGCGGGAGAGGGAGGGAGCGTTGGAGGAACCGGATGAAGACGAGTTTCATCGTGATGATGCTCATCGTGATGACCGCAGCTCTCTTCTATGTGATGGTAGTTTAGATGATCGATATCGACTTGTAATGCGAAGATAAACTCGCTACTCGCGGTCTCGAGACTTGTATTATAATGTTCTATCTTTGTTCGGTCTTTTCAATTCGGAGACTAATATGATGAATTGTATTCGAGACTAATATGATGAATTGTATTCAAGGACTAATCTTCTATTGTATTTGATGAATCTATTGTTGATGTGTGCTGTCTATATTTTGTCAAATTATACATTTTGTAACCTGTGCAAAAAACAGAAAATAAAAAATAAAAAAACCTAATATTCATACTAATGGCGCATCACATGATAGTGCGCCATTAGTATGACAAGGCATACTAATGGCGCATCACCGTGAAGTGCGCCATTAGTATGTGATTACTAATGGCGCATCCGGAGGTGGTGCGCCATTAGTATGCCAAAGCACTGGGTATACATGCCTCGGGAGGCATACTAATGGCGCACCCTTGCATATACTAATGGCGCACCAGGTGGTGCGCCATTAGTATACCAGATATTAATGGCGCAGTGCGCGCCATTATATCAGATACTAATGGCGCACCGGTGGTGCGCCATTAGTATCTGATATACTAATGGCGCACCATTGGTGCGCGCCATTAGTAAAAATTACTAATGGCGTGCTGTCAATGGCGCACCTCTGATGCGCCATTAATGGCCATATTAGGTGCGCCATTAGTAGTGGTATTTCTAGTAGTGGGTGTGCCCCCCCCCCCCCCACCGACGGCGCCGCCGCCGACACTTGGAGGGAGGAAACGGACGAGTCGGGTCTACACGGAGGGGATCTTGCTGTGGGTTTGTCCCGGATGTTGCTCCAAAGTGTTCCTATGGGCTGACCTAACACAACCGGGTGGAGAGGTCCACTGGTCAAAGCCCGTCCGTGCAAAGTCAAAGGGCTAGATTCCATGGTCAAACGATACAGGGTTAGGCAGGACGGGGGCCCTGTGGGGTAGCAATGCCACCGGAGCGTCACACCGGGACCTGATACATGTTGTACAGTGTGGTGGCATGTCCGAAGAGGCGGCACGCGTCTCCAGGGTGTGCCCCCCTCACGGACGGCGCCGCCGCCGACACCTGGAGGGGGAAACGGACGCGTCGGGTCTACACGGAGGGGATCTTGCTGTGGGTCTGGCCCGGATGTTGCTCCAAAGTGTTCCTATGGGCTGTCCTAACACAACCGGGTGGAGGGGTCCACTGATCAAAGCCAGTGCGTGCAAAGTCAAAGGGCTAGATCCCGTGGTCAAATGCTATAGGGTTAGGTGGCACGGGGGCCCTCGGGGGGTAGCAATGCCACCGGAGCGTCGCACCGGGACCCTATACATGTGGGGTGTTGTGGTGGCATGTCCGAAGAGGCGGCACGCGTCTCCGGGGTGTGCCTCCCTCACGGACGGCGTCGCCGCCGGCACCTGGAGGGGGAAACGGACGCGTCGGGTCAACACGGAGGGGATCTTGCTGTGGGTCTGGCCCGGATCTTGCTCCAAAGTGTTCCTATATATGGGCTAACCTAACACAACCGGGTGGAGAGGTCCACTGGTCAAAGCCCGTCCGTGCAAAGTCAAAGGGCTACATCCCTTGGTCAAACGCTACAGGAATAGGCGGGACGGGGGCCGTTGTGGGGTAGCAATGCCACCGGAGCGTTGCACCGGGACCTCATACATGCTGAGTGTTGTCGTGGCATGTCCGAATAGGCGGCACGCGTCTCCGGGGTGTGCCCCCCTCACGGACGGCACCTGGAGGGGGAAACAGAGGCTTCGGGTCTACACTGAGGGGATCTTGCTGTGGGCCTGGCCCGGATGTTGCTCCAAAGTGTTCCTATGGGCTGAGCTAACACAACCGGGTGGAGAGGTCCACTGGTCAAAGCCCGTCCGTGCAAAGTCAAAGGGCTAGATCCCGTGGTCAAACGCTTCTGAGGTTGGCGGGGCAGGGGCCCTGGGGGGTAGCAATGCCACCAGAGCGTCGCACCGGGACCTCATACATGCGGGGTGTTGTTGTGGCATGTCCGAAGAGGCGGCCCGCGTCCCCGAGGTATTCCCCCCCTCACGGACGGCGCCGCTGCCGGCACCTGGAGGGGGGAAACGGACGCGTCGGGTCTACACGAAGGGGATATTGCTGTGGGTCTGGCCCGGATGTTTCTCCAAAGTGTTCCTATGGGCTGAACTAACACAACCGGGTGGAGAGGTCTACTGGTCAAAGCCCATCCGTGCAAAGTCAAAGGGCTAGATCGTGTGGTCGGAAGCTACAGGGTTAGGCGCCCTGGGGGTAGCAATGCCACCGGAGCGTCGCACCGGGACCTCATACATGGCGTACGGTGTGGTGACGTGTCCGAAGAGGCGGCACGCGTCTCCGGGGTGTGGCCCCCCTCACGGACGGCGATGACACGGTAGTAGACGTTCTACGGTAACGATGCGGCGTGAATATTATTGAATACTCGGAGCGCGATAAACTCATGAGTTTTTTACACGACGTGGGCACATGTGCTGTCAGACAGATGGTAATTTTTCATAATTTTTGGTGATGGAGAAGTATCTGAACACTTCCCTCTACGTGTATTGATCTCCGCGTGTCTACGACTGTGGCCGGCGGCCTCCGGGGGCTCGCATGCCGCCAAATCTTGCGTAGACGGCCTCTCACAAGTCTGGAAGTGTTGTGGCGGTTCCAAAAGCACGACACGCGTCTCCGGGGTGTGGTCCCCCACACGGACGGCACCGCCGCCGGCCGTGAGGGGGGAAACGGACACGTCGGGTCTTGATACGTCTCCAACGTATCTACTTTTCCAAACACTTTTGCCCTTGTTTTGGACTCTAACTTGCATGATTTGAATGAAACTAACCCGAACTAACGTTGTTTTCAGCAGAACTGCCATGATGTTGTTTTATGTGTAGAAAAGAAAAGTTCTCAGAATGTCCTAAATATCCACGGAGGCACTTTTTGGAATTAATAAGAAATTCTGGGCAAAAGAAATACACCAGGGGGCCCACACCCTGTCCACGAGACAGGGGGCGCGCCCTCCCCCTATAGGGCGCGCCCCATTATCTCGTGGGCCCCCTGGACCTCCACCGACCTCAACTCCAACTCCATATATTCACGTTCGGGGAGAAAAAAACCAGAGAGAAAGTTTCATCGCGTTTTACGACACGGAGCCGCCGCCAAGCCCTAATCTCTCTCGGGAGGGCTGATCTGGAGTCCGTTCGGGGCTCCGGAGAGGGGGATTCGTCGCCGTCGTCATCATCAACCATCCTCCATCACCAATTTCATGATGCTCACTGCCGTGCGTAAGTAATTCCATCGTAGGCTAACGGAACGGTGATGGGTTGGATGAGATTTACCATGTAATCAAGTTAGTTTTGTTAGGGTTTGATCCCTAGTATCCACTATGTTCTGAGATTGATGTTGCTATGACTTTGCTATGCTTAATGCTTGTCACTAGGGCCCGAGTGCCATGATTTCAGATCTGAACCTATTATGTTTTCATGAATATATGTGTGTTCTTGATCCTATCTCGCAAGTCTATAGTCACCTATTATGTGTTATGATCCGACAACCTCGAAGTGACAATAATCGGGATACTTCTCGGTCATGACCGTAGTTTGAGGAGTTCATGTATTCACTATGTGCTAATGCTTTGTTCCAGTTCTCTATTAAAAGGAGGCCTTAATATCCCTTAGTTTCCGCTAGGACCCCGCTGCCACGGGAGGGTAGGACAAAAGATGTCATGCATGTTCTTTTCCATAAGCACGTATGACTATTTACGGAATACATGCCTACATTACATTGATGAACTGGAGCTAGTTCTGTGTCACCCTATGTTATAACTATTACATGAGGAATCGTGATCCCAAGCATAATTATCCATCATTGATCCATTGCCTACGAGCTTTTCATATATTGTTCTTCGCTTACTTACTTTTCCATTGCTACTTTTACAACTACTAGAAAAACCCAAAAACAATTATCTTTACTTTTGCTACGTTACCTTTATTATCATAACACTTGTGCTACTAAACACTTTGCTGCAGATACTAAGTTATCCAGGTGTGGTTGAATTGACAACTCAACTTCTAATACTCAAGAATATTCTTTGGCTCCCCTTGTGTCGAATCAATAAATTTGGGTTGTACTTCACCCTCGAAAGCTGTTGTGATCCCCTACACTTGTGGGTTATGAAGACTAATTTCTGGCGCCGTTGCCGGGGAGCATAGCTCTATTCTCTGAGTCACTTGGGATTTATATCTGTTGATCACTATGAAGAACTTGAAAGACGACCGAACCACGATTTTTCCCTCAACTATGAGGGGAGGTAAGGAACTGCCATCTAGCTCTGGACTAGATTCTCCTTCCGTTATTAGTAAGCTTGCGACACCTAAACCTGCTACTGCTATGAATTCTGATATGTCGCATGTTATTGATGATGCCGGTTCTGCTATGCATGATGAAACTACTTCTGTGCGTGATACTACCTTGCCATTAGGTGAATTTCTTGATGAACAACTTGCTACAGTTAGGGGGAATGAAAATATTGAAGATGCTATTATTGATGATAGTGATGATGAAAGTTCTCCCAATGATTATGTATTGCCTGTTGTTCCTAAGGGTTATGTTATGAATGAAGAAGCTGCTAGAGCTATCTTTGCTTGCAATGATAGATATGATCTTAAGAAATTATTAGCTAAATGGAAGCAGCAGTCTCTTAATGCTAGAATGAAACCTGACCCTGCTTTTGCTACTTCACCTATCTCGTAATCGATAAGGATTATGAATTCTCTGTTGATCCCGAGATTATTACTTTAGTTGAATCTGATCCTTTTTATGGCCTTGAGTCTGAAACTGTTGTGGCACATCTTACCAAGTTGAATGATATAGCTACCCTGTTTATTAATGATGAGAAGTCTCGCTATTATTATATCCTTAAGATATTTCCATTCTCATTAAAGGGTGGTGCTAAGACTTGGTATAATTCTCTTGCTCCTGGTTGTGTGCGTAGTCCCCAGGATATGATTTATTACTTCTCTGCTAAATATTTCCCTGCTCATAAGAAACAAGCTGCCTTACGGGAAATATATAATTTTGTGCAAATCAAAGAAGAGAGTCTCCCACAATCTTGGGGAGGCTTCTCGATTACTTAATGCTTTGCCTGATCATCCTCTTAAGAAAAATGAAATACTTGATATCTTTTATAATGGACTAACCGATGCTTCCAAGGACTACTTGGATAGTTGTGCTGGTTTTGTTTTCAGGGAGAACAGTCGACGCAGCTGAAATATTATTGAATAATATGTTGACTAATGAAAATAATTGGACTCTTCCTGAGCCAATTCCTGAGGCAATTCCTGAACCAATTAAGCCAACTCCTGAGCCTATTCCTAAACCCACTCCGAAGAAGAGAGGTGTTTTATTTCTCAGTCCTGAAGATATGCAAGAGGCAAAGAAATCAATGAAAGAAAAAGGTATTAAAGCTGAAGATGTTAAGAATTTACCACCTATTGAAGAAATACATGGTCTTAATATACCGCCTGTTGAAGAACCACATTGTCTTGATAACCCGACACAGGTAGTAAAGGTAAATTCTCTCTATAGATATGATAAAGTTGAAATCCCCTCTACTAAATTTCATAGCCCGTGCTTAGATGAATTTGATGACTTTATGGCTAGACAAGAAAGTTTTAATGCTTATGTTGGTAGAGAGTTAAAAAATAATGCTTTCGAGATAGGACGCGTGAGCGATAATATGGCTAGAGTTAAAGGTGAACTCCAACTCATTAGCAAATATACTTCTATGGTTGCTACTCAAGCTGAGCAGGTACTTAAAGCTCAAAATGATTTTCTTGATGAATTAAATAATAATAATGACTTTGCTGTTAGAGTGGCTACTAGAACTGGTAGAATGACTCAGGAACCTTTGTATCCTGAAGGCCACCCTAAGAGAATCGAGCAAGATTCTCAGACAAATAATTTAGAGGCACCTAGTTCTTCTAAAAAGAAGAAAAAGAAAAACGATAGGACTTTGCATGCTTCTAGTGAACCCATCAGAGACATACCTGAGAATCCCAATGATATTTCTATATCTGATGCTGAAACACAATCAGGTGATGAACATGAACCTAGTAATAATGTTAATGATAATGTTCATGTTGATGCTCAACCTAGCAAAAGCAATGATACAGAGATTGAACCAGTTGTTGATCGTGATAACCCACAATCAAAGAATCAACGTTATGATAAGAGAGATTTTGTTGCTAGGAAGCACGGTAAAGAAAGAGAACCATGGGTTCAGAAACCCATGCCCTTTCCTCCCAAACCATCCAAGACAAAGGATGATGAGGATTTTGAGCGCTTTGCTGAAATGATTAGACCTATTTTCTTACGTATGCGCTTAATGTGATATGCTTAAAGTAAATCCTTATGCTAAGTATATGAAGGATATCATTACAAATAAAAGAAAGATAATGAAGCTGAAATCTCCACCATGCTTGCTAATTACATTTTTAAGGGTGGAATAGCAAAGAAACTTGGAGATCCGGGGGTACCAACTATACCATGCTCCATTAAAAGAAATTATGTTAGAACTGCTTTATGTGATCTTGGAGCCGGTGTTAGTGTTATGCCTCTCTCTTTATATCGTAGACTTGAATTGAAAAAGTTGACACCTACTGAAATATCTTTGCAAATGGCTGATAAATCAACTGCTATACCTGTCGGTATTTGTGAGGATGTGCCTGTTGTGGTTGCAAATGTCACTATCTTAACGAACTTTGTTATTCTTGATATTCCCGAGGACGATAGTATGTCTATTATCCTTGGTAGACCTTTTCTTAATAATGCAGGGGCTGTTATTTATTGCAACAAAGGCAATATCACTTTTCATGTTAATGGTAATGAGCATACGGTACACTTTCCGAGGAAACAATCTTAAGTTCATAGCATCAATTCTATTGGAAAAGTTCCAACTATTATTATTGGAGGTTTTGAATTTCCTCTCCCTACTGTCAAGAAAAAGTATGATATTCTTATTGTTGGGGATTTTCATATCCCGTTGAGGTAACTTAGTGTTATTCAAATTTCTCCGGTTCCGTGTTATTCGGAATGAGTTTGTTAACAAGACTTGATCAACCTTGTTAGTGGATTCATTTTGATGATCATGAGATGGATGAAACTAGAAGGCACAACCTTATGTACCCACTTTTTACTTTCTGTTATTTAGAATAATTTAAGCAAAAATAGTATTATCCGTCTGTTTTCTGAATTATCCGTGCATTAAAAAATATCCCAAAAATAAAAGTGCTCCAAATGCCCTGCAAATTTAGTATGATTTTTTATGAAATATTTGAGGATTTTAGGCACAGAAAACACTGCAGGAGGGGCAAGCACCAGGCCACGAGAGTGGAGGGCGCGCCCCCTCCCCCTGGGCACGCCCCCCTGTCTCGTGGGCCCCTGGTGGCCCCCCTCCACTTTTGCCAGCACCCACACACTTCATGTTCTACCCAAAAAAATCCCCATCCAGCTCAAGCACGAGTTCTAGCTCATTTTGCTGCGATTTTCAATCTCCTTGCTCAAAGCTCCATTCACAAAACTGCTTTGGGAGATTGTTTCTTGGTATGTGACTTCTCCATTGGTCCAATTAATTTTTGTTCTAGTGCTTTATTGATTGCAAATTTTTGCTGCATAGGTGACCATGTTCTTGAGCTTGCATGTTAAATTTATGAGGTTCCAAGCAATTCCAATGCATGATATAGGCTCTAGGCACTTGTAGGAGTAGTTACTACCAATCTTGTTTAGTTTTATTCACTTTTATTTTTTGAAGTTACTAAAATTTCAGAAATTTTCAGAAAAAGAATTATGCTTAGAAGAATGTACCAAGGTGGCTCCTCGGCAAAGAAAGGGCCAAGGATTGCTATACGTGAGCAAGATGTTGAATTGCCGAGGGACGCGGATGTACGAGCTTGTGAGTGGCCATCCGATGATTTTATGGTCGAAGCAGGCTTTAAGGAGGAATTTGACGCGTATGTGCGTAATGCCGAGCTGGAGGACTTCTTACAAGATAAGTGTCCGTAGTACTATCAATTGACCGATTCTTTTGTGCGGAGGTTCAAATATAATTGTGCGCGTAATTCTCCTAGTGTCATATTTGATATTTATGATACATCTTATACCATGGATTTGGAGGATTTCACAACTGCTTGCAAACTCCCGCAGTGGGGTAATATTAACGATCCTCACAAATCTGAATTTAGACATTTTCTTGCTAGTATTACTGTGGGAGAATCTAGGGACATAGCACAAGCTACCATGGGGAGCATTCATTTTCCTGCTATACATTATTTTGCTCTCTTTATTGGTAGATGCATTAACGGTAAAGACGAAGCATGTCACTTGTGTATCCCTGATCTGTGTGTCCTCAAGAGTGATGTGTTAGGTTATAAAGGTTATAACTTGGAGGCAATAGTTGCACGCAGGTTGCAGAATAATAGTAGAAAGGGAAATTTATTTGGAGGAATTTATGCAACCCGTGTGGCTAATTATCTTGGTATAGCCCCACGAGAGGGAGATATGATAATACCTCCTGTTTATTTGGATTCTGAAGCTATGGTCCATCATCAATTTCTTGCGAGGAATGAACAATTCCTCCAATATCGACTAATCTATGACAGACGCAACGTCGTCCATGTTACTCTTCCTGCTCCCTACCTTTTTGATTATCAGGCAAAAAGGAAGATATGTTGTCACTAGGGAGGAAACAGCTGAACACGAAAGGATAGCGGAGGCAGCTCGCCAACATGCTGCAGCTCAGGAGGCGGTTTGCCGCTGCATCTCAGTACGACCTTGGTTTCACTTATGGATATCAGCTAGGCGGTCCTTGGTACTAGACCAACTTAGGCCAAAAGCCTAAGCTTGGGGGAGTACGTATTTCTCACTGACTTTACGTTCATGTTCACACACTAGTCGTCGGTGCTCATACTCTTTCATTGTATTATCCATGCTAGTTTAAATTTCTTTTTCTATTTTTCTTCTTGTGTCTTTGATAAATCTTAAGAAAAACCAAAAAAATTAGTTAGCTTAATTTCCATTCTTGTAGTAGAAATTAAAATAAAAACCCAAAAAGATTTCTAGTTCTTCTTCTTACTTGTTGGGAGCTTTCCCGTGTAAATAGTTTTATTTTTTTCTTTCCTTTGGGGGTTGAGAAGACCATATTGAAAATGTTTAGCGGCTCTCATATGCATGATTGTTTATTTAACTTAGATCCCATATTACTTGTCTTCTCTCTTGAGTTGAATGCTTGCAGATTCCAGTTTAGCCCAATGCACGTGCACTCTTATTATTATACACATCGTTCGGTCGTGCAAGTGAAAGGCAATAATGACGATATATGATGGACTTATTGAGATGAGAAAAGCTGGTATGAACTGGACCTCTCTTGTTTTTGTAAATATGATGAGTTCATCGTTTCTGAGTCGGCTATTATGAAGTAAACATATTTTCAATGACATTTAGAGATTATAGTTGCTTGTGCCATGCTTGATTAGCTATGAGTTATAATGGTTTACCTTGCGTGCCAACATGCTATTAGAATGATTATGATGTGGTATGATGGGATGGTATCCTCCTTTGAATGAATTGAGTGACTCGACTTGGCACATGTTCACGCATGTAGTTGAATCAAATAAACATAGCCTTCATGATATTTATGTTCATGGTGGATTATATACTACTCATGCTTGTACTCGGTGTGAATTAATTTTAGTGCATGTTTACGACTGTTGTCGCTCTCTCAATTGGTCGCTTCCCAGTCTATTGTTAGCCTTCACCTGTACTAAGCGGGAATACTGCTTGTGCATCAAAACTCCTTAAACCCCAAAGTTGTTCCATATGAGTCCACTATACCTTCCTATATGCGGTATTTACCTGCCGTTCCAAGTAAATTTTTATGTGCCAAACTCCAAACCTTCAAATGAAATTCTGTTTTGTATGCTCGAGCAGCTGATGTTACAACTAGGGCTGCCTATATCTTCCATGCTAGGTGGGTTATTCTCAAGAGGAGTGGACTCCGCTCCTCATTCACGAGAAAGGGCCGGTAACCGGGATGCCCAGTCCCATGATCCAAAAAGATCAAAGCAAATCAAAATAATTAAACAAAACTCTCACAGGGCCGTTGTTAGTTGGAGGCACTCGTTGTTTCGAGCAAGCCATGGATTGATGCTTGTTGGTGGTTGCGGGAGTATAAATCTTTACCATTCTGTTTGGGAACTGCCTATAATGCATGTAGTATGGAAGATACAGCCATCTCATAGTTGTTGCGTTGACAGTGAAAGTATGCCACTCAAAATGTTATTCAATCTCTATTTTAAAATCGAGCTCCGGCACCTCTACAATTCCCTGCTTCCCTCTGTGAAGGGCCTATCTATTTACTTTTATGTTGAGTCATCACCCTTCTTATTAAAAAGCACCTGCTGGAGAGCGCACTGTCATTTACATTCATTATTATTGGTTTATATTGGGTATGACTTGACTGGATCTCTTTTACCATGAATTACAATGTTTAGTCAGTCCTTGATCTTTAAAGGTGCTCTGCATTTATGTTTTGCGGTCTCAGAAAGGGCTAGCGAGATACCATTTTGTTATATCATGTTATGATTATTTTGAGAAAGTGTTGTCATCCGAGTTTTATTATTATGGCTCGCTAGCTAATTGTGCTATTGATATGAGTAATTGTGAGACCTAAGTGTTATTGTGAGTATGGTTAGTTCATAATATTTGCTGAAACCTGAATGATGGCTTTGCATGTTGACAACAACAAGAGCAAACAGAGTTTGTAAAAGTTTTTCTTTATCACTTTCAGTTTATCAACTGAATTGCTTGAGGACAAGCAAAGGTTTAAGCTTGGGGGAGTTGATACATCTCCAACGTATCTACTTTTCGAAACACTTGTGCCCTTGTTTTGGACTCTAACTTGCATGATTTGAATGAAACTAACCCGGACTGACGTTGTTTTCAGCAGAACTGCCATGATGTTGTTTTATGTGTAGAAAAGAAAAGTTCTTGGAATGTCCTAAATATCCACGGAGGCACTTTTTGGAATTAATAAGAATTTCTGGACGAAAGAAATACACCAGGGGGCCCACACCCTGTCCACGAGACAGGCCCCCCCCATCGCCTCGCCTATCTCGTGGGCCCCCTGGACCTCCACCGACCTCAACTCCAACTCCATATATTCATGTTCGGGGAGAAAAAACCAGAGATAAAGTGTTATCGCGTTTTACGACACGGAGCCGCCGCCAAGCCCTAATCTCTCTCGGGATGGCTGATCTGGAGTCCGTTCGGGGCTCCGGAGAGGGGGATTCGTCGTCGTCGTCATCATCAACCATCCTCCATCACCAATTTCATGATGCTCACCGCCGTGCGTAAGTAATTCCATCGTAGGCTTGCTGGACGGTGATGGGTTGGATGAGATTTACCATGTAATCAAGTTAGTTTTGTTAGGGTTTGATAACTAGTATCCACTATGTTCTGAGATTGATGTTGCTATGACTTTGCTATGCTTAATGCTTGTCACTAGGGCCCGAGTGCCATGATTTCAGATCTGAACCTATTATGTTTTCATGAATATATGTGTGTTCTTGATCCTATCTCGCAAGTCTATAGTCACCTGTTATGTGTTATGATCCGACAACCCCGAAGTGACAATAATTGAGATACTTCTCGGTGATGACCGTAGTTTGAGGAGTTCATGTATTCACTATGTGCTAATGCTTTGTTCCGGTTCTCTATTAAAAGGAGGACTTAATATCCCTTAGTTTCCGCTAGGACCCCGCTGCCACGGGAGGGTAGGACAAAAGATGTCATGCAAGTTCTTTTCCATAAGCACGTATGACTATTTACGGAATTCATGCCTACATTTCATTGATGAACTGGAGCTAGTTCTGTGTCACCCTATGTTATAACTATTACATGAGGAATCGCATCCGGCATAACTATCCATCACTAATCCATTGCCTACGAGCTTTTCATATATTCTTCTTCACTTACTTACTTTTCCGTTGCTACTGTTACAACTACTACAAGAACCCAAAAACAATTAACTTTCCTTTTGCTACCGTTACCTTTATTATCATACCACTTTTGCTACTAAACACTTTGCTGCAGATACTAAGTTATCCAGGTGTGGTTGAATTGACAACTCAACTGCTAATACTCAAGAATATTCTTTGGCTCCCCTTGTGTCGAATCAATAAATTTGGGTTGTACTTCACCCTCGAAAGTTGTTGCGATCCCCTACACTTGTGGGTTATCAGGTCTACACAGAGGGAATCTTGCTGTGGTTATGGCCCGGATGTTGCTCCAAAGAGTTGCTATGGGCTGACCTAACACAACCGGGTGGAGAGGTCCAGTGGTCAAAGCCCGTCCGTGCAAAGTCAAAGGGCTAGATCCCGTGGTCAAACACTATAGGGTTAGGCGGGACGGGGCCCTGGGGGTAGCAATGCCACCGGAGCGTCGCACCGGGACCTCATACATGCGGGGTGTTGTGGTGGCATGTCCGAAGAGGCGGCACGCGTCTCCGGGGTGTGCCCCCCTCACGGACAGCGCCGCCGCCGGCACCTGGAGGGGAGAAACGGAAGCATCGGGTCTACACGGAGGAGATCTTGCTATGGCTTTGACCTGGATGTTGCTCCAAAGTTTTCCTATAGGCTGACCTAACACAACCGGGTGGAGAGGTCCACTGGTCAAAGCCCGTCCGTGCGAAGTCAAAGGGCTAGATCCCGTGGTCAAACACTACAGGTTTAGGCGGGACGGGTGCCCTGGGGGGTAGCAATGCCACCGGAACGTCGCACCGGGACATCATACATGCGGGGTGTTGTGGTGGCATGTCCGAAGAGGCGGCAAGCGTCTCCGGGGTGTGCCCCCCCTCACGGATGGCGCCGCCGCCGGCACCTCGGGGGGGGGGGGGGAATAGATGCATCGGGTCTACACGGAGGGGATCTTGATGTGGCTTTGGCCCGGATGTTGCTCCAAAGTGTTTCTATGGGCTGACCTAACACAACCGGGTGGAGAGGTCCACTGGTCAGAGCCCGTCCGTGCAAAGTGAAAGGGCTAGATCCCGTGGTCAAACACTACAGGGTTAGGCGGGACGGGGGCCCTGGGTTGTAGCAATGTCACCCGAGCGTCGCACGGGGCCCTCATACATGCGGGGTGGTGTGGTGGCATGTCCGAAGAGGCGGCACGCGTCTTCGGGGTGTGCCCCCTCTCACGGATGGCGCCGCCGCCGGCACCTGGACGGGGGAAACGGGCGCGTCGGGTCTACACGGTGGGGATCTTGCCGTGGGTCTGGCCCGGATGTTCCTCCAAAGTGTTCCTATGGACTGACCTAACACAACCGGGTGGATAGGTCCACTGGTCAAATCCCATCCGTGCAAAGTCAAAGGGCTAGATCCTCTGGTCAAACGCTACAGGGTTGGGCGGGACGGGGGCCCTGGGGGGTAGCAATGCCACCGGAGCATCGCACCGGGACCTCGTACATGCCGTACGGTGTGGTGGCATGTCCGAAGAGGCGGCACGCGTCTCCGGGGTGTGGCCCCCCTCACGGACGGCGTTGACACGGTAGTAGATGTTCTGCAGTAACGATGCGGCGTGAATTTTTTTGACACGACGTGGGCACATGTGGTGTAGGACAGATGGTAATTTTTCATAATTTTTGGTGATGGAGAAGTATCTGAACACTTCCCTCTATGCGGATTGCTCTCCGCGTGTCTACGACTGTGGCCGACGGCCTCCGGGGGCTCGCATGCCCCCAAATCTTGCGTAGACGGCCTCTCACAAGTCTGGAAGTGTTGTGGCGGTTACAAACGCCTGGCACGCGTCTCCTGGGTGTGCCCTCCCTCACGAACGGTGCCGCCACCAGCACACGGCAGCAACGACGCCCGTGAGGGGGACATTCCCCGGAGCAGCGTGCCGGGTTCCTACGCCTGTCACCATGCGTCCACAACCGTAGGAGGGCCCACCGCAACTCCTGGCGGCATTGCTACCCCCAGCTACCCCGTCCCGTCTAACCCTGACACAGACGACCGCCGGGTCTAGCCCTTTGACTTTCGCCGGACGGGGTTTGACCGGTGGACTTTTTCACCTGGTTGTTATAGCCCAGCCCATAGCTAGAACCCCCAACACCGTCCCGGCCCAACCCACCCCAAGATTCCCTCCGTGTCGGCCCGACGTGGCCGTTTTCCCCCTCCGTGACACGGTGGCAGCGACGCCCGTGAGGGGGCCGCACCCCAAAGCCGCGCGTCGGGTGCCTGAGCCTGCCACCACACTTCCACTACCGTAGGAGAGCCTACCGCGACACCTGGCGGCATTGCTACGCCCCCAGGTACACCGTCCCGTCTAACCCTGACACAGACGACCGCCGGGTCTAGCCCTTTGACTTTCGCCGGACGGGGTTTGACCGGTGGACCTTTTCACCTGGTTGTCATAGCCCAGCACATAGCTACACCCCCAACACAGTCCCGGCCAAACCCACCCAAAGATTCCCTCCGTGTCGGCCCGACGTTGTCGTTTCCCCCCTCTGGGACACGGCGGCAGCGACGCCCGTGAGGGGAGGGGCACACCCCGAAGCCGCGTGCCTGCGCCTGCCACCACGCTTCCACAACCATAGGAGGGCCCACCGCAACACCTGGCGGCATTGCTACCCCCAAGGTACCCCGTCCCGTCTCCCCTCTCCGTAACACGACGGAAGCGACGCCCGTGAGGGGGCAATCGATATATATATATATATATATATATATATATATATATATATATATATATATATATATATATATATATATATATATATATATATGTTTTCTGTACATAAGGCACATTTAAGTTAATATAATTATTTTGGAAAAAATAAAAAGGAAAAAAGAGAAAATAAATAAAATATGAAAAAATATTAGAAATCTATGCCTATGGCTATGCCGTCGGCATAGCCACAGCCACGGAAGGGTAGAGCCCTGGGCCCCGCTTCGTGCCGTCAAAGGATGTCGCCGCCCGGGTAGCCGGGCCCATAGATATGCCGACGGCCGCCTCTATGCCGACGGCCGCCGTAGGCATATTGACTTGGATGCCGACGGCTGATCTATGCCGACGGCTGATCTGTGCCGACGGTCCCTGTCGGCATAGGTTTGTGTATGCCGACGGCTTTTCTACGCCGACGGCCTGACCTGGGTCGTCGGGATACATCCATCTATGCCGACGGGGGCCGTCGGCATACATTTGGCCATCGACAATTGGGTAAATTCTGGTAGTGTTGATTTCTCTCTGCTTGAATCAATACCAGCCGTGTGCGGTCGAACACTCTAGAATTGTTTTCCTCTTTCATTTTTTGCACCTTAGGCCCAGATTCTACTGCAGGCAGCTGACGGCCAACTTGTGACAACTCCTGCACACGTAATGTTCAGAAGCTTAGTGATTGAGCCCAGCCCATTGGCACATGGACCTGCAAACCTTGCTGCTTGGTCCGGGAAGCTCGTGCTGCGGTCACGTTACTGACAGGCTTGAGTTGCGACGTTCCCTCCTGTGTGTGCAGGCACTGGATAGCGGCAGAGCATGGCCACCGGCATCCTAGGCCAACAGACAGTGGATAGCAATGTTCCCTGGTAGACCAGAATGACTGTTTCCTTTTCTTTTGTTTGCGGGGGGACTATTTCTTCTGATGTTACCCCACCGGCACACCACATGTTTGCATCTAAGACTTTTTCGATGCCGCTCATTCATATCTTTATCATGCTACTAGTAGCATATATAGGCCGTTATGATGCATTGTCATCATCAAGAGCCTTCATCGCTACATAAGAATAAAATAAAATCGTATCTACTTGAGGCCTTGATTGTGAGCCTACTCGCTTTCAGGTGTGTGACTGATGTGAGTGGCGGGGGAAAGTGGATGTCTTTTATAGATTGCGAGTCGTGCTTGTGCACATGGCCATAATTTTTTGTCTGTCAGTGATTCGTGGCTGCCTGCAACTTCGCATATCTTTCTTTAAGAACGCAAGCATGTTGTGCCTAGAAAGTACTTCACGTTTTTTAACCGGGGATAACTTAGTCATTACTGGTAGAAAAAAAGAAATGAAAATAATATATTTTCTACTTTGAACAAAGTACATTCGTTTGGTGATACAATTTCTTCTTGTCAGTTACTCAGGAGTCCTTTTATACACAACGTATTGTAACATGACATGGTTGGTTGTATACAGTTGAAGAGGGTAATGCACATTACAAAGTAGGTCTGCAATAGTACCACAACATCAAGAATATTCAGGTTCCCACAAAATAATGGAACAATATATGTAATCCTACTACACTTTTTCTTAGTTTCTTCTTCCTGGAATCGTCTCACAAAAGAAACTTTCTGTTTCATAACTTCACTGATAACTCTTGTTACATTTCGGATTACAGGCCTCCTCCATTATGCTTGACAAAGGAAAGTGATTTGGTTTGGAGTATACTGACGCACACAGTTCCATTTTTTTAAACAGCGGCAAAAGACTTGCCTCATTCATTAATAAAGGAGGAGAGTTTAGAGTACATAAAAGTGGCTCACCGGCACAGCCCATCCATCAACAAAAGGAATACAACAACTACTCTCATTGCATGACGATGCTCAGGTGCCTAGCTCCTACCGTGACCCAAAGTTTGGCTTCATCTTGTATTAGTTTGAGGATATAGAAGGGCGGAGTTGATTTCTTCCTGAAGACTAGCATTTCTCTCGTCCCAAATAACCCAACTGACAAGCATAGTAAGGGAAGCCATGGCTTTCCGGTTCACCGTGTTGGATTTCGACATGTTTGTCCACCAATGCTTGATGTTGCGCTCCGCTGGCCATTGTTAGATCTCCAAAGTCCCTCGGCCAACCACTCCTTTACCAATCTACAAACACGCAAGGTGAACCTGCACCGATAGAAGAGGTGTGCGGACATCTCGTTTGCCCATTTGCAGAGGGTGCACAGTCCACAATTGTCCCAACATTGCTTCTCGAATCTCTCCGCCAGCCATATCCTGTTCTGAATCGCCAGCCAGGAGAAGAACTTGACCTTGGAAGGTGCCCAAAGCTTCCAAATAGTCATGTTCATGGTTTTCGTCGTGGAGCCCGAGAATTGGATCGTATAAGCAGAGGCCGCCGAATACTCTCCGCATCTTGAACTTCCAGGATATGTTGTCATCAATGTCCAGTGAAAGCTGAAACTGCTCCAAACAGACCCAAAGGTCCACAAACTCCACAATGTGGTTGATCGACAGGTTGATTGAAGAGTTGATCTTGCGCACCCAAGCATTGTCTCACATGGCTTCCCTCACCACCCATGGTTCCTACTAAATCTCTTTGCTATATGCGCTTGGTATTTGAAAGATTACAACCACAACGTCAGAGCAACTCAAAAGACTAGCTGAAGGTTCGGCTCATCCAGTCTATCACCCATAACCACCAAAAAAGGGTGCAACAAATGGAAACACAATCTTTGATCAATGGCCTTGTTAGCAAAATCTCAATGTATCAAAAGGAGTTTTCTGGATCAAGCAAAAGAAGTGTCTACCATATCTGATGTTCTTTTCCAAACTTATTGGAGGAACTTATTAAGGATGACTCTGTGCTAAAATTCCAGACAAACCAGGCACTGGAAGCTATGAATAGTAAGTGTTAAACAGAAGGTCTGGTAGCAAAGTGAGAACCTGAACTGGCCATTCGAGATTTTTTCTCGATCTGTCCACCAACCAAGTTGAACTCATGGGTGTGCACGATCAAGCGTCACTTATAATGTTCTAGTACGGGCTAAGTCTGCTATCAGTGTAGCATGTTCATTGCGTTTGTGGAAAATGCAATGCCCAAGGGATTGAGGAGCCAACGGTTCGAGGGATGCTTGGGGCCAATGCTAACATATTTATGGTTATGCCACTGCACGCGAGTTGAGTGCTTGCATAGGAAGGCATTGTGAGACTTCATACGGCCTATCGAGCCTTATGAATTTACAAGTTTTCCCATACGGATGATAGAGAGCAAGCTTGATACTCTTAATTATTATATACTCAAGCACTCATGGATTCCATGCAACAAATAGGCGTAATGATTTTATAAAACTTCCCCTTAAAATTGGATTTTATAAAACTAGGAGGACATGAGGCATCAATGTTACCCTGATTTGAGAGAGACGAGGTCATTATCACAAAAGTACTGTTCTATATCTAACTTCTATAGATACATTTAGAGTTACTTGAGATCCCTGTGCTTGACACCGTACACATCCATGTTTGATTCGGTTGTCTAGGAAAGTTTTTTTTTCATGTTCGCACTTAGGCCCATATTCTTTTGTAGTTGCTCCTAGGCCGCATCAAGTAACTTTGTGACAACACTCACAGATGTAAAGTTCACAAGCTCAGTGATTGAGACAGCCCATTGGCACATCGGGCCGTTATGCTTGCCCCTCCTCTTCTTGCCAAGCTGGTACCATGGTGATAGTTTCCAAATACAATGTTCCCTATCCGTGCAGGCACTGGCCAACAGGCACTGGATAGGAAAGTTCCAGGATGACAGACCAGGATGGCAATCTCTTCTGCTGTTACCCCACCAGCAAAGGTAATCTTCGCATCCGGAAAATTTCTGATGCCACTCATTCATATCTTTTATCACGCCAATAGTGTACATAGGTCTTTATGATGCATTGTGATCACAAGAGCCTTCAGCTCTACATAGGAATAAGATAAAGCGCATCAAAATGAGGCACGAGTGTGTGCCTACTCGCTAGCTAGCTAATGTCTGTGGGTAAGTCAAGTATCCGTGTGACTGTGATGCAAGTGGCGAGGGAAGTGGGGACTTTTATTAGTTGCGAGTAGTGCCTGTGCACATGGCCATATTTTTGTTGTCTGTTTGTGATTAGTGGCTTGCCTGTAACGTGACATTTCTTTCTTTAAGAACGGAAGCATGATGCAAGTACAAAGTACTTCATGTTCGCACCATGGTTTCTATGACAAATTAATTCACTTTTGACAAAGTACGTTTGTTTGGTGACACATTTCTTCGTGTCACTTACTCAGGAGATCTTTTATACACAACCTATAGTAACAGGATATGGTTGGTTGTTACGAGTTGAAGAGGGTGATGCACATTACAAAGTAGGTATGCAATAGTACCACAACATCAAGAATATTCAAGTTCCCACAAAATAATGGAATGTTGTTTATAGTACACCTTTTTACCAATATATGTAATCCTACCATACGTTTTCCTAGTTTCCTCTTCCTGGTATCGTCCCACAAAGGAAACTTTTTGTTTCATAACGGGTCTGATAAGTCTTGTTATGTTTCGAATTACAGGTGGTCTCCTCCCTATTATGCTTTACAAAGGAAACTGATTGTCTATCACCCATAACCACCAAAAAAGGGTGAAACAAATAGAAACGCAATCTTTGATCAATGGCCTTGTTTGCAAAATCTCAATGTATCAAAAGGAGTTTTTTTTTTAATCTCAATGAGGTATCAATGTTTGATCAATGATTTTTTTTAGGGAAACAGGAGGACTCTGCTGCGTATTTTTATTATTTTTAAAAAAATAATACAAAGAATGAGGTCCAAAAAGGCTCGAAAAGATAGAAAGAATGAGGCATCAATGTTTCTTTGATTTGAGAGAGCTGAGATTGTTGTCACAAAAGTTGTGTTCTATATCGAACTTTTATATATACATTTAAGTTGCTTGAGATCCCTCCGCTTGACTCTACACAATCCATGTTTGATCGACAGTCTAGGATTGTTATCCCCATTTTTTGCACTTAGGCCGAAATTCTGTTGTAGTTGCTCACACGCCATAGCCAGCAACTTGTGAAAACTCTCACACACGTAAAGTTCACTAGCTCAGTGATTGCGACCCGCCCATTGACACATCAGCCCGTCATGCATGCCCCTCGGCATCTTGCCAAGCTGGTATCGAATTAGAATGTTCCATATGCGTGCAGGCACTGGATAGTAGCAAAGCATGGCCACCGGCATGCTAGGCCAACAGGCACTGGAAAACGTTCGCTGGTAGATAAGGATGGCCATTTCTTCTGATGTTACCCCACTGACGAAGGAAATATTTGCGTCCGAATTTTTTTTCTGATGCCACTCATTCATATCTTTTATCACGCCAATAGCATACATAGGTCGGCATGATGCATTGTCATCATCGACAACCTTCATCTCTACACAAGGATAAAATAAAGCTCATCAAAATGAGGCCACAACTGCGAGCCTACGCGCTAGGTAGCTAATGACTCTGGGTAATTCAACGTGAATGTGTGACTGATGCGAGTGGCGAGGAAAGTGGGTGATTTTATAGGTTGCGAGCAGTGCTTGTGCACATGACCAGTAATTCGTGCCTTGCCTGCAACGTGGCATTTTGTCTTTAAGAAAGCTTGCATGATGTATGTACAAAATACTTCGCATATTGAACCAGGGATAACTTAGTCATTACTGGTAGCAAAAAATAAATAAAAAATAGGTTTTCTATGACAAATTAATTTACTTTGGACAAAGTACATTTGTTTGGTGACACTTTCTTCATGTTAGTTACTTAGGAGACCTTTTATACGCAACCTATTTTAACATGGTAAGGTTGGTTGTCTCCAGTTGAAGAGGGTGATGCACTTTATGAAGTAGGTCTGCAATAGTACCACTACATCAAGAAGATTCAAGTTCCCACAAAATAGTACTCCCTCTGTCCCATAATATAGATCGTCTTTCAAGCTTACCTTGAAAGACGATTAATATTATGGTATGGTGGGAGTAGAACATTGTTTATAATCCACTTTTCTAAGTCTAGGTCTTGAGTCCACTCGGAGTGATTGACCGTGGGTTTTGACCATGTGTTGTGAGTAGCGAGGGAAGTCCCGTGAACCGGGGTGACTTTTATTGGTCGCAGGTAGTTCTTGGGCACATGGCATTTTTTTCATCTGGCAAAGCTTTCAAGGAATCAATTGGAGGATAGGAAACAATAGCAAGGTAGTAGGCGAGAAGATCATTTGCTACATCTATTTCTGGCCATGTGAGAGATATTTATCAGAAGGAGTGTAGGTCTTGCAAATGTGTTGAGAGATTTGTTAATTAAACATTCAAATGTTGGTGGATGGCTAAATGTTTTCTCCAGGTGGTCTGACATTTTGAGTGGATGGCTGAAATCTTTCTCTAGATCTTGTGTTTGTTAAAAATTAGGTACCACACATAAGAACTGAGCTACCCTTTTTACCCTAGGTCTGCAGTCTGCACGTAATAAATTATAAAGAACAATTTGTACATGAGGTAATGAGAAGGTGCATGCACAATAGTGGCAGTGGGATGAGAAGGTGCACTGGCGGGAGGGCATCGGTTGTGTATGCATGTGTAGGTCGCTAGCTGCTCTTGCCCATAGTAGGAAGGTAGAGAAGAGAATGGACTGGGTTTTTTTTTTGACCCAACACCGTAGAACAATTGTTCTACGGTTAATATATTAAAATAAATATAGTACAAAAATATTACAAATCCCCTAAGGGAGGAAGTTCAGGAAGGTAGCTAGCCAATGCCTGCTCTAGGTATGAAACTCATGATTACAGGTTACATTCTATCCACTGAGCCAGCCGAACTTCATACTTTTGCTTGATCTTGTGTTTGAGAAGTTTGAGGTCTTGCTAAAGGTAAAATCTCCAAGACTGAATGGACTGTGGGAACTGCTCTGGAGATCTTGCTACTTCTCTGTAGCCATATATTCCAGCAACCCAAAATGATGATCTCTACTGCAAATTGCTTTGGTAAGAGATTTAAGGCCAAAATGGTGTCCTCATAAATTGATGTACCTCGTTTCCTATGCGGAAGCAAGGAATTCCAACAGTCCTGTGCGAAGTTACATTCCCATATCAAATGCATAGTGGTTTCTTCTGCTTGCTGATTGCAGTTAGGACAATGAATGTCATCTAGCTGCATCCCTTTTCTGAGAAGGAGAGCTCTAGTGTTGATTCTTCAATGGGCCACTAACCAAAATAAGATTTTGTGCTTTAGTCTACTAGAGCTTCTCCAAATAAGACTGAAAAAGGGATGCTCGTCCTTTTGTTCCAAAAGCAGATTATAAATTTGGATTGCAGATGTCTTGCCAGTAGCCCCAATGATAGTCCACTTATCCTCTATGTTTGGGAACCAAGTGGATTCTAGATCTTGTAGTTGATTGAATTCCTCATATGCTTCCAAAGAGAGAGGCAGGTGGAAATGTTCAGTCCAATCATTCTCCCCAAAAAAGTCATGAACTGACTGCTCATCATTTAGTGCAAAGGAGTGGAGATGTGGAAGCATATATTGCATGTTGTGTTCATTCCAAGTATCTTTCCAAAAAATAAAAGTTTGTCCATTGCCAATTGTGCACCTGCTAATCTGCTTAAACCTTGGTAGGAGACTTATGTGTGATTTCCACCAGAAAGATCCCACAACATTTCCTACTGGTGTTTCTGAATGATAATACTTTTCCCAGACCAGCTTAGTCCAAGGAACATCTTCTTTGTTCATAAATTTGAGGAGGTTTTTCATGAGGAGAGCCTTATTAATTGTGGAGAGCAATATCAAGAATACCAAGACCACCTTGATTTTTTGGTAAACACACCTTGGACCAAGCAATGAGTGTTGTCCCTCTATCTTCCATGCCAAATTTTCTCTAGAGAAAGTTTCTCAAGTACTTGTTGATCTGCTCAATCACACCTATAGGAAGTGCCAAGGTACACATAAAGAATATTGGCAATGCTGCAAAAACAGATTTGATGAGCAATAATCTTCCATCATATGACAGCATGGTAGAACAACCAGAGAGCCTTCCCTCAATTCTTTGCAGCATTGGACTGTAATCTTCAATTTTTGGCTTAGAAGTTCCAAGTGGAAGGCCCAGATATTGAGCAGGGTTTGGAACTGAGGTTTAGAAACATTGATTGGTACCATGAAAGATTTCTCATAATTAACTTTAAGCCCAGTAAAAGCAGTGTAATGCAGGATGAGGTTTTTGACTTGAGCAAGTTGTTTGGCCTCAGCAGGCAATACAAGGATTGTATCGTCAGCATATTGGATCACAGGAAAATCTGGGCAAGCTTGACTGCTGATGGGAGCATGAATTAAATTCTGGTGCATAGCTTCATTGAGCATTGACTGAAGAAGATCAGCTGCAAGCACAAAGAGTAAAGGAGAAACAGGATCCCCTTGTCTGACTCCTTGTCTGCAATGAAAAGGTTTCCCTGGCACTCCATTGAGCAGAACAGTTAAAGGAATGAGCTAGAGGTAAAATTTTGAACCCTTTACAATTCGCAGCTCTCAACACTACTCCTGCTAGTCTAACGCCCACACCAAACATTTCTTTTTGAAAATGAAGCATTTTATTAATTCCCTAGGAGATGCAGCCACAACATACTTCATGCTCATGGCCTCGGCATCAACATGAACTTACACAACTTGGATGAAAACAACAAAACAAACTCGGGGAACAAGCCCGGCACTTGAATTTTCTAAAGTTGCTAAACAATTATAGTCCTGCAGCCAAAGTCAGACGAGACCATACTGCATCTAAATATTCCTGAATGCTTCCTACTCCTAATTATGTCCAACGCCATTTATCTCTAATCAGTTCACCAAATCAGATCGAACTAGGTAAGTACGAGGTGGAGTGAGGATCTAGTTGATGTCTCTCTCTGGAATAGCTTGAAAAAGTGGCCTGCGGAAGCTAAGCATTAAGCGTGTGGTTTATATGATCTTCTCAGTGCAGTGTACCCGAGTGTGGATTTCACAGTTTTCAACACGCATCTAACATGTCAACAACTGGATTCCATTTGAAATAGAACGCCTAAGAATATCCTGATGCCTCCAACTCCAATGTGTTTACCACGCCTTGTCTGTCATATAAGCAATACTGGTTTTTGCAAGTGTCTAACTGCTAGTGCGTGTGCATGTGATAAGAATGGAGAAGCATCGGGGTCTTTTAAAGGGATTCAAATACGTACCAACATAAGTACAATGATCAATGTAGTATTGAGTTGGAGAATCTGTGTAGGTATCATCTTTATGCGAGTGCTACAACAACCAATTTAATGGAACTGCAGCAGTACAGTCAAAACCTTGTGTCCTTTTTACTGTGGCAATACACAATCAAAACCTCGATGTCATTTTAACTAAAGGACTATGGTGGCGAAACGCTTGACTAAATAATTTTCGTCATTAATAGGCAATAAAAACGGAGCATATTTTGCATGTGAACTTTCCAGAATAGCATGGTGCAGGGGCCTACTAGTCTCAGCTTTGGTTGAATTAAACTACCACTTGCTACAGCGAGGATAGGAACCCTTATAAATACAGAGACACTGGAAATTTTGTTATTTACATCGTTTGTTTTCAAAACAGATCGTAAGATCACATGTTTGCACTGACGCAGTGGAAGTGTTCCAAGTTCAGCAGCCCTTCCTATTTACAACTCCAATACACACACCACAAGAAAAGTTAGCCCACGCTCATACGGCTGGGTATTTACAACATGCATCAGCATGCATCAACACGGTGCCGTGAGGAAGCGACGTGTCACCCATCCCTTGGTTGGTGTGGGCGTGTGCATCTGCTTGCCACGTGACAATATCAGTCGGCCGATTTGCAACGCTTCCCTTGAAACAACTGCATCTCTGCCAACGAGGGACTTCAGTGTTCAGCCTCCACAATGTCTAGTAATTGAGTCCACTTGATGGCTAGGTAATGCCTTCCATGCTGCTAATTCAGCTTGCTTGGGTGGCACCTTTGGTCGATCTGCTCATCAAGAGGCTCGCCACCTGGAAGGCCTCCCTACTCCCGCATGCCAAGCGCTTGGCACTGGTGCGCCACTTGCTCACCACCATGCCGGTTCACATTCTCCTCGCCATGGCTGTAAACCCTACAATCCTCAAGAAAATCACCACAATGGTGCGTGACTTCCTCTGGCATGGCCGGAAGGATGCCAAGACCGGCTGTTGTTTCGTTAGTTGGCCCAAGCTCTCATGGCCGCTGGAACTTGGTCGTGCAAGATTATACTCCTGCGGGAAAAACAGTGTTTGAAGTAGCCACGTGAGAATCCCCCCTTGCCCCCGCGCCGTCCCCCCCGCGGGCGGCTCGGGCGGCGGCGCCAGATCCCGCCGCGGGCGCCCTCCCCTTCCTCCTCCCCCCTCCGCCGCTGGCCGGGACCGCCAGGGCGAAGCCCCTCGCGGTGGCTGGCGGCGGGGGATCTCTCCTCCACGTCTTGGTGCTGGTGGGCGCGGGGCTCCCTCCCTGGGCGGTGGCGTCGGGCGTGCACAGGGTCCGGCGGCGGCTCCTTCTCCGGCCGGCGTGCTGCGGTGCTGCGGCGGTGGATGGGGGCTTGGCCCGCGGCGGCTGTGCCCCGTGGTGGTGGCGGGGGCCCGGCTTCGGTCCTCCGGTGGTGCTGCGGGTGATCTTCCTTCCCCATCGCGGGTGTGTGGTGGTGTTCCTCGGGCAACGGTGGTTCCGGCGGCGGCGCTGCGCCGGATGGTGAGGAGGCGGCGGCACAGCCACTTGGCTGTGGGCTGGCGCGGCGACAGGCGGCGGCGCCCTTCTGGCCAGATCTGGGCCCTTTTGGGCCCCATCTGGGTCTGGGCGGGCCTGGCCGGCGGCACCGACGGACGGAGGAGCGGCTCGTGCGGGGGGTTGCGGAGACGGAGGCACGCGCACTGCAGCGCGGCAATGGGAGCTTCACGAGCCCTATCTGGCTCGGCCGGGCCGTGGGCCAGGTGTGCTCTCCTTGCTGCGTCCGGCCGGTGACCGCCATGGGCCGTGGAGGTTGTCCCCTCCCGTGTGGCTGCCGATTTTGCCGCTCATCGTTCCCGGTTGTCTCCTCTCGGCCTCGTCGGTTTAACCGCCCGCTTGGTCGTGTGTGGCGGCTTCGGCCAGACGGAGGTGCGGCTCGTCGCGGGGTTGCGAAGACGGTGGCGCACTAACTGCAGCGTGGTGACGGGAGCTTCACGAGTCCTTTTTGGCTCGGCCGGTCCGTGGGCCTGGTGTGCTCCTATTGCTGTGTCCGGCCGGTGACCGCCAAGGGCGGTGGAGGTTGTCCCCTCCCGCGTGGCTGCTGTTTTTTGCCGCTCCTTGTTCCCGGCTGTCCCCTCTCAGATCCATCGGTCTCGCTTCTCTTTTCATGGTGAGACGGCGGTGGTGATCTAAAGACCGTGGTGGCGCATGTTGGTGGGCGGCGAGATTGGTGGAGTGCGACGGAGCGGCCGGGGATGTGGATGTGTGGCGGACGGGAGAAATCCCTGTCGGCTTGGCCGGCACCGACGCGGTGACGCCCGCGGGCGTCACCGGTCCTTCCTGAAGGGCGGGCAACAGCGTCGGCATCGTCGCGTTCCTTCCTGAAGGTGTTGCTTGGTATGCGGCGGTCCGAAGTGCTAGGAGCGTGGTGGAAATTCTCCAGCGGGCGCAGCGGTTGCGGGTCACCATCGTTTTTGTCGACCCGACTCTGTTGTCATTAGTTTCTTTTTCTTTCTCTGTTATTTCTTTTGGGCTTGCTTGTGTTGTTTGCCCCAGCATCGGACTATCAGCTGTATCGTGTGGTTGCTATATCTATATAGCGGGGCGAAAGCCTATTTCAAGGAACTTGGGGGCCTTGCGGTGCATGATCTCCATCATACGAGCATCACCCTTCGTGCTCACTGGCTCTTCACCCTTCGTGCTCACTGGCTCTGGCTTCAATCAACCGACCCTGAGCGTCCTTGGGGCCATCTTCAGCTCCTGTGCGATGAAGAGACGAACAAGTTCTTCCGCGCATCCACAATCTGGACAACCGGCGATGGCAAGACGTGCCGCTTATGGTGCGACCATTGTTATCAAACTAGGGGCAGGGGCGCGCCAGCCCGTGGCACGCCTCTTGAAATGCTCCTCTGCGCTCATAGGCTATCTACTGACTTTATTGTCCCTGCTGTAATCAAATAGCCATCTAACGATCAGGTAGATACTAACCAAAATAAACACTGAACAATAGTTTCATATGAGTACGTTAAAAGAAAGAAGCCACACTCGGAAGCGGATTTGTAGCACTCGGGTACGGTGCTCCACACCCCTATACGAATGTTAAATTCAAAAAATACAGAGAATTTGAAGAAGAAAATCATGGGATTTTGGGATATCGAACCTGGGTTTCGGATCTACTTCCGTGCGAAATTTCATGAAAAATACCAGGAAACGTATTCATGGCAAAAAAGACAAAATATTCCTATGTATAAAAAAACTGTTTGGATGGATTTTTGTCCGGACAGTATTTCCCTCGCCACAGATACGTTTCCTAGTATTTTTTCACGAAACTTTTCACGGGAGTAGATTGGGGGCTCAGGTTTGATATTACCAAATTTCAGTTTTTTTTTGAATTTTTTGGTATTTTTTATGATTAATATTCGTATGGTGTGTGGAGCACCCAGGAGCTCCTGTTTATTTTCCAGCCACACTCTTTATATTGATCTGATCATACTTTATAGGAGGTCAATAATTTGGCAAGTCAATAATACACATATGAAGCCCCTCGAAAAAAATAATACACATATGAATAACAATATGCCATTCCACAACTAATAAGGCCCTTGCACCCATGTAAATCTCATGCTACAACAACCGCCAAGATTCTGACGTGTTGAGCTTCTGCGCGTTCGCGATGGCCGAGACGATGCCAGGGAAGGCTTTGGTACCCCACCAGTCGTCCTGGTCCGACGAGGCATAATAAATCTGCCGAAGGAGAAAAACCAACACGGTGGTCATTTTCAGACTAACTTTGGAGTTCAGACAAGTACAGTACTATGCAACAAGCCTGCAGCTCTGATGCTCATCATATGTTTGGACCACGGTCTCCCCGCGAGCCACCCTTGGTTGGTGAAGGCTCGCTCTGCCATCGTCAATCGGTTGTTGATCGCTTTGACTTTCAGCATGCATACCCTCGTGTTATGGCCCCACTTTTGTGCTTGCAACATCGGTTGTCATGAGGACGGCAGATAGTCCATGTTTCAAGTAACTGTTGGAGCTACTGCTACACGTCACACTTAATGATAATTTCATGAAAAAAAATGTGTGTACCAATCAATAAGAAGCGAGTCTATCATGAATTCATGATTCTGTTTCAGTTTCCTTGATGAAACCGAATCAGGGGATTACCCTGTGTGTCTAAAAGTTACATATCTCAGTTGCCAAAAGAGAAAATACCTCCAGTTCAGAGGCGTAGGGGACATAATTGAAGGGAATGATCTCATCATCTGCAAGTCTCAAGGCAATCAGACCCTAGACGCTCGCCACTGCATGATTACCTAGTAAAATGGGTTAGTCAGCGCTATAGTGTACTTTCTGAATTTGAAAAGATAGCTCGCTCAGTACATAATACATGTCTGTGGAACAAAGGGTCACCAAACCGCTCCATCCAATCAAAATCATCGTACAGCGAGTGGTAGACAGGGTATTCTGAAACTGCAAGAGCAACAATATTTACGTCAGATGCTAGAGGAATTATAATAAGATGAGCTGTAAATAAATGGTTTGCTAGCCTACTGTTCTGTTTTTTAAATGAAGCAGAACAATGCTATAGAAAGGGAGCACGGATTTTCAGGCTTATACGCCACCAGAGCGTTTTCACTTACATAATCCATAATAGATGTCAAGTGAAGGGACTCCAATGTGCTCGATAAAAGCTGCAAAATCTGTTCCTGCACCGGCCACTCTTGCAATCTGAAAATAGGAGCTTAATACTTCAGTATGTTTCAATCAAATGAAGCTCTCATGATCGCTCATTTGTGCCACAACAGAATTATATGACAATTCCATCACTGTGCCCACCGGAGGATTCTGGCGAATCATGTAGTCATACAAGGTACGAGACGGATCATCAGGATCGGGTACCTTCAATCAAGAAAAAAAATGAAAGGGTCAAATAATTAAGTAAATTTGGAATCTATGTAGACACGTCTCTAATATGTACTCAGTGTTGCTCATGAAGTTTAAATTCTATGCTTATAAAGGCTTTAGGTGCAGAACTAAAATACCATTATGCTTGCTTCCTTGATTAATTCATCGAGTTGTGGGGTTGCACGGGGCATAAGACTTCCAGGCCCAAACATTTTCAGATAAGCAACAGCTCTTGAAGCAAGCATATCCATGTACTCCTCGGTCCATTCCGTAGACCCTATCTGAGACATTGGATTTTTCTACGCTTTAGAGCTTACACTTGCGGATAAGAAAGCATCTGAGAGCATGCCAGCGCAAACTCTTCTGCATCCCAACTGCAGAAGATGATTGTTCGCCTTGGCCTCCATCCTTTCTTTTCTAGCTTGGACAGCCTCCCTGCCATCTACAAACAATAATAGGGTATTGGCATTATCCTCAATTTATCAAAGATGTCCTGGATTCAGAACATCTCAGTATTTGGTAAGATTGATTACCTCGAGCATAGCTGCTGTTCCGCTGTTGGGATCGATTGCCTCAATTGTTTTTAGTACATTTTTCCATATGCTGCATACAGAAAGCGAATATAACCTATGTAGCAGCAGACTTTCAAAAGAACAAGTACATCACGGTTGTTTGGTTGTAACAGATTTACCTCGTCTTGTGTTTGCCGTTTCGTGAGCTTATGTCGTACAGATTGATCACCATCATTTATAACAACTTCTCGTGCTATAAGCTCAGCCGGTAGTTTTGCCTGTGGCAACAAGAAACACAGAGATAGTAAATATGAATACTTAGTCCCAATAATACGTAGGCTAGCTTGCTCATATGGGGGGGGGGGGGGGTGTAGGGACGGTAACTTAGTTTCTGAATTGCAGCAGCAGCAGCACTCTGAACCACTGGTGGAATGAGCTGCAGCGGCAAAGCATAAGGCGCGACAGGATACACAGTAGTGCCAGGGAATTGAAAGATGGGCAGTCTCGCCGCCGCAGCCGCGGCGACCAAATCCTCTGCGGGTTGATCCCAGTTCCTCTTTTTATAGAAAAAAGACAGAAAATCGGCACTAGCATTCCTTTTTCGCAGACCAATTCGCCATTAGAGAACAAGAGCGAGCGGGGAAGGAGGGGAGGTGGGGAGGGGCGCACCAGATCGGCCATCTTGATGAGGCCCTCCAGGCCGGAGTCGTTCTTGACATTAAGGCGGTGGAAGTTGTTGCAGCATGCGAGGTGGGGCGGGGTGGGTTGACGAGGGGGCGGATCTTGTAGTAGTAGACGTCTACGGCGAGGACGGAGTCCGGGGTCTCGGCCATGAGGTGCTCGCAGAGGTGGGAGCAGATGAACCCGCCGGCCCCGATCGTGCCGATGGTGAGAGGCGCTACAAGCACGGCGTCCAGATCAAACCTATCGTCGCTGGCAGGCGTCGGCTCGGCAGCTAGGGATGAAGAGGTTGCGTACTCGAGAGAGAAGGTGCGTGGGGCTCGAGGTGCGTGGTCCTTTTTTCTTTCTTCTGAACCAAGGAAACGAGGAAAGCAGTGGCCTCTCGCTTAAATTTTTTTTCATCGATGAAACTCCCCAACCCCTTCTGCCCACGTGGACGTGGCAAGGAGGCGCCCTTTGCGCGACTGTTAATGAGTTTGATAAGCCACAGTGGGGCATGTGCAGTGCGTGTACGTGTACGCGCTGAGCTTTGTCTTGACCATAGTCTGGGTAGTGTCCGACTCGTGTATGGTCTGGGCATAGTCTGACTTTTGTCCGACTAGTGTACAGGCCAGGTCTGTGTTGTGTGCGTGCGTATGTGGGGCGGTGCATGCGTGCACACCACTGCAAAGACGTAGGCCTAGGTGGTTAGGATCCGCAGGGAACGCGTGAGATCGCTGCGGGCTCGCGCGACCCGAGCGCGGGAAATTCCTATTGGACGCTCGTTGCGTCAAAATGTCGAGCGAACCCATAAGGAAACGATCAGCTGAGCCGGCCAATCTCCCACTGTAGGCAGTTTTGGTTTTGGGAACTTTCTAGAAGTTTTCCAGACGGTTTTTATCGGTTTTGGGAACCCTTAAGCTGGTTTTCTATTTTCCTTTTTATTTCTTCTTTTTATGTTTTCTTTTTGTTTTTTTCTTTTTCCTTTTTCCAAGTTTCTTTTATTCTTTTTCCATTTTTTCCTTTTTCGTTTTACTTTTTTTTTAAATTCTGTTTTTGGAAAAATTTCCTTAAATTTCAAAAAATGTTTGCATTTATCATAAATTCTTTAAAACTTCAAAAAATGTTTCCGCTATCGAATTTTGTTCAGAAATTCAACAAATGTTCGCTTTTTAAAATAATGTTTGTGCTTTTACAAAAATTGTGCAGAAGTTTGAAAAATGTTCCTGTTTTCAATATTGGTTCAGAAAATTAAAAAAATTTCGTGCTTTTACGAAAAATGTTCCCATTTTAATGTTTTTTCAGAAAATTGAGAATTTAAAAATGTTCTTGCTATTCAACAATTGTTCAGAATTTCGAAAAATGTTCCTGTTTTCAATTTTGGTTCACAATTTATAAAAGTGTTTGTGCTTTCACGAAAAATGCTCCCGTTTTCAATTTTTTTTCAAAAATTCAAATAATGTTCTTGCTATTCAAAATTTGTTCAGAAGTTCAAAAAATGTTCTTCATTTTTTCATAAATTCAGAAAGTTTCAAAATTTTGAAAAATTGTTCGGAATTAAAAAAAAGGCAGCTACAGTTCCAGGCGCTACAGTACAAAAACGTCCGCATTTAGAATTTTCAGAAAATGTTTTCAGGATCTGGCGCTGATGTTAGTTCTTGAATATTTCGGGTTGTCTACTAGAAAACAACTGTCGTCATTCCCGTGGCTAGCTACATGCGCTCACGAGCGGGAGGACTGGAGTTTGGGGCGTGTTTGGTTGCCGTCATCTATGATGCCCGCGTTGCATACACATCTCCACTCGGCCTGGCTCTACAAAAATAGCCTCATATTTGCGACATCTGCGAGTTGTTTGGTTGCCTGCATATGGACTGCCTGCATGTGAAGATCAACTTTGGCACGTTGTTTGGTTGCCTGCATTGTCTCGGCGCATGCAACTACACGCTGTTTGGTTGCCCGCATGGGGTATGATTAAGAGCTAGCACTTGCACTTAGCACACAGGGTTAAGAGATAGTAGATGAAGTGGGAGAAGAAATGCAGTGTGCGCCGGACCATGGCGACTGCGGTAGATAGTGGCCGTGGCGCCGTGTCCGACATGACGAGCATGGAGTCGTGGACGAGCGACCCCGTCGGCGGCACGGCGAGCGACACCGACGAACTAGTTGCGGTGCTTGCGCAAAAGGCGATTAGACGGAAGGAGGAGAATGCGATGCTTTCGCGCCATGGTATCGTCGGTCTGATGGACGAGAGAGGAGGCCAAGATGATCGACTCCGGAAACGACTTCAGTGTAGTAGGGCAAGAGAGAGGAGGCCAAGATGATCGACCCCGTCGGCGGCGCGGCGAACTGTAGTGTGCACAAAGGCAGAGGACACAAGAAAGCAGTGTGTGCGCCATTGTAGCGTCAGTGCAGTAGGAGGACGACAGAGAGTAGGCCGAGATGAGCGACATCAGAAACGACGCTAGTGTAGTAGGACATGGGCAAGGAAATCAAGGGGAAGGGCTTCGGCGTCGAGAGGAACGAATAGGAGAGCTCTGAGTAGAGGACAGAGGAGCTCGACCACGCGGCGCCGGTGCAGTAGACTGCTGTTGAAAGAGAGATGAAGCTACGATCGTGGAAACCAAAAGCTTACAACATGAATGTTGTCAGGGACTGTGAGATTAGGCTGCTGGTCAAAGGAAATTTCCAATGATCGATCGTGCACGACGAATCTGACAATATTCGTCCAGAATAGCTCCAAATGGGAACACGAGATTAAGAACTTACGGCCCACGAAACTACGAACCGATTGCCTAAATGGAACCGTAGCATCGAGGTGCATCTTCTTCATGTAGAGCTTACCTCGAACCGAAGCACCGTTGTGTAGATTAGAGAGAGGAGATTAGATAGAAGCTTAATGAAGATTGAAGAAGACCTCACATAATCACCTCGCATCTCTCCCATCTCCACTCGTGCAAGGGCCCGCTCGCTAGCGCTCACCTGGGCCTGGCTCGCGAGAAACTGCCGATTCGAGCGTTTTCAGCGAGCCAGGCTCTGGGCTGCTTTGAGAAGCGTGCGGTGCAGGCCCAATAGCGAAAACGGGCAACCAAACAGGCTTCTTTCTTCCCGCTCGGGCCTGGTTGGGCCCGATGCGGGAAACCAAACGCGCCCTTGATCGCGAGCTAGTGGCACTTCAATTTTTGCGGGATTTTCAGTTTGTGCCTTTTGCTACCGCACCTGCAAATGGGCCGGCTCAACATAGCTTTGTGTGTGTGTTTGCTCGGCTGTTCAACGCATAACGCGTCAAATAGGAGCTCCCCCGAGCGCGTACTTGCATGGCGAGGGCACGGGCCGAGCGGGCCGATCAGGGGCATGTGGCTGGGTGGAGGGCGTGTGGATCATGGCCCAGCGCCGGTCCAGGTTTAAAAGCCTTGCGATGATCATTGTAATAACCGGTGGTGTGACAGAGTTCGTGCCCTGGGAGAAAAAATACGATGTTCGTGCAGCGGGCGTTCGAGCGCCGGGAAAACCACCACCGTGTCCGCTTCTGCTTCTGCTTCCTCCTTTCTTCTTCAGTGTGTGCTAGAGAGAGAAGTACAGAGAGCTCCGGCGAGAGTGTGGGAGGAGGCCGCAGCTCCAACAACCATTGGATCGAGGGCACATCCATTCCTGAGATCGCTTCCACCCTGATCCTCCTTCTCCCGCGGTGGCGGCTCCGCCAATGGCTTGTCTACGATGTGCTCCAAGATTGCATATGGATCAGAGACATCCACGGAGCCCCGAGCCCTGCTGTTGTAATTTGGTATGTTGATCTTTGGCGGCGGATCCAACGGGCGCAACTCAAGCCCCGAGGTGGACATAATTGATTGGAAGTGGACCAACAATGGGGTCTACATGGCAAGTTCTGCCTATAAGGCCGTGTTTCTCTGGTCAATAACTGCACCGTTTTGGCGCCTCATCTGGCGATGCTGGGCACTGACGGGCGCCAAGTTCATTCTGTCGCTTGCCTCCATGGATTGGTGCTGGACCGCTGAGCAACGTGCTCGCCACAGCCTCCCTCACGACCCCCCTGTGCAAATCCTGTAGTCAGGAGCCCGAGACCTTGGACCACCTGCTCGTCCAGTGTGCCTTCTCCATGATCACTTGTCATGAAATCCTCTCCTGATGTCGCCTCCCAATCCCTCCACCCAGCACAGCGGACCGCTTTTTCAACTGGTAGTCTACTGCCAACAACACCGCCCCGACCGGCCTGCATAAAGGAGCTAACACCATCATCGCTCTTGTCGCATGGTCCCTCTGGAAACACCATAACGATGATGTACTCGACAACCTCCGGCCGTCGAACAACGAGCTTGCTCGCATAATCAAGGATGAGGGTCGCTTGTGGGCACGTGCCGGAGCCAAAGGGATTGCTTTAGTTATTCCCGTAACCTAATACTTCTATTGAGGCTGAGAAACTTCTTCTATGCTCATTTTACCGAAAAAGAATTTCGCCCCACTTTATATATAAAGCACCAAACCACAAGCATCCAGTACAGACACACGCTACGCCACCGAAACACATGCACACAACCAGGACAGGATACATAGGCGCTGAGCGCAGCAACACCACTCCTAGCACTACCGCCCCGAAGAGATGAAGCTACATATGACGAACCATGTGCTTCAAGGCGGCGCCTTCAGGAAGGATACGATGCCGGTGCGCCGCCACCGCCCGATCCAAGGATCATAGTTCCTCCCGGAGCCGCATGACGGGCAATGAGAGCCGCGACGACGCCTTCAAGAAGGGAACGATCTTTGCCGCCGCCGGTCCGTCCGAAGATAGAGCAGGTTTTCACCTCGGCCGACATTCACCGCCACTGAACGCCACACCCCGGCAACCACGCCGCCCACACGGCCATGGTGACCGGGCAGCACCAAGGCACGGGCTCTGCCCAACAGCACCGCGCAACCACCACCAGGGCCGCCTCCCCAACATCCAAGACCTCGACACCACCTCACCCGAGACCTGCCGCACCCCAACAAAAGAGACGAGCGGAAAGGTCCCACCTTTCACGCCCCTGGGCAACCCCCAGCGTCGAGACCCTAATAGGTCGGCCAGTACTGGCATCCACCGACCCATCCTACTGCCCCAAGCGCGAGACGAGCTCGGTCCTGCAGCATCGAGAGGGGGACGAGGTCAGTCCTGCTGTACCGTGCACGAAACGAGCTCGGTCCTGCCGCATCGTGCGCGAGACGACCTCAGTCCTGCGGCATCGGGCGCGAGACGAGCGGTGGACCGTAGCTGGGAGAGGACCAGCCCATTGATGGGGGTAGCGCCCGGGCGACGAGGAGATGGGGTGAAGGTCGAGACGGCCCGAACGTAGACAAACCGACGCCGGAGAAGCTGGCCGTTGCCACGGGCAGATCCATCGAGCCACCGTGAAGCCGCCACGACACCGGTAGGCCGCCACCAAGACCTACCCATGCCGCCGCCCACGGCCAGAGCAGCGGCCACGCCCGGCCGCTGCCATAGCCGCGTCGCCCGGCGAGCTCCAAGCGCCGGAGCCGTTGGGCACGCACCATCGAAACCAGGCGCCGCCCGCCCCAAAGCTAGATCCGGCCAGATTCGGCAAGAGACGATCGCGCGCCACCTCCGAGACGGAGCACCGCAGCCCGCCCTTGAAGCGAAATCGCCGGGCGCCGCCACCAGCGAGCCACCGCCGCACCGCGAGACCGCCCGGCAGCCGGATCCCAGACGTCAGCGCCGCCGCTCGAAAAAGCCGCCCAGCCAGCGCCCTAGCGACGGGAAGGCCCCGCCGCGCCGCGCCCGGGCTTTGCCGAGCCAGACTCGCCGGCGGCGGGTTGAAGGAGGAGAGGCGGTCGAGGACCGCAAGCCTGAGGGCCCCCGGCAAGCGCGCCCGCAGAGGGAGGAGGAACGGGAAGGGTGGGGGCCGGGGTGGGCCGGGGGCCGCTGACGGCGGCCGGGAAAGGCTAGGTCGCCGGCGGCGGCGGGGGTGGGAACCCTAGCGGAGCCGACTCGCGCAGCCGGGAGCGCTCTGTTCTTCTATGCTCATTTTGCACTCAGTGGGATGCCGTTTCATGTACGCCCCCTCAAGTTGCACCCTGTTACATCTCTACCCCTATCAGTGCAATGATATGCAAAAATGCGTATTCATAAAAAAAGAATTACAAGTTCCTTGTGGTCAAAAAGCATTCTCTGAGTGATCTTGCGGTCCGTCACCTGGTTCTCCACACGCAACGTCACCTCACACCTCAGTTCCGCCTTGCCTATACAGAACTAGGCTCATCCGGTAGTTTTCCCATGCCTCCCACTCATATATTCGTCACACTAATTGCATATGTCGTTATGATGTGTTGTGTTCGGTCATAAAAATGATGTATTGTGATCCTTGAGAACTTTCATGACCCCAACAGAATACACTAAACCATGACAATGAAGCCAAGATTGTGAGTCTACTTTCTGAATATCCGTGAATGTGACTGTGTGGTGTGAGTGGCAAGATAAGCGGGTGAACGGCACGAGTTTTATAGGGCAGAAGTACAAGTAGTGTGTGCGCACATGATTTTGATCTGCCACAGATTCTTGGCTGCATACAATGCTTGTTAATGTGGTCCCTAGCAAGCAGGGGCGGATCCAGCCTAGCGAGTCGCCCCGGGGCCCTCTGTATTCTCTAGTAGTTGCTACAGTATTGTGCTACAATATACAAAGGAGTTGGGCCTCATGCCCCGGGCCTGGGCCCCTCTTCCCGTGGCCTAGATCCGCCACTGCCTGCAACCCTTGAGATCCTTGTGCAATGTGACTCAGCAGCTTGATCCTTCTGAACCCATATGTCATAAACGGGCACACTATTGGTGGAAGTTTTCATTTAGGAAGATACAGAAGTCATGGAAGTACTTTGGGCCCAGGAGTGAATGGAGGTGAGGACAAAGGAGGAACATCTTATCTTTTGGTAGATGTGAAATCTCTCAACAAATAGTAAATACCATAGAAAAAATAGCAAACTCACTAGTAGACAAAAGGCTTTGATCCAGGCCGGGTGAGCCCATTAAGCCCTCACTCACAAACCGGGACCCATGGGGGCAATGGTCCCGGTTCGTGAGGCCAGGGGACCGGCCGGGCCTCGTGCGGCATTGCTCCCGGTTCGTCTGGACCCTTTGGTCCCGGTTCCGAACAGGGACCAATGAAACCTCGCTCTGGCCCACAACCATTGGTCCCGGTTCGTGGCTGGAGCCGGGACCAAAGGGGGTCCTTTGGTCCTGGTTCCGGCCACGAACCGGGAACAGTGAGGTGCCTATATATACCCCCTTGCCCACCAGCAGAGCAGTGTAGTGCTCTGTTTTTTATTTGACCAGCCGTGGGAGAGCTTTGTGGTGCTCTAGCTCACCTCCTATGCACATGAGGTGTTCGATGAAATGCCCGAGCCACACTTAAGTATTCTCCTATCGAAGCTCCCTGTCCAAGCTCCGTTTTCCTCAAGATTTTTCTATGTTTGGCGGTCCGTCCTGTCCCGTCCCCGTCCTCACCGTCGTAGATCGCCCGTGCCGATCTCGTCGCCGGCACCACCGTGGTGAGCCTCTTGATCTTATCTTCTTTCTGAAAAAAGTTGTTACTTGTATGATTTAGATAGATACTTGTGTAATTTTCTTACTTTTATTATTGTTTGTTATTATATAGTGCGATGGTTTTGGCATCCGCCGCGCTCGGCCCTTGTCCTGTCTATGATTCGGATGTGGTATATATATTATCTTATAACTATTTGTTTCATTTAGTGTTCATGACAATTATGCTAACAACTGTGACATAGATTTTTTTATCTAGGAGGTATGTGAACCGGAAATTCCAACCGACCCTATTGTCGAGAGGTTACATTTAGTTAAACAAGAAAACAATTACTTGAAGGGAAAACTTGAAAAAAATTTGAGGAGGAGAAGATGATATTGGAGTTGCATGTTGCGGATGTCGTCGGTGATCACACGATCAAGATGGATGCAATGCACTTGAAGATCAGAAAGATTAGAAAATATGCCATTCATACTGAGGCTCGGTATCATTATGCCGTTGGATCAATTGTTACCTTAGTTGCGATTATGATTGCATTTGTTGTTGCATTGAAATGTTTTACATAGTTTCAATGTATGGTTTAATTAGATGCTCTGGAGAGCTATATGTTGTTCAATGAGAACTATGTATGTACTTTGGTTTTGATGTGATGATGAACTTCTATTAATTTGGTCACTTATCTATCCATGATATTTTGTAATGGTTTTTGACACACTTAATTATATATAATGCACGCAGATGAACCGACAATGGATGTACGGTAACAGACGCACCTTCGAGTATATTGAGGGCATGCATAATTTTCTCGCAGTGGCTGAGGCAAACAAGCAGAATGGTTTTATGTGTTGTCCATGCCCTCTATGTGGGAATATGAGGTCTTACTCTGACTCGAAAGCCCTTCACACCCACCTGCTTTTTATGGGTTTCATTCCACACTATAATGTTTGGACCAAGCACGGAGAAAGAGGGGTTATGATGGAAGACAACGAAGAAGAAGAGGATGATGACAACTATGTGCCCCCTGAATACGGTGATGCTGCAACAGGGGAAGCTGAAGATCAAGAGGAACCTGACGATGTGCCCGATGATGATCTTCGCTGGGTCATTGTTGATGCAAAGAGACAGTGCGAAAGTGAAAAGGAGAAGTTGAAGTTCGACCGCATGTTAGAGGATCACAAAAAAGGGTTGTACCCCAATTGCGAAGAAGGCAACACAAAGCCCAGTCTGAAATTGCTGCAGTGGAAGGCAGAGAATGGAGTACCTGACAAAGGATTTGAGAAGCTACTTGAAATATTGAAGAAGAAGCTTTCAAAGGATAACGAATTGCCCCAACAGTACGTACGCAGCAAAGAAGGTTGTATGCCCTCTAGGATTGGAGGTGCAGAAGATACATGCATGGCCTAGTGACTGCACGGCGGTGCGTACGAGGATTTGAACGCATGCCCGGTATGCGGTGCATTGCAGTATAAAATTAGACGAGATCACCCTGGTGATGTTGACGGCGAGCGCCCCAGGAAGACGGTTCCTGCCAAGGTGATGTGGTGCTCCTATAATACCACGGTTGAAACGTTTGTTCAAAAACAAAGAGCATGACAAGTTGATGCAATGGCACAGAGAGGACAGTAAGAAAGACGGGAAGTTGAGAGTACCTGACGCCTCGTAGTGGAGAAAAATCGAGAGAATGTACTGGGAGGACTTTGTAGGTGACGCAAGGAACATATGGTTTGGTTTAAGCGCGGATGGCATTAATTCTTTTGGGGAGCAGAGCAGCATTCACAGCACCTGGCCCATGACTCAATGTATGTATAACCTTCCTCTTTGGTTGTGCATGAAGCAGAAGGTCATTATGATGCCAGTTCTCATCCAAGGCCCTAAGCAACCCGACAACGACATTGATGTGTACCTAAGGCCATTAGTTAAAGAACTTTTATAGTTGTGGAATGGAAACGGTTTATGTGTGTGGGATGAGCACAAACAGCAGGAATTTGACCTGCATGTGTTACTGTTTGTAACCATCAATGATTGGCCTGCTCTCAGTAACCTTTCAGGACAGACAAACAAGGGATACCAGGCGTGCATGCACTGTTTAGATGACACCGAAAGTATATACCTGGACAAATGCAGGAAGAATGTGTACCTGGGGCATCGTTGATTTCTTCCGACCAACCATCACTAGAAGAAGCCCGCCATCTGTACCGGTGATCACATACTTGCTATAGTCAATGATTTACAAGTAATATTTGGATAGGGTCTCGACCGACTATCTATTCCGAATGACGCTGAGGGACGCGCACCCATGTGGAAGAACAAATCTATATTTTGGGACCTACCCTACTGGAAAGACCTAGAGGTCTGCTCTTCAGTCGACGTGATGCACGTGACGAAGAATCTTTGCGTGAACCTGCTAGGCTTCATGGGTGTGTATGGGAAGACAAGATATACACCGGAGGCACGGGAGGACCAGCATCGTGTGCATGAAAAAGACGGCATGCCTCCAAAGAAGTATGATAGTCCTTCTAGAGAAAAAGTCCCGTCTGGTTTTACCAAAGAAGAGAAGGAAATCTTCTTTGAATCCATGCTCAGTATGAAGGTCCCGTCTAGTTTCTCGTCAAATATAAAGGGAATAATAAATATGGCAGAGAAAAAGTTCCAGAACCTAAAGTCTCATGACTGCGACGTGATTATGATGCAACAGCCTCCGGTTGCATTGAGGAGGCTTCTACCGGAAAACGTTCGATTAGCGATTGTCAAGCTATGTGCATTCCTCAATGCAATCTCTCGGAAGGTGATCGATCCAGAAATCCTACCAAGGTTAAGGAGGGATGTGGTGCAATGTCTTGTTAGTTTCGAGCTGGTGTTCTCACAATCCTTCTTCAATATCATGACGCACGTCCTAGTTCATCTAGTCGATGAGATTGTCGTTCCGGGTCCTGTATTTCTACACAATATGTTCCCCTTTGAGAGGTTCATGGGAGTCCTAAAGAAATATGTCTGTAACCGCGCTAGGCCAGAAGCAAGCATCTCCATGAGCCATCAAACAGAGGATGTCATTGTGTTTTGTGTTGACTTCATTCCTGACCTTAAGAAGATTGGTCTCCCTCAATCGCGGTATGAGGGGAGACTGACTGGAAAAGGCATGCTAGGAGGGGACTCAGTAATATGTAGGGATGGGCATTCTTGGTCTCAAGCACACTACACAGTTCTACAGAATTCTACCTTGGCGACCCCGTATGTCGATGAACACAAGAATATTCTGCGCGCCAAACACCCGGAGCAGTGTGACGAGTGGATTACATGTGAACACTTTAGGACTTTCGGTAGTTTGTTGCAAACACGTCTCAGGGGTGACAATACTGTTTCTGATGAGTTGTACTCGTTGGCCAGGGGACCATCTTCGACTGTATTGACTTACAAAGGATACGAGATAAATGGGAATACATTTTAGATGATCGTCCAAGATCAAAAGAGCACCAACAAAAATAGCGGTGTCCGCTTTGATGCAGCAACCAAGAGGGCAAAGGACACATACTATGGTTACATAGTGGACATATGGGAACTTGACTATGGTCATGATTTTAAGGTCCCTTTGTTTTAGTGCAAATGGATAAATCTGTCAGGAGGCGGGGTACAGGTAGACCCACAGTACGGAATGACAATAATGGATCTGAACAATCTTAGGTACATAGACGAACCATTCGTCCTAGCCAATGATGTGACGCAGGTTTTCTATGTGATGGACATGTCTACCAAACTGAGAAAAAGAAAATATAAGGAAGCGAATACATCATACGATGAGCCAAAGCGCCACATAGTTCTTTCAGGTAAAAGAGACATCGTGGGATTGGAGGGCAAGACAGACATGTCTGAAGATTATGAAAAGTTTCATGAAATTCCTCCCTTCAAAGTCAAGGCTGACCCAAGCACCCTGTTAAATGATGAAGATTATCCACGGTTACGGCGCAATAAGAAAAGGACACATGCGATGAAAAAGTGAAGACTTTCTCCCCACAACTATTATGATGATGCCTTTGATCTATAGTATCACTGCAGTTACATGTGAAGAAATGAAATGCCTTTCGTAACAGATGAGTTTCCGTATGAAACCCTGATACTTCGATAGAGATTGTCCGTTTGTGCACGAAGTGCATCCAGCTTTTGCCGTAATCCTCTAAACTTTTTTAGCACATGCTATGTGGGTGAAATGATGATACCATGCCAACTTTCAACCTTTTCACAGTTCACTTGAAGTGCTTTTCAATTTCAGGGTCATTTAGCTCAAAATATCAGTAAATGCATGAAAAATACCAAATGAAGTCAGAAAGAGTTGAAAATTGGTGATGTGACTTTGAATGGTGCATTTTGAACACACAAAAAGTCTGAATTTTAAATAAGTTCAAAAAATGAAATCCCTTTGTAAACAGATGAGTTTTCGTCCGAAACCCTGATACTTCGAAAGAGATTGGCCATTTTGTACACGAAGTGCATCCAACTTTTGCCGTAACCCTCTCGACTTTTAGCACATGCTATGTGGGTGAAATGATGATACCATGACAACTTTCAACCTTTTCACAGTTCATTTGAAGTGCCTTTCAATTTCAGGGTCATTTAGCTTAAAGAATGAACTAATAGGAAAAAGAATGAACTAGGAAACTTTTGTGAAACTCTAATAACAAAAAGAATGAACTAAATATAATCGATTAAAATATTAATACTCTTAAATAGCAAAAAAATATGAACTAAAAATCTTTTACAAAACTCTATTAGTAAAAGGAATCAACTAAAAAGATTGTATAAACCTCTAGCATTTTTGAAACCAAAATTAATAGAAAAATAATTTTCATAAATAATTTTCTTGTTAGAAACTTTAATAGCAAACTAAAAAAAACATTGTTTTTGATAAAAACAGACATTTAAAATAACCTAAAAATTGCCTAATTGAATATAATGATAAAACACAGTATTAAATAGTAGGAAAAAGAATCACTCAAAAATATATTTTTATAGTAAAGTTATTCCAAAACTAGTGATTCACAAAAATTTGAAAGAATTCAAATTTAAACTATTCAAATTCGAAAACTAATGACTCTAACAGAAAATTTATAATTTTTGTGACCTAACAACAAAAAGAATTAAAAAATAAAGCAAAAAAACAAAAGAAAATAAATGAAGCAAAAAACAGAAGAAAATAAATAAAGCAAAAATATACTGGATTTTTTTAAAAAATGCCACCAATTGGGCCACATGGCCTGCATACAACTAGGAACCCATCTGTACATGGGCCAGGATACAGCCCAGCAGGTCCAATAGGCCCAACATGGCAGTGACAAGGGTAGGCAAGTTCTGCGTGCAAATTAGAGAGGAGAGCGAAAGATCTGCCGCGGCGCGCCTTATAGATAGGTGCTGAGCTCTCTCAACTAGCGAGGTGGGACTAAACTCCCACCACACCACCGCTGTGCCAGCTATTGGTCCCAGTTGGTGGCATGAACCGGGACCAAAGGTGGGCGTTGGTCCCGGTTTGTGCCACCAAAGGGCCGGAAGTAGAGACCTTTGGTCCCGATTGGTGGCACGAACCGGGACCAAAGGGTGGCATTGGTCCCGGTTGCTGCCACGAACCGGGACCAAAGCTCTGGCTATATAGGCCAACACTTAGCGTTTTTCAGATTTCATCTCTCAGTTGCCCTCGACGACGTCGCCAGGCTGCCCGGTCAAGCTCGCCGCTGCCGCCGTCGCCGCCCTCTGCCCCGACCTCGCGCGTCGATGCCCTTTGCCCCGACCTCGCCGTCGACGCCCTCTGCCCCACCCTCCGCCCTGACCTCGCCGGTGCCGCCCTCTGCCACGACCTCGCCATCGCCGCCTGTGAGCCCTCCTTCCCCAGCGCCGCCCCCTGCTGCTACCTTTGCGGCATGCCGCTCCTGCCGCTTCTGCTTGCAGCGCCGCCACGCCGCCCGGCCAGCTCTGCTTGCCATGTTGCCGCCCGCCGCCCAGCCTGCTCTCTGTTGTCTTGTTTTCATACATTTTTTTGTTCATTGATGTATGTATATGGATGTTGTATGTATATGGATGTTGTATGTATATGAATATGCAGATGTATGTATGATCCAAGGATATGTATGCATTGATGTATGATTTTTTTTGTTCACAGAACTTGTTTTGTAAGTTGATGTATGCTTTTTTTTTCACACAAAGTTTTTTGTCCATAGAAAGTTTTGTGTTCATAGAAAGTTTTTTATCAATTGATGTATATGTTCATATATATATATATATATATATATATATGTGCATTTTTAGAAGAAAAAAAATTGTGTCTTTCTGTTCATATATGCAAAAGTTACATTTAAGGTTAGTTGATTTAGTGCATTTTAGGTTAGTTGTCCTGTTTGTGCATTTTAGGTTAGTAGATTTTAGGTTAGTGGAGAGGAAAAAGGAAAATAAGGAAAAATAAGAAAAGAGGAAGAAGAAGAAAAAGTAGGAGAGGAAAAAGGAAAATAAGAAGAGGAAGAAGGAGAAGAAGAAGGAGAAGAAGAAGGAGAAGAAGAGGAGAGGAAGAAGAGGAGAAAAAAATAAGAAGAGGAAGAAGAAGAAAAAAAACAGGAGAAAGAGAAGGAATAGAGTAGAAGAAGAAAAAATAGAGTAATATTATTATATTCCTTCTTCTTCTCCTCTTTTTTTTCTTCTTCTATTTTTTCTTCTTCTCCTCTTTTTTTTCTTCTTCTTCCTCTTCTTATTTTTTTTCGGGAACGAGGGTGTAGAGGGTCGGGAACTAGGGTAGAGGGTCAAGGGTCGCCGTGGGATCAAGGGTCGCCGAGGGGTCGAGGGTTGAGGTTCGAGGATCACCGAGGGGTCGAGGGTCAAGGGTCGTCGAGGGTCACCGAGGGGTCAAGGGTCGCCGAGTGGTCTAGGGTCGAGGTTCGAGGCTTGCCGGGGGGTCGAGGGTCGAGGGTCGTCGAGGGGTCGAGGGTCGAGGGTCGAGATTTATCAAGAATGTCCCCATTATGGATGTGCACAAGTTGATCCAAACTTTTTCTGATCTCATCTATATATATTCTTCTATATGTCACGTTGTCTCTCAAAGTATTGAAGAAATCCATGGCTACATCATTAGCCAGAAGTAACGGGCGTATGATGCTACGAAGCTCTTCAAAGTTGTTTTGTAACGGAGTTCCGGATAGAATAATTCGCTTTTTTGTACGACTTTCAGCAAACGCCTTCCAAATAGCGATATTCGGAAGGCCCTTGCTGAACTTCATACCAAAAAGCTAATTATCCTATCCAGGACTCCGTTCCAATTTTTTTTGGAGAGCATCGTACCATTATGCACCTGTTACTTCCGGCTAATGATGAAGCCAGTTTACTATATCCTTTGACATTAGACAACGTGACATATAGAAGGGTAGATGAGATCATGAAAAATATGGACCATTTTCTGCACATCCAGAATTGCGCCATTTTGTTAAATCCCTTGTTTGACATTCATGAGAGAGGCGGTCTGGACGTTCGACATTCATGAGAGAACTCCAGTAACTCTTCAACATACATCGATCAACCCCCTCTCGCCCGACCAAACCCTAGAAGTGTCGAGGCCACCCCAAACCCTTGAAGCGTTGCCGAGGCCACCCCAAACCCTAGAAGCATCGAGGCCACTCTAATTTACCAAGTTAAAAGCGCGTTGTTGAGGCCACCCCAAACCCTAGAAGGGTTGTCGAGGCCACCCCAAACCGTAGAAGCGTCGATGCCACGAATTAATATACCTTGTTGTGATTAGCTAGCTAGGTCTATGTTTGCCACTAATATATGCATCTCTCATGTTTGTATATTAATTGCCATGTTGTAGTTTTTGAAGAAACTATGGATCAAAGAGACTTAGAACAAGAAGAGTTGTTGGGGGACATAATCCGCGACGGACGTGATGTCTTGTCATTTCTCAGCGACACCGATGGTCTGGAAAGAGAGGATGAAGGCTCCGCTGTTCGAATAATGGAGGAGGAAAGACATGATCATGATGGCTCCGGTGACCGAATGCCGGTGGAAGAAGGAGACCGTGATGACGGCTCCTGTGACCGAACGGAGGAGGGAGCTGTTGCAAAATCTGGTGAGGTAGTATATATATATTAATTAAGCCTGTGCTGACTAGCTAATTCATGCATTAATTGTTTTGGTATGTACATATATTAACTCTTCTTTCTTCTTTTATAGCCCTCCGGATCAAGCCAAACTTTGGTAACGAGACGAAGCCCGAGGAAAAGGTTGTGCCAGGATGAAAGGTTCACAATCACAACAATTTCGGACGATGGCCAATCGATTGAACCCAGGCGGACCAAGGATGCATTTTCTGCTCAGTGCGGAGCTATTGTTAGGGACATCATCCTGATAAGCATCCAGTTATGGAATAAGCCTATGAACGAAGACCCTCAGGTTTGTTATGTCACCGATCGACAGAAAGATGATCTTTGGACCTCTCTGAAGGCAAATTTCACCCTACCGCGCCAGAGGAGGATCCGAATAAGCCAGTTATAGAGCCATTGGTCAAGGTGTGTGCTCTTAAGAAGATGGTAGATCTATCCAGGAGGTGGAAGAATGAGTTGAAATCAACGTTTGTCTACAAAGGGAAGACTCCAGAATTCACCGGCCGATTTGAGAAGATAAGAGATTACTGGCCCGCATTTGTGGCCTACAAGACATCGGACAAGAGTAAGAAGATCTCAGAGACAAACAAGATAAATGCTGCAAAGAAGTTGTATCACCATCGCACGGGATCAGGTGGCTACCTCAAAGCCCGGCCGTTGTGGGACAAAGCTGAGAATGACCTGATTGCTAAAGGAGTCGAACAAGAGACATTTAACTGGCAAGACCGTTCAAGGACTTGGTTCTTCGGGGTCGGGGGAACTTTGGACCCCGAAACAGGGAAGTGCGTTTGGACGGACGAGCAACTTGGAATACGCATCAAGAAGCTTCAGAAGTATATCGCCGCAGCACAGCAAGGGACGTTCATTCCCGACAGAGAGAAGGATGAGTTGACTGAGGCCCTTGGTAATCCTGAGCACCATGGACGAACACGAGGCACGCCAGGCTCTGTTGCGTGGAAGGTTGTGTTTCTCGGCGCAGGCGGTTACAAAAACCGGCAGAGGAAGAGGAAACAGGAGCTGAGCGAAATGCAGAAGTTGAATGCAAGAGTACTAAAGCTAGAGGAACAAGTTGAGAGCCAGCGAGCTGCCGACCAACCATCTCAGCGGCACGAAGCTACCCCAGAAGCTACCCTGTCATCTCAGCGGAGAAGCGACATGGCTTCCACGGAGCTCGTTCAACATCTGACTTCACATCTCCTAGCTACCTCGTGGATGCTATCACGGAGGCTCAACATTGCCAGCTTATGATGAAATGCCAAAACCTCACCTTGAAGGCGACTGTCGGCTCTGTTGCACCTCCTCAACCCGACGGAACTTTTCACTGCCGTCCGATTCCACATGGCTATGCTATTGTGTCAGTGGATGAAGTAATGGAGGGATTTGAGGAGCTCGAGCTTGAGCACCCTACAGGTGAAGGGGAGACTCAGCTGAGTTATGCTCTGAGGACTACATGTCTATGGTGGAAGGAGTACATCAAGCTTCCAAACTAGACGCCTCTGCCTCCTCCTCCTCCTCCTCCGGCGAGTCAGGGCACTGCGTCTCCTCCTCCTCCTCCTCCGGCGAGTGATCAAGGCACTCAGCCTCCTTCTACGGCTCCTCCGGCGCGTGAGGCCGGCACCCCGCCTCCTCCGGCGCGTCCGAGTAGTTCGCCTCCTCCTCCGCCTCGTCAGCAAAGGCGGAAAACAGACGCCGCCGCTCCGGCTCCTCCGGCGCGTCGGAGCACTCCGCCTCCTTCTCCGCCTCGTAAGCAACGACGGAAGAGAGATGCCGCCGCTCCAGCTGCTAGCAGTACATCCAGAGGCGGGAGGCAATTCAGATACGGTCCATCTCTCAAGGCTCCGGAAAAGTTACCATACGAGAGGACCGAGAAGGAAAATGCGAAGATCTGTGAAGCCCAAGTGACATACTTTTTTGCAAAGAAACCTCCACCTCCGAAGGAGATGATAGATCCAGTGAAATCGAAGCGCACTATCGATACCCTGAAATGACCACCACCGCCTTCGCCAGATTCCAACTATGTCCGCGCTCTTAAAAAGACATATGAAGATGCGCGGCGGTCGGGAACTACTTCTAGTGATAAAAGGTTAGAAGAACGAAGAAGTGGAAAAAAATCCCCAACTCGGGGAACAGGCGAACCAATTGTGCCCCCCGCTCAAGGTGTCTAGCGATATCGTCGCTAATCTATCGGGGATGGTTCCCGGTACCAATCCTAGTGATTACCTGGGCGATGAGGTACATTTTAATACAATGGAGGTGGATGAATTCAGATACCAGTACCGGAAGCCTCTCATCAAATATGGAAGTCCTCCTTTAACAACGATGATGCGAAGATTCAATGAATGATACATGGAAACATGCAGCGAGTCTGGGAAGGATGTTTTGACAATGAGTATCAAAGAGGAGCATGATCTCGTTGGAACTGGTCTGTTTTCTGTTGAATTTGACGAGTTATTCCAGTTCTACAATCAAAAGGCCCTCGACAAATCACTCATGACTTGCTACTGTCTGTAAGTACTACTTCTGTAATTAAGTCTTTGTATATAGCTCAGCTCTTTCATAGCGCATGTATATATAATTATCCTCACTATATTATGCAGATTGAAGATCGTTGAATGCAGAAAAGCACAAATCTATAACATTGGGTTCATTAACCCGAATGTCATACATGAATGGACGGTTAAATACAATGTCACAGAAACCGAGGAGAACTTGCTACAATCGTTACTCACAAATTAAAACAAAGATAAAATACTCTTTCCATACAACTTCAAGTGAGTGTTACTGTCTTGTGCATATTCGGTTTCCCTTATAATTCGAGGTTGTAGTAATGTAACTGATGAGTTATGCATGCGTGCGCAGCTACCACTTTATTCTCCTAGAGATTAAGCTTGAGCGGGGAGTAGTAACCGTCTTAGACTCGAGACGAAAAGATCCCGAGGAGTATGCGGACATGACTCAAATGCTCAAGAAGTAAGTTCAATTGATCATTATCGCACCATATCGGCAACTTTGTTCATTTCCTGGTATCAAGTTATTATTTTCTCTGTCTGGCAGGGTTTGGAAAGAGTTCACTGTAATTGCTTCGGGACTGCCGAGCGAGCTGCGATTTACACACCCAAAAGTTAGTACTACTACCTAGTTCCGCACATCTCCCATGATTCTTGCTAATTTCATCAATACCATTTAGCATGCTTGCTTATCAGTTTGATTGACCTCTATTTCTCGTAAAGTGCTTGTGGCAGGAACGCGGGAATGACTTCTATGGATATTACGTTTGCGAGTTCATCTACAATGCGACGGCCTCTAATAAGCGGGACTACTCTGAAAAACAATATGAAGTGTGTAAGCAAAAATATTTACAATTTTATTTTATTACCATCATTTGTGTTGAGTTTCATTCATATACATGTATTGACCCCCTTCTTCAATTTAGATCTGGCAGATGCGGGATGAATTCCTACCACAAGATCGCATACGAGCAATTCAAGAGGAATTGGCGGGATTCTTTCTTGACCACGTCATCAATAAAGCTGGAGAATACCATGTGGAAATTGATATAGACATGAGATGTTAGGGATTGTAATAGATCTTATATTGTATATGTAGCTACTAGCGTCGGATAGATATACAAAAACTTATTGTTCGACCAATCTCTCGGAGAAAGAGAGGTCGATCACTCCTCTCTGTATATGTTCATGATGATCTTGTGTACTTAATGGTTCCTTCATTTGCTTACTAGCTAGCGTGTCGAGTTCTCTCTATACGCATAGTACCTAGCGTCGACCAAGCACGGAGATAAGAGATGTCACTTCTCTCTATTAGCTAGCTAACACAATATATCAAACCCTTAAATTAACCCTCAAAAACCCCATAACACCCCCCCTTTCAGAAACAAAAACAAAAACCCCAGCTCCTGAGCTGCTGACGCGTGGATGCCTTTTGGTCCCGGTTGGTGTTAAAGGCCCTCCTCCATGGGCTCCCCGCAGCGGCCACGTGGAGCACCATCTGCACCGGTTCGTAAGCAAACCGGGACTAAAGGTGTTGGGCTTTAGTCCAGACCCTTTTGTCCCGGTTCCAGAATCGGGGCTAATGGGCCTCTGGAACCGGGACAAATGGTCCGTTTTCTACTAGTGACTATAGCACCGCTAATAGCATGCTATAGCGTTCTAAGCAATATTTTGCTTAATAAATTAGTGTATAATGTCTCGCTAATAGCATGATATAGCACGCAATAGCGTATTTTAAGGGCCATGCTTTTTTTTCATAGCATGCTATTTTTTTCATTGGGAATAGTTCTAGTGTATCTTTTGTTCGATCACAGGAAAATATGTGCAACGGTATTTGCTAGTCTGATTTTTTTTCGACAACTGCAAGGAGCGAATGCCCGGCCTCTACGTAGAACGTTGCATACAACCAATACGTCCAACACAATTAAATGCCCTTTACAAAGGTGTAAATGATGTTTGAAAAGATGAAACTTGGCATGCTGTGATGGTATGACCTATAGAACAGTACAAGAAAAACATGTTTTGCCTTGTGTTTCTCAGTACGCAAAGGGTAAATTATCGAGCACACAGCTTACGCCACTCTATGCTGGGTGTCGACGCTGCGGCTCACAGCTCTGACATGTGCCTCAGCGTACCGCCACGTACGCCGTGACACCCCTAAAAAATACTCGGCGCATCAAACGCACTCGGCCTATGGGTGTTAAAGCCGACAGTCTTCAAGGCCCACGCGGCGTATAGCCGGGCAACGTGGTCGTGCTCGTCACAGTTCACGACTTCTTGACGGTAGTCTATATAGGCCGAGTGTTGCCTAACGGTTCTCACGGCGTAGATAACAGTTTTTTTTAAAATTTCGTCTAATGTAAGCCGAGAGATCAACATAATACACTCGGCCCGCACGCCCCCAGCTATTTAATTATAACATGGGCGCGTAGTGTGCCTCCCTCTCTCTCTCCTGGCGTGACTCCGCTCCTCCCTGAGAGAGAGGGAGAGAGAGAGAGAGTGGGTGGAACGGGCTCATAGAGGCATTAGTCTTTGGCGACACTGTTCTGTTGGCCAAGATGATGCAGATCGCTCCTGGTATTGACAACAAATATAGCCATGGTTTGGAAGGCCGAAAGTGTACTCCCGTTGATGAGGTCACAGATGTAGGCCGGCCTGAGTGGGAGGTGTTGCTGGGCACCAGCGTGGAAATTCCCATCTATATTCGTGAGGCCTCATTTGATAGGAGGGGATTGTAGAGGTTTTGGGAGGGGGGACTTAAGGGGATTTGGTGAATCCCTCTCTTCCACCTAATCCCCTCAAAACCCCTTGAATCCTTAAAACCCTTTTTTTCACAATCCTCTTTGTTTAAAATTTCTATTTGATAGAAAGGGTTTGTCATGTTGACATAACATGATGTAGAACATTTAAAAATTCAATCTTTACAATGTAACTAACTCCCCTTATATCCTTGCTACAGAATTACCTGAAAAATGACTTGAAATCAATATCTCATAATTTAGCAGCAGTTTTCCCAACAACAACATAATTTTGCATGACTTGAAAGCAATATCTCATCACAGCAACAACATAATTTATCATAACAGCATGACTTTGAATCCCAAATCCCATCATTCATAATTTATCATAACAACATAATCTTTCGCAGCAAACAGTTCATCACAGCCACAACATCATTTTGCAACAAAGATAATGCAAACAAATGTATCCATCTTTTGGTGTCATGGTCATCTAGCATTGTGAACCTGGGAGAAATTTATCCATTCGGCTTATTTATTGTGCCTTCTTTTGGTGCTTGAGAACGTAATGAAACAAAAAGCGATGAATATTAGAGTGCCTTGAGAAAAAAAATGTTACAGCAAATAGCTTTGCTAGATGAACATTAGTTCTATTTACAGAGGGAGTAATACATATGAAAGCACAATAGTAGAGACCACAAGGCGGATCAACTCGCAAATATTTCAAAAGCAGAGCAAAACAGGTCAGGACCAAAACAAGTGCCAAGGTAAAACACCAATGATCGATACTGACCAACAAGAACACGTCCCGAACACCCGGCTGGTGAAGGCAAATGGGTCGCTCACAGAAAAATTCAGGACACAATTTGCCTCTTGTTATAAAGATTTGAGGGAATGGCTAGACATGCTCTAACCACCACTAGTAGAAAAAGGGCCATTAGTCCCGGTTCATAAGGGCCTTTAGTCCAGCCTAAGCACGCTTAACTTTTGGGTTCTATTCTCTGTGATTTCCAAGTCTGCACTTGTTGTTTTCCTGACAATAGTAAGATGTCAATCCTATTAACCCTCAGGAGTTTAGCTTGAGCATGAAGTCACACGTTTCACTGTTTGAGTTTGAAACTATTATTCTAAAAAACAATAATTATTTAGTAACACTAATATTTCTTGAGTAAGTAGTTTGACCATAGTTTAACCACAGTTTGACCACATTTTGACCATAGTTTGACCAGATTTGACCAAAATTCAAAAAAAAAATATTTAGTAACACTAATATTCTTGAATAATTATGTAGTAACACTAATACTTCTTGAATAAGTAGTTTGACCATAGTTTGACCAGATTTAACCAAAATTCTATAAAAACTGAAATTTGAGCATATCTGTTTTTCCTTTTGGAATTTGAGGATTCTAAAAATTTGCAAATAGGTCGTAGGCGGTCAAAATCAGATGCGGATTTTCATGCTGAACATGTTGATATATTATACGTTTTTTTTCTGACATCATATGCAAAAGTTATAGCCGTTTTACATTTTCCCTACACTTTTTGCAAAACATGTCCAAATTTAAGTTTTTCAAATTTTCCTAACTAGTAGATGTAGTAACATAACTAGATCTCAAAGGATTTTAATTTTTGAAGTTTTTATCATTTTCTTTTGCTTTTTACAAAATTGGAAAGGCGATCCACTTGGGAGGGGGGTAGAGTTTGAAATTGGGACCTTTAGTCCCGGTTTGAGACACGAACCGGGACTAAAGGGCATTTCACCTTTAGTCCCGGTTCGTGTCTCAAACCGGGACTAAATGTCTAATCTTTAGTCCCAGTTTGAGACACGAATCGGGACTAAAGGGCATCGCACCCTTTAGTCCCGGTTCGTGTCTCAAACAGAGACTAAAGGGATCTTCTGAACCGGGACTAACGCCTTTAGCCGCACGAACTGTCACAGCCTGGTTTTTGCCCTCTTTTCTTTGCCTGATTTTCATCTGAGTTGGTTTGAATTTGGAGTTTTGAATCATTCCGTTTGGACTTGATCACTTGGGTATCCCTTGATTTTCACCCAAGTGCCCCCTCTCCTCTTCTAATCCATCATTTCACTCCTGGCCAACCCAACAAAATTTCTTGGAATATTTTTCTTAAATGAAAAATATTCATTTTGCTTCCTAAACCCTAGCTAAAATCTTTGACCTCCAAAGCAACCCTCATTTCTGTTGTCCCAAAAATCCTGAGAAAATCCCAAATATTCTTTGGACCCTAGGGCACATTTCTGAGCAAAAATATTTCACCAGTTTTTGGAGTAATTTTGCTACAGAAAATATTTTCACTTCTGGGCTGAAATGGTAGTTTCTATAACAACTACCTTTTTACTAGCTCCAATGCAGCTGGTTTTCCCTGTGCTTATTCACCTTAGTAAGAGTCAGTAAAACCCCAAAGATCAGCCCTTGAATCACTGTGGTTTGACCACAGTAACTGTTCAAAGTTTCTGTCCAGTAACAAAGCATCTTCACCATTTCACTTCTACTTCACATGGAAACCAACCGAGCCGTGGTAACACCTAAAGTTACTAAGGACTACACGCCAGAAATCATGGTTAGTGCATATGTGGCCTGATGAAACGGTCCACGTGGTGACAGCGTTCGTCCGAGGGTGCTGGCATGCCAAACGCGCGCTCTGCGCGTCGCCAGCGCCTCTGTGGCGCGCGTGCCCGCTGCTCGGCCAGCCTGGGCGTGTCCCCCCGCGCCACCATCCTCGTCTCCACCCCCTTAACTCCTCCCTGCCGCTCGCCGACGCCGGAGCTCGCCCCGTGGCAGGAACGCAGTCCGACCAGCGGCACGGTGCCCAGCGCCTTTGTGTTAAATCCCCTTCCTCCTTGATCCTGTGCTCGTCCGCGTCCGTGCACAGCTCCCGCGTGAACCCCGTCGCCTTCTCCCTCTCTCTCTGGCACCATTCGTCGCCGGGCGCCGGCGACAGCTGTCCTCCGGCGGAGCCCGAGCCCTCCTCGCCACCCCGCCTATAAATAACCCCCCTCCGCAGCCGCCTGGAGCACCGCACCTCATAACACCTCCCTCCCACAGCCACTAGAAGCCGCAGCCCGGCCGGGCAGGCGACGGGCTGCCGTCGCCGAGCCGAGCACGCCGGCGATCTCCCTAGATCGAACCCGTAGCTCCGGCCACTCCCAAGCCGAGGCGACCCCGCCAGGGCCTCCGCCTCTCCTCCGTGAAGCCAACGAGCCAAGCCCGAGCCCCTGGAGCCGCCCCTAGCCGACGTCTTCCTCATCTCCAGCGACCACCGTGTTCTGCCTCCGCTTGCGAGGAAGAAACCGACGCCGTCCGGTCACCATTTGCCACGCCACGGGTACAGGCAGGTGCGCAAGAACCTTCTCCGTTGATCTCTCCCTCTCATCTTTCCCCAAGAGAACTCAACGCTGGCGAACGCTCCGGCGAACCACCGCCCGTCTCTGTTTTCTTTCCCCCTCCCTCCGGCCTGACTAGCGGGGCCCGCTAGTCACCCACTCATAACGCGCGCGGAGCGGTATGAGTGGTGGCGCCCTGGGAAAATACGCCATCGACGTCACCCCCTCTTTGTTTTTCTTTTTCAAATTTATTTAAATTCCAGGAGCATTCAAACAGCCATAACTTTTATTCTACAAGTCCAAATGCAGTGATTCTTTTTGCATTGTGTTCTTTGTCCAAAAATCTAACAGCTCCCAAGAGATGGGATTTTTCCTTACTGTCTAGATTTTCTAGCAATTTTCAGAAGGTTTCTTGATATTTTATTTTGTGGTTTTTGAATGTTTTGCAGAGGAACCAGCTTGTCTTGAGGATCACCAGGAGCCTTGTGACCCTCATCAGTACTAAGGCAAGCCACAGTAATATTTTCATGGTGCCACTTAAATATTATTGATTTTCATACTTGAACTTATGAATATTAATGCATTTTAATTAGTTATATAATAAATATATTCTGTTATATGCTTGTTATGTTAAAATGCTTGAACTTCAGTAGGTTTGAAGTAAATATTGTTGGTAAGATGATGAGAACTTAGTTGTTAGAGTTAAATAAATAATATGGTCATAGAATTGATGAATAATTTGGATAATATTTTTGCATGAGGTATAATGATGATAATTTCTAGAAATGGTTCTGGTATAAGTAAAGAAAGGTTTTTACCAGTATAGTAGCATGATTTTATATTGGCTCCGTGGGAGCGTAGTTGGTGCAGTTTTGCACGGTTGTGTGATGCATATGTTAAGTGATGCATGGTATGGCAGTACGACACCGGTTATTTTCTTTTCACATTAAAAGTTGAACCTGATTAATATTCAACTTGAACATGTTGTTGACCGGGTCGTGGTGCCGCTGAAACGAGTCTTTCCCAGTGCAACCACATTTGCCGGTATGGGACGGCCTTAATGCGTTTCATTGTCGTGCCTCTGGTCGGTACCTCAAATTAGGGAAGGTTATGGGCGTGTTGTACCCTGGCCCGGTAGGCAAGCATAACCTTGTGAGCCCATTCACTAGTGCAGAACCGGGCAATAGCACCGTTTCTTAAGGCCCTTTAGTGCCGGTTCCACAACCGGCACTAAAGTGTGGTCACTAAAGGCCCCCCCTTTAGTACCGGTTCAGCACGGACCGGTGCTAAAGGCCAACCACGTGGCACGAGGCAGCTCCGGGGGCCGGGAGCCCTTTAGTACCAGTTGGTAACACCAACCGGTACTAAATGTTTGTGGGTTTTTGTTTTATTTTTCATTTTTCAATTAAACTTGTGTTATCAATTTAATTCTTTTTCGTTTGCTGGTATTTTACGATACTACACATTGTACACGTTATGCATATATATATATATATATATATATATATATATATATAAATAGAATTTCTATTAGAACCAATCATGCATATATATATATATATATATATATATATATATATATATATCAACAGTGTCTCACAAACCCTCAGAAAAATAAAGTCACACATACACACATGTATAGCTATATACAATTTCTCCTACATATGCATGTTGCCTTGAGCCAGTGGCATTAGCCTAATTGGTGCCTTCGAGCACGATGGGGGCGGTAGCGGGTAATAGTATTCTCCTCCGGATTTATGACCTGGTCGAGCAAAAATCCCGCTATTTCCTCTTGAAGTGCTTCTACGGCGCTCGCTTTCTAGGAGTTTCTCCCGCACCTCTGTGAACTGTTCAGAAGGAGATCCATATGCTTGTGTATTAGTTGTGTGACTCGATATCGATAAGGGTGTATAAATTGTGAATAGTGTTTTGACAAGCGTACCCATTCCTGTCTTTGAGATCTGCTCCTTTGGACGCCATCATGCGAATGTTCTCGCAAACGCAGAATGCACACAGATCAGTCCCTCTCGCTACCGCTTCAGGGCCTTTACGAGAATGGAATTTGATCAGATAATAATTAATCAAGCATGATAATTAAAGAGATGGCAGCTAGCTAGCTAGCTAGTACTACTTAATTACTTACCTTGGGTCGAAACCATTTAAGCTTTTGTTTCCATTCTCCTGGGGTCACGCTGATGAACCTTGCCCAAGCCCTGCCCGCCGACAAATAAAATGAATAAAGGGGTTATTAAATAGTTCATATCATGAAAAATGACGAACTAAATAGGCCGAGATATATAGTTAATAATGATTGAAATTACCTGTTGACTATCCCAAACAAGATGTTATAGTCAGTTTATTCTTTGAGTAGTGAGTCCAGTATTTCAACTGTTCAAGGCCAACGTTAATGATACACAAGACCCAGTGAAATCTGCATGCACACACGTTTGCATGTCTTAATTAAGCGGGCATATGTAAAGCAAAAACATGTAGCTAGCTAGTAGGCAAAAACAGATAATTTGTAGTACAAGACAGTGTGACTCACTGGAAGTTGTAAGGAAGTAGTATATCTTCATTGTATTTGAGGCGCTTGAAGAATTGTAGCATGTTGTCCTCTACGTCCTTTTGATAACGTGGATTTAGTTTCCATGTGTATTCATTAACGGTGTTTGGGTCAATGAACCCAATGCCAAAGCGTCCACCTTTTCTCATTTCATATATCTTCATCCTGCATATAATACCACAGAAAAGAATATAGTGAGGATAATTACAGGTAATGATTGATCAAAAGGATCAATACATCTAGCTTGAGACTTAAATTACAGAAAGAAATCACTTACAGACAATAGCAACTGACGATAGATTTGTCGAGTGCGTCTTGATTGTATAACTGAAACAGTTCAGAATACTCAACGGACACAGCTTTCTCATGGAAGTAATGCTCCTCCTTGACATTCACCATGAGGGACAATCGATCGGAAATCTTGGTAATGTTCATGTACCATTGATGCAATTCATACATTCTCATATGGAGGTTCTTGACCTTGTCTGGCTCGACCAAAGGTTGGCCCCGGACATATTTCCGTTTTATTTCATCCTCTCTAAGCACAGGCATGGGCTCGATCTCGAGGAGTTGTCCAACAGTGATTTTGAGAACTTCAGCCTGCATTATATGGTCCTCCGTTATTACCACATTGCCCACCTCAGAACGTAAACTGTTTGCCCACAATAATATTGGGCGTAGCGTCGTCACGTGTTGTTGGCACAACAAGCGAGGGATCGATTGCCGCCTGTTCTCCCAAATTGGGAATGGTTTTCCGCATTTTTGACAGCTGCTTCTGGTTTGCTCGATCCCGAGCTCGCCTCCTTACGTAGACGTGCTCGATTTAACTTCCCGATGTGGCGCTCATAGTCTGTGTCAACAGGCTTGGGAGCTGGTGGTTGAGCCATACGAATGAAGTGGTCAATCGTTTCCTCAGACACTTTCTCCCTTGGCGGCGGTGGCGGTTTCGGTGCAAAATGGGCTTCCACCTCGGACTTTGATATGGCTGCGATTTCCTCCTCGGACCTGTCATAAGACCTCTGCGGAAGAGGCGTGAGGCTTGGACCATATTTATATCGCTTGCCTCCGCCTGTACTTCCTTTACTACCTCGACTCGTACCGCTACGCGCCATAGCTGCGGGGTGTCTCTTCTGCGATTGCTGAGGCGGCGGAGACGCCGGCTGACGGGGCTGAGTTGGACGAGGAGGAGTGGCCGCCTGAAGCTGTGCGGACTTGGAGGAGGAGTGGCCTGAGGTTGTGCGGACTTGGAGGAGGTGGACGCCCACGCTGTGTGGCGGACTTGGAGGAGGAGGAGTGGCCTGACACTTTGCCGGACTTGGAGGAGGAGTGGCCTGACACTTTGCTGGACTCGGTGGACTTGCAGGAGCGGGAGACTGCTGACTCGGTGGCGGACTTCGACGAGGAGTCGGATGACGCGGTGTCGGTGGCCTTTGAAAGATGATGCAATCCTTTTTCCAAAGGATGATACGATGGTTGGCGTCTCCGAGAAAGCGCTCGTCCTCACCTCCAGGAATGTCAAGCTCTAGCCTCGAATATGGCTGCACCACCTCGTCAACCATGACACAAGCATAGCCCTCTGGAATCGGGATACAATGGTAGGTTGCTTTGGGGGTAACTGGAAAAGCAACGCCGTCCGCCACCTTCATGGATATGTTCTTCATTTTGACGTGTAGCTCGCAGCTAGTGTTCTCCGTGATGTCATCCACGGGTATCTACCCAGCATTGCGTCGTCTGGGCGGAACCCACGCTGCTTCTCTGCATGGATGGGGCGGTGCTATCCAATGCTGGATCATTCGCTAGCTGCTGCAGCCTGCCGAGACCCCTTCTTGGCTAAGTGAGTCGATCTGCTCTCGCTGCCGCTGGAATTTGACCGCCAATTCCGCTTGACTTGCTTCTAGGCCTTGAAGGTGTTCATATTCCCGCTTCCTCTGCTCCTCCTCCATCTTCCTCTCCTTCTCCTCCGCAATCTTCTTTCTCGCACGGGTTCTGTAGTCGGTGTTCCAAATCAAAACCCTCATACCACGGAATAGCGCCCTTGCCTCGTGTTCTTCCCGGGTGTTCAGGATTTCCCAGGGCACGCGTAAGCTCGTCGTTCTCTCTGTTGGGCTGGAACACCCCCGATCGTGCCTCTTCTATTGCAACAAGTATCGCATCATCGGCTCCCTTCAGACTTGCCCTCGTCGAAACATTGCCTGTCTTCGGGTCCAACTCCCCCATGCGCATAGAACCAAGTCCCGACTGGGGCCAGCTCTTAGTAACCGGAGTGGCACCTGCATCCTCCATCTCTTTCTCGGACTTATCCCACTTAGGCATTGCCACCGCATAGCCACCTGGCCCCAGCTTATGGAACTTATCCTTTTTCGGCATTCTTCTTGTTTATTCTCAACCGGTCCTTAGCTAATTCCGAATCCTTGAATTTCACGAAATCGTCCCAATGAGGAAGTTGGTTCTCTAGTGTTCCCTCGAATCTGGAGTCTTCCTTCCTCCCTTGACGCGTACTTGTCCCATTCACGATTCTTGTGGTTCTTGAATGCAACCGCCATCTTCCTAAGAGCAGTGTGCTTGACTTTCGCACATCTCGCTCGTGAAATGATCCGGTAGGGTGAAATGTTCCATGAGAGTATCCCAAAGCAGATCTTTTTGATTCTTGTCGACAAAAGTAACATCTGGACGTGGAGCAGCGTCCTCTTTGCCTTTTTGTCCTTTGTCTTTTGCTGGCTCTCTCCATTCTTGAAGGGAGATCGGGAGTTGGTCCTTCAAAGAACTCCGTGACCGACGAATGAACTTGTCCGCAATCTTCTTAGGCGCTAATGGTTCGCCATTAGGTCTCGACTGCCTCGATATTGTACTTTACGCCCTCCTTCAACTTTTGTTCGGGCCTCATTTCGTCCTTTTGCTGAAGATTTGCTCGATCCGGATGGCTGAAAGAACAAAGATCGATTCGTTAATATATCTTCAAGTCATTTAAAACATGTGATGATCACCAAACCTGCTTATATAAATATATATACCTCGCCGGTCTTTGTTGTTTCAGGATCAACATGTTCTTCGTCACCCATAATCGTAGTTCATGACTTCATCAATTCGGTCGTCGCGATCGAATATCATATCACCCTCTCCGGTGTTGTTTAGAAATTCGGAGCCGTCATAATCTTCTTCATTCTGATTATCATCTGGCCCGCGTATCATATCAAACATGGTCTGTTCTCCCTCTCTGTCGGTATTGTCTGCCATAGCTTTTATTTAACTAATTCAAAAGAAATATAAAACAATTTAGTATTCAAATTACATCGTCTCGAATAATAGATATAATCTCGAATACTTCGTCTAGAATAATAGATACAATCTCGAATACATCGTCTCGAATAATATATAATATTGAATAGTACATCACTGGCTAGCTAATTAAAGATCGAATACTACGTAAGAATCTAGGACACTCGCGGTTCCTGCGTCATGGCGGTGGACACCCAAAGAGAAGGAACCCTCACAGGATCATAGCTGAAGTGAGATCCTCGAAGATATCTTGCCAGTATTGGAGAACCTGCCGCCCTCTAACGCAACCATGTAGCGATGGACGTGCTCGTCCTCCTCCCTGACATGGCGACGTACCTCCTCCACTGGCCCACGCGAACGCCACCAAACGAGATCAGGGTCGACGACGGGACCCAGGGCCGGGTTCCTCATCAAGCGGCGCGCCCCTCCAGGCAGCACCTCCCAGTGCCAGCCAGCGGAGCCCAGTCCCGGATATGGGCGGCTGGACATCGTCATGACGGGTCGACGGCGAGGATGCGGGCCGGGCATCGTCGAGAACAAATACTAGCTATATGCCCGCAAAAATAATATTTTTTAATGATTGGATTTTGATAACTAAAATTTCTAACATTTCTACTATTTCAAAAATCTATATACTATTTCATACTAATTAAGCATCTAACACTAAAAACAGAAAAAACAATTTCTATACATCCATTAAAAAACAGAAAAACAACATTATATAAAAAAATTCCATACTAATTAAACACTAATTATATCCATCTAACATGCATTCATACAAATATACTAGTGAAAAAACAATAATCTAAAAAATCTAAACTAATTAAACAACAAAATACGTATATACTAATATATACATGCATTCATACATATATACGTGTATGTGTGTGTGTGTTCATCATGCTTGTGTGTGTGTGTATGGGCTCGGGGAGGGCGGCGCCATGATGGCCGCCGGGCGGAGAGGGGTTAGAGGGGAGAGCTCACAGCTGGGCGACGGCGATGGCGATAGGCGACGGCGGGGGCAGCGACGGGCGGGCGTGACGCTGCTGGGGCGGCGACGCAGGGACGGCGACGCAGGACGGCGCGGGACGGGACGGGCGGCGATGGAGACGAGGGCGGCGACGGGACGGGGCGGCGACGGCGACGGGCGGCGACGGGACGGGCGGCGACGGGTCGGTGACGGCGTCGATCGATCGGGCGAAGCGGTTCAATGGGGAAACAGAGGAAGAAACAGAGGAGAATGAAATTTTTCAAGTGTTGTATATATAGAAGGCACCTTTAGTACCGGTTGGAGCAACCAACCGTACTAAAGGTCTGTTTTGGCCAGCCCAAGCGGCGGAAGCGACCCCTTTAGTACCGGTCGTGGCACAAACCGGTACTAAAGGCCCCCCTTTAGTACCGGTTTGTGCCACGACCCGGTACTAAAGAAGGCATTAGCGCAGTGCTTGCGGCAAGTTTAGTCCCACCTCGCTAGCCGAGGGGCGACTGTGACTGGTTTATAAACCTCGTGCGGTCGCTCTCTCGAGCTCCTCTCCAAAGCAGGCCCACTGGGCCTACGTGTTCTTTGCTGCCTCAGGCCTGGGCTAGCCTTTGCGGGCCTGCATCCTGGCCCAACAACAGGTTGTGTTTCTAGTCGTATGAAGGCCGCTCTGGCCTAGTAGGCGGGTTTTTTTTTGCTTTATTTATTTTTGTGTTGTTTTTTTGTGTATTTAGAGTTTCTTTGTGAATATTTTTGCTTTAGGTACAAAAAATTACAAACTTTCTGTTAGTGCCCGTAGTTTTCAAATTTGAATAGTTTAAATTTTGAATTATTTGAAATTAGTGTGAATCACTAGTTTGTTAATAATTTAACTTTAAAAATCAGTAAAGGTATGAAAGAATTTGTTTGCACATAAAATTTCTTCACGTTTCAAATGCCAAAACACATAACTACCCTAACTATTACAGAGATTCCCTCCGGGTGTGAAACACGTAAGAAAGTGATGATAGTGAAGCCGATCACATCCCAGATCTTTGGGTGTGAAACTTTTTCTTCAAGGTGTGTCCCTTTGCGCGTAACCATGGAAAATCTTCATCATTTAACGGGATGCTCGGGTCAATATTCACTGTGAATGGAGAAATTTCATCAAACTTTTCATAATCTTCTGACTTGTCCGTCTTGTCATCCACTCCCACGATGTTTCTCTTCCCGTAAAGAACTATGTGCCGCTTTGGCTCATCGTACGATGCATTCTCTTCCTTATCTTTTCTTTTTCTTGGCTTGGTAGACATGTCCTTCACATAGAAAACCTGTGCCACATCCTTGGCTAGGACGAATGGTTCGTCTGCATACGCAAGATTGTTGAGATCCACTGTTGTCATTCCGTACTGCGGGTCTTCCGTTACCCCGCCTCGTGTCATATTGACCCATTTGCTCCGTAACAAAGGGACCTTTAAACCACGTCGATCGTCAAGTTCCCATATGTCCTGTATATAACCATAATATGTTTCCTTTCCGTCTTGGTTTCTCGCATCAAAGCGGACACCACTGTTTTGGTTGGTGCTCTTCTTATCTTGGGCGATCGTGTAAAATGTATTACCATTTATCTCGTACCCTTTGAAAGTCATTATATTCGAAGATGGTAATCGGGACAGCAAGTACAGGTCATCTTCAATAGAGGTGTCATGCATGGTAATGCGGTTCCGCAACCAGTGGCGAAACTCCTGGTTTGTTCACGTGTAATCCAGTCATCGACCGCTCCGGTGTTTGGAGCGTAGCAAATTCTTGTGTTCATCCATATACGGAGCCACCAAGGCGGAATTCTGTAGAACTGTGTAGTGTGCTTCGGAGAGAATGTCCGTCCATACATATTATTTGTTCCTCCTAGCGTGCCTTTTTCCATCCGATGCCCTTATGCCGCGATTCAGAACACCAATCAGCTTAAGGTCAGGAATAAAGTCAATACAAAACTCAATGACCTCCACATTTTGATGACCCTTGGAGATGCTTCCTTCTGGCCTAGAACGGTTATGAACATATTTCTTTAAGACTCCCATGATCCTCTCAAAGGGGAACATATTGTGTAGAAATACAGACCCAAAACGTTAATCTCTTCAAGATAGGTGAACTAGGACGTGCGTCATGATGTTGAAGAAGGATGGTGGGAACACCAACTCGAAATTGACAAGACATTGCACCAAATCATTCTGTAACCTTGGTATGATTTCTGGATCGATTACCTTCTGAGAGATTGCATTGAGAAATGCACATAGCTTCACAATGGCTAATCGAACGTTTTCCGGTAGAAGCCCCCTCAATGCAACCAGAAGCAGTTGCGTCATAATCACGTGGCAGTCATGAGACTTTAGGTTCTGGAACTTTTCCTCTGCCATGTTTATTATTCCCATTATATTCGACGAGAAGCCAGACGGTACCTTAATACTGAGCAGGCATTCAAAGAAGATTTCCTTCTCTTCTTTGGTACGAGCGTAGCTGGCATGACTCTGATGTATGCCGTCTTTTCCGTGCATACGTTGCTAGTTCTCCCGTGCCTCCGGTGTATCTTTTGTCTTCCCATACACGCCCAAGAAGCCAAGTAGGGTCACGCAAAGATTCTTCATCACGTGCATCACGTCGATTGCGGAGCGGATGTCTAGGTTTTTCGAATACTACAGGTCCTAAAATATAGATTTCTTCTTCCACATGGGTGCGGCGTCCGTCGGCGTCCTTTGGAACAGGTTGTCCGCCAGACCCTTTCCAAATATCACCTTCAAATCCTTGACCATATCATGTACATCAGCACCGATGCGGTGGCGAGGCTTCGTCCGGTGATCCGCCTCACCTTTGAAATGCTTGCCTTTCTTTCTTACGGGATGCCTGCTCGGAAGAAATCGACGATGTCCCAGGTACACATTATTCATACAACTATTCAAATATATAATGTCGGTATCATCCAAACAGTGCGTGCATCCGCGGTATCCCTTGTTTGTCTGTCCTGAAAGGTTACTGAGAGCAGGCCAATCATTGATGGTCACGAACAGCAACGCCTTTAGGTCAAATTCTTCCCCCATGTGCTCATCCCACGCACGCACACCTGTTCCATTCCACGCTTGTAAGAGTTCTTCAACTAATGGCCTTAGGTACACATCAATGTCGTTGTCGGGTTGCTTAGGGCCTTCGATGAGCACCGCATCATAATGAACTTCCGCTTCATGCACAACCAAGGAGGAAGGTTATACAAACATAGAGTCACAGGCCGGTGCTATGGTTGCTGCTCTGCTCCCCAAAAGGATTAATGCCATCTGCGCTTAGACCAAACCATACGCTCATTGCGTCATCTGCAAACTCCTTCCCGTAATTTCTTTCGATTTTTCTCCACTACGACCCGTCAGCTGGTACTCTCAACTTTCCGTCTTTCTTACGGTCTTCTCTGTGCCATCGCATCGCCTTGGCATGCTCTTTGTTTTTGAACAACGTTTCAACCGTGGTATTATAGGAGAATACCACATCACCTTGGCAGGAATCTTCTTCTGGGCGCTCGCCCTCGACATCACCATGCTCATCGCGGCTGATCTTATAGCGCAATGCACCACATACCGGCAAGCGTTCAAATCCTCGTACTCACCGCGGTAGAGGATGCAATCATTAGGGCATGCATGTATCTTACGCACCTCTAACCCTAGAGGGCAGACAGCCTTCTTGCTTCAGACGTACTCTCGTGCAATTCGTTGTCCTTTGGAATCATATCCTTTATCATTACCAGCAACTTTCCAAATCCCTTGTCAGATACACCATTCTCTGCCTTCCATTGCAGCATTTCCAGTGTGGTGCCCAGCTTTTTCTTGTCACCTACGCGATTCGGGTACAACAATTTTTTGTGATCCTCTAACATGCGTTGCAACTTCTTCTTCTCCAAATCACTTGCGCAGTTTCTCTTTGCATCGGTAATGGCCCGACCTAGATCATCAACGGGCTCATCTGATGCCTCTTCTTCAGCTTCTTCCCGCATTGCCGGCCCAGCTTCTTCCTGCATTACCGGCTCAGCTTCTTCCCCCATTGTTGTATCATCGTATTCAGGGAACCCATGGCCAGGATAGCTGTCGTCGTCCTCTTCTTCTTCATTGTCTTCCATCATAACCCCTCTTTCTCCGTGCTTGGTCCAAACATTATAGTGGGGCATGAAACCGACTCAAACAGGTGGACGTCAATGGTTCTTGACGTAGAGTAATTGCAACCATTCTTACAGCCAGCACATGGACAAGACATAAAACCATCCGCCTGCTTGTTTGCCTCAGCCGCAAGCAGAAAAGTATGCACGCCCTCAACGAACTGGGGAGAGCATCGGTCATCGTACATCCATTGCCGGCTCATCTTCATTACACAACACCGAATAGACCAAATTAATACAAGTTCATACAACACTTAAATGCAATAAACAAATAACTCTCTAGCTAAAGCATTTAAATGCAACAACAAATGCGATCAAGATCGCAACTAAGGTAACAATTGATCCAACGGATAATGATACCAAGCCTCACTATCGATGGCATATTTTCTAATCTTTCTAATCTTCAAGCGCATTTTCTCCATCTTGATCTTGTGATCATCGATTTACATCGGCAACATGCAACTCCAATTCCATCTTCTCCCCTCAATTCTTTTCAATTTTTCTTTCCAAGATTGCTTTCTCTTTCAACTAAATTTAACCTCTCGACAATAGGGTCGGTTGGAATTTCCGGTTCACATACCTCCTAGATAAAAATATCTATGTCAACTTGATGGGCATAATTTGTCATAAACACGAAATGCAACAAATAGTTTTAAAAGAGAATATACCACATCCGAATCATAACAAGGACGAGGGCCGATGGGGACGGATATCAAAACCATGGCACTATGTATAACAAACAACGTACGGTTAAGATAATTATTATACGAGTAACTATATATCCAAATCACACAAACATCAATTTTTATATAAAATTTCATGAACAAGAGGCTCACCACAAGGTGGTGCCGCTGACGGGACGGTGCGAGCGATCGGACGGTGGTTACGACAGAGATTTAGAAGGCACTAAGTAAACCACACCTACATATGCAAACTAAGTGTTATTTTGACCTCAAATTGCATACAAATCAAATAATAGCACATATATATATTTCCTCCCAAATTACTAAACTCACAAATTAATAACTATATAAAGCATTGCAAGAGCTAATCTAGCAATGAGAGATGAAAGGACAAAGTTGCTAACCTTTGTGATCACTTGAATGGATGGGGGCCTTCAAATCTTGACAAATTTTGGGCAAAATGTGTGATGAGCTCGAGGGGAGAAGAGGAAGAACAGAGAGGGGAGGAGAGGGGAAAGGGGGAAGAACAGAGCGAGCTGGACGAAGGGTTTATAAGCAGGAGGACCTATAGTACGGTTCGTGGCACGAACCGGTACTAAAGGTGCCGGAGGGGCCCAGACTGACAACATCCTGCCACCAACCTCATTAGTACCGGTTCGTGGCACGAACCGGTGCTAAAGGTTAGCCACGAACCGGTACTAATGAGAGCGGCCCGGCTAGCCGTTGGAACCGACACTAATGTATACATTTGTGCCGGCTCTAATACAAAACGGCACTAATGTTCTTCACGTTTGACCCTTTTTCTACTAGTGGTTGTTAAGTTAAGTTTGGTACCGGATCCCAGTGTGAATCGTGGCCACGATGGTGGTCGAGGTGTCTGGAGGTAGACACGGGGCCACCCAGGACTAGCCCAGTGGGATCTGAGTCGGAGGGGCCGGGAGAGTGTCATGACAGTGAAATGGTTTCGTCGGAACGTTGTTGGTCCACTCGGATGGGAGAGTGAGGCCATGGGTTCCGTAGTGTGGGTATAGTGTACTAACCTCTGTAGAGTGTATTTAATCTATCGATAGCCGAGTCCACGGATACGGACACGCTCGAAAGTAAGGTACACCATGGGTCAACACTTAACAAATATGCACACTAAATTGCACTAAGGATGACAGTGAGGTCATCGTGTTGGGTTGGCCACGAGTTGGTCGCGTTGTGATCGCCGTAAGGATCACGGGCCACGAGTTGGTCGGGTTATGATCGCCGTGAGGATCACGGGCCATGAGATGGTCGGGTTGTGATCGCCATAAGGATCACGGGTATGTGTTGGTAATATTATGTTTGTTGGTCACATCCGTAAGCAAGTTGGGAGAATGAGTACCTGTTGAGCGTAGTCACATCATGTTCGTTATATAGCTGCATTTGTTGATTAAAACTGGATAAATATCATAATATTGTCTGTCATCTTTTTATGCTTATTGTGAGCTTGCAAGTACATTCAATGTACTGACCAGCGTGTCATGACAGATTTCAGGAAAGTCCCGTTAGAAAAGAGTGTTGTCCGAGTCTAGACCGTGTCCACGTCGGTGTCCTTGTGCTATGGAGTCCCGCTACGACGTTGTTCCGCTGCCGAGTAGTTGTCATGATCGAGGCCCCTTTATGTTCACTAAATAATGTACATATTGTTCAGCCGCACCATGTGTGCCGCTTGGCCTCGCTAACTGTTGTAATATGAACTATGTTCCGCTAGCATGAATAAAGCGGTTGTATTCTGTGCCATGTTGTTGTGTGTTGCCAGAAAACAAGGTCTCTGGGCTGGCAATGCAGGATAAACCGGTCGCTCTGAGCCGGGGTGCCACAATGCTTGGTATCAGAGCCACGCTGACTGTAGGCCATGCTAGACTAAGCCGAGTTAATTGGACGCTAGATACGTGTTGTAGCTGAGTGTCGGTAATAACTGTAGCTGGTTATTGCATTGCATGCACTGATTATATTTATTTTTTCTATGCTAACCTGCTAATGGTTGTGAGTGTAGATGGCTCCAGTGTTGTATCCGTGCCAGTTGCGGCTGATGCCGTACACGTCGCCGCATCTTCTTCGCAACATGTGGCGTCGGCTGTACCCCCACGGAGACGAGCCAGTCTATCGTGTGTACCGGGAGCGCCTAGCTGACTCAGTGTGTGAGTATCACGCCGTGGTTACTCTGTGCACCAGTTCCGATTCCAGTTCTTACGCTTCTTTCGCTTCTCAGGCTGTCCGGTTTGCTGCATTCGAGGTACTTGTTGAGCTCTGCTACAACGAGGTCCGGATGAAGAATCACCCAGGTTTCCACTACTACCCCTCTCTCCACGACAATGGTAGTGTCCGTTTTCCTGTCATTGATCCGGAGTCTGATAGTGTCACTAGCCACCTTTCTCGCTACATCACTGCCAGTTACCTTCTGATCTACGAGCTGGCTCGTGGGCTGAGTCGTGCCCGTACTTCTTTAGCCTCTACTTTAGTCACTGCTCGCTCAGCCACTGCTTCTCCATCTGTGGGATTTATTCCCTTCGTTCCTGCCAGTTCTAGATCCCCTGTTTCCCCTGTTACTCCCCCGAGTAGCTCGGGCACCGCGACTGCGAGTCCCCTTAGTGCTCCTGGAGAGTGGGTTTCACTCCTCGCCACTCCTGGAGCCCCGATGATCCGTCCTTCACCTGCCCCTGAGGGAGAGCCCTCGAGGCAGCGTCGTCGTGTCACTTTTAACCCGGAGGTCTCCTTTAACCCCATTAGTTCCGGATCCGAGTCCGCATCAGGAGAGGACACCGCAGCGCCAGCCGAGCAGTAGAGCTTTCGAGTATTCTCAGTTGTCGGGATGGAGTATGGTTGTAATCGTACTAGTCATGTTGTTTCATTTCATGTATGAGGGTAGTTGGACCTGGCATGTTGTTATTTTTCACGTATGAGTCTATGTATAATTATGTCTGACTTTATTTTATTCGCCGTTTCTTCGCCTTTTCGGTTTCGCTTGGTTTTTGTTGCTGGCTTCTCCCAAGTTTTTGTTGAATGCTTCTCAAATCGGATGCATTGACTTGGGAAAAATCACATTAGGATGACGCGGGGAGGCTGCAGTAGCAACGTTCGTGAGGGTTCCCCTGTTCGACATTCCGCACGACAGGTAGGACAATCACCCGAGCCGTATGTTCCACCACCGCCTCCACCGCCAAATCCGCCCTCCACCGAGCAAATTATGCGTATGTTCGAGGAACGACGAAACATTGATCTAATGGAAATATTCAGAAGTATTCAAGCAATGGTTGGACAGAATGTGAATCAGCCTACCTCCCACTCCAAGTTATCTGATTTTCAAAGGACTAAGCCTCCCAGTTTCAGTCAGGCCGTAGATCCCCTAGATGCAGATGATTGGTTAAGAACTATGGAAAAGAAACTTGAGGTTGCCCAAACTGATGAAGAAGATAAAGTTCCATTTGTAACACATTATCTGGAAGGCGCTGCTGCCATATGGTCGGAAAGTGAGAAAGCTATAGTGACTGAGAATGAAGCAATTACCTGGCCAAGATTCAAGGAGCAATTCCGAAAATATCACATCCCTGCGGGAATTATGAAGACTAAGCAGCGTGAATTTCTCGCGCTCCTCCAAGGAAGTCAGTCAGTGGGAGAATATTTACAAAAATTCAATCACCTGTCACGTTACTCTCAATATGACGTGGCCACTGAAGAAAGGAAGATGGACCGCTTTCTTGGTGGATTAAACCCGCAACTTCGCTGTGCTCTCAGTATGTTCGATTTTCCGGATTTTCAAACCTTAGTGAACAAGGCTTTCTTTGCTGAAAGGGAGCACAAGCTCGTGTCAGATACTAAGTTCGCCCATAATGATCACAAACGCAAATTGGAGCCCAAGAAGGAAATGCAACCAGTGCAAAAGGTTCATACTTGGCAGCCAACTCCGATGGCATACCAGCGCAGTTGGCAACAAAATGTTAACAAGACCGCCACCAGAGTGAAGAATGATGTGCTCAACCCAGTTATGGAGAATCGTCTGCGCAACAATTCCTGTTATAGTTGCGGACAAACCGGACATTATGCCAAACAGTGTCCCAAGAACACCTGGACCAATGCTACGTTCAAGCCTCAAATCCATTATTTGGAAGCTGGTCCAAGTCAGCACGACGTCACGGGATACGTTCATCACATTTCAGCCGACGAAGCCCAAGAAAATCCCTAAGTCTTCATTGGTATGTTCCCTGTTAATAACATACCTGCAGTTATTTTATTTGACTCTGGGGCTTCCCACTCTTTTATTTCTCGGTGTTTTGTCACCCAAAAGAAATTTCCTTTTTCGCTTTTGGGCAAAAATATGCTGGTACAAACCCCAAAATCTATTATTCAAAGCAATCTCGTCTGACGCAATCTGGAAGTCAGGATCAACGAAATCAGTTTTCCGACGTCTTTGATACTGATTGAGTCTGAAAAATTGGATGTTATCTTGGGTATGAATTGGCTGACTCAGTACCAAGTATGCATAAATTGTGCGACCCGGGAAGTCAATTTGACCGGACAAGATGGACAAGCTACCAAGTTTATTGCTCGTAGAAGCATACCCTCCAAGGAAATGGTTTTTACAGCAATAGCAGAAATGGAATTAATTCCAGTGGTCAGTGAGTTTCCCGATGTATTCCCAGAAGAACTGCCAGGCATGCCACCTGACCGAGAGCTTGAGTTTGCAAGAACTTGTGCCCGGAACCACACCAATACACAATAAATATTATCGAATGCCGTCATCCGAGTTGGTGGAGCTAAAGAAACAGCTTGATGAAATGCTCCAAAAGGGATATATCCGCCCCAGTTCCTCGCCATGGGGATCACCCGCTATTTTGTGGACAAGAAAGATGGCAGCCTTCGCATGTGTGTGGACTACCGACAATTGAATGATGTCACGATCAAGAACAAATACCCGCTGCCAAGAATTGATGAGTTGTTTGATCAACTCAGTGGAGCGAAGTTCTTCTCAAAAATTGGTTTGCGGACTGAATATTACCAGCTGAAAATTAAAAAGGAGGATATTCCCAAGACCGCGTTCACCACTCGCTACGGTCTGTATGAATATACCTTCATGTCCTTCGGCCTCACCAACGCCCCTGCCTTCTTCATGCACATGATGAGCAAAGTGTTCATGGATTTCCTTGATAAGTTCGTGGTCGTCTTCATCGTTGATATACTTATTTATTCAAGAAATGAAGTAGAGCATAAAGGACACCTCCGCGCAGTGCTACAACGACTCCGTGAGCACCAGTTGTACGCCAAGTTCAGTAAATGTGAGTTTTGGCTCAAGCAAGTTGGATTCCTCGAACATATACTATTCGCTGAAGGAATAGCCGTGGACCCTAGCAAAGTAAAAGACGTGCTTGACTGGTTGCCACCCGCCACCGTGTCTCAGATCCGGAGTTTTCTTGGATTAGCCGGATATTACCGTCGATTTATTGAAGGGTTCTCCAAGATTGCTAACCCCATGACGGAGTTGCTTAAAAAGGATAAGAAGTTTGGATGGACGTCAGACTGTGAGAAAAGTTTCACCGAGTTGAAGAAGCGCTTAACAACTGCGCCGGTATTAACACTTCCAGATATCTACCGCAGCTTTGACGTATATTGTGACGCTTCCTGACAAGGACTTGGGTGCGTGCTTATGCAAGATGGCAAGGTAGTAGCCTACGCCTCACGGCAGCTACGACCTCATGAAGGCAATTACCCCACTCATGATTTGGAATTGGCCGCGGTAGTTCATGCCTTAAAAATTTGGAGATACTACCTCATTGGAAAAAGGTGCCAAATTTTTACCGACCACAAAAGTCTCAAATACATATTTACTCAGCCAGATTTAAATCTCCGTCGGCGAAGATGGCTGGAGTTGGTCAAGGATTATGATCTTGGAATAAATTACCATCCGGGTAAGGCCAACGTGGTGGCTGATGCACTATGTCGAAAGCCCGTCAGTTTAAACGTCATGCTGGAATCTCTGCCTTTTGAACTCAAAGAAGAAATTGCTCAGCACAACCTGGTTATTGTTGAGGCTGGTCTTGCCAATATTCTGACGGTCACTCCTACTCTTGAGGAAGAAATCCGCAAGGCCCAGCCAGGCGACGCCAAACTGCAGAAACACATCAAGTCATCCGATTTCTCGAAGGATCAGTACGGTACCCTCCGATTCAGGGGAAGGATTTGTGTGCCTTATCAAACTGACCTAAAGCAGAAAATTTTGTCAGAAGCCCACGAGTCCACGTATTCAATCCACCCTGGAGGCACAAAAATATATGAAGACCTTCGACAAATATTCTGGTGGGATGGAATGAAGAAAGACATTGCTTATTTCGTGGCCTGTTGCGACATCTGCAACAAGGTTAAGGCGGAATATCAGAAACCAGCCGGACTTCTCCAACCACTGCCCGTATCACAATGGAAATGGAACGATGTCTGTATGGATTTCATCACGGGATTACATAGGACCCGACGAGGCAATAATGCGATCTGGGTCATAGTGGATACATTAACCAAGGTGGCTCACTTTCTCCCAGTCAAAACCTCATACCGAGTAGATGAGCTTGCCCGACTGTATCTATCCAGGATTGTCAGTTTACATGGAGTTCCCCTAACCATCACTACTGACCGAGGTTCACTATTCACCTCTGCTTTCTGGACCCGTCTCCATCAAGCCCTTGGGACGGAATTAAAATACAGCACTGCTTATCACCCTCAGACGGATGGGCAAACAGAAAGAGAAAATCAGATACTCGAAGATATGCTCCAAGCCTGTGTTTTAGCCCAAGGACCACAATGGGAAGATTGTTTGCCATACGCCGAGTTCTCATATAACAATGGATTCCATACCAGTTTAAAGATGTCACCTTATGAAGCTTTGTATGGCGGTAAGTGCCGCACTCCATTAAATTGGTCTCAAACCGGAGATAGCCGTATTTTCAGAACAGATCTCATGCTGGAGGCCGAAAAGCAAGTCAAAGAGATCCGAGACAGATTACAGCTGGCCAAATCGCGACAGAAAAGTTATTATGATGCAAAGAACCGACAGATCAGTTTTGAATCCGGAGAACATTTCTACCTTCGAGTCACACCCATGAAGGGAGTAAGAAGGTTCCAAACCCGTGGAAAAATGGCACCCAGGTTTATTGGTCCATTTCCCGTCATGACACGAGTGGGTGCTGTGGCATATCAATTGGAGCTGCCTCCGGAACTGTCCGACGTGCACAACATGTTCCACGTTTCACAAAAACGACGGTGCATCTCACCAACCGAGAAAAAGACTGATTTGGCAGAGATAGAGCTGGCAAAGGATTTGACCTACGAAGAGAGGCCAGTGAAAATTTTGGATCAGATGGAAAGAGTCACTCGCAGGAAATTTTACAAGGTTCAATGGATGCATCATACTGAATCAGAATCAACCTGGGAATCAGAAGAATTTCTAAGGGCATGTTATCCAGAATGGTTTTCCCAAGCAACCAAATCTCGAGGACGAGATTCATTCTAAGTGGGGGAGGTTTGTCACAGCCTGGTTTTTGCCCTCTTTTCTTTGCCTGATTTTCATCTGAGTTGGTTTGAATTTGGAGTTTTGAATCATTCCATTTGGACTTGATCACTTGGGTATCCCTTGATTTTCACCCAAGTGCCCCCTCTCCTCTTCTAATCCATAATTTCACTCCTGGCCAACCCAACAAAATTTCTTGGAATATTTTTCTTAAATGAAAAATATTCATTTTGCTTCCTAAACCCTAGCTAAAATCTTTGACCTCCAAAGCAACCCTCATTTCTGTTGCCCCAAAAATCCTTAGAAAAATCCTAAATATTCTTTGGACCCTAGGGCACATTTCTGAGCAAAAATATTTCACCACTTTTTGGAGTAATTTTGCTACAGAAAATATTTTCGCTTCTGGGCTGCAATGGTAGTTTCCAGAGCAACTACCTTTTTACTAGCTCCAATGCAGCTGGTTTTCCCTGTGCTTATTCATCTTAGTAAGAGTCAGTAAAACCCCAAAGATCAGCCCTTGAATCACTATGGTTTGACCACAGTAATTGTTCAAAGTTTCTGTCCAGTAACTAAGCATCTTCACCATTTCACTTCTACTGCACATGGAAACCAACCGAGCCGTGGTAACACCTAAAGTTACTAAGGACTACACGTCAGACAGCATGGTTAGTGCATATGTGGCCTGGTGTCACGGTCCACGCGGTGACCGCGTTCGTCCGAGGGTGCTGGCAAGCCAAACACGCGATGTGCACGTCGCCAGCGCCTCTGTGGCGCGCGTGCCCGCTGCTCGGCCAGCCTGGGCATGTCCCCCCGCGCCACCATCCTCGTCTCCACCCCCTTAACTCCTTCATGCCACTCGCTGACGCCGGAGCTCGCCGCAGCAAGCACGGGCACGGTCCGGCCAACGGCACAGCGCCCGCGCACTGTGTTCGTCCCCTTCCTCCTGGCTCGTGTGCTCGTCCGCGTCCGTGCACAGCTCCCGCGTGAACCCCGTCGCCTTCTCCCTCTCTCTCTGGCACCATTCGTCGCCGGGCGCCGGTGACAGCTGTCCTCCGGCGGAGCCCGAGCCCTCCTCGCTGCCCCGCCTATAAATAACCCCCCTCCGCAACCTCCTGGAGCACCGCACCTCACCACACCTCCCTCCCATAGCCACTAGAAGCCGCAGCCCGGCCGGGTAGGCCGCGGGCTGCCGTCCCCGAGCCGAGCATGCCGGCGATCCCCCTAGATCGACCCCGCAGCTCCGGCCACTCCCAAGACGAGGCGACCCCGCCAGGGCCTCCGGCTCTCCTCCGTGAAGCCAACGAGCCAAGCCCGAGCCCCTGGAGCCGCTCCTAGCCGCCGTCTTCCTCATCTCCGGCGACCACCGTGTTCTGCCTCCGCTTGCGAGGAAGAAACTGATGCCGTCCGGTCACCATTTGCCACGCCACGGGTACAGGCAGGTGCACAAGAACCTTCTCCGTCGATCTCTCCCTCTCATCTTCCCCCAAGATGCCTCAACGCCGGCGAACGCTCCGGTGAACCGCCGCCCATCTCGGTTTTCTTTCCCCCTCCCTCCGGCCTGACTAGCGGGGCCCTCTAGTCAGCCACTCATAACGCGCGCGAAGCGGTATGAGTGGTGGCACCCCGGGAAAATACGCCATCGACGTCACCCCCTCTCTGTTTTTCTTTTTCAAAATTATTTAAATTCCAGGAGAATTCAAACAGCCATAAGCTTTATTCTACAAGTCCAAATGCAGTAATTCTTTTTGCATTGTGTTCTTTATCCAAAAATCTAACAGCTCCCAAGAGATGGGATTTTTCCTTGCTGTCTAGATTTTCTGGCAATTTTCAGAAGGTTTCTTGATATTTTCTTTTGTGGCTTTTGAATGTTTTCCAAAGGAACCAGCTTGTCTTGAGGATCACCAGGAGCCTTGTGACCCTCGTCAGTACTAAGGCAAGCCACAGCAACATTTTCATGGTGCCACTTCAATATTATTGATTTTCATACTTGAACTTATGAATATTGAGGCATTTTAATTAGTTATATAATAAATATATTTTGTTTATGCTTGTTATGTTAAAATGCTTGAACTTCAGTATGTTTGAAGTAAATATTGTTGGTAAGATTATGAGAACTTAGTTGTTAGAGTTAAATAGATAATATGGTCATAGAATTGATCAATAATTTGGATAATATTTTTGCATGAGGTATAATGATGATAATTGCTGGAAATGGTTCTGGTATAAGAAAAGTAAGGTTCTTACCAGTATAGTAGCATGATTTTATGTTGGCTCCATGGAAGCGTAGTTGGTGTAGTTTTGCACGGTTGTGTGATGCATATGTTAAGTGATGCATGGTATGGCAGTACGACACCGGTTATTTTCTTTTCACATTAAAAGTTGAACCTGATTAATATTCAACTTAAACATGTTGTTGACCGGGTCGTGGTGCCGCTGAACGAGTCTTTCCCGGTGCAACCACATTTGCCGGTATGGGACGGCCTTAATGCGTTTCATTGTCGTGCCTCTGGTCGGTACCTCAAATTAGGGAAGGTTATGGGCGTGCTGTACCCTGGCCCGGTAGGCAAGCATAACCTTGTGAGCCCGTTGTTAAGTTAAGTTTGGTACCGGATCCCAGTGTGGATCGTGGCCACGACGGTGGTCGAGGTGTCTGGAGGTAGACACGGGGCCACCCAGGACTAGCCCAGTGGGGTCTGAGTCGGAGGGGCCGGGAGAGTGTCATGATAGTGAAATGGTTTCGTCGGAACGTTGTTGGTCCACTCGGATGGGAGAGTGAGGCCATGGGTTCCATAGTGTGGGTACAGTGTACTAACCTCTGCAGAGTGTATTTAATCTATCGATAGCCGAGTCCACGGATACGAACACGCTCGAAAGTAAGGTACACCATGGGTCAACACTTAATAAATATGCACACTAAATTGCACTAAGGATGACAGTGAGGTCATCTTGTTGAGTTGGCCACGAGTTGGTTGGGTTGTGATCGCCGTAAGGATCACGGGCCACGAGTTGGTCGGGTTATGATCGCCGTGAGGATCACGAGCCATGAGATGGTCGGGTTGTGATCGCCATAAGGATCACGGGTATGTGTTGGTAATATTATGTTTGTTGGTCACATCTGGTAAGCAAGTTGGGAGAATGAGTACCTGTTGAGCGTAGTCACATCATGTTCGTTATATAGCTGCATTTGTTGATTAAAACTGGATAAATATCATAATATTGTCTGTCATCTTTTTATGCTTATTGTGAGCTTGCAAGTACATTCAATGTACTGACCTGGCGTGTCATGCCAGATTTCAGGAAAGTCCCGTTAGAAAAGAGTGTTGTCCGAGTCTAGACCGTGTCCACGTCGGTGTCCTTGTGCTATGGAGTCCCGCTACGACGTTGTTCCGCTGCCGAGTAGTTGTCATGATCGAGGCCCCTTTATATTCACTAAATAATGTACATATTGTTCAGCCGCACCATGTGTGCCGCTTGGCCTCGCTAACTGTTGTAATATGAACTATGTTCCGCTAGCATGAATAAAGCGGTTGTATTCTGTGCCATGTTGTTGTGTGTTGCCAGAAGACAAGGTCTCTGGGCTGGCAATGCAGGGTAAACCGGTCGCTCTGAGCCGCGGTGCCACACGAACCGGGACCAATGCTCACATTAGTCCCGGTTGGGCTTATCTGGCCCGAACGAAAGCCCTGTTTTCTACTAGTGCATGCGGCCTTGCATCTAGCATTCTGGACAAAACATAGCCACAGCAAGAACCAAATCCCGTTTCACAAGCCGAAAGCCGATCAGCCATTCAGATCACCGTAGTCTCTGTTCAGAAGGAAATTAATTAAAAGTGCACATTCATTCAGGAAGACACATCCACACCAGTGTCCATTCAGAAAGGATCCACACCAGTATCCATTCAGAAAGGATCCACACCAATATCCATTCAGAAAGGATCCACACCAGTATCCATTCACTTAAGAAATAAGGTCTGGAGGCCAAAAAGTTTGTGTACATTACCGAAATTAGGCGTGACAACTGGATCCCAAGAATCGGAGCGGCAGGCTGTCAAAATAAGAACATATCAGCGACATATAACAATTAAAAAAAATCAAATAACATACTTAAACAGTCGCCAAACTGCTCAAATTTTGGTCAGTTAAAAAATTAGTAAGGATGGATCGTTAAGAGCTGCTATTGTTTCCTTGTGATGACTGCTAATTGAAAGCTTGGTAGAATGGCAACACTTGTTCCAGAGAACGGTCAAAGTTTTGACAGAGGATCGCAACAAGAAAATGAAGAGTCAATTCACGGCAGGCAGACCAGCAGACGCAGCCCTGAACGGTCAACCGACGCCGCCCATGACCCCTGCCTAAGTCTTAGTCCATCGCTCATGTTCATTGCAGCAGTCGCTGCAGCTGTTTTTACTTAAATATGTGGAGTTTCTTTTTTCTTGGCGCACCAATTCAAAAGGACATGCTATACGAAATATGGATTCTCACCTATTGTGCTTTCACATGTAGGTGTTCTCTTATCTGCACCAAGCAGAAACTAAAACAACAAGCATAATAAAAAAAATAGCCTCGTGGACGAATATAGAGACAAGTTCATCCATTGTTTCCTAACCAAAGAATTACGTATGACCTTGAACTAGCAATCAAGAGGCTGTCCATGGTCACAGGCTCACCGCACATACGCGTGACAACATCTGACCATCACCATCACCATCACTAATACAATTTGCACCACACTGCCATCACCATTCACTACCAGAACAGGGTGCTACCCCGACGGCAATGCCGTCGGCTTCTTCTGAACTATGCCGACAGCCTGATCCTGGCTGTCGGCGTATTCTAGCCGTCGGGTTACACAGAGATACGCCGACGTCAACAGTCGGCATAGAACGGCCGTCGGCCTAGCTGCAAGTACGCCGACAGCTGCCGTGTGCTTACAACAGCCGTCGGCATACCCGTGGGCCCGGCGACCACGCTGGTGACGGGCGGCTAACATCGTCAGAGCTATGCCGACGGCCGAGACGGGGGCCATCGGCATAGGTCCGCATGCCACGTCATCGATCCGGGCCGCACCGTCCAGCACGTATGCCGACGGCTGCCGTCGGCATATCTGCCACGTCAGCGATCCGCGGCACGCCGCCCGCCGCTAAACCTGGCCGTCTCTATGACGATGGCTATGCCGTCGGCATAGTTAGATTTTTTTTTCATATATATTTTTTATGCTTTTTTATGTATTATTATATCAACTAACATGTAGCATGTTAAATATAAACATACATATGAATATATATAGTTAGATTTTTTTTCTTATATATTTTTTATGCTTTTTATGTATTATTATATCAACTAACATGTAGCATGTTAAATATAAACATACTTATGAATATATATGTAGTTTGTATTTTTTTCTTATATTATGAATATATATATATATATATATATATATATATAGTTTGTATTTTTTCGAGCACGTTAATAATGTGCTGTCATTTTCTTTTAAATATAGATCCTTATATTTTATTAAAATAAAAAACAGCTATGCCGACAGAAGTTTTGTGGCGGTTGCAAACGCCCGACATCCGTCTCCAGAGTGTGACCTCCCTCTCGTCCGCGGTGTGCCCCCCTCACGGACGGCGCCGCCGCCGGCACCTGGAGGGGGGAAACGGAGGCGTCGGGTCTACACGGAGTGGATTAAGCTGTGGGTTTGGCCCGGATATTGCTCCCCGGTGTCCCTGTGGGCCGACCTGATACAACCGGGTGGAGAGGTCCACTGGTCAAATCCCATCCGTGTGAAGTCAAATGGCTAGATCTCGTGGTCAACCGCTCCAGGGTTAGGCGGGACGGGGGCCCTGGGGGTAGCCATGCCACCGGAGCTTCGTACCGGGCCCTCATACATGCGGGATGGTGTTGTATCATGTCCGAAGAGGCGACACGCGTCTCCGGCGCGTGGCCCCCCTCACGGACGATGCCGCCGCCGGCACCTGGAGGGGGGAAACTGACGCGTCGTGTCTACACGGAGTGGATGTTGCTGTGGGTTTTGGCCCGGATGTTGCTCCACGGTGTCCCTCTGGGCCGACCTGACACAACCGGGTGGAGAGGTCCACCGTCAAATCCCGTCCGTGGAAGTCAAAGGGCTAGATCTCGTGGTCAACCGCTCCAGGTTAGGGCGGACGGGGCCCTGGGTAGCAATGCCACCGGAGCGTCGTACCGGGCCCTCATACATGCGGGATGGTGTTGTGGCATGTCCGAAGAGGCGGCACGCGTCTCCAGTGCGTGGAACCTCTCACGGACGACGCCCCCGCCGGCACCTGGAGGGGGGGAACGGACGCGTCGGGTCTACATGGAGTGGATTTAGCTGTGGGTTTGGTCTGGATGTTGCTCCCCGGTGTCCCTATGGGCCGACCTGACAAAACCGGGTGGAGAGGTCCACTGGTCAAAGCCCGTCCGTGTGAAGTCAAAGGGCTAGATATCGTGGTCAACCGCTCCAGGGTTAGGCGGGACGGGGGCCCTGGGGGTAGCAATGCCACCGGAGTGTCATACTGGGCCCTCATACATGCGGGGTGGTGTTGTGGCATGTCAGAAGAGGCGGCACGCGTCTCCGGGGTGTGGCGCCCGTCACGGAAGGCGCCGCCGCCGGCACCTGGAGGGGGGAAACGGACGCGTCTGGTCTACACGGAGTGGATGTAGATGTGGGTTTGGCCCGGATGTTGCTCCCAGGTGTCCCTCTGGGCTGACCTTACACAACCGGGTGGAGAGGTCCACTGGCCAAAGCCCGTCCGTGGGAAGTCAAAGGGCTAGATCTCGTGGTCAACCGCTCCAGGGTTAGTCGGGACGGGGGCCCTGGGGGTAGCAATGCCACCGGAGTGTCGTACCGGGCGCTCATACATGCGGGGTGGTGTTGTGGCATGTCCGAAGAGGCAGCACGCGACTCCGGTGCGTGGCCCCCCTCACGGACGGCGCCGCCGCCGGCACCTGGAGGGGGGAAACTGACGCGTCGGGTCTACACGGAGTGGATGTTGCTGTGGGTTTTGGCCCGGATGTTGCTCCACGGTGTCCCTCTGGGCCGACCTGACACAACCGGGTGGAGAGGTCCACTGGTCAAATCCCGTCCGTGGGAAGTCAAAGGGCTAGATCTCGTGGTCAACCGCTCCAGGGTTAGGCGGGACGGGGGCCCTGGGAGGTAGCAATGCCACCGGAGCGTCGTACCGGGCCCTCATACATGCGGGGTGGTGTTGTGGCATGTCCGAAGAGGCGGCACGCGTCTCCGGTGCGTGGCCCCTCTCACGGACGGCGCCGCCGACGGCACCTGGAGGGTGGAACGGAGGCGTCGGGTCTACACAGAGTGGATTTAGCTGTGGGGTTGGTCTGGATGTGGCTCCCTGGTGTCCCTGTGGGCCGACCTGACACAACCAGGTGGAGAGGTCCACTGGTCAAAGCCCGTCCATGTGAAGTCAATGGGCTAGATCTCGTGGTCAACCACTCCAGGGTTAGGCGGGACGGGGTCCCTGGGGGGTAGCAATGCCACCGGAGCGTCGTACCGGGCCCTCATACATGCGGGGTGGTGTTGTGGCATGTCCGAAGAGGCGGCACGCGTCTCCGGGGTGTGGCTCCCGTCACGGACGGCGCCGCCGCCGACACCTGGAGGGGGGAAACGGACGCGTCGGGTCTACACGGAGTGGATGTAGTTGTGGATTTGGCCCGGATGTTGCTCTCGGGTGTCCCTCTGGGCTGACCTGACACATTAGGGTGGAGAGGTCCACTGGTCAAAGCCCGTCCATGGGAAGTCAAAGGGCTAGATCTCGTGGTCAACCGCTCCTGGGTTAGTCGGGACGGGGGCCCTGGGAGTAGCAATGCCACCGGAGCGTCGTACCGGGCCCTCATACATGCGGGGTGGTGTTGTGGCATGTCCGAAGAGGCGGCACGCGTCTCCGGGGTGTGGCCCCCGTCACAGACGGCGCTGCCGCCGGCACCTGGAGGGGGGAAACGGACGAGTCGGGTCTACACGGAGTGTATGTAGTTGTGGGTTTGGCCCAGACGTTGCTCCCAGGTGTCCCTCTGGGCTAACCGGACACAACTGGGTGGAGAGGTCCACTGGTCAAAGCCCGTCCGTTGGAAGTCCAAGGGCTAGATCTCATGGTCAACCGCTCCAGGGTTAGTCGGGACGGGTCCCTGGGGGTAGCAATGCCACCGGAGCGTCGTACCGGGCGCTCATACATGCGGGGTGGTGTTGTGGCATGTCCGAAGAGGCGGCACGCATCTCCGGTGCGTGGCCCCCCTCATGGACGGCCCCGCCGGCGGCACCGGGAGGGGGGAACGGACGCGTCGGGTCTACACGGAGTGGATGTTGCTATGGGTTTGGCCTGGATGTTGCTCCCAGGTGTCCCTCTGGGATGACCTGACACAACCGGGTGGAGAGGTCCACTAGTCAAAGCCCGTCCGTGGGAAGTCAAAGGGCTAGATCTCGTGGTCAACCACTCCAGGGTTAGTCGGGACGGGGGCCCTGGGGGTAGCAATGCCACCGGAGCGTCGTACCGGGCCCTCATACATGCGGGGTGGTGTTGTGGCATGTCCGAAGAGGCGGCACGCGTCTCCGGTGCGTGGCCCCTCTCACAAAGGGCGCCGCCGCCGGCACCTGGAGGGGGTAACGGACGCGTCGGGTCTACACGGAGTGGATTTAGCTGTGGGTTTGGTCCGGATGTTGCTCCCCGGTGTCCCTGTGGGCCGACCTGACACAACCGGGTGGAGAGGTCCACCGTCAAAGCCCGTCCGTGTGAAGTCAAAGGGCTAGATCTCGTGGTCAACCGCCTGTGGTTAGGCGGGACGGGGCCCCGGGGTAGCAATGCCACCGAGAGGCGTCGTACCGGGCCCTCATACATGCGGGGTGGTGTTGTGGCATGTCCGAAGAGGCGGCACGCGTCTCCGGGGTGTGGCCCCCGTCACGGACGGCGCCGCCGCCGGCATCTAGAGGGGGGAAACGGACGCGTCGGGTCTACACGGAGTGGATGTAGCTGTGGGTTTGGCCCGGATATTGCTCCCCGGTGTCCCTGTGGGCCGACCTGATACAACCGGGTGGAGGGGTCCACTGGTCTAAGCCCGTCCGTGGGAAGTCGAAGGGCTAGATCTCGTGGTCAACCGCTCCAGGGTTAGGCGGGACGGGGGCCCTGGGGGGTAGTAATGCCACCGGAGCGTCGTACCGGGCCCTCATACATGCGGGGTGGTGTTGTGGCATGTCCGGAGAGGCGGCACGCGTCTCGTGGCGCTGCGGGCCCTCTCACAAAGGCGCCATGCCGCCGCACCGGAGGGGTAACGGACGTCGGGTCTCTGTGAGTGGATTTAGCTGTGGGTTTGGTCCGGATGTTGCTCCCCGGTGTCCCTGTGGGCCGACCTGACACAACCGAGTGGAGAGGTCCACTGGTCAAAGCCCGTCCGTGTGAAGTCAAAGGGCTAGATCTCGTGGTCAACCGCTCCAGGGTTAGGCCGGAGGGTGCCCTGGTGGGTTGCAATGCCACAGGTTAGCGTCGTCCAGGGACCTCATATATGCGGGGTGGTGTTGTGGCATGTCCGAAGAGGCGGCACGCTGCCTCCGGTGTGGCCTCACACGGACGGCGCCACGCCGCATCTAGAGGGGGGAAACGGACGCGTCGGGTCTACACGGAGTGGATGTAGCTGTGGGTTTGGCCCGGATGTTACTCCCGGGTGTCCCTCTGGGCCGACCTGACAAAACCGGGTGGAGAGGTCCACTGGTCAAAGCCCGTCCGTGTGAAGTCAAAGGGCTAGATATCGTGGTCAACCGCTCCAGGGTTAGGCGGGACGGGGGCCCTGGGGGTAGCAATGCCACCGGAGTGTCATACTGGGCCCTCATACATGCGGGGTGGTGTTGTGGCATGTCAGAAGAGGCGGCACGCGTCTCCGGGGTGTGGCGCCCACACGGAAGCGCCGCCACCGACACCTGGAGGGGGGAAACGGACGCGTCGGGTCTACACGGAGGGGATGTAGATGTGGGTTTGGCCCGGATGTTGCTCCCAGGTGTCCCTCTGGGCTGACCTTACACAACCGGGTGGAGAGGTCCACTGGCCAAAGCCCGTCCGTGGGAAGTCAAAGGGCTAGATCTCGTGGTCAACCGCTCGAGGGTTAGTCGACGGGGCCCTGGGGTAGCAATGCCACCGGAGTGTCGTACCGGACGCTCATACATGCGGGGTGGTGTTGTGGCATGTCCGAAGAGGCAAGACGCGACTCGGTCGTGGCCCCCTCACGGACGGCGCCACGCCGCACCGGAGGGGGAAACTAACACGCCGGGTCTACACGGAGTGGATGTTGCCGGGTTTTGGCCCGGATGTTGCTCCACGGTGTCCCTCCGGCAGACTGACACAACCGGGTGGAGAGGTCCACCGGTCAAATCCCGTCCGTGGGAAGTCAAAGGGCTAGATCTCGTGGTCAACCGCTCCAGGGTTAGGCGGGACGGGGGCCCTGGGAGGTAGCAATGCCACCGGAGCGTCGTACCGGGCCCTCATACATGCGGGGTGGTGTTGTGGCATGTCCGAAGAGGCGGCACGCGTCTCCGGTGCGTGGCCCCTCTCACGGACGGCGCCGCCGACGGCACCTGGAGGGTGGAACGGAGGCGTCGGGTCTACACAGAGTGGATTTAGCTGTGGGGTTGGTCCGGATGTGGCTCCTCGGTGTCCCCGTGGGCCGACTCGACACAACCAGTGGAGAGGTCCACCGTCAAAGCCCGCCCATGTGAAGTCAATGGGCTAGATCTCGTGGTCAACCACTCAGGTTAGGCGGGGACGGGACCCTGGGGGGTAGCAATGCCACCGGAGCGTCGTACCGGGCCCTCATACATGCGGGGTGGTGTTGTGGCATGTCCGAAGAGGCGGCACGCGTCTCCGGGGTGTGGCCCCCGTCACGGATGGCGCCGCCGCCGACACCTGGAGGGGGGAAACGGACGCGTCGGGTCTACACGGAGTGGATGTAGTTGTGGATTTGGCCCGGATGTTGCTCTCGGGTGTCCCTCTGGGCTGACCTGACACATTCGGGTGGAGAGGTCCACTCGTCAAAGCCCGTGCATGGGAAGTCAAAGGCTAGATCTCGTGGTCAACCGCTCCAGGGTTAGGCGGGACGGGGCCCTGGGAGTAGCAATGCCACCGGAGCGTCGTACCGGGCCCTCATACCTGCGGGGTGGTGTTGTGGCATGTCCGAAGAGGCGGCACGCGTCTCCGGTGTGGCCCCGTCACACGGGCGCCGCCACGGCACCTGGAGGGGGGAAACGGACGAGTCGGGTCTACACGGAGTGTATGTAGTTGTGGGTTTGGCCCAGACGTTGCTCCCAGGTGTCCCTCTGGGCTAACCGGACACAACTGGGTGGAGAGGTCCACTGGTCAAAGCCCGGCCCGCTGGAAGTCCAAGGGCTAGATCTCATGGTCAACCGCTCCGTGGTTAGTCGGACGGGTCCTCGGGGTAGTAATGCCACCGGAGGCCGCATCGGGCGCCATACATGCGGGTGGTGTTGTGGCATGTCCGGAAGAGGCGGCACGCATCTCCGGCGCGGGCTCCCTCATGGACGCAAGCCCCGCCGGGCGTGCACCGGAGGGGGGAACGGACGCCTGGTCTACACGGAGTGGATGTTGCTATGGGTTTGGCTCGATGTTGCTCCTGTGTGTCCCTCGATGACTGACACAACCGGGTGGAGAGGTCCACTAGTCAAAGCCCGTCATTAGGAAGTCAAAGGGCTAGATCTCGTGGTCAACCACTCCGTGGTTAGTCGGACGGGGCCCTGGGTAGCAATGCCACCGGAGGCTTCGTACCGGGCCCTCATACATGCGGGGTGGTGTTGTGGCATGTCCGAAGAGGCGGCACGCGTCTCCGGTGCGTGGCCCCTCTCACAAAGGGCGCCGCCGCCGGCACCTGGAGGGGGTAACGGACGCGTCGGGTCTACACGGAGTGGATTTAGCTGTGGGTTTGGTCCGGATGTTGCTCGGTGTCCCCGTAATGACTCCGACACAACCGGGTGGAGAGGTCCACCGTCAAAGCCCGTCTGCGTGTGAAGTCAAAGGGCTAGATCTCGTGGTCAACCGCCTGTGGTTAGGGCGGACGGGGCCCTGGGGTAGTAATGCCACCGAGCGTCGTCATCGGGCCCCTCATACATGCGGGGTGGTGTTGTGGCATGTCCGAAGAGGCGGCACGCGTCTCCGGGGTGTGGCCCCCGTCACGGACGGCGCCGCCGCCGGCATCTAGAGGGGGGAAACGGACGCGTCGGGTCTACACGGAGTGGATGTAGCTGTGGGTTTGGCCCGGATATTGCTCCCCGGTGTCCCTGTGGGCCGACCTGATACAACCGGGTGGAGAGGTCCACTGGTCAAAGCCCATCCGTGTGAAGTCAAAGGGCTAGATCTCGTGGTCAACCACTCTAGGGTTAGGCGGGACGGGGGCCCTGGGGGTAGCAATGCCACCGGAGCGTCGTACCGGGCCCTCATACATGCGGGGTGGTGTTGTGGCATGTCCGAAGAGGCGGCACGCTGCCTCCGCAGGCGTGGCCCTCTCACAAAGGGCGCCACGCCGCACTGGAGGGGGTAACGGACGCTGGTCTACACGGAGTGGATTTAGCTGTGGGTTTGGTCCGGATGTTGCTCCCCGGTGTCCCCTGTGGCCGACTGACACAACCGGGTGGAGAGGTCCACCGTCAAAGCCCGTCCCGTGTGAAGTCAAAGGGCTAGATCTCGTGGTCAACCGCCTGTGGTTAGGCGGACGGGGCCCCTGGGCTAGCAATGCCACCGGAGCGTCGTACCGGGCCCTCATACATGCGGGGTGGTGTTGTGGCATGTCCGAAGAGGCGGCACGCGTCTCCGGGGTGTGGCCCCCGTCACGGACGGCGCCGCCGCCGGCATCTAGAGGGGGGAAACGGACGCGTCGGGTCTACACGGAGTGGATGTAGCTGTGGGTTTGGCCCGGATGTTACTCCCGGGTGTCCCTCTGGGCTGACCTGACACAACCGGGTGGAGAGGTCCACCGTCAAAGCCCGTCCGGGAAGTCAAAGGGCTAGATCTCGTGGTCAACCGCTCCTAGGTTAGTCGGGAACGGGGCCCTGGGGGTAGCAATGCCACCGGAGCGTCGTACCGGGCCCTCATACATGCGGGGTGGTGTTGTGGCATGTCCGAAGAGGCGGCACACGTCTCCGGGGTGTGGCCCCCGTCACGGACGGCGCCGCCGCCGGCACCTGGAGGGGGGAAACGGACGCGTCGGGTCTACACGGAGTGGATGTAGCTGTGGGTTTGGCCCAGATGTTGCTCCCTGTGTGTCCTCCGGCTGACCGACACAACCGGGTGGAGAGGTCCACCGTCAAAGCCCGTCTGTGGGAAGTCAAAGGGCTAGATCTCGTGGTCAACCGCCTGTGGTTAGTCGACGGTGGCCACAGGGGTAGCAATGCCACCGGAGTGTCGTACCGGACGCTCATACATGCGGGGTGGTGTTGTGGCATGTCCGAAGAGACGGCACGTGTCTCCGGTGCGTGGCCCCCCCTCACGGACGGCGCCTCCAGCGACACCGGGAGGGGGGAAACGGACGCGTCGGGTCTACACGGAGTGGATTTAGCTGTGGGTTTTGCCCGGATGTTGCTCCCAGGTGTCCCTCTTGGCCGACCGGACACAACCGGGTGGAGAGGTCCACCGGTCAAATCCCGTCCGTGGGAAGTCAAAGGCTAGATCTCGTGGTCAACCGCTCCAGGGTTAGGCGGGACGGGGGCCCTGGGAGGTAGCAATGCCACCGGAGCGTCGTACCAGGCCCTCATACATGCGGGGTGGTGTTGTGGCATGTCCGAAGAGGCGGCACGCGTCTCCGGTGCGTGGCCCCTCTCACGGACGGCGCCGCCGACGGCACCTGGAGGGGGTAACGGAGGCGTCGGGTCTACAAAGAGTGGATTTAGCTGTGGGTTTGGTCCGGATGTGGCTCCCTGGTGTCCCTGTGGGCCGACCTGACACAACCAGGTGGAGAGGTCCACTGGTCAAAGCCCGTCCATGTGAAGTCAATGGGCTAGATCTCGTGGTCAACCGCCTGTGGTTAGGAGGAACGGGTCCCTGGGGTAGCAATGCCACCGAGCGTCGTCATCGCCCTCATACATGCGGGGTGGTGTTGTGGCATGTCCGAAGAGGCGGCACGCTGCCTCCGGTGTGGCCCCTGACGGATGGCGCCGCCACGACACCGGAGGGGGAAACGGACGCTGCCGGGTCTACACGGAGTGGATGTAGTTGTGGATTTGGCCCGGATGTTGCTCTCGGGTGTCCCTCTGGGCTGACCTGACACATTCGGGTGGAGAGGTCCACTCGTCAAAGCCCGTGCATGGGAAGTCAAAGGGCTAGATCTCGTGGTCAACCGCTCCTGGGTTAGTCGGGACGGGGGCCCTGGGAGTAGCAATGCCACCGGAGCGTCGTACCGGGCCCTCATACATGCGGGGTGGAGATGGGGCATGTCCAAGAGGCGGCACGCTGCCTCCGGTGTGGCCTCACACAGACGGGCGCCGCCGGCACCTGGAGGGGGGAAACGGACGAGTCGGGTCTACACGGAGTGTATGTAGCTGTGGGTTTGGCCCAGATGTTGCTCCCAGGTGTCCCTCTGGGCTAACCTGACACAACTGGGTGGAGAGGTCCACTGGTCAAAGCCCGTCCGTTGGAAGTCAAAGGGCTAGATCTCATGGTCAACCGCTCAGGTTAGTCGGGACGGGTCCCCTGGGGTAGCAATGCCGGAGCGTCGTGCATCGGTGCTCATACATGCGGGTGGTGTTGTGGCATGTCCGAAGAGGCGCACGCTGCCTCGGTCGTGGCCCCCCTCATGGACGGCCCCGCCGGCGGCACCGGGAGGGGGGAACGGACGCGTCGGGTCTACACGGAGTGGATGTTGCTATGGGTTCGGCCCGGATGTTGCTCCCAGGTGTCCCTCTGGGCTGACCTGACACAACCAGGTGGAGAGGTCCACTAGTCAAAGCCCGTCCGTGGGAAGTCAAAGGGCTAGATCTCATGGTCAACCGCCTGTGGTTAGTCGGGACGGGGCCCTGGGGTAGCAATGCCACCGGAGCCAGACCGGCCCTCATACATGCGGGGTGGTGTTGTGGCATGTCCGAAGAGGCGGCACGCGTCTCCGGTGCGTGGCCCCTCTCACAGAGGGCGCCGCCGCCTGCACCTGGAGGGGGGAATGGACGCGTCGGGTCTACACGGAGTGGATTTAGCTGTGGGCTTGGTCCGGATGTTGCTCCCCGGTGTCCATGTGGGCCGACCTGACACAACCGGGTGGAGATGTCCACTGGTCAAAGCCCGTCCGTGTGAAGTCAAAGGGCTAGATCTCGTGGTCAACCGCCTGTGGTTAGGGCGGACGGGGCCCTGGTGTAGCAATGCCACCGGAGCGTCGCATCGGGCCCTCATACATGCGGGGTGGTGTTGTGGCATGTCCGAAGACGCGGCACGCGCCTCTCGGTGTGGCCCTCACACGGACGGCGCTACCGCCACGCACCTCGGAGGGGGGGAAACGGACGCGTCGGGTCTACACGGAGTGGATGTAGCTGTGGGTTTGGCCCGGATGTTACTCCCGGGTGTCCCTCTGGGCTGACCTGACACAACCGGGTGGAGAGGTCCACTGGTCAAAGCCCGTCCGTGGGAAGTCAAAGGGCTAGATCTCGTGGTCAACCGCTCCTAGGTTAGTCGGGAACGGGGCCCTGGGGGTAGCAATGCCACCGGAGCGTCGTACCGGGCCCTCATACATGCGGGGTGGTGTTGTGGCATGTCCGAAGAGGCGGCACACGCCTCTCAGGTGTGGCCTCACACGGACGGCGCCGCCGCCGGCACCTGGAGGGGGGAAACGGACGTGTCGGGTCTACACGGAGTGGATGTAGCTGTGGGTTTGGCCCAGATGTTGCTCCCAGGTGTCCCTCTGGGCTGACCTGACACAACCGGGTGGAGAGGTCCACTGGTCAAAGCCCGTCCGTGGGAAGTCAAAGGGCTAGATCTCGTGGTCAACCGCTCCAGGGTTAGTCGGGACGGTGGCCCTGGGGGTAGCAATGCCACCGGAGTGTCGTACCGGACGCTCATACACGCGGGGTGGTGTTGTGGCATGTCCGAAGAGGCGGCACGTGTCTCCGGTGCGTGGCCCCTCCTCACGGACGGCGCCTCCGGCGACACCGGGAGGGGGGAAACGGACGCGTCGGGTCTACACGGAGTGGATTTAGCTGTGGGTTTTGCCCGGATGTTGCTCCCAGGTGTCCCTCTTGGCCGACCGGACACAACTCAGGGCCCCCTCACGGTCGGGCGATGACACGGTAGTAGACGGATCGAGCACTCATATAGTTACCGGATCAGGCACTCGGTAACGGTACCCCTCAGTCAGTTGCTCTCCTATGTATCACCTTTCGCGAGACCATAGAAAATATTTATATCATAAAGAAATGTTGCTGACCATAGAAAAAATTCGGTTCAGAAAAAAATATAAAAAAGGATCATGTAATTATAAAAATGTTTCAAACCATTAAAGAAAATGTATAGTACATTTTAAATAATGTTAATGCATGTCAAAAATATGTATACCATGTATTATTTTTAATATAATTATATACCATGTATCATTCAAAAAATTCAAGAACGCCAGATTTGAAAATATTTAATATGTAATGCATAAATATTTTATATGTATACTGAAACTTTTCAATGCGTATGAAAATAATATACACTAAAAATATATTTGAAGACGGTTAATAATATTTTTGAAAAATGTTAAACATGTATAAAAGTTGTTGCAATATATATATATATATATATATATATATATATATATATATATATATATATATATATATGCCGCGCTAAGCCGTCGGCATAGGTGCCATCTTGGCGCCTTCACTATGCCACGGCTTAGCCGTCGGCATATATATCCATCCCATGGCTCTCCCGTCACTCGTTCTCCTCCTCCCACCCCAGCGCCTCCCAACCTCGTCGCCGCGTTCTCCCCCCGCCCCCCACCTCGCTCCTCTCTCGCCCGCCTTTGCCGCCCGTCTGCCGCCCATCCCACCCCACCTCGTCCCTGCCGCCTTCCTCGCCTCCGCCCGCCTCCCTCCTCGACCCCGGCCACTGCATGGACGCCCGCCGGCCCATGCCCTAAGCCTGGCCGGCCCCCTGGTCCGACCGGCCGGCCCCCTCACACGCGCCTCTGTGTCCTGCCCTCCCTCACCTCCACCGCTGCCCTCGCCTAACTCCACCACCGCGACGCCTCTCTGCCCAGTGAGCTAACACTCCTTTTTTTCATTTTTTTGCATTATTTAGCTACTGTTGGATGTATGAATGGATGCATGGATGGATGTTGGATGTTGTTAGGTTGCTAGATGGATGAATGTTGTATGTGTCTTAGATGGATGGAGGAATCTCGGCAAAAGGAAATATTTTGGTACGGTTAGGTTGCTAGATGGATGAATCTCGGCAAAATGAATTATCATAGTTAAAAAAGCAACTTGAGTCACTTAGTTCATAAAATTGTTAACGAAGATTTTATTTTCAGTTTGTGATGTTGTTAAGTAGCTATGTGAGATGTGCTTCAAATTTGGGATATGATAAGTGGTTATTTCATCATGATGATCTTGCTAAAAAATTGATGTGTCAATGCTTAATGTGAGGTGATGACCTAAATTGTATATGATAAGTGCTTCCAAATTTGACAGTTGACAAAATATGATTTTTCTTTATAGTTTAAAGTGTCAATGCTTAATGTGATGTGATGACCTAATTTTTTTCACTTGGTGTAATTAACAGGATTTGTGGTGTTCCATCTTCGCCGAAAGTGATCGCCGACGTTGGAGGTGTTGGTCCACGATCGTCCCTCTCCTTTGATCGACTACATCGGAGGGTGAGCAACAATTCCATGACCTCGGCCCACTTTTTTTTCCATGTCACTAGATTGAATTTTCACATCAAGTCGCGTAACCTAGGTCTCCCGTCCGAAAGGGTTGCATCGATAAATATACATTCAATTGCATATTTATCACCGCAACTCTTTCGGATTGTCCAGCGCTTTCCACGGACAACCCGAGGATGTGTAGATTGGGTACGTTGTTCATGCTCTACCCCGTTCCAAGATAGGATTTCGGTGGCGCCTCCCTGTTGTTCTCCGGATGCACATTCTCTCGGCATTTTGCCGAGACGTGTATTTGGAGAACAGCGGGGAGGTGCTGCCAAAATTTTGTCTCGGAATGGGGTAGAGCATGGACCGTACTCAATCTACACATTCTCGGGTGGGATTAGGACCCATCTTTACCTATTAGAGATGTAGGTGGCTTAAATTTCGTTTCTCGTCAACCTTGTAAAAAATAAAATATTGATGTGGGTAATTTAAATGAATCCTTAATTTTGTTGTGTGGCTTCCAATAAAGCAGAGATGCAGATAATCAGTGGATGTATAGTGGGTTTTTCCATCGGAATCAAGTAACAACAGAGTGGGTCGAGAAAACCGATGTGTTTTTGAAAGAGATATTCCGTAGTCCAATGAGGATGGTGCCAGAATGCCCGTGTGCCAAATGTAAGAGACGTATCCGCAGAGACAAGAGTGAGATGACTAAGCACCTTCGCATTTAATGGATTTATGCCCAACTTTAATATGCCGATAAACTTTGCCCAGTGGACCGTGGTAGAGAGGATGTGATACGACAACGCGTCGCTGGTTATGAGGACGATGGGGTTAGAGACATGCTAGATGATGTCTTTGTTGCAGACAATGACACCTCCGTCACATTCAGCGAATGAACCGGAGGAGCCGGAGAAAACCGCAAAGGCCTTCCCGGAAATCTTGGCCTCGCTAAAGAAACCTCTCTATGAGGGTGCCAAGTTGTTCAGGCCGGATGCCATCTCGCAATCGATGGCGATCAAGGCTGAGTACGGGTCATAGCCGAGGTTGCTTCAAGCATTTCGAGAGTATGGGCTAACAGCCCGCTCGAGGGCCATGAACTGCCGAAAACCATGTACGGTACGAAGAATATCATGAAGGCGCTCTCCATGGACTATGAGAAAATACATGTTTGTCCAAAGAATTGCCTTTTGTTTAGGCATGAGTATGCGGATCACAACCATCAGAGGAAGTGCGGTTCCTCTCAGATATTGAAGTGGTCGATAAGCATGGTCAAGCAGCAGCTAAAAATCCTATGAAGGTTCTTCGGTATCTTGATTTTAGAAAAGACTGCAGCGCCTTTTCATCACCGAGGAGTCTCGCCAAAATGATGAAGTGGCACAAGGAAGGGAAAAGGTACAATCCAAAAAAAATTGTACATACATCAGAAGGTGAAGCATGGAAGTCATTCGATATAAAGTACCCGGAGGAAGCAGTCGAGGCTGGGAATGTCAGAATTGCTATAACATGTGATGGGTTCAATCCATATGGTATGTCGTCTAATCCATACAGCTGCTGGCCCGTATTTGTTATTCTGCTCAATCTCCCTCCCGGCGCCATAATGCAACGCAAGACCATGTTCATGATGCTTATAATTCCAGGGCCTGAATATCCGGGGAAGAATTTGAGTGTGTTTATGCAGCCATTGGTGGATGATTTGCACCATTCTTGGTACTTCCCGAGGTTGACATACGACTGGCATCTGCAGAAAAATTTCTTGATGAAAGTTTGGCTACAGTATTGCATGCATGACTTTCTCGGCTATGCCCTATTCTGCGGATGGTGTACAAGTGGAAAGATGCCTTGCCCAGTGTGTATGCAGGCCTTGGTTTTCATTTGGCTGAAGAAGGGTGGCAAGTATGTTGCCTTTGACCTGCATCGGCGCTTCCTCCCTCCGCACCATCCTAATAGGGAAGACAAGAAGAACTTCACAAAACGCAAAGTTGTCCATGAAGTAAACGAGATTCCAACGTTTTCTGGTGCGGATGTGCTTGCTCAGCTCAAAGCTCTTAAGCCTGCCGGTGAAGGGAGAGGCAAAGGCAAAGGCAAAGCCACAGGCGAAGACGAGGGCAAAGGAAAAGGTAAAGGGAAAAAATGTTTTGAAGGATATGGTGAGACACACAACTGGACTCACATTACCCCCTTCACGCAGCTTCCCTATTTTAAGGACCTCAAACTTCCATACAACATCGACGTGATGCAAACCGAAAAGAATGTCGCAGAGTCCCTTTTTCACACGATCCTCAACATTCCTGATAAGACAAAGGATAATGTTAATGCTAGAGTCGATCAACAGAATATTTGTGATAGACCACGTCTTCACATGAAACCTCCCACAGGCAGTCGAAAATCTTGGTTCAAGCCAGATGCTGACTTCGTACTTAAAAGGATCATAAGATGGAGGCATTCAAGTGGCTGAAACACGTCGTGAAGTTCACTGATGGTTATGCGTCGAATATAAGTAAGGGGGTCAATCTTTCAACGGGCAGAGCGACCGGGCTCAAGAGTCATGACTATCATGTATGGATTGAGCGGATTATGCCGGTGATGGTTTGGGGCTATGTTCCCAAGCGTGTCTGGCGTGTGCTTGCGGAGTTAAGCCATTTCTTCCGCACGCTTTGTGCTAAAGAAGTATGTCCTGAGAAGATAAAAGAAATGCATAAGAAGGCGTCGGAGTTGATATGCAAGCTAGAGAAGATCTTCCCGCCAGGCTTCTTTACTCTGATGACACATCTCATTTTGCACCTCGCGAACGAGGTATTTGTTGGGGGCCCCTGTGCAGAATCATTGGCAGTACGGCCCTGAGAGACAGAACAAGCATCTGAGATAGAAATGTGGAAACAAAGCTAAGATTGAAGCTTCCATAGCTGAGGCAGTTATCCTAGAGGAGGTGGCAGACCTCAAGATAGCGTACTATCTGGACCATGTTCCCACGTTGCACAATAAGGTGTCTCGATACAATACAGAAGAACCCAAGTATAAATCCAAGTTGCCTCTATTCATCGGGCAAGGTGGCAGGGCTGGATGCTCGGCATCTTATGTCATGCCACGAGATGAGTGGGAGGATGTCATGTTCTATATCTTGCACAACATCAAGGAAGTTGAGGATGAGTGGATGAGGTAATACCTTTTCACCATTCTTTAAGTCAATTCATTATGTTCACTTCGCCTAGTTCTTATACCGCTTTTCTTATTGTAGTCGATTCGTTGAGGAAGAGTGGACGGGAATGCTGCCTCCTACTGAAGCGGAGGCACTTGCTCTTCTCCGAAAGGGTGCTGATGGAAGGAAAAATTTCGCTATGCGTGGTTCATGGAGAAAGTAATATTTCACACTTCCCTATTACCCATTTCACACTTCCAATTAAACTCATGCACCCTATAATTTCAATTAAACTTGTAGGGAAATGATCCGAACGAATCAATAGATGAAGAATTGAGATGGGTTTCCATGGGTTTTGACCCTACCGTCATGACATGCCAAAAGTATGATGTGAATGGGTATCGCTTCCATACAGAGCAGCACCAGAACAGTCGGCCTGATCCCAAAACCATAAATACCGGAGTCTTCACCGAAGGAGATAATAAAGTAGATTACTACGGAATGGTAGGAAAATAATAAGAGCTTACATTCAAACGTGGTCGTAAACACCTAAGTCTCACTGTGTTCAAATGCCGATGGTTCGACCCCAAAAAGGGTCTGAGACATACGCCTTCTGTTGGTTTAGTTGAAGTTAAACCATCAACCGTCTATGCCGGAGCTGATCTCTTTATCGCCGCTACCTGTGCCACACAAGTATATTATCCGCCTTACCCATGCCGTAAAGAGTACCTAAGGTTTGGGAAGTTGTGTTCAAGGTGTCGCCACATGGTAAGCTACCGGACCCGAACGATGATGATTACTACAACATAAACCCCATGACATACGAGGGAGTGTTCTTTCAAGAGGAACATGATGACGTGGTCCGAAACAAGGAGGATGATGACTTGGGTTATGTTGACCTGGACCCAAACGACGACGGGCGCATTTGATTGATGGTGAGGCAGTTGTGAATCAAAGAGACATAATTATGCTTGAAAAGTTAAATGAAGACGCTGACGCTGACGATGAGGAAGAGCCTCCACCTCCGTCAGACAACGAAGAAGATATGCGGGATAGTGATGATGAGACCGGTCGACAAATACATTACAATAGTGATGATTCATATGAGTTCTAGAAAATGTAAGTTCTTTTAATGATCATTACAATAGTATGCTTAATGTGCTCTTTCGTTATTAATGTCTTTCCTGTATGCTTGTTTTTTTTATATCCTTACTAATTGTTTATTCTCTTCTCAATGCAGGTTTGCTAATCATGGGCAAGTCCAGCGGTGCCAGTTTCCTCAAGAACTCAAAGGAGGACTTACACTAGTAGAAAACACCTATTAGTCCCGGTTCAGAGGGCCTTTAGTCCCGGTTCATGAACCGACTAATGGGTCACATCGATACCTCCCCCCTTTAGTCCCGGTTCTAACACGAACCGGGACAGATGGTCCTCCACGTGGCCGGTGCGCCGAGCCCAGACAGGGGGGCCTTTGGTCCCGGTTGGTGGCACCAACCGGGACTTAAAGGCATCCATGTGTCAGCATTCCAGCGGCTGGGGTTTTTGTTTTTTTTGAAAGGGGGGGTGTTGGGGGTTAATTTAGGTGTTTCATATACTGTGTTAGCTAGCTAATTAATAGAGAGAAGTGTCCTCTCTTATGTCCGTGCTTGGTCGACGCTACGTACTATATACATATAGCCCTCGACACGCTAGCTAGTAAGGAAATGAAGGGAACCATCGAGTACAGAAGTTCGTCATGCATACCGTGAGAAATGATCGATCGACCTATCCTTCTCCGAGAGATTGATCGAACAACAAGTTTTCGTATCATGTACGTCCGACGCTACTGGCTACATACATGTACAATATATAAGATCTCTCAATTACAGTCCCCTAGCATTTGAAATCAACTTCCACATGGTATTCTCCGCTTTATTGATGACGTGGTCAAGAAAGAATCCCGCCAATTCCTCTTGAATTGCTTTAATGCGATCTGGTTCTAGGAGTTCATTCTGCATCTGCCATGTCTAATTTGAAGAAGGGGTTAATTAATACATATATATGAATGAAACTCAACATAAATGATGGTGTAATAAAATGAAATTGTGAATATTATTAATTGCTTACGCACTTCATATTGTCTTTGAGAGTAGCCCCGCTTGTTGTAGATGAACTCGCACACGTAGTATCCACAGAAATCATTCCCTTGTTCCTGCCACAAGCACTTTACGAGAAATAGAGGTCAATCAAACTGATAATGAAGCATTATAAATGGCATTGATGAAAGTATAGCTATAGAATCAACGGGAGATGCGCACAACTAGCTAGCCAGTAGTACTTACTTTCGGGTATGTATATCGCAGCTCCTTCGGCAGTCCCGGAGCTTTTGCGGTGAAATGTTTCCAAACCCTGCAAGACAAAGAAAATAATTATTATTACTTGAGATATCAGGAAATGAACAAAAAGTTGCCGCTATGGTGCGATAATGATCGATTAATTGAACTTACTTGCTGAGCATTTCAGTCATGTCCGCATAGGTGTTGGGATCTTTCCGTCTCGAGTCTAAGACGGTTACTAGTCCACGCTCAAGCTTAATCTCCAGAAGAATATAGTGGAACCTGCGCACGCATGTATAAATCATCAATTACATTACTATAACCTCGCTCGAGTAATAAGGGAAACCGGATATGCAAACGATCAGTAACTCTCACTTGCCGTTGTAAGGAAAGAGAATGGTATCTTTGTTTTGATTTTTGATCAACGATTGTAGCTAGTTGTCCTCGGCCTCTTTGACGTGCTTTTCAACCAGAAATACATCTATGATATTTGTGTTAATGAATCCAATATCATAGATTTCATTTTTTTGCACTCGATTTATCTTCAATCTGCATAATATATTGAGGATAATTAATTATAAATACATGCAATGAAAGAGCCGAGCTATATATAGAGACTTAATGACAGAAATAGTACTAACAGCAGTAGCAAAAGACCGTTAATTTATCGAGGGCCTTTTGATTGAAGAACGCGAAGAACTCCTCAAATGGAACACACAATGCATCAGTTCCAACGAGGTCGTGCTCCTCTTTAATGTTCAGATACAAACAATTCGTCCCCCGGACTCTCTCGCAGGTTTTCATGTACCAAGTATGGAATCTTCGCATCATCGTTGTTAGAGATTTTTCATTTTGACGAGAGGCTTCCCGTACTGTGATATGTGTTCTTCCACCTTCATGTATTCACGAAGCGCATCATCGTGCGTAATCCGTAGATTGCCATAACCGCCACCATCCTGGAACATTAGCGACGATGTTGCCGCTTAGACACATTGAGCGGGGGGGGGGCACGATTGGTTTGCTTGTTCGCCGAGCTGGTCAATTTTTTTGCAGCTGCTCGCTCTTTTGCTCTTTGATGTCCGACAAGATTTCCCGACCGCTCCGCTTGGAGATATGTCTGCTCAAGAATGCGCTCATAGTTGGTTCTCGGTGGAGACTTTGCCGGTTTCCTCGTGGCAGCCAGAGTGCGCTTCGCTTTCACCGGATCTACCTTCTCCTCCAGAGGTGGATGTCTCTTTGCTTTCAACCCTGCAAACCAGTCATCCACTTCGGTCTGCGCGATCTTCGCGTTTTCCTTCTCGGTCCTCTCGTACAGTAACTTCTCTGGAGTCTTCAGAGAGGGACCGAATCTGTATTTCCTCCCGCCTTTGGCTGTACTGCTAGACGCCGGCCGAGCAGACGGAGCGGATGTCTTCTTTGCTTGCTTACGAGGCGGAGGAGAAGGACTACGACGCGCCGGAGCAGCCGGAGCGGCGCGGCGGTCTCTTCCGCCCTTGCCGACGAGGCGGAGAAGGAGGAGGCTGGCTGCTCGGCGCCGGCGCGCAGGCGGAGAAGGAGGCGGAGTGCCGCCACGCGCCGGAGAAGGAGGCGGAGTGCCGCCAAGCGTGCCCTGGTCGTCACTCACCGGAGGAGGAGGCGGTGGAGGAGGCGGAGTGCCCTGACTCACCGGAGGAGGAGGAGGAGGAGGCGGAGGCGTCCAGTTCGAAAGGTTGATGAGCTCCTTCCGCCATAGGCATGGAGTCTTCGTGAGCATAACCCAGCCTAGTCTCCCCTTCACCGGTAGGGTGGTCAAGCGAGAGGTCCTCAAATCCCTCCGTTATTTCATCCACCATCACCTTAGCATATCCTTCGAATCGGCCGGCAATGATAAGTTGTGCCGGTCCACTAGGATAAACTTGGCCAACAGCCGCCTTGACCTTCAAATTCATACATCGCGCCATAATGTGGCAATTTTGAGACTCGTGATACCATCCACGGGATAGCCGCGGGAGCCGTCAAGACATGCTCCGGTGAAGCAGCTCGGTGGAAGCCACGCTGCTTCTCCGCTGAGATGGCGGGGTAGCTTCGGGGAAGCTTCGCGTGTCGCTTGCTGCGATCTGCTGCTTCTCGTTCTCTAGCCCCATTACCCTTTCGTGCAGCGCTGCAGTTGGTCCTGCTCGCTTTCTTCCTCCTCTCGTGGGTTTTGTAACCCCCTGCGTCCGGAAAACCAACCTTCCACGAAAGGGAGCTCGGCAGGCCTCGTGTCCGTCCAGGTGCTCAGGATTCCTAAGGGCCATTGTGAGCTCGTTCTTACGCTCGCTTGGAAGGAACGTCCCTCGCGCTGCGCATCGATATAGTGCCAAGGTTCTTGATCGGTATTTGCGCTGTTTCGTCCGCCCACCGGCACTTCCTTGTTACAGGTCCAAGGTTCCGCCAGCCCGAAGAACCAAGTCCGCAACGGTCTGCCAAGACATTGTCTCTGGTTCGATCCCTTTTTCAAGCGAGATCATGCTCAGCCTTGGACCACTTAGGCCGGGCTTTGAGGTAGCCACCGACCCCTGCAAGCGATGGTGAAGCTTCTTCTTCGCAGCATTTTGCTTGTTTGTCGCCAACATCTTCTTACTCTTTTCCGATGTCTTGTGGGCCACAAATGCGGGCGATGATCTTTGATCTTCTCATATTGCCGATGAATTCTGGTGTCTTTTCTTTCTCGACAAACCGGTTCAGCTCTTTCCTCCACCTCCTCATTAGGGTTGCCATCTTCTTAAGAGCACAAGACTTGATTAATTGCTCTTTAACTGGCTTCTCCGGATCCTCCTCCGCGGTAGGGTGAAATTTCCCTTCACCGAGTCCAAAGATCTTCTTTCTGCATATCATTGACATAAGACACCTCGTGGTCTTCCTCCTTAGGCTTATACCATTGATGGATGCTGATCGATCTTGTCCCTAACAAGAACCCCGTGACCGAAAGCAGAAAATGCCTTCCTTGTCCGGATGGGTTCAATCGATTCGCCGTCGGGCGCGATTTCTATGATCTCAAACTTTTCATCCGAGCTCAACTTTTTCTTCGGGCCTCCTCTCCTTACCGAAGTTGTGCTCGATCAGGAGGGCTAGAAATTATAAGGAAGAAAGACGAGAGTAATTAATATGTGTACATATACCAAAACAATGGATGCATCAATTAACTAGTCAGCATGGGCTTAACTAATATATATAAACCTGGCCGGACTCGGTTCGGTCACCGGAGCAGTCAGCACAGTCTCCTTCTTGTACCTCCATTGTGTCACCGGAGCCATCATGAACATAGTCCTCTTCTTGTTGTACCGGCATTAATGGGTCGAAGCCATCATGAACATAGCCCTCTTCTTCACCTAGTCCTTCGGGACCATCGGTGTCGTTGAGAAATGACCCAACTTCATCACTTCCTTGTGCGATTATGTGCCCCAACATCGCTTATGTTTCTTCGTCTCGGGATTGCTCCATAGTTTCTGCAAATATTTACAACATGTCAATTATTATTCAAATGTGGTACAGATGGATATATATATATATATATATATATATATATATATATATATATATATATTAGTGGCAAGCGTAGAACTAGCTAGCTAATCACAATAAGGAATCATGTTAGTGGCCTCGACGCTGCTTCTCTAGGGTTTGGGGTCGCCTCGACACAACGCTTCAAGGGTTAATTTGGGTGGCCTCGAGAGAGTTAATTTGTCGGGTAGGGGCGCGGCGGGAGGGGGTAGAAGACCAACATCATTTTCTCTCTAGGGTTTGGGTGTCCTCGAGAGTTTTGGTCGAGCGAGAGGGCCGAGGGGGGTGCTGCTGTTGTATAAGTTATCACGATCGAGAGGGGGTATATATATCGACCGCCCCTCATGTCGAAGTTATCTCGAGGGGGTTATATCGACAACGACGACATACATATACATGGGAAAATAATGTTATCGGGGAGGGGTATCGCACCCCCTCGGGTTGAAGTTTCTTCTTTCTCCTCTATTCCTTTCTTCTTCTTCTACTCTTGTTTTTCTTCTTCTCCCTCGAGAAAGGAAAATAAGGAAAAGGAAGAAAAGAGGAAGAAGGAAGAAGAAAAAAAAGAAGAAAAAAAAGAGGAGAAGAAGAAAGGAATAGAGGAGAAGAAGAAAAATAGAAAATTTCTATTTTTTTTCTTCTCCTCTATTCCTTTCTTCTTCTCCTCTTATTTTTCTTCTTATTTCCTCTTCTTATTTATTTCTCCTCTTCTTCCTCTCCTCTTCTTCTCCTTTCTTCCTCTTCTTATTTTCCTTTTTCCTCTCGTTCTTTAAGTATTGCTTGTTTTAAAAAAAGTTCAAATAGAAAATTTCAAAAAAACAAGGGTTTTGCCTAATGCATTGTTCATATGAATATACAAACATTTGCATATTCTACAATAATTAATATCACCAAAAAAATCTATGAACAGAAAAAAAACCTAACTTTTCTAAAAATCTATCTTTTGCATATATGAAAACATTAATACACATATGAACAAAAAATACATATATGAAGAAAAAATGCTCTGAATAATTTTTTATACATTTTGAACATCTACATACACATAGCCACATACATACACATATACATTATATATATATGAACAAAAAAATTAAATTAATAAAATTTAAAAAAAACAGAGCCGGTCGGTGGCCTCACAATGGGGCGGCTAGATGACGATGGCGACGGTGGGCGGCGAGGCGCCCGGCGGTGACGACGGGCAGGGGCTCGGGCGGGCGCGGGCGGACGGGCGCTGGATCGGGAGGCCGGGCGACGAGGACGGCGCTGAGCTCGGGAGGCCAGCGACGAGGACGGCGCTGGTTGAAGCGGCGCCTTGGCGGCGGCGGCGGCGACGGCGAGGTGGAGCAACTGGCGGCGTCGAGGAGGGTCGGCGTCGTCGGGGGCAACTGGCGATGAGATTCTTAATTTTTGCAAAGTGTTTGCTTATATAGCAAAGCCATTGGTCCCGGTTCGTGAAACCAACCGGGACCAACCGGGACCAAAGGCCTCTTTTCCGGCAGCCCAAAGGGCGGGAAGCGGCGGCCTTTGGTACCGGTTGGTGCCACGAACCGGTACCAATGCCCACCCCCCTTTAGTCCCGGTTGGTGCCACCAACCAGGACCAAAGGCCCCTGTGTTGGACGCGTCGGGGCCAAAGTTTAGTCCCACCTCGCTAGTTGAGAGGGGCGCACACTGGTTTATAAGCCCCACTGCCGCACCCCTCTCGAGCTCCTCTCCACCACAGGCTTTCGGGCCTACTTGCTATTGCTTTGCCTGATGGGCCTTCTGGGCCTACTGCGGGCCTGAATCCTGGCCCATAGTAGGGCTTCATATCGTATTCAGGCCGTGGGGGCCCAGTGTGAGGCATTTTTTTTGTTTTTTGTTTTCTTTACTTTTTGCTTTTAGTTTTAGGGAAATTATAAACTTTCTGTTAGTGCCATTACTTTTCAAATTTGAAAACACTTTTTTTCTTTTTCGTTTTCTTTCTTGCTTTATTTATTTTATTTTGTTTCTACTTACAACAAAATACTTATTGTTGTTTTTTTGTTTTGATTTCTGCATTATTTATTTTCTTTTGTTTTTTGCTTTATTTTTCAATTCTTTTGCTTTTAGTTTTAGGAAAATTATAAACTTTCTGTTAGTGCTATTAGTTTTCAAATTTGAAAACACTTTTTTGTTTTTTCTTTCTTGCTTTATTTATTTTATTTTGTTTTTACTTACAACAAAAACTTATTGTTGCTATTTTTAACTATTAGGAGGGCGAACCATAAGACATTAAAGCATTTCAAATGAACTCTGAAAAGTTGAAAGTTGGCATGGTATCATACTCGCTGGCCATAAAGTTGGCATGGTATCATCATAATAGTTATGGAGAAAGTCTTCACTTTTTCTTCGCTTGTGTCATTTGCTTATTGCGCCAGTAACCATAGATAATCTTCATCGCTTATCGGGATGTTGGGGTCAACCTTGACTTTGAAGGGAGGAATTTCATGAAACTTTTCATAATCTTCAGACATGTCTGTCTTGTCCTCCACTCCCACGATGTCCCTTTTTCCTGAAAGAACTATGTGGCGCTTTGGCTCATCGTATGATGTATTCGCTTCCTTATTTTTTCTCTTTCTTGGTCTGGTAGACATGTCCTTCACATAGATAACCTATGCCACATCATTGGCTAGGACGAACGGTTCGTCAGTGTACCCAAGATTTTTCAGATCCACTGTTGTCATTCCGTACTGTGGGTCTACCTGTATCCCGCCTCCTGACAGATTGACCCATTTGCACTTAAACAAAGGGACCTTAAAATCATGTCCGTAGTCAAGTTCCCATATGTCCACTATGTAACCATAATATGTGTCCTTCCCCTCTCGGTTGTTGCATCAAAGCGGACACCGCTGTTTTGGTTGGTGCTCTTTTGATCTTGGTCAATCGTGTAAAATGTATTCCCATTTATCTCGTATCCTTTCCAAATCAATACATTCAAAGATGGTCCCCTGGACAACAAGTACAGCTCATCACAAACAGTGTTGTCACCTCTGATACGTGCTTCCAACCAACTGCTGAAAGTCCTGATGTGTTCACATGTAATCCAGTCGTCGCACTGCTCCGGGTATTTGGAGCGCAGACTGTTCTTGTGTTCATCGACATACGGGGTCACCAAGGTAGAGTTCTCAGAGAACTGTAGTGTGCTTGAGACCAAGAATATCCGCCCTGCATATTATTGAGTCCCTTCCAAGCGTGCCTTTTCCAGCTTAGTCTCCCCTCATACCGCGATTTAGGGAGACCTATCTTCTTAAGGCCAGGAATGAAGTCAACACAAAACCCGATGACATCCTCGTTTGATGGCCCATGGAGATGCTTCCTTCTCGCCTAAGCCGATTACGGACATATTTCTTTAGGACTCCCATGAACCTCTCAAAGGGGTACATATTGTGTAGAAATACGGGGCCCAGAATGACAATCTCGTCAACTAGATGAACTAGGGCGTGCGTCATGATATTGAAGAAGGATGGTGGGAACATCAGCTAAACCGACAAGACATTGCACCACATCACTCCTTAGCCTTGGTATGATTTCTGGATCAATCACCTTCCGAGAGATTGCATTGAGGAATGCACATAGCTTCACAATGGCTAATCGGACGCTTTTCCGGTAGAAGCCCCTCAGTGCAACCGGAAGCGATTCGTCATAATCACGTGGCAGTCATGAGACTTTAGGTTCTGGAACTTTTTCTCCGCATACTTATTATTCCCTTTATATTCGACTAGAAGCCAGTCGGGACCTTCATACTGAGCAGGCATTCAAAGAAGATTTCTTTCTCTTCTTTCGTAAGAGCGTAGCTGGTAGGACCTTCATACTGCTTCGGAGGCATGCCCTCTTTTTCATGTCAGCGTTGCAGGTCCTCCCGTGCCTCAGGTGTATCTTTTGTCTTCCCATACACGCCCAAGAAGCCTAGCAGGTTCACGCAAAGGTTCTTCGTTACATGCATCACGTCGATCGAAGAGCGGACCTCTAGGTCTTTCCAGTAGGGTAGGTCCCAAAATATAGATTTCTTCTTCCACATGGGTGCATGATTCTCAGCGTCATTCGGAACAGCTAGTCCGCCGGGACCCTTTCCAAAGATTACGTGTAAATCATTGACCATAGCAAGTACGTGATCACCGGTACGCATGTTGGGCTTCTTCCGGTGATCTGCCTCGCCTTTGAAATGCTTGCCTTTCTTTCGACAGTGATGGTTGGTCGGAAGAAATCGACGATGGCCCAAGTAAACATTCTTCCTGCAGCTTGCCGGGTATATACTATCGGTGTCAAGTAAACAAGGCGTGCATGCATGGTATCCCTTGTTTGTCTGTCCTGAAAGGTTACTGAGAGCGGGCCAATCGTTGATGGTCACGAACAGCAACGCCTTTAGGTTAAATTCCTCATGTTTGTGCTCATCCCACGTACGTACACCGTTTCCATTCCACAACTGTAAAATTTCTTCAACTAATGGCCTTAGGTACACATCAATGTCGTTGCCGGGTTGCTTAGGGCCTTGGATGAGAACTGGCATCATAATGAACTTTCGCTTCATGCACATCCAAGGAGCAAGGTTATACATACATAGAGTCACGGGCCAGGTGTTGTGATTGCTGCTCTGCTCCTCGAAAGGATTAATGCCATCCGCGCTTAAAGCAAACCATACGTTCCTTGGCTCACTTGCAAACTCATCCCGATTTTCTCTCGATTTTCTCCATCGCGACCCGTCAACGGGTGCTCTCAACTTCCCGCCTTTCTTACGGTCCTCACTGTGCCATCGCATCAACTTGGCATGCTCTCCGTTTACAACAGACGATTCAACTGTGGTATTATAGGAGCATACCACATCACCTTCGCAGGAATCCTCTTCCTGGGGGGCTCGCCATCAACATCACCAGGGTCATCTCGTCTGATCTTATACCGTAATGCACCGCATACCGGGCATGCATTCAGATCCTTGTATGCACCGCGGTAGAGGATGCAGTCGTTAGGGCATGTATCTTCTGCACCTCCAATCCTAGAGGGCATACGACCTTCTTTGTTGCGTATGTACTGTCGGGCAATTCGTTATCCTTTGGAAGCTTCTTCTTCAATATTTTCAGTAGCTTCTCAAATCCTTTGTCGTGCACAAGCATTCTCTGCCTTCCACTGCAGCAATTCCAAAGACGGTACCGAGCTTTGTGTTCCCATCTTCGCAATTGGGGTACAACCCTTTTTTGTGGTCCTCTAACATGCGATCGAACTTCATCTTCTCCTTTTGACTTTCGCATTGCGTCGTTGCATCGACAATGACCCGGCGGAGATCATCATCATCGGGCACATCGTCTGATTCCTCTTGATCTTCAGCAGCTTCGCCCTTTGCAGCATCATCGTGCACATCGTCTGGTTCCTCTTGATGTTCAGTAGCATCACCGTATTCAGGGGGCACATAGTTGTCATCGTACTCTTCTTCTTCGCCGTCTTCCATCATAACCCCTATTTCTCTGTGTCTCGTCCAAACATTATAGTGTGGCATGAAACCCTTGTAAAGCAGGTGGGTGTGGAGGATTTTCCGGTCAGAGTAAGACTTTGTATTCCCACATATAGGGCATGGCCAACACATAAAACCATTCTGCTTGTTTGCCTCAGCCACTTCGAGAAAATCATGCACGCCCTTAATGTACTCGGAGGTGTGTCGCATCACCGTACATCCATTGCCGGTTCATCTGCGTGCATTATATATAATTAAGTGTGTCAAAAATCATTACAGAACATCATGAATAGATAATTAAGTGACCAAATTAATAGAAGTTCATCATCACATTAAAACCAAAGGACATACATAGTTCTCTTCTAACGACATAAAGCTCTGCAGAGCATCTAAATTAATTAAACCATACACTGAAACTATGTAAAACATTTCAATGCGAAAACAAATGCGATCATAATCGCAACCAATGTAACAACTGATCCAACGGCATAATGATACCAAGCCTCGGTATGAATGGCATATTTTCTAATCTTTCTAATCTTCAAGCGCATTGCATCCATCTTGATCTTGTGATCATCGGAGACATCCGCAACATGCAACTCCAATATCATCTTCTCCTCCTCAATTTTTCTAATTTTTCCTTCAACAAATTGTTTTCTTCTTCAACTAAATTTAACCTCTCGACAATAGGGTCGGTTGGAATTTCTGGTTCAACAACCTCCTAGATAAATAAAATCTATGTCATGTTGGTTGGCATAATTGTCATAAACAATAAATGAACCAATAGTTATGAAAAGATAATATATACCACATCCGAATCATAGACAGGACGAGAGCCGACGGGGGCGGATACCAAAACCATCGCACTATATAAGATGCAATAATAAAAGTAAGAAAATTATATAAGTATCTATATAAACATACAAGTAAGAATTTTTTTCCTTTCAGAAAGAAGATAAGAACAAGAGGCTCACCACGGTGGTGCCGGCGACGAGATCGGCGCGGGCGATCGACGGCGGTGAAGACCGAGACGGGACGTGACGGACCGCTAAACTTAGACAAATATTAAGGAAAATGGAGCTTGGAGGTCGAGCTTGGAGAGGAGAAAGCTTAAGTAGTGTGGCTCGGGCATTCCATCAAACACCTCATGTGCATAGGAGGTGAGCTAGAGCACGACAAAGCTCTCCCCTCGCCGGCCACGAAAAATAGAGCACTGGGAGTGCTCTGCTCGCGGGCAAGGGGTATATACAGGCAACTAATTGGTCCCGGTTGGTGACTTGAACCGGGACTAAAGGGCAGCCTTTGCTCCCAGTTCGTCCCACCAACCGGGACCAATGGTGGTGGGCCAGGAGCGAGGCCCATTGGTCTCGGTTCGTCCCACCAACCGGGACCAAAAGGTCCAGACGAACCGGGACCAATGGCCCACGTGGCCCGGCCGGTCCCTGGGGCTCACGAACCGGGTCAAATGCCCCCATTGGTCCCGGTTCTGGATTGAACCGGGACTAATGGGCTGGCTGGGCCTGGACCATTGCCCCCTTTTCTACTAGTGTTACTCGGAGTGGACGAGCCCACAAGGTTCCCTTCCGACTACGCGAGGATGGCACCTCACAGGGAGATGGAGGGGTCGGGGGAGGAGACCCTAGAGGAGGAGGGGGTGGGGGGAGAGCCCCTAGAGGACGAGGAGGTGGGGGGAGAGGCAACCGGGCCAAAAAACTCCGGGCCGTGTCCGAAATAGGAGGGTCTTCTTCGATGCCCTCCTATGCTGATGCAGCTTCTGAGTCTGAGGAGGAGGAGTATGTTCCTGATGTCGAGGAGGAGGAGGGTGAGGAGGAGGAGGCCGAGGAGGAGGGTGAGGAGGAGGGTGGAGGGGAGGTTGACCCCGAGTTGTGGGGTGACTTGCCACCGGGTGCTCCGCAGGGGTGGCTGCGTGGTAATGCCGGAGTACCTACACCACCTTCTATCGAGGCGCACAAGTGGCTCATTGAACCTGCGGGGACAGAGTAAGTGCATCTCAATCATATTTTCAACACATGACAACATTTTTTTATTGTACACATGGCAACCCTTTGATTCTTTTGCAGTAACTGGATCCTTCGCGGAAAGGGTCGTAAACCGAACGACCTTATCATTGTCCTGTTGAAGGAGTTTTGGCCTGGCCTATTCTGCCCGCGGCCAGACAGGGACCCGCAACTGCGTGTTTTGGCCACAAGCTGGGCCCACTACGAGGCTTGCAGCAACGCGGAGTACGGGACGGCCGTTAAGGCCGTGATCACCAAATTTTGGGTGAGTTCCCGTTTGAATCACTTGTCTTCAGTTTCGTTCATAGTTTATCATTGAATCACTCAACTCATGCCTTGTTTGCTTCTGGTTTATGCATGATTGCAGCAACTCTATAGAGTTCTTGACGAGCACAAGGCCCGAGCCGACGTGGTCTTACTTGCTTCGCAAAGAAGAAAGCTCGTCGATTGCAGACGAGGTGCGTTGGGTTGCCGTCTCGCATGATTACCACTACTACCTGCACCAAAAGATGACCAAAACTCAAGCACGTATAAAAACTTACCATGAGCAGGGAGCAGTTCATGATGGTAACTATTACTGACTTTTCATTGTTTCAAGCAGTCAACTATATGTTTCGTGCTCACATGTCATGCTTCGAAAATTTGCATAGGTTGTTCCTCGTTGGTTCTATGGAAGGCATGACGGATGGGCATGTTTTGGTGGATAGGTGGGTCGGTGACGATCCAGAGTTTGCTGCCAAGAGCATCAAGGCCCGGGCTAACTGTGGAAAAGACGGGACACACGGCCAAGGAAACAGGAACCACTGGGGCTTCGAGGCCATGAAGGTATATCTATATGCATGATGCATTTTGGTTCTTCTTTACCGCCATGTTCTTATGTATGGCTAACTTCTGTTTGACGTTGCAGGAGGACAAGTTGCAGAGGCTGCTCTCAGACATGGAGTCGTGGATGCTGGCCCGCGAGCGGAGTGATCGCAAGGAGGGCGAGAGCCAGTACTACGGCAACACCGAGCAACACCTGAGTCTTACACTCGTAACTATCAGAAGTTGCATCCGGATGTTCCCGTTCCGGAGGTCGCCCAGTCTCAGATCGACGACACGGCGGTGGTGGCCATCCAGGGTAAGTCCCATGGCCGGTATCCGTGTTCCGATGGCTTGATCACTCCGTCGATCTCGTACACACGGCTTCGAGCTACCAACCCGAGCCCGTTAGAGAGTACGGGGCGTTCGCAGCCTCCCTTAGGCCGCCAACGTGCTATAAGTACTTCCCCTTATCTTCTTTGTCTCTATCTTTCTTAGTTTATTTTGAGCACTGCCCACTTAGAAACAACCTCAATTTTGTAGGCATATCAGGCCTTTCTCGAGCATAGGCATATTCAGGTGAGGGAGTACTTGCAACGAGTGAAGGAAAACGATGATTACAGCTGTCAAGTGATGGCGGTTAGTTTTGCCCTCTTAAACCCAAGCTCAAATTTGCAATTTCATTCCTTCTGACTTTCTAGTTTGCTTGTTTAACTAACATCCAGGCTATGTTGGTGTCTTGGACTAGCCGCACGGAGCCACCACAAGTTGGACCCCCACCACCACCTGCGGGAGACGCCCCACACATTCCCACGTTCGAGGAATGGCTGGCACTAGGCGGTGATACTCCGGTTAGTACATTTGCCTAACTACTGACAAACTAGTCCCCGTTCATTCAACACTATCATGTCATATTTACCGTTAGAATCTTCTCTCAAACATGTAGGGGACCGGTGGCTCGACTCCTGCTCCGTCGACTCCAGTCACTCCGATCTGGCAGAGTGGTGGTGGTCACGGTGGCGGTTTTGGCGGAGGTGGACTTGGCGGTGGCGGTTTTGGCGGAGGTGGACTTGGTGCTGGTGGTTTTGGCGGAGGTGGACTCGGTGGTGGTGGTGGTTTTGGCGGAGGTGGACTTGGCGGAGGTGGACTCGGTGGTGGTGCTGGTTTTTGCGGCGGTGGACTCGGTGGTGGTGGTGGTTTTGGCGGAGGTGGACTCGGTGGTGCTTGATGTCGATGATGATTCCGTGTATGCGGCCGTTGTGCCATGCCTTTCATGTTTCAACTTTTATGATGTTTCATGTCTTGCACTACTTTTATGTTCGTGAACTTTCGTCGGTGATGATCTTTAGATGATGAACTTGACTATGTTTAAATGATGATGATGAACTGTCATATTTCGTATTATTCTGCTTTGAAATGTTGTCAAATGAATTGGAAAAGAGAAAACAGGGGGAAAACCTATGCCTACGGCAAAGCCGTCGGCATATATACGCTCAGGAGCCACCAGGAGGCGCCACGTGGCAGAGCTATGCCTACGGCAAAGCCGTCGGCATAGATGCCGACGGCTTTGCCATAGGCATAGCCCTGCCGCCAGGCCAAACCAGGGGGCGACACGTGGCAAAAATCTATGCCGACGGCCAAGCCGTCGGCATACCTTTGCCACGTGTCTTCTCCTGAGTCGCCAGTGGTTTTGACGGCGCCGTCCGTTGCCGTCAGACGGAAAACAACGCCGACGGCTAAACTATGCCGACGGCTGCCCCACGGCCGTCGGCATACGCTCCTATGCCGACGGCTAAATTACGCCGACGGTCTGACACAACTACGCTGACGTGATCTACACCGACGGGGCTATGCCGACGGCAGCCGTAGGCATAGATCTATGCCGACGGCATAGGACCTATGCCGACGGCCCTGGGCCATAGGCATAGCCCGCGAGTCCGGTAGTGATTAGCATCAGACCATCACAAACAAGCACTACTAATACTACTATATATCTCTAGATGGGCACGCAAATCTACTGTGGGATCAACAGCAGTCACCAAGAGGGGGCGAATTTGGTTTAGAATATGCCAATTTATCCTCCTAGATGCATCAGACCATCACCAACACAAATTTATGGCAATCTCACGGGCTAGGGTTAGGGTATAAGAGGGGCTAGAAGAGGACGGCATCCTTGGCGAGCTAGCCGGGTAGGGTTAGGGTACGATACGCCGTTCTTGGCGTGCTCACCGGTGAGGATGAGGCGGACGGAGGGTGTGCGGGAGGTGGCAGCCATGGCTTCTCCCGGGAGAGGAGGGGGGAGGGGAGGGGAGGGGCGACGATGACTTACCACCGGGGAGAAGTCCAGTACGCCAGAGGAGATCGCCGGCGTCGAGCGGCGCGTAGTCTTGGGAGGAGTCGGCAGCGGCGTCTTGGCGAGTGTCAAGGCCAAATCCTCGAGCCCCCTCGAGGGTTCTCGAACCGCGTGGGAGAAGTGGATCGAAGGGGAATCGAGGGGGTTTGGCCCATCTAACCTCGCGTACCAAACGGGCTGACGGGGCTTTGCGAGGATTTTGGGCCTCGCGAGGTTAATCCTCTGAAATCCCCTCAGATCCACGCGAAACAAACGAGGCCTGAAGAGGGAATGGCCTTCCCCGTACCACGCCCCGCTTCCCCGGAGAAATCGCCGTATTATAGCCCTGCGTAGCATATGCTATTGGTGTCCGAATTTCAGGGTACGACTTCTGGATTCCCGTCCTACCTTGAACTATCATTTTGGTTGTATGACCACGGTTAAAAAATTTAACAAAATTTCAGCGAAATTTCTGAAATTTCACATATTTCAGTGGGGTGCGGAATATTTTTAACCCCGAAAATTCGTTGCAGATTGAAACTGATTTCAAAATAAATTTAAATTTTGTTAAAATTCAGTAAAATAAAGTGAAACTTGAAATCGCAAAATCCGAAATAATTTCCGAAATATGCGAAATTTCGCATATCTCAGTTAGCTCCGCAATAATTTGGTTTCCGAAATTAAAAACCTTGTGTATGACTATATTGCTATCTAGCTATTGACGGAATGCTTCATATGATGCAATTAATGCTTTTCACCTGTATATTTTGCTCAGTTCGTAAGAGATTTGCATGTGCAGTCACCACTATTGTCTATCACGCACGTACCTACCATGTTGACTTTAACAATTATTCAAGGATCTTCCGCTATGCTATCTACCTCAACCTAATTAAGAGGAAATTACGACGGTCAACCCCCTTGAGTCCGGTCAAGGACGTAGATCGAGCGGGCCCTACAGATGATGGAAATGACAGGAGGGAGGGTCAGAATACCTTCCCCACCTGCATGTTGCCCATTATATGTATAAAAGGATGGTGTAATGTTGAAATATCTAGTATAAATATTTTATGTGGCACTTGCTTCACAAATGGGCAACATGGCACGAAAGTTCATCGGTTAGCTAGTACGACACCATCAGTTGGAGGCAACCGTAGGGAATCTGGTCAAGACATGCGCTAAACCTTGGTTTGACAAGTCACTATGGCCTATCCTAACACAGACAGAGAGCAAATCATCATGGTCAACCCCTCGTGAGTCCGGTCAAATGCAATGACCGACGATCCCCATGTATCGGCGCATCATCAAAAACGTCGCGAGGGAGGGTTAGAATACCCCACCCCCAGTCACATTTGTATGTGGCCCTATTATAATTACAAAAGGTGGTGTGACGTATAAATATGCAATACAATTTTTGATGTGGCACTTACATCACAAACAGGACAGTGCAGCGCCAAAGTTCATTAGTTAGTTATATATAGAGTGCTACACCACCAGTTGGAGGCTGAGAATCTTGTGAAGACATGGGCTCAACCTTGGTTTGACAGGTCACCATGACCTACTCTAACACAAACCAAGAGGAAATCACCATGGCCAACCCCCTCACGAGTCCACTTAAACGCCTAGACCAAGCGAGTCCCATGGACTGGCGTATCATGAAAAATGGTGCGAGGGAGGGTCAGAATACCGCCCAAACTTGCATGTCGCCCAATTATATGTATGAAAGGGTGGTATGATATATAACCATGCAATACAAATCTTTGATGTGTTACTTGGTTTTCATTAGTTTTCATCGCTTTTCTTTGTTTCAATTTTTTGTTTCCTTCTACATTTTTTGTATATGTCAGAATTTTTTTACACACTTTAACAAAATTCAAAGACATGATTAACATTTTTTGGACCTATTTTTTAATGTCTAGTTTTTTCATACACATTGTATATTTTTATATGGATCAGAAACATTTTAGGGATACATGTTTAGCATTTTTGTGTACCTGATTAACAGTTTTTAAAACATATAGTTTGTATGTCTTTTTTTATAAATATTTACACTTTTATATACTATTTAGAAGAAATTAAAATACACGATTGACATTTGTTAAAAGTTAGATTTTCCTATATCTATTTTCTTCCATACACATATTACATTTTTTATAAATATCAGCAACATTTTTGTATACAAATTTAACATTTTTTAAACACACGATTAACTTTTTTTCATATACATGTTTTGAAGTCTACTACCTCCGTAACGGAATATAAGAGTGTTCGGATCACTACATAGGAGTGTTCAGATCGCTAAAGTAGCTAGTGATCTAAACACTCTTATATTTATTTACAGAGGGACTACTTTTTTCATAGCCATTTGTACATTTTTGTGTACATGAAGAATAATTTTTATGCATGTTTAATTTTTATAATAAATGATTAACATTCTTTTCCTATACGTGTTTCGGTGCCTACTTTTTCCTATACACGTTGTACATTCCTTGTATAGATCAACAACATTTTTCTATTGACGTTTAACATTTTTTGAATGTGCAATCGACATTTTTCAATTCTGCATGTAAAGTGATTTCTATAATGGTTATAATTTAAATATTTCAAAAGAACAAGTAAAAAAAAGCAAAAAAACGAAAATTTAGAATAAAAGCGCAGGAAAAAATAATATTGAACGACTCTATTCCCAGCTCGCCTGGCTCATTCTGGCATCTTTTAACACGACGCTGTGCTGTGTCTCGCGTGAAGCGAGACATAGTCGCACCCTTGCACTATTCCCAGAGATGTTCGAGGCCAGGCAATTTTTTTGCAAGGTCTCCAACCCAACAAGCCTGTGTTATTGGCAAGGTTGTAAACACAGAGAGATTGTAACCACGATACGAGAGCAACTCAGAAGATGGGCTGACTGTTCAGCTCATCGAGTTTGTTCCCGCAAAAAAAAAAAAAAAAAAAAGCTCATCGAGTTTGTTCAGCTCATCGAGTTTGTTCCCGCAAAAAGCATCAACATTGGCTTTCTTTGCTAAAGCTCGGTCTACCACAATGAATTTCTCTTTATAAAAAAAACTCAAGAGGATTTTTCCAGATTAAGCAAAAGAAGGCTTTACTAGATAGAGCGTACACTAGTAGAAAATGGGGCAATGGCCCAGGCCGGTTCAGCCCATTAGTCCCGGTTCTGTCACGAACCGGGACCAATGAAGCTATTTGTCCCGGTTCGTGAGCCCGAGGCGGCTGCCACGTGGGCCATTAGTCGGTCGTCCGGACCTTTTGGTCCCGGTGGGGACGAACCACCAATGGGCTCTGCCTGACCCACAACTATTGGTCGGTTGGTGAACCGGGACCAAAGGCTTTCCTTTAGTCGGTTCATGCCACCAACCGGCACCAATAGTGGTGCCTATATATACCCCTCGCAAGAGCAGAGCACAGTGCTCTGTTTTTACGGCCGAGGGGAGAGGGCTTGAGGTGCTCTAGCTCACCTCCTATGCACACAAGGTGTTCGATGGAATGCCCGAGCCACACTACTTAAGGTTTCTCCTCTCCAAGCTTGACCGCCAAGCTCCATTTTCCTCAATATTTATCTAGGTTTAGCGGTCCGTCACGCCCCGTCACCGTCTTCATCGCCGTCGATCACCCGCGTCGATCTCATCACCGGCACCACCGTGGTGAGCCTCTTGTTCTTATCTTCTTTCTGAAAGGAAAAATATTCTTACTTGTATGTTTAGATAGATACTTGTATTATTTTGTTACTTTTGTTATTGCATCTTATATAGTGCGATGGTTTTGGTATCCGCCCCCGTCGGCCCTCGTCCTGTCTATGATTCGGATGTGGTATATATTATTTTTTCATAACTATTGGTTCATTTATTGTTTATGAAAATTATGCCGACCAACGTGACATAGATTTTATTTATCTAGGAGGTTGTTGAACCGGAAATTCCAACCGACCCTATTGTCGAGAGGTTAAATTTAGTTGAAGAAGAAAACAATTTCTTGAAGGAAAAAATTAAAAAACTTGAGGAGGAGAAGATGATATTGGAGTTGCATGTTGCGGATGTCGTCGATGATCACATGATCAGGATGGATGCAAGACGCTTAAAGATTAGAAAGATTAGAAAATATGCCATTCATACCGAGGCTTGGTATCATTATGCCGTTGGATCAGTTGTTACCTTGGTTGCGATTATGATCGCATTTGTTTTCGCATTGAAATGTTTTACATAGTTTCAAAGTATGGTTTAATTAATTTAGATGCTCTGCAGAGCTTTATGTTGTTAGATGAGAACTATGTATGTACTTTGGTTTTTATGTGATGATGAACTTCTATTAATTTGGTCACTTAATTATCTATTCATGATGTTATGTAATGATTTTTGACACACTTAATTATATATAATGCACGCAGATGAACCGACAATGGATGTACGGTGACAGACACACCTCCGAGTACACTAAGGGCGTGCATGATTTTCTCGAAGTGGCTGAGGCAAACAAGCAGAATGGTTTTATGTGTTGTTCATGCCCTATATGTGGGAATACGAAGTCTTACTCTGACCGGAAAATCCTTCACACCCACCTACTTTACAAGGGTTTCATGCCACACTATAATGTTTGGACGAGGCACGGAGAAATAGGGGTTATGATGGAAGACGGCGAAGAAGAAGAGTACGATGACAACTATGTGCCCCCTGAATACGGTGATGCTACTGAACATCAAGAGGAAACAGGCGATGTGCACGATGGTGCTGCAACGGGCAAAGCTGCTGGACATCAAGAGGAACCAGACGATGTGCCCAATGATGATGATCTCCGCCGGGTCATTGTCGATGCAAGGACGCAATGCGAAAGTCAAAAGGAGAAACTGAAGTTTGATCACATGTTACAGGATCACAAAAAAGGGTTGTACCCCAATTGCGAAGATGGCAAAACAAAGCTCGGTACCATACTGGAATTGCTGCAGTGGAAGGCGGAGAATGTTGTGCCTGATAAATGATTTGAGAAGCCACTGAAAATAATGAAGAAGAAGCTTCCAAAGGATAGCGAATTGCCCGACAGTACATACGAAGCAAAGAAGGTCGTATGCCCTCTAGGATTGGAGGTGGAGAAGATACATGCATGCCCTAATGACTGCATCCTCTACCGCGGTGCATACAAGGATCTGAACGCATGACCGGTATGCGGTGCATTGCGGAATAAGATCAGACGAGATGACCCTGGTGATGTTGACGGCGAGCCTCCCATGAAGAGGGTTCCTGTGAAGGTGATGTGGTATGCTCCTATAATACCACGGTTGAAACGTTTGTTCAGAAACGGAGAGCATGCCAAGTTGATGCGATGGCACAGTGAGGACCGTAAGAAAGACGGGAAGTTGAGAGCACCACCGACGGGTCGCAGTGGAGAAAAATCGAGAGAAAGTACTGGGATGAGTTTGCAAAGGACCCAAGGAACGTATGGTTTGCTTTAAGCGGATGGCATTAATCCTTTCGGGAGCAGAGCAGCAATCACAGCACTGGCCCGTACTCTATGTATGTATAACCTTCCTCCTTGGATGTGCATGAAGCGGAAGTTCATTATGATGCAGTTCTCATCCAAGGCCCTAAGCAACCCGGCAACGACATTGATGTGTACCTAAGGCCATTAGTTGAAGAAATTTTACAGCTGTGGAATGGAAACGGTGTACGTACGTGGGATGAGCATAAAAAGGAGGAATTTCACCTAAAGGCGTTGCTGTTCGTGACCATCAACGATTGGCCCATTCTCGGTAACCTTTCAGGACAGACAAACAAGGGATACCACGCATTCACGCACTGTTTACTTGACACCGATAGTATATACCTGGGAAGCTGCAGGAAGAATGTGTACCTGGGCCATCGTCGATTTCTTCCGGCCAACCATCAATGTCGAAAGAAAGGCAAGCATTTCAAAGGCGAGGCAGATCACCGGAAGAAGCCCACCATGCGTACCGGTGATCACGTACTTGCTATGGTCAAAGATTTACACGTTATCTTTGGAAAGGGTCCCGCGGACTAGCTGTTCCGAATGACGCTGACAATCACGCACCCATGTGGAAGAAGAAATCTATATTTTGGGACCTACCCTACTGGAAAGACCTAGAGGTCCTCTCTTCGATCGACGTGATGCACGTGACGAAGAACCTTTGCGTGAACCTTCTAGGCTTCTTGGGCGTGTATGGAAGACAAAAGATACACATGAGGCACGGGAGGACCTGCAACGCTTGCACGAAAAAGAGGGCATGCCTCTGAAGCAGTATGAAGGTCCTGCCAGCTACGCTCTTACGAAAGAAGAGAAAGAAATCTTGTTTGAATGTCTGCTCAGTATGAAGGTCCTGAATGGCTTCTCGTCGAATATAAAGGGAATAATAAATATGCCACAAAAAAAGTTCCAGAACCTAAAGTCTCATGACTGCCACGTGATTATGACGCAACTGCTTCCGGTTGCATTGAGGGGGCTTCTACCGGAAAACGTCTGATTAGGCATTGTGAAGCTATGTGCTTTCCTCAATGCAATATCTCAAAAGGTGATCGATCCAGAAATCGTACAAACACTAAGGAGTGATGTGGCGCAATGTCTTGTCAGTTTCGAGCTGGTGTTCCCACCATCCTTCTTCAATATCATGACGCACGCCCTAGTTCATCTAGTCGACGAGATTGTCATTCTGGGGCCCGTATTTCTACACAATATGTACCCCTTTGAGAGGTTCATGGGAGTCCTAAAGAAATATGTTCGTAACCGCGCTAGGCCAGAAGAAAGCATCTCCATGGGCCATCAAACAGAGGATGTCATCGAGTTTTGTGTTGACTTTATTCCTTTGCTTAAGAAGATAGGTCTCCCTAAATCGCGGTATGAGGGGAGACTGACTGGAAAAGGCACGCTTGGAAGGGACTCAATAATATGCAGGGACGGATATTCTTGGTCTCAAGCACACTACGCTTCTACTGAACTCTACCTTGGTGACCCAGTATGTCGATGAACACAAGAACAGTTTTGCGCTCCAAACAACACCCGGAGCATTGCGACGATCGGATTACTTGTGAACACATCAGACTTTCAGCAGTTGGTTGGAAACACGTCTCAGAGGTGATAGCACTGTTTGTGATGAGCTGTACTTGTTGTCCAGGGACCATCTTCGACTGTAATGATTTGGAAAGGATACGAGATAAATGGGAATACATTTTACACGATTGACCAAGATCAAAAGAGCACCAACCAAAACAGCGGTGTCCGCTTTGATGCAGCAACCGACAGGGGAAAGGACACATATTATGGTTACATAGTAGACATATGGGAACTTGACTACGGAGTAGATTTTAAGGTCCCTTTGTTTAAGTGCAAGTGGGTCAATCTGTCAGAGGCGGGTGCAGGTAGACCCACAAGACGGAATGACAACAGTGGATCTGAAAAATCTTGGGTACACCGACGAACTGCTCGTCCTAGCCAATGATGTGGCACAGGTTATCTATGTGAAGGACATGTCTACCAGACGAAGGAAAAAGAAAAGATAAGGAAGCGAATACATCATACTATGAGCCAAAGCGCCACATAGTTCTTTCAGGAAAAAGGGACATCCTGGGAATGGAGGGCAAGACAGACATGTCTGAAGAGTATGAAAAGTTTCATGAAATTCCTCCCTTCAAAGTCAAGGCTGACCCAAGCACCCTGATAAACGATGAAGATTATACATGGTTACGGCGCAATAAGCAAATGACACAAGCGAAGAAAAAATGAAGACTTTCTCCCGCAACTATTATGATGATACAATGCCAACTTTGTAACAGACGAGTATGATACCATTGTCCATTTTGTACATGCACATGCTATGCCAACTTTTTCAGAGCAACAATACGTATTTTGTTGTAAATAGAAACAAAATAAAATAAATAAAGCAACAAAGAAAACAAAAAAATGTTTTAAAATTTGAAAACTAATGACACTAACAGAAAGTTTATATTTTTTCTAAAACTAAAAGAAAAAAGAATTGAAAATAAAGCAAAAAACCAAAAGAAAATAAATAATGCAGAAAACAAAACAAAAAAACTGGAAAAAAATAAAAATAGCAACAATAAGTATTTTGTTGTAAATAGAAACAAAATAAAATAAATAAAGCAACAAAAAAACAAAAAAGGGTTTTAAAATTTGAAAACTAATGACACTAAAAGAAACTTTATAATTTTTCTAAAACTAAAAGAAAAAAGAATTAAAAAATAAATAAAAAAAACAAAAGAAAATAAATAATTCATAAAAAAAAAAATAAAAACTTGAAAAAAATAAAAATATCAACAATAAGTATTTTGTTGTAAGTAGAAACAAAATAAAATAAATAAAGCAACAAAGAAAACCAAAAAAGTGTTTTCAAATTTGAAAACTAATGGCACTAACAGAAAGTTTATATTTTTTCTAAAACTAAAAGCAAAAAGAATTAAAAAATAAAGCAAAAAACCAAAAGAAAATAAATAATGCAGAAAACAAAACAAAAAACTGGAAAAAAATAAAAATAGCAACCTTAAGTATTTTGTTGTAAGTAGAAACAAAATAAAATAAATAAAGCAACAAAGAAAACAAAAAAAGTGTTTTCAAATTTGAAAACTAATGGCACTAACAGAAAGTTTATAATTTTTCTAAAACTAAAAGCAAAAAGAATTAAAAAATAAAGCAAAAAACCAAAAGAAAAATAAACCAAAACCAAAATAAACTAAATAAAGCAACAAATAAAACAAAAAAAAGTGCCACCTACTGGGCCCCCACGGCCTGAATACGACTAGAAACCCTACCATGGGCCAGGATTCAGGCCCGCGGGAGGCCCAAAGGCCCACAGCACATATTACACATTTAGGCCCGAAGCCTGCTTTAGAGAGGAGCTCGAGAGGGAAGGCGTGCCGCACCTTATAAATCAGTGCGGCTCCTCTCAACTAGCGAGGTGGGACTAAACATTTGGCGCCAGGCGGCACAAGGCCTTTGGTCCCGTTGGTGGCTCCAACCGGGACTAAAGGGTGCATTAGTCGGTTCGAGGCACCAACGGGACTAATGCCACCCTTTAGTCGGTTGGTGCCACCACCCGGGACCAAAGGCCGCCGCTTCCCGAGGCCTTTGGTCCCGGTTGGTGGCACCAACCGACCAAAGGCCGCCGCTTCCGAGGCCTTTGGTCCCGGTTGGTGGCACCAACCGGGACTAAAGGGTGGCATTAGTCTCGGTTGGTGCCACGAACCGGGGCTAATGCTCTTGCTATATATACAGCACTTAGGAAAATTTAGCGAACACATCGCCACGATTGCCGCCCGCCCGCCTTGACGCGACGCTGCCAGCTCATCGACGCCGTCCAGCGCGACGCCGCCGCCGCCGCCAGACGCCGTCCGCCCGCGCCCCGTCATCGCCCTTCGTCGCCGCCCTGCCTCACCGCCCGCCGCCCCGCCCGACGCCGTCGTCGTCGCCCGCGCCCGTCGTTGCGTCGCCGTCGCCCCAGCGCGCCGGTCAGCGCCCACCTCGACCCGCCCCCCACTGTCGCCGTCGTCACCTTTTTTTCTCCTCTTTTTTTTTTGAGGGTGTCGAGGGTGTCGAGGATCGCCGAGGAGTCGAGGAGGGTCGTTAAGGGGTCAAGGGTCGAGGGTTTCAGGGTCGAGGGTTCGAGGGTTCTATAGGGTCAAGGGATCGAGGGTCGAGGGTTCCAGGGTCGTCTAGGGGTCAAGGGTTCGTGGTCGCCGAGGGTTCGAGGGGTCGAGGATCGCCGAGGTCGAGAGAGGTTTCCTAGTGTCAAAGTATTGAAGAAATCCATGGCTTCATCATTGGCGAAGTAACGAGCATGATGGTACGAAGTCCTCCAAAGTTATTCTGGAATGGAGTCCCGGATAGGATAATTTGCCTTTTTGTACGAATTTAAGCAAAGGCCTTCCAAATAACGATATTCGGAAGGTTCTTGCTGAACTTTGTACCAAAAAGCGAATTATCCTATCTGGGACTCTGTTCCAAAATAACTTTGGAGACCTTCATACCATCATGCACCTATTACTTTTGCCTAATAATGAAGACATGGTTTTGTTGAATCCTTTGCCACTAGGCACCCCTCGGCGATCCTCGACCCCTTGACCCTGAGAGGAAGAAGAGGATAAAAAAAGAAGAGGAAGAAGAAAAAAAAGAGGAGAAGAAAGAAAAGAGGAGTTCTTCTCCTCTATTCTTTCTTCTCCTCTTTTTTTTGTTCTTCCTCTTTTTTTATCGAACGAGGGTCACGAGCTGTAGCGGAAAGCTTAATTAAATAGCAAGTATCGTCGGTGTGAGCATGTGGCCGTCGGTGTCGGACACTACATCCACGTCCCACAAGTGACGCGGGCGTCGATGCCCACGTCACTTGTGGGACATAGATGTAGTGTCGTTGTTGTTGTTGTCGATATACCCCCTGTCGATAGCTTCAACACATGGGGGGGGGGGGTCAATATTACCCCCTCCTTGAAGCGTTCTCGAGGCCACCCCCTAACCCTTGAAGCGTTGTCGAGGCCACCCGAAACCCTAGAGAAGCAGCGCCGAGGCCACTAATTAATATGATTCCTTATTATGATTAGCTAGCTAGTTCTACGTTTGCCACTAATATATCCATATCTGTCATGTTTGAATAATAATTGCCATGTTGTAAATATTTGTAGAAACTGTGAACACCCCACCCCGAGACGAAGCACAAGAAGCGTTGTTGAGGGACATAATCGCAGAAGGAAGTGATGCCGTCAACTCGTTGATGTTTCTCAACAACACCGATGGTCTGGAAGGAGAGTGTGAAGAAGCAGCTGGCTATGATTATGATGGCTCCGATGACCCAATGCCGGTGGAAGAAGGAGAGGGTGAAGAAGTAGACCGTGAGGACTGCTCCGGTGATCACCGAACTGAGTCCGGCCAGGTATATATATTAGTTAAGCCTGTCTTGACTAGCTAATTGATGCATTCATTGTTTTGGTATGTACACATATTAATTAACTCTCGCCTTTCTTCCTTTTTCTAGCCCTCCGGATCGAGCAGAACTTCGTAAGGAGACGAGGCCCAAGAAAAAGTTGAGCTCGGATGAAAGGTTTGAGATCATAGAAATCGCGCGACGGCCAACCGATTGAACCCATCTGGACAAAGAAGGCATTTGTTGCTCGGTCTGGGGTTACGGTTAGGGACAAGATCCCGATCAGCATCCAAAGCAATGGTATAAGCCTAAGAACGAAGACCACGAGGTGTCTTATGTCAATGATCTGCAGAAAAATGATCTTTGGATTGAGCTGAAGTCAAATTTCACCCTACCGCCAGAGGATGATCCGGAGAAGCCAGTTATAGAGCCAATAATCAAGTCTTTTGCTCTTAAGAAGATGGCAGACCTATTCAGGAATTGGAAGAAAGACATGAATAAGTTTGTCTATAAAAAAGAGATACCAGAATTCAAGGGCAAATATGAGAAGATCAGAGATGACTGGCCCGCATTTGTGGCCCACATGACATCGGAAAAGAGTAAAAAGATGTCGGCGACAAACAAGCAAAATGCTGCGAAGAAGAAGCTTCACCATCGCACGGGGTCGTGGCTACCTCATAGCCCTCGCCTAAGTGGGCCAAGGCTGAGAATGATCTGCTTGATAAAGCGATCGAACCGTAGACAATGAATCGCCGGACCGCTTGCGGACTTGGTTCTTCGGGCTGGCGGAACCTTGGACCTCAGATCGTGGAAGTGCATTTGGACGGACGATCAATTGGACATACCGATCAAGAGGCTAAAGCAATATATCGAAGCAACGCAATAAGGGAAGTTCGTTCCAGACAGGAGAAGGACGAGCTCACAATGGCCCTCGAATCCTTAGCACCACAGACGGACCACGAGGCACGCCAGCTGCTTCGTGGAAGGCTGGATTTCGGACGCAGGGGTTACAAAAACCATGAGAGGAGGAAGAAAGCGGAAGCAGAGCCAAATGCAAAGCGCTGCACGAAAGGGTAATGGGGCTAGAGGAATGAGAAGAAGAACGGAGCAAACGACCGAAGCTTCCCCGGTTACCCCGCCATCTCAGCGGAGAAGCAGCGTGGCTTCCACCGAGCTGCTTCAGCCGGAGCATGCCTTGACGGCTCCTGCCAGCTATCTCGTGGATGCTATCACAGAGTCTCAAAATTGCCACCTTATAGCGCAATGGAGCAATTTGAAGGTCAAGGCGGCTGTTGGCTCTGTTTATCCTACTAAACCCGACTCAACTTTTCACTGCCGGCCGATTCCAGAAGGACATGCTAAGGTGATGGTGGATGAAATAAGGGAGGGATTTGAGGACCTCCGGCTTGACCACCCTACCGGTGAAGGGGAGTATCGGCTGGGTTACGCTCAAGACTCCATGCCTATGGCGGAAGGATCTCATCAACCTTCCGAACCGGATGCCTCCGCCTCCTCCTCCTCGGCGAAGTCAGGCACTCCGCCTCCTCCACCGCCTCCTCCTCCCGTGAGTGGACGATCAGGCACTCTGCTGGCTCCTTCTCCGGCGTGGCAGCACTCCGCCTCCTTCTCCGCTTTGCCGTGCGCCCGAGCAGCCAACCTCCTCCTTCTTCGCCTCGTCAGCAAGGGCGGAAGAGACCCGTCGCCGCTCCGGCTGCTCCGGCGCGTCGTAGTCCTTCTCCTCCGCCTCATAAGCAAGGAAACAAGACATCCGCTCCGTCTGCTCTGCCGGCGTCTAGCAGTACAGCCAAAGGCGGGAGGAGATACAAATTCGGTCCTTCTCTAAAGAATCGAGAGAAGTTACGTACGAGAGGACCGAGGAGGAAAACGCGAAGATCGCGCAGACCGAAGTGCATGACTGGTTTGAAGGGTTGAAAGCAAAGAGACATCCACCTCCGGAGGAGAAGGTAGATCCGGTGAAAGCAAATCGCGCTCTGGCTGCCCTGACAAAACCATCCAAGTCCCCGCCGAAAGGAAACTATGAGCGCATTATTGGAAAGGCATTTGTCGAAGCGGGGAGGTCGGGAAGTACTAAAAGTGATCAAAGAATGAAAGAACGACGAGCTGGGAAACAAATTGCCCAGCTCGGCGAACAAGCGAAGCAATCGTGCCCCGCTCAAAGGTGCTCGCTAGCGACATCGTCGATCCGAGGATGGTGCCCGGTTATGGCAATCCTGAAGATTACCTGCCCGACGATGTACATTATGATTTCTTGGAGGTGCAGATACAAAGATACGAGTACAGAAGCCTCTCACAAAGATGAAAGCTCTCTATCAACGATGATGCTAAGATTGCATGATTGGTACATGAAAACCTGCAGAGAGTCCGAGGGGAGGAGTACTTTGTATGTGAGAGTTAAAAGGAGCATGACCTCGTTGGAATTGAACTGCTGCCTATTCCATTTGAGGAGTTCTATCAGTTTTTCAATCAATTGGCCCTCGATAAAGAAACGGTCACCTGCCATCGTCTGTAAGTAGTACTACTTCATCATCAAGTCTCTATATAACTCAGCTCTTTCATTGCATGTATTTATAATTATCCTGACTATATTATGCAGATTGAAGATCGTCGAATTGAAGAAAAGATAAGTGGGTGATATTGGGTTCATTAACACAGATCTCATAGATGCAACTGAGGTTGAATTTCATGCCGAAAATACCGAGGCCAACTTGCTACAATCGTTCGTAATAAATGAACACAAGGATACAATACTCTTTCCTTACAACTTCAAGTGAGTGTTACTGTCTTGTGGCATATTCGGTTTCCCTTATTAGTCCAGGTTATAGTAATGTAATATTGATGAGTTATGCATGCGTAAATAGGTACCACTATATTCTCCTAGAGATTAAGCTTGAGCAGGGAGTAGTAACTGTCTTAGACTCCAAACGAAAAGATCCCAAGGAGTATGCGGACATGACTGAAATGCTCGAGAAGTAAGTTAAATCGATCATTATCCACCATATCAGCAACTTTGTTCATTTCTGATATCAAGTAATTGTTTTCTTTGTATGGCAGGGTTTGGAGAAAATTCACCAAAAAAGCTCTGGGACTGCCGAAGAAGTTGCAGTTTAGACACCTGAAAGTAAGTACTATAGTAGCATATTCCACGCATCTCCTAGTGATTCAAGCGCTAGTTTCATCAATACCATTTAACATGCTTGCTAATTATCAGTTTGATTGACCTCTATTTCTTGTAAAGTGGTTGTGGCAGGAACAAGAGAATGATTTTTGTGGACACTACATTTGCGAGTCCATCCGCCACACGACCTGTGAGCGGGGCTACTCTGACAAACAATATGAAGTGCGTAAATAACAATATTCACAATTTTATTTTATTACCATCATTTGTGTTGAGTTTCATTCATTCATATATATATATATATATATATATATATATATATATATGTATTGACCCCCTTCTTAAAATTAGATGTTTCGGATGCGGGATGAACTACTAGCACTAGATCGCCTGCGAGCAATTCAAGAGGAATTGGCGGCATTCTTTCTTGACCACGTGATCGCTGAAGACGGAGAATACTATGTGGACCACGCGTCCGTATGTTAGGAGATTATTTTTGTAAAATATAATTATTGTATATATGTAGCCGGTAGTGTCGGATAGATACACGAGAACTTGTTGTTCGACGAATCTCTCGGAGAAGGAGAGGTGGTCGATATCACTTCCCTCTGTATGCATATATGTTCATGACGATCTTCTGTTTCCTTCGTTTGCTTACTAGCTAGCTAGCGTGTCTAGCTAGTCCTCTCTATACGTATGTATAGTAATGCGTAGCGTCGACCAAGCACAGACAAAGAGAGGACACTTCTCTATATTAATTAGCTTGCTAACACAATATATTAAACACCTAAATTAACCCCCAAAACCCCCAACCCCCCCCCCCCCTTCAAAAAAAACAAAACCCCAACTACGTAAATGTCGACGCTGGATGCCTATTGGTCCCGGTTGGTGCTACCAACCGGGACCAAAGGCCCTCCTGCCTGGGCTCAGCGCACAGGCCACGTGGAGGCTCATCAGTCCCGGTTCTGGATTGAACCGGGACTAAAGGGCCAGAGTATTAATACCGACCCTTTAGTCCCGGTAGGCCCTCACCAACCGGGTCAATAGGCCCCTTTTCTACTAGTGATATTAAGCAAAGATTCTGAACTTGCTCCTTGAAAATTTATTTGGCTGATGGTTTTAATCACTCGTGATCACTCTGGCCTTTGCATTGATACTCTTTGCCACTGTGAACAAAAAAAAATACCAAATAGATCTACCTGTTTTTCTTCTATTGAGAAATACCGTGAGTGAGATATCTACTTGTGAGAGAAGATGGGAAGCAGTGTGGGGCTCAGGGAGTAGTGTTCACATCTCACACGACTGCAGATAGTGTGCACGCAAGCAAGGAACAGCTACTTAACGACTCACACACACGTAACCTTCAGAGCATACGGGCACACTGCAGGTACTGCAGGTACGTTCATTACAGCTTTGAATTACAACGTTCCTTGTAGGTGCAGGCGGTGGATAGTCATCGTGAAGAGCCTATATTGCCCCAAAAGTATAAAAGAAATTACAGTAAGATGAAGCCTAGATTGTGAGTCTACTTGTTGAATGTGGGTATGTGATCATGTGGTGCGACATGAGTGATTCAGCGTGGGTGTGATCACGTGGTGCTACATGCAAAGGAAGTGGGGTGAATGTGATCGACTTTATAGGGAGCCGGGAATGTGTGCGCACATGACCTTGAAATATTTTGTTTACCAAAGATTCATGACTGCGCAAAATGTCCTTTTTTCTAGAACAAAGGCAGGGGCAGCTTACTCATTACTGGTAATATTTTACCACATATGAAGTACTTCACGTTTTCAGCATTTTGCTTGACAGAATGGAGTGCCTGGCTCTGGCTAATAACACTCTGAGATTCCGCAAATCACGCTAGCACCACATCTCGGACCCATCATCTTTGGCTTCCTATTTATTATGCTATCGTTGTGGTGAAAGCTCTCAAATGTCTCTGTGACAACAATGCAATGTAGCGAAATTTACAGTCCGCATGATAATGTCATAAAGATAGAAGTAGGAGGCGTCGGTAAATTCTTAGATACAATATGGAAATGATAATCCAGCGCCAGTACAAAAATCAGTTACTCTAGTGGAGTAGGAGGAGTATCTAGTGGCTGAATTTTGTGCAAAAGACGTGCAGATATTTGAAGAGTGTCCAGGAGATTATACATAGCGGGGAGAAGCACCGGTTATGCACGGACCTTGGGCACCAGGCGCTGTGGGCTAGCAGTGTTATGGGGCATGGTCGTTGTGGCAAACGGCCTAGTGCACCGCAAGGGGCGACGACTAGTGGAGCTGCAAGGTGTCACCACCAATGTTGTGAGATGATGCTTCCACGGCGGTGTATGACCGTAACATTGTCAATTATAGTGGCACATGCATCGATAGCAGGATCTTATGAGGGATAGTAATGAAATTTGTGGGGGTGGCCTCCACTAGTCATTGCGACAGGGCGTTAGCCCTTGACGGCCGTGACATGAAGATTTCGTGCGAGTGTAGCGGCCATCTTAGAAGGAGGTTCGTGGATCAGCGACAATCTCCGGTATTGATGAGTGAGGGGCATACCGGCGACGCCCTGCCGACATTTAGTACTGGGGCAGCGGCGCCAAGGGTATGATGGATGTTGGCGTGTGACTCACACCGTTGTGGGGTTGCAGTGGCTAGATCTGCACCGAGACATGAGAGGTCCCAGACGGTCGTGACATTTGTCTTAAGTGTGGAAGCGTCCCAGCAATCTGCTAGTATCTTTTTGACCTGGCGTGGAGAAATGGCGAATGCAACTATCGATTGATCTGTCATCAACATGTTGATGGAGCACCTCTTCATGTTCGGGGTGAAAACTCTTGACCTGCCATTTATTTGTTGGGCTCAACTGCGACTGACTTACATTTTTACATTGTCAAAGGCATTGTCTACTTACTATTATGATGGTTTTTATTTGCTAGTTTGGGCAACTAGGATGAAAAATCGTTGTCCAGGTCATCTCAAGCCGGACAACGCAACGATGAGAGAAGACGTTGGTTAACCATGGATCAGGCAAACGAGGGGCATTTAAGAGTCATGACGACCATACAACGCACATGCAAACCCCAGAGAGGTGCTCAGGCCGGGCAACTGTGAGTAGGCCTCCACCAAGCATTATGCCCTAATAAGTTTTAATGTCATTTATCATTGCTCCACTTGTGAATTGCTCAACTCTCCTCGAAAACAAAAGTGAATTTCTCGACATGAATCTAGTAGTCATGTGTCATCATGTCTCCTGCATACATGCATTCATGGATTCCATGCAATAGATATGCACAACGATTTTGCAAAACATCCCCTGAAATTAAAGGATCTTATAAACCAAGAGCACATGAGGCATCAACGTTGTTCAGATTTGTGAGAGCTGAGGTCATTATTGCAGAAGTTATGATTTATATCTAAATATTATAGGGTGGTTTTCATAAAATATACCTTTGAGTAGCCTGAGATATATCTGCTTCACTTCTGCTTCGGTAGACCCTCTTAAACACATCGATTGCTCAGATTATCCCATATCCCTTTATAATTAAGGGTAAGATTGTCCTTTTTAAAAGTACGTCGTAACACCTTGTATACAAATAGCGCCCATTAAGCAACGTAAAAATATTAAGAAAAAGGACCTCATGACGAATTGAACTCAAGACCTCACACTTAGAGCCATACGCTGCTAGCCAGTTAGCCCCACAGCCGCTTGTATTATTTTGTAGTGCGAAATATATAAGAAGATACAACAGTGTTCACATATAAGAAATATTTTCTGAAAAAAAAGTTCGAAAGTCTAATTGAAAAAAATGTGAACAATTTTGAAATGCCGAATATTTATTGAATTTATGAATAGAATTTGACCTAATTTTTTTTAAAATTTGAACAAAGTTTCAATACATGAACAATTTGCAAACATCTTTCAAAACATGAATTTTTTTTAAAATTTGTTGTTTTATTTTTATGATTATTGTTTGTCCTGTTTTCCTTCTATTTTTTTCTCTTTACTTTATTTTATTTTCTTTATTAAAATTCATGAACTATTTTTAAATCATGTACCTTTTCTGGAATCTGTGAACTTTTCAAATTTGTGAATATTTTCTTAAATTTACAAACTTTTTCAAATCCATGAACTTTTTGCAAGCAGTGGGCATTCCACGGTAGGCATCCATGTCATATTTGGACGATTTCCAACACAGTATGCAAGTTATGGCATCGTCTGGCCATTTATTGGCTTTTTTTTATCAAGAAATCTTCAAAAAATGCAGAATTTGTCGAAAACATAAACAACTTGGTATGGGGCCTTTAATTGGTCATATAAAAGCATCCAAATGCCATAACTATTTGTTGGGCCTGCCTACATGTTTAATTGTGTTAAGCTAGCATGATAAAAGAAACATGTACTAACACCTACCACCGGTTTTTTTTCATTGTTTTTGATATAGCTTACCGTTCATGCCAAGTGGTCACCTACCACCGGTCACTGTAACATGAGAAAAGCAATTTGTCATTATCCTGTAGTGAATGCATAGCCAATTTGATTGTTCGGAAGCAAAATACTCCCTCCGTTCTCAAATAATTGTTTTTCTAGCCATCTCAAATAGACTATAACATACGGATGTATGTAGACATGTTTTAGATTTTAGATTCACTCATTTTGCTCCGTATGTAGTCACTTGTTGAAATCTCTAGAAAGACAATTATTTAGGAACGGAGGGAGTATAACGTAGTATAGCTGCTGTAGCAAAACGCAAATGTACTGTAGCGTAGCCCCAACATGCCCGCGGTTGTGGTACTATAAAACTCCTACACGTGCAGCAGTCACCGGACAAGCACTACTTGGTCCATCGCGCAGCAGCCGCACTGAATGGACGGTGTGCCGCGTCCCTAGTTTGATTTTTCCGAAAAAGAAAAGTAAACTGACAAGATGCACAATAATAAGAGTAGTAAAAAAAGTAACTAGACACAGCAAGTGCATTGTCTCTGTTGGTTATGGTGAGTGAAAGAAAACTAAGAGGTTGGTAGATCGAATCCTACCTCTCACAACAAATTTTTGAAGCTTAAAAAAAGAGGAAGAATAATGGGCCAGGCCCAGGACGGAGGTGTGTAAGGGGCGGCCGATCTGCTATGTACTACCTCTTGTACGTATCACGTCTCCTATACATATACCTTATGATCAAATGATAATACTGCCCTTATACGTTTTATGAAGGGGGTCTACCGAAGCAAAGCTCTATATGCTTGAATCTATACCATCGTGAGTTTAAAAAAAAAAGAATCTATACCATCGTGTCCGTCTAGAACTATTCTTTTTGTTTCTATTTTTGCACCTTGGGCCCAGATATTCTACTGCACACTGGCAACTTGTGACAACTCTCACACGTCTGCAGTCAGGTTAGTGATTGAGCCGGTGTGATTGAGCCCAGCCCATTGGCACATCGGCCTGCTAACCTTTCTCCTTGTTCTCCAAAGCTCTTACGGCGATCACCTCACTGACGGGCTTGGATTGCAACGTTCCCTGTGTGTACAACAGGGACTGGATAGCGGCAGACCTAGACCACTGGCATGCTAGACCAACAGGAACTGGATAATAACATTCCCTGGTAGACCAGGATTGCTATTTCCTTTTCATTTGTTTGCAGGGGGACTATTTCTTCTGCTGTTATCCCACCGACATGCTACATGTTCGCATCCGAGACTTTTCCGATGCCGCTCATTCATATCTTTATCATGCTACTGGTAGCATATATAGGCCGTTATGATGCATTGTCATCATCGAGAGCCTTCATCGCTACACAAGCATAAAATAAAATTGTATCTAAATGAAGCCTTGATTGTGAGCCTACTCGCTAGCTAGCTAGTGACTGTGAGTAATTCAGGTGTGCGACTGATGTGAGTGGTGAGGTAAGTGGATGTCTTTCATAGGTTGCGAGCCGTACTTGTGCACATGGCCATAAAATTTTTGTCTGTGTGATTCCTGGCTGCCTGCAACGTCGCATTTCTTTCTTTAAGAACACATGCATGCTGTACGTACAAAACACTTCACGTTTTGAACCAGGGATAACTTAGTCATTACTGGTAGCAAAAAGGAAATATATATATGTTTTCTACTTTGGACAATGTACATTTGTTTGGTGACACATTTCTTCTTGTCAGTTACTTGGGAGACCCTTTTATGACAAAACCTATTGTAACATGACATGGTTGGTTGTATCCAGTTGAAGAGGGTGATGCACATTAATTACAAAGTAGGTCTGCAATAGTACCACAACATCAAGAATATTCAAGTTCCCACAAAATAATAGAACATTGTTTATAATACACTCTTTTTTACCAATATATGTAATCCTACTATACTTTTTCTTAGTTTCTTCTTCCTGGTATCGTCTCACAAAAGAAACGTTCTGTTTCATAACGGGACTGATGAGTCTTGTTATGTTTTGAATTACAGGTGATCTCCTCTATTATGCTTGACAAAGGAAACTGATTTGGTTTGGAGTATGCTGACGAACACTGTTCCACAGTTCCTACTTTTTTGAAACAACAGGAAAAGACTTGCCTCATTTAATTAATAAAGAAGAGTTTTAGAGTACATAAAAAGTGGCTCTACAGCACAGCCGGTCCGTCAACAAAAGGAATACAACAACTAGTGTCGCGGCATGATGATGCTCAGGTGCCTAGCTCCTGCCGTGACCCATACTTTGCCTTCATCTTGTATTAGTTAGAAGGACGGAGTTGATTTCTTCCTAAAGACTCTAGCATTTCTCTCGTTCCAAATGATCCAACCGATAAGCATAGTAAGGGAAGCCAAGTCTTTCGGGTTCACCGTGTTGGGTTTCGAGTATAACATAATATATCTTTCTTATTGGAGCATCACCTTAATTTGATTCAGCAGCAGCGTGTACTTGGAACAACTGTATCCCTTTTTTTAGAAAGCAATTAAAACGAGCAACTTATTCGGTCTTGTACTATTCGCCTCCACGAATGAACGGTAGTGGAGTCCATTGGAGAGCTAGGGCCATGCCATGTTCATCGGGGTTGTCACACGTTAGGATGCCACGGTAAGTGAAGACAATCATGCCCTGGGCCCTGGAGGACACAAAGCACCATCCTAGTGATTTTGCCGTGCGTCAACTAGTTCTGCACACGCCAAAATCTCCCCAATCGTCATTAGCATTGCCACAGTGTTCAATTCAGCTCTGTTCACGGGTACAGAAAGCAGAACGCCTTTACCGAAAAAGGCATTCGCCCCGTTTTATAAATAAAGTAACGATCATCAACATGGCAGTTTAAACTCATGCCATCACACACGCACACACCCAAGGCATGATACATAGGTGCTGAGCGCAGCAACACCACCCCTATCTACGAAGAGATGAAGCCGCATACGGCGAAGGACTCCAAGGCGGCGCCTTCAGGAAGGATACGACACCGGAGCGCCACCACCGCCCGATCCGAGGGTTAGAGTTTCCCCTGAAGCAACACAACAGGCAATGAGAGCCACGATGACGCCTTCAAGAAGGGAACGAGCTTCGCCGCCGCCGGTCCATCCGGGGATAGAACGGGTTTTCACCCCGGCCAACACTCTCCGCCACCGAATACCACACCCCGGCCATCAAACCGCACACACGGCCATGACAGCCGGGCAGCACCCAGCCATGGGCTCTGCCCATGAGCACCGGGCTACCACCATCAGGGCCGCCGCCCCGGCATCCAAAAGACCAAGACGCCACCTCACCCGAGACCCGCCGCTACACCAACCAAAGAGATGAGCGGAAAGGCTCGGCCTTTCGCACCCCTGAGCGGCCCCCAGCGCCGAGAACCAATAGGCCGGCCAAAGATGGCCACCATAGCCCCGTCCTGCAGCACCGGGCGCGAGGCGAGCTCGATCTTGCTGCCGGGCGCGAGACGAGCTCGATCCTGCTGCCGGGGCGACGCGGGCGCTAGGTCTCTGGTCGGGGGGCCTTGGGGCTCCTGCAAAAGCTATGGAGCTGGATTCCAGCCCCACCGAGATTGATGTGTATTCTGCTCGCACGGGACAGGCAATTCGTGACAACTCTCCCACACATAGAGTTCACACGTACAGTGATTGAGCTGCCTAGGCGCCTAGCTAACCTTGCTCCTCGGCATACAAAGACAGTACTGCCCTCAGGTCCGTGGAAGGTTTGAATCACAACGTTCCATGTGCGTGTAGGCACTGGACATCCGACCGAGACCAGGATTGCTATTTCTTCTGCTCCTACCCGACCGCCACCAAAAGAGTGTGTATCTGACAATTTTCTGATGCCTTTCATTCATATCTTTATCACTCTAATAAGATATATAGGCCGTTATGATGCATTGTCATCTTCACGATCCTTCATCGCCACAAAATCATAAAATACGTCATATCAAAATGTGGCCTAGATTGCAATTCTGCTCCCTGACTAGCCGTGAGCTGTGAGCAATTCAACTAGGGTGTGTGATTGTGTGGTGCGAATGGTGAGGGAAATGGGGAGAATGAGGGCGACTTTTATCGGTCATGAGCAGTTCTTGTGCACGTGACCCTGTTGGTGAATTCTCGGTGCATCATACAGGACCCTGTTGGTGAGACATACGAGGCCATCATCTATCCTCTGGAGTTCCAGATTCCAAATATTGTACCGCCTACCGACGACAAAGAGGGCCACGTGCACAACTATTGGCGGCCACCTATGAGCATGAGGGTCAGCAATTGGTCATTGCAACTGTCTACTCCTGTAGTAGGTCTGACATCGTATACAAAAATGCTCCATTTGTGGGTCTTGCTGCAATTCTTGATTGTCCCAGTACACTTGTTGGTAATACCCTTCATTGATTGCTTTGTTCCTCCTATCGCCAGTATTACATACAATTTGATCTGGACAATCATTGTCTAGCTGTGATTCATTTCGAGATCCAAAGGATTCATAGTGTCAGCCACATTCATTCAGAGAAAATTAATGGTGGTCTTGCCTTGGCTAATTTGTACTTCCCCACAACGACCCATCCAACTTACAATCTGGGAGAAGAGGGACGATCCTAATGGTGTTGCTAGATGGGTGTCAGTGAGGAGTAGACCACTAGTGGAACTATTTGAATTGGCGTCTGCGCCGAAAAGGAACAAATCATCCATAGTGTGCTACGCTAAGGATGCACATACGATTTTCTTGCGGGTGCGCTTAGGGGTCCATATAATTGAGCTGAACACAATGTGGCACAAGGACATTTATACTGAACATAATGATGCCTGCACATATCATCCTTTAACGAGCTTCTATTATAAAGTTGAAGGTAACTACCTCTTCATCTTTACATTATAGCACTCCAAGGTTGATTATTTTTCATACATGTTTGCCAGAACAACCTTTGTAGTTGTTGAGTGTATGCCTTTGAATTTGAATTTGTGGGCGATGAGTTTGCCGTTGACCGCAACAGCAAATTCATAACTTCCTCAAATCTTTAAATTACAGCACTCCAAGGTTGACTATTTCCCATACATGTTTGCCAGAACAACATATGTCGTTGTTGAGTGTATGCCTTTGAATTTGAAGTTGCGGTCATTGAATTTGCCGTTGACCGCAACAACAAATTAATAACTTCATCAAATGACCGCAGCTTCAAATTCAAAGGCATGCACTCAACAACTACAACCATTATTCTCACAAATATGTATGGAAAACAATCAACCTTGGAGTGCTGCAATGCAAAGATGAAGAGGTAGTTATCTTCAACTTTAAAATAAAAGCTCGTCTAAGATGATAGGTGAAGTCGTCATTACGTTCAGTATAAATGTCTTTGTGCCGCACTGTCCTTCAGCTCAACCATATAGACCCCTAAGCCCACCCGCAAGAAAATCGTATGTGCATCGTCAGTGTAGCGCAGAATGGATGATTCATTCCTTTCCAACACAGACACCAATTCATGCAGCTCCACTAGTGGCCTACTCCTAGCCAACACTCATCTGTCAACACCATTAGGATCTTCCCTCTTCTTCCAGATTTGTACAGTGAAGGGGTAGTTGTGGGGAAAATACAAGTTATCCAAGGCAAGACATCCATCACTTTCCTCCGAGTGGATGAGACTCACACTATGAGGCCTCTGTATCTCTAAGTGAATTACATCTAGACATTGATTTTTTAGATCAAATTTTATGTAATATTGATGATAGAAGAAACATCAATCAATGAAGGGTATTACCAACAAGTATACTTGGATGATCAGCAATTCTAGCAGACTCGCAGATGGAGCGTTTTTGTATACGATATAAGACCCACTACCAAAGGAGTGGACACTTGCAATGACCAATTGCTAACCCTCATGCTCGTAGGTGGCCGCCAAGACACCTTTACTTGGACTCCAGTGCCAGCACAGATGCAGGTGGCCCTCTTTGTCGTTGGTACAGAGCACCGCGCAGTGATGGTACAAAATATTTGGAATCTGGAACTCCATAGGATAGGTGATGACCTCGTATATTTCACCAACAGGGTCCCATATGATGCACCGAGAATTCAAAATGTCCTCAAAGATTGTGAGCCCATGGTGGCAGTCCACCAGTTCGCACCGATGGAAGCCGTCCTTGTCCTCTCGCAAGGAGAAGTGACTGGCAGGCATACTGGGTCTCTCTCCCTCGATGGATCTGAAAGACACTCTCTGTGGCCCATGCCTGTAGCCACAGAGAATGTTGAGGGGAGGCTTACCATGGTTGATACAAAACCTATCATGGTGATTGCTTGCAACCGCTTGACGACACAGGTGGCGTGCACGCTGCAGGGCGGCTGTGGGGAGAGATAGAAAAAGGATCTCTTCAAGAAGGTTGTCATCGCCGCCCGGATGCGCAACTGCCGGTGACGTCGAGGAGGGCCGGTGGCGACTGTTGCTGCTGGGGGCGATCATGTGATCATGTCACCCTGCGCCCGTGCCCGCGACAGCGATGAGTGGTGGCAGCTGCTGCTACGGCCGGTCATGTCGCCCAATTAGTTTGATTGGCTTTTTGTGGATTTCATATGGTGTTCCTACAAAACAAATTATAGCCGTTATGTACAGTTCTGTGTGTAAAATGACATTGTACTCTTCTTAATCCCTACTTCCAAACAACAGGCATGTCTACAATGGATTTTAACATTTAGTATTCTCTTTTTGTGAAATAAAACCATAAAGAAAACCCTGACTGAGTAAATATCTCTAGTCAAATGTACAGACATAGATAAGGGCGTTGATTCATGATCTCAGACGCAGCCGCACAAATGCTGGCCACCCTCCGTAAATAGAGATATCTTCTCTTGACCCATAATCATCTTATTACGTCTTCTTTCCCTTTTTGGTCCATCAGCGTATATAATCTATTCTAGAAAGTGAGTCTAGCTCACTTCATTGAAGAGATGATTTGTAAGTATGAATTATAGTTTGTCTTGATTTTCACATACTTATTTATATTATAGGGTGTAACTAGAATGCATGGCACACAAAATTATTTGGTTATTGTTTCATGTGCCAGTTGTTTGCCTTCAAGTCAACTGTTATATGATTCAATTTATTGAAACAAAGTAATAATTTTGAGCATGTACGAGTTCAATTTGTCATTGAATTCTTCTATTCCAGTGATTACATTGTTCACACTACCTGACTTGTTTAGTATAATACTCCATGAACCTAGCACTATCTCGATGAGAGTCAATTTTATCCACCGTTCTTGATTATTTTATCTCTTCGTCCAGCCACAGTACTCCAAGCATCATCTTGTATTGGAATAAATATGAGTGGCTAACTGACAACACAATTACCTAGCACAAATTCTTGGAAAGCATGATATTCACTCAAAATGGCATTTGGTCTTGTTTCATTATATTTCATTTTCTCCAAATCCAAGATTAGTTCCCAGTCTCATATTGTTTTTAATATACTGGTCTTCCTTTCTAGGTAGAAAGAATTTTTTACAGGGGATGGGGTGCTACTCTTGCCATCATACACAAAGATGGCGAGGGCAAGAGCACACATAAGCAGAAGAGGAGGATTCTCAGCCTCAGCTTAGTAAAGGTCAGGTTAGATGCAAGATTCTTTCTAGGTCTAGGGCACCCGCGCGAGCCCACAGCGGCATCTCCTGCTTGATGGAGTCTGAGAACGTGGTTTAGAATGGTCGGCCTCCATCGAAAATCATGGCGTTATGGTGCTTCCATATTGTTTAAGCAACAAGGATGAAAAGCGAGTTGATTCCCTTTCGAAAGCACGCCAAAGCAACATCGATAGTGGCCTGCCACCAGTGGAAGAACCCAGACATGCCGTCCGGTGGGGTAATAGGTAGGTGGTAGTGCGGGATAGCACGCAACCCGTGTGCAGGTGCACTAGTAGAAAAAGGGTCAAACGTGAAGCACATTAGTGCCGGTTTGTATTAGAGCCGGCACAAATGTATACATTAGTGCCGGTTCCAACGGCTAGCCGGGCCGCTCTCATTAGTACCGGTTCGTGGCTAACCTTTAGCACCGGTTCGTGCTAATAACCGAACGGTACTAATGAGGGTGGTGGCATGATGTTGTCGATCTGGGCCCCTCCAGCACCTTTAGTACCGGTTCGTGCCATGAACCGGTACTATAGGTCCTCCTGCATATAAACCCTTCGTCCAGCTCGCTCTGTTCTTCCCCCTTTCCCCTCTCCTCTCCTCTCTGGTCCATAGTCTAGTCTGCCGGTAGCAGAGCTTGCAGACCGGATCATGGGTGAGGCCATGCATCCCGCGCGTGCCGATGAGCTGTCCAGCAGCGATTGAGGGAGGCCAGCCATAAGATCTTGGCGTTGGTGGTGGGGCCCACTTTTTCTAGATTAGGCGACGGTAGGGGGCGATGGTGGAGCCATTGAAGAGTGCTTGATAGCATGAGCTTGTAGAATAGATGACACACTACTGGTCCACTTCCAGGAGAGTTTGTCCAGGGGTTGAGAGAGGTTAATCCCCTGAATCTTATGCCAAAGCTCGACGTACTCAACGATGGCCACAAGGTTGAGGGTGCCGTGAATGTCGGTGATCCAGGTGTTATTGGTTAGGGCCTCGCTGACAAGGCGGTGCTTCTAGCGTTGGAGAGGGACGAGGGGTCAGGGTTGGGGCAATCTCGGGGATGGATTGCCCTAGGAGCCAGTGATCCCGCCAGAACCTGCAAGAGTTGGCGTCGCCTAGAGTCCAAGCGTTGGAGGGTGTCGAAGAATTGAATTGTGTCGCGATGACTGGGCAAGTGGAGGTGCTGCTAAGGTCGATCGGGGTCCATAGCTTGTAGCCAAAACCAACGGGTTCGCAGCGCGATTCCGGTGCGTTGGAGGTCACGGATGGTGAGGCCACCGAGCTCCAGGGGGTGACAAACACGCGACCAAGAGACCGGCAATAGCCTGCCAAGGGCTCCTTTCGCCCAAGCCAGAGGAAGTTCCGAACGAGCCTGGTGATCTTCTTGAGGACCGATAGGTTGATGTCCATGGCAAGCAGAATGTGGACCGGCGTGGCGTGAAGGACGTGCCGGACGAGGGAAAGTCGTTCCCTGCAAGATAGGAAGGACGCCTTCCAGGTGGCAAGCCTATTGACAAGCTTGTCCATGAGGTGGAAACAGGGTAGATGTCGGCGTCTTGCGGATAGACAGGGGGAGGCCGAGGTGCTTGATGGGGAATTCGGCTAGTGGGCATGAAAGCATGCACTCGACGGTGGTCAACTCATCGGCGGTGCACCGGATCAGCGACATGGAGCATTTGACGAAGCCTTTCCAGTCATTGGTATGCTGCTAATTTGTTGATAATACTTTTGTCAAAAAAAATGCAGTTTGGGCCCTATCCTCCGTACGATCTTAGTGCTGGTGTTAGTGAAGTTGGGTTTATAGCAGCACATGAGGAAGAAGCGAGAGCCTCTGCAATGCAGTCTCAACGGGCACTCTGGACTATGAACCTCAAAGCGCACGAGGCTAAGAAGATGGTGCTGGAAGAGTATGCATAGAAGGTGGAGAAAGCGTTCCATGACCTACTTGCTGATATGCTGGAGACACCTTCATTTATTGGTGCTGATGATGGGTATGCAGACCACGGTTCCCTCAGCCATGCTGGGCAGCTTCGCTAACAACCTTAGATGACATGGACTAAAACTACTGAGTTACTAGTAGCTAGTATATGCTATGCTCAAATGTAGGTACATTCTAATACTCCCTCCGTTTCATGTTGGCATTTCTTTCAGGGGCGGAGCTGGAGCTAAAGCTACCCTGATGCACCACTTAACAATGGCGTAAAATTTTCAACCAAATATATATTGAATAATGATGTGTTTCACAGCTTGTAACACGCAATATTCGACATAGTAGAAGTTGATGTATAAAAACAAAATGCAATAGTTAAAATGCTTAAATGATAAAATAAAGGACAAAATTACTTGAAAAATATGTCTTGCATTTCCAAATTTTAAAAGACATCATTAAACATCAAAATCCAGTAATGTAAAAGATAAGAAATATATTTACATTTTCAACTAGAACATAATCAAATTCCCAAATCAATGTACTTGAATTGTAAAAAAAAGTTACCTTTAGTATATTCTCTTCCTCCGAGCCATGAAATACTCAACCACTTGATCACTGGTAACCTTTTTTCATTTATTCTTTCTCCATATAACAAATGATATCATCACTCAAGCTGTCATCATTGAGGCAATTGCGTAAGGCCCCTCCCAATGCTCCACTTTATACAGGTGCTAAAGCTGCCATGTAGGCAAAAAGTCTGATGTGGCAAGGTAATTAAGATGACAGAGATGAGTGTGGTGACCCCAGGAAGAAACAATGCTAAGCGCAAGAACCTAGGCAAAAGACTTAAATGGAAGAATCCCACCAATACATGAAGAACTTTAGTTGCAAAACCATTAAATAAAGGATGCTTAGCACCAACAAGTTAAGCACCTATGCATTGGGGGCTTTAGTTGCTAAAGTTTTAAATGTGCTTAGCACCTCATGTTAGCACCAATGCATTGGAAGTAGCCTAAGTAAGTTTTGACTAGTTTCATAGCTGAAAAGCACCTCTCAGCTGTAGAGATAGGAATAGATAACACAATCACTAGTTTCAACAACCGACAGAACAAAGGATAGATAATATGCCTCTTTGTTTGCACCACTTATTTTTTTAAAGCTAGATCATTATACTTATGTTGGTAAAGCTAACATCTCTGCGCACATCGGTAATATAGAGGCACATATCCTTATCAAGATACCTCAAATCCATATCATTACATGTAACAAATAAACTACAAATGAGACACAGAAGTATAAGTACCTGCTTACAGTTAAAACAATACCTAATCCTACAAGTTCATATATACAATTGTTGCAACTTGTATATTTTTTTGGAAAAACAACATCAAAAAAGAATAATGACTAGTAATCAAATCGAGTGATGACTATACTTTAAACGAAAAAAATCAAAATCGTATTTCTATTTTGCTAAGAGAAAGGGAAAGACAAAATTACAGCCGCTTGGGTGCTGCAGCCTGCCTTGCAAAGTCGGGTGTGGGCGATCGGCTACCTGCTGGCTGCCGCTGCCCAGCAACCGCTCGATAGATTCGATTGCAGTGGCTAGGTCACCTGGGTGCTCGCCTGCTCAAGAACTCGAAAGGATAGAGGAAATGAGGACCATGTGTCAGACAAACACAATTTCCTAGTTAAATCTGGAATTGGAAGACGGATCGCTAGTTTAACCTTTCTTTTGAGAAAATAATGTTAAGCTTAACAAGACACGGATGGATCGATCATCGCACGTCACGTATGTGGGCTGCAGGGTGGTGCGGGCTGGACGGCTGGTTGCCTGGTTCGATGGGCCATGTAGCACTCCTCCTGGGCCACCTGATGCCTTGGGCCAAATAGCTGATAATTAGCACTAAAAAATAAATTGGATCCTTTAGCATAGCCTGTGCCACATGGTCTGCCCATTGGACTCCGCCCCTGATTTCTTTAGTACAAAGTTAGTGGATCAAGGAGTACCATTTTGACAGACAAACTATTTATCTTAAGCGAAGAAAGTTGGGTTTCTAATCATTTGTAGAACTAGATGATACCCCACGCGTTGTGGCGGCACTTTCTTCCATGAGCTTATCAAATCAATAGGATATATATTGGATGAATGAAAAGGAAATGTGGGTTGAAATGTTGTCATTCCTCAATTCTTGCATACCATGATATCCAGTGAAAATGGGGCTTGAAGATATTCAACCAAGTAGAACATGTGCACAATCTGTAAGAACATATAAGAAAAGTTATGTATTGAGGAAAAATGTATGAAACCTATGAGATCAAAATAGGACACAATATTGCTATTCCTCATACTATCTTTATATTTAATTTTCAACAGAAATGGACAGATTCCAGTAATGTTGCTAGGATATAAATGGGTCGTTAGAGCTGTATGTACACATATATTAATAATGCACTATGATCTCTCCCCCTCTCCCCCATAGAGACAACATCAAGGTTAAATTGAGCAGTCTTTGGAGCAGGATTGAAAAATGTGCCTCTTAGTTATAGTTTTATGTGCTGTAAATAATCAGTGAAACAGAATGCAATTGAATGGTAGGAATTGCATGCATTTCTTCGATAAAGCAAGCAAATCAGAATAGAATCGGAGAGGACATCCATTAGATAGTAGACCTCTCAATCAAATTATCTGGTATACTCAGAAAACATTGTAAGCTGAACAAAGGAATAGCAATCAAGGATACGCAGCGGTAATAAAGGATTAGCTCTGAATATATACACCACCATGAACATGAGTTCCACATTAAAGAACCAAGGGGGCATATAGGCCGGCAAAAGAAAAGCCTGATGACTTGACATAATCACCAATGGAATAACCCGAGATTATTACTACTCCCTCTGTTCACTTTTATAAGACCTCGAAGACATTTCAGACAATGTACAAAACAGCCCATTTTGAGTTGTCTGAAATGACTTATAAAAATGAACGGAGGGAGTACTTAATGTTAATTGCACAGCCAAAATATCCAATCAGGAAAAGAAACAGTAGCATCTCACCTTCGGGGATAAGGCATGCAAAATATTGATTATCTGTGGTAGAAGCTTGGATCAATCACAACAATGGCTCTGTCCGAAGATAACCACGTCAGCTTGTCGACCTGGAGATAGTTGACCAAACAATAAAAGATCCATGTAGATAGAATCCTGTACAGCTCAAGTACTCCCTTCAGTTAACTTAAATTTTGTGGACAGTCATGTTAAAATCTGACCACCAGATCAACCAAGGATACATATACTTAAGACATGATTCTGAGGAAATTGGGAAACTATTTATAGGAAAATATTCAAAGTCTAGGCATTGTATCTTTTTGCTTAATACCACTAAAATGCAGAATAAATTGATATGTTGTACAATGTGTATAATCAGAATTTCATCAAGTATTAAAAAACTGAATAGCATTCAAATCATCTACATAGGAAAACAGAAATTAATTCCTTGACAATTCTAGACATCTAACGTTCTCCATTTACTCTTCCAGCAAGACCCATGCTGCACTGCCAGATTTTGCTTGAGGCCATGCATGTGCAGGTTTCGCATGGATGCATCCATGGCGTTCATCAGCAAAATCCCCAGCCGGCAATCAACTATGTATGGCGCTAGTTCATTTCACAAGCATTAAGTCAGTATAATAATATCATCAATCGGTTTATAAATTGACATTCTATATGAGCTAGAAAGTATAAATTACCTTCAAATTGCGTGTGGTTCGGAGCAATTGGGCTACAGACCAGAAACAAATCGAACCTAATAAAGGGCACAACCCAACAAACGAATCAATCGCACATCAAGTCGTTAATTACTTGATACTGTATTATTAAGCCAACTTGCTCCTATCTGCACCTGCACCGAGTCACATCGATTCCTCAAGACTTTCTCCCTCACGAGGCTCAACCAAACCGACCCTCATATGAACGTCGGTGTGAAGAAATTGCGGGGCGCATCTTCAGGATATAGAAGGCGGCAACGCCAGGCAGACGGCGATGGCACGGAGAAGATTGAACATGGCAACAGCGGCCGAGCGAGCAGAAGGCGGCTTGGATCGCCATATTTGACGAGCACATGTTGACCTCCACGGCAAGTGCCTCGCCGTAGGGGAGGTGCTGGAGATGCTACCCGTGGTGCTCGATGAGGTGTTCGAGCGCGTCGCTGGCGATTGGGAAGAAGAATATGCAGCTGCAGAGGCTGCGCGGTGGCGGGGGCGATGCCTGCAGATTTGTCCCGTCCAGCGGCCACATGGTACCGGAAGGAGATGAGTCACGGTGAGGGATTCAATTCAGATTCGCCGAGCAGGCGTCCGCGGTCGAGCGGTGGTGGCGGTGAAGGAGATGGACAATAAAATCCCTCTACGGGTGATGAAGATCGATGATTGATTGCATGCCCCCACCCGTTTCATGTGTATTTGTGGTGGAAAGGTCGAAGAATTAAAACCGTGGGATGGTAGGAGAAGAGGACAACGCATTAATTGGGGAAATGCAAGAGGAAAGATTAGAAGCATTAGTTGTCGGGGGCGACGCGCCGAGGAAGGATGAGCTAAGGGCATGTACAATGGTGCTATCTTAGGAGTGCCACGTAGGATAGATGATGAGGTGGAGGAGAGAGAACTCATAAGAAAAGGCTTGTCTTATCTTATTTAAGAGAAGACAAGAGGTGATATCTTAGCACAATATGTCTCATCACATTTTTAGGAATTGCTAGTTATTGAAAATAAGGCTAAGAGATGACCCATTGTAGACAAAAAAATTTGTCATCTCTAAATCACATGCAAGTCTTAAGATAAGACTATCTTATCAATCATTGTACATGCCCTAACTGGAAGGGCGTGGGGCACCCGAGATCAACTCTTGGCAGCAAATCTGAGGCATATGTGGTCAATCCAACGGCTGAATAGATTTGGGATGACGTGCACGAAAATCAGCTAGTGGAGGGTTCCTATTTAGATACTAGCGGGTTGTGCGCGGCGGCACGCCGCGCTTCATTGGTAAATCTATATATAGTTTTGTATACTCAGCTCGAATATGTACGTCTTAATTTTTGGCTTTTTAGATCATTCTTGTTCCCAAAATTTATGTTGTATTTTGTATTATGGGCAAAGCATCTACAGAAATTCAGCACCATATTTATGGATGACACCACTCTGCCACCCCATATCAGTATTAGCATACATAATTTCATCTCCGAAACCGCACTCCTGGAGATATTTAGAATGGCAAAGCAATATCAATTATTTTAGCACCAATTGTGTCTGCCATCCAGAAGCTATCTGCTATACAATCTTCTCTTCGTCTCATGATGACTGACGACACACTCTGCCCTGTAGAGCAGCATTATTTACAGTCTATCCCATCAAAGAAAATGAGCCTACTACACTTGAAAAGAAACATTGAAGTAAATGAGCCTAAGACATCTGAAAGGAACCTACATACATTTGTCTGGCTAAACTACTACACACACAATTTCGTTAATTTCAGACTCCCATGATTTTTTTTAAATGATCTGCTGGAGCATTCCTGCCGTTTCAAAAGTTTCTCCCCATAAAATGATCTGCTGAAAATGTATCTGAACATATCATAAATATACACATTTTCCTGAGTATCAAGTACACTACACTATTATTGGCAACAGCAAACCCAAAACGCATGGTGCCAAAGGGAAGAACATTGCGCCAAGCTACACACTCTTCACACCATAAGGCCGAAACCCACTCAAACGACACGGCGAGGCACCGAGAACTCGTTGTGCCTGCCAGTGTCGCTGGTCGTCCGTCTTGTAGAAGTAATTCTTCAGTAGCTACCTCATATCCCTGTCTCGACAGGTAGTCATCATTCTACTATTGCTGCACATATCAACACAACTGAAACATCAAAAGTTCATAAATCATACTACTGAATAAAAAAAACCAGTGTCGCGAATCTTTGAATCTTTTTTGTGCGGCTCTTCATCAATCACATCGGCTTGCATAGATTGTTACCCCAAGTCTACAAGCATTGAGATACATCATGAGTTCATGACCCAATATTTTCAGCACATCATGAGTTCATGACCCAGACCACTTGCTAAAGTTCAGTTAAGTGTCAATGAAAATCATGTGAACTACAGAAGGCTTTCCTGAAATTCTGTGAAGTGTCATTCACAGTCATGTGAACTATACCAGAAGGTTTTGCTCATATCATAACATGTGCAAAGTATACTAAGTATGACCAGCTTGTTCGTTTTGGGGACCATTCCTTGCCCTCGTTATTTCTAGTATAGATACACTTGCTCTTCTCCACCTGAAAATCCACTGCCACTCTAAATGGACAGACTTAATATACAGAAGTGGTATATTGTTAGGATATAATATTAGACAGATATGCTACCCAAGTTATCTTCCATGCTCAGTATACGACTCGAGTCGTATCACAGGAAAAAAAAATATTTAAGCACTCAAGCGTTTAGCTTACATATCATCATGACTAAACCAATCAAAACCACTAAACCTCAGCATGAGCATTGCTATTAACAGATTGAAAGAACTTTGTTGAAGCACTTAAAAATGCTTGTGTCTGAATAACTGAAGAACTTGCCATGGAAAGGGTCTGTGCTTTTTCATCTCACGTTGCTCTACCTCTATTACCAAAAATTGAGAAGCACATGAAACCAAACAGACGAAATAAGCAATTACTGCAGAAAACAATGAAAAACACATTGGAGGTCTGCCTAGTGCTTAGGAGGAACCACTCTTAAGTCTTAATTGAATTGGAAGAAAAGGTAATATACAATTTACCTGATCGCTAAAGCACAAAAGATAGGACGGACGATGACCGACAACTCCGCAGACGCTTCACGTACAACAGGAACCACACCAGCACACCACCAAGTACCAGCGGCAGCGGCAGCCATACATCAGGTCGGCACTTATAAGATGAGCTCGGCCCGCCAATCAACGAATCCAGAGGCGTCTCAAGTTCTCAATCCCATCATCGACTGCATTTGCATGCAGTTCATCGACAACAGGACAAAAGGAAAAGCAAGAATACAATTCAACGTCACCAGATAAACCAACAGGACGCTTGACACAACAGAATGCCCCGCCGCCAACGGCGAGCTTCATATAGACCCGAATCAGGCGAAGAAGACACAAGACCTACAAAATAAGAACACCAAACAAATAAAAAAGCAGATCACAGAGAAGCACACAGAGAGGAACCACGGAAAGAAAAGGAACATTAAGATGCTCTTACCAGCAGCCTCCCCGTCCCAGATCGACGCCAGATGGAGAAAGATATGCGCACGGCGAAGGGGAAGAAGAGTACCTGACTGGATTTGGCCGCTCGTTCGAGGGATCCTACCTCCACCGGTGTCCCCCGTCGGCCGACCTCGTCAGCAGAACAGCCGGCATCGCTGGCCCTGGCCCTAGTTCACGGCGGAGTTTGGGGGCCGGCGATGGGATTGTACATGGAGACCGGGCAGTGGGAGCTCAACGGCTGTTCCAGTGGTCACCCGCCTTGTCTTCCTTTGCGAGGTGCCGGGTCGCCTCCCTTGTGCAGCCGGCTAGGACGGGGTGGATGCGAGGACTGAGGAGGGGGTTGGGCAGCCGAAGCAGAAGGAGGTGTGACGGCTGCGTGCGCCACCACCTCGGCGGCCCGGGGAGGGACGCTGGCGCCGGGAGAAGATTTGGATGCCGGCGGTAAGGCCTTCGGCAAGGCGCGGATAGGCAGAGACGATGGGATGGATGATTTTTCTGGGTGCCGTGGCGCCGTGATTTGAGAGATGCACGGAGGCATTTATAGTTGGGGAAGCGGTGGATGCCTCTCGACAGGTCAAAGAAAGACATGACGGTCGCCGCTTTACGTAGCTTGATCGAGGCGCAGAACTCTCCGCAGACGCAGGAACTCTCCGCAGAACTCTCTAGGCCCCACGTAAACGCCCGACAAGTAAATAAAATAGCACGTCGAAGAACTGTCCTGGACACGCGTCGGTCAGACAACAGTGGTAAATTTTTTTCCAAAAAAACCAGGTAATTGAATCCCTTACGGGCCTAGTATTCTAGTTATACTCTGGTAGTACATAGCTGTAGTAAAGCAAGGTAGTTGTCAGAATCCTTGACGATTTTTGCTGCTGCAGAATATATTGAACCTTGCTCTCTTTCTATTTTGTTTGTTCTTTCTGGATATTATGGATATACATGCTGGCAAACGGGAGCACAATCGACCATCAGCAAACAAGATGGCGTGTCACTACTTGACGCCTTGGGTTTTCTCACACCATCTCCCTGATTACTTGAGCTCGACGCCGTGTCCCCTCCCCTGCACACAACTAGCCTGGCTGTGAGGAAACAGTTGAATCTTAGCAGGCCTGGCTGGATGGTGCTTTAGACATCGTGCATGCCAAAATTTGAATTAGGCCAGACAATTAAACAAACCAAAACTTGTGGTAGAGCTGGATAACAGGCCCACCTAGATTCATGTGTCTTCTGCTGGCACCGGACATGCAACTTTCGACAACTCTCACACACGTAAAGTTCACAAGTTCGGAGTGATTTGACCTATTGGCACATGGGTGCACTAATCTTGCTCCTAGGCATACAAAGGTAGTACTTCCTTCAGGTCCGTGAAAGGTTTGAGTCACAATGTAGTCACCGTAGGCACCTCGTCATTGACAGAAACGTCCCTTCTCATTGAATGTGCATCGCCGGAAATCCTGAAATAATCCAGGAATAAAAGCGAGCACCAGGACTTGAACCCTGGTGGACTTGAACCTGGTGGGCTGGGGATACCACAGTCCCTCTAACCATCCAACCACAGGTCGGTTCGCGAACAAGACTAGGATTGCTATTTCTTCTACTGCTACCCGACCGCCATGGAAAAAGTTTGCATCCTAGAATTTTCTGATGCCGCTCATTCATATCTTTATCACCTTAATAACATATATGGACCGTTATGATTCATTATCATCTTTGAGAGCCTTCCTCGCCACAAAGTAATAAAATGAATCATTTCATGAGGCCAAGATTGCGAGTCTACTCACTGACTAGCCGTGACCTATGAGTAATTCAACATGGATGTGTGACTCTGTGGTGCAAGTGGTGAGAAAAGTGGGGGGAAATGGAGCTACTCTTATAGGTCATGAGCAGTGCGTGTGCACATGACCTTCAATTTTTCCATCTGTCAAAGATTTGTGGCAGCCTCCAGTTCTTTCTTTATGTGGCCCCTCGATAAACAAAAGAGGTGGGCTCCCTACACATCATTATGCATCTAAAAAACACATCATTGTCAGTCTGACATCAGTACCATGCATCATGGTAAAGACTTATTTTCCACATTGTAAAGAAATTAGTATTATGTACACTTGTCAGAGTAGTATGCGCCTTTCCAAAATTCCTGGTAAAGACAAAAATGTTATGGACTTTGCAAATGTAAAGCATTTTCAAATTTATCCTTATTATTACCCATCCTTCTCTTTCCTCAACCCAGGTGAACTCTTACCATTATAAAAAATATATCAAAATACACATTAAATACTCCAAGACATGCATCCTAGCAACCCTTAAAACTACTGAAATTTTATTTTGTGTCTCTATCTTCGTTTTATATTTCTATCTTATTTAGTCATCTTGATTGTTGGAAATGGTTCAGACTTCTATTTTATATAGAGAATGAAAACCAATCTAGCGATTTTGTTTGTTTTCTATTTTGTCCCCAATTGAGGCTCTTTCAAGTAGTTTTTTTTTTATCTCTTGCATCTCTTCGTCGGAAATTCGCAGAGGCACGCGGGCGCAGGGGCATGCACCTGCCTAGGCATGCCCAGCTGCACGATTGCTTCACGGATGCGAAATTGTTGGATTTCCCATGAGGACACAACAAGTTTCATTTTTTAGTTCCTTAAGCTTGGTGATTTTTTCATTCGTTCGAATCAAGTTTTAGCAGATCAAACTTGGTGAAGTTTTAAAAACTCATCAAAATGTATTCAAAAGTGGTCATATTCCAAAGCTCTTGTCACAAGGAACACGATTATATGAAGACGGAACTTAATTGGACTTTTGGTTCAGAAGTCATAAAAGATTCCAAATCGAAAGCCAAACGAAAAATGGGGTGTGCCTGCCATAAATCATCTCTTATCTCTTTATGGCACTGCAAGTTTCCTACTCCCTCCGTCTCAGTTTACAAGTCCTACACGTATACCTAGGTTACCAATTTTATCACCCTAATATAAACTATATAACACAAAAATTATATTTTTTAAAAAATAGAACATCTGAAGTTTACGTTTATATATTTTTTGTAATATATGACTTGTATTAGGTTGGTCAAATTGACGACCTAGGGGTACGCGCACGCCCTGTAAACTGAGAAAGAGGGAGTAGTTGACTCCACCCAAATGCTCGAGAGGCTCCTCTCCTTGGTGAACGCAAGAATTACATGTTTTCTCCGGCCCTCACGGCCTCTTCTTTTCATTCATCCAATGCACAACATAAACACCGAGGGGTGGCACTCACGCCATGACTAAAGCCACTACTTTGACCCATTACTCCACTAACCACGTCGTAGACTACCTCCGTTGTCCATACTACTCCCTCCTTTCTAGTTTATAGGACTCAATTCAGAAATCTCACCAACCAAGATAGATTGTGAGTGGTGGAATATTTTTTGTAGTTTACCAAAGCACCTAATTAATGCTCTTGTTTTACTCAAAAATTATATTTATCAATGCATTAATTGCAATGCATGCATGCATAAAGTGCATGCATTGATCAATTTTTTCTTAATATTTGCATACAATGATTTAATGCACCTTGGAATCTGAACATATGATGGGGAACAATCAAATTGAGCCTTATAAAATGGAAAAACTAAAATTTTGAGATAAGCCCTATAAACCGGTAAGGAGGGAGTACTCGGCAACCACCTGACCAAGCAAACTAGATGCACACACCTTTTTTTTTAAGGGAAACTAGATGCACACACCTAAGGGGGCATGTACAATGATGTACAGTCAGCCGTCTGTAACACCAGCCACGTAAGAGAAAAAATGACGTGGGGAGAGAGAATAGGAAAAAAGAGCTGGGTCCGTCTGTAGAAATAACGACGATCGGTTGGCGTAGAAATCGCTGCCTATAGACGAGTTGTTTCCCGTTGTATGAATCTATCGAGTATCGTGGGTGGGCCTGTGGATCTCGTGTTCCAGGAAATCAGCTTCCCCTTCGTCTTATATATGGAAATACACGGCTGACCATAGAGATATGATCTGAGTTGATCACCATGATTTACAAACCATTGGAGAGTTACGGCCGGCCTACTAGTCCACCCTGTTGTACGGGTTGCCTAAAACTATGGTCTATAGCTGACATGGACGCATCCTACAGACGGTGGCCGACTGAATCAATGTACATGCCCAGCATCTTCAATAGAATAGAAGATATAGATGCAAAGAATAACTAAATATTGCATCTCCAAGGCTGAAGAATCCCTCTCAAACAGATGATGTAGATGCAAAAAAAAAAACTACATCACCGGAAATTATAACACCTTCGATGCAAATATACATCTCCACCTACACAGATATAGGTAAAAATCGCGGCTGTGCACCAACTTCCAACCGCTCTTCTGTTACTTTCCCTTCCTCCTCTGTCCATCCGCCGCCGCTCTGATTCACCGCCATCTCGCTGCCCGCCTGTGCTAGATCCGGACGAGCACCACCCCCGCCGCGCCTCCACCGCTACTCTGCTGTTCTCCGCCTCTAATTGCCGCTGCTCCGCCGCCCCGATTCGCAACGCCGCCGCCCTGATCCGCCGCTCCTCCACCCCTCCGACGCTCCTCATCCTCTTTTTGCCTCGAATCGCGTCGCGTCGCACCCGTGAGCTTGCCGGAGCTGGCCTTGTTGCCATCGTTGCTACAGCTCATTTTTGCCGCGTCCGAGCACGCACTTGAAATCCTGGCAGGCCCGGCCCGGGGGGGGGGGGGGGGGGGGGGGCGGCCGCCCCGGGCCCCCGGGCCCAAAGGGGCCCTAGGCAGGTGCGTATTCTGTACTGGGCCTTGCTTGCCAAGTTGCAAAGGAGAAGTAGTAGCGTCATGGGGGGCCTGGGTAGCGAGCGCACACGCACTAATTTGTTCGCTAAAATAGGTCAACGCAGACACTACGCGCACACGCGCCACACCGAGATCCCCTCCTCGAAATCCCTTTCTCGCCCGACTTGAATTGATCTCGAGTATCTCCTGTGATCTGTGATGGCGCCAAGATTTCCCCATCACCTAGTTCTCCTCAACACCTCAATCCCATCCTCAGATAGATCAATTGACCTGCTGGACAACAAGTACGTCCTCACAGATCTAGATGACGGGCTAGTTTGGTTGGTGTCCACACCACAACATGCCTGGCCTGGCTTGTGCCTGAGTACCTGATAAGCGTTTGGTTGGTGCCTGAGAAGGAAAACGACTGCCTGGCCTGGTCCTCCCAAGTAACTGCATTAGCCTGGCTCCACCAAATAAAAAATATAATAAAGTGGTTTGCACCAGGCAGGGTGTTTAGCCTGGTTCAGGCGTCCATTTTTCTACACCTGGCCAGCGGCCTGGGTCCTAACCGGGAGACAAAAGTGGTATGGCCCACTGATTCAATATTTTTTTAAAGGTAAAGAAGGCAAGTGCAGGTAAGGAACAATCCAAACGCTTCAAGCCCAGGCTAGCCTGACGAGGCACAAATCAACGCCAACCCAGGCCCAGGCCAGGCGCTAGTTTTTCTCCAGGCACAAAGCTAGGTCACCAACCAAACTACTCCTACATCTCAAACCCAATGTGCTCAGTTCAAGAAGACAGGCAATTGGGATTGTCATTTTTGAGTCTGGCGTGAAAAACTGATGACCGGTAAGGTTTTTATCGAACTGATCTATACCTTAGCAACTTTGCTTTAATTTCCCTGCACTAATTTTTATTTTCATTAGATTGTATGCATCTAGCGGTGACGAAAGGAAAAAAAAGAGAAGAAACGAGCAGGTGAGTTAAAATTCATTGGTAGCTTTCAAGAGTAATACGAACAGATGAAGATGTCCAAACTAGTTGGTGATAGTTGTTGTGCGGGAACAACTAACATTAATCCAGAAGATGATGGCAATTAACAAACGATAGCAATGGTGATTATGAGCACATATTTAGTTCAACTGCAATAGAATTTGATAGTCTTGACATGTAACCATATTTATTACGGATATATGTGATCCAAGAAATTGGCATAATCTTGATAACAAGGAAAATGACATAATAGTGGCCCTGTAAGAGTAGTGTTAGAAGAATTAAAAGACAAGATGTAAAAAATATTTGATATGAAAATTAATTTCGATGCACTTTAGTTGTTTGTTATAATACGCAACAATCTGTATATTATTATTATTTATGCTTGTATTAAGGGGCCCCGGTTCTAATTTCGCCCCGGGCCCCAAAAACCTCAGGACTGGCCCTGAATCCTGGAGTTCCTGCCCGTAGCGCTCTTCATCCGGCCTTCCCGTGCCTTGGAGCATTGCACCCAAGCAGACCGTGCTCCGGCCGCCGCGTCGAGCTCGTTCCCGTCGAGTTTCGGCCACCCCAATTCCTCTAGTTTTCCCCAAAGGACGCGCCTCGCTCCTTGCTATCCGTAGAGACAAATGCCACTACAAACCTTCTCCCGTAATGCAAACCCGAGGCACTCCGCCGTGCTTGGTGGTCGCCGGCAGCATAAGTTGCACTTTTACATCACCAATTTACATCTCCATTTGCATCATATGTTGGAGTTGCACTTTTACATCACCAATTTACATCTTCTGTTGGTGTTGCCTTTTTAGAGATGTAAAATGTACTTTTTCAAGATGTAAAGTTTTACATCTTCAAATTTGCGTCTTCTATTGGAGATGCTCTAACAAACACTACTCTGTGCAGCCAAGTTCAGCACTTGTGCAGCGTCCCCAACAGCTACTGACCCAGCCGTTCGGCTAACAAACAGATTAACTCGGCTCCAGTCCAGATAATCCATTCAGCCGGTCTGACTCCAATGCCCCTTGCCATTTCACGGATCGCACAGCATCACGCCTTCACACCATAATTGACATCTCACCATGCTCGCCGCATCACACGGTAGCCCGGCATGTCAATTTCTCCGCGCACTGAACAGAAGCCTCGACGACTAGCTACTCCGTAAACTCTCTAAGTTACATGCAGACCTGAAACTAAAACCTGCAGATACATCGAATCAAGAATAAGGCTAACGTTGCATCCTTGTTCTTTGGCCAAAGGAGAAACTCCAGTCTTCCGTGCTGCCCATCCCAGCAATGACTGGTAGTTGAGTCAAATCGTTCTGTTACCTAGGTATGCTTCAACACATTCTGCACATGTCAAATTCATCACAGTATCACTAACAGTGCTACAATATGCAGCTCAGCTTTGTTCACGCTCAGCTCCATCAGCCGGCTTGATGTCTGGCAACAAACGCTCTTACGCCACAATGCACCTTCCTTCGGATACCTTCACATGGTATGAAAGGGGAGTAGAGGGGCTCCGTCTTAACCGAGAAAATTGGTTTGACGTACAACTTCCCCTGAACTGAATAGCTATTTCTTCTTTTGGCCCTGGACCACAGTGGAAAAAAGATGTATTCAAGAACTTTCCCATACCTCCCACTCAAGCTTCATCACGCTAATTGCATAGGATTCTATGATGCTTTCTCATAATTGATAGCCTTTTCTGCCGCCAAAGAATAAAATAAATCTTATCAAAATGGGGCCTGGATTGTGAGCCCTCTGCCGGTGGGTTATTTAACGTGGATGTGTGAGTGTATGGTGCAGCCTCGGAAGTGCGATGAATGAGGGTAGTGAGTGTGTATATGTCCTTAAATATTTCCGTCTGTCAAAGATTCGTGGCTGCTCGTGATGAAACATTTATTTCTCTTTTGTCATAAAAGTGAGATTAAGCGGGCTATATAAGAGTTTAAATATGTCCTTAATTTAGTTTGGACAAAGTGCATTTGGTTGGTTACACATTTTCTCCCTAGTTAGAGCAGGTACAACAAGGTAAAGAAATTAAGCGGGCTATATAAGAGTTTAAATATTATATCTTTGTTTGGCTGGAAGAGACTGAAGGGAAGCGGGCTGTGGATTAGCCGGCTACAACATGTTTGTAAGGTGGGCCGATTATTAATAGAGTAGTCAATGTTGGAAATATGCCCTAGAGGCAATAATAAATTAGTTATTATTATTATATTTCCTTGTTCATGATAATCGTTTATTATCCATGCTATAATTGTATTGATAGGAAACTCAAATACATGTGTGGATACATAGACAACACCATGTCCCTAGCAAGCCTCTATTGGCTAGCTCGTTGATCAATAGATGGTTACGGTTTCTGACCATGTACAATGGATGTCATTGATAACGGGATCACATCATTAGGAGAATGATGTGATGGACAAGACCCAATCCTAAGCCTAGCACAAAGATCGTAGTTCGTATGCTAAAACTTTTCTAATGTCAAGTATCATCTCCTTAGACCATGAGATTGTGCAACTCCCGGATACCGTAGGAATGCTTTGGGTGTACCAAACGTCACAACGTAACTGGGTGACTATAAAGGTGCATTACAGGTATCTCCGAAAGTGTTTGTTGGGTTGGCACGAATCGAGACTCGATTTTGTCACTCCGTAAACGGAGAGGTATCTCTGGGCCCACTCGGTAGGACATCATCATAATGTGCACAATGTGACCAAGGGGTTGATCACGGGATGATGTGTTACGGAACGAGTAAAGAGACTTGCCGGTAACGAGATTGAACAAGGTATCGGTATACCGACAATCGAATCTCGGCAAGTACAATACCGCTTAGACAAAGGGAATTGTATACGGGATCGATTGAGTCCTTGACATCGTGGTTCATCCGATGAGATCATCGTGGAACATGTGGGAGCCAACATGGGTATCCAGATCCTGCTGTTGGTTATTGACCGGAGAACGCCTCGGTCATGTCTACATGTCTCCCGAACCCGTAGGGTCTACACACTTAAGGTTCGATGGCGCTAGGGTTATAAAGGAAGTTTGTATGTGGTTACCGAATGTTGTTCGAGTCCGGATGAGATCCCGGACGTCACGAGGAGTTCCGGAATGGTCCGAGGTAAAGATTTATATATGGGAAGTCCTGTTTTGGTCACCGGAAAAGTTTCGGGTTTATCGGTAACGCATCGGGACCACCGGAGGGTCCTGGGTCCACCAAGTGGGGCCACATGCTCCAGAGGCATACATGGGCCAAGTATGAGAGGGCACCAGCCCCTAGGTGGGCTAGGGCGCCCCACCATGGCCCATGCGGCTAGAAGGGAGAGGGCAAACCCTAAGGGCAGATGGGCCCTAAGGCCCATACTCCCCGCGCCTCCCTCTCCTCCCCCTTGTGGCCGCCACCCATAGATGGGTTTTGGGCTGCCGCCCCTCTAGGGTGGGAACCCCAGAGGGGCGCACCCTCCTCCCTCTCCCTATATATATGAGGCCAAGGGGCTGCCCATAACACATGAGAGCCTCTCCTCTCCAGCGCAGCCCCGCCTCTCCTCCTCCTCCTCTCACGTAGGTGCTTGGCGGCCTGCAGGATTGCCACGCCTCCACCACCACCACGCCGTTGTGTTGCTGCTGGATGGAGTCTTCCTCAACCTCTCCCTCTCTCCTTGCTGGATCAAGGCGTGGGAGACGTCACCGGGTTGTACGTGTGTTGAACGCGGAGGTGCCGTCCGTTCGGCACTCGGATCATCGGTGATCTGAATCACGACGAGTACGACTCCATCAACCCCTGCTCACTTGAACGCTTCCGCTTAACGATCTACAAGGGTATGTAGATGCACTCTCCCTCCCTCGTTGCTAGTTTCTCCATAGATAGATCTTGGTGACACGTAGGAAAATTTTGAATTTCTTTCGTTCCCCAACAAAGGGTATTAGAGCTAGGTCTATTGCGTAGATTCTTTGCACGAGTAGAACACAAAGTAGTTGTGGGCGTTGATGTTGTTCAATATGCTTACCGTTACTAGTCCAATCTTGTTTCGACGGTATTGTGGGATGAAGCGGCCCGGACCGACCTTACACGCATTTTACGTGAGATGTGTTCCACCGATCGACATGCACTTGGTGCATAAGGTTGCTAGCGGTGCCGCCTCTCCCACTTTAGTCGGAACGGATTCGATGAAAAGGGTCCTTATGAAGGGTAAATAGCAATTGGCATATCACGTTGTGGTTTTATGAGGTAAGAAACGTTCTTGCTAGAAACCCAAAGCAGCCACGTAAAACATGCAAACAACAATTAGAGGACGCCTAACTTGTTTTTGCAGGGTATGCTATGTGATGTGATATGGCCAAGAAGAATGTGATGAATGATATGTGATGTATGAGATTGATCATGTTCTTGTAATAGGACTCACGACTTGCATGTCGATGAGTATGACAACCGCAGGAGCCATAGGAGTTGTCTTTATTTATTGTATGACCTGCGTGTCATTGAACAACGCCATGTAATTACTTTACTTTATTGCTAACCGGTAGCCATAGTAGTAGAAGTAATAAGTTGGCGAGACAACTTCATGGAGACACGATGATGGAGATCATGGTGTCATGCGGTGACAATGATGATCATGGAGCCCCAAGATGGAGATCAAAAGGAGCAATATGATATTGGCCATATCATGTCACTACTATATAATTGCATGTGATGTTTATTATGTTTATGCATCTTGTTTACTTAGAACGACGGTAGTAAATAAGATGATCCCTTACACAAATTTCAAGAAGTGTTCTCCTCGACCGTGCACCGTTGCTACAGTTCGTCGCTTCTAAGCACCACGTGATGATCGGGTGTGATGGATTCTTACGTTCACATACAACGGGTGTAAGACAGATTTACACAGCAAAAACACTTGGGGTTAACTTGACGAGCCTAGCATGTACAGACATGGCCTCGGGAACACAGAGACCGAAAGGTCGAGCATGAGTCGTATAGTAGATACGATCAACATGAAGATGTTCACCGAGTCGACTAGTCCGTCTCACGTGATGATCGGACACGGCTTAGTTGACTCGGATCATGTAATCACTTAGATGACCAGAGGGATGTCTATCTGAGTGGGAGTTCATAAGATGAACTTAATTATCTTGAACATAGTCAAAAGACCTTTTGCAAATTATGTCGTAAGCTCGCGCTTTAGTTCCACTGTTTAGATATGTTCCTAGAGAAAATATAGTTGAAAGTTGAAAGTAGCGATCAGTAGAAAGCTTATGTCCTTAATGCACCGCTCAGTGTGCTAAACCCCAAACATTGTTTGTGGATGTTGCGAACATCGGACATACACGTTTTGATAACTACGTGATAGTTCAGTTAAACGGTTTAGAGTTGAGGCACCAAAGACGTTTTTCGAAACGTCGTGGAACATATGAGATGTTTCGAGGGCTGAAATTGGGATTTCAGGCTCGTGCCCACGCCAAAAGGTATAAGACCTCCGACGAGTTTCTTAGACTACAATCTAAGGGAGAAAAGCTCAATCGTTGAGCTTGTGCTCAGATTGTCTGTGTACCACAATCACTTGAATTGAGTGGGAGTTGATCTTCCGGATGAGATAGTGATGTTTCTCCAAAAGTCATTGCCACCAAGCTGCTAGAAGCTTCGTGATGAACTATAACATATCAGGGATAGTTATGATGATCCTTGAGCCATTCGCAATGTTCGACACCGCGAATGTAGAAATCAAGAAGGGCAAGGGCAAGAAGGGACACTTCATGAAACGGCAAATCAGTTGCTGCTCCAGTGAAGAAACCCAAGGTTAAACCCAAACCCGAGACTAAGTGCTTCTGTAATAAGGGGAACAGCCACTGGAGCGGAACCACCCTAGATACTTGGTAGATGAGAAGGCTGGCAAGGTCGATAGAAGTATATTTGATATACATTAAGTTATTGTGTATTTTACTAGTACTCCTAGTAGCACCAGGGTATTAGATACCGGTTCGGTTGCTAAGTGTTAGTAACTCGAAATAAAAGAGCTACAGAATAAACGGAGACTAGCTAAAAGGTGAGCTGACGATATGTGTTGGAAGTGTTTCCAAGTTTGATATGATCAAACATCGTACGCTCCCTCTACCATCAAGATTAGTATTAAACCTGAATTATTGTCATTTGGTGTTTATGCGTTGAGCATAGACATGATTGGATTATGTCTATCGCAATACGGTTATTCATTTAAGGAGAATAATGGTTACTCTATTTATTTGAATAATACCTTCAATGGTCTTGCACCTAAAGGAATGGTTTATTGAATCTCGATCGTAGTAATACACATTTTCATGCCAAAAGTATAAGATAGTAATGATAGTACCACTTACTTGTGGCGCTGCCATATAAGTCATATTGGTGTAAACGCATGAAGAAGCTCCATGTTGATGGATCTTTGGACTCACTCGTTTTGAAAAGTTTGAGACATGCGAACCATGTCTATTGGTGAATACGCATGAAGAAACTCCATGCAGATGGATCGTTTGGACTCACTTGATTTTGAATCACTTGAGATATGCAAATCATACCACATGGACAAGATGACTGAAAAGCCTCGGTTTCAGTAAGATGGAACGAGATAGCAACTTGTTGGAAGCAACACATTTTGATATGTGCAGTCCAATGAGTGCCGAGGCATGCAGTGAATATCGTTATGTTCTGACTTCACAGATGATTCGAGTAGATGTTGAGTATATTTACTTGATGAAACACAAATCTGAATTATTGAATGGTTCAAGTAATTTCAGAATGAAGTTTAAGATCTTCGTGACAAGAGGATAGAATGTCTATGATATGATCATAGAGATGAATATCTGAGTTACGAAGTTTTGGCACACAATTAAGACATTGTGCAAATTGTTTCACAATTAATACCGCTGGAACACCATAGTGCGATGGTGTGTCCGAACATCATAGTTGCACCCTATTGGATATGGTGCGTACCATGATGTCTCTTATCGAATTACCACTATCGCTCATGGGTTAGGCATTAGAGACAACCGCACTCACTTTAATAAGGTACCACGTAATTCCGTTGAGATGACACCGTATGAACTATGGTTTAGAGAAACCTAAGCTGTCATTTCTTAAAGGTTTGGGGTCATGACGCTTATGTGAAAAAGTTTCAGGTTGATAAGCTCGAACCCAAAGCGGATAAAATGCATCTTCATAGGACACCCAAAAACAGTTGGGTATACCTCCTAATTCAGATCCGAAAGCAATAGGGATTGTTTCTTGAATCGGGTCCTTTCTCGAGGAAAAGTTCGTCTCGAAAAGTTGAGTGGGAGGATGGTGGAGACTTGATGAGGTTATTGAACCATCACTTCAACTAGTGTGCAGCAGGGCACAGGAAGTTGTTTCGGTGGCACCTACACCAATTGAAGTCGAAGCTTATGATAGTGATCATGAAATTTTGGATCAAGTCACTACCGTACCTCGTAGGGTGACAAGGATGCGTCTTCGCTTGAGTGGTACGGTGATCCTGTCTTGAAGGTCATGTTGCCGGACAACAATGAACCTACGAGCCATGGAGAAGCGATGGTGGGCCCAAATTCCGACAAATGGTTAGAGGCCATGAAATCCGAGATAGTATCCATATATCGTAACAAAGCATGGACTTTGGTGGACTTGCCCGATGATCGGCAAGCCATTGAGATGAATGGATCTTTAAGAAGAAGACGGACGTGACGGTAATGTCACCGTCTATGAAGCTCGACTTGTGGCGAAAAGTTTTTCACAAGTTCAAGGAGTTGACTACGATGAGATTTTCTCATCCGTAGCGATGCTTAAAGTCCGTCGGAATCATGTTAGCACAAGCTGCATTTATGAAATCTGGCAGATGGATGTCAAAATGAGTTTCCTTACCAGTTTTCGTAAGGAAAGGTTGTATGTGATACAATCAGAAAGTTTTGTCGATCCTAAGGATGCTAAAAGGTATGCTAGCTCCAGCGATCCTTTCTAAGGACTGGAGTAAGCATCTCGGAGTTGGAATATGCACTTTGATAGGATGATCAAAGATTTTGGGTTTATACAAAGTTTATGAGAAACTTGTATTTCCAAAGAAGTGAGTAGGAGCACTATAGAATTTCTGATGAGTATATGTTGTTGACATATTGATGATCAGAAATGATGTAGAATTTCCGGAAAGCATATAGGGTTATTTGAAAGATGTTTTTCAATAGAAAACCTGGATTAGGCTACTTGAACAATAAGCATCAAGATCTATAAGATAGATCAAAATGTTTAATAATACTTTCAAATGAGCATGTACCTTGACATGATCTTGAAGGTGTTCAAGATGGATCAGTCAAAGAAGGAGTTCTTAACTGAATTGTAAGGTATGAAGTTAAGACTTAAAGCTCGACCATGGCGTAACGTAGAGAAAGGGCGAAGATCGCCCCTATGCCTTAGACATAGGCTCTACAAGATGCTATGTTGTGTACCGCACTGTAGTGTGCCTTGCCATGAGTCGATCAAGGGTACAAGAATGATCCAGAATGGATCATTGGACAATGATCAAAATTGTCCTTGGAGTAAATAAGGACATGTTTCTCGATTATGGAGGTGATAAAGAGTTCGGCGTAAAGGGTTACGTCGATGCAAGCTTTAACACCTATCCGAAAGTGACTCGAGTAGCAAACCGGATATGTATAGTGGAGCAACCATTTGGAATAGCTTCAAGTGGAGCGTGGAAGCAGCATTTATAATATGACCTGGAAATTTGCAAAGCACACATGGATCTGAAAGGTTCGGACCTGTTGACTAAAACCCGCTGACTAAAACCTCTCTCACAAGCAAAACATGATCAAACCTCAGAAATCATTGAGTCTAAATCACATAATGATGTGAACTAGTTTACAGACACTAGTAAACTCTTTGGGTGTTGGTCACATGGCGATGTGACCTATCAGTGTTAATCACATGACGATGTGAACTAGATTATTGACTCTAGTGCAAGTGGGAGACTGTTGGAAATATGCCCTAGAGGCAATAATAAATTAGTTATTATTATTATATTTCCTTGTTCATGATAATCGTTTATTATCCATGCTATAATTGTATTGATAGGAAACTCAAATACATGTGTGGATACATAGACAACACCATGTCCCTAGCAAGCCTCTATTGGCTAGCTCGTTGATCAATAGATGGTTACGGTTTCCTGACCATGGACATTGGATGTCATTGATAACGGGATCACATCATTAGGAGAATGATGTGATGGACAAGACCCAATCCTAAGCCTAGCACAAAGATCGTAGTTCGTATGCTAAAGCTTTTCTAATGTCAAGTATCATCTCCTTAGACCATGAGATTCTGCAACTCCCGGATACCGTAGGAATGCTTTGGGTGTACCAAACGTCACAACGTAACTGGGTGACTATAAAGGTGCATTACAGGTATCTCCGAAAGTGTCTGTTGGGTTGGCACGAATCGAGACTGGACTTTGTCACTCCGTGGAAACGGAGAGGTATCTCTGGGCCCACTCGGTAGGACATCATCATAATGTGCACAATGTGACCAAGGGGTTGATCACGGGATGATGTTTTACGGAACGAGTAAAGAGACTTGCCGGTAACGAGATTGAACAAGGTATCGGTATACCGACGATCGAATCTCGGGCAAGTACAATACCGCTAGACAAAGGGAATTGTATACGGGATTGAGTCCTTGACATCGTGGTTCATCCGATGAGATCATCGTGGAACATGTAGAGCCAACATGGGTATCCAGATCCGCTGTTGGTTATTGACCGGAGAACGTCTCGGTCATGTCTACATGTCTCCCGAACCCGTAGGGTCTACACACTTAAGGTTCGATGGCGACGCTTAGGGTTATAAAGGAAGTTTGTATGTGGTTACCGAATGTTGTTCGAGTCCGGATGAGATCCAGGACGTCACGAGGAGTTCCGGAATGGTCCGGAGGTAAAGATTTATATATGGGAAGTCCTGTTTTGGTCACCGGAAAAGTTTCGGGGTTTATCGGTAACGTACCGGGACCACCGGAAGGGTCCCGGGGGTCCACCAAGTGGGGCCACATGCTCCAGAGGCATACATGGGCCAAGTATGAGAGGGCACCAGCCCCTAGGTGGGCTAGGGCGCCTCCCACCATGGCCCATGCGGCTAGAAGGGAGAGGGGCAAACCCTAAGGGCGGATGGGCCCCAAGGCCCATACTCCCTGCGCCTCCTCTCCTCCCCTTGTGGCCGCCACCCATAGATGGGTTTTGGGGCTGCCGCCTCTAGGGGTGGGAACCCTAGAGGGGGCGCACCCTCCTCCCTCTCCCCTATATATATGAGGCCAAGGGGGCTGCCCATAACACATGAGAGCCTCTCCCTCTCCAGGCGCAGCCCTGCCTCTCCTCCTCCTCCTCTCACGTAGGTGCTTGGCGAAGCCCTGCAGGATTGCCACGCTCCTCCACCACCACCACGCCGTTGTGTTGCTGCTGGATGGAGTCTTCCTCAACCTCTCCCTCTCTCCTTGCTGGATCAAGGCGTGAGACGCCACCGGCTGTACGTGTGTTGAACGCGGAGGTGCCGTCCGTTCGCACTCGGATCATCGGTGATCTGAATCACGGCAATACGACTCCATCAACCCCGTTCACTTGAACGCTTCCGCTTAACGATCTACAAGGGTATGTAGATGCACTCTCCCCTCCCTCGTTGCTAGTTTCTCCATAGATAGATCTTGGTGACACGTAGGAAAATTTTGAATTTCTGCTACGTTCCCCAACAGTCAATACTGATGACTTACTACTATACATGTTTGGTTGGCAATAGGTGACATGACAACTCCTTATAGCTGATTTGGTGGTTGTATTATTCACCTTGCTCTTACTCAGCGGACTTTTTATACACAACCATTAAGAGGCAGCAGCGAAAGCAATAATATTTATTTTTGAGACTATGCCAACCGCATAATAAAACATTGTTTTCAGTACACATCTTTAGCCATGCATAAAATTTTACTATACTTTTTTCTTAGTTTCTTCTTCCTTGTATAAGAGCATCTCCAACAGCCGCGCCAAAAGACGCGCGCGCTGGGTAAACTGGCTTTTTATCGCGCGTGGACGTTTTCGCGCGCTCCAGCGTTGGTGGCAAACTAGCGCACGCGGGAAACGATTGCGCGCTCTGGGAAAAAGGCGGCAGCTCGCGCGCTAGATTTGACGCACCACGTCCGGCGCGCCTATAAAATTGCAGCGCCCTCTGCCGCTCTCTCTCGCTCCCTCTACCGCTTTCTCTCTTCGCCACCGATACGACACCACTGTGCCACCATGCCGCCTCGCCGCCGGGGAGGTTCGGGCTACCACGGCGTCCGCGTGCGTCCGTCCGGCGCCTACTCCGCCTCTATTCGGTCGGGCGGCGGTGTGCACCTCGGCCTCGGAACCTTCGACACCGTCCAGGATTGCGCCCGCGCGTACGACGCTGCGGCATGGCGCCTCCGGCGGTCCCGTTGGGACATGAACTTCACCGACGTGGCGACGCGGGAGTGGGCACAGGAGTTGGCGCCTTTCCCGCAGCTTATCACTGACGAGGATCGTTGCAAAAACCGGAGGCAGGAGCGCCGTCTCAGCCTGGCCGAGATGGACGAGGAAGCCATGGCGCTGTGGAGGCAACGCTTCCTGCAAGACATCACCAACGAGGAACAGTTCTTCGCCGAGAAGAGGGCGGAGAGGGAAGAGAGGAGGAAGGAGCGAGCCGCCTATCGCGAGGACAAACGAACGCGAAAGACGGTCGCTAAATACAACATCGCACTAGGAGATGCGTCGTCCTGGGACTCCCGCGACGAGTGGTTCCTTGACACCTATGCTCAGACGTCGGAGGAGGACATCACCGATGTCGAGTCCGAGTCGGAGAATGACGAGTAGTAGTAGTTTTTTGTTTTATTTTGGATCGTAGAAGCAGGCTATGTGACGAACTATGAACTATGTATCGTTGGAGAAGCCTAGATGTACGCATTTTGTATCGTAGAATCAGGCTATGTGCCGAACTATCTCCATATTTGTATGCTCGGAACCAAATATGTATCGAGTCGAAAGGAAAAAAATGAAATATAGCACGCCTGCTGGAGCGGCTCGGTAGCTTTTATTTTATGGCGGGCGTCACTGGAGCCAAAGCACACCGCCACAAGCAAATCTGGCTCACCCGCGCGCAAAATCTGGCTCACCCGACGCTGTATTCTGATTTTTGGCATGGTATTCTGATTTTTGGCGTGTGACCCTTTAATTCTTGGTTGGCTCCTCCCTTTAATTCTTGGTTGGCTACTCTCGCTAAACAAACGTGCAGGACGGCGCAAGATAGAGAATCGGCCCTGCAAAACACCAAAAGCACGTTCCACATCCTTCCTTGCCCCTTCCTGATGTGCTGCAAACAACTTGTGCTTCTCTGTTTGTGGCATCGATATTATCTTCACAAAAGCTGCCCATTCTGGTTATATCCCATCTACAAGGTAATAACCATGTTGATATTCCTTGTCATTTACAAAAAAGTTCACTCGAGGAGCTTGGCCTTTCAGCTGCTTGATAAACAATGGTGATTGATTTAGCACATTGATGTCATTGTTTGACCCAGCAATACCAAAGTAGGCATGCCATATCTGGAGATCTCGCGAAGCAACTGCCTCCAGAATAAGACTAGGCCACCCTTTATCACCGCGAGTAAATTGGCCCTTCCATGCAATAGGACATTTTTCCCAACGCCAATGCATACAATCCAGGCTTCCTAACATGCCAGGAAACCCACGACCTTCACCAATGCAGAGTAAGCGCTCTGTATCTTCAGTGTTGGGGCTTCGTAAATACTCTGCAGCATAGGTATCAATCACTCCTTGCACAAAGTTCTTCAAGCAATCAACTGCGGTAGTCTGGCCAATCTTGAGATATTCATCAAGACTATCTGCAGGTGTGCCATAAGCCAATTGGCGTATTGCCGCCGTGCACTTTTGCAGTGGAGAGAGCCCTTCACGGTTAAGCGCATCTGTCCTTGTGGTGAAGTATGGAGACCACTCACCTAGCGCATTGACGATGCGAAGAAAGAGAGGTCGTCTCATCCTGAATCTTCTCCGAAATGTTTTGGCGCGGTAGAGAGGATTGTCGCAGAAGTAATCTCGTACAAGCTGTTGATGTGCTTCTTCACGCGGTCTATTCACGTATATCCTCGGACCACTCCTGCTAAGTGATCTTGCTTTAAGAGCCTCAAGTGTTCCCTTCAACTCCACAGCAATCTCCTCGGCGAAGGAGTCTAGCAGGTCCTCCTCGGCTAGGAATTCATCAAGTGTGTATAACTCTGTTGGATATGTAGTGTTTCTGGCATCACTATCATGTTGTTGATCTGTATCATCAGGATCATCTGGTGGATGGTTATACATAGGCCTGAAACATGTAACAAACAAGACAACAAGTGTACACATCAGAATAAGATCGAACCAAAAAAAAACAGCTGGGCGACACTGTTTAGATTCCTGAACCAGAGAACAATGACATGAAAGTTAAGTAACGAACTTCTCATGATAAAAACAGAATTGCGTTTGGTTTCTTAAAAAAAGTTCGTGTCTGATTATTTGTATGACTAGATAGCATCAGTGCAAATTTTGCTTCATCTACTAAAAACAGAGTAATTTTGTACACCATAATCTTATTCTGTCTGAACCAATTTCTCATAGAACTTCAAATTGTCCGTGTACAATATCTGAAACTTCAGATCAATAGATCCTTATGCATTTCCATCAGATCAATAAAACTCAGTTTGGTTCTGTCAAAAATTTGTTGCCTGATAATTCGTATAAGTAGATAGCAATACCTTGAAATTACTTGTTGGTACGTTCTGAAATCATTGTGTATTATGAGCTGAACTAGTACGTTCTGAAATCAATTAGAACGTTCTGAACTGAACAAAAATTATGAATTGAAATCAACTAGGTCTTCTTGGCCAATTATTAGTCAAATTTTGGCCATAGCCCAAGTCTGATGCAGAGAAAAAATCTCATCTAAGCAAGAATGGGAGGGACAAAGCATGAGGCGCACTAGGATACAGAACAAAAGAGTATTCTGATTTGTGAAAGGACGATACCGTCGAGCAGATTGTGGCTGGCCGGCGGAGCTACCAGCGACGGCGAACTGAACCGAGGGGGCTGGTGCTGTCCCAGATATCTTCTCCCGCAACTGGCCGGAGGAGCTACCGGTGGCGGCGACCTGAGCCAAGGGCGTCCCTGATACTTTCTGCCGACGGCGGTCCATGGAGGCAACGCCTGAGAGGCGTGGCAGCGTCGCGGGGCGAGGAAGAGGTGGCTATGCCGGGGCGGCGGCGCAGGGCGAGCGGTTTGAGGAGGCGAAAGGGGAAGATGGGGAAAGGAGAAGAGGCGAGGCGGTTCGGCGGCGTGCACGGCGCATAGGATCGAATTAACTGCGTTCCGCCTAGGTACCAGCGCCTGGAATCGTTTCTTCGTGAGGGTACCGATTCGCTCTCTCTCTCCTCATTAATTAATATGCCACGTCTGATTTTTGCTTATGTGGCAGGCTTAGCACCTGTCTAGGGTGGAGCATTGGGAGGGGCCTAAGGATGACTCAGAGCCACACAGACCAGACATTCTTTTTTGAGGAAGTTCTCAAACAGTCTTTTTTTTTTGGCAAAAGTCCTCAAACAGTCAAACCACAAGATTGTATCTTTTTAGACAATCACACGAAGCTTTATTAACTTGTGCCAATGTTCAAAGGTACAAAAGAGTGATTACCAGGATTGCCTAACCACACATGGCAGCCAACCCCCAACTTTAGACTATGCTTCACTAGATTGTGAGCCTCGACATTCGAGCTGCTAAACTCATGCACGAAATTGCATGAAAAAAATGAGGAACTATGATCTATGATTTCATGTAGAATAGCTCCGTATGTAGCTGGCGTTTTGTTCTTGATGTCGTTCACTACAACTTTACAGTCAGAGGCGACGTGAATCCTGCGAATGTTAAGATCTTCAGCAAGCGCTAAAGCCTCCCTGACCGCTAATGCTTCGAGCGTTGATGGATCCTTGATTCCCTTGATAACAAGAGCAGAAGCTCCTTGAAAAGTACCAGCTTGATCATGGCAAATTGCAGCAGCAACTCCACATCCTCGGTTGGCTCTGACCGCCGCATCTACGTTGATCTTAGCACACAGATCGGGCGGCGCTATCCAGTGATTAGGTCTCACTGTTTGCTATTTTACCTGACCATGTAGGCTTTAATGAATTGATTAGTTTCTTGGGGGCTCTGTAAAACTCCCTCATAAATAGGCTTACGCCGAGCTCTCCATGTAGCCCAAAGTGTCACCACCATCAGGACAAAATGCTCTTGAGATAGTTGGTCATGCATCTCCATAAGCACTTCTTTTCCTCCAACTGAAAGAAGTTTTTCCATCCATCCTCTCACCTTTTTCCAAATTCCGTCCCTCAAGTATTTGAAGGTACCCATTTTAGATTGACCAACTTCTGTGGGCATCCCCAAGTACCTTTCACTTAAAGACTCGTTTGTCACATTCAAAATCTGTTTGACCTCATCTTTCACCGTTATGGGCATCTCTTACTAAAAAAGATTGAACATTTTTCATTGTTTATCCTGTGACCTGAAGCATTAGGATATGTCTTCAATAAGATTGAAACCCTCTCAACCCCCTCAGCGCTTGACTTGAAAAGCAACAGGCTAAGCAAAAAAGATTGTATCAACGTTACCATGTGATTACACGTACTCCCTCCATTCCCTTATACAAGGTCACAAACTCAAATTACAGTTACCTAGTTAAAATTTAATGACTACTTTGCAAGCCAACTTTTCTTCTTGTTATCTGGGATCATTAATACGCCCACATGCATGCAAGGAAGGAATGAGAAGGAAGTAGCGCAGTGTCATTATGACTACATGCATGCAAGTATTAAACAAGTTGCTAGTACGAGAAAACATCATTAATTTTGCCTCAGTTACTATTAGTGGCCATGTATAGATACAAAATATATTTTTCATACTGGCCTTGTATAAGGGAATGGAGGGAATACTTGGGCCTTCTACTCTAAAATCTGAAGAAGAGAAAAAGAAACGGAAATGTTAACGCCCACACGTGTGGGCTGAGACCACTTCATCCGAACGCCCTCGCTGCCGTTAGATGCGTTGCATCAATCTTAAAGCAGGGCGCACAGACACGTCAGCAGTAGCAGTCGTGCGGGCTGTTTGGGTCCTCGCCCGAACGCTGTCTTCTCCTCGCTCGCTCACTCCCACCCTTCTCGTTGACCTCCCCCCTCCCCACACGGAGCAAGTGAGCAGAGAGAGAGAGAGAGAGAGAGAGAGAGGATCCCGACGATTCAGAGAGGATTCCGGCTCCGTCAGGTGGCCGACGTCCTCGCCGGCGACCGCGATGGCACAACTCCCCTTCACCCCACCCCAGCGGCCTCCTCCCCCAATACTCCTCACTGTTTTCTCCCCCTTTTCTTCGCCGGATCTGAAGACGGGCTGCCGGCGTCGACCTGCCGTCGTCGCCGAGGTCGGCGGGGTGAGGTCGGGTCTCGTTGTCTCCGCGATCGAGCGCGCGTAGCTCCGCCTCGATTCGGCACCGCGTCACGGACGAGGAGCCGACGGAGCAGGGGATGCTTATGGCTGAGCAAGCCACGGGCGCCGTCGGCCCCAACCCAGGCGACGGCGATGGCGCCAATCCCCTCCAACCAGCCCCCGCATCCAGCACGGGGTCGGCAGCGGCGGGGGTGGCGCAGCGCGCATCGACGATGATGTTAAGACGCGCGCGGTGGATTGCTTGAGGGCGTGGAAGCGCACGACGTGCCCGACATCTTAACCTCCCTCGCGCAACAATTCCCATGGTTGGTGGCAGCGGAGCCGAGGCGGGCCACTACAGAGAGGAGTTTCACCGATGAAAGGACGGCGTCGCGCGTGTGAGGCGGGCCGGAGCAGTGGAGGCGGGCTCGCCGCCGATGCTCTCCTCTAGTTCCTGCCGTCGTCCTGCTTCCCTTGACTCCTCCGTGGTCACCAGCACACCCCCAAGGTGAGCTGCGTCTTACCCCTGCTTCCTTCCCTCAATATCGATATACAGAGGCATTGTGCCCTTTGAATTCATGGCCGGCGACCGTGGCCGGAGTTGCTACCATTTTTGCCATCTTAATTTTTGAAGAGGCAAGTTAGTTCAGGTGGCACATTTACCCTCATCCAGATGGTATAGTTGCCATGGCAAATTTACATTTGAGCTAACTAGATTGTTTGTCATGTGAAAAAAGTTACAGATTTGCCATGGCTAACTAGAGTGTTGGTCATGGAAAAAATATAGGTTTTGCCATGACATAAATTTAGAACAATTTGCCATGACATGATTTTACAACAATTTGCCATGGGAAAATGTTTAACAAATTTTCCACGGATAAAATAGCACAAAGAAATGATGGAAAATATTGCCATGGCAAATACACATTCAAATTTGCCGTGTTATTTTTATCAAAATGTCAAACTTTTCGTTTTTAGTTGCCATGGCAACTCAACTTTTCAGATTTTCCATGATGTGTTGCCGCAAAACTAACAAAAGGGTTGTGTTGCCATGTAAATATATGATGTGTTGCCATGTTTTTCTTTGCAACATGGCAATTTGAGTTCTATGAGAGCATGGCAAATGTAGTTTAATATGTTGCCATGTTCATGGCGATTTTTTTGTGTTGTTTCACATACACGACAACTTAATACCAAAGAAGATGGCAAGTCTTGGTTAAATGCCATGGCAAGTTTGAACATGCTTTTTGCCATCACAATTTTTGTATAATTTCACATTCATGGCAACTGTTTATACATAAGCATGGCAAATTTGATAAAAAAAACCACAAAATTTTGAATATGCATTTGGCATGGCATTCAAATATACATTTTTTTCCATGGCAAATTTGACAATTTCTTGTGTTATTTCCGTTACATGGCAAATTAATGACACCAAACATGGCAAAATTTGGTTAAATGCCATGTCAAAATTTGAACATTCCCTTGCCATGGCAACTATTCATCATTTTTGTAATATTTAATTATTTATATTAGCATTCCAAATTCGATAAAAAAAATACATGGCATAATAGAATATGCATTGCCATGGCAATTCTGATCTTCTTTTCGTGTTGTTTCACAATTTGGCATGACATGATTTTACAACAATTTGCCATGGAAAAATGTTTAACAAATTTACCACGGATAAAATAGCACAAAGAAATGATGGAAATTATTGCCATGGCAAATACACATTCAAATTTGCCGTGTTATTTTTATCAAAATGTCAAACTTTTTCGTTTTTAGTTGCCATGGCAACTCAACTTTTCAGATTTTCCATGATGTGTTGCCACAGAACTAACAAAAGGGTTGTGTTGCCATGTAAATATATGATGTGTTGCCATGTTTTTCTTTGCAACATGGCAATTTGAGTTCTATGAGAGCATGGCAAACGTAGTTTAATATGTTGCCATGTTCATGGCGATTTTTTGTGTTGTTTCACATACACGGCAACTTAATACCAAAGAAGATGGCAAGTCTTGGTTAAACGCCATGGCAAGTTTGAACATGCTTTTTGCCATCACAATTTTTGTATAATTTCACATTCATGGCAACTGTTTATACATAAGCATGGCAAATTTGATAAAAAAAACCCCACAAAAATTTGAATATGCATTTGGCATGGCATTCAAATATACATTTTTTTTCATGGCAAATTTGACAATTTCTTGTGTTATTTCCGTTACATGGCAAATTAATGACACCAAACATGGAAAATTTTTGGTTAAATGCCATGTCAAAATTTGAACATTCCCTTGCCATGGCAACTATTCATCATTTTTGTAATATTTCACAAATATTGCAAACTCATTTATATTAGCATTCCAAATTCGATAAAAAAAATCCATGGCATATTAGAATATGCATTGCCATGGCAATTCTGATCTCCTTTTCGTGTTGTTTCACATAGACGGCAATTTAATTACACAAAGATGGCAAGTCTTGATAAAATAGCATGGTTAGTTTTGAACATGCTTTTGCCATGGCAATTTTTGTTTTTTTATTATTTCACAATCATTGCAATTTTGGTAAAATACCATGGCAATTTTTAGCATGCTTTTGCCATGGCAACTATTGATCATTTTTGTATTTTTTTCACATTCATGCTAATTTTTTTATATTAGCATGGAAAATTTGATTAAATATTCCATGGCAAATTAGAATACGCTTTTGCCATTGCAATTTTGATCTTTGTTTTCATGTTGTTTTATATACACGGCAATTTAATTAAACAAAGATGGCAAGTTTTGATAAAATACCATGGAACATGTTTTTTGCCATGGCAATTTTTGATATCTTTTTTTATTATTTCACAATAATGGCAAAGAAATCATATATAAGCATGGCAATTTTGACAAAAAGTCCCACGGTAAATTTGTATATGCATTTGCCATGGCAATTTTAATCTTTTTTGTGTTGTTTGATTGGCACGGAAAAAAAATTAATCCATTTTTTTCTGCCCTGTGATACATATGCAAATTGCCATGGTATATAGAACACTTTTTCAACAAAGTTGCCATGCCTCATGGCAAATATAGCCTATGCATCATGGAACTATATAGTGTATGGGTGATGATCTATAGAACATTTTAGTTCATGTCATTTTCCGAAACATATTCTTTCTGCCATGACAATTTAATATGTTTTGGTAAACCCTGCCATTTTTGTAAAAAGTAACATGATGGCAACTCGTAAATGTAGCGGCAACTTTTCTGGAAATTCACATAGTTTTTCCTACTTTTAAAGTTGTTGGATGGCATCGTAGGCTTTTTTTGTGACGGAAAAAAATCTAGGCTTTTTTTTCTTTACTAAGCTTGTAGGGCCCAATATAAAAAAGGCCTGTAGGGCCGATAGGATGGACGTTTGGGTGGTGGCAGCGATGCGGGCGGGGAGAGCGATCGTCATTCGTTCGGTCCAGCTGCCTTCCTGCCACACGTGTGGGCAGTCCAATGTTCACCCACACAACATCGTGTGGGCTGCCTGCGGGTATGCCACACAGAGTCGTGTGATCGGGTGGGCATTATGCCAGTGTGGCAGTTATCGGGACCCAAAAGAAAAGCCCACGAGAAAGCCCGTTTGTCCCCCGTTCGCGAACGTGACGACTGACGTGGTTATCCCGTGATTAGCACCGGACGGCGATTAGGGCTGCTGCTCGGCGACGTGCTCCTCGTTCCTGCCCGCTCGCTATTACGTAGGTTGAGAACACAAGTTGGAAGACCGCATCGCCTTCTTACTCATCGTCCCAAAGAGACTCGTGTTTCCAGATGGATCCCGCGCCTGATCCACTCCCCATGGAGATGAAGTATGTCTCTAGTGTCCAAGAGCTGGACGCGCACTGCGCGAACCCAATCAGATCGCTTTCGCACGTCCTTGCCTCTCAAATCCAGCGACCGACTTATGATCCTAGTCCAACCGGGCAACTCTGGTTTCCGCGTCACAATCGACAGCTTCTTTACTGCAAACGCAAGGTCAGGGGTGCGGTCGAGGATGGTTTTGAGAAACTCATCGAAGGCTCTGTCCGGGGTTCCGTCACTCAGATCAACGATGCCAGAATCTGTATCAACGGGCTCAACAGACTCCTGCGCAGCGCCAACACCGACATGCTGCCGCGCGGCACCGACCCTTCAAATGGTGGAAAGAGAGCTCGTCATTTCGGGTCGCCACTGCCGCCGACGGTGAGCATTAGTTCGCCTTTTAATTTTCGCCCATGTTTCTTCGGATAATGTGTAGATTAGATCCTACTCCCTCCATTCCTAAATATTTGTCATTTTAGAGATTTCAAATGGACTATCACATACGGATGTCATATTTTAGAGTGTAGATTCACTCATTTTGCTTTGTATGTAGTCACTTGTTGAAATCTCTAGAAAGATAAATATTTAGAAATGGACGAAGTATAATGTTTGCTCACAACATTCGCTTATTACCTCCAGTGCACAAATGACGACAAGGCTACCATCCAAGACTCGTCTCGGAGAGCACTGTGGAATCTTAATCTGAAGGCGCAAAAATTGAAGGAGGGATTGTTGTCTGAGCATGCTTATTTAATGAACAGGAACTTAGGAGATCTCAAGAAGGAGGCCATGGAAAGTCCTACTGATGTTGGCTCTGGATACATCGGCTTCAAATTTTTCCATAGCTCGGACCAACCAAATTATCTTGGCTAAGCCGCACCATATCTGCCACATAGATAAATAGGAATATATCATATTTACTAATAGATATAGGACACTATGTTATGTTGCATACTTTTAAACTGTGGTCCATGTTATCCCTTTTTTTAGCTGCCATGTTATCCCTTTTGGTTATTATAAACATCGTCTCAAATCTTTAATAGCATGTGTTCGGGCAGTAGCTTGCGGTATAAGCTGCAGATTCTTGGTAACAACATTTATGTATAGAAAAAATAATGTCGACTTTTGGATCATGCTTGTCTTTTATTTTTGTTTAGTTGTTTGGTACTTCCTCCGTTCCTAAATGTCTTTTTAAAGATTTCAATATGAACTACATACGAATGTATATAGACATACTTGTGAGTGTAGATTCACTTATTTTACTCCACATGTAGTTCATATTGGAATCTCTTACTTATATTTAGGAACGGAGGGAGTATAAAACATGTGATCCTACTGTGTGTATGTGTATCCGTGAATGCAACCGTTAGTTGTGATCCCTTTGCCATTGTCCCACGTGCTCCTTTTTTTAGTTGGTTGTAATTAAGGATTTTAAAAGCCAAGATGTGTAGTGGGGTAAAGTTATAGCAATAATATAAGCTCACTGGGTGAGGACAATGATCATCAAACCAGGTTACATGTCCTGGAAAGGGCATTGTGTGTTGGTAGACAGAAAGTTTTCCGTTCTGATGTTTGGACATGACACTTCGAATTGCATCCAAGCACCAACAGATTCGATGATATTAATTGCCAGAACTACAGATAATTGCATTAATTGAAGAGCTCATATTTGTTTCAGTGCCATTAGCCTTCTGAATGGAAGTGTTCTTTAGGAGGGGGTTGTTACCTCCCAGGAACGCTCGCAAGCAAGCCACTGTTTCTCGGAGTTAGTATAGAAGCTGAGTACAAATGCTACTGCCGAACTCATTTGGGTACAGTTCTTACTACGAGAGTTGGGTATTCCTCAAGACATGCCACCAGTACTATGGCGTGACAATATTGGAGTCACATATCTTTCGTCCAACCCTATCTTTTATGCAAAGACAAAGCATATTGAAGTTGACTTCCATTTTCTGAGGGAACGAGTTGCACAGAACCTGATACAAATCAAGTTTATCTTGTCTAAAGATCAACTTGCGGACATTTTCACTAAGCCATTACCACTTCCTTTGTTTGAAGTCTGTCAGCTCAATCTCAACCTTCTTGACACCGGTTAAGATTGAGGGAGGGTGTTAAGAGTCCAGGGTGTTAAGGACAAAGCATAGTAAGCCGTGAAGCATAAACTGAGTTTAGCAGTTGGCTTATAGCCGCTAAGCCGAAGCATAGTAAGCCATGAAGCATAAACTGAGTTTAACCATCGACGTACGACATGCCGTAGTTAAACTGGGCTTTGCCGTGTATGAAGCATACACAGCATCATACGTTTTTCCTTTAGTGATAGGTAGCGATTCGTGAAAGCGACCTTCAGTTTCAGTAAGGTTCAAAGGACAATTGCAAGTCGGGGGGCTGCTTTTTGTGCAGTAGTGTTTTATATGTGTCGGTTGTAATACAAATATATTCTATGATTCGTAAGTGGGTGCTCCGTAGTATTCATTTTTTATTATCTGTTCTGTTTGTATGCCTCTATGGTGTGGTGCTGTCTCAGGAGCACAAAAGATAATGATGTTATTAACTTTAGAATGGTGCTGGATGAACTGTCGTTGTTTTGTCGAATTGATAAACTTTTGCCCGGAAAGACGAGTACAAATGATCATGATACATACAAGAAGGTGACTGATGGAACGCTAGTTTAGTGGTGCCTCCTGGTAGCCACATTTAAACCTTGTGGCTTGGCCAACTGTCATATGTCGTCCTGAAAGCTGTGGTGGAGTTAGAAAATTTGAAATTCCAACAATGCAAGCAGGGAGGTGATACCCATTAGCCAGCGGTGGCTGTGTATTTTGTAGTCTCCAAGCAGTGGTGGCCTCCGTTCCTTGGAGAAAGTGTACAGTTGGGTAGATGTATCTCATCGGCAAGCCACTGGCCCATAATGTTTAGTGCCGTTAGCTCCGTCAAACAACAGATGGCAGACGTCGTATTATATGTGGGCGACCAACAAGAAAAAGGATGCAATACGACCGGAAATCCCTTTTGGAGCTCGGGCTCCAGTGAGGCCTCCAGATTCAGATTTGAAATTTCATTGAAATTCGTATTTTTACATCTCAAAAAATTCTGAAAAAAATCACAGATATACATGAAGGCATAATACACATGCGTGTAAATTTTTAGTTCAAAATACATTGAAATGAGGGCTGTGCAAAAAAGACAAATATGGAGCTGTTTAACACATGATACTGTTCATCCTCCCGGGCCATGGATTTGTCTTTTTTGTACAGGTCGCAACTCAAGGTATTTCATCATGAATTTTTACACACATGTGAGTTACATCCTTACATACACGCATATTTTTTTCAGAATTTTTTGAACCATAAAAATTTGAATTTGAATTTTTTAAAAATAAAGGCCTCCATGGAGCTCGGCCTCCAAAACGCCTTTCTCGCAATACGACTTCCTATATCGCTTCTTTCTCAAAAAAAAAACCTTCCTATATCGCTTGTAATACGCTCGGGCATGCAGAATCACGGAGTTAACCGACGAGGTAGATACCGAGCACAACTGTGTTCAACTACAGAGTAGGACATTCGTTCTTCATGTCTCTTCATTGCCTTTTCCATGCCCTAAATCTTACAATTTCTCCTCTACGGAAAGTGGGAGGCAGGTTAGAAGGACACCACTTCAGTGCGTCGGATAATTTCCTGGTGTCTCCTACTCCAAAGGCATTCACTCGTATCTTAATCACACGTGATTGCACACCCGCATTGTATTGCTGTGAAGAGAGCCTCGCCACCATGAATTACGAAAAAGATAATACTAACAATACCTAAATTGTGAGTTTTTTGCTCACTTTTTTCTTCTTTGAAGAAATATTGATAGAAAATCTACACTTGTGAATCGTGAGTGCTTTCAACTGTGGTTGTGTGTGTGTCTGATGTCTGCGGGGAGGGGCATGGTGGGAGTGTGGGCACATTCAATATATAGGCCTCAAAGATGTATCGAGTGTAACTTATGTCTAATAATATCCGACCATATATCATAGAATTCATATGGATGAGATTTTTTTCTTCATATATATAGGCCACCTAGTGCATTAGTAGTAGAAACGCATAAAATGATACTTGGTGAAGAAAATTATACTATTCTCCATGGGTTGGAGATGGAGAGAGAAAATCTTTTGTAGCACGCAGCCACGCACTGACATCAACAAGTTGCTTTGATTGCCTTCTCGGTTCATCAACCCAACCAGAAAGAACATGAAGATATTTGGAGTAAAACATTGAACAAAGTCGGTTTTTATTTAAATTGTTTGTTAAATAGTCTCCGCAACAAAAGCTAATTAAATGTAAAAAAAATGATATATTCTTATTTATATTGCTCATATAAATATCAACTGGTGTAGTACATGATAACTTCTACATCCCACCTACACAAGTGTATAAATCAAACTGGCATGCATCCTTCCCTAGGGCCACGTGAAGCAATGTATACACAAGTACAACATACTTCTTCAACTATCTACTGACTGCTTCACTTTTTAGTTATGTGCTGTTTTTTGATCGGAAAAGAGGATTTCCATCGCTCAATGATGGTTACAAGTATCCATACACAGCTTAAAGATCTCTTCTGATCTAAGAGAAGCCAGATTATATTGCGCGAGACGTAGTGCACCAAAAGGTTGCTATTTTTCTTCCGGAATAGGGTTTCCCCCCGCTTTGTATTACAAAGCAACCGTCGCTGATACAGCCAACGATACCACGCTGGGGCAGACAGCACAATCATGCCCAAAAGAAAACAAGAGAAAATAAGAGAAAGAAATGCGAGCAACACCTGCTCAATGAAAGTTGCAGCATCCCGCAACTCCTGCTCCCACCGGAGAATTCCTCCACACTCCAATGCCCTCGAATCGCCGAGTACCAAGCAGCACCTTCAAGAAGGACCGCGACGACAATGACGATGCTGCCCGGACGAGTCCTAGGATTTCTCCCAGTACGCGGAGGGGAGTGAGGGAGAGGTATACCCGGCGCCCTTCAAGAAGGGTGGCGGCGCCCACAAAGCGCCATCACCGGAGTCGGCCAGGCCCGACAGAAATTTCACCCTACCTCTCACGCCCACCACCCAGGACCAATTGTTGGCTCCACCCTGCCTACCGCCCACCACCATGCGCCACCACAGCCACGAGGTCACCACCGTCGTCTCACCACGACAAACGTCGCGAGGCCGTCCAGGCCGAACAAAACCACCGTTGATAGGGGCCGGAAGTACCGCAACCATGTGGGAGTGGACAACCTCCACCGGCTCAAGCGGTAGCAAACCGGACGCAGAGCAGGAGCACGCCGGGCCAACTGCCAAGCCAGGCCCAGATCGGGCCCGCTAAGCTCCCACCGCCGTGCTGCAGCAGACGCGGCGCAATAGCCGCCGCCCCCGTCTCTCTTGGCTCGCCAGACCAGCCGGAGGCCAAGCCGGCCCGTCCTGACCCAGATCGGGCCCGAAGGGGCCTAGATCTAGGCCTGGAGGGCACCGCCGACCAAGCCCCACCGCCAGGCACCACCGCCGCCAAGGGGCCGAGCCGTCGCCATGCAGCCACCTGATCTGCATCAGAACGCCACCTGCCGAGGAAAACCGCCGCCCGAGCCAGGGACCGCGACGGGAGAAGGAAGAGGGCCCACCACCGCCGGCCAAGAACGGTGCCGCACGGGCAAGCGCCTGGCCACGCTGGCCGACTGCAGCGGCGGGAGGGGGCGAGGGGAGGAGGGCTAGGCGGCGGGGGAAGGGAGGGCCGCCCCGGCCGCCTCGCTCGGAGAGGCGGCGCGAGGGGTACGGGGAGGACCTGTTGGCAATAAGCCATGCCCGAGCGATGGCAACTGGCGTCGGGTGCGCCAAGTGCGGTCTATCCAGGGCATGGGCGTGTATGTCCCGGCGTGAGTCCGTGCTCACGTTGGTTGCGTGAAGGAGCTACATGCACGAGGGCCGTTGCGATCTGTTGGAGCCAGCCGCATCGTGCGCGTGGCCGGAGTAGTTGGTTGCATGCTAGATGGATGGACTCGGCTGTTGCGGGAGGCTGCGCACGTCCTGAGTCTGACCATGCATGTAGCTAGCAGGTTGTGGGTGCATGGCGTAGTTAGCTGGCTTAGTGGCCGGGCGATCCATGCGTGTGCGTGCGTGCGTGAGGCCAATGCCTGGTGTGTGCCCGGCTATATAAGCCATGTATTGGTGTTGTGCAGAGAGGAGAGTAGCTAGGAGAGATGTATTCTCCAGGAGTCCTTCGTTGTGGGTGTGGCTGCGGTATGTGCCGAGCAGCTGAGTTCGTGCTCAGGAAAAGAAACAAGGGGCCGTTCGTGCGGCCGGCGGCATACATGCGCCGGGCAAAAAAGTGTCTTTGTGTCCTTCTTCTTCCTTGTATCCTCTTCTTGCTCGAGCGCAGAGAGAGAGGTAGAGCGAAGGAGAAGGCCGCGGCAACAACAGGACCGGGGGTGGGGTGGGGGAGGTGGTCTATGGGATCACCGATCACGGGGACGGATTTTTCCCGGTTCCTGGCTAGCCTTGAATACCACTCCTCTAATATGAGCAATAACATGGTTTCAAGAAATGTTAGTATAACATAATCTCTCACATGTTGGAGCGTCATTTAAATTTCATTCACCAGCAATATTCAGTTCAGCTTTGTTCACGCTCAGCTCCATCAGCGGGCTTGATGTCTGGCAACAGACGCTCTTACGCCACAATGCATTTTGGTGGTTCGCAATAGGTGACATGAGAACTCCTTATTGTTGATTTGGTGGTTGTATTCTTCACCTTGCTCTTCTCAGCGGACTTTCGATCTATACACAACCATTAAGAGGCAGAGGCGAAAGCAATAATAATAAAACATTGCTTTCAGTACACATCTTTACCCATGCATATAATTTTACTCTACTTTTTTTTAGTTTCTTCTTACTTGTATAATAATATCATAAAAGAAATGTCACATCTCAGAACGGGTAGGTGACTTTCTATATCGGAGAGAAGCCAAAGAATCTCTTTGCTAGATGCACATGGTATTGGCAAGATTGTAGTCACGACTACGGAGCAGCTCCGAAAACCCACTGAAAGTTCACCAACAATGATGCAAGAAAAAGATACACAACATTTGATCAATGGTCTCCTTAGCAATTATTCAATACATCAAAAGAATTTTCTATAAGCAACATGAGGGTTTACCAGATCTGTTGTTCCTACAAGTGGGACTTACTATTACTACCTCTATCCGGAATTTATAGTCCCATGAGCAGGTTAGGAGCGTCCTGATTTAAAGGCCGCATGCAAAACCCCCTTCTTTCGGTTGGTGCTCTCGGTAGTTTTTGCCAACGGAGACATGCAGCTAGGTGAGCAGATACTCATGTTCATGAAGCCAATGCATGCGTTTTGTTTAGCGAGCGGCCACAGCGCATTAACAGGAGGAGCCAACCGAGAATTTATGGGACATAGGGGCAGAGATATTTTACGAGTTAAAAGCACGCCGGGCCCATAAACTTGTCCGCTCCGTGATGGTTTGGCCCAACAACTTATAAAAGCTCACTCCACCACCCAGGAACTATCCCCCGATGTGCAAAAAAACCCAAGCCCAATCCCGGTTACATTTGGCGCCACGCTGGCACAGGTGGGCCGAGGCGGTCGTCAGCCACTTTGCAGAAACCCCCATCACGCTGGAATTAATTAACCCGCACTCCACAGCTGGGCTGCACGGAAAATATACAAATAGGGGCTCATATCGTTTCGTTCTCCATTTTCCGCCCTTGTCTCTTCGTCTCTTTCGGCTGAACTCGCACGGTGGCGACGCTTGCGGTTCCGGATGACGTCAGCCACCTTGGCGACGTCGCCGGCGAGCTTTACGGCCATGGAGCCGCCCGATTCCGTCGGTTGTGTGCGGGATCCCGGAGCTTTTCCTCCTGATTATGGTACGCCCCTAAGTCTGCATCTTTCCCTCTCTTTGTGGTACTTTTTTTTGGGGCAGGGGTTTGGTAGGGTTCTAGAAATAGACGATCGGTTGGATGAACGGGCTAGGACGATCTGGACGGCGGGCGCGCGGCATGTAGTGCTTTGTTGTTGTTTTGTGTGTGTTCTGATGGACGGATGCTGGTTAGGGTTTGGCGGCTTCAAGCTTTTTCAGAGAGAAAACTTTGTAATTTTGGTGGATTTCATAAGAAAAGTAATGATTTTATACGTTGTGAATATGAATGTTCAGTATTGGTACTTATTTTAGCATGTATGTAAACTGCTGTTGTATTATGCTGTTGTGAATCTACTGCCATGCCCTGTTTTCTTCATGCCCTGTTTTCTGTCAGCATTTTAAACTGCTGCTTATTATGCTGTTGTGATATACTGATTTGGGAGTGTTTCCTGTCGTTGTAATGCAGTGTGTGATGCAGCTATGGGGATGGCAGTGGACACTCCTTTTTTCACACCGGAAATAGAGCACAATGGATTTTTCTGTGGACCAAACAGCAACATTGAATACACAAGTGCTACTGTTGAGACCCTGGACTATCTGAATGCAAACACTTTCTCATATTCTGTGATTGAAAATCATTTGAAATGGCTAGGCTATCCTGTCAGTGAGCACAATATATATTGGTGTAGGCCTGATCATTTTTTGTCAGATGGTCTGATTCCCATTAGAGGAGATGGTGATGTTGAACACATGTTGAAATCTAGTGCAGATCAAAAGGTACTGCAAATCATGATTGATCACACTGGTTTCATCCAAGTTTGCAGAGCTGATGTCATTTACAAAGGAAGCACGATTTCTAGTTCAAGGGCTGTTTCTATTGGTGCAGTTTCCAGTAGTACAATTGTTCCAGCTGTTGAGGAAGAACCTGTGTCAGATATTGCAGCAGATGCTTATAGTGCAGAACATATTCAGATTGAAGATGCTGAGGAAGAACAAGCAGATACAGACTCAGATTTTAGTGATACTGACTATGAGATAGATGAGGGAGATGATGATCTATTTGATGACAACATAGACTATGATGTGACTGAAGAACATGAGGAGGAGGAGAAAGATGTGGAGCCAGAGTATGTTCTTGAAGATGAAGACTTGCATCTGTCCAGAGAAGAAGAAGAGAATTTGAAGTATAAGTTCAGGGCCTTCAATGCCAAAGTTGACATGAAATCCCCTATCTTCAAAGTGGGGATGGTATTTGCTGATGTAAAAGAATTAAGATATGCTTTGACTGCATACTCCATTAGGAATAGAGTCCAAGTCAACAAAGTGAAGAATGAGAAGACAAGGCTAGATGCTATTTGTGAGAGAGGCTGCCCATGGATGCTGAAAGCTGGAAATGACAATAGAACAGGAGGGTTTGTTATTAAGGCATATTCTGGAGAGCATAGATGTCAAAAGAAATGGAAGTTGAAGTTACTAACTGCAAAATTCCTCACACAGTATTTCATGGAAGAATTCAGAAATGACCAGAAGATGGCACTAGGAACATTTTCAAGGAAAGTAACCTCTGAGTTCAATGTGACACCAAACAGATGGAAACTTGCTAGAGCTAGGAAACAAGCTTTAAAGGAGATACATGGTGATGAACATGAATAGTTCAACAGGTTGTATGATTATGGAAATGAGTTAAGGAGGTGCAACCCAGGATCCACATTTCTTTTGTCTACTACACTTGTGAAGGACAAAGATTTCCCAATGGGCAGGAAGTGTCTCAAACAATTGTACTGGTCATACGATGCTTGTAAGAGAGGTTGGCTTAAGGGTTGTAGGCCAATAATTTTCATTGATGGATGTCACATGAAGACCAGATACAAAGAGGTGCTGCTTAGTCTTTGAGGAATAGACCCCAATGATTGTATTTACCCTATTGCCATGAGCTGGGTAGAAGTGGAGTGCACAAGCTCTTGGGAGTGGTTTTAACCACTCTTAGAGATGATCTGAATATAATAAACACTGCTCCTTTACAATCATGAGTGACAAGCAAAAGGGTTTAATAAATTCAGTTCAAAAAGTTTGGCCGGATGCACGAGCATGATTTTGTTTCGCATACATTTATCGAATTTTCGTGAGAAGCACAAAGGAGAAGTGCTTAAGCAGGATTTCGGGCCCTTGCTAGATCTACACATGAAGTTAAGTGGAGAGAGAACTGCAAGAAGATGGATGACCATAGCTCACTGCATTTCATTGGACAGAAAGATTGGATGTGAAGACATGGGTCAAAGCATTTTTCGTTGTTTTCAGCAAATGTGACATCTTGCTCAACAACAATTCAGAAGTTTTTAACAGGTATTAGTTCACCACCTTTATGTTATAAGCTACCTAACTTATCACAGCCATTTTAGCCTTCTTATTTGGTATAACTTGATCTTCTTATCTGGTATAACTTGATTTGCTTATCTGATACAACCTGATAGCTTATCTGATATAAGTTGATTGCTTATTTGATATAAGTTGATATGCTTATTTGCCATACAAGTTGTTCTGCTGATCATTTCTTATCTGTTTTTTTTTGTCTGGACAGTTACATCTTGGATGCAAGAGAAATGGCAGTACTTTCAATGCTGGAAAATATATTCTACAAGATAATGCATAGGATGATGAGCAAACAAAGGGAAGCAGTGGAAAAATGGACAGGGAACAGGGTTTGTCCTAAGATATTGAAAAAACTTGAAAAAAATACAGAGTATGCAGCTAACTGCCATGTTTCTGGAGCTGGACAAGAGCTATTCAGGGTTCAATCTGGCAACTCCAGCTACACAGTTGATCTGTGTTTGCACACCTGTGACTGTAAGAGATGGCAGCTTTCAGGGGTTCCTTGTGGACATGCAATTGCATGCTCGAGAGAGGAGAGAATTGACCCACAGACTCTGGTGCATGACCTGCTATACTGCAAACCTACCAAGGCCTATGGATATACCCTAGTTCCTCTAAGAGACCCAAAGCAATGGGAGAAGGTAAATGGGGAGAGAGTGTACCCACCGGTGTTCACAAAGCAAGTTGGGAGGCCCAAGAAAAATAGGAAGAAGAAACCTGAAGAGAAGTTGAAAGGTGGAGTAAGATATTTGAACAAAAAAGGTGTCAGCATGCATTGCTCCATATGTGGGAAAGCTGACCATAACAGAAGGGGACACTACAAGTACATGGAAGCCCAACTAGGAGGAGGATATGAGATGGATGAAAATTTTGATGATCCATCATTTCTGCAGGTTTGTCTCCAACTTTTCTCTTCAAACTGTGCATAAATTTAAGTTGTTGGTGTAATTACGCTGATTTACTTAAGTCATGTTCATTTTGTATGTGCAAAACATATTCCCTCACTTGGCAAACCCTATCTTAGATCCTAGCCAAGAACCAGAGTCTATGGTTTTCAGCATGGCACAAAGGCAGAGGTCATACAGAGCTCCCAATAGAAACCATGGCCCATTGCCAGATCAATCCTCTTTTGTTGCAGCTGCTGGTGCTGCAATTCCCCAGCCTAGAGTTGTTACAACTGAAATGAACATAGGCAGGATTACAAGGGCAACAAGAGGAAATGATCAAGCTGAAGGATCTGCAGCAGCTGGTAGAGGTAACAAAAGGCAGAGAGGTGCTGGAAGAGGAATATCAACAGGTCTTTGGGAGGGGAGAGGAAGATCAACAAGTGCTAGGAGGGGAGAGGATCTTTAGGCCTTGGGAGGGTCAAGAATTAGGTGTTGGCACATCTTCGTGCTTTGTCGTGGGTCAAGAATTTGGCAGGGGAGGATTTGGTGTTGGCACATCTTCAGGCTTTGGCAGGGTTGGCACATCTTCAGGCTTTGGCCGGGGAGGATTTGGTGTTGGCACATCTTCAGGCTTTGGCAGGGGAGGATTTGTTGTTGGCAGCGGTGTGTATTACATGCTTTTTGGAGAAGACATGCCAACACAAATCCCAGATCTGAATGGTCCAGCTGATGTTTGAATTATCCTTGCAAGTTCATGAATGTACTTTATTTTGTGGCAAGTTCATGAATGAACTTTATTTTGTGGCAGCAAATGTAAGAGTTCATGAATGAACTTCCAATAGTGATGTTAGGATGACAGCAAACTCCATGGTGCTGCTTTTAAGATTAAATGTATTTTGTGACAGTAAACTCTTATATGCTGCACTTGTTTAAGTGATGTTTGAACTACTCTCTGCTGGTTAAAATATGTGTCAAAGTCTGAATTTTTTCTGAATATCTCTATGTACAGCATATTCTAAAAAATTTCAGCCATTTTACCTGTGTATTTCTGGATGTTTTAAACTACAGCAGATTCTGATTTGTTTCTATGTTTCAGTCTGAAACTTTTGTCAAAGTCTGAATTTTTTCAGTCATTTTACCTATGTGTTTCTGAATCTCTATGTACAGCACATTCTGATTTTTTCAGTCATTTTACCTGTGTATTTCTGGATGTTTTAAACTACAGCAAATTCTGATTTGTTTCTATGTTTCAGTCTGAAACTTTTGTCAAAGTCTGAATTTTTTCAGCCATTTTACCTATGTGTTTCTGAATCTCTATGTACAGCACATTCTGAATTTTTTCAGCCATTTTACCTGTGTATTTCTGGATGTTTTAAACTACAGCAAATTCTGATTTGTTTCTATGTTTTAGTCTGAAACTTTTGTATTTTAAAATAGCAAAAATATAAAATGGTTTGGCCTGAGTATCGAACCCAAGACCTGCTGTTCTGCTCTATTGTGCTATGCCAACAGAATACGAGTAGTGCTTTGTCTTAGTACAGCCACTCTCGCGTATTGAATCAACTTTCGGAGTGCGGGTTAATTAATTCCAGGGCGAGGGAGGTTTCTGCAAAGTCGCGCGACGACCGCCTCGGCCCGCCTGCGCCAGCGTGGCGCCAGATGTCGCTTCGGGATTGGGCTTGGGTTTTTTTGCACATCGGGGAATAGTTTCTGGGTGGCGGAGTAAGATTTTGCAAGTTGGTGGGTCAAACCATCACGGGGCGGACAAGTTAGTGGGGCTGGCGTGCTTTTAACTCATATTTTACACACTATGGTTGGTTAGACTCACAGATTGTTATGCACTGAGGCATCTTGGTACCTACGTTTTGGTTTGGAGGCCTTTTAAACCCAGGCGGAGGTAGTAAGGATGACTCGGAGCCAAAATGCCACACAGACCGGACAGTCTTCTTTTTTTTTTAGCAAAAGTCCTCAAACAGTCAAACCACAAGATTGTATCAACGTTACCATGTCATTACATTTACTTGGGCCTCCTCAAACTCAAACTTAAAATCTCAAGAGGAGAAAAATTAAAGGCCAGGGAGAAAGCCCGTTTGTCCCCGTTCGCGGACGTGACGACTGACGTGGTTATCTCGTGATTAGCGCCTTACTGCGATTAGGGCTGCCGATCGGCGACGAGCCCCTCCTTCCTGCCCGCTCGCCATTAGATTGTGAACACAAGTTGGGAGACCGCATCGCCTTCTTACTCATCGTCCCCAAGAGACTCGTGTTCCCAGATGGATCCCGCGCCTGATCCACTCCCCGTGGAGATTTAGTATGTCTCCAGCGTCCAAGAGCTGCAGACGCACTGCGCGAATTGCGAACCCAATCAGATCTCCTTCCGCTTTCGCAAGTCCTTGCCTCTCAAATCCAGCGATCGACTGTCAGGACCCCGATTTCAAGTCACATTGACCTAGCCGGTAACACCTCATATCACTTTGCAGCCTCACGCATGGTATTCCCACGGGTGTCACCTTACCATGGCCCGGGACCGTTTGCGACTTTTGGCTTATGTATATGATAGTGTCGCTAACGTCCACATGACAGAGAACCCGGGACGACATGGCTAGTCGTGAACCCAAAGCGGCGCTAACCCATGGGGACAGGCATACATGAATCACATCGAGCATGTCGGTCATCAACGTATGAATTCGGGCTGTAGCACTGGGCTAACAGGACTCCGGTATCCCGGCTGTAGCAGGCTAGGCAGGACTCGAATATCACCGCGTGACATTTCCGAAGGCGATGTATATAGGAACGGCGTGAAACACATGCCGTCCAGTCAAGTGTCCAAACCAGTAGTGCTGCGCTAGCAGGACTCCGGAGAACCGGGCTGTAGCGGACTACTACCGCTCGGAAGCACTAGACAACATATCCCCATATGAGAGGCTGCCAAGGATAAACAACTAGATTGTCGGATCCCACTCATACCAAGCATTTCAATCATACACACAATATGCCCGATATGAGTACATACAACATGGCATCACAACAAAACTCTACAACTCAAAGTACTTTATTTAAGAGGCTCCTGTGAGCCATACATAACATATCCATACAGATAGGGGTCACATGACCCAACACTCAAGTCATACAAACATACAAACACATGCGGAAGCAAACTAGTCTGAGTACAGACTCTAAAAAGAAAGAAAGCTTGATGAAGCCCTTCTATCTACAATGGCCCTTCACAAGCCTTGGATCACCACCTGGCTAGTTCACTCGTCGACGTCAAGGTCTACATAAAACCCATCGGAGGGGGCGGTGTTGTCGTCTGAAAACAGTAATTAAGCAAACATGAGTACGGAGGTACTCAGCAAGTCTTACAACAGAATCCTATTATACACGCACATTCTCAAGAAGGTAGTGGAGTTATTGCAGCAAGCCAGCTTTGACTTTTGGCTAAGCTATCCTACGTGACACCACTTGAAAAGCATTTGTCGCACACGAGTCCACTAATCACCATCACAATACTCCACTGTGGATCCTCTCTCGCCAACCCACGAGAGGGCCATCCATGTACTCACACTTATCTTGAGGCTTTTAGTAGTATCCATTTACTTGTCTATGAACCGTATAGGTGACCAAGTAGTCCTTTATCATGGACGCCGCTATTCGAATAGTTTTATACCTTGCAGGTGTACTTCTTCACACACGCTCTCACCACTTATCGCCGCTACACGACATGTACTCGGCAACCTTCAAGCGGAAGCCCAGTGAGGGTGTCGGCCACGACCTGACTAAACACACGAGTCCCTAGTCCAGGTTTATCGCCTATTCGGTTCCATCCACAGGGAGTCCGGCCGAGGTTTCCACTAACGGCCCCGAACGATGTGTGCAGGGTTCCCGAGACACCAAACGGGCGAATCGGTACACCGGGCCACGTGCCTACCGCAACACAGCCCACCCCTAAGGTCAGCGCTGTGTGCGGCCCCCAGCATGCTACAAACACCAGAAACTACTTGCAACTCCCGGACTGAGGACAAGAGTGGTTAATAAGTCGAGAGGGTCCATTGGTTTCGGGCCCAATGCGTGGTAGTAGCTAAGTCTTAAATCACACACAGGGATCTCAGTTCTTAGGGACGGCTTCAATGAAACAACCCACCATGTACTCCTACATGGCCTCTCATCGATACCTTTACCAAAACGTGTTCAACACTTTCACTCTCGGACCGGACACAACCTTTCACTCCAGTTCATCATCCCGATAAGCCAGACCTGACACAACTCTAAGCATAGCAAGCATAGCATGGTAGGAATCACAAACATGGCTCAATCAACTCCTACACATACTAGTGGGTTTCATCTAGTTACTGTGGCAATGACAGGTCATGCAAAGAAAGTGGGTTCAACTACCGCAGCACACAACGGTTTGAATCGTGTTGTCTTAATGCAGTAAACAAGAGCAGAAGCGAGAACATGGGTTTGTATCGGAATGATCAATGGGTTGCTTGCCTGATGTAGTGGTGATAGGATACTGCCCTTCAGACGGATATTCGGGGTTATCCTCGGAGGCAGAACCTATCATGAAAGACACACCGAACATAAACAACACATGACAATATGCAACAATATGATGCATGCTATGACATGGCAATATGAATGTGTGTTGGCCTAGTGCAAGCTAGAACAGAAAGGGATGAACTCATTTGAATCAAAGATTCAAATGTTAGCTCATTTAACATAGCCATAAAGGTGCATTATCTTAATCTGCTTAAACAGCAAGGTTAACTTGTTCTATCATGCATGAAACCTTTACCAATGGATAGAATGGATTTTTCTGATCATTTTTCATATATAAATCTTTGCATTTGGAGTTACAGCTTAATTTCTATGAATTTTTGAAGTTTGAACTATTTTCTGGAATTTCCTATATCAGAAAAATTCCAGTAATTCAATTACTGCGACAGCATTGCGTCAGGGTGACGTCAGAGGTCAACGGGGACGTTCAGGTCAAACTGACCAGTGGGTCCCGCATGTCAGCACTTAATTTAACTAATTAGAATTAGTTTAAACTAACTAAGTTAGTTAGCAGGGGGGCCCACTTGCCATAGACTCAGGGGAGTCAACTTGGGCCCACCCGGTCAACGTCAATGGTCAAAGCCTGCCGGCGTTTAGTCGCCGGCGAGGCCAGACGCGGCGGCGAGAGTGCGTTGGCACGTTCCGGCGTCCAAATGGACGGCGGAGGCCATCTGCGTGTAGCCAAACAAGCCGCGCGTTTGGTGGTGGTGGTTGAGGTCGGGTGGCGGAAACGCCGCCGGCGATGAGCTAGGCGGTCGCGAGTCGGGTGAAGATGGTCCCGGTATACGGGCACGGCGCAGGCGCGTGGAGTGGGGCGTTAGGCTCTACGCGACGCGGTGAGCATGTTAGACACCGTGGTGTGGACGGTGGATGGCCGGAGGCACGTCGGCGACGAGCTCGGTGGTGGTGCGTGCGGTGAAGCTCCGTGGGGTCGCTACGGTGCACAAGAGAGCAAACGGAGAGGATGGGAGGGTTGCTGAGCTCACGGCCGTCACATTGGTGTACTCGACGCGGTCGGGGACGAGCTGGTGCGGCGGCGACGGCGAAGGGGATCTCCGGCGGTGGCGGTGTCGGGCGAGGTCGGTGCAGCGGCTCCGAGGCAAGCGAGCGCTCGGGCTCGGCTTGCTCGAAGGTGAGGAGGGTGGCGAAGCGCCTGGACACGGCGGCGCGTCGCAAGGTCGTCGGAGAGCACGGGTTTCACGGTGGCGCGGGCGCGACGGCGTCGGCCATGGTGCGGGCGAGCGAGGGAGAGGAGCTGGGGAGGAGGAAAGGTGTCTGCGAGCTCGGGGGTGGAGAGAGAGGGCGTCCCGCGTCGACAGCTCGGCGAGGGAAGCGGCGAGGCGGCGGGCAGCTGCGTGGCACGCATGCTGTGCTCGCCGTCGAGCACCTGCCTGCCTGCCTGGCCAAGCCAAGCAGCTCGCTGGCGCGGCGGCTGGGCTGGGCCGGCAGGTGGGCCGTTGGGTGGCGCCAGGTAAGAGTTTTTCGTTTTCTGTTTCTTTTTCTATTTTCTGTAACTTTGTTGCATTTCTAAAAATACCTAGGCAACTCCAAAAATCACCAAACTGCACCTGGTCCTTAGTTGGAATATATCCAGCATGGAACATTTTAGTTTGGGATTATTTGAGCATTTGAAATATTTTATATAATTTAAATGCCCAAATTCAAATAGCTAGAGATTTAATCCAGTGACCTTAGAGTGACCTAGAAATCTGTGCATCACTTCTGACAGTGGTTTAGGACCAAGGCAAAGGTGATGAACATTTTAGAAGGGCATTTCAGGTTCATTGAAAATATTTTTAGTAAACCCTAGTTGGATTCAAAGAGGTTCTGGGGGTTCTGTCTTCCCCATTTCAAATTTCTGATAAAAGATAAACATGATGCAATACACTAATGCATGGACTAGCTAGGATGTGACATCGACTCATGATCCTAGTCCAACCGGGAAACTCTGGTTTCCGCGTGCACAATCGACAGCTTCTCTACTGCAAACGCAAGGCCAGGGGTGCGGTCGAGGATGGTTTTGAGAAACTCATCGAAGGCTCTGTCCGGCGCTCCCTCGCTCAGACCGACCATGCCAGAATCTGTATCAGCGAGCTCAACAGGCTCCTGCGCAGCGCCAACACCGACATGCTGCCGCGAGGCACCGACCCTTCAAATGGTGGAAAGCCAGCCCGTCATCTCGGGTCTCCACTGCCGCCGGCGGTGAGCATCCGCTCGCCTTTTAATTTTCGCCCATGTTTCTTCGGATAATGTGTAAATTAGATCCTATAATGTTTGCTCCCAACGTTCGCTTATTTTTTCCTTTCTAAAACAACCTTATCGAATATGACCTCCAGTGCAAGATGACGACAAGGCTACCATCCATGACTCGTCTCGGCGACCACTGTGGAATCTTAATCTGAAGGCGCAAAAATTGAGGGAGGAATTGTTGTCTGAGCATGCTTATTCAATGAACAGGAACTTAGGAGATCTCATGAAGGAGGCCATGGAAAGTCCTATGATGTTGGCTCTGGATACGTCGATTTCAGATTTCTCCACAGCTCGGACCAACCCAATTATCTTGACTAAGCCACACCATATCTGCCATAAATAGGAATCTCTCCAATTTTTGCATATTTTTAAATTAGTCCATGCTATCCCTTTGGTTATTTTAAACATGGTCTCAAATCTTTAATAGCATGCGCTGCTCGGGCAGTAGCTTCTTATATTAGCTCCAGATTCTTGGAAACAACATTTATGTAAAAGAGAAAATAACGCCCACTCTTGGAGCATGCTTGTCTTTTACATTTTTGTTTGGTTGTTTCGTATAAAACATGTGATCTTACTGCTTGTATGTGTATCCGTGAATGCAACCTTTAGTTGTGATCCTGTTTCCGTTGCCCCGCGTGCTCCTTTTGTAGTTGCTTTTGAGGATTTAAAAAGCGTAGGGTAAAGTTTAGCAATCATATAAGCTCGCTGAGTGACAAGAATGACCATCAAATGAGGTAAAGAGCATTGTTGGGGTGGACACAAAGTTTTCCATTCCGATGTTTGGACATGCATGCCACATCGAATTGTATCCAAGCACCAAGAGGGTCGATGATATTAAAAGCCAGAACTACAGTCAAGTACTCCCTCCGTTCCAAATTACTCGTCGTGGTTTTAGTTCAAAGTACCAAATAAGTGCATTGCTTAAAGAGTTCATGTTTGTTTCAGCGCCATTAGCCTTCTGAATGGAAGTGTGCTTTAGGAGGGGGTTGTTACCTCCCAGAAGACCTTTTTTTTTTGCCAAGGACCAAGGGGAGGCCATTTTAAGTAAAAGGGAACTGTAATCCTTATTGCGATTGTCTTTCCTTGAAAAAAATTTGAAAAGCTTAATCCAAGAAAGTTTAATTTTGTTAATTAAACAATATTAAACGCAATGCATGGTTGCATGGTCATGGATCTCCAGCGGATCAAGGGCTGCAACATGCACGGTGCGGGAGAATCCCTTTTCTCCCTCTTGTTTTCCTAGTAAACTAAGTATCATAATCCTTTTCAAAATTTAAACTAAATATCACAATCATGCTATAACATCAATAAAGGTACCCGGATGAGCTCTTCGGACCGTTTCCCCCTAACTCTCCGACTTTATGCTTATCCTAAAAAAAGAATGAACCAGGAGATAATAAACGAGGCTTCTTTGTTGATTGGTTTTGGATATAGTTCAATCATATCAAGCACAGCATGATCTCCGTGATCATCTACCTATGACTTCTCATTGCAACTTCTGAAGAAAAATCCAATTGGCTCATAAATCTTCGAAGTTACGACCTCTAACAACCCCTTAATTTCGTTTTGTCTCACACGTAACTTTGGGAAATTCTAGTCCATGCACGCATAGTAATAGTGTCATGTCTAATTAAATTCATCCAAATTGGTAACAATTCAGTCCTATGGGTTTGCACAGAAGGTCGAGCAAGGTAAAGGTGCGTACAGAGGGTCGGTGAAACAAAATGCATTTTATTGGCAGTATGGTGCACTGCATTTAAATAATTGGTTTACATTGTCTCATGTCTCTGTAGCCAGCTTTGAAACCGTCGTTTAATGATCATGGTGGTCCGAACGCGAGGGGGACATGTGCCTGTAGAGCCGTTACTTGGATTTGAGTTTTGTTTCGTAATATCCAAAATTTCTAAGGTGCCCTTTTGTGTTGGCCTTTGGATGAACAAGGACAATTTTGGCATTTGAGGAGCCTTTCGACGAATCTATTCCAGAAGCTTCTGAGCCCACCTTTTCTCTGTAAAGAATGGGGTAAAATCTCTGCCCTGCCTCATTATGGTGCGCAGCAAACTAATGAAAAAACAGGCAAAAACCGGTACCAATGTCCACACAAGAGGTCATGGAACATGATAACGCATAGGGAACCGGCTGATTTGGCTATCCATGTAGACTCCGCAAACAATGCCAAGCAGAGAATATCAGTCGAGGTTGACTACAAACGCCATGGTTATAACAATCGTCCTCGATCTGCCGACTCAACTTTGCCGCAGACAAACGTCAATGGAACGACCATCTAAGGCATGTCATGAAACCCATGTCGTCCCATTCCAAAGAGTCAACCAGGCACGTCAATGATAGGCAGCTCCGACTTGGATTGAGCTTCCAAGGAGAAAAATATAGGGTTTGCATAGACCAAGACTCTCGCAGACGACCAGCATTTACGCCAGTGGCGGCGCTAGGACATGCAGGCAGTGATGTAAAATACTTTAAAATTGTACATGTACGTACACATATACATTAGAAACAGTTTCTCATCCAATTTTTGTGATGTCGCTTGACTTGACATCATAGTTAGCGTGTAGCTTCGCCACTGCTTCACGTGTCATTATCAACATCGCGACTCCTCCACAACAGCTCCTTCACGTGTCATGAATGGCGAAGCATGGAAGACACATGCTGGTTTATGTAGCACCACCCGGCAAAAATGTGACCATCTTGGAGTAGTAGCATAGAATAGGGTAGGTTATATAAAGCAGGGCGAAAGCCTTTTTCGATAATAGGGTAGATTTATATTTAAGATAGTCAAGTAGGCCACACATCGAACAAGATTGTTGGAAACAAATCTTCTTGACACAAAAAAAATTAAAACACATCTTCTTTTCTTTTTATGTTAGTATACGTACACTATTTCACACATATCGCACTGATTTACACTTTTAGTCGCTGAAGATTGCGTGTCAATTCTAAAGAATCTCTTATCCATGCAAAATGACGATCTCCAGATAGAATAGGGTCGGTTTATAACAGAGATGGTCAAGTAGGCCACACATTGAATATGGGTTTTAAACACACATCTTCATTTCTTTTTATGTTAGTACATACACTATTTCACACATATCTGCACTGATTACACTTTTTGTCGCCGAAGATTTCGTGTTAATTCTAAGGAATCTCTTATCCATGCAAAATGCCGATCACCAGATCACTTTTACCAGACTCTACTAATACTACTCCATCGAGTGAATTTTACGGTTTTGAAAAGAGCAATATAATCCTGAATCCTGTTGGAAACAGAACGCCTAAGGGCTACCCGACGCCTCTGACCCAAATTGTGTTGTTTTCCAATTCCCTCCCACAAGACTAAATCTGACCGAGCCTATGAGATTAATGAGTACGTCAACTTGAATATAGATAAGCAACAGTTTACGTATCAAAGAGCTTTTCCAAGACCACGAGACGTCCTAGCTAGCCGTAGCACCCCAAAAGGCTAGGGTTCCTCCGCCTCCTGCCGGCGCCGTCGCCTGTCCACCCTGTCTCCGGTGGCCTTAGGGCCATGAGGGCGGAGTGGATCCCAGCCCTTGCCGGTGGGAGTGCTCAATTTTTAGATATTACGGGGGCGGCTATTTGAAAATGGAATAAATGTCTCCCCGCCTAGTCCCCGTTCCGTTGATGCGTCTATCAACATTGGTGGGTGTGTTGATATGTGTCTCCGGCGGAGTTGTCTTTGGTGAATTTGCTCGGATCTTTTCATCGTCCGCCTATGATCTTGTGTCTTCAGGTTGGAGTCTTATGATCTACACTCTGCGCCGGCGGCGGTTGCTATTCTGGTGCATTGACCCTATGGGGTCTTGGCACGATGACTCTCCGACTGTCTACTATAACAAGGTTTGCCTGGCTCCAGCGAGAGAGGGGCGATGACTATGGCGCCCCATCGGCTCGATTCAGTGCTTATAGTCGTCGCTAGGTGGTCTACGGGTCTGGATGTAATTTTTATTATATCTAGTGTTCATTATACTACCATTATTGAAGATGAATAGATTGGAAGTTTTCCCCGCAAGAAAAAAATCTTACCGAGCCTATCAAGAGTAAACACCACTCAAAGACAACAACAAGACTGACTCAAATAAACTGAAAATTGTTCCAGAGATCGAGTCAGATCCTGAGCTGGTAACCTATGGGGCTAGCTAATCAAAACAATTCGATCAACACAGAAAATGACCCATCAAAGTAGATCGAATTAATTTGTATGTTTCAACAAAGAAACAGATCAAGTAAGGGCTCCGGCCTTTGGAACTTTTGCCCTTCTTTCCACGGATATGCTTGGAATTAAGCTGCAACCATGGACTGGCCCACTTGACATGAATATTACATGTGAGACTCGGGATTTGTATGGCCATGAGAATCTACTTGCATACAATGCTACTCTCTTCGTCTGCTAGTGTTTGAAAAATGTCTTACATTATGCAACAGAGGGAGTACATTTTTACACTATTAACTCATTTTTTTGTCGCAATATATATGTAGTGTATGGTTGTTCTCTTGATGACAGAGATCACTTCTTAACATTCAGATGTTGTATCAAAAATATCAATTTCCAAAATGAATGAAAAAACATATCCATCCTTATAAATGTAGAGCGACTAGAATATTTGAGTAATTGCATTTTTAACGCTGGTAACTGTACATCTTTCCACCGATATGCCATTCCTACCACATACAATTTTTTATCTTTTTGCACAAAGGCCAAAAGCCATATATAAAAGTTGACCAATCCGTACATGGCCACCCTTATCTACTACCACTATAAAAGCACGAAAAGGCGGAGAACCAAATCATCTCAACCATCGAAACATGTTGATCTGATGGTCCAAATCATCTCATAGCATCAAACGCGTTTGACACTCTAATTACCCACCATTACCATTGGTTATAACCACGATTAGCTTATACAACAAAAAAAGGCCTTGCCTAGGCAGACCACCCGATACCCTTCCCACCGGCCGCCCGCCCACTATCCCCCGTTCCTCTCGCAAACCACCAGGTCGTTTCGTCCCCCAGCCCCACCAGCCCCTTTCCCGCCACCACCATTCTCTTCTGCTTGCATGCTCTTGCCCTGCCCGCACCTCCCACATGCTTTTCATGGCTGCCGCCTGGCCCGCCTCACGAAACCGGCACCATCATGCGACCTGTTGTGGATCCGCTCGAGGGGGTAGACGAAGCAGGGCGGCGGTTTTTACCGGCGCCAAGGAGGGCGAACAGGAGAGCATCCCGGCGACCACCACGCCGTCCGCGATAGGCGTCGTTGGCATGCCACCGGACGCCCGATCTGGCGAGAGGAACCACCGCCTCACTCCTTCGATGCCGTGTCGAGATCCGCTGGCTAATTGGATCCACGGATGTTGCTCCTCCGTTTAGCCGTGCCAGAGCCCTCCTCAGCCGGTTACCCGTGCCAGAGCCCTCCTCCTCTCTTCTCTCTCCCTCTCCTCACTAATCTCTCTTCATCTCCCGTTCCCGTGCTGCAGGAGACCATGGCCATGGTCCAAGCTCCGCCGGACCTTCCCTCGCGACTGACGGCCTTCCTCTAGGCCAGATCGACGACGGCGACGCCCAGGTCTGCCCCGCCGCCATTCATCCGCCTTGCCTAGCCACACTGTGCATCCGGACCACCTCCCCAAACAGCGCGTCGTCCCCAAGGCGGCGCCGCTCTCGGCCGTGGCGCAGAAGGTGCCGTCGTCGCCCTCCATGTCATCATCTGGCTGGTCCATCGAGGGACTCCTGCAGTTCTCTGTACGGACACCGACCGTCTATCACAAATCAATTAGGTGAACCTTTAAATCAAATCAATATGGTGATTGTTTTGGTGTGTTCAATCAGCTTCCATGGCAAGTAGTAACGTTGGAGGGATCCTCACATTTCCATTTTTTTGGTGCTAATCGGTCAGATCTTCGTTTGACATGGTAGCTTATGAGCATGCGTACCCCGCAACGTCAAAGGAATACTCGGTTTCAGAGTTAATTTTTGTATGTCTGGCTCACCTAAATACTGATTTGATTTACTGCTGGGTTATTGAATAGGAAACAGGAAAGCGAGGTGCAACTCAAGCAAATAAACGGTAGAAGAATGAAGAAGTAAGCGAGGTGCAACAAGGTCTGCAAACCAATGTCATTGTTGCAAGATTACTTTTCTGAAAGTTGAAAGAGAATGAGAAGCACTAAGTAAGTTGCTCTGGTTCTAACCAAGCTAGGTCATCGAGCAAGTTGCTAAGCTTTGCAATTCGGGGCATGTTCGGTTGGGCGCAGCATGACACTCAGCAACCCGTAGGAAAGAAATGGTTCTCTAATTAAGTTGGGATGGTGTTGTGATTAATTGTTGGCTTGTTGCCATCAGATTTACTTAGATGGTTAGCTTCCAGTGTTGAACTGTTATATGTAGCACCGCAGATGCATAGATTATTATTCAGTGTATACTAATGTGTTTACTTTGCAGAAGAAATGCATGGCGTAGTTGGTGTTAGTTTTTGCTCTAGGTGTGGTGATCTCAACATTTTTGCTTGGTGCTGCTATAAGGTATATATGTACGTGCCTGGATTGATAATGGACATAGGCCATTCAATTTAATGTTCTGATGCTTAATTTGCCGTACCTTACTTTTCCGTATGCCTGGAACTGGAAAACATCATTCTTGTTCAGTGGACTCTTAGTGCAACCGGTCATGTTACTATCATTGCTCTTCTGAAAGACCTAGGCGCAAGCAACAATTTCAGTACGATAATCAAAGGAGAATCCTTAATGAACGACGGGTATGCTACTTTGACTCCCAAATTGTTCATCTCTTGGTTTTTTAGAATGCATGTTTTTCCCCTGTCTGCATGCCCATTCCTGTGTTTTATTGGGAGCAGTTCCATTCATGAGAATCAAAATGGAATGATTGACTCAGTATACAGATTACAAGTCTATTTGGGCTTTAGAATGTATGCTTCACACTAAAATGTAAAAGTATACATTATATTGGTACAGTTGTATGTGAAATTTAACACAAGTGTATTTTCACTTCACTTAAAAAAATCACACCATGTAGGAAAAAAGAGGCCAGAGGGGTTTGGGATGGGGCCGGGTGGGATGTGTGTGGATAAACCTACTTTGCATATTCTTAAGAAGAAGCAATGGGCAACTCATGTTAATTTCATCCGGGAAAAAGTAACCGACAATGATAATTCTGCCCACGACTGAACTTTGAAACATAGCCAACGCACCCACCACTGGGTTATTGCGTAGTTACCAAATTGCGCCATGTACAATTATAAGATTATTTTGGACTGTATTCTTACTAAATAACCTTGCATTCTATTGGGCTGCTATTGAGTTATTTTATTGAATGGTGCTCAAAAAAACTTCTGATGTAGGGCCCATAATAAAGTTTTTCTCAGAAGTTTCACTTGGAGCGTATGTGAATATTTTATAGGTCCAAACTAGATGATACAAAACCATGCTACCAATGCTAATCTCTATCTTCTTTGACCAGTGTTGCTCTGGGCCTTGCATTTGGAATTGCATCTCTACTATGGATGGGCTATATTTTCGATGATACAATCATACAGATTTCACTTATCTTCGCATTCAGATATATTGCTTTCTTTGTTGTAAGATAATCGGATAACAGACATATCGAGGCTCTTATATTTCTATTTTTACCTCTAGAAGGACATGATTTGCTCAGTGTTTTGAAATGGTCTGTAGCTCCAGTAATAGAATGGTTGTCAAGCAACCCTTTTTGCAACACTGGGATGTTGTTTTAGTGGCTTGTGATGGCAATCCAGGGTCATTTCTGGATGCATTCATGTGTGCCGATGAGGTATCTATGTACTCATGTAATATTAAATTTTTTATGTTGTCATTTTCTTACCCTGGCAGTACGACTATGTATAAGGTACTCTGAGACTGCTAGAAAAGTATCTTTGCTTTTAACTATTCCCCCATGAAAGTATGTACTATTTATCTCTGATATTGTGTGTTGATCATTGAACAACTTAATAACTTTGAAGTAATGACTCTGGATAAAGATGATGAAGCAGAGAACATAATCTTGGTGAAGGCATCTCAACGGAGATGGGACAGTGTTAATCTTCAACCAGTATTACATATTACGGATCTTGAATGCATGTTTTTCATAGTTTACTTATGTGTGCATGATTGGGAGTAGATGCTTCTCTGAAAATAATATTGATTGTCTCATCATTTCATGTACTCATTATATATTTTTTGTATTGGTAAGACGTGCATTGCACGTGCAAGCTTACTAGTAGACTTAAACATTACACGCCAGTCCTTTGGAAATTGAGTTTCACTAGTGGCAGACAAAGGCCAAAAGCCATATGTAAAACTTGACCAATCCTTACATGGCCTCACACATCGGTTTCTGGAGCAAAAATGCTAAACACATGGGGTTGTTATAGGGCTGTTACAGGACTTCCCTAATACCCTCCACCTACCTGAATTTCATCGGGTGGGGCCCGGCCTCCCCCTTATGATTCAATCAAAGATTGCCAGGTCAATACTCCCCATAAACCTTAAGTAAACATCCATTGATGTAGCATTGTTCTTTTCGGAGAGGGAGGCGGCTTGGAAAGACTTGACAAAAAGATACTCTTCGTTCTTCTCTATCATTTACATGTCTTGCATACACTAAGGCAACTCAGCCGATGCCTGCATTGCTGAATATCAACGCCGTGCATCAATTTTCTTGAAAATTCGTTTTGTCCTCCAATTCAACCGCAGATCGATTGTGAAAGCAACCTTTTTTTTAAACAGAGGCAAGAGATTTTGCTCATCAATTGATTAAGCAGAAGAGAATTGCCCGATTAACTAATGGAGAACCGTGCGAAAACCATCACAAACCGCCAAGCGGCACACAAGGCGGGTGAAAGCAACCTTGCAGTACAACGAAAAGGAGTACAAATGTACTCTAGTTATCATCTAGCTGATTATAGAGGCCTCGAAAAAATTTCTGCGGCTGGACGTGCAGCAAATCACCTAGTTCTTCTATATTACCCAACAACACATAAATATTGCATCATGCCTCCTAATCCTAAAGCGTGCACGGCCTCCGGTTCCAACAAGCAACCTAACTAGTTCCCAATCAGTTCTTCTGACCATCATTCCCGATTGTACCATGCGGGCACACTGAAAAAACCAAGGATCGGGTCCACTTTAAAAGGCAGGGGCTGGAGAGCATGTGCGCGAGGCAGGTATCGATGGATCACGCGGTCCCGGTGGCGTCAAGGTTGATGTACCGATGCAATTATCAGCAGACGTATTTTGAACCCATATGCAATTGTTACTACTTGAAAAAAATTGTATGCCACGTCATTTGGGATATGCCGAGAGCCAAAGCACGGGATCTCGAGCTAGACCATCTATGCCGAGAGCCAAAGAACGGGATCTCGGCAGAGACCATCTATGCCGATATCATTACTCGACAAAAGAGCATCACATGGCAAGCCATGTCTTTGCCGAGACAATGTTAAAATGTATACGGTGAATAGAAAAGACCCGGCAGAAACGACGTACGCCGAGAACCAAAAAGTAAAGACATGGCAATAAGTTGCCAGGTGCCATTGCCATTTGCCCTTGACAGCTCTGTGACGTTGGGGTGTGTTTGCCAAGAGCGCATATCTGGCTCTCGGCATATATCCAGAAATGTTTATGTTTTTTATCCACTTGTCATACACTGGCTACCTAGCTGGGCCTAGATCATTTAAGTTTCAGGTAATTATTTTCTTTAAATAATTTAAATTGAGAAATGATTAAATATTTTAAACCTAATTCGAATTCATAACAAACTTTAACCTTGTATAACTATTGGACCCCTTATGAATAACAAAATTAAAATAAAGTTTACCGAGAGCTTGATAAATAGTCACGGTATAGCAGAGACATTTACCGAGGTAATACCACGTGGTAGTTTTCTCCGAGTGCATCTGCTCTTGACAAAGAAGTCAGGTGCCATATCTGCCGAGAGATGCCTCTCGGTAAAAATTATTCTTTATGAGTGGGGCCCTCGGAACTGTCTGTACTATGAATCAGGCGCCCCATCTGCTGAGAGTTGCCTCTCGGCAATGGCTTTTTTTCGAATGGTGCGCTCAGGAATATGTCCTAGTGCTAATGTTGTTAATTTATTTCTTCTTGAACCCCTGCAATGAAAACATATATACATATATATTCTGCAAACAACACATCCATATAAAGTAGCATATATGGGAGCTCCTATAAATACCTCGAGCACATCACATACAAGTTCACATAGGCTTAATTCATACAACTTCATATAGCAAATGACATGCAAATGCAAAGTTTGTAGCCGTGTTGCACATCACATGCAAGTTCATGTAACATACATCTGTGGACACGTTCTCTATGCTTGTGAAGGAGGAAGAGGAGGAGTGGCAACATTCCAGAGATCCCATAAGCTGAAAATTGTTTCAGAGATCAAGTCAGATCCTGAGCTTGTAACCTATGAGACTAGCTAATCAAAACAATTCGAACAACAGAGAAAATGACGAATCAAAGTAGATCGAATTTGTACGTTTCAACAAAGAAACAGATCGACTAAGTGCTCTGGCCTTTGGGGATATCGCATACGTATGCGAGGTGAGGGATTTGTTTGAGTTCTTGCACATGGGGTGCATTTTAAAAGCGAGGTGGGTGAGAGTTTTTCTTGGAGCGATCCAGTCACTCAGCACGATCGCTCTTGAAGTTGGTGCATCAAATGACTGGGTTGTTCGAGTGAAATGTCCCACTAGGGGTCATCAAGGTTGGCGAGCCCAAAATACTACAAAACCGCCTGCAAATAGTACAACATGTACTGACATCAAGCAACACCAAAACTTCATTTGGCAGTTTGACACAAGGAGCAAATTTATGTCGGCCGCTGCTTGCAACTTGCAACCACTTGACCTGAATATTACGGGTGGGACTCGGGATTTGTGTGGCCATGAGAAATCTACTTAACTACAACGCTGCATTTTTAACCTACCAGCTCTCTTTTTTTTTTCTTTTTTTTTTTTTGCAGCTTCACTTCTTAACATTCGGATGTTGTATCAAAACTATCAGTCTCCAAAATGAAAGGAAAAACATATCCATCCTTCCACGGGTATGCACGTTTTTCTAAGGCTAGTAATTGCACATCTTTCCACAGATATGCCCTTCCTACCATTTACAACTATTTTGCGTAAAGGCCAAAGGCCATATATAAAACTTGGAGTGAAGTGCACTGTAGGTCCTCGAATTATGAAAATCATAATCTAGATCCTCAAAGTGCAGTAAGTGTGTCATCGAGGTCCAAAATCTCCCTGACCCCCTCTAACTGGCCAGCTGGCGCCGTTAACCGTGAACACTGAACAGTAACCGTGAACAGTAAAAAAAGTGTACCCGATCTAGAACCGTTTCTGCACGAGATGAACAGTGTATGCTGAACAATAAAAAAAATATTACAAACTGAAATTCTCTGACATCGAAGGTACCCTGGTGCGTGAATACTAAACAATGCTCATTAATTCAAAAAAATGTTCATGAATATGGGAAAGCTATTCGCGACTTTAGAAAAATGTTCACAAACAATAAATTTGAAAATATGTTCGCGAACCACAAATATTGTTCGTGGGTATGGAAAAAATGTTCGCGACTTTAAGAAAATGCCCGCGGACCACAAATATTCACGACTTTAAAAAAATGTTAGTGAACGTTTCTTCAAAGTCGTGATTTTTTTTCCCAAATTCATCATTCGCGAACATCTTTTTAAAGTTGACTAATCCTTAGATGGCCATCCTTGCTGATATTAAAAATTACACACCGGTCCGTGGGAAATTGAGTTACACTCGCTGGCGGCCCACCGTTAGCGGCAAATGGAGGGGGAGGGGACTGAGCGGTGGCACATAGGTGTCTGGAGAGGTAGATGGCTTGGAAAGGCTTGAATAAAACATACTCTTCTCTTTTCTCTATTATTTACATATCTTGCACACACCAGGGCAACTCATCCGATGCATGCATTGCTTTATATTTACGTCATGCATCAATTTCTTATGAAGGCATTGTCTCGCCTTCCAGCTCAACCACACACAGATTACGAAGGAAACCTTGCAGTGCAAGCCATTACAAATGTACGTTAATTATCCTCTAACTGTGAATAGATGCTTCGGAAAGTTTTCGGCGGTTGGACAGCCAGCGAATCAATCACTTCTTCTATATTACTCAACAACAGGAAAATATTCCAGCATGCCTCCTAATCCTAAAGTGTGCACGGCCTCCAGTTCCGGCCAATAAACTAACTGGTTCCAAATCTGGTCTTCTAACCATCATCCCCAACCGTACGACTGATGTTGTGTTTTGTGGGAGGCGAGTGATGCGGGCAAACTGTAAGAGAACAAGGATCGATCTGTCATTTTAAAGGCGGGAGCTAGAGAGCAGGTGCGTGAGGCAGGTATCAATGGATGTCTCGGTCTTGGTGGCGTCAAGGCTGGTGTACCGGCGCAATTATCAGCAGGCGTATTCTGAACCCATGTGCCATGGTACGTACTGTGGGTGCGTTAAGATAGGGGGAGCGGGGGAGGGGGTGGGGGGGGGGGGGGTATTCTGAACAATACCTTCCTGTGTTATGTATGGGTGCCAGCGCATTATCATTTATCAATGGAGTTGCCATGTCAGTGCCTAAAATATATCTTGTTTGTTTGTGATATGGACCACATAATTGTATTTTGACAATGAAAAATGTACGGTTTTTGGCCCGCCATGCTAAATGGTACTATTAGCTTTTATAACTAATATATAGCTTGTCATACATTTCTGTACTTGTCCCTTGAGTTTTTCTACCAAAAGTTATATCAAAGATACTGATGGAACTTAAACTTGTGTGTTCACTTTCTCCTTGATCATAGGTATTGTTGGTGGTGGCAATGCAACTTTTGTGTGCGGTGCATCGCCATGTTTCTAGATGCTTTCGGACATGGTTCATTGTCCACAAAAAGTTACTATAACATGTCATCAGAGTTCCCTCTGAAAATCCCCATTTTGTTCTTGCATTGTCTTAACCTCTTTTAGCACATCGACAAGACTCTTTGCTTAACTAGAACCTTATTCCTTGATGACAACATCGTTTTTTGGTCTTCTCTTCGTATGACATGCATGCTCACTCAAACACAATAGCATATTGGCATGGATATAAAATTATTGTTACCTGGCTTCATTCATTTCTTGTATGAGATATTGAGATTCATGCACATGCATACACTATCTGATTCTTCCGTATCTATCACTTCTCCACTGCTTCTAGCTTCCTTGAACTCCCCGGGTGATCCCTAATTCCTGCATGACGGCCCTCATGTATGTTTTGATTTATCAACCCCTTTTTCGTACTACTAAATATGTGTATATTAGACTATTAGTACTTTTAAAGCAAATTGCTAATTCCTAAACTTAGCTAATTATTGGACAACTTTTCAGTATTACGCATTACGGGTTTTGTCTATTAAGTTAGTTCCGAAATGAGCTTTCTTACATACTATGCCTAAAAATCATAATGTGTATATTTAGGATGCAAGATGGAGTTGTGTAACTGAAGAGGAGCATGGCGGGGGTACATTCGTTGTCAACTACACGGCATACATTGGCAGCATTGAAGCCACAGGCGAACACTCTGCTATCGTAGGATAGATGCTCCCCTACACCCAACCCTCCCACTGCAATGGCAGCGGATGCTACCGCTGCTCCGTACATCAAACAGGGGGTGGACTTCGCGGCACCGCGTTCCTATGACTCCGAGCAGTTCGACAATGTCGGTAACCCTGATGACGGACACCGCTACTGCCGCATCTCAGATCTGCCAGGGCTGAACACCACCACATATATATGGTGTGGCTGAGCGTCTCCTTTACCTGCATGAGGACAAGCAAGCAAACTTCGCTGAAGCTGAGCCACACCAACTATGGACTTGCAGCAAGCGAGTGATCAAATCTAGCAAATCAGCTCCTATGTAGGCTCTGTGGGTGGATAGAAACGGGATTGTATTTCAATAGGGCAGCTCACTCTCACTCAGCTATGATGCCAATATTCTTTGGCAAGTTCTCCCAATTGACCAATGCCTAGACGTTGATCAGTGACTAGCTAGAATTGGACAACAGTCTACACCAGAACTAGTTTCCCTATAGCACTGTGCAATGCTGGCCTTGCTCAACTCTCCACATTGTTGTCCTCCTGCCGTGACTGTTGTAGTTTTTCCCATGTGAATTGTAGACAGCAAGCTGTACGCGGTCCACACCCCTACGCTGGAGAATTTCACAGTGCCTCCCACTCCAATCGAATGCATTTAATTAACATCTTCATCACATTCATTACACTGGTTGTTGCATTGCATTAGTGGACAGAGAGCCTTCACCACTACCAACGAAAAATGAGATCTTCAAATGAGTTTGCCCCTTCTTTAATTGTTTTTGGGTAAGATTGTGGATGAGCCTACCCATGAGCTATGAGTTATTTCACATGGTAATGTTGTCTGTGATATAAGTAGAGTGGGAGCACATTGTGTAGGCCTCATTCATGTACCTGGATATCCAGTGTTGAATAATGTTAGGTCATATACCTTGGAAATACACTAAGTTTGGTAAGAGATTGTCTATCTTTAAATTGTATGACATTTGTTGAATCTTGATCACTTTTCTCAGCCAGCGAAGTGATATGCATCCATCCTCGCCATGGAAAAGTTACATATATGTATACATAACAAATATATATGATGTGTGACAGTGGAATATTATACGATAATAATTAATTGGTAAAGAAGCTGATTAACATGGGTTACGAGCAACTCCAATTGCTCCTATAAAAATCTTCCGATAAAAGTGGTCTCACGGGATGACCTTATAGTTTACGGGTAGTTCTCAAACATCAACTTTTCTCAGTTCATGTAAACCTCTTTCCGTTAAATATTTTATTTTATTTTTAGTTAAACAAACCAAACTAATGGCGTAGGGGCCGCATGTCATTGACACGTGTGATGGTGAACGGCGAGGTGCGTTGCGAGGCAGCGGCACAGTGGTGCACCGGTGGCCCAATGTGGCGGTAGCGAGGCAGTGTAGGGGCATGGAGGCGGCAGCGCGACGAGGTGGTGACCCGCGTATGCAGTCGGCGGTGCGATGGCGACATGGGGAGGCCGCATGAGGGTGGCACCATAGGATGGTGGTGGTTGGGGTGGCGTATGGTGCTCATCATGAACTTTTAGACGGTTTTTTACCTCCCAAATTATAGAGGAATGACTATCTTCCCGTAGACTTGTAGGAAGGAGGTGATTATACGGGATCCCGTAAACGTGTTTACACGAACCGTTGAAGGCCTTTTTTTGGCCCAACTTTCACTAAACGGTAGTCTTTTTTAGGGATATGGGATCTAATGGAGTTACTCTAAGTACATGTTTCCTTTTCCATGTTTCATAACTGTTAGTGCACACTATCTACATGTTAGTGCACACTATCTACATGTACAAAGTAGCACTTGGCAGCTTTTGTTCCTGGTACATTATACAACAGCTTATTCTTAACTCTGCATTATTGTGTAAGTACTTGTCTTATTGAGTAGTTTAGATTTTTCAAGAAGATCTTTGAAGAAGTTAGATATGAGACTAGCGGCTCCATGAATCACACAACGTCCAAGAGTTTCCCAAAGCATGTTTGGACGGGCGCATGTATGATGTAGGTTAAGAAATTAAATGTCACACTCGTGCTATTACAAAATTAAGCCAACTAATGTTGTTCATCTAGCGTTCAATATGGAGATTGAAACGGAGATCAAGCAGGGTATTAATTTATTGGGTTGAAACTACTCTCCCATGATCCATGTTTTCTTCTGGTCCAATGTTCCATCTCCTAATTATTTGTCCCTAGCTCTAGTTCCATGCAGTTCAATCCACTTCATGCCATTCTAGCGCATCTACTTCCCCATGGGATTCTTCCACTTGATGTAATGGCATCTATCTGGACTTCTGAAAGTTTCTTAACCATAGGACGTAAATATTACCGAATACCTCTTACTCCTAAAGTATTTCCTTGTTCGATTGTTCCAGCTAATGGGCCACCCAGACAAATCCCGAATAAGTAGGTACGACTATCGTGGAGGTTTTTGCTTGTTCTTTTTATGGGAGCGACATGAACTAGGATAGGCTTGGGATCAAGGCGACTTAAGGTGGGAGTAGTGAGGGTCGTGTGTGAGGTCTTGTTGCATGTTGCCTTGCCATGGACCTTTCGATATCCCAGTGACCACGAGGCTTCTTATCTGCCGATTTGATGAGCGATGTGAGTATTTCCTAACCATGTGCCATGCACTCATGGTGAATGGGTGGGGTTAGGATTTCTGGGTGGACCCACCTGTCATTGGCGGCAAGAGTGTTCTATATTTTTATTTATATGGATGTGTTAGGTTCACTTATGTAAGATAACCGCCTATAAAGCCCACTTCTGTACTACTGCATACGGATGTGCTAGGCTCAGTTGACAGTGATGCATGGGCAATGATGCGCTGGCCACTACAGCTAACTTTTTTTAGTTGCTTGTTGGTTGAATGCAACTTTCATACTCCCTCCGTTCCCAAATATTTGTCTTTCTAGCCATCTCAAATGGACTACAACATACGGATGTATGTAGACATGTTTTAAAGTGTAGATTCACTTATTTTGTTCCGTATGTAGTCACTTGTTGAAATCTCTAGAAAGACAATTATTTAGGAACGGAGGGAGTACAACCTAAGAACCTGCAAAGTGCTTAATTATAATTCAAGTTCACAACTAAGTGATGTTTCTATTATTGATGTGGTACATAATATGTATGACCGCTAGCTTATATTGTCGTTAGTATATACAGTACATAATAGCCCAAAAAAAACATTCCAGAAATTTCTCGACAAATTTATACATATGACTTCTTTTTTTTGAATGGGAGCGAGCGCATATCATCACACCATGAAATTGTGGCAAAACCACATTGGGGCATTATTTGAGCTGGTTGTGACAACAAGAGGGTAGAATACCAAATAGTTTTATGTTTCAGATGGTAAAGTAGGCTATGTACCGAACATGAGTGTTAAATCTACATTTGGTTCTTTCGGTACGCACATGTATATTTTACTATACTACTCCCTCTGATCCATGATAATTGTTGCAGTTTTAGTATAACTTTAGTAGAAAGTTGTACTAAGGCTGCAACAATTAATTTGGATTGGAGGGAATACTATTTTTCGTCTTGCCCAGAACCCAGATGGTGTGACACGGACATTCTACACTGGACATGTTTCTCTACTACGACATGTCGTAGATATCAGCAACCGATCCATTGTCATGGAGCTATCCAGGTGATTTTTCTATTGATTATATTGTTTTGATTGTGCTTGGATGGAAGGGCGGTTGAAATATGTAATCGTATGAAGCAATGATCAATTAATCGTGTAGTATCAAATTGTAGAATCTGCATATATATCAGCCTTATATGTGTAATAGTGCTAGTGCCACCTAATTTGTTGGTAGAACCCAATTAAAACCTCATGTATCATTTTTCACTTTGGAATCCTTATTTGTGCAGCAGCTCCAAGGATCATACGAAAAATAAAAGCGTGGCCAAGTCCAATCGATACACGTGGTTAATATGATCTACTCTTTGGAATAACATGGAGCACGGGCTTGCGGAAACTTATCATTAAGCATTCTAATATTTAATCAAAATTTAGTATCCACACCCATTGAATCAAGGGATAATAGCAATCTGTATAAACATAGAGACACAAGCCCCAAAAAATATGGTAATCATTGTCACAGATACACTGTTGACACATGCAGTGGAAGCATGACTGGTCAAACACTGTCTAACAGTCTACACTCGGCATGCTGCTATCCTACATAATGTCGTAGATGTCCGCAGTCAATTCAGTTTGAACGGTCTAGATCAAGTGTACCAAGATGTGGATTCAACTGTTATCATCATGCATCAATCACACTGGTAACCAGATTCCATTTGAAACAGAACGCGTAAGGATATCCCGATGCCTCCAACTCCAAACATTTGTATATGTGGTTGGTATCTTTACCACCCCTCGTCTGTCATTATAAGCAGTAATTGTTGTTTCTGTGGGCGCCAAACTTCTAGTGCGTGTGCATGTGATAAGAATGGAAAGACAGTGGGGTCTTTTAAAGGCAAGATTTGTGCTACGATTCAAATATGTAGGAACATAAGTACAATGATTAATGTAGTATCAAGTTGGAGAATCTGCATGTCTATCAACCTTATGTGAGTAACAGTGCTACAACAACCAACTTGGTGGAACTGCGGCAGTACAGTCAAAACCTCGTGTCCTTTTTATTGCAGCAAAACACAATCAAAACCTCATAACATTTTAAGTAAAGGACTAAGGCAGGCAAGAGCTATCCTAAAACTTTTTCATCAATAATAGGCACTAAAAAAAGTGTATATGATGCTTGTGAATTGTGATCTCTCCAGAATAGCATGGAGCAGGGGCCTACAGAGCTCAGCTTTGGTTGAATTAAAACTATTGACAGCCCACCGACTACAGACAGGATAGCAATCCTTATAAATACAGACACTGGAAATTTTGTGTATTTACGTCATTGTTGTTTTGGGTACACATCATATATAAAATCAGAAGTCTGCATCGATACAGTGGAAGTGTTCCAAGTTCAGTCGCCCTTCCCAAGATTTACAATTACAATACGCACGGCACAGAAAAAGTTAGCTAATGCTCCTATGGCTCTGTATTTACAACATGCATCGACCTAAATGAAAATTTTCATCTCTCCAACTCATCTACCCCACAGCTGAGTTAGCATCTTCTTCCAGGATGATGTGTGCCAGTAGTGCTGATTGCTAAGGCACAAATTCTTCCTAGTTCGCCAATGAACGAGCCCAAATCCATCCTATGAGTCCTCCACGTTATGCACCAGTTGTGGTTTCGTGGATCTGTTCGTGCTAGGTAACCTAAGCTGCTCATAAAAAAAAAGTTTTATCACTATGTCTAGAACTGGGATTGTTTAGCTACCAGCAAACTATCAGCAATCTTCTGGGAGTGCCATATGGTCAGCTATCTTAAAGGTTGGCCATTTATTTGAAAAGTCTAATACAAAGAAGCAAGATCAAATTATGCTGAACATGGCAGCATTTGAAATAACAGGAAATTGAGCATAAGCAAAGTGTAGTTAATAGATAAGCTACCGCAACTAGTGACTAACCTTGGACCTCCTTGTGCTTAGTGACACAGGTTCCTTCTTCACTGGTTTATAAGCAAAACTCTCAAGATCGATCACCGGTGGGGGTGACATGGGTTTACTAGCATCTGTCCGCATGGGATTACTAGCAACTGTATGATCTCTTGCAACCTTGATATGGAAAAATAGAACAGTATTTTCTTTTGTTAGCTTATTGCTATGTCAGTGATATGACTGAAGGGATACAGGCATGGGAAGGAAAACCACGTACCTGTTCATTTGATGGTTCATTCTTGAGATCCAAACGATCAGCAAACAGGAGCACCTTCGTTCGAAGAGAGGGCAATTAGAATCGTGTGGAAATAGTACTAAATCAAAAGACGCATCAAAATATGCAGAGTACCTTGTTCAATGATTCTAGATTTGAAGCATCAGCTGCAAGAACTTGCGCTCCGAGCACCGTGGCAAAAGAATTTTCACGTGGGCAGAAAGGACATGCTACTGGCTTGTATACACATCCATCCTTCTCAGACCAAACACCAGACTGATGAGCAGAGCCTTCGCTGCAGAATTTGCTAAGGATCCCTTGATTGAGTGAAGAAGCATCACATACAAGAACATTTACCACAGCTGGTGGCGATGACATAAGATCTTCTGCGAAGCCAGCAGTTGATAGCCCATGTCTCAAAAGACATGTCAAGTACAATTTTGAGGGCGATGCCAATGAACATGAAACAAGAAAGCCATCCTTCTGTAATCCAAGTGGCGTTTTGCATGTGGTGCAACGAATATCAAGCTTTGTTCCTGCAGATTTATTTGATGCACACTCTGCCGCCTTGTGACTTCTTTCAAGCTTGGAATTTTCACACCTGAACATTTTCAGACTTTCACAACACAGACCATCAGTTCTCTTCAGATCTCCGGGCGCCATGCTAACAGCACAATCAGTATTGCAGAAAGATGTGCTTGAAGGATTAGAAGGATTAGAATGCTCTGTGCCAGTACAACAGCTCACTGGTATATTAAACCTTCTCCTTTTCTGGTACTGAGAATTTACGCTTCTGTCCATTGAAGATTCATGATCCAAATGATAACCTCTATTGGCTGTTCTTTCAGGAGTACCCGCTGATGTTGACACACAAGATTGGTTTCTGTTAGCTGTTGAGAGCGAAGCAGACACGCCTACGACCTGATCTTCGCCATTGTCCATCGCTGCGGATGTATTTACCTCAGAATGAATGCTGGGGCTAGCAACTGGATCCTTAACAGAAGTTCTTTCTACAAGAGTAGGCTCTTGCGACCTGTCTTCTGGTGGAGTGAAGATTGTTAACTTTGCATGCCTGCAAACAATAGCAAGGTAATTAAATGAGAATTGAATTACATCACAATTCTCAGGAACAAACATGCCTGAATGATGCTAGATTACCCAGACATAGAATCGCAGATTTCCAAGTCGATAACGTTTATATCGACTTCATGATTTCCCCCAATGTCTGATTCATCTTCCAAATTATTATGAATTTTATGCGATGGAGGGAGTTGGCATGCTGTTGAAAGACTTCCTGGTACTGGGGAGCTTTTTTTCTTTGTGAAGTCAGAAGATTTTGAAGAGACCTGGCATGCTTCGGATGATGTACAAGGCCTGCCATAATTTTTATGGTCTACTCCCACAACATCAATGTTTGAAACCTTCAGACTGCCAAGTTTGTTCTTTACCTTCTGATTACTCTGCAGTACTGAGTGGTTTGAGAAATCTGGTTCGGGCCGAGGCAGCTCTCTTTTATCACCGTGTGATGTAAGTAGATTGTCATCCAACTTACCCTTTTGATTACTTTGCAGTACTGAGTGCTTTGAGAAATTTGGTTCTGGCCAAGGCGACTTTCTTTTATCACTGTGTGATGTAAGTAGATCGTCATCCAACTTATTCTTAGTGGACATTTCTTGACGTTTGATCTTAACATGTTCCTGAAAAGATCACCATTTATTTTAGATAGTGCATCCACATTTACAAAATCAAATGCATAATAATATCAGTACCTCAGCCTTCTGAAAAAACTTCTCCATCTTATCCATTGTCTCCTGGAAGCTACCATAATGCTTAATTGAGTTTTTAAGCCATTTTGAGATGTGTAGAAGGTTTCTCTCTTCCTGATATCGCTCATCTGTAATAACAACAGTGATCATAAGTAATTTTGAATCAAGAACAGCTTATTGCATCCATTGGAAAATCAATCAAATAGAAAACTATAAGAACCAACTTCCTGTCAAGCCATGAAACATTTGGGAGTGAGAACTGAGTGACATACCTATCAAAATTATGCCTCCATAGTCAAATTTATGCCGAATACATCGACCTAGAAAAACAATTATAGTAATTAGCCATTTTAAACATCCTAATTACAATAAATGATCTTCAACAGATAAATTAGTATCGTACCAGCAGCTTGATTCAGAGCACGAAATGCTTGGTGACAGTACCATTCACTCCCACTCAAAAGATTCTTTGATGATTTGTAGGAATCGTTATATTTCTTTTTCAGCTTTACTTGGACATCATTTCTGATCCATGAATTAATATCAGAAATAAACACAGCAAAACAAACTGCACGTATGTCTACAAGAATAAAAAAGGTACTTACATATTTGGGAACGGAATGCCAACAATGACCTAATGTCTTAGTCAAGAAAAATTGCTGGGTATCAAAGGCATACAGGTGCGACAGCTAAAGATGTTAAACAGTTCGCTATAACCAATCATGCTACTGGATAGTAGTGCAGAATTTGACACTGGACTCTTTAAGGCATATAACAATGAAAATAAAGGATACAACAACCCTAGCATTGTCATCGGAGAAGTCAATTCCTTCAGATACCTGAAATAAAAATCAGCAGCGACAAAACATAAGCTAATGGCTGCTAGTACACACGCAGCACCAAGACTTTCAAATTGGGGCTTATGCATGTGTACATATCCATTTATGGTTGTGTACATGTAAATGGATAGAATTAGCACCTTCCCACGGCAAACTGCAAGTAAAGCAGCTCCTCCTTTAGCAGATTCCTGTGATGAATTCTTTCTCACTCGATTCTTCACAATTTGTTTTGCACCACCTCTGCCTTTCTTAAGAGGAACCTTACCAAGGATTGCATTATAGTATCCATTTAGGACAGGCTCGAGTTCCTCAGTACTCCCTCTAGGCTCTGAAACAAACAAATCTCAGATAAGCAACAAGCAGGAAACATAAATGTAAACAGTGTCTTTTAGAGTTTCTGAAGCAGCATAAATCTTACCAACAAACACCGGCTTTTGAGCATTCAATCGTGCCCACTGACCAGTCTGAGACCAGCGCACTTTCAGTTTGTCCAACAACTTATAGCTAGGAAAAAACACTAGAGCACCACCAGGCACTATTCTGCATATTTCTTCTATCGAAGCTCCAAGTTCATCCTATATAACAATGAGAGCATTAAATTTTTGGAGAAAGGGATTTATGTTAGGACATAAAAAATAATGACTAGTTACCTGGAAAGAATACGCATCTGCAGTTTTATAGCTGGCATTCAACCGATGTGTTGTTGGGCCAGATGACAATACACTAGCAAAAACCTGCATCACCATACGACATAGGCTGAGAAATCGCTCAAAGTGATTGCTTGGCATAAACGATTTATGATGATATCTCTGCTATGCATGCAAGCTCCATATCTTATCCAGGTCACAGGTGAATTAAAGGGTAAGAGGCTTAGAGTTCATCAGGCCAAAGCTTTTCTATGTTGCCTGGTCCACAACAGCACTGTATTTCAAGTGATGAGAAATGATGATCAGTTAGTACTAGCAAAAAAAAAATATTGAAACCTGACAAAACTAGCTTAGCCATTATTCTAATTGGTTAGATGTAATAGGATTGGGCATGCACAGTAAAATCAAGCCATGTCAGTTAGCTCAAAATGTTTAGCTTTCAAATAGTTTAAAATTAGACGGCTTTTTTATTACATTGCCTTGCCATTTATCAGATTGCACACTTTTTCAGACAAAATATCAGATAAAGCTTGGGAATCTATGATAACATTTAACTGAATATTCATTTCCATTACAATGGCGCAAAATGAACCGAATTTGCGGGAAGAAGGAATCATGTTTCACATTTTACCAGCTAATGCTGTGTGGAACGGAAAAAATTCTGGAGTGGGGATAGGGGAAACTAGTATGGTTCCACTTTCCTTAACTTCACACCCAATAGTTAGTAAAAACGATCGCCATTTGGCTATGCAGGTATTTTATAGCACAACCTACTTGCAGGAGACACACCTGAGAATCAGCATCGATTACGTGAGGAGCTTCCATGCAAGCATCAAACTGTACACCGAGTTCAGATGCAAAGGAGCCCATTGGAGAGAGTGTTCTGCAGAGATATATGTTAAGAGCCAGCTACATATTATATGTTGAGCTGATATTGCACAGAAACTGTGGGCTATTTTGGAAAAGAGAACTCCAGAAGTGGATAACCAATTATTTAGTTTGGAACAATTATATGTCAGCTGGTCATGTGCCTACATGGTGGTGAAAAGCCTGTTCGCACATCCATAAGGCTGAAAGCCCTGTGCTAGGCCAAATTCCAGCTAGCAAGTATGTGTCATACATAAATTTACCATATTTAGTAGTTATACATGACATGTAGATACACTTACTTTCTTTTCTGTTTTTTTTTCAATTTAAGACTCGCCATCTTAGCAGATATGTGCATCTTCGAAGCCATATGCTGCTACCATAAACTAAACCACTTTCCTAACATTTTGAGAAGAGAAACGTCAACGTGGAAACTTACCCAGATGTCAATATTACTGAATGGGTTAGATCTGCAATGTCTTGAAAAACAACAGCAGGATTGAGGCACCACAAACTCATCACATTTCTCACTCCAAAGGCAGAAGTACCTGCAAATGATGTGATTCAAATATGTAATGAGACTGTCAACGACTTGAAAGTTGATCAAGCAACCAGATTCGTAATTTAAAGAGCATCTGAATCTGATGTACAGTGTTCAAGAGCCAATTTTGCCTTGATAAAATGTTCTCCCCTTCCACATCATCAGGAAAACATATTATCAGGGAGTAAGCATGGCTACCTTCTCTGTGAGCAAACCGTTGGATAGCAAGTTGGTAATCATACAAATGGCGCCCATTCCTACCAAAAAAATGACTCAGTGAGGAGAATAGACCTGCAAAAAATTCATGGTATTATTACGTTATTAAGTTTACTGAAGGTTAATGGGGAACAAGGTGTTGCTTACTCTCCAGTGTTATAGCACCACGACCAGTTAAGTGGTCTCCCTCTGACTCAGTATCCGAAGCAGCCTTAACTGCCTAAAACAAGAGGCAATATCAAGAATCAAGGTGCATGTTGACAATCTTGACAGTCACATGCCACAGAAAGAAATGTTCCAGAGCTACATTAAACTAGCGAATATAATCTACTACTCTAGAGTAACTGCATTTTGTAAACTTGAACTGGGAAGCACCTTCGTCGCACATTCCTGCAATATTGGGAAGTATGCAGGAGTAATACCGGCCTTCTGGAGTTCCTTCAAAGCATTTTCACCAGTCCAACTGAGGATTACAAAAGGTTATATCAACTGGATGCAAGGAAAATGCTTACTTTCGTCCTTTGTTGCAAGCATGTAGTTATTCTAGTGAATTGTACAAGTGGAAATTAATTAAAAAGATGGAATCCGATGTTTTTCGAAATATTAATGGGTGATTTTTGGATTTAGTATGCTTGAAATTTGTACTGGAAATAAGTACACATGTATTTGCACTAATAACAGGAAAAAAAAATCTGAGATGCTTTAGTGCGTACTGTGATTCCATGTGCAGTACCAAGTTATTTGCACTAATTACACAGCATCATAGAAGGAATTGGCCATGTTTCAATGGTCCATCAAATCCTAACATCTCAGCGCTAAGCAATCATACATATCTTCTGAAAGTCTGAGGAGCTCTTCTAACTTTACATATCACAGCAAATCCATGCCAAACGCCGACACAATCTTTGGTTTAGATTCCATCGGCTGTGCGGCACCGATACAGATATGTGTCGGTATCGGGGCAATACAGATAGGGACACTTAAAATATTCAAAAACGCCAATACAGGGATATACTTTTCACTATTTTTCAAGCGAACACTAAATTGTTTGTCTTAGCAGGAACAGCAAATTACATGGCAAAGACACTTTTTTGGCTTTGATTTTCTAGTGAACATTTAGCGCTTGCAACCTCAATTCTGAGCTGAGTAAGACTATCAACTGTTACCTTCTTACGTGAATGTATTCCAGCCCTAACTGTTTTTTTTTTCAGAAAATGACTGCACTCTAGAATTGCTATTAACCATCATACTCCAAAACATAAATTAAGCAATTTAATTGGTGTTGGCTTTGGTCGGTAGCCACAGCTACATGCTCCACCATTCTCTTTCCATCTGGTTTGCAACACTGAAACACGGTATAAATTCCTGAGTTTGGGTGACGATAAGTTACTTGGGATCATTTACTAGCACATATTTATTCCCAAACCTTAGGTTTTATTTGGTCATGAAGATGGAGAATCGAAGAACGGTAACAATGACAGTGATAATTTGCACTTTTTCCATCTAGGGATGGCAAAGCTGGGTGAATTCAGAGATATTCTTTTACAATGCCAATCTTGCCCCTAGTAAATCAACCAATGGAAAAAGCCGGTACCTCTCTAAAGATCATGATACTGGTACCTCATGGCAAACATTAGATAGATAAATCAGGTAAGAAACAACACAAGATTCCATAGTACGTACAATGAAGGAGGATGGTCAAATTTGTTATCTCGTGGATCACCCTCCTGAGCAGCAATCCAAGTGCTAAGCCCCTGCATAAGCACTAGAGCGTAATCCCTGACACTAGCATTGCTACTAAGGGTGTATTCTTCCTTTATTAATGGGGAACAATAGGATTATGAATTATTCTCTTCTCATAAATGTACCTCAATGATGTCATGCAAGGGTTGGTATATCTTTCCAACAGCCTGATCAGTGGCTAACTTTGCTAGTTCTTCCTTGAGACCTTTATCAGAGAAATAAATAAGTTTAGCTTGGCATGAGTTGTAACAGGAGGATATGTTTTCTGAAAGATGATCTTTAACAGAACAGTGGTCATCATCTTACTGTTAAGTGATTCTTCATCAACATCAACACTTCCAGAATCACGTGCTATGTCTTCTATGTTGCTGCAAGACAAGGACTTGAAATAAGGATAACAGCTGGAATTCACCGTTTTGTTATTAAAACTGCTCTGAAGAGAAAACTTTAGAGTGATAACTGATTAGGAACCACAAGAAATATATCGCTAGCTTAACTAAGGAAACCATTGATTGACACTGAAAAAGAATCATGAGTCTGGACTTACTGCGCTTCATCGAGAATAACGATTGAGCCAGCGATATTAATGTCCATTGCTCTCCTGACAATTGGACTAACTAGGTAGTTATATGGGCAGAAAACCAGTTGAGCTGCTTCTGCCATGGTTTGTGCAGCAAAATATGGACATCCTGCAGATAACCAAAAAGGTGGCAGTAGAACAGATTTCAGCACTCAGTGGTGACATAATGTGTTCCTCGGGATTCAAGGAAAATCTATGTAACCAAAGAGATAGAAAAACCTTTGACTTGTCTTCCGACCCTAAGAAGATCCTCAATATCATGAACTTCATAGGAGCCACCGGTCTGAAGGGATGGATGATGACTCAGTTTCTGTGCATTCCTGCCAATACATGTTTCTCCTCACATTAGTAGGGAAGGGGGCAAATGTGCTCAAGGTTAAATATGTTTTGCCACGAAAGAAGCTAGGAAAACTCACTTGAATTCTGGGCATCCTTGAACTTTGTCGTCCAGGAGCCTCTTGCTGATGAGGGAGAAAAGGACTCACTAAATGGTTTACAATGAAGAACCCAAACAATTAGTAAAGAAATGTGGTCCTGTATGTTACCATTCCTCGTCAATTGAGTCAGCCATGCACGCGGTCTTGTTGACGCAATAGTGCTTCCGTGAGGCCTGCATTGCATGATCACTGGCTGGTCAAACTACATGCAGTTTAACTTCAGAACATTGGAGCCCCACATAAATGTGGCTCCTGAGGATTACGGCATCATCAGCACACACTACCACATGATGATTGAACACATGTCTTGCCATCATTTGTGCCGCTGCTACTTAACATTAGTTGGATGGTGGATTTCCATTTCTAACTGACAAAAAAGAAAAGGAGGCAGGAAGTGCACTGAGATGGGAACATTAGGTAGTACCAAGATGGCCATGCGCACTCGGTACGAGGTCTTGCGCAGCTCCCGGACCACCTGGGTGATCTGAGAGTGCGTCCTCCTGCAGCAGACAGACAGACAACGGAACCAAGAAACTAATCAGGATTTTTCGATGGGGAATGAAATCAATCAGGATTCATCTCGTCGATTCAGGACAAGCAGCCAAGAAACCTGGCCGGGAAGACTGTCCCATCGGTTCAGTTCAGGGGAGAGCAGATCTTACGTGGCGTAGTAGATGGTCGGCGCGTTCTTCTTCTTAGCCGCCGCCGCCGCCTTCTCCGGGACGCCTGAACATCAAGAACCGCAACACGCACGGGAATGAGAAGCAGGCCAAGAACGAGCATCAGCGCGTCCTCGATCCAAGAACCGGCGCGACAGAGAGGGGGGGGAGAAGGGGGGAGGCAGTGGTACCGGGGGTGGGCTGCTGCTGCTGGGTGTCGTCGGGGACGAAGCCGCCGCCGTGGAGGAGGGGGTCGGCGGCGGCGGGGGCGGGGGGCGCGCGGAGCGGGTAGTGGCGCTGCCAGTCCAGCGCGACGCAGAGGAGGGAGAGCGACCTGCCGGTGCCGGCGGGCGACTCGAGCAGCGCGTGGGAGCGGCCCTAGCGGTAGCCGCGGTCGAGCATGACGATGATGCGACCCATGAAGGCCAGCTGCGTGCCGTACGGCTGGTAGGGGAACTCCACCGGCACGCCGCTCACCTGGTACACCCCGCCCAGGCAGCGCGCGGGCGTGGGCGCCGGGGTGGCGGCGAAGTCGCCGTCGTCGTCGTGGGCGGCGCCCATCGTCCCGCCGGCGGGGAGATTGGGCGGGAGGATTTGGGGGGAAACGGAAATGGAATGGCAGCCTCCGAAATGTCGCCGCGCGGCTGCCAATATTACGATGCGACGCCAGCCCGGAAGAGAGATGGGCCGACTCACCACAACAACGTTGTGATCCATTTTGTACACAAGCCTTGTGGGCCCAAGATTACCTCGTTTGGGCACAGATTTTTTTCATTTTTTTTTTCTTTTCACATTGCATGTGTTACTTTGTATTTTCTTGGATCTTAGATCCAAATCAGTGTATCTGTAATTGTTATGAGTATCAATAAACGAGAAATCTAACCATCAGTCGGCAGATGGTTTGCAACAGGCGCGTACGAAGCCATCATCGCCGGATCCTGATCGTGCGGTCGCCAACATGCGCGAGAAAAAGAAAGGGGCAGGACGGGATTCGAACCCGCGACCTCCTGCAATTGCCCCACCACGGTAACCAACTCACCCAGACTTTATTGCTTTCAAAAGCGCCCAGAGTATGAATATATTGCGTAGTGGCTCTTTGTTCAAGATTTAAAATGTGAACGACTCGCTAACTTTGGTTGCGAATTTAGTGGGAACAATCTGAAGACTATGCAATTGACTGTCACGATTTTTCTCTGAATTGGATCTGTCATTTTTTGAGGTGCTAGATCTATTGGCACGCCCTCTTTACATTTTTAGTCAAAAAAATCATGTTGAATATGGGATTTGAATTCATGCCTAGCAGCTAATGTGAAACACACACTAACCAACTCAGCAGGACCATTTGTTGCGAAAAAAATGCACGCCATACTATTTGACCATTCCATGTTGCTTTTTTTTCTTTTTTCTGTGAGGAGTTGATCAAATATACCCCGGTAACTGTTATGTGAATAACATGGTCACTCGCACATCGCTAACCCGATAACTTGTATATCCTTGTCCTGATAACTTTGGCGACCGAAGGGGGAGGGGGGAGTTGACGAACTTTTGTATGAATTGCATGGTAACTCACACATTGCAGACCTGATAATTTACGCACCCTATCATGATAACTTTGGGAGGGGGAGGGGGAGGGGGTTGATGAAATATCCTCTCGATAGCTTTTGTGTCAATAGCATGGTAACTCAAACATCGTAGTCCTGATAGCTGATGTACAAATAACGTAGTAGCTTTTTTGACCAAAAAAAAAACTAGTGTAAACATACCTTCGATAACTTTTTGTATGAATAGCATGGTAACTCACACATCGCATATCTGATAACTAATGCACCCCATCCTGGTAACTTTGACAACGAGGGGGAGTTGATGAAATATCCTCGGTAGCTTTTGTGTGAATAGCATGGTAACTCACACATCGTAGACCTGATAACTTATGTACCTGTGTCCCGATAACTTTGGCTACAAGGGTGGGGGGAGTTGATGAAAGATCCCCTCGCTAACTTTTGTGTGAATATCAGGGTAACTCACACATCGTAGACATGATAACTTATGTATCCAGGTCCTGATAACTTTGGCGATGAGGGGGGGGGGGAGTTGATAAAACATCCCCTCGATAACTTTTGTGTGAATAGCATGGTAACTCACACATCACAGACCTGATAACTTATGTACCTGACCCTGATAAAACAGTCATAGAGGAGTCCCTCTACATATTCACACGTATAGTACATCATCATTTATGCAGTGATTTTTTTCAAGAAAATACCTTTCTTTTTGTCATCTGACAATGGTGAAAAGGAGTTTTAAAAGATTTTTATTTTCACGTATTGAACAACAGCCTGGGTTGGTGTAATGGTTGTTGGTCATGGTATTAGGCGTGCCCTAGCTACCTGATGCAGGTTCGAATCTCATGTGGCGCATTTTTTCTCAATTCTCCTTTTTTATTAGTGTCAATCGGGGGAGAACGGGAGAAGCGGGAGCCATCGAAGGAAGTTGTGCAGAACGGGAGAAGCGGGAGCCATCGAGGGGAGTCGTGCGGATCTGTCGCTAACGATCAGTCGACTGGTCGTTAGCACAGTCCATCAATAAATTATAGGTGTATCTCAAAAAATATATGAGGTTATAATTTTCTTCGGAAAGAGGTCCAGATTTATTATAAATCAGGATTGCTAAATCTCATGAGCAACTAACGGAGGAGTACTCCTTCGGGAGCCCCGCGAGGATCCTCTGGAGTGGGCTGAGAGTGTGCCACTTGGTGCTTTCAGCCGCCGTCACGTGTCGCGCTCTGGTTCTTTTTTTTGCTCCATCCGGGTTTTTTTTATTTTTCTGCACGGGTTTTTGGCTTTTCATATGGTTTTTTTTAGTTTCTTGGTTTTCCAGTTTTCCATCGGTCTTTATTAGCTTCTGGATAAAAAAATACTACGCAAAAAACGCATTTTCATTTTTGCTTCCGCGAGAGGCACTCGGAAACGGAAAAACGTGTTTTCTTTTTTTTCCTTCCGCGAGAGGCACGGTCGTTCCTCTAAAAAAATGTGATTTCTTTTTTCCTTCCGCGAGAGGCACAATTGTTCGGTTTTTTGGAAAGAAAAAAAACGTGCTCTCGGGTTTGGTTTTTTCGTCCAGCTTTTTTCGTGAAAAAAATCGTCAAAACCTATCAACATGGAATCTAATTTTGAAGATCTCGACGCGGGGAATCCAACTGTGAAGACGCATGATTTAAGAGATAAAATGTTTTAAATAAACGGAGCTACGAAAAAAGGAAAGCTCCCAGATTACGAAAAGCATTGCACATGCAATGCGCCACTTGTCGCAACTTAGGAAGGTGGGAGTGAATTAGTGATTTTGCTAAAACTGGGTTGACTCGATGCTATATTCATGAAACCTTACATGGAGATCCGTGCAAAAAATCTTTTAACTTTTTTTTCTTTCTTCTTTTTTTACGTTCTATCACTTGACTAAGACTTGGTTTAAGTCTTAGTTGACTGAGACCTAGCCAAATCATAAATAAATGTTCATCATAAGTAAAGGCATACCAAAGTAATAAGAAATTAATACATTATTATTTTGCTATGTTTTGATTATTATTTGAACGATGGTCGGCCTGCTTGCTAAACCAAGAGTATATCATCAAGCGTACCAGTAAGGTTGTCACATAGATGCTACTACAACAAACACACTGCCCTCAATAACACAGCATGCTAAAACATAATGAAATAAGAAGAAGAAAAGGAGGAGGGGGGGAACCCTACCCCTATAATGTGAAATCGGGTCGATATATAATACAAAGAACCGCAGCACCAGACATATCTTTCCTTAACATAAAAGAAACCCGGAGAGCATCTTATGACCGAACTTCTTTCTGATAACACGTCGAAAACCACACTAGCCGCCATCTTTGTTTGACTACGTCGCCCGCTGAGCCTACTCAGTTAGCAGTGAAGGAAAGAGACACCTGCCAACGCCTTCGCCATACCAGGCTTTGAAGACCGCAATAGCCACCCATCGCTAGAAACGAGATCGAATGACCGCTGAAGTAATATTTGGTTGGGGACGTCACCCCCACACAATGTATGCTTGTAATCATTCACTAGTCACTACCAAGGATATCCTCCAGAGGGAAACAAAACGGCTTCACAAAGAAAATGACTACTGTACACTTTTTTATTGCTCGGCTAATATTACAGTATTTACATGAAAATGAGTAAGTGACTGACTGCTCTTGACAAGCACACTGGTAGATGCTTGCTTTATCATCTCCACGGCAGAAACGAATGCGTGCCCACTGTACAGTGTCGCCCCCTCCCCCTACAGTACAAATCACACTATTTCTGGAGGGCTATTTACCTCATCTCCCTACCTCTACATCCTACAGGGTGCCACGCCGCAGCCTCCTCAGCTGTCTGAGGCGGGTCCGGGCGCGCTCGAGGCTGGCTTCGTGCTGCGACAGGCCGTGCCAGCGCTCCTCTGCCTCGCTCGGCGCTCCCAGCCTCGCGAGCTGGCGGCGAAGGGACGCCATGTTCACGATGGGCACGGTGGTCGGACGCCCATGAGCACACTGCAAGAGAAATGTATTGCCATTTCATCTATGGAAGAACAAAAGGAAGCTCCCATCTTCACTGACATCTTCGCTAACTAAATCATGGGGTGGCGACAGGAAAAAAAAAAGGAACCGGAGATTCGTGTGTCTTGTGTTTACCTGGAAGCACAGGGACGTCGCTTTCAGCTCTTCAATGATCAGAGAGCACTCAGACGGTAGCAAGGGATCGCCAAACATGATTGCCCCTACAGTCGTAACTCGTAAACCAAAGGATGAGTATCGACACTTACAGCGAAGGTTCAGATTAAGAAGATGCTTGAGGAAAAGGTTCCGCGTACTAACATAAGGAAAGAAATGTTTACCTCTGCACGCTTTGTAATTAAGAATACGGAGAACTGCTGTGGGGATAGACGATGACCCGTCACTCTCATCAAGCTACAGAGAATATCAACGGGTAAGTGAAGTTGCTGTGACAGAATCACACATGCAGGTGGGCGAAATCGGTGCAGTTCTTTTCATTGCAAATGGCACGTTGATTCAAATTTTCGCCTAATTCACTCATGAGCCCAATTTACATGATAGTTCAGAAGCCATGCCTGCAGGTTACTACTTCCTGACTGGCATTTTTCAAACGTGAGAGCACCAACAATCTACTGGTGTACAAATAGGGTGTCAAGAAAAGGCTGAACAAGCATCCTAGGTTCGAAAAGTTTGACTAGCATAGACCAAAATGTATTAAATGAATGAGAACAACTTAAAAGGAAGTGTATGAATCACCTGCTGAATAAAGTCCGTAAGATCTTTTCCTGTCAAATCAACACCCAAAATACATGGAACCTGTGTGGTGTAGATGATCATTAGCACGCGAAACACTATAATGCAGTTTTTGCTGAGAAAATTTCACCAGATATTTGTCAAATTGATGACAAACAAACAATTCCACTTCTAATAGGTAACAAGACAAAAGTGCAGATAACGATAACCTAAGACATCAGGGGCTATCAATACCACAACACACAATAGATATTGCAAATTATTCAACTCTAGAAGAACAATTATCCCTTACATGATTGATTCTTTCCAAGAGACATGGTGATATGAATCTCACAAAGATGATATGGCCTGAATATTACAAGGAAACATTGTATAGAACAATTTCTGCAGCTTGTCTGTTATTTTCAAACTTTTGAGAAACCTGAGGTTAACTTCTCTCCCCATTCATACAGTAATTGTTAACCTATGCACAATTTCAAGGTAAAGATAAAACAAACTTTGGGGGTTTTATAACATAATCATTTACCTATGAAATAAATGGATCTCAGCAATAGTACAAACCAATAGGACTCCTCACCCGGTGGAAGATTGAAGGGACATATGTAGGAACAGCAATATTACAAACGCGTCGAATGGATATAGATGATAGAAAAGGTTGCTTACAGCAGCAAGAGTAACTACACGGCCTTGTTTCCTCAGAATGTTCATGTTCCTGAGTATAAAGTAAATGGTATATCTTAGTATCAACTGAAGGATGCTGTAAATGCTAACAAAATTGCAAAATCTAAATAAAACTACAGTCATCTCAAGTTGTTAAAAAAGAGAAGGAGATGCGTTAAGTACCAAAAGGGGACTGGAAAACTAAAATGAATAAACAGAAACGTGTGAAACAATTTCATGAAAAATAGCTTATAAGACAAAGCCGATAAAAAAAAGACCAGATGGTAATCAAACACATACTTTTTGAATGAATGAGAGGAAGTGCTAGAATTGTTGATAATCCAGCCCCATTTCTGAATCTGCTCAGCATACTTCTGGAACAATTGAAATCCAGCCTCAGGGAGAGCCTGGCACCACATGGAAATCTTAGCGTTAGCTATCAAAAAGTCAGTTTATAACACTACAGCATTCGAGCATGTCCACACGTGTTATATTAACACAACGCAGCAGATGACAAATATAAGAACATGAGGTACCATTTCCTTCTCTGAGTCCAAGTAAGTGATACCTCGGTCTTCATCTGATAAAACCTGAAAATCCAACAAATATTACCATGTAAGATGAAAAACCCTATCTAAAAGTTGTTCCCTGGTAAGTTTACCATTAACAACCTTGCTACGGAGCTCCTCCAAACGTATCCTTTCATCAGCTGCATGCTGCACAGGAGTAAGATAGGACATGACTTTCTAAATATCTCAGACAATATTTTCTGTCATCATACATGCATTATCTACTTTCAAAATTACACGAACATAAGGAATGCATGCTTCAGAATTCACTATCGCGATATAATCGGAATACTTTCTGATATTGGACATATATCCAAAAACCTCAACAAGAAAAAAACTGTGGTCAAGCGTGATGAAGTCAAGTCAAAGATCCACTTCATGAACATTTGCTAATTATTATTACTGCAAAGAATCAATAAATAGATATACTACAAAAAATATCTCATTTGCCAGGAATACTGTTTATCAAGTAATAAGCCACAAACCTGATCAACAAGGAGTAGCATTTCCCCAGATATGACGGGAATAAATTTCTTATCCAGCTGCAACAAAACTCTTGCATCCTCAAAGCAATTTTTATCAATACATTCAGGAACTAGCGAGCTAGAAGAGAGATGTAAAGGCCCAGAAGAAATGTTAAGTATATCGTCGTAGCATGCGGTAGGAATATGCGGCGACTCCAAAGCCTACACAAGGAGATAAAATAGTAAGCATAGAATAAGCGCACAGTAACTGGGCTATATTGAAGTCCATATATGTGAGTATCTCAAACTTTAATGCATGCTCAACTGTATGCTGGTCAGAGTCATCCCGCCATTTAGTTATTTGAGCAGTAAAATTTTCAAGCCCATCAGAACATGTCTCTTCATGCATTTTCACGTTTCCCTTCAAGCTGACCCAAATGAGAGAAGCGTTCAGTAACAGGCTCAAGGACTTTTTCAGCATACGTAGATGCGAGCAATAGCAAAATACCTGAAATTTAGGCCAGAAAATTCACTGCTACAAGTCTCAGGAATAGGCTGGGTTGCACTCATATGTGAGATATTCTCTGGTGCAGGTGCAGTTTCTACATTTAATTAGAACAGTACAAAGTTAGCACTAACAACACAATACACAAGGATGGCAAAGGTTGCAAGAAGAATAACCTTCTGAGTCCTTAATGGGGATATCTTTATCACCTTCTGCTGTCAATTTAGTCTGAGGCTGATTTAATCCAGGGAATTTTCGTTTGCCTTTGTAAAATGGTGGGGCAGAACAGCTCCTAGATCTACCCTTGGAAAACCTGGATCTCCTGTCGCATCCAAAATTGTCTTGATTACGTAGATCTTTAATAAGCACACTGTTGCTTGCCAGGTGGGAAGAAGAGCCATTCAACTGGTAACCATTGGTACTTTTCTCGGGAGAAATAATGTGTGACAATGGTGCACCGATTTTTGATTTCCACGGTATCTCATCATCTTCAGAAACAAACTGATCGGCATGATTGAAGTAATTCGGTGACTGAGGTTCATCATCTAAATAATTGAAATGTTTAGATCCTTCACATATTCTTGACGAATTACTGTTGAATCTGTCCCGAGTAGATCTAAAATCACTGTCCATATTTTCACAGTTCCAATAAGCAAAGCTTTTACTTGATCTCCCCTGCAATTCCAGACCAGTCCTTGCATGACTTTGACTGCTAGGTGTATCAGGTAACAAGAATGGACGAGATAAATGAAGATGATTATCTTTGATGGAGGACATATCCATGACGTCACTTTCCCACGCTGCATGGATATCAGGGAAGTTCATCTGAGCAATTGCATTAGTTTCAAGGCCGTCAACATATCCTGCTGCAGTCCCCAACTGCTTTCTTGTACTGCACCTTTTCAAGATAATGGGGGTACTACAACCTTCATGGTAGAATCCATCACTGAAGTGTGGCATCTCAGGGCAAGAAATATCACCCATTGTCTCTGTGACATCATTGAGTAGGCAATTATCATCGAATCTATCAAATTCAGTATATAATCCATCACAGCCAGACATGTTTGCATTTATATTAGTTTCATTATGCATAAAATCATTGGTAATTCTGTTGGGTCTATTGACAACCCCAAAGCAAGGTTCTTGGAGATCAATTTCTGGACCCATTATCTCAGACTCTTGGTTATCAGCTGAAAGGCCTTCAGTTTGCACATCTTCAAAATTTCCAACTTCACAGGAATATGCATGCCCATGGAATATACCTTCCATCCGTCGCTTTTTCCAAACAGTTGGGTTAGCACCTGAAAGACCACAGTCTTCTAGCTCGGAGGAACCATCCTCCAACCACTGATAACTGACCCTTTCAGGAAAATGTGTAAGATCGTTCCTAGCAACATTGTCAGAGTGTTCAGATGCATCGCTGATTCGATCTGGATAACAGACATGCCATGGGGATGGCTTCATATCAAAAGAAAAGTACTCCAGGTCTTCAGGAGCTGTTGCTGCACCTGTACCAAAATTGCTTTCTCTGACTAAACTCTTGCGTGGAGTGTGATGCTGTAAACCAGCATCATCTTCCTTGTTCTGTACATTCTGATGCTTTAGGAAGGCCCTATTCGACTTCACTGCAGCCACAACACCACAACACGTGAAGAAAGGTCACAACAAAGAAAAACAAATGAGAATAAAAGAAGTAAAATATGTTCACCAAAAGTCACTAACCATCACTTTTCAGAGGAACACAGGTATCATCAATAGCTTTGCCTGCCAGTAGGAAAGGGTAACAGTTACAAATCCATTCATACCAAGAACTCTCCAAAATTATTCAGTTTTAAGACATTACAAGGCAAATGAAGATCTTAGCCTCTAACCTTTTGATGATTGTGGTACATGCTTCTTCCAGTAGTTTGTGATTGTTTGTTCAAAGAAAAACAAGATACTTTGCCAATCCTAAACAGTAAGAAAAGAAGGAAATATTAAAATTAAGCTATGAGAGAGTAAATTCAGCTGAAAATGGAAAACATAAAAGACATCAACGTCTTATTTCTTACACTAGATAACACCCCCGCAAGTTGCTGCGGAAATTAATAGCAATGAAATTATCAAAATAAAATTAGAATATATGAGAATAATATTGCACCACATTCTCACCGTATGACAGGTGGCAAACCTAGAGGTAAATAGAGGGTGGATGCATGTTATATTGCCTTGTGACATTCAAGTTCAATTATTTGTTGCTGAAAAAACAAAAAATAAAAAAATGATGATGTGGAGGGCTTGCATGTAGTGGAAAGTGGAAGGATCACATGCGCTTGATGATGTGGATGGCTTGCATGTGAATTTAAATAGGATCACTTACTTAGATATATAGGATGCCAGAGACACGAAGTGTGCTTGTCCAATTTTGAATAAAAACAAAGTGTGTGTCATATCCATACAAGCAAGCTAGTAAAAATCAAGCTTTCCTAGAAAAAAAGGGGAAAAGCAGAACTCAAAAGCACACATATACGTTGAATCACCTTGAATTCCACAATAGTCTTTGAAGGCTCAAAATGTAGATCATAGCTAGATCTAGGGCAGAAGAAGTTCAGCAAAAATGCAGGGTAGACATCAGTCTTCTGCCTCTTTCGGCTCTGAATATCGGTTTCTTCAATCGTCCTTGTAAAAGAAGACTGGAAACTAGCTGCCAGACTATTCAGAATATTATGGATTGGGCTTCTACTGACGAATCTTGAGTTGATATCTTTGAGAAGTAAAGGATGATGTCTCCAACTCAAGTATTTTAAAAATGGTAAAGGGAAGTAGATAACAGATTAATTGCCGAATAGGACTGTAGGATACACAAGTACTGGAAATCCTGAAATGGAAAAAAGTGCACTTTGCTAAAGAAAATTTGTCAAAACTTCAGTTTGAACAGCTCGGAATACACAGAAATGACATTACCTTATTACAGAACACATTTGTTGGTCCAGAGATGTGCCCTGAAAGAGCCCAGCTTTGATGTGAGGTAGATATTTCATGAAGACAACTGGAGACATCATTTCCAAAACTGTCTGATATAAGAGGCAAAGGGGATGATGAAGGAACTGTGTATAGCAACTGATCTTCGCTGCATTTGTAGAAAAGACATGTAAATTGTAAATATGTAGGTAAGACTAAAATGCCTAGCATAGCACGGTAGAATAACTCTACCTGTCAGTGTCAAGAAGTCTGACTGAAAGCTGCGGATGAATAAGTGCAATTTGCAGGACACACTTCTTCACATTGTGTAGTTCTCTTTTATGACTACAAAATATTACATTTAGAAAACATTAATCAAATTATTTATCGTACAAAACTGTGAAATCGAAGAAACATGTCCATGTGAACAATAAATAAAGGTCAAATATACCCAGATTGCATTTGTTTTCTCCGCACAGGTTGGTTATAAAAAAGCTCCCGAGCAACAACTACAAAGATGAAACTTCTCTGATAAGTACGCCAAGAACATAATAAAAATATAGCACACATGACTAGAGAAAAATGACAGCATCTCATTCTTCACAAGCATTGTGTATTATAGTGTGCCTTCCTTGGTGAACATGTGAACAGCCACTCTACTTTTATTCAAGAAAAATATCAAACAAGTACCTGTTGTACCAACAGCTTCCCTCTGGTCATCTATTCCTAAATGTGAGCATTTGGATCCCTGTACAGTTGCCACAGGACAAGATATTCAGATACATTATACATGAATAGGTCAAGAGTATGCACAACAGTAAATGGGTATAGTGTGTAAGTGGTGCCTTTATTATCTTGCAGTACGAATTTGGTCTCCCACGAGCCTTCGTCCTGACTTCAACCACAGAGATATCAGAAAGTGATGCGAGCGCTTCACCATTTAATCCGAAACTTCTAGAACTAGATTCCTCATCACCCATGACATCATGAAACTTGGATGTTGCTGTGATGGCAGAAGGAGGTTATACATCATTAGTGCACTGAAACCACTGAATAGCATTGAGTAGTTCTTTCTTCGGAAACTTGCACAAGGTGGTGAGCCTGTACTTAACAAATGACAAACAAGATAATTAATTGAATCTGAAAGAAGGGGTTCCTTAGTTCCGTCAAAGAAAGAGGGGGGGGGGGGGGGTCCTGGTTCCGTCAAAGAATAAGGGGTTCCTAGTTCCGTCAAGGAAGAGGGGTTCCTAGTTCCGTCAAGGAAGAAGGGGTTCCTAGTTCCGTCAAGGAAGAAAGGGTTCCTAGTTCCATAAGAACAGAAGGGGTTCCTAGTTCCGCCAAAGAAGGGGTTCCTAGTTTCCATCAAAAGAGAAGGGGTTCCTACTTACTAACAACCAAAAGAATACAATCCAACGATAATGACAGGATATAAACTAAAACAAGTCGAACAGTGAGAAGAAAACGAGATAAAAGAATCCACCTGCTGGGAGGTACTAATGCAACTAACATGTCACAACCAATGAGTGATGAAACAAATGTAAGTTATCTTGGAATCAGAATGCACCTACTGATGATTAAATAAATTTGCATGCCCTTCTAGTGAAAATAAAGCACCCTTGGTCATTTATCAGTCGTCAAGGTCAATTATCACAGAATGGATGTCAGTTCTATTATTACTTTTTGAAGCAAATCAGGCAGTCCTTTCTGTATGAGAACAATCTCATTCTAATGTCCATTAATTCAGATGAGCACCCAAAAGATATGATACACTGTGTAAGGATCACTTGCAACGATGCAATTTAAGATCAAGCAAATAATACTGCTGAGTGTAGGAAAAGGCAAGCTTATAAATACGAACAAAACAAAAAATCTAACTTACCATATTTTTCTCCTAATAGAACCAATTCATCTCGAGCAATACCACAACCTGCAATAGATACAACAAAGAATGAGTTTTTTAAGAAGCAGATCCCAGTGATAAGAAAGTTAAAAACGTAAGCTAAGCACATACCATCATCTTCCACTTTAATATAACATGCTCTGACATTTACTGAAACGTCGATCTGAAATAGGTACAGGAGTATAAAAATGTCAATACATGACGCTGAGAATACCAATGTAGATCATTTTACCCTTTTTTGAATGTGAAAGTAAAAAAGCAATACCCAGTATAGAAAATACAAGCGGAACTGTGGACTGTTTTGCATTTATGTTCAAGTCAAAGGATGCCTATTCAGGACAGTATATATAGATTCTTTTCTATTTTCCTACATTTGAAAGGAATACCTTTCTGGCATTTGCATCGATGCTATTATATACCAACTCCTCGACAACCCTTGGGAGGTCAGACAAGATAATGCTTGAGCGCAAGGAGCTGTGGACGCTTCTGGGCAAGCGTTTTATGCTCTGCATCGACGTGTTCTGCTAAAAAACAATGAGCTTAGATCAGCCAACGGTCAAGACTGAAATGTATCGAAGCAGGCGGCGTCGGAAAATTATTCCAGAAACTTCAGAAATTTAACTAACTTGTCGATGCGCTACCTCATCAAGTGAGGACTGATCACGATGTGAGATTACAGAGGCAGATCTATCATTAAGGCAAAATGTGCATGTAGCCAGCCAACCAACATGGTAAGGAACAGATTGTTTTTTTTTGGAACACAATGAACAGATTATTTAGGCTGCAACTGAGAACGCCAGCCCCAACTCGCGAGCGCATTGGACAAGCAAGCCATCACGTCCTATTCTTACGAGAGGCGGATCTAGATGGGGCGCGCCCGTGTTTTCGGAGGTTCGTTAGGGTTTAACCAGTGGTGGATGGCGAAATGGCCGTACCTGAGAACCCAATGGCCGAAATCGTGGGCGGAGTTGAGATGGCGGGGGAACGGCGGTGGCGGCGAGACGCGCGACGGGGGCCGCGGTGGCGCCGGGAACGGCGGGCGGCGGCCGAGAAGGAGAGGAAGGCCGCGGCGCGGCGGGAGCTCTGCGGCCGCGGAGGAGAGGGCGGGCCGGTGGAGAAAGCGCTCGGCTGCTTCGCGGGCGGGCGGGGGTGGGGGGGGGGGGGGCGGCGTAGTGGGTACGGTCGGCGCAGGTATGGGGGGGGGGCTCGCCGCCGGTGGGGCTGGAGAGTGAGAGGAAGGGCGCGGGCAGTCGGTGGTGGGAGAGATGAGGGGGGAATTGTTAATTTTCTCTTTACGAGGGGGTTGGGGTGAAATTTGCAAGCCGTCTTGGGCCTTGCAGGGCCTCTGTTATCGGGTCCGCAGGCCCTGCACGGTCTAACAAGTCCAATTTAGGATCCTAAAAAAAAATTTCAAGTCCAATTTAGTGCAGAATAGGCCTATAATAAATATACAGTAATGTCCTAAAAAGAATGATAGGCCTGTAGTTTGTTCCGAAAAAAAAAATGGATGGGATCATTTCGATGTACTTTGCCAATTTCATATGATCCATGACCCATATATTTCAAAAAGACGGCAATATGTTGCCACGATCTGGAATTTCATATGGTCCATGACTCATATGTTCCAACAAAAAATGACAATATGTTTTTGTTGGACACAATTTACCTATGGTTAGTTTTTGCAAAACTAGATATATGAACCAAACATATCTTGAACCCATGTTGTCGTGCCCATGCTATTTTTTTGTGTCACACTGCTTAGCTCTTCCGTTTCTAAAAGACCTAGAACAGTAGGGGGAGGAACCCCTGTTGTCTTTTACATTAAGAACCCCCCCCCCCCCCCACACACACACACACACACATTTCTAATCCCGCATCTTCGGAAAGCAGTGGCCGCAACGAGGGCTAGGTTTAGTTTCATACTTTCATTAAGTTTTTTGCATGAGGTTTCTCCCGTTCCTTCAGCTCGTCTCGAAGATATACGAGAGGTGGTGTCCATGGCAATGAGAGTGAGGTGGTGGCATCGATAATGGGGATATGGAAGTGTGGTGGGCCTGGTAGGGAATGGATCAACGCCAATGGTGGATGATCGCGACAAGGAAAGTGCATACGTGGCATGCCAGTAAATGTGCGGACAAACAAGCAAGCTTCGCCACAACTGCAAATTGGTGGACAAGAGGATGGGAGCAATGATGGAGAAGAACAGAGGTAGCCAAAATAGGAAGGGGGGGGGTGGCCCCTTGCAGAGAAGAATAAGGTAGATGCATAAGAAGGATATAACAAAACATAATCTTATCATATATCATGAATACAATGCATCAAGAGCACACAACACTACCACAAATAGTAAAAGAGAAACAAAGGAACACTAGTCATTACTATAGACAATGTACAACAACATTATTTTTTTGCAACTTTTTTCAGGTAATAATTTGTCTGCGTGAACATTCTTTTTCATGTGAGAAATCATTTAGGGAAGCAAGTCCTTGGAAAAGCAATAATCCAAGGGCATGTCCTTTCCTGTAAAAAAAATTGTGGTTTAGTGGGAGTTAGCCCAAAAAAGTGCTCCAGTAGTTTCCGTAAACAAAAAAAAGGGTACCCCATATAATCTTCCCAATTTCCCCTCCATGTAGGGAGAGTTTATCCTTCCTGTAAACATTCCCCTAGACTTGGTGCCAAAAAACGTCCATCTCCTGTGTGGAGTTTCAGGTGCCCCTTCGTCTGTCGCTGCCGCGAACTGTGGCGGGATTGTCGTGACGCCGATGCAGATGACCACTGCCAACGTTGCCGCCGATCCGCCGTCATTGTCGTCATTTGGCGGTGCGCTGCTGAGTGCCCGCCTCCAGCAGTTGGCGTTGTACCGCCGCCTACCCCGGCAGCACGACCTCCTCTACCGCCGGCCTGGCCTGGGAGATTCATTGGCCAAGTGTCCCCGCCCCGCCGCCCCCTGCCGACTTGCCGCACCAGCTAGGAAGCCACGAACACCAAAGAAGACGACGGCGGTTGCGGCCATGGTTGGACATTCCTCCGTGCCGCCGCCCTCGTTGCCGATCTTCACCCCTAGCACGCAAACGTCCTTCATGCACATGTCGTCAACCATGTCCGTCTACTCCAAGGTCGATGAGGACTTCAACGTGTACAACGCCAATGAGGTGTACGACGAAGCGGATGACAAGTAATTTTAATTTGTATTGCTCGTTTGTGCAAAAAGAAAACTGTGTTGCTTGTCTTTTGTACATTTCACAATCATAATTTGCATTGCTCAATAGTTTTATACACTGTGATAATGATAATGCAGTCAACAACCATACTTGGATGCGATGACTGTGGCAGTAGGCATACACGATATGTTTTTGTCCACTCCGTTTGAGGGTGGCGATGATCAAGTAGATGTTGCTTCGAAGATCAAGTTGATGCTGCTTCGAAGACAAAGAAGAGGTGGGGTGGGGGTAGCTTCTACACGGATGAGGATAACGCATTGGCTATGACATGACAAAGTGTAAGCATTGATCCAATGGCAGGGACCGATCAAAGCATGAGACCTATTGGAAGCGCATTTCGGAACACTATCATCACAACGTATCCGTCTTGATCGGAGCCCTTCATTTAGGGCTTGCAATAGCTGGGTTGGTTGTGTGACTCAAGTAGACCATGCCAAACTTATTGGAATGACAGAGGACATGCTGTTGAGAATTTGTTGTTCATTTTTTTTATGATTTGTGTACATCCAAATTTGTAGGACCCCAATAGACAGTGAATGTTCGATTTTGTTGTGAAAACACATGAGCCATATGGCAATTGCGAACATTTTTTATGGCAAATTCTTCGAAAAGACATGACAATTTCTTCAAAATCACATGACAAAATACTGACAAATAAAGGATTTCGCTGCGAAAATTGCCGTGTCCCTGCTTGAAAAAAAAATGCCACGCTTCCAACACATAAATTTATGTCACGGAAAAAGCGTTCGTTTTCCCATGCACCCCAGTGAATGTGAATGTTCACTGAATAACACATTACCCAATTTTTAATGTGCAATTTTAATCTTGACAGCTCAAGTACACAGACGAGTTGTACAAGCAAACCACCCCTAAATTATACAAACACCCCATAAATCCACTGTCATAGGAACCTTTTTAGGACCCCGCCACAAATCTGATGTCAGGTTTTTAAACATGGCAAATCTAATGGTTTTTTTTTTCTTCGCTAGGGTTTGCCATGCTCGCCGAAGAGATTTGTCATGCTACACAATTTGCCATGAAAAAACGTTTGATTTACCATGCTTAGAAACCTGATGTCAGATCTTTAGCATTTCCCCTTTTTATGGGACTCGTCGTTGATGCTAAAACCACTTGTAGGTGAACTTTTTTATTGGACTGGTTGGAGATGCTCTAACTACTTATGTCAAGGTCGCAGCTGGAATCACTGGTGAGCAGCAGCGTGAAGCAATCTCTACAAGGGGCACAGGCACAGGGGGCACAGGCACAGGCAGGCAGCACGGTGCCCGCTTCTTCTGAACCCAGCAACATGTAAAACCCAGCTTTCCAGCGCACAGCAAGCAAGAATTGAACCACACTGCACCGCAGCATGTCAGCGCATCGCACCAGCAAACGGAAAGCAAAAATAAAGCTGATAGCCAGATGAGATCACACCACCACCAAACATCTTCTTACACCACCTCACATCACATGCAGAATAAATAAACACCACAACTACTACATCAGCTTCTGCACTGCACTGCACCACCCACAACACACCCACTAGCCCACTCGCTACACCAAAAACACACACGATCATGTCATGACGGTGATGATGCTATGAAGATTAAAAAAAAAAGAACCCGGATCATCGATTACCGCTGCAGACGGTTCGTCGGGCCATGTCGAAACCAGTGCTTGCCGGAGCTGATGTCTAACACTCGGCCTCCTGTGTAAAAGCTATTGTCGGTCGGTTAGGCTGCTTCTGAAGTTATTATTACTTGGTGGTGGTTTGGTTGAATCAGTTGTTGAGCCATGCGTGCTTCAGGCACTCGGCGGCGGTCGGCCTGTTCTCCGGATCAAAATCGAGGATCGGGCGGAGGAAGTCGGCGAGCCCTTTGGCGTCTGGCTCGGTGAAGTTGTACCTCTCGACTAGCACGCGCTCTAGAGGCCAGAACCTCATTCTTTTGACCCTCTTCAGGTCTCCGTACCGGTTGAAGTAATCCTTGGAACGGGTGCCCGAGGTGGCAATCTGAAAGACAACGGCAGGTTTAGATTAGGCAATAGACGTTGACATGACAAGAGCGTGTAGGAGAGATTGTGCATACCTTCTTAGGCATCTTTCCGAGGGTTTCCATCATCAGAGCCAGGTGATCCTGCAAAGAGTCATGCAACAGAGAGATGAGTTCATGGTTGGTTGGTGAGATAACAACACTTGCATGCCACCACTGTAGACTTTGCAGCTAAGAGTCAACATCTGAAGTTGATTGCTTAATGAGTACTATATCTGTCCATTTGACAGTTAATAAGTACTATATCTGTCGATTTGACAATCTTACATAGGTAAGGCTTTAGAGGACAATCCAGCAGGTAAGAGTATAACAAATCTTTTAGCTGATAATCACTGGCTACGGAACAATCTGTCATTGTCGGTACTGGGTACTTTGTTTTGTGCCAGTGTATTACATCTGGCAAGAATAACAGAAAAGCGGACAACTACAACAGCACAGTTAGATCTGTCCCCGTATACCACATTAAGATGCACTTCTATTGTACACCAGTCCTATGATGGTTGGTAACTGGACATCAAATTGTTTCTATGGCTTCAGTTTGTACAATAGGGGTTGCTTTGCAGGGTCATAATAAAAAGAAAGAAACCAAAAAAGCATACTAGCGGAAAAGTGCTCAAATTGCAATTCGTGGGAACGCAGCCCTCGGGATATCAGTTCACATTTCATTTAAATATTTCAGTTGCTAGGTTGGTGCTGTCGGGTTGGTTGCATCTTCTTTTGAATTTTAAAGTGGCACATGATCCAAAGCGTCTACTTTTTATAGTGTAATTTATCAATTGCCATGACTCACTTGACCAACATAACAACAGCAGGAATACACAAAAATAGGGTGATGCCCACAGCCTCGGCATTAGGAAAAATGAACTAGTTTGACACTTTGACTAATGTTAGAAAATCCATATACCAGTAAGCAAGAATATATGATAGAACCTTCATTGCTAATGCTACTAGCATAAGCCAAAAAGTGCTGAAAGAAACGACACGAAAATTATGTTTTTTTTTACCTCATCTTCACTGCAACTTTGGCAAGTGTTGGGAGCAAACAGCATGTCACCGGTGGCAAGCTCAAACGCCATACAAGCGAACGACCACATATCGGCAGAATAGGAATACCCAGAACCGATAATAACCTCGGGTGCCCTATACTGCCTTGTCTGTATCACGCCATCACCCTGCTGATCAGCCCAGCAGGCATTCCCGAAATCGACAATCTTGCACTTCATGCTAATGCCATCCAGGCTTCTCTCCTTAACCATGTCTGCCGTGAACCCGCCAAGCGACACCCGCCGCTGCAGAATCTTCGCCACGGCGCGCCTCGCCCGCGTCTTGAGCATCTTCTCGCTGAAACTGATCGATGGCGTGCGGTACTGGTTCCCCTCGGGCCTCTTGAGAATCGGGGTGAGCCTCGAGCGCACGGGGTCCTTGGACGGGTTTATCGTCGACACTAGGAGGACATTCTCCGGCTTCAAATCGGTGTGGATAATGCCGAGCTCTCGGTGCATGTAATCGAGGCCGGTGAGCACCGACCGGCAAATCTCCCGCACCCTGCCCAGCCCGATGCCCTTGTTCCGGTTGTACCGGATCAGCCGCAGCAGGCTGTCGCCGAGGAACTCGGTGACCAGGCAAATGTGCTTGCCGTTGGGGCCGGCGTGCTTGAAATGGTCCAGCAGCTGGATGACGCACCTGGAATTGGTGGGGTCGCCCTTGGCCGCCGCGGACAGCAGCTCTATCTCGTGGAGCGCGGCGTGCGCGTAGTCCCTCGCGCTCTTCTGGATCTTGAGCGCCACGAATCTCTGCAGGTTTTTGCAATCACGGTATTCAGTTAGCAACATGTCTTGCACAGATCGCACAATGCAAATTTTCCATTGCTGACGGAGGACAGTAAATACTACTACTCCTAGTTTTGGTCCCAGTTTGCGCATATCAGAGGAGAAACCTGTAATCTTTGCAACAGAGATCACGAATTTGCAAGAAAAAAGAAGACAAAGATCGGTGCAGAGTTCTGTCGGGCCGAATTTGAACAGAACGAAAGCAATGGAACAGGGGTTAAAAGGGGCAAAGCGCGCTGTTTTGGGTTGCGGCGAACGGCCTCCGCCGGAGTTGGCGGAATCCAATACCCGGACGACGGGAAACCCCCGACGGCGACGGCCGCGCCGTGAGCGAGAACGCCGAGAAGGGCGGGCGAAGAAAACAGAGCAGGAAGAAAAGACAGAACCAAGATGAGGGGAGGGGTGGCGGGCGGGCGGGCGTACGCTGAGGAGGGTGTCGTAGGCGAGCCAGACGGTGGAGAAGTTGCCCCAGCCGAGCTTCCGCTGCGCGACGAACCTGCCGCCGGCGAAGCGGTCCCCGGGGCGCGCGGCGTGGTACCCGCCCTTCCGGTACCCCTCGGCGCCCTCCTCCTCCTCCTCCTCGTCCTCCGACCCCGACGAGTAGCAGCACCCGTTGCCGCCGAACGCCGCCATCGACGGGCCGTTCAATCGACCGATCCGCCGGCGAGCTCCTCCTCCTCGGGAGTCCGGATTCGAAAGGGGGGCGCAGGCGGGCGGGCGGGGGGGACTAGACTAGGGACGGGGGAGGAGGCCGGGTTGGGTTTGATTTGGTTTGGCTGGGGATTTTTCTGGAGTGGAATTAGTTTTGTTCGGTGGCGGAGGGAGGGAGAAAAGTGACCGTTCCGGCACCCCACCACCACACCGCACCACCAGCTGCCTCGCCTGCCTCCGGTGGAGTGGACGGAGGGGCTCCCCGTGGCACTGCTTTATACTCCATGCTCCATACATATCCCATGCATGGATTAATTGGTTGTTTTGATTGCTAATTCACAGGCCATCAATCAAAATAGTAAAGTGCTCATTTTGGACCAATCAATCAGAACATAAAACCCACGGTCAAACCAAATCACCCCATAAATCACATTTTTGAAGCTCAATTTCCCATTTTTACATTTTTACATTTTTGATTGCTAATTCACATTTTTACTTTCGGCGCTACTTGTGTCCTTTTTCACTTCTAATATTTCGTACTAATTTATGGTTCGTCTAATAATATTCGCCGTTATCGATTTCTTTTTATTCTAATATCCCATACTCATTTATATTCCTTTAATAATATTTGACATTACCGGTTTCTGTTTTCTTTCTAATATTTCGTACTCATTTATGTCCCTCTAAAACATTTCGTACTCATTTACGTTCCTCTAACAATATTTGACGTTATCGATTTCCTTTTTTGTTTCTAACATTTCATACTCATTTACGTTTCTCTAATAATGTTTGACATTATCGGTTTCCGTTTACTTTCTAATATTTCGTACTCATTTACGTTCCTCTAAAAAATTCCATACTCATTTACGTTCCTCTAAAAGTATTTGAAGTTATCGATTTCCGTTTTTGTTTCTAACATTTCATACTCATTTACGTTTCTCTAATAATATTTGACGTTATCGGTTTCCGTTTACTTTCTAATATAATATTCCATACTCATTTACGTTCCTCTAAAAAAATTCCATATTCATTTACGTTCCTCTAAAAATATTTGATGTTATCGATTTCCTTTTTTGTTTCTAACATTTCATACTCATTTATGTCCTCTAAAAATATTTGACATTATCGTTTTACATTTTCATTTACTGATATTTTGTACTCATTTATCTTTTTATTTGTAAATATTCGGTGTTATATGTTTTCCATTCAATTCCGATATTTTCATACTCACTTATGTTTCCTCTATAAATATTCGGTGATGCTTTTGTTTTTGTTTCTAATATTTTGTACTTATTTATGTTTCCTCTACAAATGTGTGGTGTTATATATTCTGTTTTTGTTTAAGATATTTCATAATCATTTATGCTGCCTTTGAAAATATTTGACATCATCTATATTTTTTTCAACATTTCATATCATTTATATTTCCTCTAAATGTATTTGACATTGCCTATTTCCATTCCCGTTTCCAAGATTTCATACTTATTTATATTTTCTCTAAAAAATATGAATTTAAATGACTTTGCATTTTACTTGCGACAAAACGAAAAACTATAAATTTAGAATGGCAAATCATATGTATGACATAGTAAAAATGTCGTACATACTCATTTTACTTGTCGGGAAAACTTCCTAGCTATTCATCTTCAATCATGGTAGTATAGCGAACACAAAAAATAATAACAATTACATCCATAGATCATCTAGAGACGCCTACAAGCACTGAAGCGAGCCGAAGGTGTGCTGCCGTCATCGCCCCCCCCCCCCCCCCAGTCGGGCAACACTTGGTGTAGTAGACAGTCGAAAAGTCGTCGTGCCAAGGCCTCATAGGCCCAGCGCACCAGAAACGGCAACCGCCACTGATGAAGAGATGCGTAGATCGAAAGGATCCATCCTGAAGACACATGAGCGTAGATGAACGAAGACCAAATCCAAGTAGATCCACCAAAGACAACCACCGACATAATTTCACGAGATCTACCGGAGATACACCTCCACACGCCATCCGGCGATACTAGACGCACCACTTTAACAGGGTTAGGCGGGAAGAAGCTTATTCCATCTTTAGAGAACCGCTGATGTCTCACCTTCCTAAGTAGGATTCAAATCCTAACAAAACTAAAAGAAACATCTAAAAATGAAACCCCCATGTTGGCAAGGGCTGGGATTCACCGTGCGTCCATGGGCCTAGGGTCACCAAGAGACGAGGCGACCGGCGACCACGCGATGGGAGGTAGAGGAACCCTAGCTTTTTGTTGGAAGAGGAGCCGATGAAATGTACATTGGCATCTAACGACCTCTGTAGTATGACCTAGTAAATTAAATCGCGGAGGCAATTCTCACTTTAAAAAGAAATAGTACAACTCTGCCTCCCAAACTCCACGGTATAGTGCAAATTGATGTGTAGCTCAGATTGTTAGATTGTTAGAAGTGAGCACATCGCCCCCCTCCAAAAAAAAGGTGAGTGTATGTATGTATATGCATGTGTGATTGTATATATATACGGTGTAAGAAAAGACCCTAGAGCCTAGCGACTCTGATCAGCGGGCCGGTTTTAATCGTAGGTGTGAACCCACGGGGCAAAAGCCACCATCGGACCACTCACCGGAGAAGAACACTTCTTGGAACCAAAACTTTTTATTAAGTTCCCAGACGCACGCACGCGTTCTGTGCTTCTTGTGCTGCCGTATGTGTAGCGTTGCGTACAACATCTATATACTCGAGTTTTAAACGTATACTATACCGACCTCCCTCCGTGGTAGCTAAGCTCCGCTGGAAATCTCTCTCTCACGTGCGCGCACACGATACGTATGTATGCAAGTACTCCCTCCGTTTGAAATTACTCGTTTAAAAAATAAATGTATCTATATGTATTTTAGTTATAGATACATTTATTTTTATTTATTTTTGTGACGAGTAATTCGAAACGGAGGGAGTAGTAGGTACGAAATATGTCCCCTCTGTTTATCTGTTCCCTCCTTCGCTATACACTTGTTTTTTTTCCTTTTCTCTTCCACACGAGAATGTGTCTCGTGTCAGTTTTCCTTACATTTTGTTAGATCAGAGTGGAATTTGTCTCTTTTTCCCTGCAGTGCTGTGTGGAATGTGTCAGTTTTCCCTACATCTTATATTAGAGTGGAATTTTTTTTGAGACAATATTAGAGTGGAAATGTGTCATTGCAGTAGTAGTGCGCCTGGATGGGCCGGCGCAGCCTCGGGCTGCCAGGTGGTCGTCGTCGGCACGTGTGTGTGCCGGCCCGACAGGGCATGGGCTCTCCAAGTCTCTCTCTCTCTAGAAAAAAAAGCAAGGAGTGAGTTTCTTTTTTTGTGAAGCGTCAACAAGGAAAGAGTGAGAACGCCGTCGGCCGGGCGTGGCGGTCGTTCCGGGAGCGCGACGGGTCTCTATGTCAGTCAAGGGGATCGCCATTTGGCCCGGCCCAGTAGTCTCTTTCTTTTCTTTTCTTTTCTTTTCGTTATGTTTTCTTTCTTTCTACTACCTTTCTACATGGTTATTTTTGCTTTGCTTTTCATTTTCATTTTCATTTTTATCCTACTAGTGGACGAGGAGGTGCGTCCGAGTAACGTACTTGGTGCGCATAGTGCAAGTATTTCCATGGCGAAACTCCATATACATACTATTACTATATTACTATAGTGTCCATCACTTACCAATATCTCTGTGTCGAACAGTGCCGAAACAATGAGCTTGCTTTGGCTTGGCTTGAGGCATAACTTGGTCGAGGTGAAACGCGCCAGAAAAACATACTCCCTCCTTCCATCTACATAGGGCCTAATGCGTTTTTTTAAGACCGCCTTTGACTATTGACAAGATTAATAGTACACGAGATGTATAATGTGAAAATTATATTATTGAAAGGTCTTTTCACATACGAATTTGACGGTATACTTTGTGTAAGTTGCATGTCGTATATTATTGCTCTAACATTTGATTAAAGTTTGCCCCAAAAATGCATTAGGCCCTATATAGATGGAAGGAGAGAGGGTGAGACGTTGGCTGCCGATGAAGAGAGCCAATATGAAAGGCATATAGAGGGCAGGGTAAAGATGTTCTGTTGTAGCCTGGCTGAAGAAATTGCAGTTTTTCGGCCAACAATGAGGTTGGTGTTAACTCCTTCAAGGTGTTCCTCCTCGAGCATAGGGAAAACCCGAAGTTCGATTTGTTGGACCAGACGGCAACAAAAAGCAATGATGTTGTTCCTTCCTTGAGGCACTTTTTAGGTTGCCTGTGGGGGTCCTGATCAGATGTGGCAGTTGGAGATGTAGATTGGGCGGCATGATGTTGACTTGTTGCCCTGACGTGTGGCATTACATACAGCGCGGGGGCCATCCGACCATGGTGCAATTATGCTGGAAGTGACGCTTTTCTTAGACGATATCTACATAGGTTTCGGCTAGGTCCCGCCATCCACTCGCCGACTCCTCCTTAAATGATTGTAAACTGTTATTTTCATACTACTCCCTCCGTTTCTAAATATAAGCAATTTTAATTTTTTTAATAAGTATGTATACATATTTTAGACTATAAGTTCACTCATTTTGCTTCATAAGTAGTCCGCATTGGAATATATCTCTTTCTTTAATTCGTTTCAAAAGGAAAAGATACCCAGCGCCAGCAGCACGTCATCCGGCAAACGTTCCCCGAGAACCCCGCAAAAGAGCATCGTCATCGTGCCTGTGTCCATCTCAGCGCCGAAAGCCGTCCAAACGAAGACCAGGCAATGCCGAGACTGCCCTCGGCCATCTTGCCTGCGCCCCCACGTTCTCAAGGGCAAACCCGTCCATCCACACCACCCCCACGGCGTTTGTGCTCAGAATTACTAGCCGTTGTTACTCCGAACCCCCCTTCAAATTCGAACCCCCCAAACCGCTCGCGAAACCCCCAAATCAACGCCTCCTCACGGCAACCAATCGCTCACTCACGCCACGAGAGGCGCGCGCGGGGCTGCTCCTCCACTCCGATGGCGTCGGAGGCCAGGTCGGGCGGCGCGCGGCGGGTTCCGCTGCGGCCGAGGGACGGCAACGCGGCGGCGGCCTCCCCGTCCTTGGGCGGCGGCGGTGCCGCCAAATCGAAGGCGAAGGCGAAGGCGCGGGCTGCTGCGTCGCCGCCTTCGGTGAGCTCGTATGCCGGCAGGGCTGAGGTTGAGGCGGCGGCGGCGGTGGTGAGGGAGAAGGAGGTGTCGCTGGCGGAGGAGCTGGAGAAGGCGCGGGAGCGGCGGGGCCGGCTGCGGGCCGCGCGGCAGGTCACGGAGAGGGCGCTGGCGGAGGCGGACGAGGCGCTGCGGCGGGAGATGCGGGAGTGGGAGCGCCGCGCGGACGAGCAGCGCCGGGTCGTGGCGGAGCTGATGCGCCTCATCGGGATGCCCGAGGTACGGTTCCGTCTGTTTCGACTCCGTTTGGTACATGTTCTGGCGCTCGATTCTCAAGTTCTGTGGGGATGCTGCTGATCATGGCGGGCGGCGGCAGGCGTACGTTCCGGTGGAATCGCTGAGATCCAGGGAGGAGAGGAAGAGGAAACAGGGGACCGCGTCTTCAGATCCTCCGGTAAATGCTCTGCTCCTCGTTTTTGTTTTCTCACTGATTGCCAAAAATGTACTATCTGAATCTAACATATGCTTAAATTCGTTGAGAAACAAAATGTGCCTGAGCTGAATCTCGCATGCTCAAAATCGTTGAGAAATCAGGATACTATATATACTTTATTGTTTACCATGTTGAGAAGTCAGGATCATGTACTCTACTATATTTGCCTGTACGAAATGCTTTTCATTTTGATTCGAAACTCTATTCACATGTTTCAGGGTCCGGTCACAGTGGCTTCAACATTACTAGAGGAAGAAGCTGGAGCAGACCCCTCTGATCAGGAACTGCTGGCGACGCCGACAAGGGAAACGACCGCAGCAGCAGCAACCGAAAGCAGCAGCTCTTGATCCCTTTCTTTGCCACATTGGCCTGTTCCAAACTGTTTCTGCACAAGGCCTCCGAATGAAAATCAAATGGCTTGTTTGGTAGTATCTGCTTGCGTCCATACAAGATATGTGATGGTTTTGAATGTTCAGCATATAGACAACTAGTATGAATCCCTCGTCTACACATGACTTCCTTCTCTATTTTTTTTTCGAGCAAAGGAGCCCAGGCTCCCAATTTCATTTTCATGGAACTGATAAAACAATCACCAACAAAGGGAGGAAAAACTATCGCCCCAAAACAGCACGCCCGCAGCAAAACTAGCTTGCCGAGCTAAACAGACTCCCCAGGGGACAAAACACAGGGGAACATCACTCTCGGTATACACCTATGCCCAACAGATCAGCAACAAAACGAAGCACTAACTGAAACCGCACCAAATCATATATACTATTAAAGAAGAGGTAAAAGCACAGCAGACCCAGGAACTTGTCGGGCCCGTGACGTTTCGGCCCACAAACTTGCAAAACCCCACTCCGCCACCCACAAACTTGCAGCCCATGTGCAAAAACACCCAAAGCCAATCCCGCTGCGACATCTGGCCGAGGCGGGGCTGAGGCGGTCGTCGCCCGCTTTTGCAGAAACCCCCCTGGCATTTACCAGTACTGAACCCGCACTCCACAACTTCATCGAAGGGAAAAATGCTTCAGACTATTGATTCAGTATAGAAAGAAGACTGGCTGTACCAAGACAAAACACTACACCTATTCAGTTGGCGAAGGACAATAGAGCACAACGGCAGATCCTGGGTTCGAAGCCCAGGCCAAACCTTTATCTGCTATTTTTTGCTATTTTCAACATAGGAAAGATTCAGACTGTTGCTATTTTGAACATAGAAAAGATTCAGACTGTTGCTATTCTGAACATAGAAAACATAGAAATCAATTCAGAATTTGCTGTACATATGTACCATGACTGAAAAAATTCAGAATTTGATGTACATATGTACCATGACTGAAAAATGCAGAATTTGAGCACATATTTTAAGCAGCAGAGATTAGTTCAAACATCATTTAAACAAGTACAGCAAAAAAGAGTTTGCTATCACAAAATACACTTAAGCTTAGCAGCAGCACCATGGAGTTTGCTGTCACAAAATACATCACTAAAGGAAGTTCATCCATGAACTCTTACATTTGCCGAGACAAAATGAAGTTCATTCATGAACTTGTAGGTGTACTAATGGAATGGCCTACAAGTTGAGATCTGGAATTTCTGTAGCCCTGTCATCTCCGAACAACCAGTAATATGCATCTCTTCCAAAGACCAAATCCAAGTCCTAAAGATGTTTCAACACTGAAGATATTCCAAAGACCTCTTCCAAAGAGTAGTCAGAGTGTTCCTTCCCTTCCAAATTCCTCTCTTCCAAACTCTACCTCCTGCAGCTTCTTCCAGAGTTCCTTCCCTTCCAAATTCCTCTTCCCTAGCAGCAATGCAGATGTGCTGCAATATCGCCAGCTCCTCTTCCAAATCCCTCCTGTCTTTTATTACCTCTTGCAACATGTTGGGATCCTTCCCTGCTTCAGCTCTTGAGTTGCTCTTGTACTCCTACCTATGTTCATTTCGGTTGTAATAACTCTAGGTTGTGGAATGGAATCACTTGCAGCTGCAACAAAGAGGATTGCCGAGGCAATGGTCCATGCTCTCTATGAGGAGCTCAATGATCTCTCTCTTTGTGCCATGTTGAAGACCATTGATTGTGGTCATGAGGGATCTAGCATAGGATTTGCCACCAGTGGAAAATGTTCGCACATAGCATACAATCATCATCAAAAAGGGCTCTAACATTTTAACAACAAAGTGAGAAAAATGTCATATTTGTTAGAAGTTACCCAAGAAAAGAAGGGTCTTCATAATTTTCATCTATTTCATATCCTCCTCCAAGTAGGGCCTCCTGGTACTTGTAGTGGCTCCTTCCTGTTGTGGTCGCTTGCCACAAATAGAATAAAGGCATAGTTACTCCTTTTTGTTCAAATACCTCACACCACCTTTGATTTTCTCCTCCGAGCTTTCTTCCTATTTTCTTTGGCCTTCCCACTGCTTTGTGAACACCGGAGGATAGATTTTGTCACTTCAATCTTCTCCCGATCTTTTGGATCTCTTAAAGGAACCAGGGTATAACCATATGCTTTCAGGTAGGTCTGCACTGTGTAGCAATCATGCACCATGTCCTCAGGGTTAATTCTCTCTTCCCTCATGCAAGCAATGCTATGCCCACAAGGAACACCAGACAGTTGCCACCTTCTACACTCACATTTGTGCAAGCACAGATCCACTAAGTAGCTTGAGTTGCCTGACTGCACTCTAAACAGTTCTTGACCAGCTGGAGAAACATGGCAATTAGCTGCATAAGCTGTGTTTTTCTCAAGTTTTTTCAAAATCTTAGGACAAACTCTGTTTCCTGTCCACTTTTCCATCGCTCTCTCTGCTTAATCATCATCCTGCATCATCTTATAAAAGATATTTTCTAGCATAGATAGAACTGCCATCTCTCCGGCATCCGTAATATAGCTGCACATGGAAATGATAAGCCATTCGTAATATATGTATGATAAGCATAATAGGCTATGTATGACAAGCACAATAGGCTATGGATGATAAGCACAACAGGCTATATATAATAAGCACAATAAACATGATAATATGCAAGTGTGTTTATATGATAAGCAGAACAACATCTTGTGACAAATTACCTGTTAAAAACCTCTGAATTGTTGTTTAGCAGAATATCAGACTTGCTAAAATCACTAAAATAAGCTTTAAACCATGTCTTCACATCCAATCTTTCACCAAAGGAAATGCTGCAGAGCAAAGGCCCATCCATCCTTTGGCAGTTCTCTCCATTTAACTTTATTTGGAGATCTTGCTATGGCCCATACATCCTGCTTCAAAGACTTCCCTTTGTGTTTTTCATGGAAATTCTGGTATATATGTCTCACACGTAATCTATGCTCTGAATCTGGCCAAATCTTCTTAATCGCATTTATTAAGCCCTTTTGCTTGTCACTCATTATTGTAAATGGAGCAAGTGTTTCTCACATTAAGATCATCTCTTCTGTGGTTAAGAACCACTCCCACGAACTAGTGCATTCCACTTCTACCCAGCCCATGGCAATAGGGAATATACAATCATTTGGGTCAATGCCAACAAAGACTCAAAGAAATTCCCTTAAACCTGGTCTTCATATGACATCCATCAATAAAAATAATTGGTCTACAGCCCTTGAGCCAGCCTCTTTTACATGCATCATAAGACCAGTAAAGGGTTTTCAAGCATTTCCTCCCTAATGGAAAATTTGTGTCCTTCACAAGAGCAAAGGATAGGAGAAATGTGGAACCTGGGTTAGATCTTCTCAGTTCACTTCCATAGTCCCATAATTTGTTGAATTGCTCCTCCTCATCTCCATGTATCTCCTTGAGAGCTTCTTTCCTTGCTCTAGCTAACTTCCATCTGTTTGGTGTCACATTGAACTCCTTTGTAACCTTCCTCGAGAAAGTTCCAAGTGACATCTTCTGATCATCCCTAAATTCATCTATGAAGTATGTCGTTAGAAATTTTGAAGTAAGGGACCTCAACTTCCATTTTTTGGACATCTGTGCTCATTTGCATATGCCTTGATGACAAAACCCCTGCTCCGTTGTCTTTACCAGCCTTCAACATCCAGGCAACCTTTCTCGACATCGCATCTAGCCTAGATGGCTCATTTTTTACCTTCCTGATCTTAACTCTTTGCCTAATAGAGTATGCTGTCAAAGCATTTCTGAGCTCCTTCACATCAGCAAAAACCATGCTAACAACTGGCAATGTTGGGCTTCCTTTATATATCACATCATCCCTGCAGATTTGTATGAAGTTTGAATGATCAACCAACATGTGAAGTACCTTGTGATCTGCACCTACTTTGATCATAGCTTGGACATCTGAATCTCCCCTAATATGCACCAATCCATCTGATAACTCATGCCTGTGTCTGCACCAAGACATGCTCTCGCTTCATCAACACCATAGCCTAGCCACTTCAGATGCTCTTGGAGGATGTAATAGCTCAAATTAGCTGCACTGCAATAATCCAATATCTCTAGAGTAGCCCCATAATATTCCAGATTATTGCTTGGCCCACAAAAGAGACCATTGTGCTCAATTTCCAGAGTAAAGAAGATGCTCTCAACTGCTACTCCCATTGCAGAATCACAAACTGCAAAACAGCAAACACAAGTTGTGTTTATTAGCTACAAATTAAACATACAGCCTAATAATGATGCTGCAATCAAAATCCCTCTTCACATATAAATCTTGTTGAAATTCTCAAATCACAAACCATCTTCAAGAAGAAGAATGCATGTGCACATACAATCCGATAAAAAGTAACAAATTTGACATGTCATACGACATCCAACCAAATTTCAAACTACAGACACCCAAACAACCAAACCCTAGCACAAATCCATCGGCTCACCAAGAACATCCATCCATCCTAATTACTTCACCTGCAAACAGCCGTTCGAATCATCTATATTTCCGTCTGAATCCAACCGATCGTCCTAGTTCAAGAACCCTACCAAACCTCCATGCCTGCGCCGGTCGCCGGCGACGCCGCCGACACAGCTGACGTCATCTTGGAGCGGAACCGTCGCCACAACGCGCGAGTTCTGTGGAGAGATGAAAGACAGGGCAAAACAGAGTTTGCCAAAACAGTCTGAAGCATTTTTTCCTTCGATGGAGATGTGGAGTGCGGGTTCAGTACTGGTAAATGCCAGGGGGGTTTCTGCAAAAACGGGCGACGACCGCCTCGGCCCCGCCTCGGCCAGATGTCGCAGCGGGATTGGCTTTGGGTGTTTTTGCACATGGGCTGCAAGTTTGTGGGTGGCGGAGTGGGATTTTGCAAGTTTGTGGGCCGAAACATCACGGGCCCGACAAGTTCCTGGGTCTGCTGTGCTTTTACCTCATTAAAGAACTGCAACTCATCCACCTCTCAGCAGCATCTCACCAGCAGTAGCATCAGGCCCATCCGATCCTAGGAACAGCCAGTGTCCAAAGAAATCATGAGCCACCAAAAATTAAAAAAAAGCACCAGCATGTTTGCCGCACTGCGACATGGGTTTCGGCCCCTTGGTTTCTGCCGTCCAGACCAGTAGGTAAGCCAATGAGCTATTTAGAATAACTATACCAGTAGGATCTAAAGGACAATAATAATGCCATTAAAACATGCACTATTCCTGGTTTCCCCCTTGATTTCCCTTTTTGTTGGGAAGAATAATTGTGTGTCTGGAGTATATGAGTTTCCTGAGAAGCAGCAGCAAGGTGGAGCCAATACCGGGCCGGGGCTCACTCGGCGGCAAGCTGGTGTAGATTCGTATGTGATATGATCCAGTTGTCAGCTAATTTTGGCGTGATTTTCCCGGATAAATAAAAATGCTTGGGCCTTGCTTGTTGCTTCCAGGCCCAACTAGCTAACCATAAACGGCTGTGTTGTTTCTTGGGCTAATGGCCGCACGCTCGCCGCATAGACCAGCCTGCTGCTCACGATAGGCTGTTGAGTAAATAGGCAATTTCTCGATTAAATTAATCCACGAGTAAATCACAAGCATGGCATTGACTAAGTTGATGATGTACTGACTTTGATCTAAACATGCACGTACTAAGCAAACGGTAGACAAATCTACACATACCGCTAGTATCGCTAATATGAAAATAATCAGAGCGGGATAAACGAGTTATACCCTCCAAGAGGGCCATGCAGAGGCCGCGGCTTTGGTGGCAGCAGCGGCGTCCTCGGCGGCCTTCTTGTCGGCTTCAGCTTTCTCGGCGGCACGGTCGGCGTCGGTGGACATGGCGATGATGAAGGCGACGCGACGTAGAGGAAGTAGACGATCGGAAGCGAGCAATGCGTAATCGCTGCCCAAAACCTATTCGCCTCACCCCGCACAGAACCGTATAGGCGTGGTTTCGAGATTTGCTCTCCCGTCGACCGTGTACGCGGCGGACGGGATGGAGTCACCGGCGGCAGCAGCAGCAAAGGAACGACGGTGGGCGTGCGCGTTGAGCAGATGTGATCTGTTCGTGGCGACTAGGGTTAGGGGTTAGGGGACACAACATTCCCGCAACCCGCGGCGCGTCGTGACGAGGCGTGCCGTGGCGAGGCGGGCGGCGAAGGAGGAGTGCGCGAGGGCCTCTTCTCTTCTCAAGCTCCAATAGCATGTAGAAGAGAAACCCTTATAAACCACTCCAACTCTCCTTCCACTTCCGGGGTGGGACTAAACTTCCCACCACACCTAGTGCCATATAACCCACATGGGCCCTTAGATATTTTCCAGAAATTGCAATATGGGCCTAGAGCCCATCTCAGCTTTCAAAGAATCCCCACTGCATCTCGAGGGACCATTGTGTCCTCTGCTCCAAATCTTGTTTTGATATACTAGTGTTTCAATGAAGACCAAGTAAGGTTGAGCTTCACCTAGAGCAAGTAGCTATACTCCTTCACAACCTAACAATGGACTATGCCTTGAATTGTCGGGCTTACGTAAAGAAGTTTCACCCCATGTCTTACTAGTACTTGGGCTGTCAAGGTCGACCCCTCGGGTGGAGCATATAAGTCACACTCTGGCCTATTCATAAGCTTACTAGAGATCACCCCAATCTCATAGACCGTGACTAGCAATGGGCTCACATAGGTATGTTCCTCCAAATATCGCTCAGAGGGATAGCATCTTGCTTATACATATAAGCCTTGGAACACATTAAGACAGTAGCCATCCTTCCATACAGTTTCCGAGAGTATTGCATCTCCAACGGAGTGGGTTAGTAAAGTTACTCTCCTCAGTTCATCACTGGCTTGTTTTCCCAGGTCCTACTTCACGGGATCTCCGGTCACATAGGTTGGGTTACCACCATGGTAACTCATGTGGGTCTCATACCCATCTCCCTCGATGCACTATCTACCACTACACGTGATAGCCCTTTCGTAAAGGGATCTGCCAGATTCTTAGTCGTATGGACATAGGCCAACGCTATTACTCCGGAGTTTCTTAATTTTCTGACAGCTTTTAATCTCATTCTTATATGTTTGTTGGACTTCATGTTGTCCTGTGAACTCTTCACCTTGGTGATGACAGTCTGATTATCACAGTTCATAAGATTAGCCGGAACCGGTTTATCAACCAAAGGGCAAGTCCATCAAAAGATCTCAAGCCATCCCGCTTCAACACCGTAAGTGTCTAATGCCGTTAATTCTGCTTCCATTGTCGATCTCGTTAAGATCGCTTGCTTGCAAGACTTCCAAGAAACAGCGCCACCTCCAAGAGTAAACATATACCCGCTTGTGGCCTTCATCTCATCAAAGATCGAGATCCAATTCGCATCACTATACCCTTCAAGTACGTATCGGGTCTCCGTATAGTGAAGTCCATAATTCATAGTACCTTTCGAGATAGCGCATAACTCTTTCAACAACATGCCAATGTACATCACCCGGTTTGGAAACAAATCGGCTCGGTTTGCTCACAAAGAACGCGATGTCGTGCCTCGTTAAGCGCTGCTAGGTACATCGATGAACCAATGATTTGAGAATATCTCAATTGATCTTTAGCCATGCCTATGGACTTTCGAATCAACACGCTAGGATCATATGGTGTTTGAGATGGTGTGCAGTCCGAATATCCAAAACGACTCAACACCTTCTCAACATAATGGGATTGTAGAACTGTGATCCCACCCTCATTATCTCTCAGTAGCTTGATGTTCAAGATAACATCAGCCACACCAAGATCCTTCATCTCAAAGTTCTGAGACAAAACGACTTAACCTCCTCAATGACTTTGAGGTTGGTTCCGAATATCAGTATGCCATCAACATACAAGCACAGTATAACTCCTTCGCCCCACCATGGCGATAGTATACACATTTGTCGCCTTCATTAACAACGAAGCCAACAGATGTCGAGTTGTATTAAACTTATCATGCCATTGCTTAGGTGCTTGCTTCAGCCATATAAAGATTTCAGCAACCTACACACCTTTCTTTCTCGACCATCTATCACAAAGCCATCCGGCTGTTGCATGTAGATTTCCTCATTTAGCTCTCCATTCGTAAAAGCCGTCTTGACATCCATGTGATGGAGGAGTAGACCATGTGAGGCCGCCAACGAGAGTAATACTCGAATGGTGGTCATTCTAGCCTCATGTGAATTAGTATCGAAGAAATCTTCCTCTTCTTTACGGTCATAGCCCTTGGCCACAAGCCTAGCCTTGTACTTTTCAATCGCACCATCGGCCTAAGCTTTTTCTTGAACACCCACTTACATCCCAATGGTTTTCAACCATAGGGACGCCAAGTGATCTCCCATGTCCCGTTAGCCATGATGGAATCCATCTCATTGCGGACCGCATCCTTCCAAAGAGTCACCGGAGAGGCATACGCTTCAAATAGAAGTGGGAGTATCATCCACGAGGTACACGAAGAAATCATCACCAAAGGTCTTTGCAGTCCTTTGTCTCTTGCCCTACCAAGGGTTTCCTCGTCATCCTCCTCGTGATTTTCATCATGTGTTCGCTCATAATATTCCATAGGAATGGCAGGCTCGGGAGTCTCCTCGCATTCTCGCCTAGAAGTGCTTTGCATATCTCTCATGGGAAAAATATCCTCAAAGAATGTAGCATCCTTAGACTCGTCAATTGTACCGACCTTCTGGTCAGGTACCTCAGATTTCACTACTAGAAATCTATAGCCAACGCTGTTCTTAGCGTAGCCTAAATTAACGCAGTCCACAGTCTTGGGTCCAAGCTTACGCTAATTGGGGATCGGCACATTGACTTTCGCCAAACAGCCCGAAGTACGCAAGTACGAGAGTGTTGTCCTTCTCTTTGCCCATTTCTCACAGGGAGTGATCTCATTATCCTTTGTCGGAACTTTATTCAGGACATGACATGCCGTCAATATAGCCTCTCCCCACCCTGCCTTGGATAAACCCGATGTATCTAACATGGCGTTAACCAGATCAGTTAGAGTATGGTTTTTCCGCTCGGCAACCCCGTTTGACTGGGGTGAATAGGGAGGCGTCCTCTCATGAATAATGCCATGTTCAATGTATGAATCAAACTCACTCGAGAAGTACTCTCCACCACGGTCTGACCGGACTCATTTAATTTTCTTTTCAAGTTGATTTTCAACTTCTGCCTTATAGATTTTAAAGTAGTGTAGAGCCTCATCTTTAGTTTTTAACAGATACACATAGCAATATCTAGTGGAATCATCTATCATTGTCATGAAGTATTTCTTTCCGCCTTTAGTCAACACACCATTCATCTCACAAAGATCAGAATGTATGAGTTCTAATGGTGCCAAGTGTCTCTCCTCCGCGGCCTTGTGAGGCTTGCGAGGTTGCTTAGCTTGCACACATGATAGGCACTTAGAACCTTTGGCTAAAGTGAAACTCGGGATTAAATCCAACTTGGCTAGCCGCATCATAACACCGAAACTAATGTGACAAAGACGTGAATGCCAAACTTCAGATTCATTAACATTCGAATGAATATGGTTCACGACTTTATTACAAAAATCTGCGAGGGAAAGGCGGAACATCCCTCCGCTCTCATAACCTTTTCCAACAAAGAGTCCATATTTCGTAACAACTAATTTATTAGACTCGAAAACCAACTTAAACTCTTCTCTACATAGAAGGGAGCCACTAACGAGGTTCTTCTTGATGGCGGGACATGTCTGACGTTCTTCACCGCCACGATCCTTCCAAGTAAACTTCAGATCGACCGTGCAAACACCATGAACAAGCACTCGCGCCATTCCCCATCAATACGGACCCGTGACTGTGACCTGGTAAGAAGTGAACAATGAAATGTCGCACACACATGAACACTTGCACTGTGTCCACCCACCAATCGGTGGGCTGAAACACCGAAAAACAAGAAATAAATTACCGTGCATCCGGATGCACCATTCTCATTGTTGCACACAATCATGTTGACAGACTTGGAGTCCTGTCCTGACTTCTTATACTTGTTTGGGCACTTGTTGGCCCAATGTTCAACGGAACCACAAGTAAAGCAGCCCTCATCCTTCTTGTTCTTCTTGAAGGTCTTGTTATCCTTCTTCTTAAAGTCGGTATTGTGTTGGACACCGTTTTTTCCCTTGGGCTTGTGGGAGTTGAAGCTCTTCTGGTTCACCATGTTGGCGGCAAGTTCCTTCGCCCCTTTTCCGCAAGTAGTCCTTTGCCCTTGAATTCTGCTCGACAATCAGATGGCCAATGACATCCTCCACAGAGAATTCACGCCTCTGGTGTTTTAGAGTGGTGGCAAAGTTCCTCCAGGAATTGGGGAGCTTAGCGATTATGCAGCCCGTGACAAACTTGCCCGGTAACTCGCACTTCAGAAGCTCAAGCTCCTTAACAATGCATATTATCTCATGAGCCTGCTCCAGTATAGGACGGTTCTCAACCATCTTGTAATTGTGGAACTGCTCTAAAATATACATCTCGCTCCCTGCATCGGCGACCCCGAACTTAGATTCGAGCGCCTCCCACAAGTCCTTGGCGACATGCACATGTAAATATGCGTCGACCAGTTTATCTCCGATCACGCTAAGAACTGCTCCGAGAAACACGGTGGTTGCCTCCTGAACGCCTTCTCTCCTGCTCAGAGCAATCGCCCGTGGACACACCGATGACCCGTAACACGCTCATATCCGTGAGCCACAAAGTGGTCTTTGTCTCCGCCAACGCTTAAAATACGTGCATCGTAAACTTATCCGGTTTCAGTGCAGCGGCAAAGCCACTTGCCGAAAAATTCTTACACATAATAGGTTTTTGGATTGTTGAGTAAATAGGCAATTTCTCGATTAAATTAATCCACGAGTAAATCACTAGCATGACATTGACTAAGTTGATGATGTACTGACTTTGATCTAAACATGCACGTACTAAGCAAACGGTAGACAAATCTACACATACCGCTAGTAATCGCTAATATGAAAATAATCAGGAGCGGATAAACGAAGTTATACCCTCCAAGAGGGCCATGCAGAGGCCGCAGCTTTGGTGGCAGCAGCGGCATCCTCGGCGGCCTTCTTGTCGGCTTCAGCTTTCTCGGCGGCGGCACGGTCGGCGTCGGTGGACATGGCGATGATGAAGGCAACGCAGACGTAGAGGAAGTAGACGATCGGAAGCGAGCAGTCGCGTAATCGCTGCCAGAAAACCTATTCGCCTCACCCCCGTGACAGAAACCGTAAGGGCGTGGTTTCGAGACCTGCTCTCCGTCGGCCGACTGTACGCGCGGACGGGATGGAGTCACCGCGGCAGCAAAGAAGGAACGACGGTGGGCGTCGCGCGTTGAGCAGATGTGATCTGTTTGTGGCGACTAGGGTTAGGGACACAACACACTTATATAGACGTTAGCCGTGGAGAGACGTGGGCTTGACCCACGTCCGAAATCCGTGACAGCCCACGATCCGACGCCTCGGATCGTGGCCCTGCCGCCGTAACCTCTCCGTTAGTGATCGCAAAAATAAGCGCATAGGTGTGAGCTCGGCTCGGCTCATTCCTCAAGAACCCGCATCGCGTCGCGTCGCCGCTGGCCGCGGATTTGGCGTGGCGTGGCGAGGCGGGTGGCGGAGGAGGAGTGCGAGGGCCTCTTCTCTTCTCAAGCTCCAATAGCATGTAGAAGAGAAACCCTTATAAACCACTCCAACTCTCCTTCCACTTCCGGGGTGGGACTAAACTTCCCACCACACCTAGTGCCATATAACCCACATGGGCCCTTAGATATTTTCCAGAAATTGCAATATGGGCCTAGAGCCCATCTCAGCTTTCAGCAATCCCCCACCAGATCTCGAGGGACCATTGTGTCCTCTGTTCCAAATACTGTTTTGATATACTAGTGTTTCAATGAAGACCATAAGGTTGAGCTTCACCTAGAGCAAGTAGCTACACTCCTTCACAACCGAACAATGGACTATGCCTTGAATTGTCGGGCTTACGTGAAAGAAGTTTCACCCCATGTCTTACTAGTACTGGGCTGCCAAGGTCGACCCTCGGGTGGAGCATATAAGTCACACTCCTGGCCTATTCATAGGCTTACTAGAGATCACCCAATATCATAGACCGTGACTAGCAATGGGCTCACATAGGTATGTTCCTCCAAAGATCGCTCAGTAGATAGCATCTTGCTTATACATATAAGCCTTGGAACACATTAAAACAGTAGTCATCCTTCCATACAGCTTCCGAGAGTATTGCATCTCCAACGTAAGTGGGTTAGTAAAGTTACTCTCCTCGGTTCACCACCGGCTTGTTTTCCTGTGTCCTACTTCACGGGATCTCCGATCACATAGGTTGGGTTACCACCATGGTAACTCATGTGGGTCTCATACCCATCTCCTCGATGCACTATCTATCACTACACGTGATAGCCCTTTCAGAAGGGATCTGCCAGATTCTTAGCCGTATGGACATAGTCCAATGCTATTACTCCGGAGTTTCTTAATTTTCTGACAGCTTTTAATCTCATTCTTATATGTTTTTTGGACTTCATGTTTTCCTTTGAACTCTTCACCTTGGTGATGACAGTCTGATTATCACAGTTCATAAGGATAGCCGGAACCGGTTTATCAACCGATGGCAAGTCCATCAAAAGATCTCAAGCCATCCTGCTTCAACACCGTAAGTGTCTAATGCTGTTAATTCGCTTCCATTGTCGATCTCGTTAAGATCGTTTGCTTGCAAGACTTCGTGAAACAGCGCCACCTCCAAGAGTAAACATATACCCGTTGTGGCCTTCATCTCATCAAAGATCGAGATCCAATTCACATCACTGTAACCTTCAAGTACCGACGGGTCTCCGGTATAGTGAAGTCCATAATTCATAGTACCTTTCAGATAGCGCATAACTCTCTCAACAGCATGCCAATGTACATCACCCGGTTTGGAAACAAATCGGCTCAGTTTGCTCACAGCAAACGCGATGTCAGGCCTCGTTGCGCTCGCTAGGTACATCAGTGAACCAATGATTTGAGAATATCTCAATTGATCTTTAGCCATGCCTTTGGACTTTCGAATCAACACGCTTAGGATCATATGGTGTTTGAGATGGTGTGCAGTCCGAATATCCAAAACGACTCACACCTTCTCAACATAATGGGATTGCGTATGTGATCCCACCCTCATTATCTCTCAAGAGCTTGATGTTCAAGATAACATCAGCCACACCAAGATCCTTCATCTCAAAGTTACGAGACGAAACGACTTAACCTCCTCAATGACTTTGAGGTTGGTTCCGAATATCAAGATGCCATCAACATACAAGCACAAGATAACTCCTTCGCCCCCACCATGGCGATAGTATACACATCTGTCACCTTCATTAACAACGGTCCAACAAATGTCGAGTTGTATTAAACTTATCATGCCATTTCTTAGGTGCTTGCTTGTGCCATATAAAGATTTCAGCAACCTACACATCTTTCTTTCCTGACCATCTATCACAAAGCAATCTTGCTGTTGCATGTAGATTTCCTCATTTAGCTCTCCATTCAGAAAAGCCGTCTTGACATCCATTTGATGGACGAGAAGACCATGTGAGGCTGCCAACGAGAGTAATACTCGAATGGTGGTCAGTCTAGCCACAGTGAATAAGTATCGAAGAAATCTTCCTCTTCTTTCTGGTCATAGCCCTTGGCCACAAGCCTAGCCTTGTACTTTTCAATCGTACCATCGGGCCTAAGCTTTTTCTTGAACACCCACTTACATCCCAATGGTTTGCAACCACAGGGACGCTCAGTGATCTCCCATGTCCTGTTAGCCATGATGGAATCCATCTCGTCATGGACCGCATCCTTCCAAAGAGTCAGCTTCCGGAGAGGCATACGCTTCGAAATAGAAGTGGGAGTATCATCCACGAGGTACACGAAGAAATCATCACCATAGGTCTTTGCAGTCCTTTGTCTCTTGCCCCTACCAAGGGTTTCCTCGTCATCGCCCTCGTGGATTTTCATCATGTGTTCGCTCATAATATTCCATAGGAATGGCGTGCTCAGGAGTCTCCTCAGTTCTGTCTAGAAGTGCTTTGCATATCTCTCATGGGAAAAATATCCTCAAAGAATGTAGCATCCTTAGACTCGACAATTGTACCGACCTTCCGGTCGTACCTCAGATTTCACTACTAGAAATCTATAGCCAACGCTGTTCTTAGCGTAGCCCAAATTAACGCAGTCCACGCCTTGGGTCCAAGCTTACGCTTATTTGGGGATCGGCACATTGACTTTCGCCAAACAGCCCCAAGCACGCAAGGACGAGAGTGTTGTCCTTCTCTTTGCCCATTTCTCATAGGGAGTGATCTCATTATCCATTGTCGGAACTTTATTCGTGACATGACATGTCATTAATATAGCCTCCCCACCATGCCTTGGATAAACCCGATGTATCTAACATGGCGTTAACTGCATCGCTTAGAGTACGGTTTTTCTGCTCGGCAACCCCGTTTGACTGGGGTGAATAGGGAGGCGTCCTCTCATGAATAATGCCATGTTCAATGTATGAATCAAACTCACTCGAGAAGTACTCTCCACCACGGTCTGACCGGACTCGTTTAATTTTCTTTTCAAGTTGATTTTCAACTTCTGCCTTATAGATTTTAAAGTAGTGTAGAGCCTCATCTTTAGTTTTTAACAGATACACATAGCAATATCTAGTGGAATCATCTATCAGTGTCATGAAGTATTTCTTTCCGCCTTTAGTCAACACACCATTCATCTCACAAAGATCAGAATGTATGAGTTCTAATGGTGCCAACTGTCTCTCCTCCGCGGCCTTGTGAGGCTTGCGACGTTGCTTAGCTTGCACACATGATAGGCACTTAGAACCTGTGGCTAAAGTGAAACTCGGGATTAAATCCAACTTGGCTAGCCGCGTCATAACACCGAAACTAATGTGACAAAGACATGAATGCCAAACTTCAGATTCCTTAACATTCGAATGAATATGGTTCACGACTTTATTACAACAATCTGCGAGGGAAAGGAGGAACATCCCTCCGCTCTCATAACCTTTTCCAACAAAGAGTCCATATTTCGTAACAACTAATTTATTAGACTCGAGAACCAACTTAAACCCTTCTCTACATTGAAGGGAGCCACTAACGAGGTTCTTCTTGATGGCAGGGACATGCTGGACGTTCTTCAGCTGCACGATCCTTCCCGAAGTAAACTTCAGATCGACCGTGCCAACACCATGAACAGAAGCACTCGCGCCATTCCCCATCAATACGGACCCGTGACCTGGTAAGAAGTGAACAATGAAATGTCAGCACACACATGAACACTTGCACCTGTGTCCACCCACCAATCGGTGGGCTGAAACACTGAAAAAACAGTAAATAAATTACCGTACCCAGATGCACCATTCTCATTGTTGCACACAATCATGTTGATGTACTTGGAGTCCTGTCCCGACTTCTCGATACTTGTTTGGGCACTTGTTGGCCCAATGTTCAACGGAACCACAAGTAAAGCAGCCCTCATCCTTCTTGTTCTTCTTGAAGGTCTTCTTACCCTTCTTCTTAAAGTCGGTATTGTGTTGGACACCGCTCTTTCCCTTGGGCTTGTGGGAGTTGAAGTTCTTCCGGTTCACTATGTTGGCGACGAAGTTCCTTCGCCCCTTTTCGTCAAGTCCTTTGCCCTTGAATTCTGCTCGACAATCGATGGCCAATGACATCCTCCACAGAGAATTCACGCCTCGATGTTTCAGAGTGGTGGCAAAGTTCCTCCAGAATTGGGGAGCTTAGCGATTATGCAGCCGCGACAAACTTTCCCGGTAACTCGCACTTCAAAAGCTCAAGCTCCTTAACAATGCATATTATCTCATGAGCCTGCTCCAAGACAGACGGTTCCCAACCATCTTGTAATCGTGGAACTGCTCTATAATATACATCTCGCTTCCTCGCATCGGGCGGCCCCGAACTTAGATTCGAAGGCCCCACAAGTCCTTGGCGACATGCACATGTAAATATGCGTCGACCAGTTTATCTCCGATCACGCTAAGAACTGCTCCGAGAAACAAAGTGGTTAACTCCTGAACGCCTTCTCCTGCTCAGAGCAATCGCTCCGTGGACACACCGGTGACCCGTAACACGTTCATAGCCGTGAGCCATAAAATGGTCTTTGTCCGCCAACGCTTAAAATACGCATCGATAAACTTATCCGGTTTCAGTGCAGCGGCAAAGCCACTTGCCGAAAAATTCCTACACATAATAGGTTTTTGGATTGTTGAGTAAATAGGCAATTTCTTGATTAAATTAATCCACGAGTAAATCACTAGCATGGCATTGACTAAGTTGATGATGTACTTACTTTGATCTAAACATGCACGTACTAAGCAAACAGTAGACAAATCTACACATACCGCTAGTAATCGCTAATATGAAAATAATCGAGCGGGATAAGCAGGTTATACCCTCCAAGAGGGCCATCACAGAGGCCGCGGCTTTGGTGGCAGCAACGGCGTCCTCGGGCCTTCTTGTCGGCTTCAGCTTTCTCGGCGGTGCACGGCCGGCGTCGGACATGGTTATGGCGATGATGAAGGCGATGCGAGCGTAGAGGAAGTAGACGATCGGAAGCGGCGATCAGTAATCGCTGCCCAAAACCTATTCGCCCCTCACCCCGTGACAGAAATGTATGGGCGTGGTTTCGAGATTGCTCTCCGTCGACCGTGTACGCTGACGGACGGGATGGAGTCACCGGCGGCAGCAAAGCAAAGGAACGACGGTGGGCGTGCGCGTTGAGCAGATGTGATCTGTTCGTGGCGACTAGGGTTAGGGGACACAACACAGTTATATAGACGCAGTCGCGTGGAGAGACGTGGGCTTGACCCACGTCCGAGTCCGTGACAACCCACGATCCGACGGCTCAGATCGTGGCCCTGCTGTCAGAACCTCTCCGTTAGTGACTGGCAAAAATAAGCGCATAGGTGTGAGCTCGGCTCGGCTCATTCCCGCAACCCGCAACCCGCGTCGCGTCGTGGCGAGGCGGGCGGCGGAGGAGGAGCGCGCGAGGGCCTCTTCTCTTCTCAAGCTCCAATAGCATGTAGAAGAGAAACCCTTATAAACCACTCCAACTCTCCTTCCACTTCCGGGGTGGGACTAAACATCCCACCACACCTAGTGCCATATAACCCACATGGGCCCTTAGAGATTTTTCAGAAATTGCAATATGGGCCTAGAGCCCATCTCAGATTTCAGCAATCCCCCACCAGATCTCGAGGGCCCATTGTGTCCTCTGTTCCAAATACTGTTTTGATATACTAGTGTTTCAATGAAGACCTGTTAAGGTTGAGCTTCACCTAGAGCAAGTAGCTACACTCCTTCACAACTGAACAATGGACTATGCCTTGAATTGTCGGGTTTATGTAAAGAAGTTTCACCCCATGTCTTCTTGGTACTGGGCTGCCAAAGGCTGACCCCTCGGGTGGAGCATATAAGTCACACTCCGCCTATTCATAAGCTTACTAGAGATCACCCCAATCTCATAGACCGTGACTAGCGATCGGGCTCACATAGGTATGTTCCTCCAAAGATCGCTCTGTAGGATAGCATCTTGCTTATACATATAAGCCTTGGAACACATTAAGACAGTAGTCATCCTTCCATACAGTTTCCGAGAGTATTGCATCTCCAACGGAGTGGGTTAGTAAAGTTACTCTCCTAAGTTCACCACTGGCTTGTTTTCCCAGGTCCTACTTCACGGGATCTTCGATCACATAAGTTGGGTTACCACCATGGTAACTCATGTGGGTCTCATACCCATCTCCCTCGATGCACTATCTATCACTACACGTGATAGCCCTTTCGTAAAGGGATCTGCCAGATTCTTAGCCGTATGGACATAGTCCAACGCTATTACTCCGGAGTTTCTTAATTTTCTGACAGCTTTTAATCTCATTCTTATATATTTGTTGGACTTCATGTTGTCCTTTTAACTCTTCACCTTGGTGATGACAGTCTGATTATCACAGTTCATAAGGATAGCCGGAACCGGTTTATCAACCAGTGGCAAGTCCATCAAAAGATCTCGGCCATCCCGCTTCAACACCGTAAGTGTCTAATGCTGTTAATTCTGCTTCCATTGTCGATCTCGTTAAAATCGTTTGCTTGCAAGACTTCCGTGAAACAGCGCCACCTCCAAGAGTAAACATATACCCGGGCCAGGCCTTCATCTCATCAAGATCGAGATCCAATTCGCATCACTATACCCTTCAAGTACCGACGGGTCTCCGGTATAGTGAAGTCCATAATTCATAGTACCTTTCAGATAGCGCATAACTCTTTCAACAAGCATGCCAATGTACATCACCCGGTTTGGAAACAAATCGGCTCGGTTTGCTCACAAAGAACGCGGTGTCGAGCCTCGCTATACCGCTAGGTACATCAGTGAACCAATTATTTGAGAATATCTCAATTGATCTTTAGCCATGCCTTTGGACTTTCGAATCAACACGCTAGGATCATATGGTGTTTGAGATGGTGTGCAGTCCGAATATCCAAAACGACTCAACACCTTCTCAACATAATGGGATTGCAGAAGTGTGATCCCACCCTCATTATCTCTCCGTAGCTTGATGTTAAAGATAACATCAGCCACACCAAGATCCTTCATCTCAAAGTTCTGAGAAAGAAACAACTTAACCTCCTCAATGACTTTGAGGTTGGTTCCGAATATCAGTATGCCATCAACATACAAGCACAGTATAACTCCTTCACCCCCACCATGGCGATAGTATACACATTTGTCAGCTTCATTAACAACGAAGCCAACAGATGTCAGAGTTGTATTAAACTTATCATGCCATTGCTTAGGTGCTTGCTTCAGGCCATATAAAGATTTCAGCAACCTACACACCTTTCTTTCCCGACCATCTATCACAAAGCCATCCTGGTCGTTGCATGTAGATTTCCTCATTTAGCTCTCCATTCAGAAAAGCCGTCTTGACATCCATTTGATGGACGAGAAGACCATGTGAGGCCGCCAACAAGAGTAATACTCGAATGGTGGTCAGTTTAGCCACAGGTGAATAAGTATCGAAGAAATCTTCCTCTTCTTTCTGGTCATAGCCCTTGGCCACAAGCCTAGCCTTGTACTTTTCAATCGACCATCGGGCCTAAGCTTTTTCTTGAACACCCACTTACATCCCAATGGTTTGCAACCATAGGGACGCTCAGTGATCTCCCATGTCCCGTTAGCCATGATGGAATCCATCTCGCTGCGGACCGCATCCTTCCAAAGAGTCACTGGAGAGGCATACGCTCTGAAATAGAAGTGGGAGTATCATCCACGAGGTACACGAAGAAATCATCACCAAAGGTCTTTGCAGTCCTTTGTCTCTTGCCCCTACCAAGGGTTTCCTCGTCATCGTCCTCGTGGATTTTCATCATGTGTTCGTTCATAATATACCATAGGAATGGCGTGCTCAGAGTCTCCTCAGTTCCTGTCTAGAAGTGCTTTGCATATCTCTCATGGGAAAAATATCCTCAAAGAATGTAGCATCCTTAGACTCGACAATTGTACCGACCTTCCGTCAGTACCTCAGATTTCACTACTAGAAATCTATAGCCAACGCTGTTCTTAGCGTAGCCCAAATTAACGCAGTCCACAGTCTTGGGTCCAAGCTTACGCTATTTGGGGATCGGCACATTGACTTTCGCCAAACAGCCCCAAGTACGCAAGTACGAGAGTGTTGTCCTTCTCTTTGCCCATTTCTCATAGGGAGTGATCTCATTATCCTTTGTCGGAACTTTGTTCAGGACATGACATGCCGTCAATATAGCCTCCCCCACCATGCCTTGGATAAAGCCGATGTATCTGACATGGCGTTAACCAGATCAGTTAGAGTACGGTTTTTCCGCTCGGCAACCCCGTTTGACTAGGGTGAATAGGAGGCGTCCTCTCATGAATAATGCCATGTTCGAATGTATGAATCAAACTCACTCGCGAAGTACTCTCCACCACGGTCTGACCGGACTCGTTTAATTTTCTTTTCAAGTTGATTTTCAACTTCTGCCTTATAGATTTTAAAGTAGTGTAAAGCCTCATCTTTAGTTTTTAATAGATACACATAGCAATATCTAGTGGAATCATCTATCAATGTCATGAAGTATTTCTTTCCGCCTTTAGTCAACACACCATTCATCTCACAAAGATCAGAATGTATGAGTTCTAATGGTGCCAACTGTCTCTCCTCCGCGGCCTTGTGAGGCTTGCGAGGTTGCTTAGCTTGCACACATGATAGGCACTTAGAACCTTTGGCTAAAGTGAAACTCGGTATTAAATCCAACTTGGCTAGCCGCGTCATAACACCGAAACTAATGTGACAAAGACGTGAATGCCAAACTTCAGATTCATTAACATTCTAATGAATATGGTTCACGACTTTATTACAAAAATCATGAGGGAAAGGCGGAACATCCCTCCGCTCTCATAACCTTTTCCAACAAAGAGTCCATATTTCGTAACAACTAATTTATTAGACTCGAAAACCAACTTAAACCCTTCTCTACATAGAAGGGAGCCACTAACGAGGTTCTTCTTGATGGCGGGGACATGCTGCACGTTCTTCAGCTGCATGATCCTTCCCAAGTAAACTTCAGATCGACCGTGCCAACACCATGAATGTAAGCACTCGCGCCATTCCCCATCAATACGGACCCGTGACCCGTGACTCGGTAAGAAGTGAACAATGAAATGTCGTACACACATGAACACTTGCACTGTGTCGACCCACCAATCGGTGGGCTGAAACACTGAAAAAACAGTAAATAAATTACTGCACTCCGGATGCACCATTCTCATTGTTGCACACAATCATGTTGACAGACTTGGAGTCCTGTCCTGACTTCTTATACTTGTTTGGGCACTTGTTGGCCCAATGTTCAACGGAACCACAAGTAAAGCAGCCCTCATCCTTCTTGTTCTTCTTGAAGGTCTTCTTACCCTTCTTTTTAAAGTCGGTATTGTGTTGGACACCGTTCTTTCCCTTGGGCTTGTGGGATTTGAAGTTCTTCTGGTTCACCATGTTGGCGACAGAAGTTCCTTCGGCCCCTTTTCCGTGCGAGTCCTTTGCCCTTGAATTCTGCTCGACAATCAGATGGCCAATGACATCCTCCACAAAAAATTCACGCCTCTGATGTTTTAGAGTGGTGGCAAAGTTCCTCCAGGAATTGGGGAGCTTAGCAATTATGCAGCCCGTGACAAACTTGCCCGGTAACTCGCACTTCAGAAGCTCAAGCTCCTTAACAATGCATATTATCTCATGAGCTCGCTTCCAAGACAGACGGTTCTCAACCATCTTGTAATCGTGGAACTGCTCTATAATATACATCTCGCTCCTCGCCGGCAGCCCGAACTTAGATTCGGCGCCTCCCACAAGTCCTTGGCGACATGCACATGTAAATATGCGTCGACCAGTTTATCTCCGATCACGCTAAGAACTGCTCCGAGAAACACAAGAGTTGCCTCCTGAACGGCTTCTCCCGTTCAGAGCAATCGTTCCGTGGACACACCGGTGACCCGTAACACGTTCATAGCCATGAGCCATAAAGTGGTCTTTGTCCGCCAACGCTTAAAATACGTGCGGTAAAATTATCCGGTTTCAGCAGCGGCAAAGCCACTTGCCGAAAAATTCCTACACATAATAGGTTTTTTGATTGTTGAGTAAATAGGCAATTTCTCGATTAAATTAATCCACGAGTAAATCACTAGCATGGCATTGACTAAGTTGATGATGTACTGACTTTGATCTAAACATGCACGTACTAAGCAAACAGTAGACAAATCTACACATACTTCTAGTAATCGCTAATATGAAAATAATCAGAGCGGGATAAACGAGTTATACCCTCCAAGAGGGCTGCGCAGAGGCCGCGGCTTTGGTGGCAGCAGCGGCGTCCTCGGCGGCCTTCTTGTCGGCTTCAGCTTTCTCGGCGGCGGCACGGTCGGCGTCGGTGGACATGGCAATGATGAAGGCGACGCGGACATAGAGGAAGTAGACGATCGGAAGCGGCGATCAGTAATCGCTGCCCAAAACCTATTCGCCTCTCCCTGTGACAGAACCGAAGTGCATGGTTTCGGAGACCTGCTCTCCCGTCGACCGTGTACGCGGCGGACGGGATGGAGTCACCGGCGGCAGCAGCAGCAAAGGAACGACGGTGGGCGTGCGCGTTGAGCAGATGTGATCTGTTCGTGGCGACTAGGGTTAGGGGACACAACACACTTATATAGACGCAGTCGCGTGGAGAGACGTGGGCTTGACCCATGTCCGAACCGAATCCATTCTTTTTCGAAATCGATTTCGAAAAAGAACTGGCAAAAATAAGCGCATAGGTGTGAGCTCGGCTCGGCTCATTCCCGCAACCCGCGTCGCGTCATGACGAGGCATGGCGTGGCGAGGCGGGCGGTGGAGGAGGAGTGCGCGAGGGCCTCTTCTCTTCTCAAGCTCCAATAGCATGTAGAAGAGAAATCCTTATAAACCACTCCAACTCTCCTTCCACTTCCGGGGTGGGACTAAACTTCCCACCACACCTAGTGCCATATAACCCACATGGGCCCTTAGAGATTTTTCAGAAATTGCAATATGGGCCTAGAGCCCATCTCGATTTCAGCAATCCCCACCAGATCTCGAGGGCCCATTGTGTCCTCTGCTCCAAATCTTGTTTTGATATACTAGTGTTTCAATGAAGACCTGTTAAGGTTGAGCTTCACCTAGAGCAAGTAGCTACACTCCTTCACAACTGAACAATGGACCATGCCTTGAATTGTCAGTTGGGCGTAAAGAAGTTTCACCCCATGCCTTACTAGTACTGGGCTGCCGAAGGCTGACCCCTCGGGTGGAGCATATAAGTCACACTCCTGGCCTATTCATAAGCTTACTAGAGATCACCCCAATCTCATAGACCGTGACTAGCAGTCGGGCTCACATAGGTATGTTCCTCCAAAGATCGCTCAGAGGATAGCATCTTGCTTATACATATAAGCCTTGGAACACATTGATGAGTCATCCTTCCATACAGTTTCGAGAGTATTGCATCTCCAACGGAGTGGGTTAGTAAAGTTACTCTCCTCAGTTCACCACAAGCTTGTTTTCCCAGGTCCTACTTCACGGGATCTCCGATCAGATAGGTTGGGTTACCACCATGGTAACTCATGTGGGTCTCATACCCATCTCCTCGATGCACTATCTATCACTACACGTGATAGCCCTTTCAGAAGGGATTCGCCAGATTCTTAGCCGTATGGACATAGTCCAACACTATTACTCCGGAGTTTCTTAATTTTCTGACAGCTTTTAATCTCATTCTTATATGTTTCTTGGACTTCATGTTGTCCTTTGAACTCTTCACCTTGGTGATGACGGTCTGATTATCACAGTTCATAAGGATAGCCGGAACCGGTTTATCAACCAGTGGCAAGTCCATCAAAAGATCTCAAGCCATCCCGCTTCAACACCGTAAGTGTCTAATGCTGTTAATTTCGCTTCCATTGTCGATCTCGTTAAGATCGCTTGCTTGCAAGACTTCCAGAAACAGCGCCACCTCCAAGAGTAAACATATACCCGCCAGGCCTTCATCTCATCGATCAGAGATCCAATTCACATCACTATACCCTCCAAGTATCGAGGGGTATCCGGTATAGTGAAGTCCATAATTCATAGTACCTTTCAGATAGCGCATAACTCTTTCAACAACATGCCAATGTACATCACCCGGTTTGGAAACAAATCGGCTCAGTTTGCTCACAACAAACGCGATGTCAGGCCTCGTTGCGCTTGCTAGGTACATCAGTGAACCAATGATTTGAGAATATCTCAATTGATCTTTAGCCATGCCTTTGGACTTTGGAATCATCACGCTAGGATCATATGGTGTTTGAGATGGTGTGCAGTCCGAATATCCAAAACGACTCAACACCTTCTCAAAATAATGGGATTGCAGAAGTGTGATCCCACCCTCATTATCTCTCAGTAGCTTGATGTTCAAGATAGCATCAGCCACACCAAGATCCTTCATCTCAAAGTTCTGAGACAGAAACGAATTAACCTCCACAATGACTTTGAGGTTGGTTCCAAATATCAGTATGTCATCAACATACAAGCACAGTATAACTCCTTCGCCCCCACCATGGCGATAGTATACACATTTGTCAGCTTCATTAACAACGAAGCCAACAGATGTCAGAGTTGTATTAAACTTATCATGCCATTGCTTAGGTGCTTGCTTTAGGCCATATAAAGATTTCAGCAACCTACACACCTTTCTTTCCTGAACATCTATCACAAAGCCATCCGGGCTGTTGCATGTAGATTTCCTCATTTAGCTCTCCATTCGTAAAAGCCGTCTTGACATCCATTTGATGGACGAGAAGACCATGTGAGGCCGCCAACGAGAGTAATACTCGAATGGTGGTCAGTCTAAGCCACAGTGAATACGTGTCGAAGAAATCTTCCTCTTCTTTCTGGTCATAGCCCTTGGCCACAAGCCTAGCCTTGTACTTTTCAATCGCACCATCGGGCCTAAGCTTTTTCTTGAACACCCACTTACATCCCAATGGTTTGCAACCATAGGGACGCCGATGATCTCCCATGTCCCGTTAGCCATGATGGAATCCATCTCGCCATGGACCGCATCCTTCCAAAGAGTCGGCTTAGGAGAGGCATACGCTCTGAAATAGAAGTGGGAGTATCATCCACGAGGTACACGAAGAAATCATCACCAAAGGTCTTTGCAGTCCTTTGTCTCTTGCCCCTACCAAGGGTTTCCTCGTCATCTCCTCGTGATTTTCATCATGTGTTCGTTCATAATATTCCATAGGAATGGCGTGCTCAGAGTCTCCTCGATTCCTGTCTAGAAGTGCTTTGCATATCTCTCATGGAAAAATATCCTTAAAGAATGTAGCATCCTTAGACTCGACAATTGTACCGACCTTCCGTCAGTACCTCAGATTTCACTACTAGAAATCTATAGCCAACGCTGTTCTTAGCGTAGCCCAAATTAACGCAGTCCACAGTCTTGGGTCCAAGCTTACGCTTTTTGGGGATCGGCACATTGACTTTCGCCAAACAGGCCCAAGTACGCAAGTACGAGAGTGTTGTCCTTCTCTTTGCCCATTTCTCATAGGGAGTGATCTCGTTATCCTTTGTCGGAACTTTATTCAGGACATGACATGCCGTCAATATAGCCTCCCCCCACCATGCCTTGGATAAAGCCGATGTATCTAACATGGCGTTAACTGAATCGATTAGAGTACGGTTTTTCCGCTCGGCAACCCCGTTTATTGGGGTGAATAGGGAGGCGTCCTCTCATGAATAATGCCATGTTCGAATGTATGAATCAAACTCACTCGAGAAGTACTCTCCACCACGGTCTGACCGGACTCGTTTAATTTTCCTTTCAAGTTGATTTTCAACTTCTGCCTTATAGATTTTAAAGTAGTGTAGAGCCTCATCTTTAGTTTTTAACAGATACACATATCAATATCTAGTGGAATCATCTATCAATCTCATGAAGTATTTCTTTCCACCTTTAGTCAACACACAATTCATCTCACAAAGATCAGAATGTATGAGTTCTAATGGTGCCAAGTGTCTCTCCTCCGCGGCCTTGTGAGGCTTGCGAGGTTTCTTAGCTTGCACACATGATAGGCACTTAGAACCTTTGGCTAAAGTGAAACTCGGGATTAAATCCAACTTGGCTAGCCGCATCATAACACCGAAACTAATGTGACAAAGACATGAATGCCAAACTTCAGATTCACTCCAACTTCAGATTCTCTTCTCAAGCTCCAATAGCATGTAGAAGAGAAACCCTTATAAACCACTTCAACTCTCCTTCCACTTCCGGGGTGGGACTAAACTTCCCACCACACCTAGTGCCATATAACGCACATGGGCCCTTAGAGATTTTTCCGAAATTGCAATATGGGCCTAGAGCCCATCTCAGATTTCAGCATAGGCCACATAGTGCACGAATCGCCAACGAAAATGGGACTTCCTATGTGATGCATTCAGCGTCAAAGCAGGCAGATCCTATTCCCCTTCGGGATCGGGGGATAGCGACCAAACGCATATCCCGCCGCAGGAATGGACCGGCCCGTTAGTGCGTCTTTGCGTTTGTACTGTCCGCCTTGTTTATTGTTTTTATTTTCCCTTTTTTCCTTTTCGTTTTTGTTTTCTTATTTCATCTTTTTTATTTTTATTTTTATTCAAATTCAAAAACTTCAAAAAATTGCATTCACTTTTTTAAAATCATTAAATGTTCTTGAATACATGAGATATTTTCAAAATCTAGAATAATTTTCAAATTCACAAACATTTTTGGAAAATTGTTGACCTTTTTTCAAATTTGAGAATAATTTTAGAAATTATTGATTTTTTATTTGAAACTCGTGATAATTTTTTTGAATTCTTTTGTAATTTTTGCACATATTTTGAATTCACCAATTTTATTTCGATTAGTGAACTTTTTTGTATGCACGAATAAGTTTTTCAAATTCATGAACATTTTTAAAACTCAACACTACTAGGAAAACCCTAGCAGTAGCGCGGGTATTTTGCCTATCAGTAGCGCGGGACGACGCGCTACTGATAAGGCGCTACAACTAACGTGTAGTAGTAGCGCTTGTCGTCCCACGCTACTGCTATACATGGCTAGCAGTAGCGCGCTTTAGTGCAGAGCGCTGCTGCTAATATCTGCAGCGCTTTTTAGCAGGAAGCGCTACTGGTAAGGTAGCGCTACTGCTAACTTTGTTCCCCTCGCTACTGCTAGTTTTATTAGTTTCTGTTTTTTTTTCTGCATATTTTTTTGGTATTTGAATAAGCTTTATACAATAATCTTTAACATATCATACACATACAAATATAATCATAGCATATACATACAAATAGTCTCATCAAATCATGTCATCATTCAACACAAAGTGGTCACTCGTCATCATCTCAAAAATAGCGATACAAGTCTCGATTACTTGCAACTACATCGTCATCCATCTAAACAATGATATTCGCGAGAAGAGCTATCACTTTGAGTGAGAGCGGAACTATACAGTACATGAGTTCGTATCCCTCTCTAGCGTGAACCTAAACTAACTACTGCCTGTCGCTCGGAAACCGGAAACCGGTACACCTGGGCCTGACACTCCGGCTACTCGTCGTATATATACTCCTGGCATAGCACTTCTTCGCCATCGATGAGCTATGCACCTGCATCGTCACATGAGTCGATGATATGCAACATATATAGTTGATCAACAGAAAGAGAAAGACTTGGCAAAAATAGAAGCAACATATCATAAGCATAAATAACAAAGTTGATCGTACCCAAAATGCCCTAACTAGAGTGATCGTCACTAGTCGAGGAGGACGGTTTAATTACATCACAAATAAAGTTTCGTCGTGCATAACTCAAAGTTTTGTCATACAGAAAGTATGTACTAAACGGACACATTGTCATATATCGACGAGTGGGTGTAATCCTTTTTCTTAATGTTCTTCGACGAGTCCAAGTAAAGAGCGTGGGAGTATCGGGGGTAGAGGATGATGACGATGGCGCGCCCGCCGCTGCGCAAAATAAGTACACCTCAAATTAATTAGCCTCCACTGTGCAAATGAATGATTGAAATCGAAGGAAGGATATCTGTGCGGATGAATTACAGGGGATGAAAAGGCACAAGAATCGCCTCCTTGTCCTTATTGGCGAGCATGAAATTGACGATGTATTCCCTCGCGTAGTCACGGTGCTTTGCGCAGACTCCCAAGAAGCCCTCGTGCATGAAGTACGGGTCAGCGACCCAGATATGAGGTATCTGCTCAACCCCGATGAGGTAGTTCATGTGCAAGGCATAAAGGCAGACAAACAGAAAATCCAACTTCTTCACGTGAAACATGTCGAATATGTAATCGAATCGAAGGAAGAACTTCTCCGCGGGGAATGTGTCGACGTACGACAATTGCCGCGGAACGTTAACCACGTAGAGTGGGTATCCTGGATCTTTCGAGGCGATGAGGCCTTTCTCTATCCGCAGCACATCGTCATGAAGTCTCCTTAGATCGCTGAATCGCCTAGCGATGCTTCAGGTAGGATTGGTTGACCGGGGATATGCCATTTTGCCGCACGGGGGATATCTATACGGTCTTGAACCCGAGGCTGCTGAGGCGGCTGGATCATAGAAGCAGCTTTTTTGCCTTTCCTCGATCTCTTCGTAGACTTATTTACTACTGGAAGGTCGTCCATAATACGTTCAACCTTCGGAGACGGCAATTCAGGCACCGACTCATGACGCTCAAACCCTAAGTAGGTGCCAGTATTGACATACTGTTGAGTGTCATCGTCATCCTCATCCTCATCTATGGCGACGTCACCAGCGACTAATGGAGCCTTTTCCTCACCCCTCCGCTATCACCCAGCACGACAGCCGACACTAATTGTGTAGGTGAGGTGTTGATGTTCATACCTAACTGCGTGCTCGTGGGTGTGCTCCCGGCCGCCTCCAGACGAAGCAGACTCTTTGGCCACAACAGGACCCACCCATTGCAACAATCACCAAGCCGCCGCGGGGTCTCATCGTTATCCCCCACTAGTACCAGAGGAGCCAAATTCTCGTTGCCCGGTTTAACACTGGCCACAGAAACCTTGAAGACGTCCAGGGGGATCGGCCGGCTATGGAACAATGGTTCCTTCGGCTCCATTATCGTTGCCTTCCCCACGTCCACCTTCTAGTCGACGATGGTGTAAAATATGGTGCACGGGGTTTCGTCGGCCTGCAAAGAAAAGTCTGCGACATGAGACATCCGAAAGGCAACGAAAACGTGAGATTATACATTTATTGAAGGGGGTTGGTGTGACAGATACCGTGAGGGCGTCGAGCTCAGCCAATGACGAAGCACCGCCGAGCACTTCCGGTGCCGGAGCAGGTGCGAGAGCAGGTGCAGAAGCCGGTGCGGGAGCCGATGTGGGAGCAGGTGCAGCTGCAGGTGCTGGTGCAACGCTAGTCGAGCTGCTCCCTAAGAAGTTAGCAAGGGGAAAGTCCGCTGCATTTTTTTCTGGATTTTGCCTGCTCCAATTGAAAACAGTCGGAACCAAGGAAGTAGACAATCTACAAGCACCTGTTTTGCGGCAGCTACCGCTATTGCGACTGTCTCAGATGATTTCTTCTCAACCGCAATCTCAACCTTCTTGTCGATGTTTTCTTCAGTTAACCTCCGTCTTTCCTTTCTCTCCTCCGTGGTCTCACAGTAGTACTTTTTCCACGTGGCGCGGTCTCCGACACCGTGCACACGTCCATACGACGGTCGAGTCTCCACCGGGAGTCGTTTCAATATGTTCAACGCCCGGTTGAATGGAGTGTCCCACTTGGGCCTCGCTTAACGCCTCGCATATGAGTCACTTTCGGCCGCAATCCTGTCTGCTCTCTCGCAAAAGGCACAAGGATCGCTTACAAATATGACTAACATGCAATCGAATTGATCGAAACTAAAGTTACCAGTAGTCTCATGAACTCCTCGTGACCGCTGTTCATCTCGAAAACCTTCTTCACTTTGGGTCCCAGCGGTGCGGGACCTGAGGATGCCACGCTCCCGCGGGATGGTGAACTCCGCCAAGGGGTCTGGGATGCCCAGACTCGTGGCTTCCGCGTCCTCCTTAGCCCATATGGACCTCTTCCCGCCGTAACCACGGCTTCCGAGGTGGTGGCACCCAATGTTCCTCTGTTGAAGCCCCTTCATGTACTTCGACTCTTTTTGGCAGTTTCGGCCTCGCAAGTCGCCTTGAATATTTCAAAGTGCTCTGCCGTGATTGTCGGATTATCCTTTACAATCTCGGAGTAGGGTTCCTTTTTGTTGACGATCTGATATTTCACCCTTGATTTCCAGGCGGCCAACGCATCGCTAAACTTGGTCATGGCGTGTTTGTTTATCTTCTTCATTGCCGGGTCCTTATCTGGATCTTTATAATCCTTTTCATTCTGGCCCGGGGACAAGAATATCTGGTGCAACTTCTTTAGGAGGGAGGGCCTCATATTATCTATCTTCTGTAGTTTCTCATTGTTGATGGTGGCGGTTGTCCGTATGATGCAGCCTATTTGATTACTGTAGCATGCAAGCGCTTCCTCGGGCACGTTTGGATCAAAATTGCCGTCGTCCACCTCGTGACCACAAGTCTAGTAGCCCTGAGCTTGTTAGGAAGCCGTTGCCTCTTTGCTTTCGGTTCTATACCGGCTCCGCTATTCTCGACACCGGTCTCGTTGCCGGTCTCAGTCTCAGCGCCGGTCTCGATGTCCGTCTCAATCTCCAATGTGACAGGTGGACCCAGCAACATCAACTCTTGATCGTCGGCTTCCCTCAAAAATTCTTCTGCCGCCAGGTAGACGTTGTCGCAGTCACCAGAACCCTGTCCTTCATCGTTGCTAGCCATGTTTCCTACGATTAAATCTAGTTAATTAATTCTAGACCTAATAAAATGAATAATGACATAAAAAAAGGCCTATGCTTTGCAGGAACGTTGACTCCCTCCCGGTGCGGCAAATCGCGGGCACTCGATATGTCCTAGTTTGCATGCCGAAATTCACGGAAAAATTCGGCATGACCTTTGCTGAAAAGTGGAAAAATCGAGCACCTGAAATTTGCTGGAACGGAAATGAATCAACATTCCGAAAAAACATAGGCCACCAATGCTTCATTCCCTGGAAACAACAAAAGGCCACATGGGCACAATCGAACCACTTCAATGGAAAGATATAACATGACCACTTCAATGAAAAGATAAAATCAACAATAAAATTCTAGGAAGGATCATCTTTAAAATAAAACTTGCCTAAATTATTTTCCTAGAAAAAAAGTGGTCTTTTCAAAAATCTAAAACCTTTGCAAAATGACCTCACTAAACACTTCTCTGCCTAGGGCAGAACCCAAATTTTGTTCTAGCTATTCCTCTCTCTCTCTCTCACACACACACACATTATTTTCTCTAACGCTTCTCTGCCTAGAACAGAACCCAATTAAATTGCAAAGGAACTCCATTTCTCTAACCCTTCTCACCTAATGCTCTAAAATAATTTTTTCCTCTAACCTAGCGAACCTAGTTAACCTAGCTTGTTAACCTAAATAACCTAATTAACCTAGTTAGTTAACCTAGCTTGTTAACCTAACGAACCTAATTAACCTAATTAGTTAACCTAGCTAGTTAACCTAGTTTACCTAGATAATTAACCTAATTAAAGTAGTTAACCTAGCTAGTTCTCTGTCAAAGCCCTAACTAAAATTTTGCGCTAACCTAGATACTTAACCTAATTAAACTAGTTAACCTAACTAGTTCTCTGTCAAAGCCCTAACTAAATTTTTGCACTAACCTAGATAATTAACCTAATTAAACTAATTAACCTAGCTAGCTAGTTCTCTGTCCAATGTTTGTGCTATGCATGAGAGAGAGAGGAGGGGTGGGGGCTTACAGAGGATGGCTCCGGTCGTGGCGAGGGAGGCAGGGGCGTCTCCGGTGACGGCGAGGGAGGCAGGGCGTCGAGGGTAGCTCCGCTAGCGCCGAGGGCGGCTCCGATGGCGTTGATGAGGCCGCGCGGCTCCGGTGGCGTCGATGGCTGCGTCTCCTGGTGGCTCCGGGCGTTGGACGTCGGCAGGAGGCGGGGAAGTAGGGCGACGGAGAATTAGGGAGACAACAGCGAAGTGGGGCGAGAGATTTGTTGGAGAAGTGGTGGCCGGGGGGGGGGGGGGGGCCCGCTTTTGGGTTAAGTCAAACTTAGCGGTAGCGCGTTTCTGTAAAAGAGCTATAGCTAAGTTAGCTATAGCGCTTTTCAATAAACGCGCTACAGCTACAGCTATGTATTTTCCTTTCCTTTTCTTATTTCCTTTTCTCTTTCTATACCGGGGGTCTAAACAAGCGCTACTGCTAAGTTATCTATAGCGCCTCTGATGAACAGACGCTACTGCTATTCCTTTCTCCTTTTCCCTTTTTCATTTATTTTTCTTTACATTTTATTTTTTTCCTTTCTTCTTTTTTTATTTATTTCATTTTTATTTACTTTTCTATTTGTTTTTAATTTAATTTTCTTTTCATTAGCAGTAGCGCGTTTCATAGTAAACGCGCTGCTAAAATAAACTTAGCGGTAGCGCTCTTTCTAGAAGACCGCTACTACTATATGTAGCCTATCGGCTTAGTAGTGAGAATTTTAGTAGTAGCGCTTTTTAAAAGTAGACGCCGCTACTGCTACGCCTGTGTCTGCAGCACGTTTATCGTGGACGCCTACTGCTATTTAGCAGTAGCGCCTTTTTTAACAAGCGCTACTGCTAAAATTCTGTGTATAAGGTTTTCCCTAGTAGTGCAAGTACACTTTCTCCTATGGTTAAGAGGTACTTCTTGTGGTTAAATCGCTAAAATCGCAACTGAGATCACTAATTTAGAGGTAATTCTCGTGGTTAAATCAAGAACCGAGAACGGAGACATTCTCCTATGTGATGCATTAATCAAAGTTATTAATTAAAAGACACTCCTGGTAAAGGTCACACCCACCTTCTCTGGTGTTGACTTGTCCACTTGTCATAATTTGGAAGTTTTTTCTTCTTAAATTCATTTTCTCAAAACATTTTATCTCTTGAACCATTGAATTTCTTGCATTGAAATCTTTAAAACTGGCTCACATGTTCATCAATTTTGATGAAGTTACTTTATCATGAATAAAAGGATGAAAAAAACAAGAGAAAAACTACAAGAAAAAAAAATGAAAACCTGAAAAAGACCGAAAAAAATCAAGACCCCAAAACCAAAAAATGAAAGCACAATTGCTATTTAACATTTTTTGTGGAAGCACAATTGTGATTTTCCTTTTTCGGCAAGTGCAATTGTGCTTCTCGTGGAAGCACACATTATGCTTCTCCTTTTTCCGCTGTGCTTTCCCTTTCAAGAGGCACAACTATGTTTTCCCCTTTTAAAAAGCACATGTTGTGCTTCTCGGGGAAAACACCGCTTCCCTAAGAACCAAGCAAAATAAAAGGCCAAAAACAACGAAAACCTAAATAAAACCCGGTGCGCCAAGCGCGGCGACGTGTGGCGGATGCTGGACACATCAGTTGCACGCTAGTAAACAAAGAAAATGACCTTTACGGGAGCCCTTCAGGGGGTACCTCTTAATTAATCCCCCCACCCCCCAACCCCAACCCAATACACAAGTAAGCAGTGTTGTGTGACGCTTATAGCGTGCACTAAAAAAGACGGCACACACACGCCCAATTTACAAGGAGCGAGTAGGCGCCAACGAGGAAGTGCACATGCACCAACTAGCGCCAAGGGCTTTTCTTTTCTTTCCTTTATTTTCTTTCCTTCTCCTTTTCTTTATTATATGATGAATATGTTCAGAATACACACTAAAGATTTTTAATATACGGTGAACTTTTTTTTATATAAGATAAACTTTTTTACTTATACCCACAGAACATTTATTACTACATGATAAACATATTTCTGAATACAAACTGATTTTTTAATGTACACTAATTTTTTTAATACACACATATTGAACGATTACTCACGCATTAAAAAATGTTCATGATATTAATATTTGTTTGTGGAATGCAAAATTATTCATGGATTTGAAAACTGTTGACAGATGCAAATAATTTCATGGACTCAAAAAAAGTTTGTGACATTTAAAAAAATGTTCACGGACTAAAAAATGTTCGTAACATTAAAAAATGTTCACGGATTTTGAAACTATTTTGTGAATTCAGAAAAATCATGAAACTTAAAATGGTCATGAATTGAATAAATATTCATGAAATAAAAACTGTTTGCTGATTCAAAAATTGTTGCAACACAAAATATGTTCGCAGATTCAGAAATTGTTCACAAATTCAAAATATGATCATTGACTCAAAAAATGTTCATGGATTCAAAAGATCTCCGGTTTCGTAAATGTTCATAGATTCGGAAAGTGTTCACTAATTGGAGAAGGCGTTTGCATATTTAGAAAAAGTTGATGAAATTCAGAAATGTTCACAGATTTAAAAAAAATTGTGAATTGAAAAACAATTCATGAAATTGAAAAAATGTTCATGAACTTTAATTTTGACATTGTTTTTACACTGTGATAAGATTTGCTAAATTTTACTAGGTACAAGAATAAACTATACTGATGTTACAATCTTTCATGTATGTTTTGAACATTGATCAACTTTGCAGAAATATTTCCGAATGCATCTTCTGTCAACTTGTTTAGTGATCATTGAGAAGAAGAATACACATGTTCAAGTTTTAAAAGAAAAAAGGAATAGCTAGAATTAATACACATGTTCATTGTTCATCATATAGATGCGCACTAGTTGAGAGAAGAGAGGAAATAGAACACAAATTCTCAAGTTAAGAGAGTTCAGTGAGGAAAGCACACAACACATGTGGTTCATGTGACAATTGAATATGACCAAGGGTACATCCTACTACCAGCTAAATTGCCCACTAGACGGAAAACCCTAAAAACAAATAGGAAAAAATTCCATGGTGCTCATAACAGTAAAATATACACTTGTTGCATCCTGTAAGGAATGCAAATTAGGACGCTGGGTGTGGAGTGAGGACACATATGCAGCTGTCATGAAAGAGAAAAAAATCTAATAATGGAAAATGCCCTGTTGAAGAGTTAAACTGTGTTGGTGTGAACTGCATGCACAATGAACAATGCCGCTGCAAAATACAAGGACAAGGATGAAGGAAATATGCCCTAGAGGCAATAATAAAGTTGTTATTTTATATTTCCTTATTCATGATAAAGGTTTATTATTCATGCTAGAATTATATTGATCTGAAACTTAAATACATGTGCGAATACATAAACAAATACTGTATCCCTAGTAAGCCTCTACTAGACTAGCTCGTTGATCAAAGATGGTTAAGGTTTCCTAACCATAGACATGTGTTGTCATTTAATTACGGGATCACATCATTAGGAGAATGATGTGATGGACAAGACACATCCATTAGCTTAGCATAATGATCGGTCAGTTTATTGCTATTGCATTCTTCATGTCAAATACATATTCCTTCGACTATGAGATTATGCAACTCCCGGATACCGGAGGAATACCTTATGTGCTATCAAACGTCACAACGTAACTGGGTGATCATAAAGATGCTCTACAGGTATCTCTGAAGGTGTTTGTTGAGTTGACATAGATCGAGATTAGAATTTGTCACTCCGAGTATCGGAGAGGTATCTCTGGGCCCTCTCGGTAATACACATCATAAGCTTGCAAGCAAATGACTAAGGAGTTGGTCACAAGGTGATGCACGGAACGAGTAAAGATACTTGCCGGTAACGAGATTGAACTAGGTATGAAGATACCGACGATTGAATCTTTGGCAAGTAACATACCGATGGACAAAGGGAATTACGTATGTTGTCATAACGGTTCGACCGATAAAGATCTTCGTAGAATATATAGGAGCCAATACGGGCATCCAGGTTCCGCTATTGGTTAATTACCGGAGAGGTGTCTCGGTCATGTCTACATAGTTCTTGAACCCGTAGGGTCCGCACGCTTAACGTTCGTTGACGATATAGTGTTATATGAGTTATATGTTTTGGTGACGAAATGTTGCTCAAAGTCCCGGATGAGATCACAGACATGACGAGGAGTCTTGAAATGGTCTAGAGGTAAATATTAATATATAGGACGATGGTATTCTGATACCGAAGTGTTTGGGGACGTATGGGAAGGAATCAGGTCACCGAAAGGGGTTCCGGAACCTCCCGGCAAGTTATGGGCCTTATGGGCCAAAGAAGTGGACATACCAGCCCACAAGGGGGCTGGTGCACCCCCTCCCTTGTTTGGTCAGCCCTAGGGAAGGAAAAGGAGGAGGGCTAGTTTCTCCCGCCTTTCCCTCTCTGGGGTGAAAGGAACGGGGGGGGGGGGCTGATGCGACTTGAAGCTACGTCGGTATTTCCCCAAAGAGGAAGGGATGATGCAGCACGACGACGGTAGTTATTTCCCTCAGTGATGAAACCAAGGTTATCGAACCAGTAGGAGAACCAAGCAACACTACGTAAACAACACCTGCAAATTAATAACAAATACTCGCAACCCGACGTGTAAAAGGGGTTGTCAATCCCTTTCGGGCAACGGCGCCATAAATTGGCAAACGGACGTGAGAGAGTAGTAAATATTGATAGATCGAATGCCAATTAAAATAAATTGCAGCAAGGTATTTTTGTATTTTTGGTTTAATAGATCTGAAAATAAAAGGCAAATAAAATAGATCGCGAGGCAAATATGTTATAGAAGAGATCCGGGGGCCGTAGGTTTCACTAGTGGCCTCTCTCGAGAAAAATAGCAAATGGTGGGTGAACAAATTACTGTTGGGCAATCGATAGAACTTCAAATAATCATGAAGATATCCAGGCAATGATCATTATAGAGGCATCACGTCCAAGATTAGTAGGCCGACTCACCGTGCATCTACTACTATTACTCCACACATCGACCCCTATCCAGCTTGCATCAAGTGTATTAAGTTCATGGAGAAACGGAGTAATGCAATAAAAATGATGACATGATGTAGACAAGATCTATTTATGTAGAAATAGACCCCATCGTTTTATCCTTAGTAGCAATGATACATACGTGTCGGTTCCCCTTTTGTCACTGGGATCAAGAACCATAAGATGGAACCCACTACAAAGCACCTCTTCCCATTGCAAGATAAATAGATCAAGTTGGCCAAACACAACCCAAATATCGGATAAGAAATACGAGAATATAAGCAATCATGCATATAAAGAAGTTTCACCCCATGTCTTACTAGTACTGGGCTGCCGAAGGCTGACCCCTCGGGTGGAGCATATAAGTCACACTCCTGGCCTATTCATAAGCTTACTAGAGGTCACCCCAATCTCATAGACCGTGACTAGCAGTCGGGCTCACATAGGTATGTTCCTCCAAAGATCGCTCTGTAGGATAGCATCTTGCTTATACATATAAGCCTTGGAACACATTAAGACAGTAGTCATCCTTCCATACAGTTTCCGAGAGTATTGCATCTCCAACGGAGTGGGTTAGTAAAGTTACTCTCCTCAGTTCACCACTGGCTTGTTTTCCCAGGTCCTACTTCACGGGATCTCTGAACACATAGGTTGGGTTACCACCATGGTAACTCATGTGGGTCTCATACCCATCTCCCTCGATGCACTATCTATCACTACACGTGATAGCCCTTTCGTAAAGGGATCTGTCAGATTCTTAGCCGTATGGACATAGTCCAATGCTATTACTCCAGAGTTTCTTAATTTTCTGACAGTTTTTAATCTCATTCTTATATGTTTGTTGGACTTCATGTTGTCCTTTGAACTCTTCACCTTGGTGATGACAAATTGATTATCGCAGTTCATAAGGATAGCCGGAACCGGTTTATCAACCAAAGGCAAGTCCATCAAAAGATCTCAAGCCATCCTGCTTCAACACCGTAAGTGTCTAATGCTGTTAATTCTGCTTCCATTGTCGATCTCGTTAAGATCGTTTGCTTGCAAGACTTCCAGAAACAGCGCCACCTCCAAGAGTAAACATATACCCAGTTGTGGCCTTCATCTCATCAAGATCGAGATCCAATTCGCATCACTATACCCTTCAAGTACCGACGGGTCTCCGGTATAGTGAAGTCCATAATTCATAGTACCTTTCAGATAGCGCATAACTCTTTCAACAACATGCCAATGTACATCACCCGGTTTGGAAACAAATCGGCTCAGTTTGCTCACAGCAAATGCGATGTCAGTCGTCGTTGCGCTCGCTAGGTACATCAGTGAACCAATGATTTGAGAATATCTCAATTGATCTTTAGCCATGCCTTTGGACTTTCTCATCAACACGCTAGGATCATATGGTGTTTGAGATGGTGTGCAGTCCGAATATCCAAAACGACTCAACACCTTCTCAACATAATGGGATTGTAGAACTGTGATCCCACCCTCATTATCTCTCAGTAGCTTGATGTTCAAGATAACATCAGCCACACCAAGATCCTTCATCTCAAAGTTCTAAGACAGAAACGACTTAACCTCCTCAATGACTTTGAGGTTGGTTCTGAATATCAGTATGCCATCAACATACAAGCACAGTATAACTCCTTCGCCCCCACCATGGCGATAGTATACACATCTGTCAGCTTCATTAACAACAAAGCCAACATATGTCAGAGTTGTATTGAACTTATCATGCCATTGCTTAGGTGCTTGCTTCAGGCCATATAAAGATTTCAGCAACCTACACACCTTTCTTTCCTGACCATCTATCACAAAGCCATCTGGTCATTGCATGTAGATTTCCTCATTTAGCTCTCCATTCAGAAAAGCCATCTTGACATCCATTTTATGGACGAGAAGACCATGTGAGGCCGCCAACGAGAGTAATACTCGAATGGTGGTCAGTCTAGCCACAGGTGAATAAGTATCAAAGAAATCTTCCTCTTCTTTCTGGTCATAGCCCTTGGCCACAAGCCTAGCCTTGTACTTTTCAATCGTACCATCGGGCCTAAGCTTTTTCTTGAACACCCACTTACATCCCAATGGTTTGCAACCATAGGGACGCTCAGTGATCTCCCATGTCCCGTTAGCCATGATGGAATCCATCTCGCTGCGGACCGCATCCTTCCAGTAGTCAGCTTCTGGAGAGGCATACGCTTCTGAAATAGAAGTGGGAGTATCATCCACGAGGTACACGAAGAAATCATCACCAAAGGTCTTTGCAGTCCTTTGTCTCTTGCCCCTACCAAGGGTTTCCTCGTCATCCTCCTCAGGATTTTCATCATTTGTTCGTTCATAATATTCCATAGGAATGGCAGGCTCAGAGTCTCCTCAGTTCCTGTCTAGAAGTGCTTTGCATATCTCTCATGGGAAAAATATCCTCAAAGAATGTAGCATCCTTAGACTCGACAATTGTACCGACCTTCTGGTCAGGTACCTCAGATTTCACTACTAGAAATCTATAGCCAACGCAGTTCTTAGCGTAGCCCAAATTAACGTAGTCCACAGTCTTGGGTCCAAGCTTACGCTTTTTGGGGATCGGCACATTGACTTTCGCCAAACAGCCCCAAGTACGCAAGTACGAGAGTGTTGTCCTTCTCTTTGCCCATATCTCATAGGGAGTGATCTCATTATCCTTTGTCGGAACTTTATTCAGACATGACATGCCGTCAATATAGCCTCCCCCACCATGCCTTGGATAAACCCGATGTATCTAACATGGCGTTAACTGATCGGTTAGAGTACGGTTTTTCCGCTCGGCAACCCCGTTTGACTGGGGTGAATAGGGAGGCGTCCTCTCATGAATAATGCCATGTTCCGAACAGAAGGAATCAAACTCACTCGAGAAGTACTCTCCACCACGGTATGACCGGACTCGTTTAATTTTCTTTTCAAGTTGATTTTCAACTTCTGCCTTATAGATTTTAAAGTAGTGTAGAGCCTCATCTTTAGTTTTTAACAGATACACATAGCAATATCTAGTGGAATCATCTATCAATGTCATGAAGTATTTCTTTCCGCCTTTAGTCAACACAGCATTCATCGCACAAAGATCAGAATGTATGAGTTCTAATGGTGCCAACTGTCTCTCCTCCGCGGCCTTGTGAGGCTTGCGACGTTGCTTAGCTTGCACACATGATAGGCACTTAGAACCTATGGCTAAAGTGAAACTCGGGATTAAATCCAACTTGGCTAGCCGCGTCATAACACCAAAACTAATGTGACAAAGACATGAATGCCAAACTTCAGATTCATTAACATTCGAATGAATATGGTTCACGACTTTATTACAAAAATCTGCGAGGGAAAGGCGGAACATCCCTCCGCTCTCATAACCTTTTCCAACAAAGAGTCCATATTTCGTAACAACTAATTTATTAGACTCGAGAACCAACTTAAACCCTTCTCTACATTGAAGGGAGCCACTAACGAGGTTCTTCTTGATGGCAGGGACATCTTTGGGCGTTCTTCGGTGCACGATCCTTCCGAAGTAAACTTCAGATCGACCGTGCCAACACCATGAATGTAAGCACTCGCGCCATTCCCCATCAATACGGACCCGTGACCTGGTAAGAAGTGAACAATGAAATGTCAAAGACACACATGAACACTTGCACCTGTGTCCACCCACCAATCGGTGGGCTGAAACACTGAAAAAACAGTAAATAAATTACCGTACCCAGATGCACCATTCTCATTGTTGCACACAATCATGTTGACAGACTTGGAGTCCTGTCCTGACTTCTTATACTTGTTTGGGCACTTGTTGGCCCAATGTTCAACGGAACCACAAGTAAAGCAGCCCTCATCCTTCTTGTTCTTCTTGAAGGTCTTCTTACCCTTCTTCTTAAAGTCGGTATTGTGTTGGACACCGTTCTTTCCCTTGGGCTTGTGGGAGTTGAAGTTCTTCTGGTTCACCATGTTGGCGACAGAAGTTCCTTCGGCCCCTTTTCCGTGCGAGTCCTTTGCCCTTGAATTCTGCTCGACAATCAGATGGCCAATGACATCCTCCACAGAGAATTCACGCCTCTGATGTTTCAGAGTGGTGGAAAAGTTCCTCCAGGAATTGGGGAGCTTAGCAATTATGCAGCCCGTGACAAACTTGCCCGGTAACTCGCACTTCAGAAGCTCAAGCTCCTTAACAATGCATATTATCTCATGAGCCTGCTCCAGTACAGGACGGTTCTCAACCATCTTGTAATCGTGGAACTTCTCTATAATATACATCTCCCTCCCTGCATCGGCGGCCCCGAACTTAGATTCGAGCGCCTCCCACAAGTCCTTGGCGACATGCACATGTAAATATGCGTCGACCAGTTTATCTCCGATCACGCTTAAGAATCGCCTCCGAGAAACACGGTGGTTGCCTCCTCAACGCCTTTCTCCTGTTCAGAGCAATCGTTCCTGTGGACACACCGGTGACCCGTAACACGTTCATAGCCATGAGCCATAAAGTGGTCTTTGTCCGCCAACGCTTAAAATACGTCATGCGGTAAACTTATCCAGTTTCAGTGCAGCGGCAAAGCCACTTGCCGAAAAATTCCTACACATAATAGGTTTTTGGATTGTTGAGTAAATAGGCAATTTCTTGATTAAATTAATCCACGAGTAAATCACTAGCATGGCATTGACTAAGCTGATGATGTACTGACTTTGATCTAAACATGCACGCATTACTAAGCAAACGAAGAGACAAATCTACACATACCGCTAGTACTGCTAATATGAAAATAATCGAGCGGGATAAGCGAGTTATACCCTCCGGTAGGCCATCACGAGAGGCCGCGGCTTTGGTGGCAGCAGCGGCGTCCTCGGCGGCCTTCTTGTCGGCTTCAGCTTTCTCGGCGGCGGCACATCCGGCGTCGGTGGACATGGCGATGATGAAGGCGACGCAGACGTAGAGGAAGTAGACGATCGAAGCGGCGGTCGCAGAATCGCTGCCCAAAACCTATTCGCCCCTCACCCCGTCATGACAGAACCGGAAGGCGTGGTTTTGAGACCTGCTCTCCGCCGTCGACCGTACGCTGTGGCGGACGGGATGGAGTCACCGGCGGCAGCAGCAGCAAAGGAACGACGGTGGGCGTGCGCGTTGAGCAGATGTGATCTGTTCGTGGCGGCTAGGGTTAGGGGACACAACACACTTATATAGACGCAGTCGCGTGGAGAGACGTGGGCTTGACCCACGTCCGAGTCCGTGACAGCCCACGATCCGACGTCTCAGATCGTGGCCCTGCTGTCAGAACCTCTCCGTTAGTGACTGGCAAAAATAAGCGCATAGGTGTGAGCTCGGCTCGGCTCATTCCCGCAACCCGCGGCGCGTCGTGACGAGGCGTGGCGTGGGGAGGCGGGCGGCAGAGGAGGAGTGCGCGAGGGCCTCTTCTCTTCTCAAGCTCCAATAGCATGTAGAAGAGAAACCCTTATAAACCACTCCAACTCTCCTTCCACTTCCGGGGTGGGACTAAACTTCCCACCACACCTAGTGCCATATAACCCACATGTGCCCTAAGAGATTTTTCAGAAATTGCAATATGGGCCTAGAGCCCATCTCAGATTTCAGCAATCCCCCACCAGATCTCGAGGGCCCATTGTGTCCCCTGTTCCAAATACTGTTTTGATATACTAGTGTTTCAAAGAAGACCTGTTAAGTTTGAGCTTCACCTAGAGCAAGTAGCTACACTCCTTCACAACTGAACAATGGACTATGCCTTGAATTGTCAGTTTGGCGTAAAGAAGTTTCACCCCATGTCTTACTAGTACTGGGCTGCCGAAGGCTGACCCCTCGGGTGGAGCATATAAGTCACACTCCTGGCCTATTCATAAGCTTACTAGAGATAACCCCAATCTCATAGACCGTGACTAGCAGTCGGGCTCACATAGATATGTTCCTCCAAAGATCGCTCTATAGGATAGCATCTTGCTTATACATATAAGCCTTGGAACACATTAAGACAGTAGTCATCCTTCCATACAGTTTCCGAGAGTATTGCATCTCCAACGGAGTTGGTTAGTAAAGTTACTCTCCTCAGTTCACCACTGGCTTGTTTTCCCAGGTCCTACTTCACGGGATCTCCGATCACATTGGTTGGGTTACCACCATGGTAACTCATGTGGGTCTCATACCCATCTCCCTCGATGCACTATCTATCACTACACGTGATAGCCCTTTAAATAAAGGGATCTGCCAGATTCTTAGCCGTATGGACATAGTCCAATGCTATTACTCCGGAGTTTCTTAATTTTCTGACAGCTTTTAATCTCATTCTTATATGTTTGTTGGACTTCATGTTGTCCCCTGAACTCTTCACCTTGGTGATGACAAATCGATTATCACAGTTCATAAGATTAGCGGAACCGGTTTATCAACCAAATGGCAAGTCCATCAAAAGATCTCGGCCATCCTGCTTCAACACCAGAAGTGTCTAATGCTGTTAATTCTGCTTCCATTGTCGATCTCGTTAAGATCATTTGCTTGCAAGACTTCCAGGAAACAGCGCCACCTCCAAGAGTAAACATATACCCAGTTGTGGCCTTCATCTCGTCAGCATCAGAGATCCAATTCACATCACTGTAACCTTCAAGTACCGACGGGTCTCCGGTATAGTGAAGTCCATAATTCATAGTACCTTTCAGATAGCGCATAACTCTCTCAACAGCATGCCAATGTACATCACCCGGTTTGGAAACAAATCGGCTCGGTTCTTTCACAGCAAGCGCGGTGTCGAGCCTCGTTAAGCTCGCTAGGTACATCAAAGTGAACCAATGATTTGAGAATATCTCAATTGATCTTTAGCCATGCCTTTGGACTTTCGAATCAACACGCTTAGGATCATATGGTGTTTGAGATGGTGTGCAGTCCGAATATCCAAAACGACTCAACACCTTCTCAACATAATGGAATTGCGTATGTGATCCCACCCTCATTATCTCTCCGTAGCTTGATGTTCAAGATAACATCAGCCACACCAAGATCCTTCATCTCAAAGTTCTGAGAAAGAAACAACTTAACCTCCTCAATGACTTTGAGGTTGGTTCCGAATATCAGTATGCCATCAACATACAAGCACAGTATAACTCCTTTGCCCCCACCATGGCGATAGTATACACATTTGTCAGCTTCATTAACAACGAAGCCAACAGATGTCAGAGTTGTATTAAACTTATCATGCCATTGCTTAGGTGCTTGCTTGCCATATAAAGATTTCAGCAACCTACACACCTTTCTTTCCTGACCATCTATCACAAAGCCATCTGGCTGTTGCATGTAGATTTCCTCATTTAGCTCTCCATTCAGAAAAGCCGTCTTGACATCCATTTGATGGACGAGAAGACCATGTGAGGCCGCCAACGAGAGTAATACTCGAATGGTGGTCAGTCTAGCTACGGGTGAATAAGTATCGAAGAAATCTTCCTCTTCTTTCTGGTCATAGCCCTTGGCCACAAGCCTAGCCTTGTACTTTTCAATCGTACCACCGGGCCTAAGCTTTTTCTTGAACACCCACTTAAATCCCAATGGTTTGCAACCATAGGGACGTTCAGTGATCTCCCATGTCCCATTAGCCATGATGGAATCCATCTCGCTGCGGACCGCATCCTTCCAGTAGTCAGCTTCTGGAGAGGCATACGCTTCTGAAATAGAAGTGGGAGTATCATCCACGAGGTACACGAAGAAATCATCACCAAAGGTCTTTGCAGTCCTTTGTCTCTTGCCCCTACCAAGGGTTTCCTCGTCATCCTCCTCGTGATTTTCATCATGTGTTTGTTCATAATATTCCATAGGAATGGCAGGCTCAGGAGTCTCCTCAGTTCCTGTCTAGAAGTGCTTTGCATATCTCTCATGGGAAAAATATCCTCAAAGAATGTAGCATCCTTAGACTCGACAATTGTACCGACCTTCTGGTCAGGTACCTCAGATTTCACTACTAGAAATCTATAGACAACGCTGTTCTTAGCGTAGCCCAAATTAACGCAGTCCACAGTCTTAGGTCCAAGCTTACGCTATTTGGGGATCGGCACATTGACTTTCGCCAAACAGCCCCAAGTACGCAAGTACGAGAGTGTTGTCCTTCTCTTTGCCCATTTCTCACAGGGAGTGATCTCATTATCCTTTGTCGGAACTTTATTCAGGACATGACATGCCGTCAATATAGCCTCCCCCCACCATGCCTTGGATAAACTCGATGTATCTAACATGGCGTTAACCAGATCAGTTAGAGTACGGTTTTTCCGCTCGGCAACCCCGTTTGACTAGGGTGAATAGGGAGGCGTCCTCTCATGAATAATGCCATGTTCCGAACAGAAGGAATCAAACTCACTCGAGAAGTACTCTCCACCACGGTCTGACCGGACTCGTTTAATTTTCTTTTCAAGTTGATTTTCAACTTCTGCCTTATAGATTTTAAAGTAGTGTAGAGCCTCATCTTTAGTTTTTAATAGATACACATAGCAATATCTAGTGGAATCTTCTATCAATGTCATGAAGTATTTCTTTCCGCCTTTAGTCAACACACCATTCATCTCACAAAGATCAGAATGTATGAGTTCTAATGGTGCCAAGTGTCTCTCCTCCGTGGCCTTGTGAGGCTTGCGAGGTTGCTTAGCTTGCACACATGATAGGCACTTAGAACCTTTGGCTAAAGTGAAACTCGGTATTAAATCCAACTTGGCCAGCCGCGTCATAACACCGAAACTAATGTGACAAAGACGTGAATGCCAAACTTCAGATTCATTAACATTCTAATGAATATGGTTCACGACTTTATTACAAAAATCTGCGAGGGAAAGGCGGAACATCCCTCCGCTCTCATAACCTTTTCCAACAAAGAGTCCATATTTCGTAACAACTAATTTATTAGACTCGAAAACCAACTTAAACCCTTCTCTACATAGAAGGGAGCCACTAACGAGGTTCTTCTTGATGGCGGGACATGCTGCACGTTCTTCACTGCACGATCCTTCCCAAGTAAACTTCAGATCGACCGTGCCAACACCATGAACAGAAGCACTTGCGCCATTCCCCATCAATACGGACCCGTGACCTGTGACCTGGTAAGAAGTGAACAATGAAATGTCAGCACACACATGAACACTTGCACCTGTGTCGACCCACCAATCGGTGGGCTGAAACATCGAAAAAACAGTAAATAAATTACCGTGCCGGATGCACCATTCTCATTGTTGCACACAATCATGTTGACAGACTTGGAGTCCTGTCCTGACTTCTTATACTTGTTTGGGCACTTGTTGGCCCAATGTTCAACGGAACCACAAGTAAAGCAGCCCTCATCCTTCTTGTTCTTCTTGAAGGTCTTCTTACCCTTCTTTTTAAAGTCGGTATTGTGTTGGACACCCTTCTTTCCCTTGGGCTTGTGGGATTTGAAGTTCTTCTGGTTCACCATTTGGCGACAGAAGTTCCTTCGGCCCCTTTTCCGTGCGAGTCCTTTGCCCTTGAATTCTGCTCGACAATCAGATGGCCAATGACATCCTCCACAGAGAATTCACGCCTATGATGTTTTAGAGTGGTGGCAAAGTTCCTCCAGGAATTGGGGAGCTTAGCAATTATGCAGCCCGTGACAAACTTGCCCGGTAACTCGCACTTCAGAAGCTCAAGCTCCTTAACAATGCATATTATCTCATGAGCCTGCTCCAAAGACAGGGACGGTTCTCAACCATCTTGTAATCGTGGAACTGCTCTATAATATACATCTCGCCTCTGCATCGGCGGCCCCGAACTTAGATTCGGCGCCTCAGACAAGTCCTTGGCGACATGCACATGTAAATATCGTCGACCGGTTTATCTCCGATCACGCTAAGAACTGCTCCGAGAAACACAGTGGTTGCCTCCCTGAACGCCTTCTCCTGTTCAGGAGCAATCGTTCCCGTGGACACACCGGTGACCCAGAACACGTTCATAGCCATGAGCCATAAAGTGGTCTTTGTCTGCCAACGCTTAAAATACGTACCGGTAAACTTATCCGGTTTCAGTGCAGCGGCAAAGCCACTTGCCGAAAAATTCCTACACATAATAGGTTTTTTGATTGTTGAGTAAATAGGCAATTTCTCGATTAAATTAATCCATGAGTAAATCACTAGCATGGCATTGACTAAGTTGATGATGTACTGACTTTGATCTAAACATGCACGTATAGCAAACAGTAGACAAATCTACACATACTGCTAGTACTGCTAATATGAAAATAATCAGGAGCGGGATAAACGAGTTATACCCTCCAAGAGGGCCATCAGAGGCCGCGGCTTTGGTGGCAGCAGCGGCGTCCTCGGCGGCCTTCTTGTCGGCTTCAGCTTTCTCGGCGGCGGCACGGTCGGCGTCGGTGGACATGGCGATGATGAAGGCGACGCGGACATAGAGGAAGTAGACGATCGGAAGCGAGCAGTCGTGTAATCGATGCCCAAAAACCTATTCACCACTCACCCCGTACAGGAACCAGAAGGGCGTGGTTTCGGAGACCTGCTCTCCCGTCGACCGTGTACGCGGCGGACGGGATGGAGTCACCGGCGGCAGTAGCAGCAAAGGAACGATGGTGGGCGTGCGTGTTGAGCAGATGTGATCTGTTCGTGGCGACTAGGGTTAGGGGACACAACACACTTATATAGACGCAGTCGCGTGGAGAGACGTGGGCTTGACCCACGTCCGAGTCCGTGACAGCCCACGATCCGACGTCTCAGATCGTGGCCCTGCTGTCAGAACCTCTCCGTTAGTGACTGGCAAAAATAAGCGCATAGGTGTGAGCTCGGCTCGGCTCATTCCCGCAACCCGCAGCGCGTCGTGACGAGGCATGGCATGGGGAGGCGGGCGGCGGAGGAGGAGTGCGCGAGGGCCTCTTCTCTTCTCAAGCTCCAATAGCATGTAGAAGAGAAACCCTTATAAACCACTCCAACTCTCCTTCCACTTCCGGGGTGGGACTAAACTTCCCACCACACCTAGTGCCATATAACCCACATGTGCCCTAAGAGATTTTTCAGAAATTGCAATATGGGCCTAGAGCCCATCTCAGATTTCAGCAATCCCCACCAGATCTCGAGGGCCCATTGTGTCCCCTGCTCCAAATACTGTTTTGATATACTAGTGTTTCAAAGAAGACCTGTTAAGTTTGAGCTTCACCTAGAGCAAGTAGCTACACTCCTTCACAACTGAACAATGGACTATGCCTTGAATTGTCAGTTTGGCGTAAAGAACTTTCACCCCATGTCTTACTAGTACTTTGGGCTGCGAAGGTCGACCCCTCGGGTGGAGCATATAAGTCACACTCCTGGCCTATTCATAAGCTTACTAGAGATAACCCCAATCTCATAGACCGTGACTAGCAATCGGGCTCACATAGATATGTTCCTCCAAAGATCGCTTCTATAGGATAGCATCTTGCTTATACATATATGCCTTGGAACACATTAAGACAGTAGTCATCCTTCCATACAGTTTCGAGAGTATTGCATCTCCAACGGAGTTGGTTAGTAAAGTTACTCTCCTCGGTTCACCTTGGCTTGTTTTCCCAGGTCCTACTTCACGGGATCTCCGATCACATTGGTTGGGTTACCACCATGGTAACTCATGTGGGTCTCATACCCATCTCCCTCGATGCACTATCTATCACTACACGTGATAGCCCTTTCGTAAAGGGATCTGCCAGATTCTTAGCCGTATGGACATAGTCCAATGCTATTACTCCGGAGTTTCTTAATTTTCTGACAGCTTTTAATCTCATTCTTATATGTTTGTTGGACTTCATGTTGTCCCCTGAACTCTTCACCTTGGTGATGACAGTCTGATTATCACAGTTCATAAGATTAGCCGGAACCGGTTTATCAACCAGTGGCAAGTCCATCAAAAGATCTCGAAGCCATCCTGCTTCAACACCAGAAGTGTCTAATGCTGTTAATTCTGCTTCCATTGTCGATCTCGTTAAGATCATTTGCTTGCAAGACTTCCAGGAAACAGCGCCACCTCCAAGAGTAAACATATACCCAGTTGTGGCCTTCATCTCACAAGATCGAGATCCAATTCACATCATCAGAACCTTCAAGTACCGACGGGTCTCCGGTATAGTGAAGTCCATAATTCATAGTACCTTTCGGATAGCGCATAACTCTCTCAACAGCATGCCAATGTACATCACCCGGTTTGGAAACAAATCGGCTCGGTTTCACACAAGAACGCGCGTGTCGAGCCTCGTTAAGCTCGCTAGGTACATCGATGAACCAATGATTTGAGAATATCTCAATTTATCTTTAGCCTTGCATTTGGAATTTCTAATCAACACGCTAGGACCTTTTGGTGTTTGAGATGGTGTGCAGTCCGAATATCCAAAACGACTCAACACCTTCTCAACATAATGGGATTGCAGAAGTGTGATCCCACCCTCATTATCTCTCCGTAGCTTGATGTTCAAGATAACATCAGCCACACCAAGATCCTTCATCTCAAAGTTCTGAGAAAGAAACAACTTAACCTCCTCAATGACTTTGAGGTTGGTTCCGAATATCAGTATGCCATCAACATACAAGCACAGTATAACTCCTTCGCCCCCACCATGGCGATAGTATACACATTTGTCGCCTTCATTAACAACGAAGCCAACAGATGTCGAGTTGTATTAAACTTATCATGCCATTGCTTAGGTGCTTGCTTGAGGCCATATAAAGATTTCAAAGCAACCTACACACCTTTCTTTCCGACCATCTATCACAAAGCCATCTGGCTTTTGCCTGTAGATTTCCTCATTTTGCTCTCCATTCCTAAAAGCCGTCTTGACATCCATTTGATGGACGAGAAGACCATGTGAGGCCGCCAACGAGAGTAATACTCGAATGGTGGTCAGTCTAGCCACAGGTGAATAAGTATCGAAGAAATCTTCGTCTTCTTTCTGGTCATAGCCCTAGGCCACAAGCCTAGCCTTGTACTTTTCAATCGTACCATCGGGCCTAAGCTTTTTCTTGAACACCCACTTACATCCCAATGGTTTGCAACCATAGGGACGCTCAGTGATCTCCCATGTCCCATTAGCCATGATGGAATCCATCTCGCTGCGGACCGCATCCTTCCAGTAGTCAGCTTCAGGAGAGGCATACGCTTCTGAAATAGAAGTGGGAGTATCATCCACGAGGTACACGAAGAAATCATCACCAAAGGTCTTTGCAGTCCTTTGTCTCTTGCCCCTACCAAGGGTTTCCTCGTCATCCTCCTCAGGATTTTCATCATGTGTTCGTTCATAATATTCCATAGGAATGGCAGGCTTAGGTGTCTCCTCAGATTCCTGTCTAGAAGTGCTTTGCATATCTCTCATGGGAAAAATATCCTCAAAGAATGTAGCATCCTTAGACTCGACAATTGTACCGACCTTCTGGTCAGGTACCTCAGATTTCACTACTAGAAATCTATAGCCAACGCTGTTCTTAGCGTAGCCCAAATTAACGCAGTCCACAGTCTTGGGTCCAAGCTTACGCTATTTGGGGATCGGCACATTGACTTTCGCCAAACAGCCCCAAGTACGCAAATGCACGAGTGTTGTCCTTCTCTTTGCCCATTTCTCATAGGGAGTGATGTCATTATCCTTTGTCGGAACTTTGTTCAGGACATGACATGCCGTCAATATAGCCTCCCCCCACCATGCCTTGGATAAACCCGATGTATCTAACATGGCGTTAACTAGATCAGTTAGAGTACGGTTTTTCCGCTCGGCAACCCCGTTTGACTGGGGTGAATAGGGAGGCGTCCTCTCATGAATAATGCCATGTTCCGAACAGAAGGAATCAAACTCACTCGAGAAGTACTCTCCACCACGGTCTGACCGGACTCGTTTAATTTTCTTTTCAAGTTGATTTTCAACTTCTGCCTTATAGATTTTAAAGTAGTGTAGAGCCTCATCTTTAGTTTTTAACAGATACACATAGCAATATCAAGTGGAATCGTCTATCAATATCATTAAGTATTTCTTTCCGCCTTTAGTCAACACACCATTCATCTCACAAAGATCAGAATGTATGAGTTCTAATGGTGCCAAGTGTCTCTCCTCTGCGGCCTTGTGAGGCTTGCGAGGTTGCTTAGCTTGCACACATGATAGGCACTTAGAACCTTTGGCTAAAGTGAAACTCGATTAAATCCAACTTGGCTAGCCGCGTCATAACACCGAAACTAATGTGACAAAGACGTGAATGCCAAACTTCAGATTCATTAACATTCGAATAAATATGGTTCACGACTTTATTACAAAAATCTGCGAGGGAAAGGCGGAACATCCCTTTGCTCTCATAACCTTTTCCAACAAAGAGTCCATATTTCGTAACAACTAATTTATTAGACTCGAAAACCAACTTAAACCCTTCTCTACATAGAAGGGAGCCACTAACGAGGTTCTTCTTGATGGCGGGGACATGCTGCACGTTCTACAGCTGCACGATCCTTCCCGAAGTAAACTTCAGATCGACCGTGCCAACACCATGAACAGAAGCACTCGCGCCATTCCCCATCAATACGGACCCGTGACCCGTGACCTGGTAAGAAGTGAACAATGAAATGTCAGCACACACATGAACACTTGCACCTGTGTCGACCCACCAATCGGTGGGCTGAAACACTGAAAAAACAGTAAATAAATTACCGTACCCAGATGCACCATTCTCATTGTTGCACACAATCATGTTGACAGACTTGGAGTCCTGTCCTGACTTCTTATACTTGTTTGGGCACTTGTTGGCCCAATGTTCAACAGAACCACAAGTAAAGCAGCCCTCATCCTTCTTGTTCTTCTTGAAAGTCTTCTTACCCTTCTTCTTAAAGTCGGTATTGTGTTGGACACCGTTCTTTCCCTTGGGCTTGTGGGAGTTGAAGTTCTTCTGGTTCACCATGTTGGCGAGAGAAGTTCCTTCGGCCCCTTTTCCGTGCGAGTCCTTTGCCCTTGAATTCTGCTCGACAATCAGATGGCCAATGACATCCTCCACAGAGAATTCACGCCTCTGATGTTTCAGAGTGGTGGCAAAGTTCCTCCAGGAATTGGGGAGCTTAGCGATTATGCAGCCCGCGACAAACTTGCCCGGTAACTCACACTTCAGAAGCTCAAGCTCCTTAACAATGCATATTATCTCATGAGCCTGCTCCAGTACAGGACGGTTCTCAACCATCTTGTAATCATGGAACCGCTCTATAATATACATCTCGCTCCCTGCATCGGCGGCCCCGAACTTAGATTCGAGCGCCTCCCACAAGTCGTTGGCGACATGCACATGTAAATATGCATCGACCAGTTTATCTCCGATCACGCTAAGAACTGCTCCGAGAAACACACGGTGGTTGCCTCCTGAACGCCGTCTCCTGTTCAGAGCAATCGTTCCGTGGACACACCGGTGACCCGTAACACGTTCATAGCCGTGAGCCATAAAGTGGTCTTTGTCTGCCAACGCTTAAAATACGTACCGGTAAACTTATCCGGTTTTAGTGCAGCGGCAAAGCCACTTGCCGAAAAATTCCTACACATAATAGGTTTTTGGATTGTTGAGTAAATAGGTAATTTCTCGATTTAATTAATCCACGAGTAAATCACTAGCATGGCATTGACTAAGTTGATGATGTACTTACTTTGATCTAAACATGCACGTACTAAGCAAACAGTAGACAAATCTACACATACTGCTAGTACTGCTAATATGAAAATAATCAGGAGCGGGATAAGCGAGTTATACCCTCCAGTAGGCCATGCAGAGGCCGCGGCTTTGGTGGCAGCAGCGGCGTCCTCGGCGGCCTTCTTGTCGGCTTCAGCTTTCTCGGCGGCGGCACGGTCGGCATCGGTGGACATGGCGATGATGAAGGCAACGCGCCGTAGAGGAAGTAGACGATCGGAAGCGAGCAGTGCGTAATCGCTGCCCAAAAACCTATTCGCCCCTCACCCTGTACAGGAACCAGAAGGGCGTGGTTTCGGAGACCTGCTCTCCCGTCGACCCGTGTCTGTGGCCGGACGGGATGGAGTCACCGGCGGCAGCAGCAGCAAAGGAACGACGGTGGGCGTGCGTGTTGAGCAGATGTGATCTGTTCGTGGCGACTAGGGTTAGGGGACACAACACACTTATATAGACGCAGTCGCGTGGAGAGACGTGGGCTTGACCCATGTCCGAACCGAATCCATTCTTTTTCGAAATCGATTTCGAAAAAGAACTGCAAAAATAAGCGCATAGGTGTGAGCTCGGCTCGGCTCATTCCCGCAACCAGCGTCAGCGTCATGACGAGGCATGGCGTGGCGGCGAGGCGGCGGAGGAGGAGTGCGAGGGCCTCTTCTCTTCTCAAGCTCCAATAGCATGTAGAAGAGAAATCCTTATAAACCACTCCAACTCTCCTTCCACTTCCGGGGTGGGACTAAACTTCCCACCACACCTAGTGCCATATAACCCACATGGGCCCTTGGAGATTTTTTCAGAAATTGCAATATGGGCCTAGAGCCCATCTCAGATTTCAGCAATCCCCACTGCATCTCGAGGGCCCATTGTGTCCCCTGCTCCAAATACTGTTTTGATATACTAGTGTTTCAATGAAGACCTGTTAAGGTTGAGCTTCACCTAGAGCAAGTAGCTACACTCCTTCACAACCCGAACAATGGACTATGCCTTGAATTGTCGGTTGGCCGTAAGAAGTTTCACCCCATGTCTTACTAGTACTCGGGCTGTCAAGGTCGACCCCTCGGGTGGAGCATATAAGTCACACTCTGGCCTATTCATAAGCTTACTAGAGATCACCCCAATCTCATAGACCGTGACTAGCGATCGGGCTCACATAGGTATGTTCCTCCAAAGATCGCTCAGAGATAGCATCTTGCTTATACATATAAGCCTTGGAACACATTAAGACAGTAGTCATCCTTCCATACAGTTTCTGAGAGTATTGCATCTCCAATGGAGTGGGTTAGTAAAGTTACTCTCCTCAGTTCACCACAAGCTTGTTTTCCCAGGTCCTACTTCACGGGATCTCCGATCAGATAGGTTGGGTTACCACCATGGTAACTCATGTGGGTCTCATACCCATCTCCCTCGATGCACTATCTATCACTACACGTGATAGCCCTTTCAGAAGGGATCTGCCAGATTCTTAGCCGTATGGACATAGTCCAACGCTATTACTCGGAGTTTCTTAATTTTCGACAGCTTTTAATCTCATTCTTATATGTTTGTTGGACTTCATGTTGTCCTTTGAACTCTTCACCTTGGTGATGACGGTCCGATTATCACAGTTCATAAGGATAGCCGGAACCGGTTTATCAACCAAAGGCAAGTCCATCAAAAGATCTCAAGCCATCCCGCTTCAACACCGTAAGTGTCTAATGCTGTTAATTCTGCTTCCATTGTCGATCTCGTTAAGATCGCTTGCTTGCAAGACTTCCAGAAACAGCGCCACCTCCAAGAGTAAACATATACCCGGCCAGGGCCTTCATCTCATCAAAGATCGGAGATCCAATTCGCATCACTATACCCTTCAAGTATCGAGGGGTCTCCAGTATAGTGAAGTCCATAATTCATAGTACCTTTCAGATAGCGCATAACTCTTTCAACAACATGCCAATGTACATCACCCGGTTTGGAAACAAATCGGCTCAGTTTGCTCACAACAAACGCGATGTCAGGCCTCGTTGCGCTTGCTAGGTACATCAGTGAACCAATGATTTGAGAATATCTCAATTGATCTTTAGCCATGCCTTTGGACTTTGGAATCATCACGCTAGGATCATATGGTGTTTGAGATGGTGTGCAGTCCGAATATCCAAAACGACTCAACACCTTCTCAACATAATGGGATTGCGTATGTGATCCCACCTCATTATCTCTCGGTAGCTTGATGTTCAAGATAACATCAGCCACACCAAGATCCTTCATCTCAAAGTTCTGAGATGTAAACGAATTAACCTCCTCAATGACTTTGAGGTTGGTTCCAAATATCGATATGTCATCAACATACAAGCACAAGATAACTCCTTCGCCCCCACCATGGCGCTTAGTATACACATTTGTCGACTTCATTAACAACGAAGCCAATAGATGTCGAGTTGTATTAAACTTATCATGCCATTGCTTAGGTGCTTGCTTGAGGCCATATAAAGATTTCAAGCAACCTACACACCTTTCTTTCCCGACCATCTATCACAAAGCCATCTGGCTGTTGCATGTAGATTTCCTCATTTAGCTCTCCATTCGTAAAAGCCGTCTTGACATCCATTTGATGGACGAGAAGACCATGTGAGGCCGCCAACGAGAGTAATACTCGAATGGTGGTCGGCCTAGCCACAGTGAATAAGTATCGAAGAAATCTTCCTCTTCTTTACGGTCATAGCCCTTGGCCACAAGCCTAGCCTTGTACTTTTCAATCGTACCTTCGGCCTAAGCTTCTTCTTGAACACCCACTTACATCCCAATGGTTTGCAACCATAGGGACGGTCAGTGATCTCCCATGTCCCGTTAGCCATGATGGAATCCATCTCGCTACGGACCGCATCCTTCCAGTAGTCAGCTTCTGGAGAGGCATACGCTTCTCAAATAGAAGTGGGAGTATCATCCACGAGGTACACGAAGAAATCATCACCAAAGGTCTTTGCAGTCCTTTGTCTCTTGCCCCTACCAAGGGTTTCCTCGTCATCTCCTCGTGGATTTTCATCATGTGTTCGCTCATAATATTCCATAGGAATGGCAGGCTCAGAGTCTCCTCGATTCCTGTCTAGAAGTGCTTTGCATATCTCTCATGGAAAAATATCCTCAAAAAATGTAGCATCCTTAGACTCGACAATTGTACCGACCTTACGGTCAGTACCTCAGATTTCACTACTAGAAATCTATAGCCAACGCTGTTCTTAGCGTAGCCCAAATTAACGCAGTCCACGTCTTGGGTCCAAGCTTACGCTTTTTGGGGATCGGCACATTGACTTTTCGCCAAACAGGCCCAAATGCATAAGTACGAGAGTGTTGTCCTTCTCTTTGCCCATTTCTCATAGGGAGTGATCTTGTTATCCTTTGTCGGAACTTTATTCAGGACATGACCTGCCGTCAATATAGCCTCCCCCCACCATGCCTTGGATAAACCCGATGTATCTAACATGGCGTGAACCAGATCTAACTAACGCACTGTGCGTAATATAACTAAACGGGCCTAGGGTTTAAATGAATCGGGCCGATCTAAAATAAAAACCTAACAAAAAAAATTAAACCGTAACGAACCGGGCCGAACCGGGTTTTTATTAAAAGAACTTACCCCTTCGGGGGAGGGGGGGGGGGTTCTAATCCTAGCCGCATACATGAGATCGGACAGCGGGGAGGAGCTCCGGCGGCTTACCGGTGGTCGGCGGCAGCGGAGGCTTGGGCGGCGAGTGTGTTGGCGTCACGGTGGTCGGGAGGTCGGCGGAGGGCTCCCGGGTGCGGGGCGACGAGGGTGGTCTGTGGAGTGGGTGGAGCTCGGGAGGGCTAGGCGACGGGCGACGAGGCAAATGGCGGCGGGCGGCGTCGCAAGTCCGCGAGCACGTGAGGAGGGAGGAGGGTTGCGCGAGGGGCAAGGGGGAATGGGGTGCGGGGAGGGGCTTATATAGGCGGGGCCTCACCTTGGGCGGGGTGAATCGGGAGGATCGGATCCCGGATCCTTTGGGATCCCGGCGAGCGGCGGCGCGGGCGAAAAGGCATGTAGGGGTTGACGACGGTGGTGGCCCACCCGTCACGGGTGCGGGGGTGCGGTCTCGGTCGGTCGACCGAGCCGCGACCGGGCGAGGGTGCGGTCGGTCTGTTGGGCGCTCATGGCCGGGCTGGCCTGCTCGGTGGGCCGCCTTTGGGTTGGCTGGGCAGTTGGCTGGCCGGTGCCAGGGGTTTTCTTTTTCTTTTTAATTTTAATTCTTTTGAAAAATAAAAGCAGAGAGAAATATAAATATTTATATAAGACATATATATATCAAAATGATCGGGGGAATATTCCCTATCATTTGAACATTTTTCCAGGGGCAAAATCCAAAGTTTATAAAAAATCATTTTTTTCCAAATTCAAATAAAATTCAGATTTGAATTCAAAACTTTTGGCATTGTTTTCCTCTGATATTTTTGGAGTGTCATGTTTACTCCTCTCATACTTTTGCTCAAGTATTTATCAGGCATAGTTTTTTAAATGATTCCCACTTGCCAAAGTTTGAATTCAAATTCCAAAACTCAAAATCCTCTGAAACTTCAAATAGCACTCAAATTCAAACAGAATGCATAGATGCTTAGCTATAATTGTAAAACATTCCAAATAGGAAATTTGGGATGTTACAAACCTACCCACCTTAAGATGAATCTCGCCCTCGAGATTCGGGTTGGCTAGCAAATAGGTGCGGGTGGTCTCGAAGAAGGTCTTCTTCGCGCTCCCAGGTGGCTTCTTCTTCGGAGTGGTGACTCCACAACACCTTGCAAAACTTGATGACCTTGCTGCGGGTGACTCTGCTCGCAGTCTCGAGAATTCGGACGGGTTTCTCCTTGTAAGTCAGATCACTGTCAAGCTGTATGGCCTCTAGGGGTACCGTGTCTCTCAACGGAATATCGGCCATGTCGGCATGACACTTCTTCAGCTGAGAAACATGGAAGACATCATGAACTCCGGACAATCCTTCCGCAATTCCAACTTGTAAGCAACTTCTCCACGACGCTCGAGGATTTTGTAGGGGCCAATGAATCGGGTGCTAACTTTCCTTTGACACCAAACCTCTTGATTCCACGAAGTGGAGACACACGAAGATATGCTCGGTCTCCGCCGTAAGTTACTTCCTTTGCGTTCTTTGTCGGCATAGCTCTTCCGTCTCGACCGTGCTATCTTGAGTCTATCCCGAATCAGCTTGACTTTCTCTTCGAATCTCTGATAAGATCGGAATCGAAAAGTGATCGATCTCCAACACCATCCCACAAAGAATGGTGTTCTCGCACTTCCTTCCGTATAGAGCTTCGAAGGGGCCATCTTCGCATCGATTGATAACTGTTGTTGTATGAGAACTCTGCGTATGGCAAATTATCATCCCAGCTAGACCCATAGTCTAGCACACAAGCTCTCAACATGTCCTCCGTAATCTGGTTGACTCTCTCGGTCATCCATCCATCTGCGGATGAAAAGTCAGATCAATTCCAGCCTCGCACTCCAAAGTTTCATGCAACCGATTCCAAAACTTTGAGGGAAACTGTGTTCCTCTATCGACACGATACTCCTCGGAACTCCATGCAGACATACGATCCTGGTCATGTATATCTTGGCCAACTTAGCACTGGTATAGGTAGTTTTCACGGAATGAAGTGAGCTACCTTGGTCAAACGATCAACCACTACCCAGATAGAATCATAACCTGAACGGGTCCTGGGTAATCCTGTGATAAAATCCATTCCAAGTTTCTCCCATTTCCAATCGGGAATCGGCAAAGGTTGAAGTAATCCTGCTGGCTTCTAATGTTCTTCCTTTACTCGTTGACAAACATCACATACTGCTATGTACTCGGCAATATCCTTCTTCATACCTGTCCACCAGAAACTTTCCTTCAAATCCAGGTACATCTTGGTGTTACCGGGGTGGATCAAGTACGGTGAATCATGAGCCTCCTGAAGAATTAGCTTCCTGAGTTCGGGATCATTGGGCACACAAATACGATCCTCGAACCATATAGCTCCGTGTTCATCCTTACGAAATCCTTTAGCTTTTCCTTCATTCATCTTTTGCTTTATCTCATCAATTTCCTTGTCCGACTTCCGGCTTCACGAATCCTTTCGGCCAAAGTGGACTGAACTTCCAGAGTTGCAACAAATCCTCTCGAACTATCTCCGATCGGAGATCTCCGAGGTCATCGACTAACTCACAGGGTAATCCTCCTGCCGTAAGAGTATTCACATAACTCTTACGGCTCAAAGCATCTGCTACAACATTAGCTTTCCACAGGTGATAATGCAATCTCATGTCATAGTCCTTGATTAACTCTAGCCATCTCCTCTGCCTGAGGTTCAACTCTTTCTGCGTGAAAATATACTTCAAGCTCTTGTGATCTGTGTAAACATCACAACGGTTTCCGATGAGGAAATGCCTCCAGGTCTTGAGGGCATGCACTACGGCTGCTAACTCCAAATCATGTGTGGCATAATTCATCTCGTGAGGTCGTAGCTGTCTGGAGGCATAAGCTACAACTTTTCCTTCCTGCATTAGTACTCCTCCGAGTCCTTGACGAGAAGCGTCACAATAAACCTGGTATTCCTTGTGTATGTCCGGCAAAATCAACACTGGGGCTGTAACCAAACGTTTCTTCAATTCCTGAAAACTGGCTTCACAATCCTCGGTCCAAATGTACTTGGCTTCCTTCTTCAATAGCTCAGTCATGGGCTTGGCAATCTTTGAGAAGTTCTCAATAAACCTCCGATATTATCCTGCGAGTCCGAGAACACTGCGGATCTCCTTAATCGAGGTGGGCGAATCGCCAATCGGTGATCGATTCAACCTTGGCGGGATCAACTGCTATTCCTTCTCCTGAAATAACATGTCCGAGGAATCCGACTTCCTTCAGCCAAAATTCACATTTCTTGAACTTGGCATACAACTGATGTTCTCAAGTTTCTCGAACTAGACGCAAATGTTCCTTATGCTCTTCCTCGCTCTTGGAGAAAATCAGTATATCATCGATGAACACCACGACAAACTTGTCCAGATATTCCATAAATACCTTGTTCATCAAATTCATGAAGTATGCAGGAGCATTAGTCAATCCAAATGACATGACGGTATACTCATATAAACCATACACGTGGTGAATGTTGTTTTGGGTATATCCTTTTCACGGATCTTCAACTGATGATACCCTGATCGAAGATCGATCTTAGAGAATACCTTGGCTCCAACTAACTGATCAAACAGATCGTTAATCATCGGCAAGGGGTACTTGTTCTTGATGGTCACCTCGTTCAACGAACGATAATCCACAACCATTCTCAAGGTTCCATCCTTCTTCTCTACCAAAAGAACTGGGGCTCCCCAAGGTGATGAGCTTGGCCGAATATATCCCTTCTCCAATAACTCATTGATTTGGTTCTTGATCTCCTTCAAATCATTCGGAGGCATCCGATAGGGTCTCTTGGATATTGGGGCTGTCCGGGCAATAACTCAATCAGAAATTCAATGTCCCTGTCCGGTGGCATTCCTGGTAATTCCTCCGGAAATACATCGGGAAAATCTTGCACTACTAGCACTTCCTCCTGAACAACTCCCGTGAGGGAATTCACCTGATTCTTCATCTGGCTATGTCTGGATACATACTTGATCCTCTTCTGCTCCGGGGTGGTGAGCGTAATAGACTTCTTGAGCACGATCTATGTTTCCTTCAAACTTCGTCAACCAATCCATGCCTAGGATTACATCCAAGGTCCGGGTTTACAATACTATGAGGTCTGCGGAAATTTTATGGTTTCCGATGTTGAGGGTTGCATGACAGCCTAAGCCTGCCATCATTTCTCCTCCTGCGGAACTGACGCGAAGGGGGCTTCTAAGGGTTTTAGTGGGCAACCCGTACTTTTCCACAACTACCCTTGACTTGATATGAATGAATGTGTTGCACCAGAATCAAAGAGTACTAATACTGAACGTGAATTCAATAAAAACCTACCAACCACAGTGTCTGGCTGATCATAGACGTCCTCCACATCAATGTGGTTCACCTGAGCACGAGGGAAAGGGTTGGGCTTCTTCGCTGAGCTTCCATTGCCGTTTCCATTCCTCTGCTTGGCCTCTGGGCAGTCGGTGGCATAGTGCCCTGTTTTCTGGCACTTGAAACAGGTGATGTGACTCAGATCCTTCGGAGCCGGGGCAGGACGATGCTGATTGCCATTGCCATTGCCTGACTTGTTGTCCTGGTTGCGGTTGTTTCCATTTCCTCCAAGGTTATGGCCTCCATGGTTGTGATGGGTATGCCCTCCTGAGTATGGGGCATAACGGGGCTTCGCCGAGCTCCCGAGTTGTGCTTCCCCGGCTGTACTTCCGCTTGCGGCTTTCAATCTGCCGCTTGCCTTCAAGTATGGTGGCCTTGTCTACCAGCTCACGGTAGTTGGTGAAAGTAGCCACCATAAGCTGCATACCCAGTTCATCATTGAGTCCCTCGAGAAACTTCTCCCGCTTATGCGGCATCTGTGGCCACATCATCCGGCATAGCGAGCTAGCTTGCTGAACTCATCCACGCATCGCGCCACAAGACGGTTTCCTGGCGTAAGTTGCGGAACTCACGCTTCTTCAAACTCATGGCTCCAAATTTGAAACATGAGCGGTGCAGAAGGCCTGCTGGAACTGATCCCACGTGATGGTGCCGATGGGATAAGTGGCGGTGTAGTTCTCCCACCAAGAAGCTGCAGGTCCATCAAGTTGATGTGCGGCAAAGCGCACCTTCTCTGCATCAGTGCATCCAACAGTGATTAACTCTCTTCCGACCTTGCGGAGCCAATCATCGGCCACAATCGGCTCAGTGCTGCTAGAGAACACTGGCGGATTCAGCCTCAGGAATCGAGTCAAGTTGTCAACAGGAGGTGGTGGTGGTGGATTGTTGTTGTTGTTGTTCTGATTCTGGATGAGTATCTGCATGAGGGCATTCTGCTGTTGGAGTAGCTGGGTGAGCTCCGGCGGAAAACCGGTGTCACGTCTCGGAGGCATCTGGTGTTTTGGAGTGGATGAGAAATTTAGAATAGAACAATGGCCTAATGAGAAATAACACTACCCATATGAATGCACAATCATAAACACACCAATCATTTATTCATTCCACTCAAACATGGTTCAATCTCGATTACAAAAGCTCATGACTAATCGAAAATATCGCCTAACTGATCGACGAAAAAGTAAAATAACATGGTGGCCGACTAAATGTCTTCATCAATAATCCTTGCGTCCTCTGGTGCGATGTCCTCCGGTGTGGCGTCCTCTGTTGCGGCGTCTCCTCTTGTGGCTTTCTCCAGTGGAACTCCTTCATAATCCTGATCATTGCTCACGAGAGGTCCATCATCTCCACTCGGATAAAGGTCCTCTCCCAGGTCCATCTTCTCCTCTAATGCGGCAACCTTCATCTTCAGGTCGTCGACTCTCTCCATGAAGTCCGCGATTTCTTCCTCATGGTCAAGGAAGTCTGCGTGTGCCTTCTCCTCCGGTTCCATTCACGGAACAATAGCCTCCTGTGTACCTTCGAAGTTACGGCGAAGTCTGGATCTCCCGCTTCCCGAGGAGACACTCCAAGTCTTGGACATACGAGAGAATGGAGTCGTCCTCTCACGGTGCGGATGATATCTCCGTTCCTTGCTCTGCGAGAAACCATGGCGAGGTCTCGATGGATCGAGCTCGGCCTGTACTCTTCTCGGAGATGTCCAAGTGCACGATAAATCGCCATGTCTCTTCCGAGGATCCAGCTTGAAGTCGGTAAACTCAAAGTCAATAGGCTCAGATGTCCTCCAAGGTTCTCTCGGAATGTGCACCTCGATCCTCAGAAGCGGTATCCGTCGGAAGTGCATTGGTAGGCTTCCCGGTGATCGAGGGCGTAGCAATCTTCAGCTTCTTCACGATCTGGACCAGCTTCCTGCCAAGGGCAATGTCTCATCTGGCCGGGCAAAACTCCGTAGCAAAACTGGGTGAACTCGTGACCATCTAAAATGTTGAAAATCGGAGAGAAGTCGAATGAACAGGGGAATTACGGAATGATAAGGACATAAAATAAATAGTCTCTTCCTATGGCTTTCCGATCCTAGGGGTTACGCCCCACGGTCAGCGTGTGCTCTGATACCATCTCTGTAGCGACCCGACCCAAAATCGGTCAAGTCTCTGTGTCTGTACCATCCCAAGATCATGCTGGCACTCACAGTACATTGATGAAATAAACAAAGTTCAATCACACCTGAATTTATTACACGATTCTCATATCGAGTCTTTATTACAATAGAATAAATTCGGCCGAAGGCCAACTCATGAGAAATAAACTAAGTAAAGCATTCCGAAGCGTAGAAGTATAGCGAGTCCATCCGACTCCAAAGGGCAATCGCCAAGCGCGGAGCGTAGCCTCACTCCTGATCGGAATAAATCTCTGCAATTAATACGTTGCAGCCGTGTAGGTCAGCTTTTTGAATAAGCTGGCAAGTCATGAAGAGAATAACAATAATAAAATTACTAACACTATATGCATTTTGGCTGTGGGGCTCTAAGTTTCATCATTTTTAAAAGCCGCTTTTTCCCTACTACAAAGGACTTGCTTGCAAATACTACAAAATTGTTGGTAGTTATTGAGATGGTTCCGCCAACCAATGTCTCATTCCCAAATTATTAAGTCATAAACCCCTCAATTAATTTATTAATTACAATGTTGAGATTTCCGAATACTTCCAAGTTCCAGAGACTCAAATTGTCCGTAACCGGGGACACGGCTAATCGATTAGATCTTTTACTCTGCAGAGGTTTGCGCACTTTACCCGCAAGAATCATTCCCTCCTTTTAAGTCTTCGCACTTCAGGGTGTTTGAAGACGGGATGAATGAAACAGGGTCTTCCGTAGAGTTCTTCTGCTACCGCCGTACCCATCCAATCCTACCGTTCTTCTACATCTCGTAGTACCGTCCAGCCAGTCACAACTAGGGTTGACCCAGCCAGAGCCCATAATGGCTTGCGGCTGCAGTGTAAGCTTCCGGTCAATTGGGCATCCATCCGCCTCTTCGTGGCTGGGTGAAGCTTTCCGCAAGATGTCATGGCACTTCTCCATGCATCCCGCCAACCACTGGTTCTCCAGGTGCCCGTCAACCGTCCTCCACCCAAGAGTGAATTCAAGTCCATCTTGAGCATTGAAGTTCATGGGGTTGTCATCATCATTGACTCTCATATCTTTCTTATGAATTTCACTCAACCAAACCCGCTTCTGAGCATAGCAAAATAAACTACTTCGTCCCGGGGTCATGGTAACAAGGGGATTGGTTCAACCTACCACATGATACTACTCAAGAACATAACTTCAAAATTTCACCTACTGCATGCATGGTGGGGTGGTATAATTTCTAATGCACAAAATCATATGTATTGAAAATAACATGATCAAGACTTGCCTTGCTGACGATCTTCGTAAGCTAGGGAATCAGAGTAGCAAGCTTCAGACTCCTAAACTCTACCGAAACAAACAATAATCACAATAAGCATATAGCATATCATCACTTAACACAATAGCAACATAGTAACATAACACACCAAACACACAAATCAAAACCCAAAGGAAAACTCAAAGAAAACCAACTCAAAGTTTTCCTACTTCAAGCAACAACTAAAAATAGTTTTACATAACAATTTTTTTTCTAACATAACCTAAGCATGAGTTTATGTTAACTTAACAGAAAAGAATGCTTTAAGCAACTAGGAGCAAAAAGAATCAATTTAAAATCTATTATGAAACTCCTATTAGGCCTAATTCAATTTTTATTAAGAAAAATAAAATAAAAGTTTTATTTATTATAAATAAAAGTTCATGCTCTAAAGTGACAGAAACTAACCTAGAATAATCAATCACATGTGAAAAATAAATTTATTTGCTAATTAAAATAATAGGAAAAAAGTAGCTAGTTAATCAATTAGGATTAACAATATTCTGCTAGAAACTAATTTATATATTAATAATAAAAAACCCAAATTAATTCCTACTGTTAGTCAATGTCAAAATAAAGTTGGGACAAAAGAATCATTAAAAATAAATTTCCTAACTCATTTCATAGCAGATTTACTATTCTGTCTAAAACTAAAATAAAGCTATTCTAAATAATTTTAACATAGCTAATTATATTTTCTACAGAAACTATAAGAAATTTTCAAACCAACAAAAAAAGAATCACTTAACAATATTAAGTAGAATAAAGGATATGAATTTTTCAAATCTGAAACTATTCTGTTAAAACAGAAAAAACGAAAATAAAGAAAAAGCGGCTAAATGGGCCTAACTAACGACCGTATGTAATATAACTAAACGGGCCTAGGGTTTAAATGAATCGGGCCGATCTAAAATAAAAACCTAACAAAAAAATTAAACCAGAACGAACCGGGCCGAACCGGTTTTTATTAAAGAACTTATTTTCTTCGGGGGGGGGGGGGCTCTAATCCTAGCCGCATACATGAGATCGGACAGCGGGGAGGAGCTCCGGCGGCTTACCGGTGGTCGGCGGCAGCGGAGGCTTGGGCGGCGAGTGTGTTGGCGTCGCCGGTGGTCGGGGAGGTCGGCGGAGGGCTCCGGCGGGTGCGGGGCGACGAGGGGGGTGGTCTGGTGGAGTGGGTGGAGCTCGGGGAGGGCTAGGGCGACGGCGACGAGGCAAATGGCGGCGCGGCGGCGTTCGGCAAGTCCGACGAGCACGTGAGGAGGGAGGAGGGTTCAGGGGGCAAGGGGGAATGGGGTGCGGGGAGGGGTTTATATAGGCGGGGCCTCACCTTGGGCGGGGGTGAATCGGGAGGATCGGATCCGGATCCTTTGGGATCCGGCGAGCAGCAGCGGGCGAAAAGGCATGAGGGGTTGACGACGGTGGCTCACCCGCCACGGGTGCGGGGAGTGCGGTCTCGGTCGGCCGACCGAGCCGGGCGATCGGGCGAGGGGGTGCGGTCGGTCTGGCTGGCCGGCTCGGGCGCGGTCATGGCTCTTGGGCCGCCTGGGTTGGCTGGCCGTTGGTTCGGCTGGTGCCCAGGGGTTTTCTCTTTTTCTTTTTTTAATTTTAATTCTTTTTGAAAAATAAAAACAGAGAGAAATATAAATATTTATATAAGACATATATATATCAAAATGATCGGGGGAATATTCCCTATCATTTGAACATTTTTCCAGGGGCAAAATCCAAAGTTTATAAAAAAATCATTTTTTTTCCAAATTCAAATAAAATTCAGATTTGAATTCAAAACTTTTGGCATTGTTTTCCTCTGATATTTTTGGAGTGTCATGTTTACTCCTCTCATACTTTTGCTCAAGTATTTATCAGGCATAGTTTTTGAAATGATTCCCACTTGCCAAAGTTTGAATTCAAATTCCAAAACTCAAAATCCTCTAAAACTTCAAATAGCACTCAAATTCAAACAGAATGCATAGATGCTTAGCTATAATTGTAAAATATTCCAAATAGGAAATTTGGGATGTTACAAGTTAGAGTACGGTTTTTTCGCTCGGCAACCCCGTTTGACTGGGGTGAATAGGGAGACGTCCTCTCATGAATAATGCCATGTTCCGAACAGAAGGAATCAAACTCACTCGAGAAGTACTCTCCACCACGGTCTGACCGAACTCGTTTAATTTTCCTTTCAAGTTGATTTTCAACTTCTGCCTTATAGATTTTAAAGTAGTGTAGAGCCTCATCTTTAGTTTTTAACAGATACACATATCAATATCTAGTGGAATCATCTATCAATCTCATGAAGTATTTCTTTCCACCTTTAGTCAACACACAATTCATCTCACAAAGATCAGAATGTATGAGTTCTAATGGTGCCAAGTGTCTCTCCTCCGCGGCCTTGTGAGGCTTGCGAGGTTGCTTAGCTCGCACACATGATAGGCACTTAGAACCTTTGGCTAAAGTGAAACTCGGGATTAAATCCAAATTGGCTAGCCGCATCATAACACTGAAACTAATGTGACAAAGACATGAATGCCAAACTTCAGATTCACTCCAACTTCAGATTCTCTTCTCAAGCTCCAATAGCATGTAGAAGAGAAACCCTTATAAACCACTCCAACTCTCCTTCCACTTCCGGGGTGGGACTAAACTTCCCACCACATCTAGTGCCATATAACACACATGGGCCCTTAGAGATTTTTCAGAAATTGCAATATGGGCCTAGAGCCCATCTCAGATTTCAGCATAGGCCACATAGTGCACGAATCGCCAACGAAAATGGGACTTCCTATGTGATGCATTCAGCGTCAAAGCAGGCAGATCCTATTCCCCTTTGGGGTCGGGGGATAGCGACCAAACGCATATCCCCGCCTGCAGGAATGGACCGGCCCGTTAGTGCGTCTTTGCGTTTGTACTGTCCGCCTTGTTTGTTGTTTTTATTTTCCCTTTTTTCCTTTTCGTTTTTGTTTTCTTCTTTCATCTTTTTTATTTTTATTTTTATTCAAATTCAAAAACTTCAAAAATTGCATTCACTTTTTAAAATCATTAAATGTTCTTGAATACATGAGATATTTTCAAAATCTAGAATAATTTTCAAATTCACAAACATTTTTGGAAAATTGTTGACCTTTTTTCAAATTTGAGAATAATTTTAGAAATTATTGATTTTTTATTTGAAACTCGTGATAATTTTTTTGAATTCTTTTGAAATTTTTGCACATATTTTAAAGTCACCAATTTTATTTCGATTAGTGAACTTTTTTGTATGCACGAATAAGTTTTTCAAATTCATGAACATTTTTAAAACTCAACACTACTAGGAAAACCCTAGCAGTAGCTTGGGTATTTTGCCTATCAATGGCGGAATGACAGCGCTACGATAAGCCTACAGCTAACGTGTAGTAGTAGCGCTTGTCGTCCCACGCTACTGCTATACATGGCTAGCAGTAGCGCGCTTTAGTGCAGAGCGCTGCTGCTAATATCTGCAGCGCTACTGGTAAGGTAGCGCTACTGCTAACTTTGTTCCCCTCGCTACTGCTAGTTTTATTAGTTTCTGTTTTTTTTTGCATATTTTTTTGGTATTTGAATAAGCTTTATACAATAATCTTTAACATATCATACACATACAAATATAATCATAGCATATACATACAAATAGTCTCATCAAATCATGTCATCATTCAACACAAAGTGGTCACTCGTCATCATCTCAAAAATAGCGATGCAAGTCTCGATTACTGGCAACTACATCGTCATCCATCTAAACAATGATATTCGCGAGAAGAGCTATCACTTTGAGTGAGAGCGGAACTATACAGTACATGAGTTCGTATCCCTCTCTAGCGTGAACCTAAACTAACTACTGCCTGTCGCTCGGAAACCGGAAACCGGTACACCCGGCTCGACACTCCGGCTACTCGTCAGATATATACTCCTGGCATAGCACTTCTTCGCCATCGATGAGCTATGCACCTGCATCGTCACATGAGTCGATGATATGCAACATATATAGTTGAGCAACAGAAAGAGAAAGACTTGGCAAAAATAGAAGCAACATATCATAAGCATAAATAACAAAGTTGACCGTACCCAAAATGCCCTAACTAGAGTGATCGTCACTAGTCGAGGAGGACGGTTTAATTACATCACAAATAAAGTTTCGTCGTGCATAACTCAAAGTTTTGTCATACAGAAAGTATGTACTAAACGGACACATTGTCATATATCGACAATCACTCCAACATGTAGTGTCATCCATCCAAGTCAGGGAGATAGTCCCCGAGACTAGTGAAAGGCTTCAGGTTGAGATGCTGAGCGGCTACCCGTGTTCGGACGTCTTCCCGCGACATTTGTCCTTCTTCGTAGAACATCCCTGTTTTTTTGACGACCTCCTTCATGATGATTTGGGCAAGTTCGCGCTGGATGTGATAGAACTCAGCTCAAGTCGATGATCCCGATATCTCCTAAGTTCTTTGCCCATTGCGTAATATGGGCATCGCCGGATCTAGGTGACATGCGCAGGTTCTGGTGATCCCGTCACACTCCAAAGCATGTGTCAGAGGACATAGAATCCATCATTAAGAGAATCACTTTCGGTTCTTTGGATGCAGCAGAAGTCAGTCTTCTGGCCGAAGGCGAGCCTGCCGTCCCTTCTCTTCTTGTCCTTGACCTCTCCACCCCGTGCGTCGTAGTAAAACATAGCACTGCCGAGAACAAAATTGATGTGGGTGTAATCCTTTTTCTTAATGTTCTTCGACGAGTCCAAGTAAAGAGCGTGGGAGTATCGGGGGTAGAGGATGATGACGATGGCGCGCCCGCCGCTGCGCAAAATAAGTACACCTCAAATTAATTAGCCTCCATGCAAATGAATGATTGAAATCGAAGGAAGGATATCATGCGGATGAATTACAGGGGATGAAAAGGCACAAGAATCGCCTCCTTGTCCTTATTGGCGAGCATGAAATTGACGATGTATTCCCTCGCGTAGTCACGGTGCTTTGCGCAGACTCCCAGGAAGCCCTCGTGCATGAAGTACGGGTCAGCGACCCAGATATGAGGTATCTGCTCAACCCCGATGAGGTAGTTCATGTGCAAGGCATAAAGACGGACAAACGGAAAATCCAACTTCTTCACGTGAAACATGTCGAATATGTAATCGAATCGAAGGAAGAACTTCTCCGCGGGGAATGTGTCGACGTACGACAATTGCCGCGGAACGTTAACCACGTAGAGTGGGTATCCTGGATCTTTCGAGGCGATGAGGCCTTTCTCTATCCGCAGGACATCGTCATGAAGTCTCCTTAGATCGCTGAATCTGGCCCCTAGCGATGCTTCAGGTAGGATTGGTTGACCGGGGATATGCCATTTTGCCGCATGGGGGATATCTATACGGTCTTGAACCCGAGGCTACTGAGGCGGCTGGATCATAGAAGCAACTTTTTTGCCTTTCCTCGGTCTCTTCGTAGACTTCTTTACTACTGGAAGGTCGTCCATAATACGTTCAACCTTCGGAGACGGCAATTCAGGCACCGACTCATGACACTCAAACCCTAAGTAGGCGCCAGTATTGACATACTGTTGAGTGTCATCGTCATCCTCATCCTCATCTATGGCGACGTCACCAGCGACTAATGGAGCCTTTTGCTCACCCCTCCGCTATCACCCAGCACGACAACCGACACTAATTGGGTAGGTGAGGTGTTGATGTTCATACCTAACTGCGTGCTCGTGGGTGTGCTCCGGCCGCCTCCCGGCGAGACTCTTTGGCCACAACAGGACCCACCCATTGCAACAATCACCAAGCCGCCGCGGGGTCTCATCGTTATCCCCCACTAGTACCAGAGGAGCCAAATTCTCATGGCCCGGTTTAACACTGGCCACGGAAACCTTGAAGACGTCCGGGGGGATCGGCCGGCTATGGAACAATGGTTCCTTCGGCTCCATTATCGTTGCCTTCCCCACGTCCACCTTCTAGTCGATTTATGGTGTAAAATATGGTGCACGGGGTTTCGTCGGCCTGCAAAGAAAAGTCTGCGACATGAGACATCCGAAAGGCAACGAAAACGTGAGATTATACATTTATTGAAGGGGGTTGGTGTGACAGATACCGTGAGGGCGTCGAGCTCAGCCAATGACGAAGCACCGCCGAGCACTTCCGGTGCCGGAGCAGGTGCGAGAGCAGGTGCAGAAGCCGGTGCGGGAGCCGATGTGGGAGCAGGTGCAGCTGCAGGTGCTGGTGCAACGCTAGTCGAGCTGCTCCCTAAGAAGTTAGCAAGGGGAAAGTCCGCTGCATTTTTTCTGGATTTTGCCTGCTCCAATTGAAAACAGTCGGAACCAAGGAAGTAGACATATCTACAAGCACCTGTTTTGCGGCAGCTACCGCTATTGCGACTGTCTCAGATGATTTCTTCTCAACCGCAATCTCAACCTTCTTGTCGATGTTTTCTTGAGTTAACCTCCGCTCTTTCCTTTCTCTCCTCCGTGGTCTCACAGTAGTACTTCTTCCACGTGGCGCGGTCTCCGACACCGTGCACGCGTCCATACGACGGTCGAGTCTCCACCGGGAGTCGTTTCAATATGTTCAACGCCCGGTTGAATGGAGTGTCCCACTTGGGCCTCGCCAATGCCTCAGACAGCGAGTCACTTTCGGCCGCAATCCTGTGCTGCTCTCTCTGCAAAAGGCACAAGGATCGTTTAAAAATATGACTAACGTGCAGTCGAATTGATCAGAAACTAAAGTTACCAGCAGTCTCATGAACTCCTCGTGACAGCGTTCATCTCGAAAACCTTCTTCACTGGGTCCCAACGGTGCCGGGACCTGAGGATGCCACGCTCCCGCGGGATGGTGAACTCCGCCAAGGGGTCTGGGATGCCCAGACTCGCGGCTTCCGCGTCCTCCTTAGCCCATATGGACCTCTTCCCGCCGTAACCACGGCTTCCGAGGTGGTGGCACCCAATGTTCCTCTGTTGAAGCCCCTTCATGTACTTCGACTCTTTTGGCAGTTTCGCCTGCAAGTCGCCTTGAATATTTCAAAGTGCTCTGCCGTGATTGTCGGATTATCCTTTACAATCTCGGAGTAGGGTTCCTTTTGTTGACGATCCGATATTTCACCCTTGATTTCCAGCGCCAACGACGCTAAACTTGGTCATGGCGTGTTTGTTTATCTTCTTCATTGCCGGGTCCTTATCTGGATCTTTATAATCCTTTTCATTCTGGCCCGGGGACAAGAATATCTGGTGCAACTTCTTTAGGAGGGAGGGCCTCATATTATCTATCTTCTGTAGTTTCTCATTGTTGATGGTGGCGGTTGTCCGTATGATGCAGCCTATTTGATTACTGTAGCATGCAAGCGCTTCCTCGGGCGCGTTTGGATCAAAATTGCCGTCGTCCACCTCGTGACCACAAGTCTAGTAGCCCTGAGCTTGTTAGGAAGCCGTTGCCTCTTTGCTTTCGGTTCTATACCGGCTCCGCTAGTCTTGGCACCGGTCTCGATGCCGGTCTCAGTCTCAGCGCCGGTCTCGATGTCCGTCTCAATCTCCAATGTGACAGGTGGACCCAGCAACATCAACTCTTGATCGTCGGCTTCCCTAAAAAATTCTTCTGCCGCCAGGTAGACGTTGTCGCAGTCACCAGAACCCTGTCCTTCATCGTTGCTAGCCATGTTTCCTACGATTAAATCTAGTTAATTAATTCTAGACCTAATAAAATGAATAATGACATAAAAAAGGCCTATGCTTTGCAGGAACGTTGACTCCCTCCCGGTGCGGCAAATCGTGGGCACTCGATATGTCCTAGTTTGCATGCCGAAATTTACGGAAAAATTCGGCATGACCTTTGCTGAAAAGTGGAAAAATCGAGCACCTGAAATTTGCCGGAACAGAAATGAATCAACATTCCGAAAAAACATAGGCCACCAACGCTTCATTCCCTGGAAACAACAAAAGGCCACATGGGCACAATCGAACCACTTCAATGGAAAGATATAACATGACCACTTCAATGAAAAGATAAAATCAACAATAAAATTCTAGGAAGGATCATCTTTAAAATAAAACTTGCCTAAATTATTTTCCTAGAAAAAAGTGGTCTTTTCAAAAATCTAAAACCTTTGCAAAATGACCTCACTAAACACTTCTTCGCTAGGGCAGAACCCAAATTTTGTTCTAGCTATTCCTCTCTCTCTCTCTCTCTCACACACACACATTATTTTCTCTAACGCTTCTCTGCCTAGAACAGAACCCAATTAAATTGCAAAGGAACTCCATTTCTCTAACCCTTCTCACCTAATGCTCTAAAATAATTTTTTCCTCTAACCTAGCGAACCTAGTTAACCTAGCTTGTTAACCTAAATAACCTAATTAACCTAGTTAGTTAACCTACCTTGTTAACCTAATCTAACCTAATTAACCTAATTAGTTAACCTAGCTAGTTAACCTAGTTTACCTAGATAATTAACCTAATTAAAGTAGTTAACCTAGCTACTTCTCTGTCAAAGCCCTAACTAAAATTTTGCGCTAACCTAGATACTTAACCTAATTAAACTAGTTAACCTAACTAGTTCTCTGTCAAAGCCCTAACTAAATTTTTGCACTAACCTAGATAATTAACCTAATTAAACTAATTAACCTAGCTAGCTAGTTCTCTGTCCAATGTTTGTGCTATGCATGAGAGAGAGAGGAGGGGTGGGGGCTTACAGAGGATGGCTCCGGTCGTGGCGAGGGAGGCAGTGGTGGCGAGGGAGGCAGGGGCGTCTCCGGTGACGGCGAGGGAGGCAGGGCGTCGAGGGTAGCTCCGCTAGCGCCGAGGGCGGCTCCGATGGCGTTGATGAGGCCGCGCGGCTCCGGTGGCGTCGATGGCGCGCGTCTCTGGTGGCTCCGGGGGCGTTGACGTCGGCAGGAGACGGCGGGGAAGTAGGGCGACGGAGAATTAGGGAGACAACAGCGAAGTGGGGCGAGAGGTTTGTTGGAGAAGTGGTGGCCGGGGGGGGGGGGACCGCTTTTGGGTTAAGTCAAACTTAGCGGTAGCGCATTTCTGTAAAAGCGCTATAGCTAAGTTAGCTATAGCTCTTTTCAATAAACGCGCTACAGCTACAGCTATGTATTTTCCTTTCCTTTTCTTATTTCCTTTTCTCTTTCTATACTGGGGGTCTAAACAAGCGCTACTGCTAAGGTATCTATAGCGCCTCTGATGAACAGACGCTACTGCTATTCCTTTCTCCTTTTCCCTTTTTCATTTATTTTTCTTTACATTTTATTTTTTTTCCTTTCTTCTTTTTTTATTTCTTTCATTTTTATTTACTTTTCTATTTGTTTTTAATTTAATTTTCTTTTCATTAGCAGTAGCGCGTTTCATAGTAAACGCGCTGCTAAAATAAACTTAGCGGTAGCGCTCTTTCTAGAAGACCGCTACTACTATATGTAGCCTATCGGCTTAGTAGTGAGAATTTTAGTAGTAGCGCTTTTAAAAGTAGACGCGCTACTGCTACGTCTGTGTCTGCAGCACGTTTATCGTGGACGCGCTACTGCTATTTAGCAGTAGCGCCCTTTTTTAACAAGCGCTACTGCTAAAATTCTGTGTATAAGGTTTTCCCTAGTAGTGCAAGTACACTTTCTCCTATGGTTAAGAGGTACTTCTTGTGGTTAAATCGCTAAAATCGCAACTGAGATCACTAATTTAGAGGTAATTCTCGTGGTTAAATCGCAACCGAGAACGGAGACATTCTCCTATGTGATGCATTAATCAAAGTTATTAATTAAAAGACACTCCTGGTAAAGGTCACACCCACCTTCTCTGGTGTTGACTTGTCCACTTGTCATAATCTGAAAGTTTTTTCTTCTTAAATTCATTTTCTCAAAACATTTTATCTCTTGAACCATTGGATTTCTCGCATTGAAATCTTTAAAACTGGCTCACATGTTAATCAATTTTGATGAAGTTACTTTATCATGAATAAAGGGATGAAAAAAACAAGAGAAAAACTACAAGAAAAAAAAATGAAAACCTGAAAAAGACCGAAAAAAAATCAAGACCCCCAAAACCAAAAAATGAAAGCACAATTGCTATTTAACATTTTTTGTGGAAGCACAATTGTGATTTTCCTTTTTCGGCAAGTGCAATTGTGCTTCTCGTGGAAGCACACATTATGCTTCTCCTTTTTCCGCTGTGCTTTCCCTTTCAAGAGGCACAACTATGTTTTCCCCTTTTAAAAAGCACATGTTGTGCTTCTCGGGGAAAACACCGCTTCCCTAAAAACCAAGCAAAATAAAAGGCCAAAAACAACGAAAATCTAAATAAAACCCGGTGCGCCAAGCGTGCGACGTGTGGCGGATGCTGGACACATCAGTTGCACGCTAGTAAACAAAGAAAATGACCTTTACGGGAGCCCTTCAGGGGGTACCTCTTAATTAATCCCCCCACCCCCCAACCCCAACCCAATACACAAGTAAGCAGTGTTGTGTGACGCTTATAGCGTGCACTAAAATAGACGGCACTCACACGCCCATTTTACATGGAGCGAGTAGGCGCCAACGAGGAAGTGCACATGCACCAACTAGCGCGGCGGGCTTTTCTTTTCTTTCCTTTATTTTCTTTCCTTCTCCTTTTCTTTATTATATGATGAATATGTTCAGAATACACACTAAAGATTTTTTAATATACGGTGAACTTTTTTTTATATAAGATAAACTTTTTTACTTATACCCACAGAACATTTATTACTACATGATAAACATATTTCTGAATACAAACTGATTTTTTAATGTACACTAATTTTTTAATACACACATATTGAACGATTACTCACGCATTAAAAAATGTTCATGATATTAATATTTGTTTGTGGAATCCAAAATTATTCATGGATTTGAAAACTGTTGACAGATGCAAATAATTTCATGGACTCAAAAAAAGTTTGCGACATTTAAAAAAATGTTCACGGACTAAAATTTTTTCGTAACATTAAAAAATGTTCACGGATTTTGAAACTATTTTGTGAATTCAGAAAAATCATGAAACTTAAAATGGTCATGAATTGAATAAATATTCATGAAATAAAAACTGTTTGCTGATTCAAAAATTGTTGCAACACAAAATATGTTCGCAGATTCAGAAATTGTTCACAAATTCAAAATATGATCATTGACTCAAAAAATGTTCATGGATTCAAAAGATCTCCGGTTTCGTAAATGTTCATAGATTCGGAAAGTGTTCACTAATTGGAGAAGGCGTTTGCATATTTAGAAAAAGTTGATGAAATTCAGAAATGTTCACAGATTTAAAAAAAAATTGTGAATTGAAAAACAATTCATGAAATTGAAAAAATGTTCATGAACTTTAATTTTGACATTGTTTTTACACTGTGATAAGATTTGCTAAATTTTACTAGGTACAAGAATAAACTATACTGATGTTACAATCTTTCATGTATGTTTTGAACATTGATCAACTTTGCAGAAATATTTCCGAATGCATCTTCTGTCAACTTGTTTAGTGATCATTGAGAAGAAGAATACACATGTTCAAGTTTTAAAAGAAAAAAGGAATAGCTAGAATTAATACACATGTTCATTGTTCATCATATAGATGCGCACTAGTTGAGAGAAGAGAGGAAATAGAACACAAATTCTCAAGTTAAGAGAGTTCAGTGAGGAAAGCACACAACACATGTGGTTCATGTGACAATTGAATATGACCAAGGGTACATCCTACTACCAGCTAAATTGCCCACTAGACGGAAAAACCCTAAAAACAAATAGGAAAAATTCCATGGTGCTCATAACAGTAAAAATACACTTGTTGCATCCTGTAAGGAATGCAAATTAGGACGCTGGGTGTGGAGTGAGGACACATATGCAGCTGTCATGAAAGAGAAAAAAAATCTAATAATGGAAAATGCCCTGTTGAAGAGTTAAACTGTGTTGGCAGGTGAACTGCATGCACAATGAACAATGCCGCTGCAAAATACAAGGACAAGGATGAAGGAAATATGCCCTAGAGGCAATAATAAAGTTGTTATTTTATATTTCCTTATTCATGATAAAGGTTTATTATTCATGCTAGAATTGTATTGATCTGAAACTTAAATACATGTGTGAATACATAAACAAATACTGTATCCCTAGTAAGCCTCTACTAGACTAGCTCGTTGATCAAAGATGGTTAAGGTTTCCTAACCATAGACATGTGTTGTCATTTGATTACGGGATCACATCATTAGGAGAATGATGTGATGGACAAGACACATCCATTAGCTTAGCATAATGATCGGTCAGTTTATTGCTATTGCATTCTTCATGTCAGATACATATTCCTTCGACTATGAGATTATGCAACTCCCGGATACCGGAGGAATACCTTATGTGCTATCAAACGTCACAACGTAACTGGGTGATCATAAAGATGCTCTACAGGTATCTCTGAAGGTGTTTGTTGAGTTGGCATAGATCGAGATTAGGATTTGTCACTCCGAGTATCGGAGAGGTATCTCTGGGCCCTCTCGGTAATACACATCATAAGCTTGCAAGCAAATGACTAAGGAGTTGGTCACAAGGTGATGTATTACGGAACGAGTAAAGATACTTGCCGGTAACGAGATTGAACTAGGTATGAAGATACCGACGATCGAATCTTTGGCAAGTAACATACCGATGGACAAAGGGAATTACGTATGTTGTCATAACGGTTCGACCGATAAAGATCTTCAGAGAATATATAGGAGCCAATACGGGCATCCAGGTTCCGCTATTGGTTAATTACCGGAGAGGTGTCTCGGTCATGTCTACATAGTTCTTGAACCCGTAGGGTCCGCACGCTTAGCGTTCGTTGACGATATAGTGTTATATGAGTTATATGTTTTGGTGACGAAATGTTGCTCAGAGTCCCGGATGAGATCACAGACATGACGAGGAGTCTTGAAATGGTCTAGAGGTAAATATTAATATATAGGACGATGGTATTCTGATACCAAAGTGTTTGGGGATGTACGGGAAGGAATCAGGTCACCGAAAGGGGTTCCGGAACCTCCCGGCAAGTTATGGGCCTTATGGGCCAAAGAAGTGGACATACCAGCCCACAAGGGGGCTGGTGCACCCCCTCCCTTGTTTGGTCAGCCCTAGGGAAGGAAAAGGAGGAGGGCTAGCCCCTCCTGCCTTTCCCTCTCATGGGAGAAAGGAAAGGGGGGGGGGGCTGATGCGACTTGAAGCTACGTCGGTATTTCCCCAAAGAGGAAGGGATGATGCAGCACGACGACGGTAGTTATTTCCCTCAGTGATGAAACCAAGGTTATCGAACCAAGAGGGAGAACCAAGCAACACTACGTAAACAGCACCTGCAAACAAATAACAAATACTCGCAACCCGACGTGTAAAAGGGGTTGTCAATCCCTTTCGGGCAACGGCGCCATAAATTGGCAAACGGACGTGAGAGAGTAGTAAATATTGATAGATCGAATGCCAATTAAAATAAATTGCAGCAACGTATTTTTGTATTTTTGGTTTAATAGATCTGAAAATAAAAGGCAAATAAAATAGATCGCGAGGCAAATATGTTATAGAAGAGACCCGGGGGCCGTAGGTTTCACTAGTGGCCTCTCTCGAGAAAAATAGCAAATGGTGGGTGAACAAATTACTGTTGGGCAATCGATAGAACTTCAAATAATCATGAAGATATCCAGGCAATGATCATTATAGAGGCATCACGTCCAAGATTAGTAGGCCGACTCCTGCCTGCATCTACTACTATTACTCCACACATCGACCCCTATCCAGCTTGCATCAAGTGTATTAAGTTCATGGAGAAACGGAGTAATGCAATAAAAATGATGACATGATGTAGACAAGATCTATTTATGTAGAAATAGACCCCATCGTTTTATCCTTAGTAGCAATGATACATACGTGTCGGTTCCCCTTTTGTCACTGGGATCAAGAACCATAAGATCGAACCCACTACAAAGCACCTCTTCCCATTGCAAGATAAATAGATCAAGTTGGCCAAACACAACCCAAATATCGGAGAAGAAATACGAGAATATAAGCAATCATGCATATAAGAGATCAAAGAAGACTCAAATAGCTTTCATGGATAAAAAGATAGATCTGATCATAAACACAAAGTTCATTCGATCCCAACAAATGAAGGAAATATGCCCTAGAGGCAATAATAAAGTTGTTACTTATATTTCCTTATATCATGATAAATGTTTATTATTCATGCTATAATTGTATTAACCGTAAACTTAGTACATGTGTGAATACATAGACAAACAGAGTGTCACTAGTATGCCTCTACTTGACTAGCTCGTTGAATCAAAGATGGTTAAGTTTCCTAGCCATAGACATGAGTTGTCATTTGATTAACGGGATCACATCATTAGAGAATGATGTGATTGACTTGACCCATTCCGTTAGCTTAGCACTTGATCGTTTAGTATATTGCTATTGCTTTCTTCATGACTTATACATGTTCCTATGACTATGAGATTATACAACCCCCGAATACCGGAGGAACACTTTGTGTGCTACCAAACGTCACAACGTAACTGGGTGATTATAAAGGTGCGCTACAGGTGTCTCCAATGGTACATGTTGAGTTGGCATAGATCGAGATTAGGATTTGTCACTCCAATTGTCGGAGAGGTATCTCTGGGCCCTCTCGGTAATGCACATCACTATAAGCCTTGCAAGCAATGTGACTAATGAGTTAGTTATGGATAATGCATTACGGAACGAGTAAAGAGACTCGCCGGTAACAAGATTGAACTAGGTATTGAGATACCGACGATCGAATCTCGGGCAAGTAACATACCGATGACAAAGGGAACAACATATATTGTTATGCGGTTTGACTGATAAAGATCTTCGTACAATATGTAGGAACCAATATGAGCATCCAGGTTCCGTTATTGGTTATTGACCGGAGATGAGTCTCGGTCATGTCTACATAGTACTCGAACCCGTAGGATCCGCACGCTTAACGTTCGGTGATGATCGGTATTATGAGTTTGTATGTTTTGATGTACCGAAGGTAGTTCGGAGTCCCAGATATGATCACGGACATGACGAGGAGTCTCAAAATGGTCGAGACATAAAGATCGATATATTGGATGACTATGTTTGTACATCAGAAAGGTTTCGAGAGAGTTCGGGCATATACCGGAGTACTGGGGGTTACTGAACCCCCGGGAGTCAATGGGCCTTAATGGGCCATAGTGGAAAGGAGGAGGAGGCGGCCAAGGTGGGGCACGCCCCCAAGCCCAATCCAAATTGGGAGGGGGCCGACCCCCTTCCTTCTCTTCTTCTCCCCTTCCTTCCCTCTCCTACTCCAACTAGGGAAGGGGGAATCCTACTCCCACCGGGAGTAGGACTCCCCCCTTGGGCGCGCCTAGGAGGCCGGCCCTCTCCCCCTCCTCCACTCCTTTATATACGGGGGAGGGGGGCACCCCATAGACACACAATTTGATCATTGATCTTTTAGCCGTGTGCGGTGCCCCCTCCATCATAATCCACCTCGGTCATATCGTTGCAGTGCTTAGGCGAAGCCCTGCGCCGGTAGCTTCATCATCACCGTCATCACACCGCCGTGTTGACGAAGCTCTCCCTCGACACTCTGCTGGATCATGAGTTAGTGGGACGTCACCGAGCCAAATGTTTGCAGATCACGGAGGTGACGTACTTTCGGTACTAGGATCGGTCGATTGTGAAGACATACGACTACATCAACCGCGTAGTCATAACGCTTCCTCTTACGGTCGACGAGGGTACGTGGACAACACTCTCCCCTCTCGTTGCTATGCATCACCATGATCTTGCGTGTGCGTATGAATTTTTTTGAAATTACTACGTTCCCCAACGGTGGCATCTAAGCCGGGCTTATGCGTAGATGTTATATGCACGAGTAGAACACAAGTGAGTTGTGGGCGATAATAGTCATAATGCTTACCAGCATGCCATACTTTGATTCGGCGGCATTGTTGGATGAAGCGGCCCGTACCGACATTACGCGTACGCTTACGTGAGACTGGTTCTACCGACGTGCTTCACACACAAGTGGCTGGCGGGTGTCAGTTTCTCCAACTTTAGTTGAATCGAGTGTGGCTACGCCCGGTCCTTGTTGAAGGTTAAAACAACAAATACTTGACAAAAAATCGTTGTGGTTTTGATGCGTAGGTAAGAACGGTTCTTTCTCAGCCTGTAGCAGCCACGTAAAACTTGCAACAACAAAATAGAGGACGTCTAACTTGTTTTTGCAGGGCATGTTGTGATGTGATATGGTCAATACATGATGCTAAATTTTATTGTATGAGATGATCATGTTTTGTAACGGAGTTATCGGCAACTGGCAGGAGCCATATGGTTGTCGCTTTATTGTATGAAATGCAATCACCATGTAATTGCTTTACTTTATCACTAAACAGTAGTGATAGTCATAGAAGCAATAGTTGGCGAGACGACAATGATGCTACGATGGAGATCAAGGTGTCGCGCCGGTGATGATGGTGATCATGATGGTGCTTTGGAGATGGAGATCAAAGGCACAAGATGATGATGGCCATATCATATCACTTATATTGATTGCATGTGATGTTTATCCTTTATGCATCTTATTTTGCTTAGTTCAACGGTAGCATTATAAGATGATCTCTCACAAAATTTCAAGGTACAAGTGTTCTCCCTAAGTATGCACCGTTATGAAAGTTAAATGCGTGCCGAGACACCACGTGATGATCGGGTGTGATAAGCTCTACATTCACATACAACGGGTGCAAGCCAGTTTTGCACACGCAGGATACTCGGGTTAAACTTGACGAGCCTAGCATATGCAGATATGGCCTCAGAACACTGAGACTGAAAGGTCGAGCGTGAATCATATAGTAGATATGATCAACATAGTGATGTTCACCATTGAAAACTACTCCATCTCACGTGATGATCGGACATGATTTTGTTGATTTGGATCACGTGATCACTTAGATGATTAGAGGGATGTCTATCTAAGTGGGAGTTCTTAAGTAATTTGATTAATTGAACTTTAATTTATCATGAACTTAGTACCTGATAGTATTTTGCATGTCTATGTTGTTGTAGATAGATGGCCCGTGCTGTTGTTCCGTTGAATTTTAATGCGTTCCTGGAGAAAGCTAAGTTGAAAGATGATGGTAGCACCTACATGGACTGGGTCTGTAACTTAAGGATTATCCTCATTGCTGCACAGAAGAATTGCGTCCTGGAAGCACCGCTAGGTGACAAACCCGCTGCAGGAGCAACGCCAGATGTTATGAACGTCTCGCAGAGCAAAGCTGATGACTACTCGATAGTTCAGTGTGCCATGCTTTACGGCTTAGAACCGGGACTTCAATGATGTTTTGAATGTCATGGAGCATATGAGATATTCCAGGAGTTGAAGTTAATATTTAAAGCAAATGCCCGGATTGAGAGATATGAAGTCTCCAATAAGTTCTACAGCTGCAAAATGGAGGAGAATAGTTCTGTCAGTGAGCATATACTCAAAATGTCTGGGAATAACAATCACTTGATTCAACTAGGAGTTAATCTTCCTGATGATAGTGTCATTGACAGAATTCTTCAATCACTGCCACCAAGCTACAAGGGCTTCGTGATAAACTATAATATGCAAGGGATGTATAAGACGATTCCCGAGCTCTTTGCAATGCTAAAGGCTGCGGAGGTACAAATCAAGGAGCATCAAGTGTTGATGGTCAACAAGACCACTAGTTTCAAGAAAAAGGGAAAAGGGAAGAAGGGGAACTTCAAGAAGAACAGCAAGCAAGTTGCTACTCAAGTGAAGAAGCCCAAGTATGGACCTAAGCCTGAGACTGAGTGCTTCTACTACAAAGGGATTGGCCACTGGAAGTGGAACTGCCCCAAGTATTTGGCGGATAAGAAGGATGGCAAGGTGAACAAAGGTATATGTGATATACATGTTATTGATGTGTACCTTACTAATGCTCGCAGTAGCACCTGGGTATTTGATACTGGTTCTGTTGCTAATATTTGCAACTCGAAACATGGACTACAGATTAAGCGAAGATTGGCTAAGGACGAGGTGACGATGCGCGTGGGAAATGGTTCCAAAGTCGATGTGATCGCGGTCGGCATGCTACCTCTACATCTACCTTCAGGATTAGTTTTAGACCCGAATAATTGTTATTTGGTGCCAGCATTGAGCATGAACATTATATCTAGATCTTGTTTGATGCAAGACGGTTATTCATTTAAATCAGAGAATAATGGTTGTTCTATTTATATGGGTAATATCTTTTATGGTCATGCACCCTTGAAGAGTGGTCTATTTTTGTTGAATCTCGATAGTAGTGATACACATATTCATAATATTGAAGCAAAAAGATGCAGAGTTGATAATGATAGTGCAACTTATTTGTGGCACTGCCGTTTGGGTCTTATTGGTGTAAAGCGCATGAAGAAACTCCATTCCGATGGACTTTTGGAATCACTTGATTATGAATCACTTGGTACTTGCGAACCATGCCTCATGGGCAAGATGACTAAAACTCCGTTCTCCGGAACAATGGAGCGAGCAACAGATTTGTTGGAAATCATACATACTGAAGTATGTGGTCCAATGAATATTGAGGCTCACGGCGGATATTGTTATTTTCTCACCTTCACAGATGAATTGAGCAGATATGGGTATATCTACTTGATGAAGCATAAGTCTGAAACATTTGAAAAGTTAAAAGAATTTCAGAGTGAAGTGGAAAATCATCGTAACAAGAAAATAAAGTTTCTACGATATGATCGTGGAGGACAATACTTGAGTTACGAGTTTGGTCTTCATTTGAAACAATGCGGAATAGTTTCGCAACTCACGCCACCCGGAACACCACAGCATAATGGTGTGTCCGAACGTCGTAATCGTACTTTACTAGACATGGTGCGATCTATGATGTCTCTTACTGATTTACCACTATCATTTTGGGGCTATGCTTTAGAGATGGCTGCATTCAGGTTAAATAGGGCAACATCTAAATCCGTTGAGACGACACCTTATGAACTGTGGTTTGGCAAGAACTCCAAGTTGCCGTTTACTAAAGTTTGGGGCTGCGATGCTTATGTGAAAAAGCTTCAACCTGATAAGCTCGAACCCAAATCGGAGAAATGTGTCTTCATAGGATACCCAAAGGAGACTGTTGGGTACACCTTCGATCACAGATCCGAAGGCAAGACATTCGTTGCTAAGAATGGATCCTTTCTAGAGAAGGAGTTTCTCTCGAAAGAAGTGAGTGGGAGGAAAGTATAACTTGATGAGGTAAATGTACCTGCTCCCTTATTGGAAAGTAGTTCATCACATAAATCTATTTCTGTGACTCCTACACAAATTAGTGAGGAAGCTAATGATGATGATCATGTAACTTAAGATCAAGTTACTACCAAACCTCGTAGGCCAACCAGAGTAAGATCCGCACTAGAGTGGTATGGTAATCCTTTTCAGGAGGTCGTATTACTTGACCATGAAGAACCTATGAACTATGAGGAAGTAATGATGAGCCCAGATTCCGCGAAATGGCTTGAGGCCATGAAATCTGAGATGGGATCCATGTATGAGAACAAAGTGTGGATTTTGGTTGACTTGCCCGATGATCGGCAAGCCATCGAGAATAAATTGATCTTCAAGAAGAAGACTGACGCTGACGGTAATGTTACTGTCTACAAAGCACTACTTGTTGCGAAAGGTTTTCAACAAGTTCAAGGAGTTGACTACAATGAGACCTTCTCACCCATAGCGATGCTTAAGTCCGTCCGAATTATGTTAGCAATTGCTGCATTTTTATGATTATGAAATTTGGAAATGGATGTAAAGACCGCGTTCCTGAATGGATTTCTGGAAGAAGAGTTGTATATGATGCAACCTGAAGGTTTTATCGATCCAAAGGATGCTAACAAAGTGTGCAAGCTCCAGCGATCCATTTATGGACTGGTGCAAGCATCTCGGAGTTGGAATAAACGTTTTGATAGTGTGATCAATGCATATGGTTTTATCTGAGACTTTTGGAGAAGCCTGTATTTATAAGAAAGTGAGTGGGAACTCTGTAGCATTTCCAATATTATATGTGGATAACATATTGTTGATTGGAAATGATATAGAATTACTGGATAGCATAAAAGGATACTTGAACAAGAGTTTTTCAATGAAAGACCTCAGTAAAGCTGCTTATATATTGGGCATCAAGATCTACAGAGATAGATCAAGACGCTTAATTGGACTTTCACAAAGCACATACCTTGATAAATTTTTGAAGAAGTTCAAAATGGATCAAGCAAAGAAAGGGTTCTTGCCTGTGTTACAAGGTGTGAAGTTGAGTCAGACTCAATGCCCGACCACTGCAGAAGATAGAGAGAAAATGAAAGGTGTTCCCTATGCTTCAGCCATAGGCTCTATCATGTATGCAATGCTGTGTACCAGACCTGATGTGTGCCTTGCTATTAGTTTATCAGGAGGTACCAAAGTAGTCCAGGAGCGGATCACTGGACAGCTGTCAAGAACATCCTGAAATACCTGAAAAGAACTAAGGATATGTTTCTCGTTTATGGAGGTGACAAAGAGCTCATCGTAAATGGTTACGTCGATGCAAGCTTTGACATTGATCCGGATGACTCTAAGTCACAAACCGTCTACGTATTTATATTGAACGGTGGAGCTGTCAGTTGGTGCAGGTCTAAGCAAAGCATCGTGGCGGGCTCTACGTGTGAAGTGGAGTACATAGATGCTTCGGAAGAAGCAAATGAAGGAGTCTGGATGAAGGAGTTCATATTCGATCTAGGTGTCATACCTAGTGCATTGGGTCCAATGAAAATCTTTTGTGACAATACTGGTGCAATTGCCTTGGCAAAGGAATCCAGATTTCACAAGAGAACCCAGCACATCAAGAGATGCTTCAATTCCATCCGTGATCAAGTCAAGGAGGGAGACATGGAGATTTGCAAGATACATACGGATCTCAATGTTGCAGACCCGTTGACTAAGCCTCTCTCACAAGCAAAACATGATCAACACCAAGACTCCATGGGTGTTAGAATCATTACTGTATAATCTAGATTATTGACTCTAGTGCAAGTGGGAGAATGAAGGAAATATGCCCTAGAGGCAATAATAAAGTTGTTATTTATATTCCCTTATATCATGATAAATGTTTATTATTCATGCTAGAATTGTATTAACCGGAAACTTAGTACATGTGTGAATACATAGACAAACAGAGTGTCACTAGTATGACTCTACTTGACTAGCTCGTTGAATCAAAGATGGTTAAGTTTCCTAGCCATAGACATGAGTTGTCATTTGATTAACGGGATCACATCATTAGAGAAGGATATGATTGACTTGACCCATTCATTCCGTTAGCTTAGCACTTCATCGTTTAGTATATTGCTAAGTTGGCATAGATCGAGATTAGGATTTGTCTCTCCAATTATCGGAGAGGTATCTCTAGGCCCTCTCGGTAATGCACATCACTATAAGCCTTGCAAGCAATGTGACTAATGAGTTACTTGCGGGATGATGCATTACAGAACGAGTAAAGAGACTTGCCGATAACGACATTGAACTAGGTATTGAGATACCGACGATCGAATCTCGGGCAAGTAACATACCGATGACAAAGGGAACAACGTATATTGTTATGCGATTTGATCGATAAAGATCTTCGTAGAATATGTAGGAACCAATATGAGCATCCAGGTTCCGCTATTGGTTATTGACCGGAGATGAGTCTCGGTCATGTCTACATAGTACTCGAACCCGTAGGGTCCGCATGCTTAACGTTCGGTGACGACCGGTATTATGAGTTTATGTGTTTTGATGTACGGAAGGTAGTTCGGAGTCCCAAATATGATCACAGACCCGACGAGGAGTCTCGAAATGGTTGAGACATAAAGATCGATATATTGGATGACTATGTTTGGACATCGGAAAGGTTTCGAGAGAGTTCGGGCATATACCGGAGTACCGAGGGGGTTATTGGAACCCCCCGGGGAGTCAGTGGGCCTTAATGGGCCAGAGTGGAAAGGAGGAGGAGGCGGCCAAGGTGGGGGCACGCCCCCCAAGCCCAATCCGAATTGGGAGGGGGGCCGACCCCCCTTTCATTCTCTTCTTCTTCCCCTTCCTTCCCTCTCCTACTCCAACTAGGGAAGGGGGAATCCTACTCCCACCGGGAGTAGGACTCCCCCCTTGCGCGCGCCTAGGAGGCCGACCCTCTCCCCCTCCTCCACTCCTTTATATACGGGGGAGGGGGGCACCCCATAGACACACAAGTTGATCATTGATCTTTTAGCCGTCCCGGGGCTAAAAGAAAAAATAAAATAAAAAGGGAACACCCTCCCGGGGCTCCGGCCCAGCAGGCCACCGGCCCAACTGGGCCACGAACCACCAGGCCGGCCCACCCCCGCACCCCATAAACCTCCCCCACTCCCCACTTGCCCCACCGACACCCGCACTCCTCCCCCCAAAATATATCCCCCTATCTCCCGATTGGATCGGGATCAAGATGAGGAGGCCGCCGTACGCCGCCGCCTCGTCATGGTTCGCGGCCGCCCGGAGCCCACGCCGCCTCGCCGGACCTCCCCACTGGCCTGCCACCCGCTCCGCCGGGTCGTCCCCGTCAACCACCCCGACCCCACTGCCCCGTCCCTACTCCCCGCTGTGAGCACGCGCCCCACCTCGGTCCTCCTTTCTCCCTCATTCCGCGCTCACCGTGCTCCGCCGCTGGCCATGCCCCGGTCCACGCCCCTGCACGCCCCTAGTCGCATCACAGCGCCGGCCAGGTCGTAGACCCCCTGCAGCTCGCGCCCGTGCCCCGCGTCCATCCACTGCCGCCCGTGTTGTGCCTAGCTGCTGCCGCACGCGCACGCCCATGCATGCCAACACCGACGCGCCCGAGCTCGTGCTCCCCCGCTCGCGCCTCCCCACTTGCGCTGGCCGCCGCCGTCGTTTCCCCCCTCCTCGTGCTCGCTCGCGCCCCTCGCCCATGGCATGTGCCTTGGCTGGCGCCGTTCGCAGTCGCCGCTGCCCTTCCCCTTCCCCGCCGCAGATACCGTCTCCGCCCCCCGTCGCGTCCCCCTGCGGTTGCCGCTCGCACCACCGCCGTAGCCACCTCGCTCGACTCCGCCTCTGGCTTCTGCCGCTCCGGCCACTCGCCATGGCCTCGCCACTTCCGCCGGAGGCGGACAGCCTCCGTCTCTGTGGGCGGGCGTCCTGGCGCCCCGCACCCCATCCACCGCCCGCGCCCGTTTGGCCCTATGGGTCACTGCCCAGTGGGCCCCCCCACCCACGCCCGTGTTTAAAAAGAAAGAAGAATAAAAATAATAATATAATTAAAAGTAAGTAATTAATTAATTATTTAATTAGTTAACTTAATTAGATCTGCTAAATTAACCTAATTACTTATTAAACTAACTAATCCTATTTAGTTAACCAAAGTCAATCACAACCGGGACCCACGCGTCAGTTTGACCAAGTCAACTGACAGTCGACTGCTGACATCACCCAGATGTCATGCTGACATCATAATGGCATTTCCAAATTAGTTTAATTCTGTTAAATTTCAAAAATGATTTAAAACTTTGAAAATTAATATAAATTAAACCCTAGCTCGAATGAAAAAACTTTGTACATGAAAGTTGCTCAGAACGACGAGACGAATCTGGTTACTTAGCCCGTTCGTCCGCCACACATCCCTAGCATAGCGAACACCCAACTTTTCCCCTCCAATTCATCTGTCCGAAAACGCGAAACATCGGGGATATTTTCCCGGATGTTTCCCCCCTTCACCGGTATCATCTCATACCGCGTTAGAACATGTCTAGCTATGCCTGTTATCCTGTTATGCACTTGCTTGCTATGTATTTACTGTTTCTCCCCCTCTTCTCTTCGGTAACCCCGTGACGATGCTGATGCCCCTGTGGTCGACTACGTCACCGACGACCCCTCCGTCTTGTCTGAGCAACCAGGCAAGCCCCCCCTTGATCACCGGATATCGCCTATTCCTTCTCTATACTGCTTGCATTAGAGTAGTGTAGCATGTTACTGCTTTTGGTTAATCCTATTCTGATGCATAGCATGTCATTGTTACCCTTACCTGTTGTCCTACTGCTTAGTATAGGATGCTAGTGTTCCATCAGTGGACCTACACTCTTGTCCGTCTGCCATGCTATACTACTGGGTCGTGATCACTTCGGGGGTGATCACGGGCATATGCTATATACTTTATACTATTACATTACTTATGATACTGTTCGGAGATGGGGGCTGAAGGGGCAGGTGGCTCCATCCCGGTAGAGGTGGGCCTGGGTTCCCGATGGCCCCGATCACATTACTTTGTGGCGGAGCGACAGGCAGGTTGAGACCACCTAGGAGAGAGGTGATCCTGCCCTGGTCGGGCGTTCGTGGATACTTAACACGCTTAACGAGATCTTGGTATTTGATCCGAGTTCCGCCACCGCCTATACGCACTAACCAACTACGCGGGAACAGTTATGGGCACTCGGCGTCGTGGTATTAGCCGAAGCTCTTTTTGACGTCAGCGACTGAGCGGCGCGCGCCGCATTGGACCGTAAGCTCGCGCTTGTATTAAGGGGGCTAGGTCTGCCTCCGGCCACAGACGCGAACGTCTTTGGTGTGCAATGGGCGATGGGCCCAGACCCCTGCGTGCATAGGATTTAGACCGGCGTGCTGACCTCTCTGTTGAGCCTAGGTGGAGCGGCGACGTGTTGATCTTCCGAGGCCACCCAGGAAAGTGTGTCCAGCCAAATGGGATCGAGCATGTTGGGAAATGTGGTGCACCCCTCCAGGGAAGTTTATCTATTCGAATAGCCGTGATCTTCAGTAACAGGATGACCTGGAGTTGTACCTTGACCTTATGGAAACTAGAACCGGATACTTAATAAAACACAGCCTTCCAAGTGCCAGATATAACCCGGTGATCGCTCTCTAACAGGGAAACGAGGAGAGGATCGTCGGGTAGGTTTCTGCTATGCGATGCTACTTGGTAAACTTACCATCTACTCTCTTCTACATGCTGCAAAATGGAGGCTTCCAGAAGCGTAGTCTTTGATAGGACTAGCTATCCCCCTCTTATTCTGGCATTCTACAGTTCAGTCCACCGATATTTCCCCTTTACACAGATACCCATGCATATGCAGTGTAGATCCTTGCTTAAGAGTACTTTGGATGAGTACTCATGGTTTCTTTTCTCCCTCCTTCCCCCCTTTCCTTTCTTTCTGGTTGTCGCAACCAGATGCTGGTGCCCAGGAGCCAGACGCCACCGTCCACGCATTTAATTCTACTACATCGAGGTGCCTACTACTACGCAAGTGTGTCAGCGACGATTTACCAAGAGTAGTTTAGGAGGATCCTAGGCAGGAGGTCTGCGCCTCTTCGATCTCAGTATCCCAGTTTGTGCTAGCCTTCTTAAGGCAAACTTTTTAACTTATGTCCAGACTCAGATATTGTTGCTTCCGCTGACTCGTCTATGATCGAGCACTTGTATTCGAGCCCCCGAGGCCCCTGGCTTGTATTATGATGCTTGTATGACTTATTTATGTTTTAGAGTTGTGTTGTGATATCTTCCCGTGAGTCCCTAATCTTGATCGTACATGTTTTGCATGCATGATTAGTGTACGATTGAATCAAGGGCGTCACAAGTTGGTATAAGAGCCGACTGCCTGTAGGAAACCCCCTTCCACACTCTTTGGCCGAAGTTGAGTCTAGTCATTGAAAAAGTTTCTTACTAACATGGCTGTGCGGCTTACGGGCCCACGTCGCCATTGGGTGGTATTAGGATCTTTTACTCCTCGATCTTTACTTTGGGACGCTGATCTCTCTTCTATTCGGGTTAAAATGAAATTACTAACTCTAACATTAGGATCTCGTGATCACATCCACCCGGAGAGCCCCTTCAGTGTTGTTGATTGCCGGCTGCACTAGAAGATCCCGAAGTTACTCTCCGATGTTTCCTTGATACTTTGTGCCATGGCTTTTGCAATTCCATTCCATCGATAAACCCCAATGGAGAACCAAGTACACCTGCCATTCTTACAATCATTCCCGTTGATCTTGTTATTACAAGATACCCTGAAATTCTCTCTAATGTTCTGAGAATACTTGGTGCCTACTGCCTTGCAGTTCTTTGCCACATGAATACCCCTACAGATAATTTCTCGCACTTACCGAGTATCCACTCATCCCCAGTTGATTCATGTATGTCACAAATCTTCGAAATACCATTCGATCTTCCGAAAATCCTCAGCCTATTGCTCTTGAAATTCTTGCTTGCTTACATTATGGTTGATCCCATAAGTCTAGTAATCTTATTACCATCCTTTGTCACTATCATTTTGAGTCCGTTGATTCAATATGCTGCAGATGCTTGCAATCCTCAGGATTTATTCTTCCGGCTCAGACATCGTTTTAAACATGAGCTGGTTCTCGACCAATCGGATTGCCATCAATTGTACCATAAGTCTACGCAACTTATCCATCCTTAACCAGAGCGTTTGCTTCTGATCCCTTGATCAGAAATCATAATTGTTTTGCATTTGAGCTTTGAATTAGTCAGTTGTTTCTATAGTCTGATCTCCTTGCATTATTTCTTCCTCTGGTTGACTACCGATGCTCAAATCAGATCCCTTGAGGACCACCGGGTCCTTTGTTGGATTTTATCCGATAGCGTCCTTCATAGTCAATCACTTTGTAAGTTCTTTCTCCATTGGTAAATCCTATCCTCTGATTGACCAACCATGCTCTGCTTTCGAGCTTGTGTTATTTACTCCTGAAGTTTGTGGTATATGTTCCTAAGAGACCCTGATGGGTTGAACCTATGCCTTTTCCTAATCTATGTGATCCTGAAAGATTTCACGGGTCATACTCATCTGGTATTTCACCAGGCAAAACTTTCAATACTAATGCCAATTATCGAAACGAGAAGTGAATGGAAGGTTATGCATTGAGGAAGTGGGAGTCGAACTTGAACCTTTGTGTTCATGCCCATGAACACGATGTAGATCCTATCATGGAAGCTTCTTGTAATAATAACTATTTCCTTGATATAATATCATTTGGTATCTGTGAATTGATCCTTTGCAAACGTGGTTCCGGCCATATTTTCTCCTTGATTCCATTTCTTGGACAAGTTAAATCACTTGTCTTCTGCAGGTCAATACGCCTGCCCAACCTCTATTATGATCTACCTTTGAGTATTACCCCTGGTATCTCGAGGATATCTTGCCATTGCACTACATCTTATAAACTTTGATGAAGTACTACCTTACCTTGTCTTTGTCACTTCATGGGTTCTGGGTTGTTTGTCGACCGAGAACACCGATAAGTGAATCGATTCCGCACTCTGATTCAATAACTCTTAAGTAATGTTCGTTGCTTACGAGTTTAATAATCCTTCAAGTCATTCCTAGCCTGATCGGCTATACCATTATCGTGCCAAATTTTAACTGTGCTACCTGGTCCTTCTTCCTGGAGCACAAATTTTCGACGATGAGCTAAGCTTACACTACAAAAAATACACTTCCGTGATGATACGTGTTTGTCACAGTAGGTCGCGTTTTCTGTCATGCATGTACATCCAAGATGATTTTATGACAGAATCAAGATAGTCATACCTGTGCTGTCATAGAAGTGTTCCATGACATTACCAAAATTATCATCACAGAAGTGTCCACTTCCATGACGATAAATAGCCCGTCACAGAAGTGCTTTCATCAAGGGTGACCGACACGTGGCATCCATCGTAACGGACTGCCGTTAAGCTATCGGGTCGGGTTTTAGATCCGATAACCCGTTAACAATCCCGACCAATGGGGATTTTCCACGTGTAAAATCATCATTGGCTGGAGGAAACACGTGTTGGCTCATCGCTGGGACAGATGTCATCCACTCATTGGACATAAGGCGCCTATGATACGTCGACACGTGGCACGGCCCAAAAGAGGCCCATTCATGTGAAAAGGCCGGCCCGTTTGACTTGGTCAAAAAGTGGCGGGCCGGCCCATGGAAAGCCTGTTAACGGCCCGTTCGCATATAGCCTATTTACAGCCCGCTAACCCAAGGCACGTTACGCCCTGTTCGAATTAGGCCCCAGTAGCGTCATCTGAGCCATCCAATATGATTCCAGCCCATTTTCACTTCTGGCCCATGTATGGCCCATGACGTCTTTCGACCCATATGAGGCCCTATGTAACTCTTGGCCTATTAACGGCCCGTGGTGAAACTGGCCCGTAATGAACAGTGTATCACATTACACCCATTAATGGCCCGTGGTGAAACTGGCCCGTAAAGAACAGTGTATCACTTTATACCCATTAACGGCCCGTTATTCCGTTGGGCTGTTTCCAGCCCATGTTATCTTTCAGCCTTCTCAGAGCCCATTTATTCTTGGGATCATTTCCAGCATTCGTTTACTTACGGCCCGTTACTGTCATTTTCTGCTTGTGGGCGAAATTCAGCCCATGGTTATAGTCGGTCCGTTTGTGGTCCGTTAATACGTTGGGCTGTTTTCATAGCGTCATCAAATACGACCTATTAAGGATGGCCCGTTATGGTCGGCCCATGAACAGACGATTCCAACTCTAGCCCGTTTACGGCCAGAATGCGGTCTATTTGGCGCAAGTTTGGCCAATCGATCATACGGCCCGTATAAGGCCCATTGATGATACGACCCGTAGAAGGCCCATTGTTTCTACGGCCCATAGAAGTCCCACTGTTTCTACGACCCGTAGAAGGCCCACTGTTTATACGGCCCGTAGGAGGCCCAGTGTCACTACAGTAAATATTAGCCCATGGTTATTGTGGCCTAGTTTTAAAAAATAGGTTATTGCAGCCACTAGCAAACCACAGAAAAAGAACTGCACTGACTACAAGCAAACAAATAAACAAGACAACAAGGAAATAAATAAGCAAGCAACTTACACTAGGCTATCACGGCTATTACACATATTACATCCACTAGGCATCAAAGTTCGCCACCAGTGCAAATATAGGGAACACATCAGCATATAAACGCCGTAGCAAAACAAGTCCAGAACTGAAACCACTTCAAAAGAGCTGAAGAAACAATATCCTGGGTACCCGTAATGCTGGCAAGATGCTTAGCAAGCTTATTAACGTTCTCTTGTTTGGAGCTTAAGTCCTCCAGCGCTTGCTGTTGCACCAGAAAGTATGCATCTGAATTCTGGAGGGACTTCCTCAGTCCTTCGGCTTCTTGTCGCATAACATCTGATCGATGTCTTTAAACTTGAAGTTGAGACTCAAGAAGCCGAACTGATTCAGTAACGAGTTCAAGAGCTGGTGCCGGTGGTAGCCGATAATCTCGAACACTACATCAAGACAGGACTTTGGGGTTGTCTCGGTGTCTTCAATATAGTTTTATCGGGTTTCTTGGAGACCAACAGGGATGTCTCACTATCTTGAACCTTATCTGCATTATTTCCTTTACCATTGCATAACAGGGTACTCTTCTCCAATATTTTATCCGCGTTCTAAAAGAGAAACAAACAAACACATCTTAGGTTTACAATGTAGTATATGAAACTCATTTTGGTAAACCAGTTCAGTAGTAAGGTGGACAGGATAACAGCATGAAAAAAACATATATCTATGTAGTATATTCACAGTATGGTCTATATCATTCTAGTATAAGGTGCAAAATCAAGAGAGATAAAGTTCAAATCATATAAATTTAATACAAAACAGAATAGACATAATATAAGTGTGGGAAACTACACAAAGAAGAATAACACTTGTAATGTGCATGGCATGAGAACACAACTGTTTATTCAATTGAAACTGAAATCAACAAGCAAGTTACAACAGCAAACAGCCAAACACGTTGAATAAACAGGTTTAAAACATACCTGCTATGCCCATTGGAGTTTCAATTGCATCCTTCAAATTTGAAATTAGTTGGTATCAAGAATACAATGATGCAAGAGCAAAGTAGTATGAACCATAGCTACGGAACCTGACCTGAGAACAATTCTTCTTCTGCTTTAAGCATTGACTTCGGGTTCGGAGTGGTGGTCCTCGTGATTTGGGTACTGCAGTTGCCTTACTAACTGCTCGTGTTTGGGTGCTCTGTGGTGGAGATGGTGTTGTGTCAACGGGAACTAGGTGTCTATCTGCTGGGGTTGGGGTTAGAAGGGGTGTAGCTGGTTCTCTGTCCAATTGGGTAGGGGTACAATCTGCATGAGTGTGGGTTATGTGTGGTGGGGCTGGTTCTTGGGCAAGTACAACCGTGGTTCTATCTGCATCGACAGGCACTAGTAGAAAAGGGGGCAATGGCCCAGGCCAGTTCAGCCCATTAGTCCCGGTTCAATCCAAACCGGGACTAATGGAGCTATTTGCCCGTTCAGGAGCCTGGGGGCCGGGCCGGGCCACGTGGGCCATTGGTCCCGGTTCGTCCGGGACCTTTTGGTCCCTTGGTGGGATGAACCGGGACCAATGGGCCTGGCTCTGCCCACCACTATTGGTCCCAAGGTGGCATGAATCAGACCAAAGGCTTCTTTAGTCCCAGTTCATGCCACGAACCGGGACCAATAGTGCTGTTTATATATACCCCTCGCCATGGGCAGAGCACTCCAAAGGTTCTGCTTTTTCTCTTGCCGGGCGAGGGGGGGCTTTGTGGTGCTCTAGATCACCTCCTATGCACATGAGGTGTTCGATGAAATGCCCGAGCCACACTACTTAAGCTTTCTCCTCTCCAAGCTCGACCTCCAACCTCCATTTTCCTCAATATTTGTCTAGGTTTAGCGGTCCACACGCCTGGCCCCTGTCTTCACCACCGTCGATCACCCGCCGATCTCATCGCCAGACCACCGTGGTGAGCCTCTTGTTCTTATCTTCTTTCTGAAAGGAAAAATATTCTTACTTGTATTATTTTCTTACTTTTATTATTGCATCTTATATAGTGCGATGGTTTTGGTATCCGCCGGCCCTCGGCCCTGCCTATGATTCGGATGTGGTATATATTATCTTTTCATAAATATTGGTTCATTTATTGTTTATGAAAATTATGCCGACCAACGTGACATAGATTTTATTTATCTAGGAGGTTGTTGAACCGAAATTCCAACCGACCCTATTGTCGAGAGGTTAAATTTAGTTGAAGAAGAAAACAATTTCTTGAAGGAAAAATAAAAAACTTGAGGAGGAGAAGATGATATTGGAGTTGCATGTTGCGGATGTCGCCGATGATCACAAGATCAAGATGGATGCAATGCGCTTGAAGATGAGAAAGATTAGAAAATATGCCATTCATACCGAGGCTTGGTATCATTATGTCGTTGGATCGGTTGTTACCTTGGTTGCGATTATGATCGCATTTGTTTTCGCATTGAAATGTTTTACATAGTTTCAATGTATGGTTTAATTAATTTAGATGCTCTGCAGAGCTTTATGTTGTTAGATGAGAACTATGTATGTACTTTGGTTTTTATGTGATGATGAACTTCTATTAATTTGGTCACTTAATTATCTATTCATGATGTTCTGTAATGATTTTTGACACACTTAATTATATATAATGCCCGCAGATGAGCCGGCAATGGATGTACGGTGACAGACACACCTCCGAGTACATTAAGGGCGTGCATGATTTTCTCGAAGTGGCTGAGGCAAACAAGCAGAATGGTTTTATGTGTTGTCCATGCCCTATATGTGGTAATACGAAGTCTTACTCTGACCGGAAAATCCTTCACACCCACCTGCTTTACAAGGGTTTCATGCCACACTATAATGTTTGGACGAGGCACGGAGAAATAGGGGTTATGATGGAAGACGGCGAGGAAGAAGAGTACGATGAAAACTATGTGCCCCCTGAATACGGTGATGCTATCGAACATCAAGATGCACTGCATTTATGTGCACGATGGTGCCGCAACGGGCTAAGCTGCTGAAGATCAAGAGGAACCAGACGATGTGCCCGATGATGATGATCTCCGCCGGGTCATTGTCGATGCAAGGACACAATGCAAAAGTCAAAACGAGAAGCTGAAGTTCGATCGCATGTTAGAGGATCACAAAAAAGGGTTGTACCCCAATTGCGAAGATGGCAACACAAAGCTCGGTACCGTCCTCGAATTGCTGCAGTGGAAGGCGAGAATGTCAGCTCGATAAAGGATTTGAGAAGCTACTCAAAATAATGAAGAAGAAGCTTCCAAAGGATAACGAATTGCCCGACAAGACATACGCAGCAAAGAAGGTCGTATGCCCTCTAGGATTGGAGGTGGAGAAGATACATGCATGCCCTAATGATCGTGCATCCTCTACCGTGGTGCCTACAAGGATCTGAACGCATGCCCGGTATGCGGTGCATTGTGGTATAAGATCGACGAGATGACCACCGGTGATGTTGATGGCGAGCCTCCCAGAAGAGGGTTCTGCGAAGGTGATGTGGTATGCTCCTATAATACCACGGTTGAAACGTCTGCTCGTAAACGGAGAGCATGCCAAGTTGATGCGATGGCACAGTGAGGACCGTAAGAAAGAGGGAAGTTGAGAGCACCCGCTGACGGGTCGCAGTGGAGAAAAATCGAGAGAAAGTACTGGGATGAGTTTGCAAAGGACCCAAGGAATGTATTGTTTGCTTTAAGCGCGGATGGCATTAATCCTTTCGGGGAGCAGAGCAACAATCACAGCACCTGGCCCGTGACTCTATGTATGTATAACCTTCCTCCTTGGATGTGCATGAAGCGGAAGTTCATTATGATGCCAGTTCTCATCCAAGGCCCTAAGCAACCCGGCAACGACATTGATGTGTACCTAAGGCCATTAGTTGAAGAACTTTTACAGCTGTGGAATGGAAACGGTATGCATTATGTGGGATGAGCACAAAAGGAGGAATTTGACCTAAAGGCATTGCTGTTCGTGACCATCAACGATTGGCCCGCTTTCGATAACGCTTCGTGACAGACAAACAAGGGATACCACGCATGCACGCACTGTTTACTTGACACCGATAGTATATACCGGGAAGCTGCGGGGAAGAATGTGTACAGGCCATCGTCGATTTCTTTCGACCAACCATCAATGTCGAAACAAAGGCAAGCATTTCAAAGAAGCGAGGCAGATCACGGAAGAAGCCCGCCATGCGCATCGGGTGATCACGCATTTGCTATGGTCAATGATTTACACGTAATCTTTGGAAAGGGTCCCGGCGGACTAGCTGTTCAATGACGCTGAGAATCACACACCCATGTGGAAGAAGAAATCTATATTTTGGGACCTACCCTACTGGAAAGACCTAGAGGTCCGCTCTTTGATCAACGTGATGCACGTGACGAAGAACCTTTGCGTGAACCTTCTAGGCTTCTTGGGCGTGTATGGGAAGACAAAAGATACACCTGAGGCACGAGAGGACCTGCAACGCTTGGTACGAAAAAGAGGGCATGCCTCCGGGCAAAGATGAAGGTCCCGCCAGCCACGCTCTTCTAAAGAAGAGAAAGAAATATTCTTTCAATGCCTGCTCAAGATGAAGGTCCCGACCGCTTCTCGTCAATATAAAGGGAATAATAAATATGCCGGAGAAAAAGTTCCGTAACCTAAAGTCTCATGATCGCCACGTGATTATGACGCAATCGCTTCCGGTTGCATTGAGGGGGCTTCTACCGAAAACATCCGATTAACCATTGTGAAGCTATGTGCATTCCTCAATGCAATATCTCGTAAGGTGATTGATCCAGAAATCGTACCAACGCTAAGGAGTGATGTGGCGCAATGTCTTGCCGCTTTCGAGCTGGTGTTCCCACCATCCTTCTTCAATATCATGACGCACGCCCTAGTTCATCTAGTCGACGAGATTGTCATTCGGGGCCCGTATTTCTACACAATATGTACCCCTTTGAGAGGTTCATGGGAGTCCTAAAGAAATATGTTAGTAACCGCGCTTAGGCCGAAGGAAGCATCTCCATGGGCCATCAAACGAGAGGATGTCATCGGGTTTTGTGTTGACTTCATTCCTGGCCTTAAGAAGATAGGTCTCCCTAAATCGCGGTATGAGGGGAGATCGACTTAAAAGGCACGCTTGGAAGGGACTCAATAATATGCAGGGACAGATATTCTTGGTCTCAAGCACACTACACAGTTCTACATAACTCTACCTTGGTGACCCCGTATGTCGATGAACACAAGAACAGTCTGCGCTCCAAACACCCGGAGCAAAGGCGGCGATCGGATTACATGTGAACACATCAGACTTTCAGCAGCTTGGTTGGAAACACGCCTCGTAGGTGACAGCACTGTTTGTGATGAGCTGTACTTGTTGTCCAGGGACCATCTTCGATCGTAATGATTTGGAAAGGATACGAGATAAATAGGAATACATTTTACACGATTGACCAAGATGAAAAGAGCACCAACCAAAATAGCGGTGTCCGCTTTGATGCAGCAACCGACAAGGAAATGACACATATTATGGTTACATAGTAGACATATGGGAACTTGACTACAGAGTAGATTTTAAGGTCCCTTTGTTTAAGTGCAAGTGGGTCAATCTGTCAGGAGGCGGGGTACAGGTAGACCCACAGTACGGAATGACAATAGTGGATCTGAAAAATCTTGGGTACACTGATGAACCGCTCGTCCTAGACAATGATGTGGCACATGTTATCTATGTGAAGGACATGTCTACTAGACCGAGGAAAAGAAAAGATAAGGAAGCGAATACATCATACAATGAGCCAAAGCGCCACATAGTTCTTTCAGGAAAAAGGGACATCCACGGGAGTGGAGGGCAAGATGTACATGTCTGAATAGTATGAAAAGTTTCATGAAATTCCCTTCAAAGTCAAGGCTAACCCAAGCATCCCGATAAACGATGAAGATTATCCATGGTTACGGAGCAATAAGCAAGCGACACAAGCGAAGAAAAAGTGAAGACTTTCTCCCGCAACTATTATGATGATACCATGCCAACTTTGTAATGCATTTAGTACGATACCATTGTCCGTTTTGTACATGCACATGCTATGCCAACTTTTTCAGAGTTCATTTGAAAACTATGAATTTGAAAACCTCGCCAACCGAAGGGCGCTCACACCGGTTTATAAGCCCGTCCCTCTACAGGCCTTGTTGAGCTCACAAACTTGTGATTCACACAAATTTCAAAGAATTCAAATTTGAAAACTAATGGCACAAACAGAAAGTTTATAATTTTGCTGACCTAAAAGCAAAAAGAATTAAAAAATAAAGCAAAAAACCAAAAGAAAATAAATAATGCAGAAAACAAAACAAAAAACTTGAATAAAAATAAAAATAGCAACAATAAGTATTTTGTTGTAAGTAGAAACAAAATAAAATAAATAAAGCAACAAAGAAAACAAAAAAGTGTTTTCAAATTTGAAAACTAATGGCACTAACAGAAAGTTTATAATTTTTCTAAAACTAAAAGCAAAAAGAATTAAAAAATAAAGCAAAAAACAACAAAAAATAAATAATGCAGAAAGCAAAACAAAAAACTGGAAAAAAATAAAAATAGCAATAAAGAAGTATTTTGTTGTAAGTAGAAACAAAATAAAATAAATAAAGCAACAAAGAAAACAAAAACTAAAAAAAGTGCCACCCATCGGGCCCCCACGGCCTGAATACGACTAGAAACCCTACCAAGGCCGAGATTCAGGCCCTGGAGGCCCAAGAGGCCCACAGCACAGATTGCAGGTTTAGGCCCAAAGCCCTGCTTTTAGAGAGGAGTTCGAGAGGGAAGGCGCACCGCACCTTATACACCTGTGCGCCTCCCTCTCAACTAGCGAGGTGGGACTAAATCTTTGGGTTCGGGGCAGCACAGGCCTGTGGTCCTGATTGGTGGCACCAACCGACTAAAGGGGCATTGGTCCCGGTTCATGGAACAAACCGACTAATGCCCCCTTTAGTCGGTTGGTGCCACCAACCGACCAAAGCCCGCCGCTTCCGCCCTTTGGGCTCTTTGAAAACAGGCCTTTGGTCCCGGTTGGTGGCACCAACGGGACTAAAAAGGTAACATTAGTCCCGGCTTGTGCCACGAACCGACCAATGCACTTTCTATATATACAGGACTTTGCGAAAATTTCATTCAGTTCCTCATCCCGCCGCAGACGCCGCCCTCCGCTTCGACGCCGCCTCGTCGTTGTTGTTCACAGACGCCGTCGCCGCTTCGCCGCCGCCGCTTGCCGCCATCGTTGCCGCCGCCCGCTTCGACGCCGCCGCCGCTTCGCCGCCGCTTCGCCTGCTGCCTGCTGCCCGCTGCCGCTTCGAGCCCGCTGGCCGTCGCTACCGAGCCCGCCGTCTGCTCGCCGCCCTTCGCCCGCCCAGCCCGTCACATCGCCTTGCCCCGAGCCCGCCGTCGCCGCCTGCCTCACGCCGCCGAGCCGTCGTCACCTGCCTCAAGGCCGCCCGAGCCTGCTCGCCACACCGACGCCTCGCTATCACCTCGCCAAGCCGCCCCCATTGTGAGCCGCCGTCGAGCCTCTGCTCATATGTTGCAATATGTTTTTTATTTTTATTAGTTTATTTTTTTGTTCATATGTGATGTATATGTGTATGTGGCTATAATGTATATGTTTTTATTTTTATTAGTTTAGTTTTTGTTCATATATAGAAAGTTACAATTTTAATTAGGTTAGTGCAGGAAAAGGTTAGTGCATTTTAATTAGGTTAGTGTAGAGGAAAAGTAAAATAAGGAAAAGGAAGAAAAGAGGAAGAAGGAAGAAGGAAGAAGAAGAAGAAAAGAATGAGAGGAAAAGAAGAAGAAGAGGAGAAGAAGAAAGGAATAGAGGAGAAGAAGAAAAAATAGAAAAAAATTCTATTTTTTCTTCTTCTCCTCTATTCTTTTCTTCTTCTCCTCTTTTATTTCTTCTTTTTTTCTTTTTCTTCTTCCTTCTTCCTTCTTCCTCTTTTTTCTTCCTTTTCCTTATTTTCCTTTCTCGAGGGATAAGGAGAAAAAGAAGAGGAGAAGAAGAAAGAAAGGAATACAGGAGAAAGAAGAAACTTCCAACACGAGGGGGGTACCGATACCCCCTCCCCGATAACATTATTTTCCTATGTATATGTATGTTGCGTCATTGTCGATATAACGAGGGTGTCGAGGATCGCCGAGGGGTCGAGGGTCGGGAACTAGGGTAGAGGGTCGAGGGTCGTTAAGGGGTCAAGGGTCGAAGGTTTCATGGTCGAGGGTTCCTATAGTGTCAAAGTATTGAAGAAATCCATGGCTTCATCATTAGCCGGAAGTAACCATGGCATGATGGTACGAAGTCCTCCAAAGTTATTCTGGAATGGAGTCCCGGATAGGATAATTTGCCTTTTTGTATGAATTTCAGCAAAGGCCTTTCAAATAACGATATTCGGAAGGTTCTTGTTGAACTTTGTACCAAAAAGCGAATTATCCTATTTGGGACTCCGTTCCAAAATAACTTTGGAGAGCTTCGTACCATCATGCACCTACATTTCGCCTAATGATGAAGACATGGTTTTGTTGAATCTTTTGACACTAGGCAACCTCCCGACCCTCGGCGATCCTCGACCCTTGACCTCGACCGCCGACGATCCACGACCCTCTACCCTATCAAGCGCCGATGCCCACGCCACTTGTGGGACATAGATGTAGTGTTCAACGCCGACCCCCTCCCGATAGCTTCAACACGTGGGGGGAGGGGTCGATATTACCCCCTCCTTGAAGCGTTCTCGAGGCCACCCCCTAACCCTTGAAGCGTAGTCGAGGCCACCCCAAACCCTAGAGAAGCAGCGTCGAGGCCACTAATATGATTCCTTATGTGATTAGCTAGCTAGTTCTACGTTTGCCACTAATATATCCATATCTGTCATGTTTGAATAATAATTGCCATGTTGTAAATATTTGTAGAAACTATGGACACCCCCCGAGACGAAGCACAAGAAGCGTTGTTGAGGGACATAATCGCACAAGGAAGTGATGCCGTCTGCTCGTTGATGTTTCTCAACGACAACGATGGTCTGGAAGGAGAGGATGAAGAAGCAGCTGGTTATGATTTACATGGCTCCGATGACCCAATGCCGGTGCAAGAAGGACAGGGTGAAGAAGTAGACCGTGAGGACGGCTCCGGTGATCACCAAACCGAGTCCGGCCAGGTATATATATTAGTTAAGCCTATGCTGACTAGCTAATTGATGCATTCATTGTTTTGGTATGTACACATATCAATTAACTCTCGTCTTTGTTCTTTTTTCTAGCCCTCCAGATCAAGCACAACTTCGGTAAAGAGACGAGGCCCGAAGAAAAAGTTGAGCTCGGATGAAAAGTTTGAGATCATACAAATCGCTACGACGGCCAACCGATTGAACCCTACCGGACAAAGAAGGCATTTGTTGCTCAAAGGCGGGTTCTCGTTAGGGACATGATCCCGATCAGCATCCACCAATGGTATAAGCCTAAGAACGAAGACCACGAGGTGTCTTATGTCAATGATATGCGTAAAATGATCTTTGGACCGAGCTGAAGTCAAATTTTACCCTACCGCTAGAGGATGATCCGGAGAAGCCAGTAATAGAGCCATTAATCAAGTCTTTTGCTCTTAAGAAGATGGCAGACCTATTCAGGAATTGGAAGAAAGAACTCAATACGTATGTCAAAAAAAATGAGACACCAGAATTCAAGGGCAAATATGAGAAGATCGTAGATGATCGCCCGCATATGTGGCCTACAAGACATCGGAAAAGAGTAAAAAGATGTTGGTGACAAACAAGAGAAATGCTGCGAAGAAGAAGCTTAACCATCACGGGGTCGTGGCTACCTCGTAGCCCGGCCTAAGTGGGCCAAGGCTGAGAATGATCTCGCTTGATAAAGGGATCGAACCAGAGACAATGAATCGCCAGACCGTTGCGGACTTGGTTCTTCGGGTCATGGATCCTTGGACCCTATAATAGGGAAGTGCATTTGAACGGACGAACAATTGGACATACCAAATAAGAGGCTTCAGCAATATATCAAAGCAACAAGCAGCAAGGGAAGTTCGTTCGAACAGGAGAAGGACGAGCTCACAATGGCCCTCGGGAATCCTGAGCACCACTGGACGGACACGAGGCACGCCAGTTCGCTTTCGTGGAAGGCTGGATTTTGACGCAGGGGTTACAAAACCCATGAGAGGAGGAAGAAACCGGAGCAGAGCTAAATGCATGCGCTGCATGAAAGGGTAATGGGGCTAGAGGAACGAGAAGCGCAGATCACAAAGAACGACCGCCGAAGCTTCCCCGGTTACCCTGCCATCTCAGCGGAGAAGCAGCGTGGCTTCCACCGAGCTGCTTCAGCCAGAGCAGCATGCCTTGACGGCTCCTGCCAGCTATCCCGTGGATGCTATCACGGATGCTGAAAATTGCCACCTTATGGCGCAATGGAGCAGTTTGAAGGTCAAGGCGGCTATTGGCTCTGTTTATCCTACTAAACCCGACTCAACTTTTCACTGCTGGCCGATTCCAGAAGGATATGCTCAGGTGATGGTCGATGAAATAACAGAGGGATTTGAGGACCTCCGGCCTGACCACCCTACCGGTGAAGGGGAGTATCGGCTGGGTTCTGCTCTGAAGACTCCATGCCTATGGCGGAAGGATCTCATCAACCTTCCGAACTGGACGCCTCCGCCTCCTCCTCCTCCTCCGGCGAGTCAGGCACTCCGCCTCCTCCACCGCCTCCTCCTCCCGTGAGTGGACGATCAGGGCACTCGGCCGGCTCCTTCTCCGGCGTGGCGGCACTCCGCCTCCTTCTCCGCTGCGCTGCTCGCCCGAGCAGCCAGCCTCCTCCTTCTCCGCCTCGTCATCAAGGGCAGAAGAGACCCGCCGCCGCTCCGGCTGCTCCGGCGCGTCGTAGTCCTTCTCCTCCGCCTCGTAAGGAAGGAAAGAAGACATCTGCTCCGTCTGCTCTGCCGGAGTTTAGCAGTACAGCCAAAGGCGGGAGGAGATACAGATTCGGTCCTTCTCTGAAGACTCCAGAGAAGTTACCGTACGAGGGGAGCGAGGAGGAAAACGCGAAGATCGCGCAGACCAAGTGGATGACTGGTTTCAAGGGTTGAAAGCAAAGAGACATCCACCTCCGGAGGAGAAGGTAGATCCGGTGAAAGCGAAGCGCACTCTGCCCCCGACAAAACCACCCAAGTCTCCGCCGAAGGCAACTATGAGCGCATTATTGGAAAGGCATTTGCCGGGCGGAGAGGTCGGGAAGTACTATCGATGATCAAAGGATGAAAGAACGACGAGCTGGGAAATAAATTGCCCAGCTCGGCGAACAAGCTTAAGCAATCGTGCCCCGCTCAAGGTGCTGCTAGCGACATCGCCGATCCGAGGATGGTGCCCGGTTATGGCAATCCTGCAGATTACCCGCCTGACGATGTACATTATGATTGCTTGGAGGTGCAGATACAAAGATACGAGTACGGGAAGCCTCTCGTCAAAGATGAAAGTTCTCTATCAACGATGATGCGAAGATTGCATGATTGGTACATGAAAACCTGCAAAGAGTCTGAGAGGAGGAGTACTTTGTATGTGAGAGTTAAAAAGGAGCATGACCTCCTTGGAATTGAACTGTTGCCTATTCCATTTGAAGAGTTCTATCAGTTTTTCAATCAATTGGCCCTCGATAAAGCAACGGTCACCTGCCATCGTCTGTAAGTAGTACTACTTCTGTCATTAAGTCCATCTATATAACTCAGCCCTTTCATTGCATGTATTTATAATTATCCTCACTATATTATGCAGATTGAAGATCGCCGAATTGAAGAAAAGACAAGTGGGTGATATTGGGTTCATTAACACATATCTCATAGATAAAACTGAGGTTGAATTTCGTGAAAGAAAATACCGAGGCCAACTTGCTACAATCGTTGGTAATAAATGAACACAAAGATATAATACTCTTTCCTTACAACTTCAAGTGAGTGTTACTGTCTTGTGGCATATTCGGTTTCCTTATTAGTCCAAAGTTATAGTAATGTAATATTGATGAGTTATGCATGTGCGCAGCTACCACTATATTCTCCTAGAGATTAAGCTTGAGAAGGAGTAGTAACTGTCTTAGACTCCAAGCTTAAAAGATCCCAAGGAGTATCGGACATGACTGAAATGCTCGAGAAGTAAGTTAAATCGATCATTATCCACCATATCAGCAACTTTGTTCATTTCTGATATCAAGTAATTGTTTTCTTTGTATGGCAGGGCTTGGAGAAAATTCACCAAAAAAGCTCCGGGACTACCGAAGAAGCTGCAATTTAGACACCGGAAAGTAAGTACTATATAGTAGCATAATCCACGCATCTCCTAGTGATTCAAGCGCTAGTTTCATCAATACCATTTAGCATGCTTGCTAATTATCAGTTTGATGGACCTCTATTTCTTGTAAAGTGGTTGTGGTAGGAACAAGGGAATGATTTCTGTGGATACTACGTTTGCGAGTCCATCCGCCACACGACCTGTGAGCGGGGCTACTCCGACAAACAATATGAAGTGCGCAAATAAAAATATTCACAATTTTATTTTATTACCATCATTTGTGTTGAGTTTCATTCATTCATATATATATATATATATGTATTGACCCCTTTCTTAAAATTAGATGTTTCGGATGTGGGATGAACTCCTAGCACCAGATCGCATGTGAGCAATTCAAGAGGAATTGGCGACATTCTTTCTTGACCACGTGATCGCTGAAGACGGAGAATACTACGTGGACCACGCATCCGTATGTTAGGAGATTATATATTTGTAAAAGATAATTATTGTATATATGTAGCCGGTAGTGTCGGATAGATATACGAGAACTTGTTGTTCGACCAATCTCTCCGAGAAGGAGAGGTGGTCGATATCACTTCTCTCTGTATGCATATATGTTCATGACGATCTTCTATTTGCTTAATTACTAGCTAGCTAGCGTGTCTAGCTAGTCCTCTCTATACGTATGTATAGTACGTAGCGTCGACCAAGCACGGACAAAAGAGAGGACACTTTTCTCTATTAATTATCTAGCTATAGCACAATATATGAAACACCTAAATTAACCCCCCAACCCCCCCCCCTTAAAAAAACAAAAACCACAACCGTAGAAATGTCGACGCTGGATGTTTATTGGTCCCGGTTGGTGCCACCAACCGGGACCAAAGGCCCTCCTGCCTGGGCTCAGCGGACAGGCCACGTGGAGGCCCATCTGTCCCGGTTCTGGATTGAACCGGGACTAAAGGGTCAGGGCATTAGTACCGACCCTTTAGTCCTGGTTCATGAACCGAGACTAAAGGCCCTCACCAACCGGGACTATAGGCCCTTTTTCTACTAGTGAGGTAGCATGATCTTTTCTGAAGACCATGTTTTTAATCCCACAGATACTGCCATCACTCCCTCCAATTGAAATGGCTGATAAACAAGAAAAGTAATTGAATGTACAGACACTATAAGATAGACATGTGCAATGGATAGTAGGGAAGAAAACAGGGCATGATATAATTCACATTTATGTTGTCTAAGCAAATAGAATAGCAGGACATAATTTCACATATATGATGGCTAATTAAACAGGATAGCATGATACAATTTCACATGTATGATCGCTAACTAAACAGGATAGAATGACATACTTCAAAATATGATGACTATGTAAACATGATGACATGATATAACTATACGATGTGTCTATTAAAGTGGTTGGCATGCCATAAATCACAAACATGCCGTCGATGGAAACATGATGGCATGATATAATTCACTACAGAATGACATAATTTAAAATATGATGACTATGTAAACATGATGAGATGATATAACTATATTATGTCTTTAGAAAATGGGTTGGCATGCCATAATTCAGATACATGATGTATATGTAAACATCATGGCATGACATAATTCAAATATATGATTTATATACTAAGGAAGTAAGCAGAGGGCAGTCGCATATATGATGTGTCAACTAAGGCGATGGCATTCAATATTGTGTATATGATGTAAAAACTAAGCATTGCAATACAACATATGCATCTATAATACCTAAATAGTTCATCCCCACTACCATATTTCTCTTGACATGCAAGCTATCCACCTCATCAATATCCCACATCAGCTTTCTTTTTTTAATCCAATTATTAATAGGCTGGTCTCTCATGCGTTCACATCATCATTTTCCTACCAAGGCTAGCGCACTGGATCAGATTTCTTTTACACCTAAATAAATATTGTGGGCCTTAATGAAGTGCATGCCCCATAATCTTCCTTAAAAAAATCTCTACAGTAAAGGCACCCACGATTTGCAATTTGAAGCACGGCCAGCAAGCTGGCCTCCTCCACTTCCCCTTCCTGTATACCTATCTTTGTTTCACGTCTTCTCCCCTTCAGTTCTCTTCTCACTTCCTTTTCATATGTATATATGTTCACCTCCTCTGCACATCGCTCCCTCGCCTCCTCCTAGCAATAGGTCATTGCCTCCCGATCACGATTCATATGATCGATACTGCCTCAACATGATTGTAGGGATGCCGGGGATCTTGCTCTCCTTCCAGCGTTGACACTTGCATCAGATCCACGCCATCGTTTTCGTGGAAGGAGATCGATGCCCCCAACCCAATCATCACGTATTCATCTACGTTCTTTGAAGCAGGATGAACCCCATGGATATTGCCCACTTCCTCATCCCTCCACCATGCTAGTCTGTTTGTAGGATAACTACTTCTGTGTTGTTTCTATGATATTATATTCCGTATGCATGTTTGCAGATCGGGCAATAACATAATACTCTTGGCCCTCGGTAAAACTCATCAGGCTTCCCCCCACACAGATGTGTTCATTGCATTATCTGCAATACCGATGTTCTCTGTACGTGATGACGTGATGGATCTGTGCCTGGTGTTGATACCTGACCCGATGGATGAGTGCATGGTGTTGATCAATGCGTTCATGTTTACGATCCATGCAATAGATGCAAGTTGCCGTGGATGAACTAACTCTCTCCATCTAATGTTGCAAGGGACGACACGAGAGCACAAGGCGCCGACAAAGACCGCCTTTCTCCCCCTCCCTGCTATCTCTCTTAGTACTGACATGTCCTCTCGCTTCTAAATAAGATAGATGGCAACTAGGAGTGCCCGTTCGTTAAAGATAGTAGTATATTTCCTTTGCTTGTTGTAGATCGAGAAGGTTCCTAATTGAAATAGGTTGGGATTTCGTCATACGTGCTTACGATTTCTTCTCTGTCAACTATAAGGATTCTCTCTACTGTCTGAACATGCATGGACGGGCGCATGGGTGCGCTGGGGATGCAAGCTACCGACGAGGCCACAGCAACAACTAGGATGTACCAGGCGCTCTCTTTTGGAGAGAAGCTGAGGTATTAACTAGCCCCTAATTAATTATCTAACTATGCCATTAATCTTTTAATTGATGCAGATGGAACCTATTAAAACTTCCTAGGGAAGGGGGCGTACCGGAAATAGCAACTGATGTATTCGGTTGTTGTATAATTCTTTTTTAATCCAAGCTTGCTAGATTGCCTTAGATGCTTGATCAAATGCCTCAGCTACTTAACAATTTTCTTCTGAAATAAGCTTGCTCTCTTCCCTGCAAACATTTGAATCATATGTAATCACTTAGCCATGTTTTATTTTTCATCTTTCATATTTTGAGTCGAGCTACTCTTCTTCAATATATGAACATTGACCCTACTAAGAATTTCCGCAACAACGCGCGGGGGAGTTATATGAGTAATATAACCCTGCCAAGTTTGAGCATACACCTCAGGGGGATAATAGGACTGGTCATCTGCCTCTGAATCCTCCTCTGAAGAGCTATCTGTAACCAGCATTGTCTGCTCTGAAGACCTTGTTTTCACTCCAGATTTCTCCATCACCAATTCAAATGGCCGAAGCACAGGAAGAGCAGTTGAATATACAAGCATTGTCGACAAAAGCAATGAGAAATACAAAAAAAGGACGTCATGATATAATTCACATATATGACGCTTGCCTAACCAGCATGGCATTGCATACTTCACATACATAATGCCTTGCAACAAGATAACATTGCATAATTCACATATATAATGCCTTGCAACAAGATGGTTGCATAATTCACATATATGGTAATTAGACACTAAACAGGTGGCTTCACACAAAGCATGTCTAAACTAAGCAAATGACATAGCAATGCAAGATACCATACACACGATATGAGCAACATAACCCTGCCAAGATAGGGCATGAACCTCGGGGATATGATCGGTCATCTGTCTCGATCCTCCTCCGAGGAGCTATCAAGAATCAAAGCAAGACATGCGCTTCGGCAGATAGCATTGTATGATCTAAAGACCTTGTTTCCACTCTAGATTTTTCCATGACCGTGCCGAATGGCTGATGCACAGGAAGAGTAATTGAATGTACTAAAATTGTTGACAAATTTAACACGTAATAAAAAATGATGGCATGATATAATTCACATATAAGATGACTGGCTAACCAGGGTGGCATTGCAAAATTCACATATATGATGCCTGGCTAGGCAAGATGGCATTGCATGATTCACATATATGATAAAGAAACTAAAAAGATGGCATTGACACGAAGCATGTCTAAACTAAGCAGATGACATCTTTAATGTATACAGTAAGCAATGCAAGGCACCATACGTATGATATTACCAACATCAGCATGCCAAGTTAGAGCGAAGACCTCATGGGGTAAATAGGAGTGGTCTTCTCCTTCTGAATCCCCCTCAGAGAAGTTATCTTCCTCTTGATTACGATTCGAAATGGGTGGAGGGGGGGCTGCCTTTGCGCCCACCATGGAACGAGGTCTGCATGAAATTTTATTGCCACGCAAGGCTCGTCTCTTTTGCTCTACATGATCAGTTCCATTGTCTACAATAACTGACATGCATAGGAATAAAACATATTGAGATTATGTAAGGAGTGCATGCACAAATCCAGAGTGATGGTAGCAAACTGTGGATAGACCCAAAACCAATGATAGCGGTGCAGATAATAGCTTTAGTTAAAAATATAGATAATGGCTCCTTTAATGTTTGTTTGCACCCAACATGAAACTCATAGTAGACACCGGAGATTAACCAGATAGTAGATGAAAGTACCGATTGCTGCCCCAATATGTACCCCACAACCATTTAAAAACTCAAGTTTCGGCATTAGTTTGGACCTGACTCGAGTCTAATAGGTGAACACGACGATAATGTAGCATGTCATCATATTAAGCGACGCATAACGAAGCAGACACGGAAGAGTGCGACCTCTCTTGCGGACCCGTAGTCCTCAAGGTCATCTGCTCGATTGATGATGCTAATGCAGTTATCGTGGCTGCGGCGGCGGGGAAGAAGATGTGAGGCGGCGAAAGACGATCTGGAGAGCGGATCCCTGCTGTGGTGAACCCTTTCGTCGTTGGAGCAGCTGAGCTGGGGTGGAACACAGCGCCGCAGGAGCAGGACAAACCAGACAAGGTTTTCTTTGAGACATATCCGTAACAAAAGTAATTGAGTAAGGGCTTGTTTGAATTTGAGGATTCTAACAATGCAGGGATAGGAAATAGACAGGAATAGGATAGGAATGCACGTGCAAAACAGAGAATTTAAAAACACAGGATTTCTGCCAATCTGGATCTTTGATTCACAACAATTGGAATATCACAGGATGCAAAAAAGCATGGTGAGATTAAGTCAAACCACAAGAAAATGTACGGTTATAATGCTATTATGCTACTATCTCTTAGGCTTGTGCTTGATGAATAGGAATATGAAAAGGAGGAGAAGTGGAAATTAGAATTCCTATGATTTTTCTTTCAAGGAGACACAAAAGGAACAAATCCTAGAGTTTTCCTTTGCTCCATTCCTTTGCACCAAATTCATGAAAAGTAGTACCATAGGAAACTTTCCAATTTCGATGTTTTTCATTCACTTTTCCTTTCAAGCACTGGCGACTCTAGTAGGCAGGCTTGAGCAAGGAAAATCCTACACTAAAAAAATGTTTTTGTGCTACTTCTATTACTTTCGACCCAGGCCACTGCCATACTAGCTCAACTCCTAGGCCCATCGAAAAATGCACAGCTCAAACACGCAGAGATAAATAATGATGGTGTTCAAGAGAGTCCATCACGGATAGCTAAGTTGCCTGGTACCTCACTCCTTGTCATATAGTAGGATAAAATAATCGTATTTCCCGTTACTACGAGTGCTAAGTGGACAATATATATAACATGTAGCGTAAAAAAGAGATGCAACAAGTGTACAACCTCTTTGGCGAAGCCATGTCGATCTCAGCGTGATTGGGTTGGCCGGTGAGGATGCTCCGGCTGACTTGGCTGTTGGAGGAGGTGAAGAAGATCTTAGGCGTCTGGAGATGGAGCCATAGGTACTGCTCCGCTGTGATGGAGGGTTTCGTTGTTGGAGCAGCTCCGGTTAGTTGTACGACGCCGAGGCTGAAGCAGGACAAGAGAGACAACGGACAACGTTAACCTGAGTGGAATTCTAATAGCATCTCCAATACATGATGTAAAATACATAACCACAAAGTGCTAGATGTAAAATACATCAGCCGCTCATCTCTGAATTTAACTGTCGAAACTGAATTTAATTGTCGAAACTGAACTTAACTATCGAAACTGAACTTAATTGTCGAAACTGAATTTTGCTGTCGAAACTGAATTTTGCTATCGAAACTGAACGCACTAGCAAGGTGGGGCTACACGTCGGTCGACTGACTTTTTCATCTCTGGTCAGTCGATTTTGCACCCGTTGGATACGAAATCAAGGGTCTGAAGTTCATCTTCAACCTCCACCCCCTGAGCCGCCAGCCACCACCGGCCAAACAGCAGCCCCCTGCCGCCCGCGGCCAACAGTGCACCGCCCCGCCCGCCCTGAAAACACTCCCCACCGCTGGTCCGTCGCCGCCCCGGCCATCCCTCTAGGCCCCCCTCCTGCGGAGCTTTTTCTCCTGCGATCCCCACGCCACCGCCCCGCCATCGCCGGCGACCACCGCCCTCATCCTGAACCCTAAGGTAGATAGTGGGGTACCTCTCCGGCGAGCCCCCCTCCCCGCTGCGGCTGGTTCTTGCTTCACCCAGCAAGCCCCCACCCCACCCCTGAAAATTGATCACCCAAAAGTCGATTCAATGACTAAAGTGTAGCTAAGTCGAGCGACATCGCAAGCAAGAGCAATAGCAGCCATGAAAGCAAGAGCAATAGCAAGAGCAGACGAGGCAGGGACCGAGAGCAAGAGCAGAGTAGCAAGGCGGCGAGAGCTAAAGCAGCAGCAGCTCCCATCGATGTGGATGTCGCTGCCGAGGGAGCGACGCCGTGGAGGAAGTGGCGGCGGCCAGCCGTGGATGGAGCAGCGCCGTGTCAGCTCGGGACCGGCGCCGGGCAGCACCGTGAGATCGAATCAAGAAGAAAATGCGGCGATTAGTGTACAAACTCTTTGGTGGCGCCGATTAGGCCGCAGCTTCATCCGAGGAAACGGTGATGATGATGCTCTTCCGGTAGTGCAGGTGAAGACGGCGGTGTGGGAATGGAGGTGGCACGAAAGACCAGGGGAACATCGGGGCAGCTCCTTGGAGGTGGAGGACGGGGTGGCTGAACCGGCGGGACGATGAGATCAACGACGGATCCTCATCCGGGGTGGATGAGGGACGTCGAGGTGTTGCTGTGGACGACATCATCGGGGAAGAGGCTCCGACTGGGTGGCGGACGGAGCAGGGTGTCGTGTTTCGTCGCGGGTTTTCGCGGCCTCGGTGTACGAATGGCTGGGCGGATGGGATGGCAGTGGGGAACCATGGCTTAGAGACGCGCTTGTCCGGAATGTGGGGTAAGTTACGAAAGTACCCCCACCGATTTGAGCCGGTTCTTTCGGTTCAGGGGTACCACAGGCATTCCGCGTGTCGGGATTTCACAGGAGGTGGGAGTTTTCGCGCACGTTGTAATTTCGGAATAACAAAGCGCGGGTTTGAGATGGAGGGAGTTGTCGGAGCACAACGAGACAAAGATATATCTTAAATATTTCGGGCTAAAAAGGCGCGGGTTGAAGAGGCGGGAGTTTCGCAGCACGATAGATAGAGACGCTAGCTTGAATTTTCAGCATAACAAGGCGCGGCTTGAAATTCCGAAAGAACAAGCTTAACGTGTACAAAAAACGACAATTTGCACCTCAACACGCACAACACACACACACAAACACCATTTATACTAGAGTAAGGTACACGTGCATTGCACGCATGAGATTTGGCAACCAAATTATGAATAAATACCACATTATAGCATGCAAGCTTTGAGTCATATATGCATGATGTAGATGTTCGTTTAATTCTTATAGTTCATTTCATTCAAAATCATCTAGTTTTTATAAGAAAGCTAATCTATTTTAAGATTCATGGAATTGTGTGTTGTAAGACATAAAGTAAAAACAAATAATGGAAAATCATGTAGAAAAACATTTGGGCAATTCTGATACGGAAGATTCTAGAACAAATAAGAAGTGCTTGTGTATTGATGTTTGTGCATTATGCTTAAGTTCAATCATGGATTCTTCTAGATTATACATGTGGCGAAATCTGGTGGAATCTATATGATATCCAATGGCCAGTAGTGCTCAAATTTGCCATCTTTGGACCATCGGATTCGCCTCATCCAACGACCATCTTTCAAAGTTAAAGTTACCCGCACACAATATAAAAAAATTAAATAATATATATATATATATATATATATATATATATATATATATATATATATATATAGGGGCATAGATATAGATATGTGATGCGAAAGCCGCCCATCATCTCCAATTAGAATAGTGTGTCCATGCACGATGCGACGTGGCCAAATGATGTCTGCCATCGATATCTCAAATTCAAATCAGTCTGACCTTGTTCAATGTGTATACATTACAACGTGCTCGTTTCCAAACCACACCGTGCGGATCTCCGTTATATTCATGCATGCATGGGTTTCAAACATCAGGATCTCTTATTCAAATATTTGAATTCAACTTTACATTGATTATGACCTCACCTATTCTTTTACAACCACACAGTAGTCTTCTCTTTATAATTGTACCACTAACTTTCTCTCGTGCATGCATTCACACACACTACCAGTCGGCATTATCCATCGCAGGCATGCAATCATTTTCTTCAGGTCGGTCTCCCATGAAGGCACACACCCACACACATCCCCCTCTCCATCATATCGGGCATTCTTTATCTCTCACGCGTGCATGCGCAACGATCGATGTTCCTCAATGTATGTGTGTATATAGCTAGGTCTTTCATAGTTTTCCACACAAACCGATCAATCGATATATCCAGTGAGGTCTCACCCTCTTTCCCACGTCCACATCGATCAATCTATACCTCTCTATATAGGATTAACATATATAGCTAATACACCCACATTAATTATATATCCAACATCCCCTCTCATCATCCATGCCTTCCGCTTCATCTCTCAGACGCATGCACAATGGCGAAGACAGGGGGCAGTAAGGGCCCTGCCCCCCCTAACATCACTATATATCGAGGCAAATATGAATGTGATCATTAGACAATTGCTGCTAAAAATGGTTTAAGTTCATGAATTAACCCTCCTCGTAAGGGATTAGCAATGCTTGCCCCCCTGGCTCATTTATTTTTCATGGCTCCGCCATCAAGGCAACAAACAGCACGTGTTCGCCCCCTCTCTCTAAATATCGATCTCGCACTTGTGCATTCCTTCATAGTCTCCCTCCACTCGGCCCCTCACACCATCTTCCCTCACACCATCTTCTAGCCCCCCCACCAGATTTTAACACATGTACAATCTAGCAGACTCCATGGTTGAACTTAAGCATAATGCACAAACCTCAAAACAACAGTGGTTCTCTTTTGTTCTAGAATCTTCCGTATCATAACTGCCCAAACTTTTTTCTAGTTGAATTGCCATTATTTGTTTTTACTTTATGCTTTACAACACACAATTCCATGAATCATAAAATAGATTAAGGGCTTCTTTGATTCAAAGGATTCTCAAAGGAATTTTGGAGGATTCTAATCATTAGGAATTTTTCTTATCTTGGTTGTTTGATTCAGAGGATTGTAAACCATAGGAATTTTTCCATATGATTCATTTGCACTAGATTTCATAGGAAACATCCCATCCACTCAAACCTCTTTGAAAGAATTATGCGTTTTTTCTATGCACAATCAAACACTCGTACAATCCAGTGGGATTCAAGATGACATTCCACTATAATACCATGTTTTTCCTATTCCCGCGTTCTTAGCTTTTTTTATAAAAACTAATTGATTTTGAATGAGATGAACTATTGTAATTAAACGAAGGGCTACATCAGGCATATATGACTCAGAGCTTACATGCTATAGTGTGGTATTTATTCATAATTTGGTTGTAAAATCTAATGCGTGCAATGCACGTGTACCTTACTAGTACTTTGAGTATGTGCAAAACACGTAAATTAGAATACCAATGGCACGCTACAAAGTGTCTCTCTTAAAGTTCATGAAGCCAGGTGGCACATGTGGGGGCGTTGTCGCGACCTCCTTGCGTGGATTGATCACAGTGACGTGTTGCTGGTTCCAGAAGAATGTACTTGTCCTCCCTGAGCCATACCAGCGGTACATGCACGAAGCGAAGATGTGCACGCACGCCACGCATGCACTCATTCCCTCGCACGCGACATCCTGGTACACTGCGGACGCAATTTTGTACCAAGATCCACCCCATGTGATAGTTTGACGAGTGTAAAGTCGTTCACTTCATTGATGGTCAATTAATATAGTGCATGCAAATTGAGTGGACGTGAGGGCGGAAGAAAGACATTATTACTCCACTGCAAGCATGCGAGTAGTTAAATCGTGTGTTGCTAGTAGTACTTCCATTGGTCTCCTTCGTATTTTGTGCTAATTTTTGACTGGTCATCTGTCTCTGAATCCTCCTCTGAGGAGGTATTGGTAACCAGCAAGACATGCGCTTCGTCAGATAGCATTGTCTGCTCTAAAGACCTTGTTCCCACTCCAGATTTTTCCATGACCGTGCCGAATGGCTGATGCATAGGAAGAGTAATTGAATGTACTAAAATTGTTGACAAATTTAACACATAATAAAAAATGATGGCATGATATAATTCACATATAAGATGATCACTAACCAGGGTGGCATTGCAAAATTCACATATACGATGCGGCTAGACAAGATGGCATTGCATGATTCCCATATACGATAAAGAAACAAAAGCAGATGGCATTGACACAAAGCATGTCTAAACTAAGCGGATGACATCTTTAATGTATACAAGATGGCAATGAAAGGCACCATATGCATGATATTACCAACATCAAGATGCCAAGTTAGAGCGAAGACCTCATGGGGTAAATAGGAGTGGTCTTCTCCTTCTGAATCCCCCTCAGAACAGTTATCTTCCTCTTGATTACGATCCTAAATGGGTGGAGGGGGGCTTCCTTTGCACCCACCATGGAACGACGTCTGCATGAAATTTTATTGCCACACAAGGCTCGTCTCTTTTGCTCTACATGATCAGTTCCATTGTGTACAATAACTATCATGTATAGGAATAAAACATAGTGAGATTATGTAAGGAGTGCATGCACAAATCCAGAGTGATGGTAGCAAACTGTGGATAGACCAAAACCAATGATAGCAGGCAGATAATAGCTTTAGTTAAAAAATACATATAATGGCTCCTTTAATGTTTGTTTGCACCCAACATGAAACTCATAGTAGACACCGGAGATTAACCAGATAGTAGACAGATAGTACTGATTGCTGCCCCAATATGTACCCCACAACCATTTAAAAACTCAAGTTTCAGCATTAGTTTGGACCTGACTTGGAGTCTAATAGGTGAACACGACGATAATGTAGCATGTCGACATATTAAGCGACACATAACGTAAGTAGACACGGAAGAGTGCGACCTCTCTTACGGACCCGTGTAGTCCTCAAGGTCATCTGCTCAGTTGATGATGGTAATGCAGTTGTCGTGGCTGCCGGCGGCGGGGAAGAAGATGTGAGGCGGCGAAAAGATGCGAGAGCGGATCCCTGCTGTGGTGAACCCTTCCGTTAGTGCAGGTGAAATTTGGGGTGGAACACAGGCCGCGAGGCAGGACAAACCAGACAAGGTTTTCTTTGAGACATATCCGTAACAAAAGTAATTGAGTAAGGGCTTGTTTGAATTTGAGGATTCTAACAATGCAGGGATAGGAAATAGACAGGAATAGGATAGGAATGCACGTGCAAAACAGAGAATTTAAAAACAGTGATTTACGCCAATCTGGATCTTTGATTCACAACAATTGGAATATCACAGGATGCAAAAAAGCATGGTGAGATTAAGTCAAACCACAAGAAAATGTACGGTTATAATGCTATTATGCTACTATCTCTTAGTCTTGTGCTTGATGAATAGGAATATGAAAAGGAGGAGAAGTGGAAATTAGAATTCCTATGATTTTTCTTTCAAGGAGACACAAAAGGAACAAATCCTACAGTTTTCCTTTGCTCCATCCCTTTGCACCAAATCCTATAGTTTTCCTTTGCTCCATTCCTTTGCACCTCATTTTTACTATACTTCCTCCGGATCGGTTTACTACATGGTATGCACGTCGTTCTAGGTTGAGAATTTAACTGGCTATATATATATATGATGAACAGTACGCCATGGATTTGGAAGGAGAGTTAGGATTAGTGGAACTGCTGTAATGTGAATGGACGGGACGACTAGGAGCGAACCACCGTAGTATTGAAGGACGTGGGGAAAAGAGTAGGAGCGAACTGCTAGCGTGCGAACGACAGGGTAGTGGCTTTTCATTCTCCCATGATACGGGCTTCCGAGAGCCCTTGGATCTAAGATCGAACGGTTGCATGGCGTGATTCTAGACCTATGGGTGAATATCCTATCCTGGAGGGTTATTCTTAAAAAAATTTCAGCAACTTAGCATGCGTGGTTTGATCTCAGATCCAAGGGCTGCCAACAGCCCGTGATTCATGGTCGCGCCTACCACGACCGTCGCGTCGCCGCGTGGTCGCGCCCTTGGAGATTTAACACGGTGCGTTAGGCTATCTGATGTTGGCATGTCATACATAGTCATCACTTAGTCACTCATACTACAACAAGGTTGGCTATAAGTGTATTTTTTACTCCTCTCTATCTCTTTCTTTGTACTCCCTCCGTCCCATAATATAAGAACGTTTTTGACACTAGCTAGTGTAGTGTCAAAAACGTTCTTATATAATGGGACACAGGGAGTACTAGTATTTATTTCATTTGCCAAGGAGTGACCTCTTCCAATGAAATGGTGTTGCTAAGTTTGCTTCATTTAATTAGCTATAGACTCAAAATTGTCTTTTCACCTAGGTACACGCGCTTAGCACCGTTTCTTCCTTAGGTCACCAAACTATTCTCTCTCTTCTTGATTAACTTGCCACATCAGACTTTATGCCTATGTGGCAAGCTTAAGCACATGTAGGAGCAAGTAAAAGTAAGTACAATAGTGCGCTTTACATGGCATTTTGGCATATGTGGAGGAAAGAGAGGCAAGGAAAAAGTGGAGAAGTGGGCTCTCATGCAAGAGCCAGCCTCTACTACAAGGAGGAGCATTGGGAGAGGCACCTGTATGGAGGTGGTCAGGAATCGGGAGACTCACGCCCGGTCGTGGCCTTGATTAAAATGATAATGGCAAGTCAAATCACGGGCCCCACCTGTCCCAGAAACTTCATTGTCAAATCACACAGCCCTACGTTTGCAGCAGCCTACTCCGTCGTCTTCGAGTGTCTCTGTCGAACCGACTAGGCGAAACTGTCCCGCCGACTACAGGGCAGGAAAAGCCCCGCCCTCGACTTTTAGAAAGTATACAGTATACTAATATTGTATCCATGGATTGCACCCGCGCCATGGAGCAAAGCGTCTAGAAAACGGCGGTACACATGTACAGAGTATACAGCACGCACGTCGCGTTCGCGTCGCACCCCAGACAGTCGGTCGGTCTGGCACGCTGCTCTCCGAATTGAACGCGCGTCATATTGCGTTCGCACACACATGTGGGACAACAATTGAGAACCTACCATAGGCACACTCCTCGGCCCCGCAAGTCGGGTGACTTAATAGAAGAGGGAGACGAGCGATAGTACTAGAGAAGTGTTTTACTACATTGGTGCCTGGACGATCCCTGCAAGACACGGAAGATCGGTTCGTCCATGCATGTGACCAGACTCCAGCAGACACGCCTGGATTGGCTATCGTCTACATATCGTGCAGGCTGTGTTGTACATGGCTGTAGTTGTGGTGAGAAGTCTAAAAAAAGGTTTCTTGTCATCTCGCAAAATTATGTGTCATGTGCTTCGGATCACTGCGAGGGTTAAATAGCGACAACTGAGTTGGGCTAGTCATTGGGGGCACATGCACGAACAGTGACTACTCGGCTGCCATCTAGGTCAAGCCGGCTATGTTAATTAGGATATCTATCGATGGACCCCTTCTCTACGAGTTTATCTTTAATCTGAGCTTTGTTCCTCATCTAGTTTGTCCGTCGGGATTCATGTTGTCTCCTTTGGGCAGTGAGGTTATGATTTCTTGTCATGTGGCATTTTTCGTGTTATATGTTATAATCCGGCGCTTCAGATAAAAATGACGACAACTGCGCCTCCGGGCCACATGCATGAAGACTTCTCGACAGTCATTGACGAGGTCAAGCCGGCTCCGGTAGACAAAAGAAAACTAAGTGCTACTCCACTATATAGGCAGGAGCCTCCGCGCTTGCTTTCTAGTGTTGCTCTCTTCACACCGTCTTGGCCTCTCCAGATCTAAACACGACATTGGTGGCCACACTCTCTCTCTCTGCTCACCGCTGGTCACATATCCAGCCGGATCCTCTCTGCCGGGGAAGGTGAGAAGGTGCAACGTTCACGCGGTCGTCCTCGGCGACGGCTCTTACCCACTGCTGGGCGCGTCCCGATCAGCCTGCCTTGCCGTTCTCTCCCAAGCACCGCTGGCGAGGGAGGGCCTCCGACCTCTTCTTCCTCGCTGCCGTATTGTGGGCAGATCCGGCCTCTCGCCGCCCACCTAGCGACATCCCGGCGACCATCAGGTATCAATTCCTTCGAAACCGGCCTTGCTCTACTTCCCGAGCTCCTGACGTCGCTGCATTTGTAACTTTTACTATTTCTCAGGCCCCCTCGTAGATAGGATCGATCGGCTGTTCAGAAACCACCTAATTTTTTATGTTTAAGAGGTAAAACTAGTTCATGCACTCGAATCTAGTACTACTTGGTTCAAACAAGGAAGAAAGGGGGTGGGGGTGGGGGAGGATTTGTTACCTGAATCTAGGACTTGGTCGAAAGAGGAAATAATGGTGGAGAAAAGTAGCAGAGAATGGCTATCCAACTGGTCTCTAGGTCTAATAGGGAAATAAAGGGAAACACAGTACAAACTCAATATAAACCAGATCTATTGGTTGAAAAAGGAAAGAAAGTGGGGACTGGGGGACAAGTCAATAGAGTAAGTCTAGCACTAGATTTGCTAGCCTTACACAGTATAAGGTGGCTATACCGAACAAATGGGACCAACCCAGATATCCTGTTCTGATGTTTGTTGCCCCGAGCCACTCTTATGTAATGCCACTGGTAAAATGTAGCGATCGCCTTTGTTAAAAAGTAAGGACACGTTAAACCAATGTTGTTTTCAATGTAATGCCTCCGGAATATGAATCAATGGCACTTCTTTACATGTCCTGCTAAAATTTCCCATTAAGATAAGTTGGTTCTTTTCGTTAGAAATGCAACTGTCCTAGTCCGCCTACTCTCCTGTGCCCAAAGTAATGTCGTATTTAATGGTTGTCATAGTTAATCCTGATGCCCACACTAATATCTAGCAATGTCATTGCTTTAGAAATTGCTATTGTCCTTGTAGGATTGCCATTCAGATAAGGAACATGCTTCTTTTCATTTGATGCATGTTTCATCACTTGTTACTTGTTAGTCACCCTCCTTTCCACCTTTTTCGAGCAAATAGAGATATACATTTCACGCTCGATCTTAGTTGAGCTGCACAAATGATATCCAAATTATAGTTGAGCATTCCAGGAGCTTCACAACCAACCTTGATGTTGCTCAATTTTATTGCAACTAATGAAGAAGCTCTGTGGGTTTCGTTTTCTGATGGAAATGGAACCGGGGCTGGAGCCCTTTTCTTAAAAAAAATTGAAGAAGAAGCTGCTAGCTCACGGGACATTGCTTCATTTTAGGTGAACTGCACCAAAAGGTCCCATGAATTGAATCATCCATGTTGGTGACCGAAAGAGCCAGCTTGACATCGATCCCGTAAGCACCCCGGCCTCCATCCTTATGACGGCCTTGCAGTACACCTCATTTGCCACCTTCTCAAGCCTAGTGTCACTGATAAAATGAAGTAATAATACAGTTAAAATAGAGCGAGGGTCATCTCTATCATTTCATTTCCAATGTAGATAAAGAAAGTGCTTCTCTTTGTTAAAGTATGTTTCATCAACTAGTCCCATTGTTAATGTTTATGCGTTTCTGCAAATAGGGGTGCTTTATTTTAGTTGATATGTACAAAAATAGAGATTTGAATGTCTCAAGGCGCCTCCCTGTACTACTGATGTACAATGATGTTCATCACTGGCAGAAGGTGTATCTGGGAGACTTGGGACGATGTCTAGTATGAGGCATACCGTATGAGGCGTCGCAGGGCCCATCTCGCCCTCGCAGCATGGCATACTATGTTACTATCGCAATATTTTCTTCTATTTATTTTGTGTGTTTCATCAACTAGTGCCACTATAATGTAATCACGCTTTTTCATTATCCGTGCGACATAGGTTATTCATTTGCATTTTGGTGGAACTGCACAAATGTACGTAGGGAACCGCATATATGCAGTGCGAGGTGTGCCAAGTAAAAATTACCGACACCAACCATGCTGCATGCACGCATTGGCATCCACCACAACCAGTGGGATGTGTGGCGCTCTCTGTGGACAGATCTTTCTCGGCAGCAAATCCTCTAACCAAATACTAGTAGCTTATATTGGCAGTTTTCTAGGGAGTGCTCTTTTCTGAAAGAAGCATCAATCTATTTTTCTTTATTTTTACATCGTGTCACAACTTTGACCCAAAGGTCCGAGCTATTTTAGGGTGATTGGCGTAGTACTCGGAGACTGATTGTAAGCATGATTTTCATTAGCTTTCACCTTGATTGTAAGCATGAGCAGGTGGAAGATTATGTTAGTCTGGCTTACCTTAAACCCTATCGCCGGCCCGTTGAAGCGAAGCGGCGTCGAGGGAACCGTGGAGAACGTCGGGAAGCGACGTCGCGCCATCCGACCTCCTCTTGCGGTGGGAGAACGAATACTCCTGTGGCTCGGCTGGCTCTGCACCCTCACGAGCGACACACCATACTCGATCGATTCGTTATCCTCTCGGGTGCTCGACCTTCGACCTGTCGCCCACCACCTCCGCCTTTGGCCCATCGCCTCGGCGAATTTGTCTGCTCCATCGCCCATAGGAGATACTTGATGAACTTCGGAGGATCTGGCGTGACTGCTGCCGAGGAGTACATGTACATCGCCGCCCTCATCGCCGCCGTCTCGCTCTTTCGCATACATTGCCACATGGCCCGCGCCGTCCTCGAAATCTCCCACTCATTGTCAAACCAACTAAGGATCTCCTTCAACCTGGCTAACTTTGTCTGGTTGCCGCCGGTGATTTGCCTGATTCGATGATGCATCCTCTGCATAGATGTTGTTCTGAGTGGTCCGGTGCTAGCTTTGGAAGATGGGAGGAGAGAGGGTGGTCTTGCAATAGAGAAGAGGGAGAGGAGAGGAGGTGGTTTCGGAATGTAGATGATGGAGAGGAGAGGATGTGGTTTTGTAATAGAGAGAAGATCAGAAGAGGGAGAGGCGAGACGGTGGTTTTGGAATGGAGATGATGGAGAGGAGAGGAGGTGGTTTTGGAATGGAGATGATGGAGAGGAGAGCAGGTGGTTTTGCAATGGAGAAGAAACGAGAAGAGGGAGAGGCAAGACAAAGGTGGTTTTGGAATGGAGATGATGGAGAGGAGAGGAGGTGGTTTTGCAATGGAGAAGAAACGAAGAGGGAGAGGCGAGACAAAGGGTTTTGGAATGGAGATGATGGAGAGGAGAGGAGGTGGTTTTGCAATGGAGAAGAGGGAGAGGAGCGTGCTGCACCGATTTAGGATTGGGCGAGAGGGCCGTCGCGCTGTGACTGGATCAAAATCAAAATCAATTTACCCTTCAATTAAGAAAGCGACCCCACATTAACTAGTCTCCCTTTTATTCTGGGTCATAATTGACCATGATTTTCGCACATAAAATATATGTTATACATTGCAAAAATAATATAATTTGAAAGTACATTCAAATATGAACCAAACGATACAATTTTTGGTGACATGCATTCACATTTTGCTTGTCACATACAGTACGTGGTCAAACTTTGACCCAAAATACGCAAAACAACAAAAAAATACTTCCAAGACCAGCGCCGCTCTTCCGCTCTTCTCATGTTCCAATCTTAATCCACCGCCGCTCCTCTCCTGTTCCAATCTAAATCCAGCACCGCTCCTCTCCTCTTCCATTTCAAAACCATCGCCCCTCCTCTCCTGTTCCAGTCCCAAACCAGCGTCGCTCCTCTCCCGTTCTAATCCAAAACCAGCGCCGCTCCTCTCCTCTTCCATTCAAAAACCAGCGCCGGCGAGTGAAGGTGCTGTGGAGAAGTAGATCGATGGAGGAGTACAACCGATACGCGAGGATCGCAGACGGTGACCCTGTGAAGCTAGCTAGGATGTTGGAGATACAAATCTGGTTTGACAACAAGGACCAACTAAGCGGTGTGGCGACATCCATGGCCAAATATCTGCAACAGAGCGAAAAGGCGGCGATACTCCCAGAGGGAGTCGCGCCGGAGTACATAGAGCTGCTCCTCTGGGCCATGGAGCAAACAGATTCACCGAATCCGATCGTGAGGGAGCGGTGGTGGGAGTATCGATCCCAGATGGAGCATCCACCAGAGATTGAAGGGTTGGGCATCTACAAGGTGCCGTTTGTGAGGGTGTCCTGCCAGAGCGAGCCGGTGGAGTCTTCGTCGATCGAACCCAACTGCAAGAGGAGAAAAGCAGTTGGCCCGATGACGCTTCCCCGCCATCGTCTCCCTCGCCATTCACATCGTCTCACGGGGCGGTTGTCTGCCGCCGAGGAATAGGAGGGGACTGCCCCCCAGCTCAATAGTCGGGCATGTTGTGAATTGTCAGGAGGAGTTTAGGGTTGTCAGTATTTGCAGGTTGTGAATTGTGTTTTGTGTTGTGTATTTTGAAAGTACTTTCGAATATGAATGCCTTTTGAATTTCAGATTTGCAGTATTGAGCATATGAAGAATTTTATGAATTCTAGAGATCTATTTTTAGCACTTAAAAAAATGTAGTTTCATAGGAGTATAAAAGTGCATTTAGAAGAAACTGCAAGTTTCAGTTTCAGATAAGAAACTGCAAGTTCACTTTCAGATAAGAAACTGCAACTTTCAGAGGCAGAGCATTTATATTAACACGGACTTTTCAAACTGGGTTAACATCATGTTGGATGTTTTATTCGTGGTCAAAAATGGAACTACCAGCCAGTTAACATCATGATGATCAACATTCATGCATAGCACATCTTCATATGATGCATAGTCAAAATGCCCACACAATGTTGAGTCTGCGAAACACAGAGAAAACGAGGGACGGAGTTTTGGCAAGTGTTGGACGTGGTATTGGGCTGCCCTGTCTAGGCTTTCATTTTTAACATGCGCAGCCCATGACCTTGGATGGGAGGGCCTGTTTGTATTTTCTTAGGGCCGTCATGTATCGACCGGCCTATCGACCTCCCATCCGAGGTTTTATTTTTGGCAGCCCAATTTATGTATTTTTTTGAAGAAAATGCAGCGGTCTGTTCTATTTTTCTATATAAGAATAGGAACACCAGGTACAACTTATGTTTCCCTTTTAACTATATTATATATATTTAAATTATTTTATATGTTATTATATATTATTTTTATTGTCATCATATATTTAGCAGATACTTCCATATGTAAGAAAACAATATCCCACATCTTATTAACTTATAGAAATAATTTCTTAACAAATAAAATCCTGGATTGTTTTGGCATGAAAATCCTAGTGATTGTGTACAAAAGCTTGGTAAGATTTAAGGACGAATGTAATAATATCACTTATTATTTAAATATATTTATAACAAAATGCTCAGCCCCTTTTTATTTTTGATAACATTGCTGGCCCAACCCAACATTATAATTAGAATCAGCCCAGCAAAATCGTGTATCTAGATAAAGTGCAAATGGCCTGTAATTTTTTAGGAAATAAAATAAATGGGCCGCATGAAAGCTACATTACTTGTTCACCCAGCCCAAATAATGGCTGTAATTCAAAAAAGAGATCAAATTGATCAAATTCTACCGCAAAAAAAGATCAGTAACTTCTGAAAAAATGGGTTGAATATGTGCCACAATTTTGGAGGCTGAAATGTGGGCCAATAGGTCGAAGCCAACGCAAGTCGTTGTAAATTTAGTCAACAAATGATTCTGACATGTTAGCCGTTGGATTTACATCCAACGGCCGGCATCCATCTTCAATCTCTCGTCTTCTTCCTCCAGCGCCGCCGGGACCAGCTCCCGCCTCCTGCTGCTAGCAGCTCTGCTTAGCATGCTTCGCTATGAAGCACTACTCCACCGTTGGCCAGGCCATCCCTCCAACCCTTCACACCTCCTGTTCTTCTCCACCGACTGCCGAACCACACTGCACTAGAACCAGTTAACCCTCGTACACCTCTCCGTGTGCGACTCTACTCCCGCGTCTTCCCATCTCTGGCTCATTGCTGTCCGGGGCCTCCCCATCGTCCACCACCTTGGATGCGCTCGGCGTAGCGTGGTCAACGTGGTCAACGAACGACACCATCGGAAGTAGGTTGTGCGTGGAGAGGCCGACAACTAGGTCCACGGCCGCACACAAGGAAATGCCTCCTTATTACACGCAAAATAATGTTTCCTCCACCTGACATCTGGGACCCACCGGAAGGGCCTCTGTATTTCGTGTAAAAACGTGCCCTCCGCTGACTTGTCGGACCCACCAGCTATCTTCGCACGCAAGGAAGTGCCTCCTTATTACGCACAAAAAAATGAATACTCCCCACCGAACCCGGCATCTTTGGGAGGATGACTTGTGGGCCTACCAAGTTGACGGGATGGTGGGCTTTGTCTACTTATTCATTATGAACGATTCTAGCTCCTGTTATCAGACGATGTTCATCCAACGGTTGTAGTGCTTCTTCAACCTCTGGTCTTCTTGCTCCAGCCGCCCAAACCAGCGCCGGTCGTGCCGCGTGCTCCTGCCTCCCATGGCCGGCGGTGATGCCGCGGAGGCCTCATCGCCCCCTAATACTCCCACCGCTGGCCAGGCCATCCCTCTACTCACCAACACCCCATGTTAATCTACGGCGACAGCAGCCTCACACCGCAGCCAAACCAATGAACCCTCGTACTCCTTTTCACGTGGGCATCCACAACTGCGTCTTCCCCTGCTCCGAGTCGTCCCCTTCCTAGGCCTCGCCGTCGTCCAACGTCGTGGTGCTCTCGGCACGACGTGGTCAACGTGGTCAAGGAACGACTTCCATCGGACGTGGACTGTACGTGGAGAGGCTGACAGCTGGGTCCACGGCCGCAGCAAGGAAGTGCCTCCTTATTACGCGGAAAATAATGATCCACCAGCTACATCTTCGCACGCAAGGAAGTGCGTCCGGGCAAAAAAAACGATTCGCCCCCCTGACTGCTGGGACCCACCAGCTAAATCTTCGCACGCAAGGAAGTATGTCCGGGCAAAAAAACGATTCGCCCCCCTGACTGCTGGGACCCACCAGCTACATCTTCGCACGCAATGGAAGTGCGTCCGAAAAAAAAACGATTCGCCCCTCTGACTGCTGGGACCCACCAGGTACATTTTCGCACGCAAGGAACTGCCTGACAGTCGGGACCCACCTGGTCGAAGCGTACGTAGCATTTTCATTCTGGTCGCGAACGCATATACATACCGGTCGATGTAGAGGCGCCGCGACGTGTCATAGATGTAGAGGCGCCGCGTAGCATGTACACGCACGTCTGCCGGCGAGGGTGCAAGAAAGAAAATACGGCCACGTACGTACATACGGGCAGGGTCTCTAACGCCTATCGCGCATATGTACATGGCTGGGTCGGAACGGAGAAACATCATCGTCGTCGTGTTCATGGGGAGCCAACCGGCTAGGTCGGAACGGAATGCGTGGTCGTGTTCATAGGGAGGGCTTGGACGGAACAAGCGATGGAAACGAGGCTGGCGTATCGCCGCAACAGAGGAAACGGCCTTGTGTTCGACCGGCCACGTTCGAAACGGGGTCCTATTGATCGGGAGGGGCCTGGCGTACCGCAAAACGGAGGAAACGGACCTCCTACGGTCGAAACGGGGGTCCTGTTGATCGGGAGGGGTGTGGTGTACGCCAAAAGCGGAAGCGGACTTATGTTGGGCGCTTCTGGTTGAAACAGGGGTCCTGTTCATCGGGAGGGGTGTGGCGTACGCCAAAACGGGACGAAACAGACTTGTGTTGGGCGCCATCGAAATAAACGGGGGAGGGGGAGGGTGTGGCGTGCAAAACGAGATTCCACGGGATACTGTTCATCTCCACCGTCGACCTCCTCCAGCCTCCACGGGCTATCGTCGACCTCCTCCAGCCTCCATGGGCTCCCTGTTCATCCAGCCTCCACCGCGCGCTTACTCCACCGGCTCATCGCTCAACCACCCCTCCACGGGCACCCTCCACCGCTTCTCTGTTCATCCAGCCCTCAACACCACGGGTCCTGTTCAACCACCCCTCCACGGCCACCCTCCACCATCTACTGTTCATCCAAATTCTCCACACCACGGGTTCCTGTTCATCCAGAGGCAACGCCACCGCCATCGCTCATCCAAACCCCCGCAACACTCACTGTTCATCCTAGAGGAAGCATCGATCGGCTTGATTAGCAGCAGAGTGAAGGAATCGCTCCATCGGGTTCGATTAATAGCCATCGATCGATCGCTTTCCGGGTTGATGCTTAGCGTAACCTGCGGTCTGTCGCCGGGTTGATTAGAAACCCAACGCCTCGCTTCGGCTTGATTCTGATAACGCCTACGCACACAGCAGCGTACACAGACGAGAAAGCGCGCGCCGCTCTCCACCGTAACCGGCAACTCCCGAAATTTTCCTCCCCTCGCTTCTACCACGGTTTTTTCACACGGACAGCCCAAAGAATGTCATGCAGCTGCGTCTCCGGCCCGCACAGACGAAAAACCCATTTTTGTCATGATTTTTTGTCATAGAAGTAGGAGCCCACCACATCTATGATGATACCGGGTTTTGTCACAATTATCGTCATAGAAGTGTCATATGTATGACAGAAATTTTTTTCGTTCGGCCCAAAATGTCACGGATGTGTCTTTTTTTTGTAGTGTATCCTGGAGGGTTATTCTGCAAATTTTCAGCAACTTAGCATGCGACCGTTTGATCTCAGATCCAAGGGCTGCCAGCAGCCCGTATCATGGTCGCGCCTACCACGACCGTCGTGTTGCTCGTAAGGTCTGCCGCCTTGGAGATTTAACATGGTGCGTTAGGGTATCTGATGTTGGCATGTCATACATAGTCATCACTTAGTCACTCATACTACAACAAGGTTTTGGCTATAAGTGTTTTTTTACTTCTCTCTATCTCTTTCTTCGTACTCCCTCCGTCCCATAATATAAGAACGTTTTTGACACTAGTGTAGTGCCAAAAACGTTCTTATATTATGGGGCACAGGGAGTACTAGTATTTATTGCATTTGCCAAGGTGTGACCTCTTCCAATGAAATGGTGTTGCTAAGTTTGCTTCATTTAATTAGCTATAGACTCAAAATTGTCTTTTCACCTAGGTACATGCGCTTAGCACCGTTTCTTCCTTGGGTCACCAAACTAGTCTCTCTCTTCTTGATTAACTTGCCACATCAGACTTTATGCCTATGTGGCAAGCTTAAGCACATGTAGGAGAAAGTAAATGTAAGTACAATAGTGCGCTTTACATGGCATTTTGGCATATGTGGAGGAAAGAGAGGCAAGGAAAAAGTGGAGAAGTGGGCTCTCATGCAAGAGCCAACCTCTACTACATGGTGGAGCATTGGGAGAGGCACCTGTATGGAGGTGGTCAGAATCGGGAGACTCACGCCGGTCGTGGCGCCCAGCTTAAAATGATAATGGCAAGTCAAATCACGGGCCCCACCTGTCCAGAGTAACTTCATTGTCAAATCACACAACCCTATGTTTGCAGCAGCCTACTCCCTTGTCTTCTCGCGTCTCTGTCGAACCGACTAGGCCCCGCCCTCGACTTTTAAATAGTATACAGTATACTAATTTTGTATCCACGGATTGCGCCCGCGCCATGGAGAAAAGTGTCTAGAAAATGGCTGTACACATGTATGGAGTAAACAGCACGCCCGTTGCGTTCGCGTCACAACCCAGACGGTCAGTCGGTCTGGCACGCTGCTCTCCGAATGGAACGCGTGTCATATTGCGTTTGCACACACATGTGGGACGGCAATTGAGAACTGATCATAGGCACACTCCCCGGCCCTGCAAGTCGGGTGACTTAATAGAAGAGGGAGACGAGAGATAGTACTAGAGAAGTGTTGTACTACGTTGGTGCCTGGACGATCCCTGCAAGACACGGAAGATTAGTTCGTCCATGCATGTGACCAGACTCCATCAGACATGCCTAGATTGGCTATCGTCTACATATAGTGCAGGCTGTGTTGTACATGGCTGTACTTGTGGTGAGAAATCTAAAAAAGGTTTCTTGTCATCTCGCATAATTAGGTGTCATGTGCTTCGGATCACTGCGAGGGTTAAACAGCGACAACTGAGTTGGGCTAGTCATTAGAGGCACATGCACGAACAGTGACTACTCGGCTGCCATCTAGGTCAAGCCGGCTATCTTAATTAGGACATCTATCGACGGACCCATTTTCTATGAGTTTATCTTTAATCTGAGCTTTGTTCCTCGTCTAGTTTGTCCGTCGGGATACATTTTGTCTCCTTTGGCAGTGAGGTTATGATTTTGTCATGTGGCATTTTTTCGTGTTATATGTTATAATCCGGCACTTCAGATCATATCACAACAACTGTGCCTCCGGGCCACGTGCATGAAGACTTCTCGACAGTCATTGACGAGGTCAAGCCGGCTCCGGTAGACAAAAGAAAACTAGTACTACTCCACCATATAGGCAGGATCCTCCACGCTTGCTTGCTACTGTTGCTCTCTTCACACTGTCTCGGCCTCTCCAAATCTAAACACGACAGCGGTGGCCACTCTCTCTCTCTCTCTCTGCTCACCGCTGGTCACAGATCCAGCCGGATCCTCTCTGTCGGGGAAGGTGAGAAGGTGCAACGTTCACGCGGTCGTCCTCGGCGACGGCTCTTACCTTCATTGGCGCGTCCCAATCAGCTCGCTTTGCCGTTCTCTCCCAAGCACCCGGCTGGCGAGGGAGGGCCTCCGACCCCTTCTTCCTCGCTACCGTAGTGTGGGAAGATCGGCCTCCCGCCGCCCACCTAGCGACATCCCACGACCATCGTATAACTTCCTTCAAAACCGCCTTTCTCTACTTCCCGAGCTCCCCGACGCCGCTGCATTTGTATCTTTTACTATTTCTCAGGCCCCTCGTAGATAGGATCGATCGGCTGTTCGAAAACCACCTATTTTTTACGTTTAAGAGGTAAAACTAGTTCATGCACTCGAATCTAGTACTACTTGGTTCAAACAAGGAAGAAAGGGGATGGGAGGTGGGGGATGATTTGTTACCTGAATCTAGGACTTGGTCGAAAGAGGAAATAATGGGGGCGAAAAGTAGCAGAGGCTGGCTATCCAACTAGTCTGTAGGTCTAATAGGGAAATAAAGGGAAACGCATTACAAACTCAATATAAACCCGCTCTATTGGTTGAAAAAGGAAAGTAAGTGGGGACTGGGGGACAAGTCAACAGAGTAAGTCTAGCACTAGATTTGCTAGCCTCACACAGCATAAGGTAGCTATACCGAACAAAAATGGGACCAACCCAGATATCATGTTCTGATGTTTGTTGCCCCGAGCCACTCTTATGTAATGCCACTGGTAAATGTAGCAGTCATGCTGTTAAAAGTAAGGACACGTTAAACCAATGTTATTTTCAATGTAATGCCTCTAGTAATATGAATCAATGGCACTTCTTTACATGTCCTGCTAAAATTTCCCATTAAGTTAATTTGGTTCTTTTCGTTAGAAATGCAACTGTCCTGGTCCACCTACTCTCCCGTGCCCAAAGTAATGTTGTATTTAACAGTTGTCATAGTTAATCCTAATGCCCACACTAAGTTCTAGCAATGCCACTGCTTTAGAAATTGCTACTGTCCTTGTAGGATTGCCATTCAGATAAGGAACATGCTTCTTTTCATTTGATGCATGTTTCATCACTTGTTAGTCACCCTCCTTTCCACCTTTTTTGTGCAAATAGAGATATACATTTCAAGCGCTCGATCTTAGTTGAACTGCACAAATGATATCCAAATTATAGTTGAGCATTCCAGGAGCTTCACAACCAACCTTGATGTTGCTCAATTTATTGCAACTAATGAAGAAGAAGCTCTGTGGGTTTTGCTTTCTGATGGAAATGGAACCGGGGCTGGAGCCCTTTTCTTAAAAAAATTTGAAGAAGAAGCTGCTAGCTCATAGGACATTGCTTCATTTTAGGTGAACTGCACCAAAAGGTCCCATGAATTGAATCATCCATGTTGGTGACCGAAAGAGCCAGCTTGACAAAGATCCCCTAAGCACCCCAGCCTCTATCCTTGCGGCACGGTACACCTCGTTTTCCACCCTTTCGACCCTAGTGTCACTGATAAAATGAAGTAATAATACAGTTAAAATAGAGCGAGTGTCATCTCTATCATTTCATTTCCAATGTAGATAAAGAAAGTGCTTCTCTTTGTTAATGTATGTTTCATCAACTAGTCCCATTATTAATGTTTAAGCGTTTTTGCAAACTGGGGTGCTTAATTTTAGTTGATATGTACAAAAATAGAGATTTGAATGTCTCAAGGCGTCTCCTTGTACTACCATTGTACACTGATATTCATCACTGGCAGAAGATGTATCTGGGAGACTTGGGACGATGTCCAGTATGAGGCGTCGCAGGGCCCATCTCGCCCTCGCAGCATATCATACAATGATACTATCGCAATATTTTCTTCTATTTATTTTGTGTGTTTCTTCAACTAGTGCCACTATAATGTAATCACGCTTTTTCATTATCTATGCAAACAGGGTTATTCAGCTGCATTTTGGTGGAACTGCACAAATGTACGTATGGAACCGGCATATATGCAGAAAAGTAGGTGTGCCAAGTAAAATTACCGACACCAACCATGCTGCATGCACGCATTGGCATCCACCACAACCGATTGGGATGTGTGGCGCTCTCGTGGACGGATCTTTCTCGGCAAATCCTCTAACCAAATACTAGTAGCTTATATTGGCAGTTTTCTAGGAGTACTCTTTTACGAAGAAGCACCACTATCTTTCTTTATTTGTACACTGTGTCACAACTTTGACCCAAAGGTCCAGAGCTATTTTAGGGTGATTGGTGTAGTACTGGAGGCTGATTGTAAGCATGATTTTCATTAGCCGTCACACTGATTGTAAGCATGAGCAGGTGGAAGATTAGGTTAGTGCGGCTTACCTTAAACCCTACCGCCGCCCGTTGAAACGAGGCGAGCGCCGAGGAACCACGGAGAACGGCGGGAAGCAACTCAGCGCCATCCGGCCTCCTGTTGCGGTGGGAGAACGAATACTCCTGTGGCCCCGGTACTCTGCACCCTCACGAGCGGCACACCATACTCGATCGATTCGTTATCCTCTGGGTGCTTGACCTTGACCTGTCGCCCACCACCTCCGCTTTGGCCCTGTCGCCTCGGGCGAATCTGTCTGCTCCATCGCCCAGAGGAGATACTCGATGAACTGGGAGGACTGCGACGTGACTGCGCCGAGGAGTACATGTACATTGCCGCCCTCATCACCGCCGTCTCGCTCTTTCGCATGCATTGCCACATGGCCCGCACCGTCCTCGAAAGCTCCCACTCATTGTCAAACCAACTAAGAATCTCCTTCAACCTGGCTAACTTTGCACAGTGCGCGCCAGCGATCTGCCTGATTATTCTTGTATCCTCTCCATAGATGTCCTTCTGAGTGGTCCGGTGCTAGCTTTGGAAGATGGGAGGAGAGATGGTGGTCTTCAATAGAGAAGAGGGAGAGGCGGGACGGTGGTTTTGGAATGGAGATGATGGAGAGGAGAGGAGGTGGTTTTGCAATGGAGAAGATCAGAAGATGGAGAGGCAAGACGATGGTTTTGGAATGGAGATGATGGAGAGGAGAGGAGGTGGTTTTGCAATGGAGAATATCAGAAGAGGGAGAGGGGAGACGGTGGTTTTGGAATGGAGATGATGGAGAGGAGAGGAGGTGGTCTTGCAATGGAGAAGATTAGAAGAGGAAGAGCCGAGACGGTGGTTTTGGAATGGAGATGATGGAGAGGAGTGGAGGTGGTTTTGCAATGGAGAAGAGGGATAGGAGCGTGCAGCAGCGATTTAGGATTGGACGAGTGGCTTTGTATGTAATTCCTCACACGTGGCTTTGTATGTAATTCACGGGCAGCCTGCCTATTTATCTATTCTGGTATCAGACACAATGCTTATTCCCTTGGTTCTAATCCCCTTTCACACTTTGTTTCAGGCAATGAACGATTGCCTGCCCGATCGAAACTTCTCATGGTACCTTCTTACTTTGCTCTCGAAATTTTCTTCAGTTTCAATTCGAGAGTTACTTTTCGCCACCTTCCCTGGTGTTATCTACCAGATAAGCGACCTTCTAGAGGTCAGTTCTTCCGAAGATACCCATTATCCTTTTTCGTATTTACGATGGAACCCCCGGAGAAAGAACGACAACTTCATCTTGATGCATTGGAATAAAGATTTGAAGACATCAACGAAAGGGATTAACTTCTTTGAGAAGATCCGTAACCAGAACTTTCCCCCTAAATCCCATCTTAAATCTCGGGATGAGATTTCTTGTACTGGAGGAGATTTGTGACACCCGTGTAATTAAGCTATAGTAATCCCACGCTAATGATGCCATGTCACCACGGTTGCTGTTGTTAACCTCGCGATGATTCGAAATTGTTTCAAAATTCAAATTCAAATTAATGTCAACAATAAAAGTTTTCAAATATTAAAACTAAAATGTTCAATAAATAGTAGATAAATCAGAGGCTATGACAAAATTGTAAACAACATTATTGAAATTTGATAAGTGACTTAAACAACCTCAAGCAGTGGCTGAAAACATTATTTAATAACCTTTTTATTAATACAAATTCGTTATGAAATGATATTTACCCGGAACTAGTTTTTGGTGGTAGGTTATATTGTGGTGTGATTTGTGGGCCAACTCTCAAATATTACAAAACTCATTTGATGCCCAAATAGTTAGCCAAAAGTAAAACAACAAAAAAGAGAAAATACAAAACAGAAAACAAAATAAAATAAAAAGAGAACACCCCCCCCCCCCTGGGCTCCTGCCCAGCAGGCCACCGGCCCAACTGGGCCACGAACCACCAGGCCGGCCCACCCCCGTACCCCATAAACCTCGCCCACTCCCCACTTGCCCCACCGACATCTCGCACTCCTCCCCCCGAAATATCTCCCCCCTCTCTCCCGATTGGATCGGGATCGAGAGGAGGAGGCCGTCGCCGCCGCCTCGTCATCGTTCACCGCCGCCCGGAGCCCACGCCGCCTCGCCGGACCTCCCCACTGGCATGCCTCCCGCTCTGCCGCATCGTCCCCATCGACCACCCCGACACCCACTGCCCCGTCCCTACTCCCTGCTGTGAGCACGCACCCCACCCCGGTCCTCCTTTCTCCCTCGCCCCGCGCTCACCGTGCTCCGCCGCTGGCCATGCCCCGGTCCACGCCCCTGCACGCCCCTAGTCGCACCACCGCGCCGGCCACGTTGTAGCCCCCTGCAACTCGCGCCCGTGCCCCGCGTCCACCCACTGCCGCCCGCGTTGCGCCCAGCTGCAGTCGCACGCTGATACGTCTCCAACGTATCTATAATTTTTGATTGCTCCATGCCACTTTATCTATTGTTTTGGACTATAATGGGCTTTATTTTCCACATTTATATTACTTTTGGGACTAACCTATTAACCGGAGGCCCATCCCAGAATTGTTGTTTTTTGCCTTTTTTAGTGTTTCGAAGAAACAGAATATCAAACGGAGTCCAAATGGAATGAAACCTTCGGAAACGTGATTTTCTCACCGAACGTGATCCAGAGACTTGGACCCTCGCCAAGGAACCGGAGGCGGTCACGAGGGTGGGGGGCGCGCCCCTGCCTCGTGGGCCCCTGTTGCTCCACCAACGTACTCCTTCCTCCTATATATACCTACGTACCCCCCAAACGATCAGAACAGGAGCCAAAAACCTAATTCCACCACCGCAACTTCCTGTATCCACGAGATCCCATCTTGGGGCCTCTTCCGGAGCTCCGGCGGAGGGGGCATCCACCATGGAGGGTGAGGGAGTCCTGGATTAGGGGGTGTCCGGATAGCCGAACTATCACCGTTGGCCGGACTCCTGGACTATGAAGATACAAGATTGAAGACTTCGTCCGATTAATAGGATGGGACTTTCCTTGGCATGGAAGGCAAGCTTGGCGATACGGATATGTAGATCTCCTACCATTGTAACCGACTGTGTAACCCTAACCCTATCCGGTGTCTATATAAAGCTGGAGGGTTTTAGTCCGTAGGGACGAACAACAACCATACCATAGGCTAGCTTCTAGGGTTTAGCCTCTCGATCCCGTGGTAGATCTAATCTTGTACTACCCATATCATCAATATTAATCAAGCGAGGAGTAGGGTATTACCTCCACGAGAGGCCCGAACACAGGTAAAAACATCGTGTCCCTTGTCTCCTGTTACCATCCGCCTAGACGCACAGTTCGGGACCCCCTACCCGAGATCCGCCAGTTTTGACACCGACATTGGTGCTTTCATTGAGAGTTCCTCTGTGTCATCACCGATAGGCCCGATGGTTCCTTCGATCATCAACAACGACGCGGTCCAGGGTGAGACTTTTCTCCCCGGAAAGATCTTCGTATTCGGCGGCTTTGCACTGCGGGCCAATTCACTTGGCCATCTGGAGCAGATCGAAAGCTACGCCCCTGGCCATCAGGTCAGATTTGGGAGTTTGAACTACACGGCCGACATCCGCGGAGACTTGATCTTCGACGGATTCGAGCCATAGCCAAGCGCGCCGCACTGTCTCGATGGGCACGATCTAGCTCTGCCGCCGAACAGTGTCCTGGAGGCCGCACCAGCGTCCGCTCCGACCCTTAACTCGGAGCCGACTCCGCCGATCGAGGACAAGTGGTTGGACACCGCCTCAGGGGCTACAATCTCTATGGCAATTGAGCCGAACTCCATCCCTGTCCTTTGCGAAGACCGTGACTCCAAGGTGCCGGACTCCTCTCCGGACTCCGAACCCTCCGCGCCCCTGCCAATCAAATCCGATTGGACGCCGATTATGGATTTCATCAGCGGACATCTTTTAGCACTCGCCCTTTGGCGACATCCTGAATTCACTAAAGTCTCTCTCTTTATCAGGAGAGCCCTGGCCGGACTACGATCAGGAAGGTTGGGATGCGGACGATGAAGAAATTCAACGCCCACCCACCACCCACTTTGTAGCCACTGTCGATGATTTAACCAACATGCTCGACTTTGACTCCTAAGACATCGACGGTATGGACGACGATGCTGGAGACGACCAAGAACCAGCGCCTACAGGGCACTGGAAGGCCACCTCGTCATACGACATATACATGGTGGACATACCAAAAGATGGGAACGGCGATGGACCAGCGGACGATGACCTCTCCAAGAAACAGCCCAAGCGCCGGCGTCAGCGGCGCCGCTCTAAATCCTGCCATAGCAAAAACGGTGATTCCGGCACCGGAGATAATAACACCAGGGCGGTCGAAGACAACCCCCTCGGCAGGATTCAGCACAGAGGAGGGAGAAGCCAGCCCTCATGATAGGCGGCGAGCATGGGAGGTGGAGGGCGATAATTATATGCCTCCCTCCGAAGATGAGGCAAGCCTCGGCGGCATTTAATTTGTCGTGCACGAGGATCCAGCCGAACAGGAGGCGTTTCAAACGCAGGCTTATGGCCACGGCAAGCAGCCTCAAGAAAAAGCGGCAGCTTAGAGCTGACCAAGACTTGCTAGGTGACGGATGGACTGAAGTCCTTGCGGCGAAGAGTACGAACTCGAACGCCCCTCAAGAGATACCCAGAACGCAGGCTGCTACCCCAATTAGAGGAGGAAGCACCCAAACCTACATCACCAGCGCATGATGCGGCCGACCGGCCACCCCGTGGCCGCAACAGAGAGGCCTCTAGGCCCTCCATTCAAGCCGCACCCCGGCGTCGCTCGAAAAGTACCAAGACACGGGGAAACGCGCCAGACTTGCGAGACATATTGGAGGAAAAGGAAAGGCAAAAAATATCGATCAACGGATCGCGTGGGCGCCCCACGACACGTGATGATAACCGTCATGCCGGATACATCAATTCCGGCCGGACCGAACGCAGTAGACAAAGCTCATTTGAGCTGCGTCGTGATATAGCTCAATACAGAGGCGCCGCACACCCACTATGCTTCATAGACGAAGTGATGGATCATCAAATCCCCGAGGGTTTCAAACCCGTAAACATCGAATCATACGATGGCACAACAGATCCTGCGGTTTGGATCGAGGACTACCTCCTCCACATCCACATGGCCCTTGGTGATGATCTACATGCCATCAAATACCTCCCACTCAAGCTTAAAGGACCAGCTCGGCATTGGCTTAACAGCTTGCCACCGTAATCAATTGGTTGTTGGGAGGACCTGGAAGCCGCATTCCTTGATAACTTCCGGGGCACATATGTGCGACCACCGAGACGCCGATGACCTCAGCCACATAATTGACAGCGGAAGAATCGGCCGGACAATTACGGACACGGTTCCTAACCAAGAAAAATCAAATCGTTGACTGTCCGGATCACGAGAGGCCCTCGCAGCGTTCAAACACAACATCCGCGACGAGTGGCTTGCCCGGCACCTAGGACAGGAAAAGCAGAAATCCATGGCAGCCCTCACAACACTCATGACCCGCTTTTGCGCGGGAGAGGATAGCTGGCTAGCTCGTAGTAACAGCTTGACCAAAAACCCAGGTAATTCGGATACCAAGGACAGCAATGGCAGGTCGCGTCGCAACAAGCACAAGCGCCGCATAAGCGGCGATAATCTTTGAAGATCGTCGATCAATGCCGGATTCAGAGGCTCTAAACCCGGTCGGCGGAAAAAGCCGTTCGGAAGAAATACTCGAGGCCGTCAATCTAGAAAGAATACTTTCGATCGCTCGTGCCAAATACATGGCACCCCGAAAAACCAGCCAACCACACCAACGAGGATTGTTGGGTCTTCAAAGGCGAGGCAAGTTAAATGCGAACTCAATGACAAGGACTGCATAGCGATGACGAGGAGGAGCCCCGGCCGCCGAACAATAGAGGACAGAAGGGTTTCCCCCACAAGTGCGGACGGTGAACATGATATACGCAACCCACATACCCAAAAGGGAGCGGAAGCGTGCGCTAAGGGACGTATATGCGATGGAGCCAGTCGCCCCAAAGTTCAACCCATGGTCCTCCTGCCCGATCACCTTTGATCAAAGGGACGACCCCACTAGCATCCGCCACGGCGGATTCGCCGCATTGGTTCTTGACCCAATCATTAACGAATTTCACCTCACTAGAGTCCTGATGGACGGCGGTAGCAGCCTGAACCTGCTCTATCAGGATAAAGTGCGCAAAATGGGCATAGACCCCTCAAGGATTAAACCCACAAAGACGACCTTTAAAGGCGTCATACCAGGTGCAGAGGCCAACTTTACAGGCTCAGTTACACTCGAAGTGGTCTTCGGATCCCCAGATAACTTCCAAAGCAAGGAGTTAATCTTCGACATAGTCCCATTCCGCAGCAGCTATCACGCACTGCTTGGACGAACTGCATTTGCAAAGTTCAATGCGGTGCCGCACTACGCATACCTCAAGCTCAAGATGCCAGGCCCTCGAGGAGTAAACACGGTCAATGGAAACACCGAACGCTCTCTACGAACGGAGGAGCACACGGCGGCCCTCGCGGCGGAGGTGCAAAGCAGCCTCTCATAGCAATTCTCGAGTTCGGCTATTAAACGTCCGGACACCGTCAAGCGCACCCGAAGTATCCTACAACAAGACCGCCTGGCATGATTCGAGCAAGCGTAGCAATCCGGCCCCCACCCCAGCCCTCGTGAAATCGCGAAGCCAGTACTACGCGTACATAACTACGCTCTGGAGATACCATGGGCATAAGGGGAGGGGCACGACCACGACACGCCCAGAATGCGGCTCAACCGCACTGAGGGCTCCGATTGTGTCATTCTTTTTCTTCTTTTCTCTTACTTTCAGGACTCCGTTTTCCGAAGCCACTGTCGGCACTATAATTGCCGAACTCACGATGCAACAGCCAGGAAGCGAAAGCTTCGTCGAGTGTCCAGTGGTCTCTACTACGAGCATTATACCTATTTTACATACCATCCCGCAGCTTACCCCTGGAGGGGGACATGTCAAATAGTCCCATCCCTTGCTTATCGCACTATTTGTATCATTCTGGTTTAATTGCAGTACCTTTTCTAAACAATATATAGCTTTTGCCTACTATTGCACTACTTTCTTTATCCATATATATGTTCATTCATGACATGTTGCACCCGTACACTTTGGTACGGCCAATACACCAGGGGCTTAAGTACCCCAAATATATGGTGCGATAAGTCCGAACACTTTCACAAGTGCGGCACCCCGAACTTATAGCACTATATGCATCGGCTCCGAATCATGTCTTGGGTCAATAGTTGGGTTTGCCCGGCTCCCATGTTTTGGTACCATACCTTTCGTTATATAGGCTAAGGTAGCGCTGGGAGAACCACTGCGATTGTGCCCCGGTTGAGCTGGGTTGAGCACCTCAGTGGAGAAAGCTAAAACTGACCGTCATGATAGGGCGAGAGCCGGTCATTTGTTCGAGAGGTTTTTTCGGGTCCCTAAAGACTTATGCCGCTTAGAGCGAGGAGTCAGCATTGTCCGGCCAAAGGCGTGGATAGCGCCCCGAAATCGGTCTTCCGAATACTAGGGGCTTCGCCAAAATTTAAAATTATATAATTCTATGGATAAGTGAGAGTGTTCAAGCACTATAGTCCGGTTGCCTTGTTCGTTACGTTGAGCGCCTCCCTCGAAGGACAAGTTTTCAGTGTACAGGATAACAAATGCGAGTTTATTCAAAAAATACATCTTTGGAGCATTCACCCGCTATAAGGCGGGCACCCTTCATGACGCCCTCATGGTACATTTCGGGCTTGCGATGCTCCTTGCCCTTCGGTGGCCCGTCCGTCACAAGCTTCTCCGCATCCAGATTGCCCCAGTGCACTTTAGCACGGGCAAGGGCCCGATGGGCAACTTCAATGCAGACAGAGCGCTTGATGACTTCAATCCATGGACAAAGGCCCACCGATCGCCGCACTAGCCCGAAGTAGCTCCCGAGCAGGGCTTCCAATGGCCACAACCAATTATGAGGCCCTTCATGGCCTGTTCGGCGACCTTGTTGAGCCCGACCAGCTGCTTCACTGGTCGCTCGAGGCATCGGATGTCGGCCTTAGCATACCGAGACGTAACACCTTTTCGATCGAGCTCCCTCCTTGGCGCGGTAGAACGCGACGACGCCAGTTTACACTACGGGCAGATCTGCGAATGCTCCTGGAGAGCTCCGGATTTGGGTAAGTAATAGGTAATTCACTTTCACATGCTTGCTTTGCATAAAGAATGCCTTACCCGCTGCTATCTTCTTTAATGCTTCAATTTCTTGGAGGGCTTTTTGGGCTTCGGCCTTAGCGGCTTTGGCACTCTCAAGAGCCGAGGCGAGCTCGGACTCTTGAGTCTTGAGTCACGCTCCAAACTCTCGTGTTTTTCCACGAGAGCACAGAGCTCTTGCCGCACCTCCGCCACCCGCCTCCTGCTTCTCTCGCTCAGTGCGCTCATGGCCGCTTTACTTTCGACGCGGACACCGCTTCCTTCCGGTCGCCACCTCATTCGGGGCCCCTACAATACCCACGTTAGTCCTGTCATTTTTTTGCAACCAAATCCTTTCTATAAGGTATTTCTTTAATAAGGTATTACTTACCTTCCTTGTCCTCGAGCTGCTTCTTGGCAAGGCCAAGCTCGTTCTCGGACCGCTCGAGGCTCTGCTTCAATGCATTGACCTCCGCAGTCAGTGCGGCAGAGGTCAGCAGCGCAGCCTGCATTCCCATATTGACATACTTATGTTAGAATCATGCGTATATCTTTTTAGATCCTTAGTCCGGCTTTTCTTTCCAAACACCGAACTAAGCATCGAGGGGCCTCTTGTCTATGCGGTAATATTTTTTACATATTCTAAACTTACCTCAAAGCCTGTTAGAAGGCTGGTACAGGCTTCAGTCAACCCGCTCTTGGCGGACTGAACTTTCTAGATCACCACACTCATAACAGTGCGGTGCTCCTCGTCGATGGAGGCGCCGTTAATCGCCTCCAGCAAGCTAAACGGTTCCGCCAGATGGTCGGAGGTCACCGGCGTTGCAGTCTTGCCCTTCTTACGAAGGGGCCGCTTGCCGGACTTCGGAACCACTGAAGGTTCCGGTACGGAGTCCGGCACCGGGCCAGACTTAGAGCCCTCTGGGGTTTCACCCCCTTTGTGCCCGGAGTCCGGGAGGTCGCCTTGCAGCGCCTCCAGGACCACCTCCTCCTGGCTGGGCCCCTTTTGGGACTCCACCGCGATGTCGTCTGCATCACGAGGGGAGGAGGCGATCGGAAGTGAAGTGCTATTCACATCCGACGAACCCAGGGAGCTGCTCGACGAAGCGCCGAGCTCGTCCATGGGCGGGCTACATAGTTATATTCGGTGTTAGAAGACACCATGCGACAAATAAAGTCATGAATTATTCCGGAGTCCGGACACTTACGATCTCGCCAGGGGCTTGGCCCTTGTTGGCCACTCCTCCTCGTCGTTGTCGGCATTGGTGGAGAAGTCCGGAGGAAGGGTCCTTCCTTTCTTGGACCCTTCGGCCTCCCCAGTCAGGGCGGCCTTCCTTTTCTTCTCTGCCCCCGCTGGGGGAGAGGCTTCTTTTTCCTCCTCCTCGTCCTCAAAGGAGGATTCCGCCTCAGAGTCGTCGGACAATGAGTCCGATAGCACCTAGCACCGGGAGCTCCTTCGAGTTCCCATGGCCTCCTTCTTGGCCTTCTTCTCCGGCACCACGTGAGGTGCCGGAGCCAGCAGCCCCATCAATCGGTCGTCCGCTGGGTTTTCTGGCAAGGGGGCCGGACAGTTAATCTGTCTGGACGTCTTCAGCCAGTCCTGTCAAAGGTTATGGAGTTTTAGATCCCGCATAGAGTCAAACTATGAAAAAAGAGTCCCATAAAGGGTAAAATAACTTACCTCGCTGGCTTGATGCTGCGAGCTGAATCCGCGATCTTTGGTAGCGGATGTGGGAGCCTCGGCGCCCTTGAACAGCACCTTCCAGGCATCTTCGTACGTAGTGTCGAAGAGCCTTTTCAGAGTTTGGTGTTGTGCCGGATCGAACTCCCACAATTTGAAGGCCCGTTGTTGGCATGGGAGAATCCGGCGGATGAGCATCACCTGGATTACATTGACAAGCCTGAGATTCTTGTCCACCGGGTTTGGACGAGGTTTGGAGTCCGGACAGCTCGTCCGAATCACCCCACGTCAGGCCCGTCTCTTTCCACGATGTGTGCCGTGTGGGGAAGCCAGATCGGAATTCGGGGGCCGTCGCCCATTGAGAGTCGCACGGCACGGTGATGTAGAACCACCCCGATTGCCATCCCTTTATGGTCTCCACAAAGGAGCCCTTGAGCCATAGGACTTTGGCCATCTTGCCAACCATGGCACCTCCACACTCCGCTTGGCGGCCGCCCCGATACCTTGACTTGACATTGAAGATCTTCAGCCATAAGCGAAGTGAGGCTGAATCTGAGAGGAAGGCCTCGCACCAGCGATAAACGCCGAGATGTTGAGGATGAAGTTCGGGGCCAGGTCATGGAAATCCAGGCCGTAGCAGAACATGAGCCCCCGGACAAATGGGTGAAGTGGAAAACCTAGTCCGCGGAGGAAGTGGGTGAGGAACACCACCCTCTCATAGGGCCTGGGGGTGGGAATGAGCTGCCCCTCGTCGGGTAGCCGGTGCGTGATGTCGCTCGACAAGTATCCGGTCTTCCGCAGCTTTTTGATGTGCCCCTCCGTAACGGTGGAGACCATCCACTTGCCTCCCGCTCCGGACATGGCTGGAGAAGGTTGAGGAGGGATGTGCAGACTTGGGCGCTGGACCTCGAGTGCGCGGAAATGGATGAGCAAAGGAGGAAGAAGGCGTAGGTGAAAAGGTGGATCCTTATCCCCTTATATGGACGGACCAAGCTATGCGTCCCCCGCCAGCCTAGTAAAACTCGCTTATCTCTCAAGCACCGCAATCAATGGCGCGGTTGGGTTACCCACGTCCGTATTGATGGGAATCCCGGAATAAGGGGGCACGATCTCCGCTTTGATAAGACGTGCCAAGGAAACCGCCTCGCTAAACGCGCTGAGGTGGAATAGTAAAAGCGATTCATATAAAGGCACGGCGTGGTGTGATGTCACGCCGCGGAATACGTCAGCAGATCTGTGCAAAGGTTATTCTCTCTACGGTATTATGTGGAACTTGTTTTGCAGAGCCGGACACTATCCTTGTGTTCAAAATCTTCTATGAAGTATTCGGAGGAGGGAACCCGCCTTGCAATGCCGAAGACAATATGCGCGCCGGACTCATCGTCATTGAAGCCTGGTTCAGGAGACTCTTGAGGAGTCCTGGATTAGGGGTGTCCGGATAGCCGAACTATCACCGTTGGCGGACTCTGGACTATGAAGATACAAGATTGAAGACTTCATCCCGTGTCCGGATGGGACTTTCCTTGGCGTGGAAGGCAAGCTTGGCGATACGGATATGTAGATCTCCTACCATTGTAACCGACTCTGTGTAACCCTAACCCTATCCGGTGTCTCTAAAACCGGAGGGTTTTAGTCCGTAGGACGAACAACAATCATACCATAGGCTAGCTTCTAGGGTTTAGCCTCTCTGATCTCGTGGTAGATCTACTCTTGTACTACCCATATCATCAATATTAATCAAGAAGTAGTAGGGTATTACCTCCGTCGAGAGGGCCTGAACCTGGGTAAAAACATCGTGTCCCTTGTGTCCTGTTACCATCCACCTAGACGCACAGTTCGGGACCCCCTACCCGAGATCCGCCGGTTTTGACACCGACAGAGGGCTTCTACATCAACACCATAGCCTCTCCGATGAAGTGTGAGTAGTTTACTTCAGACCTTCGGGTCCATAGCTAGTAGCTAGATGGCTTCTTCTCTCTTTTTGGATCTCAATAAAATGTTCTCCCCCTCTCTCATGGAGATCTATTCGATGTAATCTTATTTTTGCGGTGTGTTTGTTGAGACCGATGAATTGTGGGTTTATGATCCAGCTTATCCATGAATAATATTTGAATCTTCTCTGAATTCTTTTATGTACGATTGAGTTATCTTTGCAAGTCTCTTTGAATTATCCATTTGGTTTGGCCAACTAGATTGGTAGTTCTTGCAATGGGAGAAGTGCATGGCTTTGGGTTCAATCTTGCGGTGTCCTTGCCCAGTGGCAGAAAGGGTTGCAAGGCACGTATTGTATTGTTGCCATCGAGGATAACAAGATGGGGTATTTATCATATTGCATGAATTTATTCCTCTACATCATGTCATCTTGCTTAGGCGTTACGTTGTTTCTAACTTAATACTCTAGATGCATCTTTGGATAGCGATCGATGGGTGGAGTAATAGTAGTAGATGCGAGAATCGTTTGATCTACTTGTCTCGGACGTGATGCCTATATACATGATCATACCTAGATATACTCATAACTATGCTCAATTACATCAATTGCTCAACAGTAATTTGTTCACCCACCGTAGAATACTTATGCTCTTGAGAGAAGCCACTAGTGAAACCTATGCCCCCCGGGTCTATTCTCATCATATCAATCTCCATCACTTTTATACTTGCTTTGTTTTACTTTGCCTTTGCTTTTCACTTTGCATCTATATACCAAAAATACCAAAAATATTATCTCTATCAGATATCACTGTCGTAAGTGACCGTGAAGGGATTGACAACCCCTAACCATGTTGGTTGCGAGTAGCTATCGTTTTGTGCAGGTACGAGGGACTTGTGCGTGGCCTCCTACTAGATTGATACCTTGGTTCTCAAAAACTGAGGGAAATACTTACACTATTGTGCTGCATCATCCTCTCCTCTTCGGGGAAAACCAACGCAAGCTCAAGACGTAGCAAGAAGGATTTACAAGCCGTTGCCGGGGAGTCTACGCAAAAATCAACATACCAAGTACCCATCACAATTCCTATCTCTCGCATTACATAATTTGCCATTTGCCTCTCGTTTTCCTCTCCCCCACTTCACCCTTGCCGTTTTATTCGCCCTCTCTTTCCCAATCTCCTCCCTTTTTCCTGTGGCCTTTTCCTCGTCCGTTTGTTTGCTCGTGTGTTGGATTGCTTGTTTGTCGCAATGGCTCAAGATGCTACTAAATTGTGTGACTTCACCAATACCAATAATAATGATTTCCTTAGCACTCCGATTGCTCCTCTTGCCAATACTGAATCTTGTGAAATCAATACTGCTTTGTTGAATCTTGTTATGAAAGATCAATTCGCCGGCCTTCCTAGTGTAGATGCCGCAACTCATCTGAATAGCTTCATTGATTTATGTGATATGCAAAAGAAAAAATATGTCGATAATGATGTCTTTAAATTGAAGCTATTTCCTTTTTCGCTTAGAGATCGTGCTAAAGCGTGGTTTTCATCTTTGCCTAAAAATAGTATTGATTCTTGGAACAAGTGCAAAGATGCTTTTATCTCTAAGTATTTTCCTCACGCTAAGATTATCTCTCTTAGGAACGATATTATGAATTTTAAGCAACTTGATCATGAACATGTTGCACAAGCTTGGGAGAGAATGAAATTAATGATACGTAATTGTCCTACTCATGGTTTGAACTTGTGGATGATTATACAAAAAAATTATGCCGGGTTGAATTTTGCTTCTAGAAATCTTTTAGATTCGGCCGCGGGAGGCACTTTTATGGAAATCACTTTAGGAGATGCTACTAAACTCCTAGATAATATTATGGTTAATTATTCTCAATGGCATACTTAAAGATCTACTGATAAAAAGTGCATGCGATAGAAAAAATCAATGTTTTGAGTGGAAAGATGGATGAACTTATGAAATTATTTGCTACTAAGAGTGTTTCTTCTGATCCTAATGATATGCCTTTGTCTACTTTGATTGAGAATAATAATGAATCTATGGATGTGAATTTTGTTGGTAGGAATAATTTTGGTAACAACGCATTATAGAGGGAATTTTAATCATAGGCCTTATCCTAGTAATCCTTCTAATAATTATGGAAATTCCTACAACAACTCTTATGGAAATTTTAATAAGACGCCCGCTGAATTTGAGAGTAGTGTTAAAGAGTTTATGAATTCACAAAATAATTTTAATGCTTTGCTTGAAGAGAAATTGCTTAAAGTTGATGAATTGGCTAGGAACGTTGATGGAATTTCTCTTGAGGTTGATTCTTTAAAGCTTAGATCTATTCGTCCTAAGCATGATATCAATGAGTCTCTCAAAGCTATGAGAATTTCCATTGATGAGTGCAAAGAAAGAACCGATAGGATGCATGCTTCCAAAGATGCCTTTATTAAAGCGTGTTCTTCTAATTCCTATGATAATCAAGATGAAGATCTAAAAGTTATTGATGTGTCCCCTATTAAATCTTTGTTTTGCAATATGAATCTTGATGAAACTGAATATGATCTTCCTTTACCTAGAAGGCGTTCTAAGAATTCGGAGTTTTTAGATCTTGATGATGAAATTGATAAAAAGTGGGATTGAAAGAAATAAAAATCTAGATGTTGCTAAACCCACTATTTTGGATATCAAGGAATTTAATTATGAAAATTGCTCTTTAATTGATTGTATTCCTTGTTGCAAACCGTGCTAAATTCTCCTCATGCTTATAGTCAAAATAAGGCCTTTACCGAACACATTGTTGATGCCTTGATGCAATCTTATGAAGAAAAGCTTGAGTTGAAAGTTTCTATCCCTAGAAAACTCCATGATCAGTGGGAACCTACTATCAAAATTAAAATTAAAGATTATGAGTTTCATGCTTTGTGTGATTTGGGTGCTAGTGTCTCCACTATTCCTAAAACTTTGTGTGATTTGCTAGATTTCTGTGACTTTGATGATTGCTCGCTACACTTGCATCTTGCGGATTCCACTATTAAAAAGCCTATGGGAAGAATTAATGATGTTCTTATTTTTGCAAATAGGAATTATGTGCCCGTAGATTTTATCGTTCTTGATATAGATTGCAATCCTTCATGTCCTATTATTCTTGGTAGACCTTACCTTAAAACGATTGGTGCAATTATTGATATGAAGGAAGGGAATATTAGATTCCAATTTACATTAAAGAAAGTCATGAAACACTTCCCTAGAAAGAAAATAAAATTACCATGAATCTATTATGAGAGCCACTTATGGATTGCTTACCAAAGATGGCAATACCTAGATCTATCCTTGCTTTTATGCCTAGCTAGGGGCGTTAAACGATAGCGCTTGTTGGGAGGCAACCCAATTTTATTTTTTGTTTTTTTTTGTTTTTTCTTCTGTTTAGGAATAAATAATCCATCTAGCCTCTGTTTAGATGTGGTTTTATCTTTTAATTAGTGTTTGTGCCAAGTTAAACCTATTGTATCTTCTTGGATGATAGTTATTTGATCTTGCTGTAATTTCCAGAAACTTTGCGCTCAGTGCCCGAATTGTTAAAAATAACCAGAACGCGATAAAATATTGATTCCAATTGCTGCTGATCAATAAACAAATTGTCCACGTCTTCTCATTTTGGTAGAATTTTTTGAGTTCCAGAATTTTGAGTTAGTTACAGATTACTACAGACTGTTCTGTTTTTGACAGATTCTGTTTTGCGTGTGTTGTTTAATTATTTTGATGAATCTATGGCTAGTAAAATAGTTTATGATCCATAGAGAAGTTAGAATACAGTAGGTTTAACACCAATATAAATAAATAATGAGTTCATTACAGTACCTTAAAGTAGTCTTTTGTTTTCTTTCTCTAACGGAGCTCACGAGATTTCTATTGAGTTTTGTGTTGTGAAGTTTTCAAGTTTTGGGTGAATTCTTTTGATGGATTATGGAACAAGGAGTGGAAAGAGCCTAAGCTTGGGGATGCCCATGGAACCCCAAGATAATCCAAGGACACCAAAAGTCAAAGCTTGGGGATGCCCCGGAAGGCATCCCCTCTTTAAATCCACTTCCATCGGTAATTTACTTGGAGCTATATTTTTATTCACCACATGATAAGTGTTTTGCTTGGAGCATCTTGTATTATTTGCGTCTTTGCTTGTTAGTTTACCACAATCATCCTTGCTGTACACACCTTTTGAGAGAGCCATACATGAATTGCAATTTGATAGAATACTCTATGTGCTTCACTTATATCTTTTGAGCTTGATAGTTTTGCTCATAGTGCTTCACTTACATCTTTTTGAGCGTGATAATTTTTGCTTTAGTGCTTCACTTAGATCTTTTAGAGCACGGTGGTGGATTTGTTTTAAAGAAACTTTATCTCTCATGCTTCACTTAGATTATTTTGAGAGTCGTTAATAGCATGGTAATTTGCTTAATGTTAATATACTTGGTATTCAAGATATGTGAAACTTTCTTTTGAGTGTGTTGAATACTAAGATAAGTTTGATGCTTGATAATTGTTTTGAGATATGGAGGTGATAATATTAAAGTCGTGCTAGTTGAGTAGTTGTGAATTTAAGAAATGCTTGTGTTTAAGTTTGCAAATCCCGTAGCACGCACGTATGGTTAAAGTTGTGTCACAAATTTGAAACATGAAGTGTACCTGGCTTGTGCATCCTTATGAGTGGCGGTCGGGGACGAGCGATGGTCTTTTCCTACCAATCTATCCCCCTAGGAGCATGCGCGTAGTACTTGAGTTTTGATGACTTCAAATTTTTTGCAATAAGTATATGAGTTCTTTTGACTAATGTTGAGTCCATGGATTATACGCACTTTTACCTTTCCGCCTTAGCTAGCCTCTTCGGTACCGTGCATTGCCCTTTCTCACCTTGAGAATTAGTGCAAACTTCGCCGGTGCATCCAAACCCCGTGATATGATACACTCTATCACACATAAAACTCGTTATATCTTCCTCAAAACAACCACGATACCTACCTATTATGGCATTTCCATAGCCATTCCGAGATATATTGCCATGCAACTTTCCACCGTTCCGTTCATCATCATGACATACTTTACTTTTGTCATCTTGCCATTGCATGATCATGTAGTTGACATTGTATTTGTGGCAAAGCCACCATGTTCATACATGTCACTCTTGATTCATTGCACCATCCCGGTACACCGCCGGAGGCATTCATATAGAGTCATACCTTGTTCTAATTTTGAGTTGTAATCCTTATGTTGTAATCAATAGAAGTGTGATGATCATCATTATTAGAGCATTGCCCCAAAAAAAAGAGAAAGGCCAAAAAGAAAAAAAAGGCCCAAAGAAAAAGAAAATAAATAAAAAGGGCAATGCTACTATCTTTTTTTCCACACTTGTGCTTCAAAGTAGCACCTTGTTCTTCATGTAGTGAGTCTCATATATTGTGCTTCAAAGTAGCACCTTGTTCTTCATGTAGTGAGTCTCATATATTGTGCTTCAAAGTAGCACCATGTTTTTCATATAGTGAGTCAAATAAGTTGTCTTTTTATACTAGTGGGAATTTTTCATTATAGAACTTGGTTTGTATATTCCTACGATGGGCTTCCTCAAAATGCCCTAGGTCTTCATGAGCAAGCAAGTTGGATGCACACCCACTAGTTTTCTTTTGTTGAGCATTCATAGCTCTAGTGCATCCGTAGCATGGCAATCCCTACTCCTCATGTTGTCATCAATTGTGGGCATCTCCATAGCCCGTTGATTATCCCTCGTCAATGTGAGACTTTCTCCTTTTGTCTTCTCCACACAATCCCCATCATCATATTCTATTCCACCCATAGTGCTATATCCATGGCTCACGCTCATGTATTGCGTGAAGGTTGAAAAAGTTTGAGATTATTTAAGTATGAAACAATTGCTTGCCTTGTCATCGGGGTATAGAAGTTGGGAACATCTTTGTGTGTGAAAATGAAACATAGCCTAACTATATGATTTTGTAGGATGAACTTTCTTTGGCCATGTTATTTTGAGAAGACATGATTACTTTGATTAGTATGCTTGAAGTATTATTAGTTTTTATGTCAATATGAACTTTTGTCTTGAATCTTTCGGATCTGAATATTCATACCACAATTAAGAAGATTTACATTGAAATTATGCCAAAGTATCACTCCGCATCAAAAATTCTCTTTTTATCATTTACCTACTCGAGGACGAGCAGGAATTAAGCTTGGGGATGCCTGATATGTCTCCAACATATCTATAATTTTTGATTGCTCCATGCTACTTTATCTATTGTTTTGGACTATAGTGGGCTTTATTTTCCACTTTTATATTACTTTTGGGACTAACCTATTAACCGGAGGCCCAGCCCAGAATTGCTGTTTTTTGCCTTTTTCAGTGTTTCGAAGAAACAGAATATCAAACGGAGTCCAAACGGAATGAAACCTTCAGAAATGTGATTTTCCCACCAAACGTGATCCAGGAGACTTGGACCCTGCCTCGTGGGCCCCCTGTTGCTCCACCGACGTACTCCTTCCTCCTATATATACCTACGTACCCCCAAACGACCAGAACAGGAACCAAAAACCTAATTCCACCACCGCAACTTCCTGTATCCACGAGATCCCATCTTGGGGCCTGTTCCGGAGCTCCGCCGGAGGGGGCATCCACCACGGAGGGCTTCTACAACAACACCATAGCCTCTCCGATGAAGTGTGAGTAGTTTACTTCAGACCTTCGGATCCATAGCTAGTAGCTAGATGGCTTCTTCTCTCTTTTTGGATCTCAATACAATGTTCTCCCCTCTCTCATGGAGATCTATTCGATGTAACCTTCTTTTTGCGGTGTGTTTGTTGAGATCGATGAATTGTGGGTTTATGATCCAGCTTATCTATGAATAATATTTGAATCTTCTTTGAATTCTTTTATGTATGATTGAGTTATCTTTGCAAGTGTCTTCGAATTATCCGTTTGGTTTGGCCAACTAGATTGGTAGTTCTTGCAATGGGAGAAGTGCATGGCTTTGGGTTCAATCTTGCGGTGTCCTTACCCAAAGGATGTAAAGGGTTGCAAGGCACGTTTTGTATTGCTGCCATCGAGGATAATTAGATGGGGTATTTATCATATTGCATGAATTTATTCCTCTACATCATGTCATCTTGCTTAAGGCGTTACTCTGTTTCTAACTTAATACTCTAGATGCATGCTGGATAGCGGTCGATGAGTGGACTAATAGTAGTAGATGCAGAATCGTTTTGATCTACTTGTCTCGGACGTGATGCCTATATACATGATCATACCTAGATATACTCATAACTATGCTCAATTCTGTCAATTGCTCAACAGTAATTTGTTCACCCACCGTAGAATACTTATGCTCTTGAGAGAAGCCACTAGTGAAACCTGTGGCCCCCGTGTCTATTCTCATCATATCAATCTCCATCACTTTTATACTTGCTTTGTTTTACTTTGCCTTTAATTTTCACTTTGCATCTATATACCAAAAATACCAAAAATATTATCTCTATCAGATCTCACTCTCGTAAGTGACCGTGAAGGGATTGACAACCCCTAATCACGTTGGTTGCGAGTAGCTATCGTTTTGTGCAGGTACGAGGGACTTGTGCATGGCCTCCTCTTTGGATTGATACCTTGGTTCTCAAAAACCGAGGGAAATACTTACGCTACTGTGCTGCATCATCCTCTCCTCTTCGGGGAAAACCAACGCAAGCTCAAGACGTAGCACACGCGCACGCCCACGCATGCCAACACCGACGCGCCTGAGCTCGTGCTCCCCCGCTCGTGCCTCGCCACTTGCGTTGGTTGCCGCCGTCGTTTACCCACTCCTCGCGCTCGCTCGCGCCCTCGCCTTGCGTGGCCTTGTGTGTAGCGCCGTTGTCGCGCCGTTGCCCTTCCCCATCCCCGCCGCAGCTACTGTCTCTGCCCCCCGTCGCCTGCCCCTGCGGTTGCCGCCGGCACCACCGCCGTAGCCACCTCGGTCGACTCTGCCTCTCGCTTCCGCCACTCCGGCCACTCGTCTCTGCGGGCGGGCGTCCTGGCGCCCCGCACCCAATCCACCGCCCGCGCCCGTTTGGCCCTATGGGCCACTGCCCAGTGGGGCCCCGCCCCATGCCCCTGTTTAAAAAGAAAGAAGAATAAAAGTAATAATATAATTAAAAGTAATTAATTAATTAATTAATTACTTAATTAGTTAACTTAATTAGATATGTTAAATTAACCTAATCACTTATTAAACTAACTAATCATGTTTAGTTAACCTAATTAAGTCAATGACAACTGGGACCCACGCGTCAGTTTGACCAAGTCAACTGACAGTTGACTGCTGACATCACCCTGATGTCATGCTGACATCATAATGGCATTTCCAAATTAATTTAATTCTATTAAATTTCAAAAATTATTTAAAACTTTGAAAATTAATATAAATTAAACCGTAGCTCGGATGAAAAAACTTTGTACATGAAAGTTGCTCAGAACGACGAGACAAATCCGGTTACGCAGCCCGTTCATCCGCCACGCATCCCTAGCATAGCGAACACACAACTTTTCCCCTCCGATTAATCTGTCCGAAAAGGCAAAACACCGGGGATATTTTCCCGGATGTTTTCCCCCTTCACCGGTATCACCTCATACCGCGTTAGAACACGTCTAGATCTGCCTGTTGTCCTGTTATGCACTTGCTTGCTATGTATTTACTGTTTCTCGCCCTCTTCTCTTTAGTAGACCCCGTGATGATGCTGATGCCCCTGTGGTCGACTACGTCACCGACGACCCCTCCTTCTTGTCTGAGCAACCGGGCAAGCCCCCCCCCTTGATCACCAGATATCACCTATTCCTTCTCTATACGTCTTGCATTAGAGTAGTCTAGCATGTTACTGTTTTCGGTTAATCCTATTCTGATGCATTGCCTATCATTGTTGCTACAGTTGTTACCCTTACCTGCTATCCTACTGCTTAGTATAGGATGCTAGTGTTCCATCAGTGGACCTACACTCTTGTCAAATCGCCATGCTATACTACTGGGCCGTGATCTCTTCGGGAGGTGATCACGGGCATATGCTATATACTTTATACTGTTACATTACTTATGATACTGTTCGAAGATGGGGGCTGAAGGGGCAGGTGGCTCCATCCCGGTAGAGGTGGGCCTGGGTTCCCGACGGCCCCCGACTGTTACTTTGTGGCGGAGCAACAGGGCAGGTTGAGACCACCTAGGAGAGAGGTGGGCCTGGCCCTGGTCGGCGTTCGCGGATACTTAACACGCTTAGCGAGATCTTGGTATTTGATCTGAGTCTGGCCACTGGCCTATACGCACTAACCAACTACGCGGGAACAGTTATGGGCACTCGGCGTCGTGGTATCAGCCGAAGCTCTTTTTGACGTCAGCGACTGAGCGGCGCGCGCCGCATTGGACCGTAAGCTCGCGCTTGTATTAAGGGGGCTAGGTCTGCTTCCATCCGCGTACGCAATGTGCAGGTGTGCAATGGGCGATGGGCCCAGACCCCTGCGCGCATAGGATTTAGACCGGCGTACTGACCTCTCTGTTGAGCCTAGGTGGGGCTGCGACGTGTTGATCTTCCGAGGCCGGTCATGACCCAGGAAAGTGTGTCCGGCCAAATGGGATCGAGTGTGTTGGTAAATGTGGTGCACCCTTGCAGGGAAGTTTATCTATTCGAATAGCCGTGATCTTCGGTAACAGGATGACCCGGAGTTTTACCTTGACCTTATGACAACTAGAACCAGATACTTAATAAAACACACCCTTCCAAGTGCCAGATATAACCCGGTGATCGCTCTCTTACAGGGCAACGAGGAGAGGATTGCTGGGTAGGTTTATGCTATGCGATGCTACTTGGTGAACTTACCATCTCGCCTTTCTACATCTTTTGCAAGATGGAGGCTGCGAGAAGCGTAGTCTTCGACAGGACTAGCTATCCCCCTCTTATTCTGGCATTCTGCAGTTCAGTCCACCGATATTGCCCCGTTACACAGATACCCATGCATATGTAGTGTAGATCCTTGCTTGCGAGTAGATCAGTACTCACAGTTGCTTTTCTCCCTCCTTCCCCCTTTCCTTTCTTTCTGGTTGTCGCAACCAGATGCTAGAGCCCAGGAGCCAGACGCCACCATCCACGACAACTCCTACTACACCAGAGGTGCCTACTACTACATGCAGGACGATGACGACGACCAGGAGTAGTTTAGGAGGATCCCTAGCAGGAGGCCTGCGCCTCTTTCGATATGTATCCCAGATTGTGCTAGCCTTCTTAAGGCAAACTTGTTTAAGTTATGTCTGTACTCAGATATTTTTGCTTCCGCTGACTCGTCTATGATCGAGCACTTGTATTCGAGCCCTCGAGGCCCCTGGCGTGTATTATGATGCTTGCATGACTTACTTATGTTTTAGAGTTGTGTTGTGATATCTTCCCGTGAGTGCCTAATCTTGATCGTACACGTTTTCGTGCATGATTAGTGTACGATTGAATCGGGGGCGTCCCACCCACCGGGAGTAGGACTCCCCCCTTGGGCGCGCCTAGGAGGCCGGCCCTCTCCCCCTCCTCCACTCCTTTATATACGGGGAAGGGGGGCACTGAGCGAGTCCTGGATTAGGGGGTATCCGGACAGCCGGACTATATACATCGTCCGGACTATTGAAGCATGAAGATACAAGACTCAAGACTTCGACCCGTGTCCGGATAGGACTTTTCTTGGCGTGGAAGGCAAGCTTGGCGATCCGGATATTGTATTTCCTTCCTTGTAACCGACTCCATGTAAACCCTAGCCCTCTCCGGTGTCTATATAAACCGAAGAGGTTGCTCCTTAGAAGGCCGATCACAATTACAATCATACCATCATAGGATAGCTTCTAGGGTTTAGCCTCTACGATCTCGTGGTAGATCTACTCTTGTACTACCCATATCTTCAATATTAATCAAGCAGGAAGTAGGGTCTTACCTCCATCGAGAGGGCCCGAACCTGGGTAAACATCCGTGCCCCTTGCTTCCTGTTACCATCAGCCTAGACGCACAGATCGGGACCCCTACCCGTGATCCGCTGGTTTTGACACCGACATTGGTGCTTTCATTGAGAGTTCCTCTGTGTCGTTGTTGCAAGGCTTGAAGGCTCGTCTCGTCGTCAGGGATAACATTACCGCGGGGGGAGCTCTGGCTGTAGGCCAAACTCTCCGACTAGGCGGCTTCGTCATGGCCCCCCCATCGGCTGTCGCGCCGACGATGGCCTCTCGGGTCATCACGCATAAACTTCATATCAATTCGGAACTTGCCGAACAGATGGATCCGATAGAGCTCTCTTCTCTTAATAAGCTCTTGGATCGCATCGCGGCTTTGGGAGTCACAACGGACTATGACCGGACGAGCTTAAACCCGACCAAAGGGACTGTCGGTGTCAAAACCGGCGGATCTCGGGTAGGGGGTCCCGAACTGTGCGTCTAGGCGGATGGTAACATGAGACAAGGGACACGATGTTTTTACCCAGGTTCGGGCCCTCTCGATGGAGGTAATACCCTACTCCTGCTGGATTAATATTGATGATATGGGTAGTACAAGAGTAGATCTACCACAAGATCAAGGAGGCTAAACCGTAGAAGCTAGCCTATGGTATGATTGTTGTTCTTCCTACGGACTAAAACCCTTCGGTTTATATAGATACCGAATAGGGTTAGGGTTACACAGAGTCGGTTACAATGGTAGGAGATATACATATCCCAGACGCCAAGCTTGCCTTCCACGCCAAGGAAAGTCCCATCCGGACAAGGGACGAAGTCTTCAATCTTGTATCTTCATAGTCTTGGAGTCCGCCAAAGATGATAGTTCGCTATCCGGACACCCCTAGTCCAGGACTCCTCAAGAGCCCCTGAACCAGGCTTCAATGACGACGAGTCCAGCGCCAAATTGCCTTCGGCATTGCAAGGCGGGTTCCTCCTCCGAATACTTCATAGAAGGTTTTGAACACAAGGATAGTGTCCGCTCTGCAAAACAAGTTCCACATACCACCGTAGAGAGAATAATTTTTGCACAGATCTGCTGACGTATTCCGCGGCGTGACATCACACCACGACCAGGCCTTTATACGAATCGTTTTTACTGTTCCACCTCAGCGCGTTTGGCGAGGCGGTTTCCTTGGCACGTCTTATCAAAGCGGAGATCGTGCCCCCCCTTATTCCGGGATTCCCATTAATACGGACGTGGGTAACCCATCCGCGCCATTGATTACGATGCTTGGTAGATAAGCGAGTTTTACCAGGCTGGCGGAGGACGCATAACTTCGTCCGTCCATATAAGGGGATAAGGATCCACCTTTTCACCTATGCCTTCTTCCTCCTTTGCTTATCCATTTCCGCGCACTCGAGCTCCAGCGCCCAAGTCCGCACATCCCACCTCAACCTTCTCCAACTATGTCCGGAGTGGGAGGCAGGTGGATGGCCTCCTCCGTCACGGAGGGGCACATCGAAAAGCTGCGGGAGGCCGGATACTTGTCCAGCAACATCGCGCACCGGCTACCCGACGAGGGGCAGCTCATTCCAACCCCCAGGCCCCATGAGAGGGTGGTGTTTCTCCCCCACTTCCTCTGCGGACTAGGTTTTCTACTTCACCCATTTGTCCGGGGGCTCATGTTCTACTACGGCCTGGACTTGCACGACCTGGCCCCGAATTTCATCCTCAACATCTCGGCGTTCATCGTCGTGTGCGAGGCCTTCCTCTGCATCCAGCCCCACTTCGGCTTATGGCTGAAGATCTTCAATGTCAAGCCGAAGGTAGTGGGCGGCCGCCATGGAGTCTTGAGGCGCCATGGTTGGCAAGATGGCCAAAGTCCTATGGCTCGAGGGCTCCTTTGTGGAGACCATAAAGGGGTGGCAATCAGGGTGGTTCTACATCACCGAGCCACGCGACTCTCAATGGGCGGCGGCCCCCGAATTTCGATCTGGCTTCCCCACATGACTCTCATCATGGAAAGAGACGGGCCTGGCGTGGGGGAATTCGGACGAGCTATCCGGACTCAAAACCTGCGTCCGAAACCTGGTGGACAAGAATCTCAGGCTTGTCAGCGTAATCCAGGTGATGCTCATCCGCCGGATTCTCCCATGCCAACAACGGGCCTTCAAATTGTGGGAGTTCGATCCGGCACATCACTCAACTCTGAAAAGGCTCTTCAACACTACGTACGAAGATGCCTGGAAGGTGCTGTTCAAGGGCGCCGAGGCTCCCACATCCGCTACCGAAGATCGCGGATTCAGCTCGCAGTGTCAAGCCAGCGAGGTAAGTTGTTTTACCCTTTATGGGACTCTTTTTTCATAGTTTGACTCTATGCGGGATCTAAAACTCCCTAACCTTTGACAGAACTGGCTGAAGACGTTCGGACAGATTAACTGTCCGGCCCCCTTGCCGAAGACCCAGCGGATGCCCGATTGTGAGGCTGCTCGGCTCGGTACCTCACGTGGTGCCGGAGAAGAAACCAAGAAGGAGGCCACGGGAACAAGAAGGAGCTCCGACGCCAGGGCTGTCGGACTCATCGCCGACAACCCTGAGGCGGAATCCTCCTCTCGAGGAAGAGGAGGAGGAAAAAGCCTCTCCCAGTGAGAGAGAAGAAAAGGAAGGCAGCCCCAACTGGGGAGGCCGGAGGGTCCAAGAAGGGAAGGACCCTTCCTCCGGACTTCTCCGCCAACGCCGACAGCGACGAGGAGGAGTGGCCAACAAGGGCCAAGCCCCTGGCGAGATCATAAGTGTCCGGATACCCATGGCTGTTTTCATTGCATAGTGTCCTCTAACGCCGAACTATCATGCAGCTCGCCCAAGGACGAGTTCGCCGCTTCGTCGAGCGGGTCCCTGAGTTCGTCGGAAATGGAGAGTACTTCACTTCCGGCCGCCTTCTCACCTCACGCTGCGAACGATGCCGAGGTGGGGCCCCAAGGGGGGCCTGGTCAAGAGGAGGTGGTGCAGGAGGCGCCGCAAGGCAACCTCCCGAACTCCAGGCGCGTGGGGGCGAGACCCCCAGGGGCTCTAAGCCCGACCCTCGTCCGGACTCCATACCGGAACCTTCAGCAGTTCCGAAGTCCGGCAAGCGGTCCCTTCGTAAGAAGGGTAAGACGCCGGTGTCCTCCATCCAACCGGAGGCACCGGATAGCTTACTGGAGGCGCTTAACAGCGCCTCCATCGAGGAGGAGCACCGCACTGTTATGAGTGTGGTGATCCAGAAAGTTCAGTCCGCCAAGAGCGGGCTGACTGAAGCTTGCAACGGCCTTCTAACAGGCTTTGAGGTAAGTTTGGAATATGTAAAAATATTACAGCATAGACAGTAGCCCCTGATGCTTAGTTCGGTGTTTGGAAAGAAAAGCCGGACTAAGGATCTAAAAAGATATACGCAGGAGTCTAACATAAGTATGTCAACATGGGAATGCAGGCTGCGCTGCTGACCTCTGCCGCACTGACTGCGAGGTCAATGCATTGAAGCAGAGCCTCGAGCGGTCCGAGAACGAGCTCGGCCTTGCCAAGAAGCAGCTCGAGGACAAGGAAGGTAAGTAATACCTTATTAAAGAAATACCTTATAGAAAGGATTCGGTTGCAAAAGATAACAGGAATAACATGGGTACTGCAGGGGCCACGAGCGAGGTGGCGACCCTGAAGGAGGCGGTGTCCGTGGCCGAAAACAAAGCGGCTGCGGAGCGCACTGAGCGAGAGAAGGGGGAGGCGCAGCTGGCGGAGGTACGGCAAGAGCTCCAGGCTCTCGTGGAAAAACACGAGGGTTTGGAGCGTGACTCGAAGACCCGAGAGTCCGAGCTTGCCTCGGCTCTTGAGAGTGCCAAAGCTGCTAAGGCCGAGGCCCAAAAAGCCCTCCAGGAGATTGAGGCAATAAATAAGATCGCGGAGGGTAAGGCATTCTTTATGCAGAGCAAGAATGTAAAAGTCAATTACCTATTACTTACCCGGATTCGGAGCTCTCCAGGAGCATTCGCAGATCTGCCCTGTAGTGTGTCTGATGCTGGCGCGTTCTACCGTGCCAAGGAGGGGAACTCGACGGAAAAGGTGTTCTGGTCTCAGTATGCTGAGGCCGGACATCCGGTGCCCCTAAGCGACCAGCTGAAGCAGCTGGTCGAGCTCCTAAGGTCGCCGAACAGGCCATGAAGGGCCTCATAGTTCGGTGTGGCCATTGGAAGCCATGCACAGGAGCTACTTTGGGCTAGTGCTGGCTGGTGGACACTGTCCATGGATTGAAGTCATCAAGCGCTCCGTCTGCATTGAAGGTGCCCGTCGGGCCTTGCCCGTGCTAAAGTGCACAGGGGCAAGCTGGATGCGGAGAAGCTTGTGACGGACGGGCCACCGAAGGGCAAGGAGCATCGCACGCCCGAAATGTACTATGAGGGCATCCTGAAGGGTGCCCGCCGTATAGCGGATGAGTGCTCCAAAGATGTAATTTTTGAATAGACTCGCATTTGTTATCCTGTACGCTGAAAACTTGTTCATATGCGCTAAGCAACGCTTGTTAATTTAAAATATTACCTTCTGGGCGGCCGTTTATCAAATTTGAGAGATGGCAAGTCGTTGGCTTCAGCCCCCATGCCACGAGTGCTGGGGTGTTCGGGATAAACTTGAGCGCTCTTGTTCCCATTCTTGGGTCCATCGAGGGAGGCGCTCAACGCAACGAACAAGGCAACCGGACTTATTATGCTTGAACACTCTCACTTAGCCATAGAATTCTATAATTTTAAATTTCGGCGAAGCCCCTAGTATTCGGAAGACCGAGTTCAGGGCGCTATCTACGCCTTGGCCGGACAATGCCGGTTCCTCGCTCTAAGCGGCATAAGTCTTTAGGGACCCGAAAAAACCTCTTGAACAGCGACCGGCTCTCGCCCTATCACGACGGTCAGTTTTAGCTTTCTCCACTGAGGTGCTCAACCCAGCTCAACCGGGGCACAATCGCAGTGGTTCTCCCGGTGCTACCTTAGCCGATATAACGGGCGTAAGGTACCAAAACATGGGAGCCGGGCAAACCCAACTATTGACCCAAGACATGATTCGGAGCCGATGCATATAATGCTATAAGTTCGGGGTGCCGCACTTGTGAAAGTGTTCGGACTTATCACACCATAATTTTGGGGTACTTAAGCCCCTGGTGTATTGGCCGTACCAAATTGTACGGTTGCGCAATGTCATAAGTGAACATATAGAATGGGAAAGAATGCAATAATAGGCAAGAGCTATATATTGGTTATTAAAAAGAAACTGCAAATAAAAGCAGAACGATACAAATTGTGCGATAAGCAAGGGATGGGACTATTTAACATGTCCCCCTCCAGGGGTAAGCTGCGGGATGGTATGTAAAACAGGTATAATGCTCATAATAGAGACCACCTAGACACTCGACGCAGTTTTTCTGCTTCCCTGACTGTTGCATCGTGTATTCGGCTCGAATGCCGGACGGGGCTTCTGGAGAACAGAGTCCTGAAAGTAAGAAAAAAGAAAAAAGAAAAAGAATGACACAATCGGGAGCCCCTGGTGCGCTTGAGCCGCGTGCAGGCGTGCCGTGGTCGTGCCCTCCCCTTACGCCCATGGTATCTCCAGAGCGTAGTTATGTACGCGTAATCTTGGCTTCGCAATTTCGCGAGGGCTGGGGTTGGGGCGGATTACTCTGGCGTGCTTGAATCGTGCAGGCGGTCTTGTTGTAGGTTACTCGGGCGCGGCAGCGGTGTCCGGACGTTTAATGGCCGGACTCGAGAATTGCTGTGAGAGGCTGCTTTGCACCTCCGCCGTGAGGGCTGTCGTGTGCTCCTCCGTTCAGAGAGAGCGTTCGGTGTTTCCATTGACCGTGATTAGTCCTCGAGGGCCTGGCATCTTGAGCTTGAGGTATGCGTAGTTTGGCACAGCATTGAACTTTGCAAATGCGGTTCGTCCAAGCAGTGCGTGATAGCCGCTGCGGAACGGGACTATGTCGAAGATTAACTCTTCGCTTCGGAAGTTATCCGGGGATCCGAAGACCACTTTGAGTGTAATCGAGCCTGCATAATTGGCCTCTACACCGGTATGACGCCTTTAAAGGTCGTCTTTGTGGGTTTAATCCTTGAGCGGTCTATGCCCATTTTTCCGCCTTTGTATCCTCGATAAAGCAGGTTCAGGCTGCTACCGCCGTCCATCAGGACTCGGTGAGGTGAAATCCGTCCAATAATTGGGTCAAGAACCAATGAGGCGAAACCGCCGTGGACGGATGCTAGTTAGGTGGTCCTTCGATCGAAGGTGATCGGGCAGAAGACCATGGGTTGAACTTGGGCGATCGCTCCATCACAGATATCGTCCCTTTAGTGCACGCTTCCGCTCCCTTTTGGGTATGTGGGTTGCGTATATCATGTTCACCGTCCACACTTGTGGGGGAAAGCCCTTCTGTCCTCTATTGTTCGGCAGCTGGGGCTCTTCCTCGTCATCGCAATGCAGCCCCTTGTCATTGAGTTCGACACTTAACTTGCCTGCTTGCTTGAACACCCAACAATCCCTGTTGGTGTGGTTGCCTGGTTTTTCGGGGGTGCCATGTATCTGGCACAAGCGATCGAGTATTCGGTCCAAGTTGGACGTGCCCTGGGTATTTCTTTCTTCCGCTGACCGGGTTGAGAGCCTCTGAATCCGGCATTGACTGTCATATCTTCATCATTGTCGCCGTTAATGCGGCGCTTGTTCTTGTTGCGACGCGACCTGCCATTGCTGTCCTTGGTATCCGAACTACCAGGGTTTTTGGTCAAGTTGTTGCTTCAAGCTAGCCAGCTGTCCTCTCCTGCGCAAAAGCGGGTCATGAGTGTGGTGAGGGCTGCCATGGATTTCGCTTTTCCTGTCCGATGTGCCGGGCAAGCCAATAGTCGCGGAGATTGTGTTTGAAGGCTGCCAGGGCATCGGCATCCTGACTATCGACAATTTGATTTTTCTTTGTTAGGAACCGCGTCCCGTAATTGTCCGCCGATTCTTCCGGCTGCTGAATTATATGGCTAAGGTCATCGGCGTCGGTGGTCGCACATATGTGCCCTGGAAGTTATCAAGGAATGCGGCTTCCAGGTCCTCCCAACAACCAATTGATTCTGCTGGCAAGCTGTTGAGCCAATGCCGAGCTGGTCCTTTAAGTTTGAGTGGGAGGTATTTGATGGCATGTAGATCATCACCGCGGGCCATGTGGATATGGAGGAGATAGTCCTCGATTCAGAACCGAAGGATCTATGGTACCATCGTATGATTCGATGTTTACGGGTTTGAAGCCCTCAGGGATTTGATGATCCATTACTTCATCTGTGAAGCATATTGGGTGTGCGGCGCCTCTGTATTGGGCTATATCACGACGTAGCTCATATGAGCTTTGTCTACTGTGTTCGGCCCGGCCGGAGTTGCTGTATCCGGCGTGACGATTATCATCACGTGTCGTGGGGCGCCCACGCGATCCGTAGATCGATCTTGTATGTCTTGCCTTGTCCTCCAATATGTCTCGCAGGTCTGGCGCGTTTCCCCGTGCCTTGGTACTTTTCGAGCGACGCCAGAGTGCGTCTTGAATGGAGGGTCGAAAGGCCTCTCTGTCGCGACCACGGGGTGGCCGGTCGGCCGCATCATGCGCTGGTGATGTAGGTTTGGGTGCTGCTTCCTCTAACTGGGGTAGCAGCCTGCGTTTGGGGTATCTCTTGGAGGGGCGTTCGACTTCATACTCTTCGGCTGCAAGGACTTCAGTCCATTTGTCAGCTAGCAAATCTTGGTCAGCTCTAAGCTGCTGCTGCTTTTTCTTGAGGCTGCTTGCCGTGGCCATAAGCCTGCGTTTGAAACGCTCCTGTTCGGCAGGATCCTCAGGCACGGCAAATTTGTCGTCGTCGAGGCTTTCCTCGTCTTCGGAGGGGGGCGCATAATTATCATCATCTACCTCTCTTTCTGCCGCACTGTCGTGCGGACTTGCTTCTCCCTCCTCCTGTGCTGAATCCTGCTTGTGGGGGTTGTCTTCGGCATTGTCCGCGGTATTATTGTCTCCCGTGCCGGAATCACCGTTTTTACTGTGGCGGGATTTAGAGCGGCGCCGCTGACGTCGGCGCTTGGGCTGTTTCTTGGAGGGGTCATCCTCCGCTGTTCCATCGCCGTTCCCATCTTTTGGGATGTCCACCATGTATATGTCGTATGACGAGGTGGCCTTCCAAAGGCCTATAGGCGCTGGGTCTTGTCGTCTCCGGCATCGTCGCCCATACCGTCGATGTCTTCGGAGTTGAAGTCGAGCATGTCGGTTAAATCATCGGCGATGGCTACAAAGTGGGTGGTGGGTGGGTGTTGAATTTCTTTGTCGTCCGCATCCCAACCTTCCTGACCGTAGTCCGGCCAGGGCTCTCCAGATAAAGAGAGAGACTTTAGTGAATTCAGGATGTCGCCAAAGGGCGAGTGCTGAAAGATGTCCGCGGCGGTGAACTCCATGACCGGCGTCCAATCGGATTCGATTGGCAGGGGCGCGGAGGGTTCAGAGTCCGAAGAGGAGTCCGGCACCTTGGAGTCACGGTCTACGCAAAGGACAGGGATGGAGTTCGGCTCAATCACCGTTGAGATCGTAGCCCCCGAGGCGGTGTCCAACCCTCGATCGGCGAAACCCGCTCCGGATTAAGGGTCGGAGCGGGCACTGGTGCGGCCTCCAGGACACTGTTCGGCGGCAGAGCTAGATCGTGCCCATCGAGACAGTGCGGCGCGCTTGGCTGTGGCTCGAATCCGTCGAAGATCAAGTCTCCGTGGATGTCAGCCGTGTAGTTCAAACTTCCAAATCTAACCTGATGGCCAGGGGTATAGCTTTCGATCTGCTCTAGATGGTCAAGTGAATTGGCCCGCAGTGCAAAGCCTCCGAATACGAAGATCTGTCCGGGGAGAAAAGTCTCACCCTGGACCGCGTCGTTGTTGATGATCGAAGGAGCCATCGGGCCTATAGGTGACGACACGTAGGAACTCTCAATGAAAGCACCAATGTCGGTGTCAAACCGGAGGATCTCGGTAGGGGTCCCGAACTGCGTCTAGGCGGATGGTAACAGGAGACAAGGGACACGATGTTTTTACCCAGGTTCGGGCCCTCTCGATGGAGGTAATACACTACTCCTGCTGGATTAATATTGATGATATGGGTAGTACAAGAGTAGATCTACCACGAGATCAAGGAGGCTAAACCCTAGAAGCTAGCCTATGGTATGATTGTTGTTCGTCCTACGGACTAAAACCCTTCGGTTTATATAAACACCGAATAGGGTTAGGGTTACACAGAGTCGGTTACAATGGTAGGAGATCTACATATCCGTATCGCCAAGCTTGCCTTCCACGCTAAGGAAAGTCCCTTCCGGACAAGGGACGAAGTCTTCAATATTGTATCTTCATAGTCTTGGAGTCCGGCCAAAGATGATAGTTCGGCTATCCGGACACCCCCTAGTCCAGGACTCCCTCAGGGACATTAAATCCCCGCCGGCCACCCAGGAGATAGTGGTATCGGAGGAACCACACAAGGAGTATCCCTCTATTTTGAGGACGAATTATGTCTGGATCGCCGAGCTCCCGGAGCCGGACGCCTTGCCTGGAGGATATAACCCGGGTCCCGGACTTAGAGCCGGGCACGGGGCCGGAAAAATTGGGTAGCGTCCCGAATCCCGAGCTGTTGAACTCGGAAGCTTCCATGCCCCTGGGTGCTAGATCGGATCAGAATCCAGATTCGGCTATAACCACCCACACGGACTTAAATCGTCTCTCCCATATCAGGCAAGAGCCCCAGGAGACAGTACATCATTACTGGGTCAGATTCCTCCTTGCACTAAACAAGGTCAAGGACTGCCACGAGGAGGACGTAGTCTCGCACTTCTGCAAAAACTGCACGGACAAAGGAATCCTTAATGCTATAAGTCGCCGTGGCATAGTACGCTTTGCGGAGTTAGCAATCATAGTACGAAAGTACTGTGCGATGGAAAGCGTCTGGAAAACTCAAGCTAAATTTTGGGACAGTCCGGCTTCCATCAAAACCTTTGTCCGAACTAAACGGGCGAACTCTCGTGAGTCGGCCAATCCAATCCCCAAGAAACCAAAGCCCACCTCAGGGCGGGGTACCGTATTGGAAAAATGGCTCAATGGGCCATGTAAACTCCACGGCACTCCGGACACAGCACCAACTCATAGCCTTAGGGCATGTTGGATACTCCGGCAGGTTGCAAAAGTGGCGAGGATCTTCTTACAGAACAACATCCCGCCAACGAGCACAATACGGTACTAACAGTCTTCGAGACTTTTGCCTCAAACAGTAGGCGCAAGCGAGCTCATCGAAGCTCCATGGAAATTTGCCATATGGCCAAAATAAACCCCTGGAACGACACTGCTATAACTTTTAATGCCAGTGACGAACCTCGATCCCGGACTGTCCGGGCACCAGCCGCTCTGGTTCTTAGCCCAATCGTGGACGGCTTTCGGCTCACTAAAGTGCTCATGGATGGCGGAAGCGGATTAAACTTGATCTATGAAGAGACACTCAGCAAGATGGAAATTGACAAAGGCCGCATTGAACAAAGCGGCACAACCTTTAGGGGAATTATCCCTAGTCAGGAAGTGTGGTGTGCAGGAAAAATCACACTCGACGTGGTATTCGGCACCCCGGAAAATTATAGGTCCGAAGAAATCACATTCCAAGTGGCCCCTTTTAGCAGCGGATACCACACCCTTTTAGGGCGGGACGCGTTTGCAAGCTTTCAATCTATACCCCATTACAGGTACATGAAGCTTAAAATGCCCGGGCCCAATGGAATCATCACTCTAGCAAGTGATCCGGACGTCGCACTTCGCGCCGAAAACAAAACCGCAGCACTAGCCCTGGAGGCATTATCTGAGGCCCTAGCAGCGAAGAATTAACAACATCATGGGCCACCGTGGATGTGGACGACGTGATACTCGACAAGCGACCCAAGTCCACCTCATTTAAACCCGCAGACGAGATAGTCAAATTCCAAGTCCATCCAACTGACCCCATGAAGACAGCTTCCGTCGGGACACAGCTGAGCCCCGCGATGGACGCTGCACTGCGAGACTTCTTACGCGAGAACTGGCACCCATCGGACATGCCAGGCATCCCACGCAGATTGGCCGAACACAGCCTCAATATACTAAAAGGATACAAACCGGTCATGCAGACTCTAAGACGGTTTTTAGAGCCCAAACGGCAGGCCATGGGGGAAGATCTAGCCAAATTACTCGAGGCCGGATTCATCAGAGATATCAAGCATCCGGATTGGCTGGCAAACCTGGTAATGGTACCAAAGAAGGACAAATCCTGGCGCCTATGTGTTGAGTTTAAAGACCTCAACAAGGCTTGCCCCAAGGATCCCTTTCCCCTCCCTCGCATCGATCAAATCATTGATGCCACAACAGGACATGACTCGCTGTGTTTCCTCGACGCGTACTCTGGATACCATCAAATAAAGATGGCAGAGCCTGACCAAGCTGCAACAGCCTTCATAACGCCATACGACCCTTTTTGCGTCAACACTATGCCTTTCGGGCTCAAGAACGTCGGCGCAACCTACCAACGCATGATTCAAACATGCCTGGAAAAGCAAATCGGTAAAACAGTGGAGGCATACGTGGATGACGTGGTCATAAAAAAAGACACGTCGAAACCATAATAGATGACTTGAGGCTTACATTCGACTATTTCCATACATAGGACATCAAGCTGAACCGGGAAAAATGCGTTTTTGGCGTCCCCTCGGGGAAATTACTCGGCTTCATCGTTTCCAACAGAGGAATTGAAGCGAATCCGGCAAAGATCCGAAGCTCATCACAGCTTGGCTATACCAACAGACCTCAAGCACATCCAAAAACTAGCCGGATGCGTGGCTGCTCTAAGCCGCTTTATCTCCAGGTTAGGAGAAAAGGCATTACCTCTTTACCGCCTTCTTCAACGCACTGAACACTTCGTGTGGACAGATGCAGCCGCGGATGGACTGGATGAAATAAAGACCTTATTGGCCAGTAATCCAGTACTAACAGCGCCGAATATTGATGAACCTATGCTACTCTACATAGCTGCAACACATCAACTTGTAAGCGCAGTGCTCGTCGTTGAACGAGAGGCTGACGGATACAAATTCCGCCCGTAAGCCGGGTTTACTACGTATCCACGGTCCTAACCCCATGCAAATCCTGATACCCACACTATCAAAAAATAGCATACGCGGTTTTCTTGGCATCCCGGAAGCTACGACACTACTTTCAAGAGTGTTTGATTACGGTGGCCTCCGAAGTACCACTCAATGACATAATAAATAAACGCGAAGCTACGGGCCGGATTGCCAAATGGGCCATTGAGCTCCTTCCATTCGACATGACATACAAACCACGACGGGCCATCAAGTTGCAAGTATTGGCTGACTTCGTCGCTGAATGGACAAAAGCCGAACTCCCTAAAGAGTACGGCGCATACTCAAACTGGATCATGCACTTCGACGGCTCTAAAATGCTGGCTGGATTGGGAGCAGGTGTAGTCCTGACGTCTCCCACCGGAGACACGGTCCAGTATGTCCTCCAAATATTATACACAGACTCCAACAATGCAGCCGAATACGAGGCTCTGTTGCACGGTCTTCGGATGGCAGTCTCTATGGGCATTCAACGCCTAGAAGTGCGCGGGGATTCAAACCTCGCAATATCACAAATAAATGGAGATTTTGTTGCCAAGGACCCGAAAATGGCGGCCTACCGTAATGCCGTCCTCAAAATGTCAGCTCGGTTCGAGGGGCTCGAATTCCACCATGTGGCCCGAGAAAACAATCAAGCGGCGGACATCCTCGCTCACATCGGCGCTAAACGCGACCCTGTCCCACCTAACATATTCTTGGAACGGCTGTTCAAGCCATCCGTAGTATGGGAAGGGGAGTCCGGCAATACTAGCACGGATCCGATTACACCCCCAGATTCCGAACTATCAAACATAGTCGGAGGTTCTACCACCGAAATAACGTCCTCGGCCCACGAAATCATGGTTGTAATCGCCCCGTGGACCGAGCCTTTCTTGGCCTACCTAAATAGGCAGGAGCTCCCCGAAGACCAAAATGAAGCACGCTGCATAGTCCGGCGCTCTAAAGCTTACAAAGTCTACGAAGGGGAACTCTACAAGAAAAGCGCTGCCGGAGTATTCCAAAGATGCATCTCCGAAGACGAAGGGCGGCAGCTCTTGGCTGAAATCCATGCCGGACCGGGCGGGCACCACGCCGCGGCTCGAACATTAGTCAGCAAGGCCTTCCGTACAGGTTTCTATAGGCCGACGGCCCGAGCAGACGCACAGGACCTTGTCCAACATTGCGTTGGTTGCCAGCTCTTTGCCAATCAGAGTCATATGCCCCCTACCGCTCTCCAAACAATCCCCATAACTTGGCCCTTTGCGGTCTGGGTGCTGGATATGGTCGGACCTCTTAAAGCGGGAAGCCATAAGAAAAAAATACTTATTGGTCATGGTGGACAAATTCACCAAATGGATAGAAGCCAAACCAGTCAAAACGGCCGAATCCGGACCAGTAATAGACTTCATATCCGGGTCGCATAATCGACACGGTGTCCCCCACAGCATCATCACCGATAATGCCTCAAATTTCACAGCCGACAAGGTGAAAACTTGCGCGCAAAATGGGCATTAAGCTTGATTACGCCCGCCTACCATCCCCAAACACACGGCCAGGTAGAGCGGGTAAATGGTCTCATCATGAGCGGCATCAAACCCAGACTAGTGCGATCCTTGACAAAGTCGGATACGCACTGGGTCGAGGAGCTCGACTCCGTACTCTGGGGGCTGCGGACCACGCCGAATCGCACCACCAGATATACACCATTTTTATGGTATACGGCACGGAAGCAGTATTACCCTGCGACATAATACATGATTCACCACGAGTACGCATGTACGAAGAGAAGGAAGCCGAGTTAGATCGGCAGGATAACTTGGACGCCCTGGAGGAGGAGCGCGACATCGCAAAAGCCCGCTCCGCATTCTATCAGCAGCAGGCTCGACGATATCAAAGCAGAGAAGTGCGGGCCAAAAGTTACAATATTGGCGAGCTCGTTCTATGCCTACCGGACAAGAAGTAGGATAAGCTCAAACCCAAGTGGGAGGGTCCCTTCGTCATTGACAAAGTTCTCACCGGAGGAGCGTACCACTTACGTAATGCATCCGATAACAGACTCGAGCCGAACCAATGGAACGCGACCAGACTCCGGAGATTCTACGCCTAACGCCGAACTCAATGTTCGTCTCCTAACCCCTCCTTTTTAATTATGCTCCTTCCCTTTTCCCTTTCTCGACCTTTTCTCTCTTCACACAAAGTATTCAATACAGTGCGGAGTGCCGGATCACTCCGGCCGCACTAAGCGTGTAAGTAATACCTGGGGGCTTCCTATACGGAAGCTAAAAATAATTACTCACATGGCTTTCTGCCCATCACATATGCATTCTTTTTCCATATGTGCCTTTTCTTCACCATTATATGCATCAATATGACTTAAGATGTTGCCAAGCTGGGTTGCCTTGCTCTTGTGTTTATGCCCTACGTTCCCGTTAATTCGGCTAGGGCATAAGGGGAGCACCTCTGCGATTGTTACTGCCGGTTCAGCCGGATGTGTACCTTAGACTGGGTGAAGCCGAAAGCTAGCTTCCTTAAGAGAATATTCGGTCCGTGAACAAAAGATGTATTCATGTGTTATAACGCAAATCCCCAGAAGTTTTGTATCCTGTGCAATCGTTCGCAGTCCGGACATGTGCATTGTCGCATGCTTACCCAGGGAAAGGAACCCCTAACGGAACTATTCTCCCTGGAAGATGTTTCTTACTATCCATGTAATATAACATAACTAGTTGGTACTTGTCTGTTCAAGCACTTATGACCCCTACACCTGGTGTCCACGCATACCCCGGTCTTGTATAACTTAGTGGGTATTCGGACACACCCCGGACTATAGGATCCGGGGGCTAAAGCGAAAAGGTCCGCCATGGCAAATGATTTTAATCCGGCTAGGGACTACTTATGTCCATTGAATGACACAGTCACTTGGACTGACTATATTCCTCCTCTATACCATCCAACAGGCTATCTAGCTTACAATCCTGTTGAGAATACTTTGCGGCTAGCTCTACCTGGTCATATACCAGACTCACGGGAATTTCTTGCCCATCTGGCCCGGCCGGTCCGACTTCGGCCATATGGTTCGGGTCCAGCTTAGTGTAGCGCGTCTTCACCATAGCCCAGGCCTCTCTTGCACCTTGCCGGCAGGCTGACATCTTCCACAATCGGAAGCGTCGTCGTGCTCCTTGAAGCATATCCACAAGCTCCCCCATGCCATTCGGCAGCAAGCTTGACGACCACAAAGCCTGAGCAACACCCTGCATCACTTGCCGAGCTAGCTTGTGCAGTTGCGAAAGGTCTTGCAGTAAATCACTTGCAGATGAGGGCATCTCCTCCTCAAGGCGACCCGTTAAGATTCCTGCAAGCACAATTCTTTCAATATACTTCCTCGCCGAAGTATATTACAGTTCGTCTAGGCACTTACCGTAAATGCCGCGTCGAAGCCTTTTATTCTCCTTAACGGAGTCTGCCAGCTGAGCGCGAAGATCTTTTAACTCCACGTCCAGCTGGACTTTGGCATCTTGAAGACCGTTCTTCTCCTGCCTAACTCGCGTAAGAATGCGCTCGCCAGCCTCCAGCTGCCTTTTGAGATGCGATGCATCCTCTCTTACGCCCTCCGGATTCACCCCGGGATTGTCTACAGAATTTTCTGTTAGACTTGTCATATCAACCATTTACTAACTGGTGCATCTTCGTACAATTGTGACAATTGTTACCAGATGAGGGCATTTGGGGTTCCTCTAACTTGGCAACTGCGGCCTTGATTCGGCCTTGCATTCCTCCAGCTCCGAGACAATTGCTCATTCTTATCTACAAGGACACATGCATAAATTGATCCTTAAAACAGTTGTTCCAACCGTTTCAAGTCTCAGGGGCTACTGCTACACATGCTTATCAAATTTTCTTACCTGTATATGTTTGGTATACTGGTCCGTCGCTTGGGCAAGCCCGCCTTGAGCAGCTCGGATGTATGCGTCTCCTGAATTGAAGGCGTTAAATGCCTCTTCGAAAAAGATGTTGTTCTGAAGTACGGCCCGTCGGCGCCGGTGATTCATGGCGCTCTCTACTTCGGAATTCATGGCTGAGAACATATCCGCATTCTCTGTTGGAGAACTATGCGGCATCGGCCCCGCTCCCGCCTCTGCTCTCGAAGCCGGTTCTGGAATCCGACTGGTGGAGGCGTGGTTGGCAGGATCCCCGGATATAGTCCGGCTGCTCCTCTTCCTGCCATGACACAAAGGGTGATGTCATACTTCAAAATACCATAATCACAGCACAACTTTTTGCCTTACCTCTATAGCGGCGAGTCGACCCTTACCGCCTTCCTCTTGAGCCTGCCAGATCCGGACGCCCTTGGCCGACGAGTCCCTAGGGGATCGGCCCCACGCTCCGACCATCGTCTCTGCAAAAACACGACACTTCAAGGGTAAGGCATGACATCTGAAGGGAGTCCTCTTCGAAGGATAGGGTTTTTTGGCTTGGCTTACACGCGACATAGGAAGCGGTCCGGGATAGTCGGCAGTAATGGCCACTAAGGCGCCATCGCAGCTCGCTTGATAAAATATCCCGTTGACAAGCTCCACGGTAATATCCGGATTTTCTTCGAGACCAGGATCTAGGGCCCTTCCGGGGTCCTCTGGCTGCGGGGAGGGGCTGGAGATTCCTTCTACGACCCTCCTCAGTTCCTGCTCGGAAATATCGAGGCAGATGATCTTAGCGAAGAACGCCACAATAAGTGACGTAGGGAAAGGAATGACAACTTACCCAGTTCGGAGGGTTGTCCATGGAGAATCCATCTCGCGGTTTGACGTGAAGGAATTCCTCCTCTTCGCCTTTGTATAAATCGGTCAATATCCTTGCCAGAGCAGTGGCGGAGTCCGGACCCTTACGGCTACAGCGGGTGGCATCATCTTCCCCGTTGAAGTGCCACATGGGCTTCCCCCGATATTGAAGTGGTTGCACTCTCCGTATTATGCATGTTTCCATAACCTCGACTATCGTCAGTCCGGAGTTGGCCAGTAACTTTATCCTGCTCATCAGGTAATATATTTCCCTGATATCCTTCTCTTGGGGGCCTCGGGGGCGCCAGCTTAGACGTGCCCTCGGCGGGCGTTCTTGAATCTGGGAGACCTGTCCGGACTGGATCCGGAAGGGGAACGTCGTCAATGTAGAACCACTCTGAAGGCCAGTTCTCTAGTGCCTTCTTGGGAGTGCCGGAAAGGTATCCGGTCTCGGCAATGCGCCATACTTCGGCTCCGCACACCTGACATAGGGATTCTCACTGGTTTGCGGGGACAAGGCGTAACAACTTCTTCCAGAATTCAAGTGAGGCTCGCAGCCTAAAAATAGCTCGCAAAGGGCAACGTGCCTGCTATATATAGTATAGAGGCAGGGGTGAGATTGTGTAACCGGAGGCCGTAGAACTCTGTGAGCCCGCCAAGGAACGGGTGGATAGTAAACCCGACGCCTCTTAGCGGATGCGGATGAGGCATATCCGCTCCTCTGAGACGGATTCGAGATCTCTCCGCTTGCTCCCGCCATTATAGGTGGCTATTCCGACTCGCATAGGGGACCATGAATGCGGAGGAAGTAACCCTTGGATTTGTAACTCAATCAAACGGCTATGGAATCGAACACTCTTCCCAGTCCCCCGGCTTGGAGCGAGGAGAGCGAGCAGAAGAGCTGTGACGACCGGCCATGTTGGAATGGTTTTTCCGGAGCGCTCTGTTGGATGCTTGCTCGAGAGGGAAGAGTGAGGTTTGGATCTGAGAATCCCCATCTCTTCAATTAGGGGGTCAGCCCAAAAGATTGAGGGTGGTAAATGTGAAAAACACCTCGGCTCCTCGCATTCGTTCGACATGTGGAGATGGTCTTTTTTGAGGCACTGAAGCCAAGGAGTACAACATTGATGGAGTTCCGGACACTATTCTCCGTAACAGGTACTTTGGAATATTCAGAGATGGAACCCGCCCTGCAATGCCGAAGACAAAACTGCGCGCCGGACTCATCGTCATTGAAGCCTGGTTCAGGGGCTACTGAGGGAGTCTTGGATTAGGGGGTATCCGGACAGCCGGACTATATACATCGTCTGGACTATTGAAGCATGAAGATACAAGACTCAAGACTTCGACCCATGTCCGGATAGGACTTTCCTTGGCGTGGAAGGCAAGCTTGGCGATCCGGATATTGTATTTCCTTCCTTGTAACCGACTCCATGTAAACCCTAGCCCTCTCTGGTGTCTATATAAACCAGAGAGGTTGGTCCTTAGAAGGCCGATCACAATTACAATCATACCATCATAGGATAGCTTCTAGGGTTTAGCCTCTACAATCTCGTGGTAGATCTACTCTTGTACTACCCATATCTTCAATATTAATCAAGCAGGAAGTAGGGTTTACCTCCATCGAGAGGGCCCGAACCTGGGTAAACATCCGTGTCCTTTGCTTCCTGTTACCATCAGCCTAGACGCACAGATCGGGACCCCCTAACCGAGATCCGCAGGTTTTGACACCGACAGGCACCCCATAGACACACAAGTTGGTCATTGATCTTTTAGCCGTGTGCGGTGCCCCCCTCCACCATAATCCTCCTCGGTCATATCGTTGCAGTGCTTAGGCGAAGCCCTGCGCCGGTAGCTTCATCATCACCGTCATCATGCCGTCGTGCTGACGAAGCTCTCCCTTGACACTCTGCTGGATCGTGAGTTCGTGGGATGTCACCGAGCCGAACGTGTGAAGATCGCGGAGGTGCCGTACTTTCGGTACTAGGATCGGTCGACCGTGAAGACGTACGACTACATCAAGCGCGTTGTCATAACGCTTCCGCTTACGGTCTATGAGGATGCATGGAAAACACTCTCCCCTCTCGTTGCTATGCATCACCATGATCTTGCGTGTGCGTAGGATTTTTTTTGAAATTACTACGTTCCCCAACAACAAACACACCGCAAAAAGTGTTACATCATATGGATCTCCAAGAGACCATTGTATTGATAATCAAAATAGAGAGAGGAAGCCGTCTAGCTACTAACTATAGACCCGTAGGTCTACAAAGAACTACTCACACATCATCGGAGAGGCACCAATGGAAGTGGTGAACCCCTCCGTGATGGTGTCTAGATTGAATCTGGTGGTTCTGGACTCTGCAGCAGCTAGAATTGATTTTCGTCGACTCCCCTAGGGTTTCTGGAATATTGGGGGTATTTATAGAGCAAAGAGTCGATTTAGGGGCCACCCGAGGCAGGCACAACCCACCAGGGCGCGCCAGGTGGGTTGTGCCTTCCTCGGAGCACCCCCAGACGCTTCTCCAGCCCACTAGATGTCTTCTGGTCCAAAAAAAATCTCCAAAAAGTTTCGCTGCGTTTGGACTCCGTTTGGTATTGACTTCCTACGATGTAAAAAACATGCAGAAAAAAGCAAGTGGCACTTGGCACTATGTCAATAGGTTAGTACCAAAAAGTGATATAAAATGACTATTAAATGATTATAAAACATCTAAGAATGATAATATAACAACATGGAACAATAAAAAATTGTAGATACGTTGGAGACGTATCAGGCGCCACCCTCCCCTGCCTTTCCCCGCACTCCAAATAAGGAAAGGAGGGGGCGCGGCTTGGGAGGGACCCCAAGTAGGATTCCTCCTATTTGGGCGCCTCCTTTGGCTGCTCCTCCCTCCCTCCCACCTATATATACATGGGAGGGGGCGCCTAGCACAGAACAAACAATTGCCTAGCCGTGTGCGGCGCCCCCTCCATCGTTTACACCCCCGGTCATATTTTCGTAGTGCTTAGGTGAGGCCCTGTGGAGATCACTTCACCATCACCATCATCACGCCGTCGTGCTGCCGGAACTCATCTACTATCTCCACGTCTTGCTGGATCAAGAAGGCGGAGGACGTCACTGAGATGAACGTGTGCAATATGCGGAGGTGTCGTACGTTCGGTACTTGATCGGTTGGAGCGCGAAGAAGTTCGACTACATCAACCGCGTTGGTAAACGCTTCCGCTTACGGTCTACAAGGGTACGTAGACATACTCCCCCTCGCTGCTATGCACCTCCATGGATAGATCATTGCGTGAGCGTAGAATTTTTTTGTTTTCCATGCAACGTTTCCCAACAAAGGACAATAGATCTGACTGTAGAAAAATTTACGCAACAATATCCAAAATAATTTCAAGACCATGAAGGATCAGAATAAAAAATGTACTAAAAGGCAACAATTACTAAAACACAAAGCAACCCTGATGAAGGTAAAATATTAACACACAGAACACTCCCAGTTGTTGTTCTTCCTTTCTTTAAAAGCAGAACTGCTTGAAACAAAATGAAACACTTACTGAAACCTCACCAAATCAAAGTAAAGAACTCCAACTCGTCCACATCTCAGCATCTTCTCACCAGCAGTAGCATCAGGGCAACCTAGGAACAGCCGGTGTCCAACCTTTCACCCCGTTGAAGAAATCATGCGACACCAGCACTAGCATGTTTGCTGCGCTGCAACACGGCGTCCCTTTGGTTTCTGCAGTCCAGAACAGTAGGTGAGCAAATGAGATATTATAATAAGAGTATAATTTTAGTCACGTGATTTACACAATCAGCAACTTGGGCATTTGTTATTGGAGATTGGGGGACGAAGGGCCCACCCCCATGAAGTTCGGGGGAGGGGAGTAAAACGTTCGTAGCCTCACGTAGGTGTAGGATCTAAAGGAAAAATGCCATTAAAACATGCATTATTCTTAGTGCCCCTTGATTTCCTTTTTTGTTGGGACGAATAATTGTGTGTTTAGAGTACATGAGTTTCCTGAGAAGCAGCAGGAAGGTGGAGGGTGACCCGGGGCAGCTACCCGGGCTCACTCGACGACAACCTGATGTAGATTCTATGTGACATGATCCAGTTGTCAGCTAATGTTGGCGTGATTTGCCTGGATAATAAAAATGCTCGGGCGTTGCTTGTTGCTTCTAGGCCCAACTAACTAACCATAAACGGTTGTGTTGCTTCTAGGCTGCACGCTCGCTGCATAGAGCAGCCTGCTCACGATAGGCCACATAGTGTATGAATCGCCAACGAAATGGGACTTCCTATGTGATGCAATCAGCGTCAAAGCGGGCAGATCCTATTTCCCGTGGGGGTCGGGGAATAGGACGCATATCCCTGCCCGCAGGAATGGACTGGCCCGTTAGTTTGTCTTTGCGTTTTTTCTGTCCGTGTTATTTTTTGTTTTTATTTTCCCTTTTTCCTTTTCGTTTTTTTCTTCTTTTATGTTTTTATTTTTCCACTTTTTATTTTCCCAAATTCACAAATAAAAATACATACACTTTTTTAAAATCATGAAATGTTTTCAATACATGAGATTTTTTTCAAAATGTAGAATAATTTTTAAATTCACAATCAATTTTGCAAACTTGATGATTTTTTTTAAATTTGAGAATAATTTTGAAATTCTTGATTTTTTTTAAACTCATGATAACTTTTTGAATTCCTTTGAAATTCGTGCACATTTTTCAGAGTCACCAATTTTATTTAGATTAGCAAATATGTTTTATATGCATGAATATGTTTTTCAAATTCCTGAACATTTTTAAAACAGAAGAATATTTTATGAACTTCGTGAACATTTTTTGAAATTCGTGAATATTTTTCAAACTCAGGACAATTTTAATTTACTATCCTTTTTATTTTTCATTTTTTAAAAGGCCTAATTTGTGAACGTTCAAACATGAATATCTTTCACAATTCAAAAAAGCGAAATGTTTTTTTTTAAATCAAAGAAAAATAATAAAGGAAAAAAAGCAGGGGTTCTGACCCGCAATGGGCCTGCTGAAACGGCGAATTCATTAGTAAGGGTTATCCCTTGCATAAATCATTTCCCACTTTCTCGGGCGCTTAGAAATGATGGACTGTAGGCACGTGACTTGTCGCAACCTTTTTTCCCCTCTTTTTTTTTTGCATAGATTCATTTATTCAAAATGGTTTGCCTCTTGAATCGTGCGTCCAAATTCCGACTCGTTTCACCGTTGGGTTTGTCACCTCGGAATCTTCGAACAAGATCCCATTTTAACAAGGTTCGTGATTTTTCTAAAGGAAAATCCGAAAAGGAAAAAAAAAGAAAAATCAGAAAAGAAAAAAAACAGCAAAAAATCCAGAGTCCGGAAGCATAGTTGCGTTTCTTCCCTTTTTGAGAAGCACATATTTCCCCCCAGAAGCATAGGAACCAAATCTATGCATATCGTGGAATCACATAATTTGTCTCTTTTCGAGAAGTACAACTCTGGTTCTCAGGGATGCAAGCAAAGTTGTGCTTGGAGAAACAACATTCTCTGAAACCTAAGGAGACAAGATAAAAACCGAAAATCCAAAAAATAAAATAAAAATCATCTAAAATCCAAATACGCATATAGAAAAAATCCAAAGGAAACGCCCAACATACGACACATGGCGCCGGCTGAACGCACCACTTGGCACGCTCTTACATGGACTGATCCATCTTACCTTCGTTCGCTCGCATCCTACGTTGAACAACCACTACTTCATGAAGTGAGCGTCCAATAGGGTTTACCGACGAAACAGCATCTGTTGTTCTTCTCCCGCCCAAATAGCCAACGAAACACCGATAGGCCTAGTACTCATTTTCTGGATTTTTAGCTCGACTTAAATGATCATAACTTAATTTAAATTCACAAAGTGCTTACCACGTAGGACCTTGCACCATACCCTTGAGGATGTAGCGTACCTACAATATAGATAAAAAATGACAAAAGAAAAGACTGAAGCATGAACTGAGCATTTTTAAGTGGACGGTTGAGAAACTGGCAGCATTGCGCCTCAACTCACAAGGTTTAAAATTGTATTTTTTATAGCTCAGATGCTAAAGTACTATTTCTAAATAAACATTGCACATAAGTATAATACAACGCACACGTGTAGAATTGTTCCCGGAAAAGTTTTTAAACTTCTACAAAGAGTTAATTCTGTGTTTTACCCAATGTTTTGTTATTTTTGCCAAAGATTGCCCCGTTTAAGGGAAATTCTTTCATCTTATCCAATTTAACTACAAGTTTGTCGGGTTTTACATATTGTGTATTTTGTTTGCATGTTACCAAAATGGTCCTAGATGCCGCTCGACTTTTTTTCCAGTCAGTCAGACATATTTGCATATAGATGCATACGAGTGTGATATATGTTCCAATATAATTGTATTGAATACACGTATTTCTATATGTGGTACATACACCTTTGTTTCTTTTTTTTGGCATCAAATACACTTTTGTTTCTTGTGGCTAATGTGTGGTGCATACACAAAAAGGATAAATATGTTGATCTCAAAATAGCGTACTATTTGATATCTCAAATACACAAATGTGTCCTTCTTGTGTTGCTCGATGAAGTACTATTTGTTGCTAAAACATTACACATTACATGGAATACACCCGCTCACATGTAGAATTGTTTCTGGAAATATTGAGAACATCTAAAGACGGGATTTTTGAACAACTCGAACTGTGGAGTCGAGTACTAGTCCTATTACCACACAATATTCCTTGTTTGAAATAAAATAATGGCTTTCCCACAGACATCACATACATGACTTTTCAGATGTCACCTGTAACGATGAATCTAAAATAATTGAGATACCTAGCGGACCAGGCAAACCCTAGATATAGCTAGAACCTGAGAAATAAAAAGATGTAAGTAAGTATTGTTGCAAAGCATATAACGGTCTATGCAATAGATGACACAAATCTAACCTATTGTCGTTACCCATATATGATCACAAACTTGATATTTGTGATTCCTATGCCATTTAAAATCAAGATGACACAAACTCAACATGAATGGAGTAAGTGTTCACATATGATTCACAATCTAAATTTCAAAAAATAAATAATGATGGGTTTTCCAAATGTGTTTTCCAACTTGCCATACATGATTGTCGTTCTTGCCAACCAAGAGGGTTGAAATTTCTAGCAGAGCATGAAAACCCTAGCTAGACCTAGGAAACCATGGATTTGGTAACTGGACAAATACCTTTAGTTCTAAAATTCAGTGGGCTAACTACCACTACCGTTGAAAATCGGAAACGACATAACCACTGAGTATAAAATTTCTACCCTTTTTGTCGCTACCCGTCATCATGAAAATGATATATGTTGGTTTTCTTTCATAAGCTATAAACCTTATCTAGAGGTTGCAGGGTCTTAATTTTGTCCTCACTTTTACCATTGATCGACTAAATCCACAAAATATGACATATAATATTTGTGGCGAACACGTACATCAATATTTTGCAGAATATGTAAAGCCTAGTTACAACGAAAACTGGCATGGAATAGTGAGATAGACAATCTAATTTCTAGAATCTAATAGTGCCACAGATCAAGATAAAACAAAAAACAACATCAAATAATAACATGACAGATATGTACGTACCTTGTCATCATAGATTTGGTTTCCGCTGAATCCAGGAAAGTGTCTGAAGAACCCTGGACCTTTTTCTTATAAGAGAACAACTCCGACATGCCATTGGCTATGTTGAAGATCTCCAACTTATGGTCTGGATCCTCCCGACGGCCATCATATCCTCTGAGTATGACATATTTTCCCTTTTGTCGCTACCCGTTATCATGAACATCACATGCTTGGGGTTTTCATAATCTATAAACCCTATCTAGAGGTTGCAAAATCATAACGACCATATATATGGCGTCTTAATTATTTCACCACTTTGACCATTGATGGACTAAGATCTATCCACCAAGTATGACATCTAATATATTTTCGTCCCCCTTTGACATCTAGTTTTGCTTAATGAAAAAAAAAATCCATACTGCACTTTCTTTTACAAAATTGCAACTTAATGAAAAAGTACAAGTTGCACCAAGGTTTGTAATTTTGCTAACACAAAGAATCTAGAGCTCACTAAAATATCCAATTTCATAAGATAAAAAAATTCTTTTGGATTTTGATCTATCATAATTCATGGCATTTTAATAATTTTATCTAACTTAAATTTGGTTTCAATCTGGTCCAAACATTTGAGGTTACCTATAATTATGAAATTAGTGATTCTATTTTTTATGTTGAATCCCAAGTTTAGTGACATGTGCTGTTGCTGAAGCATCGTGCTGACAACTTTTAGCAAGTGATAGACGATGGGGAGATCTTATAGAATAAACTCATGGCATTGGGCCGCAAGGCGATGCACAGCTTGTCACCGGGGTTGGCTGACATAGGTGGACGAGGTTGCGGTCTTCCTCCATGACGTTGCTGAACCTATTCACTGGCGCTACCGCCCATCTCCCAGCAACGCATGCGGAGGCTCCAGTGTATCACTCGCACTACTTATCATAGTGAGCATCAAATAGGGCATAGTACTCTTTTTCTAGACTTCTTTTAATCTCGACTTAAATCATCATAACTTAGTTTCAATTCAAAAGGTGCTTACCACACATCCCGTGTGGTAATAGGCATAGTGCTCAACTCCACAATTCAAGTCATTCCAAAACTTTGCATTTAGAAGTTCTCAAAATTTCCCGAAACTATTCTACATGTGCGCTTGTGTATTCTATGTAATGTGTAATGTTTTACTAACAAACAGTCCTCGGATCCCTGCAAAAATAAGTATACTACTACAACATTTGAGCAATACAAGAAGTACACATTTGTGTATTTGAAATATCAAATAGTAGGCTATTTTTAGATCCACATATTTATCCCATTTGTGTATGTACCACATATTACCCGCAAGAAAAAATGTGTACATACCATATATTGAAATATGTCTATTAAACACAATTATAGCCACATATATCACATTCATATGCATCTAAACGTAAGCATGTCTGGCTGGACTGGAAAAAAGTCGAGTGGCGTAGGGACCATCTTGGTAGGAAGTGCAATAAGGAATAAAACCCACCACATTTGTGGTTAAATTTGATTAAGATGAAAGAATTCCCCTTAAATAGGGTAATCTTTGTCAAAATAAGCCACGGATGGCCTTCTTCAGACCACTGGCCTCCTCATCAGCATGCATGGCGTGTCCTTCGCCTCATTGCGCACGCGGTTGGTATCCTTCAAGCTTGCTGGAGCTGGGCCACCTCCTCGGGGCTGCGGGGCAATCCAAATTCAGAGCTCAAGACAGAACAATACTAACCAAGGAGAATATGGACTAGGAAGACGAGAACTTACGGGCACATGCGCGCTCCAAGTTCTCATTGGCGCACTGCCAAGCCTTAAGCTGTTTGCGTAGCTCCAAATTCTCGGAGGCCAGCTCGGGGTTCCAGTCTTCCCGTTCCTGCAAGATGAATACATATATATTCAATAAACGCGAGCCTCGAAAGAAGTAGGCTTAGTTCAACAAAAACTAAGCCTGATACTAGGCCGATACCACACTCAAACCTGGGGCTACGACTACCATAAACAACTAGCAAAAATAAAAAATACTTACTGTGAACTAGGGTCACTAACAAGCCCAGTGTCCGGATGGTGGATTAGAAGAGCTTCATCTCGATGGCTCCATCCATGGCGGCCCTGGTCTCCTCCGGCACGTCCGACCCCTACTCGCTCCCCTTTGGGTGAGAGAGGTCAACGACACCACAACCAAGTCCGTCACCACCCGTCTCTCCTTCGTATGCCTCATGTCCAGGTGAGTTTCCTCAGACTTTGAGGCATGGGCGGCAGGCCTCGGCGGAGGCACAAGTGGGAGCGTGACCTTGGGTGCAGGCTCCACTTGTGACACTGCGTCAGGCGACACCACAATACGAATAGCGCTAGACGCGACTGCCTTGATAGTGATGGCGGCTGCCTCCTTAGAAACATCAGCATGGGAATTCCCCGCCCCACCTCGGTGGCAGAAAGAAAGTCAGTTTCCTACGGCTCGGGCCCGATTACAACCATGGGCTCCTAAATAACAAGAGAAGAAGAAGCAATTGCAGATCACCAGCAGGCAGAAATAAAATTACGTCTCATTGCGCCTAAAAAAAAGACAATGACAATGCCCTTACCTCCTCTGGTCATGGAGGTCTCCAACGACTGCTCCTAATCATTCCCTGTGGCATCACGATCACCAGACGCGGGGGCTTTAGGCACCACCGGTAGAACCCCAAGCCACACTGACCTCCTTGATTGAATGGGCGGGCCTGAAGGGGTGAGACTTAGGTGTGGACATAGAGAGTATCATCAAGAAGCAATGTCAAAGACATAGGCAGAGGACTTACCAGCCTTTCACATTGACGTTATGCTTCGGCGGCGGCTTCAACACCGTGACAGGGACCGCCTGCACTAGAGGCGCCCAGAGCCCCAATGGGCGCCTGCACTTGGTGAGCCTTGTTGTTGCTCTTGAGATCCCACCATGATGGAGGAAGCCTCTCCGTTGTGGCCCCTATTCAGACCCCGCGAAGGTGAAGGCACGGTGGTGTAAGCCGCCCAAAACCGAGCACGACGTCTGACATTGTCAATTCCAACACTGGAGACACCACGAGAAACCAAGAGACCACTTCATGAAGGGGACGGTGTTGGTATGCTGCCGTCATTCGATCCGGGCAACCGGACCTAGTGTTTCCCCCAGTGCTCGAAGAGGGACACATGCGAAAGGCCATGTCAATGCCCCCAAAAGGGGATGACATCCTCATGTGTCGCCGATACCAACATCAGTAAGCTGAGTGGAGGTTTCACCCTGGCCTTTGACACCTCTTCAATCCTACAATCATATGTTTGGTTGGCCATAGATCACTTGCTGTGTACCATTCATTGTGATTTAGATAGCAGGGCTGGCTGTAAAAACATAAATTAAAATAGTCATAAAACATTTTTCGCTTCCAGACTGTTTTGAGGCCTCAAGCTAGTAATGGGAACCTAAAATTGACCAAGGGCTGTCTAACAGAACCGTCTTTAAAGCCATGTTGTGTACGTGCAAGAGATAGGTGGCTAACACGGGTCGTGGGGCTAGCGCAGTTAACTAGGACGGACATGCATTTCAATGGTTTGCTGACTGGCAGCACCCTCGTGCATCACTGAGATGCTAATGGCATATTGTGAAAATATTATTTCAATTGTTTGCCAAGTTCAATGTTGCTTCATCGAGTATTTTTAATAATCAGCCTATTGCGATTTTCGTGTAGTGGAAGTAGACTCTACAATTGTTCTCCTCAATGTCCTTGAAGTTTTATCCAGTGTAATCTTCTTTTGCCGTGTGTTTATTTGGATCTAATGAATTGTGGGTTTATGATCTGAATATTCATGAGAAATATTTGAGTCTTTTCTGAACTTATTTATGCATGATTGTTATAGCTTTGTATTTCTCTTTGATCTGTCAGTTTGGTTTGGCCAACTAGATTAAATTATATTCAGTGGGAGAGGTGCTTTCTGATGAGTTCAACCTTGCGGTGCTCTATTCCAGTGACAGAAAGGGACATGACATGTATCTGTATTGTTGCCATTAAGGATAAAATGATGAAGTTTATTCATATTAGTTGAGTTTACTTCGGCTAAATCATGTCATCTTGCTTAAACGATGAAACACCAATCAGTGCGAGCGGCGAGAGAGAAAAACCTGGATCAAAGGATGAGGAAAAAGCATTCTCTAGGGCAGCCGGTCAACACGACCGGATCTAACCCTTGGTACAAAGTGCACGGCCCCCGGTGGCGATCATGGAGATCGACAGCGTAGGGCGGCGCGGTGCGGAAGTGGCGGCGGCTAGGGTTTGGATCGGGGTTAGGCTAATACCATGTAAGAAGCAGACTAAGGCATAGCCTAGTGGTGGGAAGGGCTGATGCCTTCCCACCCACCCAGGTTCAAGGCATGGTACTTGCAATTTGGGTTTGTTGCATCAATTATACTGTAAGGGATTCCCTTACAGTCTTTCTGTCAAAAAAATACCATGTAAGAAGGAATAGAGATGGAATTGGTGGAATTGTTGATTATATTGCTGAGCCTCGTAGGTATATACATAGGAGTACATGATCTTCTTAAAGTACAAGGCAAGATAAAATAAATTGTACACTATCCTATGTTTTTAAAATAATCTTAATAATCAACATATACACGCAAGAGCGCGTGTAATAGGTAAGTACGCGGCTCGCGGGCCTAGCGCAGTTAACTAGGACAGACATGTGTTTCAATTATTTTCTGAGTGGCAGCACCCTCGTTCTTCACTGAGATGCTAATGGCATATTGTGAAAAGATTATTTCAATTGTTCGCCGAGTTCAATGCTGCTTCATTGAATATGTTTAATAATCAGCGTATACGATTTTCGTGTGGTGGAAGTAGACTCTACAACTGTAGCATTACGAGTTTATTAGTCTAATATAGTTTTTTTAATAAGAAAGAAAAACATTTTTCAAGAATGAGAAAGAGTAATTTTAATGGATGCAAACTGAATTTATGACATCACTGAGAGGAAATACATATAGTTAGTAGGTATTAGTGAGTAATTATACGGAGAATTATGAAAATGATTTCTCTCCTACAAATAACGTTACCATGCATGTTTATCCAAAAAAGCGTTTACTTCCATTCTTAGCTATAAAATCCCCCATAGACTACAAGCAATCACACAAAACGAACAATACTTAGTTACACATCTCTAGCGAATCCAGAAAGATGGTGACCTCCTCTGGTTCCACTGCGTTCACCCTGCCAGCCGACCCCGCTTTGTCCCTGCCGCGCATGACCTGGGCGCCGTCGTACGCCACCTACTTGCACAACGCTCGCCTGCATGCCAACCTGTTTGCCGCCCACTACTACCTCAGGCCCCGCTTCATGTCGCCTTCGTTGCCATGGCAAACCGGCACAAGCCTTGCTCTGGCTCAACCATCCTCTGCAGTATTGGCGCGGCCGGCCGCTACCACGGGACCGGAGATGGAGGTCACCTGCACGCCAGCAAGGGGTGCGTGAAGTGAATCAGGAAGAGACTACTTCTGACGGGATTGATCTCACATTGAAGCTCTAGGATTAAGGCTTGGATTGTTTTGGGGTCACCTAAATGTTTAAGTTGTTCCGTTAAGTTATCTGAATTCTGTATTTGCTTCGCTTTACTTCAGCTGTGCTCAATCATATTTGCCTGCGATTCAAAGATGTGATCGGTTGATGTACCCAGCAAGCAAAGTTCAATTCAACCAAATGGTTATATCGGGATGGTTTTCTTATAATGTGCGTATTGTTATTTGGAAGGATGATCCATCTGTTTAAACTGAACACTGATATGAGTTGGAAAAACTCATGGTATGGAACTGGGTCAAATTATTTAGTTCTCAATCCAAGAGAGTTGTAAAACACGAAGTAGGTACTTGTGGTCTAATCTTTTTATACACAGCATGTCTCCTAGAATTTAGTTGAGTTTGGCTCCTTAACATCACCCTTCATAAAAGTGCTTTATTCCCAATGTACATCAATTGTGAAGATATATCTAATAAGTCCCGGATTTATAACGGTAATATGGTCTATCATATGTGATATGGCCGATATTCGATTGTTTTCATCTCTTAGATTCAGGTATGTCATGCACCTCACCCAGGGGCAGCAAGTGTCCACTCTTCGTGAAAAACTGCATGTTCCACTTCTCAAACATTGTGTTAGACAATAGAAAATATGAACGGCGGAAAATAAAAGTGATATTTTCTTAAATCTAATTAAGTTGCTTTCCAGTATTAGATTAGTTTAGTGAAAAATGTGGTGGGCACTTTTAAGAAAAATGCAACTGTGTGAAAAAGTGTAAGCTGCACCCAGGATCAATTTCTTTTTGCGCCATACAAATTCCAGATCTCACTAAAATATCCAAAATTACAAAAATAAATAAATCAGATTTCACTGTATCACAATTTTCTGAAATTTAACTAGTTTTACTCAACTTCTATTTGGTTTGAAATTAGCAAGGCTACAAAAATTTCAGTACCCACCAAAATATAGTTGAGATTTTTATACATGAGTTGCACTTTCACTAAATTGAAGTACCGCTTTCAAAACTGACTTTGAGATGAGAAAATATTAGTGTGCTTCATCTTAAATCTACAGTGAACACCAATGGCTTCCTCAAAGTGAGCTTAGTCACATACACTGACAAATAGTATCGTTCGTGCACCTACCATCTGAACATGTTCATTCAGATTGAACATTTCGTGATGTCCTCCTCAAATCCATTCATGGAGTTACCAAAGCCACCAAGATGGACCGATTTATGGAAGGATTGTGTGAAGAAATGCAATATCGGCTATTGTTTTATGACTTCACAAACTTCCTAGAAATGGTGAACAAGGCCCTCCTGCTTGAAGACAAGCATCACGCCATAAAAGACATTCGCAAGTGCAAAAAGCTGGCACTAGGAAGCTCAGGAAACAACAAGCCCCGTGTTCACCAATCATGACTGCAAGATTATGCTGCCCCACAAATTCAAGAACCCCAACACCTGCACCCCAACCCAACTCCCAGCAAAACCACAATGACCACTTTGCCCACATCACTTGTTGTGGTTGTGGCCATAATTCGTAATGAGCCTCGCAATGCTTGCTCCACAATGGCCTGGCATGAACATATTTCATATTTGACACGAACAATGTCTGATGGCCAACATCCATCAGTCTAGACCACATCATTTTCCCAGCGAAAACATCACACATGTAGACCTGGGTGTGGCGGTTCTAAATCTGTAGCACATCGCAAACGTGGTGAAGCTTGCCTCCACTTGCAGGTAGGGGGGGGGGGGGGTTAGATCATTCCTGGTGGACCGAGGCATTTCCGCAGCGTCCACAGACTCCGTGTAGCACCGGCAAGGTCAAAGATGGAGACCACGACGACTTGTCCGATTGCCAGGAATGACCGACCTGATGCGGCTCTTTAGGTCTTCGTGGAACAACGTCTACACTCTGTCCACCTCGACGCCCCAGAAGGCGACACTGTAAGATAAAGCGAGCTGCGTCATGGCCATTTAGTTCCCAGAGTCGGACTACGAGGACAACACGATGAAGCGAATTAGCAGCCCCCGCATTTCGGCTAGCATAATCACAAGGTCCTTGGCAAAGGAATTGACGATCCACTATCCGTCGATGTCCATGTACAGTGATCTAATGTAGGCCTCCCCGAGTTTGTTGGTTCACTAGTAGAAAACGGAGCTTTAAAACCGGTTTGTAAGGGCCTTTAGTGCCGGTTATGGAACCGGCACTAAAGTGTGGGCACTAAAGGCCCCCCCCCTTTAGTACCGGTTCGGCACGAACCGGTGCTAAAGTGCCACCACGTGGCGTGAGCTCGCGCCCTGGTATGGGGGACCTTTAGTATCGGTTGGTGTAACTAACCGGTACTAAAGGTTTTTTTTGAATTTTTTTTGAAAATTTTGGAAAAGAATTTTGATTTTTTTTCGATTTTTATTTTTTCTGAATTATTTGATGATTTATTCTCTAATCACCTCTCTTAACTGCTCAAGTGTGGATCACTCATTCCAAATCATCTAACTTCCCGACCGGTAACCCATCCCTCTCACTACTCTAGCCCGAGCACGCTTAACTTTCGGGTTCTATTCTCCTTCGTTTCCGAGTCTGCACTTGTTGTTTTCCTGACAATAGTAAGATGTCAATCCTATTAACCCTCGTGAGTTTAGCTTGAGCATGAAGTCACACATTTCACCGTTTGAGTTTGAAACTATTATTCTAAAAAAAGTAATTATTTAGTAACGCTAATATTTCTTGAATAAGTTTGACCATAGTTTGACCAAAATTCAAAAAATTGAAATAATTATTTAGTAACACTAATATTCTTGACTAATTATGTAGTAACATTAATACTTCTTGAATAAGTAGTTTGACCATATCTTTTTTCCTTTTCGAATTTGAGGATTCTAAAAAATTCCAAACAGGCCGTAGGCCGTCTCCATCGGATGCAGATTTTCGTGCTGAATTTTTTGATATATTATATGTTTTTTTCCGACATCGTATGCAAAAGTTATAGCCGTTTTACATTTTGCCTACACTTTTTGCAAAACATGTCCAAATTTAAGTTTTCAAATTTTCCTAACTAGTAGATATAGTAATATAACTATCTCTCGAAGGATTTTATTTTTTGAAGTTTTTATCATTTTCTTTTGATTTTTTCAGAACTGAAATGGCGATACACCGGGGGGGGGGGAGTGTTTGAAAATTGGCCCCTTTAGTACCGGTTCGTGGCACGAACCGGTACTAAAGGCTTGTCCCCTTTAGTGTGGGTTCTTGGCATGAACCGGTACTATAGGTTAGACCTTTAGTACCGGTTGGTAACACAAACCGGTACTAAAGGGGCTCGTGGGGACCCGGCCTGACGCCAACCTGCCACTACCCCTTTAGTACCGGTTCGTGGCACGAACCGGTACTAAAGGCTCAACACGAACCGGTACTATTGATCGCAGCCACGAACCGGCACTATTGATCACATTAGTGCCGGTTTTTTTACAAACCGGCACTAATGTGCTTCACATTTGACCCTTTTTCTACTAGTGTTGGCTGACGGGAGCGTGATGGTGCCGCACGTGAATGGGTTGAGCAGCTTCAAAGATTGGGTGCCTCCTATGGTAAAGAAGAAAGGGCCTTGCTGCCATTGTGGAGTCACAAGTGAGCTCCTCTTATTGAACAAATCAAAAATTCCCCCTTTTCTTTGTTTGTTTCTCTACGAGATATTATCCACCAGAAACAAATCGACGTAACCCTTGACCAAGAAGCAAGATTTGGAACACCAGTTCCGAGAGATTTCATCCACTTCCCAGATGCACAACTCGTGGAGAAACAAATAGAGAAAAAGGGGAACATTTTAGATTTTTTTCAAGAAGAGGAGCTCACTTGTGACTTCGCAATGGCAGCAAGGTCCTTCCTTCTTTACCATGACGCTCTCTTCTCCTCAATCAACAACCATGAAGAAAACCGAGGACAAACAAAACAGGGGAAAAGCAAAGTGAATATTTGCGATGCCTGTGATCTCTGTATTGGGGAGGAGACAGAGGCGGGGGTGGCTCTGGCGAACTACGTCATTTCCTAGAGAGGAAAGCGAAGGGCCGCGACTCCATTGTGAAGGAAGAGGAAGGTGGAGTGGTGGTGGCGCTGCTGTCCGGAGAGGAAACCAAAGGGGTCAGGCGACTGGTTGCTATGGGGTCAATGCAATGCGATGGGGTGGTTGTGGTGCCGGTGGATCTTGTAGCAAATCGGGGTGCAGGAGGTGTCGGCATCGAGCAGCTAGCTTCGGTCTGGCGGCGGCTGTCATGAGCGTTGCATGGGATGGGATCGGTGCAAGTTGGCTGCAATAGTAACTGGGACATGGTGGCGCGTGGAAGGAAACTAGTCAAAGAGGAGTGGAAAGATCCACAACAACAGGAGGCACTGGCGGTAGTGGGGTGGCGTGCGTGGCTTAGGTGCTTGTGCAGTACCAAGGTGGTGTGTCTTACGTGGTATCGTGTGAAGTCGGTGTCATAGGAAGGCTTCGGGACCGTGGCCCGCGGATCCAATGGCGGGGAGGCGCGAGGAAGGCGCCGACGTGGTGGGAGGTAGAGAGGGGCAACACAGCTGGTGGATCATCGGGAAGGTTACCCGGGGGAGGAAGAACATGGGCGGGGGTAATGGGGTTGGTTGGGGTTGAGGTGGGGGTGATCATATGTATGGAGAAGAGTAGTGGGAAGTGGGTTGGGGGCTGGATTTTTCCCCTGGTTTCTGCAGTTTGGTTGGGGTGCGGTGTGAGTGTTTGGTTCGAGGTGGAGTACAACTTGATTTCATTGTATAGAGTAAGTGAATGTTTTATTGAATAAGGTGTTAAGGGGCGCTTTCGAAGCTCCAGGCGTGGCCGCAAGTGCATCGCCGATATGGCATGCAAGGTCCTATGCACCTTTGCCAGAAGCTTCCACTGCGCGACTCCGCTGACTGTGTGAAGATAGCTATGCTGGTAGGACCACCATCCGATGTAGTCTATCGAGTCAGTGTGGATAGTAGCTCCCACATCTCATTTAGCATAATAACACGCTCCATGGAAAAGGAATGGACGACCCACATTCTATCAATGTCCATGTATAGTGATCTAATGTAGGCTGCCCCGAGCTTGTTGTTGACCGGCGGGAGCGCGATGGCGCCGCATGTGAATGGGTTGAGCAGCGTCATGAAGGTTGTCTCGTCCACTAGTACCGACCATGATGCCGCACAGAACGGGCTGAGTTCGCACGACACATCCATGATGCGGCCCTGCAATCTCGGACTTCTTTGAATAGTGGAGGGCGCCGCCATGGTCTCGAGGAAAAGGGAGTGAAATTGATACAAATTAGGTGGTTGGTGGATGGCCAAGATGGAGACGATCCAGCAATGATCATGATCCAGGATGGTGAGACGAGGGAGTGCTAGTGTTTGCATAATGAGAAATGTAAATTACACTTTCTTTCACAAAACCTCAACTTACTGAAAAAGTGCAAGTTGCACCATTGAATTTTTTCTAACTAAAAAATTCTAGATCTCACTGAAATATCCAAATTTCAGAAGATTAAATATTCTTTTGCATTTTGACCTATCAAAATTCATGGCCATTGAATAATTTTATCTAATTTAAATTTGGTTTGAATCCACTCGCCTCAAGTCCTTCGAGCCCAGCCTCGGCCGCCTTCCGCCTCGGCAAGTTCGTCCAGGATGTCAACTCCCTCCGATCTCCTCCCACTGCCAACTGTAGTCCTCGTGCACTGCAATGAGGGCATCTACTAATTCACCAAGGAATTCATCTGACTCTCCAAGACTGGGCTCCTGCCCCGCACCCTCTTACACGAGTTCAGCGTGTCAGCGCCTTGGCCAAGTTGTTGGGCTACACCGGCTGCATCACCGTTAAGCCGGAGGAGGGCGAAGATGGAGTTTGCAATAAAGATGTGATTGAAAAAGGCTTGCAGACTTGTGGGGAGGAGAACAAGGCTGCTGATGAAGCAATTGTCCGTTGTGCAGGATGAGGCAGACGCCTTCATGGGCCAATATATCATGAACCAAATATGCAATGAGAAGCACCATGGAAGAATAATGAATGATGTAAACTGAAAACATGACATGAACTTGACAATACCAAAGGGTCCAAGATTGAGTACATGCATAATGAATGATGCAAACTGACAACATGCCATGAACTTACGATACCAAGGTGTCGAGGATGGTGTACACTTATCCTGTAGAATTAGTGACCTTAATCTCCATACATATACACTACCTAAGCTACTAGATTAGCTTATATGTTTGATTATCTCATGCGACATTAGTCCAATTGAGTTTCCTTCAAAGGAATTATAGGGAGATGGGGTTCATACATGCAGACCAAAAGACAACTTAATGACCCGTCTAATTGGAATGCATCAATATTCCTTAACATTTTCATTCATATATTCTAAGATTCTAATCTCCCTAGGAGTATTGGCTCATGTTGCATCGGGGCTTTAAGGGTCGCTGGTGGGCCCACCTGCAAGGGGGTGAATCATTGATGTGTGGTGCCTTTGGATCCATTCCTAGGTGTGTTACGTGCAAGAACAGCTCAACCCAATTCAGGTGATGCACACAACAAAGCAATCAACCGCGTAGCCGCCAGTGTAAAAACACATTAAAAAGAGGAGGCTTAATCACACAAAAAAGGAGGCTTAACTCCGAGGATGGCGCGGTGGATGGAGAAAGTGAGCGTGTTGTCCTACGGGAAGATAGAGAAAGCAGAGGTGACGGCGACCATGCATTCAGGTTTCGAGAGCAGAGGAGCAGAGAAGCAATGGTGGTGAAGAGCATGCGTCGAGGACGAGAGTGATTGGTGCTAGGTTTTTCACCACACTCAACGTGATCTACCCCACACCTCCTAGTTCGCGTACGTCAAACCAGAGAAAAACCAGCCACTGTCCCTTTGCACCAGAGGAGAACGACCCCACTAGTCATCCAGCATCAGCTCAAGCACGTGTGTGGAAAATGGATGAACGTCCGAGCACCTAAACAACCAAAGTAAAAAGATCGGGCGGCCATAGATCGTTCGCGCGCTCAGATGGCTCGTATGGCCGGGGTAGCCCATCATGGTTTATAGGTAGAATATGCATAGAATGTGATGGATCAGGTCTAACTTTAACATCAGCAATAGTTGATCATTCCTGACCTCTAGATCTATAACCCATAGGACACCCTGCCTATAGGGTGTCAACACGGACGACCAATTAACCAGATATCTATGAGATAATTTTTGCTACCTTGCCACCGTAAAGTTGCTTCAGGAATTTCAAACAATGACATCATACAATATGAGTATGGAATGTTGTTTAAGCTGGACTACAATAGAACCAATTTACAATCGAAGGAATTTGTACCGCCAATTATCCAACTTCATATCTATCCTCTCGTCAGTGTTTCTCCGGTCACTGTTCGAAATTTAGTGTTATGAACAGGAAAACATAAATGCTAAAAATATGACGTCAGATTTTTAAGCATGGCAAATGAAAAGTTTTTATGACAAATTACGTGTCACATGACCGTCAAGTTTATGAAAGTAATCTTAAGAACAGATAAATGTTCAAAACAGTAACAAGAAACCATCCAATGTACTAAATTTGTATACGATTACAAAGAAATGCAATAGAACTTCTGAAACTGTTTGCCACTTGATGCGTAGAGAACACACATATGATATGGTGCTCAAGGATCATCACAATAAACGTCCGATTGAGGAGTTACGAACCTGGGACGACGCCATGACCTATCCGCGGCCCATCAAACCAATGCAGCTAGGATAAGCAAGCTTGGGTCATAGGTGGCCACGGTATCTGGTGTCGTGGCGGTTCTCCTGGAGCGCGGCGTACTCCTCATCGTCTGGCACCACAAAAGAGAGACTCGGTGACGTCCTTGTCTAGAACAATAACAGTGTTGTCTCCGACTGTCCAATGGAAGAGAAGGCACAGGCCCTTGCATTGCGGTCTCAAAGGCGACAGACCATGCACGTCACCCTGAAGTTTGAGAGGCTCATGCCCGCGTCCGCGTTTGCATCCTCGTCATCAAGGAGGAAAGCACCCATCATGTTGCAACCGTGGAACCACGTCGAGCGAGGGATTTCCTTGTACCGCCACGCTAGGGAATCGCTGATGAGGAGGCGTGGCACCCGCGACATGTGGAAGAGGAGCAGGAGGTCGCCCCGGATGTCGGCGAGCTCCTGCGGGAGGAAGTCGAGCACAAGATTTTGATCGGAGATGATGTCCGCCCACGTCGAAGTGGAGGAGGAGGGGATGACGGTGTTAAGACTAGGCGGCCGCAGGGATCCGTTGCCGTCCTCGACGCAATAGTGGCCAATGACGTGGTCGGGTACGCCGTGGAGAGATCCGAACCGGCGGAGGAAGCCGCCACCGTCACCCGCGATTACACGGCGCCGCGCTTGCAGGTGCCATGGGCCGGATGAGGTGTGCGGGCGAGGGGAGGCGCATGAACACCAGCTCGAGAAGCTCGTCCAGGAGGACGTCAATCTCGGCCGCCCGCGGGGATCCCCTCCGGGAATTCTTGCTGCGGCCCGCCATGGCCTGGGCACCTGGATCTCTATCGGAAAAGGTTGGGCTAGAAAATTTGTGCGTAATGCTGGGGTTTTCTCATGTAGTAAGTCAGTAGCGTGCTGGAACTCACTCGTCGCAAAGCCTTAAAATAAGGGATTGTCCGAGAAGTTAACGGTTGATGCTTATCTTATGAAGACACGCCCAAGCAAGCAACACCGAAATGGGATTGGAACCGGATGGCTTTTATGGAAAAATAACATCGCCGTCACCCTGGGAGGATGTTTGTTGCAACCCCAAACAATTTGACGGTCGTCTAACCTTTTTCTAAGTTCTCAGCACAAACACTTGATGTACCTTTTTGGACACCTTCAGGCTTTATTAATGTCTAAGCCGAGCACCAAGTTCCTATTTGGTGTAAAAAACTTACTCGATCCATGTTATTTTCTTGACAACTAAGTTTAATCTGTTTTAGAAATATTGACAATCAGGAAGTGGTGACCAGAACTCCTCTACTGGGCCGTCCCATTGCCACATTATAGCGGCATGACTACTTTAGCAGCCAGCTTTATTTTCTTTCATTTTCTCCAAACAACATGAAAACTATTTTTTAAAACTGTGAACATTTTTTAAATTTGGGAACGTTTAAAAAAAATATTGGCATGTTTCGAACAGCCATATTTTGAAAACGCGAGTATTTTTTCACAAAACTAAACATTTTAAAAAATCCAAACGTTACTTAAAATTAACAAATATTTTTAAATCATACATTTTTCAAAATTATGATTTTTTGAACATTTTCTGGATTTTGAACAAAATTAAAAGAAAGATAAAAAAATTAGCCCACATTTTCTGGATTTTGCACACCAAACAGAAGGATATATCAGGTGGTGCTATTGTCACAAATGGGGCTGCTTGGAGATGCCCGTGCAGTTGCAAAACCACCCCGAAGCTAGCCCACGCTTTTTCTTATGCACTTTTAGCCAGCCTTATGTTTTCTGGATGTTTATTATTGTATAAGCTGATCGATGTCCTCAGCACAAATCTTGATGTACCTTGTTGCTCGCTTCAGGCTTTATTAATTTCAAAGCCGAGCACCTACTTCTTAGGTCTAAAAAACATACTTTATCCATGTTATTTTCCTGACAACTAGATATTACTGGTTTTACAAATGTTGACAACTAGGAAGCAGTCACCTGATCTCCTCCTAAAATATCATGTGTTGCCTGCTTCCGCTTTGTGATTCATAAATACATCGCCCCGTAAACTACTAGGTTGTGGCACTCTCGAATGAACAAAGTTAAGCACTGGAAGTGAAGTTCCAAGCGAGATTAATGGAAGTATACATTTGCTTGCATCTTCCTTACACACTAAAAATTGCGAAGTAAACTGTAATTCTGTCATACGTGCAAAACAAAGAAATTAACCCCTAAAATCCACACAGCTTCCTTTCAAGCGTGGGCAAAATCTGTGAACTGGGGAATGGCATATTTGTGTACTAATATCGTATAAGTGATTCAAAAGAGGTACTAAAATGATAAGAAATATGGTCAAGAAAGGCAGTTCATTCAAAACAACGGAAACCACATGATCCAGTGGAAATTCCCAATTTGTACATAACAGAGTCAAGTGAGACTGACCACTGACCTGACCACAGAAAGTCACTGAGAAAACAAATTTACGAAATGCAATAATAAGAAAGTGATACTAACAACATAAACTTCATGGTGTTTGTGTGTGATGAGTACCATGTTAGGCATCCTCTCAAAGTTGAATTAGGAGAAGGCTGGAAAGAGTCACTTACCTGAAAATTTATTTACTTACAAATGTCATTTAAACCATGGTAAAGTACAAAAAGATATTTTATATTTTAACTAAACATGTTCCCAAATGGAAGTACTGCGAGAGATTGTGGAACACACACTTCCATGCATGCAAATCTGCATGTATGCACCTTTAAAAGAACTACAACAATGGCGTGTGCAAAACATGAATAGAGATCTGTACAGAACTATAGCTAACCAAATGGGATAAAATAGTACACGGTGGCAAGGTTGTTGGTTTATCCAGACTCGTTGTGTGCGAAGTTGATGAACGCAAAGTATTATCCTCATGGACATATTCTGGATACTATGTTTCCGCATGCTACTTCAGTGACTTGGTAAGGTATTACACATGGTCCAGAACTTCTTAAGAAGGGGATTATTTGGCGGGTCTGCGATTGATCTAGTATTAATAGTTGGAGGGATAATTGGATACCGAGGGGGCATGGCCTAAACATTTCAGCTAGAAGGCATAATATCAGGTTTAGTGGGTATCTGATTTATTCATGAGCGGACGTAAGTGTTGGGATAATTTTTTTGATTAAGTATCTTTTCTATCCACATGCTGTGGTTTTCATAATCTATAAACCCTATCTAGAGGTTGCAAAATCATAACGACCATATATATGGCATCTTAATACTTTCCTCACTTTGACCATTGATGGACTAAGATCTATCCACCAAGTATGACATCTAATATATTTTTGTCGCCCTTAAAATAATGAAACCGAGCACATGCATCATGATTAGCATAATTTCCTAGCTAGTTTCAATGAAAACTGACATGGAATAGTGAGAGATGGTCTGGTTTCTAGAATATAATAGCCCCACCGATGGAAATATGACAAGAAAAAACAACATCAAATAATTAACAAGACAGAGATGCACGTGCCTTGTGTCCATAGATTTGGTTTCAGCTGAATCCAACAAAGAGCCTCCAAAAACCCTGGACCTTTTTCTTATAAGATAACAACTCCGGTCTGCCTTTGTCCATCCAGATGCTCGGAGAAGTATACATAATTCTTGATGAGCCCTACAATGCTTGCTCCACCATGGCCTGACATGAAGATATTTGACACGAACAATGTCCGATTGCTAACATTCATCACTCTAGACCACATCCCTTTCCCGGAGAAGACATTGCAAATGTAGACGAGTGTGGCGGGTGTTATTCTCAAGCACAGTGCCAACGAAGTGAAGCTTGCTGTCCACTTGGACGTAGCTGCAGGGGTAGATCCATTCCAGTGGACTGAAGCATCTCCACAACGCCTTCACACTCAGAGTAGAACTGGCGAGGTCGCAGATGGAGATCCCATTGGCTTCACCAATCGCCAGGAACGTGCCGCCTTAACAGTGCACGACCGAATTCATTAGTAAGGGTTATCCCTTGCATAAATCAGGGGTTCTGGCCCGCAATGGGCCTGCTGAAACGGCGAATTCATTAGTAAGGGTTATCCCTTGCATAAATCATTTCCCACTATCTCGGGCGCTTACAAATGATGGTCTGTAGGCACGTGACTTGTCGCAACCTTTTTCTCCCTCTTTTTTGCATAGATTCATTTATTCAAAATGGTTTGCCTCTTGAATCATGCGTCCAAATTCCGACTCGTTTCACCATTGGGTTTGTCACGTCAGAATCTTCGAACAAGATCCCATTTTAACAAGGTTCGTGATTTTTATGAAGGAAAAACCAAAAAGCAAAAAAAATCAAAAAAGAAAAAAAACAGCAAAAAATCCAGAGTCCGGAAGCATATTTGCGTTTTTGTTGCCTTTTTCCCTTTTTGAGAAGCACATATTTTCCCCCAGAAGCATAGGAACCAAATCTATGCTTATCGTGGAATCACGTAATTTGTCTCTTTTCGAGAAGTACAACTCTGCTTCTCAGGGATGCAAGCAAAGTTGTGCTTCGAGAAACAACATTCTCTGAAACCTAAGGAGACAAGATAAAAACCGAAAATTGAAAAAATAAAATAAAAATCATCTAAAATCCAAAAATGCATATAGAAAAAATCCAAAGGAAACGCCCAACATGCGACACATGGCGGCGGCTGAACGCAGAACTTGGCATGCTCTTACATGGACTGATCCATCTTACCTTCGTTCGCTCGCATCCTGTGTTGAACAACCACTACTTCATAAAGTGAGCGTCCAATAGGGTTTACCGACGGAACAACTTCTGTTATTCTTCTCCCGCCCAAATAGCCAAAGAAACACCGATAGGCCTAGTACTCCTTTTCTGGATTTTTTAGCTCGACTTAAATGATCATAACTTAATTTAAATTCACAAAGTGCTTACCACGTAGGACCTTGCACCATACCCTTGAGGATGTAGCGTACCTACAATTTAGATAAGAAAATGACAAAAGAAAAGACTGAAGCATGAAACTGAGCACTTTTAAGTGGACGGTTGAGAAAGTGGCAGCATTGCGCCTTAGCTCACAAGGTTTAAAATTGTATTTTTTATAGCTCAGATGCTAAAGTACTATTTCTAAATAAACATTGCACATAAGTATAATACAACGCACACGTGTATAATTGTTCCCAGAAAAGTTTTTAAACTTCTACAAAGAGTTAATTCTGTGTTTTACCCAATGTTTTGTTATTTTTGCCAAAGATTGCCCCGTTTAAGGTAAATTCTTTCATCTTATCCAATTTAACTACAAGTTTGCCGGGTTTTACATATTGTGTATTTTGTTTGCATGTTACCAAGAAGGTCCTAGATGCCGCTCGACTTTTTCCCCAGTCAGTCAGACATATTTGCATATAGATGCATACGAGTGTCATATATGTTCCTATATAATTGTATTGAATACACGTATTTCTATATGTGGTACATACATCTTTGTTTCTTTTTTGGGCATCAAATACACTTTTGTTTCTTGTGGCTAATGTGTGGTGCATACACAAAAAGGATAAATATGTTGATCTAAAAATAGCGTACTATGTGATATGTAAAATACACAAATGTGTAATTCTTGTGTTGCTCGATGAAGTACTATTTGTTGCTAAAACATTACACATTACATGGAATACACCTGCTCACATGTAGAATTGTTTCTGGAAATATTGAGAAGATCTAAAGACGGGATTTTTGAACAACTTGAACTGTGGAGTCGAGTACTAGTCCTATTACCACACGGTATTCCTTGTTTGAAATAAAATAATGGCTTTCCCACAGACATCACATACATGACTTTTCAGATGTCACTTGTAACGATGAATCTAAAATAATTGAGATACCTAGCGGACCAGGCAAACCCTAGATATAGCTAGAACCAGAGAAATAAAAAGATGTAAGTAAGTATTATTGCGAAGCATATAATGGTCTATGCAATATATGACACAAATCTAACCTATTGTCGTTACCCATATATGATCACAAACTTGATATTTGTGATTCCTATGCCATTTAAAATCAAGATGACACAAACACAACATGAATGGAGTAAGTGTTCACATATGATTCACAATCTAAATTTCATTACAAAATAATGACGGGTTTTCCAAATGTGTTTTCCAACTTGCGATACATGATTGTCGTTCTTGCCAACCAAGAGGGTTGAAATTTCTAGCAGAGCATGAAAACCCTAGCTAGACCTAGGAAACCATGGATTTGGTAACTGGACAAATACATTTAGTTCTAAAATTCAGTGGGCTAACTACCACTACCGTTAAAAATCAGAAACGACATAACTACTGAGTATGAAATTTCTACCCTTTCTGTCGCTACCCGTCATCATGAAAATGATATGTGTTGGTTTTCTCTCATAAGCTATAAACCTTATCTAGATGTTGCAGGGTCTTAATTTTGTCCTCACTTTTACCATTGATCTACTAATGGTCGATCCACAAAATATGACATATAATATTTGTGGCAAACACGTACATCAATATTTTGCAGAATATGTAAAGCCTAGTTACAACGAAAACTGGCATGGAATAGTGAGATAGACAATCTAATTTCTAGAATCTAATAGCGTCACAGATCAAGATACAACAAAAAACAACATCAAATAATAACATGACAGATATGTACGTACCTTGTCATCATAGGTTTGGTTTCGGCTGATTCCAGGAAATCGTCTAAAGAACCCTGGACCTTTTTCTTATTAGAGAACAACTCCGACATGCCATTCTCTATGTCGAATATCTCCAACTTATGGTCTGGATCCTCCCGACGGCCATCATATCCTCTGAGTATGACATATTTTCCCTTTTGTCGCTACCCGTTATCATGAACATCACATGCTTGGGGTTTTCATAATCTATAAACCCTATCTAGAGGTTGCAAAATCGTAACGACCATATATATGGCATCTTAATTCTTCCACCACTTTGACCATTGATGGACTAAGATCTATCCACCAAGTAAGACATCTAATATATTTTCGTCCCCCTTTGACAATAATGAACCGAGCGCATGCATCATGATTATCGTAATATCCTAGCTAGTTTCAACGAAAACTGCTATGGAATAGTGAGACAAACGGTCTGATTTCTAGAATATAATAGCCCCACCGATGGAAATATAAGAAAAAAACATCAAATAATTAACAAGACAGAGATGTACGTGCCATGCGTCCTTATATTTGGTTTTGGCTGAATCTAGCAAAGACCTCCAAAAACCCTGGACCTTTTTCTTATAAGATAACAACTCCGGCCTGCCTATATCGAATATCTCCAACTTATGATCTGGATCCTCTTGACGGCCATCCAGACGCTCGGAGAAGTATACATAATTCATCATGAGCCCTGCAATGCTTGCTCCACCATGGCCTGACATGAAGATATTTGAACAATGTCCAATGGTCAACATCCATCACTCTAGACCACATCCGTTTCTTGGCGAAGTCATCACACATGTAGACCCGGGTGTGGCGGGTGTTATTCTCAAGCACAGTGCCAACGAGGTGAAGCTTGCCGTCCACTTGCCGGTAGCTGCAGGGGTAGATCCATTCCGGCGGACTGAAGCATCTCCACAACGCCCTCACACTCGGAGTAGCACCGACGAGGTTGCAGACGGAGATCCCAACGGCTTCACCGATCGCCCGAGAACGATGCTGCCGTAATAGTGCACGACTACCTCTAATATCATCCGACCACGCTAGCTACACCCAAGCAAGAAAACATAGCAAAACATTTCGAAAAGTACAAAACTTTGTGGGAATGATTATGAACAAATGTTATAAACACTTGCAAAATTTGGTCGTCAAATGACATCCGAGGAGCTCTATACCAAAAAAATTAGAAATTCTGCTCAAACAATGCACATACATTTTGAGTAATTCTGTATTTTTGTACATAGCTCCTCGAATAACATTTGACCACCAAACTTTGCAAGCACCTATAAGTTTTTTTCATAGTCCTTCTCACAAAGTTTCATATTTCTTTTAAATGTTTTGCTATGTTTTCATGTGTGGGTGTAGCGGGGGAGCACCAAGCTGGTGTGTAGATAAACCACTCTCAATGCACATTGAATCTGGCGGGAGAGGAGTGTGTATGCAGGATGCATGCGCTCATGTTTCCTTACTACTCCCTTCGTTTCTAAATTCGGAGTGTAAGCCTCTTTTAGAGATTTCAATATGGACTACATACAGATGTATATTGACGTATTTTGGAGTGTAGATTCACTCATTTTGCACCGTATGTATTCCTTATTGGAATCTCTAAAAAGGCATATATTTAGTAATGGAGGTAGTAGAAAATATTTGGTTTTTAATTGCTGCAGCCAAAGCATATCCAGGGGAATACCGGTACTTTCGTTAGAACACAACTAGATTTGGCAATTCTACTTATGGCTACATTACAACGCAGACATCACGAACGGCATGCCCATGAGAAACACATCAGAATCATATGATATGAAACAATCACATATGCAGTTAAAAACGGGGAGGGAAAGAAAGGGTTTATCATCATTATACTTGTAGCTGCACCCCTTGAGCTGACGCACAAGGACATCCACCATGTCGAAGTTCACCACGAGCTGGTTCCTGCGGGCTGGAAAGCAGAGCTGACAAGATCGATGAGTACCCAATTGAGACAACATAACAAAAGCAGAGGAAGAGAGTAGGGCAGACAGCAGGGCGGTGATGTCGTTGAGGATCTTGTTGGTGTTGTTGATGAAGAGGTTGATGATGTCGGCGACGTAGCCCAGGGCTGCGCTACCATCCTCCTCCATCGACTGCAGTTGCTGGAAATTCTCATCCAACATGTCCTAGATGGATCACATCACGAGAAGGAAAAGATAAACTAGTTAGCGAGCCCGCCGGAACAACCACACTACCGGGGTCTAGATGGGAGGGACGCCGAGGGGATGGACTCACCGAGGCGAACATGGACGCGACATGGGTGTTTAGTTGGGCCCTGAGCGTGGCGGTGACCATTGTGAGGAGGTGCTGGAGTGGATTGGGTGGCGGAGAACCTGCTGAAGGGATCCGAAGATATAGCAAATCCAGCCCCCTAAACATCCGCAGACATGCCCGAACATGGGCCTGCCCATCAGTCGGAAACTGACGACGTCTCCGCTTGACGGGAGCCTTTGGGCGATGCACCATAGGAGCTCGCATGACAGATCCGTGATGCGTCCCAGCCACTTTGCCTCCAGTCTTGGACTTCTCTGAAGAGTGGAGGGCCCCGCCATGGTCTCGAGGAAAAGAGAGTGAAATGGATTGCTATGACTTAGGTGGTTGGTGGCTGGCCAAAGGGGAGGTGATCCAGTGATGGATCATGACCCAGGACGGGGAGAGGGGGAGTTTTGCTTAATGAAAAAAATGCATACTGCACTTTCTTTTACAAAATTGCAACTTAATGAAAAAGTACAAGTTGCACCGAGGTTTGAAATTTCCTAACACAAAAAATCTAGAGCTCACTAAAATATCCAATTTCGTAAGATAAAAAAATTATTTTGGATTTTGATCTATCATAATTCATGGCATTTTAATAATTTTATCTAACTTAAATTTGGTTTCAATCTAGTCCAAACATTTGAGATTACATATAATTATGAAATTAGTGATTCTATTTTTTATGTTGAATCCCAGGTTTAGTGACATGTGTTGTTGCTGAAGCGTCGTACTGACAACTTTTAGCAAGTGATAGACGATGGGGAGATCTTATAGAATAAACTCATGGCATTGGGCCGCAAGGCGACGCATAACTTGTCAGCGGGGTTGGCTGACATAGGTGGACGAGGTTGCGGTGTTCCTCCATGACGTTGCTGAACCTGTTCACTGGCGCTACCGCCCATCTCCCAGCAGCGCATGCGGAGGCTCCAGTGTATCACTCGCACTACTTATCATAGTGAGCATCGAATAGGGCATAGTACTCTTTTTCTAGACTTCTTTTAATCTCGACTTAAATCATCATAACTTAGTTTCAATTCAAAAGGTGCTTACGACACATCCCGTGTGGTAATATGCATAGTGCTTGACTCCACAATTCAAGTCATTCCAAAACTTTGCATTTAGAAGTTCTCAAAATTTCCCGAAACTATTCTACATGTGCGCTTGTGTATTCTACGTAATGTGTAATGTTTAATTAACAAACAGTCCTCGGATCCCTGCAAAAATAAGTATATCACTACAACATTTGAGCAATACAAGAAGTACACATTTGTGTATTTGAAATATCAAATAGTAGGCTACTTTTAGATCCACATATTTATCCCTTTTGTGTATGTACCACATATTACCCGCAAGAAAAATGTGTACATACCATATATTGAAATATGTCTATTGAACACAATTATAGCTACACATGTCACATTCATATGCATCTAAACGTAAGCATGTCTGGCTGGACGGGAAAAAAGTCGAGTGGCGTATGGGACCATCTTGGTAGGAAGTGCAATAGGGAATTAAACCCACCACATTTGTGGTTAAATTTGATTAAGATGAAAGAATTCCCCTTAAATAGGGTAATCTTTGTCAAAATAAGCCACATATGGCCTTCTTCAGACCACTGGCCTCCTCGTCAGCACGCATGGCGTGTCCTTCGCCTCATTGCGCACGCGGTTGGTATCCTTCAAGCTTGCTGGAGCTGGGCCACCTCCTCGGGGGCTGCGGGGCAATCCAAATTCAGAGCTCAAGACAGAACAATACAAACCAAGGAGAATATGGACTAGGAAGACGAGAACTTACGGGCACATGCGCGCTCCAAGTTTTCATTGGCGCACTGCCGGGCCTTAAGCTGTTTGCGTAGCTCCGAATTCTTGGAGGCCAGCTCGGGGTTCCTGTCTTCCCGTTCCTGCAAGATGAATACATATATATTCAATAAACCGCGAACCTCGAAAGAAGTAGGCTTAGTTCAACAAAAACTAAGCCTGATACTAGGCCGATACCACACTCAGACCTGGGGCTACGATTACCATAAACAACTAGCAAAAATAAAAAATACTTACTATGAACTAGGGTCACTAACAAGTCCAGTGTCCGGATGGTGGATTAGAAGAGCTTCATCTCGATGGCTCCATCCATGGCGGCCCTGGTCTGCTCAATGAGTATTTTTAATAATCAGCGTATTGCGATTTTCCTGTAGTGGAAGTATACTATACAATTGTTCTCCTCAATGTCCTTGAAGTTTTATCCAGTGCAATCTTCTTCTGCCGTGTGTTTGTTTGGATCTAATGAATTGTTGGTTTATGATCTGAATATTCATGAGAAATATTTGAGTCTTTTCTGAACTTATTTATGCATGATTGTTACAGCTATGTATTTCTCTTTGATCTGTCAGTTTGGTTTGGCCAACTAGATTAAATTATATTCAGTGGGAGAGGTGCTTTCTGATGAGTTCAACCTTGCGGTGCTCTATTCCAGTGACAGAAAGGGACATGACATGTATCTGTATTGTTGCCATTAAGGATAAAACGATGAAGTTTATTCATATTAGTTGAGTTTACTTCGGCTAAATCATGTCATCTTGCTTAAGGCGTTACTCTATTTCTATTAATATGATACCCTAGATGCATGCTGGATAGCAGTGGTGGGTGGAGTAATAGTAGTAGATGCAGGAAGGAGTCGGTCTACTTGTCTCGGACGTGATGCCTATATACATGATCATTGCCTTGAATATAGGCATAACTATGCGCTTTTCTATCAATTTCCCAACAGTGATTTGTTTACCCACCGTATGCTATGTGTTCGAGAGAGAAGTCTCTAGTTAAAACTATGGTCCCCGGGTCTACTTTTATCATATATAAAAACACAAAAATACCTTGCTCCAATTTTCAGTTTTATTTTATTTTATCTTTACAATTTATCTATGTACCACTACAAGATTTAATCCTTGCAAGTAACCGCCAAGGGGATTGACAACCCTCTTGTTTGCGTTGGGTACAGGTATTTACTTTTGTCTATGCAGGTGTTGTTCACGAGGCTTTGTGTGATTCTCCTATTGGATTGATAACCTTGGTTCTTAAGTGATGGAAATATTTATCTCTATTGTACTGCATCTCCTCTCCTCTTCGAGGAAATCCGAACGCAGCTCCCAAATACCAGCAGCCACGGGGACAGCCTAGAGCAAACAGCCTCGGGGTAGCGGTGGACCAGGGGCTGCTGTACTATGACCCAAAGGGGCAATGCTGCGGTAGCGGGTGAGTCGGTGCAACCATGGGAACAACCTCGGGACGGCAGCGTGGACCGCGTGATACTGCGCTACGGCCCGAAAGGGCGACGAATCGACAACGTGGGTTGGTGCAGCCGCGGGAGAACCACGGGACGGCGACACTGCGTCCTGATGGGGCAACACAGTGGCAGCACGTTGCTCGATCGGTGGAGGATGCCTTGTACTCGGGGCGGCGAGGCTGGTGCAGATCGACGAGCGGCGGGAGCGGATCTTTGGCGTCACGGGCCGCCATGTCACGCGAGGCCGCCGGGTCGAAGAAGAGGCTGGGTGGTCGCGCCGGTGTTGGAAGAGAGGGCGGGGGGGGGGGGGGTCGATGGTGGCGGCGGGCGGCGCAAACCTATTTTAGATTGAAAAGCCAAAAAGAAACGCCAATCAGTGCGAGCGGCGAGAGAAAGAAAAACCTGGATCAAAGAATGAGGAAAAAGCATTCTCTAGGGCAGCCGGTCAACACGACCGGCGGACGAACCCTTGGTACAGGCGGCGCGGCCCCCGGTGGTGATCATGGAGATCGACAGCGTGAAGTGTGAAGCTTGCAAGCGGCTAGGGTTTGGATCAGGGTTAGGTTAATACCATGTAAGAAGGAATAGAGAGGGAATTGGTGGAATTGTTGATTATGCTGTGACACTCCAAAATTTTTGTGATTTTTGTTTTCAGAAAGAGCCTTGCTTGGTTTGGAAGAAGGTCATTTATAACCTTCCTAGAAACCATCTTCTAAGTTTGCCCTCTCAAAAATCTTTTTTTTCTTGGATTTAGTTTCTTCTAAAAAAAAACCCTTTTAGTTTTGGGCTTTTATTTGGTTTTGATCCCTCCAAAATTTTACCATGCCACCTATGGTGAAAATTTTCCCAAAACCTCTCCTCCCACTTTGGTTCAACCCAAACATTCTGTCCAAACTAATAAAATCCATTTTTGGATTTTATTCCAACTATTTCTCCTCCCAAAATAATTCTGTCTTTTCTTTTGAGCCTAGGTGGATTGCAAAGCAAGTACCCTAATGCTTTTGACTTTTGACCTCAACTCAACGCCCCTGGATAGTCCTTTGTAACCACAACCCAGAACCATCTTGATCCACTCTTCTCCTGTTCAAATATATCAAATTTTACTCTCTGCAAGTTTGGACCATATTTGCCAAATTTCGTGAAATTCATACCTACACCTGTCCAAAAATTCTAAAAATATTCAGGCGGCCTCTAGGTGCAATGAGAGGCCCCTCCACCAAAAACCAGCTCAAGGAAAAATCCCTACATGCCTAGATCATTCTGCCGAACACCTTGCATGCAATTTATTTACATCCATTTTCAGTTAAATTCAGAGTTCCAGTGTCAATCTTCGTCAGAATTCAGTCACATGCTCACAGTGCGTTTGGCACCTTGCTCACGGCCTAGCTCGCTTCTCCGGAGCCTCACACGCGCGCTTGGCGCCTTCCTGGCGTCGGTGGCGCCCCGCCCTTCTTGCCGGCGTGCCTTTTGCGGCTGTATCACCGTGGCGGCCGACAGGAGCAGAACGGCGGCACAACGCCGTTCGGCGCCGCCCAAACCCCCTGGTGGCTCCGCGTGGCCGTTTCCTCGCCAGCGCACGCATGCAGCACCATCGCCGTGGCGCGGCACGCGCAGAGCGCGCTCCCTGCCGCCGACGGGCCCGCGCCGCCCCATTCCATCAAGCTCCCCCTAAACAACCCAATCCCGACACGATTAGCATCGAAACGGAACCAGGGAGCACCCACGACGACGCTCAACCTCTGAACCCTCCCGTGCAACCACTGCGCCGCCGTAATCACCTCGCCGGAAAACCCCGTTCTCGGCAACCGCCTCGGGGCAGCTATATATAGCACCCCGAGCTTGCTCTCGCCTGGGCACGACTCCACCACCTCACGGACCCGCTCGGCCCTTTGAGCGGGCCTCGAGGGCCTTTCCTCCTCGACTCCGGCCACCTCCGTCCGCCTCGGGATCCGGCATCGTTCTCTCCGGTGAGAACCCTCCGCCGCCCTACTTTCGACCGTAGCCTCGTACCACCTCTAGTAAGATAACCCCAGCTCAATTTTGACCTCGCAGCCCCCCCTCGTGAGATCCACGACCACCGAACCGCCGTCCGCGGAGCAAGCGTCACCGCCGACGTGGTACTCGCCGGCGACCACCACCACCTCCCACAGACGCGGAAGGGCACCCTGAACACAGAGGTACACCCCGATCACCTTGCCTCGCCGTGGATCGCCGCTGGCGACCACCGTACCTCTCGGCGCCGTCGCGCTCTGTTTTCCCTCGTTTGAAAATTTAAACCTGACGGGTGGAGCCTGCCTGTCAGTCTCTCAGCCGTTTCTTTTAAACGAAACGTTATCTGGACTTTTCCGCATGGGTGTTTCCGGTTGGGACTGAGAGGGGGGCACCCCTTAGAGCGCGCGTATAGAAATTTGATCCCATGCTATTCGAGGTTGTGGCCTCCCCGTCTCAAAGTTTTTCTTGGACGTTATCCAGGGTGATTCCTGGCTTCGTGGGGTGAAATGGGTGTGTACTAGTTAAATGTGTTTCTACTGAAATACCGTAAACGGAACTAGTCCTTCGTGACTACGGAAATCCGTTGGCTGTGGTCAGTTCATCCAAACTCTGCAGAGTCTCAAATCTTTCAATTATCTTGTACTTTGTTCAAGTACTATATTCATCTTATCTTGTCAGATATCAGCCTCAGTGACAGAACTCCGGTGGGATTTATGTGTGATAAATCCGGTTTAAAGATTTTTCTTGTGGATGGACTAATCTTGTTATTTACATTCATTACAAGCCCTATCTGTGATGTCGCTCAGACATCCGACGGTGGCATACCTGTTATTTACTCTTGTTATAGGCCCTGTCTGTGATGTCGCGCAGACGTCTGACGGTGGCATATCTGTTATTTACATTTGTTGCAAGCCCTGTCTGCGATGTCGCTCAGACGTTCGACGGTGGCATTTCTTTCAAAGCCCTTTATGTGATGTCGCTCAGACGTCCGACTGTGGCATTTATTTTAAAGCCCTTTATGTGACGCCGCTCAAACATCCGACTGTGGCATTTCTTTTAAAGCCCTTTATGTGATGTCGCTCAGACGTCCGACTGTGGCATTTCTTTTAAAGCCCTTTATGTGATGTCGCTCAGACGTTCGACTGTGGCATTTCTTTTAAAGCCCTTTATGTGACGTCGCTCAGACGTCCGACTGTGCCATTTCTTTCAAAGCCCTTTTCGTGGTGTCGCTAAGACGCCCGACTGCGACATTTCTTTTAAGCCCGTTATGTGGTGTCGCTTAGACGCCCGACTGCGGCATTCATATTATTTATTTACCTTTCGAGGCGTCGCTCCAGACACCCGATCGGTTTTCAGTTATTTATTTTATTTATCAAGTCCTGCAATAATATCGTTGTCATATGAGCATCATCCTTTATTCATGACGCATTCATGCATTCATTGATTATATCTTTTGTCCGAACTGTCTTGCGAGTACTTTCAAAGTACTCACCTGGCTTGTTGATTTGGCCAGATGTTGGTGAAGGCGATCTCTTGGATGAAGAGTTTGATAGCGAGTTCGACGCCTAGAGGACTCCCAGTTAGTCCCGTGCGATCCTGTTTTGGTCATTGTATTATCCGTTTCCGCAAACCCCAAATAAATTCATCGAGCCTCCCCCGACGCTCGATGAGCTGCCAGTTAGGAGTCAAGTTATCCACCATTTTTCCTCGAGCTAGTAGCATGCCACCACACCCCTGTGTCATGACCGCCCATATGTAAGATATTGGCGAGTTTGTAATAAATTGTTGAGCAGCCTCAGCTCAATCTTGTAATATATTTGATGCTACTGGTTCTCTGTTTATCAAGCATTTGTCTACCAGAAAGGATGACTTTTTCCTATACTGGGATTAAAAGATCGGTTTTATCAATAAACATTTTATTGAAAAGCCGATCGTGACAGACTTGGTAACCAGAGCCAGGCTGACTGTAGGAAGCCACTAGGTGCGATCGCTAATTTAATTATTAGCATGGCAGTGTTTATTCTTGTTTTTACAAAATATAGTCATCTTTCTGACAGTCAACATAAAAATTTATGATCTGATCACTCAGAATTTTTGCCTACTTTTGTAGATGGCCGGCAGCGACTGCGAGTCTCAAATGTTCGCCAACGTGCCAGAGGGGTTCGTCAAACTCCTCTCCTTCATCGTTCGGGTCGCGATGGGGCCATCCGTGCGCCCAGTCTTCACACTTTATCCACACAAGATCAACGACAGTCTAACCATGCACCAAGCCGCGGTGCAATTTAGGGGAGGGCGTGTTGAAATGCGCCGCTTCCGTTTCTTGGGGAGAGCCATGCCTACAGAGAGGCTTGCTATGCCGATGGCAGCCCGCGAGGCGATAGCTCGTCTTCGGGAGGTCCTTCCTGTAATGAAGACCCGTCGCTATCGCTACCTTCCATGCCATGTGCCTTACACCTGTCACTACTCATTCTCTTGCCCCAGAGGAGAGCAAGACGAGGCCTTTGAGATGCTTGTCGAGTACCTCCGAGCCCTGGAGGCAGCCTTTGACAGCATGGTGGACGACCTCGTAGCTGCGCGCATGGACTCAGTTCATGGATGTGCTGCTAACAGGAGGGAACTCCTACACACCGCTCCACCGCTGACCTTTATCTCGTCCTCAGCTTCTCATTCGCCTACCATTCTCGCTACTGCACGTCGTCTGCCTACCACTGAGGAATTCAACCAGGCTATTGCACCCACTCCCGTTCGCGCTGCTTTTTGCACCCACTCCCATACGTGCTACTCCACCTATTCCGCCCACTCTTATTCAGGGTACTCCGCTTACGGCACCTGCTCCATCAGCTCAGCGCAGCGTTCCTCGTCTGGAACCTATTAGCGAGTAGGAAGTTGATTCCCCAGCGTCACTGCATCTCACCCTCGGCAGGCCAAGGGAGATCCTCACCATCTCCGACTGAGTACGCGTAGACGCCATGCGATGTTTCGACTTGTGTAATATGTTTATATGTACATAGGTTGTGAGAAGTATCCTGTTTGCGCATCATGTAGGATCTGGAGGAGTGCACTAGTTTTAATAACATGTCAGGATTATGTACGCATATCCTGAGTGATGTAATGTATAATTATGCCCGCGTGTAAAATATGTAATAGTCCTTCTCCGCGCAATCGTGTGTTTCCAAAAATATCCTGGAGTTTAAAAATGTTCTTTGTGTGTGATGTTATTGACTTTCGCGACTCTCTTTCTTATCTTACGAGTTCACAAAATATATCCCCAGAGTGAAAGATGTCTCGTCCTTGGACGCGCTCCATGCCAACTCAGCCAGAAGAAAATTATGGCACACCGCAGAATCACAATTTCACTCAGGGTCAAGCAAGTCAACAGGACAGTGAAACAACTTTTACACAAGTTTGTCGTTTGTATGAACAGAGTCAGCAGCAACACCAGGAAATGATGAACCAATTCATCAATATGGGAAGTAACCGTGGCCAGTATCAACCGCAATCCAAATTATCTGAGTTACAAAAGACGTGTCCCCCAACATTTTCTCATACTGACAAGCCTCTTGAGGTCGATGACTGGCTTCGAGACATGGAGAGTAAATTAATTATCGCACAATGTTCAGACCGTGAAAAAGTATTGTATGCACCACATTATCTCACAGGAGCAGCTGCATCGTGGTGGGAAAACTTCCTGCACATGCACCCCAACGAAAATGAAATCACCTGGGAGAATTTCAAAGAAGGTTTTCGTGGGGCACATATTCCTAAGAGCGTCATGAAAATCAAGAAGAAGGAATTTGATGAACTCAAGCAAAGAGCCATGACAGTGTCTGAATACAACAGCCAATTCACACTGCTACCGCGTTACGCCAATGAAGAACGCATGACCGAGAGCAAGAAGATGGAAAAATTCTTGGAAGGCCTGGCACCCGCCCTTAAGTGCCAGCTAGTTGTGCATACCTTTCCAGATTTTAAGACACTGGTAGATAAGGCCATTACCCTGGAAAATGAGCGACGTAGCCTGGAAGATTTCCGCAAACGGAAAAGGGACCAGACTACTTTCTCTCGCAATCACAGAAGCAAGAAGGAATTTCAAAAGGGGGATTCACACAAAACCCCGGCGAATAATTCACGTCCAACCAAGAATTTCCATGCAAGAGACAAAGAGTTCACCTATCGCCCAGGCGTTACCTGTTATGCTTGTGGAGAAGAAGGGCACTATGCCAAGCAGTGTCCCAAGCCAAGGAACTCAACCCCGAAGCTCAATAATGGTGGCAATAATTCAGCACCAAAGCGAAACAATTTCAACCCCAACAACAACCACGGAAAGGTCACCTGAACCACGTGACCCGAGAGGAAGCACGAACGCCCAGATATCGTGACTCGCGCACTCCGTCAACACAATTCCTGCCATGGTTTTGTTTGATTCTGGAGCTTCTCACTCATTCGTTTCGAAAAGTTTTGCTTTGCAAAATAATTTTTCGATGCTCCCTTTGGAAAAATCAATGATCATCAAGTCCCCTGGAATTAAGCAAGTGACTCAGAGTTACTGTCAAGGTGTGGTTATTGAATTTGAAGGATTGAAGTTTTACGCCAACCTTATTGTGCTGGAATGCAAGGGACTGGATGTCATCCTAGGAATGGACTGGTTAACCACCAAGAAAGGTTTTATTGACTGCTTCAACCGTACCGTGATTCTCACCCACCATCATGGGAAGAAAATAGAAGTTTCAGCCAAAGAGAGACAAATACCTCGACAACCTAGATTAAACAAGGTGGACGTTTCTGAGCTGAACAAGGTTCCAGTAGTATGTGAATTCCCAGACGTGTTTCCAGAAGAACTACCAGGCATGCCACCGAACCGAGAGATAGAATTCAGCATTGAGCTAGCACCCGGAACCGCTCCTGTTTACAAGAAACCTTACAGAATGGCACCATCCGAATTGGTAGAGTTGAAGAAGCAAATAAAAGAATTGTTGGAGAAAGGATACATACGAGCCACCTCCTCACCTTGGGGTTCTCCAATTTTGTTTGCCAAGAAGAAGGATGGGACAATGAGGTTATGTATTGATTATCGAGCTCTCAACATGGTCACAATCAAGAACAAATACCCAATGCCCCGAATAAATGATTTATTCGATCAGCTCGCACAGGCCAAAGTCTTCTCAAAAATTGACTTGAGATCAGGATACCACCAATTAAAAGTACGAACAGAAGATATTCCCAAGACCGCCTTCACGTCTAGATATGGGCTGTATGAGTTCACAGTGATGCCATTCGGGCTAATTCCAACGCCCCCGCATATTTTTTTCACCTCATGAACAAAGTATTTATGAAGTATATGGACAAGTTTGTTGTGGTATTGACCGATGATATTCTGATATATTCCAAAACACCAGAAGAGTACGCCGAACATCTCAGGATTGTACTCGGAGAACTCAGGAAACATCAACTGTACGCCAAATTCAGCAAATGTGAATTTTGGCTAAGGCAGGTGAGTTTTCTGGGCCACGTACTAACCCAAGAAGGTATTGCAGTAGAACCGGAAAAAGTCAAGGCCGTACTTGCTGGAGACCACCAGCTAACGTAACGGATGTACGGAGTTTCTTGGGAATGGCAGGCTATTATCGGAGATTTATTGAAGGATTCTCCACTATAGCAAAGCCCATGACACAATTGCTCAAGAAAGGCAAGAAGTTTGAATGGACAGAAGCATGTGAGAAAAGCTTCCAAGAGCTAAAAAGCAAATTAACAACGGCACCAGTACTAATTGTGCCAGATATACACAAGAATTTTGAGGTATATTGTGACGCATCCCGGAAAGGCCTCGGGTGCGTCTTGATGCAAGAAGGCAAGGTAGTTGCATACGTCTCTAGACAACTACGCAAGCATGAGGAGAATTATCCCACTCATGACTTGGAATTAGCAGCGGTCATCCATGCACTCAAGGAATGGAGACACTTCCTACTTGGGAATCGCTGTGAGATATACATAGACCATAAGAGTCTTAGGTATATTTTCACACAGCCAGAGTTAAATTTACGGCAACGACGCTGGTTAGAGTTGGTAAAGGATTATGATGTTGGAATCCACTATCATCCCGGAAAAGCAAATGTTGTGGCAGATGCACTTAGTCGAAATCCCAGCACGGACGACGACAGTATACCAAAGTTGAGGCCAGAATTTCAGTAGGAATTGCCCGACTCAATCTAACAATGGTTACCGAAGGCAGTGTGTCGAATATAGAGATACAGCCTACCCTAATGGAAAGGATCAAGGAAGCCCAGCACGGACACCCCAGCATTGAGGGCATAAAAAGAAAAGTGAGTTTGGGAAGAGCCTCAGAATTCAACGTAGATGAGCAAGGAATATTGTGGTACAGAGAGAGGCTATGCGTACCAAATGTCAAGGACCTCAAACAGCAGATATTGACTGAAAGTCACACAGCTCCGTAATCAATCCATCCTGGAGGGACAAAAAAGTACAAAGACATTCAGGAAAATTTCTGGTGGCACGGTATGAAGAGAGATGTAGCCACGTTCATTGCATGCTGTGACTCTTGTCAACGTATCAAGGCCGAGCACCAGAAACCAGCCGGACTGTTACAGCCAAATAAGATACCCGAGTGGAAATGGGACGAGATTGGGATGGACTTTATCGTTGGACTGCCACGGTCACGACATGGAAACTTGTATGCCATATGGGTCATAACCGACAGATTAACCAAGGTGGCACATTTTATTCCGGTAAAGACAACTTAAACCACTCAGAGACTGGCCAGACTTTATCCTGCCCGTATCGTCTGCCTGCATGGAGTCCCTAAGACTATCATCTCCGATAGAGGCACACGTTCGTCTCTATATTTTGGGATCACCTACAACAGGCACTGGGAACCAAACTAGCCTTCAGTACCGCATACCATCCCCAGACTGATGGGCAGACGGAACGCGTAAACCAAATCCTAGAAGACATGCTAAGATCCTGTGTCCTCACCTACGGGAACAGTTGGGAAGAAAGTTTGCCATATGCAGAGTTCGCATACAACAACAGCTATCAAGCCAGCTTGCAAATGGCACCCTTTGAAGCTCTATATGGGAGAAGATGTCGTACCCGCTAAATTGGTCGAGAGAGACCGGGGACAGCCATATCTTTGGCCCAGATATGCTCAAGGAGGCCGAGGAGAAAGTTAAGACAATTAGAGATCGACTCAAAACAGCTCAAAGTCGGCAAAAGAGTTATTACGACCGAAAGCATCGGGAAATCAGTTTTGAACCCGGAGAATTGGTATACCCGAGAGTTTCTCTTATGAAGGGTCTGCAACGATTCAAGATTAAGGGGAAACTGGCACCAAGATTCATCGGACCATTTCATATAGTGGCCCGAAGAGGCACGGTAGCCTACCAGCTAGACCTACCCGGAGACTTATCCGGTATCCACAACGTGTTTCACATCTCGCAGTTGAGAAAATACGTGAGCAACCTAGAGAAGCAAGTTTCACATGAGAATATTGACGTGCAACCGGACCTCACTTACCGGAGCACCCAATAAAAATATTAGAAGAGTCTGAGAGGAGGACCCGACAGAAAACCATTAAGTTTTTCAGAGTTCAGTGGAGTAATCACACCGAGAATGAAGCAACTTGGGAGAGCGAGGATTTTCTTCGGACAGAGCACCCACACCTGTTTAAGGATCAGCTGAAATCTCGGGGACGAGATTTTTCCTAAGGGGGTAGGTGCGTGACACTCCAAAAATTTGTGATTTTTGTTTTCAAAAAGATCCTTGCTTGGTTTGGAAGAAGGTCATTTAAAACCTTCCTAAAAACCATCTTCTAAGTTTGCCCTCTCAAAAATCTTTTTTTTTCTTGGATTTAGTTTCTTCCAAAAAGAAAACCCTTTTAGTTTTGGGCTTTTATTTGGTTTTGATCCCTCCAAAATTTTACCTTGCCACCTATGGTGAAAATTTTCCCAAAACCTCTCCTCCCACTTTGGTTCAACCCAAACATTCTGTCCAAACTAATAAAATCCATTTTTTGGATTTTATTCCAACTATTTCTCCTCCCAAAATAATTCTGTCTTTTCTTTTGAGCCTAGGTGGATTGCAAAGCAAGTACCCTAATGCTTTTGACTTTTGACCTCAACTCAACGCCCCTGGATAGTCCTTTGTACCCACAACCCAGAACCATCTTGATCCACTCTTCTCCTGTTCAAATATTTCAAATTTTACTCTCTGCAAGTTTGGACCAGATTTGCCAAATTTGGTGAAATTCAAACCTACACCTCTCCAAAAATTCTACAAATATTCAGGCGGCCTCTAGGTGCAATGAGAGGCCCCTCCACCAAAAACCAGCTCAAGGAAAAATCCCTACATGCCTAGATCATTCTGTCGAACACCTTGCATGCACTGTTTCTGTCCATCTTCAGTTAAATTCAGAGTTTCAGTGTCAATCTTCGTCAGAATTCAGTCACATGCTCACAGTGCGTTTGGCACCTTGCTCACGGCCTAGCTCGCTTGTCCGGAGCCTCACACGCGCGCTTGGCGCCTTCCTGGCATCGGTGGCGCCCTGACCCGCCTGCGCCGGCGTGTCTTGCGGCGGCCGTATCACCGTAGCGGCCGACAGGGAGCAGAACGGCAGCACAAGGCCATTCGGCGCCGCCCAAACCCCCTGGTGGCTCCGCGTGGCCGTTTCCTTGCCAGCACACGCATGCAGCACCGTCGCCGTGGCCCGCGCCGCCCCGTTCCGTCAAGCTCCCCCTAAACAACCCAATCCCGACGCGATTAGCATCGAAACGGAACCAGGGAGCACCCACGACGACGCTCAACCTCTGAACCCTCCCGTGCAACCACTGCGCCGCCGTAATCACCTCGCCGGAAAACCCCGTTCTCGGCAACCGCCTCGGGGCAGCTATATATAGCACCCCGAGCTTGCTCTCGCCTGGGCACGACTCCACCACCTCACCAGACCCACCCGGCCACTGAACGGGCCTCGAGGGGCCTTTCCTCCTCGACTCCGGCCACCTCCGTCCGCCTCGGGCTCCGGCATCGTTCTCTCCGGTGAGAACCCCTCCGCCGCCCTACTTTCGACCGTAGCCTCGTACTACCTCTAGTAAGATAACCCCCGGCTCAATTTTGACCTCGCAGCCCCCTCCGACGAGATCCACGACCACCCGAACCGCCGTCTGCCGGAGCAAGCGTCACCGCCGACGTGGTACTCGCCGGCGACCACCACCACCTCCCACAGACGCGGAAGGGCACCCTGAACACAGAGGTACACCCCGATCACCTTGCCTCGCCGTGGATCGCCGCCGGCGACCACCGCACCTCTCGGCACCGTCGCGCTCTGTTTTCCCTCATTTGAAAATTTAAACCTGACGGGTGGAGCCCGTCTGTCAGTCTCTCAGCCGTTTCTTTTAAACGAAACGTTATCTGGACTTTTCCGCATAACCCCCTGGAAGTTTTCTGTTTCATTATAGATGGGTCCTTGGGTTAAAACCCTTATAACGTTTTAACAGAAAGGAATTTTTGAGTGATTCTTTTTCTGTCCTCTTCAAAATTTTGTCTAGTTTTTTATCATATTTATTTGAAAAATATTTGGAACACTTTTCTGTACACTCATGATATTTACGTTGCATGCATATCTTTCTTATACCGTAGATACCGGAGGAGGTGACGGAGCTGCAAACTTCACACAGTTAAACTCCGACTACTCCGAACCAGGCAAGCATGTTTGAACTCTTGATATGATGAGTGTTGTTGCATGTTTGCATTTAGTATAGTCATGGCATGTTTATGAACATCACTTTGAATGTTATATTTTTCATACACATAATCGGAAAGTAAGTTTCGGAAAGCATTATGTTGTTGGATACATATTTGCATAGCCATGTGTTGGCATGAGGATGGGTAAGATGGCAGTGTTGTGACATGCCAGTCTTATGCCAGATTATTTGACCTCCGTGTCATTGTGACACCAATCACATTTCCATTCATTCCTTCCTACACTGTCACAAGTTTTCCGAACGGAATATGGCATAGTAAGTTGCAAATCGTTTTCCTAGTACACACCAAATAGAGAGGCCGGGATGAGGGTTCCATGGCCCTAGATTAAAGCCCGTCATCCGGTCAGGGAGCATGGCTGTTTCCGGTTGGGACCGAGAGGGGGGCACCCCTTAGAGCGCGCGTATAGAAATTTGATCCCATGCTATTCGAGGTTGTGGCCTCCCCGTCTCAAAGTTTTTCTTGGACGTTATCCGGGGTGATTCCTGGCTTCGTGGGGTGAAATGGGTGTGTACTAGTTAAATGTGTTTCTACTGAAATACCAGAACGGAACTAGTCCTTCGTGACTACGGAAATCCGTTGGCTGTGGTCAGTTCATCCAAACTCTGCAGAGTCTCAAATCTTTCAATTATCTTGTACTTTGTTCAAGTACTATATTCATCTTATCTTGTCGATATCAGCCTCGATGTGAGAACTCCGGTGGGATTTATGTGTGATAAATCCGGTTTAAAGATTTTTCTTGTGGATGGACTAATCTTGTTATTTACATTCATTACAAGCCCTCTCTGTGATGTCGCTCAGACATCCGACGGTGGCATACCTGTTATTTACTCTTGTTATAGGCCCTGTCTGTGATGTCGCGCAGACGTCCGACGGTGGCATATCTGTTATTTACATTTGTTGCAAGCCTTGTCTGCGATGTCGCTCAGACGTCCGACGGTGGCATTTCTTTCAAAGCCCTTTATGTGATGTCGCTCAGACGTCCGACTGTGGCATTTATTTTAAAGCCCTTTATGTGACGCCGCTCAGACGTCCGACTATGGCATTTCTTTTAAAGCCCTTTATGTGATGTCGCTCAGACGTTCGACTGTGGCATTTCTTTTAAAGCCCTTTATGTGATGTCGCTCAGACATCCGACTGTGACATTTCTTTTAAAGCCCTTTATGTGACGTCGCTTAGACGTCCGACTGTGACATTTCTTTCAAAGCCCTTTTCGTGGTGTCGTTAAGACGTCTGACTGCGGCATTTCTTTTAAGCCCTTCATGTGGTGTCGCTTAGACGCCCGACTGCGGCATTCATATTATTTATTTACCTTTCGAGGCGTTGCTCCAGACACCCGATCGGTTTTCAGTTATTTGTTTTATTTATCAAGTCCTGCAATAATATCGTTGTCATATGAGCATCATCCTTTATTCATGATGCATTCATGCATTCATTGATTATATCTTTTGTCCGAACTGTCTTGCGAGTACTTTCAAAGTACTCACCTGGCTTGTTGATTTGGCCAGATGTTGATGAAGGCGATCTCTTGGATGAAGAGTTTGATAGCGAGTCCGACGCCTAGAGGAGTCCCAGTCAGTCCCGTGCGATCCTGTTTTGGTCATTGTATTATCCGCTTCCGCAAACCCCAAATAAATTCATCGAGCCTCCCCCGACGCTCGATGAGCTGCCAGTTAGGAGTCAAATTATCCACCATTTTTCCTCGAGCTAGTAGCATGCCACCACACTCCTGTGTCATGACCGCCCATATGTAAGATATTGGCGAGTTTGTAATAAATTGTTGAGCAGCCTCAGCCCAACCTTGTAATATATTTGATGCTACTGGTTCTCTGTTTATAAAGCATTTGTCTACCAGAAAGGATGACTTTTTCCTATACTAGGATTAAAAGGTCGGTTTTATCAATAAACATTTTATTGAAAAGCCGGTCGTGACATATATTGCTGAGCCTCGTAGGCATATACATATGAGTACATGATCTTCTTGAAGTACAAGGCAAGATAAAATAAACTGTACACTATCCTATGTTTTTAAAATAATCTTGATAATCAACATATACACGCAAGAGCGCGTGTAATAGGTAACTTACGCGGCTCGCGGGCCTAGCGCAGTTAACTAGGACAGACATGTGTTTCAATTATTTTCTGATTGGCAGCACCCTCGTTCTTCACTGAGATGCTAATGGCATATTGTGAAAAGATTATTTCAATTGCTCGCCGAGTTCAATGATGCTTCATTGAATATGTTTAATAATCAGCGTATTACGATTTTCATGTGGTGGATGTAGACTCTACAACTGTAGCATTACGAGTTTATTAGTCTAATATAGTTTTTTTAATAAGAAAGAAAAACATTTTTCAAGAATGAGAAAGAGTAATTTTAATGGATGCAAACTGAATTTATGACATCACTGAGAGGAAATACATATAGTTAGTAGGTATTAGTGAGTAATTATACGGAGAATTATGAAAATGATTTCCCTCCTACAAATAACGTTACCATGCATGTTTATCCAAAAAAGCGTTTACTTCCATTCTTAGCTAGCAGTCACATGACCCATCCCTCACCCCGCTCCATTGCTATAAAATCCCCACCATAGACTACAAGCAATCACACAAAACGAACAGTACTTAGTTACACATCTCTAGCGAATCCAGAAAGATGGTGTCCTCCTCTGGTTCCACTCGTTCACCCTGCCAGCCGACTCGTCATCGTCTTCCAACAAGGAGGTGCAGGTAGGCACGTTTAAGTGCAGGTTTTGCCCATGCACTTTCAAGACCGTCTTGGGGCGGGCCAGCCACCAGAAGGTGCACAACCACAAGCCGCGCATGGAGCGTCGTCCCGCTTTGTCCCTGCCGCGCATGACCTGGGCGCCGTCGTCGCCACCTACTTGCACAACGCCGCCTGCATGCCAACCTGTTTGCCGCCCACTACTACCCCAGGCCCCGCTTCATGTCGCCTTCGTTGCCATGGCAAACCGGCACAAGCCTTGCTCTGGCTCAACCATCCTCTGCAGTGTTGGCGCCGGCGGCCGGCCGCTACCACGGGACCGGAGATGGAGGTCACCTGGCACGCCAGCAAGGGGCACGTGAAATGAATCAGGAAGAGACTACTTCTGACGGGATTGATCTCACATTGAAGCTCTAGGATTAAGGCTTGGATTGTTTTGGGGTCACCTAAATGTTTAAGTTGTTCCGTTAAGTTATCTGAATTCTGTATTTGCTTCGCTTTACTTTAGCTGTGCTTAATCATATTTGCCTGCGATTCAAAGATGTGATCGGTTGATGTACCCAGCAAGCAAAGTTCAATTCAACCAAATGGTTATATCGGGATGGTTTTCTTATAATGTGCGTATTGTTATTTGGAAGGATGATCCATCTGTTTAAACTGAACACTGATATGAGTTGGAAAAACTCATGGTATGGAACTGGGACAATTATATAGTTCTCAATCCAAGAGAGTTGTAAAACACAAAGTAGGTACTTGTTGTCTAATCTTTTTATACAGAGCATGTCTCCTAGAATTTAGTTGAGTTTTGCTCCTTAACATCACCCTTCACAAAAGTGCTTTATTCCCAATGTACATCAATTGTGAAGATATATCTAATAAGTCCCGGATTTATAACGGTAATATGGTCTATCATATGTGATATGGCCGATATTCGATTGTTTTCATCTCTTAGATTCAGGTATGTCATGCACCTCACCCAGGGGCAGCAAGTGTCCACTCTTCGTGAAAAAGTGCATGTTCCACTTCTCAAACATTGTGTTAGACAATAGAAAATATGAACGACGGAAAATAGAAGTGATATTTTCTTAAATCTAATTAAGTTGCTTTCCGAAGAGTATTAGATTAGTTTAGTGAAAAATGTGGTGGGCACTTTTAAGAAAAATGCAACTGTGTGAAAAAGTGTAAGCTGCACCCAGGATCATTTTTTTTTTGCGACATAAAAATTCAAGACCTCAATAAAATATCCAAAATTACAAAAATAAATAAATCAGATTTCAATGTATCACAATTTTCTGAAATTTAACTAGTTTTACTCAACTTCTATTTGGTTTGAAATTAGCAAGGCTACAAAAATTTCAGTACCCACCAAAATATAGTTGAGATTTTTATACATGAGTTGCACTTTCACTAAATTGAAGTACCGCTTTCAAAACTGACTTTGAGATGAGAAAATATTAGTGTGCTTCATCTTAAATCTACAGTGAACACCAATGGCTTCCTCAAAGTGAGCTTAGTAACATACACTGACAAATAGTATCGTTCGTGCACCTACCATCTGAACATGTTCATTCAGATTGAACATTTCGTGATGTCCTCCTCAAATCCATTCATGGAGTTACCGAAGCCACCAAGATGGACCGATTTATGGAAGGATTGTGTGAAGAAGTGCAATATCGGCTATTGTTTTATGACTTCACAAACTTCCTAGAAATGGTGAACAAGGCCCTCCTGCTTGAAGACAAGCATCACGCCATAAAAGACATTCGCAAGTGCAAAAAGCTGGCACTAGGAAGCTCAGGAAACAACAAGCCCCGTGTTCACCAATCATGACTGCAAGAGTATGCTGCCCCACAAATTAAAGAACCCCAACACCTGCACCCCAACCCAACTCCTAGCAAAACCAGAATGACCACTTTGCCCACATCACTTGTTGTGGTTGTGGCCAGAATTCGTAATGAGCCTCGCAATGCTTGCTCCACAATGGCCTGGCATGAACATATTTCATATTTGACACGAACAATGTCTGATGGCCAACATCCATCAGTCTAGACCACATCATTTTCCCAGCGAAAACATCACACATGTAGACCTGGGTGTGGCGGTTCTAAATTTGTAGCACATCGCAAACGTGGTGAAGCTTGTCTCCACTTGCAGGTAGGGGGGGGGGGGTTAGATCATTCCTGGTGGACCGAGGCATTTCCGCAGCGTCCATAGACTCCGTGTAGCACCGGCAAGGTCAAAGATGGAGACCACGACGACTTGTCCGATTGCCAGGAATGACCGATCTGATGCGGCTCCTTAGGTCTTCGTGGAACAACGTCTACACTCTGTCCACCTCGACGCCCTGTAGGCGACCTTTGTAAGATAAAGCGAGCTGCGTCATGGCCATTTAGTTCCCAGAGTCGGACTACGAGGACAACACGATGAAGCGAATTAGCAGCCCCCGCATTTCGGCTAGCATAATCACAAGGTCCTTGGCAAAGGAATTGACGATCCACTATCCGTCGATGTCCATGTACAGTGATCTAATGTAGGCTTCCCCGAGTTTGTTGCTGGCTGACGGGAGCGTGATGGTGCCGCACGTGAATGGGTTGAGCAGCTTCAAAGATTGGGTGCCTCCTATGTTAAAGAAGAAAGGGCCTTGCTGCCATTGTGGAGTCACAAGTGAGCTCCTCTTATTGAACAAATGAAAAATTCCCCCTTTTCTTTGTTTGTTTCTCTACGAGATATTATCCACCAGAAACAAACAGACGTAACCCTTGACCAAGAAGCAAGATTTGGAACACCAGTTCCGAGAGATTTCATCCACTTCCCAGATGCACAACTCGTGGAGAAACAAACAGAGAAAAAGGGGAACATTTTAGATTTTTTTCAAGAAGAGGAGCTCACTTGTGACTTCGCAATGGCAGCAAGGTCCTTCCTTCTTTACCATGACGCTCTCTTCTCCTCAATGAACAACCATGAAGAAAACCGGGGACAAACAAAACAGGGGAAAAGCGAAGCGAATAGTTGCGATGCCTGTGATCTCTGTATTGGGGAGGAGACAGAGGCGGGGGTGGCTCTGGCGAACTACGTCATTTCCTAGAGAGGAAAGCGAAGGGCCGCGACTCCATTGTGAAGGAAGAGGAAGGTGGAGTGGTGGTGGCGCTGCTGTCCGGAGAGGAAACCAAAGGGGTCAGGCAACTGGTTGCTATGGGGGTCAATGCAATGCGATGGGGTGGTTGTGGTGCCGGTGGATCTTGTAGCAAATCGGGGTCCAGGAGGTGTCGGCATCGAGCAGCTAGCTTCGGTCTGGCGGCGGCTGTCATGAGCGTTGCATGGGATGGGATCGGTGCAAGTTGGCTGCAATAGTAACTGGGACGTGGTGGCGCGTGGAAGGAAACTAGTCAAAGAGGAGTGGAAAGATCCACAACAACGAGGAAACCTTGGCGGTAGTGGGGTGGCGTCGTGGCTTAGGTGCTTGTGCAGTACCAAGGTGGTGTGTCTTACGTGGTATCGTGTGAAGTCGGTGTCATAGGAAGGCTTGGGACCGTGGCCCATGGATCCAATGGCGGGAGGCGCGAGGAAAGGCGCCCGGCGTGGTGGGAGGTAGAGAGGGCAACACAGCTGGTGGATCATCGGAAGGTTACCCGGGGGAGGAAGAACATGGGCGGGGGTAATGGGGTTGGTTGGGGTTGAGGTGGGGGTGATCATATGCATGGAGAAGAGTAGTGGGAAGTGGGTTGGGGGCTGGATTTTTCCCCTGGTTTCTGCAGTTCGGTTGGGGTGCGGTGTGAGTGTTTGGTTCGGGGTGGAGTACAACTTGATTTCATTGTATAGAAGTGGCGAATGTTTTATTGAATAAGGTGTTAAGGCGCTTTGAAGCTCCAGCGTGGCCGCAAGTGCATCGCCGATATGGCATGTGAGCTCCTATGCACCTTTGCGGAAAGCTTCCATCTTGGCGACTCCACCTGTGTGAAGATAGCTATGTTGGGTAGGACCACCATCCGATGTAGTCTGTCGAGTCAGTGTGGATAGTAGCTCCCACATCTCATTTAGCATAATAACACGCTCCATGGAAAAGGAATGGACGACCCACAGTCTATCAATGTCCATGTATAGTGATCTAATGTAGGCCGCCCCGAGCTTGTTGTTGACCGGCGGGAGCGCGATGGCGCCGCATGTGAATGGGTTGAGCAGCGTCATGAAGGTTGTCTCGTCCACTAGTACCGACCATGATGCCGCACAGAACGGGCTGAGTTCGCACGACACATCCATGATGCGTCCCTGCAATCTCGGACTTCTTTGAATAGTGGAGGGCGCCGCCATGGTCTCGAGGAAAAGGGAGTGAAATTGATACAAATTAGGTGGTTGGTGGATGGCCAAGATGGAGACGATCCAGCAATGATCATGATCCAGGATGGTGAGACGAGGGAGTGCTAGTGTTTGCATAATGAGAAATGTAAATTACACTTTCTTTCATAAAACCTCAACTTAATGAAAAAGTGCAAGTTGCACCATTGAATTTTTTCTAACTAAAAAATTCTAGATCTCACTGAAATATCCAAATTTCAGAAGATTAAATATTCTTTTGTATTTTGACCTATCAAAATTCATGGCCATTGAATAATTTATCTAATTTAAATTTGGTTTGAATCCACTCGCCTCAAGTCCTTCGAGCCCAGCCTCGGCCGCCTTCCGCCTCGGCAAGTTCGTCCAGGATGTCAACTCCCTCCGATCTCCTCCCACTGCCAACTGTAGTCCTCGTGCACTGCAGTTAGGGCATCTACTAATTTACCAAGGAATTCATCTGACTCTCCAAGACTGGGCTCCTGCCCCGCACCCTCTTACACGAGTTCAGCGTGTCAGCGCCTTGGCCAAGTTGCTGGGCTACACCGGCTGCATCACCGTTAACCGGAGGAGGGCAAAGATGGAGTTTGCAATAAAGATGTGATTGACAAAGGCTTGCAGACTTGTGGGGAGGAGAACAAGGCTGCTGATGAAGCAATTGCCCGTTGTGCAGGATGAGGCAGACGCCTTCATGGGCCAATATATCATGAACCAAATATGCAATGAGAAGCACCATGGAAGAATAATGAATGATGTAAACTGAAAACATGACATGAACTTGACAATACCAAAGGGTCCAAGATTGAGTACATGCATAATGAATGATGCAAACTGACAACATGCCATGAACACTACCTAAGCTACTAGATTAGCTTATATGTTTGATTATCTCATGCGACATTAGTCCAATTGAGTTTCCTTCAAAGTAATTATAGGGAGATGGGGTTCATACATGCAGACCAAAAGACAACTTAATGACCCGTCTAATTGGAATGCATCAATATTCCTTAACATTTTCATGTATATATTCTAAGATTCTAATCTCCCTAGGAGTATTGGCTCATGTTGCATCGGGGCTTTAAGGATCGCTGGTGCGCCCACCTGCAAGGGGGTGAATCATTGATGTGTGGTGCCTTTGGATCCATTCCTAGGTGTGTTACGTGCAAGAACAGCTCAACCCAATTCAGGTGATGCACACAACAAAGCAATCAACCGCGTAGCCTCCAGTGTAAAAACACATTAAAAAGAGGAGGCTTAATCACACAAAAAATGAGGCTTAACTCCGAGGATGGCGCGGTGGATGGAGAAAGTGAGGCTGTTGTCCTACGGGAAGATAGAGAAAGCAGAGGTGATGGTGACCATGCATTCAGGTTTCGAGAGCGGAGGAGCAGAGAAGCAATGGTGGTGAAGAGCATGCGTCGAGGACGAGAGTGATTGGTGCTAGGGTTTTCACCACACTCAACGTGATCTACCCCACAACTCCTAGTTCGCGTACGTCAAACCAGAGAAAAACCAGCCACTGTCCCTTTGCACCAGAGGATAACGACCCCACTAGTCATCCAGCGTCAGCTCAAGCACGTGTGTGGAAAATGGATGAACGTCCGAGCAGCTAAACAACCAAAGTAAAAAGATCGGGCGGCCATAGATCGTTTGCGCGCTCATATGGCTCGTATGGCCGGGGTAGCCCATCATGGTTTATAGGTAGAATATGCATAGAATGTGATGGATCAGGTCTAACTTTAACATCAGCAATAGTTGATCATTCCTGACCTCTAGATCTATAACCCATAGGACACCCTGCCTATAGGGTGTCAACACGGACGACCAATTAACCAGATATCTATGAGATAATTTTTGCTACCTTGCCACCGTAAAGTTGCTTCAGGAATTTCAAACAATGACATCATACAATATGAGTATGGAATGTTGTTTAAGCTGGACTACAATAGAACCAATTTACAATCGAAGGAATTTGTACGCCAACTATCCAACTTCATATCTATCCTCTCGTCAGTGTTTCTCCGGTCACTGTTCAAAATTTAGTGTTATGAACAGGAAAACATAAATGCTAAAAATATGACGTCAGATTTTTAAGCATGGCAAATCAAAAGTTTTTATGACAAATTACGTGTCACATGACCGTCAAGTTTATGAAAGTAATCTTAAGAACAGATAAATGTTCAAAACAGTAACAAGAAACCATCCAATGTACTAAATTTGTATACAATTACAAATAAATGCAATAGAACTTCTGAAACTGTTTGCCACTTGATGCCTAGAGAACACACATATGATATGGTGCTCAAGGATCATCACAATAAACGTCCGATTGAGGAGTTATGAACCTGGGATGTCGCCATGACCTATCCGCAGCCCATCAAACCAATGCAGCTAGAATAAGCAAGCTTGGGTCATAGGTGGCCACGGTATCTGGTGTCGTGGCGGTTCTCCCGGAGCGCGGCGTACTCCTCATCGCCTGGCACCACAAAAGAGAGACTCGGTGACGTCCTTGTCTAGAACAATAACAGTGTTGTCTCCGACTGTCCAATGGAAGAGAAGGCACAGGCCCTTGCATTGCGGTCTTGAAGGCGACAGACCATGCACGTCAAACTGAAGTTTGAGAGGCTGATGCCCGCGTCCGCGTTTGCATCCTCGTCGTCGAGGAGGAAAGCACCCATCATGTTGCAACCGTGGAACCACGTCGAGCGAGGGATTTCCTTGTACCGCCACGCTAGGGAATCGCAGATGAGGAGGCGTGGCACCCGCGACATGTGGAAGAGGAGCAGGAGGTCGCCCCGGATGTTGGCGAGCTCCTGCAGGAGGAAGTCGAGCACAAGATTTCGATCGGAGATGGTGTCCGCCCACGTCGAAGGGGAGGAGGAGGCGATGACGGTGTTAAGACTAGGCGGCCGCAGGGATGCGTTGCCGTCCTCGACGCAATAGTGGCCAATGACGTGGTCGGGTACGCCCGTGGAGAGATCCGAATCGGCGGAGGAAGCCGCCACCGTCACCCGCGATTACACGGCGCCAACGCTTGCAGGTGCCATGGCGCCGGATGAGGTGTCTTGAGCGAGGGCGCGCGAACACCAGCTCGAGAAGCTTCGTCCAGGAGGGCGTCAATCTCGCCGCCAGCGAGATCCCCTCCGGGAATTCTTGCTGCGGCCGGCCATGGCCTGGGCACCTGGATCTCGATCGGAATAGGTTGGGCTAGAAAATTTGTGCGTAATGCTGGGATTTCCTCATGTAGTAAGTCAGTAGCGTGCTGGAACTCACTCGTCGCAAAGCCTTAAAATAAGGGATTGTTTGAGAAGTTAACGGTTGATGCTTATCTTATGAAGACACGCCCAAGCAAGCAACACCGAAATGGGATTGGAACCGGATGCCTTTTATGGAAAAATAACATCGCCGTCACCCTGGGAGGATGTTTGTTGCAACCCCAAAGAATTTTAAGGTCGTCTAACTTTTTTCTAAGTTCTCAGCACAAACACTTGATGTACCTTTTTGGACACCTTCAGGCTTTATTAATGTCTAAGCCGAGCACCAAGTTCCTATTTGGTCTAAAAAACTTACTCGATCCATGTTATTTTCTTGACAACTAAGTTTAATTTGTTTTAGAAATATTGACAATCAGGAAGTGGTGACCAGAACTCCTCTACTGGGCCATCCCATTGGCACATTATAGCGGCATGACTACTTTAGCAGCCAGCTTTATTTTCTTTCATTTTCTCCAAACAACATGAAAACTACTTTTTAAAACTGTGAACATTTTTTAAATTTGGGAACGTTTAAAAAAATATTGGCATGTTTCGAACAGCCATATTTTGAAAACACGAGTATTTTTTCACAAAACTAAACATTTTAAAAAATCCAAACAAAACTTAAAATTAACAAATATTTTTAAATCATACATTTTACAAAATTACGATTTTTTTGAACGTTTTCTGGATTTTGAACAAAATTAAAAGAAAGATAAATAAATTAGCCCACATTTTGTGGATTTTGCACACAAAACAGAAGGATATATCAGGTGGTGCTCATGTCACAAATGGGGCTGCTTGGAGATGTCCGTGCAGTTGCAAAACCACCCCGAAGCTAGCCCACGCTTTTTCTTATGCACTTTTAGCTAGCCTTATGTTTTCTGGATGTTTATTATTGTATAAGCTGATCGATGTCCTCAGCACAAATCTTGATGTACCTTGTTGCTCGCTTCAGGCTTTATTAATTTCAAAGCCGAGCACCTACTTCTTAGGTCTAAAAACATACTTTATCCATGTTATTTTCCTGACAACTAGATATTACTGGTTTTACAAATGTTGACAACTAGGAAGCAGTCACCTGATCTCCTCCTAAAATATCATGTGTTGCCTGCTTCCGCTTTGTGATCCATAAATACTTGGCCCCGTAAACTACTAGGTTGTGGCACTCTCGAATGAACAAAGTTAAACACTGAAAGTGAATTTCCAAGCGAGATTAATGGAAGTATACATTTGCTTGCATCTTCCTTACACACTAAAAATTGCGAAGTAAACTGTAATTCTGTCATACGTGCAAAACATAGAAATTAACCCCTAAAATCCACACTGCTTCCTTTCAAGCGTGGGCAAAATCTGTGAACTGGGGAATGGCATATTTGTGTACTAATATCATATAAGTGATTCAAAAGAGGTACTAAAATGATAAGAAATATGGTCAAGAAAGGCAGTTCATTCAAAACAACGGAAACCACATGATCCAGTGGAAATTCCCAATTTGTACATAACAGAGTCAAGTGAGACTGACCACTGACCTGACCACAGAAAGTCACTGAGAAAACAAATTTACTTAAATGCAATAATAAGAAAGTGATACTAACAACATAAACTTCATCGTGTTTGTGTGTGATGAGTACCATGTTAGGCATCCTCTCAAAGTTGAATTAGGAGAAGGCAGGAAAGAGTCACTTACCTGAAAATTTATTTACTTACTCCCTCCGTCCGGAAATACTTGTCATCAAAATGGACAAAAAGGGATGTATCTAGAACTAAAATACATCTACATACATCTCCTTTTATTCATTTTGATGACAAGTATTTCCGGACCGAGGGAGTACAAATGTCATTTAAACCATGGTAAAGTACAAAAAGATATTTTATATTTTAACTAAACATGTTCCCAAATGGAAGTACTGCGAGAGATTGTGGAACACACACTTCCATGCATGCAAATCTGCATGTATGCACCTTAAAAAAGAAATACAACAATGGCGTGTGCAAAACATGAATAGAGATCTGTACAGAACTATAGCTAACCAAATGGGATAAAATAGTACATGTTGGCAAGGTTGTTGGTTTATCCAGACTCCTTGTGTGCGAAGTTGATGAAAGCAAAGTATTATCCTCATGGACATATTCTGGATACTATGTTTCCGCATGCTACTTCAGTGACTTGGTAAGGTATTACACATGGTCCAGAACTTCTTAAGAAGGGGATTATTTGGCGGGTCTGCGATTGATCTAGTATTAATAGTTGGAGGGATAATTGGATACCGAGGGGGTATGGCCTAAACATTTCAGCTAGAAGGCATAATACCAGGTTGAGTGGGTATCTGATTTATTCATGAGCGGGCCACATGTTGTGGTTTTCATAATCTATAAACCCTATCTAGAGGTTGCAAAATCATAACGACCATATATATAGCATCTTAATACTTTCCTCACTTTGACCATTGATGGACTAAGATCTATCCACCAAGTATGACATCTAATATATTTTCGTCCCCCTTAAAATAATGAACCGAGCACATGCATCATGATTAGCAGAATATCCTAGCTAGTTTCAACGAAAACTGACATGGAATAGTGAGAGAGATGGTCTGGTTTCTAGAATATAATAGCCCCACCGATGGAAATATGACAAGAAAAAACAACATCAAATAATTAACAAGACAGAGATGCACGTGCCTTGTGTCCATAGATTTGGTTTCAGCTGAATCCAGCAAAGAGCCTCCAAAAACCCTGGACCTTTTTCTTATAAGATAACAACTCCGGTCTGCCTTTGTCGAATATCTCCGACTTATGATCTGGATCCTCTTGACGGCCATCCAGATGCTCAGAGAAGTATACATAATTCTTGATGAGCCCTACAATGCTTGCTCCACCATGGCCTGACATGAAGATATTTGACACGAACAATGTCCAATGGCTAACATTCATCACTCTAGACCACATCCGTTTCCCGGAGAAGACATTGCACATGTAGACCAGGGTGTGGAGGGTGTTATTCTCAAGCACAGTGCCAATGAGGTGAAGCTTGCTGTCCACTTGGAGGTAGTTGCAGGGGTAGATACATTCCAGCGGACTGAAGCATCTCCACAACGCCTTCACACTTAGAGTAGAACCGGCGAGGTCGCAGATGGAGATCCCATTGGCTTCACCAATCGCCAGGAACGTGCCGCCTTAACAGTGCACGACCGAATTCATTAGTAAGGGTTATCCCTTCCATAAATCAGGGGTTCTGGCCCGCAATGGGCCTGCTGAAACGGCGAATTCATTAGTAAGGGTTATCCCTTGCATAAATCATTTCCCACTATCTCGGGCGCTTACAAATGATGGTCTGTAGGCACGTGACTTGTCGCAACCTTTTTCCCCTCTTTTTTTTTGCATAGATTCATTTATTCAAAATGGTTTGCCTCTAGAATCGTAAGGCCCAAATTCGACTCGTTTCACCGTTGGGTTTGTCACGTCGGAATCTTCAAACAAGATCCCATTTTAACAAGGTTCGTGATTTTTTAAAGGAAAAACCAAAAAGCAAAAAAAAAGAAAAATCAGAAAAGAAAAAAAACGGCAAAAAATCCAGAGTCCGGAAGCATATTTGCGTTTTTGTTGCCCTTTTCCCTTTTTGAGAAGCACATATTTTCCCCCAGAAGCATAGGAACCAAATCTATGCTTATCGTGGAATCACATAATTTGTCTCTTTTCGAGAAGTACAACTCTGCTTCTCAGGGATGCAAGCAAAGTTGTGCTTCGAGAAACAACATTCTCTGAAACCTAAGGAGACAAGATAAAAACCGAAAATCCAAAAATAAAATAAAAATAATCTAAAATCCAAAAATGCATATAGAAAAAATCCAAAGAAAACGCCCAACGTGCGACACATGGCGGCGGCTATACGCAGAACTTGACATGCTCTTACATGGACTGATCCATCTTACCTTCGTTCGCTCGCATCCTATGTTGAACAACCACTACTTCATGAAGTGAGCGTCCAATAGGGTTTACCGACGAAACAACGTCTGTTGTTCTTCTCCCCAAATAGCCAAAGAAACACCGATAGGCCTAGTACTCCTTTTCTGGATTTTTTAGCTCGACTTAAATGTTCATAACTTAATTTAAATTCACAAAGTGCTTACCACGTAGGACCTTGCACCATACCCTTGAGGATGTAGCGTACCTACAATATAGATAAGAAAATGACAAAAGAAAAGACTGAAGCATGAAACTGAGCACTTTTAAGTGGACGGTTGAGAAAGTGGCAGCATTGCGCCTCAGCTCACAAGGTTTAAAATTGTATTTTTTATAGCTCATATGCTAAAGTACTATTTCTAAATAAACATTGCACATAAGTATAATACAACGCACACATGTAGAATTGTTCCTGGAAAAGTTTTTAAACTTCTACAAAGAGTTAATTCTGTGTTTTACCCAATGTTTTGTTATTTTTGCCAAAGATTGCCCCGTTTAAGGGAAATTCTTTCATCTTATCCAATTTAACTACAAGTTTGCCGGGTTTTACATATTGTGTATTTTGTTTGCATGTTACCAAGATGGTCCTAGATGCCGCTCGACTTCTTTCCCAGTCAGTCAGACATATTTGCATATAGATGCATACGAGTGTCATATATGTTCCTATATAATTGTATTGAATACACGTATTTCAATATGTGGTACATACATCTTTGTTTCTTTTTTGGCATCAAATACACTTTTGTTTCTTGCGGCTAATGTGTGGTGCATACACAAAAAGGATAAATATGTTGATCTCAAAATAGCGTACAATTAGATATCTCAAATACACAAATGTGTGCTTCTTGTGTTGCTCGATGAAGTACTATTTGTTGCTAAAACATTACACATTACATGGAATACACCCGCTCACATGTAGAATTGTTTCTGGAAATATTGAGAAGATCTAAAGACGGATTTTTGAACAACTCGAACTGTGGAGTCGAGTACTAGTCCTATTACCACACGGTATTCCTTGTTTGAAATAAAATAATGGCTTTCCCACAGACATCACATACATGACTTTTCAGATGTCACTTGTAATGATGAATCTAAAATAATTGAGATACCTAGCGGACCAGGCAAACCCTAGATATAGCTAGAACCAGAGAAATAAAAGATGTAAGTAAGTATCATTGCAAAGCATATAACGGTCTATGCAATATATGACACAAATCTAACCTATTGTCGTTACCCATATATGATCACAAACTTGATATTTGTGATTCCTATGCCATTTAAAATCAAGATGACACAAACACAACATGAATGGAGTAAGTGTTCACATATGATTCACAATCTAAATTTCATTACAAAATAATGATGGGTTTTCCAAATGTGTTTTCCAACTTGCCATACATGATTGTCGTTCTTGCCAACCTAGAGGGTTGAAATTTCTAGCAGAGCATGAAAACCCTAGCTAGACCTAGGAAACCATGGATTTGGTAACTGGCCAAATACCTTTAGTTCTAAAATTCGGAAACGACATAACTACTGAGTATGAAATTTCTACCCTTTCTGTCGCTACCCGTCATCATGAAAATGATATGTGTTGGTTTTCTTTCATAAGCTATAAACCTTATCTAGATGTTGCAGGGTCTTAATTTTGTCCTCACTTTTACCATTGATCGACTAATGGTCGATCCACACAATATGACATATAATCCTTGTGGCAAACACCTACATCAATATTTTGCAGAATATGTAAAGCCTAGTTACAACGAAAACTGGCATGGAATAGTGAGACAGACAACCTAATTTCTAGAATCTAATAGCGCCACAGATCAAGATACAACAAAAAACAACATCAAATAATAACATGACAGATATGTACGTACCTTGTCATCATAGGTTTGGTTTCGGCTGAATCCAGGAAAGTGTCTAAAGAACCCTGGACATTTTCCTTATTAGAGAACAACTCCGACATGCCATTGGCTATGTCGAATATCTCCAACTTATGGTCTGGATCCTCCCGACGGCCACCATATCCTCTGAGTATGACATATTTTTCCTTTTGTCGCTACCCTTATCATGAACATCACATGCTTGGGGTTTTCATAATCTATAAACCCTATCTAGAGGTTGCAAAATCATAACGACCATATATATGGCATCTTAATTCCTTCACCACTTTGACCATTGATGGACTAAGATCTATCCACCGAGCGCATGCATCATGATTATCGTAATATCCTAGCTAGTTTCAACGAAAACTGACATGGAATAGTGAGACAGACGGTCTGATTTCTAGTATATAATAGCCCCACCGATGGAAATATAAGAAAAAAAAACAACATCAAACAATTAACAAGATAGAGATGTACGTGCCATGCGTCCATATATTTGGTTTTGGCTGAATCCAGCAAAGACCTCCAAAAACCCTGGACCTTTTTCTTATAAGATAACAACTCCGGCCTGCCTATATCGAATATCTCCAACTTATGATCTGGATCCTCTTGAAGGCCATCCAGATGCTCGGAGAAGTATACAGAATTCATCATGAGCCCTGCAATGCTTGCTCCACCATGGCCTGACATGAAGATATTTGAACAATGTCCAATGGTCAACATCCATCACTCTAGACCACATCCGTTTCTTGGCGAAGTCATCACACATGTAGACCCGGGTGTGGCGGGTGTTATTCTCAAGCACAGTGCCAACGAGGTGAAGCTTGCCGTCCACTTGCCGGTAGCTGCAGGGGTAGATCCATTCCGGCGGACTGAAGCATCTCCACAACGCCCTCACACTCGGAGTAGCACCGACGAGGTTGCAGACGGAGATCCCAACGGCTTCACCGATCGCCGAGGCGTGCTGCCGTAATAGTGCACGACTACCTCTAATATCATCTGACCACGCTAGCTACACCCAAGCAAGAAAACATAGCAAAACATTTCGAAACGTACAAAACTTTGTGGGAATGATTATGAACAAATGTTATAAACACTTGCAAAATTTGTTCGTCAAATGACATCCGAGGAGCTCTATACCAAAAAAATTAGAAATTCTGCTCAAACAATGCAGATACATTTTGAGTAATTCTGTATTTTTGTACATAGCTCCTCGAATAACATTTGACCACCAAACTTTGCAAGCACCTATAAGTTTTTTTCATAGTCCTTCTCACAAAGTTTCATATTTCTTTTAAATGTTTTGCTATGTTTTCATGTGTGGGTGTAGCGGGGGAGCACCAAGCTGGTGTGTAGATGAACCACTCTCAATGCACATTGAATCTGGCGGGAGAGGAGTGTGTATGCAGGATGCATGCGCTCATGTTTCCTTACTACTCCCTTCGTTTCTAAATACGGAGTGTAAGTCTCTTTTAGAGATTTCAATATGGACTACATACAGATGTATATTGACGTATTTTAGAGTGTAGATTCACTCATTTTGCACCGTATGTATTCCTTATTGGAATCTCTAAAAAGGCATATATTTAGTAATGGAGGTAGTAGAAAATATTTGGTTTTTAATTGCTGCAGCCAAAGCATATCCAGGGGAATACCGGTACTTCCGTTAGAACACAACTAGATTTGGCAATTCTACTTATGGCTACATGACAACGCAGACATCACGAACGGCATGCCCATGAGAAACACATCAGAATCATATGATATGAAACAATCACATATGCAATTAAAAGCGGGAGGGAAAGAAAGGGTTTATCATCATTATACTTGTAGCTGCACCCCTTGAGCTGACGCACAAGGACATCCACCATGTCGAAGTTCACCACGAGCTGGTTCTGCGGGCCGAAAGCGGCTGACAAGATCGATGAGTACCCAATTGAGACGAGATAACAATAGCAGAGGAAGAGAGTAGGGCAGACAGCAGGGCGGTGATGGCGTTGAGGATCTTGTTGGTGTTGTTGATGAAGAGGTTGATGATGTAGGCGACGTAGCCCAGGGCTGCGCTGCCATCCTCCTCCATCGACTGCAGTTGCTGGAAATTCTCATCCAACATGTCCTAGATGGATCACATCACGAGAAGGAAAAGATAAACTAGCTAGCGAGCCTGTCGGAACAACCACACTACCGGGGTCTAGATGGGAGGGACACCGAGGGGATGGACTCACCGAGGCGAACATGGACGCGACATGGGTGTTTAGTTGGGCCCTGAGCGTGGCGGTGACCATTGTGAGGAGGTGCTGGAGCGGATTTGGTGGCGGAGAACCTGCTGAAGGGATCCGAAGATATAGCAAATCCAGCCCCCTAAACATCCGCAGACGCGTGCCCGAACATGGGCCTGCCCATCAGCCGGAAACCAGCGATGTCTCCGCTGACGGGAGCCTTTGGGCGATGCACCATAGGAGCTCGCATGACAGATCCGTGATGTGTCCCAACCACTTGGCCTCCAGTCTTGGACTTCTCTGCAGAGTGGAGGGCCCCGCCATGGTCTCGAGGAAAAGAGAGTGAAATGGATTGCTATGACTTAGGTGGTTGGTGGCTGGCCAAAGGGGAGGTGATCCAGTGATGGATCATGACCCAAGACGGGGAAAGGGGGAGTTTTGCTTAATGAAAAAAATGCATACTGCACTTTCTTTTACAAAATTGCAACTTAATGAAAAAGTACAAGTTGCACCGAGGTTTGAAATTTGCTAACACAAAAAATCTAGAGCTCACTAAAATATCCAATTTAAGTAAGATATCAAAATTCTTTTGGATTTTGATCTATCATAATTCATGGCATTTTAATAATTTTATCTAACTTAAATTTGGTTTCAATCTGGTCCAAACATTTGAGGTTACATATAATTATGAAATTAGTGATTCTATTTTTTATGTTCAATCCCAGGTTTAGTGACATGTGTTGTTGCTGAAGCATCGTGCTAACAACTTTTAGCAAGTGATAGACGATGGGGAGATCTTATAGAATAAACTCATGCCATTGGGCCGCAAGGCGATGCACAACTTGTCACCGAGGTTGGCTGACATAGGTGGACGAGGTTGCGGTGTTCCTCCATGACGTTGCTGAACCTGTTCACTGGCGCTACCGCCCATCTCCCAGCAGCGCATGCGGAGGCTCCAGTGTATCACTCGCACTACTTATCATAGTGAGCATCGAATAGGGCATAGTACTCTTTTTCTAGACTTCTTTTAATCTCGACTTAAATCATCATAACTTAGTTTCAATTCAAAAGGTGCTTACCACACATCCCGTGTGGTAATAGGCATAGTGCTTTCGACTCCACAATTCAAGTCATTCCAAAACTTTGCATTTAGAAGTTCTCAAAATTTCCCGAAACTATTCTACATGTGCGCTTGTGTATTCTATGTAATGTGTAATGTTTTATTAACAAACAGTCCTCGGATCCCTGCAAAAATAAGTATATCACTACAACATTTGAGCAATACAAGAAGTACACATTTGTGTATTTGAAATATCAAATAGTAGGCTACTTTTAGATCCACATATTTATCCCTTTTGTGTATGTACCACATATTACCCGCAAGAAAAATGTGTACATACCATATATTGAAATATGTCTATTGAACACAATTATAGCCACATATGTCACATTCACATGCATCTAAACATAAGCATGTCTGGCTGGATGGGAAAAAGTCGAGTGGCGTATGGGACCATCTTGGTAGGAAGTGCAATAAGGAATAAAACCCACCACATTTGTGGTTAAATTTGATTAAGATGAAAGAATTCCCCTTAAATAGGGTAATCTTTGTCAAAATAAGCCACAGATGGCCTTCTTCAGACCACTGGCCTCCTCGTCAGCACGCATGGCGTGTCCTTTGCCTCATTGCGCATGCGATTGGTATCCTTCAAGCTTGCTGGAGCTGGGCCACCTCCTCGGGGCTGCGGGGCAATCCAAATTCAGAGCTCAAGACAGAACAATACTAACCAAGGAGAATATGTAGGAAGACGAGAACTTACGGGCACATGCGCGCTCCAAGTTCTCATTCTCGCACTGCCGGGCCTTAAGCTGTTTGCGTAGCTCCGAATTCTTGGAGGCCAGCTCGGGGTTCCGGTCTTCCCGTTCCCGCAAGATGAATACATATATATTCAATAAACTGCAAGCCTCGAAAGAAGTAGGCTTAGTTCAAAAAAAACTAAGCCTGATACTAGGCCGATACCACACTCAGACCTGGGGCTACGACTACCATAAACAACTAGCAAAAATAAAAAATACTTACTGTGAACTAGGGTTACTAACAAGCCCAGTGTCCGGATGGTGGATTGGAAGAGCTTCATCTCGATGGCTCCATCCATGGCGGCCCTGATCTCCTCAATGAGTATTTTTAATAATCAGCGTATTGCGATTTTCGTGTAGTGGAAGTAGACTATACAATTTTTCTCCTCAATGTCCTTGAAGTTTTATCGAGTGTAATCTTTTTCTGCCGTGTGTTTGTTTGGATCTAATGAATTGTGGGTTCATGATCTGAATATTCATGAGAAATATTTGAGTCTTTTCTTAACTTATTTATGCATGATTGTTATAGCTTTGTATTTATCTTTGATCTGTCAGTTTGGTTTGGCCAACTAGACTAAATTATATTCAGTGCGAGAGGTGCTTTCTGATGAGTTCAACCTTGCGGTGCTCTACTCCAGTGACAGAAAGGGACATGACATGTATCTGTATTGTTGCCATTAAGGATAAAACGATGAAGTTTATTCATATTAGTTGAGTTTATTCGGCTAAATCATTTCATCTTGCTTAAACGATGAAAAGCCAATCAGTGCGAGCGGCGAGAGAGAGAAAAACCTGGATCAAAGGATGAGGAAAAAGCATTCTCTAGGGCAGCCGGTCAAGACGACCGGCGGACGAACCCTTGGTACAGGCGGCGCGGCCCCCGGTGGCGATCATGGAGATCGACAGCGTGGGGGCGGCAGCAAGTCTTGAGCAAGCGGCGGCTAGGGTTTGGATCGGGGTTAGGTTAATACCATGTAAGAAGGAATAGAGAGGGAATTGGTGGAATTGTTGATTATATTGCTGAGCCTCGTAGGCATATACATAAGAGTACATGATCTTTTTGAAGTACAAGGCAAGATAAAATAAATTGTACACTATACTATGTTTTTAAAATAATCTTGATAATCAACATATACACGCAAGAGCGCGTGTAATAGGTAACTTACGCGGCTCAAGGGCCTAAGCATGATTAACTAGGACAGACATGTGTTTCAATTATTTTCTGATTGGCAGCACCCTCGTTCTTCACTGAGATGCTAATGGCTTTTTGTGAAAAGATTATTTCAATTGTTCGCCGAGTTCAATGATGCTTCATTGAATATGTTTAATAATCAGCGTATTACGATTTTCGTGTGGTGGATGTAGACTCTACAACTGTAGCATTACGAGTTTATTAGTCTAATATAGCTTTTCTAATAAGAAAGAAAAACATTTTTCAAAAATGAGAAAGAGTAATTTTAATGGCTGTAAACTGAATTTATGACATCACTGAGAGGAAATACATATAGTTGGTAGGTATTACTGAGTAATTGTACGGAGAATTATGAAAATGATTTCCCTCCTACAAATAACGTTACCATGCATGTTTATCCAAAAAAGCGTTTACTTCCATTCTTAGCTAGCAGTCACATGACCCATCCCTCACCCCGCTCCATTGCTATAAAATCCCCACCATAGACTACAAGCAATCACACAAAGCGAACAGTACTTAGTTACACATCTCTAGCGAATCCAGAAAGATGGTGTCCTCCTCTGGTTCCACTGCGTTCACCCTGCCAGCCGACTCGTCGCCGTCTTCCAACAAGGAGGTGCAGGTAGGCACGTTTAAGTGCAGGTTTTGCCCATGCACTTTCAAGACCGTCTTGGGGCGGGCCAGCCACCAGAAGATGCACAACCACAACCCGCGCATGGAGCGTCGTCCCGCTTTGTCCCTGCCGGCGCATGACCTGGGCGCCACAGACGCCACCTACTTGCACAACGCCGCTGCATGCCAACCTGTTTGCCGCCCACTACTACCTCAGGCCCGCTTCATGTCGCCATCGTTGCCATGGCAAACCGGCACAAGCCTTGCTCTGGCTCAACCATCCTCTGCAGTGTTGGCGCGGCGGCCGCTACCACGGATCTGGAGATGGAGGTCACACAACACGCCAAAGAAGGGGTGCGTGAAGTGAATCAGGAAGAGACTACTTCTGACGGGATTGATCTCACATTGAAGCTCTAGGATTAAGGCTTGGATTGTTTTGGGTTCACCTAAATGTTTAAGTTGTTCCGTTAAGTTATCTGAATTCTGTATTTGCTTCGCTTTACTTTAGCTGTGCTCAATCATATTTGCCTGCGATTCAAAGATGTGATCGGTTGATGTACCCAGCAAGCAAAGTTCAATTCAACCAAATGGTTATATCGGGATGGTTTTTTTATAATGTGCGTATTGTTATTTGGAAGGATGATCCATCTGTTTAAACTGAACACTGATATGAGTTGGAAAAACTCATGGTATGGAACTGGGTCAAATTATTTAGTTCTCAATCCAAGAGAGTTGTAAAACACGAAGTAGGTACTTGTGGTCTAATCTTTTTATACAGAGCATGTCTCCAAGAATTTAGTTGAGTTCTCAATCCAATGTACGTCAATTGTGAAGATATATCTAATAAGTCCCGGATTTATAACGGTAATATGGTCTATCATATGTGATATGGCCGATATTCGATTGTTTTCATCTCTTAGATCAGGTATGTCATGCACCTCAGCCAGGGGCAGCAAGTGTCCACTCTTCGTGAAAAAGTGCATGTTCCACTTCTCAAACATTGTGTTAGACAATAGAAAATATGAACGACGGAAAATAAAAGTGATATTTTCTTAAATCTAATTAAGTTGCTTTCCGAAGAGTATTAGATTAGTTTAGTGAAAAATGTGGTGGGCACTTTTAAGAAAAATGCAACTGTGTGAAAAAGTGTAAGCTGCACCCAGGATCAATTTTTTTTTGCGCCATAAAAATTCCAGACCTCACTAAAATATCCAAAATTACAAAAATAAATAAATCAGATTTCAATGTATCACAATTTTCTGAAATTTAACTAGTTTTACTCAACTTCTATTTGGTTTGAAATTAGCAAGGCTACAAAAATTTCAGTACCCACCAAAATATAGTTGAGATTTTTATACATGAGTTGCACTTTCACTAAATTGAAGTACCGCTTTCAAAACTGACTTTGAGATGAGAAAATATTAGTGTGCTTCATCTTAAATCTACAGTGAACACCAATGGCTTCCTCAAAGTGAGCTTAGTCACATACACCGACAAATAGTATCGTTCGGCACCTACCATCTGAACATGTTCATTCAGATTGAACAATTCGTGATGTCCTCCTCAAATCCATTCATGGAGTTACCGAAGCCACCAAGATGGACCGATTTATGGAAGGATTGTGTGAAGAAATGCAATATCGGCTATTGTTTTATGACTTCACAAACTTCCTAGAAATGGTGAACAAGGCCCTCCTGCTTGAAGACAAGCATCACGCCATAAAAGACATTCGCAAGTGCAAAAAGCTGGCACTAGGAAGCTCAGGAAACAACAAGCCCCGTGTTCACCAATCATGACTGCAAGAGTATGTTGCCCCACAAAATCAAGAACCCCAACACCTGCACCCCAACCCAACTCCCAGCAAAACCAGAATGACCACTTTGCCCACATCACTTGTTGTGTTTGTGTACCAGAATTCGTTATGAGCCTCGCAATGCTTGCTCCACAATGGCCTGGCATGAACATATTTCATATTTGACACGAACAATGTCTGATGGCCAACATCCATCAGTCTAGACCACACGGGCTGCTTGGAGATGCCCGTGCAGTTGCAAAACCACCCCGAAGCTAGCCCAGGCTTTTTCTTTTGCACTTTTAGCTAGCCTTATGTTTTCTGGATGTTTATTATTGTATAAGCTGCTCGATGTCCACAGCACAAATCTTGATGTACCTTGTTGCTCGCTTCAGGCTTTATTAATTTCAAAGCCGAGCACCTACTTCTTAGGTCTAAAAAACATACTTTATCCATGTTATTTTCCTGACAACTAGATATTACTGGTTTTACAAATGTTGACAAATAGGAAGCAGTCACCTGATCTCCTCCTAAAATATCATGTGTTGCCTGCTTCCGCTTTGTGATTCATAAATACTTGGCCCCGTAAACTACTAGGTTGTGGCACTCTCGAATGAACAAAGTTAAACACTGGAAGTGAAGTTCCAAGCGAGATTAATGGAAGTATACATTTGCTTGCATCTTCCTTACACACTAAAAATTGCGAAGTAAACTGTAATTCTGTCATACGGATAAAACAAAGAAATTAACACCTAAAATCCACACAGCTTCCTTTCAAGCGTGGGCAAAATCTGAGAACTGGGGAATGGCATATTTGTGTACTAATATCATATAAGTGATTCAAAAGAGGTACTAAAATGATAAGAAATATGGTCAAGAAAGGCAGTTCATTCAAAACAACGGAAACCACATGATCCAGTGGAAATTCCCAATTTGTACATAACAGAGTCAAGTGAGACCACCTTGACCTGACCACGTAAAGTCACCGAGAAAACAAATTTACGAAATGCAATAATAAGAAAGTGATACTAACAACATAAACTTCATGGTGTTTGTGTGTGATGAGTACAATGTTAGGCATCCTCTCAAAGTTGAATTAGGAGAAGGCAGGAAAGAGTCACTTACCTGAAAAATTATTTACTTACTCCCTCCGTCCGGAAATACTTGTCATCAAAATGGACAAAAAAAGGATGTATGTAGAACTAAAATACATCTACATACATCTCCTTTTATTCATTTTGATGACAAGTATTTCTGGACGGAGGGAGTACAAATGTCATTTAAACCATGGTAAAGTACAAAAAGATATTTTATATTTTAACTAAACATGTTCCCAAATGGAAGTACTGCGAGAGATTGTGGAACACACACTTCCATGCATGCAAATCTGCATGTATGCACCTTTGAAAGAAATACAACAATGGCGTGTGCAAAGCATGAATAGAGATCTGTACAGAACTATAGCTAACCAAATGGGATAAAATAGTACACGTTGGCAAGGTTGTTGGTTTATCCAGACTTGTTGTGTGCGAAGTTGATGAACGCAAAGTATTATCCTCATGGACATATTCTGGATACTATGTTTCCGCATGCTACTTCAGTGACTTGGTAAGGTATTACACATGGTCCAGAACTTCTTAAGAAGGGATTATTTGGCGGGTCTGCGATTGATCTAGTATTAATAGTTGGAGGGATAATTGGATACCGAGGGGGTATGGCCTAAACATTTCAGCTAGAAGGCATAATACCAGGTTGAGTGGGTATCTGATTTATTCATGAGCGGACGTAAGTGTTGGGATAATTTTTTTGATTAAGTATCTTTTCTAACCGCATGCAGTGGTTTTCATAATCTATAAACCCTATCTACAGGTTGCAAAATCATAACGACCATATATATGGCATCTTAATACTTTCCTTACTTTGACCATTGATGGACTAAGATCTATCCACCAAGTATGACATCTAATATATTTTCGTCCCCCTTAAAATAATGAACCGAGCACATGCATCATGATTAGCAGAATATCCTAGCTAGTTTCAACGAAAACTGACATGGAATAGTGAGAGAGATGGTCTGGTTTCTAGAATATAATAGCCCCACCGATGGAAATATGACAAGAAAAAGTAACATCAAATAATTAACAAGACAGAGATGCACGTGCCTTGTGTCCATAGATTTGGTTTCAGCTGAATCCAGCAAAGAGCCTCCAAAAACCCTGGACCTTTTTCTTATAAGATAACAACTCCGGTCTGCCTTTGTCGAATATCTCCAACTTATGATCTGAATCCTCTTGACGGCCATCCAGATGCTCGGAGAAGTATACATAATTCTTGATGAGCCCTACAATGCTTGCTCCACCATGGCACGACATGAAGATATTTGACACGAACAATGTCCGATGGCTAACATTCATCACTCTAGACCACATCCGTTTCCCGGAGAAGACATTGCACATGTAGACCAGGGTGTGGCGGGTGTTATTCTCAAGCACAGTGCCAACGAGGTGAAGCTTGCTGTCCACTTGGAGGTAGCTGCAGGGGTAGATCAACTCCGGCGGACTGAAGCATCTCCACAACGCCTTCACACTCAGAGTAGAACCGGCGAGGTCACAGATGGAGATCCCATTGGCTTCACCAATCGCCAGGAACGTGCCGCCTTAACAAAGGCGACCGAATTCATTAGTAAGGGTTATCCCTTGCATAAATCAGGGTTCTGGCCGCAATGGGCCTGCTGACACGGCGAATTCATTAGTAAGGGTTATCCCTTGCATAAATCATTTCCCACTATCTCGGGCGCTTACAAATGATGGTCTGTAGGCACGTGACTTGTCGCAACCTTTTTTCCCCTCTTTTTCTTTTGCATAGATTCATTTATTCAAAATGGTTTGCCTCTTGAATCGTGCGTCCAAATTCCGACTCGTTTCACCGTTGGGTTTGTCACGTCGGAATCTTCGAACAAGATCCCATTTTAACAAGGTTCGTGATTTTTTTAAAGGAAAAACCAAAAAGCAAAAAAAAAGAAAAATCAGAAATGAAAAAAAAAACAGAAAAAAATCCAGAGTCCGGAAGCATATTTGCGTTTTTGTTGCCTTTTTCCCTTTTTGAGAAGCACATATTTCCCCCCAGAAGCATAGGAACCAAACTATGCTTATCGTGGAATCACATAATTTTTCTCTTTTCGAGAAGTACAACCCTGCTTCTCAGGGATGCAAGCAAAGTTGTGCTTTCAGAAACAACATTCTCTGAAACCTAAGGAGACAAGATAAAAACCGAAAATCCAAAAAATAAAATAAAAATAATCTAAAATCCAAAAATGCATATAGAAAGAATCCAAAGGAAACGCCCAACATGCGACACATGGCGGCGGCTGAACGCAGAACTTGACATGCTCTTACATGGACTGATCCATCTTACCTTCGTTCGCTCGCATCCTGTGTTGAACAACCACTACTTCATGAAGTGAGCGTCCAATAGGGTTTATCGACGAAACAACGTCTGTTGTTCTTCTCCCGCCCAAATAGCCAAAGAAACACCGATAGGCCTAGTACTCCTTTTCTGGATTTTTTAGCTCGATTTAAATGATCATAACTTAATTTAAATTCACAAAGTGCTTACCACGTAGGACCTTGCACCATACCTTGAGGATGTAGCGTACCTACAATATAGATAAGAAAATTACAAAAGAAAAGACTGAAGCATGAAACTGAGCACTTTTAAGTGGACGGTTGAGAAAGTGGCAGCATTGCGCCTCAGCTCACAAGGTTTAAAATTGTATTTTTTATAGCTCAGATGCTAAAGTACTATTTCTAAATAAACATTGCACATAAGTATAATACAACGCACACGTGTAGAATTGTTCCTGGAAAAGTTTTTAAACTTCTACAAAGAGTTAATTCTGTGTTTTACCCAATGTTTTGTTATTTTTGCCAAAGATTGCCCCGTTTAAGGGAAATTCTTTCATTTTATCCAATTTAACTACAAGTTTGCCAGGTTTTACATATTGTGTATTTTGTTTGCATGTTACCAAGATGGTCCTAGATGCCGCTCGACTATTTTCCCAGTCAGTCAGACATATTTGCATATAGATGCATACGAGTGTCATATATGTTCCTATATAATTGTATTGAATACACGTATTTCAATATGTGGTACATACATCTTTGTTTCTTTTTTGGCATCAAATACACTTTTGTTTCCTCATGACTAATGTGTGGTGCATACACAAAAAGGATAAATATGTTGATCTCAAAATAGCGTACTATTAGATATCTCAAATACACAAATGTGTGCTTCTTGTGTTGCTCGATGAAGTACTATTTGTTGCTAAAACATTACACATTACATGGAATACACCCGCTCACATGTAGAATTGTTTCTGGAAATATTGAGAAGATCTAAAGACGGGATTTTTGAACAACTCGAACTTTGGAGTCGAGTACTAGTCCTATTACCACACGGTATTCCTTGTTTGAAATAAAATAATGGCTTTCCCACAGACATCACATACATGACTTTTCAGATGTCACTTGTAATGATGAATCTAAAATAATTGAGATACCTAGCGGACCAGGCAAACCCTAGATATAGCTAGAACCAGAGAAATAAAAAGATGTAAGTAAGTATCATTGCAAAGCATATAACGGTCTATGCAATATATGACACAAATCTAACCTATTGTCGTTACCCATATATGATCACAAACTTGATATTTGTGATTCCTATGCCATTTAAAATCAAGATGACACAAACACAACATGAATGGAGTAAGTGTTCACATATGATTCACAATCTAAACTTCATTACAAAATAATGATGGGTTTTCCAAATGTGTTTCCAACTTGCCATACATGATTGTCGTTCTTGCCAACCAAGAGGGTTGAAATTTCTAGCAGAGCATGAAAACCCTAGCTAGACCTAGGAAACCATGGATTTGGTAACTGGCCAAATACCTTTAGTTCTAAAATTCAGTGGGCTAACTACCACTACCGTTGAAAATCGGAAACGGACATAACTACTGAGTATGAAATTTCTACCCTTTCTGTCGCTACCCGTCATCATGAAAATGATATGTGTTGGTTTTCTTTCATAAGCTATAAACCTCATCTAGATGTTGCAGGGTCTTAATTTTGTCCTCACTTTTACCATTGATCGACTAATGGTCGATCCACAAAATATGACATATAATATTTGTGGCAAACACGTACATCAATATTTTGCAGAATATGTAAAGCCTAGTTACAACGAAAACTGGCATGTAATAGTGAGACAGACAACCTAATTTCTTGAATCTAATAGCGCCACAGATCAAGATACAACAAAAAACAACATCAAAAATAACATGACAGATATGTACGTACCTTGTCATCATAGGTTTGGTTTTGGCTGAATCCAGGAAAGTGTCTAAAGAACCCTGGACCTTTTTCTTATTAGAGAACAACTCCGACATGCCATTGGCTATGTCGAATATCTCCAACTTATGGTCTGGATCCTCCCGACGGCCACCATATCCTCTGAGTATGACATATTTTCCCTTTTGTCGCTACCCTTGTCATGAACATCACATGCTTGGGGTTTTCATAATCTATAAACCCTATCTAGAGGTTGCAAAATCATAACGACCATATATATGGCATCTTAATTCTTTCACCACTTTGACCATTGATGGACTAAGATCTATCCACCGAGCGCATGCATCATGATTATCGTAATATCCTAGATAGTTTCAACGAAAACTGACATGGAATAGTGAGACAGACGGTCTGCTTTCTAGTATATAATAGCCCCACCGATGGAAATATAAGAAAAAAAACAACATCAAATAATTAACAAGACAGAGATGTACGTGCCATGCGTCCATATATTTGGTTTTGGCTGAATCCAGCAAAGACCTCCAAAAACCCTGGACCTTTTTCTTATAAGATAACAACTCCGGCCTGCCTATATCGAATATCTCCAACTTATGATCTGGATCCTCTTGAAGGCCATCCAGATGCTCGGAGAAGTATACAGAATTCATCATGAGCCCTGCAATGCTTGCTCCACCATGGCCTGACATGAAGATATTTGAACAATGTCCAATGATCAACATCCATCACTCTAGACCACATCCGTTTCTTGGCGAAGTCATCACACATGTAGACCCGGGTGTGGCGGGTGTTATTCTCAAGCACAGTGCCAACGAGGTGAAGCTTGCCGTCCACTTGCCGGTAGCTGCAGGGGTAGATCTATTCCGGCGGACTGAAGCATCTCCACAACGCCCTCACACTCGGAGTAGCACCGACGAGGTTGCAGACGGAGATCCCAACGGCTTCACCGATCGCCGAGAACGTGCTTCGTAATAGTGCACGACTACCTCTAATATCACCTGAACACGCTAGCTACACCCAAGCAAGAAAACATAGCAAAACATTTCGAAAAGTACAAAACTTTGTGGGAATGATTATGAACAAATGTTATAGACACTTGCAAAGTTTGGTCGTCAAATGACATCCGAGGAGCTCTATACCAAAAAAAAAAAAGAAATTCTGCTCAAACAATGCACATACATTTTGAGTAATTTTGTATTTTTGTACATAGCTCCTCGAATAACATTTGACCACCAAACTTTCCAAGCACCTATAAGTTTTTTTCATAGTCCTTCTCACAAAGTTTCAGATTTCTTTTAAATGTTTTGCTATGTTTTCATGTGTGGGTGTAGCGGGGGAGCACCAAGCTGGTGTGTAGATAAACCACTCTCAATGCACATTGAATCTGGCGGGAGAGGAGTGTGTATGCAGGATGCATGCGCTCATGTTTCCTTACTACTCCCTTCGTTTCTAAATTCAGAGTGTAAGTCTCTTTTAGAGATTTCAGTATGGACTACATACAGATGTATGTTGACGTATTTTAGAATGTAGATTCACTCATTTTGCACCGTATGTATTCCTTATTGGAATCTCTAAAAAGACATATATTTAGTAATGGAGGTAGTAGAAAATATTTGGTTTTTAATAGCTGCAGCCAAAGCATATCCAGGGGAATACCGGTACTTTCGTTAGAACACAACTAGATTTGGCAATTATACTTATGGCTACATGACAACGCAGACATCACGAACATCATGCCCATGAGAAACACATCAGAATCATATGATATGAAACAATCACATATGCAGTTAAAAACGGGGAGGGAAAGAAAGGGTTTATCATCATTATGCTTGTAGCTGCACCCCTTGAGCTGACGCACAAGGACATCCACCATGTTGAAGTTCACCACGAGCTGGTTCCTGCGGGCCGGAAAACAGAGCTGACAAGATCGATGAGTACCCAATTGAGACGAGATAACAAAAGCAGAGGAAGAGAGTAGGGCAGATAGCGGGGCGGTGATGTCGTTCAGGATCTTGTTGGTGTTGTTGATGAAGAGGTTGATGATGTCGGCGACGTAGCCCAGGGCTGCGCTGCCATCCTCCTCCATTGACTGCAGTTGCTGGAAATTCTCATCCAACATGTCCTAGATGGATCACATCACGAGAAGGAAAAGATAAACTAGTTAGCGAGCCCACCGAAACAACCACACTACCGGGGTCTAGATGGGAGGGACACCAAGGGGATGGACTCACTGTGGCGAACATGGACACGACATGGGTGTTTAGTTGGGCCCTGAGCGTGGCGGTGACCATTGTGAGGAGGTGCTGGAGCGGATTTGGTGGCGGAGAACCTGCTGAAGGGATCTGAAGATATAGCAAATCCAGCCCCCTAAACATCCGCAGACGTGCCCGAACATGGGCCTGCCCATCAGCTGGAAACTGACGATGTCTCCGCTTGACGGGAGCCTTTGGGCGATGCACCATAGGAGCTCGCATGACAGATCCGTGATGCGTCCCAGCCACTTGGCCTCCGATCTTGGACTTCTCTCAAGAGTGGAGGGCCCGCCATGGTCTCGAGGAAAAGAGAGTGAAATGGATTGCTATGACTTAGGTGGTTGGTGGCTGGCCAAAGGGGAGGTGATCCAAGTGATGGATCATGACCCAAAGACGGGAGAGGGGAGTTTTGCTTAATGAAAAAAATGCATACTGCAATTTCTTTTACAAAATTGCAACTTAATGAAAAAGTACAAGTTGCACCGAGGTTTGAAATTTGCTAACACAAAAAATCTAGAGCTCACTACAATATCCAATTTCGTAAGATAAAAAAATTCTTTTGGATTTTGATCTATCATAATTCATGGCATTTTAATAATTTTATCTAACTTAAATTTGGTTTCAATCTGGTCCAAACATTTGAGGTTACATATAATTATGACATTAATGATTATATTTTTTATGTTGAATCCCAGGTTTAGTGACATGTGTTGTTGCTGAAGCATCGTGCTGACAACTTTTAGCAAGTGATAGACGATGGGGAGATCTTATAGAATAAACTCATGCCATTGGGGCATAAGGCGATGCACAACTTGTCACCGGGTTGGCTGACATAGGTGGACGAGGTTGCGGTGTTCCTCCATGACGTTGCTGAACCTGTTCACTGGCGCTACCGCCCATCTCCCAAAGAGCGCATGCGGAGGCTCCAGTGTATCACTCGCACTACTTATCATAGTGAGCATCGAATAGGGCATAGTACTCTTTTCTAGACTTCTTTAATCTCGACTTAAATCATCATAACTTAGTTTCAATTCAAAAGGTGCTTACCACACGTCCCGTGTGGTAATAGGCATAGTGCTCGACTCCACAATTCAAGTCATTCCAAAACTTTGCATTTACAAGATCTCAAAATTTCCTGAAACTATTCTACATGTGCGCTTGTGTATTCTATGTAATGTGTAATGTTTTATTAACAAACAGTCCTTGGATCCCTGAAAAAATAAGTATATCACTACAACATTTGAGCAATACAAGAAGTACACATTTGTGTATTTGAAATATCAAATAGTAGGCTACTTTTAGATCCACATATTTATCCCTTTTGTGTATGTACCACATATTACCCGCAAGAAAATTGTGTACATACCATATATTGAAATATGTCTATTGAACACAATTATAGCCACATATGTCACATTCACATGCATCTAAACATAAGCATGTCTGGCTGGACGGGAAAAAAGTCGAGTGGCGTATGGGACCATCTTGGTAGGAAGTGCAATAAGGAATAAAACCCACCACATTTGTGGTTAAATTTGATTAAGATGAAAGAATTCCCCTTAAATAGGGTAATCTTTGTCAAAATAAGGCACGGATGGCCTTCTTCAGACCACTGGCCTCCTCGTCAGCACGCATGGCGTGTCCTTTGCCTCATTGCGCACGCGGTTGGTATCCGTCAAGCTTGCTGGAGCTGGGCCACCTCTTCGGGGGCTGCGGGGCAATCCAAATTCAGAGCTCAAGACAGAACAATACTAACCAAGGAGAATATGGATTAGGAAGACGAGAACTTACGGGCACATGCGCGCTCCAAGTTCTCATTGGCGCACTGCCGGGCCTTAAGTTGTTTGCGTAGCTACGAATTCTTGGAGGCCAGCTCGGGGTTCCGGTCTTCCCGTTCCCGCAAGATGAATACATATATATTCAATAAACTGCGAGCCTCGAAAGAAGTAGGCTTAGTTCAACAAAAACTAAGCCTGATACTAGGCCGATACCACACTCAGACCTGGGGCTACGACTACCATAAACAACTAGCAAAAATAAAAAATACTTACTGTGAACTAGGATCACTAACAAGCCCAGTGTCCGGATGGTGGATTAGAAGAGCTTCATCTCGATGGCTCCATCCATGGCGGCCCTGGTCTCCTCAAATAGTATTTTTAATAATCAGCGTATAGCGATTTTCGTGTAGTGGAAGTAGACTATACAATTGTTCTCCTCAATGTCCTTGAAGTTTTATCCAGTGTAATCTTCTTCTGTCGTGTGTTTGTTTGGATCTAATGAATTGTGGGTCCATGATCTGAATATTCATGAGAAATATTTGAGTCTTTTCTGAACTTATTTATGCATGATTGTTATAGCTTTGTATTTCTATTTGATCTGTCAGTTTGGTTTGGCCAACTAGATTAAATTATATTCAGTGGGAGAGGTGCTTTCTGATGAGTTCGACCGTGCGGTGCTCTATTCCAGTGACAGAAAGGGACATGACATGTATCTGTATTGTTGCCATTAAGGATAAAACGATGAAGTTTATTCATATTAGTTGAGTTTACTTCGGCTAAATCATTTCATCTTGCTTAAACGGTGAAACGCCAATCAGTGCGAGCGGCAAGAGAGAGAAAAACCTGGATCAAAGGATGAGGAAAAAGCATTCTCTAGGGCAGCCGGTCAACACGACCGGCGGACGAACCCTTGGTACAGGCGGCGCGGCCCCCGGTGGCGATCATGGAGATCGACAGCGTGGGGCGGCGCGGTGCGGAAGCGGCGGCGGCTAGGGTTTGGATCGGGGTTAGGCTAATACCATGTAAGAAGGAATAGAGAGGGAATTGGTGGAATTGTTGATTATATTGCTGAGCCTCGTAGGCATATACATAGGAGTACATGATCTTCTTGAAGTACAAGGCAAGATAAAATAAATTGTACACTATCCTATGTTTTGAAAATAATCTTGATAATCAACATATACACGCATAGCGCGCTGCGGTAATAGGTAACTTACGCAGCTCATGGGCCTAAGCGCAATTAACTAGGACAGACATGTGTTTCAATTATTTTCTGATTGGCAGCACCCTCGTTCTTCACTGAGATGCTAATGGCATATTGTGAAAAGATTATTTCAATTGTTCACCGAGTTCAATGCTGCTTCATCGAATATGTTTAATAATCAGCGTATTACGATTTTCGTGTGGTGGAAGTAGACTCTAAGAATGAGAAAGAGTAATTTTAATGGATGCAAACTGAATTTATGACATCACTGAGAGGAAATACATATAGTTAGTAGGTATTAGTGAGTAATTATACGGAAAATTATGAAAATGATTTCCCTCCTACAAATAACGTTACCATGCATGTTTATCCAAAAAGCGTTTACTTCCATTCTTAGCTAGCAGTCACATGACCCATCCCTCACCCCGCTCCATTGCTATAAAATCCCCACCATAGACTACAAGCAATCACACAAAACAAACAGTACTTAGTTACACATCTCTAGCGAATCCAGAAAGATGGTGTCCTCCTCTGGTTCCACTGCGTTCACCCTGCCAGCCGAGTCGTCATCGTCTTCCAACAAGGAGGTGCAGGTAGGCACGTTTAAGTGCAGGTTTTGCCCATGCACTTTCAAGACCGTGCGGGGGCGGGCCAGCCACCAGAAGGTGCACAACCACAAGCCCCGCATGGAGCGTCGTCCCGCTTTGTCCCTGCCGCGCATGACCTGGGCGCCATCGTACGCCAGCTATTTGCTGGCGCTTCGCCTGCATGCCAACCTGTTTGCCGCCCACTACTACCCCAGGCCCCGCTTCATGTCGCCTTCGTTGCCATGGCAAACCGGCACAAGCCTTGCTCTGGCTCAACCATCCTCTGCAGTGTTGGCGCGGTGGCGGCCGCTACCACGGGACCGGAGATGGAGGTCACCTGGCACGCCAGCAAGGGGTGCGTGAAGTGAATCAGGAAGAGACTACTTTTGACGGATTGATCTCACATTGAAGCTCTAGGATTAAGGCTTGGATTGTTTTGGGGTCACCTAGATGTTTAAGTTGTTCCGTTAAGTTATCTGAATTCTGTATTTGCTTCGCTTTACTTTAGCTGTGCTCAATCATATTTGCCTGCGATTCAAAGATGTGATCGGTTGATGTACCCAGCAAGCAAAGTTCAATTCAACCAAATGGTTATATCGGGATGGTTTTCTTATAATGTGCGTATTGTTATTTGGAAGGATGATCCATCTGTTTAAACTGAACACTGATATGAGTTGGAAAAACTCATGGTATGGAACTGGGTCAAATTATTTAGTTCTCAATCCAAGAGAGTTGTAAAACACGAAGTAGGTACTTGTGGTCTAATCTTTTATACACAGCATGTCTCCTAGAATTTAGTTGAGTTTTGCTCCTTAACATCACCCTTCACAAAAGTGCTTTATTCCCAATGTACATCAATTGTGAAGATATATCTAATAAGTCCCGGATTTATAACGGTAATATGGTCTATCATATGTGATATGGCCGATATTCGATTGTTTTCATCTCTTAGATTCAGGTATGTCATGCACCTCACCTAGGGGCAGCAAGTGTCCACTCTTCGTGAAAAAGTGCATGTTCCACTTCTCAAACATTGTGTTAGACAATAGAAAATATGAACGACGGAAAATAAAAGTGATATTTTCTTAAATCTAATTAAGTTGCTTTCCGAAGAGTATTAGATTAGTTTAGTGAAAAATGTGGTGGGCACTTTTAAGAAAAATGCAACTGTGTGAAAAAGTGTAAGCTGCACCCAGGATCAATTTTTCTTTGCGCCATAAAAATTCCAAACCTCACTAAAATATCCAAAAATAGAAAAATAAATAAATCAGATTTCAATGTATCACATTTTCTGAAATTTAACTAGTTTTACTCAACTTCTATTTGGTTTGAAATTAGCAAGGCTACAAAAATTTCAGTACCCACCAAAATATAGTTGAGATTTTTATACATGAGTTGCACTTTCACTAAATTGAAGTACCGCTTTCAAAACTGACTTTGAGATGAGAAAATATTAGTGTGCTTCATCTTAAATCTACAGTGAACACCAATGGCTTCCTCAAAGTGAGCTTAGTCACATACACTGACAAATAGTATCGTTCGTGCACCTACCATCTGAACATGTTCATTCAGATTGAACATTTCGTGATGTCCTCCTCAAATCCATTCATGGAGTTACCGAAGCCACCAAGATGGACCGATTTATGGAAGGATTGTGTGAAGAAATGCAATATCGGCTATTGTTTTATGACTTCACAAACTTCCTAGAAATGGTGAACAAGGCCCTCCTGCTTGAAGACAAGCATCACGCCATAAAAGACATTCGCAAGTGCAAAAAGCTGGCACTAGGAAGCTCGGGAAACAACAAGCCCCGTGTTCACCAATGATGACTGCAAGAGTATGCTGCCCCACAAATTCTAGAACCCCAACACCTGCACCCCAACCCAACTCCCAGCAAAACCAGAATGACCACTTTGCCCACATCACTTGTTGTGGTTGTGGCTAGAATTCGTAATGAGCCTCGCAATGCTTGCTCCACAATGTCCTGGCATGAACATATTTCATATTTGACACGAACAATGTCTGATGGCCAACATCCATCAGTCTAGACCACATCATTTTGCCAGCGAAAACATCCCACATGTAGACCTGGGTGTGGCGGTTCTAAATCTGTAGCACATCGCAAACATGGTGAAGCTTGCCTCCACTTGCAGGTAGGGGGGGGGGGGGTTAGATCATTCCTGGTGGACCGAGGCATTTGCGCAGCGTCCACAGACTCCGTGTAGCACCGGCAAGATCAAAGATGGAGTCCACGACGACTTGTCCGATTGCCAGGAATGACCGACCTGATGCGGCTCTTCAGGTCTTCATGGAACAACGTCTACACTCTGTCCACCTCGACGCCCCAGAAGGCGACACTGTAAGATAAAGCGAGCTGCGTCATGGCCATTTAGTTCCCAGAGTCTGACTACGAGGACAACACGATGTAGCGAATTAGCAGCCCCCGCATCTCGGCTAGCATAATCACAAGGTCCTTGGCAAAGGAATTGACGATCCACTATCCGTCGATGTCCATGTACAGTGATCTAATGTAGGCCTCCCCGAGTTTGTTGTTGGCTGACGGGAGTGTGACGGTGCCGCACGTGAATGGGTTGAGCAGCTTCAAAGATTGGGTGCCTCCTATGGTAAAGAAGAAAGGGCCTTGCTTCCATTGCGGAGTCACAAGTGAGCTCCTCTTATTGAACAAATAAAAAATTCCCCCTTTTCTTTGTTTGTTTCTCTACGAGATATTATCCACCAGCAACAAACCGACGTAACCCTTGACCAAGAAGCAAGATTTGGAACACCAGTTCCGAGAGATTTCATCCACTTCCCAGATGCACAACTCGTGGAGAAACAAACAGAGAAAAAGGGGAAAATTTTAGATTTTTTTCAAGAAGAGGAGCTCACTTGTGACTTCGCAATGGCAGCAAGGTCCTTCCTTCTTTACCATGACGCTCTCTTCTCCTCAATCAACAACCATTAAGAAAACCGGGGACAAACAAAACAGGGGAAAAGCAAAGTGAATGGTTGCGATGCCTGTGATCTCTGTATTGGGGAGGAGACAGAGGCGGGGGTGGCTCTGGCGAACTACGTCATTTCCTAGAGAGGAAAGCGAAGGGCCGCGGCTCCATTGTGAAGGAAGAGGAAGGTGGAGTGGTGGTGGCGCTGCTGTCCGGAGAGGAAACCAAGGGGGTCAGGCGACTGGTTGCTATGGGGGTCAATGCAATGCGATGGGGTGGTTGTGGTGCCGGTGGATCTTGTAGAAAATCGGGGTGCAGGAGGTGTCGGCATCGGGCAGTTAGCTTCGGTCTGGCGGCGGCTGTCATGAGCGTTGCATGGGATGGGATCGGTGCAAGTTGGCTGCAATAGTAAGTAGGACGTGGTGGCGCGTGGAAAGAAACTAGTCAGAGAGGAGTGGAAAGATCCACAACAACATGAGGCACTGGCGGTAGTGGGTGGCGTGCGTGGCTTAGGTGCTTGTGCAGTACCATGGTGGTGTGTCTTACGTGGTATCGTGTGTAGTCGGTGTCATAGGAAGGCTTCGGGACCGTGGCCCGGATCCAATAAGCGGGAGGCGCGAGGAAGGCGCCGACGTGGTGGGAGGTAGAGAGGGGCTACACAGCTGGTGGATCATCGGGCAGGTTACCCGGGGGAGGAAGAACATGGGTGGGGGTAATGGGGTTGGTTGGGGTTGAGGTGGGGGTGATCATATGCATGGAGAAGAGTAGTGGGAAATGGGTTGGGGGCTGGAGTTTTCCCCTGGTTTCTGCGGGTCGGTTGGGGTGCGGTGGGAGTGTTTGGTTCCGTGGAGTACAACTTGATTTCGGTGTATAGAGTGGCGAATGTTTTATTGAATAAGGTGTTAAGGGCGCTTTGAAGCTCCAGCGTGGCCGCAAGTGCATCACCGATATGGCATGCTACCTCCTCGCACCTTTGCCGAGCGTCCATCGTGCGACTCCGCTGACTGTGTGAAGATAGCTATGCTGGTAGGACCACCATCGGATGTAGTCTGTCGAGTCAATGTGGATAGTAGCTCCCGCATCTCATTTAGCATAATAACACGCTCCATGCAAAAAGGAATGGACGACCCACGTTTATCAATGTCCATGTATAGTGATGTAATGTAGGCCGCCCGAGCTTGTTGTTGACCGGCGGGAGCGCGATGGCGCCGCATGTGAATGGGTTGAGCAGCGTCATGAAGGTTGTCTCGTCTACTAGTACACTTTCTTTCACAAAACCTCAACTTAATGAAAAAGTGCAAGTTGCACCATTGAAATTTTTCTAACTAAAAAATTCTAGATCTCACTGAAATATCCAAATTTCAGGAGATTAAATATTCTTTTGCATTTTGACCTATCAAAATTCATGGCCATTGAATAATTTTATCTAATTTAAATTTGGTTGGAATCCACTCGCCTCAAGTCCTTCGAGCCCAGCCTCGGCCGCCTTCCGCCTCGGCAAGTTCGTCCAGGATGTCAACTCCCTCCGATCTCCTCCCACTGCCAACTGTAGTCCTCGTGCACTGCAGTGAGGGCATCTACTACTTCACCAAGGAATTCATCTGACTCTCCAAGACTGGGCTCCTGCCCCGCACCCTCTTTCACGAGTTCAGCGTGTCAGCGCCTTGGCCAAGTTGCTGGGCTACACCGGCTGCATCACCGTTAAGCCGGAGGAGGGCGAAGATGGAGTTTGCAATAAAGATGTGATTGACAAAGGGTTGCAGACTTGTGGGGAGGAGAACAAGGCTGCTAATGAAGCAACTGTCCGTTGTGCAGGATGAGGCAGACGCCTTCATGGGCCAATATATCATGAACCAAAAATGCAATGAGAAGCACCATGGAAGAATAATGAATGATGTAAACTGAAAACATGACATGAACTTGACAATACCAAAGGGTCCAAGATTGAGTACATGCATAATGAATGATGCAAACTGACAACATGCCATGAACTTACGATACCAAGGTGTCGAGGATGGTGTACACTTATCCTGTAGAATTAGTGACCTTGATCTGCATACATATACACTACCTAAGCTACTACATTAGCTTATATGTTTGATTATCTCATGCGACATTAGTCCAATTGAGTTTCCTTCAAAGGAATTATAGGGAGATGGGGTTCATACATGCAGACCAAAAGACAACTTAATGACCCGTCTAATTGGCATGCATCAATATTCCTTAACATTTTCATTCATATATTCTAAGATTCTAATCTCCCTAAGAGTATTGGCTCATGTTGCATCGGGGCTTTAAGGGTCGCTGGTGGGCCCAGCTGCAAGGGGGTGAATCATTGATGTGTGGTGCCTTTGGATCCATTCCTAGGTGTGTTACGTGCAAGAACAGCTCAACCCAATTCAGGTGATGCACACAACAAAGCAATCAAACGCGTAGCCGCCAGTGTAAAAACACATAAAAAAGAGGAGGCTTAATCACACAAAAAAGGAGGCTTAACTCCGAGGATGGCGCGGTGGATGGAGAAAGTGAGCGTTTTGTCCCACGGGAAGATAGAGAAAGAAGAGGTGACGGCGACCATGCATTCAGGATTCGAGAGCGGAGGAGCAGAGAAGCAATGGTGCTGAAGAGCATGCGTCGAGGACGAGAGTGATTGGTGCTAGGGTTTTCACCACACTCAACGCGATCTACCCCACACCTCCTAGTTCGCGTACGTCAAACCACAGAAAAACCAGCCACTGTCCCTTTGCACCAGAGGAGAACGACCCCACTAGTCATCCAGCGTCAGCTCAAGCACATGTGTGGAAAATGGATGAACGTCCGAGCAGCTAAACAACCAAAGTAAAAGGAACGGGTGGCCATAGATCGTTCGCGCGCTCAGATGGCTCGTATGGCTGGGGTAGCCCATCATGGTTTATAGGTAGAATATGCATAGAATGTGATGGATCAGGTCTAACTTTAACATCAGCAATAGTTGATCATTCCTGACCTCTAGATCTATAACCCATAGGACACCCTTCCTATAGGGTGTCAACACGGACGACCAATTAACCAGATATCTATGAGATAATTTTTGCTACCTTGCCACCGTAAAGTTGCTTCAGGAATTTCAAACAATGACATCATACAATATGATTATGGAATGTTGTTTAAGATGGACTACAATAGAACCAATTTACAATCGAAGGAATTTGTACCGCCAACTATCCAACTTCATATCTATCCTCTCGTCAGTGTTTCTCCGGTCACTGTTCGAAGTTTAGTGTTATGAACAGGAAAACATAAATGCTAAAAATATGACGTCGGATTTTTAAGCATGGCAAATCAAAAGTTTTTATGACAAATTACGTGTCACATGACCGTCAAGTTTATGAAAGTAATCTTAAGAACAGATAAATGTTCAAAACAGTAACAAGAAACCATCCAATGTACTAAATTTGTATACGATTACAAACAAATGCAATAGAACTTCTGAAACTGTTTGCCACTTGATGCCTAGAGAACACACATATGATATGGTGCTCAAGGATCATCACAATAAACGTCCGATTGAGGAGTTATGAACCTGGGACGACGTCATGAGCTATCCGCAGCCCATCAAACCAATGCAGCTAGGATAAGCAAGCTTGGGTCGTAGGTTGCCACGGTATCTGGTGTCGTGGCGGTTCTTCCGGTGCGCGGCGTACTCCTCATCGTCTGGCACCACAAAAGAGAGACTCGGTGACGTCCTTGTCTAGAACAATAACAGTGTTGTCTCCGACCGTCCAATGGAAGAGAAGGCACAGGCCCTGGCATTGCGGTCTCAAGGCGACAGACCATGCACGTCACCCTGAAGTTTGAGAGGCTGATGCTCGCGTCCGCGTTTGCGTCCTCGTCGTCGAGGAGGAAAGCACCCATCATGTTGCAACCGTGGAACCACGTCGAGCAAGGGATTTCCTTGTACCGCGACGCTAGGGAATCGCAGATGAGGAGGCGTGGCACCCGCGACATGTGGAAGAGGAGCAGGAGGTCGCCCCGGATGTCGGCGAGCTCCGGCGGGAGGCAGTCGAGCACCAGATTTTGATCGGCGATGGTGTCCGCCCACGTCGAAGGGGAGGAGGAGGGGATGACGGTGTTAAGACTAGGCGGCCGCAGGGATCCGTTGCCGTCCTCGACGCAATAGTGGCCAATGACGTGGTCGGGTACGCCGTGGAGAGATCCAAACCGGCGGAGGAAGCCGCCACCGTCACCCGCGATTACACGGCGCCAACGCTTGCAGGTGCTCGCGGCACGGACGAGGTGCGCGGGCGAGGGAGGCGCATGAACACCAGCTCGAGAAGCTCGTCCAGAGGACGTCAATCTCGCCGCCAGCGAGGATCCTCCGGGAATTCTTGCTGCGGCCGCCATGGCCTGGGCACCTGGATCTCGATCGGAAAAGGTTGGGCTAGAAAATTTGTGCGTAATGCTGGGGTTTCCTCATGTAGTAAGTCGAGAGCGTCTTTGGAACTCATTCGTCGCAAAGCCTTAAAACAAGGGATTGTCCGAGAAGTCAACGGTTGATGCTTATCTTATGAAGACACGCCCAAGCAAGCAACACCGAAATGGGATTGGAACCGGATGCCTTTTATGGAAAAATGACATTGCCGTCACCCTGGGAGGATGTTTGTTGCAACCCCAAAGAATTTGATGGTCGTCTAACCTTTTTCTAAGTTCTCAGCACAAACACTTCATGTACCTTTTTGGACACCTTCAGGCTTTATTAATGTCTAAGCCGAGCACCAAGTTCCTATTTGGTCTAAAAAACTTACTCGATCCATGTTATTTTCTTGACAACTAAGTTTAATTTGTTTTAGAAATATTGACAATCAGGAAGTGGTGACCAGAACTCCTCTACTGGGCCGTCCCATTGGCACATTATAGCGGCATGACTACTTTAGCAGCCAGCTTTATTTTCTTTCACTTTCTCTAAACAACATGAAAAATATTTTTTTAAACTGTGAACATTTTTTAAATTTGGAACGTTTAAAAAGATAGTGGCATGTTTCGAACAGCCATATTTTGAAAACGCGAGTATTTTTTCACAAAATTAAACATTTTAAAAATCCAAACATTACTTAAAATTAACAAATATTTTTAAATCATACATTTTTCAAAATTATGATTTTTTTTAACATTTTCTGGATTTTGAACAAAATTAAAATAAAGATAAAAAATTAGCCCACATTTTCTGGATTTTGCACACCAAATAGAAGGATATATCAGGTGGTGCTCGTGTCACAAATGGGGCTGCTTGGAGATGCCCGTGCTTGGAGATGCCCCACGCTTTTTCTTATGCACTTTTAGCTAGCATTATGTTTTCTGGATTTTTATTATTGTATAAGCTGATCGATGTCCTCAGCACAAATCTTGATGTACCTTGTTGCTCGCTTCAGGCTTTATTAATTTCAAAGCCGAGCACCTAATTCTTAGGTCTAAAAAACATACTTTATCCATGTTATTTTCCTGACAACTAGATATTACTGGTTTTACAAATGTTGACAACTAGGAAGCAGTCACCTGATCTCCTCCTAAAATATCATGTGTTGCCTGCTTCCGCTTTGTGATTCATAAATACTTGGCCCCGTAAACTACTAGGTTGTGGCACTCTCGAATGAACAAAGTTAAACACTGGAAGTGAAGTTCCAAGCGAGATTAATGGAAGTATACATTTGCTTGCATCTTCCTTACACACTAAAAATTGCGAAGTAAACTGTAATTCTGTCATACGGGCAAAACAAAGAAATTAACACCTAAAATCCACTCAGCTTCTTTTCAAGCGTGGGCAAAATCTGTGAACTGGGGAATGGCATATTTGTGTACTAATATCATATAAGTGATTCAAAAGAGGTACTAAAATGATAAGAAATATGGTCAAGAAAGGCAGTTCATTCAAAACAACAGAAACCACATGATCAAGTGGAAATTCCCAATTTGTACATAAAAATTCTTTTATCCTAGTGTAGGCATGGCATTTACTAGTTATCTAGGCCAGGAAATCCAATCATGTAAATGAGTAAAAAGAAGAGTTGTGACCCAAAAGATTTATTTTTACAACAGACCAAATTAAAAAGCACAAGTTATAGAGTAGCCTCAAGCAGAGCAAGTGTATAGCAAGTTGATAAAAGAATGCTCAGTCAAGGCATTTGATATCACAAGAAAAGAATGCTCAGGCATGTAAGGTGCAATGTTGTGTACACTTTGTAATTCTATAATAATTTGTAGTGCACTGTGGCTAGAAGCCAGAGTACACTTGATGTTACAAACTATGCAACAAGCCTGAAACTCCAACAACAAGAAGCAGAGTTGAGTTCCTAGCCATCAGACAAGACTGAAACTCTCAACATTTGCCTCTCAAATTTGTATATAGACTAAAAATTCCCAGCAGGGTAGATAGACATATGCTACCTTTTAGAATTGCATGATAAGTTATAGAAGTTGAAGCTTAATTAGCTTCACATGGATAACATAAAAGAGATGGGCATTTAGTTATCTACTAGACCATACAATCCAATATGCAGGAAAATGATGATAAGAAACCAAGAGTTGTGATGCCAACGATTTTCTTCTTCGCATTACCTATTTAGCTAAATAAACAAAAAGAAAAGCACAAGGTATACAAGATGCATCAGTGAGACCAATTGGCTAGAAAAACACACATCAATTTCATAGGTGTCAGATTCTTGTGTAAGCAAATAAGTGGATAGAGATGAACATGGCATTTGATCTAAAAAGTAGCCCATTAGCAACAAGCAACACTACCTAGTGTAGGGCTGTAGGCTCAACTGAAACTCCAACTAGCAGGGCAGAGATGTGTTTCCTAGTTATCACACTCCAACTACCTAGTGTAGGGCTGTAGTTGAACTGAAACTCCAACTAGCAGGCTCAACTGAAACTCCAACGCACAAAAAAGATGACATTTAGTTGAACTGACCTCGGGGCGTTGAATCAGCAGGATCTCGCGTCTCCGGGGCGTCCGTCAACCGCGCAGAGCTTCGTCGCTTCCTTCTTCTCCTTCCCCATCGCTGCTTCCTTCTCCTCCTTCTCCGGTGATGGTGATGGTGATGGCGATGTGGCCTTCTCACACGCATGTAGTAGCAGCTTGTTCAATGGTGATGGTGATGGCTTTTTGCACAAACAAGCAAACAAAAAATGCAAATCAGATAACAAATCCATAAGAGGAAAAGATGAGGGGAGGGGAGGGGAGGGGATTTGGGAGGAAGATGGCTTACGTACGTACCTACCTACCTTTGGCCGGGGTGTAGGTGCTGCAGGCCGTCGCCGGGCCGAGGTGCTCCCCGCCGAGCCGAGAGCAGCCGGGCGTCCTTGGAGGTTGAGGTCGCCGCTTCGGCCATGGATCAGATCGGACGGCGCGGCCGGTGCCGCTTGCCGGGCGGGCCGAGGCGGCGGGGCAGCGGCGTGGAGAGGAGAGGGGAAGGGGATCGAGGCGAAAAGTAGGAGAGAGAGAGGATAGGTTTGGGCCGTCCGGGAGGAAATATGGATGGGGCGGCACAATACTAATGGCGCACCACCCTCGGTCGCCATAAGTACATCCATACTAATGGCGCACCTCGCCTGGTGCGCCATTAGTATTTGTTTTGATTTCTCGAGCCAACAGTTATCTTCCACCGACCGATCCACATCAAGTTCCCTCTACTAGCTTGACTGGTCACAGCCAGTTCTCACACCAGAGGTCCAGGTTTGATTCCTGTGCTCCACAATTTTTTTATGCATTTAAAATGCTGTTTGATACTTATTTGAGTTTAAATATGTTCAAACTTGTTTAAATCATAACAGTAATATTTTTTATAAGACAGTAATAATTTTTTAAAATATCATCAAACAGTAATCCCGGTGGAGCGGGGGAGGGTGCGGGGGGTGCGGGGGGTCGGCGGCGGCGGTTGAGTAGGGTAGGGGTGCGGGGGGTCGGCGGCGGCGGTTGAGTAGGGGAGGGGCACGGAGGGTCGGCGGCGGCGGTTGAGTAGGGGAATCGAGGGTGCGATGGGTCGGTGGCGGCGGCCGGGTGGACCGTGGGGTGCTCGGCGGCGAGGGGGACCGGATCTGGCGAGGTGGGATAATGATCGAGATGGAGGGGGATCGAGATCGAGTGTCCATGAAATTTAAAAATATTCATGATAGTTCAAAAAGTGCCCATGAAATACAATCGAGAAATGAAGGCTACGATTTAAATACAATCGATCTTAGCTAGCTATCTGTTCACAATCTTCTTGCCCTTCTTTTTCGCAAATGGATTTCTTCTGTGGAACAGACGTCCTTTAGGTAGGGTGGTCCGGCTTCGTCTTGTGGTGTATGCTGCTACTTCATCATCGTCGTCATGTTCGATCCTCGGGTTGCCGTACTTGTCGAAGTCTTGCTCATTGGCTACTCCATCCATTCCGATGATCTTCCTTTTGCCTCTCCTCACGACAACACTACTTGGCTTTGACGGGTCGGTAATGAAGAAGCATTGGTCAACTTATGAAGCCAGTACCCATGGCTCATTTTTTCGCGGTGACGTTCGCCCGCGGTCTTGGATTTGGCTTCGGGTATAACCATGGTTGTGTGTGCATACAAAAAATGTGCAACGTCTATTGGATAAAGTACACATGTATTTTCCTAGAATAAAATGAAATTGAATAAAAATTAAAATAAAAAATGAACATAATACAAAAACCAAAAAAATGATGAAAATTGTGCAACACATAAAACCAATAATAGAAACACAAAGAAAAACTTGAGTTTTTCTGGAGCAAAACAAAAACCGTGAGCTTGGCCTGGGAATTAATTGAATGGGAAATCTTTTTCAATAAATAAAGTGCACAAATTGATGTAATAAAAGAGATACAAATTATCAGTAAGATTAGGAAATTTACTATTATAGCTAGAAATTAATTTAATACCAAAATATAAACAAATGATTTCATTTGATATTGTTTGACGTTTGTTTGCTATATTTCTAGGCGTTTAATGAATATAACTTGACTTTGAGCTGCAAATGTGTGAAATAATGGCCAGAAATGCATAGTAGAAGAGTGTGAGAATGGCAGGAGCTACAAATCTATATCAACTTTTCTCCACTCTATTTTTATACTTGGTTATTTTCTATTACTTATTTTAAACCTATGTCAAAATTTGGCATCTTTCCGAATCTGTTTGCTACATTTAAGCCATTAAGTGCATTTCTACACATTTAACAAATATAATGCAATTTTGAATTCAAGTGGTAAAAGGTTGTCAAAATTGGGTTGAAAAAACATACTCATGTTCTCGAGTCTACGGTTAGGCCTTATACAAGAAAATGAAATGAATTCGAAACACGAGGGTGCCAAGACTCAACTCCAACACATGGAGTTTTCTGTTTTTTAATTTAGAGGGTGCCAAGACTCAACCCTGAACTCAATGTGCACCGTCGCCGTGGTGGCAGTGGCCACAGGGAACGTGGCCGAAACGGCGGCGGGCGCGACGAGGCGTCCGACGGTCGTGGCCAAGACCCTTGGGTTGGGTACTTGACCCCATCGGGTGCGTCGTTCCCACCCTCGTCGCCTGGTGCCCCCAAACTCTGCAGGCATCCTCGTGTCCCGACTTGCGTGCGCCTTGAGCATACCCGTTATGTATGTACCGGCATGCCGCTTTGCTCCGTCTGTGTGTTTCCCGGCGCTAAAGTGGATAATGGACACAAGAGCTGCGTCTCACGTCACCGGGACTTAGGTAGCCTCACCTTGTCTCGTTACCCATTAGCGTCTGATTCTCGTTCCATAACAATTGTAATGGGGCCCCGCCTTCTGTTGTTGCCATCGGTATCACTCTCCTCCCTCTCTCCCGTTTAATCTTTCCAAAATCCTTCTCTCGCCTAATATTGTTAAGAACCTTATTTTAGTCCGACAATTTACTCATGAAAACCTTGTTTCTGTGAAATTTGACTCTGCTGGTTTTTTTGTGAAGGGTCTGGTTAGCAAGGCCCTTCTCTTGAGGTGCAATAGTGGAGGTGATCTCTACCGTTTTCAAGCCAAATCTGATACGTCTCGAACATTGAGTTTTTTTTTTTTAATTTTGAAATGCAAACGGACTCCGAAAAGCATGAAAGTTCATGTTGGAAAAAATGTTAAGACGTTTGTCTTCAAATAAAGTACAAAAGAAATAGATTCCATTTCATTTATCCATGTCCAAGAACGAATTAAATTTAGTAAAATAAAACTAAAATAAGGGAAAAAAAGAAAGCCACAAAAATAGTAGTACGTACGTTGGATTTGAACAAGGACCTCATTTACATTTCTAACGCCACAAAACCACTGTATTAAGATACAGTTTTAATCTAAACACACACCGTCCTTTTTATAGTAGTAGAAGATATTTTCTGGCCTGCTGCCTTCTGATTGGCTGAACCAGACCTCCCACGGATCACGCCTCTCCACCGTCCATCCTTAACTGATCCAACGGTCCCTGCTCCTTCTACTCTCTATCTGTGCTTTCCCTGATTCTTATCCTCTCACACAGCCACACAAACGAGAGCACCATGCCAGCAGCAGCCGCGCCCGAGGAAATCCACAGCTCGCAGCCGTCGGACGCCGCCATCCGCGCGAAGGGCCGCCGCCCGCACCTCCCACCACAGCATGCCGGTGAACCGCGCCTTGCGCCGTCTCTCTCTCTCTCTCTCTCTCTCTCTCTCTCCTATATTCTCCTCTCTAATCTCTCTCCTCCTTGCAGCAATGGAGGCCGACCGCCCATGGCATCGCCCGAGCTCACCTCCCAGCAGTCGGTCTCCTTTGAATTTGTCGGGATCCGGCTAGATCCGGATGCCGTGGCCCCGTTCCTACTTCCGCGCCTCGCTTGGGTCGTCGGCCACCTCGACGATGTGATACCGCTCGCGGGATCCAGCGCCACCGCTGGCTAAGCCACTTCCTCCTGGAGGAGACGCCCCCACATCGGCGCCTCCCCACATGAACAGCAGCAACAAACGGCTCGCTATGGGCGTCTCTGGTGGTGTTTTTTTCTTGTAATTTTTTTAAAATAAGTTTGCCAGATCTGTGCCTGAAAAACAATGGCGCTGAACTCCGATTGACGTCCCGCGAGGGCTGGGCGGCGCTTGATGTGGTGGCTGCAGAATATCTCCGGGCAAAATAGTAGGCCAGATCTAGGGGAAAAATCTGTAATTCCAAGTTTTTGGTTGTGTATTTCTTCCTTTTGGTAAAAATAAAATTTAGTTATCTGGTATGTTTATGCAATTTTCCTTTTTATCTATAAGGCAATGAGCATATATAATCAAAAAAAATTCTTACTGACTCAAAGTTTCCATGGACCAAGAGAAACAAATGGATCGGCTAATGTCTCAATTAAAATTAGTGGGCCTTGGACGGATTGGAAATTTAATGGGCCAAAATTCTTATGATGGGCCGATGGTCTTAGATAGGGTTAAAATTTAGTGGGCCAAAACTCTGATTAGGCCGACTACTACATGGGCTGCCATGTCAGATCCATGTTGGCTGCCATGTCAGATGATGACGTGGAATGCATGCTTAACGCCGTTATAAGATAGTAAATTGTGACGGTCAAGAACTGTCACAGATCCTTGACGGCTTTGGAGATCCATCATGGAGTGCATGGTGGTCAAATTATGACGCGATATACATGACGGATTTAAAATCCGTCAAGGACGACCTACCATGACAGATTTGCACACATCTGTGACAGTGCGAATCCGTCATGGATTAACACATTTCTTGTAGTGACCATGGTGGTGAAATACCAGTCTTCTTTTAGGAGGCTCTTCGCCCATCTGACACGGAACATCGGGACCTTCTCTCCAGCATAGCTCAGCTCCCAGATCTCCTCGATCCTTCCGTAGTATCTGGCCCTTGTCATTCTGGGGTGTAGGATTCCATCGTTACCGAAGTTACGATAACCATCGCTCTTCATGTCCTTGGCCTCGGTGTAGAATGTGTAGCCGTCGATATCGTGCGCCTCATAGGTCATCGAGGTTGTGCTCGGCCACCGTGACAAGGCGAATATGACTTGTTCTTCCGCGGAAGAATCCTCATGTAAAGGGTACGGCTGAAGCTTACGCTTGAACCAACGCGTGAAACAAGAGTTGTGCTCTTTGATTATATCTCCGTCCGTCCTCTGTTGGCCTCGGTCATTGTACGTCTTCTTAATAACGGTTTTGTGCTCTACCACCCAAGGATCGACCACGTCTATGTGTTGTAGCGCGACTAGGTTTGCTCTTTAAAAGTCGGCGAGTCGACCCTCTAAGTCGACATGCATTTCGCGGCGACCCTCACGGTGACCCCATCCAAATGAGCCCGCCGAGGTGCTGTTAACGCAGGCGGACCAACGAGGTTCTCGATGCCTAGATAATTAAATGCGATGGGAGATGCACTCTTGATTGAAAAGCCCCTGGCTATACTTCCCTCCGGGCGTGACATGTTGCGAGCGTATCCTTTGATGACACCATTCATCCTTTCGAGCGGCGTCATCTTTGTGCGAGGCGTCGGCGAGTTGGATGATATCCTCCACTATATGGACCAGCGGATGCACCATAATGTCGAAGAATGCGGTAGAAGTACATCTCAAGCTTGCATAGTATCACCACGATCTCTTCCTGTAGCCTTCGAGTTGCCTCACGCCAATCGACTTCCGAGAGATGACGTCGAAAAAAGTTGCATAGGCCAAATAGCGTTTCACGCAGACGTGCGGCGTCCATGATCCCACCTGATTACCAGCTGGAAATGTCTGCGTCATCGACGCGTGACAATCATGAGACTTCATCCCATCGATCTTACCTTTTGGTCTAGGTATCTGCTTATCTTCCCAGCGTAACAGTAAGGAAGTTTTACTCCTAGGAGGCGGTGAAAAACTACTCGATCTCCTCGACTTAGAGTGAAGCACGCGGGAGGGTAGTCATTTCCGGTCTTCTTGGCCTTTTTGCCTTTCTGACGACTTATTGTGTCTGCTTAGCCTCATCATCATCATCATCATCATCATCATCATCATCATCATCATCATTAGCGTGAAGCTCACTGCCGATGCCCATTGATTTCAAGTCCGCCCTTGCTTTCGCCCATCTTTGGTCCTCTCGGCATGTTGAAGCGGTACCAAGCGGACTCTCGCACATTCTTCGTGATATGCATGACATCAAGGTCGTGAGGCACACGGTGGATCTTCCAAGACGGCAAGTCCCGAAAATGCAGACCTCGTTTTCCATACCTTCAAGAATGACTCTGGCGCCTTTCGCTTCTTTCCGGCTCTGGCGCCTTTTGCTTCTTTCCCCGGTGGCGGTCTTTCCAATTTTTAACAGCTTGTCTATTTCCTCGCCACTCCTCGTACCACAGGCGTTTTGGGTTCGGTTTCACCATCGAGCAGATCCTTGCGTTTCCTCCACGGGTCATCGTCGCGAAGCCACCTTCGATGTCCCATGAACACGGTTTTCAAGACCCGGGATCTCTATCTAGTGGCGATACATTGTGTCATCCATGCACCTTACGCATCCGTAAAATCTGTGGACTACCCGCCTTGCGAGATATCCGTAATCGAGATAGTCGTGCACCATCGTGAGCGGTCGCGGCTCTCATAGGGAAATATTCTTTCTCTGCGGCGTCCACGTATTGGCTGGCGTTTTCCACGGCGTGTCAAGCTCCTCTTTCGGCAGCCCGGTCTGATTGATGTCGTTCCTGGTTGTTTCGCCCTTCAATTAGCATACTCATGTGAATGTACTTCCTCTTCATGCACAACCGGGGAAGGTTGTACATCCACACAAACACGGGCGGTGCTATGTGTGCTTCTCTGGTTGCCAAACGGATTGACTCCATCGGTGCTCGCGCCAAAGACGATATTCCTTGGATCGTTCCCAAATTACGGTCTTGAAGTTCAACGCTTGCCACTAGCTCGCATCCTTAGGGTGACTCAAGCATCTTGGCTTTTTATCTATATCCGGATCATTTGCGTCATCTTCGCTTCTTCTCCTCCCTATCTGCGTGCCAACGCAGGAGCTTTGCTACCTTAGGGTCCGCGAAATACCGCTGCAGATGAGGAGTGATCGGAAAGTACCACACCACTTTTCGAGGAGCTTTCTTCCTCTTCTTGTATCGAGTGAGTGACGCCGCACACCGGACATATGATAGACTCCGCGTGCTTGTCCCGATAAATGATGCAATTGTTCATGCACACATGGTATTTCACGTGCGGTAAATCCAGAGGACACACGATTTTCTTCGCCTCCTCCAAACTGGTCGGGCACTTGTTCCCCTTGGGAAGACGTTCGTGCCAGAATGACATGTTCTCGTTGAAGCATGCGTCGGTCATTTTGTGTTTTACCTTCATCTCCAGAGCCATGAGCCATGAGCCACGAGCGTTATCCGGGGTGATTCCTGGCTTCGTGGGGTGAAATGGGTGTGTACTAGTTAAATGTGTTTCTCTTTGAAATCAGTAAGCGGAACTAGTCCTTCGTGACTACGGAAATCCGTTGGCGTGGTCAGTTCATCCAAACTCTGCAGAGTCTCAAATCTTTCAATTATCTTGTACTTTGTTCAAGTACTATATTCATCTTATCTTGTCGATATCGGCCTCGGTGTGAACTCCGGTGGGATTTATGTGTGATAAATCCGGTTTAAAGATTTTTCTTGTGGATGGACTAATCTTGTTATTTACATTCATTACAAGCCCTCTCTGTGATGTCGCTCGGACATCCGGCGGTAACATACACATTATTTACTCTTGTTATAGGCCACATGCGTGATGTCGCGGAGACGTCCAAGCGGTGGCATATCTGTTATTTACATTTGTTGCAAGCCTTATGTCTGCGATGTCGCTCGACGTCCAAGCGGTGGCATTTCTTTCAAAGCCCTTTATGTGATGTCGCTCGAGACGTCCGATTGTGGCATTTATTTTAAAGCCCTTTATGTGGCCGCTCGGGCGTCCGACTATGGCATTTCTTTTAAAGCCCTTTATGTGATGTCGCTCGGGCGTTCGACCGTGGCATTTCTTTTAAAGCCCTTTATGTGATGTCGCTCGGACATCCGACCGTGACATTTCTTTTAAAGCCCTTTATGTGGCGTCGCTCGGGCGTCCATTGTGACATTTCTTTCAAAGCCCTTTTCGTGGTGTCGTTAAGGCGTCGATTGCGGCATTTCTTTTAAGCCCTTCATGTGGTGTCGCTTAGGCGCCCATTGCAACATTCATATTATTTATTTACCTTTCGGCGTTGCTCCGGACACCGATCGGTTTTCGCTATTTGTTTTATTTATCAAGTCCTGCAATAATATCGTTGTCATATGAGCATCATCCTTTATTCATGATGCATTCATGCATTCATTGATTATATCTTTTGTCCGAACTGTCTTGCGAGTACTTTCAAAGTACACACGGCTTGTTGATTTGGCGGATGTTGATGAAGGCGATCTCTTGGATGAAGAGTTTGATAGCGAGTCCGACGCCTAGAGGAGTCGGTCGATCCGTGCGATCCTGTTTTGGTCATTGTATTATCCGCTTCCGCAAACCCCAAATAAATTCATCGAGCCTCCCCCGACGCTCGATGAGCTGCCAGTTAGGAGTCAAATTATCCACCATTTTTCCTCGAGCTAGTAGCATGCCACCACACTCCTGTGTCATGACCGCCCATATGTAAGATATTGGCGAGTTTGTAATAAATTGTTGAGCAGCCTCAGCCCAACCTTGTAATATATTTGATGCTCTTGGTTCTCTGTTTATAAAGCATTTGTCTACGAGAAAGGATGACTTTTTCCTATACTAGGATTAAAAGATCGGTTTTATCAATAAACATTTTATTGAAAAGCCGGTCGTGACATATATTGCTGAGCCTCGTAGGCATATACATATGAGTACATGATCTTCTTGAAGTACAAGGCAAGATAAAATAAATTGTACACTATCCTATGTTTTTAAAATAATCTTGATAATCAACATATACACGCAAGAAGCGCGTGTAATAGGTAACTTCACGCGGCTCATGGGCCTAGCGCAGATTAACTAGGACAGACATGTGTTTCAATTATTTTCTGATTGGCAGCACCCTCGTTCTTCACCGAGATGCTAATGGCATATTGTGAAAAGATTATTTCAATTGCTCGCCGAGTTCAATGATGCTTCATTGAATATGTTTAATAATCAGCGTATTACGATTTTCATGTGGTGGATGTAGACTCTACAACTGTAGCATTACGAGTTTATTAGTCTAATATAGTTTTTTTAATAAGAAAGAAAAACATTTTTCAAGAATGAGAAAGAGTAATTTTAATGGATGCAAACTGAATTTATGACATCACTGAGAGGAAATACATATAGTTAGTAGGTATTAGTGAGTAATTATACGGAGAATTATGAAAATGATTTCCCTCCTACAAATAACGTTACCATGCATGTTTATCCAAAAAGCGTTTACTTCCATTCTTAGCTAGCAGTCACATGACCCATCCCTCACCCCGCTCCATTGCTATAAAATCCCCACCATAGACTACAAGCAATCACACAAAGCAGACAGTGCCAGTTACACATCTCTAGCGAATCCGGAAAGATGGTGTCCTCCTCTGGTTCCACTGCGTTCACCACCTTGACCGACTCGTCATCGTCTTCCAACAAGGAGGTGCGGTAGGCACGTTTAAGTGCAGGTTTTGCCCATGCACTTTCAAGACCGTCTTGGCGGGCCAGCCACCGGAAGGTGCACAACCACAAGCCGCGCATGGAGCGTCGTCCGCTTTGTCCCTGCCGCGCATGACACAGGCGCCGTCGTCGCCACCTACTTACTGGCACAACTTTGCATGCCAACCTGTTTGCCGCCCACTACTACCCCAGGCCCGCTTCATGTCGCCTTCGTTGCCATGGCAAACCGGCACAAGCCTTGCTGGCTCAACCATCCTCTGCAGTGTTGGCGCCGGGCCGGCCGCTACCACGGGACCGGAGATGGAGGTCACACACGCCCGACAAAGGGGCACGTGAAATGAATCGGGGAAGAGACTACTTCGACGGGATTGATCTCACATTGAAGCTCTAGGATTAAGGCTTGGATTGTTTTGGGGTCACCTAAATGTTTAAGTTGTTCCGTTAAGTTATCTGAATTACGTATTTGCTTCGCTTTACTTTAGCTGTGCTTAATCATATTTGCCTGCGATTCAAAGATGTGATCGGTTGATGTACCCAGCAAGCAAAGTTCAATTCAACCAAATGGTTATATCGGGATGGTTTTCTTATAATGTGCGTATTGTTATTTGGAAGGATGATCCATCTGTTTAAACTGTTCGAACCAAGAAAAAATTTGGCATGACTTTCCCTAAAAATAGGACCAAAAAGAATGCTTAATGCCAAAATTCTCGCCGAAACGGAAATGAATCAACATTCCGGCAAAATATTGGCAACTATCGCATTTCAAATACGGTACACCTCCAAACACAAACACATATGCAACACAACAAACATATGCAACACCACGAACATACATAGATCTAGCTAGGCCATAAAAAGTGCATGTGCACATTGTTGTAGGGAGAACAACATAAATATAGCTTCCCCCTTACTTACCTATCAAAACAAGGTAATTTAACCACTTAATTTGAATGAATCTATGGTGGAAATGAGGTGAAAAAGAGGAGGCACCGAGACAAGGAGGAGGTGGAGAGAATGAAGTGGGGAGAAAGTGAGTGTGGCTAGGAGGCTGTCCAAAATATCTTGTTGCTGCCCACTTATTAATGGCGCACCAACTCTAAATGCGCCATTAGTAATCCAGGTTACTAATGGCGCACCTTCTGGTGGTGCGCCATTAGTAGTTTTGCAAAAAAAAAACAAACTAATAGCGCACTATTCCACGGCACGCCATTACTAGTTTAAACTAGTAATGGCGCCGCGATGAAACAGTCGCCATTAATAGTTTTGCAAAAAAAGAATAAAAATATAATAAAAAACAACATTAGTGGCGCACTCTCGATAGTGCGCCATTACTAGTTACAACTAGTAATGGCGCACTGAGTCTGGATGCGCCATTAGTATGTTTGGACAGGCGCACTAGTTAAAAAAAAATTTGATACTAATGGCGCACCTTGGGCCAAGTGCGCCATTAGTAGTTTCAACTCTAATGGCGTATCAGATGGTGGTGCGTCCTTAGTATATACTAATGGCGCACTGCTTGTCTGGTGCGCCATTAGTGTCAATCCCATCTATAGCCCTTTTTCTAGTAGTGATAAACCCTATCTAGAGGTTGCAAAATCATAACGACCATATATATGGCATCTTAATTCTTTCACCACTTTGACCATTGATGGACTAAGATCTATCCACCAAGTATGACATCTAATATATTTTCATCCCCCTTTGACAATAATGAACCGAGCGCATGCATCATGTTAGCGTAATATCCTAGCTAGTTTCAACGAAAACTGACATGGAATAGTGAAACAGAAGGTCTGATTTCTAAAAAAACAACATCAAATAATTAACAAGACAGAGATATATGTGCCATGCGTCCATAAATTTGGTTTTGGCTGAATCCAGCAAAGACCTCCAAAAACCCTGGACCTTTTTCTTATAAGATAACAACTCCGGCCTGCCTATGTCGAATATCTCCAACTTATGATCTGGATCCTCTTGACGGCCATCCAGATGCTCGGAGAAGTATACAGAATTCATCATGAGCCCTGTAATGCTTGCTCCACCATGGCCTGACATGAAAATATTTGAACAATGTCCAGTGGCCAACATCCATCACTCTAGACCTTATCTGTTTCTTGGTGAGTCATCACACATGTAGACCCGGGTGTGGTGGGTGTTATTCTCAAGCACAGTGCCAACGAGGTGAAGCTTGCCGTCCACTTGCAGGTACATGCAGGGGTACATCCATTCCGGCGGACTGAAGCATCTCCACAACACCCTCACACTCAGAGTAGCACCGACGAGGTTGCAGACGGAGATCCCGACGGCTTCACCGATTGCCAGGAACGTGCTGCCGTAATAGTGCAATGACCTCTAATATCATCTGACCACGCTACACCCAAGCAAGAAAACATAGCAAAACTTTTCGAAAAGTACAAAACTTTTAGGGAATGATTATGAAAAAATGTTATAGACACTTGCAAAGTTTGGTCGTCAAATGACATCCGAGGAGCTCTATGCCAAAAAAATTAGAAATTCTGCTCAAACAATGCACATACATTTTGAGTAATTTTGTATTTTTGTACATAGCTCCTCGAATAACATTTGACCACCAAACTTTGCAAGCACCTATAAGTTTTTTTCATAGTCCTTCCCACAAAGTTTCAGATTTCATTGAAATGTTTTGCTATGTTTTCATGTGTGGGTGTAGCGGGGGAGCACCAAGCTGGTGTGTAGATAAACCACTCTCAAAGCACATTGTATCTGGCGGGAGAGGAGTGTGTATGCAGGATGCATGCGCTCATGTTTCCTTACTACTCCCTTCGTTTCTAAATACGGAGTGTAAGTCTCTTTTAGAAATTTCAATATGGACTACATACAGGTGTATATTGACGTATTTTAGAGTGTACATTCACTCATTTTGCACCGTATGTAGTCCTTATTGGAATCTCTAAAAAGGCTTATATTTAGTAATGGAGGTAGTAGAAAATATTTGGTTTTTAATTTCTGCAGCCAAAGCATATCCAGGGGAATACCGGTACTTCCGTTAGAACACAACTAGATTTGGCAATTCTACTTATGGCTACATGACAACGCAGACATCACGAATGGCTTGCCCATGAGAAACACATCAGAATCACATGATATGGATGCAACACAGAAACAATCACATATGCGATTAAAAATGGGGAGGAAAGAAAGGGTTTATCATCATTATACTTGTAGCTGCACCCTTGAGCCGACGCACAAGGACATCCACCATGTCGAAGTTCACCACGAGCTGGTTCCTGCGGGCCGGAAAGCAGAGTGACAAGATCGATGAGTACCCGATTGAGACGAGATAACAAAAGCAGAGGAAGAGATTAGGGCGCAGGTAGAGGCGGTGATGTCGTGAGGATCCTGTTGGTGTTGTTGATGAAGAGGTTGATGAGTTCGGCGACGTAGCCCGTGGCTGCACCGCCATCCTCCTCCATCGATTGCGATTCTTTGGAACTTCTCATCCAACATGTCCTAGATGGATCACATCACGAGAAGGCAAAGATACACTAGTTAGCGAGCCCATGGAACAACCACACTACCGGGGTCTAGATGGGAGGGACGCCGAGGGGTGGACTCACCGAGGCGAACATGGACGCAACATGGATGTTTAGTTGGGCCTGGCGTGGCGGTGACCATTGTGAGGAGGGGCTGGAGCGGATTTAGTGGCGGAGAACTTCTTTGAAGGGATCTGAAATTGTGGTGGTGGTGGAGGATAATATTTGGTTTTTAATTGCTGCATCCAAAGCATATTTAGTTTCATGTTGGATATATATAGTTGGAATGCATTGAATGCGTTCGTATTTACTTGCAATTTCTGGCCTTCTCCGTGTTCCCTCTCTCATGTTGAATGAGCATTTGCAACACAAATGTCATGTAGTCTAGCAGTGTGGCCTCGCTGCATCTCTCTTCCACATTGCATCCCTTGAATTATCTACAGCCAGATATAGCAAATCCAGCCCCCTAAACATCCGCAGACGTGCCCGAACATGGGCCTGCCCATCAGCCGGAAACTGACGATGTCTCGGCTTGGCCAGGAGCCTTTGGGCGATGCACCATAGGAGCTCGCATGACAGATCCGTGATGCGTCCCAGCCACTTGGCCTCCAGTCTTGGACTTCTCTGAAGAATGGAGGGGCCCGCCATTGTCTCGAGGAAAAGAGAGTGAAATGGATTGCTATGACTTAGGTGGTTCGTGGCTGGCCAAAGGGGAGGTGATCTAGTGATGGATCATGACCCAGGACGGGGAGAGGGGGAGTTTTGCTTAATGAAAAAAATGCATACTGCACTTTATTTTACAAAATTGCAACTTAATGAAAAAGTACAAGTTGCAACGAGGTTTGAAATTTTGCTAACACAAAAAATCTATAGCTCACTAAAATATCCAATTTCGTAAAAAAAAAAATTCTTTTGGATTTTGATCTATAATAATTCATGGCATTTTAATAATTTTATCTAACTTAAATTTGGTTTCAATCTGGTCCAAACATTTGAGTTACATATAATTATGAAATTAGTGATTCTATTTTTTATGTTGAATCCCAGGTTTAGTGACATGTGTTGTTGCTGAAGCGTCGTGCTGACAACTTTTAACAAGTGATAGACGATGGGGAGATCTTTAGAATAAACTCATGGCATTGGGCCACAAGGCGATGCACAGCTTGTCACCGGGGTTGGCTGACATAGGTGGACGAGGTTGCGGACTTCCTCCATGACGTTGCTGAACCTGTTCACTGGCGCTACCGCCCATCTCCCAGCAGCGCATGCGGAGGCTCCAGTGTATCACTCGCACTACTTATCATAGTGAGCATCGAATAGGGCATAGTACTCTTTTTCTAGACTTCTTTTAATCTCGACTTAAATCATCATAACTTAGTTTCAATTCAAAAGGTGCTTACCACACATCCCGTGTGGTAATAGGCATAGTGCTCGACTCCACAATTCAAGTCATTCCAAAACTTTGCATTTAGAAGTTCTCAAAATTTCCCGAAACTATTCTACATGTGCGCTTGTGTATTCTATGTAATGTGTAATGTTTTATTAATAAACAGTCCTCGGATCCCTGCAAAAATAAGTATATCACTACAACATTTGAGCAATACAAGAAGTACACATTTGTGTATTTGAAATATCAAATAGTAGGTTATTTTAGATCCACATATTTATCCCTTTTGTGTATGTACCACATATTACCCGCAAGAAAAAATGTGTACATACCATATATTGAAATATGTCTATTGAACAAAATTATAGCCACATATGTCACATTCATATGCATCTAAACGTAAGCATGTCTGGCCGGACGGGAAAAAAGTCGAGTGACGTATGGGACCATCTTGGTAGGAAGTGCAATAAGGAATAAAACCCACCACATTTGTGGTTAATTTTGATTAAGATGAAAGAATTCCCCTTAAATAGGGTAATCTTTGTCAAAATAAGCCAGGGATGGCCTTCTTCAGACCACTGGCCTCCTCGTCAGCACGCATGGCGTGTCCTTCGCCTCATTGCGCATGCGGTGTGTATCCTTCAAGCTTGCTGGAGCTGGGCCACCTCCTCGGGGGCTGCGGGGCAATCCAAATTCAGAGCTCAAAACAGAACAATACTAACATAGGAGAATATGGACTAGGAAGACGAGAACTTACGGGCACATGCGCGCTCCAAGTTCTCATTGGCGCACTGTTGGGCCTTAAGCTGTTTGCGTAGCTCCAAATTCTTGGAGGCCAGCTCGGGGTCCCGGTCTTCCCGTTCCCGCAAGATGAATACATATATATTCAATAAACCGCGAGCCTCGAAAGTAGTAGGCTTAGTTGAACAAAAACTAAGCCTGATACTAGGCCGATACCACACTCAGACCTGGGGCTACGACTATCATAAACAACTAGCAAAAATAAAAAATACTTACTGTGAACTAGGGTCACTAACAATCCAAGTGTCCGGATGGTGGATTAGAAGAGCTTCATCTTGATGTCTCCATCCATGGTGCCCCTGGTCTCCTCCGACACGTCCGACCCCTACTCGCTCCCCTTTGGAAGAGAGAGGTCGATGACACCACAACCAAGTGCGTCACCACCCGTCTCTCCTTCGTATGCCTCATGTCCAGGTGAGTGTCCTCAGACTTTGAGGCATGGGCGGCAGGCCTCGGCGGAGGCACAAGTGGGAGCGTGACCTTGGGTGCAGGCTCCACTGGTGACACTGCGTCAGGCGACACCACAATACGAATAGCGCTAGGCAGCCTTGCCTTGATAGTGATGGCGGTTGCCTCCTTAGAAACATCAGCATGGGACTTCCCCGCCCCACCTCGGTGGCAGAAAGAAAGTCAGTTACCTACGGCTCGGGCCCGATTACAACCATGGGCTCCTAAATAACAAGAGAAGAAGAAGCAATTGCAGATCACCAGCAGGCAGAAATAAGATTACGTCTCATTGCGCCTAAAAACGAAAAAAAAGACAATGACAATGCCCTTACCTCCTCTGGTCATGGAGGTCTCCGACGACTGCTCCTAATCATTCCCTGTGGACGATCACCAGACGCCGGGGCTTTAGGCACCACCAGTAGAACCTCAAGCCACACTGACCTCCTTGATTGAATGGGCGGGCCTGAAGGGGTGAGACTTAGGTGGGGACATAGAGAGTATCATCAAGAAGCAATGTTAAAGACATAGGCAGAGGACTTACCAGCCTTTCACATGGACGTTATGCTTCTGCGGCGGCTTCAACACCATGACAGGGACCGCCTGCACTAGAGGCGCCCAGAGCCCCAATGGCCTCATCGATTCTCGGTTAGCCTTGTTGTTGCTCTTGAGATCCCACCATGATGGAGGAAGCCTCTCCGTTGTGGCCCCTCTTCAGACCCCGCGAAGGTGAAGGCACGGTGGTGTAAGCCACCGAAAACCGAGCAGGACGTCTGACATTGTCAATTCCAACACTGGAGACACCACGAGAAACCAAGACACCACTTCATGAAGGGGACGGTGTTGGCATGCTGCCGTCATTCGATCCGGACAACCGGACCTAGTTTTTCCCCCAGTGCTCGAAGAGGGACACAGCGAAAGGCCATGTCAATGCCCCCAAAGGGATGACATCCTCATGTGTCGCCGATACCAGCATTAGTAAGCTGAGTGGAGATTTCACCCTGGCCTTTGACACCTCTTCAATCCTACAATCATATGTTTGGTTGGTCATAGATCAATTGTTGTGTAGCATTCATTGTGATTTAGATAGCAGGGCTGGCTGTAAAAACATAAATTAAAATAGTCATAAAACATTTTTTGCTTCCAGACTGTTTTCAGGACTCAAGCTAGTAATGGGAACCTAAAATTGACCAAGGGCTGTCTAACAGAACCGTCTTTAAAGCCATGTTGTGTACGCGCAAGAAATAGGTGGCTAACACGGGTCGTGGGGCTAGCGCAGTTAACTAGGACGGACATGCATTTCAATGGTTTTCTGACTGGCAGCACCCTCGTGCATCACTGAGATGCTAATGGCATATTGTGAAAATATTATTTCAATTGTTCGCCGAGTTCAATGTTGCTTCATCGAGTATCTTTAACAATCAGCCTATTGCGATTTTTGTGTAGTGAAAGTAGACTCTACAATTGTTCTCCTCAATGTCCTTGAAGTTTTATCCAGTGTAATCTTCTTTTGCCGTGTGTTTGTTTGGATCTAATGAATTGTGGGTTTATGATCTGAATATTCATGAGAAATATTTGAGTCTTTTCTGAACTTATTTATGCATGATTGTTATAGCTTTGTATTTTTCTTTGATCTGTCAGTTTGGTTTGGCCAACTAGATTAAATTATATTCAGTGGGAGAGGTGCTTTCCGATGAGTTCAATCTTGCGGTGCTCTATTCCAGTGACAGAAAGGGACATGACATGTATCTGTATTGTTGCCATTAAGGATAAAACAATGAAGTTTATTCATATTAGTTGATTTTACTTCGGCTAAATCATGTCATCTTGCTTAAGGCGTTACTCTATTTTTATTAATATGATACCCTAGATGCATGCTGGATAGCGGTGGTGGGTGGAGTAATAGTAGTAGATGCAGGAAGGAGTCGGTCTACTTGTCTCGGACGTGATGCCTATATACATGATCATGGCCTTCAATATCGGCATAACTATGCGCTTTTCTATCAATTTCCCAACAGTGATTTGTTTACCCACCGTATGCTATGTGTTCGAGAGAGAAGTCTCTAGTGAAAACTAAGGTCCCCGGGTCTACTTTTATCATATATAAAAACACAAATACCTTGCTCCAATTTTCAGTTTTATTTTATTTTATCTTCACAATTTATCTATGTACCACTACAAGATTTAATCCTTGCAAGTAACCGCCAAGGGGATTGACAACCCTCTTGTTTGCATTAGGTGCAAGTATTTACTTTTGTCTATGCAGGTGCTGTTCACGAGGCTTTGTGTGATTCTCCTACTGGATTGATAACCTTGGTTCTTAAATGAGGGAAATATTTATCTCTATTGTACTGCATCTCCTCTCCTCTTCGAGGAAATCCGAACGCAGCTCACAAATACCAGCAGCCACGGGGACAGCACAGGAGCAAACAACCTCGGGGTAGCGGTGGACCGAGGCGGTACTATGACCCAAAGGGGCAATGCTGCGGTAGCGGGTGAGTCGGTGCAACCATGGGAACGACATCGGGACGGCGGCGTGGACCGCGTGATACTGCGCTACGGCCCAAAAGGGCGACGAATCGACGACGTGGGTTGGTGCAGCCGCGGGAGAACCACGGGACGACGGCACTGCGGCCTGATGGGGCAACACAGTGCCAGCGCGTTGCTCGATCAGTGGAGGATGCCTTGTACTTGGGGCGGCGAGGCTGGTGCAGATCGACAAGCCGGCAGGAGCGGGCCGCCGTGTCACGCGAGGCCGCCGGGTCGAAGAAGAGGCTGGGTGGTCGCGCCGGTGTTGGAGTAGAGGCGCGGGGGAGGGGGGGGTCGATGGTGGCGGCGGGCGGCGCAAACCTATTTTAGATTGAAAAGACAAAAATAAACGCCAATCAGTGCGAGCGGCGAGAGAGAGAAAAACCTGGATCAAAGGATGAGGAAACTACATGGATCCGGGTCTATTGCAACAAAATGGATCGTCGCAATACATGCCGATTTGTGGCAATAGGTACCTATTGCCACGAAACAACATTCGTTGGCAGCCGTTGCAACTGGACACATGGTAATAGGTTATTGCCACAAAAAACAATCGTGGCAATAAAGTCTGCTATTGCAACAACCATGTGCAAAGTTGCCTCATGTTTTCTGGTGGCAACCCTCACCTGATGCCACAATTTACTTTGTGGAGATAGCTTTCATGCAACATGTAACAAATCATGGAAACTAATAGCTCGTGGCGATAGAACATTTGTGGCAACAACCTATGCCAATGACGCTCGTTTTGTGGCGCATACTCTTCCGTGGCAATAGTCAATTGTGGCAATAAACTATGGCAACAATCCTTGTTTTCATGGTATTAGGCATTTTGCCACGAATTGCTACACTTGTGGCATTAACTTATGGCAACAAATATTCCAGTCATCGTAACAAGAAATTGCAATATACTAGTTTTGGTGGTGATAAATATATATCACAACCGGTGCAATGTTTGTTGCGAGAAACAATTGCGACAATTTAAACTTTTCGTGGTGCTAACATGTGGCAACCAAAAGTGGGTTGTGGCAATAGCCTATTGCAAGCGTAAAAAAAATACAAGTATTCAATTACAATATTCAAAACCATATGTATAATATGTCGATTCATAAAATTCATAATTCTCATAGCAAATATCCATCAAATGATACTCAAATGTAATTTTGACATCCTAATTAAGGGCCAAGAATAAACTATCTGTAATCTAGAGTCCAATGGAGCTACACCTTTGGATCCCGCAATCAAGAAATCAAAAAAAATTCTAGTTAATGAGTCCAACATAACATACGCCATACAATTATTCTAGCCCCATTATCAAAAATAACTATCGCCTGGAGTAATACTGTGTCAACAAGCATGTAACTCAGGGATCAAAACAGTTTTACAAGTGCAAATGTCTAAAGCATAAGCACAAGTACATGTACCAAAAGCATCCACTATTGATTTAAGTTGCAGCTCAATCTATAGTTTCACCGTCGTACTTGATCTGACCTCGATGTTCACGAGCATGTCGGCCTGCGCAACTCAAAGCTGAACCAAACCAGCCAGGTCACAATGGTTAAGTGACACTGGACCAAGCCGCCTACGAGCAGGAGCAACCTAAGGCAAACCGCACTTCATGCACTTATGCACCTCACATATTAGAAGTTTACATATTAGAATAGGAAGGAGGATACTAAGCTACCATGTAAAAAACACTAGATCATTTGTAGATTAAAAAATTGACAAGAACCCATATTCATTTACATGAGACATGTCATATGATTACATACCAGAAATAAGTTCAGGTTTCTTAAGGATGAGAAATCTGCTCCTAAAATAACAATGCTATGTGCAGACTTGGAGAATGACATGACAGGTTATTTACTACTCCATAAGTATGATTGTACCTAAGCAAAAATACCATTCTACTACCACAACCATCCATTCAACTGGCAAGATCCGATGATATCAGCGCACACGTACTAACATCACAAAGGCATGAGAGAATAAAGGAAACCAAGAGAGATACATGTGGATGATAACATCGACATTGATCTTGGTTGAGTTAGCCTCGGTGAAGAGATGGATGATCTCCATGGTGTGATTTATGATACGCACGGCCATGATATTCTTGCTGTTGTTGCATCCGTGCACTCGATGAGGGGGCACCAATGCCTCCAAATAAAACAAAATCATCATCGTTAACCCATAGCTTCAAGTACAAGCTAAGTATATATCAAGTGACAATGAAAACAAGTTGAGAAAAACACTGAAAATAATTATTTCATGTCATGCAGAGTTCAAACAGAATAAATATGTGCATGCTGCTGCTCCGTATCGTCCACGGAGAATGCATGCTATTCCGAAGCGAACAAACATGTAATAGCTAGTGTTCTTGAGCTAGTATGGAATTGAATTGAGCTAGTATAGGAGACATGTAGTTACTGCTGCTAGCATATATGGAAATCAATAGAGCTGCCTGTGCTTGAGCTAACTTGATGGTAGCATTTATAGTAGGTACAGATTTCACTTAAGAAATGAAAGTTTCATGAACCAAAGGATTATTAGTATTAATAATTTGAAAGGAAGCTCGCTGTTTCCCTCATCTATTATCCATGATTTCCTTGTTTGAAGCAAGCATCATCAAACAGCACAATCACAATCGAATTGTACAGAGAAACTAAACCAATATTTGCTGTTATGTTGTGTTCATAACAATTGCAATTGATGTCCACTTCAGATCATATGTTCAAGGGGTGGAAAGAGAGGTTGGAGCTCACCACGTGTGGGGGCAGGGGAGGAGGAGAACGTCCTGTAGCAGCAGTTTCTCCTCATCGGAGCAGTACCTGCAAGAAACAGAGCCTTCAACATGTCTAGATCGGGAAGAGAAATGGAAAAAATAAAAGAACAGAACAAAAAAGGACAACCCTCCATGGCGTCCTATACTGGGAGCAGATCCTCTCTCTCCGGTCTGCAGCGACTCAGGCACAGGCCACATCAACGGCACCAGCGCCAGGTGGGCCTTTAGGGGCCTCGCTGCTTATATGGACGAGCCAGTCATCGAGGTGGCAAGTGCCTTGCAGCGACACAGGTACCGGTCGCGGCTGAACGGGAAGACATACCGTTGGCGCCATAGACCCCGTCCGTCAACGCTCGGGAAGTGGAGGTCGTCGCACCGTTCGGCCGTGCGTCCTCCACGGTGCTGCTCCCCATCGATCGGTGGATGCAGACCCCTTGGCGGCCCAGCGTGGAACCTGCAAATGGTTCGATGTTGGCCTGGGCGTCGTAGACTCGAGGGGGTTGTGCTTGCCTTCGGTGAGGGGATGGTGGAAGGGAGATGCTGGGAGAAGGAAGATGTGGATTAGGGGAAGGAGGAAGGAAGGCACTGCGAGGATCTGGGAAGGATTGGCGGATACGTCTCCTCGTGGGTGGAGAACAAACACGGGAGATGAGAACGAGTCTTTCACCGTTGGATTGGAGAGGATCTGACGGCTATGACCGGCGATCCGTGTGAGGGTAGAGTGAACCGATTAGAAGCCACGGTTTTCTTCACCCACGATACAGGCATACTCAGCTAGGAACTGTAAGTGCATCTAGTGCCCCTTAGTGATTTTGGTGTATTGAAGACTTATAGGTTAAGAAACTAATGTGTTTATGAGTGTACACAGGTCTATAAGTCTATGAGGAGTTTGATATTTACAGAGAAAGTCGACCCCTAAAAATGAAGTTCTTCGACTGAAGACTTTGACTTTCTGAAGACTTTGAAAGTGAAGAAATTGGTGTGACCTTGAAGACTTGGTATTCATTTGAGGAACATGAAGCGTGAAGACTTTTGTTTTCGTAGTTTCGTTTTCTCTTTCTTGAGTCATAGGAAACACCGTCTTTGTTAAAGGGGGTCGAGGAAATACTAAGGAAAAATTTCCATGTGATGCTCAACTCAAAATCCTACACCTACCAATCCCTTGAGTGAAGCCTTTGGAAATCTCATACAGTTCAGTCAATTTCTTGATGTGAGCGAAGTTCTTACAGTCGCTGAGGAATTTGTTCTGACTGAGGAGTTAGGAATTCGCCAGTGCAGATTGCCTACACAGGGAGGAACATGATAGCCCTGAGGAATTTGAGATTCAAATTTCCGACCGTTGCTGTCTTCTTGGCCACCTGTCCCAAAATATCTTATCCACCTAACGGTCATATCATTGAAGGGCATTTATGTCTTATCATGTCGGGCTGCTCCCTAGGCTATAAATAGCCGCCCCCTACAACCACTAGCTGGTTGGCTGCTCCATGAAACTTGACACTTGTCATTTGGGAACAACCCATCCTCCGAGGACTTTGAGCGGAAATCATCGAGTGAGGAAAAACCCAAAACCAAACCCCTACAAACCCAAAGTGATTGAGCATCACTGAAGAGATTGATCCTGCGTGGATCCGGCGCTTGTTACCTTTGAAGACTGTGCTTCTTCCAGACGGTTAGGCGTCATGGTCTAGAGCATTCAAGAGGAATTGTGGATCACCGAGTGACCGAGTCATGAAGGTTTGGAAGTCGCTGAAGACTTACCACGAGTGATTGGGCCGAGTGCATGTGACCTTAGTTCAAGGAGAACACAATGAGGACTTGGTGTCCTGAGCTGCGTGCTTTCGGCCATTTGGGTGTCCGGACTGTGTGTCCTCGAGTTTAAATACTCAACCCGCTCCAACCAGACGTACAACTGAGATAGCAGTTGGAACTGGTCTACCAAATCATTGTCTTCACCAACCTAACTAGTTCTATTTCCTCAACCCTTTCATTTCCTCATTACTGTGTTGATTGTTCGTTCATATCTGTGTATGAAGACTTTGACTGAAGACTTTCTCAATTTCCTCAGTTCAATTTCTTCAGTCTGTTTGTCTTCATGTTGTGCTATCCTGTGTTTACGCTTTCTGTACTCTTTGATTGTCTTCATTTCATCATGACGACCATGCTTGCATTCTGTTATGCATATTTCTGAGTACTTATTCCGCTGCAAGTAGTTCTTCACTTAGGAATTTCCTCACCGCAAATTCCACATTGAAGAATTCATAAAAATCGCCTATTCACCCCCCTCTAGTCGATATAACGCACTTTCAGGAACCTAATGGGCACTTGTTGACTCGGCCCAGCGGCGAGCAAGGCAGCCCAGCGGTGTAATGTAATGTGGCGTATGGTGGAGTGCGTTTGTAACGCGTTGTAATTAACTGTGGATGGGGTTCTCCTCCCTTTTCTTCTCTTAATATATAATATGCACACTCGTGCGTATTTGAGAAAAAAAAGTGAGACATCGTTCTAAAATAATTTGCAGAAGAATTACCATATTACCCCAGCACACTTTTTACATCTACATACTACATATATTTTATTTTTAGAAGTTTCAATATTTTTCAAAATGATTTAATACATTGTTATCATTTCATATGGGTTTAATAAACTTAGAAAGTTTAATACTTGTTATAGTTTAAATGAATTTATGTCTCCTTATTGAATAAGTTAATTTGTTATCATTTCATTGAACAATATTATCCAATCATTATAATAACCAAAGAACACTTTTCATAATATTTTGAGTTTTTACACATACTGTTTTGAGTGAACATCGATCAATTATGTTTTTTCTACATTTAAAGTATACCATTATAACTAGTAAATATTTAAATATATTACTCGTATTTTTAGTGAATATTTATTTAATGTATGGTTTTTTCTTAAATGAAAAAAAATCAACTCACTCATGACCTAGCCATTGTCAATGATGTGCATGTTGGGGAACGTAGTAATTTCAAAAAAAAATCCTAAGCACACGCAAGATCATGGTGATGCATAGCAACGAGAGGGAAGAGTGTGTCCATGTACCCTCGTAGACCGAAAGCGGAAGCGTTATGACAACGCGGTTGATGTAGTCGTACGTCTTCACGATCGATCGATCCTTAGTACCGAACGTATGGCACCTCCGTGTTCAGCACATGTTCAGCTCGGTGACGTCCCGCGAACTCACGATCCAGTAGATCTTGAAAGAGAGTTTCGTCAGCACGACGACGTGATGACGATGTTGATGAGGTTACAGACGCAGGGCTTCGCCTAAGCACCGCTACGATATGACCGGGATGGATTATGGTGGAGGGGGGCACCACACACGGCTAAAAGATCAATGATAAATTGTTGTGTCTTGGGGTGCCCCCTGCCCCCGTATATAAAGGAGCTAGGGGGGAGGCGGCCGGCCAGGAGGAGGGCGCGCCAAGGGGGGAGTCCTACTCCCACCGGGAGTAGGACTCCTCCTTTCCTAGTAGGAGTAGGAGAAGGGGGAAGGAGGAGAAAGAGGGGAAGGAAAGGGGGGGGCGCCGCCTCCTTGTCCACCCGGACTAGAGGGGGAGGGGGCGCGCGGCCTGCCCTAGCCGCCCCTCCTCTTCTCCACTAAGGCCAAATAGGCCCATTACACTCCCTGGGGGTTCCGGTAACCCCCCAGTACTCCGGTATATGTCTGGAACCTCCTGAAACACTTCCGATGTCCGAACATAGTCGTCCAATATATCGATCTTTACATCTCAACCATTTCGAGACTCCTCATCATGTCCGTGATCATATCCGGGACTCCGAACTACCTTTGGTACATCAAAATATATAAACTCACAATACCAATCGTCACAAAACTTTAAGCATGCGAACCCTACGGGTTAGAGAACTATGTAGACATGACCCAGACACGTTTCCGGTCAATAACCAATAGCGGAACCTGGATGCTCATATTGGTTCCTACATATTCTACGAAGATCTTTATCGGTCAAACCGCATGACAACATATGTTGTTCCCTTTGTCATCGGTATGTTACTTGCCCGAGATTAGATCGTCGGTATCTCAATACCTAGCTCAATCTCGTTACCGGCAAGTCTCTTTACTCGTTCCGTAGTGTGTCATCCTGTAACTAACTCATTAGTCACATTGCTTGCAAGGCTTATAGTGATGTACATTACCGAAAGGGCCCAGAGATACCTCTCCGACAATCGGAGTGACAAATGCTAATCTTGATCTATGCCAACTCAACAAGTACCATCGGAGACACCTGTAGAGCACCTTTATAATCACCCAATTACGTTGTGACGTTTGGTAGCACACAAAGTGTTCCTCCGTGTCGAGAGTTGCATAATCTCATAGTTATAGTAACATGTATAAGTCATGAAGAAAGCAATAGCAGTAAACTAAAAGCGATCAAGTGCTAAGCTAACGGAATGGGTCAAGTCAATCACATCATTCTCCTAATGATGTGATCTCGTTATCAAATGACAACTCATGTCTTCGGTTAGGAAACATAACCATCTTTGATCAACGAGCTAGTCAAGTAGAGGCATACTAGTGACACTCTGTTTGTCTATGTATTCACACATGTATTATGTTTCCGGTTAATACAATTCTATTATGAATAATAAACATTTATCATGAAATAAGAAAATAAATAATAACTTTATTATTGCCTTTAGGGCATATTTCCTACAGTGCAGTGGTAGGAAACACTTGCTAGACATTTAGCAATTTTTCTGTATACTACTTGTGTGTTGTTACGTGAGAGTGGAAGGTACTAAATGTACTATGTTCTCTGAAAATAATTAATTCAAGGCTAGCGGATGAAGCATCTGTCGTTTCGCCTTCAAACATGGCTCGAAACAAAAATTCTGCTTTGGAGATGGCCCGGTTTCTAAGCAGTGTATGCCATAGCTTTTGCAAAACCTTTTCAAATCTTTTCCACGACCTCTAGGTGTCATATGAGGGCACCAGTCCAAATTTCATGTTTTCTAGACTTCGTTTGTATTTATAGAATTAAAAACAAATCCAACAAACTCTATGTCCGTGGTCAAGTCTAGGGGACCTCAGGTTTTGAACCCCTTTTCTTTTCTTTTATATGACCCCAAACATAGACTCTTTAACACAAAAAGGATTTTTTAAACAATTTTTGCCAATCTATTCATGCACGGTCGCTTCGCCTTCAAATAAGACTCATTCCCTCGTGAAACCTAGATTCTTACTCAAAGATGGCCCAGTGTTTCTAAGAACGTTAAGTCACAAATATTATCAAATCATATCAAATTTTTACCACAACCTCCTGGTGTTATACGATGGCACCATGCCAAATTCGATTTTTTTATTTCGTTTGCATTTTGTAGAATTAAAAAATCAATAAACTCCATGTTCAAGGTCAGAGTCTGCCACCCTCATGTGTGTAACTCCTTTTATTTTCTTGGACAAGACACAAATACAACAGTAAGACAAGTAGGGTTTTTCAAACCAAATTGGCCGACTTTCTCATGCACCTGCAATTCAAAATTGAATTGTATTCATTAAATGCCAAGAAATGCATGAAATGACTTAAATATGGCAAATGTACCCTGAAAATCCTCAGTTTTTGACATGGATCATACAACGGTGTTAAGTGTACGAAACATTTTAAGGTCAACATATGACGCAATGATCGCTTTACCTTCACAACTGACCCGTTCCTTATCGTAACATAGATTCTTCCTCAAAGAAGGCCAATTTCTAAGCAGCGCATGCCAGCACTATTGTGAAACTTTCTCAAATTTTTACCAGAGCCTCTAGGTATCATACGAGGGCACCATGCCAAGTTTCATAATTTCAAAACTTCGTTTGCATTTTACGAAATTAAAAGATTGCCAACGTGTTTAAAAAAATGTTCGTCAACCATTGGATTTTTTTGGCAAAGTGTATTTAAAAATGTTCAACATATTTTTATAAAATGTTCAATGTGCATTCCAATATTATTGTTTAAAATTATTCTTAGATATGTACAAACATGCTTAACATTATTAGTACAATTCTAAAATTTATTATTATTACGCAATTATCAACGTGTTTTTAGAAAATGTTTGACGTGCATTAAAAGATTATTGTGTAAAAAAATTAGTTCGTGTTTACCTCTTCAAGGTACAAAATAACAAAAATAGAATAGAGATTTAGAATACACAATAATTGTACACTAATAATTATTGAAACTTTTATATATAGGGAACATAAATTTAAAAATAAAAAAGGGAAATTAAACATGAACTTGCACAAAATAAAAAAGAAATCCAGTAGAAAACCACCCGGTTCGCGTACAGGGCCGCTCAAATATATGCAAGGCGAGCAATAGACAGAATTGTTCTATATGCGAGGAGAAAGTAGTACTAAGTGTACAAAATTCGTAAAATTTTAGTTGATAAACCATATAGACTGAATTGGTCTATATGCGAGGAGAAAGTAGTACTAAGTGTACAAAATTCGTAAAATTTTAGTTGATAAACCATACCTTCGCTAGCATCAGGGGCAAGTTTTATTTTCAGGAGAGCACCGCGGGTAAGTGATTACCTCAATTTAGAGGTCAGTGTTGGAACCTGGCAGTCTTACTTTTAACTAGCGACACAAGGCCCAACTGAAAAAACTAGCCATTTAAGGCTCACCTTCTATAGTACTAATTTTTTTTTTTGAGAGTACGCCAAGAGCGTACCTAAGCTTTATAGAAGGGAGAAATAATTACAAGAGAATTGTTATGGCCATCACCACAAGTTGGCGAAGCCAACTATACTCCCACTCCTATCCTACCAACACGACTACTCACACAAGTGTTGAACACTCCTTGCTCCTGCGGCTAGCCAAAGTTGCAGCTCTTGATGAATCTTCATGGAGAGATCCGCTTCCTTGCAAATGCCATGTCCACCAAAAACTCTCCTATTCCTTTGCTTCCAAATGCTCCAACAAATCAAAAGCACCAGCGAATCAAATCCCTTTCGATACGCCTTGGCGATCCGCTTCCGGACAGTTGGCCACCAATCCTGTAGTATATCCGTCGGCGAGGGCATCATCCGCATGTCGATCTTAGCCCACCTGAGGCATTGGAACCACACCTGCCTCGAGTAAACACATTGGAGCATCCTGAAGAAAACAAACAGATGTAGCATCCTGAAGTCCATGCCGGAGTCTACGATCGGAGGTCCAAAGTCTTCGCTGCAGCGCCAACCACATGAACAGTCTGCAACCCAGTGGAGCCCAGCATTTCCACAGTCCTTTTGCGCAACCCAATCTGATAGACCCCTCGTTCATGATCCGGTAAGCCGAAGAAGCCGAGTACTGTCCCGAAGCCGACCACTTCCAAATCGCTTGATCCTCCCATGAGGGGTCAAGCTCCACAAAATCTAATCTCTCCCACAGGTGGATGAACTCGACAAGTCCTTCCGTGGACAGCTCACCATTGATGTCATTAATCCAATTGCTTGAAGTCAACCCATCCTTTGCCAACCGCCGGTTCACCGTTTGGGTTCGAACCTGCGCTACCACCAGTGGTGCAATTTCCAAAATGCGAAGACCCTGAAGCCATCTATCCTTCCAGAAGAGGATTTGGCTACCATTGCCCAGAGTCCAATGCACCAAGCTAGTGAAGGCGGCTTGCATCTCCTTGTCTGCCGACATAGCCAGCCCTGCCAAGGTTCGGAGCTGTCGATGCGTCTGAGCCATTCCCATCTCGAGCCGGAGTGCAATCCCTTGTGTGTGCAAGTTCAAGACGCCCAGCCCGCCAAGCTCCTTGGGTCGGCAAACCCTGCTCCAGGCCACTAGGCACTGTCCACCTTGAATCTCCTCTGAACCGGCCCAGAAAAACGCCTTACACCCTCTGTCAATGCTATCCAAAGCCCACTTGGGAGCGTTGGCCACGATAAGATGATGGATAGGCCTCGCTCTAACTATGTTGTTGATCAAAACCAGCCTGCCAGGCCTAGTTATCAGACCTCTCGACCATCCTGGCAGGAAATTGAGCACCGCATCCACCATAGGCTGCCACTGGTTGCGAGTTAGTTGCTTGATCGAGAGCTGGAGGCCAAGGTATTTACACGGGAAAGTTTGAATCCTCCACGGTAGCGCTGCAGCAATTCTTTCGGAGTCTCCCGCACCCGGCCTAATCATGATTGCTGAGGACTTTTGATAGTTAATCTTCAGTTCCGACGCCTCTCCAAATATGTGCATAACTTCCTTAACAAAAGCCAGGTCCATGAGAGTCGGCCTGATGAAGAGAACCACATCATCTGCATAAATCGATAGCCGTTGGACCGGAGAACATCCAAGCATCGGGCTAAGAACTCCAGCAACTTGTGCCTGAACTATGAGGGCCGACAGGGCATCCATCGCAATGACAAAAAGGAGAGGAGAGATTGGATCGCCCTGCCTCAAGCCACAAGCATGCAAAATCTTATCTCCAACACTGCCATTCACAATCACTCTCGAGCTAGCCGAAGATAACATCGTGGCAATGAGCGATCTCCACTTCTCCGGGAACCCTTTCGCACGAAGCACTTCAAAAAGGAAAGGCCGGGACAGTGAATCAAATGCTCTCGAGATGTCCATCTTAGTAGAACTCCCTTGCCTTTCCGTTTGTGTAAGTTCCTCGCCACTTGACGTACCAGCATGAAGTTGTCATGGAGATTTCTGCCCTTGATCAAGGCAGATTGGTTAGGGTGAATCAATTCCTCCATACGCCCACACACTTTGGTAGCTAAGAGCTTTGCGCAGATTTTAGGGATGCTATGCAGCAAGCTGATCGGTCTAAAGTCACCAATCTCTGAGGCATCCGGCTTTTTAGGGATTAGAGTAATCAGTGCCTTGTTAAATCTACCAAAACCTCGACCATTGTCCAGCATGAATTTCTGAATCACAGCGATCACATCCCCCTTGATAACAGGCCAGGCTTTGTGGAAGAAAAGCCCAATGAATCCGTCCGGCCCAGGCGCTCTGTCAGCAGGCATGCCTTTAATGACCTCCCAGATTTCCTCCTCAGAGAAGATGGCATCCTGATCAGATAAGTTGATAGGCTCCATGTTCAGAAATTGCAGGTCGACAAGAAACCCCTCGCCTTCGCAGAGCCCAGAATCTCCTTATACGGCTGATGGAAAGCAGACTCCTTGCCATATTGATCGGTGATGATCTGCCCTCTGACCGATATCGCCGGGATGTAATTATGAGCCTTCCTCCCGTTCGCAAACAGCTGGAAGAATTTTGAGTTTGCATCGCCCTCCCGAAGCCATTTAATCCTAGAACGCTGCTCGGCAATCGTTCTTTCCGGTAACCGAGCCAAGCAGGTTTTTTTCAATGTCCCATGAAGCCATCTCTCCTCAGCAGTCAGGCTTCTATCCTCCATGGCCTTATCAAACAGCTTGATGACTAATCTCGCGGTTGCCATTTGGATTTTGACATTGCCAATCTTTTTCTGCCCCCAAGCCATGAGGAATTTAGCGGTGTTCCTAAAGAGCTCATCCAGCCGCTTATACGGATCCGAGATGCCCGGCTCGCAGACCCAGGCCTCCTTAACTGCCTCCTCAAATCCATCTATCTTGGTCCAGAATACTTCAAACCTGAAGCGCCTGGGGGTGAGATTGTGTTCCTCCAACGCAAGGTGCAGGGGGCAGTGGTCAGAGACATCCGTTGATAGAGCTTGGAGCACGCAGTTTGGGTATTCCAGTTCCCAATCAACGACACAAGAGCGCGATCGATCTTGGTGAGGGTGGCAAGCTCTCGCTCATTTCTCCAAGTGAATTTGCGCCCATGTAGGAATAATTCTTTAAGCTCCATTTTATCAATAAAACGCCTAAATCGTCCCATCATTCTCCGGTCAATATTGGCGTTGCTCTTGTCAGCAGCACAAAGGATGAGATTGAAATCTCCAATGACCATCCAAGGTCCTAGGCAAAGAGCACGCCTTTCCACCAACTCATCAAGAAAGGCAATTTTCTCCACGTCCTCCTGTGGCCCATACACAACCGATAGCCACCAGGGCGATCCCACCAGGGGGGTAACATAGCCCGTGATGAAGTTAGAGTCATTGACAAGGTTAGAGATGTGGACAAGGTTAGATTTCCATGCTAACAGGATGCCTCCACGAGTCCCATTGGCCGGGAGATAAGCGAAGCCATCATAAGCCGGACCAATACATTGCATAATAGTAAACCTGTCCACAACAGCCAATTTTGTCTCCTGGATACATATGATAGCCGCAGTGATAGAATCTACAAATTCTCTAAGGGCCTTCTTCTTGGCCGGACTATTCTCTAAGGGCCTGCGGTGTAGGTGGATCACAAATCTATAGTACTAATAAAATCAAGGTGTAGGTAGATCACAAATCTGCTGCTGTAGCTTGGTGGCAAGCATTGCGCACCCCACTCATGAGGTCGTGGGTTCGATAGCCAGCCCGCTCGACACCGATTTTTTGTTATAATATTTCACAGGACAGACCAACACCGCAGGTCGGCGCACGTGTGACAAGTCCCCTGTTTTTGGCAGAAAACAGTAGTTTGAAAATGGCAACAACTTGCTCATTTCAAATCCAAATCTAACAAATTAAATATGTATTTCTATTAAGAAAGTGCGTTCTATCCATTTATAAAATTTTCCCACTGTTTTGGTTAAATTGGAATCGGTGCAATTAAAAATATATAATTACTCCTTAAAGTTTGCGAAAATCATAACTTAATATCTATAAATTCAAATAATATATTTTCTCACTGTTTTACTTGTAACTAATGCAACGTCACACCAATGTTGCAATATCTTTTCGAATACTACCACACATAGTTATTCTGTAGAAATACCTAGTCTCTATTACAACAAAATGGCTGCCTCGCGCAATGGAATTTGTTTGTTGCAATATCACTGTCCTATTGCAACGCCGATACAGTTTGTTGCAATAGGTAGCCACTTTCTTACAACAATATGTGTAACCAATGCAACGTGATGTTGATGTTACAATATATTGCTGAATATTGCCACAAATAGTTATTCTGATGAAATACCTAGTCTGTATCACAACAAAATAACTGCCCTCGCGCAACAGATTTTTTTGTCGCAATACTGCTACCATGTTGCAACACTGACACAGTTCGTTGCAATATTAGGCCTCTATTGCAACAAATTTAGTATTTATCGTGACCATACTAAGTTATGGCAATATGTGCGGCCTATTACCACAACCGGAGAATTTGTGGTAATATTGTGTTTTATTGCAACAAAACATGGTTGTAGCAATAAATTTTGTTGCAATAGACCGGAATCCTTGTAAGCATACTCTAGGGCAGCCGGTCAACACGACCGGCTGACGGACCCTTGGTACAGGCGGCGCGGCCCCCGGTGGCGATCATGGATATCGACTGCATGGGGCGGCGCGGTGCGGAAGCGGCGGCGGCTAGAGTTTGGATCGGGGTTAGGCTAATACCATGTAAGAAGAAATAGAGAGGGAATTGGTGGAATTGTTGATTATATTGCTGAGCCTCGTAGGCATATACATAGGAGTACATGATCTTCTTGAAGTACAAGTCAAGATAAAATAAATTGTACAATGTCCTATGTTTTTAAAATAATCATGATAATCAACATATACACGCAAGAGCGCGTGTAATAGGTAACTTACGCGGCTCGCGGGCCTAGCGCAGTTAACTAGGACAGACATGTGTTTCAATTATTTTCTCATTGGCAGCACCCTCGTTCTTCACTGAGATGCTAATGGCATATTTTGTAAAGATTATTTCAATTGTTCGCCGAGTTCAATGCTGCTTCATTGAATATGTTTAATAATCAGCGTATTACGATTTTCGTGTAGTAGAAGTAGACTCTACAACTGTAGCATTACAAGTTTATTAGTCTAATATAGTTTTTTTAATGAGAAAGAAAAACATTTTTCAAGAATGAGAAAGAGTAATTTTAATGGATGCAAACTGAATTTATTTATTTTTTGAACGGTCACCAGGGGGAGAGCTTCCCCACCTGAATATATTACCACTCAAAAGAGGAGAGTAGAATTACAACAGTAGTTCAGTTTACAACAACAATTGTTAATGAATAGCAGCAAAGAGAAAATTAAGCCATTTCTTAGCAGAGGTATTGTCTTCTTTCTTTTTGAACCGGTAGACCCAGAGGGAGAAATCTGCTACAATGTTACGTATTGTAGTTCTATGGGGGTGATCCTCGTTTCGGAAGATGAGGGCGTTTCTCGAATCCCATATCTTCCATGCAACAGTCAGAGGGACCGAAGGCCAGATGTTGGGGTTGAGGCCAAGAATCATAGGGTGGTGGTGCAGATCATCCAGGGAGGTTGGCGATGGCACACCCAAGGAGGACCAAACCTGGGCTGCGTAGGAACAGTTGGAGATGAGATGGAGTGCATCCTCATGCGGGTCTTGGCATCGGGGGCAAGCAGTTGATTGGACGATATGCTTGTGAAACATGTTGGCTTTTGCGTTTAGCCGATCGCGGAGGAGAAGCCAGGCGAAGATCTTGACTTTGATCGGCACCTTGGAGGCCCAGACAAAGTCGTGGTGGGGGTCAGCGTAGTCTTCAGCAAGAATGGAGGAGTAAGCGTTCTTGGCAGAGAACGGCAGCCCATGGGAGAGGGACCGTTCGTCGGATCGATCTTCCTGCTGAAAATCCTGCAACAGCAACAGCACACAATCCAACTCGCGAGCAGCAGCATTAGACAGACGGTTCCGCAGGTTCGTTAATAAGCCTTTTTGCCAAATTGTAGCCACTAGAACCTTGTCATCCAACGAGTGTGAGTGTAGGTTGGGGAATACTTTGTGGAGAGGCGACTGTAGTAGCCATTTGTCTAACCAAAAGAAGGTGGAAAGCCCATTGTAAGTGATCACAAATGAGTGCTCGATGAGCAGAGGCAATTTTTTTTTGATAATTTTCCAGAGGAAGGAGGGCCTTGGAGTTTTTGCTGAGATGCCAAGAGGATATTGTTGGTGATACCACTGTGTCCAAGGGACGTTAGTGTTCTGCAAAATCTTGAATGAGAATTTCATAAGCAAGCAGCGGTTCTGAATTTCAAGATTTTTAATGCCTAGACCACTAGTATCTTTCGGTTTGCAAACGTTATACCACGCGACTAAACAGCTTGCACCCGTGCAAGTTGCCTCATTAGACCAGAAGAACGCCCTCCGAATGGCGTCAAGTTTTGCTATAATTGACTTAGGTAGACGAAAAACTGACATAAAATAGACTGTTAGTGAGTCTAGGACTGCAGTTAGCAGAGTCACGCGAAACCGCGTGAAAGCACGCTACCCACCGAAGAGGAATTCGAAAGCTGTCAATGATCGGGTCAAGGCTGTGGCGGCGATTTGTGGGGGATAGAGGAAGGCCTAGGTACATTAGTGGAAAGGAGGATAATGAGCATCCAATAGCAGTGGCGATGTTGTTTTGCATGGATGGATTAGTAGCGATGGTGAGGAGTGCCGTTTTACGGAAGTTGATAAGCAGCCCGTTGCAAGGGCAAAATCGTGGAGTGTTTTTAGGGTTAAGGTGGCTGCATCGTTAGCAGCAGCGATGATAAGGGTATCGTCGGCGATTGCAGCGTCACAGTGGTTCGTTTGGTCGTCTTGGGTGGCAAAGAACATTCTGTTGGAAAGCACTGGCAATCAATCTTTGAAGGACATCTGCAACGATGATGAACAAGTATGGCGAGAAGGGGTCTCCTTGTCGTAAGCCGCATCTACATTGGATCCAGGGCCCCGGAATGCCATTTAGGAGGACGGCTGTTTCCCAGTGTAGAGAATGTCTTGGACCCAGGAGCAGAAAGTTGGAGGGAACCCTCGAACTTGTAGGATTTGAAAGAGGGAGGACCAGCAGATGGAGTCAAAAGCTTTCCTGAAATCAAGCTTGAAGACCATGGTCGGCGCTTTACGTGTGTGGCAAGCACTTAGGATATCAGCTGCATAAATAAAGTTTTCAGCGATGTTGCGTCCGTGAAGGAAACCCGTTTGATCATAATGAATGAGCAAAGGATTAGAGGCTTGACCCTGTTTGTGAGGACTTTGGCAACTGCTTTTGGAGTACAGTTTTGAAGAGAGATTGGTCTAAAAGCATCTGGGGACGTTGGCGCCAGGGCTTTGGGGAGGAGAATCATGAAGGCTCGGTTAAAGCGTTCAAGTGAAGCCGTCGATCATGGAAGGCAGAGAAGAATGGTACTATGGACTGTTTGATATCATTCCAAAATTTTCTGAAGAAGATGGGTCCAAAGCCATCCATGCCGGGGCTTGCATTTGCATTCATGGTGAGAAAAGCCTGGTGGATTTCGTCATGTGAGAAGGGTTGTGCAAGATCTAAAAGTTGGGGGAGGGGAGAGGGGTATAGATGCTATAGACTGAAATTCCATGTGGCATTTTTTGTATTCCCGATTAGTTGTTGGAAGTAGTTTTTCAGGATATTTGCTTTTTGTTCGCAAGGTGAAAACTTGGAGGAGTTATGAATAAGCAGCGGGATTTTGTTTGAGCGAGAACACTGTGTAGCGTAAGCGTGGAAGAACCTAGAATTTTCGTCTCCATCAATGGCGACTCTTATCTTCCCCTCTGCTTCCGTAATGCGATTTTTGTTTGATAGCACTTTGTAGCAAGTTAGAAATGACCAGCCTAAGATTCTGCTCGAGATGAGATAGAGGAGAATTCCTCGTTTAGGTTGAGAGCCTGGATTTCCACTTTGCAATTGTTTTCCCGTTGGCAGATGGGCTGCAACTTCTTGGCCCAAGATTTTAGGGCTGATCGTGTTTTTTTGATGTTTTGGGCGAGAGAAGCTGCTGGATCGGCGGGAGGCCCGTGGTTATTGGGACGCCAACAGGCCCATAGAAAGTGTTGGTATAGGCACGGAATGAGGTCCGAGCGTTCAAATCTAAAAAGGTGGGAAGAAGGGACTGCCGTAGATATAGTGACTAGAAGAGGAACGTGATCGAGACGAATCTAGTGAGAGAGGTTAGGTGCGTGTTTGGGAAGAGAGCATCCTGTGGTAGGTTGATAAGTACTCTATCTAAGCGTATTAGCGAGGTAAATTGTCTGTCAAGAAGTGGGAGCTCTAATAGAGCAAGTTGATCAATTGTGTCATTGAAGGCATCGGCCTCCGATCGTCTAAAGTTGTTGTTGTTCCTCTCATTAGGGAATCAGGTAAGGTTAAAGTCTCCGATGACTAGCCAGGGGGATGGATTTGGAGGTTCTATGAGCTTAAGTTCTTCTAGAAAGTCTAGTTTTAGGTCTCACAGAGGGGGCGTAGACGCTAGTGATGAAGATGTGGTGTGGCCAGGCAAGGCATGATAGAGTTAAGGTAGAAGCGAAAACGGTTGTGTTGACAGTTGAGAAGCGAAAAATGCGTGAGTTAGAAGCAGAGAGGATTCCACCCGCAGATCCGATTAAGGCCGAGGTGGTTATTAGAATCTAGGAAACGTGGCAAGATCGATCTTAGTTTGATGGAGTCTGGTTTTGCAGTTTTGTTTCTTGTAGCAGAGCGATAGATGGCCTTAATTGATTTATTTCAGAGAACACGTTAAGCGCACTTGTCATTATCTCCTAACCCTCGAACATTCCAGACACGATAGAGTACGCTTGCTTTTCATCATGGAAACTTAACTTGACACCTTACATAGGGGCAGATACCCAAAAGAGAACCATCTCGGTTCCCGATACACTTGGACGAGTTGATGTAATAAGGAGTGAGCAGCATTACAACTAGCATAAGCTTAAGATAACAACTACGAAGTGCGATGCACCGGATACAAGGCCAGCACGGGCCGCCACTCATGTGGCCGAGGGGGAGAGAGCGCATCATGGAGATCCCAGGTCACCGGAGCCCGAGGCGATGTCGTCGACCATCTCAGGCGAGGCGCCGCAGGCAGCAGCAAAGGCAGCCAGCTCCTCTGGCGATGGCGGTCCGCGAGCAGTGCCGTCAATGAACCCCGTCTCATCGCAGAGACGAGCATGGATGAGAGCGTCAGAGAGATCCTTTGATGCAGCGGACAGGTCGAGCTTCTTGGCCTTGGAGCACATGGCCTTGGTAGTCATGGAGTAGATAGGAGGATCAATCTTGGCCAAATGAGCACTGTGCCTGGCCTTGATGCCAGAGTCGGCAGCCATCTTTGCACGTCTGCTAATGCGCCTGGCCAGACACTCGTGTGGCGGCTCAGGAGGCAGGTCCAGAGGCTGGACTGCGGGAACCACCGGGGGGAGAGGTGCCGGAGGGGCAGGTGGGGATGGGGGATGGTGCATGAGGCCGAGGAGGCGGAGTGGGTGGGGCTGGCAAAGGCGAGCAGGGGCGTGAGTGGCGTGCTGCGTGCCCGTGTCGAAGCAGGTGAGGGGGAGCGAGCGGGATGAGTCCATGGAGCGTGGACCAGCATAGCGACCGGCATGCCATCCACCATAACAGCAAGGATCGGGATGCCATCGAGAGGCTGATCCGCCGAAGGAGAAGGAGGAGGGCCCGATGGCGACTCCGGTGTGCAGGAAAATGGGGACATGGCCGTGGCGATGTTGCGGATCTGTGAGATGGTGTTGGAAGATAGAGGAGGATTGGATATTTGGGAAGAGAGGGAGCGGTTATCCCCGTCCTCAGAGGAGAAAGGAGAGGCCCCAGAGCCGTGCCGGAAGAGCACGCAGCTCTCTAGCTTAACGACGACGACATCGTTGTCAGGCAGGCGCACCATAAGGCAGGGGGGAGGACGAAATCGCGAGCAACCATGACAAGTGCACGAATGCTGGAGTGATCGCCCTCGAAGCAGTGCTGGTCGGCGGAGACAAAGTCTCGAAGGTGAGAGAAGAAGTACTCTGCCCCCTCAGGGTGCCAGAGCTCATCAGGGTAGTCGAATGCCTCGATCTCGGCCATGTGGATGAAGATGGCTGTGGATCTATTGTCTGCGTGTTCAGGCCTTTCGAAGAAGAGGGTGTTGCCCTCATGGTGGATGGGGCCGTGTCCGATTGGTCATGAGGTGCTCCTCTGCATCGGCAAAGGAGAGGCGTCTTGGCGCCGCATGCGGAGGAGGTGAGGCCGAAGGTAGGGTTGTTGTGGTGGCGTGCGATGGCCTGGCAGATGAACCGGAAGGGGGTTGTGCATGGGGGTGGCTAGGTGAACGTAGGCTAGGTTATCAACCTGGCGAACCAGGCAGGTTGGAGGGACTAGGAGGGGGATGTGCGGTTCCGGGGAAGAGAAGCATGAGGCCGATGTGGGTGCAGTGGCGGGTGGGGGTGGGGGGGGGGGGGAGTGGCGAAGGATGGCACCGGTGGCGAGGAGGAGGAGGTGCGTGGCCCGAAGATGAGCGGGAGGCGGAATGGTGGCAGATCGGAGGTGAAGACGCAGTGGGGAGCCGAACCAGATCAGCCCGTCCGAACGCCTGGAGCCCGCCGAGGAGCCGGAAGCGGTGTGGGTGCGGTCATGTGCGCCATTGGGCTGCATGGCGGACGCACAAAGGCCGGGTTAGTACTTGGTGAAGGGGGCATAGTAGGGAAATAAGGAAGGACTCGTATGGCCTTGCACCTGAAGCTCCGGTGGCCGGAGCACCAGCAGCGGGAGCACCGGTCGGGGTCGCGGCAGTCGGCAACGTTGTGGTCAGAAGCAAGGCACCGGAAGCAGTGAGCCTTCTTCTTGCGGGTGTAGTAGTGGTGGATGTGCTTGGGGCTAGCCATCGGAGGAGGGTGTGATTTATAGGCCGGAGGGGCCGATGGGTTGGAGGGGGGAGATGCAGAGAGCCGAGGCGGGGGACTAAGCAAAACCTCCTGGTAGCTGCACGGGACACAGAGCATAGAGGAGATCGAACAGCTCGCAGGGATGGCAGCAAAGTGGCGATGGCGTGGGCTTGGTTAATGGCGATCTTGGGATGGAGCCGAGGGGACGGGCGGAGAGTAGGTCGACGGAGGTAGGGGAGGCAGGTGGTAGAATAGACGTGATGATAGGCGCATGCGTGTGCATGCAAGCGTTGGATATATCATGCGGTGAAGGTGGGCGGTGGAGGCATGCGGTCCCACAGATTCAGTGATAGTAGGGTTTGATTTAGCGCACAACGACATCCTGGGTCGAGTAGCCGCACAGCCGACCGGGGCGGCCGTGGCGACTCGGGTCTGTGCGCCAGTGGGATGCGATGGGAAGCGATGGAGCACGCCGTTCAAAGCCGTATCGTTGAAAAAACCAGGCTGATCGATGGAGGGTACAGCGCAGCCCGCCATGGTCTTGTTTTCTTTCTGGGGCGAGGATGCAGCGAGACGCGACGGGAGAGGCCGAGGGGGATGAGGGGCACACGTGTCCGATGCCATCGAGTGCATTGTGGTCAACCGAGGCATTGCCAGGGGAATCCGCGCATGGAACAAACAGATGTAACCCTTGACCAAGAAGCAAGATTTGGAACACCAGTTCCAAGAGATTTCATCCACTTCCCAGATGCACAATCGTGGAGAAACAAACAGAGAAAAAGGGGAACATTTTAGATTTTTTTCAAGAAGAGGAGCTCACTTGTAACTTTGCAATGGCAGCAAGGTCCTTCCTTCTTTACCATGATGCTCTCTTCTCCTCAATCAACAACCATGAAGAAAACCGGGGACAAACAAAACAGGGGAAAAGCAAAGCGAATAGTTGCGATGTCTGTGATCTCAGATTGGGGAGGAGACAGAGGCGGGGTGGCTCACGAACTACGTCATTTCCTAGAGAGGAAAGCGAAGGGCCGCGACTCCATTGTGAAGGAAGAGGAAGGTGGAGTGGTGGTGGCGTTGCTGTCCGGAGAGGAAACCAAAGGGGTCAGGCGACTGGTTGCTATGGGGGTCAATGCAATGCGATGGGGTGGTTGTGGTGCTGGTGGATCTTGTAGCAAATCGGGGTGCAGGAGGTGTCAGCATCGAGCAGCTAGCTTCGGTCTGGCTGCGGCTGTCATGAGCGTTGCATGGGATGGGATCGGTGCAAGTTGGCTGCAATAGTAACTGGGACGTGGTGGCGCGTGGAAGGAAACTAGTCAAAGAGGAGTGGAAAGATCCACAACAACAGGAGGCACCGGGCGGTAGTGGGGTGGCGGCGTGGCTTAGGTGCTTGTGCAGTACCAAGGTGGTGTGTCTTACGTGGTATTGTGTGAAGTCGGTGTCATAGGAAGGCTTCGGGACCGTGGCCCGCGGATCCAATGGCGGGGAGGCGCGAGGAAGGCGCCGAAGTGGTGGGAGGTAGAGAGGGGCAACACAGCTGGTGGATCATCGGGAAGGTTACCCGGGAGGACGAACATGGGCGGGGTAATGGGGTTGGTTGGGGTTGAGGTGGGGGTGATCATATGCATGGAGAAGAGTAGTGGGAAGTGGGTTGGGGGCTGGATTTTTCCCCTGGTTTCTGCAGTTCGGTTGGGGTGCGGTGTGAGTGTTTGGTTCGGGGTGGAGTACAACTTGATTTCGTTGTATAGAGTAAGCGAATGTTTTATTGAATAAGGTGTTAAGGGGCGCCAAGCTCCGTGCGTGGCGCAAGTGCATCGCCGATATGGCATGCAAGCTCCTATGCACCTTTGCCGGAAGCTTCCAACGCCGACTACCGACCGTGTGAAGATAGCTATCAGGTAGGACCACCATCCAATGTAGTCTATCGAGTCAAGTGTGGATAGTAACTCCCACATCTCATTTAGCATAATAACACGCTCCATGGAAAAGGAATGGACGACCCACAGTCTATCAATGTCCATGTATAGTGATCTAATGTAGGCCGCCCCGAGCTTGTTGTTGACCGGCGGGAGCGCGATGGCGCCGCATGTGAATGGGTTGAGCAGCGTCATGAAGGTTGTCTCGTCCACTAGTACCGACCATGATGCCGCACAGAACGGGCTGAGTTCGCACGACACATCCATGATGCGGCCCTGCAATCTCGGACTTCTTTGAATAGTGGAGGGCGCCGCCATGGTCTCGAGGAAAAGGGAGTGAAATTGATACAAATTAGGTGGTTGGTGGACGGCCAAGATGGAGACGATCCAGCAATGATCATGATCCAGGATGGTGAGACGAGGGAGTGCTCGTGTTTGCATAATGAGAAATGTAAATTACACTTTCTTTCACAAAACCTCAACTTAATGAAAAAGTGCAAGTTGCACCATTGAATTTTTTCTAACTAAAAAATTCTAGATCTCACTGAAATATCCAAATTTCAGAAGATTACATATTCTTTTGCATTTTGACCTATCAAAATTCATGACCATTGAATAATTTATCTAATTTAAATTTGGTTTGAATCCACTCGCCTCAAGTCCTTCGAGCCCAACCTCGGCCGCCTTCCGCCTCGGCAAGTTCGTCCAGGATGTCAACTCCCTCCGATCTCCTCCCACTGCCAACTGTAGTCCTCGTGGCACTGCAATGAGGGCATCTACTAATTCACCAAGGAATTCATCCGACTCTCCAAGACTGGGCTCCTGCCCGCACCCTCTTACACCAGTTCAGCGTGTCGGCGCCTTGGCCAAGTTGCTGGGCTACACCGGCTGCATCACCGTTAAGCCGGAGGAGGGCGAAGATGGAGTTTGCAATAAAGATGTGATTGACAAAGGCTTGCAGACTTGTGGGGAGGAGAACAAGGCTGCTGATGAAGCAATTGTCCGTTGTGCAGGATGAGGCGACGCCTTCATGGGCCAATATATCATGAACCAAATATGCAATGAGAAGCACCATGGAAGAATAATGAATGATGTAAACTGAAAACATGACATGAACTTGACAATACCAAAGGGTCCAAGATTGAGTACATGCATAATGAATGATGCAAACTGACAACATGCCATGAACTTACGATACCAAGGTGTCGAGGATGGTGTACACTTATCCTGTAGAATTAGTGACCTTAATCTCCATACATATACACTACCTAAGCTACTAGATTAGCTTATATGTTTGATTATCTCATGCGACATTAGTCCAATTGAGTTTCCTTCAAAGGAATTATAGGGAGATGGGGTTCATACATGCAGACCAAAAGACAACTTATTGACCCGTCTAATTGGAATGCATCAATATTCCTTAACATTTTCATTCATATATTCTAAGATTCTAATCTCCCTAGGAGTATTGGCTCATGTTGCATCGGGCTTTAAGGGTCGCTGGTGTGCCCACCTGCAAGGGGGTGAATCATTGATGTGTGGTGCCTTTGGATCCATTCCTAGGTGGATAACATCATAGGATTCCGGTCCTATTGTGTTGGCCTTCGGGATCGGAGTAATGATTAATAGGGACAGTCGGGGGCATTCGTATTTCATAGTCAGAGGTGAAATTCTTGGATTTATGAAAGACGAACAACTGTGAAAGCATTTGCCAAGGATGTTTTCATTAATCAAGAAAGAAAGTTGGGGGCTCAAGACGATCGAGATACCGTCCTAGTCTCAACCATAAACGATGCCGACCAGGGATCGGCGGATGTTGCTTATAGGTGTGTTACATACAAGAACAGCTCAACCCAAATCAGGTGATGCACACAACAAAGCAATCAACGCGTAGCCTCCAAAGTGTAAGAGGAGGCTTAATCACACAAAAAAGGAGGCTTAACTCCGAGGATAGCGCGGTGGATGGAGAAAGTGAGCGTGTTGTCCTACGGGAAGATAGAGAAAGCAGAGGTGACGGCGACAATGCATTCAGGTTTCGAGAGCGGAGGAGCAGAGAAGCAATGGTGGTGAAGAGCATGCGTCGAGGACGAGAGTGATTGGTGCTAGGGTTTTCACCACACTCAACGCGATCTACCCCACACCTCCTAGTTTATGCGACGTCAAACCAGAGAAAAACCAGCCACCGTCCCTTTGCACTAGAGGATAACGACCCCACTAGTCATCCAGCGTCGGCTCAAGCACGTGTGGAAAATGGATGAACGTCCGAGCAGCTAAACAACCAAAGTAAAAATATCGGCGGCCATAGATCGCTCACAAGGCCAGATGGCTCGTATGGCCGGGTAGCCCATCATGGTTTATAGGTAGAATATGCATAGAATGTGATGGATCAGGTCTAACTTTAACATCAGCAATAGTTGATCATTCCTGACCTCTAGATCTATAACCCATAGGACACCCTGCCTATAGGGTGTCAACACGGAGGACCAATTAACCAGATATCTATGAGATAATTTTGCTACCTTGCCACCGTAAAGTTGCTTCAGGAATTTCAAACAATGACATCATACAATATGAGTATGGAATGTTGTTTAAGCTGGACTACAATAGAACCAATTTACAATCGAAGGAATTTGTACCGCCAACTATCCAACTTCATATCTATCCTCTCGCCAGTGTTTCTCCGGTCACTGTTCGAAATTTAGTGTTATGAACAGGAAAACATAAATGCTAAAAATATGACGTCAGATTTTTAAGCATGGCAAATCAAAAGTTTTTATGACAAATTACGTGCCACATGACTGTCAAGTTTATGAAAGTAATCTTAAGAACAGATAAATGTTCAAAACAGTAACAAGAAACCATCCAATGTACTAAATTTGTATACGATTAGAAACAAATGCAATAGAACTTCTGAAACTGTTTGCCACTTGATGCCTAGAGAACACACATATGATATGGTGCTCAAGGATCATCACAATAAACGTCCGATTGAGGAGTTATGAACCTGGGACGTCGCCATGACCTATCCGCAGCCCATCAAACCAATGCAGCTAGGATAAGCAAGCTTGGGTCATAGGTGGCCACGGTATCTGGTGTCGTGGCGGTTCTCCCGGAGGCGGCGTACTCCTCATCGTCTGGCACCACAAAAGAGAGACTCGGTGACGTCCTTGTCTAGAACAATAACAGTGTTGTCTCCGACTGTCCAATGGAAGAGAAGGCACAGGCCCTTGCATTTCGGTCTCGAAGGCGACAGACCATGCACGTCACACTGAAGTTTGAGAGGCTGATGCCCGCGTCCGCGTTTGCATCCTCGTCGTCGAGGAGGAAAGCACCCATCATGTTGCAACCGTGGAACCACGTCGAGCGAGGGATTTCCTTGTACCGCCACGCTAGGGAATCGCAGATGAGGAGGCGTGGCACCCGCGACATGTGGAAGAGGAGCAGGAGGTCGCCCCGGATGTCGGCGAGCTCCTGCGGGAGGAAGTCGAGCACAAGATTTCGATCGGAGATGGTGTCCGCCCACGTCGAAGGGGAGGAGGAGGCGATGACGGTGTTAAGACTAGGCGGCCGCAGGGATCCGTTGCCGTCCTCGACGCAATAGTGGCCAATGACGTGGTCGGGTACGCCGTGGAGAGATCCGAACCGGCGGAGGAAGCCGCCACCGTCACCCGCGATTACACGGCGCCAACGCTTGCAGGTGATCGCGGCGCGGATGAGGTGTGCGGGCAAGGGGAGGCGCATGAACACCAGCTCGAGAAGCTCGTCCAGGAGGACGTCAATCTCGGCCGCCCGCGGGGATCCCCTCCGGGAATTCTTGCTGCGGCCGGCCATGGCCTGGGCACCTGGATCTCGATCGGAAAAGGTTGGGCTAGAAAATTTGTGCGTAATGCTGGGGTTTCCTCATGTAGTAAGTCAGTAGCGTGCTGGAACTCACTCGTCGCAAAGCCTTAAAACAAGGGATTGTTTGAGAAGTTAACGGTTGATGCTTATCTTATGAAGACACGCCCAAGCAAGCAACACCGAAATGGGATTGGAACCGGATGCCTTTTATGGAAAAATAACATCGCCGTCACCCTGAGAGGATGTTTGTTGCAACCCCAAAGAATTTGACGGTCGTCTAACCTTTTTCTAAGTTCTCAGCACAAACACTTGATGTACCTTTTTGGACACCTTCAGGCTTTATTAATGTCTAAGCCGAGCACCAAGTTCCTATTTGGTCTAAAAAACTTACTCGATCCATGTTATTTTCTTGACAACTAAGTTTAATTTGTTTTAGAAATATTGACAATCAGGAAGTGGTGACCAGAACTCCTCTACTGGGCCGTCCCATTGGCACATTATAGCGGCATGACTACTTTAGCAGCCAGCTTTATTTTCTTTCATTTTCTCCAAACAACATGAAAACTACTTTTTAAAACTGTGAACATTTTTTAAATTTGGGAACGTTTAAAAAAATATTGGCATGTTTCGAACAGCCATATTTTGAAAACGCGAGTATTTTTTAACAAAACTAAACATTTTAAAAAATCCAAACATTACTTAAAATTAACAAATATTTTTAAATCATACATTTTTCAAAATTACGATTTTTTGGAACATTTTCTTGATTTTGAACAAAATTAAAAGAAAGATAAAAAAATTAGCTCACATTTTGTGGATTTTGCACACCAAACAGAAGGATATATCAGGTGGTGCTCGTGTCACAAATGGGGCTGCTTGGAGATGTCCGTGCAGTTGCAAAACCACCCTGAAGCTAGCCCACGCTTTTTCTTATGCACTTTTAGCTAGCCTTATGTTTTCTGGATGTTTATTATTGTATAAGCTGATCGATGTCCTCAGCACAAATCTTGATGTACCTTGTTGCTCGCTTCAGGCTTTATTAATTTCAAAGCCGAGCACCTACTTCTTAGGTCTAAAAACATACTTTATCCATGTTATTTTCCTGACAACTAGATATTACTGGTTTTACAAATGTTGACAACTAGGAAGCAGTCACCTGATCTCCTCCTAAAATATCATGTGTTGCCTGCTTCCGCTTTGTGATTCATAAATACTTGGCCCCGTAAACTGCGAGATTAATGGAAGTTCCAAGCGAGATTACTGGAAGTATACATTTGCTTGCATCTTCCTTACACACTAAAAATTGCGAAGTAAACTGTAATTCTGTCATACGTGCAAAACAAAGAAATTAACCCCTAAAATCCACACAGCTTCCTTTCAAGCGTGGGCAAAATCTGTGAACTGGGGAATGGCATATTTGTGTACTAATATCATATAAGTGATTCAAAAGAGGTACTAAAATATAAGAAATATGGTCAAGAAAGGCAGTTCATTCAAAACAACGGAAACCACATGATCCAGTGGAAATTCCTAATTTGTACATAACAGAGTCAAGTGAGACTGACCACTGACCTGACCACAGAAAGTCACTGAGAAAACAAATTCTGAAATGCAATAATAAGAAAGTGATACTAACAACATAAACTTCATGGTGTTTGTGTGTGATGAGTACAATGTTAGGCATCCTCTCAAAGTTGAATTAGGAGAAGGCAGGAAAGAGTCACTTACCTGAAAATTTATTTCCGGACGAAGGGAGTACAAATGTCATTTAAACCATGGTAAAGTACAAAAGATATTTTATATTTTAACTAAACATGTTCCCAAATGGAAGTACTACGAGATTGTGGAACACACACTTCCATGCATGCAAATCTGCATGTATGCACCTTTGAAAGAAATACAACAATGGCGTGTGCAAAACATGAATAGAGATCTGTACAGAACTATAGCTAACCAAATGGGATAAAATAGTACACGTTGGCAAGGTTGTTGGTTTATCCAGACTCGTTGTGTGCGAAGTTGATGAAAGCAAAGTATTATCCTCATGGACATATTCTGGATACTATGTTTCCGCATGCTACTTCAGTGACTTGGTAAGGTATTACACATGGTCCGGAACTTCTTAAGAAGGGGATTATTTGGCGGGTCTGCGATTGATCTAGTATTAATAGTTGGAGGGATAATTGGATACCGAGGGGGTATGGCCTAAACATTTCAGCTAGAAGGCATAATACCAGGTTGAGTGGGTATCTGATTTATTCATGAGCGGGCGTAAGTGTTGGGATAATTTTTTTGATTAAGTATCTTTTCTAACCACATGCTGTGGTTTTCATAATCTATAAACCCTATCTAGAGGTTGCAAAATCATAACGACCATATATATGGCATCTTAATACTTTCCTCACTTTGACCATTGATGGACTAAGATCTATCCACCAAGTATGACATCTAATATATTTTCGTCCCCCTTAAAATAATGAACCGAGCTCATGCATCATGATTAGCAGAATATCCTAGCTAGTTTCAACGAAAACTGACATGGAATAGTGAGAGAGATGGTCTGGTTTCTAGAATATAATAGCCCCACCGATGGAAATATGACAAGAAAAAGAACATCAAATAATTAACAAGACAGAGATGCACGTGCCTTGTGTCCATAGATTTGGTTTCAGCTGAATCCAGCAAAGAGCCTCCAAAACCCTGGACCTTTTTCTTATAAGATAACAACTCCGGTCTGCCTTTGTCGAATATCTCCAACTTATGATCTGGATCCTCTTGACGGCCATCCAGATGCTCGGAGAAGTATACATAATTCTTGATGAGCCCTACAATGCTTGCTCCACCATGGCACGACATGAAGATATTTGACACGAACAATGTCCGATGGCTAACATTCATCACTCTAGACCACATCCGCTTTCCGGAGAAGACATTGCACATGTAGACCAGGGTGTGGCGGGTGTTATTCTCAAGCACAGTGCCAACGAGGTGAAGCTTGCTGTCCACTTGGAGGTAGCTGCAGGGGTAGATCAATTCCGGCGGACTTAAGCATCTCCACAACGCCTTCACACTCAGAGTAGAACCGGCGAGGTCGCAGATGGAGATCCCATTGGCTTCACCAATCGCCAGGAACGTGCCGCCTTAACAGTGCACGACCGAATTCATTAGTAAGGGTTATCCCTTGCATAAATCAGGGGTTCTGGCCCGCAATGGGCCTGCTGAAACGGCGAATTCATTACTAAGGGTTATCCCTTGCATAAATCATTTCCCACTATCTCGGGCGCTTTTACAAATGATGGTCTGTAGGCACGTGACTTGTCGCAACCTTTTTCCCCTCTTTTTTTTTGCATAGATTCATTTATTCAAAATGGTTTGCCTCTTGAATCGTGCGTCCAAATTCCGACTCGTTTCACCGTTGGGTTTGTCACGTCGGAATCTTCAAACAAGATCCCATTTTAACAAGGTTCGTGATTTTTTAAAGGAAAAACCAAAAAGCAAAAAAAAAGAAAAATCAGAAAAGAAAAAAAAACAGCAAAAAATCCAGAGTCTGGAAGCATATTTGCGTTTTTGTTGCCCTTTTCCCTTTTTGAGAAGCACATATTTTCCCCCAGAAGCATAGGAACCAAATCTATGCTTATCGTGGAATCACATAATTTGTCTCTTTTCGAGAAGTACAACTCTGCTTCTCAGGGATGCAAGCAAAGTTGTGCTTGAGAAACAACATTCTCTGAAACCTAAGGAGACAAGATAAAAACCGAAAATCCAAAAAATAAAATAAAAATAATCTAAAATCCAAAAGTGCATATAGAAAAAATCCAAAGGAAACGCCCAACATGCGACACATGGCGGCGGCTGAACGCAGAACTTGACATGCTCTTACATGGACTGATCCATCTTACCTTCGTTCGCTCGCATCCTGTGTTGAACAACCACTACTTCATGAAGTGAGCGTCCAATAGGGTTTACCGACGAAACAACGTCTGTTGTTCTTCTCCCGCCCAAATAGCCAAAGAAACACCGATAGGCCTAGTACTCCTTTTCTGGATTTTTTAGCTCGACTTAAATGATCATAACTTAATTTAAATTCACAAAGTGCTTACCACGTAGGAGCTTGCACCATACCCTTGAGGATGTAGCGTACCTACAATATAGATAAGAAAATGACAAAAGAAAAGACTGAAGCATGAAACTGAGCACTTTTAAGTGGACGGTTGAGAAAGTGGCAGCATTGCGCCTCAGCTCACAAGGTTTAAAATTGTATTTTTTATAGCTCATATGCTAAAGTACTATTTCTAAATAAACATTGCACATAAGTATAATATAACGCACACATATAGAATTGTTCCTGGAAAAGTTTTTAAACTTCTACAAAGAGTTAATTCTGTGTTTTACCCAATGTTTTGTTATTTTTGCCAAAGATTGCCCCGTTTAAGGGAAATTCTTTCATCTTATCCAATTTAACTACAAGTTTGCCGGGTTTTACATATTGTGTATTTTGTTTGCATGTTACCAAGATGGTCCTAGATGCCGCTCGACTTCTTTCCCAGTCAGTCAGACATATTTGCATATAGATGCATAATGAGTGTCATATATGTTCCTATATAATTGTATTGAATACACGTATTTCTATATGTGGTACATACATCTTTGTTTCTTTTTGGCATCAAATACACTTTTGTTTCTTATGGCTAATGTGTGGTGCATACACAAAAAGGATAAATATGTTGATCTCAAAATAGCGTACAATTAGATATCTCAAATACACAAATGTGTGCTTCTTGTGTTGCTCGATGAAGTACTATTTGTTGCTAAAACATTACACATTACATGGAATACACCCGCTCACATGTAGAATTGTTTCTGGAAATATTGAGAAGATCTAAAGACGGGATTTTTGAACAACTCGAACTGTGGAGTCGAGTACTAGTCCTATTACCACACGGTATTCCTTGTTTGAAATAAAATAATGGCTTTCCCACAGACATCACATACATGACTTTTCAGATGTCACTTGTAATGATGAATCTAAAATAATTGAGATACCTAGCGGACCAGGCAAACCCTAGATATAGCTAGAACCAGAGAAATAAAAAAAGATGTAAGTAAGTATCATCGCATAAAGCATATAACGGTCTATGCAATATATGACACAAATCTAACCTATTGTCGTTACCCATATATGATCACAAACTTGATATTTGTGATTCCTATGCCATTTAAAATCAAGATGACACAAACACAACATGAATGGAGTAAGTGTTCACATATGATTCACAATCTAAATTTCATTACAAAATAATGATGGGTTTTCCAAATGTGTTTTCCAACTTGCCATACATGATTGTCGTTCTTGGCAACCAAGAGGGTTGAAATTTCTAGCAGAGCATGAAAACCCTAGCTAGACCTAGGAAACCATGGATTTGGTAACTGGCCAAATACCTTTAGTTCTAAAATTCAGTGGGCTAACTACCACTACCGTTGAAAATCGGAAACGACATAACTACTGAGTATGAAATTTCTACCCTTTCTGTCGCTACCCGTCATCATGAAAATGATATGTGTTGGTTTTCTTTCATAAGCTATAAACCTTATCTAGATGTTGCAGGGTCTTAATTTTGTCCTCACTTTTACCATTGATCGACTAATGGTCGATCCACACAATATGACATATAATACTTGTGGCAAACACCTACATCAATATTTTGCAGAATATGTAAAGCCTAGTTACAACGAAAACTGGCATGGAATAGTGAGACAGACAACCTAATTTCTAGAATCTAATAGCGCCACAGATCAAGATACAACAAAAACAACCTCACATAATAACCTGACAGATATGTACGTACCTTGTCATCATAGGTTTGGTTTCGGCTGAATCCAGGAAAGTGTCTAAAGAACCCTGGACCTTTTTCTTATTAGAGAACAACTCCGACATGCCATTGGGTATGTCGAATATCTCCAACTTATGGTCTGGATCCTCCCGACGGCCACCATATCCTCTGAGTATGACATATTTTCCCTTTTGTCGCTACCCTTATCATGAACATCACATGCTTGGGGTTTTCATAATCTATAAACCCTATTAGAGGTTGTAAAATCATAACGACCATATATATGGCATCTTAATTCTTTCACCACTTTGACCATTGATGGACTAAGATCTATCCACCGAGCCCATGCATCATGATTATCGTAATATCCTAGCTAGTTTCAACGAAAACTGACATGGAATAGTGAGACAGACGGTCTGATTTCTAGTATATAATAGCCCCACCGATGGAAATATAATAAAAAAAACAACATCAAATAATTAGCAAGACAGAGATGTACTTGCCATGCGTCCATATATTTGGTTTTGGCTGAATCCAGCAAAGACCTCCAAAAACCCTGGACCTTTTTCTTATAAGATAACAACTCCGGCCTGCCTATATCGAATATCTCCAACTTATGATCTGGATCCTCTTGAAGGCCATCCAAATGCTCGGAGAAGTATACAGAATTCATCATGAGCCCTGCAATGCTTGCTCCACCATGGCCTGACATGAAGATATTTGAACAATGTCCAATGGTCAACATCCATCACTCTAGACCACATCCGCTTTCTTGGCGGTCATCACACATGCAGACCCGGGTGTGGCGGGTGTTATTCTCAAGCACAGTGCCAACGAGGTGAAGCTTGCCGTCCACTTGCCGGTAGCTGGAGGGTTAGATCCATTCCGGCGGACTGAAGCATCTCCACAACGCCCTCACACTCGGAGTAGCACCGACGAGGTTGCAGATGGAGATCCCAACGGCTTCACCAATCGCCAGGAACGTGCTGCCGTAATAGTGCACGACTACCTCTAATATCATCCGACCACGCTAGCTACACCCTATCAAGTTAACATAGTATATCATTTAGATAATTAGAAAACTTTTTTGTAATGATTATGAACAAATGTTATAAACACTTGCAAAATTTGGTCGTCAAATGACATCCGAGGAGCTCTATACCAAAAAATTAGAAATTCTGCTGAAACAATGCACATACATTTTGAGTAATTCTGTATTTTTGTACATAGCTCCTCGAATAACATTTGACCACCAAACTTTGCAAGCACCTATAAGTTTTTTTCATAGTCCTTCCCACAAAGTTTCATATTTCTTTTAAATGTTTTGCTATGTTTCATGTGTGGGTGTAGCGGGGGAGCACCAAGCTGGTGTGTAGATAAACCACTCTCAATGCACATTGAATCTGGCGGGAGAGGAGTGTGTATGCAGGATGCATGCGCTCAGTTTTCCTTACTACTCCCTTCGTTTCTAAATACGGAGTGTAAGTCTATTTTAGAGATTTCAATATGGACTACATACAGATGTATATTGACGTATTTTAGAGTGTAGATTCACTCATTTTGCACCGTATGTATTCCTTATTGGAATCTCTAAAAAGGCATATATTTAGTAATGGAGGTAGTAGAAAATTTTTGGTTTTTAATTGCTGCAGCCAAAGCATATCCAGGGGAATACCGGTACTTCCGTTAGAACACAACTAGATTTGGCAATTCTACTTATGGCTACATGACAACGCAGACATCACGAACGGCATGCCCATGAGAAACACATCAGAATCACATGATATGGATGCAACACAGAAACAATCACATATGCAGTTAAAAATGGGGAGGGAAAGAAAGGGTTTATCATCATTATACTTGTAGCTGCACCCCTTGAGCTGACGCACAAGGACATCCACCATGTCGAAGTTCACCACGAGCTGGTTCCTGCGGGCCGGAAAGCAGAGCTGACAAGATCGATGACTACCCAATTGAGACGAGATAACAAAAGCAGAGGAAGAGATTAGGGAAGACAGCAGGGCGGTGATGTCGTTGAGGATCTTGTAGGTGTTGTTGATGAAGAGGTTGATGATGTCGGCGACGTAGCCCAGGGCTGCGCTGCCATCCTCCTCCATCGACTGCAGTTGCTGGAAATTCTCATCCAACATGTCCTAGATGGATCACATCACGAGAAGGAAAAGATAAACTAGCTAGCGAGCCCGCCGGAACAACCACACTACCGGGTCTAGATGGGAGGGACACCGAGGGATGGACTCACCGAGGCGAACATGGACACGACATGGGTGTTTAGTTGGGCCCTGAGCGTGGCGGTGACCATTGTGAGGAGGTGCTGGAGCGGCTTTGGTGGCGGAGAACCTGCTGAAGGGATCCGAAGATATAGCAAATCGAGCCCCCTAAACATCCGCAGACGTGCCCGAACATGGGCCTGCCCATCAGCCGGAAACTGACAATGTCTCCGCTGACGGGAGCCTTTGGGCGATGCACCATAGGAGCTCGCATGACAGATCCGTGATGTGTCCCAGCCACTTGGCCTCCAGTCTTGGACTTCTCTGAAGAGTGGAGGGCCCCGCCATGGTCTCGAGGAAAAGAGAGTGAAATGGATTGCTATGACTTAGGTGGTTGGTGGCTGGCGAAAGGGGAGGTGATCCAGTGATGGATCACGACCCAGGACGGGGAAAGGGGGAGTTTTGCTTAATGAAAAAAATGCATACTGCACTTGCTTTTACAAAATTGCAACTTAATGAAAAAGTACAAGTTGCACCGAGGTTTGAAATTTGCTAACACAAAAAATCTAGAGCTCACTAAAATATCCAATTTCGTAAGATATAAAAATTCTTTTGGATTTTGATCTATCATAATTCATGGCATTTTAATAATTTTATCTAACTTAAATTTGGTTTCAATCTGGTCAAAACATTTGAGGTTACATATAATTATGAAATTAGTGATTCTATTTTTTATGTTGAATCCCAGGTTTAGTGACATGTGTTGTTGCTGAAGCATCGTGCTGACAACTTTTAGCAAGTGATAGACGATGGGGAGATCTTATAGAATAAACTCATGGCATTGGGCCGCAAGGCGATGCACAACTTGTCACCGAGGTTGGCTGACATAGGTGGACGAGGTTGCGGTGTTCCTCCATGACGTTGCTGAACCTGTTCACTGGCGCTACCGCCCATCTCCCAAAGCGCATGCGGAGGCTCCAGCAGTATCACTCGCACTACTTATCATAGTGAGCATCGAATAGGGCATAGTACTCTTTTCTAGACTTCTTTTAATCTCGACTTAAATCATCATAACTTAGTTTCAATTCAAAGGTGCTTACCACACATCCCGTGTGGTAATAGGCATAGTGCTTTCGACTCCACAATTCAAGTCATTCCAAAACTTTGCATTTAGAAGTTCTCAAAATTTCCGAAACTATTCTACATGTGCGCTTGTGTATTCTATGTAATGTGTAATGTTTTATTAACAAACAGTCCTCGGATCCCTGCAAAAATAAGTATATCACTACAACATTTGAGCAATACAAGAAGTACACATTTGTGTATTTGAAATATCAAATAGTAGGCTACTTTTAGATCCACATATTTATCCCTTTTGTGTATGTACCACATATTACCCATAAAGAAAAATGTGTGCATACCATATATTGAAATATGTCTATTGAACACAATTATAGCCACATATGTCACATTCACATGCATCTAAACATAAGCATGTCTTGCTGGATGGGAAAAAAGTCGAGTGGCGTATGGGACCATCTTGGTAGGAAGTGCAATAAGGAATAAAACCCACCACATTTGTGGTTAAATTTGATTAAGATGAAAGAATTCCCTTAAATAGGGTAATCTTTGTCAAAATAAGCCACGGATGGCCTTCTTCAGACCACTGGCCTCCTCGTCAGCACGCATCGCGTGTCCTTTGCCTCATTGCGCACGCGGTTGGTATCCTTCAAGCTTGCTGGAGCTGGGCCACCTCCTCGGGGGCTGCGGGCAATCCAAATTCAGAGCTCAAGACAGAACAATACTAACCAAGGAGAATATGGACTAGGAAGATGAGAACTTACGGGCACATGCGCGCTCCAAGTTCTCATTGGCGCACTGCCGGGCCTTAAGCTGTTTGCGTAGCTCCAATTCTTGGAGGCCAGCTCGGGGTTCTGGTCTTCCCGTTCCCGCAAGATGAATACATATATATTCAATAAACTGCGAGCCTCGAAAGAAGTAGGCTTAGTTCAAAAAAAACTAAGCCTGATTCTAGGCCGATACCACACTCAGACCTGGGGCTACGACTACCATAAACAACTAGCAAAAATAAAAAATACTTACTGTGAACTAGGGTCACTAACAAGCATAGTGTCCGGATGGTGGATTGGAAGAGCTTCATCTCGATGGCGTCCCTGGTCTCCTCAATGAGTATTTTTAATAATCAGCGTATTGCGATTTCGTGTAGTGGAAGTAGACTATATAGTTGTTCTCCTCAATGTCCTTGAAGTTTTATCCAGTGTAATCTTCTTCTGCCGTGTGTTTGTTTGGATCTAATGAATTGTGGGTTCATGATCTGAATATTCATGAGAAATATTTGAGTCTTTTCTGAACTTATTTATGCATGATTGTTATAGCTTTGTATTTCTCTTTGATCTGTCAGTTTGGTTTGGCCAACTATATTAAATTATATTCAGTGGGAGAGGTGCTTTCTGATGAGTTCAACCTTGCGGTGCTCTACTCCCCTTGCGGTGCTCTACTCCAGTGACAGAAAGGGACATGACATGTATATGTATTGTTGCCATTAAGGATAAAACGATGAAGTTTATTCATATTAGTTGAGTTTACTTCGGCTAAATCATTTCATCTTGCTTAAACGATGAAACGCCAATCAGTGCGAGCGGCGAGAGAGAGAAAAACCTGGATCAAAGGATGAGGAAAAATCATTCTCTAGGGCAGCCGGTCAACACGACCGGCGGACGAACCCTTGGTACAGGCGGCGCTTTCCGGTGGCGATCATGGAGATCGACAGCGGCGCAAGTGAAGCGGGCGGCGGCTAGGGTTTGGCGGGGTTAGGTTAATACCATGTAAGAAGGAATAGAGACGGAATTGGTGGAATTGTTGATTATATTGCTGAGCCTCGTAGGCATATACATAGGAGTACATGATCTTCTTGAAATACAAGGCAAGATAAAATAAATTGTACACTATACTATGTTTTTAAAATAATCTTGATAATCAACGATACACGCAAGAGCGCGTGTAATAGGTAACTTACGCGGCTCGCGGGCCTAGCGCAGTTAACTAGGACAGACATGTGTTTCAATTATTTTCTGATTGGCAGCACCCTCGTTCTTCACTGAGATGCTAATGGCATATTGTGAAAAGATTATTTCAATTGTTCGCCGAGTTCAATGATGCTTCATTGAATATGTTTAATAATCAGCGTATTACGATTTTCGTGTGGTGGATGTAGACTCTACAACTGTAGCATTACGAGTTTATTAGTCTAATATAGTTTTTTAATAAGAAAGAAAAACATTTTTCAAAAATGAGAAAGAGTAATTTTAATGGATGCAAACTGAATTTATGACATCACTGAGAGGAAATACATATAGCTAGTAGGTATTAGTGAGTAATTATACAGAGAATTATGAAAATGATTTCCCTCCTACAAATAACGTTACCATGCATGTTTATCCAAAAAAGCGTTTACTTCCATTCTTAGCTAGCAGTCACATGACCCATCCCTCACCCCGCTCCATTGCTATAAAATCCCCACCATAGACTACAAGCAATCACACAAAACGAACAGTACTTAGTTACACATCTCTAGCGAATCCAGAAAGATGGTGTCCTCCTCTGGTTCCACTGCGTTCACCCTGCCAGCCGACTCGTCATCGTCTTCAAAAAGGAGGTGCAGGTAGGCACGTTTAAGTGCAGGTTTTGCCCATGCACTTTCAAGACCGTGCAGGTTTTGCCACCAGAAGGTGCACAACCACAAGCCCCGCATGGAGCGTCGTCCCGCTTTGTCCATGCCGCGCATGACCTGGGCGCCAGCTACTTGCACAACGCTCGCCTGCATGCCAACCTGTTTGCCGCCCACTACTACCCCAGGCCCCGCTTCATGTCGCCTTCGTTGCCATGGCAAACCGGCACAAGCCTTGCTCTGGCTCAACCATCCTCTGCAGTGTTGGCGCCGGCGGCCGGCCGCTACCACGGGACCGGAGATGGAGGTCACCTGGCACGCCAGCAAGGGGTGCGTGAAATGAATCAGGAAGAGACTACTTCTGACGGGATTGATCTCACATTGAAGCTCTAGGATTAAGGCTTGGATTGTTTTGGGGTCACCTAAATGTTTAAGTTGTTCCGCTAAGTTATCTGAATTCTGTATTTGCTTCGCTTTACTTTAGCTGTGCTCAATCATATTTGCCTGCGATTCAAAGATGTGATCGGTTGATGTACCCAGCAAGCAAAGTTCAATTCAACCAAATGGTTATATCGGGATGGTTTTCTTATAATGTGCGTATTGTTATTTGGAAGGATGATCCATCTGTTTAAACTGAACACTGATATGAGTTGGAAAAACTCATGGTATGGAACTGGGTCAAATTATTTAGTTCTCAATCCAAGAGAGTTGTAAAACACGAAGTAGGTACTTGTGGTCTAATCCTTTTATACACAGCATGTCTCCTAGAATTTAGTTGAGTTTTGCTCCTTAACATCACCCTTCACAAAAGTGCTTTATTCCCAATGTACATCAATTGTGAAGATATATCTAATAAGTCCCGGATTTATAACGGTAATATGGTCTATCATATGTGATATGGCCGATATTCGATTGTTTTCATCTCTTAGATTCAGGTATGTCATGCACCTCACCCAGGGGCAGCAAGTGTCCACTCTTCGTGAAAAAGTGCATGTTCCACTTCTCAAACATTGTGTTAGACAATAGAAAATATGAACGACGGAAAATAAAAGTGATATTTTCTTAAATCTAATTAAGTTGCTTTCAAGAGTATTAGATTAGTTTAGTGAAAAATGTGATGGGCACTTTTAAGAAAAATGCAGCTGTGTGAAAAAGTGTAAGCTGCACCCAGGATCAATTTTTTTTTTGCGCCATAAAAATTCCAGACCTCACTAAAATATCCAAAATTACAAAAATAAATAAATCAGATTTCAATGTATCACAATTTTCTGAAATTTAACTAGTTCTACTCAACTTCTATTTGGTTTGAAATTAGCAAGGCTACAAAAATTTCAGTACCCACCAAAATATAGTTGAGATTTTTATACATGACTTGCACTTTCACTAAATTGAAGTACCGCTTTCAAAACTGACTTTGAGATGAGAAAATATTAGTGTGCTTCATCTTAAATCTACAGTGAACACCAATGGCTTCCTCAAAGTGAGCTTAGTCACATACACTGACAAATAGTATCGTTCGGCACCTACCATCTGAACATGTTCATTCAGATTGAACATTTCGTGATGTCCTCCTCAAATCCATTCATGGAGTTACCAAAGCCACCAAGATGGACCGATTTATGGAAGGATTGTGTGAAGAAATGCAATATCGGCTATTGTTTTATGACTTCACAAACTTCCTAGAAATGGTGAACAAGGCCCTCCTGCTTGAAGACAAGCATCACGCCATAAAAGACATTCGCAAGTGCAAAAAGCTGGCACTAGGAAGCTCAGGAAACAACAAGCCCCGTGTTCACCAATCATGACTGCAAGAGTATGTTGCCCCACAAATTCAAGAACCCCAACACCTGCACCCCAAATCAACTCCCAGCAAAACCAGAATGACCACTTTGCCCACATCACTTGTTGTGTTAGTGAGTCTAGGACTGCAGTTAGCAGAGTCACGCGAGCACCGCGTGAAAGCAGACGCGCTACCCAGCCGAAGAGGAATTCCCGAAAGCTGTCAATGATCGGGTCGAAGGCTGTGAGCGGCAGTTTTGTGGGGGATAGAGGAAGGCCTAGGTACATTAGTGGAAAGGAGGATAATGAGCATCCAATAGCAGTGGCGATGTTGTTTTGCATGGATGGATTAGTAGCGATGGTGAGGAGTGCCGTTTTCTGGAAGTTGATAAGCAGCCCCGTTGCAAGGGCAAAATCGTGGAGTGTTTTTTTAGGGTTAAGGTGGCTGCATCGTTAGCAGCAGCGATGATAAGGGTATCGTCGGCGTATTGCAGCGTCACAGGTGGTTCGTTTGGTCGTACTGGGTGGCAAAGAACATTCTGTTGGAAAGCACTGGCAATCAATCTTTGAAGGACATCTGCAACGATGATGAACAAGTATGGCGAAGGGGTCTCCTTGTCGTAAGTCAGCATCTACATTGGATCCAGGGCCCGGAATGCCATTTAGGAGGACGGCTGTTTCCCAGTGTAGAGAATGTCTTGGACCCAGGAGCAGAAAGTTGGAGGGAACCCTCGAACTTGTAGGATTTGAAAGAGGGAGGACCAGCAGATGGAGTCAAAAGCTTTCCTGAAATCAAGCTTGAAGACCATGGTCGGCGCTTTACGTGTGTGGCAAGCACTTAGGATATCAGCTGCATAAATAAAGTTTTCAGCGATGTTGCGTCCGTGAAGGAAACCCGTTTGATCATAATGAATGAGCAGTGGGATTAGAGGCTTGACCCTGTTTGTGAGGACTTTGGCAACTGCTTTTGGAGTACAGTTTTGAAGAGAGATTGGTCTAAAAGCATCTGGGGACGTTGGCGCCAGGGTTTTGGGGAGGAGAATCATGAAGGCTCGGTTAAAGCGTTCAAGTGAAGCCGTCTGATCATGGAAGGCAGAGAAGAATGGTACTATGGACTGTTTGATATCATTCCAAAATTTTCTGAAGAAGATGGGTCCAAAGCCATCCATGCCGGGGCTTGCATTTGCATTCATGGTGAGAAAAGCCTGGTGGATTTCGTCATGTGAGAAGGGTTGTGCAAGATCTAAAAGTTGGGGGAGGGGAGAGGGGTATAGATGCTATAGACTGAAATTCCATGTGGCATTTTTTGTATTCCCGATTAGTTGTTGGAAGTAGTTTTTCAGGATATTTGCTTTTTGTTCGTGCAGGAAAACTTCGGAGGAGTTATGAATAAGCAGCGGGATTTTGTTTGAGCGAGAACACTGTGTAGCAGAAGCGTGGAAGAACCTAGAATTTTCGTCTCCATCAATGGCGACTCTTATCTTCCCCCTCTGTTTCCAGAATGCGATTTTTTGTTTGATAGCACTTTGTAGCAAGTTAGAAATGACCAGCCTAAGATTCTGCTCGAGATGAGATAGAGGAGCGAATTCCTCGTTTAGGTTGAGAGCCTGGATTTCCACTTTGCAATTGTTTTCCCGTTGGCAGATGGGCTGCAACTTCTTGGCCCAAGATTTTAGGGCTGATCGTGTTTTTTTGATGTTTTGGGCGAGAGAAGCTGCTGGATCGGCGGGAGGCCCGTGGTTATTGGGACGCCAACAGGCCCGCACAGTGTTGGTATAGGCCTGGAATGAGGTCCAGAAGCGTTCAAATCTAAAAAGGTGGGAAGAAGGGACTGCCGTAGATATAGTGACTAGAAGAGGAACGTGATCGGAGACGAATCTAGTGAGAGAGGTTAGGTGCGTGTTTGGGAAGAGAGCATCCCAGGGTAGGTTGATAAGTACTCTATCTAAGCGTATTAAGCGTAGGTAAATTGTCTGTCAAGAAGTGGGAGCTCTAATAGAGCAAGTTGATCAATTGTGTCATTGAAGGCATCGGCCTCCGATCGTCTAAAGTTGTTGTTGTTCCTCTCATTAGGGAATCTGGTAAGGTTAAAGTCTCCGATGACTAGCCAGGGGGATGGATTTGGAGGTTCTATGAGCTTAAGTTCTTCTAGAAAGTCTAGTTTTAGGTCTCGTTGTGAGGGGGCGTAGACGCTAGTGATGAAGATGTGGTGTGGCCAGGCAAGGCATGATAGAGTTAAGGTAGAAGCGAAAACGGTTGTGTTGACAGTTGAGAAGCGAAAAATGCGTGAGTTAGAAGCAGAGAGGATTCCACCCGCAGATCCGATTACGTCGAGGTGGTTATTAGAATCTAGGAAACGTGGCAAGATCGATCTTAGTTTGATGGAGTCTGGTTTTTGCAGTTTTGTTTCTTGTAGCAGAGCGATAGATGGCCTTAATTGATTTATTTCAGAGAACACGTTAGCGCACTTGTCATTATCTCCTAACCCTCGAACATTCCAGGACACGATAGAGTACGTTTCGTTTTTCATCATGGAAACTTAACTTGACACCTTACATAGGGGCAGATACCCAAAAGAGAACCATCTCGGTTCCTGATACACTTGGACGAGTTGACAGAATAAGGAGTGAGCAGCATTACAACTAGCATAAGCTTAAGATAACAACTACGGGGGGTGCGATGCACCGGATACAAGGCCAGCACGGGCCGCCACTCATGTGGCCGAGGGGGAGAGAGCGCATCATGGAGATCCCAGGTCACCGGAGCCCGAGGCGATGTCGTCGACCATCTCAAAGTAGGCGCCCGCAGCAGCAAGAAAGGCAGCCAGCTCCTCTGGCGATGGCGGTCCGCGAGCAAAGGTTGCCACGAACCCCGTCTCATCGCAGAGACGAGCATGGATGAGAGCGTCAGAGAGATCCTTTGATGCAGCGGACAGGTCGAGCTTCTTGGCCTTGGAGCACATGGCCTTGGTAGTCATGGAGTAGATAGGAGGATCAATCTTGGCCAAATGAGCACTGCTACCGCCTTGATGCGCAGTCGGCAGCCATCTTTGCATCGCCTGCTAATGCGCCTGGCGGACACTCGTGTGGCGGCTCGGGAGAGGCAGGTCCAGAGGCTGGACTGCGGGAACCACCGGGGGGAGAGGTGCCGGAGGGGCAGGTGGGGATGGGGGGGATGGTGCATGAGGCTGAGGAGGCGGAGTGGGTGGGGCTGGCAGTGCGAGCAGGGGGCGTGAGTGGCGTGCACGTGCGTCGCAAGGTGGCAGGAGAGGGGAGCGGCGGGATGAGTCCATGGAGCGTGGACCAGCATAGCGACCGGCATGCCATCCACCATAACAGCAAGGATCGGGATGCCATCGAGAGGCTGATCCGCCGAAGGAGAAGGAGGAGGGCCCGATGGCGACTCCGGTGTGCAGGAAAATGGGGACATGGCCGTGGCGATGTTGCGGATCTGTGAGATGGTGTTGGAAGATAGAGGAGGATTGGATATTTGGGAAGAGAGGGAGCGGTTATCCCCGTCCCCAGAGGAGAAAGGAGAGGCCCCAGAGCCGCGTCTAAGAGCACGCAGCTCTCTAGCTTAACGACGCATTTACATCGTTGTCGTGCAAAGCACCATAAGGCAGGGGGGAGGACGAAATCGCGAGCAACCATGACAAGTGCACGAATGCTGGAGTGATCGCCCTCGAAGCAGTGCTGGTCGGCGGAGACAAAGTCTCGAAGGTGAGAGAAGAAGTACTCTGCCCCCTCAGGGTGCCAGAGCTCATCAGGGTAGTCGAATGCCTCGATCTCGGCCATGTGGATGAAGATGGCTGTGGATCTATTGTCTGCGTGTTCAGGCCTTTCGAAGAAGAGGGTGTTGCCCTCATGGTGGATGGGGCCGTGTCCAGTGGCCGCGAGGTGCTCCTCTGCATCGGCAAAGGAGAGGCGTGCGGCGCCGCATGCGGAGGAGGTGAGGCCGAAGGTAGGGTTGTTGTGGTGGCGTGCGATGGCCTGGCAGATGAACCGGAAGGGGGTTGTGCATGGGGGTGGCTAGGTGAACGTAGGCTAGGTTATCAACCTGGCGAACCAGGCAGGTTGGAGGGACTAGGAGGGGGATGTGCGGTTCCGGGGAAGAGAAGCATGAGGCCGATGTGGGTGCAGTGGCGGGTGGGGGTGGGGGGGGGAGTGGCGAAGGATGGCACCGGTGGCGAGGAGGAGGAGGTGCGTGGCCCGAAGATGAGCGGGAGGCGGAATGGTGGCAGATCGGAGGTGAAGACGCAGTGGGAGCCGAACCAGATCAGCGCCCGTCGAACGCCTGGAGCCCGCCGAGGAGCCGGAAGCGGTGTGGGTGCCGGTCATGTGCGCCATTGGGCTGCATGGCGGACGCACAAAGGCCGGGTTAGTACTTGGTGAAGGGGGCATAGTAGGGAAATAAGGAAGGACTCGTATGGCCTTGCACCTGAAGCTCCGGTGGCCGGAGCACCAGCAGCGGGAGCACCGGTCGGGGTCGCGCAATGGGCAACGCGTTGTGGTCAGAAGCAAGGCACCGGAAGCAGTGAGCCTTCTTCTTGCGGGTGTAGTAGTGGTGGATGTGCTTGGGGCTAGCCATCGGAGGAGGGTGTGATTTATAGGCCGGAGGGGCCGATGGGTTGGAGGGGGGAGATGCAGAGAGCCGAGGCGGGGGACTGAGCAAAACCTCCTGGTAGCTGCACGGGACCTGTAGCATAGAGGAGATCGAACAGCTCGCAGGGATGGCAGCAGTGGCAGTGGCGTGGGCTTGGTTAATGGCGATCTTGGGATGGAGCTGAGGGGACGGGGCGGAGAGTAGGCTGACGGAGGTAGGGGAGGCAGGTGGTAGAATAGACGTGATGATAGGCGCATGCGTGTGCATGCAAGCGTTGGATATATCATGCGGTGAAGGTGGGCGGGTGGAGGCATGCGGTCCCACAGATTCAGTGATAGTAGGGTTTGATTTCGCGTGCACAACGACATCTGGGGGGTCGAGCAGGCCGCCTGACCGACCGCGGGCTGTGGCGACTCAGGTGGGTCTGTGCGCCAGTGGGATGCGATGGGAAGCGATGGAGCACGCCGTTCAAAGCCGTATCGTTGAAAAAACCAGGCTGATCGATGGAGGGTACAACGCAGCCCGCCATGGTCTTGTTTTCTTTCTGGGGCGAGGATGCAGCGAGACGTGACGGGAGGGGCCGAGGGGGATGAGGGGCACACGTGTCCGATGCCATCGAGTGCATTGTGGTCAACCGAGGCATTGCCAGGGGAATCCGCGCATGGAACAAACAGATGTAACCCTTGACCAAGAAGCAAGATTTGGAACACCAGTTCCAAGAGATTTCATCCACTTCCCAGATGCACAATCGTGGAGAAACAAACAGAGAGAAAAGGGGAACATTTTAGATTTTTTTCAAGAAGAGGAGCTCACTTGTAACTTTGCAATGGCAGCAAGGTCCTTCCTTCTTTACCATGATGCTCTCTTCTCCTCAATCAACAACCATGAAGAAAACCGGGGACAAACAAAACAGGGGAAAAGCAAAGCGAATAGTTGCGATGCCTGTGATCTCTGTATTGGGGAGGAGACAGAGGCGGGGGTGGCTCTGGCGAACTACGTCATTTCCTAGAGAGGAAAGCGAAGGGCCGCGACTCCATTGTGAAGGAAGAGGAAGGTGGAGTGGTGGTGGCGCTGCTGTCCGGAGAGGAAACCAAAGGGGTCAAAGCGACCGTTGCTATGGGGTCAATGCAATGCGATGGGGTGGTTGTGGTGCCGGTGGATCTTGTAGCAAATCGGGGTGCAGGAGGTGTCAGCATCGAGCAGCTAGCTTCGGTCTGGCTGCGGCTGTCATGAGCGTTGCATGGGATGGGATCGGTGCAAGTTGGCTGCAATAGTAACTGGGACGTGGTGGCGCGTGGAAGGAAACTAGTCAAAGAGGAGTGGAAAGATCCACAACAACAGGAGGCACTGGCGGTAGTGGGGTGGCGTGCGTGGCTTAGGTGCTTGTGCAGTACCAAGGTGGTGTGTCTTACGTGGTATTGTGTGAAGTCGGTGTCATAGGAAGGCTTCGGGACCGTGGCCCGCGGATCCAATGGCGGGGAGGCGCGAGGAAGGCGCCGAAGTGGTGGGAGGTAGAGAGGGGCAACACAGCTGGTGGATCATCGGGAAGGTTACCCGGGGGAGGACGAACATGGGCGGGGGTAATGGGGTTGGTTGGGGTTGAGGTGGGGGTGATCATATGCATGGAGAAGAGTAGTGGGAAGTGGGTTGGGGGCTGGATTTTTCCCCTGGTTTCTGCAGTTCGGTTGGGGTGCGGTGTGAGTGTTTGGTTCGGGGTGGAGTACAACTTGATTTCGTTGTATAGAGTAAGCGAATGTTTTATTGAATAAGGTGTTAAGGGGCGCTTTCGAAGCTCCAGGCGTGGCCGCAAGTGCATCGCCGATATGGCATGCAAGCTCCTATGCACCTTTGCCAGAAGCTTCCACTGCGCGACTCCGCTGACTGTGTGAAGATAGCTATGCTGGTAGGACCACCATCCGATGTAGTCTATCGAGTCAGTGTGGATAGTAACTCCCACATCTCATTTAGCATAATAACACGCTCCATGGAAAAGGAATGGACGACCCACAGTCTATCAATGTCCATGTATAGTGATCTAATGTAGGCCGCCCCGAGCTTGTTGTTGACCGGCGGGAGCGCGATGGCGCCGCATGTGAATGGGTTGAGCAGCGTCATGAAGGTTGTCTCGTCCACTAGTACCGACCATGATGCCGCACAGAACGGGCTGAGTTCGCACGACACATCCATGATGCGGCCCTGCAATCTCGGACTTCTTTGAATAGTGGAGGGCGCCGCCATGGTCTCGAGGAAAAGGGAGTGAAATTGATACAAAATAGGTGGTTGGTGGACGGCCAAGATGGAGACGATCCAGCAATGATCATGATCCAGGATGGTGAGACGAGGGAGTGCTCGTGTTTGCATAATGAGAAATGTAAATTACACTTTCTTTCACAAAACCTCAACTTAATGAAAAAGTGCAAGTTGCACCATTGAATTTTTTCTAACTAAAAAATTCTAGATCTCACTGAAATATCCAAATTTCAGAAGATTACATATTCTTTTGCATTTTGACCTATCAAAATTCATGACCATTGAATAATTTATCTAATTTAAATTTGGTTTGAATCCACTCGCCTCAAGTCCTTGAGCCCAACCTCGGCCGCCTTCCGCCTCGGCAAGTTCGGCCCAGGATGTCAACTCCCTCCGATCTCCTCCCACTGCCAACTGTAGTCCTCGTGCACTGCAATGAGGGCATCTACTAATTCACCAAGGAATTCATCTGACTCTCCAAGACTGGGCTCCTGCCCCGCACCCTCTTACACCAGTTCAGCGTGTCAGCGCCTTGGCCAAGTTGCTGGGCTACACCGGCTGCATCACCGTTAAGCCGGAGGAGGGCGAAGATGGAGTTTGCAATAAAGATGTGATTGACAAAGGCTTGCAGACTTGTGGGGAGGAGAACAAGGCTGCTGATGAAGCAATTGTCCGTTGTGCAGGATGAGGCAGACGCCTTCATGGGCCAATATATCATGAACCAAATATGCAATGAGAAGCACCATGGAAGAATAATGAATGATGTAAACTGAAAACATGACATGAACTTGACAATACCAAAGGGTCCAAGATTGAGTACATGCATAATGAATGATGCAAACTGACAACATGCCATGAACTTACGATACCAAGGTGTCGAGGATGGTGTACACTTATCCTGTAGAATTAGTGACCTTAATCTCCATACATATACACTACCTAAGCTACTAGATTAGCTTATATGTTTGATTATCTCATGCGACATTAGTCCAATTGAGTTTCCTTCAAAGGAATTATAGGGAGATGGGGTTCATACATGCAGACCAAAAGACAACTTATTGACCCGTCTAATTGGAATGCATCAATATTCCTTAACATTTTCATTCATATATTCTAAGATTCTAATCTCCCTAGGAGTATTGGCTCATGTTGCATCGGGGCTTTAAGGGTCGCTGGTGTGCCCACCTGCAAGGGGGTGAATCATTGATGTGTGGTGCCTTTGGATCCATTCCTAGGTGGATAACATCATAGGATTCCGGTCCTATTGTGTTGGCCTTCGGGATCGGAGTAATGATTAATAGGGACAGTCGGGGGCATTCGTATTTCATAGTCAGAGGTGAAATTCTTGGATTTATGAAAGACGAACAACTGTGAAAGCATTTGCCAAGGATGTTTTCATTAATCAAGAAAGAAAGTTGGGGGCTCGAAGACGATCAGATACCGTCCTAGTCTCAACCATAAACGATGCCGACCAGGGATCGGCGGATGTTGCTTATAGGTGTGTTACGTACAAGAACAGCTCAACCCAAATCAGGTGATGCACACAACAAAGCAATCAACCGCGTAGCCTCCAGTGTAAGAGGAGGCTTAATCACACAAAAAAGGAGGCTTAACTCCGAGGATAGCACGGTGGATGGAGAAAGTGAGCGTGTTGTCCTACGGGAAGATAGAGAAAGCAGAGGTGACGGCGACAATGCATTCAGGTTTCGAGAGCGGAGGAGCAGAGAAGCAATGGTGGTGAAGAGCATGCGTCGAGGACGAGAGTGATTGGTGCTAGGGTTTTCACCACACTCAACGCGATCTACCCCACACCTCCTAGTTTGCGTACGTCAAACCAGAGAAAAACCAGCCACTGTCCCTTTGCACTAGAGGATAACGACCCCACTAGTCATCCAGCGTCAGCTCAAGCACGTGTGTGGAAAATGGATGAACGTCCGAGCAGCTAAACAACCAAAGTAAAAATATCGGGCGGCCATAGATCGTTCGCGCGCTCAGATGGCTCGTATGGCCGGGGTAGCCCATCATGGTTTATAGGTAGAATATGCATAGAATGTGATGGATCAGGTCTAACTTTAACATCAGCAATAGTTGATCATTCCTGACCTCTAGATCTATAACCCATAGGACACCCTGCCTATAGGGTGTCAACACGGACGACCAATTAACCAGATATCTATGAGATAATTTTTGCTACCTTGCCACCGTAAAGTTGCTTCAGGAATTTCAAACAATGACATCATACAATATGAGTATGGAATGTTGTTTAAGCTGGACTACAATAGAACCAATTTACAATCGAAGGAATTTGTACCGCCAACTATCCAACTTCATATCTATCCTCTCGTCAGTGTTTCTCCGGTCACTGTTCGAAATTTAGTGTTATGAACAGGAAAACATAAATGCTAAAAATATGACGTCAGATTTTTAAGCATGGCAAATCAAAAGTTTTTATGACAAATTACGTGCCACATGACTGTCAAGTTTATGAAAGTAATCTTAAGAACAGATAAATGTTCAAAACAGTAACAAGAAACCATCCAATGTACTAAATTTGTATACGATTAGAAACAAATGCAATAGAACTTCTGAAACTGTTTGCCACTTGATGCCTAGAGAACACACATATGATATGGTGCTCAAGGATCATCACAATAAACGTCCGATTGAGGAGTTATGAACCTGGGACGTCGCCATGACCTATCCGCAGCCCATCAAACCAATGCAGCTAGGATAAGCAAGCTTGGGTCATAGGTGGCCACGGTATCTGGTGTCGTGGCGGTTCTCCCGGAGCGCGGCGTACTCCTCATCGTCTGGCACCACAAAAGAGAGACTCGGTGACGTCCTTGTCTAGAACAATAACAGTGTTGTCTCCGACTGTCCAATGGAAGAGAAGGCACAGGCCCTTGCATTTCGGTCTCGAAGGCGACAGACCATGCACGTCACACTGAAGTTTGAGAGGCTGATGCCCGCGTCCGCGTTTGCATCCTCGTCGTCGAGGAGGAAAGCACCCATCATGTTGCATCCGTGGAACCACGTCGAGCGAGGGATTTCCTTGTACCGCCGGCTTAGGGAATCGCAGATGAGGAGGCGTGGCACCCGCGACATGTGGAAGAGGAGCAGGAGGTCGCCCCGGATGTCGGCGAGCTCCTGCGGGAGGAAGTCGAGCACAAGATTTCGATCGGAGATGGTGTCCGCCCACGTCGAAGGGGAGGAGGAGGCGATGACGGTGTTAAGACTAGGGCGGCCGCAGGGATCCGCTGCCGCCCTCGACGCAATAGTGGCCAATGACGTGGTCGGGTACGCCGTGGAGAGATCCGAACCGGCGGAGGAAGCCGCCACCGTCACCCGCGATTACACGGGCGCCAACGCTTGCAGGTGATCGCGCGCCGGATGAGGTGTGCGGGCAAGGGGAGGCGATGAACACCAGCTCGAGAAGCTCGGCCCAGGAGGACGTCAATCTCGGCCGCCAGCGAGGATCCCCTCCGGGAATTCTTGCTGCGGCCGCCATGGCCTGGGCACCTGGATCTCGATCGAAAAGGTTGGGCTAGAAAATTTGTGCGTAATGCTGGGGTGTCCTCATGTAGTAAGTCAGTAGCGTGCTGGAACTCACTCGTCGCAAAGCCTTAAAACAAGGGATTGTTTGAGAAGTTAACGGTTGATGCTTATCTTATGAAGACACGCCCAAGCAAGCAACACCGAAATGGGATTGGAACCGATGCCTTTTATGGAAAAATAACATCGCCGTCACCCTGAGAGGATGTTTGTTGCAACCCCAAAGAATTTGACGGTCGTCTAACCTTTTTCTAAGTTCTCAGCACAAACACTTGATGTACCTTTTTGGACACCTTCAGGCTTTATTAATGTCTAAGCCGAGCACCAAGTTCCTATTTGGTCTAAAAAACTTACTCGATCCATGTTATTTTCTTGACAACTAAGTTTAATTTGTTTTAGAAATATTGACAATCAGGAAGTGGTGACCAGAACTCCTCTACTGGGCCGTCCCATTGGCACATTATAGCGGCATGACTACTTTAGCAGCCAGCTTTATTTTCTTTCATTTTCTCCAAACAACATGAAAACTACTTTTTAAAACTGTGAACATTTTTTAAATTTGGGAACGTTTAAAAAAATATTGGCATGTTTCGAACAGCCATATTTTGAAAACGCGAGTATTTTTTAACAAAACTAAACATTTTAAAAAATCCAAACATTACTTAAAATTAACAAATATTTTTAAATCATACATTTTTCAAAATTACGATTTTTTGGAACATTTTCTTGATTTTGAACAAAATTAAAAGAAAGATAAAAAAATTAGCTCACATTTTGTGGATTTTGCACACCAAACAGAAGGATATATCAGGTGGTGCTCGTGTCACAAATGGGGCTGCTTGGAGATGTCCGTGCAGTTGCAAAACCACCCCGAAGCTAGCCCACGCTTTTTCTTATGCACTTTTAGCTAGCCTTATGTTTTCTGGATGTTTATTATTGTATAAGCTGATCGATGTCCTCAGCACAAATCTTGATGTACCTTGTTGCTCGCTTCAGGCTTTATTAATTTCAAAGCCGAGCACCTACTTCTTAGGTCTAAAAAACATACTTTATCTATGTTATTTTCCTGACAACTAGATATTACTGGTTTTACAAATGTTGACAACTAGGAAGCAGTCACCTGATCTCCTCCTAAAATATCATGTGTTGCCTGCTTCCGCTTTGTGATTCATAAATACTTGGCCCGTAAACTGCGAGATTAATGGAAGTTCCAAGCGAGATTACTGGAAGTATACATTTGCTTGCATCTTCCTTACACACTAAAAATTGCGAAGTAAACTGTAATTCTGTCATACGTGCAAAACAAAGAAATTAACCCCTAAAATCCACACAGCTTCCTTTCAAGCGTGGGCAAAATCTGTGAACTGGGGAATGGCATATTTGTGTACTAATATCATATAAGTGATTCAAAAGAGGTACTAAAATGATAAGAAATATGGTCAAGAAAGGCAGTTCATTCAAAACAACGGAAACCACATGATCCAGTGGAAATTCCTAATTTGTACATAACAGAGTCAAGTGAGACTGACCACCGACCTGACCACAGAAAGTCACTGAGAAAACAAATTTACTTAAAATGCAATAATAAGAAAGTGATACTAACAACATAAACTTCATGGTGTTTGTGTGTGATGAGTACAATGTTAGGCATCCTCTCAAAGTTGAATTAGGAGAAGGCAGGAAAGAGTCACTTACCTGAAAATTTATTTCCGGACGAAGGGAGTACAAATGTCATTTAAACCATGGTAAAGTACAAAAAGATATTTTATATTTTAACTAAACATGTTCCCAAATGGAAGTACTGCGAGAGATTGTGGAACACACACTTCCATGCATGCAAATCTGCATGTATGCACCTTTGAAAGAAATACAAAAATGGCGCAGTAAAACATGAATAGAGATCTGTACAGAACTATAGCTAACCAAATGGGATAAAATAGTACACGCTGGCAAGGTTGTTGGTTTATCCAGACTCGTTAAAAGCGGTTGATGAAAGCAAAGTATTATCCTCATGGACATATTCTGGATACTATGTTTCCGCATGCTACTTCAGTGACTTGGTAAGGTATTACACATGGTCCAGAACTTCTTAAGAAGGGGATTATTTGGCGGGTCTGCGATTGATCTAGTATTAATAGTTGGAGGGATAATTGGATACCGAGGGGGTATGGCCTAAACATTTCAGCTAGAAGGCATAATACCAGGTTGAGTGGGTATCTGATTTATTCATGAGCGGGCGTAAGTGTTGGGATAATTTTTTTGATTAAGTATCTTTTCTAACCACATGCTGTGGTTTTCATAATCTATAAACCCTATCTAGAGGTTGCAAAATCATAACGACCATATATATGGCATCTTAATACTTTCCTCACTTTGACCATTGATGGACTAAGATCTATCCACCAAGTATGACATCTAATATATTTTCGTCCCCTTAAAATAATGAACCGAGCTCATGCATCATGATTAGCAGAATATCCTAGCTAGTTTCAACGAAAACTGACATGGAATAGTGAGAGAGATGGTCTGGTTTCTAGAATATAATAGCCCCACCGATGGAAATATGACAAGAAAAAAGAACATCAAATAATTAACAAGACAGAGATGCACGTGCCTTGTGTCCATAGATTTGGTTTCAGCTGAATCCAGCAAAGAGCCTCCAAAAACCCTGGACCTTTTTCTTATAAGATAACAACTCCGTCTGCCTTTGTCGAATATCTCCAACTTATGATCTGAATCCTCTTGACGGCCATCCAGATGCTCGGAGAAGTATACATAATTCTTGATGAGCCCTACAATGCTTGCTCCACCATGGCCTGACATGAAGATATTTGACACGAACAATGTCCGATGGCTAACATTCATCACTCTAGACCACATCCGTTTCCCGGAGAAGACATTGCACATGTAGACCAGGGTGTGGCGGGTGTTATTCTCAAGCACAGTGCCAACGAGGTGAAGCTTGCTGTCCACTTGGAGGTAGCTGCAGGGGTAGATCAATTCCGGCGGACTTAAGCATCTCCACAACGCCTTCACACTCGTGAGTAGAACCGGCGAGGTCACAGATGGAGATCCCATTGGCTTCACCAATCGCCAGGAACGTGCCGCCTTAACAGTGCACGACCGAATTCATTAGTAAGGGTTATCCCTTGCATAAATCAGGGGTTCTGGCCCGCAATGGGCCTGCTGAAACGGCGAATTCATTACTAAGGGTTATCCCTTGCATAAATCATTTCCCACTATCTCGGGCGCTTTTACAAATGATGGTCTGTAGGCACGTGACTTGTCGCAACCTTTTTCCCCTCTTTTTTGCATAGATTCATTTATTCAAAATGGTTTGCCTCTTGAATCGCAAGGCCCAAATTCCGACTCGTTTCACCGTTGGCTTTGTCACATCGGAATCTTCAAACAAGATCCCATTTTAACAAGGTTCGTGATTTTTTAAAGGAAAAACCAAAAAGCAAAAAAAAAAGAAAAATCAGAAAAGAAAAAAAAACAGCAAAAAATCCAGAGTACGGAAGCATATTTGCGTTTTTGTTGCCCTTTTCCCTTTTTGAGAAGCACATATTTTCCCCCAAAAGCATAGGAACCAAATCTATGCTTATCGTGGAATCACATAATTTGTCTCTTTTCGAGAAGTACAACTCTGCTTCTCAGGGATGCAAGCAAAGTTGTGCTTCGAGAAACAACATTCTCTGAAACCTAAGGAGACAAGATAAAAACCGAAAATCCAAAAAATAAAATAAAAATAATCTAAAATCCAAAAATGCATATAGAAAAAATCCAAAGGAAACGCCCAACATGCGACACATGGCGGCGGCTGAACGCAGAACTTGACATGCTCTTACATGGACTGATCCATCTTACCTTCGTTCGCTCGCATCCTGTGTTGAACAACCACTACTTCATGAAGTGAGCGTCCAATAGGGTTTACCGACGAAACAACGTCTGTTGTTCTTCTCCCGCCCAAATAGCCAAAGAAACACCGATAGGCCTAGTACTCCTTTTCTGGATTTTTAGCTCGACTTAAATGATCATAACTTAATTTAAATTCACAAAGTGCTTACCACGTAGGAGCTTGCACCATACCCTTGAGGATGTAGCGTACCTACAATATAGATAAGAAAATGACAAAAGAAAAGACTGAAGCATGAAACTGAGCACTTTTAAGTGGACGGTTGAGAAAGTGGCAGCATTGCCTCAGCTCACAAGGTTTAAAATTGTATTTTTTATAGCTCATATGCTAAAGTACTATTTCTAAATAAACATTGCACATAAGGATAATATAACGCACATATAGAATTGTTCCTGGAAAAGTTTTTAAACTTCTACAAAGAGTTAATTCTGTGTTTTACCCAATGTTTTGTTATTTTTGCCAAAGATTGCCCCGTTTAAGGGAAATTCTTTCATCTTATCCAATTTAACTACAAGTTTGCCGGGTTTTACATATTGTGTATTTTGTTTGCATGTTACCAAGATGGTCCTAGATGCCATTTCGACTTCTTTCCCAGTCAGTCAGACATATTTGCATATAGATGCATACGAGTGTCATATATGTTCCTATATAATTGTATTGAATACACGTATTTCTATATGTGGTACATACATCTTTGTTTCTTTTTTTGGCATCAAATACACTTTTGTTTCTTGCGGCTAATGTGTGGTGCATACACAAAAAGGATAAATATGTTGATCTCAAAATAGCGTACAATTAGATATCTCAAATACACAAATGTGTGCTTCTTGTGTTGCTCGATGAAGTACTATTTGTTGCTAAAACATTACACATTACATGGAATACACCCGCTCACATGTAGAATTGTTTCTGGAAATATTGAGAAGATCTAAAGACGGGATTTTTGAACAACTCGAACTGTGGAGTCGAGTACTAGTCCTATTACCACACGGTATTCCTTGTTTGAAATAAAATAATGGCTTTCCCACAGACATCACATACATGACTTTTCAGATGTCACTTGTAATGATGAATCTAAAATAATTGAGATACCTAGCGGACCAGGCAAACCCTAGATATAGCTAGAACCAGAGAAATAAAAAAAGATGTAAGTAAGTATCATCGCAAAGCATATAACGGTCTATGCAATATATGACACAAATCTAACCTATTGTCGTTACCCATATATGATCACAAACTTGATATTTGTGATTCCTATGCCATTTAAAATCAAGATGACACAAACACAACATGAATGGAGTAAGTGTTCACATATGATTCACAATCTAAATTTCATTACAAAATAATGATGGGTTTTCCAAATGTGTTTTCCAACTTGCCATACATGATTGTCGTTCTTGCCAACCAAGAGGGTTGAAATTTCTAGCAGAGCATGAAAACCCTAGCTAGACCTAGGAAACCATGGATTTGGTAACTGGCCAAATACCTTTAGTTCTAAAATTCAGTGGGCTAACTACCACTACCGTTGAAAATCGGAAACGGACATAACTACTGAGTATGAAATTTCTACCCTTTCTGTCGCTACCCGTCATCATGAAAATGATATGTGTTGGTTTTCTTTCATAAGCTATAAACCTTATCTAGATGTTGCAGGGTCTTAATTTTGTCCTCACTTTTACCATTGATCGACTAATGGTCGATCCACACAATATGACATATAATACTTGTGGCAAACACCTACATCAATATTTTGCAGAATATGTAAAGCCTAGTTACAACGAAAACTGGCATGGAATAGTGAGACAGACAACCTAATTTCTAGAATCTAATAGCGCCACAGATCAAGATACAACAAAAAACAACATCAAATAATAACATGACAGATATGTACGTACCTTGTCATCATAGGTTTGGTTTCGGCTGAATCCAGGAAAGTGTCTAAAGAACCCTGGACCTTTTTCTTATTAGAGAACAACTCCGACATGCCATTGGGTATGTCGAATATCTCCAACTTATGGTCTGGATCCTCCCGACGGCCACCATATCCTCTGAGTATGACATATTTTCCCTTTTGTCGCTACCCTTATCATGAACATCACATGCTTGGGGTTTTCATAATCTATAAACCCTATTAGAGGTTGCAAAATCATAACGACCATATATATGGCATCTTAATTCTTTCACCACTTTGACCATTGATGGACTAAGATCTATCCACCGAGCGCATGCATCATGATTATCGTAATATCCTAGCTAGTTTCAACGAAAACTGACATGGAATAGTGAGATGAGACGGTCTGATTTCTAGTATATAATAGCCCCACCGATGGAAATATAAGAAAAAAAACAACATCAAATAATTAGCAAGACAGAGATGTACTTGCCATGCGTCCATATATTTGGTTTTGGCTGAATCCAGCAAAGACCTCCAAAAACCCTGGACCTTTTTCTTATAAGATAACAACTCCGGCCTGCCTATATCGAATATCTCCAACTTATGATCTGGATCCTCTTGAAGGCCATCCAAATGCTCGGAGAAGTATACAGAATTCATCATGAGCCCTGCAATGCTTGCTCCACCATGGCCTGACATGAAGATATTTGAACAATGTCCAATGGTCAACATCCATCACTCTAGACCACATCCGTTTCTTGGCGAAGTCATCACACATGCAGACCCGGGTGTGGCGGGTGTTATTCTCAAGCACAGTGCCAACGAGGTGAAGCTTGCCGTCCACTTGCCGGTAGCTGGAGGGTTAGATCCATTCCGGCGGACTGAAGCATCTCCACAACGCCCTCACACTCGGAGTAGCACCGACGAGGTTGCAGACGGAGATCCCAACGGCTTCACCAATCGCCAGGAACGTGCTGCCGTAATAGTGCACGACTACCTCTAATATCATCCGACCACGCTAGCTACACCCAAGCAAGAAAACATAGCAAAACATTTCGAAAAGTACAAAACTTTGTGGGAATGATTATGAACAAATGTTATAAACACTTGCAAAATTTGGTCGTCAAATGACATCCGAGGAGCTCTATACCAAAAAATTAGAAATTCTGCTGAAACAATGCACATACATTTTGAGTAATTCTGTATTTTTGTACATAGCTCCTCGAATAACATTTGACCACCAAACTTTGCAAGCACCTATAAGTTTTTTTTCATAGTCCTTCCCACAAAGTTTCATATTTCTTTTAAATGTTTTGCTATGTTTTCATGTGTGGGTGTAGCGGGGGAGCACCAAGCTGGTGTGTAGATAAACCACTCTCAATGCACATTGAATCTGGCGGAGAGGAGTGTGTATGCAGGATGCATGCGCTCAGTTTTCCTTACTACTCCCTTCGTTTCTAAATACGGAGTGTAAGTCTATTTTAGAGATTTCAATATGGACTACATACAGATGTATATTGACGTATTTTAGAGTGTAGATTCACTCATTTTGCACCGTATGTATTCCTTATTGGAATCTCTAAAAAGGCATATATTTAGTAATGGAGGTAGTAGAAAATTTTTGGTTTTTAATTGCTGCAGCCAAAGCATATCCAGGGGAATACCGGTACTTCCGTTAGAACACAACTAGATTTGGCAATTCTACTTATGGCTACATGACAACGCAGACATCACGAACGGCATGCCCATGAGAAACACATCAGAATCACATGATATGGATGCAACACGTAAACAATCACATATGCAGTTAAAAATGGGAGGGAAAGAAAGGGTTTATCATCATTATACTTGTAGCTGCACCCCTTGAGCTGACGCACAAGGACATCCACCATGTCGAAGTTCACCACGAGCTGGTTCCTGCGGCCGGAAAGCAGAGCTGACAAGATCGATGACTACCCAATTGAGACGAGATAACAAAAGCAGAGGAAGAGATTAGGGCAGACAGCAGGGCGGTGATGTCGTTGAGGATCTTGTAGGTGTTGTTGATGAAGAGGTTGATGATGTCGGCGACGTAGCCCAGGGCTGCGCTGCCATCCTCCTCCATCGACTGCAGTTGCTGGAAATTCTCATCCAACATGTCCTAGATGGATCACATCACGAGAAGGAAAAGATAAACTAGCTAGCGAGCCCGCCGGAACAACCACACTACCGGGGTCTAGATGGGAGGGACACCGAGGGGATGGACTCACCGAGGCGAACATGGACACGACATGGGTGTTTAGTTGGGCCCTGAGCGTGGCGGTGACCATTGTGAGGAGGTGCTGGAGCGGCTTTGGTGGCGGAGAACCTGCTGAAGGGATCCGAAGATATAGCAAATCCAGCCCCCTAAACATCCGCAGACGTGCCCGAACATGGGCCTGCCCATCAGCCGGAAACTGACAATGTCTCCGCTTGACGGGAGCCTTTGGGCGATGCACCATAGGAGCTCGCATGACAGATCCGTGATGTGTCCCAGCCACTTGGCCTCCAGTCTTGGACTTCTCTGAAGAGTGGAGGGCCCCGCCATGGTCTCGAGGAAAAGAGAGTGAAATGGATTGCTATGACTTAGGTGGTTGGTGGCTGGCGAAGGGGAGGTGATCCAAAGGATGGATCACGACCCAGGACGGGAAAGGGGAGTTTTGCTTAATGAAAAAATGCATACTGCACTTGCTTTTACAAAATTGCAACTTAATGAAAAAGTACAAGTTGCAACCGAGGTTTGAAATTTGCTAACAAAAAATCTAGAGCTCACTAAAATATCCAATTTCGTAAGATATAAAAATTCTTTTGGATTTTGATCTATCATAATTCATGGCATTTTAATAATTTTATCTAACTTAAATTTGGTTTCAATCTGGTCCAAACATTTGAGGTTACATATAATTATGAAATTAGTGATTCTATTTTTTATGTTGAATCCCAGGTTTAGTGATATGTGTTGTTGCTGAAGCATCGTGCTGACAACTTTTAGCAAGTGATAGACGATGGGGAGATCTTATAGAATAAACTCATGGCATTGGGCCGCAAGGCGATGCACAACTTGTCACCGAGGTTGGCTGACATAGGTGGACGAGGTTGCGGTGTTCCTCCATGACGTTGCTGAACCTGTTCACTGGCGCTACCGCCCATCTCCCAGCAGCGCATGCGGAGGCTCCAGTGTATCACTCAAGACTACTTATCATAGTGAGCATCGAATAGGGCATAGTACTCTTTTTCTAGACTTCTTTAATCTCGACTTAAATCATCATAACTTAGTTTCAATTCAAAGGTGCTTACCACACATCCCGTGTGGTAATAGGCATAGTGCTCGACTCCACAATTCAAGTCATTCCAAAACTTTGCATTTAGAAGTTCTCAAAATTTCCAAACTATTCTACATGTGCGCTTGTGTATTCTATGTAATGTGTAATGTTTTATTAACAAACAGTCCTCGGATCCCTGCAAAAATAAGTATATCACTACAACATTTGAGCAATACAAGAAGTACACATTTGTGTATTTGAAATATCAAATAGTAGGCTACTTTTAGATCCACATATTTATCCCTTTTGTGTATGTACCACATATTACCCGCAAGAAAAATGTGTGCATACCATATATTGAAATATGTCTATTGAACACAATTATAGCCACATATGTCACATTCACATGCATCTAAACATAAGCATGTCTGGCTGGATGGGAAAAAAGTCGAGTGGCGTATGGGACCATCTTGGTAGGAAGTGCAATAAGGAATAAAACCCACCACATTTGTGGTTAAATTTGATTAAGATGAAAGAATTCCCCTTAAATAGGGTAATCTTTGTCAAAATAAGCCACGGATGGCCTTCTTCAGACCACTGGCCTCCTCGTCAGCACGCATGGCGTGTCCTTTGCCTCATTGCGCACGCGGTTGGTATCCTTCAAGCTTGCTGGAGCTGGGCCACCTCCTCGGGGGCTGCGGGGCAATCCAAATTCAGAGCTCAAGACAGAACAATACTAACCAAGGAGAATATGGACTAGGAAGATGAGAACTTACGGGCACATGCGCGCTCCAAGTTCTCATTGGCGCACTGCCGGGCCTTAAGCTGTTTGCGTAGCTCCGAATTCTTGGAGGCCAGCTCGGGGTTCTGGTCTTCCCGTTCCCGCAAGATGAATACATATATATTCAATAAACTGCGAGCCTCGAAAGAAGTAGGCTTAGTTCAAAAAAAACTAAGCCTGATTCTAGGCCGATACCACACTCAGACCTGGGGCTACGACTACCATAAACAACTAGCAAAAATAAAAATACTTACTGTGAACTAGGGTCACTAACAAGCATAGTGTCCGGATGGTGGATTGGAAGAGCTTCATCTCGATGGCGTCCCTGGTCTCCTCAATGAGTATTTTTAATAATCAGCGTATTGCGATTTCGTAGTGGAAGTAGACTATATAGTTGTTCTCCTCAATGTCCTTGAAGTTTTATCCAGTGTAATCTTCTTCTGCCGTGTGTTTGTTTGGATCTAATGAATTGTGGGTTCATGATCTGAATATTCATGAGAAATATTTGAGTCTTTTCTGAACTTATTTATGCATGATTGTTATAGCTTTGTATTTCTCTTTGATCTGTCAGTTTGGTTTGGCCAACTATATTAAATTATATTCAGTGGGAGAGGTGCTTTCTGATGAGTTCAACCTTGCGGTGCTCTACTCCCCTTGCGGTGCTCTACTCCAGTGACAGAAAGGGACATGACATGTATATGTATTGTTGCCATTAAGGATAAAACGATGAAGTTTATTCATATTAGTTGAGTTTACTTCGGCTAAATCATTTCATCTTGCTTAAACGATGAAACGCCAATCAGTGCGAAAGCGCAGAGAGAGAAAAACCTGGATCAAAGGATGAGGAAAAATCATTCTCTAGGGCAGCCGGTCAACACGACCGGCGGACGAACCCTTGGTACAGGCGGCGCGGCCCCCGGTGGCGATCATGGAGATCGACAGCGTGGGGCGGCGCGGTGCGGAAGCGGCGGCGGCTAGGGTTTGGCGGGGTTAGGTTAATACCATGTAAGAAGGAATAGAGAGGGAATTGGTGGAATTGTTGATTATATTGCTGAGCCTCGTAGGCATATACATAGGAGTACATGATCTTCTTGAAATACAAGGCAAGATAAAATAAATTGTACACTATACTATGTTTTTAAAATAATCTTGATAATCAACGTATACACGCAAGAGCGCGTGTAATAGGTAACTTACGCGGCTCGCGGGCCTAGCGCAGTTAACTAGGACAGACATGTGTTTCAATTATTTTCTGATTGGCAGCACCCTCGTTCTTCACTGAGATGCTAATGGCATATTGTGAAAAGATTATTTCAATTGTTCGCCGAGTTCAATGATGCTTCATTGAATATGTTTAATAATCAGCGACACGATTTTCGTGTGGTGGATGTAGACTCTACAACTGTAGCATTACGAGTTTATTAGTCTAATATAGTTTTTTAATAAGAAAGAAAAACATTTTTCAAAAATGAGAAAGAGTAATTTTAATGGATGCAAACTGAATTTATGACATCACTGAGAGGAAATACATATAGCTAGTAGGTATTAGTGAGTAATTATACAGAGAATTATGAAAATGATTTCCCTCCTACAAATAACGTTACCATGCATGTTTATCCAAAAAAGCGTTTACTTCCATTCTTAGCTAGCAGTCACATGACCCATCCCTCACCCCGCTCCATTGCTATAAAATCCCCACCATAGACTACAAGCAATCACACAAAACGAACAGTACTTAGTTACACATCTCTAGCGAATCCAGAAAGATGGTGTCCTCCTCTGGTTCCACTGCGTTCACCCTGCCAGCCGACTCGCCATCGCCTTCAAAAAGGAGGTGCAGGTAGGCACGTTTAAGTGCAGGTTTTGCCCATGCACTTTCAAGACCGTGCAGGTTTTGCCACCAGAAGGTGCACAACCACAAGCCCCGCATGGAGCGTCGTCCGCTTTGTCCATGCCGCGCATGACCTGGGCGCCAGCTACTTGCACAACGCTCGCCTGCATGCCAACCTGTTTGCCGCCCACTACTACCCCAGGCCCCGCTTCATGTCGCCTTCGTTGCCATGGCAAACCGGCACAAGCCTTGCTCGCTCAACCATCCTCTGCAGTGTTGGCGCTGGCGGCCGGCCGCTACCACGGGACCGGAGATGGAGGTCACCGGCACGCCAGCAAGGGGTGCGTGAAATGAATCAGGAAGAGACTACTTCGACGGGATTGATCTCACATTGAAGCTCTAGGATTAAGGCTTGGATTGTTTTGGGGTCACCTAAATGTTTAAGTTGTTCCGCTAAGTTATCTGAATTCTGTATTTGCTTCGCTTTACTTTAGCTGTGCTCAATCATATTTGCCTGCGATTCAAAGATGTGATCGGTTGATGTACCCAGCAAGCAAAGTTCAATTCAACCAAATGGTTATATCGGGATGGTTTTCTTATAATGTGCGTATTGTTATTTGGAAGGATGATCCATCTGTTTAAACTGAACACTGATATGAGTTGGAAAAACTCATGGTATGGAACTGGGTCAAATTATTTAGTTCTCAATCCAAGAGAGTTGTAAAACACGAAGTAGGTACTTGTGGTCTAATCTTTTTATACACAGCATGTCTCCTAGAATTTAGTTGAGTTTTGCTCCTTAACATCACCCTTCACAAAAGTGCTTTATTCCCAATGTACATCAATTGTGAAGATATATCTAATAAGTCCCGGATTTATAACGGTAATATGGTCTATCATATGTGATATGGCCGATATTCGATTGTTTTCATCTCTTAGATTCAGGTATGTCATGCACCTCACCCAGGGGCAGCAAGTGTCCACTCTTCGTGAAAAAGTGCATGTTCCACTTCTCAAACATTGTGTTAGACAATAGAAAATATGAACGACGGAAAATAAAAGTGATATTTTCTTAAATCTAATTAAGTTGCTTTCCGAAGAGTATTAGATTAGTTTAGTGAAAAATGTGATGGGCACTTTTAAGAAAAATGCAGCTGTGTGAAAAAGTGTAAGCTGCACCCAGGATCAATTTTTTTTTGCGCCATAAAAATTCCAGACCTCACTAAAATATCCAAAATTACAAAAATAAATAAATCAGATTTCAATGTATCACAATTTTCTGAAATTTAACTAGTTCTACTCAACTTCTATTTGGTTTGAAATTAGCAAGGCTACAAAAATTTCAGTACCCACCAAAATATAGTTGAGATTTTTATACATGACTTGCACTTTCACTAAATTGAAGTACCGCTTTCAAAACTGACTTTGAGATGAGAAAATATTAGTGTGCTTCATCTTAAATCTACAGTGAACACCAATGGCTTCCTCAAAGTGAGCTTAGTCACATACACTGACAAATAGTATCGTTCGTGCACCTACCATCTGAACATGTTCATTCAGATTGAACATTTCGTGATGTCCTCCTCAAATCCATTCATGGAGTTACCAAAGCCACCAAGATGGACCGATTTATGGAAGGATTGTGTGAAGAAATGCAATATCGGCTATTGTTTTATGACTTCACAAACTTCCTAGAAATGGTGAACAAGGCCCTCCTGCTTGAAGACAAGCATCACGCCATAAAAGACATTCGCAAGTGCAAAAAGCTGGCACTAGGAAGCTCAGGAAACAACAAGCCCCGTGTTCACCAATCATGACTGCAAGAGTATGTTGCCCCACAAATTCAAGAACCCCAACACCTGCACCCCAAATCAACTCCCAGCAAAACCAGAATGACCACTTTGCCCACATCACTTGTTGTGTTTGTGTACCAGAATTCGTAATGAGCCTCGCAATGCTTGCTCCACAATGGCCTGGCATGAACATATTTCATATTTGACACGAACAATGTCTGATGGCCAACATCCATCAGTCTAGACCACATCATTTTCCCAGCGAAAACATCACACATGTAGACCTGGGTGTGACGGTTCTAAATCTGTAGCACATCGCAAACGTGGTGAAGCTTGCCTTCACTTGCAGGTAGGGGGGGGGGGGGTAGATCATTCCTGGTGGACCAAGGCATTTCCGCAGCGTCCACAGACTCCGTGTAGCACCGGCAAGGTCAAAGATGGAGACCACGACGACTTGTCCGATTGCCAGGAATGACCGACCTGATGCGGCTCTTTAGGTCTTCGTGGAACAACGTCTACACTCTGTCCACCTCGACGCCTGCATAGGCGACACTGTAAGATAAAGCGAGCTGCGTCATGGCCATTTAGTTCCCAGAGTCGGACTACGAGGACAACACGATGTAGCGAATTAGCAGCCCCCGCATCTCGGCTAGCATAATCACAAGGTCCTTGGCAAAGGAATTGACGATCCACTATCCGTCGATGTCCATGTACAGTGATCTAATGTAGGCCTCCCCGAGTTTGTTGTTGGCTGACGGGAGCGTGATGGTGCCGCACGTGAATGGGTTGAGCAGCTTCAAAGATTGGGTGCCTCCTATGGTAAAGAAGAAAGGGCCTTGCTGCCATTGCGGAGTCACAAGTGAGCTCCTCTTATTGAACAAATCAAAAATTCCCCATTTTCTTTGTTTGTTTCTCTACGAGATATTATCCACCAGAAACAAACCGACGTAATCCTTGACCAAGAAGCAAGATTTGGAACACCAGTTCCGAGAGATTTCATCCACTTCCCAGATGCACAACTCGTGGAGAAACAAACAGAGAAAAAGGGGAAAATTTTAGATTTTTTTCAAGAAGAGGAGCTCACTTGTGACTTCGCAATGGCAGCAAGGTCCTTCCTTCATTACCATGACGCTCTCTTCTCCTCAATCAACAACCATGAAGAAAACCGGGGACAAACAAAACAGGGGAAAAGCAAAGAGAATAGTTGTGATGCCTGTGATCTCTGTATTGGGGAGGAGACAGAGGCGGGGGTGGCTCTGGTGAACTACGTCATTTCCTAGAGAGGAAAGCGAAGGGCTGTGACTCCATTGTGAAGGTGGAGTGGTGGTGGCGCTGCTGTCCGGAGAGGAAACCAAAGGGGTCAGGCGACTGGTTACTATGGGGGTCAATGCAATGCGATGGGGTGGTTGTGGTGCCGGTGGATCTTGTAGCAAATCGGGGTGTAGGAGGTGTCGGCATCGATCAGCTAGCTTCGGTCTGGCGGCGGCTGTCATGAGCGTTGCATGGGATGGGATCGGTGCAAGTTGGCTGCAATAGTAACTGGGACGTGGTGGCGCGTGGAAAGAAACTAGTCAAAGAGGAGTGGAAAGATCCACAACAACAGGAGGCACTGGCGGTAGTGGGGTGGCGTGCGTGGCTTAGGTGCTTGTGCAGTACCAAGGTGGTGTGTCTTACGTGGTATCGTGTGAAGTCGGTGTCATAGGAAGGCTTCGGGACCGTGGCCCGCGGATCCAATGGCGGGGAGGCGCGAGGAAGGCGCCGACGTGGTGGGAGGTAGAGAGGGGCAACACAGCTGGTGGATCATCGGGAAGGTTACCCGGGGGAGGAAGAACATGGGCGAGGGTAATGGGGTTGGTTGGGGTTGAGGTGGGGGTGATCATATGCATGGAGAAGAGTAGTGGGAAGTGGGTTGGGGGCTGGATTTTTCCCCTGGTTTCTGCAGTTAGGTTGGGCTGCGGTGTGAGTGTTTGGTTCGGGGTGGAGTACAACTTGATTTCGTTGTATAGAGTAAGCGAATGTTTTATTGAATAAGGTGTTAAGGGGCGCTTTCGAAGCTCCAGGCGTGGCCGCAAGTGCACCTTGCGAGAAGTTTCCACTGCGCGACTCCGCTGACTGTGTGAAGATAGCTATGCTGGTAGGACCACCATATGTAGTCTGTCGAGTCAGTGTGGATAGTAGCTCCCACATCTCATTTAGCATAATAACACGCTCCATGGAAAAGGAATGGACGACCCACAGTCTATCAATGTCCATGTATAGTGATCTAATGTAGGCCGCCCCGAGCTTGTTGTTGACCGGCGGGAGCGCGATGGCGCCGCATGTGAATGGGTTGAGCAGCGCCATGAAGGTTGTATCGTCCACAAGTACCGACCATGATGCCGCACAGAACGGGCTGAGTTCGCACGACATATCCATGATGCGGCCCTGCAATCTCGGACTTCTTTGAATAGTGGAGGGCGCCGCCATGGTCTCGAGGAAAAGGGAGTGAAATTGATACAAATTAGGTGGTTGGTGGATGGCCAAGACGGAGACGATCCAGCAATGATCATGATCCAGGATGGTGAGACGAGGGAGTGCTAGTGTTTGCATAATGAGAAATGTAAATTACACTTTCTTTCACAAAACCTCAACTTAATGAAAAAGTGCAAGTTGCACCATTGAATTTTTTCTAACTAAAAAATTCTAGATCTCACTGAAATATCCAAATTTCAGAAGATTAAATATTCTTTAGCATTTTGACCTATCAAAAGTCATGGCCATTAAATAATTTTATCTAATTTAAATTTGGTTTGAATCCACTCGCCTCGGCAAGTTCGTCCAGGATGTCAACTCCCTCCGATCTCCTCCCACTGCCAACTGTAGTCCTCGTGCAATGCAGTGAGGGAATCTACTAATTCACCAAGGAATTCATCTGACTCTCCAAGACTGGGCTCCTTCCCCACACCCTCTTACACGAGTTCAGCGTGTCAGCGCCTTGGCCAAGTTGCTGGGCTACACCGGCTGCATCACCGTTAAGCCGGAGGAGGGCGAAGATGGAGTTTGCAATAAAGATGTGATTGACAAAGGGTTGCAGACTTGTGGGGAGGAGAACAAGGCTGCTGATGAAGCAATTGTCCGTTGTGCAGGATGAGGCAGACGCCTTCATGGGCCAATATATCATGAACCAAATATGCAATGAGAAGCACCATGGAAGAATAATGAATGATGTAAACTGAAAACATGACATGAACTTGACAATACCAAAGGGTCCAAGATTGAGTACATGCATAATGAATGATCCAAACTGACAATATGCCATGAACTTACGATACCAAGGTGTCGAGGATGGTGTACACTTATCCTGTAGAATTAGTGACCTTAATCTCCATACATATACACTACCTAAGCTACTAGATTAGCTTATATGTTTGATTATCTCATGCGACATTATTCCAATTGAGTTTCCTTCAAAGGAATTATAGGGAGATGGGGTTCATACATGCAGACCAAAAGACAACTTAATGACCCGTCTAATTGGAATGCATCAATATTCCTTAACATTTTCATTCATATATTCTAAGATTCTAATCTCCCTAGGAGTATTGGCTCATGTTGCATCGGGACTTTAAGGGTCGCTGGTGGGCCCACCTGCAAGGGGGTGAATCATTGATGTGTGGTTCCTTTGGATCCATTCCTAGGTGTGTTACGTGCAAGAACATCTCAACCCAATTCAGGTGATGCGCACAACAAAGCAATCAACCGCGTAGCCGCCAGTGTAAAAACACATTAAAAAGAGGAGGCTTAATCACACAAAAAAGGAGGCTTAGCTCCGAGGATGGCGCGGTGGATGGAGAAAGTGAGCGTGTTGTCCTACGGGAAGATAGAGAAAGCAGAGGTGACGGCGACCATGCATTCAGGTTTCGAGAGCGGAGGAGCAGAGAAACAATGGTGGTGAAGAGCATGCGTCGAGGACGAGAGTGATTGGTGCTAGGGTTTTCACCACACTCAACGCGATCTACCCCACACCTCCTAGTTCGTGTACGTCAAACCAGAGAAAAACCAGCCACTGTCCCTTTGCACCAGAGGAGAGCGACCCCACTAGTCATCCAGCGTCAGCTCAAGCACGTGTGTGGAAAATGGATGAACGTCCGAGCAGCTAAACAACCAAAGTAAAAAGATCGGGCGGCCATAGATCGTTTGCGCGCTCATATGGCTCGTATGGCCGGGGTAGCCCATCATGGTTTATAGGTAGAATATGCATAGAATGTGATGGATCAGGTCTAACTTTAACATCAACAATAGTTGATCATTCCTGACCTCTAGATCTATAACCCATAGGACACCCTGCCTATAGGGTGTCAACACGGACGACCAATTAACCGGATATCTATGAGATAATTTTTGCTACCTTGCCACCGTAAAGTTGCTTCAGGAATTTCAAACAATGACATCATACAATATGAGTATGGAATGTTGTTTAAGCTGGACTACAATAGAACCAATTTACAATCGAAGGAATTTGTACCGCCAACTATCCAACTTCATATCTATCCTCTCGTCAGTGTTTCTCCGGTCACTGTTCGAAATTTAGTGTTATGAACAGGAAAACATAAATGCTAAAAATATGACGTCAGATTTTTAAGCATGGCAAATCAAAAGTTTTTATGACAAATTACGTGTCACATGACCGTCAAGTTTATGAAAGTAATCTTAAGAACAGATAAATGTTCAAAACAGTAACAAGAAACCATCCAATGTACTAAATTTGTATACGATTACAAACAAATGCAATAGAACTTCTGAAATTGTTTGCCACTTGATGCCTAGAGAACACACATATGATATGGTGCTCAAGGATCATCACAGTAAACGTCCGATTGAGGAGTTATGAACCTGGGACGACGCCATGACCTATCCGCAGCCCATCAAACCAATGCAGCTAGGATAAGCAAGCTTGGGTCATAGGTGGCCACGGTATCTGGTGTCGTGGCGGTTCTCCCGGAGCGCGGCGTACTCCTCATTGTCTGGCACCACAAAAGAGAGACTCGGTGACGTCCTTGTCCAGAACAATAACAGTGTTGTCTCCGACTGTCCAATGGAAGAGAAGGCACATGCCCTTGCATTGCGGTCTCGAAGGCGACATACCATGCACGTCACCCTGAAGTTTGAGAGGCTGATGCCCGCGTCCACTTTTGCATCCTCGTCGTCGAGGAGGAAAGCACCCATCATGTTGCAACCGTGGAACCACGTCGAGCGAGGGATTTCCTTGTACCGCCACGGTAGGGAATCGCAGATGAGGAGGCGTGGCACCCGCGACATGTGGAAGAGGAGCAGGAGGTCGCCCGGATGTCGGCGAAGCTCCTGCGGAGGAAGTCGAGCACAAGATTTCGATCGGGCGATGGTGTCCGCCACGTCGAAGGGAGGAGGAGGGATGACGGTGTTAAGACTAGGCGGCCGCAGGGATCCGCTGCCGCCCTCGACGCAATAGTGGCCAATGACGTGGTCGGGTACGCCCGTGGAGAGATCCGAACCGCGGAGGAAGCCGCCAGCGCCACCCGCGATTACACGGCGCCAACGCTTGCAGGTGCTCATGGCGCGGATGAGGTGTGCGGGCGAGGGAGGCGATGAACACCAGCTCGAGAAGCTCGCCCAGGAGGACGTCAATCTCGCCCGCCCATGGGATCCCTCCGAATTCTTGCTGCGGCCGCCATGGCCTGGGCACCTGGATCTCGATCGGAAAAGGTTGGGCTAGAAAATTTGTGCGTAATGCTGGGGTTTCCTCATGTAGTAAGTCAGTAGCGTGCTGGAACTCACTCGTCGCAAAGCCTTGAAATAAGGGATTGTTTGAGAAGTTAACGGTTGATGCTTATCTTATGAAGACACGCCCAAGCAAGCAACACCGAAATGGGATTGGAACCGGATGCCTTTTATGGAAAAATAACATCGCCGTCACCCTGGGGGGATGTTTGTTGCAACCTCAAAGAATTTGACGGTCGTCTAACCTTTTTCTAAGTTCTCAGCACAAACACTTGATGTACCTTTTTGGACACCTTCAGGCTTTATTAATGTCTAAGCTGAGCACCAAGTTCCTATTTGGTCTAAAAAACTTACTCGATCCATGTTATTTTCTTGACAACTAAGTTTAATTTGTTTTAGAAATATTGACAATCAGGAAGTGGTGACCAGAACTCCTCTACTGGGCCGTCCCATTGGCACATTATAGCGGCATGACTACTTTAGCAGCCAGCTTTATTTTCTTTCATTTTCTCCAAACAACATGAAAACTACTTTTTAAAACTGTGAACATTTTTTAAATTTGGGAACGTTTAAAAAAATATTGGCATGTTTCGAACAGCCATATTTTGAAAACGCGAGTATTTTTTCACAAAACTAAACATTTTAAAAAATCCAAACATTACTTAAAATTAACAAATATTTTTAAATCATACATTTTTCAAAATTATGATTTTTTTGAACGTTTTCTGGATTTTGAACAAAATTAAAAGAAAGATAAAAAAAATTAGCCCACATTTTGTGGATTTTGCACACCAAACAGAAGGATATATCAGGTGGTGCTCGTGTCACAAATGGGGCTGCTTGGAGATGTCCGTGCAGTTGCAAAACCACCCCGAAGCTAGCCCACGCTTTTTCTTATGCACTTTTAGCTAGCCTTATGTTTTCTGGATGTTTATTATTGTATAAGCTGATCGATGTTCTCAGGACAAATCTTGATGTACCTTGTTGCTCGCTTCAGGCTTTATTAATTTCAAAGCCGAGCACCTACTTCTTAGGTCTAAAAAACATACTTTATCCATGTTATTTTCCTGACAACTAGATATTACTGGTTTTACAAATGTTGACAACTAGGAAGCAGTCACCTGATCTCCTCCTAAAATATCATGTGTTGCCTGCTTCCGCTTTGTGATTCATAAATACTTGGCCCCGTAAACTACTAGGTTGTGGCACTCTCGAATGAACAAAGTTAAACACCGGAAGTGAAGTTCCAAGCGAGATTAATGGAAGTATACATTTGCTTGCATCTTCCTTACACACTAAAAATTGCGAAGTAAACTGTAATTCTGTCATACGTGCAAAACAAAGAAATTAACCCCTAAAATCCACACAGCTTCCTTTCAAGCGTGGGCAAAATCTGTGAACTGGGGAATGGCATATTTGTGTACTAATATCATATAAGTGATTCAAAAGAGGTACTAAAATGATAAGAAATATGGTCAAGAAAGGCAGTTCATTCAAAACAACGGAAACCACATGATCCAGTGGAAATTCCTAATTTGTACATAACAGAGTCAAGTGAGACTGACCACTGACCTGACCACAGAAAGTCACTGAGAAAACAAATTTACGAAATGCAATAATAAGAAAGTGATACTAACAACATAAACTTCATGGTGTTTGTGTGTGATGAGTACCATGTTAGGCATCCTCTCAAAGTTGAATTAGGAGAAGGCAGGAAAGAGTCACTTACCTGAAAATTTATTTACTTACTCCCTCCGTCCGGACATACTTGTCATCAAAATGGACAAAAAGGGATGTATCTAGAACTAAAATACATCTACATACATCTCCTTTTATTCATTTTGATGACAAGTATTTCCGGACGGAGGGAGTACAAATGTCATTTAAACCATGGTAAAGTACAAAAAGATTGTGGAACACACACTTCCATGCATGCAAATCTGCATGTATGCACCTTTGAAAGAAATACAACAATGGCGTGTGCAAAACATGAATAGAGATCTGTACAGAACTATAGCTAACCAAATGGGATAAAATAGTACACGTTGGCAAGGTTGTTTGGTTTATCGAGACTCGTTGTGTGCGAAGTTGATGAACGCAAAGTATTATCCTCATGGACATATTCTGGATACTATGTTTCCGCATGCTACTTCAGTGACTTGGTAAGGTATTACACATGGTCCAGAACTTCTTAAGAAGGGGATTATTTGGCGGGTCTGCGATTGATCTAGTATTAATAGTTGGAGCGATAATTGGATACCGAGGGGGTATTGGAACGCAAAAATCATTACAGCTAGAAGGCATAATACCAGGTTGGGTGGGTATCTGATTTATTCATGAGCGAACGTAAGTGTTGGGATAATTTTTTTGATTAAGTATCTTTTCTAACCACATGATGTGGTTTTCATAATCTATAAACCCTATCTAGAGGTTGCAAAATCATAACGACCATATATATGGCATCTTAATACTTTCCTCACTTTGACCATTGATGGACCAAGATCTATCCACCAAGTATGACATCTAATATATTTTCGTCCCCGTTAAAATAATGAACCGAGCACATGCATCATGATTAGCAGAATATCCTAGCTAGTTTCAACGAAAACTGACATGGAATAGTGAGAGAGATGGTCTGGTTTCTAGAATATAATAGCCCCATCGATGGAAATATGACAAGAAAAAACAACATCAAATAATTAACAAGACAGAGATGCACGTGCCTTGTGTCCATAGATTTGGTTTCAGCTGAATCCAGCAAAGAGCCTCCAAAAACCCTGGACCTTTTTCTTATAAGATAACAACTCCGGTCTGCCTTTGTCGAATATCTCCAACTTATGATCTGGATCCTCTTGACGGCCATCCAGATGCTCGGAGAAGTATACATAATTCTTGATGAGCCCTACAATGCTTGCTCCACCATGGCCTGACATGAAGATATTTGACACGAACAATGTCCGATGGCTAACATTCATCACTCTAGACCACATCCGTTTCCCGGAGAAGACATTGCACATGTAGACCAGGGTGTGGCGGGTGTTATTCTCAAGCACAGTGCCAACGAGGTGAAGCTTGCTGTCCACTTGGAGGTAGCTGCAGGGGTAGATCCATTCCGGCGGACTGAAGCATCTCCACAACGCCTTCACTCTCAGAGTAGAACCGGCGAGGTCGCAGATGGAGATCCCATTGGCTTCACCAATCGCCAGGAACGTGCCGCCTTAACAAAGGTACCCATCAATTCATTAGTAAGGGTTATCCCTTGCATAAATCAGGGGTTCTGGCCCGCAATGGGCCTGCTGAAACGGCGAATTCATTAGTAAGGGTTATCCCTTGCATAAATCATTTCCCACTATCTCGGGCGCTTACAAATGATGGTCTGTAGGCACGTGACTTGTCGCAACCTTTTTTCCCCTCTTTTTTTTGCATAGATTCATTTATTCAAAATGGTTTGCCTCTTGAATCGCAAGGCCCAAATTCACTCGTTTCACCGTTGGGTTTGTCATGTCGGAATCTTCGAACAAGATCCCATTTTAACAAGGTTCGTGATTTTTTTAAAGGAAAAACCAAAAAGCAAAAAAAAAGAAAAATCAGAAAAGAAAAAAAAAACAGCAAAAAATCCAGAGTCATGTAAACCCTAGCTAGACCTAGGAAACAATGGATTTGGTAACTGGCCAAATACCTTTAGTTCTAAAATTCAGTGGGCTAACTACCACTACCGTTGAAAATCGGAAACGACATAACTACTGAGTATGAAATTTCTACCCTTTCTGTCGCTACCCGTCATCATGAAAATGATATGTGTTGGTTTTCTTTCATAAGCTATAAACCTTATCTAGATGTTGCAGGGTCTTAATTTTGTCCTCACTTTTACCATTGATCGACTAATGGTCGATCCACACAATATGACATATAATACTTGTGGCAAACACCTACATCAATATTTTGCAGAATATGTAAAGCCTAGTTACAATGAAAACTGGCATGGAATAGTGAGACAGACAACCTAATTTCTAGAATCTAATAGCGCCACAGATCAAGATACAACAAAAAACAACATCAAATAATAACATGACAGATATGTACGTACCTTGTCATCATAGGTTTGGTTTCGGCTGAATCCAGGAAAGTGTCTAAAGAACCCTGGACCTTTTTCTTATTAGAGAACAACTCCGACATGCCATTGGCTATGTCGAATATCTCCAACTTATGGTCTGGATCCTCCCGACGGCCACCATATCCTCTGAGTATGACATATTTTCCCTTTTGTCGCTACCCTGATCATGAACATCACATGCTTGGGGTTTTCATAATCTATAAACCCTATCTAGAGATTGCAAAATCATAACGACCATATATATGGCATCTTAATTCTTTCACCACTTTGACCATTGATAGACTAAGATCTATCCACCGAGCGCATGCATCATGATTATCGTAATATCCTAGCTAGTTTCAACGAAAACTGACATGGAATAGTGAGACAGACGGTCTGATTTCTAGTATATAATAGCCCCACCGATGGAAATATAAGAAAAAAAACAACATCAAATAATTAACAAGACAGAGATGTACGTGCCATGCGTCCATATATTTGGTTTTGGCTGAATCCAGCAAAGACCTCCAAAAACCCTGGACCTTTTTCTTATAAGATACCAACTCCGGCCTGCCTATATCGAATATCTCCAACTTATGATCTGGATCCTCTTGAAGGCCATCCAGATGCTCGGAGAAGTATACAGAATTCATCATGAGCCATGCAATGCTTGCTCCACCATGGCCTGACATGAAGATATTTGAACAATGTCCAATGGTCAACATCCATCACTCGAGACCACATCCGTTTCTTGGCCAAGTCATCACACATGTAGACCCGGGTGTGGCGGGTGTTATTCTCAAGCACAGTGCCAACGAGGTGAAGCTTGCCGTCCACTTGCCGGTAGCTGCAGGGGTAGATCCATTCCGGCGGACTGAAGCATCTCCACAACGCCCTCACACTCGGAGTAGCACCGACGAGGTTGCAGACGGAGATCCCAACGGCTTCACCGATCGCCAGGAACGTGCTGCCGTAATAGTGCACGACTACCTCTAATATCATCTGACCACGCTAGCTACACCCAAGCAAGAAAACATAGCAAAACATTTCGAAAAGTACAAAACTTTGTGGGAATGATTATGAACAAATGTTATAGACACTTGCAAAGTTTGGTCGTCAAATGACATCCGAGGAGCTCTATACCAAAAAAATTAGAAATTCTGCTGAAACAATGCACATACATTTTGAGTAATTCTGTATTTTTGTACATAGCTCCTCGAATAACATTTGACCACCAAACTTTGCAAGCACCTATAAGTTTTTTTCATAGTCCTTCCCACAAATTTTCAGATTTCTTTTAAATGTTTTGCTAGGTTTTCATGTGTGGGTGTAGTGGGGGAGCACCAAGCTGGTGTGTAGATAAACCACTCTCAATGCACATTGAATCTGGCGGGAGAGGAGTGTGTATGCAGGATGCATGCGCTCATGTTTCCTTACTACTCCCTTCGTTTCTAAATACGGAGTGTAAGTCTCTTTTAGAGATTTCAATATGGACTACATACAGATGTATATTGACGTATTTTAGAGTGTAGATTCACTCATTTTGCACCGTATCTCTTCCTTATTGGAATCTTTAAAAAGGCATATATTTAGTAATGGAGGTAGTAGAAAATATTTAGTTTTTAATTGCTGCAGCCAAAGCATATCCAGGGGAATACCGGTACTTCCGTTAGAACACAACTAGATTTGGCAATTCTACTTATGGCTACATGACAACGCAGACATCACGAACGGCATGCCCATGAGAAACACATCAGAATCATATGATATGAAACAATCACATATGCAGTTAAAAACGGGGAGGGAAAGAAAGGGTTTATCATCATTATACTTGTAGCTGCACCCCTTGAGCTGACGCACAAGGACATCCACCATGTCGAAGTTCACCACGAGCTGGTTCCTGCGGGCCAGAAAGCAGAGCTGACAAGATCGATGAGTACCCAATTGAGACGAGATAACAAAAGCAGAGGAAGAGAGTAGGGCAGACAGCAGGGCGGTGATGTCGTTGAGGATCTTGTTGGTGTTGTTGATGAAGAGGTTGATGATGTCGGCGACGTAGCCCAGGGTTGCGCTGCCATCCTCCTCCATCGACTGCAGTTGCTGGAAATTCTCATCCAACATGTCCTAGATGGATCACATTACGAGAAGGAAAAGATAAACTAGTTAGCGAGCCCGCCGGAACAACCACACTACCGGGGTCAAGATGGGAGGGACACCGAGGGGATGACTCACCGAGGCGAACATGGACACGACATGGGTGTTTAGTTGGGCCCTGAGCGTGGCGGTGACCATTGTGAGGAGGTGCTGGAGCGGATTTGTGGCGGAGAACCTGCTGAAGGGATCCGAAGATATAGCAAATCCAGCCCCCTAAACATCCGCAGACGTGCCCGAACATGGGCCTGCCCATCAGCCGGAAACTGACGATGTCTCCGCTTGACGGGAGCCTTTGGGCGATGCACCATAGGAGCTCGCATGACAGATCCGTGATGCGTCCCAGCCACTTGGCCTCCAGTCTTGGACTTCTCTGAAGAGTGGAGGGCCCCGCCATGGTCTCGAGGAAAAGAGAGTGAAATGGATTGCTATGACTTAGGTGGTTGGTGGCTGGCCAAAGGGGAGGTGATCCAAAGGATGGATCATGACCCAGGACGGGGAGAGGGGGAGTTTTGCTTAATGAAAAAAATGCATACTGCACTTTCTTTTACAAAATTGCAACCTAATGAAAAAGTACAAGTTGCACCGAGGTTTGAAATTTGCTAACACAAAAAATCTAGAGCTCACTAAAATATCCAATTTCGTAAGATAAAAAAATTCTTTTGGATTTTGATCTATTATAATTCATGGCATTTTAATAGTTTTATCTAACTTAAATTTGGTTTCAATCTGGTCCATACATTTGAGGTTACATATAATTATGAAATTAGTGATTCTATTTTTTATGTTGAATCCCAGGTTTAGTGACATGTGTTGTTTCTGAAGCATTGTGCTGACAACTTTTAGCAAGTGATAGACGATGGGGAGATCTTATAGAATAAACTCGTGGCATTGGGCCGCAAGGCGATGCACAACTTGTCACCGGGGTTGGCTGACATAGGTGGACGAGGTTGCGGTGTTCCTCCATGACGTTGCTGAACCTGTTCACTGGCGCCACTGGCCCATCTCCCAGCACCGCATGTGGAGGCTCCAGTGTATCACTCGCACTACTTATCATAGTGAGCATCGAATAGGGCATAGTACTCTTTTTCTAGACTTCTTTTAATCTCGACTTAAATCATCATAACTTAGTTTCAATTCAAAAGGTGCTTACCACACATCCCGTGTGGTAATAGGCATAGTGCTCGACTCCACAATTCAAGTCATTCCAAAACTTTGCATTTAGAAGTTCTCAAAATTTCCCGAAACTATTCTACATGTGCGCTTGTGTATTCTATGTAATGTGTAATGTTTTATTAACAAACAGTCCTCGGATCCCTGCAAAAATAAGTATATCACTACAACATTTGAGCAATACAAGAAGTACACATTTGTGTATTTGAAATATTAAATAGTAGGCTACTTTTAGATCCACATATTTATCCCTTTTGTGTATGTACCACATATTACCCGCAAGAAAAATGTGTACATACCATATATTGAGATATGTCTATTGAACACAATTATAGCCACATATGTCACATTCACATGCATCTAAACATAAGCATGTCTGGCTGGATGGGAAAAAGTCGAGTGGCGTATGGGACCATCTTGGTAGGAAGTGCAATAAGGAATAAAACCCACCACATTTGTGGTTAAATTTGATTAAGATGAAAGAATTCCCCTTAAATAGGGTAATCTTTGTCAAAATAAGCCACGGATGGCCTTCTTCAGACCACTGGCCTCCTCGTCAGCACGCTGAAGGCGCCGCCTCTCTTTGCATTGCCGCTTCTTCTTCCTCCTTGAGCTGTCTCGCACAACTCTGCCTCTATCTGACACAACTCTTTCTTTGGTTTGTCTCACACAACACAAAGAACACACACATACACACGCATGAACCAAGGGAGACCAGAAGAGCTTTGCCGTGTCCCTTGGTGCACACAGCGCTACATTTTGGCTACAGCCCTCACGGCCTCGTTTCTCATTAACTCAAAGTGCCATATATATACACAGGGATTGAGCACCCATGCCACTACGCACGTCCACCTCGCTGGATAGTGCGGAGGACTCGGCCGGCCCGGCCGCTACTCAACAGACTCGATGCATGCACGGCTAGATGACCAACCCACTAACCAACTAATGCATGCACTACCTATTACTGCTACTATGCATGCCCACATACACCACTTCGGCAGCTTCTTCTCAACAGCCGCACAACCTGGTCAGCACATGCACACATGCATCTAACAACCGGACCAGAGCTTACCGGATCACCCGGCTCAACCTTCCCATAGCCCGCTGCACTCCAACTTCGTCGCGTCTCGCCGCTTCTCATGGCCTCGCCGTATCGCACGGCATCATCGGCATCTCGTTGTGCTTGCCGCGTCGAACGGCAGCCCGGCGTCTCGCCTTCGTCAGGCGCATAGCTGAAGCATCATTGTCCTACGTACACTTCCCTAGATCATCTAAACTACATGCAAACTCAAAGCAAACTAAAATGTAGATACATGAATCAAGATTAAGTCTAACATTCACCCCCTAATCTTGATTCTCGAAGCTTCAACGCGGATCACCCGCCACCACTTGACGACGCCATCGCAACGCCGTTCGCCATGGACCGTCTTGCCGTGGATGACGCCATCGCAGCGCCGATCACCACACACCATCTTGTCGTGGATGATGCCATCGCAGCACCGATCACCCCACATCATCTTGTCGTGGTCGACGCTGTCGCAGCGCCGGTCACCACGCCATCTCCATCTAATCACGGTCGACGCCGTCGCGGCGCCCATCACCACGTCCTCTTGCCGCACGGAGCGGCCACCTCTCGACGAGGATGACGTCCTCGCGACGCCGATCACAACGCCATCATCATCTTGCGGCATCGCACCGCACCCAGCCACCGGCGACATCGCACCACCGACAACCTCCACGTTGCACCGCCGTCCTCCACCTCACATGGAGTTGGCCGCGGCGCCGTCGCCAGCGCCATCGCTGTCGTGGATCGAGAAGGCTCTGATGCCAATTGAAGGCGCCGCCTCTCTTTGCAGTGCCGCTTCTTCTTTCTCCTTGAGCTGTCTCGCACAACTCTGCCTCTATCTGACACAACTCTTTCTTTGGTTTGTCTCACACAACACAAAGAACACACACATACACACGCATGAACCAAGGGAGACCAGAAGAGCTTTGCCGTGAGGCCCTTCCCTTGGTGCACACAACGCTACATTTTGGCTACAGCCCTCACGGCCTCGTTTCTCATTAACTCAAAGTGCCATATATATACACAGGGATTGAGCACCCATGCCACTACGCACGTCCACCTCGCTGGATAGTGCGGAGGACTCGGCCGGCCCGGCCGCTACTCAACAGACTCGATGCATGCACGGCTAGATGACCAACCCACTAACCAACTAATGCATGCACTACCTATTACTGCTACTATGCATGCCCACATACACCACTTCGGCAGCTTCTTCTCAACAGCCGCACAACCTGGTCAGCACATGCACACATGCATCTAACAACCGGACCAGAGCTTACCGGATCACCCGGCTCAACCTTCCCATAGCCCGCTGCACTCCAACTTCGTCGCGTCTCGCCGCTTCTCATGGCCTCGCCGTATTGCACGGCATCATCGGCATCTCGTTGTGCTTGCCGCGTCGAACGGCAGCCCGGCGTCTCGCCTTCGTCAGGCGCATAGCTGAAGCATCATTGTCCTACGTACACTTCCCTAGATCATCTAAACTACATGCAAACTCAAAGCAAACTAAAATGTAGATACATGAATCAAGATTAAGTCTAACACACGCATGGCGTGTCCTTTGCCTCATTGCGCACGCGGTTGGTATCCTTCAATCTTGCTGGAGCTGGGCCACCTCCTCGGGGGCTGCGGGGCAATCCAAATTCAGAGCTCAAGATAGAACAATACTAACCAAGGAGAATATGGACTAGGAAGACAAGAACTTACGGGCACATGCGCGCTCCAAGTTCTCATTGGCGCACTGCCAGGCCTTAAGCTGTTTGCGTAGCTCCGAATTCTTGGAGGCCAGCTCGGGGTTCCGGTCTTCCCGTTCCCGCAAGATGAATACATATATATTCAATAAACTGCGAGCCTCGAAAGAAGTAGGCTTAGTTCAACAAAAACTAAGCCTGATACTAGCCGATACCACACTCAGACCTGGGGCTACGACTACCATAAACAACTAGCAAAAATAAAAAATACTTACTGTGAACTAGGGTCACTAACAAGCCCAGTCACCGGATGGTGGATTGGAAGAGCTTCATCTCTATGGCTCCATCCATGGCGGCCCTGATCTCCTCAATGAGTATTTTTAATAATCAGCGTATTGCGATTTTCGTGTAGTGGAATTAGACTATACAATTGTTCTCCTCAATGTCCTTGAAGTTTTATCCAGTGTAATCTTCTTCTGCCGTGTGTTTGTTTGGATCTAATGAATTATGGGTTCATGATCTGAATATTCATGAGAAATATTTGAGTCTTTTCTGAACTTATTTATGCATGATTGTTATAGCTTTGTATTTCTCTTTGATCTGTCAGTTTGGTTTGGCCAACTAGATTAAATTATATTCAGTGGGAGAGGTGCTTTCTGATGAGTTCAACCTTGCGGTGCTCTATTCCAGTGACAGAAAGGGACATGACATGTATCTGTATTGTTGCCATTAAGGATAAAACGATGAAGTTTATTCATATTAGTTGAGTTTATTTCGGCTAAATCATTTCATCTTGCTTTAACGATGAAACGCCAATCAGTGCGAGCGGTGAGAGAGAGAAAAACCTGGATCAAAGGATGAGGAAAAAGCATTCTCTAGGGCAGCCGGTCAACACAACCGGCGGACGAACCCTTGGTATAGGCGGCGCGGCCCCCGGTGGCGATCATGGAGATCGACAGCGTGGGGCGGCAAGTGAAGCGGCGGCTAGGGTTTGGATCGGGGTTAGGCTAATACCATGTAAGAAGGAATAGAGAGGGAATTGGTGGAATTGTTGATTATATTGTTGAGCCTCGTAGGCATATACATAGGAGTACATGATCTTCTTGAAGTACAAGGCAAGATAAAATAAATTGTACACTATCCTATGTTTATTAAAATAATCTTGATAATCAACATATACACGCAAGAGCGCGTGTAATTGGTAACTTACGCGGCTCGCGGGCCTAGCGCAGTTAACTAGGACAGACATGTGTTTCAATTATTTTCTGATTGCTAGCACCCTCGTTCTTCACTGAGATGCTAATGGCATATTGTGAAAAGATTATTTCAATTGTTCACCGAGTTCAATGCTGCTACATTGAATATGTTCAATAATCAGCGTATTATGATTTTCGTGTGGTGGAAGTAGACTCTACAACTGTAGCATTACGAGTTTATTAGTCTAATATAGTTCTTTTAATAAGAAAGAAAAACATTTTTCAAGAATGAGAAAGAGTAATTTTAATGGATGCAAACTGAATTTATGACATCACTGAGAGGAAATACATATAGTTAGTAGGTATTAGTGAGTAATTATACGGAGAATTATGAAAATGATTTCCCTCCTACAAATAACGTTACCATGCATGTTTATCCAAAAAAGCGTTTACTTCCATTCTTAGCTAGCAGTCACATGACCCATCCCTCACCCCGCTCCATTGCTATAAAATCCCCACCATAGACTACAAGCAATCACACAAAACGAACAGTACTTAGTTACACATCTCTAGCGAATCCAGAAAGATGGTGTCCTCCTCTGGTTCCACTGCGTTCACCCTGCCAGCCGACTCGCCATCGTCTTCCAACAAGGAGGTGCAGGTAGGCACGCTTAAGTGCAGGTTTTGCCCATGCACTTTCAAGACCGTGCGGGGCGGGCCAGCCACCAGAAGGTGCACAACCACAAGCCGCGCATGGAGCGTCAGTCCGCTTTGTCCCTGCCAAGATGACCTGGCGCCGTCAGACGCCACCTACTTGCACAACGCCGCCTGCATGCCAACCTGTTTGCCGCCCACTACTACCCCAGGCCCGCTTCATGTCGCCTTCGTTGCCATGGCAAACCGGCACAAGCCTTGCTCGCTCAACCATCCTCTGCAGTGTTGGCGCTGGGCGGCCGCCGCTACCACGGGACCGGAGATGGAGGTCACCGCACGCCAGCAAGGGGCACGTGAAATGAATCAGGAAGAGACTACTTCTGACGGGATTGATCTCACATTGAAGCTCTAGGATTAAGGCTTGGATTGTTTTGGGGTCACCTAAATGTTTAAGTTGTTCCGTTAAGTTATCTGAATTCTGTATTTGCTTCGCTTTACTTTAGCTGTGCTTAATCATATTTGCCTGCGATTCAAAGATGTGATCGGTTGATGTACCCAGCAAGCAAAGTTCAATTCAACCAAATGGTTATATCGGGATGGTTTTCTTATAATGTGCGTATTGTTATTTGGAAGGATGATCCATCTGTTTAAACTGAACACCGATATGAGTTGGAAAAACTCATGGTATGGAACTGGGTCAAATTATTTAGTTCTCAATCCAAGAGAGTTGTAAAACACGAAGTAGGTACTTGTGGTCTAATCTTTTTATACACAGCATGTCTCCTAGAATTTAGTTGAGTTTTGTTCCTTAACATCACCCTTCACAAAAGTGCTTTATTCCCAATGTACATCAATTGCGATGCACCGGATACAAGGCCAGCACGGGCCGCCACTCATGTGGCCGAGGGGGAGAGAGCGCATCATGGAGATCCCAGGTCACCGGAGCCCGAGGCGATGTCGTCGACCATCTCAGGCGAGGCGCCGCAGGCAGCAGCAAAGGCAGGCAGCTCCTCCGGCGATGGCGGTCCGCGAGCAGTGCCGTCAATGAACCCTGTCTCATCGCAGAGACGAGCATGGATGAGGGCGTCAGAGAGATCCTTTGATGCAGCGGACAGGTCGAGCTTCTTGGCCTTGGAGCGCATGGCCTTGGTAGTCATGGAGTAGATAGGAGGATCAATCTTGGCCAAATGAGCACTGCGCCTGGCCTTGATGCCAGAGTCGGCAGCCATCTTTGCACGTCTGCTAATGCGCCTGGCCAGACACTCGTGTGGCGGCTCAGGAGGCAGGTCCAGAGGCTGGACTGCGGGAACCACCGGGGGGAGAGGTGCCGGAGGGGCAGGTGGGGATGGGGGGGATGGTGCATGAGGCTGAGGAGGCGGAGTGGGTGGGGCTGGCAGTGCGAGCAGGGGGCGTGAGTGGCGTGCACGTGCCCGTGTCAGGGCAGGAGAGGGGGAGCGAGCGGGATGAGTCCATGGAGCGTGGACCAGCATAGCGACCGGCATGCCATCCACCATAACAGCAAGGATCGGGATGCCATCGAGAGGCTGATCCGCCGAAGGAGAAGGAGGAGGGCCCGATGGCGACTCCGGTGTGCAGGCAAATGGGGACATGGCCGTGGCGATGTTGCGGATCTGCGAGATGGTGTTGGGAGATAGAGGAGGATTGGATATTTGGGAAGAGAGGGAGCCGTTATCCCCGTCCTCAGAGGAGAAAGGAGAGGCCCCAGAGCCGTGCCAGAAGAGCATGCAGCTCTCTAGCTTAACGACGGCGACATCGTTGTCAGGCAGGCGCACCATGAGGCAGGGGGGAGGACGAAATCGCGAGCAACCATGACAAGTGCACGAATGCTGGAGTGATCACCCTGGAAGCAGTGCTGGTCGGCGGAGACAAAGTCTCCAAGGTGAGAGAAGAAGTACTCTGCCCCCTCAGGGTGCCAGAGCTCATCAGGGTAGTCGAATGCCTCGATCTCGGCCATGTGGATGAAGATGGCTGTGGATCTATTGTCTGCGTGTTCAGGCCTTTCGAAGAAGAGGGTGTTGCCCTCATGGTGGATGGGGCCGTGTCCGGTCAGCGAGGTGCTCCTCTGCATCGGCAAAGGAGAGGCGTGCGGCGCCGCATGCGGAGGAGGTGAGGCCGAAGGTAGGGTTGTTGTGGTGGCGTGCGATGGCCTGGCAGATGAACCGGAAGGGGGTTGTGCATGGGGGTGGCTAGGTGAACGTAGGCTAGGTTATCAACCGCGAACTGTGCAGGTTGGAGGGACTAGGAGGGGATGTGCGGCTCCGGGAAGAGAAGCATGAGGCCGATGTGGGTGCAGTGGTGGGGGTGGGGGAGGAGTGGCGAAGGATGGCACCGGTGGCGAGGAGGAGGAGGTGCGTGGCCCGAAGATGAGCGGGAGGCGGAATGGTGGCAGATCGGAGGTGAAGACGCAGTGGGAGCCGAACCAGATCAGCGCTCCGTCGGAACGCCTGGAGCCCGCCGAGGAGCCGGAAGCGGTGTGGGTGCCGGTCATGTGCGCCATTGGGCTGCATGGCGGACGCACAAAGGCCGGGTTAGTACTTGGTGAAGGGGGCATAGTAGGGAAATAAGGAAGGACTCGTATGGCCTTGCACCTGAAGCTCCGGTGGCCGGAGCACCAGCAGCGGGAGCACCGGACGGGGTCGCGGCAGTCGGCAATGTTGTGGTCAGAAGCAAGGCACCGGAAGCAGCGAGCCTTCTTCTTGCGGGTGTAGTAGTGGTGGATGTGCTTGGGGCTAGCCATCGGAGGAGGGTGTGATTTATAGGCCAGATGGGCCGATGGGTTGGAGGGGGGAGATGCAGAGAGCCGAGGCGGGGGACTGAGCAAAACCTCCTGGTAGCTGCAGGACCAGAGCATAGTGGAGATCGAACAGCTCGCAGGATGTCGGCGATGGCGATGGCGTGGGCTTGGTTAATGGCGATCTCGGGATGGAGCCGAGGGGACGGGCGGAGAGTAGGCCGACGGAGGTAGGGGAGGCAGGTGGTAGAATAGACGTGATGATAGGCGCATGCGTGTGCATGCAAGCGTTGGATATATCATGCGGTGAAGGTGGGCGGGTGGAGGCATGCGGTCCCACAGATTCAGTGATAGTAGGGTTTGATTCAAGGCACAACGACATCCGGGTCGAGTAGCCGCACAGCCGACCGGGGGGCGGCTGTGGCGACTCAGGTGGGTCTGTGCGGCAGTGGGATGCGATGGGAAGCGATGGAGCACGCCGTTCAAAGCCGTATCGTTGAAAAAACCAGGCTGATCGATGGAGGGTACAGCGCAGCCCGCCATGGTCTTGTTTTCTTCAGGGCGAGGATGCAGCGAGACGCGACGGAGAGGCCGAGGGGGATGAGGGGCACACGTGTCCGATGCCATCGAGTGCATTGTGGTCAACCGAGGCATTGCCAGGGGAATCCGCGCATGGAACAAACAGACGTAACCCTTGACCAAGAAGCAAGATTTGGAACACCAGTTCCAAGAGATTTCATCCACTTCCCAGATGCACAACTCGTGGAGAAACAAACAGAGAAAAAGGGGAACATTTTAGATTTTTTTCAAGAAGAGGAGCTCACTTGTGACTTTGCAATGGCAGCAAGGTCCTTCCTTCTTTACCATGATGCTCTCTTCTCCTCAATCAACAACCATGAAGAAAACCGGGGACAAACAAAACAGGTAAAAGCAAAGCGAATAGTTGCGATGCCTGTGATCTCTGTATTGGGGAGGAGACAGAGGCGGTGGTGGCTCTGGTGAACTACGTCATTTCCTAGAGAGGAAAGCGAAGGGCCGCGACTCCATTGTGAAGGAAGAGGAAGGTGGAGTGGTGGTGCCGCTGCTGTCCGGAGAGGAAACCAAAGGGGCCAGGCGACTGGTTGCTATGGGGGTCAATGCAATGCGATGGGGTGGTTGTGGTGCCGGTGGATCTTGTAGCAAATCGGGGTGCAGGAGGTGTCAGCATCGAGCAGCTAGCTTTGGTCTGGCTGCGGCTGTCATGAGCGTTGCATGGGACGGGATCGGTGCAAGTTGGCTGCAATAGTAACTGGGACGTGGTGGCGCGTGGAAGGAAACTAGTCAAAGAGGAGTGGAAAGATCCACAACAACAGGAGGCACTGGCGGTAGTGGGGTGGCGTGCGTGGCTTAGTTGCTTGTGCAGTACCAAGGTGGTGTGTCTTACGTGGTATCGTGTGAAGTCGGTGTCATAGGAAGGCTTCGGGACCGTGGGCCCGCTGGATCCACGGCGGGAGGCGCGAGGAAGGCGCCAAGTGGTGGGAGGTAGAGAGGGCAACACAGCTGGTGGATCATCGGGAAGGTTACCCGGGGGAGGAAGAACATGGGCGGGGGTAATGGGGTTGGTTGGGGTTGAGGTGGGGGGGATCATATGCATGGAGAAGAGTAGTGGGAAGTGGGATGGGGGCTGGATTTTTCCCCTGGTTTCTGCAGTTCGGTTGGGGTGCGGTGTGAGTGTTTGGTTCGGGGTGGAGTACAACTTGATTTCGTTGTATAGAGTAAGCGAATGTTTTATTGAATAAGGTGTTAAGGGCGCCAAGCTCCGTGCGTGGCCGCAAGTGCATCGCCGATATGGCATGTGAGCTCCTATGCACCTTTGCCAGAAGCTTCCACTGCGCGACTCCACTGACTGTGTGAAGATAGCTATGCTGGTAGGACCACCATCCGATGTAGTCTGTCGAGTCAGTGTGGATAGTAGCTCCCACATCTCATTTAGCATAATAACACGCTCCATGGAAAAGGAATGGACGACCCACAGTCTATCAATGTCCATGTATAGTGATCTAATGTAGGCCGCCCCGAGCTTGTTGTTGACCGGCGGGAGCGCGATGGCGCCGCATGTGAATGGGTTGAGCAGCGTCATGAAGGTTGTCTCGTCCACTAGTACCGACCATGATGCCGCACAGAACGGGCTGAGTTCGCACGACACATCCATGATGCGGCACTGCAATCTCGGACTTCTTTGAATAGTGGAGGGCGCCGCCATGGTCTCGAGGAAAAGGGAGTGAAATTGATACAAATTAGGTGGTTGGTGGATGGCCAAGATGGAGACGATCCAGCAATGATCATGATCCAGGATGGTGAGACGAGGGAGTGCTCGTGTTTGCATAATGAGGAATGTAAATTACACTTTCTTTCAAAAAACCTCAACTTAATGAAAAAGTGCAAGTTGCACCATTAAATTTTTTCTAACTAAAAAATTCTAGATCTCACTGAAATATCCAAATTTCAGAAGATTACATATTCTTTTGCATTTTGACCTATCAAAATTCATGACCATTGAATAATTTATCTAATTTAAATTTGGTTTGAATCCACTCGCCTCAAGTCCTTCGAGCCCAGCCTCGGCCGCCTTCCGCCTCGGCAAGTTCGTCCAGGATGTCAACTCCCTCCGATCTCCTCCCACTGCCAACTGTAGTCCTCGTGCACTGCAATGAGGGCATCTACTAATTCACCAAGGAATTCATCTGACTCTCCAAGACTGGGCTCCTGCCCCGCACCCTCTTACACGAGTTCAGCGTGTCAGCGCCTTGGCCAAGTTGCTGGGCTACACCGGCTGCATCACCGTTAAGCCGGAGGAGGGCGAAGATGGAGTTTGCAATAAAGATGTGATTGACAAAGGCTTGCAGACTTGTGGGAGGAGAACAAGGCTGCTGATGAAGCAATTGTCCGTTGTGCAGGATGAGGCAGACGCCTTCATGGGCCAATATATCATGAACCAAATATGCAATGAGAAGCACCATGGAAGAATAATGAATGATGTAAACTGAAAACATGACATGAACTTGACAATACCAAAGGGTCTAAGATTGAGTACATGCATAATGAATGATGCAAACTGACAACATGCCATGAACTTACGATACCAAGGTGTCGAGGATGGTGTACACTTATCCTGTAGAATTAGTGACCTTAATCTCCATACATATACACTACCTAAGCTACTAGATTAGCTTATATGTTTGATTATCTCATGCGACATTAGTCCAATTGAGTTTCCTTCAAAGGAATTATAGGGAGATGGGGTTCATACATGCAGACCAAAAGACAACTTAATGACCCGTCTAATTGGAATGCATCAATATTCCTTAACATTTTCATTCATATATTCTAAGATTCTAATCTCCCTAGGAGTATTGGCTCATGTTGCATCGGGGCTTTAAGGGTCGCTGGTGTGCCCACCTGCAAGGGGGTGAATCATTGATGTGTGGTGCCTTTGGATCTATTCCTAGGTGGATAACATCATAGGATTCCGGTCCTATTGTGTTGGCCTTCGGGATCGGAGTAATGATTAATAGGGACAGTCGGGGGCATTCGTATTTCATAGTCAGAGGTGAAATTCTTGGATTTATGAAAGACGAACAACTGCGAAAGCATTTGCCAAGGATGTTTTCATTAATCAAGAAAGAAAGTTGGGGGCTCGAAGACGATCAGATACCGTCCTAGTCTCAACCATAAACGATGCCGACCAGGGATCGGCGGATGTTGCTTATAGGTGTGTTACGTACAAGAACAGCTCATCCCAATTCAGGTGATGCACACAACAAAGCAATCAACCGCGTAGCCTCCAGTGTAAGAACACATTAAAAAGAGGAGGCTTAATCACACAAAAAAGGAGGCTTACCTCCGAGGATGGCGCGATGGATGGAGAAAGTGAGCGTGTTGTCCTACGGGAAGATAGAGAAAGCAGAGGTGACGGCGACCATGCATTCAGGTTTCGAGAGCGGAGGAGCAGAGAAGCAATGGTGGTGAAGAGCATGCGTCGAGGACGAGAGTGATTGGTGCTAGGGTTTTCACCACACTCAACGCGATCTACCCCACACCTCCAAGTTCGCGTACGTCAAACCAGAGAAAAACCAGCCACTGTCCCTTTGCACCAGAGGATAACGACCCCACTAGTCATCCAGCGTCAGCTCAAGCACGTGTGTGGAAAATGGATGAACGTCCGAGCAGCTAAACAACCAAAGTAAAAATATCGGGCGGCCATAGATCGCTCACAAGGCTCAGATGGCTCGTATGGCCGGGTAGCCCATCATGGTTTATAGGTAGAATATGCATAGAATGTGATGGATCAGGTCTAACTTTAACATCAGCAATAGTTGATCATTCCTGACCTCTAGATCTATAACCCATAGGACACCCTGCCTATAGGGTGTCAACACGGACGACCAATTAACCAGATATCTATGAGATAATTTTTGCTACCTTGCCACCGTAAAGTTGCTTCAGGAATTTCAAACAATGACATCATACAATATGAGTATGGAATGTTGTTTAAGCTGGACTACAATAGAACCAATTTACAATCGAAGGAATTTGTACCGCCAACTATCCAACTTCATATCTATCCTCTCGTCAGTGTTTCTCCGGTCACTGTTCGAAATTTAGTGTTATGAACAGGAAAACATAAATGCTAAAAATATGACGTCAGATTTTTAAGCATGGCAAATCAAAAGTTTTTATGACAAATTACGTGCCACATGACCGTCAAGTTTATGAAAGTAATCTTAAGAACTGATAAATGTTCAAAACAGTAACAAGAAACCATCCAATGTACTAAATTTGTATACGATTACAAACAAATGCAATAGAACTTCTGAAACTGTTTGCCACTTGATGCCTAGAGAACACACATATGATATGGTGCTCAAGGATCATCACAATTAACGTCCGATTGAGGAGTTATGAACCTGGGACGTCGCCATGACCTATCCGCAGCCCATCAAACCAATGCATCTAGGATAAGCAAGCTTGGGTCATAGGTGGCCACGGTATCTGGTGTCGTGGCGGTTCTCCCGGAGCGCGGCGTACTCCTCATCGTCTGGCTCCACAAAAGAGAGACTCGGTGACGTCCTTCTCTAGAACAATAACAGTGTTGCAACCGTGGAACCACGTCGAGCGAGGGATTTCCTTGTACCGCCACGCTAGGGAATCGCAGATGAGGAGGCGTGGCACCCGCGACATGTGGAAGAGGAGCAGGAGGTCGCCCCGGATGTCGGCGAGCTCCTGCGGGAGGAAGTCGAGCACCAGATTTCGATGGGTGATGGTGTCCGCCCACGTCGAAGGGGAGGAAGAGGGGATGACGGTGTTAAGACTAGGCGGCCGCAGGGATCCGTTGCCATCCTCGACGCAATAGTGGCCAATGATGTGGTCGGGTACGCCGTGGAGAGATCCGAACCGGCGAAGGAAGCCGCCACCATCACCCGCGATTACACGGCGCCAACGCTTGCAGGTGCTCGTGGCGCGGACGAGGTGCGTGGGCGAGGGGAGGCGCATGAACACCAGCTCGAGAATCTCGTCCAGGAGGACGTCAATCTCGTCCGCCCAGCGAGATCCCTCCGAATTCTTGCTGCGGCCGGCCATGGCCTGGGCACCTGGATCTCGATCGGAAAAGGTTGGGCTAGAAAATTTGTGCGTAATGCTAGGGTTTCCTCATGTAGTAAGTCAGTAGCGTGCTGGAACTCACTCGTCGCAAAGCCTTAAAATAAGGGATTGTTCGAGAAGTTAACGGTTGATGCTTATCTTATGAAGACACGCCCAAGCAAGCAACACCGAAATGGGATTGGAACCGGATGCCTTTTATGGAAAAATAACATCGCCGTCACCCTGGGAGGGTGTTTGTTGCAACCCCAAAGAATTTGACGGTCGTCTAACCTTTTTCTAAGTTCTCAGCACAAACACTTGATGTACCTTTTTGGACACCTTCAGGCTTTATTAATGTCTAAGCCGAGCACCAAGTTCCTATTTGGTCTAAAAAACTTACTCGATCCATGTTATTTTCTTGACAACTAAGTTTAATTTGTTTTAGAAATATTGACAATCAGGAAGTGGTCAACAGAACTCCTCTACTGGGCCGTCCCATTGGCACATTATAGCGGCATGACTACTTTAGCAGCCAGCTTTATTTTCTTTCATTTTCTCCAAACAACATGAAAACTATTTTTTAAAACTGTGAACATTTTTTAAATTTGGGAACGTTTAAAAAAATAGTGGCATGTTTCGAACAACCATATTTTGAAAACGCGAGTATTTTTTCACAAAACTAAACATTTTAAAAATTCAAACATTACTTAAAATTAACAAATATTTTTAAATCATACATTTTTCAAAATTATGATTTTTTTGAACATTTTCTGGATTTTGAACAAAATTAAAAGAAAGATAAAAAAATTAGCCCACATTTTGTGGATTTTGCACACCAAATAGAAGGATATATCAGGTGGTGCTCGTGTCACAAATGGGGCTGCTTGGGGATGCCCGTGCAGTTGCAAAACCACCCCGAAGCTAGCCGACGCTTTTTCTTTTGCACTTTTAGCTAGCCTTATGTTTTCTGGATGTTTATTATTGTATAAGCTGATCGAAGTCCTCAGCACAAATCTTGATGTACCTTGTTGCTCGCTTCAGGCTTTATTAATTTCAAAGCCGAGCACCTACTTCTTAGGTCTAAAAACATACTTTATCCATGTTATTTTCCTGACAACTAGATATTACTGGTTTTACAAATGTTGACAACTAGGAAGCAGTCACCTGATCTCCTCCTAAAATATCATGTGTTGCCTGCTTCCGCTTTGTGATTCATAAATACTTGGCCCCGTAAACTACTAGGTTGTGGCACTCTCGAATGAACAAAGTTAAACACTGGAAGTGAAGTTCCAAGCGAGATTAATGGAAGTATACATTTGCTTGCATCTTCCTTACACACTAAAAATTGCGAAGTAAACTGTAATTCTGTCATACGGGCAAAACAAAGAAATTAACACCTAAAATCCACACAGCTTCCTTTCAAGCGTGGGCAAAATCTGTGAACTGGGGAATGGCATATTTGTGTACTAATATCATATAAGTGATTCAAAAGAGGTACTAAAATGATAAGAAATATGGTCAAGAAGGGCAGTTCATTCAAAACAACGGAAACCACATGATCCAGTGGAAATTCCCATTTTGTACATAACAGAGTCAAGTGAGACTGACCACTGACCTGAACAACGGAAAGTCACTGAGAAAACAAATTTACGAAATGCAATAATAAGAAAGTGATACTAACAACATAAACTTCATGGTGTTTGTGTGTGATGAGTACAATGTTAGGCATCCTCTCAAAGTTGAATTAGGAGAAGGCAGGAAAGAGTCACTTACCTGAAAAATTATTTCCTTACTCCCACCGTCCGGAAATACTTGTCATCAAAATGGACAAAAAGGGATCTATGTAGAACTAAAATACATCTACATACATCTCCTTTTATTCATTTTGATGACAAGTATTTCTGGACGGAGGGAGTACAAATGTCATTTAAACCATGGTAAAGTACAAAAAGATATTTTATATTTAACTAAACATGTTCCCAAATGGAAGTACTGCGAGAGATTGTGGAACACACACTTCCATGCATGCAAATCTGCATGTATGCACCTTTGAAAGAAATACAACAATGGCGTGTGCAAAACATGAATAGAGATCTGTACAGAACTATAGCTAACCAAATGGGATAAAATAGTACACGTTGGCAAGGTTGTTGGTTTATCCAGACTCGTTGTGTGCGAAGTTGATGAAAGCAAAGTTTATCCTCATGGACATATTCTGGATACTATGTTTCCGCATGCTACTTCAGTGACTTGGTAAGGTATTACACATGGTCCAGAACTTCTTAAGAAGGGGATTATTTGGCGGGTCTGCGATTGATCTAGTATTAATAGTTGGAGGGATAATTGGATACCGAGGGGGTATGGCCTAAACATTTCAGCTAGAAGGCATAATACCAGGTTGAGTGGGTATCTGATTTATTCATGAGCGGGCGTAAGCGTTGGGATAATTTTTTTGATTAAGTATCTTTTCTAACCACATGCTGTGGTTTTCATAATCTATAAACCCTATCTAGAGGTTGCAAAATCATAACGACCATATATATGGCATCTTAATACTTTCCTCACTTTGACCATTGATGGACGAAGATCTATCCACCAAGTATGACATCTAATATATTTTCGTCCCCCTTAAAATAATGAACCGAGCACATGCATCATGATTAGCAGAATATCCTAGCTAGTTTCAACGAAAACTGACATGGAATAGTGAGAGAGATGGTCTGGTTTCTAGAATATAATAGCCCCACCGATGGAAATATGACAAGAAAAAACAACATCAAATAATTAACAAGACAGAGATGCACGTGCCTTGTGTCCATAGATTTGGTTTCAGCTGAATCCAGCAAAGAGCCTCCAAAAACCCTGGACCTTTTTCTTATAAGATAACAACTCCGGTCTGCCTTTGTCGAATATCTCCAACTTATGATCTGGATCCTCTTGACGGCCATCCAGATGCTCGGAGAAGTATACATAATTCTTGATGAGCCCTACAATGCTTGCTCCACCATGGCCTGACATGAAGATATTTGACACGAACAATGTCCGATGGCGAACATTCATCACTCTAGACCACATCTGTTTCCCGGAGAAGACATTGCACATGTAGACCAGGGTGTGGCGGGTGTTATTCTCAAGCACAGTGCCAACGAGGTGAAGCTTGCTGTCCACTTGGAGGTAGCTGCAGGGGTAGATCCATTCCGCGGATCAAGCATCTCCACAACGCCTTCACTCTCAGAGTAGAACCGCGAGGTCGCAGATGGAGATCCCATTGGCTTCACCAATCGCCAGGAACGTGCCGCCTTAACAGTGCACGACCGAATTCATTAGTAAGGGTTATCCCTTGCATAAATCAGGGGTTCTGGCCCGCAATGGGCCTGCTGAAACGGTGAATTCATTACTAAGGGTTATCCCTTGCATAAATCATTTCCCACTATCTCGGGCGCTTTTACGAATGATGGTCTGTAGGCACGTGACTTGTCGCAACCTTTTTCCCCTCTTTTTTTTGCATAGATTCATTTATTCAAAATGGTTTGCCTCTTGAATCGCAAGGCCCAAATTCGACTCGTTTCACCGTTGGGTTTGTCACGCCGGAATCTTCAAACAAGATCCCATTTTAACAAGGTTCGTGATTTTTAAAGGAAAAACCAAAAGCAAAAAAGAAAAATCAGAAAAGAAAAAAAAAACAGCAAAAAATCCAGAGTCTGGAAGCATATTTGCGTTTTTGTTGCCCTTTTCCCTTTTTGAGAAGCACATATTTTCCCCCAGAAGCATAGGAACCAAATCTATGCTTATTGTGGAATCACATAATTTGTCTCTTTTCGAGAAGTACAATTCTGCTTCTCATGGATGCAAGCAAAGTTGTGCTTTGAGAAACAACATTGTCTGAAACCTAAGGAGACAAGATAAAAACCGAAAATCCAAGAAATAAAATAAAAATAATCTAAAATCCAAAAGTGCATATAGAAAAAATCCAAAGGAAACGCCCAACATGCGACACATGGCGGCGGCTGAACGCAGAACTTGACATGCTCTTACATGGACTGATCCATCTTACCTTCGCTCGTCAAGATCCTGTGTTGAACAACCACTACTTCATGAAGTGAGCGTCCAATAGGGTTTACCGAATGAAACAACGCCTGTTGTTCTTCTCCGCCTAAATAGCCAAAGAAACACCGATAGGCTTAGTACTCCTTTTCTGGATTTTTTAGCTCGACTTAAATGATCATAACTTAATTTAAATTCACAAAGTGCTTACCACGTAGGACCTTGCACCATACCTTGAGGATGTAGCGTACCTACAATATAGATAAGAAAATGACAAAAGAAAAGACTGAAGCATGAAACTGAGCACTTTTAAGTGGACGGTTGAGAAATTGGCAGCATTGCGCCTCAGCTCACAAGGTTTAAAATTGTATTTTTTATAGCTCAGATGCTAAAGTACTATTTCTAAATAAACATTGCACATAAGTATAATACAATGCACACGTGTAGAATTGTTCCTGGAAAAGTTTTTAAACTTCTACAAAGAGTTAATTCTGTGTTTTACCCAATGTTTTATTATTTTTGCCAAAGATTGCCCCGTTCAAGGGAAATTCTTTCATCTTATCCAATTTAACTACAAGTTTGCCGGGTTTTACATATTGTGTATTTTGTTTGCATGTTACCAAGATGGTCCTAGATGCCGCTCGACTATTTTCCCAGTCAGTCAGACATATTTGCATATAGATGCATACGAGTGTCATATATGTTCCTATATAATTGTATTGAATACACGTATTTCTATATGTGGTACATACATCTTTGTTTCTTTTTTTGGCATCAAATACACTTTTGTTTCCTGCGGCTAATGTGTGGTGCATACACAAAAAGGATAAATATGTTGATCTCAAAATAGCGTACTATTAGATATCTCAAATACACAAATGTGTGCTTCTTGTGTTGCTCGATGAAGTACTATTTGTTGCTAAAACATTACACATTACATGGAATACACCCGCTCACATGCAGAATTGTTTCTGGAAATATTGAGAAGATCTAAAGACGGGATTTTTGAACAACTCGAACTTTGGAGTCGAGTACTAGTCCTATTACCACACGGTATTCCTTGTTTGAAATAAAATAATGGCTTTCCCACAGACATCACATACATGACTTTTCAGATGTCACTTGTAATGATGAATCTAAAATAATTGAGATACCTAGCGGACCAGGAAAACCCTAGATATAGCTAGAACCAGAGAAATAAAAAGATGTAAGTAAGTATCATTGCAAACCATATAACGGTCTATGCAATATATGACACAAATCTAACCTATTGTCGTTACCCATATATGATCACAAACTTGATATTTGTGATTCCTATGCCATTTAAAATCAAGATGACACCCTGGACCTTTTTCTTATTAGAGAACAACTCCGACATGCCATTGGCTATGTCGAGTATCTCCAACTTATGGTCTGGATCCTCCCGACGGCCACCATATCCTCTGAGTATGACATATTTTCCCTTTTGTCGCTACCCTTATCATGAACATCACATGCTTCGGGTTTTCATAATCTATAAACCCTATCTAGAGGTTGAAAAATCATAACGACCATATATATGGCATCTTAATTCTTTCACCACTTTGACCATTGATGGACTAAGATCTATCCACCGAGCGCATGCATCATGATTATCGTAATATCCTAGCTAGTTTCAAAGAAAACTGACATGGAATAGTGAGACAGACGGTCTGCTTTCTAGTATATAATAGCCCCACCGATGGAAATATAAGAAAAAAAACAACATCAAATAATTAACAAGACAGAGATGTACGTGCCATGCGTCCATATATTTGGTTTTGGCTGAATCCAGCAAAGACCTCCAAAAACCCTGGACCTTTTTCTTATAAGATAACAACTCCGGCCTGCCTATATCGAATATCTCCAACTTATGATCTGGATCCTCTTGAAGGCCATCCAGATGCTCGGAGAAGTATACAGAATTCATCATGAGCCCTGCAATGCTTGCTCCACCATGGCCTGGCATGAAGATATTTGAACAATGTCCAATGATCAACATCCATCACTCTAGACCACATCCGTTTCTTGGCGAAGTCATCACACATGTAGACCCGGTGTGGCGGGTGTTATTCTCAAGCACAGTGCCAACGAGGTGAAGCTTGCCGTCCACTTGCCGGTAGCTGCAGGGGTAGATCCATTCCGGCGGACTGAAGCATCTCCACAACGCCCTCACACTCGGAGTAGCACCGACGAGGTTGCAGACGGAGATCCCAACGGCTTCACCGATCGCCAGGAACGTGCTGCCGTAATAGTGCACGACTACCTCTAATATCATCTGACCACGCTAGCTACACCCAAGCAAGAAAACATAGCAAAACATTTCGAAAAGTACAGAACTTTGTGGGAATGATTATGAACAAATGTTATAGACACTTGCAAAGTTTGGTCGTCAAATGACATCCGAGGAGCTCTATACCAAAAAAATAGAAATTCTGCTCAAACAATGCACATACATATTGAGTAATTTTGTATTTTTGTACATAGCTCCTCGAATAACATTTGACCACCAAACTATGCAAGCACCTATAAATTTTTTTCATAGTCCTTCCCACAAAGTTTCATATTTCTTTTAAATGTTTTGCTATGTTTTCATGTGTGGGTGTAGCGGGGGAGCACCAAGCTGGTGTGTAGATAAACCACTCTCAATGCACATTGAATCTGGCGGGAGAGGAGTGTGTATGCAGGATGCATGCGCTTATGTTTCCTTACTACTCCCTTCGTTTCTAAATTCGGAGTGTAAGTCTCTTTTAGAGATTTCAATATGGACTACATACAGATGTATATTGACGTATTTTAGAGTGTAGATTCACTCATTTTGCACCGTATGTATTCCTTATTGGAATCTCTAAAAAGACATATATTTAGTAATGGAGGTAGTAGAAAATATTTGGTTTTTAATTGCTGCAGCCAAAGCATATCCAGGGGAATACCGGTACTTTCGTTAGAACACAACTAGATTTGGCAATTCTACTTATGGCTACATGACAACACAGACATCACGAACATCATGCCCATGAGAAACACATCAGAATCATATGATATGAAACAATCACATATGCAGTTAAAAACGGGGAGGGAAAGAAAGGGTTTATCATCATTATACTTGTAGTTGCACCCCTTGAGCTGACGCACAAGGACATCCACCATGTCGAAGTTCACCACGAGCTGGTTCCTGCGGGCCGGAAAACAGAGCTGACAAGATCGATGAGTACCCAATTGAGACGAGATAACAAAAGCAGAGGAAGAGAGTAGGGCAGACAGCAGGGCGGTGATGTCGTTGAGGATCTTGTTGGTGTTGTTGATGAAGAGGTTGATGATGTCAGCGACGTAGCCCAGGGCTGCGCTGCCATCCTCCTCCATCGACTGCAGTTGCTGGAAATTCTCATCCAACATGTCCTAGATGGATCACATCACGAGAAGGAAAAGATAAACTAGCTAGCGAGCCCGCCGGAACAACCACACTACCGGGGTCTAGATGGGAGGGACACCGAGGGGATGGACTCACCGAGGCGAACATGGACACGACATGGGTGTTTAGTTGGGCCCTGAGCGTGGCGGTGACCATCGTGAGGAGCTGCTGGAGCGGATTTGGTGGCGGAGAACCTGCTGAAGGGATCCGAAGATACAGCAAATCCAACCCCCTAAACATCCGCAGACGTGCCCGAACATGGGCCTGCCCATCAGCCGGAAACTGACGATGTCTCCGCTTGACGGGAGCCTTTGGGCGATGCACCATAGGAGCGCCCATGACAGATCCGTGATGCGTCCCAGCCACTTGGCCTCCAGTCTTGGACTTCTCTGAAGAGTGGAGGGCCCCGCCATGGTCTCGAGGAAAAGAGAGTGAAATGGATTGCTATGACTTAGGTGGTTGGTGGCTGGCCAAAGGGGAGGTGATCCAGTGATGGATCATGACCCAGCACGGGGAGAGGGGGAGTTTTGCTTAATGAAAAAATGCATACTGCACTTTCTTTTACAAAATTGCAACTTAATGAAAAAGTACAAGTTGCACCGAGGTTTGAAATTTGCTAACACCAAAAATCTAGAGCTCACTAAAATATCCAATTTCGTAAGATAAAAAAATTCTTTTGGATTTTGATCTATCATAATTCATGGCATTTTAATAATTTTATCTAACTTAAATTTGGTTTCAATCTGGTCCAAACATTTGAGGTTACATATAATTATGACATTAGTGATTCTATTTTTATGTTGAATCCCAGGTTTAGTGACATGTGTTGTTGCTGAAGCATCGTGCTGACAACTTTTAGCAAGTGATAGACGATGGGGAGATCTTATAGAATAAACTCATGGCATTGGGCCGCAAGGCGATGCACAACTTGTCACCGGGGTTGGCTGACATAGGTGGACGAGGTTGCGGTGGTCCTCCATGACGTTGCTGAACTTGTTCACTGGCGCTACCGCCCATCTCCCAGCAGTGCATGTGGAGGATCCAGTGTATCACTCGCACTACTTATCATAGTGAGCATCGAATAGGGCATAGTACTCTTTTTCTAGACTTCTTTTAATCTCGACTTAAATCATCATAACTTAGTTTCAATTCAAAAGGTGCTTACCACACATCCCGTGTGGTAATAGGCATAGTGCTCGACTCCACAATTCAAGTCAGTCCAAAACTTTGCATTTAGAAGATCTCAAAATTTCCTGAAACTATTCTACATGTGCGCTTGTGTATTCTATGTAATGTGTAATGTTTTATTAACAAACAGTCCTCGGATCCCTGCAAAAATAAGTATATCACTACAACATTTGAGCAATACAAGAAGTACACATTTGTGTATTTGAAATATCAAATAGTAGGCTACTTTTAGATCCACATATTTATCCCTTTTGTGTATGTACCACATATTACCCACAAGAAAAATGTGTACATACCATATATTGAAATATGTCTATTGAACACAATTATAGCCACATATGTCACATTCACATGCATCTAAACATAAGCATGTCTGGCTGGACGGGAAAAAAGTCGAGTGCGTATGGGACCATCTTGGTAGGAAGTGCAATAAGGAATAAAACCCACCACATTTGTGGTTAAATTTGATTAAGATGAAAGAATTCCCCTTAAATAGGGTAATCTTTGTCAAAATAAGCCACGGATGGCCTTCTTCAGACCACTGGCCTCCTCGTCAGCACGCATCGCGTGTCCTTTGCCTCATTACACGCCTTGGTTGGTATCCTTCAAGCTTGCTGGAGCTGGGCCACCTCCTCGGGGGCTGCGGGGCAATCCAAATTCAGGGCTCAAGACAGAACAATACTAACCAAGGAGAATATGGACTAGGAAGACGAGAACTTACGGGCACATGCGCGCTCCAAGTTCTCATTGGCGCACTACCAGGCCTTAAGTTGTATGCGTAGCTCCGAATTCTTGGAGGCCAGCTCGGGGTTCCGGTCTTCCCGTTCCCGCAAGATGAATACATATATATTCAATAAACTGCGAGCCTCGAAAGAAGTAGGCTTAGTTCAACAAAAACTAAGCATGATACTAGGCCGATACCACACTCAGACCTGGGGCTACGACTACCATAAACAACTAGCAAAAATAAAAAATACTTACTGTGAACTAGGGTCACTAACAAGCCCAGTGTCCGGATGGTGGATTAGAAGAGCTTCATCTCGATGGCTCCATCCATGGCGGCCCTGGTCTCCTCAATGAGTATTTTTAATAATCAGCGTATTGCGACTTTCGTGTAGTGGAAGTAGACTATACAATTGTTCTCCTCAATGTCCTTGAAGTTTTATCCAGTGTAATCTTCTTATGTCGTGTGTTTGTTTGGATCTAATGAATTGTGGGTCCATGGTCTGAATATTCATGAGAAATATTTGAGTCTTTTCTGAACTTATTTATGCATGATTGTTATAGCTTTGTATTTCTCTTTGATCTGTCAGTTTGATTTGGCCAACTAGATTAAATTATATTCAGTGGGAGAGGTGCTTTCTGATGAGTTCAACCGTGCAGTGCTCTATTCCAGTGACAGAAAGGGACATGACATGTATCTGTATTGTTGCCATTAAGGATAAAACGATGAAGTTTATTCATATTAGTTGAGTTTACTTCGGCTAAATCATTTCATCTTGCTTAAACGATGAAACGCCAATCAGTGCAAGCGGCGAGAGAGAGAAAAACCTGGATCAAAGGATGAGGAAAAAGCATTCTCTAGGGCAGCCGGTCAACACAACCGGCGGACGAACCCTTGGTACAGGCGGCGCGGCCCCCGGTGGCGATCATGGAGATCGACAGCGTGGGGAAGCGGGTGATCTTGAAGCAATGGCGGCTAGGGTTTGGATCAAGTTAGGCTAATACCATGTAAGAAGGAATAGAGAGGGAATTGGTGGAATTGTTGATTATATTGCTGAGCCTCGTAGGCATATACATAGGAGTACATGATCTTCTTGAAGTACAAGGCAAGATAAAATAAATTGTACACTATCCTATGTTTTTAAAATAATCTTGATAATCAACATATACACGCAAGCGCGCGTGTAATAGGTAACTTACGCAGCTCGCGGGCCTAGCGCAATTAACTAGGACAAACATGTGTTTCAATTATTTTCTGATTGGCAGCACCCTCGTTCTTCACTGAGATGCTAATGGCATATTGTGAAAAGATTATTTCAATTGTTCGCCGAGTTCAATGCTGCTTCATCGAATATGTTTAATAATCAGCGTATTACGATTTTCGTGTGGTGGAAGTAGACTCTACAACTGTAGCATTACGAGTTTATTAGTCTAATATAGTTTTTTTAATAAGAAAGAAAAACATTTTTCAAGAATGAGAAAGAGTAATTTTAATGGATGCAAACTGAATTTATGACATCACTGAGAGGAAATACATATAGTTAGTAGGTATTAGTGAGTAATTATACGGAGAATTATGAAAATGATTTCCCTCCTACAAATAACGTTAACATGCATGTTTATCCAAAAAAGCGTTTACTTCCATTCTTAGCTAGCGAATCCAGTACTTAGTTATAAAATCCAAAAAAGCGTTAATTATACTCACATGACCCATCCCTCACCCCGCTTCATTGCTATAAAATCCCCCATAGACTACAAGCAATCACACAAAACGAACAGTACTTAGTTACACATCTCTAGCGAATCCAGAAAGTGTCCTCCTCTGGTTCCACTGCGTTCACCCTGCCAGCCGACTCGTCATCGTCTTCCAACAAGGAGGTGCAGGTAGGCACGTTTAAGTGCAGGTTTTGCCCATGCACTTTCAAGACCGTGCGGGGGCGGGCCAGCCACCAGAAGGTGCACAACCACAAGCCCCGCATGGAGCGTCATCCCGCTTTGTCCCTGCCGTGCATGACTTGGGCGCCATCGTACGCCAGCTACTTGCACAACGCTCGCCTGCATGCCAACCTGTTTGCCGCCCACTACTACCCCAGGCCCCGCTTCATGCCGCCTTCGTTGCCATGGCAAACCGGCACAAGCCTTGCTCTGGCTCAACCATCCTCTGCAGTGTTGGCGCCGGTGGCCGGCCGCTTCCACGGGACCGGAGATGGAGGTCACCTGGCACGCCAGCAAGGGGTGCGTGAAGTGAATCAGGAAGAGACTACTTTTGACGGGATTGATCTCACATTGAAGCTCTAGGATTAAGGCTTGGATTGTTTTGGGGTCACCTAAATGTTTAAGTTGTTCCGTTAAGTTATCTGAATTCTGTATTTGCTTCGCTTTACTTTAGCTGTGCTCAATCATATTTGCCTGCGATTCAAAGATGTGATCGGTTGATGTACCAGCAAGCAAAGTTCAATTCAACCAAATGGTTATATCGGGATGGTTTTCTTATAATGTGCGATTGTTATTTGGAAGGATGATCCATCTGTTTAAACTGAACACTGATATGAGTTGGAAAAACTCATGGTATGGAACTGGGTCAAATTATTTAGTTCTCAATCCAAGAGAGTTGTAAAACACGGCGTAGGTACTTGTGGTCTAATCTTTTATACACAGCATGTCTCCTAGAATTTAGTTGAGTTTTGCTCCTTAACATCACCCTTCACAAAAGTGCTTTATTCCCAATGTACATCAATTGTGAAGATATATCTAATAAGTCCCGGATTTATAACGGTAATATGGTCTATCATATGTGATATGGCCGATATTCGATTGTTTTCATCTCTTACATTCAGGTATGTCATGCACCTCACCCAGGGGCAGCAAGTGTCCACTCTTCGTGAAAAAGTGCATGTTCCACTTCTCAAACATTGTGTTAGACAATAGAAAATATGACGACGGAAAATAAAAGTGATATTTTCTTAAATCTAATTAAGTTGCTTTCCGAAGAGTATTAGATTAGTTTAGTGAAAGATGTGGTGGGCACTTTTAAGAAAAATGCAACTGTGTGAAAAAGTGTAAGCTGCACCCAGGATCAATTTTTTTTTGCGCCATAAAAATTCCAGACCTCACTAAAATATCCAAAATTACAAAAATAAATAAATCAGATTTCAATGTATCACATTTTCTGAAATTTAACTAGTTTTACTCAACTTCTATTTGGTTTGAAATTAGCAAGGCTACAAAAATTTCAGTACCCACCAAAATATAGTTGAGATTTTTATACATGAGTTGCACTTTCACTAAATTGAAGTACCGCTTTCAAAACTGACTTTGAGATGAGAAAATATTAGTGTGCTTCATCTTAAATCTACAGTGAACACCAATGGCTTCCTCAAAGTGAGCTTAGTCACATACACTGACAAATAGTATCGTTCGTGCACCTACCATCTGAACATGTTCATTCAGATTGAACACTTCGTGATGTCCTCCTCAAATCCATTCATGGAGTTACCGAAGCCACCAAGATGGACCGATTTATGGAAGGATTGTGTGAAGAAATGCAATATCGGCTATTGTTTTATGACTTCACAAACTTCCTAGAAATGGTGAACAAGGCCCTCCTGCTTGAAGACAAGCATCACGCCATAAAAGACATTCGCAAGTGCAAAAAGCTGGCACTAGGAAGCTCGGGAAACAACAAGCCCCGTGTTCACCAATGATGACTGCAAGAGTATGCTGCCCCACAAATTCTAGAACCCCAACACCTGCACCCCAACCCAACTCCCAGCAAAACCAGAATGACCACTTTGCCCACATCACTTGTTGTGGTTGTGGCCAGAATTCGTAATGAGCCTCGCAATGCTTGCTCCACAATGGCCTGGCATGAACATATTTCATATTTGACACGAACAATGTCTGATGGCCAACATCCATCAGTCTAGACCACATCATTTTCCCAGCGAAAACATCCCACATGTAGACCTGGGTGTGGCGGTTCTAAATCTGTAGCACATCGCAAACATGGTGAAGCTTGCCTCCACTTGCAGGTAGGGGGGGGGGGTTTAGATCATTCCAGGTGGACCGAGGCATTTCCGCAGCGTCCACAGACTCCGTGTAGCACCAGCAAGGTCAAAGATGGAGACCACGACGACTTGTCCGATTGCCAGGAATGACCGACCTGATGCGGCTCTTCAGGTCTTCGTGGAACAACGTCTACACTCTGTCCACCTCGACGCCCCAGAAGGCGACACTGTAAGATAAAGCGAGCTGCTTCTTGGCCATTTAGTTCCCAGAGTCGGACTACGAGGACAACACGATGTAGCGAATTAGCAGCCCCCGCATCTCGGCTAGCATAATCACAAGGTCTTTGGCAAAGGAATTGACGATCCACTATCCGTCGATGTCCATGTACAGTGATCTAATGTAGGCCTCCCCGAGTTTGTTGTTGGCTGATGGGAGCGTGACGGTGCCGCACGTGAATGGGTTGAGCAGCTTCAAAGATTGGGTGCCTCCTATGGTAATGAAGAAAGGGCCTTGCTTCCATTGCAGAGTCACAAGTGAGCTCCTCTTATTGAACAAATCAAAAATTCCCCCTTTTCTTTGTTTGTTTCTCTACGAGATATTATCCACCAGCAACAAACCGACGTAACCCTTGACCAAGAAGCAAGATTTGGAACACCAGTTCCGAGAGATTTCATCCACTTCCCAGATGCACAACTCGTGGAGAAACAAACAGAGAAAAAGGGGAAAATTTTAGATTTTTTTCAAGAAGAGGAGCTCACTTGTGACTTCGCAATGGCAGCAAGGTCCTTCCTTCTTTACCATGACGCTCTCTTCTCCTCAATCAACAACCATGAAGAAAACCGGGGACAAACAAAACAGGGGAAAAGCAAAGCAAATAGTTGCGATGCCTGTGATCTCTGTATTGGGGAGGAGACAGAGGCGGGGGTGGCTCTGGCGAACTACGTCATTTCCTAGAGAGGAAAGCGAAGGGCCACGGCTCCATTGTGAAGGAAGAGGAAGGTGGAGTGGTGGTGGTGCTGCTGTCCGGATAGGAAACCAAAGGGGTCAGGCGACTGGTTGCTACGGGGTCAATGCAATGCGATGGGGTGGTTGTGGTGCCGGTGGATCTTGTAGCAAATCGGGGTGCAGGAGGTGTCGGCATCGAGCAGCTAGCTTCGGTCTGGCGGCGGCTGTCATGAGCGTTGCATGGGATGGGATCGGTGCAAGTTGGCTGCAATTGTAACTAGGACGTGGTGGCGCGTGGAAAGAAACTAGTCAGAGAGGAGTGGAAAGATCCACAACAACAGGAGGCACTGGCGGTAGTGGGGTGGAGTGCGTGGCTTAGGTGCTTGTGCGGTACCATGGTGGTGTGTCTTACGTGGTATCGTGTGAAGTCGGTGTCATAGGAAGGCTTCGGGACCGTGGCCCGCGGATCCAATGGCGGGGAGGCGCGAGGACGGCGCCGACGTGGTGGGAGGTAGAGAGGGCAACACAGCTGGTGGATCATCGGGAAGGTTACCCGGGGAGGAAGAACATGGGCGGGGTAATGGGGTTGGTTGGGGTTGAGGTGGGGGTGATCATATGCATGGAGAAGAGTAGTGGGAAGTGGGTTGGGGGCTGGATTTTTCCCCTGGTTTCTGCAGTTCGGTTGGGGTGCGGTGTGAGTGTTTTGTTCGGGGTGGAGTACAACTTGATTTCGGTGTATAGAGTAAGCGAATGTTTTATTGAATAAGGTGTTAAGGGGCGCTTTCGAAGCTCCAGGCGTGGCCGCAAGTGCATCACCGATATGGCATGCTACCTCCTACGCACCTTTGCCAGAAGCGTCCACTGTGCGACTCCGCTGACTGTGTGAAGATAGCTATGCTGGTAGGACCACCATCGGATGTAGTCTGTCGAGTCAATGTGGATAGTAGCTCCCGCATCTCATTTAGCATAATAACACGCTCCATGCAAAAAGGAATGTCCATGTATAGTGATCTAATGTAGGCCGCCCCGAGCTTGTTGTTGACTGGCGGGAGCGCGATGGCGCCGCATGTGAATGGGTTGAGCAGCGTCATGAAGGTTGTCTCGTCTACTAGTACCAACCATGATGCCGCACAGAACGGGCTGAGTTCGCACGACACATCCATGATGAGGCCCTGCAATCTCGGACTTCTTTGAATAGTGGAGGGCGCCGCCATGGTCTCGAGGAAAAGGGAGTGAAATTGATACAAATTAGGTGGTTGGTGGATGGCCAAGATGGAGACGATCCAACAATGATCATGATCCAGGATGGTGAGAGGAGGGAGTGCTAGTGTTTGCATAATGAGAAATGTAAATTACACTTTCTTTCACAAAACCTCAACTTAATGAAAAAGTGCAAGTTGCACCATTGAAATTTTTCTAACTACAAAATTCTAGATCTCACTGAAATATCCAAATTTCAGGAGATTAAATATTCTTTTGCATTTTGACCTATCAAAATTCATGGCCATTGAATAATTTTATCTAATTTAAATTTGGTTTGAATCCACTCTCCTCAAGTGCTTCGAGCCCAGCCTCGGCCGCCTTCCGCCTCGGCAAGTTCGTCTAGGATGTCAACTCCCTCCGATCTCCTCCCACTGCCAACTGTAGTCCTCGTGCACTGCAGTGAGGGCATTTACTACTTCACCAAGGAATTCATCTGACTCTCCAAGACTGGGCTCCTGCCCCGCACCCTCTTTCACGAGTTCAGCGTGTCAGCGCCTTGGCCAAGTTGCTGGGCTACACCGGCTGCATCACCGTTAAGCTGGAGGAGGGCGAAGATGGAGTTTGCAATAAAGATGTGATTGACAAAGGGTTGCAGACTTGTGGGGAGGAGAACAAGGCTGCTGATGAAGCAACTGTCCGTTGTGCAGGATGAGGCAGACGCCTTCATGGGCCAATATATCATGAACCAAAAATGCAATAATAAGCACCATGGAAGAATAATGAATGATGTAAACTGAAAACATGACATGAACTTGACAATACCAAAGGGTCCAAGATTGAGTACATGCATAATGAATGACGCAAACTGACAACATGCCATGAACTTACGATACCAAGGTGTCGAGGATGGTGTACACTTATCCTGTAGAATTAGTGACCTTGATCTGCATACATATACACTACCTAAGCTACTAGATTAGCTTATATGTTTGATTATCTCATGCGACATTAGTCCAATTGAGTTTCCTTCAAAGGAATTATAGGGAGATGGGGTTCATACATGCAGACCAAAAGACAACTTAATGAACCGTCTAATTGGCATGCATCAATATTCCTTAACATTTTCATTCATATATTCTAAGATTCTAATCTCCCTAGGAGTATTCGCTCATGTTGCATCGGGGCTTTAAGGGTCGCTGGTGGGCCCACCTGCAAGGGGGGTGAATCATTGATGTGTGGTGCCTTTGGATCCATTCCTAGGTGTGTTACGTGCAAGAACAGCTCAACCCAATTCTAGGTGATGCACACAACAAAGCAATCAACCGCGTAGCCGCCAGTGTAAAAACACATTAAAAAGAGGAGGCTTAATCACACAAAAAAGGAGGCTTAACTCCGAGGATGGCGCGGTGGATGGAGAAAGTGAGCGTGTTGTCCAACGGGAAGATAGAGAAAGCAGAGGTGACGGCGACCATGCATTCAGGGTTCGAGAGCGGAGGAGCAGAGAAGCAATGGTGCTGAAGAGCATGCGTCGAGGACGAGAGTGATTGGTGCTAGGGTTTTAACCACACTCAACGTGATCTACCCCACACCTCCTAGTTCGCATACGTCAAACCACAGAAAAACCAGCCACTGTCCCTTTGCACCAGAGGAGAACGACCCCACTAGTCATCCAGCGTCAGCTCAAGCACGTGTGTGGAAAATGGATGAACGTCCGAGCAGCTAAACAACCAAAGTAAAAAGACCGGGTGGCCATAGATCGTTCGCGCGCTCAGATGGCTCGTATGGCTGGGGTAGCCCATCATGGTTTATAGGTAGAATATGCATAGAATGTGATGGATCAGGTCTAACTTTAACATCAGCAATAGTTGATCATTCCTGACCTCTAGATCTATAACCCATAGGACACCCTGCCTATAGGGTGTCAACACGGACGGCCAATTAACCAGATATCTATGAGATAATTTTTGCTACCTTGCCACCGTAAAGTTGCTTCAGGAATTTCAAACAATGACATCATACAATATGATTATGGAATGTTGTTTAAGATGGACTACAATAGAACCAATTTACAATCGAAGAAATTTGTACCGCCAACTATCCAACTTCATATCTATCCTCTCGTCAGTGTTTCTCCGGTCACTGTTCGAAGTTTAGTGTTATGAACAGGAAAACATAAATGCTAAAAATATGACGTCGGATTTTTAAGCATGGCAAATCAAAAGTTTTTATGACAAATTACATGTCACATGACCGTCAATTTTATGAAAGTAATCTTAAGAACAGATAAATGTTTAAAACAGTAACAAGAAACCATCCAATGTACTAAATTTGTATACGATTACAAACAAATGCAATAGAACTTCTGAAACTGTTTGCCACTTGATGCCTAGAGAACACACATATGATATGGTGCTCAAGGATCATCACAATAAACGTCCGATTGAGGAGTTATGAACCTGGGACGACGACATGAGCTATCCACAGCCCATCAAACCAATGCAGCTAGGATAAGCAAGCTTGGGTCGTAGGTGGCCACGGTATCTGGTGTCGTGGCGGTTCTTCCGGAGCGCGGCGTACTCCTCATCGTCTGGCACCATAAAAGAGAGACTCGGTGACGTCCTTGTCTAGAACAATAACAGTGTTGTCTCCGACCGTCCAATGGAAGAGAAGGCACAGGCCCTGGCATTGCGGTCTCGAAGGCGACAGACCATGCACGTCACCCTGAAGTTTGAGAGGCTGATGCTCGCGTCCGCGTTTGCGTCCTCGTCGTCGAGGAGGAAAGCACCCATCATGTTGCAACCGTGGAACCACGTCGAGAAAGGGATTTCCTTGTACCGCCACGCTAGGGAATCACAGATGAGGAGGCGTGGCACCCGCGACATGTGGAAGAGGAGCAGGAGGTCGCCCCGGATGTCGGCGAGCTCCTGCGGGAGGCAGTCGAGCACCAGATTTCGATCGGCAATGGTGTCCGCCCACTTCGAAGGGGAGGAGGAGGGGATGACGGTGTTAAGACTAGGCGGCCGCAGGGATCCGTTGCCATCCTCGACGCAATAGTGGCCAATGACGTGGTCGGGTACGCCGTGGAGAGATCCAAACCGGCGGAGGAAGCCGCCACCGTCACCCGCTATTACACGGCGCCAACGCTTGCAGGTGCTCGCGGCACGGACGAGGTGCGCGGGCGAGGGGAGGCGCATGAACACCAGCTCGAGAAGCTCGTCCAGGAGGACGTCAATCTCGGCCGCCCGCGGGCATCCCCTCCGGGAATTCTTGCTGCGGTCGGCCATGGCCTGGGCACCTGGATCTCGATCGGAAAAGGTTGGGCTAGAAAATTTGTGCGTAATGCTGGGGTTTCCTCATGTAGTAAGTCAGTAGCGTGCTGGAACTCATTCGTCGCAAAGCCTTAAAATAAGGGATTGTCCGAGAAGTCAACGGTTGATGCTTATCTTATGAAGACACGCCCAAGCAAGCAACACCGAAATGGGATTGGAACCGGATGCCTTTTATGGAAAAATGACATCGCCGTCACCCTGGGAGGATGTTTGTTGCAACCCCAAAGAATTTGATGGTCGTCTAACCTTTTTCTAAGTTCTCAGCACAAACACTTCATGTACCTTTTTGGACACCTTCAGGCTTTATTATTGTCTAAGCCGAGAACCAAGTTCCTATTTGGTCTAAAAAACTTACTCGATCCATGTTATTTTCTTGACAACTAAGTTTAATTTATTTTAGAAATATTGACAATCAGGAAGTGGTGACCAGAACTCCTCTACTGGGCCGTCCCATTGGCACATTATAGCGGCATGACTACTTTAGCAGCCAGCTTTATTTTCTTTCATTTTCTCCAAACAACATGAAAAATATTTTTTAAAACTGTGAACATTTTTTAAATTTGGGAACGTTTAAAAAGATAGGGGCATGTTTCGAACAGCCATATTTTGAAAACGCGAGTATTTTTTCACAAAACTAAACATTTTAAAAATCCAAACATTACTTAAAATTAACAAATATTTTTAAATCATACATTTTTCAAAATTAAGATTTTTTTGAACATTTTCTGGATTTTGAACAAAATTAAAAGAAAGATAAAAAATTAGCCCACATTTTGTGGATTTTGCACACCAAATAGAAGGATATATCAGGTGGTGCTCGTGTCACAAATGGGGCTGCTTGGAGATGCCCGTGCAGTTGCAAAACCACCCCGAAGCTAGCCCACGCTTTTTCTTATGCACTTTTAGCTAGCCTTATGTTTTCTGGATGTTTATTATTGTATAAGCTGATCGATGTCCTCAGCACAAATCTTGATGTACCTTGTTGCTCGCTTCAGGCTTTATTAATTTCAAAGCCGAGCACCTAATTCTTTGGTCTAAAAAACATACTTTATCCATGTTATTTTCCTGACAACTAGATATTACTGGTTTTACAAATGTTGACAACTAGGAAGCAGTCACCTGATCTCCTCCTAAAATATCATGTGTTGCCTGCTTCCGCTTTGTGACTCATAAATACTTGGCCCCGTAAACTACTAGGTTGTGGCACTCTCGAATGAACAAAGTTAAACACTGGAAGTGAAGTTCCAAGCGAGATTAATGGAAGTATACATTTGCTTGCATCTTCCTTACACACTAAAAATTGCGAAGTAAACTGTAATTCTGTCATACGGGCAAAACAAAGAATATTAACACCTAAAATCCACTCAGCTTCCTTTCAAGCGTGGGCAAAATCTGTGAACTGGGGAATGGCATATTTGTGTATTAATATCATATAAGTGATTCAAAAGAGGTACTAAAATGATAAGAAATATGGTCAAGAAAGGCAGTTCATTCAAAACAACAGAAACCACATGATCCAGTGGAAATTCCCAATTTGTACATAACAGAGTCAAGTGAGACTGACCACAGACCTGACCACAGAAAGTCACTGAGAAAACAAATTTGCGAAATGCAATAATAAGAAAGTGATACTAACAACATAAACTTCATGGTGTTTCTGTGTGATGAGTACCATGTTAGGCATCCTCTCAAAGTTGAATTAGGAGAAGGCAGGAAAGAGTCACTTACCTGAAAATTTATTTACTTACAAATGTCATAAACCATGGTAAAGTAAAAAAAGATATTTTATATTTTAACTAAACATGTTCCCAAATGGAAGTACTACGAGAGATTGTGGAACACACACTTCCATGCATGCAAATCTGCATGTATGCACCTTTAAAAGAAATACAACAATGGCGTGTGCAAAACATGAATAGTGATCTGTACAGAACTATAGCTAACCAAATGGGATAAAATAGTACACGTTGGCAAGGTTGTTGGTTTATCCTGACTCGTTGTGTGGGAAGTTGATGAACGCAAAGTATTATCCTTATGGACATATTCCGGATACTATGTTTCCGCATGCTACTTCAGTGACTCGGTAAGGTATTACACATGGTCCAGAACTTCTTAAGAAGGGGATTATTTGGCGGGTCTGCGATTGATCTAGTATTAATAGTTGGAGGGATAATTGGATACCGAGGGGGCATGGCCTAAACATTTCAGCTAGAAGGCATAATACCAGGTTGAAGTGGGTATCTGATTTATTCATGAGCGGATGTAAGTGTTGGGATAATCTTTTTGATTAAGTATCTTTTCTATCCACATGTTGTGGTTTTCATAATCTATAAACCCTATCTAGAGGTTGCAAAATCATAACGACCATATATATGGCATCTTAATACTTTCCTCACTTTGACCATTTATGGACTAAGATCTATCCACCAAGTATGACATCTAATATATTTTCGTCCCCTTTAAAATAATGAACAGAGCACATGCATCATGATTAGCAGAATATCCTAGCTAGTTTCAACGAAAACTGACATGGAATAGTGAGAGAGATGGTCTGGTTTCTAGAATATAATAGCCCCACCGATGGAAATATGACAAGAAAAAACAACATCAAATAATTAGCAAGACAGAGATGCACGTGCCTTGTGTCCATAGATTTGGTTTCAGCTGAATCCAGCAAAGAGCCTCCAAAAACCTGGACCTTATTCTTATAAGATAACAACTCCGGTCTGCCTTTGTCGAATATCTCCAACTTATGATCTGGATCCTCTTGACGGCCATCCAGATGCTCGAGAAGTATACATAATTCTTGACGAGCCCTACAATGCTTGCTCCACCATGGCCTGACATGAAGATATTTGACACGAACAATGTCCGATGGCTAACATTCATCACTTTAGACCACATCCTTTTCCCGGAGAAGACATTGCACATGTAGACGGGTGTGGCGGGTGTTATTCTCAAGCACAGTGCCAACGAGGTGAAGCTTGCTGTCCACTTGGAGGTAGCTGCAGGGGTAGATCCATTCCGGCGGACTGAAGCATCTCCACAACGCCTTCACACTCAGAGTAGAACCGGTGAGGTCGCAGATGGAGATCCCATTGGCTTCACCAATTGCCAGGAACGTGCCGCCTTAATAGTGCACGACTGAATTCATTAGTATGGGTTATCCCTTGCATAAATCAGGGGTTCTGGCCCGCAATGGGCCTGCCGAAACGGCGAATTCATTAGTATGGGTTATCCCTTGCATAAATCATTTCCCACTATCGCGGGCGCTTACAAATGATGGTCTGTAGGCACGTGACTTGTCGCAACCTTTTTTTCCCCTCTTTTTTTGCATAGATTCATTTATTCAAAATGGTTTGCCTCTTGAATCGTGCGTCCAAATTCCGACTCGTTTCACCATTGGGTTAGTCACGTCGGTATTAACAAGGTTCGTGATATTTTTTTAAGGAAAAATCAAAAAGCAAAAAAGAAGAAAAATCAGAAAAGAGAAAAAACAGCAAAAAATCCAGAGTCCAGAAGCATAGTTGGGTTTTTATTTGCATTTTTCCCTTTTTGATAAGCACATATTTTCCCCCAGAAGCATAGGAACCAAATCTATGCTTATCGTGGCATCACATAATTTGTCTCTTTTCGAGAAGTACAACTCTGCTTCTCAGGGATGCAAGCAACGTTGTGCTTCGAGAAACAACATTCTCTGAAACCTAAGGAGACAAGATAAAAACCGAAAATCCAAAAAATAAAACAAAAATCATATAAAATCCGAAAATGCATCTAGAAAAAATCCAAAGGATTGACCCATGGCGGGGGCTGAACGCACCACTTGGCATGCTCTTACATGGACTGACCCATCTTACCTTCATTCGATCGCATCCTGTGTTGAACAACCACTACTTCATGAAGTGAGCGTCCAATAGGGTTTACCGACGAAACAACGTATGTTGTTCTTCTCCCGCCCAAATAGCCAACGAAACACCGATAGGCCTAGTACTCCTTTTCTGGATCTTTTAGCTCGACTAAAATGATCATAACTTAATTTAAATTCACAAAGTGCTTACCACGTAGGACCTTGCACCATACCCTTGAGGATGTAGCGTACCTACAATATAGATAGGAAAATGACAAAAGAAAAGACTGAAGCATGAAACTGAGCACTTTTAAGTGGACGGTTGAGAAAGTGGCAGCATTGCGCCTCAGCTCACAAGGTTTAAAATTGTATTTTTTATAGCTCAGATGCTAAAGTACTATTTCTAAATAAACATTGCACATAAGTATAATACAATGCACACGTGTAGAATTGTTACCGGAAAAGTTTTTAAACTTCTACAAAGAGTTAATTCTGTGTTTTACCCAATTTTTGTTATTTTTGCCAAAGATTGCCCCGTTTAAGGGAAATTAATTCATCTTATCCAATTTAACTACAAGTTTGCCAGGTTTTACATATTCTGTGTTTTGTTTGCATGTTACCAAGATGGTCCTAGATGCCGCTCGACTTTTTTCCCAGTCAGTCAGACATATTTGCATATAGATGCATACGAGTGTGATATATGTTCTTATATAATTGTATTGAATACACGTATTTCTATATGTGGTACATACACCTTTGTTTCTTTTTTTTGGCATCAAATACACTTTTGTTTCTTGCGGCTAATGTGTGGTGTGCATACACAAAAAGGATAAATATGTTGATCTCAAAATAGCGTACTATTTGATATCTCAAATACACAAATGTGTGCTTCTTGTGTTGCTCGATGAAGTACTATTTGTTGCTAAAACATTACACATTACATGGAATACACCTGCTCACATGTAGAATTGTTTCTGGAAATATTGAGAACATCTAAAGACGGGATTTTTTGAACAACTCGAACTGTGGAGTCGAGTACTAGTCCTATTACCACACAGTATTCCTTGTTTGAAATAAAATAATGGCTTTCCCACAGACATCACATACATGACTTTTCAGATGTCACTTGTAACGATGAATCTAAAATAATTGTATACCTAGCGGACCAGGCAAACCCTAGATATAGCTAGAACCAGAGAAATAAAAAGATGTAAGCAAGTATCGTTGCAAAGCATATAACGGTCTATGCAATAGATGACACAAATCTAACCTATTGTCGTTACCCATTTATGATCACAAACTTGATATTTGTGATTCCTATGCCAAATCAAGATGACACAAACACAACATGAATGGAGTAAGTGTTCACATATGATTCACAATCTAAATTTCAAAACAAAATAATGATGGGTTTTCCAAATGTGTTTTCCAACTTGCCATACATGATTGTCGTTCTTGCCAACCAAGAGGGTTGAAATTTCTAGCAGAGCATGAAAACCCTAGCTAGACCTAGGAAACCATGGATTTGGTAACTGGACAAATACCTTTAGTTCTAAAATTCAGTGGGCTAACTACCACTACCGTTGAAAATCGGAAACGACATAACCAGTAAGTATGAAATTTCTACCCTTTTTGTCGCTACCCGTCATCAAGAAAATGATATATGTTGGTTTTCTTTCATAAGCTATAAACCTTATCTAGAGGTTGCAGGGTCTTAATTTTGTCCTCACTTTTACCACTGATCGACTAATGGTCGATCCACAAAATATGACATATTATATTTGTGGCGAACACGTACATCAATATTTTGCAGAATATGTAAAGCCTAGTTACAACGAAAACTGGCATGGAATAGTGAGATAGACAATCTAATTTCTAGAATCTAATAGCGCCACAGATCAAGATACAACAAAAAAAAACATCAAATAATAACATGACAAATATGTACGTACCTTGTCCTCATAGATTTGGTTTCGGCTGAATCCAGGAAAGTGTCTAAAGAACCCTGGACCTTTTTCTTATTAGAGAACAACTCCGACATGCCATTGGCTATGTCGAATATCTCCAACTTATGGTCTGGATCCTCCCGACGGCCATCATATCCTCTGAGTATGACATATTTCCCCTTTTGTTGCTACCCGTTATCATGAACATCACATGCTTGGGGTTTACATAATCTATACACTACTAGGAAAAGGCCTACTAATGGCGCACCTAATTTGGCCATTAATGGCACATTAGTGATGCGCCATTAGTGTCACGCCATTAGTATATTTTACTAATGGCGCACCACTGGTGCGCCATTAGTATCTGGTATACTAATGGCGGACCTCAGATGCGCCATTAGTATATACAACAGTGCGCCATTAGTATGCCTCCCAGGGGGCCATGTATACCCAGGTGCTTTGGCATACTAATGGCGCATAACAACAAGATGCGCCATTAGTAACTTCGGCATACTAATGGCGCACTGTTTAATGATGCGCCATTAGTATCCTTTGGCATACTAATGGCGCACTGTGATGTGATGCGCCATTAGTATGAATATTAGGTTTTTTTATTTTTTTATTTTCTGTTTTTTGCACAGGTTACAAAATGTATAATTGGACAAAATATAGACAGCACACATCAACAACAGATTCATCGAATACAATAGAAGATTAGTCTCTGAATACAATTCATCATATTAGTCTCCGAATACAATTCATCATATTAGTCTCCGAATTGAAAAGACCGAACAAAGATAGAACATTATATTACAAGTCTCGAGACCACGAGTTGCGAATTTGTCTTCACATTACAAGTCGATATCGATCATCTAAACTACCATCACATAGAAGAGAGCTGCGGTCATCACGATGAAACTCGTCTTCATCCGGTTCCTCCAACGCTCCCTCCCCTCTCCTGCTAGATAGCGGGCGTATCTAGATTCGGCCTCGGCCCTAGTGGTGTACCCTTTGTAACTGTTACTGCTGAATCGGTGAACCTGTCTCCGACACTCCTCCCAGTCGCCGTAGACTCCGGGAACCTTACACTTGTACACGACATACGACGGCATCGCTATGCACTAGCCAAACGAAACGTTAGTACCAATTCACAGACAATACATAAGCAATATATAAGTATGCAACAGAACGATCGGCAGAGAAAAGAAAGACATTAATAGCATCGATTACATCTAAGTTGAACGACTCTCGAAACCAAAGAGACATACTAAAAGTTCATTAAAGTTTAATTACAACATGAGCCAATCGATGTTTCAGAACTAGACACAGCATCACTGCTTTCGACTCGACTCAAGGGACCGGAGCGTGGATGAAGCCGCCTTCTACCGTGGGAGTCATGAAATAACGGCCGTTGTCAGCCTGCATTTGTAGCATTGTGTCGATGTCACTGTTGGACGGTTGATTTCTGAGGTAGAACTGCCCCGAGGTACGAAGGACATCTTGATGGATGATTTCCGCAAACTCCAACTGGATGCGAAAGAATTCTTGTCTGATGTCCCCGTCTGGATTGCCGACACGCCGCGGCCCAATCTTTGAGTTTACTCGGTAGCGAAGTTGATGATGGTCCCGTCGATCGCCCGCATGTGATGGATGGCGTAGTAGGCACCCTTCGACCGCCAGCGGCTGCTTGACGCAGCAGAAGGTCGTATTGTTGGAGATCAGGTGCTTGCCGTACTTACGTATAGGCCTGGTGAAGGTGCCTCCAGATTTGGCTTAGCCGGGGAGAAAATCATCATGATCCTTCTTGACATTTGTGTAGTCTACGTTCGACTGACGGTCCGGGTCGAAATACGTCGCCATGGAATATTTGGGGCTTAGGAGGATGAGCGTGCAATTTGTGTCACTGCAGAAAACACGAAATGTTAAAAGAAAAACGATTGAAATCTAAGAATTCATATTTTACGGGCCGGTTGAGGGGAGGACTTACTCGGGAAAGTAAGGCACGAGGAAGTTATCCTTATCTTGGTTTGCCAGAATGACGCCTTCGAGGTAAGAACTCGCGACTTGCCGGTCCCCAGCGCTGCCCAAGATCTTGGCACGCATGTAGAAGGGGTCGACTATCACGATGTCCGGGGTCTTGTCGCGAATGATCCGCATCTCCATACTCAGCGAAAAAAGCCGAACGAAGGTGTAGTGCAGCGGATGAAGGTTCAACATAGCGTGGATGTCATCAAACCGCAGGACGATCATACGCCCGATGGAGTTATCCACAAAGCCCTTGCCCTCTGGCACATTGGCCGCGAAAACCGGGTATGCCACATCATTCTCTCTGAGACGCCGCTTCTCCAAAGAAAGAACACTGTCATGCAGACTCCGCATAGCACCGGTTGCAGCATTGAGCATATTTCTCGGTAGCATCGCCCTACCCGCCACATGCACCCTCCTCGAGATATCCTCAGATGAAGGTGGCCCGTCCTGAGCACGGATTGTACTCGGTGCCGGCTGGCCCGCACCCTTGTTAGTCTTTCTTTTGCGTGCCTTCTTCTTCTCCTGTAATGGGACCGAGTTCTGCTCACAGACCGCCTTCTTGAGTGTGTTGGGGCTGATAATATTTCGCACCTGGCCTATCTGAGGCTCGGTGAAGTCGGCAGTCGGAGGCGTCTCTCGAGAGCTGAACGGCAGACGACGCTGTTGCAACTTGGCTTCTCCGTGGTACCAGCTAGATCGCGCACGTCTTTTGTTGGGTTGGGTTCTTGAGAAGGAGGCCCCATGAAGTCGCCGCCGTACCCATGATCGGCAAAGTGCTGATCGACGTTGCCAAATGTATCATCGTCGTCGTCGTTCTGATCCTGTGCCATATGCATGTTTGGATCCAGTGGCATAGGGATGTCCGGCACCGTTGCGGCGGTCTTGCCATGGGGCCGACTTAGCGCCGCACGACCGGGCGGTGTTGTCTTTGGGGTGGTGTCCCCCGCTCCCAAACGAATCTGGCTCTTTGGCCAAAGCAGGGGCCAGCTCAGGCAGGCGCTGAGGGTCATCACGTCATCGTCGTCGGCCCCGACGGGTCGAATCGGAGGTAACAACTCGTCGTAGCCTGGAAGCACCCAAACCAGTTGAACCCTAAACAAGTTGGGTGGCATCTGGGTACCGTGGAACAAGGGGTTGCCCGGTTGAACGATTTTGCCCTTGGCGACATCGACCAACTCGTTGTTCACGAAGTGCAGGAGAGTGCATGAAACATCGGCGGCACCCTGCGAAAACATGTATGGCGTCAGGGATGCCCAGTCAAAGGCAAGGAGATGAAGTCCTCGGCCGAGAGAGGCTTAATTAGTTACCGTGATGATGGCGTCGAGCTCGGCTAATGTCGAGGCACCGCCAGCAATGGCGTCAGATTGACGGAGGGGCCGCTTGCTGCAGAGGTGGCGGCCGGCGTACACCCGGGTGCATTAAGCTCCCGTGCCGGCGTTGGAGACACCAGTGCCGCCTCCGCCGGAGACACCAATGGCCCCGCCATCGCGTTCAGCGAGTTGCTGGCCGTGAAGCTAGGAATCGGGGGTGGCCCCTGTTGGCTGCCCGCAATCCATGCACTCAACCCCTCGATCAAGGTAGGCACAATGGCGGTGATCGTCACTCCGAGTTGTTGTTGCACTTGCTCTTGGACAATCTCCGGAATCCGCGCCACCTGTGCCTTGAGTTCTTGAACCTCGCGCGCCTGGCTTTTTGGGCTGGTCTTTTTCTCCTTTCGCCCACCAGTGTTATAGTATGATGACCATTTTGTCGACAAGCCTTTGCCGGCCACACGACCAGCTGACGTCGGCTTACTGAGCTTATCCTTGTTCTTCATTACATTCAACCCCCTATTTAGAGTGGTGTCCCAAGGGTTGCTCTTAGTCGACCCAGCGCTTTTTGCTTTCAATACCGCGAAAGGAATGTGAACCATTTAGAAATTTGGCTTCATTAATTAGAATGCAACCATATGGAGCTAATTACGCGGGGGTGTATTCCTTACCAGAACAAGCTCAAGCGCCCTCGTCTTCGGATCCGTGGTAAGCTCCTTTGTTTTCGGGTCCTTCTTGTACCGGGCCCTGACAAAGTTCCTGGTCTGCTTGTCACCGTATTTATCGAAGAGGGGCGGTAGGCCTTGCTCGCACGGTCCGCCTCCTCCTTGTCCCATATAGGCTCCGCCACTCAGAACCGTCGGGACCGAGTGTGTGTTCCCCTAAGTTCAGCTCCGCATTTCTTTCCCCCACTGACTTGATTGGGAGTTTGCGGTGCTCGAGCAATTGATCTTGAAGTCATTGTAGTCATCTTCGGTGATCGAAGGATTTTTCTCCTTGATCTTCTCATAACTCTCACCTTTCTCGATCATTCTCTTCACATTGCTTTTCCAAGTAGACAGGGCGTTGCTCATCTTCGTGAGGGCAGCATTGTTCGCTTTATTCCCTTTGAGGCTTGTGTTTTCAAATTCAGCGGGGAACTTGTATCGTTCGTGCAGCTTCGTGAAGAGGAGGTTGCGCAAATTCCCTCGGTCAGGATGCCTCAGGTTCTCGGTGTTGATCGAGACGGTGCTCCGGAGAATGCACCCGAGCTGAAGCGAGTACCCCTTGACTATTTGTTCGGGCGCCGTTGGATTCCGGTCGGAGTCCACTTCAGTTACTTCCTCCTTGAGGGTGCGGAGCACGGTCGGGCGCCGGTCCTGCCATTGCCTCTTCGGTTGGCTGCCATCTGTGCGTGCACCGCCATCATCAGTGGTGGCATCCTCGGCGGCACCATCAGTGGTGGCATCAGTGGGGTCATCCTCGGCGGTACAATCAGTGGTCTCAGGATCGGTGGGGAAGGCGGCGTCCTCATACAAGTGAGGTTGTTCCTCCATCTCCTGGGACAGCTCCCAGAATGCCTTGCCGTCCGAACCCCCGGCCGCATCGTTGTTGGCCATGTTTCTCTCTAAATAGGAACAAAGTTTGGTCAAAAAGTTGGTTATTGTCAAGGAACAATATCATGGTCTCATGATTTAGGGTTTGTCGACACCGAGGCATCCTAAAAGCTAAGCTTTTATCATTGAGGGTTTTTCGACGCCGAGGCACCCTAAAAGCCTAAGCTTTCATCATTAGTCAGAAGTACCCCGGCCCATGCATTAGTCACAAGTACCCATATGTCCTATTTTTAGCAAAGTCATGCTAAAATTCACGGAAAATTTCAGCATGACCTTTGCTGAAAATAGGACATATGGAGTACCCGAATTTGCCAGAACGGAAGTTAATCGACATTCCAGCAAACTCAAGGGCCTCTCGGGGTACCTGCAAAATCATCACGACACGATGGTCGGAGACAAAACCCAGCAAAGTAGCAAAGTTACTGACGTGTTTACAGAAATTGTTTTCTGTAAAAGATGATCATCATCTTTACAAGTCTTTCTCAATGTGATCACAAGTAATTCAGAGGCATCACAAGTAATTCAGAGCATCACAAGGCATTATAGTTCAAGACATGAACAAGTTTTACAAAGCACATCAATATGTACTGTATTTCATTGTGGAGTGATATACAATATGTTACAGCAAAGAAACAGCTTAATCCTACAATGATGCCCTTCCCATTTGTCCCTCCCCAACTAGATACTAGAGTAGCACTATTGATGCCCTGTTCTTGCTGAACTTTATGACATTATATACAACAACTTATCCTAAATGTGGCTAGAACTGCAGATTTACAAATTAAAGGACACAAACTCCTAGTGTAGTCTGAACTGAAACTCCAACAAGTAGCATAGTTGTGTTTCCTAGTCATCACACTTGAATGAAATTCCCAGCAGGCTATAGCAAATATGTACAGAATCATATTGTTAAGGATTGCATCTGAAATTGTCAGAAAATGTAGGCTATTTTCACATAGATAACACAAAAGAGATGGCACTTAGTTATGTAGGCCAGAGGAGTGCATCAAAAGGATAATGAGGAACTACAAATGATCTTTTCTTTTTACATTACATATGTAGCTAAATAACAAAAAAGGCACAATGTATAGTAGCCTCAACCAGAGCAAGTGGCTAGAAAACAGTACAACAAGTCCATTGGCATCAGATTCTAGTGCAAGAAAATAACTGAATAGAGATAATCATGGCATTTGATTAAAAAAAAGCGCCCATTAGCAACAAGCCAACACTCCTAGTGTAGGCTGAAGTGAAACTCCAACAAACTAGCAGGGAACAGTTGTCTTTCCTAGTTATAACACTAGAGTAAAACTCCTATCATTTGCCTATCCAATTTGTACAGGCTGAAGCTCCGCAGGGTAGATAAACTGAACTGCATCATATGCAGATTGTAAAAGGCATGGCATTTACTAGTTATCTAGGCCAGGAAATCCAATCATGTAAATGATTAAAAAGAAGAGTTGTGACCCAAAAGATTTATTTTTACAACAAACCAAATTAGAAAGCACAAGTTATAGAGTAGCCTCAAGCAGAGCAAGTGTATAGCAAGTTGATAAAAGAATGCTCACCAAGGCATTTGATATCACAAGAAAAGAATGCTCGGGCATGTAAGGTGCAATGTTGTGTACACTTTGTAATTCTATAATAATTTGTAGTGCATCGTGGCTAGAAGCCAGAGTACACTTGATGTTACAAACTATGCAACAAGCCCGAAACTCCAACAACAAGAAGCAGAGTTGAGTTCCTAGCCATCGACAAGACTGAAACTCTCAACATTTGCCTCTCAAATTTGTATATAGACTAAAATTCCCAGCAGGGTAGATAGACATATGCTACCTTTTAGAATTGCATGATAAGTTGCGAGAAGTTGAAGCTTAATTAGCTTCACATGGATAACATAAAAGAGATGGGCATTTAGTTATCTACTAGACCGCATAATCCAATATGCAGGAAAATGATGATAAGAAACCAAGAGTTGTGATGCCAACGATTTTCTTCTTCGCATTACCTATTTAGCTAAATAAACAAAAAGAAAAGCACAAGGTATACAAGAGCATCAAGTGAGACCAATTGGCTAGAAAAACACACATCAATTTCATAGGTGTCAGATTCTTGTGTAAGCAAATAACTGGATAGAGATGAACATGGCATTTGATCTAAAAAGTAGCCCATTAGCAACAAGCAACACTACCTAGTGTAGGGCTGTAGGATCAAGCTGAAACTCCAACTAGCAGGCGTAGATGTGTTTCCTAGTTATCACACTCCAACTACCTAGTGTAGGGCTGTAGTTGAACTGAAACTCCAACTAGCAGGCTCAACTGAAACTCCAACACACAAAAAAGATGACATTTAGTTGAGCTGACCTCGGGGCGTTGAATCAGCAGGATCTCGCGTCTCCGGGGCGTCCGTCGCCCGCGCAGAGCTTCGTCGCTTCCTTCTTCTCCTTCCCCGTCGCTGCTTCCTTCTCCTCCTTCTCCGGTGATGGTGATGGTGATGGCGATGTGGCCTCCTCACACGCAGGTAGTAGCAGCTTCTTCAATGGTGATGGTGATGGCTTTTCGCACAAACAAGCAAACAAAAACGCAAATCAGATAACAAATCCATAAGAGGAAAAGATGAGGGAGGGAGGGAGGGATTTGGGAGGAAGATGGCTTACGACGTACCTACCTACCTTTGGCCGGGTGTAGGTGCTGCAGGCCGTCCCGGCGTCGAGGTGCTCCCCGCCGAAGCGCCGAGAGCAGCCGGCGCTGGCCCTGAGGTTGAGGTCGCCGTTGCCCGGCTAGCTAGGGTTTAAATGGCTGCTGCCGACCTCGAGGATGGTCGGTCGCAGATCAGATCGACGAAGGCGCGCCGGTGCCGGTGCCGCTTCGGGCGGCATCGAGGCGGCGGGGCAGCGGCGTCGGGAGAGGAGAGGGGAAGGGGATCGAGGGCGAGGGCAAGGGAGAGAGAGGGGATAGGTTTGGGCCGGCCGGGGAGGAAATATGGATGGGGGCGGCACAATACTAATGGTGCACCACCCCTCGGTGCGCCATAAGTACATCCATATTAATGGCGCACCTCGCCTCAGTGCGCCATTAGTATTTTTTTTTTTTATTTCTGCTCGAGCCAACAGGTTATCTTCCACCTGACCTGATCCACATCAAGTTCCCTCTACTAGCTTGACTGGTCAACAGCAGTTCTCACACCAGGAGGTCCTGGGTTTGATTCCTGTGCTCCACAATTTTTTATGCATTTAAAATGCTGTTTGATACTTATTTGAGTTTAAATATGTTCAAACTTGTTTAAATCATAACAGTAATATTTTTTATAAGACAGTAATAATTTTTTTAAAAATATCATCAAACAGTAATGTCGGTGGAGCGGGGGACGGTGCGGGGGTTCGGCGGCGGTGGTTGAGTAGGGGAGGGGTGCGGGCGGTCGGCGGCGGCGGTTGAGTAGGGGAGGGGCGCGGAGGGTCGGCGGCGGCGGTTGAGTAGGGGAATCGAGGGTGCGGGGGGTCGGCAGCGGCGGCCGGGTGGACCGGGGGGTGCTCGGCGAGGGACCGGATCTGGCGAGGTGGGATAGCGATCGAGATGGAGGGGATCGAGATCGAGTGTCCATGAAATTTAAAAATATTCATGATAGTTCAAAAGTGCCCATGAAATACAATCGAGAAATGAAGGCTACGATTTAAATACAATCGATCTTAGCTAGCTATCTGTTCACAATCTTCTTGCCCTTCTTTTTCGCAAATGGAGTTCTTCTGTGGAACGGACGTCCTTTAGGTAGGGTGGTCCTGCTTCTTCTTGTGGTGTATGCTGCTACTTCATCATCGTCGTCATGTTCGATCCTCGGGTCGCCGTACTTGTCAAAGTCTTGCTCATTGGCTACTCCATCCATTCCGATGATCTTCCTTTTGCCTCTCCTCACGACAACACCATCGGGCTTTGACGGGTCAAGAATGAAGAAGCATTGGTCAACTTGGGAAGCCAGTACCCATGGCTCATTTTTCGCGGTGACGTTAGCCAGCGGTCTTGGATTTGGCTTCGTATAACCATGGTGGTGAAATATCGGTCTTCTTTTAGGACGCTCTTCACCATCTCGACACGGAACATCGACCTTCTCTCAAAGATAGCTCAGCTCCCAGATCTCCTCGATCCTTCCGTAGTATCTGTCCTTGTCATTACCGTGTAGGATTCCATCGTTACCCCGGAGTTCGATAACCATCGCTCTTCATGTCCTTGGCCTCGGTGTAGAATGTGTAGTCATAATATCGTACGCCTCATAGGTCATCAGGTTGTGCTCGGCGCCCTGTGACAAGGCGAATATGAGTTGTTCTTCCGCGTAAGAATCCTCATGTAAAGGGTACGACAGAAGCTTCTGCTTGAACCAACGCGTGAAACATGAGTTGTGCTCTTTGATTATATCTCCGTCCGTCCTCTGTTGGCCTCGGTCATTGTACGTCTTCTTAATAACGGTTTTGTGCTCTACCACCCAAGGATCGACCACGTCTATGTGTTGTAGCGTGACTAGGTTTGCTCTTTAAAAGTCGGCGAGTCGACCCTCTAAGTCGACATGCATTTCGCGGCGACCCTCACGGTGACCCCATCCAGCGAGCCTGCCGAGGTGCCTGTTGACGGGCAGAAAAACGAGGTTCTCGATGCCTAGATAATTCGTGCAGTAGGAGATGCACTCTTCGGTCATAAAGCCCCTGGCTATACTTCCCTCTGGACGTGACATGTTGCGAACGTATCCTTTGATGACACCATTCATCCTTTCGAACGGCATCATGCTGTGCAGGAACGTCGGCCCGAGTTGGATGATATCCTCCACTATATGGACCAGCAGATGCACCATAACGTCGAAGAATGCGGGCAGGAAGTACATCTCAAGCTCGTATAGTATCGCCACGATCTCTTCCTGTAGCCTTCGAGTTGCCTCACGCCAATCGACTTCCGAGATGACGTCGAAAAAGTTGCATAGGCCAAATAGCGTTTCACGGACGTGCGTGTCCATGATCCCACGGATTGCAATCGAAGTATCTGCGTCATCAAGACGTGATACCGTGAGACTTCATCCCATCGAACTTCGCTTCACTGGGTCTAGGTATCTGCTTATCTTCCCGCCAGAATCGTAAGGAAGTTTTACTCCTAGGAGGCAGGTGAAAAACTGCTCGATCTCCTCCTGACTTAGAGTGAAGCACGCGGGAGGGTAGTCATTTCCGGTCTTCTTGGCCTTTTTGCCTTTGCGACGACTTACTGTGTCCTGCTTCGCCTCATCATCATCATCATCATCATCATCATCATCATCATCATCATCATCATTAGCGTGAAGCTCCTGCCTGATGCCCATTGATTTCAAGTCTGCCCTTGCTTTCAGCCCATCTTTGGTCCTCTCCGCATGTTGAGCAGGGTACCAAGCAGACTCTCGCACACGTTCTTCGTGATATGCATGACATCAAGGCTGTGAGGCACACGGTGGATCTTCTAGTACGGCAAGTCCCGTAAAACAAACCTCGTTTTCCATACCTTCAAGAGCGGCTGGCGCCTTTCGCTTCTTTCCGGCTCGGCACCTTTTGCTTCTTTCCGGCGGTGGGCAGTCTTTCCAATTTTTAACAGCTTGTCTATTTCCTCGCCGCTCCTCGTACATCAGGCGTTTTCGGGGTTCGGTTTCACCATCGAACAGATCCTTGCGTTTCCTCCACGGGTCATCGTCAAAGCCACCTTCGATGTCCCATGAACACGGTTTTCAAGACCCGGATCTCTATCTAGCTGGCGATACATTGTGTCATCCATGCACCTTACGCATCCAGAAAATCCGTGGACTACCTGCCCGCGAGATATCCGTAATCGAGATAGTCGTGCACCGTCGTGAGCAAAGGCGGCTCTCATAGGGAAATATTCTTTCTCTGCGGCGTCCCACGTATTGGCTGGCGTTTTCCACAGCATGTCAAGCTCCTCTTTCAGCAGCCCCGGTACTGCATTGATGTCGTTCCCTGGTTGTTTCGCCCTTCAATTAGCATACTCATGTGAATGTACTTCCTCTTCATGCACAACCAGGGGGAAGGTTGTACATCCACACAAACACAGGCCAGGCGCTATGTGTGCTTCTCTCGGCTGCTAAACGGATTGACTCCATCGGTGCTCGCGCCCGGACGATGTTCCTTGGATCGTTCCCAAATTCTGGGTCTTGAAGTTCAACGCTTGCCACCGCTCGCATCCTTAGGGTGACTCAGCATCTTGTCTTTTTATCTATCTCCGGATCATTTGCGTCATCTTCTCGCTTCTTCTCCTCCCTATCCGCGTGCCAACGCAGGAGCTTTGCTACCTTAGGGTCCGCGAAATACCGCTGCAGATGAGGAGTGATCGGAAAGTACCACACCACTTTTCGAGGAGCTTTCTTCCTCTTCTTGTATCGATTGACGCCAAGCACACCGGACATATGGTAGACTCCGCGTGCTCGTCGATAAATGATGCAATTGTTCATGCACACATGGTATTTCACGTCGCGGTAAATCCAGAGGACACACAATTTTCTTCGCCTCCTCCAAACTGGTCGGGCACTTGTTCCCCTTGGGAAGACGTTCGTGCTGAATGACATGTTCTCGCCGAAGCATGCGTCGGTCATTTTGTGTTTTACCTTCATCTCCGAGCCATGAGCGTTACTTTCAAAGCGGGTATCCTCGGCCTGCATCCTTCATACAATGGAGTAACCGTGTCTAACTCAAGTTGATCCATCTTGGCTTTCTCTCGGGCGGTAGCTCTTGCGTTATCCGTCTGCTTGAGAAGCAGCTCTTGAATATGAGGGTCCTGCACCCAGCCCATCGATGGTCCAGCGTCGTCGCTCCGCCGGCATCATCATCTTCATGATCATGCCCGTCTGCCCCGCTCCGCATCTTCCTCATCATCATGTCCTGCATCTTCTACATGATGACTGTGTACAAGATCACCGTCGTGATCATCTCCGGGATTCTTTGTCTTCTCGCCCGCCCGAGCCGCGGTGGTTGTCTTGCTGCCCTTCCTCATTTCTTGCGGCCCCATGGACGACTTCGTAGTCATGTTCATCACCTTGCCACCGATAGCCATCCATGAAACCACGCAAGAGCAGGTGGTCCCCGCACCTGCCGGAATCCGGGTCCGCAATAAGGCTCTTCAGCTTGCATCTTCGACACGGACATCTTATCTCGGTCTCGTTCTTTTGAAGCATCTCGGCCTTCGCGGACCTCAAAAACCTATTCACGATGCCTTCGGTCATCGTGCGGATCATGGTCGCCTGCGGGGTAGAGCAAAACGATATCTTAGAACCAAGAAAAAATTTGGCATGACTTTCCCTAAAAATAGGACCAAAAAGAATGCTTAATGCCAAAATTCTCGCCGAAACGGAAATGAATCAACATTCCGGCAAAATATTGGCAACTATCGCATTTCAAATACCGGTACACCTCCAAACACAAACACATATGCAACACAACAAACATATGCAACACCACGAACATACATAGATCTAGCTAGGCCATAAAAAGTGCATGTGCACATTGTTGTAGGGAGAACAACATAAATATAGCTTCCCCTTACTTACCTATCAAAACAAGGTAATTTAACCACTTAATTTGAATGAATCTATGGTGGAAATGAGGTGAAAAAGAGGAGGCACCCGAGACAAGGAGGAGGTGGAGAGAATGAAGTGGGGAGAAAGTGAGTGTGGCTAGGAGAGGCTGTCCAAAATATCTTGTTGCTGCCCACTTATTAATGGCGCACCAACTCTAAATGCGCCATTAGTAATCCAGGTTACTAATGGCGCACCTTCCGGTGGTGCGCCATTTGTAGTTTTGCAAAAAAAACATACTAATGGCGCCTTTGTTCCACGATGCGCCATTACTAGTTTAAACTAGTAATGGCGCACGGTGGAACAGTGCGCCATTAGTAGTTTGCAAAAAAAGGAATAAAAAATATAATTAAAAAAACAACATTAGTGGCGCACTCTCCGACAGGTGCGCCATTACTAGTTACAACTAGTAATGGCGCACTGGATGCGCCATTAGTATGTTTGGACAGGCGCACTAGTTCAAAAAAAAATTTGATACTAATGGCGCACCTTGGGCCAGGTGCGCCATTAGTAGTTTCAACTCTAATGGCGTATCAGATGGTGGTGCGCCATTAGTATATACTAATGGCGCACCGCTTGTCTGGTGCGCCATTAGTGTCAATCCCATCTATAGCCCTTTTTCTAGTAGTGATAAACCCTATCTAGGGGTTGCAAAATCATAACGACCATATAAATATGGCCTCTTAATTCTTTCACCACTTTGACCATTGATGGACTAAGATCTATCCACCAAGTATGACATCTAATATATTTTCGTCCCCCTTTGACAATAATGAACCGAGCGCATGCATCATGTTAGCGTAATATCCTAGCTAGTTTCAACGAAAACTGACATGGAATAGTGAAACAGAAGGTCTGATTTCTAAAAAAACAACATCAAATAATTAACAAGACAGAGATGTATGTGCCATGCGTCCATAAATTTGGTTTTGGCTGAATCCAGCAAAGACCTCCAAAAACCCTGGACCTTTTTCTTATAAGATAACAACTCCGGCCTGCCTATGTCGAATATCTCCAACTTATGATCTGGATCCTCTTGACGGCCATCCAGATGCTCGGAGAAGTATACAGAATTCATCATGAGCCCTGCAATGCTTGCTCCACCATGACCTGACATGAAAATATTTGAACAATGTCCAATGGCCAACATCCATCACTCTAGACCATATCTGTTTCTTGGTGAGTCATCACACATGTAGACCCGGGTGTGGTGGGTGTTATTCTCAAGCACAGTGCCAACGAGGTGAAGCTTGCCGTCCACTTGCAGGTACATGTAGAGGTAGATCCATTCCGGTGGACTGAAGCATCTCCACAACACCCTCACACTCGGAGTAGCACCGACGTGGTTGCAGACGGAGATCCCGACGGCTTCACCGATTGCCAGGAACGTGCTGCCGTAATAGTGCACGACTGACCTCTAATATCATCTGACCACGCTACACCCAAGCAAGAAAACATAGCAAAACTTTTCGAAAAGTACAAAACTTTTAGGGAATGATTATGAAAAAATGTTATAGACACTTGCAAAGTTTGGTCGTCAAATGACATCCGAGGAGCTCTATGCCAAAAAAATTAGAAATTCTGCTCAAACAATGCACATACATTTTGAGTAATTTTGTATTTTTGTACATAGCTCCTCGAATAACATTTGACCACCAAACTTTGCAAGCACCTATAAGTTTTTTTCATAGTCCTTCCCACAAAGTTTCAGATTTCATTGAAATGTTTTGCTATGTTTTCATGTGTGGGTGTAGCGGGGGAGCACCAAGCTGGTGTGTAGATAAACCACTCTCAAAGCACATTGTATCTGGCGGGAGAGGAGTGTGTATGCAGGATGCATGCGCTCATGTTTCCTTACTACTCCCTTCGTTTCTAAATACGGAGTGTAAGTCGCTTTTAGAGATTTCAATATGGACTACATACAGATGTATATTGACGTATTTTAGAGTGTACATTCACTCATTTTGCACTGTATGTAGTCTTTATTGGAATCTCTAAAAAGGCTTATATTTAGTAATGGAGGTAGTAGAAAATATTTGGTTTTTAATTGCTGCAGCCAAAGCATACCCAGAGGAATACCGGTACTTCCCTTAGAACACAACTAGATTTGGCAATTCTACTTATGGCTACATGACAACGCAGACATCACGAATGGCTTGCCCATGAGAAACACATCAGAATCACATGATATGGATGCAACACAGAAACAATCACATATGCAGTTAAAAATGGGGAGGGAAAGAAAGGGTTTATCATCATTATACTTGTAGCTGCACCCCTTGAGCTGACGCACAAGGACATCCACCATGTCGAAGTTCACCACGAGCTGGTTCCTGCGGGCCGGAAAGCAGAGCTGACAAGATCGATGAGTACCCGATTGAGACGAGATAACAAAAGCAGAGGAAGAGATTAGGCAGACAGTAGGGCGGTGATGTCGTGAGGATCCTGTTGGTGTTGTTGATGAAGAGGTTGATGAGTTCGGCGACGTAGCCCAGGGCTGCACTGCCATCCTCCTCCATCGACTGCAGTTGCTGGAACTTCTCATCCAACATGTCCTAGATGGATCACATCACGAGAAGGCAAAGATACACTAGTTAGCGAGCCCGCCGGAACAACCACACTACCAGGGTCTAGATGGGAGGGACGCCGAGGGGGTGGACTCACCGAGGCGAACATGGACGCGACATGGATGTTTAGTTGGGCCCTGAGCGTGGCGGTGACCATTGTGAGGAGGTGCTGGAGCGGATTTAGTGGCGGAGAACTTGCTGAAGGGATCCGAAATTGTGGTGGTGGTGGAGGATAATATTTGGTTTTTAATTGCTGCATCCAAAGCATATTTAGTTTCATGTTGGATATATATAGTTGGAATGCATTGAATGCGTTCGTATTTACTGGCAATTTCTGGCCTTCTCCGTGTTCCCTCTCTCATGTTGAATGAGCATTTGCAAGACAAATGTCATGTAGTCTAGCAGTGTGGCCTCGCTGCATCTCTCTTCCACATTGCATCCCTTGAATCATCTACAGCCAGATATAGCAAATCCAGCCCCCTAAACATCCGCAGACGTGCCCGAACATGGGCCTGCCCATCAGGCGGAAACTGACGATGTCTCGGCTTGACGGGAGCCTTTGGGCGATGCACCATAGGAGCTCGCATGACAGATCCGTGATGCGTCCCAGCCACTTGGCCTCCAGTCTTGGACTTCTCTGAAGAGTGGAGGGGCCCGCCATTGTCTCGAGGAAAAGAGAGTGAAATGGATTGCTATGACTTGGGTGGTTCGTGGCTGGCCAAAGGGGAGGTGATCCAGTGATGGATCATGACCCAGGACGGGGAGAGGGGGAGTTTTGCTTAATGAAAAAAATGCATACTGCACTTTATTTTACAAAATTGCAACTTAATGAAAAAGTACAAGTTCCAATGAGGTTTGAAATTTTTCTAACATAAAAAATCTATAGCTCACTAAAATATCCAATTTCGTAAGATAAAAAAATTCTTTCGGATTTTGATCTATCATAATTCATGGCATTTTAATAATTTTATCTAACTTAAATTTGGTTTCAATCTGGTCCAAACATTTGAGTTACATATAATTATGAAATAAGTGATTCTATTTTTTATGTTGAATCCCAGGTTTAGTGACATGTGTTGTTGCTGAAGCGTCGTGCTGACAACTTTTAGCAAGTGATAGACGATGGGGAGATCTTATAGAATAAACTCATGGCATTGGGCCGCAAGGCGATGCACAGCTTGTCAGCGGGGTTGGCTGACATAGGTGGACGAGGTTGCGGACTTCCTCCATGACGTTGCTGAACCTATTCACTGGCGCTACCGCCCATCTCCCAGCAGCGCATGCGGAGGCTCCAGTGTATCACTCGCACTACTTATCATAGTGAGCATCGAATAGGGCATAGTACTCTTTTTCTAGACTTCTTTTAGTCTTGACTTAAATCATCATAACTTAGTTTCAATTCAGAAGGTGCTTACCACACATCCCGTGTGGTAATAGGCATAGTGCTCGACTCCACAATTCAAGTCATTCCAAAACTTTGCATTTAGAAGTTCTCAAAATTTCCCGAAACTATTCTACATGTGCGCTTGTGTATTCTATGTAATGTGTAATGTTTTATTAACAAACAGTCCTTGGATCCCTGCAAAAATAAGTATATCACTACAACATTTGAGCAATACAAGAAGTACACATTTGTGTATTTGAAATATCAAATAGTAGGTTATTTTAGATCCACATATTTACCCCTTTTGTGTATGTACCACATATTACCCGCAAGAAAAAATGTGTACATACCATATATTGAAATATGTCTATTGAACAAAATTATAGCCACATATGTCACATTCATATGCATCTAAACGTAAGCATGTCTGGCCGGACGGGAAAAAAGTCGAGTGGCGTATGGGACCATCTTGGTAGGAAGTGCAATAAGGAATAAAACCCACCACATTTGTGGTTAATTTTGATTAAGATGAAAGAATTCCCCTTAAATAGGGTAATCTTTGTCAAAATAAGCCACGGATGGCCTTCTTCAGACCACTGGCCTCCTCGTCAGCACGCATGGCGTGTCCTTCGCCTCATTGCGCACGCGGTGTGTATCATTCAAGCTTGCTGGAGCTGGGCCACCTCCTCGGGGACTGCGGGGCAATCCAAATTCAGAGCTCAAGACAGAACAATACTAACATATAGGAGAATATGGACTAGGAAGACGAGAACTTACGGGCACATGCGCGCTCCAAGTTCTCATTGGCGCACTGTTGGGCCTTAAGCTGTTTGCGTAGCTCCAAATTCTTGGAGGCCAGCTCGGGGTCCCGGTCTTCCCGTTCCCACAAGATGAATACATATGTATTCAATAAACCGCGAGCCTCGATAGTAGTAGGCTTAGTTGAACAAAAACTAAGACTGATACTAGGCCGATACCACACTCAGACCTGGGGCTACGACTACCATAAACAACTAGCAAAAATAAAAAATACTTACTGTGAACTAGGGTCACTAACAAGCCCAGTGTCCGGATGGTGGATTAGAAGAGCTTCATCTTGATGGCTCCATCCATGGTGCCCCTGGTCTCCTCCGGCACGTCCGACCCCTACTCGCTCCCCTTTGGGAGAGAGAGGTCGATGACACCACAACCAAGTCCGTCACCACCCGTCTCTCCTTCGTATGCCTCATGTCCAGGTGAGTGTCCTCAGACTTTGAGGCATGGGCGTGAGCCTCGGCGGAGGCACAAGTGGGAGCGTGACCTTGGGTGCAGGCTCCACTGGTGACACTGCGTCAGGCGACACCACAATACGAATAGCGCTAGACGCGACTTCCTTGATAGTGATGGCGGCTGCCTCCTTAGAAACATCAGCATGGGACTTCCCCGCCCCACCTCGGTGGCAGAAAGAAAGTCAGTTACCTATGGCTCGGGCCCGATTACAACCATGGGCTCCTAAATAACAAGAGAAGAAGAAGCAATTGCAGATCACCAGCAGGCAGAAATAAGATTACGTCTCATTGCGCCTAAAAACGAAAAAAAAGACAATGACAATGCCCTTACCTCCTCTGGTCATGGAGGTCTCCAACGACTGCTCCTAATCATTCCCTGTGGACGATCACCGGACGCGGGGGCTTTAGGCACCACCAGTAGAACCCCAAGCCACACTGACCTCCTTGATTGAATGGGCGGGCCTGAAGGGGTGAGACTTAGGTGGGGACATAGAGAGTATCATCAAGAAGCAGTGTCAAAGACATAGGCAGAGGACTTACCAGCCTTTCACATGGACGTTATGCTTCTGCGGCGGCTTCAACACCATGACAGGGACCGCTTTGCACTAGAGGGCGCCAGAGCCCCAATGGGCTCATTGATTCTCAGTTAGCCTTGTTGTTGCTCTTGAGATCCCACCATGATGGAGGAAGCCTCTCCGTTGTGGCCCCTCTTGAGACCCATGAAGGTGAAGGCACGGTGGTGTAAGCCACCGAAAACCGAGCAGGACGTCTGACATTGTCAATTCCAACACTGGAGACACCACGAGAAACCAAGACACCACTTCATGAAGGGGACGGTGTTGGCATGCTGCCGTCATTCGATCCGGACAACCGGACCTAGTTTTTCCCCCAGTGCTCGAAGAGGGACACAGGCGAAAGGCCATGTCAATGCCCCCAAAAGGGGATGACATCCTCATGTGTCGCCGATACCAGCATCAGTAAGCTGAGTGGAGATTTCACCCTGGCCTTTGACACCTCTTCAATCCTACAATCATATGTTTGGTTGGTCATAGATCAATTGTTGTGTACCATTCATTGTGATTTAGATAGCAGGGCTGGCTGTAAAAACATAAATTAAAATAGTCATAAAACATTTTTCGCTTCTAGACTGTTTTGAGGACTCAAGCTAGTAATGGGAACCTAAAATTGACCAAGGGCTGTCTAACAGAACCGTCTTTAAAGCCATGTTGCGTACGCGCAAGAGATAGGTGGCTAACACGGGTCGTGGGGCTAGCGCAGTTAACTAGGACGGACATGCATTTCAATGGTTTTCTGACTGGCAGCACCCTCGTGCATCTCTGAGATGCTAATGGCATATTGTGAAAATATTATTTCAATTGTTCGCCGAGTTCAATGTTGCTTCATCGAGTATTTTTAATAATCAGCGTATTGCGATTTTTGTGTAGTGAAAGTAGACTCTACAATTGTTCTCCTCAATGTCCTTGAAGTTTTATCCAGTGTAATCTTCTTTTGCCATGTGTTTGTTTGGATCTAATGAATTGTGGGTTTATGATCTGAATATTCATGAGAAATATTTGAGTCTTTTCTGAACTTATTTATGCATGATTGTTATAGCTTTGTATTTTTCTTTGATCTGTCAGTTTGGTTTGGCCAACTAGATTAAATTATATTCAGTGGGAGAGGTGCTTTCTGATGAGTTCAATCTTGCGGTGCTCTATTCCAGTGACAGAAAGGGACATGACGTGTATCTGTATTGTTGCCATTAAGGATAAAACGATGAAGTTTATTCATATTAGTTGAGTTTACTTCGGCTAAATCATGTCATCTTGCTTAAGGCGTTACTCTATTTTTATTAATATGATACCCTAGATGCATGCTGGATAGCGGTGGTGGGTGGAGTAATAGTAGTAGATGCAGGAAGGAGTCAGTCTACTTGTCTCGGACGTGATGCCTATATACATGATCATGGCCTTGAATATCAGCATAACTATGCGCTTTTCTATCAATTTCCCAACAGTGATTTGTTTACCCACTGTATGCTATGTGTTCGAGAGAGAAGTCTCTAGTGAAAACTATGGTCCCCGGGTCTACTTTTATCATATATAAAAACACAAATACCTTGCTCCAATTTTCAGTTTTATTTTATTTTATCTTCACAATTTATCTATGTACCACTACAAGATTTAATCCTTGCAAGTAACCGCCAAGGGGATTGACAACCCTCTTGTTTGCGTTAGGTGCAAGTATTTACTTTTGTCTATGCAGGTGCTGTTCACGAGGCTTTGTGTGATTCTCCTACTGGATTGATAACCTTGGTTCTTAAATGAGGGAAATATTTATCTCTATTGTACTGCATCTCCTCTCCTCTTCGAGGAAATCCGAACGCAGCTCACAAATACCAGCAGCCACGGGGACAGCCTGGAGCAAACAACCTCGGGGTAGCGGTGGACCAGGGGCGGCGGTACTATGACCCAAAGGGGCAATGCTGCGGTAGCGGGTGACTCGGTGCAACCATGGGAACGACATCGGGACGGCGGCGTGGACCGCGTGATACTGCGCTACGGCCCAAAAGGGCGACGAATCGACGACGTGGGTTTGTGCAGCCGCGGGAGAACCATGGGACGACGACACTGCGACCTGATGGGGCTACACAGTGCCGGCGCGTTGCTCGATCGGTGGAGGATGCCTTGTACTTGGGGCGGCGAGGCTGGTGCAGATCGACAAGCCGGCAGGAGCGGATGCCGGCAGGAGCGGGCCGCCGTGTCACGCGAGGCCGCCGGGTCGAAGAAGAGGCTGGGTGGTCGCGCCGGTGTTGGAGTAGAGGCGCGGGGGAGGGGGGGTCGATGGTGGCGGCGGGCGGCGCAAACCTATTTTAGATTGAAAAGCCAAAAATAAACGCCAATCAGTGCGAGCGGCGAGAGAGAGAAAAACTTGGATCAAAGGATGAGGAAACTACAAGGATCTGGGTCTATTGCAACAAAATGGATCGTCGCAATACATGCCGATTTGTGGCAATAAGTACCTATTGCCATGAAACAACATTCGTTGGCAGCCGTTGCGACTGGACACATGGTAATAGGTTATTGCCACAAAAAACAATCGTGGCAATAAAGTCTGCTATTGCAACAACCATGTGCAAAGTTGCCACATGTTTTCTCGTGGCAACACTCACTTGATGCCACAATTTACTTTGTGGAGATAGCTTTCATGCAACATGTAACAAATCATGGAAACTAATAGCTCGTGGCGATAGAACATTTGTGGCAACAACCTATGCCAACGACGCTCGTTTTGTGGCGCATACTCTTCCGTGGCAATAGTCAATTGTGGCAATAAACTATGGCAACAATCCTTGTTTTCATGGTATTAGGCATTTTGCCACGAATTGCTACACTTGTGGCATTAACTTATGGCAACAAATATTCCAGTCATCGTAACAAGAAATTGCAACATACTAGTTTTGGTGGTGATAAATATATATCACAACGGGTGCAATGTTTGTTGCGAGAAACAATTGCGACAATTTAAACTTTTCGTGGTGCTAACATGTGGCAACCAAAAGTGGGTTGTGGCAATAGCCTATTGCAAGCGTAAAAAAAATACAAGTATTCAATTACAATATTCAAAACCATATGTATAATATGTCGATTCGTAAAATTCATAATTCTCATAGCAAATATCCATCAAATGATACTCAAATGTAATTTTGCCATCCTAATTAAGGGCCAAGACTAAACTGTCTGTAATCTAGAGTCCAATGGAGCTAGACCTTTGGATCCCGCAATCAAGAAATCAAAAAAAATTCTAGTTAATGAGTCCAACATAACATACGCCATACAATTATTCTAGCCCCATTATCAAAAATAACTATCGGCTGGAGTAATACTGTGTCAACAAGCATGTAACTGAGGGATCAAAACAGTTTTACAAGTGTAAATGTCTAAAGCATAAGCACAAGTACATGTACCAAAAGCATCCACTATTGATTTAAGTTGCAACTCAATCTATAGTTTCACCGCCGTACTTGATCCGACCTCGATGTTCACGAGCATGTCGGCCTGCGCAACTCAAAGCTGAACCAAACCAGCCAGGTCACAATGGTTAAGTGACACTGGACCAAACCGCCTACGAGCAGGAGCAACCTAAGGCAAACCGCACTTCATGCACTTATGCACCTCACATATTAGAAGTTTACATATTAGAATAGGAAGGAGGATACTAAGCTACCATGTAAAAAACACTAGATCATTTGTAGATTAAAAAATTGACAAGAACCCATATTCATTTACATGAGACATGTCATATGATTACATACCAGAAATAAGTTCAGGTTTCTTAAGGATGAGAAATCTGCTCCTAAAATAACAATGCTATGTGCAGACTTGGAGAATGACATGACAGGTTATTTACTACTCCATAAGTATGATTGTACCTAAGCAAAAATAACATTCTACTACCACAACCATCCATTCAACTGGCAAGATCCAATGATACTAATCAGCGCACACATACTAACATCACAAAGGCATGAGAGAATAAAGGAAACCAAGAGAGATACATGTGGATGATAACATCGACATTGATCTTGGTTGAGTTAGCCTCGGTGAAGAGATGGATGATCTCCATGGTGTGATTGATGATACGCACGGACATGATATTCTTGCTGTTGTTGCATCTGTGCACTCGATGATGGGGCACCAATGCCTCCAAATAAAAGAAAATCATCATCGTTAACCCATAGCTTCAAGTACAAGCTAAGTATATATCAAGTGACAATGAAAACAAGTTGAGAAAAACACTGAAAATAATTATTTCATGTCATGCAGAGTTCAAACAGAATAAATATGTGCATGCTGCTGCTCCGTATCGTCCACGGAGGATGCCTGCTATTCCGAAGCGAACAAACATGTAATAGCTAGTGTTCTTGAGCTAGTATGGAATTGAATTGAGCTACTATAGGAGACATGTAGTTACTGCTGCTAGCATATATGGAAATCAATCAAGCTGCCTGTGCTTGAGCTAACTTGATGGTAGCATTTATAGTAGGTACAGATTTCACTCAAGAAATGAAAGTTTCATGAACCAAAGGATTATTAGTATTAATAATTTGAAAGGAAGCTCGCTGTTTCCCTATCTATTATCCATGATTTCCTTTTTTGAAGCAAGCATCATCAAACATCACAATCACAATCGAATTGCACAGAGAAACTAAACCAATATTTGCTGTTATGTTGTGTTCATAAAACCTGCAATTGATGTCCACTTCAGATCATATGTTCAAGGGGTGGAAAGAGAGGTTGGAGCTCACCACGTGTGGGGGCAGGGGAGGAGGAGAACGTCCTGTAGCAGTAGTTTCTCCTCATCGGAGCAGTACCTGCAAGAAACAGAGCCTTCAACATGTCTAGATCGGGAAGAGAAATGGAAAAAAATAAAAGAACAGAACAAAAAAGGACAACCTTCCATGGCGTCCTATACTGGGAGCAGATCCTCTCTCTCCGGTCTGCAGCGACTCGGGCACAGGCCACATCAACGGCACCAGCGCCAGGCGGGCCTTTAGGGGCCTCGCTGCTTATATGGACGAGCCAGTCATCGAGGTGGCAAGTGCCTTGCAGCGACACGGGTACCGGTCGCGGCTGAACAGGAAGACATACCGTTGGCGCCATAGACCCCGTCCGTCAACGCTCGGGAAGTGGAGGTCGTCGCACCGTTCGGCCGTGCGTCCTCCACGGTGCTGCTCCACATCGACCGGTGGATGCAGACCCCTTGGCGGCCCAGCGTGGAATCCGCAAATGGTTCGATGTCGGCCTGGGCGTCGTAGACTCGAGGGGGTTGTGCTTGCCTTCGATGAGGGGATGGTGGAAGGGAGATGCTGGGAGAAGGAAGATGTGGATTAGGGGAAGGAGGAAGGAAGGCACAGCGAGGATCTGGGAAGGATCGGCGGATACGTCTCCTCGTGGGTGGAGAAGAAACACGGGAGATGGGAACGAGTCTTTCACTGTTGGATTGGAGAGGATCTGACGGCTATGACCGGCGATCCGTGTGAGGGTAGAGTGAACCAATCAGAAGCCACGGTTTTCTTCACCCACGATACAGGCATACTCAGCTAGGAACTGTAAGTGCATCTAGTGCCCCTTAGTGATTTTGGTGTATTGAAGACTTATAGGTTAAGAAACTAATGTGTTTATGAGTGTACACAGGTCTATAAGTCTATGAGGAGTTTGATATTTACAGAGAAAGTCGACCCCTAAAAATGAAATTCTTCGACTGAAGACTTTGACTTTCTGAAGACTTTGAAAGTGAAGAAATTGGTGTGACCTTGAAGACTTGGTATTCATTTGAGGAACATGAAGCATGAAGACTTTTGTTTTCGTAGTTTCGTTTTCTCTTTCTTGAGTCATAGGAAACACCGTACTGTTAAAGGTGGTCGAGGAAATACTAAGGAAAATTTCCTGTGATGCTCAACTCAAAATCCTACACCTACCAATCCCTTCGAGTGAAGCCTTTGGAAATCTCATACAGTTCAGTCAATTTCTTCAGTGACAGAGACGAAGTTCTTCTGGTCGCTGAGGAATTTGTTCTCGACCGAGGAGTTAGGAATTCGCCAGTCTGGATTGCCTACACAGTGAGGAACATGATAGCCCGAGGAATTTGAGATTCAAATTTCCGACCGTTCTTTGTCTTCTTGGCGCCAGCTGTCCCAAAATATCTTATCCACCTAACGGTCATATCATTGAAGGGCATTTATGTCTTATCATGTCGGGCTGCTCCCTAGGCTATAAATAGCCGTCCCCTACAACCACTAGCTGGTTGGATGCTCCGCGAGAAACTTGACACTTGTCATTTGGGAGCAACCCATCCTCCGAGGACTTTGAGCGAAAATCATCGAGTGAGGAAAAACCCAAAACCAAACCCCTACAAACCCAAAGTGATTGAGCATCACTGAAGAGATTGATCCTGCGTGGATCCGACGCTTGTTACCTTTGAAGACGGTGCTTCTTCCAGACGGTTAGGCGTCATGGTCTAGAGCATCCAAGAGGAATTGTGGATCGCCGAGTGACCAAGTCTGTGAAGGTTTGGAAGTCGACTGAAGACTTACAACGAGTGATTTGACGAGGTTTGTGTGACCTTAGTTCAAGGAGAACACGGTGAGGACATGGTGTCCTGAGCTGCGTGCTCAGCGACTGGGTGTCCGGGACTGTGTCCTCGAGTTTAAATACTCAGCCGCTCCAACCAGACGTACAACTGAGACAGCAGTTGGAACTGGTCTACCAAATCATTGTCTTCACCAACCTAACTGGTTCTATTTCCTCAACCCTTTCATTTCCCCATTACTGTGTTGAGTGTTCGTTCATATCTGTGTTTGAAGACTTTGACTGAAGACTTTCTCAATTTCCTCAGTTTAATTTCTTCAGTCTGTTTGTCTTCATCTTGTGCTATCATGTGTTTACGCTTTCTGTACTCTTTGATTGTCTTCATGTCATCATGATGACCATGCCCGCGATACATTATGCATATTTTTGAGTACTTATTCCATCGCAAGTAGTTCTTCACTTAGGAATTTCCTCACCGCAAATTCCTCATTGAAGAATTCATAAAAATCGCCTATTCGTCCCCCTCTAGTCGATATAACGACTTTCAATTGGTATCGAGCAAGGTACTCCTTGTTACGTGTGATTTTGGTTTAACCACCTGGAGTTTTAGTTATGTCGACCGCAGGTATGAAGAAAGTGACATGCCCTATCTTTGACGGTCATGATTATCCCAAGTGGAAGGCCATGATGAGGAAGTGCCTCATGGCAATGGGCAGCGAGCTGTGGACCGTCACTGAAATTGGTCTTACTGATCTCTGGAAGACGGCGAACGAAGATGATATTCGCAAGTACACTCGACTTGACATCATGGCGAAGGATATCATCTGTTCCTGCCTATGTAGAGATGAATTCAAGCGCATTATGCATCTTTGCAATGCGAAGCTTATCTGGCACCGAATCTCCGATGTCTATGAAGGTCATCGAACCCGTCATGATCCTTGGTTTGAGGACTTCAAGGAATCTCTCAAAACGATGACTTCGAACCGTAATCATCATCTTCTGCATCATGTCTCATGGCAAAGGGTGACAAGGTAACCGAATGTTCCTCATCCGAGTATAGTGACGATGAATCTGATGATGATGGATCTGATGATGATATTGAACCTAGATATACCAAGCTTTCTTGTATTGCCACCAAACAACAACAGGCTTTGGAAAACGTTCAAAACATGCTAGACAAAAGTGATGATATGTTAGGTGAAGAAATGGATCGCACTAAGGCCCTGACTGAAAATCTTCAGAGACTTCAGTCTAGGTTTGACAGTCTTCAAGGCCATCATAACTCTCTCTTGTCTGATCATGAGAAACTTTCTTATGAATTTCTTCAAAGAAAGCAAGATCTTGAGAAACTAAGAGTGAGTTATGAAGATCTTCAGAAGGAGCGCGATTCATTACTTGCTCAACAAATCAGCGTTTCTCACGAAGAATTTGTTCCTCCATGCTTAAAGTGCATTGAGCGTGAATCGCTAATTCTTCACCTGAATGTTCAAATGCTTCAACTGTTACAAATTCTTCACCTGCCTCTGCTATCACTAATTCCTCATCCGAGGACATTGCTAGTATCCTTGACGATGCAGGGCTGAAGGAATTGTACATGACAGGCATGTACAAAAGCCTCAAAGGGCATCAGACTCTTTGTGATGTGCTTAAAAAGCAGATCCTCAACAGGAACCCTAGGAAAGAGGGTATTGCCTCTGAGAGAAAACTCAATGCTGATGGAACATATTGGAAGCCTGAGCAGTACCCCAAAACCTCATGGGTTGCTGCAAAGGGACCTCCAGTTGATCCATCTAACTTATCTGGCTTTACATGCGAATCTCCTCATTCTTCTGATGAGTCATTTGACTCCAACTATAAACTGTTCAAAAATCAGAATGGTGAAGTATTTGCTAGATATGTTGGCACTAACTGCAGGAACGGTTCCCCTATGAAGAAAATATGGGTTCCCAAGAAGTGCCTTGAAAGTCTTTAGGTGAATGTCCTCATGACACCACCTGTGAAGAAAAGGAACCCCAGATCAAACTCTTCATATGGATCCAAGTCCTCATACGGACCAAATTCCTCACGTGGATCAAATTCCTCACGTGGATCAAAGTCCTCATATGATTATCATCGTGCTAACAACTTTGTTTCGCAGGTAGAGCTAAGGGCAATGAATATGTGCATTATTCTTCAAACCAATATGTTCATAAGTCCTCGAAGTATTTCTATGCTTATTCATATGCTTACCCTAACCCTTCTTATGTGAAACAAAATGGATTGGCCTCTATGCCACCATTCTCATATGGAGCTCGTAGAGTGATGAACTCTTTGCCACCCCTTCAAATGTGGGTGGTGAAGAAAAGGAACTAATCTCTTCTGCAGGTCGCACCTCGGGCGTGCTTTAACGTCTCAAGAATTTCTTTGGGGTCGACAAAAATTGCCTGAAAGGACGCAGGCTAATCATGAAGAAATGAACTTTCATTTCACACGTCCTCATCTTGTTTATACATTATCTTTGCTGATGAAATTCATCGATGAAATTGATATCATATTCTTCACCGATGAAGTATATGAGATCGTAAGTTGCACTAATTCATCTGCAGGATGATCAACCCAAAGCCACCGAGTGGGTTCTCGATAGTGGATGTACAAATCACATGACCGGTGACAAGAATCTATTGATGGATGCTCCCTTATCACCGTCACATCGTAAGCATATTATCTTTCTTTGACAAAGGCAAAAGTCGTATTGGGTCTTGGTAAGGTTGCGATCTCTAAGGACATACACATGGACAAAGTCATGCTTGTTGAGTCCTTAGGATACAACCTCATGTCGATCTCAATGCTTTGTGATCTTGATATGGTTGTTATCTTTGGCAAGTATCGTTGTGTTGTGATCATGGAAGTTGACAATTCCAAAGTCTTCGAAGGCTTTAGGAGAGGAGACTTGTATATTGTTGATTTCTCTACAGGACCACAACCAGCCGTGTGTCTACTTGCAAAAGCTTCAGAGGGTTGGCTATGGCATCGACGACTTGGTGATGCAGGCATGAGGAATTTGCACACGCTTGCGAAGAAGAAGCATGTCATTGGCATTGAGAATGTCAAATTCCTCAAGGATCACTTGTGTGGAGCCTGTGAAGCTGGAAAAATGACCAAGGCCAAGCATCCAATGAAGACTATCATGACCACTACTCGTCCATTCGAATTGCTTCACATGGACCTCTTTGGTCCTAATCATTACTCAGCAGTCACTAATGATGCATCTCTATATGGCTTTGTTATTGTTGATGATTACTCTCGTTACACATGGGTACACATTGTTACTTACAAAAATGAAGTGCAGGAAGTCTTCAAACGATTTTCCTCAAGGGCTTCAACCAACTTTGGTGTGAAGATCAGGCACATCAGAGTGACAATGGAACTGAAGTTCAAGAATTCCGGTCTTGATGCCTATCTTGATGAACTTGGTATTACTCATGAGTTATCTGCTCCCTATACTCCTCAAAGAAACTGGCGTCGTGGAGCGCAAGAACAGAACTCTTGTTGAGATGGCTTGCACTATGCTTGATGAATACAAAACGCCTCGTCGTTTTTGGATTGATGCAATTGATACCGCGTGCCACATCATCAACAGAGTATATCTTCACAAATTCTTCAAGAAGACTGCCTATGAACTCCTCACTGACAAGAAACCCAATGTGAGTTACTTCAAAGTCTTCGGTGCTAAATGTTGGATTAGAGATCCTCATCACAATTCTAAATTTGCACCGAAAGCACATGAAGGTTTTATGCTTGGTTACAGAAAGGACTCGCACACCTACAGAGTCTTCAACATCGCTCTTCACAAGATTGTTGACACTGTAGATGTGCGGTTCGATGAAACTAATGGCTCACAAAGACAGCACCTACCTTCTGTGTTAGATGAACTAGCTCCTGAGGAATCTATCAAGTTCAAGGCAACTGAGGATGTCATTCCTACTGAAGAATCTGCTGAAGAATTCATTCCAGATCTGTGAAGAACGTCGATCCGATGCACCGAGGATAATGCTCAAGAAAATGGTAATCAAGAAAATGCTGATCAAATTCCTCGACGACAACCAGCTCATCCTCACGTTTCAAAAGAAGTGCAAGTTGACAAGATCATCGATGACATTGAAGCGCCAGGTCCTCTCACACGCTCAAAAGCTTCACATTTGTCTAACTTTTGTGGGCACTATGTTTTTGTCTCTATCACAGAGCCCACTAAGGTAGATGAAGCATTTCTGGAGCCTGAGTGGATTCAGGCCATGCAAGAAGAATTACATCAGTTCGAGCTCAACAATGTCTGGGAACTGGTCAAACGTCCAGATCCTCGCAAGCATAATAGCATTGGCACAAAGTGGATCTACCGCAACAAGCAAAATGAAAATGTCCTTGTGGTGAGGAATAAGGCATGACTTGTAGCTCAAGGATACACACAGGTTGAAGGAATTGATTTCGATGAAACTTTTGCACCTGTTGCTAGACTTGAGGCTATTCGCATATTACTTGCTTATGCTAACCATCATAATATGACTTTATATCAAATGGATGTGAAAAGTGCATTCCTCAATGGTAAGCTTGAGGAAGAAGTATATGTTGCTCAACCCCCAGGTTTTGAACATCCAAAGAATCCCGACAAAGTCTTCAGACTCAACAAGGCCCTCTATGGTCTCAAACAGGCCCCCAGGCGTGGTATGATACATTGAAGGAATTCTTCGTGAAGAATGGCTTCACACCCGGTTCACTAGACCCTACTCTCTTTACTAAATCATATGATGGTGAACTATTTGTGTGCCAAATATATGTTGATGATATTATCTTTGGCTGTACTGACCAATGTTATAGTGATGAATTTGCCTATATGATGAGTGAAGAATATCAAATGTCTATGATGGGAGAGTTGAAATTCTTCTTAGGTCTTCAAATTAAATCAACAACACAATGGCATATTCATATCTCAGGAGAAATACCACAAATATGTCTTGAAGAAATTCGGCATGCAAGATTGCAAAGGTGTCAAAATTCCTATGCCCACAAATGGCCATTTATGCACTGATGAAAATGGTATTGACTTCGATCACAAGGTATACCGTTCCATGATTGGTTCTCTACTGTACTTATGTGCATCTAGGCAAGATATAATGCTTAGTGTTTGCATGTGTGCCCGATTTCAAGCTACACCGAAGGAATCACACCATAAGGTCAGAAGCATATTCTTCGATATCTAGCTCACACACCAACACTAGGATTATGGTACCCCAAGGGCTCTACGTTTGATCTCATTGGATATTCAGACTCTGACTATGCTGGTGATCGTGTGGACCGCAAGTCAACATCTGGTACTTGTCATTTCCTCGGACGATCTTTGGTCTGTTGGTCCTCGAAGAAACAGAACTGTTTATCACTGTCTACTGCGGAAGCTGAATACATTGCTGCTGGCTCTTGTTGTGCACAATTGCTATGGATGAAGGAAACTCTCAAGGACTACGGCATCAACGTGAAGAATGTGCCTCTCTACTGTGACAATGAGAGTGCCATCAAGATTGCTCACAACCCAGTTCAGCACTCAAAGACAAAGCACATTCAAATTCGTCATCATTTTCTTCGTGATCCTGTGTTGAAGGGCAACATCTTCATCGAGCATGTGAAGACTGAAGAACAGCTAGCAGATATCTTCACTAAGCCCTTGGATGAGAAGAGATTTAGCAAGTTGCGGTGTGAGCTAAATATCTTAGAATCTTTGAATGTTCTTTGAAAAGGACACACATCCTGACACTTATGCAAAATTGATGACTTAGATGTGCAACACATGAAGAAACGTTTTTTCTTCAATCAATGAAGAATAACACTCTACGTGTGAAGAAATTAATGAAGAATTTGATTCTCGTAACCCTCGACAATTGTACGCGGTGTCTGAAATCATCATTCTTATACGGTGGGTCACGCCACCACCAAAGTTGAAAATCTTCAATTTGAGTTTTTCCTCAGTTTTTGAAATTCTTCAGTTTTTCAAATTCTTCAACTTTGCAAAATCTTCACTGTTTCCGTCATTTTTCTTCATTGGCTATATATATATAGGTTTATGTCCTCTACAGCATTCACTTATGGCTATTTCTTCAAGTTGCTTTTTCTGCTAAGTGAATGTGATCGGACCCTTCCCCCTCTATGCTATACTCAATCCAATCTATTCACAAATTCTTCATGTGCGTTCTATTTGAAACTTGTTCAAAATCTTCACTGTGTGTCAGCTGAAGAAATTGCGAAAGGAACTTTAAAACTGATCGTATCCAAATTTTCGGTTTCGCCGCTCAAACCATTCCGCATCCCATGATAGACTTATCTATTCACCCACGATCTAACACAATCTCCACTTTTCAGTACGTGGGTGACACATGTCAAGCGAATGAGAAGGGTCAGGGGCACGTTTGTCCAAAATCTTTGGGCGATCGGTTTTTCACCGTGGCTATATATACCCCCTCTCCCCTTCTTCACTTCCTTTACTCCGCTCGACCGCTCTCTCTCTCTCTTACTCGAGCTTCTCAAACCCTAGCGCCGCCGCTACTCCATCGTCGCCGGTGAGGAAGAGCTTCACTGCCTCGACCTCGTCGCCGTCGTACTCGCGCCGACCGCGAAAATCCTCACTCCGCCGCCGCTGTAGCTGTCTTCCTCTGCCAAGTTAGGGCGTGGAAGATCTAACCTGACGAACTTCCAAACTGTTCTTCTTAGTTCGTCGTGTTCTTCAGTTCGGGTAATTAAAAGTTACTTTTATTACTCGCTTTGATTCTCAAACCTTCCTGAAAATCTTCAAAGGTGTTTATTAATTCTTCAAATCTTCACACATATGAACACCTCAAACGAAATATGCTCTTGATTCTTTTCTCTAAGCAATGATTTTTCTTCAAGATTCCTCAATTGTGTGGATCCTCGATTTGTACAACTCTGGAACCGAAGACAAAGATTACTTAGTGAAATTATTCAAGGCTCATCTGGTCAAATTCCTCAAACTAGTTCTTTTTGAAAAACCTTCTGAGAACGCATATGACCTCTCCAAATTCCTCGCAACTATACTCTGTTCACAGGTACTCATGTCCGCTGCTGAATCACTAGGTTCTCATCAACTTAACTCATTTGCAGCGTTCCTCGAAGAAAAGTTGCATACTTCTTCAGAGAATTCGATTGTTCAAATTCCTCAGCTCAAGAATATGGGAGAAGGGAAGAAGCCACAGAAAGGAGGAAAGAGGCCTGAGGTCATGACTGCGTTTGAGATCCCTGAACGACATCTATGCTGATTACTGCACACCTGATGAAGCCGAGTTCGGCAAAGAAAACAAAAATCAGCGCAAGGTGCGCATTCAAAGGATTGAAAGGAGATGGGCAAGGGAATGGAGGGAGTACAGATATGTGACTCCAAAGTACATGAAGAAATTCGCTCTCAATCCTCCATGCCCAAGAGCTCCTCTGGCACCTGGTCAAGAAGCTGACCCCACCAGCATCAAGCGTGGTGAGGACTTTCCTGAAGAATGGGCCAAGCGCCAAGACAAATTGGCAAGACAAGCCAACGAGGCAGTGAGGAAATTTAATGAGGACTTTGCTACTGCTGCTGCCACTGAGGCCTCTGTCAAGCCAAGAAAATCTATGGCAAAGAAGCCCGCACACAAGCCAAGTGCTTGACCAACAATGCCCTCACGACTAAGTTCCTTAACAGTGTCCTCACGGCCAATTCCTCATGCTGCTCCTGCTCCTTCGAAATCCTCAGCTCCTTCAAAGTCCTCAGCAGCTCCTCCCAAGTCCTCAGCAGTTCCTACAAAGTCCTCAGCACCTGTGCATCTGGCCACCTGCCAAAGGACTGCAGGCATCTCCATTGCCTCTGGTGTTTCAGCAAGTTCCTCAGCTGCACCAAATTCTTCATCTGGGCCAACTCTGCTGAAGACTAAGGCCACAGCTGGACGAGGTCCTCGGCCAAGTCCCAAGAAGAAACAGGTCGCGTTCCAAGAGCCACCTGAAGATGATGAGGCTGATGATGATGAACTTGCGGAAATCATCAGAGACCGTCAAGAAAGGGCCGCTAGAGACAAAGGCACACATGTGCCGCTACTGTTGGATCCAAGAGCGATCCTAGACTACATTGATCTCTGGCACAAGGACCCAAACACTCCTATGCCTGACTTCAATCGACACCGTCAAAGTCACATCTTGACTCATTTCATCCAAGAGGAGAAATGGAAATTTGATCTGACGGAGAGATCAAGAAAACGCCTTGATGTAAAGGAGAAACTGCTGAAGAAAAACGTTGTCAAGATGACAATCAAGAACTTATCAAGATGCAAGTGACATCAAAGCCCTCGTGACAAATTTGACTCATACTATGCTGATTGGCAAGGAGCCAAAGTCAGATTTGTCAATCTGACGAAGAAATTCTCAAATGTTGCAGCACCAACGCAACAAGAAATTCCTCAGGCTGGAGCCTCAGCTCATCCCACTGAAGAACATGTCAAGACCTACCGATGAAGTTCAAAGGTCAAGAAAATGCAGTTCGAGGCTGATGATCCCATTCCGGCCCATTGAAGAAATTGTCGTGGCATCCACTAGTGATGCGCTGAAGAAATCGAACAAGTCGAGGCAACCGCATCGATTCTTTGAGGAAAATCAACCAGATTCCTCAGCTCCTCCTCCGCCTACATCAACTCCAATTCTTCCATCTGCGTCTGATGTGAAGAAGACCAAGGCTGCAGAACGAGCTGAAGTGAAGAAACGAAAAGCATCAGCTACTTTAAATTCTTCGGCTGCGAAGAAAATGAAGCCAATGAACAGCTCTTTTGAAAATCCTATTGATGCTCTTCCAATTTTCTCAATTCCATCAAAGGACCTTGTTTCTTTTGATGAAGATTATGAGATCCCAAGCGGATCTGATGAAGAAAATCAGTCTGCTGCTTCGTCAGAGCAGATTGATGAAGAAATTGAAGTGGAAGCAATCCCTTCAACCCCAATCTTTTCCTCACCTATGCCTCAGTACATAGCTGAAGAGGCTGGTGTTGAGAAAATTGAAGAAGATGTGGACATTGGAAGCACAACGCCAGTGATGAACAATGACTTTTGGGAAAGTCAGCATCCAAATTCTCCACTCTTCACCCCAAACCAACATATTCCTCAGTCCCCTGCTACAACAGTTCAAATGGGCTCTGAAGAAACTCATCCCACTTCATCTCAGACATGAAGAAATTCCAGCCACTAGCTACCGATGAACTCCTCTTCGCTGATCCTCGATCAGCACATGAAGAGGAACCAGAAATTTCTCAGCCTGAAGAACCTGAGATTGAGATTCCAGAGGTCGTGATGCAACTCACTGACACTCCACTGCCAAAGCCTAAGAATCCATTCTCAACGAAGCAAAAGTTCAAGGCTGAAGATTTCTTCGGCGAGCACGCATTCTTCACTCATTACAATTCATATGACTCTGCTCGCATCAGGAAGAGGCGTTTCTGGACTGCTAGTCAAGCAAATTTCTATTCCTCAGTGCTTTTCAACAAAGACAAAGTCTTCGATCATGCACATATTCCTCAGGTGGATATGGAATCTCTGCCAGGCTTCCAGCCAGTCCTCAGTGTTCTTCACGATGCAGGACTTCTAAATTTCTGCCCTGACATCTGCGATTGGAATGAGGAACTTATTCTTCAAATCTATGCAACGCTGCACATCACCGGAGACGCTGAAGATGTGAACTCATGGGTGTTGGACTGGATGTCTGAAAACACTCACTACAAGGCACCAGCAACTGAATTGCTTCGTGCCCTACCACTCAGTCCTCCCCTTGATGGCGCTCGTTGTATTTACAACGAACCTGAGCTTTCAAATCATTACATGCAAGAACTGATGAAGCCTTTGAAGCCAGGACAGGCACCTCGAACCAAACTCCTCGTCAAGGAATTACTATATGTTCCCCGGACTGTCTATCGGATTCTGACGAAGACAATGAGTCCTATCAAAGGACACGACTCAAATGATGAAGAAGTCGTTGGCATCATGAAGAATATGCTTTTCAATATCATTCATGGCGTTCCCGTCAACTTCCACGATTTCTTCATGAGGACTCTGGCAAACATTGCTATGTCACCTTTTGAGCTGAAGCCTTATGCACCATGGATTATGAGGTTCATTAGGACAAGGTCTTCACTCAACTACAAGGCTGATACTCTGAACCACTGCAGCTACTTGCCTCCAATTGAAGTCCTCAAACGGACATTTTCCTCAGATGATGACAAGGGCAAGGCTACTGCTATGATCGATGAAGGCACTCGTCCATTGGATGGTCAGTTTCGCAAAGCGGCATCCTACTCCACCAATGATGACTCTGCCACACATGACTCTGCCGCAAATACCTCAGCCAAGCAAAATTCTCAAGCCACAGCACCCAGGGTGATGACTGATCGTGAGTTACTCCTCAGTCTTCATCAGAAGGTTGATCGCAATCATAAATGGGTCAAGTGTCAGTTTGGTTCAATTCTTCACAACATGACCTCTACACACAATGCAGTGAAGAAAAACCACTACTATCTCCATGAAACCTTCAAACGCACCTGGGCTATTCTTTCTAATGTCTACAGCTCGGAAGAACTAAAGACAATGGGTCTCAAGGAAGACTTTGAGTGGTCTGCACCTCCACCGAAGAAATATAAGAAGGCCAAAGTTCCTTCCTTGGTGGCCAGCTCCTATTCTTCATCGTGAGACACGGATGAAAATGAAGACTTGGACGACACTGCGGTAGGCCCTACTACGACAACCGACCCCAACAACGCTGGCGCTCCTTCATCAACTTGAAATTCTTCAGGGGTGTTAGTCCTCACTTTCGATCCATTTGGTCATTCGATGACAAAGGGGGAGAAATGTGAGTTAGTCTTCAAGCGGGTCTATTATATGGGCAAAATTATTTGATAAGTTACAACTCTCGTTCTTCTGAAACTTTTATTGGATCGAGTTTTAATCTTAAACCCGATGGTAATCTGATACTTTTGAGGCACTGTGCTCTGATACTCTTGATGCATTATTTTATTGCACGCATGCTGAATTTCATCAAGCACCATATTTCATCATGCATTTAAAAGTCTTCATATTATATGTCAAATGCGTGTATGAATTACAAGATATAGGGGGAGATCTCCATGATTCAACTCTTCAAATGTGCAATGCCTCAAAAGCAAATTCCTCACTATGCACATCTTCAGGGGAGTTCTTCTATATCTTGCAATCAAATTCCTCAATATCAGTAGTTACACTTCATATGTTTATCCCCATTGAAAACTTAACCTATATTGTCATCAATCACCAAAAGGGGGAGATTGTAAGTGCATCTAGTGCCCTTAGTGATTTTGGTGTATTGAAGACTTATAGGTTAAGAAACTAATGTGTTTATGAGTGTACACAAGTCTATAAGTGTATGAGGAGTTTGATATTTACAGAGAAAGTCGACCCCTAAAAATGAAGTTCTTCGACTGAAGACTTTGACTTTCTGAAGACTTTGAAAGTGAAGAAATTGGTGTGACCTTGAAGACTTGGTATTCATTTGAGGAACATGAAGCGTGAAGACTGTTTTCATAGTTTCGTTTTCTCTTTCTTGAGTCATAGGAAACACCGTACTGTTAAAGGGGGTCGAGGAAATACTAAGGAAAAATTTCCATGTACGTGATGCTCAACTCAAAATCCTACACCTACCAATCCCTTCGAGTGAAGCCTTTGGAAATCTCATACAGATTCAGTCAATTTCTTCAAAGGATGTAGACGAAGTTCTTCCGTCACGAGGAATTTGTTCTGACTGAGAAGTTATGAATTCGCCAGTGTGGTTTGCCTACACAGTGAGGAACATGATAGCCCTAAGGAATTTGAGATTCAAATTTCCGACCGTTGATGTGCTGCGCGCCAGCTGTCCCAAAATATCTTATCCACCTAACGGTCATATCATTGAAGGGCATTTATGTCTTATCATGTCGGGCTGCTCCGTAAGCTATAAATAGGCGCCCCCTACAACCACTAACTGGTTGGCTGCTCCGCGAGAAACTTGACACTTGTCATTTGAGAGCAACCCATCCTCCTAGGACTTTGAGCGAAAATCATCGAGTGAGGAAAAACCCAAAAACCAAACCCCTACAAACCTAAAGTGATTGAGCATCACTGAAGAGATTGATCCTGCGTGGATCCGACGCTTGTTACCTTTGAAGACTGTGCTTCTTCCAGACGGTTAGGCGTCATGGTCTAGAGCATCCAAGAGGAATTGTGGATCGCAGAGTGACCAAGTCTGTGAAGGTTTGGAAGTCGCCAGAAGACTTACCACGAGTGATTAGACGAGGTCTGTGTGACCTTAGTTCAAGGAGAACACAGTGAGGACTTGGTGTCCTGAGCTGCGTGCTCAGCGGCTGGGTGTCCGGGACTGTGTGTCCTCGAGTTTAAATACTCAGCCGCTCCAACCAGACGTACAACTGAGACAGCAGTTGGAACTGGTCTACCAAATCATTGTCTTCACCAACCTAACTGGTTCTATTTCCTCAACCCTTTCATTTCCTCATTACTGTCTTGAGTGTTTGTTCATATCTGTATTTGAAGACTTTTACTGAAGACTTTCTTAATTTCCTCAGTTTAATTTCTTCAGTCTGTTTGTCTTCATCTTGTGCTATCATGTGTTTACGCTTTCTGTACTCTTTGATTGTCTTCATTTCATCATGATGACCATGCCCGCATTCTGTTATGCATATTTCTGAGTACTTATTCCGCTGCAAGTAGTTCTTCACTTAGGAATTTCCTCACCGCAAATTCCTCATTGAAGAATTCATAAAAATAGCCTATTCACCCCCCCTCTAGTCGATATAACGCACTTTCAGGAACCTAATGGGCACTTGTTGACTCGGCCCAGCAAGCAGCAAGGCAGCCCAATGCGGTGTAATGTAATGTGGCGTATGGTGGAAATGCGTTTATGTAACGTTGTAATTAACTGTGGATGGGGTTCTCCTCCTTTTCTTCTCTTAATATATAATATGCACACTAAATGCGTATTTGAGAAAAAAAAGTGAGACATCGTTCTAAAATAATTTGCAAAAGAATTACCATATTACCCCAGCACACTTTTTACATCTACATACTACATATATTTTATTTTTAGAAGTTTCAATATTTTTCAAAATGATTTAATACATTGTTATCATTTCATATGGGTTTAATAAACTTAGAAAGTTTAATACTTGTTATAGTTTAAATGAATTTATGTCTCCTTATTGAATAAGTTAATTTGTTATCATTTCATTGAACAATATTATCCAATCATTATAATAACCAAAGAACACTTTTTATAATATTTTGAGTTTTTACACATACTGTTTTGAGTGAACATCGATCAATTATGTTTTTTCTACATTTAAAGTATACCATTATAACTGGTAAATATTTAAATATATTACTCGTATTTTTAGTGAATATTTATTTAATGTATGGATTATTCTTAAATGAAAAAAATCAACTCACTGATGACCTAGCCATTGTCAATGATGTGCATGTTGGGGAACGTAGTAATTTCAAAAAAAAATCCTAAGCACACGCAAGATCATGGTGATGCATAGCAACGAGGGGGGAGAGTGTGTCCATGACCCTCGTAGACCGAAAGCGGAAGCGTTATGACAACGCGGTTGATGTAGTCGTACGTCTTCACGATCGATCGATCCTCAGTACCGAACGTACGGCATCTCCGTGTTCAGCACATGTTCAGCTCGGTGACGTCCCGCGAACTCACGATCCAGTAGAGCTCGAAAGAGAGTTTCGTCAGCACGACGACGTGATGACGATGTTGATGAAGTTACAGACGCAGGGCTTCGCCTAAGCACCGCTACGATATGACCGGGCTGGATTATGGTGGAGGGGGGCACCACACACGGCTAAAAGATCAATGATCAATTGTTGTGTCTTGGGGTGCCCCCTGCCCCCGTATATAAAGGAGCTAGGGGGGAGGCGGCCGGCCAGGAGGAGGGCGCGCCAAGGGGGGAGTCCTACTCCCACCGGCAGTAGGACTCCTCCTTTCCTAGTAGGAGTGGGAGAAGGGGCAAGGAGGAGAAAGAGGGGAAGGAAAGGGGGGGGGGGGCGACGCCCCCCCCCCTCCTTGTCCAATTCGGACTAGAGGGGGAGGGGGCGCGCGGCCTGCCCTAGCCGCCCCTCCTCTTCTCCACTAAGGCCCAATAGGCCCATTACACTCCCTGGGGGTTCCGGTAACCCCCCTCCCCCCAGTACTCCGGTATATGTCTGAAACCTCCTGAAACACTTCTGATGTTCGAACATAGTCGTCCAATCTATCGATCTTTACGTCTCAACCATTTCGAGACTCCTCATCATGTCCGTGATCATATCCGAGACTCCGAACTACCTTCGGTACATCAAAATATATAAACTCATAATACCAATCGTCACAAAACTTTAAGCATGCGAACCCTACGGGTTAGAGAACTATGTAGACATGACCCAGACATGTTTCCGGTCAATAACCAATAGCGGAACCTGGATGCTCATATTGGTTCCTACATATTCTACGAAGATCTTTATCAGTCATACCGCATAACAACATATGTTGTTCCCTTTGTCATCGGTATGTTACTTGCCCGAGATTAGGTCGTCGGTATTTCAATACCTAGATCAATCTCGTTACCGGCAAGTCTCTTTACTCATTCTGTAGTGTGTCATCCTTTAACTAACTCATTAGTCACATTGCTTGCAAGGCTTATAGTGATGTGCATTACCGAAAGGGCCCAGAGATACCTCTCCGACAATCGGAGTGACAAATGCTAATCTTGATCTATGCCAACTCAACAAGTACCATCGGAGACACCTGTAGAGCACCTTTATAATCACCCAGTTACGTTGTGACGTTTGGTAGCACACAAAGTGTTCCTCCGGTAATCGAGAGTTGCATAATCTCATAGTTATAGTAACATGTATAAGTCATGAAGAAAGCAATAGCAGTAAACTAAAACGATCAAGTGCTAAGCTAACGGAATGGGTCAAGTCAATCACATCATTCTCCTAATGATGTGATCTCGTTTATCAAATGACAACTCATGTCTTTGGTTAGGAAACATAACCATCTTTGATCAACGAGCTAGTCAAGTAGAGGCATACTAGTGACACTCTGTTTGTCTATGTATTCACACATGTATTATGTTTCCGGTTAATACAATTCTAGCATGAATAATAAACATTTATCATGAAATAAGAAAATAAATAATAACTTTATTATTGCCTCTAGGGCATATTTCCTTCAGTGCAGTGGTAGGAAACACTTGCTAGACATTTAGCAATTTTTCTGTATACTAATTGTGTGTTGTTACGTGAGAGTGGAAGGTACTAAATGTACTAAGTTCTCTGAACATAATTAACTCAAGGCTAGCGGATGAAGCATCTGTCGTTTCTCCTTCAAACATGGCTCGTTCCCTCTCGAAACAAAAATTCTGCTTTGGAGATGGCCCGGTTTCTAAGCAGTGTATGCCATAGCTTTTGCAAAACCTTTTCAAATCTTTTCCACGACCTCTAGGTGTCATATGAGGGCACCAGTCCAAATTTCATGTTTTCTAGACTTCGTTTGCATTTATAGAATTAAAAACAAATCCAACAAACTCTATGTCCGTGGTCAAGTCTAGGGGACCTCGGGTTTTGAACCCCTTTTATTTTCTTTTATATGACCCCAAACATAGACTCTTTAACACAAAAAGGATTTTTTAAACAATTTTTGCCAATCTATTCATGCACGGTCGCTTCGCCTTCAAATAAGACTCATTCGCTCGTGAAACCTAGATTCTTACTCAAAGATGGCCCAGTGTTTCTAAGAAGGTTAAGTCACAAATATTATGAAACCATATCAAATTTTTACCACAACCTCCTGGTGTTATACGATGGCACCATGCCAAATTCGATTTTTTTATTTCGTTTGCATTTTGTAGAATTAAAAAATCAATAAACTCCATGTTCAAGGTCAGAGTCTGCCACCCTCATGTGTGTAACTCCTTTTATTTTCTTGGACAAGACACAAATACAACAGTAAGACAAGTAGGGTTTTTCAAACCAAATTGGCCGACTTTTTCATGCACCTGCAATTCAAAATTGAATTGTATTCATTAAATGCCAAGAAATGCATGAAATGACTTAAATATGGCAAATGGACCCTGAAAATCCTCAGTTTTTGACATGGATCATACAACGGTGTTAAGTGTACGAAACATTTTAAGGTCAACATATGACGCAATGATCGCTTTACCTTCACAACTGACCCGTTCCTTATCGTGACATAGATTCTTCCTCAAAGAAGGCCAATTTCTAAGCAGCGCATGCCAGCACTATTGTGAAACTTTCTCAATTTTTTACCAGAGCCTCTAGGTATCATACGAGGGCACCATGCCAAGTTTCATAATTTCAAAACTTCGTTTGCATTTTACGAAATTAAAAGATTGCCAACGTGTTTAAAAAAATGTTCGTCAACCATTGGATTTTTTTGGCAAAGTGTATTTAAAAAAATGTTCAACATATTTTTATAAAATGTTCAATGTGCATTCCAATATTATTGTTTAAAATTATTCTTAGATATTTACAAACATGCTTAACATTATTAGTACATTTCTAAAATTTATTATTATTACGCAATTATCAACGTTTTTTTAGAAAATGTTTGACGTGCATTAAAAGATTATTGTGTAAAAAAATTAGTTCGTGTTTACCTCTTCAAGGTACAAAATAACAAAAATAGAATAGAGATTTAGAATACACAATAATTGTACACTAATAATTATTGAAACTTTTATATATAGGGAACATAAATTTAAAAATAAAAAGGGAAATTAAACATGAACTTGCACAAAATAAAAATAAATCCAGTAGAAAACCACCGGTTCAAGCAGACAGGGCCGCTCAAATATATGCAAGGCGAGCAATAGACAGAATTGTTCTATATGCGAGGAGAAAGTAGTACTAAGTGTACAAAATTCGTAAAATTTTAGTTGATAAACCATATAGACAGAATTGGTCTATATGCGAGGAGAAAGTAGTACTAAGTGTACAAAATTCGTAAAATTTCAGTTGATAAACCATACCTTCGCTAGCATCACGGGCAAGTTTTATTTTTAGGAGAGCACCGCGGGTAAGTGATTACCTCAATTTAGAGGTCAGTGTTGGAACCTGGCAGTCTTACTTTTAACTAGCGACACAAGGCCCAACTGAAAAAACTAGCCATTTAAGGCTCACCTTCTATAGTACTAATTTTTTTTGAGAGTACGCCAAGAGCGTACCTAAGCTTTATAGAAGGGAGAAATAATTACAAGAGAATTGTTATGGTCATCACCACAAGTCGGCGAAGTCAACTATACTCCCACTCCTATCCTACCAACACGACTACTCACACAAGTGTTGAACACTCCTTGCTCCTGCCGCTAGCCAAAGTTGCAGCTCTTGATGAATCTTCATGGAGAGATCCGCTTCCTTGCAAATACCATGTCCACCAAAAACTCTCCCATTCCTTTGCTTCCAAATGCTCCAACAAATCAAAAGTACCAGCGAATCAAATCCCTTTCGATACGCCTTGGCGATCCGCTTTCGGACAGTTGGCCACCAATCCTGTAGTATATCCGTCGGCGAGGGCATCATCCGCATGTCGATCTTAGCCCACGTGAGGCATTGGAACCACACCTGCCTCGAGTAAACACATTGGAGCATCCTGAAGAAAACAAACAGATGTAGCATCCTGAAGTCCATGCCGGAGTCTACGATCGGAGGTCCAAAGTCTTCGCTGTAGCGCCAACCACATGAACAGCCTGCAACCCAGTGGAGCCCAGCATTTCCACAGTCCTTTTGCGCAACCCAATCTGATAGACCCCTCGTTCATGATCCGGTAAGCCGAAGAAGCCGAGTACTGTCCCGAAGCCGACCACTTCCAAATCGCTTGATCCTCCCGTGAGGGGTCAAGCTCCACAGAATCTAATCTCTCCCACAGGTGGATGAACTGGACAAGTCCTTCTGTGGACAGCTCACCATTGATGTCATTAATCCAATTGCTTGAAGTCAACCCATCCTTTGCCAACCGCCGGTTCACCGTTTGGGTTCGAACCTGCGCTACCACCAGTGGTGCAATTTCCAAAATGCGAAGACCCTGAAGCCATCTATCCTTCCAGAAGAGGATTTGGCTACCATTGCCCAGAGTCCAATGCACCAAGCTAGTGAAGGCGGCTTGCATCTCCTTGTCTGCCGACATAGCCAGCCCCTGCCAAGGTTTGGAGCTGTCAGTACGTCTGAGCCATTCCCATCTGAGCCGGAGTGCAATCCCTTGTGTGTGCAAGTTCAGCACGCCCAGCCCGCCAAGCTCCTTGGGTCGGCAAACCCTGCTCCAGGCCACTAGGCACTGTCCACCGTGAATCTCCTCTGAACCGGCCCAGAAAAACGCCTTACACCCTCTGTCAATGCTATCCAAAGCCCACTTGGGAGCGTTGGCCACGATAAGATGATGGATAGGCCTCGCTCTAACTATGTTGTTGATCAAAACCAGCCTGCCAGGCCTAGTTATCAGACCTCTCGACCATCCTGGCAGCAAATTGAGCATCGCATCCACCATAGGCTGCCACTGGTTGCGAGTTAGTTGCTTGATCGAGAGCTGGAGGCCAAGGTATTTACACGGGAAAGTTTGAATCCTCCACGGTAGCGCTGCAGCAACTCTTTCGGAGTCTCCCGCACCCGGCCTAATCATGATTGCCGAGCTCTTTTGATAGTTAATCTTCAGTCCTGACGCCTCTCCAAATATGTGCATAACTTCCTTAACAAAAGCCAGGTCCATGAGAGTCGGCCTGATGAAGAGAACCACATCATCCGCATAAATCGATAGCCGTTGGACCGGAGAACATCCAGGCATCGGGCTAAGAACTCCAGCAACTTGTGCCTGAACTATGAGAGCCGACATGGCATCCATCGCAATGACAAAAAGGAGAGGAGAGATTGGATCGCCCTGCCTCAAGCCACAAACATGCGAAATCTTATCTCCAACACTGCCATTCACAATCACTCTCGAGCTAGCCGAAGATAACAGCGTGGCAATGAGCGATCTCCACTTCTCAGGGAACCCTTTCGCACGAAGCACTTCAAAAAGGAAAGGCCAGGACAGTGAATCAAATGCTCTCGAGATGTCCATCATAGTAGAACTCCCTTGGCTTTCCGTTTGTGTAGGTTCCTCGCCACTTGACGTACCAGCATGAAGTTGTCATGGAGATTTCTGCCCTTGATAAAGGCAGATTGGTTAGGGTGAATCAATTCCTCCATACGCCCACACACTTTGGTAGCTAAGAGCTTTGCGCAGATTTTAGGGATGCTATGCAGCAAGCTGATCGGTCTAAAGTCACCAATCTCTGAGGCATCCGGCTTTTTAGGGATTAGAGTAATCAGTGCCTTGTTAAATCTACCAAAACCTCGACCATTGTCCAGCATGAATTTCTGAATCACAATGATCACATCCCCTTGATAACGAGGCCGTGCTTTGTGGAAGAAAAGCCCAATGAATCCGTCCTGCCCAGGCGCTCTGTCCGCAAGCATGCCTTTAATGACCTCCCAGATTTCCTCTTCAGAGAAGATGGCATCCTGATCAGATAAGTTGATAGGCTCCATGTTCAGAAATTGCAGGTCGACAGTAAAATCCCTCGCCTTCGCAGAGCCCAGAATCTCCTTATACGCCTGATGGAAAGCAGACTCCTTGCCATATTGATCGGTGATGATCTGCCCTCTGACCGATATCGCCGGGATGTAATTATGAGCCTTCCTCCCGTTCGCAAACAGCTGGAAGAATTTTGAGTTTGCATCGCCCTCCCGAAGCCATTTAATCCTAGAACGCTGCCTGGCAATCGTTCTTTCCAGCGAAGCCAGGCCAAGCAGGTTTTTTTCAATGTCCCACGAAGCCATCTCTCCTCAGCAGTCAGGCTTCTATCCTCCATGGCCTTATCAAAAAGCTTGATGACCAATCTCGTGGTTGCCATTTGGATTTTGACATTGCCAATCTTTTTCTGCCCCCAAGCCATGAGGAATTTAGCGGTGTTCCTAAAGAGCTCATCCAGCCACTTATACGGATCCGAGATGCCCGGCTCGCAGACCCAGGCCTCCTTAACTGCCTCCTCAAATCCATCTATCTTGGTCCAGAATACTTCAAACCTGAAGCACCTGGGGGTGAGATTGTGTTCCTCCAACGCAAGGTGCAGGGGGCAGTGGTCAGAGACATCCGTTGACAGAGCTTGGAGCACGCAGTTTGGGTATTCCAGTTCCCAATCAACCGACACAAGAGCGCGATCGATCTTGGTGAGGGTGGCAAGCTCTCGCTCATTGCTCCAAGTGAATTTGCGCCCATGTAGGAATAATTCTTTAAGCTCTATGTTATCAATAAAACACCTAAATCGTCCCATCATTCTCCGGTCAATATTGGCGTTGCTCTTGTCAGCAGCACAAAGGATGAGATTGAAATCTCCAATGACCATCCAAGGTCCTAGGCAAAGAGCACGCCTTTCCACCAACTCATCAAGAAAGGCAATTTTCCACGTCCTCTTGTGGCCCATACACAACCGATAGCCACCAGGGCGATCCCACCAGGGGGGTAACATAGCCCGTGATGAAGTTAGAGTCATTGACAAGGTTAGAGATGTGGACAAGGTTAGATTTCCACGCTAACAGGATGCCTCCACGAGTCCCATTGGCCGGAGATAAGCGAAGCCATCATAAGCCGGACCAATACATTGCATAATAGTAAACCTGTCCACAACAGCCAATTTTGTCTCCTGGATACATATGATAGCCGCAGTGATAGAATCTACAAATTCTCTAAGGGCCTTCTTCTTGGCCGGACTATTCTCTAAGGGCCTGCGGTGTAGGTGGATCACAAATCTATAGTACTAACAAAATCAAGGTGTAGGTGGATCACAAATTTGCTGCTATAGCTTGGTGGCAAGCATTGCGCACCCCACTCATGAGGTCGTGCGGTCGACAGCCAGCCCGCTCGACACCCATTTTTTGTTATAATATTTCACAGGACAGACCAACACCGCAGGTCGGCGCACGTGTGACAAGTCCCCTATTTTTGGCAGAAAACAGTAGTTTGAAAATGGCAACAACTTGCTCATTTCAAATCCAAATCTAACAAATTAAATATGTATTCCTATTAAGAAAGTGTGTTCTATCCATTTATAAATTTTTCCCACTGCTTTGGTTAAATTGAAATTGGTGCAATTAAAAATATTTAATTACTCCTTAAAGTTTGCAAAAATCATAACTTAATATCTATAAATTCAAATAATATATTTTCTCACTATTTTACTTGTAACTAATGCAACGTCACACCAATGTTGCAATATCTTTTCGAATACTACCACACATAGTTATTATGTTGAAATACCTAGTCTCTATTACAACAAAATGGCTGCCTCGCGCAATGGAATTTGTTTGTTGCAATATCACTGTCCTATTGCAACGCCGATATAGTTTGTTGCAATAGGTAGCCACTTTCTTACAACAATATGTGTAACTAATGCAACGTGATGTTGATGTTGCAATATATTTCCGAATATTGCCACAAATAGTTATTCTGATGAAATACCTAGTCTGTATCACAACAAAATAACTGCCCTCGCGCAACAGATTTTTTTGTCGCAATACCGCTACCATATTGCAACACTGACACAGTTCGTTGCAATATTAGGCCTCTATTGCAACAAATTTAGTATTTATCGTGACCATACTAAGTTACGGCAATATGTGCGGCCTATTACCACAACCGGAGAATTTGTGGTAATATTGTGTTTTATTGCAACAAAACATGGTTGTAGCAATAAATTTTGTTGCAATAGACCGGAATCCTTGTAAGCATACTCTAGGGCAGCCGGTCAACACGACCGGCTGACGGACCCTTGGTACAGGCGGCGCGGCCCCCGGTGGCGATCATGGATATCGACAGCGTCGGCCATGATCTTGAAGCAATGGCTAGGGTTTGGATCGGGGTTAGGCTAATACCATGTAAGAAGGAATAGAGAGGGAATTGGTGGAATTGTTGATTATATTGTTGAGCCTCGTAGGCATATACATAGGAGTACATGATCTTCTTGAAGTACAAGGCAAGATAAAATAAATTGTACAATGTCCTATGTTTTAAAATAATCTTGATAATCAACATACACGCAAGAGCGCTGTAATAGGTAACTTACGCTGACTCAAGGGCCTAGCGCAGTTAACTAGGACAGACATGTGTTTCAATTATTTTCTCATTGGCAGCACCCTCGTTCTTCACTGAGATGCTAATGGCATATTTTGAAAAGATTATTTCAATTGTTCGCCGAGTTCAATGCTGCTTCATTGAATATGTTTAATAATCAGCGTATTATGATTTTCGTGTAGTAGAAGTAGACTCTACAACTGTAGCATTACAAGTTTATTAGTCTAATATAGTTTTTTTAATGAGAAAGAAAAACATTTTTCAAGAATGAGAAAGAGTAATTTTAATGGATGCAAACTGAATTTATTTATTTTTTGAACGGTCACCGGGGGGAGAGCTTCCCCACCTGAATATATTACCACTCAAAAGAGGAGAGTAGAATTACAACAGTAGTTCAGTTTACAACAACAATTGTTAATGAATAGCAGAAAAGAGGAAATTAAGCCATTTCTTAGCAGAGGTATTGTCTTCTTTCTTTTTGAACGGGTAGACCCAGAGGGAGAAATCTGCTACAATGTTACGTATTGTAGTTCTGTGGGGGTGATCCTCGTTTCGGAAGATGAGGGCGTTTCTCGAATCCCATATCTTCCATGCAACAGTCAGAGCGACCGAAGGCCAGATGTTGGGGTTGAGGCCAAGAATCGTAGGGTGGTTGTGCAGATCATCCAGGGAGGTTGGCGATGGCAGACCCAAGGAGGACCAAACCTGGGCTGCGTAGGAACAGTTGGAGATGAGATGGAGTGCACCTCATGCGGGTCTTGGCATCGGGGGCAAGCAGTTGATTGGGCGATATGCTTGTGAAACATGTTGGCTTTTGTGTTTAGCCGATCGCGGAGGAGAAGCCAGGCGACTCGACTTTGATCGGCACCTTGGAGGCCCAGACAAAGTCGTGGTGGGGGTCAGCGTAGTCTTCAGCAATAATGGAGGAGTAGGCGTTCTTGGCAGAGAACGGCAGCCCATGGGAGAGGGACCGTTCGTCAGATCGATCTTCCTGCTGAAAATCCTGCAACAGCAACAACACACAATCCAACTCGCGAGCAGCAGCATTAGATAGACGGTTCCGCAGGTTTGTTAATAAGCCTTTTTGCCAAATTGTAGCCACTAGAACCTTGTCATCCAACGAGTGTGAGTGTAGGTTGGGGAATGATTTGTGGAGAGGCGACTGTAGTAGCCATTTGTCTAACCAAAAGAAGGTCGAAAGCCCATTGTAAGTGATCACAAATGAGTGCTCGATGAGCAGAGGCAAATTTTTTTTGATAATTTTCCAGAGGAAGGAGGGCCTTGGAGTTTTTGCTGAGATGCCAAGAGTATATTGTTGGTGATACCACTGTGTCCAAGGGACGTTTGGGTTCTGCAAAATCTTGAATGAGAATTTCATAAGCAAGCAGCGGTTCTGAATTTCGAGATTTTTAATGCCTAGACCACCAGTATCTTTCGGTTTGCAAACGTTATACCACGCGACTAAACAGCTTGCACCCGTGCAAGTTGCCTCATTAGACCAGAAGAACACCCTCCGAATGGCGTCAAGTTTTGCTATAATTGACTTAGGTAGACGAAAAACTGACATAAAATAGACTGTTAGTGAGTCTAGGACTGCAGTTAGCAGAGTCACGCGAGCACCGCGTGAAAGAAGACGCGCTACCCAGCCGAAGAGGAATTCCCGAAAGCTGTCAATGATCGGGTCAAGGTCGTGGAGCGGCGCTTTGTGGGAGAGAGGAAGGCCTAGGTACATTAGTGGAAAGGAGGATAATGAGCATCCAATAGCAGTGGCGATGTTGTTTTGCATGGATGGATTAGTAGCGATGGTGAGGAGTGCCGTTTTCTGGAAGTTGATAAGCAGCCCCGTTGCAGGGCAAAATCGTGGAGTGTTTTTAGGGTTAAGGTGGCTGCATCGTTAGCAGCAGCGATGATAAGGGTATCGTCGGCGTATTGCAGCGTCACAGGTGGTTCGTTTGGTCGTACTGGGTGGCAAAGAACATTCTGTTGGAAAGCACTGGCAATCAATCTTTGAAGGACATCTGCAACGATGATGAACAAGTATGGCGAGAAGGGGTCTCCTTGTCGTAAGCCGCATCTACATTGGATCCAGGGCCGGAATGCCATTTAGGAGGACGGCCATTTCAAAGGTAGAGAATGTCTTGGACCCAGAGCAGAAAGTTGGAGGGAACCCTCGAACTTGTAGGATTTGAAAGAGGGAGGACCAGCAGAAGGAGTCAAAAGCTTTCCTGAAATCAAGCTTGAAGACCATGGTCGGCGCTTTACGTGTGTGGCAAGCACTTAGGATATCAGCTGCATAAATAAAGTTTTCAGCGATGTTGCGTCCGTGAAGGAAACCCGTTTGATCATAATGAATGAGCAGTGGGATTAGAGGCTTGACCCTGTTTGTGAGGACTTTGGCAACTGCTTTTGGAGTACAGTTTTGAAGAGAGATTGGTCTAAAAGCATCTGGGGACGTTGGCGCCAGGGCTTTGGGGAGGAGAATCATGAAGGCTCGGTTAAAGCGTTCAAGTGAAGCCGTCTGATCATGGAAGGCAGAGAAGAATGGTAGTATGGACTGTTTGATATCATTCCAAAATTTTCTGAAGAAGATGGGTCCAAAGCCATCCATGCCGGGGCTTGCATTTGCATTCATGGTGAGAAAAGCCCGTGGATTTCGTCATGTGAGAAGGGTTGTGCAAGATCTGAAAGTTGGGGGAGGGGAGAGGGGTATAGATGCTGTAGACTGAAATTCCATGTGGCATTTTTTGTATTCCCGATTAGTTGTTGGAAGTAGTTTTTCAGGATATTTGCTTTTTGTTCGTGCAGGAAAACTTCGGAGGAGTTATGAATAAGCAGCGGGATTTTGTTTGAGCGAGAACACTGTGTAGCATAAGCGTGGAAGAACCTAGAATTTTCGTCTCCATCAATGGCGACTCTTATCTTCCCCCTCTGTTTCCAGAATGCGATTTTTTGTTTGATAGCACTTTGCAGCAAGTTAGAAATGACCAGCCTAAGATTCTGCTCGGGAGGAGATAGAGGAGCGAATTCCTCGTTTAGGTCGAGAGCCTGGATTGCCACTTTGCAATTGTTTTCCCGTTGGCAGATGGGCTGCAACTTCTTGGCCCAAGATTTTAGGGCTGATCGTGTTTTTTTGATGTTTTGGGCGAGAGAAGCTGCTGGATCGGCGGGAGGCCCGTGGTTGTTGGGCCGCCAACAAGCCTGCACAGTGTTGGTACAGGCCTGGAATGAGGTCCATAAGCGTTCAAATCTAAAAAGGCGGGAAGAAGGGACTGCCGTAGATATAGTGACTAGAAGAGGAACGTGATCGGAGACGAATCTAGTGAGAGAGGTTAGGTGCGTGTTTGGGAAGAGAGCATCCCAGGGTAGGTTGATAAGTACTCTATCTAAGCGTATTAGCGTAGGTAAATTGTCTGTCAAGAAGTGGGAGCTCTAATAGAGCAAGTTGATCAATTGTGTCATTGAAGGCATCGGCCTCCGATCGTCTAAAGTTGTTGTTGTTCCTCTCATTAGGGAATCAGGTAAGGTTAAAGTCTCTGATGAATAGCCAGGGGGATGGATTTGGAGGTTCTATGAGCTTAAGTTCTTCTAGAAAGTCTAGTTTTAGGTCTCGTTGTGAGGGGGCGTAGACGTTAGTGATGAAGATGTGGTGTGGCGAGGCAAGGCATGATAGAGTTAAGGTAGAAGCGAAACGGTTGTATTGACAGTTGAGAAGCGAAAAATGCGTGAGTTAGAAGCAGAGAGGATTCCACCCGCAGATCCGATTGCGTCGAGGTGGTTATTAGAATCTAGGAAACGTGGCAAGATCGATCTTAGTTTGATGGAGTCTGGTTTTTGCAGTTTTGTTTCTTGTAGCAAGAGCGATAGATGGCCTTAATTGATTTATTTCAGAGAACACGTTAGCGCACTTGTCATTATCTCCTAACCCTCAAACATTCCAGGACACGATAGAGTACGTTTCGTTTTTCATCATGGAAACTTAACTTGACACCTTACATAGGGGCGAGATGCAAAAGAGAACCATCTCGGTTCCTGATACACTTGGACGAGTTGACAGAATAAGGAGTGAGCAGCATTACAACTAGCATAAGCTTAAGATAACAGCTACGGGGGGTGCGATGCACCGGATACAAGGATAGCACGGGCCGCCACTCATGTGGCCGAGGGGGAGAGAGCGCATCATGGAGATCCCAGGTCACCGGAGCCCGAGGCGATGTCGTCGACCATCTCGGCGGCGCCAGTAGCAGAAGAAGGCGTGCAGCTCCTCCGGCGATGGCGGTCCGCGAAAGGTTGCCACGAACCCTGTCTCATCGCAGAGACGAGCATGGATGAGAGCGTCAGAGAGATCCTTTGATGCAGCGGACAGGTCGAGCTTCTTGGCCTTGGAGCGCATGGCCTTGGTAGTCATGGAGGAGTAGATAGGAGGATCAATCTTGGCCAAATGAGCACTGCGCCTGGCCTTGATGCCAGAGTCGGCAGCCATCTTTGCACGTCTGCTAATGCGCCTGGCTAGACACTCGTGTGGCAGCTCAGGAGGCAGGTCCAGAGGCTGGACTACGGGAACCACCGGGGGGAGAGGTGCCGGAGGGGCAGGTGGGGCTGGGGGGGGATGGTGCATGGGGCTGAGGAGGCGGAGTGGGTGGGGCTGGCGGTCTGGCGGGCGTGAGTGGCGTGTGCGTGCGTGTCGAGGCGGGGAGAGGGGAAGCGAGCGGGATGAGTCCATGGGCGTGGACCAGCATAGCGACCGGCATGCCATCCACCATAACAGCAAGGATCGGGATGCCATCGAGAGGCTGATCCGCCGAAGGAGAAGGAGGAGGGCCCGATGGCGACTCCGGTGTGCAGGCAAATGGGGACATGGCCGTGGCGATGTTGCGGATCTGCGAGATGGTGTTGGGAGATAGAGGAGGATTGGATATTTGGGAAGAGAGGGAGCTGTTATCCCCGTCCTCAGAGGAGAAAGGAGAGGCCCCAGAGCCGTGCCAGAAGAGCATGCAGCTCTCTAGCTTAACGACGGCGACATCGTTGTCGAGCAAAGCACCATGAGGCGGTGGGAGGAGGACGAAATCGCGAGCAACCATGACAAGTGCACGAATCTGGAGTGATCACCACAGGCGATCTTTGGTCGGCGGAGACAAAGTCTCCAAGGTGAGAGAAGAAGTACTCTGCCCCCTCAGGGTGCCAGAGCTCATCAGGGTAGTCGAATGCCTCGATCTCGGCCATGTGGATGAAGATGGATGTGGATCTATTGTCTGCGTGTTTAGGCCTTTCGAAGAAGAGGGTGTTGCCCTCATGGTGGATGGGGCCGTGTCCAGTGGCCGCGAGGTGCTCCTCTGCATCGGCAAAGGAGAGGCGCGCGGCACCGCATGCGGAGGAGGTGAGGCCGAAGGTAGGGTTGTTGTGGTGGCGTGCGATGGCCTGGCGGATGAACCAGAAGGGGGTTGTGCATGGGGGTGGCTAGGTGAACGTAGGCTAGGTTATCAACCTGGCGAACCAGGCAGGTTGGAGGGACTAGGAGGGGGATGTGCGGCTCCGGGGAAGAGAAGCATGAGGCCGATGTGGGTGCAGTGGCGGGTGGGGGTGGGGGAGGAGTGGAGAAGGATGGCACCGGTGGCGAGGAGGAGGAGGTGCGTGGCCCGAAGATGAGCGGGAGGCGGAATGGTGGCAGATCGGGGGTGAAGACGCAGTGGGAGCCGAACCAGATCAGCGCTCCGTCGGAACGCCTGGAGCCCGCCGAGGAGCCGGAAGCGGTGTGGGTGCCGGTCATGTGCGCCATTGGGCTGCATGGCGGACGCACAAAGGCCGGGTTAGTACTTGGTGAAGGGGGCATAGTAGGGAAATAAGGAAGGACTCGTATGGCCTTGCACCTGAAGCTCCGGTGGCCGGAGCACCAGCAGCGGGAGCACCGGACGGAGTCGCGACAGTCGGCAACGTTGTGGTCAGAAGCAAGGCACTGGAAGCAGCGAGCCTTCTTCTTGCGGGTGTAGTAGTGGTGGATGTGCTTGGGGCTAGCCATCGGAGGAGGGTGTGATTTATAGGCCGGAGGGGCCGATGGGTTGGAGGGGGGAGATGCAGAGAGCCGAGGCGGGGGACTGAGCAAAACCTCCCGGTAGCTGCGCGGGACCTGTAGCGGAGTGGAGATCGAAGAGCTCGCAGGGATGGCAGCAGTGGCAGTGGCGTGGGCTTGGTTAATGGCGATCTCGGGATGGAGCTGAGGGGACGGGGCGGAGAGTAGGCTGACGGAGGTAGGGGAGGCAGATGGTAGAATAGACGTGATGATGGGCGCATGCGTGTGCATGCAAGCGTTGGATATATCATGCGGTGAAGGTGGGCGGGTGGAGGCATGCGGTCCCACAGATTCAGTGATAGTAGGGTTTGATTTCGCGTGCACAACGACATCTGGGGGGTCGAGCAGGCCGCACAGCCGACCGGGGGGCGGCTGTGGCGACTCAGGTGGGTCTGTGCGGCAGTGGGATGCGATGGGAAGCGATGGAGCACGCCGTTCAAAGCCGTATCATTGAAAAAACCAGGCTGATCGATGGAGGGTACAGCGCAGCCCGCCATGGTCTTGTTTTCTTTCTGGGGCGAGGATGCAGCGAGACGCGACGGAAGAGGCCGAGGGGATGAGGGGCTGCGTGTCCGATGCCATCGAGTGCATTGTGGTCAACCGAGGCATTGCCAGGGGAATCCGCGCATGGAACAGTGCGGTGTATCTCTGTGGACAGATGAGGGAGATCCTGTGCGAGTAGTTTAGTCGATGGGTGCGGTCTGAGCAAGGACGTGGGGTGGTTAGGCACGATGGGAGCGTTCGAGTCAATTGAGTCCGGTACAAACATAACTGGCAGCGGTACCGATCGCACTGTGTGTGACGCTCGGTCAAGGGAGTCAAAGAGGCGGAGTTCAAAATTTGAAAATTGTATTGGAGCACGACGGAGGACTTCTGTTCTTACATTGACCGAGTACACATGCACTAGGAACAAGTTTGGGGCAAGTGTGACAGCGTGAAAGACACGTTGGAAAGAAAACTGGTGGTCTAATGCATTATTAATCAGGGTTTCATTTGCGCAAACTGACTTAGAAAAGAAAACTACCCATATTGGTGTGGTGGGTTTATGAGTTAAACATGTGGTGGGTGTGGTGACAAGGCAGTGGTACGTTGAGAAAATTAGCTTATTGAACGAAATGCCAGGCCGGAACAGTTGTACCTTTGCATGTGATCGCGGTGGGTCGAGCACTGTGGGAGCCGCAGGAGAAACAGGTGGCAGCCGACCGTTGACGATGCCGGGTCCCCGTTGCATGGGTGGCATGCACGGGGGGGGGGGGAGCGTGGGGGCTCGTCGACGACGATGCGAGATGGCACCATCGCAGGTAGGAGCGGCGATGGCGGTCGTTCCGCCGGCAAGGCCAGCGCGCGTCTTGAGGCGCGACGGTGATGGTGGCTAACATGCGGGGAGCCACAACAGGGGAGCATGCCGCCATGAGCCTGGCAACATGATTAGAGGATACCGGCACAGTGAAAACTGCGTTTGATATTCGCTCAACGGAGATGGAGCGCGCCTCTCCACCAAAGCGGAACGAGAGGAGCGTGGCCATCAGAGTGTTGTCAACCGTAAAGTCGGCTTTGTGAACGAAGAAGATGATTTTTGTTGGCGAAGCGGAGGTGAGTGGCGTTATGAAGACGCTGGACGAGAACAGATCAAGGATGTTGCGTGCAAAGTCAACACCTGGCGATGGGAGGAACCCAAGCTGAGAGCGAAGAAATGCTTCAGCGTGGCCAAAACGATCTCCAATGTCGAATTTTGGCTTTTGGTAGATGGGTGGCTGGTGTGTGAGAGAGGGAGGCGGTGGGAAAGGAAGAAACTTGACGGAATGAGTGGTGGCGACGAGGATGGGTTCGATGATGAGAGCTCGAACGATGCGCATGTCAGGGAACGAAATGCGAAAGAGCTTCTCTTGGAGTCGAGTAGTCTGGAAGGCGGGAGCGTTGCCACCCAGGCATGCTTGCATGAGGACGGCCACAAGCTCCCCGTCGAGGTCAAGCGAGGAGTGGTGGACATGCACGGAGAGGAAGCATGGCGGCTCGTGGCGGCGCGGGTTGATGTGCTTGGAGAGGCAGCGCCATACCTGGGCTTGGAAGTCATCGCCCATGGCGTCTCCAACGCCAAGGGCGGCGCGCAGGGCCTTGGCAGTGGGGGAATCCTTCCATGCAATGGGGTCGTGGAATGTGGCCGACGCCGGAGACTGGAGGAGGGAGTTGGCGGCCGGAGTAGGTGTGAGGGACGTGGATGGGGCAGGGGAACCGGAGGGGAGCGGGAGCGAGAGGAGAGCCATCCTCGACCTCGAAGGACCGTGCAGGGACCGCAAACTGAATTTATGACATCACTGAGAGGAAATACATATAGTTAGTAGGTATTAGTGAGTAATTATACAGAGAATTATGAAAATGATTTCCCTCCTACAAATAACGTTACCATGCATGTTTATCCAAAAAGCGTTTACTTCCATTCTTAGCTAGCAGTCACATGACCCATCCCTCACCCCGCTCCATTGCTATAAAATCCCCACCATAGACTACAAGCAATCACACAAAACGAACAGTACTTAGTTACACATCTCTAGCGAATCCAGAAAGATGGTGTCCTCCTCTGGTTCCACTGCGTTCACCCTGCCAGCCGACTCGTCATCGTCTTCCAACAAGGAGGTGCAGGTAGGCACGTTTAAGTGCAGGTTTTGCCCATGCACTTTCAAGACCGTGCGGGGGCGGGCCAGCCACCAGAAGGTGCACAACCACAAGCCGCGCATGGAGCGTCGTCCCGCTTTGTCCCTGCCGCGCATGACCTGGGCGCCGTCGTACGCCACCTACTTGCACAACGCTCGCCTGCATGCCAACCTGTTTGCCGCCCACTACTACCTCAGGCCCCGCTTCATGTCGCCTTCGTTGCCATGGCAAACCGGCACAAGCCTTGCTCTGGCTCAACCATCCTCTGCAGTGTTGGCGCCGGCGGCCGGCCGCTACCACGGGACTGGAGATGGAGGTCACCTGGCACGCCAGCAAGGGGTGCGTGAAGTGAATCAGGAAGAGACTACTTCTGACGGGATTGATCTCACATTGAAGCTCTAGGATTAAGGCTTGGATTGTTTTGGGGTCACCTAAATGTTTAAGTTGTTCCGTTAAGTTATCTGAATTCTGTATTTGCTTCGCTTTACTTTAGTTGTGCTCAATCATATTTGCCTGCGATTCAAAGATGTGATCGGTTGATGTACCCAGCAAGCAAAGTTCAATTCAACCAAATGGTTATATCGGGATGGTTTTTTTATAATGTGCGTATTGTTATTTGGAAGGATGATCCATCTGTTTAAACTGAACACTGATATGAGTTGGAAAAACTCATGGTATGGAACTGGGTCAAATTATTTAGTTCTCAATCCAAGAGAGTTGTAAAACACGAAGTAGGTACTTGTGGTCTAATCTTTTATACACAGCATGTCTCTTAGAATTTAGTTGAGTTTTGCTCCTTAACATCACCCTTCACAAAAGTGCTTTATTCCCAATGTACATCAATTGTGAAGATATATCTAATAAGTCCCGGATTTATAACGGTAATATGGTCTATCATATGTGATATGGCCGATATTCGATTGTTTTCATCTCTTAGATTCAGGTATGTCATGCACCTCACCCAGGGGCAGCAAGTGTCCACTCTTCGTGAAAAAGTGCATGTTCCACTTCTCGAACATTGTATTAGACAAAAGAAAATATGATCGACGGAAAATAAAAGTGATATTTTCTTATATATAATTAAGTTGCTTTCAGAAGAGTATTAGATTAGTTTAGTAAAAAATGTGGTGGGCACTTTTAAGAAAAATGCAACTATGTGAAAAAGTGTAAGCTGCACCCAGGATCAAATTTTTTTGCGCCATAAAAATTCCAGACCTCACTAAAATATCCAAAATTACAAAAATAAATAAATCAGATTTCAATGTATCACAATTTTCTGAAATTTAACTAGTTTTACTCAACTTCAATTTGGTTTGAAATTAGCGAGGCTACAAAAATTTCAGTACCCACCAAAATATAGTTGAGATTTTTATACATTAGTTGCACTTTCACAAAATTGAAGTACCGCTTTCAAAACTGACTTTGAGATGAGAAAATATTAGTGTGCTTCATCTTAAATCTACAGTGAACACCAATGGCTTCCTCAAAGTGAGCTTAGTCGACCGCCGCCTCCCCCTGCCCATCGCCGGCAGGATCCGGCCGCCCTCGCCGGCGCGCAGCCTGGATCCCGCCCTTCCTCCTCCTCCCCTCCTTCCGACCCCGCGCCGCTGCTCTCGGCCTCGCTCCGTTCTTCCTCTCCCCTGCCGTCGCGCGTGGCCTCCCAGCTCGGCCGGGGTGCCGGGCGGCAGGATCTCCCTCCCCCGCGCGCGCGTCCTCCTGGCCCGGGGCAGGGGGGCGGCGGCGGTGTCGCTCGGCTTGACGGCGGTCCGGTGACCAGCGGGTGGCGGCGGCAGGCGTGGTGGCGGGGCGGCGTGGTGGTGCTGGGTGACCAACGCCGCGCCCCCGCCCAGATCTGGGCCCGGCGGGCCCCATCTGGGTCCTAGCGGGCCAGCCCCCGGCGTGGCCTCGTTGTCTGTGGCGCGGTGAGGAGGAGGAGCGGCTGGGATATGGGGCGTCGGCGCCGATGGCGTGCCGGCAGCAGCGCGAAGGCGGGAGCTTTACGAGCCCACGAGGGCTCGGCCGGGCCTGTGGGCCCATGGGCCTGGTTTTTCTCCTGCTATTGCGTCCGGACGGCTACCGTCGCTGACGGTGGAGGTGGGGCCCTCCCGCGTGCCGACGGTGTTGATGCCCTTGTCCCGGCTCTGATCCTTCGCCGCACTGCCCTCACTTCGTGGTGCCGTGGTGAGACGGCGTGGGGGCTTCATGACCGTGTTGGCGCAGGGTGGTGGTTGGTTTGGTGGATGGATCCGGAGCGCCCGAGGTGCGGGTTGGGATCGGGGGAAACCCCTGTCGGCGTGGCCGACACCGGCGCGGTGGCGCTTGAGGGTGCCACCTGACCTTCCGGGAGGGCGTCGGGGGCTACCCTGCCTCTCGCCTCGTCGTGTACCGGGGGAAACCCTTGGCAGCAGCGTCGTCATCGTCGCGATCCTTCTTGGAGGTGTTGATAGGTGCCGGCGCTTCGGAGTCTTGGAGCCTAGGGGTAGATTCCGGTGGGCGCAACGATCGCGAGGCTTCTTCGTTTTTTGTTGATCCGCCGTTGTCGGCATTTGTTTATTTTGCTCTTTCTCTGTCGTTTCTTTTGGGCGTGTCTGTGCTGCTTCCGCCCCAGCACATATTCCTGTATGGTTCGGTTGGTTGCTTTGTATACAAAGCGGGGGGAAACCCTTTTCCGGTTTGAAAATTGAGCTTAGTCACATACACTGACAAATAGTATCGTTCGCGCACCCACCATCTGAACATGTTCATTCAGATTGAACATTTCGAGATGTCCTACTCCAATCCATTCATGGAGTTACCGAAGCCACCAAGATGGACCGATTTATGGAAGGATTGTGTGAAGAAATGCAATATCGGCTATTGTTTTATGACTTCACAAACTTCCTAGAAATGGTGAACAAGGCCCTCCTGCTTGAAGACAAGCATCACGCCATAAAAGACATTCGCAATTGCAAAAAGCTGGCACTAGGAAGCTCAGGAAACAACAAGCCCCGTGTTCACCAACCATGACTGCAAGAGTATGCTGCCCCACAAATTCAAGAACCCCAACACCTGCACCCTAACCCAACTCCCAGCAAAACCAGAATGACCACTTTGCCCACATCACTTGTTTTGGTTGTGGCCAGAATTCGTAATGAGCCCCGAATGCTTGCTCCACAATGGCCTGGCATGAACATATTTCATATTTGACACGAACAATGTCTGATGGCCAACATCCTTCAGTCTAGACCACATCATTTTCCCAGCGAAAACATCGCACATGCAGACCTGGGTGTGGCGGTTCTAAATCTGTAGCACATTTCAAACGAGGTGAAGCTTGCCTCCACTTGCAGGTAGGGGGGGGTTAGATCTTTCCTGGTGGACGGAGGCATTTCCGCAGCGTCCACAGACTGCGTGTAGCACCGGCAAGGTCAAAGATGGAGACCACGGTGACTTGTCTGATCGCCAGGAATGACCGACCTGATGCGGCTATTCAGGTCTTCGTGGAACAACGTCTACACTCTGTCCACCCCGACGCCCCAGAAGGCGACACTGTAAGATAAAGTGAGCCGCGTCATGGCCATTTAGTTCCCAGAGACGGACTGCGAGGACAACACGATGTAGCGAAATAGCAGCCCCCGCATCTCGGCTAGCATAATCACAAGGTCCTTAGCAAAGGAATTGACGATCCACTATCCGTCGACGTCCATGTACAATGATCTAATGTAGGCCTCCCCGAGTTTGTCGTTGGCTGACGGGAGCGATGGTGCCGCACGTGAATGGGTTGAGCAGCTTCAAAGATTAGGTGCCTCCTATGGTAAAGAAGAAAGGGCCTTGCTGCCATTGCAGAGTCACAAGTGAGCTCCTCTTATTGAACAAATCAAAAATTCCCCCTTTTCTTTGTTTGTTTCTCTACGAGATATTATCCACCAGCAACAAACCGACGTAACCCTTGACCAAGAAGCAAGATTTGGGACACCAGTGCCAACCACGATGCCGCACATAACGGGTTGAGTTTTCATGACATATCCATGATGCGGCCCTACAATCTCGGACTTCTTTGAATAGTGGAGGGTGCCGCCATGGTCTCAAGGAAAGGAGAGTGAAATTGATTGCTGGCTACAAATTAGGTGGTTGGTGGCTGGCCAAGATGATCACGATCCTGGATGGTGAGAGGGGGCAGTGCTAGTTTTGCATAATGAGAAATGTAAATTACACTTTCTTTCACAAAACTTCAACTTAATGAAAAAGTGCAAGTTGCACCATTGAAATTTTGCTAACTCAAAAATTCTAGATCTCACTGAAATATCCAAATTTCAGGAGATTAAAAATTCTTTTGGATTTTGATCTATCAAAATTCATGGGCACTGAGTAACTTTATCTAATTTAAATTTGCTTTGAATCCGCTCGCTTCAAGTCCTTCGAGCCCAGCCTCGGCCGCCTTCCGCCTCGGCAAGTTTGTCCAGGATGTCAACTCCCTCCGATCTCCTCCCACTGCCAACTGTAGTCGTTGTGTACACTGCAGTGAGGTCATCTACTACTTCACCAAATAATTCATCTGACTGTCCAAGACTGGGCTCCTTCCACGAACCCTCTTCCCCGAGTTTAACTCATCAGAGCCTTGGCCAAGTTGATGGGCTACACCGGCTGCATCACTGTTAAGCTGGAGGAGGGGCGAAGATGGAGTTTGCAATACATATGTGATTGATAAAGGGTTGCAGACTTGTGGTGTGGAGAACGAGGATGCTGATGAAGCAACTATCTGTTGTGCAGGATGAGGCAGGTGCCTTCATGGGCCAATATATGATGAACCAATTATGCAATGAGAAGCACCATGGAAGAATGAATGATGTAAACTAAAAACATGACATGAACTTGACAATACCAAAGGGTCCAAGATTGAGTACAGTTATTCTGCATAATGAATGATGAAAACTGACAACATGCCATGAACTTACGGTACCAACGTGTCAAGGATGGTGTACACTTATCATGTAGAATTAGTGACCTTGATCTCCATACAGATACATTACGTAAGTTACCATATTAGCTTACCTGTTTGATTATCTCATGCGACATTAGTCCAATTGAGTTTGCTTCGACGGAATTATAAGCAGATGGGGTTCATACATGTAGACTAAAAGAAAACTTAATGACCCGTCTAATCTGGATGCATCAATATTCCTTATCACTTTCCATATCTTCTAAGATTCTAAGCTCCCTCGGAGTATTGGCTCATGTTGCATTAGGGCTTTAGGGGTCACTGGTGGGCCCACCTGCAAGGGGGTGAATCATTGATGTGTGCTGCCTTTGGATCCATTCCTAGGTGTGTTATGTGCAAGAATAGCTCAACCCAATTCAGGTGATGCACACAACAAAGCAATCAATCGCTTTACCGCCGGTGTAAAAACACATTAAAAAGAAGGAGGCTTAATCACACAAACAGGAGGCTTAACTCCGAGGATGGCACGGTGGATGGAGAAAGTGAGGGTGTTGTCCTACGGGAAGATAGAGAAAGCAAAGGCGGCAGCGACCATGCATTCAGGTTTCAAGAGCGGAGGAACAGAGAAGGGAGGAGGAGGAGAAGGAGCAATGGTGGTGGAGAGCATGCGTCGAGGACGAGAGGGGTTGGTGCTAGGGTTTTAAACACACTCAACGTGATCTACCTCACACCTCCCAGTTCGCGTACGTCAAACCAGAGAAACACCTGCCACTGTCCCTTTGCACCAGAGGACAGCGACCCCCAGTAGTCATCCAACGTCAGCTCAAGCGCTTGTGTGCAAAATGGATGAACGGCCGAGCAGTTAAACAACCAAATGAAAAAGATCGGGCAGCCATAGATCGCTCGCGTGCTCGGATGGCTTGTATTGCCGGGGTAGCCCATCAGGGTTTATAGAATATATGCATAGAATGTGATGGATCAGGTTTGACTTTAACATCAGCAATAGTTGATCATTCCTGACCTCTAGATCTATAATCCATAGGACACCCTGCCTATAGGGTGGCAACACAGACGACCAATTAACCAGATATCTATGAGATAATTTTTGCTACCTTGCCACCGGTTGCATCAGGAATTTCAAACAGAGACATCATACAATATGAGTATGTAATATTGTTTAAGCTGGACTACAATAGAACCAACTTACCATCTAAGGAATTTGTACCGCCAACTATCCAGCTTCTTATCTATCCTCTCGTCAGTGTTTCTCCGGTCACTGTTCGAAGTTTAGTGTTATGAACAGGAAAACATAAATGCTAAAAATATGACATCGGATTTTGAGGCATGGCAAATCGAAAGTTTTTATGACAACTTACGTGTCACAATTTGCCATAAAAATGTTTGATGTGCCATAATTAAAACTCTAATGTCAGATTTGTAGCGGGTCCTAGGAACCCCCCCACCCCCCAAAAAAAATACTTCACCGGCAAACCCCCTCTCCTAATTAAACAAGAAATTTCAAGTTTATGAAAGAAATCCTAAGAACAAATAAATGTTCAAAATAGCTACAAACAGTTTCAAGTTTAGGAAAGTAATCTTAAGAACAGATAAATGTTCAAAACAACAACAAGAAACTATCCGATGTACTGAATTTGTATACGATTACAAACAAATGCAATAGAACTTCTGAAACTGTTTGCCACTTGATGCCTAGAGAACATACATATGATATGTTGCTCTAGGATCATCACAATAAACGGCCGATTGAGGAGTTCAGAACCTGGGATGACGCCATGGCCTATCCGCAGCCCACCAAACCAATGCAGCTAGGATAAGCAAGCTTGGATCATAGATGGCCATGGCATCTAGTGTCTTGGCGCTGCTCCCAGAGCGCGGCGTACTCCTCATCGTCCGGCACGACAAAAGAGAGGAGCTTAGCAGCGTCCTTGTCCAGAACAATAACAATGTTGTCTCTGACCGTCCAGTAGGCAGACCAATGGCCTGCGAAATAAATGGGGTCCAAGTCCCCGTCGTGGATGACTGGCTTGCTGTTATGTGCGGTGGTGGAGACCCACCCGCCGGAGGCGGAAGAGAAGGCACAGACCCTGGCATTGCGGTCCCGAAGGCGAAAGATCATGCACGTCACCATGAAGTTTGAGAGGCTGATGCCCGAGTCCGTGTCCGCATCTTTGCCGTCGAGGAGGAAAGCACCCAGTAGGTTGCAGTAATGGAACCACGACGAGCGAGAGATTTCCTTGTAGCGCCACGCCAAGGGATCGCAGATGAGGAGGCGTGGGGCCCGCGACATATGGAAGAGGAGCAGGAGGCCCCTGATAACCCACAAGTATAGGGGATGAATTGTAGCCTCTTTTGATAAGTAAGAGTGTCGAACCCAACGAGGAGCTAAAGGTTGAACAAATATTCCCTCAAGTTCTATCGACCACCGATACAACTCTACGCATGCCTGACGTTCACTTTACCTAAAACTAGTAAGAAACTAGAAATACTTTGTAGGTGTTTTCGGATAGGTTTACAAGAAAATAAAGAGCGCGTAAATAAAAAGTAGGGGCTGTTTAGATAAAGATACAATAAAGTAAATATAGCGAGTGTCGAAAAGTGGTGGTAGGAGTTGAGAAATTGTCCCTAAGCAATTGACTACTTTACTAGACCGATAGTAAGTTTTATTTGGGAGAGGCCACTGCTAGCATGTCATCCCTGACTTGGAATTCTATGCACTTATGACTGGAACTATTAGCAAGCATCCGCAACTACTATCGTTCATTAAGGTAAAACTCAACCATAGCATTAAAATATATTGGTCCCCCTTCAATCCCGTATGCATCAATTTCTATGCTAGGTTGAAGCTTCTATGACTCTTGCCCTCCAATACATAGTCCTATCAACATACAACTAATCCTATGATGTGATCCACGCGCGCGCTCATATGATAGGCACCAAAGAACAACAACATAACCACAAGCAAATTAAATCAATCATAGCAATTTATCAACCACCGATAGGACAGCGAAAATCTACTCAGACATCATAGGATGGCAACACATCATTGGATAATAATATGAAGCATAAAGCACCATGTTCAAGTAGAGGGTACAGCGGGTTGCGGGAGAGTGGACCGCTGTAGATAGAGGGGGGAAGGTGATGGATATGTTGGTGAAGATCGCGGTGATGATGATGGCCCCCGGCGGCATTCCGGCGCCACCGGAAGAGAGGGGGAGAGAGCCCCCCTCCTTCTTTTTCTTCCTTGACCTTCTCCCTAGATGGGAGAAGGATTTCCCCTCTGGTCCATGGCCTCCATTGCGTGGGAGGGGCAAGAGCCCCTCCGAGATTGGATCCGTCTCTCTCTGTTTCTGCGTTCTCCTTTTCTGCCCTTTCACCGTTTCGTATATATATGGAGATCCGTAACTCCGAATGGATTGAAACCTTCGCCGAGATTTTTTTCTTCTGAAAATTAGCTTTCTGGTGTGCCAAACAAGAGCAGCAACTGCCTTACGGGTGGCCCACGAGGGTTAAGGGCGCGCCCCCTGCCTCGTGGCCACCTCGGGCACCGTCTCGCGTTGATTCTTCTTCCCACATTCTCCAAATATTCCAAAAAATATTCTCCGTCCATTTTTATCCCGTTTGGACTTCGTTTAATATGGGTTTTCTGTTGGGAACGTAGTAATTTCAAAAAATTTCCTACGCACACGCAAGATCATGGTGATGCATAGCAACGAGAGGGGAGAGTGTATGTCCACGTACCCTCGTAGACCGTAAGCGGAAGCGTTATAACAACGCGGTTGATGTAGTCGTACGTCTTCACGATCCGACTGATCCAAGTACCGAACGTACGGCACCTCCGAGTTCTGCACACGTTCAGCTCGATGACGATCCCCGGACTCCGATCCAGCAAAGTGTCGGGGATGAGTTCCACAAGACGACGGGCAGGACGATGATGATGCTCCACCGACGCAGGGCTTCGCCTAAGCTCCGCGACGATATGACTTCTCCGCGCAGGGCTTCGCCTAAGCTCCGCGACAATATGACCAAGTGGAATATGGTGGAGGGGGCACCGCACACGGCTAAGGAACGATCCGTAGATCAACTTGTGTGTCTATGGGGTGCCCCTGCCCCAGATATAAAGGAGGGAGGGAGGAGGAGGCCGGCCCTAGAGAGGGGCGCGCCATGGGGAGTCCTACTCCCACCGGGAGTAGGATTCCCCCTTTCCTAGTCCAACTAGGAGTCCTTCCATATATTAGGAGTAGGAGACAAGGAAGGGGAAGAGAGAAGGGAAGGAAGGAGGGGGTGCGGCCCCTCCCCCTAGTCCACCCGGACTAGGCCATGGGCGCGCGGCCTGCCTTAGGCAGCCCTCTCTCTTTCCGCAGGGCCCAATAAGGCCCAATACTTCTCCCGCGAATTCCCGTAACTCTCTGGTACTCCGAAAAATACCCAATCATTCGAACCTTTCCGAACTCCGAATATAGTCGTCCAATATATCGATCTTTACGTCTCGACCATTTCGAGACTCCTCGTCATGTCCCCGATCTCATCCGGGACTCCGAACTCCTTCGGTACATCAAAACTCATAAACTCATAATATAACTGTCATCGAAACCTTGTTGCGGACCCTACGGGTTCGAGAACTATGTAGACATGACCGAGAACTATTCTTGGTCAATAACCAATAGCGGAACCTGGATGCCCATATTGGTTCCTACATATTCTACGAAGATCTTTATCGGTCAAACCGCATAACAACATACGTTGTTCCCTTTGTCATCGGTATGTTACTTACCCGAGATTCGATCACGGTATCCAATACCTAGTTCAATCTTGTTACCGGTAAGTCTCTTTACTGCTCCGTAATACATCATCTCACAACTAACTCATTAGTTGCAATGCTTGCAAGGCTTATGTGATGTGTATTACCGAGAAGGCCCAGAGATACCTCTCCGACAATCGGAGTGAAAAACCTAATCTCGAAATACGCCAACCCAACATGTACCTTTGGAGACACCTGTAGTACTCCTTTATAATCACCCGATTACGTTGTGACGTTTGGTAGCACCCAAAGTGTTCCTCCGGTAAACGGGGGTTGCATAATCTCATAGTTACAGGAACATGTATAAGTCATGAAGAAAGCAATAGCAACATACTAAACGATCAAGTGCTAGGCTAACGGAATGGGTCAAGTCAATCACATCATTCTCCTAATGATGTGATCTCGTTAATCAAATGACAACTCATGTCTATGGCTAGGAAACTTAACCATCTTTGATTCAACGAGCTAGTCAAGTAGAGGCATACTAGTGACACTATGTTTGTCTATGTATTCACACATGTATCATGTTTCCGGTTAATACAATTCTAGCATGAATAATAAACATTTATCATGAAATAAGGAAATAAATAATAACTTTATTATTGCCTCTAGGGCATATTTCCTTCAGTCTCCCACTTGCACTAGAGTCAATAATCTAGTTCACATCATCATGTGATTCAACACTAATATTCACATATGTATGTGATTAACACCCATAGTTCACATCGTCATGTGACCAACACCCAAAGGGTTTACTAGAGTCAATAATCTAGTTCACATCGCTATGTGATTAACACCCAAAGAGTACTAAGGGATGATCATGTTTTGCTCGTGAGAGAAGCTCACCAACTGGTCTGTCACATTCAGAGCCGTATGTATTTTGCAAATATTCTATGTCTACAATGCTCTGCACGGAGCTACTCTAGCTAATTGTTCCCACTTTCAATATGTATCCAGATTGAGACTTAGAGTCATCTGGATCAGTGTAAAAAGCTTGCATCGATGTAACTCTTTACGACGGTCTCTTTTATCACCTCCATAATCGAGAAATATTTCCTTAGTCCTCACTAAGGATGTTCCTGACCAATGTCCAGTGATCTACTCCTAGATCACTATTGTACTCCCTTGCCAAACTCAGTGTAGGGTATACAATAGATCTGGTACACAGCATGGCATACTTTATAGAACCTATGGCCAAGGCATAGGGAATGACTTTCATTCTCTTTCTATCTTCTGCCGTGGTCGGGTTTTGAGTCTTACTCAATTTCACACCTTGTAACACAGGCAAGAACTCTTTCTTTGACTGTTCCATTTTGAACTACTTCAAAATCTTGTCAAGGTATGTACTCATTGAAAAAACTTATCAAGCGTCTTGATCTATCTCTATAGATCTTGATGCTCAATATGTAAGCAGCTTCACCGAGGTCTTTCTTTGTAAAACTCCTTTCAAACACTCCTTTATGCTTTGCAGAATAATTCTACATTATTTCCGATCAACAATATGTCATTCACATATACTTATCAGAAATGATGTAGTGCTCCCACTAACTTTCTAGTAATTACAGGCCTTTCCAAAAGTCTGTATAAAATCATATGCTTTGATCAACACATCAAAGCGTATATTCCAACTCCGAGATACTTGCACCAGTCCATTGATGGATCGCTGGAGCTTGCACATTTTGTTAGCTCCTTTAGGATTGACAAAACCTTCTGGTTGCATCATATACAACTCTTCTTTAATAAATCGATTAAAGAATGTAGTTTTGACATCCATTTGCCAGATTTCATAAAATGTGGCAATTGCTAACATGATTCGGACAGACTTAAGCATCGCTACAGTTGAGAAAATCCCATTGTAGTCAACACCTTGAACTTGTCGAAAACCTTTTTGTGACAAGTCGAGCTTTGTAGATAGTAACACTACTATCAGTGTCCGTCTTCCTCTTGAAGATCCATTTATTTAACATGGCTTGCTGATCATCGAGCAAGTCAATCAAAGTCCATACTTTGTTCTCATACATGGATCCTATCTCAGATTTCATGGCCTCAAGCCATTTCGCGGAATCTGGGCTCATCATCGCTTCCTCATAGTTCATAGGTTCATCATGGTCTAGTAACATGACTTCTAGAATAGGATTACCGTACCACTCTGGTGCGGATCTTACTCTGAAAGACCTACGAGGTTTGGTAGCAACTTGATCTGAAGTTTCATGATCATCATCATTAACTTCTTCACTAATTGGTGTAGGAATCACTGGAACTGATTCCTGTGATGAACTACTTTCCAATAAGGGAGAAGGTATAATTACCTCATCAAGTTCTACTTTCCTCCCACTCACTTCTTTCGAGAGAAACTTCTTCTCTAGAAAGGATCCATCTTAGCAACGAAAAACTTGCCTTCGGATCTGTGATAGAAGGTGTACCCAATAGTTACCTTTGGGTATTCTATGAAGACGCACTTCTCCGATTTGGGTTTGAGCTTATCAGTGAAAACTTTTTCACATAAGCATCACAACTCCAAACTTTTAAGAAACGACAGCTTAGGGTTTACCGTTAAACCATAGTTCATATGGTGTCGTCTCAACGGATTTAGATGGTGCCCTATTAAACGTGAATGCAGCTGTCTCTAATGCATAACCCCAAAATGATAGTGGTAAACCGATAAGAGACATCATAGATCGCACCATATCAAATAAAGTGCGGTTACGACGTTCGGACACACCATAACATTGTGGTGTTCTTGGTGGCGTGAGCTGTGAAACTATTCCACATTATTTTAATTGAAGACCAAACTCGTAACTCAATTATTCGTCTTTGCGATTAGATCGCAGAAACTTTATTTTCTTGTTACGATGATTTTTCCACTTCAATCTGAAATTCTTTGAACATTTCAACTATTTCAGACTTATGTTTCATCAAGTAGATATACCCATATCTGCTCAAATCATCTTGTGAAAGTCAGAAAATAACGATACTTGCCACGAGCATCAACACTCATTGGATCGCATACATCGGTATGTATTATTTCCAATAAGTCAAGAGCTTGTTCCATTGTTCCGAGAACGGAGTTTTAGTCATCTTGCCCAAACGGCACGGTTCGTAAGCATCAAATGATTCATAATCAAGTGATTCCAAAAGTCCATCAAGATGGAGTTTTCTTCATGCGCTTTACACCAATATGACCTAAACGGCGGTGCCACAAATAAGTTGCACTATCATTATTAACTTTGCATCTTTTGGTTTCAATATTATGAATATGTGTATCACTATGATCGAGATCCAATGAATCATTTTCATTGGGTGTGTAACCATATAAGGTTTTATTCATGTAAATGTAACAACGATTTATTCTCTTACTTAAATGAATAACCGTATTGCAATAAACATGATCAAATCATACTTATGCTCAACACCAAATAACACTTATTTAGGTTCCATACTAATCCCGAAAGTATGGGGAGTGTGCGATGATGATCATATCAATCTTGGAACTACTTCCAACACTCATCTTCACTTCCCCTTCAACTAGTTTCTGTTCATTCTGCAACTCCTGCTTTCAAGTTACTACTCTTAGCAACTGAACCAGTATCAAATACCGAGGGGTTGCTACGAACACCAGTAAAATACACATCAATAATCTGTATCTCAAATATACCTTTGTTCACTTTGCCATCCTTCTTATCCGCCAAATACTTGGGGTAGTTCCGCTTCTAGTGACCAGTTCAATTGCAGCAAAAGCACTTAGTCTCAGGCTTAGGTCCAGACTTGGGTTTCTTCACTCGAGCAGCAACTTGCTTGCCGTTCTTCTTGAAGTTCCCCTTCTTCCCTTTGCCCTTTTCCTTGAGACTAGTGGTCTTGTTTCTCATCAACACTTGATGCTCTTTCTTGATTTCTACCTTCGTCGATTTCAACATCACGAAGAGCTCGGGAATCATTTTCGTTATCCCTTGCATACTATAGTTCATCACGAAGTTCTAGTAACTTAGTGTTGGTGACTAGAGAATTCTGTCAATCACTATCTTATCTGGAAGATTAACTCCCACTTGATTCAAGCGATTGAAGTACCCAGACAATCTGAGAACATGCTCACTAGTTGAGCAATTCTCTTCCATCTTTTAGCTATAGAACTTGTTGGAGACTTCATATCTCTCAACTCGGGTACTTGCTTGAAATATTAACTTCAATTCCTGGATCATCTTATATGGTCCATGACGTTCAAAACGTCTTTGAAGTCCCGATTCTAAGCCGTTAAGCATGGTGCACTAAACTATCAAGTAGTCATCATATTGAGCTAGCCAAACGCTCATAATGTCTCGCATCTGCTCCTGCAATAGGTCTGTCACCTAGCGGTGCATTAAGGACATAATACTTGCAGCAATGAGGATAAACCTCGGATCACGGATCCAATCCGCATCATTGCTACTAACATCTTTCAACACAGTTTTCTAGGAACATATTAAAACAAACATATGAAAGCAACAACGCAAGCTATTGATCTACAACATAATTTGCAAAATACTACCAGGACTAAGTTCATGATAAATTAAAGTTCAATTAATCATATTACTTAAGAACTCCCACTTAGACAAACATCTCTCTAGTCATCTAAGTGATCACGTGATCCAAATCAACTAAACCATAACCGATCATCACGTGAGATGGAGTAGTTTTCAATGGTGAACATCACTATGTTGATCATATCTACTATATGATTCACGCCGACCTTTCGGTCTCCGTGTTCCGAGGCCATATCTGCATATGCTAGGCTCGCCAAGTTTAACTCGAGTATTCCGCGTGTGCAAAACTGGCTTGCACCCGTTGTAGATGGACGTAGATCTTATCACACCCGATCATCACGTGGTGTCTGGGCACGACGAACTTTGGCAACGGTGCATACTCAGGGAGAACACTTCTTGATAATTAGTGAGAGATCATCTTAAAATGCTACCGTCAATCAAAGCAAGAATAAGATGTATAATAGATAAACATCACATGCAATCAAAATATGTGACATGATATGGCCATGATCATCTTGCGCCTTTGATCTCCATCTCCAAAGTACTGTCATGATCTCTATCGTCACACCGCACGACACCATGATCTTCATCATCTTGATCTATATCAATGTGTCATCACATGGTTGTCTCGCCAACTATTGCTCTTGCAACTATTGCTATCGCATAGCGATAAAGTAAAGCAATTATTTGGCACTTGCATCTTATGCAACAAAGAGACAATCATAGGGCTTCTGCCAGTTGCCGATAACTTCAACAAAACATGATCATCTTATACAACAACTTATATCTCATCACGTCTTGACCATATCACATCACAACATGCCCTGCAAAAACAAGTTAGATGCCCTCTACTTTGTTGTTGCAAATTTTACGTGGCTGCTACGGGCTTAGCAAGAACCGTTCTCACCTACGCATCAAAACCACAACGATAGTTTGTCAAATAGACTCCGCTTAACCTTCTCAAGGACCGGGCGTATGCCACACTCAGTTCAACTAAAGTGAGAGAGACAGACACCCGCCAGCCACCTTTAAGCACGAGTGCTCGTAACGGTGAAACCAGTCTCGCGTAAGCGTACGCGTAATGTCGGTCCGGGCCGCTTCATCTCACAATACCGCTGAACCAAAGTATGACATGCTGGTAGGCAGTATGACTTGTATCGCCCATAACTCACTTGTGTTCTACTCGTGCAAAACATCAAACCATAAAAACCTGGCTCGGATGCCACTGTTGGGAACGTAGTAATTTCAAAAAATTTCCTACGCACACGCAAGATCATGGTGATGCATAGCAACGAGAGGGGAGAGTGTATGTCCACGTACCCTCGTAGACCGTAAGCGGAAGCGTTATAACAACGCGGTTGATGTAGTCGCACGCCTTCACGATCCGACCGATCCAAGTACCGAACGACGGCACCTCCGAGTTCTGCACACGTTCAGCTCGATGACGATCCCCGGACTCCGATCCAGCAAAGTGTCGGGATGAGTTCCGTCAAGACGACGGGCGTGGTGGCGATGATGATGCTCCACCGACGCAGGGCTTCGCCTAAGCTCCGCGACGATATGACTTCTCCGGCGCAGGCTTCGCCTAAGCTCCGCGACGATATGACCAAGTGGAATATGGTGGAGGGGGCACCGCACACGGCTAAGGAACGATCCGTAGATCAACTTGTGTGTCTATGGGGTGCCCCTGCCCCGTGATATAAAGGAGGGAGGGAGGAGGAGGCCGCCCTAGAGAGGGCGCCATGGGGAGTCCTACTCCCACCGAGTAGGATTCCCCTTCCTAGTCCAACTAGGAGTCCTTCCATATATTAGGAGTAGGAGACAAGGAAGGGGAAGAGAGAAGGGAAGGAAGGAGGGGTGCGGCCTCCCCAGTCCACCCGGACTAGGCCATGGGGCGCGCGCCTGCCTTAGGCAGCCCTCTCTCTTTCCGCAGGGCCCAATAAGGCCCAATACTTCTCCCGGCGAATTCCCGTAACTCTCTCGGTACTCCGAAAATACCGAATCATTCGAACCTTTCCGAACTCCGAATATAGTCGTCCAATATATCGATCTTTACGTCTCGACCATTTCGAGACTCCTCGTCATGTCCCCGATCTCATCCGGGACTCCGAACTCCTTCGGTACATCAAAACTCATAAACTCATAATATAACCGCCATCGAAACCTTAAGCGTGCGGACCCTACGGGTTCGAGAACTATGTAGACATGACCGAGAACTATTCTTGGTCAATAACCAATAGCGGAACCTGGATGCCCATATTGGTTCCTACATATTCTACGAAGATCTTTATCGGTCAAACCGCATAACAACATACGTTGTTCCCTTTGTCATCGGTATGTTACTTACCCGAGATTCGATCGTCGGTATCCAATACCTAGTTCAATATTGTTACCGGTAAGTCTCTTTACTCGTTCCGTAATACATCATCTCACAACTAACTCATTAGTTGCAATGCTTGCAAGGCTTATGTGATGTGTATTACCGAGAAGGCCCAGAGATACCTCTCCACAATCGGAGTGACAAAACCTAATCTCAAATACGCCAACCCAACATGTACCTTTGGAGACACCTGTAGTACTCCTTTATAATCACCCAGTTACGTTGTGACGTTTGGTAGCACCCAAAGTGTTCCTCCGTAAACGGGGTTGCATAATCTCATAGTTACAGTGAACATGTATAAGTAATGAAGATAGCAATAGCAACATACTAAATTATCAAGTGCTAGTCTAACGGAATGGGTCAAGTCAATCACATCTTTCTCCTAATGATGTGATCTAGTTAATCTAATGACAACTCATGTCTATGGTTAGGAAACTTAACCATCTTTGATTCAACGAGCTAGTCAAGTAGAGGCATACTAGTGACACTATGTTTGTCTATGTATTCACACATGTATCATGTTTCCGGTTAATACAATTCTAGCATGAATAATAAACATTTATCATGAAATAAGGAAATAAATAATAACTTTATTATTGCCTCTAGGGCATATTTCCTTCATTTTCTGCGAAACATAAAACATGCAACAAACAGGAACTGCCACTGGGCACTGGATCAATATGTTACTCCCAAAAATAATATAAATAGTTGCCAAAAGTATATGAAAGTTGTAGAATATTGGCATGGAACAATAAAAAATTATAGATACGACGGAGACGTATCAGCCCCCCGGATGTCGGCGAGCTCCGAGCGGCAATCACCAAATTCCCCCAGCGGGAGGAAGTCGAGCGCCAGTTTTTGATAGGCGATGGTGTCCGCAGGAGGAGGAGATGAAGACGGGGTTAAGGCTAGGCGGGCGTGGGGAGCCGTAGCCTTCCTCGACGCAGTAGTGGCCAATGACGTGGTCGGGTACGCCGTGGAGAGGTCCGAACCGGCGGAGGAAGCCGCCGCTGTCACCCACGATTACACGGTGCCAGCGCTTGCAAGTGCTTGCGGCGCGGACGAGGTGGGCGGGCGAGGGGAGGCGCAAGAACACCAGCTCAAAAAGCTCGTCCAGGAGGACGTCAATCTCGGCCGCCCGTGGGGTTCCCCTCCGGGAATTCTTGCGGCGGCCGGCCATGGCCTGGGCACGTGGATCTGGATCAGAAAAGGTTGGTCTAGGAAATGTGTGCATAATACTGGGTTTCCCCTCATGTAGCACAAGTGAGTCAGTAGCATGCCGGAACTGAAGCGGAAACTCTACCATTTCCATGATGTACCGGCAGCACTGGGCAATATAAAAAGCTTGTCATTTTGCTTTGAGAATACACAGCTATCAAACATGTCAATACGGTATGCGAGGTCTCATCAGAGTCAGCTTTTAGTCAGATGGTACAGGTTTTGCATGCATCTGCTGCCACTCTCTCTTTTCTCTCTTCCATAGTAATTCATCCATTTGTTTCACCTTTAGTAACTTAAATCATTCATATCTCATAAACAAAAATTCCGATTCCAACACTTTTTATATATTTGAACTCCTGACGCAAAGATCTTTAAAACAAGACCGATTTTAGATACATTTTAAATCGGTTTGAAATTCATGAAACATATTTCACATAAATCATATCTATTTCAATATCACATTTTTGGAAAAAAATATTTCACTCTTCTCAAATAAATTGTCACACATTTCAGTTACATATTATTTTCATTTTCAGAACCCACATTTCACTTTTCACTGGCTTGTTTCAGCAAAATAACTTCTATTTCAATTTCATATTTTTAAAATAACATGCTTCATTAATTTGAAATAAACAGTTAAACATTTTCAACTAACCAGTCTCACAAGTTGACATTTCAGTTTGGTATTATTGTCATTTTCAAAGGCCGCATTCAACAAACATCACATATATTTCAGTCCCACAATTTTTAAATAACATTATTTTCACTTTTAGAACCTACATTTCACTTTGCGCTAGCTTGTTTCACAAAAATTACACCTATTTTAAATTCCCAGTACTGAAAAAGCAAATTTCGCTCTTTTGAAGTAAAAAATCATTACACGTTTCATAATTTTCAATTTCACAAGTTGAGATTTTAGTTTCACGTTTTTTTCTAGGTGCATTTCACTTTTCACTGGCTTCTTTCACAAAAATCACATCTATTTCATTTGCACATTTATGAAATAACTTATTTCACTCTTTTGAAATAGAAATGTAACACACTTCGAAATAATTAGTTTCAAAAGTTGACATTTGAGTTTCATATTTGAGTTTAATTTGTTTATGTGAAAAATGTTACTCACATATTTCTAGTGGAATATGTTAGTTTCAGATTTTTCTAGTGAAATGGGTTTATTTCACATATGAAATGTGAAACGTTGAAAATTAAATGTGTTTGAAATATATCCAAAATTGGTCTAGTTTTAAACTTCTTGACCCCAGGAGTCCAAATATATAAAAAGTTTTAAAAACGAGTCTATAGTTCAAAAGATATGGTTGATTAAAATTATCTAAGAGGAAATAAAGTCTATTGATTTGTTCCACGGGTAGAGTGAGAGAAGAGTCTTGCATGCGTACCGTCCCTGACAAAAGGTGTAGTTTCGGGTCCATTATGCTGTCATTGATTTGACTAAAAATAAAGATACAAGAATATACTAGTGCTATACATCTAGGTGGACCATACCGTTTCACGAATCTCAGAAAAAGCGGATGGCCTCAGATCCACCGGTACATCACGGTAACGCTCAAAATGACTTTCCCATGCTGGAACTCACTCGCCGTAAAGCCTCAAAATAAGGGACTGTTTGAGAAGTCAACGGGTTGATGCTTATCTTATGAAGACACGCCCAAGCAAGCAGCACCGAAATGGGATTGGAACCGGATGCCTTTTATGGAAAAATAACATCGCCGTCACCATGGGAGGATGTTTGTTGCAACCCCAAAGAATTTGATGGCCCTCTAACTTTTTTTAAGTAAGTTGATTTTCTAAACCGTTGGATCAAAATCCAACGGCTCTCCTTCATCTTCTTTCTCTAGCCCTAATCCCCATCCAAATCGGAGAAACTTCTTCCTGTTCCAACCGCTTCCTATGGCATGCTTCCCTAGCTCTCCTGCAGTTGCGACACTGCTCCTCGCTGTCGCTTGCCGTGGCGTCCCTACCTCCGGTGAGGAAGCTAACTAATTCGAGTGGCGGTCAGAGCTAAAGACCCCCCCCCCCCCCTCCGCGCACCTTCACGGTTTACCTGCTTCCTCACCTCCACCGATGATGCCCGTCTCCGGCAAGGTCCTGGCTTGGGCTCGCCATGGTCGCGACAGCTCATTGCTGCTTGTTGTCGTCTCTGGCGTGGTGTTGCTCCTGGAATAGTCTTTCACTCTCAAATGAAATAGGACTCAACACATGCTGCAATTTCAGGCAACTTACTAATATAGAAACCTGCCAAAATTTAGTCAAAAACTTTTTACACGCACGATGGAGACATTATTCTCGTGGAAACGTCCGTGTTTAAAATAATTGTTGTGCTGGTCCTAAAAATCATATCCAAACAGTAAATTTGTAAAAATGCAATGCCCATTCAGTGAAAAGTGGATTTTGCGGGAAATGATGGAAATTGTATTTTCAACAATCAATTTAATTTGGACATAAGGAAATCTAGGTCGACTCAGAAGAAAACAGCAAAAAACCGTAACAAACAGGTCAGAAACACACGGCTCAAATTTATAGAAAGAAGAAAACGCGAGCGCGTTCACTCCCGCATACGCCAGAGCAGAACAGCTAGGCACGTTTCAATGCATTCCTCTTCCTCTCTTGCCCGTGAAAACTTTCCAATTTGCTGCCAACTTCTTGCCAATATATTTTATCATCAGCTCCTCCATGATCGATCCATCTGCCCATCTGATGCCCATACGTTGAAATCTACTCTTGCTCCCGATCAAATCCATCTCCATCCATATGACGTGCCGACTCCTCTCGACGGCGACGGCGACGACGAGCATGGCTCGTCCGCTAAGCCCCAGACCTGTTCTTCTGGACGAGTATCGGGACTGGAGCAGTCTGCCGGAGGAGCTCCTGGAGCACATCGGCAAGATGCTCCACTCGCGGCGCGACGCCTTCAAGTTCCGGTCCATGTGCCCGGGCTGGCGCGCCGCGCTGCCGTTCACCAAGTTCTTCGCGCCGATGCTGATGATGCTGCCCTTCTGCCCCAACTCCCCGGACATCGCCGTCACCTTCTTCACAGCGGCAGACGGCGGCGAGACGACCTTCACGAGGAACCTGCCGTCGCTGCGAGGCAAGACACTGCGCGGCTCATCGCATGGGTGGCTGGCGCTCGTCGACGAGGCCGGGTATGTGACACTTCTCAACCCGCTGACAGGGGCCACCGTCGAGCTCCCGCCAGCCGACGAGCGCGTCCTGGCGGCCTCCTATAGCCACTATACATTCCCGGACGGCAACTGGGTCATCCTTCCTGCCGTCCGCGGCCAACACGAGTGGGTCAGGCTAGAAGAGATGAAGAAGAGCGAGATCTTCCGCCAGATCGTGCTCTCCTCGTCCTCGCCCGGCTCCGGGGACTGTGTGGCGATGGCGGCGCTGGCGGAGTCGAGCATCGTCGCGTTCTGCCACGTGGGCGTCGACGCCACATGGACGCTGCTCGACACCAACGTGCCAAAATCCTGCGTCACGTCAGTGGTTCACTTCTGTGGCAGCAGGTTCCTGGCGATCTTCAACGGACATAGCGGCAGGTTTGTCTCCCCGGAAGTGGCAGTAGTGGGAGCGATCTCCATCTGCGACGTTGCCGGCGCAGCTCCTACGGCGACGTGGATTCGATCTTTGCATGCAGCTCCCAAAAAGAAATCGGATTGGGCCTGCAAGTATATGCAAGTGAATGGCGAGCTGTACCTCGTCGCCTCCAAAGTGCCGGGCTGCACCAACCTCTGCCGTGTCTACAAGAGCAATATCTTTGCTAACAGGCCGAAGTGGATCAGGGTGAAGAACGCCCCCGGAGTGACACTGTTCGTGTCGACTAATTTCACGAAGGGCGACAGTGAAGGAGCAGCAAGCGTCTCCGGGTTCAAGGAGAATTCCATCTACTGCATGGACTATAACGTGCACCGTAATCAGTTAGAGTTAAAGATCATTGACATCGCCAATGGGACGTGCGAGTTCCAGCCTTTCCGCGGAAAGATTCAGGATTCAGCTGGGACTCTTTGGTGGATTCAACCCAATCATTGGAAATAAGGTACGTGTCTACAGGTTATTCCATGGAAAACTATTCAGGGTTTCTATTCTTTCGCTATTTATCAAGGGCTATGCAGGCTAGGGCCATCATTTGATTTTTTCTTGAGACCTCTTGCAAGGCTTTATGAAACGTCTGATACGAATGCACTATAGAATCAATCTAATTAAGTTGTCTATAATCACCCGATTGATTCTATTTTCAAAATTGTCATTTGTTTACAGCCGCGTGTGGAAGGTGCACACCAAGGGAAGGATATTAGGCGGTGCTCGTGCAACAGATGGGGCTGCTCAGAGACATCCATGCAGCTACAAAGCCACCTGGAAGCTAGCCTGCGCTTTGTATCTTCTACTCTTTTAGCTAGTCCTCTATTTTGTGTGGATGTTCTTTACAAACCCTTGATGATGTTCTCAGCACAAACCCTTGATGTACCTTTTTGGATGCCTTCATGCTTTATTAATGTCAAAGCCGAGCACCAAGTTCCTTTAGTCTAAAAAACCTACTTGATCCATGTTACTCCCTCCTTTCTTTTATATAAGGTGTATTTGTTTTTTGAAAAGTCAAACGAGTGCATGTTTGACCGAGTTTTTAGAAAAATATATCAATATCCTAAACATGAAATTTATATCATTTGATTCATCATGAAAAGTAGTTTCATATTTTATCTATTAGGTATTGGAGATGTTGTTATTTTATTCTATAATATTGGTCAAAGATTCAAATGGTTGACTTGCACGGAAATCAATAAACCTTATATTCTGGAACGGAGGGAGTATTTTCTAGACAACTAAGTTTAGTTTGTCTTAGAAATATTGACAATTAGGAAGTGGTGACCTGAACTCCTCTACTGGGCCATCCGATTGGCACATTGTAGCGGCATGACTACTTTAGTAGCCGCTTTTTATTTTCATTCATTTTCTCAAAAAACAGGAAAACTTATTTTTTTAATGTGAACATATTATATATTTGGGAACATTTCTTTTAAATGTGTCATTTTTCGAAAAGCACTTACATTTTTTCTAAATGTTGAACAATGTTTTCAAAAGTAAACACTTTTTCAGATTAGCTAGTATATTTTCAAAACGCGAGTATTTTTTCACAGAACTAAAAAATCCAAAAATTACTTAAAATTTACAAATATTTTTTAAATCATACATTTTTCAAATTTGCCCTGTATAGGAAGTTCTAGTGAAGTCTACAAACAACTAAATTTCAGAGGTAGTGTTATATATTGAACTTAAAAATGCAAGTATAATAAAATATGAAAGAAATTTTAATATTTTGTGGATATTTCAGTGAGGTCTGCAATATTTATGTGACAAAAAAGTTGGTCCTTTGAGCACCTAGCTGTTTTTCATACTCACACAGTTGCCCTTTTCTTAAAAGTGAACGTTACATTTGTCACTAAACTAATGTAGTACTGTTCTTCAGAAATAATTAGATACAAGAAAATATGTAAGTTAGATTTAAGAATGCAAATATATTATATATACACAACCTAACTAATAATTGAGCACAATTATTTGGTGATGTGTAGTACAAGTGTATTTTATTTATAAATTCCGGAGTAACATTACAGAAAATTTATTAATTTTTCATGTATAGGAATTTCAAGTGAAGTCTATAAAGAACTAGATTTCCTAGTTAGTTTTATACTGTATTGAACTTAAAATGCAAGTATATTAAAATCGGAAAGATTTTTTTCAAAAATCGGATATTTGAGCGAGGTCCAGAATATTTATGTGACAAAAAGTTGGTCCCTGGTGCAGCTAGCAGTTTTTCACACTCACACAATTGCCCTTTCATAGAAGTGCAAGTAACATTTTCACTAAACGAATTTGATGATCTGCAGGAATAAATTAGATACAAGAAAATATCATTTGTGTTTTCTAGTCCTAATTCTCAAATCGTTCGTTTTTTCTTATGTTTAAGTCAATTTTTGAAAAGTGGAATATGCACTATTTCCGCAAACAGTGGAGATTTGGTTCCCCGGGGTGGCGTGCCTCCTACGAGCGGGGTACAATAGTTTCAGAGTGAGGTCAAACAATTTAGGTGACTCAAAAATTACTTTATACAGAAAACTCATCTTAGAAAGGGAAAAAAGCACTCAGCTTACATAAGTACTGCACTATGCCGAGTACTATCCAACATCGCACCCGGCTTACGTGTTTCCTTTTGTTTTTTAAAATGTCCTAATGTAAGCCAGTGCCCGATACAAAATCACTTGAACTACAGTTGTGGAATTTTTCCCATGCATTTTCAACTAGATATGAAGTATGTTTTTTTTTCATTTTACCATTCTTTTATTGTATTTTCTTTCTCTCCCCTCTCTTTCTCGCCCATTCTGTCCTGTCAGTTTTTGGCTCCCCATTCTATTCCTTGAATGTCAACCGATGCGCGATCTTATCAGACTGCTTGAGCATGACCATTAGCCGACAGCCCGGCGCCGACACCAGGTACTTGCGGTGGTCGCGGGCTGCCCTGGCGCAACGACCACACTGGTGAACACGTGATATGTCTCCAACGTTTCTATAATTTTTTATTGTTCCATGCTAATAATATTATCTATTTTGGATGTTTTATATGCATTAATATGCTATTTTATACTTCCTCCGTTCCTAAATAATTGTCTTTCTAGCCATCTCAAATAGACTACAACATACGGATGTATGTAGACATGTTTTAGAGTGTAGATTCACTCATTTTGCTCCGTATGTAGTCACTTGTTGAAATCTCTAGAAAGACAATTATTTAGGAACGGAAGGAGTATGATTTTGGGACTAACCTATTAACCTAGAGCCCAATGACAGTTTCTGTTTTTTCCCTGTTTTAAAGTTTCGTAGAAAAGGAATACCAAACGGAGTCAAAATGGAATAAAACTTTTGCGATAATTTTTTTTGGACCAGAAGACACCCAGGAGACTTGGACTGCAAGTTAGAAGAGCCACGAGGCGGCCACAAGGGTGGAGGGCGCACCCCCAACCTTGTGGGCCCCTCAGTGACCCCTGGCCTAGATCTTCCTCCTATATATACAAATATACCCCAAAAACTTCCAGGGGAGCCATGAAACCACTTTTCCACCGCCGCAACCTTCTGCACCCGTGAGATCTCATCTTGGGGCCTTTTTTGGCATCCTGCCGGAGGGGGATTCGATCAGGGAGGGCTTCTACATCAACACCATTGCCTCTCCGATGTTACCTCAGACCTACGGGTACATAGCTAGTAGCTAGATGGCTTCTTCTCTCTCTTTGATTCTCAATACAAAGTTCCCCTCGATGTTCTTAGAGATCTATCCGATGTAATACTGTTTTGCGGTGTGTTTGCCGAGGTCCGCCAAATTGTGGATTTATAATCAGCTTATTTATGAATTTTATTTGAATCTCCTCTGAATTCTTTTATGCATGATTTGATATCTTTGCAAGTCTCTTCAAACTATCGATTTGGTTTGGCTAACTAGATTGGTTTTTCTTGCAATGGGAGAAGTGCTTAGCTTTGGGTTCAATCTTGCGGTGCCCGATCCTAGTGACTGAAGGGGAACCGACACATATTGTATTGTTGCCATCGAGAATAGAAAGATGGGGTTTTCATCATATTGATTGAGTTAATTCCTCTACATCATGTCATCTTGCTTAAGGCGTTACTCCGTTCTTTATGAACTTAATACTCTAGATGCATGCTGGATAGCGGTCGATGTGTGGAGTAATATTAGTAGATGCAAAATCATTTCGGTCTACTTGACACGGACGTGATGCCTATATTCATGATCATTGCCTTAGATATTGTCATAACTTTGTGCTTTTCTATCAATTGCTCGGCAGTAATCTGTTCACCCACCGTAATATTTGCTATCTTGAGAGAAGCCTCTAGTGAAACCTATGACCCTCTGGTCTATTTTCATATTTACTTTCTTTGCAATCTTTTACCAAAAATATTATTTAACCGTTTATCCATCTCTATCAGATCTCACGTTGCAAATAACCGTGAAGGGATTGACAACCCCTTTATCATGTTGGGTGCAAGGTTGGTGTTTGTTTGTACGGGTATTCGGTGGCTTGCGCGTTGTATCGTACTGAATTGATACCTTGGTTTTCAAAACTGAGGAAAATACTTACGCTACTTTGCTGCATCATCCTTTCCCCTTCAAGGGAAAAACCAACGCAAGCTCAAGAAGTAGCAACACGCCGGTACCATCGGTGTCCTGCTTCCACGCCTCCAAGTCGCCGGAGTAAGTGATCGAGTAGAACCTGCCCTCGTGGTGGACGGCGTCCTCGATGCTGTCGCGCGAGGGCGGCCTCGGCCACTTGGCACACTTCGTCCCCGCCTTGGCGATGCCTCCACATGTGGCTCTCTGTCGTAGCGAAGGCCACAACGTCGTACCGTAGATCAGTGATGAGCATGGCGATGGCGGTGGAGTCGGAGTGGTCAACCTTGCGGTAGAAGTAGCGGCGCATCGAGCCAGGGGTCATCACTGTGAATCCGTCGGGGTATGACGGGCCCCCTTGATGAACGGCTTCTCCTCAAACGAGAAGACGAAGCCCCCTCCTTGGACGTCAACGCAGGGGATGGTCTCGATGGCCAGGAGCGCGCGCTACTTGCTGGTGACCGGGTTGACGAGGCGCAGCCGGGCGAAGGCATCGGTGGTGATGAACCACGCGCCGGAGGATGAGGATCCTAGGACGAGGTGGTCGGGAAAGAGCTTATAGATGGAATTGATGAGAGACCGTGCTAGAGGATGATGAACAGATCCAAGTGGCTCAGCAGGCGATGAGGAAGAGATGGGGCTCGCGAATAATCTAGGAGCAAAGCAATACAACATTCAATGCACCTTGCTGTCAACGAGGCTGAGCTCTCTCGCTCGCGTTTCCTTGTAAATTTCTTCTTTTGCTGGGATGAATAGTTCATTTTTCTTGGTTAGATTTTTACACTTGTGCAAATTCTTTAAAACCATCTCCGCAAATAAACAATTTGCTTGTGTCCATGGTAAATTTTGCTTTTTTATACCAAAAAAAAAATTGGTTTTTTATCAACTCTAAGTGATTGTCAATAAATACTAAAGTTTTGGAATTAAAGTTACAAAGAAAATACATAGGTCAGATTTAAGAATGCAAATCTATTATATATACATAATCGAAATAATAATTGAGCATAATTATTAGATGGATGTATAGTATAAATCTAATGAATTTTGGAGTAAAATTACAGAAAATTTATGAATTTCAAGTGAATTCTATAAACAACTAAATTTTAGAGTTAGTTTTATATATTTAACTCAAAATGAAAGTATAACAAATCAGAAATAAATTTTTTATTTCTATTTTAGTGATATTACAGTGAGGCCCGGAATATTTAATTATGTGACAAAAAAGTTGGGCCTTGGTGCTGCTGGCTGTTTTTCACACTCACACAGTTGCCCTTTTCTTAAAAGTCCAAGTTACGTTACTCACTAAACTAGTGTAATGCTCTTGAGAAATTATTTAGATACAAGAAAATATCATTTGTATTTTCTAATGAGTAAAATGCATCATAAGTCCTACAACTATGCGAGGTGTGTCAATCTAGTCCTAAAACTTCAAAAGTGCAGAATTGGATCCCAAATGTTTTCAAGGCGTACAACCCAGGTCCCAAACTCGCTGCAGCTGCGTTGACTGGCAGACGTGGCGCTTGGACCATTGCCACCTGGACCCAGGGCGTGTGGCGGGAGATTTCCCGCCGCTGGCAGTTGAGATCTTTTGCAATTGACCCCATTTATGTAGTTGCCTTCTCCAGCCATAGTCCTTTCCCCACTCAGATCTCTCTCTCTCTCTCATCAGTTCATCTTATCTGTTGCTGCCACCGCCGTGCCATGTCTGGAAACTCGTACGCGAGCTCGTCGGCAGCGAGACGCAGCAGGAACCAGTTGGCGCAAGCTCCGCCTCTAGTCCTTCCGCCTCCGCCACGAACAGCCTATCCAGTGCCGCTCCCATTGGTGCAGTGCCCGCACTGCAAGTGGAGGACCACCATTTGCCTTGTCTCCAAATCAGAGGCGAACCCAGGTCGAATTTTCTACAAGTGTCCAAATCATCGGGTAAGAAAATCTCTCACTTGTTCTATCTAATTTGGTTTCCATCTATTTTCCTAATTTTTTCTTCCGTGAGCGGAAAGGGCCTCAGGGATGCGAGTTTTACCACTGGCAGGATGGTCCAGATAATTATGTTGAGTATTTGGCATCTATTGGAATTTTTGTTGATGCTTCCGGTGCAGTCATAGGAGGAGTACAAGCAGGGGAGGTGCAGCCTGTAGGGTCAGTACAAATGCAGCAGAGGCAGCAAGTCAATGGTGTCACTGAACTTGTGAAAAGGATGGACGAGCTGCTGTTGCTGTGTAAAATCATAGTGTTTGTGTTAGTGCTGATGTTAGTAGTGATGGTTGTATGTGCAATGAAATGATATCGCACACTTGGTCAGTAGTGTTTCACTGTCAAGTATGTAATGAAATGATGTAGCAAAGATGGTGTAGCACATTGCCATGTTTGTATTTCAATTTCAGTTCAGTTACTAGGCAATGATCTTGCTACTTAACAGAGACATATATATATATATAGATGATAACTACCAGAATTCCAGGAAGTAGCACATCATAGTGTCATTACATAAATAGTGGAGTACTCTTACAGGAACATAACATGAAGCAACTATGTAATGTGGTACTGGGTTGCACTCTGCATGATGCAGTACCATATTACATAAGGCCAAAATAAAGCCTCCACTTTCAGAAGGCCCTAACTAACTCTGTCCAAAATGAAACCAACTTCTGTCCAAAATGAAACCAAGTTATGTCCAGCATGTTCACTTCTACTTCTTTTTCCTGGGAAGAACATTCTCCTTCTCCTTGATCTTCTCCTTACGTTTCTTCTTCTTTGGTGCTACATGGACTATTGTTGTGGTTTGTTTTGTCACTGGCAGATCATCTCTTTGGCTTGCAAGAAAATGATTTTCAGGAAGAGGTCTTGGTGCTTGGGAAGATTGGGATGGTTGTGACTGAATGTGCAAACATATAGTAGATCAGTTTTGGAATGAGTTTGCATGAGTTGTTCAAAAGTTCAAAAGGACTTACAGATTGCATTAGTATGTCCAATACACACATGTTCTGATCATAGACTTGTGTCACACCAGATCCACCAGCACTTGCAGAAGATGTGGTCTACAATTCAAGAACGATGACATTAATTCTGGAGAGTGAGTTAGCAAGATACATACTACAAGTAATAAAGCTACAAGTAATTCCGGACGGAGGGAGTAGTTGTTACCTTAGCAGTTGAAATAATCTTTCTTTTCACTGGTAATTTGGTCTTTTTTGCAATATGACTAGGAATTGAGGTTTGTCCCTGTACTGCCTCCTCTTGTTGCATTTGCTCCCCTTGCCCTGCCTCATCTCGATGACCTTGCCCTACCTCAGGTTGCTCCCCTTGCACTGCCTCAGTCTGTTGTCCTTGTACTCCTTTCTTAGGGCAAGTTCTTTTATTATGGTCAACTGACCTGCAAATACTGCAATGAGAAATTGCACCATGCCTGCTCAACTTGCCTTCATCAGTCTCTACAGGATTCTTCTTTCTTTTGTTGCTAGGCCTCCCAACATGTTTTTCATACAGTGGTGGCAAAACCGGAGCAGCATTAATCTTTTCCCACTCTCTTGGGTCTCTGCAAGGCATAATAATTTCACCATATACTTGCTTGAAAGCTGCAATACTATAGCATGGTGAGACAACACTCTCAGGTTTGATTCTTTCACCTCTGAGACAAGATATGCCATGTCTACATGGTATGCCTGTTAACTGCCAAGCTTTGCATGAACATGTGTAATTGTTTATGTCGACCTTGTACTCACCAATCAGTCCCAACACAGTAAAGACGCCTTTACCAGCAGGCAAGGCCTGACAATTATTAGCCATCTCTGCATTCTTATCAAGTATCTTTTTATCTTAGGACATATGGTTCCACACCACTCTTCACTTTCCTTGTTCTTGCTATAAAACCTTGTCGACAATTGATTTTTGATTTTTTGAACATGCTCATGACAGAAGCTCCCTAGCATCAAGTATCCACCTTCATTGATACAAAACAATTTTAGTTCACAATATAAATTCAACCAACCTAATTCTAAAAGTAGAATGAAAACAATATTCCAAAGAGATCTCAATGGGAAACTTACTTATTAAAGACCTCACAATTATTGTTTAGTAGCAGGTCACACTTTGGTAATTCTTGGAAAAATGCCCTGCACCAGGAACTTGGTTCAATTCCTTGTAGATACTCATAAGCTTCCAGATCTAAGTCCTTCATCTCCTCCATATTTTTTCTTCCAGTCAAGTTCATTGTAGGACCTTGCAATTGCCCATAACTTGTTCTTCAAGTTCTCACCCTTCCACTTCTTTGCAAAATTTTGATATAGGTGCCTTACACAAAACCTATGTTGTGCTTCAGGGAATAGAGCAGTTACAGCATTAATTAGTCCTTTTTGTCTATCACTCATCACTGTCCAAACTTGTGGTTCTACTGTCAGGTGCTGCAAATAGATACCAGGGACAGTCATCGGAGCAGTGTGCCCTAATTCTTTGTCTATCATTCTTTGCATATTTTATTTGTACCCTATTTTGCACACTGTACTCTTGAATTGCCCTTCTAAGATCAGCTGCCGTAGGGAATTTCATACCCAATTTGAAAGCTGGAGCTTTCAATTCCTCTGGCTTGAAGGACCTAAGCTTCACTTTCTTCTTTTTCTTTTTCTGCCCTTTCTCTATAACAATTTCATGTTCTGATTCATTCCCCTCATTCTCTGAAGCTGGCAGTTCTAGCTAAATCGATGTCATAGTCACTATCCCTTTCATATTGTGTTGCTTTCTTCTTTGCTCTAACATCCTTACTAAAGTCATCCACCCACTCCTCAAATAGATTATCGTCATCATTATCGAAGTCGTTATCTGAGTCAGCCCAACCTGCATAAGTACAATCACTGTCACTATCATCACTATCACTGTCATTGTTTTCCTCCACTTGTTCCTTACTTCTCCCTTTTACCGTCTGTCCAATTTTCACTTCACGAGCTGACATATTAAGTTTCCCTTTTTGTGTCTTGCTCTCCATCCTAGGACTGCATCTAACATGGCAATGTGCACCTCTATCTTGTGGCTTCCCAGGACTCATGACAGCAGGCATTGGAGGTGATCCAACTATGCATATGTCATCCATCGCAATCTCATTGTAAATGTCACCATGATCCATGTACAGCTTGAAATGTTTAAACTTTGGCACAACAGCAGTCATACTAAGGCAGTCTGCATCTCTATCAATAATTCTCAGCCCATTATCCAAATTCATGCCAGGAAGTAACCAGAAACACTGCACTTTACTTGGATCATAACCAAGTTGTTGCACAAAATCTGTTATCCAGAGTGGCGACCAGGTCTCAACCTCACAATGATCAAAATAATCTGTCTTGCAATCCATGTATTTCTTGCTTGCTCCAAAGCCGACGAAGAAACCCCCATGGTTAATCTCTACTGAGAAGAGCTCCTGTTCGGGTCCTATTAAGGGAAAACAGAGCATCTTGATCACTAAATTGTGCAATCACCAAATTAATGAACACATTACGACTGAATCGGCACAATATGTAACACATACAGATTTGGACAGGGGGAATACATCTCAATCACCAAATTAATAAACAAATTTGGACTGAACCGGCGCAATATGTATGCCTTAATGCCCAAATCGCACTATTCGATTGAAATTTCTAAGCCAAAGTTGGGGCAGGAGGGATTAGGGTTAGGGTTCTTACCGTAATCGGTAGGATGGTGGTTGGGCAGCCGCCACGATGGCGCCATCAGACCTGAGCCGTCGTATGAGAACGCCGCTCCAGATCAGGTTCTACACCCCTCGTCGCCAGGCATCAAGCACGCACGTCGCCGGTCGCCTCCAGATTCCCGCCTCTTTTGCGTGGAAGAGAGTCGGGGTGTGAGAATGAGATGAAACACATTCCAAGTGCTTTGCTGCAAATGTATGTTGTGCCGGTTACTGGATGGGTCCAACGGGTCCAGGTGGCAATGGTCCAAGCGCCACGTGTACCAGTCAACGCAGCTGCAGCGAGTTTAGGACCTGGGTTGTACGCCTTGAAAATATTTGGGATCCAATTCTGCATTTTTGAAGTTTTAGGACTAGATTGACACACCTCGCATAGTTGTAGGACTTATGATGCATTTTACTCTTTTCTAATCCTAATTTCCAGATCGTTTGCATTTTTATATGTCCAAGTCAATTCTAGAAAAGTGGAACTTGCACTTTTTCCGCAAAGAGTGGATATTTCGTGCCCCAAGCTTGGGTGCCCCCTATGATCGGTGTATTTTAGTTTTCACCTTTGTCCACACTGACTCGACATACTACATCCGACGGTGGTCTCACCAGCATTGCCATCTTCGCAGTCACCGGAATCACGCAATGGGAGCTTCAGGACGAGGTGCAAAGGAGGTTGCATGCCAGATGGACCGGAACTGGAGGGCGTGGCGGTGCGATGGGAGCATCTTGCCGATATGCTCAAGGCACTCCTCCGGCAGATTGCTCCAGTCCGAACCCTCCTCCTCCAGAAGAACAAGTCTAGGGCTCCGGCGGGGTGGAGGAGGCGAGATGGTGGTCGTCCGGGAGAGGAACAGAGAAGCCATGAAATGGATTGGGAAGGAATGGATGGGAGACCGTGCTAGAGGAGGATGAACAGATCCAAGTGAGCTAGCAGGCGATCTGGAGGAGAGGGGGGTCGCGATTGATCCAGGAGCAAAGCAATACAAGGAAGACATCCAATGCACCTTTCTGGCAACCAACAGAGCTCTCTGGCTCGTGTTTCTTGCCTTTATGTTGCTAAAGGCTAGAGCTAGAGAGATGCCATGTAAAAACACGTGCGTTATTACATTTTTGGACTCGTGACAATTATGAAACATCATCTTCGCAAAAAAAGAAATTTGCTCATGTGGTGGGCATGAGATTATTGCAGGTCCGTGGTGAATTTTAGTTTAATATGTATGAAATCCATGTGATGTCAATAAATACTAAATTTTTCGAATTAATGCTACAAAAATGCGTATGTCTTACTATTTAAGAATGCAAATCTATTATATATGCACAATCAAAATAATAATTGAGAATAATTCTTAGGTGCATATATAGTAGAAGTCTATTTTATTTATGAACTTTTGAGTCAAATTAGAACAAATTTATAAATTTGCACTATATAGGAATTTCATGTGAAGTCTACAAACAACTAAATTTCAGAGTTAGTTTTATATACTGAACTTAAAAATGGAAGTACAATAAAATATGAAAGAAAATTTATTTTTTAATTTATTTTTTTGGATATTTCAGTGAGGCCCGTAATATCTATGTGATAAGAATGTTGGTCCTTGGTGCAGCTGGCAGTTTTTCACACTCACGCAATTGCCTATTTCTTAAAAGTGCAAGTTACATATTTTTTAGCTAAACTAATCTGCTCAGAGATAAATTAAATAATATTAAATATCTTTTGTGTTTTCTATTCCTACTTCTCAAATCGTTCACATTTTCTTATCTCTAAGTCAATTTTAAAAGGTGGAACTTGCACTTTTTCTGCAAAAAGTGGAGATTTCGTGCCCCAAGGTTAGTTGCTTCCCATGATCGGGCTATAGTAGTTTCCACCTCTATCCACTCTGACACGGCGGTCTCATGACCATATCCATCTCCACACGGTCGGCGGAGTCGCGCAACGGGAGCTTCAGGCCAAGGTTCCCTAGCCAAAACGTAGACGTGTCGCAGACGATCTTGGACTTGCTTCAGTTTTTCAGCATCCTTGCGCTTCGCCAACGGACTCCACTGCTGCAAGATGATGTTAGCCGGGTGCGTTGGGAAAATACCCTCGATCGCTAGTTTGTTCCTGGTGAGCCAAAGAGACCATGCCAAGGCTCCAAGACAGCTCCAAAGCACGCGGTTGTTGCCTCCTTTAGCAGAAGCGACGATGGCCACTAGGTCAGTGGCCGAGCGTGGGTTCCAAGAGGTGTTAGCTGCAGCGCGGACCGCGCTCCAAGCAAAGCAAGCTAACGGGCATCGGAAGAAAACGTGGTTCACATCTTTCGCGACGTTGCACACCGTATACATACCATTCGACGGGCTGTTGCGTTTGGCAACGTTAGCCGAGGTGGGCAGTCTGTTGCGAAACAGCTGCCAAAAGAACACCTTAATCTTAAGCGGGAGGCGAGCGGTCCATAAGCCTTTCGGCACTAGGGAGGCCTGGCTCTGGCACAACTTTCGGTATAGAGATTTGACCGAAAACTTGCCGGAAGGGGTCAGGGACCACGCCACGGTGTCCTCGGACATGGAAAGCGACACCGGCGCGATGAGATCAAGCAAATCCGCTAGGTGAGCTTGTTCAGTTCCCGTTAACTCGCGCCGGAAGAAGATCGCTGGGGGGAGGAGGCCAGCACCGTGGCAACGCTCATCTCCGGGTTGACCGCCTGCACGTATAGGTCCTGGAATTTGGACCAGAGGGGTTGGGATCCCACCCAATGATCCAACCAAAACCGGGCCGAACGACCGTTGCCGATGGAGAACTTGGCTCCCAAGGCGAAGGCCGGCCGAACTGCTTGAAGGTCATTCCAGAAAGGGGGGCCCCTCGCCACTCCTTCGAAAAATTTCCCAAACGGGAAGTACTTTGCACGTAGTAGATCAACCCACAGGCCCGTCGCCCCCTGCGACAGCTTCCATATCCACTTACACATCAGCGCAATGTTGAGGATTCTGGTGTTCGTGATCCCTAGCCCTCCCTGGGCCTTCGGACAGCACACCGCATCCCATAGCACCATGTGATATTTGCGCTTGGGTCCCTCTCCTTCCCAAAAGAAACGTGACCGGGTGTGTCCATCTTGGTATGCACCCCTTCTGCCAAGAGGAATAGCCCCATAGCGAATTGCGGCAGCAAGGAGAGGCTCGCATTCGTGAGCACCAACCTAGCTGCGGAGGAGAGGAACTTTCCCCTCCACGGGCAAACCCGCCCTCCCACCTTGGTCCATAGCGGAGCCCAGCCGTCGATCGTAATGCGCTTAGCGTCTAACGGAAGGCCCAAGTATGTAAACGGGAGTTTGCCTAACTTGCAATTCAGCAGGTCCGCAACGCGCCTACTGTCCTGCACATCCATGCCCATAGACATCACTTCGCACTTGTGGAAATTTATTTTAAGACCCGACATGAGTTCGAAGCTAATGAGCAGTGCTTTGACCGTTGCAATGCTGTGCAGGTCGGGTTGGAACAATAATAACGTATCGTCCACGTATTGCAAGTGGGATATCCCCCTGGGATGAGGTGTCCCAACACCCCTTTTATGTGGCCAACCTCCGCGGCTTTCCGCAACATGGCAGCCAGAGCGTCGGCGACGAAGTTGAACAAGAGCGGTGACATGGGGTCGCCTTGGCGCAATCCACGCTTGTTCCTGAAGAAGTTCCCTACTTCTCCGTTAATCGAGACCGCAGTTTGGCCCCCCGAGACCAATTGCATGACTCGATGGACCCATACTGGCGAGAAGCCCCTACTGGAGAGGACCTGCCGAAGGAAATCCCAGTTGACGCGGTCGTAAGCCTTCTCGAAATCTAATTTCAAGAGGATCACCGGTTCGTGTGTGCGTCTAAGCTCGTGAAGGGTCTCTTGCAAGGCTAACGAACCCTCGAGGATGTTCCTATCGCGAATGAAGGCCGACTGCGAGTGACTAATTATGCGATGAGCGATCGGCGAGAGCCTGGTGGCGCAGCCTTTTGTGCAAATTTTGAATGGGACATTAATGAGTGCAATGGTTCTGTACTGACGTATGTTGTCCGCGCCAGGCACTTTCGGAATAAGCGAGAGCACACCAATTTTTAAGAACTTTTCCTACTGGTTCCTGACCAATTTTTTATTTTTTATTTTTCCTTTGCAGGTTTATTTCGTGTTTTCTTTCCTTTTATCTTCCTGTTTCTTTTTTCCAAAGAATAAAAATGTTTAAAATTTGCAAAATTTGTTCAATTCTTTCAGAAAGTTTAAAATTTGAAAAAATGTTCTCACTTTCAAAATTTTATTTAAAATTTCAAAACAATATTGGAAATTTTGAATTTTTTAATAAATTTGGAAAAATCATCGCATTGTTTTAAAAATGAACATTTAAAAATCACAAATTTTGGCTTCTCCAAAAATTGTTCAATATTTTGAAAATTTGTTCTCGCTTTTCAAAAAATGATCTCAAGGATTTGCGAAAATATTCTTGACATAAAAAATATGATAGAATTTTCAAGAAAATTTAAATACGTACTCATTTTCAAAAAAAAATCCTCAAATTTTAGAAAAACTTAAAAAGATTAAAATTATGTTTTCCTGTTTTTTGGAAAATGAATGAAGACAAAAACAAATGGCCACTACAGTAACTGTGCTACTACAATGCGTTAATGGGACGGCTTCTGCCCTGTTACCACACATGGTATCATGGTGCTGGAAATGGGTGCAGATCAGCCAGCACCACTGGAGGTGTCTGCCAAGCTTAATATGGATATCTCCGTGTGTGTGTGGATTGCATGCACCTGGTGGACAATTGTGGGGAGCTAATGCTGGTGCACCATCAAAAAATCCACAAGGTACATTTACGGATTTACTCCTTCACGTTCGCTCGTTGGAGCGAGCGATCCCCACGCGCGAGTTGTTTAGTCTCAAGCAGCTGGCCACTGATCTCTAATCCTTCCTTATAAGCGATGTCTGAAACCGAGCGCTGCAGCGCTCGCGCGCGCAATAGCCTCTCCCGTACATTTATTACTACGAATAATAGCAATACGTGGAGGTGGAAGTGCAACACGTATCGAGTGGATTCGGACACCGGGACACTATTTCACGTTCAAGAGCTTCGGTGGCATAGGGCGTGTGTTGTCAATGGGCGTGTATTGCTCTCTGTCTATGCCTCTAGTGAGTTTCCCCACCGGCTCTATTTGTGTACTTTACCATGGTTTATATGACATTTGTAAGGAAATAAATTTTCTAGTAAGTGACTCCTTCCCTCCTTCACCTAATTGGACCTCGAGAAGATGCCTTACTTGGTCCTCATCACACACAAACAACATGAAGTTTATGTTGTTAGTGGAGATTTTTTATTATTGCATATTGCAAATTATAGTAAGGTTAGTGGTCAGTATCACTTGACTTTGTTATGTCAAAATTGGGAACTGCTGCTTATCATGTTAGGACCTCTTTTGAGTTACTTATAGGATATTAGTATGCTTAATGATCACTCAGGCTTGGAGACAACTAATTGGGAAAACTACACTTAATGTTTGCAGGCCGCTTCTACCCTGTTACCACACATGGTGTCAATGGTGCTGAAAATGGGTGCAGATCAGCCACTTCCACTGGAGATATCTGCCAAGCTAGATCTGGATATCGTCATGTGTGTGGATTGCATGCACCTCGTTGCTACCTCTTGAGCATGTGTTGATTTTCCCTTGTAGAGGAAAGGATGATGCAGCAAAGTAGCGTAAGTATTTCCCTCAGTTTTTAAGAACCAAGGTATCTATCCAGTAGGAGACAACACACAAGTCACCTAATACCTGCACAAACAATCAAGAACCTTGCAACCAATGCGATAAAGGGGTTGTCAATCCCTTCACGACCACTCACAAAAGTGAGATCTAATAAAGATAGTAAAGTAAATAATTTTGGTATTTTTGTTGTATAGATTAGAAAATAAAAATTGCAAAATAGTAAACGAGATGCGATGTAAATAAAGGAGATGAAATATAATAAGAAAGAGACCCGGGGCCATAGGTTTCACTAGTGGCCTCTCTCAAGATAGCATGTATTACGGTGGTGAACAAATTACTGCCGAGCAATTGATGGAAGAGCGCATAGTTATGAAGTTATCTAAGGCAATGATCATGAATATTGGCATCATGTCCGTGTCAAGTAGAGCGAAACAATTCTATATCTATTACTATTACTCCACACATCGACCGCTATCCAGTATGCATCTATAATATTAAGTTCATAAGAACAGAGTAACGCATTAGGCAAGATGACATGATATAGAGGGATAAAATCAAGCAATATGATATAAACCCCATAGTTTTATCCTCGATGGCAACAATACAATACGTGCCTTGCAGCCGTACTGTCATTGGGAAAGGACACCGCAAGACACTAGTACACTGATTAATAAATCCCACAAAGAAACAATAAGTTCTCCTGAAGAATTACGAGCTACAACCCCTACACTGGCTGCATTAGTACTCTCCACAAAACTATCCTCAACATTGATCTTTTAACAGTGCATAATCAGCTACAACACCATTCACTTTCTCCTTACCTTTGTTGCTAGCGTCCAGTTCAATAGTTTCGTGATTGGACGTGAAAGTTGCCCAATAATTGTCCATAAAATGTGCAAAGGCATTAACAGATTGTTTCCCCTTCCGAGAAATTAAATCATTTCTCAAATGCCATACTCGCCAGAAAAGAAACAAGATTTGCTCCCTCTGCTGCAAGCTCAGTTGAGCCGGCAAAATCAATAACCAATCTAGTCCCAAGCTCCTTAAGAAAACATCATCCGAAATATTCCACAACCCTCTGAAGGTTAGTCATAGAGCACGAGCTTTAGAACAATTCACCAGAGCATGAAAAGTGTCTTCGTCTTCTACACCACAAATATAACCATACCTGAAGCAGTTTGATGGTGCTTAACTTTATTCATCTGGACTGCCAAGCTATTCGTTACAGCTCGCCACGCAAAAATCTTGATATTATGAGGGATATTAGCCTTCTGGATTAACCCCCAAATACCCCTTTCCCCCCTCTGGTTCGCCGCCAGATTTCCCAATAGTATAATAACTATCCTTCAATTTAAGCGCAAAATTGTACGCACTTTTAACAGGAAATATAACATTCTTCTCATGGTGCCACGCAACAAAATCTCCATCCCTGGAGGCCTGAATACGAATCTTAAGAATTTCCTCCGCATCATTTGGATAGAAAAGATACTTAATCAAAATTTTCATCCCAACACTTACGTCCGCTCATGAATATATCAGATGCCCAGTTCAACCTGGTATTATGCATTCTAGCTGAAATATTTAGGCCATGCCCCCTCGGTATACAATTATCCCTCCAAATATTAATACTAGATCAATCGTAGACCCACCAAATAATCCCCTTCGTAAGAAGTTCCAGACCACGTGTAATACCTTGCCAAGTCACTGAAGTAGCATGCGGAAACATCGTATCCAGAATATGTCCCTGAGGATAATACTTTGGCTTCATCAACTTCGCACACAACGATTCCGGATAAACCAACAAGCTTGCCAACGTGTACAGATCACTATTCATGTTTTGCACACGCCATTGCTGTATTTCTTTTAAAGGTGCATACATGCAGATTTGCATGCATGGAAGTGTGTGTTCCACAATCTCTCGCAGTACTTCCATTTGGGAACATGTTTAGTTAAAATATAAAATATCTTTTTGTATTTTACCACGGTTTAAATGAGATTTGTAAGTAAATAAATTTTCAGGTACACTACTAGGGAAAAGCCTAGCAGCAGCGCGGGTTTTGGGTGTATCAGTAGTGCGGGTGCCCGCGCTACTGATACGGTGCCATAGCTAACTTGTGGCAGTAGCGCATGTTGACACACGCTACTGCTATACATGGTTAGCTGTAGCGTGCGTTGCAAACAGCGCTACTGCTATTACTTTCAAAAACAAAAAAAAATCTCGATCCCGTGCGTGATGTCAATGGCAGCAATGGTAAGATCTAGCGATGACTGGCGTCGCCGGAGGCATGAACATACAGCAGAAGACCAGATCCAGCAGTGGCTGTTGGAGAGGGCCCGTTTCTATGGCAGAGCCAGGCCGCGGCGTGGGGCTCCTCTTCCCGACCATGCTAGATAGCTCCTTGTCATCCATGGCGACGACCTGCATGGGCATGGCCATGGGAGGGTGAGTCAAACCAGGGGGAGAGAGAGAAAAGGAAAACCGAGGGAGAGAGGAAGGTGATGTAGGGAGCAGTGGAGCTAGTCACCGGTGGCGAGGTGCTCCGGTGTGGTGGCGCGGGGCGGCGGCCTCCTAGACGTTGGTGGAAGACCGGCGAGCTCCTAGACGCCGGTGGCGCGAGGCGGCGGCCTCTTTCGGCGCCATGGAGGAGGATGGGTGCATGGGCAAGAGGTCCATGTGAGAGCGTATGGAAAGTGAGAGGAGAGAGTAGTGGAAGAGAGGAGGGATTTGGGGGAGGAGATGGGGATTCGGCCGAGGATATGGCGACTTCACCTACCTCGTACTTAGTAGTAGCGAGGGGTATAAAACCGCGCTACTACTATCAACTTAGTAGTAGCGCGAGTTTATACCCCTCGCTATTACTATGGCATGTGTCAGGGGGCACGGTAGAGACCACTTAATAATAGCAAGGGTTAAAAACCCGCGCTACTACTATCAACTTAGTAGTAGCGAGGGTTAAAAACCCGCGCTACTGCTAATTAGCAGTAACGCTTCTTTTTGTGCCGCGCTGCTGCTAAGATTCTGTGTATAAGGTTTTCCCTAGTAGTGGTAAGTGACTCTTTCCTGCCTTCTCCTAATTCAACTTTGAGAAGATGCCTAACTTGGTACTCATCACACACAAACACCATGAAGTTTATGTTGTTAGTATCACTTTCTTATTATTGCATTTTGTAAATTTGTTTTCTCAGTAACTTTCTATGGTCAGGTCAGCAGTCAGTGTCACTGTTATGTCAAAATTGGGACTTCCACTGGATCATGTGGTTTTCATTGTTTTGAATGAACTGGCCTTCTTGATCATATTGTCTTATATTTTAGGACCTCTTTTGAATCCCTTATATGATATTAGTACACAAGTATGCCATTCCCTAGTTCATAGATTTTGCCCGCACTTGAAATGCGAAGCCGTGTGGATTTTAGGTGTTAGTTTCTTTGTTTTGCTCGTATGATAGAATTACTGTGTACTTCACAAATTTTATTGTGCAAGGAAGATGCAAGCAAATGTATACTTCCATTAATCTCGCTTGGAACTTCACTTCCAGTGTTCAACTTTATTCATTCCTACAACCTAGTAGCTTACGGGGCCAAGTATTTATTAATCACAAAGCGGAAGCAGGAAACACATGATATTATAGGAGGAGATCAGGTGACCGCTTCCTAGTTGTCAACATTTCTAAAACCTGTAAAATCTAGTTGTTGGGAAAATAACATGGATAAAGTATGTTTTTTAGACCTAAGAAATAGGTGCTCGGCTTTGAAATTTATAAAGCCCGAAGCGAACCAACAAGGTACATCAAGGTTTGTGCCGAGGACATCGATCAGCTTATACAATAATAAACATCCAGAAAAAATAAGGCTAGCTAAAAGAGCATAAGACAAAGCGTGGGCTACCTTCGGTGTGGTTTTGTAGCTGCATGGGCTTCTCCAAGCAGCACCATGTGTGACATGAGCACCACCTGATATATCCTTCCGTTTGATCTGCAAAATCCAGAAAACGTGGGCTAACTTTTGTGTTTTTTTTTCTTTTTCCTTTTTTTTATTTTGTTCAAAATCCAGAAAGCGTTCAAAAAATAGCAAAAAAATCAGATTCTTTTTAAAAGTTCATAATTAGAAAAAAAAATCGTTCGCACTTTCAAAACTTGTTCACATTCCAGAACATGTTCGAAATTTTATAAATTTGCTTTAATTTGTCTTCCAAATTTAATAAATAAAATAGATTTGTACTATACATCCACCCAAGAACTATTCTCGATTACTATTTCGATTGTGCATATATATATAATAGATTTGCATTCTGACATCTAACCTATGTATTTTCTTTTGTAACATTAATTCCAAAATTTTAGTATTTATTGACATCACATGGAGTTCATAAAATACCAAAATGAACGATTGTTTATTTGCGGAGATGATTTTTGAGTGTAAAAATGTGACCAAGAAAAATTGTTTATTTGCGGAGATGATTTTTGAGTGTAAAAATGTGACCAAGAAAAATGAACGATTCATCCCAGCAAAAGAAGAAATGAACAAGGAAAATTATTTTGCCTATGTAAACGCACGCACGTTTTTTTACATGGCACACTCTAGGCTTTAGCAAAAAAAGGCAAGAAACGCGAGCAAAAGAGCTCTGCCGCGTTGACAGCAAGGTGCATTGAATGCCTTCCATGTATTGCTTTGCTCCTGGATTAATCGCGAGCCCCATCTCCTCCTGATCGCCTGCTGAGCCGCTTCGATTTGTTCATCCTCCTCTAGCACGGTCTCTCATCAATTCCATCCCCATCCATTCCATGGCTTCTCTGTTGCTCTCCACAACGACCACCATGTCGCCCCCGCCACCCTGCCCGAGCCCCAGACCTGTTGTTCTGGAGGAGGAGGATCCGGACTGGAGCACTCTGCCGGAGGAGCTCCTGGAGCGCATCGGCAAGATGCTCCCGTCGTGCCGCCACGCCCTCCAGTTCAGGTCCATCTGCACGGCCTGGCGCGCTGTGCTGCCGTTCGCCAGGTACATAGGGCCGTTGCTGATGCTGCCCTACAACCGCGACTCGCCGGATTGCCCGGTCACCTTCTACACCGTGGCAGACGGCGGGGAGACGACATTCACGGGGAACCTCCCGTCGTTGCGCGGCAACGCCATGCTCGGCTCGTCACGCGGTTGGCTAACCCTCGTGGACGACGAGGCCGCGTCATTGACGCTTCTCAACCCGCTCACGGACACCACCGTCGAGCTCCCGCCGGCGGACGAGCACGTCGTGGTGGCCTCCTTTACTCAAGCGACGATGCTCGATGGGATCCAGACCGTCATCCTTCTTGCTGAAGGCGACGTCATCAAGCTAGACGAGCTGAAGAAAAGCACAATGTTCTGTCAGAAAAAGATGAGCTCGGTCTTCAGCCAGATCGTGCTCTCCTCCTCCTCGCCTGGCTCCGGCGACTGTGTGGCGATGGCGGCGCTCCATGGCTCGAGCACCATCGCGTTCTGCCGCCTGGGCGTTGACGCGGCGTGGAGCTTGCTTGACACCGACCTTGACTGCGTTACCATGCTCGTTCATCTCCATGGCAGCAGGTTCCTGGCGATCGACGACGAATGCTCCGGAATGTTCAACATCTGTGACGTTGCGGGTGCAGCTGCAATGGCTACATCGGTGCCGTTGTCTCCGGCTCCAATATATCGCCGCCATTATATGGAGGTGAATGGCGAGCTGTTCGTCGTCGGCACCATGTTTCAGGGTTCCACTTACCTTTGGCAGGTATACAAGAGCAATGTCTTCGCCGCGACGCCGAGTTGGACAAGGGTGGAGAACGCCGGTGATCTGACATTGTTCTTGTCAAGTAATTTCACGCCAGCAGGCTACGGTGGGGCAGTAAGTGTCTCCGGGTTCAAGAGGAATTCCGCCTACTGCCTAGCCTTTAGCTCGGACCGTGATCAGTTTGAGTGGGAGATCATTGACATCGCGAGTGGGATATCGGAATTGCAGCCTTGTTCAAAGAAGATTTTGGGTTCAGGGGCTCTTTGCTGGATCCAACCGAATTGTTGGACATGAGGTACGTGTGTGCAATGTTATTCCATATCGTTTTTTCTGCGATGCTTTTACCTTATAGGGCTTATAGATAGATTATAGAGGCCCTGCATATCTGGTTCATGGTCAAACGTCGATGGGCCGTTATTCAGTTTGCTACCCTTTGTGTACTACGTATTTAAGGATCAACATCATGCTCGTGTTACTCGGTCCATGGTGTTACATATCTTGCCATCGGGTTTATTAGTTTTAGAAATCTCCGTGTGTTTGGTTTACCATCACATATGTCATATTTTCTTATTTGATGTTTATTCAGTTTGTGACCATTGTGGTCATAAGTACTTCGAAAAAATTTGTGGACTGAAAATATTTGGTTAGATACTCGATCCATGTGCTTTCAAGTGATTTATATTTAGGGTTTGCATGCGCTCCTGGATATTTTGGCTTGTTTGCCAGATAACGACAAAAGAACTAAGTTATGCTCCAACGAACAGATTATATCATTATATCATTCATGTTGTATCCCTTCCCACCTACAATAGAAATAAATGCAACGCAAACTTGATTGCCGCACTGACAATTCCTTTTTATTAGTTTAAGCTCAGATTAGTTTATTAAATCGAACCGCCATGGGACGACTTCCGATCTTCACATGTAAGGGTTTACAAATAAGAACAAACTTTATTGTGGAATCATTAAGATTGTTAAGAGAAGCAAAAAACATATGGAGGCGATTCGAGGCAGAAAATAACAATATCTATACAATTTTGCTAAATGATCGAGCTTGTAGGCTACTTTGTTACAGTCTCCACACTTTGCTTCAAATTTAAGATTCATAAGTCAGTTCCTTGCCTTTATCCTGAGTATTTTGTACATGATTTAGACAAAAAGATTTGCAAATATTATTCACAGTGAGTACTTGAGTTTGAGAGTTTTTTCGGCCATGAGTATGCTCGCTGCTACCAATCTGTGTCCCAGATCCAATGTTTCACCATTGTTCCTGATCAACACTACTCTCACATATACTTTATTAGCAATATAATTTTCCATGCAATAGTTAGCATCCACTGATGTAAAATTTTAACAGAACTTTTGTGATTATTTTCAGGAACCTGAAGATTAATGGTTGAAACGTGAAAGATCAGCAAATAAGCAAGCAACCAACCTGTGGTGCAAGAGATGGTTAGACCGAGGCCAGATTGTAGTTTATTTTTATGCAAATTAAGCATCAATCTGGAATCAGTTCTCATATGATGCCATTTCTCATATGATGGCTTGCGAAACTAATGCCAACTTCAAAATAGTGCTGAAGTTATTGTTTTACTTTTGTTATAAAATTGTGCCGTATGTGTGTCGCTCGGAGTTGTAGCATTTGACGTGCTAGCCTATTTTACTGTGGGTGCAATTTCCCCTTTTCTGTGAAATGACAAGCTGCCAAAAATTGCCACATCCTTTCCAACTTTCAATAGCTAGGTCTACATCAATAAACGGATGGCACATCTCTACATTGGTCCAAGAGATGCATGGTCTCTCTTTCTCCTCCACTTCATGTCAAGGACAATGGACCTAAGAGTTTCTCTAGTATGTTTGGAAAGTAGGGTTTTTTTCGTGAGCACAGCATGAATTTCATAGAAAATTAGAAGTTTTTTTATTAAGAGAGAAATGAGGCACTACAATATTTCAAATGGGACTAGAATGTTCATAGAAGACCCAACGCCACTATAAGGCTAAGTGGAGTCAGGCTATACAAGACGATGGATGTGTTCTTCCATGACATCGTGATCTCCTCATCACACTTTTAATCTGAATTATGGTGGTTGTATAAAGATGACATACTAATGCTTGTACAGGTTTATATGACAGGAGAAACATGGATCTCCCTTGCCTGATTTGTGATTGAACGAGAAGAACCAAATTAATATAGTGGATTTTATAAGATGATGCCCTTATGTCTTATTACCTATATTTTATGTCTCATAAACCAACTATCACTTTTACTATCATACATATGGGGTTTTGAAAGTAATCTTAAGATAAATGTTCAAAACAGCAACAAGAAACCATCCAATGTACTGAATTTGTATACGATTATGAACAAACGCAATAGAACTTCTGAAACTGTTTGCCACTTGATGCCTAGAGAACATACATATGACATGGTGCTCTACGATCATCACAATAAACGGCCGATTGAGGAGTTCAGAACCTGGGACGACGCCATGGCCTATCCGCAGCCCACCAAACCAATGCAGCTAGGATAAGCAAGCTTGGATCATAGGTGGCCATGGCATCTGGTGTCGTGGCGCTTCTCCAAGAGCGCGACGTACTCCTCATCGTCCGGCACGACAAAAGAGAGGAGCTCGGCGGCGTCCTTTTCCAGAACAATAACAGTGTTGTCTCCGACCGTCTAGTAGGCAGACAATTCGTCGCTCCCTGCGAAATGGATGGGATCCAGGTCCCCGTCAGGGACGACTGGCTTGCTTCTATGTGCGGTGGTGGAGACCCACCCGCCGGCGGCGGAAGAGAAGGCGCAGGCCCTGGCGTTGCGGTCCCGAAGGCGAAAGACCATGCACGTCACCCTGAAGTTTGAGAGGCTGATGGCCGCGTCCGCATCCGCGTCCTTGCCATTGAGGAAAGCACCCAGCATGTTACAGCCATGGATCGCAAATGAGGAGGCGTGGCGCCAGCGACCTGTGGAAGAGGAGCAGGAGGCCACCCCGGATGTCGGCGAGCTCCCAACGGCAATCGGTAAATTCCCCAGTGGGAGGAAGTCGAGCGCCAGATTTTGATCGACGATGGTGTCCATAGGAGGAGGAGATGAAGACGGGGTTAAGGCTAGGCGGGCGCGGGGAGCCGTAGCCGTCCTCGACGTAGTACTGGTCAACGACGTGGTCAGGTACGCCGTGGAGAGATCCGAACCGGCGGAGGAAGCCGCTGCCATCACCCGCGATTACACGGTGCCAGCGCTTTTAGGTGCTCACGGCGCGGACAAGGTGGGCGGGCGAGGGAAGGCGCAAGAACACCAGCTTGAAAAGCTCGTCCAGGAGGACGTCAATCTCGGCCACCCGTGGGGTTCCCCTCCGGGAATTCTTGCGGCGGCCGGCCATGCCTGGGCACCTGGATCTCGATCGGAAAAGGTTGGGCTAGGAAATGTGTGCGTAATGCTGGCTTTCCCCTCATGTAGCACAAGTGAGTCAGTAGCATGCTGGAACTGAAGCGGAAACTCTACCATTTCGTGATGTACCGGCAACACTGTGCAATATAAAAAGCTAGTCATTTTGCTTTAAGAATACACAGTTATCAAACATGTCAATACGGTACGCGAGGTCTCATTAGAGTCAGCTTTTAGTCAGATGGTACAAGTTTTCCATGCATCTGCTGCCATTCTCTCTTTTCTCTCTTCCAAAGTAATTCATCCATTTATTTCACCTTTAGTAACTTAAATCATTCATATCTCATAAACCAAAATTCCGATCCCAAAACTTTTTATATATTTGAACTCCTGACGCAAAGGTCATTAAAACAAGACAGATTTTAGATACATTTTAACTCGGTTTGAAATCCATGAAACATATTTCACATAAATCATATCTATTTGAATATCACATTTATGAAAAAAAATTATTTCACTCTTCTCAAATAAATTATTACACATTTCAGTTACATATTATTTTCATTTTCATAACCCACATTTCACTTTTCACTGGCTTATTTCACAAAAATAACATCTATTTCAATTTCATATTTTTAAAATAACATGTCTCATTCATTTGAAATAAACAGTTACACATTTCCAACTAACCGGTCTCACAAGTTGACATTTCAGTTTCATATTATTGTCATTTTCAAAGGCCGCATTTAACAAACATCACATATATTTCAGTCCCACAATTTTTAAATAACATGTTTTTTTCACATTTAGAACCTACGTTTCACTTTGCACTAGCTTGTTTCACAAAAATTACACCTATTTTAATTTCACAGTACCGAAAAAGCAAATTTCGCTCTTTTGAAGTAAATCGTTACACGTTTCAAAAATTTTAATTTCACAAGTTGAGATTTTAGTTTCACATTTTTTTTCTAGGTGCATTTCACTTTTCACTGGCTTCTTTCACAAAAATCGCATGTATTTCAATTGCACATTTATGAAATAACTTATTTTACTCTTTTGAAATAAAAATGTAACACACTTCCAAATAATTAGTTTCACAAGTTGACATTTGAGTTTCATATTTGGGTTTAATATGTTTATGTTAAAAATGTTACTCACATATTTCTAGTGAAATATGTTAGTTTCAGATTTTTTTTTTGTGAAATGAGTTTATTTCACATATGAAATGTGAAACGTTGAAAATTAAATGTGTTTGGAATATATCAAAATCGGTCTAGTTTTAAAATTCTTGACCCCAGTCCAAATAAAAAAATTAAAAACGAGTCTATAGTTCAAAAGATATGGTTGATTAAAATTGTCTAAGAGGAAATAAAGTGTATGGATTTGTTCCGCGGGTAGAGTGAGAGGAGAGTCTTGCATGCTTACCGTCCCTGAGAAAAGGTGTACTTTGGAGTCCATTATGCTATCATTGATTTGATTAAAAATAAAGATACAAAAATTATACTAGTGCTATACATCTAGGTGGGCCATACCGTTTCATGAATCTCAAAAAAAGCGGATGGCCTCAGATCCCATGCTGGAACTCACTCGCCGCAACGCCTCAAAATAAGGAATTGTCCGAGAAGTCAACGGTTGATGCTTATCTTATGAAGACACGCCCAAGCAAGCAGCACCAAAATGGGATTGGAACCGGTTGCCTTTTATGGAAAAATAACATCGCCATCATCATGGGAGGATGTTTGTTGCAACCTCAAAGAATTTGACGGCCGTCTAACTTTTTTTAAGTAAGTTGATTTTCTAAGCCGTTGGATCGAAATCCAACGGCTGTCCTTCATCTTCTTTCTCTAGCCCTAATCCCCATCCGAATCGGAGAAACTTCTTCCTGTTCCAACCGCTTCCTCTGGCACGCTTTCCTAGCTCTCCTGCAGTTGCGACACTGCTCCACAATTCGAGTCGCGGTTAGAGCTAAAGCACCCCACCCACCCCCCCCCCCCCCCCCACAGACCTTCACGATTTACCTGCTTCCTCACCTCCACCGATGATGCCCCGTCTCCGGCAAGGTCCTGGCTTGGCCTCGCCGTGGTCGCGACAGCTGATTGTTGCTCGTTGTCGTCTCTGGCGTGGTGTTGCGCCGGGAATCGTCTTCATTCTCAAATGAAATAGGACTTAACACATGCTGCAGTTTCAGGAAACTTACTAATATAGAACCCGCCAAAATTTAGTCAAAAACTTCTTACACGCACGATGGAGACATTATTCTCGTGGAAATATCCATGTTTAAAATAATTGTTGTGCTGATCTTAAAAATCATATCCAAACAGTAAATTTGTAAAAATGCAACGCCCATTCAGTGAAAAGTGGACTTTGTGGTAAATGATGGAAATTGTATTTTCAACAATAAATTTAATTTAGACATAATAAGGAAATCTATGTCGAATCAGAAGAAAACAGACAAAAAATCGTAACAAAAATGTCAGAAACACACGGCTCAAATATATAGAAAGAAGAAAACGCGAGCGCGTTCACTCGCGCACGCCAGAGCAGAACAGCTAGGCACCTTTCAATGCATTCCTCTTCCTCTCTTGCCCGTGAAAACTTTCCAATTTGCTGCCAACTTCTTGCCAATATATTTTATCATCAGCTCCTCCATGATCGATCCATCTGCCCATCTGATGCCCATACGTTGAAATCTACTCTTGCTCCCGATCAAATCCATGTTCACATACAACTGGTGTAAGATAGTTTTGCACATGCAGAATACTTGGGTTAAACTTGATGAGTCTAACATGTACAGACATGGTCTCGGAACACTGGAGACCGAAAGGTCGAACGTGAGTCATATAGTAGATATGATCAACATAGAGATGTTCACCATTGATGACTACCCCATCTCACGTGATGATCGGACATGGGTTAGTTTATTTGGATCATGTATCACTCAGATAACTCAAGGGATGTTAATTTAAGTGGAAGTTCATTAGTAATTTGATTAATTGAACTTAAATTTATAATGAACTTGGTCTTAATAGTTTTTGCATATCTATGTTGTAGATCAATAGCTCGCAATACAGCTCCCCTATTTTTGATATGCTCCTAGAGAAAACTAAGTTGAAAGATGATAGTAGCAATGATGTGGACTAGATCCGTGATCTGAGGATTATCCTCATTGCTGCACAGAAGAATTATATTCTTGATGCACCGCTAGGTGACAGACCTATTGCAGGAGCAGATGTAGACGTTATGAACGTTTGGCAAGCTCGATATGATGACTACTTAATAGTTTAGTGTTGCTTTACGGCTTAGAACCGGGACTTCAAAAATGTTTTGAATGCCACGAAGCATATGAGATGTTCCAAGAGCTGAAATTGGTGTTTCAGACTCATGCCCGTGTCGAGAGGTATGAGACCTCTACTTTGCCTACAAGATGGAGGAGAATAGCTTAGCCAGTGAGCATGTGCTCAGAATGTCTGGGTACTACAATCCCTTGAATCAAGTGGGAGTTAATCTTCCAGATAAGATAGTGATTGACAGAGTTCTCTAGTCACTATCACCAAGCTACTAGAACTTCGTGATAAACCATAATATGGAAGGGATGATGAAAACGATTCCCGAGCTCTTCGCAACACTGGAATCGGCGATGGTAGAAATCAAGAAAGAGCATCAAGTGTTGATGGTTAAAGAAGACCACTAGCTTCAAGAAAAAGGGCAAATGAAAGAAAGGAAATTTCAAGAAGAATGGCAGGCAAGTTGCCACTCCCATGAAGAAGCCCAAAGATGGACCTAAACTGAAACTAAGTGCTTCTACTGCAAAGGGAATGATCACTAGAAGTGGAACTGTCCTAATTACTTGGCGGATAAGAAGGATGGCAATGTGAACAAAGGTATATTTGATATACATTTTATTGATGTATGCCTTACTAGTATTCGTAGTAGCCCCTGGGTATTTGATACCTGTTCAGTTGCTAAGATTAGTTACTCGAAATAGGAGTTGCAGAATAAACGGAGACTACTAAAGGGCAAGGTGACGATGTGTGTTGGAAGTGTTTCCAAGATTGATATGATCACCATTGCACACTCCCTCTACCTTCGGGATTAGTGTTAAGCCTAAATAAATGTTATTTGGTTTTTGCGTCGAGCATGAACATAATTAGATCATGTTTATTGCAATACGGTTATTCATTTAATTCAGAGAATAATCGTTGTTCTGTTTACATGAATAAACCTTCTATGGTCATACACCAAATGTGAATGGTTTATTGAGTCTCGGTCATAGTGATACACATATTCATAATATTGATGCCAAAAGATGCAAAGTTGATAATGATAGTGCAACATACTTGTGGCACTGCCGTTTAGGTCATATTGGTGTAAAGTGCATGAAGAAACTCCATGTGGATGGAATTTTGGAATCACTTGATTATGAATCATTTGATACTTGTGAACCATGCCTCATGGGCAAGATGACTAAAACTCCGTTCTCCGGAACAATGGAGCGAGCTAATGACTTATTGAAAATGATATATACCGATGTATACGGTCCAATGAGTGTTGAGGCACGCAACGGGTATCATTATTTTCTAATCTTTACATATGATTTGAGTAGGTATGGGTATATCTACTTGATGAAACACAAGTCTGAAACAATTGAAAAGTTCAAAAAATTTAGAGTGAAGTAGATAACCATTGTAGCAAGAAAATAAAGTTTCTACGATCTGATCACGCAGGCGAATATTTGAGTTACGAGTTTGGCCTTCAGTTAAGAAAATGTGGAATTGTTTCACAACTCACGCCACCTGGAACACCACAGCGTAATGGTGTGTCCGAATGTCGTAACCGTACTTTATTAGATATGGTGCGTTCTATGATGTCTCTTACCAATTTGCCTTTATGATTTTGGGGTTATGCATTAGAGACAGCCGTATTCACGTTAGATAGGGCACCGTCTAAATCCATTGAGATGACACCGTATGAACTGTGGTTTGGCAAGAAACCTAAGCTGTCATTTTTTAAAAGTTTGGGGATGCGGTGCTTATGTCAAAAAGGCTTCAGCCTGATAAGCTTGAACCCAAAGCGGAGAAGTGCGCCTTCATAGGATACCCGAAAGAAACTATTGGGTATACCTTCTACCACAGATCCGAAGGCAAAAAACTTTGTTGCTAAGAATGGGTCCTTTCTGGAGAAGGAGTTTCTCTTGAAAGAAGTGAGTGGGAGGAAAGTAGAACTTGATCTTTCATGACAAGATTCAGTAAAGCGGCATTAATTTCATAAGATTCCGCACTAGTGGCGGGAGCAATCAGAGTACTAATAAAATCATTATTATTGTTGTTCGAAAAGTCACACAATTTGGTATTCTCTTGAGCCATCATGACAAAGCAAGCCATCCAACACACGAGCACACAAAAAGCAAGCGAAGAAGACGAATGGAAGAGGGGCGAAGAAAAGGCAAATCTTTTCGAAAATCGTTTTAGAAGTGGGGGGGGAGAAAATGAGAGGGGAATGGCGAATAATGTAATGCAAGAGATGAGAGTTTATGATGGGTACTTGGTATGTCTTGACTTGGCGTAGATCTCCTTGACAACGGTGCCAGAAATTCTTCCTGCTACTTCTTGAGCTTGCGTTGGTTTTTCCCTTGAAGATGAAAGGGTGATAAGTAGAGATAAGTATTTCCCTCAGTTTGAGAACCAAGCTATCAATCCAGTAGGAGACAACGCACAAATCATCGAATACCTGCACAAACAATAAAACAACTTGCACCCAACGTGATAAAAGGGTTGTCAATCCCTTCACAGTTACTTGCAAGAGTGAGATCTGATAGAGATAGATAAACGATAAAGTAAATATTTTTTGTATTTTTGGTTTATAGATCGGAAAGTAAAAGATTGCAAAATAGTAGATCAGAAACTTATATGATGGAAAATAGACCCGGGGCCCATAGGTTTCACTAGAGGCTTCTCTCAAGATAGCAAACAATACGGAGGGTGAAAAAATTACTGCCGAGCAATTGATAGAAAAGCGCAAAGTTATGATGATATCTAAAGCAATGATCATGAATATAGGCATCACGTCCGTGTCAAGTAGACTGAAACGATTCTGCATCTACTACTATTACTCCACACATCGACCGACTCCTGCCTGCATCTAGAGTATTAAGTTCATGAAGAACAGAGTAACTGAAAGGGCATGTAGCCCCTAAGTGTGGTTTTGCTAATTAAATGACAATCTCTATGGACTAATGTTTTCAGTGAGATATATTTGAAGGTTTTGTCCATAGATAGTGCCTCAAGGATATTGGACGGAATCAAGGATGAAGTCCATATATATGAAGATAGTGCCTCAAGGATATTGGACGGAATCAAGATATATATATATATATATATATATATATATATATATATATATATATATATATATATATATATATATATATATATATATATATGAAGATAGTGCCTCAAGGATATTGGACGGAATCAAGGATGAAGTCCATATATATGAAGATATATTTGCCCTATGCTTTGGTATTAAATGACAATTCCTATGGAGCATCAAGTGCATTGAATCTTATATGAAGATATGTTCCATAGTGATGCTTGAAGTGCATTGGGTTGTTTTGTGAAGTCTGCCATCAAAGCATCCGAAGAAGTCCTCATGGTATCCTTCTCTGGATACCCCGTGCACATGGGCTTGTACCGTGCGCACGGGGTCGAGTGTCAACTCTCTGGATACCCCGTGCTCACGGGACCTAGGTGTTGGCTCTCGAGATCCCATATCCAGTGAGGTTTCAAGTTGGTCTTCGGGTACTTCTAATGAAGCCATCAAGATTGGTTTCAATGCCTAAACTAATTATGTTCATGATGGAGTGCATTGGAGGATCTCAAAGATTGATATATTTGGGCTTCTCAGGATCAAGGCTTGAGAGCGTAATCAAAGAGAAGAATTCAAGTTATGGTTTCAAGACAAGATCATGGTGAGCTCATGTGTTGGGTTTAGGTTGATCAAGTCTTGAAGCAAACAACTAGAGTGAAGAATTCATTGTGCCTCTCAAGATATTATGATGGAGGGCTTTTAAGGATCAAGGGCTTGAGAGAATAATCAAAGAGAAGAATTCAAGTTATGGTCTCAAGACAAGATCATGGTGAGCTCATGTGTTGGGTTTCGGTTGATCAAGTCTTGAAGCAAGCAACTAGAGTGACGAATTCATTATGCCTCTCAAGAGATTGTGATGGAGTTTTTAGAAGGGCAAGTGGTGACCAAGATGATATTCATAGTGGAACTTGATATGGTCATGGAAGAGTCTTTGGTGATATAGTCTTGAAGCAATGAAGGGAAATGAAGAGTTCATTGTGTCTTTCAAGAAACCAAGATGGAGCTTCGAGTAAAGATGTTGGTTGACCAAGATGAAGCTCGAAGATTATATCTAAGTGGTCAACTCTCAAAGCACAAACATTGTACCATGTGAGATCAAGTGATCTAGTGGTATGGTAAGTAATTGTGAATTGTGCTTTGTTACCTAACCCATGCTATGTGTTTGGTATGTCTATGTGGGTTAGGTGTTCCTCATGGGCTTGCATCAAAAGGAAAGATCTCAAGTAGCCTATGTGTGGATGACATCAAGTGGTGATGGTCATCGGGTTCGAGGAGTCCAAGTGCAAGATGAGAAGCCGGAGGTTATATGCTTTGAAGCTTGCGGTCCACATCATGATAATGCTCATGTGAAGATGGGCTTAAGTTAAGGCTTCCCTCATTGCAATATGAGGAATCAATTCAAGCATCTTCACCAAGTGGTTGTGGACAAGAAAGGGATTCCAACTTGAGACAAGCATTGGAGTCATCACCAAGCTCAAGTTGAATATGCAAGGAAAAGGTATACCTTAGCTAGGTTTTCCTAGTTTTGTCGGTCTCATGGTGCTTGGAGGGAGACCGGATTATAGGTTTGATAGCCGTACTATCAAGAGGGACTCTCGGGCAAGTAGCTTGATCATGTCGCATGTAGAGAGCTCAAACCTTTGCATTACTTGCATCATTATTTATTGTTGATCTTGGGTGGTTCTCTATGTGAGGACCTTGGGCTTTTCCATAGCTTCAAAACGAGCCCAAGATCATCGAATTTGGAGTCCGTATGCCAAAGTTATCACTGTTTTAGTGGGCTGCTGCAGGCTGTTCTCGGTACCCCGTGGACACAGGGTTTTTGACCCACGTGGGCACGGGGCCCCGTGCACACGTGCTTGTACCGTGCGCATGGGACCCCGTGGGCACGGGGTCTAAACCCCCGTAGGCATGGGGTGTCCAGGAAGTGTCCGTTGGAGCCCCAATGGCTAGTTTTGGAAGTTGGCTATAAAAGAGCCCTTCCTCCCCACCGGTTTGGGGGCTGGTCATTCACATTCTAAACATCATTTTGAGCCTCTTACCACCTCTCCCAAACCCCTATCTCCCTTCTAAGTGAAGGGGGATTTGCGGATGGATCTTGGAGTCATTTGTTGATTTCCTCCATTGCATCCCCTCTCTTCTATCTCCCACTTTCTTGAGTTGCATCTTGTGAGATTGAGAGAGTGAGTTGAGCATTAGTTGCTTGACCTTGCATTGCATTTGTTGCATTGGTTTGAGCTCCCTGCATCGATTTGTTCGTGTGAGAGCCCGTGAGTTTATTACTCTTGGAGGCTTCGCCTCCTAAACGGTTTGGTGATATATCGAGAAGATTGTGAAGAGGCCTATGTGGCCAAGGTTCCCCCAGAAGCTTCCTTTTGTGGTATGCTCCGAGGAAGGGTGTTCAAGTGGCCTAGGTGGTCAAGTTCCTCCGGAAGCTTCCGTGGTTGTGGTGTGCTCCGGAGAGGTTTGTAAAGGTGTGGTGGTCGCCTTCAAGACCAACCCCGAGTGAACCGAGGCTCATCCGTTGGGGGTGACTCGAAAGGGAGAATACGGTGAGTCACTTGGTGACGCCCCGGAGCTTTGGCTACGGCACCGCTCTAACGGAGATTAGCACTCTCATGAGTGTGAACTTCGGGATAAATCCGCGTCCCCGACTCACTTGTAGTTATCTCATACCCACACCCTTTACTTTCCGCAATTCATACTTGCCCATATTGATATATCTTGTGATAGTTGAATTGCTTAGTTGTTCCTTCATTTCCATATCTTGTGATATAGTTTGTTCTTTCTAGTTTGCTTAATTGCCTATCTTGTTTAGCATAGGTTGTTGGTGCACTTAGTTGAGCCTAGCATATTTAGGATTTGTGCTTGAAAATTATCCATTAGTTTAATTTCGCATTAGGATAAAGCCAAATCCGTAAAAGTTTTAAAACTCCTATTCACCCCCCCCCCTCTAGTCGTCATCTAGATCATTTCAATTGGTATCAGAGCTTTGGTCTCTCCTTTGCAGGCTTCACCGCCTAGAGAGTAAAGATGTCGACTAGTGGTATAGTGCATGATGACACTTTTTGGTTTAGTGGCACAAACTATCACTTGTGGAAAATTCACATGCTTTGTCATTTTCGGACCATGGGTCCATGTTTTGTGCGAATTGTTCTTGTAGGGGCTTCTCTGTGGAAGGACGACCTTTTTTCCAACTAGTGAGGAAAATGATGATATGCTTTGTGGATATAGTGCTAAGAATGCCATAATCCGGTTTATATCCCTCGAAGTATTTGAGTCTATCATGACTTGTGTGACGGCTCATGATATGTGGACCAAAGTTGAAGAAATATATGGTGGGTCCAATCTTGTTGATATTCATCATCTTTCGGAGGAGTTAATTGAGGAGGTCTCCACATCTTCAAATCATGAAGATCTCCATATTGCTTCTTCCTTCGTGTACTTGGACATTTAAACTTCTTCCGCCTCACCATCATGTGGCATGTCCCAAGGTAATGACATGGTGAGTGAAAATATCATTTGTGATGATTGTGATGATGTGCTCAACATTGATGATCTTACATGTATACATGGTAGTGTTGTAGATTCTATGGACTTGAGCATATCTAGCAAAAATGACTTACATTCTTGTGTTGATAGTCCATGCATATCATTTGGAGATTCCTTGAATACCTTTTGTGATGATATGCTTGATACTCCTTGTTTCCGTGATCTATGTGCTTCTATTTCCTCTAGTTGTTGTTTGACTAACCATGTAGAGGAAACAAGAGAAAATAGTGCACACGTCATTAATGAGAAAATTGCTAGATGAGCAAAGAAGGACATCACCTTGTTGGAGAGGAAATGCTATGAGTGTCAAGAGCATGGACATGGATATCCTACTCTTGATGATAAAGAAACTCCCTCTCCAAAAGAATCATCATCAACCTCCGATGTTCACATGTGCCTCATGGCAAGAGGTAATACTGAGGTATCATCTACTCTTTGTAATGATATTGATGAGAGTAATGATGAATGTGATAGGGATATGAGTCAAGAAATATATGAAATTGGTAACTCTCTTCGTGGGGTAAATAAGAGCACTTATGAGATGTTTAAAGATCTTATCACTCATTTTGGAAAGTGTAATGATTTACTTCACGAAGAGCAAGAACAAAATGAAAAACTTGATTGTAACCTTCTTGATGCTCTAGAAACTCTTAGAGACTTAGAGTCTTCTAAATAAGAGATTGAAGTTGCTCATGATCAACTTAAAGAGGATTTTGAGCACCTTGACCTTGTCTACAAGAATGTCAAAGGAGAGCTCACCAAACTCTCTAAGTCTTATGAGGAACTTCAAGCTACTCATGTGAAGTCTCTAGTTTCTTCTAGCTCCTCTCATATTGTCAATGATGCTTGTTCTACTAACTCTACTTCTTGTGAAGCATCTATCTTGAAGGAGAATGTTGAGCTAAGGGCTCAACTTGCTTTGCTAACTAGCAATTATGGAAGATTAGAAGAAAGTCATGAAAAGCTCTTGGGATCTCATGCTGACCTTCTAATCTCCCATGAAAGGCTAAAGTTAGCTCATGAGGCTATTTTTACTAAGGTAACATCGTGTGAGCCTCATGTGGACATTAGCACTAATTCTACTCAAAATGCTTTATTGACATGTGCTAGTCCTAGTGATTCATCTAGACATATTATTGCTAAATTTTGTGATGAATTGCTCTCCTTGCCTTGTTGCTCTAACAATGAAGCTTCTACTTCCTCTAGTACTTTTGTTGATACTAACCTTGTAGAGGAAAACAAAGAGCTCAAGGCCCAAGTCACTATTTTAAAGGAAGACTTGGAAATATGTCATGAAGGAAATACCTCTGTCAACGCTATCTTGAGTTCAAAAATCCCCTCATGACAAGGGCGGACTTGGTTTCATCTCCAACAATAAGAAGTCCAAGAGAAAGAAGAAGGGACAAGATAAAATCAAGAATCCGGCCAACATTACATGCTTCAAGTGCAAGAATGTTGGACACCATGTGAGATCTTGTCCATTGAAGAAGAAGGCTTCAAATGTGAAGCATCAAGGAAAGTGTCCTCAAGTTCAATCTCAAGGTCAACCTCATGTTGAAGAAAGGCCACTACCAATGATGAACATAGATAATGCTCCCCAAGTTGATGAAATAAATAAGAAGAGAAGGGGGAGCACATGTTGCTATATTTGTCGTGAGAAGGGACACATATCCTCATCTTGTCCCAACAGTAACATCCCTAAGCCTCCTCTCGTCAATGATCATTATTCGCTTAGGAAGGATGTTGTTGGCAATTTGTTTGTGAAGTTTGTTGGTGCCCAAAGTGGTTTGGAAATGGAAAAGACCATTTGGGTTGCCAAGCCTATTGTCACCCGATCAATAGGTGTGTGGAGGATATTGGAGATTTGGCTAGTCCATGAAGAAAAGAATATTCATCATTTATTTGTTCGAGCCAAGTCATGTGGTTTATCTTCATATTATCTATCCAGTGTCCCTCCTTGCGGTAACTTGTATTTTTATTGCTTACATTGAAAGTTCTTGCCCCTTGCATGCTTAGGTTTTGTATCTAGCATGTGCATTTATATATTGTATTTTCTAGTATGCTTGATTTGTGTTATCTAGCATGTGTAGGTTGCATTGCACATCATATAGTGGTGCTTGTTGTTTTAGCCTTTTGTATGTTGTTTGGCTCTTGCGAGATATTAGTGGATCATCACATTATGGGGGAGTGTTATGTTTTGTGCGCATCACAAACCCAAAATGTGAATATGAGAAATACTACATAGTATTGATACTCAATATTATCTAGTCACTATGTGGTATGTCAAGCTCATTTGAAATTCAAATTTTCAGAGTATCCATTAATTATATCTTGTAGGTGGTTATTTTCCTCTGTGGTGTGCTTGCCATGGTATCCAGAAATTTGCACCAGAAAAGTTCTGGATACCCCGTGCGCACGGGGTCTTTTGACCCCCGTGCGCACGGGGTGTTGCGTAACTCTCTGGGTACCCCGTGTGCACGGGGTCTTTTGACCCCCGTGCGCACGGGATAGTTGTTGATTATGATCTTGCGCTTCTTCGGATTCTACCATCGAGTGTTAATTCCAAATACCAATTGGTATTTCTTCTTGTGGTAGAATTTTATGATCATCTTCTTCTCGGCTTGTGCTTCAACTTGCCTTATCTCACTGCTTGTACTATCTATCATCTACTTGAGTGAGATAAGCCTTAGAGCATGTGTGTCTATATCCTATATGCTCTTTGGTTTTTGCTTAGTTCGTATGTTGTACTTTTCTTGCGGTCCTGTGTGGATTCGTCTCTTTGATATAATTTGGACAACTTGAATGCTTTATGTTATTTTGGAGTATTCTTTGTTTAAGTGTTGTCTTGTCCAAATTGTGTCTCTTTGGATCTTGGTAGGCATGTTCATGCATATTTATTTATATACTTTTTCATGCCTTGATTGCTCTACTTGACCCTCTATATAGGGTAAACTCCATCAAATCATTAATGATTAAAAGTGTGCATGAACTTCAAGTTCATATCCTTTTGCACATATTTAATATGGAGTTTGCCCTATGTATTATGGTTGGACTAACTACTTCGGACCCAATAAGTTTGGGGACCAAATTGTGCCTTAATGTGTTTTAGGTACGTTGGAGAAGCATTGGATGCTTGGCTTATTCATGAGGAAGGTGGAGACACCATGGAAAATGATTAGAGCCAGCTTGGTTGATTCATTGATTTGAGAGAGAAGATAAATGAAAACCCGGTTCGGTTGTAAGTGTTTCATTCTCACCATGTAAACCCAATTATACAAAATTTGGGTCTTTTTGCTGGATATGCATCAAACTCCCACACTTACTATATTCTCAATAAATCCACGGGATGTATTGAGGAAATGGTGAATGTGGAGTGTGATGAGAATAACGGCTTCCATGCGGAGCAATTTGTTTCAAGTGTTGTAGGTGATGAGGCTCCTTCCCAAGCTACAAGTACAATGGGGATTGGTCATATTCTTCCACAAGAAACACCCCTTGTCCATGTAGAAAAGAAGGATTAAGAGCCCCTCTTGTGGATCGACCACAAGGGAAGTCATCACCCCCAACACAAGAGCAAGATGCTATGGGAGATCATGTACCTATCCAAGAACAAGATCAAGTCCCTCATGTTTGCATACTAGATCAAGGGCCCCTTGAACCAATACTTTCTCTCTCGGTAACAAGTACTTACTTCATGCATTTATTTAAATTAGAGTCAACATTGTGTATGTTGCATCATAGCATGATTAGTACTTGTTGAGTGAGTGCTTGTATGTTTTGCATATATGTTTGCACTCATGAGTTGTTGGATATATTTTTGACACATGCTTAGCATGATTATCATATTGGATATCTCCATTATCCCTTGTCCAAAATATGTTCTTTGGATCCTTTGAATGTTTGATTCTATTGTCATATCATATTGGTGCATTCTATGGATCCTCAATATAGTGTGAATTTCTTCGTTTGTTCGTAACTGGATATGTGCATTTGATTCCACTCACAATATGAGAAATGCACAAATTAAGGAGGAACTCATACTATATTGGCCGTCTAGATTTTTCTTCCATTTTGGCAATTGTTGCCAATGGGGGAGAAGTTTAGAGGGTTTAGGTGAAGTGGATTGGTTCCTGTCATTCATGCTTATCTACTTTTGTTGTGCTTGCTCATTGCATGGATGTGTATATAGAGGAAACTGAAGGAAATATGCCCTAGAGGCAATAATAAAGTTATTATTTATTTCCTTATATCATGATAAATGTTTATTATTCATGCTAGAATTGTATTAACCGGAAACATAATACATGTGTGAATACATATACAAACACAAAGGTCACTAGTATGCCTCTACTTGACTAGCTCGTTGAATCAAAGATGGTTAAGTTTCCTAGCCATAGACATGAGTTGTCATTTGATTAACGGGATCACATCATTAGGAGAATGATGTGATTGACATGACCCATTCCGTTAGCCTAGCACTTGATCGCTTAGTATGTTGCTATTGCTTTCTTCATGACTTATACATGTTCCTGTAACTATGAGATTATGCAACTCCGTTCTGGGAGGAACACTTTGGGTGCTACCAAACGTCACAACGTAATCGGGTGATTATAAAGGAGTACTACAGGTGTCTCCAAAGGTACATGTTGGGTTGGCGATTTCGAGATTAGGTTTTGTCACTCCGATTGCCGGAGAGGTATCTCTGGCCCTCTCGGTAATGCACATCACTATAAGCCTTGCAAGCAATGTAGCTAATGAGTTAGTTACGGAATGATGCATTACGTAACGAGTAAAGAGACTTGCCGGTAACGAGATTGAACTAGGTATTGGATACCGACGATCGAATCTCGGGTAAGTAACATACCGATGACAAAGGGAACAACGTATGTCGTTATGCGGTTTGACCGATAAAGATCTTCGTAGAATATGTAGGAACCAATATGGGCATCCAGGTTCCGCTTATTGGTTATTGACCGAGAATGGTTCTAGGTCATGTCTACATAGTTCTCGAACCCGTAGGGTCCGCACGCTTAACGCTTCGATGCGAGTTCATTATGAGTTTATAAGTATTGATGCACCGAAGTTTGTTCGAGTCCCGGATGTGATCACGGACATGACGAGGAGTCTCGAAATGGTCGAGACATAAAGATTGATATATTGGAAGCCTACATTTGGACATCGGAAAGGTTCCGAGTGAAATCGAATTTACCGGAGTACCGGAGGTTACCGAACCCCCGAACTACATGGGCCCATAGTGGGCCTTGGAGGAAAGGAGAAGGGGCAGCCCTAGGTGGTCGCGCCCCCTTCCCTAGTCCTATTAGGACTAGGAAAGGTGGGCCGCCCCTTCTCTCTCTTTCCTCCGGGAATCCTAATCCAACTAGGATTGGAGGGGAGTCCTACTCCGGAGGGAGTAGGACTCCTTGCGCCTCCTCCCTTGGGCGGCCACCTCCCCTTGGCTCCTTTATATCACGGGGCAGGGGCACCCCATAACACACAAGTTGATCTACGGATCTTTCCTTAGCCGCAGCGGTGCCCCTTCCACCATATTCCACTTCGGTCATATCGTCATGAGCTTAGGCGAAGCCCGCGCCGGAGAAGTCATATCGTCATGGAGCTTAGGCGAAGCCCTGCGCCGGTGGAGCATCAACATCGCCACCACGCCGTCGTCCGACGGAACTCATCCCCGACACTTTGCTGGATCGGAGTCCGGGATCGCCATCGAGCTGAACGTGCGTAACTCGGAGGTGCCGTCGTTCGGTGCTTGGATCGGTCGGATCGTGAAGACGCATTTACTACATCAACCGCGTTGTTATAACGCCTTCCGCTTTCGGTCTCACGAGGGTACGTGGGATCGGACACTCTTCCCTCTCGTTGCTATGCCATCACCATGGTCTTGGCGTGATCGTAGGAAATTTTTGAAATTACTACGTTCCCCAACAAAGGGCATCCGAGCCTGGTTTTATGCGTAGATGTCATATGCACGAGTAGAACACAAGTGAGTTGTGGGCGATATAAGTCATACTGCTTACAAGCATGTCATACTTTGGTTCAACGGTATTGTGAGATGAAGCGCCCGGACCGACATTACGCGTATGCTTACGCTAGACTGGTTTCACCGCCACGAGCACTCGTTGCTTAAAGGTGACCGGCGGGTGTCTGTCTCTCTCACTTTAGTTGAACCGAGTGTGGCTACGCCCGGTCCTTGAGAAGGTTAAAACGGAGTCTATTTGACGAAGTATCGTTGTGGTTTTGATGCGTAGGTAAGAACGGTTCTTGCTCAACCCGTAGCAGCCACGTAAAACTTGCAACAACATAGTAGAGGACGTCTAACTTGTTTTTGCAGGGCATGTTGTGATGTGATGTGGTCAAGACGTGATGCTATATTTTATTGTATGAGATGATCATGTTTTTAACCGAGTTATCGACAACCCGCGTGAGCCATATGGTTGTCGCTTATTGTATGAAATGCAACGCCATGTAATTGCTTTACTTTATCACTAAGGAGTAGCGATAATCGTAGAAGCAATAGTTGGCAAGACGACAACGATGCTACGATGGAGATCAAGGTGTCGCGCCGTTGACGATGGTGATCATGACGGTGCTTGGCGATGGAGATCACAAGCACAAGATGATGATGACCATATCATATCACTTATATTGATTGCATGTGATGTTTATCCTTTATGCATCTTATCTTGCTTTGATTGACGGTAGCATTATAAGATGATCTCTCACTAAAAAAAATTATCAAGAAGTGTTCTCCCTGAGTATGCACCGTTGCGAAAGTTCTTCGTGCTGAGACACCACGTGATGATCGGGTGTGATAGGCTCTACGTTCAAATACAACGGGTGCAAAACAGTTGCGCACGCGAATACTCAGGTTAAACTTGACGAGCCTAGCATATAACAGATATGGCCTCGGAACACGGAGACCGAAGGTCGAGCGTGAATCATATAGTAGATATGATCAACATAGTGATGTTCACCATTGAAACTACTCCATCTCACGTGATGATCGGACATGGTTTAGTTGATTTGGATCACGTGATCACTTAGATGACTAGAGAGATGTCTATCTAAGTGGGAGTTCTTAAGTAATATGATTAATTGAACTTTAATTTATCATGAACTTAGTCCTGGTAGTATTTTGCAAATTATGTTGTAGATCAATAGCTCGCGTTGTTGCTTCCCTATGTTTTTATATGTGTTCCTAGAGAAAATTGTATTGAAAAATGTTAGTAGCAATGATGCGGATTGGATCCGTGATCCGAGGTTTATCCTCATTGCTGCACGTAAGAATTATGTCCTTAATGCACCGCTAGGTGACAGGGCTATTGCAGGAGCAAATGCAGACGTTATGAACGTTTGGCTAGCTCAATATGATGACTACTTGATAGTTTAGTGCACCATACTTAACGGCTTAGAATCGGGACTTCAAAGGCGTTTTGAACGTCATGGACCATATGAGATGTTCCAGGAATTGAAGTTAATATTTCAAGCAAATACCCGAGTTGAGAGATATGAAGTCTCCAACAAGTTCTATAGCTAAAAGATGGAAGGGAATCGCTCAACTAGTGAGCATGTTCTCAGATTGTCTGGGTACTTCAATCGCTTGAATCAAGTGGGAGTTAATCTTCCAGATAAGATAGTGATTGACAGAATTCTCTAGTCACCATCACTAAGTTGCTAGAACTTCGTGATGAACTATAGTATGCAAGGGATGACGAAAAAGATTCCCGAGCTCTTCGTGATGTTGAAATCGACGAAGGTAGAAATCAAGAAAGAGCATCAAGTGTTGATGATTGACAAGATCACTAGTTTCAAGAAAAGGGCAAAGGGAAAGAAAGGGAAACTTCAAGTAGAATGGCAAACAAGTTGTCACTCCCGCGAAGAAGCCCAAAGCTGGACCAAAGCCTGAAACTAAGTGCTTCTACTGCAAAGGAAATGGTCACTGGAAGCGGAAATGCCCTGAACATTTGGTGGATAAGAAGGATGGCAAAGTGAACAAGAGTATATTTGATATACAGGTTATTGATGTGTGCTTTACTAGTGTTTATAGTAGCCCCTGAGTATTTGATACTTGTTCGGTTGCTAAGATTAGTAACTCGAAACAGGAGTTACGAATAAGCAGAGACTAGTTGAAGGGAAGTGACGATGAGTGTTGGAAGTAGTTCCAAGATTGATATGATCATCATCGTACACTCCCTATACTATTGGGATTAGTGTTTATAGTAGCCCTGAGTATTTGATACTTGTTAGGTTGCTAAGATTAGTAACTTGAAAACAGGAGTTACAATGAATGAACAGAAACTAGTTGAAGGGGAAGTGACGATGAGTGTTGGAAATAGTTCCAAGATTTATATGATCATCATCACACACTCCCTATATTTTCGAGATTAGTGTGGAACCTAAATAAGTGTTATTTGGTGTTGAGCATAAATATGATTTGATCATGTTTATTGCAATACGGTTATTCATTTAAGTAAGAGAATAAATTGTTGTTCTGCTTACATGAATAAAACCTTATATGGTTACACACCCAATGAAAATGGTTCATTGGATCTCGATCATAGTGATACACATATTCATAATATTGAAACCAAAAGATGCAAAGTTAATAATGATAGTGCAAACTATTTTGTGGCACTGCCGTTTAGGTCATATTGGTGTAAAGCACATGAAGAAAAATCCATGCTGATGGACTTTTGGAATCACTTGATTATGAATCATTTGATGCTTGCGTAACCGTGCCTTTTGGGCAAGATGACTAAAACTCCGCTTCTCGGAACAATGGAACAAGCTCTTGACTTATTGGAAATAATACATACCGATGTATGCGATTCAATGAGTGTTGATGCTCGTGACAAGTATCATTATTTTTCGACCTTCACAGATGATTTGAGCAGATATGCGTATATCTTCTTGATGAAACATAAGTCTGAAATAGTTGAAAAGTTCAAAGAATTTCAGAGTGAAGTAGAAAATCATCGTAACAAGAAAATAAAGTTTCTGCGATCTGATCGTGGAGATGAATATTTGAGTTGTGAGTTTGGTCTTCAATTAAAACAAAGTGGAATAGTTTCACAGCTCACGCCACGGAACACCACAACGTTATGGTGTGTCCGAACGTCGTAACCGTACTTTATTTTGATATGGTGCGATCAATGATGTCTCTTACCGATTTACCAATATCATTTTTGGGGTTATGCATTAGAGACAACTGCATTCACGTTTAATAGGGCACCATCTAAATCCGTTGAGACGACACCGTATGAACTATGGTTTAACAAAGAAACCTAAGCTGTCGTTTCTTAAAAGTTTGGAGTTGTGATGCTTATGTGAAATAGTTTTCACCGATAAGCTCGAACCCAAATCGGAGAAGTGCGTCTTCATAGAATACCCAAAGGTAACTATTGGGTACACCTTCTATCACAGATCCGAAGGCAAGTTTTTCGTTGCTAAGATGGATCCTTTCTAGAGAAGAAGTTTCTCTCGAAAGAAGTGAGTGGGAGGAAAGTAGAACTTGATGAGGTAATTGTACCTTCTCCCTTATTGGAAAGTAGTTCATCACAGAAATCGATTCTGATGATTCCTACACCAATTAGTGAGGAAGTTAATGATGATGATCATGAAACTTCAGATCAAGTTACTACCAAACCTCGTAGGTCTTCCAGAGTAAAATCCGCACCGAGTGGTACGGTAATCATGTTCGGAAGTCATGTTACTAGACCATGATGAACCTACGAACTATGAGGAAGCGATGATGAGCCCAGATTCGCGAAATGGCTTGAGGCCATAAAATCTGAGATAGGATCCATATATGAGAACAAAGTGTGGACTTTAGTTGACTTGCTCGATGATCAGCAAGTCAAGTTAAATAAATGGATCTTCAAGAGGAAGACAGATGCTGATAGTAGTGTTACTATTTACAAAGCTCGACTTGTCGCAAAAAGGTTTTCGACAAATTCAAAGTGTTGACTACAATGAGATTTCCTCAACTGTAGCGATGCTTAAAGTCTGTCCGAATCATGTTAGCAATTGCCACATTTTATGAAATGTGGCAAATAGATGTCAAAACTACATTCTTTAATGGATTTATTAAAGAAGAGTTGTATATGATGCAACCGTAAGGTTTTGTCAATCCTAAAGGAGCTAATAAAATGTGCAAGCTCCAGCGATCCATCTATGGACTGGTGCAAGCATCTCGGAGTTGGAATAAACGCTTTGATAGTGTGATCAAAGCATATGGTTTTATGAGACTTTTGAGAAGCTTTGTATTTACAAGAAAGTGAGTGGGAGCACTACAAAGATTTCGATAAGTATATGTGAATGACATATTGTTGATCGGAAATAATGTAGAATTATTCTGCAAAGCATAAAGGAGTATTTGAAAAGAGTTTTTCAAAGAAGGACCTCGGTGAAGCTGCGTACAAATTGAGCATCAAGATCTATTGAGATAGATCAAAAACGCTTGACAAGTTTTTCAATAAGTACATACCTTGTCAAGATTTTGAAGAAGTTCAAAATGGAACAGTCAAAGAAAAGTTCTTGCACATGTTACAAAGGTGTGAAATTGAGTAAGACTCAAAGCCCGACCACGGCAGAAGATAGAAAGAGAATGAAAATCATTCCCTATGCCTCAACCATAGGTTCTATAAAGTATGCTATGTTATGTACCAGACCTATTGTATACCTTGCTCGATCGCAAGGAGTACAATAGTGATCTAGAGTAGATTACTGGACATTGGTCAAGAACATCCTTAGTGAGGACTAAGGAAATATTTCTCGATTATGGAGGTGATAAAAGAGCCCGTCGTAAAGAGTTACATTGATGCAAGCTTTTTACACTAATCCAGATGACTCTAAATCTCAATCTGGATACATATTGTAAGTGGGAGCAATTAGCTAGAGTAGCCCCGTGCAGAGCATTGTAGACATAGAATATTTGCAAAATACATACGGCTCGAATGTGATGCACTGCTGACTAAGCTTCTCTCACGAGCAAAACATGATCATCCCATAGTACTCTTTGGGTGTTGATCACATAGCGATGTGAACTAGATTATTGACTCTAGTAAACCCTTTGGGTGTTGGTCACATGACGATGTGAACTATGGGTGTTAATCACATACAGATGTGAATATTAGTGTTGAATCACATGGCGATGTGAACTAGATTATTGACTCTAGTGCAAGTGGGAGACTGAAGGAAATATGCCCTAGAGGCAATAATAAAGTTATTATTTATTTCCTTATATCATGATAAATGTTTATTATTCATGCTAGAATTGTATTAACCGGAAACATAATACATGTGTGAATACATATACAAACACAAAGGTCACTAGTATGCCTCTACTTGACTAGCTCGTTGAATCAAAGATGGTTAAGTTTCCTAGCCATAGACATGAGTTGTCATTTGATTAACGGGATCACATCATTAGGAGAATGATGTGATTGACATGACCCATTCCGTTAGCCTAGCACTTGATCGCTTAGTATGTTGCTATTGCTTTCTTCATGACTTATACATGTTCCTGTAACTATGAGATTATGCAACTCCCGTTTACGGAGGAACACTTTGGGTGCTACCAAACGTCACAACGTAATCGGGTGATTATAAAGGAGTACTACAGGTGTCTCCAAAGGTACATGTTGGGTTGGCGATTTCGAGATTAGGTTGTGTCACTCTGATTGTCGGAGAGGTATCTCTGGGCCCTCTCGGTAATGCACATCACTATAAGCCTTGCAAGCAATGTAGCTAATGAGTTAGTTACGAATGATGCATTACGTAACGAGTAAAGAGACTTGCCGGTAACGAGATTGAACTAGGTATTGGATACCGACGATCGAATCTCGGGTAAGTAACATACCGATGACAAAGGGAACAACGTATGTCGTTATGCGGTTTGACCGATAAAGATCTTCGTAGAATATGTAGGAACCAATATGGGCATCCAGGTTCCGCTATTGGTTATTGACCGAGAATGGTTCTAGGTCATGTCTACATAGTTCTCGAACCCGTAGGGTCCGCACGCTTAACGCTTCGATGACAGTTCATTATGAGTTTATAAGTATTGATGCACCGAAGTTTGTTCGAGTCCCGGATGTGATCACGGACATGACGAGGAGTCTCGAAATGGTCGAGACATAAAGATTGATATATTGGAAGCCTACATTTGGACATCGGAAAGGTTCCGAGTGAAATCGGAATTTATCGAGTACCGGAGGTTACCGGAACCCCCGGGAACTACATGGGCCCATAGTGGGCCTTGGAGGAAAGGAGAAGGGCAGCCCTAGGTGGTCGCGCCCCCCTTCCCCTAGTCCTATTAGGACTAGGAAAGGTGGGCCGCCCCCTCTCTCTTTCCCCCTCAGGAATCCTAATCCAACTAGGATTGGAGGGAGTCCTACTCCGGGAGGAGTAGGACTCCCTTGCGCCTCCTCCCTTGGGCCGCCACCTCCCCTTGGCTCCTTTATATCACAGGCGGGGCACCCCATAACACACAAGTTGATCTACGGATCTTTCCTTAGCCGTGTGCGGTGCCCCTTCCACCATATTCCACTTCGGTCATATCGTCATGAGCTTAGGCGAAGCCCTGCGCGGAGAAGTCATATCGTCAGCGGAGCTTAAGGCGAAGCCTGCGTCGGTGGAGCATCAACATCGCCACCACGCCGTCAGGTCGACGGAACTCATCCCGACACTTTGCCGGATCGGAGTCCGGGATCGCCATCGAGCTGAGCGTGTGCGTAACTTCGGAGGTGCCGTGACGCTCGGTGCTTGGATCGGTCGGATCGTGAAGACGTCGACTACATCAACCGCGTTGTTATAACGCTTCGCTTTCGGTCTACGAGGGTACGTGGACGGACACTCTTCCCTCTCGTTGCTATGCCATCACCATGGTCTTGCGTGATCGTAGGAAATTTTTTGAAATTACTACGTTCCCCAACAGAAACTCCACCAAGTTATTTCATGTGAATATATTGTAGGGGAGTTTGCTCTATATATTGTGGTTCTACTAGCATCAAATTCTTGTGTAGTATTGCGACGCTAGTACAACTGGTTTTGATAACATCAACTATATTTGTGATGTTTGAGGCTATCAAAACCACCTCAAGTATACAATTTATTCTCGGATAGATTGCATACTTGTTTTAAATTCATTATATAAACCCTCTTGTTGAGATTGTCATCAATTACCAAAATGGGGGAGATTGAAAGGGCATGTAGCCCCTAAGTGTGGTTTTGGTAATTAAATGACAATCTCTATGGACAAATGTTTTCAGTGAGATATATTTGAAGGTTTTGTCCATAGATAGTGCCTCAAGGATAATGGACGGAATCAAGGATGAAGTACATATATATGAAGATAGTGCCTCAAGGATATTGGACGGAATCAAGGATGAAGTCCATATATATATATATGAAGATAGTGCCTCAAGGATATTGGACGGAATCAAGGATGAAGTCCATATATATGAAGATATATTTGCCCTATGCTTTGGTATTAAATGACAATTCCTATGGAGCATCAAGTGCATTGAATCTTATATGAAGATATGTTCCATAGTGATGCTTGAAGTGCATTGGGTTGTTTTGTGAAGTCTGCCATCAAAGCATCTGAAGAAGTCCTCATGGTATCCTTCTCTGGATACCCCATGCACACGGGCTTGTACCGTGCGCACGGGGTCGAGTGTCAACTCTCTGGATACCCCGTGCTCACGGGGCCTATGTGTTGGCTCTCGAGATCCCATATCCAGTGAGGTTTCGAGTTGGTCTTCGGGTACTTCTATTGAAGACATCAAGATTGGTTTCAATGCCTAATCTAATTATGTTCATGATGGAGTGCATTGGAGGATCTCAAAGATTGATATATTTGGGCTTCTGAGGATCAAGGCTTGAGAGAGTAATCAAAGAGAAGAATTCAAGTTATGGTTTCAAGACAAGATCATGGTGAGCTCATGTGTTGGGTTTAGGTTGATCAAGTCTTGAAGCAAACAACTAGAGTGAAGAATTCATTGTGCCTCTCAAGATATTATGATAGAGGGCTTTTAAGGATCTAGGGCTTGAGAGAATAATCAAAGAGAAGAATTCAAGTTATGGTCTCAAGACAAGATCATGGTGAGCTCATGTGTTGGGTTTCGGTTGATCAAGTCTTGAAGCAAGCAACTAGAGTTACGAATTCATTATGCCTCTCAAGAGATTGTGATGGAGTTTTAGAAGGGCAAGTGGTGACCAAGATGATATTCATAGTGGAACTTGATATGGTCATGGAAGAGTCTTTGGTGATATAGTCTTGAAGCAATGAAGGGAAATGAAGAGTTCATTGTGTCTTTCAAGAAACCAAGATGGAGCTTCGAGTAAAGATGTTGGTTGACCAAGATGAAGCTCGAAGATTATATCTAAGTGGTCAACTCTCAAAGCACAAACATTGTACCACGTGAGATCAAGTGATCTAGTGGTATGGTAAGTAATTGTGAATTGTGCTTTGTTACCTAACCCATGCTATGTGTTTCGTATGTCTATGTGGGTTAGGTGTTTCTCATGGGCTTGCATCAAAAGGAAAGATCTCAAGTAGCCTATGTGTGGATGACATCAAGTGGTGATGGTCATCGGGTTCGAGGAGTCCAAGTGCAAGATGAGAAGCCGGAGGTTATATGCTTTGAAGCTTGCGGTCCACATCATGATAATGCTCATGTGAAGATGGGCTTAAGTTAAGGCTTCTCTGATTGCAATATGAGGAATCAATTCAAGCATCTTCACCAAGTGGTTGTGGACAAGAAAGGGATTCCAACTTGAGACAAGCATTGGAGTCATCACCAAGCTCAAGTTGAATATGCAAGGCAAAGGTATACCTTAGCTAGGTTTTCCTAGTTTTGCTGGTCTCATGGTGCTTGGAGGGAGACTGGATTATAGGTTTGATAGCCGTACTATCAAGAGGGACTCTCGGGCAAGTAGCTTGATCATGTCGCATGTAGAGAGCTCAAACCTTTGCATTACTTGCATCATTATTTATTGTTGATCTTGGGTGGTTCTCTATGTCAGGACCTTGGGCTTTTCCATAGCTTCAAAACGAGCCCAAGATCATCGAATTCGGAGTCTTTATGCCAAAATTATCACTGTTTTAGTGGGCTGCTGCAGGCTGTTCTGGGTACCCAGTGGACACAGGGTTTTTGACCCACGTGGGCACGGGGCCCCGTGCACACGGGCTTGTACCGTGCGCACGGGACCCCGTGGGCACGGGGTCTAAACCCCCGTGGGCACGGGGTGTCCAGGAAGTGTCTGTTGGAGCCCCAACGGCTAGTTTTGGAAGTTCGCTATAAAAGAGCCCTTCCTCCCCACCGGTTTGGGGGCTGTTCATTCACATTCTAAACATCATTTTGAGCCTCTTACCACCTCTCCCAACCCATATCTCCCTTCTAAGTGAAGGGGGATTTGTGGATGGATCTTGGAGTCATTTGTTGATTTCCTCCATTGCATCCCCTCTCTTCGATCTCCCACTTTCTTGAGTTGCATCTTGCGAGATTGAGAGAGTGATTTGAGCATTTGTTGCTTGACCTTGCATTGCATTTGTTGCATTGGTTTGAGCTCCCCGCATCGATTTGTTCATGTGAGAGCCCGTGAGTTTATTACTCTTGGAGGCTTCGCCTCCTAGACGGTTTGGTGATATATTGAGAAGATTGTGAAGAGGCCTATGTGGCCAAGGTTCCCCCGAAAGCTTCCTTTGTGGTGTGCTCCGAGGAAGGGTGTTCAAGTGGCCTAGGTGGTCAAGTTCCTCCGGAAGCTTCCGTGGTTGTGGTGTGCTCCGGAGAGGTTAGTAAAGGTGTGGTGGTCGCCTTCAAGACCAACCCCGAGTGAACCGAGGCTCATCCGTTGGGGGTGACTCGAAAGGGAGAATACGGTGAGTCACTTGGTGACGCCCCGGAGCTTTGGCTACGGCACCGCTTTAACGGAGATTAGCACTCTCACGAGTGTGAACTTCGGGATAAATCCGCGTCCCCGACTCACTTGTGGTTATCTCATACCCACACCCTTTACTTTCTGCAATTCATACTTGCCCATATTGAATATCTTGTGATAGTTGAATTGCTTAGTTGTTCCTTCATTTCCATATCTTGTGATATAATTTGTGCTTGCTAGTTTGCTTAATTGCCTATCTTGTTTAGCATAGGTTGTTGGTGCACTTAGTTGAGCCTAGCATATTTAGGATTTGTGCTTGAAAATTATCCGTTAGTTTAATTCCGCATTAGGATAAAGCCAAATCCGTAGAAGTTTTAAAACTCCTATTCACCCCCCCCCCCTCTAGTCGTCATCTAGATCATTTCAGTAACGCATTAAGTAAGATGATATGATGTAGAGGAAATAACTCAAGCAATATGATGAAAACCCCATCTTTTTATCCTCGATGGCAACAATACAATACGTGCCTTACTGCCCCTACTTTCACTGGAAAAGGACACCGCAAGATTGAACCCAAAGCTAAGCACTTCTCCTATTGCAAGAAAAACCAATCTAGTTGGACAAACCAAACCGATAGTTCGAAGAGAATTACAAAGATATCAAATCAGGCAAAAAAAGAATTCAGAGGACATTCAAATAATATTCATAGATAAGCTGATCGTAAATCCACAATTCATCGGATCTCGGCAAACCCACCGCAAAAAAGTATTACATCAAATGGATCTCCAAGAACATCGAAGATAACATGGTATTGAGTATCAAAGAGAGAGAGAAGAAGCCATCTAGCTACTAGCTATGGATTTGTAGGTTTGTGGTAAACTACTCACGCTTCATCGGAAGGGCAATAGAGTTGATGTAGAAGCCCTCCGTGATCGAATGCCCCTCCGGCAGGGTGCCGGAAAAGGTCCCTAGATGGGATCTCACGAGTACAGAAGGTTGCGGCGGTGGAAAAGTGTTTTCGTGGATGCCTCTGGTGGTTTGGGGATATTTAGGAATATATAGGCGAAAGAATTAGGTCAAGAGAGTCACGGGGGGCCCACAAGGGTGGGGGGGGGGGCGCGCCCTCCGTCCTTGTGGCCTCCTTCTGGCTCCCCTGACTTCATCTCCAATTCTCCTGGTTGTCTTCTGGTACGACAAAAATCATCGCGAAGGTTTCATTCCGTTTGAACTCCGTTTGGTATTCCTTTTCTGCGAAACTCTAAAACAAGGAAAAAACAGGAACTGGCACTGGGCTCTAGGTTAATAGGTTAGTCCCAAAAATAATATAAAATAGCATAATAATGCATATAAAACATCCAACACAGATAATATAATAGCATGGAACAATCAAAAATTATAGATACGTTGGAGACGTATCACGATGTGAACTAGATTATTGACTCTAGTAAACTCTTTGGGTGTTGGTGACATGGCGATGTGAACTATGGGTGTTAATCACATGGTGATGTGAACTAGATTATTGACTCTAGTGCAAGTGGAAGACTGATGGAAATATGCCCTAGATGTAATAATAAAATGGTTATTATTATATTTCCTTAATCATGATAAAGGTTTATTATTCATGCTAGAATTGTATTGACCGGAAACTTAAATACATGTGTGGATACATAAACAAATACCATGTCCCTAGTGAGCCTCTACTAGACTAGCTCGTTGCTCAAAAGATGGTTAAGGTTTTCTAACCATAGACATGAGTTGTCATTTCATAACGGGATCACATCATTAGGAGAATGATGTGATGGACAAGACCCATCCGTTATCTTAGCATATGATCGTTCAGTTTATTGCTATTGCTTTCTTAATGTCAAATACATATTACTTCGACTATGAGATCATGCAATTCCCAGATACCGGAGGAATGCCTTGTGTGTTATCAAACGTCGCAACATAACTGGATGATCATAAAGATGTTGTATAGGTATCTCCGAAGGTGTCTGTTGAGATGGCATGGATCGAGATTAGGATTTGTCACTCTGTGTATTAGAGAGGTACCTCTGGGCCCTCTCGGTAATACACACCATGAGAAGCTTTGCAAGCAAAGTGACTAAGGAGTTACTTATGAGATGATGTATTATGGAGCGAGTAAAGAGACTTGCCGATAACAAGATTGAACTAGGTATGATGATACCGACGATCGAATCTCGAGCAAGTAACATACCGACAGACAAAGGGAATTACGTATGTTGTCATAAGGTTCGACCGATAAAGATCTTCATAGAATATGTAGGAACCAATATGAGCATCAAGGTTCCACTATTGGTTATTGACCGGAGAGGTGTCTCGGTCATGTCTACATCATTCTCGAACCCGTAGGGTCCGCACGCTTAACGTTCGTTGACGATATAGTATTGTATGAGTTATGTAAGTTGACGACCGAATATTGTTCGGAGTCCCGTATGAGATCACGGACATGACGAGGAGCTCCGGAATGGTCTGGAGGTAAAGATTGATATATAGGATGATAGTATTTGGTCACTGGAAAGGTTTCGGAAGTACCGGGTATTTTATCGGGGTGTCAGAAGGGGTTCCGGGAGGCCACCGGCAAGCGGTGGGCCTTATGGGCCAAAGGGGGGAAGCACACCGGCCCACAAGGGGGCTGATGTGCCCCTCCACCCCTTGCCCACGCACCAAAGAGGGACGGAAGGAAAGGGGAGGTGCCCCAAAGGCAGCCAACCCCCCTTTCCTCCCCCATGCACAAATATGGAAGGGGGGGGGGGGTCAGCCATGGCAGGCGCCCTGCTACTTCTTGAGTTTGTGTTGGTTTTTCCCTTGAAGAGGAAAGGGTGATGCAGCAAAGTAGAGATAAGTATTTCCCTCAGTTTGAGAACCAAGGTATCAATCCCGTAGGAGAAGAACGCACAAATCACTAATACCTACACAAACAATCAAACACTTGCAGCTGATGTTTGCTTGAACTACGTCGGTACTTCCCCAAAGAGGAAGGGATGATGCAGCACAACAACGGTAGGTATTTCCCTCAGTGATGAGACCAAGGTTATTGAACCAGTAGGAGAACCACACAACACGGCACCTGCGCGCAAATAACAAATACTCGCAACCCGACGTATTAAAGGGTTCTCAATCCCTTTCGGGTAACGGCGCCAGAAATTGGCAAGTTGACGGGATAAAATATGATAGATTGGATAAATAGATCTCGAATAAAATAAAATGCAGCAAGGTATTTTTGTATTTATGGGTTAATAGATCTGAAAATAAAAGAAAATAAAAATAGATTGCAAAGGCAAATATAATAAAGAAGAGACCCGGAGGCCGTAGATTTCACTAGTGGCTTCTCTCGAGAAAAATAGCATACGGTGGGTAAACAAATTACTTTTGTGCAATTAATATAACTTTAAATCATCATGACGATATCCAGGCAATGATCATTATATAGGCATCACGTCCAAGATTAGTTGAGCGACTCCTGCATGCATCTACTACTATTACTACACACATCGACCGCTATCCAGTATGCATCTAGTGTATTAAGTTCATGGAGAAACGGAATAATGCTATAAGAACGATGACATGATATAGAAATAGACCCCATCTTGTTATCCTTAATAGCAATGATACATACGTGTCGGTTCCCCTTCTGTCATTGGGATCAAGCACCGTAAGATCGTTTTCTTTATAAAAGACCAAGCATGGCGCATGGCACATAAAACTACTTATACACTTTCGATAGTTGTCCTCTCCACACCTGGCAACACAACATTTACCGTAGGCATGATAACTGATGCACCGGAGGTGCGTCCTTCCCGGTTCTCTCATGCTAGGAAAATGTCATGTCAGGCGTCCTCATGCCATCCGGACCACATATCCATTACCGTCCATCGAAAAAATCGACAAAGACCACCAGATATGCCATCCTTGCGCCTCTTTCTATACTTCATGCGAACCATTTTATCCGACGAGCCAACTCCACCACCATGGGTAGCAAGCATCGACCATCCATAAGCACAAACTACACTTCTCCTCAACCATAATTACATAAGCAACAAATATGAAGACTCTTAAGTTTGCGCATCATCTCAACAGACTCGCTCCATAAGCATTTGGAGGCTGTCAATATGAAGATTTTACTAGAGTTGCTCTTAAAGGACAAGACGAGGGTGGAGCCATATGAAAGAGCTGAAGATGGAGAAGCCTGGTATTTCAAAATCGTACGACTACTGGACATCGTAGCAAAAAGGCTATGTGGGCTGCCCTGACGCTGTGACCCCACACAGCTTGCTCCGGCCCATCCATCGTCGGCCAGTGACCTGCCGCCCGCCGCCGCCGTCGGCACCCTCCGGCCATTGCCAATCGCCTTCCTAACCACCAATCGCATTTCCTCCCGCGCACGCGAGCGGGCGCCATGGCTGGGCATCTAAGCAAAAACCCATTTCTCCTCCTCCTCCTCCAACCCCGCCGCCTGTGCACCACCGCCGCATCCTCCTCGGCCGCCGCGGGAGAGCTCGCCCCCGCGTCCGTCGTCAACGAGATACCCCACGACGATGACCTCGCGGAGGAGTCGCGCAGCCGCCACGTGCGCGACACCTGCAAGCTGCTCGAGCTCCAGGGCTCGTGGACCCCGAAGCTGGAGGCGCAGCTCCGGCACCTGCTCCGGGTGCTCTCCCCGCCGCAGGTCCGCGCCGTGCTCCGCGCACAGGCGCAGACGGACGCCCGCGCCGCGTTCGAGTTCTTCCGCTGGGCCGACCGCCAGTGGCGCTACCGTCACGCCCCGGAGGTGTTCGACGAAATGCTGAGCCTCCTCAGCCGCACCAGGCTCCACGACCCCGCCCGGCGCGTCATGCGCCTCATGATCCGCCGCCGCATGAGGCGCGGGACGCAGCAGTTCGCGCACCTCATGCTCTCATACAGCCGCGCGGGGAAGCTCCGCTCCGCCATGCGCGTGCTCCAACTCATGCAGAAGGATGGGTGCGCACCTGACATATTGATATGCAATGTGACAGTGAATGTGCTTATTTTTGCCGGGCGCATTGATAAGGCGCTGGAGTTTGCTGAGCGGATGCGCCGTGTTGGGGTCGAGCCGGATGTAATCACATACAATTGCCTTATCAAGGGGTTATGTAGTGTGCGGAGGGTTGTTGAGGCGCTAGAGATGATTGGTGTAATGCTGCAAAATGGGTGCCCACCTGATAAGATTACCTATTATACAGCGATGGGCTTCTTGTGCAAGGAGAAGAGAGTGGCAGAGGTGCGGGGTTTGCTTGGGAGGATGAGGAATGATGCGGGTCTTTTTCCAGATCAGGTCACATATAACATGCTTATCCATGTGCTAGCAAAGCATGGGCATGCAGATGAGGCGTTGGAGTTCTTGAGGGAGTCAGAGGGGAAAAGGTTCCGTGTTGATGAGGTTGGATATAGTGCAGTTGTGCACTCTTTCTGCTTGAATGGGAGGATGGCTGAGGCAAAGGAGATTGTAAGTGAGATGATCTCAAAAGAATGTCACCCTGACGTTGTGACATATAGCGCAGTTGTTGATGGGTTCTGCCGGATCGGAGAAATTGATCAAGCAAGAAAGGTGATGAAGCATATGTATAAGAATGGCTGCAAGCCAAACATAGTCACACATACTGCACTGTTAAATGGTCTCTGCAAAGCTGGGAAAACTTCAGAGGCTTGGGAATTGCTAAACAACAGTGGAGAGGAATGGTGGACTCCCAGTGATATCACATACAGTGTTGTAATGCATGGGTTTAGAAGAGAAGGGAAACTAAAGGAATCATGTGATGTCGTTGCCCAGATGTTGCAGAAGGGTTTCTTTCCCACTACTGTGGAGATTAACTTACTGATCCATGCATTATGTAAGGAAGGAAAGCCGGGGGAGGCCAAAGACTTCATGGAGCAGTGCCAAAGCAAAGGTTGTACCATTAATGTTATCAACTTTACTACTGTAATTCATGGATTTTCTCGGCAGGGGGATTTGGAATCAGCACTGTCTTTGTTGGATGACTTGTATCTCAGCAACAGGCATCCAGATGTTGTAACTTATACTGTTGTTGTGAATGCTTTGGGAAAGAAAGGTCGGCTGAAAGAAGCGGCAGAGCTTGTGAAGAAAATGCTTAATAGAGGAATTGTCCCTACACTTGTTACATACAGGACAGTGATACATAGATACTGTGAGAAGGGTACAGTGGAAGAATTACTCGATCTACTGGATAAGATGTTAGCAAGACAAGAGCTTAAGAGTGTATACAATCAGGTCATCGAGAAGCTATGTGCATTAGGTAAAATACATGAAGCTTACAGTCTCCTCAGCAAGGTACTGAGAACTGCCTCACAGAGAGACGCTCAGACATGCCACATTCTGATGGAGAGTTTTCTTAATAGAGGTCTCGCAGTTCAGTCATACAATGTGGCGTGCCAGATGTTTCAGAGAAATTTAATTCCTGATATTAAATTGTGTCGAAAAGTTGACAATCAGCTGACCTTAGAGAAACAACCAGCTGCTGGAAAGCTTATAGTTAAGTTTTTAGAAAGAGGTCTTCTGAAACAGGAAAAGTAAGCTATTGCTGTCTTGACATTTTGATGTATCATGTATTTATCGGCAAGAATGTTTAAGATTTGATCTGATTGTTAGAAACAGATGCATTACATACTGGAAAGCTTACTCACTTTTTTCTACCTAAAACTGACAGATTTTAGTTTTGTGTTCAGTTGGTAACGTTTCATGCTTCATGCTCATACCCCTGCACCTGTCACCAACTTATCCACAACCAGCCAATAGACTGGTAGGTATGGAACCTGAAGGTTAGTTAGCTGCAACTACTGAACAGTAACATGTTCATGCATATATCAGCATCTCAAGGGCTTGGTCCATAATGAACTAGACTGAGTGAAACACTTAAGGGGAGGAGACAATGGAGGGAGATGGCGACGCTGCGACGGCGCCGTTGCTGGACTTCATCGATGACCAGTCAGCCGCCTCGGAGGAGCTGCTGCGGCGGGAGCCGGTGCCATTCGACGTGCTGTCGCGGCTGGCATTGTGGGAGGCCGGCAACCTGTGGCGCATCTCATGGGCATCCATCCTCATCACGCTCTTCAGCTTCACTCTCAGCCTCATCACACAGATGTTCGTTGGCCACCTTGGTGAGCTCGAGCTCGCCGGGGCCTCCATCACCAACATCGGCATCCAGGGCCTAGCCTACGGCATCATGGTAACTAGCTGCGCTCATTCTTGCACTATGTAGTATATTCCTTTGTGCTGCTTAGAAATGACGTCTTCTCACTTGTATACGGAATGCAGCTTGGCATGTCGACTGCAGTGCAGACTGTGTGTGGCCAGGCCTACGGTGCGAGGAGGTACAGGGCGATGGGCGTTGTTTGCCAGAGAGCGCTCGTCCTCCAGTTTGTGACGGCCGTCGCCATAGCTTTCTTCTACTGGTACTCTGGCCCATTCCTGCGGCTCATTGGGCAGGCTGAGGACGTGGCTGTGGCGGGGCAGCTGTATGCTCGTGGGCTGGTGCCGCAGCTGCTCGCGTTTGCACTCTTCTGCCCGATGCAGAGGTTCCTGCAGGCTCAGAACATCGTCAACCCCGTGGCGTACATGGTGCTTGCTGTGCTCGTCTTCCACATCTTCATCTCGTGGCTCGCTGTATTCGTGCTCAGCTTTGGCCTTCTCGGCGCGGCTTTGACTCTGAGCTTCTCTTGGTGGGTGCTCGTGGCGTTGACATGGGCGTACATCATCTGGAGCCCAGCTTGTAAGGAGACGTGGACTGGGCTGTCCATGCTCGCTTTCAGAGGCCTCTGGGGATACGCCAAGCTTGCCTTCGCGTCGGCTGTTATGCTAGCGTGAGTGAATTTATCAGCCATTTCTAGTTAACTGTTTGGTAGTTCTTGCTTGTTTATGTCAGGCGTCGTTGTGTTCTTGCTCAGGTTGGAGGTCTGGTACGTGCAAGGATTTGTGCTTCTGACTGGCTTCCTCCCCAACTCAGAGATTGCTCTTGATTCACTCTCTATCTGGTACGCCGCTCCATGATTCAGCCCATGTTATAGTTACAGACTGGTTGGAAGTTTTAATGTCTGATCGTATCTTCATATTCACACATAAGATATAACATGCATCGCTATCTCTTTGACTTGTTTCAGCATCAACTACTGGAACTGGGACTTCCAAATCATGCTTGGTTTGAGCTATGCGGCCAGGTCAGTGCAAATGAACGAGACCTACCAGGATGTATACCAATTTTGCCCGTGCTGATCAAACATTTGCATCAACGTATTGTGCAGCATTCGCGTCGGCAACGAGCTTGGCGCTGGCCATCCAAAGGTCGCGAGGTTGTCAGTCATGGTGGTCATCGCGGCAAGCATCGCCTTCAGCATTCTCGCCACGATCCTAGTCATGGCTCTCAGGTACCCGCTGAGCACCCTCTACACAAGTAGCACGACGGTGATCGAGGCCGTCATCGCTCTGATGCCATTGCTGGCCATCAGCATCTTCTTGAATGGGATCCAGCCAATACTCTCAGGTACACCTGACATTTCGTCAGAGATCATACAGTACCTAGTTTGCATTGACCAAAGGAACTAAATTCCTGGAATCTCTGCAGGAGTCGCGGTCGGGAGCGGGTGGCAGGTCATAGTTGCCTATGTCAACGTCGGGGCTTACTACATAATCGGGCTGCCGATTGGATGCGTCCTAGGGTTCAAAACAAGCCTGGGAGCAGCTGTAAGCTAATTAGCTTCCCGCGCTAATTTCATCTTCAGTTAGTTAACCTCTATGTTGCAACATATTTTTCCAGAGGTCTGATGATCAGTTGCATCTGTTTGTGGTAATTCAGGGGATCTGGTGGGGCTTGATCATAGGGGTCGCGGTCCAGACGGTGGCTCTGATCGTCATCACGGCCAGGACCAACTGGGACAGCGAGGTGGGCTCACTCTCCTCCCATTCCATGCATGAATATTTCAGCTGAATCTTCTGTTTCTCGCTGCGCTCATGGCAATGACACGGCTATGTCATGTATGTGCTTAGGTTGAGAAGGCGATCCAGCGACTGCGGCGCACCGCGGCAGACGAGGGCGGCGTGCTCGTGGTCGATGATGACGACGTCTGATGACCGGTCGGGGGCTCTGTATGGCTGCCATTGTTTGCTAGGAGCACTCTCAGGGAGTAGTAGCTAGGTGCCGAACTTTACCAAGCGGCTATAGTGCCTTTTGGTTTGTGTAATAAGTTGAAACTCAGATGATGGACTTGTCGTAGTTAAATGTTCAATTAGCCCTGGCTGCTGGACTAGAAATGGTTTGATTTCTTGGAGCTCTTACGCTTTGATGATGCCCCCAGATTATTGAGATCGATATGGACCCTGCTGGTCAGCCTGAGGTTGTGCCATGGGCCCCGTTTGTCAGCGCCAGCATGTTGTGGGCTGGTGGTTTTTTTGTCTGTACGTAATCCGCTACTTTTTTCTTGAATGTTCATAGGACATGTGTCTACAATCCCTAGAAATTTCAGATCCAAAATCAAAATACATAGGAAGAAACCAAAAAGACAAATCTGCATGAATGAATAGTGTTTGAAAAAGACAAAAGCACAAAACTACACTATTCATACCTGAATCGTGTCTTTCGAATTTGATTCGGGACGCCGTCAGTTGTCTGATCTAGGCAACCGGACCTTGGGCATTCCCTAGTGCTCGAAGAGGGACACTGATGAAAGGCCATGGCATTGCATCCAAGAAGGCTATGACATCCACAGGTGCCACCTCTAGTAGCATCGGTAAGGTGAGAAAGGATTTCGCCCCTGCCGTTGACAGCTCTTCAATTATTAAGACATGTCAATCCTACAACCATGAGTTTGATTTGTAATAGATCACTTGACGTATACAATTCGTTGTGACTTAGGCTACTTTCAATGCATTGGTGCTTACATGAGGTGCTAAGCACTTTAAAAACTTTAGCAGCTAAAGCCCCCAATGCGTAGGTGCTTAACTTGTTGGTGCTAAGCATCCTTCACTTAATTATTTTGCAACTAAAGTTCTTCATGCATTGGTGAGATTCCTCCATTTAATTGTTTTGCCTAGGTTCTCGCACTTGACATTGTTTTTTCCTGGGGTCATAAGTCCTCGTTCCTCTCTTCTTAGTCCCTGTTTGGTTCATAAGTCCTAAAACTTTTTCTAGTCCCAACTAAAAAGTCTTTAGTCTCTAAAAAGTCCCTCCCTCTTTGTTTTCAGGACTAATTAAAAAGTCTCTAGTCCCTCCCTAGAGGTTATTAAATAGCAGGGTAATTGAATAAGGGCTGTCTAACAGAACAGTCTTTAAAGCTATGGTGTGTACACCTGTCTCAATTGTCTTTGCGGAAGAGAGTGTAATATGTGGTTGACGTGGGTTAGCGTAGTTACCTAGTATGGGCCTGCATTTCAATGGTTTTCCGACTGGCAGCACCCTCATGCTTCATTGACATGCTAATGGCCTATTGTGATAAAATTATTTCAGTGGTTCGCCGAGTTCAATGTTGCTTCATCGAGTAGTTTTAGTAATCGACATATTATGATTTTCGTGTAGTGGAAGTAGACTCTACACTGTAGCATTACGAGTTTATTAGTCTAACATAGTGTTTCCTTTAATAAGAAAGAACAACTTTGTTAAGAATAACAAAGAACAATTTCAATGGATGAAAACTGAATTTATGATGTCATTTAGAGGAAATGCATATAGTTAGGAGGTATTAATGAGTAATTATATGGTGAATGACAATGATTTCACCCCTGTCGCCACGCTACAGCACATCGGCCGCAACCCCCCGACGGCGCGCCATCTCCACCAGGGAGCCGCGCCGTCCCGCGCCGGAGTGCCGGCCCGCTGCAACCCAGATGAGGTCCAGAGAGGCCTAGATCTGGGCGGAGCAGAGGCCGGCGGCCAGCCGCACCACCACGCGCCCCGCGGCCAACAGCCGCGCCACCGCATCAGGAACGCTCGCGACCCGCGGAATCTCGCCGCCAAGTCGCACCATCGCAAGCCGAGGGGCACCGTCGCCGGCCACCGACGCCCGAGCAGTGGGGGCCGCACGCGGGGACAGGCAGACCCGGCGCCGCCGGCACCACGCTGGCAAGGCCCGGCAGCGCGCGCTGGCGGCGGCCGGATGAGGTAGGAGCGAAGGGGGTGCGTTGGGGGGAACGGGGAAGGGCCCACGGTCACCTCGCTTGGGGAGGCGAAGCGAGGGTACGGGGGCGGGGGAGGGAGGGGAAAGGGAGGGGGTGGGGGCGAGAGAGAGGGCGCGGCGGCGGGCGCCGGCCGCGGCAGCGGCGGAACCCTAGGGAGGGGGAGCTCCTCACGCTCGTGAGAGACGGGCAGTCTCTAGAACGACACTGACGTGTGGTCTCATATGAGTACAACAACGCGCAGAATTATTTTCCTCATTCACGTAAGTAAGAGACGTAACAACGTACTACGGAGTCTAAGCCAAGCCGAGGGGTAACACACTTGTGGTCTCATATGAGTACAACAATGCACAGAATTATTTTGCTCATTCACGTAAGTAAGCACGTATAGAGACGTAGCAGCGTATAATACAGATCGTGTGGTACACGTGAACGGAGCATTCGGGACACACACGCCACGGAAAGTGAACGGACGCCGCGGCGCGAACGCGTGCACCGACCGCTCAGTGCGACGGCTCGGCGCTGCGGGCTCCGAGCAGCTCCACCAAGGCACCAACTCCGGCGCCACGCTCAGCGACGCCAGCACCACCTGCGCGGTCAGGCCGCCGAGCACCGAGCCATCCCCGGTCAGGTGCTCCACCGCGGGCCTGCCATGCGAGCACGACAGCATCACCTTAATGTCTAATGATTGCCATTTCACATATGAACTAGCGAAATCCAAATATACGTACCTCGTGCTCTTGATCAGGGACACCCACTCTGCGCCGTCGGCGCCGGCGGAGATGATCGTCACGGCGAACCGCGGTACGACGAACACACTCCCAGCGGCGACCTCCTCGTCCAACAGCAGCGTCTCGCCACCCGCGGAGGAAGAAACCTGGACGCGCGCGCTCCCGCGTGCCACGTACACCACGGCGCGCGCGCGGCGCCGGGATCGAGCCGGCCGATCACCGTGCTGATCCCGAGGTCCCCTAGAGCCGCCAGGTCCGCCGCGGTCAGCGTCTCCAGGGTACCTGAAGCAACTTGTCCGGCGTTCACGACGAGCCCTTTTCTGTCGTGCTCGTGCGGGCAGACGCCGGGCAGCTTCGCGCTCAGCCCGGTGAGGAGGACGGCTGGCTGGCTCCGGAACACGGCGGCGGCCTGCTCCGTCGTCACGCCAGGCCATGCCCCGGCGAGGAGGCCCGCGTCGAAGCCGCCTAGGACGCTGTTGCCGCCGGCGAGAAAGAAGTAGGAGATGTCCCCCGGGCTGACAGCGCGCTCTGTGTCGCCCATGAAGAAGATGGAGAGGTCATCCTCGTCGCCGTCGCTGTCGTTGTACCACCAGGATACATCGCCAGTGCGCACGGCTATGACGTCGCCGGCCTCGAGGCGCACGACCCTCTCCCTGGCCGCGGCCGAGGCGTCCCCGGTGGCGACCGGGAGGACACCGGTGACGCCGGAGCCTCGGAGGACGTAGCCGAACTTGTGGGAGTCGGCGTAGTGCGGCAGCGCGAAGGAGAGCGGCCTGAGCACGAGCAAGCCACACCCGAGCCCCTCTGCAGCGAGCTCCGGCTGGTCGACGCCCGACCACACCACATACGCCCCCGCGTCCGACTGGACCAGGGCCTTGCCGCCCTTGGCAGATACAGTATGTCTGTCTTGCCCTGCATGCCCGCGAAAAAACAGATAGATTTGATGGGACGTGGATTTTGTCTAACACTATGCGCTCACAACTTGTATCCTTGCCACCCATCCAGCATGCAGTCCCATCAATGTGGCCCATCAAATTGTCAGCTATGCATGATATTCGACCCTCACATGAGGGGCTAGCGTGTGTATACCAGGCCGTATTGAAACAGATGCGGGGCCAGGGCCTATAGGTTCCTGACGACCGTCATGTACTACCATCAAGGCATCAACTGTACTACAACCTTGTTGGGATTTAAAAATCGAACACGGGAGATGGCAGTGGGCTAGCTACCTTGGTTGCATGGGATTTAAAAGTTCTTCCTATAAGTGATGAATAAAGATGTGTTAATGTTCCTTAAATATGTTTGTATATGAGCAAAGCAGTCAATAACGTGAAACAGCCAGTAATCTTGTTGTTTCGTTATTGGTTAAATAAACTATAGTTAGAAACGTGAAAGCGTTATACTGTACATGTGGTTACATGTTGATACAAACACAAAACATCAAGTGATGTGTATGATATCACTAAAGTTCTCTAACACTTGATGACTACTGGAGTTCGTTTGCTGTAATCAATGTGCCACATAAACTGCCATTGGATTATATCCATGCATGCGATGAACAGGGACTGATGAACAGATAGCTCCTCCTCCGGTAGATGCATCCCTTGGACACTCCACCACCAGTGTGTCATCTCATTTTTAGGACTAGCCATAGTGGGAGTAACTTCAGCAGTAACATCAAGTCCAACTCAGCAAATTTGCTTATGTGGCAGTGAGTTAATGAGGAGAGAGGTACTTGTAGTAACTTAGCTAGTTACGGTAACATCACATGTCTCAATGCAATATGAGTCTATAACCTAATAAATGAAGCTCTGCATGTTACCACACTTATGTTACCACCCACTATGAAGGTAGTAACATAGTCTAGGAATATGTGTATGTTACTAGTATATGTTACTCTTCATTGTGGCTAGTCTAAATGGGCACCAGCTTTCTGACTGACTTGCATATCGCCCATGCTTTGGCCGTACCAATCAGCCCTTGCCTTTGGCCGTACCCATCGGCGACTATAAGATGGCGTGCCCCTCCATGGAGGCCTCCAAATTCAGATTTCAAATTTCATCAAAATTCACACTTCTACGTTTCAGAAAATTCTGAAAAAAATGGATATGCACGAAAGAATAACACACATGTGTGTAAATATTCAGCGTAAAATACGTTGAAACGAGGGTTGTGCAAAAAAAAAAGACTTTTTAACACATGATACTATTCATCATCCCAGGCCATGAATTTGTCTTTTTTGTATATGATACTATTTTGCAAAATTTACACACATACACATAACATCCTTGTTTATTTGAACAATTTTGTTCTGGTTTTTTAGAAACTGGAAAGTTTAAAGTTCAATTTTTTTTCAAAAAATTCGAGCGCTAGTGAGCTCGGTCACCAAAACGATGTACTCGCCCATCCACCCCCTAGCTTCATCTACGTCATGGCAAACCCACCCAATTCTAACTTTAACTTTGGCGACAAAACAAATCGAGGTGGAAGTGTTAGGCATGGTCACAAACTAAACCCTACCACTGCACATTCGACATGTATGATGGCACAGGGTCTGTAAATGTATACTACTGGTAATTTTATAATCAGGCAACCTTGTTTGTGAATTACTAGTTTTCGTTACGAATTTCAGGACTCCAAGGATGCTTGGTTGTTCAAGTTAGCATATTTTCCAATTATCTTGATCTGAAGTTCTTCACTCCATCAATACAAAGTTCCTGTTCTGTGATATAGACCACGGTGTTAATCAAAAGTTGCTTCACATCGCACTTGGCGCTAGCCAAGACGATATCATATAATTAAAATTCCGCATGCTTACGAGCCAATATGATTTATATGTACTTAATACATATATTGATACTATATAGTTACGAGCCAACACCCGTTCTTTCAATTAAAGGAAAGTAATAACAGATCAAATATGGTTTCTTATATATTAATAATTCTATAGACGACAAATTCATTTGGTGTTATTTGAATTTAGTCATATAAATCATATTTATATTTTTAGCTAACGCACATCAGATTTGAGTGAGGGGCACCGCCGAAGGCAAACATGCCAGGAACCCTAACCCTAACCAGTGTTCTGATCTGCAAGGGCTCCAACGATGGTGGCTTCCCTCCGCACAGCGGCGTAGAGGGTCCTCCGTCCGGCGGGTCTTCGCTGCCTCGTCCACACCCAACCACAGGGAAGAACGTCTATCATTTACGGCGGCGGCCGTGGACGTAGTAGCCCTCGATGGAGGCGTTGAGGGTCCTCCTGGATCAGATGATGGCGACGTCTTCGTCGTCACCCCCATGGGGGCATCATCTTTGGAGACATTCATCGGCTGAACGGACATGTGGATAGCTTGGTGGCGTCGATATGGCAGATAGGCCTGGCAAAGTCGATGCGTCAGTATCTGATATGAGGATGGATCGGTGGATGAAGGAGGTGATGGCTATTGCAGTGTGCGCATGTGGTGATCACTGAAAGTGCGCCGGGCCGGTGTGTAACCCAGTCCATGTATATGGCTTGGATGGGGCATCCGGCATTAGATGTTAGGTGTTGGTGCGATGTCTGTTTGGTATTAGACTCAGACATTCGACACCCCTTCATCACGGGGATAGGAGTAGCGACAGGTGTTGCCAAGATGGTGGCTTCAGGCTTACTGATGTATTAGCTTTATAAGGGTTTTTTGAATAATTAATAAAATGGATGCATGCATCGCTCAGATGCAGAGGCCAGGGGTCGTACATCCTCCTTTTAAAAAAAACATCAACATCGGATTGAAGTGTTGAACTCAGCACGATCTACTACCATACTATCCTATATAGTAAAGTCCTCCGTGTTTGAACACGAAAGCACCAGGCATGCATGCTATATTAAAGTTTGTCATGCAGGGATCTATTCTTATGCAATCATCCAGTGAATTATGTAAAGCCCTTCATGTTTATACACGATCGCACATGGTATTTTAGTAAATTCCTTCGTGTTTGAACACGACGAAATACCGGGCATGATATATTAAGGGCGTGTTTGGTTGCCCACAAAATCACAACCAGGCCCAGTTGGGTCACGAAATGTGCGTTTGGTTATGAACGCAATGGGCTGGCTCGCATCCGCACAAAGCTTAAATCAGCCCTCAGCCTGGCTCCGTAGATAACAGAGTCCAGACAAGTATCCAAAGAAGAAGAGCAAGAGCAGCAGTAGAAGAAGAGGAAGGAGGAGCAGCAACAACAGAGGAAGAGGAAGAACTACCAGTAGCATCTAGTTAGCAGCGACAATGAACTTTCCCCTATTCGGCCATATGTCACCTAATAATCTGTACTACCATTTTGCAGTAGTTAGGATGAAGTATCATTTGCTTTTTTAGCTAGGAGTGAAACTATTCAGATCGTGTGTGGTCGCCCAGTGAACTATGTAAAGTCATTCATGTTTGTACACGAACGCATCAGGTATGTTGGATTAAAGTTCATTAAGTAGGCTCGTCTCTCGTGGTCTTAGGGCCATGGCAGCACGGTGGATCCCGACCCTTGTCGATGGGAGGGCTCTGTTTTTAGTTGTTTCTTTAAGTTTGGTTAGGGTTTGTGTCCTGTTCAGGAAGACAAGATGGCGGCAGCTCCCTAAATAAGGAATAAGGTCTTCCCCGCCTAGCCCCCGCTCTAGTGGTGTATCTAGCATCGTCAGTGGGCGTGTGGAGGTGCGTCTCCGGCGAATCTATCGTTGGTGGATTTGCTCAGATTTGGTCATATTTCATCTACGTTTGTGTTTCTTCAGGTTGGATCCTTCCGATCTACGCCACTCTTCATCAGTGACGATTGTTATTCTGCTGCACTGGTCCTATGGGGCCTTAGCACGACGACTTCCTGACTGTCTACTACAACAAGTTTTGCCCGACTCCAGCGAGCTAGGGCCGATGACGACGGCGCGCCTTCGGCTCGCTTCACTGCTTGTAGTCGTCGCTAGGTGGTCTAAGAACCTAGATGTAATTTTTATTATTTCTGGTGCCGTTGTATTATCATGATTGAAGATGAATAGATTGGAAGTTTTCTTGCAAAAAAAGTTCATTAAGTGGGGGTCTATCTTTGTGCAATCGCCCGGTGCTTCCAGTAAAGTCCTTCGTGTTTGAACATGAAGCACCAGGCACGCTATATTAAAGCACTAGTAGAAAACAAGGCTATCGTTCGGGCCTGGCCAGCCCATTAGTTCCGGTTCTTCATGAACCAGGACCCATGGGGGGGATTAGACCCGGTTCATGAGCCCAAGGGGCCGGCCGGGGCCTCGTGGGCATTGGTCCCGGTTCGTCTGGACCCATTTGTCCCGGTTCTAGGCACGAACAGGGACCAATGGACCTTGCTCCTGGCCCACAACCATTGGTACCGGTTCATGCCTTGAACCGATGTAGGAGGGGTGGCTTTAGTCCCGGTTCGTTCCACGAACCGGGACAAATAAATTGCCTATATATACCCATCGCCGCGGCAGAGCACTCCACAGTGCTCTGTTTTTTCAAGCCGGCGAGGGGAGGGCATTTGGGTGCTCTAGTTCACCTCCTATGCAGATGAGGTGTTCGATGAAATGCCCGAGCCACACTAGTTAAGCTTTCTCCTCCCGAAGCTCGATTTTTCCCGGGATTTGTCTAGATTTAGCGGCCCGTCACGCCCCGTCCCTGTTTTCACCGCCGTTGATCGCCCGCGCCGATCTCGTCGCCGGCACCACCGTGGTGAGCCTCTTGTTCTTATCTTCTTTCTGATACTTGTCTGATTTTCTTACTTTAGATAGATATTTGTCTGATTTTCTTACTTTTGACACACATAATTATATATAATGCACACAGATGAACCGCAATGGATGTATGGTGACGTATACACCTCCGAGTACATTAAGGGCGTGCATAATTTTCTCGAAGTGGCTGAGGCAAACAAGCAGAATGGTTTTATGTGTTGTCCATGCACTAAATGTGGGAATACGAAGTCTTACTCTGACCGGAAAATCCTTCACACCCACCTGCTTTACAAGGGTTTCATGCCACACTATAATGTTTGGACGAGGCACGGAGAAATAGGGGTTATGATGGAAGACGGCGAAGAAGAAGAGGACGATGACAACTATGTGCCCCCTGAATACGGTGATGCTCAAGCGGAGGGAGCTGCTGAAGATCAAGAGGAACCAGACGATGTGCCCGATGATGCTGCAACGGGGGAAGCTGCTGAAGATCAAGAGGAACCAGACGATGTGCCCGATGATGATGATCTCTGCCGGGTCATTGTCAATGCAAGGACGCAATGCGAAAGTAAAAAGGAGAAGCTGAAGTTCGATCGCATGTTAGAGGATCACAAAAAGGGTTGTACCCCAATTGCGAAGATGGCAACACGAAGCTGGGTACCGTCTTTCGAATTGCTGCGGTGGAAGGCGAGAATGCTGTGCACGACAAAGGATTTGAGAAGCTATCGAAAATATTGAAGAAGAAGCTTCCAAAGGATAATGAATTGCCCGATAGTACGTGACGCAACAAAGAAGGTCGTATGCCCTCTAGGATTGGAGGTGCGTAAGATACATGCATGCCCTAATGATCGCATCCTCTACCGCTGGCGCGCATTTAGGATTTGAATGCATGCCCGGTATGCGGTGCATTGCGGTATAATATCAGACGAGATGACCCTGGTGATGTTGATGGCGAGCCCCGCAGGAAGAGAGTTACTGCGAAGGTGATGTGGTATGCTCCTATAATACCACGGTTGAAACGACTGTTCAGAAACGAAGAGCATGCCAAGTTGATGCGATGGCACAGTGAGGACCGTAAGAAAGACGTGAAGTTGAGAGCACCCTCTGATGGGTCGCAGTAGAGAAAAGTCGAGAGAGAGTACTGGGCTGAGTTTGCACGTGACCCAAGGAACGTATGGTTTGGTTTAAGCGCGGATGGCATTAATCCTTTCGGGGAGCAGAGCAGCAATCACAGCACCTGGCCCGTGACTCTATGTATGTATAACCTTCCTCCTTGGGTGTGCATGCAGCGGAAGTTCATTATGATGCCAGTTCTCATCTAAGGCCCTAAGCAACCCGGCAACGGCATTGATGTCTACCTAAGGCCATTAGTTGAAGAACTTTTACAGCTGTGGAATGGAAACGGTGTACGTGCGTGGGATGAGCACATGCAGGAGGAACTTAACTTGCACGCGTTGCTGTTTGTAACCATCAACGATTGTCCCGCTCTCAGTAACCTTTCAGGACAGACAAACAAGGGATACCACGCATGCAGGCACTGTTTAGCTGACACCGAAAGTATAAGCCTGGGAAGCTGCAGGAAGAATGAGTACCTGGGCCGTCGTTGATTTCTTCTGACCAACCATCAATGTCGAAAGAAAGGCAAGCATCTCAAAGGCGAGGCAGATCACCGGAAGAAGCCCGCCATGCGTACCAGTGATCACGTACTTGTTATGGTCAATGATTTACACGTAGTCTTTGGAAAGGGTCCCGGCGGACTAGCTGTTCCGAGTGACGCTGAGGGACACGCACCCATGTGGAAGAAGAAATCTATATTTTGGGACCTACCCTACTGGGAAGACCTAGAGGTTCGCTCTTCGATCGACGTGATGCACGTGACGAAGAACCTTTGCGTGAACCTGCTAGGCTTCTTGGGCGTGTATGGGAAGACAAAAGATACAACTGAGGCACGGGAGGACCTGCAACGTTTGCACGAAAAAGATGGCATGCCTCCAAAGCAGTATGAAGGTCCTACCAGCTACGCTCTTACCAAAGAAGAGAAGGAAATCTTCTTTGAATGCCTACTTAGTATGAAGGTCCCCACTGGCTTCTCGTGAATATAAAGGGAATAATAAATATGGCAGAGAAAAAGTTTCAGAACCTAAAGTCTCATGACTGCCACGTGATTATGACGCAACTGCTTCCGGTTGCATTGAGGGGGCTTCTACCGGAAAACGTTCGATTAGCCATTGTGAAGCTATGTGCATTCCTCAATGCAATCTCTCAAAAGGTGATCGATCCAGAAATCATACCGAGGCTAAGGAGTGATGTGGTGCAATGTCTTGTCAGTTTCGAGCTGGTGTTCCCACCATCCTTCTTCAATATCACGACGCGCTAGGCCAGAAGGAAGCATCTCCATGGGCCATCAAACAGAGGATGTCATTGGGTTTTGTGTTGACTTCATTCCTGGACTTAAGAATATAGGTCTCCCTAAATCGCGGTATGAGGGGAGACTGACTGGAAAAGGCACGCTTGGAGGGGAGTCAATAATATGCAGGGACGGATATTCTTGGTCTCAAGCACACTACAGAGTTCTACATAACTCTACCTTGGTGACCCTATATGTCGATGAACACAAGAACAGTCTGCGCTCCAAACACCCAGAGGAGTGCGATGACTGGATTACATGTGAACATATCAGGACTTTCAGCAGTTGGTTGGAAACACGTCTCAGAGGTGAAAACACTGTTTGTGATGAGCTGTACTCGTTGTCCAGGGGATCATCTTCGACTGTAATGATTTGGAAAGGATACGAGATAAATGGGAATACATTTTACACGATCGCGCAAGATCAAAAGAGCGCCAACCAAAACAGTCCGCTTTGATGAAGCAACCGAGAGGGGAAAGGACACATATTATGGTTACATAGTGGACATATGGGAACTGGACTACGGAGTAGATTTTAAGGTTCCTTTGTTTAAATGCAAATGGGTCAATCTGTCAGGAGGCGGGGTACAGGTAGACCCACAATACGTAATGACAATAGTGGATCTGAACAATCTTGGGTTCACTGACGAACCGTTCGTCCTAGCCAATGATGTGGCACATGTTATCTATGTGAAGGACATGTCTACCAAACCGACAAAAAGAAAAAAGGAAACGAATACATCATACGATGAGCCAATGCGCCACATAGTTCTTTCAGGAAAAAGGGACATTGTGGGAGTGGAGGGCAAGACAGACATGTCCGAAGATTATGAAAAGTTTCATGAAATTCCTCCCTTCAAAGTCAAGGCTGACCCAAGCATCCTGATAAATGATGAAGATTATCCATGGTTACGATGCAATAAGGAAAGGACACAAGTGAAGAAGAAGTGAAGATTTTGTCCACAACTATTATGATGATACCATGCCAACTTTCAACCTTTTCGTAGTTCATTTAAAATGCCTATTGTAACAGACAAGTTTCCGTATGAAATCTTGATACTTCGAAAGAGATTGTCCGTTTTGTACATGAAGTGCATCCAGTTTTTGCCGTAACCCTTTCAACTTTCTTGCACATGCTATGTGGATGAAATGTTGATACCATGCCAACTTCCAACCTTTTCAGAGTTCATTTGAAATGCTTTTCAATTTCGGGGTCTTATAGCTCAAAATAATCAGTAAATGCATGAAAAATAACAAATGAAGTCAGAAAGGGTTGAAAATTGATGATGCGGCTTTGAATGGTACATTTTGAACACACAAAAAGTCAGGAGTTTAAATAAGTTTTAGAAAATGAAATCCCTGTGTAACAGATGAGTTTCCGTATGAAACCCTGATACTTCAAAGAGATTGTCGTCCATTTTGTACACGAAGTGTATCCAGTTTTTCCCATAACCCTCTCAACTTTTTAGCACATGCTATGTGGGTGAAATGATGATACCATGCCAACTTTCAACCTTTTCAGAGTTCATTTAAAATGCTTTTCAATTTCAAGGTCTTATAGATAAAAAACCCAGTAAATGCTTTTATAAAACTCTAATAGCAAAAGGAATCAACTAAAAAGCTTTTATAAACCTCTAGTATTTTTTAAACTAAAATTATATAAAATTTATACAACTAAAATTATCAAAGTATTTTCTGTTCAAAACATGAAAAGCTGAAAGAATTATCATAAAGAATTTTTTGTTAGAAACTTTAGTAGCAAAAATAATTTTCATAAAGATTTTTTTGATAGAAACTAAAATAACAAAATATGTTTTTGAATATAATGATAAAACGCAGTAATATGCAGGAAAAAGAATCACTCAAAATATATTTTTATAGTGAAGTTATTCACACAAATTTGAAAGAATTAAAATTTAAACTATTCAAATTTGGAAACTAATGGAGTAACAGAAAGTTTATAATTATTCTGAGCTAAAAGCAAAAAGAATAAAAAAATAAAGCAAAATCAAAAGAAAATAAATAATTCAAAAAACAAAAAATACTGAAAAAAATAAAAATGTCACCAATGGGCCACACGGCCTGCATACGACTAGAAACCCATCTGTACATGGGCCAGATGTAGACCCTTGAGCCCAATAGGCCCAACACGCAAAGTGAAAAGGGTAGGCAAGTAATGCATGCATATTAGAGAGGAGCTCAGCACCTGAGCTGCAACGCAGCTTATAAACAGGTGCTGAGCTCTCTCAGCTAGCGAGGTGGGACTAAACTTCCCACCACACCGCGCCAGCACGACGCCTTTAGTCCCGGCTGGTGCCACCAACCGGGACTAAAGGGGTTCATTGGTCCCTGTTGGTGGCAACAACCGGAACCAATGCCCCCCCTTTAGTCCCGGTTGGTGCCACCAACCGGGACCAAAGGCCTCTGCTTTGGTGGCATCAACTGGGACTAAAGGTTGCATTCGTCCCGGTTTGTCTGACGAACCGGGACCAAAGGCCTTCTATATGACTAACACTCGTGAAAATTTCATTCAGTTCGTCTTCCCCGCCCCGACGACGCCGCTAGGCTGCCCCTCTGCGCCTCGCCGTCGCCATCGCCGCTTCGCCTCGACGCCGCCCCACGCCGCATCGACGCTGTCCCGCGCCGCCCGACGCCGTTGCCGCTTGTTGCCGCCGCCCTCGCCCGTGCCCGGCGACGCCGGGCCCTGCTCGTCGCCTGTCGCCGCCCTCACGCACTGCCGTCGCCGTCCCCTACACCTGCCGCCGCGCCCCTCACGCCGTCGCCATCCCCGTGAGCTTATATGAATTTTGCTAATTTAATTAGAAGTGTAGTTAATTTAGATGTGTAGTTAATTGAGTTGTTTTAATTTTTTCATATTGTGTTAGACTTTTTTTTCTGTTCATAGATTTTTTTGGTGATATTATTGTTGAATATGCATGTTTGTATGTTCATATATATGCAAAGATCGAATATGCCAATTTTTTATGATTTTTTTTCTGTTCATAGAATTTTTATGATTATTTTCTGTTGTAATTTTGTTCATAGAATTTTATTGATTTTTTTGTTCAAAGAATTTTCTTTGTCAATTTATGTATATGTTCATATTGTGTATGTATAGGAAAATTGTCTATGATCAAAGTCATTTATGTATATGTTCATATTTAGAAGAAAAAGCAGGAGAGGAAAAAGGAAAATAAGAAGAGAAAGTGTTTAATATAATTAGTTAGAAAAATAATAGAACTTGTTAAACTAGTTTATTTTAGTAAGTACTACTTTATTTTATTTATAGTAAGTGCTTAATATATAGTTGAACTAGTTGATTTAATAAAACTACTTTATTTTACTATAGAAATAGTTTATTTTTAGTAAGTACTACTTTATTTATTTATAGTAAGTGCTTAGTAGTTGAACTAGTTGATTTAATAAAACTACTTTATTTTACTATATATAGAAGTAGTTTATTTTTAGCAAGAAAATTAATAGAACTAGTTTATTTTTTTAGTTCAAGCAATTAATCCCGCATCGACGTCGACGATGCCTATCCCGCATCCTCGTCGTCGACTCGGTGGAGGAGGCCTGCTTGATCAGAGGGGCCATGTCCGGGACTGGGCTCCGCCGGGCTGGTATTGGGAGGTGCTACCTTCCGGGGGGCGTAGGTTGGTGAGGAGCCAGCCCGTTGTTGACCCGAACCTTCTTTGGTGGCGATCGCGTGGGCGATGTGGTGCCGAGGCTTCCGGACACCACGGAGGTGGTACGTCACCGTGTCAGCGAGGAGGACGAGCACGTCCGTCGCTACATGGTTGCGTTGGAGGGCAGGTTCGACAATACCTGGCAGGGTTCTTCAGGGATCTCACTGGAGCTATGATCCTGTGATGGTTCCTTCTCTTTGGATGTCCACCGCCCGCGACTATACCCGTCGGCCGCTACGGTTGTAGCTGTATTAGCGATGCTATATGTGTGATAGTATTCGAGGAGTATTAGTGATAATATTCGACGATGTACGGACACAAGAGATGATGTACTTTTGCTTATAATTGAATGCATGCTAATTTGAATACTACTTTATTTTACAATTTGGTTTTGCTTATTTAATGCTCATATTGGAAAAGTACTCCTACTTTGAATGCTAAAATTGGAGAGCACTATGCAGAAATCTAGGAGCCCCCTCCATCATCCACGCCGTCGTGGGGGTAGCTTCTCCTTCATTCCCGTGTGCTAGAAAATTTGTTGTAATAATGCACTCGGGAATGAAAGGAGGAGCTACCATCACCGACGGTCGAATATGTACACCACATGATGTAGGGCGGAACCCTAGTCGGAGATCTTTCACGTTTGGAGGGGATCCTACGGGGGAAAACACGACGAACGAGCGGAAGAACACAAGGGAAAACACACAAGCGAAGCACTAAACCGACAAGTATCGATCACACAAGGGCTAGATCACCGAACACATAAGGTAGAACAAGATTCAAAATCAACAAAGGAAAGATACACGATTAGCCGTTCTTCTCCGTGAGGAGGTCTTGATGGGGGCCACCCTAGAGGGGGTCTTGAATCCGCTTGGGGGATCTTCTCCGAAGAGGTCCTGAGCTCCGAGGAGAAGGTAACCAAGTGGATGAGCAAAGCTATCACACAAAAATGAGCTAATCCTTTGCTAACCCTAACTAGGAGGAGGAGGAGGTCTATTTATAGTCTTAGTGCAAATGGGGGCGAAGTGAAGGGGTACAAGGGCTCCATCCCGCGGGCGCGGTCACACAGGTATCGAACGTCCTGAAGGCATCGAACGTCCGGGGCTTCGGGACGGTCTGGACGTCCGGGGCCTGTCGGACGTCCATAAATTCGGCTCGGGTGCGGGTCGTCCGGTCGTCCGGAGGCTTCGGCCTTCCGTGAATTTCCATTCGGGTGCCGAGTTGCTGGACATCCGGAGGGCGTCGGTCGTCCGCGGCCTGGGAGTCGTAGGACGTCCGGGCGGGGCCGGTCGTCCGTGGCCTGTAGTCCTGTCCTGTCTTCCTTCCCTCGCTGTAGCATCTCCCAGGGCTCGGACGTCCGGGACCGGCCGGTCGTCCGGTGCCTGTAGCTTCACAAATGGCCCTTCTTCTTGATGTCCATGCTTGGCGTCCTTGCCACCTTGGCCATTGGGTGTAGCTGTCCCGTGGCTCTCCTCCGTGTACTGATCACACACAGAGTGTCCATATGAGGTAGTAGCCAAGTCTCGTGAGTAGAGAGAGGAAGTTCGGAGAGGAGCGAGTTCACCTTATCTTCGATAGCCTTAGCTCGAGCTCGAGTCATGTAGGTGCGTCCATAGGGATGAGTGAGGGATGCTCCGCATCATCCCCCCCCCCCTTGAGAGAGATCCGACCTCGGATCAAAATCTTCATCTCCATGGTATGGCACGAGGTCTTTGACGTTGAAGATGTCGCTCACATTGTACTTGTGTCGTGGTAGGTCTATCTTGTAGGCGTTGTCGTTGTAGCGTGCTAGCACCTTGAAAGGTCCATCGGCTCGAGGGAGAAGTTTGGACTTGCGTTAGATTGGGGAAGCGGTCCTTGCGAAGGTGTAGCCACACTAGATCACCAATGTTTAAGACCATGGGTTGCTTGTTGACGTTGAGCTTTGTCGCTAGTCGTTGTACTTGGCGCTCGATGGTGTGCCTTGTATCCTCATGCATCTTCTTGATGTAGCTTGCCCGTGCACTCACATCCATGTTGGTGCGCTCTTGTAGAGGAGGAGGTAGAATGTCCAATGGTGACAATGGGTCGAAGCCGTAGACGACCTTGAAGGGGGACTTGCCGGTAGTCGAATGTCTTGCACGATTGTAGGCGTAGTCGGCGATGGGTAGACATGCCTCCCACTCCTTGATGTTCTTCTTGATCAATACGCGAAGTAGAGTGGAGAGAGTCCGGTTCGTCACCTCCGTTTGGCCGTCGGTTTGAGGATGGTATGCGGATGAGAACAAGAGCTTGATTCCGAGCTTGGCGCATAGGGTCTTCCAAAAGTAACTTAAGAACTTGACGTCACGATCGGAGACGATTGTCTTAGGTACTCCATGGAGTCGCAAGATTTCCCTACAAAAGAGATTTGCAATGTGTGAAGCATCGTCTATCTTGTTGCAAGGAATGAAATGTGCCATCTTAGAAAATCTATCCACAACAACAAACACAGAATCCTTTCCATTTTGAGTTCTAGGCAAACCAAGTACAAAATCCATGCTAATGTCTTCCCAAGGTTGATAAGGAATAGGAAGAGGCATGTAAATACCTTGAGATTGAGCTTTAGACTTAGCTTTGCGACATGTAGAGCATCGGTTGGTGAAGCGTGAGACGTCTCGAAACATCTTGGGCCAAAAGTAGTTCTTGGAGAGCATGGCGAATGTCTTATCTCGACCAAAATGTCCCATGAGTCCGCCTCCATGAGCCTCTTGCAAAAGTAGCAAATGAAGAGAAGACTCGGGAATGCATAGTTTGTTAGCTTTCATAAGATAAGCATCCTTGATATAATATTGTTCCCAAGAAGTATGCGTCAAACACTTAACATAAGGAATAGCAAAAGATGGATCATTAGCATACAAGTCTTTGATGTGCTCAAAACCAATAACATTCAACTCAAGTTTAGTGACAAGCGTGCATATGCGTGAAAGTGCATCCGCAACTACATTTTACTTACCCTTAATGTACTTGATCACATAGGGAAAAGATTCAATAAATTCACTCCATTTGGCATGACGCTTGTTCAACTTAGTTTGACCTTTTAAGTACTTAAGTGTTTCATGATCGGTATGTATGACAAACTCATGAGGTCGAAGATAATGTTCCCAAACATGTAGCACACGTACTAAAGCATACAATTCTTTGTCATATATGGTATAGTTAAGTTGAGCACCGGATAGTTTTTCACTAAAATATGCAATGGCTCATTTTTCTTGCATCAAAACTCCGCCAATTCCGGTACCGCTTGCATCACAATGAACCTCAAAAGTTTTGTCAAAATTGGGCAAAGCAAGAACCGGAGCATGAGTAAGCAAAGACTTGAGTTCATCAAAAGCGGTGGATTGCAAAGATCCCCAAACAAAAGGAGTATTCTTCTTACTCAAGGCATGCAAAGGAGCGGCAATGGTGTTAAAATCTTTCACAAAGCGACGGTAAAAACCCGCAAGACCAAGAAAGCTACGCACTTGTTGCAAATTGGTGGGTTGGGGCCAAGTTTCAATTGCTTCAATCTTAGATTCATCAACATGGACACCCTTTGAGGATACAACAAAACCCAAGAAAACCACTTTGTCAACACCAAATGTGCATTTTTTCATGTTTGCATAAAGATGTTCCTTGCGAAGGGTTTGCAAAACAGCCCTAACATGATGAAGATGCTCTTTCATGGTTTTCTAAACACAAGGATATCATCAAAGTAAACTACAACAAAGACTCCAATATAAGGGCGAAACATAATGCATAAGGCGCACGAAAGTACCGGGAGCCTCCGATAGACCCATAGGCATCACTAACCACTCGTATAAGCCAAATTTGGTTTTGAAAGCAGTTTTCCATTCATCACCCTCTTGAATGCGAATTTGATAATAGCCACTTTTCAGATCAATTTTTGAGAAAAAGTTGGCTCCACTAAGTTCATCAAGCATATCATCTAATTGATGAATGGGATGCCTATAGCGAACGGTAATAGCATTTATAGGTCTACAATCGGAACACAAGCGGAAACTTCCATCGGGCTTAGGCACAAGTATGACGGGAACAGCACAAGGGCTTAGGCTTTCACGTACATGACCGTTGTCGATGAGTTGTTGTACTTGCCGCTGAATCTCCTTGGTTTCTTCGGGATTGACTCGGTATGGAGCTTTGTTTGGGAGAGGTGCTCCGGGGATGAGGTCGATTCGATGCTCAATGCCTCAAGAGGAGGTAGGCCCGGAGGTAGCTCATCGGGGAAAACATCTTGGAATTCCTGCAAAAGAGATTGAAACACTAAAGGTAGCTCATGAGAGGTGTTAGTTGTTGGCTCTCCATCCTTGCACACAAGGACAAAGTGCATCACATTAGATGGGTTTTCACACACTTCTCCCATCTCACTTTTGGTGGCAAATAGGATGAGGTTTTTCTCTCTAGGCGAAGAGGTGCTCAAGTTTGGCTTGTGGCTCTCACTCACTTTTGGTGGATCACTTTCTCACTCTTCTCTCCATGATGGGTGGCTTGTTTGTCGGCTAGCACTTGATTAGGCACTACTAGGGAAAAGGCTAGCAGCAGCGCGGGTTTTAGGTGTATCAGTAGCGCGGGGAGTGGCGCTACTAATAAGGCGCTACAGCTAACACATAGCAGTAGCGCGTGCTCACCGGCGCTCTTGCTACACAAGTGTAGCAGCAAGACGCTTAGTGGAAGCTTCACATCGCTAGTAGCTCTAGCCGCTTTGCTGGACGCTGCCATCGCTATCGCTGGCGCTGCTGCTAACTTTTATACAATCGCTCTTGCTAATTTAAGTAGTTTTTTGTTTTTTGGCATATTTGTTTTGTATTTGAACAGGCTTTATAGAAGAATCTTTAGCACATAGAAATGTCATCATGATACACATACAAATGCTCATGAGACCACAAATGTAATCATAGCATATACATACAAATAGTCTCATCATAATAATCATCCAACACAAAGTGGTATCTTGTCATCATCTCGAAAATAGTGATACATGCAAGTCTCGAATACTTGCAACTAGAACGACGTCATCCATCTAAACAAAGGTATACGCAAGAAGAGCTATCACTATGATTGAGAGCGGAACTATGCAGTACATGAGGTGGCGGTTACGAGTCCTCTCTCGCACTAGCGTGAACCTCAAGTAACTAGCTTCTCCTTCTTGTCTGCTTTTGAAGCCTTTATGGCTGGCGCCTGTGAACCCATTCACTTGCGCCTGACACTCATGCCACTCGTTGTACACCCCCGGAACCTTCCCTTTGTACACGACATAGCAATTCCATCTCGCCATCAAGAAACTAGGTACCTGTTAGAGATGCATGTTCATGAAGAGGATGTACAATCATATGTATGCAACAAAATATACTAGAGCAACACCGAAAAAGAAAGGGTTAGCAAATAGATGCAACATACAGTACGAAAATCAATTAACTAGAGGTACGCAGGTCATCGTACGCAAACTAACAAAGTAGCGTTACACAAGTTCGGCAGGGACCGTGGACATCACAAAGTTTCATCGCTACAAAAAGTATACAAGTTCAACCGACACATATCATCATCATTGGCATAATAAATCACTAGAAGTTCCATCCTTCCATATCATCAAGGATGAACCCTAGCTTCTTGAACGGCGTGAGGTCTAGACGTTGCATGCCTATGCGAGTTCGGACGTCAGCTCGTGATATAGGGCCGTGGTGGAGCATCCCCTTCTCATCGACGACTTCTTTCATGATGATCGTCCCAATGTCGCTTTGGATGCGAAAGAAGTCATCTCTAAGTTTATAATCCGCTTCTCCATGAGATTCTAGCTACTTGTGGATATGATCATCATTTCTGCTTCTCATGCGAAGCTTTTGGTGATCTGTGTTGAACTGAATCATGAGATGGACGATGTAGAATCCATCCTTCTTGCTTGGTTTTGGGACATGGATGCAGGAGAAGTTAGTTTTATGCGCAAAACCCATCTTCTTGTTCCTTTGTTTCCTGATCTGCACGTGGCCACCTCTAATGTCAAGCCTTGAGAGCATCATCTAGAATATTCATTATGTGGGTGTAGTCTTTTTCTAGTAGTCTCGAAGGGTCAAAATACACGGCATGGGACTTGCGGGTAAAGAACGATAAGGACGGCGCGCCCGTTGTTGCGGGGAAAAGACACCTCAAATTATTCCCCATATGAGAGAGAAGGAATGATTGAAATGTACGAACGGGTTGTCCGGAACTGACTTACTTTGGATGATAAGGCACGAGGAAATTTTCCGGTCCTTATTCTGTACCATGAAGTTTTGGAGGTACTCCCTAGCAGTTTCACGCTCAAAGTCGCCGAGACTCAAGAAAGACTTCGTGCATGTAGTACGGATCCGCCACACAGATTTGCGAGACTTCTTCACTCTTCATGACGGAGCTCATATGTAGCGCAAAAAGGCGGACGATTGTAAAATCGAGCCGCCTTGTTAGAAACATCTCAATGATATGGTCAAACTGCAGGAAGAACACCTCCGCGGGCCGTGTCTCGACGTAGCACTTCCCCTCAGGCACACGAGCCGCGTATGTCACATATCCTGTATCCTTTGAGGCTAGTAGGCTTTTCTCAGTAGACATCACATGGTCGTGTAGTCTCCTGAGATCCCCTGATAGTGCCTCCAGCGGTTTTGGCGGTAGCATCGGCTCGCCCGTGAGATGGAACATGACTGCACCTTTCACGGGTACACGCTCTTCAGAATGCATCGTCTGGCTGCTATGTGCTCTGGCTTGTTTGGAGGCAGTTATCTTCCCCGATCTCTTCCTCTCCTTTTTCTTGGGCACACCTTCCAGACCCTTCCTTAATCCCTGCCCAGTGTTCCCTGCTAAGTATCAGACGACCCTCGCCCGGCTAGTTGAGCCTATGTTGTGGCGTCATCTTCAGGCGTGTCCTGTGAGTATTTCATGAAGAGAGACTTTTTGCAATCCCTGCTGCGACCCTGCCCGGGCATATCATCCATATCCTCATTAGCAAGCTGCTAGCCCGTTTCGTCATATGGTTGACTCATCATATCTATGTCACAGTCATACGCGTTTGTATTGAGGAAATCCATAGGGTCGACCTCCGTCTCATCATCCATTCTCTGCTCTATAGGAGAAATTACATCAGCCAAGACTATTGCACCCCTTCATCATGTCGTCCGCCGCTCTCAGCCGGCACTACAGGAGCTGGTAATTGCGTAGGCGGGGTGGTGGTCAACGCACATGCTTGTTGTGTGGTTATTGGTGTGCTCTCGGCCGGCTCCAAACGAATAAGATTCTTCAGCCATAGCAGCACCCAACCCTTGCAGCTTCCAATCCGCGGTGGGGTCTCATCGTACGCTCCCACATGCTGTACTGGAGGAGGCAAATCCTCGTGCCCCGATTTCACACTGGTCAAGCTAACCCTGAAGTGCCCAGCGGGGATCGGCTGGTTGTGGAACGTGGTTTGCGAGGGGTCCATTATCATCCCCTTTCCCACGCCCACCTTTCCGCCTTTGATCAAGTAGAGTATGGTGCACGGGGTTTCTTTCGCCTGCAAACACATATGTCTGTGGCGTAAAACAACCGAAAGGCAACAAAAATGGAATATTATATATATATGTTGGTGCGACATGTAATTACCGTGACGGCGTCGAGCTCAGCCAAAGACGAAGGCCCACCTAGTGCGCCAGAGACTGAGGATGGGCTGCTATGAGCGGGAGCGGCTGCGAGAGGAGGCCCGGTTGCGTGAGCAAGTGATGGTGCGATGGTGTTGTTGTTCATGGAGTTTCTCTCGACGAAACTGGGAAACGGGAAATCATGTACTGTCTTGTCTGGATTTTCCTTCGTCCAGTTGATGATAACTGGAACCAAGTTAGTAGCGAAATCATTTCTGCAGGCGATACTGCATTGACCTTGTAGCAACTCATATTTGTCCTCGATCGCTTTTTCGCGTCCTCGACTGCTTTTTTCTCGACCGCAAGCTTCACCTTCGCGTCGATGTCCGCCTGACTAAACTTCTTTTTCTGCTTCTTGGCCTCCGGGCCCTCGTTGTAAAACACCTTCCACGTGGCGCCGTCTCCAGCGCCGTGCACACGACTATATTGCAGCCCCTGGCCCAAAGGGAGTCCCTTAAGTTCGTTCAAGGCCCGGTTCAGAGGGGTGTCCCACTTGGGCCTCATCGGAGAAGTAGGGCTTTCGGCTGCAAGCTGGTGTTGCTTCTCCTGTAGTCTAATCAATTTCCTCGTGATCTTGTCCGTGTAAAAAACCTTTTTCTCCTTGTCCCACTTGTAGCGGGCCCCGATGAAGTCACGCCCAAGGGGTTGGTGAACCGGGAAGTGCAGGAGACCCAGCGGCTTCACGTTCGCGTCCTCCTTATCCCATATGGGCCTTTTACCGAGGTAGCCACGGCTTCCGAGGCGATGCTTCCCGTGTTCCTTTGTCAAGGCTCTTGAATTTTGCAGCCTTATCCTTGGCTGCCTCGGTAGTGCAAGTGTCCTTGAACTTTTGAACTCCTCTTACGTAAGTGTCGGATTTTCCTCCGTAATCTTGGACAGGGGTTCATCAGCCTCAATAGCTCGTTTCACCCTCCCTTTCCAGGAGGCCAAATCATTGCTGAACATGCCCATGGTGTGATTGTTAATCTTTTTCATCTTCGGATCATCCCACTCTTGTTATATGTTATCATCCCGGTCGGGGAACTTGAATCTCTTGTGCAACTTCGTTAGGAGCAATTGCATCAAATGTTCTTTACTCCTTAAGTCATTGTCGTTGATGCTCACGCATTCCCGTAGGATGCATCCTACTTGGTTCCCATAGCACTTGCGAGGTTCTTCCAGCTCTAACGGCTCAAACTTGCCAGGTGCCATCTTTGTGATCACAAGTTGTCTGATCCCTAGTTTGTTAGGTTTTCGTATCCTCTGCTTCTTATGCTTCCTCTTTTTGGTAGCGGCATCGGGGCCAGTACCTTCCCCACCGGTATCTTCCCCGCCGGTACCTTCCCCACCGGTCTCGGCGCTGCCATCGGTGCCGGCGCCGTCGGTGTCGATGTTCCGCACAAGACCATCATCGAGGCCGACCTGCAAACCTTGCTTAGCAGTCAAATAGTCGAGGTACTCTTGTTCACCCTCATAATCCATCTCGTCTGCATCTTGGTCAGAAGGACCAGTTTCTTCATTGTTCGACATGTTTCCTATGATTAAGTGTCCTCATTTATTTCTAAAAGTATGAATAAATGAGAAATGACAAAAAAAAAGAAATCTATGTGCCAGCACTTGATATGCCAACTATGTAGCACAAATCATGCCTTTATTCACGGGAAATTTCGGCATGACCTTTGCTAAAAACTGGACATATCGAGCGCCTGAAATTCACCGGAACGGAAATGAATCAACATTCCGGCGTAACATAGGCCACTTGGATCATTTTCCAAACATGACATGTACAAAACCTGGCATATCCACATATCACATGTCCAGTTCAAATTTGCATATAAATTCAGCTAATTTTGAAACCTAGCTAAAGTCATAACTAAATAGATAACCTAATTAACATACTGCCCTAACTAAAACCTAAGTAAATTAACGGAAGAACACTAGCAGAGAGAGGGGGTTACAGTGGGTGCTGGGGCGAGGAGGCTGGCCCGACGCCGGCCGTGGTTGGGTGGGGAGGAAGCCGAGGTGGGTGGCGTGGGCCGACGGGTCGGGGGCGAGGGCCGGGTCGGGGGCGAGCGCCGGGGTCGGGGGCGAGCACCGGCGCTGGGGTCGGGGTGAGCGACGGGGGAAGAGGGGATTTGGGGGGGGGGGAGGCGGGATGAAGCAGGGATAGTGAGAATTTTGGGTTAAGTGGACGTAGGAGCAGCGCGTTTGGACAAAACGCGCTGCTACTACCTTCGATAGCGGTTTATACGAAATGCGCTACTACTACCTTTCAGAGTTGTAGCGGTTTAGACAAAATGCGCTGCTACTACCTTCGCTCTTGCCAGTTTTCCTTTTTCTTTTCCTTTATTTTATCCCACTTTTATTTCCGGGAGCGGTGAACTAAGGGAGGGCGATATATATTGCATCATTTGACGGTTAAATATGTATGCAAAATAGGAACATATATATTACATCATTGGACCCATGCATAATAATGCATGGCTAAGTCATGTGTATTCAAAATAGGAACATATATATACACTACTGGAATCAGCTACTTTGCCATCTGCCAGCTCTTTGCCATCAGCTACCCGAAAGCAGACGGCAAAGAACTGGCTGATGGAAAAGAAAGCCTTTGCCATCAGCCAGTTCTTTGCCGTCCGCTAGCTGACGGCAAAGATTCTTTCCTTTGCCATCAGCCAGTTCTTTTCCATCCGCTAGCGGACGGCAAAGAGGGAGGGGGCCCCACTGAGGAGCTGGTTAAAAATACTTTGACGGTTTCTCTTGCCGCCTTCGCTAGCGGACGACAAAGAGCACATTAGCGGACGACAAAGGTGGCGGACGGCAAAGATTAAACATATCTAACGGCGCCCCCCACCCCTCTCTCTCTGTTCTCTCCCTGCTCCCACAGCGCCGCCGCTTCCCACCACTTCGCCTTGCCGCCCACCTTGCCCGCGCCCGTCGCCCGCCCCCGCCCGTCGCCCCGCTGCCCTGCCGTCTCGGCGCCGCCTTCCAGCCCGGCGCCCAGCTGCCCGCTCGCCCGCCCCCGCCCCGCCGCCCTCGCCCCGCGCCCGTCGCCCCTGCCGCCCTGTCTCGGCGCCCGCCGCCTCCGCCTCCTCCACCGACCCCCGCCTCGTTGCCACTGCCACCGGCGCCTTCGCCGCCCCATGCAATCGCCCCCTCCGCCCTGGTCTCGGCCCGCCTTGCCAGCCCCTGCCCCGGCCCCAGCCCGCAGACGGCCCGCCGCCAGCCGCCCCCTCCTCCACCGGCCACCTCCTCCACCGGCCCAGGTGAGCTCTACCTCTCCTCTGTTTTCCTTTTTTCTTCTGTTTTTTTAGTTTTAGGTTTATGTTTAGTTTAGATTTAGTTTTAGTTTTAGTTTTAGGTTTAGTTTTAGGTTTAGGTTTAGTTTTAATTTAGTTTTAGGTTTAGATTTAGTTTTTTCCTTTTTTTTTCTGTGTTTTTTAGTTTTAGATTTATGTTTAGTTTAGATTTAGGTTTAGTTTCAGGTTTAGTTCAGTTTTAGGAAAGAATAAGAAGAAGAAGAAAAAAACAGGAGAGGAGGAGAAGAAGAAGAGGAAAAAGGAAAGGAAGAAGAAGAAGAGGAGGAGGAGAAAAAAAAGAAGAGGAAGAAGAAGAAGAAAAAAGAGGAGAGGAGGAGAAGAAGAAGAGGAAAAAGGAAAGGAGGAAGAAGAAGAAGAAGAAGGAAAAAAAAGGAAGAAAAGGAAGAAAAGTAAGAAGAGGAAGAAGAAGAAAAGGAAAAAAGAGGAAAAAACCCCGACCCGGCACCCCGACACGACACCCCGACCCCGAGACCCCGACCCCGACACCCCAACCCCGACCCCGACACCGACACCCCGACCCGACACCCCGACCCCGACACCGACACGGCACCTTTGACCTCGACCCGATACGACACCCCACCCGACACCGACACGACACCCGACCCGACCCGGCACTTTAACTGACACCCCGACCCGAGACCCCGACCCGACCCCGACACCGACACCCCGACCCAGGCCTGACCCGACACCCCGACCCGACACCGACCACGGCACCCCGACCCGACCCGGCACCTCGACCCGACACACCCACCCGAGACCCCGACCCGACCGACACGGCACCCGACACCGACATTTACACCCCGACCCCACACCTCCCGAAGGTGTTCTTTGGCCTTCCAGGGGCCGACGGGTCATATATTTGTGAATTATTAGTTAGGTCATATATTTTTCGATTTTGTTATGAAAAACATCATATATAATTGTGTTGATCAGGTAGTTTTAAATGTGCAGTTGTTTCATCGCTGCGAGGTTTGGTGTTCGACGACCTCGCCGCGTTTGACGAAGCTCTCGCTTCGTTCGTGAGTGAGCACAAATGACATGTCCTCCTCCCCCATTAATTATTTGATCTATTCCGATGAAACTTGATAGCTAGCTATATATGTGTCTTGAATCATCGATATGTGAACCAATATGTGTCTCCTGCTCGAAAGCGTCATAGTTATAAATATGCATGCATTTGCATATTTATAACCTTGATTCTTTCAATTGTCCAACGCTATCCATGGACAGCTCAGTATGTGTAGATTGGGTTCGTTTTCCCATATGCTTTGCTCGGATCCGACACATAAATTTAAATCGGTGCCTCCTTGTTGTTCTCCTGCACACATCCTCTCTGCTTATTGCGAGACGTGTATCGTGAGAACAGCGAGGTGCCGCCAAATTTTGCATCGATCCGGAGCATAGCATGGGAAATGAACCCAATCTACACATACACGGGTGATTAGGACCTATCATTACCTATTAGAGTGTAGGTTGCATGGACGTAATAAAATTGACAAAGTAGATCAACTGATGAATATATACATGGTGAATTACATATATAATTGTTGTGTGTCCAGTAGCTCTGAAAGTCAAGATAAGTGATCGTATGCGTGGATGTATACCGGTCACACCGTCGGAACAAATGGAGCGCTGAATGGTTCAAAAACCAAGGGGTTTGTGCAAGCCGCATTTGCAAATGGCCGAAGAAAACACAGTGCCCCCTGTTTACGGTGCGGCAATTGGGAAAAGAGGACAGAGGCTGAAATGGGCAAACACCGCAGAAGAATGGTTTTACGCCCGATTATACGGTGTGGACATTTCATGGTGAGTCCGCCCAACGTGATCGAAGCTGAGGTGGATCATCGTCAGACCGACGAGCATGGTACCGGATGGAAACCATGGTGCAAGACTATGATGATGCTCGTGATTCGGACGAGGAGATGGAGGAATCTGCAAAGGCCTTCAATGAAATGTGGGAGTCTTCAAAACGTCTGCTCCACGAGCACACTGAGCTTTGTCAGTTGGATGCCATCTCACAAGTAATGGCTCTAAAGGCTCAGTTCAACTTGGGCAGAGAATGCTATGACGCAATTATGACAATATTTGGACGCTTTTTACCCAAAGGCCATGTAATGCCCTCAAGAACCTGTACCGGTCGGACAAAATCCTCCATGCAATCAAGATGCCCTATGAGAAGATACATGCACGTGAGAAAGGATGTGCCTTATTTAGGCTTGACTATGAGGACTTGAACTATTGTCCCATTTGCAAGTCTTCCAGGTATATTGTGGTAGACAACGGTATGGGTGAGAAGACACAGACCAAAATCCCCGTTAGTGTTCTTCGGTATATGCCAATCGTACCAAGACTTCAACATCTTTTCATGGTCGAAGAGACGGCAGACAGATGACATGGCACAAAACAGGAAAAAGAATCAAACTAGATATAGATGGGAATCTAATGATGGTACACACATCAGATGGTGTTGCGTGGAAAAAGTTTGATGAATTACATGCTGACAAAGCAGCAGATCCGAGGCATCCTCGAGTCGGCATCAGCACGGATGGGTTCAGTGTGTTTGGTATGACGGCAGCCCAATACAGTTGTTGGTCTGTATTTGTCTTTCCACTCAATCTCCCCCTGGACAGATTATGCAAAGAAAGAACATTTTCCTGACGTTGATAATTCCAGGGCCCAACTATTCGGGGAAAAATATGAATGTGTACATGCAGCCGCTTAAGGACGAATTGCAAGAAGCCTGGGATAATGGGTTCAAGACATACGACGCCTATAGCAAACGGAACTTCATAATGCGTCCAACTCCTTCCTTGGAGTTCTGATTCGGCAAAACTTTCCGGGGTTTGTCACGTTGCCTGGTGAGGGTCGGCTTCCAGAGGTTGGATTGAGTTGGGAGCACTACTTGGCTACCCATTTCACCTAGGTTAGCTCCTAAATGACCCATTTCACCTAGGTTAGCTCCAAAATGACCCATTTCACCTTAGTTAGCTAAAAAACATGGCATTTCACCTTAGTTCGCTCATAAACGGCCCATTTCAACTAAGTTAGCTCCAAAATGATCCATTTCACCTAGGTTAGCTCATAAATGATGCATTTGACCTAGGTTAGCTCAGAACCACCCATTTCACCAAGGTTAGCTCATAAACGACCCATTTCACCTAGGTTAGCTCATAAACGACCTATTTCACCTAGGTTAGCTCATAAACCGACCCATTTCACCAAGGTTAGCACATACACGACCCCTTTCACCTAGGTTAGCTCATAAACCACCTATTTCACCTAGTTTAGCTCATAAACGACCCATTTCACCTAGATTAGATCATAAATGATCCATTTCACCTAGGTTAGCTCATAAACGATCCATTTCAGCTAACTTAGCTCCAAAATGATGCATTTCACCTAGGTTAGCTCATAAACGATACATTTCACCTAGGTTAGCTCATAAACGACCCATTTCACCTAGGTTAGCTCATAAACGACCTATTTCACCTAGGTTAGCTCATAAATGACCCATTTCACCTAGGTTAGCTCATAAACGATCCATTTCACCTAACTTAGCTCATAAATGATCCATTTCACCTAACTTAGCTCATAAACGATCCATTTCAACTAATTTAGCTCATAAATGATCCAGTTCACCTAAGTTAGCTAATAAATGGCATATACTTCTTCTTCTAGTCTTCTTCTTCTTCTTCTTCTATTTTTTTCTAACTTTATTATTTGTCATTTTGCAAGTTTCATTCACTTCACGGAAGCCAGCATCATATGATGGATTGCTTGTTTTTTCCTTTGATCCACTTCTTGTATTCTGCTCACTTGCTATGATGAAACTTTGCATATTGTAATATGTATGGATTGATGGGACTATGTGCAACCTACTATGTATGTATGGATGGATATATATGTGCTGGATATTTATGTGATGGATATATATGTCTTTGTGATATATATATGTGCTGTGATATTTATGTGATGGATATATATGTGCGTGTCTTTGTGATAATTGTTGGATATAAGAAAAAAAATTAAAAAGAGGCAGTAGCTCTTTGCCGTCCCATCGACGGCAAAAGAGCCCTTTGTCGTCCGCCATCAGAGGCAAAGGGACACGTGGTGCCCACTGCGTGCTTCCCGGCACTGTGCCATTTGGCAAATTTGCCTACCGTATGACAAAGAAGGTTTTGTCGTCACTGGTGACGGCAAAGAAAAAGCTGATGGCAAAGACATAACCTTTGCCGTCCGCCGTGGTCGACAAGTAAACCACCGTGGGCGTTGACGCACTGCTGACGTCAACTGGCGGACGACAAAGGCCGCCGTTAGCCACCTAACGGACTAACGCTGGCGGACGTCAAGTATTTTACCGTCCCTCCCCTTTGCCGTCCGCCACTGTAGGCAAAGGACTCTTTGCCATCCGCCATGAAAAGCATACGGCAAAGGACCTGTTTGCCGACCCTGTCTTTGTCGTCAGTCTTTGCCGTCCGCCGCTGACGGCAAAGCTCTTTGCCGTCCGCCGTGGCGGACGGCAAAATACTGGATTCCTGTAGTGATATATATATATATACACACACACACACACGGTTCCTCAGTGCTGACATTTGCGTTTTTGAGTCAGCTTCTTTCCCTTCTTGTTCGTTGAAGAATAATTGAGCCCCTCATTGTGACTTTGCCTTTTCCATGGAGTACAATTTTTCTTAGGTAATGTAGTATTGATTCTTCTTTTGACGTATACTTCATCATCATCGTCATCTTTCCTCATTGGGTTGCCGTACTGATCATAGTCTTACTCGTTGGCGACTCCATCCATTCCAATGATGTTCCTTTTGCCTCTCCTCACGACAACACGACTAGGATTGCATGGGTCGGTTATGCTGAAGCATTGTGTCACGTGCTTAGCGTGTACCCATGGCTCGTTTTTTGCGATAGCGTTCACAGTAGCGCTCTTGGCGTCGGGTATAGTCATGGTAGTGAAAATCCGGTTTTCTCTTTCGACATTCTTAGCCCATCTGACACGGAACATCGTCGTGTTGTGCAGTCCAGAGTAGTCAAGCTCCCAGATCTCCTCGACCCTTCGATAAAATCGTTCAGTTGCGCCGTTGTCACTGCCGGTCATGCATTCCATCGTCACCCTTGAGTTCTGATCATGACTGTCCATATCTTTGGCCTCCGTGTAGAACGTGTATCCGTTGATATCATATGCCTGATAGGTTACGAGGTTGGGCGAGGGGCCATGTGCTAAGGCGTATATGAGCAATCCGTCCTTAGAGCCCTCCTCCGGGGGATTAGAAAAAACATGCTCTTTGAACCAACGCAGGAAAGTGGAGTTGTGCTCTCTAGTAACTTCGGCGTTCATCCTGCATACCCCCCGGTCACGATACTTCTTTGCGATAATTTCTTTGTGCAGTGCCACGAAAGGATCTACCTCGTCTAGGTGTTGTAGCACTACCAAGTTTGCTCTGTCAAAGTCGCTGCATCGATCTGAGTATGCCACGTGCAGTTCCTCGCGACCGCTGTAGTGACCATCTCCTTCGAGCCTCCCATCGTGCTTGTTAACGGGCAAACCAACACTAACACCGCAGGTCTGCGCCATATAGAAAATTCTCATAGAAAGAGATGCACTCTTGTGTCAAATAGCCCTGGACGATGCTTCCATCCGGACGGGACATGTTACGAACGAATCCTTTGATGATCCCATTCATCCTCTCAAACGGCATCATGTTGTGCAGGAATGACGGCCCCTGGTCTATTATGTCATCCACAATATGGACACACAGATGCACCATCACGTCAAAGAACGCGGCGGGAAGTACATCTCAAGCTCATTCAGTATCACAACGATCTCTTCCTGTAGCCTTCGGAGCTGCTTCACACTGATCGACTTTCGAGAGATGACGTCGAAAAAGTTCCAAAGACCAATAAGCGTGTCACGGACGTGCTTGTCCATTATCCCTCTAAGGGCAACAGGTAGTATCTGCGTCATCATCACATGACAATCATGAGACTTCATCCCGCTGAACCTTTTCTTGTCCGTGTCTAGATATCTGCTTATCTTGCCACAGTAACCGGAACTAACTTTGACTCCGGTAAGGCACTTAAAGAATTGATTGATCTCACCGACTTAAGGTGAAGCAAGAAGGGGGGCAATAATCCTCTTTCTTTATTTTGTTGCCCTTCTTCTCCCGTGCCTCTGTCTCCATCTCTGTCTCATCTGACATTTTACGGGGCGGCATGTGCAGATCTTCCCTGATTTTCAAATCTTGCAAGTCTTTTCTTGCCTTCGGCCCATCCTTGGTCTTATCCGGCAAGGTCATCAGTGTTGCGAGCAAGCTCTCAAGGACATTCTTACAGATATGCATTTGATCAAGGAAATGAGGTGTATCGAGTTTGTGCCAGTACTCCAAGTCCTAGAACACAGACCTCATCTTCCATACCTTCAGCAGCGGCTCCGGCGCCTTTCTCATCGTCTTTCTCGGCGCCGGGCACTCCTTCCAGTTTTTCAACAGCTCATCGATTTCGGCACCGCTCCGCTTACGTGGAGGTCCTCGATGCTTAGCGTGACCATTGAATAGATCTCCACGGTTACTCCATGGGTCGTCCTGTTCAAGCCATCTTCGATGCCCCATGTACACGATTTTCCTGCACCGCCATATTTCCTTGACGTAAGCTGCTGAGACGTCGTATCATCCATGCACCGCGTTAATCCGCAATATCCATGGCACACATGGCCTGCCACATATCCGTAATCGAGATAGTCGTGGTACCTTTATCGTGATCAGCCATGCTCTCATGTTGAAATACTACGCTTTGTCAAGGCGTCCCATGTCTTGGCCGGTGTTTTCCATAACGTGTCTAACTCCTCTTGAAGTAGCCCCAGATACAAATTAATATTATTTCCTGGTTGTTTCGGCCCTTGAATAAGCATGCTCATGTGAATGTACTTCGATTTCTTGCACAACCAAGGGGGGAGGTTGTACATCCATACAAACACGGGCCATGTGCTATGGTTGGTGTTCTGGTTTCCAAACGGATTCATTCCATCGGTACACGCGCCGAGCACGATGTTCCTTGCATCACATTAAAATACCGATAGAAGCTGTTCAACGCCCTCCACTGGCTTCCATCCTTCACGTGTCTCAGCTTCGGATCATCTCCATCGTCGGGCTTCTTCCTCTCCGCGTGCCAGCGCATTAGCTTTGCTTACTTGGGATCTACAAAATACCTCTGGAGACGGGGAGTGATCGGTAAGTACCATACAACTTTCTGGGGACATTTCTTCCCGGCCTTCTTGTATCGAGAAGCATTGCACACCGGACATCTTGTTTTTTCCGCGTGCTCCTTCCGATAAATTATGCAATCGTTGATGCATGGATGGTATCTAACGTGTGGCAGATCAAGAGGGCACACGATCTTCTTGGCCTCATCAACACTAGTAGGACATAGATTACCCGCGAGAAGAACATCCTTTAGGTACTTGAGATGCTCATCGAGGCTAGTGTCGGTCCACTTGTTTTTAGCCTTCGTCTTCAGGAGTTGGAGCGTGAAACTCAAGCGGGTCACCTCAGGATTGCAACCATCATACAATGGATTGTTCGAGTCTACCACCAGTTGCTCCAGCTTAGCCTCCTCTCTAGAAGCATCTCTCTCAGTACTCGTCTCCTTGCGAAGCTGTGCTTGAACATGAGGGTCCCGCACGATTGAACTTAGTACCGACGAACTCTGCTGCGTGGAGTCCATGTCATTCTCTCCGCCGCCATGTCTGGACCCTTCTCCTCCGCCATGTCCGGCCCCTTCTCCGCCGCCATGTCCGGCCTCTTCCCCGCCGCCATTATCGATCATCTCTCCGTCTTGCCCCGTGTCATCATTGCTCGCCCAGAGGCATCCTCAACATCGTCATCCTCATCTTTAGTTATCCACCGAGTATAGCCATCCATGAAACCAGTCATGAGCAGGTGCGCTTCGACACGACCATCGTCATAGGGGTCGAGCCAAACTATTCCTTTGCATTTTTGACACGGACATAAAACCTCTCACAAAGTTATTTTCTTTCATGTCCTGCACCGTCAATCGCAACCACCTGTCCACCATCGCTCCATCGACCATCATGAACGCCCGCACGGTAATAATAAAACAAATTGATTATAAAAATGCATGCATGCATCAAAGTCATACAAAAATTCGCATGACCTTTCCTAAAAATAGGACATATATGGATCTAGAGTTTGCGAATTACCAAACAGAAATAAATCGACATTTCGGCAAAACATAGGCAACTCAAAAACACAATTTGGCGTCAGCTCATGCCACACACACAATTTCCATAAACATGCCACACTCAAAAGCATGAAATTTTAATCACCTCTATCTCGAGATCGAGCACACGGTGGAGACGATGTTGTAGGGAGATCAAAAGTGCACAAAGCTCTTCTTGACAAAGATAGATCTAGTTAGGGGACAAATAGTTCACTTAACTAAATCCTACATCTACCTAGCTACCTAATTTGGGAGGAGACAACTTCAACTAGTGGAGGGGGAAGGAAAAAGAGAAAGGAGATGCATTTATGGAGGTGGTGTAGTTAGGTAGGAGTAATGAAGAGAGAGAAAGGTAGATAGAAGAGGGAGAGTAATGGGGATAAGTATTGAGGAAGAAGAAGAGTGAGAGGGGAGCATGTGGGAGGTGCAGGGAAAGGGAAGAGAGGAGGGAGGGGAGGGACGGGTGGGGAAAAGGTGGTGGGTTGGTGCGGATTAGCAGTAGCGCGGGAGCTAAAACGCGCTGCTACTAAGGAAGTAGCAGTAGCGCGCTTTGGGCAACGGCGCTACTGCTAACGGGGACCAAAAAGTGTGGATATTTGAAATTTAGTAGCAGCAACCTCAGAAAAAGCGCGCTACTACTACATCCATAGCAGTAGCGTGGCTTGTGGCACCGCGTTGCTGCTAAATGGAGTTTGGTGGACACCGCCGGTCGATATTCGTAGCAGCGCGGTTTACACTGAGCGTGCTACTGCTAAAAACTTGTCAGTAGCGAGTTTCCCGCACACGCACTACTACTAATTAGCAGCAGCGCTCCTTTTTGAGCCGCGCTGCTGCTAAGATTCTGTGTATAGGCTTTTCCCTAGTAGTGAGGAGACATAGGTCGTAGCACATGTTCTTTCCCTTTCATCTTGAAGCTATAGTGATTGGTATGCCAGTTGTGGAAGACACCACGGTCGAATTGCCATGGTCGACCAAGAAGGAGGTGACAAACGGTCATTGGGACCTCATCACACTCCAAAGTGTCCTCATATGCACCAATTTTGAAGGAGACTTGGACCGTATGCTCGACACATATAGTGCCGGAGTCACTTAGCCATTGAACTTTGTAGGGGTGTGGGTGCTTCCTCTTGACCAATTGAAGCATGGAGCATAGTTCTTCACTTGCCAAGTTGTGGCAACTACCTCCGTCGATGATGACCTTGACGGACCTTCCATTGATGCCGGCCTTTGTGTGGAAGATGTGGCATATTTGGTCTTCTTCTTGTTGATGTTGAAGAGTCAAGACCTTGGAGACAACGAGAGCGGGGCTCGAATATTCATCACAAAAGACTTGATCATCTTCATCCTCATTCACTCGCCGGTGCATGGCCACTTGCTCAAGAGCTTCCATCTCGTTGAGGATCATGGTGCGCTTGTTGGTGCATTCATAGGACTTGTGGCCTCGGCCGCCGCAAGTGAAACACTTGAAGGAGCTTGTTTTGACGGTCTCATCGGTCGGAGTAGATGATGAAGCACGGGGCTTGAAGTTGCTTGTAGTAGGAGGAGGACGACTTGAACTTGTCGAAGTTTTCTTGTAACTTGACTTGTCGTCATTGCTTGTAGAAGGTTTGGTTGATGTAGATGTTGGAGGAGTTGTTGAAGGTTGGTTGTTGGAGAAGCCGTAGGTCTTGGATGAGTACTTGGTGTACTTGAAGTCATCTTGCACTTGACATTCCACCTTTGTAGCTTGATGCACGAGCTCTATGAGGTTGGAATAGGGTTGGAAGTCGGCGATCTTCTTGATGGAATGATTGAGTCCATTCAAGAAACGTGCCATTGTTTGCTCATTATCTTCCTTCACATTGGCTCGAATCATGGCTATCTCCATTTCCTTGTAGTATTCTTCAACACTCTTTGTTCCTTGCTTGAGGAGTTGGAGTTTCTTGAAGAGGTCGCGGTTTTAGTAGGTGGGCACAAAATGTGCTCGCATAACATTTTTCATTTGAGCCCAAGTGGTGATTGGAGGTTCACCTCTTGCTTGTCGGCGCTCAAGGATTTGTTCCCACCATATGAGCACATAGTCTTGGAACTCGAGTGATGCCATAGCGATCTTCTTTTCTTCCTCATAGTTGTGCAAACGAAAGATTTTGTCGACCTTCAATGCCCATGAGAGGTACTCTTCGGGGTCATTGCTTCCATTGAACTTGGGCATGGTGAATTTGAGCTTTCCATAACGTTGCTCTTCATTGTGTTGTTGGCGATGGTGATGATGACGCCCTTGACGTGGATGACAATCATCTTCATGTTGCTCTTGGCGTGGAGGAAGTCCATGATCAACTTGCTCTTGTTGAAGTTGAGGTTGAGGTGGAGCTTGAGGAGCTTGAGGAACTTGACGTTGCACGCGCGGTTGATAGTTCCTCTCTTGGATTTCTTCTCGAAAGGCTTCCTCTTGATTGCACCGTTCGCGATTGCGATTGCCGATGTCTCGACTTGATTCTTGAAGGGCACGTTGCGCCTCAAGAGCTTGCGCTTCTCGTTGTTGTTGAAGACGTTGCGCCTCGGCATCTTGTTCTTCTTGGTGTAGACGCGCTCGTTCTTCCTCTTGGCGCCATAGTCATTGTCGTTCTGGATCTTGGGCAAAAGCGGCTTGGTTTGATTGATGACGAGGGACTTGCTCATCGACTTGCTCTTGTGAATGCTTGTCAGGTAGCGGGTTGCGCGATGCATGACGGTCTTGACGCGTGGCTCGTCGAAGAGTGTTTGATGACGGTGTACTTGAGTCGTAGAAGGTGTCGTCGGAGTGTCGACTCGAGCGGCTCCGTCTTGACGATGAAGAAGTGGAATGATGCCGGTTCCTCATCAAGGCGCGGATCTCGTCCATTCTTGCATCATTCTCTTGCTTGTGAGCGTCGAACTTGTTATCGAAGTAGTCTCTTGTACGTTGCTCGGAGAGTCGCAAGTCGGTGGCGAGGTTGTCGATGCGGTCGCTCATTGCTTGTTGCTCTTGGTGCAACGCTCGTTGTGCACCAAAGAGGTGGCTCTTGGTGATGTACGATGACATGTCGTCGTCTTGCTCGAGGAGAGTGGGTTGGTAGAAGTACTTGGCCTATCCATCATTCCAAGCAAAAATGTGAGTGGTAGAAGGTGAAGAACTTATACCAATGTACCTTTGACCGATGTTGATGATGAATCAAGTTCACTCAAATGCGGACAATGAAATAGCACTATTGGTACCAATCCTTGTCGGTTCTCATACCTACACAAATAAAAGCTTATGGTGGAGCTTGGTAAGGATGGTGGCACAAAATTTGATGCAATTGTAAGTGAGCGTCAATAATGTTGGAGAAGGTTCACAAATTTGCAAATGCAACAAGTAGACCAATCAAATAATGGTACACGGATACACACGCAAATAGATAAGTGGGATTGTGCAAACCAAAAGTGAGCCAAAATGTGGAATCCACGAAAATGCTCTTGTTGCACAATACTAGAGAGACGCTAGCACGATTGCACAATAGGCGGATACGTAACTTGTGCACAACCTACTAGGCAAAAATGCAACTATCTCTATCCCACGTATGCTATATGTATGGTATTTCGGTGCTATGATCCAAGATGATCCAATATGACAGTCTTAATGTAGTATGATGCTATGGTTCTTGCTCATAAGCTCTTTGCTTAAAAGCTTGGGTGGCTTTTTCACTTTTGAGCTCTTTTCTCATGCAAACTTCACGAACTAAGATAGCAATTGTGTATGCTATGACAACTTTGTGACACACAAATGGATCCCAAGATATGCACCACCACTACTAGGGAAAACCCTAGCAGTAGCGCTGGTTTTGTGCTCACTAGTAGCGCGGGTAGGCGCGCTACTAATAAGGCGCCATAGCTTGCTTAGCGAACGCTGCGTTCGCACGCTGCCATCGCTAGGATCTAATAGTCAGAAGCGTTGTTTCACTCCCACACTACTGCTAATGTAACTACTGGCAGTGTGTTTTCTCTCCATCTCTACTAGTATTCTTTTTTTATTTTTTTGTTTTTAGTTTATTTATTCGCCATCATACAAATATTGATACAATACCAGTTATGAGGTTTACATCATTATGTCCATTATAGTGTCAAATGAAGGTGGATTAGGTTCAAGTGGAGGCAATATGTGGTGCATGTCAAAAGTATACTACTAATCCAAACTTGATCTAGTTTGGACTAGTAGTACTTTCGATGTGCACCACATGTTGCCTCCACTTGAATCTAATCCGCCTGCAGAAGATATTTAATCATCATCATGGTCATTACCACCAATAGTATTTATTTAATCACCACTAACACTAGCTAATAATAATCATCATAGTCATTACCACCAACACTAGCTATTTTATCATCATAGTAATAGTGTAGCACATCATCATCCTGAAACTCATTTCTAGCTAGCTAATCACTCCTGCTGCTCTCTCTTAGGTAAAACAACATAAAACATGTGTAGCTCTCCTCCTTGATTAAGTTGGAGCATGCAGATGAACCTGTCTCCTAATCGTGGAAAGCGCCTCTGTTTGCTGCCCCTAGTACTTCTCTGCGCTCCCCAACACATATTTGGTCCAGTCTTGCACTATTAAGCATCCGTCACTAATCTGGAATGCACTAAAGTAATCTGTAGGATATCTTGGCCGTAAGCTGATAATACTCATGGTACCTTTAGTCTCGATCCCATAAGGCACAACATTCATCAGGAGTCCCTGTTGAAGAACATTGTATGGTAACATACTTAGCAATGAAGTTTAGCTTCAAAAATAATGTATGGAAAAGATGCAATGAGGGCAAATAGTAAAAATCTTACCATCCTTCCTAAATGGATGTGACCGTAGTTCATTACGAACACTATTGGTCGCACGTTTTCAATACTAACATTTCTAAATCCAGGAAGAAAATTTGTCTTGACAAGATCAAGATCCTCAAGCCATGAAACATAATGACTTAGCTCCTCGCAGTTTAGTTCAGCCTCGGGACAAGAGTAGGTCCTGTCTACCAAGCGCTGGACATGTTTGCTTGCATCGAAATAAGCTGACAATACAAATTAGTTGTCAACTATTTTGAATAAACAATATCAAAGACATAAATATGGTTGAGAAACTTACATAATGGTATAATCGGAGGCGTCGACATCGACCAGATGTCGGTATTACCTTCAATATCATCTTCCTGGACGAATATCAAAGGTGATAACCATATCAGGCTCAAATGCATAAGTCTTGCATAGTGCTCGCCATGTTTTGCATCCAAAATAGGTGTAGTCGTCTGAATTGTATAATTTTGCATGGAAAATATAACCATGCTCGGTCTTCAAATAAACTTTCTTTACCTCCGTAGTATGACCAAACCGATCTTATCCAATACAAAAACTCTTGCATGGCAGGGATACGGTAGTAGAATAGTAAGAAAAATATAAGTTCAAGCAAATGAAGCGTATGTCATGCTTAGCTACGAAAAAGACTTGTCCTTATGACTTCATCAGATCCACTTGAAGTTCTCGTCAGCTTGATGCTGAAGCGCCTATCATCATCTAGGAAGATTCTGTCGCACAGGCTGCGCTCGTCTTCACAGTATTTGCAAATACCGAAATCCTTTTCGTCGTCAAACATTTCCTATGTTCATAGTTAAAACATTAATTGAAAATCGATCGAAGACAACTACCAGGATACTGAACACACAAATCCGGGGAACTCGATATTTCCTACATATTCTGGCACAAGTCATGCCAAAATTCACTGAAAAATCCGGCATGACCTTTGCTAAAATAGGACATATCGGCGCCTGAAATTTGCCGAACGGAAATGAATCAACACTCCGCAAAACATAGGCCACTCGGAGGTGTAACATGCAAACATGACCGGCCACTTGGATATTGAGCAACACAAGATATACATTTCAAAATATCTTATAGGACTCAAATTAGCATGCATTCAATAAGCAAAACTAAATCATCTCATGCGTCCCTACATTGTCGAATATTATCACTAATACATCACGAATAGTGTCATACATATAACATCACTAATACAACTAAAACCCAAGCACACGACGGGTATCGGCGCGGGCGGTGGACACCCACAGAGAAGGAACCATCACGGGATCATAGTTCCAGTGAGATCCCTGGAGAACCTGCCAGGTATTGGAGAACGACCTGTGCTCCAACGCAAACAAGTAGCGACGGACGTGTGCGTCCTCCTCACTGACACGGTAACGCACCACCTCCGCGGAGTCCTCGAGCCTCTGGATCGTCACTAGCCCACGCGATCGCCACCAAAGAAGGTTCGGGTCAACGACAGGATGGCTCCTCACCAACCTGCGCCCCCCGGTAGGTAGCGCCTCCCAGTACCACCCCGGCGGAGCCCAGTCCCGGACATGGCCGATCTGGTCAAACAAGTGTCATCCTCCGCCGACTCGACGACGAGGATGCGGGATAGGCATCGTCCACGTCGAGGCGGGAAACATTGCTTTAACTAAAAAATAGCAACAAGTTCTTACTAACTAGTTCTATTAATTCAACTAGTTCTTACTAAAAATGAACTTACTATAAATAAAAATATTCTAGTACCTAATAAGTACCTAGTTCTTACTAACTAATTAGTACCTAGGAACTACTGCCCTAATTACCATCTAATTTGATTCGTTTTCACCCTTACATGAACCCTAACTCATTTGAGCCGCATCCGCATCCGATTTGTTTCCACTCGTACATGAAACCTAACTAATTTGATGCAACTAAAATATAAACAAACCCTAGGCAGAGGTAGGGGAGAGGGAGGAACGGGCGTGCTCACTTCGGGTGCCTGCGACGAGGGAGGGGCAGGGCGGCGTCGAGGTCGTGGTCGGGCTCGGGCGCTTGGCGGATGGCGGCCGCGTCGATGTCGGGTCGGGGCAGCGTCCTGAGCGGGCGTTGAGGTCGGGGCGGGGCGGCGTTGAATCTGGGGTCGGGCAGCGAGAGGGTGCGGAGGCGCTGGGCAGCCGACGGGACGACGGCGGCGACAAGTGGAGAGTTGGATTTGGGGAAGTGGCGGCGTGGGGAAGGACGAACCCGTGGTTAAGTCAGTGAGCGATGGCTGCGTTCAGAAAAGCGCTACTGCAATCTTAGCTACAGCGCGTTCCGTGATACACGCTACTGCCACTCCTTTCTCTTTTTCCCCCTTTTTCATTTAGTTTTCTTCACATTTTATTTTTTTCCTTTCACCTTATTCTATTTCTTTCATTTTCAATTACCTCTCTATTTTCTTTCCATTTAATTTTATAACCTTTAGCAGTAGCGAGTTTTTATTAAAATGCGCTGCTACAAATGAAGTAGCGGTAGCCTTGATTAAATCATAGGTCGCTACTACTATGTGTAGCCTATCGGCTAAGCCGTGTGAATTTTAGTAGCAACATGTTTAAAGACAGACACGCCATCGCTAGATCTTTATCTGCAGCTGGTTTCTTGCTGGCGCCGCCATCGCTACTTAGCACCAGCGTGCTTTTTTGACCCACGCTACTGCTAAAGTTCTGTGTATAAGGTTTTCCCTAGTAGTGCACGGTGGTATGGTATGTATGCTATGGAGTATGATCACTAATGTGCACAAGTCACGTTGTCGGCAATACTCAATGGCTAGTCTCGATGGGTAAGCTACGCAAAAGTAAGTCCATGTGGTTATCAATGCAATTGCAAGGTATGACAAAGATGTCGACGATTTTACCGTCCTTGGCGATGATGAGACCCTTGCGAAGATGAGCCGAGGTGATGATGAAGTCGAGCCGTACCTAGATAGCCGAAACACAATAGGACACGGGAACCACAACTCAAAATCTCAAGGACCAAAATGTGTCAAAATCTTCATAGGAGGTATTGGGGAGGATGGTGGTGTGTGTGGGTTTGGAAGATGTGGTGGGAGGTGGGGTTGTGGTGGTGGCTGAACTGAAAATATTCAGTTTCGTCAGAGTTACACGGACGTCCGATTTTTACGGTCGTCCAGTCGTCGGACGTCTGACGGTGCTCGGAAATCCGTAATTTCGAATCGGGTCAGGGGTTCCGGTTGTCCGGGGAAGGCCGGCCGTCTGGTGGTCGGGGTCAACGCTAGATGAACATGGGCGATTTCGGGGTGGAAGAAGATGGTGAGGTCGAAATCGAGCGGATTGGTGGATGGAAAAGGGTGGGGAGGGTGGGGAAGGCTAGATCCACACATAGCAACTCAAATCCATGGACCAAATCCAACAAAATCTCAGCTCACCAACAAATCACAAAAAAATAAATTTGGGGCTATTTTTGGTGGGGAATTTTTGAATTTAGGACAAAAACAACAAAATCAAGCTAGAAAACACGGGGTAGGGGCTCCAAAAACGTGATCAACGTGGCTCATGATACCAAGATGATGTAGGGCGGAACTCTAGTCGGAGATCTTTCACGTTTGGAGGGGATCCTACGGGGGAAAACACGACGATCGAGCGGAAGAACACAAGGGAAAACACACAAGCGAAGCACTAAACTGACAAGTATCGATCACACAAGGGCTAGATCACCGAACACATAAGGAAGCACAAGATTCAAAATCAACAAAAGAAAGATACACGAGTAGCCGTTCTTCTCCGTGAGGAGGTCTTGATGGGGGCCACCCTAGAGGGGGTCTTGAATCCGCTTGGGGGATCTTCTCCGAAGAGGTCCTGAGCTCCGAGGAGAAGGTAACCAAGTGTAACATCCCAAAATTCTAAATTTTGGAATGTTATAATAAATAGATAGATTTGATTGATTGTTTGATTGATTGAGTGAATTTGAAACTTTTTGAAAGTTAAATGAGAGGGAATAAAAGGACTTTCCCAAACTTTCATTTTTGCTTTTATGATCTTCGGGAATTCAAATTCTTTTTCACCACAAAACCCTGGAGAGAAGATGACATGACTTCTTCCATTTATTTAAATGACAAGGGGTGTTGAAAATATTTGAATTTCATTTGGAAAATATTTCCAATTCTGAAACTTTATGCAACTCAATGATTTTCATGAGCGAAGATAAAATGACTTCTTCAAAACATATGAAATATGAGTTGGGAGTTTCAAAGAATTAAATTCAAAGTTCTTTTGAATTTATTTTTTTCAATTTGGAGTTATTTGAGTTTTATTCAAATTATTTTTCTCCAAAAATAAAATATAAGGAAAATAGGGTAACATGATTCCCTACATCAGAAAATTGGAGAGAAATAAATTTGAATTAATTTTGGTATTTTTAAAAATGATTTTTATTGGATTTTTGTAGAGCAGGAGCATTGTTTGAATTATCTGAATTTGTGTAGATTTTATTTGATGTTAAAAAAATGTTAATGTTATAGGAAATAATTTTCTGAAAAGATATATTATAGGCCTATAGTAAATTTTCATATTATTGGTTTATTTTATTTTTGTTGTTTGTTTTTTTTTAAAAACTCCCTCTCCGGACAGAATTGGGCCGAAGGCCCGGCCCAGCCGTCAGTGCCGCCTCCTCCTCCTCCCGTCTTGTGACCCGGACTCACGGAGTCCGAAGCGCCCGCCCGCCTCTCGGCCGCCTTCCCCACGCGAGCCTCCTCTTCCTATAAACCGCCGCCGGACCCCCTCCTCTCTCTCCCGCATCTACTTCGCTCGAAGCCGAGCCGCCCGCCTTGTCTGCCGTCACCGCCCAGCTCTGCCACTGCCCGCCTCCACCGCCATCGCCGACGCCTTGAGCCACCATCGACCCCGCCGCCCAGCGCCGCCCTCACACCACCGACCTCGACGACACGAGCCGCCGCCCCGCCTCGCGAGTCCATCGCCTCGCCGGAACCGCCCAGATCCGCCCGCCCAAACCCGGTTTCCCGGTCCGTGTAATAAACCGCCGATTCACTGTTTTTCTTTTTAGGGTTTCGGTTTTATTTTAAAACCCGGTTTCTGTTTTAGTCCAGTTATTTAGAGAGCGTTCGCTGGTTAGAGTTAGAAAGCGAGCGTTCACTAAGTAGGTTTTTCTTTTTCTTCTGTCCAGGGACCTATTTGTAGTATTTCTTTTACAGTTTAGCCCCTGGACTTTCAAACACTCCCAACTTTTTACTCGTTAGTCCAAATCCAATGAAACCAACGCCCACTTCTTCGTTATGATCCCCTTTATCCAGTAATCCAACTCAAACATGTTTTTGAAAGTTTTAAAATTTGAATTAGATTAGATTTGTATTCAAACTTTGTTTGATCATAACTTGAGTTTCGTAACTCCGATTTAGTTGATTCTTTTTGCAAATCGAAGCTCTTGACCTAAACTTTCTGATAAGGCCAAATTTATATAATTTTGGTACTGTTAGAAATTGTTTTATGTTGCAAGAGTTATTTGCTTGGTTTTGATGTTTTCTGAATCATTTTCTTCGTTCTTTCCGATCTTTTGAGTGATTGCTTATGTATGGTTACTATTGCTTGATTACGATAGATTGACCGGAGTGTGACGAGTAAAACTATCAAGAGTTTTGAGTGCGAACCATCTTCGTCAACATTGCAGGCAAGTAACACTTTGATCATATACTTTTCATACCCAGTTTTTATGCATTAGATCTATCCTTGAACATTGCATGATTAGGATCTAATTAAATTGTGGGTTTTGGGAAGTAGTTTGATGTAGTACCTATTACCTGTTTATTTTCAAACCCTTGGGAGTTACTTCTACGTTTGCTTATTATGCCATGCTATGCTAGTAGACGTGGATTGGGTGAGTGTATTCCATGACAGATGTGAGATTGTAAATTAATGGTTTATTTAAGGTGGCCACTTAAACACACATCTGGGTGGATTGAGGCACCTGGTTTCCATGAGGACTTGCCTGTTTTTCTTCGGACCGCCACCCAGGCTCAAAGGGATCATGAGATTATTCATACTAGAAACTTACGTGTGCAGCCACAAGTCATTATGGGCTCTGGCATAGTTGATTAAGTTGTACGAACTCTTACGGTAGACTAGCAAATGTAGGGGAAAGTAGGTGTACCGGTCTACCCTATGTAAGGTGCTAGCGTTTCCGAAAGACTATGTCTCGGTCATCCGTTTCTCAAACACCATGTAGTGTGAGAAATCAAACGGAGGAGATCGAGACTTGTGGGGAAAAGTGCACAAACCTCTGCAGAGTGTATAAACTAATCATGGTTAGCCGTGTCCCCGGTTATGGACATCTTGAGTATCTAGTTCTTTTATTATCCTGTTGATCTCATCATGTTACTCTAATTAATATTGTTGGGTTGTTAATGAGTACTTTTAATTGGGATTGAGGATGCTGTCAACCATTCTCAATGTTCAACAACCACCCTGATAGTTAAATAAAATTTATTCCTTTGCAGTAGGGAAAAATTGGCTTTACGCAAAACTGTAACATAGAGCTTTCCACCAGCCATATATGCATGTAGTATAGCTTATTCTTTCATTACTCTCTATGTGTTACATTGCCAGCATATTCCATGGGCTGACCCGTTTTCGGGCTGCAACGTTTCATGTTGCGTGATCTTCTGACGAGTAAGTGATACGTTAGGGTTACGATTTCTACACTCAACTTTGCCGTTGGTGTTGATGGGAACCCACAACCTTGTTACTTCCGCTATTTCGATGAGGTAATTGGTATTTATGTTACTTTATACATGTGATTTACCTCTGTTATAAATCCTCGAGTACTGTGTGTGTCAGCATACCGATCCAGGGATGACACTTAAGCACAGAGACTTGATCCATTCGGGTCGGGTCGCTACAAGATGGTATCAGAGCACATGTTGACTGTAGGACGTGACCCTAGAAACTAGCAAGCCCATAGGAAAGATTTTCTCTACAACTTCACTTTCAAAAAGAATCTTTTACCTCTTTTCTCTTCTGAGCTTATTCAAATATTCCCTTTTAGTGAGACCATACCCTTTTCCCCTTTTGACCACTCGAACATTTGACCGATGAGACCACTCCAAGGAGACAAGATATCGGACAACTAAGACCATTTGGAATGAAGAGGATTTTACCGTGTAAATGGAAACTACAACTGTTGAAGACTCCAAAGACTAGGAGAATTTGAAGGCTTTGAAGAATTTCCAGATTGGTATGACCTAGGAAGGCTACTCTAATAGAGCTTGTCAGACTAAGGAAGTTGTCAATACCCGAGATCAAGGTGTATTGGACTAAGACCGGAACATGGAGAGTTAGAAACTCAAATTTTTGTCAGGAAAACCCTAAGGCAGGAGATATCAACTATGGAATGGTAGCTCATGGAAATGACAAGAGCAAAAACATGGCTATCCGTGATGCTGTTAACCGCCTATGCTATTGTCACCATGCGGAGTTAAGCATGCATATGCATGGAAGGATTGGATGGAAGAAGGCTGATGGAGCACCTATCAGCAAGAGGTGAAGTTTTAACCTTAGCTGATGTAACACCGGGATCTGGAGCATTACATCAAGGATTTTAAGATGGACTTGCAGGAAGCTATATTCGACAAAGAAGTATTTCGTGAAGGAACTCAGGACCCAGAAGCTGAAGTAGCCAAGCTGGGGAAACAAAACCTCGAGATACCAGAGGTTTGTCAAGAATTGGAGGACAGTAGGATCATGGTCCATGTCAAGGAAGTTGAAACCGGAAGTTTGGAATGCAACTCCAGAAATATTATAGGACGTCGCGAGAGACTTCGCGTCAACAGAGATGATCTGGCAAAAGAACTTGAGAAGGACAAGCATGATCGGAAAAAGCCATCAGAGACATGAACAAGACTTGAAGAATTTGACGACTTTGAAGATTTATTGACCCTTAGAAGACCAAACCCCTGTTACATACCTGCGTTAGATGCGACGATTGTGAGCTGTCATTTGTTTGATGTTTTCCGACAGCCACAATAAAATCTGTCTTTTCAAAACTTTTGTTTGTATTGTGTGTATCCCTCTCTATCTATCTTTTCTCAGCCCAAAACCCATGGACCCAATAGAAGATGAATGGAGATGAGCTTGTATTTTCTGGACCGATGAGTCAATTGGAGACGGACCGATGGATTTAGAACATGGAGGATCACATGGAGAATAACCCTATAGTCTAAAAGGATATAGCCCAGCATGCTCTTCCGTTCTTTTGAAAGAGGTGCTGCTACCTGGGTGGAGGATGTACCACACCATCAATTGATGGCAAGGAGTAACCACTTGGAAAGAATTTAAGTGGACTTTGTTAAAGTCTTGGCTAGTGTCCCAGAAATTTAGGCCTTATGGAAAGGATATGAAGAAACCAGGTGCATGCAAGATTTGTGGACAAATAGGACACAACCATAAAGAAAACAAGGACGAATACCCTCATAAGTGGGGGATTACCAAAGGAGTTAGCCGAGGATCTCAGGGAACTTCGGTTGGAGATTGTTCCCAAAGGTTTTGTTGCAGCAATGGAAGTTCAGTCTACATTGTTGGGAAAGATCCGTGAAGCTCAGAAGGATGACAAAGAGATTGCTGAGGTAAAAGAGAGGATGAGCAAAGGAAAGGCCAAAGGCTTTCGTAAGGATAAGCACGACACCTTATGGTTCGAGGATCGTGTATATGTGCCCAATAATGCAAAGATCAGAAAGTTAATACTTCAGGAGGACTCGCCATACTCGATTCACCTCGGAAACACCAAGATGTATTTGGATTTGAAGGAGCGTTTCTGGTGGACTGGTATGAAGAAGGATATTGCGGAGTATGTAGTCATAGGTGATGTATGCCAGAGAGAATAAAAGCAGAGCATCAGAAGCCAGCAGGATTACTACAGCCTATGCCGATACCCGAATGGAAGTAGGATAAGCTTGGCATGGATTTCATTACCGGATTTTCCAGAACCCTATTGGGATATGATTCTATCTGGGTAGTAGTTGATTCGCTTGACCAAAGTGGCTCACTTTATCCTAGTGAAAACCACCTATACAAGTGAGAAGTTGGCCAAGATATATTTGACCAGGATCGTATGTCTGCATGGAGTTCCGAGGACCATTGTATCAGATAGAGGAACCCAGTTTACTTCAAAGTTTTGGAATCAGTTGCGTGAAACTTTGGGTACTAGGCTAGAGTTCAGTACAGCCTTTCATCCGCAGACATATGGATAGACCGAGAGAGTCAATCAGATTCTGGAGGACATGTGGAGAACGTGTGCGCTAGATTATGGATCTAGTAGGGATGATAATCTACCTTACGCGGAGTTCTCATACAACAACAGTTACCCAGCCAGTTTGAAGATGGCCCCTTTTTAAGCATTGTATGGGAGAAGGAGCCAGACACCGTTGATGTGGGATGAAGTTGGAGACCGTCAGTTGTTTGGACCAAATGTGATCAAGGAGTCAGAAGAGAATGTTAAGTTGGTTCGAGATAGACTGAAGTTAGCTCAGTCCAGGCAGAAGAGTTATGCAGACTCAAAAAACGCAAGGAGGTAGTCTATGAAATTGGAGACACAGCATGTCTTCATGTGTCCCCTCTGCGAGGAGTTAAACTATTTGGATTTAAGGGAAATTTAGCCCAGAGATTTGTAGGACCATACCGAGTTTTGGAGCGTATGGGAGAAGTGGCCAACAAGTTGGAGTCACCCGAAGGTCTGTCAGGAGTTCATGATGTGTTTCACGTTTCCCAGTTGAAGAAGTGCCATGCAGAGATGGCCAATATCCCCCTGTAAGGACACTTGACCCCTGGAAAGGATAATGATGTTCCACGAAGTGGAGTATGGACTTCATAAGTATAAGTTTTTATCTCGGTATGTGGGATATCCCACGAGGATGAAGAGATGAATTACTATTGGATATAAAGATGGTATGATGTTGGAAATATGGATCAATGGAAATTCCATGATGAGTCTGAGTAATCATGTCCTAGTTTGGTGCCAATAGAAGGAAGGAAGACAGTACAATTGGATGGATTTTAAGTATGCTAGGAATCGGGAAGTTGGATGCTGGAATAACGATTAGTGGCCCGATGATAAGTTCAAGGACTATAAGTGATGAGATGGGCCATAACCCACATGCCCCAGGACTTGCCAAGAAGCAAGCACACTCTTGCTGAAGGAGAAACCCTGGAAGAAGAGGATATGCCTTTATCAACCAACCATTCTATAGGAGTTTACGCAAAACCTGAGAGTTGTTAAGGAACGATAGATGTTTGTTTGGCTTGCAGAATCAATGGATTTATCCGAACTTGGTTCGTTGACAAGATAAATTCTGCAATGCTTGTGAGGATGACCGAATGTTAGAATGCGAGATTCGCTAAACCATGTACAAGGTAATGATTTGGGTGCGGGATGGATTGATCACCATACTGACTTACTCTTATTATTCGCGCTATATGGGATGGTAAATCTGAGTGACTTACCTAAAGTAGAGAGACGACGATCAAAACCTTGTTTAAACCTTAGAAGGGTATATGTATTTTTTTCCCTTGTACATGGCAGTTGTTGCCAACCGTAGGTTATACGGTGAGGATCAACCCAGACCCATTTCCTGCAGGAGAAACCATAAATTGTTGACCACCATTAGATATCGATAGTTGTTTAGTATTGGCGCCAGACCTATCAGCTATGAAGACCCAATCTCGGAAAAACCTTACCAAGAGGAAAGGACAAAGGAATTGAGGAAAAGGTTATGCCACTACCGGAAGAGCCCAGAGAAGGAATTATCGTACCGACCTGAGAAGACCAACACTGTCAGTAAGAAGGATGGAGTATATGAGTTTTGATGGAACCGTAACCATGCTTCTAAGGGTGGTAGCACCCGAGACCCCGGAGACGATCGATGGATTTTTGAGAAGACCCCCAAACCCTAACCTATTTCTTTCTAGCCTCTCCGAATCTCGAGGGGCGAGATTCATTTTAAGGGTGGTAGTTTTGTAACATCCCAAAATTCTAAATTTTGGAATGTTATAATAAATAGATAGATTTGATTGATTGTTTGATTGATTGAGTGAAATTTGAAATTTTTTGAAAGTTAAATGAGAGGGAATAAAAGGACTTTCCCAAACTTTCATTTTTGCTTTTATGATCTTCGGGAATTCAAATTCTTTTTCACAACAAAACCCTGGAGAGAAGATGACATGACTTCTTCCATTTATTTAAATGACAAGGGGTGTTGAAAATATTTGAATTTCATTTGGAAAATATTTCCAATTCTGAAACTTTATGCAACTCAATGATTTTCACGAGCGAAGATAAAATGACTTCTTCAAAACATATGAAATATGAGTTGGGAGTTTCAAAGAATTAAATTCAAAGTTCTTTTGAATTTATTTTTTTCAATTTGGAGTTACTTGAGTTTTATTCAAATTATTTTTCTCCAAAAATAAAATATAAGGAAAATAGGGTAACATGATTCCCTACATCAGAAAATTGGAGAGAAATAAATTTGAATTAATTTTGGTATTTTTAAAAATGATTTTTATTGGATTTTTGTAGAGCAGGAGCACTGTTTGAATTATCTGAATTTGTGTAGATTTTATTTGATGTTAAAAAATGTTCATGTTGTAGGAAATAATTTTCTGAAAATTTTGATATATTATAGGCCTATAGTAAATTTTCATATTATTGGTTTATTTTATTTTTGTTGTTTGTTTTTTTTTAAAAACTCCCTCTCCGGACAGAATTGGGCCGAAGGCCCAGCCGGCCCGTCAGCGCCGCCTCCTCCTCCTCCCGTGCGCGACCCGGACTCGCCGGAGTCCGAGCGCCGCCCGCCTCCGGCCGCCCCCGTCCCCACGCCTCCCTCCTATAAAACCGCCGCCGGACCCCCTCCTCTCTCTCCCAGATCTCGCCGCTCGAAGCCGAGCCCGCCTGCGTCTGCCGCGTCGCCGCCAGCTCCGCCGCCACCTCAAGACTCCACCGCCGCCATCGCCGCCACGGGAGCACCATCGACCCACGCCCAGCGCCGCCCTCCCGACCACTTCGCCGGCCTCGACGACCGCCGGAGCCGCCGCCCTCGCCTCGCCAGAGTCCGTCGCCTCGCCTGAACCGCCAGATCCGCCGCCCGACCCGCCGGTTTTCCCGGTCCGGTAATAAACCGCCCGATTCACTCGTTTTTCTTTTTAGGGTTTCAGATTTATTTTAAAACCCGGATTTCTGTTTTAGTCCAGTTATTTAGAGAGTGTTCGCTGGTTAGAGTTAGAAAGCGAGCGTTCGCTCAGTAGGTTTTTCTTTTTCTTCTGTCCAGGGACCTATTTGTAGTATTTCTTTTACAGTTTAGCCCCTGGACTTTCAAACACTCACAACTTTTTACTCGTTAGTCCAAATCCAACGAAACCAACGCCCACTTCTTCGTTATGATCCCCTCTATCCAGTAATCCAACTAAAACATGTTTTTGAAAGTTTTAAAATTTGAATTAGATTAGATTTGTATTCAAACTTCGTTTGATCATAACTTGGGTTTCGTAACTCCGATTTAGTTGATTCTTTTTGCAAATCGAAGCTCTTGACCTAAACTTTCTGATAAGGCCAAATTTATATAATTTTGGTACTGTTAGAAATTGTTTTATGTTGCAAGAGTTATTTGCTTGGTTTTGATGTTTTCTGAATCGTTTTCTTCGTTCTTTCCGATCTTTTGAGTGATTGCTTATGTATGGTTACTATTGCTTGATTACGATAGATTGACCGGAGTGTGACGAGTAGAACTATCAAGAGTTTTGAGTGCGAACCATCTTCGTCAACATTGCAGGCAAGTAACACTTTGATCATATACTTTTTATACCCAGTTTTTATGCATTAGATCTATCCTCGAACATTGCATGCTTAGGATCTAATTAAATTGTGGGTTTTGGGAAGTAGTTTGAGGTAGTACCTATTACCTGTTTATTTTCAAACCCTTGGGAGTTACTTCTACGTTTGCTTATTATGCCATGCTATGCTAGTAGACGTGGATTGGGTGAGTGTATTCCATGACAGATGTGAGATTGTAAATTAATGGTTTATTTAAGGTGGCCACTTAAACACACATCTGGGTGGATTGAGGCACCTGGTTTCCATGAGGACTTGCCTGTTTTTCTTCGGACCGCCACCCAGGCTCAAAGGGATCATGAGATTATTCATACTAGAAACTTACGTGTGCAGCCACAAGTCATTATGGGCTCTGGCATAGTTGATTAAGTTGTACGAACTCTTACGGGTAGACTAGCAAATGTAGGGGAAAGTAGGTGTACCGGTCTACCCTATGTAAGGTGCTAGCGTTTCCGAAAGACTATGTCTCGGTCATCCGTTTCTCAAACACCATGTAGTGCGAGAAATCAAACGGAGGAGATCAAGTCTTGTGGGGAAAAGTGCACAAACCTCTGCAGAGTGTATAAACTAATCATGGTTAGCCGTGTCCCTGGTTATGGACATCTTGAGTATCTAGTTCATGGATTATCCTGTTGATCTCATCATGTTACTCTAATTAATATTGTTGGGTTGTTAATGAGTACTTTTAATTGGGATCGAGGATGCTGTCAACCATTCTCAATGTTCAACAACCACCCTGATAGTTAAATAAATTTTTTTCCTTTGCAGTAGGGAAAAATTGGCTTTACGCAAAACTGTAACAATAGAGCTTTCCACCAACCATATATGCATGTAGTATAGCTTATTCTTTCATTACTCTCTATGTGTTACATTGCCAGCATATTCCATGTGCTGACCCATTTTCGGGCTGCAACGTTTCATGTTGCAGGATCTTACGACGAGTAAGTGATACGTTAGGGTTACGATTTCTACACTCAACTTTGCCGTTGGTGTTGATGGGAATCCACGACCTTGTTACTTCCGCTATTTGGATGAGGTAATTGGTATTTACGTTACTTTATACATGTGATTTACCTCTGTTATAAATCCTCGAGTACTGTGTGTGTCAGCATACCAATCCAGGGATGACACTTAAGCACAGAGACTTGATCCATTCGGGTCGGGTCGCTACACCAAGTGGATGAGCAAAGATCTCACACAAACATGAGCTAATCCTTTGCTAACCCTAACTAGGAGGAGGAGGAGGCGGAGATCTATTTATAGTCTTAGTGCAAATGGGGGCGAAGTGAAGGGGCACAAGGGCTCCAGCCATGGCTGATCACCACAGTGTGTCGGACGTCCGGAAGGCGTCGGACGTCCGGGGCTTCGGGACGGTCCGGACGTCCGGGGGCTGTCGGACGTCCGTAAATTCGGATCGGGTGCGGGTCATCCGGTCGTCCGGAGGCTTCGGCCTTCCATGAATTTCCATTCGGGTGCCGAGTTGCCGGACATCCGGAGGGCGTCGGTCGTCCGGGGCCTGGGAGTCGTCGGACGTCCGGGCGGGGCCGGTCGTCTGTGGCCTGTAGTCCTGTCATGTCTTCCTTCCCTCACTGTAGCATCTCCCAGGGCTCGGACGTCCGGGACCGGCCGGTCGTTCGGTGCCTGTAGCTTCACAAATAGCCCTTCTTCTTGATGTCCATGCTTGGCGTCCTTGCCACCTTGGCCATTGGGTGTAGCTGTCCCGTGGCTCTCCTCCAGTGCACTGATCACACACAGAGTGTCCATATGAGGTAGTAGCCAAGTCTCATGAGTAGAGAGAGGAAGTTCGGAGAGGAGCGAGTTCACCTTATCTTCGATAGCCTTAGCTCGAGCTCGAGTCATGGGTCCACGTGGTGTTGAGGAGGATGTAGGTGCATCCATGGGGATGAATGAGGGATGCTCCGCATCACCACATGAGCTGAGAGTTTTCAAGAAAAGGCTCGACAGACCGATAGTCAACCCGTGATGAATAATAATGATCTAATTTAGGTTTTTTAGTACAAATATTTAATTGTACAAGTTTAATATTTGAATTATGAACATACGAGATGTCGTGACGGACGTGAAAACCGCCCTGGGAGTGCGACTGGTGCCACGATTTAACCGAGGTATGTGCAGCAGTTCCTTGAGTCGATTTAAGATCGGCGCTTCAGCATTAAGCTCGAGGAGACCTTCGATGTTGAAACGGTACGCAACGACGACAATAGTTTTTTTCGTAATTAAGCAAGACTTCAACTGTTTTAATGTGTATTTTTCATCTTTTCCAATTCGACTAGCTTATCCCATGCTATGCAAGACGCTATGTCTTGGAGAGGATGGGTTTTGAAGACCATGAAAGTATGGAAACAAAAAAATCACCTAAGGACCCATCATGGTGTGGATTTTGAAGTAAAGCTGTACAATTCTGAGAGTGTAACCCATTTTGGTTGCAAAAATTGGGAAGCACTTTGCAAGATGTATGGTTTTGATGAGGGTATGCTTGTCACCATGGATCTTGGTGATCCTAAAATCGAGCAAGACAATATGGACATTTCGGTCCGTGTTGATACACTTCCAATTCTTCCCCCATGTGAGCTTCTCAAACATAGTTATTAAGTAATTTATATTGTTTATTTCAAAATAGTTGACAGCTCATTTCCATTGACATCTTATTTTCATTCTTCAAAGAATGTGCGGAAGATGGTAGATGAAACCCACTACGCCGATGGCTCCGAATTAACTTATAAGGAGAAAAATCATCTGACCGCATTTTGTACTGATCTTGAGAATTACAATATCTACAATCGAACTCCTCAACATTATGGTCAATACGTGCCACTAGTGCACGTGTTGAACTACTGATAACTACCATGGAGATACCCTGGTAAGATTTTTTACTATTACGACATCTGTGCAACTTTTGCATACTTCTAAAACTAGTACATCATTGCTAACTACAAAGTTATTACTATGTTTTTCAACAGATAACCCCGAATGATTGTGTGCCTCATCTGATGTACACGCATGGTCGCCTTGATGTTTTGAACATACAACCAGGTCATCCTACGAATCTCAACTGTCCATACTGGATTTCTAAAAGAAGTGGAGACATGACAATCAAAGAATGGAAAAAAACGTATGGACAGTCGTAAGGAAGTTCTTGGAAGCAAAAGGAAGCGAAGCGCAAGAATTGGAGACAGGATGATCTCCATTCTTCATAATGGAGAGTCAGGATCTATATTGTTTTATGCTATTTTACCTTAAGGGTGTTTAGGTCCTACCTGATACTGATGATCATGTGCTAAGAACAATTAAGTAGGGTTGGGTTCGATGACTATGAGGGTGATGATCGTACGACTTGTTATTAATAACGAGTAGAAGTGGTATGATGATGCATGATTAGTAGGACTTGTTATTATATATGATGATGTATGATGCGAGCATGAAGAGTTATTATATATCAACGGGTGAAATGAACATAGCAGTAGCGTTGGTAAACCAAGCACGAAGATATAAGAGAGGACACTTCTCTCTATTAGCTAGCTAATAACAACCTAAATTAACCCCCAAAACCCCTAAACCAGCCCCTTTCTAAAAAAAACCTTAGCTCCAGCCAGCTGCTGACGCATGGATGCCTTTTGGTCACGGTTTATGTCACCAACCGGGACCAAAGGCCCCCCTGCCTGGGCTTCCCGCAGTAGCCACGTGGAGCAACCGGGACTAAAGGACAAGGGCATTAGTACCGACCTTTTAGTCCCGGTTCTTAAACCGGGACAAATGGCCCTCACGAACCGGGACAATAGGCCCTTTTTCTACTAGTGCAGTCCAGTGAATTAAAGTTCTTCATGTTTATATGCCAACGTACCGAGTATGCTGGATTAAAGTTCAATAAGTGGGGTCCTATCTTTGTGCAATCCCCCGGTGCTTTCAGTAAAGTCCTTTGTGTTTGAACACGAAAGCACCGGGCATGCTATATTAAAGTTTGTCATGCGGGGATCTATATTTATGCAATCGCCCAGTAAACTATGTAAAGTCCTTCGTGTTTGAAATGAAAGCACGGGGCATGCTATATCAAAGTTTGTCATGCGGGGATCTATCCTTGTGCAATCGGCCCAGTGAATTATGTAAAGTCCTTCATGTTTGTACACGAATGCACCGGGTATGCTGATTAAAGTTCATTCAGTGGGGTTCTATCTTTGTATACGAATGCTACTTTATCTACTGTTTGGACTATAATGGGCTTTATTTTCCACTTTTATATTACTTTTGGTACTAACCTATTAACAGGAGGCCCAACCCAGAATTGCTGTTTTTTTGCCTTTTTCAGTGTTTCGAAGAAACAAAATATCAAACGGAGTCCAAACGGAATGAAACTTTCGGAAACGTCATTTTCTCACCGAACGTGATCCAGGAGACTTGGACCCTACACCAAGGAACATCGGAGGCGGTCACGAGGGTGGGGGGCGCCCCCTAGGGCGCACCCCCTGCCTTGTGGGCCCCTCAAAGCTCCACCGACGTACTCCTTCCTCCTATATATACCTACGCACTTCAAACGATCAAGACAGAGCCAAAAACCTAATTCCACCGCCGCAACTTCCTGTATCCACGAGATCCCATCTTGGGGCATTTTCCGGAGCTCCGCCGGAGGGGGCATCCACCATGGAGGGCTTCTAAATCAACACCATACCCCCTCCGATGAAGTGTGAGTAGTTTACTTCAGACCTTCGGGTCCATAGCTAGTAGCTAGATGGTTTCTTCTCTCTTTTTGGATCTCAATACAATGTTCTCCCCCTCTCTCGTGGAGATCTATTCGATGTAATCTTCTTTTTGATGTGTGTTTGTTGAGACCCATGAATTGTGGGTTTATGATCCAGCTTATCTATGAATAATATTTGAATCTTCTCTGAATTCTTTTATGTATGACTGAGTTATCTTTGCAAGTCTCTTCGAATTATCCGTTTGGTTTGGCCAACTAGATTGGTAGTTCTTGCAATGGGAGAAGTGCATTGCTTCGGGTTCAATCTTGCGGTGTCCTTACCCAAAGGATGTAAAGGGTTGCAAGGCACGTATTGTATTGTTGCCATCGAGGATAACAAGATGGGGTATTTATCATATTGCATGAATTTATTCCTCTACATCATGTCATCTTGCTTAAGGCGTTTCTCTGTTTTTAACTTAATATGCATGCTAGATAGCGGTCGATGAGTGGTGTAATCGTTTCGGTCTACTTGTCTCGGACGTGATGCCTATATACATGATCATACCTAGATAACCTCATAACTATGCTCAATTCTGTCAATTGCTCAACAGTAATTTGTTCACCCACCGTATAATATTTATGCTCTTGAGAGAAGCCACTAGTGAAACCTATGGCCTCTAGGTCTATTCTCATCATATCAATCTCCATCACTTTTATACTTGCTTTACTTTTACTTTTTACTTTGCATCTTTATACCAAAAATACAAAAAATATTATCTCTATCAGATATCACTCTCGTAAGTGACCGTGAAGGGATTGACAACCCCTAATCGCGTTGGTTGCGAGTAGCTATCGTTTTGTGCAGGTACGAGGGACTTGCGCGTGGCCTCCTCTTGGATTGATACCTTGGTTCTCAAAAACTGAGGGAAATACTTACGCTCTTGTGCGGCATCATCCTCTCCTCTTCGGGGAAAACCAACGCAAGCTCGTGGATGTAGCAAGAAGGATTTCTGGCGCCGCTGCCGGGTAGTCTACGCATAAAGTCAACATACCAAGTACCCATCACAATCCCTATCTCTCGCATTACATTATTTGCCATTTGCCTCTCGCTTTCCTCTCCCCACTTCACCCTTGCCATTTAATTCGCCTTCCTCTGCTCAATCTTGTGTTACCATGTGCCTTCTTTTGCATGCATCTTCGCTTGCTAAAAGTTTATGGATCCTCATCCACTTGCTAATCTCTTTAAGAGATCCAATTATGATGAACCTATTGCTAGTGAATTGAGTGCACTAGATTATCTTTATGAGGTTTTGCCTGAAATTCGTGAATCTAAAAATTGTGATGAAGTACTTTATGAAGCGATTCATGATAGATCTTTGAATAAAAAGCACGATTGCAATGATTTTACTATAAATTCTATTGATGTCAATTGTGCTAAAAATGTGCAAAACCCTAAGCTTGGGGATGCTAGTTTTGCTATGTCCTCTACTTGTTGCAATGATCATGATTGGGGTGATTCTTCTTATGATCTTGAAAATTTATTTTATCCCCAGGATGAATATGAGATTGATAATATTGTTTGCAATAATATTGAAAGTGGGCTTGGAAGAATGTCAACTTTAGATCCCACATATTTGGAGAATATTCAATCTTATGAAATTTTTGATAAAAGTGGGTTTGGAGAGGTCATGACTCTAGTTAATGTTAATCTCACTATTTTGGAAGAGTGTCAACTTTTCATGCATGTGGATCGTGTTGAAAATATTTTATGTGATAGCTATTTTGTTGAATTTGAGAGAGGAAAATATTTTAGTTGTAGAAATTTTCATGATAATAAATTACCTCTCGTCATGTTGAGATTGCTATTGTTCCTTTCCTCTTCCTTGCATATGCTAGATTTTGCTTGCTATGATCATTTGTTTGCCTATAAGATGCTTATGCATAGGAAGTATGTTAGACTTAGATGTGTTTGTCGCGTGTTTCATGATGCTCTCTTTGTGCTCCAATTCTTGTCTTTGATGTGAGCATCGTTAGAATTATGCCTAGCTAGGGGCGTTAAACGATAGTGCTTGTTGGGAGGCAACCCAATTTTATTTTTAGTTTTTTGTTTTTGCTTCTGTTTAGGAATAAATAATCCATCTAGCCTCTGTTTAGATGTGGTTTTATCTTTTAATTAGTGTTTGTGCCAAGTTAAACCTATTGGATCTTCTTGGATGATAGTTATTTGATCTTGCTGTAATTTCCAGAAACTTTGCGCTCAGTGCACGAATTGTTGAAAATCACAAGAACGTGATAATATACTGATTCCAATTGCTGCTGATCAATAAACAAATTTTCCAGGTCGTCTAATTTTTGTAGAATTTTTTGAGTTCCAGAAGTTTGCGTTAGTTACAGATTACTACAGACTGTTCTGTTTTTGACAGATTCTGTTTTGCGTGTGTTGTTTGTTTATTTTGATGAATCTATGGCTAGTAAAATAGTTTATAATCCATAGATAAGTTGGAATATAGTAGGTTTAACACCAATATAAATAAAGAATGAGTTAATTACAGTACCTTAAAGTAGTCTTTTTTTTGTTTCTCTAACGGAGCTCACGAGATTTCTATTGAGTTTTGTGTTGTGAAGTTTTCAAGTTTTGGGTGAATTGTTTTTGATGGATTATGGAACAAGGAGTGGCAAGAGCCCAAGCTTTGGGATGCCCATGTCACCCCAAGATAATCCAAGGACACCAAAAATTCAAAGCTTGGGGATGCCCTGGAAGGCATCCCCTCTTTCGTCCGCTTCCATCGGTAATTTACTTGGAGCTATATTTTTATTCACCACATGATAAGTGTTTTGCTTGGAGCGTCTTGTATTATTTGCGTCTTTGCTTGTTAGTCTACCACAATCATCCTTGCTGTACACACCTTTTGAGAGAGCCATACATGAATCGAAATTTGATAGAATACTCTATGTGCTTCACTTATATCTTTTGAGCTTGATAGTTTGCTCATAGTGCTTCACTTATATCTTTGAGCGTGATAATTTTTGCTCTAGTGCTTCACTTAGATCTCTTAGAGCACGGTGGTGGATTTGTTTTAAAGAAACTTGATCTCTCATGCTTCACTTAGATTATTTTGAGAGTCATTAATAGCATGGTAATTTGCTTAATGTTAATATACTTGGTGTTCAAGATATGTGAAACTTTCTTTTGAGTGCGTTGAATACTAAGATAGGTTTGATGCTTGATAATTGTTTTGAGATATGGAGGTGATAATATCAAAGTCATGCTAGTTGAGTAGTTGTGAATTTTAGAAATGCTTGTGTTGAAGTTAGCAAATCCCGTAGCATGCACGTATGGTTAAAGTTGTGTAACAAATTTGAAACATGAAGTGTACCTGGCTTGTGCATCCTTATGAGTGGCGGTCGTGATGAGCGATGGTCTTTCCTACCAATCTATCCCCACAGGAGCATGCGCGTAGTACTTGATTTTGATGACTTCTAAATTTTTGCAATAAGTATATGAGTTCTTTTGACTAATGTTGAGTCCATGGATTATACGCACTTTTACCTTTCCGCCTTTGCTAGCCTCTTGATGCGTGCATTGCCCTTTCTCACCTTGAGAGTTGGTGCAAACTTCGCGGTGCATCCAAGCCCGTGATATGATATGCTCTATCACACATAAACCTCCTTATATCTTCCTCAAAACAGCCACCATACCTACCTATTATGGCATTTCCATAGCCATTCCGAGATATATTGCCATGCAACTTTCCACCGTTCCGTTCATCATCATTATGACATACATTACTTTTGTCATATTGCCATTGCATGATCATGTAGTTGACATCGTATTTATGGCAAAGCCACCATGCATTATTTTTCATACATGTCACTGTTGATTCATTGCACCATCCCGGTACACCTACGGAGGCATTCATATAGAGTCATACCTTGTTCTAGTTTCGAGTTGTAATCCTTATGTTGCAATCAATAGAAGTGTGATGATCATCATTATTAGAGCATTGCCCAAAAAAAAGAAGAGAAAGGCCAAAAAAGGGAAAGGCCCCAAAAAAAAGAAAATAAATAAAAAGGGCAATGCTACTATCTCTTTTTCCACACTTGTGCTTCAAAGTAGCACCTTGTTCTTCATGTAGTGAGTCTCATATATTGTGCTTCAAAGTAGCACCTTGTTCTTCATGTAGTGAGTCTCATATATTGTGCTTCAAATTAGCACCATGTTTTTCAAATAGCGAGTCTCATAAGTTGTCTTTTTATACTAGTGGGATTTTTTTCATTATAGAACTTGGCTTGTATATTCCTACGATGGGCTTCCTCAAAATGCCCTAGGTCTTCATGAGCAAGCAAGTTGGATGCACACCCACTAGTTTTCTTTTGTTGAGAATTCATAGCTCTAGTGCATCCGTTGCATGGCAATCCCTACTCCTCATGTTGGCATCAATTGATGGGCATCTCCATAGCCCGTTGATTATCCTCGTCAATGTGAGACTTTCTCCTTTTTTGTCTTCTCTACACAATCCCCATCATCATATTCTATTCCATCCATAGTGCTATATCCATGGCTCACGCTCATGTATTGCGTGAAGGTTGAAAAATTTTGAGATTATTTAAGTATGAAACAATTGCTTGGCTTGTCATCGGGGGTATAGAAGTTGCGAACATCTTTGTGTGACGAAAATGAAACATAGCCTAACTATGTGATTTTGTAGGGATGAACTTTCTTTTGCCATGCTATTTTGAGAAGACATGATTACTTTGATTAGTATGCTTGAAGTATTATTATTTTTATGTCAATATGAACTTTTGTCTTGAATCTTTCGGATCTGAATATTCATACCATGATTAAGAAGGTTTACATTGAAATTATGCCAAAGTATCACTCCGCATCAAAAATTCTCTTTTTATCATTTACCTACTCGAGGAAGAGCAGGAATTAAGCTTGGGGATGCCTGATACGTCTCCAACGTATCTATAATTTTTGATTGCTCCATGCTACTTTATCTACTGTTTTGGACTATAATGGGCTTTATTTTCCACTTTTATATTACTTTTGGGACTAACCTATTAATCGGAGGCCCAGCCCAATTGCACTGTTGTTTTTGCCTTTTTCGGTTCAAGAAAATGTAATATCAAACGGAGTCCAAACGCAATGAAACCTTCGGAAATGTGATTTTCTCACCGAACTTGATCCAGGAGACTTGGACCCTACGCCAAGGAACATTGGAGGCGGTCACGAGGGTGGGGGGCGCGCCCCCTGCCTCATGGGCCCCTCGAAGCTCCACCGACGTACTCCTTCCTCCTATATATACAGAACAGGAGCCAAAAACCTAATTCCACCGCCGCAACTTCCTGTATCCACGAGATCCCATCTTGGGGCCTTTTCCGGAGCTCCACCGGAGGGGGCATCCACCACGGAGGGCTTCTACATCAACACCATAGCCCCTCCGATGAAGTGTGAGTAGTTTACTTCAGACCTTCGGGTCCATAGCTAGTAGCTAGATGGCTTCTTCTCTCTTTCTGGATCTCAATACAATGTTCTCCCACTCTCTTGTGGAGATCTATTCGATGTAATCTTCTTTTTGCGGTGTGTTTGTTGAGACCGATGAATTGTGGGTTTATGATCCAGCTTATTTATGAATAATATTTGAATCTTCTCTGAATTCTTTTATGTATGATTGAGTTATCTTTGCAAGTCTTTTAGAATTATCCGTTTTGTTTGGCCAACTAGATTGGTAGTTCTTGCAATGGGAGAAGTGCATTGCTTTGGGTTCAATCTTGCGGTGTCCTTATCCGATGTAAAGGGTTGCAAAGCACGATTGTATTGTTGCCATCGAGGATAACAAGATGGGGTATTTATCATATTGCATGAATTTATTCCTCTACATCATGTCATCTTGCTTACAGGCGTTACTCTGTTTTAACTTAATACTCTAGATGCATCTTTGGATAGCGGTCGATGAGTGGAGTAATAGTAGTAGATGCAGAATCGGGTCCGTCTACTTGTCTCGGACGTGATGCATATATACATGATCATACCTAGATAACCTCATAACTATGCTCAATTCTGTCAATTGCTCAATAGTAATTTGTTCACCCACCGTAGAATATTTATGCTCTTGAGAGAAGCCACTAGTGAAACCTATGGCCCCCGGGTCTATTCTCATCATATCAATCTCTATCACTTTTATACTTGCTTTGATTTTACTTTTTACTTTGCATCTTTATACCAAAAATACCAAAAATATTATCTCTATCAGATCTCACTCTCGTAAGTGACCGTGAAGGGATTGACAACCCATAATCGGGTTGGTTGCGAGTAGCTATCGTTTTGTGCAGGTACGAGGGACTTGCGCGTGGCCTCCTACTGGATCGATACCTTGGTTCTCAAAAACTGAGGGAAATACTTACGCTACTGTGCGGCATCATCCTCTCCTCTTCGGGGAAAACCAACGCAAGCTCAAGATGTAGCATAAAATCCTTTGTGTTTAAGCACGAAAGCACCGGGCATGCTATATTAAAGTTTGTCGTGCGGAGATTGATGACCCGCAAGTATAAGGGATCTATCTTAGTCCTTTCGTTAAGTAAGAGTGTCGAACCCAACGAGGAGCAGAAGGAAATGATAAGCGGTTTTCAGCAAGGTATTCTCTGCAAGTACTGAAATAAGTGGTAACAGATAGTTTTGTGATAAGGTAAATTGTAACGAGCAGCAAGTAACAAAAGTAAATAAGGTGCAGAAAGTTGGCCCAATCCTTTTTGTAGCAAAGGACAAGCCGGAACAAACTCTTATAATAGAAAAAGCGCTCCCGAGGACACATGGGAATATCGTCAAGCTATTTTTCATGACGCTCATATGATTCGCGTTCGGTACTTTGATAATTTGATATGTGGGTGGACCGGTGCTTGGGTGCTGTTCTTACTTGAACAAGCATCCCACTTATGATTAACCTCTATTGCAAGCATCCGCAACTACAACAAAAGTATTAAGGTAAACCTAACCATAGCATAAAACATATGGATCCAAATCAGCCCCTTACGAAGCAACGCATAAACTAGGGTTCAAGCTTCTGTCACTCTAGCAACCCATCATCTACTTATTACTTCCCAATGCCTTCCTCTAGGCCCAAATAATGGTAAAGTATTATGTGGTCGACGTTCACATAACACCACTAGAGGTTAGACAACATACGTCTCATCAAAATATCGAACGAATACCAAATTCACATGACTACTAATAGCAAGACTTCTCCCATATCCTCAGGAACAAACGTAACTACTCACAAAGCAAATTCATGTTCATAATCAGAGGGGTAATAATATGCATAAAGGATCTGAACATATGATCTTCCACCAAGTAAACCAACTAGCATCAACTACAAGGAGTAATCAACACTACTAGCAACCTACTAGCACCAATCCCGGACTTGGAGACAAGAATTGGATACAAGAGATGAACTAGGGTTTGGAGATGAGATGGTGCCGGTGAAGATGTTGATGGAGATTTCCCTCTCCCGATGAGAGGAGCATTGGTGATGATGATGGCGATGATTTCCCCCTCCCGGAGGGAAGTGTCCCCGGCAGAACAGCTCTGCCAGAGCCCTGGATTGGTTACGCCAAGGTTCCGCCTCGTGGCGGCGGAGTCTCATCCCGAAAGGTTGCTTATGATTTTTTTCCCATCGAAAGACTTCATATAGGAGAAGATGGACGTCGGAGAGCCACCAGGGGGCCCACGAGGTAGGGGGGCGCGCCCAGGGGGAGGGGGCGCGCCCCCACCCTCGTGAGCAGGGTGTGGGCCCCCTGGCCTTCATCTTCGGCGACGATTTTTCTTTATTTATTTTAAGGTATTCCGTGGAGTTTCAGGACTTTTGGAGTTGCGCAGAATAGGCCTTCAATATTTGCTCCTTTTCCAGCCCAGAAATCCAGCTGCCGGCATTCTCCCTCTTCATGTAAACCTTGTAAAATAAGAGAGAATAGCCATAAGTATTGTGACATAACGTGAAATAATAGCCCATAATGCGATAAATATCAATATAAAAGCATGATGCAAAATGGACGCATCAACTCCCCCAAGCTTAGACCTCGCTTGTCCTCAAGCGAAAAGCCGATAACAATAAATATGTCGTCATGTTTAGAGGTAGAGGCGTCGATAAAAATAAAATACGGACATGAAGGCATCATGATTATTCTCATAACATCAACATAATAGATTTGTCATATGATTACTTATGTTCGAGTGATGATCTTTTCACAAAGCCAAAGTATGAATGAGAACCCTTATTGAGCACCAACAAATTATACCCTCAGTCATTGAAGCAATTGCAATTTATCATAACATCGGAAAGAGTCTATGTCAGAGCTTAAAAGCAAGTCCACATACTCAACTATCACTTAGTCCTTCATAATTGCTAACACTCACGCAATACTTGTGGTTACGGAATTTTAATCGGACACAGAGAAAGATAGGGGCTTATAGTTTTGCCCCACAACCTTTTACCTCAAGGGTAATGTCAACAATAATAATTCATGATCCCCTACATCCAATTAGATATATATATCATGTTCTTTCCAACATGCTGAACTTTCCAAAGGATAAAATAAAAAGGAGAAGGTGAAGATCACCGTGACTCTTGCATAAGGTAGAAGATAATAATAAAAGATATGCCCTTCACAGAGGGAAGCAGAGGTTGCCATGCGCTTTTATGGTTGGATGCACAAAATCGTAATGCAAAAGAATGTCACTTTATATTGCCCCTTGTATGTGGAACTTTATTATGCAGTCCATCGCTTTTATTACTTCCACAACAAGTTCATACAAAGCTTATTTCTCTGCACTAATAAGTCATGCATATTTAGAGAGCAATTTTTATTGCTTGCACCGATGACAACTTACTTGAAGGATCTTACTCAATCCATAGGTAGATATGGTGGACTCTCATGGCTAAACTGGTTTAAGGGTATTTGGAAGCACAAGTAGTATCTCTACTTGGTGCTGAGAATTTGGCTAGCATGAGGGGGAAAGGCAAGTTCAACATGTTAGGAGATCCATGACAATATACTTTGTCTCAGATATAAGAAAACATAACTCATTACATTGTCTTCCTTGTCCAACATCAACTCTTTAGCATGTCATATTTTAATGAGTGCTTCCAATCATAAAAGATGTCAATGATAATATATCTATATGTGAAACCTCTCTCTCCTTATTACTTCCTATTAATTGCAACGATGACCAAAGCTATATTTGCCAACTCCCAACAACTTTTAATCATCATACTCTTTCTATGTGAAGTCATTACTTTCAATAAGATCAATATGAGCTCTTTGTTTCTTTTATTCTTTTCTTTTATTCACTCAAGATCATGGCAAAGTAGTCAAGCCCTTGACTCAACACTAATCTTTATTATATATAGCTCACGGACTCGATTGCATAGAGGGATCATAAAGCAAAACTTCAAAACTAGATCATGCCATGACTTTATTCTACTATATCAAGATACTACTAATAGGATCGAACTAAGAAAACGGTAAAGATAGGAGTTGTGATGGTGATACGATACCGGGGCACCTCCCCCAAGCTTGGCAGTTGCCAAGGGGAGTGCCCATACCCATGTGATTATGTCTCCTTCTTTGTTGTCGGCGGTGAAGGTGTTGTTGATGATGCAAGCTTGTCGTCCACCTTCCATGGAATAGGCTCACCCTCATAGAAGGATGATCGAGTCTCCGGAATCCTCAAATCTGCAACGAGAACAGCTCGAAACGAAAACAGAGGATATTTGCGTGATACAGTCGTCAAAACCTTCGGGATAATATATAATGAATTTTTACCGACCAAAATACGTATCGTGCAAAAAAACGGAGTCCAGAGGACACACGAGGTGCTCACGAGGTAGGGGGGCGCTCCCAGGGGGTAGGGCACGCCCTCCACCCTCGTGGAGGCCTCATGTCCTCCCCGGACCGCTACTTATTTTTCTATTTTTCTAAATATTCCAAAACGGAGAAATATTGACTTAGAATTTGTTTTGGAGTCGGTTTTGTTAACGTAACACATACCTATTCCTTTCGAGTCCTGAACGCTCGAAAGTGTCCTTATGTATTCCTCCGGGTTACGGTTTCAATAATATTAGTTTCAACATTTATAGGATTACCTGAGATATAATGTTTGATCCTTTGACCGCTTACCACCTTCGGATTTGTGCCTTCAAGTTGTTGATTTTATGGCACCTAACGATAGACCTCCTCGATAACGTAGGGACCTTCCCATTTAGAGAGAAGTTTTCCTGCAAAAAATCTTAAATGAGAGTTGTATAGCAATACATAATCACCTACATTAAACTCACGCTTTTGTATCCTTTTATCATGCCATCCTTTAGCTTTTTCTTTAAACAACTTGGCATTTTCATAAGCTTGGGTTCTCCATTCATCAAGTGAGCTGATATCAAATAACCTCTTCTCACCGGCAAGTTTGAAATCATAATTGAGCTCTTTAATAGCCCAATATGCCTTATGTTCTAGTTCGAGAGGTAAATGACATGCTTTCCCATAAACCATTTTATACGGAGACATACCCATAGGATTCTTATATGCAGTTCTATAGGCCCATAATGCATCATCAAGTTTCTTGGACCAATTCTTTCTAGACCTATTAATGCCTTTTGCAAAATTAATTTGAGCTCTCTATTACTCAATTCTACTTGACCACTAGACTGCAGGTGATATGGAGATGCAATTCTATGATTAACATCATATTTAGCAAGCATTTTACGGAAAGCACCATGAATAAAGTGTGAACCACCATCACCATTAAATATCTAGGGACTCCAAACCTCGGAAAAATAACTTCCTTAAGCATTTTAATAGAAGTATTATGATCAGCACTACTAGTTGGAATAGCTTCTACCCACTTAGTAACGTAATCAACAGCAACTAAAATATGAGTGTATCCATTAGAGGCAGGAAAAGGTCCCATATAATCAAAGCCCCAAACATCAAATGGTTCAATAATAAGTGAATAGTTCATAGGCATTTCTTAACGTCTACTAATATTACCAATTCTTTGACATTCATCACAAGATAAAACAAACTAACGGGCATCCTTGAAGAGAGTAGGCCAATAAAAACCAGATTGCAATACCTCATGTGCAGTTCTATCTCCAGCGTGGTGTCCTCCATAAGCTTCGGAGTGACACTTGCGTAGGATCTGTTCCTGTTCATGCTCAGGCACACAACGTCTGATAACACCATCTACTCCTTCTTTATAAAGATGTGGGTCATCACAAAATTAATGTCGCAAGTCATAAAAGAACTTTTTCTTTTGTTGGTATGTGAAGCTAGGTGGTATAAATTTAGCAACAATATAATTAGCATAATCAGCATACCATGGAGTGCTACGAGAAGTGCTTACGACATTTAATTGTTCATCGTGAAAGCTATCATCAATAGGTAGTGGGTCATCAAGAACATTCTCTAACCTAGATAATTTGTCCAAGCAACGGGTTCTCAGCTCCTTTTCTATCAACAATATGCAAATCAAATTCTTGAAGCAAGAGAACCCATCTAATAAGTCTAGGTTTAGCATCTTTCTTTTCCATAAGATATTTAATAGCAGCATGATCAGTGTGAATAGTTACTTTAGAATCAACAATATAGGGTCTGAATTTATCACAAGCAAATACAACTGCTAAAAGTTACTTTTTGGTAGTAGCATAATTTCTTTGAGCATTGTCTAGAGTCTTACTAGCATGATGGATAACATTTGATTTCTTATCAACTCTTTGCCCTAGAACAGCACCTACAGCATAATCACTAGCATCACACATAATTTCAAAGGGTAAATTCCAATCAGGTGGCTGAACAATTGGTGCAGAGACTAATGCTTTCTTAAGTATTTCAAATGCTTCTACACAATCATCATCAATGACAAATGGTACATCTTTTTGTAACAAATTAGTCAGAGGCCGAGAAATTTTTGAGAAGTCCTTAATGAACCTCCTATAAAACCCGACGTGACCAAGGAAACTTCTTATACCTTTGATGTCCTTGGGACATGGCATCTTTTCAATAGCATCAACCTTGGCTTTATCAACTTCAATACCTCTTTCAGAAACTTTGTGTCCCAAGACAATACCTTCATTAACCATAAAGTGGCACTTTTCACAATTCAAGACAAGATTAGTTTCTTCACATCTCTGCAAAACTCAATCAAGATTGCTCAAGCAATCATCAAAAGAGGAACCATAGACGGAAAAGTCGTCCATGAAAACCTCACAAATCTTTTCACAAAAGTGAGAGAATATAGCCATCATGCATCTTTGAAAGGTAGCAGGTGCATTACATAAACCAAAATGCATACGTCTATAAGCAAAAGTACCAAAAGGGCATGGAAAAGTAGTCTTTGATTGATCTTTAACCGACCACAGTATTTGAGAGAAACCAGAATAACCATCTAGAAAGCAATAATGTGTATGTTTGCATAATCTTTCTAGCATTTGATGAATAAAAGGTAAGGGTAATGATCTTTCTTAGTAGCTTTATTTAATTTATGGAAATCAATTACCATCCTATAACCTGTGATAATTCTTTGCGGAAACAATTCATCTTTATCATTAGGGACAACAGTAATACCTCCCTTCTTAGGGACACAATGGATGTGACTTACCCATCGACTATCAAAGAACGGGATAAATTATACCTGCCTCCAGAAGCTTGAGTATTTCCTTTCTTACCACTTCTTTCATTTTAGGATTCACAAACTGGTTTGGCATCCGCTTCCAAATTTATTTTATGCTGACATAGAGTGGGACTAATGCCCTTAAGATCATCAAGAGTATATCCAATATCAGCACGGTGCTTCTTCATAGTTTTCAATAATCTTTCTTCATGCTCTGAAAGGTTAGCACTAATAATAACAGGATATATTTTCTTTTCATCAACATAAGCATACTTAAGATTATCAGGCAACGGTTTAAGCTCAAACACGAGATCACCCTTGGGTGGAGGAGGATCCCCTAGGATTTCAACAGCAAATTGTGTTTTAATAGGTTCTTATTTAAATAATACTTCATCTATTTCCCTTCTTTCTTTCATAAACATATCATTTTCATGATCTAGCAAATAGTGTCCCAAAGGATCACTAGGAGGTACGGCAATAGAAGCAAGACCAATAATTTCATCCTTACTAGGTAATTCTTCCTCACGATTATGTTTACTAAATTTAGAGAAATTAAACTCATGAACCATATCATCCAAGCCAACAGTAACAACATTCTTTTTACAGTCTATCGTAGCATTAACAGTATTCAAGAAGGGTCTACCAAATATAATGGGACAAAAGCTATCTTATGGAGAAGTAAGAACAAGAAAATCAGCAGGATATTTAGTTTTCCCACACAAGACTTCAACATCTCTAACAATCCCAATTGGTGAAATAGTATCTCTATTGGCAAGTTTAATTGTGACATCAATACCTTCTAACTCAGCAGTGCAATTTCATTCTTAATTTCTTCAGATAAAGTATGTGGTATAACACTAGCACTCGCACCCATATCACATAAGCCATGGTAACAATGATCTCCTATTTTAAAAGAAATAACAGTGCACGCCTACCACAGGTCTATGTTTATCTTTAGCATGTGGTTTAGCAATTCTAGCAGTTTCACCTTTGAACTGAATAACATGCCCATCAATATTATCAGACAAGAGATCTTTAACAATTGCAATATTGGGTTCTACTTTAACTTGCTCAGGAGGTACATAAGTTCTAATATTTGTTTTACGAACAACAATTGAAGCTTTAGCATGATCCTTTACTCTAACAGGGAAAGGTGGTTTCTCAACATAAGAGGTAGGAACAATAGGACCATTATAAGTGATAGTCTTTTCCTCAACTTTAATAGGTGCAGCTACTTTTACTTCTATGGGAGGGTGATATTTAAACCACTTCTCCTTAGGGAGATCAACATAAGTAGCAAAAGATTCACAGAAAGAAGCTACTATCTCAGAGTCAAGTCCATATTTAGTGCTAAACTTACCGAAAATATTGGTATCCATAAAAGATTTAACACAATCAAACTTAGGTGTCATACCTGACCCCTTACCTTCGTCGAGGTCCCAATCTTCAGAGTTGCGTTTAATTCTATCCAATAAATTCCATCTGAATTCAATAGTATTTATCATAAAAGAGCCAACACAAGAAGTATTGAGCATGGTGCGATTGTTATCAGAAAGCCGAGCATAAAAATTCTGAAGAATTGTTTCTCTTGAGAGATCATGATTGGGGCATGAATATAACATTGATTTAAGCCTCCTCCAAGCTTGAGCAATGCTTTCTCCTTCGCGAGGCCAAAAATTATATATGTAATTGCGATCACGATGAACAAGATGCATAGGGTAATACTTTTGATGAAATTCCAATTTCACTCTTTTATAGTTCCATGATCTTGTATCACATAGCCTATACCATGTCAATGCGTCTTCCTTCAAAGATAAAGGAAAAGCCTTCTTCTTAACAACATCATCGGGTATACCTGCAAGCTTAAATAGTCCACAGATATCATCCACATAGCGTAGATGCTCATCAGGATGCTTTGTTCCATCTCCTGTAAAAGTATTAGCCAGCAGCTTTTCCATGATACCCGAAGGAAATTCAAAAGGAGTTTCATTTTCAATAGGTTCAGTAGGTTGAGGAGCAACTCTTTGCTCTACTTGAAGGGGTTAAGATACCCCTAACAAGCCCCTCATAAAATTACTTTCCATAGTAACAAGTGACAGAAAATTTCAGCACACTATATAAATTTTTCCTTACCAAATTCCACCTACCAAAGGCGCTACACTCCCCGGCATCGGCGTCAGAAAAGAGTCGTGATGACCCACAAGTATAGGGGATCTATCGTAGTCCTTTCGATAAGTAAGAGTGTCGAACCCAACGAGGAGCAGAAGGAAATGATAAGCGGTTTTCAGCAAGGTATTCTCTGCAAGTACTGAAATAAGTGGTAACAGATAGTTTTGTGATAAGGTAAATTGTAACGAGAAACAAGTAACAAAAGTAAATAAGGTGCAGCAAGGTGGCCCAATCCTTTTTGTAGCAAAGGACAAGCCGGAACAAACTCTTATAATAGAAAAGGCGCTCCCGAGGACACATGGGAATATCGTCAAGCTAGTTTTCATCACGCTCATATGATTCGCGTTCGGTACTTTGATAATTTGATATGTGGGTGGACCGGTGCTTGGGTGTTGTTCTTACTTGAACAAGCATCCCACTTATGATTAACCTCTATTGCAAGCATCCGCAACTACAACAAAAGTATTAAGGTAAACCTAACCATAGCATGAAACATATGGATCCAAATCAGCCCCTTACGAAGCAACACATAAACTAGGGTTCAAGCTTCACACTCTAGCAACCCATCATCTACTTATTACTTCCCAATGCCTTCCTCTAGGCCCAAATAATGGTGAAGTGTTATGTAGTCGACGTTCACATAACACCACTAGAGGTTAGACAACATACATCTCATCAAAATATCGAATCTAATACCAAATTCACATGACTACTAATAGCAAGACTTCTCCCATGTCCTCGTGAACAAACGTGACGTAATTACTCACAAAGCATATTCATGTTCATAATCAGAGGGGTAATAATATGCATAAAGGATCTGAACATATGATCTTCCACCAAGTAAACCAACTAGCATCAACTACAAGGAGTAATCAACACTACTAGCAACCTACTAGCACCAATCCCGGACTTGGAGACAAGAATTGGATACAAGAGATGAACTAGGGTTTGGAGATGAGATGGTTCCGTGAAGATGTTGATGGAGATTGCCCTCTCCGATGAGAGGAGCGTTGGTGATGATGATGGCGATGATTTCCCTTCCTGAGGGAAGTGTCCCAGCAGTAACAGCTCTGCCGGAGCCCTAGATTGGTTCCGCCAAGGTTCACTCGTGGCGGCGAGTCTTGTCCCGAAAGGTTGCTTATGATTTTTCCCATCGAAAGACTTCATATAGGAGAAGATTGACGTCGGAGAGCCTGTGGGGCCCACGAGGTAGGGGGCGCGCCTGGGGGCGCGCCTCACCCTCGTGAGTGGTGTGGGCCCCTGGCCTTCATCTTCACGACGATTTTCTTTATTTATTTTAAGGTATTCCATGGAGTTTCAGGACTTTTGAGTTGCGCAGAATAGGCCTTCAATATTTGCTCTTTTTCCAAATTTCTGCATTCCAAATTTCAAGATTCTCCATCTTCATGTAAACCTTGTAAAATAAGAGAGAATAGCCATAAGTATTGCGACATAACATGAAATAATAGCCCATAATGCGATAAATATCAATATAAAAGCATGATGCAAAATGGACGTATCAGAGATCTATGCTTATGCAATTGCCCAGTGAATTATGTAAAGTCCTTCATGTTTGTACACGAACGCACCAGGTATGCTAAGTAAAGTTCATTAAGTGGGGTTCTATCTTTGTGCAATCGCCCGGTGCTTTCAGTAAAGTCATTTGTGTTTGAACATGAAAGCACCGGGCATGCTATATTAAAGTTAGTCATGCGGGGATCTATCCTTATGCAATCCCTCAGTGAATTATGTAAAGTCCTTCGTGTTTGAAACGAAAGCACGGGGCATGCTATATTAAAGTTTGTCATGCGGGGATCTATCCTTATGCAATTGCCCAGTGAATTATGTAAAGTCCTACATGTTTGTACACGAACGCAACGGGCATGTTGGATTAAAGTTCATTAAGTGGGGGTCTATCTTTGTGCAATCACCCGTTTCAGTAAAGTCCTTCGTGTTTGAACACGAAAGCACTGGGCATGCTATATTAAAGTTAGTCATGCGGGGATATATCCTTGTGCAATCGCGCAGTGAATTATGTAAAGTATGTTGGAGTAAAGTTCATTAAGTGGGGGTCTATCTTTGTGCAATCGCCCGTTTCAGTGAAGTCCTTCGTGTTTGAACACGAAAGTACCGGGCATGCTATATTAAAGTTTGTCATGCAGGGATCTATCCATTTGCAATCGCCCAGTGAATTATGTAAAGTCCTTCGTGTTTGAAATGAAAGCACGGGGCATGCTATATTAAAGTTTGTCATGCGGGGATCTATACTTGTGTAACCGTGCAGTGAACTATGTAAAGTATGTTGGATTAAAGTTCATTAAGTGGGGGCCTATCTTTGTGCAATCGCCCGTTTCAGTAAAGTCCTTCATATTTGAACATGAATGCACCGGGCATGCTATATTAAAGTTTGTCATGCGAGGATCTATCCTTGTGCAATCACACAGTGAATTATGTAAAGTATGTTGGATTAAAGTTCATTAAGTGGGGGTCTATCTTTGTGCAATCGCCCATTTCAGTAATGTCCTTCGTGTTTGAACATGAAAGCACCGGGCATGCTATATTAAAGTTTGTCATGCGGGGATCTATCCTTATGTATATTATGTGATTCAGTTTGCACAAACAGTTTCTATGGCAAATGAATATTTTTTGGTAAAATAAATAAGTTGTTAGTAACATCATGATTTGAACAACAACAAGCATCAGTAGATTTTTTTCAGAAAGGAACATCAAAGGTTCAATTTGAGTTGCACTTGTACTGAAATAAGTACCACAACTAACTTTACACATCCGGATAACATTTCCGAGTTTACATATTCACTACTGGGCCACAAAATAAACCTAATTTTCGAGAACAAAAGAAAGCCTACAACACCAATTTCATCTTTCAAAACAGCACAACAAAAGAAAGCCTACAACATCTATCGTAACACCAATTTCATCTTCCGACAACAAAATGAACATTCTTATCGAGCATGAAATTCACTCATGGCCTGCAAGGCCACACTTCGTACACCTTGGGACTTTGCTTTGTGTCTTTGGTACATCTCCCTTTGAGGGGTATCAAGATGCGATGTGGCCCTTGCCTCTACAAATAGAACAAAACTTTGATCTTGGCTTGCTGGCATTATCATAACCTAGCTTTTCTCTTGTGTTCATTGGCCTGCTTCGATCCCTCTTACGCGGTACTAGATTCATTGAGCTTGATAGAATAGTTGCTCCTGGTATGACAAGCATATCTTGGTCATGCAGTTCAGTTGCAGCCTGATCTTGTAACCCAAGCCACCATGCAATCATGAGCCGCCGATAAGTTTCCTTTAACAATTTCTACACATACGATTTCATGAGTCAAAGACCCTACATATTTCAGAGTTGTTAACAATTATGCGAAGGAAAATTATTCTAGAAAATATTGTCAGAATGTGCATATCACTCTGATATGGGTTCAGATTAGTACTTGCTTTGCACACAACAAAGAAAAATTGCTCCAAATAATATCAACTAGATCGATATCGCACCTTGGCGCGAGGGTGCCGGTCTCAACGTTTTTATCAAGCAGGTAATGCTAAGTTAGGATACCAATAAAGCGAAGAAGAAATATATGATTGTAATAGTAGCAAGACATAGCGTTGCTGACATAAAACTGCTCAATATCATCACAAAAAGATACCTAAAGGCAGAACTGATTTCAGCGTGTCCGTAAGATCACAAAAGTTAGCCCCTCGACATGAAAATCAAAAGTGCGCCTTGGCGCACAGGTGCCTGGCTCAGCACAGTGATCCAACGCCTAAAACTCCAACATAGCATTTTGTACATTCAAATAAAATTTTAGTAATTGGTCACAAACACTAAAGATATACGGAAAGTAAGGTATATATCTGTTGCCCAGGAAAAGTGAGTTTAGAGCATACACATTAAGAAAACGGTTGGTACATCACAAACGGTGAAGATATAGCAAAAGCAAGGTAAGCAATATATAATCTGTTAACATGATATTATTTAATCTACCAGCTCATGACAAATACTTAATCTATTCCAAAAGCAAGGCCTGGGACAACTGAGCCGGCTCGCAGCATGTGCCAGGCACAGATCCAACACTTGTTATTTCTCATGGCATAGGAGCAAACAAAATACATAGTAGTAAAGTATTAGTACAAAGCGTCAAGATTCGTTACAACCCTTGATACATCTCATAGAAAATGATGGCACCAAGTGGATTAGACATAGTGAGCGCGACCCCTTCTGCGCCAAGGACGACCATAACAACAGTAGTCAACTGCTCTGTTCCTTATAGCCAAACCAAAATCCTTCCAATCCAAACTTCCATTGCATTCGAGCTGCTGAAGCTTACAAATAACTACAAGCATTTGAAGGTAACCTTGATCTCTAGTAAAATTGATAGAAATGTGCTCCTTCATGCAGTGCATACATCTCAAGAAACTTATTAAGCACCCTACACAAAAACTGGGTGATGCCGAATGTGGCCATCAAACGAAGACTCCTACTCTGTAAAGATCCTTTAATTGGTTGTCCATAATATAGATAAACAAATATGAATCGGGAACCAAGCAGTTTAATCGGTTGCAAATTAAAGGGCCCTTTGTATCCCTCTAAACCCTATGGCAATAAAAATCAGTAGCCAAAACCCATAGGCCAGAAAATAGCATCAGTTGTTCCTTGAACTAAGCCATGGAAGCATCATAATCATCGATCTACATTATAAGGAGAATTATGTATAAGAATGTGAACCGGAGTTATACCCCTTGCATCATGTAATTCTCTGGAGTTAGACTCTTTCAAAATATTATCACACAGGGTGCCCAAAAATATATATTACCACAATACATCTATCTATAACTTCCAGCCAGAGTAGCATGGAATTGCACAAATAATACATAGCAAGGGATACATTATTTCAATGCATGATAAGTTACGAAATACATCATCTAAACAAAAAATAATATTTGTTTGTGCCTCTTATTATTACTATTATCATGGTACACACAATAAGGTGGAAATGTGAGCTTATTCAAGGGGGGCCTACAAACTTCAATCTTATGATGGCTAAGATGGTTTTGGATCAATGAAGCTTACAACTGGTAAATCAGGTGAGCTGGTAAGTATGGCATACAAATTAAAGTAGAATGATCCCAAAATGTCTTTTGTTACACTATTCAAAATTGACAAAGTTTTACAAAGCAAGTTAATCAATCTTATATTTAGCGACCCTGAATCCAATCCTCTACTGATTACCCTAAAGTTCAAATCGAAATGAAGAGAGCTAATTATTTGTGTGTGGCACATTCAGAGAATTGACCCGGCTATTCGTAAAATCAAAATTAAGATTCATTCTCTCTAGAAGTAAGTAACTTAAATGAAAGAGGAATAGAGAATAATATTTTGTGCCAGATTGGGATTAATGCACTGATGAGAGACTCGAACAATCAAACACATGCAAAACGTTCTCTTGATGCCCATTTACTCCTAGGAGTACTACTGAACCTAACTGAATTTAGGAGTACTACTAAACCTAAACGAACATAAGTGCGTGTTTGGTGTACTAATCGTAGGAGTTGCGTGTTTGTACTCCATGGATGCAAATCAAAGGAGCTGGAGCTGCATGTTTGTACTCCATAGACGTAATATGAACTTTCTAGTCCATGGAAAATGAACATAACTGCAAATTAAGAAAAACAAAGAGGCCGAGGAGAGAACAAGCTCACCTACGAGGTTGTAGCCGAGGCAGTAGCACAGCTCGTTGCTGCAACTGAGCTCAGCACGCCGCCTCCATGCGCCCGGCCTCTTCCGCACTCTTCCCCCATGCGTCCGGCCTCCTCCGAGCGATGTCTCCTCACAAACAAGTAGGGGTAGAAAAAACATGAATTGTAACTTATCAACCGAGCGGTAGCAGCAATCGGCGACATATCACAGATCAACAACAGGACACTAACTGAAAGCGCAACACTAACTGAAAAATGCAGCCAATAGCAAAATTAGGAGCAAGATAAACCTAATAATATAATAAAAAGAATGCCCACAAGAGAAGCATGCACAATCCTATGGAATCATAATCAATTACTTCACCTACCGACGCCCATCTGCCAGGATCAAACAAACAAAGCAAGGAAATATACAACCTCTTCCTTGCAATCTAGCTAGACCATTAATGTAATAACAGATTTTCTAGAAAAATCTAGCAACAATCATATATAAACAAAGCGCAAGTAAATATGGTCCTGCATATTTTGAAGCCACCAAGGCTGTCCTTATTTCAGAAATTGAAATAAACAGTGGTACAAAGAGGAGAAATAATGGAAATAATATGAAGGAGTTAGAACTCAGAAATCGTATGTAACTAAACTACTAGAAACAATGGATATTACCTCAGGAATCTATATAGACCTAAGTTTCTCTTTAAGAGGCAGAAAAACAAGCAATGAAACATATAACCTAGCTAAATCCACGGATCTACTTGACAACAAGGAACCAACAAAACAAGAAAGCCCCTAAAGGGTCCTCCTTTGGAACCTAGCTACCTAAGAATCCGCTGCACAAGAAGAAACCCAAGACATTTTTGCTAGCCAGTCCTAACCTAGCCAGCCCTACTAAATGGTACATGAACATAAGAGAGGAAGGAGCTCAACCAGCAGGAGCATGACCAGCTCGGCCACCGGCAGCAGAGGTGAACCATAGATCGCTTGGAATCACGTGTGTAAGGAAGAACCCAACAACACGGCACATTCGAGTAGCACCAGCAAACAAATTAGTACGTTACTTTTATGACATAGCACCTCGGTCACTCTTTACATGAACAATCCAGCATCATCTCCTTAAAAAACTCTCAACAAAAATCTGTTAGCATTATTATTTGTACCATGTAAGAACAAATAGCTGCAAATGGTACCTTGTGGAAAAATAGAAGTAATAGTGTCACAACAAATTAAAACAAGCCATTCAACCGAGAACTTGTGGGGAGCGGGTCAAAGTGCAACTTACTCTTAACCATATTAAATCAAGGACCAACAACAATCAATAAAAGATCAAGAACAACCTATATGTAATAAAGGTATGAGAGAGAAGAAATCTTTACATAAGACGGCTAAGTGTATCGAAGACTCGAAGGATAGCGAAGATTTGAAGGATAGCAAAGATTTGAAGGATACCAAAGATTCAAAGGATTAGGTTTTTTTTTTTCCAGGGTAATAAATTCTAAGTTCTGAAATTCAAGCGAAGAGACTTATTTTTTCCAAAAGATTAGATTCATAAGACGGTTATAAACACTGGAGCATAAATAAGCAAGAACTTTAAATACAAATAAAAAGGATTCATGGTTCATTGCATAGTGGGCTCAGGTTCGCCTTTCCTTGATCATATAATCTACCCCCATCATCTCATATCACAAGATCAATCTGTTTATACAGTGGAGCTGCCCTGGTTATCACTCAACAAGAATGACCATCAAAAGACAGAACAACAAGTATCATAGAATCAAAAAGGATTCTAGAGACAAGATGGAGGATCCAACTTTATACCCACAGGTGCCTCGATTGCTCGAAGGCACACTTATTTCAGTCAAGGTTAATCATCATCGCCCTAGCACGAAAACTGCCGATCCATTTAGCAAATCTAGGAGCATAGCTATACGACCAGAGCATCCACTTGTAAACCAGATCATCGCAGGAACTCCTATGATAGAAACCAAACATGAACAACAGCCTGCAAACCCTAGAATAGCATGCATCCACAACTAAAGAGCTCAAGTAGGAACCGATGCATGAGTAGGGCATAGAACGTCAACCAGACGAGCACCACATCAATATAGCCACGGCCATGTCCAATACAGTAGCCGAAGCAGATGAGCAAGGGGAAGATGGAGCTCACCAAGGGAGGTTGTAGCCGAGGCAGTACTCAGTAGGCACCGGGGTTGCGCCTGAACGCCGTCCAACCGGCGAGGAACCACGTCGGTGTTGCGCCTTGCACCGCCCCGCCGACGAGCACGAACACATCAAACAACCAAGTGACTCTGTGCACGGAATACATGTCAAACAATATAAACAATCAGATATGCTATCACAACAGGCGAATAAACATCTAGTATCACAAAAATGTAATCAAAGCGGGGCTAGGCAATACAGAAAGCAATGCATATTTGATAGACCAGTTCATCTATCACTGGAACTGTAGAGTATTTAGATGACTGCTAATAATAGTATGTCACTGCAGATATATTTGTAAGTCGAATGGAACTTGTTATGTTAAAAACCCAATTAATGGCCTGACTTTGATAAAGAAACCAAGAAGGGCATTAATTGCCAGCAACAATAAACCAGAATGGCACGAACATAAGGATAGCTAAAACTAGAGTTGCTTCAAACATATGTAAAGAAACACTGAAATACTGAAATTAGTTGTAATTTAAGTATTTGACATTAAATAAACTGGTCCTTTGTAAAGCCAAAAGAAACATCTTGTTAATTTAAGAAAAAACAGTGAAAACATCCTGTAGCAAGATAAGAGCATTTCCTTGGTATATCCTGGTAAAATGGAAAGGGTGAAATGGAGATGTAAGGAATGTACTCATCTTCAGTTTTTCACTGTAAATCATAGAAGATATAGCAATATATAAGCAATGGGCAGTAGCAGATTCACAAAACATCGATCATATATTTATACAAAACATAAAGATGCACCTTTTCGAAAAGAGATAGAGGTATACCTGCAACGCGGTCCTGGTGAACCTCAAAGATAAGCACTTCCTCATTTATAAGTTTCAGTAGCAAATTCCTCACAAAAGTACCAATAAAAAATTCTAGCTAATCCTCCATCTAGCAAAAGTATTCACATGCTTCCATAGGTCAAAGTGTAAAATGGAAGTACAGCCATGCTTCACTTCAATACATTAGATTTACCTGTACATATATATTCTCCAAAGGCAAAAACAAAATGGTTACTATCATCATCTCATTTTTTGGGATGTGAAGACTGAAGACGATTGTTTATGCAGGCATGTTCAGCCACAAGGGAAACTGAAGAAAACAATATCGCATTAATCGAATGCTGCTACTAAAGAGTGAAAGGTACATTCAAGAAAGCGTAAAACAATAGTTATCTGATTTAAAAACTAAACACAAGTCCTATTAGGAATGTGATTTCAAATTATGCTACATGTAAATGGATAAAATAGGTTCAAGTCGTTCAACACCAAGTAAACAATCAGGTTAAAGGTACACTGTCTGACTTGCAAAGAGAGCTTTTCACAAAACCTTTTTGGAAGTAAAATCTCACCAGTTCCTTAATTACTGGAAGCAACCCAGAATGCTGCACAACAATACTTCGTTTAAGGAAGGGCAACATCAATTCTGTAGGAGATATTTCCTTCCACTAAGAAATCGCATGGTGACCACCAAAGTACATGAGGAATACACACCCAGATTTTTTTTTCAAAAAGTAATGTACTCACATGAGAATCGGCCTACTATCTGCACCGACAAGGCAAGAATCCAGCCAAATAGGCCGCTAGAGTTGTGCTAGAATGGCATCTGCTGATTTCTTTGCTGAAGTAAGACCATTAATACCTTAAGAAACTCTTACACTTAGAAGAAAGGAGTGTGCTAACAGGGGTAAATAGCAGCTGCATAATTGACCAGAAGTCCAATTCATGTTGATGTTGGCATGAAAAGAGTTGACTATATGAGTGGCTAACCATAAGAACAAAGCAATAAATAAAATGCAGAATTCACATAGAAGGCATGGGACCCGAGCAATATTTTGTTACCAAAAAAAAAAAACAAAAGCAGCAAGCTGCTACTTGCTCCATGCCGTGTCGGAATATGGACTGGATTCATACCTACTCCAGGCAAGCACGAAGCACTGGACGGGCATGGTGGTGGCCGGGCTTCTACTCTGCTCCCTCCTTTTTCCAAACCCATCTCTATATCCTGCACCAAAGAAGAGGAACGTGAGAGAGAGAGAGAGAGATGAACCTGCAGCCATCATCCAGGCGTTCCCACCACCGCTTACTCGCAGCCAGCAGATCCAGCTCCCGGCAAAGCTCTTCCATGTGACCAGCAGGTCCAGCTCCCGGCTGATGTAGGAGACGCGGACGAGGAAGAGAGGCGACGGGGACAAGAGGGGGAGGCGTCGCGTGTGAAAAGGCGAGGCGGGGGTGAGCTACAGCAAGATGCGGGCGAGGAGAGATGCGGTTAAGGGAGGGGAACGGAGATGCAGAGGCAAGGCGGAGATGAGCGGCGATGCGGGCGACGCGGTGGAGGCGAGCGGCGATGCGGGCGGCAGAGGCGAGAGAGTGGGAGCGAGAGTCTGCACCGTCGTGCTCCTCGCCCTCCCTCCACTGCTCCTCGTCATCGCCCAAGGCCTGCTGCTGCTCCGTCTCGGCCTGCCGCTGCTGCTCCCCACCGCCGCCACCGCCGTTCTCCTCGTCCTTGCTTCGTTGTTGCTCGTCGTCATTGGGAGGTGGGGGGAAGGGGGAGGGCTCTGGTGCGGCGAATCTGGCCGCCGACGGCGCGGTTCAAGGCGGTGGGTGACGGCCGCGGCGATGTGGGTGGGAGGAGAGGAGGCGCGTGAGAGGGGAGGGGAGAGGAGGAGCGCGGGAGGGGAGACGGCTAGGGTTGTCTCCACGGGAGCCGGCCCTTTTATACCCCTATGAGTGAAATGACGAAAATGCCCCCGGCAGGGCAGGCTATTTACGCGCGGTGGCACGAAACGGGAGTAACTATTCATTCCTATAGTGCTCATCCTAGATCCGATGGCCGAGGTCTTCCAGCAGCTTGATCCGACGGCCCAGATTGCATCAAGCAGCCAGATCCAACGCCCCAGAATCCAAATCGCTGAGGAGGCTTGTAGGAGGCTTCATCTCTTATTTCTGGATTTTCTCCAAAGAATCCTTTTAGCAGAAATTACTGATCTCTCTGAAAATTGTATTGCTTTACATGTCAATTATGAAAATTAGTAACCGACAAACGCCTAGTTGAATGATTCCTGGGCACAATTAGAAATTTGAATAATGTACTGTTTGCCATCCTCGACAACCCCATACTGTGTACAATTACTGTTTATGATCACCGATAAGTGACATATTTTGTAACATCATGGGCACATGCTATACAAATTCGTCTGTTGCTGCCAATGGTCTTGAAATCTATCCAACTACTCCGCAATGACAACAATCTACTCCAAAGAATCAAACTTTTGACAGCAATAACTGATCAATATATCAAATTCCCTTGCTGTAGATGTCGATGTCCATGGTAAATTTCAATTGACAGTGCTGAATTAATCTTCAGACTACTATTTTACTGAAAACACTTGCCTAGTCGAATCATTCCTCCACAATTGATGTTTACTGTACAAGTCAATGCCCATTATAATTTCCAACTGAGAAAGCTTATAAAATCCTGGTCCAGACTACTATTTTACTCAAAGCACACGCCCAGTTCAATCATTTTACAGACAACTAGGTGTGCGACAGAGAGATAGTACCTTCCCAGCCACAGAGTTGGAAGGCCAGAAGTCTGGCATGGCCTCCGGAACTTCAGCCAAAGAATAGGTTGTAGAAGTCGTAAGCATCGGCCAAAGAATCAAATTCCTGGCTGATCTCTGGCTTGACGACGAACTCTGACTTCTTATCTGCGTAATTTCTCATGGCCTTTTCCAAAGCACTTCTCCTTCCCGATAATGTGGCACGACTGTCATGAATTTTGCCAAGTCGGACCCTACGTATATTGGAGATGTCAGCCGCAAAAGAAATGAAAACAAATATGACAAGTACAATCAGAATATGCCCATTCTGATGACTTGAGATCATAAGTGTTTGATTTGCATTGTAAAAAACACAATGATGTATTTAGAAAAATGAGGTTGGGTATCCTCATGTGTACATGTCAAATATAGTTATTGAATCCAAGTGCTCCAAAAGATTTAACCGTGTAGCATCAAAAGTTTTGTCTCTCTTAAATATGTCCTACTGTACATGCCAATGCCTAACCCAATTTTTTCAGCACTATGGACCAAAAAGGACAGCAAAAAACTGTTTATATAAATTACTGTAACCACATGCCCAGTTGCATGATTCTTTGACATATGGATGAGAAATTTGGGCAAGTGTACTGTCTCTGATAACTGATACTAAAATGGATGACTTGTGACGTCATCCCACTACTTTGCAAACAGCCTATATCTGCTCCAATAGATGAACTTTTGACAGCAATCAACTGAAAACGATCAATCTATTATTAATGTATATGTCAATGCCCGTGATGAAGTCTGAACTTTTGACAAGCTAGCCTACTTCCCCTCTTCAGCTATATTTGACATGTTCTTCCACAGGCCTAGATGTTAATATTCATCAATAAAAAACTACAAACTACAAACTGAAGATTCAGCATGCTAGTACCTTTGAGTCCACGGAACTGGAGTGGGATGCGATTCAGGCGGGGTCTCTTCGTTGTCGTCAATATCTAGGACGTTGGAGAAATCTGGCATGGCATGAGGAGGAGGAATTCCTGAATCTGTGGCACCATATTTCTCTCCATCTTGGCTTGATGAAGAAGAATGGTTCTGGAAATTAGGATGGATGCGCTCTTCGTGCTCCTCCCCCTCCTCTAGCAATCCCAGATCTGGGACACCCTCTGTTGCAACCGACTGGGAACAGAATCTTCCGCAGGCAGTGGCAAGATGAAGATTTTTGCCGGAGAAAACGCAAGAACGAAAAAGAGGATCCACAAGACAAGGAGATACCTGAAGAGGAGATCCGTGAATGAATCCGCACCGAGATTCATCGTTGAATCGTGAAGCAACCTAGGATCCAGGCGCGTGGATGTGGAGGGCGTGGTTCCTCCGCTCGATGCAGCCGCGTCTGCCTGATTCGAATTGTGGATGGGGATGGTCGGGGGAGCCTTTTTTTTGCATGATAATACGTGTCTTATTCATATCATAAAAATCAAATTACAAGTCACGTAAAGACCGACATGACAAAACTGAAAAAATAGCAGAACATTGCTAAGCTTGACACCAACGTCTGTCACTTGCCTCCGACATCACCACAGCAGCCACGAAAAAAAAAAAGACGGATCACCTCCCAACCCGAGCTCGACGCGGCTCCATCGCTGATATGCAGCTTTCCGGACCTCCAAGATGGCTCACCAAAGAGGAAGCCATTGCCGTTGAACGAATCAGACCGGGGCAACACCCCGGACATGCTATCAAACTCCAGATCTGAGACCCCACAATGACTAAGACGCCGAAGTAAGAAACCATACCTGCCATCCATCAACCACGAACCCAGCACACGTTCTGTCTTCCAGATGTCGTCGATGCAGATCACAATCTGCATCTGCTCCCGAACTACCTCCCAAGCTCCGCGCCGACGCTGGAGCAGACATCGTCGCAACAGCGGTGCCTGAGGACACGGGGTAGTGGACGGGGGTAGGCGAGTACAGGCTACGCATCGAGCGTAGGTAGGATACCAGATACGATAGGACATGTATTCGCTCCGTATGCGCTGAGAAAAATTGAAATAGGCAAAATCGGGTGGGTCCATGTGGGGCCTGCGGCGCTGATCCACAAGACTAGGGAACTGGCATGCAAGCGTGTAGGAGGTGACAGAAATTCGTTCAGCCTTCAGAATTTGGGAGATGATTTACCTTTGCTACTACTCGTCTTTGGCAGGAAGTGGAAGAAGAACGTCGTTGAGCCTTGAGAACTGCGTGCCATTTATAGCAAAGATCCCATTCCCAATCAACTATCAAGTGCAACTTGGCTTCTGTTACTTGACTCGAAAACGAGTAGAATCGGTCGGCGGATCCAGCGCCTTTGCGAATCGCCAACCACGTGTGCCGTCTGCTCGCTGCTCCTTATCAGCGGAGGTTGGGATACATCTATCTCTTCTGACCAATCTCTTTTGGATTTTTATGACCATCCTTGAAGTAGGATACCATCTGTTTTAGATTCTTTATTATCTCCTTTGAAGGATTTTTAGAATCGTTCAGGCTATATATATTCCTAAATGCTAAAAAACGCAGCTGCGCTATCTCATTGTTCCAGGCGCATGCGGGTCATCCATCGGATGCGGACAAATCTTTTGTATGTGCATGTTCTGACGCATGCTATTTAACACAGCAGATGATGGCAGTGTGTAGGGACCGTGTCCACTTGCATGTGGATATAATGATGCACATATTATTCCATTTCATTTTATTTCAAAAAGCTATAACTTTTGAACCGGGTGTCGAAACGAAGAACCATTTTCACCATTGGGTTCCTCGTGACAAGATCTTCAAAACTAGATCCCGTATGAATATGTTTTGATGATTTTCTTCAAAAGCAACTTCAATGATAGATGAGGCAACTTTAGTGTTAAACAGGAGCAACTTTGTTGCAATATGAATTGTACCATGTGAATTAGTGAATTCGCCTAATAGCCTCCTAATTAATTGCGTGCATTAGTATAATAGAGGGTTACCATGGTTGCTAAATTGCATACAACGGAAACTAAGTTGTCGATAGTTTTGATGCCTACAAGACTGTGAAATTTTCTTACCATAGAGTGGAAAGTTGTCGAACATGGGTTTCAAGTTGTCTATCTCAAAAACTAAGTTGCCTATGGATGATCCTTAATTGCCTACAATACTATGGAAGTTGTCCATCCACGGACTAAGTTGTTCACAATATCAAGACGTTTTTGTGGGTTCTATGTTGTCTACCATGATTTGAAATGTTGAACCTATGTGGAGATTGATGGTATGAGAGCCTTGTGCTTTTCTTTTCTTGGGGAGTCTGCCCGCCAATACTATTGAGCGCGTGGGTGTTGGCTAGGCAGGTCATGACGAGCTTTCCAAAACTAGTGATTGTGCTTGATCCTGTGACTGGGTACATGTGCAGTGCACACACTATTCTTGATTCTGCTTGGAAACGCACTCGTGCGTTGCAGAGATTTTTTAACTAATCATGACTTGCCCTTGATGATAGATGAGGGACATTTTTATTGTGGTATGCTTCATTTCTTTTCTGTTTTAGTTTTGCCACACATGTTTTTATCCTAGATTAACACAAACATGACATACTTTTATCCACAGGAGAAAGGGCGTACATGGGCTTAACATAATCACTATGGAGTGACGGAGGTGGTACGGGAGGGGGTAACAAGATCATGTCTTCTTTTGTCTGTGTGCTTTTTTCCGGCAGCTAAGTTGTTTAGGAAATACACATGAGTTGCACATAAAGTAGTTCATAGTTGCTTTCTTTTGTTTTGGTCCGAAACACTTAGAGCTGCTATGTTTTTCTTTTCTTTTTTATTTCTTAGTTAACTTGTGCTGGACTGAATACTCTGAGTTGCCCTACATAGTTTGCGTCCTTTTTATGCACAATACATAGAAGATAACATAGTTGCCCACAATTAACCATATAGTTGCCTAAAAGCTTGTATCTCATTGCCCAATCCACATGAACAAGAACATTATCAAGACCACGATTTGGCCAACATATAAAGGTTTTAGATAGCTTTCAATTAAGTTTGTGTCATAGTGGTGTGTCAAGAATTTCTTCTCTTCGGGTGGGATCCCTTGGTATGATCGTAAACACTTGGCGAATGATAATAGAGGGTGGTGGAGTGGAGCTAGTCATGGGGACATAACTAAAACCATGGAGTTTTTACGAGATTAAGTTTATCTGTGAACCCCTAAAAAGCAAACATCTATATGTTCTTTATCCCTTTTCAGGTGTCATAGTTGCCCACAATCAACTATACAGTTGCCTAGAACCATGTATCTAGTTGCCCAATCCTCATGAACAAAAATATTACCGAGACCATAATTTGGCTTATATGTAAAGGTTTTAGATACCTTTCAATTCAGATTGTGCCATAGAGACACATTAAGAATTTAATCTCCTTGGGGGTTCGATCCCTTGGTATGATCGTAAATACTAGGTGAATGATCATAGAGGGGGAGCAGTGTGGAGCTGGTCATGGGGACATAAATAACACAAAGTGTTTTTAGGGGATTAAATTTATTTGTGAACCCCTCCAAAAATGAACATGTGTATGTTCTTTATCCCTTTTTTAGGTGTCATAGTTCCTACAATCAACCGTTATGTTGCCTAAAACCATGTATCCAGTTACCCACAATCAACCGTACAGTTATCTAAAACCATATATCCAGCTATCCACAATAAACCATACAGTTGTGTAGAACCATTTATCCAGTTCACTAGTAGAAAACAGGGCTTTCGTCCAGGCCAGTTTAGCCCATTAGTCCCGGTTCAATCCAGAACCGGGACCAATGGAGCTATTTGCCCCGGTTCGTGAGCCCAGGGGGCCGGCCGGGCCACGTGGGCCATTGGTCCTGGTTCGTCGGACCTTTTGGTCCCAGTTGGTGGGACGAACCGACCAATGGTCCTGCCCCTGCCCAAAGACTATTGGTCCCGGTTGGTGGCTTGAACTGGGACCAAAGGCTTCCTTTAGTCCCGGTTCAAGCCACCAACCGGGGCTAATGGTGTTGTTTATATATACCCCTCGGCGCAAGAGCAGAGCACACTGCTCTGCTTTTTTCCGGCCGAGGGGAGAGGGCTTGGTGGTGCTCTAGCTCACCTCCTATGCACACAAGGTGTTCGATGGAATGCCCGAGCCACACTACTTAAGGTTTCTCCTCTCCAAGCTCGACCGCCAAGCTCCATTTTCCTCAATATTTATCTAGGTTTAGCGGTCCGTCACGCCCCGACCCCGTCTTCATCGCCGTCGATCACCCGCGCCGATCTTATCGCCGGCACCACCGTGGTGAGCCTCTTGTTCTTATCTTCTTTCTGAAAGGAAAAATATTATTACTTGTTTGTTTAGATAGATACTTGTATTATTTTCTTACTTTTATTGTTGCATCTTATATAGTGCGATGGTTTTGGTATCCGCCGTCGGCCCTCGTCACATCTATGATTCGGATGTGGTATATATTATCTTTTCATAACTATTGGTTCATTTATTGTTTTTGAAAATTATGCCGACCAACGTGACATAGATTTTATTTATCTAGGAGGTTGTTGAACTGGAAATTCCAACCGACCCTATTGTCGAGAGGTTAAATTTAGTTGAAGAACAAAACAATTTCTTGAAGGAAAAAATAAAAAAACTTGAGGAGGAGAAGATGATATTGGAGTTGCATGTTGCGGATGTCGCCGATGATCACAAGATCAAAATGGATGCAATGCGCTTGAAGATGAGAAAGATTAGAAAATATGCCATTCATACCGAGGCTTGGTATCATTATGCCGTTGGATCAGTTGTTACCTTGGTTGCGATTATGATCACATTTGTTTTCGCATTGAAATGTTTTACATAGTTTTAATGTATGGTTTAATTAATTTAGATGCTCTGCAGAGCTTTATGTTGTTAGATGAGAACTATGTATGTACTTTGGTTTTTATGTGATGATGAACTTCTATTGAGTTGGTCACTTAATTATCTATTCATGATGTTCTGTAATGATTTTTGACACACTTAATTATATATAATGCACGCAGATGAACCGGCAATGGATGTATGGTGATGCATACACCTCCGAGTACATTAAGGGCGTGCATGATTTTCTCAAGTGGCTGAGGCAAACAAGCAGAATGGTTTTATGTGTTGTCCATGCCCTATATGTGGGAATACGAAGTCTTACTCGACCGGAAAATCCTTCACACCCACCGCTTTACAAGGGTTTCATGCCACACTATAATGTTTGGACGAGGCACGAAGAAATAGGGGTTATGATGGAAGACGGGGAGGAAGAAGAGTACGATGACAACTATGTGCCCCCTGAATACGGTGATGCTATGAACATCAAGATGCACTGCATTTATGTGCACGATGGTGCGGAACGCGAAGCTGCTGAAGATAAAGAGGAACCGCACGATGTGCCCGATGATGATGATGTCCGCCGGTCATTGTCGATGCAAGGACACAATGCGAAAGTCAAAAGGAGAAGCTGAAGTTCGATCGCATGTTAGAGGATCACAAAAGGGTTGTACCCCAATTGCGAAGATGGCAACACAAAGCTTGGTACCGTACTCGAATTGCTGCAGTGGAAGGCGTAGAATGTCATGCTCGATAAAGGATTTGAGAAGCTACCGAAAATAATGAAGAATAAGCTTCCAAAGGATAACGAATTGCCCGACAAGACATACGCAGCAAAGAAGGTCGTATGCCCTCTAGGATTGGAGGTGGAGAAGATACATGCATGCCCTAATGACCGCATCCTCTACCGTGGTGCCTACAAGGATCTGAACGCATGCCCGGTATGCGGTGCATTGCGATATAAGATCGACGAGATGACCCCGTGATGTTGACGGCGAGCCTCCCCAGAAGAGGGTTCTGCGAAGGTGATGTGGTATGCTCCTATAATACCACGGTTGAAACGTCTGCTCGTAAACGGAGAGCATGCCAAGTTGATGCGATGGCACAGTGAGGACCGTAAGAAAGACGGGAAGTTGAGAGCACCCGCTGATGGGTCGCAGTGGAGAAAAATCGAGAGAAACTACTGGGATGAGTTTGCAAAGGACCCAAGGAACGTATGGTTTGCTTTAAGCGCGGATGGCATTAATCCTTTCGGGAAGCAGAGCAGCAATCATAGCACCTGGCCCGTGACTCTATGTATGTATAACCTTCCTCCTTGGATGTGCATGAAGCGGAAGTTCATTATGATGCCAGTTCTCATCCAAGGCCCTAAGCAACCCGGCAACGACATTGATGTGTACCTAAGGCCATTAGTTGAAGAACTTTTACAGCTGTGGAATGGAAACGGTGTACATACGTGGGATGAGCACAAACAGGAGGAATTTGACCTAAAGGCGTTGCTGTTCGTGACCATCAACGATTGGCCCGCTCTCAGTAACCTTTCGTGACGGACAAACAAGGGATACCACGCATGCACGCACTGTTTACTTGACAATCGATAGTATATACCGGGAAGCTGCAGGAAGAATGTGTACCGGGTTATCGCCGATTTCTTTCGACCAACCATCAATGTCGAAAGAAAGGCAAGCATTTCAAAGGCGAGACAGATCACCGAAGAAGCCCGCCATGCGCATCGGTGATCACGCATTTGCTATGGTCAATGATTTACACGTAATATTTGGAAAGGGTCCCGGCGGACTAGCTGTTCCGAATGACGCCGAGAATCACGCACCCATGTGGAAGAAGAAATCTATATTTTGGGACCTACCCTCTTTGGAAAGATCTAGAGGTCCGCTCTTGATCGACGTGATGCACGTGACGGAGAACCTTTGCGTGAACCTGCTAGGCTTCTTGGGCGTGTATGGGAAGACAAAAGATACACACGAGGCACGAGAGGACCTGCAACGCTTACGAAAAAGAGGGCATGCCTCCGAAGCGATATGAAGGTCCCGCCACCTACGCTCTTTACGAAAGAAGAGAAAGAAATATTCTTTCAATGCCTGCTCAAGATGAAGGTCCCGACCGCTTCTCGTCGAATATAAAGGGAATAATAAATATGCCGTAGAAAAAGTTCCGAACCTAAAGTCTCATGATCGCCACGTGATTATGACGCAATCGCTTCCGGTTGCATTGAGGGGCTTCTACCGAAAACGTCCGATTAGCCATTGTGAAGCTATGTGCATTCCTCAATGCAATATCTCGTAAGGTGATCCATCCGAAATCGTACCAACGCTTAAGGAGTGATGTGGCGCAATGTCTTGTCGGGCTTTCGAAATGGTGTTCCCACCATCCTTCTTCAATATCATGACGCACGCCCTAGTTCATCTAGTCGACGAGATTGTCATTCTGGGGCCCGTATTTCTACACAATATGTACCCCTTTGAGAGGTTCATGGGAGTCCTAAAGAAATATGTTCAGAATCGCTGCTAGGCGAAGGAAGCATCTCCATGGGCCATCAAACAGAGGATGTCATCGGGTTTTGTGTTGACTTCATTCCTGCCTTAAGAAGATAGGTCTCCCTAAATCACGGTATGAGGGGAGACTGACCGAAAAGGCACGCTTGGAAGAGACTCATTAATATGCAGGGACGGATATTCTTGGTCTCAAGCACACTACACAGCTTCTACTGAGAACTCTACCTTGGTGACCCGTATGTCGATGAACACAAGAACAGTCTGCGCTCCAAACACCCGGAGCGGCGACGATCGGATTACATGTGAACACATCAGGACTTCCAGCAGTTGGTTGGAAACACGTCTTAGAGGTGACATCACTGTTTGTGATGAGCTGTACTTGTTGTCCAGGGGACCATCTTTGACTGTAATGATTTGGAAAGGATACGAGATAAATGGGAATACATTTTACACGAGTGACCAAGATAAAAAGAGCACCAACCAAAACAGCGGTGTCCGCTTTGATGCAGCAACCGACAAGGGAAATGACACATATTATGGTTACATAGTAGACATATGGGAACTTGACTACGGAGTAGATTTTAAGGTCCCTTTGTTTAAGTGCAAGTGGGTCAATCTGTCAGAGGCGAGTGAGTAGACCCACAAGACGGAAAGACAACAGTGGATCTGAACAATCTTGGGTACACTGACGAACCGTTCATCCTAGCCAATGATGTGGCACAGGTTATCTATGTGAAGGACATGTCTACTGCATCGAGGAAAAGAAAAGATAAGGAAGCGAATACATCATACAATGAGCCAAAGCGCCACATAGTTCTTTCTGTGAAAAAGGGACATCCCAGGAGTGGAGGGCAAGATGACATGTCTCAAGAGTATGAAAAGTTTCATGAAATTCCCCCTTCAAAGTCAAGGCTGACCCAAGCATCCTGATAAACGATGAAGATTATCCATGGTTACTACAAGCAATAAGCAAACGACACAAGCGAAGAAAAAGTGAAGACTTTCTCCGCAACTATTATGATGATACCATGCCAACTTTGTAATGCATTTAGTATGATACCATTGTCCGCTTTGTACATGCACATGCTATGCCAACTTTTTCAGAGTTCATTTGAAACCTATGAATTTGAAAACCTCGCCAACCGAAGGGCGCTCACACCGTTTATAAGCCCGTCCCTCTACACACCGCTTTGTTGTAAGCGTAAACAAAATAAAATAAATAAAGCAACAAAGAAAACAAAAAAAGTGTTTTCAAATTTGAAAACTAATGGCACTAACAGAAAGTTTATTATTTTTCTAAAACTAAATGCAAAAAGAATTAAAAAATAAAGCAAAAAACAACAAAAACTAAATAATGCAGAAAACATAACAAAAAACTGAAAAAAATAAAAATAGCAACAATAAGTATTTTGTTGTAAGTAGAAACAAAATAAAATAAATAAAGCAACAAAGAAAACAAAAAAGTGTTTTCAAATTTGAAAACTAATGACACTAACAGAAAGTTTATAATTTTTCTAAAACTAAAAGCAAAAAGAATTAAAAAATAAAGCAAAAAAAAACAAAAAATAAATAATGCGGAAAACAGAACAAAAACTGAAAAAAATAAAATAGCAACAATAAGTATTTTGTTGTAAGTAGAAACAAAATAAAATAAATAAAGCAACAAAGAAATCAAAAAAGAGTTTTCAAATTTGAAAACTAATGGCACTAACAGAAAGTTTATATTTTTTCTAAAACTAAAAGCAAAAAGAATTAAAAAATAAAGCAAAAGACCAAAAGAAAAATAAACCAAAACCAAAATAAACTAAATAAAGCAACAAATAAAACAAAAAAACAAAAAAAGTGACACCTATTGGGCCCCCACGGCCTAAATACGACTAGAAACCCTATGGGCCAGGATTCAGGCCCGCGGAAGGCCCAGTAGGCCCACATGCACATATTGCAGAGTTAGGCCCGAAAGCCTGCTTTAGAGAGGAGCTCGAGAGGGAAGCCGCACCGCACCTTATAAACAGGTGCAGCTCCCTCTCAACTAGCGAGGTGGGACTAAACTTTGGGCGCGGGGCAGCAGAAGGCCTTTGGTCCCGGTTGGTGGCAGCAACCGGGACTAAAGAGGAACTGACTAATGCCCCCTTTAGTCGGTTCGTGCCACCAACCGGGACCAAAGGCCTCCGCTTCCCGCCCTTTGGGCTGCTGAAAATTGTTTGGTCCCGGTTGGTGGCACCAACCGACTAGCAGTGGCATTAGTCCCGGTTTGTGCCACGAACCGGGACCAATGCACTTTCTGTATATACAGGACTTGTGAAAATTTCACATCTCTCTCGCCTCCCTAGCTGTTGCCCCCCGCCAGTTGCCCAAATCGCTCACAGCCTCGTCATGCCAGCCGCCGGCCGCCATCCCTGCCTCCCTGCCTGCCTCACGCCTCGAGCCCACGCCGGCCGCCGCCTGCGTTCCTGCCCGTCCCGAAAGCACGCACGGCCGCCTCTGCGCCCGGCCCGCCCACCATTGTCGTCGTCGCCGGGCGCCCGCCCCCACCGCCGCCTTGCCTCGACGCCGCCTCCTCCCTGCTCGTCCGGCTCCGCGACCCCTTTCCTCCCTGTCCCTCGATCCTCTTCATATAATTTTTTTCATATAATTTTTTTCATATGCATATGTTGATTATATGGATGGATGGATGATTATATGTTCATTATATGGATGGATGGATGATGTATGCTTTTTTCATATAATTTTTTAGGCAGATTTTTAGATTTTTTAGGCAGATTTTTAGAATTTTTTGTGTATGTATGTTATGTTTATATGTATGTATGTATGTTCATATGTATGTATGTTTATATGCAAAGCATATGCAAAGAAAATGTATGAATGGTCATATGCAAAGAAAAATGTATGTATGGTCATATGCAAAGAAAATGTATGTATGTATGTTCATATGAAAGAAAAATGTATGTATGTATGTTCATATGCATATGCAAAGAAAATGTATGTTCATATATATGATGATATGTTCATATAAAAGGAAAATAAGAAGAGGAAGAAAGGAGAAGAAGAGGAGAGGAAGAAGAGGAGAAATAAATAAGAAGAGGACAAAAGAAGAAAAGAAGAGGAGAAGAAGAATAGAAGAGAAGAAGAAAAATAGAAAATTTCTATTTTTCTTCTTCTTCTATTCCTTTCTTCTTCTCCTCTTTTTTTTCTCTTCTTTTATTAAGGCCGTTGTATATGTATCGAGGGTGTCGAGGATCGCCGAGGGTCGAGGGTCGGGAACTAGGGTAGAGGGTCGAGGGTCGTTAAGGGGTCAAGGGTCGAAGGTTTCAGGGTCAAGGGTTCCTATAGTGTCAAAGTATTGAAGAAATCCATGGCTTCATCATTAGCCGGAAGTAACCATGGCATGATGGTACGAAGTCCTCCAAAATTGTTCTGGAATGGAGTCCCGAATAGGATAATTTGCCTTTTTGTACGAATCTCAGCAAAGGGCTTTCAAATAACGATATTCGGAAGGTTCTTGCTGAACTTTGTTCCAGAAAGTGAATTATCCTATCTGGGACTCCGTTCCAAAATAACTTTGGAGAGCTTCGTACCATCATGCACCTGTTACTTTCGCCTAATGATGAAGACATGGTTTTGTTGAATCCTTTGACACTAGGCAACCTCTCGACCCCTCGGCGATCCTCCACCCCTTGACCCTCGACATCACGATCCACGACCCTCTACCCCATCACAAGGCCGATGCCCACGCCACTTGTGGGACATAGATGTAGTGTTCAACGCCGACCCCTCCCGATAGCTTCAACATGTGGGGGCGATATTACCCTCCTAGCTTGAAGCATTCTCGAGGCCACCCTAACCCTTGAAGCGTTGTCGAGGCCACCCCAAACCCTAGAGAAGCAGCGTCGAGGCCACTAATATGATTCCTTATTGTGATTAGCTAGCTAGTTCTACGTTTGCCACTAATATATCCATATCTGTCATGTTTGAATAATAATTGCCATGTTGTAAAAAATTTGTAGAAACTATGGACACCACCCGAGACGAAGCACAAGAAGCGTTGTTGAGGGACATAATCAGACACGGAAGTGATGCCGTCTCCTCGATGATGTTTCTCAACGACAGCGATGGTCTGGAAGAAGAGGGTGAAGAAGCAGCTGGCTATGATTTACATGGCTCTGGCGACCCAATGCCGGTGCAAGAAGGAGAGGGTGAAGAAGTAGACCGTGAGGACGGCTCGGTGATCACCAAACCGAGTCCGCCAGGTATATATATTAGTTAAGCCTGTGCTGACTAGCTCTCGCCTTTGTTTTGGTATGTACACATATTAATTAACTCTCGCCTTTGTTCTTTTTCTAGCCCTCCGGATCGAGCACAACTTCGGTAAAGATACTAGGCCCGAAGTAAAAGTTGAGCTCGGATGAAAAGTTTGAGATCATAGAAATCGCGCTCGACAGCCAACCGATTGAATCCTACCGGACAAAGAAGGCATTTGTTGCTCGGCGGGTTCTAGTTAGGGACAAGATCCCGATCAGCATCCACCAATGGTATAAGCCTAAGAACGAAGACCCCGAGGTGTCTTGTGTCAATGATATGCGTAAAATGATCTTTGGACTGAGCTGAAGTCAAATTTTACCCTACCGCTAGAGGATGATCCGGAGAAGCCAGTAATAGAGCCATTAATCAAGTCTTTTGCTCTTAAGAAGATGGCAGAACTATTCAGGAATTGGAAGAAAGAACTCAATACGTATCTCGAAAAAAATGAGACACCAGAATTCACGGGCAAATATGAGAAGATCGTAGATGATGGCCCGCATTTTTGGCCTACAAGACATCGGAAAAGAGTAAAAGATGTCGGTGACAAACAAGAGAAATGCTGCGAAGAAGAAGCTTCACCATCGCGACGGGGTCGTGGCTACCTCGTAGTCTGACCTAAGTGGGCCAAGGCTGAGATTGATCTGCTTCATAAAGGGAACGAACCGTAGACAATGAACTCGCTAGACCGTTGCGGACTTGGTTCTTCGGGTCGGCGGATCCTTGGACCCTATAACAGGGAAGTGCATTTGGACGGACGAACAATTGGACATACTAGTCAAGAGGCTTAAGAATTATATCAAGCAGCAGCAAGGGAAGTTCGTTCTGCATGTGGAGAAGGACGATCTCACAATGGCCCTCGGGAATCCCGAGCACCTGGACGGACACGAGGCACGCCAGCTCCGCTTTCGTGGAAGGCTGGATTTTGGACGCAGGGGGTTACAAAACCCATGAGAGGAGGAAGAAACCGGAGCAGAGCCTAATGCAAAGCGCTGCACGAAAGGGTAATGGGGCTAGAGGAACGAGAAGAGGAACGAGAAGCAGCCTGATCACAACAAACGACCTGCCAAGCTTCCCCGAAACTACCCGCCATCTCAGCAGAGAAGCAGCGTGGCTTCCACCGAGTCTGCTTCAGCCAGAGCAGCATGCCTTGACGGCTCGCCAGCTATCCCGTGGATGCTATCACGGATGCTGAAAATTGCCACCTTATGGCGCAATGGAGCAATTTGAAGGTCAAGGCGGCTGTTGGCTCTGCTTATCCTACTAAACCCGACTCAACTTTTCACCGCCGCCGATTCCGTATGATATGCTAAGGTGATGGTCGATGAAATAACGGAGGATTTGAGGACCTCCGACTTGACCACCCTACCGGTGAAGGGGAGTATCGGCTGGGTTCTCGCTCAGAGACTCCATGCCTATGGCGGAAGGATCTCATCAACCTTCCGAACTGGATGCCTCCGCCTCCTCCTCCTCCTCCCGGAGAGTCAGGGCACTCCGCCTCCTCCACCGCCTCCTCCTCGGTGAGTGACGATCAGGGCACTCGGCGGCTCCTTCTCCAGCCGTGGCGGCACTCCGCCTCCTTCTCCGCCTGCACCGGCGCGCCCGAGCAGCCAGCCTCCTCCTTCTCCGCCTCGTCAGCAAGGGCGGAAGAGACCCGCCGCCGCTCCGGCTGCTCCGACGCGTCGTAGTCCTTCTCCTCCGCCTCGTAAGCAAGGAAAGAAGACATCCGCTCCGTCTGCTCTGCCGGCGTCTTGCAAGACAGCCAAAGGCGGAGGAGATACAGATTCGATCCTTCTCTCAAGACTCCGGAGAAGTTACCGTGACGAGAGGAGCGAGGAGGAAAACGCGAAGATCGCGCAGACCAAGTGGATGACTGGTTTCAAGGGTTGAAAGCAAAGAGACATCCACCTCCGGAGGAGAAGGTAGATCCGGTCAAAGCGAAGCGCACTGCTGCCCCGACAAAACCACCCAAGTCTCCGCCAAAGGCAACTATGAGCGCATTATTGGAAAGGCATTTGCCAAAGTGGAGAGGTCGGGAAAGTACTGTCGATGATCAAAGGATGAAAGAACGACGAGCTGGGAAACAAATTGCCCAGCTCGGCGAACAAGCCGGCAATCGTGCCCCCGGCTCAAGGTGCCTACTAGCGACATCGTCGATCCGAGGATGGTGCCCGGTTATGGCAATCCTGCAGATTACCTGCCCGACGATGTACATTATGATTTCTTGGAGGTGCAGATACAAAGATACGAAAGTATGGAAGCCTCTCGTCAAAGATGAAAGCTCTCTATCAACGATGATGCTAAGATTGCATGATTGGTACATGAAAACCTGCAAAGAGTCCGAGGGGAGGAGTACTTTGTATGTGAGAGTTAAAAGGAGCATGACCTCCTTGGAATTGAACTGCTGCCTATTCCATTTGAGGAGTTCTATCAGTTTTTCAATCAATTGGCCCTCGATAAAACAACGGTCACCGCTACATCGTCTGTAAGTAGTAATACTTACATCATTAAGTATCTCTATATAACTCAGCCCTTTCATTGCATGTATTTATAAATATCCTCACTATATTATGCAGATTGAAGATCACCGAATTGAAGAAAAGAAAAGTGGGTGATATTGGGTTCATTAACACATATCTCATAGATGCAACTGAGGTTCAATTTCGTGCCCAAGATACCGAGGCCAACTTGCTACAATCGTTGGTAATAAATGAACACAAAGATATAATACTCTTTCCTTACAACTTCAAGTGAGTGTTACTGTCTTGTGGCATATTCGGTTTCCTTATTAGTCCAAGGTTATAGTAATGTAATATTGATGAGTTATGCATGCGCAAGCAGCTACCACTATATTCTCCTAGAGATTAAGCTTGAGCAGGAGTAGTAATCTGTCTTAGACTCGAGACGAAAAGATCCCAAGGAGTATGCGGACATGACTGAAATGCTCGAGAAGTAAGTTAAATCGATCATTATCCACCATATCAAGAACTTTGTTCATTTCGATATCAAGTAATTGTTTTCTTTGTATGGCAGGGCTTGGGGAAAATTCACCAAAAAGCTCCGGACTACCGAAGAAGCTGCAATTTAGACAACCGAAAGAACTATATAGTAGCATATTCCACGCGCATCTCCTAGTGATTCAAGAGCTAGTTTCATCAATACCATTTAGAATGCTTGCTAATTATCAGTTTGATTGACCTCTGTTTCTTGTAGAGTGGTTGTGGCAGGAATAAGGGAATGATTTCTGTGGATACTACGTTTGCGAGTCCATCCGCCACGACACTGTGAGAGGGGCTACTCCGACAAACAATATGAAGTGCATAAATAAAAATATTCACAATTTTATTTTATTACCATCATTTGTGTTGAGTTTCATTCATTCAGATATATATGTATTGACCCCCTTCTTAAAATTAGATGTTTCGGATGCGGGATGAACTACTAGCACCAGATCGCCTGCGAGCAATTCAAGAGGAATTGGCTGCATTCTTTCTTGACCACGTGATCGCTGAAGACGTAGAATACTATGTGGACCACGCGTCCGTATTGTAAAAGATAATTATTGTATATATGTAGCCGGTAGTGTCGGATAGATATACGAGAACTTGTTGTTAGACCAATCTCTCGGAGAAGGAGAGGTGGTCGATATCACTTCTCTCTGTATGCATATATGTTCATGACGATCTTCTGTTTGCTTAATTACTAGCTAGCTAGCGTGTCTAGCTAGTCCTCTCTATACGTATGTATAGTACGTAGCGTCGACCAAGCACGGACAAAACAGAGGACACTTTTCTCTATTAATTAGCTAGCTATAGCACAATATATGAAACACCTAAATTAACCCCCCAAAACCCCCCAAACCCCCCCCCCCTTAAAAAAACAAAAACCACAGCCATAGAAATGCTGACGCGTGGATGCCTATTGGTCCCGGTTGGTGCCACCAACCGGGACCAAAGGCCCTCCTGCCTGGGCTCAGCGGACAGGCCACGTGGAGGGCCATCAGTCCCGGTTCTAGATTGAACCGATACTAAAGGGCCAGGGTATTAGTACCGACCCATGAACCGGGACTAAAGGCCCTCACCAACCGGGTCAATAGGACCCTTTTCTACTAGTGGTTGCCCAATCCTCATGAACATAAATATTACCAAGACCATAATTTGACTAATATGTAAAGGTTTCAGATACATTTCAAGTTTGTGTCACAAAGATGCATCAAGAATTTATGTTCTAGGGGTGGGATCGATAGTATGATCATAAATACCTGGCTAATAATCATACAGGGGGAGAAGGGTGGAGCTGGTCATGGGGCATGACTAAAACCGTGAAGAGTTTTTAGGGAATTAAATTTATTTGTGAAACCTCCAAAAATGAACATGTGTATGTTCTTTATCCCCTTTTCATGTGTCATAGTTGCCCATAATTAACCATACAGTTGCCTAAAACTAAGTATCTAGTTGCCCATGATCAACAAATAGTTTGCCTAAAACCATGTATCCAGTTGCCCAATCCTCATGAACAGAAACATTTATCAAGACCATTATTATTCGGTAAATATCTAAAGGTTTTAGATACCTGTAATTAAGTTTGTGTCATAGAGGTGGATTCAAGATTTTCCTCTCCTTGGGTGGAATATCTTAGTGCGAACGTAGAGAGGAGCGGGTGGAACAAGTCAGGTTTGCTAACTGGAGATATGAGGCACATGAATATGTGTGTGTGTGTGCGCGCGCGTGTGTTTTCTCTGCTACTGCCTAGGTGCCCAAGAAAAATTGTGGAGTTGCTTAGGCTTGGACTACACATGAGTTGCCTAGTGAACTTAGTCTTTTCTATATGTGGTCGCTTTATCTAGATACCGAGTCAGGATGAGACTACACACGAGTTGTCTGGTGAATGCATTGGAGTGGCACAAAAACACCCCAAAAGTTGCTGACTTTTTAAGTACAACTCCAGTGCATATAAGTCATATGATTGTTTTTCTTTTCAACCCAACGAGATCTGTTGGGTGAACTTAGTCTTTTTATATGTGGCTGCATTTATCAATACCCGAAATTGTTGTTGCCACCTCCTTCTTATAACAGAAATGGTTGGCGCAGTGGGCACGCCGTCTCCTCCTTTATGCGGCATCTAGTTTTGGACGTCGTGCTTGCTTGGGAGTGGCGGAGAGGGCATTGTCAGACAACGGTCGGAGGTTGACCGTTGGTTTAGCATCTCCATTTGTAGTGCGGGATCTTTGTCCATCGCGGGGGCCTCGACTAGGAAGTGCGGATTCTTCTCCTCTCATCGTCTGAGGAGATGGGATCCGGCTTGATGTCGGAGGGAGTAATGGACGTTGAGGGCCCTGAGAACGCCCCATCGTCGTTGAGTTTGGAGGATTTTAGACGTACGGACTTGTCCAAACAAATTAGGTGACCGTTATTGGATGGTTAAAAGTGTCTAGAGAGGCTGATTCCGACATTTTTTGGGGCGATTTGGTGATCCACGTTGGAGTTATCCTTATGGTAGGTGATTTAGAGGTGAAGCTAGTCAATTGGTAGTCATGATAACCAACTTAGAAGGATCCTTCGTTGATAATTGGTCATACTAGGGGGAAAAAGGAGTTGCTTTTCTATAGCACTAAAGTTGCCTCTGTAGCATACAAAGTTGCTCGAAAAAAGAAGTTTGTCAAAACTTACTCATATGGGATCTAGTTTTGAAGAACTCGTCGCGAGAAACCAAACGATGAAAACGGATTTGAATTTTGACATTCCAATCAGAAGTTACAAGTTTTTTAAATTTTTGATCCCAGAATAAATGTAGGTACGATAATTATGCTCGCGCATGAGGAGCGTGTGCTCTGGACAACGAACAGACGCCACACGCTCTGTAGCCATGCCTATATATTTAGTCTATGTTGACTGTTACTGTCTACTTTTTTCAGGGAGATGGTTAAGGAACTCAGAAGATAGAGGAGAGTGCCAGGCCTTGTATATCTGTGCTAGGTCTCAATCAAATGATATAACACATAACTTACTTACTAAGCTTTTTGTCCCAAACAAGTTGAGATAGGCTAGATATGAAACCCTTTCACGAGGACTTCACAGGAGGTCACCCGTCCTAGTACTAATCTCGCCCAAATGGGTTTCCTACCAAAGGACTGGCTAGTTCTTACGTTGGCTCGCCAAGCCTATCACAACCCTTAGATATGAAACCCTTTCACGAGGACTTCCCAGGAGGTCGTCCATCCTAGTACGACTCTCCCTCAAATGGGTTTCATACCCATGGGACTGACTAGTTTTTACGTTGGTCGCCAAGCCTATCACAACCCTCCTCCTTTACCCGGGCTTGGGATCGGCTATGCCTAGAAGACACATGCGGAGTTAATCAAATGATATAACACATAAGAAAGAAAATAGAAAAAACTAAAAAGAACTTTTTGCACGAATCTCCACATAAGTCTCACAAATATAGCATCGATCGATGAGACATAATCAAGTCCCAGTTGACTGAGATTTAGCAACACTGCTCCGGAAAATATATCTTTCCCTAATAATAAAGCAAATAGTGCTTCTGGTCGTCCGTCATTGCACGTTTTGTAGAAAACCCTCTTCCTTTTCCAGTAATTAACCCGCAGTCCTTTTTAAAGTCAGAATGAATCGTTATTTTAGCATTTTACATAAAACCCCTATCTTTTATGCTAATTTACCCGCCGTCCATATTTAAATGGTAGTTAATCAGTTTTCCTAGTTTTACATATACCCCCCTGATGTCTACATTAATCACCCTGAAGTCTATTAAGATTCTTTTTCAAATAACCATATCTTTTAAACCGTAACTCCAAATTTAACATGTTATATGGAATTTGATTAGAAAAATGTGTAGAATTTGAATATGATATTATTTTACATGTTCATTGTTTTTAAAATGCATGTTAGGGTGCAATGTTAATCAATGACACACAATCTGTCTTTACTTCGTACCAGTGCGGACCCGTATTGCAAATGAACATGCCGTACACAATGTTTTGTGCTGGTTGGCAAGGAGCGAGCGAAGGAAAAGAATATGATCCTTGGACATGCTATACTTTTAGTGTGTTCTCTATTTGTACATGTTTCATGATCTAAGACCCTACGTATGTACATTTTCTTGGTGAAATCCAAGTGCATACTTACCAATGGAAAATACAATTTTTTAGTGAGTACACAAACAATTTTTATAGGATGTACATACACTTATAAAATTCATGAACAACATACGTACATGAAGGTTTATTTTCAAAATATCTGAACTATCACTGGTGGAAAAACAGGCTTCCGTCCAGCCCCATAAGTCGCGGTTGTAGGAACTGGCGATTAATGGGACCTTTAGTCATGATTACGGAGGTGAACTGCGACCAAAGGCCCGGCCCTGTGGCGCTCGGTGGCTAACAAGACGTGAGGTCTTTAGTCGCGGTTTGCCAGGACAACCGCGACTAAAGGCCTTCGGGCACCTTTTAGTCACGGTTTGCCGTGCCAATCGCAACTAAAGCCCTCCCCTATATATACCCATCCAGCAGCCAACACTTAGCCATTTGGAGCCATTCTCTTCACAAGTGGGTGTAGGTTTGCTTTTGGTTCCTCTTATGCACATAAGGTGTTTGATGAAATGCCCCAAGAGCATGAAACAAACATGACATGAAGTGTTGGAGCCACACTCCTCGATCGCGGTTAGCAACTTGATGAACCTTTGATGTGTCATTGATAAAATATGCATGTGTGTAGTTCATTGTTTAATTTATATTGTTTGTAGCTAGTTAGTTTAACAAATGCATGATGGTTAATTATATATTTTATATTATAATAATGCAGATGAATCGGCAATGGATGTACGGTAACCGACTCTCCGGCGAGTTCACTACGGGTTTGAAAGATTTCCTCGTAGTGGCTAATGCGAACAAGCGGGGGTTTTGTTATCATTCCATGTGTTATCTGTAAGAATCGAAGGGTTACTCTTCCTCAAGAGATGTTCACATGCATCCGCTTCGCACGGTTTCATGCCAAGCTATAATTGTTGGACCAAGCATGGAGAAAGAGGGGTTATAATGGAAGAAGATGAAGAAGGGATGATTTCATCGATGAAAGCTATCTTGCTCATTTCGGTGATACTTTCATGGAGGATGTCAAGGTGAAGGGGAAGGTGAAGAAGAGGCACGTGATGATCCAGTTGATGATCTTGGTCGGACCATTGCCGATGCACGGAGACGTCATGAAACCGAAAAGGAGAGGGAGAATTTGGATCGCATGTTAGAGGATCACAGTAAAGGCGCCTTTTCGGATGCGATGATGGTCTCAAAAGCTGGGCTGCACTGGATTTGCTGAAATGGAAGGCAGAGGCAGGTGTAGCTGACTCGGCATTTGAAAACTTGCTGAAAATCTTGAAGAATATGTTTCCAAAGGATAACGAGTTGCCCGCCAAAGACGTCTGAAGCAAAGAAGGTTGTCCGCCCTTTAGGTTTAGAGGTTCTCAAGATACATGCATGCATCAACGATCGCATCCTCTACCGCGGTGAATACGAGAATTTGAATGAATGCCCGGTATGCAATCGCATTATGCGTTATAAGATCGAGGCGATGACCCCGGTGACGATGTTGAGGGCCGTAAACCGGAAGAGGGTTCCCGCCAAGGTGATGTGGTATGCTCCTATAATACCACGGTTGAAACGTCTGCTCAGAACAAAGAGCATGCCAAGTTGTTGCGATGGCACAAAGAGGACCGTAAGTCGGACGGGAGTTGAGACACACCGCAGATGGAACGCAATGGAGAAAGATCGACGGATGGTTCAAAGATTTTGCAACGACGCAAGGAACATAAGATTTGCTCTAAGCACGGATGGCATGAATCCTTTTGGCGAAGCGTAGCTCCAGCCATAGCACTGCCCGTGACTCTATGCATCTACAACCTTCCTCCTTGGTTGTGCATGAAGCGGAAGTTCATTATGATGCCGGTGCTCATCCAAGGTCCGAAGCAACCCGGCAACGACATCGATGTGTACCTAAGGCCATTAGTTGATGAACTTTTACAGCTGTGGGGTGGTGTCCGTGTGTGGGATGAGCACAAACAAGAGGAATTTGACCCACGAAGCGTTGCTTTTCAGAACCATCAACGATTGGCCTGCTCTTAGTAACCTTTCGGGACTGTCAAATAAGGGATACAATGCATGCACGCACTGCTTACATGAGACCGAAAGTGTACATTTGCCAAATTGTAAGAAGAACGTGTACCTTGGGCATCGCCGATTTCTTCCGAAAATTCATCCAAGAAGAAAGAAAGGCAAGCATTACAACGGCAAGGCAGATCATCGGGTCAAGCTCGCGGAACGCACCGGTGCCGAGGTATTTGATATGGTCAAGGATTTGAAAGTCATCTTTGGAAAGGGTCCCGCGGACAATCAGTTCAAGGGAGCCGACGGGCACGCAGCCATGTGGAAGAAGAAATCTATATTCGGGAGCTAGAATATTGGAAAGTCCTAGATGTCCGCTTCTGCAATCGACGTGATGCACGCTATTTAAGAATATTTGCGTGAACCTCCTAAGCTTCTTGGGCGTGTATGGGAAGACAAATGATACAAAGGAAGCACGGCAGACCAAAGCAACGTTTGAAAGACCTCGATGACCGGCATCCGGAATGGTTTCAAGGTCGTGCTGCCTACGCTCCGACCAAAGAAGAGAAGGTCATCTTTTTGAATGCCCGAGCAGTATGAAGGTCCCGTCTAGATTCTCGCCCAATATAAAGGGAATAATAAACATGGCGGAGAAAAGTTCCAAAACCTGAAGTCTCACGACCGCCACGTGATTATGACGCAATTGCTTCCGATTGCTTTGAGGGGCTCCTGCCGAAAATGTTCGAGTAGCCATTGTGAAGCTATGTGCATTCCTCAATGCAATCTCTCGAAGGTAATCAATCCGGAAGTTCTACCACGGTTACGTAACGATGTGATCCAATGTCTTGTCGGGCCGAGTTGGTGTTCCCGCCATCCTTCTTCAATATTATGACGCACCTCCTGGTTCACCTAGTCGAAGAGATTTTCGTTCTCGGTCCTGTATTTCTACACAATATGTTCCCCCTTGAGAGGTTCATGGGAGTATTAAAGAAATATGTTCGTAACCGTGCATAGGGCGAAGGAAGCATCGCCAAGGGCTATGGAAATGAGGAGGTAATTGAGTTTTGTGTTGACTTTGTTCCTGACCTTAAGCCGATTGGTCTTCCTCGATCGCGGCACGAGGGAGACTAAGTGGAAAAGGCACGATCGGAATGAAATCAACGATATGTATGGACGGCCATTCTCTGATCAAGCACACCACAATCAGATTGACCAATTCCAGCTTGGTGGCTCCGTACTTTGAGAAACACAAGAATATTTTACGTTCGACAACCCGGGAAGCCTGAATCCTGGATTAGGAAGGCCCACATGGAGACTTTCGGCAGTTGGTTGAGAAAACATTTAATGAATGACAATGATGTTGTAGATCAGCTGTACATGTTGGCCAAGACACCATCTTCGACTATAACGACTTTCCAAGGGTACGAGATAAATGGGAATACATTTTACACGATCGCCCAAGATAAAAAGAGCACCAACCAAAACAGTGGTGTCCGCTTTGATGCAAAGCAACCGAGAATGGGCAAGAGGTCACATATTATGGTTACATAGAGGAGATATGGGAACTTGACTATGGACCCTCCTTTAAGGTCCCTTTGTTCCGGTGCAAATGGTTCAAGCTAACAGGAGGTGGGGTAAAGGTGGACCAGCAATACGGAATGACAATGGTGGATTTCAACAATCTTGGTTACCTTGACGAACCATTCGTCCTAGCGAAAGATGTCGCTCAGGTTTTCTATGTGAAGGACATGAGTAGCAAACCGAGGAAACGGAAATATAAGAAAACGATCAAGACATCATGCGATGATTCAAAGCGCCACATTGTTCTTTCAGGAAAAGAAACATCGTGGGAGTGGAGGACAAGACAGACATGTCAAGATTATAATATGTTTGCTGAAATTCCGCCTTCAAAGTGAACACCGACCCAAGCATTAAGTTAAATGATGAGGATGCTCCATGGATACGGCACAATCGTAAGCAAGCAGGGACACAAGGGAAGAAATGATGTGTAATAATTTATTGTACCAAACTTTGTTGAATGGATCATGTGAATTATATTACCCGTGATGTGTTTGGTGTCCATTTTCAATGATTCGAGATACCACCGATGATACATGAAATTTGGAGTGATTTAGTCATACTCCTGCCTAGGCGTATAATATGCATACCGTAGTCTTCATAGCCGCCCGTCGTCGTTGTCTGGTAGTCGCCGCTTCTAAGTTGCCGCCGCCGTCCATTGCTGTCGTCGCTGTCGTCGGGCGGCGCTCGTGGCTCGAACTGAGGGTAGCGCAGGCGGGGGATATCGCCGGCCGTGATGTAGTCCATGACGCTCTGCAGAAAGTGGCGGGAAGAAAGAGGCGGGAAGACAGGGAAGAAATGGCGGGAAGAAGAGGAATCCAGAGCTGGTCATCTAACCTTTAGTCCCGGCTGGTTGGTGCAACCGGGACTAAAGGTTAGACAGACGCTGGGTAGCGCACGACGCCCTGTCGGAGGAACAAGACAAAGCAGAAGCGGCGCCGTGCCTATAAAAGGAGCATCGATACGCGCGAAGATAGAGGCGTGAAGAAATGGCGGGAAGACATAGGCGGAAAGAATGGCGGGAAGATCGGGGAAGAACTTGTGGGAAGACAGAGGCGGCCGAAGAACTTCTCTGAATTTTTGATATATTATTTGTATTTTTAGAATTTTGAAATGAATTAGTTCTATTTTTCTGAATTTTTTGATATATTATTTGTATTTTAACATATTGAATTGAATTAGTTTTATTTTTGACATATTATTTGTATTTGCCTCGTAGGGTTTGGAGACGGTTCAGAGATACAAAGGACGTAGAACTTTATATGCATTAAATTATGTATGGAAACTTGTTCAAAATTGTATATGGTCATCCGATGATATTGAATATATATTGTATATTCCTCTTGAATTCTTTTTGGTTCTAATTTCAAATTTGTTTGAAATTGTACATTCATATGCATGTATGTAGTATCGTAGAATATGTGAAACTCCTTCAAAATTAAAATAAAGCACGAAAGAAATAAAACAATACAAATTAAACAGAAAACAATACAAATTAAAAAGAAAACAATACAAATTAAACAGAAAACAGGTTTGGGGGGGCTAAAACCCTAAACCTGCATGACCTTTAGTCGCGGTTGGCCGCACCAACCGCGACTAAAGGGGGGGCGGAACGCATAAAAACCCGCCAAAACCCCTTTAGTCGGGGTGGGGCCGGCGCCCCGCGACTAAAGGGTACCTTTAGTCGCGGGTCTCGTCGCCAACCGCGACTAAAGGGGCGGGGCTATAAATACAAGGCTCCGATTCTCGTCTTCTCCGATTCCGATTCTCGCATGTTCGTCTCTGCCGCGCCCTCGACGCCGCCCGCCGTCGCCCTCGCCCTCGACGCCGCCCGCCGTCGCCCTCGCCCTCGGCCGCCCGCCATCGCCCTCGCCTACACAGCCTTGCCCGCCAGCCGGCCTCGGTACTGCCGCCTCGCTCGCCCGCCCTCAACGCCCGCCGACCGGCCTCCCTCGCCCACCAGCCGCCTCGCCTCGCCCTCGGCCTTAACCTGGTAGTGCATCCGCCAAGGCCACCTCCGGCTACTTTCCTGCCGCGCTCTCCAACGCCTCGACCCATTCTTGGGCTCACGCGGCGGACGCCCTTGACGCATCACCCTTCCTTGGCTTCTCCAGTGCACGCCCGGCGGCAAGCGGCGCGTGCCCGGCGGTGGAGGCCGGCAATGGATAAGTGGCAGTGATGGCGGCAATGGATAAGTGGCAGTGGTGGCGGGGTTTTCTATAAAATAAAACATTATCTCATCAGAACACACTTAAAGTAGGACTGTGGGTTGAATTCTCGTAAACGAAGGGACTTTCATGCAAAATAGCCGATTTACGCATTTACCGTAAACACTATTTGCTTTATTAAAAATTAAAAATTAAAAATAAAAAAATTAGAAAATAAAAATAAAAATATTAATAAATTAGGGAATTAGGGATTAGGGATTAGGGAAAGATGTGTTAGCCTGTCCGTCTGCATCACCTATTTATTTATTAATTTTGTGGCTGCTTATTGGCCCTTATTAACTTTGGGCGAGATGTCGGGCCCGACTAATAAGAGGTGAAAAAGACCTTAAAGAAACAAGAAAAATCTCGAAAGTGGTATTCTGAGCTTGAGCTTACGTGAGCTCGAGTGACAAGTAAACCAAAAACAAATTGTATTTTTTTACCAAACATTGACAAATGTTTAATTGCTTGCAAAGTTTCTTCACAAAATGACATTCGTGAAGACGTGGTTGTCTGTTGTCCTCGCCTCCCTCTCCGTGTGTGTTGTCCTCGCCTCCCTCTCCGTGACGCCGCTGTGCCGCCCTGCCTCGCGCTCTACCGCGACACCCTCTCCCACCCTTCCTCGCCTCCTTTTGCCACCGCCCTTTCGCCACCGCCACCGCCACCGCCTTCTTCACTTAATTAATTTGTTTTTACTACATGTTTTCAGGACTGACATAATGGCGGACGATAGAGCTGACCCGATTATGGACAACTATGATCCGGACGGTGAAGCACATATGTTCCGCATCATAAACGGCGATATTCTATATGTGCCGACCGGAGAAGAAGAAGATGATATCTCTTCTTATCTGAACCTTGACGGTGAAGATGAAGGGCGCCACAAGAAGATGATGTTAACAAACGTCGATAAACGCATTTATCTTCAAATGGAAGTAGCAACCACCTCCGGCCGAGGTATATATATACATTGAGCCTCTGGTGATACAAACTAACTGATTTGAATAAATATGTGTGTACTAACGCAGCGACTCTCTTTCTTATTTTAGCCCTCGGCGGATCGTCGAAACAATAGAGTACGTCACAAAGCGTGGCGCAACCAAGACGATGAAACAAGGAGAAACATGCACCATCGAGGTTGTCGACAAGGCAACCGGCAGGCCGGAGCCCCGCAAGAACGCCACCAAGTTTGTCAGCCAATGCGGAGCCATTGTTAGAGACAACGCCTCGATCACCGGCCCAGGAGTGGAATGAGCCAAAGAAGGCACGAATTGATGGTTTCACTTTTGTCGATAAGAGAACAAAAAAGATTGCTTCAAGAAGCTTATGGAACATTTCGCTCTACCTCCTAATACAACAAATTCGATGAGGAGGGTAACAAGATTGAGGAAAACAAGGAGAGGAGGAGGCTAGTCAAACAGTTCGCTCTTCATAAGATGGCCGACGCATTCCGGAAATTCAAGCAAAATCTAGCCCATGACTTTGTCAAGCAGAACAAGACTCCGGATTTCAAAGGACAATATGAGAAACTGAAACATGATTGGCCAGAATTTGTGAAGCAAAAGAAATCGGAGCAGTTCATTCAAATATCGAAAAAATAAGGAAAATGCGGCTAAGAAGGAGTACAATCATGTTATGGGGCCAGGAGGGTATCGCATTTGGGTGCCTACGTTGGAGAAGATGGAGAACGAGCTGAGGGCGCGAGGAACTGGCCCAGTGCGGAGGGATGGGACCCAAGGGCCAAAAGCTGGTGGTACGGGCATGGGGGAACGCTGAACCCGGAGACAGGGAGTGTGTTTACCGGGCAAATTAATTAAACCCACCCAAGCCCTTATTGACGCAATGAAGGATGCTCAACAGGGAAGATCAAGTTCAACAGAGAGAACGACGCTACCGACAAAAGCCCTCGGGAATCCTGAACACGGAGGGCGTGTACGAGGCATGGGGCACATTCCGTGGAAAATAGGGTTCCCCAGAGCGATGACCCATACGGTTCTGAAGCCGTAAGAGAAAGATGGATCGGGAATCAGATGTTGTGGCGCGGTTGGCATCGGAAATGGATGTGATGAAGAAAACCATGAGTGTACTAGTAGCGAAAGAGATGCAGCTCGGGTGCAGCATGAAGATCATCCAATGGATCTCGGAAGCCAGCAGCGGAGAAGCAGCGTGGCTTCCACGGAGGCCCCACCGGCTGGTGCGGATGCACCGACGATCGAAATTACTGCACCGGAGCCTCCGGTGGTCGAATTACTGCTCCGGAGCCTCTGGTGGTCGAAATTTATGCACCTGAGCCTACTCGCTACCCAGTTGACGATATACAGGAGATGATAGATTTTCATATGTATTATAATATCGGGAACATGTCCATGATGGTAGCAATCGGCAGTGCTTTAGCATGTTTACTCGAGCACTCCACCACAACAACCCCATTCAAGATGGCTATGCTCGTGTCACGGTGGAGGACATAGTCCAAGGGTTTGAGGACACAGAGATTGACATTGCTACAACTGAAGGGGAGAAAAGACTTGGAGATGTCAAGCGCCATTTCATTCTATGGCAAAAGAAGTTTATCAAGTTTCCAGCGAGGCGCCAAGGACAACAAGTCCACCCTCACGGTGGTGGTGGTGGCGGTGGCGGTGGTGGTGGTGGCGGTTCACCTACACCTCCGTCCGTCGGCCCGACGCCGCCCCAGTCCCACAACGTCCCGGGTGATCAGCCGCCCCCAGCCTCCTCGTCCGGCGGGTGATCGACGCCGCCCAATCCACCTCCGCAAAGAAGCGTATAGTCCTGGATTATTAACCCGGACCCTTATGTACCTAAGACCACAAAGGTACCGGAGCCATCATCAAGCCTCTCCCCACAAGGCCTTGGGAACGTAGTGCCAAGGAAGTCGACGCGACATGACTGCTGATTTGGAGAAATGGAAGGCGGAATGCAAGAAGAAAAGAGAGCCCGAGCCCAAGCCAAGATTTTCCGATGAGCAAAAGAAGTGGGCTAAGTCATTTTTGAGCACACCGTCCCAAGCACAAGAATCTGCCTAACGACTATGCACGTGAACTTTGCAGGCAGGCACTCATGTTCAAGGAGAACAAAGAGCGGGAGAAGGCGAAAGTAAAAAAGCGGGAAACAAGTTGCCCAGCTCGGGAACAAAGTAAACAATCGATTGCCCCGCTTATAGTGGAAGCCTTCTGTCCGGATGCCCCGAGATCATACAAGCTGCGGCAGACAGGATTGACTGTAACGAAAAGCGAGAACAAGCGGCCAACTTAGGTATTACTCTTCGTGAACTGTTAGGCCTTGATGAGGCGCCAAAGTGAAGGAGGTAGTAATTACATATGTCAAGAATGGGCCTCTCGTCGAGCCTCAAGGCAGAAAAGGATCTACCTCCACAAATGAAAGGTCTGCTGAAATGGTACAAGGGTTACATAAAAATAAAAACGCCAAAGAATATATTTATGCGGAAGTTAGACATGAGCATCACTTCAAACATTACTATGTACAAATTGAACTGAGTGAATTGTTCCAGCTTTTCAATCTGCGCCGAGCTCGACAAATCTATCATCGCTGCTACGTTACGTAAGTGATTTATTAATTTCTACCCCATCTCGTTCATATTGCCTGCACTATATATATGTCCTAACTATATTGTTGTGTCCGCTATTATACATGCAGAATGAAGATTAAGGAATGCAGAGTAAGGAACATCCATGATGTTGGGTTCATTGACCCACACATCGTTAATGGACATGTGTTGGAGCCGTCACCCCGCCGACGTGGAGGCAGACCTGTGGCAGTTTCTTACAAAGCAGGAACTCAAAAGTGATATTCTATTTCCTTACCATTTTGGGTGAGTGTTTACATCTTGAGCACATTCTCTTTTGTTTACTCCATGCATGGTATGTGGCGGCTAATCGATGAGTTATGCATGACGTCTTGTGCATGTATCGTGTCCGCAGGTTCCACCGGATTCTGCTAGTAATTAAAGTTAACACCTCGTAATGTCTCGCCCACGACTCTCTCAATATGGATCCAAAGCTTTGGGGCGGCATGAGAAGAATGCTGCAGAAGTAATTATTTTCATTCATTTGCGCTCTATATCGATCGGCCTATTTCGGTCATTTCCTAATATCAAGTAACTAATAACTCTCTTGTTCATTTAATTTTCTTTGCCTCATAGGGTTTGGAGACGGTTCGTAGATACAAAGGTCGGTGAATTCAAAAAAGAGCTAGAATTCAAAAGGTCAAAGCCTAAGAATGCTGGGGATATTCAGCCACCGGAGACCAATCTATGTGGATACTATGTTCAGGAGATGATCCGAGATACACCTCCGAGCGGGTTCCGAGTGATACCAATGCTCGAGGAATAACCTCCGGATGATGCTTAGTCCGAGCTCGCTTCCGACCACTTCAAGAGGAACTAGCTGGATGGTTCAGCAGGAAGTCCTCCATCCTAAAGGAGAACACTATTACGAGGACGTAGAACTTTATATGCATTAAATCATGTATGGAAACTTGTTCAAAATTGTATATGGTCATCCGATGATATTGAATATATATTGTATATTCCTCTTGAATTCTTTTTGGTTCTAATTTCAAATTTATTTGAAATTGTACATTCATATGCATGTATGTAGTACCGTAGAATATATGAAACTCCTTCAAAATTAAAATAAAGCACAAAAGAAATAAAACAATACAAATTACACGTAAAACAGGTTTAGGGGGGCTAAAACCCTAAACTGTGGCGGCCTTTAGTCGCGGTTGGCCAAGAACCACGACTAAAGGTCCTCCGCCTGACGGCCGCCTGGCGCCCACGTGACGGGCCGTTAGGCGCGGTTCTTAAGCAGCCGCGACTAAAGGTGGGGGGCATTAGTCGCGCTTATTTGGTCGCGGTTGCCCAACCGCGACTAATGGCAGTTGCGAGCCGCGACCAAAGGCCTTTTTTCCACCAGTGTATTCGTGTGATAATCATCAATTTTAATATTGGAACTGATAAATACGATCTTAATTTATGTTATATCTGTCGCATGTGAGGGCGATACATATAGGCATTCTTAAATAAAGTTAATTTATATATGCAGCCTCCTCAGTACTCTTCTGGTACCACAGTTCTACTAATTATGGAAAACATCACTACGCTAGGTTAAGACGAGACACATCATGCAACAGCCTAGTTCAGGCAGGGGTCCATCAATGTAGTTTTCTCAGCAAAAAATAAAATCATTCTGGCGCGTTAGGAAATCAAGTCATGAGGAGACCATCACATTTTCAGTTTTTGAAATGACTTTTTAAAAGTCCCTTCTCATCATGACGTCACTCAAACATAGTTTGTGAAATTACATATTGAAAATCTTGATCTCATCCTGACATTTGATTCCGACTCTTTTATCTCTACCACATCTGCATAATCTGATTGTTTTTCTCCCGTTGCAACCCACACGCATATTTGCTAGTATCTTTCAATCTATATCTATTCTATTTTATTCTAGTATATACACTAAAAAACAAAATACAGGTCACAAATAGAAAACAATGCTAGAAAATAACATGAAAACAGAAAATATCGACCATTACTTTTGTACATAAAAAAAATACAACCGATAGATCTACATTAAAGTTGAAATGATTAGAGACTGATGCCATCCTTTCTAAATTACTTACCATTGCCACTACATTAAAATATGTCCTTGAATTGTGCAAAGGGAACCCCAGAAAAGTCAAGAATATGCTGATGGTGTCCTGGACTAGGGGGTACTCACTACATCGTGTCCCGACCAGCTGGATCGGACCGAGGACCCCATGGAGGTTCACTTATGGGCCACCTCGGGCAGCCCATGCCGCATACAAGGAAGATTCCACAAAGACTTGGCGCACAAGACAAGGACTTCTCTAAACCCTAGGCCTATGTTGTGTTATATAAACAGATGCCAGGCTAGTCAACAGAGAATCTCATATTACTACAATCTCGTGGTAGATACATGTACTCTGTGCTACTCCCATATGAATACAATCAAAAGCAGCATGTAGGGTATTATCTCTTCGAGAGAGCCCGAAGCTGGGTAAAATCCCATGTCCATGTTACCATCGCTCCAAGACGCTTAGCTTAGCACCGACATTGGTGATTTCATTGAGAGCCTGCTGGATGATCGACGCGGATCGCTGGGATGACCAGGTGATATTTTTTCAATTACATGTGATCTATATAGACTATCTTTATTGTAAATTATGATTACTGCCTTGGGATACCTTGTTCACAGTCAAATCAAGATCATACATAAAGTGTCCGACCTCTAATAATACGGTAGATCTGAACTCCGCTGTTGCGGCGTCGGCGCGCCGTGGAGGTGTCAGAAAAACGGGCACAGAGCCAATGGAAAAATCCATCAAGCGGTGGCCTAGCCAACGAGCCACCATGGACCAGTAGTGCTCACGCGTGGCAAGTGTGCACATCGGCCGATCAAAATCCGCCTGATGGAACGCACGCACCACGGAGATCCGTTTCCTTTCTTTTTTTAATTCATCTCTTGCTCGGCCGCCAGTCCTCTGCTACCTTTTGCTAAAAAGTGCATGGACCTAAAATCTTACTGCTTCACGTAATTGATTACCCCGTGTTAAACGATGGGACTTTCATAACATTGGCAGAAGTGTTAATGGCTAGACTTTGGTCGGTGCCGAACACTAACCGGGGGTTCGTAGCTAGCTTCCCCAGTTTAAAGCTCCTATGACTAAGTGAAAGTTATAAAGCCCGCATATCTGATTGCCTCGTTTCCGCTAACATAACCTCCTTCAAGCACCGAGACGTCGGCTAAGGGTTGTTTTGTTATTGCGGAAACACCCTGCGTAGCATCTACAAGGGGGTGGAAGCCGACGATGGGCCACTTTCAACTGATAAACGGTCGCAACGGAGTCTAAATAAACATATCATCAGCATTTGTGTTCAGTATACAAGTGCGGCCTTCCGTAATCATCGTTATAAAGCCGTAAATATGCATCAATTTGACATAAGATTTTGGCCAAGCTGGGTTGCCTGGCTCCTGTGCTTACCCCTACGTTCCCGATTGTCGACTAGGCGGTAAAGGGACCACCTCTGTGATTGTTACTACCGGGTCATCCGGGTTAGTACCACAGACTGGGTGAGGCCGAAAGCTAGCCATCTTAAAGGATATAATTGATCGGCAACTACGGAAGTGAAAATTTAGGTTCGCTAAAAACCACATAGTTCGGGAACTTTACCCAAACTAAATCCTCAATATTTTACTCCCACATTGATAGGAGCTGAGGTTTCACGATCATGCTTAGCATGACAAACCAAAGAACGGAACTGATAGCGGGTCTATTTTCTTTGGAAGGCATTTCTTATGTTAAACAGTAATATAACATATCACTCTGCGTACCTTTGTTTATAAAACCGCATGGCTAGATTGCCTTGTTTATCGTAATCTTTGCCCTCATAAAGGCTTTATAAAGCAGGACAAACACTCCTCGGCTACTGGCCGAGGAGGTTGAAGCCGATGGTCTGTCAACAAAGTTTTATACAATGCGGATTCGAGCATTAATGATGTAAAGTACTTGGATACATAGAAACATTACACATAATTTGTGAATTTAATTCGGATATCGATCCTTAATTCGGTCACTCCTGCCCACATTAAGGCTCGGGGGCTACTGGGCTTCGGGCTTATCATTTACTAATATTAAAGGGGCACATCGATCCCCTGATCTGGTGTTGCCACCCGACAAGTGTCTCGGGGGCTACTGCATTGCCTATTCAATGCAGAAAATTCAAAGTGCTTAGTGTTTGGCATGACCGAACTATGGGCAAACGCGTCTTCAGACAACAATAGGTACCATCCGGACCTATGTGGCATCAAGCTAATATATTACGACAACTTCTCAAGACCCTCTCTCAAGGGTCCATTCATCGATCACTATTTCCTCTAATATATTACACCGCATTTCTATTCCTAAGTATGCTGCCGAGCTCGGAATTGATGCTCAGGCTGATTTTATGAATCGACCTGAGTCTCAGGGGCTACTGGGGTCAGCGGTTTGATTTTTTCCTTCAGGTGCATCCCAGATATTAGGCCAACACACACCTTGAGGGTTACTGGCTATACATCTCGGCAGAGATTACACTGCACAATTCAGAATTAAATTCATAAAAATCAGCCCATGGCCGAGGTGGTGCACCACCTCGGATATAGTCCGGCGTTGGAGCTCGGAAACATTCCGATGTTGGAGCTCGGAAGCAGGTCCGGTGTTGGTGCTCGGCTGCAAATGATACCTCGGAAGCACTCCGGCATAAAACTCGGTTGCAAGTGGCTGGCTCCATAGAGGGCATATCCGGCATTAAGCTCGTTTGAACCTTTTTTTAACTTTTTCAAGACCAAGGTAATCTATGACACCTCGGATATAGTCCGACGCTGGAGCTGGGATACATTCCGGCGTTGGAGCTCGGAAGCGGTCCGACGTTGGTGCTCGGCTGCAAAAGATACCTCGAATGCAATCCGGTGTTGGAACTCGGATGTGAGAGGACACCGCCGCATGGGAACAACTTCAAACCTGAGATGTGGCGTATAAAATAACAAGGCATTGATAAAGGCCGAGAATTTAAAGGGGCTCCTTGGATACCTGATGTGTAAATTCTTTAGATTTACTTTGGCGACCCTCAAGATCGAAGATGAGAAGATTTGTTGAACCAATTTTCAAGACTAACGACCGAAGATGAAGAATAGTTTGGAAGAATCGAGGAGCGTCCCCAACTTGAAGACCGGTTCAGGGGGCTACTGACAGTGTCCTGGACTAGGGGGTACTCACCACGTCGTCTCCCGACCAGCTGGTTCGGGCCGAGGACCCCCATGGCGGTTCACTTATGGGCCACTTCGGGCAGCCCATGCCGCATACAAGGAGGATTGCACAAAGACTTGGTGCACAAGACAAGGACTCCTCTAAACCCTAGGCCTACAGTGTGTTATATAAACCGAGGCCAGGCTAGTTAATAGAGAATCTCATATTCATTACTACAATCTCGTGGTAGATACATGCACTCTATGCTACTCCCATATGAATACAATCAAAAGCAGCATGTACGGTATTATCTCTTCGAGAGAGCCCGAAGCTGGGTAAAATTCCATGTCCATGTTACCATCGCTCCAAGACGCTTAGCTTAGGACCCCTACTAGATATGCCGGATATAGAACCGACATATGCCTCGCACAATAATCCTCATTGTGCTATTTACATGTACCCATCCTAGCGACAGGCGTACCCCAGGTAGTACATACTGGGCCAGCGGGCAACATCGTTAGTAGGCCATGTTCTTGACTTGAAGACCGATGATGAGCAGGGGCCGGCGTACTACAAGCTGCGGGCAAAGCAGATTGGCTGACAAATTACATTGATGGGCTCAAAGCTTTTGTGCAACATCTGATAGAGATGTGCTTACAATTCTCCTTCTTAATCAGTTACAAACTTCAATATTGATAGAATTCCTCCTTGAACTTATGTTACTACTAAGTTGGACTGTGTAGATAAAACGGGCTGGTATATTGAGTTCAAAAGATCTGTCCCTATTGTAGGAGAGCATGAAGAAAATCTTTGCGATGATGAAGCTAGGCTGAGATGTGGTGCTGGTGATAGAGAGAATATACCATGTTCATTACATAATGTAGTGTGTATAGATTTTTCCAATACTCAAACTTTGCAGACTTTGACCATGTTTTGGGATAAAAGTATTCGTATTTAGAATACAAATATATATTATCAGATATATCATGACTTAAATATTCATATTGTATATGTTTGGTATTGTAGATATAGATAACTTTCTCCATAAACGTTGTCAAATTTTGCTAAGTTTGACTTTTAAGAAAATCTATATGCACTATGGAATGGAGGGAGTATTACTTTATGAAGTTTGTCCTTGGACCAAGTTGAGGAGATCAAGAAAAAATTTGGTGCATTAAAAGTGAGCTGTGAGGGATCCCTGGCTCCAATACTCAATGATCTAACTAATGAGGAAAAGATGAAGGTTGTTTTGGAAGCAATAATTAAAAAACTGTAATTCATTGAAGAAGAAAACGCTAGACAATCTGCTCTTTGGGCTATAGAGATGTAGAAGCTCCAGGAGCTTGAAGATGATAAAAAGAAAGTAGAAGCTGACCTACGAAAGCAGCAGATGATACGTCAACAACTTGTGCAGGAATTCATTTGGAGATAGGTGTTAGACCAGAAATTTGCTAGGTTAAGAAAATATTGGAGATGGGTCTGAAAAACGAAATGGTGAGGAATCTGGAAAGTACATGGAACCTGTAGAGTACAATGAGAGTCAGGAATGTGTTGAGAGACAAAGAGAAAAAGTAGTCAAGAGTTAGGGGTGGCCCCGGGTTTTGAAGAAGGTGCTGAAAAAGAAGGGGTCCCCAGAAGATGTCCTCCTATAAAGATCGACGACCAAAGAAAATTATTGTATGGATGCTGATACTTCCCCATGTAATAGATATTTGCAGAACATGACTGCTTTAGTTGGTGTTAACTTTTGTTGCTCTACTGAAATGATTGACCATAATTTGGATATTATTGAATAATTTAGGAAGAATTTTTCTTCAGAAGATAATCATTAATAGATAAAATAATATAAATGGAAATCATAGATCACTAAGCCGTACTACCACTTGCGAAATTCTCTGGATGAGCTCTGCTCTGATAATGAACATTCTGATGTTGAACTGGGGCAAGATTATTTTGGCCAATTGAAAAATATCATCTCTAGTAAAATGACACGAGGTTAGCTATGTGAAGCACTATATTTCCATTGGGGGTTTTAAAAAATGAACATAAATCTTAAATCCTTTTTCTTCAACAATGAGGGGGTTGGGGTTCTCTAGAATGTGAAGGGAACGGGGAAAGATGTTAAAAAAGATATGTTAGATAAAATTAGTTTGGAAAATAAGGTGAACTTTGTTCGTCTCCAGAAACTTGAAAGAACATTTTTTCTGAACATGAACTGCACTCCCTTTGTGGTCGAAGAATGTTTCAGTGGCATTGGAACCCTCCTAAAGAAAGATCTAGAGGAATTTTGATTGGCATAAATAATGATATCTTTAATGGAGTATAACTTGAAGTTGGGAAGTACATTATGAGATTTCATATTTTTGGAAAATATTGCAAAGTTCAATTGAAACATTGAAAGGTTATTAATTTTATTAGGGATGCACAATTATATGGGGAAGCTAGCTTCCTTGCTGGATAAGAGAGGGTATACCATGATAATATCTTCCCTAGTTTGGTGGGAGGTGATTTAACTATCATCCAGAAAAGTTGTGAAAAAACCACCAATAAAACTGATCATTGGCGTTTTGTGTTTAACAATATGATTGATCATGCTTGGTTGAGGGAGATGCCACCTAATGTAAGGGATATAACTTGGACCAATATAGACAGCCCCTACTTTTGAAAATTTATACAAAACTCTCATCTTTCGAGAATGGGAGGAACATTACCCCCTGCCCATTGTACACATTTAGTTAGAGAGATCTCCTATAACACTCCTTTGTTTTCTTATTCCAGAGATCATTGCAAGGATCAACCCATCTTCAAATTTAAGAAAGCATCAATACTTAGAAATTAATTTAGCGAAATTATCACCAAAATTTGGATTGATACTTAACTCTAGGTCTAATTTAGACAGGCGGGAGAAAATGTTGAGAATATTGAGGAATTTTTTTACGAGATGGAATAGAAATGTTGACGCTTGTTGTAGGAAAATTAAACTTGCAATCATAGCTAAATTAAATACCATGGATAACAATGTTGTGAATTTTGGCCATTTTGCTTGTGATAGGCAAGAACATAAAGAGCTTAGAGATCAGTTAGCTAGGATTAAAAAAATAGGCGGAGTTAAAGTGGTTGCAAATATATAAGATAAATATATTAAAGAAGGTATTATAATGTGAGACTGAATGTCAAAAGAATAAAAAAATAAATTTCCACTATGCAACAAGATTAGGGGGTGATTGAAGCGGAAGAATAGATTACGTATATCACAAATTTTTATAAGAAACTTGCTGGGCAAACTGATAGTTGCAATATAACTTCAAGAAATCAGGAGATTCCTCAAATTTTGGTACGTTTTCTATGACACACGTACAGTCCTCTTTGTTGAAGAATTACATCATGTTGGTTTCTTTATAGAGAAAAATAAAATGCCTGCCCTTGATGGTCTTCCCACTGATTTGTATCTCGAATTTTGGGACGTGGTAAAATGGGATCATAAAGGCTTGCTAGATGATTTTTAAAATGGGGCCTTAGACATTGCTAGGTTAAACTATGTCGATTTTACTCTTGTGCTAGAAACCAATGATGTTAAGAAAATTCATAAATTTAGACCTATTTGCCCGTGAATGTTGGATTCAAGATTATAACTAAGATTCTTGTGAGCATATTGAGTGGGGAGGTTAACCATGTCATTTCAAATACCCAGACTGCCTTTATTAAAGGCATGTATTTTTCAGGGAGTAGTTGTCTTACATGATGCTATGAATTCCATTCATTTAAAAAAAATAAAATTTCTTTCTATTCAAAGTTGATTTAAAAAAATAATATGATAAATTTAAATGGCCTTTTATGCTTCAAATGCTAAAGATGAAAGGCTTTAGTGATATGGTCTGACTAGGTCATGTTAACCATGAAAGGGGGTCATGTCGGAGTTAAGGTCAATGATAAAATTGGTCCACACTTCAAGACTCACAAAAGACTGATGCAGGGGGAATCCTCCAAAGAGGGTGACATCATGTGAGAACACAAAGAAGTGGAAATTAATGCAATATAGTTTTTTTATGCGGAATAATTGTTGCTTAAATTTTAGCATCCAGGCCGAAGCAAAAATTATGTTATCACTAACCGCATTGATTTTATGCAGAACTGCATAGCTTATTTACCGTATGAATAAATTTGTACATTGCCCTTGAGCTTTGGCTTCATTTTTATTTTACTTATCCTTTTTTACATGGGCAACAAATTTACATGAGAACAATTCTATATCAAATAAACACAACACATTTATCTAATATAAAAAAACTAAAATGGCTCACCTGCCATGGTCGGTCGGTTGATCCAGACCTTGCATCCGAGACGCACTGTGCCTACCATGTGTTCCCATGGGTCGTTGCTCCTTATCTCCAAAAAATAAATTACTTTTACTTTTAACGTTAAGTGAAAAGAATAAAAAATTTCTAGTACGGCTTGAAGCCATAATGCATGTATTTTATCATTCCATCCAATTAGCAAAGTGGCCGCATGGGCAATATTTATGATGTGTTACGTTTTTGTAAAATCCTAGTGTGTTTTCTGTTGTTGGAATTATTGGACCAATATTATTGTTATTCCATACATTCTTAAAACAGATTTGGTTCTAATGTCAAGTGATAACAGAACAGAAACAACAACAGAAAATATTGCCTCCAGTGCAAAAGTAAAAAAGGGAAAAATCCTAGCGAGAAAGAGTCTCATGGGTTGATGCCGCATCTAAGATAACACGAAAGGAGCCAAGGTTTTACTTAGGTTTGGGTTCTCACAATGGAGATAATACCCTACCCCAGCTCGTGTATATTGCGATTGGGGTGTGTACAAAGTACAGGTGAATACCAAGGGATTGTAATGTCTTTGTCGACGAGCCTGTCCACGGACTTATATAACATTTGAGTGTCCTAGTGTTACAGATCCTAGTAAGCTATGTCAGCGGAGGTAGGGTCCTCCACAGCTCCGGTATCTTCTGGTTCTACGACAAGTCTTCAGGCGTCTTCGTATAATGCGTCATGGGTCGCCCAACATGGGCCAGGACGGAACCGACCAAGGGGTCCTCAGTTTGACCCACCAGACTGGGAACCGACATGATGAGAAACCATTGTGCCGGGACATCATCATATATTATCCCCCAACATATTTATGTGATAATGTTTTCCTTGTGGACATTCATCATGTGGATGTTACTCTTGCTAGTTTAGAGATGGATGTCAAAGTGATGTTCTTATGTCGAGGCTCCTCTTGCATTTGTGTTATGTGGAAACCAATCATTTATGTAATTTTTAGAACACTCATTTGTCTTATATTGCAACCAAAAACTTGTCAACTTAAGTTATGTCTGGAGATGGAACTTGTCAATTGTCATGAACTAGGAATTGTCACTACAAGTTCGTAACCGTGTTGTCGAATGATGGACATGAACTCATGTATCCGCATGTCATATTTGTGCTATTGTTTATGTCAAAATTTATGTGTTTGATGAAGAAAAATCAATGGAGAAGTTGTCCACAGCGAAGGAGATAACCATCATCTTATATTGTGCCAAAAGGTTTAGCGCATGTAGGGATAATTCTGTTTAACACACGTGGTGAGCATCTCATGCTCCATATACAACTCCAGGATGTTTCATACTTTCCTTACTTCCTTGCATCTGATGAATAAATGAGCTCCATCTTTATTTAGAACTCCAGACACCGGGCACAAAGTTTTTTTCTCCATATGCCGACGCTCGATACACTAACTCATGGGTAAACTATTCTTGCCGATACGCCATAGAAAATGCTTCACCTTTGGAGCACAATGAGCCTTCCATATTTCTTTGGACTAGAACCAATCATTCCTGAATTCCAAGCTTGACGAGCTAGGTTTCCCTTGGTTATGTGTGCTTCTGTAAGCTTTATATGCCAACTTCATCGAAAAAGCTCCTAACAAAACCAAGCCCATCGTCCTCGATGTCTACACAGATCGACATAGCCAATATTATCTCTTCATCTTGTGGCCAGAACATCTCCTACACCAGTTGAATGTTCCATGTGCATGTGCACTGGTCAAAGACCTCGTCGACCATCGTGAGGATTGATGGTCCCCTCAGTGTGATGGTTTGTTGTTCCATTTACGAGTTATCTAGGGTTCCGACCAGATTTAGATCGATGTAGCATCTCTCGCATAATGACGCCTTGGTTAATTAGCACCTCCATGACCTTTTAAAATGCTCTACCATGTATACAACACACCTTATTTGGGCTTCCCATTAGTACATCTCTATCAGGGAAATACTTGGCCTTCAATACTCTCGCACAAAAGGGAGTTGGGGTGGCACATAGCCTAGTGGAGGGTGTGTTGGACCAACATATTGGGTTGGTTCTTCCATAGACTATTAAGATCTTGAGAAAACGAAAAATACACATGCTACTACACCTGCATGAAGACACGTCCACTAGTAGAAAACGGGCCATTTATCCCGGTTCCAGAGGCCCATTAGCCCCGGTTCCGAAACCGGGACTAATGGGTCGGGACTAAAGCCCAAAATATTTAGTCCCGGTTCGCTTACGAACCGGGACAGAAGGGGCTCCACGTGGCTGCTGCGGGGCGCCCAGGCAGGAGCACCTTTAGTCTCGTGTTTCATGAACGAGCTGAGCAATGACCTATGTTATGCGTCGCTTTTAATTTTGCCATGTGTGTCAGAAGGGGAAACTATTTTCTCCTCTGGAAACAAAATCGAACGATGTGGACTATTCCCCTTCGTCTCCCCTTTCGTGTTTCAGTTTTGTTTTCCTGTATTCTAATTGAAATCACTACCCTTCCATCAATGTATTACATTCCACACGTATGTGTCACGCTTCCTGGTGTGAACCTCTAAGTGGGACAGCAAGCCCCCAAAACCCCGCCTATTGTGATCATGTAGGGGAGGGGGTATCAGGTTTTTGGAGAATGATGTGGCACGACTGTTGGAGTCTACTCGAACATGAATATGCACGACGACTACTTCCTCGACGTGAGCTATCTCTTCATCGACATGGCTTCTGATGCAAACGCTTCTTCTATTGACAGAGCGGAAAGTCATCAGTACCCTCAGTATGGTGGTGAACGCGGTCGGAAGTACAAGAAAGAGACCATATGCACGGTTTACCTAGATTCAAGCCTCCGGGGAGGAGTAATACCCTACATCGTGCTTTGTTTTTGTATTCATGATGGGATACCACGTGTGAGGGAGTATAATGGGGGAGATGTATTGCAACCCAGAATCTAGGACCATGAAAGTAGATGGGGTTGAGAGCCCTTAGCCCCCACCTTGTATAGCTAATGGGGACTGCAGATTTGCATGGAGCAGATCCAATCTTGTTGGCGCCATGCAGACTTGTGGGCCAAGATGGTCTTTGGATACACATCTTGTCATCTGGGCTCTTTCTTGTCAATAGCTCCTTGGTGGGCCTTCAGGGCCCCTGGGCAGGAATATTGTCGAGATCCCCTTCAGAAGCCACCTCCGGTGTAGGACACCATCATCTACTGCTAAGTATGTGCTTTCATGCCCTATGTTAGAGATTATATATTACCCACTAGTGTTTGGGTAGAGATGGACATGGACATGTTGTTTTTATCCTATTGATCAGATCACATGTCTACCTTGATTAGTTTTTATCTAGTCAAATAATCATGTCTATTATGCTCATTATGTTTTATCAATCATTTTTTAAATTTAATTTATATTTTCTCATTTATTAAACAGTCTAAAAACCTGATTACGTACATTTTTCTGAGTGTTCTTGGTGACAAGATCGCCGATCCTTACATAAGTACTCCCTCCGTCCGGAAATACTTGTCATCAAAATGAATAAAAAGGGATGTATCTAGATGTATTTTAGTTCTAGATACACCTCTTTTTGTCCATTTTGATGACAAGTTTTTTCGGACGGAGGGAGTATTATGGTCGGCAATGATATATGGGATGTGCTCGAGACCAAGTTTGGGGTCTCGTAATCAATAAGTGACTTGTATGTTATAGTAAAATACCATAACTACAAGATGACTGACGATCGCTAAGTTTTTGAGTGAGTTCATGTGACATAGTCACTCGCAGAGGAACTTGTGCATTTTAATTAAGTGTTACGGGATTGCCAGTGACATCATTTCCAAGCTTCCTACTTTGTGGAGGAATTTTTCCACCACTCTGAAACACAAGAGACATGAGTTTTCTATTGTCAATCTCATTCGAAATCTTCACGTGCAATGAAATGTGAGGGTAAAACACAAACATGCTTGTTTTCATTAGTGAAGCTCTAGTTCCAACTTGGTACACAAGAAGAATTTTCAGCCCCATAAGTTCAAGAACAAGAATAAGTCTGTGGGCATAGGAAAGTTTGAAGGCAAAGTCAAGGCCTCACTATCTAGCAAATTTAAGAATGTCATGAAAAATGAAAGGAGCATGCCATGTGACGGTGTCCTGACCAACGGGTCTCACACCATGTCGGTTCCCGGCCCTGAGATCCCCTAGGTCGGTTCCGTCCTGGCCCACTTTGGGCGGCCCATGACGAAATACACAAAGATTCCGAAATACTTGGAGTACAATCTGACGATACCGGAGCCGTGGAGGATTCAACCTCCACAGATGTAGCCTACCTAGTTCTATAACTCTAGGACCCCAGTATGTTATATAATCTGGGGACCTGGCTCATAAATAGGACTTTGTGCACACTCCAACAAAAAAAAACATAAGTAGGACGCTGTGTATTATCACCTTCGTGGGATCCCGAACCTAGGTAAAACCTTGCCTCAGTTACCATCGTGCCAACACTAGTGGAAAAACAGGCTTCCGTCCAGCCCCATAAGTCGCGAAGCTGTAGGAACCGCGACTAATGGGACCTTTAGTCATGATTCGAGGTGAACCGCGACCAAAGGCTGGGCCCAGGCGCTCGGTGGCCAGTGGTGCACGTGAGGGCTTTAGTCGCGGTTGGCCAGGACAACCGCGACTAAAGGCCTTCGGCACCTTTAGTCACGGTTTGCCGTGCCAACCGCAACTAAAGCCCTCCCCTATATATACCCATCCAGCAGCCAACACTTAGCCATTTGGAGCCATTCTCTTCACAAGTGGGTGTAGGTTTGCTTTTGGTTCCTCTTATGCACATAAGGTGTTTGATGAAATGCCCCAAGAGCATGAAACAAACATGACATGAAGTGTTGGAGCCACACTCTTCGATCATGATTAGCAACATGATGAACCTTTGATGTGTCAATATGCATGTGTGTAGTTCAGTGTTTAATTTATATTGTTTGTAGCTAGTTAGTTTAACAAATGCATGATGGTTAATTATATATTTTATATTATAATAATGCAGATGAATCGGCAATGGATGTACGGTAACCGACTCTCCGTGAGTTCACTACGGGTTTGAAAGATTTCCTCGTAGTGGCTAATGCGAACAAGCGGGGGGTTTTGTTATCTGTCCATGTGTTATCTGTAAGAATGAGAAGGGTTACTCTTCCTCAAGAGTTGTTCACATGCATCTGCTTGAAGGGTTTCATGCCAAGCTATAATTGTTGGACCAAGCATGGAGAAAGAGGGGTTATAATGGAAGAAGATGAAGAAGGGGATGATTTCATCGATGAAAGCTATCTTGCTCATTTCGGTGATACTTTCATGGAGGATGCTTTGAAGGTGAAGGGGATGGTGAAGAAGAGGCACGTGATGATCCCGTTGATGATCTTGGTCGGACCATTGCTGATGCACGGAGACGCCGCGAAACTGAAAAGGAGAGGGAGAATTTGGATCGCATGTTAGAGGATCACAGAAAGGCGCTGTACCCGGAAGCGATGATGGTCTGAAAAAGCTGGGCTGCACAATCGGATTTGCTGAAATGGAAGGCGAGGCAGGTGTAGCTGACTCGGCATTTGAAAACTTGCTGAAAATTTTGAAGAATATGTTTCCAAAGGATAACGAGTTGCCCGCCAAGATGCGTCTGAAGCAAAGAAGGTTGTCTGCCCTCTAGGTTTAGAGGTTACGAAGATACATGCATGCATCAACGATCGCATCCTCTACCATGATGAATACGAGAATTTGAATGAATGCCGGTATGCACCGCATTGCGTTATAAGATCGAGGCGATGACCACGGTGACGATGTTGAGGGCCGAAACCCATGAAGAGGGTTCCCGCCAAGGTGATGTGGTATGCTCCTATAATACCACGGTTGAAACGTCTGTTCAGGAACAAAGAGCATGCCAAGTTGTTGCGATGGCACAAAGAGGACCGTAAGTCGGACGGGGAGTTGAGACACACCGCAGATGGAACGCAATGGAGAAAGATCGACAGATGGTTCAAAGATTTTGCAGCTGACGCATGGAACATAAGATTTGCTCTAAGTACGGATGGCATGAATCCTTTTGGCGAGCAGAGCTCCAGCCATAGCACCTGGCCCGTGACTCTATGCATCTACAATCTTCCTCCTTGGTTGTGCATGAAGCGGAAGTTCATTATGAGGCCAGTGCTCATCCAAGGTCCGAAGCAACCCGGCAACGACATCGATGTGTACCTAAGGCCATTAGTTGATGAACTTTTACAGCTGTGGGGTGGTGTCCGTGTGTGGGATGAGCACAAACAAGAGGAATTTGACCTCTGAGCATTGCTTTTCGTAACCATCAACGATTGGCCTGCTCTTAGTAACCTTTCGGGACTGTCAAATAAGGGATACAATGCATGCACGCACTGCTTACATGAGACTGAAAGTGTACATTTGCCAAATTGTAAGAAGAACGTGTACCTTGGGCATCGTCGATTTCTTCCGAAAATTCATCCAGGAAGAAAGAAAGGCAAGCATTACAACGGCAAGGCAGATCACCGGCCGAAGCCTGCGGAACGACCGGTGCTGAGGTATTTGATATGGTCAAGGATTTGAAAGTCATCTTTGGAAAGGGTCTGGCGGACAATCAGTTCGAAGGGAGCCGACGGGCACGCAGCCATGTGGAAGAAGAAATCTATATTCGGGAGCTAGAATATTGGAAAGTCCTAGATGTCCGCTCTGCAATCGACGTGATGCACGTTCTGAAGAATATTTGCGTGAACCTCCTAAGCTTCTTGGGCGTGTATGGGAAGACAAATGATACAAAGGAAGCACGGCAGGACCAGCAACGTTTGAAAGACCACGATGACCGCATCCGGAATGGTTTCAAGGTCGTGCCAGCTACGCTCGACCAAAGAAGAGAAGGTCATCTTTTTGAATGCCTCGAGCAGTATGAAGGTTCCGTCTGGATTCTCGTCCAATATAAAGGGAATAATAAACATGGCGGAGAAAAAGTTCCAAAACCTGAAGTCTCACGGCGCCACGTGATTATGACGCAATTGCTTCCGATTGCTTTGAGGGGCTCCTGCCGGAAAATGTTCGAGTAGCCATTGTGAAGCTATGTGCATTCCTCAATGCAATCTCTCGTAAGGTAATCAATCCAGAAGTTCTACCACGGTTACGAGCGATGTGATCCAATGTCTTGTCGATTTCGAGTTGGTGTTCCCGCCATCCTTCTTCAATATTATGACGCACCTCCTGGTTCACCTAGTCGAAGAGATTTTCGTTCTCGGTCCTGTATTTCTACACAATATGTTCCCCTTGAGAGGTTCATGGGAGTATTAAAGAAATATGTTCGTAACCGTGCTAGGCCAGAAGGAAGCATCGCCAAGGGCTACGGAAATGAGGAGGTAATTGAGTTTTGTGTTGACTTTGTTCCGACCTTAAGCCGATTGGTCTTCCTCGATCGCGGCACGAGGGAGACTAAGTGGAAAAGGCACGATCGGAATGAAATCAACGATATGTATGGACGGCCATTCTCGACTGAAGCACACCACCTGTCTTGACCAATTCCAGCTTGGTGGCTCCGTACTTTGAGAAACACAAGAATATTTTACGTTCGACAACCGGGGAAGCCTGAATCCTGGATTAGGAAGGCCCACATGGAGACTTTCGCAGTTGGTTGAGAAAACATTTAATGAATGACAATGATGTTGTAGATCAGCTGTACATGTTGGCCAAGACACCATCTTCGACTATAACGACTTTCCAAGGGTGCGAGATAAATGGGAATACATTTTACACGATCGCCCAAGATAAAAAGAGCACCAACCAAAACAGTGGTGTCCGCTTTGATGCAGCAACCGAGAATGGGCAAGAGGTCACATATTATGGTTACATAGAGGAGATATGGGAACTTGACTATGGACCCTCCTTTAAGGTCCCTTTGTTCCGGTGCAAATGGTTCAAGCTAACAGGAGGTGGGGTAAAGGTGGACCAGCAATACGGAATGACAATGGTGGATTTCAACAATCTTGGTTACCTTGACGAACCATTCGTCCTAGCGAAAGATGTCGCTCAGGTTTTCTATGTGAAGGACATGAGTAGCAAACCGAGGAACCGGAAAGATAAGAAAAGCGATCAAGACATCATGCGATGATCCAAAGCGCCACATTGTTCTTTCAGGAAAAGAAACATCGTGGGAGTGGAGGACAAGACAGACATGTCGGAAGATTATAATATGTTTGCTGAAATTCCGCCCTTCAAAGTGAACACCGACCCAAGCATTAAGTTAAATGATGAGGATGCTCCATGGATACGGCACAATCGTAAGCAAGCAGGGACACAAGGGAAGAAATGATGTGTAATAATTTATTGTACCAAACTTTGTTGAATGGATCATGTGAATTATATTACCCGTGATGTGTTTGGTGTCCATTTTCAATGATTCGAGATACCACCGATGATACATGAAATTTGGAGTGATTTAGTCATACTCCTGCCTAGGCGTATAATATGCATACTCGTAGTCTTCATAGCCTTGCGTCGTCGTTGTCTTGGTAGTCGTGCCTTCTAAGTTGCCGCCGTCGTCGTCGCTCTTGTCGTCGCATTCTTTGTGATGTAGTCCATGACGCTCTGCGAGTCGGCCATACCACCATAGCCGACGGCCGGCCTCGTGGAAGTTCCCGTGAGGCGCACCGTCCTCCTCATACTGGCGGCGCCCTCTCACGCCGATTGATGAAGAAGGCGTCCCAAGTATGCTGGTTATCGGGATGCCAGCGGGGATTCATCCGCTGCTCCGGCGTGAGGTCGAGGTAGTAGTGGTTCGTGATGGCCGCCCGGCGTGCAGTACCCTGAGGGACGGGAGGGATCGGCACGCCGCCGGCGCTTAGGCTCCAGCCGGTGGGGACGCCTTGATAGCCCGGTGGACAAGGGTAGTTCGAGGCGCAAAGCTCCTCCACCGCTGGTAGGTTAGAGTGGGTGCGGTGGAAGCCATGAGAGAGTGATGAGAGATTGTAGAGATGTGATAATGCTGGCCAAGCCGGGCTACATATATGTAGTGAGAAATGGCGGGAAAAATGGGAGCGGGAAGACAGGAGGCGGGAAGAAAGTGGCGGGAAGAAAGAGGCGGAAGACAGGGAAGAAATGGCGGAAAACCCTAAACTGCAAGGGCCTTTAGTCGCGGTTGGGCAGGCGACCATGACTAAAATAGCAACAATAAGTATTTTGTTGTAAGTAGAAACAAAATAAAATAAATAAAGCAACAAAGAAAACAAAAAAGTGTTTTCAAATTTGAAAACTAATGGCACTAATGTAAAGTTTATAATTTTTCTAAAACTAAAAGCAAAAAGAATTAAAAAATAAAGCAAAAAACAACAAAAATAAATAATAATGCAGAAAACAAAACAAAAAACTGGAAAAAAATAGTGCCGCCATCTGGACCCCCACGGCCTGAATACGACTAGAAACCCTACATGGGCGAGATTCAGGCCCGCAGGAGGCCAAGTAAGCCCAGGCACATAGCTAGTGACAGATTAGGCCGAAAGCCTGCAGGTTGAGAGGAGCTCGAGAGGGTGGGCGTGGCGGCGCTTATAAACCACTCTCGAGCTCTCTCAACTAGCGAGGTGGGACTAAACTTTTGGGCGCTGAGGCAGCACAAGGCCTTTAGTCGCGGGTCGCCCGAGACCAGCCGCGACTAAAGGTGGGGCTTTAGTCGCTGGTCGCTGCACCAGCCGCGACTAAAGGTGGGGCGCGGAACGCAAAAACCCACCAAAAACCTTTAGTCGCGGTTGGGCAGGCGACCGCGACTAAAAAGGTACCTTTAGTCGCGGGCCTCGTGGCCCACCGCGACTAAAGAGGGGCTATAAATACCACGCCCGATCTATTCTCGTCTTCTCCGATCGGTTCGTCTCTGCCGCGCCCTCGGCGCCGCCCGCCGTCGCCCTCGCCCCGTCGCGCGGACTGCCCGTCCCGCCTCTCGCCGTCGGTCCTCCCAGCGCGCCGCTGCCCTCTCCTTGGTGAGCTCCCCATCGGCCCGTCCGGCCGTCTCCCGGCCCCCTCCGAGCCTTCGCTCGCCCGCCCGTCCCGTCGCCGCGCCCGCCTCTGCATGGCGGCGCCAGCGTCGCCAACTCCCGCCGTCCCGGTTGCCTTTCGCCGGACCGGCCACTTCCTCCGCCCTGCCGCCTGTTCCGGCCGGGCGCCATCAACCCTTGGCGCCCGGAGCTCGTGCCGGCTCCCCCTCGCCCGGTCAGGCTCGGCCTCGGGCATGGGCACCACACCCGCTGCCCGCTAAGCGCGGCGCCCGTTAAGGCCCCTGGCCCAATGACAATTGGGGCCCACGCCCTAAACGATTTAAAAAGGAGAGAAGAGAATTTAGAAAATAAATAAATAAATATATTAATTAATTAATCGGTTAATTAAATTAATTAACTTAATTAATTGTGTTTAGTAAACCTAATTAAATAACTAATATAACTAATCTGTTAATTAATCTAATTAACTTGGTTAATTAGTTAATAGACAATTTAATTAATTCTGTTAATTCTAAAAATGATATAAAAGTTTAAAAATTAATATAAAATAATCCGTAACTCGGATGAAAATACTTTGTACATGAAAGTTGCTCGAGCGATGAGGCGGATCCGGATCGCAGCCCGTTAAATCCGCCACACATCCCTAGCATAGCAAACACGTAACTTTCCTCCGGTTCATCTGTCAAAACGCGAATCACCGGGGATACTTTCCGGATGTTTCCCCTTTCGGCATGCGACCTACTGCCGCGTTAGGGCACACCTAGCACCGCGTGTGCCAGGTTACGCTTTGTGATGCTTTGATTGCTCTGTTATTTATTGTGTTCCCCCTCCGTTACTTCTTTCCTAGACCCCGAGACTGCATGGCGACCCCAAGTTCGGGACTACGGAGCACCCGTCTCGCGCTCTACCGCGACACCCTCTCCCACCCCTTCCTCGCCCCTCCTTTTGCCACCGCCTTTCGCCACCGCCGCCACCGCCCCCTTCTTCACTTAATTAATTTGTTTTTACTACATGTTTTCAAGATCTTGACATAATGGCGGACGATAGAGTGACCCGATTATGGACAACTATGATCCGGACGGTGAAGCACATATGTTCGGCATCATAAACGGCGATAATCAATATGTGCCGACCGGAGAAGAAGAAGATGATATCTCTTCTTATCTGAACCTTGACGGTGAAGATGAAGGGCGCCGTCGACAAGAAGATGTCAAGAAAGCGTCGATAAGCAGCGATCTTCAAATGGAAGTAGCAACCACCTCCGCGCCGAGGTATATATATACATTGAGCCTCTGGTGATACAAACTAACTGATTTGAATAAATATGTGTGTACTAACGCGACTCTCTTTCTTATTTTAGCCCTCGGCGGATCGTCGAAACAATCGAGTACGTCGTCAAAGCGTGGCGCAACCAAGACGATGAAACAAGGAGAAACATGCACCATCGAGGTTGTCGACGATTGCAACCGGCAGGCTGGAGCCCCGCAAGAACGCCACCAAGTTTGTCAGCCAATGCGGAGCCATTGTTAGAGACAACGTCTCGATCACCGTCCCAGGAGTGGAATGAGCCAAAGAAGGCACGAATTGATGGTTTCACTTTTGTCGATAAGAGAACAAAAAAGATTGCTTCAAGAAGCTTATGGAACATTTCGTTCTACCTCCGGAATACAACAAATTCGATGAGGAGGGTAACAAGATTGAGGAAAACAAGGAGAGGAGGAGGCTAGTCAAACAGTTCGCTCTTCATAAGATGGCCGACGCATTCCGGAAATTCAAGCAAAATCTAGCCCGTGACTTTGTCAAGCGTAACAAGACTCCATTTCAAAGGACAATATGAGAAACTGAAACATGATTGGCCAGAATTTGTGAAGCAAAAGAAATCGGAGCAGTTCATTGAAATATCGAAAAAAAATAAGGAAAATGTGGCTAAGAAGGAGTACAATCATGTTATGGGGCCAGGAGGGTATCGCATTTTGGTGCCCAGGTTGGAGAAGATGGAGAACGAGATGAGGGCGCGAGGAATCCGTCCAGGTACGGAGGGATGGGACCCAAGGGCCAAAAGCTGGTGGTAATGCGGGCATGGGGAACGCTGAACCCGGAGACAGGGGAGTGTGTTTACTGGGCAAATTAATTAAACCCACCCAAGCCCTTATTGACGCAATGAAGGATGCTCAACGAGGAAGATCAAGTTCAACAGAGAGAACGACGCTACCGACAAAGCCCTCGGGAATCCTGAACAGGGAGGGCGTGTACGAGGCATGGGGCACATTCCGTGGAAAATAGGGTTCCCCAGGCGATGACCCGTCTGATTCTGAAGCCGTAAGAGAAAGATGGATCGGGAATCAGATGTTGTGGCGCGGTTGGCATCGGAAATGGATGTGATGAAGAAAACCATGAGTGTACTAGTAGCGAAAGAGATGCAGCTCGGGTGCAGCATGAAGATCATCCAGCGGATCTCGGAAGCCAGCAGCGGAGAAGCAGCGTGGCTTCCACGGAGGTTCCACCGGCTGGTGCAGATGCACCGACGATCGAAATTACTGCACCGGAGCCTCCGGTGGTCGAATTACTGCACCGGAGCCTCTCGGTGGTCGAAATTACTGCACGGAGCCTCCTCGCTACCCGTGGGCGATATAAAGTAGATGAAAGAATGTCATCTTTATAATCCTATAGGGAACATGTCCATGAAGGTAGCCATCGGCAGTTCTTTACCATGTTTACATGTAGCACTCCAACACAACAACCCCATTCAAGATGGCTATGCTCGTGTCACGGTGGAGGACATAGTCCAAGGGTTTGAGGACACAGAGATTGACATTGCTACACCAAGGGGAGAAAAGACTTGGAGATGTCAAGCGCCATTTCATTCTATGGCAAAAGAAGTTTATCAAGTTTCGAGCGAGGCGCCAAGGACAACAAGTCCACCCCCACGGTGGTGGTGGTGGCGGTGGCGGTGGTGGTGGTGGTGGTGGTGGTGGCGGTTCACCTACACCTCCGTCACGTCGGCCGACGCCGCCCGATCCACAACGTCCGGCGGGTGATCAGCCGCCCCGATCCTCGTCCGGCGGGTGATCGACGCCGCCCCAATCCACCTCCGACAAAGAAGAAGCAGAAGCAGTCCTGGATTATTAACCCGGACCCTTATGTACCTAAGACCACAAAGGTACCGGAGCCATCACTGAAGCCTCTCCCCACAAGGCCTTGGGAACGTAGTGCCGAGGAAGTCGACGCGGCCGCGGCTGCTCATTATGAGAAATGGAAGGCGGACTGCAAGAAGAAAAGAGAGCCCGAGCCCAAGCCAAGATATTACGATGAGCAAAAGAAGTGGGCTAAGTCATTTTTGAGCACACCGTCCCAAGCCGCGGAGAATCTGCCTAACGACTATGCACGTGAACTTCGCAGGCAGGCACTCATGTTCAACGAGAACAAAGAGCGGGAGAAGGCCGAAAGTAAAATAAGCGGGAAACAAGTTGCCCAGCTCGGGGAACAAAGTAAACAATCGATTGCCCCGCTTATAGTGGAAGCCTTCTGTCCGGATGACCCCGAGATCATACAAGCTGCGACAGCACATGGATTGACTGTAACGAGTGCCAGAGAACAAGCGGCCAACTTAGGTATTACTCTTTTCGTGAACTGTTAGGCCTTGATGAGGCGCCGATGAAGGAGGTAGTAATTACATATGTCAACAATGGGCCTCTCGTCGAGCCTGCGCTGGAAAATGATCTACCTCCACAAATGAATGGTCTGCTGATTTGGTACAAGGGTTAAATAAAAAATAAAAACGCCAATGAATATATTTATGCGGAAGTTAGACATGAGCATCACTTCAAACATTACTATGTACAAATTGAACTGAGTGAATTGTTCCAGCTTTTCAATCTGCGCGAGCTCGACAAATCTATCATCGATTTGCTACGTTACGTAAGTGATTTATTAATTTCTACCCCATCTCGTTCATATTGCCTGCACTATATATATGTCCTAACTATATTGTTGTGTCCGCTATTATACATGCAGAATGAAGATTAAGGAATGCAGAGTAAGGAACATCCATGATGTTGGGTTCATTGACCCACACATCGTTAATGGACATGTGTTGGAGCGTCACCCCGCCAACGTGGAGGCAGACCTGTGGCGGTTTCTTACAAAGCAGGAACTCAAAAGTGATATTCTATTTCCTTACCATTTTGGGTGAGTGTTTCTGTCTTGAGCACATTCTCTTTTGTTTACTCCATGTGCATGGTATGTGGCCGGCTAATCGATGAGTTATGCATGACGTACTGTGCATGTATCGTGTCCGCAGGTTCCACTGGATTCTGCTAGTAATTAAAGTTAACACCTCAGAATATGGATCCAAAGCTTTGGGCCGACATGAGAAGAATGCTGCAGAAGTAATTATTTTCATTCATTTGCGCTCTATATCGATCGGCCTATTTCGTTCATTTCCTAATATCAAGTAACTAATAACTCTCTTGTTCATTTAATTTTCTTTGCCTCGTAGGGTTTGGAGACGGTTCGTAGATACAAAGGTCGGTGAATTCAAAAAAGAGCTAGAATTCAAAATGTTAAAGCCTAAGAATGCTGGGGATATTCAGCCACCGGAGACCAATCTATGTGGATACTATGTCTGTGAGAGGATCCGGAGATACACCTCTGAGCGGGTTCCGAGTGATACCAATGCTCAGAGGAATAGCCTCCGGATGATGCTTAGTCCAGAAGCTCGCTTCCGACCACTTCAAGAGGAACTAGCTGGATGGTTCAACAGGGAAGTCCTTCATCCTAAAGGAGAACACTATTACGAGGACGTAGAACTTTATATGCATTAAATCATGTATGGAAACTTGTTCAAAATTGTATATGGTCATCCGATGATATTGAATATATATTGTATATTCCTCTTGAATTCTTTTTGGTTCTAATTTCAAATTTATTTGAAATTGTACATTCATATGCATGTATGTAGTATCGTAAAATATATGAAACTCCTTCAAAATTAAAATAAAGCACAAAAGAAATAAAACAATACAAATTAAACAGAAAACAGGTTTAGGGGGGGGGGGGCAAAAACCCTAAACCTGTGGCGGCCTTTAGTCGCGGTTGGCCAGAAGAACCGCGACTAAAGGTCCACCGCCTTGACGGTCCTTTGGCGCCCACGTGGACGGGCCGTTAGTCGCGGTACTTAAGCAGCCGCGTCTATAGGTGGGGGACTTTAGTCGCGCTTATTTGGTCGCGGTTGCGCAACCGCGACTAATGGCAGTTGCGAACCGCGACCAAAGGCCTTTTTTCCACCAGTGCAAGTGGCCTAGCTAGGACCCTACCGACGGATCTGTCGGATTTAACTCCGACAGTGGTGGCCCATACAGGTGTTGCTAGGTGAACGTTATGGCTTGATGGGACTTCAGATCAACACTGAAGTCGGTTCCGGCATGAGCTTCATGTTGGCACAACTGTTCGTCTCCAGCATCACCACCCTCGTCACCGACTCAACTGGCCACCTTAGCAAGGCGAGACCTTCACTCCGAGCCGGATCGTATGATACGGGAACAAGGAATACTCTGCGGACTGCGGCGAAGATCTGATCTTCCATGATTTGGCATCTCGCTGGATCAAGGAATAGCTGGAGCCAGTTCTCCCGATCTCAATTATCCAGTACTCTTGTTATGCGGTGAAGGACATTAGGGTCCTGATTTTGAGAGTCGCTTTGACATGCGACAACATGGAAAGAACATCAGGACGCTAATATTGTTGTTACCTGTATTGAGATGAAGGTTGTAGGGTATGGTATAATTTTTACTTTTCTTTCTGTATGTCATTCTCCCTAATGACGGATTGACATAGTGTCAATATACATATGTGTAATAATATATCCATGTTTTTTTCTTATGAAGTTACAAGGACTACATCTGTGATGGAGGATTGCAAATTTCTTCTTTTGAAACACCAAGCTCCAAATTTTGTAGGAACACAGTACAAACACATAGACTCGCATACATGCGCAAACATCGTTTCCCAGTGAACAAACATCACCGTAAAGGCTGAAATAAATCCCTAAAAATGTGAGGTCTCGCGCCAGATATATGATTTAAACCGGTGCACATATTTTACTTTAAACAAGTATTCAATTGGTATTTTCGGTAGAAGGACCACACATCTCTATGATAGTTGTTTTGCAAAACCTAAGATGCTTGAAAACCTTTTTCACTTCAATTGATTCCGAACATAAAACCTTTTTCACATCAATTGAGGCAACAGATGAGGGCGACGTGACAAGCGGCAGTGACGAGCAACCCCTCCAAGGCCGAGCCAAGACCTCACCGGAGACAGCGCTACGAGCGGCAGTGCGTCGCGATGTTGCAGGGTTGATTGATGTGGGTGGGGTGGGGGGGGGGGGGGGGTGCGGGCTCCACGAAAAATCGGATGGCCTGGGTGGTTTAGAAGGAGAAAAAGATGTGCGCATCTGGAGGAGGAAGAAGAACAGTGACGGTTGGCCTGAGGAGGAAGATGGATGGTGGGTCCTTAGGTCCACCGTTGGATTTTGATCCAACTTTGAAGATTTAGAACGAGAATTGAATAATTGATCATCACGTTTAATATTTTTTTAGGCATCTCTATTGGTCCAAGATATGCAGAGTGAGAGAGATGCAGCGAGGCAACGTGAGAGAGATGCAACGTTTAATCTTTCTTGCACCGTGAGAGAGGGAACGCGGAGAAGGCCAGAAATTGCAAGTAATTACGAACGAATTCAATGCATACCAAATACTCTATTTTCTAGTACGAAAACGCGAGCGCATGCATCCTGCATACACAATCCTCTCCCGCCGTATTCAATGCGCATTCAATGAATTCCAAAACTTTCCGGCCTGGTCTGCTGCTGCCAGTATTTCTAACCTTGGCTGGCACCTCGGGTTCTCCAAAACTTTCCGGCCTGGTTCTCCTCATAGCTACACAGAGAGTGAATTGCAAAAAACATCGACACTTCAGGCTAGGTTTGCAGGTACCATACATATACGAAATTGTGCCAAAAAACACTAAATTTTTTATAATTTTTTGCAAAAAACACTAGTTGCTTGTTTGGACCGTTTTAAGTGTGTTTATGACAAGGAGGGCCCGCATCCGTCGACGTGGCAGCACTGTTCACACAGCAACGCCGTTAGACGGCGTTACACGCTGCTGGCGCACCGGTTCGAGCCGGGCCGCGTAGTCTTCGAGCCGTACCCCGCCTGGTCCGCTCCTGTCACTCTCTTTTCCTCCCCCGCACTCTCTCCTCTCAGTCATGGCGACGGCTGGCGGCGCAGGCGGCGACTGCGGTGGGTCTGCCGGCGTTGGAGACGATGGTCCACCTGTGGGAGATATATGCGGGAGCTCAAACCCTAGCTGGCCGTCGGATACGAGCAGCCCCAGCCACAGCCCCCAAAGACTGCCTCGAATATATGCGGCAAGATCTTGGGCCAGGGCAGTGAAGGAGAATCCATTGGAGAGTCACCGGATTGCCTCGTCATTTGGCGGCGTCTAGTGAGTTTCCTCTTCCCTCTTCCCTCTTCCCTCTTCCCTCTTCCTGTAGATCGATTCTAGGGTTAGGGTTAGGTTTTTTGGCACTGTTAATTGGTGCTCTCTTAATTGTGATTTAGTTGCGGTTGATTTGTAGTTAACAGAGTAGCTAGTTGACAGAGTAGTTAACAGAGTAGCTAGTTGATGATGTAGTCAGCAGAGTAGTTAGCAGGGTACTGTACTTGGAGAGATCAGTTTGCATTGGTTTGACAGTGAAGTTGACTGGTTTTCAGAACTTGACAGTGGTTTTCAGAAGGTGTTTGTTGTTTTCAGAGTGTACTGTACTGTATTGTAGCAATTATAATGTTGATTACTCTGTTTTAGTGCTCTGTTTTAGGAATTATGCATTTTTTACAGTACATTGGTGCTCTGTTTTAGGAATTATGCATATTTTTACAGTACATTGGTGCTCTGTTTCAGTGCTTTGTTAATCAAGCTATTTTAATTTTTTGTGTGTAGTTTGAATGATGATGTTTGGGAAGTTAGAATGCACTTCCATGATAGAGACAACTTGGAGAGATCAGTTTGCATTTCAGACATAACATATTATACTTTGGTTGCCCTAATAGAGACAGAGGGATATGGGCTTAATGATTTCATGTATTTTGTGAGGGATCCTGGTGTGGGGATTACAGGAATGGATGAAATTTGTGATGATGATAAGGTGGATGAAATGCTTGACCATATTGCTAACAATGATCAGCATGTAGTGAACTTGACAGTGGTTAGGGGCACTGATCCAAGACCTGCAGATTTGAACTCAGGCTATCTGGTTGAGGAGCAGGTTCCTTTGAGCCATATAGGAGAGAACCCTGTGTATGTAGTAAATCCTTCTGGTGTTCTCTTAAGATCACCACCAAAAAGTATAATACAGAGTCAGCCAGAGCCATTGCAGTTCTACACTACACAGCAGAGCACAAACCATGATCTGGATACAAATGCTGCCATGGACCAATCCAATGCAGCAGATCAGGATGAACTGGAGACATTAATGGAGTTGAAGAGGAGAACAAAGATTGCCAAATTTAGGAAACATAAGATTGCAGCTGAGCATGTAAATAAGGTTAAGCAGAAGCTACCAATTCTTCTAATCAAGATGATTCAGATCAGGATGCAGATGAGGACTATCTTCAGAGGCTTAATGAGATGAGGAAGCAAAGAGAGGATCCACTCATTCATTTTGATGGAGACACTGATGTGGATGAACTGTATGAGGAAGATGAGGAAGGGAAACATGTGGAGGTGGAGCAAGAGGAGCAGGTGCACCAAGAGGAGCAGGTGGAGCACCAAGAGGTGCCTAGAAAGAAGAAGAAAGCTAGAAAAGGGCCAACAGAGAGGTCACATTCTAGCTTGGAACAGAAATTTGAGGATGTTTGGGAACAATCATCAGATGAGGAGCCAGATCTTGGTGTTTTGAAGCAGGAATATGATGATGGAGCTGAGGAAGTACAATTTGTTCTGCCCAATGGAAGGAAGAGCAGATCAGTGAGATCTTTGCCAAGGATCTGGTACAGTGAGGAGAGAGAAAACCTAGAGGAGCAGTTTTGCAGAAAACTTTATTTCCTAAATGTGTATCAGTTTAGGAGAGCAATTCAGACATTGCACATAACTCAGAATAGGAATTATGAGTTCCACAGAAACTGCAATGACAACATCATAGTTGTGTGCACAAATGCAAAATGCCCTTTCTTTATTACAGCTTCTGTTGTTGCAAATGAGATTACTTTTTGCATAAGGAAGGCAAATTTTGTGCACACATGCCCAGTAGTAGGAGAGAACACCAAGGTCACTGCAAAATGGGTTGCACACCAGTGTGAGGCAATGATGAGAATTGATATTGGCACACCAGTCACCACATTAGTGCAGAATTTGAAGAAGAAATATGGAGTAGAGATTTCCACCCATATGGCCTACAAGGCTAGGAAGCAAGCATTGAAGGTTGTCCAAGGAGATCAGAGAGGACAATACACTAGAATAAGAGATTATTTGCAGGCTGTGTTGGATACAAACCCAGGCTCTAGATGTATTGTTACTACTAGGCATGTACCAGAGCACCCAAGCAAAAACCCTAGGTTTCATGGCCTGTTTTTCTGTATAAGTGCTTGCAAAGAAGGGTTTTTGAATGGATGCAGACCATTCATAGGTACATTTCATTTACTAAGTTGTGAATTATTTATGTGCTCACATTACATACACTATGTTCTCACAATTGTCAGCTTTGCAAGGGTAGACGGTTGTTTTATCAAGCTATCAATAGGTCAACAGATCCTTGCTGCAACAGGAAGGGATGGGAACAATAATATCTACCCTATAGCATTTGGAGTTGTTGACAAAGAGGACAAAGACAGCTGGACCTGGTTCTTAACACAGTTTAAAGATGCACTTGGTGGAGAAAGTGGGAAGTTTGGTTATTATACCATCATCTCTGATAGGCAGAAGGTAAACTTCTCTTCTCATACAATATTGCACTAGGTTTCATGGTTTATAGGAATAATGCTTAGCTTTATTTCCCATTGTTTCAAACAGGGGCTTTTAAATGCAATAAACCATGTTTTCCCCAATTGTCCACAAAGATTCTGCCTTAGACATATCTACCAGAATTTCCAAACTGTTGGTTTTAGAGGTGATGAATTAAAGAAACACATGGATGCAGCTAGCTACTCTTATACTGAGAATGAATACCTTGATGCAATGAATGCTTTGAAAAGAGAGTGTAAGGCTGCTTGGACATGGCTTCACAAAATCCCTGTTCATACTTGGGCTAGGCATGCTATGGATTTTAATTGCAAAACTGACACAGTAGTGAACAACATCGGTGAGGTGTTTAATAAAATGATATTAGATGTCAGAGGCAAGCCAATAGTGACCATGATAGAAGGAATTAGGACAAAATTGATGGTCAAATTTAACAAGAATAGAACAAAGACAGAGACAGCAAATTGGGAGATTTGCCCTACCTATGCTGAAATGTTAGAGGAGACAAAGTACAACTCAAGGTGGTGCCAGACTTTGATGGCTGGTCCTAACATCTACCAAGTGACTAGTGGAGAAAACACCTACTCAGTGAACTTGCAGGACAGAACATGTGGATGTAGGAAATGGGATATGACTTCTATGCCTTGCCATCATGCAGTTTCTGCAATAGTGAAAGCTAAGTTGCAGCGAGAGGACTTTGTTGCTGATTTCTTCAAAAAGGAAATGTATAAAAAAGCATTTGCACATATCATATTTCCTGTGCCTGGTCCAAACCTGTGGCCAAGGACAAGAACTCAGGACATAGAGCCTCCAGTATTCAAAGACAAGGTTGGGAAGCAAACAAACAAAGAGGAGGAAAAACCAATTTGAAAAGCCAGCACCAAGAGGTACATCTAGGATGGCATCTATTACTTGCAACAAACGCAAACTTGTAGGGCATAGATACAATGTTTGCTCCAAGCCCCTCAAGGTAGCTCTTGCTATGAGAATGAACCAGCATCAGGTTAGTTATAGTAGCACCTCAATTCTCTTTATTTTGTCTCCATTGTAACTCACAAGCCTTAACTATTTTTGAAATGCAGCCTAACAGGTCACAGGCTTCTACTTCAACAACAAATGCATCTACAGCTGCTGCACCACCAAGGAAGAGGACATCTCCATCAACTGCTGCTCCTACACCTGCTGCCACTACACCTGTTGCTCCTCCAAGGAGGTCTCCTAGGAAGAAAGCTACACCTGCTGCCATTACACCTACTACTCCTCCAAGGAAGTCTCCCAGGAAGAAAGCTACCAATGCTGGTATAACCTCTACCTCTGCTGCAGGAAACAGGTCAACTTTTCAAGCTCTAACACAGAGTGGAAGAAAAAGGACTTCTTCATACAAGTTGAAAGAGTACTTCTATGCTTCTGGGAACTAGATGCCTTTGTCTTTGTTGGCATGTGATGTCTATGTGTTGGCTGTGAACTAGACTATGCCTTTGTTGGCTTTCAGACCTATGATGCCTATGTTGGCTTTCAACTAGATTATGCCTTTGTTGGCTTTCAGAACCTATGATGCCTATGTTGGCTTTGAACCATTGTTGGTTGTGAGAACTTGGATGTTTATCTTAAATGTTGGCTTAGATGGATGTGAGAACCTGAAAATGTTGGCTGTGATGCTGGTGATTCTGGTGATGATGTTGGCTTAGATGGATGATGATGATGCTTACTATGATTCTAGGGTCACTCGGCGTCGAAAAACCCACCAAAGTGAGTCTAGGGTCACTATGCATCGAAAAACCCACCAAAGTGAGTCTAGAGTCACTCGGCGTCGAGAAACCCACAAAAGTGAGTCTAGGGTCACTCGGCGTCGAAAAACCCACCAAAGTGAGTCTAGGGTCACTCGGCGTCGAAAAACCCACAAAAGTGAGTCTAGGGTCATTCGGCGTCGAGAAACCCACCAAAGTGAGTCTAGGGTCACTCGGCGTCGAGAAACCCACCAAAGTGAGTCTAGGGTCTATCGGCGTCGACAAAACCAACCAAAGTGAGTCTAGGGTCTATCGGCATCGAGAAACCCACCAAAGTGAGTCTATGGTCACTCGGCGTCGAAAAACCCACCAACGTGAGTTTAGGGTCACTCGGCGTCGAAAAACGCACCAAAGTGAGTCTAGGGTCACTCGGCATCGAGAAACCCACCAAAGTGAGTCTAGGGTCACTCGGCGTCGAGAAACCCACCAAAGTGAGTCTAGGGTCACTCGGCGTCGAGAAACCCACCAAAGTGAGTCTAGGGTCTATCGGCGTCGACAAAACCAACCAAAGTGAGTCTAGGGTCTATCGGCGTCGAGAAACCCACCAAAGTGAGTCTAGGGTCACTCGGCGTCGAAAAACCCACCAAAGTGAGTCTAGGGTCACTCGGCGTCGAGAAACCCAACAAAGTGAGTCTAGGGTCACTCGGTGTCGAGAAACCCACCAAAGTTAGTCTAGGGTCTATCGGCGTCGACAAAACCAACCAAAGTGAGTCTAGGGTCAATCGGCGTCGAGAAACCCACCAAAGTGAGTCTAGGGTCTCTCGGCGTCGACAAAACCAACCAAAGTGAGTCTAGGGTCTCTCGTCATCGACAAAACCAACCAAGTGAGTCTAGGGTCACTCGGCGTCGAAAACCCCACCAAAGTGAGTCTAGGGTCTATTGGCATTGACAAAACCAACCAACCAACGACATCAGATTCAGCATAAGTAGAAGATTCATACATAATCATAACTAATAAATACCATATTACACGATAGTGCTTAATGCTAATTAGGTACATTCCATAACCATAATTCATATATTACTAGATCATTCATCTAATAGTAGTCATTACATAACCATAATTATAGTACTCATCATCCCATAACCATGCTGGTGGTACTAATAAGCAGCATATTACATTATACTGCTCATTCATCTAAGATGGCTTTGATCCCATTCAGCTTCATCTTGGTCTGCTCGGCAACCTTCTCAAGCTCATCAATGTGGGCCTGCAACTTAATCTTCTCTTCAGCAAGCTTCAACTTCATGTTCCTAATGACTTTGGCTTGAGCAACTGTCAGGTTCTTGAGCATGTCATACTTCTCCTGCAGCTTGCTCTCATCAGGTTTGTTCTGCATCTTACCTCTCTCCATCTGAGCCCTCTGCTCCTGGGCATCCAAAAGGCCGTTGATATCTTCAACCAACCTCTCATAACTTGCCTGCAGCTTGATCTTCTGTTGTGTCAGATTGTGAACAGCAAATGAGCTTTCCAGATTATCCTCAATCTTGCTCCTCCTGCACTCTTCATACTTATCCCACAATTTGGTCAATGCATTCTCCATTGTAGCTGGCCAAAATGGATCAACCCATTCAACTAGCCCACAATTTCTTCCCTCCTGTAATTTTAGTGTTAAACAGGTATAAAGTAACACAATGCTACAAAGTAACAAATGGTGTAAAGTGCTCACTAATCCACATGCTATAAAGTAACAAACAGGTATAAAGTAACATAATGAGTTAAACAAACATGTATGAGCTAGCCATATGACACAATGAGTTAAACAATTACAGTGCTCACTAATCCACATGCTATAAAGTAAGAAGTCTCAATCAGTGCTCCCAACCCTATGCACATACTGGCATATAAACAATGACCTCCCTAACCCACTACTATCACAGAAAATACATAACTAATTAGCAACCTACCTAACAGGCCAGATCTGCTGACAACACTTTGCACATGCTCACATATAAACAATGACCTCACTGAGCAAGTAGCACACCAGATCTGCTAACAATAAAATCAGTACTAAACATTGACCAGATTAGCATAAATTTGGCACATACCTTCACAGCACAAGCAAAGAACCTCCTGCCAGTATGGATGCCCTGGAAAGCAACACGCCTCTCTGCTGGCAGGGAGTGTTCATTGCACAAAACATCAGGTTCAGTGCCCTCGAAATCAGAGTCATCGATGGTCTCAGGGATCTGGAGGTGCAAAGGAAAGGCAACAAAACTTCAGATCAAGCTCAACAGAAAAATCCCCAAATCGCAACCCTAACCCTAGCTTCAGCTCGAGCAACTCACCTTGATGATGCCCTCGTCTGAAGCTGAGTCGGCGTACTGGTGAGAGTTCTCGCTGCTGTCGTCATCAGACCAGGAAACCATGGCGACGCGGCGGCGACGGCGGTCGGAGATGTGGGAGGGGGCGGCGGCGGCGAACGAGCGGGAGCAGAGAGAGGGAGAAGGACGGGAGAGAGTGAGGGCTGGGGGTGGGGCCTGCACCGCTTCGGGGTGTTTGACCCGCCCGGCTCGAACCGGTGCGCCAGCAGCGTGTAACGCCGTCTAACGGCGTTTCCGTGTGAACAGTGCTGCCACGTTGACGGATGCGGGCCCTCCTTGTCATAAACACACTTAAAACGGTCCAAACAAGCAACTAGTGTTTTTTGCAAAAAATATGAAAAAATTAGTGTTTTTTGGCACAATTTCTTATATGTGTGGTACCTGCAAACCTAGCCTGAAGTATCGATATTTTTTGCAATTCACTCCTACACAGACCATCCCCCGCTCTCGACATCGCATCCCCCAACCAGCCAAGACGGCGTGATCCCTTTCTCTCGACACCATGGCGGCGCCCTCCACTCTTCGGAGAAGCCCGAGACTGCAGGCGAGGCTGCAGCAGGGCCGCATGACCGAACTGCCATCGGATCTCTTGCGGTGCATCGCCTAGAGGCTCCCGTCCGGCCAAGACGTCGCCAGCTTCCGGCTCACAGGCAGGCCCTGGCGCGACGCGGTGCCGCTCGGGGGCTTTGCTCCCCTTCTGATGCTGCCGGAGTCTTGGGACGGCAGCGCCACCTTCTACCGGCCGTCCGACGGCAAGATCCTCACGGCCAACCTACTGGACCTGCAAGGGAATGTTTTGTGCGGCTCGTCGCGCGGGTGGCTGGCGCTGGTGGACGAGGCAGCCTCCGTCACGCTCCTCAACCCCTTCACTGGCGTCACCGTCGCCCTCCCGCCGGCCAACAACAAACTCGGGGCGGCCTGCTTTAGAAGACTGTCCATGGACGTTGAGGAACGGTGGGTCGTCCATTCCTCTGCCAACTACATCGAGGTGCGTGCCATTACGCTAAGCAAGATGAGGGAGCTGCTGTTCCGCGACATCATCCTATCCTCGTAGCCCGAGTCTGCGGGCTGCGTGGCCATGGCGCAGCTCGCTTCATCTTTTAGCGTCGCCTTCTGACATGCCGCATCCGGTCGGTCGTGCACTGCCACGGCAGCACATTCCTGTCAATCGGTGAAAACCTCGGGATTTTCATCTGCTACGTCGCCGGTGCTACTCCGAGTGTGGCGGCGCTGTGGAGATGCTTCAGTCCGCCCGAATGGATCTGCCCCCGCAGCTACCTGCAAGTGGACGGCAAGCTTCAACTCGTTGGCACTGTGCTTGAGAATAACACCCGCCACACCCGGGTATACATGTGCGATGTCTTCGCCGGGAAACGGATGTGGTCTAGAGTGATGGATGTTGGTCATCGGACATTGCTCGTGTCAAATATCTTCATGTCAGGCCATGGTGGAGCAAGCATTGCGGGGCTCAAGATGAATTATGTATACTTCTCCGAACATCTGGATGACAGTCAAGAGGATCCAGATCATAAGTTGGCGATATCCGACATAGCCAATGGCAGGCCGGAGTTGTTATCTTATAAGAAAAAGGTCCAGGGTTTTTCGGAGGCTCTTTGCTGGATTCAGCCGAAACCAAATCTATGGCGACAAGGTACGTACATCTCTGTCCTGTTTATTATTTGATGTTGTTTTCTGTTGTATGTTGATCTGTGGGGCTATTAGATTCTAGAAATCAGATTGTCTGTCTTAATATTACATGTAGGTTTTCGTTGTAACTAGTTAAGCTATTCTGCTAATCATGATGCATGTGTTCGTTTCATTATTGTTAACGCGGGCGAAAATATATTAGATCTCGTACCTGCTGGATAGATCGGTACTCCATCAATGGTAAATGTGAGGACAGAATTAAGATGCCATATATATTTGCCTAGTTTGTCTAATTCACATCTAAATGTTTTTTAAGGAGGTCACATCTAAGCTGCCACAAATATATAATGCAGCAACAAAAAACAAAAAAAAACTTGGATTAAAAAACTACTCCAGTATGGTCATTATGATTTTGCAACCTCTAGATAGGGTTTATAGATTATTTAACTCCAGTATGTCATGCACTCATGTTCATTATGACGGGTATTGAAAAAAGGGTAGATATGTCATACTGAGTGCATATGATATATCGGTATGCGATTTTCAATGGTACTTGAAATTGGTCCACTGAATTTGTGAACTAATTGTATTTTTTTACTCACAAAGTCGATGTTTTTCATAGGTCTAGCTAGCGTTTGTTGAGATACTTATATATTCAACTGACTGAATTACGAAACGATGAAAAGTTCACATGAACACTACCTCATGTGTGATATAATAACGGTCAACAACAAGATCGTAGTTGCTTAGTTTTTGCAAATTAAGATTCAGTTTTAACTATTTATCTTTTTGAAATAGACATTATTGTGAAGATTTCGACCTCTTACAACTGTCCTCATGGTCCAAATTTCCAGCAATTTTTGTCGTCTATGTTTAGTTGTATATTTTGTTGTAACCACATTATTTGGGATGTTACAGTAATTGTTCGAATCACTTTTTGACTATAAATTTGATGATTATTTTCAGGAGGACATGATAATGAATGAAAGGTTCAAGATCGAACAATGGAAATCAAGCACTTTCTGAGCCTTGTGTGCAATGCAACAAGAAGGGTCGAGTGCCAACTTCGTAGTTCCTTTGTTCATGAACTTTAAGATTAAGTTTGGACTCAGTTATGCTACCTATATCTTACGTTTTCTGAACCAACTTCCATTTCCTTTCCGACTTTTACCTAAGAAAACACATATTTTCTATGTGGTTTGACTATTGAAGCATGTCGAAGATGATCATTTGATGTTCTCGGTTAAATATGGATTTTGCAGGGAGTGGTAGTATTTGATAGTATTTTTTTCTTAGGGTGAACTTCAATCTTCTTTTTCTGCTGTTAACCCAAACTTCTAAAATTTGCTACTATGGCCTGAAACCAAAAGATTTGTGTGCATATTTAACATTTACGTCCAATAGGGCTAGTTAAACATGTGAATCCCTTGAAATGATGGTCAATGTTGACATTGGTACAAAACTTGAAATCAATATCTAGTATGTACTGTGAATCATATCATACAAACACATAGTTTGAAATCAATATACTAGTGTACTTGAATGAACAACCATAACTTTAGCACATGTTTTTTTTTGGTATTTTACTGTTTTTGGTGGAATGATTGTTTGGAGACCCATACCGAACCTTAGTGGGTGGACTCATCTCCACACAATTACACCACTAACCAAGAGGTATCTTTTAAAGTTTGGGATGTGCTTTTTGTGAAATCCACTCAAAATAATTTAAAACTTTATCTTGGCAAGCAGTAAATAAGAAATTCGAGCAAAGTGTTCTATTGTACCATCCCTTGGTACATTTGGGAGGTTTTTAGAATACTTCTAGACATAACTTCAACCTCTTTGTATTTTCCTTTTTGCAACAGTTTATAAAATAAGCTCAACAGTTATAGTAGAAGCAATCAAACAGAAGCTGAGATTGACATAATTTTGCGTTCGCAACAACATAGTCGTGTACTTCTTTCCTCAGCAGATAGTTGATGTCAATCTTTGGTCATATGGGAGCATCCAGGCAGAGGCGGCAATGACGTGGGCTGCACCAACAGTGGATTCGCAATGCAGGCTGGAGTAGGGTTGGGAGTGACCTTCACCAGATAAGGAAACCATTCGTCACCTGGGATTAGAGCAGGGGGGAACTATGCCATTGGTCCCGGCCCAAGTAATATGTGCACATCACTGATTGTGCTTTGACCACGCCACCTCACCACTTTTGCTAACACTCCACGCCTCCTCCAACCACTGACCACACCTAGACGTCGTGCATCCCTCGTTTCGAGCATGCAGCCAAGTGGAATTGTGACATTGCTTCTGGCCATATGCACGAGCATGATGCCCTCGTAATCATTCGTCTCCTTTAGAAATTACTAGCTTCTGATTCTTAAATTCTCTTTGATTCAACTCCACTTGTTTTCCTTCTTCAGACAATTTATTAATGGTTTCGTTGTTAGGACGAGACTTTGACCTCCCATAAAATTGATGTTGTTAGGTTCATACTCAGAAGTACTTATATGTAGTTGTGATTTCGTATCACAAACATTACGTACTAATATTATTTTTTGGCTAAAGGGTTTGTTCTAATGTTACTAAATACTCAATGTATTCTGGAACAGAGGATTTGTTAGTAAAATTTATATGGCTCAAATAATCTTATTCATTCAAATAAATTGCTTGCGATGGCGAGGAACCAAGAGGTACTTGATTGTTTCTCGGTCCAAAAGATCATTAGGAGTAGAAAAAAACATAATTTTTCAAGCAAACCCATGGAATCTGAAGAGTAATACAGATAGAGATATCAATTTAATACACAAAATACACAATACACCATAATACATATAGTACAATCCATATCTAATTACAATTTATGCAATAATACACACAATTTATATAATATACTCCCTCCGTTAAACTTGACACATTTTGATTTTCTACAAAGTCAAATTTGACACATTTTGACCAAGTTTAAATAAAAACTATTTACATATACAACACAAAATATATACAATTAACACGAAAGTACGTCTTGTGATGTATTTAATCATATGTATTTGGTATTCTAGATGTACATTTTTTCTCTACAGACATGGTCAAAGTTAATAATGTTTGACTTATCAAAATATCTATACACACTACATATTGAAATGGAGGGAGTAATAGCTAATGTAATTCGACGTTGAGGTGGACATGCTCCCAGCCGTCAAAGTCATGGGCGAGGAAGGGTCACCGTGGGAGGCCAGCCACTGTCGGGGCTAGCTGTGTCGCGTCGTCCATGCCATGCCACCCCAGATCCATTTTAAACCAAGGAGGAAGAAAGGAGAAATGTCGGATGGCGGCGTGTGCTCTCCGTGCTCCCCTGATGTATCTCCCCGGTAGGAAGAAAGTGACTTGGCACGGCTGTGTCTTTGGCCTTGTTACACCGCCATACCAGGTTTGGGAATTTGGGATGGAAAGCCAGCAACAGTGAAGGAGGTTGGCCACTACGTGCTTCTTCCTGGCCGGGCCAGTGAACCAGTGGAAAGAGGAGAGCTCTTGTATCTTCATTGTCTGTGGTGGTAGTGGTGTTGATATGTAGTGGATCAAGTATGTAGTGGATTAGTACAAGTTACACGGAGCAAACGGAAACAAAATTAAACTAATATGAATTGCAAGAATATAGCAATCCCATCATGTGGCAGAGAAGATTCCATGGAATCAGTTCAAACAAACAATAAAGAATACGTTCAGCAAAAAACAAAAATATACACTAACCAGATCAGGAAATCATGGAGAGGTCTTAAAAGAGAGGAGGATATGATTCCAGGGCAGTGCATTCATCTCCATGACAGCAAAAGAATGCCGAAGAGTTAAATTTTGGTCTCATTCTACAATCCTAAATTCTAACAAACAAACTACAGTAAACATGATTACAAATATACGAACCTGGAATAGAATTTTAGAAGTGAGAAAATGGTGACAAACTCCCTCTAAATGTAGGCATTGGCTCAAACAAGTTGTTGGCCACTCATACACAGGTAAAGCGTGAAGCTAGAGAGAGAAAACTTAATAACTGGATTGCTACACAAAGATGCCTTGTACAGAATCCATACATGTTTTTGCTAGGGGAAAACTAGAGAAACGTTGTAGCATTGGGTACAGCAGCAGACATTCCTGACCCATGTAGAAGTAGCACATGCCAGTGACAAGCGCTCATAAGTGCATGTGCCACTGGTAATTGCAAAATTGCCAGTGACGAAAATAAAGTAAGTAACCAGCAAAAGTTCCGCACAATACAGGGAGCATTCTGGTGAAATATCAGCACGTATTTCTCTCGTCAGTTACTAGTGACAAGCATTTTGTGTACTCTTGCTGTTTCGAAATATAAGTCTTTTTAGAGATTTCAATATAGACTACATACGGAAGAAAATTAGTGAATGTACACTCTAAGCTATGTCTATATAAATCCATATGTAGTTCATATTGAAATCTCTAAAAAGACTTATATTTAGTAATGGAGGTAATACTAGTCACCGTTAAGGTGGTGGTTATAAATGTTTTAGCTGTAGTGAACAAGTATGCTTTTCTCTTGTTTGCCAAAAGTATAAAAGAATGTTTCTAGCTATTAAATCAAATGTCAAAAGGTGCTGAAACTTAACCAAAATGCTCTCTGAATTGTGCAAAACTTAATAGAGTTTTCAAAATGTTTGTGTTCAGTTTGAATATTGAACCCAAAATTTGATGCTTAAACTAAACTTGCATGTTGAGTTAATTGCACAAAACCACCACATTTGGCGTATCATTTAAAGAAAACCACGAGGTCACTAATTTTTACAAAAAACACCGCACGTTCAGTTATCTTTTTGCGAAAAGCACTGATCGAGTGATTTAGATCGTTTAATCACTTTCTGACGAGTGGGGCCGAATTGTCGGGAGCTGACTTAGCAAAATATTTACATATACACCCTTAGATCTTAAAAATTAAAGCTTCGAGCCCCTCCCCCATCCCCCCCGCGGACAGCAGCTCCTTCCTCACGCGCAACAGCTGGTGGGCACACTGGTCGGCGAGCCCCGCGATAGCGCAGGACATGTCCCCGCACATGCTGGCCATCTCCACAACCATGAGGGCCAGCAGCGCACTGTCGTTGACGGCCACGAGCCTCCGCACACCCTCGAGCCATGCCACCTAGTCCTTCTCACGCGCAGTGTGGATCCAGGCGAATGGCAGCAGGGACGTGGCGGTAGGGTTGACCAGCGCCGCGGTCATGGGCGTCGTCCTGGATGCAGATAGAGGATGAGTTGCATGAGAGAGTGAGAAGGGAGAAGGGAGAGATACATGGGAGGAAGAGGGGGCGGTGGATGTTCCCGGCGCACTGGTGAACTGGCGGCGGCGAGCTGTGGGGGCAGTTGAGGACGCCCAGGTCCGGTCGTTGGAGGCGGTTGGCGGAGCTCCGGCTGGCGGGGCTCCTTGGATGCGGCAGCGGAGCAGTTGTTGACCTGCAGGACAGCAGACCAAGGAGAGGAAAGAGGTCACGAGGAGAACAAAACAAAAAGGAGGAGGAAGAAGATGGTAGGCGGGGCAGCGGCGGTCGCTGGTGGCGAGGTCCCCGGAGCGCCGCGGGGGTTCGACAACTCGGCCTTTCCCGATCCAGAAGGGATCGAGGCAAGGAGGCGCGCTGCAGTTGTGCACGGCCAGAGGTGGGGTGTTGATTGCCCTTTTTTTTTAGATCTAGGGGTGTTTACATCAATTTGTGCCAAGTCAGCATATTACAATTGGGGCCCATCTGTCGGGAAAGTGCTTAAATAGGCTAAATTCCTTGATCGGTGTTTTCTGAAAAAAGATTATTGAATGCGTGGTGGTTTTTGCAAATAATTAGTGACCTCGTTGTTTTTTGCAAACGATGCCCCAAATGTGGTGGTTTTGTGCAATTAACTCTGCATGTTAGTATTATATATGTCGTTTGCATTTTTACCTAACACTTCAGGTTGAAACTCACAAGATATGTCCCAAATCATCAATAAGAAAGAGTTGAGATTTTACATGAATGCTCACCAAGGATATGTGGGGCTGTTTATATTGTTTTGAAAGTTATGCATTTTTATTATTCAACCCAATTTAAGTCTTAAAAAATAAAGCATATTTCTCGTGAACTTCATGCTCAAAAGAGCCATGGACTTACCAGAAAGCCTACTGAATTATTCTTAATTTACAGGAATATTTTCATTATGCACAGTTTAAATTCTGAATGCAAATTTTAGTATGAAGTTAAATAGTCGTGTTTCTCGCAAATCATGTGGCAAAAATAGAGAATGTTTACAGGATTGTATGTTATTTACTGGGATCTTTTGAAAGTTTATGCATAGAAATTTCTTGATTTGTCAATACTTTAGTTTTACGTGAGAAAAAAGGGCCGAGTCATTCATTGAAAAAATACATACAAGCTCAAGATTGATCAGATTAGGTGAAGTGACTAGAAAACGTATATGGACACCATTTCATGGCACTACATAATCCAGTACCAGTGACAATAATATGAGAGAGAGAGAGAGAGAGGGGGGGGGGGGGGGTATCTTAAAAGAGTACTTATCTTAAAACGTTTTAAGAGCTCGGGTAGGATAATGTAGACTAAACTCAAATCGGCATTATAAATTAAACTCCGCTACAAACTGTTTTTTCTGAATAAACTCCGCTACAAACATATAAGTTCTGAAGGGCAAAATAAACACGTAAAACGTCCAATAGAGCACACAATTATTCTGGGCGGCCGACAGGCATCTTGCACGAGGATGGCCTATTGACCGACTTTGCAAGCTTACGACCAGCAACCCGAATCTGCTTTGCATGTGCACCTTTTAGCTAGGAAAGTGTGGCGCCCCTTTGTTGCTTCGCACTGAGAGATGGCTGTCATTAGAGCGTTGTCCATGTCGAGTGGTGCTGGAGGATATCGCGTGCTTCGTGCCCAAGGATAAGAGAAATAAGAGCATGACGCTGTCTTGTTACGTATGTGGTGTGGCACATTCGAAGGAGCACAAACCGAAGAACAGTTGATAAGAAATCACGGTGGCGAACAAAGTTAGAGATGACATTGGCCTCCTGAAGGAGGCAAGAGAGATGTAGTTTGTCTTGCGTAGGGGAATGGCCCTATACGGTCCCTGTTGTATTTCCCTTTTCAGTTTACCTTGTTCCTTAGCTGGTCTTTTTTTTTTGAAAGATCCAGCATTGCTGGCTTTTCATTGATTAAGCAGGGAGCATGCGGGAAAAAGTTCATGATCAAGTGATCATGGTGGGGGTTACAGAGTTGGCGTCACTAGTGGAAACGCCATTTGACCACAAAAAGATGGCACAGAAATCAGCCTGGGTCACCAAGTGGTGTTTCCAGGCATTTGGCCCTGGCAAGCCTCCACGAATCCATGTCTTGCCTTATTGCTGCAAGGATTTCTCCACTCTGTCGTTGGCGATCTCTGAAAGTTCTTGCATTCCTCTCCAGCCATATATGTCAGGCCACCAGCATTAATGTGGACTGCACCCTTTTCCTGTTTGCCGTTCCGGCTGCGCGCATGGCATGCCTGAACCGTTGCTTTGACGATCCTGAAGGTGCGTTTGGTGCGGCTAAGAGACTGGCGCAACCCGGCAGGGAGGCAACCTTTCGCCAAACTTCCTGAGACAGCGGGCACTCCCCGAGCTGATGAACTGATGATTCGAGGCTTCGCATGCACAACCGACAGAAATAGCCATTTACCCAGCCCCTCCTCTGCAATCTGTCATTGCACCATAATCTATCCTGGAGCAGCAGCCAACAGAAGAACTTCATCTTGCCAGGAGAGCAAGCTGCCCATAAGAGGGCCTTGCTATCCGTCTGTTGTGTCTCCACAAATTGGGCCTTGTATGCCGAGCCAGCTGAGTACTTCCCGGAGGCGTCAAATATCCATTTGATGCTATCTTGGGTCCCTGCTTGCAACTGCGTGTTTGCACCTGCAATGACTCGCCACATGAGAAGGAAGTTTGTAGCGATGTCGTCGTAGCCTCGATGCCGCAGATCCTGAATCCATGAGTCATTATGTAGCGCAGCCGCCACCGTTTTCTGTTTTCCTCTCGATCTTTTGAACAGGTCAGGGAACAAGGCGGCCAATGGTGGCGAGGTGAGCCAGGTGGAGCTCCAAAAAGAGGCCGTCGTCCCGTCGCCGAGGGTCACTGTTGTGGCAGCAGCAAACAGAGCCATGTCCTGCTGATCGCATGGCAGTTCAGTGCCTGCCCACTGGCGGTATTGGTGGTGCTAGGCAAGCCATAGCCAGCGCAACCAGAGAGCTCTGGAGAATTTGCTCAAGTTGTGGATTCCCAATCCCCCTCTATCCGTTGGCGAGCAAACCGTCGTCCAGTTGACCTTGCATTTTCCTCTGGCGAGGTCATCATCCTGCGCCCAGAGAAAACGCCGCCTTGCCTTGTCCACTTCTATGAAGAACTTCTTCGGCGCTCGCAACACCGACAGGGCAAAGGTGGGGATCGCCGTGAGAACACAGCGAACTAACACCCTTCTACCTGCAATTGATATTAACTTCCCTTTCCAGCCTGCCAGTCTTGCTCTGATTCTATCAAGCACAAATTGCAGATGCACAAGTCGCAGTCGTCCCAGCCTGATCGGAATACCAAGGTATGTTATTGGGAAAGGTTTGATTTGCCCTCCAAAATTCTGCGGTATGAGGTCCAGGTCCAGCTCTTCGCATCTGATGGGGCTTACTGAAGATTTTGCTTGGTTGAGGTGCTGGCCAAAGGCGTCACCGAACAGCTCGAGGAGTTGTAGCAGCTTTTCAATTTCCTCCTTGTCTGGGTTTGCAAATATTACTGCATCATCTGCATATAGACTAACTTTGAGTTTGACATCTCTACCCGGCAATGGTGCAATGATCCCATCAGAGGCCCCCTTGGAGATGAGACGGTGGAGGGGGTCAATAGCCAAGATGAACAGCAGGGGGACAACGGATCGCCCTGCCTTAGGCCTTTTCTGTGTTTGATCGCTGCACCCGGGATGCCATTCAGCATGAAAGCAGATGAGGAGGAGGAAAGCAGAAGGGCAATCCAGTCCCTCCACCTGGCGCTGAAGCCCAAGACTGTGAGAAGTTCCAGAATGTATTCCCAAGACACGGAGTCGAAGTTTCGTGCAATATTCAACTTGATCAGGAGGGCAGCCTTCTTGCGGTGCAGGGACCAGACACAATTTTGGACATATAAGAAATTGTCTTGCAGGCATCTTGACTTCATGAAAGCACTTTGGGCTGGCGAAATGAGTGTGTCCATAACCATTGAGAGGCGCATGGATAAAACCTTTGCAATAAGCTTTGGGATAGAGTTGATCAGACTAATAGGCCTGAAGTCTCAAACTCTTTCTACACCATCCTTCTTTGGCAGCAGCGTCACTAGAGCATCGTTAATGCGCCCAAAATTTGCTCCAGATAAGCTGTGAAACTGCTGAAACATGGCCATAACATCTCCTTTGTTTATGTCCCAGCATGAGCGGAAGAAAACTTCGTTAAAGCCATCAGGACCCGGTGCCTTCTCGCTTGGGGAGGCAACCACGGCAGCCCACACCTCCTCCTCCGTGAGGGATTATCCATCCCTGTTGCCGCCACCCTTGGGAGCCCCAGCTCTTGCCAGTTCAGGGTGCAAGACCGCTGCTCTTTTGTGCCCAGAATGGAGCAAAAATGATCTTGTATAATTTCTGCCTTATCATCATGATCCATTGCAAGGCTTGTGTCAGTTCGTAGATGGTGGATAAAATTCTTCCTGTTTCTCGAGTTGATCTTGGCGTTGAAAAAGGAGGTGTTTGCATCACCGGCCCGCAACCAAGTCACCCGCGATGCATGTCTCCTTCGCGCCCGCTCCACCGCTGCAAGGCCAAGCACCCGTTGCTTAAGCAGTTTCCTGAATCTGAACTCTTGTGGCGTCAGTTGCTGCGTCTCCATGGCAATATCAAATCTCAGGATAAGCTCATTTGCCATATGCAATTGCACTTTGGCATCGCTGAAAACGGTCTTGCTCCACAGCTTGAGGTCCTTTGCCACTCATTCCATCTTTGTTTTGATTCTGGCAAACGCGCAGGACTGGTTTACTGGGCGCTGCCAAGCCCGTTGAACTGTTTCTCTGAAGTGGGGGAATTTGGGCCAGAATCCCCAGAACCTGAACCTTGCCCGGGTTGGGGGAGCTGTCACACTAGCATGCATCAGGGGGCAGTGATCGGAGCAGGAGGATGATGCATCCATCAGCAGGTATGAGGGGAAGAGGGCCTCCCAAGCCGTGTTGGCAAAGAATTTGTTGATGCTAACCAGCATTGGTGACTCCCGCTCGTTGCTCCATGTGAAACGCCTATTTTTACACTTAATCTCTCTAAGAGATGCTGCATCCATAGCCCTTCTAAACCTACCCATGATTCGTCTATTAAGGTTTAAGTTTCTTTTATCCCTAGGCTCGTAGATGACGTTAAAATCGCCGTTGATTAACCACGGGGATCCTCCGGGCGGTGCACTTCTAACCAGTTCTTGCAGAAAATCCTCCTTTCTAGCGTCGTCCGTTGGGCCGTAGACAGTGGTAAGGAAAAAGCGCTCATTTGTGCTAAGCACGGTGACCTGGGCCGTGATGCTAAATTCACCTATCGCCTGCGAAACTACAAAGATGATATCTCTATTCCAGAAGATTGTTGCGCCATCGCGGGTTCCAATCGCTGGAAGAACAATGCAGTCCTGAAGGGTGCTGCCTCCTATATCTAACACCATCTGTCGCGACCAAATATCTATTTTGGTCTCCTGCATACACAGGATGGCGGTGCTATGTGATGCCGCAATCTCGCAGACCGATTCTCTCTTTGCTGGCATGCTGAGACCCCTAACATTCCAGGAAACAATACTGCAGTTTGTACTACTCATGGGGCACAAAGATTTTTCTCCAGGAGCAAATCTTGACTACTAAGCTTAAGATACACCACCTTACAATCAGGGCTGCTTGGCCATGCCACCAATAGGCCCCAACTCCCGCCGGCAGAGAAACGCTACCACCATCCTAGCACTACGAAGCAAACCTAACTCGAGCCGGCTTAAGGCCAGCCGCCCCTGGAGACTACAATGACTAAAAGCGGTACACATGATCACACCTGGGCCGCCATGGCTGCTCCTTTAGGGCCAAGAAGCCCCACTGCAATGCAGAGCGCTTCTTTGTTTAGGCGGGTGAGCTTGGCGAGCCCCTCCATGTCTTTCTCCATGAGGGGTTCCTCAAACTTCTTGACCAGCGCTGCCGCCGCCTTGGAGTCCACTTGTCCTTGGGGCCGAGCAGACCCAGCTCGCGCACAATCCTGAGAGCAGCACGGTTGGCGACAGGTGATGAAGTCATGTACCTGGGGTAGGGTCATAGACCTGCCCAAAGGTACCCTCCACAAGGACACTCGCAAGAGAAGCGGCCTTCCAGTCGACCTGGTAGGTTTCCACTCGACAGATTCAAAGACACTCGACTATGAAGACCCACTCGACAACCAGGAGTCGAAGAGCCACTCGATGCCCAAACGGTCTGTAGTTAAATAGCCTTTATGATCTTAATGACACTTTATGTAAGGCGTTACCAGTAACGCCTAGCTTTAACACCTTAAACCCTCTACTACGTGGGCTGGCTGGGGTCCTGGCACAGTCTATATAAGCCACCCCCCTCCACAGGTAGAAGGGTTCGCACCCCTGTAACACATACGCATATAATCCAGTCGACCGCCTCCGGGCTCTGAGACGTAGGGCTATTACTTCCTCCGAGAAGGGCCTGAACTCGTAAATCCCTTGCGTATACAACTACTCCATAGCTAGGATCTTGCCTCTCCATACCTATCCCCCATTCTACTGTCAGACTTAGAACCACGACAACAGGCACCTGGGAGGCGTTGCCGGCTTGCCTTGCACTCTGGCGGGTTGGCACTGAAGTAGCCCTCGATCTTGGAGGGGCAGATGGCCGCTGCGCCGGCGCCTTGGCAATGACGGGTGGAGGGATGTTGGTGAAGAGGGAGCGCATTGCAGAAGGTGGGTCGCTTGCGTCGATCGCCAAGTGCTGCACTTCTTGAGTCACCGCGTCAAGCTGCACTGCGACAGAGGATGCTGGAGCTTGTGCCTGGCATGCCATGGTTGATGGGCCTCCATGCTCTGCCACCAACAAGGTTGCAGCAGCATCGACTGGGGTCTTCTCCAAAGGGAACTCGAGCGGCTCCACCAGAGCCACGGCAGCGGCAGAGTCGACCTCCTCAGCCAGCCCAAGCGATGCAGCCGGCGTGACCAGGCCCCTGTCCTCCTCGAAGAAACTTGCCACCGGGTCTGGGGAGAGGAGTCGAGCCGTTGTAGCGACCCTGGGGACCGTCGTCTTGCTCTTGACGCGGGGCGCCGCCGCCTGCCTGCCCTTCCCTCCGGCAGGGCGCTGACGACTGGTGGGGGTGCGGCTCCGGTGGCGATGCTCCTGGGAACCCGTCCCCTGCTTGGGGTCCTTGCCATGGTCGTTGCAGCCCCGCCCAAGCAGGGTGTCTTTCCACGAGCGCCGGCCGCCGTCGTCGTCTCCATCATGGTCGCGCCCGTGGCCGCCAAAAGGCAACCCATGGCAGTCCGTGGAGGCAACCGGGGGCCTCTGGCGCTGCTCCTGGCCTTGCGGTGCCGTGCCGTCCTCCACCTTCATGTACCAGGTACCAGGGTAGACTGCCGGGAAGGGGCGGTCATCGGCTCCAGACTCTGAAGAGGGGAGACTGCTCTAGGGTGATGAAGAAGAGCGCGGCGAGAGCAGAGTCCAATCTTCCACGAGGTCCACGTGAAGCAGCAGGTCGCGGCGCTTCACCCAGGGCGGCGGCGCGATGTCGTGGCTCGGCGGCGAGAAGCCGAGCATCTCCTCTGTTATGCCAGCACCACGCTTGATCACATTAGCTGGTCTTATGTTAATATACTGTTTCTTTCTCGCAGAGCTCCAGCTGATTCCGTAAAAGAAGTGGAAACGGTTCATACAGCAGGCTGAAAAGAACGCTTCATTGGACGCGTGCATCATTGTTCCATTGAACTAAATCCTATGGCTGGGACGTGCTTTACTGGAAGAAGGGATTCGGGTCATGTATTCACCACAACGCCTGCAACTTTATATCTATCCTTGTTTTCTTCCTACTTGCAACTCGGCTTCTCCTCCAAAATTGAACACCGAATCCTCCCTCGCTCGCTTCCCCGCAGCTCGGGCGGTCCTGACTTTTCTGAGGCCCAGGGGCAAGCTTCAGAAATGGGCCCCATCAAAGGTTCAAGGCAGCAACTACAACATAGTAAATTTTTCACTCATGTAGCGCCCCCCCCCCCCCGGGCTGAACGCGAGGGGGAAAACACAAGGACGGCCGGGATGAACCAAAGACGGTTCAGAACGAGGGGCACAATTGTCTTTCTTGCCACCGCGTATAGCCGTCGAGGAGCCCTGGGAGGCCTGTACGGGCCCGGTTAGATCGTATGCCGGGCCATATACGTACTTGTATACGGCGGGTGTTTCATTCACTACAAGAAATATGTCAACTAGTGACCTTCTGTCAGTGACCCTGGAAGAATTGGTCATAGATCTATGACCATTTCAGATCAATTGGTCAAAAGCTGTTCGGGGGGCTCCAAACCCTAAACAATAATGACCTCGTAATTTCCTTACACGAAATGGTCATAAAGCAGATAGCACAGGCCCGCTGCCTTATTTCTAGCTGATCATGACCAATATAGATGGTCATAACCTTGTAAATTATGGTGGGTTGCTATGACTAGGCGCCACCTCATCAGTTTTGCCTATGTGTCATGTCCATGTGGCAGTTTTTGCCCTAGGTTGTGAAGCAACCTATATTTCTGTCATTCCAAAAATTCCCAAAAAAAACTCTCATAAATTCTTTGGGTCATATCTTCGTCAAATATGTAAAAAAACTTCCTTGCGTAGTTCAAAAATAATTCAAAAATATTCATTTTCCTATTCTGTTCAGACAAACACTTTGTGAAGGAAGTACCACTTTGGCATGTCCAAATGTATCCATTTTCTACAGTGCTTTCCTCTACCCAAACAACCATCCTCCACCAAATGCCAGCTCAATCCATTCATTATTTTGAGCCCGGCTTCAACATTCGTATTTATGTCCAGTGTGGTACTGTGCAAAGCAAGTACCACCTAGGCTCCTCCTTTTGAGCTGAAAATTTGTGAAGACGGTCTTCTTAGTAATTGATCATCCTCAGCCAAAACTCAAACCCATTAGCCGTGTGCATTTCCCGTACCGCTAATAAAACACTTGGCTGCTTATTCATGTTTGAGCATCGATCGGTCTCCTCGTGAGAATCTTATGTTGTGATTTTCTTCCTAGCACCTACCTGGGGAGTGCCCAACCAACTAGACATGCCTAGGCAGCCCAGCACACATGCAACGCCACGATCATGCGGTGACCACGTGGCGGGCATGCGAGTTTACGCGCTCTAGAGTTGGGGCCCTCGGCCACTGTCCAAACCTCGACGTATCGCAACCAAACCATGTATTTATGATTAAATAGGTACTTATGTAACTAGAATTGATTTTTGGAAAAAATAAATAGCAAACTATGAGGCAGCTGCAGTTCAAATTTGACCCGCTTCAAGCTGAATCGGCAAGGATTTGTCTTTTTCACCAGAGGTGGATCAAAACTTTTGAGACCCAACCATTTTTTCAGTTGTGCATTAAATATGGCCTAGTATTTTATAAAATTGATTTTGTCCAATTTTGCAACAAATATATGGTAGGTCCTTCATAAAAAAAACTCATTTCAGGCACTCGGAAAATGGAAAATGAATTTTCTGTGCAAAGAAAATGAAAACTTCCTTAGGCAACATTGTTTGCCATTCCAAAATGCACCCTTGTGCACAATATGAGATCATTTGAACAAACTATGCCATGAATGTGGCCATAAGATTGATCATTTGGCTTGAAAGCCATGAATCTTCACGCATGATAGCTCATTTAAAGAACACTTTTTAAAATAATTTCCATTATTACAAGTTTATTATTTTCCCTAGAAACTTGGTCACATATAATGACACAATTCGAAGGTTTTCCAATTTTTTGATTTTTTTTTGAATTTTTATGCCCGTTTCGAAATGCGGTCAAACGGCGGGCTTGACCGTTCCTAGCTAGTGGTTGAATCTTGGAAAACTTTTGATGTTTCTCTAATTAAATAGATACTTATGTACCTAGAAATGATTTTTGGAAAAAATAAATAGCAAACTATGAGGCAGTTGCATTTCAAATTTGACCCGTTTCCAACTGAATCGGCGGGAATTTGTCTTTTCCACCAGAGGTGGATCAAAACTTTTTACACCCAAGCATTTAGTCAATTGTGCATTAAATATGGCCTAGTATTTTAGAAAAATGATTTGGTCCAATTTTGCAATAATTATTTGGTAGGTCCTTCACAAAAAAACCTCATTTGGGGCACTCGAAAAATGGAAAATGACTCTTTTGTGCAATGAAAGTGAAAACTCCCTTAGGCAACATTGTTTGTAATTCCAAGATGCACCCTTGTGCACAATATGAGATCATTTGAACAAACTATGCCATGATTTTGGCCATAAGATTGATCATTTGGCTTGAAAGCCATGAATCTTCACGCATGATAGCTCATTTCTGAGAACACTTTTTTAAAATAATTTCTGTATTACATTTTATTATTTTTCCAGAAAACTTGGTCACATATAATGACACAATGCGAAGGTTTTGCAATTTCCTGATTTTTTTGAATTTTTTATGCCCGTTTTAAAATGCGGTCAAAACGGCGGGAATGACCGTTCCTAGCTAGTGGTTGAATCTTGGAATTTTTTTGGTGTTTCCCTGATTAAATAGATACTTTTGTACCTAAAATGATTTTTTGAAAAAATAAAGAGCAAACTATGAGGCAACTGTAGTTCAAATTTGACCCGCTTCCAGCTAAACCGGCAGAAATTTGTCTTTTTCACGAGAGGTGGATGAAATTTTTTGACATCCAACCATTTGTTCAACTGTGCATTAAATATGGCCTAATATTTTAGAAAATTGATTTGGTGCAATTTTGCAACAATTATTAGGTAGGTTCTACACAAAAAAACTTTTTTGCCACTCAAAAAATGATTAAAAATAGCTAGAAATATGAAAAATGCATACAAATTGGTCCTAATCCATAAAATGTGGTCTAGCTCTAGTGAAAGTTTGTGTGGTGCCCTTTTGCAAAATAGTTTTGATAGCTACTTCATAAAATCCCTCTATTTTTAGTATTTGAAAACTATTTTACATCACTGATTTTCTGAACCAATCATAACTCTGTCCACGGATCGATGACATGGCGTCCATCCATCCATCCAGCCATTTCTCCATCCCACATCCATCCATCCATCTATCTACAGAAAAGAAGAAAAAAAAGAAAGAAAAGGAGATACCCCCCACCGGAAGCCCAAACCCTAGCTCAGATCCCCTCCCCCCGTCGCCCCCTTCCTCCCTCGTCCTCATCTCCTTGCCGCCATCTCCTCTTCCCTTCCAGATCACTGTCGCCATCTCCTTCCCCACCCCTCCCTGCACCCGCAGCGGCTCCCACCCTCCCCGCACCCGCGCACGCAGCCGTTGGCTCCTCCAGCTCCAGGCGAGGCCGAGCCCGCGGTCTCGCTCCCCAAGATCGCGCCGGAGCCCACGGTCCTCCTCCACCTACAGCTCGTCTCCTCTCCGGCCACGTCGCCGACCTGTTCGTGGTCGGGCTTCAGCGAGCTGAGCAGCAGAGCACCAACGACTCCTCCTCTCCCCCCTGCAGCCGCCTGCCGCGCCAACCTTCCTCCCTCCTTCCTCACCAACAAAACCCTAGCCAGCAGCCATGGCTAGGGTTTGTGCAGTTTCTCCCCATCCAATCAGGCGAGTCTCCCTCCTCCTCCCCGCTCCCTGAACCTTAGCCACTCCAAACCCCTGACCCCTTCTTTTCTCGTCTCTGCAGGTAGACCGCGTCGGCAAGCGACCATGACGACGCCCGGAGAGGAGAGGAGGGCCTTCTCCTCACCGTGTAGCCGCCGACCTTGTCCGGCTCGAGGAGGAGGAGCAAGAGGGGCGCACCCATCCACCACAGTCGCCGTCGTCAAGGACTTATTTCACCTAGACCTCTAAATCCACGGCGCCGTCGTCCAGCCACCCAAGGTGAAGGTGCCCCCAACTCCCGTCCTTCCCCTCTCCCCTCCTTGTTTCATTCGATCTAGCAGCCATGGATTTGGGTTCCTCAAGGTTGCCTAATTACTCTACCATGTGTTCCTACTACTAGCTCTAGTCGTGGATGCTGGGTAGCTCCCTGTTTTCTCTGTTTTTATGTAATCCTAGATAGAACCATACAACTGTGGATGACAAACACTGCAATTTAATCTAAAATTTTATCATGATCCTAGCAAATACTCCTCAAATTACTGTAAATTATTGGACGATTAGGGGCCAGTGTAGATGCAAAATAAGGTTGCACTTTTAGAGGATATAAGACACTGATGTTGGATGCTTGGTAGTTGTCTTCTGTTGTGTGCATGTCGGTACTAGCAGTATGTTCGTGAGCACCGTGCTGGTGTTAGTCGCAATGATCAAATTCAATAGCATGACCAAGCATCTAACATGATGCATATTTATTAACAAAAATGGTAATGCATTTTGCTCATACCAGGGTGCTCGATTTAGTCTGTTGTGAATGCTAATAGACCATGATAACTTGTATATTGGACCTTCCCCCTCTCTCTGTTTGACTCGCTCAATCTCTCTCTATCTTTCTGCAGGCGCCGCCGGATTAGAACTATACGGCTTAGCGGGTGGCCCTATTTTGCTGACGGGAGAGGAGCTCTCGTCACTGACCCCTCTTCTCCACTACACGTGTTCAACAGAAACTGTTTTAGTTTGTCATACATAATTGACTATGCTTATGTTGGTTGTTATTGAGTGTATAATTCATTAGATTAATTATTTGTTTTGAAGTATAACTGAAAATTCATATATGTATTTACATTCATTGAAAGCATATAATCAATATCTGGTCTGATGATTTATGTACTGTTATCTCAAATAAAAAAGCATATAACAGCAGCAGTAGCACAAATTTAACTGAAATCAATTAAAATTTCTAGAATCTCTTCTTGATCTATAATGTTTTAGTGCAACAAAGTCATACCGAGTGAGGTCCATGTGGTGCTCTGAGATGCTCTTGATGGTTTGTTGTCAAGACCGATATCCCCTGTATGTCATGATGCTGCTAGCTTGTTTCAGTCCAGTATCTCTTCTTGACAGTCTTGTTAACATAATTCAGTCCAGTAACTCCAATTAATTAACTTAATTTATTTTTTTAATTAAATTACATTAAAGCCTTTCCTTTAATTATAATTAAAGAAGGGTTTCAGTTTAATTAAACTGGACCGGCTTTGGGACTTCTATATACACAAATCAGTACTGAAGTAGGTCTGTATGATCTCCTGTTAGTAAAATTACAGCATAAATATCTTCCCACGTAGTTCTGCTATTTTTAGTTTGGGTTGAAGTGATTGGTAGGCCTAGTGGTTGTGCGATTCTATGATCCTATCCTGTAAAATTTTTATGCACACCTCATATGAATCTGGGATCTTATCCAGTGAAATTTATATGCATGTTCCACTCCACTATCTACACATTTACTTAGTAATACATACTTCTGCACTTCTGTTATGCTTCTCTTTGTTTGTATGAGGCGGCCAGGCTGACTATTTTGTAGCAGTCTGCTTCCATAGTGTTTGTATGGAGTCAAGATAATTGTGTTTTCGTCGACAGTAGGTCAGCAGACACCGCTCCTGCTATATAGGCTAAGCTGCCGCCAGTGTTTGTGCGATGTTGCCGGCTTAGAGCATCATCTCCAATAGCTGTTGCCTGTTGATGTGCTTGTTGTGGTGTCATGTGCTTCTCCTGAATCTGTTGTACGCTTAGCTGATTAAACGTGCAGTTTTTTAGTATTTTGGTCTGATGGTGTTTCTTTTTTTGGCTCAAGTGCTTAACTTATGAGCTTATGTTGAAGTGTGCTGATTTTGCACTATTGAAATTGATAGGAGATACTATGGATGCAAGATTCATTGTTTGTTCTTGCTCACTATGTGCTTAACTGATGATGATTATTGTTGTTAGAAATTATGATTGCTTGTGTCTTATTTTTCTTCTGTAATGATGATATGAAATATCACGCAGGTCCTTATTGGTGCTGCTGCTGTTGCTATGGTTGTCGGAGGTGTTGCTGCCGCATCTGGCGGAGCTGCAGTCCGAGAAGGTCAAGGATGAGCTGCAGTCCTGTTGTTGTGGTTGTCTTCTAAGATTTGCAGTGTCAAGGTAATCTCACTCTCTCCGACCCTGGTTGTCTTGTGGGTACGGTTGCTGTAGATGGTGGTCTGTGTGGATCTTGTTATACTGAGGGTGTTATGCTGGTGGTGGCTTGAAAGAAGGGCAGAAATGCTTAGCAATCTATTTCCTGTAGTATTTAACTGTTTACATTATGAAATGTGTGGACAGTAGGTATGTTTCCCAGGTTATATGGTAATAATTGTACACCTTATCGTTGAGTTTGGTTTGTGTTTATAGAATGACAAGGTTGGTTAATTAAGCCCTGCCTGTATCCTTTAGAGTTTACTTCATTTGTAGCATATTCAGCTATACTAATTAATATTGTACATGTTGGAAAATTTAGACGATGATAACAAACTCTAACCATGAATACTCAAATAGAAACTTGAACAACCATCTTGTTTAATTTGGTGATGTTACTCCATGCTAAAAGCTAATTTGCTGCACTGTTATTCAACTTACATCGACAATTTTAATTTCACTGAAATCATGTTTTCTTTTCTATGATTATCTCCGTGGACGACCACTACTACCTCCGTGTTTTTTTCATTATAGCCTATATTGGTGTTTGGCGATCATGTTCTAATTAATGTGTATAGTTCAAGCCCTTGTTTCTATCTAAATATGTGCACAAAAGTTCTATTACCTTGTGAAAAATTATTGGTGTATTTTTTTGTTTCTCAAAAACAAAATAGCTTGCTCATTTAAGCTGTGCCATCCCTACTGTTAGCTTTCATATTGTGTCTCTGCTAGCTTCAGGCCTAATTTTTTGCCTTTATGCTCACCCTTTTATAGGAGCTCCAGACATAATATTTTTTAGTGTGAAGCCATGAAGCCAAGTGCGAAGCAACGAAGCCCTACTTAGGAAGATGGCAAAGCAGCGAAGCCCTACTTAGGAAGATTTTTTTGGTTCTGTAGTAGACTATAAATTGTAATTTTGTAACGGATTGTAAAAGGCTACTGTAGTGTTATTTGGTGAATTATATTTGTTTTGTCCTGTTTGAAATAGCTATTATGTATGTTAAAAAGATGTGAAATGGAAACTTGACCAGGTGGACCAATTTATGTCCCACTTATGAATATAATCTGAGCAATTTTAAAATTTTTGACATGTAGGACCAATGTATGGCATTATGAGTAGTGGGACCCATCTGATTAGTGGGACCAGCTCTAAAATATAATGATATAAAAATATAAAATCAATTGATGTAAGAAGGCCACGGCCCAACAATAAAAAAGGCTGCAATATTGGGCTTGGCCGATGAAGCTGATAAAAAAAAGACAGAAAAAAACACAAATAGGCTAAATTAATGGGCTCGGCCAATATAAACACCGAATAGGACCGGGCTGATTCTTGTGCCACATCAGATTGCCATGTCGGATGCCTACGTGGCCTGGGGAGGCTGCTAGTGACCAAAACAAAACAATAGGCATAGTTTGGTCGTAAACGTCTACGACCTTCTCACAGAGAAGGTCGTTAATTTCAGTTTACGACCGTCAGCTTTTGACCTTCTGTTTTTGGTCACAAAAAGGTCGCAAATGAAAATCAATGACCTTTCAGTGACCAATAGTCAAGGTGACAAGTTGACATATTTCTTGTAGTGATTGTCGCGTGCAGCCGCCCATGGCCGTGGGGCAGCACATGTTAATGGCAACAAGCCAAAAATTTCCCATCATATAAATGTGGACAGCAACCAGCTCCGGCCGCATCGCCCACCATTTCCCCCCACCACATCGTCTACCTCTCCACTCCCTCTCCTCTCCCTCTCCTCTCCCACCTCGTCGTCTCCCTTTCCCCAACTGCATCCTCTCCATCACCTCCATCGCCATGGAAGACGCAGGAAGCGATCGCCCGATTGGGGCGCAGGTGCAGTAGGTCGCGGTGGGCACTGGGTGAGGGGAGGTGCCAGTGTCCAGTGCGGTGCAGCAGATGCTGCAGATCTGGAGAAGGTGGAGGCGGGCTGGAGCGGCGTAGTCCAGCTAGATGCGCCCGATCTGACGAGCTCCAGCGAGGCGCAAAAGGTGGAGGAAGGCTTTGGCGAGGCGCACAAGGTGGAGAAGGTGGAGGCCGGCTCCCGCGAGGAGCAGGTGGAGCAGAAGGTATTTTCTTATCCCTTTTAGTTGGTAGTTTTTAGATTCTAGGGTTTTTGGCAAGAAGTTTCTTGGGTTGGATTAGTTGGATGGAGGGTTTTCTCTGCATTAGGGTTTTCTGTATCTAATTCGTGCAAGAATGGTGGACCACATATGATTATTAGATTAGGTTAGAAGTAGCCGGATTGAGGGATGGGTTTTTTTCAGATGCTGATTACATTAGTAGTGGAATTTTTGCTTGATAGATTTTAGTTAGTATGAGGTTGAACACCTTATTTAAGAGGGAATTTAAGGACATATAGACCATATATGATTATTAGATCTATAGTTCAATGCTGCAGACATATATGATTATTTGATTTGATCTGTGGTTCAATGCTAGCTACTTGATGGAAACAGATTGAAATGCATTAATTTTGATGTGCCAATGAATTGATTTAGATTATACTTGATCCATCTATAGTATAATTTTTTTGTTGTTTAGGTAAGTAATGAAATTTTAGATGTTAGTTTGAGATGTATGCATCTATAGTTGAAGTTGTACCTAAGTAACTACTGCATTATGTTAATATATGTAGGAGCTTTGCTGCATTATCCCAAAAAATGCTTAGGTACATTTTAATTATTCTTTTGTGTAGGTTTCCTGTAATTAGAAAGTTTTCTAGAATATGTAGTTATATTAGCTATGTTGTTCAGATAGTGTGCATGAAAATGGAAAATGCAAGTATGATCATAGTTTGGATAAGCTGATCAATGTGTCATGTGTGCATATTAAAATTTGTAGTTGGCTTCTGTAATTAGTAGTAATGGATATAATTTTATATTTAGGTGGATGGTTAAGTGGAGAAGAAGAGGATTCTAGACATGACCGACTTCGAAGACCAGTATGCTGAAGGCTATGGTGACGATGAAGTGTTTGAGGTAAACCCACCCTGAAAATTAGGGCCTATTTGGTTGCCATTTTTTGTCAAATGTTGCCACACTTATGGTGGCCATTTTGTTAGCCGCACCTTTTGTGGCAGCTTGGTTGACATGATTAGGGAGAGAAAGCAAGTGAAGGCTCTTTTGTACAATTGTGCATTCAAATCTATATGATTATAAGGAGATATAGGTCAGTGTAGCAGATACCCAGAATTTGGCTTACTCCAGCCAGGTCTTGCTGATCAGAATCCCATGTGATCATGTTAGAATATATCTTGAGTGATCCAATGTAATTTCTTTCCTACAAGAAGATGAAACCTTGAGTTTTCAAAATGAAACTGGTTGTTGTAAAATTTAGGTTCCAGTTTCCACTATGCAGGTTTGAAGCTAATTGTTCTCATCACTAATTGGTCTCTCAATTTCTCTATTTGCCACCATTGAAATACATCTCTCACCACTTTAGTTAGCTATATTCTCACTTCCCTTAGCCTTAGGTCCAATCTATATCTTTCTCGCTTTGATGATTCAAAGAGTGACATTGTTTCCTTTAAGGTTTATTTGCAACACATGGAAAGCTGATTTTCAAACCCTGAATAGAATCAATGTTGAATGACTAGGCCTGATTATGCAAGTAATTGAGCTGATAGTATAAACAAACACCTAAAGTGAGTTTATGTGTATCCTCCTTTGCTCCACAACTTCAGATTAAAATATTTTAATGGTCACTATACATTTTTCTAATAACAATTGGCTTAACTTTGCTTTCCTAAATGTATGGTATGCTGAAGCATATATTGTATTATCGGCACTGGTTTTATATAATTAATAATGAAATTCATTCATGTGTGCAGTATAACTCTGGAGATGTGGTGGACCGACGTCGAATCATTCATCGAGAAGGAGGTGCAGAAGATCAGGGACTAGGGTATTTCTTGCTACTACAAGGGGGGAGTTCAAATGCCCGTACTGCACGAAGCCAAAGCCAAGGGATGGGCTCTATGAGCATCTTCTGGATCATGCACGGACTTCATCGGTCAGCGGGGGCGACCCGAAGATCAGGGCGCAGCATGCTACCCTCGTTAAGGCCCTGTATCTAGTGCAGTTGCCCTACATCATGCTGATCATTAGAAGCTGGAAGCCCTACTCATCATTAGTAGATTTCATGATGTTTTACTTTTGGAAAGCTGCATCTGGGTGTGAACTGTTGGGAACTAGCTCTACTAATCTAGTATGCATATATTAATGTAATGTATTATGTGTCTAAACTGGATCTGTTGTGAACTGGGTGGTACTTGTGGTGGTAATCTAGAATGCTATCTATATTTGTGTGGCCTTAACTTTATTTGTGATGAATGCTACCTTCTGTTTAGATGTTGTTTCAATGTGTAGTTTACGAGTTTCGATGGTGCAATGATCACAAAAGCTGCTTCAGTGTTGCTCCAGACATGCTTCAAGACTTATCCATGTTGTGGGCAAGTGCAACATGGTGTGCCCATGTGCAAACGTACCAAATTTAGAATCTAGCAATGTTCCAAATTAGCTGTGTCATGAATTATGGTACATGGGGTTTAGTAAAGTTACTGATAATTGTTCATCCTTACATATTCCATCATTGCATAATTTGAATAAGCAAAAGGATCAAAAGTTCCATCATTTGAACAACTATTGCAATAACAGAGCAAATATTCCATCATCAAAGTGTGAAGGAATTAAAATGTAAATTTATAAGAGTAATGTAATACTAGTTAAAAATAGTGTGTGTGCAAAAAACAGAATTTGTAATAAGATGTAGTATATTTTTTAATAAAGTTATATTATCCTGGTTATTAGAATTTTGAAAATTTCACTTATTTATAAGAAAATATAAATATTAATATTAAAAAGATGTGTTTGATAAAAAATACTTTTTGAATTCATAGGAAGTAGTTAAAAATTAGGTAACTTATATGTTATTTTTTGAGGGGTCAGGTAATTTTTTTGTAAACGAAAGGAAAAGAAAAAAATAAATAAAAGGAAAATCATGGGCCAGCCTAGCCATCTAGACCCACGCATGGTCCAGCATGCGGATTAGGCTGGCCTGTGAAAGCCCATCTAATCTGGCCCATCGCATGGGCGCACCAGGGCAGAGCAAACGTTGCTGGGAGTTTAGTCCCACCTCGCCTAGCGAGAGGCAGTCGCATCAGCTTATATACCCGGCTGCGACTCCCCACTGAAGCTCCTCTCATATGCAGGCAATACATTGCCTAACCATCATCCCCCTCTGCCCCGTGGGGCCTACCTGAAGCAGAGAAAACTGCACCACGGGCCTGCATCCTGGCCCATAAACTGTTGGGTTCCTGGTCGTATGCAGGCCGTGGTGTACGAAATCTCCTGACTCTGGTAGGTGGGCATTTTTTGCATGAAATTAGTTATGATCTTCTTCAAATCACAAACAAAATTTTACACATGCTCACTCACTTACATGTAATACACTTTTTTTTGCATATATGTATGTGTTGAAATCTACTGGTAGTAAGGGTGTTTTTTTTTCATCAGTCACATGTTTTTCATCCCAAATCAATTACTACTATTTTTAATCTGTCACATGTTTTTCAACCCAAATCAATTACTAGTATGTTTCATCTGTCACATGTTACTTCATCCCAAATCAATTACTACTATTTTGTTATAAAGTACACTTGTATTTTTTACATAAGTTGCAAACTTAATTACATGGAGTTGAGGTTTTCATAAATGTGCATCATTCAATTTTCTATTTTAAAAATAACACAAATATTGGAATATGACAAATTTTCATCATGACCTACATGTGTCAAACATGGCTATGAAAGAAAATTTGAAAAAAAAATACAATGCCCCCTTGAGGCATAGACCGATGTTTTGATCAGTCAGTCCAAAGGGGAGTATAAATTCGAAACAAATTCAAAAAATATATAAAACCTTGAAACCTAGCTGTGTTTGTGCAAGAGATAATGTGTGCAAAAATTGAGGTCATTTGGAGGTGGTCAAAAAAAATCACCGCATTACGGAGGGACCATTTGGTCTAACTTAAGCCAGTTTTTGAACAAAGGTCATTTTCCACCACATCCAAATCACCCCATTGTTCTTTTTCATGGTGACCTACATGTGCCAAACATGGCTATGAAAGAAAATAAAAAAAGTATTTTACAATTCCCCCATGAGGTATAGACTGATATTTTAATCAATTAGTCCTGAGGGCAGTATAAATTCAAAAAAATATAAAACCTTGCAAGCCTAGTTGTGTTAGTGCAAGAGATCATGTGTGCAAAAATTGAGGTGATTTGGAGGGGTCAAATAAATCAGCGCATTCCGGAGGGACCATTTGGACTTAAGCCAGTTTTTTAACAAAGGTGACTTTTTCCACCACCTCCAAATCACCCGAATTTTCTTTTACATGGTGACCTACATGTGCCAAACATGGCTATGAAAGAACATTCAAAAAAAATATTTTACAATGCCCCCTTGAGGTGTAGACCAATATTTTGATCAGTCAGTCCAAAGGGCAGTATAAATTAAAAAAAATCAAAAATATATAAAACCTTGGAAACCTAGTTGTGTTAGTGCAAAAGATCATGTGTGCAAAAATTGAGACTATCTAGAGGTGGTCGAAAAAAATCACCGCAAACCTAAAGGCAGGAGAATTCATACAACACTGCCTCATTTTTGTTGAAATTCCATTAATAGCCATGTGTATTACATGTAAGTGAGCATGTGTAAAATTTATTAGGTGATTTGAAGAAGATCAAAACATTAACATGTCATATATGCAAAAAAACAATGTATATTACATGTATGTGAGCATGTGTAAAATTAGTAGGTGATTTGAAGAAGATCAAAACACATGTCAATATGCAAAAAAAAATGCCCACCTACCAGAGGCAGGAGAATTCATACACCAAGGCCTGCATACGACTAGGTACCCAACTATTTTATGGGCCAGGATGCAGGCCCGTGGTGCAGATATCTCTGTTGCTCATAGGCCCCATGGGGCAGAGGGGATGATGGTAGGCAATGTACTGCCTGCATATGAGAGGAGCTTGAGTGGGGAGTCGCAGCCAGGTATATAAACCGGTATGGCATCCTCTCGCTTGGAGAGGTGGGACTAAACTCCCACCACCCCATGGGTGTGCCCTGTGGGGCTCTGCCTTGGGCCCAATTCGGGTGGACTGGCCCAGGGCAGCTTCACTCGCGCGCTGAAATAATTTACTTTTATAAATTCTTAAATTTGTTACTGTATTACATTCTCTTTTATTTCACTTCTTAATTCCAATATTTCGTTTCTTTTTTATATTTGTAATATTTTAAAATCGAATCTCTTTTTTTCTATATTATTTCTAACAGTGTTTACTAAAATTAAAAAATCTTCGAAAATATGTTGTGTTTTGTTTCATTTGTTCGTTCTCTTTTTTATATTTGAAATATTTACAAAATATAAGATAAAATGGTGTGTTTTATTTCACTTCTTCATTCTAATATTTCTTATCTTTTTTACATTTGAAATATTTTTACTTCTTCAGATAAAATGTTGTGTTTTATTTCACTTCTTCATTCTAATTTTTCTTCTATTTCTATATTCTCTTCTTATCTTTGTTCTGACAATTATAAATTGAAAAAATGTATGATATTATATTGTCTTTTATTTCACTTTTCATATTTGTCCTTCTTAATTATAAATTTTCTTTTCTCTTTGATACTTGAAATATTTTTACAACAAATCTAGTTGGGACAATTGCATGCATGCCTCCACATGCACCATGTACTACAAGCAGGTTTTTCTTCCCCGGTCTCACCAATTGAGACCAAACTTTATGCACACCCTAGGATGACCATGGCAAGCATGCATGTCAAGTATCGTTCCTTTCCGACACTAGATGCATTTTGTAGGGTTTTTTCCAGCGATAAAACCCTAGAACGCGGCCCCGACGTGACACAAAGTGCGTTTTGTGTTTGAATTTGTGCAGACCTTGCCTTGGTACCATATTTGCCATGCCCACATGGTCCCAAAAGTTGGGGTCATCTCATGCATGCCTCCACATGCACCATGTACATGCAGGACCATTCGGGTCTACCGGAGGGCAAGTATGAAAGAGGTTTTCCTTGCCGGTCCCACCAATTGATCCCAAACTTTATGCACACCCTAGCATGACCATGGCATGCATGCATGACAACTGTCGTTCATTTACGACACTCGATGCATTTCCTAGGGTTTTTCTGGCGATAAAACCCTAGAAAATACTACCCCGACGCGTGACGCAACGTGCGTTTTGTGTCCGAATTCGTGCAGACCTAGCCTAGGGGACCACATTGGCCATGACCACATGGTCCCAAAAGTTGGGGTCATCTCATGCATGCCTCCACATGCACCATGTACAAGCAGGACCATTTGGGTCTGTCGGAAGCCAAGTCTGAAAGAGGTTTTCCTTGCCGGTCCCACCAATTGATCCCAAACTTTATGCACACCCTAGCATGACCATGGAATGCATGCATGACAAGTGTTGTTCATTTCCGACACTTGATGCATTTTCTAAGGTTTTTACGGCGATAAAACCCTAGAAAACAATGCCTCGACGTGACGCAACGTGCGTTTTGTGTCCGAATTCGTGCAGACCTTGCATGCGGGACCACATTGGCCATGCCCACATGGTCCCAAAAGTTGGGGTCCTCTCATGCATGCCTCCACATGCACCATGTACAAGCTGGACCATTCGGGTCTGCCGGAGGGCAAGTCTGAAAGAGGTTTTCCTTGCCGGTCCCACCAATTACGAAGTCAAAATAGGACAACATTTTATCATACATATTTGAAATTGAAAGCTATGAGAAGAAATGATATGGAATTATGAAACACAAAAAACAATTAGGAATAAGGAGAAAACATAAAATAACAGGAAAACAAAGATAAAAATGAAATAACAGATACATAAATATTGCAAAACATAAACAAACATACAATAACTAATAGGTGAAACAAAGAATATATATTGTTTTTTAAGGGAAGAAATAAAGAATTTTTTTAGCATCAGAAAAAAAGGTTATATGGTTACGGATGTAGGTTGGTGGGCCGGCCCAGACCGCGAATACCAGTCGGATGCATTGTGTGGGGGCCCAGAACGCTTTCCATGCACTTCGATCATGGGAGTAGTTGCCGTTTTGTTACACAATTCCAGGATCATGCTATTCCATATCTTCCTAATCCCTACGATTGAGAAGCACGCTGTGCCTCGCGTCAATAATCTCCACCTACTCGCACATGTCATCGTCTAGATAGTCTCCTGCCGGCGAGTCGTCGCCATCTCCATCCGCCGCATCCCACACGCCACAAAAACCCCGAGAACATCAAGGTCGTCCGCACGTGGTGTCCACCCTCGATGAACTACGTCGACACCGCATCGCCGACTACTTTAATCTTCATCAACCAATCAAGTATGTTGTCCTCCTTACTGCCTTCATAGCAAGCTAGTTCCTCCGTGTCATTGCTTTGATGGACTTAGGATTAGCACATATTTTCAAATAATATGAACTCGACAAGATGCGTTCTGACCAGATGGCGTAGATGAACTAAATCTTTTGTTCTTTGATAGCATGGTCGAATAAGATGTTGTTTCTCGACTAGCATGATCCAATAATTATTTTGTGACATGATCCAATTATATTTTTGTCACATGATACAATTATATTTTTGTGCACATACAACATTAAAGAGTAATGCATTAGATGGTGATGAACCTCAAAGAAATTGATGAGATGCTACTAAATTCAGGGGTGGATCCATGCGGGGGCATGGGTGTACAGATGTACACCCAATTATTTTGGCAACATTTTTCATTATATATGATGTATACTACGTACATGTATTGAATGTGTGGTGTAGTTTGTACAATAAACACATGTTAATTCGTATAAAACTAACCTGAAAGCCTCAGTCCAACAACCATAAGTTTTGACAGTCTATCCCACACGACCCAAGTGGCTGCAAGTAAAGGATCCCTACTTGAAATATGGTTTTTGTTACATTTTCTGCCCATGATTTTTTCTGCAAGTAAGGATAATGACACCATGCCTTGTTTGTGGCCATGACATATTGTAGTTTTTCTTTGAAAGCCTCATATCAACACACTTCGCTGCATGTTGTAGTATGCATGATTCTTCTATTGTTATTTTTGCATTAGTATTAGCTACTGTCAGAATGTTTTATATTTTTTTTCAACGGGATGGACAAGCTCAATGAAGATAGTGTGTGCGTCGTTGAAAAATGGTGCAAGCTTGTTGCCGCTCTATCGAGCGATCAACGCGCTAAAGTCGCCGAAACAACATTGTGTACCATGCTTCAGATACCATCGCTTAAGATGCGTACGCTATTGATAAGGTACATGGTTGAGAATTTTGAGGCCAGCAGGCACTAGTAGAAAAAGGCCCATTTGTCCCGGTTCCAGAGGCCCATTTGTCCCGGTTCTGGAACCGGGACTAAAGGGTTGGGACTAAATCCCAACACCTTTATCCCGGTTAAACCGAACGGAGCAGATGGTGCTCCACGTGGCGCCATGCGGCGAGCCTGTAGGAAGGCCTTTGGTCCCAGTTGGTAACACCAACCGGGACCAAAAAGCATCCACGCCGTCAACTCAGGAGTTGGGGTTTTGTTTTTTTTAAGGGGGGTTTGGGGGATTTGGAGGGTTAATTTAGGGGTTTCATGTATTGTGTAGCTAGCTAATAGAGATAAGTGACCTCTCTTCTCTCCGTTCTTTGTCGACGCTACGTACTACATGTATAGAGAGAACTCACGACAAGCTAGCTAGTAAGCAAATGAAGGAAACCATTAAGTACATAAGATCGTCATGAACATATACAGAGAAGTGATCGACCTCCTATTTCTCCGAGAGATAGGTCGAACAACAAGTTTTCGTATATCTAACCGACGCTACTAGCTACATATATACAATATAAGATCTCTGACAATCCATAATATCTGAAGTCAAGTGCCACATGGTATTCTCCGGCTTTATTTATGACGTGGTCAAGAAAGAATCCCGCCAATTCCTCTTGAATTGCTCATATGCGATCATGTGGTAGGAGTTCATCCCGCATCTGCCAGATCCAAATTGAAGAAGAGGGTCAATACATGTGTATAAATGAAACTCAACAAAAATGATGGTGATAAAATAAATTTGTGAATATTTTTTCTTACGCACTTCATATTGTTTTTTGGAGTAGCCCTGCTTATTAGAGGCCGTCGCGTTGTAGATGAACTCGCAAACGTGGTATCCACAGAAATCATTCCCGGCTTCCCGCCACAAGCACTTTAAGAGAAATAGAGGTCAATCAAACTGATAAGCAAGCATGCTAAATGATATTGATGAAACAGGCTAGAATCAGTGGGAGATGCACGGAACTGGGTAGTAGTACTTACTTTCGGGTGTTTAAATCACAGCTCGGTCAGCAGTCCCAGGGAAATTGCGGTGAACTATTTCCAAACCCTGCCAGACAAAGAAAATAATTACTTGATATCAGGAAATGAACAAAGTTGCCGATATGGTGCGATAATGATCGATTAAACTTACTTCTCGAGCATTCGAGTCATGTCCGCATAGTCCTCGGGATCTTTTCGTCTAGAGTCTAAGATGGTTACTTCTCCCCACTCAAGCTTAATCTCTAGGAGAATAAAGTAGAACCTTCGCACGCATGCATAAGTCAGCAGTAACATTACTATAAACTCGAGTAATAAGGGAATTTGCACAAGACAGTAACACTCACTTGAAGTTGTAAGGAAAAAGTATTTTATCTTTGCTTTGATTTTTGAGCAACGATTGTAGCAAGTTGTCCTCGGTTTCTAAGACATTGTGTTTAACCGTAAATCCATGTATGACATTTGGGTTAATGAACCCAATTTCATAGATTTTTTTCTTTTCTGCATTCCACGACCTTCAATCTGCATAATATAGTGAGAATAATTATATATACATGCAATGAAAGAGCTGAGCTATATATAGGGACTTAATTACAGAAGTAGTACTTATAGACAGTAGCAAGCCACGAGTGATTTGTCGAGGGCCTTTTGATTGTAGAACTGGAAAAACTGGTCAAAATCAAGAGTTAACAGATCTTGTCCAATGAAGTCATGCTCCTATCTCATCGTCAAAGCATCCTTCCCAGACTCGCTGCAGGTTTTCATGTACCATTGATGGAATCTTTGCATCATCGTTGTTAGAGGAGGAGTTCCATCTTTGACAAGAGGCTTCCCGTGCTGGTATCTGAATTGGTCCACCTCCATTGTATCAAAATGTACATCATCGCCCAGGTAATCACCAGGATTGGTATCGGGCACCATCCCCGGCAGATTTGCGACGATATCGCTAGACACCTTGAGCGGGGGGCATGATTGGTTCGCCTATTCGCCGAGCTGGGAAATTCTTTTCCCACTTCTTCGTTCTGCTAACCTTTTTATCACTTTAAGTAGTTCCCGACCGGTGCGCATCTTCCAATGTCTTTTTAAGACAGTGGACACGGTTGTCATCCGGCGAAGGCTGTGGTGGTCGCTTCAGGGCATCGATGGTGCGCTTCGCTTTCACCGGATCTATCATCTCCTTCAGAGGTGGGGCGCAAGAGCCGAATATGCCAGATAATGCGAGGCAGGAGAAGCCAAAAAGCAAGCCCGCCAATGGAAACGCAAAGAAGTCGAAGACAGCCCCAATCTCGGATGATATGATGGAGGTTCTAATGAAGCGGTTCATGGACTTCATACACACCCAGATGAGGCAATCCCTGATCAAGTTGCTGAGGTGTCACACCCTAACTTCATAGTTTACAGTATGTTTGTTGTTTTAAAACCATGCAAGCACTACTAACTTTATATTTCTATTGCATAGATTGTTGGAGAAGTTGAACAAAGCAGGTGCCATGTACAAGCCGGCTGCTGCAGTGCCATCCGCGGACAATGATGTGGATGAAGAATTGGATTCGTTCGAGAACAGTCCATATGAAAAGAAGGAATTCGTGTACAAGGAAGACATAGACTCTCACGGAGAGCCGGTCATTGACATGACGCAGCCTGATGAAGTGGCTCCTAACCATAAAACCGTAGCTGAGGTATTATGTATTCATAATTTTGTCTATAATTTTATCGTTTAATTTTTTTACGTGGTGATATATTCACACGATTTTGTTTGCCAAACAGAAAACTCCACCGAAGATTAATGGCCACAAGGGTGCTTCACCTATTAATCAAGCCTAATGATGAATGTGGGGCTACACCGAAAATTCCTTGGATCATTGGTAATTCTACTCAAGCACCTTCATTGTACATAGACATTTGTCCATCTTCTGTTAGCAAGTTCATGGCTAAGGTGAATGGAAAAAAGGGTGCAACGATCGATAAGGATGAGGAAGTTATGTCCGGGAAGCGGAAGCGGACCATTCCCATGAAATTTGAATCCCCCTACGCACTTGACAAGCCCAGCAGGCGTACCGACCGCGGTTAGAGACCCTCCGGTAATACTACCGCTAGTAGAGGTATCGCAACTAACTTTCTTAGTTTGTTATTTACTACGAATGCATATATCACCATTGTTGACGTTCATATTATTTCATGCAGCTTTGTTTTCTGACAATGATGTTCCGGAGGTTGTGGCAGACGAGTCGACGCCGGAAATAACTGATGCAGTTGTTTCATTTGTCGAGTTAGCTGGTCGGACCGACAAGATTAAGGGGGGGGGGGAATTTACTACAGTGAAGGACGTGGCATATCTCTGAATTCGGAAAGGATTCTACCGGTACTAAAACATAGATGGTTGTCGGACGATGTAAGTACTACTTGCATGTCCTGTTATTAAATTGCTCAATAATGTATGTCTCAACTTTCAACATGTAATGCCCTGATATTCTATGAACGTTATTGATGCTTATACGGGACATTTGGAGCTGCGCGTTGGTCATGATCGTTACCTCTTTCGAGCGTGGAGGTCCAAATTCCTTGTAGATTGTGCTATCGCATGAGCCAATCCATTGCCATCGAGCTGCAACATGGATAGTGCTCTGTCCAAAGCTGGAGCAGTTAATAGAGTCAGACAAGAGTATACTGTGTGTGATAAGGTACGTTCTGTTTGTAAGTTTTCACTACAGGACATTTCATCAAGTATTTCGTTTGATCCATAATGTTTTGTTGCACTGTAGACGTATATCGCGTTGAATATCGACAATACCCACTGGATGACTGTGGTAATGCACATGATCAAGCAAGAATTCCAAGTTCTCAATTCCCTCTATCCTCTGGAGCTGACATTGAAGACTGTTAAAGCACTGGTAATGTATCCAACATTTGTAGCATTAGTCTTAAATATTGTTTTATGCTTCTTCGTTAACACTATCCTCTTTATAGCGATTGGCTATAGCACACGATATGCGTGAGGCAATGTTATTACACCAGGGAAATATCCAGACGTAAGTAAGTGGCCTATCAATGAGTATGACATGCCCCGGCAAGAGGATGGGTGAGTTAATAGTACATCATATTCAAACAACGACACACATGTTCGTATTTCTCACCGCTAATGTTTGCATATATACCAGGAACTCTTGTGGCCTTTTTGTCAAAAAAATTATAGAACATTGGGATGGGGACTAAATGACCGGCGATTTTACCCAGGTATGATGTTATTTATATTTGTAGACTAGCTAGCATGGTCGTGTAGCAACTACTATTGACGTAACCTTTATGTCAAATTTTGCAGGCCAGCGTTGACGCTAAGAGAAGACTGTAGCGACCCGACCCGAATGGATCAAGTCTCTGTGCTTTCGTGTCATCCCTGGATCGGTATGCTGACACACACAGTACTCGAAGGATTTATAACAGAGGTAAATCACATGTATAAAGTAACGTAAATACTATTACCTCGATCCAAATATATAGCGGAAGCAACAAGGTTGTGGATTCCCATCAACACCAACGGCAAAGTTGAGTATAGGAAATCGTAACCCTAACGTATCACTTACTCGTCGTCTGAGAAGTCTACAACATGAAAAGTTGCAGCCCGGAAACGGGTCAGCACATGGAATATGCTGGCAATGTAACACATAGAGAGTAATGAAAGAACAAGCCTATACTACATGCATATATGGCTGGTGGAAAAGCTCTACGGTTACATTTTTGCATAAAGCTAGTTTTTCCCTACAACAAAGGAATAATTTTATTTAACTATCATGGTGGTTGTTAAACATTGAGAATGGTTGACAGCATCCTCAATCCCAATTAAAAGTACTCATTAAAACCCAATAACATTAATTAGAGTAACATGATGAGATTCACATGATATTCAAGTACTAGATACTCAAAATTGTCCATAACCGGGGACACGGCTAATCATGATTAGTTTGTACACTCTGCAGAGGTTTGCGCACTTTTCCCCACAAGACTCGATCGCCTCCGTTTGGTTCTCGTGACCGCATGGTGTTTGAGAGGCGGATGACCGAGACACGATCTTTCGGGCGCTAGCACCTTACGATGGGTGGACGGTACACCTACATCCCCTACATCTGCTAGTCCACCACTATAAGAGTTCGCACGACTTACTCAACTATGCCAGAGCCCATAATGGCTTGTGGCTGCACACGGAAGTTTCTAGTTTGAATAATCTTATGATCCCTTAGAGCACAGGTGGCGGTCCATAGGAAGATCACACGGGTACCCCGGGATTTCCAAAAAAAGCAGACAACATGGGTTCCCCAGGTGCCTCAATCCACCCAGATGTGTGTTTAAGTTGCCACCTTAAATAAACCATTAATTAACAATCTCACATCTGTCATGGATATTCACTCACCCAATCCACGTATACTAGCATAGCATGGCATAATAAGCAAACGTAGAAGTAACTCCCAAGGTTTCATAAGTAAAACAGGTAATAGGTTCTACCTCCATCTACTTCCCATCCCACAATTTAATTAGATCCTAATCATGCAAGTGTTTGAGGATTGATCTAATGCATAAAAACTGGGTAGTAGAAAAAAGTATGATCAAGTGTTACTTGCCTGCAAAGTTGATGAAGATGATTTGCACTCAAAAACTCTTGATAGATCTACTCGTCACACTCCGGTCAATCTATCGTAATCAAGCAATAGTAACCACACATAAGCAATCACTCAAAAGATCGGGAGGATCGAAGAAACGATTCGGAAAACGTCAAAACCAAATCAAATAACTCTTGCAACATAAAACAATTTCTAACAGTACCAAAACTATGTGTATTTGGCCTTATCAGAAAGTTTAGGTCAAGAGCTTCGATCTGCAAAAAGAATCAACTAAATCGGAGTTACGAAACTCAAGTTATGATCAAACGAAGTTCAAATACAAATCTGTTTGAATTCAAATTTTAAAACTTTCAAAACATGTTTAAGTTGGATTACTGGATAGAGGAGATCATAACGAAGAAGTGGGCGTTCGTTTCGTTGGATTCCGACTTACGAGTAAAAAGTTATGAACGTTTGAAGATTAGGGACTACGGATAGGTCCATGACGAAAATTAAAAATAAAAAGAAAAATCTATCGAGTGAACGCTCGCTAAACAAAACCGGAAAGAAAAACCGGCGAGAAAACCGATCTAGGGTTTCGGAAAGAAAACCGAAAGGAAAAACCGATCTAGAAAACGTGACGCGGCGCGGGGCTAGTACCTCGAAGAGGCGAGGGGCTCCGGCGGTGGCGGCATAGGGCGGCGGCGGCTATGTGGGGCGGCGGCGCTGGTGAGGGCGGCGGCGGCGCTAGCTAAGCGGCCAGCGGCTATGGCGGCTATGTGGGCGGCTGGCTTCTTCTTGAGAGGAGAGGAGAGGAGAGTTGATTTGATGTATTGGAGGGGGGTGCTTGGGTATTTATATTGGGGAGGGGAGGGGTTTTGCTTGGGGTAGGGGACAAGAAATAGATTAGGATTAGAAAATAAAAGGAATAGATCTAGGAATAAATACGGAATAAACGAAGTAGGAAAAGAGTCCTACTAGGAAAGGACTTGGGAAAAAGGAGAAAAGGAACGGCTTGGTGCGTGCGCGATGGCCTTGTGGCCTCGTGGCCGGCCGGTGGCTCCTAGGCGGCTTGGGCCTTTGGCCCAAGGCGCTGCAGCTTTTTTTTTTTAAACAAAATTTTCAGAGAACTTAAAAAAAATGACTAAAACTTTTATATAGGCATATAATATATCAAAATTTGCAGAAAAAGATTTTCTACAACATGGACATTATTTTAGCTTCAAATAAAATATACACAAATTCAAATAAAACAAACAGTGCTTCAGCTCTAATAAAATTCAATAAAAATCATTTTAAAAATACCAAAATGATTTCAAATTAATTTCTCTCCAATTTTCTGATGTAGGGAATCATGTTACCCTATTTTCCATATATTTTATTTTTGGAGAAAAATAATTTGAATAAAACTCCAATAACTCCAAATTGAAAAATAAATTCAAAAGAAATTTGAACTTAATTCTTTGAAACTCCCAACTCATATTTCATATGTTTTGAAGAAGTCATTTTATCTTCGCTCGTGAAAATCATCGAGTTGCATAAAGTTTCAGAATTGGAAATGTTTTCCAAATGAAATTCAAATATTTTCAACACCCCTTGTCATTTAAATAAATGGAAGAAGTCATGTTATCTTCTCTCCAGGGTTTTGTGATGAAAAGAGTTTGAATTCCCGAAGAGCATAAAAGCAAAAATGAAAGTTTGGGAAAGTCCTTTTATTCCCTCTCATTTAACTTTCAAAAGGTTTCGAATTCACTCACTTTCAGTCAATCAATCAAGCAATCAATCAAATCTATCTATTTGTTTATAACATTCCAAAATTTAGAATTTTGGGATGTTACAAAGACGTTTCGTCGCCAAGTGGATTATGTCACCTTCGAACACGATGGAGTGTGTGAAGAACAAAATTCGCGAAATCGCGAAGAAAAGGCGCGCATGAAGACTCCATATATCAATGCAAGATTGATGTTTTAGTGATTTGGATTTAGTCCGGAAGAAGGTTTCGATGACAGGAATATCTTAGGGTTTCTATAATTTTTATGTAATAAACAGGGCATCTCGAATATTGTGACTTATCAATGCTTACACATACATGTGTATGTACCTGTCAGACAATTATCTCGTACAAGACAATTCGGTCGTACAATTTGCAGTACACATACATGTGTATGTGTCTGTCAGACAATTTGCTTCACTTATCAATTGTTCTTGCTTAATATTTTTCTCGTTCTCCAACATTTTATAATTCTATTTCACAATAATCTTATCCACATTCTATTTTTTAATTGTTCTTGCTTAATATTTTTCTCGTTCTCCAACTTTTTATAATTCCATTTCACAAAAATAATATTCACATTCTATTTTTCAATTGTTCTTGACTAATATTTTCCTCGTTCTCCAACTTTTTATAACTCCAGTTTTCACAATAATATTATTCACATTCTATTTTTCACTTCAAGTCCTCTCCTAAGTTTCATATTAAAAATTTCACATTCTCTACTTTTTTTAAACTGAATGAAGCCTAGCCTTGTGCCTTAGCTATCTGCATATCATCATCTTGCATAAGCTCCTGGTAATCCCCCCTCATGAGATGATTAAGAAAATTAGTCCTGTCAGCTAAGAAAATATAAAGAGCCAAAACGTAATAGTATTTCCCAGACGGAAACAGAGCGCTCGTTGGCTCTATCGTGTGTTATCTGGCTAGATTAATATTTTCTATTTTGTTTGACAAACCCCTCAATTTTTTTTATTTTATGTATAAATAAGTTTTTGTGTACTCATCATGATGCCAGGCATGGTCCATCTAACCACGTGAGGGGCCCGACAGGTGGCCTATCGTGCCGGCAGGGCTACACCGGCCCATTTGGCCAGGTTGCCATCTATCTTTCCCCTTTTCTCATTTCCCTTTCCAAATCCCTGGCCCTCTCTTTCCCTTTGCCCCTCCAAATCTCGACGGCGAAAGCATGACAGCGAGGTGGGTGGCGGGCGGTGGCGGCTGCGGCGAGAAGAGTGGTGGCGACCACAAGTTAGGCGGAACCCTGGGTCCTGGAAGTAGGGGGCGGATTCAGTGGCATAGGATGCAGCGGCCGTGGATCCAGTGGAAAAGGGGACGCGGGTTTCCTGGGCGGTGGCGGGCCGGGAGAACCGATGGCTAGGGTCTCTTCCGTGGTACACTTTGGTGGCAATAAGGTAAATTCTTTAGCATTGTTCTTTACATCCTGAATTTTTTTCCCACAATTCATTACCAGTGGCCTTGAGAAGCTCCATCTATGTGGTCATCAACAAACTCCTGGTGACCGTCTCTGCATAGATGTAGAGAATTTTGGCAGCGCATTCTTGGGATGTGGCTTTAAGGTTAGTGTAGTGTGCATGATCTTAAAAGTAGTACTGCTATTGCGGTCAAGATGCAAAAAAATTTAGTGTTTACCGCTGGCAGTGACATATCCAGTTATAAATTGACTTGAATTGCTCATGATTTATTTAGGATGCTATCACTTCTGATTATGTTGAATGGGTTGATGGGGAGTGGGATAGCAAAGCAAAGTCAGTCATTAAGTATCTTGCCATGAAGAACAAGAAACTGGAGACTAAGATTACAGAATATGAAGCTGAAATTAAAAGGAATGAGAAAGAAAAGAGGGCAATGGTTAAGATGCAGATGGAAATATTGCTCTATAGGCATATGATTTTAGGATTTGGAGGTCTGCTGTATCTTGGCCTGTTTGCCATTATGATTGCTGTCATAGTTAGCAAGTAGATTGTTCATAAAGTTATTGACATCATTGTTATTGACATGATGAAATGATGATGAAATTTTTGCTACTCAGTTTATGGGCACATTGTAACAGAGATTGCAGCAGAAATAACATGGGGCCATCATGATGGCATGTTCTATATTTGGCAGGCAATGCACATTTGGCATGTTCTATATTTTGTAAGTGTTGCACATGGGCACATCACCTAGCAGCACTACTGATTTGTGCAGCACCACAGTTCATTGTCTTGTTGCAACATAGGAGCAACATCTAGCAGCACCTACACCTTTGATGCAACACTGAATCAATGCAACAGTACATATTCAATATTCTGAAATTTAACTGAACTTGACACATAGGGTGAACACTAGATATTCAGTTCTTCAGTCACAAAGAACCCGACCAAACCGTACTGATTGCATAACTTATACGCTTACATATACCAGCATACCTAACCAACATCAAACCCAAAATATTGTTAACTTATATGCTCAAACATATAACATCATACCTAACTATAGATAACTCCAGATCCTTCCTCCTCCTTCAGCAACAGTGCCCATCTTCACTTCTTCATAAACATGAGCCGGCGTGAGCGGCGCACCACACACGGAGAAGTATTCTTCTTGACCACCGTCCTCTTCTTCCACCTTCACTATGTCAGGGAGGAGGGGAAGGAGCTCGACGTCGATGGGCATTTTCTTGCCATCCTCGACGGCGACCGACACTACCTTCTGCACGGCGTCCTCCTCGCCCTCTTCATTGTCATCAGGGATGACCATTACCTCTTCCACGTCGTCCTCCACAACATTAGAGCCCAACAGCTGGACTGTCATAGGCACGTAGCGGACCTGCTAGTCCGGGCTGACAGGCGCTAGGAGAGCGAGCTCGACGTCGACACACTCTTCCCTCGATGCAACGCATGCTGGATCTGGCCACTGCGGCATGGTGGTGGAGCGGTACATCCACCACCTTGCGCGCTGAACAGGGGAGTCACTCAGCATGGCCTCTCGACATTTCTGCACATGATAAAAAATAAGAAAAGTTAATGAATGATAAAAAATTAATAATCCATAATGCATACAAACACTTACTTCTTATTTAGTTTGCATTTCTTGCTACTTCTAGTGTGTCCTACCAATTTGCAAGCGCCGCACCGGGTTTTCAACTCGTCAAAAGAGAGTGGTCTACCATTTTTTTGAGACAGGGCAGTTCTCATCTACCTTTGTTGCACCTTTGCTTGACACTTTGATAGGATCTTTAACTGCAACCATGTTGCCTTCACCATCATCTACATATTCGACTCCACACTTACTAAGGTCATACGTTTTCTTGCTCAAATTTTCCTGTAGCGGATCATACTCATGACTCTTTGCTATCACAGCCTTCATACTCTCCTGTAACTGATCCCACAAAGCTGGGTGTTCGCATGCCGCATGCATAGCTTCTGACGCCAACACACTGACCTGGCTATATTTCATTATTTCCCCTGCCCTAGTCCAACCAAATCCCAACAGATCGCTTGTGCGCCTCGCGGGCATTCCCAACCTTGCATCTTTCATGAACCGAACAAGAACTAAACACTTTGGTATTTCAGATATGTTCAAGTACTTCAGTACGTGGAATATGTGCTTGCAAGGTAGACCCTTTCGAATCATTCTTCTGCAGCTGCACCTTATAGTTTATGCGGAATTTACTAGTGTATACTACACCCAAAAATGGCTCTTCCGGTTATTCTTCCAGGCCACGATGTACTGCTGTGATCTGTATCCCAGCTTAGTTTCTACAATCTCCATGCCGCCAATTTTTCTAAGATCATCTTGCAACATATAGAAGTTTGCTGGAGTGAAGAAGTGAGAAGCAGCTATCTCAAGTTCCCTCGAGCTAGTAACTGGCACCGGTAAACTCTGTGAGGCCGTGTAGTCATCTCGCGCCTCGTTCTCACGGATACGTACAACGGCGTTCTCGTAGTGCAAAATCATCTCCACCAGGGTCATTTCACTGTCTAGGTGGAGGTGAAGGCATAAGTTCAGACACTACAAGAAATCTATTAATCCATGACGGATTTCTGATGACGTTCTCAAAAGCCGTCATGAAAATCGTCACAATTAAACAAGATGCGAATGGCCTCCAAAACAGTTGTACCTTTATGACAGACATCAAGAGACCGTCATGAAAACTGTCATGGATCGACCAACTGGACCTACCATTCTCTTTTTATGTACACCACCTGGTCCGTCACGAACGGCTTGTGATGATGTGTCAATCCTGCGCGGAGCCAAAGCTGCTTTCTGATTGGTTGATACAATGCTCCCACGGATCACGCATAATGACCGTCCATCCCTCCGGGATCCAACGGTAGGCATACTCCTCTCTCTCTCTCTCTCTCTCTCTCTCTCTCTCTCTCTCTCTCTCTCTCTCTCTCTCTCTCTCTCTCTCTCTCTTCTTTCTTCCTCCACCACGAGCTGCCGGCTGCTCCCTCCCGGTGATCCCCCTGATTTTGGATCGTGGCGCCATAGACTTCTGCTCCTTCCCGACGCGCCCCTCACTAGATCCGCGCGGACATGCTCATCCCGCTTGTGGTGCTCTCCGTCGGGGGCTCCTTCTCCCGGATCTGGTCGCAGCCCCCAACCTCAAACAGCGATGCTGGTCACCACCACCCCTCTGTCGCCGTCGTCCCTCGCCGGCCACGATGATCTACTCCCTCAGGCATCGTGGGTCTATGTCCCCTTCTAACCCATAGATGGCTCCCATCTACCTCATCCACACCTGCACGCCCGATCTAGGATCTCCGGTGCTCTTCCTCCCCTCATGGGGTGTGGCGTCCACCCTTTCCCTGCGGGTCGAGCAGGAATATATCATCCCCTCTTCTTGACCGAGCTAACGACCGCCACGACCGTGGTGCGGACGGAGACGTGCCGCTGATGTCAGGACTGACTGTCAAAGATTCAGTAAACATCTTTAGTCTTCAGTTAGCGAGCTGTAGCAATTCAGACAATATCGTTTGGCGACAGCAGAATGACTCACGATAGCTCCGTAGTTTACTTTGCATCTCCACCGTCCGATGACCGTTCACATTACTATAGCGTTTGGTTACTTTACCGCTATTCCTGTTACTTTACCGCTAGTGGTTAAAACCACCTTATAACCAGCGGCTTTGTGGTGGAGAGGACCATGAATTCTACATTTGCTATGATGGGCTTGAACCCTAAACACTATCGCTCCTCCCATAGTTCGATATACATCTGAGATCAAAAATTACTCTGCCAATTTTCCGTTCACAATTCTCCTGTCGTGTTAGCAAATCTCTTGGGTCCTGACAAATTGGTATACAGAGCCATCGTTCCTCGGAGCAAAAAATTTTCTCAAATCTCAGATCCGTGATTCCCACCCTTTCCCTCCCTTCTCCGGCGGTGCGAAGTTGGCGGCGGGGATGAAGTAGTTGGGGGCGGCGAGGCAGCGCTGGCGGCGGTGCTTATTCGGGCATAGATCGGTAGAGCAGAGGCGGTTGTTCGAGTGCCTTGCTTGATCCGTAAAATTCCGCGCTCGAGCACTGATCCGTGTGCCAGGGAGGCGTGGATCGCGGCGGCGGAAGGATCTGTGGTTAGGGACGGGTTGCTGGAGAGCCAGTAGTAAAATTCCTTACCCTCACCTCAGATCAATGCGATGGGACGCACCAAGGCGATCGATGATGCAGATCTGCAAGAAGTACTCTGCATGTGCGATGATTTTGGTGTTGTCCAGAAAGACAATTCTCTGATACATGCAGAAGTGGCAAAACATCAGAGTGATGTCCAATCCATGAGCAACAAGCAAGGCGAAATATCTCTGCAAGTGGGGAGTGTAGAGAAGGCTGTAATCGACCTGGGCAAGCAGTTGTCAGTGATCAGTACAGTTCTTAAGAGCATAGTTCAACCAGAGGCGTCAACTCAAGCTGACACACAACATCCCAACTCCAGTCAAGCGGTCAAATCCCCTACTCTGCATCAGGAACAACCACTAGATCAAGACAATAGAATCAAACAATTAAGAAAGCAGTTAGCAGCAGAAAAAGAGAAATCCAAGCAGCTAGAAGAGTTGCAGTCCCATAACCTGCCACCCATCAGAACTACAAGACCTACTGTTCCTCAAGGTTATGCAAATCAGGGCAGACAAGACCCTCCTAGTTCTATTGGAACACCAGTAACTGCCACACAGAGAGAACAAACACCAGTTTTCAATCAGTACTTTCAGCAAAACAGAGAGAGACAACTCTGGCAAGGATATTATAGAACATATGAGCAAGACATGCAGGCACAGTTCATGAAATCCATTACTAAGGGACCTGAGGGAGTCCTGGACTAGGGGGTGTCCGGATACCCGAACTATCATCTTTGGCCGGACTCCTAGACTATGAAGATACAAGATTGAAGACTTCGTCCCGTGTCCGGATGGGACTTTACTTGGCGTGGAAGGCAAGCTTGGCGATACGGATATGTAGATCTCCTACCATTGTAACCGACTCTGTGTAACCCTAACCCTATCCGGTGTCTATATAAACCGGAGGGTTTTAGTCCGTGGGGACGAACAACAATCATACCATAGGCTAGCTTCTAGGGTTTAGCCTCTACGATCTTGTGGTAGATCTACTCTTGTACTACCCATATCATCAATATTAATCAAGCGGGGAGTAGGGTATTACCTCCATCGAGAGGGCCCGAACCTGGGTAAAAACATCGTGTCCCTTGTCTCCTGTTACCATCCGCCTAGGCACGATTCGGGACCCCCTACCCGAGATCCGCGGTTTTACACCGACATTGGTGCTTTCATTGAGAGTTCCTCGTGTCGTCACCTATAGGCCCGATGGCTCCTTCGATCATCAACAACTACGCAGTCCGGTGAGACTTTTCTCCCGGACAGATCTTCGTATTCGGCGGCTTTGCTGCGGGCAATTCACTTGGCCATCTGGAGCAGATCGAAAGCTACGCCCCTGGCCATCAGGTCAGATTTGGGAGTTTGAACTACACGGCCGACATCCGCGGAGACTTGATCTTCGACGGACTCGAGCCACAGCCAAGCTCTGCCGCCGAACAGTGCCCTGGAGGCCGCACCAGCGTCTGCTCCGACCCTTAGCTCGGAGCCGACTCCCCCGATCGAGGACAAGTGGTTGGACACCACCTCGGGGGCTATGATCTAAACGGCGATTGAGCCGAACTCCACCCCTCTCCTTTGCGAAGACCGTGACTCCAAGGTGTCGGACTCCTCTCCGGACTCCGAACCCTCCGCACCCCTGCCAATCGAATCCGATTGGGCGCCGGTCATGGAGTTCACTGCCGCGGACATCTTTCAGCACTCGCCCTTTGGCGACATCTTGAATTCACTAAAGTCTCTCTCTTTATCAGGAGAGCCCTGGTCGGACTACCGTCAGGAAGGTTGGGATGCGGACGACGTAGAAGTTCAACGCCCACCCACCACCCACTTTGTAGCCACTGTCGATGATTTAACCGACATGCTCGACTTCGACTCTGAAGACATCGACGATATGGACGACGATGCCGGAGACGACCAAGACCCAGCGCCTACAGGGCATTAGAAGGCCACCTCGTCATATGACATATACATGGTGGACATCCCAAAAGATGGGAATGGCGATGGAACGGCAGAGGATGACCCCTCCAAGAAACAACCCAAGCGCCCGGCGTCGATTGGCGCCGTTCTAAATCCCGCCACAGTAAAAACGGTGATTCCGGCACGGGAGACAATAATACCCCGGACAGTCCCCAAGACGACCCCCTCCAGCAGGACTCGGCGCAGGAGGAGGGAGAAGCAAGACCGCACGACAGTGCGGAAGAAAGAGAGGTAGAGGACGATAATTATGCGCCCCCCTCCGAAGACAAGGCAAGCCTCAACGACGACGAATTTGTCGTGCCTGAGGATCCCGCCGAACAGGAGCATTTCAAACGCAGGCTTATGGCCACGGCAAGCAGCCTCAAGAAAAAGCAGCAGCAGCTTAGAGCTGACCAAGACTTGCTAGGCGACGGATGGACTGAAGTCCTTGCGGCGAAGAGTATGAACTCAAACGCCCCTCCAAGAGATACCCCAAACGCAGGCTGCTACCCCAATTAGAGGAAGCAGCACCCAAACCTACATCACCAGCGCATGAAGCGGCTGACCGGCCACCCCGTGGTCGCGACAGAGAGGCCTCTAGACCCTCCATTCAAGCCGCACTCCGGCGTCGCTCGAAAAGTACCAAGGCACGGGGAAACGCGCCAGACCTACGAGACATATTGGAGGAAAAGGCAAGGGAAACAAGATCAATCTATGGATCGCGTGGGCGCCCCACGACACGTGATGATAACCGTCACGCCGGATACTGACAACTCGGCGGGCGAACACGATGAACAAAGCTCATATGAGCTACGTCGTGATATAGCCCAATACTGAGGCGCCGACACCCACTATGCTTCACAGATGAAGTAATGGATCATCAAATCCACGAGGGCTTCAAATCCGTAAACATGGAATCATACGATGGTACCACAGATCCTGCGGTGCGGATCGAGGACTATCTCCTCCATATCCACATGGCCCGCGGTGATGATCTACATGCCATCAAATACCTCCCACTCAAGCTTAAAGGACCAGCTCGGCATTGGCTCAACAGCTTGCCGGCCAGAATCAATTGGTTGTTGGGAGGACACGGAAGCCGCATTCCTTGATAACTTCCGGGGCACATATGTGCGACCACCGACGTCAATGACCTCAGCCACATAATTCAGCAGCCAGAAGAATCGGCCAGACAATTCTGGACACAGTTCCTAACCAAGAAAAATCAAATCGTTGACTGTCCGGATGCAGAGGCCCTTGCAGCCTTCAAACATAACATCCGAGACGAGTGGCTAGCCCGGCACCTAGGACAGGAAAAGCTGAAATCCATGGCAGCCCTCACCACACTCATGACCCGCTTTTGCGTGGGAGAGGACAGCTGGCTAGCTCGTAGTAACAACATGACCAAAAATCCTGGTAGTTCGGATACCAAGGACAACAATGGCAGGTGGCGTCGCAACAAGAACAAGCGCCACATTAACGGCGATAATGATGAAGATACGGCAGTCAATGCCGGATTCAGAGGCTCTAAACCCGGTCAGCTGAAGAAGCCATTCAAAAGAAATACCCAGGGCCTGTCCAACTTGGACGGAATACTCGATCGCTTGTGCCAGATACATGGCACCCCCGAAAAACCAGCCAATCACACCAACAGGGATTGTTGGGTGTTCAAGCAAGCAGGCAAGCTAAGTGCCGAACTCAATGACAAGGGGCTGCATAGCGATGACGAGGAAGAGCCCCGGCCGCCCGAACAATAGAGGACAGAAGGGCTTTCCCACACAAGTGCGGACGGTGAACATGATATACGCAACCCATATACCCAAAAGGGAGCGGAAGCGTGCACTAAGGGACGTATATGCGATGGAGCCAGTCGCCCCGAAATTCACCCCATCACTACTAGGAAAAGGGCTATAGATGGAAATGACACTAATGGCGCACCGGAAAGATGGTGCGCCATTAGTATATACTAATGGCGCACCGCCATACGATGCGCCATGAGTGTCTAAACTACTAATGGCGCACCATGCCTTGGGTGCGCCATTAGTACCAAAATTTTTTTTAACTAGTGCGCTTGTCCAAACATACTAATGGCGCATCCTGCCCGAAATCGCCATTAGTAGTTGTAACTACTAATGGCGCACCAGCAGCGGGTGCGCCATTAGTACCAAATTTTTTTTAAACTAGTGCGCTGTCCAAACATACTAATGGCGCACCCACACCCCGTGCGCCATTAGTAGTTGTAATTACTAATGGCGCACCAGTGTGTGGGTGCGCCATTAGTATAGAAACTTTTTTTAAACTAGTGCGCCTGTCCAAACATACTAATGGCGCATCCTGCCCGAGTGCGCCATTAGTAGTTGTAAATACAATTGGCGCAACAGAGTGCGGGTGCGCCATTAGTACCAATTTTTTTTTTTAAACTAGTGCACCTGTCCAAACATACTAATGGCGCACCCACACTGCAGTGCGCCATTAGTAGTTGTAATTACTAATGGCGCTTTTTGTGTGTGGGTGCGCCATTAGTATAGAAACTTTTTTTGAACTGTCCAAACATACTAATGGCGCATCCTGCTTAGGTGCGCCATTAGTAGTGGTAACAACTAATGGCGCACCATGCAAGAGGTGCGCCATTAGTAAGTGGGCAGCAACAAGATATTTGGGACAGCCTCTCCTACCCACACACTCACTTTCTCCCCACTTCATTCTCTCCACCTCCTCCTTGTCTCGGGTGCCTCCTCTTTTCACCTCATTTCCACCATAGATTCATTCAAATTAAGTGGTTAAATTACCTTGTTTTAATAGGTAAGTAAGGGGAAGCTATATTTAGGTTGTTCTCCTTACAACAATGTGCACATGCACTTTTTACGCCTAGCTAGATCTATGTATGTTCGTGGTGTTGCATATGTTTGTGGTGTTTGCATATGTGTTTGTGTTTGGAGGTGTACGGTATTTGAAATGCGATAGTTGCCAATATTTTGCGGAATGTTGATTCATTTCCGTTTCAGCGAGAATTTTGGCATTAAGCATCCTTTTGGTCCTATTTTAGGGAAAGTCATGCCAAATTTTTCTTGGTTCTAAAATATCGTTTTGCTCTACCCTTGAGCGACCATGGTCCGCACGATGACCGAAGGCATCGTGAATAGGTTTTTGAGGTCCGCGAAGGCCGAGATGCTTCAAAAGAACGAGAGGGAGATAAGATGTCCGTGTCGAAGATGCAAGCTGAAGAGCCTTATTGCGGACCCGGATTCCGAGCAGGTGCGGGACCACCTGCTGTTGCGTGGTTTCATGGATGGCTATCGGTGGCAAGGTGATGAAGATGACTACGAAGTCGTCCATGCGGGCGGGCAAGAAATGAGGAAGGGCAGCAAGACAACCACCGCAGCGGCTCGGCGGGCGAGAAGACGAAGAATCCCGGCGATGATCATGGTGTGATGCTGTACACAGTCATCATGTAGAATATGCAGGACATGATGATGAGGAAGATCTTGCGGAGCGGGCGACGGGCATGATCATGAAGATGATGATGCCGGGCGGAGCGACGACGCTGGACCATCGATGGGTTGGGTGCAGGACCCTCATATTCAAGAGCTGCTTCTCAAGCGAACCGGATAACGCAAGAGCTGCCGCCCGAGAGAAAGCCAAGATGGATCAACTTGAGTTAGACGGTTACTCCATTGTATGAAGGATGCAGGCCGAGGATACCCGCTTTGAAAGTAACGCTCATGGCCACGGAGATGAAGGTAAAACACAAAATGACCGGCGCGTAGCCCGGCGAGAACATGTCATTACAGCACGAATGTCTTCCCAAGGGAACAAGTGCCCGACCAGTTTGGAGGAGGCGAAGAAAATCGTGTGTCCTCTGGATTTACCGCCGCGTGAAATACCATGTGTGCATGAACAATTGCATCATTTATCGGGACGAGCACGCGGAGTCTACCATATGTCCGGTGTCTTGGCGTCACTCGATACAAGAAGAGGAAGAAAGCTCCTCGAAAAGTGGTGTGGTACTTTCCGATCACTCCTCGTCTGCGGCGCTATTTCGCGGACCCTAAGGTAGCAAAGCTCCTGCGTTGGCACGCCGGATAGGGAGGAGAAGAAGCGGGAAGATGACGCAAATGATCCGGAGATAGATAAAAAGACAAGATGCAGAGTCACCCTAAGGATGCGAGCGGTGGCAAGCGTTGAACTTCAAGACTTCGGAATTTGGGAACGATCCAAGGAACATCGTCTTTGGTAGCGAGCACCGATGGAGTCAATCCGTTTGGCAGCAGGAGAAGCACACATAGCACCTGGCCTGTGTTTGTGTGGATGTACAACCTTCCCCCCTGGTTGAGCATGAAGAGGAAGTACATTAACATGAGTAAGCTAATTGTAGGGCCGAAACAACCACGGAACGACATCAATCACTATCTAGTGCTGCTTAAAGAGGAGCTTGACACGCTGTGCAAAACGCCAGCCAATACGTGGGACGCCCGCAGAGAAAGAATATTTCCCTATGAGAGCCGCCTTTGCTCACGGCGGTGCCACGACTATCTCGATTCTGGATATGTCGCGGGCGGGTAGTCCACGGATTTTACGGATGCGTAAGGTGCATGGATGACACAACGTATCGCCAGCTAGATAGAGATCCGGGTCTTGAAAACCGTGTTCATGGGACATCGAAGGTGGCTTCGCGGCGATGACCCGTGGAGGAAACGCAAGGATCTGTTCGATGGTGAAACCGAACCACGCACGCCCGTGTACGAGGCCGGCGAGGAAATAGACAAGCTGTTGGAAAATTGGAAAGACTGCCTTGCCGGGAAAGAAGCAAAAGGCGCCAGAGCCGGAAAGAAGCGAAAGCGCCAGAGCTGCTTTGAAGGTATGGAAAAGCGAGGTCTGTTTTCTGGGACTTGCCGTACTGGAAGATCCACCGTGTGCCTCACAGCCTTGATGTCATGCATATCACGAAGAACGTGTGCGAGAGTCTGCTTGGTACCCTGCTCAACCTGCCAGAGAGGACCAAAGATGGGCCGAAAGCAAGGGCAGACTTGAAATCAATGGGCATCAGGCAGGAGCTTCACGCTATATATGATGATGATGATGATGATGATGATGGTGAGCGGGACCACGAAGAAAGTCGTCGCCAAAGGCAAAAAGGCCAAGAAGACCGGAAATGACTACCCTCCCGCGTGCTTCACTCTAAGTCGGGGAGGAGATCGAGCAGTTTTTCACCTGCCTCCTAGGAGTAAAACTTCCTTCTGATTCTGTGGGAAGATAAGCAGATACCTAGACCCAGTGAAGCGAAGTTCAGCGGGATGAAGTCTCACGACGGTATCACATCTTGATGACGCAGATACTTCCAGTTGCAATCCGTGGGATCATGGACGCGCATGTCCGTGAAACGCTATTTGGCCTATGCAACTTCTTCGACGTCATCTCTCGGAAGTCGATTGGCGTGAGGGTTCAACTGGTTCGGGTGCTGCCAGGCTGCGACGACTTGTTACCTCCGAATCGACCCGTCGGGGCCGACGATGATGACGTGATGACCCTCAGCGCCTGCCTGAGCTAGCCCCTGCTTTGGCCGAAGAGCCAGATTCGTTTGGGGGCGGGGGACACCACCCCAAAGACAACACCGCCCGGTCGTGTCGGCGCCAAGTCGGCCCCATGGCAAGACCGCCCGTAACGGTGCGGACATCCCTATGCCACGTGGATCCAAACATGCATATGGCACGGGATCGAATAATGACGACGACGACTATGATACATTTGGCAACGTCGATCGATTACTTTGCCGAGCATGGGTACGATGGCGACTTCATGGGGCCTCCTTCTCAAGAACCAAACCCAACAAAAGGCGTGTGCGATCTAGCTCGTACCATGGAGAAGCCAAGTTACCTTGGCGCCGTCTGGCGTTCAGCTCTCGTGAGACGCCTCCGGTGCCGACTTCACCGAGCCTCAGATAGGCGAGGTGCAAAATATTATCAGCCCCAACACACTCAAGAAGGCGGTCTGTGAGCAAAACTCGGTCCCATTACAGGAGAAGAAGAAGGCACGCAAAAGAAAGACTAAGAAGGGTGCGAGCCAGCCGGCACCGAAAGTACGATCTGTGCTCGGGGACGGGCCACCTTCACCGCAGGATATCTCGAGGAGGGTGCATGTGGCGGGTAGGGCGATGCTACCGACAAATATGCTCAATGCTGCAACCGGTGCTATGCGGAGTCTGCATGATGTTGTTCTTTCTTTGGAGAAGCGGCGTCTCGGGGAGAAGGATGTGGCATACCCGGTTTTCGCGGCCAAGGTGCCAGAGGGCAAGGGCTTTGTGGATAACTCCATCGGGCGTCGATCGTCCTGCGTTTTGATGACATCCACGCTATGTTGAACCTTCATCCGCTGCACTACACCTTCGTTCGCTATTTTATTTGAGTATGGAGATGCGGATCATTCGCGACAAGACCCGGACATCGTGATAGTCGACCCCTTCTACATGCGTGCCAAGATCTTGGGCAGCGCCGGGGACCGCAAGTCGCGAGTTCTTACCTCGAAGGCGTCATTCGCAAACCAAGAAAAGGATAACTTCCTCGTGCCTTACTTTCCCGAGTAAGTCCTCCCTCAACCGCCCGTAACATATGAATTCTTACATTTCGATCGCTTTTCTTTTAACATTCCATGTTTTCTGCAGTGACACACGTTGCACGCTCATCCTCCTAAGCCCTAAATATTCCATGGCCACGTATTTCGACCCGGACCGTCGATCGAGCGTAGACTACACAAATGTCAAGAAGGTTCTTGATGATGTTCTCCCAGCTCGCCAAATCTGGAGGCACCTTCACCAGGCCTGTTAAATGAAATACGGCAAGCACGTGTTCTCCCACAATCTGACGTTACGCTGCGTCAAGCGGCCGCTGGCGGTCGGAAGGGTGCCTACTACGCCATCCATCACATGCGGCGATCGTGCGGGACCATCATCAACTTCGCTACCGAGTAAACTCCAAGATTGGGCGCGGCGTGTCGGCAATCCGGGGCCGCGGACCTCAGAGCAAGAATTCTTTCGCATCCAATCGGAGTTTGCGGAAATCATCCATCAAGATGTCGCTTCAGTACCTCGGGGCAGTTCTACCTCGTAAATCAACCGTCCAACGGTGACATCGACACAATGCTACAAATGCAGGATGACAACACCCGTTCTTTCATGACTCCCACGATAGACGGCGGCTTCATCCACGCTCCGGTCCCTTGAGTCGAGTTGTCTAGTTCTGAAACATCGATTGGGTCATGTTGTAATTAAACTTTAATGAACTTGTAGTATGTCTCTTTGGTTTCGAGAGTCGTTCAACTTAGATGTAATCGATGCTATTAATGTCTTGCTTTTCTCTTCCGATCGTTCTGTTGCATACTTATATATTGCTTATGTATTGTCTGTGAATTGGTACTAACGTTTAGTTTGGCTAGTGCATAGCGATGCCGGCGTATGTCGTGTACAAGGGTAAGGTTCCCGGAGTCTCGATGGTGGGAGGAGTGTCGGAGACAGGTTCACCGATTCAGCGGTAGCAGTTACAAAGGGTACACCACTAGGGCCGAGGCCAAATCTAGATACGCCCGCTATCTAGCGGGAGAGGGAGGGCGTTGGAGGAACCGGATGAAGACGAAGTTTCATCGTGATGATGCTCATCGTGATGACCGCAGCTCTCTTCTATGTGATGGTAGTTTAGATGATCGATATCGACTTGTAATGCGAAGATAAACTTCGCTACTCGCGGTCTCGAGACTTGTAATATAATGTTCTATCTTTGTTCGGTCTTTTCAATTCGGAGACTAATATGATGAATTGTATTCAAGACTAATATGATGAATTGTATTCAAGGACTAATCTTCTATTGTATTTGATGAATCTATTGTTGATGTGTGCTGTCTATATTTTGTCAAATTATACATTTTGTAACCTGTGCAAAAAACAGAAAATAAAAAATAAAAAACCTAATATTCATACTAATGGCGCATCACATGATAAAGGCGCCATTAGTATGACAAGGCATACTAATGGCGCATCACCAGGAAGTGCGCCATTAGAATGCTGCCATTACTAATGGCGCATCCGGAGGTGGTGCGCCATTAGTATGCCGTGAGCACTGGGTATACATGCCCCACAGGAGGCATACTAATGGCGCACCCTTGCATATACTAATGGCACCGGGTGGTGCGCCATTAGTATACCAGATACTAATGGCGCACCAGGTGGTGCGCCATTAGTATTCGATATACTAATGGCGCACCACCTGGTGCGCCATTAGTAAAAATTACTAATGGCGTGCTGTCAATGGCGCACCTCTGATGCGCCATTAATCGCCATATTAGGTGCGCCATTAGTAGTGGTATTTCTAGTAGTGCATGGTCCTCCTGCCCGATCACATTTGATCGAAGGGACCACCCCACTAGCATCCGTCACGGCGGATTCGCCGCATTGGTTCTTGACCCAATCATCGACGGATTTCACCTCACTAGAGTCCTGATGGACGGCGGTAGCAGCCTGAACCTGCTTTATCAGGATACAGTGCGCAAAATGGGCATAGACCCCTTCAGGATTAAACCCACAAAGACGACCTTTAAAGGCGTCATACCAGGTGTAGAGGCCAATTGTACAGGCTCAGTTACACTCGAAGTGGTCTTCGGATCCCCGGATAACTTCCGAAGCAAAGAGTTAAATCTTCGACATAGTACCGTTCTGCAGCGGCTATCACGCACTGATCGGACGAACCGCATTCGCAAAATTCAATGCGGTGCCGCACTACGCGTACCTCAAGCTCAAGATGCTAGGCCCTCGAGGAGTAATCACGGTCAATGGAAACACCGAACGCTCTCTCCGAACGGAGGAGCACACGGCGGCCCTCACGGCGGAGGTGCAAAGCAGCCTCTCACAGCAATTCTCGAGTCCGGCCACTAAATGTCCGGACAACATCCAAGCGCCGGAGTAACCTACAACAAGACCGCCTGGCACGATCCAAGCATGCGTAGCAATCCGGCCCCAACCCCAGCCCTCGCGAAATTGCGAAGCCAGTACTACGCGTACATAACTACGCTCTGGAGATACCATGGGCATAAGGGGACGGGCCACGACCACGGCACGCCCAGAATGCGGCTAAACCGCACCAGGGGCTCCCGATTGTGTCATTCTTTTTCTTTTCTTCTTTTTTCTTACTTTCAGGACTCCGTTTTCCAGAAGTCCTGTCCGGCACTAGAATTGCCGAACTCATGATGCAACAGCCAGGGAAGCGAGCTCGTCAAATGTCCGGTGGTCTCTACTACGATCATTATACCTGTTTTACATACCATCCGCATCTTACCCTCGAGGGAACATGTCAAATAGTCCCATCCCTTGCTTATCGCACTATTTGTATCGCTCTGCTTTCATTGCAGTACCTTTTTGAATAAACAATACATAGCTTTTGCCTATTACTGCACTCCTTTCTTTATCTATATATATGTTCATCTCATGACATATTGCACCCGTACACTTTGGTACAGCCAATACACCAGGGCTTGATTACTCCAAAAGTATGGTGTGATAAGTCCGAACACTTTCACAAGTGCGGCACCCGAACTTATAGCATTATATGCATCGGCTTGAATCATGTCTTGGGTCAATAGTTGGGTTTGCCGTCTCCCATGTTTTGGTACCTTACGTTCTGTTATATCGGCTAAGGTAGCACCGGGAGAACCATTGCGATTGTGCCCGTTTGAGCTGGGTTGAGCACCTCGGTGGAGAAAGCTAAAACTGACCGTCATGATAGGGCGAGAGCGATCGCTGTTCGAGAGGTTTCTTGAGTCCCTAAAGACTTATGCCGCTTAGAGCGAGGAACGGCATTGCCGGCCAAAGGCGTGGATAGCGCCCGAACTCGGTCTTCCGAATACTAGGGGCTTAGCGAAATTTAAAATTATAGAATTCTATGGCTAAGTGAGAGTGTTCAAGCACTATAAGTCCGGTTGCCTTGTTCGTTGCGTTGAGCGCCTCCCTCGACGGACCCAATTATGGGAACAAGAGCGCTCAAGTTTATCCCGAACACCCCAGCACTCGTGGCATGGGGGCTGAAGCCAACGACTTGCCATCTCTCAAATTTGATAAACGGCCGCACAGAAGGTAATATATTAAATTTATACGCGTGGCTTAGCGCATATGAACTAGTTTTCAGCGTACAGGATAACAAACGCGAGTCTATTCAAAAATTACATCTTTGGAGCACTCATCCGCTTATCTGGCGGGCACCCTTCAGGACGCCCTCATAGTACATTTCGGGCTTGCGATGATCCTTGCCTTTCGGTGGCCCGTCCGTCACAAGCTTCTCCGCATCCAGCTTGCCCCAGTGCACTTTAGCACGGGCAAGGGCCCGACGGGCACCTTCAATGCAGATGGAGCGCTTGATGACTTCAATCCATGGACAGGCGTCCACCAGCCGCTGCACTAGCCCGAAGTAGCTCCCAGGCATGGCTTCCAATGGCCACAACCGAACTATGAGGCCCTTCATGGCCTGTTCGGCGACCTTGTGGAGCTCGACCAGCTGCTTCAGCTGGTCGCTCAGAGGCACCGGACGTTCGGCCTTAGCATACTGAGACCAGAACACCTTCTCCGTCGAGCTCCCCTCCTTGGCGCGGTAGAACGCGGCAACATCAGACACACTACGGGGCAGATCTGCGAATGCTCCTGGAGAGCTCCGAATCCGGGTAAGTAATAGGTAATTCACTTTCACGTGCTTGCTTTGCATAAAGAATGCCTTACCTGCCGCTATCTTCTTTAATGATTCAATTTCTTGGAGGGCTTTTTGGGCTTCGCCTTAGCGGCTTTGGCACTCTCAAGAGCCGAGGCGAGCTCGGACTCTCGAAGTCTTGGTCACGCTTCAAACTCTCGTGTTTTCCACGAGAGCACGGAGCTCTTGCCGCACCTCCGCCACCCGCTCCTCCTGCTTCTCTCGCTCAGTGCGCTCCGCTGGCCGCTTTGCTTTCGACGCGGACACCGCTTCCTTGTGGTCGCCACTTCGTTCGTGGCCCCTACAATACCCACGTTATTCCTGTCATTTTTGCAACCGAATCCTTTCTATAAGGTATTTCTTTAATAAGGTATTGCTTACCTTCCCTGTCCTCGAGCTGCTTCTGGCAAGGCCGAGCTCGTTCTCGGACCGCTCAAGGCTCTTCTTCAATGCATTGACCTCCAGCAATCGGTCTGTGAGAGGTCAAGCGCCTTTGCATTCGCATATTGACATACTTATGTTAGACTCCTGCGTATATCTTTTTAGATCCTTAGTCCGGCTTTTCTTTTGAACACGAACTAAGCATCAGGGGCTACTGTCTATGCGGTAATATTTTTACATATTCTAAACTTACCTCAAAGCCTGTTAGAAGGCTGGTACAGGCTTCAGTCAGCCCGCTCTTGGCGGACTGAACTTTCTAGATCACCACACTCATAACAGTGCGGTGCTCCTCCATGATGGAGGCGCTGTTAAGCGCCTCCAGTAAGCTATCCGGTGCCTCTGGTTGGACGGAGGACACCGGCGTCTTACCCTTCCTACGAAGGGACCGCTTGCGGGACTTCGGAACCGCTGAAGGTTCCGGTATGGAGTCCGGACAAGGGTCGGGCTTAGAGCCCCTAGCGGTCTCGCTCCCTCGCGCCTAGAGTCCGGGAGGCTACCTTGCGGCGCCTCCTGCGCCACCTCCTCTTGACCAGGCCCCCCTCGGGGCCCCACCTCGGCGTCGTCCGCAGCGTGAGGTGAGGAGGCGGCCGGAAGTGAAGTACTCTCCACTTGCAGGCAGATTCGAGGACCCGCTCGGCAAGCGGCGAGCTCGCCCTTGGGCGGGCTGCATGATTGTTCGGCATTAGAGAACACTATGCAATGGAAAAAAAGCCATGGGTATCCGGACACTTACGATCTCGCCAGGGTCTTGGCCCTTGTTGTCCACTCCTCCTCGTCGTTGTCGGCATTGGTGGAGAAGTCCGGAGGAAGGGTCGTTCCCTTCTTGGACCCTCCGGCCTCCCCAGTTGGGGCGGCCTTCCTTTTCTTCTCTCCCCCCGCTGGAGGAGAGGCTTCTTTTTCCTCCTCCTCTTCCTCAGAGGAGGATTCCTCCTTAGGGTTGTCGGGCGATGAGTCCGACAGCACCTGGCGGCGGGAGCTCCTTTGAGTTCCCGTGGCCTCCTTCTTGGCCTTCTTCTCCGGCACCATGTGAGGTGCCGGAGCCAGCAGCCCCGTCAATCGGGCGTCCGGCTGGTCTTCGGCAAAGGGGTCGGACAGTTAATCTGTCCGGACGTCTTCAGCCGATCTGTCAAAGGTTAGGGAGTTTTAGATCCCACATAGAGTCAATCTATGAAAAACAAGAGTCCCATAAAGGGTAAAATAACTTACCTCGCTGGCTTGACGCTGCGAGCTGAATCCGCGATCTCCGGTAGCGGATGTGGCAGCCTCGGCGCCCTTGAACATCACCTTCCAGGCATCTTCTTACGTAGTGTCGAAGAGCCTTTTCAGAGTTGGGTGTTGTGCCGGATCGAACTCCCACAATTTGAAGGCCCGTTGTTGGCATGGGAGAATCCGCGGATGAGCATCACACAGACAACGTTGACAAGCCCGAGATTCTTGTCCACCGAGTTTGAGACGCAGGTTTGGAGTCCGGACAGCTCGTCCGAATCCCCCCACGCCAGGCCCGTCTCTTTCCATGATGAGAGCCGTGTGGGGAAGCCATATCGGAATTCGGGGGCCGCCGCCCATTGAGAGTCGCGCGGCTCGGTGATGTAGAACCACCCCGATTGCCACCCCTTTAGGGTCTCCACAAAGGAGCCCTTGAGCCATAGGACTTTGGCCATCTTGCCAACCATGGCGCCTCCGCACTCCGCTTGGCGCCTGCCCACTACCTTCGGCTTGACATTGAAGATCTTCAGCCATAAGCCGAAGTGAGGCCGGATGCAGAGGAAGGCCTCGCACACGACGCTAAACGCCGAGATGTTGAGGATAAAGTTCGGGGCCAGATCGTGGAAATCCAGGCCGTAGTAGAACATGAGCCCCCGGACAAATGGGTGAAGTGCAAAACCTAGTCCGCGGAGCAAGTGGGTGAGGAACACCACCCTCTCATGGGGCCTGGGGGTTGGAATGAGCTGCCCCTCGTCGGGTAGCCGGTCTTGCGATGTCGCCGAACAAGTATCCGGCCTCCCGCGGCTTTGCGATGTGCCCCTCCGTGACGGAGGAGGCCATCCACCTGCCTCCCGCTCCGGACATAGTTGGAGAAGGTTGAGGTGGGATGTGCGGACTTGGGCGCTGGAGCTCGAGTGTGCAGAAATGGATGAGCAAAGGAGGAAGAAGGCGTAGGTGAAAAGGTGTATCCTTATCCCTTATATGGACTGATGAGGCTATGCGTCCCCTTGACTGGTAAAACTCGCTTATCTCCCAAACGCCATAATCAATGGCGCGGATGGGTTACCCACGTCCGTATTGATGGGAATCCCGGAATAAGGGGGCACGATCTCCGCTTTGATAAGACGTGCCAAGGAAACCGCCTCGCTAAACGCGCTAAGGTGGAACAATAAAAAAACGATTCGAATAAAGGCCTGGCCGTGGTGTGATGTCACGCCACGGAATACGTCAGCAGATCTGTGCAAAAGTTATTCTCTCTACGGTGGTATGTGGAACTTGTTTTGCAGAGCCGGACACTGTCCTTGTGTTCAAAACCTTCTATGAAGTATTCGGAGGAGGAACCCGCCTTGCAATGCCGAAGACAATATGCGCGCCGGACTAAATGCGTCATTGAAGCCTGGTTCAGAGACTCTTGAGGAGTCTGGACTAGGGGTGTCCGGATAGCGAACTATCATCTTTGGCGGACTCCTAGACTATGAAGATACAAGATTGAAGACTTTGTCCCGTGTCCAGATGGGACTTTCCTTGGCGTGGAAGGCAAGCTTGGCGTCTGAGATATGTAGATCTCCTACCATTGTAACCGACTCATGTAACCCTAACCCTATCTGGTGTCTATATAAACCGGAGGGTTTTAGTCCGTAGGACGAACAACAATCATACCATAGGCTAGCTTCTAGGGTTTAGCCTCTCGGATCTCGTGGTAGATCTACTCTTGTACTACCCATATCATCAATATTAATCAAGCAGGAGTAGGGTATTACCTCCATCGAGAGGGCCCGAACACAGGTAAAACATCGTGTCCCTTGTCTCCTGTTACCATCCGCCTAGACGCACAGTTCGGGACCCCCTACCCGAGATCCGCCGGTTTTGACACCGGCAGGACCTAAATTAGATTTCCCAAAGTTCAATGGTGAGGATCCAGTAGGCTGGATAAGGCAATGTAACAAATATTTTCAAATGTCAGGTGCTCCTGAAGAATATAAAGTTTCCCTAGCTCAAATGTACATCATTGATGAAGCTGATGTTTGGCTGAGAAGATCTGGTCTGCTAAAGAAGAGATTGTCCTGGAAAGAGTTTGGAGCTGAAATAGTAAAAAGATTTTCAGAGCAAGGATCTTATGATCTAACTGAAAAGTTCAACAGTTTGAAGCAAAACAACAATTCAGTGTCTGTGTATACAAAAACCTTTGAGAACTTGATGGCAGAGGTTCAGGAGGAAAATCCAGAGTTAAGTGAATTATGGTTTGTGAGGTGTTATGTCAATGGACTCAGGGAAGGAATTAAATTTCAGCTCAGACCACACAAACCACAAACACTTACTGATGCTTACAGTTTGGCCAAAGAAGTAGAGCCATGTCATTCCCTAGTGCAAACTACAGCAAAGAAACAAGGTGTTCCTTATAACAACTACTACCAAAAATAACAGTATACTGGGCCTAGCAAAACAACTCCTGCTCCTTCACAGCAACAAGCAGTTCCTTTTAAACCACCTGAGACAACTGCTGCCAGTAATCAGAAATTCAGAAAACCTGGAGAATGCTGGAGATGTGGTGATAAATGGATCCATGGGCACAAATGTAAATTAATTCCAAATGTTCATTTAATGCAACAAGAAACAATAGAGCAAAATGACAGTGCTGAGGAACAACCAACTCCAGAACAGGATGAAATAGTTGAAGAGGAAGAACAAGCAATGTTCATTTCTGCTTATGCATTAGTGCAACAGCTAGCTATTCCAACTCCAACAGTCATTGTGTATATTAATGGGTAAAGAGCTGTAGCTCTGTTGGATTCTGGCAGTACCACTTCTTTTATGAGCCAAGAGTTTGCTGTGAAGTGTGGGTGTCAGTTGCTACCTGTCAAACCTAGAGCTATTGCAGTAGCTGGTGGTGGGCAACTTATCTCTTCTGCTGTAGCACCTCATTGTGAATTTTTAATGGCAAAGCTGAAGTTATCTCATAACTTCAGTGTTTTACCTCTGCCCAGCCATGATCTAAAATTGGGTTATGATTGGTTCTCATTAGTCAGCCCAGTATCATTTGATGTGCCAGCAAAAACCTTCAGTTTCACTGTACAGGGCAAGCAAACAGTGTCTACTGCCATTTTCAGTAACGCAGAAAGTGCACAGGAAGTGCCAGCAAAGACAACATCTAAGTTACTGAACAAAGGAGCAGAAGGGTTTCTCTTGCAAATGCACAATATTGTACTAGAAGCTCCTGAAGGGTTTAAAACCCCACCACAACTCCAGTAACTACTAATGGAATATGCTGATCTATTTAAAGAGCCCTCAACTCTGCCTCCTCATAGAGAAAGTGATCACACTATTCCATTAAAACCTGGAACAGACCCACCTCATGCTAGGCCCTATAGAGTTCCTCAACACCAAAAACAGGAAATGGAAGAACAAATTAAGAAGTTATTGGCTGCTCACTTCATCAGGCACAACCAGATCCCTTATGCAGCTCCTGTCATTTTGGTGAAGAAAAAGGATGGATCCATGAGACTTTGCACTGATTTCAGGAAGCTTAATGCTGCAACTATCAAAAACAAATTTCCTATACCAGTTATAGAGGATTTGCTGGATGAATTACATGGAGCCAAATATTTTTCCAAAATTGATTTGAGGGCTGGGTACCATCAGATCAGAATGCACCCTGATGATGTGCACAAAACTGCTTTCAGAACATTTTTGGGCCATTTTGAATATCTGGTTATGCCTTTTGGTTTTTCTAATGCTCCAGGAACATTTCAAGCAGTAATGAATAAGATCTTTGGACCTCATCTCAGGAAATTTGTGCTAGTTTTCTTTGATGATATTTTAATTTACAGCAAAACACTCAAGGAGCACATGGAACATATCCACACAGTATTGCAGATTTTGAGAGAAAATCAAATGCGTGAAAAACAATCTAAGTGTGTCTTTGCTGTTGAACAAGTGGAATATCTTGGCCATGTCATATCTGCAGAAGGAGTGGCAACAGATCCCGAAAAGATAAAAGCTATTGCTGATTGGCCTACTCCAGATAATGTGACCAAACTAATAAGTTTTCTGGGTTTGGCAGGATATTACAGGATATTTATAGAAGGATATGGGATCATTTGCAGACCATTGCATGATCTTTTAAAGAAAGGGCAGTTCTCCTGGACACCAACTCATGACAAAGCATTTGCCCAGCTACAACAAGCATTAATTACTGCACCAGTGCTAGCACTCCCCAATTTCTCCCTACCATTTGTCCTGGAAACTGATGCTTTAGGCAAAGGATTTGGAGCAGTTTTAATGCGACAAGGCGGGCCAATAGCATTTTATAGCTCTGCCCTCTGCCCTAAAAATGTTGCTATGTCAACCTATGAGAAAGAAGCACTAGCTATTCTGGAAGCTCTTAAAAGATGGAGGCATTATTTACAGGGCAGAGAATTACTAATCAAAACAGATCAACAGTCACTAAAGTTCATCACAGATCAGAAAATTACTGAGGGAGTGCAACATATGTTGATGATGAAATTATTTGAGTTCAACTTCCAAATTAAGTATAAAAAGGGTGCTCTGAATAAAGTAGCCGATGCCCTCTCAAGAGCCCTTCCAGCTTGCATGACATTGTCAACTGTCACACCTGTGTGGGCAGAAGAATCGGTACATAGTTACCAACAAGACCCAGAGGCCAAGCAATTATTAGAGAAACTACTGTTACATCCAGACCACAAAATTGCAGACCATCAAGTAACAGCTGGGATCATCAGGTACAAAGGAAGGATTTTAGTTGGAAATGATCCTGCCCTCAGAACAAGATTACCAACTGCTTTTCACAGTTCTCCTGTGGGAGGCCGTTCTGGCACAAGAGCAACTTATCATAGGGTTAAGACAATCTTTTATTGGCCAGGATTAAAAGCAGCAGTAGAAACATTTATTGATGCCTGCCCAATATGCCAGAGGGCAAAGCATGAAAACTGTTTGCAGCCTGGGTTATTAGACCCCATTCCCATTGCTGACATGGCCTGGCAACATATTTCCATGGACTTTATTGAGGGCTTACCAAATTCTAATGGAAAGGAAGTGATATTGGTGGTAGTAGACAGTTTTACAAAGTATGCTTACTTTATCCCTCTCTCACACCCATACACTGTCCTAAGTGTGGCACAGGCTTATGTGGATAATGCGTTGAAACTACATGGCCCTCCTAAGCTAATCATCTCAGATAGAGACAGGATATTCACTAGTAAACTTTGGAAGGGTATTTTCTCAGATTGGAAAAGTGAATTGAGATACAACACAGCTTACCATCCACAAATAGACGGTTAGACAGAAAGAGTAAATCAATGTGTTGAAACTTATCTGAGATGCATGGCCAGCACAGAACCAAAAAAATGGTGTTCCTGGTTATCTTTAGCTGAATATTGGTATAACACCACATACCACACTGCTATTAAGATGTCTCCATTTCAAGCTCTCTATGGATTTGTTCCTCCCATGATTTCTGAGTTGGATGTACCTGGCCCACAAGAAGAAGAAGCTCATAATTTCCTAGCTGCCAAACAACAAATGCTGGAGAAACTTAAAGTGAACTTGCAGCAAGCCCAAAACAGAATGAAGAAGTATGCAGATCTCAAAAGAAAGGAAAGAGTATTTGAGGTGAGAGATATGGTGTATCTGAAGATGGCACCATATCGACTAGCAGCCTTTGGATTCAGGGGTGCTCTGAAACTACAACACAAGTATTATGGTCCATTTGTGATTGTGCAAAAGATAGGCAACTCTGCTTACAAACTACAGTTCCCAGAGCATGTGAAAATTCACCTTCCCAGAATTCTTATGAAAATGTTAAAAAAATGCATTGGCCCAACCTCCATACCTAGTGAAAACCTTCCAATGGTCAATCAAGATGGAACTATCAAAACGGGTCTAGCAGAGGTTTTACAAATCAGACAGGTTCCTAGGCATAATGTGCCTGTGGTGCAATGGTTAATACAATGGCAAAATATCTCGGAGAATGAAGCTACCTGGGAGGATGCAGACTTCATTAAGTACACCTTCCCAGAATTCTTCGAGGTCACAATAGAGACTTGGCGCAATGCAGCTCGCGCGCCGTGAGGACACGTCGAAGCTTACAAGGGGGCACTGTCAGGACTGACTGTCGAAGATTCAGTAAACATCTTCAGTCTTCAGTTAGCGAGCTGTAGCAATTCAGACAATATCGTTTCGGCAGCAACGGACGGCTACGATAGCTCCGTAGTTTACTTTGCATCTCCACCGTCCGATGACCGTTACTGTTACTATAGCGTTTCAGTTACTTTACCGCTATTCCCGTTACTTTACCGCTAGTGGTTAAAACCCTGCTTATAACCAGCCGGGCTGTGGCTGGAGAGGACCATGAATTCTCCATTTGCTATGACGGGCTTGAACCCTAAACACTATCGCTCCTCCCATAGTTCAATATACATCTGAGATCCAAATTACTCTGCCAATTTTCCGTTCATAATTCTCCTGTCGTGTTAGCAAATCTCTTGGGTCCTAACAGCTGACCGCCCCGAACGTGGTGCGCACTGAGATGCGCCGCTCGAAAGCGGGCCGTGGTGAACACGGAGATGCGGCGAGCCCCTGTTCAGAGGGACTGCCAAGGGCGCGGCTACAGGGAGCGAGCGCCTTGGCAGCGTCGGCCCTCCCGCTGTCGTAGTCTCCCACGCCCCATCTGACATGCATCTGCCGGCCGCCCGACGCTACAACAACGGTGTGGACGCCCTCAACAATAGGGATGTTGCACGGCAAAAGCGGCAAAGGGTAGAAAAAGACCGACTCCTCTACCGGAGGTCACCGGAGCTCATACTCTGTAGGTTGCGGGAGGCGCTGTTGGCGCCATTAGTTCACTGCCTGTCACAACGACTTCTCTCTGCAGGGGTAAGAAATAATTGAATGCTTTGTTTCACTTTCCATTTTGTTTGATCTGAACCTTGTTGCTGCAATGGCGTGACATGAACACACTAATCAGCTGACAGTTAAGAAATTCTATAGCTTTATAGTCTTTATCTCCCAGTAATTCCTATTGCTTCTGACTAAGGACTTCTGCCTATGTTGGCCTTTTGTTGTTATTATACGCAGGGTCCGAGACGAGCACATGATTTGGGTTTGGACAATTTAAAGTTTTAGAACATGAGTTAATATAGATTTCCAGTAACCATTCTTGTCATGTGATGTTGTAGTTCGCCTAGTTAGTAACTTAGCATTACCCCCTGATAACAGTTGGCCTCGCGGTCGTAACTCTTATTCTTATCAGAAGTATTTTACATGTTCATTAAGTTCCTGATCATAGGTGATCCACTTGATCATAATTTTGTTTCCATTTTAATTTAAACTGGGCAGTCCATCAGTTTTTTGGTTTGCTTGGAAGAAAAGAACCATTACTTGAAATCAACTATGTGATAGACTAAATCATTTAAGCTTGGTTGATAGATAAAATTTGGTTCACGCTGGTACAAGTACATTTTTTTGTTCAGTGAAGAGTGTGTTTGTGCTGTCGGTGGCCGACCTGCACTAAGACCCTTGCATCATCTACAAACCACTTCAGTGAGCACTTTTATCTCTGCCTCCCTCCTCTACTCTGAGCCCGTGGCTGTGGCATACACTGTTTTGTGGCCTTTGAGCTGAACCTGATCCATGGTTAGTTAGGGTATATATTGGTGCTGTTTGGGCTCGATTAGCTCGATTCGATGTTGTTTAGGCTTGAGCAAAGTAGTTATCTTGTTGAAATGAGAGGGATAAGGTAGGTGCTGCCACTATTGGCAATCATGTATATGCAATTGTAGGCAACCAGAGAATATGTGTTGCATTTGTATGTCCTCATGTTTAAAATTTGTGTCTGGAAGTTATTAATAGATCTACTATTCCAATAATTTTTTATTTCCTAAATCTCATGGTAAATCTAGAAGTTGCATTGCATATATGTGTATTACGCCATACTAGTAAACTTCTAAAAGCAAGTGGAGCTGAACCTTTATAATGTAGAATGCACTCTGCATTCTGCAGATTACGCCATACTTAGTTGCATGTAATGCTAATTGAACAGGCACTGCGGTTGTGATTGTTATGCTGGGAACGATGTTCCTCATGGTCCCAGTAAGGCTGCTAGTATGGAAGAGGCACTAGATCGTTGATGGAGGATAAATGGAAACAAGTGATCATCTAGTGGAGACAAATAGTAAGTTACAACCTCTTTGCTCTTCCTGTTCGTAATAAGAAGGAATCCTTACTCTAGTGGCCCATTTACTTGTAATTTTAAAAAAATTGATACACAATATATATGATGCTTCCATGTTTTTCAAGTGTTTTGCAATATTGTTTTTCTCTATATTGCACCCAGAGCTGAATGTTCGATTGGATCAGGCAAGTAACATTGTGAGTAGGCCTTCTTCCTATTTACTTTTCGACTGGATCAGGCGTTTATGTAAACAGGATAGCTCAAACTCTTGTTTCAAGAGTGATTAGTACGCTGAAACTGCATTCTACTCCCTCCGTTCTAAAATAGGTGACCCAACTTTATACTAACTTTAGTACAAAGTTAGTACAAAGTTGGGTCATCTATTTTGGAACGGAGGGAGTAGTAAATAGCGGTTACTTCTCAAATCTGAGAAATTTAAAACCAATCCTCATTCCTAACTGGCGGTGTATATATAGTAATAGTATATGAAGGTGAACTTGGCAAAAACTCAGCTTTTACCATCGAAATATATGTACAGAATTTCCAGATCTAATCTGAAATGTCAATTAGGAAATGTTGAGCATTATCTTGACCTCTAAAACCAAAAACCTACTGTATGGACAAACACAAATCATACTACTATTCTTTCTCTAGAAATGCTGAGCATTATTTTGTTGGTGGGTTTTCTCCCTAGGCATTTGTTTAACTATCCTTGTCGCCTCGTGCCACTATGAATATGTATTCCAGAAATAAGTTTAATCCAAATCTAAGAAGAAAATTACATAGTTACATTGTGGCAGTCCTACAGTAAGAATACAGAGGTTTAAACCTGTTTATTTGGGTACTACACACATGTATTAGTGAGTCAATTTATTGTTGTTTTATACTAGATACTTTGTTATTCTCATTTGTAGGCACAATGAGATTTTAGGATTTTGGAAAGCATGTAATTTATTTTTTAAGTTTTCTTCTTCTACTATATAGTTATATCTACAAACGTCTAATGTTGTTGTGAATATGGTAGGTATGTTGCTGTCCATCACAATTTGCCATGACATATAGTTGCCATCAGGAGGGTTGACGACAAGAACAAGAGTGGCAACCTTAGTAGTTTATATGTTTTGTTGATGTAAATTGGATTGTACCGGTTCCCAATTCTTGCTATGTGATATATTTTGTCAATATATGTTGTATATTATCATTTCATGGAGGATATTATAAACTGCTAGGTTGTAGATACGTATGGATAGTTGCATATTGAGTGATTTTGTCAATATATGTTGTAGATACCTATGGATGGTTGCATATTGAGTGATTTGGTCCAAAATTGGCATTATGGTTTACGGGACACATTATGCTACAAGTATATTTGATCAAAATTGGGCTGAAAGAAGTTGATGGGACCAAATTTAAATTGATCCTAAATCCATGATGGTTTCTATGGCGAAAGAAAGTGTCCACGTAGGTAGCCACGTCATTCCAGTTAATAAATTGAAAATCCTACGTGGCATTGGTCCATGACGGTCTGTTCCGTCACAGCCTAGTTACGGCTTGGGCGGGCCTAAGGCATTTCCATGACGGCATCATTTCCAAGCTTCCTACTTTCTAGAGGAATTTTCCCACGGTTCCAAAACACAAGAGACATGAGTTTTATATTGTCAATCTCATTCGAAATCTTGACGTGCAATGAAAGACGGGGGCAAAACACAAACATGCTTGTTTCATGAGTGAAATTCTAGTTCCAACTTGGTACACAAGAAAAAAATTCAGCCCCATAAGTTCAAGAAAAAGAACGAGTATGTGGGCATTGGAAAGTTTGAAGGAAAAGCTAAGGCCTCACTATCTGGCAACTTTAAAAATGTCTATAAAAATGAAACGAGCATGCCATGTGACGGTGTCCCGACCAACAGGTCTCACTCCATGTTGGTTCCCAGCCAGGCTGAGATCCCCTAGGTTGGTTCCGTCCTGGCCCACTTTGGGCAGCCCATGATGAAATATATGAATATTCCGAAAGACTTGGAGTACGATCTGACGATATTGGAGCGGTGGAGGATTCTACCTCCACCAATGTAGCCTACCTAGTTCTGTAACTCTAGGACCCCGGTATGTTATATAATCCGGAGACCGGGCTCGTCGATAGGCTACATATCTCTTTGTATTTTACATGCGCTTTGTACACACTCCAAAAAAAAAATAAGTAGGACGATGCATATTATCTCCTTTATGAGATCCCGAGCCTCTAGGTAAAACCTTGCCTCAGTTACCATTGTGCCAAGTGGGCTAGATAGGACCCTACGAAGGTATCTGTCGGGTTTATCTCTGACAGTGGTGGCCTAGAGGTGAACGTTGCTGCTTGATGGGACTTCAGATGAACGCTCAAGTAGGTTCTGGCATGAACTTCTTATTGGCACAACTGTTCGTCTCCAGCGTCACCACCCTCGTCGCCGACTAAACTGGTCACCTCAGCCAGGCGAGACCTTCACTCCGGGCCGGATCGTATGATACGGAAACAAGGAATACTCCACAGAACACCACGAAATGTTGATCTTGCATGATTTGGCATCGCGCTGGATCAAGGAACAGCTGGAGCCGGTTCTCCCGATCTCATTTATCCAACACTCTTGTTATGCGGTGAAGAAGGACATTAGGACCCTGATTGTGAGAGTTGCTTTGACATTCGACAACATGGGAAGAACAACAAGACGTTAATCTTGTTATTACCAATATTGAGACGACAGATGTAGGGTATGGTAAATTTTCTACTTTTCTTTCAGTATGGCATTCTCGAAGTGTCAATATACATATGTGTGATAATATATCCATGTATTCTTCTTATGAAGTTGCAAGGACTACATCTGTGATGGAGAATTGCAAATTTCTTCTTTTGAAACACCAAGCTCCAATATTTGTAGAAACACAGTACAACGCATAGACTCAGATACATGCGCAAACATCGTTTACCATTGAACAAACATCATCGTAATAGCTGAAATAAATCCCTAAAAATGTGAGGTCCATTGCCAGATATTTGATTTGAACCGCGGTGCACATATTTTTACTTTAGACGAGTATTCAATTTGTATTTTCAGAACAAGGATGACACATCTCTAAAATAGTTGTTTTGCAAAACCTAAGATGCTTGAAAACATTTTTCACATCAATTGATTCCGAACATAAAACCGTTTTCACATCAATTGAGGCAAAAGATGAGGGCGACGTGACGTGACAAGCGGCAGTGACGAGCAACCCCACCAAGACCGAGCCAAGACCCCACCGGAGGCAATGCTACGAGCGGCAGTGAATTGCGACGTCGCCGGCAGAGACGAGGAATAGTGTTGATTGATGTGGGTGGGGGTGTGTGTGGGCTACGCGAAAAATCTGATGGCTGGGTGGTTTAGAAGGAGAAAAGATGTGCACATCTGGAGGAGGAAGAGGAACAGTGATGGTTGGCCCGAGGAGGAAGATGGATGGTGGGTCGTTAGGTCCACCGTTGGATTTTTGATCCAACTTTGAAGATTTAGAACGCGAATTGATCAACACGTTTAATCCTTTTCAGGCATCTATTAGTCCAAGAGATGCAACGTGAGAGAGATGCAGCTAGCCAGGCCATACTGCTAGACCACATGACGTCTTTCTTGCATTTGACATGAGGGAACGCGGAGAAGGCCAGAAATTGCAAGTAATTACGATCGCATTTAGTGCATTCCAACTTACCCCCTGGATATGCTTTGGCTGGAGTACACAATCCTCTCCCGGCGTATGTATGCTGCGTACACAATCCTCTCCCGGCGTATTCAATGCGCATTCAATGAATTCCAAAACTTTCCGGCCTGGTCTGCTGCTGCCAGTATTTCTAACCATGGCTGGCACCTCGGGTGGATCTCCTCATACCTACACAGACCATCCCCCGCTCTTCCCATCCTCCAACCAGCCAAGCCGGCGTGATCGCTTTCACTCTCTTTCTCTCGACACCATGGCGGTGCCCTCCACTCTTCGGAGAAGCCCGAGACTGCAGGCGAGGCTGCAGCAGGGCCGCATCACCGATCTGCCATCCGATCTCTTGCGGTGCATCGCCCAGAGGCTCCCGTCCGGCCAAGACGTCGCCAGCTTCCGGCTCACCGGCAGGGCCTGGCGCGAGGCGGTGCCGCTTGGGGGCTTCGCTCCCCTTCTGATGCTGCCGGAGTCCCAGGACGGCAGCGCCACCAGCTTCTACAGGCCGTCCGACGGCAAGATCCTCACGGCCAACCTCCCGGACCGGCAAGGGAAGGTTCTGTGCGGTTCGTCGCGCGGGTGGCTGGCGCTGGTGGACGAGGCAGCCTCTGTAACGCTCCTCAACCCCTTCACCGGCGCCACCGTCGCGCTCCCGCCGGCCGACAACAAACTCGGGGCGGCCTGCTTTAGAAGACTGTCCATGGACGTTGACGGACGGTGGGTCGTCCATTCCTCTCCCAACTACAACGAGGTGCGTGCCATTAGGCTAAGCGAGATGAGGGAGCTACTGTTCCGCGACATCGTGCTATCCTCGCAGCCCGACTCTGCGGGCTGCGTAGCCATGGCGCAGGTCGCTTCATCTTTCAGCGTCGCCTTCTGTCGCGTCGGGGTTGACAGATCGTGGACGGTGCTCCACGCCGAACTGACGTGCCGCATCTGGTTGGTCGTGCACTGCCACGGCAGCACGTTCCTGGCGATCGGGGAAAACCTCGGGATCTCCATCTGCTACATCGCCGGTGCTACTCCGAGTGTGGCGGCGCTGTGGAGATGCTTCAGTCCGCCCGAATGGATCTGCCCCCTCAGCTACCTGCAAGTGGACGGCAAGCTTCACCTCGTTGGCACTGTGCTTGAGAATAACACCCGCCATACCCGGGTCTACATGTGCGATGTCTTCGCCGGGAAACGGATGTGGTCTAGAGTGATGGATGTTGGTCATCAGACATTGTTTGTGTCAAATATCTTCATGTCAGGCCATGGTGGAGCAAGCATTGCGGGGCTCAAGATGAATTCTGTATACTTCTCCGAGCATCTGGATGATAGTCAAGAGGATCCAGATCATACGTTGGCGATATCCGACATAGCCAATGGCAGGCCGGAGTTGTTAACTTATAAGAAAAAGGTCCAGGGTTTTTCGGAGGCTCTTTGCTGGATTCAGCCGAAACCAAATCTATGGAGACAAGGTACGTACATCTCTGTCCTGTTCATTATTTGATGTTGTTTTCTGTTGTATCTTGATCTGTGGGGCTATTAGATTCTAGAAACCAAACTGTCTGTCTCACTATTCCATGTCGGTTTTCTTTGTAACTAGCTAAGCTATTCTGCTAATCATGATGCATTTGTTTGGTTCATTATAGTTAACGGGGGCGAAAAATATTAGATGTCGTACTTGGCGGATAGATTGTTAGTCCATCAATGTTTAATGTGACCAAAGAATTAAGATGCCATATATATTTGCCCAGTTTGTCTAATTTACATCTAGATGTTTATTAAGGATGTCACATTTAAGCTCCCACAAATATATAATGCAGCAACAAGAAACAAAAAAACTAGGATAAAAAAATAGACCACAAATAGAGTGAACATCAGCTTAGATGATAACTATGTCACATCTAGATGTGTCATTATGATTTTGCAACCTCTAGATACGGTTTATAGATTATTTAACTCCAGTATGTCATGTACTCATGTTCATTATGACGGGTATTGAAAAAAGGGTAGATATGTAATACTCAGTGCATATGAAATATCGGTATGCGATTTTCAACGGTACTTGAAATTGGTCCACTGAATTTCTGAACTGATTGTATTTTTTTACTCACAAAGTCGATGTTTTTCATAGGACTTGCCAGCGTTTGTTGAGATACTTATATATTCAACTGACTGATTTACGAAACAACGAAAAGTTCACATGATCACTACCTCATGTGTGATATAACAACGGTCATCAACAAGATCGTAGTTGCTTAGTTTTTGCAAATTAAGATTGAGTTTTAACTATTTATCTTTTTCAAATAGACATTAATGTCAAGATCGCAACCTCTTACAACTGTCCTCATGGTCCACATTTCCAGCAATTTTTGTTGTCTAAAATTAGTTGTATATTTTGTTGTAACCACATTATTTGGCATGTTACAGTAATTGTTCGAATCACTTTTTGACTATAAATTTGATGATTATTTTCAGGAGGACATGCTAATGAATGAAAGGTTCAAGATCAAACAATGGAAATCAAGCACTTTCTGAGTCTTGTGTGCAATGCAACAAGAAGGGTCGAGTACAACTTCGTAGTTCCTTTGTTCATGAACTTTAAGATTCAGTTTGGACTCAGTTATGCTACCTACATCTGATGTTTTCTGAACCAACTTCCATCTCCTTTCTGACTTTTACCTAAGATAACACATATTTTCTATGTGGTTTGACTATTGAAGCATGTTTAAGTTGATCTTGTGATGTTCTCGGTTAAATATGGATTTTGCAAGGAGTGGTAGTATTTGATAGTATTTTTTTTCTTTGGGTGAACTTCAATCTTCTTTTTCTGCTGTTAACCCAAACTTCTAAAATTTGCTACTATGGCCTGAAACCCAAAGCTTTGTGTGCATATTTAACATTTACGTCCAATAGGGCTAATTAAACATGTGAATTCCTTGAAAAATGATGGTCAATGTTGACATTTGTACAAAACTTGAAGTTATCTATCCAAGAGTTTCTCAGGTATGTACTGTGAATCATATCATACATGCAAACACATAGTTTGAAATCAATATACTAGTGTACTTGGATGAACAACCATAACTTTAGCAAAAACATGGTTTTTTTTTTGGGTTTTTTTACTGTGTTTGGTGGAATGATTGTTTGGAGACCCATACCGAACCTTAGTGGGTGGAGTCATCTCCACACAATTACACCATGAACCAAGAGGTATCTTTTAAAGTTTGGGACGTGCTTTTTGTGAAATCCACTCAAAATAATTTAAAATTTTATCTTGGCAAACAGCAAATCAGAAATTCGAGCAAAGTGTTGTATTGTACCTTCCCTTGGTACATTTGGGAGGTCTTTAGAATGCTTCTAGACATAACTTCAACCTCTTTGTATTTCCTTTTTGCAACAGTTTATAAGATAAGCTCAACAGTTATAGTAGAAGTACATCAAACAGAAGCTGAGATTGACATAATTTTTTGTTCGCATCAACATAGTCGTGTACTTCTTTCCTCAGCATATAGTTGATATCAATCTTTTGTCATATGGGAGCATCCAGGCGGAGGCGGCAATGACGTGGGCTGCATCAACAGTGGATTCACAATGCAGGCTGGAGTAGGGTTGGGAGTGACCTTCACCAGATAAGGAAACCATTCGTCACCATGGATTAGAGCAGGGAGGAACTATGCCTTTGGTCCTGGCCCAAGTAATATGTACACATCATTGATTGTGCTTTGACCATGCCACCTCACCGCTTTTGCTAACGCTCCACGCCTCCTCCAACCACTGACCACACCTAGATGTCGTGCATCCCTCGTTTCGAGCATGCAGCCAAGTGGAATTGTGACATTGCTTCTGGCCATGCACGATCGTGATGCCCTCGCAATCATTCGTCTCCTTTAAAAATTACTAGCTTCTGATTCTTAAATTCCCTTTGATTCAACTCCACTTGTTTTCCTTCTTCAGACAATTTATTAATGGTTACGTTGTCAGGACGAGACTTTGACCTGCCATAAAATTGATGTTGTTAGGTCCATACTCAGAAGTACTTATATGTAGTTGTGATTTCGTATCACAAACATTACGTACTAATAATTTATTTTTTGGCTAAAGGGTTTGTTCTAATGTTACTAAATACTCAATGTATTCTGGAACAGAGGATGTGTTAGTAAAATTTATATCGGTCAAATGATCTTATTCATTCAGTTTAATATAAATTGCTTGAGATGGCGAGGAAACAAGAGGTACTTGATTGTTTCTCGGTCCAAAAGATCATTAGGAGTAGAAAAAAACATAATTTTTCAGGCAAACCCATGGAATCTGAAGAGTAATACAGATAGAGATATCAATTCATTACACAAAATACACAATACACCATAATACCTATAGTACAAGCCATATCTAATTACAATTTATGCAATAGTACACACAATTTATATAATATACTCCCTCCGTTCATAATGCAGTGCATATAGATTTTCTACAAAGTCAGACTTGACACATTTTGACCAAGTTTAAATAAAAAACTATTTGCATATACAACACAAAATCTATACAATATGAAAGTATGTCTTGTGATGTATCTAATCATATGTATTTGGTATTCTAGATGTACATTTTTTTGTCTACAGACATGGTCAAAGTTAATAACGTTTGACTTCTCAAAATATCTATATACACTACATTTTGAAATGGAGGGAGTAATAGCTAATGTAATTAGACGTTGAGGTGGACATGCTCCCAGCCGTCAAAGTCATGGGCGAGGAAGGGTCTCCGTGGGAGATCAGCCACTGTCGGGGCTAGCTGTGTCGCGTCGTCCATGCCATGCCACCCCAGACCCATTTTAAACCAATGAGGAAGAAGGGAGAAATGTCGGATGGCGGCATGCTCTCCGTGCTCCCCTGATGTATCTCCCCGGTAGGAAGAAGGTGACTTGGCACGGCTGTGTCTTTGGCCTTGTTACACCGCCGTACCAGGTTTGGGAGTTTGGGATGGAAAGCCAGCAACAGTGAAGGAGGTTGGCCACTACGTGCTTCTTCCTGTCCGGGCCATCAAACCACTGGAAAGAGGAGAGCTCTTGTATCTTTATTGTCTGTGGTGGTAGTGGTGTTGATATGTAGTGTATCAAGTATGTAGTGGATTAGTACAAGTTACACGGAGCAAACGGAAACAAAATGAAACTAATACGAATTGCAAGAATATAGTAATCCCATCATGGGGCAGAGAAGATTCCATGGAATCAGTTCAAATAAACAATAAAGAATACGTTCAGCAAATAACAAAAATATTGTACACTAACCAGATCAGGAAATCATGGAGAAGTCTTAAAAGAGAGGTGGATATGATTCTAGGGCAGTGCATTCATCTCCATGACAGCAAAAGAATGCCGAAGAGTCAAATTTTGGTCTCATTCTACAATCCAAAATTCTAACAAACAAACTACAGTAAACATGATTACAAATATACGAACCACTGGAATAGAATTTTAGAAGTGAGAAAACGGTGACAAACTCCCTCTAAATGTAGGCATTGGCTCAAACAAATTGTTGGCAACTCATACACAGGTAAAGCGTGAAGCAAGAGAAAGAAAACTTAATAACTGGATTGCTACACAAAGATGCCTTGTACAGAATCCATACATGTTTTTGCTAGGGGAAAACTAGAGAAACGTTGTAGCATTTGGTACAGCAGCAAACATTTCTGACCCTTGTAGAACTAGCACATGCCAGTGACAAGCGCTCATAAGTGCATGTGCCACTGGTAATTGCAAAATTGCCAGTGACGAAAATAAAGTAAGTAACCAGCAAAAGTTCCGCACAATACAGGGAGCGTTCTGGTCAAATATCAGCACGTATTTCTCTCGTCAGTTACTAGTGACAAGCATTTTGTGTACTCCTGCTGTTTCAAAATACAAGTCTTTTTAGAGATTTCAATATGGATTACATATGGAACAAAATTAGTGAATGTACACTCTAAACTATGTCTATATAAATCCGTATGTAGTTCATATTGGAATCTGTAAAAAGACTTATATTTAGGAACGGCGGTAATACTAGTCACCGTTAAGGTGGTGGTTATAAATGTTTCAGCTGTAGTGAACAAGCATGCTTTTCTCTTGTTTGCCAAAAGTAAAAAAGAATGCTTCTATTAAATCAAATGTCAAATGGTGCTCAAACTTAACCAAAATGCTCTCTAAATTGTGCAAAACTTACTGGAGTTTTCTAAATGTTTGTGTTCAGTTTGAATATTGAACCCAAAATTTGATGCTTGAACTAAACATGCATGTTGAGTTAATTGCACAAAACGACCATATTTTGGGGTATCGTTTGCAGAAAACCACGTGGTCACTAATTTTTGCAAAAAACACCGCACATTCAGTAATCTTTTTTCGGAAAGCACTAATCGAGTGATTTAGATCGTTTAATCACTTTCTGACAAGTGGGACCGAATTGTCGGGAGCTGACTTGGCAAAACATTTACATATACACCCTTAGATCTTAAAAATAAAAGCATCGACCACCTCCCCCCTCCCCCTGTGGACAGCAGCTCCTTCCTCACGCGCAGCAGCTGGTGGGCCCACCGGTCGACGAGCCGTGCGATAGTGCAAGACATCTCCCCGCACACGCCGGCCATCGCCGCAACCACCAGGGCCAGCAGCGCACTGTCGTTGTCGGTCACGAGCCTCCGCACGCCCTCGAGCCACGCCACCTAGTCCTTCTCTGGCGCGCGCCACAGTGTGGATCCAGGCGAACAGCGGCACGGACATGGCGGTAGGGTTGACCAGCGCCGCGGTCATGGCCGTTGTCCTGGAGGCAGAGAGAGGATGAGCTGCATGAGAGAGTGAGAAGGGAGAAGGGAGATATACAAGGGAGGAAGAGGGGGCGGTGGTGGTTCCCGGCGCACTGGTGAACTGGCGGCGGCGAGCTGTGGGGGTAGCTGAGGACGCCCAGATCCGGTCGTGGAGGCGGTTGGCGGAGCTCCGGCCGCCGGGGCTCCTTGGATGCGGCAGCGGAGCAGTTGTTGACCTGTAGGACAGCACAGCCAGGAGAGAAAAGAGGTCACGAGGAGAAGAAAAGAAAAAGGAGGAGGAAGAAGATGGTAGGCAGGGCAGCGGCGGTCGCTGGTGGCGAGGTCCCCGGAGCGCCACAGGGGTTGGGCAGCTCGGCCACTCCCGATCCAGATGGGATCTAGGCGAGGAGACGCGCTGCAGTTGTGCACAGCCAGAGGTGGGGTGTTGATTGCACTATTTTTAGATCTAGGGGTGTTTACATCAATTTGTGCCAAGTCAGCATATTACAATCGGGGCCCATGTGTTGGGAAAGTGCTTAAATAGGCTAAATTCCCTAATCAGTATTTTCTGAAAAAAGATTACTGAATGCGCGGTGGTTTTTGCAAATAATTAGTGACCTCGTCATTTTTTGCAAACGATGCCCCAAATGTGGTGGTTTTGTGCAGTTAACTCTACATGTTAGTATTATATATGTCGTTTGCATTTTTGCCTAACATTTCAGGTTGAAACTCAGAAGATAGGTCCCAAATCATCAGTAAGAAAGAGTTGAGATTTTACATGAATGCTCACCAAGGATATGTGGGGCTGTTCATATTGTTTTGAAAGTTATGCATTTTTATTATTCAACACAATTTAAGTCCTGAAAAAATAAAGCATATTTCTCCTGAACTTCATGCTCAAAAGAGTCATGGACTTGCGAGAATGCCTACTGAATTATTCTTAATTTACAGGAATATTTTCATTATGCACAGTTTAAATTCTGAATGCAAATTTTAGTATGAAAGTAAATAGTCGTGTTTCTCGCAAATCATGTGGCAAAAATAACTGAAAATTTATGAGAATGTTTACAGGATTGTATGTTATTTACTGGGATCTTTTGAAAGTTTATGCATAGAAATTTCTAGATTTGTCAATACTTTAGTTTTACGTTAGAAAAAGGGCCGCATTGAAGAAATACATACAAGCTCAAGATTGATCAGGTTAGGTGAAGTGACTAGAAAAATTATATGGACACCATTTCATGGCACTACATAATCCAGTACCAGTGATAATAATCTGAGAGAGCGAGAGAGAGAGAGAGAGAGAGAGAGAGAGAGAGAGGGAGAGGGAGAGGGAGAGGGAGAGAGAGAGAGAGAGAGAGGGAGAGGGGGTATCTTAAAACGTTTAAAAAGCTCGGGTAGGATAATGTAGACTAAACTCAAATTGGCATTATAAATTAAACTCTGCTACAAACCGTTTTTTCTCAATAAACTCCGCTACAAACATATAAGTTTTGAAGGGCAAAATAAACACGTAAAACGTCCAATAGAGCACACAATTATTCTGGGCGGCCGACAGGCATCTTGCACGAGGATGGCCTATTGACCGAGTTTGCAAGCTTACAACCAGCAACCCGAATCTGCTTTGCATTTGCACCTTTTAGCTAGGAAAGTGTGGCGCCCTTTTGTTGCTTCGCACTGAGAGATGGCTGTCATTAGAGCGTTATCCATGTCGAGTGGTGCTGGAGGATATCGCGCGCTTCGTGCCCAAGGATAAGAGAAATAAGAGCATGACGCTGTCTTGTTACTTATGTGGTGTGGTGTGGCACATTCGAAGGAGCACAACCGAAGAACATCTGATAAGAAATCACGGTGGCGAACAAAGTTAGAGACGACATTGGCCTCCTGAAGGAGGCAAGAGAGATGTAGTTTGTCTTGTGTATGGGAATGGCCCTATACGGTCCCTGTTGTATTTCCCTTTTCAGTGTACCTTCTTCCTTAGCTGGTCTTATGTTATGCTAATGTACAGTTTCTTTCTGGCAGAGCTCCAACTGATTCCGTAAAAGAAGTGGAAACAGTTCATACAGCCGGCTGAAAAGAACACTTCATTGGACGCGTGCATCATTGTTCGATTGAACTAAATCCTATGGCTGGGACATGCTTTACAGGAAGAAGGGATTCGGGTCATGTATTCACCATAGCGCTTGCAAATTTATATCTTTCCATGTTTTCTTCCTACTCGCAACTCGGCTGCTCCTCCAAAATTGAACACCGAATCCTCCCTCGCTCGCTCCCCCGCAGCTCGGCCGGTCCTGACTTTTCTGAGGCCCGGGGGCAAACTTAAAAAATGGGCCCCATCAAGGTTCAAGGCAGCAACTACAACATAGTAAAATTTTCACTCATGTAGATATAAATCACAAAAATTCATTTGATTTCAAACATCCAACTAAACAACGATCTTGGTCTATACACGCACGTCCCACACCATCAGCTCCCACTAACCACACCTGGATAAGCCTAGCATCTAAGTTAGTTAGTTAGCTTGTTTGTTGAGCTTTATGTGGAACAACCAGCGTTGTATATATTTATACGGGTGACCAATGCATCAGTACAGTTCTGACCCATTCTGTGTCTTTGTCTTCTACAATTAGCAAATCAAGTCTTGTAATACATCATAGACATGTACTACACGATGAGAGTTTTTTAGGCACCATTTTACAATACCAGAACGGTGGGAACACCTGAATTGTTGGCGGAGAAAAGAAGAAATCAAACTATTCAGTTCCTAATACCACAGATATCGCTATGGTCCTCCCGCGTCCCACCGTCGATTTTGTATCTTAAGCAGACGAGAGGACCAGTTAGGGTGTCCAAATTATAAAAAAGTACAAAGATCAATCAAATGGAAAAAGGACTGAGAATTTACAAGAACCTTTTGAAGCGTTCTTTGTCCTGGTTGCAAAGCAAATGGAGCTGATGAGGTGCTGCGTGCCTGCCCCTGATGCTGCCCACCGAATGGGAGTGCGTATTGGCAGTGTGCTGGAGGAAAGGAATGAGGAATCCATAAAAAAGTGAGATGGAAAAGGTCTAAGGAAACACCATAATCAATTCTTTGCAAGAGGAACAAACTTGAAGGAGAGACAGATGACGGGAGAATAAATGTATACTGTACGGTGCGTCACTGAGTAAATCGATGGTTGACCTCACGTTCACGTGGCCCGCGTCCGTGTAGGCTAGCTGATTGGGCCATGGTTTTAGTGCTTGTTTCAATTAACCCTCGATCCATTTGAGAAAACGATGGGCTGAACAAAAAACGATGTACTAGTATACCCAGTACGTACTAGAGCAACTAATCACCGAGTACTACTTCGGGAGCCCTGTGGGCGGGTTCTAATTGAGAGACAACTTTTTCCCCGAAAAACCTGGAGCCTTGTGAAAGGCGAGTAGAGTTAGGGTGGCCTCGCGGCGGCGCACGTTGATCCCTCGACGGCGCGCGACTGTGGTTGGGCAGGAGATGGTGACGTCGACTGATCCGGAAAAGGGGAAGACACCCTTGTCGCCGAGGGCGGCTAGGGCAAAGCTGGCAGAGGCGTTGGGGAAACTTGACATCACCGATGAGGAAGCAATGCCTCTAGTCTTGGACGATCTTGAGGAGGGAGAACAGGAGAAGTGGATGCTGGCAGGTAAGGTCCTTCATCGCAACGTGTTCCACATCCAAACAATCTCCAACGCTCTTCGGCCGGCATGGGGCAACCCGAAAGGGCTAGCCTTCAGATTTGTTGGGGAAAACACTTTTGTGGCGGATTTTGCTACAAAGAGAGATCACGATCGCGTGTGGGAAGGCTCACCATGGCATGCCATTAAGAATGTTGTGATCCTCTCGGAGTTCGAGGAGTGTATGCGACCTTCTGAATTGAGGTTTGACAAGCTGCAGTTATGGGCGAGAGTCATGAATCTTCCCTTTAATCTTCGTGATGATAAGTGGAGCGATTCGATAGTGGGTCAGATTGACAAGAATGCTACGACAGTCCAGTTTGATCACATGGCCGGTTTTCTCAGGGCTATGGTTACTGTTGATGTGCATAAGCCCTTGAGGAGATGGATCCTGATAGAGTCTAAGAGGAGGAAGTGCACTGTTCTGTACGACATCCTTTATGAGAACATGCCGCACTTCTATTTTTCGTGTAGCAGATTGGGTCACTTGGATTTGTACTGCCCTACTCCTGGAACTCGGGATGCTAATGGTGATCTCCCTTTTGGAAGGGGGCTACATGCTCCAGAGGACAGGAAGCGGAATGGGTCAAGGGAGGGCTCGACGACAAGGGAGCAGTCAGGCTCCCAGAGTAAAAAAGCTGAAACTAGCCAGTCGAGCACTGCTGCCAAAGGAGGGACAGAGGTAACATCCCCACTAAAAGTGAACCATAGTCAGAACAAGCTGAAAGGGGGACCTCAAGGTCAGAAGCAGATATACAGGAGAGTGGAAACTTATGAATTGTCCTCATACTGATGGCATTAACGTTGATGGAAGGGTCGCCCCTAGTGGCGAGATTGTGATGGACGAGGAAAAGGAAACTGATGCTGGATGGCAACAAAAGAGGATATTCGCAAAAAAAGGGGAACACAAGAAGAAGAAACCCACTCCGAGTAACTCGGATTCTTCGGGAGCGGCTGCGGAGTAGCCCCGCCAGCGACAATGAGTGTTTTAAGTTGGAACTGCCGGGGGCTTGGGAACCCAGCGGCAGTTCGTGAGCTTTGCAACATAGTGAAGCAGGAAGGCCCCAGTCTCCGCTTTGTGATGGAGACGAAGATCTCGGCAAATCAGGTGGAAAGCTTGAAGAATCAACTTGGTTTTGCAGGTTGTTTTGCGGTGAATAGTAAAAGTTTAAGTGGGGGAATTGACATATTTTGGTCAGCTGAAGTTGAAGTTGAGTTTAAGAACTTTAGCTCGATCCACATTGATGTGTTGGTCAGGAATAATACTCGAAACTCTATGGAGTGGAGAGTCACGGGTTTCTATGGTGCACCGCGTGTTGAGGATAGGCATCATAGCTGGAGGTTTCTTCGCACGTTATTTGCTACTAATCACGAGCGTGGCTTTGTGTTGGTGACTTCAATGAAACCATGTTTGCTTCTGAACATTTCTCGTGTGCGGCTCGACCAGAATGGCAGATGAGAGCATTCAGAGAAGCAATTGATGATTTCTCACTCCTTGACATGGGCTGGACTGGAGCGGAGTATACTTCGGATAATGGGCAGGCCGGTGAGTCTAATGTTAAAGCCAGGCTCGATAGGGGTTTTGGAAACCCCCAACTCACCCAAATGTTCCCACACACTATTGTTCGTCATATTAGCACAACAGAGTCCGACCAATGCTTTGTGTTGGTCGACCTGCGTGAGAATTTGAAGGAACCGCGGCACCAGACTGCTTAGCAGTTCCGTTATGAAGATGTATGGCAAACACACTCTGAGTACGACCAACTTGCGCTCAACGAGTGGGAAAAAGGTGCTGGCCAGAGAGGCTTAGCGGGTGTGGCTGATACTCTACACGACATGCAAGCTAAGCTTGCTGCTTGGGGTGTGAAGGTGAAGGAAATATGCCCTAGAGGCAATAATAAAGTTATTATTTATTTCCTTATATCATGATAAATGTTTATTATTCATGCTAGAATTATATTAACCGGAAACTTAGTACATGTGTCACTACTATGCCTCTACTTGACTAGCTCGTTAATCGAAGATGGTTGAGTTTCCTAGCAATGGACATGAGTTGTCATTTGATTAACGGGATCACATCATTAGGAGAATGATGTGATTGACTTGACCCATTCCGTTAGCTTAGCACTTGATCGTTTAGTATGTTGCTATTGCTTTCTTCATGAATTATACATGTTCCTATGACTATGAGATTATGCAACTCCCGTTTACCGGAGGAACACTTTGTGTGCTACCAAACGTCACAACGTAACTGGGTGATTATAAAGGTGCTCTACAGGTGTCTCCGAAGGTACTTGTTGGGTTGGCGTATTTCGAGATTAGGATTTGTCACTCCGATTGTCGGAGAGGTATCTCTGGGCCCACTCGGTAATGCACATCACTATAAGCCTTGCAAGCATTGCAACTAATGAGTTAGTTGCTGGATGTTGTATTATGGAACGAGTAAAGAGACTTGCCGGTAACGAGATTGAACTAGGTATTGAGATACCAACGATCGAATCTCGGGCAAGTAACATACCGATGACAAAGGGAACAACGTATGTTGTTATGCGGTCTGACCGATAAAGATCTTCGTAGAATATGTAGGAGCCAATATGGGCATCCAGGTTCCGCTATTGGTTATTGACCAAAGAGGTGTCTCGGTCATGTCTCCATAGTTCTCAAACCCGTAGGGTCCGCACGCTTAACGTTCGTTGACGATATAGTACTATGAGTTATGTATGTTGGTGACCGAATGTTGTTCGGAGTTTCGGATGAGGTCACGGATATGACGAGGAACTCCGAAATGGTCCGGAAGTAAATATTGCTATGTGGATAGTAGTGTTTGATATCAGGAAGGGTTCAGGAATCCATCGGAAGGGATTCCGGATGTTTCCCGAAATGTTTGGGCACTAGAACACTTTATCTGGGCCAAAGGGGAAAGCCCACGAGGTTTTTGGAAAGCGCAAAAGGAAGTTTTTCGGAGTCCAGAGGCCAGATGCCAGGGTCCCTGGCGTCTGGGTCCAGACGCCAGGAACCCTGGCGTCTGGCCCTGGAGTCCGAGAAGGACTCTTGCCTTTCGGGTGAAACCGACTTTGTGGAGGCTTTTGCTCCAAGTTTCGACCCCAAGGCTCAACATATAAATAGAGGGGTAGGGCTAGCACCCAAGACACATCAAGAAACACCAAGCCGTGTGCCGGCAACCCCGTCCCCTCTAGTTTATCATCCGTCATAGTTTTCGTAGTGCTTAGGCGAAGCCCTGCGGAGGTTGTTCTTCACCAACACCGTCACCACGCCGTCGTGCTACCAGAACTCATCGACTACTTCGCCCTTTTGCTGGATTGAGAAAGGCGAGGATGTCATCGAGCTGAACACGTGCAGAACTCGGAGGTGTCGTGCGTTCGGTACTTGGATCGGTCGGATCGTGAAGACGTACGACTACATCAACCGCATTGATAAAACGCTTCCGCTTACGGTCTACGAGGGTACGTAGACAACACTCTCCCCTCTCGTTGCTATGCATCACCATGATCTTGCGTGTGCGTAGGAAAATTTTGAAATTACTACGTTCCCCAACAGTGGCATCCGAGCCAGGTTTTATGCGTTGATGTTATATGCACGAGTAGAACACAAGTGAGTTGTGGGCGATACAAGTCATACTTCTTACCAGCATGCATACTTTGGTTCGGCGGTATTGTTGGATGAAGCGTCCCAGACCGACATTACGCGTACGCTTACACGAGACTGGTTCTACCGACGTGCTTTGCATACAGGTGGCTGGCGGGTGTCAGTTTATCCAACTTTAGTTGAACCGAGTGTGGCTACGCCCTGTCCTTGACAAGGTTAAAACATCACTAACTTGACGAACTATCGTTGTGGTTTTGATGCTTAGGTTAGTACGGTTCTTGCTCAGCCCGTAGTAGCCACGTAAAACTTGCAACAACAAAGTTGAGGACGTCTAACTTGTTTTTGCAGGGCATGTTGTGATGTGATATGGTCAAGGCATGATGTTAATTTTATTGTATGAGATGATCATGTTTTGTAACCGAGTTATCGGCAACTGGCAGGAGCCATATGGTTGTCGCTTTATTGTATGCAATGCAATCGCCCTGTAATGCTTTACTTTGTCACTAAGAGGTAGCGATAGTCGTAGAAGCATAACTTGGCGAGACGACAACGATGCTACGATGGAGATCAAGGTGTCGCGCCGGTGACGATGGTGATCATGACGGTGCTCCGAAGATGGAGATCACAAGCACAAGATGATGATGGCCATATCATATCACTTATATTGATTGCATGTGATGTTTATCTTTTAAGCATCTTATCTTGCTTTGATTGATGGTAGCATTATAAGATGATCTCTCACTAAATTATCAAGGTATACGTGTTCTCCCTGAGTATGCACCATTGCGAAATTTCTTCGTGCTGAGACACCACGTGATGATCGGGTGTGATAGGCTCTACGTTCAAATACAACGGGTGCAAAACAGTTGCACACGCGGAATACTCAGGTTAAACTTGACGAGCCTAGCATATAACAGATATGGCCTCGAAACACTGAGACCGAAAGGTCGAGCCTGAATCATATAGAAGATATGATCAACATAGTGATGTTCACCATCGAAAACTACTCCATCTCACGTGATGATCGGACATGGTTTAGTTGATTTGGATCACGTGATCATTTAGATGATTAGAGGGATGTCTATCTAAGTGGGAGCTCTTAAGTAATATGATTAATTGAACTTCAATTTATCATGAACTTAGTCCTGGTAGTATTAGCATATCTATGTTGTAGATCAATAACTCGCGTTTAGCTCCCCTGTTTTATTTTTGATATGTTCCTAGAGAAAACTAAATTGAAAGATGATAGTAGCAATGATGTGGACTAGGTCCGTGATCTGAGGTTTATCCTCATTGCTGCACAGAAGAATTATGTCCTTAATGCACCGCTAGGTGACAGACCTATTGCAGGAGCAGATGCAGACGTTATGAACATTTAGATAGCTCAATATTATGACTACTTGATAGTTTAGTGCACCATGCTTAACGGCTTAGAATCGGGACGTCAAAGACGTTTTGAACGTCATGGACCATATGAGATGTTCCGAGAGTTGAAGTTAATATTTCAAGCAAATACCCGAGTTGAGAGATATGAAGTCTCCAACAAGTTCTATAGCTAAAAGATGGAGGAGAATAGATCAACCAGTGAGCATGTGCTCAGATTGTCTGGGTAAGACAATTGCTTGAATCAAATGGGAGTTAATCTTCCATATAAGATAGTAATTGACAAAGTTCTCTAGTCACTATCACCAAGTTACTAAAACTTAGTGATGAAAAATAATATGCAAGGGATGACGAAAGTAATTCCCATGCTCTTCGTGATGCGGAAATCGACGAAGGTAGAAATCAAGAAAAGCATCAAGTGTTGATGGTTGACAAGACCACTAGTTTCAAGAAAAGGGGCAAAGGGAAGAAGGGGAACTTCAAGAAGAATGGCAAGCAAGTTGCTGCTCGAGTGAAGAAGCCCAAGTCCGGACCTAAGCCTGAGACTAAGTGCTTCTACTGCAAAGGGACTGGTCACTGGAAGCGGAACTACCCCAAGTATTTGGCGGATAAGAAGGATGGCAAAGTGAACGAAAGTATACTTGATATATATGTTATTGATGTGTACTTTACTAGTGTTTATAGCAACCCCTCGGTATTTGATACTGGTTCAGTTGCTAAGATTAGTAACTCGAAATAGAAGTTGCAGAATGAACAGAGACTAGTTAAGGGTGAAGTGACGATGTGTGTTGGAAGTGGTTCCAAGATTGATATCATCATCATCGCACACTCCCTATACTTTGGGATTAGTGTTGAACCTAAATAAGTGTTATTTGGTGTTTGCATTGAGCATGAATATGATTTGATCATGTTTATTGCAATACGGTTATTCATTTAAGTTAAAGAATAATTGTTGTTCTGTTTACATGAATAAAACCTTCTATGGTCATACACCCAATGAAAATGGTTTGTTGGATCTCGATCGTAGTGATACACATATTCATAATATTGAAGCCAAAAGATGAAAAGTTTATAATGATAGTGCAACTTCTTTGTGGCACTGCCGTTTAGGTCATATTGGTGTAAAGCGCATGAAGAAACTGCATGCCGATGGGATTTTGGAATCACTTGATGCTTGCGAACTATGCCTCATGGGCAAGATGACTAAGACTCCGTTCTCCGGAACAATGGAGCGAGCAACTAACTTATTGAAAATAATACATACTGATGTATGCGATCCGATGAGTGTTGAGGCTCGCGGCGGGTATCGTTATTTTCTGAACTTCACAGATGATTTGAGCAGATATGGGTATATCTACTTGATGAAACATGAGTCTGAAACATTTGAAAAGTTCAAAGAATTTCAGAGAGAAGTAGAGAATCATCGTAAACAAGAAAATAAAAGTTTCTACGATATCATCGCAGAGGAAAAATATTTGAGTTACGAGTTTGGCCTTCAATTAAAACAGTGTGGAATAGTTTCACAAACTCATGCCACCTGGAACACCACAGCATAATGGTGTGTCCGAACATTATAACCATACTTTATTGGATATAGTGCAATCTATGATGTTTCTTACCGATTTACCACTATCATTTTGGGGTTATGCATGAGAGACAGCTGCATTCACGTTAAAAAGGGCACCATATATATCCGTTGAGATGACACCGTATGAACTGTGGTTTAGCAAGAAACCAAAGTTGTCGTTTCTTAAAGTTTGGAGTTGGGATGCTTATGTGAAAAACTTTCAACCTGATAATCTTGAACCCAAATCGGAGAAATGTGTCTTCATAGGATACCCAAACGAGACTGTTGGGTACACCTTCTAATCACAGATCCGAAGGCAAAATATTCGTTGCTAAGAATGAATCCTTTCTAGAGAAGGAGTTTCTCTCGAAAGAAGTGAGTGGGAGGAAAGTAGAACTTGATGAGGTAACTGTACCTGCTCCCGTATTGGAAAGTAGTTCATCACAGAAACCGGTTCCTGTGACACCTACACCAATTAGTAAGGAAGCTAATGATGATGATCATGAAACTTCAGATCAGGTTACTACTGAACCTCGTAGGTCAACCAAAGTAAGATCCGCACCAGAGTGGTACGGTAATCCTGTTCTGGAGGTCATGTTACTTGACCATGACGAACCGACGAACTATGAGGAAGCGATGATGAGCCCAAATTCCGCAAAATGGCTTGAGGCCATGAAATCTGAGATGGAATCCATGTATGAGAACAAAGTATGGACTTTGATTGACTTGCCCAATGATCGGCGAGTCATTGAGATTAAATGGATCTTCAAGAGGAAGACGGACGCTGATAGTAGTGTTACTATCTAGTATCTACAGAGCTAGAATTGTCGCAAAAGGTTTTCGACAAGTTTAAGGTGTTGACTACGATGAGAGTTTCTCACTCGTATCTATGCTTAAGTCTGTCCGAATCATGTTAGCAATTGCCGCATTTTATGAAATCTGGCAAATGGATAAACAAAACTGCATTCCTTAATGGATTTATTAAAGAAGAGTTGTATATGATGCAACCAGAAGGTTTTGTCGATCCTAAAGGTCCTATCAAAATGTGCAAGCTCCAGCGATCCATCTATGGACTGGTGCAAGCATCTCGGAGTTGGAATATACGCTTTGATGAGTTGATCAAAGCATATAGTTTTATACAGACTTGCGGTGAAGCCTATATTTACAAGAAAGTGAGTGGGAGCACTACAACATTTCTGATAAATATATGTGAATGACATATTCTTGATCGGAAATAATGTAGAATTTTCTGGAAAGCATAAAGGAGTATTTTAAAGGAGTTTTTCAAAGAAAGATCTTAGTGAAGCTGCTTACATATTGAGCATCAAGATCTATAGAGATAGATCAAGACGCTTGATAAGTTTTTTCAATGAGTACAAACCTTGACAAGATTTTGAAGTAGTTCAAAATGGAACAGTCAAAGAAAGAGTTCTTGCATGTGTTACAAGGTGTGAAATTGAGTAAGACTCAAAGCCCGACCACGACAAAAGATAGAAAGAGAATGAAAGTAATTCCCTATGCCTCAGCCATAGGTTCTATAAAGTATGTCATGCTATGTACCAGATCTATTGTATACCCTACACTGATTTTGGCAAGGGAGTACAATAGTGATCTAGGAGTAGATCACTGGACATCTGTCAAAATTATCCTTAGTGGAATAAGGATAAGTTTCTCGATTATGGAGGTGACAAAAAGATTCGTCGTAAAGGGTTACGTCGATGCAAGTTTTGACACTGATCCAGATGACTCTAAGTCTCAATCTGGATACATATTGAAAGTGGGAGCAATTAGCTAGAGTAGCTCCATACAGAGCATTGTTGACATAGAAATTTGCGAAATACATACGAATCTGAATGTGGCAGACCCGTTGACTAAACTTCTCTCACAAGCAAAACATGATATCACACCTTAGTACTCTTTGGGTGTTAATCACATAGCAATGTGAACTAGATTATTGACTCTAGTAAACCCTTTGGGTGTTGGTCACATGAGGATGTGAACTATGGGTATTAATCACATGGTGATGTGAACTATTGGTGTTAAATCACATGGTTATGTGAACTAGATTATTGACTCTAGTGCAAGTGGGAGACTGAAGGAATATGCCCTAGAGGCAATAATAAAGTTATTATTTATTTAATTATATCATGATAAATGTTTATTATTCATGCTCGAATTGTATTAACCGGAAACTTAGTACATGTGTGAACACATAGACAAACATAGTGTCACTAGTATGCCTCTACTTGACTAGCTCGTTAATCGAAGATGGTTGAGTTTCCTAGGCATGGACATGAGTTGTCATTTGATTAACGGGATCACATCATTAGGAGAATGATATGATTGACTTGACCCATTCTGTTAGCTTAGCACTTGATCGTTTAGTATGCTGCTATTGCTTTCTTCATTACTTATACATGTTCCTATGACTATGAGATTATGCAACTCCCGTTTATCAGAGGAACACTTTGTGTGCTACCAAACGTCACAACATAACTGGGTGATTATAAAGGTGCTCTACAGGTGTCTCCGAAGGTACTTGTTGGCTTGGCGTATTTCGAGATTAGGATTTGTCACTCTGATTGTCGGAGAGGTATCTCTGGGCCCACTCAGTAATGCACATTACTATAAGCCTTGCAAGCATTGCAACTAATGAGTTAGTTGCGGGATGATGTATTACGTAACGAGTAAAGAGACTTGCCAGTAACGAGATTGAACTAGGTATTGAGATACCAACGATCGAATCTCGGGCAAGTAACATACCAATGACAAAGGGAACAACGTATGTTGTTATGCGGTCTGACCGATAAAGATCTTCATAGAATATGTAGGAGCCAATATGGGCATCTAGGTTCCACTATTGGTTATTGACCAGAGAGGTGTCTCAGTCATGTCTACATAGTTCTCGAACCCGTAGGGTCCGCAAGCTTAACGTTCATTGACAATATAGTACTATGAGTTATGTATGTTTGTGACCGAATGTTGTTCGGAGTTTTAGATGATATCACGGATATGACGAGGAACTCCGGAATGGTCCGGAAGTAAAGATTGATATGTGGATAGTAGTGTTTGATCTCTGGAAGGGTTCCGGAATCCATCGGAAGGGGTTCCGGATGTTTCCCGAAATGTTTCGGCACGAGAACACTTTATCTGGGTCAAAGGGGAAAGCCCACGAGGTTTTTGGAAAGCGCAAAAGGACGTTTTGCGGAGTCCAGAGGCCAGATGCCAAGGTCCCTGGCGTCTGGCCCTGGAGTCCGAGAAGGACTCTTGCCTTTCGGGTGAAACCGACTTTGTGGAGGCTTTTGCTCCAAGTTTCGACCCCAAGGCTCAACATATAAATAGAGGGTAGGGCTAGCACCCAAGACACATCAAGAAACACCAAGCTGTGTGCCGGCAACCCCGTCCCTCTAGTTTATCCTCCGTCATAGTTTTCGTAGTGCTTAGGCGAAGCCCTGCGGAGATTGTTCTTCACCAACACCGTCACCACGTCGTCGTGCTGCCGGAACTCATCTACTACTTCGCCCCTCTTGCTAGATCGAGAAAGGCGAGGACGTCATCGAGCTGAGCGTGTGAAGAACTCGGAGGTGCCGTGCGTCCGGTACTTGGATCGGTTGGATCGTGAAGACGTACGACTACAGCAACCGCGTTGATAAAACGCTTCCGCTTACGGTCTACGAGGTTACGTAGACAACACTCTCCCCTCTCGTTGCTATGCATCACCATGATCTTGCGTGTGCGTAAGAATTTTTTTAAATTACTATGTTCCCCAACAGAAGGAATTTGGGTGTCTATCTAGGAAAGTTCGCAAACTAGGCAAGAAACTCGATCACGTTTGTGCCCGTTCGGTGGGACAGTGCCCGAGCGATGAGGAAAGAAATATTGTCAAGCAGCTCCGGGAGGCACTCCGACAAGAGTAGATCTGGATGCGACAGCGATCTAGAGTAACGTATCTTCGAGAAGGGGATCAGAATACGGGCTACTTCCACGCCCAAGCTGTCTAGCGGCAATGTATGAAGAAGATTGAATTGCTTGAAAGGGCAGACAGGCGTATATGTCAAATGCCGGAGGAGAATCATGCAGAAGTCCAAGAGTTTTACCATGCTTTATATACTACGTACTCATGGTTTTCGGCCCATGGATGATCTTCTCGATTATGTTCCTCCCAGGGTTACTGACCATATGAATGACCGGCTGGATATGCCTTACACGGCCGAGGAAGTCAGGACGGCGCTCTTCCAGATGGCTCCGTCGAAAGCACCGTGGGTGGATGGTTTCACGGCAGGTTTTTTTCAGAGACACTGGTCTCTGCTGAAATATGATATAGTTCCGTCCATCTTGGATTTTTTGAATGGGGGAGTTCTACCCGAGGGGATGAATGACACGTCTATCACCTTGATACTGAAGGTACAACACCCGCATTGAATCTCTCAGTATCGGCCCATTTTCCTTATGTTCTGTGTTGTACAAGTTTGCCCCAAAATGCATTACCAATAGGATGAGGGAATTTATGGGTGAGATCATAAGATAATAGCAAAGAGCGTTTTTTCCTGGGCGCATGATAACAGATAATGTGCTCATTACATATGAAAGTGTCCATGCAATGAGAAGAAAAAAAAAAGGGAAGAACAGTGTTTGTGCAATCAAACTCGACATGATGAAAGCATACGACCGAGTAGAATGGCATTATCTGGAAGCTATCTTGTTGAGATTGGGGTTCGGTTTATAGTTTGTTAGATTGATCATGAAGTGTGTCACTTCTGTCAGGTTTACTGTTCGTGTGAATGGGGAGTTATTGCCATATTTTACACCCTCGAGAGGTTTCTGTCAAGGGGACCCCGTTTCACCGTATTTGTTCCTTCTGTGTGCAGAATGGTTCACTTCTCTGTTTAATTTTTATGGAGGTGTCAATATTGACAGAGGAATTCGAGTTAGCTATCAATCGCCTTGGGTAAACCACCTACCCTTTGCGGACGATAGTCTCCTTTTTATGAATGCAAAGGCGTCCAGTGCACTCAGGTTGAATGAGGTGCTACAAATCTATGGTGACTGTTCCGGTCAGTGTGTTAACAGAGACAAGAGCTCGGTCTACTTCAGTCCCAACATGGCCGAACCAGTCTGCCAGATGTTGAAGGCAGTTTTGAGCATCTTGGCTAAAGCTTTCAATGAACGCTATCAGGGACTCCCAACTGCCGTTGGTCATATCACTAGTGGAACATTTGAATATCATGGAGAGAGGATTAGAAGCAAACTTCAAGGAGGAACGGAAAGGCTCATTTCATGTGTCGGTAGAGAGTTCAAGTTAAAGGCCATGGCCGAAGCAATACCAACACACTCCATGAGTTGCTTCAAGCTCACTAAGAAGGTCTGGAAAGGCTTTTCTTCAATGATGGCTAGATATTGGTGGAGTAGCTCAATCGATTGCAGATCGTTACAATGGGTTGATTGGCCTTCACTTGCTAAACCCAAGGTTGCTGGAGGGATGGGTTTTCGTAATCTAGAACTTTTTAAAATAGCGTTGCTCGGGAAGCATGGCTGGAATCTGGTTACGAACCCGGAGTCTCTCTATGCTTGCGTCCTCAAGGGCAAGTACTTCCCGCAAAGTTACTTCATGGCGGCAATTGTCCCAGAGTGCGCCTCGGCCACCTGGCAAGCGATCTTCTCAGGAAAACAAGCACTGGAAGCCGGCCTAGTAAAGCGAATTGGAGATGGCACTTCGGTGTCCATTTGGCATATAGTTGGGTCCCGGGCCTAATCTCCTTGCGGCTGACCACTCACATCGGTAACCATAATATTACTGGTGTGTCTGAGTTGATCGACGGAGACCATGGTCTATGAAATGTTGATATGGTGAGACACCATTTTATCGCCCCCGAAGCTGATGCTATTCTCAATATCCCATTGAGGGCTAGAGGAGGAGATGATTCATGGGCATGGACAGTAGAAAAGTCGGGTATCTACACTTTGAAATTAGGGTACCGCTCTCTCATGACTTTGAACGAGCATTTTGCTCTGAAGGAAGGGATGGTCACGGAATCTTCAGAGAAGCAAAAAACAGTTGTGGACAAGACATTGAAAGCTAAAAGGTGTGCCAAAGGTGCGAGTGTTTTGGTGGAGAGTGCTAAGGGGAATTCTTCCTACTGAGTGCACTTTAAAACATAGACACATAGCTGATTTGGCAAGGTGCAAAGTCTGCCTTGATGCGTACGAGGACATGTATCATGCATTGATTAAATGTACTCACGCTAGGCTCTTCCGAAGGAGGCGCGGGAATCCTTATCTGTCAAGCTTCCGGAGCTTCATTCAGAAACTTGGTCAAGGGATATTTTGTGTGACCCTAGGTTTGATGATGTGGATCAAGCAAAAATTATCACTGTCATGTGGGCGATTTGGACGTCTAGGAATAATATAACGCATCATAGGGCAAGCTTGGATCCTTGTTGCTCTATGAAGATGGTCAGAGAGGCCTTGTCACTGCTAGAGCTATACCTCAACAGCATGCAACGATCCTACTGGGTCATGGTTGGAGACCTCCTGAAGATGAATGTATTAAGATTAATACCGATGCAGGGATCTCAATGGAGTCAAGATCGTGCGGACTGGAAGGTGCCGCCAGATCTCCTGATGCTTTCTTGAGTGCTTGGTGTAAACCTGTCCAGGGCACTACTGATCCACTTGTTGCGGAGGCTCTTGATCTCCGTGAGGGTGTGGTGTTTGCTCAACTACATGGCTTTGTGCGAGTGGAGATGGAGACCGACAACTTGGAGGTCATCAATCTTTGGAACTCGTGCCGTTCTTCGCGTTTGCTAATAGCGTCTGTGTTACTTGATATTGAGGGACTAGCTGCTTTTTTTCTTTTTTTACTATTCTTCATGTAAAGATACATGCCAATATTCCCTCCCATCTCTGTGCAAAACATGCTTGCACATCAGAGGTGACGGAGTGTTGGATGAACAATCCTCCAGGCTTACTGATCACCAGTCTCATGGCTGACACGTCGGAGGTGAAGGCGTGATCAAGCCGTACGTGTGTTGAACGCGGAGGTGCCGTCCGTTCGGCGCTAGATCGGGAGTTCGCGGGACGGATCGTGATTGGATCGCGAAGACGTTCGACTACATCAACCATGTTTCTTAACGCATTCGCTTAGCGATCTACAAGGGTATGTAGATGCAATCTCTCCTCTCGTAGATATTCATCTCCAAGATTGATCTTGGTGAGCGTATGAAAATTTTGTTTCCCATGCAATGTTTTCCAACACGGACCTCTCCAACGCGTCCCCGCGGGGAGCCTCATCCTTCTTGACCTTCCTCCTCCTTCTCTCCTGTATCGCATAACCCCCTGCTGCCCAGATTGCGCCGCCGCCTCCCATGGTTGTGCAACTAGAGATTCCGGAGGCGATGGGCTACGGATTTGTGAGTGGATTTATGGGGAGGTGATGGGCTAGGGATTACCCGAGCTGCTCCTTAGCATTGCATCCAACGCTTCAACACAAGTCCACCCTGCTGCAGCTCTCGCACTGTGCCTCGCTCGTCTCCCTCAACGTCAGCCCCGACGCCTTGTGGGGCCCACAACCGAGCAACTTGTCGTGCTCCCTCGCTCGCGTCACTTGACCTCAGTAGCAAGGACATTAAGGGGACCATGATGCCGGGCATTGCCGGACTGCAGGTGCTCGATCTGCAGGGCATCTGCCTTTCCGGCGTTCTTCGTGGCAGTGGCCGCGAGCCGCCGCGGCAGGACGAGGTGGTGGTGATATGCGCGGGCCATGACGGCGAGCCATGAGGGCGATGAGCTCCCCCATGTTCCGGCTGGAGGAGAAGCACAAAGTGAAACCCCACTTATGCGCAGCCTTGGGGTGTTATATGTAAAAGTACAACTGATGTCCCGTTGTAATTTCGCCAAAATCCCCCCGCTTTTATCATGTTGTCACCCTAGACATGGTCATAATGTCAAAGCGTATGCCTCATCGATGGAATACGTAGCTCATGCATACATGGTGACCATATGTGTTCGTTGATGTAAGTTTCATGTCCGTAATCCTTCCCGAGTATATGGACCAAAGTGAACACACTGTAATCCTGGTTTTCCTGAGTCGTCTACCGATCAAAGTGAATTTTAACGGACGAGTCTAATGATCGCAGGTGAATTTATCTCACGCTTCTGAAACCCATGACATCTCCTCCTTGTCTCTTTCACGCCCTCACAGTAAGTGGATTGCTACTCGCATGCATGGATGCAGCTTGTGAGCACTTCCCACTAAATAAAAATATTGCTACGAAAATTACAAGGTAGATTTTTCACTGTTTCAAGACCATTGTCATGCGTGCCTACCTACTAGTTAATTGTGCCGAGTTGCTTCATATAACTTGTTGTATTTTTTGCACCCAGTTATCTCAGTTGTTTGCTATGTTTGTGAGTTTAATTGTGCTCTCTCATATCACTTGTGGTATACTTTTACACTAGTTGTCATAATAGTTTACTGCATTTTTCGGTTTAATTATGTCGAATGTTTCATAGGGCTTGTCGCATTGTTTACACCTGGTTGTCATGACAGTTTGATATGCTTGTCGGTTCAATGCCGAATTGTTTGGTACAGCTGACCGTAATTTTTTGCGCCTAGTTGTTAGGATGGTTTGCTCGGTTTGCTCTACTTGATAGTTCAATTGTGCTGGATTGTTTCATATGGCTTGTCATATTTTATACACCTAGTTGTCATGCATGATAGTTTGTTGTGCTTGTCAGTTTAATTTTGTCAAATTATTTCATAGGGCTTGCCGTACTTTTTACACCTAGCTGTTGAAAGGATCGATATGGTAGACTAGAGGGGGGGGGGGGGTGAATAGGCAACTATTAATTTTTAGCTTTTCTTCACAAATTAGATTTAGCAACAAATAGGTTGTCTAGATGTGTAACTAGGTGAGCAACCTACAACAACAACAACAACAACAACAACAACAACAACAACAACAACAACAACAACAACAACAACAAGTGCAAGCAAGGGATACAACACAACAATAGCTTGCACAAAGTAAAGGAAAGAGATAACCACAAGTGGAGCCGGTGGAGACGAGGATGTATTACCGAAGTTCCTTCCCTTTGGGGGAAGTATGTCTCTGTTAGAGCAGTGTGGAAGCACAATGCTCCCCAAGAAGCCACTAGGGCCACCGTATTCTCCTCACGCCCTCACACAATGCAAGATGTCGTGATTCAACTAGTGGTGCCCTTGAAGGCGGTGATCGAACCTTTACAAACAAGGTTGGGGCAATCTCCACAACTTGATTGGAGGCTCCCAACGATACCACGGAGCTTCACCACAATGAAATGTGGCTCCGAGGTGACCTCAACCGTCTAGGGTGCTCAAACACCCAAGAGTAACAAGATCCGCAAGGGGTTAGTGGGGGAAATCAAATTTCTCTTGGTGGAAGTGTAGATCGGGACCTTCTCAACCAATCTCTAGAAAATCAACAAGTTTGATTGGCTAGGGAGAGAGATCGGGCGAAAATGAGTTTTGAAGCAACAATGGAGTTTGGGGGAAAAGAGGTGAGTCTTCTTGGGGAAGAAGACCCCCTTACATAGTGGGGGGAACAATCCAACCGTTATCCCCTCATTCAGCCCACAGCGAGCGGTACTGTTGCTGGCCGCAGCGGTACTACCGCTTGTCCCAGTGGTACTACCGCTGGGACCGTGCACAGTGCCTAAGGGAGAAGGGACAGAGGAGAGGGCCACTGAGTGGCACTAGTAGCAGTAGTAGGTGTTGTATTACCGCTTACAAGCGGTACTACCGCCCCTACTGCCGCTGCTACTGCCGCTGAACCTGACACAAGAGAAGTCGTTCTCGAGTCAAGGCGGTACTAGCGCGGAACTGGAGCAGTACTGCCTCCTATGGTCATGGACTATACTACCGCGCTGAAACAACGGTACTACCGCCTGTGGCGCTAGGCGGTACTGCCACTCCGGGCCACGGTACTACCGCTGGCACTTCTTCTCTGCCACTTCCACGATAACACAGATACTCCACGGAAGCAGGAAGGAGGGGTGAGAGCAAAAGAGATGTGTGCGTGCACATTCCACCCACTCGTTCTGATACGGGCCCCCTCGTGATAGTATGGTAACTGCTACGACTCAAGACCACCAAAACCGAAAGGAGGGAGAACTACACCGTCTTCACTTTGAGCTCTGAGGGGAATAAATCATCTCGTGCCAATGAATGAATATCTGAAATGCTCAACGCACATGATTAGTCCACAAATGCATTGTCATCAAACACCCAAAACCACTTAGAGAGATATGCCCTAACAGCTGTTATGATGGTTTGTTGTGCTTGTCAGTTTAATTGGACAGAGTTGCTATATTATTTCGGGTAGCTGGCAAAAGATAATTTATTGTGTTTTTCTATCTATTTAATAATTAATTGTGTCAAGCTTTCATGCTTACTTCATGGAACCTGTCGTTTCTTGAAAAAACTGTAGTTAACAGGTGATTTGTTGTGCCTGCAATAAAGTTTGAGAAAACTACTAGCCAAACAATAGCATGTACTTTTTATATGCAATTGAATTTTTATGTGGTCAACATTCTTTTTGTTGAATCTTGGTCAATATTCATTTTAGAGGTTTACACAGGGTGTGTCACGTTGAAAGGTGATTATAGTTCCAGAGTTTTTCCCCTATCGATGGGTAATTGGAAAGATGTATAACCCTGCAGTTCCATATTATAGGCCACCAACGACCCTCGACACTCGTTCCCGTTCCTCGACCCCATCGACCCGGACACCTGGCAACTCTTGCCACATGTCCAACGCCCTCAGCCCTCTGAGGCCCTCCCCAACGCCACCAACCATGGTTGCATAAGTTTTTTTACTTCTTTATTTAACTCAGCTCAGTTGATGCAACGTGCAGTTTGATTGTATTAGACATGTTTTGTAGTCTGTAAGAGGTATGTATTAGATATTCTGTGTACAAGGTGCTGTGAGCGGCAACTCTCATATGTTCCTCTTCACCCTAGGATCAACCCCTCGTACTCTCAATTACGACAAGACTATATTTTCGGTCAGGCTTTTCTCCAATCATAAACATAATATTTATCTAATAATAGGTGCAGCTGCTTGGGGATGGACACCTCCAGCCTCACAAAACTCCATGGAAAGCTAATGCAGGTGACATGGGGCTTACTCAATCTGGTGGTGGTCGGGTTAGTTCTATTATGCTTTATCTCATGGTAATTATTTTCTATGGTTACAATTAGGAATAAATGATGATGTGATTTCTGGAGTTTGCTGTTTTATCAAAGTCTTGTCCACTGAGATATTTGTCCTATTTTATGTATGGCCTGATTTAGTGTAAAACGGATAGTTATAATGCATTCAATGGGTGTGGCAGCTTGGTAGATCCTTTATGCATGAACAGTTGGACAAACCTTTCTCCATTATATATATAGTTACTTTGATCCACATGTATATCAAAAATTTTGAGGGGTCAAGTACTTGAATTGAAACATTATTATCTCTCTGGTGAGCCTCCTAAGTCCCGACTCCAGTTCGTACCACCAAAGATGGAAGGCTCCCAAATGATGAAACCAACCCGGCGCGGCCAGATAAGTCAAACTGAAAAGATATCGCATGCTCCCTGCTCTCATGTGAAGTAGATTTAAGATCACATAAGCTTTTTTATGTACGTTATAACGCTTGAAGTTAACTGAAACCTATCGATTCATTACACTCATTAGATGTTAATTGTGCAAGTAAACTCTTAATAAAGCTAGTTTTTTCTCTCACTACATGCTCATGTTAGTGCTTGCAAATCCAATTTAGATTGTTTTCATCCTGATGGTCTGTAGGTTACCAGGAAGGTCAGCTTCATCCTATTTAATTAGTTCTACTATTGATGTTTATGGCTTACTACGGAGGATTAGCACATGACCTTCATAATGGCATTTTCTTTATAAATTTTTGATAATCGTGTATTCAGGTAATTTGGCACACTGTACACCTTATAACTTTTTAGTTGTTAGGACACCTTCTAAGCTCTTCCGTCTCAAAGTGGAGAAATACATGGTTTTGGCTTCTTCAATGTTTTTCAGAGAGCTTTTCCAATGCCTATATGCCATATGTACACAGATTAAGAGAAGTGAAATGATTCAGAATATGTTTCGTGGTATTAGAATATGTGAAGAAATTTCTCGCAAAAAAAGAATATGTGAAAAAATAAAGTATTTATGGTAGTGGATCAGTTGTGACTTCATATAAGTGTAAAATATCACCTCTACTGAGGCATTGTAATATCAGATTTCATCTAATGTTTATATATCCATCTTTTTCAGATAAATCTCAACTGAATGTTCTCTGTGGGGTTTCACATCGGCGTTTTTTAGCATAGTGGTTTTACTTAGTAGTACCACTTGATGCTAAACCTGCACCCCGCATCCAAAATTTTCTTAATTCATGGGTTTCTACAGCTGCAAATTTGCCTTTTATAATTGTTGCTTTATGTTGGCTCTAAGAACTAAAGCCTTTACATGCATGTTTATGCAGCTTAGACAAATTTGATTACCTTGAGCTTGTTTGTAATAATCCTCTCATGATTGGAGGGATTGTGTTAATGTTTTTTAAATAATCCAACCAATGTTTTTTTGTCAAATGGACCGGCGCAGTAGCGCGCATCTTTTCGATAAAGGGCGCTTTTATTATCTCAGAATGTAGCATCAAGGGGATACAAAAAATTATGAGTAACATCCGGCCTCTGCATAACTGAGATGCACATAGCAAAATCCAAAAGTCTGAAAAAAACATGAAATATAAACCGACATATCGGCAACAGTAAAGTCCTATAGACCGACACTATGCCTATGTCGAAGGTGGTGGTGGATCGATCCGGAAGTTATGCTGCCACCCATGTTGGGAAAAACCTCCGTAGCTACCTGCTCCAACCGCGTACACACCGCCTTGAACAGCGATTGGTGCTCCGATCGTTGTAGCATAGACCATGTATGAAGCGAGTGCGTACACCGAAAAATAACATGTAGAGGAGAAGCATTTTTTCCATTAAAAACCAAATCATTTCTACATAGCCAGAGCGACCAAATTAAGGCGTACGCTCCCACCCTTATAAGCGCTTTAAACCTATTTGGAATACCGTTCAACCAGTGACCAAATATATTGGCAACACTTGTGGGCGGATATAAATTTGACGTTATTTGGATGATTGACCACGTAGAACATGCAAACCTGGCCAGTTGCGTCGTCCGAGGTTGTCTTTGGTCAACACAACTCCCTTACGTAGATACCACATGAAATTTTTCACTTTTAGTGGAATCTTGGACTTCCAAATTTTCTTGTTATTACTCACTGGTACCTCAAAATGTGTGAGTGCACGGTACATAGAGTCTACTATAAAAGACCCTGATGTAGTAAGGTTCCAGGGAAACACATCCCGACCTTGTGTCAGGTTAATCGAATCCAATCGGGACAAAAGATTATGCCATGACAGAAGTCTGGGGCCAACCAAATCCAGCCTAAACGAAATGTCCGGCGGGGATGAACTGAGCACGTGCGCAATAGTGTTGTTCTTATCACGAGCAATGTTATATAAGGCTGGATATTGTTTTCTGAGACTGGCATTGCCTAGCCAGATGTCTTCCCAGAATCGAATCTCCGACCCGTCTTTTATCGCCAAAGACCTAAAGCGAAAAAGATGTTTCTTTGCCGCCATTAGGCCAGCCCAGAAGTGCGAGTCACCAGGTTTCCAATATGCCTAGGACATTGCCTTTTGGCCTAGATACTTGTTGCGCAACATGGTTTGCCAAAGGCCATCCTCAGTAAGAAGTTTGAACAACCATTTACTGAGCAACTAGTACTATTCATCCCCACCCCGCGCGTGTGGCACGAAGCAAAAATGCCACACGTCCTAGCGCAGCTATATTAGGTACCCGCGGGATGACGATTTAGTTACCATCCGGGATGGCAGATGTAGTTATCTGAAATGGCAAATGTAGTTGTAAAAGCATGCAACTCTCTCTGTTTTGGTTAACTATAGTTGACATGTCTAATTTATGGTAGTTGTCATGTGTGATTAAGTACTTGCATATATGGTCAAACAATAGTTACCATGTGTGTTTACCTAGTTGTCATGTGTGCTCCAACCATAGTTGCCATATATAGTTAATCACAGTTGTCATGTGTGTTTATCTAGTTGCCTCGTACGCGCAACTGCTGTTGCCATCTAGCAACTAATCATAGTTGCCATATGCGTTTAGCCAGTTGCCACGTACGCAACTGCAGTTGCCAACCAACAACGTACGGGTGTCGTGTGGGCGAAAAGCAGTTCGCCCACACGCGCGTGGACTAGGTGGTGGTTGTGTTGGCAGAAACTAGCTCGCCTGTGCAGCGCACCTGGCAAACCACGTGCTGTGGGGCGTGTGGTCGAACTCTCGAACGCCCACACAGACGATAATGCCCACGTGGCACTCAGATTCTAACATATTTCTTTAGAATTCGTGCAAAATAAAATCAACATGGATTAAGGCGTGTGGGTGATGTGTAAACATGCCACACGTATAGGCGTTATCATTTGAGTATTTTATTCAGAAGAAGGAAAAAAAGATGGTACAGCGTACAATCGCAGACCGAGTGATACACGTCGCCGCAGCATACAAGCGTGCACGGCGATCTTCTTGTTGGAGAAAGCGTATTTCACACACACGACAGAAAGTAAACGCACACGTGCACAGAGACTCGGTCACCACCGCTCAGAGCAGCTTCACCAACTCCGGCGCCACCTTCAGCGATGCCTGCACCACCTGTGGAGTCAGGCCGCCAAAAATCGAGCCCTCCCCTGTCAGGTGCTCCACCGCCGGCCTGCCATGTACGCAGGGATATCGGAAACAATCATCAGTACAAGATTTGCATTGCGCATTTGTCAAGGTCACGGTCACGTACCTGGCGCTCTTGATCAGCGACACCCACTCCGCACCATCAGCGCCGGCGGCGACGAGCGCAACGGCAAACCGTGGCACAACGAACAAGCTCCCCGCGGCGACCACTTCGTCCAACAGCAGCGTGTCGCCGCCCGCGGCGGACGAGACCTGGACGCGCGCGCTCCCGCGGGCCACGTACACCGCCTGCGCCGCGCCCTCGCGGAGCACCCACGGCTTCCTCGCGGCGCCAGGCTCGAGCAGCCCGAGGACCGCGCTGAATCCGAGGCCGCCCAGCGCGGCCAGATCCGACGCGGTGAGCGTCTTCAGGGTCCCTGCGGCGACGTGGCCGGCGTTCACGACGAGCCCTTTCCTGTCGTGCTCGCGCGGGCATACGCCGGGCAGCTTCGTGTTCAGCCTGGTGAGGAGGACGGCCGGCTGGCTTCGGAACGCGGTGGCCGCCTGCTCCTCCGTCACACCAGGCCACGCCCTGGTGAGGAGGCCCGCGTCAAGGCCGCTCAGGACGCTGTTGCCGCCGGCGAGGAAGAAGTATGAGATGTCCCCAGGGCTGAGGGCGCGAGCCGTGTCGCCTATGAACAAGATGGACAAATCATCAGCGTGGCCGTCGTTGTCGTTGTACCACCACGAGACGTCCCCCGTGCGCACGGCGATAACATCGCCGGCCTTCAGGCAGACGACCCTCTCCTTGGCCTCGACCGGAAGGACCCCAGCCACCCCGGAGCCACTGAGGACGTAGCCGAACTTGTTGGAGTCAGCGTAGTGCGGCAGCGCGAAGCCGAGGGGCCTCAGGACGAGAAGGCCACACCCGAGCCCCTCCGTTGCGAGCTCCGGCTGGTCGGCGCCGGACCACGCGATGTACGCCCCCGCGTCGGTCTGAACCAGGGGCTTGCCGGCCTTGGCAGACATGCCTCTCTTCCCCAGGTACGTATTTACCCTTCATGCAGAAGTTAGATCGATGAAACTCCGGTTGCATGCACGCATGCAACTATGTAATGCAATCATCCGTCAAAATAAAGTACAAGCAAGCATGTGGAGGGAGATCGAATCACCTGATCTGGATCTGGAGGTGGAGGTGGAAGAGCGTGGAGCCTTCAGTCTTCAGAACTGCTTATCTCACAAGCAGGAGGAGAGCGTCCAATTTATAGCGAAAACTAGGGGAACAGTGTCAGTGGTAAGTCGTAACCCAAATATATCTATGACGATCAAGTGCAAGTTGGCTTTGCCTCTGAAGGATGGCCAAGAGGTTGTCTCACAAAAAAAAAATGCAAGTTGGCATCTCTCTTTTGTACTACTACTAGCTAGTACCACGTACGTACTTTGGAGTTTGGACTAACGTAGTCATGTACTCCAGTTACGTGCACGAGATTTAGTGTTTTGACAGCAATAGTGCCTTGAACGATCAACATACTCTACACAACAAGGTGCACCACGTGGTTCGTTGATCGTACTAGTTACTCCATTCGCTCGGAATTTCTTGAGGCAGGAATGAATGTATCTAAACATATTTTTAGTCCTATATATATTCATTTTTGCAACAAATAATTCAAGATCGAGGGAGTATATGTTAGGACACAGGTGGGACCTGAAATGTTAGAAAATCCAAATTTTGTTATATCTGTGAGATTATTTTACCGAATTATTATCGACTCTATCTAGATGATGTAAGTGATAGCATAGAGGGGTAATACCCAACTCCAGATTTATAGACGCTCGATCCGATCAAGGACACGTCAATGTCTCCAACAAACAATGTCAACTTAGCAAGATTTATCTCTTTCCTTTTAGACCGCTTACCACAGACAATATCCTGAGGGCGTGTGGTTAGCAATGTTTCGGTTTTTGTAGGATAATCCTGAAAGGAACGTCTATTTGGTTCACTTGTTTATACCCACGACGCTCCACAAGTTGGGTGTCCCATTCAGCGTAGAGTATTATATATGGATGTCAGTTGTGCATACCCAATAATTACTACTATCAAGGAGTATAAAATACTTGATCGTAAGCATTTCGTAGTTCAGGCCCTTTCATTTGCATTGGCATTGCTCTATGTTAATCTCACACATCATGTATTCGTTGAATCATTAAACCATATATGTATAACAACAATCAATCATTGGTGGTTGGATGGTTAAGAGGTTCTAGCGTAGCATGGATCAAACTTTGTTGCCTCGTTAACACGGATTACATGTCTTTACAATGGAAGTCAATGTCTCCATCGATAAGAAGGTGCGTGTAGACAGTAGTCATTGTAGTGTATGTGCACGTGTGTGTACTTCTATGCGTATATATGGTGTTTCTTATTTCCGTTCCTTGTTTGGTTGTGTTATTAACAATGCTGAGTTCGCTACTGAAAGTGCATGTAATCCCCATGTGTGGTTTTAGTAATTAATGACAATCCTTATAAACTAATGTTTTCATTGAGATATATTTGAAGGAAGATTTCATAGGCAATGCATGAAGGATAATGGACTGATTGAAGGATGAAATCCACCAACACAAATATGTGCACTGAGACTTGGTTATGAATGAAAATCCATATGGAGCAACAATGACATCAAGCTATATATGAAGATATGTTTAATGGGAGATGCAATAAGGAGATTAGATGGATTCGGAATGAGAGCCACCAAAATCTAGATATGCCCCAAGATTGAGTTCATTAATTGAATCAAATGTGATCTAGATGGATTCCATGTGATGAACAAGATGTGATCTAGATAGAGTTCATTGGAGGATACCGAAGGTTGCCATGCGTGGGCTAATGAGTTGAGCCATGATGGATGAAGATCTTGCGAGAATGGTTAAAGAGAAGAATTCTATATATGGCTTGACGATTGGATCATGATAAGCTCATATGTTGAGTAATGGTTGATCAAGTCTTGAAGCAAGTAATTCAAGTGAAGAATTCATTGTGCCACTCAAGAGATTGTGATAGAGCATGAAGAACAGCAAGTGACGACCAACATGACATTCATGAAGAAACTTGATATGGTCATGGCAAATAATTCAGATATTGGTGATCATGTCTTAAAGCAATGAAGCGTAGTGAAGAGTTTAATATGGCCTTCAAGACACCGAGATTAATCATAGTGTTAAGATAAAGGTTGACCAATATAAAGCTCGATGATCGAGTTGTAAATGATCAACACACTAGCACAAAATGATGTACCACATGGGATCTTGTGGTATGGTAAAAAAATTATGAATTGTGCCATACTATGTGTTTTCTATGTCTATGTTGGTTAGGTAATTCTCCTGGGCTTGCATAAAAAAAAGATTTCTAGTAGCCCATGTGAAGATGTCATCAGGTGAGGATGGTCATCTAGTTTAATAAGAGCAAGTCCAAGATAGGCATCCCGAAGTATTACATACTTTGAAGCTTGTGGATGATCATATGATGGACGTTTGAAGATGTTATAGAAGGCAATGCTTTTCAAATTGCTTATGTGTGTAGGGGGTCTATTTGAAGTATTCACCAAATGATATTATCGAGATTGTGTTTCCAACTTGGGCAAAGCATGAACGTTAACATCAAGATCAAGTCGAATGCTCAAGTCAAAGGTATAAGTTCCTTTGGATTTTCTGGAGCGGATAGACGACCGTTGAAGGAAGATATAATCCTTTTGTTTCTTCTTTACAATGCGTATAAGTTTTGTTTGAAGTAAAAGTACACAAAGTTTGACCAATTTTATATTAAAAAATATCAACAACTACAATACTAATGTTATGTAGCATGAAAATAAGTTTTATGATACATCTAATGATATTGTTTTGGTGTTGTGAATGTTGAGTTTTTTTCCTATGAAGTTGGTCAAACTTTGTAAAGTTTGACTTCAAATAAAATTTATAAGCAGACTAAAAGGAAATGGAAGGAGTATGCTCAAGAATGGATTTCCGAAAGCTATCTAGTGTATTTCTTTTTATGTTCCTCAGTTATAGGAATCCCTCACTTTTAAGAGGGGCAGAGGGATTTTCAAAGGAATTGCTCAACTCACAATCATCATAACATTTCATTCCTAGCTATAAGTCCAATGCCAAAATGATTAACCAAGTCCCACATTCAAAAGAGCTAGAAGGAACATTGTTTCACGTGGCCGGACTGTCTGGGTAGATTTTTGCCAGACTCTTCGGCAGTTACTTTTTGAAGCAGAAGCTAAAATGTATGATAAGACGATTGACTGCACAAATGGTTAGGGAACAATTTTTTGTCCGGGCTCTGGATGAACTGTCTGGCCAACTTTGACGGGCAAGAAAAGCATTAAAGTGTGGTCGAACAAATAGCCGGACGAAAACTTTGACGGGCAAGAATGCAAAAGGAAAAATTAGGATGACTTTTTTTGTCCATGAAATGGTAGGACAGTTCGGGAAAATTATCATACGATCAAGCGACTGCGATTTCTCTATGTTCATATGCTGACTTAAACAAAGGTTAGTCGCCGGACTTTCTATGCAGTTTTCTGCCAGACTGTCTGGTCGTCTCTTTCCTTCACTAGAACAACTACTTTTATTCTAGCCTATATATACACTTCGTGGAGGGACTAACCATTTCGTATACACTTAACCAGATCTGATAAGTGCATTTTCCCCACTACAAATCTTTGAGAGGTTTTTGAGAGATATTTCACCTCAGGCATAGACCCCCTCCTCTCTCTCTCTCTCTCTCTCTCTCTCTCTCTCTATATATATATATATATATATATATATAGATAGATAGATAGATATATATATATATACCAAAGCAATCGTGATTTGAGCAAATGTTGAACATTTCACCTTTGATGTTGTTTCTCTTGTAGGTTGGAGACTCCTAGGCGATAGGACTTCTTCGGTGAACGTGTGATGTAACCCCAGAAAATTTGTGAATATTTGGAAGCCGCCTCAAGGTCTTCCACTGGTGGTTGGTAATTAACACCCATCCTTCAATGGTGATTAGCTTATCAACATGGAAGTGAACATTGGAATACATCTTCATCTCTGGTGTCTTCGATTATCTCTAACCCTATCTCATGCATGTGGTTTACTTTGGCCACTAGACCTTGCAAGCACCATATAGGTTGTGTACCTCACTGTAGCAATTGTTTAGGCTCACACTTTACTTTTCGCAATTCATACTTTCTACTATTGGCATATCTTGTGCCCAGTGTGAATTGCTAGTCTGTATAATCCATTTTCATATCTTGTGATATAACTTGTGCAAGCATGTATTGCTTACTTGTGGTTCTTAGTTTTCTTAAGTGCCCATCGTGTTTAGAGCAAGTTCTTGCCAAACTTAGTTGAGCCTAGTATATTTAAAGTTTGTTCTTGAAATGTATCCTCCTAGTTTATTTTTGTGTTGGGATAAAACCAAATCCTTATTAGTATGTAAAATGCATATTCACATTGTATCCCCCTCTAGATGACATCTTGGTCCTTTCAGCTAGCCGCAAAAAATAATACAATGATGTGTTGGTTGGCATCATGCCAATGAAAGAACTCCCACGGGCCTCTTCCTAGCCAATGGTGCTTGCTTTGATAATGGCGCGGTAGGCAGATGAGAGCATAATCCCATGGCTTTGGGTAGCTTTCTGAAGACCATTGATAGGGGGTGTATGGGCAGACTGGTTAAATCTTGTTGAAAGGTTGATGGATGCCAACCTTTCATATGAATCAGACACATTATGTTGAAACTTGACTAATAGTCTCTTCACGGTCAAAACCATCAATTCGAACCTCCTCAAAGGTGGGTAACCTTTTCACCACAAATGTAGTTGAAAATGAAAGTGCCTTTAAGAATAAAAATGACCACATGGTGTACGCCCCCGTGTCCGACTGGACCAAGGGGTTGACGGTCTTAGCATACATGCCCCTGTTCCCCATGTAGGTACCTTGCATTTTTTGATAAAGAGAATATACTAATATCACGAAGATATCAATTACACCTGCCTCTGCACCAACTAGATGCCCGAAGACATCAAGGTTGCACACAGCCAAAAAAGAAAATAAAAAGGAGAAAAATAGACCTCACCAGGGTTATCAACCACTCATACCAGCAACACTCTGACCACCATCAAAGATAGCACACCGGACTACAAAAAAAGCTCTCAATAAGCAACGCCAATAAGAAGGAAACAATGCACAAGCGTCGTCATCGTCCAATCGAAGATCTTAAGTTTTCACCCTAAAAAAAGATCGAATTCTCAAACAATGCCTCAACAAGACCATTGCCAGGTACAACCAATAAAGGCCAGACCTTGTGTTTTCATCCTAGAAATCATGACTCGATACTCGAGGAGCACCACCAAAGCTGAGGTCCTCTAGTGTTGCCGCCCCCACCTGCCTATATGCCACTGTTGCAAATCACCAATCTCCAGGCTCATGGGCAACGTGTATGCGGTTTGTATAGGAAAAGTCTCACAACCAAACCCACACGGTAGTCCATGAAGCAATGTCTTCATTGCGTCCATGATCCCACCTTTGCTGTTACCATCTAGTCTTCCAGTCTTAGCCATCTTGACATTCTCCGCCTATGCCAACACCAAGGAAATCGCAACTTCGACATGTCCCGTGATGTCGACTGATGCGGAGCTTCGCAACGCGCCCCTTGAAGCCCCATAGGCTGTTGATTGTGGACGCGCCCGACCGGATTCCCTCCAAATCAGAGGTCTGGGATCACGTTACCAATCCGTGAAGACCGTTGGTAGAGAAATCCAGAACTCGTTAGTGGCCAGATCGGAGGCGACTCGCAGCAGTAGATTGGCGAGAGGGACGGAAGAGGACCACTTGGCTAAAAAAAAGGGAAAATGCACCACTTTATTTGGGTCACCCACCACCGCCTACCACCACCATCCCAACCACGCCTTCTAAGGTCGCTGCTCACGCGGCCAGGATCCAGTTCAAGGTGGCCAAGCTATGAGGAGCCTGGAGGTGGACCTGGAGCTGCAGAGCAAATCGATCTGAGCTGGATGGAGATGGAGGAGAGGTGGGGCTGCGCGTGAGAAGGGCAGCCGGCTACTGCAGTCGGGGTGGCTAGCAACGGCGGGTCCGCGGCGACGAGGGTATCTGGCTAGGAGAGGACACGGGAGGGTGGCGGCGGAGACACCTCGGAATCACCAAGAGGCGGCCCGGAGGCGGTGTCTCCTCGGAATCACCAAGAGGCGGCCCGGAGGCGGCGGCATGGATCCCGTTTTCACGTAGGTACCTTGCATGCAACCCACCATTACTCTCCCTCTGAAAACCAAATCAGGAAATCCAAATTTATTAGTATATCCATCAGAATATTTTACAGAATTATTTTCGTCTCGATCTTGATGATGTAAACTGGTACAAGAGATAACAATATATAATCCCATCGCAAAAAAAAAGATAACAATATATAATCCATTACACAGTACGCTCGATCCGATCGAGCACAGACCATTGTCTCCAACAAGCAATGTCAACTTAGCATGGTTTCTCTTTCTTCTTTCTTGTTCTGAGATTGCCTACCACACAGTGTCTGTTTTATTTTAGTGTAATCAGCGTCGTTCAGCAAGTCCAGTCTCGAAAGTAGCCACTTGGCCTACTTGTCTACCCACGCGTTCCGCAAGTTCAGTGTCGTCTATCCAGGCGTTCCGCAAGCTCAATTTCAACGTCCACAGCTAGATGGCGGTGGCAATGTTCTTGAGCCGGCGAGTGTACTCAGAGATTGACAGATCGTCCTGCTGGAGGTTGTTGAACTGTCCGCATAGATGCATTGAGTGGGAGACAAGATTGGCAGGGAAATAGCGCTCGAGACGCACCTAGACATCCAGAGCAGTGGCGTCCTCGGTCATTTGGACGTCAAGGCGGCCGTCGTAGCTGCAGGGATTGTGAAAAAGTGATGGCAACAACACAGGTGATGTAGATTGCGGTGCTACTCAGGCACCCTATCTTGAGTTCCGAGGTGAAAGCCTATGTCCGATTAGACCTAACACAGGTGATGTTCTGACGTAGTTACCTTGTTGAAGATATTGCTTGAATATGTTCGAACTGTTTTTTCGGTTGAAAATCTAGATTCTGACCCTATGTGGTTGGATTCGGTGACGGAGTCGCTTGAGCGCCGCTCCTTTTTTGAAGGTGTTGTTGTTAGACTACCCACAGTGTGAGTAACATAGGTAGTAACATCACACATATCTAGATGAAGTAGATGATGTGGCAAGATATAAATGAAGAAAGAGAGAAAAGTGGTACTAACAAAGCAAGTTACTAGTAGTATGAGTAACATCACACATATCAAGGAAAGATGTGTCTATAGCCTAATAAATAAAGTGTTGCATGTTACCACACATATGTTACTCTACACTATAGAGGTACTAGTAACTTAGAGTAGTAACATGGGCATGTTACTAGTCTATGTTACTACCCATTGTGGCTAGTCTTAAAGAATCTCGTTGTCCATGTGATGTCATGAGATGGTTGGTGTGAATATGGTCATAGTTGCAGTTTGCCAAACGCGGATCTGATCGTTTTGGTTTTCTTCTCTCGTCTACGCATGGCTTTGGTCTTATATGACTTTGCTATTCACTGCGTGTTTTTGTGTGTGTTGGTGGGAGGCAGGGTAGAGGAAGAGAACGCCGGCGCGATATTAGCCGCTTTGCCGACATGGCTTTGATTACCAAGCTAGATGATTAATGTCTCCGTAATGATTGCATTGCATCTGTGGTTCACTTACAATATGTAGCAGGGAGAGGGAGAGAATTCAATGGTGGTAGCGTTGCAGAGAGAGTAGGAGAGTAGCAGAGGCAGACGCAGGTGCATGCTAACTACTATAACAAAAGAACGTGCCTAAAGACAAAGGGGCAAAATTTCGTGTTTTGACTCTTTTGACAAAAAATTTCAGGATCTGGCCCCGGTTCGATTTTTTTTCGGAATTTGACCCTTTTTTCTACCGTCAGGGGCTCTGGCGGTAGGGTTAGACAGCCTACCGCCAGGCCCCCTGGCGGTAGGGTACTTATCAACGTCAGCACGCGAAAACGGCCACCGTCCCCTACCTCCAGGGCCTCTGGCGGTAGGGTCCGGGCAGTTATTTTCCCCGAAACCCCCGGGCCCCTGCCCATCTCCCCCCCCCCCCCCCCCCTCCCCCCGGTTGGCAGTTCCTCATTTTCTCCCCCAAGTCGCCCCTGTCTCTCTCTCTCATCTCCTTCACTCCCCCCCTTGGATCTTTACCGATTCTTCGCCGTTTTTGCGGATCGAGATGGCCCCGAAGAGAGAAACGTAAGCTCCTCCAATCCCTCCAATTAGTTTTTGTAAACTTGCTTCTTATTCGACGCATTATTTGCTTGAAATCCCTCATATTTTTGAACTTAGATTGGATTTTTTTCACCTAAGATTGATTGTAGTTGTAGTTCTTAGTTCTTTAGTAACTAGTGGTATTGGATATGAACTCTAATCAATACTCCCTCTGTAAACTAAAATAAGAGCGTTTAGATCACTACTTTAGTATTCTAAACGCTCTTATATTAGTTTACGGAGGGAGTAGTTCATATGTTAGTGTGAAGATGAACCCTAGTTCGTAATTTTTAAAAAAAAATTATGATGTAATGTTCATATGAGGATGAACCCTGGTTTGATGATGCATGTTGATATGATGATATGATCTAGTGTGAAGATGAACCCTAGTTTGATGATACATGTTGATATGATGATATGAAGATGTTGTTTGGAAAAAAATATTTACAAATATGATGATATGATGTATGTTGGAGGATTTTTTTTGATATGATGCATGTTGATATGATTTGATCCATCATGTGTAGTAGATGTTGTTGGATGAATATGCTTAAGATTTTATTTTGATATGATGCATGTTGATATGATTTGAGTTCATTTTTTGTTTATGTATGCTTTATGCTTATGATGCTTTTTTTATGAAATTTTATTAAGGAGGCCACCTCTTGCGGACAACATCGGCCCACGGTACTCCATGCTGGACTGGGCATTCAACAAGGGTCATCGTGCCCGTTTCATAGAGAACGGAGAGGTAAGTTATATGAATGAAATTTTGATCAAAGTTTTCGGATTGATGAAAATGATTGTCTAACTTTTGGCGTTCACTTTTTGATAGATGCTCCAGCCACTGCGCATGAGGGGGTCACGGGTGAGGGAGTCCTGGATTAGGGTGTCTGCGGACAGCCGGACTATATCCTTTGGCCGCACTGTTGGACTATGAAGATACGAGATTGAAGACTCCGTCCCGTGTCCGGATGGGACTCTCCTTGGCGTGGAAGGCAAGCTTGGCAATACGGATATGTAGATCTCCTCCCATTGTAACCCGACTGTGTAACCCTAGCCCCCTCCGGTGTCTATATAAACCGGAGGGATTAGTCCATAGGACAACAACAATCATACCATAGGCTAGCTTCTAGGGTTTAGCCTCTACGATCTCGTGGTAGATCAACTCGTCTAATACTCATATCATCAAGATCAATCAAGCAGGAAGTAGGGTGTTACCTCCATCGAGAGGGCCTGAACCTGGGTAAACATTATGCCCCCCGCCTCCTGTTACCATCCGCCTTAGACGCACAGTTCGGGACCCCCTACCCGAGATCCGCCGGTTTTGACACCGACATTGGTGCTTTCATTGAGAGTTCCACTGTGTCGTCATCATAAGGCCTGATGGCTCCTTCGATCATCGGTAATGATGCGGTCCAGGGTGAGGTTTTCCTCCCCAGACAGATCTTCGTATTCGGCGGCTTCGCTCTGCGGGCTAACTCACTTGACCATCTGGAGCAGATCAAGAGCTACACCCCTGGCCACCAGGTCAGGTTCGGGAACTTGAATTACACTGTCGACATCCGGGGAGACTTGATATTCGACGGATTCGAGCCCATGCCAGGTGCGCTGCACGATCATGACGAGCATTATGTAGCTCTGCCGTCGGACAGTGTTCGGGAGACCACACCGGAAACTACTCCGACCTTCAATCCGGAGCAAATCATGCCATCCAAGGACTGGTGGATAGACCCCGCCATGGAAGCCGTACTCTCAGCGGTGAAAGAGTCGGATACTGACCTCACCCCTCATGAGAACCTGACGCCGCACCACTGGATTTGTCTCCGGCCACGGACTCCGAGCCGCCTACGTCCGCGCCTATCGGATCCGATTGGGCGCCGATCATGGAGTTTACTTCCGCAGATATCTTCCAGCACTCGCCCTTCGACGACGTGCTAAATTCATTAAGGCCCCCCTCCTTGTCAGGGGAACCATGGCCGGACTATGTCCGGCTAGAATGGGATGCGGACAACGAAGAAATTCGCTGCCCACCCACCACCCACTTAGTAGCCACTGTCGACGATTTAACCGACATGCTCTACTTCGACTCCGAAGACATCGACGGTGTGGATGACGATGTAGGAGATGAACAGGAACCACCGCCCACGGGGCGCTGGACCGCCACTTCACCACATGACGTATACATGGTGGATACACCCAAAGAAAACAATGACGAGGAACGGAAAGAAGCAGCGAAGAACAGCTCCATCGAGAAGCAAACAAAGCGTCGACACAGGCGCCGCTCTAAATCCCGCCTCGGCAAAAACAGCGATAACAGCGAAAGAGAAAATAACACCCCGGTCGATTCCAGAGGAAACGACGACCACACTGACCTAGTGGCAGAGCAAAATGAAGAACGATGAACATAGTACGGATCCGATGTCCGAACACGGTGACACCAAGGATAAAGCTCATAAAACTCCCTCCAAGGAGGAAAATACTCCGGACGAAGATGGGCACATCATACCGGAAAAGCACTTGGAACAAGAGAACCTCCACAGAAGGCTTATTGCCACATTGAGGAGTCTGAAGAAGCAGAAGCAAAGGCTCAAGGCCGCACAAAATATGCTCAACAGCAGATGGAACAAAGTGCTCGACAACGAAGAAACGCATGATGGAAGTTACCACGCAAAGAGCTATCCAAAGCGCAAGCTATTGCCCGAATTCGACGACGAGGCCGTAGAGCCCACACAGCCGAAAAACAAAATGGCCAACCGGTCGGATCAACCACCCCGTGGCCACGATAGAGCGGCTAACAGGGCCGCACATAAGTCAACACACGGCCTACGTGAGGACTTGCGCCGAAAATCCAGTATGACCAGATCCATCTATGGATCTAGGAAGCGCGCTACGGCACAGTATCAAAACCGAATACCACAACCGTATGAACACCTTGATAAACCTAAATACAGGGGTGCCGCACACCCCCTATGTTTCACCGATGAAGTGCTGGACCACGAATTTCCAGAAGGATTCAAACCAGTGAACATAGAGGCATACGATGGGACCACAGACCCTGGGGTCTGGATCGAGGACTTTATCCTCCATATCCATATGGCTCGCGGAGACGATCTCCACGCCATCAAGTACTTGCCCCTCGAGCTTAAAGGACCAACTTGGCACTGGCTAAAAAGCCTCCCCGAAAACTCCATTAGAAGTTGGGAGGAGCTCGAGGATGCTTTTCGGGCTAATTTTCAAGGGACCTATGTCCGACCTCCGGATGCAGACGGTTTAAGTCATATAATTCAACAGCCCGGAGAGTTAGCCTGAAAGCTTTGGAATAGGTTTGTCACTAAGAAGAACCAAATCATCGACTGTCCGGACGCCGAAGCCTTAGCAGCTTTCAAGCACACCGTCCGAGACGAATGGCTCGCTAGACACCTCAGCCAAGAAAAGTAGAGAACAATGGCAGCCCTGACAAGCCTCATGACCCGCTTTTGCGCGGGCGAAGATAGCTGGTTGGCCTGCAGTAGCACCAGCGACCCAAGCACATCCGAAGTCAGGGATGGCAACGGAAAACCACGGTGCAGTAAAAGCAAGCGTCGAAATACATAATACAACCCAGATAATACGGCGGTAAACGCCGGATTCAGGTGCCTCGACCAGGTCAACCGAAAAAGCCTTCTAAAGGCAACAAAGATGGACTGTCCGGCCTAAATAAGATTCTAGACAAACTATGTCAGATTCACGGCACCCCCGATAAACCTGCAAATCACACCCACAGAGAATGCTGGGTCTTCAAGCAGGCCGGTAAGCTAAACGCCGAACACAAGGGGCGGGATACACCAAGCGAATACGAGGATGAGCCTCGCCAGCAAAGCACTGGGGGACAGAAAAAATTCTCACCAGAGGTCAAAACAGTAAATGTGATCCACGTGACGAAGTGGAGAAGCAAACATGCACTCCGAGACACACGAGCCGTAGAGTCCGTCACCCCTAAGTTCAACCCCTGGTTGGCCTGCCCGATCACTTTTGATCGCAGGGATCACCTAACAAGCATCCGGCACGAAGGATCGGCTGCTCTGGTGCTGGACCCAATAATAAATGGATACCATCTCACACGAGTCCTTATGGACGGCGGCAGTAGTCTAAATCTGATATATCAGGACACAGTCCGCAAAATGGGGATAGACCCAATAAAAATCAGCTACAGTAATACTACCCTCAAGGGAGTAATACCAGGCAAAGAGGCCCGCTGCACGGGCTCTCTATTAATAGAGGTTGTATTCGGCTTTCCCGACAACTTCCGAAGCGAAAAGTTAACCTTCGACATCGCTTCATTCCGAAGTGGCTATCAAGCATTACTCGGAAGAGCGGCTTTCGCTCGTTTTAATGCAATACCGCATTACGCTTCTCTCAAGCTTAAGATGCCCGGTCCACGTGGCATCATCACCATTAGTGGAAACATTGAACGCTCCTTACAAGCGGAAGAATGTGTGACGGCTTTAACAGCTGAACACTAAACGGCCCCTCCCCAACCATATTAAAGGATCGGTCTTCAAGACCGCGGACACAGCTTGACGATTTCGGCGCATTACTAGCCATAACAGCTGGGGTAAACCCGAGGTTGGTGTGATGGTCATACCCCCATAGACGGCACCAGGGGCTTCCCGTGCGTGATCGGGGCTAGTTCGGCTCAGCTTAACTTATCTTGAATTTTAATGGTTTATTAAGAATAACCAATCTTTTTTGGCATGACAACTTTTCACCTAAGTTCTTCTCTTTTTACAGATGACAATCGTGCCACACTCGTCCAGGACACGGCACAACGGAGAGACAGGCACATACGTGCAGCAGGGACCCGCTCAAAGGTTTCTTTTTAGATTAAGACCCTGCGTAAACCTTTTTTACTGTCTCTTGTTGTTCACATCCTCCGGATACTTAATATAACCGAGAAGGACGCTGACCTTATTGGCATTTCGCCTCGTCAGAGAATCGCATGTACCTGGACACTCGGGGTTCATTATAAAGGGCACTGTTCAGCCCGGCATGTGTTATAAAGACCGAATACCTTAGGGAGTGTTCGGCGTCGCGAGTTTGGCCTTATATGCATCAGCTCCGAATCATGTCTTTGGTCAAATGTTGGGTTTGCCCGGCTCCCGTGTTTTGCTACCTTACGTTCCGCTCTATCGGCTAAGGTGGCACTGGGAGAACTACTGCGATTGTGCCCTGGTTCATCCGGATGAGCACCTCAGTAGAGAAAGCCGAAAACTGACTGTCATGATAAAGCGCGAGACTGGTCAACCACTCGATGACTCACCGGAATCTTCGGGATTCCTCCGCATTAACGAAGGGCCGTTTCCCGGTCACGTACGTACGTGCCCCGTATTCGGACGAGCGCGGAGGTACCAGGGGCTATCTAGTAGTCCCACCGTCAAACTCCTATGGCTAAGTGAAGGTGTTAAAGCAATATAGTCCGATTGCCTTGTTCGCTGCGCTACCACCTCCTTAATGGACCAAGACGTTGGATCAAGTGTGAATACGCGTTTTTTTTGCGAACACCCCTGCATTATATGCGTGGGGGCTGAAGCCGACGACTGCAAACTTTCAGGTTATATACATATATACATATACGGCCTCACAGGAGGCATCATAATACTTTCAGGCAAAAGTATAGAAACAACCTTTATAATTCCATAAAACATTGTTTTTTCAATAGGAACACATGTCACTAGAACATAATATTCTTCGAGCACTGAGCTTCTATGGAACGAGCGCCTTCAAGGACTTCTTCAAAGTAGTGCTCCATGTCTGCCCAGTATGGCTTGACACGGGCAAGGGCCATCCGCGCACCCTCTATGCACGCCGACTTCTTCATAGCATCGATACGCGGCACAACACCAAGGAAATGATGCACCAAACCAAAATAACTATTCGGCCGTGGCCCTCTCGGCCACAGATGATCCACAACAGACACCATGGCAAGCCCGGACAACCTATGGAGCTCGGCCCACTCGGTCATTCGCTCATTTAACAGCAGCGGACGCACTGGATCATCGAACTGTGACCAGAATAGCTTTTCCACTTCACGATCTTTTTGATCCTTGAAGTACTCGGCCGCATCAGCAGCACTGGCTGCCAGATCCGCATATGCGTCCGCAGAACTCCATAGTTGATCAAGAGGGGCGTACTTCGGATCTCCGAACTTCGTCCGCAACAAGAAGGGCTTCCCAGCCGCGATATCTCCAGCTTGACGCAGCTCCTCCTTCGACGCTCTGATCTTAGAGCGGGCTTCCTTGGCTGCATAACGGTTGGCGGCATCCTTCAACTCAACGGCCATCTTGGCCATCTTTTCTCTGCTCTGGCAATGGGTAGCCTGTTCGTCTCTCAGCTCTTCGACCGCCTTTAGAGCGGCCGCATCACTATTCCTGGCTTGTTCCTTGGCTCGGGCAAGTTCCGCCCGAAGGGTCTCCACGGCGGCAGCTCCATCTGCAGTCACACACATTAAAGATACTAGCATCATGCTCCTCTTACTATGTGTTGATCACCGGAGAAATCACATACCCTGTGCCTCGTCGAGCCGCTTGTTGACAAGCACGATGTCGGCATCTGCCACATCAAGTTGCCGCTTCAGCTCGGCAAACTCACCAGTCCGGCTAGCCACCGGACCTTCAGCCACCTGCACATGAAGGTGGCCTGATTATTACCTGGGATTATGGTCCTCTGTTTGCCGCCGTTCTCGACAGCAACCAAAGTCTCAGGGGCTACTATCCGCATATGGCACACATAACGTGTGCGGTACCGTCAAAAACATACACTATTTCACGTACCTCAAAGCCTTTCAGCAGGCTCATAAAAGCTTCATGCAACCCGCTTTCGGCGGATGAAATCCTCTGAATCACCGTACCCATTAGCGTACGATGCGCTTCTGAGATAGCCGCTTGCTCCAGAAGATCCTTCAGTGCATCCGATCTCACACCGGATGGTTCCGGACTCTTTCTATTACTCTCCTCAAGAGCCGAATACTGAGGACTTCGGGTGGCCGAGGGATTACCCTCTGGCCTTGGCGGATCAGGAGAAACCCTCCGCGACGACACTTCAGCGTCGCCCGCTTAATGAGGCGGGGTGGCTTGGGGAGGTGTTTCGCTCTCCATCATCTCTAGAAGAAGATCCCCCGAAAACAAACTCTGTCGAGAAGGGCTATGATCCGAACTACAAGATATATGTTTCGGTTATTGTCCTCAGAGGTAAAGCAGGATATTTTTACTATTAAGTACTTTTTGTTTACTTATAGCTCGGTGGGAGGCTGATCCCCTTGCAGACACTGTGCAGCAAGGGTACCCTCCGAGGCAGGACCCTCTGGCGAAGATTTCTTCCCCTGTTTGGAAACCTTTTTTTCCGGGTCTGCAGAGGTGGTCCTCTTCCTTCCTTGGGGAGAGGGAATTTCATATCCTTCTCCCCGGTTGTCCCCCTTCGCGGAGGCGTTAATTCCCCCGGCTTGGATGAATAACGAGTGAGGCCCGCTTCCAGCCTCTTCATTCCCCCCTTCACCTTCCCCGGAAGGCGTCTGATAAGGCGCCGGCTCGAGCATTCGGGCTAGAACAGGATCCACTGAGCCTTCGGGAAGGGGAGCCGAACAGCTGATCGTCTTCGCCTTTGTTACCCAGTCCTGGTCAAAGAGCGACCTTTCAGAATGATGTTGTGATAAATCAAAAGACAACGTATTCGGCCATGGGATTACTTACTTGGGTGTCTGGGCGATTGCAGCTCAGACCCTCTTCCTCGGTGAGGTCCGGACACCTTACTTGTGGTCCGAAGAACAATTTGTACATCTCTTCGAGCGTCATGCCAAAGAAGCACTACTAGGAAAATGCTTATACATAGAAGTTTACCAGTAGCGTTTGTTTTTGTCCCCGCGCTACTGGTAATTACCAGTAGCGCTGGGTACAAAGCGCGCTACTGGTATGGCTTAGCAGCAGCGTTGGTTTCTTTTGGGCACGCCACTGGTAAGTATGCCACACCACACCATCAGATCAAAAAATATTAGTAGCGCGGGTTGTAAATCCTATGCTACTACTAAATGAATAGCCATAGCGCAGATGATACACCTACGCTACTACTGAGCGTGTCCACTGCGCAGTGCGGCACCATCCACCCCTGATCCACTCCCACCCGTCTCCTCTTCCTCCCACGATCTCCTTGCCGCCGCCACCTCCGCCTCTCACCCCTCCTCCGCCTTTCTCTCCCCCGTTCACGTCCCCTCTCCTCCTCCTCCCCCTCCACCTCCCCGTGTCGCGAGAAACCCTCCCATGACGGAGTCGCCCGAGAACTCCGCTGCGGTGCCCGCGCCAGCCGCCGCTCCCTCTCCGGCCCCTTCCGCCCATCCGCCCGCCCCCCTAGGTTCCACCATGGCGCAACTCGTCCTGGCTCACATCCTGCTAGCGTGCCCGGCCGGCATCGTTGGCGGGAACAAGGCCAAGGTCTCGGCCGAGGTCGCCCCGGATCCGGAGGACGCCGCCGAGCACGGGCGTCGGGGGGAGGCCGATGAGGAGACTGCGGCGATAAGATCGTCAAGCATGACCTCCAGTCCAAGGAGCTCCCCAACACCCGCATCGAGCCTGACCGCCGGTGGTTAGGTCAGAAAATCCCCCTACCTCTCTGTTTATTTTTCTAGTTGTGCACCTATCAATGCCCTTAAGATACGTACACTTTTAGGAGCAGTCGGGAGCTTGATGATAGATGTATGAGGAAAGCAGACAAGATGTGATGGTTTCATTTTTGTATCCAGTTGGTATTGTCGGAATTATACGATGCCTAAAGTGCTTTTGCTGATTAGGGTCTGTCTGGGTACTGATTGGCTCAAGTAATTGCCTAAAGTGGTTGGTGATGCATCAGATCGTGTACATAATAGTTTGTTAAATCAAGCTTTGATATGATGTATATATGCTGGATTGAATTCGTTGATACTGTCATAGGATGTGCAGTGCAGATGATTGACGATTAATTTTGTATATGAATCTATTCCATTATAAGCCTGGTGGTGTGGTGTAACAGCGAATGCTGATTGTATTATTCTGCCTCTTGTTTATCACAGGAAATACACGAGTTATCAAACAGAAAAAACTTGAATATTTCAGGCAAGAACTCCAGGCAAGGCTTACAAATAACTATAGTATGTTACTGAAACCTAAACAGCTGCCACTATCGCTTCTACAGGATCATGAGAAGGTAAACACTTATATACACTTCTATCATCCAGATCATTGATTGGTGGACGTGTAGCTCATGGAGTACTAGTGTATGTGACTGGCACTACTTTTCTGAAACTAGTGTTTACTTTTACTCACGTCTGGTGGGTCAACAATTTTGTTGCTCCTTTTTGGGACTAATGTTACCTTCGGATAGTGTTTCATGAAGGGAATAGTCATGCACATGACGGGGTAGGATTATATCCGCCGGAGGTCATTCATAACTGCCCCTGTCTTCTTGCTGTTGGCCAAGTGGTTTTCCATTTTGAGCTTCAGTGCTTTGCTTGTGTTGCAAGTACAACACTGCACCTGCTGTTTCTTTTTATTTATGAATAGTTTATGTAACTTGCAAGTACAATCTCAAAATAAAGTAGTTTTTGATTTTTATAAAATTGTCATTCAGAATAATACGGACAATTAATTCATTATATATGCAAGCACATGATTCTTGGTGAAAATTGCTTTGCCTGTATGTATGTAGAGTCTTGTAGCTAACTGATGGGAAAAAAATGTGCCATGTAAATCTAATTGATGAAAAATGATGTTTGGCCATCAGAAGCCTGTTTGTAGCTGTATGCAGATGTTTAGATGTGTAGTAAGTGAACATCCGAACAAGATTAATGAGTGAGGGTCGGTGTTCAGTAGATAATAAGATTGTTCTAATATTTCAGTTTGTCCGTTTCAATACAAAATATTACATAGGCGATGTCTTGTTAATAGAAATCACTCAACTTTTCTCTTTCAGTTTTTACTTCTACTTCACAGAGTAGAAGATTGTAAGAAAACATTGGCTGATCTTTAACAATTATTCTTAGAGTAAACCAGAGCAATATTCGATGATATATTGTGAGTCATTGAAAATGTATATTGTGTTTTTCTTCAGGATATGGATGACTATCTGAACGTATGCAGGTTTCTTCCCAAACTTAACAATGAGATACTAGGTGAAAGAAATGCTCCCTACAAGGAAAGGTTGAGCAGCCTAGAGAATTTAGTACTGATCATGGTAAGGTTGACAAAGCCTGAAATCTCATTTTGATCCACGTTCCAAGATTACATGGTAGTATATATACTTGAAGTTGGCATGGAATATAAAAATTGAAAATAGACTTTGCCTATTCCCTGTTTTGAAAAACAGCGGGAATCGATTTTCTGAAGTCCTTGGTTGTCTATTTCTCTATCCATGCAATAATAAATGTTGAACAAGATAGCATGAACACGTATAGCTAGGGTATGCATTTAGTAGGTGTTTTTCCGTTTCGGAGATTCATAATAGACTAAAAGAGATTGATAAATGAATAAAATACCCTACCGGATCTGCACAAGGACAAGAACTAACAAGCAGTTTTCACTTGGGCCCAGGGGTGATCGTCGCGGACTACCGCAACCCGGTGGGCATTGTGCTCTTCAACAACTCGGAGACGGACTTCACCGTGAAGCCCCGCGACTGCGTCACACAGATGATTGTCCCGGTGATTGTGACGCCGGAGGTCGCGGAGGTGGAGGACCTTGACGCCATCGTCCGGAGGTTGTTGAGGTGGAGGACCTCGATGTCACCGTCTGGAGGTTGCCGAGGTGAAGGACCTCGATGCCTTGGTAGATACATTTAGAGAAGAGGTCTGCTTAGGTTGGTGGTGGGACGCTAGGGAAGGTACCCATCTTTCGTGATGGTTGTGTGCATCTGATATATAATTGGGATCTCATGATTTCTTTGAGTTGAGATTTTCAATGTTGTATACATAAACGCTACAAGTGCTAAGAATGTAAGTGCTAAGGTGGTTCTATGACCTTTGCACTAGATGTGTCTTGATTACCATCCATAAATATTGCATCTAATATTCATTTTTTAAATTTTTTATTACTTAGCAGTAGCGTGGGGGAAGAAGGGCATTCTACTACTACTTAGGAATAGTAGTAGCGTGGGTTAGGAATAGTAGTAGCGTGGGTTGTGCGCTACTACTAACTTTTTAGCTGTAGCGTGGGGTAAAACACGCGCTACTGCTAAAAAATAGCTGTAGCGTCATAGCAGTACCGTGGGAACCTACGCTACTGGTAGCCTCAAAACCCACGCTACTGGTAAGGTTTTTCCTACTAGTGAAGTGCTGAATGGCTCGCGGTCCTTCCGGGTTGAACTCCCATATTCGGAGGGGTCGACGTTTGCAAGGCAGGATCCGACGAACTAGCATGACTTGCATTACCGTGACCAGGCCGACATCTCTCTCGAGTAGATCTCGGATGCGACTCTGCAATATAGGCACATCATTTACTAGCCCCCAGTTCAGCCCCTTGTTAATCCATGACGTCAGTTGTGGTGGGGGGCCCAAGCGAAAGGCAGGGGGCGGCCACCCACTTGGTGCCCCGGGGAACTGTGATATAAAACCACTCCCGTTGCCATAAACTGGATACCTCCGGGAAGGAACCCTTCGGCCATGGAACAATGGCGCCTTGGCTTATTACGGCACCTCCACACTCTGCGTGTCGCCCCTCAATCATCTTCGGCTCCACATTGAAAGTTTTGAGCCACAGGCCGAAGTGTGGGGTAATGCGGAGGAAAGCTTCGCACACGACGATGAACGACGAGATGTGAAGGATGGAATCGGGGGTGAGGTCATGGAAATCCAGCCCGTAGTAGAACATGAGCCCCCTTACAAAGGGATCCAGAGTGAAGCCCAGTCCTCGGAGGAAGTGAGAGATGAATACAACGCTCTCACCGGGTTCAGGAGTGGGGATGGCCTGCCCTTGAGCGGGCAGCCTGTGTGATATTTCACCGGTCAGATACCTGGCCTCTCTTAGCTTCTTGATATCTTCCTCTGTGACAAAGGAAGGCATCCACCGACCTTGAAGGTTGGATCTGGACATGCTTGAAGATCCGAGGCGCCTGGCCTAAGCCTTGGGTCTTGGAACTCGACGTGGGGGAAGGGTTCGATTGAGCGCGAGAAGAAAAAGGACAGGCCTTGGCCTCTTTATAAAGGGGATGAATATCAAGCGTCCTCCGCGTAGCCGTCTAGGACTTGCCTAATTGAGGAGTCATACCAGCGGGCACGGTTGGGTTACCCATACCCGTATTGATGAGAATCCCGTGATAAGGGGACACGATCTCTGCTTCGACAAGACGTGCCGAGGAAACCGCCTTGCGATATGTGCTGTGGCTGGTTGAGAAAAACGGTTCGAATAACGACCGGGCCGTGGTGTGGCGTCATCCTGCAGAATGTGTCAGCAGATTAGATTGGTGGAAATATTATTCTCTCTACGGTGGTATATGGAATTTGTTTTGCAGAGCCAGACACTATCCTTGTGTTCAAAATCTTCTATGGAGTATTCGGAGGAGGAACCCGCCTTGCAATGCCGAAGACAATCTGCGCGCCGGACTCATCGTCATTGAAGCCTGGTTCAGGGGCTACTGAGGGAGTCCTCGATTAGGGGGTCTCCGGATAGTCAGACTATATCCTTTGGCCGGACTGTTGGACTATGAAGATACGAGATTGAAGACTTCGTCCCGTGTCCGGATGGGAATCTCCTTGGCGTGGAAGGCAAGCTTGGAAATACGGATATGTAGATCTCCTCCCATTGTAACCGACTCTGTGTAACCCTAGCCCCCTCCGGTGTCTATATAAACCAGAGGGATTAGTCCATAGGACAACAACAATCATACCATAGGCTAGCTTCTAGGGTTTAGCCTCTACGATCTCGTGGTAGATCAACTCTTGTGATACTCATATCATCAAGATCAATCAAGCAGGAAGTAGGGTATTACCTCCATCGAGAGGGCCCGAACCTGGGTAAACATCGTGTCCCCTGCCTCCTATTACCATCGGCCTTAGACGCATAGTTCGGGACCCCCTACCCGAGATCCGCCAGTTTTGACACTGACAACGGGGTGCATGGGCATATGGACTACGACGAGCGCTACGCGCTGTTCTTCAAGAAAGCCCGGATTTTGGGTTTCGTGTTGCAGTTCAAGCGTCAGCCATCGACGCTTGTCCACGCAGCTCTCACAGCTCTGATTGACCGGTGGTGACCGGAGACCCATTCTTTCAATCTTCCATGTAGAGAGATGACGGTGACCCTAGAGGACCGGGGGATGATTACTGCCATGCCGATCGAGGGTCATGCACTCACCGGTCGAGTGGAGAGGACCAACTGGCAGGAGAGGGTCACCACCCTCATCGGCGACTGCCCCGATGCCAAGAGTAACCGTACATCCGGTGTGCCGTTGACCTGGCTCTCAGGGCACCGGAAGACATGCCCCCAAGGCGCAGATGAGGCGACTGTGGATTTGTATGCGAGGGCCTATCTGTGGTATATTCTCTCGGAGGTCGTGTTCCAGACAGCTCCCGGAACTCTGCCAACTGGGCGTATCTATTCTTCCTAGCGGACTGGGATGCAGGGTACAGTTGTGGGACCGCATCTCTCGCCTACCTATGCCGTTCAGTAAGAGAGTATCTAATTGCCTACCTACCTACGAAAGTGTGTCCATGACATTTTATTATATGTGATACTCATTTGATGTTTTGCAACTTGACGACGCAACGCATAGGACGGGAGACAAGTCCAATATGGGTGGCTTTGTCTGGGCCTTCTCCATTTGGATGTGGTAGCGGCTGTCGGTGGGGCATCCGGAGAAGATGCCAAGACGCCCATGGGAAGACTATAGCAAAGACGGCGACGAGACTCGAAACCCCACCGTAGCTTACGAGTGGGACATTGTCAAACTCTACACGGGCCTAAATAAGACTTCGTACAAGACCTACACCAACGAGTTGGATGCTTTGACGCATACGTAGGTATATGAACTCGCTCAACACCTTTCTCTTTGATTCCACTTTTGACCGAGAGTGGGAACTTACCAATGTATATGTAATAGGTAAACTGGTGGCCGTATCGACAAGATCGAGAGTGGGACTTTGATCTGAACGTCATGTGCGATGCGGACCGTGGTCTCTGGCGGTGCATCGTGCCCATGATCTGTGTGCATCTTGCCACACCGCGTGGCCACGCAGTTTGGGATTTATTAGCATACCCCACCGGGCCAGCCCACCGATACCGGCGGCCACGCGCTCCACCTGTGAGCGATTTGTCCCCCGTGCCCATGATTTCATTACGATTATCATGTTTTTCCTGTTGCTTATGATGATCTTATTGCGCTTATGATGATTCTTGTTGCTTATGCCTTGCAGGATGAGCCGGCAGAAGAATCAGTCGATCACAGACTAGGGAGAGGAGCATAAAACTCATGTGACGGAGTGGAACCGACGGAGGTTCCTCAAAGATGGGGAGAGGAAAGTGAATGATTGGGATGCTTACCTGGGCCGACACATGAGGTGGTACGATGATGGCCAGAAGCACCGCCTTCGTCTCAGGCCTCGGTGGATGGTGGAAGACATCGCGGAGCTCGAGAGGGATGACCCCGATGAACAGGCATACCAGATCGCATCGGAGACATGCACAGTGGATTTAGGGAGTTTGCACCCCTCATCAACAGAGTGGTAAGTTTGAACCGACGGTTGTATTTAAAATATTTTATTCGTCATCGTGACTGACTTATGCCGTTGCAGTCCGGTGAGCTGAACAGATGCATCTTTGAAGCCTCAAATGCACTAGGTGATCTTCCCGGAAGCGTACAATCGGAGAACAGAGTGAGGGGGACGATGAAGGTAGAATTTTAGCCTCCTCGGAACAGATGCATCTTGTTCACTTGCAATCAGTCCATCTGATACTTATTATGACCTTGTTTCATTGTGAGTGCAGAAGTTCGTGCAGCGTTGTCGCAAGCTGGTAGGGCTGCTTGGGTGTGCTGGAGCTGGTTCAGTTGAAGCTTATCAGCCTGTAGCCACACAGGGTCTCATCGGCTCATCGAGCCATTCGCCCTCATCGTCTAGGTTGGTTGGGGAGGAGGAGGAGGAGGAGGAGGAGGAGGAGGAAGAGGATGAGGAGGAGGAGGCCACACATGAAGAAGGGGAGGAGGAGGAGGATGAGAGCAACGGGGAGGAGGAGTACGATGAAGATTATGGACCTCCACCAACTCAAACATCTCAAGCATCTCAGCTGCCGAAGAAGAGGAATCCGAAGAAGAAGGATTTGCTGAGTCCGGACCCTTTCCAGAAACCGGTTCCTCGCCGGCCCAAGAAGAAGACTGTAGAGACTCGTTCAAAGAGTAACAAGGACCGTACCTCCAAGAGGGGAAGGAGCAACTGATTATGCTCTTCGATACTTGGCTCTTTTAGTTTGGTTGAACTTCGTTTGGTTGAACTTGTCTAGTGGTTACGAAACTACGTGGAACTATGTGTTTGCTATTTGTGGATATATATGTTTACTACTACGTGGAACTCCGTTGAAGTTCGTTTGAAATGTTATATGCACAAGTTATCTAATGTGGATCTATGTGATGCCCAAGTTTAATTGTTTAAAATCTGTGATATTGCTGTCATATTTGTAAAACTTGCTGTGATATTGCTGTCATATTGAATTCGAAAACAAGCAATCAAATGAACTAGAAACAACAAAACACAGGACCCTACCACCAAGGACCCCGGCGGTAGGGTCAGACACCCTACCGCCAGCCCCCATGGCGGTAGGGCGCACCTACCGCCAGGGCCCTTGCATTTTTTGTTACAGAAATATTACACTGGAAAACACAGGACCCTACCACCAGGGGACCTGGCGGTAGGGTCACACAGCCTACCGCCATGCCCCATGGCAGTAGGGTGAACCTACCGCCAGGTCCACTGCACATTCCGTTACAGAAGGGCGTTGTACGGCAAAACTCTGCCACACCCTACCGCCAGGGGCTCTGGCGGTAGGGTTAGACAGCCTACCGCCAGGCCCCCTGGCGGTAGGTACTTACCCACGTCAGCGCAGTCAAACGGCCGCCGTCCCCCTCCGTCGCACCCTACCGTCATGGGCCGTGGCGGTAGGCTGTATAACCCTACCGCCGGAGCCCCTGGCGGTAGCAAAATGGTCAAATCCCGAAATTTTTTGCGACCGGGGTCAGATCCAGAAATTCTTTGTCAAAAGGGTCAAAACACGAAATTTAGCCAAGACAAGGGACTGGTAATTACAACATATGTACACACGTACGGTGTTTGACATCCACGTTGGACAACCCATGGGGGATGTAGAGTAGTATTATGGATGTTTTTCTTTCTATTGCGAATGAGAGTGTCATGGATGTCAGTTGTACCCACCCAATAATTACTACTCACAGGTACAGTATCAAATAGGTATTTCCTTGCAATAAGTATCAAATATGTCCTTGATTGCCCATGCAAAAGAAAATACTTGATTATAAGTACTACCCCGTCCTGTCATTTGTCAGAGCTGAATGCGTGCGGCAGGATTCGAACCCGCACCACAGGGATTCCGTTCAACACGCGACAACAACCCCACCCACTTCACCTCCGTGATAACGTAGATCCTCTTCCTAGTTTTGTTCTTTCGTTTTCTTTTTCAATTTTCTTTTCTCGTTTGTCTTTTTCGTTTTGTTTTTCCTTTCGTTTTACTTTTTCCTTTTTATTTTTTATAATTCTATGAAAAATATTCACCGGATTTTTATGAATGTTCTTCTTCAAATTCAATGAACTTTTTCAAAATCGTTGATTTTTTTCAAATTTGATGAATTATTTTCCAATTCGACGAACTTTTATCAGAATACATCAACTCTTTTCTAATTCGATGAACTTTTTTCAAAATTCTTCAACATTTGTTGAAATTGATGAACTTCTTTCAAATTTCTTGAACTATTCTGAATTTCGTGAACTTTTCAAAATTTTCATGTTCTTTGTCGATCCGTGAATTTTTTTCAAACTCGTGAACTTTTTTCAAACTCGTGAACTGTTTTTAAAATCGTTATCTTTTATGAAATTAGTGGACCTTTTCAAATTCCATTAACTTTTTCGTGAGCTTTTTTTAATACCTGAACCTTTTCTTTTTGAAACAAATTCGTGAACTTTTGTTTTAATTTGTGAACTTCTAAATTTTGGACCAGCGCGGCTGCAATTGTCCTGAAACATCTTGTGGTACTATGGATCAGTATTATGAAGTGGATTTAGTGGTTAGCGAAGTGCGTGCAGCAGTGCAGCGATGCGAGTTCAAAACCATGACACAACAAAAATTTCGAGGATTTTTTCGGTGTTGTTGCGTGTTCGTGGGCCGGCCCACCAGGGTGCCGCAGTGAGCGCCGGTTTGATTTGGCGGCACTGAACGTGTTGAATAGGAGGTCCCCCTGAGATAATGGGGATGTCTAGTTCACTACCTGATGGTCTTTTTAACACAGTACAATCAAAGTCGTTCACATACACGAGCATACACTCATCCATATGAACGCGTGCACGCATATCCTATCCCTATGAGCAATTCCGAGAGACTGAGCCGGCATCGGATATTGAGATTTTACGAAGTCACCACACACGCTAGTCCATGGAACCTCTTCTCCCACTGAACGAACATCGTCGGAAGCCTGAAAATAATCCAGAAATATTGCGAGCACCACTGTCAAGTCTAGGACTTGAATCTTGATGGCTTTCAGCTTGACCTGAAGCTTGCGTGTGAGTCATTCATAAGTGTTTCATTTGCTTCCTCAAAAATTTCTTTCTAAAAAAAGTGTGTAGGTCCTTGGCTTGGAGAACCAAGCATCTTAGGAGGTGTTTGGTAGCCTGCAGAACACTCAACCAGGCCCACGTGGTGTAAAAATAGCCCATTTGATAGTCTGGCCTGCATACAAATCTTGGCCCGCATGATATTTAAAACATCTCCCAGCTAGGTCTGCTAGGAATGGTTAGTGTGTCCTCTCAGCCAGGCTCGTGCCGTGTAGGGGGGGGGGGGGGGATGCGGCGCCTAGGTCATGCGATCGGGGAGATATCGCGAGCTCGTGTGCGTCCCCGAAAATGCATTGGGAGGAATTGGGTCACGCCCCAACGAGTCGGTCGCCTATTCCAGCTGATGGTAGACGGTGGTGGTAATTTGTCTTCCTCCTCTACTATGACTTGTTTTGCGCCTCCACCTGGCTTCATGATGCGTGTAAGTTCGACCACTACCTCCTTCCTACTTGTTTGATCTGAGATCTGCGAGCATGTGGTAGGAGTAGAACTGTGAGCATGTGGTAGCATTGTAGATTGTTGATCTGTGAGCATGTGATGTTGTGGTAGATAGTGGTGATGGATTTGTAGCATGATAGGTTTTGCTTGTAAACTTTGAAGATGTTTATGTTATTTCACATGTCGGTTTCGATGATACTATGGTAAATGTGGTAACAACTTGTGAATTAGAGCATCTATAGTATGCTAGTTGATACGTCACCGTTATATCTACTTTTCCAAACACTTTTGCCCTTGTTTTGGACTCTAACTTGCATGATTTGAATGGAACTAACCCGGACTGACGATGTTTTCAGCAGAATTGCCATGGTGTTATTTTTGTGCAGAAATAAAAGTTCTCGGAATGACCTGAAAATCATGGCCAGGGGGCCCACACCCTGTCCTCGAGGGTGGGGGCGCGCCCCTGCCTCATGGGCCCCCTGGAGCTCCACCGACCTCAACTCCAACTCTATATATTCACGTTCGGGGAGAAAAAAATCAGAGAGAAGGATTCATCGCGTTTTACGATACGGAGCCCCCGCCAAGCCCTAATCTCTCTTGGGAGGGCTGATCTGGAGTCCGTTCGGGGCTTCGGAGAGGGGAATCCATCGCCGTCGTCATCATCAACCTTCCTCCATCACCAATTTCATGATTCTCACCGCCGTGCGTGAGTAATTCCATCGTAGGCTTGCTGGACGGTGATGGGTTGGATGAGATTTATCATGTAATCGAGTTAGTTTTGTTAGGGTTTGATCCCTAGTATCCATTATGTTCTGAGATTGATGTTGCTATGACTTTGCTATGCTTAATGCTTGTCACTAGGGCCCGAGTGCCATGATTTCAGATCTGAACCTATTATGTTTTCATGAATATATATGAGTTATTGATCCTATCTTGCAAGTCTATAGTCACCTACTATGTGTTATGATCCGGCAACCCCGAAGTGACAATAATCAGGACCACTCCCGGTGATGACCGTAGTTTGAGGAGTTCATGTATTCACTATGTGTTAATGCTTTGGTCCGATACTCTATTAAAAGGAGGCCTTAATATCCCTTAGTTTCCATTAGGACCCCGCTGCCACGGGAGGGTAGGACAAAAGGTGTCATGCAAGTTCTTTTCCATAAGCACGTATGACTATATTTGGAATACATGCCTACATTACATTGATGAATTGGAGCTAATTCTGTGTCACCCTATGTTATAACTGTTGCATGAATAATCGCATCCGGCATAATTATCCATCACAGATCCAATGCCTACGAGCTTTTCACATATTGCTCTTCGCTTAGTTACTTTACCGTTGCCACTGTTACAATTGCTACAAAACTGCTACTGTTACTTTTGCCGCTGTTACCGTTACTTCCATACTACTTTGCTACTAAATACTTTGTTGCAGATATTAAGTTATCCAGGTGTGGTTGAATTGACAACTCAACTGCTAATACTTGAGAATATTCTTTGGCTCCCCTTGTGTCGAATCAATAAATTTGGGTTGAATACTCTACCCTCGAAAACTGTTGCGATCCCCTGTACTTGTGGGTTATCAAGACTATTTTCTAGCGCCGTTGCCTGGGAGCATAGCTCTATTCTTTGAGTCACTTGGGATTTATATCTGCTGGGCACTATGAGGAACTTGAACGACGAGAAAACCAAAATTTATCCCTCAACTACGAGGGGAGGTAAGGAACTGCCATCTAGCTCTGCACTTGATTCACCTTCTGTTTTGAGTAAACTTGCGACACCTAAACCTACTTCTTCTATTAATTCTGATATATCGCATGTTATTGATGATGCCACTTTTGCTATGCATGATACTTATGATGAAACTACTTCTATGCTTGATACTACTGTGCCACTAGGTGAATTTCTTGATGAACAACTTGCTAGGGCTAGAGAGAATGAAATTATTGAAACTGATAATATTGATGAAAGTGATGATGAAGATTCTCCCCCTTGATATGAATTGCCTGTTGTACCTGAGGGTTATGTTATGGATGAAGAAACTGCTAGAGATTTTCTTGCTTGCAATGATAGAAGTGATCTTACTAAATTATTAGCTAAGTTGAAAGAAAAATCTCTGAATGCTAGAATGAAATATGATCGTGCTTATGTTGCTTCACCTATCTTTGTTACTGATAAGGATTATGATTTCTCTGTCGATCCTGAGATAATTTCTTTGGTTGAATTTGATCCTTTCTATGGCTATGAATCTGAAACTGTTGTGGCACATCTTACTAAATTAAATGATATAGCCACCCTATTCACTAATGATGAGCAAACTCACTACTATTATATCCTTAAAATATTTCTGTTCTCATTAAAGGGTGATGCTAAGATATGGTTTGATTCTCTTGATCCTGGTTGTGTGCGTAGTCCCCAGGATATGATTTACTACTTCTTTGCTAAATATTTCCCCGCTCGTAAGAAACAAGGTGCTTTAAGGGAAATATATAATTTTGTGCAAATTGAAGAAGAGAGTCTCCCACAAGCATGGGGGAGGCTTCTCCAGTTACTTAATCCTTTGCCTGATCATCCTCTCAAGAAAAATGAAATACTTGATATCTTTTATAATGGACTAACCGATGCTTCCAGAGACCACCTGGATAGTTGTGCTGGTTGTGTTTTCAGGGAAAGAACTGTTGATGAAGCTGAAATTCTATTGAATAATATGTTGACCAATGAAAATAATTGGACACTTCCTGAACCAACTCCTAAGCCAACTCCGAAAAAAGGGGTATGCTATTTCTCAGCCCTGAAGATATGCAAGAGGCAAAGAAATCTATGAAAGAAAAAGGTATAAAAGCTGAAGATGTTAAGAATTTACCTCCTGTTGAGGAAATACATGGTCTTAATTTGCCGCCAGTTGAATAAATACATGGTCTTGATAACCCTACACAAGTAGTAAAGGTAAATTCTCTCTATAGATATGATAAAGCTGAAATCCCGCCTACTAAGTTTGCTAGCCAATTCTTAGATGAGTTTGATAAATTTATGGTTAAGCAAGAAGATATCAATGCTTATTTTGGTAGATAATTAAATGCAATGCTTATATGATTGAACACTTGAGTGATTATATGTCTAGAGTTAAAGGGGAACTTAAACTCATTAGTAAACATGCTTCTATGGTTACCACTCAAGTAGAACAAGTACTTAAAGCTCAAAATGATTTTCTCAATGAATTGAATAGTAAGAATAATGACTTTGTTGTTAGAGTTGCAACTAGAGGGGGTAAAGTGACTCAGGAACCTTTGTATCCTGAGGGCCACCCTAAGACAATTGAGCAGGATTCTTAGAGAAATAATTTAGATGCACCTAGTCCTTTTAAAAAGAAGAAAAAGAAGAATGATAGGACTTTGCATGCTTCTAGTGAACCTGTTGTTGACACACCTAAGAATCCTAATGATATTTCTATTTCTGATGTTGAAACACAATCTGGTAATGAACATGAACCTAGTGATAATGTTAATGATGATGTTCATATTGATGCTCAACCTAGTAATGACAATATCATAGAAATTGAACCTGCTATTGATCTTGAGAACCCACAATCAAAGAATCAAAGTTATGATAAGAGATACTTTGTTGCTAGGGAGCACGGTAAAGAAAGAGAACCATGGATTCAGAAACCCATTGTCGGTGTCAAAACCGGCGGATCTCAGGTAGGGGGTCACGAACTGTGCGTCTAGGCGGAAGGTAACTGGAGACAAGGGACACGATGTTTTTACCCAGGTTCGGGCCCTCTCGATGGAGGTAATACCCTACTCCTTCTTGATTAATATTGATGATATGGGTAGTACAAGAGTAGATCTACCACGAGATCGTAGAGGCTAAACCCTAGAAGCTAGCCTATGGTATGATTGTTTTTCGTCCCCATTTAACTAAAACCCTCCGGTTTATATAGACACCGGATAGGTTAGGGTTACACGTAGTCGGTTACAATGGTAGGAGATCTACATATCCGTATCGCCAAGCTTGCCTTCCATGCCAAGGAAAGTCCCATCCGGACACGGGACGAAGTCTTCAATCTTGTATCTTCATAATCTTGGAGTCCGGCCGTGATGATAGTTCGGCTACTATCCGGACACCCCCTAGTCCAAGACTCCCTCAGTAGACCCTGAACCAGGCTTCAATGTCGATTTAGTCCAGCATATTGTCTTCGGCATTGCAAGGGGGGTTCCTCCTCCGAATACTTCATAGAAGGTTTTGAACACCAGGATAGTGTCCGGCTCTGCAAAACAAGTTCCACATACTACCGTAGAGAGAATAACTTTTGCACAGATCTGCTGACGTATTCCACGGCGCGACATCACACCATGGCCAGGCCTTTATATGAATCGTTTTTTACTGCTCCACCTCAGTGCGTTTAGCGAGGCGGTTTCCCTGGCATGTCTTATCAAAGCATAGATCATGCCCCCTTATTCCGGGATTCTCATCAATACGGACGTGGGTAACCCAACCGCGCCCGCTGGCACGCCTCCTCTATCAAAGGCGAGTCCTAATCGACCACGGGGAGGGCTCTTGGTATTCAACCTCTTTATAACGAGACCAAGGCCCTCTTTCTTTTTACACCCTCCATCGAGTTCGCCTCGCGCTTCGAGTTCCAACACCCAAAGCTTCAGATCTAGGCGCTTCGGACCTTCGACAATGTCCGGCTCCGACCAACGTGGCCGGTGGATGGCTTCTTCCATCACAGAAGAAGACGTACTAAAGCTGCGAGACGCCAGGTATTTAACCGGCGAGATTTCGCATAGGCTGCCTGCTCCGGGGCATGTCATTCCCACTCCCGAGCCCGGTGAGAACGTGGTGTTCGTGTCTCACTTCCTTCGGGGTTTAGGCTTCCCGACGGATCCCTTTGTGCGGGGGCTCATGTTTTATTATGGGTTGGATTTCCATGACTTGAATCCGGAGTCCATCCTCCATATCTCGTCATTCATTGTTGTATGTGAGGCCTTCCTCCATATTACCCCTCACTTTGGATTGTGGCTCAAGACCTTGAAGGTGGAACCAAAGATGATCGAGGGGCAGCAGGCAGAGTGCGGAGGGGCGGCCATAAGCAAATGTGCTGTTGCTCCGTGGCCCAAGGGCTCTTTTCAAGAGGAGCTTGGTTTGTGGCAACGGGGTTTTATATTACCACTCCCCGGGGCACCAAATGGGTGGCGCTTCCTGCCTTCCGCTCAGGTCCACCACAGCAAGGCGTCATGGGTCAACAAGGGCTCGATCGGGATCGTCCAAGGACGTTCCTTTGTTACAGGGCCGTATTCGAGACCTCCAAAAAAGAGAGATCAATCTGGTTGCAGTGGCACAGGTTATGTTGATTCGGCGCCTTCTGCCCTGCAAACGTCTCCCCCTCCGCATGTGGGAATTCAATCCGGAGGCACCACGAGCTCTCCAAAACTTCATGGGTACGACGCCCGTGGAGATGTATAAACTGTTCTTCGGATCAGAAGGGAAGTGTCCGGACCTGACTGAGGACACGGGACTAAGCTGCAATCGCCCAGATACTCAAGTAAGTAGTCCGGTAACCGGACTGGCTGTTCATTCATTCGCCGTATACATATGTGTCCTTTAAAGGAACCGTTTCTTGAACATGAGTGTATAGCCAAGGCAAAGTTGATAAGGTGTCCGGCTCCCCTCCCAGAGACCACGCCGGATCCCATGCTGGCCAAGATGTTGAAGGCCGCGCCTTTTGAAGAAGGCAAATGGGGGGGGAGCGGGGAAGCAACTGCCTCCACGAAGGAGGCTATCAAGGAAGGAGGGATTAAAAGCCCTACCTTCCGAGGAGAGAAGAGGACCGCTTCGAAAGATCCGGAGGTCCAGGCCTCAAAGAGGGGAAAGGGATCTTCGTCAGAGAGTCCGGCGCTGGGAAGTAACCCAGCCGCACTATTTCCCCAAGGGGATCAGCCCTCCAGCGAGCCGTAAGTAAAAAGAAAGGGGTTTTGTAAGTAAGGAACATCCCTGTATTTATTTCTGAAGATAACTAAAATTGTACCTTGTAGTTCGGATCTCAGCCCTTCTCGTGAGCTCGTCTTCGGGGGATCTTCTTCCGGAGATGATGGAGAGCGAGACGCCTCCACCTGTCGCACCCTCATGCGAGGCGGACGACCCTGAGGTATCGTCGCGGAGGGTTCCCTCAAGTCCGGCGGGGCCGGAAGGTCTGGCGCCCAGTGGTGTGCGGTCAGAGGAGCTGAAGGATCTGCTCGGGCGAGCGACTATCTCGGAGGATCACCGTACTCTAATGGGTATGGTGATTGAAAGAATTGCATCCGCGGAGAGCGGATTGCATGAAGCCGTCAGAAGCTTACTGACGGGGTTCGAGGTACGCAAAAATGATGTACCTTCCGGCGGTTATGCATATAGAATGCACCCTGTATAGATAGTAGCCCCTGAGACTCGGTATGTTGTCAATATTGACAGCGTGCCGAGGATCAAAATCTCAGTTATAACATATCACCGCTCCTAAACAGGTGGCGGGGCGTCCGATGGCCAGCCGGACTGATGAATATGCCGAACTAAAGCGGCAACTTGACGAGGCGGATGCGGACATCGCGCTGGTCAATTAACGGTTTGACGAGTCATAAGGTATGTGACTTCTACGCGGACACCTGGTATGGGAGCTTGACGCCCATGTCTTACTATTTGTATGCTTAATGCAGATGGTGCCGCTGCTGTGGAAGAGCTTCGGGCGGAACTCGCCCGAGCGAAAGAGCAAGCCAGAAATAGTAATGCGGCCGCTTTAAGGGCGGCCAAAGAGCTAAAAGCCGAACGGGTTGCTCACTGCCGAAGCAAAGAGGAAATGGCCGATATGGCCAGAAAGTTGAAGAATACTACCGATCGCTGCGATGTTCTTGAAAAAGAATGTCAAGCGGAGCAAGAGGGCCTGAAAAAGGCCGCCGCCGAATCCAAGGATGCCCGTTCGGCTTTGAGAGCTGCCAAGGAGGAGCTGAGTCAGGCTGGGGCAATTGCGGCTGCAAAACCGTTTCTGCTGCGGAGGAAATATACGGATCCAAAGTATGCTCAATTGGACAAGTTGTGGAGTTCGGAGGATGCTTATCTGGACTTAGCGGCGAGCACTGCGGACTCGATTGAGCACTTCCGAGGTCAGAAGGGGCACAGAAGAGCTATATTGTTCGCAATTCCATAGTCCAGAGCGTCTTCTTCCGTTGACCGATCGGTTGGCCGAATGGGCCGAGCTGAATCGACTATCCGGACTTGCCATGAAGCATGTCATGACTCATTTGTGGCCGGGCGGAGCTCAGCCGAAGAGTTATTTTGGTTTAGTGCACCAGTTCCTTGGTGCGGTACCGCGGATCGATGCAATAAAGCGGTCGGCGTGTATTGAGGGAGCGCGGATGGCCCTGGCCCGTGTCAAGATATACTGGGCAGATATGAAGGCCACCGACGTTGCATCCCAAGATTCGGACGGAAGCCGAGTACCTGCCGAGCACTACTTTGAGGAAGTCCTGCAGGGCGCTCGTTTAATAGAGACGCAGTGCTCGAAGGATATTATGTTTAAATGACATGTATGATTTGTGAAAACAATGATTCAATATGATATTAGAGCTTTTTATACTTGTGCGTTCAAGTAGCAAACTACTCCCTGTGCGACCGTTTATGTATATGTATATATAACCTGAAAGATGGCAGTCCTTGGCTTCAGCCCCCACGCACATAGTGCGGGGGTGTTTGCAAAGAAGGCGCTTTTTCACACTTAATCCAACGTCTTGGTCCTGTTAAGGAGGTGGTAGCGTAGCAAACTAGGCAACCGGACTATAATGCTTTATCACTTTCACTTAGCCATAGGAGTTCGAGGGTGGGGTTACTATATAGCCCCTGGGGGCACCGCACTCTTCCGAATTCGGGGTGCGTATGTGCCTGACCGAAAACCGGTCCTTCGTTAATGCGGAGGAATTCTAAACATTTCGATTAGTCATCGAGTGGTTGACCAGTCTCTCGCTATATCATGACAAGTCAGTTTTCGGCTATCTCTACTGAGGTGCTCGCCCGGCTGAACCGGGGCACAATCGTAGTAGTTCTCCTGGTGCCGCGTTAGCCGATAGAACGGAACGTAAGGAAGCAAAACACAGGAGTCGGGCAAACCCAACATTTGACCAAAGACATGATTCGGAGCTGATGCATATAAGGCCTAACTCGAGACGCCGAATACTCCCTAAGGTATTCGATCTTTATAAAAACAGGCAGAATAATGCCCTAAGCCCCTGGTGTCCAGGTACGCGCAAAAATTCTGGTGCGGCCAATGCCAAAACGCCAGCCTCCTCCTCGGTTATAGTAAGAAACCGGGGATGTATATCAACAAGAGACAGTAAAAAAGGTTTACGCAGGGTCTTAATCTGAAAAGAATCCTTGCAACGGGTCCCTACTTCACGTCTGCGCCTGTGTCTCTGTTGTGCCGTATCCTGGACGGGTGTAGCACGTTGTTGATTTGTAAAAGAGAGGAACTTAGTTTAAAAAGGAAAAGGATCGTGCGAAAGATGTACGGTATATTAAATAAATAGAGTACGATTCGAAGAAGTGAATAATATTGAGCTTTATTGTCTCTTGTGATACATGCATGTAGCCCCTTGTATGGGGGTATGCCGCTAGTAGGCGCCGGACTCGTCTAGCCGTGTCCGGGGTTTGAATGACCAATTCAGGTTCTGTGACTAGCGGAGCCGGATATGTGTGGGGCTGTCAAGGAAGCCTCACGTTCTTCCGTGCTCGAGTAACACTTAATACTTCCTTTTAGTGAGATGATGTCGCGTGGACAGGACATTTTAAGTGTGAGAGATGCATAATGCGGTATTGCGTTAAAGTGGGCGAAAGCTTCGCGTCCCAATAGTGCTTGATGGCTACTTTTGAACGGGGCGACATGGAAGATTAACCTTTCGCGACTGAAGTTGTCGGATGAATCGAACACAACTTCTAGCAGTATGGAGCCCGTACAATGGGCATATGGGCCTGGCATTACTCCTTTAAAGGAGGTGTTGCTACGACGAATTTTGGTTGGGTCTATCCCCATCCTGATTGTGTCCTGATATATCAGGTTTATGTCACTGCCGCCATCCATTAGGACTTGTGTAAATTGGAATCCGTCGATTATAGGATCCAATATCAAGGCAGTCCATCCTGCGCTCCGGATACTTTCGGAATAGTCACGATGGTCGAAGGTGATTGGTTTTGACAACCCGGTGTCGGCGCGCATTTTAGTGGGCGCCGCTCTGTTTTTCCCTTTGAACACGTGAAGTGAGTTTACTGTTTTAACCTCTTGTGGGAAATTCTTTTGTTTTTTGGGGCTCGGCTTGTTGTTCTCGTCGTCATCTTCACTTGGTGTATCGAGCCCCTTGTGTTCGGTGTTGAGTCTGCCGGACTGTTTGAAGACCCAACAATCTCTGTGGGTATGGTTTGCAGGCCTCCCGGGAGTACTGTGGATTTGACATATCTTGTCCAAGATTTTATTTAAGTTGGATAGCTCATCGCTATTGTCCTTAAGGGGCAGTTTTTTATTGTTCTGCCGTGAACTTTTGAATCCGGCATTGACTGCCGCGCTCTTTGGACCGTTCTTTTTAATCCGGCGCTGGTCCTTGTTGCGCCGTGGTTTCCCGTTTCCATCCCTGACTTCGGATGTACTTGGGTCGCTGGTGCTACATCTTGCTAGCCAGCTATCCTCTCCGCATAAGCGGGTCATGAGGCTTATTAATGCGGCCATTGTTCTTGGCTTTTCTTGGCGAGGTGTCTGGCGAGCCATTCGTCTCGGACGTTGTGTTTGAAAGCTGCTAAGGCTTGGCGTCCGGACGATCGACTATTTGGTTCTTTTTAGTAAGGAACCTGTTCCAGAATTTCCGGGCTGACTCTCCGGGCTGTTGAGTTATGTGACTTAGATCGTCTGCATCCGGAGGCGGACATAGGTCCCCTGAAAATTTGCCCGAAACGCATCTTCGAGCTCTCCCCAGCTTCCAATGGCATTTTCGGGGAGGCTTTTAAGCCAATGCCGAGCTGGCCCTTTGAGTATGAGTGTATGTGGAGGATGTAATCCTCAATCCAGACTCCAGGGTCTGTTGTTCCGTCGTATGCCTCTATGTTTGCGGGTTTGAATCCCGCTGAAAATTCATGATCCAGCACCTCATCGGTGAAACGTAGGGGGTGTGCGGCGCCCCTATATTTGGGTGTGCCGTGATGTTCGGATTGTTGGCGTGTTGCATTGCTTTGAAGAGCCTGCTTTCTCGGCCCATAGATGGACCTAACTGGGCCATCCTTTTGATGTGAATGTTTATGAGGATCGCGTATCGGCTTGTGTGCGGTGCCAGTTGCCGCTCTCTTTTTGCCGTGGGGTCGTCCATCCGACCGGGTGGCCTTCTTAATTTTTGATTGTGGGGGCTCTATGGCCTCCTCATCAAATTCGGGCAGTAGCTTCCTCTTTGGGTAGCTCTTTGTTCGGTGACTGTCGCCGTATTTGTCTGCGGTGTTGAATACTTTGGTCCATCTGATCCTGAGTGCATCTTTCGCTGTTTTGAGCTTCCGCTTCTGCTTTTTCAGGCTACGCGCAGTGGCGACGAGCCTTTTCTGGAGGTTATTTTGCTCCAACGATTTGTCCAGCGTGAGATCGTCCGGACTGTTGTCTTCGCCGGGGACGGGTTGTTTATCCAAGTTGTATTATTCGGACGATTGCTCGATAGCATGTTCATTGTCCACCGGTTCGCCCTGGTCTATGGCTGGGTCTCTGTTGAGGCGGGACTTAGTTCGGCGTTTACGTTGCCGTTTTGACTGCTTTTCGAGGGATTTATCCTTCGTAGCGTCCCGTTGTTCCTCGTCTTCATTTCTTTTAGGTGTATCCACCATGTTTACATCATGGGATGAAGTGGTTGTCCAGCATCCTATAGGCGCTGATTCAAGATTGTCTCCTACATCGTCGTCCATACCATCGATGTCTTCGGAGTCGAAATCGAGCACGTCGTGTAAGCTTTCGATAGTGGCTACGAAGTGGGTGGTGGGTCAGCGTTGAATTTCTTCGTCATCCGCATCCCAACCTTCCTGACCGTAGTCCGGCCATGGCTCTCCCGATAAAGAGAGAGACTTTAGTGAATTCAGGATGTCGCCAAAGGGCGAGTGCTGAAAGATGTCCGCGGCAGTGAACTCCATAACCGGCGCCGAATCGGATTCGTTTGGCAGGGGCGCGGAGGGTTCGGAGTCCGGAGAGGAGTCCGACACCCTGGAGTCGAGGCCTTTGCAAAGGACAGGGATAGAGTTCGGCTTTAACACCGTAGAGATCATAGCCCCCGAGGCGGTGTCCAACCACCCGTCCATCGAGACAGTGCGGCACGCTTGGCTGCGGCTCGAATCCATCGAAGATCAAGTCTCCGCGGATATCAGCCGTATAGTTCAAACTTCCAAATCTGACCTGATAGCCAGGGGCGTAGCTTTCGATCTGCTCCAGATGGCCTAACGAATTGGCCCACAGTGCAAAGCCACCGAACACGGAGATCTTTCTGGGGAGAAAAGTCTCACCCTGGACCGCGTCGTTGTTGATGATCGAAGGATCCATCGGGCCTATCGGTGACGACACAGAGGAACTCTCAATGAAAGCACCAATGTCGGTGTCAAAACCGGCGGATCTCGGGTAGGGGGTCCCGAACTGTGCATCTAGGCGGATGGTAACAGGAGACAAGGGACACGATATTTTTACCCAGGTTTGGGCCCTCTCGATGGAGGTAATACCCTACTCCTGCTTGATTAATATTGATGATATGGGTAGTACAAGAGTAGATCTACCACGAGATCATTGAGGCTAAACTTTAGAAGCTAGCCTATGGTATGATTGTTTTTCGTCCTATGGACTAAAACCCTCCGGTTTATATAGACACCGGATAGGTTAGGGTTACACAGAGTCGGTTACAATGGTAGGAGATCTACATATCCGTATCGCCAAGCTTGCCTTCCACGCCAAGGAAAGTCCCATCCGGACACGGGACGAAGTCTTCAATCTTGTATCTTCATAATCTTGGAGTCCGGCCCTGATGATAGTTCGGCTATCCGGACACCCCCTAGTCCAGGACTCCCTCACCCATGCCTTTTCCTCCCAAACCATCGAAGAAAAAGGATGATGAGGATTTTGAGCGCTTTGCTGAATTGATTAGACCTATATTATTGCGTATGCGTTTGACTGATATGCTTAAAATAAATCCTTACGCTAAGTACATGAAAGATATTGTTACAAATAAAAGAAAGATACCGGAAGCTGAAATTTCCACCATGCTTGCTAATTATAGTTTTAAGGGTGGAATACCTAAGAAACTTGGAGATCCAGGAGTACCAACTATACCATGCTCCATTAAAATAAACTATGTTAGAAGTGCTTTATGTGATCTTGGAGCTGGTGTTAGTGTTATGCCTCTCTCTTTATACCGTAGACTTTATTTGAATAAGTTGACACCGACTGAAATATCTTTGCAAATGGCTGATAAATCAACTTCTATACCTGTTGGTATTTGTGAGGATGTGCCTGTTGTGGTTGCAAACGTTACTATTTTAACGGACTTTGTTATTCTTGATATTCCCGAGGACGATAGTATGTCTATCATTCTTGGAAGACCCTTTTTGAATACTGCAGGGGCTGTTATTGATTGCAACAAAGGCAATGTCACTTTTCATGTTAATGGTAATGAGCATACCGTACACTTTCCAAGGAAACAACCTCAAATTCATAGCATAAACTCTATTGGAAAAATTCCATCGATTATTATTGGAGGCTTTGAATTTCCTCTTCCTACTGTCAAAAAAAAGAAGTATGATATTCTTATTATTGGGGACGTGCATGTCCCCGTTGAGGTTACTTAGTGCTATTCGAAAATTCTCCGGTTTCATGCGATTCGGAATGAGTTTGTTAACAAGATTTGATCAACCTTGTTAGTGGATTCCTTTTGATGAGCATGAGATGGATGAAGTTAGAAAGCACAACCTTCTGTATCCTCTTTTTACTTTCTGTTATTTAGTTGAAATAAATAAAAATAGTATTTTCTGTCAGTTTTCTGGATTATCCTTACAATAAAAAAATACCCCAAAAATAAAAGTTCTCCAAATGCCCCGAAATTGAAATATGATTTTTTCTGGAATATTTGAGAATATCTGGCACTGAGAACACAGCAGGGGGAGCAAGCACCTGGCCACGATGGTCCAGGGCGCACCCCCTACCTCGCGGGCCCAAGGTGGCTCCCCTCCACTTATTCCAGCTACCACACACTCCTTCTTCCTCCCAAAAAAATAACCAACCAGCTCAAGAACGAGTTCTTGCTCATCTTGCTGCCACTTTCGATCTCTTTGCTCAAAGCACCCCTCACAAAACTGCTTTGGGGGATTGTTCTTTGGTATGTGACTCCTCCAATGGTCCAATTAGTTTTTGTTCTTGTCATGGTTTTGTCACGGCAGATGACCTAGTGAAAGGACTTAGTCGTGGAGCCATCGCAACGGGTTAGCTTAAAGGGGTTAAAGCGGACAAAGGATGCAGATAGTTTATACTGGTTCGGCCCCTTGCGGTGAAGGTAAAGGCCTAATCCAGTTGTTGTGGAATTGCTAGGGTTTCGATGATCAGGGAGCGAATCCGCTATGCCTGGCTCTCGAGTTGTTGTTTCTTGTCCCTAAACCGCTGCCGGGTTGTCCCTTTATATACACAGGTTGACGCCCGGTGGTCTACAGATTCCCGAGGCCGGCTCATAAATGTGTCCGTCTCGGTTTCTACCTTTCTTATCTTACAACACAAGCTACATATGATATGGCGGTTTATGTCTACAGGCCATAACTCGCCTCTGGGCCACAGGCCTTAAGTAAGCGCCACACTCCTTGTCTTCATGGGCTTCGAATATAAATAACTCATTATGGGGATAACCAGGCCTCTTCTAGCCGGTTTATACCCAGTAGTAATATCCCCAACATTAGGCCCCAGATTGATTTGAACTGGTTCATGTCAATCTTCAACACTTGAGAAAAATTCCTCCTTCAGCACTTTTGCATAAACTTGTAAACCGCCATGATGTCATCTCCCAGGATCAGGATAAACCGCCATGATGTCACCTATTATTAAAGATTGCATATATCTCACCTTCATTAATAAGCCTCCGACAATCGAGACGACAACTCTGTCACATATCCAACTTTTGGGCTCCTCGATTTTCGTGCCTGTCACTTATCCCTTCGCCTTATAAATAAGGACAGGGGTCCTTTCCATTTTTTCCCCGTGCCTCTTTCCTTCTTCTTCCTCCTTGCGCCGACCTAACCCTCACGCGCGGTCGTCGTCTTCTAACTCCGCCCTCAACTTCAACTCTAGCCACTGCATCAACCTAATCGTACCAGAGAAACGCGGCGCTCCTCCGCTGTTCCTGACTCTAGATCCATCATTAGGGTTTCGGTGTTCATCGCAGTTCATTGAAGCTTCGGTGCTGTTCTTCCCTGTTCTTCTTAGTAGCATAAATGGCTAGTTTGGATCTGATATTTCTTCACTAGTAGAAAAAGGGCCTATTGTCCTGGTTGGTAAGGGCCTTTAGTCCCGGTTGGTGAACCGGGACTAAAGGGTCGGTACTAATGCCTCCCCCTTTAGTCCCGGTTCAATCCAGAACCGGGACTAAAGGCCGCGGCCACGTGGAGCTCCACGTGGTAACACCAACCGGGACTAAAGGAAATTTTATGATTTTTTTTGAATAATTTTTTATTTTCAAATTTCTGAATTATTTTAACCTCTAATCTCTAATCAGCACCCCTCATCACTGCTCAACTTATCCTCTAATCTCTAATCACCCCTCATCATTCCAAATCATCTAACTTGCCAAACGGTCACCCATCCTCCCACTCCCCCAGCCTGAGCACGCTTAACTTCCGGGTTCTATTCTCCCTCGTTTCCAAGTCTGCACTTGTTGTTTTCCTGACAATAGTAATATGTCAATCCTATTAACCCTCAGGAATTTTGCTTGAGCATGAAGTGACACATTTCACTGTTTGAGTTTGAAACTATTGTTTCAAAAAACAATAATTATTTAGAAAACAATAGTTATTTTGAATAATTAGTTTGACCATTGTTTGACCATAGTTTGACCAGATTTGACCAAAATTCAAAATAACTGAAATAATTATTTACTAACACTAATATTCTAGAATAATTAGTTTGACCATTATTTGACCATTGTTTGACCACAGTTTGACCACAGTTTGAATTTTTTTTTATTTTTTCCACTCTAGATCTTAAAAGCCCATTTTTCATATAAAAAACTTTTTCATCCGAGTTTATGCAAAAGTTATGCCCATTTTTACAAATTCCAGGGAGATTTTGCAAATAAAGTCGAAATTCACATTTGCAAATTTTCCCAACAACTAGACCACATATCACATGGGAAACTTATTTTCTTTTATTTTTTTTACATTTCCATCATTTTCTTTTATTTTTTTTAAATTGAAAAGGCGATCCACTGGGGGGGGGTAGAGTTTGAAAATGGGACCTTTAGTACCGGTTCGTGGCACGAACCGGGACTAAAGCTCTCAACCCCATTAGTCCTGGTTCGGGTTTCAAACCGGGACTAAAGGTCTAATCTTTAGTCCCGGTTTGAGGCACAAACCGGGACTAAAGGGCATCGCACCCTTTAGTACCGGTTTGAGGCACAAACCGGGACTAAAGGGCACAGGTGAACCGGGACTAATGCCTTAGCCACACGAACCGGGACCAATGCTCACATTAGTCCCGGTTCATGATTGAACCGGGACTAATGTGAATATTGGCCCGAAACCATAGCCCTGTTTTCTACTAGTGCTTGTGCGGTCGTAGTCATAGTCCCCTTTTTCCTCATTAGAGCATCCTCTTCATATAGAAAAACTCATCTGAATCTGATGAACTATTGAAGCACCCGTATTTTAGGTCTGGATATATTTTGGTTTTCTGACACGCTGCAGATCTGAATTTATCATACCAGTCTGTGAAACCTGTTTTCCCCCCACTTAGCTATTTTAGATCTGTACCTTCCATACCAATATAGGCGGTTTAACTTTAGAAAATGATAATCCGACAGGTACCATTAGTCCCCTCGTAAACCGCCAAGCCATTTTATCTTTTTAGTTCCTCCAATATCAGACTGCGGTTTAAGAAATGTCAGACTCCGGTTTAACAATGTATATATGCCTCTGTTTCTGCTTCTGATCTGTCCGTCATAAATCTTAAACCGGCATTGATCTCTCTCCAGCTTTTCATTGGAATGGCCAAACAATTTTATGCTTGTAACCGGGTCCCTTCCCGGGTTACGGAAGCACAGCTAGAAGGATGTGTCACAACTGGCGCTTTAGCGAAGAAAGAAGTTATCAGTGGAGGGTCCCCGGTCCAGAAAATCCTCCTGAGCCCAAGGATGGAGAAGTAGTTGTATTTGTTGATCACCTGAGCCAAGGGTTTAGCCCTCCCAGATCAAAATTCTTCTGAGATGTACTTGTTAGCTTCTACTCCACCCTCAGGGCATTGGCCCAAACTCTGTGTCCAATGTTTACCATTTCCAAGTATTTTGCGAGGCTTATCTTCAGGAGGAGCCCAAAGTTGAACTGTTTAGGGATTTCTTCTATATAAACCGTCGTACAGAGTTTACAGACGGACCCGACACTGAACTCGGTGGCTTGGCTATTCAAAACAGGAAAGATGTCAGCTTCCCTCACGCCAAGCTTCATAGTCACCCCAAGGAGTGGAATCAGACTTGGTTTTATTGCAAAGATACATCTCCAACTGACGAAAATCCTCTACCGGGTTACCGTCCTCACCGTCTTAGCAACACACATCCGTTTCCTCAGAGATCGACTGTAAAGGAAAGATCCAACTACGCACCCCAACTGCCAAAGCTCACAGCCTTTATGGTGAACGGTTTAACATGTGTTGATTTTGCTCGCTGCTGGATAACCTGGAGCATTTTGCCCTTAAGCCGGCGCCCCGGTTTAATGTGTGAGTACATAGGAAGTTTGAAAGATCCTCAGCGACATGTTGATATTCAGCTAACAGAAGCTGAAGTTACCGAATCTGTCAAGAAAATATTGAATGAATCGGAAGCTGTATGTAGCCAAACCGGATTAAGTCCTTTCTACGTTTCCAATAAACCGCCAACTGTAAGAATCACAATTTTATTGTTTTAGCTTGCTCCTTTTTAAATACTCTCTCAAAATTTTGAACACCTTTGACAGGGCGATGATCTGTTCTGGAATAAGAAACCACAAGATAAACCGGCCAAGACACCTCGCCCAAGACCAAGGTTATTAAAAAACCTGCCAAGAAGAGGACCACTGAGTCTTCCGAACCAAATGCTGATGCTGACTTGGCTAATCCGGATTCAGAGGTAGAACTTGACTCTCTTGGTTCATTTTTCATACACCTCATTGACAATGACTATTATGAGGACGGCGCTGAAGGCAGCCAAGCTGATGATGTAGAGGTAATTATCCTTTCGTCCGGTTCATATCCCCTGCCAACACAGAAAATCCGTCAAGCTAACCGGAACGTAAGATTTTCTCACCCCCTAGCTCACTTGGACCCAAACTTTATTTTGAAGAAGCAGCAACACGAAGCTCGCCGCACAACCCGACACAGCGGCCAGGTAGTCACCTCAGCAGGTTTACCGAACACTCCAGTTCGGAAGCGTCGATCAGAGGTCTCTTATATTCCTGACAATTCTTACCCCAAGGCGGGTTGTTTCTGACAACCTCTTAATCCGTCTAATTCAAATTATAAGGGAACACCTAATTCATCCTATGGCGAATCAACGGCCACACAGCTTCCCACCCTCAAGACGGTCCCTGGGTAAGTTATGTGTTTTAATTTTATCCATGATGTTGTTATTTGCATGTGGTACTGATCTTTATGCTTGTTATTATCAGTGCTTAGCCCAGACCCAGCAAGAAGGCTCGGTTAAATAAACCGGCTGACAAAAATGTAGTTGTTGAACCGGAAAAAATTCCAGAGCCGGAAGAAACCAATGCTGACATCATGCTTGATGATCCGCCACCACAAGATTATGACTTCGTTGTTGAACAAGTGGAGGTTGACCCAACAGGCCATGCTGATAAAGCGACAAGCCCGGTCCGAGCTAATGATAAACCGTCAATCCCGGTTCGATCTACTGATAAATCGTCAAGCCCGGTCCGCACAGCTGATAAACCGTCAAGCCCAGTCAAGGCTACGGATGACAAGGCAGATGATGTTATGATTACTGGTTTTGGCCACACCGCTCCTGGTAATCCTATTGATTTATCAAAGTATACTGCCAAGGACGAGATTTCTACTATGAGCAAAGGCAAGTGGAATGCCGATTTAACAAGCTACGCCCATCTCAGCGCTCAAGACATTCATTCTGGCTTCTTAAACCGTCAGTATACAAGCCGCGACTATGAAGCCGGTTAAGTGAACTTGATGAAAGAACGATATGAGGTAACTACTGCTTAACTCTGCATTTTCTCTTCTCCCCAAATATTAACTCCAGTAGCCCCCAAGGGCCGGTTTATTATATCAATCTGAACCGGGACTTTGTAATATCTCAAATCTGCTTGAGTAGCCCCCAAGGGCCGGTTCGTCTGTCCTGGATGACCCGATACTTTAGAATTGTAATATTGTAACTTTCGCCGGTGTAGTCCCCAAGGGCCGGTTTAACTTATGAAGATGAACTGGGACTTTAGAAGAATACCCATAACGTTACTTTGCAAACATACATTAGCCCCCAAGTCCCAAGAGTAATACTTGTATTGTGCTTGTGACTTGTAGAAATTTGTGATAACGAGCAAATAGGCATTAGCCCCCAAATATCAGGTGCATAACTTGTTATGTGCTTGGCACTTCAAATATGTACTGCCGACTCATGATATGTCTGTCTCTTATAGGACGAGCTGAGCAAAAAGGAAACTCAAACTGCTGATCTGCAATAAAACATGAAGTCCCAGCAAGCAGAAACCACCAAAGCAAAAGATGAGCTGACCAGTGCCTTAGCCGCCATGTAAAGACTGAAGGAGGGTTTCAACAAGGAGTGGGCGGATTGGGACATAGAAAAATCAGCATTGCAAAAAAGAGCCGAGGACGCAGAAGCATCTCTTAAACCGGTGGTAGACGAGCTGACTGGTGTAAAGCGGCAAATTCATGCCATGACTGCTGCTGTGTTTGGTAAGTATCCTTGTGACAAGTTTCCGCATTTCATCGCATACATTGCCGGTTTACTGATGTTCACAATGATGTAGGAACTCGCATTAGTCATCTGGGCTCTGACCTACAGAAGAAGCTGAAGGCTGCCTATACTCGAGCAGTTATATACCGGCGCGCAGCGGGTCATATGCACTGCTTCTCATAACAAGCCGCCCCAACCTTAATCAAAGAAACCTTAGAAAGGTTGTCAATGTTGCCTTCCCGGATTGAAGAATTGAAAATATCGGCTGCAAGGGCAGGTGCTCTGACCGAGCTATCCCGGGCCAAACCATGGGTGCCTGATCTTGACCCGGTGGATGTGGGCAAAGGCTATCCGAGCTTAAGGGAGGATGGATCAGAGTTTGATAATGATGCCCTCCGAGTTATAACCAGGGAGATGTGTCCACTGGCTTGCCAATTGGCTGAAGAAGCTGGCCTGTCATACTATCAGGCGAGTTATGACGTCAACAACAAACGAGTTGTTGCACCAACTCCTGAGGCTCAAAACCTCATTCCGCCAATCCGTAAGCACACCTATGCCCCTGACATTGAACCGTCCACCCTTATAAGGGATGAAGCTGTATTCCAAGCCCGAACTGGGATCGACTGGGCAACCATTGACTTCCAGCCACTGGGTAGAGATGAGGAGGATGAACCGGTGCAAGATGATCCACAGCCGTCAAGTCAACCTGGTGACGAATCATGATCCGGAGGCCGGTTTAGCTTTCTGCGTACCGCAACACTTGCCAAAAAACAATTATCCTTTTGGGCATTAAGACACCTTGTAATAGGCTAGTTCAAACACTTGGTCTGCTATGCCATCTCGCATATTTATTTTGCTTGACACTGTTAATTCGCCATGCTTAAGACATATGATGTTCATAATCCATAGCGATTTATTCAGGCTGTTCCTGCATACAAGAAGTTGAAAGTGCCCTGGCAGTTTACCACCGGACGGGTCATGATGCCGAAATATATAGCCAAGGTTTATAACCAATGCTGTAAAAAGATAATCAAATATGAAAATATATGATACCTGTGACATTGAATCACATCGTTGGTTGACCAACTTTTGTAGTAAGGGTGACAACCCCAGTCTTGAGTATTGATAACTCCTTTCATATTATACCGGTTTATGACAAAACCGTACCGGGTTGTAATAAACACCAGATTATCCAGATATAACATTGGCGACTTATAGTCGAAACCAGACCGGGCTAATAAGCGTCGGATCATAACTGATCATGTACTGACAACTTGCAGTTGAAAGCCAAGCCGGGTTAATGAACACCGGTTTATCAAAAACATTATAAATGTCATCAATGGAGAAAAAACGTGGCAAATAAAAGCATATGAAAACGTGTAGTCGAGGCTTTTCACGGGCTGCCAAGCCCCAAATCGAGGCTTTTCATGGGCTGCCAGGCCACTGAGTTAAACCATTTTATAGAGCCTTTTAAGATGGACCTCAATCTTTATCCAATCGTCGTTTTAACTTTGACAAGTTCAGGGTCTATGAGATTGACTTGTCAAAAGTTCGACAGGTCATACCAGGTTTACCTGGACGGAGTGGCTTACTTAAAAAGGCAGGATAACCCGGGGTTTTAGGTGAATACACCTGGCTTCCAAGCCGTGGCTTGATATCCTATTACAAGTGTAGATTCTTTGTTCATTGCGAAGCAAAGAATCCCCAAGCAATATTTTGAGCTGTGCTCAGTGGGTGCCTATGTTTGAGTTGTGCTTTTGCAACACTCTATTTGGCCCCTAAGTAATTTTCTTTTGGCCTTGAGCCGACCAAGAGGTGTAGCTATGGTTCGAATACGACCAAGACCCCAAGTGATTTTCCTTGTGGCCTTGCGCCGATCAAAAGGTGTAGCTATGGTTCGAATACGACCAAGCCCCCAAGTGATTTTTATATATGGCTTTATAAGCTGAATCAGGGGGTAAACCGGACGCCGCTTTATAAACGGAAGCCCCATGTAACCACACATGATGTAAGAAAAACAACAGATACCCCGCTTTAGCTGAGGCTTCGGTTTTTTATATTGATCATAATATATATATATATTGTCATAACTATGTACATAAGCAGAGCTTGTGGCTCAAGTATAGTAGGGCCAAAGATGAGCGATATTCCATGGCCGGTGGGTCTCCTCCTCCGATTTACGTGAGCCTTTGTGCTCTCGGACATCAATAACGTACTATGACCCGTTATGCAGATTCTTGCTGACCACGAAAGGTCCTTCCCAAGGCGGGGATAACTTATGCATATTAGTCTGATCCTGGATGAGTCGGAGCACCAGATCGCCTTCTTGAAAAGTCCTTGTTCTAACCCGGCGGCTGTGACAACGATGCAAATCTTGCTGATAAATCGTCGAATGGTCTGCTGCAATGTCACGCTCCTCATCTAACAGGTCAAGTGCTTCCTGTCGTGCCTTCTCATTGTTAGCTTCAACATACGCCGCCACACGAGGCGAATCATGACAGATGTCACTAGGGAGAACCGCTTCCGCTCCATAAACCATGAAAAAAAGGCGTGTAACCCGTGGATCTGTTGGGCGTGGTATTGATCCTCCATAACACAAAAGGTAACTCCTCCTCCCAACAACCCGGCGTCCGTTGCAAAGGAACCATAAGCCAGGGCTTGATGCCTCTCAAGATCTCTTGATTGGTTCTCTCTGCTTGACCATTAGACTGGGGGTGAGCCACTAATGATACGTGAAGCCGGATGTGCTCACATTGACAGAACTCCTTCATAGCACCTTTGGACAGGTTGGTACCATTATCAGTTATAATGTTGTGTGGAAAGCCAAGCCGAAAAATCACCTTCTTGATGAATTGAACCGCCATAGTTGCATCACACTTGCTAACTGGCTCTGCCTCCACCCACTTAGTGAACTTATCAACCGGCACCAAAAGGTGGGTCTTCTTGTCCTTGGATGTCTTAAAGGGCCCAACCATATCCAGCCCCCAAGTTGCAAACGGCCAAGTGATTGGAATCATCCTCAATTCCTGGGCCGGAACATGAGCTCGGCGTGAAAATTTCTGACAATCGTCGCACATTTTCACCAAGTCTTACGCATCAGCATGAGCCGTCAGCCAATAGAAGCCATGACGAAAGGCTTTAGATACCAGGGACTTTGAACCGACGTGATGACCACAATCCGCTTCGTGGATCTCACGCAGAATCTCACATCCTTCTTCAGGAGATACACAACGTTGAAACGCCCTTGTTACACAGCAATGATGTAATTCTCCATTGATAATGGTCATTGAGTTGGATCGCCGGATTATCAGTCTGGCCAAAGTTTCATCCTCTGGCAGCTCAACCCGGTTCATGTACGCCAAATATGGGATGGTCCAATCTGGAATAACATGAAGTGCTGCCACCAATTGAGCCTCCGGATCAGGAACAGCCAAATCCTCCTCTGTAGGGAGTTTGACCGACGGATTATGTAGCACATCCAGAAATACATTGGGTGGAACCGGTTTACGCTGGGAACCCAAACGGCTTAAAGCGTCCACCGCTTCATTCTTCTGCCGGTCCACATGATCAACCTGATAGCCTTTGAAGTGTCCTGCAACAATATCCACCTCTCGACGATATGCTGCCATGAGCGGATCCTTGGAATCCCAAGTACCAGACACTTGTTGAGCCACTAGGTCCGAGTCACCGAAGCACTTAACCCGGCTTAAATTCATCTCCTTAGCCATCCGAAGACCATGGAGTAAAGCCTCATATTCAGCTGCATTGTTAGTGCAAGGGAACATTAAACGGAGAACATAACAAAACTTATCACCTCGTGGGGAATTTAATACGACTCCAACCCCTGAGCCCTCCAATTGCCTGGACCCATCGAAATGAATAGTCCAATAAGTATGATCCGGGTTCTCTTCTAGCGCCTGTAACTCTGTCCAGTCATTGATGAAGTCCACAAGTGCCTGAGATTTGGTCGCCGTCCGGGGCATATATTTTAACCCGTGAGGCCCAAGCTCAATAGCCCATTTGGCAACCCGGCCAGTTGCTTCCCTGTTCTGGATTATATCCCCCAAAGGAGCAGAACTGACCACAGTGATAGGATGGCCCTGGAAATATTGCTTAAGCTTCCGGCTCACCATAAAAACTCCGTACACCAGCTTCTGCCAATGTGTGTACCTCTGCTTGGACTCAATAAGTACCTCACTGATATAATAAACCGGTCGTTGAACCGGATATTCCTTTCCAGCCTCCTTGCGCTCCACCACGATAGCCACGCTAACTGCCCGGGCATTAGCAGCCACATATAACAGTAAGGGCTCTTTATCAATAGGAGCAGCAAGGACGGGTGGCTCAGCTAACTGCCGCTTTAGATCCTCAAACGCTTCATTGGCGGCATCATTCCAGACGAAGTCATCTGTCTTCTTCAGCATCTGATATAAAGGTATGGCCTTCTCCCCAAGGCGGCTGATAAACCGGCTCAAGGCTGCAATCCGGCCTGCCAGGCGTTGAACGTCATTGATACACTTCAGTTTAGCCAAGGAAGTTATAGCCTTGATTTTCTCCGGATTAGCTTCAATGCCCCTGTTAGACACCAGAAAGCCCAAGAGCTTGCCTGCCGGTACACCAAAGACACATTTGGTCGGATTAAGCATCATCTTATAAAACCGGAGGTTAACAAAGGTCTCCTTCAAGTCATCTATCAATGTCTCCTCCTTTCTAGATTAAACCACAATATAATCCACATAAGCATGAACATTGCGACCGGTCTGATTATGAAGACAATTCTGCACACAGCGCTGATAAGTCGCCTGGGCACTCTTGAGCCCATAGGTCATAGACACATAGCAGAAGGCTCCAAAGGGAGTTATGAAAGTTGTCTTCTCCTGGTCCTTAACTGCCATTTTGATCTGATGGTAACCAGAATAAGCATCCAGAAAACTCAAACGCTCGCAACCCGCCATAGCATCAATGATTTGATCAATACGAGGGAGGGCAAAAGGATCCGCTGGACAAGCCTGGTTTAAATCCGTATAGTCCACACACATACGCCAAGTATCATTCTTCTTAAGTACCAGCACCGGATTAGCCAACCACTCAGGATGAAATACCTCAATGATGAACCCAGCTGCCAAAAGCCTGTCTACCTCCGCACCAATGGCCTTGCGTCTTTCTTCATTGAACCGGCGAAGAAACTGCTTGACCGGTTTAAACTTGGGATCGACATTAAGAGTGTGCTCAGCGAGTTCCCTTGGTACACCTGGCATGTCAGAAGGCTTCCACGCAAAGATGTCCCGATTCTCATGGATGAACGCGATGAGCGCGCTTTCCTATTTCGGATCCAAGTTAGCGTTGATGCTAAACTGCTTGGATGAATCACCGGGAACAAAATCAACAAGCTTAGTCTCATCAGCCGATTTAAACTTCAAGGCCGGATCATGCTCTGTAGTTGGCTTCTTTAAAGAAGTCATATCTGCCGGATCAACATTGTCTTTGTAGAACTTCAATTCCTCAGTTGCACAAACTGACTCAGCATAAGCCGCATCACCTTCTTCACATTCCAAAGTGATCTTACGGCTCCCATGTACCATGATGGTCCCCTTACGACCCGGCATCTTGAGCTGCAGATAGACATAACAGGGCCTTGCCATGAATGTAGCATAAGCCGGCCATCCAAACAGGGCATGATACGGGCTCTTGATTTTCACCACTTCAAAAGTCAATGTCTGTGACCTTGAATCATGCTCATCTCCAAAAGCAACCTCCAGAGCTATCTTACCAACTGGATACACCGATTTACCAGGCACCACACCATGGAAGACCGTGTTGGAGAATCCGTGGCCTGAACCGCCGGCGGGCTTATGCTTTGATTACCGTGAAATCCTGAACCGGAACTGCCTCCACCGTTACCCGGCCCATGAGATCTGGGGACTGAACCGCGGGCCGGTCCATGATCATACCGAAAAAAATCTGAATTTTTGAACTCCCGCATAATATAACAATCCTTCCAGAGGTGCGTGGCCGGCTTATCCCGCGACCCGTGCTTTGGGCAAGGCTGGTTTAATAGGTGAGGCATGCGCTCAGGGTTGGGACTTGGTCCTCCACCACGCGGGGGCGGTTTACCCTTACGACGCTGACCGTTATCTGCGTGTTGGTATTAGCCACAAAATCTTAACTGTTATCCGCTTTACGCTTACCGCTGTTTCCATGACCTGCCGAGTTATGTTGCTGCCCTTTTGTGCTGCCGCTCTTCTTTCCCTTCCCTGTCTTGTCAGCGTCGGACTCGGGGTCCTTGGTACTATCAGAGTCGGCATACTTCACCAGAGCTTCCATAAGCGTTCCCACATCATTGCAATGACGTTTGAGCCGTCCCAATTTCAACTTCAGAGGTGCAAACTGTTAATTAATTGCCTTCCAACGTTAAAACTGTTGTATCCGCATTGATGCGGTCCGATGGGTGCAAAATCTCTGAAACCCGGCGCACCCAATGGGTTATTGATTCTCCTTCCTCTTGAACACAGGCAGCTAAGTCCACAATTGACATGGGCCGTTTGCAAGTGTCTTTGAAATTCTGAATAAACCGGGCTCTTAACTCGGCCCATGATCCAATGGAGTTAGCTGGCAAGTTCTTCAGCCAAGTGCGGGTTGTCCCTTCCAACATCATGGTGAAGATTTAGCACATGCCGCATCATCAACATCCAGCATCTCCATTGACATCTCATAACTCTCAACCCATGACTCGGGGGATAAATCGGCACTGTAATTCGACACTTTATGTGGGCCCTTAAAATCCTTGGGCAGCCGTACATTGCGTAACGCCGGGACGAGACACGGCACCCCCAAAGAACTGAGGTGACTCCTGGTTCCACGGAAGTTGTTGGATGAACCGAAGTAAGATCACGGGCCGCGTTCTGTGCCGCTAACCCGGCCTCTCGACCTGCCCTAACACGATCCAGCACGTCCTGAGCATCAACACCGCCACCCGCCGGGTTATGGCCACGAGGCGGATTACGATTCCGCGCACTGCTCGACATGGCCGGTTCATCAATATGTCGGCTGTAACTCTGGCTCGGGGCGGGAGTAGAGTGAATCCTTTCGCGGCTCTATGAGTAAGCCTGCTGCTGAGTCAAGACTGTCTGAAGGAGCACTCTAGCTCGTCGCGTCTCAACCGCTACGGGGGACTCGCTGTCGACTGTGAGGGCCACTAATCGTGAAGCGGCTGCGACTATGTTATCCAAAGGGTTGGAGTAATGACCCGGAGGCGTCGGCACGTGTTGGGACGGGATATTCTGAGGAGGTGGATCCATTGCGCGGCTGAACCGGCGTCCCCGTTCCAGGTGCTTCGACCCGGTTTACCACTGGCTGGTTGCTGGTTCCTGCTCCTGGTGTGTTGAAGAGATTCCTGGCTTCATAAACCGTAGGTAGGTGAGATCGGTACCTTCTCCTCATTACATCATTCCATGCGTTCTGATCCAACATCAGCCGATAAGACTGTGCATCTAACTCGGCCTGCTTTGCCGTTACCCTGGCGTTTTCAGCGGCCAGGTCTACCTTGGCTTGTGCTATCTGATCCTTCACCTTCGCCACTTCTGCGTTGTGCTGGTCCTGATTCGCCAAGCTGACTTCAGCCGCTAGCAATGCCGCCAAGGTGTCGAATAAATCGGTCAAAACCTAACCGGCGGTGGCGCAGGGCCTCCTGCCCAGCTGCTGTCGCCGCTGTTGAACTGGAGATCATCGCCGCGGCGGTCGAAGCTTGTAGTGCTTACTGTGTACCGGCCATTAAGATCGCAACTTGGCTCGACGGGTCAAGGGGGTCCGGAATACTGCCGCCAACGGAACAGCCCCCGAACCGGCCATCCTGCAACTGATACAGTGACTCGGTCTCTCAAGTAGATGCCTCGTCACCGGAGTAAACAACGGTTTCACCACCAGATTCCGATCTATCCTCAGATTCAACTCCGTGGATGACTCCCACGAAGGCACACTTCATGGCAGGCTTAACCCGGGCAGATCTCGCACGCTGAGCCATTTCGACGATCTGAGTGCAGATGTCCGGCTCAGGGCCCGGTTCGCTAATCTTGCCAATGAACACATGAATGCCGCCGAATGGGACCCAGTACCCGTACTCAATTGAGCCGGCCTCGGGGCCCCAGCCTGCGTCGTCAATGTAGAGCTTGCCGCGACGACTCTTGTTCATCCGGCCCACAGCATATCCCTTGAGCCCTTCGAAGCTGCCCTCTAAGAACTCGAAACCATCGTGCGATAGCCCCACGGTGGGCGCCAACTGTCATGGTTTTGTCACGACAGATGTCTAGTGAAAGGCTTAGTCATGGAGCCATTGCAACGGGTTAGCTTAAAGGGGTTAAAGCGGACAAAGGACATACAGAGTTTATACTGGTTCAGCCCCTTGTGGTGAAGGTAAAGGCCTAATCTAGTTGTTGTTGAATTGCTAGGGTTTCGATGACCAGGGAGCGAATCCACTATGCCTGGCTCTCGAGTTGTTGTTTCTTGTCCCTAAACCGCCGCCGGTCGTCCCTTTATATACACAGGTTGACGCCCGGCGGTCTACAGAATCCCGAGGCTAGCTCATAAACGTGTCCGTCTCGGTTTCTACCTTTCTTATCTTACAACACAAGCTACATATGATATGGCGGTTTATGTCTACAGGCCATAACTCGCCTCTGGACCCTGGGCCTTCGTAAAGCGCCACACTCCTTGTCTTCATGGGCTTCGAATATAAATAACTCATTATGGGGATAACCCGGCCTGTCCTGGCCGGTTTATACCCAGTAGTAATATCCCCAACAGTTCTAGTGCTTTATTCATTGCAAATTTTTGCTGCCTAGGTGACCATGTTCTTGATCTTGCATGTCAAATTTATATGGTCCCAAGTAGTTCTAATGCATGATATAGTCTCTAGGCACTTGTGGGAGTAGTTGCTATCAATTTTGTTGAGTTTGGTTCACTTTTACTTGAAGTTACTAAAAATTTCAGAAATTTTCAGAAAATGATGAAGAGATTTTTGAGGGGCTCTTCGAGCCGAAGCTCGAAGGATAAGCAAAGTGAAGAAGACAAGAGGCCCAAATATAATCTCCCTCGCACCACGGAGGTTCAGCTGTGTGAATGGCATTGTGATGATTTCTTGAGAGCAGCCGGGATTTATGATGATTTTTATGAGTTGGCTTAGAATGCAGGCCTCACCGACTTCCTCCATGACGAACGCGAACAGTATCTCTTACTCACTAATATCTTTGCGCAAAATTGTCATTTCCATGCTAGGAGGTCACCACCTTCGGTGGATTTCTTTTTATATGATGAGTATAAGGAGATGCCCCTCTATGAATTTTATGAGGTTTGCAAGTTTCCCTTTTCGGGCAGCATAGAGGAATCACATCGTAACAATGTGGAGGGGTTTATTGATACAATTGTTGTAGGGGAAACAAGGAAGGTTTCCGACGCAAGAATTACTAGCATACACTTCCCTGTTCTACGTTACTTTGCGATATTATCTAGTAGATTTTTAATTGGTCGCGGAAACTGTGGCAACCTTAGTGCCCCTGATATTGTTATTTTGTGCCGTGCCTTGTTCCGTGATGACACATTTAGTATGTGCGCTATTGTTGCAAAGCGGTTAAATCTTAACCGTACGAAGGGCCGCATCTTGGGAGGTATCTTCGCCTCGCGCCTCGCTATACATTTTAACATACCTATTAGGCATTATGAGCAAGAAGAAAAGTTGTGCCTCCTATTTTTCTAGACTATAAGAGTATGGTAGCACATGATTTTATTGTTAAGAATAAGGAAAAGATGCTTCAGTACAAGCTGATATTTGATAAAAAATCACCCCGAAACTATTACTTTGCCTGCTCCTTCCTTGTTTGACTTATCTGCATGCAAGTACCTTGTTCCGCCGGAGGCCATTCACGCCTACCAAAACCCCACACCAGCTACAGAGCCAGAGTCGGAACCACAATTTGATCCTTCACGACATTCCGTTTACCAGTGGGATCCGGAGGAGATTGCCAACCAGTGGCAATAGACGAACTTAGGCCAAAAGCATAAGCTTGGGGGAGTACGTATTTCTCACCGACATTACATTCATGTTCACACACTCATTCTAGTTGTCGGTGCTCATACTTTTTCATTGTACTATCCATGCTAGTTTATTTTCCCTTTTTATGCTTTCTTCTTGTGTGTTTGAAAAACCTTAAGAAAAACCAAAAAATATATTAGTAGTAGCTTTTTAGCTAGTTTAATTTTCATGTTGTAGTAGTAATAATTAAAAAGAAAACCCAAAAAGATTTCTCGTTCTTCTTTTGCTTGTTGGGAGCTTTCCGGTGTAAATAGTATTATTTCCTTTCTTTTTCTTAGGGGGTCGATAGGAGAAGACCATGATGAAAATGTTGAAGTCGCTCTTATATGCATTATTGTTGATTTAACCAAGAGCCCATATTACCTTGTCTTCTCCTGTTTATTGTATGCTTGCATATTCCAGCTTAGTCCAATGCAGGTGCACTATTACTATTATACACACCGTTCGGTCGTGCAAGTGAAAGGCAATTATGACGATATATGATGGACTGATTGAGATGAGAGAAGCTGGTATGAACTCGACCTCTCTTGCTTTTGTAAATATGATTAGTTCATCGTTCCTGATCCAGCCTATTATGAATAAACATGTTTGCAATGACAATTAGAGATTATAGTTGCTTCTGCCATGCTTAATTAGCTAGGAGTTTATAATGGTTTACCTTGCGTGCCAAGATGCTATTAAAATGGTTATGATGTGGTATAATAAGGTGGTATCCTCCTTTGAATGATTCGAGTGGCTTGACTTGGCACATGTTCACACATGTAGTTGAAACAAAATCAACAAACCTTCACGATATTTATGTTCATGGTGGATTATATGCTATCATGCTTGCACTCAATGTTTATTAATTTTAATGCATGTTCATGACTGTTGTCGCTCTCTAGCTGGTCGCTTCCCAGTCTTTTTCTAGCCTGCACTTGTACTAAGCGGGAATACTGCTTGTGCATCCAATCCCTTAAACCCCAAAGTTATTCCATATGAGTCCACCATACCTTCCTATATGCGGTATCTACCCGCCACTCCAAGTAAATTTGTATGTGCAAAACTCTAAACCTTCAAATGAATTTTTTTTGTATGCTCGAATAGCTCATGTATCAACTAGGGCTGTCTGTATCTTCCATGTTAGGTGGGTTATTCTCAAGAGGAGTGGACTCCACTCCTCACTCACGAGAAAATGGATGGTCACCGGGATGCCCAGTCCCATGCTCTAAGCAAATCAAATCAAAATAATTGCAAACAAAACTCCACCGGGATTGTTGTTAGTTGGACGGTACCCGTTGTTTCGGATCAGCCATGGAGTGTGCTTGTTGGTGGTGGGGGAGTATAAACTTTACCATTCTGTTTGGGAACCGCCTATAATGTGTGTAGCATTGAAGATATCGAGATCTCTCAGTTGTTATGTTGAAATGAAAGTATACCACTCAAAATATTATTTATCTCTATTTCAAAAATCGAGCTCTGGCACCTCTACAAATCCCTGCTTCCCTCTGCGAAGGGCCTATCTATTTACTTTTATGTTGAGTCATCACCCTCTTATTAAAAAGCACCAGCTGGAGAGCACTGCTATCATTTGCATCCATTACTATTAATTTATATTGGGTAGGACTATGACTGGATCTCTTTTACCATGAATTACAATGTTTAGTCAGTCCTTGTTCTTTAAAGGTGCTCTGCATTTATGTTTTGCGGTCTCAGAAAGGGATAGCGAGATACCATCTGGTTATATCATATTATGATTGTTTTGAGAAAGTGTTGTCATCCGAGATTTATTATTAATGCTCGCTACTTGATTATGCCATTGATATGAGTAAACATCAGACCTAAGTGTTATTGTGAGTATGGTTAGTCATAATCTTTGCTGAAACTTGAATGCCGGCTTTACATATTTACAACAACAAGAGCAAACAAAGTTCGTAAAAGTTTTTCCTTATCACTTTCAGTTTGTCAACTGAATTGCTTGAGGACAAGCAAAGGTTTAAGCTTGGGGGAGTTGATACCTCTCCGTCGTATCTACTTTTCCAAACACTTTTACCATTGTTTTGGACTCTAACTTGCATGATTTGAATGGAACTAACCCGGACTGACGCTGTTTTCAGCAGAATTGCCATAGTGTTATTTTTGTGCAGAAATAAAAGTTCTCGGAATGACCTGAATATCAGCGGAGAATTATTTTGGAATTAATAAAAAATACTGGCGAAAGAATCAAGGCCAGGGGGCTCACACCCTGTCCACGAGGGTGGGGCGCGCCTACCCCCCTGGGCACGCCCCCCTGCCTCGTGGGTCACCTGGAGCTCCACCCACCTCAACTCCAACTCTATATATTCACGTTCTGGGAGAAAAAAAATCAGACAGAAGGATTCATCGTGTTTTACTATACGGAGCTGCCGCCAGGCCCTAATCTCTCTCGGGACGGCTGATCTGGAGTTCGTTCGGGGCTCCGGAGAGGGGAATTCGTCGCCGTCGTCGTCATCAACCTTCCTCCATCACCAATTTCATGATGCTCACTGCCGTGCGTGAGTAATTCCATCGTAGGCTTGCTAGACAGTGATGGGTTGGATGACATTTATCATGTAATCGAGTTAGTTTTGTTATGGTTTGATCCCTAGTATCCATTATGTTCTGAGATTGATGTTGCTATGACTTTGCTATGTTTAATGCTTGTCACTAGGGCCCGAGTGCCATGATTTCAGATCTGAACCTATTATGTTTTCATGAATATATGTGACTTCTTGATCCTATCTTGCAAGTCCATAGTCACCTACTATGTGTTATGATTCGGCAACCCCGAAGTGACAATAATCGGGACCACTCCCGGTGATGACCGTAGTTTGAGGAGTTCATGTATTCACTATGTGTTAATGCTTTGGTCCGGTACTCTATTAAAAGGAGGCCTTAATAACCCTTAGTTTCCGTTAGGACCCCGCTGCCACGGGAGGGTAGGACAAAAGTTGTCATGCAATTTATTTTCCATAAGCATGTAGGACTATATTCGGAATACATGCCTACATTACATTGATGAATTGGATCTAGTTCTGTGTCACCCTATGTAATAACTGTTGCATGAATAATCGCATCCGACATAATTATCCATCACCGATCCAATGCCTACGAGATTTTCACATATTGCTCTTCGCTTAGTTACTTTACCGTTGCCACTGTTACAATTGCTACAAAACTGCTACTGTTACTTTTGCAACCGTTACCGTTACTTCCATACTACTTTGCTACTAAATACTTTGCTGCAGATATTAAGTTATCCAGGTGTGGTTGAATTGACAACTCAACTGCTAATACTTGAGAATATTCTTTGGCTCCCCTGGTGTCGAATCAATAAATTTGGGTTGAATACTCTACCCTCGAAAACTGCTGCGATCCCCTATACTTGTGGGTTATCACTAGTCTACGTGTAGGGTCGATATGTAGGCGAGGTAGTGTGTTCAACTACATGGTATGCTTTGAGCTTAAAGATCAGTCAATGTGGAGTGTGTTGAACTTCATGATCCATGTGTACTATGCTTACAATTCACGTATAGTGGTCTTTCTTACTATGAAGGTGTGTTCAACTAGTCATGATGCTAGTTCTTGTAGGACATGAGCACCTAAGACTTTGGTCAGGCCATTGTCTTGTCCCAGAACTTCTTGACGTCCTATATTGAGGACTCCCAACCTGTGACCGACGAGCACATGCCTACGGATGCATATGTATTTGAGGGGCCTTCTAGGCATCCAACATTTTTGCTAGCACTACCTAATGTTGTTGCTGTTGCATGTAAGGCAACCATCAAGGCTTGAGAAGACACGGTTGTCTGACAAGGGGAAATCGATGAAATGGCAGTCGTTCATGTCCAACTTCATGCTTAAGAAGATGTCTGAGCTCATATCCAGTGGGGTGAGGACATACAAGGACTTCAAGGAGGTGCACTTGGACTCTGTTGCAAAGAAGGTCTTCGAGTTAGTTGGTCCAAGTGTCCAGGCTCAGTGACCTTAGGGGCGCACAATGGAATTGGGACACCTCCACGATCCTATTCGAGTTAGAGCACTACTAAGGCGACATCACGGTTAGCTCACATATCACATTTTAAGCTTCCTAACATGCAAGTCACAACTAACCATGTTGTGTTTATTTCCTAGGACCACCCCTAGGATGTTGAGTTTCTCAACGCTCCCATCTAGAACTACATGTAGATGCAGGAGATATTCTCATATGGGCGCTACCGGCAAGCATACCATGTGTTTTAGTGAGCCGTGCGGTTCGGCTACGCATGAGTGTCCAGACACCCAGGAATCAAAGATTGTCCTCCTTGACGCTCCAGAGAAGGCTACTAGTTAATCATGTTCATGTGATTCATAGGAAGTGCTTGATGGACGAGTAGATGAACGTCTTTAGCAGCATGACTAAGGCCGTCAAGGAGGTGGCAACTGTCATTAGGGAGGGCAAGCCTATCGATTTTCACCCTTCCCTGTATACCGCCGGCATGGATCAAGGTTGCTATAGTAAAGAGGCTCTGATGGTGGCTCTTAGCCACCTTCTGGACAACAGGGGCACATGGTCTTGGGCTCATTCGCATAGCGGAAGACCATGGGGTGCTCTAGCTTGGGAGTTTGGCTAGGTAAGCACTACCAGTAGTGTTGCTTTGGGCCGCGGTGGTGGTGGTGACAGCGTGCATAATGATGACAGAAGATGACAATGATAATGACGATGATGATGTACATTTTGTGGTTGCTAGGTCATCAAAATTGATAGTGTCATGTATATTCTCATGAGGTGGTATATAGTAACCCCGCATGGTGATGGTGAACTTGCGGTGATAGGATCACACCATATTTTTGGATGTCGTGGTAGGATGACACCACATTCAATAAATGTTGGATACATAGTCTTTATGTAGGAGTGAATGTATTTTTTAAAAGGTTTCCCTGAGCAGTGCAACTTGCACTTTCCTAGAAAAGTGCAAGTGGATAAAAAAGTGCAAGTTGATTTTTTTTTCACTATACTAAATTTATAGTTTTCTGAATTAATCGGGACTTAAGATAAAATTCTCCGTCCAATTGATGCCATAATTGTTGCCCTGATTATATAACTTTCGCTTAATGATGTGATAAATTCAATTTGAATCCATGAAAAATTTATTTCTCATTCATAATAATATTTGTTCTCCACGAGCTATTTTTTTATTACAGAAATTATTTGAACTATATTGTATAGACTACTGAAATTGTGATTCTATGTATTAGAGTCTACTTCCACCTAGACAATACTTCTTTTTCTTTTTTGATATGAAAGATCTGGTGAAGCTGGTGTAATTCTAAACTCAAGGTAGTTAAGGATGAGAGTGGGATTACTTTAATGTAATCTCACTATGTTGAAGGTCCGGAGTCGGTTCGGTTTTATAGATAGCAAGACTTCTACAACACCTTATGATCCTAGGGTGACACTTCAAAAGAACATGAAAGAAACGAGAGATCAACTAAGATACTCTCAAATTATCAATTCACTCATGTTTTTAGCTAGCACAACAAGCCCAAATATTGTGATCTCTCGCGACACAAATTAGCATTCACCTTAAGCTCATCAAATACAATTTCCAAAAAAACAATAGAATTGTTTGTCTGTTGTCTTGATGATGATTTGCTGAGTTGTTTTATAGTGGTGAGGAGACTTTTCTTCTTAATTCATCCATGAGGCAAAACTTTTGCCTCCGTTTCGGATATTACGGAAATTTCCAATGGAGCTCCAGCTGCATGGAGCCCTTAATTAGAAATATTCAAAACTCAAATTTTTAGATTAAAAAAACTGTAAAATTCACTCTAAAAATATCCAAAAAATACGTGAGCTACACAAAAATGACAAAATCAAGTATTTCTAGCACATGTTCCAGTAAAAAAGTATATGATTTTGTATTTTGTATAGCTCACTCACGTATTTCATGATGAAATTTCATACAATCTAGTATGCACCTATAAGTACTTGTGTATTTATTTTCATATTTTCTTTGAAACTTAGGAAGTTGATATTTGAAAATTTCAGGCTCCATGGAGCCGGAGCAAAAATTCCACTCTCCTCATACATTACCCTTAATACATAAAGAGGGGAATAGTTAGATCTAATCTCCATCCCGATTTTTTTGGCGAGTAGATCTGATCACCATCCTGATGTGCTTTGGAAATCATGAAATTTTGTGAAGGCGATGTCACGAAGCAAAACACAACAAAGGTCCTGGAAAGAAAAATTATATAACAGACAAGTCACACGTTCTATAACTACTTCGTTGTAAAACTCCCCTATTGGATAAGTACTTGTATTACACTCTGAAGACAGACAAGTCACACGGCAGATGGACCAATTTCAATTTGTCTTAGATATGCATCCATAAATCACAGGTAAATATGATCAAGTCTAGCTTTTATAATAAAACGAAGAAAGTAGAATATTCGAACAATCGAACTTAACGAAATAACTTTAAAACATTTCCTGATTCACTTCAGAACGCAACCCCTAATTCTAGAGCCTCAGGGTCAGATCAATCCCGTCGGCACTCTCTTCCTGATCCACCGCACGCACTCCTTGCTGGTCTCCACGGTGACCTCCATCTCGAGTCCCACGGTAGCCGCGGGCTACACGTGCCGACACAGCAGATGACGGTTGAACCGGAGCAAGCCCGATTCCAGTCTGCCATTGCCACTGCAGCGAAGGAGGCACGAAGCTGACCGAGGGGTAGTGGGCGGCAAACAGATTCTCGTGGAGGTAAGCTCTGCCCAAGGCGGTGGTGTCCTCCGACGAAGCCCAGATCTTGGCGCCCGACGCAGCGGCGGGAGGACGGTCTATGCGTGCCTTCTTGTTGACGGGGCCGGGTGGCGCCCACAAGTGCCCGTGCCGGGGACCGCCCCTGCACGGTGGTAAACGTGCGCGGGCAGTACTCGCACTTGAACCTGGCCTTCTGCACCTCGTTGCTGGAAGTCGATGACGCCGTGCGAGACGACGTTTGGCTCGTGTACCCTGCCTTCCCATCCTCGACACGGGTGGCCAGCGGCAGGGACTTGTCGTTGTCGGTATGGAAGGTGGACACGGAGGAACCAGAGGACTCTATTTCTGCAGATGCTCCAGATGAGACGTACTACTGCTAATCTTGTTGTGTGGTTTGGCTGCTTGCTTGCAGTACTCCATGGTGGAGGTTTTATAGTTACGGAGCGGGATGTGGGATTGGCTAAGATTGGAAGAAAACATGCTGGTGGCGTTATTTCTAGCAGTGCAATCATTCTCATAATTCTCTACAATTACCCGTATATTGATGGCCTCCCAATCAAATGTACTTTCTTTTTCTTTTTGATGAATTTAAATGTATTCCCCCTTGATGACAATAGGAATTCAATTTGCATCCATTAAAATTCCCGTTTTGGTTTTGGGCCACTAGAGGCCCAGTTTTGCTTGGTCCAATTTCCCGTTCTGACCAACTTGCTAGGACTGTCCATTATTCAGTAGCCCATTGTAGCCAAGCTCATTTTTAAGTGGGCCAGTAAATTCACAACCCATATATATCAGGCATATGCAATAATTTTGGACCCCCTCAAAAAAACATGCAATAATTTTGGAGAAACAGTCTAAAATGTTACTTAAATTATTGCATAATCTTGTAAATAAATAATTAAGCTACATACCGCATTTACACACGAAATTGTGGCATATATCTAGGAGCTCGGGAAATGACAATTTCACCAACGGAATCACCATTCCAACAGAGATTTAAGAAGTGGGTTTATCCTAGGGATCGCATAGTAGAAGCTGGAGGATATGGCCAATCAAAGCTTGCTTCTTTCTGATTTCCTACATCTCTTATTTGGTTTTGATTATCACTGCATGTTTTTCGTCTTCTTTGCTTCCTCGAGGTGTTAACTGCATCTCATAGCCCAGCTTCACCCTGTCTTTTAGCCACTAGTTGAGCCTCAAGAACTTTAGCAGTTGGTGACTTTGACGATTGCATCTAATCTACCATTATGCCGGTATGTGCATGTGGCACTGCTCTAGGAGGGTACCTTGGAAATGACCTCAAAACTCAATCTTAGGGTCATCCCTTGTGCCATCATAGTCTAATTGTAGTCCGGCGCACTACTACAAATCGACATACTGCTAACCCCTCATCAATGACCGGCTTGTGTCCCCGCATCACTAATGAGGGTCATCACCGATGGGCCAGCACTCGAGCGTTAGTGTTAAGCTTCTGCGGGCCGTCCAAGACTGTCAACAGACCGGTTAAAATTTGGGACAAATGCATTTTTACCCCTAGTTGGTTCCTACCCACGGGTTTTGCCCTTACTTTTCGAGCTTGCTCAGTTTTGCCCTTACTTTTTCCGTCGTGGTCCCTCGAATGCCCTTTGACCGTTTGACCAAAACTTTGAAAATTCATAACTAATTCATATTAACTCAGAAAAATGCAAATAAGATATCAAAATGTTCAGATAAACATTGCCTTTATGTGCATATCATTTGCATTCAGGACAAAAGCACCCTTTAAACTACTTTAGGTAATTAATGGTATTAACATTATTAAAAATAAAAAGGTATAAACAATATTTTTTTCATGAAAAAAAATTACATGCAAATGTAAGTGATGTTTTATGAACATCGAGATATCTTATTTGCATTTTTCTGAATTTGTATCATCTTGTTATGAATGTTCTAATGACTTTGACCATTATTTGGAAACTTCATAACAAGTTGATATGAACTTAGAAAAATTCAAATAAGATATTAGGATGTTCACAAAACATCACCTACATTTGCATGTAATTTTTATTCATGAAAAAAATATTGTTTATACCTTTTTATTTTTAATAATGTTAATAACATTAATTACCTCAGGTAGTTTAAATGATGCTTTTGTCCTGAATGCAAATGATATGCACATAAAGGTAATGTTTATATGAACATTTTGATATCTTATTTGCATTTTTCTGAGTTCATATGAATTAGTTATGGATTTCCAAAGTTTTGGTCAAACTGTCAAAGGGCATTCGAGGGACCTCGACGGAAAGCGTAAGGGCAAAACTGAGCAAGCTCGAAAAGTAAGGGCAAAACCCGTGGGTAGGAACCAACTAGGGGTAAAAATGCAATTGTCCCTTAAAATTTGGCCGGCCAATGATGCTGTCCTCCTCAACCATTGGGGGTTCAAAATTTTATCACAGAGCGATGTCAAAATTTCCCCCACTAGTAGAAAATAGGGCATTGGTCCATGCCAGATAAGAGCATTAATCCCGGTTCTGTCATGAACCGGGACCAATGGGTGCATCAGTCCGGTTCGTGAGGCCGAGGCGCCGGCCGGGCCTCGGGCCATTGGTCCCGGTTCGTCTGACCCCTTTGGTTCCGGTTCCAGATACGAATCGGGACCAATGGCCCTGGCTCCTGGCCCACCACCTTTAGTCCCTGTTGGTGGCTGGAACCGGGACCAAAGGATGTCCTTTAGTCCCTGTTTTAGCCACGAACCGAGACTAAAGAGTGGCTTATATATACCCCCGCCCCTGCACGCGAGCAGAGCCACTGCTTTGTTTTTGGGCCGGCCGTGGGAAAGCTTTGTGGTGCTCTAGCTCACCTCCTATGCACATGAGATGTTCGATGAAATGCCCGAGTCACACTTAAGCTTTCTCCTCTCGAAGCTCCTTGTCCAACCTCCATTTTCCTCAAGATTTGTCTAGGTTTGGCGATCCGTCCTGTCCCGTCCGCGTCCTCGCCGTCGTTGATCGCCCGCGCCGATCTCGTCACCGGCACCATCGTGGTGAGCCTCTTGTTCTTATCTTCTTTCTAAAAGAAAGAATTTCTTACTTGTATGGTTTAGATAGATACTTGTATAATTTTCTTATATTTATTGTTGTTTGTTATTATATAGTGTGATGGTTTTAGTATCCGAATCCGTCGGTCCTCGTCCTGTCTATGATTCGGATGTGGTATATATTATCTTCTATTACTATTTGGTTCATTTAGTGTTTATGACAATTATGCCGACCAACGTGATATAGACGTTTTTATCTCGGAGGTATGTGAACCGGAAATTCCAACCGACCCTATTGTCGAGAGGTTAAATTTAGTTGAAGAAGAAAACAGTTACCTGAAGAAAAGAATCGAGGAGAAGAAGATGAGATTGGAGTTGCATGTTATGAATGTCGTCAATGATCACAAGATCAAGATGGATGCAATGCGTTTGAAGATTAGAAAGATTAGAAAATATGACATTCATACCGATGCTTGGTATCATTATGTCGTTGGATCAATTGTTACCTTAGTTGCGATTATGATCACATTTGTTGTCGCATTAAAATGTTTTACATAGTTTCAATGTATAATTTAATTAGATGCTCTAGAGAGCTGTATATATATATGTTGTTCAATGAGAACTATATATTTATAAACTTTATGTATTTATTTTTTCAGCAATAAGATTTGATCATTACTGTATTTTGGTTTTAATGTGATGATAAACTTCTATTAATTTGGTCACTTCTGTAATCATGATGTTCTGTAATGGTTTTTGACACACTTAATTATATGTAATGCACGCAGATGAACCGACAATGGATGCACGGTGACAGACGCACCTCGGAGTACATTAAGGGCGTGCATAATTTTCTCGAAGTGGCTGAGGCAAACAATCAGAATGGTTTTATGTGTTGTCCATGCCCTATATGTGGGAATACAAAGTCTTACTCTGACCGGAAAAATCCTTCACACCCACCTGCTTATGTAGGGTTTCATGCCACACTATATTGTTTGGACCAAGCACGGAGAAAGAGGGGTTATGATGGAAGACAACAAAGAAGAAGAGGATGATGACAACTATGTGCCCCCTGAATACGGTGATGCTGCAACGGGGGAAGCTGAAGATCAAGAGGAACTACACGATGTGCCCGATGATGATCTTCGCCGGGTCATTGTTGATACAAAGAGACAATGCGAAAGTGAAAAGGAGAAGTTGAAGTTCGATCGCATGTTAGAGGATCACAAAATCGGGTTGTACCCATTAGGCCCATATCTTTTGCCGGGGGTGCCCGGAACCCCTTCTGGTGACCCGATATGTACCCCCGTACCCTCCGAAAAACTTTCGGTATCGGAATACTATCGTTCTATATATCAATCTTTACCTTTCGACCATTTCAAGACTCCTCGTCATGTCCGTCATCTCATCCGGGACTCCGAGTAACATTCGGTCACCAAATCACATAACTCATATAATACAAAATCGTCATCGAACATTAAGCGGGCGGACAATATGGGTTCAAGAACTATGTAGACATGACCGAGACACCTCTCCCGTCCAATAGCGGAACCTGGATGCTCATATTGGTTCCTACATATTCTACAAAGATCATTATCGGTCGAACCGTAATGACAACATATGTTATTCCCTTTATCATCGGTATGTTACTTGCCCGAGATTCAATCGTCGGTATCTTCATACCTAGTTCAATCTCGTTACCGGCAAGTCTCTTTCCTCATTCTGTAATACACCATCCTGCAACTAACTCATTAGTCACTTTGCTTGCAAGGCTTCTTATGATGTGCATTAATTACCAAGAGGGTCCAAAGATACCTATCCGATATTCGGAGTGAGAAATCCTAATCTCGATCTATGCCAACCCAACAAACACCTTCGGAGATACCTGTAGAGCATCTTTATAATCACCCAGTTACGTTGTGACGTTTGATAGCACACAAGGTATTCCGCTGGTATTCGGGAGTTGCATAATCTCATAGTCAAAGGAATATGTATATGACAGGAAGAAAGCTATAGCAATAAAACTGAACGATCAAAATGCTAAGCTAACAGATGGGTCTTGTCCATCACATCATTCTCCTAATGATGTGATCTCATTCATCAAATGACAACACATGTCTATGGTTAGGATACTTAACCATCTTTGATTAACGAGCTAGTCTAGTAGAGGCTTACTAGGGACACGGTGTTTTGTCTATGTAGCCACACATGTATCAAGTTTTCGGTTAATACAGTTCTAGCATGAATAATAAACATTTATCATGATAAGGAAATATAAAATAACAACTTTATTATTGCTTCTAGCTCATATTTCCTTCAGTCTCCCACTTGCACTAGAGTCAATAATCTAGTTCACATCGCCATGTGATTTAACATCGATAGTTCACATCGTCATGTGATTAACACCCATAGTTCACATCGCCATGTGACCACCCAATGGGTTTACTAGAGTCAATAATCTAGTTGACATCGCGGTGTGATTAACACCCAAAGAGTACTAAGGTGTGATCATGTTTTGCTTGTGAGAGAAGCTTAGTCAACGGGTCTGTCACATTCAGATCCGTATGTATATCGCAAAATTCTATGTCTACAATGCTCTTCATGGAGCTAGCTACTCTAGCTAATTGCTCCCACTTTCAATACGTATCTAGATTGAGACTTAGAGTCATCTAGATTAGTGTTAAAGCTTGCATTGTCTTAAAACTTTACGATGAAATGATAATTTTGACCGCTATCCAGCGATCTACTCCTGGATCACTATTGTACCCCCTTGCCAAACTCATAGCAAGGAACACAACAGGTCTGGTACACAGCATGGCATACTTTATAGAACCTATTTCCGAGGCATAGGGAATGGCTTTCATTCTCTCTCTATCTTCTGTCGTGGTCGGGCTTTGAGTCTTACTCAACTTCACACCTTGTAACACAGGAAAGAACTCTTTCTTTCAATGATCCATTTTGAATTTCTTCAAAATCTTGTCAAGGTATGTTCTTTTTGAAAGTCATATTAAGCGTCTCGATCTATCCCTATAGATCTTGATGCCCAATATATAACTAGCTTCACCGAGGTCTTTCATTGAAAAACTTTTATTCAAGTGTCCTTTTATGCTATCTAGAAATTCTATATCATTTCCAATCAACAATATGTCATCCACATATAATATTAGAAATGCTACAGAGCTCCCACTCACTTTCTTGTAAATACAGGTTTCTCCGGATCGATCTCCTGGATCGATGACATGGCACGATCTGGGCCACCCACACCCGCCTCTCTCTCCCTCTCACCGTTTGTGCCCCAACCCACCCACGCACTCCCCCACCCACTGGCCCACCACCACCCACGCACGCCCCCACCCACTGGCCCACGACCACCCACGCACGCCCCAACGCACTGGTGACCGGCTCACCACCACCCAGGTCGTGCGTTGTCCTCTCCCCTCGTTCGTCTCTCTCTTCTCTACCTGCACTTTCCTCTCTCTCACCCGATGCACCAGTAGTCGCTGCTGCCTGAGCCCGCCTCCACACACCACCGCCTCCGAGCGCCGCACGCCGCCGCCCGCCCACCGCCTCCACGCGCGTCGTCTGCCCGCCTCCGCCCAGCGCTACGGCGGCCGCTACTGTGCCGGTGTCGGCGCGCCGCCAAGCACCGCCCGCGTCCGCGCGCATCACACAACCAGTCGCGCCATGGAGGCCCTGCAGACGCCTCCCTCTCTCTTCCGACGACCTCAACATCGACCATGGTGGCAACTGTCAGTGTCAAAACCGGCGGATCTCGGGTAGGGGGTACCGATCTATGCGTCAAGGCTGATGGTAACAAGAAGTAAGGGACACAGGTGTTTACCCAGGTTCGGTCCCTCTCGATGGAGGTAAATCCTACTTCCTGCTTGATTAATATTGATGATATGGGTAGTACAAGAGTAGATCTACCACGAGATCGTAGAGGCTAAACCCTAAGAGCTAGCCTATGATGGTATGAATGTAATTGTGATCGTCCTTCTAAGGACCAACCTCTCTGGTTTATATAGGCACCGGAGAGGGCTAGGGTTTACATGGAGTCGGTTACAAGGAAGGAAATATAATATCCGGATCGCCAAGCTTGCCTTCCATGCCAAGGAAAGTCCCATCCGGAAACGGGCCGAAGTCTTGAGTCTTGTATCTTCACGCTTCAATAGTCCGGACGTTGTACACAGTCCAGCTGTCCGGACACCCCCAAATCCAGGACTCCCTTAGCGACCTCGACGATGACACCGCGCGGACGACCTCATCGAGGACAATGGGGGCGACCTCGACGATGACGCTACACGGACGACCTCACCGACGACCACGGGGCAATGCCATGGCGGCGGGCGTGGGCGCAGCCGGCGGTGGCGGGGGCGAAGTAGGGCGGGCATGGGCGCTATCGGCGGCGGCGCGGCTGGAACGCTAGCAGGGCGGCGGGCGCGTCCTTGCACGACGACAGGCACATCATGGCAGGGTCGCCGGCGCGCGCGTGTCCTGGAAAGGACGGGCGAGGCTGGGCAGGGCAGCGGCCTCTGACAGGAGCGAGTTTTTTTTTAAATAAAGAAAATGGATTTTCCGTCTGTAACTTGGTTGGGCTGACGGCAAAAACGCAAATTTGGAAGACGGCAACAATGTAAACTATGCCGTCTGGCTGATAAAACACAGACAGCAAAGCGTCAGTTTAGCTGACGGCAAAGATTTTGCCGTCTGTCCTATAAAATGCTGACGGCAAAGTTCTCTTTGCCGACTTATCTTTGCCGTCTGAGTTTGCCGTCTGCTTTCTGACGGCAAAATCTTTGCCGTCTGGATTTAGGCCTTTGTCGTCTATGATCCACAGACGGCCAATTAATTTATTCATGTAGTGTCATAAAATGCAGCAATTGCTAACATGATTCAGACAGACTTAAGCACAACAAGGAGTGAGAAAATCTCATTGTATTCAACGCCTTGAACTTGTCAAAAAACTTTTGCGACAAGTCGGGCTTTGTAGATAGTAACACTACCCTCACTGTCCATCTTCCTCTTGAAGATCCATTTATTCTCAATGGCTTGTCGATCATTTGTCGAGTCCACCAAAGTCCACACTTTGTTCTCATACATGGATCCTATCTCGCATTTCATGGCCTCAAGCCATCAGTCGGAATATGTGCTCATCATAGCCTCATCATAGTTCGTAGTTTCGTCATGGTCTAGTAACATGACTTCTAGGACAGGATTACCGTACCACTCTAGTGCGGAACGTGCTCTGTTCAACCTACGAGGTCCAGTAGCAACTTGATCTGAAGTTTCATGATCATCATCATTAGCTTCCTCTCTAGTTGGTGTAGGCATCACGGAAACGGATTTCTATGATGTCCTACTTTCGAAATTCAGAGAAGGTACAAATACCTCATCAAGTTCTACTTTCCTCCCACTCACTATTTTCGAGAGAAACTCCTTCCCTAGAAAGGATCAATTCTTAGCAACAAAAAGCTTGCCTTCGGATCTGTGATAAAAGGTGTACCCAACAGTTTCTTTTGGGTATCCTATGAAGACGTGCTTCTCCAATTTGGGTTAGAACTTATCAGGCTGAAGCTTTTTCACATAAGCATCGCAACCCCAAACTTTAAGAAACGACAGCTTAGGTTTCTTGCCAAACCACAGTTCATATGGTGTCGTCTCCACGGATTTAGATGGTGCCCTATTTAACATGAATGCAGTTGTCTCTAATGCATAACCCCAACACGATACTGGTTAATCGGTAAGAGACATCATAGATCGCACCATATCTAATAAAGTATGGTTATGACGTTCGGACACACCATTACGCTGTGGTGTTCCAGGTGGCGTGAGTTGTGAAACTATTCCACATTGTTTTAGAAGAAGGCCAAACTCGTAACTCAATTATTCGCCTCAGCAATCTGATCGTAGAAACTTTATTTTCTTGTTACGATGATTCTCCACTTTTCAAATGTTTCAGACTTGTGTTTCATCAAGTAGATATACCCATATCTTCTCAAATCATCTGTGAAGGTTAGAAAATAACGACACCCGCCGCGAGCCTCAACACTCACTAGACCGCATACATCGGTATATATTATTTCTAGTAAGTCAGTGGCTCGCTCCATTGTTCTTGATAACAGAGTCTTAGTCATCTTGCCCATGAGGCATGGTTCGCAAGCATAAAATGATTCATAATCAAGTGATTCCAAAAGTCCATCCGCATGGAGTTTCTTCATGCGCTTTTACACCAATATGACCTAAACGGCAGTGCCACAAATATGTCGCACTATCATTATCAACTTTGCATATTTTGGCATCAATATTATGAATATGTGTATCACTACGATCGAGATTCAATAAACCATTTACATTGGGTGTATGACTATAGAAGGTTTTATTCATGTGAACAACAATTATTCTCTGACTTAAATGAATAGCCGTATTGCAATAAACATGATCCAATCATATTCATACTCAACACAAACACCAAATAACATTTATTTAGGTTCAAAACTAATCCTGAAGGTAGAGGGAGTGTGCGATGGTGATATTATCAACCTTGGAATTACTTCCAACACGCATCGTCACCTCACCCTTAACTACTCTCTGTTCATTCTGTAACTCCTGTCTCGAGTTACTAATCTTAGCAACTGAACTAGTATCAAATACCCAGGGGCTACTACGAACACTAGTAAGGTACACAATAGTCTGTATATCAAATATACCTTTGTTCACTTTGCCTTTCTTCTTATCCGCCAAATGTTTGGGGCAGTTCCACTTGCAGTGAACATTTCCTTTGCAGTATAAGCACTCAGTTTCAGGCCTGGGTCCAGCTTTGGGCTTCTTCACGGGAGTGGCAACTTGCTTGCCATTCTTCTTGAAGTTCCCTTTTCTTTCCCTTGCCCTTTTACTTGAAACTAGTGGTCTTGTCAACCATCAATACTTGATGCTCTTTCTCGATTTCTACCTTCGCCGATTTCAGCATCGCGAAGAGCTTGGGAATTGCTTTCGTCATCCCCTTGCATATTATAGTTCATCATGAAGTTCTAGAAGATTAACTCCCACTTGATTCAAGCGATTGTATTACCTAGACATTCTGAGTACATGCTCACAGGCTGAGCCATTCTCCTCCATCTTGTCGGCAAACTATTTGTCAGAGGTCTCATACCTCTCGACATGGGTATGAGTCTGAAATACCAATTTCAACTCTTAGAACATCTCATATGCTCTGTGGTGTTCAAAACGTTTTTGATGTCCTGGTTCTAAGCCATAAAGCATGGTGCACTAAACTATCAAGTAGTCATCATACCGAGCTTGTCAAACATTCATAACGTCTGCATCAGCTCATGCAATAGGTCTATCACCTAGCGGTGCATCAAGGACATAATTCTTCTGTGCAGCAACGAGGATAATCCTCAGGTCACGGACCCAGTCCGCATCATTGCTACTATATATCAACTTTCAACTTTTCTCTAGGAACATATCAAAAATATATAGGAGCTATATCGTGAGCTATTGATCTACAATATAGATATACGAATACTATTAGGACTAAGTTCATGATAAATTAAGTTCAATTAATCATATTACTTAAGAACTCCCATTGAGATAGACATCCCTCGAGTCATCTAAATGAGCACGTGATCCAAATCAACTAAACCATGTCCGATCATCATGTGAGATGGAGTAGTCTTCAATGGTGAACATCTCTATGTTGATCATATGTCTATATGATTCACATTCGACCTTTCGGTCTCTAGTGTTCTGAGGCCATGTTTGTACATGCTAGGCTCGTCAAGTTTAACCCGAGTATTCCGCATGTGCAAAACTATCTTGCACCCGTTGTATGTGAACGTAGAGCTTATCACACCTGATCATCACATGGTGTCTCAGCAGGACGAACTGTCGCAAAGGTGCATAGTTAGGGAGAACACTTATACCTTGAAATTTTAGTAAGGGATCATCTTATAATGCTACCGCCGTACTTAGCAAAATAAGATGCATTAAAGCTAAACATCACATGCAATCAAAATATGTGACATGATATGGCCATCATCATCTTATGCCTTTGATCTCCACCTCCAAAGCACCGTCATGATCTCCATCGTCACCGGCTTGACACCTTGATCTCCATCGTATCGTCGTGGTCGTCTCGCCAACTATAGCTTATACAACTATCGCTAACGCATAGTGATAAAGTAAAGCAATTACATGGCGTTTGCATTTCATACAATAAAGCAACAACCATAAGCCTCTTGCCAGTTGCCTATAACTTCTACAAAACATGATCATCTCGTACAACAATGTATATCACATCATGTCTTGACCATATCACATCACAACATGCCCTGCAAAAACAAGTTAAACGCCCTCTATTTTGTTGTTGCAAGTTTTACGTGGCTGCTACGGGCTTCTAGCAAGAACCGTTCTTACCTACACATCAAAACCACAACGGTGTTTCTTCAAGTTTGCAGTTTTAACCTTCAACAAGGACCGGCCACAGTCAAATTTGATTCAACTAAACTAGGAGAAACAGACACCCGCCAGCCACCTTTATGCAAAACTAGTTGCATGTCTGTCTGTGGAATCGGTCTCATGAACATGGTCATGTAAGGTTGGTCCGGGCCGCTTCATCCAACAATACCGTCGAATCAAAAAAAGACGTTGGTGGTAAGCAAGAGGAAGGAGGGAAGGAAGGGGGATGCCGAATCCCTCCCCTTCCTTCTCTCTTCCCCTCTTTCCTTCCTCCTCTGGTTCGGCCCATATGAGGGGCGCAACAGCCCCTGCTAGCTGCTGCGTTTCCCCTCTTGGCCCATTAGGACCATATCTTTTGCCGGGGGTGCCCGGAACCCCTTCCGGTGACCCGATATGTACCCGGTACCCTCCGGAACACTTCCGATGTCCGAAGACTATCGTCCTATATATCAATATCTACCTCACGACCATTTCGACACTCCTCGTCATGTCTGTGATCTCATTCGGGACTCCGAACAACATTCGGTCACCAAATCACATAACTCATAGAATACAAAATCGTCATTGAACGTTAAGCGTGCGGACCCTACGGGTTCGAGAACTATGTAGACATGACCGAGACACCTCTATGGTCAATAACCAATAGCGGAACCTGGATGCTCATATTGGTTTCTACATATTCTACGAAGATCTTTATCGGTCGAACCGTAATGACAATATACGTTATTCCCTTTGTCACCGGTATATTACTTGCCCGAGCTTCGATCGTCTGTATCTTCATACCTAGTTCAATCTCGTTACCAGCAAGTCTCTTTACTCATTCCGTAATACATCATCCCGCAACTAACTCATTAGTTACTTTGCTTGCAAGGCTTCTTATGATGTGCATTACCGAGAGGGCCCAGAGATAGCTCTCCGATATTCGAAGTGACAAATCCTAATCTCGATCTATGCCAACCCAACAAACACCTATGGAGATACTTGTAGAGAATCTTTATAATCACCCAGTTGCTTTGTGACGTTTGATAGCACACAAGGTATTCCTCCGGTATTCGGGAGTTGCATAATCTCATAGTTAAAGGAATATGTATATGACATGAAGAAAGCTATAGCAATAAAACTGAACGATCAATATGCTAAGCTAACAGATGGGTCTTTTCCATCACAGCATTCTCCTAATGATGTGGTCCCGTTCATCAAATGATAACACATGTCTATGGTTAGGAAACTAAACCATCTTTGATTAACGAGCTAGTCTAGTAGAGGCTCACTAGGGACACGGTGTTTTGTCTATGTATCCACACATGCATCAAGTTTCCAGTTAATACAATTCTAGCATGAATAATAAACATTTGTCATTATATAAGGAAATATAAAATAATAACTTTATTATTGCCTCTAGGGCATATTTTCTTCAATCCAGTGGGGTGAGGACAGACAAGGACTTGAAGGGGGTGCACTTGGACTCTGTGGCAAAGAAGGTCTTCGAGTTAGTGGGTCCAAGTGTCCAGGCTCAGTGACCTTAGGGGCGCACAATGGAATTGGGACACCCCCATGATCCTATTGCAGTTAGAGCACTACTAAGGCCACATCGTTGTTAGCTCACATACCACTTTGTAAGCTTCCTAACATGCAAATCACAACTAACCATGTTGTGTTTATTTCCTAGGACCACCCCTAGGATGTTGAGTTTCTCAACGCTCCTATCTAGAACTACTTGTAGATGCGGGAGATATTCTCATATGGGCTGGCTACTGGCAAGCATACCATTGGTTTTAGTGAGCCTCGCGGTTCGCCTACGCATGAGTATCCAGATACCCAGGAATCAGAAATTGTCCTCCTTGACGCTCCAGAGAAGGCTACTAGTTAAGCATGTTCCTGTGATTCATAAGAAGAGGAAGAGTGGTTGCTTGATGAACGAGGAGATGGACGTCTTTACCAGCATGACTAAGGCCATCAAGGAGGTGGCAACTGTCATTAGAGAGAGCAAGCCTGTCAATTTCCACCCTTCCCTCATGGTTTCTTAGTAAGGAGGCTCTGATGGTGGCTCTTAGCCACCTTCTGGACAACAGGGGCACATGGTCTTGGGCTCGTTCGCATAGCGGAAGACCATGGGGTGCTCTAGCTTGGGAGTTTTGCTAGGTAAGTACAACCATTAGTGTTGTTTTGGGTCGTCGTGTTGGTGATGACAGCATGCATGATGATGACAGAAGACGACAATATAATGACGATGATTATGTACATTTTGTGGTAGCTGGGTCATCAAAATTGATAATGTCATGTATGTTCTCATGAGGTGGTATATAGTAACCCCGCATGGTGATGGTGAACTTGCGGTGATAGGATCACACCATATTTTTGGATGTCATGGTAGGATGACACCATATTCAATAAATGTTGGATACGTAGTCTTTATGTAGGAGTGGATGTATTTTTAAAAGGTTTTGCTAAGTCTCAAGCGCTCGAGTTTTTCTTAGATATCAATAGATCCAGAAAGGTGAACGTATTTCCCTGGGCAATGCAACTTGCACTTTCCTAGAGAAGTGCAAGTGGATGAAAAAGTGCAAGTTGAATTTTTTTCACTATACTAAATTTATAGTTTTCTGAATTAATTGGGACTTAAGATAAAATTCTCCATCCAATTGATCCCATAATTGTTGCCCTGATTATATAACTTTCATTTAATGATGTGATGTGACAAAAATTAGCATTCACCTTAAGCTCATGAAACACAATTTCCCAAAAACAATAGAATTGTTTGTCTGTTGTCTTGATGATGATTTGCTGAGTGGTTTTATAGTGGTGAGGAGACTTATCTTCTTAATTAATCGATGAGGCAAAAGCGTTTGCCTCCGTTTTGGATATTACGGAAATTGCTAATGGAGCTCGAGCTCCATGGAGCCCTTAATTTGAAAAATTCAAAATTCAAACTTTTAGATTTAAATAATCTGAAAAAATCACTCTAAAATATCCAAATATTTTCTACGTGACTTACACAAAAATGACAAAATCAAGTATTTCTAGCACTTGTACTACTATAAAAGTATATGATTTTGTATTTTGTATAGCTCACCCACGTATTTCATGATGAATTTGCATACAATCTAGTATGCACCTATAAGTACTTGTGTATTGATTTTATTGAAACTTAGGAATTTGATATTTGAAAATTCCAGGCTCCATGGAGTCCAAGCAAAAAGTCCACTCTCCTCATATATTACCCTTATATAAAAAGAGGGGAATAGTTAGATCTAATCTTCATCCCTCTTTTTTTGGCGGGTAGATCTGATCACCATCCTGATGTCCTTTAGAATTCATGAAATTTTGTGAAGGCGATGTCACGAAGCAAAAGACAACAAGGTCCTGGAAAAACGTTTTATATAAAATGATAAGATCACACGTTTTATAACTACTTCGTTGTAAAACTCCCCTATTGGATAAGTACACAACGAAAATTTAGAAGAAATCCCATCCAGATAACCACCTTGCTGAATACAGTACTTGAATTACACTTTGAAGACAGACAAGTCACACGCTAGATGGACCGATTTAAATTTGTCTTAATATGCATCCATAGATCACAGGGAAATATGATCGAGTCTAGCTTTTATATTAAAACGAAGAAAGTAGAGGATTCGAACAATCGAACTTAAAGAAATAACTTAAAAACATTTCCTGATTCACTTCAGAACGCAACCCATAATTCTAGAGCCTCAGGGTCAGATCAATCCCGTCGGCACTCTCTTCCTGATCCACCGCACGCACACCTTGCTGGTCTCCATGGTGACCTCCATCTCGAGTCCCACGGTAGCCGCGGGTCACACGCACCGACACAACAGATGACGGTTGAACCAGAGCAAGCCCGGTACCAGTATGCCATTGCCACTGCAGCGAAGGAGGCACGAAGCTGACCGAGGGGTAATGGACGGCAAACAGATTCTCATGGAGGTAAGCTCTGCCCAAAGGCGGTGGTGTCCTCCGGCCGAAGCCAGATGCGCACCGACGGCACGCGGGAGGGACGGTCTATGCGTGCCTTCTTGTTGACGGGGCCGGGTGGCGCCCACAGGTGCCTGTGCACCGCCTGGTGCCCGGACCGCCCCTGCACGGTGGTAAACGTGCGCGGGCAGTACTCGCACTTGAACCTGGCCTTCTGCACCTCGTTGCTGGAAGTCGATGACGCCGTGCGAGACGACGTTTGGCTCGTGTACCCTGCCTTGCCATCCTCGGCACGGGTGGCCTGCGGCAGGGACTTGTCGTTGTCGGCAGGGAAGGTGGACATGGAGGAACCAGAGGACTCCATTTTTGCAGATGCTCCAGATGAGACGTACTACTGATCTTGTTGTGTGCTTCGGCTGCTTGCTTGCAGTACTCCACGGTGGAGGTTTTATAGTTACGGAGCAGGATGTGGGATTGGCTAAGATTGGAAGAAAACATGCTGGCGGCGTTATTTCTAGCAGTGCAATCATTCTCATAATTCTCTACAATTACTCGTATATTTATGGCCTCCCAATTAAATGTATTTTCTTTTTCTTTTTTCTTTTTTCCTTGGATTGGTTGAAATGTATTTCCCCTTCATGATGATAGGAATTCAATTTGCATCGCTTTTGGTTTTGGGCCACTAGAGGCCCAGTTTTGTTTCGCCCAATTCCCGTTCCGGCCAACGTGCTAGAACGGTCCATTATTTAGTAGCCCATTGTAGCCAAAGCTCATTTTTAAGTGGGCCAGTAAATCCACAACCGATATATATCAAGCATATGCAATAATTTTGGAGAAATGGTCTAGAGAGTTACTTAAATTATTACATAATCTCGTAAATATATAATTAAGTTGCAAAATGCGATTACACGCAAAATTATGACAGATATCTAAGAGCTCAGGAAACGACAAGTCCACCAACAGAATCACCATTTTGATGCCAGATTACCAAATGTCAGGTGCCGCTTCTTATTTGGCTGGAATTCGTCGCGACTGCAGTCTAGAGCATAAATAAGTTTGAGTGTTACAAGCAAAATCCCACACTTCACATGCCATTACATTTTTCAGGAAACTACGGTGGGCATTCAGATGCCATTGTTTACTTTATGCTATTTTTCATATTTTTAATTGCTCTGATTTAGAAAGATTGGAAGACTGCCTGCACCTAGCTTAATCAAGCTTTGTTGACAGGCTAAAGAAGAAAATATTGGAGTACTGCTTAGACATTTTTGCATGGTGTCGTCAGTACTGTACGCTTAATTTCTCGAAGAGCTGAAATTGTGATCAAATTATGCTGCATTGCCGATCAGGAAATACAAAGTGGCATGCATTCTGCACTCATATCGTCTGAGTGCAACACATGTAAGCTTCGTTCATTTATTTTCAATCTGTTCTTTGACCAAGGCTACATTTCAGAGTAGATCACGAATATTTTCTCTCCTAGGCTCCTAGCAGATTTCCTAGATAAACACCTGTTTGGATGCCACTTTAGCATTAATTCACTACGATGACATCCTCTATCATTTCACCTTACTTTCTAACTCGAATCCGAAGATGCAGCCAACGTGTCTTCCTCCTTGAACTGGTTTGTATTATTTCAGGTTGTAACAAAATAGAGAAACACATATTATATGTTCTAACATTTGAATTAATTATGATTTTACTATAACTGTAACAAGATAGAGGAACACATATTATGCTGATGAAAGGCGTTGTTCAATCCCTGAGCTAAAGTACTGGTCTGTGATTTTCTGAGTTCCTAGTTTAAATCGTGTACAAACTATGTTGCAAACTACTTTACATTTTTTGTGTTTTCTCCATCTAGATACAACCTATTGAATTTTGCTTGACCAATTTCAATTTGTTATTTCTTTCTGTTTCCTGCAACTTTTGCCCACTATATTATTCAAACTCTATGCACAATCAAATATATTTTAATAGGCATTGGATTGCTCATTCTTAAATAATTTGCAGGGTTGGAATATCTCCATGTTTCTCTTCAGAATATGATCCACTACATTTATGTTGTTTGTTATACCGTACTCATACTACTATTTGAAACCACATAGTTTTTTTAATGTTTGGCTTCTGTACGCTACAATACACTAGATATGTATTAAACCCCTTTTATCATACTTCAGTATTTTTTTTTATGTGCATCTTTCCTTCCCTTTGCGCGTTACCAGATTTATGATAAACATTGTCTTTCTCTATATGATTGCTCATTTTTAATGTACTATTCAAATTTTAGTTAGTGATCACAATATTTAATACTTATTTTTCTTATTTTGCTATTCTCGATTGTTTCTTTGTAGTGTAAGCAACCATTCTTATCAAGGGTTCCCTCCGCAACACGCGGGGTATCATCTAGTTCATATGAACGCACGCACGCATACCCTATCCCTATGAATATTTCTGAGAGAATGAGCCGGCATCGGATATTGAGATTTTATGAAGTCACCACACGCGCCTTGCAGTCCATGGAACGTCTTCTCCCACTGAACAAACATCGTCGGAAGCCTGAAATTAATTCAGAAATATTGCGAGCACCTATCAAGTCTAGGGCTTGAACACCTGATGGCTTTCAGCTTGACCTGAAGCTTGGTTGTGAATCATTCATAAGTGTTTCATTTGCTTCCTCAAAAAGTTCTTTCTAAGAAAAGTGTGTAGGTCCTTGGCTTGGAGAACCAAGCATCTTAGGAGGCGTTTGGTAGCCTGCTAAACACTCAACCAAGCCCGCGCGGTGTAAAAATAGCCCATTTGATAGTCTGGCCTGCATACAAATCTTGGTCCTCATGATATTGAAAACATCTCCCAGCTAGGTCCGCTAGGAACGGTCGAAGCAGTGTTACCTCTCAGCCAGGCTCGTGCCGTGTAGGGGGGATGCAGCGCCTAGCTCATGCGAGTAGGGAGATATCGCGAGCGCGCACGCGTCCCCGAAAATGTGGTGGGAGGAATTGGGTCACCTCCCACCGAGTCGGTCGCCTATTGAGCCTCCTTCCGCTCACCACCGAAACCCTTACCACCATCCGCTCCCTTTCGAGCTCTTTGTCCCACTCGGATTCTTCATCGACGAGTAGGTAAGTGGCGCGCCTTCTTTGGCTGATGGTAGATGGCAGCGGCGATTTGTCTTCCTCCTCTTCTCTAACCTGTTGTGCGCCTCCACCCGGCTTCATGATGGGTGTATGTTAGTCCACTCTCTCCTCCCTACTTGTTCGATATGAGATCTGTGAGCATGTAGTAGGAGTACATCTGTGAGCATGTGGTAGCCTTGTAGATTGTCGATCTGTGAGCATGTGATGTTGTGGTAGATAGTGGTGATGGATTTGTACCATGCCAGGTTTTCCTTGTAGACTTGGAATATGTTTATGTTATTTCCCATGTTGGTTTTGATGATACTATGGTAAATGTGGTACTAGCTTGTGAATCAGAGCATCTATAGTATGCTAGTTTGCATGTAGGGTTGATATGTAGGCGTGGTAGTGTGTTGAACTACATGGTATGCTTTGAGCTTAAAGATCAGTCAATGTGCAGTGTGTTGAACTTCATGATCCATGTGTACTATGCTTACAATTCATTTGTAGTGGTCTTTCTTACTATGAAGGTGTGTTCAACTAGTCCTGATGCTAGCGCTTGTAGGACATGAGCACCCAAGACTTTGGTCAGGCCATTGTCTTGTCCCAGAACTTCTTGATATCCTATATTGAGGGGCCTCTAGGCATCCAACATTTTTTCTAGCACTACCTAATGTTGTTGTTGTTGTGGCATGTAAGGCAACCATCAAGGCTTGAGAAGACAAAGTTGTCTGACAAGGCGGGCTCGATGAAATGGCAGTCGTTCATGTCCAACTTCATGCTTAAGAAGATGTCTGAGCTCATATCCAGTGGCGTGAGGACAGACAAGGACTTCAAGGAGGTGCACTTGAACTCTGTTGCAAAGACAGTCTTCGAGTTAGTGGGTCCAAGTGTCCAGGCTCAGAGACCTTAGGGCCCATAATGGAATTGGGACACCTCCGCGATCCTATTGGAGTTGGAGCACTACTAAGGTCACATCGCGGTTAGCTCACATACCACCTGTTAAGCTTCCTAACATGCACATCACAACTAACCACGTTGTGTTTATTTCCAAGGACCACCCCTAGGATGTTGAGTTTCTCAACGCTCCCATCTAGAACTACTTGTAGATGCAGGAGATAGTCTCATATGGGATGGCTACCGGCAAGCATACCATGGGTTTTAGTGAGCCTCACGGTTCGCCTACGCATGCATGAGTATCCGGACCTCCCAGAATCGTAGATTATCATCCTTGATGCTCCAGAGAAGGCTACTAGTTAATCATGTTCATGTGATTCATAGGAAGAGGAAGAGGGGTTGCCTGATGAACGAGGAGATGAACGTCTTTAGAAACATGACTAATGCCATCAAGGAGGTGCCAACTGTCATTAGGAAGAGCAAGCTTGTTGATTTCCACCCTTCCTTGTATAGCGCCGGCATGGATCAAGGTTGCTTTGGTCAGGAGGCACTGATGGTTGCTCTTAGCCACCTTCTGTACAACAGGGGAACATGGTCTTGGGCTCGTTCGCATAGGGGAAGAACATGGGGTGCTCTAGATTGGGAGTTTGGCTAGGTAAGCACGACCAATAGTGCTGTTTTGGGTCGTGGTGGTGGTGGTGACAGCGTGCATGATGATGACAGAAGACGACGACGATAATGACGATGATGATGTACATTTTTTGGTAGCTAGGTCATCAAAATTGATAATGTCGTGTATATTCTCATGAGGTGGTATATAGTAATCCCGCATGGTGATGGTGAACTTGCGGTGATAGGATCACACCATATTTTTGGATGTTTCGGTAGGATCATACCATATCCAGTAAATGTTGGGTACGTAGTCTTTATGTGGGAGTGAATGTATTTTTTAAAAGGTTTTTCTAAGTCTCAAACGCTTGAAATTTCTTAGATATCAATAGATTTAGAAAAGTGTAACTTTTTCCCTGAGCAGTGCAACTTGCACTTTCCTAGAAAAGTGCAAGTTGCATTTTTTCACTATACTAAATTTATAGTTTTCTGAATTAATCGGGACCTAAGATAAAATTCTCCATCCAATTGATCCCATAATTGTTGCCCTGATTATATAACTTTCGCTTAATGCTGTGGTAAATTTAATTTGAATCCATGAAAATTTTCTTTCTCGTTCATAATAACATTTGTCCTCCACGAGCTATTTTTTTATTCCAAAAATTATTTGAACTATATTGTATAGACTAATGAAATTGTGATTCTATGTTTTAGAGTCTACTTCCACCTAGACAATATTTCTTTTGTTTCTTGAGGTGTAAGATCTGGAGAAGTTGATGTAATTCTAAACATCAAGCTAATTAAGGATGAGAGTGGGATTACTTTAACTCAATCTCACTACGTCGGGAATGTATGGAGTCGGCTTGGTTTTATCGATAGCAAGACTTCTCCAACACCTTATGATCCTAGTGTGACACTTCAAAAGAACATGAAAGAAATGAAAGATCAACTAAGATACTCTCGAATTATCGATTCACTCATGTTTTTAGCTAGCGCAACATGGCCAAATATTGTGATCTCTCGCGACAAAAATTAGCATTCACCTTAAGCTCATGAAACACAATTTCCCAAAAACAATAGAATTGTTTGTCTGTTGTCTTGATGATGATTTGCTGAGTGGTTTTATAGTGGTGAGGAGACTTATCTTCTTAATTAATCGATGAGGCAAATTGTTTGCCTCCGTTTTAGATATTATGGAAATTGCTAATGGAGCTCGAGCTCCATGGAGCCCTTAATTTGAAAAATTCAAAAGTCAAACTTTTAGATTTAAATAATCTAAAAAAATCACTCTAAAATATCCAAATATTTTCTACGTGAGCTACACAAAAATGACAAAATCAAGTATTTCTAGCACTTTTACTACTATAAAAGTATATGATTTTGTATTTTGTATAGCTCACCCACGTATTTCATGATGAATTTGCATACAATCTAGTATGCACCTATAAGTACTTGTGTATTGATTTTATTGAAACTTAGGAAGTTGATATTTGAAAATTCCAGGCTCCATGGAGTCCAAGCAAAAAGTCCACTCTCCTCATATATTACCCTTATATAAAAAGAGGAATAGTTAGATCTAATCTTCATCCCTCTTTTTTTGGCGGGTAGATCTGATCACCATCCTGATGTCCTTTAGAATTCATGAAATTTTGTGAAGGCGATGTCACGAAGCAAAAGAGAACAAAGGTCCTGGAAAAACGTTTTATATAAAATGATAAGATCACATGTTTTATAACTACTTCGTTGTAAAACTCCCCTATTGGATAAGTACACACCGAAAATTTAGAAGAAATCCCATCCAGATAACCACCTTGCTGAATACAGTACTTGAATTACACTTTGAAGACAGACAAGTCACACGCTAGATGGACCGATTTAAATTTGTCTTAATATGCATACATAGATCACAGGAAATATGATCGAGTCTTGCTTTTATATTAAAACGAAGAAAGTAGAGGATTCGAACAATCGAACTTAACGAAATAACTTAAAAACATTTCCTGATTCACTTCAGAACGCAACCCATAATTCTAGAGCCTCAGGGTCAGATCAATCCCGTCGGCACTCTCTTCCTGATCCACCGCACGCACACCTTGTTGGTCTCCACGGTGACCTCCATCTCGAGTCCCATGGTAGCCGCGGGTCACACGCGCCGACACAGCAGATGACGGTTGAACCAGAGCAAGCCCGGTACCAGTATGCCATTGCCACTGCAGCGAAGGAGGCACGAAGCTGACCGAGGGGTAATGGACGGCAAACAGATTCTCATGGAGGTAAGCTCTGCCCAAGGCGGTGGTGTCCTCTGACCAAGCCCAGATGCGTGCCGACGACGATGCGGGAGGACGGTCTATGCGTGCCTTCTTGTTGACGGGGCCGGGTGGCGCCCACAGGTGCACAATGCACCGCTGGTGCCGGACCGCCCTGCGGTAGTAAACGTCGCGGGCAGTACTCGCACTTGAACCTGGCCTTCTGCACCTCGTTGCTGGAAGTCGATGACGCCGTGCGAGACGACGTTTGGCTCGTGTACCCTGCCTTGCCATCCTCGGCACGGGTGGCCTGCGGCAGGGACTTGTCGTTGTCGGCAGGGAAGGTGGACACGGAGGAACCAGAGGACTCCATTTTTGCAGATGCTCCAGATGAGACGTACTACTGATCTTGTTGTGTGCTTCGGCTGCTTGCTTGCAGTACTCCACGGTGGAGGTTTTATAGTTACGGAGCAGGATGTGGGATTGGCTAAGATTGGAAGAAAACATACTGGCGGCGTTATTTCTAGCAGTGCAATCATTCTCATAATTCTCTACAATTACTCGTATATTTATGGCCTCCCAATTAAATGTATTTTCTTTTTCTTTTTTCTTTTTTCCTTGGATTGGTTGAAATGTATTTCCCCTTCATGATGATAGGAATTCAATTTGCATCCCTTTTGGTTTTGGGCCACTAGAGGCCCAATTTTGTTTCGTCCAATTCCCGTTCCGGCCAACGTGCTAGAACGGTCCATGTTAGTAGCCCATTGTAGCCAAAGCTCATTTTTAAGTGGGCCAGTAAATCCACAACCGATATATATCAAGCACATGCAATAATTTTGGAGAAATGGTCTAGAGAGTTACTTAAATTATTACATAATCTCATAAATATATAATTAAGTTGCAAAATGCGATTACACGCAAAATTATGACAGATATCTAAGAGCTCAGGAAACGACAAGTCCACCAACAGAATCACCATTTTGATGCCAGATTACCAAATGTCAGGTGCCGCTTCTTATTTGGCTGGAATTAAAGACTGCAGTCTAGAGCATAAATAAGTTTGAGTGTTACAAGCAAAATCCCACACTTCACATGCCATTACATTTTCAGGAAACTACGGTGGGCATTCAGATGCCATTGTTTACTTTATGCTATTTTTCATATTTTTAATTGCTCTGATTTAGAAAGATTGGAAGACTGCCTGCACCTAGCTTAATCAAGCTTTGTTGACAGGCTAAAGAAGAAAATATTGGAGTACTGCTTAGACATTTTTGCATGGTGTCGTCAGTACTGTACGCTTAATTTCTCGAAGAGCTGAAATTGGCGATCAAACTATGCTGCATTGCCGATCAGGAAAGACAAAGTGGCATGCATTCTGCACTCATATCGTCTGACTGCAACACATGTAAGCTTCGTTCATTTATTTTCAATCTGTTCTTTGACCAAGGCTACATTTCAGAGTAGATCACGAATATTTTCTCTCCTAGGCTCCTAGCAGATTTCCTAGATAAACACCTGTTTGGATGCCACTTTAGCATTAATTCACTACGATGACATCCTCTATCATTTCACCTTACTTTCTAACTCGAATCCGAAGATGCAGCCAACGTGTCTTCCTCCTTGAACTGGTTTGTATTATTTCAGGTTGTAGCAAGATAGAGAAACACATGTTATTTCATTACCAAGGTTATTAAAGGAGAACCTGCGATCGACTTTATTTGGAACATATTATATGTTCTAACATTTGAATTAATTATGATTTTATTATAACTGTAACAAGATAGAGAAACACATATTATGCTGATGAAAGGCGTTGTTCAATCCCTGAGCTAAAGTACTGGTCTGTGATTTTCTGAGTTCCTAGTTTAAATCGTGTACAAACTATGTTGCAAACTACTTTACATTTTTGTGTTTTCTCCATCTAGATACAACCTATTGAATTTTGCTTGACCAATTTCAATTTGTTATTTCTTTCTGTTTCCTGCAACTTTTTGCCCACTATATTATTCAAACTCTATGCACAATCAAATATATTTTAATAGGCATTGGATTGCTCATTCTTAAATAATTTGCAGGGTTGGAATATCTCCATGTTTCTCTTCAGAATATGATCCACTGCATTTATGTTGTTTGTTATACCGTACTCATACTACTATTTGAAACCACATAGTTTTTTTAATGTTTGGCTTCTGTACGCTACAATACACTAGATATGTATTAAACCCCTTTTATCATACTTCAGTATTTTTTCTTATGTGCATCTTTCCTTCCCTTTGCGCGTTACCAGATTTATGATAAACATTGTCTTTCTCTATATGATTGCTCATTTTTAATGTACTATTCAAATTTTAATTAGTGATCACAATATTTGATACTTATTTTTCTTATTTTGCTATTCTCGATTGTTTCTTTGTAGTGTATAAGCAACCATTCTTATCAAGGGTTCCCGCCGCAACACGCGGGGTATCATCTAGTTCATATGAACGCACGCACGCATACCCTATCCCTATGAATATTTCTGAGAGAATGAGCCGCACTAGTAGAAAAACACCTATTAGTCCCGGTTCGTAAGGGCCTTTAGTTCCGGTTCATGAACCGGGACTAATGGGTCGTTACTAATACCTCCCCATTTAGTCCCGGTTCTAACACGAACCGGGACAGATGGTCCTCAACGTGGCCGGTGTGCCGAGCCCAGGCAGGGGGGGCCTTTGGTCCCGGTTGGTGGCACCAACCGGGACCAAAAGGCATCCGCGCGTCAGCATTCCAGTGGCTGGAGTTTTTGTTTTTTTTTGAAAGGGGGGGGGGGGGGTTGGGGGTTTTGGGGGTTAATTTATGTGTTTCATATATTGTGTTAGCTAGCTAATTAATAGAGAGAAGTGTCCTCTCTTATGTCCGTGCTTGGTCGACGCTACGTACTATATACATATAGCCCTTGGCACGCTAGCTAGTAAGAAAATGAAGGGAACCATCGAGTACAGAAGTTCGTCATGCATACCGAGAGAAATGATCGATCGACCTCTCCTTCTCCGAGAGATTGGTAGAACAATTTAAAACAAGTTTTTAGATTATCATGTACGTCCGACGCTACTGGCTACATACATGTACAATATATAAGATCTCTCAATTACAGTCCCCTAGCATTTGAAATCAACTTCCGTATGGTATTCTCCGGCTTTATTGATGACGTGGTCAAGAAAGAATCCCGCCAATTCCTCTTCAATTGCTTTAATGCGATCTGGTTCTAGGAGTTCATTCCGCATCTGCCACGTCTAATTTGAAGAAGGGGGTTAATTAATACATATATATGAATGAAACTCAACATAAATGATGGTGTAATAAAATGAGATTGTGAATATTATTAATTGCTTACGCACTTCATATTGTCCTGGAGAGTAGCCCCGCTTGTTTTTCAAAGTCGCGTTGTAAATGAACTCGCACACGTAGTATCCATAGAAATCATTCCCTTGTTCCTGCCGCAAGCACTTTACGAGAAATAGAGGTCAATTAAACTGATAATGAAGCATTATAAATGGCATTGATGAAAGTATAGCTATAGAATCAACGGGAGATGCGCACAACTAGCTAGCCAGTAGTACTTACTTTCGGGTATATATATCGCAGCTCCTTCGGCAGTCCCGGAGCTTTTGCGGTGAACTGTTTCCAAACCCTGCAAGACAAAGAAAATAATTATTATTACTTGAGATATCAGGAAATGAACAAAAAGTTGCCTCTATGGTGCGATATTGATCGGTTAATTGAACTTACTTGCTGAGCATTTCAGTCATGTCCGCATAGGTGCTGGGATCTTTCCGTCTCGAGTCTAAGACGGTTACGAGTCCACGCTCAAGCTTAATCTCCAGAAGAATATAGTGGAACCTGCGCACGCATGCATAACTCATCAATTACATTACTATAACCTCGCTCAAGTAATAAGGGAAACTGAATATGCAAACGATCAGTAACACTCAATTGCCATTATAAGGAAAGAGTATGGTATCTTTGTTTTGATTTTTCATCAACGATTGTAGCAAGTTGTCCTCGGCCTCTTTGACGTGCTTTTTAACCAGAAATACATCTATGATATTTGTGTTAATGAACCTAATATCATAGATTATATTTTCTTTGCACTCGACGATCTTCAATCTGCATAATATATTGAGGATAATTAATTATAAATACATGCAATGAAAGAGCCGAGCTATATATAGAGACTTAATGACAGAAATAGTACTTACAGGCAGTAGCAAAAGACCGTTAATTTATCGATGGCCTTTTGATTGAAGAACGCGAAGAACTCCTCAAATGGAACACACAACAGATCAGTTCCAACGAGGTCGTGCTCCTCTTTAATGTTCAGATACAAACAATTCGTCCCCCCAGACTCTCTGCAGGTTTTCATGTACCAAGTATGGACTCTTCGCATCATCGTTGTTAGAGATTTTTCATCTTTGACGAGAGGCTTCCCGTACTCGTATCTGTGTTCGTCCACCTTCATGTATTCAGGAAGTGCATCATCAGGCAGGTAATCTTCTAGATTGCCATAACCGGCCACCATCCCCGGAACATTAGCGACGATGTTGCCGCTAGACACATTGAGAGGGGGGCACGATTGGTTTGCTTGTTCGTCGAGTTGGTCAATTTTTTTCTTAGCTGCTCGTTCTTTTGCTCTTTGATGTCTGACAGTACTTCCCGACCGCTCCGCTTGGAGATATATCTGTTCAGTAATTTGCTTATAGTTGGTTCTCGGCGGACACTTTTCCGGTTTCGTCAGGGCAGCCAGAGTGCGCTTCGCTGTCACCGGATCTACCTTCTCCTCCGGAGGTGGACGTCTCTTTGCTTTCAACCCTGCAAACCAGTCATCCACTTCGGTCTGCGCGATCTTCGCGTATTCCTCCTCGGTCCTCTCGTACGGTAACTTCTCTGGAATCTTCAGAGAAGGACCGTATCTGTATTTCCTCCCGCCTTTGGTTGTACTGCTAGACACCGGCAGAGCAGACGGAGCGGATGTCTTATTTTTTGCTTGCTTACGAGGCAGAGGAGAAGGACTACGACGCGCAGGAGCAGCCTGAGCGGCGGCGGGTCTCTTCCGCCCTTGATGACGAGGCGGAGAAGGAGGAGGCTGGCTGCTCGGGCGCGCCGGTGCAGGCGGAGAAGGAGGCGGAGTGCCGCCACGCGCCGGAGAAGGAGGCGGAGTGCCGCCACGCGTGCCCTGATCGTCACTCGCCGGAGGAGGAGGCGGTGGAGGAGGCGGAGTGCCCGACTCATGGAGGAGGAGGAGGAGGCGGAGGCGTCCTGTTCAGAAGCTTGATGAGCTCCTTCCGCCATAGGCATGGAGTCTTCACGGCAGAACCCAGCCTAGTCTCCCCTTCACCGGTAGGGTGGTCAAGCGGGAGGTCCTCAAATCCCTCCGTTATTTCATCCACCATCACCTTAGCATATCCTTCTAGAATCGGCTGGCAGTGATAAGTTGTGCCAGGTCCACTAGGATAAACTTGGCCAACAGCTGCCTTGACCTTCAAAGTCATCCATCGCGCCATAATGTGGCAACTTTGAGACTCCGTGATACCATCCACGGGATAGCGGCAGGAGCCGTCAAAACATGCTCCGGCTGAAGCAGCTCGATGGAAGCCACGCTGCTTCTCCGGGAGATGGCGGGGTAGCTTGGGGAAGCTTGGCAGGTCGCTTTTCCGCGATCTGCTGCTTCTCGTTCCTCTAGCCCCATTACCCTTTCGTGCAGCGCTGCAGTTGGTCCTGCTCAGCTTTCTTCCTCCTCTCGTGGGTTTTGTAACCCCCTGCGTCCGGAAAACCAACCTTCCACGAAAGGGAGCCTGGCGTGCCTCATGTCCGTCCAGGGTGCTCAGGATTCCCAAGGGCCATTGTGAGCTCGTCCTTCTCCCTGTTTGGAAGGAACGTCCCTCGCTGCGCTGCATCGATATAGTGTCGAAGCTTCGACCGGTATTTGCGATTTGCTCGTCATTCACTGGCACTTCCCTGTTACAGGGTCCAAGGTTCCGCCAGCCCCGAAGAACCAAGTCTGTCAACGGTCTGGCCAGTACATTGTCTCTGGTTCCATCCCTTTTTCAAGCAGGTCATGCTCAGCCTTGGACCACTTAGGCCGTGCTTTGAGGTAGCCACCTGACCCCGTGCGATGGTGAAGCTTCTTCTTCGCAGCGTTTTGCTTGTTTGTCGCTGACATCTTCTTACTCTTATCCGATGTCTTGTGGGCCACAAAGGCGGGCCAGTGATCTTTGATCTTCTCATATTTGCCGATGAATTCTAGTGTCTTATCTTTCTCGACAAACTGGTTCAGCTCTTTCCTCCACCTCCTCATTAGGGTTGCCATCTTCTTAAGAGCACAAGACTTTATTAATTGCTCTTTAACTGGCTTCTCCGGACCCTCCTCTGGCGGTAGGGTGAAATTTGCCTTCAGCTCAGTCCAAAGATCTTCTTTCTGCATATCATTGACATAAGACACCTTAGGGTCTTCCTCCTTAGGCTTATACCATTGATGGATGCTGATAGAGATCTTGTCCATAACAAGAACCCCGCACTGAGCAGAAAATGCCTTCCTTGTCCGCATGGGTTCAATTGGTTAAATGTCGTCGGTAGCGATTTCTATGATCTCAAACTTTTCATCCGAGCTCAACTTTTTCTTGGCCTCGTCTCCTTACGAAGTTGTGCTCGATCCGGAGGGCTAGAAATTATAAGGAAGAAAGACGAGAGTAATTAATATGTGTACATATACCAAAACAATGGATGCATCAATTAACTAGCCAGCACGGGCTTAACTAATATATATATACCTGGCGGACTCGGTTCGGTCACCGGAGCGATCGGACGGTCTCCTTCTGCTTGTACCTCCATTGTGTCACCGGAGCCATCATCAACATAGTCCTCTTCTTGTACCGGCATTAATGGGTCGAAGCCATCATGAACATAGCCCTCTTCTTCACCCAGTCCGGTGTCGTTGAGAAATGACGCAACTTCATCACTTCCTTGTGCGATTATGTGCCCCAACATCGCTTCTGTTTCTTCGTCTCGGGAGTGCTCCATAGTTTCTGCAAATATTTACAACATGTCAATTATTATTCAAACATGGTACAAATGGATATATATATATATATATATTAGTGGCAAACGTAGAACTAGCTAGCTAATCACAATAAGGAATCATGTTAGTTTGGGTGGCCTCGAGAGAGTTAATTTGTCGGGTAGGGGCGCGGCGGGAGGGGGTAGGAGACCAACATTGTTTTCTCTCTAGGGTTTGGGGTAGCCTCGACACAACGCTTCAAGGGTTAATTTGGGTGGCCTCGAGAGAGTTAATTTGTCGGGTAGGGGCGTGGCGGGAGAGGGTAGGAGACCAACATCTTTTCTCTCTAGGGTTTGGGTGTCCTCGAGAGTTTTGGTCGAGCGAGAGGGCCGAGGGGGGTGCTGCCGTTGTATAAGTTATCACGGTCGAGAGGGGGTATATATATCCACCGCCCCTCATGTCGAAGTTATCTCGAGGGGGTTATATCAACAACGACGCGACATACATATACATGGGAAAATAATGTTATCGTGGAGAGGGTATCGGTACCCCCCCCCCCCCTCGTGTTGAAGTTTCTTCTTTCTCCTCTATTCCTTTCTTCTTCTTCTACTCTTCTTTTTCTTCTCGCGAGAAAGGAAAATAAGGAAAAGGAAGAAAAGAGGAAGAAGAAAAAAGAAGACAAAAAAAGAGGAGAAGAAGAAAGGAATAGAGGAGAAGAAGAAAAATAGAAATTATTTTTCTTCTTCTCCTCTATTCCTTTCTTCTTCTCCTCTTCTTTTTCTTCTTATTTCTTCTTCTTATTTATTTCTGCTCTTCTTCCTCTCCTCTTCTTCTCCTCTTCTTCTCCTTTCTTCCTCTTCTTATTTTCCTTTTTCCTCTCATTCTTTTAGTATTGCTTGTTTTAAAAAAAATGTTCAAATAGAAAATTTCGAAAAAAACAAAGGTTTTGCCTAATGCATTGTTCATATGAATATACAAACATTTGCATATTTCTACAATAATTAATATAACCAAAAAAATCTATGAACAGAAAAAAACCTAACTTTTCTAAAAATACATATATGAAGAAAAACATGCTCTGAACAATTTTGAACATCTACATACACATAGCCACATACATACACATATACATTATATATATGAACAAAAAATTAAACTAATAAAAGTGAAAAAAACAGAGCCGGTGCGGCGCGGCGGCTCACAGCGGGGGTGGCTAGATGACGATGGCGACGGTGGAGGCGGCGAGGCGCCCGGCGGGGCGGGACGACGGGCAGGGCTCGGGCGGCGGCTGGGCAGGACGGGCGCTGGCTCGGGAGGCCGGCGACGAGGACAGCGCGGTTTGGGGCGACGGCCTTGGCGGCGGGCGGCAACGGCGAGGTGGAGCAGCGACGGGCGTCGAGGAGGGTCGGCGACGTCGGGGGCAAATCCGATGAGATTCTGATTTTTTGCAAAGTGTTTGCTTATATAGCAAAGCCATTGGTCCCGGTTCGTGAAACCAACCGGGACTAATACCTGCTAGTCCCGGTTGGTGCCACCAACCGGGACCAAAGGCCTCTTTTTCGGCAGCCCAAAGGGCGGGAAGCGGCGACCTTTGGTACCGGTTGGTGCCACGAACCGGTACCAATGCCCCCCCCCCCTTTAGTCCCGGTTGATGGCACCAACCGGGACCAAAGGCCCCTGTGCTGCCCGCGTCGGGGCCAAAGTTTAGTCTCACCTCGCTAGTTGAGAGGGCGCGCAGTGGTTTATAAGCCCCACTGCCGCACCCCTCTCAACCTCCTCTCCATTGCAGGCTTACAGGCCTACTTGATACTGCTATGCCTGATGGGCCTGCTCGCCCTGCTGCGGGCCTGAATCCTGGCCCAGTAGGTGGCAATTTTTTTTTTGTTTTTTTTCTTTACTTATTGTTGCTATTTTTATTTTTTTTCCAGTTTTTTTGTTTTCTGCATTATTTATTTTCTTTTGTTTTTTGCTTTATTTTTTAGTTCTTTTTGCTTTTAGTTTTATGAAAATTATAAACTTTCTGTTAGTGCCATTACTTTTCAAATTTGAAAACACTTTTTTTGTTTTTTTGTTTTCTTTCTTGCTTTATTAATTTTATTTTGTTTCTACTTACAACAGAATACTAATTGTTGTTTTTTTATTTTGAGTTATTCATTATATATATTATTTTTTTTTTTGCTTTATTTTTCAATTCTTTTTGCTTTTAGTTTTAGGAAAATTATAAAAAATTTGTTAGTGCCATTAGTTTTCAAATTTGAAAACACTATTTTTGTTTTTTTGTTTTCTTTCTTGCTTTATTTATTTTATTTTTTTTCTACTTTAAACAAAAAACTTATTGTTGCTATTTTTAATTATTACGAGGGCCGAACCATCAGACATTAAAGCATTTCGAATGGACTCTGAAAAAGTTGAAAGTTGGCATGGTATCATACTCGCTGCCATTACAAAGTTGGCATGGTATCATCATAATAGTTATGGAGAAAGTCTTCGCTTTTTCTTCGCTTGTGTCATTTCCTTATTGCGCCGTAACCATGGATAATCTTCATCGTTTATCGTGATCTTTGGGGTCAGCCTTGACTTTGAACTGAGGAATTTCATTAAACTTTTCATAATCTTCAGACATGTCTATCTTGTCCTCCACTCCCACGATGTCCCTTTTTCCTGAAAGAACTATGTGGCGCTTTGGCTCATCGTATGATGTATTCGCTTCCTTATCTTTTCTCTTTCTCGTCTGGTAGACATGTCCTTCACATAGATAACCTGTGCCACATCATTGGCTAGGACGAACGGTTCGTCAGTGTACCCAAGATTTTTCAGATCCACTGTTGTCATTCCGCATCGTGGGTCTACCTGCATTCCCGCCTCCTGACAGATTGACCCATTTGCACTTAAACAAAGGGACCTTACAATCATGTCCGTAGTCAAGTTCCCATATGTCCAGTATGGAACCATAATATGTGTCCTTTCCCCTCTCGGTTGTTGCATCAAAGCGGACACCGCTGTTTTGGTTGGTGCTCTTTTGATCTTGGTCAATCGTGTAAAATGTATTTCCATTTATCTCGTATCCTTTCCAAATCAATACAGTCAAAGATGGTCCCTGGACAACAAGTACAGCTCATCACAAACAGTGTTGTCACCTCCGATACGTGCTTCCAACCAACTGCTGAAAGTCCCGATGTGTTCACATGTAATCCATCGTCAGACCGCCTCCAGGTGTTTGGAGCGCAGACTGTTCTTGTGTTCATCGACATAAGGGGTCACTAAGGTAGAGTTCTGTAAAACTGCGTAGTGTGCTTGAGACCAAGAATATCTGTCCCTACATATTATTGAGTCCCTTCCAAGCGTGCCTTTTCGGTCAGTCTCCCCTCATACCGCAATTTAGGAGACCTATCTTCTTAAGGCCAGGAATGAAGTCAACACAAAACCCGATGACATCCTCTCGTTTGATGGCCCATGGAGATGCTTCCTTCTCGCCTAAGCGGTTACGGACATATTTCTTTAGGACTCCCATGAACCTCTCAAAGGGGTACATATTGTGTAGAAATACGGGGCCCGGAATGACAATCTCGTCAACTAGATGAACTAGGACGTGCATCATGATATTGAAGAAAGATGGTGGGAACACCAGCTCGAAACTGACAAGACATTGCACCACATCACTCCTTAGCCTTGGTATGATTTCTGGATCGATCACCTTCTGAGAGATTGCATTGAGGAATGCACATAGCTTCACAATGGCTAATCGGACGCTTTCCGTAGAAGCCCCTCAATGCAACCGGAAGCAGTTGCGTCATAATCACGTGGCAGTCATGAGACTTTAGGTTCTGGAACTTTTTCTCTGGCATATTTATTATTCCCTTTATAGACGAGAAGCCAGTCGGGACCTTCATACTGATCAGGCATTCAAAGAAGATTTCTTTCTCTTCTTTCGTAAGAGCGTAGCTGGCAGGACCATCATACTGCTTCAGAGGCATGCCCTCTTTTTCGTGCAAGCGTTGCAGGTCCTCCCGTGCCTCAGGTGTATCTTTTGTCTTGCCATACATGCCCAAGAATCCTAACAGGTTCACGCAAAGGTTCTTCGTCACGTGCATCACGTTGATCGAAGAGCGGACCTCTAGGTATTTCCAGTAGGGTAGGTCCCAAAATATAGATTTCTTCTTCCACATGGGTGCGTGATTCTCAGCGTCAGTCGGAACAGCTAGTCCGCCGGGACCCTTTCCAAAGATTACGTGTAAATCATTGACCATAGCAAGTACGTGATCACCGGTACGCATGGCGGGCTTCTTCCGGTGATCCGCCTCGCCTTTGAAATGCTTGCCTTTCTTTCGACAGTGATGGTTGGTCGGAAGAAATCGACGATGGTCCAGGTACACATCTTCCTGCAGCTTGCCAGGTATATACTATCGGTGTCAAGTAAACTTGCGTGCATGCGTGATATCCCTTGTTTGTCTGTTCTGAAAGGTTACTGAGAGCGGGCCAATCGTTGATGGTCACGAACAGCAACACCTTTAGGTTAAATTCCTCCTGTTTGTGCTCATCCCACGTACGTACACCGTTTCCATTCCACAGCTGTAAAAGTTCTTCAACTAATGGCCTTAGGTACACATCAATGTCGTTGCCGGGTTGCTTAGGGCCTTGGATGAGAACTGGCATCATAATGAACTTCCGCTTCATGCACATCCAAGGAGGAAGGTTGTACATACATAGAGTCACGGGCCAGGTGCTGTGATTGCTGCTCTGCTCCCCGAAAGGATTAATGCCATCCGCGCTTAAAGCAAATCATACGTTCCTTGGCTCACTTGCAAACTCATCCCAGTACTTTCTCTCGATTTTTCTCCACTGCGAAACGTCGTGGTGCTCTCAACTTCCGTCTTTCTTACGGTCCTCACTATGCCATCGCATCAACTTGGCATGCTCTCCGTTTCTGAACAGACGTTTCAACCGTGGTATTATAGGAGCATACCACATCACCTTCGCAGGAACCCTCTTCCTTCGGGGCTCGCCATCAACATCACGAGGGTCATCTCGTCTGATCTTATACCGTAATGCACCGCATACCGGGCATGCGTTCAGATCCTTATGCGCACGCGTAGAGGATGCAGTCATTATGGCATGCATGTATCTTCTGCACCTCCAATCCTAGAGGGCATACGACCTTCTTTGCTGCGTATGTATGTCTTGTCGGGCAATTCGTTATCCTTTGGAAGCTTCTTCTTCAATATTTTCAGTAGCTTCTCAAATCCTTTGTCGAGCACAGCACTCTACGCCTTCCACTGCAGCAATTCCAGATGCAGTACCGAGCTTTGTGTTGCCATCTTCGCAATTGGGGTACAACACTTTTTTGTGGTCCTCTAACATGCGATCGAACTTCAGCTTCTCCTTTTGACTTTCGCATTGCGTCCTTGCATCGACAATGACCCTGCGGAGATCATCATCATCTGGCACATCGTCTGGTTCCTCTTGATCTTCAGCTTAGCCCGTTGCAGCATCATCGTGCACATCGTCTGGTTCCTCTTGATGTTCAGTAGCATCACCGTATTCAGGGGGCACATAGTTGTCATCGTACTCTTCTTCTTCGCCGTCTTCCATCATAACCCCTATTTCTCCGTGCCACGTCCAAACATTATAGTGTGGCATGAAACCCTTGTAAAGCAGGTCGGTGTGGAGGATTTTCCGGTCGAGTAAGACTTCGTATTCCCACATATAGGGCATGGACAACACATAAAACCATTCTGCTTATTTGCCTCAGCCACTTCGAGAAAATCATGCACGCCCTTAATGTACTCGGAGGTGTGTCTTGAACCGTACATTATATATAATTAAGTGTGTCAAAAATCATTACAGAACATCATGAATAGATAATTAAGTGACCAAATTAATAGAAGTTCATCATCACATTAAAACCAAAGTACATACATAGTTCTCATCTAACAACATAAAGCTCTGCAGAGCATCTAAATTAATTAAACCATACACTTTGAAACTATGTAAAACATTTCAATGCGAAAACAAATGCGATCATAATCGCAACCAATGTAACAACTGATCGAACGGCATAATGATACCAAGCCTCGGTATGAATGGCATATTTTCTAATCTTTCTAATCTTCAAGCACATTGCATCCATCTTGATCTTGTGATCATCGACGACATCCGCAACATGCAACTCCAATATCATCTTCTCCTCCTCAATTTTTTTAATTTTTTCCTTCAACAAATTGTTTTCTTCTTCAACTAAATTTAACCTCTCGATAATAGGGTCGGTTGGAATTTCCGGTTCAACAACCTCCCAGATAAATAAAATCGATGTCACGTTTGGTCGGCATAATTATCATAAACAATAAATGAACCAATAGTTATGAAAAGATAATATATACCACATCCGAATCATAGACAGGACGAGGGCCGACCGGGGCGGATACCAAAACCATCGCACTATATAAGATGCAATAATAAAAGTAAGAAAATTATACAAGTATCTATATAAACATACAAGTAAGAATTTTTTTCCTTTCGTAAAGAAGATAAGATAAGAACAAGAGGCTCACCACGGTGGTCTTTGGCGGCAGATCGGTGCCGATCAACGACGGTGAAGACGGGACGGACGTGACGGACCGCTAAACCTAGACAAATATTAAGGAAAATGGAGCTTGGAGGTCGAGCTTGGAGAGGAGAAAGCTTAAGTAGTGTGGCTCGGGCATTCCATCAAACACCTTGTGTGCATAGGAGGTGAGCTAGAGCACCACAAAGCTCTCCCCTCGCCTGCCACGAAAAACAGAGCACTGGGAGTGCTCTGCTCGCGGGCGAGGGGTATATATAGTCAACTAATTGGTCCCGGTTGGTGACTTGAACCGGGACTAAAGGGTAGCCTTTGGTCCCGGTTCGTCCCACCAACCGGGACCAATGGTGGTGGGCCAGGAGCGAGGCCCATTGGTCCCGGTTCGTCCCACCAACCGGGACCAAAAGGTCCAGACGAACCGGGACCAATGGCCCACGTGGCCCGGCCGGCCCCCAGGGCTCACGAACCGGGTCCAATGCCCTGGATTGAACCGGGACTAATGGGCTGGCCGGGCCTGGACCATTGCCCTGTTTTCTACTAGTGCCAGCATCGGATATTGAGATTTTATGAAGTCACCACACGCGCCTTGTAGTCCATGGAACGTCTTCTGCCACTGAACGAACATCGTCGGAAGCCTGAAATTAATTCAGAAATATTGCGAGCACCTGTCAAGTCTAGGGCTTGAACACCTGACGGCTTTCAGCTTGACCTGAAGCTTGGTTGTGAATCATTCATAAGTGTTTCATTTGCTTCCTCAAAATGTTCTTTCTAAAAAAAGTGCGTAGGTCCTTGGCTTGGAGAACCAAGCATCTTAGGAGGCGTTTGGTAGCCTGCTAAACACTCAACCAAGCCCGCGCGGTGTAAAAATAGCCCATTTGTTAGTCTGGCCTGCATACAAATCTTGGTCCGCATGATATTTAAAACATCTCCCAGCTAGGTCCGCTAGGAACGGTCGAATCAGTGTTTCCTCTCAGCCAGGCTCGTGCCGTGTAGGGGGGATGCGGTGCCTAGCTCATGCGACTAGGGAGATATCGCGAGCGCGCGCGGCCCCGAAAATGTGGTGGGAGGAATTGGGTCACCTCCCACCGAGTCGGTCGCCTATTGAGCCTCCTTCCGCTCACCACCAAAACCCTTACCACCATCCGCTCCCCTTCGAGCTCTTTGTCCCACTCGGATTCTTCATCGGCGAGTAGGTAAGTGGCGCGCCTTCTTTGGCTGATGGTAGATGGCAGCGGCGATTTGTCTTCCTCCTCTTCTCTAACCTGTTCTGCGCCTCCACCCGGCTTCATGATGGGTGTAAGTTAGACCACTCCCTCCTCCCTACTTGTTCGATATGAGATCTGTGAACATGTAGTAGGAGTACATCTGTGAGCATGTGGTAGCATTGTAGATTGTCGATCTGTGAGCATGTGATGTTGTGGTAGATAGTGGTGATGGATTTTTAGCATGCCAGGTTTTCCTTGTAGACTTGGAAGATGTTGATGTTATTTCCCGTGTTGGTTTTGATGATACTATGGTAAATGTGGTACTAGCTTGTGAATCACATCGCGGTTAGCTCACATACCACCTGTTAAGCTTCCTAACATTCAAATCACAACAAACCACGTTGTGTTTATTTCCAAGGACCACCCCTAGGATGTTGAGTTTCTCAACGCTCCCATCTAGAACTACTTGTAGATGCAGGAGATAGTCTCATATGGGATGGCTACCGGCAAGCATACCATGGGTTTTAGTGAGCCTCACGGTTCGCCTACGCATGCATGAGTATCCGGACCTCCCAGGAATCAGAGATTATCATCCTTGATGCTCCAGAGAAGGCTACTAGTTAATCATGTTCATGTGATTCATGGGAAGAGGAAGAGGGGTTGCCTGATGAACGAGGAGATGAACGTCTTTAGAAACATGACTAAGGCCATCAAGGAGGTGCCAACTGTCATTAGGAAGAGCAAGCTTGTTGATTTCCACCCTTCCTTGTATAGCGCCGGCATGGATCAAGGTTGCTTTGGTCAGGAGGCTCTGATGGTGGCTCTTAGCCACCTTCTGTACAACAGGGGCACATGGTCTTGGGCTCGTTCGCATAGGGGAAGAACATGGGGTGCTCTAGATTGGGAGTTTGGCTAGGTAAGCACGACCAATAGTGTTGTTTTGGGTCGTGGTGGTGGTGGTGACAGCGTGCATGATGATGACAGAAGACGACGACGATAATGACGATGATGATGTACATTTTTTGGTAGCTAGGTCATCAAAATTGATAATGTCGTGTATATTCTCATGAGGTGGTATATAGTAATCCCACATGGTGATGGTGAACTTGCGGTGATAGGATCACACCATATTTTTCGATGTTTCGGTAGGATGATACCATATTCAGTAAATGTTGGGTACGTAGTCTTTATGTGGGAGTGAATGTATTTTTTAAAAGGTTTTTCTAAGTCTCAAACGCTTGAAATTTCTTAGATATCAATAGATTTAGAAAAGTGTAACTTATTTCCCTGAGCAGTGCACCTTGCACTTTCCTAGAAAAGTGCAAGTTGCATTTTTTCACTATACTAAATTGATAGTTTTCTGAATTAATCGGGACTTAAGATAAAATTCTCCATCCAATTGATCCCATAATTGTTGCCCTAATTATATAACTTTCGCAATGCTGTGATAAATTTAATTTGAATCCATGAAAATTTTCTTTCTCATTCATAATAACATTTGTCCTCCACGGGCTATTTTTTATTCCAAAATTATTTGAACTATATTGTATAGACTAATGAAATTGTGATTCTATGTTTTAGAGTCTACTTCCACCTAGACAATATTTCTTTTGTTTCTTGAGATGTAAGATCTGGAGAAGCTGATGTAATTCTAAACATCAAGCTAATTAAGGATGAGAGTGGGATTACTTTAACTCAATCTCACTACGTTGGGAATGTCTGGAGTCGGCTTGGTTTTATCGATAGCAAGACTTCTCCAACACCTTATGATCCTAGTGTGACACTTCAAAAGAACATGAAAGAAATGAAAGATCAACTAAGATACTCTCGAATTATAGATTCACTCATGTTTTTAGCTAGGTCAACATGGCCAAATATTGTGGTCTCTCGCGACAAAAATTAGCATTCACCTCTAGCTCATGAAACACAATTTCCCAAAAACAATAGAATTGTTTGTCTGTTGTCTTGATGATGATTTGCTGAGTGGTTTTATAGTGGTGAGGAGACTTATCTTCTTAATTAATCGATGAGGCAAAACGTTTGCCTCCGTTTTGGATATTACGGAAATTGCTAATGGAGCTCGAGCTCCATGGAGCCCTTAATTTGAAAAATTCAAAACTCAAACTTTTAGATTTAAATAATCTGAAAAAATCACTCTAAAATATCCAAATATTTTCTACGTGAGCTACACTATAATTACAAAATCAAGTATTTCTAGCACTTGTTCTACTATAAAAGTATATGATTTTGTATTTTGTATAGCTCACCCACGTATTCATGATGAATTTGCATACAATCTAGTATGCACCTATAAGTACTTGTGTATTGATTTTATTCAAACTTAGGAAGTTGATATTTGAGAATTCCAGGCTCCATGGAGCCCAAGCAAAAAATCCACTCTCCTCATATATTACCCTTATATAAAAAGAGAATAGTTAGATCTAATCTTCATCCCTCTTTTTTTGGCGGGTAGATCTGATCACCATCCTGATGTCCTTTAGAATTCATGAAATTTTGTGAAGGCGATGTCACGAAGCAAAATACAACAAAGGTCCTGGAAAAACGTTTTATATAAAATGATAAGATTACACGTTTTATAACTACTTCGTTGTAAAACTCCCCTATTGGATAAGTACACAACGAAAATTTAGAAGAAATCCCATCCAGATAACCACCTTGCTGAATACAGTACTTGAATTACACTTTGAAGACAGACAAGTCACACGCTAGATGGACCGATTTAAATTTTCTTAATATGAATCCATAGATTACAGGGAAATATGATCGAGTCTAGCTTTTTTATTAAAACGCAGAAAGTAGAGGATTCGAACAATCGAACTTAACGAAATAACTTAAAAACATTTCCTGATTCACTTGAACGCAACCCATAATTCTAGAGCCTCAGGGTCAGATCAATCCCGTCGGCACTCTCTTCCTGATCCACATACGCACACCTTGCTGGTCTCCACGGTGACCTCCATCTCGAGTCCCACGGTAGCAGCGGGTCACACGCCACGACACAGCAGATGACGGTTGAACCAGAGAAAGCCCGGTACCAGTATGCCATTGCCACTGCAGCGAAGGAGGCATGAAGCTGACCGAGGGTAATGGACGGCAAACAGATTCTCATGGAGGTAAGCTCTGCCCAAGGCGGTGGTGTCCTCCGGCAAGCCAGATCTTGGCGCCGACGGCAGCGCTGGAGGGACGGTCTATGCGTGCCTTCTTGTTGACGGGGCCGGGTGGCGCCCACAGGTGCCTGTGCACCACCTGGTGCCCGGACCGCCCCTGCACGGTGGTAAAAGTGCGCGGGCAGTACTCGCACTTGAACCTGGCCTTCTGCACCTCGTTGCTGGAAGTCGATGACGCCGTGCGAGACGACGTTTGGCTCGTGTACCCTGCCTTGCCATCCTCGGCACGGGTGGCCAGCGGCAGGGACTTGTCGTTGTCGGCAGGGAAGGTGGACACGGAGGAACCAGAGGACTCCATTTTGCAGATGCTCCAGATGAGACGTACTACTGATCTTGTTGTGTGCTTGACTGCTTGCTTGCAGTACTCCACGGTGGAGGTTTTATAGTTACGGAGCAGGATGTGGGATTGGCTAAGATTGGAAGAAAACATGCTGGTGGCGTTATTTCTAGCAGTGCAATCATTCTCATAATTCTCTACAATTACTCGTATATTTATGGCCTCCCAATTAAATGTATTTTCTTTTTACCTTTTTTTGGATTGATTGAAATGTATTTTCCCTTGATGACAATAGGAATTCAATTTGCATCCCTTTTGGTTTTGGGCCACTAGAGGCCCAGTTTTGTTTAGTCCAATTTCCCCTTCCGGCCAACGTGCTAGAACGGTCCATTATTTAGTAGCCCATTGTAGCCAAAGCTCATTTTTAAGTGGGCCAGTAAATCCACAACCGATATATATCAAGCACGTGCAATAATTTTTGAGAAATGGTCTAGAAAGTTACTTAAAATTATTACATAATCTCATAAATATATAATTAAGTTACAAAATGTGTTTACACATAAAATTATGACATATATCTAAGAGCTCAGGAAACGACAAGTTCACCAACAGAATCACCATTTCGACGGAGATTTGAGAAGGGGGTTTACCCTAGGCATTTGCATACCAGAAGCGAGAGAATATGACCAATCAACTCTCGCTTCTTTCTGACTTCCTCCATCTCTTATTTTGTTTCGATGATCACCTGCATGTTTTCCTCTTCGTTGCTTCCTCGAGATGTTGACTGCATCTCATAACCCAGCTTCACCTGTCTTTTAGCCAGTAGTTGACCCTCGAGAACTTTAGCTGTTGGTGACTTTGACGATTGCATCTAATCTACCATTATGCGGGCATGTGCATGTGGCACTCCTCTAGGAGGTTACCTTGGAAATCACCTCAAATCCCTAGTTGCGGCATGTATACGGGGGAAGTAGACAATTAAGAGGTAATGCTATGTGAAGGATCGCTCACCGTGGTAAATTACTCAATCACCTAACCATGTGGCAGGGAGCCAACTACTACAAGTGGTCGATAGTTTAACGCAATTAAACGTCATCAAGTACTGCCATGTAAATTATTATTATTTTGGCGGGGTAAAAAAAGTTTTATTCCTCAGAAATTGTGTTACAGTTCGCTAAAACAAGATGCGTGATACTGTCTAGAACACGGCGCAACCAACAGGCGGTGCTACCTCCAGAGCGACCAATATTAGCTAGACTATGAGCAACCCTATTTTGGTGACGATCAATCTTCTGCGGAATAAAACCACGCGATTCTAGAAGCTTCTTGATTTCTATCATGAGATGTCCATATGCAGATATGTGGAGAGAGTCATCCGTCAGCGCCGCCACCACGATAGAGCTATCAGATTGAATCACTATAGGAAGATCAGATTGTTGCACACTGAATGAGACTCCTTCCAGGACAGCACTGATTTCAGACTCAAGGGCATCCTTGCAATGAAATAAATAGCGGTAGGCGGAGAAGATGATTGCGCCTTCCGAATTTCTTAGTATCATACCTGAACCTGCCTGCCCGGACTCCTTGACAAAGCTCCATCCACCGATAAGGCCACCCATCCCAGAGGTGGTTTTGGCCATGGTTTAATTTGCTTCTGAATGAGAACCGAACTGCATGGCGTGTCAACTACACGCATCTTCCCTTTGATTATATCTTCCATACCATACCTTTGAGCTTGGCTATATGAACTTAAGTAGCTTAGGAGGAACGACCTTGAGATCTCTGGTGGTGGAATCATCTTGTCATGAAGCATATCATTGCGCAGACTCCAAATCCGCCATAGCAAGATAATAATCATAGCACGAACTTCCTCGTGATCGGCCAGGATGCCGAACAGCCATTCCTTGCCCGTATCCACAAACTTCTCCTCCGGCAGCGGCCAGACTTGGCGCATCAATTCCCAAAGCTCCAGCGATCTTGGGCAGATTACCAGTGCATGGAATGTATTGTCCTCCGTCTCTTCGCATTCCCGACATGCAGCATGCACTGGGATATGGTGTCTTGTTTTGCATTCATTTGTTGGGAGCGCATCTACAGCCACTCTCCACGCAAAGGAACGCATTTTGTTTGGAACTCTGGCCTGCCAAATAAGATTCCAGCAGGGACTGTCTCCCTCGGGCCTCACGCTGCAAGCTCCATTGCCATGCATTTGCACGAGTTCTTGCATGGCCAGGTGGTAAGCGGATTTGACACTAAACTGGCCGTACTTTCCAGGGAACCAGGATAGAAAATCCTCCTCTTGACTTGGAGAGGTTCTAATCGCTCTAATTACTTGCACATCTGCTGGGATAAAGAAGTTGTTCAGTAGCTCTATATCCCACCTCCCATTGTCCTGGATAAAATCTGACACTTTATTAGCCGACATCGCCCTTTAGCAGAAATTGGCCTCATGGATGGGCCTCTTGGAACCCATGAATCCCGCCAAACTTTAATCATTTTTCCGTTGCCAACTCGCCAAATCATGCCCTTCTTAATTAGTTCCAGACCATGTTCAATGCCATACATTACCAGTAAACACCGTGGCAACCAATAAGCCCATGGGGTAATATTTTGCTCTGAGTAGCCGTGCAACCAAGCTTTCTGGATTCATAAGAAGTCTCCATGCTTGCTTGGCCAAAAGGGCCTGGTTGAAAGCCCTCATATCTCTAAAACCCATGCCCCCCATAGACTTTGGCAGTATCATTTTATCCCATGCCATCTTCCTCTTTCCCGCTTCGACACCCCACCAGTATTGCCTAATGAGGCGAGTCAATTCATCGCAAACTGACAAGGGTAGCTTGAACACACTCATAGTATATGTAGGTATTGCTTGTGCTACTACCTTTATCAGAATTTCCTTGCTGGCCATAGACATATATTTCTCACTCCAATCTACTAGTCTTTTTGCGAGTTTCGCTAGCAAGGGCTGCAAAATACCCTTACTCATTCTGCCTTCTGGAACCGGTAAGCCCAAATACTTGGGGTCAAACACCTCCTGTGTTATATCAAGAATGCTCTTGATTTCATCTGAGATTGACACTTGACAATTGTCAGAGAACAAGATGGAACACTTGGCCGGGTTTATAAGTTGTCCCGTCGCACTTGCATACGTGCTCAACACCTCTTTGACAATCATAGCTTGGTCAGATCTCACTTTAAAGAAAAGGAGTCTATCATCTGCAAACAATAGATGGGATATTGCCGGAGCCATTTTGCAGATCTTCAAAGCTTTCAACCCCTCATCACGTATAGCTTTATTGAACAAAGCAGAGAGTGCATCAGCCACAAAAAGGAATAAAAAAGGGGATAGAGGGTCACCCTGTCGAAGACCACGAGACGGTGAGAATTGATCCAGGAGCTTCCCATTAAACTTGACAGAGTACTTGACAGATTTCACACACACCATTATACCCAAGTAGAAGAAAATCCCCATTTAAGAAATGCTCTCTCAAGAAATCCCAGTCCACTCTATCGTAAGCTTTTGAGAGATCCAATTTATATGCACAATCTGAATCCTCCTGATGCGAGGTTTGAATATGATGGATACACTCAAAGGCGATGATAGTATTATCAGATATTAACCGACCTGGGATGAACGCGCTCTGATGTTCAGAGATTAAATTCGTCAACAAGGGACGGAGACGGTTAACCAAGCACTTCGACACTACCTTATAAACCATATTACATAGGCTTATTGATCGGAAATCCTTCAAATCCTCTGGCGATGAGACTTTAGGAATCAGAACAATTGTCGTGTCGTTAACACCGGGTGGCATATAACATGTGGAGAGAAATTCCAACACTGCGGCGGTAATGTCGTTCTTCAGAACTTCCCAATTGCGCTGAAAACACCGAGCCGGGAAACCATCAGGCCCAGGTACTTTCATTGGACCGATCTGGAATAAGGCATTTGCGACTTCCTTCTGAGAGAAGGGGGCATCCAGGAGTCATTCATTTGCTGAGTTACTTTTGCCTCAATACACCCAAGAAGCCCATCTAGATCAAGAGTTGGGTCCTTGGTAAAAAGTTCCTGGAAGTATGATTTCGCCATAAGCTCCAACGTGCTTGGTGAAGAACACCACGATCAATTATATTTACGTGAGCGATGGATTAAATTCTTCCTCGCCCTCCAAACCGCTTTCCTATGAAAATATTGTGTGTTTCGGTCTCCTTCCTTAAACCACATGATCCTAGATCTTTGCAACCACATCATTTATTCTCTATAAAGCAGCTCGTCCAGCATATACATCTTCTCTTTAATAGCCGACATGTCTGCATTATTGATCTGGAGCGTTTCCAATTCAGCTCTTAGAGCATCAATCTGCTTCGAAACTTGACCGAATTGTATTTTGCTCCACTCCCGCAGGTCCTTCATTACATCCTTTAAGTTTGCTACAACCTCACCCAGGTTGCGAGCGCTCCATTTGGTCCATGCTTTTGCGATGACTCCTGGTAGCGCAGCATGTCGCTCCCACATGATCTTGTACCTACTGCCGCTGCTTCCTCTTTATCTCTCTCCAAGGTTTCAACTTCAAGGAGCAGGCGCAGTGATCCGAAGCCTCATCAGCACAGCATCTGTCCAACCTCACCTGGACATTTCTTCTAGCAACCTGGTTGTTATTGTATGTATAAGGCATTCTAGTGAACACCAAGTCAATCAATTCACAGAGTTGCAGGCACTCCCGAAATGCTTCCATCTGAGATGAGCTGCGTTCCGTCCTTGAAAGGTGCTCGTGTTTCCACATGCATTCATTATAATCAACACAAACTACCCAAGGGACATTCGACAAAGATTGAAGCCTAGTTAGGTGAACCCACATGAGCCTGCGGTTTTCTACTCTAGGTTCCCCGTAAACAAACACTAGTAGAAAATAGGGCTTTCGTCCAGGCCGGGTAAGCCCATTAATGTTGGTTCACTCACGAACCAGGACCCATGGGGGCATCGGTCCTGGTTCGTGAGGCCAGGGGGCCGACCAGGCCTCGGGGACAATGGTCTCAGTTAAATGGGCCCCTTTGGTCCTGGTTCCACACACGAACCGGGACCAATGGGCCTCGCTCCTGGCCCTGAACCATTGGTCCCGGTTTGTAGCTGGAACCGGGACCAAATAGGGTTCTTTAGTCCCGGTTCCAGCCACGAACGGGGACCAACGAGATGCCTATATATACCCCCTTGCCCGCGAGCAGAGCAGTGGAGTGCTCTGTTTTTTGACCGGCCGTGGGAGAGCTTTGTGGTGCTCTAGCTCACCTTCTATGCACATGAGGTGTTCGATGAAATGCCCGAGCCACTCTTAAGCTTTCTCCTCTTGAAGCTCCTTGTCCAAGCTCCGTTTTCCTCAAGATTTGTCTAGGTTTGGTGGTTCGTCTTGTCCCGTCCCTGTCCTCACCGCCGTCGATCGCCCACGCCGATCTCTTCGCCGGCACCACCGCGCTGAGCCTCTTGATATTATCTTCTTTCTAAAAGAAAAAAGTTCTTACTTATATGATTTAGATAGATACTTGTGTAATTTTCTTATTTTATTATTCTTTGTTATTGTATAGTGTGATGGTTTTGGTATCCGCCTCTGTCGGCCCTCGTCCTGTCTATGATTTGGATGTGGTATATTTATTATCTTTTATAACTATTTGTTTCATTTAGTGTTTATGACAATTATGCCGACCAACGTGACATAGATTTTTTATCTAGGAGGTATGTGAACCGGAAATTCCAACCGACCCTATTGTCGAGAGGTTAAATTTAGTTGAAGAAGAAAACAATTACTTGAAGGAAATTTAAAAAAAAAATTGAGGAGAAGATGATATTGAAGTTGCATGTTATGGATGTAAATGCGATGATCACAAGATCAAGATGGATGCAATGCGCTTGAAGATTAGAAAGATTAGAAAATATGCCATTCATATTGAGGCTTGGTATCATTATGCCATTGGATGAATTGTTAACTTAGTTGCGATTATGATTGTATTTCTTGTTGCATTGAAATGGTTTAGATAGTTTCAATGTATAGTTTAATTAGATGCTCCGGAGAGCTATATGTCGTTCAATGAGAACTATGTATGTACTTTGGTTTTAATGTGATGATGAACTTCTATTAATTTGGTCACTTCTATATTCATGATGTTCTGTAATGGTTTTTGACACACTTAATTATATATAATGCACGCAGATGAACCAGCAAGGGATGTACGGTAATGCATTTAACCTCCGAGTACATTAAGAGGCGTGCATAATTTTCTCAAAGTGGCTGAGGCAAACAAGCAAAATGGTTTAAATGTGTTGTCCATGCCCTATATGTGGGAATACGAAGTCTTACTCTGACCAGAAAATCCTTCACACCCACCTGCTTTATAAGGGTTTCATGCCACACTATAATGTTTGGACCAAGCACGGAGAAAGAGGGGTTATGATGGAAGCCACCAAAGAAGAAGAGGATGATGGCAACTATGTGCCCCTTGAATACAGTGATGCTGCAACGGGGGAAGCTGAAGATCGGGAGGAACCAGACGATGTGCCCGATGATGATCTTCGCCGGTTCATTGTTGATGCAAAGAGACAATGTGAAAGTGAAAAGGAGAAGTTGAAGTTCGATCGCATGTTAGAGGATCACAAAAAAGGGTTGTACCCCAATTGCGAAGATGGCAACACAAAGCTCGGTACCACATTGGAATTGCTGCATTGGAAGGCATAGAATGGTGTACGACAAAGGATTTGAGAAGCTACTGAAATATTAAAGAAGAAGCTTCCAAAGGATAACGAATTGCCCGACAGTACGTACGCAGCAAAGAAGGTTGTGTGCCCTCTAGGATTGGAGGTTCAGAAGATGCATGCATGTCCTAATGACTGCATCCTCTATCGCGGTGCATACGAGGATTTGAACACATGCCCGGTATGTGGTGCATTGCGATATAAGATCAGACGACATGACCCTGGAGATGTTGATGGCGGGCGCCCTAGGAAGAGTCATGCCAAGGTGATGTGTTATGCTCCTATAATTCCATGGTTGAAACCTCTGTTCAGAAAAAAAGAGCAAGCCAAGTTGATGCGATGGCATAGAGAGGACCATAAAAAAGATGGGAAGTTGAGAGCACCCGCTGACGGGTTGCAGTGGAGAAAAATCGAGAGAAAGTGGGGGGGGGGGGACTTTGCAGGTGACGCAAGAAACGTATGGTTTGGAATAAGCGTGGATGGCATTAATCCTTTTGGGGAGCAGAGCAGCAATCATAGCACCTGGCCCGTGACTCTATGTATCTATAACCTTCCTCCTTGGTTATGCATGAAGCGGAAGTTCATTATGATGTCAGTTCTCATCCAAGGCCCGAAGCAACCCAGCAATGACATTGATGTGTACCTAAGGCCATTAGTCGAAGAACTTTTACAGTTGTGGAATGGAAAAGGTGTACGTGTGTGGGATGAGCACAAACAGCAGGAATTTGACCTACATGCATTGTTGTTTGTAACCATCAATAATTGGCCTGCTCTCAGTACCTTTCAGGACAGACAAACAAGGGATACCACGCATGCACGCACTGTTTCGATGACACCGAAAGTATATATCTGGACAAATGCAGGAAGAATGTGTACCTGGGGCATCGTCGATTTCTTCCGACAAACCATCCATGTCGAAAGAAAGGCAAGCATTTCAAAGGCAAGGCAGATCATCGGAAGAAGCCCACCGTCCGTACTGGTGATCACATACTTTCTATGGTCAATGATTTACAAGTAATCTTTGTAAAGGGTCTCGGCGGACTATCTGTTCTGAATGACGCTGAGGGACGTGTACTCATGTGGAAGAAGAAATCTATATTTTGGGGCCTACCCTATTGGAAAGACCTAGAGGTCCGCTCTGCAATCGATGTGATGCACGTGATGAAGAATCTTTGCATGAACCTGCTAGGATTATTGGGCATGTATGGGAAGACAAAAGATACACAGGAGGCACGGGAGGACCAGCAACATGTGCACGAAAAAGATGGCATGCCTCCAAAGCAGTATGAAGGTCCTGCCAGCTACGCTCTTACCAAAGAAGAGAAGGAAATCTTCTTTGAATGCCTGCTCAGTATGAAGGTCCCGTCTGGCTTCTCGTCCAATATAAAGGGAATAATAAATATCCTAGAGAAAAAGTTCCAGAACCTAAAGCTCATGACTGCCACGTGATTATAATGCAACTGCTTTCGGTTGCATTGAGGGGGCTTCTAACAGAAAACGTTTGATTAGCCATTGTGAAGTTATGTGCATTCCTCAATGCAATCTCTCAGAAGGTGATCGATCCAGAAATCCTACCATGGTTTTGGAGAGATGCGGTATAATGTCTTGTTAGTTTCGAGCTGGTGTTTCCACCATCCTTCTTCAATATCATGACGCACGCGTCCTAGTTCATCTAGTCGACGAGATTATCGTTCTGGGCCCTGTATTTCTACACAATATGTTCCCCTTTGAGAGGTTCATGGGAGTCTTAAAGAAATATGTTCGTAACCGCGCTAGGCCAGAAGGAAGCATCTCCATGGGCCATCAAACAGAGGAAGTCATTGGGTTTTTTGTTGACTTCATTCCTGACCTTAAGAAGATTGGTCTCCCTGCGGTATGAGGGGAGACTGGATGGAAAAGGCACGCTAGGAGCAGACTCAATAATATGTAGGGACGGGCATTCTTGGTCTCAAGCACACTACACAGTTCTACAGAATTCTACCTTGGTGACCCCGTATGTCAATGAACACAAGAATATTCTGCGCTCCAAACACCCGGAGGAGTGACGTCTGGATTACATGTGAACACATCAGGACTTTCGGCAGTTGGTTGCAAACATGTCTCATGGGTGACAACACTGTTTCTGATGAGCTTTACTAGTTGCCCAGGGGACCATCTTCGACTGTATTGACTTACAAAGGGTACGAGATAAATGGGAATACATTTTACACGATCGCCCAAGATCAAAAGAGCACCAACCAAAACAGCAGTGTCCGCTTTGATGCAGCAACCAAGAAGGGAAAGGACACATATCATTGTTACATAGTGGACATATGGGAACTTGGCTATGGACATGATTTTAACGTCCCTTTGTTTCAGTGCAAATGGGTCAATCTGTCAGGAGGAGGAGTATAGGTAGACCCACAGTACGGAATGACAACAGTGGATCTGAACAATCTTGGGTACACAGATGAACCATTCATACTAGCCAATGATGTGGCGCAGGTTTTCTATGTGAATGACATGTCTACCAAACCGAGAAAAAGAAAGGATAAAGAAGCGAATACATCATACGATGAGCCAAAGCGCCACATAGTTCTTTCAGGAAAAAGAAACATCGTAGGATTGGAGGGCAAGACAGACATGTCTAAAGATTATGAAAAGTTTCATGAAATTCCTCCCTTCAAAGTCAAGGCTGACCCAAGCAGCGTATTAAACGATGAAGATTATCCATGGTTACGGCGCAATAAGCAAAGGACACAAGCGAAGAAAAGTGAAGACTTTCTCTCCACAGCTATTATGATGATGCCTTTGATCTAGAATATCACTGCAGTTACATGTGAAGAAATGAAATGCCTTTTGTAACAGATAAGTTTCCGTCCGAAACCCTGATACTTCGAAAAAGATTGTCCGTTTTGTACATGAAGTGCATCCAGTTTTTGCCGTAACCCTCTCAACTTTTTAGCACATGCTATGTGGGTGAAATGATGATACCATGCCAACTTTCAACCTTTTCACAGTTCATTTGAAGTGCTTTTCAATTTCAGAATTCGTTTAGCTCAAAAAATCAGTAAATGCATGAAAATACGAAATGAAGTTAGAAAGGGTTGAAAATTGATGACGTGGCTTTGAATGGTGCACTTTGAACACACAAAAAGTCTAGAGTTCAAACAAGTTCAAAAAATGAAATCCCTTTGTAATAGATGAGTTTTCGTCCGAAACCCTGATACTTCGAAAGAGATTGTCCGTTTTGTACACGAAGTGCATCCAGTTTTTGCCATAACCCTCTCAACTTTTTAGCACATGCTATGTGGGTGAAATGATGATACCATGCCAACTTTAAACCTTTTCACAGTTCATTTGAAGTGCTTTTTAATTTAAGGGTCATTTAGCTCAAAGAATGAACTAATAGCAAAAGGAATCAATTAAAAACATTTTATAAACTTCTAGTATTTTTGAAACTAAAATTATAAAAAATGTATGCAACTAAAATTATCAAAGTACTTTTTGTTCGAAACATTAATAGCAAAAAGAATTATCATAAAGAATTTTTTCATTTGAAACTTTAATAGCCGAAAGAATTGTCATAAAGAATTTTTTGTTAGAAACTAAAATAACAAAATCTGTTTTTGAATATAATAATAAAACACAGTAATATTAAATAGTAGGAAAAAGAATCACTCAAAAATATATTTTCATAGTAAAGTTATTCACAAACTAGTGATTAACAAAAATATCAAAGAATTCAAATTTAAACTATTCAAATTTGAAAACTAATGGCACTAACAGAAAGTTTATAATTTTTATGACCTAACAGCAAAAATAATTTTAAAAAATAAAGCAAAAAACAAAAGAAAATATATAATGCAAAAAACAAAACAAAAAACTGTAAAAAATAAAAAAAAATGCCGCCTAGTGGGCCACCACGGCCTGAATACGACTAGAACCCAACCAGCCAGGTGGGCCAGGATTCACGCCCGCAGAAGGCCCAGTAGGCCCACAGGCATAGCAGTGTGCGATTAGGCCCGTAGGCCTGCAGTTCAGAGGAGTTCGAGAGAGAGGGCGGGGCAGAGCTTATAAACTTGGTCTATTTTTTCTGTAGTATAAATATGAAAACTTGGTCAATTTTTTTGTAGTAGATGATGATGATGATATGATGATATATGAAAACTGGTCAATTTTTTTGTACTAGATGATGATGATGATGATATTGATGATGATATGATGATATATGAAAACTTGGTCGATTTTTTCTGTTGTAATTTTGTTCGATGATATATGATGATGTAATTTTGTTGATATACCTCCTCGATAACCCGACATGACGGAAGTCGACATACCCCCTCCATGATAACATTTTTTTCTAAGCTACTAAGGTAAAATGTTCACCCCGCTCTCGCTATACCGGGCAACCAACTCTCGAGGCCACCCATGCCCTAGAAAAAAAGTGTTGTCGATCTCCTACCCCCTCCCGCCCCTACCCGACAAACTCTCGAGGCCACCTAAACCCCTAGAAGAAAACTCCGGTAACTTCAACATAAGGGGGGACCTCGATCAACCGGCCCCCTCTCGCCCGAACAAGTCTATGTATCATTTTATATCGCGGTGGACATATATCAAAGTTTGATCATATGTCAAAGTTTGAATTTTGACATATGCAACATTTGATCATATGTCAAAGTTTGAATTTTGACATATGCAACAATATTTGATCATATGTCAAAGTTTGACTTTTGACATATGCTACAATATTTGATCATATGTCAAAGTTTGAATTTTGACATAGATTTATCAAGAATGCCCCATTATGGATGTGCACAAGTTGATCCAATTTTTTCTGATCTCATATATATATATATATATATACATACATACATATATATATATATATATATATATATATATTCTTCTATATGTCACGTTGTCTGTAAAAGTATTGAAGAAATTCATGGCTTCATCATTAGCCGGAAATAACAGGCGTATGATGCTAAGAAGCTCTTCAAAGTTGTTTTGGAACAGAGTTCTCGATAGAATAATTAAGCTTTTTGATGCAATTTCAGCAAAGGCCTTCCAAACAGCGATATTCGAAAGGCTCTTGCTGAACTTCGTACCAAAAAGCTAATTATCCTATCCAGGACTCCGTTCCAAAACAATTTTGAAGAGCTTCTTACCATTATGCGCATGTTACTTCCAGCTAATGATGAAGCCATGGTTTTCTTGAATCCTTTGACACTAGACAACGTGACATATAGAAGGGTAGATGAGATTAGGAAAAATATGGACCATTTTCTGCACATCCAGAATGGCGCCATTTTGTTAAATGCCTTGTTTGACATTCATGAGAGAGGCGGTCTGGTCCGGTCGCCTGATACGTCTCCAACGTATCTATAATTTTTGATTGCTCCATGCTATATTATTTACTGTTTTGGACCATATTGGGCTTTATTTTCCACTTTTATATTACTTTTGGGACTAACCTATTAACCGGAGGCCCAGCCCAGAATTGCTGTTTTTTTCCTATTTCAGTGTTTCGAATAAACGGAATATCAAACGGAGTCCAAACGGAATGAAACCTTCGGGAACATGATTTTCTCACCGAATATGATCCGGGAGACTTGGACCCCACGTCAAGAAAGAAAGGAGGTGGCCACGAGGGTGGGGGGCGCGCCCACCCCCCTAGGGTGCGCCCCCCTGCCTCGTGGGCCCCCCGTTGCTCCACCGATGTACTCCTTCCTCCTATATATACCTACGTACCCCCAAACGATCAGATACGGAGCCAAAAACCTAATTCCACCGCCGCAACTTTCTGTATCCACGATATCCCATCTCGGGGCCTGTTCGGGAGCTCCGCCGAAAGGGGAATCCACCATGGAGGGCTTCTACATCAACATCATAGCCCCTCCGATGAAGTGTGAGTAGTTTACCTCAGACCTTCGGGTCCATAGTTAGTAGCTAGATGGATTCTTCTCTCTTTTTGGATCTCAATACAATGTTCTCGCCCTCTCTCGTGGAGATCTATTCGATGTAATCTTCTTTTTGCGGTGTGGTTGTTGAGACCGATGAATTGTGGGTTTATGATCAAGATTATCTATGAACAATATTTGAATCTTCTATGAATTCTTTTATGTATGATTGGTTATCTTTGCAAGTCTCTTCGAATTATCAGTTTGGTTTGGCCTACTAGATTGGTTTTTCTTGCAATGGGGGAAGTGCTTAGCTTTGGGTTCAATCTTGCGGTGTCCTTTCCCAGTGACAGTATGGGAAGCAAGGCACGTATTGTATTGTTGCCATCGAGGATAACAAGATGGGGTTTTTATCATATTGCATGAATTTATCCCTCTACATCATGTCATCTTGCTTAAGGCGTTACTCTGTTTTCTTGAACTTATTACTCTAGATGCATGCTGGATAGCGGTCGATGAGTGAAGTAATATTAGTAGATGCAGGCAGGAGTCGGTCTACTTGTCTTGGACGTGATGCCTATATACATGATAATACCTAGATATTCTCATAACTATGCTCAATTATGTCAATTGCTCAACAGTAATTTGTTCACCCACCGTAAAATACTTATGCTCTTGAGAGAAGCCACTAGTGAAATCTATGGCCCCCGGATCTAATCTTATCATATTAATCTCCCAACACTTTATTATTGCTTTTTGCTTTTTACTTTTCTTTTATTTTACTTTGCATCTTTATACCAAAAATACCAAAAATATTATCTATCATCTCTACCAGATCTCACTCTAAGTAAGTGACCGTGAAGGGATTGACAACCCCTAATCGCGTTGGTTGCGTGGAGCTATTTGTTTTCTGTAGGTACCAGGGACTTGCGTGTAGCCTCCTACTGGATTGATACCTTGGTTCTCAAAAACTGAGGGAAATACTTACTCTACTCTGCTGCATCACCCTTTCCTCTTCAAGGAAATCCAACGCAGTGCTCAAGAGGTAGCATCGCCGAACATGTCATGTGATAGGTAGTTTTTTTTTGTTCATAGAAAACTCCAGTAACTCTTCAACATGAGGGGGGGGGGGACATCGATCAACCCCCTCTCGCCCGTCCAAACCCTAGAAGCGTCGAGGCCACCCCAAACCCTAGAAGTGTTGCCTAGGCCACCGCAAACCCTAGAAGAGCGTCGAGGCCACCCAAATTTACCAAGTTAAAAGAGTGTTGTCGAGGCCACCCCAAACCCTAGAAGCGTCGAAGCCACTAATATGATTCCTTGTTGTGATTACCTAGCTAGGTCTATGTTTGCCACTAATATATCCATCTCTCATGTTTGTATATTAATTGCCATGTTGTAATATTTGTAGAAACTATGGATCAAAGAGACTTGGAAAAAGAACAATTGTTGGGGGATATAATCTTCGGCGGAGGTGATGTCTTGTCATTTCTCAATGACACCGATGGTCTAGAAGGAGAGGATGACGGCTCCGAAAATCGAACAATGGAGGAGGAAGGACATGATCATGATGGCTCCGGTGACCGAGCGCCAAGGAAGAAGGAGACCATGATGACGGCTTCGGTGACCGAACGGAGGAGGAGCTGTTGAAAAGTTCGGTGAGGTATATATATTAATTAACCCTATGCTGACTAATTGATACATTTATTGTTTTGGTATGTAGATATATTATTGCTTTTTTATTCTTTTATAGCCCTCTGGATCGAGCCAAACTTCCGTAAAGAGACGAGGCCCGAAGAAAGGTTCACGATCATAGCAATCGCGAACGATGGCCTACCGATTGAGCCCAAGCGGACCAAGGGCGCATTTTACGCTTCGGTGCGGAGCTATTGTTAGGGACACCATCCCGATCAGCATCCAGCAATGGTATAAGCCTAAGGACGAAAACCTTGAAGTTTCTTATATCATCGATAGACAGAAAGATGATCTTTGGACCTCGCTGAAGGCAAATTTCACCCTACCGCCAGAGGAGGATCTGAATAAGCCAGTTATAGAGCCACTAGTCAAGGCGTGTGCTCTTAAGAAGATGGCAGATCTATTCAGGAGGTGGAAGAAAGAGTTGAAATCAAAGTTTGTCGACAAAGGGAAGACTCTAGAATTCACCGGCCAATTTGAGAAGCTAAGAGATCACTGGACCGCATATGTGGCCTACAAGACATCGGATAAGAGTAAGAAAATGTCAGAGACAAACAAGAACAATGCTGCAAAGAAGCTGTATCACCATCACACGGGGTCAGGTGGCTACCTCAAAGCCCGGCCCTTGTGGGACAAAGCTGAGAATGACCTGATTGCTAAAGGGGTCAAACCAGAGACATTGAACTGGCCAGACCGTTCAAGGACTTGGTTCTTCGGGGTTGGGGGAACTTTGGACCCTGAAACAGGGAAGTGCCATTGGACAGATGAGCAACTTGCAATGCCCGTCAAGAAGCTTCAGAAGTATATCACCGTAGCATAGGAAGGGGCGTTCATTCCCGGCAGAGAGAAGGACGAGCTGAATGAGGCCCTCGGGAATCCTGAGCACCCTGGACGAACATGAGGCATGCCAGGCTCTGTTCTGTGGGTGGTTGGGTTTCCGGTGCAGTGATTCTGAAGCCGGGAGAGAAGGAGGAACGCGGAGCTAAGCGAAATGCGGAAGCTCAAATCAAGAATAACGAAGCTAGAGGAACTTGAGAGCCAGTGAGCTGCCGGCCAACCATCTCAGCGGCACGAAGCTACCCCAGAAGCTACCCCGCCATCTCAGCGGAAAAGCAGCATGGCTTCCATGGAAAAAGCCGGACAAAAAATGGATCAGGAACACTTTTCTTTCGTTTCCGAGATGCACGGCCGTGGATACTATCACGGCTCCTAGCTACCCCATGGATACTATCACGGAGGCTCAACATTGCCATCTTATGACGAAATGGCAGAACCTCACTTTGAAGGCGGCTGTCGGCTCTGTTGCACCTCCTCAACCCGACGGAACTTTTCACTACCGTTCGATTCCACATGGCCATGTTGTTGTGATGATGGATGAAGTAATGGAGGGATTTGAGGAGCTTGACCTTGACCACCCTACAGGTGAAGGGGAGAATCAGCTGGTTCATGCTCTAAGTACTACATGTCTATGGCAGAAGGAGTACATCAAGCTTCCAAACTGGACCCCTCCGCCTCCTCCTCCTCCTCCTCCAGCGAGTCAGGGCACTCCGTCTCCTCCTCCTCCTCCTCCTCCTCCTCCGACGAGTGATCAGGGCACTCCGCCTCCTTCTCTGCCTCCTCCAGCGCGTGAGGCCACTCCGCCTCCTCCTTCGCCTGCTCCGGCGCGTCGGAGCACTCCGCCTCGTCAGCAACGGCAGAAGACAGACGCCGCCGCTCTGGCTCCTCCGGCGCGTCGGAGTTCTCCGCCTCGTAAGCAACAACAGAAGAGAGACGCTACCACTCTGGCGTCTAGCAGCAGAAGCAGAGGCGGGAGGCGGCAATTCAGATATGGTCCATCTCTCAAGACTCGGAAAAGTTACCATACGAGAGGACCGAGAAGGAAAAGCAGGAGATCTGTGAAGCCCAAGTGAGGGAATTTTTGCAAAGAAACCTCCACCTCTGAAGGAGATGATAGATCCGGTGAAAGTGAAGCTCACTATCGGTTCCTGAAGCGACCACCACGCCTCCGCCGGATTCCAACTATTTCCGTGCTCTTAGAAAGACATATCAGGATGCGCAGCGGTCAGGAACTACTTCCAGTGATAAAAGGTTAGCAGAACGAAGAAGTGGGAAAAAATTCCCCAGCTCAGCGAAGAGGCGAACCAATCGTGCCCCCCGCTCAAGGTGTCTAGCGATATCGTCCGTAATCTGTCGGGGATGGTGCCCGGTACCAATTCTGGTGATTACCTAGGCGATACTGTAGAATTTCAAACAATGGAGGTGGACGAATTTAGATACCAGTACGGGAAGCCTCTCGTCAAACCTGGTCATCCTCCTCTAACAACAATGATGCGAAGATTCCATGAATGGTACATGAAAACCTGCAGGGAGTCTTGGAAGGAAACTTTGCCGTTGAGAATTAAAGAGGAGCACGACTTCGTTGGAATGGATGTGTTGTCTGTTGAATTTGATGAGTTATTCCAGTTATACAATCAAAAGGCCCTCGACAAAACACTCGTGACTTGCTACTGTCTGTAAGTACTACTTCTGTAGTTAAGTCTCTGTATATAGCTCAGCTCTTTCATTGCATGTGTATATATAATTATCCTCACTATGTTATGCAGATTGAAGATCTTCGAATGCAGAAAAGCACAAATGTATGACATTGGGTTCATTAACCCAAATGTCATACATGAATGGACGGTTCAAAAGAATGTCACGGAAACCAAGGACAACTTGCTACAATCGTTGCTCATAAATAAAAACAAAGATAAAATACTCTTTCCTTACAACTTCAAGTGAGTGTTACTGTCTTGTGCATATTCGGTTTCCCTTATTACTCGAGGTTGTAGTAATGTAATTGATCAGTTATGCATGCATGCGCAGCTTCCACTTTATTATCCTAGAGATTAAGCTTGAGCGGGGAGTAGTAACCGTCTTAGACTCGAGGCGAAAAGATCCCGAGGACTATGCGGACGTTACTGAAATGTTATAGAAGTAAGTTCAATCGATCATTATCGCACCATATCAACAACTTTTTGTTCATTTCCTGATATCGAGTAATTATTTTCTTTGTCTCGCAGGGTTTGGAAAGAGTTCACCGTACTTGTTCCGGGACTGCCGGGGGAGCTGCGATTTACACGCCCAAAAGTAAGTACTACTACCTAGTTCTGCATATCTCCCATTGATTATAGCTAGTTTCATCAATACCATTTAGTATGCCTGCTTATCAGTTTGATTGACCTCTATTTCTCGTAAAGTGCTTGTGGCAGGAAGGCGGGAGTGATTTTTGTGGATACTACGTTTGTGAGTTCATCCGCCACTCGACTGTGAGCGGGGCTACTCTGAAAAACAATATGAAGTGCGTATGCAAAAATATTCACAATTTTGTTTTATTACCATCATTTGTGTTGAGTTTCATTCATATACATGTATTGACCCTATTCTTCAATTTAGATCTGGCATATACGGGATGAACTCCTACCACACTATCGCATACGAGCAATTCAAGAGGAATTGGCAGGATTCTTTCTTGACCACCGAGGAGTCCTGGATTAGGGGGTGTCTGGATGGCGGACTATGACCTTTGGCGGACTCCGGACTATGAAGATACAAGATTGAAGACTTCGTCCCGTGTCCGGATGGGACTTCCCTTGGCGTGGAAGGCAAGCTTGGCGATATGGATATGTAGATCTCCTCCCATTTGTAACCAACTCTATGTAACCCTAACCCTCTCCGGTGTCTATATAAACCGGAGGGTTTTAGTCCGTAGGACGAACAACAATCATACCTTAGGCTAGCTTCTAGGGTTTAGCCTCTCTGATTTCGTGGTAGATCTACTCTTGTACTACCCATATCATCAATATTAATCAAGCAGGAGTAGGGTTTTACCTCCATCGAGAGGGACCGAACCTGGGTAAAAACATCGTGTCCCTTGTCTCCTGTTACCATCCGCCTAGACGCACAGTTCGGGACCCCCTACCCGAGATCCGCCGGTTTTGACACCGACATTGGTGCTTTCATTGAGAGTTCTCTGTGTCGTCACCTTTAGGCCCGATGGCTCATCCGATCATCAACAATGATGCGGTCCAGGGTGAGACTTTTCTCCCCGGACAGATCTTCGTATTCGGCGGCTTTGCACTGCGGGCCAATTTGCTTGGCCATCTGGAGCAGATCGAAAGCTACGCCCCTGGCCATCAGGTCAGATTTGGAAGTTTGAACTACACGGCCGACGTCCGCGGAGACTTGATCTTCGACGGGTTCGAGCCACAGCCAAGCGCGCCGCACTGTCACAATGGGCATGATCTAGCTCTGCCGCCGAACAGTGCCCTGGAGGCCGCACTAGTGTCCGCTCCGACCCTTAGCTCGGAGCCGACTGTGCCAATCGAGGACAGGTGGCTGGACACCGCCTCGGGGGCTGCATTCTCCACGGCGATTGAGCCGAACACCATACCTGTCCTTTGCGAAGCTCGTGACTCCAAGGTGCCGGACTCCTCTCCGGACTCCGAACCTTCCGCGCCCCTGCCAACCGAATCCGATTGAGCGCCGATCATGGAGTTCACCGCCGCGGACATCTTTTAGCACTTTTCGCCTTTTCGACATTCTGAATTCACTAAAGTCTCTCTCTTTATCAGGAGAGCCCTGGCCGGACTATGGTCAGCAAGGTTGGGATGCGGACGACGAAGAAATTCAAAGCCCACCCACCACCCACTTCGTAGCCACTATCGATGAATTAACCGACATGCTCGACTTCGACTCCGAAGACATCGACGGTATGGACGCCGATGCGGGAGACGACCAAGAACCAAAGCCTACAGGGCACTGGAAGGCCACCTCGTCGTATGACATATACATGGTGGACACCCCAAAAGAAGGGAACGGCGATGGAACAACGGAGGATGACCCCTCCAAGAAACAGCCTAAGCGCCGGCGTCGGTGGCGCCGCTCTAAATCCCGCCACAGCAAAAGCGGCGATTCCGCACGGAGATAATAACACCCGGACGGTGCGAAGACAATCCCCTCCGGCAGGATTCAGCGCAGAGGATGGAGAAGCCAGCCCTCATGAGAGAGTGGCGTATGAGAGGTAGAGGCGATAATTACATGCCTCCCTCGAAGACGAGGCAAGCCTCGGCGACATTTAATTTGCCGTGCACGAGGATCCCGTCGAACAAGAGCGTTCCAAACGCAGGCTTATGGCCATGGCGAGCAGCCTCAAGAAAAAATAGCAACAGCTTAGAGCTGACCAAGACTTGCTAGCCGACAGATGGACTGATGTCCTTGCGGCCGAAGAGTACGAACTCGAACGCCCCTCCAAGAGCTACCCAAAACGCAGGCTGCTACCCCGACTAGAGGAGGAAGCACCTAGACCTACATCACCAACGCATGATGCGGCCGACCAGCCACCTCGTGGCCGCAATAGAGAGCCCTCTCGGCCCTCCACTCAAGCCGCACACCGGCGTCGCTCAAAGAATACCAAGGCACGGGCAAACGCGCAAACCTGCGAGATATATTGGAGGGACAGGGCAAGGCAAACAAGATCGATCTATGGATCGCGTGGGCGCCACGACACGTGACAATAACCGTCATGTGGATATGGTAAATCCGGCCGGGCCGAACACAGTAGATAAAGCTCATTTGAGCTACGTCGTGATATAGCCCAATACAGAGGCGCCGCACACCCACTATGCTTCACAGATGAAGTAATGGATCATCAAATCCCCGAGGGTTTCAAACCCGAAAATATCGACTCAAACGATGGCACAACAGATCCGGCGGTATGGATCGAGGATTATCTCCTTCACATCCACATGGCCCGGCGATGATCTACACGCCATCAAATACCTCCCACTCAAGCTTAAAGGACCAGCTCGGCATTGGCTTAACAGCTTGCCGCCAGAATCAATTGGTTGTTGGGAGGACACGGAAGCCGCATTGCTCGACAACTTCCAGTGGCACCTATGTGCGACCACCGACGCCCGATGACCTAAGCCACAAAATTCAGTAGCCAGAGGAATCGGCCAGACAATTCTGGACATGGTTCCTAACGAAGAAAAATCAAATAGTGGACTGTCCGGACGCAGAGGCCCTTGCAGCCTTCAAGCATAACATCCGTGACGAGTGGCTTGCCCGGCACCTAGGAAAAGAAAAGCCGAAATCCATGGCAGCCATCACGACACTCATGACCCGCTTTTGCGCGGGAGAAGACAGCTGGCTAGCTCGTAGAAATAACATGACCAAGAGCCCTGGTAATTCGGATATCAAGGACAGCATTGGCAGGTCGGGTCGCAACAAGCAAAAGCGCCGCATTAACAGCGACATTGCTGAGGATACGGCAGTTAATGCCGGATTCAAAGGCTCTAAACCCGGTCAGCGGAAAAAGTCATTCAAAAGAAATACTCCGGGCCCGTCCAATTTGGACCGAATACTCGATCGCTCGTGCCAGATACACGACACCCTTGAAAAACCAGCCAACCACACCAATAGGGATTGTTGGGTGTTCAAGCAGGCATGCAAGTTAAACGCCGAAAACAATGACAAGGGGTTGCATAGCGATGACGAGGAGGAGAGCCGGCCGCCGAACAATAGGGGACAGAAGGGTTTTCCCCCACAAGTGCGGACAGTGAACATGATATACGCAACCCACATCCCCAAAAGGGAGCGGAAGCGTGCACTCAGGGATGTATATGCGTTGGAGCCAGTCGCCCCAAAGTTCAAACCATGGTCCTCCTGCCCGATCACTTTTGATCGAAGGGACCAGCCCATACTAGCATCCGCCATGGCGGATTCGCCGCATTGGTTCTAGACCCAATCATTGACGGATTTCACCTCACTAGAGTCCTTATGGACGGCGGCAGCAGCCTGAACCTGCTTTATCAGGATACAGTGCGAAAAATGGGCATAGATCCCTCAAAGATCAAACCCACAAAGACGTCCTTTAAATGCGTCATACCAGGTGTAGAAGCCAACTGTACAGGCTCAATTACACTTGAAGTGGTCTTCGGATCCCCGAATAATTTCCGAAGCGAGGAGTTAATCTTCGACATAGTCCCGTTCATGATGGCTATCACGCCTTTGCTCGGACGAACCGCATTTGCAAAGTTCAATGCGGTGCCGCACTCGCATACCTCAAGCTCAAGATGCGGACCCTCGAGGAGTCATTACGGTCAATGGAAACAACGAACGCTCTCTCCGAACGGAGGAGCATACGGCGGCCCTCGCGGCGGAAGTACAAAGCAGCCTCTCAAGGCAATTCTCCAGTCCGGCCATTAAATGTCCGGACACCGTCAAGCGCGCCCGGAGTAACCTACAACAAGACCGCCTGGCACGTTCCGAGCACGCGTAGCAATGCGGCCCCAACCCCAGCCCTTGCGAAATTGTGAAACCAGTACTACGCGTACATAACTACGCTCTGGAAATACCATGGGCATAGGGGGAGGGGCACGACCACGGCATGCCCAAAATGCAGCTCAACGGCACCGTGGGCTCGATTTTGTCATTCCTTTTTTACTTTTAGGACTCCAATTTCCGGAAGGCCTGTCCGGCAGTATAATCGCCGAACACACGATGCAACGGCCAGGGAAGCAGAAAGCTACGTTGAGTGTCCAGGTGGTCTCTATAACAAGCAATATACTTGTTTCACATATCATCCCGCAGCTCGCCCCTGGACAGGATCATGTCAAATAGTCCTATCTCTTGCTTATCGCAGTATTTGTATCGTTCTGCTTTTACCGCAGCCTTTTCAAATAAACAATGCATAGCTTTTGTCTATTATTGCATTCCCTTTTTTTATCTGTATATGTTCATTAACAACATGTTGCACCCGTACACTTTGGTACGGCCAAATACACCAGGGGCTTAAGTACCCCAAAATACGGTGTGATAAGTCCGAACACTTTCACAAGTGCGGCACCCCGAACTTATAGCATTATATGCATCGGCTCCGAACCATGTCTTGGGTCAATAGTTGGGTTTGCCCGGCTCCCATGTTTTGGTACCTTACGTTCCGTTATATCGGCTAAGGTAGCACTGGGAGAACCACTGCGATTGTGCCCCGATTGAGCTGGGCTAAGCACCTCAGTGGAGAAAGCTAAAACTGACCGTCATGATAGGGCGAGAGCTGGTCGCTGTTCGAGAGGTTTTCGAGTTCCTAAAGACTTATGCCGCTTAGAGCGAGGAGTCGGCTTTGTCCGGCCTAGGCATGGATAGCACCCCGAACTCGGTCTTCAGAATACTAGGGGCTTCGCCAAAATTTAAAATTATAAAATTCTATGGCTAAGTGAGAGTGTTCAAGCATTATAGTCCAATTTCCTTGTTCGTTGTGTTGAGCGCCTCCTCGAAGGACCCAATAATGGGAAAAAAGCGCTCAAGTTTATATCGAACACCCCAGCACTCGCGGCATGGGGGCAGAAGCCGACGACTCGCCATCTCTCGATTTTGATAAACGGCCGCACAGAAGGTAATATTTTAAATTCAAAAGTGTTGCTTAGCGCATATGAACAAGTTTTCAGCGTACATGATCACAAATGCGAGTTTATTCGAAAATTACATCTTTGGAGAACTCATCCGCTATCTGACGGGCACCCTTCAGGACGCCCTCATAATACATCTCGGGCTTGCGATGCTCCTTCGCCGGCGGTGGTCCGTCTGTCACAAGCTTCTCAGCGTCCATCTTGCCCCAGTGCACTTTAGCACGGGCAAGGGCCCTACGGGCACCTTTGATGCATATGGAGCGCTTGATGACTTCAAGCCTTGGACAGGAATCCACCAGCCGCCTTACCAGCCCGAAGTAGCTCCCAGGCATGGCTTCCCCCGGCCATAGCCGGACTATGAGACCCTTCATGGCCTGTTCGGCCACCTAATGGAGCTCGACCAGCTGCTTCAGCTGGTCGCTCAAGAGCACCTGGTGTCCGACCTCAGCATACTGAGACCAGAACACCTTCTCCGTCGAGCTCCCCTCTTCGGCTCGGTAGAATGAGGCAGCGTCGGACACACTCCGGGGAAGATCCGTGAATGCTCCTGGAGAGCTCCGGACTCGGGTAAGTAACAAGTAATTCACTTTCGCGTGCTTGCTTTGCATAAAGAATGCCTTACCCGCCGCTATCTTCTTCATCGCCTCAATTTCATGGAGGGCTTTTTGGGCTTCGGCCTTGGCAGATTTGGAGCTTTCAAGCGCCGAGGCAAGCTCGGACTCTCGAGTCTTTGAGTCAAGCTCGAAACTCTCGTGTTTTCCACGAGAGCCTGGAGCTCTTGCTGCACCGCCGCCACCCGTGCCTCCTGCTTCTCTCGCTCGGTGCGCTCCACGTCCGCATTGTTTTCGGCCTTGGACAGCGCCTTCTTCAGGGTCGCCACCTCGGTTGTGGCCCCTGCAATACTCACGTCGGTCCTGTCATTTTCTGCAACCACATCTTTTTATATACTTACATAAGGTATTACTTACCTTCCTTGTCCTCGAGCTGCTTCTTGGCAAGGCCGAGCTCGTTTTTGGACCTCTGCTTTAATGCATTGACCTCCGCAGTCAGTGCGATAGAGGTCAGCAGCACAACCTGCATTCCCATATTGACATACTTATGTTAAACTCCTGCGTATATCTTTTTGATCCTCAGTTTGGCTTTTCTTTCCGAACACCAAACTGAGCATCAGGGGCTACTGTCTATGCGTAATATTTTTACATATCTTAAATACATACCTCAAAGCCTGTTAGAAGGCTGGCATACGAGTTCGGTCAGCCCGCTCTTGGCGGACTGAACCTTCTGGATCACCACACTCATAATAGTGCGGTGCTCCTCGTCGATGGAGGCGCCGTTAAGCACCTCCAGCAGATTATCCGGCGCCTCCGGTTGGACGGAGGTCACCGGCGTCGTAGTTTTTCCCATCCTACTAGGGGGGTGCCCGCCGGACTCCGGAACCACTGAAGGTTACGGGGCGATGCCCGGCCTAGGGCCGGACTTGGAGCCCTTCGGGGTTTTATCCCCTTTGCGCCTGGAGTCCGGGAGGTCGCCTTGCGGCGCCTCCAGGACCACCCCCTCCTGGCTTGGCCCCTTTTGGGACGCCACCTCAGCGTCATCCCCAGCGCGAGGAGAGGAGGCGTTCGGAAGTGAAGTGATGTTCACATCCAACGGACCCAGGGAACCGCTCGACGAAGCGTCGAGCTCGGCCTTTGGCGGACTGCATGATTATATTCAAGCGTCATAAGGTATTGTGCAATAAAGGAACGCCATGAGTTATTCTGGTATCCGGATACTTACGATCTTGCCAAGGATGGGCCCTGGATGGCCACTCCTCTTCGCCCGTCGTCGGCGTTGGTGGAAGTAGTCCGGAGGAAGAGTCCTTCCTTCTTGGACCCTCTGCCCCCAGTTAGGCGGCCTTCCTTTTCATTCCTCCCCGCCGGAGGGGAGCGGCTTCTTCGTCCTCCTCCTCATCTTCACGGGAGGAGTCCGCCTCGGAGTCGTCGGACAATGAGTCCGACACCACCTGGCGCCGGGACTCCTTCGAGTTCCCGTGGCCTTCTTCTCCGGCACCACGTAAGTTGCCGGAACCAGCAGCCCCGTCAAGCGGGCATCCGCTGGGTCTTCGGGCAAAGGAGTCGGGCAGTCGATCTGTCCCGTCTTCTTCTGCCATTCCTGTCAATGGAACGGGAGCTTAGATCCCGCATAGAGTTAAACTATGAGAAACAAGTATTCCGTAAAGGGTAAAATAAGCTTACTACACTGGCTTGGCGCTTCGCGAGAATCCGCGATCCTCGGTGATGGGAGGGAACCTCGGCGCTCTTGAATAGCACCTTCCGGGCATCCTCGTGCGTGGTGTCAAAGAGCCGGATCGAGTTTGATGCTGGGCCGGGTTGAACTCCCACAAGTTAAAATCTAAATCGTTGACACGGGAGGATCCGGCGGATGAGCATGACCTGGACTACATTGACGAGTTTAACCTCTTTGTCCACCAGGTTTTGGACGCAGGTTTGGAGTCCGGTCCGCTCTTTTGAATTACCCCACGACAGGCCCTTCTCTTTCCAGGAGGAGAGCTGTGTGGGGATGCCAGATCGGAATTCGGGGGCCACTGCCCATTCAGGGTCACGCGGCTCGGTGATGTAGAACCACCCCGATTGCCACCCCTTTATGGTCTCCACAAAGGAGCCCTCGAGCCATGTAACGTTGGGCATCTTGCCCACCATGGCGCCTCCGCACTCCGCTTGCTGGCTGCCCACTACCTTCGGCTTGACATTGAAGGTCTTCAGCCATAAGCCGAAGTGGGGCTTGATACGGAGGAAGGCCTCGCACATGAAGATAAACGCCGAGATGTTGAGGACGAAGTTTGGGGCCAGATCATGGAAATCCAGGCCGTAGTAGAACATGAGCCCCCGGACAAACGAGTGAAGTGGGAAACCTAGTCCGTGGAGGAAATGGGTGAGGAACACCACCCTCTCATGGGGCCTGGGGGTGGGGATGAGCTGCCCCTTGTCTGGGAGCCAGTGCGTGATGTCGTTAGACAAGTATCCGGCCTCCTCAGCTTTTTGATGTGTCCCTCTCAGAACGGAGGAGACCATCCACTTGCCTCCCGCCTCCGGACATGGCTGGAGAAGGTTGAGGTGGGAAGTGCGGACTTGGTATTTGGAGCTCGAGTCTTGTGAAAATGGATAAGCAAAGGAGGAAGAAGGCGTAGATGGAAAAGGTGGATCCTTATCCCCTTATATGGGTGGACGAAACTATGTGCCTCCACCAGCCTGGTAAAACTCGCTTATCTCCCAAGCGCCGTAAATTAATGGCACGGTTGGGTTACCCACGCCCGTATTAATGAGAATCCCGGAATAAGGGGACACGATCTCTGCTTCGACAAGACGTGCCAAGGAAACCGCCTCGCTAAGTGCGCTGAGGTGGGACAAGAAAATGATTCAATAAAGGCTTGGTCAGGTGTCACGCCATGAATACGTCGTGATTGGATTTTGTAAATATTATTATCTCTACGGTGTTATGTGGAAATTATTTTGCAGAGACGGACACTATCCTTGTGTTCAAAATCTTCTATGAAGTATTTGGAGGAGGAACCCGCCTTGCAATGTCGAAGACAATATGCTCTCCGGACTCGTCGTCATTGAAGCCTGGTTCAGGGCTCTTGAGGAGTCCTGGATTAGGGGTGTCTCGATGGCGGACTATGACCTTTTGCCGGACTCCCGGACTATGAGGATACAATATTGAAGACTTCGTACCGTGCCCGGATGGGACTTTCCTTGGCTTGGAAGGCAAGATTGGCGATGCGGATATGTAGATCCCCTCCCATTTGTAACCGACTCTATGTAACCCTAACCCTCTCAAGTGTCTATATAAGCCGGAGGGTTTTAGTTCAGAGGATCTAACAACAATCATACCATAGGCTAGCTTCTAGGGTTTAGCCTCTCTATCTCGTGGTAGATCTACTCTTGTACTACCCATATCATCAATATTAATCAAGCAGGAGTAGGGTTTTACCTCCATCGAGAGGGCCCAAACCTGGGTAAAAACATCGTGTCCCTTGTCTCCTGTTACCATCCGCCTAGACGCACAGTTCGGGACCCCCTACCCGAGATCCGCCGGTTTTCACACCGACAACCACGTCATCAATAAAGCCTGAGAATACCGTGTGGAAATTGACATTAGATGAGAGGGATTGTAAGAGATCTTATATTGTATATATGTAGCTAGTAGCGTCGGATAGATATACGAAAACTTGTTGTTAGACAAATCTTTCGGAGAAAGAGAGGTGCAATCCTCTCTGTATATGTTCATGACGATCTTGTGTAATTAATGGTTCCTTCATTTGCTTACTAGGTAGCGTGTCAAGTTCTCTTTATACGTATAATAGCTAGTCGACCAAGCACAGAGATAAGAGAGGTCGCTTCTCTTTATTAGCTAGCTAACACAATATATGAAACCCCTAAATTAACCCTCCAAAACCCCTAACCCCCCTCTCTTCAAAAAAAAACAAAAACCCCTGCTCCTACCAGCTGCTGACGCGTGGATGCCTTTTGGTCCTGGTTGGTGTTACCAAGTGGGACTAAAGGTGCTCCTGCATGGGCGCCCCGCAGCGACCATGTGGAGCCCCTTTTGTCCCGGTTCGTAAGCGAACCGGGACTAAAGGTTTTGGGCTTTAGTCCCAACCCATTAGTCCCGGTTCCAGAACCGAAGCTAATGGGCCTCTAGAACCGGGAAAAATGGCCCGTTTTCTGCTAGTGAAAAGTAGTCCTCCATTGCTAGTCAACACTTGGGTCGTATATCAACACATCAATGAACCGTTTACAAGCCTCCAGTACTGTCACCTGTAACGATTCATCCCAAACAGCCCAAGACCACCACTTCTTCCCTCAGGATCCACTCCTCTAAACCCTCGGAGACCGATTCTCCATCTTAGCTTTTCCACTTTCACAGCAGCATGTCTCGTCCAGCAAAGAAAGACAAGCTTGGGGTGATTGGCCCTTGATAGGGCCAACAAGTCACGAACTGTCCGGTGGTTCCCCACCCCTCCCCCCCCCCCCCCCCGGCAGTTCCAAACTAGGTGATTCATTGCGTCCGGCGGTCCTCCTCGTGGGAGGCCGCCGATGTCTCATTCTCGTCATTTCCCTTCATAATCTTTGCCCTCTTGCTGCCATTACTACTCGTTTGCGAGTTACTTTTCTTTTGATCCACGCCACTGCCCTCCATAATGGCCAACGGAACCTTAGATTGGTTAGGAAGACTAGAATTCGCTGCATGGGCAGCATCCATGTTGAGCCTCTTCCTTGGGTCCTTATCAACCTCCATCCTCATTCCAAGATGCTTAACCGGGCTTGATGATGTATCTACAGTCTCAGGGTCAATTTCCTCCTGTGACTTGGTCTGGGTGTCAGGGTCCGCCGCCTTCTTCCCCGCCTTCTCTTTCTGCTAAGTGTTCGGTTGCTGCTTCTGCTTCTCGCTCCCTCGGTCAAGGTTCTCAGCTCTTGGTCTATTCGGTCCATCCGCATACAACCAGGGCCCAAACTTCATGTTTTTTTCATCATGGATACCTGAACCACACTCTTTGTAATCATGCCCGATCAAACCACACACGCTACAGAATCTAGCCAACTTCTCATACCGCACCAAGAACACCTGTCGTTCCTTCCCTCTGACAATACTGACAAACTTCGTGAGGGGATGACGGATGTCATGGCGAACCCTAACCCTCACGTAGTCACCTCGGGTATTCCCGTTCAACCTCATCTCCAGAATCTCCTCGGAGTTCCACAATAGTTATTCCACAATATTCCTCTTGCAAAAGCCATCCGGTAGCTTGTGAATCTGAAGCCAGATTGGCATGAACAGCATCGATTACCTCCTCCGCCTTCGTGAAACCATCATACGGGCACATAAGTACCAGCCAATTCCTGAAGAGCCAAGGCCCCTGCTCCACCATGCGCTCCCAATCTCCAAGGCAAGACGCCTGCATGACGAACAGGTTCGGTCCAACGGTCTTAAACCTAACATGCTTCGCTGGGTTCCAGGCTGCAGGCATGTCCTTGTAGAACGCCGTCGGGTTGAAAGTTTTTTCAGTCTGAACCCTAGCTAGGGCTAACCATCTAACTGCTTCATTGATCGCTAGATCATCCTCCTTGGTCACTAGGTCATCGAATTCTTCCTCGTCGAGGTGGAGTTTCTCCATAAAATCATCCAGATCCTGATTCCTGGCGGCGCCGCCAGAACCGCTGGTCCCTGACAGGGCGTCCGCCACCGTTTCCATCGACTACTGCCGTGAAGGAGCGCGCGAGCCACCGGGGGGAGGTTCACAGGCCACGATCTCGCGATCCCTAGCGGGAGCGGGCTGCAATCGAACTTAGGTACTCTCTGGCGATGGAGTCGCCAGGGAGGAGACAAAACCTAGCCTTAGCGTAGTGGAAACCAACATGTTTGATCTTGACATGTATATTATTAATTACATGATGCATGACATTTAGTACATGATAAAAGATAATTACATAATGAACATTTTGCTGTACACGATGAACATTTTATAATGACATGATGAACAACTTTTTGATTTGTGACAATCATTTTCTTAAAATAGACAATGTTTTGAGAAAAGATAGGAGGAACCTATTCCGAAAGAAAAAAAAAGAAAAAAAATATTAAACAAACATTTGGAGCACATGGAAAAACATCACATGATAGATTCTTTTAAAATATAATGTGTTCTGAAAATAGCTGGTGAAGATTTTTTCAATACAGTGAATACATTTTAATGCAGATACACAAAACAGTTGAAACATACATAACGATTTTACATCCAGGAACATTTTCCTTTTTTTAAGCGGAATATATTAATATCATGCAGATACCAATTACACCCAGTCTCTGCACCTATAAAATGTCGTAAAGACATCCAGGATGCACACAACCAAAGATAAATAGAAAAGAAATAAAAAACTAATGTCCCGCCACAACGATCGATTTCTCTCAGCAGCCTACATAAACCACCACCAAATACAACACGTGAAAACATAAAAGGTCTCCAAAAGCAATGCTTCCAAGAAGGAACAGTGCACAAGCATAATCATTGCCCTATCCAAGATCTTACATTTTCACCAAGGAGAAGTCTGAGCTCTCAAAACAATTCCTTCAGCAAGGCAATTACCAGGCACAACCAATGAAGGTCAGACCTTAGGTTTTCACCCTGAAAGTCACAGCTCGGCACCCGAGGAATATTTTCTTACATGCAGAAAAAAATTATTTTTCTTAAAAATATATATTCCATTACAAAGAATGAAGAGTAAAATCAAAAATGTTAAAAGAACCCAAGAAAAGGGGAACCATCACCTCAGAATGAGCAATCCACGTAAATAGTTTTTATTTTGACGAGGGCTACGAAAAATATAGATTGTTTTTAAGTTTAGGGAAAATATAAATGCAAAGGGCACACGCTCGTCTCTAGGTGTCCTACTAGTTGGCCCACCACACCCTATTCATCACCATAAGCGCGAAATCACTAATTAACGGGTACTCCTTCTAAAGATCACTTTCATCTCACCAGGTTGCGACAAGTGGCGTTTACATGTGCGTCACTTATCGCAACTCAGAAGTTTTCCCTTTTTTGTAGATCCATTTATTCAAAACGATTTATCTCTTACACCGTGTGTTCAAATCTTGAACCGTTTTCACCATTGGATTTCTCGCATCAAGATCTTCCAAATTAGATCCCGTGTTGATAGGTTTTGAAGAAATTTTCTCATGAAAAAAGCCGGACAAAAAATGGATCGGGAACACTTTTCTTTCGTTTCCGAGAGGCACGGCCATGCCTCTCGTGCAAGAAAAACCATGCTCGTGGAAGCAAAATTTTGACTCTCACAAAAAAAGAGAAACGTGTTTTTCCCCGTTTTCGAGAGGCACTGCCGTGCCACTCGCGGAAGCAAAACCATGCCTCTCACAGAAGCAAAACCATGCCTCTCATGGAACAAAAAAACATGTTTTTTCATTTCTGAGAGGCACCGCTGTGCCTCTCGCGGAAGCAAAACCGTGCCTCTCAAGGAAACAAAACCATGCCTGTGGCAGAAGCAAAACAGTGCCTCTCGCTGAAGGAAAAAAACGTGTTTTTTCGTTTCTGAGAGGCACGGCCATGCTTCTTGAAAGCAAAACCATGCCTCTCGCAGAAGCAAAATCGTGCCTCTCGCGAAAGAAAAAAGGAAAAAACTTGTTTTTTTTTTGTTTCTGAAAGGCACGGTCATGCCTCTCGCAGAAGCAAAACCATGCCTCTCGCGCAAGCAAAACCATGCCTATCGCGAAAAAGAAACGTATTTTTCACGTAAAAAATGCGAAAGAAAATTTGTTCCAAAAGCTAAGGAAGGCCGGTGAAAAACCGAAAAGCCAAAAAAATCTAAAAGGCAGCAAACCTGTACGGAAAAATAAAATTAAAAAAATAAAATTCGGAGGGATTTCCCAAAGCGCGACACGTGGCGGCGGCTGCGAGGGGCGCGCTCTCAGCCCGTCCCCAAGTGATCTTTGGAAAGGCTGGAAACGAGGTCTCTTCAGATAGTTGCTCTCCCATAAGCGTCGCTTTCTACTGTTTTTTTAGAAAAACTGACACTTCGTCCGGCCTTGGGCCCTGGCCCATTTGTTCTTCGTGCCGCACGTTCGTTTTTCCCAACAGTTTTCTCGACCTTTGTATTTATCTTTTAGGACCATTCTTTATTCTGTATTTTTGGTTTTCGTATTTCCTTTTTATTTTTATAATTTTTTACCATAGTTTCATCTTTATTTTTTAAATTTTATTTTTATCTTCATATTTTCCCTTTTTATAATTTCATTTTTCAAATTGTTGTTTTTTCCTAAATTGGATATTTTAAAACCCAAGGAATCTTTTGAAATTTATGAAAAAATAACTCGCCAACAATACTCCAAATTAGTAAACATGTTTCCAACTCTGCGAACGTTATTCAGATCCACATGAACTTTTTGGAAATGCGTGAACTTTTGGGTCCGTGAGTTATTTCCCATATTCACGAGCTTTTTAGAATTCATGAACACTTTCTAAAATCGTTAAGTTTTTCCCAATGCATGAACATTTTTCAAATTCATGAAATATTCAAATTTCTAGGATGTTTTTTCAAATCCAGAATAATAAATCAGGTTCGTAGACTTTTTTCAAGTTTGTTAAATTTTAGAAAATGGTAAAGAATATCTCGCAAGTTTTTCAACAGACGTTTAAAAAACTAGCTAGTTTTTTTATGAGTCCAACGACCGAAAAAATCACTCAAAATACTAGAGAGTGGGCTGGCAGGAGATAGGGGCATGCACGCAAACCAGTTTGCTTGATTGCGCTGGCTCTTACAGTGCTGAGATCTCCTGAACGACACATGCACGCGTCAAACTGGAGTAGCTTCGCACAGCAAGGAATGCAATTGGGTGGGCCACTCGGATTTGCTGTTCGACCACGAAAAACGTTAAAAAAAAGGCACTGTAGCACCCGGTACTTTGAAGTATATTATAACGTCCTTTTATTTGCTCTGCTTTTATTTTGAACATTTTTTGAATTATTAATAAATACTAGTCGTCAACCCGTGCATTCGCACGGGCTAGTCAATAAGTTTTATGTAATTTTTTTAGCATAAATAATATCTATCATGAAAGGAAAAAAGTGAAACACACATCCATCCAAGTCAACCTCAAGCACATGTAGGGAGTCTCCATTTTTTTATTTCTTTATTAGTTGAATTCTAAGTGACAAAATATGATACGAATAATGTCTTTTAACTATTTGGCGTTTATTTTTTTTTAATCTTGCTTCTTTGTATATCCGATATGTACCCGAAAAGATAATTATAATTTATTTTTGCTGTGTTTATGTTTTTTCAGTGTCAAAGTCATTAGATAGTATAGAATTTTGAAGTGAATATAGAGAATAAAAGGAGAGAAGATTTATCTGGAATTAGTGATTTGAGGCTTATAGAAGCATGACATACTGATTTGGTCGATCCATGACACTTGTAGAAATATATATGAGGATGGTATCCCTACATACTAATTTGGTCGATCCATGACATTGTTTCCCAATGGACCATAGAAGCATGACATATGACATTCATGTATTCCTAAGGATATAGTAACTGTGTCAGCTAAATTAAGTGGATAACCTTAACTGTTTTACATATTTAATTTGCAGCGAATATATTATATCAAATTATTGTTTAGCTAGACTACATGTGTAAAAGTAAGGTTCGTTTTTAGGGCAGAGTTAGATTAACTGGTAGTAGCAAAACAAAACATAAGATTCTTTGTTGTGCTAGGTGAACTTATTTAACTTTTATTGTGTCTAATGGTAATCATGAGGTAGAAGGATAAATAGGTTGTATTGTTGGCAGTTGGGTGTTATGTCATGTAAACATTAGATACGTTGGTGAGTTGCCACTAAGAAGAACAAAGCTTTAGAGGCCACTTTGCTGCCTAGCCTCCACGGATCAGCAACATCAATGTCTAGCTTAAGCGTTGGGTGCCTATGTTGAAAGATATCTTTATACTCCAAGTGATACACGCTTGACGTAGTGTACTTAAGTTAATTAAAACATGAAATCTCACACGTGCTTCGACAATAGTATGTTATTCATGAATTCTTTCATCTGTATATGTGCGATTTGGATCTCCTATGGCCCAAATTTATTTGGTAACATGGCTTCCTCTAAAAAGCTTAACTGTATTTTCGATCACAAAAATAGTATCTTTCTCCTTTTATTAATAGTGCGATTAAAAACTTCGTTTACTTGCCAACTCCACTGTCTACTAATCAATCACATTAATATATGATAATATTGGGCGGAAACCCTGAATGGCTCCTTTCAGCTCCGCTACAAAATACAGAAAAGTGTTTCTTTAAGTTCCATAAAAAGTGTACATTTAGATGTGTACTTGCTAACTTTAAAGTTTATTAGAATTTATTTTGTACGCTACACTGAAAGACTAATACAATATATTTTTGATCCAACTTATACACGTAGGGAGAAAATCATAATTTTCCTAAATTTTAGAGGGATTTGATTTGTTTTCCAAAAAATTTGCCTATTTGAACTATAGGGATCAAAATGTTTGCACTCTCAATAGCAATCAACCACATAATTATCTTTCAAAGAAACTAACAAAGAGAAAGATCTGACTGACAATGTTACCATAGTGTAAAAAATAACAGTCCAAGACACTATGTAAACTATGAACTGAGTCATGCATGTAATACGTAATCAGTTTCAACCATAAACAGCTACAGAGATAAAACTGTAGATCTAGTAAAAAGCAGCGAGTACCTTTCTTGAGTATGAACCACGCATATGATATTAAGGACGTACTTGCTGCTATTCTTTCTCCAGCAATAGGACATCAACCCGGCCTAGCAGCAGGACATCAAAAAGTAAGGGTTGTCTCTTGTTGCCAATGCCATGTGTGCTCGCCTGCGTGCTTTGCATCTGTTTTATTATTGAAGGGAGAACAACCTAGGTAGCACGGGAAGGTCAGGATGAGGAACTGATGGAACCTAGCTCCTGCAGTCCTGACAAAGGGCAACAATGCATCTTGCAGTGCTAGCACATACTGACCGCGGGTCTTCATGTAGGCAGAGCAACGTACTCCAATGGAGTACATCATTCCTCATACAATAAGTGATATATGATTAGGGGCAAGAAATAATCAATGGAGTTTCTGAAGCTGTCAATTTGTTTTCTTGCACGTCAGTCTGTGCATGGCAAATTATGTACAGATAACTACGAAATAATTAAACAAACCTACAATGTCTCCAACGAAGCAACTTGAAGCCGCAACTCAAACCTGAGTACTTCAGTTATTCTTTCCCAGCTCCTTAAGGAAGACGCTAGTGTATACTGGAATCTGAATACTACTATGCTAGTACGGAGGGTCTCGTTTGCTAATTCATAACAGTCTGCGCTACTTCGTACTATTCCTACTCGCTCATTAGAAAATAAATTTGAAAAAGCACATCAGTTTTAATTTGCATGATAGAGAATTAACATATCATAATTCATAGGATATATATATACCTATCAAATTTCAAACCTGACTTGACTTGGACACATGCGTTGAAGCATCTCACCATCCCCGCCTATACCTGCGCCGCAACACCATGCATCTCATAGTTTCAGGGCCAACAGATGTTCACTTCTGCGCTGAAGCACCGCCTGTCAGCAGGTATATGTGCAGTGAAGCTATCTCAGAATCTGTCAGAAAAGGCTTGAGAAGATCATCAGAGTTAGCAAGCAGCAGTAGTAAATAGAGAAAGGAGCTGGGTGGGAGTTGTACAAAGAAAAAGAAAGCTGACTTTCACGAAGAGGTCGATCGATTCCAGGTAGACGCGCTAGGATCGAAAGTAAGTACACGTAATAGATGGATTTCTTCATGCCGCTGACTTTGCCAGTGTTGTGTAGAATTGTAGATCAAACCTGCTTCATAAAATCAATTACTTTATGTCAGCATCTGGGGAGTCAAGACAGGAGAAGTAGGTTTAGCCATGCAGGATCAAGGGCATGTCTGACCTCGTTAAAGACCGCGCTCTCCGTGAAGTCGCTGCTACCCGTTTTGTTTAAGAAGACATACTGACATTCTTACTGATCTTAATCTCCTGTATGCACTGAAAATTGTCCAGACTCCATTGATTGTGAAGAGCACCATTAGGATAATCACCATCAGCTTAATCAATTTCCCTTACCACAACGACCTGCAGCAACATCTTCCCAACGCAAGTTCTTCCTCCCCCCTCCAATCCTCCCCGACCTCCTTCGTGGATCCTCCTACCCTCCAACAGTGACATCCAAGAGCAATAGAAACAGCATCTTCTGCTGAATCCTCTCTGTAGTCTCGTCTTCCTCTGATATTCTCTGCGGAAGATCTTCCCCGTTGACTCTCCTCAAGCGAGGAGAAGCAGGAACGCACGCACTGCTATCCGATCTACCACTTCAGCCATGCCAGGAGCATCCAGCTAGCGGCCGCCTCTTGCCATCGCAACGCCATGGTCCTTGTCGGGATCTTCATGCTGCTGCCCTTCTCTACCTCCTCAAGATGTCAACCGATTTTCCTATTCATCCGCATCAATATTCTCATGATTAGGAGCCACAGGGAGAAAAATATTGCCCGAGGATTAATTTTGCGTGAGGAGTAGTACGATAGATTGGTTTTTTATAGGTACCTTAAGATTAGTTTTTTTACAGCTGCGTTATTAACGGCCAGTAATTTCTAATTAATGTGGGAATTTCTGGGAAGTCTGTAATTAGTATAGGTATAGATAGATAGATACTGAACAATTTTTAATACTTTTGTAATATATGTTGAACAATTTTTACGAATACACATTGAACATTTGGGTAACATACGCTGAACAAACTTCTAATACACAGTGAATATTGTAGTATTTCTTGAAGAATTTCCTAATATATGGTGAACATTTTCTCAAAACGTGATGAATTTTTTTGTAATACACAGTGAACTTTTGTATAATACACAAAAACAAACAAGGAAAAAGGAAAAGAAAAGAAATAGAAACCGAAAATACAAAAATAGAAGAAACAACGAAGCCATATGTGGCCCGGCCCATGCTAGGCCGTCGGCAGGGACTCGCGTTAAGCGAGACATGAGGGAACCTCGGGAGCAACTAGTTGACGAGTGCTCCTTCGGGAGCCTCGCAACGATCACTTGCGGGTGGGCTGAGAGCGTGCCACTTGGCGCGCACTCAGTCGCCGTCACGTGTCGCGCTATGGGCGCTCCCTGCGAATTTTTTTTATTTTTCTGCAGGCATTTTCGGCTTTTTAAACGGGGTTTTTTCAGAGTTTTTTGACTTTTGGGTTTTTCATCGGTCTTTCTTAGCTTTTGGAAAAAAAAATTCAGAAACAAAACTTTTCGTGAAAAAAGATGTTTTTTGTTTGTTCCGCAAAAGGCATGGTTTTACTTTCCCGATAGGCATGGCCGTGCCTCTCGGAAACAGAAAAAAACGTGTTTTCTAAAAAAAATTCTTCCGCAAGAGGCACGGTTTTGCTTCCGTGAGAGGCCCGATTGTGCTTTTGCGAAAGGCACGTTGTGCCTCTCAGAAACGGAAAAAAATTCTTCCGCAAGAGGCACGGCTGCGCTCTCGCGAGAGGCTCGGAAACAGAAAAAAATAGTGTTTTCTGTTTTCTCCTTCCGCAGGAGGCACGGTTTTGCTTCCGCAAGATGCACGGCCATGCCTCTCAGAAACGGAAAAAAAATTTCTTCCGCGAGAGGCGCAGTTTTCCTTCGGTGAGATGCACGGTTGTGTTTTAGCGAGAGGCACGGTTGTGCTTTCGCGGAAGACTCGGAAGCAGAAAAAAAAATGTCATTTCGTGCTCTCGGTTCGGATTTTTGTCTGATTTTTCTCCACTGCGACCCATCAGCGGGTGCTCTCAACTTCCCGTCTTTCTTACGGTCCTCACCGTGCCATCGCATCAACTTGGCATGCTCTCCGTTTCTGAACAGACGTTTCAACCGTGGTATTATAGGAGCATACCGCATCACCTTCGCAGGAACCCTCTTCCTAGGGGGCTCACCGTCAACATCACGAGGGTCATCTCGTCTGATCTTATACCGTAATGCACCGCATACCGGGCATGCGTTCAGATCCTTGTACGCACCGCGGTAGAGGATGCAGTCATTATGGCATGCATGTATCTTCTGCACCTCCAATCCTAGAGGGCATACGACCTTCTTTGCTGCGTATGTACTGTCGGGCAATTCGTTATCCTTTGGAAGCTTCTTCTTCAATATTTTCAGTAGCTTCTCAAATCCTTTGTCAGGCACAGCACTCTCTGCCTTCCACTGCAGCAATTCCAGTACGGTACCGAGCTTTGTGTTGCCATCTTCGCAATTGGGGTACAACACTTTTTTGTGGTCCTCTAACATGCGATCGAACTTCAGCTTCTCCTTTTGACTTTCGCATTGCGTCCTTGCATCGACAATGACCCGGCGGAGATCATCATCATCGGCACATCGTCTGGTTCCTCTTGATCTTCAGCAGCTTCGCCCGTTGCAGCATCATCGTGCACATCGTCTGGTTCCTCTTGATGTTCAGTAGCATCACCGTATTCAGGGGCACATAGTTGTCATCGTACTCTTCTTCTTCGCCGTCTTCCATCATAACCCCTATTTCTCCGTGCCTCGTCCAAACATTATAGTGTGGCATGAAACCCTTGTAAAGCAGGTCGGTGTGGAGGATTTTCCGGTCAGAGTAAGACTTCGTATTCCCACATATAGGGCATGGACAACACATAAAACCATTCTGCTTATTTGCCTCAGCCACTTCGAGAAAATCATGCATGCCCTTAATGTACTCGGAGGTGTGTCTTGAACCGTACATCCATTCCCGGTTCATCTGCGTGCATTATATATAATTAAGTGTGTCAAAAATCATTACAGAACATCATGAATAGATAATTAAGTGACCAAATTAATAGAAGTTCATCATCACATTAAAACCAAAGTACATACATAGTTCTCATCTAACAACATAAAGCTCTGCAGAGCATCTAAATTAATTAAACCATACACTGAAACTATGTAAAACATTTCAATGCGAAAACAAATGCGATCATAATCGCAACCAATGTAACAACTGATCGAACGGCATAATGATACCAAGCCTCGGTATGAATGGCATATTTTCTAATCTTTCTAATCTTCAAGCGCATTGCATCCATCTTGATCTTGTGATCATCGATTTACATCCGCAACATGCAACTCCAATATCATCTTCTCCTCCTCAATTTTTAATTTTTTCCTTCAACAAATTGTTTTCTTCTTTAACTAAATTTAACCTCTCGATAATAGGGTCGGTTGGAATTTCCGGTTCAACAACCTCCCAGATAAATAAAATCGATGTCACGTTGGTCGGCATAATTATCATAAACAATAAATGAACCAATAGTTATGAAAAGATAATATATACCACATCCGAATCATAGACAGGACGAGGGCCGACGGGGGCGGATACCAAAACCATCGCACTATATAAGATGCAATAATAAAAGTAAGAAAATTATACAAGTATCTATATAAACATACAAGTAAGAATTTTTTTTCCTTTCAGAAAGAAGATAAGATAAGAACAAGAGGCTCACCACGGTGGTGCTGGCGACGAGATCGGTGCCGGCGATCAACGACGGTGAAGACGGGGACGGGACGTGACGGACCGCTAAACCTAGACAAATATTAAGGAAAATGGAGCTTGGAGGTCGAGCTTGGAGAGGAGAAAGCTTAAGTAGTGTGGCTCGGGCATTCCATCAAACACCTTGTGTGCATAGGAGGTGAGCTAGAGCACCACAAAGCTCTCCCCTCGCCACGAAAAAAAGCAGAGCACCGAGTGCTCTGCATGAGCGAGGGGTATACATCGTCACCTAATTGGTCCGGGTTGGTGCCTTGACCCGGGACTAAAGGGTAGCCTTTGGTCCCGGTTCGTCCCACCAACCGGGACCAATGGTGGTGGGCCAGGAGCGAGGCCCATTGGTCCCGGTTGGTGGGAACCGGGACCAAAAGGTCCAGACGAACCGGGACCAATGGCCCACGTGGCCCGGCCGGCCCCCAGGGCTCACGAACCGGGTCCAATGCCCCATTGGTCCCGGTTCTAGATTGAACCGGGACTAATGGGCTGGCCGGGCCTGGACCATTGCCCTGTTTTCTACTAGTACCAGCATCGGATATTGAGATTTTATGAAGTCACCACACGCGCCTTGTAGTCCATGGAACGTCTTCTGCCACTGAACGAACATCGTCGGAAGCCTGAAATTAATTCAGAAATATTGCGAGCACCTGTCAAGTCTAGGGCTTGAACACCTGATGGCTTTCAGCTTGACCTGAAGCTTGGTTGTGAATCATTCATAAGTGTTTCATTTGCTTCCTCAAAATGTTCTTTCTAAAAAAAGTGCGTAGGTCCTTGGCTTGGAGAACCAAGCATCTTAGGAGGCGTTTGGTAGCCTGCTAAACACTCAACCAAGCCCATGCGGTGTAAAAATAGCCCATTTGTTAGTCTGGCCTGCATACAAATCTTGGTCCGCATGATATTTAAAACATCTCCCAGCTAGGTCCGCTAGGAACGGTCGAATCAGTGTTTCCTCTCAGCCAGGCTCGTGCCGTGTAGGGGGGATGCGGTGCCTAGCTCATGCGACTAGGGAGATATCGCGAGCGCGCGCGCGTCCCCGAAAATGTGGTGGGAGGAATTGGGTCACCTCCCACCGAGTCGGTCGCCTATTGAGCCTCCTTCCGCTCACCACCAAAACCCTTACCACCATCCGCTCCCCTTCGAGCTCTTTGTCCCACTCGGATTCTTCATCGACGAGTAGGTAAGTGGCGCGCCTTCTTTGGCTGATGGTAGATGGCAGCGGCGATTTGTCTTCCTCCTCTTCTCTAACCTGTTCTGCGCCTCCACCCGGCTTCATGATGGGTGTAAGTTAGACCACTCCCTCCTCCCTACTTGTTCGATATGAGATCTGTGAACATGTAGTAGGAGTACATCTGTGAGCATGTGGTAGCATTGTAGATTGTCGATCTGTGAGCATGTGATGTTGTGGTAGATAGTGGTGATGGATTTTTAGCATGCCAGGTTTTCCTTGTAGACTTGGAAGATGTTTATGTTATTTCCCGTGTTGGTTTTGATGATACTATGGTAAATGTGGTACTAGCTTGTGAATCACATCATGTTAGCTCACATACCACCTGTTAAGCTTCCTAACATTCAAATCACAACAAACCACGTTGTGTTTATTTCAAGGACCACCCCTAGGATGTTGAGTTTCTCAACGCTCCCATCTAGAACTACTTGTAGATGCAGGAGATAGTCTCATGTGGGATGGCTACCGGCAAGCATACCATGGGTTTTAGTGAGCCTCACGGTTCGCCTACGCATGCATGAGTATCCGGACCTCCCAGGAATCAGAGATTATCATCCTTGATGCTCCAGAGAAGGCTACTAGTTAATCATGTTCATGTGATTCATGGGAAGAGGAAGAGGGGTTGCCTGATGAACGAGGAGATGAACGTCTTTAGAAACATGACTAAGGCCATCAAGGAGGTGCCAACTGTCATTAGGAAGAGCAAGCTTGTTGATTTCCACCCTTCCTTGTATAGCGCCCGGCATGGATCAAGGTTGCTTTGGTCAGGAGGCTCTGATGGTGGCTCTTAGCCACCTTTTGTACAACAGGGGCACATGGTCTTGGGCTCGTTCGCATAGGGGAAGAACATGGGGTGCTCTAGATTGGGAGTTTGGCTAGGTAAGCACGACCAATAGTGTTGTTTTGGGTCGTGGTGGTGGTGGTGACAGCGTGCATGATGATGACAGAAGACATTTACGATAATGACGATGATGATGTACATTTTTGGTAGCTAGGTCATCAAAATTGATAATGTCGTGTATATTCTCATGAGGTGGTATATAGTAATCCCACATGGTGATGGTGAACTTGCGGTGATAGGATCACACCATATTTTTCGATGTTTCGGTAGGATGATACCATATTCAGTAAATGTTGGGTACGTAGTCTTTATGTGGGAGTGAATGTATTTTTTAAAAGGTTTTTCTAAGTCTCAAACGCTTGAAATTTCTTAGATATCAATAGATTTAGAAAAGTGTAACTTATTTCCCTGAGCAGTGCACCTTGCACTTTCCTAGAAAAGTGCAAGTTGCATTTTTTCACTATACTAAATTGATAGTTTTCTGAATTAATCGGGACTTAAGATAAAATTCTCCATCCAATTGATCCCATAATTGTTGCCCTAATTATATAACTTTCGCTTAATGCTGTGATAAATTTAATTTGAATCCATGAAAATTTTCTTTCTCATTCATAATAACATTTGTCCTCCACGGGCTATTTTTTTATTCCAAAAATTATTTGAACTATATTGTATAGACTAATGAAATTGTGATTCTATGTTTTAGAGTCTACTTCCACCTAGACAATATTTCTTTTGTTTCTTGAGATGTAAGATCTGGAGAAGCTGATGTAATTCTAAACATCAAGCTAATTAAGGATGAGAGTGGGATTACTTTAACTCAATCTCACTACGTTGGGAATGTCTGGAGTCGGCTTGGTTTTATCGATAGCAAGACTTCTCCAACACCTTATGATCCTAGTGTGACACTTCAAAAGAACATGAAAGAAATGAAAGATCAACTAAGATACTCTCGAATTATAGATTCACTCATGTTTTTAGCTAGGTCAACATGGCCAAATATTGTGGTCTCTCGCGACAAAAATTAGCATTCACCTCTAGCTCATGAAACACAATTTCCCAAAAACAATAGAATTGTTTGTCTGTTGTCTTGATGATGATTTGCTGAGTGGTTTTATAGTGGTGAGGAGACTTATCTTCTTAATTAATCGATGAGGCAAAACGTTTGCCTCCGCTTTTGGATATTACGGAAATTGCTAATGGAGCTCGAGCTCCATGGAGCCCTTAATTTGAAAAATTCAAAACTCAAACTTTTAGATTTAAATAATCTGAAAAATCACTCTAAAATATCCAAATATTTTCTCGTGAGCTACACAAAATGACAAAATCAAGTATTTCTAGCACTTGTACTACTATAAAAGTATATGATTTTGTATTTTGTATAGCTCACCCACGTATTTCATGATGAATTTGCATACAATCTAGTATGCACCTATAAGTACTTGTGTATTGATTTTATTCAAACTTAGGAAGTTGATATTTGAGAATTCCAGGCTCCATGGAGCCCAAGCAAAAAATCCACTCTCCTCATATATTACCCTTATATAAAAAGAGGGGAATAGTTAGATCTAATCTTCATCCCTCTTTTTTTGGCGGGTAGATCTGATCACCATCCTGATGTCCTTTAGAATTCATGAAATTTTGTGAAGGCGATGTCACGAAGCAAAATACAACAAAGGTCCTGGAAAAACGTTTTATATAAAATGATAAGATTACACGTTTTATAACTACTTCGTTGTAAAACTCCCCTATTGGATAAGTACACAACGAAAATTTAGAAGAAATCCCATCCAGATAACCACCTTGCTGAATACAGTACTTGAATTACACTTTGAAGACAGACAAGTCACACGCTAGATGGACCGATTTAAATTTTCTTAATATGCATCCATAGATTACAGGGAAATATGATCGAGTCTAGCTTTTTTATTAAAACGCAGAAAGTAGAGGATTCGAACAATCGAACTTAACGAAATAACTTAAAAACATTTCCTGATTCACTTCAGAACGCAACCCATAATTCTAGAGCCTCAGGGTCAGATCAATCCCGTCGGCACTCTCTTCCTGATCCACCGCACGCACACCTTGCTGGTCTCCACGGTGACCTCCATCTCGAGTCCCACGGTAGCCGCGGGTCACACGCGCCGACACAGCAGATGACGGTTGAACCAGAGAAAGCCCGGTACCAGTATGCCATTGCCACTGCAGCGAAGGAGGCATGAAGCTGACCGAGGGGTAATGGACGGCAAACAGATTCTCATGGAGGTAAGCTCTGCCCAAGGCGGTGGTGTCCTCCGACGAAGCCCAGATGCGCGCCCGACGGCAGCTGGAGGACGGTCTATGCGTGCCTTCTTGTTGACGGGCCGGTGGCGCCCACAGTGCTGTGCACCACAGTGCCCGGACCGCCCTGCACGGTGGTAAAAGTGCGGGCAGTACTCGCGACTTGAACCTGGCCTTCTGCACCTCGTTGCTGGAAGTCGATGACGCCGTCGCGAGACGACGTTTATTCGTGTACCCTGCCTTGCCATCCTCGGCACGGGTGGCCAGCGGCAGGGACTTGTCGTTGTCGGCAGGGAAGGTGGACACGGAGGAACCAGAGGACTCCATTTTTGCAGATGCTCCAGATGAGACGTACTACTGATCTTGTTGTGTGCTTCGGCTGCTTGCTTGCAGTACTCCACGGTGGAGGTTTTATAGTTACGGAGCAGGATGTGGGATTGGCTAAGATTGGAAGAAAACATGCTGGTGGCGTTATTTCTAGCAGTGCAATCATTCTCATAATTCTCTACAATTACTCGTATATTTATGGCCTCCCAATTAAATGTATTTTCTTTTTACCTTTTTTTGGATTGATTGAAATGTATTTTCCCTTGATGACAATAGGAATTCAATTTGCATCCCTTTTGGTTTTGGGCCACTAGAGGCCCAGTTTTGTTTAGTCCAATTTCCCTTCCGCCAACGTGCTAGAACGGTCCATTATTTAGTAGCCCATTGTAGCCAAAGCTCATTTTTAAGTGGGCCAGTAAATCCACAACCGATATATATCAAGCACGTGCAATAATTTTTGAGAAATGGTCTAGAAAGTTACTTAAAATTATTACATAATCTCATAAATATATAATTAAGTTACAAAATGTGTTTACACATAAAATTATGACATATATCTAAGAGCTCAGGAAACGACAAGTTCACCAACAGAATCACCATTTCGACGGAGATTTGAGAAGGGGGTTTACCCTAGGCATTTGCATACCAGAAGCGAGAGAATATGACCAATCAACTCTCGCTTCTTTCTGACTTCCTCCATCTCTTATTTTGTTTCGATGATCACCTGCATGTTTTCCTCTTCGTTGCTTCCTCGAGATGTTGACTGCATCTCATAACCCAGCTTCACCTGTCTTTTAGCCAGTAGTTGACCCTCGAGAACTTTAGCAGTTGGTGACTTTGACGATTGCATCTAATCTACCATTATGCGGGCATGTGCATGTGGCACTCCTCTAGGAGGTTACCTTGAAATCACCTCAAATCCCTAGTTGCGGCATGTATACGGGGAAGTAGACAATTAAGAGGTAATGCTATGTGAAGGATCGCTCACCGTGGTAAATTACTCAATCACCTAACCATGTGGCAGGGAGCCAACTACTACAAGTGGTCGATAGTTTAACGCAATTAAACGTCATCAAGTACTGCCATGTAAATTATTATTATTTTGGCGGGGTAAAAAAAGTTTTATTCCTCAGAAATTGTGTTACAGTTCGCTAAAACAAGATGCGTGATACTGTCTAGAACACGGCGCAACCAACAGGCGGTGCTACCTCCAGAGCGACCAATATTAGCTAGACTATGAGCAACCCTATTTTGGTGACGATCAATCTTCTGCGGAATAAAACCACGCGATTCTAGAAGCTTCTTGATTTCTATCATGAGATGTCCATATGCAGATATGTGGAGAGAGTCATCCGTCAGCGCCGCCACCACGATAGAGCTATCAGATTGAATCACTATAGGAAGATCAGATTGTTGCACACTGAATGAGACTCCTTCCAGGACAGCACTGATTTCAGACTCAAGGGCATCCTTGCAATGAAATAAATAGCGGTAGGCGGAGAAGATGATTGCGCCTTCGAATTTCTTAGTATCATACCTGAACCTGCCTGCCCGGACTCCTTGACAAAAGCTCCATCCACCGATAAGGCCACCCATCCCAGAGGTGGTTTTGGCCATGGTTTAATTTGCTTCTGAATGAGAACCGAACTGCATGGCGTGTCAACTACACGCATCTTCCCTTTGATTATATCTTCCATACCATACCTTTGAGCTTGGCTATATGAACTTAAGTAGCTTAGGAGGAACGACCTTGAGATCTCTGGTGGTGGAATCATCTTGTCATGAAGCATATCATTGCGCAGACTCCAAATCCGCCATAGCAAGATAATAATCATAGCACGAACTTCCTCGTGATCGGCCAGGATGCCGAACAGCCATTCCTTGCCCGTATCCACAAACTTCTCCTCCGGCAGCGGCCAGACTTGGCGCATCAATTCCCAAAGCTCCAGCGATCTTGGGCAGATTACCAGTGCATGGAATGTATTGTCCTCCGTCTCTTCGCATTCCCGACATGCAGCATGCACTGGGATATGGTGTCTTGTTTTGCATTCATTTGTTGGGAGCGCATCTACAGCCACTCTCCACGCAAAGGAACGCATTTTGTTTGGAACTCTGGCCTGCCAAATAAGATTCCAGCAGGGACTGTCTCCCTCGGGCCTCACGCTGCAAGCTCCATTGCCATGCATTTGCACGAGATCTTGCATGGCCAGGTGGTAAGCGGATTTGACACTAAACTGGCCGTACTTTCCAGGGAACCAGGATAGAAAATCCTCCTCTTGACTTGGGGAGGTTCTAATCGCTCTAATTACTTGCACATCTGCTGGGATAAAGAAGTTGTTCAGTAGCTCTATATCCCACCTCCCATTGTCCTGGATAAAATCTGACACTTTATTAGCCGACATCGCCCTTTAGCAGAAATTGGCCTCATGGATGGGCCTCTTGGAACCCATGAATCCCGCCAAACTTTAATCATTTTTCCGTTGCCAACTCGCCAAATCATGCCCTTCTTAATTAGTTCCAAACCATGTTCAATGCCGCGCCATACATTACCAGTAAACACCGTGGCAACCAATAAGCCCATGGGGTAATATTTTGCTCTGAGTAGCCGTGCAACGAAGCTTTCTGGATTCATAAGAAGTCTCCATGCTTGCTTGGCCAAAAGGGCCTGGTTGAAAGCCCTCATATCTCTAAAACCCATGCCCCCATAGACTTTGGCAGTATCATTTTATCCCATGCCATCTTCCTCTTTCCCGCTTCGACACCCCACCAGTATTGCCTAATGAGGCGAGTCAATTCATCGCAAACTGACAAGGGTAGCTTGAACACACTCATAGTATATGTAGGTATTGCTTGTGCTACTACCTTTATCAGAATTTCCTTGCTGGCCATAGACATATATTTCTCACTCCAATCTACTAGTCTTTTATGCGAGTTTCGCTAGCAAGGGCTGCAAAAGACCCTTACTCATTCTGCCTTCTGGAACCGGTAAGCCCAAATACTTGGGGTCAAACATCTCCTGTGTTATATCAAGAATGCTCTTGATTTCATCTGAGATTGACACTTGACAATTGTCAGAGAACAAGATGGAACACTTGGCCGGGTTTATAAGTTGTCCCGTCGCACTTGCATACGTGCTCAACACCTCTTTGACAATCATAGCTTGGTCAGATCTCACTTTAAAGAAAAGGAGTCTATCATCTGCAAACAATAGATGGGATATTGCCGGAGCCATTTTGCAGATCTTCAAAGCTTTCAACCCCTCATCACGTATAGCTTTATTGAACAAAGCAGAGAGTGCATCAGCCACAAAAAGGAATAAAAAAGGGGATAGAGGGTCACCCTGTCAAGACCACGAGACGGTGAGAATTGATCCAGGAGCTTCCCATTAAACTTGACAGAGTACTTGACAGATTTCACACACACCATTATACCCAAGTAGAAGAAAATCCCCATTTAAGAAATGCTCTCTCAAGAAATTCCAGTCCACTCTATCGTAAGCTTTTGAGAGATCCAATTTATATGCACAATACGAATCCTCCTGATGCGAGGTTTGAATATGATGGATACACTCAAAGGCGATGATAGTATTATCAGATATTAACCGACCTGGGATGAACGCGCTCTGATGTTCAGAGATTAAATTAAATCAACAAGGGACGGAGACGGTTAACCAAGCACTTCGACACTACCTTATAAACCATATTACATAGGCTTATTGATCGGAAATCCTTCAAATCCTCTGGCGATGAGACTTTAGGAATCAGAACAATTGTCGTGTCGTTAACACCGGGTGGCATATAACATGTGGAGAGAAATTCCAACACTGCGGCGGTAATGTCGTTCTTCAGAACTTCCCAATTGCGCTGAAAACACCGAGCCGGGAAACCATCAGGCCCAGGTACTTTCATTGGACCGATCTGGAATAAGGCATTTGCGACTTCCTTCTGAGAGAAGGGGGCATCCAGGGAGTCATTCATTTGCTGAGTTACTTTTGCCTCAATACACCCAAGAAGCCCATCTAGATCAAGAGTTGGGTCCTTGGTAAAAAGTTCCTGGAAGTATGATTTCGCCATAAGCTCCAACGTGCTTGGTGAAGAACACCACGATCAATTATATTTACGTAGACGATGGATTAAATTCTTCCTCGCCCTCCAAACCGCTTTCCTATGAAAATATTGTGTGTTTCGGTCTCCTTCCTTAAGCCACATGATCCTAGTTCTTTGCAACCACATCATTTATTCTCTATAAAGCAGCTCGTCCAGCATATACATCTTCTCTTTAATAGCCGACATGTCTGCATTATTGATCTGGAGCGTTTCCAATTCAGCTCTTAGAGCATCAATCTGCTTGAAACTTGACCGAATTGTATTTTGCTCCACTCCCGCAGGTCCTTCATTACATCCTTTAAGTTTGCTACAACCTCACCCAGGTTGCGAGCGCTCCATTTGGTCCATGCTTTTGCGATGACTCCTGGTAGCGCAGCATGTCGCTCCCACATGATCTTGTACCTACTGCCGCTGCTTCCTCTTTTATCTGTCTCCAAGGTTTCAACTTCAAGGAGCAGGCGCAGTGATCCGAAGCCTCATCAGCACAGCATCTGTCCAACCTCACCTGGACATTTCTTCTAGCAACCTGGTTGTTATTGTATGTATAAGGCATTCTAGTGAACACCAAGTCAATCAATTCACAGAGTTGCAGGCACTCCCGAAATGCTTCCATCTGAGATGAGCTGCGTTCCGTCTTTGAAAGGTGCTCGTGTTTCCACATGCATTCATTATAATCAACACAAACTACCCAAGGGACATTCGACAAAGATTGAAGCCTAGTTAGGTGAACCCACATGAGCCTGCGGTTTTCTACTCTAGGTTCCCCGTAAACAAACACTAGTAGAAAATAGGGCTTTCGTCCAGGCCGGGTAAGCCCATTAATGTTGGTTCACTCACGAACCAGGACCCATGGGGGCATCGGTCCTGGTTCGTGAGGCCAGGGGGCCGACCAGGCCTCGGGGGACAATGGTCTCAGTTCGTCTGGCCCCTTTGGTCCTGGTTCCAGACACAAACCGGGATCAATGGGCCTCGCTCCTGGCCCACAACCATTGGTCCCGGTTGGTGGCTGGAACCAGGACCAAATGGGCTCCTTTAGTCCCGGTTCTAGCCACAAACCGGGACCAAAGAGATGCCTATATATACCCCCTTGCCCGCGAGCAGAGCAATGGAGTGCTCTGTTTTTCTGGCCGGCCGTGGGAGAGCTTTGTGGTGCTCTAGCTCACCTTCTATGCACATGAGGTGTTCGATGAAATGCCCGAGCCACTCTTAAGCTTTCTCCTCTTGAAGCTCCTTGTCCAAGCTCCGCTTTTCCTCAAGATTTGTCTAGGTTTGGTGGTTCGTCCTGTCCCGTCCCTGTCCTCACCGCCGTCGATCGCCCACGCCGATCTCTTCGCCGGCACCACCGCGCTGAGCCTCTTGATATTATCTTCTTTCTAAAAGAAAAAAGTTCTTACTTATAAGATTTAGATAGATACTTGTGTAATTTTCTTATTTTATTATTCTTTGTTATTGTATAGTGTGATGGTTTTGGTATCCGCCTCTGTCGGCCCTCGTCCTGTCTATGATTTGGATGTGGTATATTTATTATCTTTTATAACTATTTGTTTCATTTAGTGTTTATGACAATTATGCCGACCAACGTGACATAGATTTTTTATCTAGGAGGTATGTGAACCGGAAATTCCAACCGACCCTATTGTCGAGAGGTTAAATTTAGTTGAAGAAGAAAACAATTACTTGAAGGAAATTTAAAAAAAAAATTGAGGAGAAGATGATATTGAAGTTGCATGTTGCGGATGTCGTCGATGATCACAAGATCAAGATGGATGCAATGCGCTTGAAGATTAGAAAGATTAGAAAATATGCCATTCATATTGAGGCTTGGTATCATTATGCCATTGGATGAATTGTTAACTTATTTGCGATTATGATTGTATTTCTTGTTGCATTGAAATGGTTTAGATAGTTTCAATGTATAGTTTAATTAGATGCTCGAGAGCTATATGTCGTTCAATGAGAACTATGTATGTACTTTGGTTTTAATGTGATGATGAACTTCTATTAATTTGGTCACTTCTATATTCATGATGTTCTGTAATGGTTTTTGACACACTTAATTATATATAATGCACGCAGATGAACCAGCAAGGGATGTACGGTAACAGACGAACCTCCGAGTACATTAAGGGCGTGCACAATTTTCTCAAAGTGGCTGAGGCAAACAAGCAAAATGGTTTAAATGTGTTGTCCATGCCCTATATGTGGGAATACGAAGTCTTACTCTGACCAGAAAATCCTTCACACCCACCTGCTTTATAAGGGTTTCATGCCACACTATAATGTTTGGACCAAGCACGGAGAAAGAGGGGTTATGATGGAAGCCACCAAAGAAGAAGAGGATGATGGCAACTATGTGCCCCTTGAATACAGTGATGCTGCAACGGGGGAAGCTGAAGATCAGGAGGAACCAGACGATGTGCCCGATGATGATCTTCGCCGGTTCATTGTTGATGCAAAGAGACAATGTGAAAGTGAAAAGGAGAAGTTGAAGTTCGATCGCATGTTAGAGGATCACAAAAAAGGGTTGTACCCCAATTGCGAAGATGGCAACACAAAGCTCGGTACCACATTGGAATTGCTGCATTGGAAGGCATAGAATGGTGTACCTGACAAAGGATTTGAGAAGCTACTGAAAATATTAAAGAAGAAGCTTCCAAAGGATAACGAATTGCCCGACAGTACGTACGCAGCAAAGAAGGTTGTGTGCCCTCTAGGATTGGAGGTTCGTAAGATGCATGCATGTCCTAATGATCGCATCCTCTATCGCGTGCATACGAGGATTTGAACACATGCCCGGTATGTGGTGCATTGCGATATAAGATCGAACGACATGACCTCGAGATGTTGATGGCGGGCGCCCTAGGAAGAGTCATGCCAAGGTGATGTGTTATGCTCCTATAATTCCATGGTTGAAACCTCTGCTCGGAAAAAAGAGCAAGCCAAGTTGATGCGATGGCATAGAGAGGACCATAAAAAGATGGGAAGTTGAGAGCACCCACGACGGGTTGCAAGGAGAAAATCGAGAGAAAGTGGGGGACTTTGCAGTGACGCAAGAACCGTATGGTTTGGAATAAGCGTGGATGGCATGAATCCTTTTGGGGAGCAGAGCAGCAATCATAGCACCTGGCCCGTGACTCTATGTATCTATAACCTTCCTCCTTGGTTATGCATGAAGCGGAAGTTCATTATGATGTCAGTTCTCATCCAAGGCCCGAAGCAACCCAGCAATGACATTGATGTGTACCTAAGGCCATTAGTCGAAGAACTTTTACAGTTGTGGAATGGAAAAGGTGTACGTGTGTGGGATGAGCACAAACAGCAGGAATTTGACCTACATGCATTGTTGTTTGTAACCATCAATAATTGGCCTGCTCTCGGTACCTTTCGGGATGCATAAACAAGGGATACCACGCATGCACGCACTGTTTCGATGACACCGAAAGTATATATCTGGACAAATGCAGGAAGAATGTGTACAGGGCATCGTCGATTTCTTCCGTCAAACCATCCATGTCGAAAGAAAGGCAAGCATTTCAAAGGCAAGGCAGATCATCGGAATAAGCCCACCGTCCGTACTGGTGATCACATACTTTCTATGGTCTATGTTTTACAAGTAATCTTTGTAAAGGGTCTCGGCGGACTATCTGTTCTGAATGACGCTGAGGGACGTGTACTCATGTGGAAGAAGAAATCTATATTTTGGGGCCTACCCTATTGGAAAGACCTAGAGGTCCGCTCTGCAATCGATGTGATGCACGTGATGAAGAATCTTTGCATGAACCTGCTAGGATTATTGGGCATGTATGGGAAGACAAAAGATACACAGGAGGCACGGGAGGACCAGCAACATGTGCACGAAAAAGATGGCATGCCTCCAAAGCAGTATGAAGATCCTGCCAGCTACGCTCTTACCAAAGAACAGAAGAAAAATATTCTTTGAATACCTGCTCAGTATGAAGGTCCCGTCTGGCTTCTCGTCCAATATAAAGGGAATAATAAATATCCTAGAGAAAAAGTTCTAGAACCTAAAGTCTCATGATTGCCACGTGATTATAACGGAACTGCTTCCGGTTGCATTGAGGGGGCTTCTAACAGAAAACGTTTGATTAGCCATTGTGAAGTTATGTGCATTCCTCAATGCAATCTCTCAGAAGGTGATCGATCCAGAAATCCTACCATGGTTTTGGAGAGATGCGGCGCAATGTCTTGTTAGTTTCGAGCTGGTGTTTCCACCATCCTTCTTCAATATCATGACGCACGTCCTAGTTCATCTAGTCGACGAGATTATCGCTCGGGCCCTGTATTTCTACACAATATGTTCCGCTTTGAGAGGTTCATGGGAGTCTTAAAGAAATATGTTCGTAACCGCGCTAGGCCAGAAGGAAGCATCTCCATGGGCCATCAAATAGAGGAAGTCATTGGGTTTTGTGTTGACTTCATTCCTTACCTTAAGAAGATTGGTCTCCCTGAATCGCGGTATGAGGGGAGACTGACTGGAAAAGGCACGCTAGGAGCGGACTCAATAATATGTAGGGACGGGCATTCTTGGTCTCAAGCACACTACATAGTTCTACAGAATTCTACCTTGGTGACCCCGTATGTCGATGAACACAAGAATATTTTGCGCTCCAAACACCCAGAGCAGTGTGACGACTGGATTACATGTGAACACATCAGGACTTTCGGCAGTTGGTTGCAAACACGTGTCATGGGTGAGAACACTGTTTCTGATGAGCTGTACTCGTTGGCTGGGACCATCTTCGATCGTATTGACTTACAAAGGGTACGAGATAAATGGGAATATATTTTACACGATCGCCCAAGATCAAAAGAGCACCAACCAAAACAGCGAGGTCCGCTTTGATGCAGCAACCAAGAAGGGAAAGGACACATATCATTGTTACATAGTGGACATATGGGAACTTGGCTATGGACATGATTTTAACGTCCCTTTGTTTCAAAGTGCAAATGGGTCAATCTGTCGAGGAGGAGGGTATAGGTAGACCCACAGTACGGAATGACAACAGTGGATCTGAACAATCTTGGGTACACAGATGAACCATTCATACTAGCCAATGATGTGGCGCAGGTTTTCTATGTGAATGACATGTCTACCAAACCGAGAAAAAGAAAGGATAAGGAAGCGAATACATCATACGATGAGCCAAAGCGCCACATAGTTCTTTTCAGGAAAAAGAAACATCGTAGGATTGGAGGGCAAGACAGACATGTCTAAAGATTATGAAAAGTTTCATGAAATTCCTCCCTTCAAAGTCAAGGCTGACCCAAGCAGCGTATTAAACGATGAAGATTATCCATGGTTACGGTGCAATAAGCAAAGGACACAAGCGAAGAAAAGTGAAGACTTTCTCTCCACAGCTATTATGATGATGCCTTTGATCTAGAATATCACTGCAGTTACATGTGAAGAAATGAAATGCCTTTTGTAACAGATAAGTTTCCGTCCGAAACCCTGATACTTCGAAAAAGATTGTCCGTTTTGTACATGAAGTGCATCCAGTTTTTGACGTATCCCTCTCAACTTTTTAGCACATGCTATGTGGGTGAAATGATGATACCATGCCAACTTTCAACCTTTTCACAGTTCATTTGAAGTGCTTTTCAATTTCAGGGTCGTTTAGCTCAAAAAATCAGTAAATGCATGAAAATACGAAATGAAGTTAGAAAGGGTTGAAAATTGATGATGTGGCTTTGAATGGTGCACTTTGAACACACAAAAAGTCTAGAGTTCAAATAAGTTCAAAAAATGAAATCCCTTTGTAATAGATGAGTTTTCGTCAAACCCCGATACTTGAAAGAGATTGTCCGCTTTGTACACGAAGTGCATCCAGTTTTTGCCATAACCCTCTCAACTTTTTAGCACATGCTATGTGGGTGAAATGATGATACCATGCCAACTTTAAACCTTTTCACAGTTCATTTGAAGTGCTTTTTAATTTAAGGGTCATTTAGCTCAAAGAATGAACTAATAGCAAAAGGAATCAACTAAAACATTTTATAAACTTCTAGTATTTTTGAAACTAAAATTATAATAAAAGTATGCAACTAAAATTAAAAAGTATTTTTTGTTCAAAACATTAATAGCAAAATGAATTATCATGAATAATTTTTTTCGTTTGAAACTTTAATAGCAAAAAGAATTGTCATAAAGAATTTTTTGATAGAAACTAAAATAACAAAATATTTTTTTGAATATAATGATAAAACACAGTAATATTAAATAGCAGGAAAAAGAATCACTCAAAAATATATTTTCATAGTAAAGTTATTCACAAACTAGTGATTAACAAAAATATCAAAGAATTCAAATTTAAACTATTCAAATTTGAAAACTAATGGCACTAACAGAAAGTTTATAATTTTTATGACCTAACAGCAAAATAATTTTAAAAATAAAGCAAAAACAAAAGAAAATATATAATGCAAAAAACAAAACAAAAACTGTAAAAATAAAAAAATGTCACTTAGTGGGCCACCACGGCCTGAATACGACTAGAACCCAACCAGCCGTGTGGGCTGTGATTCACGCCTCAGAAGGCTCCAGAGGCCCACAGCATAGTAAGTGCGATTAGGCCCGTAGGCCTGCAGTTCAGAGGAGTTCGAGAGAGAGGGCGGGGCAGAGCTTATAAACTTGGTCTATTTTTTCTGTAGTATAAATATGAAAACTTGGTCAATTTTTTTGTAGTAGATGATGATGATGATATGATGATATATGAAAACTGGTCAATTTTTTTGTACTAGATGATGATGATGATGATATTGATGATGATATGATGATATATGAAAACTTGGTCAATTTTTTCTGTTGTAATTTTGTTCGATGATATATGATGATGTAATTTTGTTGATATACCCCCTCCTCGATAACTTCGACATGACGGGGGGGGGGGGGTCGACATACCCCCTCCATGATAACATTTTTTTCTAAGCTACTAAGGTAAAATGTTCACCCCGCTCTCGCTATACCGGGCAACCAACTCTCGAGGCCACCCATGCCCTAGAAAAAAAGTGTTGTCGATCTCCTACCCCCTCCCGCCCCTACCCGACAAACTCTCGAGGCCACCTAAACCCCTAGAAGAAAACTCCGGTAACTTCAACATGAGGGGGACATCGATCAACCCCCTCTCGCCCGAACAAGTCTATGTATCATTTTATATCGCGGTGGACATATATCAAAGTTTGATCATATGTCAAAGTTTGAATTTTGACATATGCAACATTTGATCATATGTCAAAGTTTGATCATATGTCAAAGTTTGAATTTTGACATATGCAACAATATTTGATCATATGTCAAAGTTTGACTTTTGACATATGCAACAATATTTGATCATATGTCAAAGTTTGAATTTTGACATAGATTTATCAAGAATGCCCCATTATGGATGTGCACAAGTTGATCCAATTTTTTCTGATCTCATATATATATATATATACATACATACATACATATATATATATATATATATATTCTTCTATATGTCACGTTGTCTGTAAAAGTATTGAAGAAATTCATGGCTTCATCATTAGCCGGAAATAACAGGCGTATGATGCTAAGAAGCTCTTCAAAGTTGTTTTGGAACAGAGTTCTCGATAGAATAATTCGCTTTTTGGTACGAATTTCAGCAAAGGCCTTCCAAACAGCGATATTCGAAAGGCTCTTGCTGAACTTCGTACCAAAAAGCTAATTATCCTATCCAGGACTCCGTTCCAAAACAATTTTGAAGAGCTTCTTACCATTATGCGCATGTTACTTCCGGCTAATGATGAAGCCATGGTTTTCTTGTATCCTTTGACACTAGACAACGTGACATATAGAAGGGTAGATGAGATTAGGAAAATATGGACCATTTTCTGCACATCCGTAATGGCGCCATTTTGTTAAATGCCTTGTTTGACATTCATGAGAGAGGCGGTCCGTCCGGTCACCGATACGTCTCCAACGTATCTATAATTTTTGATTGCTCCATGCTATATTATTTACTGTTTTGGACCATATTGGGCTTTATTTTCCACTTTTATATTACTTTTGGGACTAACCTATTAACCGGAGGCCCAGCCCAGAATTGCTGTTTTTTTTTCCTATTTCAGTGTTTCGAATAAACGGAATATCAAACGGAGTCCAAACGGAATGAAACCTTCGGGAACATGATTTTCTCACCGAATATGATCCGGAAGACTTGGACCCCACGTCAAGAAAGAAAGGAGGTGGCCACGAGGGTGGGGGGCGCGCCCACCCCCCTAGGGTGCGCCCCCCTGCCTCGTGGGCCCCCCGTTGCTCCACCGATGTACTCCTTCCTCCTATATATACCTCACGCACTTCAAACGATCAGATACGGAGCCAAAAACCTAATTCCACCGCCGCAACTTTCTGTATCCACGATATCCCATCTCGGGGCCTGTTCGGGAGCTCCGCCGAAAGGGGAATCCACCATGGAGGGCTTCTACATCAACATCATAGCCCCTCCGATGAAGTGTGAGTAGTTTACCTCAGACCTTCGGGTCCATAGTTAGTAGCTAGATGGATTCTTCTCTCTTTTTGGATCTCAATACAATGTTCTCGCCTCTCTCGTGGAGATCTATTCGATGTAATCTTCTTTTTGCGGTGTGGTTGTTGAGACCGATGAATTGTGGGTTTATGATCAAGATTATCTATGAACAATATTTGAATCTTCTATGAATTCTTTTATGTACGATTGGTTATCTTTGCAAGTCTCTTCGAATTATCAGTTTGGTTTGGCCTACTAGATTGGTTTTTCTTGCAATGGGGGAAGTGCTTAGCTTTGGGTTCAATCTTGCGGTGTCCTTTCCCAAAGGATGTGATGGGCAGCAAGGCACGTATTGTATTGTTGCCATCGAGGATAACAAGATGGGGTTTTTATCATATTGCATGAATTTATCCCTCTACATCATGTCATCTTGCTTAAGGCGTTACTGTTTTCTTGAACTTATTACTCTAGATGCATGCTTTGGATAGCGGTCGATGAGTGAAGTAATATTAGTAGATGCAGTGCAGGAGTCGGTCTACTTGTCTTGGACGTGATGCCTATATACATGATAATACCTAGATATTCTCATAACTATGCTCAATTATGTCAATTGCTCAACAGTAATTTGTTCACCCACCGTAAAATACTTATGCTCTTGAGAGAAGCCACTAGTGAAATCTATGGCCCCCGGGTCTAATCTTATCATATTAATCTCCCAACACTTTATTATTGCTTTTTGCTTTTTACTTTTCTTTTATTTTACTTTGCATCTTTATACCAAAAATACCAAAAATATTATCTATCATCTCTACCAGATCTCACTCTCGTAAGTGACCGTGAAGGGATTGACAACCCCTAATCGCGTTGGTTGCGTGGAGCTATTTGTTTTCTGTAGGTACCAGGGACTTGCGTGTAGCCTCCTACTGGATTGATACCTTGGTTCTCAAAAACTGAGGGAAATACTTACTCTACTCTGCTGCATCACCCTTTCCTCTTCAAGGAAATCCAACGCAAAGTGCTCAAGAGGTAGCATCGCCCGAACATGTCATGTGATAGGTAGTTTTTTTGTTCATAGAAAACTCCAAGAACTCTTCAACATGAGGGGGGACATCGATCAACCCCTCTCGCCCGTCCAAACCCTAGAAGCGTCGAGGCCACCCCAAACCCTAGAAGTGTTGCCTAGGCCACCCCAAACCCTAGAAGAGCGTCGAGGCCACCCAAATTTACCAAGTTAAAAGAGTGTTGTCGAGGCCACCCCAAACCCTAGAAGCGTCGAAGCCACTAATATGATTCCTTGTTGTGATTACCTAGCTAGGTCTATGTTTGCCACTAATATATCCATCTCTCATGTTTGTATATTAATTGCCATGTTGTAATATTTGTAGAAACTATGGATCAAAGAGACTTGGAAAAAGAACAATTGTTGGGGGATATAATCTTCGGCGGAGGTGATGTCTTGTCATTTCTCAATGACACCGATGGTCTAGAAGGAGAGGATGACGGCTCCGAAAATCGAACAATGGAGGAGGAAGGACATGATCATGATGGCTCCGGTGACCGAACGCCGAAGGAAGAAGGAGACCATGATGACGGCTTCGGTGACCGAACGGAGGAGGGAGCTGTTGCAAAGTTCGGTGAGGTATATATATTAATTAACCCTATGCTGACTAATTGATACATTTATTGTTTTGGTATGTAGATATATTATTGCTTTTTTATTCTTTTATAGCCCTCTGGATCGAGCCAAACTTCCGTAAAGAGACGAGGCCCGAAGAAAGGTTCACGATCATAGCAATCGCGAACGATGGCCTACCGATTGAGCCCAAGCAGACCAAGGACGCATTTTCTGCTCAGTGCGGAGCTATTTTTAGGGACACCATCCCGATCAGCATCCAGCAATGGTATAAGCCTAAGGACGAAAACCTTGAAGTTTCTTATGTCATCGATAGACAGAAAGATGATCTTTGGACCTCGCTGAAGGCAAATTTCACCCTACCGCCAGAGGAGGATCTGAATAAGCCAGTTATAGAGCCACTAGTCAAGGCGTGTGCTCTTAATAAGATGGCAGATCTATTCAGGAGGTGGAAGAAAGAGTTGAAATCAAAGTTTCTCGACAAAGGGAAGACTCTAGAATTCACCGGCCAATTTGAGAAGCTAAGAGATCACTGGACCGCATATGTGGCCTACAAGACATCGGATAAGAGTAAGAAAATGTCAGAGACAAACAAGAACAATGCTGCAAAGAAGTCAGATCACCATCACACGGGTCGTGGCTACCTCAAAGCCCGGCCCTTGTGGGACAAAGCTGAGAATGACCTGATTGCTAAAGGGTCAAACCGGAGACATTGAACCGCTGCACTGCTCAAGGACTTGGTTCTTCGGGGTTGGGGGAACTTTGGACCCTGAAACAGGGAAGTACCGTTGGACAGATGAGCAACTTGCAATGCCCGTCAAGAAGCTTCAGAAGTATATCACCGTAGCATAGGAAGGGGCGTTCATTCCCGGCAGAGAGAAGGACGAGCTGACTGAGGCCCTCGGGAATCCTGAGCACCCTGGACGAACACGAGGCACACCAGGCTCTATTCAGTGAGTGGTTGGGTTTCCCGGTGCAGGCGGTTACAGAAGCCGGGAGAGAAGGAGGAACGCGGAGCTAAGCGAAATGCGGAAGCTCAAATCAAGAATAACGAAGCTAGAGGAACTTGAGAGCCAGTGAGCTGCCGGCCAACCATCTCAGCGGCACGAAGCTACCCCAGAAGCTACCCCGCCATCTCAGCGGAAAAGCAGCATGGCTTCCATGGAAAAGCCGGACAAAAATGGATCAGGAACACTTTTCTTTCGTTTCCGAGATGCACGGCCGTGGATACTATCACGGCTCCTAGCTACCCCATGGATACTATCACGGAGGCTCAACATTGTGTAGCGACCAGACCCGAATGGATCTAGCGCTCTGTACTCAAAGGTCATCCTGGATCGAATGTCTTGACCAAAGACAAGATTTGAAGGATTTATAGCAGAGTAGCAATCACACACTTATTACATCGTTGTCCACAAGGGAACTTAATACCAATATTATGGCTTAAGGCCATCTAATAATAACAGCGGAAGGCTTGGAAAACGAGTGAGTCCATCAACTCCAGCGGCATCACTGAGTATAGAACCACAACCTAACATCTTACTCGTCGTCTGAAAAGTCTGCAACATGAAAAGTTGCAGCCCGAAACGGGTCAGCACATGGAATATGCTGGCAATGTAACACGTAAAGAGCAATGAATGAATAAGCCTATACTATATGCATATATGGCTGGTGGTAAGGCTCTCTGATTACATTTTTGCGAAAAGCCAATTTTTTCCTACATCAAAGGAATAATTTTATTTAACTATCATGGTGGTTGTTAAACATTGAAGATGGTTGACAGCATCCTCAATCCCAATTAAAATACTCATTAAAACCCAATACATTTATTTTAGAAGTAACATGTTGAGATTCACATGATAATCAAGTACTAGATACTCAAGATGTCCATAACCGGGACACGGCTAATCATGATTAGTTTATACACTCTGCAGAGGTTTGGCACTTTTCCCCACAAGACTCGATCGCCTCCGCTTGGTTCTCGCACTACATGGTGTTTGAGAAACGGATGACCGAGACATAGTCTTTCGTAGCGCTTAGCACCTTACATGTGGGTAGACCGTACCAACCTACATCCCCTACATCAGCTAGCCTACCCGTAAGAGTTCGCACAACTTAGTCAACTATGCCAGAGCCCATAATTGGCTTGTGGTTGCACACAGAAGTTTCCAGTTTGAATAATCTTATGATCCCTTAGAGCCTGGGTGGCGGTCCGAAGAAATACAGGCAAATCCTGATAGAAACCAGGTGCCTCAATCCACCCAGATGTGTGTTTAGGTTGCCACCTTAAATAAACCATTAATTAACAATCTCACATCTGTCATGGATATTCACTCACCCAATACACGTCTACTAGCATAGCATGGCATAATCAAGCAAACGAGAAGTAACTCCCAAGGTTTCATAAGTAAAACAGGTAATAGGTACTACCTCAATCTACTTCCCATCCCACAATTTGATTAGATCCTAATCATGCAAGTGTTTGAGGGTTTGATCTAATGCATAAAACTGGGTAGTAGAAAAGGTATGATCAAAGTGTTACTTGCCTTGCTGATGATCCATGAGTCCTAGAGATTCAAGTAACAAGCGGCGACTCACGGGTGATCTAACGCAGACAAACAACAAGCATACAATAAGTACTCATCTAATGCACAGGGAAATCTCGAATAAAAGATCTAACCAGATAGTTCAACTTAAGAACCCTGGTTGCAAAAGAATCGATTCAAATAAGGCATCGAAAGTCGGAACTCGAGAGAGAACGACTCGGTTTAGCAATCTGAAATTAGGTCAAAATTTCACAGTAGCAAAACTCTGTGAAAATAGGTTAGTCGGAACGGCGGTTTCACATTCTGAAACTCTAGGCGCTTGAATCACCTGATTCCGATAAACGAGCAAGAAATAAAACAGTTTTGAAAATCAGATCCGAAATCAAATCGAAAATAACGGATTAATTCCGATTAAAAAGAAAACGACGAACGAGTTAAAAAGTGAGCGTCATAATGTAACGAATCTAACGAACGCGTTCATCGGGTTAACGGTTCGGTGGACGTTCGTTAAATAAGAAAACCGAATAAAAATAAAACCAATCTAGGTTTTTAAAAAAAACAGAACATATTTTTTTTTAAAATAAAAACGGATCGGTTTATTGGGGAAAACCGGATCGGCGAGGGCGGCGGTGGCTACCTCCGGTGATCGCGGAGGGCGCCCGGCTAGGGGAGAGGGCGGCGGGTTCAAGCGGGTCGGCGAGGCTCCGGGCGACGGGCGTGCTCTGGCGACGAGGGGCGACGGCGGCTTCAAGGCGGGCGGGTCGGGCGCTGGTCGGGTGAGGCGGCGGCGGTGAGAGAGAGGCGGCCGGGTATATAAAGGGAGGGGGGGCGGCGGGTGGCTTGGGAGGGCAAGGCGCCGGGTCCGGGCGGGACTCGGCGGCGGGCGCGGCGGCAGTGGTCACCATGTGGTGGCTGTGAGGGAGGAGGGAGGTGGGTAGGCCTGGGCCTGGCTGGCTTGGGCCGGCTGGGCCTCGGTCCAGGGGGGGGCGCACGATTTTTTTTTTATAAAACAAAACAAATAAAATAAATATCAAATGAACTCCAAATTAATTAAAACAAATTTTCCCCGACTCCTAAAAATGAGTCGAACAAAATGAACTTTTAAAACAATATACATGCATAAAATTTTTAAAATGCTCATTTTGCCTAAGCAAAATAAATCTTCCAAAACCAAATTTGGTTTATTTATAATATCTTCATTTTTCCTAATTGGTTGGGAAAGTCATATTATTCCCTCTCGAAATATTTTTATAGGAAAAATGTTATGAAGATAATTTAAATAAATCCAATGATCCTATTTTCAAGATTTGGAAAATCCCAAATATGAAAATAATGAAACTTCCAACTCTCTTCGAGGGTCCTTGAGTTGCGTGAAATTTCTAGGATCGGAAAAATGCGAGAAAAATATGATATGCATGATGATCTAATGTATAACATTCCAAATTGAAAATTTGGGATGTTACACATTGCCATCTTATGACGAAATGGCAGAACCTCACTTTGAAGGCGGCTGTCGGCTCTGTTGCACCTCCTCAACCCGACGGAACTTTTCACTACCGTTCGATTCCACATGGCCATGTTGTTGTGATGATGGATGAAGTAATGGAGGGATTTGAGGAGCTTGACCTTGACCACCCTACAGGTGAAGGGGAGAATCAGCTGGTTCATGCTCTAAGTACTACATGTCTATGGCGAAGGAGTACATCAAGCTTCCAAACTGGACCCCTCCGCCTCCTCCTCCTCCTCCTCCAGCGAGTCAGGGCACTCCGTCTCCTCCTCCTCCTCCTCCTCCTCCTCCAACGAGTGATCAGGGCACTCCTCCTCCTTCTCTGCCTCCTCCAGCGCGTGAGGCCACTCCGCCTCCTCCTTCGCCTGCTCCGGCGCGTCGGAGCACTCCGCCTCGTCAGCAACGGCAGAAGACAGACGCCGCCGCTCTGGCTCCTCCGGCGCGTCGGAGTTCTCCGCCTCGTAAGCAACAACAGAAGAGAGACGCTACCACTCTGGCGTCTAGCAGCAGAAGCAGAGGCGGGAGGCGGCAATTCAGATATGGTCCATCTCTCAAGACTCCGGAAAAGTTACCATACGAGAGGACCGAGAAGGAAAACATGAGATCTGTGAAGCCCAAGTGAGGGAATTTTTTGCAAAGAAACCTCCACCTCTGAAGGAGATGATAGATCCGGTGAAAGTGAAGCTCACTATCGGTTCCCTGAAGCGACCACCACGCCTCCGCCGGATTCCAACTATTTCCGTGCTCTTAGAAAGACATATCAGGATGCGCAGCGGTCAGGAACTACTTCCAGTGATAAAAGGTTAGCAGAACGAAGAAGTGGGAAAAAATTCCCCAGCTCAAATAAGAGGCGAACCAATCGTGCCCCCGCTCAAGGTGTCTAGCTATATCGTCCGTAATCTGTCGGTGATGGTGCCCGGTACCAATTCTGGTGATTACATAGGCGATACTGTAGAATTTCAAACAATGGAGGTTGACGAATTTAGATACCAGTACTGGAAGCCTCTCGTCAAACCTGGTCATCCTCCTCTAACAACAATGATGCTAAGATTCCATGAATGGTACATGAAAACCTGCAGGGAGTCTTGGAAGGAAACTTTGCCGTTGAGAATTAAAGAGGAGCACGACTTCGTTGGAATGGATGTGTTGTCTGTTGAATTTGATGAGTTATTCCAGTTATACAATCAAAAGGCCCTCGACAAAACACTCGTGACTTGCTACTGTCTGTAAGTAGTACTTCTGTAGTTAAGTCTCTGTATATAGCTCAGCTCTTTCATTGCATGTGTATATATAATTATCCTCACTATGTTATGCAGATTGAAGATCTTCAATGCAGAAAGCACAAATGTATGACTTTGGGTTCATTAACCCAAATGTCATACATGAATGGACGGTTCAAAAGAATGTCACGGAAACCAAGGACAACTTGCTACAATCGTTGCTCAAAAATCAAAACAAAGATAAACTACTCTTTCCTTACAACTTCAAGTGAGTGTTACTGTCTTGTGCATATTCGGTTTCCCTTATTACTCGAGGTTGTAGTAATGTAATTGATCAGTTATGCATGCATGCGCAGCTTCCACTTTATTATCCTAGAGATTAAGCTTGAGCGGGGAGTAGTAACCGCCTTAGACTCGAGGCTAAAAGATCCCGAGGACTATGCGGACGTTACTGAAATGTTATAGAAGTAAGTTCAATCGATCATTATCGCACCATATCAACAACTTTTTGTTCATTTCCTGATATCGAGTAATTATTTTCTTTGTCTCGCAGGGTTTGGAAAGAGTTCACCGTACTTGTTCCGGGACTGCCGGGGGAGCTGCGATTTACACGCCCAAAAGTAAGTACTACTACCTAGTTCCGCATATCTCCCATTGATTATAGCTAGTTTCATCAATACCATTTAGTATGCCTGCTTATCAGTTTGATTGACCTCTATTTCTCGTAAAGTGCTTGTGGCAGGAAGGCGGGAGTGATTTTTGTGGATACTACGTTTGTGAGTTCATCCGCCACTCGACCTGTGAGCGGGGCTACTCTGAAAAACAATATGAAGTGCGTATGCAAAAATATTCACAATTTTGTTTTATTACCATCATTTGTGTTGAGTTTCATTCATATACATGTATTGACCCTATTCTTCAATTTAGATCTGGCATATACGGGATGAACTCCTACCACACTATCGCATACGAGCAATTCAAGAGGAATTGGCAGGATTCTTTCTTGACCACTGAGGGAGTCCTGGATTAGGGGGTGTCTGGATGGCCGGACTATGACCTTTGGCCGGACTCCCGGACTATGAAGATACAAGATTGAAGACTTCGTCCCGTGTCCGGATGGGACTTCCCTTGGCGTGGAAGGCAAGCTTGGCGATATGGATATGTAGATCTCCTCCCATTTGTAACCAACTCTATGTAACCCTAACCCTCTCCGGTGTCTATATAAACCGGAGGGTTTTAGTCCGTAGGACGAACAACAATCATACCTTAGGCTATCTTCTAGGGTTTAGCCTCTCTGATCTCGTGGTAGATCTACTCTTGTACTACCCATATCATCAATATTATTCAAGCAGAGTAGGGTTTTACCTCCATCGAGAGGGACCGAACCTGGTTAAAACATCGTGTCCCTTGTCTCCTGTTACCATCCGCCTAGACGCACAGTTCGGGACCCCCTACCCGAGATCCGCCGGTTTTGACACCGACATTGGTGCTTTCATTGAGAGTTCTCTGTGTCGTCACCTTTAGGCCCGATGGCTCATCCGATCATCAACAATGATGCGGTCCAGGTGAGACTTTTCTCCTGACAGATCTTCGTATTCGGGCGGCTTTGCATCTGCGGGCCAATTCGCAGCCATCTGGAGCAGATCGAAAGCTACGCCCCTGGCCATCAGGTCAGATTTGGAAGTTTGAACTACACGGCCGACGTCCGCGGAGACTTGATCTTCGACGGGTTCGAGCCACAGCCAAGCGCGCCGCACTGTCACAATGGGCATGATCTAGCTCTGCCGCCGAGCGGCTCGAGGTCGCACTAGTGTCCGCCCGACCCTTAGCTCGGAGCCGATCAGGCTAATCGAGGACAGGTGGCTGGACACCGCCTCGGGCTGCATTCTCCACGGCGATTGAGCCGAACACCATACCTGTCCTTTGCGAAGCTCGTGACTGCAAGGTGCCGGACTCCTCTCCGGACTCCGAACCTTCCGCGCCCCTGCCAATCGAATCCGATTGGGCGCCGATCATGGAGTTCACCGCCGCGGACATCTTTCAGCACTCGCCTTTCGGCGACATTCTGAATTCACTAAAGTCTCTCTCTTTATCAGGAGAGCCCTGGCCGGACTATGGTCAGCAAGGTTGGGATGCGGACGACGAAGAAATTCAAAGCCCACCCACCACCCACTTCATAGCCACTGTCGATGAATTAACCGACATGCTCGACTTGACCAAGACATCGACGGTATGGACGCCGATGCGGGAGACGACCAAGAACCAAAGCCTACAGGCAATCGAAGGCCACCTCGTCAGATGACATATACATGCTGGACACCCCAAAAGAAGGGAACGGCGATGGAACAACGGAGGATGACCCCTCAAAGAAACAGCCTAAGCGCCGGCGTCAACGGCGATTCCGGCACGGGAGATAATAACACCCCGGACAGTGCCGAAGACAATCCTCCAAAGAGGATTCAGCGCAGAGGATGGAGAAGCCAGCCCTCATGAGAGAGTGGCGACAGAGAGGTAGAGGACGATAATTACATGCCTCCCTCCGAAGACGAGGCAAGCGTCCGACGACGATTTAATTTGCCGTGCACGAGGATCCCGTCGAACAAGAGCTGCTTTCAAACGCAGGCTTATGGCCATGGCGAGCAGCCTCAAGAAAAACAGCAACAGCTTAGAGCTGACCAAGACTTGCTAGCCGACAGATGGACTGATGTCCTTGCGGCCGAAGAGTACGAACTCGAACGCCCCTCCAAGAGCTACCCAAAACGCAGGATGCTACCCCGACTAGAGGAGGAAGCACCTAGACCTACATCACCAACGTATGATGCGGCCGACCAGCCACCTCGTGGCCGCAATAGAGAGCCCTCTCGGCCCTCCACTCAAGCCGCACACCGGCGTCGCTCAAAGAATACCAAGGCACGGGCAAACGCGCAAACCTGCGAGATATATTGGAGGACAGGGCAAGGCAAACAAGATCGATCTATGGATCGCGTGGGCGCCCCACGACACGTGACAATAACCGTCATGCTGGATATGGTAAATCCGGCCGGGCCGAACACAGTAGATAAAGCTCATTTGAGCTACGTCGTGATATAGCCCAATACAGAGGCGCCGCACACCCACTATGCTTCACAGATGAAGTAATGGATCATCAAATCCCCGAGGGTTTCAAACCCGTAAATATCGACTCAAACGATGGCACAACAGATCCGGCGGTATGGATCGAGGATTATCTCCTTCACATCCACATGGCCCGCGGCGATGATCTACACGCCATCAAATACCTCCCACTCAAGCTTAAAGGACCAGCTCGGCATTGGCTTAACAGCTTGCCAGCAGAATCAATTGGTTGTTGGGAGGACCTGGAAGCCGCATTGCTCGACAACTTCCAGGGCACCTATGTGCGACCACCAGACGCCGATGACCTAAGCCACAAAATTCAGTAGCCAGAGGAATCGGCCAGACAATTCTGGACATGGTTCCTAACGAAGAAAAATCAAATAGTGGACTGTCCGGACGCAGAGGCCCTTGCAGCCTTCAAGCATAACATCCGTGGACGAGTGGCTTGCCCGGCACCTAGGAAAAGAAAAGCGAAATCCATGGCAGCCATCACGACACTCATGACCCGCTTATGCTGGAGAAGACAGCTGGCTAGCTCAGAGAAATAACATGACCAAGAGCCCTGGTAATTCGGATATCAAGGACAGCATTGGCAGGTCGGGTCGCAACAAGCAAAAGCGCCGCATTAACAGCGACATTGCTGAGGATACGGCAGTTAATGCCGGATTCAAAGGCTCTAAACCCGGTCAGCGGAAAAAGTCATTCAAAAGAAATACTCCGGGCCCGTCCAATTTGGACCGAATACTCGATCGCTCGTGCCAGATACACGACACCCTTGAAAAACCAGCCAACCACACCAATAGGGATTGTTGGGTGTTCAAGCAGGCATGCAAGTTAAACGCCGAAAACAATGACAAGGGGTTGCATAGCGATGACGAGGAGGAGAGCCGGCCGCCGAACAATAGGGGACAGAAGGGTTTTCCCCCACAAGTGCGGACAGTGAACATGATATACGCAACCCACATCCCCAAAAGGGAGCGGAAGCGTGCACTCGTGGATGTATATGCGTTGGAGCCAGTCGCCCCAAAGTTCAAACCATGGTCCTCCTGCCCGATCACTTTTGATCGAAGGGACCACCCCATACTAGCATCCGCCATGGCGGATTCGCCGCATTGGTTCTAGACCCAATCATTGACGGATTTCACCTCACTAGAGTCCTTATGGACGGCGGCAAGAGCCTGAACCTGCTTTATCAGATACAAGGCGAAAAATGGGCATAGATCCTCAAGGATCAAACCCACAAAGACGCCCTTTAAAGGCGCCATACCAGGTGTAGAAGCCAACCAGACAGCTCAATTACAATTGAGGTGGTCTTCGGATCCCCGGATAACTTCCAAAGCGAGGAGTTAATCTTCGACATAGTCCCGTTCCGCAGTGGCTATCACGCACTGCTCGGACGAACCGCATTTGCAAAGTTCAATGCGGTGCCGCACTACGCATACCTCAAGCTCAAGATGCCAGACCCTCGAGGAGTCATTACGGTCAATGGAAACACCGAACGCTCTCTCCGAACGGAGGAGCATACGGCGGCCCTCGCGGCGGAAGTACAAAGCAGCCTCTCAAGGCAATTCTCCAGTCCGGCCATTAAATGACTGGACACCGCCAAGTGCTCCCGGAGTAACCTACAACAAGACCGCCTGGCACGTTCCGAGCACGCATAGCAATGCGGCCCCAACCCCAGCCCTTGCGAAATTGTGAAACCAGTACTACGCGTACATAACTACGCTCTGGAAATACCATGGGCATAGGCGGAGGGGCACGACCACGACATGCCCAAAATGCGGCTCAACGGCACCAGGGGCTCCCGATTTTGTCATTCCTTTTTTTTACTTTTAGGACTCCAATTTCCGGAAGGCCTGTCCGGCAGTATAATCGCCGAACACACGATGCAACGGCCAGGGAAGCAGAAAGCTACGTTGAGTGTCCAGGTGGTCTCTATAACAAGCAATATACTTGTTTCACATATCATCCCGCAGCTCGCCCCTGGACAGGATCATGTCAAATAGTCCTATCTCTTGCTTATCGCAGTATTTGTATCGCTCGCTTTTACCGCAGCCTTTTCAAATAAACAATGCATAGCTTTTGTCTATTATTGCATTCCTTTTTTATCTCAGTATATGTTCATTAACAACATGTTGCACCGTACACTTTGGTACGGCCAAATACACCAGGGCTTAAGTACCCCAAAATACGGTGTGATAAGTCCGAACACTTTCACAAGTGCGGCACCCGAACTTATAGCATTATATGCATCGGCTCAACCATGTCTTGGGTCAATAGTTGGGTTGCCCGGCTCCCATGTTTTGGTACCTTACGTTCCGTTATATCGGCTAAGGTAGCACTGGGAGAACCACTGCGATTGTGCCCGGTTGAGCTGGGCTAAGCACCTCAAAGGAGAAAGCTAAACTGACCGTCATGATAGGGCGAGAGCTGGTCGCTGTTCGAGAGGTTTTCGAGTTCCTAAAGACTTATGCCGCTTAGAGCGAGGAGTCGGCTTTGTCCGGCCTAGGCATGGATAGCACCCCGAACTCGGTCTTCAGAATACTAGGGGCTTCGCCAAAATTTAAAATTATAAAATTCTATGGCTAAGTGAGAGTGTTCAAGCATTATAGTCCAATTTCCTTGTTCGTTGTGTTGAGCGCCTCCCTCGAAGGACCCAATAATGGGAAAAAGAGCGCTCAAGTTTATATCGAACACCCCAGCACTCGCGGCATGGGGGCAGAAGCCGACGACTCGCCATCTCTCGATTTTGATAAACGGCCGCACAGAAGGTAATATTTTAAATTCAAAAGTGTTGCTTAGCGCATATGAACAAGTTTTCAGCGTACATGATCACAAATGCGAGTTTATTCGAAAATTACATCTTTGGAGAACTCATCCGCTATACGACGGGCACCCTTCAGGACGCCCTCATAATACATCTCGGGCTTGCGATGCTCCTTTCCCGACGGTGGTCCGTCTGTCACAAGCTTCTCAGCGTCCATCTTGCCCCAGTGCACTTTAGCACGGGCAAGGGCCCTATGGGCACCTTCGATGCATACGGAGCGCTTGATGACTTCAAGCCTTGGACAGGAATCCACCAGCCGCCTTACCAGCCCGAAGTAGCTCCCAGGCATGGCTTCCCCCGGCCATAGCCGGACTATGAGACCCTTCATGGCCTGTTCGGCCACCTAATGGAGCTCGACCAGCTGCTTCAGCTGGTCGCTCAAGAGCACCTGGTGTCCGACCTCAGCATACTGAGACCAGAACACCTTCTCCGTCGAGCTCCCCTCTTCGGCTCGGTAGAATGAGGCAGCGTCGGACACACTCCGGGGAAGATCCGTGAATGCTCCTGGAGAGCTCCGGACTCGGGTAAGTAACAAGTAATTCACTTTCGCGTGCTTGCTTTGCATAAAGAATGCCTTACCCGCCGCTATCTTCTTCATCGCCTCAATTTCATGGAGGGCTTTTTGGGCTTCGGCCTTGGCAGATTTGGAGCTTTCAAGCGCCGAGGCAAGCTCGGACTCTCGAGTCTTTGAGTCAAGCTCGAAACTCTCGTGTTTTCCACGAGAGCCTGGAGCTCTTGCTGCACCGCCGCCACCCGTGCCTCATGCTTCTCTCGCTCGGTGCGCTCCACGTCCGCATTGTTTTCGGCCTTGGACAGCGCCTCCTTCAGGGTCGCCACCTCGGTTGTGGCCCCTGCAATACTCACGTCGGTCCTGTCATTTTCTGCAACCACATCTTTTTATATACTTACATAAGGTATTACTTACCTTCCTTGTCCTCGAGCTGCTTCTTGGCAAGGCCGAGCTCGTTTTTGGACCTCTGCTTTAATGCATTGACCTCCGCAGTCAGTGCGATAGAGGTCAGCAGCACAACCTGCATTCCCATATTGACATACTTATGTTAAACTCTCACAGATATCTTTTGATCCTCAGTTTGGCTTTTCTTTCCGAACACCAAACCGAGCATCGTGGGCTACCGTCTATGCGTAATATTTTACATATCTTAAATACATACCTCAAAGCTCGTTAGAAGGTCGGCACAAGCTTCAGTCAGCCCGCTCTTGGCGGATCGAACCTTCCGGATCACCACACTCATAATAGTGCGGTGCTCCTCGTCGATGGAGGCGCCATAAGCACCTCCAGCAGATTATCCGGCGCCCCGGTTGGACGGAGGTCACCGCGCCGTAGTTTTTCCCATCCTACTAGGGGTGCCCGCGGACTCGGAACCACCAAGGTTACGGGCGATGCTCGCCTAGGGCCGACTTGAGCCCTTCGGGTTTTATCCCTTTGCGCTGAGTCCGGAGGTCGCCTTGCGGCGCCTCGAGACCACCCTCCTGGCTTGGCCCCTTTTGGGACGCCACCTCAGCGTCATCCCCAGCGCGAGGAGAGGAGGCGTTCGGAAGTGAAGTGATGTTCACATCCAACGGACCCAGGGAACCGCTCGACGAAGCGTCGAGCTCGGCCTTTGGCGGACTGCATGATTATATTCGGCGTCATAAGGTATTGTGCAATAAAGGAACGCCATGAGTTATTCTGGTATCCAGATACTTACGATCTTGCCAAGGGATGGGCCCTGGATGGCCACTCCTCTTCGCCGTCGTCGGCGTTGGTGGAGTAGTCCGGAGGAAGAGTCCTTCCCTTCTTGGACCCTCTGCCCCCCCAGTTGGGGCGGCCTTCCTTTTCATTCCTCCCCCCGCTGGAGGGGGAGCGGCTTCTTCTTCCTCCTCCTCATCTTCACGGGAGGAGTCCGCCTCGGAGTCGTCGGACAATGAGTCCGACACCACCTGGCGCCGGGACTCCTTCGAGTTCCCGTGGCCTTCTTCTCCCAAGACCACGTAAGTTGCCGGAACCAAGCAGCTCCCCAAGCGGGCATCCGCTGAGTCTTCGGCAAAGGAGTCGGGCAGTCGATCTGTCCCGTCTTCTTCTGCCATTCCTGTCAATGGAACGGGAGCTTAGATCCCGCATAGAGTTAAACTATGAGAAACAAGTATTCCGTAAAGGGTAAAATAAGCTTACTACACTGGCTTGGCGCTTCGCGCGGAATCCGCGATCCTCGGTGATGGGAGGGGGAACCTCGGCGCTCTTGAATAGCACCTTCCAGGCATCCTCGTGCGTGGTGTCAAAGAGCCAGGTCAGAGTTTGATGCTGGGCCGGGTTGAACTCCCACAAGTTAAAATCTCGTCGTTGACACGGGAGGATCCGGCGGATGAGCATGACCTGGACTACGTTGACGAGTTTAACCTCTTTGTCCACCAGGTTTTGGACGCAGGTTTGGAGTCCGGTCCGCTCTTTTGAATTACCCCACGACAGGCCCTTCTCTTTCCGTGAGGAGAGCTGTGTGGGGATGCCAGATCGAATTGGGGCCGCTGCCCATTCAGGGTCAGCGGCTCGGTGATGTAGAACCACCCCGATTGCCACCCCTTTATGGTCTCCACAAAGGAGCCCTCGAGCCATGTAACGTTGGGCATCTTGCCCACCATGGCGCCTCCGCACTCCGCTTGCTCTTCCCCACCATGGCGCCTCCGCACTCCGCTTGCTCTTGCCCACCATCTTGCCCACTACCTTCGGCTTGACATTGAAGGTCTTCAGCCATAAGCCGAAGTGGGGCTTGATACGGAGGAAGGCCTCGCACATGAAGATAAACGCCGAGATGTTGAGGACGAAGTTTGGGGCCAGATCATGGAAATCCAGGCCGTAGTAGAACATGAGCCCCCGGACAAACGAAAGTGAAGTGGGAAACCTAGTCCGTGGAGGAAATGGGTGAGGAACACCACCCTCTCATGGGGCCTGGGGTGGGGATGAGCTGCCCTTGTCCGGGAGCCAGTGCGTGATGTCGTTAGACAAGTATCCGCCTCCCTCAGCTTTTGATGTGTCCCTCTCAGAACGGAGGAGACCATCCACTTGCCTCCCGCTCCGGACATGGCTGGAGAAGGTTGAGGTGGGAAGTGCGGACTTGGGCGCCTGGAGCTCGAAAAGCGAAAATGGATAAGCAAAGGAGGAAGAAGGCGTAGATGAAAAAGGTGGATCCTTATCCCCTTATATGGGTGGACGAAACTATGTGCCCCCACCAGCCTGGTAAAACTCGCTTATCTCCCAAGCGCCATAATTAATGGCACGGTTGGGTTACCCACGCCCGTATTGATGAGAATCCCGGAATAAGGGGACACGATCTCTGCTTCAACAAGACGTGCCAAGGAAACCGCCTCGCTAAGTGCGCTGAGGTGGGACAGTAAAAATGATTCGAATAAAGGCTTGGCCGTGGTGTCACGCTGCGGAATACGTCAGCAGATTGGATTTTTGTAAATATTATTATCTCTACGGTGGTATGTGGAAATTATTTTGCAGAGACGGACACTATCCTTGTGTTCAAAATCTTCTATGAAGTATTCGGAGGAGGAACCCGCCTTGCTATGCCGAAGACAATCTGCGCGCCGGACTCGTCGTCATTGAAGCCTGGTTCAGGGGCTACTGAGGGAGTCCTGGATTAGGGGGTGTCTCGATGGCCGGACTATGACCTTTGGCCGGACTCCCGGACTATGAGGATACAAGATTGAAGACTTCGTCCCGTGCCCGGATGGGACTTTCCTTGGCGTGGAAGGCAAGCTTGGCGATGCGGATATGTAGATCTCCTCCCATTTGTAACCGACTCTATGTAACCCTAACCCTCTCAAGTGTCTATATAAGCCGGAGGGTTTTAGTTCATAGGACGAACAACAATCATACCATAGGCTAGCTTCTAGGGTTTAGCCTCTCTGATCTCGTGGTAGATCTACTCTTGTACTACCCATATCATCAATATTAATCAAGCAGGAGTAGGGTTTTACCTCCATCGAGAGGGCCCGAACCTGGGTAAAAACATCGTGTCCCTTGTCTCCTGTTACCATCCGCCTAGACGCACAGTTCGGGACCCCCTACCCGAGATCCGCCGGTTTTCACACCGACAACCACGTCATCAATAAAGCCTGAGAATACCGTGTGGAAATTGACATTAGATGTTAGGGATTGTAAGAGATCTTATATTGTATATATGTAGCTAGTAGCGTCGGATAGATATACGAAAACTTGTTGTTAGACAAATCTTTCGGAGAAAGAGAGGTGCAATCCTCTCTGTATATGTTCATGACGATCTTGTGTAATTAATGGTTCCTTCATTTGCTTACTAGGTAGCGTGTCAAGTTCTCTTTATACGTATAATAGCTAGTCGACCAAGCACAGAGATAAGAGAGGTCGCTTCTCTTTATTAGCTAGCTAACACAATATATGAAACCCCTAAATTAACCCTCCAAAACCCCTAACCCCCCTCTCTTCAAAAAAAAAACAAAAACCCCTGCTCCTACCATTCTTGACGCGTGGATGCCTTTTGGTCCTGGTTGGTGTTACCAAGTGGGACTAAAGGTGCTCCTGCATGGGCGCCCATAGCGACCATGTGGAGTCTTTTGTCCCGGTTCAGTAGTTTAACCGACTAAAGGTTTTGGGCTTTAGTCCCAACCCATTAGTCCCGGTTTCAGAACCGAAGCTAATGGGCCTCTAGAACCGGGACAAATGGCCCGTTTTCTGCTAGTGAAAAGTAGTCCTCCATTGCTAGTCAACACTTGGGTCGTATATCAACACATCAATGAACCGTTTACAAGCCTCCAGTACTGTCACCTGTAACGATTCATCCCAAACAGCCCAAGACCACCACTTCTTCCCTCAGGATCCACTCCTCTAAACCCTCGGAGACCGATTCTCCATCTTAGCTTTTCCACTTTCACAGCAGCATGTCTCGTCCAGCAAAGAAAGACAAGCTTGGGGTGATTGGCCCTTGATAGGGCCAACAAGTCACGAACTGTCCGGTGGTTCCCCACCTCCCCGGCAGTTCCAAACTAGGTGATTCATTGCGTCCGGCGGTCCTCCTCGTGGGAGGCCGCCGATGTCTCATTCTCGTCATTTCCCTTCATAATCTTTGCCCTCTTGCTGCCATTACTACTGCTTATGAAGTTACTTTTCTTTGATCCACGCCACTGCCCTCCATAATGGCCAACGGAACCTTAGATTGGTTAGGAAGACTAGAATTCGCTGCATGGGCAGCATCCATGTTGAGCCTCTTCCTTGGGTCCTTATCAACCTCCATCCTCATTCCAAGATGCTTAACCGGGCTTGATGATGTATCTACAGTCTCAGGGTCAATTTCCTCCTGTGACTTGGTCTGGGTGTCAGGGTCCGCCGCCTTCTTCCCCGCCTTCTCTTTTCGCTAAGTGTTCGTTGTCGCTTCGCTTCTCGCTCCCTCGGTCAAGGTTCTCAGCTCTTGGTCTATTCGGTCCATCCGCATACAACCAGGGCCCAAACTTCATGTTTTTTTCATCATGGATACCTGAACCACACTCTTTGTAATCATGCCCGATCAAACCACACACGCTACAGAATCTAGCCAACTTCTCATACCGCACCAAGAACACCTGTCGGTCCTTCCCTCTGACAATACTGACAAACTTCGTGAGGGGATGACGGATGTCATGGCGAACCCTAACCCTCACGTAGTCACCTCGGGTATTCCCTGCTCAACCTCATCTCCGTAATCTCCTCGGAGTTCCACAATAGTTATTCCACAATATTCCTCTTGCAAAAGCCATCCGGTAGCTTGTGAATCTGAAGCCAGATTGGCATGAACAGCATCGCATTACCTCCGCCTTCGTGAAACCATCATACGGGCACATAAGTACCAGCCAATTCACGAAGAGCCAAGGCCCTGCTCCACCATGCGCTCCCAATCTCCAAGGCAAGACGCCAGCATGATTTAACAGGTTCGGTCCAACGGTCTTAAACCTAACATGCTTCACTGGGTTCCAGTGTCGCAGCATGTCCTTGTAGAACGCCCGTCGGGTTGAAAGTTTTTTCAGTCTGAACCCTAGCTAGGGCTAACCATCTAACTGCTTCATTGATCGCTAGATCATCCTCCTTGGTCACTAGGTCATCGAATTCTTCCTCGTCGAGGTGGAGTTTCTCCATAAAATCATCCAGATCTCGATTCTCGGCGGCGCCCGCCGTAACCGCTGGTCTCGACAGGCCCGCCACTGCTTTCCATCGACTACTGCCGTGAAGGAGCGCCATGAGCCACCGGGGGGAGGTTCACAGGCCACGATCTCGCGATCCCTAGCGGGAGCGGGCTGCAATCGAACTTAGGTACTCTCTGGCGATGGAGTCGCCAGGGAGGAGACAAAACCTAGCCTTAGCGTAGGGGAAACCAACATGTTTGATCTTGCCATGTATATTATTAATTACATGATGCATGACATTTAGTACATGATAAAAGATAATTACATAATGAACATTTTGCTGTACACGATGAACATTTTATAATGACATGATGAACAACTTTTTGATTTGTGACAATCATTTTCTTAAAATAGACAATGTTTTGAGAAAAGATAGGAGGAACCTATTCCGAAAGAAAAAAAGAAAAAAAATATTAAACAAACATTTGGAGCACATGGAAAAACATCACATGATAGACTTTGTGAAGTAGACGAAGATTCTTTTAAAATATAATGTGTTCTGAAAATAGCTGGTGAAGATTTTTTCAATACAGTGAATACATTTTAATGCAGATACACAAAACAGTTGAAACATACATAACGATTTTACATCCAGGAACATTTTCCTTTTTTTAAGCGGAATATATTAATATCATGCAGATACCAATTACACCCAGTCTCTGCACCTATAAAATGTCGAAAGACATCCAGGATGCACACAACCAAAGATAAATAGAAAAGAAATAAAAAACGAATGTCCCGCCACAACGATCGATTTCTCTCAGCAGCCTACATAAACCACCACCAAATACAACACGTGAAAACATAAAAGGTCTCCAAAAGCAATGCTTCCAAGAAGGAACAGTGCACAAGCATAATCATTGCCCTATCCAAGATCTTACATTTTCACCAAGGAGAAGTCTGAGCTCTCAAAACAATTCCTTCAGCAAGGCAATTACCAGGCACAACCAATGAAGGTCAGACCTTAGGTTTTCACCCTGAAAGTCACAGCTCGGCACCCGAGGAATATTTTCTTACATGCAGAAAAAAATTCTTTTTCTTAAAAATATATATTCCATTACAAAGAATGAAGAGTAAAATCAAAAATGTTAAAAGAACCCAAGAAAAGGGGAACCATCACCTCAGAATGAGCAATCCACGTAAATAGTTTTTATTTTGACGAGGGCTACGAAAAATATAGATTGTTTTTAAGTTTAGGGAAAATATAAATGCAAAGGACACACGCTCGTCTCTAGGTGTCCTACTAGTTGGCCCACCACACCCTATTCATCACCATAAGCGCGAAATCACTAATTAACGGGTACTCCTTCTAAAGATCACTTTCATCTCACCAGGTTGCGACAAGTGGCGTGTTACATGTGCGTCACTTATCGCAACTCAGAAGTTTTCCCTTTTTTGTAGATCCATTTATTCAAAACGATTTATCTCTTACACCGTGTGTTCAAATCTTGAACCGTTTTCACCATTGGATTTCTCGCATCAAGATCTTCCAAATTAGATCCCGTGTTGATAGGTTTTGAAGAAATTTTCTCATGAAAAAAGCCGGACAAAAAATGGATCGGGAACACTTTTCTTTCGTTTCCGAGAGGCACGGCCATGCCTCTCGTGCAAGAAAAACCATGCTCGTGGAAGCAAAATTTTGACTCTCACAAAAAAAGAGAAACGTGTTTTTCCCCGTTTTCGAGAGGCACTGCCGTGCCACTCGCGGAAGCAAAACCATGCCTCTCACAGAAGCAAAACCATGCCTCTCATGGAACAAAAAAACATGTTTTTTCATTTCCGAGAGGCACCGCTGTGCCTCTCGCGGAAGCAAAACCGTGCCTCTCAAGGAAACAAAACCATGCCTCGTGGCGTATAAAACAGTGCCTCTCGCTGAAGGAAAAAACGTGTTTTTCGTTTCGAGAGGCACGGCCATGCTTCTTGAAAGCAAAACCATGCCTCGCAGAAGCAAAATCGTGCCTCTCGCGAAAGAAAAAGGAAAAACTTGTTTTTTTGTTTCTGAAAGACACGGTCATGCCTCTCGCAGAAGCAAAACCATGCCTCTCGCACAAGCAAAACCATGCCTATCGCGAAAAAGAAACGTATTTTTCACGTAAAAAATGCGAAAGAAAATTTGTTCCAAAAGCTAAGGAAAGCCGGTGAAAAACCGAAAAGCCAAAAAAATCTAAAAGGCAGCAAACCTGTACGGAAAAATAAAATTAAAAAAATAAAATTCGGAGGGATTTCCCAAAGCGCGACACGTGGCGGCGGCTGCGAGGGGCGCGCTCTCAGCCCGTCCCCAAGTGATCTTTGGAAAGGCTGGAAACGAGGTCTCTTCAGATAGTTGCTCTCCCATAAGCGTCGCTTTCTACTGTTTTTTTAGAAAAAACTGACACTTCGTCCGGCCTTGGGCCCTGGCCCATTTGCTCTTCGTGCCGCACGTTCGTTTTTTCCCAACAGTTTTCTCGACCTTTGTATTTATCTTTTAGGACCATTCTTTATTCTGTATTTTTGGTTTTCGTATTTCCTTTTTATTTTTATAATTTTTTACCATAGTTTCATCTTTATTTTTTAAATTTTATTTTTATCTTCATATTTTCCCTTTTTATAATTTCATTTTTCAAATTGTTGTTTTTTCCTAAATTGTATATTTTAAAACCAAGGAATCTTTTGAAATTTATGAAAAATAACTCGCCAACAATACTCCAAATTAGTAAACATGTTTCCAACTCTGCGAACGTTATTCAGATCCACATGAACTTTTTGGAAATGCGTGAACTTTTGGGTCCGTGAGTTATTTCCCATATTCACGAGCTTTTAGAATTCATGAACACTTTCTAAAATCGTTAAGTTTTTCCCAATGCATGAACATTTTTCAAATTCATGAAATATTCAAATTTCTAGGATGTTTTTCAAATCCATAATAATAAATCAGGTTCGTAGACTTTTTTCAAGTTTGTTAAATTTTAGAAAAATGGTAAAAGAATATCTCGCAAGTTTTTCAACAGACGTTTAAAAAACTAGCTAGTTTTTTTATGAGTCCAACGACCGAAAAAATCACTCAAAATACTAGAGAGTGGGCTGGCAGGAGATAGGGGCATGCACGCAAACCAGTTTGCTTGATTGCGCTGGCTCTTACAGTGCTGAGATCTCCTGAACGACACATGCACGCGTCAAACTGGAGTAGCTTCGCACAGCAAGGAATGCAATTGGGTGGGCCACTCGGATTTGCTGTTCGACCACGAAAAACGTTAAAAAAAAGGCACTGTAGCACCCGGTACTTTGAAGTATATTATAACGTCCTTTTATTTGCTCTGCTTTTATTTTGAACATTTTTTGAATTATTAATAAATACTAGTCACAACCCGTGCATTCGCACGGGCTAGTCAATAAGTTTTATGTAATTTTTTTAGCATAAATAATATCTATCATGAAAGGAAAAAAGTGAAACACACATCCATCCAAGTCAACCTCAAGCACATGTAGGGTGTCTCCATTTTTTTATTTCTTTATTAGTTGAATTCTAAGTGACAAAATATGATACGAATAATGTCTTTTAACTATTTGGCGTTTATTTTTTTTTAATCTTGCTTCTTTGTATATCCGATATGTACCCGAAAAGATAATTATAATTTATTTTTGCTGTGTTTATGTTTTTCAGTGTCAAAGTCATTAGATAGTATAGAATTTTGAAGTGAATATAGAGAATAAAAGGAGAGAAGATTTATCTGGAATTAGTGATTTGAGGCTTATAGAAGCATGACATACTGATTTGGTCGATCCATGACACTTGTAGAAATATATATGAGGATGGTATCCCTACATACTAATTTGGTCGATCCATGACATTGTTTCCCAATGGACCATAGAAGCATGACATATGACATTCATGTATTCCTAAGGATATAGTAACTGTGTCAGCTAAATTAAGTGGATAACCTTAACTGTTTTACATATTTAATTTGCAACGAATATATTATATCAAATTATTGTTTAGCTAGACTACATGTGTAAAAGTAAGGTTCGTTTTTAGGGCAGAGTTAGATTAACTGGTAGTAGCAAAACAAAACATAAGATTCTTTGTTGTGCTAGGTGAACTTATTTAACTTTTATTGTGTCTAATGGTAATCATGAGGTAGAAGGATAAATAGGTTGTATTGTTGGCAGTTGGGTGTTATGTCATGTAAACATTAGATACGTTGGTGAGTTGCCACTAAGAAGAACAAAGCTTTAGAGGCCACTTTGCTGCCTAGCCTCCACGGATCAGCAACATCAATGTCTAGCTTAAGCGTTGGGTGCCTATGTTGAAAGATATCTTTATACTCCAAGTGATACACGCTTGACGTAGTGTACTTAAGTTAATTAAAACATGAAATCTCACACGTGCTTCGACAATAGTATGTTATTCATGAATTCTTTCATCTGTATATGTGCGATTTGGATCTCCTACGGCCCAAATTTATTTGGTAACATGGCTTCCTCTAAAAAGCTTAACTGTATTTTCGATCACAAAAATAGTATCTTTCTCCTTTTATTAATAGTGCGATTAAAAACTTCGTTTACTTGCCAACTCCACTGTCTACTAATCAATCACATTAATATATGATAATATTGGGCGGAAACCCTGAATGGCTCCTTTCAGCTCCGCTACAAAATACAGAAAAAGTGTTTCTTTAAGTTCCATAAAAAGTGTACATTTAGATGTGTACTTGCTAACTTTAAAGTTTATTAGAATTTATTTTGTACGCTACACTGAAAGACTAATACAATATATTTTTGATCCAACTTATACACGTAGGGAGAAAATCATGATTTTCCTAAATTTTAGAGGGATTTGATTTGTTTTCCAAAAAATTTGCCTATTTGAACTATAGGGATCAAAATGTTTGCACTCTCAATAGCAATCAACCACATAATTATCTTTCAAAGAAACTAACAAAGAGAAAGATCTGACTGACAATGTTACCATAGTGTAAAAAATAACAGTCCAAGACACTATGTAAACTATGAACTGAGTCATGCATGTAATACGTAATCAGTTTCAACCATAAACAGCTACAGAGATAAAACTGTAGATCTAGTAAAAAGCAGCGAGTACCTTTCTTGAGTATGAACCACGCATATGATATTAAGGACGTACTTGCTGCTATTCTTTCTCCAGCAATAGGACATCAACCCGGCCTAGCAGCAGGACATCAAAAAGTAAGGGTTGTCTCTTGTTGCCAATGCCATGTGTGCTCGCCTGCGTGCTTTGCATCTGTTTTATTATTGAAGGAGAACAACCTAGGTAGCACGGGAAGGTCAGGATGAGGAACTGATGGAACCTAGCTCCTGCAGTCCTGACAAAGGGCAACAATGCATCTTGCAGTGCTAGCACATACTGACCGCGGGTCTTCATGTAGGAAGAGCAACGTACTCCAATGGAGTACATCATTCCTCATACAATAAGTGATATATGATTAGGGGCAAGAAATAATCAATGGAGTTTCTGAAGCTGTCAATTTGTTTTCTTGCACGTCAGTCTGTGCATGGCAAATTATGTACAGATAACTACGAAATAATTAAACAAACCTACAATGTCTCCAACGAAGCAACTTGAAGCCGCAACTCAAACCTGAGTACTTCAGTTATTCTTTCCCAGCTCCTTAAGGAAGACGCTAGTGTATACTGGAATCTGAATACTATTATGCTAGTACGGAGGGTCTCGTTTGCTAATTCATAACAGTCTGCGCTACTTCGTACTATTCCTACTCGCTCATTAGAAAATAAATTTGAAAAAGCACATCAGTTTTAATTTGCATGATAGAGAATTAACATATCATAATTCATAGGATATATATATACCTATCAAATTTCAAACCTGACTTGACTTGGACACATGCGTTGAAGCATCTCACCATCCCCGCCTATACCTGCGCCGCAACACCATGCATCTCATAGTTTCAGGGCCAACAGATGTTCACTTCTGCGCTGAAGCACCGCCTGTCAGCAGGTATATGTGCAGTGAAGCTATCTCAGAATCCGTCAGAAAAAGCTTGAGAAGATCATCGGAGTTAGCTAGCAGCAGTAGTAAAGAGAGAAAGGAGCTGGGTGGGAGTTGTACAAAGAAAAAGAAAGCTGACTTTCACGAAGAGGTCGATCGATTCCAGGTAGATGCGCTAGGATCGAAAGTAAGTACACGTAATAGATGGATTTCTTCCTGCCGCGGACTTTGCCAGTGTTGTGTAGAATTGTAGATCAAACCTGCTTCATAAAATCAATTACTTTATGTCAGCATCTGGGGAGTCAAGACAGGAGAAGTAGGTTTAGCCATGCAGGATCAAGGGCATGTCTGACCTCGTTAAAGACCGCGCTCTCCGTGAAGTCGCTGCTACCCGTTTTGTTTAAGAAGACATACTGACATTCTTACTGATCTTAATCTCCTGTATGCACTGAAAATTGTCCAGACTCCATTGATTGTGAAGAGCACCATTAGGATAATCACCATCAGCTTAATCAATTTCCCTTACCACAACGACCTGCAGCAGCATCTTCCCAACGCAAGTTCTTCCTCCCCCCTCCAATCCTCCCCGACCTCCTTCGTGGATCCTCCTACCCTCCAACAGTGACATCCAAGAGCAATAGAAACAGCATCTTTTGCTGAATCCTCTGTGTAGTCTCGTCTTCCTCTGATATTCTCTGCGGAAGATCTTCCCCGTTGACTCTCCTCAAGCGAGGAGAAGCAGGAACGCACGCACTGCTATCCGATCTACCACTTCAGCCATGCCAGGAGCATCCAGCTAGCGGCCGCCTCTTGCCATCGCAACGCCATGGTCCTTGTCAGGATCTTCATGCTGCTGCCCTTCTCTACCTCCTCAAGATGTCAACCGATTTTCCTATTCATCCGCATCAATATTCTCATGATTAGGAGCCACAGGGAGAAAAATATTGCCCGAGGATTAATTTTGCGTGAGGAGTAGTACGATAGATTGGTTTTTTATAGGTACCTTAAGATTAGTTTTTTTACAGCTGCGTTATTAACGGCCAGTAATTTCTAATTAATGTGGGAATTTCTGGGAAGTCTGTAATTAGTATAGGTATAGATAGATAGATACTGAACAATTTTTTAATACTTTTGTAATATATGTTGAACAATTTTTACGAATACACATTGAACATTTGGGTAACATACGCTGAACAAACTTCTAATACACAGTGAATATTGTAGTATTTCTTGAAGAATTTCCTAATATATGGTGAACATTTTCTCAAAACGTGATGAATTTTTTTGTAATACACAGTGAACTTTTGTATAATACACAAAAACAAACAAGGAAAAAGGAAAAGAAAAGAAATAGAAACCGAAAATACAAAAATAGAAGAAACAACGAAGCCATATGTGGCCCGGCCCATGCTAGGCCGTCGGCAGGGACTCGCGTTAAGCGAGACATGAGGGAACCTCGGGAGCAACTAGTTGACGAGCGCTCCTTCGGGAGCCTCGCAACGATCACTTGCGGGTGGGCTGAGAGCGTGCCACTTGGCGCGCGCACTCGATCGCCAAATCACGTGTCGCGCTATGGGCGCTCCCTGCGAATTTTTTTATTTTTCTGCAGGCATTTTCGGCTTTTTAAACGGGGTTTTTTCAGAGTTTTTTGACTTTTGGGTTTTTCATCGGTCTTCTTTGCTTTTGGAAAAAAAAATTCAGAAACAAAATTTTTCGTGAAAAAAGATGTTTTTTGTTTGTTCCGCAAAAGGCATGGTTTTACTTTCCCGATAGGCATGGCCGTGCCTCTCGGAAACAGAAAAAAACGTGTTTTCTAAAAAAAATTCTTCCGCAAGAGGCACGGTTTTGCTTCCGTGTGAGGCCCGATTGTGCTTTTTGCGAAGGCACGCGTTGTGCCTCTCAGAAACGGAAAAAATTCTTCCGCAAGAGGCACGGCTGCTCTCTCGAGAGGCTCGGAAACAGAAAAAATAGTGTTTTCTGTTTTCTCCTTCCGCAGGAGGCACGGTTTTGCTTCCATAAGATGCACGGCCATGCCTCTCGAAACGGAAAAAATTTCTTCCGCGAGAGGCGCAGTTTTCCTTCGGTGAGATGCACGGTTGTGTTTTAGCGAGAGGCACGGTTGTGCTTTCGCGGGAGACTCGGAAGCAGAAAAAAAAAATGTCATTTCGTGCTCTCGGTTCGGATTTTTGTCTGATTTTTTCTCCAGTTTTTTCATATAAAAAAAGTTCGTCAAAACCTACCAAGATGGATCTAGTTTTAAAGATCTCGACACGAGGAATCCAACGGTGAAAACGGTCCAAGATTTAGACGCACGATTTAAAAGATAAAATATTTTTAATAAACGGATCTACGGAAAAAGGAAAACTCCTAAGTTGCGACAAATGACGCACATGCAGCGCACCAATTGTCACAACTTGAGGAGGTGGGAGTGATCTTTGCAAGGAGTACTACTCAATTAGTGATCTCGGGGAACCCTCGCTGAAGGGAACCGCCAGTTAGGTTGACCCAGGCGTGTGGGAAACAGCGGCCTTGTTTCTATTTTGTTTTTTTTTTCATGTTTTTTGTTTTCTTTTTTGCTTTCTTTTTTTTACTTTTATTTATACTTACAAATATTTTAAATAAATATAATACAAAAATATTTTTCATAAAAATATTTGAAAATGTTGACCAAGCATATGAAAAATGTTAAATGTGTATAGAGAAAATGTTTATCACATATATGAAAAATGTATACAAAAATATAAATTGTGTGTGAAACAATTTAATCATGTATAGGAAAAAGTTATTCAGTCATTTGAGAAAATTTTGAACAAGTGAAAATGTTGAGAATGCATTTCAAAATGATGAAAAAAAATTGATCATAAAGATAAAAATTGTTACCATTTGAAAAAAATTTGAACAAGTATATAAAAATTGTGAAATACGTATAGAAAAATGTTGATGGTGTATTAAAAAATGATGAAAAAATTTGATCATGCATATAAAAATGTTAATCAAGCATTCGTAAAAATGTTGAACAATTATATAAAAATGGCAATCAAGCATTCGAAAAATAGTAAATATGTATAGAAAAATGTTGACCATGTATTAAGAAATGATGAAAAAAAATTATCATCTATATCAAAAAATTAACAAAGCATTCGAAAATATGTTGAAAATTTATTTGGAAATTTTGCCCAAGCATTTCAAAAATGTTAAATTTGTATATAAAAAATGTTGACCATGTAATTAAGAATGATATTTTTATAATATATATATCAAAAATGTTAATCAAGCATTTGAAAAAATGTTGAACAAGTATTTGAAAAAAATTTAATCAAGCATTTAGAAAATGTAAAATGTGCATAGATAATATGTTGACCATGTGTTCAAAAAAAGTTAATATTGCATTTTGGAAAAAGTAGTCAAGCATTTATGAAAATGGTAATATGTGCATAGAAAAAAATGTTAATCTTGTATTTGAAAAATGTTGATGAAACATTTGGAAATTGTTCAAAATTTGTATAGAAAAAATGTTGAATATGTATTAAAAAATGTTAAACTTGTATTGGAAAAATGATAAATGTGTAACAGAAAAATGTTGTTTACATATACAAAAATGTAGAATGAAAACAAAAGAAACAAAGAAAAGAAAAAACGAAAACAGAAAAAGAAACAAAAAAACCAAAAAAACAAAGAAACATGTAGAAAGAATAAAAAAGAATGAAAGCAAAACAAAAAACGGAGAAGTAAAAGAAAAGAAACAAAAAAACAAAAATAGCATTGAAACCCGAAGAAACAAATGAAAAAAGAATGAAAAAAAATCAATAGCCCCTAGTATACGTCAAATCCTAGGGATATCCGAGGTCAAAAGAGGAACAATTTGGCTTTTTTGAAAAAGGAAAGCCCTTCATTTTACACGGACAACCGCTACCGGTCGTATAGAGTTTGACGTTGCCGTCAGTTCGCCGAATAGTTTACGCTTGTTGTGATAGTCAACTTTCGGCTTTCTCCAACTGAGGTACTTGACCGGTTAAACCAGAAGTTACAATCACAGCGGTGCTCTCTTTAGCTCCTAGCCAAACAAAGCGGAACGTAAGAGGTAAGCACAGGAGCCGTGCAACCCAGCTATTAACCAAAGACACAACTCAAAAGTGATGCATATAATGGGAAATACCGAGGATGTGGGGCTGAGGTCTTCTCTATAGTACCTCGGATGTTACAGGGTGTCGGCTTGATTCTACAGCTCCCCATAAAGTTCGATGGCGCCTTAAAGGCATCCATCACCTGCATCGTTCACAGTTGTGTTTCAAGAGAAGGATAAAAGGATGTGACATCAGGCCCTCTGATATAAAAAGGATCGAATCAATCTGAACTATAACATAAAGGATACAAGGTATCAATACGAAAGATAGGCGAGAAGGGTAGCGTGGCTAGTTATCGGATGGTGGGCTTGACGTCCTTTATTGTCCTGCTGGCGTGCATCCTCCATCATGTTAAATAGCAGTTCCTCATCGAGTTCGAGGAAAGACATCTCACTTGTGAAGAGGCCCGTCGTTTCTTGAATTCATTGGAAATGGTGATGTAGCCGAGGTTTATTGACTTCGGATCAAATGCCATTTGTTGTCAGCCCCTGGCCGAGTCCTCCCTATGCTTAAGAGCAGGGCGTGAATTTACCGCCGGGGGTGCAGGAAAACATGTCAGATTACCTGACCCGTTACCCAGGACGCTGTGATCCACCACCTCCCATCGGATTTTCAACACAAAGTTGTGTATCTGAGGGACACAAACCTCGGTCATGGAAATGGGCCGGAGCTGCGCGTCCCTATTTGGGGTCACCCTTTTTGTGTGCCGAGGTGAAGTGTAGGTGAAGTTTACACTTCTTGAACACTTCATGTGGCTCTGGCCGCTTGACACTGCCCGCGCTCTTGATGCTTCCTCGGTCGCGAAGGCCGATGTATGTTCCTCGGTTCGGACGGAGCGTTCTATGTTTCCATTGACTGTAATAACGTCGTTCGGCCCTGGCATCTTAAGCTTTCGATAAACGTAGTGAGGGACGGCATGGAATCGAGCGAAGGCGGTCTGTCTCAGGAGTTCGTGATAACCACTTCGAAAGGGAACATTGTTGAAGATTAATTCTTCGCTGCGGAAATTATCGGGCGTGCCGAATACAACATCCACAGTGACACTACCCGAGCATTGTGTCTCGATTCCCGGTATGATACCTTTAAAGGTCGTACTACTGTTACTGATTCTGGCCGGATCCGTATGCATATTCTTAATGGTATCAGTGTATATCAAGTTGAGACTACTACCCCCATCCATAAGGACTCGGGTCATATGAAAGCCGTCCACTATGGGATCGAGTACCAGAGCCATAGTGCCTCCATGACAGATACTTGTCGAATTGTGTATTTTGTCAAAGGTGATCGGAATTTCCGACCATGGTTTGTAAGTTGGCGCTCTTGGCTCTACAGCATAGACATCGTGAAGCGCGTGTTTTCTCTCCTTCCTGGTGACGTGAGTAGCGTAAATCATGTTCACGTCCTTGACTTCGGGAGGGAATTGCTTCTCGCCACCATTACCTGACCCAGGCTGATTACCATCCCCGTTATGAGGCTGGTTCATGCCCTGATTCTTGGCCGCTATCTTGATGGCTTGCTTGATTACCCATCAGTTCCGGTTCGAATGAGTAGCAGGCTTGTCTAGGGTGCCGTTTATGGCACATGCTTTATTCAATATTTTTCCTAACATCGATAGGCTATATTTATTCCCTTGAAAGAGTTTCCGCTTGTTCCCACCACGTTGGTTGCTGAATTCGGCATTTACTACTCCCTCCTCGGTGTCGCTACTATGTCCTCTATTGTGGCGTGATACGTCTCCAACGTATCTATAATTTTTTTTATTGTTCCAAGCTGTTATATTATCAATCTTGGATGGTTTATATACATTTACTAGCAACTTTATATCATTTTTTGGGACTAACATATTAGCCTAGTGCCCACTACCAGTTGTTGTTTTTTGCTTGTTTTTTACTTTGTAGAATATCAATACAAACGAAGTCCAAATGCCACGAAACTTTTTGGAGATTATTTTCTGGTGATAAGAGACCCTGGAAGCTTCCGGAGGAAGCCATAAGGTGGAAGGGGGGCCCACTAGGCACCAGGGCGCGCCAGAGGCCCAAGGCGCGCCCTTGTGGGTAGTGGGGCCCACGGGCACCGACTTGACCTACCTCCGGCTCTATAAATACTCTAAAATCCCAAAAACCTAGGGGAGTCAACGAAATACTTTTTCCGCCACCTCAAGTTCTAGAACCACGAGATCCAATCTAGAGGCCTTTTCCGGCACTCTGCTAGAGGGGGCAACGATCACAGAGGGATTCTTCATCATCCTTGCTGCCCCTCAGATGATGTGTGTGAAGGAAATATGCCATAGAGACAATAATAAAGTTGTTATTTTATATTTCCTTATATCATGATAAATGTTTATTATTCATGCTAGAATTGTATTAACCGGAAACTTCATACATGTGTGGATACATAGACAAAACACCGTGTCCCTGGTAAGCCTCTACTAGACTAGCTCGTTAAATCAAAGATGGTTAAGTTTCCTAACCATAGACATGTGTTGTCATTTCATGAACGGGATCACATCATTAGGAGAATGATGTGATGTACAAGACCCATCCATTAGCTTAGCATAATGATCGTTCAGTTTTATTGCTATAGGTTTCTTCATGTCATATACATATTCCTTTGACTATGAGATTATGCAACTCCCGGATACCGGAGGAATGCCTTGTGTGCTATCAAACGTCATAACGTAACTGTGTGATTATAAAGATGCTCTACAGGTATCTCCGGAGGTGTTTGTTGGGTTGGCATAGATCGAGATTAGGATTTGTCACTCCGAGTATCAGAGAGGTATCTCTGGGCCCTCTCGGTAATGCACATGATAATAAGCCTTGCAAGCAATGTGAATAATGAGTTAGTTGTGGGATGATGCATTACGGAACGAGTAAAGAGACTTGCCGGTAATGAGATTGAACTAGGTATGAAGATACCGACGATCGAATCTCGGGCAAGTAACATACCGATGACAAAGAGAATAACGTATGTTGTCATTACGGTACGACCGATAAAGATCTTCATAGAATATGTGGGTACCAATATGAGAATCCAGGTTCCGCTGTTGGTTATTGACCGGAGAAGTGTCTCGGTCATGTCTACATAGTTCTCGAACCCATAGGGTCCGCACACTCAACGTTCGATGATGATTTTGTATTATATGAGTTATGTGATTTGGTGAACAAATGTTGTTCGGAGTCTCGAATGAGATCATGGACATGAAGAGGAGTCTCGAATTGGTCGAGAGGTAAATATTCATATATAGGATGATAGTATTCAGACATCGGAAGTGTTTCGGGGGTACCGGGTACATATCGGGTAACCCGAAGGGGTTTCGGGCACCCCCCCCCCCCCCGCGCAAAGATATGGGCCTTATTGGGCCAAGGGCGGGATAGACCAGCCCCTAGAGGGCTGGTGCGCCCCCATATGGGCCGAATAGGAGGAGAAGGAAGGAGAGGAAGGGAGAAAGGAAAGGGGAGGATTCAGCCTCCCCCTTTCCTTCTCCCCCCTCCCTCTTTCCTTCCCCCTCACACACTTATGGAAGGGGGAGGCCGACTTGTGGGAGGCGCCCAAGTAGGATTACTCCTACTTGGGGCGCCCCCTGTTGCCCCTCTCCCTCTCCCACCTATATATATGTGGGGGGGCACTGCTAGACCACACAACATTGATTCCTAGCCGTGTGTGGTGCCCCTCTCCACAGTTTATGCCTCCGGTCATATTCACGTAGTGCTTAGGCGAAGCCCTGCGCGGATCACTTCACCATCATCGTCACCACGCCGTCGTGCTGACGGAACTCTCCTTCGACACTTTGTTGGATCAAGAGTTCGAGGGACGTCATCGAGCTGAACGTGTGCAGAACTCGGAGGTGTCGTACGTTCGGTGCTTGATCGGTCGGAACAAGAAGAAGTTCGCCTAAATCAACCGCGTTGTCAAACGCTTCCGCTTTCGGTCTATGAGGGTACGTGGACACACTCTCCCCCTCTAGTTGATATGCATCTCCTAGATAGATCTTGCGTGAGCATAGGAATGTTTTTGAAATTGCATGCTACGTTCCCCAACAGCGTGAGTAGTTTACCACAGACCTATGGGTCCGTAGTTAGTAGCTAGATGGCTTCATCTCTCTTTCTAATCTTCAATACAATGTTCTCCTCGATGTTCTTGGAGATCTATTTGATATAACTCTTTTTTGCGGTCTGTTTGTTGGGATCCGATGAATTGTGAGTTTATGATCAGATCTATCCATGAATATTATCTGAGTCTTCTCTGAACTCTTTTATGCATGATTGTTATAGCTTCGTCTTTCTTCTCCGATTTATTGGTTTGGTTTGGCCAACTAGATTGATTTATCTTTCCATGGGAATAGGTGCTTTGTGATGGGTTCGATCTTGCGGTGCTCAATCTCAGTGATGGAAAAAGACATGACACGCATGTATCGTTGCTATTAAGGGTAAAAAGATGGGGTTTATTCATACATGAATTTATCTTGTCTACATCATGTCATCTTGCCTAATGCATTACTCCGTGTTTCAATGAACTTAATACACTAGATGCATGTTGGATAGCGGTCGATGTGTGGAGTAATAGTAGTAGATGCAGAATCGTTTCGGTCTACTAATCTTGGACGTGATGCCTATATACATGATAATTGCCTTGGATATCGTTATTATTTGCTTTTCTATCAATTGTCCAACAGTAATTTGTTTACCCAACGTACGATATTTTCTTGAGAGAAGCCTCTAGTGAAATCTACGGTCCCCGGGTCTATTTCCTATCATATTATTTTCTGATCTGTTCAACCAAGAATACGAAAATACCTTGCTGAAATTTTCGTTTATTTATTTTATTTTGTGTTCTATTTAGATCTATTTATCAAATCTCATACAGTTTAATCTATCACAATACCAATGAGGGATTGACAACCCCTTTACGCGTTGGGTTGCAAGTATTTGTTGTTTGTGTGCAAGTGTTGTTTACATAGTATTGCTTGGTTCTCCTACTGGATCAATAACCTTGGTTTCATTACTGAGGGAAATACTTACATTTGCTCTGCTGCATCACCCCCTCCTCTTGGGGGAAATACCAACGTGGATTACAAATAGCACGACGCTTGTTGCTTTTGTTGCGTCGAGGTTTACCATTTCCGTCGCGCACCTCGGAGGTACCTGGGTCGCCATTGTGGTTATTTCGGCGAGCTAGCCAGCTGTCCTAACCTCCACAAAATCGAGTCATCAAGTGTGAGAGGGCGGCATGATGTCTCTTGAACTACGTCGGTATTTCCCCAAAGAGGAAGGATTGGTGCAACACAGTGATACGTCTCCGTTGTATCTATAATTTTTTATTGTTTCATGCCAATATTATACAACTTTCACATATTTTTGGCAACTTTTTATATGATTTATTGGACTAACCTATTGATTCAGTGCCCAGTGCCAGTTCCTGTTTGTTGCGTGTTTTTTGTTTCGCAGAAAAATCATATCAAACGAAGTCCAAACGCGATAAAAATTTACGGAGAATTATTTTGGAATATTTATGATTTTTGGGAGGTGGAATCAATGCAAACGGGGGCCCACAGTGAGCACAACCCACCAGGGCGCGTCGGGCACCCCCTGACGTGCCCAGGTATCTTATGCCCTCCTCGAAGGTCGGTTGGGGCCCTTCTTCTGGCGCATGAAAGATAATTTCTAGAAAAAATTGTGTAAAAATTTCAGTGCAATCGGAGTTACAGATCTCCGGGAATTTAAGAAACCTTGAAGGGCCAGATTTGGGGAGCGTGAAGCAAAAGAGAACAGAGAGGGAGATCCAATCTCGGAGGGGCTCCCGTCCCGCCGCCGCCATGGAGGCCATGGACCAGACGGGGGACTCTCCTCCCATCTAGGGGCGAGGCCAAGGAAGAAGAAGAAGGAGGGGGGCTCTCTCCCCCCTCTTTCCCGGTGGCGCTGGAGTGCCGCCGGGGCTAGGATCGTGACGGTGATCTATATCAACAATCTTGCTAAACTCTCTCGCCCTCTATGCAGCGGTGTAACACCCCTTCTCCCCGCTGTAATCTCTACTTAAACATGGTGCTCAACTCCATATATTATTTCCCAATGATCTATGGTAATCCTATTATGTTTGAGTAGATCTGTTTTGTCCTATGGGTTAATCGTAATCTTGGTTGGTATGATTGTATGTTTTATTTATAGTGTTGTCGTATGGTGCCCTCCGTCTCGTGCAAATGTTAGGGGGCCCGCTTTAGGGTGTTGCAATATGTTCATGGTTTGTTTTTTGTCAGTGTTGCGGGGGATGGCAGCAGCCCAAACGCGGATAAGTGGGTTATGGCGTATGGGAGTAAAGAGGACTTGATATTTAATGCTATGGTTTTGTTTCACGACCTTAATGATCTTTAGTAGTTGCGGATGCTTGCTAGGGGTCTAGTCATAAGTGCATATGATCCAAGTAGAGAAAGTATATTAGCTCATGCATCTCCCTCATATAAAATTGCAAGAATGATTACCGGTACTTGTTATCGATTGCCTAGGGACAATTGACTTTCTTGTTTACAAAAGCTATCCATTTCTATTACCTTGCAATTTACTCATAGTTATATTCTCGCAAAATAGTTTCATACTTGTTTTAGGTAAAGCAAAACGTCAAGTGTGTGTAGAGTTGTATCGGTGGTCGATAGAACTTGAGGGGATATTTGTTCTACCTTTAGCTCCTTGTTGGGTTCGACTCTTATTTATCGAAGAAGGCTACAAACGATCCCCAATACTTGTGGGTTATCAAGACCTTTTTCTGGCGCCGTTGCCGGGGAGCAATAGTGTGGGGTGAATATTCTCGTGTGTGCTTGTTTGCTTTATCACTAAGTAATTTTTATTTTGTGCTCTTGTTTGTATCTCAAGTTATGGGTAGGAAATGCAAAATACCAAAAAACAATATTGTACCTACAAACCAATGGTTTAAGAACCACCCAAAATCTATCATACTACTGAAGCTTTCTATTTGGATCATCTTCGATCCATTTGTGCTCGTGCTGAAAACTCAACTAGCTTAGTTGAGGGAAAATCATTAAATGAGCATGCTTATTCTGTGCAACACCACTTATCTCAAAAAGGGAAACTTTTGTGGCATCATATTAATAGTTTGTATTGCTATGCTTTGAATTTATGTGAAATACATGATTTTACTTGTTGTTCCGAAGACCCTAAGAAACACCTTTTCTTCCAATGTGAGTTTAAGGATAATGGAATCTTATCTTCTTATGCCAAGAGTGTTTATAATTACTTTGATATTGAACAAATTGAAGAATTTGTTTCTTTTAAGGGTGCTTATGAAATTGCTTCTTTGATTGAAATGTATGATGCTACTCTTTACAAATCTGAAAATTTTGCCATACTTAAATATTGCTATGAAAATTATTCTTCTAGTGCTTATATTAAACCATATATTGAGGACTTCTCCGCTGTCCAAGAAGAGACTAATATATTATTCTTCTCCGCTGTGGAAGAAGAAATTGATGAAACTGTGAGCTCATTGTGTGAAAAAGATGATGAGGAGAGTGAAGAATAAAAGGAGGAAGTGCGGATTAGCTACCCGTGCCCACCTTCTAAAGAGAGTAACTCTTCAACTCAAACATTGTTTAATGTCCCTTCATTCTTACCGAAGGATGAATGCTATGATAATTGCTATGATCCGTTGATTCATTTGAAATATCCCTTTTTGATGAACTTGGTGATTGCTATGCTTATGGCCTAGATGCCAATATATATTATGCTTATAGAGATGAACTTGCTATAGTTCCATATGTTAGGAATGAAATTGTTGCTATTGCACCCACACATGATATTCCTATTATCTATTTGAATTCTCCAAACTACACTATATCGGAGAAGTTTGCACTTATTAAGGATTACATTGATGGGTTGCCTTTTACCGCTACACATGAAAATTTTGATGAATATAATATGCATGTGCTTGCTGCTCCTACTTGCAATTATTATGAGAGAGGAACTTCATCTCCTCCTCTCTATGTTTCCAATACGATAGATTTGCAAGAAATTGCTTATACTATGCTTTGGCCTTTACTTCATGTGCATGAATTGTTATTGTATGACATGCCGATGCATAGGAAGAGAGTTAGACTTCGTCATTTCATGATATATGTTGCTTTGTGCTCACTACTAAATTCCAAATCATTGTTAATTAAAATTGGCTTTCATATACCTTGGGATCCGGGTGGATCCATTACTTGAGAACTTTATGACTAGCTTAATGGCTTTAATGAAAGCGCTGCTAGGGAGACAACCAGGAAGTTTTAGAGAGTCATTTTATTCTGTTGAGTGCTTTTATAAAGTTTAAAAACAAAAAAATATAGAGGGGAACTTAAAACTTCACAAAACAGGAAAGTGAAAGTGAGAGAGACGAGGGGGAGCTCCTTGAACTTTGTACATGCCCATGGAAAATTTGTAAATCTCAATTACACAAAAATTTCAACAACAAAAATTATCCCCTTGTACAAATCCTTTGTATTGTAAAATTATTGTGCCAAGGTTTGCCTTTAGGATGATTAGATTGCTTGTTGGTATGTGCGGTGCAGAAACAGAAACTTTGGCTGTAGCGCGTGAATTTTCATTTTTTTACTAGAACGTCAAAAGGTTCTAAAACTTTTTTCACACTATTTATATATAAATTGTTTATTTCGTCCTAATGTTTCAGAATTTTTGGAGTGCCAGAAGTATGGTAGATGTTCAGATTGCTACACATTGTCCTGTTTAAGACAGATTCTGTTTTTGATGCATTGTTTTGCTTGTTTTGATGAAACTATCAATTCTATCGGTGGTATAAGCCATGGAAAAGTTATATTACATTAGCTACAATGAAAAAAATATGAATTGGTTTGCAACAGTACTTAGAGTAGTGATTTTCTTTATTATACTAACGGATCTTACCGAGCTTTCTATTGAGTTTTGTGTGGATGAAGTGATCAATGATCGAGGAGGTCTCGATATGAGGAGAAGGAGGAGAGGCAAGAGCTCAAACTTGGGGATGCCCAAGGCACCCCAAGTAAATATTCAAGGAGACTCAAGTGTCTAAGCATGGGGATGCCCCAGAAGGCATCCCATCTTTCTTTATGCTATGCACGTATAGTCTCTTGTTATGCTATGAAGTTGGAGCATGATTTATTATTGATTGTCTTCTTATGAGTGGCGGTCGGGGACGAGCTATGGTCTTTTCCTACCAATCTATCCCCCTAGGGGCATGCGTAGTAGTACTTTGCTTCGAGGGCTAATAAAATTTTGCAATATGTATATGAGTTCTTTATGACTAATGTGAATCCATGGATTATACGCACTCTTACCTTTCCGCAATTTGCTAGCCTCTACGGTACCGTGCATTGCCTTTTCTCACCTCGAGACGTGGTACAAACTTCACAGGTGCATCCAAATCCCGTGATATGATACGCTCTATCACACATAAGCCATCTTCCTCAAAACAGCCACCATACCTACCTATTATGGCCTTTCCATAGCCATTCCAAGATATATTGCCATGCAACTTCCACCGCCTCTGTTTTGATGACTTGAGCATTCATTGTCATATCGCTTTGCATGATCGTAAGATAGCTAGCATGATATTTCCATGGCTTGTCCCTTTTTTATATCGTTGTTATGCTAGATCATTGCACATCCTGGTACACTACCAGAGGCATTCATATAGAGTCATATTTTGTTCTAGGTATCGAGTTGTAATTTTTATTTCTTTTGAGTTATAAGTAAATAGAAGTGTGACGATCATCATTATTCATTATTAGAGCATATCCCGGTGAGGAAAGGATGATGGAGACTATGATTCCACCACAAGTCGGGATGAGACTCCGGACAATGAGAGAAAAAATAAAAAAATATTAAAAACGAAAAAAAAGAGTGGGGCATTGTTACTATCTTTTGCCACAGTTGTGCTTCAAAGTAGCACCATGTTTTTCATATAGAGAGTCTCCTATGTAGTCACTTTCATATACTAGTGGGAATTTTTCATTATAGAACTTGGCTTGTATATTCCGATGATGGGCTTCCTCAAATGCCGGAGGTCTTCATGAGCAAGCAAGTTGGATGCACACCCACTTCATATTGAGCTTTCATACACTTATAGCTCTTAGTGCATCTGCTGCATGGCAATCCCAACTCCCCGCATTGATATCAATTGATGGGCATCTCCATAGCTTGTTGGTTAGCCGCGTCGATGTGAGACTTTCTTACTTTTTGTCTTCTCTATATTTACCCCTATCATCATACTATATTCCACCCGTAGTGCTATATCCATGGCTTGCGCTCATGTATTGCGTGAGGGTTGAAAAAGCTGAAGCGCGTTAAAAAGTATGAATCAATTGCTCGGCTTGTCATCGGGGTTGTGCATGATAAATACTTTGTGTTAAGAAGACAGAGCATGACAATACTATATGATTTTGTAGGGATAGCTTTCTTTAGCGTTGATATTTTGAAAGACATGATTGTTTGTTGGGATGTCTGAGTATTGATGTCTTTATGTCAAATTATAGACTATTACTTTGAATCACTTATGTCTTAATATTCATGCCATGATTAGATATATGATCAAGTTTATGCAAGGTAGCATTCCACATCAAAAATCATCTTTTTTATCATTTACCTTCTCGAGGACGAGCAGGAATTAAGCTTAGGGATGCTGATACGTCTCCGTCGTATCTATAATTTTTGATTGTTTCATGCCAATATTATACAACTTTCACATATTTTTTGTGACTTTTTATATGATTTATTGGACTAACCTATTGATCTAGTGCCCAGTGCCAGTTCCTGTTTGTGCATGTTTTTTGTTTCACAGAAAATCCATATCAAACAAAGTCCAAACGCGACAAAAATTTACGGAGAATTATTTTGGAATATTTATGATTATTGGGAGGTGGAATCAATGCAAACGGGGCCCCACAGTGAGCACAACCCACTGTATGCGCGCGGGCACCTGGCGCGCCCAGGTATCTTATGCCCTCCTTGAAGGTCGGTTGGGGCCCTTCTTCTGGCGCAAGAAATGTAATTTATGGAAAAAATCGTGTAAAATTTTTAGCGCAATCAGAGTTACGGATCTCCGGGAATTTAAGAAACCGTGAAGGGCCAGATCTGGGGAGCGCGAAACAGAAGAGAACAGAGAGGGAGATCCAATCTCAGAGGGGATCCCGCCCCTCCGCTGCCATGGAGGCCATGGACCAGAGGGGGAACTCTCCTCCCATCTAGGGGGGAGGCCAAGGAAGAAGAAGAAGGAGGGGGATCTCTCCCCCCCTCTCTCCCGTGGCGCCGGAGTGCCGCCGGGGCTAGGATCGTTATGGCAATCTACATCAACAATCTTGCTACCGTCAACACAAACTCTATCTCCCTCTATGTAGCGGTGTAAAACCCTTTCTCCCTGCTGTAATCTGTACTTAAACATGGGGCTCAACTCCATATATTATTTCCCAATGATTTATGGTTATCCTATGATGTTTGAGTAGATCTGTTTTGTCCTATGGGTTAATCGTTATCTTGGTTGGTATGATTGTATATTTTATTTATGGTGCTATCCTACGGTGCCCTCCTCTCGCGCAAATGTGTGGGGCCCCGTTGTAGGGTGTTGAAATATGTTCATGGTTTTCTTATTGTCAGTGTTGCAGGGGATGACAGCAGCCCAAACACGGATAAGTGGGTTATGGCGTATGGGAGTAAAGAGGACTTGATACTTAATGCTATGGTTGGATTTCACGACCTTAATGATCTTCAGTAATTGCAGATTCTTGCTAGGGGTCCAATCATAAGTGCATATGATCCAAGTAGAGAAAGTATGTTAGCTCATGCCTCTCCCTCATATAAAATTGCAAGAATGATTGCCGGTACTTGTTATCGATTGCCTAGGGACAAATGACTTTCTTGTTTACAAAAGCTATCCACTTATATTACCTTGCAATTTACACGTAGTTTCTCGCAAAATAGTTTCATACTTGTTTTAGGTAAAGCAAACGTCAAGTGTGTGAAGAGTTGTATCGTTGGTCGATAGAACTTGAGGGAATATTTGTTCTACCTTTATCTCCTCGTTGGGTTTGACACTCTTATTTATCGAAGAAGGCTACAAACGATCCCCTATACTTGTGGGTTATCACACAGCTACGGTAGGTATTTCCCTTAGTTATGAAACCAAGGTTATCGAACCAGTAGGAGAACCAAGCAACACTATGTAAACGGTACCTACACACAAAGAACAAATACTTGCAACCCGATGGGAAAAAGGGGTTGTCAATCCCATTCGGGTAATGGTGCCAGAAATTGTCAAGTTTACGGGATAAAATTGTGGTAGATTGATAGATGCAAATAACGGAAAATAAAACTCAGCGAGGTATTTTTGGGTTTTTGATAATATAGATCTGAAAATAAAAGATGCAAATAAATAAAAAGGCAAATAGCAATATAGATCTGAAAATATATGACGAGAAAATAGACCCGGGGGGCATAGATTTCACTAGTGGCTTCTCTCAAGAAAATAGCATACGGTGGGTAAACAAATTACTGTTGGGCAATTGATAGAACCTCAAATAATTATGATGATATCCAGGCAATGATCATTATATCTCAAAACTATTACAAAAAAACAAGTTTATTTTGTCCAGTGATCTTCATGAATTTTTTTATTATATCCCTCTTGAATATGTATCACTTGAGGACTAGTTTCATACGTTGATTTTGATAGCTCAAACAAATTTAAGTGAAGAACATGAGCATAAAGATTTTCATCTCTCAAAATAATATAAGTGAAGCGTGAGAGAATTTCTTCAAAAATTCTAACTCTCAAATAAATCTAAGTGAAGCATGAGAGCATTTCTTCAAAAGTGTTAAAGCAGACCGTGTGCAAAAAAGATGTAAGTGATGCACTAAAGCAATTCCATAGCTCAGAAAAATTAAGTGAAGCATAAAGAGCAATTCTAACAAATCATAGCATAATTTTGGCTCTCTCAAATAGGTGTGTTAAGCAAGGATACTTGACACAAAACAAAAAGGAAAACAAGAAAATACTCATATAGTACAAGGCGCTCCAAGCAAAACTCATGATATGTGACGAATAAAAAATATAGCTCCAAGTAAAATACCGATGGTCGTTAGAAGAAAGAGGGGATGCCACTCGGCGCTTCCCCAAGCTTACTTGCTTGTTCATCATTGAATATTATCTTAGGGTGCCATGGGGCATCCCCTAGCTTAGGATCTTGCTTCTCCTTATTCCTTCATCCATCGTGATCTCACCCAAAACTTGAAAACTTCAATCACACAAAAGTTAACAAAACGTTCATGAGATCTGTTAGTATCACAAAGCAAATCACCACTCTAAGTACTGTAGAAAACCCATTCATATTTTATTTTTGCATTATATCTACGGTACTCCAACTTTGCTATGTATTATACCCCTCCCTCCCCCAATAAAGTCCATAGATTCATCAAAATAAGCACACAACGCAAAGAAAACAGAATCTGTCAAAAACAGAACAGTCTGTAGTAATCAGGGAACTTCGTATACTTCTGTAACTCCAAAAATTCTGAAAATTTAGGAAAATGTGGGAAATTTGTATATCAATATTGTGTAAAATATTAAGAGCAAAAGCACGTCTCTATGATTTATGAAAATTATTTTACTCAGCGCAAAAGTTTCTGTTTTTCAACACGATCAAATCAACTATCACCCAACATGATCCCAAAGGTTTACCTTGGCACAAAAAGTAATTAAAACATCAAGAACGTATAATCAGAGGCATAAATGTGCAAACACTCAAGAACAGAAAGAAAAAGGTAAAAATAAATTTTATACATTGGGTTGCCTCCCAACAAGCGCTATCGTTTTATGCCCCTAGCTAGGCATAGTGCATAGATCTAAGTGTTGTCATCTTTGTTCTTACTCTCCGTAGATGTGTTCTTGTCAGGAGGTTTCAAAAATAACTTGAAACACATTATCCATAGAAATTTTAGCATTATTAAGTTGCCCATCTACGTATCCCCTTTGTTCGGCAACAATCCAAAAATATTGTTGATTAACATCATTGAAAACTTGTTGGATTATATCTAAAACGAGGTTTTCCTTTTTTAAGATTCTCATCAAAAAAATTATTATTTCCAAGCAAATGTCTCAACATATAATCACTATTATAAAGGATCTCATTTATCACCTGTTTTTCATGACTCATACCATGAAAATCAAAAATTTCCCTAGCCTCCCGTACTATGTGATCAAATTCATTCATCATAACAAGGGTGGCTAACTTTTTAGCTTTCGGATCCTTTATCATTGGTAGCTCATAAAATAATATTTGCAAGTAGGGTGAGTACGGATAAATCTATTTTCAAGTTCCAAAACTAGTGCTAAAATAGCTTCTGCATAAATTTTAGTTCTTTTAAGTATAGGGGTATCATCAAGAGTCAAATTTCCAACACAATTGAAAAAATCTTGGATATGTTCTCTTCCCATAACATTCCCTTGCCCCAAAAAAAGTTTTAGCATCCAGATTGCCAGATTGTCCAATTTTAGGAGTTAGGCCATCATCTATTTCTGCCATACCAAAATCACTCATGATGACTAGTTCAAGAAATGAGAGATATGACGAGAAAAAGAGGGCGAATAAAATGGCAAATTTTTGTGAAGTGGGGGATATGAAAACGAGAGGCAAATGGCAAATAGTGTAAATTGCAAGGAGATGAGATTTGTGATTAGGAACCTGATAGATGTTGATGATGTCTCCCCGGCAACGGCGCCAGAAATTCGTTTTGATGTCACTTGAACTACGTCAGTATTTCCCCAAACAGGAAGGGATGATGCAGCACAGCTACGGCAGGTATTTCCCTCAGTTATAAAACCAAGGTTATTGAACCAGTAGGAGAATCAAGCAACACTATGTAAACGATACCTGCACACAAAGAAGAAATACTTGCAACCCGACGTGAAAAAGGAGTTCTCAATCCCTTTCGGGTAACGGTGCCAGAAATTTTCAAGTTGACGGGATAAAATTGTGGTAGATTGATAGATGCAAATAACGACAAATAAAACTCAGCGAGGTATTTTTGGGTTTTTTATAATATAGATCTGAAAATAAAATATGCAAATAAATAAAAAGGCAAATAGCAATATAGATCTGAAAATATATGATGAAAAAATAGACCTGGGGGCCGTAGATTTCACTAGTGGCTTCTCTCGAGAAAATAGCATACGGTTGGTAAACAAATTACTGTTGGGCAATTGATAGAACCTCAAATAATTATGACGATATCCAGGCAATGATCATTATATAGGCATCACATCCAAGATTAGTAGACTGACTCCTGCCTGCATCTACTACTATTACGCCACACATCGACCGCTATCCAGCATGCATCTAGTGTATTAAGTTCATGCAAAACGGAGTAATGCAATAAGAACGATGACATGATGTAAACAAGATCTATTCATGTAGGAATAGGCCCCATCTTGTTATCCTTTATAGCAGTGATCAATAAGTTTCTTGCTGTCCCTTCTGTCACTGGGAAAGAACACCGCATGATCGAACCCATCACAAAGCACCTCTTCCCATGGCAAGAAAAATCGATCTAGTCAGCCTAACTAAACCAAAGATTCGAAGAAGAAATACGAGGCTATAAGTAATCATGCATATAAGAGATTAAAGAAACTCAAATAACTTTCATGGATAAATAGATCTGATCATAAACTCAAAGTTCATCGGATCCCAACAAACACACCGCAAAGAGAGTTACATCAAATAGATCTCCAAGAGACGATTGTGTTGAGAATCAAAAAGAGAGAAGAAGCCATCTAGCTACCACCTACGGACCCGTAGGTCTACAATGAACTACCCACGCATCATCGGAGAGGCACCAATGAGGATGATGAACCCCTCCGTGATGGTGTCTAGATTGGATATGGTGGTTCTGGAACTTGCGGCAGCTGGAATTGTGTTTTGTCGACTCCCCAAGGTTTTTTTTGGATTTTTGGGGTATTTTTAGAGAAAAGAGGCGGTGCGGGAGGCGTGACCAGGTGGGTTGTTCTCCCCTCGGACCCCCCCCCCTCTGGTAGTTCTTTGGCCCAACAAGTGTCTGCTGGTCCAGAAAAATTCTCCAAAAAGTTTCGCTATGTTTGGACTCCGTTTCGTACTGATATTCTGCGAAGTAAAAACAAGCAAAAAACACCAACTGGCATTGGGCACTATGTCAATAGGTTAGTCCCAAAAATTATATAAAGTTGCTATAAAATGATTGTAAAACATCCCAGAATGATAATATAACAGCATGGAACAATAAAAAATTATAGATACGTTGGAGACGTATCACGGCCATTGACCGAGGTTTTCCTGCCTGAGCTCTCTAGCGAGCCACTTGATACGTCTCCATCGTATCTATAATTTTTTATTGTTTCATGCCAATACATACAACTTTTACATACTTTTGGCAACTTTTTACATGATTTATTGGACTAACCTATTGATCCAGTGCCTAGTGCCAGTTCCTGTTTTTTGCATGCTTTTTGTATCGCAAAAAATCCATATCAAACGAAGTCCAAATGCTTATAAAATTTCACGGAGAATTATTTTGGAATATGTGTGATTTTTGGGAGTTGGAATCACCGCAAACGGAGGCCCACACAGCCCACAAGACACCAGGGCTTGCCAGAGGCCCCTGGCGCGTGGTGCTGGGTTGTGCCCTCCTCGAACGTCGGTTGGAGCTCTAATCGGGCGCAGTGAAGCTTATATCTGGAAAAAATAGTGTTAAAATCTCAGCGCAGTCGGAGTTACGGATCTCCCGGAATATAAGAAACGGTTTTCGGCCAGATTAGGAGAGCGCGAAACAGAAGAGAACAGACAAGGAGATCCAATCTCGGAGGGGATCCCGCCCCTCCGAAACCATGGAGACCATGGACCAGAGGGCGAACTCTCTTCCCATCTAGGGGGGAGGGCAAGGAAGAAGAAGGAGGAGGGGGGCTCTCTCCCCCTCTTTCTCGGTGGTGCCGGAGTGCCGCCGGGGCAAGGATCATGACAGTGATCTACATCAAAAATCTTTCTACCATCAACACCAACTCTCTCCCCCTCTATGCAGCAGTGTAACACCCCTTCTCCCCGTTGTAATCTCTAATTAAACATGGTGCTCAACTCCATATATTATTTCCCAATAATCTATGGTTATCCTATGATGTTTGAGTAGATCCGTTTTGTCTTGTGGGTTAATCGTGATCTTGGTTGGTATGATTGTATATTTTATTTATGGTGTTGTCCTACGGTGCCCTCTGTTCTCGCGCAAACGTGAGGGGTCCTTGCTGTTGGGTATTGCAATATGTTCATGATTCGCTTATGGTGGGTTGCGGGAGTGACAGAAGCTTAAACCCGAGTAGGTAGGTTATGGCATATGGGAGTAAAGAGGAATTTATACTTAATGCTATGGTTGGGTTGCATGACCTTAATGATCTTTAGTAGTTGCGGATGCTTGCTAGGGGTCATATCATAAGTGCATATGACCCAAGTAGAGAAAGTATGTTAGCTCATGCCTCTCCCTCATATAAAATTACAAGAATGATTACCGGTACTTGTTATCGATTTCCTAGGGACAAATACCTTTCTTGTTGACAAAAGCTATCCACTTTTATTACCTTGCAATTTATTCGTAGTTTTATTCTCGCAAAGTACTCGTAGTTTTATTCTTGCAAAATAGTTTCATACTTGTTCCGGTAAAGCAAACGCCAAGTGTGCGTAGAGCTGTATCGGTGATCGATAGAACTTGAGGGAATATTTTTCTACCTTTAGCTCCTCGTTGGGTTCGACACTCTTATTATCAAAAAAGGCTACAAACGATCCCTATACCTGTGGGTTATCAAGACCTTTTTCAGGCGCTGTTGCCGGGGAGCAATAGCGTGGGGTGAATATTCTTGTGTGTGCTTGTTTGCATTATCACTAAGTAGTTTTTATTTCTGTTCTAAGTTGTTCTCTATCTTTAGTTATGGATATGGAACACGAAACACAAAAAAAAGGTTATACTTGCTACTCATGGAGATGGGGAATCTCCTAAAACCCTCGATGCTCGTTATGTGAAAAATATTATGCACTACTTTGATAATCCTGGGAAAATCTCATTCAACATGATAATGGGAGTAACATTGGATCAACGTGAATACTTAGGGATTATCGGTTGACACAAAAAGGGAAACTTTTATGGGATCAAATTTATATGTTGCATTGGTATGCTCAGGATTTATGCTTGAGATATGATTTTACTTGTTGCTCTAGGATGAATGCTCCACACCTTCCCTTTTCATGCAAATTTAATGATAATGAAACCTTAGCTTCTTATGCTAATGGTAGATATGATTATTATGATGTGGAACTAATAGAAGAATTTGTTGCTTTTAAGGGTGCTTATGAAATTGAATCTTTGTTTGAAAAGTATGAAGCTTTTGATCATGATGTTTATAGACCTGAAAATATTTCCATCCTTAAATATTGCTATGATAATTATAAATATAATTCCGATATTGATGAATTTATTGAGAAAATCTCCGATGTCCGAGAAGAGACTAATATTTTGCAGGAGTCTATGGAAGAAGAAATTGATGATACTGTGAGCTCACTGGATGAAAAAGATGATGAGTAAAGATGTCGGTGTGGAACAACACCTATGGGATCACAAGAATCCCTATTACGGTTGCCGGGGCGCATGGTTGCGAGGAGAGCAAGGCTAGTAGACAGCACAAGGATCGTTTACCCAGGTTCGGGCCGCGAGGTTGCGTAAAACCCTAGTCCTGCTTTGGTGGGTGTATTTCTGAGAGTTCTTGAGCTCTCGAACTAGCTGTGGTCAGCGCGTGGTTCGAAATAGCTGAATCCCCCTTCGGTATGCCATGGGCCTCCTTTTATAGTTGAAAGGGGCTGCCACAATGACACACAGGAGGTGGAAAGGCGTACAGTGCCCTGAGCTTATCGCTCGTATTACAGAAACAGACGCTTTTAATGTGTGGCTTAGGTGTCCCCTCGCTTTATCGGGGACGGGGCGAGGCCCGTCCCATCCGTCGCCGCTCCTCCTCGCTTCGACACGAGCCCCGGCCAGTGATGCGTGTGGTGCCATGTAGGTAGGCAGGTAGCTGGGTGGCACGGTGGTGGAGCCTTCACGAAGATCTGCATGCCGCCACACAGGCACTTGATGAGTTGGCATGGGAGCTGCATGTTGCCACGCAGGTGCCCGCCCAGCTGGTTGGGCTGACAGCTGCAAGGGAACGACGGTGGAAGCTTGGTTGGCACGGGTTTGGTGGTGGCCTTGCCGGCGTCTTTGGCGAGGGCCTTGTCGGGTGGCCCGGCAATGGTCTTGCCGTGGCGTGCTGTCGTCCCCGGCAAGGATCTTGCCGGGGGTCTGCTGGCCTTCCTCGGCAAGAATTTTTTCTTGCCGAGAATCGTCGTCTTCTAACCCTCATCTGATCTTGAATATGTCTTCACAAAGATCTGCATGCCACCACAGAGGTGCCTCTCCGAGCCCTGGCCCCACGCTGATGATGGCGCTGGGTGCTACGTCTTGAGCTTGCATTGGTTTTCCCGGAAGAGGAGAGGATGATGCAGCAGAGTAGCGTAAGTATTTCCCTCAGTTTTTGAGAACGAAGGTATCAATCCAGTAGGAGGCCACGCGCAAGTCCCTCGTACCTACACAAAACAAATAGCTCCTGGCAACCAACGCGAATAGGGGTTGTCAATCCCTTCACGGTCACTTACGAGAGTGAGATCTGATAGAGATGATAGATAATATTTTTCGTATTTTTGGTATAAAGATGCAAAGTAAAATAAAAACCAAAGTAAAGAGCAAAGCAATAATAAAGCGTAGGAAGATTAATATGATGAAAATAGACCCGGGGGCAATAGATTTCACTAGTGGGTGAACGAATTACTGTTGAACAATTGACAGAATTGAGCATAGTTATGAGAATATCTATGTATGATAATGTATATAGGCATCACGTCCGAGACAAGTAGACCGACTCCTGCATGCATCTACTACTATTACTCCACTCATCGACCGCTATCCAACATGCATCTAGAGTATTAAGTTAATGAAAACAGAGTAACGCCTTAAGCAAGATGACATGATGTAGAGGAATAAATTCATGAAATATGATAAATACCCCATCTTGTTATCCTCGATGGCAACAATACAATACGTGCCTTGCAACCCTTTCTGTCACTGGGTAAGGACACCGCAAGATTGAACCCAAAGCTAAACACTTCTCCCATTGCAAGAACTACCAACCTTGTTGGCCAAACCAAATGGATAATTCGAAGAGACTTGCAAAGATAACTCAATCATACATAAAAGAATTCAGGAAAGATTCAAATATTGCTCATAGATAATCTTGATCATAAACCCACAATTCATCGATCTCAACAAACACACCACAAAAAGAAGATTACATCGAATAGATCTCCACGAGAGAGGGGCGAACATTGTATTGAGATCCAAAAAGAGAGAAGAAGCCATCTAGCTACTAACTATGGACCTGAAGGTCTGAAGTAAACTACTCACACTTCATCGGAGAGGATATGGTGATGATGTAGAAGCCCTCCATGGTGGAATCCCCTTCCGGCGGAGCTCCGAAACAGGCCCCAAGATGGGATCTCGTGGATACAGAAAGTTGCGGCGGTGGAATTAGGTTTTTGGCTCCGTCCGATCTGTTGGGGGTACGTAGGTATATATAGGAGGAAAGAGTACGTCGATGGAGCTTCGAGGGGCCCACGAGGCAGGGGGCGCGCCCTCCACCCTCGTGACCGCCTCGTGGCTTTCTTGACGGAGGGTCCAAGTCTCCTGGGTCTTATCCGATGAGAAAATCACGTTCCCGAAGATTTCATTCCGTTTGGACTCCGTTTGATATTCCGTTTCTTCGAAACACTGAAATAGGCAAAAAAACAGCAATTCTGGGCTGGGCCTCCGGTTAATAGGTTAGTCCCAAAAGTAATATAGAAGTGGAAAATAAAGCCCAATATAGTCCAAAACAGTAGATAATATAGCATGGAGCAATAAAAAATTAAAGATACGTTGGAGACGTATCAGGCATCCCCAAGCTTAATTCCTGCTCGTCCTCGAGTAGGTAAATGATAAAAAGAGAATTTTTGACGCGGAGTGCTACTTGGCATAATTTCAATGTAACTCTTCTTAACTGTGGTCTGAATATTCAGATCCGAAAGATTCAAGACAAAAGTTCATATTGACATAAAAATAATAATACTTCAAGCATACTAACTAAGCAATTATGTCTTCTCAAAATGACATGGCCAAAGAATGTTCATCCCTACAAAATCATATAGTTTAGTCATGCTCCATTTTCGTCACACAAGAATGCTCTCATCATGCACAACCCCGATGGCAAGCCAAGCAATTGTTTCATACTCTAGTAATCTCAAACTTATAAACCTTCACGCAATATATGAGTGCGAGCCATGGACATAGCACTATGGGTGAAATAGAATATAATGATGGGAGTTATATGGAGGAGACAAAAAAGGAGAAGGTCTCACATCAACGAGGCTAATCAACGGGCTATGGAGATGCCCATCAATTGATGCTAATGCAAGGAGTCGGGATTGCCATGCAACAGATGCACTAGAGCTATAAATGTATGAAAGCTCAACAAAAGAAACTAAGTGGGTGTGCATCCAACTTGCTTGATCACAAAGACCTAGGGCATTTGAGGAAGCCCATCGTTGGAATATACAAGCCAAGTTCTATAATGAAAAATTCCCACTAGTATATGAAAGTGACAACATATGAAACTCTCCATATGAAAAACATGGTGCTACTTTGAAGCACAATATATGAGACTCGCTATATGAAGAACATGGTGCTACTTTGAAGCACAAGTGTGGTAAAAGGATAGTAACATTGTCCCTTCTCTCTTTTTCTCTCATTTTTTTTGGTGGGCTCTTTGGCCTCTCTTTTTTATTTGACCTCACATGGGACAATTTTCTAATAATGATGATCATCACACTTCTATTTATTTACAACACAAGGATTACAACTCGATACTAGAATAAAGTATGACTCTATATGAATGCCTCCGGCGGTGTACCGGGATATGCAATGAATCAAGAGTGACATGTATGAAAGAATTATGAACGGTGGCTTTGCCATAAATACTACGTCAACTACATGATCATGCTAAGCAATATGACAATGATGAATGTGTCATGAAGGACGGTATGGTGGAAAGTTGCATGGCAATATATCTCGGAATGGCTATGGAAATGCCATAATAGGTAGGTATGGTGGCTGTTTTGAGGAATATATCTCCTGATCCACCGCACACACTCCTTGCTGGTCTCCACGGTGACCTCCATCTCGAGTCCCACGGTAGCCGCGGGCCACACGTGCCGACACAGCAGATGATGGTTGAACCGGAGCAAGCCTGATTCTAGTCTGCCATTGCCACTGCAGCGAAGGAGGCACGAAGCTGACCGAGGGGTAGTGGGCGGCAGACAGATTCTCATGGAGGTAAGCTCTGCCCAAGGCGGTGGTGTCCTCCGACGAAGCCCAGATGCGCGCCGACGACGACACGGGAGGACGGTCTATGCGTGCCTTCTTGTTGACGGGGCTGGGTGGCGCCCACAAGTGCCTTTGCACCGCCTGGTGCCCGCACCGCCCCTGGACGGTGGTAAACATGCGCGGGCAGTACTCGCACTTGAACCTGGCCTTCTGAACCTCGTTGCTGGAAGTCGTTGACGCCGTGCGAGACGATGTTTGGCTCGTGTACCCTGCCTTGCCATCCTCGACACGGGTGGCCAGCGGCAGGGACTTGTCGTTGTCGGTATGGAATGTGGACACGGAGGAACCGGAGGACTCCATTTCTGCAGATGCTCCAGATGAGACGTACTACTGCTGATCTTGTTGTGTGCTTTGGCTGCTTGCTTGCAGTACTCCATGGTGGAGGTTTTATAGTTACGGAGCGGGATGTGGGATTGGCTAAGATTGGAAGAAAACATGGTGGTGGCGTTATTTCTAGCAGTGCAATCATTCTCATAATTCTCTACAATTACCCGTATATTTATGGCCTCCCAATTAAATGTATTTTCTTTTTCTTTTTGATGAATTTAAATGTATTCCCCCTTGATGACAATAGGAATTCAATTTTACATCCATTAAAATTCCCGTTTTGGTTTTGGGCCACTAGAGGCCCAGTTTTGCTTTGTCCAATTTCCCGTTCTGACCAACTTGCTAGGACGGTCCATTATTCAGTAGCCCATTGTAGCCAAGCTCATTTTTAAGTGGGCCAGTAAATTCACAACCCATATATATCAGGCATATGCAATAATTTTGGACCCCCTCAAAAAACATGCAATAATTTTGGAGAAACAGTCTAAAATGTTACTTAAATTATTGCATAATCTTGTAAATAAATAATTAAGCTACATACCGCATTTACACACGAAATTGTGGCATATATCTAGGAGCTCGGGAAATGACAACTTCACCAACGGAATCACCATTCCAACAGAGATTTAAGAAGTGGGTTTATCCTAGGGATCGCATAGTAGAAGATGGAGGATATGGCCAATCAAAGCTTGCTTCTTTATGATTTCCTACACCTCTTATTTGGTTTTGATTATCACTGCATGTTTTTCATCTTCTTTGCTTCCTCGAGGTGTTAACTGCATCTCATAGCCCAGCTTCACCCTGTCTTTTAGCTAGTAGTTGAGCCTCAAGAACTTTAGCAGTTGGTGACTTTGACGATTGCATCTAATCTACCATTATGCCGGTATGTGCATGTGACACTACTCTAGGAGGGTACCTTGGAAATGACCTCAAAACTCAATCTTAGGGTCATCCCTTGTGCCATCATAGTCTAATTGTAGTCCCGCGCACTACTACAAATCGACATACTGCTAACCCCTCATCAATGACCGGCTTGTGTCCCCGCATCACTAATGAGGGTCATCACCGATGGGCCAGCACTCGAGCGTCAGTGTTAAGCTTCTGCGGGCCGTCCAAGACTGTCAACAGACCGGTTAAAATTTGGCCGGTCAATGATGCTGTCCTGCTCAACCATTGGGGGTTCAAAATTTTATCACAGACCGATGTCAAAATTTCCCCCACTAGTAGAAAATAGGGCATTGGTCCATGCCAGATAAGAGCATTAATCCCGGTTCTGTCATGAACCGGGACCAATGGGTGCATCAGTCCCGGTTCGTGAGGCCAGGGCGCCGGCCGGGCCTCGGGGGCCATTGGTCCCGGTTCGTCTGACCCCTTTGGTTCCGGTTCCAGATACGAATCGGGACCAATGGCCCTGGCTCCTGGCCCACCACCTTTAGTCCCGGTTGGTGGCTGGAACCGGGACCAAAGGATGTCCTTTAGTCCATGTTTTAGCCACAAACCGGGACTAAAGAGTGGCTTATATATACCCCGCCCCTGCCCGCGAGCAGAGCCACTGCTATGTTTTTGGGCCAGCCGTGGGAAAGCTTTGTGGTGCTCTAGCTCACCTCCTATGCACATGAGATGTTCGATGAAATGCCCGAGTCACACTTAAGATTTCTCCTCTCGAAGCTCCTTGTCCAAGCTCCATTTTCCTCAAGATTTTTCTAGGTTTGGCGGTCCGTCCTGTCCCGTCCGCGTCCTCGCCGCCATCGATCGCTCGCGCCGATCTCGTCGCCGGCACCACCGTGGTGAGCCTCTTGTTCTTATCTTCTTTCTAAAAGAAAAAAGTTCTTACTTGTATGGTTTGGATAGATACTTGTATAATTTTCTTATATTTATTATTGTTTGTTATTATATAGTGTGATGGTTTTAGTATCCGCCTCCGTCGGCCCTCGTCCTGTCTATGATTCGGATGTGGTATATATTATCTTTTATTACTATTTGGTTCATTTAGTGTTTATGACAATTATGCCGACCAACATGATATAGACGTTTTTATCTCAGAGGTATGTGAACCGGAAATTCCAACCGACCCTATTGTCGAGAGGTTAAATTTAGTTGAAGAAGAAAACAGTTACCTGAAGAAAAGAATTGAGGAGAAGAAGATGAGATTGGAGTTGCATGTTGCGAATGTCGTCAATGATCACAAGATCAAGATGGATGCAATGCGTTTGAAGATTAGAAAGATTAGAAAATATGACATTCATACCGATGCTTGGTATCATTATGTCGTTGGATCAATTGTTACCTTAGTTGCGATTATGATCGCATTTGTTGTCGCATTAAAATGTTTTACATAGTTTCAATGTATAATTTAATTAGATGCTCTACAGAGCTATATATATATATGTTGTTCAATGAGAACTATATACTTATAAACTTTACGTATTTATTTTTTCAGCAATAAGATTTGATCACTACTGTATTTTGGTTTTAATGTGATGATAAACTTCTATTAATTTGGTCACTTCTGTAATCATGATGTTCTGTAATGGTTATTGACACACTTAATTATATGTAATGCACGCAGATGAACCAACAATGGATGCACGGTGACAAACGCACCTCGGAGTACATTAAGGGCGCGCATAATTTTCTCGAAGTGGCCGAGGCAAACAATCATAATGGTTTTATGTGTTGTCCATGCCTTATATGTGGGAATACAAAGTCTTACTCTGACCGGACAATCCTTCACACCCACCTGCTTATGAAGGGTTTCATGCCACACTATATTGTTTGGACCAAGCACGGAGAAAGAGGGGTTATGTTGGAAGACAACAAAGAAGAAGAGGATGATGACAACTATGTGCCCCTGAATACGGTGATGCTGCAACGGGGGAAGCTGAAGATCAAGAGGAACCACACGATGTGCCCGATGATGATCTTCGCCGGGTCATTGTTGATACAAAGAGACAATGCAAAAGTGAAAAGGAGAATTTGAAGTTCGATCGCATGTTAGAGGATCACAAAAAAGGGTTGTACCCATTAGGCCCATATCTTTTGCCGGGGGTGCCCGAAACCCCTTCTGGTGACCCGATATGTGCCCCCGTACCCTCCGAAAAACTTTCGGTGTCGGAATACTATCGTTCTATATATCAATATTTACCTCTCGACCATTTCAAGACTCCTTGTCATGTCCGTCATCTCATCCGGGACTCCTAACAACATTCGGTCACCAAATCACATAACTAATATAATACAAAAACGTCATCGAACATTAAGCGTGCGAACAATATGGGTTCAAGAACTATGTAGACATGACCGAGACACCTCTCCCGTCAATAACCAATAGCGGAACCTGGATGCTCATATTGGTTCCTACATATTCTACAAAGATCATTATCGGTCGAACCGTAATGACAACATAAGTTATTCCCTTTGTCATTGGTATGTTACTTGCCCGAGATTCAATCGTCGGTATCTTCATACCTAGTTCAATCTCGTTACTGGTAAGTCTCTTTACTCATTCTGTAATACACCATCCTGCAACTAACTCATTAGTCACTTTGCTTGCAAGGCTTCTTATGATGTGCATTAATTACCGAGAGGGTCCAGAGATACCTCTCCGATATTGAAAGTGAGAAATCCTAATCTCGATCTATGCCAACCCAACAAACACCTTCGGAGATACCTTTAGAGCATCTTTATAATCACCCAGTTACGTTGTGACGTTTGATAGCACACAAGGTATTCCTCTGGTATTCGGGGGTTGCATAATCTCATAGTCAAAGGAATATGTATATGACATGACGAAAGCTATAGCAATAAAACTGAACGATCAAAATGCTAAGCTAACAGATGGGTCTTGTCCATCACATCATTCTCCTAATGATGTGATCCCATTCATCAAATGACAACACATGTCTATGGTTAGGATACTTAACCATCTTTGATTAACGAGCTAGTCTAGTAGAGTCTTACTAGGGACACGGTGTTTTGTCTATGTAGCCACACATGTATCAAGTTTTCGGTTAATACACTAGCATGAATAAAAAACATTTATCATGATAAGGAAATATAAAATAACAAATTTATTATTGCCTCTAAGGCATATTTCCTTCAGTCTCCCACTTGCACTAGAGTCAATAATCTAGTTCACATCGCCATGTGATTTAACATCGATAGTTCACATCGTCATGTGATTAACACCCATAGTTCACATCGCCATGTGACCAACACCCAAAGGGTTTACTAGAGTCAATAATCTAGTTGACATCCCCGTGTGATTAACACCCAAAGAGTACTAAGGTGTGATCATGTTTTTCTTGTGAGAGAAGCTTAGTCAACGGGTCTGTCACATTCAGATCCGTATGTATTTCGCAAATTTCTATGTCTACAATGCTCTTCATGGAGCTACTCTAGCTAATTGCTCCCACTTTCAATACGTATCTAGATTGAGACTCAGAGTCATCTAGATTAGTGTTAAAGCTTGCATTGTCTTAAACCTTTACGATGAACCCTTTATCACCTCCATAACTGAGAAACATTTCCTTAGTCCTCTAAGGATAATTTTTACCGCTGTCCAGCGATCTACTCCTGGATCACTATTGTACCCCCTTGCCAAACTCATAGCAAGGCACACAACAGGTCGGGTACACAGCATGGCATACTTTATAGAACCTATAGCCGAGGCATAGGGAATGGCTTTCATTCTCTCTCTATCTTCTGTCGTGGTCGGGCTTTGAGTCTTACTCAACTTCACACCTTGTAACACAGGAAAGAACTCTTTATTTGAATGATCCATTTTGAATTTCTTCAAAATCTTGTCAAGGTATGTTCTTTTTGAAAGTCCTATTAAGCGTCTCGATCTATCCCTATAGATCTTGATGCCCAATATATAACTAGCTTCACCGAGGTCTTTCATTGAAAAACTTTTATTCAAGTGTCCTTTTATGCTATCTAGAAATTCTATCTCATTTCCAATCAACAATATGTCATCCACATATAATATTAGAAATGCTACAGAGCTCCCACTCACTTTCTTGTAAATACAGGCTTCTCCGGATCGATCTCCTGGATCGATGACATGGCACAATCTGGGCCACCCGCACCCGCCTCTCTCTCTCTCACCGTGCGTGCCCCAACCCACCCACGCCCCCACCCACTGGCCCACCACCACCCACGCACGCCCCCACCCACTGGCCCACCACCACCCACGCACGCCCCCACGCACTGGTGACTAGCCCACCACCACCCAGATCGTGCGTTCTCCTCTCCCCTCGTTCGTCTCTCTCTTCTCTGCCTGCACTTTCCTCTCTCTCACCCAATGCACCAGTAGTCACTGCCGCCTGAGCCCGCCTCCACACACCACCGCCTCACACGCCCGGCCGCCACGCCGCCGCCGCCCTCACGCCATCTACCCGCCTCCACGCGTGTCGTCTGCCCGCCTCCGCCCGCGCCACCGACGGCCGCTACCTGTGCCGGTGTCGACGAGCCGCCAAGCACCGCCCGCGTCCGCGCGCATCACACAACCAGTCGCGCCATGGAGGCCCTGCAGACGCCTCCCTCTCTCTTCCGACGACCTCAACATCGACCATGGTGGCGACTGTCGGTGTCAAAACCGGCGGATCTCGGGTAGGGGGTCCCGATCTGTGCGTCAAGGCTGATGGTAACAAGAAGTAAGGGACACAGGTGTTTACCCAGGTTCGGGCCCTCTCGATGAAGGTAAAACCCTACTTCCTGCTTGATTAATATTGATGATATGGGTAGTACAAGAGTAGATCTACCACGAGATCGTAGAGGCTAAACCCTAAGAGCTAGCCTATGATGGTATGAATGTAATTGTGATCGTCCTTCTAAGGACCAACCTCTCTGGTTTATATAGGCACCGGAGAGGGCTAGGGTTTACATGGAGTCGGTTACAAGGAAGGAAATATAATATCCGGATCGCCAAGCTTGCCTTCCACGCCAAGGAAAGTCCCATCCGGACACGGGCCGAAGTCTTGAGTCTTGTATCTTCACGCTTCAATAGTACGGACGTTGTACACAGTCCGGCTGGGGATACCCCCTAATCTAGGCCCTGAACCAGGCTTCAATGACGACGAGTCCGGCGCGCACTCTTGTCTTCGGCATTGCAGGGCGGGTTCCTTCTACGAATACTCCAAAGTGCTTGTTACGGCGAATAGTGTCCGGCCTCCAATCAATGTTGTGCTCCTAGGCTTCGGTGCTTTAGTAATGACCATCTCCACGTGTCGAGCGAATGCGAGGAGTCGAGGCATTTTTGCATTTGCCACCCTCGATTCTCCGGGCGAACCGTCTATTTGAAGGGACGGGGACTCTCAGATACAAACCTCACTCTCCCTCCCAGAGCCAGCATTCAACAGAGCGCTTCGCAAAAAGCCATTCCAACATGGCCGGCCGTTGCAGCTCTTCTGCTTGCCCTTCTCGTTCCAAGTCGGGGGATTGGGCAGAGTGTTCAGTTTCTCATAGCCGTTTGACAAAGTTACAAACCCAAGGGTTTCTCCCACCGGCGTTCATGGTCTCCGTCCGAGCTGGAATAGCCACTTATGACGGTGGAGACCAAGCTGAGGGATCTCCTAACCCATCTCCGGAGGAGCGTATATGTCTGATCCCTCATCCGCCGAGGGGCGCGGTTCCCTATCCACCCGTTTCTTCGCGGGCTCCTGGAGTTCTACGGCCTCCAGTTACACGATCTTACCCCTGCCTCTATTCTGCACATAGCGGTGTATGTTGCGATGTGCGAGCTGTTTTTAGGCTGCGAACCACACTTCGGATTATATCGGAAGCTGTTCTGCCTCGTCCCCCGCACCTAGGGGGAGTCCCTATGTCAAGTGGGTGGGGCCGAAGTATGGCGCATTGCCGAGACCGGATACCTATCCGACACTCCTAAGAAGGCACCAGAAAACTGGCCTTCAGAGTGGTTTTATATAAACGACGTCCCCCTTCCGGATCTACTCCGGACAGGTCTCCGGGAGTTCAGCAACGCCCCGCTGAGGGCACGCCTAAGCTGGCGCCCCCGGGGTCCTCAAGAAGAGGACACGAGGGAAATATTCCTCCTGATGGGCAGGATAAAGTTACTGGCCAAATCCGGACTGACGATAGTTGAGGTTATGGCGATATGCATAAGATGGGGAGTGCAACCGCTCCAATATCGGTGGAAGCCCATGTGGCATTTCAACGAAGAAGACGACGCCTCCAGCTGCGGCCGTAAAGGTCCAGACTCCGCTGCCGCTCTGGCAAGGATATTGTCCGATCTGTACAAAGGGGAAGAGGAGGAGTTCTTTCGCATACAAACGCGGGAAGGATTCTCCATGTACAACCCCCCAGCGTGGGTAAGTTGCCATTCTTTTTCCCCGCTTTGCTCTAGCATTCTTCTACTAAGATTACTTGCATCAATGCTTCTGGGCAGGAAGTAAGGAGGGTCGTAGAAGGAACCTTCAGCCCCTCCCCACAACCAGAGGACCCTGAAAGGGCCCTAGATCCGGGACTTAAAGTGGATCCAGATATCACTGTGGAGCTTGTCAACGGGGCATTTTACCAGGCGAGCTGGGATGGCGCCCTAGTGGCCATTACGGCCGACTACCCTCGACTGCTCCCCTCTTCATGTGTAAGCCGAACTAGAAAGCCTTGTTGGCAGGACCGGTTTTTTTGGTATATTATTTGCCAGAAAATGGCCCTTGTGCTCATCATCCCCAGGATTACTGTTAGATGATGAGGCACCAAATTGATGCAGGAATTCCAAGCAAAAGGCAAAATATGAAGTACAAGACCATTCTGGCCTATGAGTACAACAAATGGTTTCTAGTGGTTGATGGCGGAAGCGGTTTGTGGATCATCAGCGTTTATGGGACTCCATTTCCCACAGGAACAGCTGACCAGGTTAACTCCTATCTTTGCGAGGCTGCTATCCCATTTCTTAGGTTCTGGGGCTGTCATCGCAACGCTCCTCTCCAAGCAAGAAATTTGGCCAAGACAATAGCCAGGGACAAGCCAGTGAGTACTTTGAATGTACTCGCAAAAATTATGAACACGGGTATAATATAACAACCGATAATCATGCTCTGAAAATATTCTATGATCACAACGTCAGTCATAAAAATAAAATCCCTGATGCATGCAAGCAGGTTATTTATATGCAACAATGAATATGTAATAACAGAGTACTAATAAAATGCACCGATTGAATGTCTGAAGCGACGTCTCGAAAGGATAGTGAATAACGATCATGCCTCAGTCGGGCGTCTGAGCGACACCACATAAAGGGCTTATGAAGTAAATAAATAACAACCAGGCCACAGTCGGGCGTCTGAGCGACACCACATAAAGGGCTTATAAAGCAAATAAATAATAAGCATGCCACAGTCGGGCGTCTGAGCGACTTCACAAAAAGGGCTTATAAAGTAAATAAATAACAAGCATGTTACACCAAGGCCTGAGCGACACCACATAAAGGGCTTATAAATAATCACAGTGAATATCCAGGAGGTAGAACCATCCCAGAGATACTCGATAATTCAAATAATATAAAGGGGTTAGTCCATAATAATAATAATCATAATCATCACAAGTCACAAGTCATGATCCAGGTTCCGGTTTAACAGTTTCTCCTCCGAAGACCGACACTAAGACCGACACTTGACCCATCCCAGACTGTAGTCCTTACCCATGGACATGGCTATTCGAATAGATTTAACCTCTGCAGAGGGTGTACCTTTACCCACGAGTAACGGATTCCTTTACTCCATCGGGACTAATTCCATTTACGGTCTTTTAATTGAAAACACGCCTAACTCGCACACCAGCTTAACTTACGGTGTCCGGAATCACCCACGACACTGTTAAGCAAAACTCTAAGTGGGGAGGCTACAACCTCGCGTAGCATGGGATCAAATTTATATCGTGCGCTCTAAGGGTGCCCCCTCTCTCGTCCCAACCGAAACACCCATGCCCCCGGACCAGGTGGCATGCCTACCGGATGCAGCCGGTATCTTCCACCATGGCCTCTCTGTACGGTGTGTGCTAGGAAGGAGTTTACACTTACGGAACCGTACCCTACCTGCGGCAGGGACAAGTGGTAGTACGAAGCAAGTATGCGGGTTACTGGAACAAGACTCGATCTACGGTCGACTCAGGGGGTTTAAGATTCCCTGCATTATATGCATAACAAAAATATTTCAACCAACAGGATCACCACTCATTATACCTTACTATGCCATACCGGACATAACCGTCCCGACAGAGACCGGAGGCAAGCTCACGCCTACCCAAGGCAGAGGCTTTCCCGGATTTCTTTCCGGCGTGCAGGCAAGGCATACGAGGACGATTACCATCACACGTATATCCACTTCCACCAGCAAGGCAGTCTCCAATATGCATTCATGCAAATGATCGTGTCACCACATAAAATAATGAGTTCTCCGTATTAAGGTGGAGTTATAATCGCGTCAACCAACACACAAAAATATTATGCCAGGGTTCAGAATGCTTGCCTTCAAGGTGTGGAGAGGTGAGGTGCTCTCCAAAACTTTTGAAAGTTTTTTTCTCCTCCAAAAATCCTATTTTTGAAATTATTCAAATTAACACATAGCTTTTAAACAGTACAAAAAAGTTGTCTGAAATCTTTTCAAATAAATCTGAAAATAAACTAGACAATATTTGAGAGAGGTAGGAAAACGAATCAACTCATTTGGAGTTATATTTAAAAAGTTAGAGCTAGTCAATGTTTTGGTCAAATATGTTTTTAAAATAAAACTGAAAAAAAGAAAAACGCTTTGAAGAGGGGTACACGTCCAAGACGTACTTTGAGAATGCGCCTCCACTTGAAACTCGTGGTGGCGGGGCTGGGTCACTAATAGTGGGCCCACCTGGCCCACTGGTCAGGTTTGACCAGTCCACGCGCGCGCCGTCTCCTCCGACCGAACAGAGGCGGAGCTCCGGCGAGGCTCGCCGGTGAACGGAAGCATCCCTCGGGGATCTGAGCACATGGGTGTGCTCAGGTGGTCGACGAACCTGTCATTACCCGCCATGGTCGCCCGACGTGGACGCAGATCACCGGCGATGAGCTTCCCGGCCAGACGGCGGCGGCGTCGGGTGAGATTGGGGTTCTGGGCTGCGGTGGTTCCCGACCGGGTTTGAGGTGTTGGGCGGCTCCGTAGGGTCCTCGGGAGCCGAATGGTAGCGCTAGTTGGACGGGAGAGCTCGGGTTGCGACTGAATGGAGCTGGGGCATGGCGACGGCCGACCCGGCCGGAGGCAGGGAAGAAGACCTCCTGCCGTTGATTTCTGGCCATGGGGGGGGGGGTCCTAGGGAGATGGCTTGAGGCTGCCTGAGTGCTGGGACGAGCTCGGGGCTCTCCATTTATAGCGTAGCGAGGTCGGTTCGCGGCGGCCGCGGATAAGATCACCGGCGACCACCATTCTGTAGCTAGGGGGCGCGTGGCGATGGCTGGGGGTGGCGCCAGGGACTAGAGGACGAAAGCACTGCTCTGGTGCGGTGGCGGCTGTTGATTGGCTCGGGCGGCGCCGCCTGTCAGGCAGGTGCTGTCGGTGGCGGCTTATGTCGGTGTTGTAAGGCGCCAGGAGAGGGCTAGGGCAGCTCTGCGGCGAGGGAAGAGTCGGAGCGCGTTGGCTGCGAGCGGAAGAGGATCAGAACGGGCACGGGGAGGCGGCAACGCGACGCGACGACTCGGGCGCACGCACTTGCAAAACGCGCGCTCTGGCCGCGCCCAGAGCACGCACGCGACGTGCTCGACAAAATGCCAGGGTGACCTAAAGTTCTTGAGCGAGGCTCGCAAATAACATGACTAGGTTAGAGTCTACAAGAAGGTTAGTGGACAAACTGGTTTGTCCATAGGTACAAGGTCACAGTGCAAAGGCAAAAATCATGTCAAAACTGTCCATGCACCCAAGGTGCTTGACAAACTTCCAATGCCTTCTAGGCAACTCTTGGGGTGGCCAAAGTCCCCACATCATAGTTTCTTTGGATGAATAAGATGGTGGTAAAGTTAGTTTGTCAAAAACAGAAACTTGTTAGTGCAAGTTTATGAGAAAACTGATTCTGGACAGAAAGAAAAGGGCATAATTGCATGCACTTAAAATCCTCCAATGGGTCCACTGTTCTGGACTTAAGGGTTTGGCGGGTAAGCAGGAGAAATAATCATGGGTAAAGGAGCAAGTTAAATTATGGTTGCAGTACAATCATCAAGTTGGACCAAAATGAAAATGAGGATGATTAACTGAAATTTTTCAAAGAGCACCAATGGGTTTTTGCATAAAGAGGAATAATATACTCCTACTGACATCCCCTAATTTTGGTGGGAGTTTTAAAGAAATATTTAATTAGGTTGTAGTGCAAAATTGCCCACTGGACCAGATTTGAAACTTGGTGTAGAACTCAAAATATTCAATGAATGAAATATAATTTTGCATAAAAGTGATTTAAAAACATCACATGACATCCCCAAATTTTGGTGGGATTTTTAAATGAATTTATCAAAGGGTTGCAGTGCAAATGGGGTCCTAAACTTATGAAAAACCATTTTAGAGAGATAAAGCTCAGGGATAAATAATTATATAAATAATCCTACTGATTGAAAAGTTTTCACTTGGGGTAAAAACTCCATAATAATAGAGAAAAGAATGGTTCTGAAATCAAAAGGGAATCCGGAAAATAAAATTTTAAGTTTCCTGGCAAAATTTTAATAAACAAAACATGGTTAAATTTTTGGGGCGTCACAACACTACCCCCCTTAAGAAAAATCTCGTCCTCGAGATTTGTTAAGAGTTGTTTTTTAAAAAAAATCTATCATGTTAGTTGAAACCAAAAAGTTTACTCATAGTACAAACCTTGTGTCGTCGAGGTTGGTTTTTGGCAGCTACGTCCGGGTAAAAAAAAAATTGCAAACACACACCAACGTACTTATGCATGGCTATTATTTAAAATAGGGGCGTACAAGGAAACGACATTTAATTTCGGCGATACAGGATCACATAATTACAGGGCGTGATCATACTAAGACTCGGCACTACTCGAGCGACTCTAGTCTACCTCGTTAATATCTAACCGGGCGTGCCTTCGGGACGTCGAGGCTTTTCCATGGTTTTCACCGTCGGGATTAGCTGGAGGGGGTTGAGGGGCTGCAGGGTCGGGGTAGCGATGATGACCCTCGCGGGGGTTGTTGGCCACAATCCCGATGGCGTGTTCCCAAAAAGGCGCACGAAGCACTTCAGGTCATCAAGGCACCTTGGTTGATGGTCGAGGCTGACCTCAAGGTCTCGATCGGTTGTCCGAACAGCACGACTTGGTTGTTGACATTGGGTTCATCTTCTCCTCTTGTCGTAGCTCGGCGAATCAGCCCTCCACGAGCTGCGATCAGATCAAGGGTGATTTGATCGAACAGTCCTTCTAGTACACTTACATAGCGTTCCAGATGCAATAATGCGGGATCCGTCTCGTGGTCTCCGTTGGCAACCTGGGGTGGTCTACCATATCCGTCACGGCTGGGGTAGTAGTAGAACGAGCGACAGTTAACTTGGGGCGACAAGTGCCGGAGTTGAACTATAGCCTCTCGCGTGGCTAGTTGGATGGCTTGTGGCTCAAAGGAAGTTGTCCTTCCAAGTGAACTCAGAGGGCGTTCGCCAGCACCCTACCATAGATGTGCACTGTGGCCCAGAATTGACGGCTCTCACCGCTCATGGGTCCTTGGTACACAACATATTCTGGGGGCTCTTCTAATGCAAAGGCACGGCGGGTGAGGTTTGCTAGCACGGTCACAAATCCTCCAAGGTTGTTTGCCGTGGTTTCATTGTGCACGACGGGGCCAGACATTATAGCTCGGTTTGGGGAAAAAAATGTGCGGTGCTGTGTTGAGGCTAGTGTGCCCTATTTATAGAAAAAGGGGACGGAGTCTTCCTTCGAACGCTTGCGAATGGGACAATATAGGTGTTGGTCACTGGCGCGCTATCGACAGGCTAGGTTGATAGGTTGGACACCGACTGCCAAAAGTGTCGGGGTCACGGTGTGGCTATCTTGCACGAGAAGCTTGGCTGGGCTTAGGTTAAGGTCTGGTGGGTTGGTTTACCTAAGTTTTTTGACCTGGCTAAGATAGGATTAGCCAATGGTCAGCCTGGCTCTGATACCAAGTTTGTCAGGACCGGTTTTTCCGGGATATTATTTTCTAGAAAATGGCCCTTGTGCTCATCAGCCCCAGGATTACTGTTAGCTGATGAGGCACCAACTTGATGCAGGAATTCCAAGCAAAAGGCAAAATATGAAGTACAAGACCATTCTGGCCTATGAGTACAACAAATGGTTTCTAGTGGTTGATGGCGGAAGCGGTTTGTGGATCATCAGCGTTTATGGGACTCCATTTCCCACAGGAACAGCTGACCAGGTTAACTCCTATCTTCGCGAGGCTGCTAACACCATTGCTTTGGTTTCGGGGCTGTCATCGCAACGCTCCTCTCCAAGCAAGAAATCTGGACAAGACAATAGCCAGGGACAAGCCAGTGAGTACTTTGAATGTACTCGCAAACATTATCAACACGGGTATAATATAACAACCGATAATCATGCTCTGAAAACATTCTATGATCACAACGTCAGTCATAAAAATAAAATCCCTGATGCATGCAAGCAGGTTATTTATATGCAACAATGAATATGTAATAACAGAGTACTAATAAAATGCACCGATTGAATGTCTGAAGCGACGTCTCGAAAGGATAGTGAATAACGAGCATGCCTCAGTCGGGCGTCTAAGCGACACCACATAAAGGGCTTATGAAGTAAATAAATAACAACCAGGCCACAGTCGGGCGTCTGAGCGACACCACATAAAGGGCTTATAAAGCAAATAAATAACAAGCATGCCACAGTCGGGCGTCTGAGCGACACCACATAAAGGGCTTATAAAGTAAATAAATAACAAGCATGCCACAGTCGGGCGTCTGAGCGACACCACATAAAGGGCTTATAAATAATCACGGTGAATATCCGGGAGGTAGAACCATCCCGGAGATACTCGATAATTCAAATAATATAAAGGGGTTAGTCCATAATAATAATAATCATAATCATCACAAGTCACAAGTCATGATCCAGGTTCGGTTTAACAGTTTCTCCTTCAAGACCGACACTAAGACCGACACTTGACCCATCCTGCATCAGTAGTCCTTACCCATGGACATGGCTATTCGAATAGATTTAACCTCTGCAGAGGGTGTACCTTTACCCACGAGTAACGGATTCCTTTACTCCATCGGGACTAATTCCATTTACGGTCTTTTAATTGAAAACACGCCTAACTCGCACACACCAGCTTAACTTACCGGTGTCTGGAATCACCCACGACACCTGTTAAGCAAAACTCTAAGTGGGGAGGCTACAACCTCGCGTAGCATGGGATCAAATTTATATCGCGCGCTCTAAGGGGTGCCCCCCTCTCGGTCCCAACCGGAAACACCCATGCCCCCGGACCAGGTGGCATGCCTACCGGATGCAGCCGGTATCTTCCACCATGGCCTCTCTGTACGGTGTGTGCTAGGAAGGGGTTTACACTTATGGAACCGTACCCTACCTGCGGCAGGGACAAGTGGTAGTACGAAGCAAGTATGCGGGTTACTGGAACAAGACTCGATCTACGGTCGACTCAGGGGGTTTAAGATTCCCTGCATTATATGCATAACAAAAATATTTCAACCAACAGGATCACCACTCATTATACCTTACTATGCCATACCGGACATAACCATCCCGACGGAGACCGGAGACAAGCTCACGCCTACCCAAGGCAGAGGCTTTCCCGGATTTCTTTCCGGCGTGCAGGCAAGGCATACGAGGACGATTACCATCACACGTATATCCACTTCCAACAGCAAGGCAGTCTCCAATATGCATTCATGCAAATGATCGTGTCACCACATAAAATAACGAGTTCTCCGTATTAAGGTGGAGTTATAATCGCGTCAACCAACACACAAAAATATTATGCCAGGGTTCAGAATGCTTGCCTTCAAGGTGTGGAGAGGTGAGGTGCTCTCCAAAACTTTTGAAAGTTTTTTTCTCCTCCAATAATCCTATTTTTGAAATTATTCAAATTAACACATAGCTTTTAAACAGTACAAAAAAGTTGTCTGAAATTTTTTCAAATAAATTTGAAAATAAACTAGAGAATATTTGAGAGAGGTAGGAAAACGAATCAACTCATTTGGAGTTATATTTAAAAAGTTAGAGCTAGTCAATGTTTTGGTCAAATATGTTTTTAAAATAAAACTGAAAAAAAAGAAAAACGCTTTGAAGAGGGGTACACGTCCAAGACCTACTTTGAGAATGCGCCTCCACTTGAAACTCGTGGTGGCGGGGCTGGGTCACTAACAGTGGGCCCGCCTGGCCCACTGGTCAGGTTTGACCAGTCCACGCGCGCGCCGTCTCCTCCGACCGAACAGAGGCGGAGCTCCGGCGAGGCTCGCCGGTGAACGGAAGCATCCCTCGGGGATCTGAGCACATGGGTGTGCTCAGGTGGTCGACGCGAACCTGTGCGTACCCGCCATGGTCGCCGACGTGGACGCAGTCACCGGCGATGAGCTTCCCAGCGGACGACGGCGTCGGGTGAGATTGGGGTTCTGGGCTGCGGTGGTTCCCGACCGGGTTTGAGGTGTTGGGCGGCTCTGCAGGGTCATGGGGTGCCGAATGGTAGCGCTAGTTGGACGGGAGGGCTCGGGTTGCGACTGAATGGAGCTGGGGCATGGCGACGGCCGACCCGGCCGGAGGCAGGGAAGAAGACCTCCTGCCGTTGATTTCTGGCCATGGGGGGGGGGGTCCTAGGGAGATGGCTTGAGGCTGCCTGAGTGCTGGGACGAGCTCGGGGCTCTCCATTTATAGCGTAGCGAGGTCGGTTCGCGGCGGCCGCGGATAAGATCGTCGGCGACCGCCATTCTGTAGCTAGGGGGCGCGTGGCGATGGCTGGGGGTGGCGCCAGGGACTAGAGGACGAGCGAGGACTGCTCCTGGTGCGAGCTGGCGAGCGCGGTTGGCTCGGGCGGCGCTGTCCAGGGCAGGTGCTGTCGGGCGGCGGTGGCGGCTTGCGTCGGTGGCGCTGTAAGGCGCCAGGAGAGGGCTAGGGCGGCTCTGCGGCGAGGGAAGAGTCGGAGTGCGTTGGCTGCGAGCGGAAGAGGATCATAACGGGCGCGGGGAGGCGGCAACGCGACGCGACGACTCGGGCGCACGCACTTGCAAAACGCGCGCTCTGGCCGCGCCCAGAGCACGCACGCGACGTGCTCGACAAAATGCCAGGGTGACCTAAAGTGCTTGAGCGAGGCTCGCAAATAACATGACTAGGTTAGAGTCTACAAGAAGGTTAGTGGACAAACTGGTTTGTCCATAGGTACAAGGTCACAGTGCAAAGGCAAAAATCATGTCAAAACTGTCCATGCACGCAAGGTGCTTGACAAACTTCCAATGCCTTCTAGGCAACTCTTGGGGTGGCCAAAGTCCCCACATCATAGTTTCTTTGGATGAATAAGATGGTGGTAAAGTTAGTTTGTCAAAAACAAAAACTTGTTAGTGCAAGTTTATGAGAAAACTGATTCTGGACAGAAAGAAAAGGGCATAATTGCATGCACTTAAAATCCTCCAATGGGTCCACTGTTCTGGACTTAAGGGTTTGGCGGGGTAAGCAGGAGAAATAATCATGGGTAAAGGAGCAAGTTAAATTATGGTTGCAGTACAATCATCAAGTTGGACCAAAATGAAAATGAGGATGATTAACTGAAATTTTTCAAAGAGCACCAATGGGTTTTTGCATAAAGAGGAATAATATACTCCTACTGACATCCCCTAATTTTGGTGGGAGTTTTAAAGAAATATTTAATTAGGTTGTAGTGCAAAATTGCCCACTGGACCAGATTTGAAACTTGGTGTAGAACTCAAAATATTCAATGAATGAAATATAATTTTGCATAAAAGTGATTTAAAAACATCACATGACATCCCCAAATTTTGGTGGGATTTTTAAATGAATTTATCAAAGGGTTGCAGTGCAAATGGGGTCCTAAACTTATGAAAAACCATTTTACAGAGATAAAGCTCAGGGATAAATAATTATATAAATAATCCTACTAATTGAAAAGTTTTCACTTGGGGTAAAAACTCCATAATAATAGAGAAAAGAATGGTTCTGAAATCAAAAGGGAATCCAGAAAATAAAATTTTAAGTTTCCTGGCAAAATTTTAATAAACAAAACATGGTTAAAATTTTTGGGGCGTCACAACACTACCCCCCTTAAGAAAAATCTCGTCCTCGAGATTTGTTAAGAGTTGTTTTTTTTAAAAAATCTATCATGTTAGTTGAAACCAAAAAGTTTACTCATAGTACAAACCTTGTGTCGTCGAGGTTGGTTTTTGGCAGCTACGCCCGGGTAAAAAAAAATTGCAAACGCGCACCAACGTACTTATGCATGGCTATTATTTAAAATAGGGGCGTACAAGGAAACGACATTTAATTTCGGCGATACAGGATCACATAATTACAGGGCGTGATCATACTAAGACTCGGCACTACTCGAGCGACTCTAGTCTACCTCGTTAATATCTAACCGGGCGTGCCTTCGGGACGTCGAGGCTTTTCCATGGTTTTCACCGTCGGGATTAGCTGGAGGGGGTTGAGGGGCTGCAGGGTCGGGGTAGCGATGATGACCCTCGCGGGGGTTGTTGGCCACAATCCCGATGGCGCGTGTTCCCAAAAGGCGACGAAGCACTTCTGGGGTCATCAAGGCACCTTGGTTGATGGCTGAGGCTGACCTCAAGGTCTCGATCGGTTGTCCGAACAGCACGACTTGGTTGTTGACATTGGGTTCATCTTCTCCTCTTGTCGTAGCTCGGCGAATCAGCCCTCCACGAGCTGCGATCAGATCAAGGGTGATTTGATCGAACAGTCCTTCTAGTACACCTACATAGCGTACCAGATGCAATAATGCAGGATCCGTCTCGTGGTCTCCGTTGGCAACATGGGGTGGTCTACCATATCCGTCACGGCTGGGGTAGTAGTAGAACGAGCGACAGTTAACTTGGGGCGACAAGTGCCGGAGTTGAACTATAGCCTCTCGCGTGGCTAGTTGGATGGCTTGTGGCTCAAAGGAAGTTGTCCTTCCAGTGAACCTGTAGGGGCGTTCTGGCGACAGACCCCTACCATAGATGTGCACTGTGGCCCAGGTGTGACTCTCACCGCTCATGGGTCCTTGGTACACAACATATTCTGGGGGCTCTTCTAATGCAAAGGCAGGGCGGGTGAGGTTTGCTAGCACGGTCACAAATCCTCCAAGGTTGTTTGCCGTGGTTTCATTGTGCACGACGGGGCCAGACATTATAGCTCGGTTTGGGGAAAAATGTGCGGTGCTGTGTTGAGGCTAGTGTGCCCTATTTATAGAAAAAGGGGACGGAGTCTTCCTTCGAACGCTTGCGAATGGGACAATATAGGTGTTGGTCACTGGCGCGCTATCGACAGGCTAGGTTGATAGGTTGGACACCGACTGCCAAAAGTGTCGGGGTCACGGTGTGGCTATCTTGCACGAGAAGCTTGGCTGGGCTTAGGTTAAGGTCCGTGGGTTGGTTTACCTAGGTTTTTCGACCTGGCTAAGATAGGATTAGCCTATGGTCAGCCTGGCTCTGATACCAAGTTTGTCAGGACCGGTTTTCCGGGATATTATTTTCTAGAAAATGGCCCTTGTGCTCATCAGCCCCAGGATTACTGTTAGCTGATGAGGCACCAACTTGATACAGGAATTCCAAGCAAAAGGCAAAATATGAAGTACAAGACCATTCTGGCCTATGAGTACAACAAATGGTTTCTAGTGGTTGATGGCGGAAGCGGTTTGTGGATCATCAGCGTTTATGGGACTCCATTTCCCACAGGAACAGCTGACCAGGTTAACTCCTATCTTCGCGAGGCTGCTATCACCATTGCTTTGGTTTCGGGGCTGTCATCGCAACGCTCCTCTCCAAGCAAGAAATCTGGCCAAGACAATAGCCAGGGACAAGCCAGTGAGTACTTTGAATGTACTCGCAAACATTATGAACACGGGTATAATATAACAACCGATAATCATGCTCTGAAAACATTCTATGATCACAACGTCAGTCATAAAAATAAAATCACTGATGCATGCAAGAAGGTTATTTATATGCAACAATGAATATGTAATAACAGAGTAGTAATAAAATGCACTGATTGGATGTCTGAAGCGACGTCTCGAAAGGATAGTGAATAACGAGCATGCCTCAATCGGGCGTCTGAGCGACACCACATAAAGGGCTTATGAAGTAAATAAATAACAACCAAGCCACAGTCGGGCGTCTGAACGACACCACATAAATGGCTTATAAAGCAAACAAATAACAAGCATGCCACAGTCGGGCGTCTGAGCGACACCACATGAAGGGCTTATAAAGTAAATACACAGTCGGGCGTCTGAGCGACACCACATAAAGGGCTTATAAATAATCATAGTGAATATCCAGGAGGTAGAACCATCCCCGGGATACTCGATAATTCAAATAATATAAAGGGGTTAGTCCATAATAATAATAATCATAATCATCACAAGTCACAAGTCATGATCCAGGTTCCGGTTTAACAGTTTCTCCTCCGAAGACCGACACTAAGACCGACACTTGAACCATCCCAGACTGTAGTCCTTACCCATGGACACGGCTATTCGAATAGATTTAACCTCTGCAGAGGGTGTACTCTTTACCCACGAGTAACGGATTCCTCTAGTCCATCGGGACTAATTCCATTTATGGTCTTTTAAATGAAAACACGCCTAACTCGCACACACCTGCTTAACTTACCGGTGTCTGGAATCACCCACGACACCTGTTAAGCAAAACTCTAAGTGGGGAGGCTACAACCTCGCGTAGCATGGGATCAAATTTATATCGCGCGCTCTAAGGGGTGCCCCCCTCTCGGTCCCAACCGGAAACACCCATCCCCCGGACCAGGTGGCATGCCTACCGGATGCAGCCGGTATCTTCCACCATGGGCTCTCTGTACGGTGTGTGCTAGGAAGGGGTTTATACTTCGAACTGCACCCTACCGGCGAGGGACAAGTGGTAGTACGAAGCAAGTATGGGGGTTACTGGAACAAGACTCGATCTACGATCGACTCAGGAGGTTTAAGATTCCCTGCATTATATGCATAACAAAAATATTTAAACCAACATGATCACCACTCATTATACGTTACTATGCCATACCGGACATAACCGTCCCGACGGCGACCGGAGACAAGCTCACGCCTACCCAAGGCAGAGGCTTTCTCGGATTTCTTTCCGGCCTGCAGGCAAGGCATACGAGGACGATTACCATCACACATATATCCACTTCCAATAGCAAGGCAGTCTCCAATATGCATTCATGCAAATGATCGTGTCACCACATAAAATAGCGAGTTCTCCGTATTAAGGTGGAGTTATAATCGCGTCAACCAACAAACAAAAATATAATGCCAGGGTCCAGAATGCTTGCCTTCAAGGTGTGGAGTGGTGAGGTGCTCTCCAAAACTTTTGAAAGTTTTCTTCTCCTCCAAAAATCCTATTTTTGAAATTATTCAAATTAACACATAGCTTTTAAACATTACAAAAAAGTTGTCTGAATTTTTTTTAAATAAATCTGAAAGTAAACTAGACAATATTTGAGAGAGGTAGGAACAAGAATCAACTCATTTGGAGTTATATTTAAAAAGTTATAGCTAGTCAAAGTTTTGGCCAAATCTGTTTTTAAAATAAAACTGAAAAAAAGAAAAACGCTTTGAAGAGGGGTACACGTCGAAGACGTACTTTGAGAATGCGCCTCCACTTGAAACACGTGGTGGCGGGGCGGGGTCACTAACAGTGGGCCCGCCTGGCTCACTGGTCAGGTTTGACCAGTCCACGCGCGCGCCGTCTCCTCCGACCGAACAGAGGCGGAGCTCGTGAGCTTCGCCCGTGAACGGAGGCATCCCACGGGGATCTGAGCACATGGGTGTGTTCAGGTGGTCGAGGCGAACCCGTGGGTACCCGCCATGGTCGCCGACGTGGACGGAGTCACCGGCGATGAGCTTCCCGGTGGACGGCGGCGTCGGGTGAGATTGGGGTTCTGGGCTGCGGTGGTTCCCGACCGGGTTTGAGTTGTTGGGCGGCTCCGCAGGGTCATGGGGAGTCGAACGGTAGTGCTAGTTGGACGGGAGGGCTCGGGTTGCGACTGAATGGAGCTGGGGCGTGGTGGCGGCCGAGCCGGCCGGAGGCGGGGAAGAAGACCTCCTGCCGTTGATTTCTGGCCATGGGGGACCTAGGGAGATGGCTTGAGGCTGCCTGAGTGCTGGGACGAGCTCGGGGCTTTCCATTTATAGCATAGCGAGGTCGGTTCGCGGCGGCCGCGGATAAGATCGCCGGCGACCGCCATTCTGTAGCTAGGGGGTGCGTGGCGATGGCTGGGGGTGGCGCCAGGGACTAGAGGACGAGCGAGCACTGCTCCTGGTGCGAGCTGGCGAGCGCGGTTGGCTCGGGCGGCGCCGTCTAGGGCAGGGGCTATCGGGCGGCGGTGGCGGCTTGCGTCGGTGGCGCTGTAGGGCGCCAGGAGAGCGCCAGGGCGGCTCTACGGCGAGGGAAGAGTCGGGGCGCGTTGGCTGCGAGCGGAGGAGGATCAGAACGGGCGCGGGGAGGTGGCAACGTGACGCGGCGACTCGGGCGCACGCACGTGCAAAATGCACGCTCTGGCCGCGCCCAGAGCACGCGCGCAACGTGCTCGACAAAATGCCAGGGTGACCTAAAGTGCTTGAGCGAGGCTGGCAAATAACAAGACTAGGTTAGAGTCTGCAAGAAGGTTAGTGGACAAACTAGTTTGTCCATAGGTGCAAGGTCACAGTGCAAAGGCAAAATCATGTCAAAACTGTCCATGCAGCCAAGGTGCTTGACAAAATGCCAATGGCATCTAGACAACACTTGGGGTGGCCAAAGTCCCCAGATCATAGTCTCTTTGGATGAATAAGAGGGTGGAAAAGTTAGTTTGTCAAAAACAGAAACTTGTTAGTGCAAGTTTGTGAGAAAACTGATTCTGGACAGAAAGAAAAGGGCATAATTGCATGCACTTAAAATCCTCCAATGGTTTCACTCTTCGGGACTTAAGGGTTTGGCAGGGTAGTCTATAAGCAGGAATTATAATCATGGGTAAAGGAGCAAGTTAAAATATGGTTGCAGTACAATCATCAAGTTGGACCAGAATGAAATGATTCACTCAAATTTTTCAAAGAGCACCAATGGGTTTTTGCATAAAGAGGAATAATATACTCCTACTGACATCCCCTAATTTTGGTGGGAGTTTTAAAGAAATATTTAATTAGGTTGTAGTGCAAAAAGACCGACTGGACCAGATTTGAAACTTGGTGTAGAACTCAAAATATACAATGAATGAAATATATTTTTGCATAAAAGTGATTTAAAAACATCACATGACATCCCCAAATTTTGGTGGTATTTTTAAATGAATTTATCAAAGGGTTGCAGTGCAAATGGGTCCTAAACTTATGGAAACCCATTTTAGAGAGATAAAGCTCAGGGATAAATAATTATATAAATAATCCTACTGATTAAAGAATTGTTTATTTGAGAGGGTAAATAAGTCCAATAATGATTGAAAAGTTTTCACTTGGGGTAAAAACTCCATAATAATAGAGAAAAGAATGGTTCTGAAATCAAAAGGGAATCCAGAAAATAAAATTTTAAGTTACCTGGCAAAATTTTAGTAAACAAAACATGCTTAAAATTTTGGGGCGTCACACCTGTCCTTCGAAGAGGACTCCCCCCAGGAGTTATAATTTACCCTTGAGGTGTCGTTCTATTTGCAGAAACGACTCAACCACGGGCGTCCAGATCGGGCAGGCTCAAGAGGAAGGTGGTGAGGTTTGACACACCTCTACAGAGGTAGAACAATAACCTGTCCTGTAATTATAGAATTTAAAATATGACATCGCCCTTCGTGTCTGGCAGGAAGAAGAATAACTGGACCATATCCGGAGACCCTACCAATCACGCCTCGACCAGCCGGATTGCGGAACCGACTTCAGGGGCGGAGGCGGACATGGGGCCAGCGCCGCATTGCTCTCTGACAGAGAGTGCGGACCTGCTCTCAGCCACGAATTCCGAAGTAGAGAGCGCCATGAATCACAGGTGCCGATGGGCCGTACTTCGGAACAACATCTTTTCCAAAGGGGTGTTCAATGCCTTCAATTCGGCGGGCGCGTACGTCCAAGCTGCTTGGGGCGGGCTTGCCCAAGCGACAAACCAGTATACCAATGACATACGGGTGAGGAATTCTGATAAGTATGTATAGCAGTAGCCCCTGAGACTTGAAACGGTTGAAACAACAGTTTTAAGGATCAATTTATGTACAGGTCCTTGTAGAGAAGAACGAGCAATTGTTTCGGGAGCTGGAGGACTGCAAGGCCGAATCGAGGGCGCGATTGCCAAGTTAGAGGAACCCCAAAGGCCCTCATCTGGTAACAATTATCACAATTGTGCAAAGATGCACCAGTTAGTAAATGGATAATATGACAAGTCTAACAGAAAATTCTGCAGACAATCCCGGGGTGAATCCGGAGGGCGTAGGAGAGGACGTGTCGCATCTCAAAAAGCGGCTAGAGGCTGGCGAGCGAATTCTTACGCGAGTTAGGCGGGAGAAGAACGATCTTCAAGATGCCAAAGTCCAGCTGGACGTGGAGTTAAAAGATCTCCGTGCTCAGCTGGCGGACTCCATGAAGGAGAACAAGAGGCTTCGACGCGGCATTTACAGTAAGTGCCTAGACGAACTGTTGTACAGTTCGGCGAGGAAGTATATTGAAAGAATTTTGCTTGCAGGAATGTTAACGGGTCACCCTGAGGAGGAGATGCCCTCATCTGCAAATGATTTACTGCAAGACCTTTCGCGACTGCACGAGCGAGCTCGGCAAGTGATGCAGGGTGTTGCTCAGGCTTTGTGGCCATCAAGCCTACTGCCGAATGGCATGGGGGAACTTGCGGACCTGCTTCAAGGAGCCCAGCGGCGCTTCCGTCTATGGAAGATATCAGCATGCCGGCAAGGAGCAAGAGAAGCCTGGGGAATGGTGAAGACACGCTACACCAAGCTGCACCTGAACCATATGGCCGAAGTGGGACCGGCGAGGCCCGATGGGCAAGAAATTCCCGTTAGTCTGGTGTATGACCAGGTAGCGTTAGCCGCTAAGTATTCTCAACAGGATTGTAAGCTAGATTGCATGTTGGACGGTATAGAAGAGGAATGTAATCAGTCCAAATAACTGTGTAATTTAATGGGTATGATTAGCCCCTAGCCGGATTAAAATCATTTGTCATGGCGGATCTTTTCGCTTCAGCCCCCGGATCCTATAGCCTGGGGTGTGTCCAAATACCCGCTCAGCTATACAAAACCGGGGTATGCGTGGAAACAAGGCGTAGGGGTCATAAGTGCTTGAACAGACAAGTACCCAACTAGTTATGTTATATTACATGGATAGTTAGAAACATCTTCCAGAGAGAATAGTTTCTTTAGGGGTTCCTTTCCCTGGGTACGCATGCGACGATGCGCATGTCCGGACTGCGAACGATGGCGCAGGATACAAGACTTCTGGGGATTTATGTTATGATAAACTAATACATCTTTTGTTCACCGACCAAATATTCTCTTAAGGAAGCTAGCTTTCGGCTTCACCCGATCGAGGTACACATCCGCTGAACCATCAAGAACAATTGTAGAGGTGCCCTTATGCCCTAGCCGAATTAACGGGAACGTAGGGCATAAACACAAGAGCCGAACAACCCAGCTTGGCAACATCTTAAGTCATATCGGTGCATATAATGGTGAAGAAAAGGCACATATGGAAAAAGAATGCATATGCGACGGGCAGAAAGCCATGTGAGTAATCATTTTTAGCTTCCGTATAGGAAGCCCCCAGGTATTGCTTACACACTTAGTGCGGCCGGAGTGATCCGGAAATCCGCACTGTATTGAATACTTTGTGTGAAGAGACGAAAAGGTCAAGAAAGGAAAAGGGGATGGGGCATAATTAAAAGGGAGGGGTTAGGAGACGAACACTGTGTTCGGCGCTAGGCGTAGAATCTCCGTAGTCTTGCCGCGTTCCATGGGTTCGGCTCCAGTCTGTTATCGGATGCATTACGTAAGCGGTACGCTCCTCCGGAGAGAAATTTGTCAATGACGAAGGGACCCTCCCACTTGGGTTTGAGTTTGTCCTTCTTCTTCTTCGGTAGTCGTAGAACGACCTCGCCAATATTGTAAGTTTTGGCCCGCACTTCCCTGCTTTGGTATCGTCGAGCCTGCTGCTGATAGAATGCGGAACGGGCTTTTGCGACATCGTGCTCCTCCTCCAAGGCATCCAAATTATCCTGCCGATCCAATAGGGGGCATGTGACTCTGATTGGCAAAGAGCTGGCAACCGACGCAATGTTGGACAAGGTCTTTTGCGTCCGCTCGGGCTGTCGGCCAATAGAAGCCTGTACGGAAGGCCTTGCTGACTAATGCCCGAGCCGTGGCGTGGTGCCCGCCCAGGCCGGCGTGGATTTCAGCCAAGAGCTGCCGCCCTTCCTCTTCGGAGATGCATCTTTGTAGTACTCCGGTAGCGCTTTTCTTGTAGAGTTCCCCTTCGTAGACCTTGTAAGCTTTAGAACGCCGAACGATGCAGCGCGCTTCATTTTGGTCTTCGGGGAGCTCCTGCCTATTTAGGTAGGCCAAGAAGGGCTCGGTCCACGGGGCGATTACAGCCATGACTTCGTGGGCCGAGGGCGTTATTTCGGGGTAGAACCTCCGACTATGTCCGATGGTTCGAATGCGGGGATGTATTCGGATCCGTGCTAGTATTGCGGATTCCTTCCCATACTACGGATGACTTGAAAAGCCGTTGCAAGAATATATTAGGTGGGACAGGGTCGCGTTTAGCGCCGATGCGAGCGAGGACATCCGCCGCTTGATTGTTTTCTCGAGCCACATGGTGGAATTCGAGCCCCTCGAACCGAGCTGACATTTTGAGGACGGCATTACGGCAAGCCGCCATTTTCGGGTCCTTGGCATCAAAATCTCTGTTTATCTGTGATATTGCGAGGTTTGAGTCCCCGCGCACCTCTAGGCGTTGAATGCCCATAGAGACTACCATCCGAAGACCGTGCAACAGAGCCTCGTATTCGGCTGCATTGTTGGAGTCTGTATAATATTTGGAGGACTTCTTGGACCGTGTCGCCGGTGGGAGATGTCGGGACTACCCTGCTCCCAATTCGCCAGCATTTTAGAGCAGTCGAAGTGCATGATCCAGTTTGAGTATGCGCCGTACTCTTTAGGGAGTTCGGCTTCTGTCCATTCGGCGATGAAGTCAGCCAACACTTGCGACTTGATGACCCGCCGTGGTTTGTATGTTATGTCGAACTGCAGGAGCTCAATAGCCCACTTGGCAATCTGGCCCGTAGCATCGCGGTTATTTATTATGTCATTGAGTGGTACTTTGGAGGCCACCGTAATCGAACACTCTTGAAAGTAGTGTCGTAGCTTCCGGGATGCCATGAACACCGCGTATGCTATTTTTTTATAGTGTGTGTATCGGGATTTGCATGGGGTTAGGACCATGGACACGTAGTAAACTGGCCTCTAGTGCGGGTATTTGTATCCGTCGGCCTCTCGTTCAACGACGAGCACTGCGCTTACGACTTGATGCGTTGCAGCTATGTACAACAGCATAGGTTCGTCAATATTCGGCGCTGTTAATACTGGATTACTGGCCAATAGGGTCTTTATTTCATCCAGTCCAGCCGCGGCTGCATCCGTCCATATATACAAAGTGTTCGGTGCGCCTAAGAAGGCGATAAAGCGGTAGTGCCTTTTCTCCTAACCTGGAGATAAAGCGGCTGAGAGCAGCCACGCATCCCGCTAGTTTTTGGATGTGCTTGAGGTCTGTTGGTATAGCCAACTGTGACAGAGCTCGGATCTTTGCCGGATTCGCTTCAATTCCTCTGTTGGAAACGATGAAGCCGAGAAGCTTCCCCGAGGGGACGCCAAAAACGCATTTTTCCGGATTCAGCTTGATGTCGTATGTCCGGAGATTGTCAAATGTAAGCCTCAAGTCGTCTATCAGGGTTTCGACGCGTCTTGTTTTTATGACCACATCATCCATGTATGCCTCCACTGTTTTGCTGATTTGCTTTTCCAGGCATGTTTGAATCATGCATTGGTAGGTTGCACCGGCGTTCTTGAGCCCGAAAGGCATAGTGTTGAAGCAGAAAGGGCCATATGGCGTTATGAAAGCTGTTGCAGCTTGGTCAGACTCTGACATCTTTATTTGATGGTATTCAGAGTATGCGTCGAGGAAACACAATGAAGTCGTGGTTCAGTTGTGGCATCGATGATATGATCGATGCGAGGGAGGAAAGGGATCCTTAGGGGCAAGCCTTGTTGAGGTCTTTGAAATCGGCGCGCATAGGCGCCATGATTTATCCTTCTTTGGCACCATCACCAAATTTGCCAGCCAATCCGGATGTTTAATATCTCTGATAAATCTGGCCTCGAGTAGCTTGGCTAACTCTTCCCCCATTGCCTGTCGTTTGGGCTCTGAGAACCGCCTTAGGGTCTGCTTGACTGGTTTATATCCTTTTAGGATATTAAGGCTATGTTCGACCAGTCTGCGTGGGATGCCTGGCATGTCCGATGGGTGCCAGGCAAAAATGTCCCAATTCTCGCGTAGGTAATCTCGAAGTGCGGCATCAATCACGGGGCTCAGCTGTGTCCCGATGGAAGCTGTCTTCGTGGGCTCCGTTGGGTGGACCTTGAACTTGACTATCTCGTCTGCAGGTTTGAATGAGGTGGACTTGGGTCGTTTGTCGAGTATTACGTCGTCCATGTCCATGGTGGCCTGTAGTGCTGTTAATTCTTCGGCTGCTAGGGCTTCGGATAATGCCTCCAAGGCTAGAGCTGTGATTTTATTTTTGGCGCGAAGCGCAACGTCTGGATTACTGGCTAGAGTGATTATTCCATTGGGTCCGGGCATTTTAAGCTTCATGTACCCATAATGGGGTACAACTTGAAAGCTTGTGAACGCGTCCCGCCCTAGAAGGGCGTGGTATCCGCTGTTAAAAGGAGCCACTTGGAATGTGATTTTTTCAAACCTGTAACTTTTTGGGGTGCCGAATACCACATCGAGTGTGATTTTTCCCGCACACCGCGCTTCCCGAGTAGGGATAATTCCCCTGAAGGTCGTGCCGCTCCGTTCAATGCGGCTTTTATCAATCTCCATCTTGTTGAGCGTTTCTTCATAAATCAGATTTAATCCGCTTCCGCCGTCCATGAGTACTTTGGTGAGCCGAAAGCCATCTACAATCGGACTAAGGACCAGAGCGGCTGGTGCCCGGACAGCCCGGGATCGAGGTTCGTCACTGGCATTAAAAGTTATAGCAGTGTCGTTCCAAGGGTTTATTTTTGCCACACGATAAATTTCAGCGGAGCTTCGGAGAGCTCGCTTGCGCCTATTGTTTGAGGCAAAAGTCTCGAAGACTATCAGTACCGTATTGTGTTCGCTGGCGGGATGTTGTTCCGCTTTATGGCCCACAAGAAGATCCTCGCCACTTTTTGTCACCTGCCGGAGTATCCAACATGCCTTAAGGCTATGAGTAGGTGTTATATCCAGAGTACTATGGAGCTTACATGGCCCGTCGAGCCATTCTTCCAATATGGATCTCCGCCCTGGCGTGGGCTTTGGTTTCTTGGGGGTTGGGTCGGACGTCTTACGAGAGTTCGTCCGTTTAGTTCGGACAAAGGTTTTGGCTAGAGCAGTACTATCCCAAAATTCTGTTTGGGTTTTCCAAGCGCTCTCCATCGCACAGTACTTCCGTACTATGGTTGCCAAGTCCGCGAAGCGTACTATGTCGCGGCGGCTTATAGCATTGAGGAGTCCTTCGTCCGTACAGTTTTTGCAGAAAAGTGAGACCATGTCCTCTTCGCGGCAGCTCCTGACCTTGTTAAGCGCAAGGAGGAATCTGGCCTAGTAGCGATGTATGGTTTCCTGGGGCTCTTGCCTGATGCGGGAGAGACAGTTTAGGGTCCGTATTTTGATCCGATTAATCGCCCAAGGGGTCCTGATGCCCGGGGTGCCCAATTTCTTCGGCCCGATGCCCGACTCTAAGTACGGGACCTGGGCCAGGTTTTCCTTTGAGCAGGTCTTTGGCTCAAGGCGTTCGGTGATCTGAACGCAGCTTGTCCTCAAAGTTGAGGGGCAATCCGCGTGTGGTTCCTCCACTATCTCTATCTCATGGGTGGCCGGCAGGGACCTGTTGTCCCTTTGGTCGGGTTTAAGCCCAATCCGGTCGTAGTCTGTAGCGACTCCCAAAGCGGCAATGCGATCCAGGAGCTTGTTAAGGGAGGAGAGCTCCATTGGATCCATCTGTTCGGCAAGTTCCGAACTGACGTGAAGGTTATGATTGATGACCCGAGAGGTCATCGTCGGCGCCACCGCCGACGGGGTGGACATGATAAAGCCGCCGAGCGGGAGCGTTTGGCCTACAGCCAGAGCCCCTTCCGAAGTAATGTCGTCCTTGACAATGAGACGAGCCATCGAGCCTGGCGGCGACGACACAGAGGAACTCTCAATGAAAGCACCAATGTCGGTGTCAAAACCAGCGGATCTTGGGCAGGGGGGTCCCGATCTGTGCGTCAAGGCTGATGGTAACAAGAAGTAAGGGACACGAGTGTTTACCCAGGTTCGGGCCCTCTCGATGGAGGTAAAACCCTACTTCCTGCTTGATTAATATTGATGATATGGGTAGTACAAGAGTAGATCTACCACGAGATCGTAGAGGCTAAACCCTAAGAGCTAGCCTATGATGGTATGAATGTAATTTATATAGGCACCGGAGAGGGCTAGGGTTTACATGGAGTCGGTTACAAGGAAGGAAATATAATATCCGGATCACCAAGCTTGCCTTCCACACCAAGGAAAGTCCCATCCGGACACGGGCCGAAGTCTTGAGTCTTGTATCTTCACGCTTCAATAGTCCGGACATTGTACACAGTCCGGCTGTCCGGACACCCCCTAATCCAGGACTCTCTCAGCGACCTCGACGATGACACCGTGCAGACGACCTCATCGAGGACCATGGGGGCGACCTCGACAATGACACCACACGGACGACCTCACCGACGACCACGGGGCAGGACCATGGCGGCGGGCATGGGCGCAGCCGGCGGCGGCGGGGGTGAAGTAGGGCGGGCATGGGTGCTATCGGCGGCGGCGCGGCTAGAACGCTAGCAGGGCGGCGGGCGCGTCCTGGCACGACGGCAGGCACATCATGGCAGGTTCGCCGGCGCGCGCGTGTCCTGGAAAGGACGGGCGAGGCTGGGCAGGGCAGCGGCCTCCGGCAGGATCGAGTTTTTTTTTAATAAAGAAAATGGATTTTCCGTCTGTAACTTGGTTGGGCTGACGGCAAAAACGCAAATTTGGAAGACGGCAACAATGTAAACTATGTCGTCTGGCTGATAAAACACAGACAGCAAAGCGTCAGTTTAGCTGACGGCAAAGATTTTGCCGTCTGTCCTATAAAATGCTGACGGCAAAGTTCTCTTTGCCGACTTATCTTTGCCGTCTGAGTTTGCCGTATCCTTTCTGACGGCAAAATCTTTGCCGTCTGGATTTAGGCCTTTGCCGTCTATGATCCACAGACGGCCAATTAATTTATTCATGTAGTGTCATAAAATGCAACAATTGCTAACATGATTCAGACAGACTTAAGCACAACAACGAGTGAGAAAATCTCATCGTATTCAACGCCTTGAACTTGTCAAAAAACTTTTGCGACAAGTCGAGCTTTGTAGATAGTAACACTACCCTCACTGCCCATCTTCCTCTTGAAGATCCATTTATTCTCAATGGCTTGCCGATCATTTGTCGAGTCCACCAAAGTCCACACTTTGTTCTCATACATTGATCCTATCTCGGATTTCATGGCCTCAAGCCATCAGTCGGAATCTGTGCTCATCATAGCCTCATCATAGTTCATATTTTCGTCATGGTCTAGTAACATGACTTCTAGGACAGGATTACCGTACCACTCTAGTGCGGAACGTGCTCTGTTCAACCTACGAGGTCCAGTAGCAACTTGATCTGAAGTTTCATGATCATCATCATTAGCTTCCTCTCTAGTTGGTGTAGGCATCACGGAAACGGATTTCTCTGATGTGCTACTTTCGAAATTCAGAGAAGGTACAAATACCTCATCAAGTTCTACTTTCCTCCCATCACTATTTTCGAGAGAAACTCCTTCCCTAGAAAGGATCAATTCTTAGCAACAAAAATCTTTCCTTCGGATCTGTGATAAAAGGTGTACCCAACAGTTTCTTTTGGGTATCCTATGAAGACGTGCTTCTCCGATTTGGGTTAGAACTTATCAGGCTGAAGCTTTTTCACATAAGCATCGCAACCCCAAAGTTTAAGAAACGACAACTTAGGTTTCTTGCCAAACCATAGTTCATACGGTGTCGTCTCCACGGATTTAGATGGTGCCCTATTTAACGTGAATGCAGTTGTCTCTAATGCATAACCCCAAAACGATAGTGGTAAATCGGTAAGAGACATCATAGATCACACCATATCTAATAAAGTATTGTTATGACGTTCGGACACACCATTATGCTGTGGTGTTCCACGTGGCGTGAGTTGTGAAACTATTCCACATTGTTTTAAAAGAAGGCCAAACTCGTAACTCAATTATTCGCCTCAGCAATCTGATCGTAGAAACTTTATTTTCTTGTTACGATGATTCTCCACTTTTCAAATGTTTCAGACTTGTGTTTCATCAAGTAGATATACCCATATCTGCTCAAATCATCTGTGAAGGTTAGAAAATAACGATACCCGCCGCGAGCCTCAACACTCACTAGACCGCATACATCGGTATATATTATTTCCAGTAAGTCAGTGGCTCGCTCCATTGTTCTGGATAATAGAGTCTTAGTCATCTTGCCCATGAGGCATGGTTTGCAAGCATAAAATGATTCATAATAAAGTGATTCCAAAAGTCCATCCGCATGGAGTTTCTTCATGCGCTTTTACACCAATATGTCCTAAACGGCAGTGCCACAAATATGTTGCACTATCATTATCAACTTTGCATATTTTGGCATCAATATTATGAATATGTGTATCACTACGATCGAGATTCAATAAACCATTTACATTGGGTGTATGACCATAGAAGGTTTTATTCATGTGAACAACAATTATTCTCTGACTTAAATGAATATTCGTATTGCAATGAACATGATCCAATCATATTCATGCTCAACACAAACACCAAATAACATTTATTTAGGTTCAAAACTAATCCCGAAGGTAGAGGGAGTGTGTGATGGTGATCTTATCAACCTTGGAATTACTTCCAACACGCATCGTCACCTCACCCTTAACTACTCTCTGTTCATTCTGTAACTCCTGTCTCGAGTTACTAATCTTAGCAACTGAACCCAGGGGCTACTACGAACACTAGTAAGGTACACAGTAGTCTGTATATCAAATATACCTTTGTTCACTTTGCCTTTCTTCTTATCCGCCAAATGTTTAGGGCAGTTCCACTTCCAGTGAAAATTTCCTTTGCAGTATAAGCACTCAGTTTCAGGCCTGGGTCCAGCTTTGGGCTTCTTCACGGGAGTGGCAACTTGCTTGCCATTCTTCTTGAAGTTCCCTTTTCTTTCCCTTGCCCTTTTACTTGAATCTAGTGGTCTTGTCAACCATCAATACTTGATGCTCTTTCTTGATTTCTACCTTCGCCGATTTCAGCATTGCGAAGAGCTCGGGAATTGCTTTCGTCATCCCCTTGCATATTATAGTTCATCACGAAGTTCTAGAAGATTAACTCCCACTTGATTCAAGCGATTGTATTACCCAGACATTCTGAGTACATGCTCACAGGCTGAGCCATTCTCCTCCATCTTGTCGGCAAACTATTTGTCAGAGGTCTCATACCTCTCGACATGGGTATGAGTCTGAAATACCAATTTCAACTCTTGGAACATCTCATATGCTCCGTGGTGTTCAAAACGTTTTTGATGTCCTGGTTCTAAGCCATAAAGCATGGTGCACTAAAATATCAAGTAGTCATCATACCGAGCTTGTCAAACATTCATAGCGTCTGCATCAGCTCCTGCAATAGGTCTATCACCTAGCGGTGCATCAAGGACATAATTCTTCTGTGCAGCAACGAGGATAATCCTCAGGTCACGGACCCAGTCCACATCATTGCTACTATATATCAGCTTTGAACTTTTCTCTAGGAACATATCATAAATATATAGGAGCTATATCGTGAGCTATTGATCTACAACATAGATATACGAATACTATTAGGACTAAGTTCATGATAAATTAAGTTCAATTAATCATATTACTTAAGAACTCCCACTGACATAGACATCCCTCGAGTCATCTAAATGATCACGTGATCCAAATCAACTAAACCATGTCCGATCATCACGTGAGATGGAGTAGTCTTCAATGGTGAACATCTCTATGTTGATCATATCTCTATATGATTCACGTTCGACCTTTCGGTCTCTAGTGTTCTGAGGCCATGTTTGTACATGCTAGGCTCGTCAAGTTTAACCCGAGTATTCCGCATGTGCAAAACTGTCTTGCACCCGTTGTATGTGAACGTAGAGCTTATCACACCTGATCATCACATGGTGTCTCAGCAGGACGAACTGTCGCAAAGGTGCATACTTAGGGAGAACACGTATACCTTGAAATTTTAGTATGGGATCATCTTATAATGCTACCGCCGTACTAAGCAAAATAAGATGCATAAAAGCTAAACATCACATGCAATCAAAATATGTGACATGATATGGCCATCATCATATTGTGCCTTTGATCTCCACCTCCAAAGCACCGTCATGATCTCCATCGTCACCGGCTTGACACCTTGATCTCCATCGTAGCGTCGTGGTCGTCTCGCCAACTATAGCTTATACAACTATCGCTAACGCATAGTGATAAAGTAAAGCAATTACATGGCGTTTGCATTTCATACAATAAGGCAACAACCATAAGCCTCTTGCCAGTTGCCGATAACTTTTACAAAACATGATCATCTCATACAACAATGTATATCACATCATGTCTTGACCATATCACATCACAACATGCCCTGCAAAAACAAGTTAGACGTCCTCTATTTTTTTGTTGCAAGTTTTACGTGGCTGCTACGGGCTTCTAGCAAGAACCGTTCTTACCTATGCATCAAAACCACAACGGTGTTTCTTCAAGTTTGCAGTTTTAACCTTCAACAAGGACCGGCCACAGTCAAATTTGATTCAACTAAACTAGGTGAAACAGACACCCGCCAGCCACCTTTATGCAAAACTAGTTGCATGTTTGTCTGTGGAATCGGTCTCATGAACGTGGTCATGTAAGGTTGGTCCGGGCCGCTTCATCCAACAATACCGTCGAATCAAAAAAAGACGTTGGTGGTAAGCAAGAGGAAGGAGGGAAGGAAGGGGGAGGCCGAATCCCTCCCCTTCCTTCTCTCTTCCCCTCTTTCCTTCCTCCTCTGGTTCGGCCCATATGAGGGGCGCAGCAGCCCCTGCTAGCTGCTACGTTTCCCCTCTTGGCCCATTAGGACCATATCTTTTTCCGGGGGTGCCCGGAACCCCTTCCGGTGACTCGATATGTACCCGGTACCCTCCGGGACACTTCCGGTGTCCGAACACTATCGTCCTATATATCAATATTTACCTCACGACCATTTCGACACTCCTCGTCATGTCTGTGATCTCATCCGGGACTCCGAACAACATTCGGTCACCAAATCACATAACTCATAGAATACAAAATCGTCATTGAACGTTAAGCGTGCGGACCCTACGGGTTCGAGAACTATGTAGACATGACCGAGACACCTCTATGGTCAATAACCAATAGCGGAACCTAGATGCTCATATTGGTTTCTACATATTCTACGAAGATCTTTATCGGTCGAACCGTAATGACAATATACGTTATTCCCTTTGTCATCGGTATGTTACTTGCCCGAGATTCGATCATCTGTATCTTCATACCTAGTTCAATCTCGTTACCAGCAAGTCTCTTTACTCATTCCGTAATACATCATCCCGCAACTAACTCATTAGTCACTTTGCTTGCAAGGCTTCTTATGATGTGCATTACCGAGAGGGCCCAGAGATAGCTCTCCGATATTCGAAGTGACAAATCCTAATCTCGATCTATGCCAACCCAACAAACACCTATGGAGATACTTGTAGAGCATCTTTATAATCACCCAGTTACGTTGTGATGTTTGATAGCACACAAGGTATTCCTCCGGTATTCGGGAGTTGCATAATCTCATAGTTAAAGGAATATGTATATGACATGAAGAAAGCTATAGCAATAAAACTGAACGATCAATATGCTAAGCTAACAGATGGGTCTTGTGCATCACATCATTCTCCTAATGATGTGGTCCCGTTCGTCAAATGATAACACATGTCTATGGTTAGGAAACTAAACCATCTTTGATTAACGAGCTAGTCTAGTAGAGGCTCACTAGGGACACGGTGTTTTGTCTATGTATCCACACATGTATCAAGTTTCCAGTTAATACAATTCTAGCATGAATAATAAACATTTGTCATGATATAAGGAAATATAAAATAAGAACTTTATTATTGCCTCTAGGGCATATTTCCTTCAATCCAGTGGGGTGAGGACAGACAAGAACTTCAAGGGGGTGCACTTGGACTCTGTGGCAAAGAAGGTCTTCGAGTTAGTGGGCCCAAGTGTCCAGGCTCAGTGACCTTAGGGGCGCACAATGGAATTGGGACACCCCCACGATCCTATTGCAGTTAGAGCGCTACTAAGGCCACATCGCTGTTAGCTCACATACCACTTTGTAAGCTCCCTAACATGCAAATCAGAACTAACCATGTTGTGTTTATTTCCTAGGACCACCCCTAGGATGTTGAGTTTCTCAACGCTCCTATCTAGAACTACTTGTAGATGCGGGAGATATTCTCATATGGGCTGGCTACTGGCAAGCATACCATTGGTTTTAGTGAGCCTCGCGGTTCGCCTACGCATGAGTATCCAGATACCCAGGAATCAGAAATTGTCCTCCTTGACGCTCCAGAGAAGGCTACTAGTTAAGCATGTTCCTTTGATTCATAAGAATAGGAAGAGTGGTTGCTTGATGAACGAGGAGATGGACGTCTTTAGCAGCATGAATAAGGCCGTCGAGGAGGTGGCAACTGTCATTAGGGAGAGCAAGCCTGTCAATTTCCACCCTTCCCTCATGGTTTCTTAGTAAGGAGGCTCTGATGGTGGCTCTTAGCCACCTTCTGGACAACAGTGGCACATGGTCTTGGACTCGTTCGCATAGCGGAAGACCGTGGGGTGCTCTAGCTTGGGAGTTTTGCTAGGTAAGCACAACCACTAGTGTTGTTTTGGGTCGTGGTGGTGGTGATGACAGCATGCATGATGATGACAGAAGACGACAAGATAATGACGATGATGATGTACATTTTGTGGTAGCTAGGTCAACCAAATTGATAATGTCATGTATGTTCTCATGAGGTGGTATATAGTAACCCCTTATGGTGATGGTGAACTTGCGGTGATAGGATCACACCATATTTTTGGATGTCATGGTAGGATGACACCATATTCAATAAATGTTGGATACGTAGTCTTTATGTAGAAGTGGATGTATTTTTAAAAGGTTTTGCTAAGTCTCAAGCGCTCGAGTTTTTCTTAGATATCAATAGATCCAGAAAGGTGTAACGTATTTCCCTGGGCAGTGCAACTTGCACTTTCCTAGAGAAGTGCAAGTGGATGAAAAAGTGCAAGTTGAATTTTTTTTTCACTATACTAAATTTATAGTTTTCTGAATTAATCGGGACTTAAGATAAAATTCTCCATCCAATTGATCCCATAATTGTTGCCCTGATTATATAACTTTCACTTAATGATGCGATGTGACAAAAATTAGCATTCACCTTAAGCTCATGAAACACAATTTCCCAAAAACAATAGAATTGTTTGTCTGTTGTCTTGATGATGATTTGCTGAGTGGTTTTATAGTGGTGAGGAGACTTATCTTCTTAATTAATCGATGAGGCAAAACGTTTGCCTCCGTTTTGGATATTACGGAAATTGCTAATGGAACTCGAGCTCCACGGAGCCCTTAATTTGAAAAATTCAAAACTCAAACTTTTAGATTTAAATAATCTGAAAAAATCACTCTAAAATATCCAAATATTTTCAACGTGAGCTACACAAAATGACAAAATCAAGTATTTCTAGCACTTGTACTACTATAAAAGTATATGATTTTGTATTTTGTATAGCTCACCCACGTATTTCATGATGAATTTGCATACAATCTAGTATGCACCTATAAGTACTTGTGTATTGATTTTATTGAAACTTAGGAAGTTGATATTTGAAAATTCCAGGCTCCATGGAGCCCAAGCAAAAAATCCACTCTCCTCATATATTACCCTTATATAAAAAGAGGGGAATAGTTAGATCTAATCTTCATCCCTCTTTTTTTGGCGGGTAGATCTGATCACCATCCTGATGTCCTTTAGAATTCATGAAATTTTGTGAAGGCGATGTCACGAAGCAAAAGACAACAAAGGTCCTGGAAAAACGTTTTATATAAAATGATAAGATCACACGTTTTGTAACTACTTCGTTGTAAAACTCCCTATTGGATAAGTAAACAACGAAAATTTAGAAGAAATCCCATCCAGATAACCACCTTGCTGAATACAGTACTTGAATTACACTTTGAAGACAGACAAGTCACACGCTAGATGGACCGATTTAAATTTGTCTTAATATGCATCCATAGATCACAGGGAAATATGATCGAGTCTAGCTTTTATATTAAAACGAAGAAAGTAGAGGATTCGAACAATCGAACTTAACGAAATAACTTAAAAACATTTCCTAATTCACTTCAGAACGCAACCCGTAATTCTAGAGCCTCAGGGTCAGATCAATCCCGTCGGCACTCTCTTCCTGATCCACCGCACGCACACCTTGCTGGTCTCCACGGTGACCTCCATCTCGAGTCCCACGGTAGCCGCGGGTCACACGCGCCGACACAGCAGATGACGGTTGAACCAGAGCAAGCCCGGTACCAGTATGCCATTGCCACTGCAGCGAAGGAGGCACGAAGCTGACCGAGGGGTAATGGACGGCAAACAGATTCTCATGGAGGTAAGCTCTGCCCAAGGCGGTGGTGTCCTCCGACGAAGCCCAGATGCGCGCCGCCGAAGACGCGGGAGGACGGTCTATGCGTGCCTTCTTGTTGACGGGGCCGGGTGGCGCCCACAGGTGCCTGTGCACCGCCTGGTGCCCGGACCGCCCCTGCACGGTGGTAAACGTGCGCGGGCAATACTCGCACTTGAACCTGGCCTTCTGCACCTCGTTGCTGGAAGTCGATGACGCCGTGCAAGACGATGTTTGGCTCGTGTACCCTGCCTTGCCATCCTCGGCACGGGTGGCCAGCGGCAGGGACTTGTCGTTGTCGGCAGGAAAGGTGGACACGGAGGAACCAGAGGACTCCATTTTTGCAGATGCTCCAGATGAGACGTACTACTGATCTTGTTGTGTGCTTCGGCTGCTTGCTTGCAGTACTCCACGGTGGAGGTTTTATAGTTACGGAGCAGGATGTGGGATTGGCTAAGATTGGAAGAAAACATGCTGGCGGCGTTATTTCTAGCAGTGCAATCATTCTCATAATTCTCTACAATTACTCGTATATTTATGGCCTTCCAATTAAATGTATTTTCTTTTTCTTTTTTCTTTTTTCCTTGGATTGGTTGAAATGTATTTCCCCTTCATGACGATAGGAATTCAATTTGCATCCCTTTTGGTTTTGGGCCACTAGAGGCCCGGTTTTGTTTCGTCCAATTCCCGTTCCGGCCAACGTGCTAGAACGGTCCATTATTTAGTAGCCCATTGTAGCCAAAGCTCATTTTTAAGTGGGCCGGTAAATCCACAACCGATATATACCAAGCACATGCAATAATTTTGGAGAAATGGTCTAGAAAGTTACTTAAATTATTACATAATCTCGTAAATATATAATTAAGTTGCAAAATGCGTTTACGCGCAAAATTATGACAGATATCTAAGAGCTCAGGAAACGACAAGTTCACCAACAGAATCACCATTTTGATGCCAGATTACCAAATGTCAGGTGCCGCTTCTTATTTGGCTGGAATTCGTCGTGGCTGCAGTCTACAGCATAAATAAGTTTGAGTGTTACAAGCAAAATCCCACACTTCACATGCCATTACATTTTTCAGGAAACTACGGTGGGCATTCAGATGCCATTGTTTACTTTATGCTATTTTTCATATTTTTAATTGCTCTGATTTAGAAAGATTGGAAGACTGCCTGCACCTAGCTTAATCAAGCTTTGTTGACAGGCTAAAGAAGAAAATATTGGAGTACTGCTTAGCCATTTTTGCATGGTGTCGTCAGTACTGTACGCTTAATTTCTCGAAGAGCTGAAATTGGCGATCAAATTATGCTGCATTGCCGATCAGGAAAGAAAAAGTGGCATGCATTCTGCACTCATATCGTCTGACTGCAACACATGTAAGCTTCGTTCATTTATTTTCAATCTGTTCTTTGACCAAGGCTACATTTCAGAGTAGATCACGAATATTTTCTCTCCTAGGCTCCTAGCAGATTTCCTAGATAAACACCTGTTTGGATGCCACTTTAGCATTAATTCACTACGATGACATCCTCTATCATTTCACCTTACTTTCTAACTCGAATCCCAAGATGCAGTCAACGTGTCTTCCTCCTTGAACTGGTTTGTATTATTTCAGGTTGTAACAAGATAGAGAAACACATATTATATGTTCTAACATTTGAATTAATTATGATTTTATTATAACTGTAACAAGATAGAGAAACACATATTATGCTGATGAAAGGCGTTGTTCAATCCCTGAGCTAAAGTACTGGTCTGTGATTTTCTGAGTTCCTAGTTTAAATCGTGTACAAACTATGTTGCAAACTACTTTACATTTTTTGTGTTTTCTCCATCTAGATACAACCTATTGAATTTTGCTTGACCAATTTCAATTTGTTATTTCTTTCTGTTTCCTGCAACTTTTTGCCCACTATATTATTCAAACTCTATGCACAATCAAATATATTTTAATAGGCATTGGATTGTTCATTCTTAAATAATTTGCAGGGTTGGAATATCTCCATGTTTCTCTTCAGAATATGATCCACTGCATTTATGTTGTTTGTTATACCGTACTCATACTACTATTTGAAACCACATAGTTTTTTTAATGTTTGGCTTCTGTACGCTACAATACACTAGATATGTATTAAACCCCTTTTATCATACTTCAGTATTTTTTCTTATGTGCATCTTTCCTTCCCTTTGCGCGTTACCAGATTTATGATAAACATTGTGTTTCTCTATATGATAGCTCATTTTTAATGTACTATTCAAATTTTAATTAGTGATCACAATATTTAATACTTATTTTTCTTATTTTGCTATTCTCGATTGTTTCTTTGTAGTGTAAGCAACCATTCTTCTCAAGGGTTCCCGCCGCAACGCGCAGGGTATCATCTAGTTCATATGAACGCACGCACGCATACCCTATCCCTATGAATATTTCCGAGAGAATGAGCCGGCATCGGATATTGAGATTTTATGAAGTCATCACACGCGCCTTGCAGTCCATGGAACGTCTTCTCCCACTGAACGAACATCGTCGGAAGCCTGAAATTAATTCAGAAATATTGCGAGCACCTGTCAAGTCTAGGGCTTGAACACCTGATGGCTTTCAGCTTGACCTGAAGCTTGGTTGTGAATCATTCATAAGTGTTTCATTTGCTTCCTCAAAAAGTTCTTTCTAAAAAAGTGCGTAGGTCCTTGGCTTGGAGAACCAAGCATCTTAGGAGGCGTTTGGTAGCGTGCTAAACACTCAACCAAGCCCGCGCGGTGTAAATATAGCCCATTTGATAGTCTGGCCTGCATACAAATCTTGGTCCTCATGATATTGAAAACATCTCCCAGCTAGGTCCTCTAGGAACGGTCGAATCAGTGTTTCCTCTCAGCCAGGCTCGTGCCGTGTAGGGGGGATGCAGCGCCTAGCTCATGCGAGTAGGGAGATATCGCGAGCACGCGCGCGTCCCCGAAAATATGGTGGGAGGAATTGGGTCACCTCCCACCGAGTCGGTCGCCTATTGAGCCTCCTTCCGCTCACCACCGAAACCCTTACCACCATCCGCTCCCCTTCGAGCTCTTTGTCCCACTCGGATTCTTCATCGATTTAGTAGGTAAGTGGCGCGCCTTCTCTGGCTGATGGTAGATGGCAGCGGCGATTTGTCTTCCTCCTCTTCTCTAACCTGTTCTGCGCCTCCACCCGGCTTCATGATGGGTGTAAGTTAGACCACTCCCTCCTCCCTACTTGTTCGATATGAGATCTGTGAGCATGTAGTAGGAGTACATCTGTGAGCATGTGGTAGCATTGTAGATTGTCGATCTGTGAGCATGTGATGTTGTGGTAGATAGTGGTGATGGATTCGTAGCATGCCAGGTTTTCCTTGTAGACTTGGAAGATGTTTATGTTATTTCCCATGTTGTTTTTGATGATACTATGGTAAATGTGGTACTAGCTTGTGAATCAGAGCATCTATAGTATGCTAGTTTGCATGTAGGGTTGATATGTAGGCGTGGTAGTGTGTTGAACTACATGCTATGCTTTGAGCTTAAAGACCAGTCAATGTGCAGTGTGTTCAACTTCAGGATCCATGTGTACTATGCTTACAATTCATTTGTAGTGGTCTTTCTTACTATGAAGGTGTGTTCAACTAGTCCTGATCTAGTGCTTGTAGGACATGAGCACCCAAGACTTTGGTCAGGCCATTGTCTTGTCCCAGAACTTCTTGATATCCTAAATTGAGGGGCCTCTAGGCATCCAACATTTTTGCTAGCACTACCTAATGTTGTTGTTGTTGCACGTAAGGCAACCATCAAGGCTTGAGAAGACAAAGTTGTCTGACAAGGCGGGCTCGATGAAATGGCAGTCGTTCATGTCCAACTTCATGCTTAAGAAGATGTCTGAGCTCATATCCAGTGGCGTGAGGACAGACAAGGACTTCAAGGAGGTGCACTTGAACTCTGTTGCAAAGACGGTCTTCGAGTTAGTGGGTCCAAGTGTCCAGGCTCAGAGACCTTAGGGCCCATAATGGAATTGGGACACCTCTGCGATCCTATTGGAGTTAGAGCACTACTAAGGTCACATCGCGGTTAGCTCACATACCACCTGTTAAGCTTCCTAACATGCAAATCACAACTAACCACGTTGTGTTTATTTCCAAGGACCACACCTAGGATGTTGAGTTTCTCAACGCTCCCATCTAGAACTACTTGTAGATGCAGGAGATAGTCTCATATGGGATTGCTACCGGCAAGCATACCATGGGTTTTAGTGAGCCTCACGGTTCGCCTACGCATGCATGAGTATCCGGACCTCCCAGGAATCAGAGATTATCATCCTTGATGCTCCAGAGAAGGCTACTAGTTAATCATGTTCATGTGATTCATAGGAAGAGGAAGAGGGGTTGCTTGATGGACGAGGAGATGAACGTCTTTAGCAACATGACTAAGGCCATCAAGGAGGTGCCAACTGTCATTAGGAAGAGCAAGCTTGTTGATTTCCACCCTTCCTTGTATAAGCGCGGCATGGATCAAGGTTGCTTTGGTCAGGAGGCTCTGATGGTGGCTCTTAGCCACCTTCTGTACAACAGGGGCACATGGTCTTGGGCTCGTTCACATAGCGGAAGAACATGGGGTGCTCTAGATTGGGAGTTTGGCTAGGTAAGCACGACCAGTAGTGCTGTTTTGGGTCGTGGTGGTGGTGGTGACAGCGTGCATGATGATGACAGAAGACGATGACGATAATGACGATGATGATGTACATTTTTTGGTAGCTAGGTAATCAAAATTGATAATGACGTGTATATTCTCGTGAGGTGGTATATAGTAATCCCGCATGGTGATGGTGAACTTGCGGTGATAGGATCACACCATATTTTTGGATGTTTCGGTAGGATGATACCATATTCAGTAAATGTTGGGTACGTAGTCTTTATGTGGGAGTGAATGTATTTTTTAAAAGGTTTTTCTAAGTCTCAAACGCTTGAAATTTCTTAGATATCAATAGATTTAGAAAAGTGTAACTTTTTCCCTGAGCAGTGCAACTTGCACTTTCCTAGAAAAGTGCAAGTTGCGTTTGTTCACTATACTAAATTTATAGTTTTCTGAATTAATCGGGACTTAAGATAAAATTCTCCATCCAATTGATCCCATAATTGTTGCCCTGATTATATAACTTTCGCTTAATGATGTGATAAATTTAATTTGAATCAATGAAAATTTTCTTTCTCATTCATAATAACATTTGTCCTCCACGAGCTATTTTTTTATTCCAAAAATTATTTGAACTATATTGTATAGACTAATGAAATTGTGATTCTATGTTTTAGAGTCTACTTCCACCTAGACAATATTTCTTTTGTTTCTTGAGATGTAAGATCTGGAGAAGCTGATGTAATTCTAAACATCAAGCTAATTAAGGATGAGAGTGGGATTACTTTAACTCAATCTCACTACGTTGAGAATGTCTGGAGTCGGCTTGGTTTTATCGATAGCAAGACTTCTCCAACACCTTATGATCCTAGTGTGACACTTCAAAACAAACTTGAAAGAAATGAAAGATCAACTAAGATACTCTCAAATTATCAATGCACTCATGTTTTTAGCTAAAGCAACATGGCCAAATATTGTGATCTCTCGCGACAAAAATTAGCATTCACCTTAAGCTCATGAAACACAATTTCCCAAAAACAATAGAATTGTTTGTCTGTTGTCTTGATGATGATTTGCTGAGTGGTTTTATAGTGGTGAGGAGACTTATCTTCTTAATTAATCGATGAGGCAAAACGTTTGCCTCCGTTTTGGATATTACGGAAATTGATAATGGAGCTCGAGCTCCATGGAGCCCTTAATTTGAAAAATTCAAAACTCAAACTTTTAGATTTAAATAATCTGAAAAAATCACTCTAAAATATCCAAATATTTTCAACGTGAGCTACACAAAAATGACAAAATCAAGTATTTCTAGCACTTGTACTACTATAAAAGTATATGATTTTGTATTTTGTATAGCTCACCCACGTATTTCATGATGAATTTGCATACAATCTAGTATGCACCTATAAGTACTTGTGTATTGATCTTATTGAAACTTAGGAAGTTGATATTTGAAAATTCCAGGCTCCATGGAGCCCAAGCAAAAAATCCACTCTCCTCATATATTACCCTTATATAAAAAGAGGGGAATAGTTAGATCTAATCTTCATCCCTCTTTTTTTGGCGGGTAGATCTGATCACCATCCTGATGTCCTTTAGAATTCATGAAATTTTGTGAAGGCGATGTCACGAAGCAAAAGACAACAAAGGTCCTGGAAAAACGTTTTATATAAACTGATAAGATCGCACGTTTTATAACTACTTCGTTGTAAAACTCCCCTATTGGATAAGTACACAGCGAAAATTTAGAAGAAATCCCATCCAGATAACCACCTTGTTGAATACAGTACTTGAATTACACTTTAAAGACAGACAAGTCACACGCTAGATGGACCGATTTAAATTTGTCTTAATATGCATCCATAGATCACAGGGAAATATGATCGAGTCTAGCTTTTATATCAAAACAAAGAAAGTAGAGGATTCAAACAATCGAACTTAACGAAATAACTTTAAAATATTTCCTGATTCACTTCAGAACGCAACCCATAATTCTAGAGCCTCAGGGTCAGATCAATCCCGTCGGCACTCTCTTCCTGATCCACCGCACGCACACCTTGCTGGTCTCCACGGTGACCTCCATCTCGAGTCCCACGGTAGCCGCGGGTCACACGCGCCGACACAGCAGATGATGGTTGAACCAGAGCAAGCACGGTACCAGTATGCCATTGCCACTGCAGCGAAGGAGGCACGAAGATGACCGAGGGGTAATGGACGGCAAACAGATTCTCATAGAGGTAAGCTCTGCCCAAGGCGGTGGTGTCCTCCGACGAAGCATAGATGCGCGCCCGGCAGCGGCACGCTGGAGGGACGGTCTATGCGTGCCTTCTTGTTGACGGGCCGGGTGGCGCCCACAGGTGCCTGTGCATCGCTGGTGCCGGACCGCCTGCACGGTGGTAAGCGTCGCGGGCAGTACTCAGACTTGAACCTGGCCTTCTGCACCTCGTTTCTGGAAGTCAATGACGCCGTGCGAGACGACGTTTGGCTCGTGTACCCTGCCTTGCCATCCTCGGCACGGGTGGCCAGCGGCAGGGACTTGTCGTTGTCGGCAGGGAAGGTGGACACGGAGGAACCAGAGGACTCCATTTTTGCAGATGCTCCAGATGAGACGTACTACTGATCTTGTTGTGTGCTTCGCTACTTGCTTGCAGTACTCCACGGTGGAGGTTTTATAGTTACGGAGCAGGATGTGGGATTGGCTAAGATTGGAAGAAAACATGCTGGCGGCGTTATTTCTAGCAGTGCAATCATTCTCATAATTCTCTACAATTACTCGTATATTTATGGCCTCCCAATTAAATGTATTTTCTTTTTATTTTTTCTTTTTCCTTGGATTGGTTGAAATGTATTTCCCTTCATGACGATAGGAATTCAATTTGCATCCCTTTTGGTTTTGGGCCACTAGAGGCCCAGTTTTGTTTCGTCCAATTCCCGTTCCGGCCAACGTGCTAGAACGGTCCATTATTTAGTAGCCCATTGTAGCCAAAGCTCATTTTTATGAAGTCACCACACGCGCCTTGAAGTCCATGGAACGTCTTCTCCCACTGAACGAACATCGTCGGAAGCCTGAAATTAATTCAGAAATATTGCGAGCACCTGTCAAGTCTAGGGCTTGAACACCTGATGGCTTTCAGCTTGACCTGAAGCTTGGTTGTGAATCATTCATAAGTGTTTCATTTGCTTCCTCAAAAAGTTCTTTCTAAAAAAAGTGCGTAGGTCCTTGGCTTGGAGAACCAAGCATCTTAGGAGGCGTTTGGTAGCGTGCTAAACACTCAACCAAGCCCGCGCGGTGTAAATATAGCCCATTTGATAGTCTGGCCTGCATACAAATCTTGGTCCTCATGATATTGAAAACATCTCCCAGCTAGGTCCTCTAGGAACGGTCGAATCAGTGTTTCCTCTCAGCCAGGCTCGTGCCGTGTAGGGGGGATGCAGCGCCTAGCTCATGCGAGTAGGGAGATATCGCAAGCACGCGCGCGTCCCCAAAAATATGGTGGGAGGAATTGGGTCACCTCCCACCAAGTCGGTCGCCTATTGAGCCTCCTTCCGCTCACCACCGAAACCCTTACCACCATCCGCTCCCCTTCGAGCTCTTTGTCCCACTCGGATTCTTCATCGACGAGTAGGTAAGTGGCGCGCCTTCTCTGGCTGATGGTAGATGGCAGCGGCGATTTGTCTTACTCCTCTTCTCTAACCTGTTCTGCGCCTCCACCCGGCTTCATGATGGGTGTAAGTTAGACCACTCCCTCCTCCCTACTTGTTCGATATGAGATCTGTGAGCATGTAGTAGGAGTACATCTGTGAGCATGTGGTAGCATTGTAGATTGTCGATCTGTGAGCATGTGATGTTGTGGGAGATAGTGGTGATGGATTTGTAGCATGCCAGGTTTTCCTTGTAGACTTGGAAGATGTTTATTTTATTTCCCATGTTGGTTTTGATGATACTATGGTAAATGTGGTACTAGCTTGTGAATCAGAGCATCTATAGTTTGCTAGTTTGCATGTAGGGTCGATATGTAGGCGTGGTTGTGTGTTGAACTACATGGTATGCTTTGAGCTTAAAGATCAGTCAATGTGCAGTGTGTTGAACTTCATGATCCATGTGTACTATGCTTACAATTCATTTGTAGTGGTCTTTCTTACTATGAAGGTGTGTTCAACTAGTCCTGATGCTAGCGCTTGTAGGACATGAGCACCCAAGACTTTGGTGAGGCCATTGTCTCGTGCGAACTTCTTGATATCCTATATTGAGGGCCTCTAGGCATCCAACATTTTTGCTAGCACTACCTAATGTTGTTGTTGTTGCACGTAAAGGCAACCATCAAGGCTTGAGAAGACAAAGTTGTCTGACAAGGCGGGCTCGATGAAATGGCAGTCGTTCATGTCCAACTTCATGCTTAAGAAGATGTCTGAGCTCATATCCAGCGGGGTGAGGACAGACAAGGACTTCAACGAGGTGCACTTGAACTCTGTTGCAAAGACGGTATTCGAGTTAGTGGGTCCAAGTGTCCAGGCTCAGAGACCTTAGGGCCCATAATGGAATTGGGACACCTCCGCGATCCTATTGGAGTTAGAGCACTACTAAGGTCACATCGCGGTTAGCTCACATACCACCTGTTAAGCTTCCTAACATGCAAATCACAACTAACCACGTTGTGTTTATTTCCAAGGACCACCCCTAGGATGTTGAGTTTCTCAACGCTCCCATCTAGAACTACTTGTAGATGCAGGAGATAGTCTCATATGATTGGCTACCGGCAAGCATACCATGGGTTTTAGTGAGCCTCACGGTTCGCCTACGCATGCATGAGTATCCGGACCTCCCAGGAATCAGAGATTATCATCCTTGATGCTCCAGAGAAGGTTACTAGTTAATCATGTTCATGTGATTCATAGGAAGAGGAAGAGGGGTTGCTTGATGGACGAGGAGATGAACGTCTTTAACAACATGACTAAGGCCATCAAGGAGGTGCCAACTGTCATTAGGAAGAGCAAGCTTGTTGATTTCCACCCTTCCTTGTATAGCGCCGGCGTGGATCAATGTTGCTTTGGTCAGGAGGCTCTGATGGTGGCTCTTAGCCACCTTCTGTACAACAGGGGCACATGGTCTTGGGCTCGTTTGCATAGGGGAAGAACATCACTAGTAGAAAACATGGCTTTCGTCCAGGCCAGTTTAGCCCATTAGTCCCGGTTCAATCCAGAACCGGGACCAATGGCGCTATTTTCCCTGGTTCGTGAGCCCAGGGGGCCGGCCGGGCCACGTGGGCCATTGGTCCCGGTTCGTCCGGACCTTTTGGTCCCGGTTGGTGGGACGAACCGGGACCAATGGTCCTGGCTCCTGGCCCACCACTATTGGTCCCGGTTGGTGGCATGAACCGGAACCAAAGGCTTCCCTTTAGTCCCGGTTCAAGCCACCAACCGGGGCTAATGGTGCTGCCTATATATAGCCCCTCACGCAAGAGCAGAGCACACTGCTCTGTTTTTTCTGGCCGAGGGGAGAGGGCTTGGTGGTGCTCTAGCTCACCTCCTATGCACACAAGGTGTTCGATGGAATGCCCGAGCCACACTACTTAAGGTTTCTCCTCTCCAAGCTCGACCGCCAAGCTCCATTTTCCTCAATATTTATCTAGGTTTAGCGGTCCGTCACGCCCGTCCCGTCTTCATCGCTGCCGATCACCCGCCCGATCTCATCGCCGACACCACCGTGGTGAGCCTCTTGTTCTTATCTTCTTTCTGAAAGGAAAAATATTATTACTTGTTTGTTTAGATAGATACTTGTATTATTTTCTTACTTTTATTATTGCATCTTATATAGTGCGATGGTTTGGTATCCGCCCGTCGGCCCTCGCCCCTGTCTATGATTCGGATGTGGTATATATTATCTTTTCATAACTATTGGTTCATTTATTGTTTATGAAAATTATGCCGACCAACGTAACATAGATTTTATTTATCTAGGAGGTTGTTGAACCGGAAATTCCAACCGACCCTATTGTCGAGAGGTTAAATTTAGTTGAAGAAGAAAACAATTTCTTGAAGGAAAAAAAAACTTGAGGAGGAGAAGATGATATTGGAGTTGCATGTTGCGGATGTCGTCGATGATCACAAGATCAAGATGGATGCAATGCGCTTGAAGATGAGAAAGATTAGAAAATATGCCATTCATACCGAGGCTTGGTATCATTATGCCGTTGGATCAGTTGTTACCTTGGTTGCGATTATGATCGTATTTGTTTTCGCATTGAAATGTTTTACATAGTCTCAATGTATGGTTTAATTAATTTAGATGCTCTGCAGAGCTTTATGTTGTTAGATGAGAACTATGTATGTACTTTGGTTTTTATGTGATGATGAACTTCTATTAATTTGGTCACTTAATTATCTATCCATGATGTTCTGTAATGATTTTTGACACACTTAATTATATATAATGCACGCAGATGAACCGGCAATGGATGTACGGTGATGTACACACCTCCGAGTACATTAAGGGCGTGCATGATTTTCTCGAAGTGGCTGAGGCAAACAAGCAGAATGGTTTTATGTGTTGTCCATGCCCTATATGTGGGAATCTGAAGTCTTACTCTGACCGGAAAATCCTTCACACCCACCTGCTTTACAAGGGTTTCATGCCACACTATAATGTTTGGACGAGGCACGGAGAAATAGGGGTTATGATGGAAGACGGCGAGGAAGAAGAGTACGATGACAACTATGTGCCCCTGAATACGGTGATGCTCTTGAACATCAAGATGCACCAGACGATGTGCACGATGGTGCTGGAGCAGGCGGTTGCTGAAGATCAAGAGGAACCAGACGATGTGCCCGATGATGATGATCTCCGCCGGGTCATTGTCGATGCAAGGACACAATGCGAAAGTCAAAAGGAGAAGCTGAAGTTCGATCGCATGTTAGAGGATCACAAAACAGGGTTGTACCCCAATTGCGAAGATGGCAACACAAAGCTCGGTACCGTACTCGAATTGCTGCAGTGGAAGGCAGAGAATGCTGTGCCTGATAAAGGATTTGAGAAGCTACTGAAAATAATTAAGAAGAAGATTCCAAAGGATAACGAATTGCCCGACAGTACATACGCAGCAAAGAAGGTCGTATGCCCTCTAGGATTGGAGGTGGAGAAGATACATGCATGCCCTAATAACTGCATCCTCTACCGTGGTGCCTACAAGGATCTGAACGCATGCCCGGTATGCGGTGCATTGCGGTATAAGATCGACGAGATGACCACAGTGATGTTGACGGCGAGCCTCCCGGAAGAGGGTTCTGCGAAGGTGATGTGGTATGCTCCTATAATACCACGGTTGAAACGTCTGCTCGTAAGCGGAGAGCATGCCAAGTTGATGCGATGGCACAGTGAGGACCGTAAGAAAGATGGGAAGTTGAGAGCACCCGCCGACGGGTCGCGGTGGAGAAAATCGAGAGAAAGTACTGGGATGAGTTTGCAAAGGACCCAAGGAACGTATGGTTTGCTTTAAGCGCGGATGGCATTAATCCTTTCGCGGAGCAGAGCAGCAATCACAGCACCTGGCCCGTGACTCTATGTATGTATAACCTTCCTCCTTGGATGTGCATGAAGCGGAAGTTCATTATGATGCCAGTTCTCATCCAAGGCCCTAAGCAACCCGGCAACGACATTGATGTGTACCTAAGGCCATTAGTTGAAGAACTTTTACAGCTGTGGAATGGAAACGGTGTACATACGTGGGATGAGCACAAAAAGGAGGAATTTGACCTAAAGGCGTTGCTGTTCGTGACCATCAACGATTGGCCCGCTCTCAGTAACCTTTCAGGACAGACAAACAAGGGATACCACGCATGCACGCACTATTTACTTGACACCGATAGTATATACAGGAAGCTGCGGGAAGAATGTGTACCTGGGCCATCGCCGATTTCTTCCGACCAACCATCAATGTCGAAAGAAAGGCAAGCATTTCAAAGGCGAGGCAGATCACCGGAAGAAGCCCGCCATGCGTACCGGTGATCACGTACTTGCTATGGTCAATGATTTACACGTAATCTTTGGAAAGGGTCGGCGGACTAGCTGTTCGAATGACGCTGAGAATCACGCACCCATGTGGAAGAAGAAATCTATATTTTGGGACCTACCCTCTTTGGAAAGACCTAGAGGTCCGCTCTTCGATCGACGTGATGCACGTGACGAAGAACCTTTGCGTGAACCTGCTAGGCTTCTTGGGCGTGTATGGGAAGACAAAAGATACACACGAGGCACGAGAGGACCTGCAACGCTTACGACGAAAAGAGGGCATGCCTCCGAAGCGAGTATGAAGGTCCTGCCAGCTACGCTCTTACGAAAGAAGAGAAAGAAATATTCTTTCAATGCCTGCTCGATATGAAGGTCCCGACTGGCTTCTCGTCGAATATAAAGGGAATAATAAATATGCCGGAGAAAAGTTCCGAACCTAAAGTCTCATGACTGCCACGTGATTATGACGCAACTGCTTCCGGTTGCATTGAGGGGCTTCTATCGGAAAATGTCCGATTAGCCATTGTGAAGCTATGTGCATTCCTCAATGCAATATCTCGAAGGTGATCGATCCAGAAATCGTACCAACGCTAAGGAGTGATGTGGGCGCAATGTCTTGTCGATTTCGAGCTGGTGTTCCCACCATCCTTCTTCAATATCATGACGCACGTCCTAGTTCATCTAGTCGACGAGATTGTCATTACGGGGCCCGTATTTCTACACAATATGTACCCCATTGAGAGGTTCATGGGAGTCCTAAAGAAATATGTTCGTAACCGTGCTAGGCCAGAAGGAAGCATCTCCATGGGCCATCAAACAGAGGATGTCATCGGGTTTTGTGTTGACTCCATTCCTGGCCTTAAGAAGATAGGTCTCCCTAAGTCGCGGTATGAGGGGAGACTGACTGGAAAAGGCACGCTTGGAAGAGACTCAATAATATGCAGGGACTTATATTCTTGGTCTCAAGCACACTACATAGTTCAACAAAACTCTACCTTGGTGACCCCGTATGTCGATGAACACAAGAACAGTCTGCGCTCCAAACACCCGGGGCAATGCGACGACCGGATTACATGTGAACACATCAGGACTTTCAGCAGTTGGTTGGAAACACGTCTCAGAGGTGACAGCACTGTTTGTGATGAGCTGTACTTGTTGTCCAGGGGACCATCTTCGACTGTAATGATTTGGAAAGGATACGAGATAAATGGGAATACATTTTACACGATTGACCAAGATGAAAAGAGCACCAACCAAAACAGCGGTGTCCGCTTTGATGCAGCAACCGACAAGGAAATGACACATATTATGGTTACATAGTAGACATATGGGAACTTGACTACGGAGTAGATTTTAAGGTCCCTTTGTTTAAGTGCAAGTGGGTCAATCTGTCAGAGGCGGGAGTGCAGGTAGACCCACGATGCGGAATGACAACAAGTGGATCTGGAAAATCTTGGGTACACTGACGAACCGTTCGTCCTAGCAAATGATGTGGCACAGGTTATCTATGTGAAGGACATGTCTACCAGACCGAGGAAAAGAAAAGATAAGGAAGCGAATACATCATACAATGAGCCAAAGCGCCACATAGTTCTTTTCAGAAAAGGGACATTCGGGAGTGGAGGGCAAGAGGACATGTCTCAAGAGTATGAAAAGTTTCATGAAATTTCCCCTTCAAAGTCAAGGCTGACCCAAGCATCCTGATAAACGATGAAGATTATCCATGGTTACGCGCAATAAGCAAAGCGACACAAGCGAAGAAAAAGTGAAGACTTTCTCCGCAACTATTATGATGATATCATGCCAACTTTGTAACAGACGCAGTATGATACCATTGTCCGTTTTGTACATGCACATGCTATGCCAACTTTTTCAGAGTTCATTTGAAAACTATGAATTTGAAAACCTCGCCAACCGAAGGGCGCTCACACCGGTTTATAAGCCCGTCCCTCTGCACACCGTTTAGTTGTAAGCAGAAACAAAATAAAATAAATAAAGCAACAAAGAAAACAAAAAAAGTGTTTTCAAATTTGAAAACTAATGGCACTAACAGAAAGTTTATAATTTTTCTAAAACTAAAAGCAAAAAGAATTAAAAAATAAAGCAAAAAACAAGAAAAACTAAATAATGCAGAAAACTGAACAAAAAACTGAAAAAAATAAAAATAGCAACAATAAGTATTTTGTTGTAAGTAGAAACAAAATAAAATAAATAAAGCAACAGAGAAAACAAAAAAGAGTTTTCAAATTTGAAAACTAATGGCACTAACAGAAAGTTTATAATTTTTCTAAAACTAAAAGCAAAAAGAATTAAAAATAAAGCAAAAAACAACAAAAACTAAATAATGCGTAAAAATGTAACAAAAACTGAAAAAAAATAAAAATAGCAACAATAAGTATTTTGTTGTAAGTAGAAACAAAATAAAATAAATAAAGCATCAAAAAAGAGTTTTCAAATTTGAAAACTAAAAGTTTATAATTTTTCTAAAACTAAAAGCAAAAAAGAATTAAAAAATAAAGCAAAAGACCAAAAGAAAAATAAACCAAAACCAAAATAAACTAAATAAAGCAACAAATAAAACAAAAAAACAAAAAAAATGCCACCTCTTTGGGCACCCATGGCACGAATACGACTAGAAACCCTACCATGGGCCAGGATTCAGGCCATGGTGGCCCAAGAGGGCCCAAAGGCACATATTGCACGTTTAGGCCCGAAAGCCTGCTTTAGAGAGGAGCTCGAGAGGGAAGGCGCACCGCACCTTATAAACTGGTGCGGCTCCCTCTCAACTAGCGAGGTGGGACTAAACATTTGGCGCGGGGCAGTACAATGCCTTTGGTCCCGGTTGGTGGCACCAACCGAGACTAAAGAGGGCATTGGTCCCGGTTGGTGCCACGAACCGGGACCAATGCCCCCCTTAGTCCCGGTTGGTGCCACCAACCGACCAAAGGTCCGCTTCCGCCCTTTGGGCTCTTGAAAATTGGCCTTTGGTCCCGGTTGGTGGCACCAACCGACTAAGGAGCATTGGTCGGTTCGTGGCACCAACCGGGACCAATGCACTTTCTATATATACAGGACTTGTGAAAATTTCACATCTCCCTCGCCTCCCTAGCTGGGCGGTTGCCCCCGCCGCCAGGCTGCCCAAATCGCCATGGCGCTCCTCGTCGCCCGTCGCCACCGCCCGGCCGCCATCCCGTCTCCCGTGCCTCGCGCCCGAGCCCACGCCCGGCCGCCGCCCGTGCCCTGCCCGTCCCGAAACGCCAGCGCGCCCCTGCGCCCGCCCGCCGCCACCATTGTCGTCGTCGCGGCGCCGCCTGCCGCCCACTGCCTCGGCGCCGCCCCTCCTCCCCGTTCGGTCCGGCTCCGGCGACCTCCTTTCCTCCTGTCCCTCGATCCTCTTCATATAATTTTTTCATATATTTTTTTCATATGCATATGTTGATTATATGGATGGATGGATGATTATATGTTCATTATATGGATGGATGGATGATGTATGCTTTTTTCATATAATTTTTTAGGCAGATTTTTAGATTTTTAGGCAGATTTTTAGAATTTTTTGTGTATGTATGTTATGTTTATATGTATGTATGTATGTTCATATGTATGTATGTTTATATGCAAAGCATATGCAAAGAAAATGTATGAATGGTCATATGCAAAGAAAAATGTATGTATGGTCATATGCAAAGAAAATGTATGTATGTATGTTCATATGAAAGAAAAATGTATGTATGTATGTTCATATGCATATGCAAAGAAAATGTATGTTCATATATATGATGATATGTTCATATAAAAGGAAAATAAGAAGAGGAAGAAAGGAGAAGAAGAGGAGAGGAAGAAGAGGAAAAAGAAGAAGAAGAGGAGAAGAAGAAAGGAATGGAAGAAAAGAAGAAAAAATAGAAAAAATTCTATTTTTCTTCTTCTTCTATTCCTTTCTTCTTCTCCTCTTTTTCTCTTATTTTTATTAACGCTGCTGTATATGTATCGAGGGTGTCGAGGATCGCCGAGGGTCGAGGGTCGGGAACTAGGGTAGAGGGTCGAGGGTCGTTAAGGGGTCAAGGGTCGAAGGTTTCATGGTCGAGGTTCCTATAGTGTCAAAGTAGTGAAGAAATCCATGGCTTCATCATTAGCCGGAAGTAAACATTGCATGATTGTACTAAGTCAACCAAAGTTATTCATGAATGAAGTCCCGGATAGGAAAATTTGCCTATTTGTATGCGAATCTCAGCAAAGGGCTTTCAAATAACGATATTCGGAAGGTTCTTGCTGAACTTTGTACCGTAAAGTGAATTATCCTATCTGGGACTCCGCTCCAAAATAACTTTGGAGAGCTTGCACCATCATGCACTACGCCTAATGATGAAGACATGGTTTTGTTGAATCCTTTGACACTAGGCAACCTCCCGACCCCTCGGCGATCCTCCAACCCTTGACCCTCGACCGCTCGGCGATCCACGACCCTCTACCCTACCGCGGGCGTCGATGGCCACGTCACTTGTGGGACATAGATGTGGTGTTCAACGCCGACCCCCTCCCGATAGCTTCAACACGTGGGGGCGATATTACCCCTCCTAGCTTGAAGCGTTCTCGAGGCCACCTAACCCTTGAAGCGTTGTCGAGGCCACCCCAAACCCTAGAGAAGCAGCGTCGAGGCCACTAATATGATTCCTTATTGTGATTAGCTAGCTAGTTCTCGTTTGCCACTAATATATCCATATCTGTCATGTTTGAATAATAATTGCCATGTTGTAAAAATTTGTAGAAACTATGGACACCACCCGAGAAGACGAAGCACAAGAAGCGTTGTTGAGGGACATAATCGTACGAGGAAGTGATGCCGTCTCCTCGATGATGTTTCTCAACGTCAACGATGGTCTGGAAGAAGAGGGTGAAGAAGCAACTGGCTATGATTTACATGGCTCCGATGACCCAATGCCGGTGCAAGAAGGAGAGGGTGAAGAAGTAGACCGTGAGGACGGCTCGGTGATCACCAAACCGAGTCCGGCCAGGTATATATATTAGTTAAGCATGTTGACTAGCTCTCGTCTTTGTTTTGGTATGTACACATATTAATTAACTCGCGTCTTTGTTCTTTTTCTAGCCCTCCGGATCGAGCACAACCGGTAAAGAGACGAGGCCCGAAGAAAAAGTTGAGCTCGGATGAAAAGTTTGAGATCATAGAAATCACGCATGACGGCCAACTGATTGAACCCTACCGAACAAAGAAGGCATTTGTTGCTCGGTCTTGGGGTTACGGTTAGGGACAAGATCCCAATCAGCATCCACCAATGGTATAAGCCTAAGAACGAAGACCCTGAGGTGTCTTGTGTCAATGATATGCAGAAAAATGATCTTTGGAATGAGCTGAAGTCAAATTTTACCCTACCGCTAGAGGATGATACGGAGAAGCCAGTAATAGAGCCATTAATCAAGTCTTTTTCTCTTAAGAAGATGGCAGAAATATTCAGGAATTGGAAGAAAGAACTCAATACGTATGTCGAAAAAAATGAGACACCAGAATTCAAGGGCAAATATGAGAAGATCAGAGATGACTGGCCCGCATTTGTGGCCTACAAGACATCGGAAAAGAGTAAAAAGATGTCGGCGACAAACAAGAGAAATGCTGCGAAGAAGAAGCTTCACCATCGCACGGGGTCAGGTGGCTACCTCGTAGCCCGACCTAAGTGGGCCAAGGCTGAGATTGATCTGCTTCATAAAGGGAACGAACCGAGAGACAATGAACTGGCCAGACCGTTGCCGGACTTGGTTCTTCGGGGCCGGCGGATCCTTGAACCCTATAACAGGGAAGTGCATTTGGACGGACGAACAATTGGACATACCAGTCAAGAGGCTTAAGCATTATATCAACGCAGCGCAACAAGGGAAGTTCGTTCCAGACAGGGAGAAGGACGAGCTCACAATGGCCCTCGGGAATCCTGAGCACCACAGGCGAGACACGAGGCACGCCAGCTCCGTTTCGTGGAAGGCTGGATTTCGGACGCGAGGGGTTACAAAACCCATGAGAGGAGGAAGAAACTGGAGCAGAGCCTAATGCAGGCGCTGCACGAAAGGGTAATGGGGCTAGAGGAACGAGAAGAGGAACGAGAAGCAGCAGATCACAACAAACGACCGGCCGAAGCTTCCCCCGAAGCTACCCCGCCATCTCAGCGGAGAAGCAGCGTGGCTTCCACCGAGCTGCTTCAGCCAGAGCAGCATGCCTTGACGGCTCCTGCCAGCTATCCCGTGGATGCTATCACGGATGCTGAAAATTGCCACCTTATGGCGCAATGGAGCAATTTGAAGGTCAAGGCGGCTGTTGGCTCTGTTATCCTACTAAACCCGACTCAACTTTTCACTGCCGGCCGATTCCAGAAGGATATGCTAAGGTGATGGTCGATGAAATAATGGAGGGATTTGAGGACCTCCGGCTTGACCACCCTACCGGTGAAGGGGAGTATCGGCTGGGTTCTGCTCTGAAGACTCCATGCCTATGGCGGAAGGATCTCATCAACCTTCCGAACTGGGCGCCTCCGCCTCCTCCTCCTCCGCGAAGTCAGGGCACTCCGCCTCCTCCACCGCCTCCTCCTCCGGCGAGTGACGATCAGGGCACTCGGCCTCCTTCTCCGGCGCGTGGCGGCACTCCGCCTCCTTCTCCGCCTGCGCCGGCGCGCCCGAGCAGCCAGCCTCCTCCTTCTCCGCCTCATCAGCAAGGGCGGAAGAGACCCGCCGCCGCTCCGGCTGCTCCGGCGCGTCGTAGTCCTTCTCCTCCGCCTCGTAAGCAAGGAAAGAAGACATCCGCTCCGTCTGCTCTGCCGGCGTCTAGCAGTACAACCAAAGGCGGGAGGAGATACAGATTCGGTCCTTCTCTGAAGACTCCAGAGAAGTTACCGTACAAGAGGAGCGAGGAGGAAAATGCGAAGATCGCGCAGACCGAAGTGGATGACTGGTTTCAAGGGTTGAAAGCAAAGAGACATCCACCTCCGGAGGAGAAGGTAGATCCGGTCAAAGCGAAGCGCACTCTGGCTGCCCTGACAAAACCACCCAAGTCTCCGCCGAAAGGCAACTATGAGCGCATTATTGGAAAGGCATTTGCCAAAGCAGAGAGGTCGGGAAGTACTGTCAGTGATCAAAGGATGAAAGAACGACGAGCTGGGAAACAAATTGCCCAGCTCGGCGAACAAGCGAAGCAATCGTGCCCCCCGCTCAAGGTGCCTGCTAGCGACATCGTCGATCCGAGGATGGTGCCCGGTTATGGCAATCCTGCAGATTACCTGCCCGACGATGTACATTATGATTTCTTGGAGGTGCAGATACAAAGATACGAGTACGGGAAGCCTCTCGTCAAAGATGAAAGCTCTCTATCAACGATGATGCGAAGATTGCATGATTGGTACATGAAAACCTGCAAAGAGTCCGAGGAGGAGTACTTTGTATGTGAGAGTTAAAAGGAGCATGACCTCCTTGGAATTGAACTGTTGCCTATTCCATTTGAGGAGTTCTATCAGTTTTTCAATCAATTGGCCCTCGATAAAGCAACGGTCACCTGCTACTGTCTGTAAGTAGTACTACTTCATCATTAAGTATCTCTATATAACTCAGCTCTTTCATTGCATGTATTTATAAATATCCTCACTATATTATGCAGATTGAAGATCATGAAATGAAGAAAAGACAAGTGGGTGATATTGGGTTCATTAACACATATCTCATAGATGCAAATGAGGTTAAATATCGTGCCGACGAAACCGAGGCCAACTTGCTACGATCGTTGGAAATAAATGAACACAAAAATATAATACTCTTTCCTTACAACTACAAGTGAGTGTTACTGTCTTGTGGCATATTCGGTTTCCCTTATTAGTCGAGGTTATAGTAATGTAATATTGATGAGTTATGCATGCGTGCGCAGCTACCACTATATTCTCCTAGAGATTAAGCTTGAGCAGGGAGTAGTAACTGTCTTAGACTCGAGACGAACAGATCCCAAGGAGTATGCGGACATGACTGAAATGCTCGAGAAGTAAGTTAAATTGATCATTATCCACCATATCAGCAACTTTGTTCATTTCTGATATCAAGTAATTGTTTTCTTTGTATGGCAGGGCTTGGGGAAAATTCACCAAAAAAGCTCCGGGACTACCGAAGAAGCTGCAATTTAGACACCAGTAAGTACTATATAGTAGCATATTCCACGTGCATCTCCTAGTGATTCAAGCGCTAGTTTCATCAATACCATTTAGAATGCTTGCTAATTATCAGTTTGATTGACCTCTGTTTCTTGTAAAGTGGTTGTGGCAGGAACAAGGGAATGATTTCTGTGGATACTACGTTTGCGAGTCCATCCGCCACACGACCTGTGAGCGGGGCTACCCCGACAAACCATATGAAGTGCGTAAATAAACATATTCACAATTTTATTTTATTACCATCATTTGTGTTGAGTTTCATTCATTCATATATATATGTATTGACCCCTTCTTAAAATTAGATGTTTCGGATGCGGGATGAACTACTAGCACCAGATCGCTCGCGAAGCAATTCAAGAGGAATTGGCGGCATTCTTTCTTGACCACGTGATCGCTGAAGGCGGAGAATACTATGTGGACCACGCGTCCGTATTGTAAAAGATAATTATTGTATATATGTAGCCGGTAGTGTCGGATAGATATACGAGAACATGTTGATCGACCAATCTCTCGGAGAAGGAGAGGTCGTCGATATCAATTCTCTCAGTATGCATATATGTTCATGACGATCTTCTGTTTGCTTAATTACTAGCTAGCTAGCGTGTCTAGCTAGTCCTCTCTATACGTATGTATAGTACGTAGCGTCGATAGCACAATATATGAAACACCTAAATTAATTAGCTAGCTATAGCACAATATATGAAACACCAAAATTAACCCCCCAAAACACCCCAACCCCCCCCCCCCCCTTTCAAAAAAAACAAAAACCACAGCCATAGAAATGCTGACGCGTGGATGCCTATTAGTCCCGGTTGGTGCCACCAACCGGGACCAAAGGCCCTCCTGCCTGGGCTCTGCGGACAGGCCACGTGGAGGCCCATCAGTCCCGGTTCTGGATTGAACCGGGACTAAAGGGCCAGGGTATTAGTACCGACCCTTTAGTCCCGGTTCATGAACCGGGACTAACGGCCCTCACCAACCGGGTCAATAGGCCCCTTTTCTACTAGTGCATGGGGTGCTCTAGATTGGGAGTTTGGCTAGGTAAGCACGACCAGTAGTGCTGTTTTGGGTCGTGGTGGTGGTGGTGACAGCGTGCATGATGATGACAGAAGACGATGACGATAATGACGATGATGATGTACATTTTTTGGTAGCTAGGTCATCAAAATTGATAATGTCGTGTATATTCTCATGAGGTGCTATATAGTAATCCCACATGGTGATGGTGAACTTGCGGTGATAGGATCACACCATATTTTTGGATGTTTCGGTAGGATGATACCATATTCAGTAAATGTTGGGTACGTAGTCTTTATGTGGGAGTGAATGTATTTTTCAAAAAGGTTTTTCTAAGTCTCAAACGCTTGAAATTTCTTAGATATCAATAGAATTAGAAAAGTGTAACTTATTTCCTTGAGCAGTGCAACTTGCACTTTCCTAGAAAAGTGCAAGTTGCATTTTTTTTCACTATACTAAATTTATAGTTTTCTGAATTAATCGGGACTTAAGATAAAATTCTCCATCCAATTGATCCCATAATTGTTGCCCTGATTATATAACTTTAAGCAATGATGTGATAAATTTAATTTGAATCCATGAACATTTTCTTTCTCATTCATAATAACAGTTCTCCTCCACGAGCTATTTTTTTATTCCAAAAATTATTTGAACTATATTGTATAGACTAATGAAATTGTGATTCTATGTTTTAGAGTCTACTTCCACCTAGACTATATTTCTTTTGTTTCTTGAGATGTAAGATCTGGAGAAGCTGATGTAATTCTAAACATCAAGCTAATTAAGGATGAGAGTGGGATTACCTTAACTCAATCTCACTACGTTGAGAATGTCTGGAGTCGGCTTGGTTTTATCGATAGCAAGACTTCTCCTACACCTTATGATCCTAGTGTGACACTTCAAAAGAACATGAAAGAAATGAAAGATCAACTAAGATACTCTCAAATTATCGATTCACTCATGCTTTTAGCTAGCGCAACATGGCCAAATATTGTGATCTCTCGCGACAAAAATTAGCATTCACCTTAAGCTCATGAAACACAATTTCCCAAAAACAATAGAATTGTTTGTCTGTTGTCTTATGATGATTTGCTGAGTGGTTTTATAGTGGTGAGGAGACTTATCTTCTTAATTAATCGATGAGGCAAAACTAGTGCCTCCGTTTTGGATATTACGGAAATTTCTAATGGAACTCGAGCTCCATGGAGCCCTTAATTTGAAAAATTCAAAACTCAAACTTTTAGATTTAAATAATCTGAAAAAATCACTCTAAAATATCCAAATATTTTCAACGTGAGCTACACAAAAATGACAAAATCAAGTAATTCTAGCACTTGTACTACTATAAAAGTATATGATTTTGTATTTTGTATAGCTCACCCACGTATTTCATGATGAATTTGCATACAATCTAGTATGCACCTATAAGTACTTGTGTATTGATCTTATTGAAACTTAGGAAGTTGATATTTGAAAATTCCAGGCTCCATGGAGCCCAAGCAAAAAATCCACTCTCCTCATATATTACCCTTATATAAAAGAGGGAATAGTTAGATCTAATCTTCATCCCTCTTTTTGGCGGGTAGATCTGATCACCATCCTGATGTCCTTTAGAATTCATGAAATTTTGTGAAGGCGATGTCACGAAGCAAAAGACAACAAAGGTCCTGGAAAAACGTTTTATATAAAATGATAAGATCACACGTTTTATAACTACTTCGTTGTAAAACTCCCCTATTGGATAAGTACACAACGAAAATTTAGAAGAAATCCCATCCAGATAACCACCTTGCTGAATACAGTACTTGAATTACACTTTGAAGACAGACAAGTCACACGCTAGATGGACCGATTTAAATTTGTCTTAATATGCATCCATAGATCACAGGGAAATATGATCGACTCTAGCTTTTATATTAAAACGAAGAAAGTAGAGGATTCGAACAATCGAACTTAACGAAATAACTTAAAAACATTTCCTAATTCACTTCAGAACGCAACCCGTAATTCTAGAGCCTCAGGGTCAGATCAATCCCGTCGGCACTCTCTTCCCTATCCACCGCACGCACACCTTGCTGGTCTCCACGGTGACCTCCATCTCGAGTCCCACGGTAGCCGCGGGTCACACGCGCCGACACAGCAGATGACGGTTGAACCAGAGCAAGCCTGGTACCAGTATGCCATTGCCACTGCAGCGAAGGAGGCATGAAGCTGACCAAGGGGTAATGGACGGCAAACAGATTCTCATGGAGGTAAGCTCTGCCCAAGGCGGTGGTGTCCTCGGATGAAGCCCAGATGCGCGCCGACGACGACGCGGGAGGACGGTCTATGCGTGCTTTCTTGTTGACGGGGCCGGGTGGCGCCCACAAGTGCCTGTGCACCGCCTGGTGCCCAGACCGCCCCTGCACGGTGGTAAACGTGCGCGGGCAGTACTCGCACTTGAACCTGGCCTTCTGCACCTCGTTGCTGGAAGTCGATGACGCCGTGCGAGACAACGTTTGGCTCATGTACCCTTCCTTGCCATCCTCGGCACGGGTGGCCAGCGGCAGGGACTTGTCGTTGTCGGCAGGGAAGGTGGACACGGAGGAACCAGAGCACTCCATTTTTGCAGATGCTCCAGATGAGACGTACTACTGATCTTGTTGTGTGCTTCGGCTGCTTGCTTGCAGTACTCCACGGTGGAGGTTTTATAGTTACGGAGCAGGATGTGGGATTGGCTAAGATTGGAAGAAAACATGCTGGTGGCGTTATTTCTAGCAGTGCAATCATTCTCATAATTCTCTACAATTACTCGTATATTTATGGGATCCCAATTAAATGTATTTTCTTTTATATTTTATTTTTGGATTGATTGAAATGTATTTTCCCTTGATGACGATAGGAATTCAATTTGCATCTCTTTTGGTTTTGGGCCACTAGAGGCCCAGTTTTGTTTCGTCCAATTTCCCGTTCCGGCCAACGTGCTAGAACGGTCCATTATTTAGTAGCCCATTGTAGCCAAAGCTCATTTTTAAGTGGGCCAGTAAATCCACAACCGATATATATCAAGCACATGCAATAATTTTGGAGAAATGGTCTAGAAAGTTACTTAAAATTATTACATAATCTCGTAAATATATAATTAAGTTACAAAATGTGTTTACACATAAAATTATGACATATATCTAAGAGCTCAGGAAACGACAAGTTCACCAACAGAATCACCATTTCGACGGAGATTTGAGAAGGGGGTTTACCCTAGGCATTTGCATACCAGAAGCGAGAGAATATGACCAATCAACTCTTGCTTCTTTCTGACTTCCTCCGTCTCTTATTTTGTTTTGATGATCACCTGCATGTTTTCCTTTTCGTTGCTTCCTCGAGATGTTGGCTGCATCTCATAACCCAGCTTCACCTGTCTTTTAGCCAGTAGTTGACCCTCGAGAACTTTAGCAGTTGGTGACTTTGACGATTGCATCTAATCTACCATTATGCGGGCATGTGCATGTGGCACTCCTCTAGGAGGTTACCTTGGAAATGACCTCAAATCCCTAGTTGCGGCATGTATACGGGGAAGTAGACAATTAAGAGGTAATGCTATGTGAAGGATCGCCCACCGTGGTAGATTACTCAATCACCTAACCATGTGGCAGGGAGCCAACTACTACAAGTGGTCGATAGTTTAACGCAATTAAACGTCATCAAGTACTGCCATGTAAATTATTATTATTTTGGCGGGGTAAAAAAAGTTTTATTCCTCAGAAATTGTGTTACAGTTCGCTAAAACAAGATGCGTGATACTGTCTAGAACACGGCGCAACCAACAGGCGGTGCTACCTCCAGAGCGACCAATATTAGATAGACTATGAGCAACCCTATTTTGGTGACGATCAATCTTCTGCGGAATAAAACCACGCGATTCCAGAAGCTTCTTGATTTCTATCATGAGATGTCCATATGCAGATATGTGGAGAGAGTCATCCGTCAGCGCCGCCACCACGATATAGTCATATAGCTATCAGATTAAATCACTATAGGAAGATCAGATTGTTGCACACTGAATGAGACTCCTTCCAGGACAGCACTGATTTCAGACTCAAGGGCATCCTTGCATTGAAATAAATAGCGATAGGCGGAGAAGATGATTGCGCCTTCCGAATTTCTTAGTATCATACCTGAACCTGCCTGCCCGGACTCCTTGACAAAAGCTCCATCCACCGATAAGGCCACCCATCCCAGAGGTGGTTTTGGCCATGGATTAATTTGCTTCTGAATGAGAACCGAACTGCATGGCGTGTCAACTACACGCATCTTCCCTTTGATTATATCTTCCATACCATACCTTTGAGCTTGGCTATATGAACTTAAGTAGCTTAGGAGGAACGACCTTGAGATCTCTGGTGGTGGAATCATCTTGTCATGAAGCATATCATTGCGCAGACTCCAAATCCGCCATAGCAAGATAATAATCATAGCACGAACTTCCTCGTGATCGGCCAGGATGCCGAACAGCCATTCCTTGCCCGTATCCACAAGCTTCTCCTCCGGTAGCGGCCAGACTTGGCGCATCAATTCCCAAAGCTCCAGCGATCTTGGGCAGATTACCAGTGCATGGAATGTATTGTCCTCCGTCTCTCCGCATTCCCGACATGCAGCATGCACTGGGATATGGTGTCTTGCTTTGCATTCATTTGTTGGCAGCGCATCTACAGCCACTCTCCACGCAAAGGAACGCATTTTGTTTGGAACTCTGGCCTGCCAAATAAAATTCCAGCAGGGACTGTCTCCCTCGGGCCTCACGCTGCAAGCTCCATTGCCATGCATTTGCACGAGATCTTGCATGGCCAGGTGGTAAGCGGATTTGACACTAAACTGGCCGTACTTTCCAGGGAACCAGGATAGAAAATCCTCCTCTTGACTTGGGGAGGTTCTAATCGCTCTAATTACTTGCACATCTGCTGGGATAAAGAAGTTGTTCAGTAGCTCTATATCCCACCTCCCATTGTCCTGGATAAAATCTGACACTTTATTAGCCGACATCGCCCTTTAGCAGAAATTGGCCTCAAGGATGGGCCTCTTGGAACCCATGAATCCCGCCAAACTTTAATCATTTTTCCGTTGCCAACTCGCCAAATCATGCCCTTCTTAATTAGTTCCAAACCATGTTCAATGACGCGCCATACATTACCAGTAAACACCGTGCCAACCAATAAGCCCATGGGGTAATATTTTGCTCTGAGTAGCCGTGCAACCAAGCTTTCTGGATTCATAAGAAGTCTCCATGCTTGCTTGGCCAAAAGGGCCTGGTTGAAAGCCCTCATATCTCTAAAACCCATGCCCCCATAGACTTTGGCAATATCATTTTATCCCATGCCATCTTCCTCTTTCCGCTTGACACCCCACTAGTATTGCCTAATGAGGCGAGTCAATTCATCGCAAACTGACAGGGGTAGCTTGAACACACTCATAGTATATGTAGGTATTGCTTGTGCTACTACCTTTATTAGAATTTCCTTGCTGGCCATAGACATATATTTCTCACTCCAATCTACTAGTCTTTTATGAAGTTTCGCTAGCAAGGGCTGCAAAATACCCTTACTCATTCTGCCTTCTGGAACCGTAAGTCAAATACTTGGGGTCAAACACCTCCTGTGTTATATCAAGAATGCTCTTGATTTCATCTGAAATTGATACTTGACAATTGTCAGAGAACAAGATGGAACACTTGGCCGGGTTTATAAGTTGTCCCGTCGCACTTGCATACGTGCTCAACACCTCTTTGACAATCATAGCTTGGTCAGATCTCACTTTAAAGAAAAGGAGTCTATCATCTGCAAACAATAGATGGGATATTGCCGGAGCCATTTTGCAGATCTTCAAAGCTTTCAACCCCTCATCACGTATAGCTTTATTGAACAAAGAAGAGAGTGCATCAGCCACAAAAAGGAATAAAAAAGGGGATAGAGGGTCACCCTGTCGAAGACCACGAGAAGGTGAGAATTGATCCAGGAGCTTCCCATTAAACTTGAGAGAGTACTTGACAAATTTCACACACACCATTATACCCAAGTAGAAGAAAATCCCCATTTAAGCAATGCTCTCTCAAGAAATCCCAGTCCACTCTATCGTAAGCTTTTGAGAGATCCAATTTATATGAACAATACGAATCCTCCTGATGCGAGGTTTGAATATGATGGATACACTCAAAGGCGATGATAGTATTATCAGATATTAACCGACCTGGGATGAACGCGCTCTGATGTTCAGAGATTAAATTCGTCAGCAAGGGACGGAGACGGTTAACCAAGCACTTCGACACTACCTTATAAACCACATTACATAGGCTTATTGGTCGGAAATCCTTCAAATCCTCTGGCGATGAGACTTTAGGAATCAGAACAATTGTCGTGTCGTTAACACCGGGTGGCATATAACATGTGGAGAGAAATTCCAACACTACGGCGGTAATGTCGTTCTTCAGAACTTCCCAATTGCGCTGAAAACACCGAGCCGGGAAACCATCAGGCCCAGGTACTTTCATTGGACCGATCTGGAATAAGGCATTTGCAACTTCCTTCTGAGAGAAGGGGGCATCCAGGGAGTCATTCATTTGCTGAGTTACTTTTGCCTCAATACACCCAAGAAGCCCATCTAGATCAAGAGTTGGGTCCTTGGTAAAAAGTTCCTGGAAGTATGAGTTCGCCATAAGCTCCACCGTGCTTGGTGAAGAACACCACGATCAATTATCTTTACGTGAGACGATGGATTAAATTCTTCCTCGCCTCCAAACCGCTTTCCTATGAAAATATTGTGTGTTTCGGTCTCCTTCCTTAAGCCACATGATCCTAGATCTTTGCAACCACATCATTTCTTCTCTATAAAGCAGCTCGTCCAGCATATACATCTTCTCTTTAATAGCCGACATGTCTGCATTATTGATCTGGAGCGTTTCCAATTCAGCTCTTAGAGCATCAATCTGCTTCGAAACTTGACCGAAGTGTATTTTGCTCCACTCCCGCAGGTCCTTCATTACATCCTTTAAGTTTGCTACAACCTCACCCAGGTTGCGAGCGCTCCATTTGGTCCATGCTTTTGCGATGACTCCTGGTAGCGCAGCATGTCGCTCCCACATGATCTTGTACCTACTGCCGCTGCTTCCTCTTTTATCTGTCTCCAAGGTTTCAACTTCAAGGAGCAGGGGCAGTGATCCGAAGCCGGTGACGTTAGATGTTTAACTCGCGCGTTGGGAAACAGATCCCTCCATGCCTCATCAGCACAGCATCTGTCCAACCTCACCTGGACATTTCTTCCAGCAACCTGGTTGTTATTGTATGTATAAGGCATTCTAGTGAACCCCAAGTCAATCAATTCACAGAGTTGCAGGCACTCCCGAAATGCTTCCATCTGAGATGAGCTGCGTTCCGTCCTTGAAAGGTGCTCGTGTTTCCACATGCATTCATTATAATCAACACAAACTACCCAAGGGACATTCGACAAAGATCGAAGCCGAGTTAGGTGAACCCACATGAGCCTGCGGTTTTCCACTCTAGGTTCCCCGTAAGCAAACACTAGTAGAAAATAGGGCTTTGGTCCAGGCCGGGTAAGCCCATTAATGTTGGTTCACTCACGAACCGGGACCCATGGGGGCATCGGTCCTGGTTCGTGAGGCCAGGGGGCCGACCGGGCCTCGGGGGACAATGGTCTCAGTTCGTCTGGCCCCTTTGGTCCTGGTTCCAAACACAAACCGGGATCAATGGGCCTCGCTCCTGGCCCACAACCATTGGTCCCGGTTGGTGGCTGAAACCAGGACCAAATGGGCTCCTTTAGTCCCGGTTCTAGCCACAAACCGGGACCAAAGAGATGCCTATATATACCCCCTTGCCCGCGAGCAGAGCAATGGAGTGCTCTGTTTTTCTGGCCGGCCGTGGGAGAGCTTTGTGGTGCTCTAGCTCACCTTCTATGCACATGAGGTGTTCGATGAAATGCCCGAGCTACTCTTAAGCTTTCTCCTCTCGAAGCTCCTTGTCCAAGCTCCATTTTCCTCAAGATTTGTCTAGGTTTGGTGGTTCGTCATGTCCCGTCCCTGTCCTCACCGCCGTTGATCGCCCATGCCGATCTCTTCGCCGGCACCACCGTGCTGAGCCTCTTGATATTATCTTCTTTCTAAAAGAAAAAAGTACTTACTTATATGATTTAGATAGATACTTGTGTAATTTTCTTATTTTATTATTGTTTGTTATTATATAGTGTGATGGTTTTGGTATCCGCCTCTGTCGGCCCTCGTCCTGTCTATGATTTGGATGTGGTATATTTATTATCTTTTATAACTATTTGTTTCATTTAGTGTTTATGACAATTATGCCGACCAACGTGACATAATTTTTTTTTCTAGGAGGTATGTGAACCGGAAATTCCAACCGACCCTATTGTCGAGAGGTTAAATTTAGTTGAAGAAGAAAACAATTACTTGAACAAAAATTTGAAAAAAAATGAGGAGAAGATGATATTGAAGTTGCATGTTGCGGATGTCGTCGATGATCACAAGATCAAGATGGATGCAATGCGCTTGAAGATTAGAAAGATTAGAAAATATGCCATTCATACTGAGGCTTGGTATCATTATGTCGTTGGATGAATTGTTAACTTAGTTGGGATTATGATTGCATTTCTTGTTGCATTGAAATGTTTTAGATAGTTTCAATGTATGGTTTAATTAGATGATCCGGAGAGCTATATGTCGTTCAATGAGAACTATGTATGTACTTTGGTTTTAATGTGATGATGAACTTCTATTAATTTGGTCACTTCTATATTCATGATGTTCTGTAATGGTTTTTGACACACTTAATTATATATAATGCACGCAGATGAACCGGCAATGGATGTACGGTAACAGACGAACCTCCGGGTACATTAAGGGCGTGCATAATTTTCTCAAAGTGGCTGAGGCAAACAAGCAAAATGGTTTATGTGTTGTCCATGCCCTATATGTGGGAATAAGAAGTCTTACTCTGTCCAGAAAATCCTTAACACCCACCTGCTTTATAAGGGTTTCATGCCACACTATAATATTTGGACCAAGCACGGAGAAAGAGGGGTTATGATGGAAGCCACCAAAGAAGAAGAGGATGATGACAACTATGTGCCCCTTGAATACAGTGATGCTGCAACGGGGAAGCTCAAGATCAGAGGAACTGCACGATGTGCCCGATGATGATCTTCGCCGGGTCATTGTTGATGCAAAGAGACAATGTGAAAGTGAAAAGGAGAAGTTTAAGTTCGATCGCATGTTAGAGGATCACAAAAAAGGGTTGTACCCCAATTGCGAAGATGGCAACACAAATCTCGATACCACATTGGAATTGCTACATTGGAAGGCATAGAATGGTATACCTGACAAAGGATTTGAGAAGCTACTGAAAATATTAAAGAAGAAGCTTCCAAAGGATAACGAATTGCCCGACAGTACGTACGCAACAAAGAAGGTTGTGTGCCCTCTAGGAATGGAGGTTCAGAAGATGCATGCATGTCCTAATGACTGCATCCTCTATCGCGGTGCATACGAGGATTTGAACACATGCCCGGTATGCGGTGCATTGCGGTATAAGATCAGACGAGATGACCCTGGAGATGTTGATGGCGGGCGCCCTAGGAAGAGTCATGCCAAGGTGATGTGGTATGCTCCTATAATTCCATGGTTGAAACGTCTGTTCAGAAAAAAAGAGCAAGCCAAGTTGATGCGATGGCATAGAGAGGACCGTAAAAAAGAAGGGAAGTTGAGAGCACCCGCTGACGGGTTGAAGTGGAGAAACATCGAGAGAAAGTGGGGGGGGGGGGAGGGACTTTGCAGGTGACGCAAGAAACGTATGGTTTGGAATAAGCGTGGATGGCATTAATCCTTTTGGGGAGCAGAGCAGCAATCATAGCACCTGGCCCGTGACTCTATGTATCTATAACCTTCCTCCTTGGTTGTGCATGAAGCGGAAGTTCATTATGATGCCAGTTCTCATCCAAGGACCGAAGCAACCCAGCAATGACATTGATGTGTACCTAAGGCCATTAGTCGAAGAACTTTTACAATTGTGGAATGGAAAAGGTGTACGTGTGTGAGATGAGCACAAACAGCAGGAATTTGACCTACATGCACTGTTGTTTGTAACCATCAATGATTGGCCTGCTCTCAGTAACCTTTCAGGACAGACAAACAAGGGATACCACGCATGCACGCACTATTTCGATGACACCAAAAGTATATATCTGGACAAATGCAGGAAGAATGTGTACCTGGGGCATCGTCGATTTCTTCCGACCAACCATCAATGTCGAAAGAAAGGCAAGCATTTCAAAGGCAAGGCAGATCATCGGAAGAAGCCCACCGTCCGCATCGGTGATCACATACTTTCTATGGTCAATGATTTACAAGTAATCTTTGGAAAGGGTCTCGGCGGACTATCTGTTCTGAATGACGCTGAGGGACGTGTACTCATGTGGAAGAAGAAATCTATATTTTGGGGCCTACCCTATTGGAAAGACCTAGAGGTCCGCTCTGCAATCGACGTGATGCTCGTGACGAAGAATCTTTGCATGAACCTGCTAGGCTTATTGGGCGTGTATGGGAAGACAAAAGATACACTGGAGGCACGGGAGGACCAGCAACATGTGCACGAAAAAGATGGCATGCCTCCAAAGCAGTATGAAGGTCCTGCTAGCTACGCTCTTACCAAAGAAGAGAAGGAAATCTTCTTTGAATGCCTGCTCAGTATGAAGGTCCCGTCTGGCTTCTCGTCCAATATAAAGGGAATAATAAATATCCTAGAGAAAAAGTTCCAGAACCTAAAGTCTCATGACTGCCACGTGATTATAATGCAACTGCTTTCGGTTGCATTGAGGGGGCTTCTAACAGAAAACGTTTGATTAGCCATTGTGAAGCTATGTGCATTCCTCAATGCAATCTCTCAGAAGGTGATCGATCCAGAAATCCTACCATGGTTTTGGAGTGATGCGGCGCAATGTCTTGTTAGTTTCGAGCTGGTGTTTCCACCATCCTTCTTCAATATCATGACGCACGCCCTAGTTCATCTAGTCGACAAGATTATCGTTCTGGGCCCTGTATTTCTACAAAATATGTTCCCCTTTGAGAGGTTCATGGGAGTCTTAAAGAAATATGTTCGTAACCGCGCTAGGCCAGAAGGAAGCATCTCCATGGGCCATCAAACAGAGGAAGTCATTGGGTTTTTTGTTGACTTCATTCCTGGCCTTAAGAAGATTGGTCTCCCTCAATCATGGTATGAGGGGAGACTGGATGGAAAAGGCACGCTAGGAGCAGACTCAATAATATGTAGGGACGGGCATTCTTGGTCTCAAGCACACTACATAGTTCTACAGAATTCTACCTTGGTGACCCCGTATGTCGATGAACACAAGAATATTCTGCGCTCCAAACACCCACAGCAGTGTGACGACTGGATTACATGTGAACACATCAGGACTTTCGGCAGTTGGTTGCAAACACGTGTCATGGGTGAGAACACTGTTTCTGATGAGCTGTACTCGTTGGCCAGGGGACCATCTTCGACTGTATTGACTTACAAAGGGTACGAGATAAATGGGAATATATTTTACACGATCGCCCAAGATCAAAAGAGAACCAACAAAAACAGCAGTGTCCGCTTTGATGCAGCAACCAAGAAGGGAAAGGACACATATCATTGTTACATAGTGGACATATGGGAACTTGGCTATGGACATGATTTTAAGGTCCCTTTGTTTCAAAGGCAAATGGGTCAATCTGTCAGAGGAGGAGGCAGGTAGACCCACAAAGACGGAATGATAACAGTGGATCTGAACAATCTTGGGTACACAGATGAACCATTCGTACTAGCCAATGATGTGGCGCAGGTTTTCTATGTGAATGACATGTCTACGAAACCGAGAAAAAGAAAAGATAAGGAAGCGAATACATCATACGATGAGCCAAATCGCCACATAGTTCTTTCAGGAAAAAGAAACATTGTAGGATTGGAGGGCAAGACAGACATGTCTGAAGATTATGAAAAGTTTCATGAAATTCCTCCCTTCAAAGTCAAGGCTGACCCAAGCAGCCTATTAAACGATGAAGATTATCCATGGTTACGGCGCAATAAGCAAAGGACACAAGCGAAGAAAAAGTGAAGACTTTCTCTCCACAGCTATTATGATGATGCCTTTGATCTAGAATATCACTGCAGTTACATGTGAAGAAATGAAATGCCTTTTGTAACAGATGAGTTTCCGTCCGAAACCCTTATACTTCGAAAGAGATTGTCCGTTTTGTACACGAAGTGTATCCAGTTTTTGCCGTAACCCTCTCAACTTTTTAGCACATGCTATGTGGGTGAAATGATGATACCATGCCAACTTTCAACCTTTTCACAGTTCATTTGAAGTGCTTTTCAATTTCAGGGTCGTTTAGCTCAAAAAATCAGTAAATGCATGAAAAATACCAAATGAAGTTAGAAAGGGTTGAAAATCGATGATCTGGCTTTGAATGGTGCACTTTGAACACACACAAAGTCTAGAGTTCAAATAAGTTCAAAAAATGAAATCCCTTTGTAATAGATGAGTTTTCGTCCGAAACCCTGATACTTCGAAAGAGATTGTCCGTTTTGTACACGAAGTGCATCCAGTTTTTGCCATAACCCTCTCAACTTTTTAGCACATGCTATGTGGGTGAAATGATGATACCATGCCATCTTTAAACCTTTTAACAGTTCATTTGAAGTGCTTTTTTAATTTTAGGGTCATTTAGCTCAAAGAATGAACTAATAGCAAAAGGAATCAACTAAAAACATTTTATGAACTTCTAGTATTTTTGAAACTAAAATTATAAAAAAATTATGCAACTAAAATTACAAAGTATGTTTTGTTCAAAACATTAATAGCAAAAAGAATTATCATAAATAATTTTTTTCGCTTGAAACTTTAATAGCAAAAGAATTGTCATAAAGAATTTTTGTTACAAACTAAAATAACAAAATATTTTTTGAATATAATGATAGAACACAGTAATATTAAATAGTAGGAAAAGAATCACTCAAAAATATATTTTCATAGTAAATTTATTCACAAACTAGTGATTAACAAAAATATCAAAGAATTCAAATTTAAACTATTCAAATTTGAAAACTAATGGCACTAACAGAAAGTTTATAATTTTTATGAACTAACAGCAAAAAGAATTTTAAAAAATAAAGCAAAAAACAAAAGAAAATATATAATGCAAAAAACAAAACAAAAAACTGTAAAAAAAAAAAAAATGCCGCCTACTGGGCCACCACGGCCTGGATACGACTAGAAACCCAACCAGCCAGGTGGGCCAGGATTCAGGCCTGCAGAAGGCCCAAGAGGGCCCACAGGCATAGCAGTGTGCGATTAGGCCCTTAGGCCTGCAGTTCAGAGGAGTTCGAGAGAGAGGGCGGGGCAGAGCTTATAAACTTGGTCTATTTTTTCTGTAGTATATATATGAAAACTTGGTCAATTTTTTCTGAATTAATCGGGACTTAAGATAAAATTCTCCATCCAATTGATCCCATAATTGTTGCCCTGATTATATAACTTTCACTTAATGATGCGATGTGACAAAAATTAGCATTCACCTTAAGCTCATGAAACACAATTTCCCAAAAACAATAGAATTGTTTGTCTGTTGTCTTGATGATGATTTGCTGAGTGGTTTTATAGTGGTGAGGAGACTTATCTTCTTAATTAATCGACGAGGCAAAACGCTTGCCTCCGCTTTTGGATATTATGGAAATTGCTAATGGAGCTCGAGCTCCATGGAGCCCTTAATTTGAAAAATTCAAAACTCAAACTTTTAGATTTAAATAATCTGAAAAAATCACTCTAAAATATCCAAATATTTTCAACGTGAGCTACACAAAAATGACAAAATCAAGTATTTCTAGCACTTGTACTACTATAAAAGTATATGATTTTGTATTTTGTATAGCTCACCCACGTATTTCATGATGAATTTGCATACAATCTATTATGCACCTATAAGTACTTGTGTATTGATTTTATTGAAACTTAGGAAGTTGATATTTGAAAATTCCAGGCTCCATGGAGCCCAAGCAAAAAGTTCACTCTCCTCATATATTACCCTTATATAAAAAGAGGGGAATAGTTAGATCTAATCTTCATCCCTCTTTTTTTGGCGGGTAGATCTGATCACCATCCTGATGTCCTTTAGAATTCATGAAATTTTGTGAAGGCGATGTCACGAAGCAAAAGACAACAAAGGTCCTGGAAAAACGTTTTATATAAAATGATAAGATCACACGTTTTATAACTACTTCGTTGTAAAACTCCCCTATTGGATAAGTAAACAACGAAAATTTAGAAGAAATCCCATCCAGATAACCACCTTGCTGAATACAGTACTTGAATTACACTTTGAAGACAGACAAGTCACACGCTAGATGGACCGATTTAAATTTGTCTTAATATGCATCCATAGATCACAGGGAAATATGATCGAGTCTAGCTTTTATATCAAAACGAAGAAAGTAGAGGATTCGAACAATCGAACTTAACGAAATAACTTAAAAACATTTCCTGATTCACTTCAGAACGCAACCCATAATTCTAGAGCCTCAGGGTCAGATCAATCCCGTCGGCACTCTCTTCCTGATCCACCGCGACGCACACCTTGCTGGTCTCCACGGTGACCTCCATCTCGAAGTCCCACAAGAGCCGCTGGTCACACGCTACCGACACAGCAGATGACGGTTGAACCAGAGCAAGCCCGGTACCCGATGCCATTGCCATCAGAGCGAAGGAGGCACGGTTGACCGAGGGGTAATGGACGGCAAACAGATTCTCATGGAGGTAAGCTCTGCCCAAGGCGGTGGTGTCCTCCGACGAAGCCCAGATGCGCGCCGATGACGACGCGGGAGGACGGTCTATGCGTGCCTGCTTGTTGACGGGGCCGGGTGGCGCCCACAGGTGCCTGTGCACCGCCTGGTGCCCGGACCGCCCCTGCACGGTGGTAAACGTGCACGGGCAGTACTCGCACTTGAACCTGGCCTTCTGCACCTCGTTGCTGGCAGTCGATGACGCCGTGCGAGATGACGTTTGGCTCGTGTACCCTTCCTTGCCATCCTCGGCACGGGTGGCCAGCGGCAGGGACTTGTCGTTGTCGGCAGGGAAGGTGGACATGGAGAAACCAGAGGACTCCATTTTTGCAGATGCTCCAGATGAGACGTACTACTGATCTTGTTGTGTGCTTTGGCTACTTGCTTGCAGTACTCCACGGTGGAGGTTTTATAGTTACGGAGCAGGATGTGGGATTGGCTAAGATTGGAAGAAAACATGCTGGCGGCGTTATTTCTAGCAGTGCAATCATTCTCATAATTCTCTACAATTACTCGTGATATTTATGGCCTCCCAATTAAATGTATTTTCTTTTTCTTTTTTCTTTTTTCCTTGGATTGGTTGAAATGTATTTCCCCTTCATGACGATAGGAATTCAATTTGCATCCCTTTTGGTTTTGGGCCACTAGAGGCCCAGTTTTGTTTCGTCCAATTCCCGTTCCAGCCAATGTGCTAGAACGGTCCATTATTTAGTAGCCCATTGTAGCCAAAGCTCATTTTTAAGTGGGCCGGTAAATCCACAACCGATATATACCAAGCACATGCAATAATTTTGGAGAAATGGTCTAGAAAGTTACTTAAATTATTACATAATCTCGTAAATATATAATTAAGTTGCAAAATGCGTTTACACGCAAAATTATGACAGATATCTAAGAGCTTAGGAAATGACAAGTTCACCAACAGAATCACCATTTTGATGCCAGATTACCAAATGTCAGGTGCCGCTTCTTATTTGGCTGGAATTCGTCGCGGCTGCAGTCTAGAGCATAAATAAGTTTGAGTGTTACAAGCAAAATCTCACACTTCACATGCCATTACATTTTTCAGGAAACTACGGTGGGCATTCAGATGCCATTGTTTACTTTATGCTATTTTTCATATTTTTAATTGCTCTGATTTAGAAAGATTGGAAGACTGCCTGCACCTAGCTTAATCAAGCTTTGTTGACAGGCTAAAGAAGAAAATATTAGAGTACTGCTTAGACATTTTTGCATGGTGTCGTCAGTACTGTACGCTTAATTTCTCGAAGAGCTGAAATTGGCAATCAAATTATGCTGCATTGCCGATCAGGAAAGACAAAGTGGCATGCATTCTGCACTCATATCGTCTGACTGCAACACATGTAAGCTTCGTTCATTTATTTTCAATCTGTTCTTTGACCAAGGCTACATTTCAGAGTAGATCACGAATATTTTCTCTCCTAGGCTCCTAGCAGATTTCCAAGATAAACACCTGTTGGGATGCCACTTTAGCATTAATTCACTACGATGACATCCTCTATCATTTCACCTTACTTTCTAACTCGAATCCGAAGATGCAGCCAACGTGTCTTCCTCGTTGAACTGGTTTGTATTATTTCAGGTTGTAACAAGATAGAGAAACACATATTATTTCATTACCAAGGTTATTAAAGGAGAACCTGCGATCGACTTTATTTGGAACATATTATATGTTCTAACATTTGAATTAATTATGATTTTATTATAACTGTAACAAGATAGAGAAACACATATTATGCTGATGAAAGGCGTTGTTCAATCCCTGAGCTAAAGTACTGGTCTGTGATTTTCTGAGTTCCTAGTTTAAATCGTGTACAAACTATGTTGCAAACTACTTTACATTTTTGTGTTTTCTCCATCTAGATACAACCTATTGAATTTTGCTTGACCAATTTCAATTTGTTATTTCTTTCTGTTTCCTGCAACTTTTTGCCCACTATATTATTCAAACTCTATGCACAACCAAATATATTTTAATAGGCATTGGATTGCTCATTCTTAAATAATTTGCAGGGTTGGAATATCTCCATGTTTCTCTTCAGAATATGATCCACTGCATTTATGTTGTTTGTTATACCGTACTCATACTACTATTTGAAACCACATAGTTTTTTAATGTTTGGCTTCTGTACGCTACAATACACTAGATATGTATTAAACCCTTTTATCATACTTCAGTATTTTTTCTTATGTGCATCTTTCCTTCCCTTTATGCTGCTACCAGATTTATGATAAACATTGTCTTTCTCTATATGATTGCTCATTTTTAATGTACTATTCAAATTTTAATTAGTGATCACAATATTTAATACTTATTTTTCTTATTTTGCTATTGTCGATTGTTTCTTTGTAGTGTAAGCAACCATTCTTCTCAAGGGTTCCCGCCGCAACGCGCGGGGTATCATCTAGTTCATATGAACGCACACACGCATACCCTATCCCTATGAATATTTCCGAGAGAATGAGCCGGCATCGGATATTGAGATTTTATGAAGTCACCACACGCGCCTTGCAGTCCATGGAACGTCTTCTCCCACTGAACGAACATCGTCGGAAGCCTGAAATTAATTCAGAAATATTATGAGCACCTGTCAAGTCTAGGGCTTGAACACCTGATGGCTTTCAGCTTGACCTGAAGCTTGGTTGTGAATCATTCATAAGTGTTTCATTTGCTTCCTCAAAAGTTCTTTCTAAAAAAGTGCGTAGGTCCTTGGCTTGGAGAACCAAGCATCTTAGGAGGCGTTTGGTAGCGTGCTAAACACTCAACCAAGCCCGCGCGGTGTAAATATAGCCCATTTGATAGTCTGGTCTGCATACAAATCTTGGTCCTCATGATATTGAAAACATCTCCTAGCTAGGTCCGCTAGGAACGGTCGAATCAGTGTTTCCTCTCAGCCAGGCTCGTGCCGTGTAGGGGGGATGCAGCGCCTAGCTCATGCGAGTAGGGAGATATCGCGAGCGCGCACGCGTCCCCGAAAATGTGGTGGGAGGAATTGGGTCACCTCCCACCGAGTCGGTCGCCTATTGAGCCTCCTTCCGCTCACCACCGAAACCCTTACCACCATCCGCTCCCCTTCGAGCTCTTTGTCCCACCCGGATTCTTCATCGACGAGTAGGTAAGTGGCGCGCCTTCTCTGGCTGATGGTAGATGGCAGCGGCGATTTGTCTTCCTCCTCTTCTCTAACCTGTTCTGCGCCTCCACCCGGCTTCATGATGGGTGTAAGTTAGACCACTCCCTCCTCCCTACTTGTTCGATATGAGATCTGTGAGCATGTAGTAGGAGTACATCTGTGAGCATGTGGTAGCATTGTAGATTGTCGATCTGTGAGCATGTGATGTTGTGGGAGATAGTGGTGATGGATTTGTAGCATGCCAGGTTTTCCTTGTAGACTCAGAAGATGTTTATTTTATTTCCCATGTTGGTTTTGATGATACTATGGTAAATGTGGTACTAGCTTGTGAATCAGAGCATCTATAGTATGCCAGTTTGCATGTAGGGTCGATATGTAGGCGTGGTAGTGTGTTGAACTACATGGTATGCTTTGAGCTTAAAGATCAGTCAATGTGCAGTGTGTTGAACTTCATGATCCATGTGTACTATGCTTACAATTCATTTGTAGTGGTCTTTCTTACTATGAAGGTGTGTTCAACTAGTCATGATGCTAGCGCTTGTAGGACATGAGCACCCAAGACTTTGGTGAGGCCATTGTCTTGTACCAGAACTTCTTGATATCCTATATTGAGGGGCCTCTAGGCATCCAACATTTTTGCTAGCACTACCTAATGTTGTTGTTGTTGCACGTAAGGCAACCATCAAGGCTTGAGAAGACAAAGTTGTCTGACAAGGCGGGCTCGATGAAATGGTAGTCGTTAATGTCCAACTTCATGCTTAAGAAGATGTCTGAGCTCATATCCAGTGGGGTGAGGACAGACAAGGACTTCAAGGAGGTGCACTTGAACTCTGTTGCAAAGACGGTCTTCGAGTTAGTGGGTCCAAGTGTCCAGGCTCAGAGACCTTAGGGCCCATAATGGAATTGGGACACCTCTGCGATCCTATTGGAGTTAGAGCACTACTAAGCTCACATCATGTTAGCTCACATACCACCTGTTAAGCTTCCTAACATGCAAATCACAACTAACCACGTTGTGTTTATTTCCAAGGACCACCCCTAGGATGTTGAGTTTATCAACGCTCCCATCTAGAACTACTTGTAGATGCAGGAGATAGTCTCATATGATTGGCTATCGGCAAGCATACCATGGGTTTTAGTGAGCCTCACGGTTCGCCTACGCATGCATGAGTATCCGGACCTCCCAGAATCAGAGATTATCATCCTTGATGCTCCGTAGAAGGTTACTAGTTAATCATGTTCATGTGATTCATAGGAAGAGGAAGAGGGGTTGCTTGATGGACGAGGAGATGAACGTCTTTAGCAACATGACTAAGGCCATCAAGGAGGTGCCAACTGTCATTAGGAAGAGCAAGCTTGTTGATTTCCACCATTCCTTGTATAGCGCCGGCATGGATCAATGTTGCTTTGGTCAGGAGGCTCTGATGGTGGCTCTTAGCCACCTTCTGTACAACAGGGGCACATGGTCTTGGGCTCGTTCGCATAGGGGAAGAACATGGGGTGCTCTAGATTGGGAGTTTGGCAAGGTAAGCACGACCAGTAGTGCTGTTTTGGGTCGTGGTGGTGGTGGTGACAGCGTGCATGATGATGACAGAAGATGATGACGATAATGACGATGATGATGTACATTTTTTGGTAGCTAGGTCATCAAAATTGATAATGTCGTGTATATTCTCAGGAGGTGCTATATAGTAATCCCGCATGGTGATGGTGAACTTGCGGTGATAGGATCACACCATATTTTTGGATGTTTCGGTAGGATGATACCATATTCAGTAAATGTTGGGTAAGTAGTCTTTATGTGGGAGTGAATGTATTTTTTAAAAGGTTTTTCTAAGTCTCAAACGCTTGAAATTTCTTAGATATCAATAGATTTAGAAAAGTGTAACTTATTTCCCTGAGCAATGCAACTTGCACTTTCCTAGAAAAGTGCAAGTTGCATTTTTTTTCACTATACTAAATTTATAGTTTTCTGAATTAATCGGTACTTAAGATAAAATTCTCCATCCAATTGATCCCATAATTGTTGCCCTGATTATATAACTTTCGCTTAATGATGTGATAAATTTAATTTGAATCCATGAACATTTCCTTTCTCATTCATAATAACATTTGTCCTCCACGAGCTATTTTTTTATTCCAAAAATTATTTGAACTATATTGTATAGACTAATGAAATTGTGATTCTATGTTTTAGAGTCTACTTCCACCTAGACAATATTTCTTTTGTTTCTTGAGATGTAAGATCTAGAGAAGCTGATGTAATTCTAAACATCAAGCTAATTAAGGATGAGAGTGGGATTACCTTAACTCAATCTCACTACGTTGAGAATGTCTGGAGTCGGCTTGGTTTTATCGATAGCAAGACTTCTCCAACACCTTATGATCCTAGTGTGACACTTCAAAAGAACATGAAAGAAATGAAAGATCAACTAAGATACTCTCAAATTATCGATTCACTCATGCTTTTAGCTAGCGCAACATGGCCAAATATTGTGATCTCTCGCGACAAAAAATAGCATTCACCTTAAGCTCAAGAAACACAATTTCCCAAAAACAATAGAATTGTGTGTCTGTTGTCTTATGATGATTTGCTGAGTGGTTTTATAGTGGTGAGGAGACTTATCTTCTTAATTAATCGATGAGGCAAAACGTTAGCCTCCGTTTTGGATATTACGGAAATTGCTAATGGAACTCGAGCTCCATGGAGCCCTTAATTTGAAAAATTCAAAACTCAAACTTTTAGATTTAAATAATCTGAAAAAATCACTCTAAAATATCCAAATATTTTCAACGTGAGCTACACAAAAATGACAAAATCAAGTAATTCTAGCACTTGTACTACTATAAAAGTATATGATTTTGTATTTTGTATAGCTCACCCACGTATTTGATGATGAATTTGCATACAATCTAGTATGCACCTATAAGTACTTGTGTATTGATCTTATTGAAACTTAGGAAGTTGATATTTGAAAATTCCAGGCTCCATGGAGCCCAAGCAAAAAATCCACTCTCCTCATATATTACCCTTATATAAAAAGAGCGGAATAGTTAGATCTAATCTTCATCCCTCTTTTTTTGGCGGGTAGATCTGATCACCATCCTGATGTCCTTTAGAATTCATGAAATTTTGTGAAGGCGATGTCACGAAGCAAAAGACAACAAAGGTCCTGGAAAAACGTTTTATATAAAATGATAAGATCACACGTTTTATAACTACTTCGTTGTAAAACTCCCTATTGGATAAGTACACAACGAAAATTTAGAAGAAATCCCATCCAGATAACCACCTTGCTGAATACAGTACTTGAATTACACTTTGAAGACAGACAAGTCACACGCTAGATGGACCGATTTAAATTTGTCTTAATATGCATCCATAGATCACAGGGAAATATGATCGAGTCTAGCTTTTATATTAAAACGAAGAAAGTAGAGGATTCGAACAATCGAACTTAACGAAATAACTTGAAAACATTTCCTAATTCACTTCAGAACGCAACCCGTAATTCTAGAGCCTCAGAGTCAGAACAATCCCGTCGGCAATCTCTTCCTGATCCACCGTGACGCACACCTTGCTGGTCTCCACGGTGACCTCCATCTCGAGTCCCACGGTAGCCGCGGGTCACACGGGCCGACACAGCAGATGACGGTTGAACCAGAGCAAGCCCGGTACCAGTATGCCATTGCCACTGCAGCAAAGGAGGCATGAAGCTGACCGAGGGGTAATGGACGGCAAACAGATTCTCATGGAGGTAAGCTCTGCCCAAGGCGGTGGTGTCCTCCGACGAAGCCCAGATGCGCGCCGACGACGACGCGGGAGGACGGTCTATGCGTGCCTTCTTGTTGACGGGGCCGGGTGGCGCCCACAGGTGCCTGTGCACCGCCTGGTGCCCGGACCGCCCCTGCACGGTGGTAAACGTGCGCGGGCAGTACTCGCACTTGAACCTGGCCTTCTGCACCTCGTTGCTGGAAGTCGATGACGTCGTGCGAGACAACGTTTGGCTCGTGTACCCTTCCCTGCCATCCTCGGCACGGGTGGCCAGCGGCAGGGACTTGTCGTTGTCGGCAGGGAAGGTGGACACGGAGGAACCAGAGCACTCCATTTTTGCAGATGCTCCAGATGAGACGTACTACTGATCTTGTTGTGTGCTTTGGCTGCTTGCTTGCAGTACTCCACGGTGGAGGTTTTATAGTTACGGAGCAGGATGTGGGATTGGCTAAGATTGGAAGAAAACATGCTGGTGGCGTTATTTCTAGCAGTGCAATCATTCTCATAATTCTCTACAATTACTCAGATATTTATGGCCTCCCAATTAAATGTATTTTCTTTTTTATTTTATTTTTGGATTGATTGAAATGTATTTTCCCTTGATGACGATAGGAATTCAATTTGCATCCCTTTTGGTTTTGGGCCACTAGAGGCCCAGTTTTGTTTCGTCCAATTTCCCGTTCCGGCCAACGTGCTAGAACGGTCCATTATTTAGTAGCCCATTGTAGCCAAAGCTCATTTTTAAGTGGGCCAGTAAATCCACAACCGATATATATCAAGCACATGCAATAATTTTGGAGAAATGGTCTAGAAAGTTACTTAAAATTATTACATAATCTCGTAAATATATAATTAAGTTACAAAATGTGTTTACACATAAAATTATGACATATATCTAAGAGCTCAGGAAACGACAAGTTCACCAACAGAATCACCATTTCGACGGAGATTTGAGAAGGGGGTTTACCCTAGGCATTTGCATACCAGAAGCGAGAGAATATGACCAATCAACTCTTGCTTCTTTCTGACTTCCTCCGTCTCTTGTTTTGTTTTGATGATCACCTGCATGTTTTCCTCTTCGTTGCTTCCTCGAGATGTTGACTGCATCTCATAACCCAGCTTCACCTGTCTTTTAGCCAGTAGTTGACCCTCGAGAACTTTAGCAGTTGGTGACTTTGACGATTGCATCTAATCTACCATTATGCGGGCATGTGCATGTGGCACTCCTCTAGGAGGTTACCTTGGAAATGACCTCAAATCCCTAGTTGCGGCATGTATACGGGGGAAGTAGACAATTAAGAGGTAATGCTATGTGAAGGATCGCCCACCGTGGTAGATTACTCAATCACCTAACCATGTGGCAGGGAGCCAACTACTACAAGTGGTCGATAGTTTAACGCAATTAAACGTCATCAAGTACTGCCATGTAAATTATTATTATTTTGGCAGGGTAAAAAAAGTTCTATTCCTCAGAAATTGTGTTACTGTTCGCTAAAACAAGATGCGTGATACTTTCTAGAACACGGCGCAACCAACAGGCGGTGCTACCTCCAGAGCGACCAATATTAGCTAGACTATGAGCAACCCTATTTTGGTGACGATCAATCTTCTGCGGAATAAAACCACGCGATTCCAGAAGCTTCTTGATTTCTATCATGAGATGTCCATATGCAGATATGTGGAGAGAGTCATCCGTCAGCGCCGCCACCACGATAGAGCTATCAGATTAAATCACGATAGGAAGATCAGATTGTTGCACACTGAATGAGACTCCTTCCAGGACAGCACTGATTTCAGACTCAAGGGCATCCTTGCAATGAAATAAATAGCGGTAGGCGGAGAAGATGATTGCGCCTTCCGAATTTCTTAGTATCATACCTGAACCTGCCTGCCCGGACTCCTTGACAAAAGCTCCATCCACCGATAAGGCCACCCATCCCAGAGGTGGTTTTGGCCATGGTTTAATTTGCTTCTGAATGAGAACCGAACTGCATGGCGTGTCAACTACACGCATCTTCCCTTTGATTATATCTTCCATACCATACCTGAGCTTGGCTATATGAACTTAAGTAGCTTAGGAGGAACGACCTTGAGATCTCTGGTGGTGGAATCATCTTGTCATGAAGCATATCATTGCGCAGACTCCAAATCCGCCATAGCAAGATAATAATCATAGCACGAACTTCCTCGTGATCGGCCAGGATGCCGAACAGCCATTCCTTGCCCGTATCCACAAGCTTCTCCTCCGGCAGCGGCCAGACTTGGCGCATCAATTCCCAAAGCTCCAGCGATCTTGGGCAGATTACCAGTGCATGGAATGTATTGTCCTCCGTCTCTCCGCATTCACGACATGCAGCATGCACTGGGATATGGTGTCTTGCTTTGCATTCATTTGTTGGCAGCGCATCTACAGCCACTCTCCACGCAAAGGAACGCATTTTGTTTGGAACTCTGGCCTGCCAAATAAGATTCCTGCAGGGACTGTCTCCCTCGGGCCTCACGCTGCAAGCTCCATTGCCATGCATTTGCACGAGATCTTGCATGGCCAGGTGGTAAGCGGATTTGACACTAAACTGGCCGTACTTTCCAGGGAACCAGGATAGAAAATCCTCCTCTTGACTTGGGGAGGTTCTAATCGCTCTAATTACTTGCACATCTGCTGGGATAAAGAAGTTGTTCAGTAGCTCTATATCCCACCTCCCATTGTCTTGGATAAAATCTGACACTTTATTAGCCGACATCGCCCTTTAGCAGAAATTGGCCTCAAGGATGGGCCTCTTGGAACCCATGAATCCCGCCAAACTTTAATCATTTTTCCGTTGCCAACTCGCCAAATCATGCCCTTCTTAATTAGTTCCAAACCATGTTCAATGACGCGCCATACATTACCAGTAAACACCGTGCCAACCAATAAGCCCATGGGGTAATATTTTGCTCTGAGTAGCCGTGCAACAAGGCTTTCTGGATTCATAAGAAGTCTCCATGCTTGCTTGGCCAAAAGGGCCTGGTTGAAAGCCCTCATATCTCTAAAACCCATGCCCCCCATAGACTTTGGCAATATCATTTTATCCCATGCCATCTTCCTCTTTCCCGCTTCGACACCCCACCAGTATTGCCTAATGAGGCGAGTCAATTCATCGCAAACTGACAGGGGTAGCTTGAACACACTCATAGTATATGTAGGTATTGCTTGTGCTACTACCTTTATCAGAATTTCCTTGCTGGCCATAGACATATATTTCTCACTCCAATCTACTAGTCTTTTATGAAGTTTCGCTAGCAAGGGCTGCAAAATACCCTTACTCATTCTGCCTTCTGGAACCGGTAAGCCCAAATACTTGGGGTCAAACACCTCCTGTGTTATATCAAGAATGCTCTTGATTTCATCTGAGATTGACACTTGACAATTGTCAGAGAACAAGATGGAACACTTGGCCGGGTTTATAAGTTGTCCCGTCGCACTTGCATACGTGCTCAACACCTCTTTGACAATCATAGCTTGGTCAGATCTCACTTTAAAGAAAAGGAGTCTATCATCTACAATCAATAGATGGGATATTGCCGGAGCCATTTTGCAGATCTTCAAAGCTTTCAACCCCTCATCACGTATAGCTTTATTGAACAAAGCAGAGAGTGCATCAGCCACAAAAAGGAATAAAAAAGGGGATAGAGGGTCACCCTGTCGAAGACCACGAGAAGGTGAGAATTGATCCAGGAGCTTCCCATTAAACTTGACAGAGTACTTGACAGATTTCACACACACCATTATACCCAAGTAGAAGAAAATCCCCATTTAAGCAATGCTCTCTCAAGAAATCCCAGTCCACTCTATCGTAAGCTTTTGAGAGATTCAATTTATATGCACAATACGAATCCTCCTGATGCGAGGTTTGAATATGATGGATACACTCAAAGGCGATGATAGTATTATCAGATATTAACCGACCTGGGATGAACGCGCTCTGATGTTCAGAGATTAAATTAAATCAACAAGGGACGGAGACGGTTAACCAAGCACTTGACACTACCTTATAAACCACATTACATAGGCTTATTGGTCGGAAATCCTTCAAATCCTCTGGCAATGAGACTTTAGGAATCAGAACAATTGCCGTGTCGTTAACACCGGGTGGCATATAACATGTGGAGAGAAATTCCAACACTGCGGCGGTAATGTCGTTCTTCAGAACTTCCCAACTGCGCTGAAAACACCGAGCCGGGAAACCATCAGGCCCAGGTACTTTCATTGGACCGATCTGGAATAAGGCATTTGCAACTTCCTTCTGAGAGAAGGGGGCATCCAGGGAGTCATTCATTTGCTGAGTTACTTTTGCCTCAACACACCCAAGAAGCCCATCTAGATCAAGAGTTGGGTCCTTGGTAAAAAGTTCCTGGAAGTATGAGTTCGCCATAAGCTCCACCGTGCTTGGTGAAGAACACCACGATCAATTATCTTTACGTAGACGATGGATTAAATTCTTCCTCGCCCTCCAAACCGCTTTCCTATGAAAATATTGTGTGTTTCTGTCTCCTTCCTTAAGCCACATGATCCTAGATCTTTGCAACCACATCATTTCTTCTCTATAAAGCAGCTCGTCCAGCATATACATCTTCTCTTTAATAGCCGACATGTCTGCATTATTGATCTGGAGCGTTTCCAATTCAGCTCTTAGAGCATCAATCTGCTTCGAAACTTGACGGAAGTGTATTTTGCTCCACTCCCGCAGGTCCTTCATTACATCCTTTAAGTTTGCTACAACCTCACCCAGGTTGCGAGCGCTCCATTTGGTCCATGCTTTTGCGATGACTCCTGGTAGCGCAGCATGTCGCTCCCACATGATCTTGTACCTACTGCCGCTGCTTCCTCTTTTATCTGTCTCCAAGGTTTCAACTTCAAGGAGCAGGGGCAGTGATCCGAAGCCGGTGACGTTAGATGTTTAACTCGCGCGTTGGGAAACAGATCCCTCCATGCCTCATCAGCACAGCATCTGTCCAACCTCACCTGGACATTTCTTCCAGCAACCTGGTTGTTATTGTATGTATAAGGCATTCTAGTGAACCCCAAGTCAATCAATTCACAGAGTTGCAGGCACTCTCGAAATGCTTCCATCTGAGATGAGCTGCGTTCCGTCCTTGAAAGGTGCTCGTGTTTCCACATGCATTCATTATAATCAACACAAACTACCCAAGGGACATTCGACAAAGATCGAAGCCGAGTTAGGTGAACCCACATGAGCCTGCGGTTTTCCACTCTAGGTCCCCCGTAAACAAACACTAGTAGAAAATACGGCTTTGGTCCAGGCTGGGTAAGCCCATTAATGTTGGTTCACTCACGAACCGGGACCCATGGGGGCATCGGTCCTGGTTCGTGAGGCCAGGGGGCCGACCGGGCCTCGGGGGACAATGGTCTCAGTTCGTCTGGCCCCTTTGGTCCTGGTTCCAGACACAAACAGGGATCAATGAGCCTCGCTCCTGGCCCACAACCATTGGTCCCGGTTGGTGGCTGGAACCAGGACCAAATGGGCTCCTTTAGTCCCGGTTCTAGCCACAAACCGGGACCAAAGAGATGCCTATATATACCCCCTTGCCCGCGAGCAGAGCAATGGAGTGCTCTGTTTTCTGGCCGGCCGTGGGAGAGCTTTGTGGTGCTCTAGCTCACCTTCTATGCACATGAGGTGTTCGATGAAATGCCCGAGCCACTCTTAAGCTTTCTCCTCTCGAAGCTCCTTGTCCAAGCTCCATTTTCCTCAAGATTTGTCTAGGTTTGGTGGTTCGTCATGTCCCGTCCCTGTCCTCACCGCCGTCGATCGCCCATGCCGATCTATTCGCCGGCACCACCGAGCTGAGCCTCTTGAGATTATCTTCTTTCTAAAAGAAAAAAGTTCTTACTTATATGATTTAGATAGATACTTGTGTAATTTTCTTATTTTCTTATTGTTTGTTATTATATAGTGTGATGGTTTTGGTATCCGCCTCTGTCGGCCCTCGTCCTGTCTATGATTTGGATGTGGTATATTTATTATCTTTTATAACTATTTGTTTCATTTAGTGTTTATGACAATTATGCCGACCAACGTGACATAATTTTTTTTTCTAGGAGGTATGTGAACCGGAAATTCCAACCGACCCTATTGTCGAGAGGTTAAATTTAGTTGAAGAAGAAAACAATTACTTGAAGAAAAATTTGAAAAAAAATGAGGAGAAGATGATATTGAAGTTGCATGTTGCGGATGTCGTCGATGATCACAAGATCAAGATGGATGCAATGCGCTTCAAGATTAGAAAGATTAGAAAATATGCCATTCATACTGAGGCTTGGTATCATTATGCCGTTGGATGAATTGTTAACTTAGTTGCGATTATGATTGCATTTCTTGTTGCATTGAAATGTTTTAGATAGTTTCAATGTATGGTTTAATTAGATGATCCGGAGAGCTATATGTCGTTCAATGAGAACTATGTATGTACTTTGGTTTTAATGTGATGATGAACTTCTATTAATTTGGTCACTTCTATATTCATGATGTTCTGTAATGGTTTTTGACACACTTAATTATATATAATGCACGCAGATGAACCGACAATGGATGTACGGTAACAGACGAACCTCCGAGTACATTAAGGGCGTGCATAATTTTCTCAAAGTGGCTGAGGCAAACAAGCAAAATGGTTTATGTGTTGTCCATGCCCTATATGTGGGAATAAGAAGTCTTACTCTGACCAGAAGATCCTTAACACCCACCTGCTTTATAAGGGTTTCATGCCACACTATAATGTTTGGACCAAGCACGGAGAAAGAGGGGTTATGATGGAAGCCACCAAAGAAGAAGAGGATGATGACAACTATGTGCCCCTTGAATACAGTGATGCTGCAACGGGGGAAGCTGAAGATCGGGAGGAACCACGATGTGCCCGATGATGATCTTCGCGGGTCATTGTTGATGCAAAGAGACAATGTGAAAGTGAAAAGGAGAAGTTTAAGTTCGATCGCATGTTAGAGGATTACAAAAAGGGTTGTACCCCAATTGCGAAGATGGCAACACAAATCTCGGTACCACACTGGAATTGCTGCATTGGAAGGCATAGAATGGTGTACCTGACAAAGGATTTGAGAAGCTACTGAAAATATTAAAGAAGAAGCTTCCAAAGGATAAAGAATTGCCCGACAGTACGTACGCAGCAAAGAAGGTTGTGTGCCCTCTAGGATTGGAGGTTCAGAAGATGCATGCATGTCCTAATGACTGCATCCTCTATCGCGGTGCATACGAGGATTTGAACACATGCCCGGTATGCGGTGCATTGCGGTATAAGATCAGACGAGATGACCCTGGAGATGTTGATGGCGGGCACCCTAGGAAGAGTCATGCCAAGGTGATGTGGTATGCTCCTATAATTCCATGGTTGAAACGTCTGTTCAGGAAAAAAAGAGCAAGCCAAGTTGATGCGATGGCATAGAGAGGACCGTAAAAAAGAAGGGAAGTTGAGAGCACCCGCTGACGGGTTGTAGTGGAGAAAAATCGAGAGAAAGTGGGGGGGGGGGGGGACTTTGCAGGTGACGCAAGAAACGTATGGTTTGGAATAAGCGTGGATGGCATTAATCCTTTTGGGGAGCAGAGCAGCAATCATAGCACCTGGCCCGTGACTCTATGTATCTATAACCTTCCTCCTTGGTTGTGCATGAAGCGGAAGTTCATTATGATGCCAGTTCTCATCCAAGGCCCGAAGCAACCCAGCAATGACATTGATGTGTACCTAAGGCCATTAGTCGAAGAACTTTTACAGTTGTGGAATGGAAAAGGTGTACGTGTGTGGGATGAGCACAAACAGCAGGAATTTGACCTACATGCATTGTTGTTTGTAACCATCAATGATTGGCCTGCTCTCAGTAACCTTTCAGGACAGACAAACAAGGGATACCACGCATGCACGCACTTTTTCGATGACACCAAAAGTATATATCTGGACAAATGCAGGAAGAATGTGTACCTGGGGCATCGTCGATTTCTTCCGACCAACCATCAATGTCGAAAGAAAAGCAAGCATTTCAAAGGCAAGGCAGATCATCGGAAGAAGCCCACCGTCCGTACTGGTGATCACATACTTTCTATGGTCAATGATTTACAAGTAATCTTTGGAAAGGGTCTCGGCGGACTATCTGTTCTGAATGACGCTGAGGGACATGTACTCATGTGGAAGAAGAAATCTATATTTTGGGGCCTACCCTATTGGAAAGACCTAGAGGTCCGCTCTGCAATCGACGTGATGCACGTGACGAAGAATCTTTGCGTGAACCTGCTAGGCTTATTGGGCGTGTATGGGAAGACAAAAGATACACCGGAGGCACGGGAGGACCAGCAACATGTGCACGAACAAGATGGCATGCCTCCAAAGCGATATGAAGGTCCTGCCAGCTACGCTCTTACCAAAGAAGAGAAGGAAATCTTCTTTCAATGCTCCTTTCGATATGAAGGTCTCGTTTGGCTTCTCGTCCAATATAAAGGGAATAATAAATATCCTAGAAAAAGTTCCAGAACCTAAATTCTCATGACTGCCACGTGATTATAATGCAACTGCTTTCGGTTGCATTGAGGGGGCTTCTAACAGAAAACGTTTGATTAGCCATTGTGAAGCTATGTGCATTCCTCAATGCAATCTCTCAGAAGGTGATCGATCCAGAAATCCTACCATGGTTTTGGAGTGATGCGGCGCAATGTCTTGTTAGTTTCGAGCTGGTGTTTCCACCATCCTTCTTCAATATCATGACGCACGTCCTAGTTCATCTAGTCGACGAGATTATCGTTCTGGGCCCTGTATTTCTACACAATATGTTCCCCTTTGAGAGGTTCATGGGAGTCTTAAAGAAATATGTTCGTAACCGCGCTAGGCCAGAAGGAAGCATCTCCATGGGCCATCAAACAGAGGAAGTCATTGGGTTTTTGTTGACTTCATTCCTGACCTTAAGAAGATTGGTGTCCCTCAATCATGGTATGAGGGGAGACTGGATGGAAAAGGCACGCTAGGAGCAGACTCAATAATATGTAGGGACGGGCATTCTTGGTCTCAAGCACACTACATAGTTCTACAGAATTCTACCTTGGTGACCCCTGTATGTCGATGAACACAAGAATATTCTCAAGGCTCCAAACACCCACAAGTGTGACGATAGGATTACATGTGAACACATCAGGACTTTCGGCAGTTGGTTGCAAACACGTCTCATGGGTGACAACACTGTTTCTGATGAGCTGTACTCGTTGGCCAGGGGACCATCTTCGACTGTATTGACTTACAAAGGGTACGAGATAAATGGGAATATATTTTACACGATCGCCCAAGATCAAAAGAGAACCAACAAAAACAGCAGTGTCCGCTTTGATGCAGCAACCAAGAAGGGAAAGGACACATATCATTGTTACATAGTGGACATATGGGAACTTGGCTATGGACATGATTTTAAGGTCCCTTTGTTTCAGTGCAAATGGGTCAATCTGTCAGGAGGAGGAGTACAGGTAGACCCACAGTACGGAATGACAACAGTGGATCTGAACAATCTTGGGTACACAGATGAACCATTCGTACTAGCCAATGATGTGGCGCAGGTTTTCTATGTGAATAACATGTCTACCAAACCGAGAAAAAGAAAAGATAAGGAAGCGAATACATCATACGATGAGCCAAAGCGCCACATAGTTCTTTCAGGAAAAAGAAACATCGTAGGATTGGAGGGCAAGACAGACATGTCTGAAGATTATGAAAAGTTTCATGAAATTCCTCCCTTCAAAGTCAAGGCTGACCCAAGCAGCCTATTAAACGATGAAGATTATCCATGGTTACGGCGCAATAAGCAAAGGACACAAGCGAAGAAAAAGTGAAGACTTTATTATGATGATGCCTTTGATCTAGAATATCACTACAGTTACATCTGAAGAAATGAAATGCCTTTTGTAACAGATGAGTTTCCGTCCGAAACCCTGATACTTCGAAAGAGATTGCCCGTTTTGTACACGAAGTGCATCCAGTTTTTGCCGTAACCCTCTCAACTTTTTAGCACATGCTATGTGGGTGAAATGATGATACCATGCCAACTTTCAACCTTTTCACAGTTCATTTGAAGTGCTTTTCAATTTCAGGGTCGTTTAGCTCAAAAAATCAGTAAATGCATGAAAAATACCAAATGAAGTTAGAAAGGGTTGAAAATTGATGATGTGGCTTTGAATGGTGCACTTTGAACACACACAAAGTCTAGAGTTCAAATAAGTTCAAAAAAGGAAATCCCTTTGTAATAGATGAGTTTTCGTCCGAAACCCTGATACTTCGAAAGAGATTGGCCGTTTTGTACACGAAGTGCATCCAGTTTTTGCCATAACCCTCTCAACTTTTTAGCACATGCTATGTGGGTGAACTAATGATACCATGCCAACTTTAAACCTTTTCACAGTTCATTTGAAGTGCTTTTTAATTTTAGGGTCATTTAGCTCAAAGAATGAACTAATAGCAAAAGGAATCAACTAAAAACATTTTATAAACTTCTAGTATTTTTGAAACTAAAATTATAAAAAAATTATGCAACTAAAATTACAAAGTATGTTTTGTTCAAAACATTAATAGCAAAAAGAATTATCATAAATAATTTTTTTCGTTTGAAACTTTAATAGCAAAAAGAATTGTCATAAAGATTTTTTGTTACAAACTAAAATAACAAAATATTTTTTTGAATATAATGATAAAACACAGTAATATTAAACAGCAGGAAAAAGAATCACTCAAAAATATATTTTCATAGTAAAGTTATTCACAAACTAGTGATTAACAAAAATATCAAAGAATTCAAATTCAAACTATTCAAATTTGAAAACTAATGGCACTAACAGAAAGTTTATAATTTTTATGACCTAACAGCAAAAAGAATTTTAAAAAATAAAGCAAAAAACAAAAGAAAATATATAATGCAAAAACAAAACAAAAACTGTAAAAATAAAAAAATGCCGCCTAGTGGGCCACCACGGCCTGAATACGACTAGAAACCCAACCAGCCAGGTGGGCCAGGATTCACGCCCGCAGAAGGCCCAGTAGGCCCACAGGCATAGCAGTGTGCGATTAGGCCCTTAGGCCTGCAGTTCAGAGGAGTTCGAGAGAGAGGGCGGGGCAGAGCTTATAAACTTGGTCTATTTTTTCTGTAGTATATATATGAAAACTTGGTCAATTTTTTCTGAATTAATCGGGACTTAAGATAAAATTCTCCATCCAATTGATCCCATAATTGTTGCCCTGATTATATAACTTTCACTTAATGATGTGATGTGACAAAAATTAGCATTCACCTTAAGCTCATGAAACACAATTTCCCAAAAACAATAAAATTGTTTGTCTGTTGTCTTGATGATGATTTGTTGAGTGGTTTTATAGTGGTGAGGAGACTTATCTTCTTAATTAATCGATGAGGCAAAACGTTTGCCTCCGTTTTGGATATTACGGGAATTGCTAATGGAGCTCGAGCTCCATGGAGCCCTTAATTTGAAAAATTCAAAACTCAAACTTTTAGATTTAAATAATCTGAAAAAATCACTCTAAAATATCCAAATATTTTCAACGCCAGCTACACAAAAATGAAAAAATCAAGTATTTCTAGCACTTGTACTACTATAAAAGTATATGATTTTGTATTTTGTATAGCTCATCCACGTATTTCATGATGAATTTGCATACAATCTAGTATGCACCTATAAGTACTTGTGTATTGATTTTATTGAAACTTAGGAAGTTGATATTTGAAAATTCCAGGCTCCATGGAGCCCAAGCAAAAAATCCACTCTCCTCATATATTACCCTTATATAAAAGAGGGAATAGTTAGATCTAATCTCCATCCCTCTTTTTTGGCGGGTAGATCTGATCAACATCCTGATGTCCTTTAGAATTCATGAAATTTTGTGAAGGCGATGTCACGAAGCAAAAAGACAACAAAGGTCCTGGAAAAAGCGTTTTATATAAAATGATAAGATCACACGTTTTATAACTACTTCGTTGTAAAACTCCCCTATTGGATAAGTAAACAACAAAAATTTAGAAGAAATCCCATCCAGATAACCACCTTGCTGAATACAGTACTTGAATTACACTTTGAAGACAGACAAGTCACACACTAGATGGACCGATTTAAATTTGTCTTAATATGCATCCATAGATCACAGGGAAATATGATCGAGTCTAGCTTTTATATCAAAACGAAGAAAGTAGAGGATTCGAACAATCGAACTTAACGAAATAACTTAAAAACATTTCCTGATTCACTTGAGCGCAACCCATAATTCTAGAGCCTCGTGGTCAGATCAATCCCGTCGGCACTCTCTTCCTGATCCACCGCACGCACACCTTGCTGGTCTCCACGGTGACCTCCATCTCGAGTCCCACGGTAGCCGCGGGTCACACGCGCCGACACAGCAGATGACGGTTGAACCAGAGCAAGCCCGGTACCAGTATGCCATTGCCACTGCAGCGAAGGAGGCACGGTCGACCGAGGGGTAATGGACGGCAAACAGATTCTCATGGAGGTAAGCTCTGCCCAAAGGCGGTGGTGTCCTCGCCGAAGCCAGATGCGCGGCGCCCGGACGACGCGGGAGGACGGTCTATGCGTGCCTTCTTGTTGGCCGGGTCGGGTGGCGCCCACAGTGCTGTGCACCGCCTGGTGCGCGGACCGCCTACTGCAGTGGTAAACGTCGCGGGCAGTACTACGCACTTGAACCTGGCCTTCTGCACCTCGTTGCTGGAAGTCGATGGCGCCGTCTTGAGGCAGACGTTTGGCTCGTGTACCTTGCCTTGCCATCCTCGGCACGGGTGGCCAGCGGCAGGGACTTGTCGTTGTCGGCAGGGAAGGTGGACACGGAGGAACCAGAGGACTCCATTTTTGCAGATGCTCTAGATGAGACGTACTACTGATCTTGTTGTGTGCTTTGGCTACTTGCTTGCAGTACTCTACGGTGGAGGTTTTATAGTTACTGAGCAGTATGTGGGATTGGCTAAGATTGGAAGAAAACATGCTGGCGGCGTTATTTCTAGCAGTGCAATCATTCTCATAATTCTCTACAATTACTCGTATATTTATGGCCTCCCAATTAAATGTATTTTCTTTTTCTTTTTTCTTTTTTCCTTGGATTGGTTGAAATGTATTTCCCCTTCATGACGATAGGAATTCAATTTGCATCCCTTTTGGTTTTGGGCCACTAGAGGCCCAGTTTTGTTTTAAATCCAATTCCGTTCCGCCAATGTGCTAGAACGGTCCATTATTTAGTAGCCCATTGTAGCCAAAGCTCATTTTTAAGTGGGCCGGTAAATCCACAACCGATATATACCAAGCACATGCAATAATTTTGGAGAAATGGTCTAGAAAGTTACTTAAATTATTACATAATCTCGTAAATATATAATTAAGTTGCAAAATGCGTTTACGCATAAAAATTATGACAGATATCTAAGAGCTCAGGAAACGACAAGTTCACCAACAGAATCACCATTTTGATGCCAGATTACCAAATGTCAGGTGCCGCTTCTTATTTGGCTGGAATTCGTCGCGGCTGCAGTCTAGAGCATAAATAAGTTTGAGTGTTACAAGCAAAATCTCACACTTCACATGCCATTACATTTTTCAGGAAACTACGGTGGGCATTCAGATGCCATTGTTTACTTTATGCTATTTTTCATATTTTTAATTGCTCTGATTTAGAAAGATTGGAAGACTGCCTGCACCTAGCTTAATCAAGCTTTGTTGACAGGCTAAAGAAGAAAATATTAGAGTACTGCTTAGACATTTTTGCATGGTGTCGTCAGTACTGTACGCTTAATTTCTCGAAGAGCTGAAATTGGCAATCAAATTATGCTGCATTGCCGATCAGGAAAGACAAAGTGGCATGCATTCTGCACTCATATCGTCTGACTGCAACACATGTAAGCTTCGTTCATTTATTTTCAATCTGTTCTTTGACCAAGGCTACATTTCAGAGTAGATCACGAATATTTTCTCTCCTAGGCTCCTAGCAGATTTCCTAGATAAACACCTGTTGGGATGACACTTTAGCATTAATTCACTACGATGACATCCTCTATCATTTCACCTTACTTTCTAACTCGAATCCGAAGATGCAGCCAACGTGTCTTCCTCCTTGAACTGGTTTGTATTATTTCAGGTTGTAACAAGATAGAGAAACACATATTATTTCATTACCAAGGTTATTAAAGGAGAACCTGCAATCGACTTTATTTGGAACATATTATATGTTCTAACATTTGAATTAATTATGATTTTATTATAACTGTAACAAGATAGAGAAACACATATTATGCTGATGAAAGGCGTTGTTCAATCCCTGAGCTAAAGTACTGGTCTGTGATTTTCTGAGTTCCTAGTTTAAATCGTGTACAAACTATGTTGCAAACTACTTTACATTTTTGTGTTTTCTCCATCTAGATACAACCTATTGAATTTTGCTTGACCAATTTCAATTTGTTATTTCTTTCTGTTTCCTGCAACTTTTTGCCCACTATATTATTCAAACTCTATGCACAATCAAATATATTTTAATAGGCATTGGATTGCTCATTCTTAAATAATTTGCAGGGTTGGAATATCTCCATGTTTCTCTTCAGAATATGATCCACTGCATTTATGTTGTTTGTTATACCGTACTCATACTACTATTTGAAACCACATAGTTTCTTTAATGTTTGGTTTCTGTACGCTACAATACACTAGATATGTATTAAACCCCTTTTATCATACTTCAGTATTTTTTCTTATGTGCATCTTTCCTTCGCTTTGCGCGTTACCAGATTTATGATAAACATTGTCTTTCTCTATATGATTGCTCATTTTTAATGTACTATTCAAATTTTAATTAGTGATCACAATATTTAATACTTATTTTTCTTATTTTGCTATACTCGATTGTTTCTTTGTAGTGTAAGCAACCATTCTTCTCAAGGGTTCCCGCCGCAACGCGCGGGGTATCATCTAGTTCATATGAACGCACGCACGCATACCCTATCCCTATGAATATTTCCGAGAGAATGAGCCGGCATCGGATATTGAGATTTTATGAAGTCACCACACGCGCCTTGCAGTCTATGGAACGTCTTCTCCCACTGAACGAACATCGTCGGAAGCCTGAAATTAATTCAGAAATATTGCGAGCACCTGTCAAGTCTAGGGCTTGAACACCTGATGGCTTTCAGCTTGACCTGAAGCTTGGTTGTGAATCATTCATAAGTGTTTCATTTGCTTCCTCAAAAGTTCTTTCTAAAAAAGTGCGTGGGTCCTTGGCTTGGAGAACCAAGCATCTTAGGAGGCGTTTGGTAGCGTGCTAAACACTCAACCAAGCCCATGTGTAAATATAGCCCATTTGATAGTCTGGCCTGCATACAAATCTTGGTCCTCATGATATTGAAAACATCTCCCAGCTAGGTCCTCTAGGAACGGTCGAATCAGTGTTTCCTCTCAGCCAGGCTCGTGCCGTGTAGGGGGGATGCAGCGCCTAGCTCATGCGAGTAGGGAGATATCGCGAGCACGCCAGCTGCCCTCGAAAATATGGTGGGAGGAATTGGGTCACCTCCCACCGAGTCGGTCGCCTATTGAGCCTCCTTCCGCTCACCACCGAAACCCTTACCACCATCCGCTCCCCTTCGAGCTCTTTGTCCCACTCGGATTCTTCATCGACGAGTAGGTAAGTGGCGCGCCTTCTCTGGCTGATGGTAGATGGCAGCGGCGATTTGTCTTCCTCCTCTTCTCTAACCTGTTCTGTGCCTCCACCCGGCTTCATGATGGGTGTAAGTTAGACCACTCCCTCCTCCCTACTTGTTCGATATGAGATCTGTGAGCATGTAGTAGGAGTACATCTGTGAGCATGTGGTAGCATTGTAGATTGTCGATCTGTGAGCATGTGATGTTGTGGGAGATAGTGGTGATGGATTTGTAGCATGCCAGGTTTTCCTTGTAGACTCGGAAGATGTTTATTTTATTTCCCATGTTGGTTTTGATGATACTATGGTAAATGTGGTACTAGCTTGTGAATCAGAGCATCTATAGTATGCTAGTTTGCATGTAGGGTCGATATGTAGGCGTGGTAGTGTGTTGAACTACATGGTATGCTTTGAGCTTAAAGATCAGTCAATGTGCAGTGTGTTGAACTTCATGATCCATGTGTACTATGCTTACAATTCATTTGTAGTGGTCTTTCTTACTATGAAGGTGTGTTCAACTAGTCATGATGCTAGCGCTTGTAGGACATGAGCACCCAAGACTTTGGTGAGGCCATTGTCTTGTACCATAACTTCTTGATATCCTATATTGAGGGGCCTCTAGGCATCCAACATTTTGCTAGCACTACCTAATGTTGTTGTTGTTGCACGTAAGGCAACCATCAAGGCTTGAGAAGACAAAGTTGTCTGACAAGGCGGGCTCGATGAAATGGTAGTCGTTCATGTCCAACTTCATGCTTAAGAAGATGTCTGAGCTCATATCCAGTGGGGTGAGGACAGACAAGGACTTCAAGGAGGTGCACTTGAACTCTGTTGCAAAGACGGTCTTCGAGTTAGTGGGTCCAAGTGTCCAGGCTCAGAGACCTTAGGGCCCATAATGGAATTGGGACACCTCTGCGATCCTATTGGAGTTAGAGCACTACTAAGCTCACATCGCGGTTAGCTCACATACCACCTGTTAAGCTTCCTAACATGCAAATCACAACTAACCACGTTGTGTTTATTTCCAAGGACCACCCCTAGGATGTTGAGTTTCTCAACGCTCCCATCTAGAACTACTTGTAGATGCAGGAGATAGTCTCATATGATTGGCTACCGGCAAGCATACCATGGGTTTTAGTGAGCCTCACGGTTCGCCTACGCATGCATGAGTATCCGGACCTCCCATGAATCAGAGATTATCATCCTTGATGCTCCAGAGAAGGTTACTAGTTAATCATGTTCATGTGATTCATAGGAAGAGGAAGAGGGGTTGCTTGATGGACGAGGAGATGAACGTCTTTAGCAACATGACTAAGGCCATCAAGGAGGTGCCAACTGTCATTAGGAAGAGCAAGCTTGTTGATTTCCACCCTTCCTTGTATAGCGCCGGCATGGATCAATGTTGCTTTGGTCAGGAGGCTTTGATGGTGGCTCTTAGCCACCTTCTGTACAACAGGGGCACATGGTCTTGGGCTCATTCGCATAGGGGAAGAACATGGGTGCTCTAGATTGGGAGTTTGGCTAGGTAAGCACGACCAGTAGTGCTGTTTTGGGTCGTGGTGGTGGTGGTGACAGCGTGCATGATGATGACAGAAGACGATGACGATAATGACGATGATGATGTACATTTTTTGGTAGCTAGGTCATCAAAATTGATAATGTCGTGTATATTCTCAGGAGGTGCTATATAGTAATCCCGCATGGTGATGGTGAACTTGCGGTGATAGGATCACACCATATTTTTGGATGTTTCGGTAGGATGATACCATATTCAGTAAATGTTGGGTACGTAGTCTTTATGTGGGAGTGAATGTATTTTTTAAAAGGTTTTTCTAAGTCTCAAACGCTTGAAATTTCTTAGATATCAATAGATTTAGAAAAGTGTAACTTATTTCCCTGAGCAGTGCAACTTGCACTTTCCTAGAAAAGTGCAAGTTGCATTTTTTTCACTATACTAAATTTATAGTTTTCTGAATTAATCGGGACTTAAGATAAAATTCTCCATCCAATTGATCCCATAATTGTTGCCCTGATTATATAACTTTCGCTTAATGATGTGATAAATTTAATTTGAATCCATGAACATTTCCTTTCTCATTCATAATAACATTTGTCCTCCACGAGCTATTTTTTATTCCAAAAATTATTTGAACTATATTGTATAGACTAATGAAATTGTGATTCTATGTTTTAGAGTCTACTTCCACCTAGACAATATTTCTTTTGTTTCTTGAGATGTAAGATCTAGAGAAGCTGATGTAATTCTAAACATCAAGCTAATTAAGGATGAGAGTGGGATTACCTTAACTCAATCTCACTCGTTGAGAATGTCTGGAGTCGGCTTGGTTTTATCGATAGCAAGACTTCTCCAACACCTTATGATCCTAGTGTGACACTTCAAAAGAACATGAAAGAAATGAAAGATCAACTAAGATACTCTCAAATTATCGATTCACTCATGCTTTTAGCTAGCTTAACATGGCCAAATATTGTGATCTCTCATGACAAAAATTAGCATTCACCTTAAGCTCATGAAACACAATTTCCCAAAAACAATAGAATTGTGTGTCTGTTGTCTTATGATGATTTGCTGAGTGGTTTTATAGTGGTGAGGAGACTTATCTTCTTAATTAATCGATGAGGCAAAACGTTAGCCTCCGTTTTGGATATTACGGAAATTGCTAATGGAACTCGAGCTCCATGGAGCCCTTAATTTGAAAAATTCAAAACTCAAACTTTTAGATTTAAATAATCTGAAAAAATCACTCTAAAATATCCAAATATTTTCAACGTGAGCTACACAAAAATGACAAAATCAAGTAATTCTAGCACTTGTACTACTATAAAAGTATATGATTTTGTATTTTGTATAGCTCACCCACGTATTTCATGATGAATTTGCATACAATCTAGTATGCACCTATAAGTACTTGTGTATTGATCTTATTGAAACTTAGGAAGTTGATATTTGAAAATTCCAGGCTCCATGGAGCCCAAGCAAAAAATCCACTCTCCTCATATATTACCCTTATATAAAAAGAGGGGAATAGTTAGATCTAATCTTCATCCCTCTTTTTTTGGCGGGTAGATCTGATCACCATTCTGATGTCCTCTAGAATTCATGAAATTTTGTGAAGGCGATGTCACGAAGCAAAAGACAACAAAGGTCCTGGAAAAACGTTTTATATAAAATGATAAGATCACACGTTTTATAACTACTTCGTTGTAAAACTCCCCTATTGGATAAGTACATAACGAAAATTTAGAAGAAATCACATCCAGATAACCACCTTGCTGAATACAGTACTTGAATTACACTTTGAAGACAGACAAGTCACACGCTAGATGGACCGATTTAAATTTGTCTTAATATGCATCCATAGATCACAGGGAAATATGATCGAGTCTAGCTTTTATATTAAAACGAAGAAAGTAGAGGATTCGAACAATCGAACTTAACGAAATAACTTAAAAACATTTCCTAATTCACTTGTAACGCAACCCGTAATTCTAGAGCCTCGTGGTCAGATCAATCCTGCCGGCACTCTCTTCCTGATCCACCGCGACGCACACCTTGCTGGTCTCCACGGTGACCTCCATCTCGAGTCCCACGGTAGCCGCTGGTCACACGGGCCGACACAGCAGATGACGGTTGAACCAGAGCAAGCCCGGTACCAGTATGCCATTGCCACTGCAGCAAAGGAGGCATGAAGCTGACCGAGGGGTAATGGACGGCAAACAGATTCTCATGGAGGTAAGCTCTGCCCAAGGCGGTGCTGTCCTCCGACGGTTTCCAGATGCGCGCCGACGACGACGCGGGAGGACGGTCTATCCGTGCTTTCTTGTTGACGGGGCCGGGTGGCGCCCACAGGTGCCTGTGCACCGCCTGGTGCCCGGACCGCCCCTGCAAGGTGGTAAACGTGCGCGGGCAGTACTCGCACTTGAACCTGGCCTTCTGCACCTCGTTGCTGGAAGTCGATGACGTCGTGCGAGACAACGTTTGGCTCGTGTACCCTTCCCTGCCATCCTCGGCACGGGTGGCCAGCGGCAGGGACTTGTCGTTGTCGGCAGGAAGGTGGACACGGAGGAACCAGAGCACTCCATTTTTGCAGATGCTCCAGATGAGACGTACTACTGATCTTGTTGTGTACTTCGGCTGCTTGCTTGCAGTACTCCACGGTGGAGGTTTTATAGTTACGGAGCAGGATGTGGGATTGGCTAAGATTGGAAGAAAACATGCTGGTGGCGTTATTTCTAGCAGTGCAATCATTCTCATAATTCTCTACAATTACTCGTATATTTATGGCCTCCCAATTAAATGTATTTTCTTTTTTATTTTATTTTTGGATTGATTGAAATGTATTTTCCCTTGATGACGATAGGAATTCAATTTGCATCCCTTTTGGTTTTGGGCCACTAGAGGCCCAGTTTTGTTTCGTCCAATTTCCCGTTCCGGCCAACGTGCTAGAACGGTCCATTATTTAGTAGCCCATTGTAGCCAAAGCTCATTTTTAAGTGGGCCAGTAAATCCACAACCGATATATATCAAGCACATGCAATAATTTTGGAGAAATGGTCTAGAAAGTTACTTAAAATTATTACATAATCTCGTAAATATATAATTAAGTTACAAAATGTGTTTACACATAAAATTATGACATATATCTAAGAGCTCAGGAAACGACAAGTTCACCAACAGAATCACCATTTCGACGGAGATTTGAGAAGGGGGTTTACCCTAGGCATTTGCATACCAGAAGCGAGAGAATATGACCAATCAACTCTTGCTTCTTTCTGACTTCCTCCGTCTCTTATTTTGTTTTGATGATCACCTGCATGTTTTCCTCTTCGTTGCTTCCTCGAGATGTTGACTGCATCTCATAACCCAGCTTCGCCTGTCTTTTAGCCAGTAGTTGACCCTCGAGAACTTTAGCAGTTGGTGACTTTGACGATTGCATCTAATCTACCATTATGCGGGCATGTGCATGTGGCACTCCTCTAGGAGGTTACCTTGGAAATGACCTCAAATCCCTAGTTGCGGCATGTATACGGGGAAGTAGACAATTAAGAGGTAATGCTATGTGAAGGATCGCCCACCGTGGTAGATTACTCAATCACCTAACCATGTGGCAGGGAGCCAACTACTACAAGTGGTCGATAGTTTAACGCAATTAAACGTCATCAAGTACTGCCATGTAAATTATTATTATTTTGGCGGGGTAAAAAAAGTTCTATTCCTCAGAAATTGTGTTACAGTTCGCTAAAACAAGATGCGTGATACTGTCTAGAACACGGCGCAACCAACAGGCGGTGCTACCTCCAGAGCGACCAATATTAGCTAGACTATGAGCAACCCTATTTTGGTGACGATCAATCTTCTGCGGAATAAAACCACGCGATTCCAGAAGCTTCTTGATTTCTATCATGAGATGTCCATATGCAGATATGTGGAGAGAGTCATCCGTCAGCGCCGCCACCACGATAGAGCTATCAGATTAAATCACTATAGGAAGATCAGATTGTTGCACACTGAATGAGACTCCTTCCAGGACAGCACTGATTTCAGACTCAAGGGCATCCTTGCAATGAAATAAATAGCGGTAGGCGGAGAAGATGATTGCGCCTTCCGAATTTCTTAGTATCATACCTGAACCTGCCTGCCCGGACTCCTTGACAAAAGCTCCATCCACCGATAAGGCCACCCATCCCAGAGGTGGTTTTGGCCATGGTTTAATTTGCTTCTGAATGAGAACCAAACTGCATGGCGTGTCAACTACACGCATCTTCCCTTTGATTATATCTTCCATACCATACCTGAGCTTGGCTATATGAACTTAAGTAGCTTAGGAGGAACGACCTTGAGATCTCTGGTGGTGGAATCATCTTGTCATGAAGCATATCATTGCGCAGACTCCAAATCCGCCATAGCAAGATAATAATCATAGCACGAACTTCCTCGTGATCGGCCAGGATGCCGAACAGCCATTCCTTGCCCGTATCCACAAGCTTCTCCTCCGGCAGCGGCCAGACTTGGCGCATCAATTCCCAAAGCTCCAGCGATCTTGGGCAGATTACCAGTGCATGGAATGTATTGTCCTCCGTCTCTCCGCATTCCCGACATGCAGCATGCACTGGGATATGGTGTCTTGCTTTGCATTCATTTGTTGGCAGCGCATCTACAGCCACTCTCCACGCAAAGGAACGCATTTTGTTTGGAACTCTGGCCTGCCAAATAAGATTCCTGCAGGGACTGTCTCCCTCGGGCCTCACGCTGCAAGCTCCATTGCCATGCATTTGCACGAGATCTTGCATGGCCAGGTGGTAAGCGGATTTGACACTAAACTGGCCGTACTTTCCAGGGAACCAGGATAGAAAATCCTCCTCTTGACTTGGGGAGGTTATAATCGCTCTAATTACTTGCACATCTGCTGGGATAAAGAAGTTGTTCAGTAGCTCTATATCCCACCTCCCATTGTCCTGGATAAAATCTGACACTTTATTAGCCGACATCGCCTTTAGCAGAAATTGGCCTCAAGGATGGGCCTCTTGGAACCCATGAATCCCGCCAAACTTTAATCATTTTTCCGTTGCCAACTCGCCAAATCATGCCCTTCTTAATTAGTTCCAAACCATGTTCAATGACGCTACCATACATTACCAGTAAACACCGTACAACCAATAAGCCCATGGGGTAATATTTTGCTCTGAGTAGCCGTGCAACCAAGCTTTCTGGATTCATAAGAAGTCTCCATGCTTGCTTGGCCAAAAGGGCCTGGTTGAAAGCCCTCATATCTCTAAAACCCATGCCCCCATAGACTTTGGCAATATCATTTTATCCCATGCCATCTTCCTCATTCCCGCTTGACACCCCACCAGTATTGCCTAATGAGGCGAGTCAATTCATCGCAAACTGACAGGGGTAGCTTGAACACACTCATAGTATATGTAGGTATTGCTTGTGCTACTACCTTTATCAGAATTTCCTTGCTGGCCATAGACATATATTTCTCACTCCAATCTACTAGTCTTTTTATGAAGTTTCGCTAGCAAGGGCTGCAAAATACCCTTACTCATTCTGCCTTCTGGAACCGGTAAGCCCAAATACTTGGGGTCAAACACCTCCTGTGTTATATCAAGAATGCTCTTGATTTCATCTGAGATTGACACTTGACAATTGTCAGAGAACAAGATGGAACACTTGGCCGTGTTTATAAGTTGTCCCGTCGCACTTGCATAATGCGTTTCAACACCTCTTTGACAATCATAGCTTGGTCAGATCTCACTTTAAAGAAAAGGAGTCTATCATCTGCAAACAATAGATGGGATATTGCCGGAGCCATTTTGCAGATCTTCAAAGCTTTCAACCCCTCATCACGTATAGCTTTATTGAACAAAGCAGAGAGTGCATCAGCCACAAAAGGAATAAAAAAGGGGATAGAGGGTCACCCTGTCGAAGACCACGAGAAGGTGAGAATTGATCCAGGAGCTTCCCATTAAACTTGACAGAGTACTTGACAGATTTCACACACACCATTATACCCAAGTAGAAGAAAATCCCCATTTAAGCAATGCTCTCTCAAGAAATCCCAGTCCACTCTATCGTAAGCTTTTGAGAGATCCAATTTATATGCACAATACGAATCCTCCTGATGCGAGGTTTGAATATGATGGATACACTCAAAGGCGATGATAGTATTATCAGATATTAACCGACCTGGGATGAACGCGCTCTGATGTTCAGAGATTAAATTCGTCAACAAGGGACGGAGACGGTTAACCAAGCACTTCGACACTACCTTATAAACCACATTACATAGGCTTATTGGTCGGAAATCCTTCAAATCCTCTGGCAATGAGACTTTAGGAATCAGAACAATTGTCGTGTCGTTAACACCGGGTGGCATATAACATGTGGAGAGAAATTCCAACACTGCGGCGGTAATGTCGTTCTTCAGAACTTCCCAATTGCGCTGAAAACACCGAGCCGGGAAACCATCAGGCCCAGGTACTTTCATTGGACCGATCTGGAATAAGGCATTTGCAACTTCCTTCTGAGAGAAGGGGCATCCAGGGAGTCATTCATTTGCTGAGTTACTTTTGCCTCAATACACCCAAGAAGCCCATCTAGATCAAGAGTTGGGTCCTTGGTAAAAAGTTCCTGGAAGTATGAGTTCGCCATAAGCTCCACCGTGCTTGGTGAAGAACACCACGATCAATTATGTTTACGTAGACGATGGATTAAATTCTTCCTCGCCCTCCAAACCGCTTTCCTATGAAAATATTGTGTGTTTCGGTCTCCTTCCGTAAGCCACATGATCCTAGATCTTTGCAACCACATCATTTCTTCTCTATAAAGCAGCTCGTCCAGCATATACATCTTCTCTTTAATAGCCGACATGTCTGCATTATTGATCTGGAGCGTTTCCAATTCAGCTCTTAGAGCATCAATCTGCTTCAAACTTGACCGAAGTGTATTTTGCTCCACTCCCACAGGTCCTTCATTACATCCTTTAAGTTTGCTACAACCTCACCCAGGTTGCGAGCGCTCCATTTGGTCCATGCTTTTGCGATGACTCCTGGTAGCGCAGCATGTCGCTCACACATGATCTTGTACCTATTGCCGCTGCTTCATCTTTTATCTGTCTCCAAGGTTTCAACTTCAAGGAGCAGGGGCAGTGATCCGAAGCCGGTGACGTTAGATGTTTAACTCGCGCGTTGGGAAACAGATCCCTCCATGCCTCATCAGCACAGCATCTGTCCAACCTCACCTGGACATTTCTTCCAGCAACCTGGTTGTTATTGTATGTATAAGGCATTCTAGTGAACCCCAAGTCAATCAATTCACAGAGTTGCAGGCACTCTCGAAATGCTTCCATCTGAGATGAGCTGCGTTCCGTCCTTGAAAGGTGCTCGTGTTTCCACATGCATTCACAACACAAACTACCCAAGGGACATTCGACAAAGATCGAAGCCGAGTTAGGTGAACCCACATGAGCCTGCGGTTTTCCACTCTAGGTTCCCCGTAAACAAACACTAGTAGAAAATAGGGCTTTGGTCCAGGCCGGGTAAGCCCATTAATGTTGGTTCACTCACGAACCGGGACCCATGGGGGCATCGGTCCTGGTTCGTGAGGCCAGGGGGCCGACCGGGCCTCGGGGGACAATGGTCTCAGTTCGTCTGGCCCCTTTGGTCCTGGTTCCAGACACAAACCGGGATCAGTGGGCCTCGCTCCTGGCCCACAACCATTGGTTCCGGTTGGTGGCTGCAACCAGGACCAAATGGGCTCCTTTAGTCCCGGTTCTAGCCACAAACCGGGACCAAAGAGATGCCTATATATACCCCCTTGCCCGCGAGCAGAGCAATGGAGTGCTCTGTTTTTCTGGCCGGCCGTGGGAGAGCTTTGTGGTGCTCTAGCTCACCTTCTATGCACATGAGGTGTTCGATGAAATGCCCGAGCCACTCTTAAGCTTTCTCCTCTCGAAGCTCCTTGTCCAAGCTCCATTTTCCTCAAGATTTGTCTAGGTTTGGTGGTTCTTCATGTCCCGTCCCTGTCCTCACCGCCGTCGATCGCCCATGCCGATCTCTTCGTCGGCACCACCGTGCTGAGCCTCTTGATATTATCTTCTTTCTAAAAGAAAAAAGTTCTTACTTATATGATTTAGATAGATACTTGTGTAATTTTCTTATTTTCTTATTGTTTGTTAGTATATAGTGTGATGGTTTTGGTATCCGCCTCTGTCGGCCCTCGTCCTGTCTATGATTTGGATGTGGTATATTTATTATCTTTTATAACTATTTGTTTCATTTAATGTTTATGACAATTATGCCGACCAACGTGACATAGATTTTTTTTCTAGGAGGTATGTGAACCGGAAATTCCAACCGACCCTATTGTCGAGAGGTTAAATTTAGGTGAAGAAGAAAACAATTACTTGAAGGAAAATTTGAAAAAAAAATGAGGAGAAGATGATATTGAAGTTGCATGTTGCGGATGTCGTCGATGATCACAAGATCAAGATGGATGCAATGCGCTTGAAGATTAGAAAGATTAGAAAATATGCCATTCATACTGAGGCTTGGTATCATTATGCCGTTGGATGAATTGTTAACTTAGTTGCGATTATGATTGCATTTCTTGTTGCATTGAAATGTTTTAGATAGTTTCAATGTATGGTTTAATTAGATGCTCCGGAGAGCTATATGTCGTTCAATGAGAACTATGTATGTACTTTGGTTTTAATGTGATGATGAACTTCTATTAATTTGGTCACTTCTATATTCATGATGTTCTGTAATGGTTTTGACACACTTAATTATATATAATGCACGCAGATGAACCGGCAATGGATGTACGGTAACAGACGAACCTCCGAGTACATTAAGGGCGTGCATAATTTTCTCAAAGTGGCTGAGGCAAACAAGCAAAATGGTTTATGTGTTGTCCATGCCCTATATGTGGGAATAAGAAGTCTTACTCTGACCAGAAGATCCTTAACACCCACCTGCTTTATAAGGGTTTCATGCCACACTATAATGTTTGGACCAAGCACGGAGAAAGAGGGGTTATGATGGAAGCCACCAAAGAAGAAGAGGATGATGACAACTATGTGCCCCTTGAATACAGTGATGCTGCAACGGGGGAAGCTGAAGATCAGGAGGAACCAGACGATGTGCCCGATGATGATCTTCGCCGGGTCATTGTTGATGCAAAGAGACAATGTGAAAGTGAAAAGGAGAAGTTTAAGTTCGATCGCATGTTAGAGGATCACAAAAAAGGGTTGTACCCCAATTGCGAAGATGGCAACACAAATCTCGGTACCACACTGGAATTGCTGCATTGGAAGGCATAGAATGGTGTACCTGACAAAGGATTTGAGAAGCTACTGAAAATATTAAAGAAGAAGCTTCCAAAGGATAACGAATTGCCCGACAGTACGTACGCAGCAAAGAAGGTTGTGTGCCCTCTAGGATTGGAGGTTCAGAAGATGCATGCATGTCCTAATGACTGCATCCTCTATCGCGGTGCATACGAGGATTTGAACACATGCCCGGTATGCGGTGCATTGCGGTATAAGATCAGACAAGATGACCCTGGAGATGTTGATGGCGGGCACCCTAGGAAGAGTCATGCCAAGGTGATGTGGTATGCTCCTATAATTCCATGGTTGAAACGTCTGTTCAGGAAAAAAAAGAGCAAGCCAAGTTGATGCGATGGCATAGAGAGGACCGTAAAAAAGAAGGGAAGTTGAGAGCACCCGCTGACGGGTTGTAGTGGAGAAAAATCGAGAGAAAGTGGGGGGGGGGGGGACTTTGCAGGTGACGCAAGAAACGTATGGTTTGGAATAAGCGTGGATGGCATTAATCCTTTTGGGGAGCAGAGCAGCAATCATAGCACCTGGCCCGTGACTCTATGTATCTATAACCTTCCTCCTTGGTTGTGCATGAAGCGGAAGTTCATTATGATGCCGCTTCTCATCCAAGGCCCGGCAACCCAGCAATGACATTGATGTGTACCTAAGGCCATTAGTCGAAGAACTTTTACAGTTGTGGAATGGAAAAGGTGTACGTGTGGGATGAGCACAAACAGCAGGAATTTGACCTACATGCATTGTTGTTTGTAACCATCAATGATTGGCCTGCTCTCAGTAACCTTTCAGGACAGACAAACAAGGGATACCACGCATGCACGCACTGTTTCGATGACACCAAAAGTATATATCTGGACAAATGCAGGAAGAATGTGTACCTGGGGCATCGTCGATTTCTTCCGACCAACCATCAATGTCGAAAGAAAGGCAAGCATTTCAAAGGCAAGGCAGATCATCGGAAGAAGCCCACCGTCCGTACTGGTGATCACATACTTTCTATGGTCAATGATTTACAAGTAATCTTTGGAAAGGGTCTCGGCGGACTATCTGTTCTGAATGACGCTGAGGGACATGTACTCATGTGGAAGAAGAAATCTATATTTTGGGGCCTACCCTATTGGAAAGACCTAGAGGTCCGCTATGCAATCGACGTGATGCACGTGACGAAGAATCTTTGCGTGAACCTGCTAGGCTTATTGGGCGTGTATGGGAAGACAAAAGATACACCGGAGGCACGGGAGGACCAGCAACATGTGCACGAAAAAGATGGCATGCCTCCAAAGCAGTATGAAGGTCCTGCCAGCTACGCTCTTACCAAAGAAGAGAAGGAAATCTTCTTTCAATGCCTACTCAGTATGAAGGTCTCGTTTGGCTTCTCGTCCAATATAAAGGGAATAATAAATATCCTAGAGAAAAAGTTCCAGAACCTAAAGTCTCATGACTGCCACGTGATTATAATGCAACTGCTTTCGGTTGCATGGAGGGGGCTTCTAATGTAAAACGTTTGATTAGCCATTGTGAAGCTATGTGCATTCCTCAATGCAATCTCTCGTAAGGTGATCGATCCAGAAATCCTACCATGGTTTTGGAGTGATGCGGGCAATGTCTTGTTAGTTTCGAGCTGGTGTTTCCACCATCCTTCTTCAATATCATGACGCACGCCCTAGTTCATCTAGTCGACGAGATTATCGCTCGGGCCCTGTATTTCTACACAATATGTTCCCCTTTGAGAGGTTCATGGGAGTCTTAAAGAAATATGTTCAGAATCGCTTAGGCCGAAGGAAGCATCTCCATGGGCCATCAAACAGAGGAAGTCATTGGGTTTTTTGTTGACTTCATTCCTGACCTTAAGAAGATTGGTGTCCCTCAATCATGGTATGAGGGGAGACTGGATGGAAAAGGCACGCTAGGAGCAGACTCAATAATATGTAGGGACGGGCATTCTTGGTCTCAAGCACACTACATAGTTCTACAGAATTCTACCTTGGTGACCCCGTATGTCGATGAACACAAGAATATTCTGCGCTCCAAACACACGGAGCAGTGTGACGAATGGACTATATGTGAACACATCAGACTTTCCGCAGATTGGTTGCAAACACGTGTCATGGGTGAGAACACTGTTTACGATGAGCTGTACTTTCGTTGGCTGAGGACCATCTTCGACTGTATTGACTTACAAAGGGTACGAGATAAATGGGAATATATTTTACATGATCGCCCAAGATCAAAAGAGAACCAACAAAAACAACAGTGACCGCTTTGATGCAGCAACCAAGAAGGGAAAGGACACATATCATTGTTACATAGTGGACATATGGGAACTTGGCTATGGACATGATTTTAAGGTCCCTTTGTTTCAAAGGCAAATGGGTCAATCTGTCGAGGAGGAGAATGCAGGTAGACCCACAGTACGGAATGACAACAGTGGATCTGAACAATCTTGGGTACACAGATGAACCATTCGTACTAGCCAATGATGTGGCGCAGGTTTTCTATGTGAATGACATGTCTACCAAACCGAGAAAAAGAAAAGATAAGGAAGCAAATACATCATACGATGAGCCAAAGCGCCACATAGTTCTTTCAGGAAAAAGAAACATCGTAGGATTGGAGGGCAAGATGACATGTCTGAAGATTATGAAAAGTTTCATGAAATTCCTCCCTTCAAAGTCAAGGCTGACCCAAGCAGCCTATTAAACGATGAAGATTATCGATGGTTACGGCGCAATAAGCAAAGGACACAAGCGAAGAAAAAGTGAAGACTTTCTCTCCACAGCTATTATGATGATGCCTTTGATCTAGAATATCACTGCAGTTACATGTGAAGAAATGAAATGCCTTTTGTAACAGATGAGTTTCCGTTCGAAACCCTGATACTTCGAAAGAGATTGTCCGTTTTGTACACGAAGTGCATCCAGTTTTTGCCGTAACCCTCTCAACTTTTTAGCACATGCTATGTGGGCGAAATGATGATACCATGCCAACTTTCAACCTTTTCACAGTTCATTTGAAGTGCTTTTCAATTTCAGGGTCGTTTAGCTCAAAAAATCAGTAAATGCATGAAAAATACCAAATGAAGTTAGAAAGGGTTGAAAATTGATGATGTGGCTTTGAATGGTGCACTTTGAACACACACAAAGTCTAGAGTTCAAATAAGTTCAAAAAATGAAATCCCTTTGTAATAGATGAGTTTTCGTCCGAAACCCTGATACTTCGAAAGAGATTGTCCGTTTTGTACACGAAGTGCATTCAGTTTTTTCCATAACCCTCTCACCTTTTTAGCACATGCTATGTGGGTGAAATGATGATACCATGCCAACTTTAAACCTTTTCACAGTTCATTTGAAGTGCTTTTTAATTTTAGGGTCATTTAGCTCAAAGAATGAACTAATAGCAAAAGGAATCAACTAAAAACATTTTATAAACTTCTAGTATTTTTGAAACTAAAATTATAAAAAAATTATGCAACTAAAATTTCAAAGTATGTTTTGTTCAAAACATTAATAGCAAAAAGAATTATCCTAAATATTTTTTTTCGTTTGAAACTTTAATAGCAAAAAGAATTGTCATAAAGAATTTTTTGTTACAAACTAAAATAACAAAATATTTTTTTGAATATAATGATAGAACACAGTAATATTAAATAGTAGGAAAAAGAATCACTCAAAAATATATTTTCATAGTAAATTTATTCACAAACTAGTGATTAACAAAAATATCAAAGAATTCAAATTTAAACTATTCAAATTTGAAAACTAATGGCACTAACAGAAAGTTTATAATTTTTATGACCTAACAGCAAAAAGAATTTTAAAAAATAAAGCAAAAAACAAAAGAAAATATATAATGCAAAAAACAAAACAAAAAACTGTAAAAAATAAAAAAATGCCGCCTAGTGGGCCACCACGGCCTGAATACGACTAGAAACCCAACCAGCCAGGTGGGCCAGGATTCACGCCCGCAGAAGGCCCAGTAGGCCCACAGGCATAGCAGTGTGCGATTAGGCCCTTAGGCCTGCAGTTCAGAGGAGTTCGAGAGAGAGGGCGGGGCAGAGCTTATAAACTTGGTCTATTTTTTCTGTAGTATATATATGAAAACTTGGTCAATTTTTTTGTAGTAGATGATGATGATGATGATATGATGATATATGAAAACTGGTCAATTTTTTTGTACTAGATGATGATGATGATGATATTGATGATGATATGATGATATATGAAAACTTGGTCAATTTGTTCTGTTCTAATTTTGTTCGATGATATATGATGATGTAATTTTGTCGATATACCCCCTCCTCGATAACTTAGACATGAGGGGGGGGGGTCGACATACCCCCTCTGTGATAACATTTTTTTCTAAGCTACTAAGGTAAAATGTTCACCCCGCTCTCGCTATACCGGGCAACCAACTCTCGAGGCCACCCATACCCTAGAAAAAAAGTGTTGTCGATCTCCTACCCCTCCGCCCCTACCCGACAAACTCTCGAGGCCACCTAAACCCCTAGAAGAAAACTCCGTAACTTCAACATGAGGGGACATCGATCAACCCCTCTCGCCGAACAAGTCTATGTATCATTTTATATCGCGGTGGACATATATCAAAGTTTGATCATATGTCAAAGTTTGAATTTTGACATATGCAACATTTGATCATATGTCAAAGTTTGATCATATGTCAAAGTTTGAATTTTGACATATGCAACAATATTTGATCATATGTCAAAGTTTGACTTTTGACATATGCAACAATATTTGATCATATGTCAAAGTTTGACTTTTGACATAGATTTATCAAGAATGCCCCCATTATGGATGTGCACAAGTTGATCCAATGAAACCTTCGGGAACGTGATTTTCTCACCGAATATGATCCGGGAGACTTGGACCCCACGTCAAGAAAGAAAGGAGGTGGCCACGAGGGTGGGGGCGCGCCCACCCCCCTAGGGGGCGCCCCTGCCTCGTGGGCCCCCCGTTGCTCCACCGACGTACTCCTTCCTCCTATATATACCCTCATTACCCCCAAACGATCAGATACGGAGCCAAAAACCTAATTCCACCGCCGCAACTTTCTGTATCCACGAGATCCCATCTTGGGGCCTGTTTGGGAGCTCCGCCGAAAGGGGAATCCACCACGGAGGGCTTCTACATCAACATCATAGGCCCTCCGATGAAGTGTGAGTAGTTTTCCTCAGACCTTCGGGTCCATAGTTAGTAGCTAGATGGATTCTTCTCTCTTTTTGGATCTCAATACAATGTTCTCCCCCTCTCTCGTGGAGATCTATTCGATGTAATCTTCTTTTTGCGGTGTGTTTGTTGAGACCGATGAATTGTGGGTTTATGATCAAGATTATCTATGAACAATATTTGAATCTTCTCTGAATTCTTTTATGTATGATTGGTTATCTTTGCAAGTCTCTTCGAATTATCAGTTTGGTTTGGCCTACTAGATTGGTTTTCTTGCAATGGGAGAAGTGCTTAGCTTTGGGTTCAATTTTGCGGTGTCCTTTCCTAGTGACAGTAGGGGCAGCAAGGCACGTATTGTATTTTTGCCATCGAGGATAACAAGATGGGGTTTTTATCATATTGCATGAATTTATCCCTCTACATCATGTCATCTTGCTTAAGGCGTTACTCTGTTTTCTTGAACTTAATACTCTAGATGCATGCTGGATAGAGGTGGATGAGTGGAGTAATAGTAGTAGATGCAGGCAGGAGTTGGTCTACTTGTCTTGGACGTGATGCCTATATACATGATCATACCTAGATATTCTCATAACTATGCTCAATTATGTCAATTGCTCAACAGTAATTTGTTCACCGTAAAATACTTATGCTCTTGAGAGAAGCCACTAGTGAAATCTATGGCCCCCGGGTCTAATCTTATCATATTAATCTCCCAACACTTTATTATTGCTTTTTGCTTTTTTACTTTGCTTTTATTTTACTTTGCATCTTTATAACAAAAATACCAAAAATATTATCTATCATCTCTACAAGATCTCACTCTCGTAAGTGACCGTGAAGGGATTGACAACCCCTAATCGCGTTGTTTGCGTGGAGCTATTTGTTTTGTGTAGGTACGAGGGACTTGCGTGTAGCCTCCTACTGGATTGATACCTTGGTTCTCAAAAACTGAGGGAAATACTTACTCTACTCTGCTGCATCACCCTTTCCTCTTCAAGGAAATCCAACGCTGTGCTCAAGAGGTAGCATCGCCGAACATGTCATGTGATAGGTAGTTTTTTTTTGTTCATAGAAAACTCCAGTAACTCTTCAACATGAGGGGGGGGACGTCGATCAACCCCCTCTCGCCCATCCAAACCCTAGAAGCGTCGAGGCCACCCCAAACCCTAGAAGTGTTGCCGAGGCCACCCCAAACCCTAGAAGAGCGTCGAGGCCACCCAAATTTACCAAGTTAAAAGAGTGTTGTCGAGGCCACCCCAAACCCTAGAAGCGTCGAAGCCACTAATATGATTCCTTGTTGTGATTAGCTAGCTAGGTCTATGTTTGCCACTAATATATCCATCTCTCATGTTTGTATATTAATTGCCATGTTGTAATATTTGCAGAAACCATGGATCAAAGTGACTTGGAAAAAGAACAATTGTTGGGGGATATAATCTTTGGCGGAGGTGATGTCTTGTCAATTCTCAGTGACACCGATGGTCTAGAAGGAGAGGATGACTGCTCCGAAAATCAAACAATGGAGGAGGAAGGACATGATCATGATGGCTCCGGTGACCGAATGCCGAAGGAAGAAGGAGACCATGATGACGGCTTCGGTGACCGAACGGAGGAGGGAGCTGTTGCAAAGTTCGGTGAGGTATATATATTAATTAACCCTGTGCTGACTAATTGATGCATTAATTGTTTTGGTATGTAGATATATTAATGCTTTTTTATTCTTTTATAGCCCTCTGGATCGAGCCAAACTTCCGTAATGAGACGAGGCCCGAAGAAAAGGTTGCGGTAGGATGAAAGGTTCACGATCATAGCAATCGCGAACGATGGCCTACCGATTGAGCCCAAGCGGACCAAGGACGCGTTTTCTGCTCAGTGCGGAGCTATTGTTAGGGACACCATCCCGATCAGCATCCAGCAATGGTATAAGCCTAAGGACGAAAACCTTGAAGTTTCTTATATCATCGATAGACAGAAAGATGATCTTTGGACCTCGCTGAAGGCAAATTTCACCCTACCGCCAGAGGAGGATCTGAATAAGCCAGTTATAGAGCCACTAGTCAAGGCGTGTGCTCTTAAGAAGATGGCAGATCTATTCAGGAGGTGGAAGAAAGAGTTGAAATCAAAGTTTGTCGACAAAGGGAAGACTCTAGAATTCACCGGCCAATTTGAGAAGCTAAGAGATCACTGGCCCGCATATGTGGCCTACAAGACATCGGACAAGAGTAAGAAAATGTCAGAGACAAACAAGAACAATGCTGCAAAGAAGCTGTATCACCATCACACGGGGTCAGGTGGCTACCTCAAAGCCCGGCCCTTGTGGGACAAAGCTGAGAATGACCTGATTGCTAAAGGGGTCAAACCAGAGACATTGAACTGGCCAAACCGTTCAAGGACTTGGTTCTTCGGGGTTAGGGGAACTTTGGACCTCAAACGAGGGAAGTGTTGCTGGGACGTACGAGCAACTTGCAATGCCCGTCAAGAAGCTTCAAGTATATCACCGCAGCATAGGAAGGCGTTCATTCCCGGCAGAGAAGGACGAGCTGACTGAGGCCCTCGGGAATCCTGAGCACCCTGGACGAACACGAGGCACACCAGGCTCTGTTCAGTGAGTGGTTGGGTTTCCCGGTGCAGGCGGTTACAGAAGCCGGGAGAGAAGGAGGAACGCGGAGCTGAGCGAAATGAAGAAGCTCAAATCAACAATAACGAAGCTAGAGGAACTTGAGAGCTAGTGAGATGCCGGCCAACCATCTCAGCGGCACGAAGCTACCCCAGAAGCTACCCCGCCATCTCAGCGGAAAAGCGGCATGGCTTCCACGGAAAAAGCCGGACAAAAAATGGATCGGGAACACTTTTCTTTCGTTTCCGAGATGCACGGCCGTGGATACTATCACGGCTCCTAGCTACCCCATGGATACTATCACGGAGGCTCAACATTGCCAGCTTATGACGAAATGGCGTAACCTCACTTTGAAAGGCGGTATCGGCTCTGTTGCACCACCTCAACCCGACGGAACTTTTCACTACCGTTCAATTCCACATGGCCATGTTGTTGTGATGATGGATGAAGTAATGGAGGGATTTGAGGAGCTTGAGCTTGACCACCCTACAGGTGAAGGGGAGAATCAGCTGGTTCATGCTCTGAGGACTACATGTCTATGGCAGAAGGAGTACATCAAGCTTCCAAACTGGACCCCTCCGCCTCCTCCTCCTCCTCCTCCTCCTCCAGCGAGTCAGGGCACTCCGCCTCCTCCTCCTCCGGCGAGTGATCAGGGCACTCCGCCTCCTTCTCTGCCTCCTCCAGCGCGTGAGGCCACTCCGCCTCCTCCTTCGCCTGCTCCGGCGCGTCGGAGCACTCCGCCTCGTCAGCAACGGCAGAAGACAGACGCCGCCGCTCTGGCTCCTCCGGCGCGTTGGAGTACTCCGCCTCCTTCTCCTCCTCGTAAGCAACAACATAAGAGAGACGCTACCGCTCCGGCGGCTAGCATTAGAAGCAGAGGTGGGAGGCGGCAATTCAGATATGGTCCATCTCTCAAGACTCCGGAAAAGTTACCATATGAGAGGACCGAGAAGGAAAACAGGAGATCTGTGAAGCCCAAGTGAGGGAATTTTTTGCAAAGAAACCTCCACCTCTGAAGGAGATGATAGATCCGGTGAAAGCGAAGCTCACTATCGATGCCCTGAAGCGACCACCACCCCTCCGCCGGATTCCAACTATTTCCGCGCTCTTAAAAAGACATATCAGGATGCGCAGCGGTCAGGAACTACTTCCAGTGATAAAAGGTTAGCAGAACGAAGAAGTGGGAAAAAATTCCCCAGCTCAGCGAAGAGGCGAACCAATCGTGCCCCCCGCTCAAGGTGTCTAGCGATATCATCCCTAATCTGCCGGGGATGGTGCCCGGTACCAATTCTGGTGATTACCTAGGCGATGTTGTAGAATTTCAAACAATGGAGGTGGACGAATTTAGATACCAGTACGGGAAGCCTCTCGTCAAACCTGGTCATCCTCCTCTAACAACGATGATGCGAAGATTCCATGAATGGTACATGAAAACCTGCAGGGAGTCTGGGAAGGATACTTTGCCGTTGAGAATTAAAGAGGAGCACAACTTCGTTGGAGTGGATGTGTTGTCTGTTGAATTTGACGAGTTATTCTAGTTATACAATCAAAAGGCCCTCGACAAAACACTCGTGACTTGCTACTGTCTGTAAGTACTACTTCTGTAGTTAAGTCTCTGTATATAGCTCAGCTCTTTCATTGCATGTGTATATATAATTATCCTCACTATATTATGCAGATTGAAAATCTTCGAATGCAGAAAAGCACAAATCTATGACATTGGGTTCATTAACCCAAATGTCATACATGAATGGACGGTTCAAAAGAATGTCACGGAAACCAAGGACAACTTGCTACAATCGTTGCTCAAAAATCAAAACAAAGATAAAATACTCTTTCCTTACAACTTCAAGTGAGTGTTACTGTCTTGTGCATATTCGGTTTCCCTTATTACTCGAGGTTGTAGTAATGTAATTGATGAGTTATGCATGCATGCGCAGCTTCCACTTTATTATCCTGGAGATTAAGCTTGAGCGGGGAGTAATAACCGTCTTAGACTCGAGACGAAAAGATCCCAAGGACTATGCGGACGTGACTGAAATGTTATAGAAGTAAGTTCAATTGATCATTATCGCACCATATCAAGAACTTTTTGTTCATTTCCTGCTATCGAGTAATTATTTTCTTTGTCTCGCAGGGTTTGGAAAGAGTTCACCGTACTTGTTCCGGGACTGCCGGGGGAGCTGCGATTTACACACCCGAAAGTAAGTACTACTACCTAGTTCCGCGTATCTCCCATTGATTATAGCTAGTTTCATCAATACCATTTAGTATGCCTGCTTATCAGTTTGATTGACCTCTATTTCTCGTAAAGTGCTTGTGGCAGGAAGGCGGGAATGATTTTTGTGGATACTACGTTTGTGAGTTCATCCGCCACTCGACCTGTGAGCGGGGCTAATCTGAAAAACAATATGAAGTGCGTATGCAAAAATATTCACAATTTTGTTTTATTACCATCATTTGTGTTGAGTTTCATTCATATACATGTATTGACCCTATTCTTCAATTTAGATCTAGCATATACAGGATGAACTCCTACCACAAGATCGCATACGAGCAATTCAAGAGGAATTGGCGCGATTCTTTCTTGACCACTGAGGGAGTCCTGGATTAGGGGGTGTCCGGATGGCCGGACTCCCGGACTATGAAGATACAAGATTGAAGACTTCGTCCCGTGTCCGGATGGGACTTCCCTTGGCGTGGAAGGCAAGCTAGGCGATACGGATATGTAGATCTCCTCCCATTTGTAACCGACTCTATGTAACCCTAACCCTCTCCGGTGTCTATATAAACCGGAGGGTTTTAGTCCGTAGGGCGAACAACAATCATACCTTAGGCTAGCTTCTAGGGTTTAGCCTCTCACGATCTCATGGTAGATCTACTCTTGTACTACCCATATCATCAATATTAATCAAGCAGGAGTAGGGTTTTACCTCCATCGAGAGGGACCGAACCTGGGTAAAAACATCGTGTCCCTTGTCTCCTGTTACCATCCGCCTAGACGCACAGTTCGGGACCCCCTACCCGAGATCCGCCGGTTTTGACACCGACATTGGTGCTTTCACTGAGAGTTCCTCTGTCGTCACCTTTAGGCCCGATGGCTCCTCCGATCATCAACAATGATGCAGTCCAGGTGAGACTTTTCTCCCGGACGGATCTTCGTGATTCGCGGCTTTGTACTGCGGGCCAATTCGCTTGGCCATCTGGAGCAGATCGAAAGCTACGCTCCTGGCCATCAGGTCAGATTTGGAAGTTTGAACTACACGCCCGACGTCCGCAGAGACTTGATCTTAGACGGGTTCGAGCCACAGCCAAGCGCGCCGCACTGTCACGATGGGCATGATCTAGCTCTGCCGCCGAACAGTGCCCTGGAGGCCGCACCAGTGTCCGCTCCGACCCTTAGCTCGGAGCCGACTGCGCCAATCGAGGACAGGTGGCTGGACACCGCCTCAGGGGCTGCATTCTCCACGGCGATCGAGCCGAACACCATACCTGTCCTTTGCGAAGCTCGTGACTCCAAGGTGCCGGACTCCTCTCCGGACTCCGAACCTTCCGCGCCCCTGCCAATCGAATCCGATTGGGCGCCGATCATGGAGTTCACCGCGCGGACATCTTTCAGCACTTCGCCTTTCGGCGACATTCTGAATTCACTAAAGTCTCTCTCTTTATCAGGAGAGCCCTGGCCGGACTATGGTCAGCAAGGTTGGGATGCGGACGACGAAGAAATTCAAAGCCCACCCACCACCCACTTCGTAGCCACTGTCGATGATTTAACCGACATGCTCGACTTTGACTCCGAAGACATCGACGGTATGGACGCCGATGCGGGAGACGACCAAGAACCAAATCCTACAGGGCACTGGAAGGCCACCTCGCCGTATGACATATACATGGTGGACACCCCAAAAGAAGGGAACGACGATGGAACAACGGAGGATGACCCCTCCAAGAAACAGCCTAAGCGTTGGGGTCAGCGGCGCCGCTCTAAATCCCGCCACAGCAAAAACGGCGATTCCAGCACGGGAGATAATAACACCCCGGACAGTGCCGAAGACAATCCCCTCCAGCAGGATTCAGCGCAGGAGGATGGAGAAGCCATCCCTCATGAGAGAGTGGCAGACAGAGAGGTAGAGGACGATAATTACATGCCTCCCTTCGAAGACGAGGCAAGCCTCGACGACGATTTAACTTGTCGTGCCTGAGGATCCCGTCGAACAAGAGCGTTTCAAACGCAGGCTTATGGCCACGGCGAGCAGCCTCAAGAAAAAACAGCAACAGCTTAGAGCTGACCAAGACTTGCTAGCCGACAGATGGACTGATGTCCTTGCGGCCGAAGAGTACGAACTCGAACGCCCCTCCAAGAGCTACCCAAAACGCAGGCTGCTACCCCGACTAGAGGAGGAAGCACCTAGACCTACATCACCAGCGCATGATGCGGCCGACCAGCCACCTCGTGGCCGCGACAGAGAGGCCTCTCGGCCCTCCACTCAAGCCGCACACCGGCGTCGCTCAAAGAATACCAAGGCACGGGGAAACGCGCAGACCTGTGAGATATATTGGAGGATAGGGCAAGGCAAACAAGATCGATCTATGGATCGCGTGGGCGCCCCACGACACATGACGATAACCGTCATGCCGGATATGGTAAATCCGGTCGGGCCGAACACAGTAGATAAAGCTCATTTGAGCTACGTCGTGATATAGCCCAATACAGAGGTGCCGCACACCCACTATGCTTCACAGATGAAGTAATGGATCGTCAAATCCCCGAGGGTTTCAAACCCGTAAACATCGACTCATACGATGGCACAACAGATCCGACGGTATGGATCGAGGATTATCTCCTTCACATCCACATGGCCCGCGGCGATGATCTACACGCCATCAAATACCTCCCACTCAAGCTTAAAGGACCAGCTCGGCATTGGCTTAACAGCTTGCCAGCAGAATCAATTGGTTGTTGGGAGGACCTGGAAGCCGCATTCCTCGACAACTTCCAGGGCACCTATGTGCGACCACCAGACGCCGATGACCTAAGCCACAAAATTCAGCAGCCAGAGGAATCAGCCAGACAATTCTGGACATGGTTCCTAACGAAGAAAAATCAAATAGTGAACTGTCCGGACGGAGAGGCCCTTGCAGCCTTCAAGCATAACATCCGTGATGAGTGGCTTGCCCGGCACCTAGGACAGGAAAAGCCGAAATCCATGGCAGCCCTCACAACACTCATGACCCGCTTTTGCGCGGGAGAAGACAGCTGGCTAGCTCGTAGTAATAACATGACCAAGAGCCCTGGTAATTCAGATACCAAGGACAGCATTGGCAGGTCGCGTCGCAACAAGCAAAAGCGCCGCATTAACAGCGACAATGCTGAGGATACGGCAGTTAATGCCAGATTCAGAAGCTCTAAACCCGGTCAGCGGAAAAAGCCATTCAAAAGAAATACTCCGGGCCCGTCCAATTTGGACCGAATACTCGATCGCTCGTGCCAGATACACGGCACCCCCGAAAAACCATCCAACCACACCAACAGGGATTGTTGGGTGTTCAAGCAGGCAGGCAAGTTAAACACTGAAAACAATGACAAGGGGTTGCATAGCGATGACGAGGAGGAGCCCCAGACGCCGAACAATAAGGGACAGAAGGGTTTTCCCCCACAAGTGCGGACGGTGAACATGATATACGCAACCCACATCCCCAAAAGGGAGCGGAAGCATGCACTCAGGGATGTATATGCGTTGGAGCCAGTCGCCCCAAAGTTCAAACCATGGTCCTCATGCCCGATCACTTTTGATCGAAGGACCACCACTAGCATCCGCCATGGCGGATTCCGCATTGGTTCTAGACCCAATCATTGGACGGATTTCACCTCACTAGAGTCCTTATGGACGGCGGCAACCTGAACCTGCTTTATCGGGATACAAGGCAAAAATGGGCATAGATCCCTCAAGGATCAAACCCACAAAAGCGACCTTTAAAGGCGTCATACCAGGTGTAGAAGCCAAGCATGCAGGCTCGATTACACTTGAACTGGTCTTGGATCCCCGGATAATTTCCGGCGAGGAGTTAATCTTCGACATAGTCCCGTTCGCATGGTTATCGCGCCTTTGCTCGGACGACCCGCATTTGCAAAGTTCAATGCGGTGCCGCACTACGCATACCTCAAGCTCAAGATGCCAGGCCCTCGAGGAGTCATTACGGTCAATGGAAACACCGAACGCTCTCTCCGAACGGAGGAGCATATGGCGGCCCTCGCGGCGGAAGTACAAAGCAGCCTCTCAAGGCAATTCTCCAGTCCGGCCATTAAACGTCCGGACACCGTCAAGCGCGCTACCGAGTAACCTACAACAAGACCGCCTGCACGCTCCGAACACGCGTAGCAATGCGGCCCCAACCCCAGCCCTTGCGAAATTGTGAAACCAGTACTACGCGTACATAACTACGCTCTGGAAATACCATGGGCATAGGGGGAGGGACACGACCACGGCATGCCCAAAATGCGGCTCAACCGCACCAGGGGCTCCCGATTTTGTCATTCCTTTTTTTTAATTTCAGGACTCCACTTTCCGGAAGGCCTGTCCGGCAGTATAATCGCCGAACACACGATGCAACGGCCAGGGAAGCAGAAAGCTACGTCGAGTGTCCAGGTGGTCTCTATAACAAGCAATATACTTGTTTCACATATCATCCCGCAGCTTGCCCCTTGACAGGGACATGTCAAATAGTCATATCTCTTGCTTATCGCACTATTTGTATCGTTATGCTTTTACCGCAGCCTTTTCAAATAAACAATGCATAGCTTTTGTCTATTATTGCATTCCCTTTTTTTTATCTGTATATGTTCATTAACAACATGTTGCACCCGTACACTTTGATACGGCCAAATACACCGGGGGCTTAAGTACCCCAAAATATGGTGTGATAAGTCCGAACACTTTCACAAGTGTGTCACCCCGAACTTATGGCATTATATGCATCGGCTCTGAATCATGTCTTGGGTCAATAGTTGGGTTTGCCCGGCTCCCATGTTTTGGTACCTTACGTTCTGTTATATCGGCTAAGGTAGCACTGGGAGAACCACTGCGATTGTGCCCCGGTTGAGCTGGGCTAAGCACCTCAGTGGAGAAAGCTAAAACTGACCATCATGATAGGGCGAGAGCTGATCGCTGTTCGAGAGGTTTTCGAGTCCCTAAAGACTTATGCCGCTTAGAGCGAGTAGTCGGCTTTGTCCGGCCTAGGCGTGGATAGCGCCCCGAACTCGGTCTTCCGAATACTAGGGGCTTCGCCGAAATTTAAAATTATAAAATTCTATGGCTAAGTGAGAGTGTTCAAGCATTATAGTCCAATTGCCTTGTTCGTTGTGTTGAGCGCCTCCCTCGAAGGACCCAATAATGGGAAAAGGAGCGCTCAAGTTTATATCGAACACCCCAGCACTCGCGGCATGGAGGCGGCTTTACGACTCGCCATCTCTCAATTTTGATAAACGGCCGCACAGAAGGTAATATTTTAAATTCAAAAGTGTTGCTTAGCGCATATGAACAAGTTTTCAGCGTACAGGATCACAAATGCGAGTTTATTCGAAAATTACATCTTTGGAGCACTCTTCCGCTATACGACGGGCACCCTTCAGGACGCCCTCATAATACATCTCGGGCTTGCGATGCTCCTTGCCCGGCGGTGGTCCATCCGTCACAAGCTTCTCGGCGTCCATCTTGCCCCAGTGCACTTTAGCACGGGCAAGGGCCCTACGGGCACCTTCGATGCATACGGAGCGCTTGATGACTTCAAGCCTTGGACAGGCATCCACCAGCCGCCTTACCAGCCCGAAGTAGCTCCCAGGCATGGCTTCCCCAGGCCATAGCCGGACTAAGAGACCCTTCATGGCCTGTTCGGCCACCTTATGGAGCTCGACCAGCTGCTTCAGCTGGTCGCTCAAGGGCACCGGGTGTCCGGCACTAGTGCAGAACCGGGCAATAGCACCGGTTCGTAAGGCCCTTTAGTGCCGGTTCCATAACCGCACTAAAGTGTAAGCATTAAAGCCCCCCTTTAGTACCGGTTCATACGAACCGGTGCTAAAGGGAAACCACGTGGCACGAGCCAGCTCAGAGGCGGTTGGTCGTAAGACCAACCGGTACTATAAGGTTTGGGGGGTTAGTTTTATGATTTCTTTTTCATTTAATTTTGTGTTTCCATTCTAATTCTTTTTCGTTTGCTGATATTTTTACGATACTACACATTGTACACGTTATGCATATATATATATATATATGTATGTATATAAATAGAATTTCTAGTAGAACCAATCATGCATATATATATATATATATATATATATATATATATATATATATATATATATCATCAGTGTCTCACAACCCATCATATTAATTAATACACACAAACACACATTTATAGATATATACAATATCTCATAAATATGAATGTTGGCTTGAGCCAAAGTGGCATTAGCCTAATTGGTGCCTTGAGCACGATGACAATTGGAAGTGGTTTTCATGGGGGCGGTGTAGCGGTAATAGTATTCTCCCTTCGATTTATGACCTGGTCGAGCAAAATTCCCGCTCTTTCCTCTTGAAGTGCTTCTCACGCGCTCCGCTTTCTAGGAGCTTCTCCGCACCTCTGTGAACTGTTAAGAAGGAGATCAATATGCATGTGTATTAGTTGTGTGACTAGATATCGATAATGGTGTAAAAATTGTGAATAGTGTTTTGACAAGCGTACCCATTCCTGTCTTTGAGATCTGCTCCTTTCGGACGCCATCATGCGAATGTTCTCGCAAACGCAGAATGCACACAGATTAGTCCCCTACCGCTTTGCTTGAGGCCTTTACAAGAATGGAATTTGATCAGATAATAATTAATCAAGCATGATAATTAAAGAGATTGCAGCTAGCTAGCTAGTACTACTTAATTACTTACCTTGGGTCGAAACCATTTAAGCTTTTGTTTCCATTCTCCTGGGGTCACGCTGATGAACCTTGCCCAAGCCCTGCCCGCCGAGAAAGAAAATGAATAAAGGGGTGATTAAATAGTTCATATCATGAAAAATGACGAACTAAATAGGCCGAGATATATAGTTAATAATGATTGAAATTACCTGTTGACTATCCCAAACAAGATGTTATAGTCAGTTTTTTCTTTGAGTAGTGAGTCCGATATTTCAACTGTTCCAAGGCCAACTTTAATGATACACAAGACCCAGTGAAATCTGCATGCACACACGTTTGCATGTCTTAATTAAGCGGGCATATGTAAGCAAAAACATGTAGCTAGCTAGTAGGCAAAAACAGAGAATTTTTAGTACAAGACAGTGTGACTCACTGGAAGTTGTAAGGAAGTAGTATATCTTCATTGTATTTGAGGCGCTTCAAGAACTCTAGCATGTTGTCCTCTACGGCCTTTTGATGACGTGGATTTATTTTCCATGTGTATTCATTAACGGTGTTTGGGTCAATGAACCCAATGCCAAAGCGTCCACCTTTTTTCATTTCATACATCTTCATCCTGCATATAATACCACAGAAAAGAATATAGTAAGGATAATTACAGGTAATGATTGATCAAAAGGATCACTACAGCTATCTTGAGACTTAAATTATAGAAAGAAATCACTTACAGAAAATAGCAATCGATTTATAGATTTGTCGAAAAGGCCTTGATTGTATAACATAAACATTTCAGAATACTCAACGGACACAGCTTTCTCATGGAAGTAATGCTCCTCCTTGACATTCACCATGAGGGACAATCGATAGGAAATCTTGGTAATGTTCATGTACCATTGATGCAATTCATACATTCTCGTTGGGAGGTTCTTGACCTTGTCTGGCTCGACCAAAGGTTGGCCCCGGACATATTTCCGTTTTATTTCATCCTCTCTAAGCACAGGCATGGGCTCGATCTCGAGGAGTTGTCCAACAGTGATTTTGAGAACTTCAGCCTGCATTATATGGTCCTCCGTTATTACCACATTGCCCACCTCAGAACGTAAACTGTTTGCCCACAATAATATTGGGCGCCACAGATCGTCACGTATTGTTGGCACAACAAGCGAGGGATCGATTGCCGCCAGCTTCTCCCAGCTGGGGAATGGTTTTCCCGCATTTTTTGACAGCTGCTTCTTGTTTGCTCGATCCCGAGCTCGCCTCCTTACGTAGACGTGCTCGATTTAACTTATGATGTGGCGCTCATAGTCTGTGTCAACAGGCTTGGGAGCTGGTGGTTGAGCCATACGAATGAAGTGGTCAATCGTTTCCTCAGGCACTTTCTCCCTTGGCGGCGGTGGCGGTTTTGGTGCAAAATGGGCTTCCACCTCGGACTTTGATATGTCCGCGATTTCCTCCTCGGACCTGTCATAAGACCTCTGCGGAAGAGGCGTGAGGCTTGGACCATATTTATATCGCTTGCCTCCGCCAGATTTCCTGTACTACCTCGACTCGTGCCACGCACCATAGCTGCGGGGTGTCTCTTCTGCGATTGCCGAGGCGGCGGAGACGCCGGCCGACGGGCTGAGTTGGACGAGGAGGAGGGCCGCTGGTTGTGCGGACTTGGAGGAGGAGTGGCCTGAGGTTGTGCCGGACTTGGAGGAGGAGTGGGACGTCCCGCTGTGGCGGACTTGGAGGAGGAGGAGTGGCTCGACACTTTGCCGGACTTGGAGGAGGAGTGGCTGACACTTTGCCGGACTTGGTGGACTTGCAGGAGCGGGAGACTGCTGACTCGGTGGCGGACATGGACGAGGAGTCGGATGACGCGTGTCGGTGGCCTTCAAAGATGATGCAATCCTTTTTCCATAGGATGATACGATGGTTGGCGTCTCCGAGAAAGCTCGTCGTCACCTCCAGGAATGTCAAGCTCTAGCCCGAATATGGGTCCACCACCTGCGTCAACCATGACACGAGCATAGCCCTCTGGAATCGGGATGCAATAGTAGGTTGCTTTGGGGGTAATCGAAAAGCAACGCCGTCCGCCACCTTCATGGATATGTTCTTCATTTTGACGTGTAGCTCGCAGCTAGTGTTCTCTGTGATGTCATCCACGGGGTATCTACCCAGCATTGCGTCGTCCGGGGCGGAACCCATGCTGCTTCTCGGCATGGATGGGGCGGTGCTATCGAATGCTGGATCATTCGCTAGCTGCTGCAGCTGCTGAGACCCCCTTTGCTGGGTAAGTGAGTCGATCTGCTCCTGCTGCCGCTGGAATTTGACTACCAATTCCGCTTGACTTGCTTCTAGGCCTTGAAGGCGTTCATAGTCCCGCTTCCTCTGCTCCTCCTCCATCTTCCTCTTCTTCTCCTCCGCAATCTTCTTTCTCGCACGGGTTCTGTAGTCGGTGTTCTAGTCTGAAAACCCCTCATACCACGGAATAGCGCCCTTGCCTCGTGTTCTTCCCGGGTGTTCGTGGATTTCCCGAGCACGCCGTAAGCTCATCGTTCTCTCTGTTGGGCTGGAACACCCCGATCGTTCCTCTTCTATTGCAACAAGTATCGCATCGTCGGCTCCCTTCAGACTTGCCCTCGTCGAAACATTGCACATCTTGGTCCAACTCCCCCATGCGCATAGAACCAAGTCCTCGACTGGGCGCCAGCTCTTAGTAACCGGAGTGGCACCTGCATCCTCCATCTCTTTCTCAGACTTAGCCACTTAGGCATTGCCACCGCATAGCCACCTGGCCCCAGCTTATGGAACTTATCCTCTTTTTCGGCATTCTTCTTGTTTATTCTCGACCGTTCCTTAGCTAATTCCGAATCCTTGAATTTCACAAAATCGTCCCAATGAGCACGTTGGTTCTCTAGTGTTCCCTCGAATACTGGAGTCTTCCTTCCTCCCTTGACGTACTTGTCCCATTCACGATTCTTGTGGTTCTTGAATGCAACCGCCATCTTCCTAAGAGCAGCGTCCTTGAGTTTCTGCACATCTGCTTACGTGAAATGATCCGGTAGGGTGAAATGTTCCATGAGAGTATCCCAAAGCAGATCTTTTTGATTCTTGTCGACAAAAGTAACATCTGGACGTGGAGCAGCGTCCTCTTTGCCTTTTTGTCCTTTGTCTTTTGCTGGCTCTCTCCATTCTTGAAGGGAGATCGGGAGTTGGTCCTTCACAAGAACTCCGCACTGATGAACGAACTTGTCCGCAATCTTCTTAGGCGCTAATGGTTCGCCATTAGGTCTGACTGCCTCGATATTGTACTTTACGCCCTCCTTCAACTTTTTGTTCGGGCCTCGTTTCGTCCTTTTTCCTGAAGATTTGCTCGATTCGGATGGCTGAAAGAACAAAGATCGATTCGTTAATATATCTTCAAGTCATTTAAAACATGTGATGATCACCAGATACCTTCTTATATAAATATATATACCTCGCCGGTCTTTGTTGTTTCAGGATCAACATGTTCTTCGTCATCATCATAATCGTAGTTCATGACTTCATCAATTCGGTCGTCGCGATCGAATATCATATCACCCTCTCCGGTGTTGTTTAGAAATTCGGAGCCGTCATAATCTTCTTCATTCTGATCATCATCTGGCCCGCGTATCATATCGAACATGGTCTGTTCTCCCTCTCTATCGGTATTGTCTGCCATAGCTTTTATTTAACTAATTCAAAAGAAATATAAAACAATTTAGTATTCAAATTACATCGTCTCGAATAATAGATATAATCTCGAATACTTCGTCTAGAATAATAGATACAATATCGAATACATCGTCTCGAATAATATATAATATTGAATAGTACATCACTGGCTAGCTAATTAAAGATCGAATACTTCAGAAGAATCTAGGACACTCGCGGTTCCTGCGGCGCGGGCAGTGGACACCCAAAGAGAAGGAACCCTCACAGGATCATAGCTGAAGTGAGATCCCTGAAGATACTGCCAGGTATTGGAGAACTCGCCGCCCTCTAACGCAACCATGTAGCGATGGGCGTGCTCGTCCTCCTCCCTTACACGGCGACGTACCTCCTCCGGCGGAGCCGGGTCCCTCCGCACCGAAACTGGCCCACGCGAACACCACCAAACGAGATCATGGTCGACGGCGGGACCCGGGGCCGGGTTCCTCATCAAGCGGCGCGCCCCTCCGAGCAGCACCTCCAGTGCCAGCCAGCGGAGCCAGTCCGGACATGGGTCGGCTGGATGTCGTCATGACGGGTCGACGGCGAGGATGCGGGCCGGCATCGTCGAGAACAAATACTAGCTATATGCCCGCAAAAATTAATATTTTTTAATGATTGGATTTTGATAACTAAAATTTCTAACATTTCTACTATTTCAAAAATCTATATACTATTTCATACTAATTAAGCATCTAACACTAAAAACAGAAAACACAACTTCTATACATCCATTAAAAAACTGAAAAACAACATTATATAAAAAAATTCCATACTAATTAAACACTAATTATAGCCATCTAACATGCATTCATACATATATAGTACTGAAAAATAATAATCTAAATAATCTAAACTAATTAAACATACAAAATACGTATATACTAATATATACATGCATTAATTCATACATATGTGTGTGTGTGTGTGTGTTCATCATGCTTGTGTGTGTGTGTATGTATGGGCTCGGGAAGGGGCGGCGCCCATGGTGGCCCTTGGGCGAGGGAGAGGGGTTAGAGGGGAGAGCTCACAGCGGGCGACGGCGACGGCGGCGAGCGAGGCGATGGTCGGGCGATGACGGGCAGGCGGCGACGCAGGGACGACGCGACGGGACGGGCCCGGGCGGCGAGAGACGAGGGCGGCGACGGGACGGGGCGGCGACGGGACGGGGCGGCGATGGGACGGGGCGGCGACGGAGACGAGGGCGGCGACGGGACGGGGCGGCGATGGAGACGAGGCGGCGACGGGACGGGGCGGCAGCGGCGACGGAGACGACGGAAACAGAGGAAGAAACAGAGGGGAATGAAAATTTTGAAGTGTTGTATATATAGAAGGCACCTTTAGTACGGTTGGAGCCACCAACCGTACTAAAGGCCTGTTTTGGCCAGCCCAAGCGGCGGAAGCGACCCCCTTTAGTACCGGTGGTGGCACAAACCGGTACTAAAGGCCCCCTTTAGTACCGGTTTGTGCCACGACCCGGTACTAAAGGCTCACATGCCACCCCAAAGTTTAGTCCCACCTCCACAGGCGAAGGGCAGCCGCACTGGTTTATAAACCCAGCCGCGGCTACCACTTGAACTCCTTTTGTATAGCAGGCTTGTGGGCCTAAACTCTGCTCGCTGCCACAATGAGTCTGCTGGGCCTTTAAGGCCTGTTATTACACACCGTGGCCTATCAGGCCAGGGCAGCGCTAATTTTTTTATAGTTTTTTTCTTTTCTGCTTTTATTTTCTTCTATTTATTTTTATGTAGTTTTTTGTATAGTTTTTTCTTTTCTGTTATACTTATTTTCTTCTATTTATTTGTGAGTAGTTTTTCATCTAGTTTGCCAAAATTCAACATTTTCAGAGTTCATTTTGTAGTGATTTTCAATTTCACGGTCATTTTGTAAACGATTGAAAAATAGCAAATATAATTTTTTCCTTTTCTGCTTTAGTTTTTCTTCTATTTATTTCTGAGTAGTTTTTTCTTTTCTGCTATATTTATTTTCTTCTATTTATTTTTGAGTAGTTTTTTATATAGTTTTTTCTTTTCAGCTATAGTTTTTCTTTCTTTTCTGCTATTTTTTCTTTTCTGCAAAACTTGATGGTCAAAGTCTGGAGTTATAACTTAAAAAAAAGAAATGTCGACGTGCAATTATTTTTTGCCATAACAGAAGAAGTCTGGAGTTGTAATAAGTTATTAAAAATAAAAAAGAGGTGCAATGCTCGTTATTTTTCTTCAAGCCTTTTGGAATAGTGTAAACTGCACTGCGCATAGCTCCGTGCAGTCTACCGTATTCCTGAAGGCTTGAAGCTAAGCAACGTGAGCATTGATCCTCTTCTTCATCGTCTCTGCACTCAGGGCTTATAAACCGCTCCTAGTCCCTCTCACTTCACAAGGTGGGACTAAAAACAGCTTACGTCTGGTTCATCCATGAACCGGTACTAAAGGTGCTCGTGGGGCCCCAAATTTTACGACACAACCTCATTAGTACCGGTTCATGGTACGAACCGGCACTAAATGGTGATGGTGGGGCCATAGCCTGACCGGAGGCTGACACAACCTCTTTAGGTACAAAAAATTACAAATTTTCTGTTAGTGCCCGTAGTTTTCAAATTTGAATAGTTTAAATTTTGAATTATTTGAAATTAGTGTGAATTTGTTTGCACATAAATTTTCTTCGCGTTTCAAATGCCAAAACACATAACTACCCTAACTATTACAGAGATTCCCCTCTCGGTGCGAAACACAGAAGAAAGTGATGATAGCTAGTGAAGCCGATCACATCGCAGATCTTTGGGTGTGAAACTTTTTCTTCGCGTGTGTCCCTTTGCGCCGTAACCATGGAAAATCTTCATCATTTAACGGGATGCTCGGGTCAATATTCACCGTGAATGGAGCAATTTCATCAAACTTTTCATAATCTTCTGACTTGTCTGTCTTGTCATCCACTCCCACGATGTTTCTCTTCCCATAAAGAACTATGTGCCGCTTTGGCTCATCGTACGATGCATTCGCTTCCTTATCTTTTCTTTTTCTTGGCTTGGTAGACATGTCCTTCACATAGAAAACCTGTGCCACATCATTGGCTAGGACGAATGGTTAAATGCTGCATACGCAAGATTGTTGAGATCCACTGTTGTCATTCCGTCATCGGGTCTTCCGTTACCCGCCTCGTGTCATATTGACCCATTTGCACCGAAACAAAGGGACCTTCAAACCACGTCGATAGTCAAGTTCCCATATGTCCTGTATATAACCATAATATGTTTCCTTTCCCGTGTTGGTTTCTGCATCAAAGCGGACACCACTGTTTTCGTTGGTGCTCTTCTTATCTTGGGCGATCGTGTAAAATGTATTATCATTTATCTCGTACCCTTTGAAAGTCATTATATTCGAAGATGGTAACTGGGACAGCAAGTACAGGTCATCTTCAATAGAGGTGTCATGCATGGTACGTGTCTGCAACCAGCTGGCGAAACTCCTGGTTTGTTCACGTGTAATCCAGTCATCAGACCGCTCCGGGTGTTTGGAGCGTAGAAAATTCTTGTGTTCATCCATATACGGAGCCACCGAGGCTGAATTCTGTAGAACTGTGTAGTGTGCTTCAGTGAGAGAATGTCCGTCCATACGTATTATTTGTTCCCCTCCTAGCGTGCCTTTTCCATCCAGTCTGCCCTTATGCCGCCATTCAGGAACACCAATCGGCTTAAGGTCAGGAATAAAGTCAATACAAAACTCAATGACCTCCTCATTTTGATGGCCCTTGGAGATGCTTCCTTCTGCCTAGCACGGTTATGAACATATTTCTTTAAGACTCCCATGAACCTCTCAAAGGGAACATATTGTGTAGAAATACAGGACCCAAAACGTTAATCTCTTCGCGCATAGGTGAACTAGGGCGTGCGTCATGATGTTGAAGAAGGATGGTGGGAACACCAACTCGAAATCGACAAGACATTGCACCAAATCATTCTCAGAACCTTGGTATGATTTCTGGATCGATTACCTTCTCGAGAGATTGCATTGAGAAATGCACATAGCTTCACAATGGCTAATCGAGCGTTTTCCGGTAGAAGCCCCTCAATGCAACCGGAAGCGATTGCGTCATAATCACGTGGCAGTCATGAGACTTTAGGTTCTGGAACTTTTTCTCTGCCATGTTTATTATTCCCTTTATATTCGACGAAGCCGACGGTACCTTAATATCGAAAGGCATTCAAAGAAGATTTCCTTCTCTTCTTTGGTAAGAGCGTAGCTTGCATGACCCTGATGTATGCCGTCTTCTCCGTGCATACGTTGCTGGTCCTCCGTGCCTCTGGTGTATCTTTTGTCTTCCCATACACGCCCAAGAAGCCAAGCAGGGTCACGCAAAGATTCTTCGTCACGTGCATCACGTCGATTGCGGAGCGGACCTCTAGGTCTTTCTAATATGGCAGGTCCCAAAATATAGATTTCTTCTTCCACATGGGTGCGCGTCCGTCAGCGTCCTTTGGAACAGGTTGTCCGCCAGGACCCTTTCCAAATATCACCTTCAAATCCTTGACCATATCATGTACATCAGCACCAGTACGGTGGCGAGGCTTCGTCTGGTGATCCGCCTCACCTTTTAAATGCTTGCCTTTCTTTCACGGGATGCCCGCTCGGAAGAAATCGGCGATGTCCTGTGTACACATTCTTCTTACAACTATTCAAATATATACTGTCGGTATCATCCAAACAGTGCGTGCATCCGCGGTATCCCTTGTTTGTCTATCCTGAAAGGTTACTGAGAACAGGCCAATCATTGATGGTCATGAACAGCAACGCCTTTAGGTCAAATTCTTCCCCCATGTGCTCATCCCACGCACGTACACCTGTTCCATTCCACAGTTGTAAGAGTTCTTCAACTAATGGCCTTAGGTACACATCAATGTCGTTGCCGGGTTGCTTAGGGCCTTGGATGAGCACCGGCATCATAATGAACTTCCGCTTCATGCACAACCAAGGAGGAAGGTTATACAAACATAGAGTCACAGGCCAGGTGCTATGGTTGCTTTGCTCTGCTCCCCAAAAGGATTAATGCCATCTGCGCTTAGACCAAACCATACGCTCCTTGCGTCATCTGCAAACTCCTTCCCGTACTTTCTTTCGATTTTTCTCCACTGCGACCCGTCATTTGGTACTCTCAACTTTCCGTCTTTCTTACGGTCTTCTTCGTGCCATCGCGACGCCTTGGCATGCTCTTTGTTTTGGAACAACGTTTCAACCGTGGTATTATAGGAGAATACCACATCACCTTGGCAGGAATCTTCTTCTGGGCGCCGCCCTCGACATCACCATGCTCATCGCGGCTGATCTTATAGCGCAATGCACCACATACCGGGCAAGCGTTCAAATCCTCGTACTCACCGCGGTAGAGGATGCAATCATTAGGGCATGCATGTATCTTACGCACCTCTAACCCGAGAGGGCGGACAGCCTTCTTTGCTTCAGACGTACTCTCGGGCAATTCGTTGTCCTTTGGAAGCATATCCTTTATCATTACCAGCAACTTTCCAAATCCCTTGTCAGATACACCATTCTCTGCCTTCCATTGCAGTGTGGTGCCCAGCTTTTTCTTGTCACCTACGAAATTCGGGTACAACAATTTTTTGTGATCCTCTAACATGCGCTGCAACTTCTTCTTCTCCAAATCACTTGCGCAGTTTCTCTTTGCATCAGCAATGGCCTGACCTAGATCATCAACGGGCTCATCTGATGCCTCTTCTTCAACTTCTTCCCGCATTGCCGGCCCAGCTTCTTCCCGCATTACCGGCTCAGCTTCTTCCCCCATTGTTGTATCATCGTATTGAGGGAACCCATGGCCAGGATAGTTGTCGTCGTCCTCTTCTTCTTCATTGTCTTCCATCATAACCCTCTTTCTCCGTGCTTGGTCCAAACATTATAGTGGGGCATGGAACCGGACTCAAACAGGTGGACGTGAATGGTTCTTGACGTAGAGTAATTGCGACCATTCTTACAGCCAGCACATGGACAAGGCATAAAACCATCCGCCCGGTTGTTTGCCTCAGCCGCAAGCAGAGAAGTATGCACGCCCTCAACGAACTTGGGAGAGCATCGGTCATCGTACATCCATTGTCGGCTCATCTTCATTACACAACACCGAATAGACCAAATTAATACAAGTTCATACATAAAGTTCATACAACACTTAAATGCAACAAAAAAATAACTCTCTAGCTAAAGCATTTAAATGCAACAACAAATGCGATCAAGATCGCAACTAAGGTAACAATTGATCCAACAGCATAATGATACCAAGCCTTACTATCGATGGCATATTTTCTAATCTTTCTAATCTTCAAGCGCATTTTCTCCATCTTGATCTTGTGATCATCGCATTTACATCGGCAACATGCAACTCTAATTCCATCTTCTCCCCCTCAATTCTTTTCAATTTTTCTTTCAAGTACTCGTTTTCTCTTTCAACTAAATTTAACCTCTCGACAATAGGGTCGGTTGGAATTTCCGGTTCACATACCTCCTAGAGAAAAATATCTATGTCAACTTGATATGCATAATTTGTCATAAACACGAAATGCAACAAATAGTTTTAAAAGAGAATATACCACATCCGAATCATAACAAGGACGAGGGCCGACGGGGACGGATATCAAAACCATGGCACTATGTATAACAAACAACGTACGGGTAAGATAATTATACGAGTAACTATATATACAAATCACACAAACATCAATTTTTTATATAAAATTTCATGAACAAGATGCTCACCACAAGGTGGTGCCGTGACAGAGACGGTGCTTGAGGCGATCGGCGGTGGTTCTGACGGAGATTTAGAAGGCACTAAGTAAAACACACCTACATATGCAAACTAAGTGTTACTTTGACCTCAAATTGCATATAAATCAAATACTACCACATATAATTCCTCCCAAATTACTAAAACCCACAATTAATCACTATATAAACCAATGCAAGAGCTAATCTAGCAATGAGAGATGAAAGGACAAAGTTGCTAACCTTGGTGATCATTTGAATGGATGGGGGCCTGCAAATCTTGACAAATTTGGGGCAAATTTTGTGATGAACTTCGAGAGGAAGAAGGGAAGAACAGAGGAGAGGGAGAGGGAAAGGGGAAGAACAGAGTGCGGGTGGACGAAGGGTTTATATAGGGCGACCTTTAGTACGGTGTGTGCCACGAACCGGTACTAAAGGTGCTGGAAGGGCCCCACTCTGACAACATCCTGCCACCACTTTCTTTAGTACCGGTTCGTGGCACGAACCGGTGCTAAAGGTTCGCCACGAACCGGTACTAAAGAGCTCCTCCCGCCTAACCATTGGAACCGGCACTAATGGACACATTAGTGCCGGTTCTGTTACAAACCGGGACTAATGTGTCTCACATTTGACCCTTTTTCTACTAGAGCGGCCTCAGCATACTGAGACCAGAACACCTTCTCCGTCGAGCTCCCCTCTTCGGCTCGGTAGAATGCGGCAGCGTCGTACACACTCCGGGGAAGATCTACGAATGCTCCTTGAGAGCTCCTGACTCGGGTAAGTAACAAGTAATTCACTTTCAGTGCTTGCTTTGCATAAAGAATGCCTTACCCGCCGCTATCTTCTTCATCGCCTCAATTTCATGGAGGGCTTTTTGGGCTTCGGCCTTGGCAGATTTGGCGCTTTCAAGCGCCGAGGCAAGCTCGGACTCTCGAGTCTTTGAGTCAAGCTCCAAACTCTCGTATTTTTCCACGAGAGCCTGGAGCTCTTGCTGCACCGCCGCCACCCGTGCCTCCTGCTTCTCTCGCTCGATGCGCTCCACGGCCGTATTGTTTTCGGCCTTGGACAGCGCCTCCTTCAGGGTCGCCACCTCGGTTGTGGCCCCTGCAATACTCACGTCGGTCCTGTCATTTTTTGCAACCACATCTTTTTTATATACTTACATAAGGTATTACTTACCTTCCTTGTCCTCGAGCTGCTTCTTGGCAAGGCCGAGCTCGTTTTTGGACCTCTGCTTTAATGCATTGACCTCCGCAGTCAGTGCGACAGAGGTCAGCAACACAGCCTGCATTCCCATATTGACATACTTATGTTAGACTCCTGCGTATATCTTTTTGATCCTCAGTTTGGCTTTTCTTTCCGAACACCAAACTGAGCATCGAAACTACCGTCTATGCGGTAATATTTTTACATATCTTAAATACATACCTCAAAGCCTGTTAGAAGGCTGGCACGAGCTTCAGTCAGCCCGCTCTTGGCGGACTGAACCTTCTGGATCACCACACTCATAATAGTGCGGTGCTCCTTGTCGATGGAGGCGCCGTTAAGCACCTCCAGCAGATTATCCGGCACCTCCGGTTGGACGGAGGTCACCGGCATCGTAGTTTTTCCCTTCCTACTAGGGGGGCGCCCGCCGGACTCCGGAACCACTGAAGGTTCCGGGGCGATGCCCGGCCTAGGGCCGGACTTGGAGCCCTTCGGGGTTTTATCCCCTTTGCGCCTGGAGTCCGGGAGGTCGCCTTGCGGCGCCTCCAGGACCACCCCCTCCTGGCTTGGCCCCTTTTGGGACGCCACCTCGGCGTCATCTGCAGCGCGAGGAGAGGAGGCAGTCGGAAGTGAAGTGATGTTCACATCCAATGAACCCAGGGAACCGCTCGACGAAGCGTCGAGCTCGGCCTTTGGCGGACTGCATGATTATATTCGGCGTCAGAAGGTACTGTGCAATAAAGGAACACCATGAGTTATTCTGGTATCCAGATACTTACGATCTTGCCAAGGGATGGGCCCTGGATTGCCACTCCTCTTCGTCGTCGGCGGCGTTGGTGGAGTAGTCCGGAGGAAGAGTCCTTCCCTTCTTGGACCCTCCGGCCCCCCAGTTGGGGCGGCCTTCCTTTTCATTCCTCCCCCCGCTGGAGGGGGAGAGGCTTCTTCTTCCTCCTCCTCGTCTTCACGGGAGGAGTCCGCCTCGGAGTCGTCGGACAATGAGTCCGACACCACCTGGCGCCGGGAACTCCTTCGAGTTCCCGTGGCCTTCTTCTCCGGCACCACGTAAGGTGCCGGAACCAGAAGCCCCGTCAAGCGGGCATCCGCTGGGTCTTCGGGCAAAGGAGCCGGGCAGTCGATCTGTCCGGTCTTCTTCTGCCATTCCTGTCAAAGGAACGGGAGCTTAGATCCCGCATAGATTTAAACTATGAGAAACAAGTATCCCGTAAAGGGTAAAATAAGCTTACTACGCTGGCTTGGCGCTTCGCGCGGAATCCGCGATCCTCGGTGATGGGAGGGGGAACCTCGGCGCTCTTGAATAGCACCTTCCAGGCATCCTCGTGCGTGGTGTCAAAGAGCCAGGTCAGAGTTTGATGCTGGGCCGGTTTGAACTCCCACAAGTTAAAAGCCTGTCGTTGACACAGGAGGATCCGGCGGATGAGCATGACCTGGACTACGTTGACGAGTTTAACCTCTTTGTCCACCAGGTTTTGGGCCTTGAGTTTGGAGTCCGGTCTGCTCTTTCGAATTACCCCACGACAGGCCCTTCTCTTTCCAGGAGGTGAGCCGTGTGGGGATGCCAGATCGGAATTCGGGGGCCGCTGCCCATTCAGGGTCACGCGGCTCGGTGATGTAGAACCACCCTGATTGCCACCCCTTTATGGTCTCCACAAAGGAGCCCTCGAGCCATGTAACGTTGGGCATCTTGCCCACCATGGCGCCTCCGCACTCCGCTTGCTGGCCGCCCACTACCTTCGGCTTGACATTGAAGGTCTTCAGCCATAAGCCAAAGTGGGGCTTGATGCGGAGGAAGGTTTCGCATTACCTGACGATAAACGCCCAGATGTTGAGGACGAAGTTTGGGGCCAGATCGTGGAAATCCAGGCCGTAGTAGAACATGAGCCCCCGGACAAACGAGTGAAGTGGGAAACCTAGTCCGCGGAGGAAATGGGTGAGGAACACCACCCTCTCATGGGGCCTGGGGGTGGGGATGAGCTGCCCCTTGTCTGGGAGCCGGTGCGCGATGTCGTTAGACAAGTATCCGGCCTCCCTTAGCTTTTTGATGTGTCCCTCCGTGACGGAGGAGACCATCCACTTGCCTCCCGCTCCGGACATGGCTGGAGAAGGTTGAGGTGGGAAGTGCGGACTTGGGCGCTGGAGCTCGAGTGCGCGAAAATGGATAAGCAAAGGAGGAAGAAGGCGTAGATGGAAAAGGTGGATCCTTATCCCCTTATATGGGCGGACGAAACTATGTGCCCCCACCAGCCTGGTAAAACTCGCTTATCTCCCAAGCACCGTAAATTAATGGCACGGTTGGATTACCCACGCCCGTATTAATGAGAATCCCGGAATAAGGGGACACGATCTTTGCTTCAACAAGACGTGCCAAGGAAACCGCCTCGCTAAGTGCTTGAGGTGGGACAAGAAAATGATTCGAATAAAGGCTTGGCCGTGGTGTCACGCTTCTTGAATACGTCGTGATTGGATTTGTGTAAATATTATTCTCTCTACGGTGGTATGTGGAAATTATTTTGCAGAGACGGACACTATCCTTGTGTTCAAAATCTTCTATGAAGTATTCGGAGGAGGAACCCGCCTTGCAATGCCGAAGACAATCTGCGCGCCGGACTCGTCGTCATTGAAGCCTGGTTCGGGGGCTACTGAGGGAGTCCTGGATTAGGGGGTGTCCGGATAGTTGGACTATGACCTTTGGACAGACTCCCGGACTATGAAGATACAAGATTGAAGACTTCGTCCCGTGTCCGGATGGGACTTTCCTTGGCGTGGAAGGCAAGCTTGGCGATGCGGATATGTAGATCTCCTCCCATTTGTAACCGACTGTATGTAACCCTAACCCTCTCAAGTGTCTATATAAACCGGAGGGTTTTAGTCCGTAGGACGAACAACAATCATAACATGGGCTAGCTTCTAGGGTTTAGCCTCTCTGATCTCGTGGTAGATCTACTCTTGTACTACCCATATCATCAATATTAATCAACCAGGAGTAGGGTTTTACCTCCATCGAGAGGGCCCGAACCTGGGTAAAAACATCGTGTCCCTTGTCTCCTGTTACCATCCGCCTAGACGCACAGTTCGGGACCCCCTACCCGAGATCCGCCGGTTTTCACACCGACAACCCGTCATCAATAAAGCCTGAGAATACCGTGTGGAAATTGACATTAGATGTTAGGGATTGTAAGAGATCTTATATTGTATATATGTAGCTAGTAGCGTCGGATAGATATACGAAAACTTGTTGTTAGACAAATCTCTCGGAGAAAGAGAGTTGCACTCCTCTCTGTATATGTTCATGACGATCTTGTGTAATTAATGGTTCCTTCATTTGCTTACTAGCTAGCGTGTCAAGTTCTCTCTATACGTATAGTAGCTAGCGTCGACCAAGCACAGAGATAAGAGAGGTCACTTCTCTCTATTAGCTAGCTAACACAATATATGAAACCCCTAAATTAACCCTCCAAAACCCCTAACCCCCCTCCCTTCAAAAAAAACAAAAACCCCTGCTCCTACCGGTTGCTGACGCGTGGATGCCTTTTGGTCCTGGTTGGTGTTACCAAGCGGGACTAAAGGTGCTCCTGCATGGGCGCCCCGCAGCGACCATGTGGAGCCCCTTTTGTCCCGGTTCGTAAGCGAACCGGGACTAAAGGTTTTGGGCTTTAATCCCGACCCATTAGTCCCGGTTCCAGAACCGGGGCTAATGGACCTCTAGAACCGGGACAAATGACCCGTTTTCTGCTAGTGAAAAGTAGTCCTCCATTGCTAGTCAACACTTGGGTCGTATATCAACACATCAATGAACCGTTTGCAACCCTCCAGTACTGTCACCTGTAACGATTCATCTCAAACAGCCCAAGACCACCACTTCTTCCCTCAGGATCCACTCCTCTAAACTCTCGGAGACCGATTCTCCATGTTAGCTTTTCCACTTTCACAGCAGCATGTCTCGTCCAGCAAAGAAAGACAAGCTTGGGGTGATTGGCCTTTGATAGGGCCAACAAGTCACGAACTGTCCGGTGGTTCCCCACCCCTCCCCCCCCCCCCCCGGCAGTTCCAAACTAGGTGATTCATTGCGTCCGGCGGTCCTTCTCGTGGGAGGCCGCCGATGTCTCATTCTCATCATTTACCTTCATAATCTTTGCCCTCTTGCTGCCATTACTACTCGTTTGCGAGTTACTCTTCTTTTGATCCACGTCACTGCCCTCCATAATGGCCAACGGAACCTTAGGTTGGTTAGGAAGACTAGAATTCGCTGCATCAGCAGCATCCATGTTGAGCCTCTTCCTTGGGTCCTTATCAACCTCCATCCTCATTCCAAGATGCTTAACCGGGCTTGATGATGTATCTACAGTCTCAGGGTCAATTTCCTCCTGTGACTTGGTCTGGGTGTCGTGGTCCGCCGCCTTCTTCCCCGCCTTCTATTTCTGCTAAGTGTTCGGTTGCTGCTTCTGCTTCTCGCTCCCTCGGTCAAGGTTCTCAGCTCTTGGTCTATTCGGTCCATCCGCATACAACCAGGGCCCAAACTTCATGTTTTTTTCATCATGGATACCTGAACCACACTCCTTGTAATCATGCCCGATCAAACCACACACGCTACAGAATCTAGCCAACTTCTCATACCGCACCAAGAACACCTGTCGTTCCTTCCCTCTGACAATACTGACAAACTTCGTGAGGGATGACGGATGTCATGGCGAACCCTAACCCTCACGTAGTCACCTCGGGTATTCCCGTTCAACCTCATCTCCAGAATCTCCTCGGAGTTCCACAATAGTTATTCCACAATATTCCTCTTGCAAAAGCCATCCGGTAGCTTGTGAATCTGAAGCCAGATTGGCATGAACAGCATCAGTACCTCCTCCGCCTTCGTGAAACCATCATACGGGCACATAAGTACCAGCCAATTCCTGAAGAGCCAAGGCCCCTGCTCCACCATGCGCTCCCAATCTCCAAGGCAAGACGCCTGCACGACGAACAGGTTCGGTCCAACGGGCTTAAACCTAACATGCTTCGCTGGGTTCCAGGCTGCACGCATGTCCTTGTAGAACGCCGTCGGGCTGAAAGTTTTTTCAGTGTGAACCCTAGCTAGGGCTAACCATCTAACTGCTTCATTGATCGTTAGATCATCCTCCTCGGTCACTAGGTCATCGAATTCTTCCTCGTCGAGGTTGAGTTTCTCCATAAAATCATCCAGATCCTGATTCCTGGCGGCGCCGCCAAAACCGCCGGTCCCTGACAGGGCGTCCGCCACCGTTTCCATCGACTACTGTCGTGAAGGAGCGCGCGAGCCACCGGGGGGAGGTTCACAGGCCACGATCTCGCAATCCCTAGCGGGAGCGGGCTGCGGTCGAACATAGGTACTCTCTGGCGATGGAGTCGCCAGGGAGGAGACAAAACCTAGCCTTAGCATAGGGGAAACCAATATGTTTGATCTTGCCATGTATATTATTAATTACATGATGCATGACATTTAGTACATGATAAAAGATAATTACATAATGAACATTTTATAATTACATGATGAACAACTTTTTGATTTGTGACAATCATTTTCTTAAATTAGACAATGTTTTGAGAAAAGATAGGAGGAACCCTATTCCGAAAGAAAAAAAAAAGAAAAAATATTAAACAAACATTTTGAGCACATGGAAAAACATCACATTGTAGACTTTGTGAAGTAGACGAAGATTCTTTTAAAATATAATGTGTTCTGAAAATAGCTGGTGAAGATTTTTTCAATACAGTGAATACATTTTAATGCGGATACACAAAACAGTTGAAACATACATAACGATTTTACATCCAGGAACATTTTCCTTTTTTTAAGCGGAATATATTAATATCATGCAGATACCAATTACACCCGGTCTCTGCACCTATAAAATGTCGCAAAGACATCCAGGATGCACACAACCAAAGATAAATAGAAAAGAAATAAAAAACGAATGTCCCGCCATAGCGATCGATTTCTCTCAGCAGCCGTACATAAACCACCACCGAATACAACACGTGAAAACATAAAAGGTCTCCAAAAGCAATGCTTCCAAGAAGGAACAGTGCACAAGCATAATCATTGCCCTATCCAAGATCTTACATTTTCACCAGGGAGAAGTCTGAGCTCTCAAAACAATTCCTTCAGCAAGGCAATTACCAGGCACAACCAATGAAGGTCAGACCTTAGGTTTTCACCCTGAAAGTCACAGCTCGGCACCTGAGGAATATTTTCTTACATGCAGAAAAAAAAATCTTAAAAATATATATTCCATTACAAAGAATGAAGAGTAAAATCAAAAATGTTAAAAGAACCCAAGAAAAGGGGAACCATCACCTCAGAATGAGCAATCCACGTAAATAGTTTTTATTTTGACGAGGGCTACGAAAAATATAGATTGTTTTTAAGTTTAGGGAAAATATAAATGCAAAGGGCACACGCTGTCTCTCTGGGTGTCCTACTAGTTGACCCACCACACCCTATTCATCACCATAAGCGCGAAATCACTAATTAAGGGGTACTCCTTCTAAAGATCACTTTCATCTCACCAGGTTGCGACAAGTGGCGTGCTACATGTGCGTCACTTATCGCAACTCAGAAGTTTTCCCTTTTTTGTAGATCCATTTATTCAAAACGATTATCTCTTAAACCGTGTGTTCAAATCTTGAACCGTTTTCACTATTGGATTTCTCACATCAAGATCTTCCAAATTAGATCCCATTTTGATAGGTTTTGAAGAAATTTTCTCACAAAAAAAGCCGGACAAAAAATGGATCGGGAACACTTTTCTTTCGTTTCCGAGAGGCACGGCCATGCCTCTCGTGGAAGCAAAACCGTGCTCGCGGAAGCAAAATTTTGACTCTCACAAAAAAAAGAGAAACGTGTTTTTCCCCGTTTCCGAGAGGCACTGCCGTGCCACTCGCGGAAGCAAAACCATGCCTCTCGCAGAAGAAAAACCATGCCTCTTATGGAAGAAAAAAACATGTTTTTTCATTTCCGAGAGGCACGGCTATGCCTCTCGCGGAAGCGAAACCGTGCCTCTCACGGAAACAAAACCATGCCTCTGGCAGAAGCAAAACAGTGCCTCTCGCTGAAGAAAAAAACGTGCTTTTTCGTTTCCGAGAGGCACGGCCATGCCTCTTGGAAGCAAAACCATGCCTCTCGCAGAAGCAAAATCGTGCCTCTCGCGAAAGAAAAAAGGAGAAAACTTGTTTTTTTTTTGTTTCCGAAAGGCACGGTCATGCCTCTCGCAGAAACAAAACCATGCCTCTCGCGCAAGCAAAACCGTGCCTATCGCGAAAAGAAAACGTATTTTTCACTAAAAAATGCGAAAGAAAATTTAGTCCAAAAGCTAAGGAAAGCCGGTGAAAAACCGAAAAGCCAAAACAATCTAAAAGGCGGCAAACCTGTGCGGAAAAATAAAATTAAAAAAATAAAATTCGAAGGGATTTCCCAAAGCGCGACACGTGGCGGCGGCTGAGAGGGGCGCGCTCTTAGCCCATCCCCAAGTGATCTTTGGAAAGGCTGGAAACGATGTCTCTTCAGATAGTTGCTCTCCCATAAGCGTCGCTTTCTACTGTTTTTTTCGAAAAAACTGACACTTCGTTCGACCTTGGGCCCTGGCCCATTTGTTCTTCGTGCCGCACATTCGTTTTTTCCCAACAGTTTTCTCGACCTTTGTATTTATCTTTTAGGACCATTCTTTATTCTGTATTTTTGGTTTTTGTATTTCCTTTTTATTTTTATAATTTTTTACCATAATTTCGCCTTTATTTTTTAAATTTTATTTTTATCTTCATATTTTCCCTTTTTATAATTTCGTTTTTCAAATTGTTGTTTTTTCCTAAATTGGATATTTTAAAACCCAAGGAATCTTTTTAAATTTATGAAAAAATAACTTGTGAACAATACTCCAAATTAGTAAACATGTTTCCAACTCTGCGAACGTTATTCAGATCCATGAACTTTTTGGAAATGCGTGAACTTTTGGGTCCATGAGTTATTTCCCATATTCACGAGCTTTTTAGAATTCATGAACACTTTCTAAAATCGCTAAGTTTTTCCCCAATGCATGAACATTTTTTAAATTCATGAAATATTCAAATTTCTAGGATGTTTTTTCAAATCCAGAATAATAAATCAGGTTCGTAGACTTTTTTCAAGTTTGTTAAATTTTAGAAAAATGGTAAAAGAATATCTCGCAAGTTTTTCAACAGACGTTTAAAAAACTAGCTAGTTTTTCTACGAGTCCAACGACCGAAAAAATCATACAAAATACCAGAGAGGGGGCTGGCAGGAAATAGGGGCATGCACGCAAACCAGTTTGCTTGATTGCGCTGGCTCTTACAGTGCTGAGATCTCCTGAACGACACATGCACGCGTCAAACTGGAGTAGCTTCGCGCAGCAAGGAATGCAATTGGGTGGGCCACTCGGATTTGCTGTTCGACCACGAAAAACGTTTAAAAAAAGGCACTGTAGCACCCGGTACTGTAAAGTATATTATAACGTCCTTTTATTTGCTCTGCTTTTATTTTGAACATTTTTTGAATTATTAATAAATACTAGTCGTCAACCCATGCATTCGCACGGGCTAGTCAATAAGTTTTATGTAATTTTTTGAGCATAAATAATATCTATCATGAAAGGAAAAAAGTGAAACACCCATCCATCCAAGTCAACCTCAAGCACATGTAGGGTGTCTCCATTTTTTTTATTTCTTTATTAGTTGAATTCTAAGTGACAAAATATGATACGAATAATGTCTTTTAACTATTTGGCATTTATTTTTTCTTTAATCTTGCTTCTTTGTATATCCGGTATGTACCCGAAAAGATAATTATAATTTATTTTTGCTGTGTTTATGTTTTTTCAGTGTCAAAGTCATTAGATACTATAGAATTTTGAAGTGAATATTGAGAATAAAAGGAGAGAAGATTTATCTGGAATTAGTGATTTGAGGCTTGTAGAAGCATGACATACTGATTTGGTCGATCCATGACACTTGTAGAAATATATATGAGGATGGTATCCCTACATACTAATTTGGTCGATCCATGACATTGTTTCCCAATGGACCATAGAAGCATGACATATGACATTCATGTATTTCTAAGGATATAGTAACTGTGTCAGCTAAATTAAGTGGATAACCTTAACTGTTTTACATATTTAATTTGCAACGAATATATTATATCAAATTATTGTTTAGCTAGACTACATGTGTAAAAGTAAGGTTCGTTTTTAGGGCAGAGTTAGATTAACTGGTAGTAGCAAAACAAAACATAAGATTCTTTGTTGTGCTAGGTGAACTTATTTAACTTTTATTGTGTCTAAAGGTAATCATGAGTTAGAAGGATAAATAGGTTGTATTGTTGGCAGTTGGGTGTTATGTCATGTAAACATTAGATACGTTGGTGAGTTGCCACTAAGAAGAACAAAGCTTTAGAGGCCACTTTGCTGCCTAGCCTCCACGGATCAGCAACAGCAATGTCTAGCTTAAGCGTTGGGTGCCTATGTTGAAAGATATCTTTATACTCCAAGTTGATACACGCTTGACGTAGTGTATTTAAGTTAATTAAAACATGAAATCACACACGTGCTTCGACAATAGTATGTTATTCATGAATTCTTTCATCTGTATATGTGCGATTTGGATCTCCTACTGCCCAAATTTATTTGGTAACATGGCTTCCTCTAAAAAGCTTAACTGTATTTCGATCACAAAAATAGTATCTTTCTCCTTTTATTAATAGTGTGATTAAAAACTTCGTTTGCTTGCCAACTCCACTGTCTACTAATCAATCACATTAATATATGATAATGTTGGGCGGAAACCCTGAATGGCTCCTTTTAGCTCCGCTACAAAATACAGAAAAAGTGTTTCTTTAAGTTCCATAAAAAGTGTACATTTAGATGTGTACTTGCTAACTTTAAAGTTTATGAGAATTTATTTTGTACGCTACACTGAAAGACTAATACAATATTTTTTTGATCCAACTTATACACGTAATGGGCATTTACATGTAGGGAGAAAATCATGATTGTCCTATATTTTAGAGGGATTTGATTTGTTTTCCGAAAATTTTGCCTATTTGAACTATAGGGATCAAAATGTTTGCACTCTCAATAGCAATCAACCACATAATTATCTTGCAAAGAAACTAACAAAGAGAAAGATCTGACTGACAATGTTACCATAGTGTAAAAAATAATAGTCCAAGACACTATGTAAACTATGAACTGAGTCATGCATGTAATACGTAATCAGTTTCAACCATAAAATAGCTACAGAGATAAAACTGTAGATCTAGTAAAAAGCAGCGAGTACCTTTCTTGAGTATGAACCACGCATATGATATTAAGGACGTACTTGCTGCTATTCTTTCTCCAGCAATAGGACATCAACCCGGCCTAGCAGCAGGACATCAAAAAGTAAGGGTTGTCTCTTGTTGCCAATGCCATGTGTGCTCGCCTGCGTGCTTTGCATCTGTTTTATTATTGAAGGGAGAACAACCTAGGTAGCACGGGAAGGTCAGGATGAGGAACTGATGGAACCTAGCTCCTGCAGTCCTGACAAAGGGCAACAATGCATCTTGCAGTGCTAGCACATACTGACCGCGGGTCTTCATGTAGGCAGAGCAACGTACTCCAATGGAGTACATCATTCCTCATACAATAAGTGATATATGATTAGGGGCAAGAAATAATCAATGGAGTTTCTGAAGCTGTCAATTTGTTTTCTTGCACGTCAGTCTGTGCATGGCAAATTATGTACAGATAACTACAAAATAATTAAACAAACCTACAATGTCTCCAACGAAGCAACTTGAAGCCGCAACTCAAACCTGAGTACTTCAGTTATTCTTTCCCAGCTCCTTAAGGAAGACGCTAGTGTATACTGAAATCTGAATCCTACTATGCTAGTACGGAGGGTCTCGTTTGCTAATTCATAACAGTCTGCGCTACTTCGTACTATTCCTACTCGCTCATTAGAAAATAAATTTGAAAAAGCACATCAGTTTAATTTGCATGATAGAGAATTAACATATCATAATTCATAGGATATATATACCTATCAAATTTCAAACCTGACTTGACTTGGACACATGCGTTGAAGCATCTCACCATCCCCGCCTATACCTGCGCCGCAACACCATGCATCTCATAGTTTCAGGGCCAACAGATTTTCACTTCTGCGCTGAAGCACCGCCTGTCAGCAGGTATATGTGCAGTGAAGCTATCTCAGTATCCGTCAGAAAAAGCTTGAGAAGATCATCGGAGTTAGCTAGCAGCAGTAGTAAAGAGAGAAAGGAGCTGGGTGGGAGTTGTACAAAGAAAAAGAAAGCTGACTTTCACGAAGAGGTCGATCGATTCCAGGTAGATGCACTAGGATCGAAAGTAAGTACACGTAATAGATGGATTTCTTCCTGCCGCTGACTTTGCCAGTGTTGTGTAGAATTGTAGATCAAACCTGCTTCATAAAATCAATTACTTTATGTCAGCATCTGGGGAGTCAAGACAGGAGAAGTAGGTTTAGCCATGCAGGATCAAGGGCATGTCTGACCTCGTTAAAGACCCCGCTCTCCGTGAAGTCGCTGCTACCCGTTTTGTTTAAGAAGACATACTGACATTCTTACTGATCTTAATCTCCTGTATGCACTGAAAATTGTCCAGACTCCATTGATTGTGAAGAGCACCATTAGGATAATCACCATCAGCTTAATCAATTTCCCTTACCACAGCGACCTGCAGCAGCATCTTCCCAACGCAAGTTCTTCCTCCCCCCTCCAATCCTCCCCGACCTCCTTCGTGGATCCTCCTACCCTCCAACAGTGAGATCCAAGAGCAATAGCAACAGCATCTTCTGCTGAATCCTCTCTGTAGTCTCGTCTTCCTCTGATATTCTCTGCGGAAGATCTTCCCCGTTGACCCTCCTCAAGCAAGGAGAAGCAGGAACGCACGCACTGCTATCCGATCTACCACTTCAGCCATGCCAAGAGCATCCAGCTAGCGGCCGCCTCTTGCCATCGCAACGCCATGGTCCTTGTCAGGATCTTCATGCCGCTGCCCTTCTCTACCTCCTCAAGATGTCAACCGATTTTCCTATTCATCCGCATCAATATTCTCATGATTAGGAGCCACAGGGAGAAAAATATTGCCCGAGGATTAATTTTGCGTGAGGAGTAGTACGATAGATTGGTTTTTTATAGGTACCTTAAGATTAGTTTTTTTACAGCTGCGTTATTAATGGCCGGTAATTTCTAATTAATGTGGGAATTTCTGGGAAGTCTGTAATTAGTATAGGTATAGATAGATAGATACTGAACAATTTTTTAATACTTTTGTAATATATGTTGAACAATTTTTACGAATACACATTGAACATTTGGGTAACATACGCTGAACAAACTTCTAATACACAGTGAATATTGTAGTATTTCTTGAAGAATTTCCTAATATATGGTGAACATTTTCTCAAAACGTGATGAATTTTTTTGTAATACACAGTGAACTTTTGTATAATACACAAAAAACAAACAAGGAAAAAGGAAAAAGAAAAGAAATAGAAACCGAAAATACAAAAATAGAAGAAACAGCGAAGCCATATGTGGCCCGGCCCATGCTAGGCCGTCGGCAGGGACTCGCGTTAAGCGAGACATGAGGGAACCTCGAGAGCAACTAGTTGACGAGAGCTCCTTCGGGAGCCTCGCAACCATCACTTGCGGGTGGGTTGAGAGCGTGCCACTTGGCGCGCACTCAGCCGCCGTCATGTGTCGCGCTATGGGCGCTCCCTGCGGATTTTTTTTATTTTTCTGCAGGCATTTTTGGCTTTTTAAACGGGGTTTTTCCAGGGTTTTTTGACTTTTGGGTTTTCCATCGGTCTTAGCTTTTGGACAAAAAAATCGGAAACAAAATTTTTCGTGAAAAAACATGTTTTTTGTTGCTTCCGCAAAAGGCATGGTTTTACTTTCCCGATAGGCATGGCCATGCCTCTCGGAAGCAGAAAATAAACGTGTTTTCTAAAAAAAATTCTTACGCAAGAGGCACGGCTGCGCTCTCGTGAGAGGCTCGGAAACAGAAAAAAAAAAGTGTTTCTATTTTCTCCTTCCGCGGGAGGCACGGTTTTGCTTCCGCAAGATGCACAGCCGTGCCTCTCAGAAACGGAAAAAAAATTCCTTCCGCGAGAGGCGCAGTTTTCCTTCAGTGAGATGCACGGTTGTGTTTTAGCGAGAGGCACGGTTGTGCTTTCGCGGGAGACTCGGAAACAGAAAAAAAATGTCATTTTGTGCTCTCGGTTCGGTTTTTTGTCTGATTTTTTCTCCGGTTTTTTCATATAAAAAAGTTCGTCAAAACCTACCAAGATGGATCTAGTTTTAAAGATCTCGACACGAGGAATCCAACGGTGAAAACGGTTCAAGATTTAGACGCACGGTTTAAAAGATAAAATATTTTTAATAAACGGATCTACGGAAAAAGGAAAACTCCTAAGTTGCGACAAATGACGCACATGCAGCGCATTTAATTGTCACAACTTGAGGAGGTGGGAGTGATCTTTGCAAGGAGTACTACTCAATTAGTGATCTCGGGGAACCCTCGCTGAAGGGAACCGCCAGTTAGGTTGACCCAGGCGTGTGGGAAACAGCGGCCTTGTTTCTGTTTTTTTTTCATGTTTTTTGTTTTCTTTTTTGCTTTCTTTTTTTTACTTTTATTTATACTTACAAATATTCTAAATAAATATAATACAAAAATAATTTTTCATAAAAACATTTGAAAATGTTGACCAAGCATATGAAAAATGTTAAATGTGTATAGAGAAAATGCTTATCACATATTTGAAAAATGTATACAAAAATATAAATTGTGTGTGAAACAATTTAATCATGTATATAAAAAAGTTATTCAGTCATTTGAGAAAATTTTGAACAAGTGAAAATGTTGAGAATATATTTCAAAAATGATGAAAAAAATTTGATCATGCATATAAAAATTGTTACCATTTGAAAAAAATTGAACAAGTATATAAAAATTGTGAAATACGTATAGAAAAATGTTGATCGTGTATTAAAAAATGATGAAAAAATTTGATCATGCATATAAAAATGTTAATCAAGCATTCGAAAAATAGTAAATATGTATAGAAAAATGTTGACCATGTATTAAGAAATGATGAAAAAAAATTATCATCTATATCAAAAAATTAACAAAGCATTCGAAAATATGTTGAAAATTTATTTGGAAATTTTGCCCAAGCATTTCAAAAATGTTAAATTTGTATATAAAAATGTTGACCATGTAATTAAGAATGATATTTTTTATAATATATATATCAAAAATGTTAATCAAGCATTTAGAAAATTTAAAATGTGTATAGATAATATGTTGACCATGTGTTCAAAAAAAGTTAATAATGCATTTTGGAAAAAGTAGTCAAGCATTTATGAAAATGTTAATATGTGCATAGAAAAAAATGTTAATCTTGTATTTGAAAAATGTTGATGAAACATTTGGAAATTGTTCAAAATTTGTATAGAAAAAATGTTGAATATGTATTAAAAAATGTTAAACTTGTATTGGAAAAATGATAAATGTGTAACAGAAAAATGTTGTTTACATATACAAAAATGTAGAATGAAAACAAAAGAAATAAAGAAAAGAAAAAACAAAAAGAGAAAAAGAAACAAAAAAAACAAAGAAACATGTAGAAAGAATAAAAAAGAATGAAAGCAAAACAAAAAACGGAGAAGTAAAAGAAAAGAAACAAAAAAAACAAAAATAGCATTGAAACCCGAAGAAACAAATGAAAAAAGAATGAAAAAAATCAATAGCCCCTAGTATACGTCGAATCCTAGGGATATCCGAGGTCAAAAGAGGAACAATTTGGCTTTTTTGAAAAAGGAAAGCCCTTCATTTTACACGGACAACCGCTACCGGTCGTATAGAGTTTGACGTTGCCGTCAGTTCGCCGAATAGTTTACGCTTATTGTGACAGTCAACTTTCGGCTTTCTCCAACTGAGGTACTTGACCGATTAAACCAAAAGTTACAATCACAGCGGTGCTCCCTTTACCTCCTAGCCAAACAAAGCGAAACGTAAGAGGTAAGCACAGGAGCCGTGCAACCCAGCTATTAACCAAAGACACAACTCGAAAGTGATGCATATAATGCGAAATGCCGAGGATATGGGGCCGAGGTCTTCTCTATAGTACCTCGGATGTTACAGGGTGTCGGCTTGATTCTACAGCTCCCCATAAAGTTCGATGGCGCCTTAAAGGCATCCATCACCTGCATCGTTCACAGTTGTGTTTCAAGAGAAGGATAAAAGGATGTGACATCAGGTCCTCTGATATAAAAAGGATCGAATCAATCTGAACTATAACATAAAGGATACAAGATATCAATACGAAAGATAGGCGAGAAGGGTAGCGTGGCTAGTTATCGGATGGTGGGCTTGGCGTCCTTTATTGTCCTGCTGGCGTGCATCCTCCATCATGTTAAATAGCAGTTCCTCATCGAGTTCGAGGAAAGACATCTCACTTGTGAAGGGGCCCGTCATTTCTTGAATTCATTGGAAATGGTGATGTAGCCGAGGTTTATTGACTTCGGATCAAATGCCATTCGTAGTCAGCCCCCGGCCGAGTCCTCCCTATGCTTAAGAGCAGGGCGTGAATTTACCGCCGGGGGTGCAGGAAAACATGTCAGATTACCTGACCCGTTACCCAGGACGCTGTGATCCACCACCTCCCATCGGATTTTCAACACAAAGTTGTGTATCTGAGGGACACAAACCTCGGTCATGGAAATGGGCCAGTGGAGCGCGCGTCCCTATTTGGGGTCACCCTTTTTGTGTGCCGAGGTGAAGTGTAGGTGAAGTTTACACTTCTTGAACACTTCATGTGGCTCTGGCCGCTTGACACTGCTCGCGCTCTTGATGCTTCCTCGGTCGCGAAGGCCGATGTATGTTCCTCGGTTCGGACGGAGCGTTCTATGTTTCCATTGACTGTAATGACGTCATTCGGCCCTGGCATCTTAAGCTTTCGATAAGCGTAGTGAGGGACGACATGGAATCGAGTGAAGGCGGTCTATCTGAGGAGTTCGTGATAACCACTTCGAAAGGGTACATTATTGAAGATTAATTCTTCGCTGCGGAAATTATCGGGCGTGCCGAATACAACATCCACAGTGACACTACCCGAGCATTTTGTCTCGATTCCCGGTATGATACCTTTAAAGGTCGTACTACTGGGATTGATTCTGGCCGGATCCGTATGCATATTCTTAATGGTATCAGTGTATATCAAGTTGAGACTACTACCCCCATCCATAAGGACACAGGTCATATGAAAGCCGTCCACTATGGGATCGAGTACCAGAGCCACAGTGCCTCCATGACAGATACTTGTCGAATTGTGTCTTTGGTCAAAGGTGATCGGAATTTCCGACCATGGGTTGTAAGTTGGCGCTCCTGGCTCTACAGCATAGACATCGTGAAGCGCGTGTTTTCTCTCCTTCCCGGTGACGTGAGTAGCGTAAATCATGTTCACGTCCTTGACTTCGGGAGGGAATTGCTTCTCGCCACCATTACCTGACCCAGGCTGATTACCATCCCCGTTATGAGGCTGGTTCATGCCCTGATTCTTGGCCGCTATCTTGATGGCTTGCTTGATTACCCATCAGTTCCGGTTCGAATGAGTAGCAGGCTTGTCTAGGGTGCCGTTTATGGCACATGCTTTATCCAATATTTTTCCTAACATCGATAGGCTATATTTATTCCCTTGAAAGAGTTTCCGCTTGTTCCCACCACGTTGGTTGCTGAATTCGGCATTTACTACTCCCTCCTCGGTGTCGCTACTATGTCCTCTATTGTGGCGTGATACGTCTCCAACGTATCTATAATTTTTTATTGTTCCAAGCTGTTATATTATCAATCTTGGATGGTTTATATACATTTACTAGTAACTTTATATCATTTTTTGGGACTAACATATTAACCTAGTGCCCAGTGCCAGTTGTTGTTTTCTGCTTGTTTTTTACTTTGTAGAATATCAATACAAACGAAGTCCAAATGCCACGAAAATTTTTGGAGATTATTTTCTGGTGATAAGAGACCCTGGAAGCTTCCGGAGGAAGCCATAAGGTGGAAGGGGGGCCCACTAGGCACCAGGGCGCGCCAGAGGCCCAAGGCGCGCCCTGGTGGGTACTGGGGCCCACAGGCACCGACTTGACCTACCTCCGGCTCTATAAATACACTAAAATCTGAAAAACCCTAGGGGAGTGGACAAAATATTTTTTCCGCCACCGCAAGTTCCAGAAACACGAGAACTAATCTAGATGCCATTTTCGGCACTCTGCCGGAGGGGGCAACGATCACAGAGGGATTCTTCATCATCCTTGTTGTCCCTCCAATGATGCGTGTGAAGGAAATATGTCATAGAGACAATAATAAAGTTGTTATTTTATATTTCCTTATATCATGATAAATGATTATTATTCATGCTAGAATTGTATTAACCGGAAACTTCATACATGTGTGGATACATTGACAAAACACCGTGTCCCTGGTAAGCCTCTACTAGACTAGCTCGTTAAATCAAAGATGGTTACGTTTCCTAACCATAGACATGTGTTGTCATTTCATGAACGGGATCACATCATTAGGAGAATGATGTGATGTACAAGACCCATCCATTAGCTTAGCATAATGATCGTTCAGTTTTATTGCTATAGGTTTCTTCATGTCATATACATATTCCTTTGACATTGAGATTATGCAACTCCCGGATATCGGAGGAATGCCTTATGTGCTATAAAACGTCACAACGTAACTGGGTGATTATAAAGATGCTCTACAGGTATCTCCGAAGGTGTTTTTTGGGTTGGCATAGATCGAGATTAGGATTTGTCACTCCGAGTATCGGAGAGGTATCTCTAGGCCCTCTCGGTAATGCACATGATAATAAGCCTTGCAAGCAATGTGAATAATGAGTTAGTTGTGGGATGATGCATTACGGAACGAGTAAAGAGACTTGCCGGTAACGAGATTGAACTAGGTATGAAGATACCGACGATCGAATCTCGGGCAAGTAACATACCGATGACAAAGAGAATAACGTATGTTGTCATTACGGTATGACCGATAAAGATCTTCATAGAATATGTGGGAACCAATATGAGAATCCAGGTTCCGCTGTTGGTTATTGACCGGAGAAGTGTCTCGGTCATGTCTACATTGTTCTCGAACCCATAGGGTCCGCACACTTAACGTTCGATGATGATTTTGTATTATATGAGTTATGTGATTTGGTGAACAAATGTTGTTCGGAGTCTCGAATGAGATCATGGACATGAAGAGGAGTCTCGTATTGGTCCAGAGGTAAATATTCATATATAGGACGATAGTATTCAGACATCTGAAGTGTTTCGGGGGTACCGGGTACATATCGGGTAACCGGAAGGGGTTTCGCACTTCCCCGCAAGAAAGATATGGGCCTTATTGGGCCAAGGGCGGGATAGACCAGCCCCTAGTGGGCTGATGCGCCCCCATATGGGCCGAATAGGAGGAGAAGGAAGGAGAGGAAGGGAGAAAGGAAAGGGGAGGATTCATCCTCCCCCTTTCCTTCTCCCCCCTCCCTCTTTCCTTCCCCCTCCGACACTTATGGAAGGGGGAGGCCGACTTGTGGGAGGCGCCCAAGTAGGATTACTCCTACTTGGGGCGCCCCTTGTTGCCCCTCTCCCTCTCCCACCTATATATATGTGGGGGGGCACTGCTAGACCACACAACATTGATTCCTAGCCGTGTGCGGTGCCCCTCTCCACAGTTTATGCCTCCGGTCATATTCACGTAGTGCTTAGGTGAAGCCCTGCGCGGATCACTTCACCATCATCGTCACCATGCCGTCGTGCTGACGGAACTCTCCCTCGACACTTTGTTGGATCAAGAGTTCGAGGGACGTCATCGAGCTGAACGTGTGCAGAACTCGGAGGTGACGTATGTTCGGTGCTTGATCGGTCGGAACAAGAAGAAGTTCACCTAAATCAACCGCGTTGTCAAACGCTTCCGCTTTTGGTCTACGAGGGTACGTGGACACACTCTCCCCATCTAGTTGATATTCATCTCCTAGATAGATCTTGCGTGAGCGTAGGTATGTTTTTGAAATTGCATGCTACGTTCCCCAACAGCGTGAGTAGTTTACCACAGACCTATGGGTCCGTAGTTAGTAGCTAGATGGCTTCTTCTCTCTTTATAATCTTCAATACAATGTTCTCCTCGATGTTCTTGGAGACCTATTTGATATAACTCTTTTTTGCGGTGTGTTTGTTTGGATCCGATGAATTGTGAGTTTATGATGAGATCTATCCATGAATATTATCTGAGTCTTCTCTGAACTCTTTTATGCATGATTGTTATAGCTTCGTATTTCTTCTCCGATTTATTGGTTTGGTTTGGCCAACTAGATTGATTTATATTGCCATGGGAAGAGGTGCTTTGTGATGGGTTCGATCTTGCGGTGCTCAATCTCAGTGATGGAAAAAGACATGACACGCATGTATCGTTGCTATTAAGGGTAACAAGATGGGGTTTATTCATACATGAATTTATCTTGTCTACATCATGTCATCTTGCCTAATGCATTACTCCGTGTTTCAATGAACTTAATACACTAGATGCATGCTGGATAGCGGTCGATGTGTGGAGTAATAGTAGTAGATGCAGAATCGTTTCGGTCTACTAATCTTGGACGTGATGCCTATATACATGATCATTGCCTTGGATATCGTCATTATTTGCTTTTCTATCAATTGTCCAACAGTAATTTGTTTACCCAACGTACGATATTTTCTTGAGAGAAGCCTCTAGTGAAATCTATGGTCCCCAGGTCTATTTCCTATCATATTATTTTCTGATCTGTTGAACCAAAAATACGAAAATACCTTGCTGCAATTTTCGTTTATTTATTTTATTTTGTGTTCTATTTAGATCTATTTATAAAATCTCATACAATTTAATCTATCACAATACCAATGAGGGATTGACAACCCCTTTACGCGTTGGGTTGCAAGTATTTGTTGTTTGTGTGCAAGTGTTGTTTACATAGTGTTGCTTGGTTCTCTTACTGGATCAATAACCTTGGTTTCATAACTGAGGGAAATACTTACATTTGCTCTGTTACATCACCCCCTCCTCTTCGGGGAAATACCAACGTGGATTACAAATAGCACGGCGCTTGTTGCTTTTGTTGCGTCGAGGTTTACCATTTCCATCGCGCACTTCGGAGGTACCTGGGTCGCCATTTTGGTTATTTCGGCGAGCTAGCCAGCTGTCCTAACCTCCACAAACTCGAGTCATCAAGTGTGTGAGGGCGGCATGACGTCTCTTGAACTACGTCGGTATTTCCCCAAAGAGGAAGGATTGGTGCAGCACAGTGATACGTCTCCGTCGTATCTATAATTTTTTATTGTTTCATGCCAATATTATAAAACTTTCACATATTTTTGGCAACTTTTTATATGATTTATTGGACTAACCTATTGATTCGGTGCCCAGTGCCAGTTCCTGTTTGTTGCGTGTTTTTTGTTTCGCAGAAAAATCATATCAAACGAAGTCCAAACGCGATAAAAATTTACGGAGAATTATTTTGGAATATTTATGATTTTTGGGAGGTGGAATCAATGCAAACGGGGGCCCACAGTGAGCACAACCCACCAGGGCGCGCCGGGCACCCCCTGACATGCCCAGGTATCTTATGCCCTCCTCGAAGGTCGGTTGGGGCCCTTCTTCTGGCGCATGAAAGATAATTTCTAGAAAAAATTGTGTGAAATTTCAGCGCAATCGGAGTTACGGATATCCGGGAATTTAAGAAACATTGAAGGGCCAGATTTGGGGAGCGCGAAACAAAAGAGAACAGAGAGGGAGATCCAATCTCGGAGGGGCTCCCGTCCCGCTGCCGCCATGGAGGCCATGGACCAGACGGGGGACTCTCCTCCCATCTAGGGGCGAGGCCAAGGAAGAAGAAGAAGGAGGGGGGGCTCTCTCCCCCTCTTTCCCGGTGGCGTCGGAGTGCCGCCGGGGCTAGGATCGTGACGGCGATCTATATCAACAATCTTGCTAAACTCTCTCGCCCTCTATGCAGCGGTGTAACACCCCTTCTCCCTGCTGTAATCTCTACTTAAACATGGTGCTCAACTCCATATATTATTTCCCAATGATCTATGGTTATCCTATGATGTTTGAGTAGATCTGTTTTGTCCTATGGGTTAATCGTATTCTTGGTTGGTATGACTGTATGTTTTATTTATAGTGTTGTCCTATGGTGCCCTCCGTCTCGCGCAATTGTGAGGGGGCCCGCTGTAGGGTGTTGCAATATGTTCATGGTTTGCTTATTGTCAGTGTTGCGGGGGATGGCAGCAGCCCAAACGCGGATAAGTGGGTTATGGCGTATGGGAGTAAAGAGGACTTGATATTTAATGCTATGGTTGGGTTTCACGACCTTAATGATCTTTAGTAGTTGCGGATGCTTGCTAGGGGTCTAGTCATAAGTGCATATGATCCAAGTAGAAAAAGTATATTAGCTCATGCATCTCCCTCATATAAAATTGCAAGAATGATTACCGGTACTTGTTATCGATTGCCTAGGGACAATTGACTTTCTTGTTTACAAAAGCTATCCATTTCTATTACCTTGCAATTTACTCGTAGTTTTATTCTCGCAAAATAGTTTCATACTTGTTTTAGGTAAAGCAAACTTCAAATGTGTGTAGAGTTGTATCGGTGGTCGATAGAACTTGAGGGGATATTTGTTCTACCTTTAGCTCCTTGTTGGGTTCGACACTCTTATTTATCGAAGAAGGCTACAAACGATCCCCTATACTTGTGGGTTATCAAGACCTTTTTCTGGCGCCGTTGCCGGGGAGCAATAGTGTGGGGTGAATATTCTCGTGTGTGCTTGTTTGCTTTATCACTAAGTAATTTTTATTTTGTGCTCTTGTTTGTATCTCAAGTTATTGGTAGGAAATGCAAAATACCAAAAAAACTATATTGTACCTACAAACTAATGGTTTAAGAACCACCCAAAATCTATCATACTACTGAAGCTTTCTATTTGGATCATCTTCGATCCATTTGTGCTCGTGCTGAAAACTCAACTAGCTTAGTTGAGGGAAAATCTTAAAATGAGCATGCTTATTTTGTGCGACACCGCATATCTCAAAAAAGGAAAACTTTTGTGGCATCATATTAATAGTTTGTATTGCTATGCTTTGAATTTATGTGAATTACATGATTTTACTTGTTGTTTTGAAGACCCTAGGAAACACCTGCCGTTCCAATGTGAGTTTAAGGATAATGGAATATTATCTTCTTATGCCAAGAGTGTTTATAATTACTTTGATATTGAACAAATTGAAGAATTTGTTGCTTTTAAGGGTGCTTATGAAATTGCTTCTTTGATTGAAAAGTATGATGCTACTCTTTACAAATCTGAAAATTTTGCCATACTTAAATATTGTTATGAAAATTATTCGTCTAGTGCTTATATTAAACCATATATTGAGGACTTCTCCGCTGTCCAAGAAGAGACTAATATATTATTCTTCTCCGTTGTGGAAGAAGAAATTGATGAAACTGTGAGCTCATTGGATGAAAAAGATGATGAGGAGAGTGAAGAACAAAAGGAGGAAGTGCGGATTAGCTACCCGTGCCCACCTTCTAATGAGAGTAACTCTTCAACTCAAACATCGTTTAATGTCCCTTCATTCTTACCAAAGGATGAATGCTATGATAATTGCTATGATCCGTTGATTCATTTGAAATATCCCTTTTTGATGTACTTGATGATTGCTATGCTTATGGCCTAGATGCCAATATAAATTATGCTTATAGAGATGAACTTGCTATAGTTCCATATGTTAGGAATGAAATTGTTGCTATTGCACCCACACATGATAGTCCTATTATCTATTTGAATTCTCCAAACTACATTATATCGGAGAAGTTTGCACTTATTAAGGATTACATTGATGGGTTGCCTTTTATCGCTACACATGAAAATTTTGATGAATATAATATGCATGTGCTTGCTGCTCCTACTTGCAATTATTATGAGAGAGGAACTTCATCTCCTCCTCTCTATGTTTCCAATACGATAGATTTGCAAGAAATTGATTATACTATGCTTTGGCCTTTACTTCATGTGCATGAATTGTTCTTGTATGACATGCCGATGCATAGGAAGAGAGTTAGACTTCGTCATTTCATGATATATGTTGCTTTGTGCTCACTACTAAATTCCAAATCATTGTTAATTAAAATTGGCTTTCATATACCTTGGGATCCGGGTGGATCCATTACTTGAGCACTTTATGACTAGCTTAATGGCTTTAAAGAAAGCCCTGCTAGGGAGACAACCAGGAAGTTTTAGAGAGTCATTTTATTCTGTTGAGTGCTTTTATAAAGTTTAAAAACAAAAAAATATAGAGGGGAACATAAAACTTCACAAAAAAGGAAAGTGAAAGTGAGAGAGACGAGCATTGTTGAAGTGGGGGAGCTCCTTGAACTTTGTTCATGCCCATGGAAAATTTGTGAATCTCAATTACACAAAAATTTCAACAACAAAAATTATCCCCTTGTACAAATCCTTTGTATTGTAAAATTATTGTGCCAAGGTTTGCCTTTAGGATGATTAGATTGCTTGTTGGTATAAAATGCGGTGCGTAAATGTAAACTTTGGCTGTAGCGCGTGAATTTTCATTTTTTTTTACTGGAACTTCAAAAGGTTCTAAAACTTTTTTCACACTATTTCTATATAAATTGTTTATTTCGTCCTAATGTTTCAGAATTTTTGGAGTGGCAGAAGTATGGTAGATGTTCAGATTGCTACACACTGTCCTGTTTAAGACAGATTCTGTTTTTGATGCATTGTTTTGCTTGTTTTGATGAAACTATCGATTCTATCGGTGGTATAAGCCATGGAAAAGTTATATTACATTAGCTACAATGAAAAAAAATGAATTGGTTTGCAACAGTACTTAGAGTAGTGATTTTCTTTATTATACTAACGGATCTTACCGAGCTTTCTGTTGAGTTTTGTGTGGATGAAGTGATCAAAGATCGAGGAGGTCTCGATATGAGGAGAAGGAGGAGAGGCAAGAGCTCAAACTTGGGGATGCCCAAGGCACCCCAAGTAAATATTCAAGGAGACTCAAGCGTCTAAGCATGGGGATGCCCCAGAAGGCATCCCATCTTTCTTTATGCTATGCACGTATAGTCTCTTGTTATGCTATGAAGTTGGAGCATGATTTATTATTGATTGTCTTCCTTATGAGTGGCGGTCGGGGACGAGCGATGGTATTTTCCTACCAATCTATCCCCCTAGGGGCATGCGTAGTAGTACTTTGCTTCGAGGGCTAATAAAATTTTGCAATAAGTATATGAGTTCTTTATGACTAATGTGAATCCATGGATTATACACACTCTTACCTTTCCGCAATTTGCTAGCCTCTACGGTACCGTGCATTGCCCTTTCTCACCTCGGGACGTGGTACAAACTTCACAGGTGCATCCAAATCCCGTGATATGATACGCTCTATCACACATAAGCCATCTTCCTCAAAACAGCCACCATACCTACCTATTATGGCCTTTCCATAGCCATTCCAAGATATATTGCCATGCAACTTCCACCGCCTGTTTTGATGACTTGAGCATTCATTGTCATATCGCTTTGCATGATCGTAAGATAGCTAGCATGATATTTCCATGGCTTGTCCCTTTTTTATATCGTTGTTATGCTAGATCATTGCACATCCTGGTACACTACCAGAGACATTCATATAGAGTCATATTTTGTTCTAGGTATCGAGTTGTAATTTTTATTTCTTTTGAGTTATAAGTAAATAGAAGTGTGACGATCATCATTATTCATTATTAGAGCATATCCCGGTGAGGAAAGGATGATGGAGACTATGATTCCACCACAAGTCGGGATGAGACTCCGGACAATGAGAGAAAAAATAAAAAAATATTAAAAACGAAAAAAGAGTAGGGGCATTGTTACTATCTTTTGCCACACTTCTGCTTCAAAGTAGCACCATGTTTTTCATATAGAGAGTCTCCTATGTAGTCACTTTCATATACTAGTGGGAATTTTTCATTATAGAACTTGGCTTGTATATTCCGATGATGGGCTTCCTCAAATGCCGGAGGTCTTCATGAGCAAGCAAGTTGGATGCACACCCACTTCATATTGAGCTTTCATACACTTATAGCTCTTAGTGCATCTGCTGCATGGCAATCCCAACTCCCGCATTGATATCAATTGATGGGCATCTCCATAGCTTGTTGGTTAGCCGCGTTGATGTGAGACTTTCTTACTTTTTGTCTTCTCTATATTTACCCCTATCATCATACTATATTCCACCCGTAGTGCTATATCCATGGCTTGCGCTCATGTATTGCGTGAGGGTTGAAAAAAGCTGAAGCGTTAAAAAGTATGAATCAATTGCTCGGCTTGTCATCGGGGTTGTGCATGATAAATACTTTGTGTTAAGAAGACAGAGCATGACAATACTATATGATTTTGTAGGGATAGCTTTCTTTAGCGTTGATATTCTAAAAGACATGATTGTTTGTTGGGATGTCTGAGTATTGATGTCTTTATGTCAAATTATAGACTATTACTTTGAATCACTTATGTCTTAATATTCATGCCATGATTAGATATATGATCAAGTTTATGCAAGGTAGCATTCCACATCAAAAATCATCTTTTTTATCATTTACCTTCTCGAGGACGAGCAGGAATTAAGCTTAGGGATGCTGATACATCTCCGCCATATCTATAATTTTTTATTGTTTCATGCCAATATTATACAACTTTCACATATTTTTTGCAACTTTTTATATGATTTATTGGACTAACCTATTGATCTAGTGCCCAGTGCCAGTTCCTGTTTGTTGCATGTTTTTTGTTTCGTAGAAAATCCATATCAAACAAAGTCCAAACGCGACAAAAATTTACGGAGAATTATTTTGGAATATTTATGATTATTGGGAGGTGGAATCAATGCAAACGGGGCCCCACAGTGAGCACAACCCACCAGGGCGCGCCGGGCACCCCCTGGCGCGCCCAGGTATCTTATGCCCTCCTTGAAGGTCGGTTGGGGCCCTTCTTCTGGCGCAAGAAATGTAATTTATGGAAAAATCATGTAAAAATTTCAGCGCAATCGGAGTTACGGATCTCCGGGAATTTAAGAAACCGTGAAGGGCCAGATCTGGGGAGCGCGAAACAGAAGAGAACAGAGAGGGAGATCCAATCTCGGAGGGGCTCCCGCCCCTCCGCTGCCATGGAGGCCATGGACCAGAGGGGGAACTCTCCTCCCATCTAGGGGGGATGGCCAAGGAAGAAGAAGGAGGAGGGGGATCTCTCCCCCCCTCTCTCCCCGTGGCGCCGAAGTGCCGCCGGGGCTAGGATCGTGATGGCGATCTACATCAACAATCTTGCTACCGTCAACACAAAATCTATCTCCCTCTATGCAGCGGTATAACACCCTTTCTCCCTGCTGTAATCTGTACTTAAACATGGTGCTCAACTCCATATATTATTTCCCAATGATTTATGGTTATCCTACGATGTTTGAGTAGATCCGTTTTGTCCTATGGGTTAATCGTGATCTTGGTTGGTATGATTGTATATTTTATTTATGGTGCTGTCCTACGGTGCCCTCCTCTCGCGCAAATGTGTGGGGCCCCGTTGTAGGGTGTTGAAATATGTTCATGGTTTGCTTATTGTCAGTGTTGCAGGGGATGACAGCAGCCAAAACACGGATAAGTGGGTTATGGCGTATGGGAGTAAAGAGGACTTGATACTTAATGCTATGGTTGGGTTTCACGACCTTAATGATCTTTAGTAATTGCGGATTCTTGCTAGGGGTCCAATCATAAGTGCATATGATCCAAGTAGAGAAAGTATGTTAGCTCATGCCTCTCCCTTATATAAAATTGCAAGAATGATTGCCGGTACTTGTTATCGATTGCCTAGGGACAAATGACTTTCTTGTTTACAAAAGCTATCCACTTATATTACCTTGCAATTTACACGTAGTTTTATTCTCGCAAAATAGTTTCATACTTGTTTTAGGTAAAGCAAACGTCAAGTGTGCGTAGAGTTGTATCGTTGGTCGATAGAACTTGAGGGAATATTTGTTCTACCTTTAGCTCCTCGTTGGGTTTGACACTCTTATTTATCGAAGAAGGCTACAAACGATCCCCTATACTTGTGGGTTATCACACAGCTACGGTAGGTATTTCCCTTAGTTATGAAACCAAGGTTATCGAACCAGTAGGAGAACCAAGCAACACTATGTAAACGGTACCTACACACAAAGAACAAATACTTGCAACCCGATGTGAAGAAGGGGTTGTCAATCCCATTCAGGTAATGGTGCCAGAAATTGTCAAGTTTACGGGATAAAATTGTGGTAGATTGATAGATGCAAATAACGGCAAATAAAACTCAGCGAGGTATTTTTGGGTTTTTGATAATATAGATCTGAAAATAAAATATGAAAATAAATAAAAAGGCAAATAGCAATATAGATCTGAAAATATATGACGAGAAAATAGACCCGGGGGGAGTAGATTTCACTAGTGGCTTCTCTCAAGAAAAGCTTCTCTCAAAAAAATAGCATACGGTGGATAAACAAATTACTGTTGGGCAATTGATAGAACCTCAAATAATTATGATGATATCCAGGCAATGATCATTATATCTCAAAACTATTACAAAAAAACAAGTTTATTTTTTCCAATGATCTTCACAAATTTTTTTATTATATCCTTCTTGAATATGTATCACTTGGGGACTAGTTTCATACGTTGATTTTGATAGCTCAAACAAATTTAAGTGAAGAACATGAGCATAAAGATTTTCATCTCTTAAAATAATATAAGTGAAGCATGAGAGAATTTCTTCAAAAATTCTAACTCTCAAATAAATCTAAGTGAAGCATGAGAGCATTTCTTCAAAAGTGTTAAAGCAGACCGTGTGCAAAAAAGATGTAAGTGAAGCACTAAAGCAATTCCATAGCTCAAAAAAATTAAGTGAAGCATAAAGAGCAATTCTAACAAATCATAGCATAATTTTGGCTCTCTCAAATAGGTGTGTTAAGAAAGGATACGCGACACAAAACAAAAAGGAAAACCAGCAAATACTCATATAGTACAAGGCGCTCCAAGCAAAACTCATGATATGTGACGAATAAAAAATATAGCTCCAAGTAAAATACCGATGGTCGTTAGAAGAAAGAGGGGATGCCACTCAGCGCTTCCCCAAGCTTACTTGCTTGTTCATCCTTGAATATTATCTTGGGGTGCCATGGGGCATCCCCTGGCTTAGGCTCTTGCTTCTCCTTATTCCTTCATCCATCGTGATCTCACCCAAAACTTGAAAACTTCAATCACACAAAACTTAACAAAACGTTCGTGAGATCTGTTAGTATAACAAAGCAAATCACCACTCTAAGTATTGTAGAAAACCCATTCATATTTTATTTTTACATTATATCTACTGTATTCTAACTTTGGTATGTATTATACCCCCCAATAAAGTCCATAGATTCATCAAAATAAGCACACAACGCAAAGAAAACAGAATCTGTCAAAAACAGAACAGTCTGTAGTAATCAGGGAACTTCGTATACTTCTGTAACTCCAAAAATTCTGAAAATTTAGGAAAATGTGGGAAATTTGTATATCAATATTGTGTAAAATATTAAGAGCAAAAGCACGTCTCTGTGATTTATGAAAATTATTTTACTCAGCGCAAAAGTTTCTGTTTTTCAACAAGATCAAATCAACTATCACCCAACATGATCCCAAAGGTTTACCTTGGCACAAAAAGTAATTAAAACATAAAAAAAACATATAATCAGAGGCATAAATGTGCAAACACTCAAGAACAGAAAGAAAAAGGTAAAAATAAATTTTATTCATTGGGTTGCCTCCCAACAAGCGCTATCGTTTTATGCCCCTAGCTAGGCATAGTGCATAGATCTAAGTGTTGTCATCTTTCTTATTACTCTCCGTAGATGTGTTCTTGTCAGGAGGTTTCAAAAATAACTTGAAACACATTATCCATAGAAATTTTAGCATTATTAAGTTGCCCATCTACGTATCCCCTTTGTTCGGCAACAATCCGAAAATATTGTTGATTAACATCATTGAAAACTTGTTGGATTATATCTAAAACGAGGTTTTCCTTTTTAAGATTCTCATCAAAAAATTATTATTTCCAAGCAAATGTCTCAACATATAATCACTATTATAAAGAATCTCATTTATCACCTGTTTTTCATGACTCATACCATGAAAATCAAAAATTTCCCTAGCCTCCCGTACTATGTGATCAAATTCATTCATCATAACAAGGGTGGCTAACTTTTTAGCTTTCGGATCCTTTATCATTGGTAGCTCATAAAATAATATTTGCAAGTAGGGTGAGTACGGATAAATCTATTTTCAAGTTCCAAAACTAGTGCTGAAATAGCTTTTGCATAAATTTTAGTTCTTTTAAGTATAGGGATATCATCAAGAGTCAAATTTCCAACACAATTGAAAAAATCTTGGACATGTTCTCTTCCCATAACATTCCCTTGCCCCAAAAAAAGTTTTAGCATCCAGATTGCCAGATCGTCCCATTTTAGGAGTTAGGCCATCATCTGTTTCTGCCATACCAAAATCACTCATGATGACTAGTTCAAGAAATGAGAGATATGACGAGAAAAAGAGGGCGACTAAAATGGAAAATTTTTGTGAAGTGGGGGATATGAAAACGAGAGGCAAATGGCAAATAGTGTAAATTGCAAGGAGATGAGATTTGTGATTAGGAACCTGATAGATGTTGATGATGTCTCCCCGGCAACGGCGCCAGAAATTCGTTTTGATGTCACTTTTTTTTAGAAAAGGAGGATGACCCCCGGCCTCTGCATCTGGGCGATGCATACGGCCACTTTATTAATTATTTTCACAAGACCTTACAAAGTAATACAACAGTAAGACTAAAGCCGCCGTCTAAGCCACTCTATCCAGTTGATGAAGGGGCGCAGATAGCCTGGGCCTAATACCAAACAGGCATCACAGCCAAACCTAACATCTAAGACCTGAGATCCCATCCAGGACGCCTGCCGGGCATGGGTCTCACCGGTCCAGCGTGCACTCAGAGGCCGCCGCCACCAACTTCCACCGCTCCATCTTCAGAACTGTACTAATGCATCAACCTTGCTCGGTCCAGCTATCGTCGACGCCACCACGGCGCCCAACGGCACCTCCTCCCTGCGGGCAAACATCTGAGGACGTCGCGGTCGCCACTGATACACCTCAGCACCATGCTGCCAAGTACCACCAGCCGACACAGCTTGAAGTGTTTGGAAGATCTGTCGTGCGTAGCACCTACCGACCAGGCATGACAACGCGTAGCACCTGTCGGTCAGGCATGACTTGACATCTCCACCGAAGCTCCGTGCAAGATGAAGCCGCTCCACCTCCAGCCTCTCTAAACGGGATGGGAGCACCCCAGGAAGACACGGCGAAGGGTTGGGCATCACAATCACCACGAGAGCCGGACCAGCCAACCGCCATGGCGAAATGACACCCCTAAAGAGAACCGCCGCCATCAGGAACGCCAAGAACGCGCTGCAGCTGTCCCACCTCCCCGCGGACCCAAAGCGGCACCTTCAAGAAGGTGACGGAGCCGGGCACCGCCGCCGCCCAACCAAAGTTGTGGGTTTTCACCCGGGTGCAGGGGGAGGACGAGTGGAAGGGAGCTGGATCTCGAAGCCGCCTTCAAGAAGGAAACAGCGCCTGGGGCGCCGCCGGCGTCGTGGCCGCTGCAGCCGGCCAAGAAATTACTCCGATCCAGAGATCCCAACCCCACATCCGCGTAGTCCACCACCGGATCCGTCCGGATTGACGAGGAGGAAGCAGCAGCACGGGGGCGTCGTCTTCAAATCTAGCAAAGGAGAGCAGCAGGGTATCCCTCCACGTGGCGCCCGCATCCACCGCCAACTCGCCGCCCGCGCGGCCGAGAAGACGCGGACCACAACTCTGGCGAGCGCCGCCCGCCTCCCGGACGACGCCACCCTCACCAGCAGAGGCCGCCGCCTCAAACCCGAGGCCCGGGCTGTCACTTGAACTACGTCAGTATTTCCCCAAACAGGAAGGGATGATGCAGCACAGCTACGGCAGGTATTTCCCTCAGTTATGAAACCAAGGTTATTGAACCAGTAGGAGAACCAAGCAACACTATGTAAACGGTACCTGCACACAAAGAAGAAATACTTGCAACCCGACGTGAAAAAGGAGTTCTCAATCCCTTTCGGGTAACGGTGCCAGAAATTTTCAAGTTGACGGGATAAAATTGTGGTAGATTGATAGATGCAAATAACGGCAAATAAAACTCAGCGAGGTATTTTTGGGTTTTTTATAATACAGATATGAAAATAAAATATGCAAATAAATAAAAAGGCAAATAGCAATTTAGATCTGAAAATATATGATGAGAAAATAGACCTGGGGGCCGTAGATTTCACTAGTGGCTTCTCTCGAGAAAATAGCATACGGTTGGTAAACAAATTACTGTTGGGCAATTGATAGAACCTCAAATAATTATGACGATATCCAGGCAATGATCATTATATAGGCATCACGTCCAAGATTAGTAGACTGACTCCTGCCTGCATCTACTACTATTACGCCACACATCGACCGCTATCCAGCATGCATCTAGTGTATTAAGTTCATGCAAAATGGAGTAATGCAATAAGAACGATGACATGATGTAAACAAGACTATTCATGTAGGAATAGGCCCCATCTTGTTTTCCTTTATTGCAGTGATCAATAAGTGTCTTGCTGTCCCTTCTGTCACTGGGAAAGAACACCGCATGATCGAACCCATCACAAAGCACCTCTTCCCATGGCAAGAAAAATCGATCTAGTCAGCCTAACTAAACCAAAGATTCGAAGAAGAAATACGAGGCTATAAGTAATCATGCATATAAGAGATCAAAGAAACTCAAATAACTTTCATGGATAAATAGATCTGATCATAAACTCAAAGTTCATCGGATCTCAACAAACACACCGCAAAGAGAGTTACATCAAATAGATCTCCAAGAGACCATTGTATTGAGAATCAAAAAGAGAGAAGAAGCCATCTAGCTACTGCCTACGGACCCGTAGGTCTACAATGAACTACCCACGCATCATCAGAGAGGCACCAATGAGGATGATGAACCCCTCCGTGATGGTGTCTAGATTGGATATGGTGGTTCTGGAACTTGCGGCAGCTGGAATTGTGTTTTGTCGACTCCCCAAGGGTTTTTGGATTTTTGGGGTATTTATAGAGCAAAGAGGCGGTGCGGGGGGCGTGACCAGGTGGGTTGTTCTCCCCTCGGACCCCCCCCCCCTCTGGTACTTCTTTGGCCCAACAAGTGTCTGCTGGTCCAGAAAAATTCTCCAAAAAGTTTCGCTATGTTTGGACTCCGTTTCGTACTGATATTCTGCGAAGTAAAAACAAGCAAAAAACACCAACTGGCACTGGGCACTATGTCAATAGGTTAGTCCCAAAAATTATATAAAGTTGCTATAAAATGATTGTAAAACATCCCAAAATGATAATATAACAGCATGGAACAATCAAAAATTATAGATACGTTGGAGACGTATCACGGCCATTGACCGAGGTTTTCCTGCCTGAGCTCTCTAGCAAGCCACTTGATACGTCTCCATCGTATCTATAATTTTTTATTGTTTCATGCCAATATATACAACTTTTACATACTTTTGGCAACTTTTTATATGATTTATTGGACTAACCTATTGATCCAGTGCCTAGTGTCAGTTCCTGTTTTTTGCATGCTTTTTGTATCGCAAAAAATCCATATCAAACGAAGTACAAATGCTTATAAAATTTCACGGAGAATTATTTTGGAATATGTGTGATTTTTGGGAGTTGGAATCACCGCAAACGGAGGCCCACACAGCCCACAAGACACCAGGGCTTGCCAGAGGCCCCTGGCGCGTGGTGGTGGGTTGTGCCCTCCTCGAACGTCGGTTGGAGCTCTAATCGGGTGCAGGGAAGCTTATATCTGGAAAAAGTAGTGTTAAAATCTCAGCGCAGTCGGAGTTACGGATCTCCCGGAATATAAGAAACGGTTTTCGGCCAGATTAGGAGAGCGCGAAACAGAAGAGAACAGACAGGGAGATCCAATCTCGGAGGGGATCCCGCCCCTCCGCCACCATGGAGACCATGGACCAGAGGGGGAACTCTCCTCCCATCTAGGGGGTAGGGCAAGGAAGAAGAAGAAGGAGGGGGCTCTCTCCCCCTCTCTCTCGGTGGTGCAGGAGTGCCGCCGGGGCAAGGATCGTGATGGTGATCTACATCAACAATCTTTCTACCATCAACACCAACTCTCTCCCCCTCTATGCAGCGGTGTAATACACCTGCTCCCCGCTGTATACTCTACTTAAACATGGTGCTCAACTCCATATATTATTTCCCAATAATCTATGCTTATCCTATGATGTTTGAGTAGATCCGTTTTGTCCTGTGGGTTAATCGTGATCTTGGTTGGTATGATTGTATATTTTATTTATGGTGTTGTCCTATGGTGCCCTCTGTTCTCGCGCAAACGTGAGGGGTCCTTGCTGTTGGGTGTTGCAATATGTTCATGATTCGCTTATGGTGGGTTGCGGGAGTGACAGAAGCTTAAACCCGAGTAGGTAGGTTATGGCATATGGGAGTAAAGAGGACTTTATACTTAACGCTATGGTTGGGTTTCACAACCTTAATGATCTTTAGTAGTTGCGGATGCTTGCTAGGGGTCAGATCATAAGTGCATATGACCCAAGTAGAGAAAGTATGTTAGCTCATGCCTCTCCCTCATATAAAATTACAAGAATGATTACCGGTACTTGTTATCGATTTCCTAGGGACAAATACCTTTCTTGTTGACAAAAGCTATCCACTTTTATTACCTTGCAATTTATTCGTAGTTTTATTCTACGCAGTACTCGTTTATTCTTGCAAAATAGTTTCATACTTGTTCCGGTAAAGCAAACGCCAAGTGTGCGTAGAGCTGTATCGGTGATCGATAGAACTTGAGGGAATATTTTTCTACCTTTAGCTCCTCGTTGGGTTCGACACTCTTATTATCAAAAAAGGCTACAAACGATCCCTATACCTGTGGGTTATCAAGACCTTTTTCAGGCGCTGTTGCCGGGGAGCAATAGCGTGGGGTGAATATTCTTGTGTGTGCTTGTTTGCATTATCACTAAGTAGTTTTTATTTCTGTTCTAAGTTGTTCTCTATCTTTAGTTACGGATATGGAACAAGAAACACCAAAAAAAAAGTTGTACTTGCTACTCATGGAGATGGGGAACCTCCTAAAACCCTCGATGCTCGTTATGTGAAAAATATTATGCACTACTTTGATAATCCTGGGAAAATCTCATTCAACATGATAATGGGAGTAACGTTGGATCAACGTGAATACTTAGGGATTATCGGTTGACACAAAAAGGGAAACTTTTATGGGATCAAATTTATATGTTGCATTGGTATGCTCGGATTTATGCTTGAGATATGATTTTACTTGTTGCTCTAGGATGAATGCTCCACACCTTCCCTTTTCATGCAAATTTAATGATAATGAAACCTTAGCTTCTTATGCTAATGGTAGATATGATTATTATGATGTGGAACTAATAGAAGAATTTGTTGCTTTTAAGGGTGCTTATGAAATTGAATATTTGTTTGAAAAGTATGAAGCTTTTGATTATGATGTTTATAGACCTGAAAATTTTTCCATCCTTAAATATTGCTATGATAATTATAAATATAATTCCGATATTGATGAATTTATTGAGAAAATCTCCGATGTCCGAGAAGAGACTAATATTTTGCAGGAGTCTATGGAAGAAGAAATTGATGATACTGTGAGCTCACTGGATGAAAAAGATGATGAGGAAAGATGTCGGTGTGGAACAACACCTATGGGATCACAAGAATCCCTATTACAGTTGCCGGGGCGCATGGTTGCAAGGAGAGCAAGGCTAGTAGACAGCACAAGGATCGTTTACCCAGGTTCGGGCCGCGAGGATGCGTAAAACCCTAGTGCTGCTTTGGTGGGTGTATTTCTGAGAGTTCTTGAGCTCTCGAACTAGCTGTGGTCAGCGTGGTTCGAAGAGCGAATCCCCTTCGGTATGCCATGGGCCTCCTTTTATAGTTGAAAGGGGCTGCCAGTGACACACAGGAGGTGAAAAAGGCGTCTGATGCCACAAGCTTATCGCTCAGACACAGAATGTACACATTTAATGTGTGGCTTAGGTGTCCCCTCGCTTTATCGGGGACGGGGCAAGGCCCGTCCCATCCGTCGCCGCTCCTCCTCGCTTTGACACGAGCCCCGGCTAGTGACGCGTGCGGTGCCATGTAGGCAGGCAGGCAGCTGGGTGGCACGGTGGTGGAGCCTTCACGAAGATCTGCATGCCGCCATGCAGGCACTTGATGAGTTGGCCTGGGAGCTGCATGTTGCCACGCAGGTGCCCGCCCAGTTGGTTGGGCTGGCAGCTACATGGGAATGGCGGTGGAAGCTTGGTTGGCACGGGTTTGGTGGTGGCCTCGCCGGCGTCTTTGGCGAGGGCCTTGCCGGGGGGCCCGGCAAGGGTCTTGTCGTGGCGTGCTGTCGTCCCCGGCAAGGATCTTGCCGGGGGTCTGCTGGCCTTCCTCGGCAAGAATCTTGCCGAGAATCGTCGTCTTCTAACCCTCATCTGATCTTGAATATGTCTTCACAAAGATCTGCATGCCACCACAGAGGTGCCTCTCCGAGCCCTGGCCCCACGCTGATGATGGCGCTGGGTGCAACGTCTTGAGCTTGCATTGGTTTTCCCCAAAGAGGAGAGGATGATGCAGCAGAGTAGCGTAAGTATTTCCCTCAGTTTTTGAGAACCAAGGTATCAATCCAGTAGGAGGCCACGCGCAAGTCCCTCGTACCTACACAAAACAAATAGCTCCTAGCAACCAATGCGAATAGGGGTTGTCAATCCCTTCACGGTCACTTACGAGAGTGAGATCTAATAGAGATGATAGATAATATTTTTGGTATTTTTGGTATAAAGATGCAAAGTAAAATAAAAACCAAAGTAAAGAGCAAAGCAATAATAAAGCGTAGGAAGATTAATATGATGAAAATAGACCCGGGGGCCATAGATTTCACTAGTGGCTTCTCTCAAGAGCATAAGTATTTTCTACGGTGGTGAGCGAATTCTTGTTGAACAATTGATGTAATCGAGCATAGTTATGAGAATATCTATGTATGATAATGTATATAGGCATCACGTCCGAGACAAGTAGACCGACTCTGCATGCATCTACTACTATTACTCCACTCATCGACCGCTATCCAAAGATGCATCTAGAGTATTAAGTTAATGAAAACAGAGTAACGCCTTAAGCAAGATGACATGATGTAGAGGAATAAATTCATGAAATATGATAAATACCCCATCTTGTTATCCTCGATGGCAACAATACAATACGTGCCTTGCAACCCTTTACATCCGGGTAAGGACACCGCAAGATTGAACCCAAAGCTAAACACTTCTCCCAGTGCAAGAACTACCAATCTAGTTGGCCAAACCAAATGGATAATTCGAAGAGACTTGCAAAGATAACTCAATCATACATAAAAGAATTCAAGAAAGATTCAAATATTGATCATAGATAATCTTGATCATAAACCCACAATTCATCGATCTCAACAAACACACCGCAAAAAGAAGATTACATCGAATAGATCTCCACGAGAGAGGGGGGGACATTGTATTGAGATCCAAAAAGAGAGAAGAAGCCATCTAGCTAATAACTATGGACCCGAAGGTCTGAAGTAAACTACCCACACTTCATCGGAGAGGCTATGGTGATGATGTAGAAGCCCTCCGTGGTGGAATCCCCTTCCGGCGGAGCTCCGAAACAGGCCCCAAGATGGGATCTCGTGGATACAGAAAGTTGCAGAGATGGAATTAGGTTTTTGGCTCCGTCCGATCTGTTGGGGGTACGTAGGTATATATAGGAGGAAGGAGTACGTCGATGGAGCTTCGACGGGCCCACGAGGCAGGTGGCGCGCCCTGGGGGGCGCGCCCTCCACCCTCGTGACCGCCTCGTGGCTTTCTTGACGGAGGGTCCAAGTCTCCTGGGTCTTATCCGATGAGAAAATCACGTTCCCGAAGATTTCATTCCGTTTGGACTCCATTTGATATTCCATTTCTTCGAAACACTGAAATAGGCAAAAAAACAGCAATTCTGGGCTGGGCCTCCGGTTAATAGGTTAGTCCCAAAAGTAATATAAAAGTAGAAAATAAAGCCTAATATAGTCCAAAACAGTAGATAATATAGCATGGAGCAATCAAAAATTAAAGATACGTTGGAGACGTATCAGGCATCCCCAAGCTTAATTCCTGCTCGTCCTCGAGTAGGTAAATGATAAAAAGAGAATTTTTGATGCGGAGTGCTACTTGGCATAATTTCAATGTAACTCTTCTTAACTGTGGTCTTAATATTCAGATCCGAAAGATTCAAGACAAAAGTTCATGTTGACATAAAAATAATAATACTTCAAGCATACTAACTAAGCAATTATGTCTTCTCAAAATAACATGGCCAAAGAAAGTTCATCCCTACAAAATCATATAGTTTAGTCATGCTCCATTTTCGTCACACAAGAATGCTCTCATCATGCACAACCCCGATGACAAGCCAAGAAATTGTTTCATACTCTAGTAATCTCAAACTTATAAACCTTCACGCAATATATGAGTGCGAGCCATGGACATAGCACTATGGGTGGAATAGAATATAATGATGGGGGTTATGTGGAGGAGACAAAAAAGGAGAAGGTCTCACATCAACGAGGCTAATCAACGGGCTATGGAGATGCCCATCAATTGATGTTAATGCAAGTAGTAGGGATTGCCATGCAACGGATGCACTAGAGCTATAAATGTATGAAAGCTCAACAAAAGAAACTAAGTGGGTGTACATCCAACTTGCTTGCTCACGAAGACCTAGGGCATTTGAGGAAGCCCGTCGTTGGAATATACAAGCCAAGTTCTATAATGAAAAATTCCCACTAGTATATGAAAGTGACAACATATGAAACTCTCTATATGGAAAACATGGTGCTACTTTGAAGCACAATATATGAGACTCGCTATATGAAGAACATGGTGCTACTTTGAAGCACAAGTGTGGTAAAAGGATAGTAACATTGTCCCTTCTCTCTTTTTCTCTCATTTTTTTGGTGGGCTCTTTGGCCTCTTTTTTTTGTGGGCTCTTTGGCCTCTTTTTTTTTATTTTACCTCACATGGGAAAATGTTCTAATAATGATGATCATCACACTTCTATTTATTTACAACTCAAGGATTACAACTCGATACTAGAACAAAGTATGACTCTATATGAATGCCTCCGGCGGTCTACCGGGATATGCAATGAATCAAGAGTGACATGTATGAAAGAATTATGAACGGTGGCTTTGCCACAAATACTATGTCAACTACATGATCATGCTAAGCAATATGACAATGATGAATGTGTCATGAAGAACGGTATGGTGGAAAGTTGCATGGCAATATATCTCGGAATGGCTATGGAAATGCCATAATAGGTAGGTATGGTGGCTGTTTTGAGGAAGATATAATGAGGTTTATGTGTGAAAGAGTGTATCATATCACGGGGTTTGGATGCACCAGCGAAGTTTGCACCAACTCTCAATGTGAGAAAGGGCAATGCATGGTACCGAAGAGGCTAGCAATGATGGAAATGTGAGAGTGCGTATAATCCGTGGACTTAACATTAGTCATAAAGAACTCACATACCTATTGCAAAAATCTACAAGCCATCAAAAACCAAAGCACTACGTGCATGCTCCTAGGGGGCTAGATTGGTAGGAAAAGACCATCGCCCGTCCCCGACCGCCACTCATAAGGAGGACAATCAAATAACACCTCATGTTTCAAATTTGTTACATAACGTTTACCATACATGCATGCTACGGGACTTGCAAACTTCAACACAAGCATTTCTCAAATTCACAACTACTGAACTAGCACGACGTTGATATTATCACCTCCATATCTCAAAACAATTATCAAGCATCAAACTTTTCTTAGTATTCAACACACTCATAAGAAAGTTTTTATTATTTTTATATACCTAGCATATTATTATTTTAAGCAAATTACCATGCTATTAAGGCTCTCAAAATAATCTAAGTGAAGCATGAGAGATCAATAGTTTCTTTAAAACAAATCCACCACCGTGCTCTAAAAGATATAAGTGAAGTACTAGACTAAAACTATAAAAATCAAAAGATATAAGTGAAGCACATAGAGAAAAACTATCAAGCTCAAAAGATATAAGTGAAGCACATAGAGCAAAACTATCAAGCTCAAAAGATATAAGTGAAGCACATAGAGTATTCTAACAAGTTCCAATTCATGTATGGCTCTCTCAAAAGGTGTGTACAGCAAGGATGATTGTGGTAAACTAACAAGAAAAGACGCAAATAATACAAGATGCTCCAACCAAAACACATATCATGTGGTGAATAAAAATATAGCTCCAAGTAAAGTTACCGATGGAAGTGGACGAAAGAGGGGATGTCTTCCCGGGCATCCCCAAGCTTTGACTTTTTGGTGTCCTTGTATTATCTTGGGGGTGCCATGGGAATCCCCAAGCTTAGGCTCTTTCCACTCCTTGTTCCATAATCCATCAAAAAAAAATCACCCAAAACTTGAAAACTTCACAACACAAAACTCAACAGAAATCTCGTGAGCTCCGTTAGCGAAAGAAAACAAAAGATCACTTCAAGGTACTGTAATGAACTCATACTTTATTTATATTGGTGTTAAACCTACTGTATTCCAACTTCTCTATGGATCATAAACTATTTTACTAGCCATAGATTCATCAAAATAAGCAAACAACACACGAAAAACAGAATCTGTCAAAAACAGAACAGTCTGTAGTAATCTGTAACTAACGCAAACTTCTGGAAATCCAAAACTTCAGCCAAAATAGGAATACCTAGGCAATTTGTTTATTGATCAGCAGCAATTGGAATCACTATTTTATCACCTTCTGGTGATTTGTAACAATTATTTTCGTGAACCAAAAGTTTCTGGAAATTACAGCAAGATCAAATAACTATTATCCAAGAAGATCCTATAGGTTTAACTTGGCACAAACACTAATTAAAACATAAAACCACATCTAAACATAAGGTAGATGGATTATTTATTCCTAAACAGAAACAAAAAAAAATTGGGTTGCCTCCCAACAAGCGCTATCGTTTAACGCCCCTAGCTAGGCATAAAAGCAAGGATAGATCTTGGTATTGCCATCTTTGGTGGGCAATCCATAGGTGGCTCTCGTAATAGATTCATATGGAATTTTATATTCTTCCTAGGGAAGTGTTCCATGCCTTTCTTTAATGGGAATTGGAATCTAATATTCCCTTCCTTCACATCATTAATTGCACCAATCGTTCTAAGGAAAGGTCTACCAAGAATAATAGGACATGAAGGATTGCAATCTATATCAAGAACGATAAAGTCTACGGGCACATAATTCCTATTTGCAACAATAAGAACATCATTAATTCTTCCCATAGGTTTCTTAATAGTGGAATCCGCAAGGTGCAAGTTTAGAGAGCATTCATCAAAATCACGGAAATCTAGCAAATCACACAAAATTTTGGGAATAGTGGAAACACTAGCACCCAAATCACATAAAGCATAGAATTCATGATCCTTAATCTTAATTTTAATAGTTGGTTCCCACTCATCATAAAGTTTTCTAGGGATGGAGACTTCCAACTCAAGTTTTTCCTCATAAGATTGCATCAACGCGTCAACGATATGTTTAGTAAACGCTTTATTTTGACTATAAGCATGCGGAGAATTTAGCACGGATTGTAACAAGGAAATACAATCAATTAAAGAGCAACTTTCATAATTAAATTCCTTGAAATCCAAAATAGTGGGTTTAGCAACATCTAAGGTTTTACTTTCTTCAATCCCACTTTCATCAATTTTAGCATCATAATCTAAAAGCTCCGAATTCTTAGAACGCCTTCTAGGTAAAGGTAACTCATATTCAATCTCATCATTATCAAGATTCATATTGCAAAAAAAAGATTTAATGGGAGACACATCAATAACTTTTAGATCTTCATCTGGATTTTCATGGAAATCAGGTTTAGCAGCCATCTTATTGACCAAGGTAGCTTGCTTATCAGATATTTCAGTAGTCAATTTCTCAAGACGAGAAATTTGGGATCTTAAACCTTCAAATTCTTTAGACATATCATCAAGCTCTTTATTCAAATAATTCATAAAACCTTTTTGTTCCTTAAGCTCGTTTCTGAAGAAATTATTATGCTCAAATTGCAAAACCATAAAACTCCTGACGTTGCTTTCGATCTCTTCCAACCTTTTAAGGTGGAGATCACCAAATCTAGGTAGAGCCATAGTGACGAGCAAGCAATCCAACACACGAGCAAACAAGCGAATGAGAAGAAGGCAAACAAAAAGAGAGGAGGAGATTGGGAAAGAGAGGGCGAATAAAACGGCAAGGGTGAAGTGGGGGAGAGGAAAACGAGAGGCAAATGGCAAATAATGTAATGCGAGAGATAAGGGATTGTGATGGGTACTTGGTATGTTGACTTTTGCGTAGACTCCCCAAAGAACGGGCGCCAAAAATCCTTCTTGCTACATCTTGAGCTTGCGTTGGTTTTCCCCGAAGAGGAGAGGATGATGCAGCAAAGTAGCGTAAGTATTTCCCTCAATTTTTGAGAACCAAGGTATCAATCCAGTAGGAGGCCACGCGCAAGTCCCTCGTACCGACACAAAAAAATAGATCCTCGCAACCAACGCGAATAGGGGTTGTCAATCCCTTCACGGTCACTTACGAGAGTGAGATCTGATAGAGATGATAGATAATATTTTTGGTATAAAGATGCAAAGTAAAATCAAAAGCAAAGTAAAGAGCAAAGCAATAATAAAGCGTAGGAAGATTAATATGATGAAAATGAACCCGGGGGCCATAGATTTCACTAGTGGCTTCTCTCAAGAGCATAAGAATTTTACGGCGGGTGAACGAATTACTGTTGAGAAATTGACAGAATTGAGCATAGTTATGAGAATATCTAGGTATGATCATGTATATAGGCATCACGTCCAAGATAAGTAGACCGACTCCTACGTGCATCTACTACTATTACTCCACTCATCGACCACTATCCAGCATGCATCTAGAGTATTAAGTTAATGAAAACAGAGTAAACACTTAAGCAAGATGACATGATGTAGAGGAATAAATTCATGCAATATGATAAATACACCATCTTGTTATCCTCGATGGCAACAATACAATACGTGCCTTGCAACCCTTTACATCCTTTGGTAAGGACACCACAAGATTGAACCCAAAGCTAAACACTTCTCCCATTGCAAGAACTACCAATCTAGTTGGCCAAACCAAGCGGATAATTCGAAGAGACTTGCAAAGATAACTCAATCATACATAAAAGAATTCAGGAAATATTCAAATATTGCTCATAGATAATCTTGATCATAAACCCACAATTCATCGATCTCAACAAACACACCGCAAAAACAAGATTACATCAAATAGATCTCCACGAGAGAGGGGGCGAACATTGTATTGAGATCCAAAAAGAGAGAAGAAGCCATCTAGCTACTAACTATGGACCCGAAGGTCTGAAGTAAAATACTCACACTTCATCGGAGAGGCTATGGTGATGATGTAGAAGCCCTCCATGGTGGAATCCCCTTCCGGCGGAGTTCCGGAACAGGCCCCAAGATGGGATCTCGTGGATACAGAAAGTTGCGGCGGTGGAATTAGGTTTTTGGCTCCGTCCGATCTGTTGGGGGTATGTAGGTATATATAGGAGGAACGAGTACGTCGGTGGAGCTTCGAGGGGCCCACGAGGCAGGGGGAGCGCCCTAGGGGGCGCGCCCTCCACCCTCGTGACCGCCTCATGGCTTTCTTGATGGAGGGTCCAAGTCTCCTGGGTCTTATCCGATGAGAAAATCACGTTCCCGAAGATTTCATTCCGTTTGGACTCCGTTTGATATTCCGTTTCTTCGAAACACTGAAATAGGCAAAAAACAGCAATTCTGGGTCGGGCCTCCGGTTAATAGGTTAGTCCCAAAAGTAATATAAAAGTGGAAAATAAAGCCCAATATAGTCCAAAACAGTAGATAATATAGCATGGAGCAATCAAAAATTATAGATACGTTGGAGACGTATCACTGGGGGCCGTGGGCTCAAGGGTGGCTCGCTCTGTTGATGTGGGGCGAGCTGTCCCGGCAAGGGTCTTTCCGGGGCCGCTGAGGCCGCCCAACAAGGGTCTTGCCGGGGGAACCTGCTTCGTCCCTCTGCTCTTTGTGGTCTTGGCCTTGGTGTTGCTTTGATTGTCTTGGGCTTCGGCCTTACCTTGACTCACCTCCCCTGCTCGCTTGGTGTGGTCGTGGTGGCGCCGGCTCGTTGCCCGTGCACAGGTAAAGGGTACAAAAGCGTGCCCCTCTTTTTGTACACCGGCAGAGCCCGGCGCTGGGCCACACATAAGCGCGACACGCTTTTGGGTCAGGCCCAAAAGCGGTCTTGTGGCAAAGGCAGTTTTAACCGCGGTAAGACTTTTCGCACGCTCCGCTTCCCACGACCCGCGCGTGCTGTGTGGCGTGGAGGGGTGTGCGTGACATGGGCGGCATGCGTGGGGCGGTTTTCACGCGCATGCGTCACATCGCAGTAAAGAGGCAGCTCGCGCCTTCCCCATAAAAAGAGGGAGGCGTGGAGGCGCGTCTCATTTACTGAACGGGGCCGGGGTGCGGTCTTCAAGGCATCCACTCCCCATGATCGCGAGGTGGGGAGAGGTCGCTTCGCCTGTCCCCTCGGTTCTGCACGTCTGCCACGCGCCCCCATGCACTTGGTAGCAAGCGCCGGGGCGGAAACCGGCCGTCGCTGGTTGGGGCAGCGGGTCGGTCCCGATTCCGCGCCTCTGGTGGCTGGATTAGCCGAGCAGGCGGCCGAGCCCGACCCGCTCCTGTATAAGGAGGGGGAAGGGGGGATGGCGTCCCGCACTCTTCTGTCATCTATCTCCTCTTGCTTCTGCTTCTTCCTTTCACTCGCCATGGAGAAAGGGAATCCTGGTCCTTTGACGGTGGTGGCGAGGGTCGCTGCTCGACAACGCGCCCCTCCTCCTCCTGAGCCCGCGATGGTGGAGCCGGCCGCGAGGTGAAGGGGGAGGGGGCGAGGCCGGGGCAGAGGTCGCAGTGCTCGGGGAAGAGGAGGACGGGGCGGCGCGCCGGCTTCGCCCCACGCCAATGATGTCTTTTCCGATGGAAGGCCATGTTGGAGACCAGCCCCATGAAGTTCTTCATCAGTCGCCCGGCCTCCTCCGCCGCCGTCTTCGTCTTCCCGCCCCGTTTGCTCGGGATATGGAGCGTGACCGGCCCCAATCCCTCAGATTGCACATGAGGGCACTACAAAAAAAGACACATCCGTGACATTTTGGCCGAACGAAATTTTTTTCTGTCATACATATGACACTTCTATGACGATAATTGTGACAAAACCCGGTATCATCATAGATGTGGTGGGCTCCTACTTCTATGACAAAAATCATGACAGAAAATGGGCTTTTTCGTCACAGGCGGGCCGGAGACGCAGCTGCATGACATTCTTTGGGCCGTCCATGACGGAGAAAACCGTGGTAGAAGCGAGGGGGAGGAAAATTTCGGGGAGTTGCCGGTTACGTTGGGAGGTCGGGGGCGGAGCGATGCGCGTTTCTCTCGTATGTATGCGCGCGTGCGAGGCGGCGTTGGCTCTAATCAAGCCGAGAGAGGCGTTGGGCTCTAATCGAATCCGGCGACAGACCGCGAACTTACGCGTTATCGAACCCGAGCGGTCGATCGATGGTTGTTAATCAACCCGATGGAGCGATTCGCCGCTCTTCGCTGCTAATCAAGCCGATCGATGCTGCCTGCGGGATGAACAGTGGCGTTATGCGGCGGGTTGGATGAATAGTGAGAGGTGGCGTTGCCTCTGGATGAACAGGAACCCATGGTGTGGAGGGCTGGATGAACAGTAGACGGTGGAGGGGTGGCCGTGGAGGGGTGGTTGAACAGGACCCCGTGGTGTGGAGGGCTGGATGAACAGTAGACGGTGGAGGGGTGCCCGTGGAGGGGTGGTTGAACAGTAGCCGGTGGAGTAGCACACGGTGGAGGCTGGATGAACAGGAGCCCGTGGAGGCTGGAGGAGGTCGACGGTAGCCCGTGGAGGCTGGAGGAGGTCGACGGTGGAGATGAACAGTATCCCGTGGAGTCCTGCTTTTGCGGTACGCCACACCCTCCCCGTTTCGACCGTAGCACTCCAACACAAGTCCGTTTCGGCCCGCTTTTGCGGTACGCCACACCCTCCCGATCAACAGACCCCGTTTTGACCGTAGGAGGTCCGTTTTGTGGTACGCCACACCCTCCCGATCAACAGGACCCCCGTTTCGACCGTAGGAGGTCCGTTTCCTCCGTTTTGCGGTATGCCACACCCCTCCCAATCAACAGGACCCCTGTTTCGACCGTAGGAGGTCCGTTTCCTCTGTTTTGCGGTACGCCAGGCCCCTCCCGATCAACAGGACCCCGTTTCGAACATGGCCGATCAAACACAAGGCCGTTTCCTCTGTTGTGCGGTACGCCAGGCCTCGTTTCCATTGCCTGTTCCATCCAAGCCCTCCCGATGAACACGACCACGCATTCCGTTCCGACCCATCCGGTTGGCTCCCCATGAACACGACGACGTTGCTGTTTCTCCATTCCGACCCAGCCATGTACGTATGCGCGATAGGCGTTAGACACCCTGCCCGTATGTACGTATGTGGCCGTATTTTCTTTCTTGCACCCTCGCCGTTGTACGTACGTGTACATGCTACGTGCGCGCCTCTACGACACGTGCGGCGCCTCTACATCTACGACACATGCGGCGCCTCTACATCGACCAAGTATGTGCATATACCGTTCGCGACCAGAATGACAATGCTACGTACACTTCGACCAGGTGGGTCCCGGATCGCCGAGCACTTCCTTGCGTTCGAAGATGTAGCCAGGGTCCCAGCAGTCAGGGGGGCGAATCGTTTTTTCGGACGCACTTCCTTGCGTGCGAAGATGTAGCTGGTGGGTCCCAGCAGACAGGGAGAAACATTTTTTCGCGAAATACGGTGGCCCGTCCGGTGGGTCCCCGCTGTCAGGTGGAGGAATAATTATTTTGCGCGTAATAAGGAGGCACTTCCTTGCTGCGGCCGTGGACCCGGTATCGGCCTCTCCACGTCTGATCCACGTCCGATGGAAGCCATTCCTTGACCACGTTGACCACGCCGCGCCGAGAGCACCGAGGCGGTGGACGACGGCGAGGCCTAGGAAGGGGACGACGTGGAGCCGGGAAGACGCGGCGGGGATGCCCACGCCAGAGGCGTATGAGAGTTCACTCATTCGGCTGCGGTGTGAGGCTGCCGTCGCCGCAGAATAATAGGGGGTGTGGGTGCGTAGAGGGATGGCCTGGCCAGCGGTGGGAGTAGTAGGGGGCGGTGAGGCCTCCGCGACATCACAGCCGGCCACGGGAAGCAGGAGCAGGCGGCACGACCGGCGCTGCTTTGGGCGGCTGGAGCAAGAAGACCAGAGGTTGAAGAAGAACTACGGCCGTTGGATGGACATCGTACGGTCACTGGAGCTAGAATCGTTCATATATTGACTAAAGTTGAAAAAGGCCTCCGTCCCAGTCAACTTAGTAGGCCCACAAGTCAGCCTCCCACCAAGGTTGGTCCCAGCAGCAGCAGCAGGGGGTATTCGTTTTTTTGTGCGTAATAAGGAGGCACTTCCGGTGGGTCCGAGCTGACAGCGGGAGGAATGTTTTTTTCGCAAAATACGGTGGCCCGACCTGTGGGTCCCAGCAGTCAGGGGGAAACGTTTTTTTGCATAAAATACTAGTGGCCCGTCCAGTGGGTCCCAGATGTCAGGTGGAGGAATAATTATTTTCCGCGTAATAAGGAGGCACTTCTTTGCGGCTGCCGTGGACCCAGCTGTCAGCCTCTCCACGTACAGTACTCTTCCGATGGAAGTCGGTCGTTGACCACATTGACCACGCCGCGCCGAGAGCACCACGACGGTGGACGACGGCGAGGCCTAGGAAGGGGATGACGCGGAGCCGAGGAAGATGCGGAAGTGGAATCCCGCGTGGAGAGGAGTACGAGGGTTCACCGGTTCGGCTGCGGTGTGAGGCTGCCGTCGCCGCAAAATAACATGGGGTGTGGGTGAGTAGAGGGATGCCCTGTCCAGCGGTGGGAGTAGTATGGGGCGCTGAGGCCTGCGCGGCAGCACAACCGGCCACGGGAGGCGGGAGCAGGCGGTCCCTTGGCGCTTTACGGAGCAAGAAGATCAAAGATTGAAGAAACACGAGGCCGTTGGATTGACATCCAACGGTTACGTTTGCTAGAATCGTTTGATGACATAGTATATAATAACTAAAAAAATCTTGCATACGCGTCAACTAAACAGGCCCACAAGTCAGACCACGCCCTCTTTTTTTAATAATTTATATATAGCTCATGGCAACTTCTTATGCAATTTATTGCAGTCGTATTTTTTTGGTTGGTCAGGGCCAATTTCGCATATTTCTGTGGGTTCCAAAGTATTTTTAATACCGAAATGTCGAGCCATATTTAAAGTACTTTGAAGATATATTTGAATTAGGTTAATGCCCAGTGAAATAGGAATCTGAAAATGTGAAAAAAATCAGAAATTATAAAGTAATTGCCAATTTGTCATCTGTTTTTATATTTACAACCCATTTCATATTACTTTCAAGGCGTAGAAAAATAAGTAGGCCTGGATTGGGTATTCTTCAGAAAAAATAAACTGGGCTCATTTGCACAAAGAAAAAATAGCTGGGCTAGTCACATGGTGAAAATAAAATATAAGCCTAGGCTAGACGGGCCACAGCCCAGTTCAAACCCTGCTCCGTCTCAACAATACCAAACAAAAAAAAGTACTGCTCGAGTAGCTACGTCCCAGGTGTCAGCCGATCTTGTGTTGTTCTCTTGTCTATTGACTATATACGCTCACAATGTCGTGGGTCCCAGATGTCAGGAAATCACTAGGAGGAAGCATTTTATTTTTTCCATACGCTGACGTGGTGGGCCCCTACTATCATCCTCTCCACGTACTTCTGCCGATTCCTGTTGTTTGTTGACCATGTTGACAACGCGAGAGGGCGGCACCGCGGCGAGCGCACCAAAGCGCACGGAGGACGTCGGCGTTAACGATTTAGGAGATGGTGGGGCGGCGATGCGTGCGCTGAGGCGCAGCCAGCCATGGGAGGCGGAAGAAGTGCCCCGCTACCGGGTTTGGTTTTTTTGGCGGCCGGAGGAAGACAGGATCAAGAAACACGACAGACTGTAAAAGCAGCAGGAGTACTTAACAACCTTAATCGAAACCAGCAGGGAACTTAACAACCAAAGCTGAAAGCAAGATGAGTACTTATACAGCGTTCAACCGCATAAAGCACGCCTCGAACAGTGCTACTTTGCCTACAAAGGCTCAGCTAACCAAGGGTGAGGCCGCCAAGCCCTGTGACAAGGCCCAGCGCCACCTCCGCATCCACAACCTTCTGAAAGCGGCTTCATCTCGCAACGTGGTCAATAAACAGGATATTCACTTTAGAGCCATGGAAAAGCATGAACATAATCTTCTGTCCTATTCTCAAGATGGGACGGGCCTTCATTATCCGAGACCACCCACGAATAAGTATCTTTTTCGCCTCCAAGGGAATTGAGTAGGTCGACATAAACATCTTGTCGTGACCAAGCGCAAGTCTGACCCGACCATGGTCGCATACAGATAGGAACAATAGAACTTGGCAGTTCCTGTTTCAAGGAGATCACAGCCGTAAAACTGTGTATAAGCAATAGTTTATGAACAACATATATAACAGAAAACAGCTCGTACCATAAGTTTCTCGACACAGTTGGACCTGTTCAACGAGTGCAGCAGTGGCACACATATCCCACGTGGCCTTCCACCGTTGAAACGCCCCACAAGGACCTCAAGACGATCAATAAAGTGTAGGAACATGTGGATGTCGATCCAGTCAACTTCAGTGCCATTAGTAACAGCCGAGTTATTACAAAGTAACAAACGAGCAGACTTCTTAACTCTCAAAAAACCTACACGTGCCACCAATTATAGGACAATATTAGTTAGAAGTAGCATCTTCGTGAGAGATTCGTTGCTACTTCTAAAGTTAAATTGTGATTAGTTAGACAGAATAGGTGGATTAAGAAGTAATCGAGGCAACAAGCAAGAACCTGATACAAAACTAACATGGATGAACAATTGGAACAACGTTGGGGTGGAAGATTGCAGTGAAGATGAGACCAGGTTCTGCTATTTCCATCAACATTCGTGCACCAACTTTCAGTCCGTAACACTTGAGAAAGTTTATCCAAGTTCGGCCATAAAAAAGCAGCGATCTTCTTGGTTCATGAACCCAACTCGGAAGCAATATCCATGCATTGTCTTCACTTTGACCATTAAACTAGTGTATTCAGTTATGGTAAGGCCGAGCATCTTGAGTACATGTGTTCTGGCAGAGCAAATAATACACTGCAGGAAAAATAATATGAGAACACATCATGTTAAAAAAAACCCCACCCTCCCGGATAGAGAAGAGGATTCTAGGAACATACTGTGTGCGTTTCAAAATGTTGTGGTAGGATGAGAAGGAACAAGTGTGGCGTCTCGCCATGGGCGCAGAAATCTGTAGGGTACTCGCACTTTGGGCACTGCAACTGAAACACACTAGATTCAGTACGAAGAAAAATGCATCAACGGCGGCGGCTGCCATCCTAGGATTACCTGCGACCAAGGGACTTGCATTTATCGGGGATGGATGAAGAATTCGTACCAGGTTCTCCATGAGAAAACCCTATGCAATCGCCGAGCGGGGTTTTCTCCGATCAAGCAGACGCGGGAGAAGAGGATTCAGGCCTAGTGAAATATTGCCGCTTCGTCCGTCCAGCTTAATGCTAAAGCTGGAAAGGGGGGTTGTGATTTGACGGCTCATTGGGCATTACTGCAGTGCTACGACCGGGGTGTGTCTACCGTGAAGTTGTGCACTCTAATTTGTGCATATGGCACGTGGACCCCGCTGCGGTTGCCCCACATATCAGCGAAAGGAAGTAGAAAGACAGGAGTAACTAGTTACACATAAATATATATTTTGACAGAGATACTCCCTCTGTAAATAAATATACAAATCTTTTATATCAGGCTCACCTTGCCGAGAAATACACTCCCTCTGCAACGCATGGGCATTATGGGGGTTCAACTTTTTTATGGGGGTTCAGCTGAGAATATAATACTCAGATAGGCTCACGGTTCTGGACTTTGGGCCGCAGGCCGACCCTGCATGTTTGGGGGCCCATGTGTTCTACCTCAGCGCTTTTCATATTGCAAGCGATCGGTACGGTGCTGGTTTTAGATGCTGTCGCAAGGCGAATACACAAAATTGAATAAAGCACGGCAGCTGTTGGAATGAAATCGAACGACAATTCCTAACCAGCAATCAAATTCTATCAACGATATACCATGTGATAAATAATATTGGCGTACTACTTATACACACAGGACACTTGTTTCACCATGCCAAATTATTATCAAAATCTCTCGGAGGATAGATCAGTTCGGCGATTCAGTCGCCATCAAGAATTTCAAAGTTGATTTGGACCAGCTCTCCTTGCCGAGAAAGTTTGATTTTGACATCATCCCCTACCGCAAGATATGATTTAGATTTGAACCTTGACCATCCTTTAGCATCAATCATCATGCGACCATACTTTGTACTTACGGTATATTGAGTAGGTTCATTCACACCAAGGCTGCGCATGGTAAGAGAAACTTGGCCGCGGTCGCCCGGATTGTTGAACGACTCCCTCGTTGCTCTAGGAATTCTCTGTTTGAAAACAAGAAGACATACCCAAACAGTTAGATCAACACAGTGAATCATGTGAAACAACATGGAAAGAAAAAGAACGAAGCACTTGGGCGGCCAATGCTTACCAAGAAGGTGGACATGTCGGTTTTTGTAAGAAATTTGGTATATGAAGTGCGAACTGCAGCCCGATCATTTGCCGGTGCAACTGCACGGGCCAGACCAAATGCAAGTGCAAGTGTTGGTGCAGGTGCCGAAGCCGCTGCTGCTGCCGGAGATGGTGCTCCTTATAGAGCTGGTGCCGGTGTCGATGCCCGATCCTCCGGTAGATCAGAATGATCCGCTGACGTGGTCGGTTCCCAATCCTCACCGGATCAGATCGAGCCGCTACCGCCGCTGCTAGAGCAACTGCCGGTGCTCGATCTGTGCGAGACAGCGGCGATCGTGTATGGTCTGCTATGATCAGCTTTCTAACTTGACTAGGATCCGTGACCGTGATCCAGCTGTTTTCTTCATTTCTTTTAAACGCGAGAAGGGCTAATTGTGGCATTTTTGTTAAACCAAACTGCAGTTCATCATAGGGATTCAGCTTGTACTCAGACAACAGACTGATCCAATTTTTTCCGGTAATATAAGTGATGGACAGTGCCTTCAAGCATCGACACGACATAAGAAGTGAAACCTGCAAAAATAGCCATCGTAGAGCAAACCAAACGGTTTATTCTGTGATGAATGTCACATGGCAAAACCTGCATCGTAAAATTACAGGAAAAGAAAGAAAACATGACATTAAATCAATAAGATTTAGACAGCAAATCAATAAGATTTACTTGATGTGACACGAGTGAATCCTTACCAGGAAATCACTATGTTGAAGTACTAAATGTAAGATTGATCGTCCAACTACGCGTGGCATGTAGGGGCCCTGCCTACTCCCACAAGCAGGACAGTCCAAAGGTCGTGACAAATTGTATGGACCGAACATCCATGGGACTGGAAATCCTGGTGGGTGCGATAAACCCTGCAATGCATACAGATATTGGAGTGTAACCATAATTGATAAACCGTCCTCACAAAAAATATGATCTGGATACTTCAAAATGTACAGAATGAATTGAGTGGACAGACATTAACATAGACCGTTCTCAGGACTAACCACACACCAAAAGCGGAAGTACTAATAAACAATACAGGGTTCACAAACACAAATCAAGTACTGAACAATAGTACTTACTACAGACAAGCAAAGTTGCACTAACTAAACTCTGCAGACTATTTCTTGCCACCGACCTATGGGATGAACCCCGCATAACTGACTAGGCCATGGACTTCGTGTGAGATGTCTACATGCACCATCACCATCTTGTCAACCTTGGAGAACCTAACAGAGTGGTCTTTCCACTCATAAACATGATGATGAAGACATGCCGCATCAGATTTGTTGGGAAGCTTTACAAGAACCACACCCTTCGTAATCGAAGGCACAGCCAGGAAATTGTTGTGGTCAAGTACAGCCTCGAGAACATGCCTGACAACAATGCTACAGGAAAACACTAGTTCAGGACACGTGGCGACAAGGACATAGCAGCTGGATAGTTCAGCAGTAGAACTCATCATCAGGTCTTCCAGTTCACACGGCATGACTTTGAGAACTTCATCTCCACCTTGGACCTGGTTCTAAATCAAATGTAAACCATATTTCATTACTACCTCCGTTCAGAAATATAAGATGATTTTCAATATTATACTCCATATATGACTACATATACGCACGTAAATGAGTGAACAAAGACATTAGAACATGTCTTCAAAGGCATGAGAGCGGAGGGATTACATGCAATATCCATAACACAAGTTCTTGAGGCAAATATACCCTCTTAAAAGGTAGCATTGATGTTCATAAAGTACTCCCTCCGTCCCAAAATTCTTGTCTTAGATTTGTCTAGATACGGATGTATCAAGTCACATTTTAGTATTAGATACATCCGTATCTAGACAAATCTAAGACAAGAAATTTGGGACAGAGGGAGGAGTTGAAAGTAATCTATAAGAAATCAGTGTCAACCTCTCGCATGTTTTGGTCAAAAGAGGAATTTAGAACCGTCATTTGGCACACTAAAATCACATGCAAGATCACCCAGAAAGTTGTACTACCAGTACTTGTACTGTGTGTTAGATGAAAAAACACGATCAAGATCTAGAAAAAGATCGTAAAAAAGACATTACCTGGACTTGCTTAATGAGGGATCCCGGAGAGGGGGGCTTGCACAGGGCGATGGCTTTGAGCTTGTCTGCGGTAGTCTCGGTGGGGTGCTTGCGCTTCTTCGTACCATGAGCCTCGACAGTTTTGGCCAGAGCCATAGACATCACGTCGGTCGGTGCTCCGGCGTCCATCCAAGAGAGGAAGCTTGAGAGAGAAGAGTGAAAGGAGGAACAAGATGAGGGAGAAGCGAAGCGAGTGGGGGTTTTCTTCAAGAGAGGAAGCTGAGAGAGAAGAGTGAAATGATGGTTGCTTCGTCCGTCCAACTTATCACTGGAAAGGAGGGGGCTTTGTGATTTGACGGCTCATTGGGCATTCATGCGGCCGATTCGATCGGGGTAGTCTACCGTCACTCTACTACAGAGTAATTTAGTGCATGGCTGGTGGACCCAAGTGTTGGCTGTCCCACACGTCGGCGAAAGTGAGTAATTTAGTGCATGGCTGGAGGAGGATCCGCACGGTAGAGCGTGTCCACTGTTTTTCATTCTGAAGAAAAAAATGATTACAAAAAGCGATTCCACTCTTACGACGGAGGAGTGCGAAACACGGCAGCCACTTGAACATGCAGTGCTCCTACTACTGTGCATGTGCGGTGGTTCATACGTCGATGCTACACAATCTTGTTGATGTGTTACATGCATGTCAACTACTCCTATATGTAACATAGTACCGCTTTTCGACTGTCGGTCGAGAATGAACGGTGAGATAAATGTTAACAGAACTAGGTCCACAGCACATGGAGAGTACGGTGCTACAGTACTCCACGAAACATGAACCATATGAAGCACATCCTATAGTGTTAGACAGGGTGTATGAAGGGTGCACGGGATGGGAGCAAAAGTTCCCTTCTCGACCCACTTTTGGGTGTTTGGCGAGTGCATGAAGGGTGCATGAGTCCACACTAGTAGGTTGACAAAATACACGAAGAGGAAACAACTATATTGAGATGAGAATGCAACCAAACACACCCACACGCTTTGTGCTACAGGACGGATCTGCACCATCTCGAAGTTTGATCCAACGGTCATGTTGCGCCGAGACATGGACATGCCCATGCAGAGGGCGCCTAAACACCACCGAAGTCCCTCTGCTTCTCGAGGCGCATGACGTTGGTGGTGCAGGGTGCAACCGCCCGTAGAGCCCACTCCCGGTCGACGGGAGCCAGCTCGTCAAAGACGGCGTCCAATGGCACAAATGGATTCCGGTGACGGAGCCCTGAAAGGATTCGCCCGGCAATGGCGACGGCAGTGCGCAACCCCTCCTTGTCCAGCTCAGCCCCCACCAATGCGCGGAGACGGCTCAGCTCCTCGGAGATATAGGTGAAGAAGGAGACCAGGTCAGGAAGCCGCAGCTAGTTGAAGTCGATCGGGTGGTCGAACGGGTTTAGCCCGACGGCCGGCATCTTCGTGCTGGCACGATGGTAGGCATCGCGCCGCCACAACACGTGCGTGGCAGCTTGGTTCACCAAGTGGCTGAGGCGATCCTGGACCTCGTCACGATCGGCCCGCTCGCGCTCTAGCCGGCTCCCCTGACGGCCTACCGTATCTTCCGCTTTCTGCAGCAACACCGCCGACGCCTCGAGCATCTTTGTGGTGGACGCCTGCCGCTTTTGAAGCTCCGTGAACTCCCACACATAACGGAGGAGCATGGCACTCCTCTCCTCCTTGAGCTCACGGAGCTCCACGTCCTTGGCCCTGAGCTCCGCATCCTTGGCATGGAGCTCCTGTGCGGCGCCTCACCCTCGGACTCCGTGATCTGCTGCGCCCGCCATGGCACCAGGTAGAAGCATTAGGGAGAGGAAGCAAAGGCGAAACTGCTGAAAGGCAATGCAATCTGGGGAAGGCGGAGGGAGCCAGCCGAGGAGCGGGGAATCTTTTGGTTTTCACCACGGTAAAACACCGATCGGCGACTTCTCACATCGAGGGAGCGATGGATTTTACAGGCGGAGTCGTCGTGACTAATTGCTACCGCTACCGCCTCCCCGTCAATCAAAAATTAAAAATCCTGCCGCCTGCTCCGTCAATCAAAAATTTAAAATCCTGCCGCACCCAACCACCAGAGCAACGCGCGGTGGATATTTAAATTTACCTGCCGGCAAGTAGATAAAAAAGGGGTGAAAAACAAATGTGGCGGCGGCCTAGCTAATCGGTCGAACTAGCCCAACTAGCTAGCCACCGTGCTTCACTGATGTACTCGGCGGGAAAGGTGGTCTTTCGTGATTTGACGACTCATTTCCTTGCTTCGGCGCTACGACCGAGGAGGACCCAGAAAACGCGCGGTAGGGCGTCCCATGTCGGGAAGAATATGTCGTGCACCACCGGGAGGACCCGAAACAGCAGCGGTATGGTGTGCCACGTCTCGGCACAGAGGAAAATGTGCATGTAAAAATATCTTTGTATCGGGGCGTAGTACCTACGGTTCGACCTCGGGACCCAGCCGATCGATTGAAAACACCCCACTAGCCACATGGCTTCATCATGCAAGCGTGGCACGATTAGCTCTGTCTCGACCAACCGCATAGCGTCTCTTGTTCTAGGCGATTCTTCTATTTTTCCAAGCTTTTTTTAGTTGTAATAAAACCACGGCAAGCTAAGCGCCGCTCTTAGGTGTGCCCATGCAAAGGTTAGGCGATGGAGAGAAGAGATTGAGATCGCAGACACAGGACCACCCGTAAGTGAGACAACGGTCTTGCGTGTTGACGAGGCACTCCCTCTACTCTACTCAACGCATAAGTCTTGTATAAAATCAAGTTATGGGACAAAGCCAACAACCATTCGCTTTTTCAGGCTATCGACTTACGCTTTGTAGTCCAGGTTGCCGATTCGAATCTCGTCTTTCAGATTTGTTAGTTTTAGGTCCAAATTTGATTAATGACAAGTGGGACCCCGGTGTTGTTCCGATATTTCAGTGTAGGATGGTTTTTGAACAAACACTTTGCGGTAGACAAGTAACGGCACGAGTTACACGTATTTTGCAAGTTTCACGAACAAAAATGACAGCGGCATAGAATATCACATCCACCCGCAGCTTAGATACTATGGTGATACGAAGTTTTACACCGTTGGAAGTGAGATCCAATGGCTTGGGAGTAGTCTTTGTAATTATGCGCAATTTCCAAGCTCTCCAAAGTTTTTTTTTGCAAATAAAACATTCAGGCCTCGTGTGTGCCGTTGCATCTTCGATCCAACGGCTCCCCGGTGCTAATATTAGGTGCTCCCCGTAGCTTAATTACCCGCTACGGTGATATGAGCATCTAGGCCGTATGATCAGTGATCAGATGGCACATGCATAGTACTTGTACTTTCTGCGCATTTCCCAAACTCTATCAGCCGTATATTGAAAAAACATTCAAACCTCCTACTGTGGGCCGTTAGATCTCAGTGAACTCGTATCACCATAGAATCTACGGTGCGGGAGCACCTCATACTCTCCCGTGCGAGAAAACATAAGGTGCTATCACAGCTTGGATGCTACGGTGATTTGAGCTTGGAGGTCGTTTGATCTGAGATCCAATGGCATCTGAAGCAGTCTTTGTGCTTATGGCGATGGCGAACTCTTTTGGGGATTTTACGCAAAAACCATTCGAACCACCGAGGAGGTGTTGGGTCACAAATCCAATGCCTCCGAAGAGCTTGTATCACCAAAGCATCTAAGGTGTGGTGGCACATGATATTCTTACATACAGGAGAATATGATGTCCTCCTTCATCTTAGATGCTACGGTGATACGAGCTTCAAGGTCGTTGGATATGGGATCAAAGGGCATCTAAGTAGTTTTTACAAATTGTGTGCAATTCTCAAACTCATCAAGGTTTCCTGCAAAAAATTAAGACACATCATGTGAGCTGCTATATCTCAGATCTACAAGCTCCAAGCAACTCGTGTCGGCATATAGCATGTAAGGTATGGGGCACATGATATTCTCCCGGGGAGGAGGGTGGGGTGCACAACCAATCGGTGGTTGGGAGGGTGGAAACAAATATAATCTAAACAACCCTAAACAGAGCTCCACAGTTTTATCTAAGATCGAGGGGTTGACCCCCGACAATCATAGCTCCGCTAAACACAACATTTCACTACTAGGAAAAGGGCTATAGATGGAAATGACACTAATGGTGCACCGGAAAGATGGTGCGCCATTAGTATATACTAATCGCGCACCGCCATACGATGCGCCATTAGTGTCTAAACTACTAATGGCGCACCATGCCTTGGGTGCGCCATTAGTACCAATTTTTTTAACTAGTGCGCTTGTCCAAACATACTAATGGCGCATCCTGCCCGAAAAGCGCCATTAGTAGTTGTAACTACTAATGGCGCACCAATCTTGGGTGCGCCATTAGTACCAATTTTTTTAAACTAGTGCGCTGTCCAAACATACTAATGGCGCACCCACACCCGGTGCACCATTAGTAGTTGTAACTACTAATGGCGCACCAAAGGTGTGGGTGCGCCATTAGTATAGAAACTTTTTGAACTAGTGCCTGTCCAAACATACTAATGGCGCATCCTTCCCGAGTGCGCCATTAGTAGTTGTAACTACTAATGGCGCACCAGGTGGGTGCGCCATTAATACCAATTTTTTTTTAAACTAGTGCGCCTGTCCAAACATACTAATGGCGCACCCACACTCTGATGCGCCATTAGTAGTTGTAACTACTAATGGCGCACTGTGTGTGTGGGTGCGCCATTAGTATAGAAACTTTTTTTTTTTGAACTGTCCAAACATACTACTGGTGCATCCTGCTTAGGTGCGCCATTAGTAGTGGTAACAACTAATGGCGCACCATGCAAGAGGTGCGCCATTAGTAAGTGGGCAGCAACAAGATATTTGGGACAGCCTCTCCTACCCACACATCACTTTCTCCCCACTTCATTCTCTCCACCTCCTCCTTGTCTCGGGTGCCTCCTCTTTTCACCTCATTTCCACCATAGATTCATTCAAATTAAGTGGTTAAATTACCTTGTTTTAATAGGTAAGTAAGGGGAAGCTATATTTAGGTTGTTCTCCTTACAACAATGTGCACATGCACTTTTTACGGCCTAGCTAGATCTATGTATGTTCGTGGTGTTGCATATGTTTGTGGTGTTTGCATATGTGTTTGTGTTTGGAGGTGTACGGTATTTGAAATGCGATAGTTGCCAATATTTTGCGGAATGTTGATTCATTTCCGTTTCGCGAGAATTTTGGCATTAAGCATCCTTTTGGTCCTATTTTTAGGAAAGTCATGCCAAATTTTTTCTTGGTTCTAAAATATCATTTTGCTCTACCCTTGAAGACCATGGATTACATACGATGCGAAGGCATCGTGGCATAGGTTTTTGAGGTCCGAAGGCCGAGATGCTTCAAAAGAACGAGACGGAGATAAGATGTCCGTGTCGAAGATGCAAACTGAAGAGCCTTATTGCGGACCCGGATTCGAAAAGGTGCGGGACCACCTGCTGTTGCGTGGTTTCATGGATGGCTATCGGTGGCAAGGTGATGAAGATGACTACGAAGTCGTCCATGCGGGCGGGCAAGAAATGAGGAAGGGCAGCAAGACAACCACCGCGGCTCGGGCGGGCGAGAAGACGAAGAATCCCGAGGCGATGATCACGGCGTGATCTTTGTACAGTCATCATGTAGAATATGCAGGACATGATGATGAGGAAGATGCGGAGCAGGCGACGGGCATGATCATGAAGATGATGATGCGGCGGAGCGAGCGACGCTGGACCATCGATGGGCTGGGTGCAGGACCCTCATATTCAAGAGCTACTTCTCAAGCGACGGATAACGCAAGAGCTGCCGCCCGAGAGAAAGCCAAGATGGATCAACTTGAGTTAGGCAGCGGTTACTCCATTGTATGAAGGATGCAGGCCCGAGGATACCCGCTGAAAGTAACGCTCATGGCCACGGAGATGAAGGTAAAACACAAAATGACCGACGCATGCTTCGGCGAGAACATGTCATTACAGCACGAACGTCTTCCCAAGGGGAACAAGTGCCCGACCAGTTTGGAGGAGGCGAAGAAAATCGTGTCTCCTCTGGATTTACCGCACGTGAAATACCATGTGTGCATGAACAATTGCATCATTTATCGGGACGAGCACGCGGAGTCTACCATATGTCCGGTGTCTTGGCGTCCTCGATACAAGAAGAGGAAGAAAGCTCCTCGAAAAGTGGTGTGGTACTTTCCGATCACTCCTCGTCTGCAGCGCTATTTCGCGGACCCTAAGGTAGCAAAGCTCCTGCGTTGGCACGCGGATAGGGAGGAGAAGAAGCGGGAAGATGACGCAAATGATCCGGAGATAGATAAAAAAGACAAGATGCTAAGTCACCCTAAGGATGCGAGCCAGTGGCAAGCGTTGAACTTCGAAGACTCGGAATTTGGGAACGAGCCAAGGAACATCGTGCTGGGCGCGAGCACCGATGGAGTCAATCCGTTTGGCAGCCAGAGAAGCACACATAGCACCTGGCCTGTGTTTGTGTGGATGTACAACCTTCCCCACGGTTGTGCATGAAGAGGAAGTACATTCACATGAGTATGCTAATTGAAGGGCCGAAACAACCAGGGAACGACATCAATCTGTATCTAGGGCTGCTGAAAGAGGAGCTTGACACGCTGTGGAAAACGCCAGCCAATACGTGGGGACGCCGCAGAAAGAATATTTCCCTATGAGAGCCGCACTGCTCACGACGGTGCACGACTATCTCGATTCTGGATATGTCGGGGGCAGGTAGTCCACGAATTTTACGGATGCGTAAGGTGCATGGATGACACAACGATCGCCCAGCTAGATAGAGATCCGGGTCTTCGAAAACCGTGTTCATGGGACATCGAAGGTGGCTTCGCGGCGATGACCCGTGGAGGAAACGCAAGGATCTGTTCGATGGTGAAACCGAACCCAACGCCTGCACGAGGAGCGGCGAGAAATAGACAAGCTATTGGAAAATTGGAAAGACTGCCCGCCGGAAAGAAGCAAAAAGGCGCCAGAGCCGGGAAAGAAGCGAAAAGGCGCCAGAGCCGCCGAAGGTATGGAAAGCGAGGTCTGTTTTACGGGACTTGCCGTCTTGGAAGATCCACCGTGTGCCTCACAGCCTTGATGTCATGCATATCACGAAGAACGTGTGCGAGTCTGCTGGTACCCTGCTCAACATGCCGTAGAGGACCAAAGATGGGCGAAAGCAAGGGCAGACTTGAAATCCATGTTCATCAGGCAGGAGCTTCACGCTATATATGATGATGATGATGATGATGATGATGATGATGATGATGATGATGATGATGATGATGATGAGGCGAAGCAGGACACAGAAAGTCGTCATAAAGGCAAAAAGGCCAAGAAGACCGGAAATGACTACCCTCGCGTGCTTCACTCTAAGTCGAGGAGATCGAGCAGTTTTCACCTGCCTCCTAGGAGTAAAACTTCCCTTCTGATTCTGTGGGGAAGATAAGCGGATACCTAGACCAATGAGCGAAGTTCAGCGGGATGAAGTCTCCACGGTATCACGTCTTGATGACGCAGATACTTCCGGTTGCAATCCATTGGGATCATGGGCGCGCACGTCCATGAAGCGCTATTTGGCCTATGCAACTTCTTCGACGTCATCTCTCGGAAGTCGATTGGCGTGAGGCAACTCGAAGGCTATAGGAAGAGATCGTGGTGATACTATGCGAGCTTGAGATGTACTTCCGCCCGCATTCTTCGACGTTATGGTGCATCTGCTGGTCCATATAGTGGAGGATATCATCCAACTCGGGCCGACGTTCCTGCACGGCATGATGCCGTTCGAAAGGATGAATGGTGTCATCAAAGGATACGTTCGCAACATGTCACGTCGTAAGGAAGCATAGCGAGGGCTTTCGACCCGAAGAGTGCATCTCCTACTGCACGAATTATCTAGGCATCGAGAACCCGTTGGTCTGCCCGTCAACAGCACCTCTGCAGGCTCGCTGGATGGGGTCACCGTGAGGGTCGCCCGCGAAATGCATGTCGACTTCGAGGGTCGACTTCGCCGACTTTGAAAGAGCAAACCTAGTCGGCGCTACAACACATAGACGTGGTCGATCCTTGGGTGGTAGAGCACAAAACCTTTATTAAAAAGGCGTACAATGACCGAGGCCAGCAGAGGACGGACGGAGATACACTCAAAGAGCACAACTCATGTTTCACGCGTTGGTTCAAGCCAAGCTTCGTCTTACCCTTTACATGAGGATTCTTCCATGGAAGAACAACTCATATTCGCCTTGTCACGGTATGCCGAGCACAACCTCGATGACCTATGAGGCGTCACGATATCAACGGCTACACATTCTACACGAGGCCAAGGACATGATGAGCGATGATTATCAGAACTCCGGGGTAACGATGGAATCCTACACCGGTAACGACAAGGACATATACTACAGAAGGATCGAGGAGATCTGGAGCTGAGCTACTTGGAGAGAAGGTCCGATGTTCCGTGTCGAGATGGGCCAAGAACGTCATAAAGAAGACCGGTATTTCACCACCATGGTTATACCCGAAGCCAAATCCAAGACCGCGGGTGCAACCGGCACCGCGAAACCTGAGCCATGGGTACTGGCTTCCCAAGTGGACCAATGCTTCTTCATTACCGTCCCGCCAAAGCCCAGTCGTGTTGTCGTGAGGAGAGGCAAAAGGAAGATCATCGGAATGGATGGAGTAGCCAATGAGCAAGACTTCGACAAATCTGGCGACCGAGGATCGAACATGGCAGCGATGATGAAGTAGCAGCATACACCACAAGAAGAAGCGGGACCACCCTACCTAAAGGACATCCGTTCCACGGAAGAACTCCATTTTGCGAAAAGAAGGGCAAGAAGATTGTGAACAGATAGCTAGCTAAGATCGATTGTATTTAAATCGTAGCCTTCATTTCTCGATTGTATTTCATGGGTACTTTTGAACTATCATGAATATTTTTAAATTTCATGGACACTCGATCTCGATCCTCCATCTCGATCGCTATCCCACCTCGCCAGATCCGGCCCCCCTCGCCGAGCACCCCCAGTCCACGCCCGCCGACCCCCGCACCCTCGATTCCCCTCCATCTTTTAAAATGGCTTTTAAATGCTCTTGTCTTATAAAAAAATGCTACTGTCTTATAAAAAAATGCTACCGTCTTATAAAAATAAGTATCAAACAACTTTTAAATGCTACTGTCTTATAAAAATATTACTGTTATTATTTAAACAAGTTTGAACATTTTTAAACACAAATAAGTATCAAACAGCTTTTTAAATGCTAAAAAAAAATTGTGGAGCCCACCTCGATCCCCCTCCATCTCGATCGCTATCCCACCTCGCCAGGTCCGTCCCCTACTTGAGCACCCCAGATCCATCGGCCGCCGCCCGACCCCCGCACCCTCGATTCCCCTACTCAACACTTGCCACATGACCCCCACACCCAGACCGCACCGTCTTATAAAAAATAAGTATCAAACAACTTTTTAAATGCTACTGTCTTATAAAAAATATTACTGTTATTATTTCAACAAGTTTGAACATATTTAAACATAAATAAGTATCAAATAGCTTTTTAAATGCTAAAAAAAATTTGTGGAGCACAGGAGTCGAACCCGGGACCTCCCGGTGTGAGAACTGGAGGCTGACCAGTCGAGCTAGTAGAGTGGGCTTGACATGGATAGGTTACAGTAGTAGATAACCTTTTGGCTTTTGTGGCAATAAAAAAAAATACTAATGGCGCACCACGGTGAGGTGCGCCATTAGTGTGGACATGCTAATGGCGCACCGCGGTGAGGTGCGCCATTAGTATTGTGGCCCCCCTTCGCCCGATCCCCCCTTCGCCCGATCCCCCTTCGCCCGATCCCCCTCGCCAGTTCTCTCCCTCTTAGTATTGTATATTCCTCTTGAATTCTTTTTGGTTCTAATTTCAAATTTGTTTGAAATTGTACATTCATATGCATGTATGTAGTACCGTAGAATATGTGAAACTCCTTCAAAATTAAAATAAAGCACAAAAGAAATAAAACAATACAAATTAAACAGAAAACAATACAAATTAAAAAGAAAACAATACAAATTAAACAGAAAACAGGTTTGGGGGGCTAAAACCCTAAACTCAGCGGCCTTTAGTCGCGGTTGGCTGACCAACATGACTAAAGTGAAGCGCTGAACGCATAAAAACCCGCCAAAAACCCTTTAGTCGCGGTTGGGCAGGCGACCATGACTAAAAGGTACCTTTAATCGCGGGTCTCGTCGCCAACCGCGACTAAAGGGGGGGGGCGCGGGAACGCAAAAAACCCGCCAAAAACCCTTTAGTCGCGGTTGGGCAGGCGACCCGATCCCCCTTCGCCCGATCCCCCTCGCCAGTTCTCTCCCTCTCGCCCCACCGCCGCCGCCGCCGCTGCCCACGCCTCGCCCTCGCCTCGCCCTCTCCCTCCATCGCCCTCTCCTCGCCGCCCGGGCCTTGCCCGGGCCTTGTGCCACGCCGCCGCCGCCTAAACCCGCCCGACCCCCGCCGCCCGGGCCGCCGCCCAGACGCCACCCGGACCCGCCGCCCGGGCGCCCGCCCGACCCGCCGCCCGGACCGCCCGACCCGCCGCCCGGACCCCGCCCCGCCGCCCAGCGCCGCCTCGACCCGCCCAGCCGCTGCCCCACCTCGACCCCGCCCGTCCACACCACCGTCGACCCGCCTCCCTCGACCCGCCAAGCTACCCTGGTCCCATCTGAATTTAGTTTGGGATCAAAGGCTTCGTAAGTAAGTAAGTATCTATGCAGAATTTAGTTGTCGGTAGACCCAAACCTGTGAGTTTACGTGAAGCTGAGGGTAGAGATCCTTCTTTGGGGTTTTGACGGTGAGGAGAAGTTTGTAGGTTGGTTTCGGGGCTATATACTTTACATCATTAAAGGTTAGAGAAGCTGGAAGAATATTCTTAATGATTATGGCTCCTCTAATCTTATAAAATAAGCAACCCACAGTCCCTTACGATACAACACGTAAACTAGAACACATTCTTTTCAAGGCCCATGCAATAAAAATATATTATATTCAGATATTACATCATAGCACCATATATAGCAGTGGCAGTGTTCCTCCTCACTTTCCCTCTTAAATGGCTAGTTTTCCAAACTCACTAATTATGAAAACTTGAATCGGTCGTACCTTAATCAATTTTGTTTTGAACAAAAGGTCGGAGCTGGAATGATTTATTGGCACACTTGTTCTCACATTTACAGTTTGATGAACAACAAGAGAACAAAGCATCCTGCACCAATAAAATAGTGGTTCGTAATTGTTCTTTCCGGACAATACTGAATTTTACAATAACATTAATCAAATAGCTAAGAACAATTCAGACGTTCTCTTCATGTTTCCGGAAATGTGCTGTTTTTATATACTCTTGCTTGACCTATCTTTAATCATGTAGGGATTTTGTGTTTATTTCCTAATTCTTCTTGAAGGGTTAGGTCTATTCGTCTTCCGTAGGTGAATTCCTGATGCCATATGGTTTCATATGTTAATCTGTGCATGTTTCATCTATTACAGTTCCGTTACGGCTTGGTAAATCTTTATGATCCAAATAGTAGCTGCGTGATAAAATTTTCTCCACACATGGATCTTGTATGATTTGTTGCGCCTTATCCGATTGTTGTTTTACCAAGATCGTCCTAATAGGCCTAGAATTGTAGATTGTTTTTCTCCTGAAGCTTGTGGAATCATTGAGATAGCAAATACATGTAGATTAGTGTCAGACGTCCAAAAGTGCATATACTTGATGATCCTTGTAAGAGTACGCATGGTAGTTGAGCCTTGGTGGTGCCAAAATGGCCCATTTGGTTTTAGAATTGAATAAATGATAGCTCGCGTTGCCTTGTTTTTCTGTGAATCAATGAGCAAATGCTTTAAAACTGAACCTTATGCAGGCGTTGCCTCTTTTAAAAATAATAATTATGCAGGCATTTGTAAGAATTGAGATGTTCATTTGAGGATAACCTTTGGTTATATTGTTGAGAGTGAAATATATATCTTTCTCCTTTGCACTAAATCTTATGCATCAAATGTTTTGAAGAACTCTGGCACGTCCTACCTGCAAAGAAATATTTCTTTTATTTTTACACGCAGTCACATTTTTTTGGCTGTGGTTCCCTAAGTTCTATGGTTTATAGTTGTTCCTTTGGTTTGCTACTCGTAAGTAGTTTTGGCTTGCATCTCTTCATTTTGATTTGTAGATGTTGCTCGTAAAGGTAAATTTGGCAAGGGGGCAGATTTCTACATGTTGGTCCTGGTACTTTCGGTGCTCGGAGAGCACTGAAACCGACTTCTTGCACTTCTTTGAAATAGTGTTTGGGGTTCGAGTACCGAATTTTTTTGTGGTTGTTTCAAACTGCAACCATTGTTTGCTTTTATTTTTGAATGGTGAGCGTCGTTTGTTTGAGTGCCTCTTTATATTGCTGCACGCAGGAGTACTCCCATCCTCTGTTTTTCCACCAACATATCACTTGAGAGCACAGCCTGCCCTCTTTGCAACATCATTTTTTCAGACTAACAGGATACAGTGTTATCTTTGTCAGTGAGTATTTCTCATCTCAACTTGGAATTTCTCATTTCACTTAGTGAGTATGCATTGAAGCACACCTTCCAGTCAATAAATTCAAACACCAAATGTTTACATTCACTTGATAAATATTTCACATCTCTGTACATGCAAATATTCAAGACGGCTTTGCTCATTTCGATAACACCATCGAGTAAAGCTATTTCAGACACAATAAAGTTGCAAAATTCAGATACTTCATAGACATATGTGTGTTGCTTTTGTTTACGCTAAAGCTGTCTATGGTAGATAAAGCTGAGTGTTGTGGCCATGCTTGATGCAGGAGCTCAAGAACCTGCGGCAGCAACTCTACTCCGCCTCCGAGTACTGCGAGAAGTCCTACCTCAACACCCACCAGAAATAGATGTGAGTAGCTAGTTGGGGTCGATATTGGTTTTGTGGACAGTATTTGACCTTATGTTTTGGTTTTGTGGACAGTATTTGACCTTATGGTAACTAGTTGGGGTCAGGTTTTGGGGTTTTGATTATTGGTATGAAGTAATCTTGTGAGAGGATCTTATTCACACCAAGTTTTAGTTAAACACTGGTACTTGAATGATTTTGTGCTACTTCATTTGTGGTTTTGTGGAAAGTATTTGAACTTAAAGGTAACTAGTTGGTTATGAAAGCATGATCTTGCTATAACTTTAGTACTAAGCGGAATAGATCGTACTCTGAGCTCTAGGCAGAGAATGGCATGTTACTACCATAGAGGTACCCAAATATGTAGGTGTAGTTTGTGTTTTTATTTGTTCACACCTTGTCATTGTATTGCTCAATTAGACAATTAGTCTTTATGAAGAAGAAGAATAAAGTTGATGCTTTGCTGTTATGGCTGTATTCACTGCTTCTTTGTTGTACTTGTGATGATGTTGTACTTGTGATGATGCTACTTGTGATCTTACGAAATGACCCATTGGGGACTTCATTACGCTGGGATAATGATATTGCGGGTACCCGAGAGGCCCTTGAGTTTGCGGAATGTCGATTAACTTCCGTTCCGGCAAATTGGTACTCCATATGTCCTATTTTCAGCAAAGGTCATGCTGAAATTTTCCGTGAATTTTAGCATGACTTTGCTAAAAATAGGACATATGGGGTACTTGTGACTAATGCATGGGCGGGGTATCTTAGTAGTTAATTAAGTAGGATCAAGTGCCCCGGCGTACTTGTGACTAATGCATGACTTTTAGGGTGCCTCGGTGTCGATAAAACCGAAATGATGAAAAGTTAGGCTTTTAGGGTGCCTTGGCGTCGAAAAACCCTCAATGATAAAATCTTAGATTTTAGGATGCCTCGGTGTCGACAAACCCTAAATGATGAGACCATGATCTTGTTCCTTGACAATAACCAACTTTTGACCAAACTTTGTTTCTATTTAGAGAGAAACATGGCCCACAACGATGAGGCCGGGGTTGGGCGGCAAGGCATTAGGAGCTGTCCCAGAGATGGAGGAACAACCTCACTTGTATGAGGCCGCCGCCTTCCCACCGATCCTGAGACCACGGATGGTGCCGCCGAGGATGACCACACCGATGCCACCACCGATGGTGCCGCCGAGGATGCCACCATCGATGATGGCGGCGCGCGCACTGAGATGGCAGCCACCGAAGAGAGGCAACGGAAGGACTGGCGCCCGATCGTGCTCCGCACCCTCAAGGAGGAAGTTCTTGAAGTGGACTCCAACGGGAATCCAACGGCGCCCGAACGAATAGTCAAGGGGTACTCGCTTCAGCTCGGGTGCATTGTCCGAGCACCGTCTCGATCAACACCGAGAACACGAGGCATCCGACCGAGGGAATTTGCGCAACCTCCTCTTCACGAAGCTGCACGAACGATACAAGTTCCCCGCTGAATTTGAAAACACAAGCCTCAAAGGGAATAAAGTGAACAATGCTGCCCTCACGAAGATGAGCAAGGCCCTGTCTACTTGGAAAAGCAATGTGAAGAGAATGATCGAGAAAGGTGAGAGTTATGAGAAGATCAAGGAGAAAAATCCTTCGATCACCGAAGATGACTACAACGAATTCAAGATCAATTGCTCGAGCACCGCAAGCTCCCAATCAAGTGAGTGGGGGAAACAAATGCGGAGCTGAACATAGGGGAACACACACTCGGTCCCGGCGGTTACTGAGTGGCGGAGCCTATATGGGACAAGGAGGAGGCGGATCGTGCCGAGCAAGGCCTACCGCCCCTCTTCGATACATCTGGCGGTGACAAGCAGACCAGGAACTTTGTCGGGGCCGGTACAAGAAGGACCCGAAAACAAAGGAGCTTACCACGGATCCGAAGACCGGGCAGCTTGAGCTTGTTACGGTAAGGAATACACCCCGTAATTAACTCCATATGGTTGCATTCTAATTAATGAAGCCGAATTTCTAAATGGTTCACATTCCTTCCGCAGCGATCGAAAAGCGATGGCAGGTCGACTCAGAGCAACCCTTGGGACACCACTCTAAATAGGGGTTGAATGTAATGAAGAACAAGGATAAGCTCGATGGCCGGCGTCGGTGGTCGTGTGGCCGGCAAAGGCTTGTCGACAAAATGGGGGTCATACTATACCGCTGGTGTGCGGAAGGAGAAAAAGACCATCTCGGAAAGCCAGGCGCGAGAGGTTCAAGAACTCAAGGCACAGGTGGCGCGGATTCCGGAGATTGTCCAAGAGCAAGTGGAACAACGACTCGGAGCGGCGATCACCGCCCTTGTGCCTACCTTGATCTCGGGGTTGAGTCGTGGATTGCGGGCGCCAACAGGCCGCCCCGATTCCTAGCTTCACGGCCAGCAACTTCGCATAATGCGATGGCGGGGCCATTGGTGCCTCCAGCGGAGGCGGCATTGGTGTCTCCGACGCCGCACGGGAGCTTAATGCACCGGGTGTACGCCCGGCGGCACCTCTGCGACAAGCGGCCCCTCCGTCCATCGCCGCCCGCCGTTGGCGGTGCCTCTACATTAGCCGAGCTCGACGCCATCATCACGGTAACTAATTAAGCCTCTCTCGGCCGAGGACTTCATCTCCTTGCCTTTGACTGGGCATCCCTGACGCCCTACATGTTTTCGCAGGGCGCCGCCGACGTTTCGTGCACTCTCCTCCACTTCGTGAACAACGAGTTGGTCGATGTCGCCAAGGGCAAAATCGTTCAACCGGGCAACCCCTTGTTCCACGGTACCCAGATGCCACCCAACTTGTTTAGGGTTCAACTGGTTCAGGTGCTGCCAGGCTGCGACGACTTGTTACCTCCGAATCGACCCGTCGGGGCCGACGATGATGACGTGATGACCCTCGGCGCTGCTGAGCTGGCCCTGCTTTGGCGAAGAGCCAGATTCGTTTGGGGCGGGGACACCACCCCAAAGACAACACCGCCCGGTCGTGCGGCGCCAAGTCGACCCCATGGCAAGACCGCCCGTAACGGTGCGGACATCCCTATGCCATCGATCCAAACATGCATATGGCACGGGATCGTAATGACGCATTTACGGCGACTATGATACATTTGGCAACGCCGATCAAGATTTTGCCGAGCATGGGTACGATGGCGACTTCATGGGGCCTCCTTCTCAAGAACCAAACCCAACAAAAGACGTGTGCGATCTAGCTCGTGCAGCGGAGAAGCCAAGTTGCAACAGCGCCGTCTGGCGTTCAGCTCTCGTGAGACGCCTCCGGCTGCCGACTTCACCGAGCCTCGGATAGGCGAGGTGCAAAATATTATCAGCCCCAACACACTCAAGAAGGCGGTGCGTGAGCAAAACTCGGTCCCATTACAGGAGAAGAAGAAGGCACGCATAAAGAAAGACTAAGAAGGGTGCGAGCCAGCCCGGCACCGAAAATGCGATCCGTGCTCGGGGCGGGCCACCTTCACCGCAGGATATCTCGAGGAGGGTGCATGTGGCGGGTAGGGCGATGCTACCGACAAATATGCTCAATGCTACAACCGGTGCTATGCGGAGTCTGCATGATGTTGTTCTTTCTTTGGAGAAGCGGCGTCTCGTGGAGAAGGATGTGGCATACCCGGTTTTCGCGGCCAAGGTGCCGGAGGGCAAGGGCTTTGTGGATAACTCCATCGGGCGTCTGATGCGTCCTGCGTTTTGATGACATCCACGCTATGTTGAACCTTCATCCGCTGCACTACACCTTCGTTCGGCTATTTTATTTGAGTATGGAGATGCGGATCATTCGCGACAAGACCCGGACATCGTGATACTCGACCCCTTCTACATGCGTGCCAAGATATTGGGCAGCGCTGGGGACCGGCAAGTCGCGAAGTTCTTACCTCAAGGCGTCATTCGCAAACCAAGAAAAGGATAACTTCCTCGTGCCTTACTTTCCCGAGTAAGTCCTCCCCTCAACCGCCCGTAACATATGAATTCTTACATTTCGATCGTTTTCTTTTAACATTCCGTGTTTTCTGCGGTGACACACGTTGCACGCTCATCCTCCTAAGCCCTAAATATTCCATGGCCACGTATTTCGACCCGGACCGTTAATTGACGTAGACTACACAAATGTCAAGAAGGTTCTTGATGATGTTCTCCCAGCTCGCCAAATCTGGAGGCACCTTCACCAGGCCTATTCGTAAATGCGGCAAGCACGTGTTCTCCCACAATACGACGTTCTCTGCGTCAAGCAGCCGCTTTGGCCGGTCGAAGGGTGCCTACTACGCCATCCATCACATGCGGGCGATCGTGCGGGACCATCATCAACTTCTGCTACCGAGTAAACTCCAAGATTGGGCCGCGGCGTGTCGGCAATCCAGACGCGGACCTCAGGCAAGAATTCTTTCGCATCCAATCGGAGTTTGCGGAAATCATCCATCAAGATGTCCTTCGTACCTCGGGCAGTTCTACCTCGAAATCAACCGTCCAACGGTGACATCGACACAATGCTACAAATGCAGGATGACAACGCCCGTTCTTTCATGACTCCCACGATGAGACGGCGGCTTCATCCACGCTCCGATCCCTTGAGTCGAGTTGTCTAGTTCTGAAACATCGATTGGGTCATGTTGTAATTAAACTTTAATGAACTTGTAGTATGTCTCTTTGGTTTGAGAGTCATTCAACTTAGATGTAATCGATGCTATTAATGTCTTGCTTTTCTCTTCCGATCGTTCTGTTGCATACTTATATATTGCTTATGTATTGTCTGTGAATTGGTACTAACGTTTCGTTTGGCTAGTGCATAGCGATGCCGTCGTATGTCGTGTACAAGGGTAAGGTTCCCGGAGTCTACGATGAGTGTCAGAGACAGGTTCACCGATTCAGCGGTAACAGTTACAAAGGGTACACCACTAGGGCCGAGCCCGAATCTAGATCGCCCGCTATCTAGCGGGAGAGGGAGGGAGCGTTGGAGGAACCGGATGAAGACGAGTTTCATCGTGATGATGCTCATCGTGATGACCGCAGCTCTCTTCTATGTGATGGTAGTTTAGATGATCGATATCGACTTGTAATGCGAAGATAAACTTCGCTACTCGCGGTCTCGAGACTTGTAATATAATGTTCTATATTTGTTCGGTCTTTTCAATTCGGAGACTAATATGATGAATTGTATTCGGAGACTAATATGATGAATTGTATTCAAGGACTAATCTTCTATTGTATTTGATGAATCTATTGTTGATGTGTGCTGTCTATATTTTGTCAAATTATACATTTTGTAACCTGTGCAAAAAACAGAAAATAAAAAAATAAAAAAAACCTAATATTCATACTAATGGCGCATCTCATGCCCGAGCGCCATTAGTATGACAAAGGCATACTAATGGCGCATCACCAGGAAGTGCGCCAAAAGTATGCGGCGGTTACTAAAGGCGCATACGGAGGTGGTGCGCCATTAGTATGCCAAAGCACACTGGTATACATGCCCTCAGGAGGCATACTAATGGCGCACCCTTGCATATACTAATGGCGCACCAGGTGGTGCGCCATTAGTATCTGATATACTAATGGCGCACCACAGTGCGCCATTAGTAAAAATTACTAATGGCGTGCTGTCAATGGCGCACCTCTGATGCGCCATTAATGGCCATATTAGGTGCGCCATTAGTAGTGGTATTTCTAGTAGTGTTTGCATGTACTATAGTACTAGACTTAATATTAATGTTTCAGTTTCATGTTCATTTTAAATATTGAACTGAGGACCATGGATGTCTTATATTTTACTCCCTTCGTTCCTAAATATTAGTCTTTTTAGAGGCTTCAAATGGACTGGCACATACGGATGTATATAGACATATTTTAGAGTCTAGATTCACTCATTTTGCTCCGTACGTAGTCACTTGTTGAACTCTCTAAAAGACTAATACTTAGGAATAGAAGGAGTATTTTTGAACTCGTGTCATACATGCATGGGTTGGAAAAATAGATGCACTATACTTATTGGATTGTTGTTGTGTTCGTGCGTGTGTGTCTGTGTGTGTGTGTATGTGTGTGTGTGTGTGGTCATATGCTTGATACATACAAAGTTTTCTCACCTCCATATTGTTCATCTTTTAAATTTGAATTTGCATTGGAAAACTTACTAGGCATACCATGAAATGTGAAATCCACGTTGAGATCACTATATCACAAATTCACTCTAATTCAACGACTCGTCATAAATCAATTACCACGTTGAGATTAGTATTTGCAAGGAAAATACGGGTATTGTAATACACATAGATTCGTTCGGCAATTTAAAAGGTTCCTTTCAGATTCTCAAATGGTAGGACCCAACGGGCGTACCAGCCAGACCTTGGCTCGTCTTGATCCTAAAAAGCGGGCTCGTGTCCTTGATTGGCGTCGTGAATGCACATTAGGCAACCCTAACCAGTCGAGCCTCAGCGTTTCAAGTCGAAATATCTGGCGGACAGAATTCCAGCCCTAGGAAATTCCCCTCATGTCCCCAGTCCATAATGACTATCGATGAACAACGGAGGGATGCTTTAGTAACTAGACAACATTACCTACCGTGCCGAGCACGGTTCAATTCCCTCGGTCGCCGCTCGTCAATGTCACCCGTCAACGGCATTGCCTAGTACTACTACTACTACACCAGGATGAGCACAGAATTGAGCCCGTTAGTTCATGCCTAGTACTTTTTTTGTTCGTGCCTAGTACTTGAGTTAATATATCAGGCAATGCACTGGTACAGAGGGATTATCCTTTTACTCCCTCCTTTCCGGTTTATAGGGCTTATCTCAAAATTTTAGTTTTCCCATTTTATAAGTCTCAATTTGGTTGTTCCCCATCACATGTTCAGATTTCAAGGTGCAATAAATCATTACATGCAAGTATTAAGAAAATTGACCAATGCATGTACTTTATGCATGCATGTATTGCAATTAATGCATTCAGAACACAATTTTTGAGGAAAACAAGCGCATTAATTGAGTGGTTTTGCAAACTACAACAATTGTTCCACCACTCACCATCTACCTTGGTTGGTGAGATTTTTGAATTGAACCCTATTAACCGGAAAGGAGGTTTAACTAAGCAAAATGTTTGACCAAGTCCTTTCTTAAGAAATACAACAGGACAGATGTACGGCTTGAAAATTTATTGCATGATGCAGGTTATGATATTGTTTCGAATCCTGGGTCTTAAATTTCAGAAAATCCAAAAGGGAGCATAAATTCTTGAAACTGACCATGGTCACGTGATATGGCACAAATATTACTTCGTAAGTTTTTTCTTCAATTCGAGACAAGCTGCTTATGACAAGTTGCACAAATGAAAAGCCAAGGTATTTTGGAACAAAGACCTGACACGTTTTTTTTAGGGAAAAGACCTGTCACGTTAAGGCGAACGCTTTCACTATTGAAACCATGGGAGTTTACGTGCCGCCACGAGTCCCCGCTTCTCATCGGCAGGTGTCGTCCCACCAAGCTTGTGAGTCGACGGGAGGCGTGCGAGCAGACCGCTTCGCCGGCTGTCAGGGAGGCGTGCGAGCAGACTGCTGTGCAGACTCACCGGGAGGCGAGCCCTTTGAACAGGCCCCGCCGCCCACCGTCGTCCCAACTGCTCCCACTTTTAATGTCACCGGCGCCGCAGTTTAAAATCAACCTCGCACTACCCGGTATCACTACAATCCTCTCTCTTCCTCTCCGATTCTCCTGTCGTCTACCTCCAACTAGCCTAACCTAAACGTACGCCATGCCGCATCACGATGGTCTGCCCTTAGTGTTCCAGTTTCCTGAGGAAGACACCCAGCCGGAGTCTCAAGAACATAAGGCGCTTTGGGACGAGCTTGAACTAGCCTTGCAGGAAGACGTCGCGCCTGTCCCCGCTCCCGTTCTGGCTCCCGTCGCCCCGACTGCGCCAGCGCCCATCCCCGTGGCATTGATGGGCTGGGAGCCACACATTGTCGCCGAGCTTGATGCCACGAGGTTCCACGAGGTCCTCGCCGACTTTCACGCGCCCGTGCACCTGCCAGCGCATGCGCCTGCACGTGCACTAACGCACACGAACGTCTCCGCCGTGCCGTTGACAGCGCCTGTCCCCGCGCGGGTGCCAGTGCCCCCCTCAGCGGCATGGATGGCCGCCGTCGACTGCTTCCTTGCACCAACGCCAGTTGCCTCCTCCCGCCAGTTGACTCGCTCTGTAGTCCAGAACATTTTGGCCTTCCTTGAAGCTAGGCCAACGTCCAGGAGTACGCCAACAACGGCGCAAGACGCCGCCGTCGCCGTCGGTCAGTGGCCCGACGACACACAGAGCACGGCAGAGGAGCCGCTTCCCACTGCGAGACGCCCCCGCCGCCGCCGCGTAATCTAAATTTGCCATGAAAAACGTTCGGATTGCCATGCTTAAAATCCGAACATTTATCATTTCCGTTTATTTTATATCGATCATCGTATAATTTAAAGTCGGAGTCAGACTGACCGAAATGTATGGTTTGATCGATTGAATGTTCTGCTAGAGCCGTATCAAATTAAATAGAAAACGTCATCAAGCCACATGTATTCCTTGTCATCCAACGACCTAAACTGCTTCAATGTCGAGCGCTCAACACGTTTAGCGTGCAGTTAATTTCATGCCAAAAATAGTGCTAATCACATGACAACACGCAAATAATATCCTATTAGTTAATATCTGCATGCACTTAATATACTTCCAAATTAACGTGCATTGCACGTACACACTGACTAGTGCTGCTAGTACGTGAAACTGGTGCCGTGACTTGTGAGTTGTGAACGCGTCCAGATATTGTCAACGGCAACTTCGCCCGCGAGTTCTTCCTGTTTGCCCGCAAGGCCTAAAACGCAGAAGGGGAGGAGAGAGAGAGCACACATGGAACCCACCAATAAGTGAAGGCGAATAGTATTAAAAATAATATTACATGTTATCCATTAATTAGGTTGTGGTAATATAAAAACATTATGTGAACAAAGGGGGTACAACAAACATTGCTATTCTACGTTTGTTGCCTATTGACGTGCGGCTTGAAGGCCCGGTCGCATGTTCGATCCTCGTCCTTTATTTTTTAATTTGTATATGGGTCCAAATTTGTTTCATGACATGTGGGCCCCATTGTGTGTAGTTTGTAGCACTTTAATTTGTGGGTCGAAATTTGTTCCATTCCAAGCGGACTATCGTGTGTAGTTGTGTAGCTTATTTATAATAATTAAAGAGAACAACATAGTTTTTTCAATAATACCATGGTGCGATGTTGAACGTGAGAAAGGACGTGCGAGAGGGCGATGACCGAGCCAGAGGGAAATCAGCTAGGGGAGTTGCGTGGGTTGCCACGGTGTTTGGAGTAGTTGTGGGCCGAATGCTACGAAAATATAATCTAAACCGACCGGAATAAATGCCTACACAAATTAATCCAATGTTGGAGTGCCCCTCGCAATGTAAATAGCTCCGGCTTTGCGAGGGATGGAGAGGTAGTAGCTTCAACGCGTGGAAGATACGGTATGAGAAAGCGAGGTCAATCGAGAGACATATGGATAGAGAGACAAAGTGAGTGTGGTCCGATGAAAAAATATATATGCTCCAGAGAGATATTGTCCGATTGAGCTTTTGGTAAGGGTGAGGGCTGTAAGATAGAGCTTGAGAGATGATCCAGTAACAGACGTGTAGATATATTTTGTGCGTGGGAGGAAGCAAGGTCAACCGATCACATAGGGTCGCCGTGCGATCGAAAGAGTGAGACGGGTTGGAGAGAGTGACCTAGATAGACGATGTGCGTGAGAGAGTATACAATGTGAATAGGTCGAATTGGGATCAAACATGGTGATATATCATTTTTGTCCAAGAAAGAGCGAGGTAAATCGAGACACACACACACACACACACACAGAGAGAGAGAGAGAGAGAGAGAGAGAGAGATTGAGTGAGCGTGGCCCACCATGAGGTAGAAAGAGTGGCGGTGACTTGGATGGACTGACCTAGATAGACAATCTGCATGAGACAGTATAGAGTGTGTCGATCGAGGCCCGAACAGGGAGATATATCATTTGTGTGTGAAAGAAAACGAGGTTAAACGAGACTCAGATAAAGAGAGTGAGATTGAGAGAGTGTGGCCCGCCGTGCGGAAGAAAGAGTGAGACAGTCTCGAGTGAGTGACCTAGATATACAACGTGCGTTCATGCGCACGAGAGGTTGGGGGGCTAGATAGGCAATGCATGTATTTAGCGCGAGAGGGTGAGAGGGAGAGGGGGAGAGAGAGAGAGCTCGGCATGGGGTGCAATGGCGGGTGTGTGAGGTAAAAACATTTGGTAACAGGAGTGGAAAAAGGGGTTGTGTAGTTGAGAGACTTAGAGATCGAAACATGGAGAGAACGAATGAACGTGTGTTGGAAACCGATAGCTTGCTAAGGTGGTTAGGAGAGGAAGATTGACCGATACAGGAAGTATGTACCGTTTGTCTTGTGGGGGGGACTAAAACAACATTTTAATGTACATAGTACGAGGCTTAATATCGATGTTTCAATTCGTGTACATTGTAAGATTTGAACCGAGGACCAGGCATACGGGTAATTATTTCAATTCGTGCCATACTAAGTTTGAAAAAGTTGACATTGGCTCAATTTGTTGTGCTATTTTGTAGGTCATATGTTTGAATCCATCCAAAAGTTTTCTCACTACCATGGTGTTCATCATATACATATGAATTTGTATTAAAAAGTAGCGTGGATATAGTGAAATGCGAAATCCACGTTAGAATTGGAGATCGCCACGTGACACACACTCTAATTCAAATAACTAACTACGTGACACACACTCTAATTCAAATAACTAATTATGTGACACACTCTAATCCACGTTAAGCGTGGGTACCGTTCGATTTTTTCAAATAACTCCTCATTAATTAATTTATAGTACTCCCTATGTTCACTTTTATAAGACCTTGAAGACATTTTAGACAATGTGCAAAACAGTTCATTTTAAGTTGTGCGAAGCGACTTACAAAAGTGAGCGGATGGAGTATCTCGTTCGAATGACTAATTATTGCAAGGAAAACACGGGCATGGTAATACATACAGATTCGTTTGCAAATGAAAGAAGATTCGTTTGCATTCTCAAATGTAGGCGCACCAGGCAGACCCGAGGTCGTGTCGGAGTGGGCCGCTTGATTGCCTTAAAGGCAACAGCCCTTGGGTGGCCCGACATGTGGGCCAGCCATCTGTTGGGCCCACATGTCATGGACACAAAGGCAGGTGCCTTAAGGCACCAAGCGTAATCTGTCATGATGGTTGCGTGTGTCGGACGGACGCCGTAGCACCCAGCCACCCACCCCTCCCCCAAAAAAAAAGGACGACGACGACAATATAAGTTCGCGCTTCCATGTTTGGATTGAAATATCCGCGGCCCCAATTCCAGCCCTGCAAAATCTCTCTTCTCCACCGTCCCCTTCCGCGCCCAGATTGCTCAAATCCCTAATTCGCCGCCATCCCTCGAATCGCCCCTCGTCTCGTGTCTTTCCCCACCGTTCCCCACCTCTGTACCAGATGACGACGACGAAGATGACGGTCGCGCTTCACTACCGCACCGGAGCTACCTCATCTACGCCCTCGTCCGCCGCACCGGGTGGTCCACCGACAACGTCGGCCGCCGCAACCGACATGCCTCACAGACACCGAGTTCCACCGCATCAGGTGCGCTTCACCGACGCCGTCTCCCAGCTCACCGGGGCTACTTCACCGAGCACATCGTCGCACCTCCGCCCCCCGAGGTCGTTGGGGCTTCACCAACGGTCTCGTCCACCGCATCGTAGCGCTCCGCTGCCACTCAAGATCTGCATCCGTGCGCGGCCAGCCAACGCCAGCGCATCACCCTCAACCGCTCTGAAGTGACCCGCACTCTAGCTAGGCGAGCATGCCCAAACGCCGGCCGGAACTAAGTATCCACACATCACTCCCTTGTGCACTGTTCCGATGATGTTTGGATATCCTTTCACTGCTCTCTTAGCTTACACGCCTATGCAACTCTGACTTTAACTCTTATTTCTTCTGGAGATATCATCTGAAACAAGCAAATCCATTTTTAGTGAAGCATGACGGGGCTACGGGATCTGGTACACATCCTGCACACCCGTATAACCTTGTAAATGTCATCCTCCGGTACAACATCAAGGTCGATTCCTCTTATTTGATCAACCATTCGCGTGTCAAAAATGTAGAGGGGGATGCAAGGAGCACAAGTCCTGCACATCCAAGAAAGTGGTAACATGGACTTGTACATGGAACATCCCAAGCGCAAGCAGAGCTACAGCGAGCCTGTACAACGAGCTAGCGTAAGTCCCTGCATTTCATTTAATTCATACAGGCATTCGTGAATGATTTGTGTGCGATGGCTGATCCATGAATTCAAGTTACCAGGCGAACATTTAACTTAAAAAATCTGAAGGCACTTACACTCGAAATCAACATAACTTGAGAAATGTGAAGCTACATGCACTTTGAAAACCAGCTAATGATCCAAAGTAGTTCAGATTATAAACACTAAATGATGCAAGCACCAAAAACACAAAATGCAACATGGTGTACAAGGACTACAAACATGGTGCATACCTGCCTGAATTATTCGTTATGCGGCTGAAAATATCGAAGTGTAATTGCACGTATAACCAGGTCATAAACTGCATATCAATATATTTATCCTGCACAAGTATGCCAATAGTTTCAAACAACAGATTAGAAAAGTATTTATGCTATGTTGTCATGATACGGGACTTTACGGTAGATGGCCTCGACGTTTCCTCAAGCTATGAAAATGCACTATAATTTGCTTGTCATCAATGCCTGCAAATCTCTGTCTCTCTCAACATAGTAGATCATCATTAGACACTAAATCCTTCAATGAGCTTGCAAAATGCTTGCATTAGATCCCTCATTAGACACTATATGTTCATCACCGGGAGCATGTAAAATGTTTGCATCAAATCCTTCATTAGCGATCCATTCATTAGACACTTCAGGCTCAAGAACAACATGAGCTTGTATGTTTGGACCGGAAACTTTATTAGATACATCAGATTCAGTCAGTTCAGTATTGATTGAGGGAGTTATAAAATAAGTAGAAATTGGTTTCATTTTCTCATAGATTCCCTACATACAAGCAGTTTTACAACACCGTCGGAGTTTAACTATTGGCCAGAAATTGAAGAGTTGAATTAGATATAATCAGGGATGTGATGTACCTGCTTGTTGCGCATGCTACTCTTGCAAGCTGCGATCGTCCGTTTCATAAGCTCGATGCCATGCGTCTTTGCCGCCGCTGCCTCCCACGCAGGCTACACCTGTGGTTGGATCTTCATCTTCTTGTCCTTTCGTTAAGCTTGAAGCCGGTAGCGAGGAAGTGTTGTGTCGGTCTGTCCAGCGGCGGCTAGGTTAAGGAACGAACGCATCGAGGCTGGAGCGAATGAATTGGGATTTTTCCTGCTGCCGATCGATATGGGAGGCGCTTCGTTTGGGCTCTTGAGCCTGCTATAGGGCCTACCTTGCACTTATGTTATTGGCCCATCCAAATTGAAACATTTTTCTTCATTTCTTACATTGCACCTTTCGTGCGTTGGGGACGAACAAAACTAGCGTGGGCCAACTTGGACGACTCAAACTAGGTGCACACTTTCCAACCACCCAGGCGGCCGCCCATACCAGCCCCTCCGTGGCGTCGCCCCTTTTGCGTGTATGATTGGATAGTGAAAAATATTCCAGTGGCGCTTTTGATTTACCCACAGAATGGTTGAATTGCTTGTTTCTACGAACTGAGTTCGCCAATAATGTGAAGGATGCCAGTCTTTTCATCCTATTGTAGATTGCATAGATCTCGATATGCATGAAATATACAGTAAAAGCCAGTGTGATGTGTTTGGCTACAACTAGTCTGACTACACGTCCTCATATAACATATCAAGGATGCACCATCTTACCAGATTAACCATTCGACTTACCCATGCAGTGTGGGAAGAAAGAAGTATTGGGACTACGTATCCAAGCAATTGATGCCATCGACTCCTTTGTACAACCTTGTAAGCGAAAAAGAAGTTGCGGTGTGCTGTACAAAGAACTAGCATAAGTTCGATTACACCTTCTCGGAATTTTAGTTAGCCACTTATTGCAAAAAAATTCAATTAGTTGCTTGGCTTAATTTAGTTTGCTACTGATTACATAATGGCACAGCCTGTTAATCATATTGTAGACTACGCCTATCTATGTGTTTGATACTTACTGTTAAGAATTACCTATTTGCCTTAACTTAAATATCTACTTGTTTGTTTAACTGCTTTGCTGCTGCAACAGCGGGTTACAATGATGTTAATAACTACTCCCTCCGTCCCATAATATAGGACGTTTTTTGACACTAGCATAGTGTTAAAAAACGTCTTACATTATGGGACGGGGGAGTACTTTTCAGCATCCAATTGAAACTCTTTAATTCCTTGTTTGTTTAACTGGTTTGCTGATATAACTCCCAGTTGAGATGTTTTGCTAACTTCAACATTTCTGAGTCCAATCGGAACTTTAATGGCAAAACAGGTTAGCCCAAGATCAAAGAGCGAGGTCCCCATGGACGTTGCATCATCCCACAGATGGCACCGCCCATCGTGCATTATGAATTGCCAACTGCTGAAGCTCTAGAGGCTAAACTAGTGGTAGAAAGAGATTACGCTTCTGCACTTAGAGATGAAGTTGACATGTTGAGGAAGCAAACAACACAATCACAAGCAGTACTCAAGACAACCATTACATATTTGGTGGATTTCAAAAGCGAAGCAAGCTGAGACCGACCAGATTGTTAAGGTCCTGAAGGAAAAAAGGAAATTAAATTCCTACTTGGTAAATCATAGGTGAAATGTTCTTTCCATAGTTGAATAACCTTTGTGTTGTCTGTTCATGTAATCAATCAAACCATTTGTTTTAGAGATCATGTAATAATTTTTTTTGTTTTTTTGGTTTGTAATTTTATTTGAGCACAAGTCTGTATTAATTGATAAGACTCGGAGACATTTCATTTGGATTGTTGTGCCAGACCTACAAATATGCCAATAGGGCTGAATGTGCATTCAGCAATAGTAGTAGTATAGATGGACCATAAGTGGCACGCATCGGAAAGGGCCAAGATGCTGGCTATAAAAAGATGTTGTTGTAGCCAAAAAAAAGTACAGCGGCCTGGCTTATGTATGTTAGTTGATATTATTGATCCATATACTCTATAAGTGTTTATATGTCTATTAGTTCTATACATTCTTGGTTGATTGACTCGGTATTTGAATCTTGATACATCACTTGTGTACATATCTAAATGGGAGTACACATTATGTTGCGTGTGACATTTGAGTTGGACATGAAGTGTTCCAAATATTCGAATTCACCTTAAACTGAATTTGAGTATCGGCATTTGTAAACCATATTCATATATGACAGTGGAATACATCTTTGTCGTCCTTTTGAAGATATATAAAAACACATAGAATGATTTATAAAGATTCATATAGGAATACAAAATGGATTCAATTTAGTTGCTGAGTAAACGTGGATGCTTATTGTCCCAAAATTCAAAAGAAGCTGCAAAATGTCCACTCCCACGTCGGCTGCCCGAAGCCAAGTGTTTGGGAGATGGAAATTACTGTCTACCCATTACACGGACAATCCATCGGCCCGATTTCCACTGCTCTAAATAGGGGTAGGTTAGTAACTTCAATTAGGCGTGACACGACCGCCTCTGAGCCCATTCCGACACGGTGGGCGTCAAACATGGGCGGCAAAACACATTTGATTCAAGCTCGTCCGAAAGACCTCTGTTTCTCCCTCCATTCCCCATTCATACACGGTGGGCGGCAAAACAAACTCGACTCGGCAAATGGATGTAGGCAAATATTTTCAATAGGGGCAGGTTTGTAACTTCACTCAGACGTGACACAACCGCCCTACCTGTCAGCCCCGTTCATACACCATGGGCGCCAACCATGGGCGCCAACCACCCTCTCCTCGCCCGAAATCGCTCTGGGCAAATATTGGCGAGATGCAAGATTACCGTCCTATCCCCAACCGACGAGACGTCCAAATTTTAAACGGGGGCTAAGTTCGTAACTTTCCCATATTTCAGACAGGCGCGTCCCAAAAACATGGTTCCCCGTACCTCTCCCTCCATTTTCCCATTCATACAACGTCCGTGCTAGAACACCCCATCCCCGCACCAGCCTCCGTCCGCCACCCTATCCATCGCCACCGTCCTCCACCACATCCACCGCCACCGTCCTCCACCATGCCGGAGCGCCTACCAAGACCACATCGTCCACTGCTAGAGATGGACGTTTCTCATCCACGGCAACGGACCAATAGCCTTGCATCGTGTCCTCTCGCTTCATCAGCGCCGTCATCCTCTTTGTCGGGGCCGCTCACACGACCTTCTCTTCCACCGCAACGGGACTTATCCCCCAATGCACCCGTCTATCGTCGCAGATCTGCTTCAACGCCACCGACAGCCATCGCACTTCGATGCCTACACGGGCGCCGCAAGAGAGGTGGTACTTCATATCTCCTCAACTTTTGATCTCAACGGAAAATAGATCTTAACTTGGTTACTCTACTTTCTTTTTAGCTCTTAGAATTTAGTTCTTAGTTCAAGCAAACAATGGATGCTAAATATCATTTCTCCGGTTTGCGACTTCAAATCTGCCATGGCACAGCCATAATCTGGTTTAATTGATCATGCTTAGGGTTTAATTGATCATGTTGGTTCCGTGGTGGTTTCTTTAATAGAAATCGGAGGAAAACCCTCTTTTGCTAAAAAAATATGCTTAGAGTTTCCCTTTTATGATCACTATACGATCGAATCGTGCCGTGTCATAATAACATCGCTCCATGCATCAAGCTAAACAAGCTTAGATGTTCAAATCTGAATCTGATATTATTAAAAGCGAGTTGTTTAATTGGTCACTAAATGTTCCTAAATTAGTTTCGAAAATGCATGTTCGCCGCTCGGGTGTGTATCTCTCTGAGGTGCCCACGGTGGGCGGCCCACCACAGGATTTTGGGTCGCCCCAGGCCCGATTCCCCTCTGTTCTGCTGCGCTTCCGATCTCTACTAGCCCCGCCGCTTTGCCTCGTGGCCCGGCCGTCCCGGACGGCATGACTCTAGGAGGAAACGCCATACTAACAGGAGGCCAGGAGCCGCTCGCCCAACATCGTCACCGCTGCCCGGGCACGCTGCCGTGTATACCTTCCCAGTCCGTTCAGGGCTCAGGCGTGCAGCAACCACTAAGCCAATCCGATTTATCCTGAGATACGTCCTCAACACTCAGCAGCCACTCCTCATCACCCATTTTCTAATTGATTCATTACTCATTAGGCAGGACTGTCATTAGGGTTTTTTGTGTGCTCAGTGCTACCTACACTTAATGGTTCAGATGTATTTCGGTAATCTTTAGTACCTCTAAAGTTCACAGGGTTTTCAAAATTCCGGCCCTCGGACCAGAAACTAGTCATTTTGGATTGTTGGTCGTAGTGACATTGACCCAGATTACTACTGCAAGCCATGTTTGTTGACAATTTTACTTGTCTTTCTTACTCATTCGATATAATATCCAATTATTCACGTCGATTAGTTGCAAACAATAAGTGCTAGACAAACTTCTTCATTCAAATTTTGGATGGTCCCTTACTGCGATTACAATTACGCATACTTGTCCTAATAAGCTCACAAGTAAATGATTGATTCACTACATCTATGCTTGCCTTGTCATATTTGTTGTCAATATTCTTTTAGGGTGGACCACCCTGTTTCTAAATATTGGAACCGTAGACCTGAGTGAATAGTATTTCTCTATGTGATCTCTTCCATCATGTGTGGGTAACGAACACTTTGCATTGTATAGAAAAGAAAGTGTCATTTCCAGCTTTTACATAGGTTTCGATCTTTTACATGGAATACAATCTGCCTACTTGCTTTGTGTCGCACTACCAACACTCCACCCTTGAAGCTAAACATTATGCCACTCATAATTGCTTAGTTTATTTGTTCAAATACTGAATTTCATATGATTCTAATGTTCCTACTTCAGTTTTGAAATGTGTGCACACTGTTATAGAGACATAAGGGGTTTGTATTTTTGTGTGTGGTCTAGTCAAGACGGTTGGGGAGGTGAACTTTGCATATGTAGGGGTTTATAGGGAGACACTCTTGAGTTGAATCCATAATGCATTCCATAGATAATCTGACTACTTTTTATGTTTTCATGAATCTCAGATTCCGAACAGCATCATAATGATTATGAGCTTGCGCGCATGAAAAGAATAAAGCAGAACAATGCCATGGCTGTCAAACTTGGCATTAAGGGACTGAAATCAAGTCTGGATGCAATGCAATGCAAACGCTCTCCACCTACAGATTCATGCTTAGAATATGATCCTAGCAGTGATTCTGATCTAGAGGGAGACATAAGTCAATGTAGCTCCCTAGTGGAGGAGTCAGAGGAAGATGCCCTATCTTATTCACCCATCAAGGTACTTGCTCTAACTTTCCAAGGTTACATTGCTCGCACATATCTTGCAACTGATGCTTTGCATTGCTTCTACTTTGTTGAACTGCCATTAGCTTAGTTTACACATCATGTATGTGAATATGCCCTGCCTATCCATTTTCAAATTACATATTCCATCTGTCATCATACCATATTTATCCATTCAAATGTTGTTCTTGTGTATCGACGTTCAAAAGGAAGAGGGTGATTGCTGATCGTGGAGGAGCACAAGCAAAGTATTTGGAAAAGGTAGTGGCTTTTGATAAATCAAATAGCCCATTAGGTGTAGTTGCAATATCACGACCAACAAAATACCCCAACTCTAGCAGACTCTAGCCCTACTACACTTTGGTCATTTCGATGCCCCAACTCAGCAGACCCCAAGCTGCAGCAAAGCAGTATGATTATGCCGATTGACATAGCACCGGTATGTCGATGCAAAACCCCATTCCAAAGAAAGAGTACTCCAAATCCAGTTGCCAAATCCCTTTTCGAACCAGAGAGAGCCCCAATTGCAGCAAATAGGACCCCTGTTCCATTTCTTCCCAGTTTAGAAGACGAAGCTTATGTTGTTGTTAGGAACTTTGTGCGCATCTTTCCTTCATCGAAAGATTATACCGCAGACACAGAACAATTTCAAGTCTTCCTCCGCAACTTACGCGTAAGTAATGTACTAATGTTATTCATGGTCATTACTGCATATGTTTTTGCTGACAGAAGACACAAGATTCCATTCTTTTAAATAGGCGAGGAGCAAACTGGATTGTGATGACGAGCAAGAGTTGGTTGCGCTTTTCAAGCACTCGTTGATGAAGTATCGTTCCTACCTGAGGCAAGCGCACTTCGATGGCAAGCCTCTGAATGAAATTTCTGTAAAGTCTCCGGTGCTACATTTATCCGACGGTGACTGGAATAATCTTGTTACACATTGGTCTCGGTTGCAGCGTAAGGTACTGTCTATGATATCACATCACAATTTGAACTACATTTCTGCATTTGCCTTAATGTCTCACTTGTACGAAAACTGTTAGCAGAAGAACATTCGTTCTCAAGGGACCACAGAATCTCGCAACTATATTGCACACTGCATTGCTCTCGTGAGTACCTCTTGCCCTGTATGACCATACTTACTTTCATAGTTGTTTGATTATGTAGCATCACTGCACATGTTAGCCTCATAATCGCCCATGTGGTGGACATTATAAGATTCGTATGGACTCTTACACAAATTTAGAATCAACCCAATGCTCTTTAAGAGGTTTAGCTCTGCAGTCCTCTTGTAAGGACTTAACATGGTCTATCACTTTACTTACATTAACATCTACTCCCTCCGTCCCATAATATAAGAACGTTTTGTACAGTACACCAGTGTTCAAAACACTCTTGTATTATGGGAAGAGGGATTGGTTCATTTTGTAGCATTCTGCATCTTATCTCCCTCGCCCACCATTTACTAAAACAGATCAGATCTATATTTAGTCTTACCAACAAGTAGAATACACAGACAATGCCAGTGCAGAAGTGTAGCCCATTGCTCTTGTCAGTACATTTTGTCCTGGAACGCTTGTACTTCCAGGGATTGGTAGTTGATTATGTAGCATCAATCTGCATCTTATCTTCATTATCCTCTATCCCTTCCAGTATTATCATATCTATAATTACTCTCGCTAAAATGGAGAGTACAGGCAATGCTTATGAAGAAGATTTTGTGCTGAAATTCTTGAGTTATCCTTCCCTTGACATGGAGAAGGGCATTATAAAGCCGGTGTTAACTGTTAATGTAAGTCAGTCCTTCTAAAGCCTTTATTCTCAACTGCTATTTAATTTACTCCCTATCGTTTACTGCTGTTTAGTTTGCTGTTTCTACCAAAATGCATGTTCGTAAGAACCGTAAGTTCTAAGTTTTACTTGTAAAACCAAATTTCTTATTCATACCATGCACATTACTTAATACTCCCTATATGTATGCTTGGTTTTGTGGATCTATAATTAGGTGTGTGGTGAAGCATTACGTTTGCACCTTGTCATCTCCTGTTTTATCTTCTTGATGTGGTGATTATATGAACAACATGCCATGCACATTATCCAAAATAGATACAATGATTTTCTTTGCCCTTCATCTATGCTTGTTATGTTGACATGGTAATCCAGTAGTGTGGTGAAGCTCCCCGCATTATGAAAAATGCCAAATTATGCTATTGATATTTTGAACTTACTCTTTATTTTCTAATTTGAAATTGGATAGAATTGACAGAACAGTTATCATCTTTTTTTATACATGTGCAAAACCTGTCATCTCTCTGCTTTGTTTCAGGGTGATATGCACGATGGCATGCACAAGTCTGGAAGGCTGTGAGACAAACCCAACATATATTGCAGCAAAGAAGGCAAAACATCTTGAAGATAGCGAGACAACCCCAAAGTCTTGTCTTGATGCAGTGTTCAAGTTACTTGAGATTAACAGTCAGACAAGCTCACAGAATTCATTGTCTGAATCAGTTCGACTTCTTCAGTCCCAAGTTCTAGCAGAAAGGCATTCTGCAACTCAACTTTGACATGAAGTCCTATCTCTAAGAAAGATTGCGAAGAACACCAATGAGAACCTCATCGCTAAACAGCTACACCTGGAAGCTATGACCGACATGCTAGGCCGGTCTCACAGCCTTGCTCGGCTGACTTGTGCAGCAGTTCCCCACAAGGCTAACCTTTCTTGAACTGTCTTGGAAGTGGTCTCGGTTCAATATTATTTTGTTACGCTGCAATGGTGCCCAGTTTTTGTAATCTGCTTCTTTGTTGCGCTTTATGATCACTGGTGGCGAACTTCGATGCCCAGTGGATGTAATATACATTAAATCCTTTATTGTATAGTGTAGGTTTATTCTTAGTTATTATGCCCTAATTTCTTTGTTGTGTAGAGTAGGTTTGTTCTTAATTCCTACTAGTTACTGCCATCATTCGCTATCTGAAAAAAATCAGATGTAGTCGACTGGGCCGAAACATTCGATAACGGGCTAGGTTTTTAGCGGGCCACAATTGGGCCGGCATGCGTCTTTCTTGGGCCCGAATGATTGGGGCCTTCACACATTGCGCCAGGCCCAAACTTACACCGGCCTATATTTTAGTTGGGCCTTTTGTCGACCAGTAACTTAGTTCGGCCCGGTAGCGTTGGGCCATTAACAACTGAATATTGTACTGGCATGTTACGGCCGAGATGAAACCATGGGCCTTTAGCAGGCCAAAAGGCATGTTGGACCTCAATTTTCACTAGTCGTCGATGGGCCTTCAGCAGGCCAAAATGTAGACTGGGCCGTTATGGGCCCAGTTAGCTCACGGGCCGTTACCAGGCCGAAACATATCTCGGGCCTTAGTTGGCCCACTGATATCATGGGCCTTTAAGAGGCCGAAAGCTTAGTACAGGCATCAACGGGCCAAATTACGTGATAGGCCTTTAATAGGCCCAAAGTCACGCTGGGCTTAACTGTTGCCACCTTTAGCACGGGCCGTTAGTGGGCCCGATGTCCCGTCGGACCATATATGCCCATGGGCACGGGCCATTCCGGGCCGAAAAGTCACACCGGGCTAAAATGGGCCCATGTCTACATCAGGCCTCTAACAGGCCGAAATTCACTGGGCTGTAGTTGGGCCCGAATATTCGGCGAACAATTAACGGGCCAGATCTGGCTTCGGGCCGCAAATGGGCCCAAATATTGGGCGAACAATTAACGGCTAGATCTGGCTTCAGGCCATAAATGGGCCCAAATATTGGGCGAACAATTAACGGGCCAGATCTGGTTTCGGGCTGTAAATGGGCCTTTATTAAGCAGGCCGTTATTGGGCTGGCCCACTAGTACCTGATTAAGTTCTACGGGCCTTTGACTGGGCCGGCCATTTTAACCTATATGGGCCTCTGTTAGGCCCAGCCACGTGTCAACATACCATAGGCATGTCTCCTCCAATGGACGGGCGACATCTGGCCCACTGACGAGATGACAGGTGTTCCCTTCGGCCAATTAGAATTTTACACGTGGAAATTTCCCATTGGTCGGGGCTGTTAACGGGTTATCGGATCGAAAACCCGACCCGATAGCTTAACGGCATTCCGTTACGGTGGATTCTACGTGTCGGTCACCCTTGACGAAAGCACTTCTGTGACGCACGACTTATCGTCATGGAAGTGGACACTTCCGTGATGATAATTTTGGTAATGTCATGGAACACTTCTCGGACAACCTGAATATGACTATCTTGATTCTGTAGTAAATTTGTCATGGATGTACATGCATGACAAAAAACGCGACCTACTGTGACAAACACGTATCATCACGGAAGTGTATTTTTTTTGTAGTGGGGGTTGCGGGAACGGGGGCACGCGGGTCGACGTCGACTTCCCGGCTCCTCGAGTCATGTACCTCCGTCGTGGGTGGAAGACGTTCGCTCACATCCACAGCCTGACGGTGGGGCTCGTCCTCTACTTCAAATTAATGGAGGACGGCCTACTCTTCGTCAAGGTCTTCGAAGAGTTCGGGACTACTTTGAAGTGCTGCGTGGAGAGCTCCTCCGATGGAGATTCTGACGATGGAAGCTCTTCCTCGAGCGAAAGTGATGAGGAGGACAGTGGGGAGGATAGCGGGGACGAGCCCGACTAGGCGTCGGATGCCCCGCGCCTGGGCGGGTGTGGCAGCAGCAGCATCTGCACCTGGCCGCTCCTCCGGCAGAGGTTTGCCGGGGGCGGGGCCAGCTCCTTGAACTTCTCGGGGCCGTCTCCTTGGGCGGCTGGCGTCGGGAGGCTGCGGAAGAGGAAGAGGGCGGGCGGCAAGGCCGTCAACTCGGAGTACGCGGGCACCGACGCCTTCATCACGTATTGCCAGTCCTGCCGCCTCGTCCCAGCTCCTTTCATGGCACCGTCATCACCGGCCCGCCCGTGGGCGGCCACCGAGGTGTTCTCTTGGTGCTTTCTGCTGCTCGTAGCTCGCCTAGGCGCCCCTTTTGCCCTTTCGCCTCCTTTATCTGCCTCGTGAGGAGAGGGACAAGAAAGGGATTACGGGCATCTTATCTCTTTTTTAGTTTGTAAGCCTGTGGGCCTTTGTTAAATTTAAAACGTGTAATCCCCTTGCTCATGTTTTTCATCTCGCACGAACTGTACCTGTATGGGATGTTTTTAATGAAAAAGGGATGCTTGCCGGGTTTTTCGTTCGCGGGTAAATCCCACGACAAGGGGCGAATCCTTGTTGTTGTTTAAGATAAACATTTTTCGCCCGGCAACAGGCCTTGCCGTCCCCCCACTCCACTCGACCATTCTCGCGCTCTTGGCGGAGGCAGGGATGAAGTGGGCTTCAGGCTCCTCGTCCCACCTCCTTGCCGCCGCAGCTACGACCAAATCCGGACCCAGGAAATAATCCTTAGGTATAGGAAAAAGGGGAGCACGGCAGCCTAGAGATAAAAACGAGGTTTCACATACCCCAGTCCGGTTCTGAAATGCATGATAGAGGATAAAAGACTTATCTGGATCTGCAGCCCCCGGCAATCTCATCTTGCCGCGGTTGGATCCTTGTGCTTGCAGCCCCCGGCAACTCTGGTTTGCGGGGTCGGGCGCCAGATCCGCTTCCTTCTTCTCGAGTAGCTCGGCGAAGTGCTCATGTGCCTTGCGAACCAAAGGAGGACAGAAAAGGAACAGATAGACACGCACTCGACCTCTAGGCTAGGGGTTAGTCGCCGCTAAGCACTATCAACCCTAACCAAGGAAGAGACCGACCTAGCATGTATGCTATAACTTAGGGCGCCAGCGCTTCATTTATTTGTGCTCAGGGTCTGCGCCTGGCTTTGTACAAAGGGTCACATGCCTTGCCGGCAAAGCTTGTACAAAAGGTGGCTTGCCGGGAGGTCCGGCAAGCCGCGCCTTCTGGGTAAAACTTGCGAAGATGCTCGATGTTCCAGGAGTTGCTCACTGGGATGGCATCTTCGGTCTCCAGGTGGACTGCGCCAGGCCTGGTGACTCATATTACCCGATAAGGGCCTGCTACCTCTTGAGCACTGCGTTGGATTTCCCCGAAGAGGAGAGGATGATGCAGCAAAGTAGCGTAAGTATTTCCCTCAGTTTTTGAGAACCAAGGTATCAATCCAGTAGGAGACCACGCGCAAGTCCCTCGTACCAGCACAAAATGATAGCTACTCGCAACCAACGCTTAGGGGTTGCCAATCCCTTCACGGTCACTTACGAGGGTGAGATCTGATAGAGATAATATTTTTGGTATTTTTGGTATAAAGATGCAAAGTGAAAAGTAAAAGCAAAGCAAGTAAATAAAGTGATGGAGATTGATATGATGAGAAACGGACCGGGGCCATAGGTTTCACTAGTGGCTCCTCTCAAGAGCATAGATATTCTACGGTGGGTGAACAAATTACTATTGAGCAATTGACAGAATTGAGCATAGTTATGAGGTTATCCAGGCAATGATCATGTATATAGGCATCACGTCCGTGACAAGTAGACCGAAACGATTCTGCATCTACTACAATTACTCCACTCATCGACCGCTATCCAGCATGCATCTAGAGTATTAAGTTAAAAACAGAGTAACGCCTTAAGCAAGATGACATGATGTAGAGGAATAAATTCATGCAATATGATAAATACCCCATCTTGTTATCCTCGATGGCAACAATACAATATGTGCCTTGCAACCCTTTCTGTCACAGGGTAAGTGTTGGGGAACGTAGTAATTTCAAAAAAAATTCCTACTCACACACAGGACCATGGTGATGGCATAGCAACGAGAGGGGAGAGTGTATGTCCACGTACCCTCGTAGACCGTAAGCGGAAGCGTTATAACGACGCGGTTGATGTAGTCGTACGTCTTCACGATCCGACCGATCCAAGTACCGAGCGACGGCACCTCCGAGTTCTGCACACGTTCAGCTCGATGGCGATCCCGGACTCCGATCCAGCAAAGTGTCGGGGATGAGTTCCGTCAACCTGACGGCGTGGTGGCGATGATGATGCTCCACCGGCGCAGGGCTTCGCCTAAGCTCCGCGATGATATGACTTCTCCGGCGCGAGGGCTTCGCCTAAGCTCATGACGATATGACCAAGTGGAATATGGTGGAAGGGGGCACCGCACACGGCTAAGGAACGATCCGTAGATCAACTTGTGTCTTGGGGTGCCCCCATGCCCCCGTATATAAAGGAGCAAGGGAGGGGGTGGCCGGCCTAGGAGGAGGCGCACCAAGGGGGGAGTCCTACTCCCACCGAGTAGGACTCCTCCTTTCCTTGTTGGAGTAGGAGAGAAGGAAAGAGGAGGAGAGGGAGAAGGAAAGGGGCTGCTCCCTTGTCCAATTCGGACCAGAAGGGGCGCAGGCCTCTTTCCTTTGGCCTCTCTTCTCTATTCCCGTATGGCCCAATAAGGCCCATATACTCCCCGGCGAATTCCCGTAACTCTTCGGTACTCCGAAAAATACCCGAATGACTCGGAACCTTTCCGAACTCCGAATATAGTCGTCCAATATATCGATCTTTACGTCTCGACCATTTCGAGACTCCTCGTCATGTCCCCGATCTCATCTGGGACTCCGAACTCCTTCGGTACATCAAAACTCATAAACTCATAATATAATTGTCATCGAAACCTTAAGCGTGCGGACCCTACGGGTTCGAGAACTATGTAGACATGACCTAGAACTATTCTCGGTCAATAACCAATAGCGGGACCTGGATGCCCATATTGGCTCCTACATATTCTCTGAAGATCTTTATCGGTCAAACCGCATAACAACATCGTTGTTCCCTTTGTCATCGGTATGTTACTTGCCGAGATTCGATCGTCGGTATCCAATACCTAGTTCAATCTCGTTACCGGCAAGTCTCTTTACTCGTTACGTAATGCATCATTTCGTAACTAACTCATTAGCTACATTGCTTGCAAGGCTTATAGTGATGTGCATTACCGAGAGGGCCCAGAGATACCTCTCCGAGCAATCGGAGTGACAAAACCTAATCTCGAAATACGCCAACCCAACATGTACCTTTGGAGACACCTGTAGTACTCCTTTATAATCACCCGATTACGTTGTGACGTTTGGTAGCACCAAAGTGTTCCTCCGTAAACGGGAGTTGCATAATCTCATAGTTACGGAACATGTATAAGTCATGAAGAAAGCAATAGCAACATACTAAGCGATCAAGTGCTAGGCTAACGGAATGGGTCATGTCAATCACATCATTCTCCTAATGATGTGATCCCGTTAATCAAATGACAACTCATGTCTATGGCTAGGAAACTTAACCATCTTTGATTCAACGAGCTAGTCAAGTAGAGGCATACTAGTGACACCGTGTTTGTATATGTATTCACACATGTATTATGTTTCCGGTTAATACAATTCTAGCATGAATAATAAACATTTATCATGAAATAAGGAAATAAATAATAACTTTATTATTGCCTCTAGGGCATATTTCCTTCAGTCTCCCACTTGCACTAGAGTCAATAATCTAGTTCACATCGCCATGTGATTTAACATCAATAGTTCACATCTATATGTGGTTAACACCCATAGTTCACATCGACATGTGACCAACACCCAAAGGGTTTACTAGAGTCAGTAATCTAGTTCACATCGCTATGTGATTAACACCCAAAGAGTACTAAGGTGTGATCATGTTTTGCTTGTGAGATAATTTTAGTCAACGGGTCTGATACATTCAGAGCCGTGAGTAATTTGCAAATTTCTATATCTACAATGCTCTGCATGGAGCTACTCTAGCTAATTGCTCCCACTTTCAATATGTATCCAGATTGAGATTGAGTCATCTAGATTAGTGTTAAAACTTGCATCGACGTAACCCTTTCTGACGGGCTCTTTTATCACCTCCATAATCGAGAAATATTTCCTTAGTCCTCACTAAGGATGTCTTTGACCAATGTCCAAAGGATCTACTCCTAGATCACTATTGTACTCCATTGCCAAGCTTAGTGGTAGGGTATGCAATAGATCTGGTACACAGCATGACATACTTTATAGAACCTATGGCTGATGCATAGGGAATGACTTTCATTCTCTTTCTATCTTCTGCCGTGGTCGGGTTTTGAGTCTTACTCAATCTCACACCATATAACACAGGCAAGAACTCTTTCTTTGACTGTTCCATTTTGAACTACTTCAAAATCTTGTCAAGGTATGCGCTTATTGAAAAAACTTATCAAGTGTCTTGATCTATCTCAATAGATCTTGATGCTCAATATGTAAGCAACTTCACCGAGGTCTTTCTTTGGAAAACTCCTTTCAAATACTCCTTTATGCTTTGCAGAATAATTCTACATTATTTCCGATCAACAATATGTCATTCACATATACTTATCAGAAATGTTGTAGTGCTCCCACTCACTTTCTTGTAAATACAGGCTTCTCCAAAAGTCTGTATAAAACCATATGCTTTGATCACACTATCAAAGCGTTTATTCCAACTCCGAGATGCTTGCACCAGTCCATAGATGGATCGCTGGAGCTTGCACATTTTGTTAGCTCCTTTAGGATTGACAAAGCCTTCTGGTTGCATCATATACAACTCTTCTTTAATAAATCCATTAAAGAATGTAGTTTTGACATCCATTTGCTAGATTTCATAAAATGTGGCAATTGCTAACATGATTCGGACAGACTTAAGAATCGCCACAGTTTGAGAAAATCTCATTGTAGTCAACACCTTGAACTTGTCGAAAACCTTTTTGTGACAAGTCGAGCTTTGTAGATAGTAACACTACTATCAATGTCCGTCTTCCTCTTGAAGATCCATTTATTTAACATGGCTTGCTGATCATCGAGCAAGTCAATCAAAGTCTATACTTTGTTCTCATACATGGATCCTATCTCAGATTTCATGGCCTCAAGCCATTTCGCGAATCTGGGCTCATCATCGCTTCCTCATAGTCCGTAGGTTCATCATGGTCTAGTAACATGACTTCCGAACACGGTTACCATACCACTCACAGTGCGGATTTTGCTCACGGAAGATCTACGAGGTTTGGTAGCAACTTGATCTGAAGTTTCATGATCATCATCATTAACTTCCTCACTAATTGGTGCAGGAATCACCGGAACTGATTTACGTGATGAACTACTTTCCAATAAGGGAGAAGGTACAATTACCTCATCAAGTTCTACTTTCCTCCCACTCACTTCTTTCGAGAGAAACTTCTTCTCTAGAAAGGATCCATCTTAGCAACGAAAAACTTGCCTTCGGATCTGTGATAGAAGGTGTACCCAATAGTTACCTTTGGGTATTCTATGAAGACGCACTTCTCCGATTTGGATTCGAGCTTATCGGTGAAAACTTTTTCACATAAGTATCAAAACTCCAAACTTTTAAGAAACGACAGCTTAGGTTTCTTTGTTAAACCATAGTTCATATGGTGTCGTCTCAACAGATTTAGATGGTGCCCTATTAAGCGTGAATGCAGCTGTCTCTAATGCATAACCCCAAAAGCGATAGTGGTAAACTGATAAGAGACATCATAGATCGCACCATATCCAATAAAGTGCGTTCGACTTTCGGACACACCATTATGTTGTGGTGTTCCATATGGCGTGAGTTGCGAAACTATTTCACATTGTTTCAAATGAAGACCAAACTCAGAATCTCAAATATTTATCTTCCACGATCAGATCGCAGAAACTTTATTTTCTTGTTACGATGATTTTCCACTTCACTCTGAAATTCTTTGAACTTTTCAATTATTTCAGACTTATGTTTCATCAAGTAGATATACCCATATCTGCTCAAATCATCTTGTGAAGGTCAGAAAATAACGATACTTGCCACGAGCATCAACACTCATTGAATCGCATACATCGGTATGTATTATTTCCAATAAGTCAATAGCTTGTTCCATTGTTCCGGAGAACGGAGTTTTAGTCATCTTGCCCAAAAGGCACGGTTCGCAAGCATCAAATGATTCATAATCAAGTGATTCCAAAAGTCCATCAGCATGGAGTTTTCTTCAAGCGCTTTATACCAATATGACCTAAACGGCAGTGCCACAAATAAGTTGCACTATCATTATTAACTTTGCATCTTTTGGTTTCAATATTATGAATATGTGTATCACTATGATCGAGATCCAATGAACCATTTTCATTGGGTGTGTAACCATATAAGGTTTTATTCATGTAAACAGAACAACAATGTATTCTCTTACTTAAATGAATAACCGTATTGCAATAAACATGATCAAATCATATTTATGCTCAACACCAAATAACACTTATTTAGGTTCCACACTAATCCCGAAAGTATAGGGAGTGTGCGATGATGATCATATCAATCTTGGAACTACTTCCAACACTCATCGTCACTTCCCCTTCAACTAGTTTCGCTCATTCTGCAACTCCGTTTCAAGTTACTACTCTTAGCAACTGAACCAGTATCAAATACCGAGGGGTTGCTGCGAACACTAGTAAAATACACATCAATAATCTGTAAATCAAATATACCTTTGTTCACTTTGCCATCCTTCTTATCCGCCAAATACTTGGGGTAGTTCCGCTTCTAGTGACCAGTTCCATTGCAGCAAAAGCACTAAATCTCAGTCTTAGGTCCAGACTTGGGCTTCTTCACTCGAGCAGCAACTTGCTTGCCGTTCTTCTTGAAGTTCCCCTTCTTTTCCCTTTGCCCTTTTCTTGAAACTAGTGGTCTTGTCAATCATCAACACTTGATGCTCTTTTCTTGATTTCTACCTTCGTCGATTTCAGCATCACGAAGAGCTTGGGATTTACTTTTGTTATCCCTTGCATATTATAGTTCATCACGAAGTTCTACTAACTTGGTGATGGTGACTAGAGAATTCTGTCAATCACTATCTTATCTGGAAGATTAACTCCCACTTGATTTCAAGCGATTGAAGTACCCAGACAATCTGAGAACATGCTCACTAGTTGAGCGATTCTCCTCCATCTTTTAGCTATAGAACTTGTTGGAGACTTCATATCTCTCAACTCGGGTATTTACTTGAAATATTAACTTCAACTCCTGGAACATCTCATATGGTCCATGACGTTCAAAACATCTTTGAAGTCCCGATTCTAAGCCGTTAAGTATGGTTCACTAAACTATCAAGTAGTCATCATATTGAGCTAGCCAAACGTTCATAACGTGATCTGCTCCCTGCAATAGGTCATCACCTAGCGGTGCATCTAAGGACATAATTCTTACGTGCAGCAATGAGGATAAACCTCAGATCACGGATCCAATCCGCATCATTGCTACTAACATTTTTCAATACAATTTTCTCTAGGAACACATATAAAAACATAGGGAAGCAACAACGCGAGCTATTGATCTACAACATAATTTGCAAAATACTACCAGGACTAAGTTCATGATAAATCAAAGTTCAATTAATCATATTATTTAAGAACTCCCACTTAGATAGACATCTCTCTAGTCATCTAAGTGATTACGTGATCCAAATCAACTAAACCATGTCCGATCATCACGTGAGATGGAGTAGTTTCAATGGTGAACATCACTATGTCGATCATATCTACTATATGATTCACGCCGCCTTTTGGTCTCTCGTGTTCCGAGGCCATATCTGTTATATGCTAGGCTCGTCAAGTTTAACCTGAGTACTCGCGTGTGCAACTGTTTTGCACCCGTTGTATTTGAACGTAGAGCCTATCACACCCGATCATCACGTGGTGTCTCAAAGACGAAGAACTTTCATAGCGGTGCATACTCAGGAGAACACTTCTTGATAATTTTAGTGAGAGATCATCTTATAATGCTACCGTCAATCAAAGCAAGATAAGATGCATAAAGGATAAACATCACATGCAATCAATATAAGTGATATGATATGGCCATCATCATCTTGTGCTTGTGATCTCCATCTCCGAAGCACCGCCATGATCACCATCGCCACCGGTAGCGACACCTTGATCTCCATCGTAGCATCGTTGTCGTCTCGCCAACTATTGCTTCTCGACTATCGCTACCGCTTAGTGATAAAGTAAAGCAATTACATGGCTTTTGCATTTCATACAATAAGCGACAACCATATGGCTCCTGCCGATTGCCGATAACTTGGTTACAAAACATGATCATCTCATACAATAAAATATAGCATCACGTCTTGACCATATCACATCACAACATGCCCTGCAAAAACAAGTTAGACGTCCTCTACTTTGTTGTTGCAAGTTTTACGTGGCTGCTACGGGCTGAGCAAGAACCGTTCTTACCTACGCATCAAAACCACAACGATAGTTTGTCAAGTTGGTGCTGTTTTAACCTTCGCAAGGACCGGGCGTAGCCACACTCGGTTCAACTAAAGTGAGAGAGACAGACACCCGCGGGTCACCTTTAAGCAACGAGTGCTCGAAGCGGAGAAACCAGTCTCGCGTAAGCGTCTGGCGTAATGTCGGTCCGGGCCGCTTCATCTCACAATACCGCCGAACCAAAGTATGACATGCTGGTAAGCAGTATGACTTATATCGCCCACAACTCACTTGTGTTCTACTCGTGCATATGACATCAACGCATAAAACCAGGCTCTGATGCCACTGTTGGGGAACGTAGTAATTTCAAAAAAAATTCCTACGCACACAGAGGACCATGGTGATGGCATAGCAATGAGAGGGGAGAGTGTCTGTCCACGTACCCTCGTAGACCGAAAGCGGAAGCGTTATAACAACGCGATTGATGTAGTCGTACGTCTTCACGATCCGACCGATCCAAGTACCGAACGTCGGCACCTCCGAGTTACGCACACGTTCAGCTCGATGGCGATCCCGGACTCGATCCAGCAAAGTGTCGGGGATGAGTTCCGTCGACCTGACGGCGTGGTGACGATGATGATGCTCCACCGACGCAGGGCTTCGCCTAAGCTCCATGACGATATGACTTCTCCGGCGCGGGGCTTCGCCTAAGCTCCATGACGATATGACCGAAGTGGAATATGGTGGAAGGGGGCACCGCACACGGCTAAGGAACGATCCGTAGATCAACTTGTGTCTTGGGGTGCCCCCATGCCCCCGTATATAAAGGAGCAAGGGAGGGGGTGGCCGGCCTAGGAGGAGGCGCACCAGGGGGAGTCCTACTCCCACCGGAGTAGGACTCCTCCTTTCCTTGTTGGAGTAGGAGAGAAGGAAAGAGGAGGAGAGGGAGAAGGAAAAGGGGCTGCTCCCTTGTCCAATTCGGACCAGAAGGGGCGCAGGCCTCTTTCCTTTGGCCTCTCTTCTCTATTCCCGTATGGCCCAATAAGGCCCATATACTCCCGGCGAATTCCCGTAACTCTCGGTACTCAAAAATACCCGAATGACTCGAACCTTTCCGAACTCCGAATATAGTCGTCCAATATATCGATCTTTACGTCTCGACCATTTCGAGACTCCTCGTCATGTCCCCGATCTCATCTGGGACTCCGAACTCCTTCGGTACATCAAAACTCATAAACTCATAATATAATTGTCATCGAAACCTTAGCGTGCGGACCCTACGGGTTCGAGAACTATGTAGACATGACCTAGAACTATTCTCGGTCAATAACCAATAGCGGGACCTGGATGCCCATATTGGCTCCTACATATTCTACGAAGATCTTTATCGGTCAAACCGCATAACAACATACGTTGTTCCCTTTGTCATCGGTATGTTACTTGCCCGAGATTCGATCGTCGGTATCCAATACCTAGTTCAATCTCGTTACGGCAAGTCTCTTTACTCGTTACGTAATGCATCATTCCGTAACTAACTCATTAGCTACATTGCTTGCAAGGCTTATAGTGATGTGCATTACCGAGAGGGCCCAGAGATACCTCTCCGACAATCGGAATGACAAAACCTAATCTCGAAATACGCCAACCCAACATGTACCTTTGGAGACACCTGTAGTACTCCTTTATAATCACCCAGTTACGTTGTGACGTTTGGTAGCACCCAAAGTGTTCCTCCGTAAACGGAGTTGCATAATCTCATAGTTACGAGGAACATGTATAAGTCATGAAGAAAGCAATAGCAACATACTAAACGATCAAGTGCTAGGCTAACGGAATGGGTCATGTCAATCACATCATTCTCCTAATGATGTGATCCCGTTAATCAAATGACAACTCATGTCTATGGCTAGGAAACTTAACCATCTTTGATTCAACGAGCTAGTCAAGTAGAGGCATACTAGTGACACGTGTTTGTATATGTATTCACACATGTATTATGTTTCCGGTTAATACAATTCTAGCATGAATAATAAACATTTATCATGAAATAAGGAAATAAATAATAACTTTATTATTGCCTCTAGGGCATATTTCCTTCAGTAAGGACACTGCAAGATTGAACCCAAAGCTAAGCACTTCTCCCATTGCAAGAACTACCAATCTAGTTGGCCAAACCAAACGGATAATTCGAAAAGACTTGCAAAGATAACTTAATCATACATAACAGAATTCAGAGAAGAATCACATATTTTACATAGATAAGCTGGATCATAAACCCACAATTCATCGGTCTCAACAAACACACCGCAAAAAGAAGATTACATCGAATAGATCTCCACGAGAGAGGGGGAGAACATTGTATTGAGATCCAAAAAGAGAAGAAGCCATCTAGCTACTAGCTATGGACCCGAAGGTCTGAAGTAAACTACTCACACTTCATCGGAGGGGCTATGGTGTTGATGTAGAAGCCCTCCGTGGTGGATGCTCCCTCGTGAGCTTGAACAGGCCCCAAGATGGGATCTCATGGATACAGGAAGGTGCACGGTGGAATTAGGTTTTGGCTCCGTCCCGATCTGTTGAAGTGCGTAGGTATATATAGGAGGAAGGAATGCGTCGGTGGGCGTCGGGGCCCACGAGGCAGGGGGCGCGCCCAGGGGGGAGGGCACGCCCCCCACCCTCGTGACCGCCTCTGGCACTCCTTGGAGTAGGGTCCAAGTCTTCTGGATCACGTTCGGTGAGAATATCACGTTCCCGAAGGTTTCATTCCGTTTGGACTCCGTTTGATATTCCGTTTCTTCGAAACACTGAAATAGGCAAAAGACTGACAATTGGCTGGGCCTCCGGTTAATAGGTTAGTCCCAAAAATAATATAAAAGTGGAAAATAAAACCCATTATAGTCCAAAACAATAGATAAAGTAGCATGGAGCAATCAAAATTATAGATACGTTGGAGACGTATCAGGCATCCCCAAGCTTAATTCCTGCTCGTCCTCGAGTAGGTAAATGATAAAAAGAGAATTTTTGATGTGGAGTGATACTTTGGCATAATTTCAATGTAAATCTTCTTAATTGTGATATGAATATTCAAATCCGAAAGATTCAAGACAAAAGTTCATATTGACATAAAAATAATAATACTTCAAGCATACTAATCAAAATAATTATGTCATCTCAAAATAACATGGCCAAAGAAAGTTCATCCCTACAAAATCATATAGTTAGGCTATGCTTCATTTTAAGTCACACAAAGATGTTCCCAACTTCTATACCCCCGATGACAAGCCAAGAAATTGTTTCATACTTAAATAATCTCAAACTTTTTCAACCTTCACGCAATGCATGAGCGTGAGCCATGGATATAGCACTATGGGTGGAATAGAATATGGAAAACGTTTAACTTCAACCGGATGATTTCTGGCAAAAGGAAACCGCCTCGCGCACCGTCCGATCGGGACAGATCGGACGTTCTGAACCTGCGATGGGGCCGGCGGACCAGGTCGCACTTTAGGCGCTTTGTGTCTCCAAGGGGGCAATAGTTGCAGCATCCTGGTCTGTCTCTGCCTTCTCCCCTTTCCTTCTCCTCCGCAGCGGCACACAGAACGTTGATGCAACGATCTTCCAGGGTGCGCGGTTGGCAGGCGGCGGCGCCGAAGGTTACGGAATCGATGAACGGCGTCGTTCCTCCGGAAGTAAGCAATCAAAGCTCCCTCCATTTTCTTCTGCATAGTGCTGCACTAGGGTTCGTAGGAGGGATGCGAGGTGCGGATCTAGTTTGGAGGTGGGGTGGTGGTTGATAGCTTTGCCTAGGTTCATGGGTCACTGGATCTGGTGTAGGGGAGGGGAGTGGCAGGAGGTGTGGGATTTGAGGCCCGCTTGGGATCTGCTTGGTTTGGTGGAGTTTTGGGCTCCCTGATACATTGCATCGAGCGTTGCTTGCATCAGTAGGGGGTTGTGCTTTCATAGGAAAACAATCAGCAGGGTTGAGCTGATGGAGTTTGTGTGGGATGGATTTCCACTTCCTATGTGCAACCAAATGGAGATGAGGGCGGTGGTTTGTGGCGTGGTGATGCTGTCATGTTAGAATGGATTTGACTTTTTTTACTATGATTCAATGCAGCAACATCATAGACCATCGTAATTTAGGCTTTTCAATTTTTTTCTTCATGTAAAGACAATAGCTGATTCAGAAACTTGTGTCTTTCATGTCAGCATTTTAGATCATGGTTCAGAGATATTTTGATCAATCATGGGTTATGATAGCAGATGGACAGTAGGTTTGTTATGCCAAGTATGCTTTTTAGAAGATGCTTCCATGATAAATAATGATAGGTTAGAGATTTTTCAGACATTTGGTCAATCATGGGTGCAGTGTTGTGCATGTTGTTTCAGATGTGTCATAAGAAATTTAGTTATCTAATCTTTTTTTCTTTTTTTTGTAGCGATGTTGCAATGGATGACGAGGCACCTACTGACGGGTCCTTCGCTTCACGATTTTCTGCGTCTCGGTTACATTCGATTGGGAAATTGCTATTGAAAGATCATGCCGATAAGTGGGCAGTGATAAACGGGGGGTGTTTTGGGTCGCTGCTGAATATAGGATCTTTTTCTGTACCAAGTGATTTCATGGATTGGTTGATCATGAAAATCGATCCTGAACAGAGCATATTCAGGTAAACTTTTGTGTTTTCTATTTGGCCAGTAATGTAATTTTTAGATGAGATTCATTGCGGCAACTTCATAGCCTAAATTATTTGAGCTAGTAAATTGTGGCATATAATTTTCAGGCATTTTCAGACTTTTTCATCTTCAGTGCAACACCATAGTTTTTTAGTAGTGTTTTTTTAGGTCTGTTGCTTTTTTCTATCACTGAGATTGTATAATAGTGGAGCAAAGCTTTTTTTATGGCTACTTGCATTTTATTTTAGTGCATCAGAACCATTTTTTTATTGTTGCATTTTTGCATTTTTGAAGAATCTATAACTCACTGTTTGCATTTATGTTTTCTGTTTTTTTCAGGCATAAATTGAAGACTATACTGTTTACAAGAGACATGGTGCACAAAATTTTCAACATTCCATGCGGGAGCAGACCAGTGGATGTGCTTAAGAGGAACGAGCCGCACGAGCTGCGCAATGTTTATCGTTCTGGGAACAGGTCTCCAATCAGCCGTTGCATCAGTGTGCTTTGTGAGGTGAGCAACAATGATATTGTTACCATACAGAGGTCTTGGGTTTCACTGTCACTCGGGCTTGTGCTAATCCCCGGCACTGGCAATATGATACCTATAGAGTATCTCCCTAGTCCGTGGATATGGATCAGCTCAATGAGTTTGCTTGGGATGAGCATGTCCTCAGCATTGCCATGAGAGAGGTGAAAAAGTACCAACAAAAGAGGGAGAATGGACTATCGGGTTTCTGGATTGGAGGGTGTCTACCAATGTTCGCGGTATGCCCATTTTCTTTAATGTTTTTTTTGTTATGAAAGTTCCTTCTCTTCTGGTGTGTTTCCCATATCTCACTTTTGCATCAGGCTATGTATACAATAAGTAATTGATTCTTTGTGCTTCTCAATAATGCAGGTAATATACATGGATTTCTTGGACATCCCTAGGACTTTGGCTGGTGTGCACACGTTCAATCTGGGGCTTCCTAGGGCATGCTATGTCAGCACTGATGACTTCAAAATTGCTGCAGAACTTGATAGAAACAAGCTTTCCCTCCATAAGGTTGAATTTGGGAAACGCAATGTAAGACAACATCTATCTATGTGTGGTAACAATATTTATCTTGATGTTACACGACCGCTTTTTTCCATGATTCAATCTTTTCTTGGTTGTTTGCAGATACGCCTTTTGTCAGACACTCCATATGCATCAGAGGGCCCCTGCATCAATGTTGATTGTCAGAAGCAACAGCATGGGTCAGCAGCTCCTCCTCCCGATGCAGCAAGAGCTCACAACATTACCGATAATGAGTCAGGTGGTGATGTATGTGGCTCACTGGATGAGTGGCTGCATCCACTGCCTTCAAGTGCAGACTTGGAGGTGCACATTTCCCAATCATCATCACATTTTTGTGTTTCATTTTGTCCATTTTTTTTATTTTTTCCAGGCCCTCATGTGTTTCATGCTTTGGAGCAGATCCCGGAGTATATGCAACAGGTATATGAGAAGCACAAGAATCGGTATGAAGTGGAGATGAAGAGCACTCTTAATTCTGCTGGGAAGGTTTTTCAGTCAATGTTCTGTAAGAGGATGGGGGAGCTCCTGGTTGAAGTTCATTCAAGCAAGTCAAGGAGGAAGGAGGACGAGGGCGGAGAAGATGTAACATTCGTTGCAGGTGGAAGCAACACAAGATCCGCTTCCTCGACACCAAAGGTTCGGCTCAACAACCTGAAGTTGAGAGGCAAGTGTCAGCTGACCCCAAGACCCCTAGCGTCGAAGGCAATGGCGATACCGTGTTGAAACAAAGGCAGAGCTGTGCTCAAGTTGGGAGGGGGTTTTTAGACTTGGGAAAGGAGGTTCAACCAGAGGTTGCACGGCATGATGTTGCAAAAGATGTGGATGCAGACGCAAGTCCACATGTAAACCGTGGCAAGGATGCTGAGGGCGTGGCTGTCAATGCTGGCACGGTTATCCTATCCCAGGGCACAATCAAACAATGGAAGCCGCTGCAATGGAATGGGATGATGGCCCATCGTGCGACCTATTTCCAGTTGGGAGTGAAGACTATGAGTGGTTTCACCAGGAAGTGCCACCTAGACCTTCAAAGAGCCCAGAGGCAGTTGTCACTCCCTCTGTTGTCTTGCACCGGGTTCGGTGAGGCCTACATTTGACAACACGCCGTAAGCGATTAGGGTTAATGTGAATCACATTGTACATCCGATTCTGACAGCCATCTCGCTTCTCTGTTTGGCTTGATCCAAAAGTTTGCACAACAAATGAGACCAACCAACCAATCTTTGATGCATCTCCAGTTGCCACCGGAGTTCCATTACGTGTTGGGTCTTTAGGTGTGTTTTACATGCTGCAACCCCAATGTTGCAAGCTTTATATCTAGTATCTAACTTTTTCTTGTTTCTTCTGCTGCAAGCTTTATATCTAGTATCTAACTTTTTCTCCTTTTCTTACTTGCCTCGATGCAAGGTAATTCAACTCTCTCTGGAGGTGCAACCCCCAATGTTGATTCCAGTAGTGGTCCAAGTTGTGCTACAAAGAAGGCTGTCAAGAAGAAGAAAAGGGCAGCTGAGTTGCCTGGCGGGGTTCCAAAGATGAAGAAGATCAAGATTGATGCAACCGGGGATGCTTTGCATCAGCAGTATGTTATCAGCAGATACAAGTTAAGGAAACCAAAGGAAGGCGAAGCTATGTGAGTGTTTTGACTTCTTTCTTTTTTCATATACTCATGAGATCCCGTAGTTGTTTATGTTTTTTTTATTGAAACTTTTTTGTTTTGATGTGAAAGCCTCTCTCTCGATTTTGACTGTTTTGATGTGAAATCCTTTCTATCGATTTTGACAGTATTGCTAATACATGCCCTCTTATGCTTTTTTGAATATGCAGACCTGCTTTCATTGAAATAGATGGCTTCCACACCTCTCTGCAGAATTTCCATGCCTCGCTAAAGCCACGGGCTGAGATCGACAATGAGGTCATGACTCTCTACCTCAAAACTTTCAACATGGAGCAACTTGCCAGCACTAAGAAGCCAAAGAAGTTTGCATTCTCAGTTTTCATGAGTGTTAGTGGACACATTCTATAGCATCTTACATTTTTTTCCTCTATTTTTTTCTTTGCAACATCATTTACGGCTTCCCCCGTGTTTTTTTCTGGTTTCTTTTTCAGGCACAACTGGCTGCTGAGCCTGAAGTATTTGATCATAAACTTTGTGAAAGAGAGTTTAGGACGGCTTGCGAGAGCAGCAACATATCAAGTTGTCATCTAGTATGCTTCTTCTTTTTCTCTGTTTATTTATATGTTTTTGTCGCAGCTTTTGTCACCTCACTTGTTTCATTTTTTGCAGCTTTTCTTTACAGTTGTCCAGAAGAGGCATTGGGCTGTAGTTGTTGCAATCTTGTCCATGAAGCAATTCAATATTTTCGACCCAATTAAGAACAGCAAATATGTGCAACTGCTACACAAGGCAACCAGCAATATGGTACTTATATGCTCATGTTTTCTTCTCTACTATGTGCCCCCACCCCCTGAAGACTTTGCATTTCACACTTTGTGTCATGTTATCATTTTAAATCAGATCACCAATCTAAAGAGAGTGGCAAGGAGTGAACCATCATTCAAACATGATCTTGACTCTTTTGAGGAGTTCATTCCAGTCCATCCACAGCAATTAACTTAGTAAGGAAACATTTTCTTCATTCTTTCGCATCTTAAAGTTTTCGATTTATGTTGCACAAACAATATACTCAAAACAATTCTTTCATTTGTGTTTCTTTTTTTTCTCTAGTTATGATTGCGGGTTTTTTGTTATTCTATACTTGGAGAACTTCGACGGTGTGGTTATGGCATCATTTGACGGTGTGGTTATGGCATCATTTGACCAGGTGAGCTGCTATGTGAATGAAAATGCACATCCATTCCGTTAGCTGATTTTTTTTGTCGGTGACATCATTTTGACCCTCTGTTCGTTTCTTTTTTGTATCAGGAATACATCCCTAAGCTCCGGATGAGGATTGCATCAGACTGTTGAGGCACCACGAGAACAAGCTGGATCCTCATTGTCAGGTGAAGAAGATGCTGCTTCAAAAAGGGGGGCGTTCTTGAGAACGCAACATTAGCGAGGTGTTTTTGGCAGAGCTGGAGTCTTGTGCTCGTAGTGGCCAGTAGTTTATGTTTTTTTTCAAGTCCTTAGTGCGCTTTTCTTTAGCAAAACACCCTAGATGAAATGTTCTTGTAGCAAGACTGCCATCATAACTTCGATGTGTTTCATACACTATAAGGAGATGATGTTTTTGAAGTAAGGCTGTAATCAGTAACTTTTGATGTCTTTTCATATACTGCAAGGAGCTGATGTTTTCATGCATGCAAAGAGATTTCATTTGTAACACCCCGCCGTGTGAAATGTTTTTGAGTTTTTGTATGTTGTGTGTTTCGTGCAAATAGCATCGGTGGATACACAATTGTATCAATTTGTCATGTTTCATTTCTCCACCTTGCTTTTTCTTTTTTTATCAATGGATGCATTAGGCAAGATCATGACTGGAGAAGTTTCATCCTTCATCGTTGTTACACTGCATTTTTTTCAACATGCTAGAATTGGTGAAAAGTATCATCATCATCAACATGCTAGAATTGGTGAAGACACAAATGTCTGATTTTTTTTACTATGGTAGCTTTTACTATGCGTGCGCACTAGAAGCAAAACAGAATCGAATGCAAAGTAAGCGCAACTAATTATGAACTGAAGCAGCTTTTTCATATTTTTTGCTTTGGTTTTTTAAATACTAAAATTACTCTCTAGCAAAGTGCGGCCAATGGTCAGTACCAACACCAATACACTCAAGACACACAAGAAAGCTTCAGATGTTGTAGTAGCTAACATTTTTTGTTTGCATTACAATGACCATACATCATTTTTGGCTACAGAACTCAAAGTATTACTTTTACCTCCAATCGCAAACAACATTTTTTTAGGGTCACAATGCAGGGAATTCTTTTTCTACATCACAGCCTAAGCTCTGTTGCTATAGCCACATCTTGATCTCTCAACATTGCAGCTTTTAGATAGGAGCATTCCTGAACATCATGGCCATCTTCATTGCAATATCGGCATTTTTGATAGACATCGCAGCTTTCAAGTACTTGCATTCTTGTATGGCATGGCCATCTTCATCGCAATACTTGCAAAGCATCTTCTTCTTTTGTCCAGGCTTTGCCCTTGGTTTGGCTTCCTTCTTATTTTCTTCTTTCTTCTCCTCCTGTCTAGCCTTCTTCTTGTGTGCATCTTCTCGTTGCTCAAGCAGAGTCTTCCTCCTCCTTTCTTTTTCGATTGGGTCGCCCTTTTTTTGGAACACGTGTTGGGTTTTGAAGCATGGCACCCTGTTGTGCAGCAGGTGGATCAACGGTTTGTTCATGTTGCGGAGGCGGATTGGCCGCTCGGCTTTGTTTTGTTGGATTGGATTTTTGTTGTTGCTGACTTGGCACCCTGTGAGTTTCTGCTTGTTGCTGTGGCATTTGCTGCTGATGCACCTCCCCCTGCTCTGGTAGTTCCCCTCTTCTTGCTGCAGCTATAACAGGCTCAAGCTGATTAGCTGCATCATTTAGCAGGTTGTATGCAAATTCATTGCCGCAAGCTTGTGAGGCCAACCAAGTAAGTTTCCTGCAAAGTGAGTTGTACTTCAGGGTGTTGTTCGATGGGAGTCCAAAATCCAGAAGTTGGCTGCCTGTTGGTGTTGTTGCTTTTTCAGACCACCTCTATAGCAAATAGCGTTGCGGGATAGTTTGCACATTTAGATGAGTCATCACCCTAATGATGTGTGCACATATAATCCCATTCATCTCAAAACAGCTGCAGCTGCACTCAAACTTCTCATCTGACATCTCAACATTTACTTTGAATATTTTTGGGTCCTCATAGTAATTTGAGAAAAGCTCAAAGTTAATGCTTTCATTGTGAAGCGCAGGGACCTGGTTGATTATATATCCCGTTGATGCAATCACTTCTGATTGAAACTTGCCAAAAACAGCCCGGGTGTAGAAGTTGACCGCTTGACGCTCAATGTTGTATCTCGAGTAAAGAGGTGATGTTGTTGCTTCACCAATGAAAGCTTGGTTGTCCTCACGGTCTAGCATCGTCTCTTGGAGCACCTCATACTGCTGCACAAATTTCCAAACCGACTCCTGAGGATTGATGAACGTCTTGAAGTAAGAGTTGAGGCCCTCCGACCTCCTGTAGTGCTTGTGAATGGGAAGAAGCATTTTCGAAGTATCTGGAGCCTGTATGCGGGTTCGCCACATGTTGCAAAGGTGTCTATTATCTTCCAATCCGAAGCAATGTATCATGTGCTGCCAATTCTCCTCAAACTCATCAACTGTTTCCGGATCGTTGATGCATGTGTAGAAAGATTGCTCAAAAACTCCATCCCCGCCGATATTCTGCCCAACTTCTCTCTCGCTTCTGTTGGACATGCCATTTGCAACACCTATGCAATTGTATTTGGTAAGGCTTGAAATGGCTGTTTCCATTGCCTTGTCTTGATTTGTCATGATGTTCAATGGATGTACATTGTTCATCGCAATCGAAAGTTCTAGAAAACCCACTTGAAGGTTTCAGTTTGTTCATTCTAAGCAAAGCACACCCCAACAAAATTGTTCGCAAATGGTTGTTGGCGCCAACAATTGGAGCAAATGGCATATTGTACCTATTTGTGCAAAAGGTGGTGTCAAAGAAAACACAATCTCTGTACTTAGGGTACAATGCCCTTGTCCTCCCATCAACCCAAAACAGTCCAGTGACAGAGTTTGTTTCCTCATCAACTGTTTTTGCATAGTAGAATTCTGGATTCTCATCTTGCCGCCTTTCAAAGTATGCAACCGTCATGTCCATGTCCCGGAGATTTATGGTTCGCCGCAGCTTGGAACGGAAATTTGTAACATCCCTCTTGACATATGGCAGTATCCTCCGGTCTCCACCACGGACCCTCCCAAGCATTCCCATGCACGATGACGTGGAGAAGTTCACATCATGCATTGTCAATTTGAGGTCCAAATCCTCTTGCGGAATGTTGCGGTGTGAGCGGTAGAACCGTACACGCTCTGGTTGTGGCATCAGAGGGTGCGTATGCTCTGTAACGAAATATGAAACACCCATTTATTGCCCCGCAGCCCAACTATCAAGTGTGCTTTGCAATCATGACGGACCAATCTATTTTTCTGACGCTTGTTTGTGACATCCATTTCAAACCAAGATTCTTTGCTTGATGAGTGATGTTCCGTCGGGATTGCTTCCGAAGCACTGCTAGTATCCGTCTTATTCTCTGGCTTCCGGCATGGACACAACGGAACACCCTCTTGATTAGTACCGCAGGTCCTTCTTTTGGCTGTTCTTTGAAGCGGATGTGTGTATGCCAAAGCCCATTTTGAATGCATAGTCGTTGTAGAACAGCTTAGCATCATCAATGCAGTCGAACACCATCCCAACATATGGTGCTAGTGGTTGAGATGAAATCTCATCATATTCTTCATCATCAGACATTGCAGGCGCTGAAGTTGTCCCCAAGTTGGCTGCAAATTGATTTTCAGTGTAGCCGTCCTCACCTCTTGTACTACTGTGGGGAGCCTATCAATAGTGAAACAAAAGTTACTAACTGATCCGTAAGTTCAAGTTATGCTTCATGACACGAATACAATTTTTTTGAATGCAAATTATAGTTCAACCAGCAGCATGTAAATGCAGAAAGGAACAAAGACTTTAGCATGAGAATTCAATTTCTCAGGGATGCAAGTATGTTTCATATGACTCAGTAAATTTTTAACTTCATTTTTTTCAACAAAATGTTTTTATGCTACATTTCCTGAAAATGTGGTTCAAGTCAACTACAGTACTCTGTTTTTTTAGTACAAATTCAGCAAGTGTACATAGACACACCCCCCTGGATCATGGTTTTTTATGCAAGCTCAATGTTGAATGCTCAGAATTACCCAATTTGTTACAACAAAATTGCTACAACTAAATTTGCTGCAACTAAATTGATAGGGTTTCAAACAGATCTTACCCAATTTGCTGCAGAAGTGGATGTCGTGGCATCTGGGAAGACAACCGGCGGGTTACGGTAGATGCTCGCCGGGGGTGGTTGCTCCCTGTGTTGCACACGAGTCGCCGAAGTTGGATCCGTCCACCGGGATGAGACAGAGTCACCGGAGCTTCGATTGTAGGCGGAGGTGAACATGTCCCTAGCGATGTGCGCCATTGGATTGAAGCAGAGAATCGCCCTTTGAGTTGGGGGTAGATGGAGGGAGGGGGAGGTGGTGGCCGGTTCGCTACCGGCGGTGCTGCGGCCGAGCGGCCGGCGGATAATGGGCAGACCTTGCCACGGTCGCCGCTGCCGCCGAAGCGCGATTCGCGGGGATCAGATGGGTGTCTGTCTGCGGGGGTATGCTGCGTTGAAACACACACTGTGTTGCAACGGTCGGTCGCCTCGAAGCGCGTCGCACGTGGTTATCTGGTCGCGGGATCTGACGGCTGGGCGCTGGTTGATCCAACGGCTGTCGAGGCGGTTTACTTTCTCAACAAATCAACCGGCTGATTTGTAGCACGCGCCATAGAATATAATGATGGGGATTGTGTGGAGAAGACAAAAAAGGAGAAAGTCCCACATTGACGAGGATAATCAACGGGCTATGGAGATGCCCATCAATTGATGTCAACATGAGGAGTAGCGATTGCCATGCAATGTATGCACTAGAGCTATGAATGCTCAACAAAAAGAAAACTAGTGGGTGTGCATCCAACTTGCTTGCTCATGAAGACCTAGGGCATTTTGTGGAAGCCCATCGTAGGAATATACAAGCCAAGTTCTGTAATGAAAAATTCCCACTAGTATGAACAAGACAACTTATGAAACTCACTATATGAAAAACATGGTGCTACTTTGAAGCACAATATATGAAACTCACTACATGAAGAACGAGGTGCTACTTTGAAGCACAATATATGAGACTCACTACATGAAGAACAGGGTGCTACTTTGAAGCACAAGTGTGGAAAAAGAGATAGTAGCATTGCCCTTTCCTTTCCTTTTTTGGGCCTTTCTTTTTTTTGGCCTTTCTCTTCTTTTTTTTGGGCAATGCTCTAATAATGATGATCATCACACTTCTATTGATTACAACATGAGGATTACAACTCAAAACTAGAACAAGGTATGACTCTATATGAATGCCTCCGGTGATGTACCGGGATGGTGCAATGAATCAAGAGTGACATGTATGAAAATAATGCATGGTGGCTTTGCCACAAATACGATGTCAACTACATGATCATGCAATGGCAATATGACAAAAGTAATGTATGTCATGATGATGATGGTGGAAGTTGCATGGCAATATATCTCGGAATGGCTATGGAAATGCCGATATAGGGAGGTTTATGTGTGATAGAGTGTATCGTATCACGGGGTTTGGATGCACCGGCGAAGTTTGCGCCAACTCTCAATGTGAGAAAGGGCAATGCAGTGCATCAAGAGGCTAGCAAAGGCGGAAAGGTAAAAGTGCGTATAATCCATGGACTCAACATTAGTCAAAAAAACTCATATACTTATTGCAAAAATTTAGAAGTCATCAAAAATCAGGAAATACGCGCATGCTCCTAGGGGGATAGATTGGTAGGAAAAGACCATCGCTCGTCCCCGACCGCCACTCATAAGGATGAACAAGCCAGGTACACTTCATGCTTCAAATTTGTTACATAACTTTAACCATACGTGCATGCTACGGGACTTACAAACTTCAACACAAGCATTTCTCAAATTCACAACTACTCAACAAGCATGAATGTGATATTATTACCTCCATATCTCAAAACAATTATCAAGCACCAAACTTATCTTAATATTCAACGCACTCAAAATAAAGTTTCACATATCTTGAACACCAAGTATATTAACATTAAGCAAATTACCATGCTATTAACGACTCTCAAAATAATCTAAGTGAAGCATGAGAGATCAAGTTTCTTTAAAACAAATCCACCACCGTGCTCTAAAATATCTAAGTGAAGCACTAGAGCAAAAATTATCACGCTCAAAAAGATATAAGTGAAGCACTAGAGTATTCTATCAAATTTCAATTCATGTATGGATCTATCAAAAGGTGTGTACAGCAAGGATTATTGTGGTAACTAACAAGAAAATACTCAAATAATACAAGACGCTCCAAGAAAAACACATATCATGTTGGTGAATAAAAATATAGCTCCAAGTAAATTACCGATGGAAGTGGACGAAAGAGGGGATGCCTTCCGGGGCATCCCCAAGCTTTGACTTTTTGGTGTCCTTGGATTATCTTGGAGGTTACATGGGCATCCCCAAGATTAGGCTCTTGCCACTCCTTGTTCCATAATCCATCAAAAGAATTCACCCAAAACTTGAAAACTTCACAACACAAAAATCAATAGAAATCTTGTGAGCCCCGTTAGAGATAGAGAACAAAAGACTACTTTAAGGTACTGTAATGAACTCATTATTTATTTTTATTGGTGTTAAACCTACTGTATTCCAACTTCTCTATGGATTATAAACTATTTTACTAACCATAGATTCATCAAAATAAGCAAACAACACATGCAAAACAGAATCTGTCAAAAACAGAACAGTCTGTAGTAATCTGTAACTAACGCAAACTTCTGGAACCCAAAAACTTCTACCAAAATTAGAAGACCTGGACAATTTTTTTATTGATCAGCAGCAATTGGAATCAGTATTTTATCACGTTCTGGTGATTTTTAACAATTCAGGCACTGAGCACAAAGATTCTGGAAATTACAGCAAGATCAAATAACTATCATCCAAGAAGATCCAATAGGTCCAACTTGGCACAAACACTAATTAAAACATAAAACCACATCTAAACAGAGGCTATATGGGTTATTTATTCCTAACCAGAACCAAAAAAACACAAAATAAAATTGGGTTGCCTCCCAACAAGCGCTATCGTTTAACGCCCCTAGCTAGGCATAAAAACAAGGATAGATCTAGGTATTGTCATCTTTGGTAGGCAATCCATAAGTGGCTCTCATGATATATTCATATGGTAATTTTATTTTCTTTCTAGGAAAGTGTTCCATGCCTTTCTTTAATAGAAACTGGAATCTAATATTCCCTTCCTTCATATCAATAATTGCACCAATCGTTCTAAGGAAAGGTCTACCAAGAATAATAGGACATGAAGGATTGCAATCTATATCAAGAACGATAAAATCTACGGGCACATAATTCCTATTTGCAACAATAAGAACATCATTAATTCTTCCCATAGGCTTTTTAATAGTGGAATCCATAAGATGCAAGTTTAGAGAGCAATCATCAAAATCATGGAAATCTAGCAAATCACACAAAGTTTTGGGAATAGTAGAGACACTAGCACCCAAATCACACAAAGCATGAAACTCATAATTTTTATTTTTAATTTTAATAGTAGGTTCCCACCCATCATGGAGTTTCCTAGGGATAGAAATTTTCAACTCAAGCTTTTCTTCATAAGATTGCATCAAGGCATCAACAATGTGTTCGGTAAAAGCCTTATTTTGACAATAAGCATGAGGAGAATTTAGCACGGATTGCAACAAGGAAATACAATCAATTAAAGAGCAATTTTCATAATTAAATTCCTTGAGATCCAATATAGTGGGTTTAGCAACATCTAGATTTTTATTTCTTTCAATCCCACTTTTATCAATTTCATCATCAAGATCTAAAAACTCCGAATTCTTAGGATGCCTTCTAGGTAAAGGAAGATCATATTCAGTTTCAGCAAGATTCATATTGCAAAACAAAGATTTAATAGGGGACGCATCAATAACTTTTAGATCTTCATCTTGATTTTCATAGGAATTAGAAGAACACGCTTTAATAAAGGCATCTTTGGAAGCACGCATCCTAGCGGTTCTTTCTTTGCACTCATCGATGGAAATTTCATAGCTTTGAGAGACTCATTGATATCATGCTTAGGAGGAATAGATCTAAGCTTTAAAGAATCAACATCAAGAGAAATTCTATCAACGTTCCTAGCCAAATCATCAACTTTAAGTAATTTCTCTTCAAGCAAAGCATTAAAATTCTTTTGCAAATTCATAAACTCTTTAACACTACTCTCAAATTCAGAGGGCATCTTATTAAAATTTCCATAAGAGTTGTTGTAGGAATTTCCATAATTATTAGAAGGATTACTAGGATAAGGCCTAGGATTAAAATTCCCTCTATACGTGTTATTTCCAAAACTATTCCTACTAACAAAATGCACATCCATAGATTCATTATTATTCTCAATCAAGGTAGATAAAGGCATATTATTGGGATCAGAAGAAACACTCTTAGCAAATAAATTCATAAGTTTATCCATCTTTCCACTCAAAACATTGATTTCTTCTATAGCATGCACTTTTTTATTAGTAGATCTTTCAGTATGCCATTGAGAATAATTAACCATAATATTATCTAGGAGTTTAGTAGCATCTCCTAAAGTGATTTCCATAAAAGTGCCTCCCGCAGCCGAATCTAAAAGATTTCTAGAAGCAAAATTCAATCCAGCATAAAATTTTTGTATAATCATCCATAAGTTCAAACCATGAGTAGGACAATTACGTAGCATTAATTTCATTCTCTCCCAAGCTTGTGCAACATGTTCATGATAGAGTTGCTTAAAATTCATAATATCGTTCCTAAGAGAGATAATCTTAGCGGGAGGAAAATACATAGAGATAAAAGCATCTTTGCACTTGTTCCAAGAATCAATACTATTTTTAGGCAAAGATGAAAACCATGCTTTAGCACGATCTCTAACCGAAAAAGGAAATAGCTTCAATTTAACGACATCATTATCGACATCTTTTTTCTTTTGCATATCACATAAATCAACGAAGCCATTCACATGAGTAGCGGCATCTTCGCTAGGAAGGCCGACGAATTGATCTTTCATAACAAGATTCAACAAAGCAGTATTGATTTCACAAGATTCGGTATTGGCAAGAGGAGAAATCGGAGTGCTAAGGAAATCATTATTATTGGTATTGGTGAAGTCACACAATTTGGTGGCATCTCGAGCCATCGCTACGAACAAGCAAACTAACACACGAGCAAACAAAAGGCAAAGGGAAAAAGAGGAGGAGATTGGGAAAGAGAGGGCGAATAAAACGGCAAAGGTGAAGTGGGGAGAGGAAAAGCGAGAGGCAAATGGCAAATAATGTAATGCGAGAGATAGGGATTGTGATGGGTACTTGGTATGTTGACTTTTATGTAAGCCTCCGGCAACGGGCGCCATAAATTCTTCTTGCTACCTCTTGAGCCTTGCGTTGGATTTCCACGAAGAGGAGAGGATGATGCAGCAAAGTAGCGTAAGTATTTCCCTCAGTTTTTGAGAACCAAGGTATCAATCCAGTAGGAGACCACGCCAAGTCCCTCGTACTGCACAAAACGATAGCTACTCGCAACCAACGCTTAGGGGTTGTCAATCCCTTCACGGTCACTTACGAGGGTGAGATCTGATAGAGATAATATTTTTTGTATTTTTGGTAAAAAGATGCAAAGTGAAAAGTAAAAGCAAAGCAAGTAAATAAAGTGATGGAGATTGATATGATGAGAATAGACCCGGGGGCCATAGGTTTCACTAGTGGCTTCTCTCAAGAGCATAGATATTCTACGGTGGGTGAACAAATTACTGTTGAGCAATTGACAGAATTGAGCATAGTTATGAGGTTATCCAGGCAATGATCATGTATATAGGCATCACGTCCGTGACAAGTAGACCGAAACGATTCTGCATCTACTAAAATTACTCCACTCATCGACCCCTATCCAGCATGCATCTAGAGTATTAAGTTAAAAACAGAGTAATGCCTTAAGCAAGATGACATGATGTAGAGGAATAAATTCATGCAATATGATAAATACCCCATCTTGCTATCCTCGATGGCAACAATACAATATGTGCCTTGCAACCCTTTTTGTAACTGGGTAAGGACACCGCAAGATTGAACCCAAAGCTAAGCACTTCTCCCATTGCAAGAACTACCAATCTAGTTGGCCAAACCAAACGGATAATTCGAAGAGACTTGCAAAGATAACTTAATCATACATAAAAGAATTCAGAGAAGAATCAAATATTTTCCATAGATAAGCTGGATCATAAACCCACAATTTATCGGTCTCAACAAACACACCGCAAAAAGAAGATTACATCGAATAGATCTCCACGAGAGAGGGGGAGAACATTGTATTGAGATCCAAAAAGAGAGAAGAAGTCATCTAGCTACTAGCTATGGACCCGAAGGTCTGAAGTAAACTACTCACACTTCATCGGAGGGGCTATGGTGTTGATGTAGAAGCCCTCCATGGTGGATGCCCCTCCGGCGAAGCCCCGGAACAGGCCCCAAGATGGGATCTCGTGGATCTGAGGAAAGGCAGCGGTGGAATTAGGTTTTGGCTCCGTCCTCGATCATTGGGGGTTCGTAGGTATATATAGGAGGAAGGAGTACGTCGGTGGAGCGTCAGGGGGCCCACGAGGCAGGGGGCGCGCCCAGGGGGAGGGCGCGCCCCCCACCCTCTTGACCGCCTCTGGCACTCCTTGGAGTAGGGTCCAAGTCTCCTGGATCATATTCGGTGAGAAGATCACGTTCCCGAAGGTTTCATTCCGTTTGGACTCCGTTTGATATTCCGTTTCTTCGAAACACTGAAATAGGCAAAAAACAACAATTACAGGCTGGGCCTCCGGTTAATAGGTTAGTCCAAAAATAATATAAAAGTGGAAAATAAAGCCCATTATAGTCCAAAACAATAGATAAAGTAGCATGGAGCAATCAAAAATTATAGATACGTTGGCGACGTATCAGGGCCTTCCCACTTCGGCGTCAACTTGTTGGAATTCTTGGCCGACTGAACGCGCCGAAGAACAAGGTCGCCTTACTCAAAGCTTCGGGCATGAACCTTGCGGCTATGGTAGCGGCGCAAGGCTTGCTAGTAGCATGCCGCTCTCACAGCCTCCTGAAGACGATCTTCCTCAAGGAGCGTCGCGTCATCTTGGGGCAATGGCTCTTGCTCAAGCTCATCATAAGCGAGCACTTGAGGTGACTCGTATATGAGTTCCGTGGGGAGAACTGCTTCTGCCCCGTATACCAGGGGAAAAGGTGTCTGGCTAGTGGCTCGATTTGGCGTCGTCCCGATCGACCAAAGAACCGCCGGCAACTCATCAACCCAGCGCCTTACGCTCTTGTGCAGCTTGTCAAAGGTCTTCGTTCTCAGGCCTCGCAACACTTCAGCATTTGCCCTCTCCGCTTGGCCGTTGCTCCATGGATGTGCCACGGAAGCAAAACAGACCTTGTTGCCAAGGTCTTGGATGTACTGCATGAAGGTGTGGCTTGCGAACTGCGTGTCGTTGTCAGTGATGACTCTGTTTGGCACACCAAAACGGAAGACAATCCTTTGAAGAACTTGACGGCTGACTAAGCAGTCACCTTCCTCACTGCTTCCACCTCCGGCCACTTTGTGGACTTGTCGATTGCAACGTACAAGTACTCAAAGCCCCCGACAGCGCGGGGGAAACGGCCCAGTATATCGAGCCCCCAGACTGAGAATGGCCAGGAGAGAGGGATTGTTTTAAGGGCTTGGGATGGTTGATGAAGCTTCTTTGAATGGAACTGGCACGCTTCACACTTGGTTACTAGTGTTGTCGCATCCTGGAGGGCGGTGAGCCAGAAGAAACCTTGTCGGAACGCCTTCCCGGCAAGGGCCCTCGACCCTATGTGGGAGCCACATATGCCTCCATGTATCTCCGCCAACAGCTCCAGTCCTTCTTCCCGAGGGATGCACTTGAGTTTCACACTGTTCGGCCTTCTCCGGTACAGGACGTCATCGACGAACTCGTACAGGGCGGACCGAAGGGCTACTTTCTCCGCTTCTTCCTGCTCCTTAGGAAGCTCCCCTATTTGGAGGAATTGGACGGTATGCTGCACCCATGCCGGAGCCTGGGGCTCGACGGCAAGGACCAAAGGCATCTCTTCCGCCATGGGGAGCTGTCTCTGACGGGCTTGGCCTACGCCGGAGCGATTAACTCTTAGGCAGGCTCGGCGTCCGCTGCAGCACCTTGCCGCAGCAGCCCGGGGCTCGGTAGGAAAGTACTTGCCGGGACCTGTTTTTCTCCGCTTGCTCTACCCCGCTGATGGTTCGACAGAAGGTTGAGTTAACCGGAGCAAAAAGGTACCTGGTTCCACAGGTAGCTTGAATGCGGCACGCTTTGACAGGTAATCGGCGATGTCGTTCTCCGCTTGGGGGACGTGCTCCGCCTGGATACCGTCAAAGCGTTCCTCCAGCTTCCTCACCTCATCTACGTAAGCTTCCATCAATGGGCTCTAATAGTCCTTGTTGACCTGCCTGACAACGAGCTGCGAGTCACCCCTGACGATGAGCTTCTTAACCCCGAGGTCTGCCGCGATCCTGAGACCGGCAATCAATCCCTCGTACTCAGCGGTGTTGTTGGTGGACATCTCCACAGGGAAGTGCATCTGGATCACGCATTTTGAGGTGTTCTCCGGTGGGTGCGACGAGCAGCACACCGGCACCGGCGCCTTGCAGCGAGAAAGCCCCATCAAAGTACATGATCCAGTCGCGGTCCGCTTCCTTGCCGGGGAGAGTGATCTCCTGGATTTCTTCGTCAGGCGTCGAGGTCCATTCTGCGACGAACTCCGCCAAGACTCTGCTCTGAATTGTCGAGGTACTTTCAAACTTTAAACCGAAGCTTGACAGCTCCAAGGCCCATTCCACAATCCTTCCGGTTGCGTCCGGGTTGTGCAGTATCCGTTGCAACGGGAGGCGGGTGACGGCAGTGATCTCTTGGGCCTAGAAGTAGTGATTCAGCTTCCTCGAGGCCATAAGGAGGCTGAAGAGCAATTTTTGCACGCCGGAATACCTCGACCTGGCCCCCTGCAAGAGGGAGCTGACAAAGTAAACCGGGTGCTGCATCATCTTCTTCTTTGGCACCACTTCACTCGACTGTGCGGGCATTGCCTTGGCGGCACCAGACTCTGCAGGGGGTCGCGCCTTGTCGGCACCAGGCCCTGCCGGGGGAATCTTTGGCTTGCCATCCGCTGGTTCTATCGCCATTGTTGCCTCCTCGTCGACCTCCCTCTGTGCCACCAGTGCGGCGCTGACCACTTGATTAAATCGCCGCCGGATACAAGCGAAGAACGGCTCTTGTGGTTTAGGCGCAACCAGTATTGGCATGGAGGAAAGGTATTTCTTCAGATCCTGCAGTGTTTCCATGGCTTCTGGGGTCCACTCTATTGGGCATGCCTTCTTCAAGATTTTGAAGAAGGGAAGGGCGCGCTCGGCGGACTTGGAGATGAATCGGCTCATGGAGACAACGCAGCCGGTGAGCCAACGCACATCCTTGATCCGCTTGGGCGCCTCGATCTGCTCAATAGCCTTGATCTTGTCTGGGTTTGCCTTGATCCCGCGCTGCGACACAAAGAACCCGAGAAGCTTGCCGGACGGAACGCCGAAGACGCACTTCTCAGGGTTCAGCTTGAGGTTTATCTTGCGCAGGTTCGCAAATGTGTCTTCCAGATCTTGCACAAGAGTTGGTCCGTCCTTGGTTTTGACCACTATGTCATCCATGTAGGCCTCCATATTTCTATGGAGCTGAGGTTCAAAACCAATTTGGACTGCTCTTGCAAACGTTGAGCCAGCACTCTTCAACCCAAAAGGCATCAGTAAAAAGCAATACGTACCACATAGGTGTTGGAAATATGCCCTAGAGGCAATAATAAAATGGTTATTATTGTATTTCCTTGTTCATGATAATCATCTATTATTCATGTTATAATTGTATTGACCGGAAACCGCAATACATGTGCGAATACATAGACCACAACATGTCCCTAGTGAGCCTCTAGTTGACTAGCTCGTTGATCAACAGATGGTCATGGTTTCCTGACCATGGACATTAGATGTCATTGATAACGGGATCACATCATTAGGAGAATGATGTGATGGACAAGACCCAATCCTAAGCCTAGCACAAGATCGTGTAGTTCGTATGCTAAAGCTTTTCTAAATGTCAAGTATCTTTTCCTTAGACCATGAGATTGTGCAACTCCCGGATACCGTAGGAATGCTTTGGGTGTACCAAACGTCACAACGTAACTGGGTGGCTATAAAGGTGCACTACGGGTATCTCTGAAAGTGTCTGTTGGGTTGGCACGAATCGAGGCTGATTTGTCACTCCGTGTGACGGAGAGGTATCTCTGGGCCCACTCGGTAGGACATCATCATAATGTGCACAATGTGATCAAGGATTTGATCACGGGATGATGTGTTACGGAACTAGTAAATAGACTTGCATAACGAGATTGAACAAGGTATCGGTATACCGACGATCGAATCTCGGGCAAGTACTATACCGGTAGGCAAAGGGAATTGTATACGGGATTGATTGAATCCTTGACATCGTGGTTCATCCGATGAGATCATTGTGGAACATGTGGGACCAACATGGGTATCCAGATCCCGCTGTTGGTTATTGGCCAGAGATTTGTCTCGGTCATGTCTGCATGGTTCCCGAACCCATAGGGTCTACACACTTATGGTTCGATGACGCTAGGGTTATAGGGAATAGATATACGTGGTTAACGAATGTTGTTCGGAGTCCCGGATGAGATCCCGGACGTCACGAGGAGTTCCGGAATGGTCCGGAGGTAAAGATTTATATATGGGAAGTCCTGTTTTGGTCACCGGAAAAGTTTCGGGTGCTATCGGTAACGCATCTGGGACCACTGGAGGGTCCCGGGGGTCCACCAGGTGGGGCCACCGGCCCCAGAGGGCTGCGTGGGCCAAGTGTGTGAGGGGACCAGCCCCGGGTGGGCTGGTTCCCCCCCCCCCACCAGGGACCAAGGCGAAGAGAGAAGGGAAAAGGGGGAAACCCAAGGCTCAGATGGGCCTAAGGCCCACCTAGTGGTGCCCCCCCCTCTCTCTCCCCCTTGGCCGCCCCCCTAGATGAGATCTAGGGCTGGCCGCCACCCCTAGGGGTGGAAACCTAGGTGGGGGCACAGCCCCTCCCTTTACCCTATATATAGTGGGGGTTTGGGGCTGCCATACACATGAGAACATCTCCCTCTTGGCGCAGCTCTACCCCTCTCCCTCCTCGTCTCTTGCGGTGCTTGGCGAAGCCCTGCTGGAGTGCCACGCTCCTCCATCACCACCACGCCGTTGTGCTGCTGCTGGACGGAGTCTTCCCCAACCTCTCCCTCTCTCCTTGTTGGATCAAGGCATGGGAGACGTCACCGGGCTGCACGTGTGTTGAACGCGGAGGTGCCGTCCGTTCGGCACTAGGATCATCGGTGATTTGGATCACGGCGAGTACGACTCCATCAACCCCGTTCTCTTGAATGCTTCCGCATCACGATCTTCAAGGGTATGAAGATGCACTCCCCTCTCTCTCGTTGCTAGTAACTCCATAGATTGATCTTGGTGATGCGTAGAAATTTTTGAATTTACCTTTCGTTTCCCCAACAGTGGCATCATGAGCTAGGTCTATTGCGTAGATTCTATGCATGAGTAGAATACAAATAGTTGTGGGTGTTGATTTTGTTCAATATGCTTACTGTTACTAGTCCTATCTTGTTTCGACGGTATTGTGGGATGAAGCGGCCCAGACCGACCTTACACGTACACTTACATGAGACAGGTTCCACCGACTGACATGCACTTGTTGCATAAGGTGGCTAGCGGGTGCCAGTCTCTTCCACTTTAGTCGGATCGGATTCGATGAAAAGGGTCCTTATGAAGGGCAAATATCAAATGGCATATCATGTTGTGGTTTTGGCGTAGGTAAGAAACGTTCTTGGTAGAAACCTATAGCAGCCACGTAAAAAAACTTGCAACAACAATTAGAGGACGTCTAACTTGTTTTTGCAGCATATGTCGTGTGATGTGATATGGCCAAGAAGGATGTGATGAATGAAATATATGTGATGTATGAGATTGATCATATTCTTGTAATAGGAATCACGACTTACATGTCGATGAGTATGACAACCGGCAGGAGCCATAGGAGTTGTCTTTATTTATTGTATGACCTGCATGTCATGGAATAACGCCATGTAATTACTTTACTTCATTGCTAAACCGTTAGCCATAGTAGTAGAAGTAATAGTTGGCGAGACAACTTCATGGAGACACGATGATGGAGATCATGGTGTCATGCCGGTGACGATGATGATCATGGAGCCCCGAAGATGGAGATCAAAAGGAGCAAAATGATATTGGCCATATCATGTCCCTATTTGATTGCATGTGATGTTTATCATGTTTATGCATCTTATTTGCTTAGAACGACGGTAGTAAATAAGATGATACCTCATAATAATTTCAAGAAGTGTTCCCCCTAACTGTGCACCGTTGCGAAAGTTTGTTGTTTCGAAGCACCACGTGATGATCGGGTGCGATAGATTCTAACGTTCACATACAACGGGTGTAAGCCAGATTTACACACGCGAAACACTTAGGTTGACTTGACGAGCCTAGCATGTACAGACATGGCCTCGGAACACAAGAGACCGAAAGGTCGAACATGAGTTGTATAGTGGATATGATCAACATGAAGATGTTCACCGATGATGACTAGTCCGTCTCACGTGATGATCGGACACAGCCTAGTTGACTCGGATCATGTATCACTTAGATGACTAGAGGGATGTCTATCTGAGTGGGAGTTCATAAGATGAACTTAATTATCATGAACATAGTCAAAAGGTCTTTGCAAATTATGTCGTAGCTCACGCTTTGGTTCTACTGTTTTAGATATGTTCCTAGAGAAAATTTAGTTGAAAGTTAATAGTAGCAATTATGCGGACTGGGTCCGTAAATTGAGGATTGTCCTCATTGCTACGCAGAAGGCTTATGTCCTTAATGCACCGCTCGGTGTGCTGAACCTCGAACGTCGTCTGTGGATGTTGCGAACATCTGACATACACGTTTTGATAACTACATGATAGTTCAGTAATGTTAAACGGTTTAGAATTGAGGCACGAAGACAATTTGAACGTCATGAACATATGAGATGTTCCAAGGGCTGAAACTGGGATTTCAGGCTCGTGCCCACGTCAATAGGTATGAGACCTCCTACGAGTTTCTTAGCCTGCAAACTAAGGGAGAAAAGCTCAATCGTTGAGCTTGTGCTCAGATTGTCTGAGTACAACAATCACTTGAACCAAGTGGGAGTTAATCTTCCAGATGAGATAGTGATGTTTCTCCAAAGTCATTGCCACCAAGCTGCTAGAGCTTCGTGATGAACTATAACATATCGTGGATACATATGATGATCCTTGAAATATTTGCGATGTTTGGCCTTGTGAAAATAGAAATCAAGAAGGAGCATCAATTGTTGATGGTTAGTGAAACCACTAGTTTCAAGAAGGGCAAGGGCAAGAAGGGATACTTCATGAAATGGCAAATCAGTTGCTGCTCTAGTGAAGAAACCCAAGGTTGAAACCAAACCCGAGACTAAGTGCTTCTGTAATGAGGGGAACGGTCACTGAAGCAGGACTACCCTAGATACTTGGTAGATGAGAAGGCTGGCAAGGTTGATAGAAGTATATTGGATATACATTATATTAATGTGTACTTTACTAGTACTCCTAGTAGCACCAGGGTATTAGATACCGGCTCGGTTGCTAAGTGTTGGTAACTCGAAATAAAAGCTGCGGAATAAATGGAGACTAGCTAAAGGTGAGATGACGATATGTGTTGGAAGTGTTTCCAAGCTTGATGTGATCAAGCATCGCATACTCCCTCTACCATCGAGATTGGTGTTAAACCTAAATAATTGTTATTTGGTGTTTGCATTGTGCATAGACATGATTGGATTGTGTCTATCACAATACGGTTACTCACTTAAGGAGAATAATGGTTACTCTATTTATTTGAATAATACCTTCAATGGTCTTGCACCTAAAATGGGTTTATTGAATCTCGATCGTGGTGATACACATGTTCGTGCCAAAAGATATAAGATAGTAATGATAGTACCACATACTTGTGGCACCGCCATTTGAGTCATATTGGTATAAAACGCATGAAGAAGCTCCATATTGATGGATCTTTGGACTCACTCGTTTTGAAAAGTTTGAGACATGCGAACCATGTCTATTGGTATGTACGCATGAAGAAACTCCATGCAGATGGATCGTTTGGACTCACTTGATTTTGAATCACTTGAGACATGCAAATCATACCACATGGGCAAGATGACTTAAAGGACTCGTTTTCAGTAAGATGGAACAAGAAAGCAACTTGTTGGAAGTAACACATTTTGATGTGTGCAGTCCAACGAGTCTTTGAGGCATCTTGATGGATATCGTTATGTTCTTACTTCACAGATGATTTGAGTAGATGTTGAGTATATTTACTTGATGAAACACAAGTCTGAATTATTGAAAGGTTCAAGTAATTTCAGAGTGAAGTTGAAGATCTTCGTGACAAGAGGATAAAATATCTATGATATGATCACAGAGATGAATATCTGAGTTGCGAGTTTGGTACACAATTGAGACATTGTGGAAATTGTTTCACAACTAACACACTTTGGAACACCATAGTGTGATGGTGTGTCCGAACATCATAGATGCACCCTATTGGATATGGGGCATACCATGATGTCTTTTATCGAATTACCACTATCGTTCATGGGTTAGGCATTAGAGACAACCGCATTCACTTTAAATAGGGCACCACGTAATTCGGTTGAGATGACACCGTATGAACTATGGTTTAGAGAAACCTAAGCTGTCGTTTCTTGAAAGTTTGGGGCTGCGACGCTTATGTGAAAAAGTTTCATCCTGATAAGCTCGAACCCAAAGCGGATAAATACATCTTCATAGGACACCCAAAACAGTTGGGTATACCTCCTATTTCAGATCCGGAAGCAAAAGTGATTGTTTCTAGAAAGCGGGTCCTTTCTCGAGGAAAAGTTTCTCTCGAAAGAGTTGAGTGGGAGGATGGTGGAGAGTTGATGAGGTTGTTGAACCATCACTTCAACTAGTGTGTAGCAGGGCACAGGAAGTTGTTCCTGTGGCACCTACACCAATTGAAGTAGAAGCTTATGATAGTGATCATGAAACTTCGGATCAAGTCACTGCCAAACCTCGTGGGTCGACAAGGATGCGTACTGCTTCAGAGTGGTACGTAATCCTGTCTTTGAGGTCATGATGCTAGACAACAATGAACCTACGAGCTATGGAGAAGCGATGGTGGGCCCGGATTCCGACGAATGGCTCGAGGCCATAAAATCTGAGAGAGGATCCATGTATGAAAACAAAGTGTAGACTTTGGAAGAACTACTCGATGGTCGTAAGGCTGTTGAGTACATATGGATTTTAAAAGGAAGACGTACAATGATGGTAAGTGTCACCATTAAGAAAGCTCGACTTGTCGCTAAGATGTTTTCCGACAAGTTCAAGGAGTTGACTACGATGAGACTTTCTCACTCGTAGCGATGCTAAGAGTCTGTTGGAGTTATGTTAGCAGTTACTGCATTATTTATGAAATCTTGCAAATAGGATTTAAAACATTGTTTCCTCGACGATTTTCTTGAGGAAAGATTGTATGTGATACAACCAGAAGGTTTTGTCAATCCTAAAAGATGCTAACAAGTATGCAAAGCTCCAGCAATCCTTCTAAGGATTGGAGTAAGCATCTCGGAGTTGGAATATATGCTTTGATGAGATAATCAAAGATTTTGGGTTTATAAAAAGTTTATGAGAAACTTGTATTTCCAAAGAAGTGAGTGGGAGCACTATAGAATTTCTGATGAGTATATGTTATTAACATATTGTTGATCAGAAATGATGTAGAATTTATGGACAACATATAGGGTTATTTGAAAAGTGTGTTTCAATGGAAAACCTGGATTAAGCTACTTGAACATTGAGCATCAAGATCTATAAGGATAGATCAAAAAACGCTTAATAGTACTTTCAAATAAATACATACCGTGAAAAGATTTTGAAGGAGTTCAAAATAGATCGGCAAAGAAGGAGTTCTTGGTTGTGTTATAAGGTGTGAATATTGAGTAAGACTCAAGACATGACCACGGCAGAAGAGAGAGAAAGGACGAAGGTCGTCCCCTATGCTTCAGACGTAGGCTCTATAGTATGTTATGATGTGTACCGCACCTAAAGTGTGTCTTGCCATGAGTCAGTCAAGGGGTACAAGAGTGATCCAGGAATAGATCACAGCACAGCGGTCAAACTTATCCTTAGTAACTAGTGGACTAAGGAATTTTCTCGATTATGGACGTGGTAAAAGAGTTCGTCGTAAAACGCCGATGCAAACTTTGACACTAATACGGATTATTCTGAGTAGTAAACCGAATTCGTATAGTAGAACAGTTATTTGGAATAGCTCCAAATAGAGCGTGGTAGCTGCATCTAGGAGATGACATAGAGATTTGCAAAGCACACACGGATCTGAAAGGTTCAAATCCGTTGACTAATAACCTCTCTCACAAGCGAGATATGATCAAACCACATGGGTGTCGATTCATTACAATCACATAGTGATGTGAACTAGATTATTGACTCTAGTGCAAGTGGGAGACTGTTGGAAATATGCCCTAGAGGCAATAATAAAATGGTTATTGTTGTATTTCCTTGTTCATGATAATCGTCTATTATTCATGCTATAATTATATTGACCGGAAACCGCAATACATGTGTGAATACATAGACCACAACATGTCCCTAGTGAGCCTCTAGTTGACTAGCTCGTTGATCAACAGATGGTCATGGTTTCCGACCATGGACATTAGATGTCATTGATAACGGGATCACATCATTAGGAGAATGATGTGATGGACAAGACCCAATCCTAAGCCTAGCACAAGATCGTGTAGTTAGGTATGCTAAAGCTTTTCTAAATGTCAAGTATCTTTTCCTTAGACCATGAGATTGTGCAACTCCGGATACCGTAGGAATGCTTTGGGTGTACCAAACATCACAAGGTAACCAGGTGGCTATAAAGGTGCACTACGGGTATCTCGGAAAGTGTCATTGGGTTGGTACGAATCGAGATCATGCGATTTGTCACTCCGTGTGACGGAGAGGTATCTCTGGGCCCACTCAGTAGGACATCATCATAATGTGCACAATGTGATCAAGGAGTTGATCATGGGATGATGTGTTACGGAACGAGTAAAGAAACTTGCATAACGAGATTGAACAAGGTATCGGTATACCGACGATCGAATCTCGGGCAAGTACTATACCGGTAGACAAAGGGAATTGTATACGGGATTGATTGAATCCTTGACATCGTGGTTCATCCAATGAGATCATCGTGGAACATGTGGGAGCCAACATGGGTATCCAGATCCCGTTGTTGGTTATTGGCCGAAGAGTTCTCTCGGTCATGTCTGCATGGTTCCCGAACCCGTAGGGTCTACTGTCTACACAGTTAAGGTTCGATGACGCTAGGGTTATAGGGAATAGATATACGTGGTTACCGAATGTTGTTCGGAGTCCCGGATGAGATCCCGGACGTCACGAGGAGTTCCAGAATGGTCCGTAGGTAAATATTTATATATGGGAAGTCCTGTTTTGGTCACCGGAAAAGTTTCGGGTGCTATCGGTAACGTACCGGGACCATCGGGAGGGTCCCGGGGGTCCACCAGGTGGGGCCACCGGCCCCAGAGGGCTGCGTGGGCCAAGTGTGGGAGGGGACCAGCCCTTGGTGGGCTGGTGCGCCCCCCCCCCCCCACCAGGGCCCAAGGCGAAGAGAGAAGGGAAAAGGGGGAACCCTAGGCTCGGATGGGCCTAAGGCCCACCTAGTGGTGCGCCCCCCCCCTCTCCCCCTTGGCCGCCCCCCTAGATGAGATCTAGGGCTGGCCGCCACCCCTAGGGGTGGAAACCTAGGTGGGGGCACAGCCCCTCCCTTTCCCCTATATATAGTGGGGGTTTGGGGCTGCCATACACATGAGAACATCTCCCTCTTGGCGCAGCCCTACCCCTCTCCCTCCTCGTCTCTTGCGGTGCTTGGCGAAGCCCTGCTGGAGTGCCACGCTCCTCCATCACCACCACGCCATTGTGCTGCTGCTGGACGGAGTCTTCACCAACCTCTCCCTCTCTCCTTGCTGGATCAAGGCGTGGGAGACGTCACCGGGCTGCATGTGTGTTGAACACGGAGGTGCCGTCCGTTCGGCACTAGGATCATCGGTGATTTGGATCACGACGAGTACGACTCCATCAATCCCGTTCTCTTGAATGCTTCCGCATCGCGATCTTCAAGGGTATGAAGATGCACTCCCCTCTCTCTCGTTGCTAGTATCTCCATAGATTGATCTTGGTGATGCGTAGAAAATTTTGAATTTTTGCTACGTTCCCCAACAATGGGGTGATGAATGCTGTCTTCTCTTCATCCTCTCTTGTCATGAAGATTTGGTGGTAGCCTGAGTAGGCGTCGAGGAATGATAACAGATCACACCCGGCTGTGGAGTCAACAATCTGGTCGATGCACGGCTACAGGAAGGGGTCCTTAGGACAAGCCTTATTAATATCTGTGTAATCAATACACAGCCTCCACTTCCCATTCGCCTTGCGCACCACTACCGGATTGGCCAACCACGTCGGGTGGAGCAACCCTCTCACCAAACCTGCCGCTTCCAACTTCCTGATCTCCTCTGTGATGAACTCCTGTCTTTTCAGAGCACGCTTCGACCTTACCTTGGCCGGGCAGCGTGGGGGAAGACAGCTAGGTGGTGCTCAATCACCTCCCTGGAAACACCGGGGATGTCGTACGCTTGCCATGCAAACACGTCGACATTTGCCCGTGGGAAGGTGACGAGTGCGCCTTCCTATTTGTTGTCGAGGGTGGAGCCTATGATGAAGGCCCCTCCCGTGCCACCTCCCCAACGGGCACCTTCTTGGTATGCGGCGGCTCGGCTCTAGATCTCTTGCGCTTGTCAGCAGAGCTCTCTGGCACGTCCTCAACGGTAGCACAACACTCCGAGGAGGTGCGCTTGCTGGAGTGGGTGCGAGAGGTCTTGCCGGGCTCCTTCTTCCCTCCCAGGCCTTCAGCGGCAGGAGCAGGTGCCTTGACAGTAGCTGCTGCAACTGCTTCCCGGTAGAGTTGGTCGGCGCAGATCAGCACGTCCTTCTTGTCGGAGGGGACAGAGATGATGGTCAACGACCCGGGCATCTTTAGCATGTTGTAGGTGTAGTGTGACGCCGCCATGAACTTGGCTATTGCCGGGCCGCCGAGGATCCCGTTGTAGGGCAAGGGGATCTCGGCCACGTCGAAGACGATCCTCTCCGTCCTATAGTTCAACTCTCCTCCAAATGTCACGGGCAGTGTGACCTTTCCCTTCGGCTGGCTCCTCCCCAGATTGACCCCTTGAAACGTGCCCGTTTCCTCGAGGTCTCCATTAGGGATTTGCAAAATTTTGATCACGACAGGCGAGATCAGGTTCAGGCTGGCCCCGCCGTCAACCAACATCTTGTTCACCCTGAGGTTGCGTATCGTTGGGGAGACCAACAATGGCAAACACCCGACCGCGGTAGTGCGGTCAGGGTGATCCTCGGCGTTAAAGATGAGGCGTGTTGGACCACTTTAGCGGCTTCTGAGCGTCGAACGACGGCTTTGCTGTTGTAATCTCACGCGCTCACTGCTTGAGCTGGCGGTGAGAGGTATGCAGCGAGGCGCCGCCATCGACGCACATGGCCTTCATAGCCTTCTGGAACCCTTGCTCACCAGACTCATCGTCCTCGTCGTGATCATCGTCTTCTTGTTTCTTGTCGCGGCCCTGGGCGGGCCTCTCTTACTGGTTGTCCTTGCCGGGGCGGCCTCCTTGGCCGCCACGCTTCTTGTCCCACCTTTCGTACTCAGCCTTTTGCTTCTCAGCAAGCAGCTCGACTTGTCGGCAGTTCTGGAGGTCGTGGCCCTTGGTGCGGTGGATCTTGCAGTATTGCTTGCCGGAGCTTCCTGGCTTGTCAGTAGCCGCCAGGGCCCAGCAGGCGGCGCACCCGGAAATCTCCTTGTCAGGGACGTCTGCCTTGACCTTCTTGCCGGCACCGTTATCGTCAGATCCCTCAATGGCAAGCACGGCCTTGCCTTTGCGTTTCCTGTTGCAACGCCGGCTCTTCTTCGTCGGGGTGTCGGCGTCTTCATCGGTAGAGTCGGTTTCTGCACTGGCATCTTCGCCGGGGGTAATTCCTTCCCTCTTTAGCTCGGGCGCACCTATCGACCAGAACGTAGAGCTCGGCCACATCCTTAACCTTGGTCATCACCAGCTCCTCGCGCATCTTGCGATTGCGCACGTTCTGGTGGAACACGCTAATCACAGCGGCGGGATGAACGTCGGGGATGTTGTACTGCACCCGGTTGAATCTCTGGATGTACTTGCGCAGGGTCTCCCCTTCCTTTTGGGGAATGATATGCAGATCACTTGCCTGGCCATGAGCTTGGTGGCCTCCTGTGAAGGCGCCAACAAACTCATGGCACAGATCTGACCAAGAAGAAATGGAATCCACCGGCAAGTGCATCAACCAAGACATCACATTGGGCTTGAGCGCCAGCGGGAAATAGTTGGCAAGCACCTTGTCATCGTACACCTTGTAGATGCTGAGGAACTCGAACGGATGGGTCTTGCCAGTGTACTTCTCGCCGACGTCCGGCTTGAACATGCGGTGGGACGGCCACTGGAACTGCCTCAGCTCACGGGTAAAAGCCGGGCAGCCCACCTCGTAAGGTAGGCCGCCTGGGCCCCCCGGTACCGGGTGGTCCATAGCGGGTCCCGCCCACTTGTCCGACTGGCGGCGCGTTTCACGCCGGCGCTCGACGGTGGTTCGAGCGTCTTTGTGAGCTCGCTCCCGAAGGACCTAGCGCTGGTCGCGGAGGGTCCGCGGGTCGGACGATGCTATGGAGATGTTATCACAAGCGTCGTCGCGACGGGCCGACGCCCGCGGCGGCTGGCGAGGAGGAGGAGAGTGAACCGTGGCCGTAGCTCCCACGGTCCTCCCAGCGCCAGCATGTGGTGGCTCAGTGGAGCGTCGACCCGAGGGCCCCGCCGGCAGCGGATCATCTTTGTTTGCGACGGCGACGAGGCTCCGGATGGTGGCCCTCCACTCGTCGAGCTTCTCCACAGCAGGAGGGAAGTCGAGGAGCAGCTGTGCGCGTGCCAAAGCTTCCGCTGGCGTGGGCGGCGGCGACATCTGCGTGGATTGCGGCGCGCTTCGACTTCTAACTATGTTAGAAGGAGCTCTGTCACGACCCAGCAGATGCGTGCCATTTTCACCAGCGCTTCGGCGAGCGTGTTGAACCCCTTCATCTTGCCGATGACGCACAGGGCTCTTCCCACGGCGGTGCCCAGGGTCACCAACGTGGTGACGCTGCTCGGCGCGCACACCATGGGAAGAATGCGCGGTGGTCGCCGGTGTAGGCGTCCTGGAGGTCGCCGCGCCGCCCGGAGTCGGCACAACGACGCCCCTGGAGGGCCCCGCGCCGCCTGCGGGGGGCCCAGCTCTGTCTTTGGATCCGGCGACGTGTAGCCGGTCGTCTGGCGCGCGAACGACGCCGCTCACCAGGCTCCAACTGCCTAGGCGATGCTGGTGCTCGCGGGCCGCAACCTGGGTCCTGTCTGCGACCGGTCCGATGCTCGTTCGCACCGGCACGGGTCGTTCGGCTCCCAACGAGTCGACCGTCGTGGCCATCTTCTTCTTAGGGGCCATGGCGATGAAGAACTGCTAGGCTGACTACTAGACCAGATTCTCACAACTGCGCGCCCGGTATGTCGTGTGGAACAACACCTATGGGATCACAAGAATCCCTACTACGGTTGCCGGGGCGCAGGGTTGCGAGGAGAGCAAGGCTAGTGGACAGCACAAGGATCGTTTACCCAGGTTCGGGCCGCGAGGATGCGTAAAACCCTACTCCTGCTTTGGTGGGTGTATTTCTGAGAGTTTTTGAGCTCTTGAACTAGCTGTGGTCAGCGCGTGGTTCGAAAGAGCCGAATCCCCCTTCAGTATGCCATGGGCCTCCTTTTATAGTTGAAAGGGGCTGCCACAGTGACACACAGGAGGTGGAAAGGCGTACAGTGCCCTGAGCTTATCGCTCGTATTACAGGACAAGACGCATTTAATGCGTGGCTTAGGTGTCCCCTCGCTTTATCAGGGACGGGGTGAGGCCCTTCCCCTCCGTCGCCGCTCCTCCTCGCTTCGACACGCAACCCGGCCAATGATGCATGCGGTGCCATGTAGGCAGACAGGCAGCTGGGTGGCACGGTGGTAGAGCCTTCACGAAGATCTGCATGCCGCCACGCAGGCGCTTGATGAGTTGTCCTGGGAGCTGCATGTTGCCACACAGGTGCCCGCCCAGCTGGTTGGGCTGGCAGCTGCATGGGAACGGTGGTGGAAGCTTGGTTGGCGCGGGTTTGGCGGTGGCCTCGCCGGCGTCTTTGGCGAGGGCCTTGCCGGGTGGCCCGGCAAGGGTCTTTGCCGTGGCGTGCTGTCGTCCCCGGCAAGGATCTTGCCGGGGGTCTGGTGGCCTTCCTTGACAAGGATCTTGCCGAGAATCGTCGTCTTCTAACCCTCATCTGATCTTGAATATGTCTTCACAAAGATCTGCATGCCACCACAGAGGTGCCTCTCCGAGCCCTGGCCCCACGCTGATGATGGCGCTGGGGGCCGTGGGCTCAAGGTGGTTTCGCTCACATTGGTGCGGGCGAGTTGTCCCGGCAAGGGTCTTGTCGGGGCCGCTGAGGCCGTCCGGCAAGGGTCTTGCCGGGGGAACCTACTTCGTCCCTCTGCTCTTTGTGGTCTTGGCATTGGCGTTGCTTTGATTTTCTGTGGCTTCGGCCTTACCTTGGCTCACCTCCCATGTTCTTCTTGGTGTGGTCGTGGGCGCGGCTCTGACTGCCCGTGCACAGGTAAAGGGGTACAAAAGCGTGCCCCTCTTTTTGTACACCGACAAGAGCGAAGAACAAAAGGAGGAAGAGCAGATTAGCTACCCGTGCCCACCTTCTAATGAGAGTAACTATTCAACTCATACATTGTTTAATTTCCCTTCGTTCTTACCGAAGGATGAATGCCATGATAATTGCTATGATCCCGTTGATTCTTTTGAAATATCCCTTTTTGATGAACTTGATGCTTGCTATGCTTGTGGCCAAGATGCCAATATGAATTATGCTTATAGAGATGAACTTGCTATAGTTCCTTATATTAAGAATGACATTGTTGCTATTGAACCCACACATGATAATCCTATTATCTTTTTGAATTCTCCCAACTACACTATATCGGAGAAGTTTGCTCTTGTTAAGGATTATGTTGATGGGTTGCATTTTACCATTGCACATGATGATTTTGATGAATGTAATATGCATGTGCTTGCTGCTCCTACTTTCAATTATTATGAGAGAGGAACTATATCTCCACCTCTCTATGTTTACAACACGATAAAATTGCAAGAAACTTCTTATGCTATGTATTGGCCTTTACTTGATGTTCATGAATTGTTCTTGTATGACATGCTGATGCATAGGAAGAGAGTTACACTTCATCATTGCTTGATATGTTTTTCTTTGTGCTCACTACTAAATGCTAAATCATTGTTGATTCAAATTGGCTTTGATATACCTTGGGATCCGGGTGGATCCATTACTTGAGCACTTTATGCCTAGCTTAATGGCTTTAAAGAAAGCGCTGCCAGGGACACAACCGAAAGTTTTAGAGAGTCATGTATTTCTATTGAGTGCTTTTATATAGTTTAAAAACAAAAAATATAGAGGGGAACATAAAACTTCACAAAAATAAAAGTGAAAGTGAGAAAGACGAACACATTTGAAGTGGGAGACGTCCTTGAACTTTGTTCATGCTCACGGAAACTTTGTGAATCTTAATTACAGAAACTTTTCAACAAAAATAATTATCCCCTTGTACAATTCCATTGTATTATAAAAATAATGTGCCAAGGTTTGCCTTTAGGATGATTAAATTGTTTATTGGTTTGCGCGGTGCAAAACAGAAACTTTGGTTGTAGTGCGATTTTACATTTTTTTAGTGGAACGGCAAACAGTTCTGAAAATTTTTGCACTGTATTGCTATACAAAATGTTTATTTTTCCTAATTTTTTCAGAATTTTTGGAGTACAAGAAGTATGGTAGATGTTAAGATTGCTACAAACTGTCATGTTTAAGACATGTTCTGTTTCTGATGCATCATTTTGCTTGTTTTGATGAAACTATCGATTTTATCGGTGCTATAAGCCATGGAAAAGTTATATTACAGTAGTTACAATGCAAAAACAAAATATTAATTGCTTTGCAGCAGTACTTAGAGTAGTGATTTTCTTTATTATACTAACGGATTTTACCGAGTTTTGTTGAGTTTTGTGTGGATGAAGTGATCAAGGATCGAGGAGGTCTCGATATAAGGAGAAGGACGAGAGGCAAGAGCTCAAGCTTGGGGATGACCAAGGCACCCCAAGTAAATATTCAAGGAGACTCAAGCGTCTAAGCTTGGGGATGCCCCGGAAGGCATCCCATCTTTCTTCAACAAGTATCGGTATGTTTTTGGTTTCGTTTCATTCGTGTGATATGTGCAAATCTTGGAGCGTCTTTTGCTTTTAGTTTTCATTTTCCTTTTATGCACCATGCTGGTATGAGATAGTCCATGGTTGATTTATAGAATTCTCATTGCACTTCACTTATATCTTTTTGAGTGTGGCTTTATAGAATGCTTCATGTGCTTCACTTATATCATTTGAAGTTTGGATTGCCTGTTTCTCTTCACATAGAAAACCGTTATTTGAAGAATGCTCTATTGCTTCACTTATATTTGTTAGAGCATGATCTTTTGTAGAAAGAATTAAACTCTCATGCTTCACTTATGTCTATTTAGAGAGTCAACAGGAATTGGCCAATTGCATGGTTAGTCATAAAATCCTACATAAAACTTATGGATCACTGGATATGATATGTTTGATTCCTTGCAATAGTTTTGCGATATAGAGATGGAATATGTGGGAGGTACTAGTAAATGGTTGTGTTTAGTAAGAATATTGGTGTTAAGGTTTGTGATTCCCGAAGCATGCATGTATAGTCTCTCGTTATGCTATGAAGTTGGAGCATGATTTATTATTGATTGTCTTCCTTATGAGTGGCGGTCGGGGACGAGCGATGGTCTTCTCCTACCAATCTATCCCCCTAGAGGCATGCGTAGTAGTACTTTGCTTTGAGGGCTAATAAAATTTTGCAATAAGTATATGAGTTATTTATGACTAATGTGAGTCCATGGATTATACGCACTCTACCTTTCCGCAATTTGCTAGCCTCTACGGTACCGTGCATTGCCCTTTCTCACATCAAGACGTGGTGCAAACTTTGCAGGTGCATCCAAACCCCGTGATATGATACGCTCTATCACACATAAGCCTTATTATATCTTCCTCAAAACAGCCACCATACCTACCTATTATGGCTTTATCACGGCCATTCCGAGATATATTGCCATGCAACTTCCACCGCTTCCGTTTGATGACTTGAGCATTCATTATCATATTGCTTTGCATGATCATATAGCTGACATAGTAGTTGTGGCTCAGCCACCGTTCATCATTTTTCATACATGTTATGCTAGATCATTTCACATCCTGGTACATTGCCAGAGGCATTCATATAGAGTCATATTTCATCATAGGTATCGAGTTGTAATTTTTATTTCTTTTGAGGTATAAGTAAATAGAAGTGTGATGATCATCATTATTCATTTTTAGAGCAGTGCCCCAGTGAGGAAGGAGACTATGATTCCCCCACAAGTCGGGATGAGACTCCGGACAATGAGAAAAAAAGAAAAAAAAAGGAAAAAAAGAAAGAATAAATAAACAAAGAGAGAAGGGGCATTGTTAGTATCCTTTACCACACTTGTGCTCAAAGTAGCACCATGTTTTTCATATGGAGAGTCTCTTATGTTGTCACTTTCATATACTAGTGGGAATTTTTCATTATAGGATTAGATGCACACCCACTTAGTTTTCATATTGAGCTTTCATACACTTATAGCTCTTAGTGCATTCGTTGCATGGCAATCCCTACTCCTCGCGTTGATATCAATTGATGAGCATCTCCATAGCCCGTTGGTTAGCCGCGTCGATGTGAGACTTTCTTACTTTTTTGTCTTCTCTATATTTACCCCTATCATCATACTCTATTCCACCCATAGTGCTATATCCATGGCTTGCGCTCATGTATTGCGTGAGGGTTGAAAAAGCTGAAGAGCGTTAAAAAGTATGAACCAATTGCTCGGCTTGTCATCGGGGTTGTGCATGATAAATACTTTTTGTTAAGAAGACAGAGCATGACAAGATTATATGATTTTGTAGGGATAGCTTTCTTTACCGTTGATATTTTGAAAGACATCATTGTTTGTTGGGATGCCTGAGTATTGATTTCTTTATGTCAAATTATAGACTATTGTTCTGAATCACTTATGTCTTAATATTCATGCCATGGCTAGATATATGATCACGTTTATGCTAGGTAGCATTCCACATCAAAAGTTATCTTTTTTATCATTTACCCTCTCGAGGACGAGCAGGAATTAAGCTTGGGGATGCTAATACGTCAACGTCGTATCTATAATTTTTGATTGTTTCATGTCAATATTATACAACGTTTACATACTTTTGGCAACTTTTTATATGATTTATTGGACTAACCTATTGATCCAGTGCCTAGTGCCAATTCCTGTTTTTTATATCGCAGAAAATCCATATCAAACGAAGTCCAAATGCAATAAAATTTCACGGAAAATTATTTTGGAATATATGTGATATTTGGGAGTTGGAATCACCGCAAACGGAGGCCCACACAGCCACCAAGACACCAGGGCGCGCCAGAGGCCCCCGGCGCGTGGCGGTGGGTTGTTCCCTCCTCGAACGTCGGTTGGAGCTCTACTTCGGGCGCAAGGAAGCTTATATCCAGAAAAAAAATCATGTTAAAATCTCAGCGCAATCGGAGTTACGGATCTCCCGGAATATAAGAAACGGTTTTCGACCAGACCAGGAGAGCGCGAAACAGAAGAGAACAGAGAGGGAGATCCAATCTCGAAGGGGTGGGACCATGGACCAGAGGGGGAACTCTCCTCCCATTTAGGGGGGAGGCCAAGGAAGAAGAAGAAGGAAGGGGCTCTCTCTCCCCCTCTCTCCCGGTGGTGCCGGAGTGCCGCGGGGCAAGTATCGTTATGGCGATCTACATCAACAATCTTGCTACCGTCAACACCAACTCTCACCCCCTCTATGCAGCGGTGTAACACCCCTTCTCCCCGCTGTAATCTCTACTTAAACATGGTGCTCAACTGAAGGAAATATGCCCTAGAGGCAATAATAAAGTTATTATTTATTTCCTTATTTCATGATAAATGTTTATTATTCATGCTAGAATTGTATTAACCGGAAACATAATACATGTGTGAATACATAGACAAATAGAGTGTCACTAGTATGCCTCTACTTGACTAGCTCATTTATCAAAGATGGTTAAGTTTCCTAACCATAGACATGAGTTGTCATTTGATAAACGGGATCACATTATTAGGAGAATGATGTGATTGACTTGACCCTTTCCGTTAGCTTAGCACTTGATCGTTTTAGTTTACTGTTATTGCTTTCTTCATGACTTATACATGTTCCTATGACTATGAGATTATGCAACTCCCGATTACCGGATGAACACTTTGTGCGCTACCAAACGTCACAACGTAACTTGGTGATTATAAAGGTGCTCTACAGGTGTCTCCGATGGTACTTGTTGAGTTGGCATAGATCGAGATTAGGATTTGTCACTCCGATTGTCGGAGAGGTATCTCTGGGCCCTCTCGGTATTGCACATCACTATAAGCCTTGCAAGCAATGTGACTAATGAGTTAGTTGTGGGCTGATGCATTACGGAACGAGTAAAGATACTTGCCGGTAACGAGATTGAGCTAGGTATGAGGATACCAACGATCGAATCTCAGGCAAGTAACATACCGACGACAAAGGGAAAAACGTACGTTGTTATGTGGTTTGACCGATAAAGATCTTCGTAGAATATGTAGGAACCAATATGAGCATCCAGGTTCCGTTATTGGTTATTGACCGGAGACGTGTCTCGGTCATGTCTACATAGTTCTCGAACCCGTAGGGTCCGCACGCTTAACGTTCGGTGACGATCGGTATTATGAGTTTATGTGATTTGATGTACCGAAGGTAGTTTAGCGTCCTGGATGTGATCACGGACATGGCGAGGAGTCTCGAAATGGTCAAGACGTAAAGATTGATATATTGGACGGCTATATTCGGACATAGGAAGTGTTTCGGGTGGTTTTGGAGAAAACCAGAGTGCCGGAGGGGTTACCGGAACCCCAAGAGGAAGCATTGGGCCTTAGTGGGCCTGAGGGGAGAGAGAGGGCAGCAGCCCAGGAGGTGGCACGCCCCCTCCCATGAGGAGTCCGAATTGGACTAGGGGAGGGGGGCGCGGCCCCTCTTTCCCTCTCCCTCTCCCTCTCTTTCCTTCCCCCTTCCCTCTTCCTTGTTGGACTAGGAAAGGGGCGTCCTACTCCTACTAGGAGGAGGACTCCCCCCTCCTTGGCGCACCCCAAGGGCCGGCCGGCCTCCCCCCTTGCTCCTTTATATACGTGGGCGGGGGGCACCCTAGAACACACAAGTTGATTATTCCAAGCCGTGTGCGGTGCCCCCTCCACCATAATCCACCTCGATCATATAGTAGCGGTGCTTAGGTGAAGCCCTGCGTCGGTAGCAACATCATCACCGTCATCACGCCTTCGTGCTGACGGAACTCTCCCACGAAGCTCTGCTGGATCAGAGTTCGTGGGACGTCATCAAGCTGAACGTGTGCTGAACTCGGAGGTGCCATGCATTCGGAACTTGGATCGGTCGGATCGTGAAGACGTACGACTATATCAACCGCGTTCTCATAACGCTTCCACTTACAGTCTACGAGGGTACGTGAACAACACTCTCCCCTCTCGTTGCTATGCATCACCATGATCTTGCGTGTGCATAAGAAATTTTTTGAAATTACTACGTTCCCCAACAGTGGTATCAGAGCTAGGTCTATGCGTAGATGTTATATGCACGAGTAGAGCGCAAAGAGTTGTGGGCGATAATAGTCATACTGCTTACCAGCATGTCATACTTTGATTCGGGGGTATTGTTGGATGAAGTGGCTCAGACCGACATTACGCGTACGCTTACGCAAGACTGGTTCTACCAACGTGCTTCGCACATAGGTGGCTAGTGAGTGTCTGTTTCTCCAACTTTAATTTAATTAAGTGTGACTATGCCTGGTCCTTGTTGAAGGTTAAAACAGCACACTTGACAAAAAATCGGTGTGGTTTTGATGCGTAGGTAACAACGGTTCTTGCTAAACCCGTAACAGCCACGTAAAACTTGCAACAACAAAGTAGAGGACGTCTAACTTGTTTTTGCAGGGCATGTTGTGATGTGATATGGTCAAGGGGATCTATCGTAGTCCTTTCGATAAGTAAGAGTGTCGAACCCAACGAGGAGCAGAAGGAAATGATAAGTGGTTTTCAGTAAGGTTTTCTCTGCAAGCACTGAAATAGTAGGTGATAGATAGTTTTGTGATAAGATAAATAGTAGCGAGCAAAAAGTAAATAAAGTAAATAAAGTGCAGCAAGGTGGCCCAATCCTTTATGTAGCAAAGGATAAGCCTGGACAAATTCTAATAATGAAGAAGGAGCTCCCAAGGACACATTGGGAATTATCGTCAAGCTAGTTTTCATCACGTTCATAAGATTCGCGTTCGGTACTTTGATAATTTGATATGTGGGTGGACCGGTACTTGGGTACTGCCCTAACTCGGACAAGCATCCCACTTATGATTAACCCCTATTGCAAGCATCCGCAACTACAAAAAGGAGTATTAAGGTAAACCTAACCATAGCATTAAACATATGGGTCCATATATATCAACCCCTAACGAAGCAACGCATAAACTAGGGTTTAAGCTTCTGTCACTCTAGCAACCCATCATCTACTTATTACTTCCCCATGCCTTCCTCTAGGCCCAAATAATGGTGAAGTGTCATGTAGTCAACGTTCACATAACACCACTAGAGGAAAGACAACATACATCTCATCAAAATATCGAACGAATATCAAATTCACATGACTACTAATAGCAAGACTTCACCCATGTCCTCAGGAACAAACGTATCTACTCACAAAGCATATTCATGTTCATAATCAGAGGAGTAATAATATGCATAAAGGATCTGAACATATGATCTTCCACCAAGTAAACCAAATAGCATCAACTACAAGGAGTAATCAACACTATAGCAACCCACAGGTACCAATTTGTGGTTTTGATACAAGATTGGATACAAGAGATGAACTAGGGTTTTGAGAGGAGATGGTGTTGGTGAAGATGTTGATGGAGATTGACCCCCTCTCGATGAGAGGATCGTTAGTGATGACGTTGGTGATGATTTCCCCTCCGGGAAGTATCCCCGGCGAACAGCTCCGCCATGAGCCCTAGATTGATTCCGCCAAGGTTCACCTCGTGGCGGCGGAGTTTCGTCCGTAAGCTTGCCCACGATTGTTTCTGTGGTAAAAGTGATGATATAGCGAGAAGATGGGCCGGAGGCTCACGGGGGCCCAGGAGATAGGGGTCGCGCCTCACGAGGGTGCGCCCTCATGTCTCTGGACAGGTGTGGGCCCCTGGCCTATTTCTTTCGCTCATAAATTCTTATTAAATGCAAAAGTTGTTTCGTGGAGTTTCAGGACTTTTGGAGTTGTGCAGTAATAGGTTTCAACGTTTGCTCCTTTTCCACCAGAATTCCGCCGCAAGCATTCCCCTCTTCATGGTAAACCTTGTAAAATAAGAGAGAATGGCCATAACTATTGAGATATAATGTGTAATAACAGCCCATAATGTAATAAATATTGATATAAAAGCATGATGCAAAATGGACGTATCAACTCCCCCAAGCTTAGACCTCGCTTGTCCTCAAGCGGAAGCCGAAATCGAAAAATATGTCCACATGTTTAGAGATAGAGGTGTCGATAAAAACAAAATACGGACATGAGGGCATCATGATCATTCTAATAACAGCAACATATATAGATTTTGTCATATGATTTCCTATGCTCAAGTAATAACCAATTCACAACGTCAAGTATGGTTCAAAAACTTCATTGGGAACTAACAAACTATAATCTCAGTCACTGAAGCAATTGCAATTTATCGTAACGTCAGAAAGAGTCAATAATAGAGCTTTTCAGCAAGCTCACATACTCAACTATCTCGTAGTCTCTTACAATTATTAACACTCACGCAATACTTGTGGTTATAGAGTTCTAGCCGGACACTGAGAAAGATAGGGGCTTATTGTGTTGCCTCCCAACGTATTTACCTTTAGGTAATGTCAACAATAATAGCCTATGCCAACTTACATCCAATTGGATATATGTATCATGATCTTTCAAACACGAAGGGCTTGCCAAAGGATAAAATGAAAAAGGGAAAGGTGAGCATCACCTTGACTCAGGCATAAAGTAAAGCATAAAATGAAAGATAGGCCCTTCGCAGAGGGAAGCAGAGGTTGTCATGCGCGTTTAGGGTTGATGCACGAAATCTTAATGCACAAGAATGTCACTTTATATTGCCCCTTGTATGTGGACCTTTATTATGCAGTCCGTTGCTTTTATTACTTCCACAACAAGTTCGTACAAAGCTTATTTTCTCTACACTAATAAGTCATACATATTTAGAGAGAAATTTTTATTGCTTGCACCGATGACAACTTACTTGCAGGATCTTACTCAATCCATAGATAGGTATGGTGGACTCTCATGGCAAAACTGGGTTTAAGGATATTTGGAAGCACAAGTAGTATTTCTACTTGGTGCAAGGAATTTGGCTAGCATGAGGGGGAAAAGCAAGCTCAACATGTTTGAAGGTCAATGACAATATATTTTAACTGAGATGTCAGAAAACATAAACCATTACGTTGTCTTCCTTGTCCAACATCAACTCTTTTAGCATGTCATACTTAATGAGTGCTTCACAACCGTAAAAGATGTCCAAGGTAATATATTTATATGTGAACCCCTCTTTCCTTATCACTTCCTATTAATTGCAACGATGACCAAGGCTACGTTCATCAACTCTAAACAATTTTTATGCCTCATACTTTCTATGTGTGAAGTTATCACTATCCATAAGATCAATATGAACTCTTTTGTTCTTTCTATTTTCTCAAGATCATAGCAACATAGCAAAGCCCTTGACTCAACACTAATCTTTATTATAGATAGCACACGGACTCGACATGTAAAGAGATCACAATGCAAAACTCAAAACTACTTGATATCAAAAACTTCAATCTACTAGATCAAGATACTACTAAAAGGATTGAACTATAAAGCAATAAAGATAGGAGTGTGATGGTGATACGATACCGGGGCACCTCCCCCAAGCTTGGCAGTTGAAAAGGGGAGTGACCATACCCATATGATTATTTATTAGGAGGTGGTGAAGTAGAAGTTGTTGATGATGTAGGCTTGTCGTCCGTCTTCCAAGGCATCTGCTCTCCATCATAAAAAGGATGATCGAGTCTCCGGGATCCTTAAATCTGCAGCCAAACTCATTCGCTTGAATCTATATTCATACTCACAGTTCTGGTTTTGCAGGTCATAAATCTGGGCTTGGAGGTGCTCGATTTTCTCTTGGAGCTTGAAGATGGTCTCCCCAATGACTTTGGCGTCCAGCTTGTGGTTGTTGGTGAACTCCGTGATCATCATCTGGTTGGCATTGAGTCCACGCTCCACCATCCCTTGACACTTGAAAACTTCTTGCTCCACGGCTTCGAGCTTTGTCTCCATGCTCCCAAAGACGCCTTTGGTCCCTCCACATCGCGGATGTGCATCACCCCTCACGCATCTCAATGGTTTGAGGGTGATGCAGCACCTCCGCGAGATAGGGGTTGATAACCCTCTCGAAAAACTTGTCCTTGGGAGCGCTTGGAGACGACATGATGCTCTAGATCTGAAACAGAAACAGCTCAAAATGAAAACAGAGGATATTCGCGTGATACGGTGGTCAAAACCTTCGGGAGTATATATAATGAATTTTTACTGACCAAAATACGTAACAAACAAGAAAACGGAGTCCGGGAGGCACACGAGGTGCCCACGAGACAGGCGTGCCCTCACGGGGCGCGGCCTCCTCTCTCATGGGAGCCTCGTATCCCTTTCGGACTACTTCTTTCTTCCTAAAATTCTTAAATAATCCAAAACTGATAAAAATTGCCATTAGAGTTGTTTTGGAGTCGGTTTACTTACCGTACCACGTACCTATGCCTTTTCGGAGTCTGGAACGTTCTGGAAAGTGTCTCTTATGTATTCCTCGGGGGTTATGGTTTCAATAATATTAGTTTCAACATTGATAGGATTACCTGAAATATAATGTTTAATTCTTTGACCATTCACCACCCTCGGATTTGTGCCTTCGAAGTTATTGATTTTTATAGCACCAGAATGATAGACCTCCTCGATAACGTAGGGACCTTCCCATTTTGAGAGAAGTTTTCCTGCAAAAAATCTTAAACGAGAGTTGAATAATAACACATAATCTCCTATGTTAAACTCACGCTTTTGTATCCTCTTATCATGCCAGCGTTTGACTTTTTCTTTGAAAAGCTTGGCATTCTCATAGGCTTGGGTTCTCCATTCATCAAGCGAGCTAATATCAAACAAACTCTTCTCACAGGCAAGTTTGAAGTCATAATTGAGCTCTTTAATAGTCCAGTATGCTTTATGTTCAAATTCGAGAGGTAAATGACATGCTTTTCCATAAACCATCTTATAAGGAGACATACCCATAGGATTTTTGTATGCAGTTCTATAGGCCCATAATGCATCATCAAGTTTTTTGGACCAATTCTTTCTAGATCTATCCACAGTCTTTTGCAAAATTAATTTGAGCTCTCTATTGCTCAACTCTACCTGACCACTAGACTGCGGATGATAAGGAGATGCTATTCTATGATTAACATCATACTTAGCGAGCATCTTACGGAAAGCACCATGAATAAAGTGTGAACCACCATCAGTCATAAGATATCTAGGGACTCCAAACCTCGGAAAAATAACTTCTTTAAGCATTTTAATAGAAGTGTTATGATCAGCACTACTAGTTGGAATAGCTTCTACCCACTTAGTAACGTAATCAACAGCAACTAAAATATGTGTATAACCATTGGAGGCAGGAAAAGGTCCCATGTAATCAAAACCCCAAACATCAAACGGTTCAATAACAAGAGAATAATTCATAGGCATTTCTTGACGACTACTAATGTTACCTATTCTTTGACATTCATCACAAGATAAGACAAACTTACGAGCATCTTTGAAGAGAGTAGGCCAATAAAAACCAGATTGTAGTACCTTGTGTGCAGTTCTATCTCCAGCGTGGTGTCCTCCATAGGATTCAGAGTGACACTTGCGTAGGATTTGTTCCTGTTCATGCTCAGGCACACAACATCTAATAATACCATCTACTCCTTTATAAAGATGTGGATCATCCCAGTAGTAATGCCTTAAATCATAAAAGAACTTTTTCTTTTGTTGGTATGTGAAACTAGGTGGTATATATTTAGCAACAATGTAATTAGCATAATCAGCATACCAAGGAGCAGTACGAGAAGCATTGACAACCACTAATTGTTCATCAGGAAAGCTATCATTAATAGGCAGTGGGTCATCAAGAACATTCTCTAACCTAGACAAGTTGTCTCCAACGGGGTTCTCAGCTCCCTTTCTATCAATAATATGCAAGTCAAATTCTTGGAGCAAGAGAACCCATAAATGAGTCTAGGCTTAGCATATTTCTTTTCCATAAGATATTTAATAACAGCATGATCAGTGTGAATAGTAACTTTGGAATCGACAATATAAGGTCTAAACTTATCACATGCAAACACAACTGCTAAGAACTCTTTTTCAGTAGTAGCATAATTTCTCTAGGTAGTATCAAGAGTCTTACTAGCATACTGGATAACATTCAATTTCTTATCGACTATTTGCCCTAAAACAGCACCTACAGCATAATCACTAGCATCGCACATAATTTCAAAAGGTAAATTCCAATCAGGTGGCTGAACAATAGGTGCAGTGATCAAAGCTTTCTTAAGTGTTTCAAATGCTTCTACACAATCATCATCAAAGACAAAGGGAATATCTTTTTGCAATAAATTAGTCAGAGACCTAGAGATTTTAGAAAAGTCCTTAATGAACCTCCTATAAAAGCCGGCATGACCAAGGAAACTTCTTATACCTTTTATGTCCTTGGGACATGGCATCTTTTCAATAGCATCAACTTTTGCTTTATCAACTTCAATACCTCTCTCGGAGATCTTGTGCCCCAAGACAATGCCTTCATTAACCATAAAGTGACATTTTTTCCAATTCAAGACGAGACTAGTGTCTTCACATCTCTGCAAAACTCGATCAAGGTTGCTCAAACAATCATCAAAAGAGGATCCATAGACGGAAAAGTCATCCATGAATACCTCACAAATCTTTTCACAAAAATCAGAAAATATAGCCATCATGCATGTTTGAAAGGTTGCAGGTGCATTACATAAAACAAAAGGCATACGTCTATAAGCAGAAGTACCAAAAGGGCAAGTAAAAGTAGTTTTAGATTGATCCTTTGCTGACACAGGTATTTGAGAGAAGCCAGAATAACCATCCAGAAAGCAAAAATGTGTGTGTTTGGATAGCCTCTCTAGCATTTGATCAATAAAAGGTAAAGTGTAATGATCTTTCTTAGTAGCTTTATTTAACTTACTGAAATCAGTTACCATCCTATAATCTGTAATAATTCTTTGCGGGATCAATTCATCTTTATCATTAGGAACAACGGTAATACCTCCCTTTTTAGGGACACAATGGACAGGGCTTACCCATTCACTATCAGCAACGGGATAAATAATACCTGCCTCAAGGAGCTTTAGTATCTCCTTTCTTACCACTTCCTTCATCTTGGGATTTAATCGTCTTTGAGGATCCCTAACTGGTTTGGCATCTTTCTCCACTGAAATTTTGTGTTGGCATAAGGTGGGACTAATGCCCTTAAGATCATCCAGAGTATATCCAATAGCAGCTCTATGCTTCTTTAGAGTTTTCAATAATCTTTCTTCTTCTTCCTCTGAAAGGTTAGCACTAATAATAACAGGATATATTTCTTTTTCATCAAGATAAGCATACTTAAGATTATCAGGTAAGGGTTTGAGTTCAAACACGGGATCACCCTTAGATGCAGGGAATCCCCAAGAATTTCAACAGGAAGGTTATGTTTCAGCATAGGTTCTTGTTTAAGGAACACTTCATCTATTTCTTCCCTTTCCTTCATAAACATATCATTTTCATGGTCTAACAAATATTGTTCTAACGGATCAGTTGGAGGAACAGCAATGGAAGCAAGACCAATAATTTCATCCTTGCTAGGTGGTTCCCTTTCACGAGGTTGTCTACTAAACTTAGCAAAATTGAACTCATGAGACATACCAACTATGCCAATTGTGACGACCTTCCTTTCACAATTAATCTTAGCACTAGCAGTATTCAAGAAGGGTCTACCAAAAATAATGGGACAAAAATCATCTTGTGGGGAAGCAAGAAGAAGAAAATCAGCAGGGTATTTAACCTTCCCACACAAAACTTCAACATCTCTAACAATCCCAATAGGTTTAATGGTGTCCCTATTAGCAAGCTTAATAGTAACATCAATGTCTTCTAATTCAACAGGTGCAATATCGTGCATAATTTCTTTATAAAGGTCATAAGGTATCGCACTAGCACTAGCACCCATATCACATAAGCCATGATAACAATGATCTCCTATTTTAACAGAAATAACAGGCGTGCCTACAACAGGTCTACGTGTCTTAGTATCGGGTCTAGCAATATTAGCATTTTCACCCAAGAAAGAGATAACATGCCCATCTAAGTCCTCATCCAAGAAATCTTTAACCATAGCAATACTAGGTTCAACATTAATTTGCTCGGGAGGTGTATAGGTTCTAGTATTACTCTTACGAACAACAGTCGAAGCTTTAGCATGATCTTATATCCTAACAGGAAAAGGAGGTTTTTCGACATAAGCAGTAGGAATAATAGGATCACTATATGTAATAGTCTTTTCTTCGACTGTAATAGGTGCAACTACTTTCACTTCAATAGGAGGATTATATTTAAACCACTTATCTTTAGGGAGATCAACGTGGGTAGCAAAAGTTTCACAAAAAGTAGCTACTATCTCAGAGTCAAGTCCATACTTAGAGCTAAATCCACGGAAACCATCGGTATCCATAAAAGATTTAACACAATCGAACTTAGGTGTCATACCTGACTCCTTACCATCATCGGAACCTCAATCTTCAGAGTTGCGTTTAATTCTTTCCAATAAGTCCCATTTGAAATCAATAGTCTTGACATATAGGAACCAAAGACAGAAGTATCGAGCAGATTGCGATTATCAAGAGAAAGCCGAGCATAAAAATTCTGAATAATCATTTCCCGAGAGAGCTCATGATTGGGGCATGAATATAACATTGACTTAAGCCTCCCCCAAGCTTGAGCGATGCTTTCTCCTTCATGAGGCCAGAAATTATATATGTAATTACGATCACGATGAACAAGATGCGAGGATAGAACTTCCGTGAAATTCCAACTTCAGTCGCTTATAATTCCAAGATCTCGTATCATCACATAGCCTATACCATGTCATTGCATCCCCCTTCAAAGATAAAGGGAAGACCTTCCTTTTGACAACATCATCGGGAATACCTGCAAGCTTGTCGGAGTAAATGACCACGGGTAGCCTAGCCGGCTCCCCCCGGGGCTTCTGAAAAAATTATGAGCCAATCAAAGCCATCCAATATCCAAGACGCAGGGCCGCCCTCCCCCGGCCGGCTGACCCTCAGGCCGGCTGTCAGGAGGCGGCCCGGCCCCAAGACCTCCAGGATGAAGGCCACAAGAGGGCCGGCTTCCAAGGAGCCGGCTACCAGAGGGCCGACTCCGAAGAGCCGGCCATGAGAAGGCCGACTCCAAGAGGCCGGCTTCCCAGCAGGCGGCCAAGGCCGCACCCTCAGAATCTGCACCCACATAACGGTGATGAGACGGGGGGTGGCTACAGTGAAGCCTGCCACCCCCATATCCCGGAGCATGCATGGCCACAGTGCACCGTACGGGGCGGCCATCCTCCGTCCGGCGCGGCACTATTGCCATGTTGACCATGGCGTCAGACACGACAGGTTGTCAGTACGGCCCACAGGCGGCGGGCCCCTCCGGCCAGTGAGATGCCCGAAGGCGGCTCGGCCTCCCCCAGTCAGCCTAAGATATGGCCGGCTTCCCATAGCTGGCTTGTTCCCTCCCTCGAAGGAAGTGCCTCATTAAGGAGACAAGACGAGGTGAGGCTACAGTGATCGCCGCCAAGGCGGCGGCACTGTAGCCATGCTTACCCCGACAAAGCCCTCGTCATCAAGATTGAGACAACAAGAACCAGCCCCCGACAAGGCCCTCGGCGGTGGGGGGCCAGCTTGTCGACCAAGAAGCCGGGTAGCCAGCGGAACCCACCAGTTAAGCGGGCCCAGCCGGCGAAGAAGCCGGCGGACGTAGACACTGACGGCTAGGGCCCACGCCCAGCCGGATTACCATTGTACCCCTAGGGGGTAGGCCTATATAAACCCCCCAGGGCACCCATGCAAAGGGTTGATCTCTTAGAGTTTTAGTCACCACATAGAGAGAGGAGGAGAGCTAGCCGTGCCCTTCTTCTTCCTCTCACCGAACAGCTCAAGGAGCCTCTTGTAGGCACTTGTTCATCCAGTGATCATGCGGAGACCCCGCAGAGCAGCAGTAGGGGTATTATCTCCACGGAGAGCCCCGAAGCTGGGTAAGATTCACCGGCGTGCATGTCTTCGCCTCATCCCGTTTCCAGGCACCGGCGACGTCTTATTGGCTCCCGCTATGATAAGCCACCCGTTGGCATATGTCGCACCTACCACCCGATATTTTGCGCCCACCATGGGGCCAGGTGCACCGTCGTCCGGAGACCTGTTCTGGACGGGAACCTTCTTCCTCCCCAGCGGGCGTAGCCAGCCCGGCACACCCGATGGCGCTTGCCCCGACGCGCTGCAAGGCGTCATTGACGCTTGCGTGGTGAGCTGCCTCGCTGACCTTCTTGGCGAGGCTCGCATCTCCGACGAGCCCGCCTCCGATATGGGCACAGGCTGCCCCGAGAGCCACCTCGTCAGCCTCCTTGATCAACTCCACATCTCCAGCGAGCTTGCTGTGGATTTGGAGTCAGTCGGCTCCACCGACCCGATGCTTGTCGACTCCGACACGGCATCACTCGACGCCTTCCCCACCAACGTTGTGATCTTCAACGACCCGCTCCCCCAAGCCGACAGCTGTGGCAGTGCCATCACCAAGGTGCTGGTCATCAGTCACGGCGGCCCCTCTGGCGAGAACGCCCAACGACCTGCAAGCGGTGCTGCACGACCTGTCCGCCCCTCTCCCGGCCGACGCCGACGCTGAGGCACTGGAGGTGTGCCGCCTCGCCCTCTGCACGGAGGGCCAGAGGATAGCTACCATGAGACGCCTCACCGAGGCCCACCAGCGTGAAGTCGACCGCGCCGCCTTTGGCACGCCGCCTCCCGACGGGCCGAGCCGAATCGGCATCGTCAGGAAACGCGGCGCAGTCATCGCTGAAATGCTGGGAGTGGACCGCCCAGTCTACGCCACGCCCCTCGAGAACCTACGCGCCGCCCAGGCGGCCGTAGAAGAGCTTAACGGACTAGGGCCCGACGAGCTCCCCTATATGGCTAGGCGCATCCAGCAACTGATTGGCGCTGCCACAGAGCGGCATGAAGACAGCGCCCGCGCTGAAATCCCTCCCCTGTGCCGAGAGCACGGCACAACGTCACGCACGCCGACTGCGGGCAACGCCCGCGCACAGGGAGAAAAGGAGCCGGCTGCCAGCCGCAGCCGAACCCGGATCTCCATCGAGCGCGACGCAGAAGCCCGTCCTCGAGCCATGGAGCGGCGAGGCAACCCGCCCCCTCCTCCACCTCGCGGGGAAAGATATCCCACCCCACCGCCTGTCACGCATCCGACTCTCAGCGGCTGACTAGGCCGCCACGAAGGAGTCGGCGAAAACGACGCCCGCCGCCGGATCGACCGCCTAGCGCGATCCCTGGCGTTGGAAGAAGAAGACGATGTCGGTCCACCTTGCTTCGGCCCCCGCATCCGCGACGAGCCCTTCCCCAAAGGGTTCTCGCTCCCAAGAGACACGCCCAAGTACAACGGCTCTGTGAAGCCGGAGGATTGGTTGATCGACTACTCCACCACAGTCAGCATTGCGAATGGCAACAGGCGTGTCGCCGTGAAATATGTGCCCCTCATGCTTCAGGGCACGGTGCGAACCTGGCTCAACAGCCTCAAGCCGTATAGCATCAACAGTTGGCTGGACTTCACCGAAGCCTTCATCCGCAACTTCACCAGCACTTACAAGCGGGCTCCCAAGCCCAGACAGCTCTCCTTGTGCGTACAAGGACCCATCGAGTCAACTCGCGACTACCTCACGTGTTGGGCCGAGCTCCGCAATTCCTGCGAGGGGTGCACGAGGTTCAAGCCATAGAGAACTTCACCGCCGGGTGCCGAGAAGGCACCCTCCTCAAGCACAAGCTTCTCTGCGACGAGCCAACTACCCTCGACGAGCTACTAGTCATAGCTGACAAGTACGCCACCGCCGACTCCTCGATGAAGACCGAGCTCCGAGTAGACGCCTCCGGGAAGGTGCTCAACCCGGCTCCCAAAACGCCGGCTGGTGACTCCAGCCGACGTCCGTACCAGAACGACAACAAGCGCAAGGGCCCAATGCCGCATCCAACCAGTCGGCAGGTGGCCACCGTCAAAGACGAGCAACCCGAGGGGCGGCCCGCGCCCAAGAAGCCGAAGGGCGGCAGGCCGGCTTGGCAGCCGGCTTTCTCCTACGAGTAGGCCCTCGACTCCCCATGCAAGTTCCACAGCGGCGCGAAGCCGTCCAACCATACGACCCAGAAATGCCACTCGCTCACCCGAATCACTAAAGGCGAAGGGCTGGTGCCGCCTCCGCCAGCTGGACAGCCGCCTCCGGCTCCCCAACAGCCGGCCGCTCGACCAGCAGTCGGGACCATCCAAGACGAGTTCCCCAACGAGCATGCCGCCTACGTCGTCTTTACAAGCCAGCCCGAAGACCGGCGCAGCCGGCGCCGACAGCACCAAGAAGTCAACGCGGTCGCCTCCAACAACCCCGAGTACATGCACTGGTCAGAAAGGCCTATCAGCTGGAGTCGGGCCGACCACCCAGAGGTGATGCCGTCCCCGGGCTCTTATGCATTGGTTTTGATGGCAACCCTAGCAACGGACAGGCTTGCTGCCTGATTCTCCCGCGTACTGATAGACAGCGGGAGCAGCATCAACATCCTGTATCGAGACACCATGGAGAAGCTAAACATCAAGGCCAAGCACCTCATGCCAAGCCGGACCATGTTCCATGGCATTGTACCCGGCCTGTCCTGCTCGCAAATCGGCAAGATCAAGATAGATGTTCTCTTTTGGGACAAGGATCATTTCCACCGGGAAGCAATTTGGTTTGAAGTGGTGGACCTTGAGAGCCCCTATCATGCACTACTTGGGCGACCTGCTCTGGCCAAATTCATGGTTGTACCCCACTACGCCTACCTCAAGATGAAGATGCCAAGCACCAAGGGCATCATCACCATAGCCGGTGATTACAAGAAATCCTCCGAGTGCGCTGCAGCCAGCAGCCGGCTGGCCGAGTCCCTTTTGATCACTAAAGAGAAGAAGATATTGGACCGAGTCGTGACCATGGCCGGCAAGCAGCCATCCCTGCCCCCCGACCCCAAAGAGTGTGATGCCCAAGGTTCTTTCCAGCCGGCCAAGGAAACAAAGAAGATACCTCTGGACCCGGAGCACCCAGAAAGGTTTGTCGTCATCGGGGCGAACCTGGACAGTAAATAGGAAGGCGAGCTTGTCGATTTCCTCCGTGAGAATCGGGACATCTTTGCATGGTCCCCCAAGAACATGCCGGGTGTTCCGAAGGAATTCGCCGAGCACAAGCTACACGTCCGAGCAGATGCCAAACCAGTCAAGCAGCCCCTCCGTCGGCTGTCAGAGGAGAAGAGAAGGATCATAGGAGAAGAGGTAGCCCGGCTCTTGGCAGCCGGCTTCATAATGGAGGTGTTCTTTCCGGAGTGGCTTGCCAACCCGGTGCTCGTGCTGAAGAAGAATAACAAGTGGCGCATGTGTATAGACTACACAAGCCTCAACAAAGCCTGCCCCAAAGATCCCTTCGCCTTGCCAAGGATTGATCAAGTGATAGACTCCATAGCCGGATGCGAGCTGCTGAGTTTTTTGGATGCCTACTCGGGCTACCACTAGATAAAGTTGGACCCCGCCGACCGCCTGAAGACCGCCTTCATCACGCCATTCGAGCTTTACATTGCGACTATGACATTTGGCTTGAGAAATGCCGGTGCCACTTTTCAGCGTTGCATGCAGAAATGCCTCCTCAAGCAACTCGGCAGAAATGCCCACGTCTATGTAGACGATATCATGGTGAATACGGAGAAGTGCGGCACCTTGCTAGAAGACCTCAAGGAAACATTTGAGAACCTGCACCGGTTTCAGATCAAGCTCAACCCCGAGAAGTGCATGTTCGGAGTACCAGCCGGCCAGCTTCTAGGCTTCCTGGTCTCCGAACGCGGCATTGAGTGCAACCCAGTAAAGATCAAAGCCATTGAGAGAATGGAGATTCCCACCAAGCTGCGAGACGTCCAGAAGTTTACCGGGTGCCTGGCCTCCCTGAACCGCTTCATCAGCCGGCTTGGAGAAAAGGCTCTCCCTCTCTACTGACTCATGAAGAAAACCACTCACTTCGAGTGGAACGACCAAGCAGACCAAGCTTTTCATGAGCTAAAGAAGATGCTTGCCACGCCGCCTGTCTTGGCGGCGCCGACTGAGAAAGAGCCCATGCTCCTTTACATTGCCGCCACCAGCCGGGTGGTCAGCGCCGTCATCGTGGTCCAAATACCGAGAAGAAGGCCGAGCTCAGCCAGTCCAGAGACCGGTGTATTACTTAACTGAAGTATTGTCCGCCTCGAAGCAGAACTACCCGCATTACCAGAAGATGTGCTACGGCGTGTACTTCGCCGTGAAGAAGCTGAAGCCCTACTTTCAAGAGCACCCCATTACGGTCGTATGCACCGCCCCGCTCGCCGAGATCATAGGCAGCCGGGACGCATCCGGCCGGGTGGCAAAATGGGCCATTGAGCTGGCCCCTTACACGATCTTCTACCAGCCTCGCACCGCCGTCAAGACCCAAGCATTGGCCGACTTCCTCGTCGACTGGGCCGAGACCCAGTACCTGCCGCCAGCTCCCGGCTCCACTCATTGGCGGATGCACTTCGATGGGTCCAAGATGTGCACTGTCTTGGGAGCCGGCATCATCCTCAGCTCTCCCAAAGGCGACAAGCTCAGATACACATTGCAAATTCACTTTTCCGCCTCCAACAATGTGGCCAAGTACGAGACGCTCATACACGGGCTCCGGCTAGCCAAAGAGCTCGGCATTCGCTGGATCCTGTGCTATGGCGACTCGGATTTGGTGGTCCAGCAGTCATCTGCGACTGGGACGCCAAGGACGCAAACATGGCAAGCTACCGCTTCCTCGTTCAGCAAATCAGCGGGTACTTTGAAGGATGCGAGTTCCTCCACGTGCCACGGGCCGACAACGAGCAAGCAGATGCCCTGGCACGAATAGGATCAACTCGACAAGCTATACCAACCGGCGTCTCTCTCCAACGCATCCTCAAGCCGTCTATGAAGCCATCTCCAGAATCCGACTCCATCTTCTGCCGCCTAACCCCGACGCAGCCGGATCCGGCTTAGGGAACCAAGCAGGCGGCCCGGTGACTTCGATAGGCGGCTCGGGGACTGCCTAAGTCGCACCCGGCCCGGGGACTACGGTAGTCGGCCTGGGGACTGCATCAACACCACAGGCGGTGGCCAACTCCAGCTCTTCACCACCCAGCCCACCCGCCCTGGTTGCAGTAGCCGTGTTGGCTATAGAAGAAGTCATAGCTCCATTATGGGCTCAGCCCATCCTCAACTTCCTGGTAAACAGAGAACTATCGACTAACGAGATCGTGGCAAGACAAGTCCAACGCTGAGCCGGGGCATACACAATTGCCAACAGAGAGCTCGTCGGAACCAAGGTCACCGAGTCTTCCAAATACAAGGCCGAGACAGAGAAGGGCATAGCGGTAGCGGAGAATCAAATCAATATCGGAGTATTGCTCTAGCTGCTGCTGAATTAACTTGGATTCAATCGTGACTCTCTGAACTAGGATGTACTTCGTCTTCCCCTCTGGACCTCGGAAATGGAAAAAAGTTACCGGTGCGTAATTGAAGATTCGGTGAAAACTAGTCGACCTTATCCTCAAGGACATTCACCAAGGCGAATGCGGCCACCATGCAGCCTCAAGATCCCTCGTTGCCAAAGCTTTCCGCCACGGATTCTTTTTGCCGACTGCTTTGGAGAACGCCAAGGAGTTGGTCAAACATTGCAAAGGGTGCCAAGTCTTCAGCTCCAAGCAACACCTGCCGGCTTCGGCACTCAAGACCATTCCCCTCACCTGGCCTTTTGTCGTTTGGGGACTAGACATGGTGGGCCCATTCAAGACGGCGCACAGCGGCATGACACACTTGCTTGTCGCCGTGGATAAATTTACCAAGTGGATCGAAGCAAAGCCGATTAAGAAGTTGAACGGTCCGACTGCCATGACATTCATCGCACACATTACAACTCGGTACGGCGTGCCACACAGCATCATCACCGACAACGGCACAAATTTTGCCAAGGGAGCATTGGCACGATTCTGCGCGACGCAGGGCATCCGACTGGACCTAGCGTCCGTTGCCCACCCGCAGTCAAACGGCCAAGTTGAGCGAGCCAACTGCCTCATCCTTTCTAGCATCAAGCCCCGGCTGGTCGTGCCGCTGGAGCGTTCCGCCGGCTGTTGGCTCGACGAGCTTCCGGTCGTCCTCTGGAGTCTGCGCACTACCCCGAACAAGTCAACTGGCTTCACTCCTTTCTTCCTTGTATACGGTGCCGAGGCCGTCATCCCAACTGACATCGGTTCGACTCGCCTCGGGTGACCATGTACACGGAAGCAGAGGCCAAAGAAGCACGAGAAGACAGCGTCAACCTTCTGGAAGAAAGCCGGCTGTTAGCCCTCAGCCGGTCCGCCATCTACCAGCAGGGTTTGCGCCACTACCATAGCCGGAAGGTCAAGCCAAGATCCTTTCAAGAGGGCGACCTTGTGCTCCGGCTGATCCAGCGAACAGCCGGCCAGCACAAGCTCTCGGCCCCTTGGGAAGGTCCCTTCGTCGTCAGCAGAGCATTGGGAAACGACTCCTACTACCTAATCGACGCACAGAAGACGAAGGCACGAAAGAGAGATGATTCCGGCAAGGATTCAGAACGACCATGGAACACCAACCTCCTCCGAAGATTTTACAATTAAAATGCAGTATGTATCACGCTACCTTTTGTACTAAGTATGAGACAATGGGGCCCCCGAGGAGCACTCGGGGACTGCCACCTTTTATCTATGAATGACGAGTATCATGCTTATGATTTTGTCATTACACTTTTCCTCCTCGTCCGGCACCGGGTTCGACCAGTCGGCCCGGGGACTGGCCGCCTTGAGTTATATTCGAGTTCCACCTGCAGTCAGACAAGTAGTGTGCCGGCACCCAAGCCCTCTCTTGTCAAAAGTCGCAGCTCGAAGAACCGGATCGGTCGGTGGCAAGAGTCAAAGGCAGGAAAGGATGCCCACACGAAAAACGGCTAAGGACTAACGAACTCGTATAACAAAAGTCGGCTTCCTCCCATTGCCGACCGGCTACCAGAGTAGCCGGCTGGCCGGCTTCTCATTCCACCTTGCCACAATCCAGGAAAGCTCAAGTACTTGCCTTCCCACAGGCCAAGTTCCTTCCCAGCCACAGACTGTAGAACAGCTATTCGGCTGGGAAGGCGGCGACCAAGGGAAGGCGGCAAAGGAAACAGCCTAAGGATAAAAAGCAAATTTGAATGGAAGCCAAACACATGCATAATTATATTTACACAAAAGCCTTTGAAAGGCCGGCATTCAACATAGTTTGAATACACCCCTAGTGGGTGGAACTGCGCAAATTTAATAAAAGTTGTTCAAGGAGCAACAGCAGGAAAGCAAGAGCGGCAGATCAGGCCAAGGGAGCGACAGGCGAGTCGGGCGGGTCGTGAGGCGATGCCGGCCGGAGGAGTGGTGGCGGGTCTCGGGATCATCACCCTTGGCGGTGCGCTCGCCGCATGCTTATTCTTTGGAGGCACGATCAGGCTGAAGCTGGCTGGTCGCTTCGCCGTCGGGCACGACGTCTTCGCCGCCCTCCTCTTCTTCGTCTTCGCCCTTGTCGCTGGAAGCAATCTCCTCCACTGAGTCCTCACCTTCCGCCGGGTTCAGCCCGAACCACTCCTTCGGCTGGGCGACGCTGTTATCATTCACTTCAGGAGCAAAAATGCTGGTGTCGGTATACTTGGCGATAGCCGAGGCGCGCTGGATGATAGCCGGCCGCACCGCCACCAGCTCCTCGTCAGCCTCCTGCCTCCAAGTGCTCGGTGGCGCAAGCTCAGCCCGAGATACTAGGCGAGCGAACTCCGGCGCCCGCTTTGGCGCTGGACCGAGTAACGAAGCCTTCCAGCCTTGAAGCAGCCAATCGCAACCTCCAGCCGGTCGGCAGTCCGACCGGGGTACGGGAATCGCCTCGCCAGGCCAGAGAGTGGTCAGCACTTGCGCCCCGACACGCTGAAGCCGCGGAGCATGCGGTGAGCCGGCTGCAGCCGGGCCTGGATCGCCAAAAGTTGCTCCTCAAGCGTCTGGCTGGCGTCTGGCGTGATCTCAACCCCTGCTTGCCGGCATGTCTCGCGGTGGGCCTCGATGGCTTGGCTGGCGGCGACGGAGTAACCAGGGAAGTAATCTGCATGAAGAGCAAAGAAACAGCACAAAAATCAGAAGATGAACAAGAGGGCAAGGAGCACGCAAAGGGGTGAAAAGGAAGGTGGCTTACCGTCGATCAGATCCTCAATCCGACCATAGCCCACGCTCAGCGCTTGCCTCGCTTCAGCCCAGCCCGCCGCCTCGGTCTCGAACTTCGGCCTTAAGGCGGCCTCGGCATCCTGCGCCTTCTTCAGGGCCGCCTTATGGCTCTCCTCCTGGTCGGCCAGTCTCTTGGCCAGGCGGTCGCGTTCCTGGGCCAAGGCGATGCTCTCAGCCTCCTTGGCACGAAGGGCGGTCTGGGCCCCGCCTAGCTGCTCCCTCAAGTCAGCATTAGCCTCTGCAAGCGTGGAGAAAAAGGAAAAAGCAATAAGGAAGAAGTCGTCAGGGAAGATCCGACCCGACTGCTCAGCAGTCGGCCCGAATCTCGGGGACTACACCCAGTGGGTGCGCTGACGCGCCCCCACATGAGATAAAAGAAACAAAGTACTCACTCCGGCTATTAGTCAGGTTGGCGGCCTTTTGGCTCAGCTCCTGGGCATGGGAGTTGAAGGCAGCCGTGCGGAGATTGTGATACTCCTGAAAATCAGAAGGAGTGCGAATAAGAATAAGATTGCCGCCAAGGCCTGCTAAAAAGTTCCAAGCCGCCTTCTCAGCAGCCGGCTCAAAACTCGGGATCAGATTTCAGGTACCGACGCGCCCACGGAAGAAATCAAAAAGAAATTGACCAAGGCCAAGACTCACCGGATGACCGCACGCGTGGCGAAACTCCTGGTGTACCGTTGCAACGCTGCCTGGAGTCTGCCGGCGTCCGACCTCCTGCGCCGCCACGTTCAGCTCGGTCGTCCACCGTTGGGCGTCCACTCGGACGTGCTGGCGCTGGCCGCCTCCAGGTCCTGTGTCGTCGAGCTGGCGCCCGCAGCTCTTTGCGACTCCGGCGCCGAGGACGCCTCTCCCGCGCGCCGGCGAGGCGCCGACTGCACTACAAGATCCGCCCCCGCCGTCGACTCGCTCCCGGACGGTTGCTCAGACGCCGCAGCAGGTCGGCCACCTTGGCCCGCTCCAATCGGCGCCAGCTGTGGCGCCTCCCCCAGGATCGTCACGTCATCCTCCCTCCTCTCCATCACCGGCTGGTCGCGGTCGGCTTCCTCCGACGGAGGCATGGGGATGTCGGGAGCCACGGCGCGAAGAGGAATGACGAGCTGCGGAGGCTGATTGTGCAGAGCCTCCGCCTCCCTCTCCGCGGTTGCGGCTTCCGCCTGGGCCTTTGTCGTCGCGTCGGCTTGCGCCTCGGCCGACTTCTCCTCTGCCTCCATGATGGCCCTCCGCTCCGCCGCTTCCCGCTCCTCCCGCGCCTCTCGCGCGTTTCGCTCCATTGCCTCCATGAGGTCGGCGCGGGGCTCCACGCGGCGGGAGCTCGAAGACCCTCCTGTCGGGCTGACTATGGAAGCGGCGTCAACCCGTTCAAGGGAAAGCGGCGCCCTGTTCAGCAAATCAAGAATACGGCTTAGATGAGCCTCAACCAAAGAAGATAACAAAAAAGCACGAGACATCCAACACTTACGCCGAGACCGCCTGTGGCTGCTTCACCACCTTGCGGAAGCGGGCCGCTTTCGCTGCCGCCTCGTCCCGCTTGGTCGCCGCCCATGAGTCTTGGGTTTTTTTCGGCCGGCTGCCGAAGAGACCAGCCCGGCCCGGCAACTTTTGCGCGCCACCCCGAGCAGCTGGCGCGGCAGAAGGTCCCGCGCCTTGGCGATCGGCCGCCGGCTGGCGGCGTGGGATGGCCTCGGCTTCGTCATCATCCGGCCAGTCCCTAAAGCTGGTCGTGAGCTCGGGGCCACCTGCCTCTCCGCCGGCTCCGACTGTTGCGTCGTCCATGGTGGCAGCCCCCAGATCTGGGTCATCGGGGTCGTCCACCGTACGGTCGGCCGTAAACTGGCGCTCTGGCCCTGCGGCTCTGGGCGCCGGTCGAAGAAGGGGGTTCTGCTCAAAGACAAGCCGACTAGTCAAGAGTCGGCCATCACGAACCCGACAACAAAAGAAGAAGAAAGTAAGGAAAACTCACCACAGGCGAGGGATCAGCCCGAGAATATGGCGCCTTGCCATACTGCCACTCCTTAGTGAGCTTGCAGTTGGAGATGTAATTCACCATGTAAGATACCAAGCCACGAGGCATCTCTCTGGTGCTCAGCCGGCATGGGTCGAAGCGCCGCTCATCTGGCAGATCATGTGCGGCCGGCTTTGGAGCGGGAGCACCCGGCGCTCCACGAAGGCGGCAACCAGGTCGGCCCCCACTAAGCCCTCCGATTGGATCATCACCCGGAGCCGGGTGACGGCGGCGTTCCCGGCTAGGGTCAGCGACCGGGCTCGGAAGGACCAAGACGGCTGCCTCCCAGGCGGCGGGCCGGCTACGTAAGCCGGCAGATTCAAGTAGTCGCCTTGCGAGGCGACGTTCTTCACATAGAAATATGATTGCTGCCAGAGCTTCACCGACTGGATCAGCGGGATAAGCGGAAAGGGGTTGTTGTCGGCTGTCCTCCGCCTGGCGATGAAGGCGCCACAGGGGGCAGGCACGCCCGCGGAGACGGTGCCGAGCTTGCACTGGAAGAACTCCCCAAAGAGCTCAAGGGTGGGGAGGACTCCAAGAAAACCTCGCATAGGGTGATGAAGGCCGACAGCAGCATCAGCGTGTTGGGGGTGAGGTGATGCGGCTGGAGATTATAGAACTCGAGGAAGGAGCGGAAGAACCCGCTCGCCGGCAGGCCGAGGTCACAGGCGGTCTGGCGGAAGATAACCCGCTCGCCCTCCTCCGGCGCCGGCGAAACCTCTGCCTCCGGCGCGAGGCGGGTCTTCACGAGGTCCTCGCTCGGCAACCGTCGCGTCTTGCGAAGCCAATCGATGTGGTCTTCATGGATGTTGGAGCCGTCCCACGAGCTAGACAGCGCCATGGGAGCAAGAGGAAATGAGAGAGGCGCGGCGGCGGAGAGCACGGCCACGCTGCGGAGGAGCCGCGGCAAACCAAGATGATCCGCGGCGGAACGGTGCGGTGGTGAGTGCGCTGCGGCGGCGGAGGAACGAAGAAGGAGGTGGAGGAAAGAGTGGAGCGAGGGCGAGCGTGCGAGCCTCTGCCGCTCCCCCTCCTCCCCCTACTTATAGACTCATGCGGCGGAGCCGAGGAGGCGAGGCGTGGGGGAACTTGGGATTAACTGCGCCCACTCCCCCCACGTCTCGCGATTCGCCCTAAAGGCGTGCTGAAACCGCCGCGTGAAGACGTGCGGTCCGGTCGGGCCGTAGAGGACCCGCACATGGGCCGAGGCCTAAGTATGGTGGGCCCCAGCCTGCGCAACGTCCCGTCGCGTGCGAGGGCTGGCAGGCCTTTCTGGCCACGTGGCGCGCAGGGTGGCACGCGGTCAACGTGCGATCCGGCGCGCGCTCTCGCCTTCTGGCTGCGCAACTTCCCGAAGACGGCACACCCGCTCAAGGCCAGCTCTTATCTGCCGGCTCCTCGGGATGGGAAGCTGATCGAGCTTTTCGTCCCCCTCTCAGCCTCGAAGCTTAAATCAGCTTCGGGGACTATTATCGGAGTAAATGACCACGGGTAGCCTAGCTGGCTCCCCCCGGGGCTTCTGAAAAAATTATGAGCCAATCAAAGCCATCCAACATCCAAGACGCAGGGCCGCCCTCCCCCGGCCAGCTGACCCTCAGGCCGGCTGTCAGGAGGCGGCCCGGCCCCAAGACCTCCAGAATGAAGGCAACAAGAGGGCCAGCTTCCAAGGAGCCGGCTACCAGAGGGCCGACTCCGAAGAGCCGGCCATGAGAAGGCCGGCTCCAAGAGGCCGGCTTCCCAGCAGGCGGCCAAGGCCACACCCTCAGAATCTGCACCCACATAACGGTGATGAGACGGGGCGTGGCTACAGTGAAGCCTGCCACCCCCGTATCCCGGAGCATGCATGGCCACAGTGCGCCGTACGGGGAGGCCATCCCCCGTCCGGCGTGGCATTGTTGCCATGTTGACCATGGCGTCAGACACGACGGGTTGTCAGTACGGCCCACAGGCGGCGGGCCCCTCCGGCCAGTGAGATGCCCGAAGGCGGCTCGGCCTCCCCCAGTAAGCCTAAGATATGGCCGGCTTCCCATAGCTGGCTTGTTCCCTCCCTCGAAGGAAGTGCCTCATTAAGGAGACAAGACGAGGTGAGGCTACAGTGATCGCCGCCAAGGCGGCGGCACTGTAGCCATGCTTACCCCGACAAAGCCCTCGTCATCAAGATTGATACAACAGTAACCAGCCCCCGACAAGGCCCTCAGCGGTGGGGCCAGCTTGTCGACCAAGAAGCCGGCAGCCATGCCCAGCCGGATTACCATTGTACCCCTGGGGGTAGGCCTATATAAACCCCTCAGGGCACCCATGCAAAGGGTTGATCTCTTAGAGTTTTAGTCACCACATATAGAGAGGAGGAGAACTAGCCGTGCCCTTCTTCTTCCTCTCACCGAACAGCTCAAGGAGCCTCTTGTAGCCACTTGTTCATCCAGTGATCATGCGGTGACCCCGCAGAGCAGCAGTAGGGGTGTTATCTCCACGGAGAGCCCCGAAGCTGGGTAAGATTCGCTAGCATGCATGTCTTCGCCTCATCCCGTTTCCAGGCACCGGCGACGTCTTATTGGCTCCCACTATGATAAGCCACCCGTTGGCATATGTCGCACCTACCACTCGACAAAGCTTAAATAATCCAAAAACTTCATCCACAAAGATAAGGTGTAAATCGGGATGTAATGTTCTGTCTCCTGCAAAAGGATTAGCTAGCAGTTTTTCTATCATACCCGAAGGAATCTCAAAGTGAATATTTTCATAAAGTTCAGTAGGTTGAGGAGCATCTCTTTGCTCTTCTGGTTGGGGTGAAGATACCCCAAACAAGCCCTCAAAGGATTAGTTTCCATAGTGACAAGTAACAGAAAATTTCAGCACACTATATAAATGTTTCCTTACCAAGTTCCACTCACCAAAAGCGCTACACTCCCCGGCAATGGTGCCAGAAAAGAGTTTTGATGACCCACAAGTATAGGGGATCTATCGTAGTCCTTTCGATAAGTAAGAGTGTCGAACCCAACGAGGAGCGTATGAAATGATAATCGGTTTTCAAGAAGGTTTTCTCTGCAAGCACCGAAATAGTAGGTGATAGATAGTTTTGTGATAAGATAAATAGTAACGAGCAAAAGTAAATAAAGTAAATAAAGTGCAGCAAGGTGGCCCAATCCTTTATGTAGCAAAGGATAGGCCTGGACAAATTCTAATAATGAAGAAGGAGCTCCCGAGGACACATTGGGAATTATCGTCAAGCTAGTTTTCATCACGTTCATAAGATTCGCGTTCGGTACTTTGATAATTTGATATGTGGGTGGACCGGTACTTGGGTACTGCCCTAACTCGGACAAGCATCCCACTTATGATTAACCCCTATTGCAAGCATCCGCAACTACAAAAAGGAGTATTAAGGTAAACCTATCCACAAAGATTAAACATATGGGTCCATATCAACCCCTAACGAAGCAACGCATAAACTAGGGTTTAAGCTTACATCACTCTAGCAACCCATCATCTACTTATTACTTCCCCATGCCTTCCTCTAGGCCCAAATAATGGTGAAGTGTCATGTAGTCGACGTTCACATAACACCACTAGAGGAAAGACAACATACATCTCATCAAAATATCGAATGAATACCAAATTCACATGACTACTAATAGCAAGACTTCACCCATGTCCTCAGGAACAAACGTAACTACTCACAAAGCATATTCATGTTCATAATCAGAGGAGTAATAATACGCATAAAGGATCTGAACATATGATCTTCCACCAAGTAAACCAAATAGCATCAACTACAAGGAGTAATCAACACTATAGCAACCCACAGGTACCAATTTGTGGTTTTGATACAAGATTGGATACAAGAGATGAACTAGGGTTTTGAGAGGAGATGGTGCTGGTGAAGATGTTGATGGAGATTGACCCCCTCTCAATGAGAGGATTGTTGGTGATGACGTTGGTGATGATTTCCCCCTCCCGGAGGGAAGTATCCCTGTAACAGCTCCGCCAGAGCCCTAGATTGATTCCGCCAAGGTTCCGCCTCGTGGCGGCGGAGTTTCATCCCGTAAGCTTGCCCACGATTTTTTCTAGGTAAAAGTGATGATATAGCAGAAGATGGACGCCGGAGGCTCCACGGGCCCAGAGATAGGGGCGCGCCTCTTGTCTCTGGACAGGTGTGGGCCCCTGGCCTATTTCTTTTCGCTCATAAATTCTTATTAAATCCAAAAAGTTGTTTCGTGGAGTTTCGGGACTTTTGGGTTGTGCGAATAGGTTTCCAACGTTTGCTCCTTTTCGAGCCGAATTCCACCGCAAGCATTCCCCCTCTTCATGGTAAACCTTGTAAAATAAGAGAGAATGGCCATAAGTATTGAGATATAATGTGTAATAACAGCCCATAATGCAATAAACATTGATATAAAAGCATGATGCAAAATGGACGTATCAGTATGCACCATTGTGACAGTTCTTCGTGCTGAGACACCACGTGATGATCGGGTGTGATAAGCTCTACGTTCACATACAACGGGTCAAGCCAGTTTTGCACACGCAGAATACTCGGATTAAACTTGACGAGCCTAGCATATGGAGATATGGCCTCGGAACACTTAGACCGAAAGGTCAAACATGAATCATATACTCCCTCCGTCCGGAAATACTCGTCGGAGAAATGGATGTATCTAGACATATTTTAATTTTAGATACATCCATTTTTATGCATTTCTCCGACAAGTATTTCGGGACGGAGGGAGTAGTAGATATGATCAACATAGTGATGTTCACCATTGAAAGCTACTCCATCTCATGTGATGATCGGACATGGTTTAGTTTATTTGGATCACGTGACCATTTAGATAACTCGAGGGATGTCTATCTAAGTGGGAGTTCTTAAGTAATATGATTAATGGAACTTAATTTATCATGAACTTAGTCCTGATAGTATTTGCATAACTATGTTGTGGATAAATGGCTCGCGATATAGCTCCCCGTTTATTTTGATATGTTCCTAGAGAAAAACTATGTTGAAAGATGATGGTAGCAATTACACGGACTGGGTCCGTAACTTGAGGATTATCCTCATTGCTGCACAGAAGAATTACGTCCTGGAAGCACCGCTGGGTGCCAAACCCGCTGCAGGAGCAACACCAGATGTTATGAACGTCTGGCAGAGCAAAGCTGATGACTACTCGATAGTTCAGTTTGGCATGCTTTATGGCTTAGAACCGGGACTTCAACGACGTTTTGAACATCATGGAGCATATGAGATGTTCCAGGAGTTGAAATTAATATTTCAAGCAAATGCCTGGATTGAGAGATATGAAGTCTCCAATAAGTTCTACAGCTGCAAGATGGAGGAGAATAGTTTTGGCAGTGAACATATACTCAAAATGTTTGGGTATAACAATCACTTGATTCAAATGGAGTAAATTGCACAGAAGTACCACAATTGGGGTAACTTTTACGTGTCAGTACCAAGTCTGGGGCAAGCCGTTACAAAAAGGTCTAAACAGCGTATAAACACGTATTGACGGTGTATCTGACCGGCGGGCCCCGCCTGTCAGGTGCCGACATGGGATGTTTTTTGCAGAAACCCCCCTATTTTGTTGGCGCTGCTGTTCGTCGTCTCCACCGCGGTGGCGCACGATCTGGATCGAGGGAGGAGCCCCTCGAGCCCGAGCTCCTTCGCTTCCCATAACCCGGCCTCCTCCTCGCTGGCCACGGGCCCGGCAGAAAGCATCACCACTGCCACTGTGACTGTGCCATCCTCAAGACCCTGCCTCTCTCCTTCTCTTCCCCGCACCCTGGCTCTCTCCTTTTCTTCTTTCTTCCATTTTCTCTTCTCTCTCTCTCTCTCACCCGGAGCTCTCTCTCTCTTGCCCATTGGACAGGAGCCCGACGTCAAGCCGCCATGGATGGCCTCCCATAGCTCCAGCCCGACGCGCCGCCTTGGTTCCCGGCCAATCCACGCTGGAGAGCCTCAGATCCGTCCATCCCCTTCGTTCCTCGACGCCGGAGCCCCTGCATCGCGCCGCCTCCTCCCCTTTGACCGCAACGCCCCAGCGCCCTACCTCGCCGGATCCGGCCTCCTCTGCGCCTCCCGTTCCCGCGCCCTACCTCACCGAATCCGGCCTCCTCTGCGCCTCCCGTGCCCGCGCCCTACCTTGCCGGATCAGGCCTCCTCTGCGCCTCCCGTGCCCGCGCCCTACCACACCGGATCCGGCCTCCTCTGTGCCTCCCGTGCCCGCACCCTACCTCGCCAGATTCGGCCTCCTCTGCGCCTCCCGTGCCCGCGCCCTACCTCGCCGGACCCAGCCTCCTATGTGCCTCCCGTGTCCGCCTGACCTCATCCCAGCCAGCGCAAGTTCCCTGTTCGTGCTGGAGACGACGAACAGCAGCGCCGGCGAAACAAGGGGGGTTTCTGCGAAAAACATGCCACGTCGGCACCCGACAGGCGGGGCCCGCCGGTCAGATACACCGTCAATACACGTTTATACGCTGTTTAGACCTTTTTGTAACGGCTTGCACCAGACTTGGTACTGACACGTAAAAAAATTACCAATCTTGGTACCAATCTGCTTCTAATGCCCCAATTGTGGTACTTCTGTGCAATTTACTCATTCAAATGGGAGTTAATCTTCCGGATGATAGTGTCATTGACAGAATTCTTCAATCACTGCCACCAAGCTACAAAAGCTTTGTGATGAACTATAGCATGCAAGGGATGGATAAGACAATTCCCGAGCTCTTCGCGATGCTAAAGGCTGCGGAGGTAGAAATCAAGAAGGAGCATCAAGTGTTGATGGTCAACAAGACCACCAGTTTCAAGAAAAAGGGTAAAGGGAAGAAGAAGGGGAACTTCAAGAAGAACAGCAAACAAGTTGCTGCTCAGGAGAAGAAACCCAAGTCTGGACCCAAGCCCGAGACTGAGTGCTTATAGTGCAAAGGAACTGGGCACTGGAAGCGGAACTGCCCCAAGTATTTGGCGGATAAGAAGGATGGCAAGATGAACAAAGGTATATATGATATACATGTTATTGATGTGTACCTTACTAAAGCTCGCAGTAGCACCTGGGTATTTGATACTGGTTCTATTGCTAATATTTGCAACTCTAAACAGGGACTACGGATTAAGTGAAGATTGGCTAAGGATGAGGTGACTATGCGTGTGGGAAATGGTTCCAAAGTCGATGTGATCACCGTCGGCACGCTACCTCTACATCTACCTTCGGGATTAGTTTTAGACCTAAATAATTGTTATTTGGTGCGGCGTTGAGCATGAACATTATATCTGGATCTTGTTTGATGCTAGACGGTTATTCATTCAAATCTGAGAATAATGGTTGTTCTATTTATATGAGTAATATCTTTTATGGTCATGCACCCTTGAAGAGTGGTCTATTTTTGATGAATCTCAATAGTAGTAATACACATATTCATAATGTTGAAGCCAAAAGATGCAGAGTTGATAATGATAGTGCAACTTATTTGTGGCACAGCCGTTTAGGTCATATTGGTGTAAAGCGCATGAAAAAACTCCATTCTGATGGAATTTTGGAATCACTTGATTATGAATCACTTGGTACTTGCGAACCATGCCTCATGGGCAAGATGAATAAAACACCGTTCTCCGGAACAATGGAGCGAGTAACAGATTTGTTAGAAATCATACATACTGATGTATGTGGTCCGATTAATGTTGAGGCTCGCGGCGGGTATCGTTATTTTCTCACCTTCACAGATGATTTGAGCAGATATGGGTATATCTACTTAATGAAACATAAGTCTGAAACATTTGGAAAGTTCAAAGAATTTCAGAGTGAAGTGGAAAATCATCGTAACAAGAAAATTAAGTTTCTACGATCTGATCGTGGAGGAGAATATTTGAGTTACGAGTTTGTTCTTCATTTGAAACAATGCGGAATAGTTTCACAACTCACGCCACCCGCAACACCACAGCGTAATGGTGTGTCCGAACGTCATAATCATACTTTACTAGATATGGTGCGATCTATGATGTCTCTTATTGATTTACCGCTATCGTTTTGGGGTTATGCTTTAGAGACGGCTGCATTCACGTTAAATAGGGCACCATCTAAATCCGTTGAGATGACGCCTTATGAAATATGGTTTGGCAAGAAACCAAAGTTATCGTTTCTTAAAGTTTGGGGCTACGATGCTTATGTGAAAAAGCTTCAACCTGATAAGCTCGAACCCAAATCGGAGAAATGTGTCTTCATAGGATACCCAAAGGAGACTGTTGGGTACACCTTCTATCACAGATCCGAAGGCAAGACATTCGTTGCTAAGAATGGATCCTTTCTAGAGAAGGAGTTTCTCTCGAGAAAGAAGTGAGTGGGAGGAAAGTAGAACTTGATGAGGTAACTATACCTGCTCCCTTATTGGAAAGTAGTTCATCACGAAATCTGTTCTGTGACTTCTACACAAATTAGTGAGGAAGCTAATGATGATGATCATGTAACTTCGGATCAAGTTACTACCAAACCTCGTGGTCAACGAGTAAGATCCGCACTGAGAGTGGTACGGTAATCCTGTTACGGAGGTCATGTTACTAGACCATGACGAACCTACGAACTATGAGGAAGCGATGATGAGCTCAGATTCCACAAAATGGCTTGAGGCCATGAAATCTGAGATGGGATCCATGTATGAGAACAAAGTGTGGACTTTGGTTGACTTGCCCGATGATCGGCAAGCCATCGAGAATAAATGGATCTTCAAGAAAAAGACTGACGCTGACGGTAATGTTACTGTCTACAAAGCTCGACTTGTTGCAAAAGATTTTCGACAAGTTCAAGGAGTTGACTACGATGAGACTTTCTCACCCGTAGCGATGCTTAAGTCTGTCTGAATCATGTTAGCAATTGTCGCATTTTATGATTATGAAATTTGGCAAATGGATGTAAAGACTGCGTTCCTGAATGGATTTTTGGAAGAAGAGTTGTATATGATGCAACCTGAAGGTTTTATCAATCCAAAGGATGCTAACAAAGTGTGCAAGCTCCAGCGATCCATCTATGAACTGGTGCAAGCATCTCGGAGTTGGAATAAACGTTTTGATAGTGTGATCAAAGCATATGGTTTTATACAGACTTTTGAAGAAGCATGTAGAAAGTGAGTGGGAGCTCTGTAGCATTTCTGATATTATATGTGGATGAGATATTGTTGATTGGAAATAATATATACTTTCTGGATAGCATAAAAGGATACTTGAATAAGAGTTCTTCAATGAAATACCTCGGTGAAGCTGCTTATATATTGGGCATCAAGATCTATAGAGATAGATCAAGACGCTTAATTGGACTTTCACAAAGTACATACCTTGATAAAGTTTTGAAGAAGTTCAAAATGGATCAAGCAAAGAAAGGGTTCTTGCTTGTGTTACAAGGTGTGAAGTTGAGTCAGACTCAATGCCCGACCACTGCAGAAGATAGAGAGAAAATGAAAGATGTTCCCTATGCTTCAGCCATAGGCTCTATCATGTATGCAATGCTGTGTACTAGACCTGATGGGTGCCTTGCCATTAGCTTAGCAGGGAGGTACCAAAGTAATCCAGGAGTGGATCACTGGACAGCGGTCAAGATCATCCTGAAATACCTAAAAAGACAAAGGATATGTTTCTCGTTTATGGTGGTGACAAAGAGCTCGTCGTAAATGGTTACGTCGATGCAAGCGTTGACACTGATCTGGACATTCTAAATCGCAAACTGGATACGTGTTTTTATTGAACGGTGGAGCTGTCAGTTGGTGCAGCTCTAAGCAAACCGTCATGGCGGGATCTACGTGTGAAGCGGAGTACATAGCTGCTTCGGAAGTAGCAAATGAAGGAGTCTGGATGAAGGAGTTCATATCCGATCTAGGTGTCATACCTAGTGCATCGGGTTCAATGAAAATCTTTTGTGACAATACTGGTGCAATTGCCTTGGCAAAGGAATCCAGATTTCACAAGAGAACCAAGCACATCAAGAGACGCTTCAATTCCATCCGCGATCAAGTCCAGGTGGGAGACATAGAGATTTGCAAAATACATACGGATCTGAATGTTGCAGACCCGTTGACTAAGCCTCTCTCACGAGCAAAACATGATCAGCACCAAGACTCCATGGGTGTTAGAATCATTAATGTGTAATCTAGATTGTTGATTCTAGTGCAAGTGGGAGACTGAAGGAAATATGCCCTAGAGGCAATAATAAAGTTATTATTTATTTCCTTATTTCATCATAAATTTTTATTATTCATGCTAGAATTGTATTAACCGAAAACATAATACATGTGTGAATACATAGACAAATAGAGTGTCACTAGTATGCCTCTACTTGACTAGCTCGTTTATCAAAGATGGTTAAGTTTCCTAACCATAGACAAGAGTTGTCATTTGATAAACGGGATCACATTATTAGAGAATGATGTGATTGACTTGACCCATTCAGTTAGCTTAACACTTGATCGTCTTCGTTTACTGCTATTGCTTTCTTCATGACTTATACATGTTCCTATGACTATGAGGTTATGCAACTCCCGATTACCGGAGGAACACTTTGTGTGCTACCAAACGTCACAACGTACCTGGGTGATTATAAAGGTGCTCTACAGGTGTCTCCGATGGTACTTGCTGAGTTGGCATAGATCGAGATTAGGATTTGTCACTCTGATTGTCTGAGAGGTATCTCTGGGCCCTCTCGGTAATGCACATCACTATAAGCCTTGCAATCAATGTGACTAATGAGTTAGTTGCGGGATGATGCATTACGGAACGAGTAAAGAGACCTGCTGGTAATGAGATTGAGCTAGGTATGAGGATACCGACGATCGAATCTCGGGCAAGTAACATACCGATGACAAAGGGAACAACGTATGTTGTTATGCGATTTGACCGATAAAGATCTTCATAGAATATGTAGGAACCAATATGAGCATCCAGGTTCCGCTATTGGTTATTGACCGAAGACGTGTCTCGATCATGTCTACATAGTTCTCGAACCCGTAGGGTCCGCACGCTTAACGTTCGGTGACGATCGGTATTATGAGTTTATGTGATTTGATGCAACAAAGGTAGTTCAGAGTCCTGGATGTGATCACGGACATGATGAGGAGTCTCAAAATGTTCGAGACGTAAAGATTGATATATTGGACGGCTATATTCGGACACCGGAAGTGTTCCGGGTGGTTTCGGAGAAAACCAGAGTGCCAGAGGGGTTACCGGAACCCCCCGGGGAAGTATTGGGCCTTAGTAGGCCTGAGGGGAGAGAGAGGGCAGCAGCCCAGGAGGTGGCGCGCCCCTCCCATGAGGAGTCCGACTGGACTAGGGAGGGGGCGGCCCCTCTTTCCTCTCCCTCTCCTCTCTTTCCTTCCCTTCCCTCTTCCTAGTTGGACTAGGAAAGGGGAGTCCTACTCCTACTAGGAGGAGGACTCCCCCCTCCTTGGCGCGCCCCAAGGGTCGGTCGGCCTTCCCCCTTGCTCCTTTATATACGTGGGCGGGGGGCACCCTAGAACACACAAGTTGATTGTTCCAAGCCATGTGCGGTGCCCCCCTCCACCATAATCCACCTCGATCATATTGTAGCGGTGCTTAGGCGAAGCCCTGTGTCGGTAGCAAAATCATCACCATCATCACGCTGTCATGCTAATGGAACTCTCCCGCGAAGCTCTGCTGGATCGGAGTTCGTGGGACGTCATCGTGTTGAACGTGTGCTGAACTCGGAGGTGCCGTGCGTTAGGTACTTGGATCGGTCGGATCGTGAAGACGTACGACTACATCAACCGCGTTCTCATAACGCTTCCGCTTACGATCTACGAGGGTACGTGGACAACACTATCCCCTCTCTTTGCTATGCATCACCATGATCTTGCGTGTGCGTAGGAATTTTTTTGAAATTACTACATTCCCCAACATCAACTCCATATATTATTTCCCAATGATCTATGGTTATCCTATGATGTTTGAGTAGATCCGTTTTTCCTGTGGGTTAACCGTGATCTTGGTTGGTATGATTGTATATTTTGTTTATGGTGTTGTCCTATGGTGCCCTTTGTTCTCGCGCAAACGTGAGGGGTCCTCGCTGTTGGGTGTTGCAATATGTTCATGATTCGCTTATGGTGGGTTGCGGGAGTGACAGAAGCTTAAACCCGAGTAGGTAGGTTATGGCATATGGGAGTAACGAGGACTTTATACTTAATGCTATGGTTGGGTTTCATGACCTTAATGATCTTTAGTAGTTGCGGATGCTTGCTAGGGGTCAGATCATAAGTGCATATGATCCAAGTAGAGAAAGTATGTTAGCTCATGCCTCACCCTCATATAAAATTACAAGAATGATTACTGGTACTTGTTATCGATTGCCTAGGGATAAATAACTTTCTTGTTGATAAAAGCTATCCACTTTTATTACCTTGCAATTTATTAGTAGTTTCATTCTCGCAAAGTACTCGTAGTTTTATTCTTGCAAAATAGTTTCATACTTGTTTCCGGTAAAGCAAATGCCAAGTGTGCATAGAGTTGTATCGGTGGTTGATAGAACTTGAGGGAATATTTGTTCTACCTTTAGCTCCTCATTGGGTTCGACACTCTTATTTATCAAAAAAGGCTACAAACGATCCCCTGTACTTGTGGGTTATCACCACTCATCGCGGATGTTGTTTTTGAAGGCTGTTATTGCCTCCGCGTCCGGGCAATCTACTATTTGGTTTTTCTTGGTTCAGAACCAGTTCCATAATTTTTTGGCCGACTCCCCTGGTTCCTGCATTATGTGACCGAAGTCATCAGCATCCGGGGGTCCAAGATAAGTCCCTTGAAAGTTAGCTCGAAAAGATCCTCAAGGTCTTCCCAGTTGCCAATTGAGTTCTCCGACATGCTATTCAGCCAATGTGTGTTGAACCTTTGAGCTTTAAGGGTAAGTAATTGATGGAGGTCATCACCTCGGGCCATGTGAATGTGCATGAGGAAGTCCTCTATCCACACGGCGGGGTCCGTGGTTCCATCGTATTGCTCGATATTGATGGGCTTAAACCCTTTCGGGAACTAGTGTTGCATCACCTCGTCTGTAAAGCACATGGGGTGGGCTGCTCCTCGGACCCAAGCTGTCATATGTCATACGCCGGATGTCGCTACCGTCTGATCAAGTGTGTAATTATGCGCATTACCATACTTGGTCGAACAAGTTGGGTATCCTGCTTGTTCGGCGGATGGGAATTCCCTAGATCCGTAAATAGATCGGGATGGTGTGGTTGGCATCGGTGCTGATTTCTTCCGCAAATCGTATGTTTTCCAAGGTAGAAGTGGATCCTTGCCATGACAGCGAGGTAATTAGGGTGGATTATGGTACCCTCTGGCTGGCCTGTCTTGGCCCCAGGGAGGTCGCTCGTGATTCTTAGCCCAGTCGCGCTTTGACAGCGGGGTGCCGGTAACCTCCTCGTCGAACTCTGGGAGCAAACTCCTTCGCAGTTAGTGCTACTTATTTCCCGTGAATCTTTCCTCGAGTTCTTGCTTGACACTGAGGATCTTGGTCCAACTATCGGTTAGCTTGTGGGACTTTTGCTTCATGCTCTTGGTGGTGCTAATTAACTGTCGGCAGGAGGCTTGTAGCCGAGGGTCAACTAGTGGCTCCTCAGGGATATCAAATTCTTTAGGTCTGAGGCTTAAGTCATCCTTAGACTCTCGGTAATAGTCGTGGTCCTCAGGGTCCTCATTGTCTCTATTGGGCACGGCCCCGTCGTTGGGATTGTCGTCAGCTATATCGCCTATGTTTTGGTCCTTGGCACCGTTCGGAGTGTCGGCATTATCAGTTGCCTCATGGCTAGTGTCACCGTTTCATGTGCCTTTACTATGGCGCCTCTAGCGTCGACATTTGGGAGGCTCCTTATCTCCTTCATCGTCTTTGGGTGTGTCTACCATGTAGACATCGTGGGTGGAGGTAGTCTCCCAATTCCTGATGTTGTCGGTGGTTGTAGGTGATGCGGTATATGACATATCATCGGCCTCTTCATCCATATCAATGGCCTCCTTGAAGACATAGTCCAGCGCGTCGGTTAAATCCTTGATCATAGCGACTACGTGGGTGGCGGGTGGGATGAAAATTTCGGCGCCCTCGAATTTACATCCGATCTGGTAGTAGACCAAGGTTTGCCCATCCAAGATCCTGAGACTCTTGATTTGGTACAGTATCTCAATTAGAATAGAGAGGTCGGCTTCGCCCATCTCTTGATAGTAGGCGGAGCTAGGCTGGAGTTGGGCCTATGTATTGCATGACGCAGCCTCGAGGTTTTCACCGGGGCGGTTCGACGCCTGAACCGGTGAGGTGACACTTGGATCCAAGCATGAAGCCAGATCTGGGAGATGGATCGCGTGGTGGGCCTGCTTCGAGATTGAATCTAGTGCGTGGGCGATGATATCCGCGGGAATCTCGGGCCGATCTAATGCTACTTCTTGAGCTTGCATTGGTTTTTCCCTTGAAGAGAAAAGGGTGATGCAGCAAAGTAGAGATAACTATTTCCCTCAGTTAAGAACCAAGGTATCAATCTAGTAGGAGGAACACACAGGTCTCCAATAGTTGTACCTGCACAAACAAACAAATACTTGCATCCAATGCGATAAAGAGGTTGTCAATCCCTTCACGGTTACTTGCAAGCATGAGATCTGATAGTGATGGATATAAAACATAAATAAAATGAAAGTAAATAAATTACGACAAGGTATTTTTGTGTTTTTGATTTTGTAGATCTGAAAATAATATGAAAAAGATAGACCCGGGGGCCATAGTTTTCACTAGAGGCTTCTATCTTGAAAGAAAGCATACGATGGGTAAACAAATTACTGTTGAGCAATTGATAGAAAAGCGCATAGTTATGATGATATCTAAGGCAATGATCATGTATATAGGCATCACGTCCGAGACAAGTAGACCGACTCCTGCGTGCATCTACTACTATTACTTCACACATTGACCGCTATCCAGCATACATCTAGTGTATTAAGTTAATAAGAATGGAGTAACGCCTTAAGAAAGATGACATGATGTAGAGGGATAGATCCAATCGGTATGAACAAACCCCATTTTTTTATCCTTAATGGCAACAATACAAATATGTGTCATGTCCCCTTCTGTCATGGGGATTGAGCACCGCAAGATTGAACCCATTACAAAGCACCTCTCCCATTGCAAGAAAAATCAATCTAGTTGGCCAAACCAAATCAGTAGATCGGAGAGAACTACAAAGCTATACAATCATGCATAAAAGAGTTCAGAGAAGACTCAAATAATATTCATAGATAATCTGATCATAAACCCACAATTCATCGGATCTCAACAAACACACCGCAAAACAAGATTACATCGAATAGATCTCCAAGAACATCGAGGAGAACATTGTATTGAAGATCAAAGAGAGAGAATAAGCCATCTAGCTACTAGCTATGGACCCGTAGGTCTGTGGTAAACTACTCACACATCATCGGAAAGGCAGCAAGGTTGATGTAGAAGCCCTCCGTGATCGAAACCCCCTCTGGTAGAGTACCAAAAAGGTCCCGGGATGGGATCTCATGAAGACAGAATTGCGGCGGCGAAAAAGTATTTTTGGTGTGCCCTCTGGTTTACGGGGAAAATTTGGGTATTTATAGAAGAAGAGTTTGAAGGAAATATGCCCTAGAGGCAATAACAAAGTTGTTACTTTATATTTCCTTATTCATGATAAAGGTTTATTATTCATGCTAGAATTGTATTGATCGAAAACTTAAATACATGTGTGAATACATAAACAAATATTGTGTCCCTAGTAAGCCTCTACTAGACTAGCCCCTTGATCAAAGATGGTTAAGGTTTCCTAACCATGGGCATGTGTTGTCATTTGATAACGGGATCACATCATTAGGAGAATGATGTGATGGATAAGACCCATCCGTTAGCTTAGCATAATGATCGTTCAGTTTATTGCTATTGCTTTCTTCATGTCAAATACTTATTCCTTCGATCTATGAGATTATGAAACTCCCGGATACCGGAGGAATACCTTGTGTGTTATCAAACGTCACAACGTAGTTGGGTGATCATAAAGATGCTCTATAGGTATCTTCGAAGGTGTTTGTTGAGTTGGGATAGATCGAGATTAGGATTTGTCACTCCGGGTATCGGAGAGGTATCTCTGGGCCCTCTCGGTAATACACATCATAAGCTTGCAAGCATATGACTAAGGAGTTAGTTGCAAGGTGATGTATTACGGAACGAGTAAAGAGACTTGCCGGTGACGAGATTGAACTAGGTATGAAGATACCGACGATCGAATCTCGTGCAAGTAACATACCGATAAACAAAGGGAATTACGTATGTTGTCATAACGGTTCGACCGACAAAGATCTTCGTAGAATATGTAGGAGCCAATATTGGCATCTAGGTTCCGCTGTTTTTTATTGACCGGAGAGGTGTCTTGGTCATGTCTACATATTTCTCGAACCCGCAGGGTCCGCACGCTTAACGTTCGTTGATGATATAGTATTATATGAGTTATGTGATTTGTGACCGAATGTTGTTCGGAGTCCCGTATGAGATCATGAACATGACGAGGAGTCTCGAAATGGTCGAGAGGTAAAGATCGATATATAGGACGATGGTATTCGGACATCGGAAGTGTTCCGTAGGGTACCGGGTACTTATCAGGTCACCGGAAAGGAGTTTCGGGCACCTCCGGCAAAGATATGGACCTTATGGGCCAAGAGAGGGAACACACCAGCCCACAAGGGGCTGGTGCGCCCCTATACAGGCCAGCCCTATGAGGAGGAGAAGGAAAGAGGGGAGGGCAAGGTAAGTGTGGAGTAGGACTCCCACTTCCTTCCCTCCCCCTCCCCCCTCTTTCCTTCCCCCTTGTTTATACAAGGAAAGGGGGCGCAGGGCAAGGCAGGATCCCTAGGGGCCGGTGGCCAGCCCTAGGGCGCGCCTGGCTGCCTCCCCTCCCCTCCCACCTATATATATGGGGAGGGGGCGCCACACAAGGACACACAATATTGTCTTAGCCGTGTGCAGCGCCCCCATCCACCGTTTACTCCCTCGGTCATATTTTCGTAGTGCTTAGGCGAAGCCCTGCGGAGATCACATCACTGTCACCGTCACCACGCCGTCGTGCTGACAGAACTCATCTACTACCACGACGTCTTGCTGGATCAAGAAGGTGAGGGACGTCACCGAGCTGAACGTGTGCAAAAAGCGGAGGTGTCGTGCGTTCGGTACTTGATCGGTTGAAGCGCAAAGAAGTTCGACTACATCAACCGCGTTGTGAAACGCTTCCGCTTACGGTCTATGAGGGTACGTAGACACACTCTCCCCCTTGTTTCTATGCATTTCCATGGATAGATCATTGCGTGTGCGTAGAAATTTTTTTGTTTTCCATGCAACGATTCCCAACAAAATTAGGGTTAGAAGTGCCACGACGGGCCCACAAGCTTGCCCCCCCTAGGGCGCGCCCCCTGAGCTTGTCGCCGCCTCGTGGCCCTTCTGGCCTCCTCCCGAAGCTTCCAGGATGTCTTGTGGTCCAAGAAAAATCATCAAAAAGTTTCGTTCCATTTGGACTCCATTTGATATTGATTTTCTATAAAGACAAAAAACAAGGGGGGGGGAAATAGCAACTGGCACTGGGCACTAGGTTAACAGGTTAGTCCCAAAAAATGATATAAAATAGCATAATAATGCATATAAAACATCCAAGATTGATAATATAATAGCATGAAAATAAAAATTTATAGATACGTTAGAGACGTATCATCTAACACCCAACTTGAGAAAGCAAGCTCCCTGCGTGAATCTGCAGTATATTCCAAATTGCCAAACCGGCAGATCTCTAGTAGGGGTTTTGAAGCTTGGTGATCTGAGCTAGATGATAACAGGAGAAAGTAGGGACATGATGCTTACCCAGGTTCGGGCCCTCTTGAGAAGGCAAAACCCTACGTCATGCTTCTGATATATTGATTGTGATGGGGTACAGAGTACAGTATGATCTACCTCAAGATCGTATGAAGGAGTTCTAAGCTCCAAACCTTGCAATCGTGCCTATACAGACTAAACCTCATGGATTATATAGGCACTGAGGGTATCTACGGTTTAGACATCGTCAGTTACAATATAGGGATAAGCATGTCAATCATTCAAATATGCCTTGAAGTGTATGCCAAGCCTTCGGAGATCTTCATCTTGATTACACAGAGGGCCAGGGCCTGCATGGCCCATTCATCAGTCTTTGTTGGGTCCTCGGCCCGGCCCATAACCGGCGGGCCATCGTGGTAAGCATCCCCTAGTCCAGGACACCAACAGGGTGGTTCTAAAGTTTAGTCTCATACCGCTAGTGGAGGAGGTACGAGACATGTTTACATAGTGGGTTCTCCCCACCACACTATGCGGTGAGTATGACGAGAGAAAGAGAACACCACACGCGTGCGCGCTCGCCTCACCTGGCCAGGTCTGGCCAGGGAGGGGTGTGGTTGTGCGACATGCGTGTGAATGGTTCACAAGTCGACTTGTCCGGTAAGTTACTACTTGAAAACCAAGTCGGTTTGAGATCGTGATCACGACACGCTACCACCTTGGTCCTCCTATAAATATGACTTACCAGCTACGACCAAAGATACACCGAAACAAGCTAGGGTTTTGCCACATCTCACAACTTGCGACATCATCATAGTCTACTCCATTCCAAACGTGTGTGTGTGCACCAGCGAGCGGGAGAGCAGGTCTCAACCCTTCGTCCTTGTGATCCTGCATAGGGAGAGGACGGATTAGGTTTTTGGGAAGCCTTTCGTGCGACTGCTCAATTTCGTCACCACGGGTGTCTTCCATCCAAGTCGGGTCACATTGCGTACCGACGTCTCCAACGTCATTTGCTTCGACCTGTCTTCACGAGCGCATCATCAACAACATCACTCCTGCAGCAGCTACGGCTACCGATAAATAGTAAATCTGTTCATGTCTCTAATTATGGTTGCCATTATTTGTGCAATGTTGTGGTACATGCTTCCATGTTCATCTAGTATGCTAGATTGTTGCATGCTAATAATAATTTTAATCATGATTTATATTTTCTAAAGTTTAGTCTCATACCACTAGTGGAGGAGGTGTGGTGTACATGATCTTAAACTTGCTCTGCCTTAAATGTGTCAAATTTCCCTCATCAGTTGCGTTTGTAGCACGGTCGGTTGAAAGGCGAGGACAACTTATGGCTGAAAGGAAAAGCTGATACGTTAGCACGCATCAAAGCGAGACTATGACACCAAAGCTCTTGATCTGTATGCCCTTCTTATTCAAGGTACTTAAAGGTTAAAAAAAACTAAAGATATTTTTATGCACGGTTCTCTCTCTCTCTTCTTCTTCTTTTTTCCTTTGCTTTTTGTCTTCAGTACATTGGCGTGTACACTCATGAGTCATGAATACGGAATTAATAGTATATACAGCGATTTGGCTACCGGACTCAGATGAGCCCGGTCATGAACAGTATCATGATTTAAAATAGAAAATGTTCAAAAAAATCCATTTTTTGTGGTGCAAGATGCTTCTGTGCGTGAACTCTGTGCAAATTTTTGTGAAGTTTGGACATTTGAAGAGCTCGTGGCAAAAAAGGCAAATTTCGGATGTCTGAGAAACTTTTGAAAATCGCAGTGTTCATGCCTGATTTTGTCTTTTTTGCCACGAACTCCTTGAATGTCCAACCTTCACAAAATTTTGTATGGAGTTCACGCATAGGAGCATCTTGCACCAAAAAAAACTGGAAATTTTTTAACTTTTTTTCTATTTTAAACTGTGGTATGTTTACCGCGCTCATCTGAACCCCGGGCACCGAAAGAGGTTTTCGTAGTATATAGTACTACTGTGAGCATGGTTCCATACAATCCCGCTTTTAAAACTTAGCAAGAAAATTGCATCGGTCAAGCTTTTCTAAAAAAAATAGACAAACAGTTTATGCATGTAGAAAATGGACACAAAGCATGACCATATATTTTTATTGTGTTCAGTGCGATCATTTGTGAGTTGTGCAAAATAAAAATAAAAATACTTTGCTAATTTCCATCCATTGCGTTAGTTGCTTTAGCATCTCCAAGAAAGGCCCTCGAAGGGTCATTTGAGGGCACCCCCTACTTTCTCAGCCCTAAAAACACTAACAATACCCTTCATTTCTCAGCTTTGTAGAAAAAATCTTCTTGTTGCACATTTGCTCTATGTGGCACCAAATTTGACACCACAATAATTTGAACTATAATATGTCTACGCATAAAACTCAACAATGTTCAAATTCATAATTTTAAGCGCCACAATTCAAAATATTGAACACGAAAAAATCAAATAATACTAGGAAATGTTCATTGAACTACATAGTTCATCCAACGTAGTCGGTGTTTTAAACAAAAATATAGTAAATAAACTACTTGGACACATATCATTCCCACGAGTGCTGAAAAAATATCATCTTTGAGTTGATCGCTTGTGTTGGCCATGGTCTGAGCCGAGGCTCATGTTTGATATATATTACCTACCGTTGTTTATCATTTTCATGGTTAATTAAAATTGGAGAGGGGTTCCTTCGTCAGAAAAAAAAAGGTCATTTCAAAGTTGATCGTGCGCTTATAGGGCTTTCCATCCTTCTCTAGACATCAAGGAATTCATCTAGCAGTAATGTGATGCAGATCCTCCAAAGCCACATAGACTCCCATATCATTTCACTCGAAGTCTTCATGTTGACCCACACTCGCTCTCAATGATAACACATACAACAGTGCGGGCAGGGAGGCGATGTCGTAGCGACTTGCACCTTGTAAGGCTGGGGCATGGTGCGGGAAAACATGGAGAGGCGGAACGGCGAGAGGGTGGCAGCCTCGATGACGCTGGTGGAGGGAGACGGTCGGCACCGCCCGGATTGACGGGCGGGGTGGCGAAATCGGGCAAAGGAGAGGGGTGGGATCCTGGAGGGAGGAGGTTAGGAGGATGGAGCAGGGCGACCTTGAACTGAGGGCTTGGAGGATTATTATTTTTGGATCCTCTGTTATGAATGTTGTAGGGGTTGATTTGCAAAAAAAATGTAGTAGGGGTTATTGGAGTTGATTTTTGTCCTTAGCCCTCAAAAAGTGATTTGAGGGGTGGAGTATGGGCCTCTTGGAGATATGCTCTTATCTTTTGCTTAACATGGCAAAACTGAGATAGAGCCATTGACCGCCTATGAATCAAAGGTATGATTAGTAATATGGTACTCCCTCCTTCCATCTATATCGGGCCTAATGCGTTTTTTTAAGACCACCTTTGACTATTGACAAGATTAATAGTACATGGCATGCACAATGTGAAAATTATATCATTGAAAGCTCCTTTCACACACGAATTTAATGGTGTCCTTTGTGTAAGTTGCGTGTCATATATTATTGCTCTAACATTTGGTCAAAGTTAGCCTCGAATAACGCATTAGGCCCTATATAGATGGAAGGAGGGAGTAGGAAATTCTAAGCTAAACATTGTTCACGTGATCCTGATATTGAAACTTAGCAAGAAAAAAATCACATGTTTTAACTTTCAAAAATGTACATGGCAAGGGATATATTCTCTTACCTTTTTGTAGGACAGCCGATGCTCCATGTGTATTGTCTTCTTTTATGCTGCACCGGCTAATTGATAGAGTGCTCTACACTGTGTGCACATATAGATATAGTGATGCGGCGCAAATGTAACATGGGGTGCTATATGCACGAGCTACAATTAATTGATCACTTATGAATGAAGACATCTTAATTATCCTAGAATTAAAAGGAAATGGCCATAAGTGATAAGCATATTCAAATTTAAATGCTAATATGGATGTCTCGGTTATGCAAATGTGCTCCTTATATTGACCTTTTTTAAGCTACAGCAGACAGTCGCACAGCTACTCTGCACGGTGATTACCTTGTTGGATATTTATGAGTTATTTCCCTTTTTTGGTTCTTTTCATATTTTAACAAACTGATTTGTGTGCATGGTATGCTGTAGACCAAGGCGGGACAGTGTGCCTAGTTTCCATTACCTAAAAGATGGCATGCATGTAGAAACCATAATGTGGCAGTGTAGATGGTAGTAGGGGTACTGTTTAGATAAACCATCATTCATCACTGAACAAAAACGTGATATTCCTACACAAGATCGCACACACACATATAGCCAGAGTCCACATGATACAGCTGATTCGGTGTTGCTTTGTACATTCTCTCTTCCTTCCTCTTCCTTTTTGTATGTAGAAGCTACCGGTGTACCCACATTCTTGATCCAACTCAGCTCACTACAACCAGTGTTGCTGCATTTCGTCCATGGAAATTAATATGCCTCAATAGCGATGGATGTCGTTATTTGAACGCTATAGTTGTGTTATATTAAGTTATATATGTGTACTAAGAGCATCCGCATCTCTAGGTGTTAAGCAGAGGCTAAAGGTGAGAGAAATTGTTTAGCACTAGTGCTAAAGGTTTAGCACTAGTGCTAAAGGATGCATGTGAGGGTAGATGCTAAGATCAAAAGCTTAGCACTAACGCTAAGCTTAGCATCCAATGCTAAGCTTAGCAAAGTATGTTAAACTAATAGCTTGTGTGTCAATCTTTAATTTGGATGATAAATTTAATATATTTAGCAACTTCAAGTGGTGCTAGAGGATATGGTAAAAATACACTTATCGAGGTGAATGAGAGAGGAAGTTGACACGCTTATCGAGGCTGAAAACTATAATTATTTATAGGGATGCGGATGATCTAAGAAATCGACCAGTGGCTTCACAATGCACATATATACTAAAAAACATAAAATTTGTGTAAATAAAATCTAAAATAACGGGGGTATGCTCAGCTTTTAACACTCGGATTGAGAGAAAGATGGTGTGTTTACCGAGGCTATAGGTGTTTATAGGGTGCGGATGCTCAAACAATGTAGCAATGGCTTCACATTGTACATGCAGAAACATGTACTCAGCTTTTTAAGTGTTGGACCGAGATTATGTAATATAATTATATAAACCATTTATTAAGGACATGATTTTTTTAAACCTCAATAAAGACATGACATATAGTGGACACTGTCTTAGTAGTTTTATTTCAGCAATGGAGTAATCTAGTCACTCATAAAAAAATTGATCTATTCACTTGCCAGGATATGAGAGAGAGAGAGAGAGAGTTACACGTCTAGAGAGAGAAATGAGGGGCGGTCGGCCGTGTAAGGAAAAGGATGAAGCTTGCGAGGGAATCTGCAAAAGAGGAGGGAGCTAGCTAAAGGTGGCCCCCATCCGATCGATGAAAATCTCGAGGGGAGGACGACTACTGTGCCTCCTACCCCAGCCGACGACGATCGACCCAGAGGAAGAGAAAACCTACTTATAAGGGCAGCTGGCCGCCCGGTAAAGGCAGCAGCAGCAGCAGCAGCAGCCTCCTCCAACCAGCAGGAGCAGAGAAGAAGAAGCAAAGTGCGCGTCTTGCTCTTCCGCCGAAGCAGCTACCTACCAACCTAGCTGCTGCTGCTGCCGCCGTCGATCGCCGGGGTATGGCGCCGGTGGGTCTGCCGCCGGGTTTCCGGTTCCACCCGACGGACGAGGAGCTGGTGAACTACTACCTGAAGCGCAAGATCCACGGGCTCCACATCGAGCTCGACATCATCCCGGAGGTGGACCTCTACAAGTGCGAGCCCTGGGACCTCGCAGGTACAGTACGCAGCACCGATCTCAGTTCGCATGTGGTCTCGATCGCGTATGTGTTGTGAACTGATGCGAATTACAACGTACGTCCTCATGGCGTGCAGAGAAGTCGTTTTTGCCGAGCCGTGACCCGGAGTGGTACTTCTTCGGGCCGAGGGACCGCAAGTACCCCAACGGCTTCCGGACCAACCGGGCGACGCGGGCAGGGTACTGGAAGTCCACCGGCAAGGACCGGCGCGTCATGGCGCAGCAGCATCACGGCGGTGGAGGAGCCGGCGGCGGCGCGCGGGCAATCGGGATGAAGAAGACGCTGGTGTACTACCGCGGGCGTGCGCCGCAGGGGGTGCGCACCGACTGGGTTATGCACGAGTACCGCCTTGACGACAAGGACTCCGAGGACACCATCGCCATCCAGGTATGTATAATTAATCACCTCGTTCTCTCTAGCTATATCATATCTCTCGTCATGCCTTCTGTGCATGGAAAATTAGGGTTCTTTTCTAGGAATTGGAAGTTAGGGCTTAAAGAAAATTTTGATCCTTTTCTTTTGTGCTGGCCGGCCGGCCGGGCAAAGAAAATTTTCTGCTTGCATCCCAAATGAAAGGCGTGAAAAATTTCTGAGAGGATTAAAACATGGCTTTCTATCACGTCTGTAAAACGGTACGAGTACTGGTAGTAGCTAGTATGGGTCGGGTCACTTTGCTTTCATCCAGCTGATGAGACAAACATGTAGGCCTCGCCTCGCTGTCCAAAAAATTTAACTAACAAAAGTAAAAGCCGGGGCCTTAGCATTAGTAGTATTTGTTCGTTCTCCAGCTATGTTCTTTGTTCTAAGATAAGAGAGTAGTACGTGCTCTGCGTGTTAACCATGCATGCTACGCTACGTTCTCTCTTTTTTTTGGGTGAGATTAGAGCAGTCTGCACTGATCATGAGGCACTAAAGGCCCTTAACCAAAGCTAGATAGCAAAGCAAAGCAAGCCCTCATGCATCTTGGCGCGAGATAGCAGCTCGTGTCGAGTCATGGCCATATGCATGTCGGCGTCCTCCCGCGCTTTCCGCTTTATTCCGTGCTGAATCCCATCATCATCCTCACATCCTTCTGATTCTTCCATGGCCGGCCAGTCTTCTTATTTCTTCTCCCGCTTTGCTTTGATCATCGATCGGCCTCTTTTCTGATTAACAATCAACAATGTATACAACACTATGATGGCACTCTGATGGATCAAATTGCCCAAAACCCAAGGCCTATTGACTAATTGGCACAAGTAACAGCACATGAGATAATCATGCATCAGTGTGTGCATAAACTTTCAGAAAAGACTTGAGAAACCACAATAGCGGATGGATCTTGTTTTTGCTTTTTTCCTATCATGAGTTAATATACCATGCATGCATGGTGGATGGATCAGGACACCTACGCGCTGTGCCGGGTCTTCAAGAAGAACGCCATCTGCGCCGAGGTGGAGGAGCTGCAGGAGGGGCAGTGCAGCATGGCACTGCTCGAGGGCGCCTGCCAGCAGCTGCTCGCCAGCAGCCGCACTGCCGGACAGGAGTACTACCAGACCCCGTCGCCCGACGTGCCCGCAGGGTCCACCTCCGGCGGTGCTGACGCCGACGCAGATGACGACGCTGACAAGGACGACTCCTGGATGCAGTTCATCTCCGAGGACGCCTGGTGCTCCAGCACCGCCGCCGAGGAGAGCACCTCCTGCGCCGGCTGATCATGCATGCGGCCGGAGAGCTTCTTCTGTCGGTGGAAATAAACCTCCTGATATATACCTATATATTTTTCCTTTTTCTTTTTGTGATCGGTGCTGCTGGCAATTTATCAATAATCATCAAGTGTCGAAGGTGAAAGATTAAGCAGTAATAAGGTATATATAATCCTTTTGGGTTCCATCTTCCAGCGTATTGCTGGGAGTTTGGGTAACCGATCGATCGATGCTGGCCTCAAGGTGAAGGCTGTAATCCTTCCTGGAGTTGAGCTCATAAGGAGGATTTATATTTATATATGATGATGATAGGAACAATCAGACTACATTTGTATTTTCCTTCTTCTTCTGTTCATGCTTTCCTTGGTGTTCATATGTATTATTAAGCTTCTCGATTGGAGGCTTTTTTTTCTCCTCTTCCTGTGAAAAAAGAAAGAGTGAGGCTATGCCATTCCATAGCATATATAGTTGTTGTGTGCCTCCCTATATGTCAATAGAATTGAACAAAAATGTACTCCCTCCGTTCCGAATTACTTGTCTTGGATTTGTCTAAATACAGATGTATTTAGACTCATTTTAGTGCTAGATACATCCGTATCTAGACAAATCTAAGACAAGTAATTCGGAACGGAGGGAGTAACTGCTTGTACCTGACTGCTCAATTTGCATCAATCTGCTCCAAACCTGGCACCTGGTTCTTATTGCCTCAGTAAATCCATTATTCATATGTTTATCAATAAATAAGAAAATAAAATTGCAACTAAATTATGATTTTTGGCAACCACATTTGTGCCGTAATTGTTTACATGTATTACTTTAGTAAATAGACCAAGCATATAGATATGAAAAAACATTCTTTATACTTCATGACTCATAAAATAGAAATCTCACAGTAAACCATTTTACTTTTTTTAAATATATATCTTCAAATGCTGAAAATCTACCTTTTTTAGTATATCACATGCAAAGCACTATATCCTGTAAACATGGAAAATCCTATGCAACAGGTTCCGTTACATGCTTGGATTGCAAGGCATGCATCAGTACTGACGAAGAAGCTTAATTGAACACTTCTGTGCACCAAAGCGTTGAAGGAATACTATTCTAGATCAGAGGCTACCATGCTGTTACCAGTAGCCCTAGAATGTCAATTAGAATCCATCTCAAGTCAATAAATATAAGCCCAGAGCAGCTTTGTACTCTCAGTAAACATACAGGTCTATGACTGTATTTTTCACAAAACCGTGTACTGCAACAAAGTATTACCCGAGTGGTGCTCCAATAACATCTCTTTTTACCACATGGCCAGGAAAGCTTCTATGCAGATCTCAGGCGAAAACAGTAATGATTTATCATCTTTCTGGGCATCGTTCCGGCCTCGCTGGTACCAGAGAAGGTAGAACTAAAGTTCTGCACTCTACCTTATATGTGTCTTCACCGTGAATCTTCGCTGCAAGCGTGTTGGCTCTGAATCTTTTTCAGAATGGCCCAGCAGGTCAATAGTACCCTTGAACCGTTTCGCCGTTTGGATAGTCACACCAACTGCAAAGTAATTTGCAAATCTACATTTAGAAACAGAATTTGCTTTAGACCACATGCATCTGAAGGTGATGCCCTTCTTTTCGTGTAGAGAATTGGGTAAGGCTACTCGCTGGACTCTTTACATGCGACGCCATCTGCTTCGTTGGCATTGTAGAGTTGGAGAATTTAGGAGAAAATTACAGCCAGTTTTTTAACAGATCATTTATCCCCTTCAAAATAAGGTTGCAGTACACATAAATATTTCTTGCATTGAGACTGACCATTTGATCTTACTAATCGAACGGCTTCCATTCAAGAAAGAGAGGATCTAGATCATTGCCGTTAATTTCTATGTATTGTTGAACACAAGGAGCTTTCTAATCAACTTATGCTTCTGGAGGCATTTGTATGCTCAACTAGAAATGTGATGATCGAATGCACTCAATTACTCCTTTGTCAGAATCTAAAGCTAAAAGTTTTGTCTGATCTAGATGGCTGAATGGCTAGCAATGCAAGCTCATTGACACTATAGGGCCTCATGGCTACATGAACCTTTCCTTTTCCCTTCTGAAACTTTCTGTTTTACAATGCTGATCCCAAGACAGATGCATGTGGCATAGCTCCCTACCCTTGTCTTTAGTCCTCTTCTTCTCTACGACACTTCAAAGAGGCTAAGCTTGTGAGGCACAAAAACAAGTTCAGTGGGCAAAAGAACATGATGTAATGCAAGGTCCAGGCAGGCGGCATCGTGACAACTTTCTCATCCTGGTGCAGCGCCCCTCCACGACCTACCAGCATTGGAGATCATAAAAGTGTGTTATCCGGATAAAAAACAGAACAAAAGTCGGCTCCGTTAAAAGAAATGAAAAAGAAGATCCTTCGGTGCTGTAAGACGTCCAGAGCCTGCTTGTGTGAGAATCCTGGAAAGAGAGACACGGCTACTTGTAGGGCAGGCTTTGAATCATTTCACGGAGGGGCTAAAGAGCGCAGCAGCTGGACGGTAGGGAAAGACAAAGGGGAAAGACAAAGAGAAAGATCGGCAACAAAGGAGGAGGCGAACCAGGAGATCATGGCGCCGGTTGGTCTCCCCCCAGGCTTTAGGTTTCATCCAACTGATGAGGAGCTTGTGAACTATTACCTCAAGAGGAAGGTCCATGGCCAGAGCATTGAACTCGACATCATCCCAGAGGTAGACCTCTACAAGTGCGAGCCTTGGGAGCTAGCAGGTAACCTGAAAATTTAAACTCCGTTGTGTTGTTCATCCTGTTGTCTAACTACTGCTGAGTCCTGATTGAACTTGGGATATGTTCTTTGTTTTGGAAGAGAAATCGTTCCTGCCCAGTAGAGACCCTGAGTGGTACTTCTTCGGGCCAAGGGATAGGAAGTATCCAAACGGATGCCGGACGAACCGAGCAACCCGGGCAGGATACTGGAAATCGACCGGCAAAGATCGGTCCATCAACTACCAGAAGAGGTCAATCGGTATGAAGAAGACGTTAGTCTTCTACCAAGGCCGAGCTCCTCAGGGGATCAGGAGCAACTGGGTCATGCATGAGTACCGTATCGAGGAAAGCGAATGCAACAACACCATGGGGGTTCAGGTTACTCCTTCATCCTCCTCTCCTCACTTTCAGTATCAGTTAAATCATTGTGTTTCTGCTGCATTTAGTGAGCTCAGGATGCAGTTCATAGTACTAAAATCCAGCCAATCTTGTAGTAATCATACCCTGGAAATATGCAGGATTTTAGAGATGTTGTCTTGCTATAAAATAATTGTGTTTTGATTATAAACTGCGAAAATAGAATTGACAATAAAAGAGGGAAAATTTAGCTAGGGCATACATAGTTCAGGAAAAGTACGTTGTTTATGCATGGAGTGCATGTAAAGCTAGGGTTCTTATCTCTTTTTCCCCGGCCCATATCCATCAGCATAGAGTATTCCTTGCTTCCATGGACCATAGCTACTTTACAAAGTACAGAAGAAGTTCTTCTAATGGGGTCACACATGGTGCACTTTTTTTGGTGCTCTTGATAAGACAAATCTAACATCCAATTCTTGGTTCTGAAATGAAACCATACTGTGTGACTGCAGAAGGGGTGCCACCACCGCCTCATGATGCAGAGTACACATAATCTAGGTCTTTTGCGTGTTGATGCTACCTTAAAGCTTAGACATCCTTCGGTGTGGCCCAGTGCTGTGTCGGTGGCTTTGCACTTTATTCTCCATGTCCCACTCCTACTTTACTTAATAGTAAAAGTGAACATAACTGCTGTGTTTAACTGTAGGTTAGATGGGAGAGCACAGCACAGTTGCTAGCTAAAAATTGTACATGCTGTGCTAACCATTTGACATTTCTGTGGACTGTATACAGTAATAGAGTAGTACTATTCAGAGTTTGTGCATCACTTTATGTGACAACTGAATTTGGTTACAATTACTCCAAACGTAACACAGCAGATACCCCACAAAAAATTTCATAAGTGTGGATCATTGATCATATTCTAAGAGACTATTAGGCTGCAGCATACTACAGTCAGCACTGAACTTGCATATCATTTGCTGCTGCACATAATGCTGAATTCTCTGGAGATTCATTTCCAAAGATTGGTAATAAACAAGGTTTATTTAGCTAGAAACCCAGAATTCTATCATGAAAAGCCAAGTAGCTAATGATAAGCCCTACAAAAGGGAACAAGGAAAAAAGCAGGATGAGAACCCTGATCCAGCACATGTATGAACATAGAACGTTATTTGAACGTATAGATATAGCACATGTACCAGAGCAGCGAAAGTCCCCAACACAATGAAGCAGCAGCATCTACACAGTTTGCAGATGTAACACAGATATTTTCTATTATTAGAACGCAAGTGAGTCTTTATAGAAAAAAAACAAGAAAAACAGGATCCACCGCGTATTAACATAGAAGGGCATTCAAATGTATAGAAATAGCACATTAGCACATGTAACAAAGCAGGAAAAGTCCCCAAAATAATGAAGCAGCGTCACCGACACAATTTAAGTTTGCAGCTGTGAATTGTTCAGTAAAGCAGAAAGGTTAGAATGGCATTAATTTTACATCCATATGATTCAAATTATAAGGGCATAACGTTATTTGAACTTTTACATATACATGTAATAGAGCAGCAAAAATTCCCCAGCATAAGAAAGAAGCATCATTGACACAGTTTAAGTATGCAGCCGTATATTGTTCAGTATAGCAGAAAGGTTAGCATTGAATTAATTTTCCATCCATGTGGTCATGATTCGTCCAAAATAGAGACAGTTTGTTCCATGTGAAAGCAAAAAAAAAAGGAAATGAGGATTGGTTGTTCATCTTTCTTGTGCTTTTACAGGACTCCTATGCGTTATGTCGGGTTTTCAAGAAAAATGTGCCGGCTGGTGAATTTGAAAAACAAGGGGAATGCAGCTCATCACAGGCTAAAGGAAATCAAGAACAGGTTACAGACTTCGAGGATGCTGGAGAGTCCTCAACTGCAAACGAGAATGACAAAGACAATTCTTGGATGCAGTTCATAGTGGAAGACCTGTGGTGCAGCAACAAAACCAAGTAATGGACTAGAGAATGCAGCTTGCTCAACATGATCTAACCAGAAATTCCAGCGCTAGTTACATTGTGTATCTTTGTATATGTTTGATAAAAACACTCACTTTGGACAGTATGAACACTTAAGTTTGGACTCTGATTCTTGATGTAGGCTTATACTTTTCTTCTTTTGGTAATGTAATATACAAATGGGCTAATTTGTACTTGAAGTCTTCTTTTACCTGTATCTATCATCCAATACAATTATTTATAGTGAAAGCAATAATCCGAAAGCAGAAACTTAGTTTAATACTATACCTTATTTGACCAAAAGTTTTCATGTTCTCAACTCATTAAGATATCAGTTTACAATTTTTTTAGGGTATCATTCTGTCATATACAGAGACCAAAGTTACTAATACCCTAAGCAATCACCACTACCAACAAAGATTCCAGTATGCTTCAGTTTGAAAACTCAACTGGTTACGAACTTCTCCTAAGAAAATGGTTATGAACTAATCAAATTGGGATCCCAATCAAATTCAGCTCTGAAATGCAGATTTGAAATGCTATGGTGCCAGTACGATACCAAATCATCACTATTTAAGTTTAAAGCTTCCTGTGTTGCAAAATAAGTATAAGATCGGTGCCACTGCGCTAGAATTGTAACAGCTGTACTGTCATCTCAGAAATCTTGTTAATCGATAGTCTCCGGTTTTTTTTCCAGTTGAGAGTTCTAACTAGCTGTTTATATACTCCCTCCCTTCCACAATATAAGGTGCATTAGTTTTTCCAAAAGTCAACCATGTGCATGTTTGACCAAGTTTTTGGGAAAAAAAAGTATCAATGTCTACAATGTCAAATTTGTATGATTAGATCTCTCACAAAAAGTATTTTATATTTTATTTATTTTGTATTGTAGATGTTGATATATTTTTTTATACAATTTTGGTCAAACATACATAAGTTTGACTTGCATGAAAATTGATACACCTTATATTCTGGAACGGAGGGAGTATTTCAATGTTGTACTCCTTTAATCGTTTCAAGGCTGAAAGCCTGAAATATCAACACTGGGACAATAATAAAGTCCTCAGATATATTACTACATGGGTAGCTGTAAACCAAACCCACACTCCATCAACCTAATGTTTGCATTTGACATTTTAGGTCAACGCTGGTTGATGTTTCTCCGTGATGATTCAGTTCGTATCGATTTATCAGTCAAGGAAATCAACTGCTTCTTACCACCATTCGAGAAGTGGGATCATGTAGTCAAATTCTAATTTCAGCCAAACGAAACCAGCTGCTCCTTGTCACAACTCAAAACATTGTCCGTTAGTCAACATCTATTTTCAGAAACAAGCAAAGAAATCAGCTCCTCATAATAGTCTGAAAATTTGTGAGATGGTCAACATCTACTTTTAAAAACTCACAGTTCAAATGGTCAGGTCAGGCACTCAGGTCTCGGCTATTTACATTTTTTAATATATTTAAAAATATCAGGAGTAATTATAATTGGTAATGCATCCGAATTGCAACCGATTCCACAAAGCTGGTATGAACTCCCCTCCCCCAAAACAAAAGAATGAAGTACCAGCTGATCATGACAACTTTTGTGAAGACACGGAGAAGGTAAAGCAGATCTGTACTGAGAGATCGCGGGAGCAACAAAGTGGATTGATTCGGGGCAGAGGCGAGCACGCAATCCCAACGCCAGGGTCACCCATGGCTGTGGCAGTGTTCCAGGGCTCCAGCCCACCACTGCACGAACATAATGTGTCGGGTATTTTTCCTATCGGCTGCCCCTGAATATATTCAGTTCATATCTCTATTTTCAGCCAAAGAAACTAAGTAGCTGGTTAAATGGTTATTGGCTTATTGCAATTGAAGAAACTGGATCAGGTAGTCAAAATCTACTTTCAACGGAGGAAATTAGCTGCATCTTACCACAATTTAGAAGGATGTGTCACACAGTCAACATCTATTTTCAGAATCGGGCAAAAAAATCAGCTGCTTCCTATCACAATTCAAGGCTAGCTAGCTGCTAGTATATCATAAGTTCTAACTACATGGGTATATACCTAGTAGGCTAGTACTCGTTTGATCATTTCAAGGCTGTGAAAGCCGGAAATCTCAGCACCCAGACAATAACAAATTCCTCGGATATATGACTACATGAGTAGCTGTAAACCAAACCCAGAACCCATCAACCTAATGCTTGCATTTTGCCCTTTAGGTCCACACTGGTTCATGTTCCTCCATGATGCATTCATATATCTTATCAGCCAAGGAAATCAACTGTGTTCTTACCAGTTACCACCATCAAAAAAGATGGGTCGGGTAGTCAAAATCTAATTTCAGCCAAAGAAATCAGCTGCTCTTTGTCATAATTCAAAAGGTAGACTGTTGGCTGATGTCCATTTTCAAGAACAAGCAAAGAAATCAGCTGGTTCTTATCACATCTCATCCTTCAGAATGTTGTCAGCCAGTCAACACCTATATCTTAAATAAAAAAAGGAAATAGCTGATTCACATCACAGTTCAAATGGTCAGGTCAGCTACTCAGGTCTCTGGGGTAGTCTTTTGTTTTAAAATGTTTTTGGAATTCCTCAAAAAAATGGAAAATGAAAAATATCAGGAGTCCTGATTGGTAGTGCATCCAGATTGCAACCAATAAAGCTGGTATGAACTCCTAAATCGAAGCTGTGGCTGATCATGACAGCTTTTGCAAAGACATCGAGATGGTAAAGCAGATCTGTACCGAGAGATCGCAGGAGCAGCAAAGCGGGGTTGATTCGGGACGGAGGCGAGCACGCGATGCCAACTCCGGGGCTCCCCATGGCCGTGGCCGCGGCCGCGTTCCAGCGCCGCAGCACGACCACCCCTCGTGCCCCGCGGTCAGCGGCGAGCTCTGCTCCAATCTGTTTCAGAAGCAAGAGTCATGGGGCGTGAACGAAAACGAAGGGGGCAAGGAGAACAGAATGCACCTCGGGTGTTCGACGAAATGGCTGGGTCGAAAGAGGTTTTGGGTTGGGACTCGTACCTGCGCCGCCGCTGTGCCGGTGCAGACGAGCCGTTCCATTCTCCGGCTGGGTGGGTCGGCGCATGCAGTTGTTACTCGACGGATTTGGAACTGCAATTTGAATCAGCTCGGATGAGTGGGCGTGCAGAAAAATTCAGAGAGGGATAAACAGCTCGAAGGAATTTCGCAATTCAGAGGTGTACGCTGAAGCAAAACCGAGTAGATTTGGGGGCAGAAAATTTCAGAGTACAGGGATGGGGAATCTGTCAGCGGACTGGAAAAATACTGAAACCGTGCACAAATGAGGCTGGACAGCGCAAGAGATGCAGAGGAATTCAGGGATAAGCTACTGCAATTTCCATTCCAAATTTCTTCCACTACAACATCAGCTCACAAGACGGGAGCAGACAAACACCACCGAGATACTACTGCTCTTACACGGAGAACCACGAACCCTAGGCAGCAACTAGATAGATACCACTACTACTCTGTGGGACGGCGGCGTGGCGAGCTGGATGGCTGGACCCTCGGCCTAGCCGCCGAAGCCGTAGAGGGTGCGGCCCTGGCGCTTGAGCGCGTAGACGACGTCCATGGCGGTGACGGTCTTGCGGCGGGCGTGCTCGGTGTAGGTGACGGCGTCGCGGATGACGTTCTCGAGGAAGATCTTGAGCACGCCGCGGGTCTCCTCGTAGATGAGCCCCGAGATGCGCTTCACGCCGCCCCTGCGCGCCAGCCGCCGGATCGCCGGCTTGGTGATGCCCTGGATGTTGTCGCGGAGCACCTTCCGGTGCCGCTTCGCGCCGCCCTTGCCCAGCCCCTTGCCTCCCTTGCCGCGGCCCGACATCTTCCTTCTCTTCTCGCTCGGGGGATTGGATTGGATTGTTTTGGTGGTGGGCGATGAGATTGATGGTGGTGGAGTGCGGGGCGAGGTGTGATTTATAGCCGCGGGGCTTGGGGAGATGGGAGCGGCCAGGATCCGCGTGATGCGGCGCGCGGGCCGTCTGATGGGAGGTGGACGGCCGGGAGTGGGGGTGGAGTGGTGGCGCGGATCGGTGACGTGGCGGGGAGGTGTGCTTTTTCTGTGAGGGCGAGGCGGGCTGCTGGGACGCGGGGAGGGCGCGAGTCTCGTGTGCGAGGATGGATTTTTGCGCGGGGCGTTCGCGGCCGCGAAATTTTGGATGCGTTTTTGCGGAGACTGTCGGTGTGGCTGTGTGCGCGACCGCTTGGTTTGAAGGCCTAAACTTGGTTACTTCTTACAGCAACTCTAGCACACCCGGCATTCCACCCCGTCCGTAAAATAACCGCCAATGTGCGGGTTGGGGTGAAAAAATCTATTCGATCAGACCCCGCATCCCGCCCCGGCCCGTAAATATTTTTACGGGGCGCGGCAAAAAATCTTTTTCCTCAACTTCTAGTTTCACGGGCTTGGAGGCCGACCCGAGCTCAGCCCCTATCCCCGGCGCGATTTGGCGGGAGGAACATTTCTGCGCGCCCTTTCCCGCTTCCCCCACCCTCCACCATCATTGCCCCGCCTCCGCACGCTCCGGTGCTTCCTCCCCTGTCGTCCCTCGCCGCCATGGACGACCCCCTGCTGTCCCCTGTCACCGTCGAGGTCGCGCACGCTCCCTCCCCTCAAGCGGATCTCATCGCCGGCCATGTTGGCCCCGCCGCCGTCGCCCAAGCAAACGTCGCGCCTACCCGCAAGCGGCAGGGCAACGTGGTCGTGCAGTATGGAATCCGCTTCGCCGCGAAGGCCCGCGCTCTGGGCGAAAACGCCGCAGCACGGTCCCGGCCGGCAACGGAGAAGGTCGGCAAGGTCGCGAACGGAAAGCGGAGGAAGATTCCGGCTACAAAGAAGCCACCTTCTTCATCCTCTCACTCCATCCCGGAAAGAGGTGCCCTGGTGATGCCGTTCAACAATGTAGCCGTTGGGAGATTGGCAAAGGATCGAAGATCAATACTTCCGCATTATGGCAAAGCATCCCAATAGGACTCCACGCACATTTCGATCGCTTCATGGGCGTTGGGAGAATATCAAGCCTATGTGCAGCCGTTGGAAGATTGATGCCATGGTGCAATCAAACGAGTTGATATTGTTAAAGTTGTTGGAGATCAAGAAAGAGTTGGCCGAGAAGAAGGCAAAGGAGAAGCAAGAAAAGTGGCAGTTGCTCAAGGAAGAGGGGTTGCGCAAAGCTGCCATTGAGGAGAGAAGAGCACGCACTGAAGAAAACAAAGTCATGTCCAAGCTGCTCGCCGAAGAGAACAAGATCATGTCAATGAACCGCAATGACATGGACGATCTCACCAAAACATGGCATGATATGGCAAGGAAAGAAATCTTGAATAGGAGAATGGTTGCGTCGGCCGGTGCGTGCTACAGTTCGGGAGATGTTTTATCTGCTCCATATGGTGGCAATGTCGATGATTTCGGTGCGGGAGTTGGAACAAGCGCCGGAGGTGGAGTCGGTGGTGGCGATGAACTTCAAGCCGTACTCGATGGCGCGGAGTGAAGATCGACCGAGATGGTGCCGGACTCGATGGCGCGGAGTGAAGATCGACCGAGATGGTGCCGGACTTAATGAAACATAAGTCTGAAACATTTGAAAAGTTCAAAGAATTTCATAGTGAAGTTGAAAATCATCGTAACAAGAAAATAAAGTTTCTACGATCTGATCGTGGAGGAGAATATTTGAGTTACGAGTTTGGTCTACATTTGAAACAATGTGGAATAGTTTCGCAACTCACGCCACCCGGAACACCACAACGTAATGGTGTGTCCGAACGACGTAATCGTACTTTACTAGATATGGTGCAATCTATGATGTCTCTTACTGATTTACCGCTACCGTTTTGGGGTTATGATTTAGAGACGGCCGCATTAACGTTAAATAGGACACCATCAAAATCCGTTGAGACGACGCCTTATGAACTGTGGTTTGGCAAGAAACCAAAGTTGTCGTTTCTTAAAGTTTGGGGTTGTGATGCTTACGTGAAAAAGCTTCAACCTGATAAGCTCGAACCCAAATCGGAGAAATGTGTCTTCATAGGATACCCAAAGGAGACTGTTGGGTACACCTTCTATCACAGATCCGAAGGCAAGACATTCGTTGCTAAGAATGGATCATTTCTAGAGAAGGAGTTTCTCTCGAAAGAAGTGAGTGGGAGGAAAGTAGAACTTGATGAGGTAACCATACCTGCTCCCTTATTGGAAAGTAGTTCATCACAGAAACCGGTTCTGTGGCGTCTATACCAATTAGTGACGAAGTTAATGATGATGATCATGGAACTTGAGATCAAGTTATTCTTGAACCTCGTAGGTCAACCAGAGTAAGATCCGCACTGCAGTGGTACGGTAATCACTGTTCGGAGGTTATGTTACTAGACCATGATGAACCTACGAACTATGAAGAAGCGATGGTGAGCCCAGATTCCATAAAATGGCTTGAAGCCATGAAATCTGAGATGGGATCCATGTATGAGAACAAAGTATGGACTTTGGTTGACTTGCCCGATGATCGGCAAGCCATTGAGAATAAATGGATCTTCAAGAAGTAGACTGATGCTGACGATAATATTACTGTTTATAAAGCTCGACTTGTTGCAAAAGGTTTTCGACAAGTTCAAGGGATTGACTACCATGAGACTTTCTCAACCGTAGCAATGCTTAAGTCCGTCTGAATCATGTTAGCAATTGCCGCATTTTATGATTATGAAATTTGGCAAATGGATGTCAAAACTGCATTCCTGAATGGATTTCTGGAAGAAGAGTTGTATATGATGCAACCAGAAGGTTTTGTCGATCCAAAGGAGCTAACAAAGTGTGCAAGCTCCAGCGATCCATTTATGGACTGGTGCAAGCCTCTCGGAGTTGGAATAAACGCTTTGATAGTGTGATAGAAGCATTTGGTTTTATACAGACTTTTGGAGAAGCCTGTATTTACAAGAAAGTGAGTGGGAGTTGTCGTGGTTCTAAGTCTGACAGTAGAATGGGGGGTAGGAATGGAGAGGCAAGATCCTAGCTATGGAGTAGTTGTATACGCAAGGGATTTACGAGTTCAGGCCCTTCTCGGAGGAAGTAACAGCTAAAAGGATCGATATAGTTGACTAGAGGGGGGGTGAATAGGCAACTAACAATTTTTAAGCTTTTCTTTACCAATTTAAACTTTGCAATAATAAAGGTTGTCTAGATGTGCAACTAGGTGGACAACCTATATGATGCAACAACACAAGCACACGAGCAAGCAAGGATAGGAACACAAATAAGCTTGCACAAGTAAAGGGATAGGATAACCAAGAGTGGAGCCGGTGGAGACGAGGATGTGTTACCGAAGTTCCTTCCTTTTGAGGGGAAATGCGTCTCCGTTAGAGCGGTGTGGAGGCACAATGCTCCCCAAGAAGCCACTAGGGCCACCGTAATCTCCTCACGCCCTCGCACAATGCAAGAGCCGTGATTCCACTATTGGTGCCCTTGAAGGCGGCGACCGAACCTTTACAAACAAGGTTGGGGCAATCTCCACAACTTAATTGGAGGCTCCCAACAACACCACGAAGCTTCACCACAATGGAATATGGCTCCACGGTGACCTCAACCGTCTAGGATGCTCAAACACCCAAGAGTAACAAGATCCGCAAGGGATAAGTGGGGGGAATCAAATATCTCGTGGTGGAAGTGTAGATCGGGCCCTTGTCACCCAATCCCGAGCAAATCAACAAGTTTGATTGGCCTGGGAGAGAGATCGGGCAAAATGGAGCTTGGAGCAACAATGGAGCTTAGAGAGAAGAGGTGGTCAACTAGAGGTTTAAGAAGCCCCTTATATAGTCGTGGAAAAATCCAACCGTTATCCACTTATTCAGCCATGACCATGCAGTACTACCGCTCGGTAGCGGTACTACATGGGTCACATGCGGTACTACCGTGGGGAACCACGGTACTACATCAGCAAGAAGACAAGTCGGGACTAGCTCGACTAAGGGCAGTACTACCGCTATGCGGCACTACGCTCCCCTTGCGGTACTACCGCAAGCGAAATCACGACCTGAGAAGGGCGCGGATGAAATAAATTACATCCGTGCCAACTTCCGCTGAAATTGCGGTAGTGCAAAAATCCGACGCGGTACTACCACTCCTTAGGAGTGGTACTACCGTAGCGCGTGCCTACTACCGTGAAACTACGGTACTCGGTAGGAGGGCCACGGTACTACGGCTCATAGGGAGAAGTACTACCGTGGGCCCCCGCGGTACTACTGCTACCGACGAGCGGTACTACCGTGGTGGCGCGGATGTAAAAATTACATCCGCCCTACTACCGCCGAGCGGCACTAGGCCTGGGAGCCGCGGTACTACCGCTCCTGAGGAGCGGTACTACCGTGGCACCCCGCGGTACTACCACGTGTACCTGCGGTACTACCGCAAGTATAGAGGCAGCTGTCAGATATCCGCACAACCAAGATAACGAAGGGAAGCTCCAAAGTGCAGGGAAAGGAGGGACAAGTGTACGTGTTGATTCCGCCCTAACCTTTCCGACGCGGACCCCCTCTTAATAGTAACGGCTCTCCCTCGACTCAAATCCACCAAAAAGAAAGCGTGGGGCGATACCGTCTTCAATAGTCTCCGAGGGGCACCAAACGTCTCGAGCCTAGATATGAACCATCCGAGGAACTCAAAGCATACGATTAGTCCATAAAAAGTAACGCCATCAATCACCAAAACACTTACGGGATAAATATGCCCTTACAATCTCCCCCTTTTTGGTGGATTGATGACAATACGGGATTTGCACAAAGATACAATAATATAGAGCAAGAGCAAACCCCTCCTCTCCAAAATATAGACGGGCTCCCCCTAGACGTGTGCACTCTGGATGAATGCTTTGGACTGCATAGCACACGAACTAGGATCACCACTCCCCCTATATTTTAGAGACAAAGGACCGAAGAATAACATCTAAGCAACATATAGCACGATATAACATAAGCTTGCTAAGATAGATAGAGTGCATATGTCTTACACCATAAGAAGGAAAAGCAACTAAAACGAGGTTCAAACGATTCAAACGAAGTTCAACCGAAAACGCAATAAACACACCAAACACAAACACAAGACTCAAGAATCCCTCGCTCTCTCCCCTTTGGCATCGAGGACGCCAAAAAGGCAGAGAGGACACCTACACAAGCGGTGGCTCAAGTAGAAGGGAACTCGTCCCAACCCTCTCCGTCGAGACTCCTCGGCCAGGGATGGACTCCTCGACGTCCTCCTCATAATCAGTCCACTTGTAGCCTTGCTTCGCCATCCACTCGGCCTCTAGAGTGATGTGCTCCTCGAGACCACTTGCACACATCCTCACCATAGAGCTTCAAGATCTTCCTGTCCCGTGACGACTCTCCTTGGATGCCACATGAGTCCTGTCTTGCCCCTTGGCTTGCATGCAGAAAGAGTCTTCATCTTGTCCTTCACCTTCGTGGCCCAAGAAGGCATAGAGGAGCTCTGGGAAGGCCTAGCAGCATGGCCCTCATCAACATTCTCGGCGCCAAAGATCCTCCTCTCCAACAAAGCAGCCCTAGCAGCAGACGCCTCGGCCACGAGTAGTAGTGTTGGCCCAGTTGGGTTTGACACGCAGATAGATGGGGTCATGGCGAATCCAATCGAGGGCAAGGAACTCCTCACCGAGAACATCTTCTCCCAAGTCCTCGAGATCGCCAGAAACAGACACGGACCAGAGTATAGGCACCTTGCGGTTGAACACTGCAAATCGAAGATCACACCACATGATGTGTGAGATATCAAGTGGCTGAGTCTGAGACACACGAGCCTCCTCGCAGATGAGCATCATATCCACCATATAGGCATGAACCTTGTCCTTGTCACCAATGCGGGGGAACAAGGAGTTGCGGAAGATGCGATACATGATATCCAAAAAGGAGTTGAGCACCAATCATATCTTGCCACTTGGAAGTGTTTTCTCAACATAGAACGGTGCAAGCCTATCCTTGTTGGCAGAGTCAGGGTTGGCATGGGGACGAACACCCACGGGGGAGTCAAGCCCGTCATCAGGAACTTGGAGCAGATCCATGAACTCCTTCCAGGTAGCAGTCAGCTTACGGCCATTTGTCATCCAGGTCATCCTCCTCTCCTCATTGGGGTGAAAGTAGACAGAAGCAAAGAACTGACCAATGAGCTCAGGATCATAGTCAAGGTGAAAAGAGATTATATGCTCAATGCCAAACTGCTCCACCAAGTCCAGAGCCTCTCCAAAATAGGCACGGAACTTCTCCTTCCTCAGGTGATGCATGTCAATCCACTTCACATCCACATAGGTATTCTGCTTGTTCTTGATGACGTCCAGATAGACGTCGGTTTGATGCTTGTTCCAGAACAGCTCACAACCCCTGACTGAGGAACGAGGGGTCACGTACGGATCAATGTTCCTGAGACGGACGTAGTCAGAATGGGACATCTCATCCATGCTCTTGGCGGGCTCCTTGAACTTGGTGGTCGTTGTCTTGACATGGCGCTTGGGGGCAGAGGAGGAGCCCTCTGGTGCTTCACCGGGGTTCTTGTGACGCTTGGAGCCGGTGTCACGGTGGGATTGGACCGCGAGAGCCACCACCGAACCACACACGCAAAGCACCAAAGACGCAAAGAAGATCAATGCAAAGGCCACGAAAAAGCAAAAAAACACATAGGAGACATATGAGAAAGTTGGCATGCGATAGGTGTGAGGCACGGTGGGATCGCCACTGCTGCGGCACTAAAGCGATGAGTACTACTCCAAACGCGGTAGTACTGCGGCGAGGTCACGGTAGTACCGTGGTTGGAGCGGAAGTAGAGCTGTAGTGCGGCATGTAGCGCGGTAGTACCGCACCCGAGGGCGGTAGTACTGCAAGCGGTAGTACCGCCATCGGGCGGTAGTACCGCGTCAGCAATGATCCAACTATCGATTTGAATCTGAAAAGAACCGCGAAACAACGGTGGTGCTACAATGATCAGATCTAGCGCATGACAACAATACACATATAAATCCTATGCAATACTACACTCCTTCATCCTATTCTTGCAGAGATTAGGCCTATCAATCTCAAGAACACACAAGCCTCCCCAAAACCTAGAAACGCCAAACACCAACAACAAGGAGAGGGAATTGGGGAAAAACACAGGTCCATAGCAAGAGCACGTGGTGAGGGAACGATCCCACCGGTCGGAATCACGGGAGGGCAGCGGTGGAGGAGATCCACGAGAGACGCCGGCTCCGCTTCTTGAGCAAGGGAGAGAAGGAGGCGATGTGGGGAGAAGGCAGCGAATGGGTATGGGGAGTTAGAACTCCCCCGCCTGCCTTATCCCCACGCCATGAACCGTCATGTAGTACAGATTATCATCGGTAGTACCGCCGTGTGTTCCGCACCGAGGCGGTAGTACTGCCAACCGGGCAAGGCAAGGAAAAATTACTGCCGTGAGGTTGCTGTAATACTGGTGCTCCATAGCGGTAGTACTGCGTGGCTGGCTGCGGTAGTACCGTGGCTGGCCATGTAGTACCGTGAAACTCAAGTTACCGCATGTTTCAAAAAGCGAAAAGAGGGCCTTTGCAATGAAACTTTTCACACACAAGAAACCACAAACTCTAGCACAAACCAGAGGCAAAAGACAACAAGAAACCACCAAGCGACAAGGCCTCTCAAGGAGAGGGCGGTGGCCGAAGCCACCTATGTTTGAGTAGGATGGTATGGCACCGCGAAGAATTATCCTTGGGCCCATGACCAAAACTCGTCTTTGGAACACAAGTACCATAAAAAATGGCTAATGTGAAAGAGGTGATCGATTTATGCATAATGGGGGGAGGGAGAGTTCATTGAGAGAACAATACTCCCCCTATGTCCATGCCTACACCTAAAATAGGCAGACAAGTTGAGTGTGGTGGGGAGTGCACGGCTCAAGTCACATTGCTCAAATCAATGATATTTAGCTCATGCCTTAACTCACGAAATCTTGCTTCATCTAAGGGATTCGTGAATATATCTGCAAGGTTGTCCTGAGTGTTGACATACTTGAGCTCGATCTCTCCCTCACCTAATGTGATCCCGGATGAAATGATACCGAATCTCGATGTGCTTCGTCTTGAAGTGTTGCACCGGGTTGAGAGAAATCTTGATGGCACTTTCATTATCACACCAAAGAGGCACTTTGTCACAAATGACACCGTACTCCTTTAAAGTTTGCCTCATCCGTAGGAGTTGAGCACAACAACTACCGGCCGCCACATATTCCGCTTGATTGGGACGAGAGAGACACACAACTTTGCTTCTTGGAAGACCAACTTACCAAGGAGCAACCAAGAAATTGGCACCCTCGAAGTGGACTTCCTATCCACTTTGTCTCCCGCCCAATCGGAATCAGTAAATCCTTCAAGCTTGAAGTTTGCTCCTCTTGGGTACCATAAGCCAAAGTTTGGGGTATGAGCCAAATATCGAAAAGATTAAACTTGACCGCCACATAGTGACTTTCCTTCGGTGCGGCTTGAAACCATGCACACATTCCCACACTCAACATGATATCCGGTCTAGATGCACAAAGGTAAAGCAAGGATCCAATCATGGAGCGATATACCTTTTAATCCACCGCTTTACCATTGGGATCAATGTCAAGTTGGCACTTGGTGGGCATTGGTGTAGTAGCCGGCTTGACATCACTTAGCTTGAATCTTTTGAGCATGTCTTGAGTGTATTTGGCTTGGTTGATGAAGGTTCCTTCTCTTCTTTGTTTGATATCGAAACCAAGGAAGAACTTCAACTCTCCCATCGAAGACATCTTGAACTTGGAGGTCATGAGAGCGGCAAATTCCTCATTGAAAGCTTTGTTAGGAGAACCAAAGATAATATCATCAACATATAGTTGGCATACAAACAACTCCCCATTGACCTTCTTAGTAAAAAGAGTGGGATCGATTTGCCCTACTTCAAAACCACGATCTTGTAACAACTCGGTAAGGTGGTCATACCATGCACGTGGGGCTTGTTTAAGGCCATAGAGTGCCTTATCGAGTTGATACACATGATCCGGGAAGTAGGGGTCCTCGAACCCGGGGGGTTGCTTGACATAGACCAACTCATTAATGGGACCATTAAGAAAAGCACTTTTACATCCATTTGTTGCAACTTAAAGTTGTGATGGGAAGCATAAGCAATCAACAAACGAATGGATTCAAGACGAACAGCAGAGCAAAGGTTTCACCGTAGTCGATACCCTCGACTTGGGAGTAGCCTTGTGCTACCAATCTTGCCTTGTTGCGTAATGATGTTCCCATGAGCATCTTGCTTGTTCTTGAAAATCCACTTGGTTCCAATGACGTTGTGGTTCTCCGATGGCCTTGGCACCAATCTCCACACCTTGTTGTACTCAAAGTTGTTGAGTTCTTCATGCATGGCATTGAGCCAATCTGAGTCTTCGAGCGCCTCATAGACCTTTTGAGGTTCAACACAAGAGACAAACGCGTGATGTTCACAATAGTTTGCCAATTGTCTCTGAGTGCTTACCCTTTTCTTAGGCTTCCAACCACATTCTCCATGAGATGGCCTTTGGTAGTGAGTTTGGAAGCAATCTTGGCGGCACGACGCTCTAGTTCCTCCTCGGAGGTGAGATGAGGAGGGGTCACTTGATCATCTTGAGCGCCGTCTTGAACATGATCTTCATCTTGAGCATGCTCGGGGAAGAGAACTTGACCTTGGGCATCATTTAAGGTGATATCACCGTCTTGGGCACGATCTTGCCCTTGGTCCTGTTCTTGAGGTTGAGGGCCTTCACTTTGTTCTTCTAAGCGTGTGGGCCTTGGGTTGGTGATGGCTCCACTTGAGTGGAGCATTGTCCTTCTCCTTGACCACAAGGGGTTCCTCAATGGGTAGGATAAAGCCAACTCCCATTCTTCTTATGGCTTGGGGAGTAATTTCATCACCTACATCACAAGTGCCACTTTGCTCCACTTGGGAGCCGTTATTCTCATCAAACTCCACGTTACACGTCTCCTCAATAAGTCCCGTGGATTTATTGAGGACACGGTAAGCATGAGAGTTTGTAGCATAACCAACAAATATGCCCTCATGAGCTCTAGCTTCAAATTTAGACAAACGCACACCTTTCTTGAGAATGAAACACTTACACCCGAACACCCGGAAGTACTTGAGGTTGGGCTTGTTGCGGTGAGTATCTCATAAGGAGTCTTGTTCAAACCTTTGCGGAGATAGAGCCGATTGGATGCATGACAAGCGGTGTTGATGGCTTCGCCCAAAAGTTGTATGGAGACTTGAACTCCGCCATCATGGTCCTTGCCGCATCCATCAACGTCCGGTTCTTTTCTCTACGCAACACCATTTTGTTGAGGGGTATATGGTGCAGAATATTGATGCTTGATTCCCTCGTCACTAAGAAACTCATCCAAGGTGTAGTTCTTGAACTCGGTGCCGTTGTCACTTCTTATAGTCAAGATCTTTGCATTATGTTGACATTGAGCTTCATTTGCAAAGTCAATGACGGTTTGTTGAGTCTCACTCTTCCTCTTGAAGAAATATACCCAAGTGTATCTCGAATAGTCATCCACAATCACCAAGCAATACTTTCTTCTTCCAAGACTATCAAATGATGGTGGCCCAAAGAGATCCATGTGAAGGAGCTCCAAGGGTCTCTTTGAGTATATGATAGTCGTGGGAGGGTGAAGCCTTTTCATGAAGCTTTCCTTCGATACAATCACTGCAAGCACGGTCTTTGGCAAAACTAACATTTGTTAGTCCACGGACATGGTCCCCCTTGAGAAGACTTTGCAAAGATCTCATATTGACATGGGCTAAATGGCGATGCCAAAGCCATCCCACGTCAACTTTAGCCATTAGGCATGTCGCGGTCTTAGTGGGTCGCTCCGAAAAGTTAATCACATAGAGACCATTTTCGACATGCCCAACAAAGGCTACTTTAAGAGTCTTGCTCCACAAGAGGGCCACGGTATCAGTGTCAAAGAAAGTAGCAAAACCCATGAATGCAAGTTGACGAACGGAAAGCAAATTGTATGCAAGGGACTCAACAAGCATGACTTTCTCGATCATAAGATCATGAGAAATGACACCCTTGCCGAGACCCAATACCTTAGAATGTGATGCATCACCCCACTCGACATCGGTGTGCATAGATGGAATCTCTTGCACGTCCACCACCATGTCCTTGCTCCCGGTCATATGATTTGTTGCTCCACTATCGAGCATCCATGATCCCCCACCTAAGCAAACCCCTACAAGAGATCAATGCTTGGTTTTAGGTACCCATTTGGTAATGGGTCCTTTGATGTTAGTAACGAGGGTCTTAGGAACCCAAATAGACCATTCAATGTACTCATAAGAAGAACCAACAAATTTAGCATAAACATGCCCATCACTAGCACGGCACAACACATTAGAGGGGTTAAAGTCGCCGGCTATGTTCCTGGGGATAACGTTGTCCTTCTTGACATTGCCACCCTTTGCACGGTTCTTCTTCTTCTTGGAAGCACCCTCTCCCTCCCTCACAAAAGTTTGCTTGAGAGGGGGAGGTTGCTTGGTATTACCATTCTTCTTCTTGCTCTTGGGCTTGGGATCGAACCCAATCCCCTCCTTGGCCACAACTTCCTTTTGATTACTCAAAAGGTCGTTAAGGTTCTTCTCACCTTGAATGCATGTGACAAGGCCCTTTTCAAGTTGCTCCTTCAACTTAGCATTCTCCTCAACAAGATGCACATGCTCACAACAAGGGTTAGTAGCATTTGCATTATCAATCAATATCATATGAGGAAAGGTGGCTTTCTCCTTGGTTAGCTTCACTTGGAGTTGATCATGAGACTCTTTGAGACTAGCATGAGCACCCTTCAAGACTTTGTGAGCCTTGTCGAGAGTGTCAAAGTCCTCGTTGAGTCTAGCAAGATCAACTCCAAGCTTTTCCTTCTCGGAACTAAGCACACGAGACACAACAAGAGCATGATCAAGGTCTTTCTTTAATTTAAGCGTGATCATCGTTGTGTGACTCCTCAAGAGCCAAACGAAGACCACGCTCTTCCTCAAGAGCATTGGAAAGATCCGAAATCTCATCGGCATAGTCACGACTATGCCCTTCCATCTTAGAGATGGTTTCTTCATGAGTCTCGATCATGACATTGGCTTCACCAAGTTGTTCCAAGAGAGCAACGAAGTGCTTCTTGGATTTCCCCTTGAGTTTACTCATAAAGATCTATTCATTTTCCTCTACATTAGTCCCCTCATGTTCATCAATGCAATCCGTCAAACAAGAATGATTGATGATGGTAGTTTTGATGTTGGGGGTTACCTTGTTGGTGGCTTTAGCCATGAGGCACTTGGCGGTGATGCTTTCATTGGGTGAACCGAAGAGAGACACCCGAGGAGTCATTGCAATGGCCACAGAGGCCATGGCAACCGATTCACCATCCTCCTCATCATCATCCTCCTCATTGTACTCTTCTTGAACCACCAAGGCTTTGTGAGGAGTCTTCTTTGGGAAGTTGCTCTTGTTGGGGAAAGACTTGGCCTTGTCCTTACGGATGAGCTTGCCACCATTGTCTTCCCTCTTCTCATATGGACACTCCAAACAAAGTGACTCACATTGCCACAATTGAAACACGTCCTCACTCGTTGCTTGCCCTTAGAGCCACTTGAATTGCTCTTGTTGAAGTTGGGCCTTGAGTTCTTCTTGCTCCAAAATTGTCTTGAAGCAAGGGCCATGTGTTCATGATAATAATACTTAGTATCTTCGAGGTTGCTCTCTTCTTCTTCCTCCTCTCCATCTTCTTAGACACAAATCTTGGCCTTCAAAGCGAGGTTGGGCTTCTTTGCTCTTTGGGAGCGAAGCACCGCATTGTCGTCGGTCTTGTCCAATATGCTCATAGCCACAAACTCATCCAACACATCACTTGAGGACAAGGTGTGGAAGTTCGGTCGTTGACGGATGACGGAGGACATGGCTTTGTGGTAGGGCATAATTGCCTTGAGAAATTTTGCGCTTGATCCGGTTGTCATCTGTGTCCTTACTTCCATGATCCCGGAGGAGACATCAAGCTTGGTTACTCTCCGATAGAGCTCACGAGGTTCTTCTTCTTCCTTCATTGCAAACTCATCGGCTTCATCTTGGACCACTTCATAATTGGAGCGTTGAATGCTTGCGCTTCCTCGATACATGGAAACCACCTTGAGCCAAGCATCTTTGGCACGGAGTAAGGCCGAGATGAGGGAGGTCTTCGGGAAGGATTGCTTCTTGGATGATGAAGAGAGCATTCTCATTGAATTGATGGTCCACGACCTCTCTAGGAGAAAAGTTGCTCGGATCATGCGGATAGAAACCTTCTTCAATGATTCTCCAAAGGTTAGTGTTCACATGATTTAAATGACGCTTAAACGATAAACCCAAGAATCAAAATCCTCCTTTTATCAATCTTAGGTGGTGGACCGGCATGATTCAAATGAGTGGAAGGAATCACCCACCATAAACGGGAGGTTGCACATGGGCGAAGATGCGGTGCCATTCTTACCACTAGACGAGGGGCTTTCTCACTAATAGCTTCCCCTTATCGGAGTTAGCATCCGCTCCCGTGTTGGCGGGATCACCCACTTTCACGGGTGCGGTGGAAAGTTTAAGCCCTTCTAGGAATTCCTTAAACATGTCCTTGACCTCGCCGTCATGGAGTTTTTCAAAGTGTCCAACGCCACATTGAATTCCTCACGAGAGATCGAGGTACTCCCATCTCCGTAGATGATGTCGGATTCAAGACGGAGTACTCCCCACATCATCTCTGACGTCAACTATACTCTCCGGACGGTAAAGTCCTTAAAAAGAGACGAGGCTCGATACCAATTGAAAGGATCGATATAGTTGACTAGAGGGGGTGAATAGGCAACTAACAATTTTAAGCTTTTCTTTACCAATTTAAACTTTGCAATAATAAAGGTTGTCTAGATGTGCAACTAGGTGGACAACCTATACGATGCAACAACACAAGCACACGAGCAAGCAAGGATAGGAACACAAATAAGCTTGCACAAGTAAAGGGATAGGATAACCAAGAGTGGAGCCGGTGGAGACGAGGATGTGTTACCGAAGTTCCTTCCTTTTGAGGGGAAGTACGTCTCCGTTAGAGCGGTGTGGAGGCACAATGCTCCCCAAGAAGCCACTAGGGCCACCATAATCTCCTCACGCCCTCGCACAATGCAAGAGCCGTGATTCCACTATTGGTGCCCTTGAAGGCGGCGACCGAACCTTTACAAACAAGGTTGGGGCAATCTCCATAACTTAATTGGAGGCTCCCAACAACACCACGAAGCTTCACCACAATGGAATATGGCTCCACGGTGACCTCAACCGTCTAGGATGCTCAAACACCCAAGAGTAACAAGATCCGCAAGGGATAAGTGGGGGGAATCAAATATCTCGTGGTGGAAGTGTAGATCGGCCCTTGTCACCCAATCCGAGCAAATCAACAAGTTTGATTGGCTAGGAGAGAGATCGGGCCAAAATGGAGCTTGGAGCAACAATGGAGCTTAGAGAGAGAAGAGGTGGTCAACTAGAGGTTGAAGAAGCCCCTTATATAGTCGTGGAAAAAATCCAACCGTTATCCACTTATTCAGCCCGCGACCTGCGGTACTACATGTCGAGGCGCGGTACTACGTCACATGGCAGTACTACCGTGGGGAACCACGGTACTACCGCAAAGCGGCCTGGCGGGACTAGCTCGACTAAGGGCAGTACTACCGCTATGCGGCACTACTCCCCTTGGCGGTACTACCGCAAGGCGAAATCACGACACGAGAAGGGCGCGGATGAAATAAATTACATCCGTGCCAACTTCAACAAACTGCGGTAGTGCAAAAATCCGACGCGGTACTACCGCTCCTTAGGAGTGGTACTACCGTAGCGCGTGCCTACTACCGTGAAACTACGGTACTCGATAGGAGGGCCACGGTACTACGGCTCATAGGGAGCAGTACTACCGTGGGCCCCCGCGGTACTACCGCTATTTGACGGCCAGTACTACCGTGGTGGGCGCGGATGTAAAAAATTACATCCGCCCCTACTACCGCACCGGAGTGGCACTAGGCCTGGGAGCCGCGGTACTACCGCTCCTGAGGAGCGGTACTACCGTGGCATCCCGCGGTACTACCGCAAGTACAGAGGCAGCTGTCAGATATCCGCACAACCAAGATAACGAAGGGAAGCTCCAAAGTGCAGGGAAAGGAGGGACAAGTGTACGTGTTGATTCCGCCCTAACCTTTCCGACGCGGACCCCCTCTTAATAGTACGGCTCTCCTACGACTCAAATCCACCAAAAAGAAACGTAGGACGACGCCATTTCAATAGTCTCCGAGGGGCACCGAAACGTCTCGAGCCTAGATATGAACCATCTGAGGAACTCAAAGCATACGATTAGTCCGCAAAAGTAACATCATCAATCACCAAAACACTTACGGGATAAATATGCCCTTACAACAACCCTACGTCTTGGAGCCCGGAGGCGGTCGATTGGATTATATGCGTATGTGTTACAGGGGTGCCAACCCTTCTGCCTGTGGAGGGGGGTGGCTTATATAGAGTGCGCCAGGACCCCAGCCCATTACGTAGCGAGAGGGTTTAAGGTACGTTAATACTGGCGTTCTTTGGTAACGCCGAACATAAAGTGTCATCATGACCATAAAGACTACTTAATTACGCACCGTTTGGATACAGAGTGATTCCTGAGCACGATGGTCGAGTGAGCCTTCTTGGTCGAAAGTGTCTCGATTACGTCGAGTGGAAGCCTACCAGGTCGTCTGGAAGGCAGCTTCTTTCGCGAGTGTCCATGGGGAGGGTACCTTTGGGCAGGTCTATGACCCTATCCTAGGTACATGACTTCATCATTAGCCCCTGTATGGATCGAGGTTTGAGTGAGGAAGGAGTTGATAATCTTTCCGACCTATTCTTTGTGTTGCGAGTGTGTCTTACTCTGGATCAACGACCTTTTAGTGATGGCGTCAACTTCTCTTTCAACGCCTTTGATCCATTCTTCACATTTGTCGAGTGAACTTTGTGAACTTGAGGATTTCGGCGGCGAATCGGAGGAAATCTGGTTGTCGGATAGGTTGCTCCGCGGTTAAGCGGATTTCATGAGATCTGAATTTTGGGAAGCGCTTGAAGCGAAGAAACTGCGACACTTTCCGGATGGGATAAGGCGATGACGCCTTGATCTTCGCGCCTTTTTTTCGCCACGTATCGCGCGCACGCCGCTGTTGCGGGATTTGACAGATTACTGGGCCTACCGATTGACCACTCGAAGCGGCCTCATATAAGGCATTGGACGGGTATTTTGAGCAGTGTGACTCAATCTTCCCTCCCTCTGCCTCCAAATCCTTCACTGCGCCCTTAGCCTGCTTTCAGTAGCCAAGACTTCGATTACTACTTCACCGGCGACCATGGTGAAGGAGAATACCGCAGCCTTGAGCGGGTGAAGAAGGCGGCGGTGAAAGGCGAAGGGAGAGCGCCCGGTCAGGCGGATCTTCTTCAGCGGTCCAAACTGCCGCAAGGTTGGGTCCAGGAGATTGGATCCGCTCGACCATCACCGAGAAGGACCTCAACGATCGGCCAATGAGGGACTGTTCCCCATGGGTCGGCGAGGCTTAGGGAACGGAGTGGCGGCCTTGACTGAAAGAGGGTGAGTCGTTCTCCTAGCCACTCACGTGGATCGGGGATTTTCTCTGCCGCTGAATCCTTTCTTCCGGGGGTTTCTGAACTTTTTTGGAGCGCAACTCCATCATTTCACTCCCAACTCCATTGCCTATCTTGCTGCTTTCGTGTCGTTGTGCGAAACTTCTTCGGTTGTCGGTCGCACTAGGGCCTCTTCAAGCATATATTCACTTGTCGCTCTCAGACGGTGAAGAAAGCGAACCCGAATGACGAGAGAACCCAAGTAATCCAGATGTGTGGGGGACTCGGGGTCCAGATGAGGGGGAAGAGCTCTTTTCCGACTATGACTCTCCCCGACTCGGTTAGAGGGTGGCGATCGACTGGTTCTCTTGCCAAGACCAGCCGACGCCAAGGCGATCATTGGACTCCTCCTTTCTCCATGAGTCGAGTGAACAAGCCATCTTCCCTGAAGGTGCTACCAGAGGAGAAGGCCCAAGTAAAATTGTTGATGGAACGCGTAGTCCAGCTCATTCGCGACGGGGTGACCGGCATGGATCTTCTGGAAGTTTTCCTCCGACAGCGTATTCAGCCACTCCAATACCGAGACCATCCGATGTGGATGTACTCCGGTATGGATGATACCATTCGGGTCCATCCAGAGGAGGTCAATGACACCACACTGGAGAGGTGGATGACTGCCATCACCGGAAACAAAGATAATCCTCGCGGAGCTAGGAGGATTCCCCCACTCGACCATTCTTACGATCCAGACAAGGTATAACCACTTATCTCCGACTGTGATTCTGCTGCATTCATTCTGTTTTGATGCAAGTTCGTCGACTGACTTTTGCCTTGTTTTGTTGTCTTCTAGGCCACCACTGAGATGTACTCGATGCCCAACGGGGCGCAGGAACCAGTCGAAGAAGAAGAAGGAAGCGGAGATGAAAGCCAGGAGGAATGGGAGTCCAACGACGAGGAGGATGAGGGGGACGACAGCTCTGGTGAAGAGGAGGAGGAGGAGGAAGAGGAGGAAGACGTCGATCCTCCCCGCTAGGAAAGAAGGTCCAAGTTGATGCATGACCTGGCGGCCGGCCAGTAAAGCTATTGCATCAGGCGATCGGCAAGCGACCTCGGACAACTTCCCTACCGATCGAGAAACCGCCAAAGCAACCTCGAGCAACGTCGTCGAAGCCGTGAAGGCCCCGCCTAAGATGCGGATGGTCATTCCCACCATCTCCGGGTAATCAGCAGAACTTGTATTTCCCTATTCAACATGAGTGTACTTTTGGTTGACTCGATGGTGATCGGTCGATTCTTGAAATCTGAAGTGCTGCTACCTCCGAGACCTCGGTAAGCACGAATATCGTGAAATGGAAGATGCCGTCACCTCCAACCTTGGTATGATCTCTGCAGTTTCGCTTTTAGTCGATTGGATTTCCATGTTTACTTTTGAATCTTTGTTGTAGTTCCGCCTCATGTCATTGATCTCCCGATGATGACGAGGAAGCGCCGTTGAGGAAGAGGAAGAACAAGAGGGTGCCTGGCAAGGCTGCTCCGATTGTGATGATACCCGAGACGCTGGTTCCCGAGGGAGGCAACACCGCTCGAACTTCGTGTCTTTTCTTTGTACCGACAAGTGCCCGACCCACTTCGTCGATTGCTGATCCACCATCCTTTTGCTACACACCACGTCTTGGAAGACCAAGTGAGTGCTGCTAAGGAGGCTATACGCCATGAGCAGGGATCATGATGGAGCAAGTGAAGGCGGTCAGAGAGGCCAGCCAGCGGCCTATGATGCTAGTTCAGCTCTCGAGCAATGTCCAAGTAAGTCGATCGTTGCTTGCTCTGTTAGGATATGCTACCAAACCGCTTGCTCTGTTAGGGACATGCTACCAAACTGCTTCTTTCAAGATTTCCATATCTGTACACCCTTTGGGTGGGTGTGTCGATTGAGTTTTGTGGGGGCACGCCGAGTGCACCCACCGGTGTAGTCCCGAGACTATGGTGGATCGCGTGCGATCGACTATAGTCTTTACACTTTGAACTTCTTCACTCGGCCTGGTCGGACCAAGTCGAATGGGCAACCGTAAAACCGGTGGGGGCACGCTGAGTGCACCCACCGGGTGTAGTCCCGAGACTATGGTGGATCAGGCGATCGGCTATAGTCTAAAGAACTGTTTTTACCGGTGACGGCCGACAATTAGCCATGGTTTTAGAATCATAACCTTTTGCCTCTTTTGGTCGATGGTCGAACCAAATTGGTAAAACCAGTGGGGGCATGCTGAGTGCACCCGCTGGGTGTAGTCCCCGAGACTACCGTCGAATGTTTTGATTCGGCTGTAGTCTTAGAAATGCTACGATTTTTCCTTAGTCACTCAGAAGTGATCTGTCTTTGATGTCTTTTGTTGATTGAGTCTTTGTAGAAATCTTGCGAGCTTGTGGCTCGCTATACTGAGTTAGAGAACAAACAGATCCAGCTCAACCTCGACTTGAAGCTTGCTCAGGAGAATTTGCAGAAGGCGGAGGATGAAGCAAAATGTATGGCTGGTGAGAACTTGACGATCGCCTTTGTTTTCTCTGCTCATTCTCAACTCTGTTCTCATTGTTGCTTTGCAGATAAACCGGAGGAGACTCAAGAAGAAGGACCTTGACCTTGCGAGAGAGCCACGTATAGGCGGCTTTGGAGAAAACAAAGCTCATTGAAGAGAAACTTGCCTCGGTCGGCAAACTTGAAGATGAAAATGCCAAGCTGAAAGCCGCTCTTGACGCGACCAACAAGGAAGTTAGTCGATCAAGAACGACAAGATTGCTCTGTCGACAAGGCCGCCAACTGGGGGAAGCGAAATGACACGGAGGTGTATCTTGGAGGGCTCGCCAAGAAGCATTCCTCATGCTTGAAGGTAATCTCTTTTATCCGACTATCTTGCTATCACCGCTCATCGCGTGATTGTTGTTTTGAGTCCGAGCTGTGTTTTCGAATTACTCACAACTTCAAGAAGAAACGGTCAGTGGAAACCAGCTGGACCCCATCAACTCTCTGTGAAGGACGAAGCTGCTATGAATGTGCTCCGGCTGGAGTTTCGCGTTGCTAGCGTGGTGGATTATCTTGCTCGACTGAAAGCTGCGGTGTCGCGGATCGACTCAACTCTCTGGCGCAGCAGCGCCTGTAATGACCTTGAATCTTAATGACTCATTGAATGAGATTCCAAGTCGAGTGCAAGAATGGAAAAGTCTTACGCCGGTGTGGTCTTGATGTTGCTCTGTCTACGGTTCGTGTCCACTTGCAAGGAAGCGCAAGAGGAAAAGCGGCATCCCTCAAAGTTGCCAACACCGGAAAGTACGACTTCCGATCTTTCATGGAGACCTTCATCGCTGCTGCTACCCGTATTGCCGACGGAATCGACCTCGACCAGTTCGTTGCACCTTCCAGTCCTCCACCGGAGGAGTAAAAAACTTCTAAGTCCCACCTTAAATTTGCCTCGGAATGCCGAGTGGTTTTATGTAACCGACAAACTTTAACAGCTTAACGCTCGAAACCTTTGTCGGATCCGTGGGGCGTTTATCCGAACTTGATCTATCCTTGAACATGCTTTATTTGCCTTCAGAGAACTTTGCTCTTCATTCGGAATATATTTCATTGTTGTAATTAGTATCCTTGAGGTGAAACTCCAAATCGACTTGTACTTCATCTATCTTGCGGTAGAGACGGAGTACGATCGCGACTGACCTCGTCGTTCTTGCGGATTGGGATGGACCGCATGTTGTACTTGTGGCGAAGCTCCGAAGGAGAAGGTAGCAGTCGACCTATACCTCATCGTCCTTGCGGATTGGGATGGACCGTACGTTGTACTTGTGGCGAAGCTCCGAAGGAGAAGGTAGCAGTCGACCAAGACCTCGTCAGTCCTTTAGGATTGGGATGAATTCCTTACTTAGGCAGTCTTGGATCTGCAGCTAAGCCTCCGAGCGGGAGGTGTGCTCTCCACTCAGTAGGATTTTTATCTCTTAGGCGAGCACTGGCTGCAGCTAAGCCCCGAGTGGGAGGTTTGCTCTCCGCTCGGTAGGATTTTGAATACTTAGGCGAGCACTGGCTGCAGCTAAGCCCCAGTGGGAGGATTGCTCTCCACTCGGTAGGGTTTTTATTACTTCGGCGAGCACTGGGCTGCAGCTAAGCCCCCGAGTGGGAGGTTTGCTCTCCACTCGGAAGGATTTCTATTACTTAGGCGAGCACTGGGCTGCAGCTAAGCCCCCGAGTGGGAGGTTTGCTCTCCACTTGGTAGGTTTTTTATTACTTAGGCGAGCAGTGGGCTGCAGCTAAGCCCCAGTGGGAGGTTTGCTCTCCACTCGGTGGGATTTCTATTACTTAGGCGAGCACTGGCTGCACTAAGCCCCCGAGTGGGAGGTTTGCTCTCCACTCGGTGGGATTTTTATGGTGTAGCTCAAGGAGAAGGTAGCAGCCGACCTACACCTCGTCGTCCCTTGAGCGTTCATTATATTGAATGTTTAGGCGAATCCTTGGGCTGTTGCTAAGCCCCAGTGAGAGGCTGGCTCTCACTCGGTGGGATTTAAATACTTAGGCGAGTACTTGGACTGCAGCTAAGCCCCGAGTGGGAGGTCAAGCTCACCACTCAGTGGGATTTTGAATACTTAGGCGAGTACTTGGACTGCAGCTAAGCCCTCGAGCGGAGGCTGGCTCTCCACTCGGTGGGATTTTGAATACTTAGGCGAGTACTTGGTGCAGCTAAGCCCCAGTGGGAGGCTGGCTCACCACTCGGTGAGGATTTTGAATACTTAGGCGAGTACTTGGACTGCGGCTAAGCCCCCAGTGGGAGGCTGGCTCTCCACTCGGTAGGATTTTGAATACTTAGGCGAGTACTTGGATAGCTAAGCCCCCGAGTGGGAGGCTGGCTCACCACTCGGTAGGATTTTGAATACTTAGGCGAAGCGGATTCGCAGCCTAAGCCCCCGAAAGTGGGAGACCTGCTCACACTTGAAAGGATTTTTTACAAACTTAGGCGAACCGGATTCGCAGCTAAGCCACCCACTGGGGGAAATTTCAAAAAAAGTAATAACAATCACTGGGAAAATTATAACATTCTTGTCTTAGATAAACAAACTACAAAAGTACTTCTATTACATCTCAACCGAGTGAGTATTTAAGTATAAAAGGGGCGGAGCAGCTCGCATTCCAAGCTCGAGGCTCGTCGATCTGGCGATCAACGTTGTAGAGATGATACGCTTGCTGTGGAGAACTCTTGTGACGATGAAGGACCTTCCCAAGTGGGAGCGAGCTTGTGTGGTTTCTGTTGATCCACTCGGAGGACCAAATCTCCCTCTTGGAAGGCTCGACTCTTCACATTTACGGCATGGAATCGACGCAAGTCTTGGCGATAGATAGTCGAGCGGATCAGGGCCATCTCCCTCTCCTCTTCCAAGAGGTCGATTGCATCTTGCCGGGCTTGTTCCGCTTCTTCTTCAGAGTATAGTTCGACTCGAGGCGCATTGTGAAGCAGGTCACTCGGCAGAACTGCTTCAGCTCCATAGACCAGGAAGAATGGAGTTCTGTGGCGACCGGTTTTTCTGGTATTAATTTCCAGAAAATGGCCGTCGTGCTCATCAGCCCCAGGATTACTGTTAGCTGATGAGGCATCAACTTGATACAGAAATTCCAAGCAAAATACAAAAAAATATGTAGTACAAGACCATTTTGGCCTGTGAGTACAACAAATGGTTTCTAGAGGTTGATGGCAGAAGCGGTTTGGGGATCATCAGCGTCCGTGGAACATCCATTTCCCACAGGAACAGCTGACCAGGTTAACTCCTATCTTCGCGAGGCTGCTATCACCATTGCTTAGGTTCCGGGGCTGTCATCGCAACGCTCCTCTCCATGCAAGAAATCTGGCCAAGACAATAGCTAGGGACAAGCCAGTGAGTACTTTGAATGTACTCGCAAACATTATGAACACGGGTATAATATAAATGAAAATCATACGCTGAAATATTCTACGATCACATCGTCAGTCATGAAAATAAAATCTCTGATGCATGCAAGCAGGTTATTTATATGCAACATGAACATGCCATAATGGGGTATAAATAACATGCACCGATCGGGTGTCTGAAGCGACACCTCGAAAGGGGTCATGATATGAAGCATGCTGTTACGAGGCGTCTCATGACGCCACATAAAGGGCTTATAAAGTAAATAAATAACAAGCATGCCACGATTCGAGGCGTGCGTGACGCCACATAAAGGGCTTATAAAGAAATTAAATAACAAACTATTGCCACAGTCGGGCGTCTCAGCGACACCACATAAAGGGCTTATAAGGAAAAATAAATAACAAGTAATGCCACAGTTGGGCATCTCAGCGACACCACATAAAGGGCTTTTAAAATAAATAATCACAATGAATATCCAGGAGGTAGAACCGTTCCAGAGATACTCAATAATATAATGAGTTAGTCCATAATAATAACAATAATCATAATCATTATAGCAACCTAAGTCACACGCCATGATCCATATTTTGATTAAGCAATTTCTCCTCCGAAGACCGACACTAAGACCGACACTTGACCCATCCCAGACTGTAATCCTTAACCATGGACACAGCTATTCGAATAGATTTAATCTCTGCAGAGGGTGTACTCTTTACCCACGAATAACGGATTCCTTTAGTCCATCAGGACTAATTCCGTCTACGGTCTTTTGATTGAAAACACACCTATCCGCACACACCAGACCGGTGTCTGGAAATCACCCACGACACCTGTTAAGCAAAACTCTAAGTGGGGAGGCTACAACCTCAACGTAGCATGGGATCACAAAATTTATACCGCGCGCAAACTAGGGGAGCTACCCCTTCGGCTACAACCGAAACACCCATGCCCCCGGGTCAGGTGGCATGCCTACCGGATGCCTCCGGTATCTTCCACCATGGCCTCTACATGCGGTGTGTGCTAGGAAAGGGGTTGACAACTTACTGAACCTTACCCTACCTATGGTAGGGACAAGTGGTAGTACGAAACAAGCATGGGGGTTACCGGAACAAGACTCGATCTATGGTCGACTTAGGAGGTTTAAGTATTTCCTGCATGGTTAGCTCGAGAATAATATTTCATATCCATCAGACACAACCATCACTCATCATACCCCTCATGCCATGCCGGACACACTCGTCTCGACGAGGAACTAGGGACAAGCTCGGGTCTACCCAAGACAGAGACTTTCCCGTTTTGCTTCCGGGAGGCACGAACGGCACACGAGGGTGATCATTATCACAAACATGTCCATTTCCAACAGCAAGGAAATTTCAAATGAGCATTTATGCAAATGATCACATCACCACATAAAATAATGAGTTCCACGTATTGAGGTGGTGTTATAAACGTGTCAAACAATGTATGCAGAAAATTATGCCAGGGCTCAGAATGCTTGCCTTCCAGATGTGGAGAAGTGGGGTGATCTCCAATTTTTTTGAAAGTTTCCTTCTTCTCCAAAAATCCTATTTTGAAAATATTCACATTATCACATAGTTTTAATACAGTACAAAAAAGTTGTTTAAATTTTTTTGAAATAAATCTTAAAATAAACTAGATGAAATTTGATAAAGGTAGGAAAAAGAATCAGTTCATTTGGACTTATATTTAAAAATTTATAGCCAGTCAAACATTTGGTCAAAATCTGCTTTTAATAAAATTAGAAAAGGAAAACGGTTCAAACGGGATTACGCTTTCGCACAGAGGAGACGTACTTAAGCTTTTACGCCTCCACTTATCCAGCGTGGACCGCGCGGGGAGTCACTGATTATGGGTCCAGGGGGCCCACTAGTCAGGTTTGACTAGTCCCCACTCCCTCCTCTTCTCTGCCGGAGCAGAGGCGGGACGTCCGGCGATCATCGCCGGTGAACGGCGGTTCTTCGCGGGCATCCGAGTGCAGGGATGGATCCGCCACTCCTAGGCGGTCCTCCTGGTGGTCGTAGGGTCATCGGGGGTGGAGGGAGTCGCCAGCGGCGAGCTCCGTGGCGGAGGGGAGGCTTCGGTGGATTTGGGGATTCCGGCCATGGTGGTTACTTGCTGTGTCTGGGAGGCTAGGCAGCTCCGCGGGTTCAAGTGGAGTCGGAGGGTGGCGTTTGGGAGGGCAGGGGAGGTCTTGGTGCCTCGGAACTGACCGGGACGAGGCGGCGGCCTAGTTGACCTGAGAGGTTGAAGACGACCTCCTCGCTTCGATTGACGACTAAGGGGGCACGATAAGGACGGTGTGGGGTTGCCCGAGGGCTCGGAGGAGCTCGGGGCTTCCTTTATAGCGCCGTTAGGTCGGGTCCGAGGTGGCCGGAGATAAGAACGGCGGAGAACCGCCTCACCTGTCTGCAGGCGACGTGGCGGTGGCTGGCTAGCTCCGGGGCTAACGACGACCACTCCACCGTCAAGGTGCGAGCCGGGCTGTGGTGGTTTGGGCGGTGCTGCCAGGCGGTGGCGGATCTGCCATGGGCGTGCCGCCAAGAGCTTGCCGGGCAACGCTGCAGGGGCGAGGTGGCGGTCGGGGCCTTTGGCATGACGCGGCGAGAGGGAAAGGATCAGGATGAGCTCGGGGAAGCTTATCTAGGGGCGCACTGGCTCGGGCGCGAGCACGTGCAAAACGCGTGCTCTGCTCGCGCTCCGGGCGTGCACGGCGACTGTTCGACGAAATGCCAGGATGGCAAAAACTGCTAGAGAGCTAATGCAAATCCACAGGCCTGGGCTAGAGACCGTTAGCGTGCTATTTGACAACTTGGTTTGGACAGATGGGAAAGTTCACAACACAAACTTACAATCATGCCAAATCTGTTCATGCCACAGTGGTGTTTGACAAAATGCCGTGAGGCATCTAGGCAGGTCTTGGAGTGGTCAAATACTCCGGATGGTGGTCTCATTAGGTGAATAAAAGGGTGGTGAGGTTAGGTGGGCAAATCTGAAACTAGTTAGTGCAATTTTGCAAAAACTCAATTCAGACAGAGACAAATGGCATCACTTGTTGAACCAAAATGATCCAATGGGTGCATGCTCCTGGACTTAGGCGTTTAGTAGGGTGGTCTACAAGCGGGGAAAGAATCAAGGGCCAAAGAGCAAGCAAGAATATGGATGTCTGTACAAACCATCATGTTGGACCGTAATGAAGATGAGGTTGATTCACTCAAAATTTTCAAATAACATCACTAGGTTTTTGCATAAAGTTGAATCATAGGCTGCTACTAACAACCCACAATTTTGGTGGAAGCTAGAAAGGAATATTTAAATGGGTTGTAGTGTAAAACTGCTCACTGGACCAGATTTGAAAATATGATGCAGAGCTCAAAATATACAAGGAATGAAATATCTTTTTGCATAAAAGTGGTTTGGTGACATCACAGGACATCCCCAATTTTTGGTGGAATTATTGAAAGAATTTATAAAAGGGTTGCAGTTCAAAAAAAAAGGACCATAAAACCATGGGAAACCATTTTTCAATAAAATAAAGATTATGGAGATTATTATATAATTAATTCCTCTGATGAAAAGAAAGATTTTTCTTGAGAGGATAAACAAGTCCAATAAATTATTTGAGAAGTTTTCACTGAAGGAAATAACTCCATGATAAAAAGGAAGGAAATGTTTAAAAAAACAAAAGGGAGCCCAGAAAATAAAAGTTTTAATTTCCTGGCAAAATTTTAATTAACAAAACAAGGTTAAAATTTTTGGGGTGTTACAAGTTCTCCCAGTCGACCGATTAGGAGTGGTCCTCAATCCCCAGAAAACTGATGGAAGTTCGTCGACCCAAGCTCCTGCTGCGTGCTTGAGATCACGCATCAGCCGTGGTTTCATCCCTTTGAGAATGAGGCCGTTTGCATGCTCTGCTTGTCCATTCGACTGATGATGAGCAACTGAAGCATAGTCGACCCGCGTGCCCTGAGAGGCGCAGAAGGCTTTGAACTTGTCATTATCGAAGTTTGGCCCATTGTCGGTGATGATGCTATGCGGAACTCCATATCTGAATATCAACTCTCTGATGAAACTAATAGCAGTGCATGCATCGAGGTTCTTGATGGGCTTGGCTTTGATCCACTTGGTGAACTTGTCGATCGCTACTAGCAAATGAGTGAAGCCGCTTCGCCAGTTCTCGCCGTCCAATCATGTCTAATCCCCAAACAACGAAGGGCGGACGAGTGGAATGGTATTCATGGCTGAGGAGGGCTTGTGAGACATTTTGGAATAGAACTGTCATGATTCTCTCTTGTCTTGTATTTATTTTGACATTTCATTTGCTTTCGGCCAGTATAATCCGTATCGGTATGATTTTGCCACAATGGTCCGAGAGGACGCATGATGGCCACAGTCCCCAGTGGATATCCTCAAGAATTATCTCGACCTTCTTCCGGCGTGATACACTTCTCGCCGACTCGATCGCGCTTTCTCTGTACAACTGTCCCTTGATCACTTTGAAGGCCTTGGATCGACAGACGATCTGTCGAGCCTCTTCTTCATTCTCTCGGGAGCTCTTTCCTTAGGATATATGCGATGTACGGCAGCCTTTGTCCGGTCGGGAGTGATGACCACAACTTCCATAATCAGGTCGACCACGGCTGGGACCTCAACTTCAGTCGGATCATTGGCACTCTTTTGCTGCGGGGCTTCTTCTGTCAAAGGATCCTCCTGCACTGATGGTGCATGAATGTGCTCCAAAAATACATTACTGGGAATGGCTTCCCTATTGGACCCTATCTTTGCCAAATCATCCGCAACTTGATTTTTGAGTCGGGGTATATGATGAAGCTCTAACCCCTCGAATTTCTTCTCCAGCTTTCTCACTGCATTACAGTAACCTGTCATAGCTGGGCTTCTGACATCCCACTCCTTCATCACTTGATTAACAACCAGATCCGAGTCGCCGTAGACCATGATGGGGCACGGACTAGCGAGATGCTAATCCGCGCGCGTAGATGGCCCGATCTTTCACGGCGATGCTTGATCAACAGTTCGTCCCCTTGTTCCTCCTCGCAACCTTCAAGATAATTTTCACCGTATGCGAAAATACACAAAGCGAAAATAGCGACCCCCTCGGATCAGCACGTAGGCGTCGATGTGATGATCAACCCTCCGTCGCTAGTAAATTTTCACGATGGGAAAATCACAGATAATACACAAGATATGGTCGTCCCTAAGTCGGACGTTTTTCTGTATATTTCATAACTCTGAAAACAAACTAAAACTGATCTGATACATGGACTCCATCTTCACTTTTATATAATCTAACACATGGCCTAAGGCCCACACCACTGGACTCCTACCTATCGTAACCAACAAAACTTGCCCTCACGGTTTGTATGGCACGTAATTAGCACCGTGGAAACTACTAACTAACAAAAGGATATACTTCCTAATATTAAAAGGACACAACCGCACGTAAGGAGTAAGGTAAAGGGACTAAAAAATAAACTAATCTCCATGCAATTAGGACCCAACGTGCAGCTTCATGGTCCCAATTTTAACCCATCGTGGAGGTGTACGAAAGGTGGGCGTAATCTCTTCTGGCTTAGGCTCTTGATTGTGTCCCTTGACAAGTTGATTCAAACTGTATAATATTTTATCTCTTGGTTTAATTGGTTCCAAGCCTGTGTGCATGCACACGCTCATATGTACGGGTTGACTGCAATTTACTCCTTGCTTCAATCTTGGCTGCTGCGTACTTTTGACCCTCTTGTATATTGCGTCTCCACAACTAATGGCACAAAAACCAGGTCCACATAGCTCATGTTTCTTGCCATCTCTACCACGGTGCAATATATTTGAACGTTTGGTAGTTCCTCCAACATTCTCGAATAAGCTCTTCTCCCTCGACTCGGTTTGTTTAACTTCAATAGCAGCCACACTCTTTGATATACCAGACGTTGTCATGTTCGTATCATCCTCCCTTTCTTGAAACAAAACCGTCCTTGGTTTTGAGATAACTTTCAAAGGCACCTCCTTCTCTGGAACTCGCATGTCTACATTAATTGCACTATCCATCATCGGTTTCAATATGTGCTTCTTTCCATCATGCATGAATGTATAACTGTTAGATTTTCCGGCATGCGCTGCATCATGATCAAACTTCCACGGCCTTCCCAATAGCAACTCGCACGCATCCATTGGTATAACGTCACAGTCTACCTTGTCAATATAAGCTCCAACGATAAATGGCACACGTGCCTTATGTGTAATCTTTAATTTTCCGGAGCCATATAGCCACTCCACGTGAAGTGCGGTTGGGGGTGCCGCCACATGGACAAACCCAATGCTTGCACGAAATCTTTGCTAATGGCATTGGTAAAGCTTCCACCATCAATTATCATCTTGCATGAATGATCCTTGATCTTGCACTGTGTTTTAAAAACACTCCATCGCTGCCCCTTTGCACCACTATCCTCCTGCACCTTCTTCACTAAGAGATTTAGACCCTTCATCGGTGCATCAACTTCTTCTTTTATTTCTTCTAACTCTTCTCTTCTTTTTCGCAAACGATCTTTCCAATCAGCAGCGAACACATCCGTTGGCATGGGAATAAAACAAATTTGTTTGCCCTTCCATGATAAAGAATAACTATTTTTCTTGACATCCCGAACAGCCCCAACACGCTTGCACCATGGGCCCCCAAGTACAAGATGACACGACACCATGGACACAGGACAAACATGAAAAAATTCCGCACAACAATATTTTCCCAGATAAAAATTAGCAAAATCCGATGAGTAATTTTGATGTCACCTTTGAACCACTTCAACGTGTAATGCGGTCTTTCAAGAGGTGCCATCTTCAGTCCCAATTTTTCCACCACCTCGATGCTCACCATGTTGACTGCAGTACTCTCATCGATCGTCAGATTGACACGTCGTTCGCTCACGGCATAACGAGTGTGAAAAAGAGTGACCTCGCCAATGCCTTCCTCCTCCATCAATATGTTCCTGCTCAACATGTTGATGCTCGACTCCATAGACGATATTGCAAATTGTGTCGCCATGACTAACCTTTGCTCTGAATACCACTTGATGGGGCACGGACTAGCGAGATGCTAATCCGCGCGCGTAGATGGCCCGATCTTTCACGGCGATGCTTGATCAACAGCTCGTCCCCTTGTTCCTCCTCACAACCTTCAAGATAATTTTCACCTGTGTACGAAAATACACAAACGAAAATAGCGACCCCCTCGGATCAGCACGTAGGCGTCGATGTGATGATCAACCCTCCGTCGCTAGTAAATTTTCACGATGGGAAAATCACAGATAATACACAAGATATGGTCGTCCCTAAGTCGGACGTTTTTCTGTATATTTCATAACTATGAAAACAAACTAAAACTGATCTGATACATGGACGCCATCTTCACTTTTATATAACGAACACATGGCCTAAGGCCCACACCACCTGGACTCCTACCTATACGTAACCAACAAAACTTGCCCTCACGGTTTGTATGGCACGTAATTAGCACCAGGGAAACTATTAACTAACAAAAGGATATACTTCCTAATATTAAAAGGACACAACCGCACGTAAGGAGTAAGGTAAAGGGACTAAAAAATAAACTAATCTCCATGCAATTAGGACCCAACGTGCAGCTTCATGGTCCCAATTTTAACCCATCGTGGAGGTGTACGAAGGTGGGCGTAATCTCTTCCGGCTTAGGCTCTTGATTGTGTCCCTTGACAAGTTGATTCAAACTGTATAATATTTTATCTCTTGGTTTAATTGGTTCCAAGCCTGTGTGCATGCACACGCTCATATGTATGGGTTGACTGCAATTTACTCCTTGCTTCAATCTTGGCTGCTGCGTACTTTTGACCCTCTTGTATATTGCGTCTCCACAACTAATGGCACAAAACCAGGTCCACATAGCTCACGCTTTCTTGCCATCTCTACCACTGTGCAATATATTTGAACGTTTGGTAGTTCCTCCAACATTCTCGAATAAGCTCTTCTCCCTTGACTCGGTTTGTTTAACTTCAATAGCAGCCACACTCTTTGATATACCAGACGTTGTCATGTTCGTATCAAGACCATAAGGCGACGGACGCCGAGTGAAATGGCCATACGCAACCCATACAGGAGTGCTTCATATTCTGCTTCATTGTTGGAAGAATCAAAGTGAATCTGGAGAACATATTTGAGCTTATCTCCTCGGGGGGAAACCAATACAACCCCTTTTGAGAACCGTTCAGCATCTTGGAACCATCGAAAAACATAGTCCAAAGGTTCAATGAACTTGAGTCGGAAGCTGCTGTTTAGTCCACTCGGCGAGGAAGTCTGCTATTGCTTGGGACTTGATGGCTTTCTTTGCCTCAAATTTGATATCAAGGGGAAGGAGTTCAATCGCCTATTTAGCCACTCGACCAGTTGCATCTCTGTTATGAAGAATTTTCGATAATGGGGCGTCGCTGACGACTGTAATGGAATGATTAGAGAAATAATGAGCAACCTTCTTTGTGGTCATATAAATCCCATAAACAAGCTTCTGATAGTGAGGGTATCTTTGCTTTGATGGGGTCAATTGACACTTCAAAGATAATAAACCGGGCGTTGAACTTTGAAGGCTTTTTCCTTCTTCCCGCCGACCGTAAGTACGGCATCGACGACTTGTCCAAAGGGCTGCAATGTAAAGCAACAAAGGCTCTTTGCGATAGGAGCAGCAAGCACCGGTTGGGTGGAGAGCGAGCTTTTAGCTCTGCAAAGCGCTGCATCAGCTTCGAGTCCACTCAAACTTGTCTCGACTTCTTCATCACCGGTAAAGAGGCAATGCCTCTTCACCGAGGCGAGAGATGAATCGACTTAAAGCGGCCAAGCATCCAAGAAGCTTCGACATCGTGCACGCATTGTGGCGCTTCATTCGGAGTATAGTGCCAACCTTTTCGGGTTAGCATCGATTCCTCGCTCGTAAACGAGAAAACCGAGTAACTTTCCGCCAGAACTCCAAATGTGCACTTTGATGGGTTAAGCTTGATATCATACCTCCCGAGATTGGCAAATGTTTCAGCAAGGTCACCAACAGTCGGAACCCTTTCGTGACTTGACCACTATATCATCCATGTACGCTTCCACATTCCGGCGATTTGAGTGAGCAAACACTTCAATCATCCTCATGAATGTGGCTCCGGCATTCTTGAGACCGAATGGCATGGTGGCATAACAGAAGCACCCGAATGTAATGATGAACGCTGTTTTGATCTCATCGGGTCCATACAGATGGATCTGATGGTACCCGGAATAGGTGTCTAAAAAAGACAACCTCTCACATCCCGCAGTTGAGTCGACTATTTGGTCAATGCGAGGAAGAGGGAAATGATCTTTCGGGTAGGCCCGATTGATATGCTTGAAATCGATGCACATGCGCAATGACTTGTCCTTCTTGGGGACCATGACGCCATTGTCGAGCCACTCGGAGTGGTAGATCTCTCGGATGAACTCTGCCGCTAAGAGCCGAGCCACCTCTTCACCAATGGCCTTTCTCTTCTGGACGGCGGACCATCGAAGATGTTCTTTAACCGGTTTGACTTTTGGGTCGACTCGTAGGCGGTGCTCAGCCAGCCCCCTGGGAACACCCGGCATGTCAGCAGGCTTCCATGCAAAGATGTCCCAGTTCTCACGGAGGAACTGGATGAGCGCTTCTTCCTATTTTGAGTCGAGTGTTGTTGAGATGTTGGTCGGAGCAGCACTGGGATCAGTCGGGTGAATGTGAACCTGTTTCGTCTCACCGGATGACTGAAATGCTGACTCCGTAGTGGGCTTCTTAGCTCGCAACAAATCACTCGGATCTGCAGTTTTCTGATACTCTTGTAACTCTACCACTGCCAACTGATCATTGGCGATCTTAGAGCCCTTCTGGAAGCACTCTTCCGCCTTCTTTCGATTGCCCGTAATAGTGATCACGCCCTTGGGGCCAGGCATCTTCAGTTTAAGATACATGTAACATGGTCGGGCCATGAAACGTGCATATGCTGGCCTTCCCAGAATAGCGTGATAAGCGCTCTGGAAATCCACGACCTCAAAGGTCAAATTTTCTTTCCGAAATGCTTGAATCACCAAAACTACATCAAGAGCAATTTGGCCGAGTGACTCGGCCTTCTTTCCGTGAATGACTCCGTGGAAGCTCATGTTATCGGGTAATCGAGTCCGACATCGGAATGCCCATCCCTTTCAACGCCTCTGCGTACAATATGTTCAAGCCACTACCACCATCCATCGTAACTTTGGTCGGCCGAGTGCCTTCGACGACTGGGTCGACCATCAACGCGCTTGCCTCCCGTGGGTGGCAATGTGCGTTAGGTGATCGGATCGGTCGAATGTGATGGCGGTCTGGACCATTTCAGATAGTTAGGCGTCGCCAGAGCGACCATGTTCACTTCCGATTGATAACCTTCAATCGACTTTTTGCTTTCGGCGTCGAAAAATCATCGTGGTGGAATTGACCCGGGATATCCATCATCGCTGTCATCTTTGTCCTCAACTTTGTGCATCTCCTTATCCTTATCCTTGGGTTGTTTCCCTTGGAACTGCTGAATCAAGAGCCGACACTGTCGAGCGGTATGGTTCGGGTAAATGAGTTTACCCTCTTCATCTTTCTTCGTGTGAATGTGACATGGCAAATCCAACACGTCATTTCCATCCTGGTCTTTCACCTTCTTGGGGTTCCAAGGACCCTTGGGTTTCCCCTTGAACTTTCACAGGGTCACGGCCAAGGCCTCTCCGGAGCAAATTGCTCGGCTTTGCGCTCGCTTCCGATCGAATTTCCTCCGCCGCCTCATTAGCGGCCGATTTGTATTTACCACTCTGGGCCGATCCTCTTCTTCACCATTTGCATACTTGGTGGCAATCTCCATCATCCGACTCGTGGTCATATCTCCGGTTCGACCGAATTTCAAACTCAACTCTCTGTTCTTGACACCTTCTTTGAAGGCACAGATCGCCTGGTGATCGATACATTCTCAAGCTGTGTGGTGCAAAGTGATCCACCTCTGGATATAATCTCTCAAAGTTTCACTCGACTTACGCACACACACGATCGCAACTCCGTCAATCCTGCTGGTCGCTTGCAAGTCCCTTCAAATGTCTGACAAACACTCGGGCAAGATCTTCCCAAGTGTAAATCTTCTTTGGTGCTAATCGATTCAACCACGCTCTGGCTGAACCCTCCAACATAAGAGGCAAATGCTTCATGGCTACCTCATCATTGCCGCCGCCGATCTGAACAGCCACTCGGTAATCTTCAAGCCAAGTGTCAGGCTTGGATTCACCAATGAACTTACTGACTCCAGTCGCGAACCTGAAGTTGGGAGGAATCACCGTGGCTCTGATGGCTCTGCTGAAACACTCTGGCCCTGAGACATAAACTCTGCTGCTGGAGGGAACATCTCTGTCATGGCCTTCTCGGTGAGCTCTGTTCCTGTCGACCAAACCTTGAACGATGATAGATCTTGCATCAAAGCTCGTTCCTCGGGTCACTGGAACTCTTCGCCCAACACTTTGTCTTTGGCGTCGTCGTCCTGCTGCCGAGGCGTATGATCCACCCCTTGGGGAGGAGTGGGCACTCGGCGTCGATCATTGCGATCGAATCGGTGCTCATATTGCTCATGACTCTTGTATCGATCATCACGCCGCCTCCATGTCCCTCACGCCTCGGGGCGATCTCGGACTATGGGCGATTGGACTGAATTCGCAGCGATGGATCTGCTGTGAATCCTGCTCCGTGATCGTGATACTGATCGAAGTTTGATCCTGCCGCCCCAGCAGATCTACGATTTGTAGCAAACCTCTACCCGCCTCCATTGGGAAGGCTAAATGGACTCTGCTATACTGGTGGCGGTACTGCTAAATTCTGAATCGGAGTTTGATATACCGAGTTAGTGGTGGAAGAGTTGACGTCGATCGATTACGGAACCCTTGGTCGCAGCGCTAGTCGAGTCGCCGGCCAGGGTTAATGGCGTGCATCCTCCAAGGCACGAGCACAGGGGTTTCTCCAACGATAGGAGTGTGAAGCACATCCATGTTCCGACGACGAAGCTCCTCCCTCTGAAGCGAAGTGAGGGGCTCGGGCAGGTACTCTTCGTGGGCTTGCGCCGGATCGCCTCCACCGTCACCTCTGTTGGTGCGGGGGAATCCGAGGGACCGTGGTCCATCGACCATCGTAACCTCTGCCGCCCGGGTCATCGCTATCGCACTTCAGACGCCGTCTCTGCGGAGCCGGTCGGATCGAACAGTAGTAGAGAGATTCGTCGGGCTCGATCGCCGCGACTTGGGGGGTGGCCGACTAGCGAGCCACCGCATGCCTCACCCACCGCTGAAGCCTCGACCGACCGGAACGCTTGCGCCGGCGGGAGACTAGGAGCGAGGACGGCACAGGAGCCGACCCATACTGAGTCAACAGTTGCCGCAGGAGGACACCGCGGACACACGCAGCAAGGCCACCTCAGACGGGAGCGCGTCCACATCGAGTGGAGCCTCCGGTTAAGCGGAGTCGTCGGCGACGAACGTGAGCGCACCGAGACGGATCTCACGGCCCTCGACCAGAACTCCACCTGAAACCATGATGTAGGAGATCGAAAGGATCCCAGCTTCTCCAACAAATCGCTAGAACACCGGCCCCAAGGTGGGCGCCAACTGTCGTGGTTCTAAGTCTGACAGTAGAATGGGGTGTAGGAATGGAGAGGCAAGATCCTAGCTATGGAGTAGTTGTATACGCAAGGGATTTACGAGTTCAGGCCCTTCTCGGAGGAAGTAACAACCCTACGTCTCGGAGCCCGGAGGCGGTCGACTGGATTATATGCGTATGTGTTACAGGGGTGCCAACCCTTCTGCCTGTGGAGGGGGGTGGCTTATATAGAGTGCGCTAGGACCCCAGCCAGCCCATGTAGCAGAGGGTTTAAGGTACGTTAAGACCTGGTGTTACTGGTAACGCCGGACATAAAGTGTCATCATGGCCATAAAGACTACTTAATTACAGACCGTTTGGATACAGAGTGATTCCTGAGAACCTGATGGTCGAGTGAGCCTTCTTGGTCGAGTGTCTCGATTACATCGAGTGGAAGCCTACCAGGTCGACTGGAAGGCAGCTTCTTTCGCGAGTGTCCTTGGGGAGGGTACCTTTGGGCAGGTCTATGACCCTACCCTAGGTACATGACTTCATCAGGAGCTCTGTAGCATTTCTGATATTATATGTGGATGGCATATTGTTGATTGGAAATGATATAGAATTTCTGGATAGCATAAAGGGATACTTGAATAAGAGTTTTTCAATGAAGGACCTCGGTGAAGCTGCTTATATATTGGGCATCAAGATCTATAGAGATAGATCAAGATGCTTAATTGGACTTTCACAAAGCACATACCTTGACAAAGTTTTGAAGAAGTTCAAAATGGATCAAGCAAAGAAAGGGTTCTTGCACGTGTTACAAGGTGTGAAGTTGAGTCGACTCAATGCCCGATCCGCAGTAAGATAGAGAGAAAATAAAAGATGTTTCCCATGCTTCACCATAGGCTCTATCATGTATGCAATGCTGTGTACGGACCTGATGTGTGCCTTGCTATAAGTTTGGCAGGAGGTACCAAAGTAATCCAGAGTGGATCATCGGACAATGGTCAAGAACATCTTGAAATACCCGAAAAGGACTAAGGATATGTTTCTCGTTTATGGAGGTGACAAAGAGCTAGTCGTAAATGGTTACGCCGATGCAAGCTTTGACACCGATCCCACGATTCTAAATCGCAAAACCGGATACGTGTTTACATTGAACGGTGGAGCCGCTCGGTTGGTGCAGTTCTAAACAAAGCGTTGTGGCAGGATCTACGTGTGAAGCGGAGTACATAGCTGCTTCAGAAGTAGCAAATGAAGGAGTCTGGATGAAGGAGTTCATATCCGATCTAGGTGTCATACCTAGTGCATCGGGTCCAATGAAAATCTTTTGTGACAATATCGTGCAATTGCCTTGGCAAAGGAATCCAGATTTCACAAGAGAACCAAGCACATCGAGAGAAGCTTCAATTCCATCCGGGATTTAGTCCAGGTGGGAGACATAGAAATTTGCAAGATACATACGGGTCTGAATGTTGCAGACCCGTTGACTAAGCCTCTTCCACGAGCAAAACATGACCAACACCAAGGCTCCATGGGTGTTAGAATCATTACTGTGTAATCTAGATTATTGACTCTAGTGCAAGTGGGAGACCGAAGGAAATATGCCCTAGAGGCAATGATAAAGTTATTATTTATTTCCTTATATCATGATAAATGTTTATTATTCATGCTAGAATTGTATTAACCGGAAACATAATACTTGTGTGAATACATAGACAAACAGAGTGTCACTAGTATGCCTCTACTTGACTAGCTCGTTAATCAAAGATGGTTATGTTTCCTAGCCATAGACATGAGTTGTCATTTGATTAACGGGATCACACTTGACCCATTCCGTTAGCTTAGCACTCGATCGTTTAGTATATTGCTATTGCTTTCTTCATGACTTATACATGTTCCTATGACTATGAGATTATGCAACTCCCGTTTAGCGGAGGAACACCTTGTGTGCTACCAAATGTCACAATGTAACTTGGTGATTATAAAGGTGCTCTACAGGTGTCTCCAAAGGTACTTGTTGGGTTGGCGTATTTCGAGATTAGGATTTGTCACTCCGATTGTCGGAGAGGTATCTATGGGCCCACTCGGTAATGCACATCACTTAAGCCTTGCATGCATTGCAACTAATGAGTTGGTTGCGGGATGATGTATTATGGAACAAGTAAAGAGACTTGCCGGTAACGAGATTGAACTAGGTATTGAGATACCGACGATCGAATCTCGGGCAAGTAACATATCGATGACAAAGGGAACAACGTATGTTGTTATGCGGTTTGACCCATAAAGATCTTCGTAGAATATGTGGGGGGCTAGGATCGAAAGTATGTCTAGAGGGGGGGGGGTGTGAATAGACTACTTGACCAAATAAAAACCTAGCCTTTTCCCAATTTTAGTTCTTGGCAGATTTTAGCAACTTTGGACAAGTCAAGCAATCTTAACACAATTCAAGCAAGCATGCAAAGAGTATATGAGCAGCAAAAAGTAAAGCTTGCAACTTGCAAGAATGTAAAGGGAAGGGTTTGGAGGATTCAAACGCAATAGGAGACACGGATGTTTTTGTCGTGGTTCCGATAGGTGGTGCTATCGTACATCCACGTTGATGGAGACTTCAACCCACGAAGGGTAATGGTTGCGCGAGTCCACGGAGGGCTCCACCCACGAAGGGTCCACGAAGAAGCAACCTTGTCTATCCCACCATGGCCGTCGCCCACGAAGGACTTGCCTCACTAGCGGTAGATCTTCATGAAGTAGGCGATCTCCTTGCCCTTACAAACTCCTTGGTTCAACTCCACAATCTTGCTCTGAGGCTCCCAAGTGACACCTAGCCAATCTAGGAGACACCACTCTCCAAGAAGTAACAAATGGTGTGTTGATGATGAACTCCTTGCTCTTGTGCTTCAAATGATAGTCTCCCCAACACTCAACTCTCTCTCACAGGATATGGATTTGGTGGAAAGAAGATTTGAGTGGAAAGCAACTTGGGGAAGGCTAGAGATCAAGATTCATATGGTAGGAATGGAATATCTTGGCCTCAACACAAGTGTAGGTGGTTCTCTCTCTAAAATGTAAGTTGGAAGTGTAGGTTCGCTCGATGGCTCTCTCCACGAATGAAGAGGAGGTGGAGGGGTATATATAGCCTCCACACAAAATCTAACCGTTACACACAACTTGCCAAACTCGGTGGGACCGAATTGATAAACTCGGTCGGACCGATTCAGCAAATCTAGTGTCCGTTAGGATTTTCGATGGGACCGACATGCAACTCGGTAGGACCGATATGGTTAGGGTTAGGGCATAACGTAATCTCAGTGAGACTGATTACACAAACTCGGTGAGACTGATTTTGGTAATAAGCTAACCAGAGATTTGGTCAGGTAAACTCGGTGGGACCGATTCGCTCATTTTTGGTGAGACCGAAATTTTACAAAAGGGAAACAGAGAGTTTACATTGCAATCTCGGTGGGACCGATCGCTCATCTCGGCTGGACCGAAACGTTACGAAGGGAAACAGAGAGATTACAATCCCATCTTGGTGAGACCGAGATCCCTATCGGTGAGACCGATTTGCCTAGGGTTTGTGGCAGTGGCTATGACATCTGAACTCGGTGGCGCCGGATAGAAAGAATCGGTGGGGCCGAGTTTGACTTTTTGTTTAGGTCATATGTGGATGTGAGAAAGTAGTTGAGGTCTTTGGAGCATATCACTAAGCATTTTGAGCAAGAGCCTCATTAAGCAACACGTCATCCCTTCTTGATGGTATTGGCTTTTCCTATAGACTCAATGTGATCTTGGATCACTAAAATAGAAAATGTAGAGTCTTGAGCTTGAAGCTTGAGCCAATCTTTTTGTCCTTAGCATTTTGAGGGGTCCACTTTTCTCATCCATGCCATGCCAATCATTGAGTTTTCCTGAAATATTAATCTTGAAATAGCATTAGCTCAATGAGCTATATGTTGTTTGGAATTACCAAAACCACCTAGGGATAGTTGCACTTTCAATCTCCCCCTTTTTGGTAATTGATGACAACATATAGATCAAAGCTTCGACAAATGATAATGAGAGTGAAAAACATTGTCGCTTTGAGAAGTATGTGAAAAGCAAGAGCTCCCCCTAAATTTGTGCATAGTTTAAGTTTTGCTTTGGACTGCAAATGCACAATGAGTTAGGATCATGGGTTACTCTTCCATGTCACATACATCTTGGTGGAGCGCTCAAAATTATAATAATTAAATACATGCACTCATCACCAAGTAAAGTGAATGATCATATGGGGATATAAAAGGATAATGTCATCCAACAAGCATTAAGGTAGCATATGATCAAATACATGATCATCCAAGTATCACACAAAAGCATAAAGTATCTCAAACAAGCAAAAAAACAAAGTTCAACCACCAAAAAGCAAGAGAGAACAAAGAGCAACACTCTCTCTCGAAGCCTATGATCTATACATTTTCTCCCTCTTTGGCAACAAGTTACCAAAAAGTTCATAAAAAATGAATAGTGCTAGATCGACTCTCAGGCTTGGTCTTCAGGTGGTGGTGTAGATAAAACTCCAAGGACGAAGGCATCGGTGATGTAGCCGGAGCTGGTGGAGTGGGTGCTTTGGAGCCGGTGGCACTTGAAGTCAGTAGCTGGTGCGTATGAAGTTGCTCGTGTCTATAAGCGGCATTGTAGCAGATCTCATCCCCTGGGCACTCTAGCAAAAGCATCGGTGGTAGACTTGCCCTTCTTCTCCTGCACTTCATCCACGAAGTTGATCAACAATCGGGTCAGTATCTCATTGACCTTCACATCTAAATCATAGAACTTCTGCTCCATGATCCTCTCCAAGCTCTCCTGGTTTTGAGTCAGGGTGGCCAATCCCTTCTCAATCCTCAGAGTGGAGGCAATCAAGTAACCAAGCTGATCTTGCTTGCTCTTCAGAAGATACTGAGATGCCTCATACATGGTTGGCATCTTTGCGGCCTTTTCAGTCCTTGCCTTCTCCCTCTTTGCTTGTGCTTACACAGAAGATGGTTCATTTTCATCCATTACCACAGTGTTGTCCTCAAAGTCTGGGTAGATGGGCATATGTTCCTTGTCCAAGAGATATGTGCCAGGGCCCATCTTGGAGTTGATCAGCTCCTGGATCTGTGGGGCATACCCACAACTTCTCTTCTGATCTACAGCTGTTCTCTTTATGGTTTCCACAATTAGGCTCATGACTTTGAACTTTTTAGGAACATCAAATATATGCAGCAAGTTGATGGAATGTCCTCTGATCATTCTGTGATCTCCTGATTTTGGCAATAGAGTGTGCCCGAGGATCCAGTTGATTGTAGGCAGGCCTGACAGCAAGTGTTTCACAGAACCAAATTGGTGAGTCTCAAGATCTGCATCAGGAATCTCCTTGTACATGCTAGCCATTGAGTTGTGATCCTTCTTTTTCTTGGCACAGACATCCAAGTCATCTTCTTGTTCTTCTGGGGCATTGATCAACTGAGCCCATTCTTCAACTGTTGACTAGTACCTAGTACCTTCAGACATCCAGACAATCCTTCCATCTGGGTATAAATGAGCTGTGGAGTAGAACTGCATAATAAGCTCATCATTCCACTTTGTGAGGTTCTGAGCCACAAACTTATCAACTCCACATGCCTTGAAGCTATCATAGACTCCAGGATAGTGTTCTTCATTTTCCTTGATGTACTCCCAGTCAACCCATCTCATGTCACACACCATGGGCTTCTTGTCAAGCGAAATTGTCTCATAGAAGTCCCTGCTGTTCCTTAGTGTGAAATCTATAGTCCACAACAGTCCTTCTCCACAGTAGCATATGGATCGGACTCTCTCCATAGTCTCAATCCTGAATCCTTCCTGATTTTCATGTTCTCGCCTCTTTGGATGAGCATCATTGTGATCTGGAATTTTGGGCTTCAACTTCCTCAAGACATGTGACTCGTCATCTTCTTCTTCTATAGCAGCTTCAGGCACTGGGGCCTTGTTCTTCTCTGCAGCTGGGATGTTCCTTGTACTCCTCTTGGGTGTAGTTTTGGGTTTTGGAGCAGCTGCCTTGGGAGCTTCTTTGGGCTTAGATGGAGCAGCCCCTGATCTTATAGCATCTCCCATAAGCTTTTGAGCTTTAGGTGCTGGTGCAACAACCTCTTCCTCTTCATCTTCCATCATTGAGGGCTTCCCAATAACTCTGGGTGGTCTTCTTGACCCTTTCTTTCCTCTTCTTGCCATCTCCAGTTTCCTTGGGTTCAAGAGTGAACTCCATTGTTTCTCCTGTGGCAACTTTCCTTGGCTTAGACATGGGCTGTCTTCTTGCTGGCATCTTAGTCTTCTGACCTGGCTAGTTGCAACAGCTGTGCCATATTCCTTTTTCAGAACTTTCTTCTTTGAGGTGGCTTCTTCCTCAACAGCCACATAGTCCTCATCCTCAGAATCAGAAGTTCTGTTCTTTCTGGCCCTGGTGGCAGCCTTTGGCAAGTTGTTCGGAGTGCTCCTGCTGCCTTCATCATAGCTGCTAGAGGGACTAGTGCCCTCACTCATGTGAACTTGCTCCTCAGACTTGTTCTGACTGTCACTCTGATCTGACATGATGCAAACACTGACAACAGACTCTGTGAATAGATATAGATGAGATAGATTGGATGAGTATCACAACGTGCAGAGGTTTTTGCAAAAGAGTGAGGCAAAAACTTAGTTTTAGTTTTCCATAGAAAGCATTTCAGATCTACCGATTTGAAATCTCGGTGATACCGAAGCAGCTTTTGGAACCTAAACTAGTGAATTCGGTCAAAACAATTCACAGTTCGGTGGCACCGAGACTGCTAGGGTTTCACAAAGAATTGAACTCGGTCACACCGATTTGCAATTCTCGGTCAGACCGAGAATCACATGTGCAATGGCCTTAGCCAAATCGGTGGAACCGATTTCAACAACTCGGTTGGTCCGAGATGGTTTCGCGGAAACCTAACCCTAAATTTTCAATCCACAACTAAACTACATAGTGATTTCGCTGGATAGAGTGATCTCAATCATGGCAAGATACATGGCAAAACAATGTGCTAGGAATCGGAGTGAGATTAGCACAAAGATCAAGTCCATACCCTAAGTGCGGTGATGGACCTGTTACGGCGGCAACGACGGAGACAATTTTCGTTGACGGCGGCGGATACTAGCAGCGGGAGGCAGCTGGCGATGAGGAGGACGATATGGAGACCCAGGGAGGCAGAGCAGGCTGAGCGCGGGCGAAGGGGTTCGGAAATTTTTCCAAATTTTGGCCCGGGGATATATATAGCTCGACCACAGCCGGTGTGACCGAGTGGAACAACTCGGTGGCACTAAGATGCATAACCGCAAGCGATTCGCAACTCGGTGTGACCGAAAAGTTCAAATCGGTTGCACCGAGATTGAAAACCTAGATCGACTTAGTGATCTCGGTATGACCGAAATGGATGAATCGGTCAGACCGAGACGCACAAAGAAGTTTTGGAAGTTTAAGTCTATGACGAATCGGGGACTCCGAGTGCTCCTCACACAGAGTGGTTCGAATCTGACTTGATCAAACTTTGTGATGTAGCATGAATAGAGTTTGAGACGAGAAAAGCATAGATAGATAGAGAAGGTTCTTAGGCATTCTTGTCCATCCACTTGGCAAAAGAAAAAGGAACCAAACAATCAAAACAAAAAGTGGATGTCCTCGAATGAGTAAATTATGCAACCAACATGCTCACACAATAAAATGGCAAATGAAATATGTGGCAAAGCATGCACAACCAATTCTAGCATCTATCAAGCAATTGGCGATGACTAGGTCATCTATATATGAGTATATTGACTTAGGAGTCAAATGAGAACATTTGATCATAGGCCATACACATCGTTTAAGCACAAGTGGGGTTACCACTTTTACATAAAGCGTTGTTGTGTTCACACCATTAGAGTTGCTTTAGCTCAATTCTTAGAGTAAAGCTCCCCTTAGATGTGAGATCCCCCCTAAGAGGGATGATCTAACCTTGGGTTTTGTCGATGATGACTTCATGTAGGTGTTGAAGATGTGGATGCTCAATGTTGATGTAGATCATTTGGAGCAATCCTTTGGAGTGAGTTGCACTTTCAATACCTACACGGGTTAGTCCCACAAGGAACAAACAAGGATATCCATAGACATAGAGTGATGCACACACAAGATGATGTCTATGGAAGCATTAGGTTACCTTGTCCCTTGTCTTACCAACAAGAGGGTTTGTGACTCCTTGAACTAGTGCAAAATGTGGAAGTTGCTTGCACTTGTTCTTGCCAAAATGATAAGAGTGAAGTATGTTGGCGGAGTCACCCTCAAGAACTCTCTAGTTCTTCTTCTTCTGGATCCACACCATCTTGATGGGAATCCTCGGAGTTGTAGTTGTACTTGTACTTGATGAAGTAGAACTTGATGTAGTCTTGGGAACCCACTTGACCAAGGCCTTGGGTGCTTCTTAAAATGCATCAATTTCCTCTTGAAGCTTATCCTTGCCTTTTTGCTTGTGGTCTTGTGGTGGAAGATCATCTTGAGCTTGTGTCCCTTTGAAAGAAGTAGGATCATACTTCTCTTGTTGAGGAACAAACTTCATCTTGGGGTATTGATCTTCTTCCCACTCAACTCCATTGGCATTGAACTTTCGTTCAAAACCAACACCTTGGTTCTTCAGGTGCCTTCCTTGCTTGCGTACAATTTCCTCGAATTTCTTACTCCCGGCAAGGCTCTTGTAAACACCTTTCTCTATAATTCCCTTCAATAAGCTATTTTCTTGCTCAAGTGTAACTTGGCTAAGAGAATCATTAGTGGAATCAAGAGAACTACTAGAAGCAACAACATGGATTTAGCATGATTATTGTTACTACTAGAGGAAGAATCTTTCTTGTTATTTTTACTAGACTTGACTTGAGGCATGTAAGTGGATAAGAGTAAACGCTTGGCAATGTAAGAAGAACTTTTCTTGCGAAGATCATCATTGATTGCCTTTAAGAACTCATGCTCTTTCTCAAGGTTGAGCTTTTCAAAACGTAATTTCTCATGAGCCCTTAAAAGTTCTCGATGATCTCCTAAGATAGTTTCATGAGCTAACTTAAGAGTGTTTAGTTCTTTAGTTAGAAACTCAATCTTCTCTTTATCATTGTTATTCGTTTTATCTTGATTAGCATGATTAATTGACGTTTCATCGTAGTATTCATCACTAGAGTTGTCAACAAGTAAATCATCATCACCTAACAAGTCATCTTCATCACTATTGAAATCAACATACTGGGTGTGATACCTTTGGGCCTTTAGCCATGAAGCATCTTCCAAGTCCTTCATTTGGTGAATCAAATATGTCGTAGGAGTTGGTTGACACAATTGCTAGACCGGCAACACCTTCATCTTGAGTATATTCGGAGTCGGAGTGATAGCTTCTCTCGGAGTGATTGTCGGAGTCGGAGTCGGATACCCATTCACCAACATGAGCTTGATGTCTTCGTTTTGTGTAGCTCCTTGATGACTTGTCCTTCTTTTCCGAATCCTTGCTTCTCCGGGATGTTCTTCGTTCATAACGATCATTTCTACTCCTTCTCTCTCTTGATGGTGATTCTTCTCTTCTACTTCTTCTTTTTGGAGAATCTTCTCTTCTCTTGTAGGGTGCCATACACTCATTGGAATAGTGTCCGGGTCTTCCACAATTGTAGCAATTTCGCTCTCGACTAGAAGATCTTTTGTTATTGTAGGACCTTGACTTGGAACTTCTCTCTTTGCTTCTACTCTTGTAGAACTTGTTGAAGTTCTTCACCATTAGGCTCAATTCTTCATTGAAGGTTTGTTTCTCACTTGATGATGTGGGAGCTTCACATGAGGCTTTGTAAGCACCACTTGACTTGTTATGGAGCTCCTCCTTATCCTTGAGTGACATCTCATGAGCAACAATTCTTCCAATGACTTCCGTTGGCTTGAGATCTTTGTAATTGGGCATCATTTGGATCAATATGCATACGGTATCATATTTTCCGTCCAAAGCTCTGAGGATCTTCTTGATGATGAATTTGTCGGTCATCTTTTCACTTCCTAAGCCGGCGATCTCATTTGTGATAAGAGCAAGCCTAGAGTACATTTCAGCGACGCCTTCACCATCCTTCATTTTGAACTTGTCAAGCTGACTTTGAAGCACATCCAACTTGGATTCCTTAATCTTGGTCGGTACCTTCGTGCATATCAATCAAATTATCCCAAATTTCCTTTGCATTCTCAAGACGGCTGATTTTGTTGAATTCTTCGGGGCACAATCCGTTGAAGAGGATATCATAAGCTTGAGCGTTGTATTGCAGCATCTTCAACTCTTCCGCGGTAGCTTCACGGTTCGGTTCTTTCCCATCAAAGAATTCACCTTGCAAGCCAATACACACAATGGCCCAAACGACGTGGTTATGTCCAAGAATATGCATTTTCATCTTATGCTTCCAACTAGCAAAATTAGTACCATCAAAGTAAGGACCTCTACGGTGGTAATTTCCCTCGCTAGACGCCATACTCTCCTAGGTTGTGAAACCAAGACTATGACTACCAAAAGCTATGGAAAGCAAAGCAAATGGAGACCAAAGCTCTGATACCACTTGTAGGATCGAAAGTATGTCTAGAGGGGGGGGGGGTGAATAGACTACTTGACCAAATAAAATTCTATCCTTTTCCTAATTTTAGTTCTTGGCAGATTTTAGCAACTTTGGACAAGTCAAGCAATCTTAACACAATTAAAGCAAGCATGCAAAGAGTATATGAGCAGCGGAAAGTAAAGCATGCAACTTGCAAGAATGTAAAGGGAAGAGTTTGGAGGATTCAAACGCAATAGGAGACACAGATGTTTTTGTCGTGGTTCCGATAGGTAGTGCTATCGTACATCCACGTTGATGGAGACTTCAACCCACGAAGGGTAATGGTTGCGCGAGTCCACGAAAAAAGGAGGGATCCACCCACGAAGGTTCCACGAAAAAGCAACCTTGTCTATCCCACCATGACTGTCGCCCACGAAGGACTTGCCTCACTAGCGGTAGATCTTCACGAAGTAGGCGATCTCCTTGCCCTTACAAACTCCTTGGTTCAACTCCACAATCTTGTCGGAGGCTCCCAAGTGACACCTAGCCAATCTAGGAGACACCACTCTCCAAGAAGTAACAAATGGTGTGTTGATGATGAACTCCTTGCTCTTGTGCTTCAAAGGATAGTCTCCCCAACACTCAACTCTCTCTCAGGATATGGATTTGGTGGAAAGAAGATTTGAGTGGAAAGCAACTTGGGGAAGGCTAGAGATCAAGATTCATATGGTAGGAATGGAATATCTTGGCCTCAACACAAGTGTAGGATCGAAAGTATGTCTAGAGGGGGGGGGGGTGAATAGACTACTTGACCAAATAAAATTCTATCCTTTTCCCAATTTTAGTTCTTGGCAGATTTTAGCAACTTTGGACAAGTCAAGCAATCTTAACACAATTCAAGCAAGCATGCAAAGAGTATATGAGCAGCGGAAAGTAAAGCATGCAACTTGCAAGAATGTAAAGGGAAGGGTTTGGAGGATTCAAACGCAATTTGGAGACACGGATGTTTTTGGCGTGGTTCCGATAGGTGGTGCTATCGTACTTCCACGTTGGTGGAGACTTCAACCCACGAAGGGTAGCAGTTATGCTGAGTCAACGGAGGGCTCCACCCACGAAGGGTCCACGAAGAAGCAACCTTGTCTATCCCACCATGGCCGTCGCCCATGAAGGACTTGCCTCACTAGCGGTAGATCTTCACGAATTAGGCGATCTCCTTGCCCTTAGAAACTCCTTGGTTCAACTCCACAATCTTGTCGGAGGCTCCCAAGTGACACCTAGCCAATCTAGGAGACACCACTCTCCAAGAAGTAACAAATGGTGTGTTGATGATGAACTCCCTGATCTTGTGCTTCAAATGATAGTCTCCCTGAGGGAGTCCCGGATTAGGAGATGTCCGGATAACCGAACTATCACCGTTGGCCGGACTCCTGGACTATGAAGATACAAGATTGAAGACTTCGTCCCGTGTCCGGATGGGACTTTCCTTGGCGTGGAAGGCAAGCTTGGCGATACGGATATGTAGATCTCCTACCATTGTAACCGACTCTGTGTAACCCTAACCTATCCGGTGTCTATATAAACCGGAGGGTTTTAGTCCATAGGACGAACAACAATCATACCATAGGCTAGCTTCTAGGGTTTAGCCTCCTTGATCTCGTGGTAGATCTACTCTTGTACTACCCATATCATCAATATTAATCAAGCAGGAGTAGGGTATTACCTCCATCGAGAGGGCCCGAACCTGGGTAAAAACATCGTGTCCCTTGTCTCCTGTTACCATCCGCCTAGACGCACAGTTCGGGACCCCCTACCCGAGATCCGCCGGTTTTGACACCGACACTCCCCAACACTCAACTCTCTCTCACAGGATATGGATTTGGTGGAAAGAATATTTGAGTGGAAAGCAACTTGGGGAAGGCTAGAGATCAAGATTCATATGGTAGGAATGGAATATCTTGGCCTCAACACAAGTGTTGGTGGTTCTCTCTCAAAAAATGTAAGTTGGAAGTGTAGGTTCGTTCTGATGGCTCTCTCCACGAATGAAGAGGAGGTGGAGGGGTATATATAGCCTCCACACAAAATCTAACCGTTACACACAACTTGCCAAACTCGGTGGGACTGAATTGATAAACTCGGTCGGACCGATTCAACAAATCTAGTGACCGTTAGGATTTTCGATGGGACCGACATGCAACTCGGTAGGACCAATATGGTTAGGGTTAGGGCATAACGTAATCTTAGTGAGACCGATTACACAAACTCGGTGAGACCGATTTTGGTAATAAGCTAACCAGAGAGTTGGTCAGGTAAACTCGGCGGGACCGATTCGCTCATTTCGGTGAGACCGAAATGTTACAAAAGGGAAACAGAGAGTTTACATTGCAATCTCGGTGGGACCGATCGCTCATCTCGGCGGGACTGAAACGTTACAAAGGGAAACAGAGAGATTACAATCCCATCTCGGTGAGACCGAGATCCCTATCGGTGAGACCGATTTGCCTAGGGTTTGTGGAAGTGGCTATGACATCTGAAATCGGTGGCGCCGGATAGAAAGAATAGGTGGGGCCGAGTTTGACTTTTGGTTTAGGTCATATGTGAATGTGGGAAAGTAGTTGAGGGCTTTGGAGCATATCACTAAGCATTTTGAGCAAGAGCCTCATTAAGCAACACCTCATCCCTTCTTGATAGTATTGGCTTTTCCTATAGACTCAATGTGATATTGGATCACTAAAATAGAAAATGTAGAGTTTTGAGCTTGAAGCTTGAGCCAATCTTTTTGTCCTTAGCATTTTGAGGGGTCCACTTTTCTCATCCATGCCATGCTAATCATTGAGCTTTCCTAAAATATTAATCTTGAAATAGCATTAGCTCAATGAGCTATATGTTGTTAGGAATTACCAAAACCACGTAGGGATAGTTGCACTTTCAGCGGCGCCCCCCTTTCCTTCTTCTCCTCTTCCTCCTTCCCCCCTTCTCCTAATCCAACAAGGAAGGGAGGGAGTCCTACTCCCGGTGGGAGTAGGACTCCTCCTGGCGCGCCTCCTCCTGGCCGGCCGCCTCTCCCCCCCTTGCTCCTTTATATACGGGGGCAGGGGGACACCCCATAGACACAACAATTGATCATTGATCTTTTAGCCGTGTGCGGTGCCCCCCTCCACCATAGTCCACCTCGATAATATTGTAGCGGTGCTTAGGCGAAGCCCTGCGTCGGTAGAACATCATCATCGTCACCACACCATCGTGCTGACGAAACTCTCCCTCAACACTCGGTTGGATCGGAGTTTAAGGGATGTCATCGGGCTGAACGTGTGCTGAACTTGGAGGTGCCGTGCATTCGGTACTTGATCGGTCGGATCGTGAAGACGTACGACTACATCAACCGCGTTGTGCTAACGCTTCCGCTTTCGGTCTACGGGGGTACGTGGACAACACTCTCCTCTCTTGTTGCTATGCATCACCATGATCTTGCGTGTGCGTAGGAATTTTTTTGAAATTACTACGTTCCCCAACAACGACCCCGTGGAGGGCTGGATGAACAGTAGCCGATGGAGGGCTGGATGAACAGTAGCCCGTGGAGGGGTGGTTGAACAGGACCCCGTGGAGAGGGCTGGTTGGGAGGAGCGGTGGAGGCTGGATGAACAAGAGCCCGTGGATGAACAGTCGCAGGTGGAGGCTAGACGGGGTCGACGGTGGATGAACAGTAGCCTGTGGAAGCTGGAGGAGGTCGACGGTGGAGATGAACAGTATCCCGTGGAGTCCCGTTTTGCGGTACGCCACACCCCTCCCGATGAACAGGACCCCCGTTTGGACCGTAGCGCTCCAACACAAGTCCGTTTCCTCCATTTTGCGGTATGCCACACCCCTCCCGATTAACAGGACCCCCGTTTCAACCACAGCGCTCCAACACAAGTCTGTTTCCTCCATTTTGTGGTACGCCACACCCCTCCCGATCAACAGGACCCCGTTTGCATCGTAGGAGGTCCAATAGAAGACCGTTTCCTTTGTTTTGCGGTACGCCAGACCCCTCCCGATGAACAGGATCCCGTTTCGACCGTGGCCGGTCGAACACAAGGTCGTTTCCTCGTTCTGCGGTACGCTAGGCCTCGTTTCCATCGGCTGTTCCGTCCAAGCCGGTTGGCTCCCGATGAACATCACACGTTCCGTTGCCTCCCGATGAACACGACGCATTCCGCTGCCTTCCCATGAACACGACGACGGCGCAGTTTCTCCGTTCCGACCCAGCCATGTACACGAGCCCTGGCAGTACGTATGCGCGAGTAGGCGTTCGAGACCCCTCCCCTATGTACGTTCGTGGCCGTATTTACTTTCTTGCACCCTGGCCGCTGTATGTCCATGTACATGCTACGTGCGCGCCTCTACTATGACACGTGCACGCCTCTACTACGACATATGCGCGCCTCTACATCAACCAAGATAATGCATACACGTTCACGACTGTAATGACAACGCTACGTACGCTTCGACCAGGTGGGTCCCGACTGTCAGGCACTTCCTTGCGTGTGAAGATGTAGCTGGTGGGTCCCAGCAGTCAGGATGCGAATCATTTTTTCCCGTAATATGGACGCACTTCCTTGCGTGCGAAGATGTACCTGGTGGGTCCCAGCAGTCAGGGGGGAAATGTTTTTTTCGCGAAATACGGCGGCCCTTCCGGTGGGTCCCTGCTGTCAGGTGGAGGAATCATTATTTTCCACGTAATAAGGAGGCACTTTCTTGCTGCGGCTGTGGACCCAGCTGTCAGCCTCTCCACGTACAGTACTTCTCCGATGGAAGTCGGTCGTTGACCACATTGACCACGCCATGCCGAGAGCACCAAGGCGGTGGACGATGGCGAGGCCTAGGAAGGGGACGACGCGAAGCCGGGGAAGGCGCAACAGTGGATGCCCACGCGGAGAGGAGTATGAGGGTTCACTGGTTCGACTGCGGTGTGAGGCTGCCGTCACCGCATAATAACAGGGGGTGTGGGTGAGTGGACGAATGACCTGGCCAGCGGTGGGAGTAGTAGGGGGCCGTGAGGCCTCCGCAGCAGCACAGCCGGCCACGGGAGGCAGGAGCAGGCGGCATGACCGGTGCTGCTTTGGGTGGCTGGAGCAAGAAGACCAGAGGTTGATGAAGCACGACGGCCGTTGGATGTATATCATATGGTAACTGCAGCTAGAATCGTTTATATTGACTAAGTTGACAAAGCCCTTGGTACGCGTCAACTTAGTAGGCCCACAGGTCAGCTTCCGAAACGGTGCGCCCCAGATGTCAGGGGGAGGAATTATTTTTTGGGCGGGTGAAGCTAGAATATCGGAGATTGAAGAAGAAGCATGACATCCGTTGGATGGACATCCAACGGCCACTTCTGCTAGAACCGTGTATTGACTATAAGTTGACAAAGCCTTGCATACACGTCATCTATTTTTTTAGGGGACGCATCAACTTAGTAGGCCCACAAGTATGTGGCAGAGAACTTATAGCCCATTTGAGATTTGTAAGAATGTACAACCCATTTTTCAATTCTATTGGAATTTACTATAACCCATTTACAGTTTGTTAAAAGTACATCCCATTTTCTAGCTAGGACAACGATTAATAATTTCAACCAACCGCTCAAAACATAATTCAATAAAATTTCCCACATTTTGATGGGATCCGAAATATTTTTATCCCGAAATTTTTAGTCGGATTAAATACAATTTCAATATAAATTTGTATTACGTAAAAATCCAACGAAACATTGCACGCGCAACAATTAATGAAATTAAAATTTTCAAAATCCGGAAATAATATTTTATAAAGTAATTACGTGTTTGGTGCATTTTTTATAGTCACTGCCCAGTTTTTATAATTACATCCCATTTATTATTTCTTAAAGCCCATTTTCTTGTTAAGCCTGATGCATCCCTCCTAGGAAAGATTTGCAGCCCAGCGGGGCGGAGAATAACAAGTTGACCTTGCTCGGTATTCCTCAAAAAAGTATAGCTGGGCTAGCCATTTTCAGCTTGAAAAGATTAATATCTGGGCTGGATATATGGCACAGGCTAGACGGGCCACAGCCCGCCAGTTAATACCTGCTCTCCTCGAACAACAACGAAAACATCGCTCAAGAAAAACTTCTGCAGTGCTCACACCTCGAAAAGACAACATCGCCGAGCTGCTTGGTCCCAGCTGTCGGCCGCTCCTTGTGCAATTCTCTCATTTATTGACTACATAGATTGACAATGGTGTGGGACCGTGATGTCAGGAAACCAGGAGGAAGCAAAAAATATTACAGTTGTATATAATAAGGAGGCACTTGCGTACGTGCAGCTATGGCCCTGGTGGGTCCCCACTGCCATCCTCTCCAAGTAAAGTCATCTCCTCATTCCTCATGCCGTTGACCATGTTGAAAACGCGAGACGGCGGTGCCACAACGAGCGCAACAAACCGAAGGACGACGGAGAGGGCCTCGCGGGCCCTAAGGATGGTTTGGCACGGCGCCCACTGCTCATTCCGGAAGCCAGGATCATAGGGCCACATGTCCGCGACGGCATTGTCGTTCGCTTGTTCAACGGTGCTCCTTGAGGAGACGGAGGTTGCAGCACAGGTCCTCCTGCGCTAGTAGCTCTTCCGCCATTAGGGCATTGAAGTGGGCCGCACCTGCTCTATGGTGAACACGGCATGAACCGGCTTGGACAGTGGCGCCGGCTCCTGGTCGGAAGCTATGTCCATCGTCTGATTGTCGTCGCTTAGCTCGGCGAGCTCGCTGGCAAGCCAGCATGTCTGGCTGTTGGACCGACCCGCTGCCAAGCATGAGTCTAACTGCCTCGCCCACCTGCATCGCCTTACTCGCCTGCGCTTCCGCCCGAAACGGTCAACGCCGCCCGCCCCGCTTCCCGGTGCAGGCGATTGCTCCGCCTTCAAACGACACAAGTGCCATCCGTCCTTCTGTCTGCCGCCCACACTAATGATATGCGGTTGCCGAGGCGGCTACTCCGCCGCCACACGTCCGTCCCTCCGCCGCCCACCATTGCTATATAAACTGCTGCGCCGGCCATAGCCGCAATCATCCGCCTCCATTCCCTTTCTCCTGTCCACACCACTACTCCCACCATGGCTTCCTCACGCTCCAGCGCTCTTTAGGAAGGGCGGACGACAGACCACAAGGAGATGACAGCCATTGCTGCCGACTGGCTGGCCGGCAGGCAGCCAAAGGACGATGACGTCCCAATGGAGAACATGATAGTCGATGATCCGGCGCCAACTCCCTCCTCCGCGCCATCCTCGCCGGTGCATTGCACCATGACCATCGGCGAGGCCCGTGCCTAATACATGGACACGGTGAGAAGGCGCAGGCCAACGCCGCCTACAACCACCATCTCCTCCAGGAGCACCTGCAGGCGGAGGAGCAGATCGCCGCGGAGCAGGCGGAGCAGGAGGCGCTGCTCGACTCGTACCGCTCCGCCCGCGAGGGCCGCCTCAACCACTAGCGGTACCGCATGCGGGTGGCGGAGGCTGCGGCCGCCTACAAAGAGGGCGATGAAGCGGGCGAGGCGCTGTTTGGCGAGACCGAGGATGAGACAAAGGACAATGCCGGCTCCGACGAGTCCCCGCTCCGCTGGCGTCGACGAGGCCCTGCTCCGCCGAGGCCCCATGGTGCCAACAACGAGGCAGAGGATACCGCCGGCTCCGCCAAGGCCCCGCCCCGCCGGCACTGAGGCGGAGGCCCTACTCCGCCGAGGCCCCGCCCCACCAACAACGAGGCAGAGGACATCGCCGGCTCAGCCGAGGCCCCACCCTGCCGGCAACGAGGGGGAGTATTTCCCCCGCTCCGCCGTGGCGCCGCCCCACCGGCAACGAGACAGAGGACATTGCCGGCTTCGTCGAGGCCCCGCCCCGCTGCCAATGAGGCCGCGCCACACAGAAAGCGAGGAAGAGTAGAACACGGTAGGTCTCCGCCGCTCGGGTCCAAGTAAGGCCACCGCTGCTACCCTCCGCTTGAAGCCAAGCTAGGCAGGTTGACCATTGACGGTCGATTAGCTTCTTGGCGGCGACGTGGAGTCGGAGAGCTACGTTGGAGAAGGACGCTGCTTCAGTTACTTTACTGCAGGTGCAGTTGGGTCACTAGCATGTGGGCCCAAGAGGCATCTGGCCCACATGTAAGTGACGCAACTGCACCTGCTGTTATGTCACTGAAGCTCAGTCCGCTGGAGAAGAAGCTTCTGTTCGGCTCAGCCGGACACGGGTGCTACGGTTAATTAATTATACCTCCAGCGCACCCCTTTTTAGTTGAAGAATGTATGAAATGTAATGAAATCCGGCATGTTTATATGAAATCCGGTAGTGTATGAATGAATTTAGTTTGATTTGTTTGAATTCTTGTATCACTGGCATTGGATGAACATGCAAAGCAATACGTACTAGCATTATTCCCAGGGTGATCACCTCGTTTGCAGCAGTTTCACATGTACTCCCTCCGGTCCTTTTTAGTCTGCATATAAGTTTTGTCTGAAGTCAAAGTATCTCTACTTTGACCAATCTTATAGAAAAAAGTATCAACATTCACAACGTAAAATCAACTGACTTGAAAGAAATCTAATATGCGAAGTAAAAAGGAATAGAGGGAGTACAAAATTTAGCGTTCCTGTACATGGCAATCAACACACAGGCCTTGCAATTCATAGAGAACATTCGAAACAATCGATGATTATGCATCTCAGCGATTCACATGTCAGAGCCAATAATTACTTCACAACTACAGAATAAGGAAAAATTGATCGATGCTGCTAACAGCAAAGGGCGTCCAATTCGAAAATATCAAACGCATGTCTTCTTGCTAACATCAATGAGCAAAATTTGACAAGGTTGTCCCATTCAAAAATGTCAAATGCGTGTTGTTTTGCGTACATCAATGAGTAAACTTTGACAAGGTTTTCCCATTCCAAAATATCAAATGCCTACGATTGTGGAATGGGCAGGGTTTGCCATCAGTTCGGACATTGACATGGCACCTCGTGCTAAATAAACCAGCTGTTATTTTTGTGTAGTTCCACCAAAATCAACCAAATTCGTGTGTAGCTTGCATGATTTCGCCTTTATATGTTGCAACGTCTTGAACATATCGGCACCTCCTTTCTTGTGGTGGAAATGAATGATTCAAGAATATTCGATGTATTCGTGAACATTTTGTGCAGTTCCCATTGAAATCAAGCTGAGCACCCCTGTTTGCATAGATACAAAAAAGTGATTAGTATAAAGCAAACTGTACTATGAAATGACAGTTTAATCAGTCAACCTACATGATCCATGCAGAGCACAAATTTAAAAAAATGGAACTCACCGGAAGGAATCGTAAAACAACATTGTACTGGCCATCACAGCAACAAAGATGGAGATCCGTGAGTCCTTCTGAGCTCAGGTTAGTTTGTTCTTGTGGGCAATAATGTAACCATCCTTCAACTGCTCCCTTCTTAGGAAGAGAGGCTTGGCTTCTTTATCCTGGCATAATTAGAACTAGGCACTTCACGTACTCCATATTCTTCTTCAGAGGAGGATGATCCTATTGTGCAAAGACAAGAGGACAACTAAATGCTAGCATCCCTGTTTGCTCGAAAAAAGGAAAGGAAATATTTAAAACAACACAGATGAAGCACTTCTCAAGGACAATACCACTTTCTGATGACAGTATCTAAACAGTAGCACAACACCAAAGAGATGACAAAGCTCAATCATATGGATGAAATTCGTGGTATGAAATACCAACCTTCGTCAGAGGCTTATTGCGTGAGAGCATACAGATCAAGCACTTCTCCTAACCATCTGTTGTTATCTACTGTGGTTGCCATGCTTACTATATACTCCTCGATTAGTTTAATGTTTCCAACATCTTCTTGTGCAGTTCCACTAAAATATATGGTATCTTCAAAGAAGATCCCTGTTTGCACAAGTAGAGATAATTACATATTACATTAAGAGTGGCATCAAATCAGTGGCAAAACAATTGCTCGTTCTAGCCATAGCAATAAATTAAGATGCAAAACTATATCATTACTTGTGTCATCACAGTTCCAGTGCTTCATTACAGCACCGGGAGTTGATTTTTGTTTTTCTTCCGCTTGTTCTTCCCCTTCATCACTTGGTTCAATAATAGACAAGCTTCACCTTCAATGTAAGATTTGGCATGTCAATTAGGGAGCACAAGTATAACACTAAACAACGACGTTAATTTTCAGATGAAAGTGGCAAAATACAGGCCAACAGTTGTGAAATATCCTTATCTTACCTCAATGGTATATTAGGTGCACATACAGATTGGAAGTATTGTCTCCATTTGTGCAGTTCCCTAAAATCAAGAAACATTAGCGTACATGTAGCACAACATATGAAAGCACACTGCACAATCATGTGAAAGAAGGCTAGTACTGACCTCTCATGACGCGGAATTCAAACAGCTCACAAGAAGAAGATCTAAACCAAATTTGCCAACACAGATAGGAAGTAAGATCTTGTCTTGTGCAGTTCCACTAAGATCAAGCAATCAAGCAACATTGTCGGTGTGACATTTTGGTTGAACTACACAAAACACTCTTAAAACAAAAGTGTTTTGTGCAGTGCAACAAAGGTCACAATAGCAACGAGGTGAAGTAGGTAACCCTGTTTACACAGAGGTGCAAAGGAAACAACTAGTGGTCAATAACGGTGGATGACACAGAAGCCAACAAAAAGAAGCATCTAACTTATCTAAATGGGAAAGAAAGCAAGACGGTAGCATTTCTCAAACGGTGGCATTGGTTAATATTAACAGAGAGATTATATTAACAATAAAATTTGTTAAACATGTAATTTGCTTTTAATTGTGGCATTGCATCAATTTTCTAGCTGCATTATTAGCGGGTGTTTTTTTACAGGGACATTTTGGTGTAGGGACTAAAAAAATTCCGTGTCAGTCCCATCTAAACCAAACAGGAGGGACTTTTAGGGACTAAAGAAAGAAGACCCCGAGGGAGAGTCTTTTTGGGACTTTTTCTAACAGTTTCCCCTGCCCCGCATCGCAACTTATCTCTATTAGTTCATTACTAGGGGTAACATGGTCTTTTAGCATGTCATTTAGTAACCTCTAGTCCATGTTTAGTCCCTGGAACCATGCAGGTAGGGACTAGGGAGTTTTTAACCAAACATGGCCTTAGATTAACAACAACTAAAGAGTTGCACGGGACAGTGGGTGCACCAGCACCATGTGCATCTACCGATGTATGAAGGGGTGATGCACAGTCTGTTGCAACAAAGAACAAAAACAACCAAGGAGCATATTTGTGTTGGTCCCAATTTTGTTATCTTTAGACACCTTTCCATATGTGAGCGCAGCAAATCTAGTCCCACTCAAACTCTACAGCCTTGTCCCCCAAAACAAAAGATCAGTTTGTTACAGATGTGCGTCAAAATCATCATTGTTTCCCCTTTTCGACCAACGTAGGTGCTGGATAGCCAGTCTGTACTAGTACTTTCCCCTTCCTTTCCTCTTTGAACCACGTCCTAGATTCATGCTATATAACTTTCCCCACTACTTTCCTGTTTGATCCAAGACCTAGATTCGAGTGCAGAAGCGGAAAAATCCCACATGCAGCTAGAGAAATGCATGTGGAATAAGTAAATTATACCTTCAGGTTCTTGGGGGTGTGGTTTGGTGGGCGACCGGAGGCCGTTCGGCCCACACTATGTAAGGCGGCGAGGAAGAAGGGGTCGGAGGCCCTCCTGCGCCGCCGCTGGTGAAATAGAACAAATGCGCCGGTAGTGGATTCCCTCCCTCGCTGACGGCAACATCGTTAAGCCTCCTTTCCTTCCCGGCGGACGGATCCTGCCGGCTCTTTGACCAGCAGTGAGGGGAGAGAGAGAGGCCAATGAAGTATTGTTTCGATCTGGAGAGGGTGAGAGGTGCAAGCAGATTGGAGGAGAAGGAGAAACTTGACCGGTCCTTCCTCCAATCAAAGTCCTGATTTCTGTCTCTAAACGCAACAATTAATCACAACAACTAAGAGATGCCGTTTTAGCTACCATGTAGGGCCACCTATTAACTCGCATGCACCAATGCGTAGTTGTGCTCCATGCATTGGGTTTTCGGGGGAGATAACAAGGCAGAGTAAGGAGCATTTCGTTACATTGCTAGGATGGTCATAGTGGTGAGTAACTTGGACTAGTAACATGCATATGTTACTAGTCTATGTTACTACTTTCATAGTAGGTAGTAACATATGGATGGTAACATGCAAGTCTTCATTAATTGAGATATAGACTCATTTTACCTCGGCCTGTGTGTGTGTGTTTAACAATACGTGTGTGTTAGAGAGAGCGACACATCGACCTACTCCTACAGAGAGATGGTGTGTAGTGTACGATTTAGCCGCGAGAGTCGGTGCATCCTCTCGTTTTCGGGCGTCCGGTCGGGACAGGCGGGACAGCTGCCACGCCCGCTCCTGACCAGCCTGGCCAGTGGTGGATCTAGGATTTGATACCAGGGTGGTCCTAGAATTTTTTTGCCAACAAACGTGACATGTGATTATGTGAACATTCGAAGTTAAAGAAGACTATGTTTCTGGCATAGCACATGACATAGAAATAGATAACTATGGTCTTACAGTCTTACTAAAATTCCCAGTTTTCCATAGTACATACCTTGAGAAGAAGATTATGTTTCTGGCCTACGCTTTTTCATGGTCATGAAAGTATCAATTATATCTCTTGTTTGCTCTTCGGCAACATCCGCCACGGCCCCTTTCTTTTTCCCCATCTTCAAAGCATGCCTATGAAAAAGAGAGAAAATGTCTCCGGTCCACTTCATTCTTCAATTTTTTTATCAGATATCAATAATGCTAATTGAGGCGTAAATGACGTCCAAATTTATGTGTGTGTTCGGTTCATGTCATGGAACTTAAAAAAGCAAACCCTAAATAACTAAATAAGAAATTGGGGAGTGGATAAATTGGAGTACCTTAAATCAAAGCTAATTGGGGCAGGTTTGCTGACTTGCTGCCGGCCGAGTGCCGGACTATTGACCGGGCTGCTGCCGCCGACTTTGGAAGGGCGCCAGACGGCCGTGGAAAGGACTGGGTCGCAGCTCACGAAGTCTTCTTTGCCCGCCGAGGTCGAACAGCGGAAGGACAAGAAGGGCCTCCTCACTGGGATCCGATCGGCGACCGTGGCGGCGAGCCAGCGAGAACGGCGAGGCGGGGATGGGAAGAGCAGGTTGGATCCTTGTGTATCTGTGGGTGCCGTGTCCACTGGGTCAAATATGAAGTTGGGCTTCTTTTTTCCACTGGCCCATCTAAATATGCATAGGTATATAACCCAGTCCAAAATCCAAGGGTGGGCCGCGGCCCACCCTGTCCACCCTGTACCTCCGCCACTGAGCCTGGCCCACCCAAAGCCCCTCCATCGCCCGCGCGCGCTTCCCGCCCGAAACGGTCAGCGCCGCTCCAAAGAATCGGTGCCGCATTCATGCCCGGGTAGAGCGGACACGACCTCTCACTGGCGTCTGCGTTGAAGGGGGACGCGGATTCAAGAGTGATGGTTGCTTCATCCGTCCAACTTACTGCTGGGTCTATGTGATTTGACGGCTCATTGGTCATTATTACTGAGGTGGTAGGACTGCTGGATGTCCCACGCTTTCGGCGAAAGGAGGTACTACTAGATTAAAATTTTCTCCATCCTCAGCGGAGGAATGCGAGAGCAGTGAAAACACGCAGGCTCAGTGATTACATGGCCCACCTCACACTATCACCATATTTGCTGGACACCATGCGACACCTAACTCTTTACATAGTACTAGTATAGTATGTACTATAATTTATCAGCGAGATAAATTTGTACAATGCTATGAAGCTTCCAGCTTCTGTTTCATGTATCTTGCGTCCAAGGTTGCCCGTTGCAACATTTCATCAAATACAAAGGAGACTAACATGCATGCTATTGCATCTCAATGATTGACAAATCATAGCCAATATGTTCTCCCTCCGTTCCAAAATAAGTGTCTCAACTTTATGCAAACTTTAGTACAAAGTTGTACTACTACTAAAGTTGACACTTATTTTGGAACAGAGACAACTAAAGAAAAAATGATCCATGCAGTCCCTAGCCCTTGAACCATAAACCCTAACCAGGCTTTAATTTGCTGGCAACGTTGGAGCTTACAAAGAAATGAAGTTTGCAACCCTTTGACCATCGGATCATTTTGTGCAGTTTCACCAAAATCGAGATGAGCATCCCTGTGGCAAAGAAATTGAAGAAGCATGATTAGAATAAGATTACCGGGACTGGTTGATGAAACATAAACTCATCACAAATACAGTACATAGAAGCTAGTAGAGGTATGTGCGGGGCGTAGAAGTAGAGAAATATCCACATGGAGTGATGTGGGCAGCTGGAGCAGTGGTGCAAGCTGGCTGTAAAGGGAGTTGTACCTGAGGGATGTCGGGACGTAGCTCAACCTAGAGGAGGGTGGTGGGTGGAGGCAACTGCCCACGTCGTGGCAGTGAGCAATGGACGAAGGCAACCTCACCGGCTTTGTGAGAGAGAACGGCGGGGACCCCTGATCGGGACGTGCCGACAGTGGGTTTTCACCGTCGGTGACGGCGACCACATCTACACTAAAAGCATCCACCCCTTGCCCTGGTGGACGTGATCCGCCGGGATGTTAGAGATGTGGCCACAATCGTTTTGTGCGAGAGAGTGTGAAGACTGAAGAGAGCAACCCAAGCAAGCAACCGTGTAGGCTCGTCCTGGCTATGTATATAGTGGAGCGGTTTCCTTTTCTCTCCATATGAACTTATTTATATCGCGTATGTGCCACTGAAGAAAAAAAATTATTTATAAATGACGCGACACCTATGTCAGGACCCCGATCCTAAGTCACACCGATCTAGCATGTAACACATCATATCACTTTGCGGCCTCACGCACGGTATTCCCACGGGTGTCGCCTTACCATGGCCCGGGACCGTTTGCGCCTTTTGGCTCACGTATATGATAGTGTCGCTAGCATCCATATGACAAAGAACCGGGCCGACATGGCTAGTCGTGAACCCAAAGCGGCACTAACCTATGGGGACAGGCATACATGAATCACATCGAGCATGTCGGTCATCAACGTATAGATTCGGGCTGTAGCACTGGCTAACAGGACTCCGGTATCCCGGGCTGTAGCAGGCTAGGCAGGACTCGAATACACCGCGTGACATTTCCCGAAGGGACGGACATATAGGAACGAAGTGAAACACATGCCGCCAGTCAAGTGTCCAAGCGGTAGTGCTTTGGGCTAGCAGGACTCCGGTGAACCGGCTGTAGCGGACTACTATCGCCGTAAGCATGAGACTACATTTCCCCATATGAGAGGCTGCCAAGGATAAACAACTAGTTTGTCGGATCCCACACATACCAAGCATTTCAAACATACACACAATATGCTCAATATGTGTAGATACAACATGGCATCACAACATAACTCTACGACTCAAATATTTAATCAATAGGCTCCGAGGAGCGAGATATTACAAACATGGGTCTCATGACCCAACACTCAAAGCATACAAGTCAAAACACAAGCGGAAGCTAAACATATGCAATCTGAGTACAACTATAAATGAAAAAGGCCGAGAAGCGACTATCTACCGAGATCTGCCGAGGGCACAAGATCGTAGCCGAGGTAACAAGCTAACCGTCAAGTCCAAGCGGAACTACTAGCGAGACCGAAGTCTCTCTGCAAAACATAAAATAAGCAAGCGTGAGTACAAACGCATTTCAGCAAGACTTACATCGTAACTAGCTACATATGCATCATTATCAAAAAGGGGTGGTGGAGTTTGACCGCAGCAAGCCAGCTTTGACTCGGTGGCTATCCCGAACTACATTTGCAAGTAACTCTTTTGAGGTGGCGCACGAGTCCACATATTCACCATATCAATACACCACTATGGATCCGCTCCGTCTCCCTCACGAGAACGCCATCCATAGCACTCACGCTTATCTTGCGCATTTTAGAGTATCCACTTCCACTTGTCTATGAACCGATATAGGCAACCCGAAGTCCTTCTCCGTGGACACGGCTATTCGAATAGATCATATTAAACCCTGCAAGGGTGTACTTCTTCACACACGCTCTCACCACTTACCGCCGTTTACACGACATGTACTCGGCAACCTTCAAGCGGAAGCCCAACGTGGGTGTCGGCCACGACCTACCTAAACACACAAGTCCCAAGTCCGGGTTTATCGCCTATTCGGGTTCCATCCGCAGGAGTCCGGCCGAGGTTTCCCATACAGCCCCGAACGATGTGTGCAGGGTTCCCAGACACCAAACGGGCGAATCGGTACACGGGCCACGGTGCCTACCGCAACACAACCCACCCCTATGGTCAGCGTTATGCATGCGGCCCCAAAGATACTACAAACACCGAAACTACTTGCAACTCCTTGACCGAGGACAAGAGTGGTTAAGAAGCCGAGAGGGTCCATTGGTTTCGGGCCCAATGCGTGGTAGTAACTGTTTCATGGATCACAAACACAGATCTCAGTTTCTGAGGACGGCTGCAATGAGACAACCCACCATGTACTCCTACATGGCCTCTCACCGCTACCTTTACCAAATCGTGTTCACACACTTAGCTCACACACGCAGATGGGACATGTTCACACACCTCCGATTCATCCCCGATGAATCGGACCTGACTCAACTCTAAGCAGTAGCAGGCATGACAACAAGCATAAATGAGTAGGCACAACATGGCTCAAACAATTCCTACTCATGCTAGTGGGTTTCATCTAATTCTTGTGGAATGACAGGTCATGCAAAGGATCAAGGGGTTCAGCTACCGCAGCAAGTATGATTGAATCGATGTTGTCCTAATGCAATAAAATAGAGCAGGAGCGAGAGAGTGGGATTATATCGGAATGGACAAGGGGTTTTGCTTGCACAGCACTTGAAGATAATATAGTTCTTCATCGGTGTCATCGAATTCATCGCCCAGACGTCGTCTCTTTGAGAGGGGACAGATTACGCAAACAAACAAGAGAGAACACAATCAATGCAATGCACATTCACATGAATGACATGTCATGTTAAGTTACTGAATTCACCTAATGCAATATCTAGCCAAGTTAATTGAAGTGGAATTCAAACAAGGTTAAACTCAACTCCAAATGTTATTTCATAATTTGCCCTAATCATGATTCATCCTATTCAGTGAGGTTAACTTGTTCAATCATGCATGAAAATGCCATAAACAGATTCTTCATATTTTTCTGATCATTTTTCATATATAAATCTTTGCATTTGGAGTTATAGAATAAAAGTTATAAGCATTTGAAATTTGATTTATATTCTGGAATTTATTATATCAAAATAAATCCAGAATTCAATTATTGCGTCAGCATGAGGTCAGCGTGACGTCAGGGGTCAACGGGGTCGTCCAGGTCAAACTGACCAGTGGGACCCGCATGTCAGGGTAATTAACTTAACTAAAGTTTAATTAAACTAACCTATTTAGTTAGCAGGGCTGGGCCCAAGTTGTCAGAGACCTGTCGGGGTCAACGCGGGCCCACAGTGGTCAATGCCCACGTCGGCCGCACCGGCGACTAGCCGCCGGCGAGCCCGACACGGCGGAGGGAGTGTGTTTGGTGATTCCGACGACCAAACGAGTCGCGGAAGATAGCTACGGGTAGCTAGGAGCAACCCGCATCTATTGGTGAGGTTAGTTGGGGTCGGGGTGGCCGGAGTTGGCGCCGGCGACGAGTTAGGCGGACGCCGGGTTCGCCAACTACGGGTTTGGGGTTAGAGGGCTCGGCGAGGTGCGGGAAGTGCATGGGCAGACCCGTTGGGGTGTGGTGAATGCAACGGGCACCCTGGGGTGGCCGGAGAGTGGCCGGGAGCACGTCGGCGACGAGCTCCGCGGCGGTGCGTTCGGGTGATCGTGGTTGGGTCGTTGTGTTGCCCGGGGCGCGAGAGAGAGGGAAGGGAAGTTAGGTATGCTCACGGGCGCCGCGTCGAGAGCCTCGTCGGGGTCGGGGATGAACCGGCGTGGCGGCGTCAAGGGGATCTCCGCGACTTGAGCTCGGTCGAGGTCGGTGTAGTGGCTTGGGCACTTAGAGCGAGCGGGACTCAGCTAGCTAGGGGTAGTGGAGTGCGGCGGAGCTCCTGGACATGGTGGGGAGGAGCATGGACGGCGGGGAGCACGACTTCGGCGGTGGCGCGTCGGCGATGGCGTCGGCCAGGTTGGGGGAGAGCGAGGGAGAGGAGGCAGGGGCGAATGGCGTGTCCAGGGGGTCGGGGCGACGACGTGGAGGCCGTCCAGGCAGCGAGGCGGCGAGGGTGAAGTGCAGGCGGCGGCCACTGCGTGGCGCGCCCGAGCTCGCCGTCAAGCACCAGGTTACTGCTGGCCGAGCTAAGCAGCCACAAGGCGCTGGGCTGGCCGGGCAGTGGGCTGCACAAAGCGTCAGGTAAGGGTTTTTCCTTTTTTAGTCTTTTTCTAATTTCTGTAACTTTGTGGGGTTTTCTAAAATACCAAAACAGTTTTAAAAATCACCAAAATGCTCCTGGTCCCTTGTTGGAATATTTCCAACATGAAACATTTTGGTTTGGCAATTTTTGGACATTTAAAATATTTTTTATAATTTGAATGCTCAAATTCAAAACTTGTGAATTAATCCAAGGACCTTTGGATGACCTAGAAAATGTTACACCACCTTTGACATAGGTTCTGAACCAAAGCAAAGATGATGAGCATTTTGAAGGGCATTTCAGGTCCATTGAAAAATATTTCTTAGTTGAACCTATTTGAATTGTTTTTGGTGCTAGGGCTTGGTCATCCCCATTTCAAATTTTCATGATAAGTAAACATGATGCATGGATGCAATGCCACTGGTTACAAGCAAGCTCTAGGGCTGATCTGGGGCTGTGACAACCTACTACTCGTTCTCCTATAAACCTTGCGCTTGGCATCTCCAAAATATTAACCTTGTGATTGGCTCTTCGCCTCTTCAGGAAGTCGAGCAATAATGGTACTGCAGTATATATCATTCTGGCTATATGAGACCGAATGAGTTGCTGCACGTCCACCGCGTGGGCGTGGGTCGAGGGGCGAGGGAGAGTGTGTACTATTACGTCCGTTTCAATATGGACTACATACGGAGCAAAATGAGTGAATCTACACTCTAAAATACGTTTATATACATCAGTGTTTGGAGTATGTACTAGTAGTTCATATTGAAATCTAGTAAAGGACATATATTCCAAACAATATGATAATCTCTCTAACCAAGGTAGGGACGAGGAGTAAACGGAGGGAGTAGTAAAATTTTCTCCTCGTCCTGCAAGCCACCGCGCGCATGGGCGAGGGAGCGGGCGTAAGGCGTACTACTAGTAAGCAAGCTTCACCTCGTCCTGCGAGCCACCGCGCCCGTGGGTGGGGGAGACGGCATACTAAGCAAGCTTCTCCTCGTTCTGCGAGTTGACGGGACACATCAAAAGTACTCCAGTGTATAGAGTCTTGCCTCTAAGGTATGCCCCACATGGTTTGCCTCTTTTTAACATAACGCGTCAAGTCGCAATTTGTTTGTTCACCCATGATAGACGATTCTCCATCAAGTGGACAACCAGTACACGTGTCAAATTACCACGTGGACTGCCTTTTCGTACAGAAATGAGCTCCACCATGTACCCGCGCGGGTATGGTTGGGAAAGAGACGAGAGTACGTGCGCCGTGCGTGCACCTCTTCTCTTCGTGCATGTCCCCCACCTACGTGGGTGTGTGTGAGAGAGATACAAACCTAGACAGATGGCGTGTGCGTTTGTGAGTGTTTTTTGTTTTGGGGGGGGGGGGCTGATTTCGTGAATGTATTTGTGGGAATATGTGTCGATGACATCTCAAACAAAATTTTGCATGCAATGTGTGTGAAATAGAGGCATATCCATATCATATAGAGAGTTCCAGAGGGGGCGATCCATGAGAAGAGAGTGAGGGGTCATAGATATCGATAGAGTCGAAGAGAGGATCAAGTGGGTGGGTGCGAGATGGATGAAGAGAGCCATCGAAATTGTGTGTGTGCAAGTCAAAGATATAGGGTGACTGACCTACCAGAACGTCAGAGGGCACATGGCAAGTTTGTGTGTGGCAGGGAGACATGACTAGAGCGATCGATGTATCGGTGTGCGTGTGGGGTAGGGGGAGGCAGAGGCCTAACTAGAGAGGTAGAACGACTCGTATATGTGTTGAGAAGGAGAGGCCCAGCTATGTCTTGAGGGAGATGGGTCGACATCCATACATAACTGAAGGACATGAAATAGGTTTGGACAGAGAGAGAGAGAGAGAGAGAGAGAGAGAGAGAGGAGAGAGGGAGAGAGAGGGGTAGAGTGCTGGATGGGTGATGGAGTTGCTTCTCGAAGATGGTGGGAGAGGCCTACTAGACAAACTGAGGGTAGAACTGCAATATTATCAATAAGAGTGGGGATGTGTTTACGTATTGTGCACATGCGCGATAGATCTGTCGGGACGCATGCATGGATGATGAAGGGGAACCATGTGTTTGCTAAGCAAACCTAACTAGATCGGTAGATCAATTGTTGTTTGTCGGAGGAAGGGAGAGACATAACTAATGAGGTAGATCGATCGACGCGTGGGGAAAAACGAGTTATAAGGACCTAGCTATCTATATGTATAGCGGGAGATCGGTCGGTGTACATCCATTTGTTAGAGGCAAATAAGGCCCAGCGAGACGGATAGACAAAGAGAATGGAGCTAGGAGGTGGTGCGAGAGGCCGAGCTACTAGCTAGATAGGGGGAGGAGTGTGCGGTTGTGAGATCGATGAAAAGTGGGGCGAGAGTTTACACGTGTGTGGGACCGTATGAGAGACACGAGGCATGGACACAGAAAGGAGGAGATGGAAGGTGCGTGTGTACATATGTTGTAGGCAGACGCCGGAGAGGTTTATCGACCGGTGTGTGTCGGAAAGGAGTTGTGGAGACTGTTGGAGAACGACCTAAAGAAAAAAATGAATGTGCGCGATGGATAGAATGCTGAGGGAGGGGGAGGGCGAGGAGGGCGCGTGCATGCACGAGAGAAAGTTAGTGCTAGCTACAAATGTTAGAGGATTGTGTGGGTGTAAGAGACTAACGAAGATCATAATTTGATATGAAAGTGGATTCATATATTTGAATAGGAGATCATAGTGTTATAAACATATGCATGCATGAATATAGCGATGATACACATGCTGTGGTTTTGCACATGTTATACCATAATGTGATAATGCATGGCGTTTGCAACTCACAGCTAAATGTCGAACAATCTAAACCATACTATATATCGAATAATCTCACATTTTATTTGAATTTGTGATAATGTGTGGCATTTGTAGCTTACAACTAAATATCGAACAATCGAAACAATACTATATATCAAACAATCTCAGATTTTATTTTAATTTGTGGTAATGTGTGGTGTTTGCAACTCACATCTAAATGCTTGTAGGCGTAGGGGGCGGGGCACCATACATTATGTGATAAACACATTATACATATGAGACATGGTTTAGATTATGAAGATCTAGCTAGAGCTTGAAATGTACTGTGATTTGAAATCAACATAAAGTGGATTCAAAAAATCGAGTTCGAGTTCATATAGTACACATAGTTCATATCTAACTCGAGAGTAATCATGTGGTGTGCTGTGAAGATAATACACAAACAATGGTTTAACTTGACAACAATGATGATTGTAGATCTTATTAAAATAGAGAAACGAATTCAAATGGTTTGACTTCACAACAATCATTAATGTAGATCTTATTCAAATAGAGAAACGAATTCAAATTTAGTTCATATTGAAGCAGTAGTATATACGTTTGGAATGCACTAAAACCTTCATTTGAGTAGTAGGTTGCATGCATTATACACGTAGCGAAATATTGTAGTTGAACATAACATGAATTCAAAGTTTTGAATGACATTTGTAGTGCGATTGATTTGGTACAGTACACGGGACTAGACTCTCTTGTGTGCTGCGAATTGATTTTTTTTTGTTTTTTCATTGACGGAAGTGCGAATTGATTTGGTACAGTACATGTTGGGCTTGTCCGGAAATTTCAACCCGCGCCTTGTTACCCCGAAATATTTAAGATATATCTTTGTCTCGTTGTGCTCTAACAACTCCCTCCATCTCAACCTGCGCCTTGCTATTCCAAAATTACAATGTGCGCGCAAACTCCCACCTCCTGTGAAATCCCGACACGTGAAATGCCCGTGATACCCCTGAACCGAAAGAACCGCCTAGCTCAAATTGGTGGGGGTACTTTCGTAACTTACCCCACATTTCAGACAAGTGCGTCCCTAAGCCATGGTTCCCCACTCCCATCCCATCCGCCCACCCATTCGTACACCAAGGCTGTGAAAACCCGCGAAGCCCCACACCCTCCTCCGTACGCCACCCAGCCGGAGCCTCTTCCCTGACGACGTCGTCCACAAAAACACCTCGACGTCCCTCATCCATCGTACCGGATGAGGATCTATCGTCGATCTCGTCGTCCCGCCGGTTCAGCCACCCCGTCCTCCACCTCCAAAGAGCTGCCCTGATGTTCCCCTCGTCTTTCGTGCCACCTCCATTCCGACACCGCCGTCTTCACCTGCACCACCAGAAGAGCATCATCATCACCGTTTCCTCGGCAGAAGCTGAGGCCTAATCGGCGCCACCAAAGAGGTTGTACACTAATCACCGCATTTTCTTCTTGATTTGATCTCACTGTGCTGCTGGCGCTCGGTCCCGAGCCTCCACGGCGCGGATCCATCCACGGTGGCGTCGCCGGCCACTTCCTCCATGACGTCGCTCCCTCGGCGACGACGTCCACATCAGTAGGAGCTGCTGCTGCTTTAGCTCTCGCTCGCGCTGCTGCTCTGCTCTTGCTCTCGGTCCCCTGCTTGGTCTGCTCTTGCTATTGCTCTTGCTCTTTCTCACGCTGCTACTCTCGCTCTTTCTCTTGCTTGCGATGCTGCTCCGATTTAGCTACACTTCAGTCGACCGAATCGACTTTTGGGTCAGTCGATTTTCAGGGGGTGGGGGGCTCGCCGGAGTTAAGGAAGAACCAGCCACAGCGGGGAGGGGGGCTCGCCGGAGAGGTACCCCACTATCTATCTTAGGGTTCAGGGTGGGGGCGGTGGTCGCCGACGGTGGTGGGCAGTGGCGTGGGGGTCGCCGGAGAAAAAGCTCGGCACGGGAGGGCCTAGAGGGATGGCCGGGGCGGCGGTGGACCGGTGGTGGGGAGTGGTTTTGGGCGGGCGAGGCGGCGCACCCGCCGCACCGCCGGCGGAGGGCGGCGGTTTGGTCGGTGGTGGCTGGCAGCTCATGGGGGTGGAGGTTGAAGTTGAACTACAGGCCCTTGATTTCGTATCTAACAGCTAGAAAATTGTCGCGACCAGACCCGAATGGATCTAGCGCTCTGTACTCAGTGTCATCCTGGATCGATGTCTTGACACAGACAAGATGCCGAAGGATTTATAACAGAGTAGCAATCACACACTTATTTCATCGTTGTCCACAAGGGAACTTAACACAATAATATGGCTTAAGGCCATCTAATAATAACAATGAAGGCTTGGAAAAGCGAGTGAGTCCATCAACTCCAACGGCATCACTGAGTATAGAACCACGGCCTAACACCTTACTGTCATCTAAAAGTCTGCAACATGAAAAGTTGCAGCCCAAAACGGGTCAAGACATGGAATATGCAGCAATGTAACACATAGAGAGCAATGAAGCAATAAGCCTATACTACATGCATATTTGGCTGGTGGTAAGGCTCTACGGTTACATTTTTGCATAAAGCTGATTTTTCCCTACATCAAAGGAATAATTTTATTTAACTATCATGGTGGTTGTTAAACATTGAGAATGGTTGACAACATCCTCAATCCCAATTAAAAGTACTCATTAAAACCCAATAACTTTATTATTAGAAGTAACATGTTGAGATTCACATGATATTCAAGTACTAGATACTCAAGATGTCCATAACCGGGGACACGGCTAATCATGATTAGTTTATACACTCTGCAGAGGTTTAGCACTTTTCCCCACAAGACTCGATCGCCTCCGCTTGGTTCTCGCACTACATGGTGTTTGAGAAAGCGGATGACCGAGACATAGTCTTTCGTAAGCGCTTAGCACCTTACATGTGGGTAGACCGTACCAACCTACATCCCCTACATCAGCTAGCCTACCCGTAAGAGTTCGCACAACTTAGTCAACTACGCCAGAGCCCATAATTGGCTTGTGGCTGCACACGTAAGTTTCTAGTTTGAATAATCTTATGATCCCTTAGAGCACGGGTGGCGGTCCAAGAAATACTGAGCAAGTCTGATGGAAACCAGTGCCTCAATCCACCCAGATGTGTGTTTAGGTTGCCACCTTAAATAAACCATTAATTAACAATCTCACATCTGTCATGGATATTCACTCACCCAATCCACGTCTACTAGCATAGCATGGCATAATAAGCAAACGTAGAAGTAACTCCCAAGGTTTCATAAGTAAAACAGGTAATAGGTACTACCTCAATCTACTTCCCATCCCACAATTTGATTAGATCCTAATCATGCAAGTGTTTGAGGGTTTGAGCTAATGCATAAAAACTGGGTAGTAGAAAAGGTATGATCAAAGTGTTACTTGCCTTGCAGATGATCCATGAGTCCTAGAGATTCAAGTAACAAGCGGCGCACTCCGGGTGATCTAACGCAGAGACAAACAACAAGCATACAATAAGTACTCATCTAATGCACAGGAAATCTCGAATAAAAGATCTAACCAGATAGTTCAACTTAAGAACCCTGGTTGCAAAAGAATCGAATCAAATAAAGCATCGAAAAGTCGGAACTCGAGAGAGAACGACTCGGTTTAACAAATCTGAAAATAGGTCAAAATTTCACAGGGCAAAACTCTGTGTAAGTAGGGTAGTCGAGCGGCGGTTTAGATTCACGAAACTCGGTAAGCGCTTGAATCACCTGATTCCGATAAACGAGCAAGAAATAAAACAGATTTGAAAATCGGATCAGAAATCGAATCTGAAAAATAACGGGTTAAATCCGATTTAAAAGAAAACGACGAACGGATTAAATAACGGACGTTCGTTAACAGAACGAATCCAACGAACACGTTCATTGAAACGAACGGGTCGGTGAACGTTCGCTAAATAAGAAAACCGAAAAAAAATAAAACCAATCTAGGTTTTTTTTAAAACCGAACATCTTTTTTAAAAAAAAAACCGGGTCGGTTTATTGGGGAAAACCGGATCGGATCGCGGGCTACCTCCGGTGATCTCGCCGGCGAGGCTCCGGCGGGGCTCCGGGGCAAGGGGCGAGGGCGACGGGTCCGGAGGCGAGGGGCGGCGAGATCCGCGACGGGCGTGCTCCGGTGACGAGGGGCGACGGCGGCGGCGGTCGGGCGACGGCGGCGGCTTCGGTCGGGCTCGGGTGAGGGCGGCGGCGGGGTGAGGAGAGAGAGGGGGGGGGGGGCGGCGGGTTAAATAGGAGGGGGGGGGGTGCTCCGGCTTGGGGAAGGGGCAACGGGAGCCGGGGCGGAGCCGGACTCCGGCGGCGGCGGCGTCGTCCCCGAGCGGGACTCAAGCGGCGGCGTTCGAGGCGAGGAGAGGAGGCGGCCGGGGGCGCAGGCCTGGCTCGGCTGGCTGGGCCGGCTGGGCCTCGGTCCAGGGGGGGGGGGGGCGCTCGTTTTTTTTAAATAAAATTAAACCAAAACGAATTAAAAAAAATACCAAATGAATTCCAAATTAAATAAAACAATTTTTCTCTGACTCCTAAAAATGAGTCGAACAAAATGAAATTTTAAAAACTGCAACATGCATAAAAATTTTAAATGCTCATTTTTGCCTAAGCAAAATAAATCTTTCAAAAACCAAATTTGATTTATTTATAATATCTTCATTTTTCCTAAATATTGGGAAAGTCATATTATTCCCTCTCTTGAGATTTTTATAGGAAAAACTTTATGAAGATAATTAAATAAATCCAATGATCCTATTTCCAAAATTTGAGAAATCCCCAAATATGAAAATAATGAAACTTCCAACTCTCTCCGAGGGTCCTTGAGTTGCGTGAAATTTCCTAGGATCGGAAAATGCGAGAAAATATGATATGCAAGATGACCTAATGTATAACATTCCAAATTGAAAATTTGGGATGTTACAAACCTACCCTTAAGATGAATCTAGCCCTCGAGATTCGGGTTGGCTAGAAAATAGGTGAGGGTGGTCCTTGAGCAAAACTTCCTCTCTTTCCCAGGTGGCTTCATCCTCGGTGTGGTGGCTCCACCGAACTTTGCAAAACTTGATAACCTTGCTGCGGGTAACTCTGCTTTGGCATAATCGAGAATCTTAACGGTTTCTCCTCATATGTCAAGTCATCCTTCAACTGAATTGCTTCCAATGGTACAGTATCTCTTAACGGTACCTCTGCTATCTCGGGTGACATTTCTTTAATCGAGAAACATGGAATACATCATGAACTCCGACAGTCCTTCCGTAATTCCAACTTATAAGCAACTTCTCCCATGCGTTGCAAAATCTTATACGGTCCAACTAAACGGGTGCTAACTTTCCTTTAACTCCAAAAGCGCTTAACTCCTCGAGCGGGGATACTCGAGATATACTCTGTCTCCAACTTCATACTCAATCGCTTGCGCTTTGAATCGGCATAGCTCTTTTATGCGGACTGGGCTACCTTGAGCCTGTCTCGAATCAACTTAACTTTCTGTTGAGACTCCTTAATCAAATCTGGTCCAAACAATCGACGATCTCCGGTTTCGTCCCATAACAACGGTGTCCTGCACCTTCTTCCATCTGAGCCTCGAAGGTGCCATCTTCAAGCTGGTTTGGTAACTGTTGTTGTAGGAAAATTCTGCATACGGCAAATTATCATCCCAGCTAGATCCATAATCTAGGGCACAAGCTCTCAAAGATGTCCTCCAAAATCTGATTGACTCTCTCGGTCTGTCCATCGGTCTGCGGGTGGAAAGCTGTCTTGAATTCAATCGGGTTCCCAATGTTTTCGTGTAACCGGTTCCAAAATTTCGAGGTAAACTGGGTTCCTCTATCGACACGATGCTCCTCGGAACTCCGTGTAAGCACACAATTCTGGTCATGTATATCTTTGCCAACTTAGCACTGCTATAGGTAGTCTTGACTGGAATAAAATGAGCTACCTTGGTCAAACGGTCGACTATAACCCAAATCGAGTCATATCCTGTACGAGTCTTTGGCAATCCTGTGATAAAATCCATGCCTAGTTTATCCCACTTCCATTCGGTATCGGCAATGGTTGTAACAATCCTGCTGGCTTCGATGTTACGCCTTTACTTTCGACATACGTCGCAAACTGCTACATACTCCGCAATATCCTTCTTCATTCCGGTCCACCAGAAAGTATTCTTCAAATCCAAATACATCTTGGTATTTCCTGGGTGAATCGAATAGGGTGAATCATGGGCTTCTTGTAAAATCAACTTCCTGATCTCTGGGTCATTGGGCACATAAACACGGTCTTCAAACCATAGGGTATCGTGCTCATCCTCACGAAATCCTTTAGCTTATTCTTTGCTCATTTTCTCCTTTATAGAGGCAACTTCCTTATCTGCCTTTTGGGCTTCTCTGATTTTGTCCATCGATTGTCGATCAATCTCCAATGCTGCTACATAGCCTCTCGGAACTATTTCCAAACATAGTTCTCGAAGGTCCTCGGCTAACTCATTGGGTATTCCTCCCATTATTAGGGTATTGACGTGGCTCTTACGGCTCAATGCGTCTGCTACGACATTAGCCTTCCCAGGGTGATACTGCAATCTCATGTCATAATCCTTGATAAGCTCTAACCATCTCCTTTGTCTGAGATTCAATTCATACGTGTGAAAATGTACTTCAAACTCTTGTGATCCGTATATACTTCACAATGATTTCCAATGAGAAAATGTCTCCATGTCTTTAGGGCATGCACAACTGCTAACTCCAAATCATGAGTGGCATAATTCAACTCATGGGGCTTAAGTTGTCGCTAAGCATACTGAAACAACTCTTCCTTCCTGCATAAGCACTGCTCCAAGTCCTCGGCGTGAAGCGTCGCAAAATACCTCATAATCCTTAGTCCGATCCGCAATATCAAAAGCTGGTGAGGTAACCAAACTTTTCTTCAACTCCTGAAAACTTGCCTCACAGTCCTAAGTTCATATGATTTTTTTTTCCTATTTCAACAATTAATTCATAGGCATAGCAATCCTTGAGAAATTCTCAATGAACCTTCGGTAGTATCCTGCGAGTCCAAGGAAACTCCAAATCTCTCCAACTGTCGTTGGTGCTTCCCATTTGGTTACGGTCTCAACCTTTGTGGGGTCAACTGCTATTCCTTCTCCGGATATAACATGTCCGAGAAATCCAACTTCCTTTAACCAAAACTCACATTTGCTGAACTTGGCATACAACTGGTGTTCCCTCAGTTTCTCCAAAACCAATCGCAAATGTTCCTTGTGTTCCTCTTCATTCTTCGAGAAAATCAAAATGTCATCAATGAACACCACGACGAACTTATCCAAAAACTCCATAAACACTTTGTTCATCGTGTTCATGAAATAGGCTGGGCGTTAGTCAGTCCAAATGACATAACGGTATACTCAGATAGTCCATATCTCGTGGTAAATGCTGTCTTGGGTATGTCCTGCTCCCGAATCTTCAATCGATGGTACCACGATCGCAAGTCGATCTTGGAAAACACGTTGGCTCCTTGCAAGCGATCAAACAGATCATTTATCATAGGTAGTGGGTACTTGTTCTTGATTGTTACTTCATTCAATCCACGATAATCAACAACCATTCTTAACGATCCATCCTTCTTCTCCACTAGCAAAACGGGTGATCCCCAAGGTGAAGAGCTTGGGCGTATAAAACCTTTATCCAATAGTTCCTTAATCTGCTCCTTGATTTCCGCCAAATCCTGTGCTGGCATCCTATACGGTCGCTTCGATATCGGGCCTGTTCCTGGCAACAGCTCGATCAAAAACTCAATGTCTCTATCCGTGGCATTCACGGCAACTCTTCCTAAATACATCAGGAAAATCCTTCACCACTGGTACTTCTTCCTGTACCACTCCTGATAAGCAATTAACTTGTGCTCTCCTCGGCTCGTGCCGTGATACATACTTAATCCTTCTTCCTTCTGGTGTGGTGAGCAAAATTGATCTAGTGGAGCAATCTATGTTTCCTCCATACTTTGATAACCAATCCATTCCTAATATCACATCCAATCCTTGGGATTCCGTAACTATTAGGTCCGAGGGGAAAACATAGTGTCCAATCCTTAATGGCGGTCGATCACACCATTTACTAGCCATGTACTCGCCTCGGGTGAGGTTACTAGCATGGGTGACCTAAGGGCTTGGGTTGGTAACTTGTACTTATCCACAAATCCCCTTGATATGTATGAATGCGATGCACCAAGATCGAAAAGAACAACTGCAGAAATGACTTAACCAAAAACTTACCGACTACTGCATCAGGCTGATCTTCAACCTCCTCCACTTCAAGGTGGTTCACCTGTCCTCTATTGAAAGGGTTGGGCTTCTTTCCAGAGCTTCCATTGCCATTTCCATTCTGGCCTTCTGGACAGTCATTGGCATAATGCCCGCCTTGCGGCACTTAAAGCAAGTAATATGACTCGAGTCTACTTTGGATGGTGTTGACGGGTTGGTGCGATTCTGTCCATTACTTCCTCCATTCCTGCTCCCATTCTTGGTGCCATTATGGTTATGCGAGTTACCTCCTCCATGGGTATGCTGAAATTGAATTCTGACTTAGGGGTATAACGAGGTTTCACGACCTCCGAGTTATACTTCCCTTGCCCATACTTCCGCTTGCAGTTCTCAATTTGTCTTTGCTTTCCTTCAATCATGAGGGCTCGGTCTACTAACTCCTGGTAGTTATTGAAACTGGCTACCATCAACGGCATGTCAACTCATCATTCAGTCCTTCTAGAAACTTCTCCTGTTTAGCGGCATCGTGAGTAACGTCATCCGGGGCATAACGTGCTAGTTTACTAAAATCATCCACGTACTGGCCAACAGTCCTTCCTCCTTGGCGTAAGTTGCGAAACTCACGCTTCTTCATGGCCATAGCTCCTGCTGAAACATGGGCAGTGCGAAAAGCTTGCTGAAATTGATCCCATGTGACAGTGTCTACAGGGTAAGTGGTTGTGAAATTCTCCCACCATGCTGCTGCGGGTCCTTCAAGATGTGCTGCAAACTTCACTCTTTCTCCATCCGTGCATCCTGCAGTGGTCAGCTCCCTTCTATCTTGCGGAGCCAGTCATCTGCTACAATTGGCTCGGTGCTACTGGAATACACCGGCGGGTTCAGTCTAAGGAAACGAGTCAGATGATCCGCAGGTGGTGGTGGCGGTGGGTTGTTGTTGTTGCCCTGGTTCTGTACCAATGTTTGAATCAGGGTGTTCTGCTGCTGGATCAATTGGGTGATCTCTGGCGGGAAAACAAATCCGGGGTCGCGTCTCGGAGGCATCTGATGGGTTTAGAAAAGATGAGAATTTAGAATAGAATGAGGTCTAAGGGGAATCACTACCCAAATGCACATGAGCAAATACACACAAAATCACTTCATTCAATCAAACAAAGGCTTACAATGATCTAACTATCGCAAAAGTGCGTGTACTATAATGTTTACATGGAGGAATACTACTAATATGTGGGGACTTCTACTAATTTGAACCGTGGAAGACTCCATAATGTTCCGCCTCGCTTCGTCTTCAAAGTCGGGTTCACTTGGATCCGAATCGGTGTCGTCGATGTTGATGTAGTCGCTTGGGTGATTGACATACTGGTCTTCATTCCTGAGCGCCAACTTCTTCTTCAGTTCTTCAATCTCGTACTTAAGATCGTTATTGTGCCTTGCTAGAGCTACGATCTCGTCCATATAGTCCTTGCGAGTTGTCTTTAGTTCTTCTTCAAGCTCGATGATCCTTCCCTTTGCATTCTCGCAACTCCAACATATCATTGCACATCCGGTTCTCCTGGCGTCGAATGTGCCGGTTTAACTCTGGATAAATGCTGCAATGGATCTATCCTTCTTGGTGCTGACGACGTCCCATTTGTCATCTCGACGTCCGCAAATCTGGTAGATTGTGTCCTTGAGGTCTTCTTGATAAATTTCTCCAATGCGTCCCATGGTGATGTGAGCTGCCATGCTCTTTCCTAGACTCCAAGTTGGTGCAATCGAAAACACTATCTATTGGCTTGGTGATTGGGGCGAATGTCCTTCCCGAACGTGAGCGTGAATCTTCCAAATAGCTCCTCTTCAGCAGAGTGGCGTTGAAAGTCCCGTGAAGCTTGGTAGTCCAATATTTAGATACTTGGTAACTTCCTTCAAGTGAAATCCAAAAGGTGTGCCTTCATCAAGGTTGGGTGTACTTGATCTTGGCGTCCATCGACCTAAAGAGAGTAGAAAAGATGAGGAGTTAGAAAATGAGAAGAGAATAGTGATCTATGGCTTTATCTTAGTGGTCGTGTCCTATAGTCGGCGTGTGCTCGATACCATTCTCTCGTCATGACCAAACCCGAATGGATCTAGCGCTCAGTACTCGGTGTCATCCTGGATCGATAATCTTGACACAAAGACAAGATTTCAAGGATTTATAACAGAGTAGCAATCACACACTTATTTCATCGTTGTCCACAAGGGAACTTAACACAATAATATGGCTTAAGGCCATCTAATAATAACAATGGAAGGCTTGGAAAACGAGTGAGTCCATCAACTCCAACGGCATCACCGAGTATAGAACCACGGCCTAACACCTTACTCGTCATGCGAAAATTCTGCAACATGAAAGTTGCAGCCCGAAAACGGGTCAGCACATGGAATATGCTGGCAATGTAACACATAGAGAGCAATGAAGCAATAAGCCTATACTACATGCATATTTGGCTGGTGGTAAGGCTCTACGGTTACATTTTTGCATAAAGCTGATTTTTCCCTACATCAAAGGAATAATTTTATTTAACTATCATGGTGGTTGTTAAACATTGAGAATGGTTGACAACATCCTCAATCCCAATTAAAAAGTACTCATTAAAACCCAATAACTTTATTATTAGAAGTAACATGTTGAGATTCACATGATATTCAAGTACTAGATACTCAAGATGTCCATAACCGGGACACGGCTAATCATGATTAGTTTATACACTCTGCAGAGGTTTATGACTTTTCCCCACAAGACTCGATCGCCTCCGCTTGGTTCTCGTGACTACATGGTGTTTGAGAAACGGATGACCGAGACATAGTCTTTCGGCGCTAGCACCTTACATGTGGGTAGACCGTACCAACCTACATCCCCTACATCAGCTAGCCTACCCGTAGAGTTCGCACAACTTAGTCAACTACGCCAGAGCCCATAATTGGCTTGTGGCTGCACACGTAAGTTTCTAGTTTGAATAATCTTATGATCCCTTAGAGCACAGGTGGCGGTCCAAGAAATACAGGCAAGTCCTGATGGAAACCAGTGCCTCAATCCACCCAGATGTGTGTTTAGGTTGCCACCTTAAATAAACCATTAATTAACAATCTCACATCATCATGGATATTCACTCACCCAATCCACGTCTACTAGCATAGCATGGCATAATAAGCAAACGTAGAAGTAACTCCCAAGGTTTCATAAGTAAAACAGTAATAGGTACTACCTCAATCTACTTCCCATCCCACAATTTGATTAGATCCTAATCATGCAAGTGTTTGAGGGTTTGAGCTAATGCATAAAAACCGGGTAGTAGAAAAGGTATGATCAAAGTGTTACTTGCCTTCTGCCGATGATCCATGAGTCCTAGAGATTCAAGTAACAAGCGGCGCACTCCGGGTGATCTAACGCAGACAAACAACAAGCATACAATAAGTACTCATCTAATGCACAGGAAATCTCGAATAAAAGATCTAACCAGATAGTTCAACTTAAGAACCCTGGTTGCAAAAGAATCGAATCAAATAAAGCATCGAAAGTCGGAACTCGAGAGAACGACTCGGTTTAACAAATCTGAAAATAGGTCAAAATTTCACAGGGCAAAACTCTGTGTAAGTAGGGTAGTCGAACGGGCGGTTTCATATTCTGAAACTACAGCGCTTGAATCACCTGATTCCGATAGACGAGCAAGAAATAAAACAGATTTGAAACTCGGATCAGAAATCGAATCTGGAAATAACGGGTTAAATCCGATTTAAAAGAAAACGACGAACGGATTAAATAACGGACGTTCGTTAACAGAACTAATCCAACGAACACGTTCATTGAAACGAACGGGTCGGTGAACGTTCGCTAAATAAGAAAACCGAAAAAAATAAAACCAATCTAGTTTTTTTTTTTTAAACCGAACATCTTTTTTTTTTTTTAAAAAAAACCGGGTCGGTTTATTGGGGAAAACCGGATCGGATCGTGGGCTACCTCCGGTGATCTCGCCGGCGAGGCTCCGGCGGGGCTCCGGGGCGAGGGGCGAGGGCGACGGGGTCCGGGAGGCGAGGGCGGCGAGATCAAAGGACGGCGCGTGTTCGGACGAGGGGCGACGGCGGCGGGCGTTCGGGCGACGGGCGGGCGTCGGGCGACGGGCGGCTCCCGGGCTCTCGGGTGAGGGCGGCGGGGTGAGGAGAGAGGGGGCGGCGGGTTAAATAGGAGGGTGCTCGGCTTGGGGAAGGGGCAACGGAGCTGGGCGAGGCGGACTCGGCGGCGGCGGAGTCGCCCCGAGCGGGACTTCGGGCGGCGGCGTCAGGCGAGGGAGAGGGAGGCGGCCGGGGGCTGGCCTGGCTGGCTGGTCAAGCCGGGCCTCGGTCCAGAAGCGCTGCTTTTTTAAATAAAATTAAACCAAAACGAATTAAAAAATACCAAATGAATTCCAAATTAAATAAAACAATTTTTCTCGACTCCTAAAATGAGTCGAACAAAATGAACTTTTAAAATTGCAACATGCATAAAAATTTTAAATGCTCATTTTGCCTAAGCAAAATAAATCTTTCAAAACCAAATTTGATTTATTTATAATATCTTCATTTTCCTAAATATTGGGAAAGTCATATTATTCCCTCTCTTGAGATTTTTATAGGAAAAACTTTATGAAGATAATTAAATAAATCCAATGATCCTATTTCCAAAATTTGAGAAATCCCCAAATATGAAAATAATGAAACTTCCAACTCTCTCCGAGGGTCCTTGAGTTGCGTGAAATTTCCTAGGATCGGAAAATGCGAGAAAATATGATATGCAAGATGACCTAATGTATAACATTCCAAATTGAAAATTTGGGATGTTACAAACCTACCCCCTTAAGATGAATCTCGCCCTCGAGATTCGGGTTGGCTAGAAAATAGGTGAGGGTGGTCCTTGAGCAAAACTTCCTCTCTTTCCTGTGTGGCTTCATCCTCAGTGTGGTGGCTCCACTGAACTTTGCAAAACTTGATAACCTTGCTGCGGGTAACTCTGCTGGCATAATCGAGAATCTTAACCGGTTTCTCCTCATATGTCAAGTCATCCTTCAACTGAATTGCTTCCAATGGTACAGTATCTCTTAACGGTACCTCTGCTATCTCGGGGTGACATTTCTTTAACTGAGAAACATGGAATACATCATGAACTCCTGATAGTCCTTCTGGTAATTCCAACTTATAAGCAACTTCTCCCATGCGTTGCAAAATCTTATACGGTCCAACTAAACGGGTGCTAACTTTCCTTTAACTCCAAAACGCTTAACTCCTCGAAGCGGGGATACTCTGAGATATACTGTCTCCAACTTCATACTCAATCGCTTTGGCGCTTTGAATCGGCATAGCTCTTTTGTCCGGACTGGGCTACCTTGAGCCTGTCTCGAATCAACTTAACTTTCTGCTCGCACTCCTTAATCAAATCTGGTCCAAACAACCCAGCGATCTCCAGTTTCGTCCCATAACAACGGTGTCCTGCACCTTCTTCCATACAGAGCCTCGAAAGGTGCCATCTTCAAGCTGGTTTGGTAACTGTTGTTGTAGGAAAATTCTGCATACGGCAAATTATCATCCCAGCTAGATCCATAATCTAGGGCACAAGCTCTCAGCATGTCCTCCAAAATCTGATTGACTCTCTCGGGCCCATCCATCGGTCTGCGGGTGGAAAGTCTGTATCAATTCCAATCGGGTTCCCAATGTTTCGTGCAACCGGGTTCCAAAATTTCGAGGTAAACCGGGTTCCTCTATCCGATACGATGCTCCTCGGAACTCCGTGTAAGCACACAATTCTGGTCATGTATATCTTTGCCAACTTAGCACTGCTATAGGTAGTCTTGATCGAATAAAATGAGCTACCTTGGTCAAACGGTCGACTATAACCCAAATCGAGTCATATCCTGAACGAGTCTTTGGCAATCCTGATAAAATCCATGCCTAGTTTATCCCACTTCCATTCGGGTATCGGCAATGGTTGTAACAATCCTGCTGGCTTCTGATGTTCTGCCTTTACTTTCTGACATACGTCGCAAACTGCTACATACTCCGCAATATCCTTCTTCATTCCGGTCCACCATATATTATTCTTCAAATCCAAATACATCTTGGTATTTCCTGTGTGTATCGAATAGGGTGAATCATGGGCTTCTTGAAAAATCAACTTCCTGATCTCCGGGTCTTTGTGCACATAAACACAGTCTTCAAACCATAGGGTATCGTGCTCATCCTCACAAAATCCTTTAGCTTATTCTTTGCTCATTTTCTCCTTTATAGAGGCAACTTCCTTATCTCGCCTTTTGGGCTTCTCCGATTTTGTCCATCGCTGTCGATCGAATCTCCAATGCTGCTACATAGCCTCTCGGAACTATTTCCAAACATAGTTCTCGAAGGTCCTCGGCTAACTCATTGGGTATTCCTCCCATTATTAGGGTATTGACGCGTGGCTCTTACGGCTCAATGCGTCTGCTATTTACATTAGCCTTCCCAGGGTGATACTGCAATCTCATGTCATAATCCTTGATAAGCTCTAACCATCTCCTTTGTCTGAGGTTCAATTCCTTCTGTGTGAAAATGTACTTCAAACTCTTGTGATCCGTATATACTTCACAATGATTTCCAATGAGAAAATGTCTCCATGTCTTTAGGGCATGCACAACGGCTGCTAACTCCAAATCATGAGTGGCATAATTCCACTCATGGGGCTTAAGTTGTCATGAAGCATACGAAACAACTCTTCCTTCCTGCATAAGCACTGCTCCAAGTCCTCGACGTGAAGCGTCGCAATATACCTCATAATCCTTAGTCTGATCTGGCAATATCAAAACTGGTGAGGTAACCAATCTTTTCTTCAACTCCTGAAAACTTGCCTCACAGTCCTCAGTCCATATGAATTTATTTTCCTTTTTCAACAATTCTGTCATAGGCTTGGCAATCCTTGAGAAATTCTCAATGAACCTTCGGTAGTATCCTGCGAGTCCAAGGAAACTCCGAATCTCTCCAACTGTCGTTGGTGCTTCCCATTTGGTTACGGTCTCAAGCTTTGTGGGGTCAATCGCTATTCCTTCTCCGGATATAACATGTCCGAGAAATCCAACTTCCTTTAACCAAAACTCACATTTGCTTAACTTGGCATAAAACCGGAGTTCCCTCAGATTCTCCAAAACCAATCGAAAAGTTCCTTGAGTTCCTCTTCATTCTTCGAGAAAATCAAAATGTCATCAATGAACACCACGACGAACTTATCCAAAAACTCCATAAACACTTTGTTCATCGGGTTCATGAAATAGGTCTGGGGCGTTAGTCAGTCCAAATGACATAACGGTATACTCAGATAGTCCATATCTCGTGGTAAATGCTGTCTTGGGTATGTCCTGCTCCCGAATCTTCAATCGATGGTACCACGATCGCAAGTCGATCTTGGAAAACACGTTGGCTCCTTGCAAGCGATCAAACAGATCATTTATCATAGGTAGTGGGTACTTGTTCTTGATTGTTACTTCATTCAATCCACGATAATCAACAACCATTCTTAACGATCCATCCTTCTTCTCCACTAGCAAACGGGTGATCCCCAAGGTGAAGAGCTTGGGCGTATAAAACCTTTATCCAATAGTTCCTTAATCTGCTCCTTGATTTCCGCCAAATCCTGTGCTGGCATCCTATACGGTCGCTTCGATATCAGGCCTGTTCCTGGCAACAGCTCGATCAAAAACTCAATGTCTCTATCCGGTGGCATTCCTGGCAACTCTTCCGGAAATACATCAGGAAAATCCTTCACCACTGGTACTTCTTCCTGTACCACTCCTGATAAGCAATTAACTTGTGCTCTCCTCGGCTCGTGCCGTGATACATACTTAATCCTTCTTCCTTCTGGTGTGGTGAGCAAAATTGATCTAGTGGAGCAATCTATGTTTCCTCCATACTTTGATAACCAATCCATTCCTAATATCACATCCAATCCTTGGGATTCCGTAACTATTAGGTCCGAGGGGAAAACATAGTGTCCAATCCTTAATGGCGGTCGATCACACCATTTACTAGCCATGTACTCTGCTCCGTGAGGTTACTAGCATGGGTGACCTAAGGGCTTGGGTTGGTAACTTGTACTTATCCACAAATCCCCTTGATATGTATGAATGCGATGCACCAAGATCGAAAAGAACAACCGCAGTAAATGACTTAACCAAAAACTTACCGACATCGTGCATCGGGCTGATCTTCAACCTCCTCCACTTCAAGGTGGTTCACCCCTCTATTGAAAGGGTTGGGCTTCTTTCCAGAGCTTCCATTGCCATTTCCATTCTGGCCTTCTGGACAGTCATTGGCATAATGCCCAGTCTTGCGACACTTAAAGCAAGTAATATGACTCAGGTCTACTTTGGATGGTGTTGACGGGTTGGTGCGATTCTGTCCATTACTTCCTCCATTCCCGTTCCCATTCTTGGTGCCATTATGGTTATGCGAGTTACCTCCTCCATGGGTATGCTGAAATTGAATTCCTGACTTAGGGGTATAACGAGGTTTCTGCTGACCTCCAGAGTTATACTTCCCTTGCCCATACTTCCGCTTGCGGTTCTCAATTTGTCACGCTTTCCTTCAATCATGAGGGCTCGGTCTACTAACTCCTGGTAGTTATTGAAACCGGCTACCATCAACGGCATGCTGAACTCATCATTCAGTCCTTCTAGAAACTTCTCCCGCTTAGCGGCATCGAGTAACGTCATCCGGGGCATAACGTGCTAGTTTACTAAAATCATCCACGATCGCCAACAGTCCTTCCTCCTTGGCGTAAGTTGCGAAACTCACGCTTCTTCATGGCCATAGCTCCTCATGAAACATGGGCGGAAAAGCTTGCTAAAATTGATCCCATGTGACGGTGTCTACAGTGGTAAGTGGTTGTGAAATTCTCCCACCATGTCAGCCAAGGGTCCTTCAAGTCGATGTGCCGCAAACTTCACTCTTTCTCCATCCGTGCATCCTGCAGTGGTCAGCTCCCTTCTATCTTGCGGAGCCGTCATCTCTGCTACAATTGGCTCGGTGCTACTGGAATACACCGCGGAGTTCAGTCTAAGGAAACGAGTCGATGATCCGCAGTGGTGGTGGCGGTGGGTTGTTGTTGTTGCCACAGTTCTGCACCAATGTTTGAATCGTGGTGTTCTGCTTTGGATCAATTGGGTGATCTCTGGCGGAAAACAAATCCGGGTCGCGTCTGAGGCATCTGATGGGTTTAGAAAAGATGAGAATTTAGAATAGAATGAGGTCTAAGGAATCACTACCCAAATGCACATGAGCAAATACACACAAAATCACTTCATTCAATCAAACAAAGGCTTACAATGATCTAACTATCGCAAAAGTGCGTGTACTATAATGTTTACATGGAGGGAATACTACTAATATGTGGGGACTTCTACTAATTTGAACCGTGGAAGACTCCATAATGTCCGCCTCGCTTCGTCTTCAAAGTCGGGTTCACTTGGATCCGAATCGGTGTCGTCGATGTTGATGTAGTCGCTTGGGTGATTGACAAACTTGTCATAATTCCAGATAGCCAACATCTTCTTCAGTTCTTCAATCTCGTACTTAATATAGTTATTCATCATTGCAAGAGATACGATCTCGTCCATATAGTCCTTGCGAGTTGTCTTTAGTTCTTCTTCAAGCTCGATGATCCTTCCCTTTGCATTCTCGCAACTCCAACATATCATTGCACATCCGGTTCTCCCAAGGCCGAATGTGCTGGTTTAACTCCTGGATAAATGCTGCAATGGATCTATCCTTCTTGGTGCTGACGACGTCCCATTTGTCATCTCGACGTCCGCAAATCTGGTAGATTGTGTCCTTGAGGTCTTCTTGATAAATTTCTCCAATGCGTCCCATGGTGATGTGAGCTGCCATGCTCTTTCCTAGACTCCAAGTTGGTGCACTGAAAACACTATCTATTGGCTTGGTGATTGGGGCGAATGTCCTTCCCGAACGTGAGCGTGAATCTTCCAAATAGCTCCTCTTCAGTGAGTGGCGTTGAAAGTCCCTGAAGCTTGGTAGTCCAATATTTAGATACTTGGTAACTTCCTTCAAGTGAAATCCAAAAGGTGTGCCTTCATCAAAGTTGGGTGTACTTGATCTTGGCGTCTGGCCATCCTAAAGAGAGTAGAAAAGATGAGGAGTTAGAAAATGAGAAGAGAATAGTGATCTATGGCTTTATCTTAGTGGTCGTGTCCTATAGTCAGCGTGTGCTCTGATACCATTCTCTGTCGCGACCAAACCCGAATGGATCTAGCGCTCTGTACTCAGTGTCATCCCTGGATCAGTAATGCTGACACAGCACAGTACTTCGAAGGATTTATAACAGAGTAGCAATCACACACTTATTTCATCGTTGTCCACAAGGGAACTTAACACAATAATATGGCTTAAGGCCATCTAATAATAACAGCGGAAGGCTTGGAAAACGAGTGAGTCCATCAACTCCAACGGCATCACTGAGTATAGAACCACGGCCTAACACCTTACTGTCAGTTCTAAAAGTCCGCAACATGAAAAGTTGCAGCCCGAAAACGGTCAAGACATGGAATATGCCGGCAATGTAACACATAGAGAGCAATGAAGCAATAAGCCTATACTACATGCATATTTGGCTGGTGGTAAGGCTCTACGGTTACATTTTTGCATAAAGCTGATTTTTCCCTACATCAAAGGAATAATTTTATTTAACTATCATGGTGGTTGTTAAACATTGAGAATGGTTGACAACATCCTCAATCCCAATTAAAAAGTACTCATTAAAACCCAATAACTTTATTATTAGAAGTAACATGTTGAGATTCACATGATATTCAAGTACTAGATACTCAAGATGTCCATAACCGGGGACACGGCTAATCATGATTAGTTTATACACTCTGCAGAGGTTTATGACTTTTCCCCACAAGACTCGATCGCCTCCGCTTGGTTCTCGTGACTACATGGTGTTTGAGAAACGGATGACCGAGACATAGTCTTTCGTAAGCGCTAGCACCTTACATGTGGGTAGACCGTACCAACCTACATCCCCTACATCGCCTAGCCTACCCGTAAGAGTTCGCACAACTTAGTCAACTACGCCAGAGCCCATAATTGGCTTGTGGCTGCACACATAAGTTTCTAGTTTGAATAATCTTATGATCCCTTAGAGCCCGGGTGGCGGTCCAAGAAATACAGTAAGTCCTCGATGGAAACCAGTGCCTCAATCCACCCAGATGTGTGTTTAGGTTGCCACCTTAAATAAACCATTAATTAACAATCTCACGTCTGTCATGGATATTCACTCACCCAATCCACGTCTACTAGCATAGCATGGCATAATAAGCAAACGTAGAAGTAACTCCCAAGGTTTCATAAGTAAACAGGTAATAGGTACTACCTCAATCTACTTCCCATCCCACAATTTGATTAGATCCTAATCATGCAAGTGTTTGAGGGTTTGAGCTAATGCATAAAAACTGGGTAGTAGAAAAGGTATGATCAAAGTGTTACTTGCCTTGCTGATGATCCGCGAGTCCTAGAGATTCGAAGTAACAATCGGCGCACTCCGGGTGATCTAACGCAGACAAACAACAAGCATACAATAAGTACTCATCTAATGCAAAGGGAAATATCGAATAAAAGATCTAACCAGATAGTTCAACTTAAGAACCCTGGTTGCAAAAGAATCGAATCAAATAAAGCATCGAAAGTCGGAACTCGAGAGAGAACGACTCGGTTTAACAAATCTGAAAATAGGTCAAAATTTCACAGGGGCAAAACTCTGTGTAAGTAGGGTAGTCGGAACGGCGGTTTCGTTACGAAACTCCAGGCGCTTGAATCACCTGATTCCGATAAACGAGCAAGAAATAAAACAGATTTGAAAATCGGATCGTAAATCGAATCGAAAATAACGGTTAAATCCGATTTAAAAGAAAACGACGAACGGATTAAATAACGGACGTTCGTTATCGTAACTAATCCAACGAACACGTTCATTGAAACGAACGGTCGGTGAACGTTCGCTAAATAAGAAAACCGAAAAAATAAAACCAATCTAGGTTTTTAAAACCGAACATCTTTTTTAAAAAAAAAACCGGGTCGGTTTATTGGGGAAAACCGGATCGGATCGCGGGCTACCTCCGGTGATCTCGCCGGCGAGGCTCCGGCGGGGCTCCGGGGCAAGGGGCGAGGGCGACGGGGTCCGAGAGGCGAGGGGCGGCGAGATCCGCGACGGGCGGCGTGTTCGCGACGAGGGGCGACGGGCGGCGTTTCGGGCGACGGCGCGGCTCCGGCCGGGCTCTGTGAGGGCGGCAAGGGTGAGGAGAGAGGGGGGGCGGCGGGTTAAATAGGAGGGTGCTCCGCTTGGGAAGGGGCAACGGAGCCGGGCGAGGCCGGACTCGGCGCGGGCGTGAGTCGTCCCGAGCGGGACTCGGGCGGCGTCGGGCGAGGGAGAGGGAGGCGGCCGGGAAGGCCTGGGCCCGCTGGTCACGGGCTGGGCCTCGGTCCAGGCGCTGTTTTAAATAAAATTAAACCAAAACAAATTAAAAAAATACCAAATGAATTCCAAATTAAATAAAACAAATTTTCTCCGACTCCTAAAATGAGTCGAACAAAATGAACTTTTAAAACTGCAACATGCATAAAAATTTTAAATGCTCATTTTTGCCTAAGCAAAATAAATCTTTCAAAACCAAATTTGATTTATTTATAATATCTTCATTTTTCCTAAATATTGGGAAAGTCATATTATTCCCTCTCTTGAGATTTTTATAGGAAAAACTTTATGAAGATAATTAAATAAATCAATGATCCTATTTCCAAAATTTGAGAAATCCCCAAATATGAAAATAATGAAACTTCCAACTCTCTCCGAGGGTCCTTGAGTTGCGTGAAATTTCCTAGGATCGGAAAATGCGAGAAAATATGATATGCAAGATGACCTAATGTATAACATTCCAAATTGAAAATTTGGGATGTTACAAAAATCGACTGACCAGATATGAAAAATCCAGTCGACCGGCTCTACACACCTGCTTTGCTATCGCTCTTGCTTTTCTCGCTACTAGCTAGTGTGTTCGGGCCGACAAGAGAATTCAGTTTCGACAAAGAAAATTCAGTTTTACGCTTAAGTTTAGTTTTGAGAGTTAAATTCAGTTTCGACAGTTAAGTTCAGAGATGAGCGGCTGATGTATTTTACATCTAGCACTTTGTGGTTATGTATTTTACGTCATCTATTGGAGATGCTATTAGAATTCCACTCAGGTTAACGTTGTCTCTCCTGTCTGCTTAGCCTCGGCGTCATACAACTCACGGAGCTGCTCCAACGATTTAAACCGTCCATCACAAATGAGCAAGACCCGTGCTCCATCTCAAGATGCCTAAGATCCTTCCCCTCCTCCGATAGCCAAGTCAGTCGGATCATCCTCACTGACCAATCTAATCACGCTGAGATCGACATGGCTTCGCCAAAGAGGTTGTACACTTGTTGCATCTCTTTTTACTCTACATGTTATATATATTGTCCACTGAGCACATGCAGTAACGTGAAATACAATTAGTTTCTTCTACCATGTGACAAGCAGTGAGGTACCAGGCAACTTAGCTATCTGTGATGGACTCTCTTGAACGCCATTCTTATTTATCTCTACGTGTTTGAGCTGTGCATTTGTCGATGGGCCTGGGAGTTGAGCTAGTAGGGCAGTGGCCTGGGTCCAAAGTAGTAGAAGTAGGCAAGTAGCACAAAAACATTTTTTGAGTGTAGCTTTTGCTTGCTCAAGCCCGCCTACTAGAATCGCCAGTGCTTGAAAGGAAAAAGTGAAGGAAAAACATAGGAATTGGAAAGTTTCCTATGGTACTACTATTCATGCATTTGGTTCAAAGGAATGGAGCAAATGAAAACTGTAGGATTTGTTCCTTTAGTGTCTCCTTGAAAGAAAAAACGTACGGATTTTAATTTCCACTTGTCCTCCTTTTCAAATTCGTATTCATGAAGCACAAGACTAAGAGATAATAGCATAATAGCATTATAACCGTACATGTTCTTGTGGTTTGACTTAATCTCACCATGCTTCTTTGCATGCTGTGATCTTCCAATTCTTGTGAACCAAACACCCAGATTGGCAGAAATCCTGTGTTTTTAAATTCTCTGTTTTGCACGTGCATTCCTATCCTATTACTATGTATTTCCTATCCCTGTGTTGTTAGAATCCTCCAATTCAAACGAGCCCTTACAGAATTACTTCTCTTACAGATAGTTGTCAAAGAAATCCTTGTGTGGTTTGTCCCGGTCCTGCTACGCAGTCGTCCACCCAAGCTCAGATGCTCCAACGACAGAAGGGTCCAGCACAGTGCTATGTCTTGAGCTTGCGTTGGTTTTCCCCGAAGAGGAGAGGATGATGCAGCACAATAGCGTAAGTATTTCCCTCAGTTTTTGACAACCAAGGTATCAATCCAGTAGGAGGCCACGCGCAAGTCCCTCGTTGAAAGTGCAACTATCCCTAGGTGGTTTTGGTAATTCATAACAACATATAGCTCATTGAGCTAATACTATTCCAAGATGAATATTTCAGGAAAGCTCAATCATTGTCATGGCATGGATGATGAAAGTGGATCCCTCAAAATATTAAGGACAAAGGATTGGCTCAAGCTCAAAAGCTCAAGACTCTACATTTTACATTTTAGTGATCCAAGATCACATTGAGTCTATAGGAAAAGCCAATACTATCAAGGAGGGATGAGGTGTTGCTTAATGAGCCTCCTGCTTCATGTGCTTAGTGATATGTTCCAAAACCCTCCACTACTTTCTCACATTCACATATGACTTAAACCCAAAGTCAAACTCGGCCCTACCGATTCTTTCTATCCGGCGCCACTGAGTTCAAATGTCATAGCCACTGCCACAAACCCTAGGCAAATCGGTTTCACCGATAGGGATCTCCGTCTCACCGAGATGGGATTGTAATCTCTCTGTTTCCTTTCGTAACGTTTCTGTCTAACTGAAGTGAGCGATCGGTCCCACCGAGATTGCAATGTAAACTTTCTGTTTCCCTTTCGTAACTTTTCGGTCTCACCGAAAGAGCGAATCGGTCCCACCGAGTTTACCTGACCAACTCTCTGGTTAGCTAATTACCAAAATCGGTCTCACCGAGTTTGTGTAATTGGTCTCACCAAGATTACGTTATGTCCTAACTCTAACCATATCGGTCCTACCGAGATGCATGTCAGTCCCACCGAAAACCCTAACGGTCACTAGGTTTACTAAATCGGTCCGACCGAGTTTGATGATTCGGTCCCACCGAGTTTGGTAAATTGTGTGTAACGGTTAGATTTTGTGTGGAGGCTATATATACCCCTCCACCTCCTCTTCATTCGTGGAGAGAGCCATCAGAACAAACCTACACTTCCAACTTACCAGTTCTAAGAGAGAACCACCTACTCATGTGTTGAGGCCAAGATATTCCATTCCAACCACACGAATCTTGATCTCTAGCCTTCCCCAAGTTGTTTTCCACTCAAATCTTCTTTCCACCAAATCAAAATCCTGTGAGAGAGAGTTGAGTGTTGGGGAGACTACCATTTGAAGCACAAGAGCAAGGAGTTCATCATCAACACACCATTTGTTACTTCTTGGAGAGTGGTGTCTCCTAGATTGGCTAGGTGTCACTTGGGAGCCTCCAACAAGATTGTGGAGTTGAACCAAGGATTTTGTAAGGGCAAGGAGATCGCCTACTTCGTGAAGATCTACCGCTAGTGAGGCAAGTCCTTCGTGGGCGACGACTATGGTGTGATAGAAAAGGTTGCTTCTTCGTGGACCCTTCACGGGTGGAGCCCTCCGTGGACCCGTGCAACCGTTACCCTACGTGGGTTGAAGTCTCCATCAACGTGGATGTACGATAGCACCACCTACCGGAACCACGACAAAAACATACGTGTCTCCAATTGCGTTCGAATCCTCCAAACCCTTCCCTTTACATTCTTGCAAGTTGCATGCTTTATTTTCCGCTGCCAATATACTCTTTGCATGCTTGCTTGAATTGTGTGAAGATTGCTTGACTTGTTCAAAGATAGCTAAAATCTGCCAAAGTCTAAAATTGGGAAAAGGTTAGGTTTTTATTGGTCAAGTAGTCTAATCACCCCCCTTCTAGACATACTTCAAGGTCCTACAAGTGGTATCAGAGCTTTGGTCTCCATTCGCTTTGATTTCCATAGCTTTTGGTGGTCATAGCCTTGGTTTCACAACCTAGGAGAGTATGGCGTCTAGCAAGGGAAATTATCACCGTAGGGGTCCTTACTTTGAGTTGGAAGCGTAAGATGAAAATGCATATTCTCGGACATAACCCCGCCGTTTGGGCTATTGTGTGTATTGGTTTGCAAGGTGAATTCTTTGATGGGAGAGAACCGAACCGTGAAGCTAGCGCGGAAGAGTTGAAGATGCTGCAATACAACGCTCAAGGTTGTGATATCCTCTTCAATGGCTTATGCCCCGAGGAGTTCAACAAAATCAGCCGTCTTGAGAATGCAAAGGAAATTTGGGATACTTTGATTGATATGCACGAAGGTACCGACTCCGTCAAGGAATCCAAGTTGGATGTGCTCCAAAGTCAGCTTGACAAGTTCAAAATGAAGGATGGTGAAGGTGTCGCTGAAATGTACTCTAGGCTTGCTCTTATCACAAATGAGATTGCCGGCTTAGGAAGTGAAGAGATGACCGATAGATTCATCATCAAGAAGATCCTAAGAGCATTGGATGGAAAATATGATACCATGTGCACATTGATCCAAATGATGCCCAATTACAAAGATCTCAAGCCTACGGAAGTCACTAGAAGAATCGTTGCTCATGAGATGTCACTCAAGGATAAGGAGGAACTTCACAACAAGTCGAGTGGTGCTTACAAAGCCTCATGTGAAGCCCCCACATCATCAAGTGAGAAACAAACCTTCAATGAAGAATTGAGCTTAATGGTGAAGAACTTCAACAAATTCTACAAGAGTAGAAGCAAAGAAAGAAGCTCTAAGTCAAGGTCCTACAATGACAAAAGATCTTCTAGTCGGGAGCGCAATTGCTACAATTGTGGGAGACTCGGACACTGTTCCAATGAGTGTACGACACCCTACAAAAGAAGAGAAGATTCTCCCAAGAGAAGAAGTAGAAGAGAAGAATCACCACCAAGAGAGAGAAGGAGTAGAGATGATCGTTATGAACGAAGACCCTCACGGAGAAGCAAGGATTCGGAAAGGAAGGACAAGTCATCAAAGAGCTACACAAAACGAAGACATCAAGCTCATGTTGGTGAATGGGTATCCGGCTCCGACTCCGACAATCACTCCGAGAGAAGCTATCACTCCGACAATCCAATGTTGTTGCTTCTAGTAGTTCTCTTGATTCCACTAATGATTCTCTTAGCCAAGTTACACTTGAGCAAGAAAATAGCTTATTGAAGGGAATTATAGAGAAAGGTGTTTACAAGAGCCTTGCCGGGAGTAAGAAATTCGAGGAAATTGTACGCAAGCAAGGAAGGCACCTGAAGAACTAAGGTGTTGGTTTTGAACGAAAGTTCAATGCCAATGGAGTTGAGTGGGAAGAAGATCAATACCCCAAGACTAAGTTTGTTCCTCAACAAGAGAAGTATGATCCTACTTCTTTCAAAGGGACACAAGCTCAAGATGATCTTCCACCACAAGACCACAAGCAAAAAGGCAAGGATAAGCTTCAAGAGGAAATTGATGCATTTTAAGAAGCACCCAAGGCCTTGGTCAAGTGGGTTCCCAGGACTACATCAAGTTCTACTTCATCAAGTACAACTACAACTCCGAGGATTCCCATCAAGATGGTGTGGATCCAGAAGAAGAAGAACTAGAGAGTTCTTGAGGGTGACTCCACCAACATACTTCACTCTTATCATTTTGGCAAGAACAAGTGCAATCAACTTCCACATTTTGCACTAGTTCAAGGAGTCACAAACCCTCTTGTTGGTAAGACAAGGGACAAGGTAACCTAATGCTTTCATAGACATCATCTTGTGTATGCATCACTCTATGTCTATGGATATCCTTGTTTGTTCCTTGTGGGACTAACCCGTGTAGGTATTGAAAGTGCAACTCACTCCAAAGGATTTGTCGGTGTCAAAACCGGCGGATCTCGGGTAGGGGGTCCCGAACTGTGCGTCTAGGCGGATGGTAACAGGAGACAAGGGACACGATGTTTTTACCCAGGTTTGGGCCCTCTCGATGGAGGTAATACCCTACTCCTGCTTGATTACTATTGATGATATGGGTAGTACAAGAGTAGATCTACCACGAGATCAGAGAGGCTAAACCCTAGAAGCTAGCCTATGGTATGATTGTTGTATATCTCTATCGACTAGCCCGGCCTCGGTTTATATAATGCACCAGAGGCCTAGGATAACAAGAGTCCTAGCCGAATACGCCGGTGGGGAGGAGTCCTTGTCTTGATCACCAAGTCTTGCGTAATCTTCCTTGTATGCGGCACCGTCCGGACTGGTCCATGAGTATACGGCCATGGGGGTCCTCGGCCAAATCTAACAGATCGGGAGATGACGTGGTGAGTACCCCTAGTCCAGACACCGCCAAGAGCCCCTGAACCGGTCTTCAAGTTTAGGGACGCTCCTCGATTCTTCCGAACCGTTCTTCAATCGTCGGTCTTGAAAACTGGTTCAACAAATCTTCTCATCTTTGATCTTGAGGATCGCCGAAATGCATTCGACGATTTTACACGTTGGGTATCCGAGGAGCCCCTTTAAGTTTCCGGCCTTTATCAGTGCCTTGTTATTTTTATGCCATACCTCGGGTTTGAAGTTATTCCCGGGAGGCAGTGTCCTCTTGCGTCCGAGCTCTAACGCCGGACTGCATTCGAGGTATCCTTTGCAGCCGAGCACCAACGCCGGACTGCTTCCCAGCTCTATCGCCGGACTATGTATCTGAGCTTCAACGCCAGACGGTATCCGAGGTGTCGTGAATCACCATGGTTCAAAGAAGTTTGAAGGAGTTTAGCCGAGCTTAATGCCGGAAATGCCCTCTATGGAGCCAGCCACTAGGCCCGAGCTTTATGCAGGACTGCTTCCGAGGTGGTGCACCACCCCGAATGTGGGCCGATTTTTGTCAATATTTTTTATTGGTGCAATTTATTCTTTGCCGAGATACATAGCCAGTAGCCCTCAAGGTGGGTATCGGTCTAAAACCCGAGATGCACATGAAGGATGACATACGACCGCTGATCCCCGTAGGCTCGAGACTCAAAGTTGATTTGCAAAATCGGTCCGAGGATCAAGTCCTAGCTCGCGTAATACTTCGGGACACAAAAGCGGCGTGCTCGGTCCTCAAGACTCAGGTTGGGTGCGGCCGACCAACCCGAGGATCAAAATCTCCTGAGATCATATTACACTTAAAATTTTCTGCATTGGACAGTGCAATGCAAGAGCCCCGAGACACTGGTCGGTTGGCAACACCAGATCAGGGGATCGATGTACCCCTTTAATATTTGTAAATAATAAGCCCGAAGCCCAGTAGCCCCCGAGTCTTAATGCGGGCATGGGTGGTCGAATTAAGGATTGATATCCATAGTAAAATCACAAATTATGTGTAATGACTTTATGTATCCAAGTACTTTTACGTCATTAATGCTCGAATCTGCATTGTACAAAACTTTGTTGACCGACCATCGGCTTTGACCTCCTCGGCTAGTAGCCGATGAGTGTTTGTCCTACTTTATAAAGCCTTTATGAGGGCAAAGATTTACGACAAACAAGGCAATCTGGCCATACGGTTTTATAAACAAAGGTACGCAGAGAGATATGTTATGTTACTATTTAATGTAAGAAATGTCTTCCAAAGAAAATAGTCCCGCTTATCGGTTCCTTTCTTTGGGTTGTCATGCTAAGCATGATCATGAAACCTCAGCTCCAATGTAAGAGAAAAATATTGAGGATTTAGTTTGGGAGGCCGGTTACTAGCCCTCGGTAGTGTTCTCATGACAATGAGGTCAAGCCGGAAACACTTCGCCAATGTTATGAATGGTCCGTCATTTAATATAGTCATCGGATCGTGACCAGTTTACACCTATTGTGACAAATGGGTTTTGGCTTTCTCCACTGAGGTGCTTGACCATGCGAATGGAAGCACAATCGCGATGGTTCTCCCTTTGCACACCTAGCCGAACAAAGCGGAACGTAGGAGGCAAGCGCGAGCCGGGCAACCCAACTATTGGTCAAGACATAATTCAAACTGATGCAAATATAGCAATATCCGAGAATGTTTTTGCCGAATCTCTAAAGGTGTCCGCGTTGTAATCATGAGACTTGTGCTGAAAACACACAAATAGTTTAAAAGTGCCAAAAGCTTGGAAAACCAAAAAGCGTCGGTAAAAACATGACGTCCGAACAAGATCAAGTGTTCGATGCCAATCTGAAACTGGACTTTAGAAAAAAGTGCTTCGCCGTGCTTTAACATGACACATCCTATCTCAAGACTTCGAAGCGGGTCAGCCTACGGCTTCAGTCTCCCATCCCGAAGGCGGAGTACTTCTCATTAGGCCAGTTTAGAAAACTAAACTCTAGCGGTTTTGAGAGAGAAATTAGGCTCCCCGGCTAGTGACCACACACTCGTGTCGTGAAAAGGAGTGATGAATAATAATAAAAACTCTGCAACGTCTAAGAAGAAAAACAGTTATCATAAAACGGCTCATATAAATTTAAGAGCCCCCAAGTGACTTGGGTAAAAGAATGATTGCATGTACCGAAGTACTTATATCATATCTATGTTCAACCGAACTTTAAACGCGTCATAACCGACCGTCGGCTTCTCCCTCTTCGGTCAAGGACCGAAAAGTGTTATGTACTCCATCTGTCGAGAATATCGACGGTGTTTCCAATAACCAGGCAATCAGGTCATAAGGTTGTAACAGACAAACCGCGCCAGGAACTTATGCTATATTATCGATAAAGTGTAAGAAGCATCTTCAAGAAAATAGTACCCCACCGATACCTTTCTCCGTGCTCATTGTTAATATGAGACTTGTGTAATAGATTTTTGTACTCATGAGTTCCGCTGTGTGCCGACCATTATTGAAAACAAGAAGAGCGCTAGCTTTCGGCTTCACCTGGGCCCGAGGTCCGCTCGGGTGACCCGATCGTGACAATCGCAGAGGTGCTCCCTTTACTCCCTAGCCGAACAATCGGGAACGTAGGGGTAAACACAGGAGCGAGGCAACCCAGCTTGCAAATCGCTTAAGTCAATATGGTGCATATTGTGGCATAATACACAAACAAGGAAGAAAGCCGTACAAGTATAATCATATGCAAGAGGAAAAGCTTCATGAAGGAAGCCCCAAATGAATTGGGTATTTGAATTTATGCGTCACAAACAAAGTTTGGACAAGAAAAAATTTTACAAGCAAAATTTTCCGAAAAAGTATAATGCTTGGTCGAACCAAACACAAGTTAGAAATTAAAGCTTTGAGCATGAAAGCTACTTAGCTGGTTAATATGTTCGGTATTGATGACGCGGTCCGAGCTTGATACGGGACAAGGTTCCATCCCCCAAGCCGGTCCCGAGGTGGCGGAGCGGAGAGCTCGACACGCCGAAGTGGTGACATAGCACGGTCAATGCAGACCTGCAGAGTGACACCGAAGTCCCCGGACCATTTTCCTATGCACAAAAAATGGCGCAAACCGGAGATAATAGTAATAATGATAATTAAAAAAATCATTGCATAATAAATAATTTATGCAAAGTGAGTAATAAAAGAAATATGGCCTGGTGCCGAAGTCAATGTCGATGCAGGTCATCGGTGTAATGCAATAAAGGCGTGGCAAAGCCTGGATTCACAGATCGGTCCGAGTTCCGGATGCGGCGTTCGCCGGACTATGTACGGAAACTGAACGAACCATCATGCGACCGTCGATAATGCGGCCAACATTTGATAGACCTGTGTACATATGACGGACAAACCAGAGTAATAATTCCTTTGGAAAAATTAACCCAAACAAGCAAAAAGAAATACTAGGATTAATAGCACCTGGTTTATTTGTTGTAGCAATCCGAAGGAAGGTGATTCCCAAAATTGGGACTCGATCCGCGCACACATTGCCTGGTCGGCTAGTGGCGCCGAAGTGTCCGGAGTAGGTTGATGAAGAGATGGCGAAGCCCCCGGTCCAGCCGAGATGTCGAAGTAGGTCGGCGTGATGGACACCAACTTGAAGAAGCAATAGTGCGGCCTCGCCGATGCGGTGTCGTGACGTGGTCGATGCCGGCTTGATGAAGCGACCGTGCGGCGATGCCGGTATGCCCGCTCCGTGTAATCCGTGGGGCGGCAACGTTGGTGATGATTTATCCTTCACGATACCGGACTCTTGTTCGGCTTGCCGAGATGATGATCCGAAGAAGTTGAGCTCGGCTCAACAAAGTGACGACGTGTCTAGCGCAGGTCGGCAACCGTGGAGCAATATTGCCGAACTGGTTTGACACCAGCATGATGTTGAAGATCATGTTCAAAAGATCTGAAAGTTGGTGGGATGTGTTTGGAAACAAAACACAATACCCCATAAAAACTTCCTTCAAAAAGGATGTCCGAAATCCCGTTCATAAAAAAGACGAACTCGGGTCGGATTCGTTTTCGCACAGAAAACAGATCCGAAAAGTGATGCACTAATCGGAAGGTTCCCGGAGTTTGGACGGTCGGATCGAGCTGAAATTTTGAGGGGTGGTAGATATAGGAATTCCGCAGCCGATCAACGGTTGGATCTTCCAAAGGACGTCCGAGCTAGAAGCTGGACACCACGCCCTAAACTCGTCCGGATTCTCGTCCAGATTCAATGCGGCTCCGGTATACCGGAGATTGCCAGAGATTCCTCCATCGGAACTCGACGAAATTTTCCAGTGTTGTTGTAGAATCAATTCCGCACAATTCCACCGAAGCAATCTTTAAAACGACACCTGAGGAGGCGTTGGCGGCGGACACAAGTCCGCTGTCCAGAAATACAGTACGGTCGCCCGAGAGCAATGTTGACGTTGAGCCCCCGGGCTCCCTGGATGACTCCTCCATGATCTTGATAGAGATCGGAGCTGATGTTGATGAAGGCCCTCATCCAAACATGACAATCGGAGGTAGGGCGCAGTCCTTGGTCGAACCAAGGTGACCAGTCGAGCTGGTGACGAAGATGCCGAAGTCGCAGTTGATCTGCAGGCGAGCCATCAACCTTTTACCGAACACACAGCGGAACTCTCAATGAAAACACCAATGTCGGTGTCAAAACCGGTGGATCTCGGGTAGGGGGTCCCGAACTGTGCGTCTAGGCGGATGGTAACAGGAGACAAGGGACACGATGTTTTTACCTGTGTTCGGGCCCTCTCGATGGAGGTAATACCCTACTCCTGCTTGATTAATATTGATGATATGGGTAGTACAAGAGTAGATCTACCACGAGACCAGAGAGGCTAAACCCTAGAAGCTAGCCTATAGTATGACTGTTGTATATCTCTATCGACTAGCCTGGCCTCGGTTTATATAATGCACCAGAGGCCTAGGATAACAAGAGTCCTAGCCGAATACGCCGGTGGGGGAGGAGTCCTTGTCTTGATCGCCAAGTCTTGCGGAATCTTCCTTGTATGCGATAGCTGTCCGGACTGGCCCATGAGTATGCGGCCATGGGGGGTCCTCGACCCAATCTAACAGAGCGGGAGATGACGTGGTGAGTACCCCCTAGTCCAGGACACCATCAGGATTGCTCCAAATGATCTACATCAACATTGAGCATCCACATATTCAACACCTACATGAAGTCATCATCGACATAACCCAAGGTTAGTTCATCCCTCTAAGGGGGGATCTCACATCTAGGGGGAGCTTAACTCTAAGAATTGAGTCAAAGCAACTCTAATGATGTGAACATATAAATGCTTTATATAAAAGTGGAAACCCCACTTGAGCTTAAACGATGAGCATGACCTATGATCAAATGTTCTCATTTGACTCCTAATTCAATATACTCATATATAGATGACCTAGTCATCGCCAATTGTTGGATAGATGCTAGAATTGGTTGTGCATGCTTTGTCACATATTTCATTTGTCATCTTATTGTGTGAGCATGTTGGTTGCATATTTACTCATTCGAGGACATCCACTTGTTGTTTTGATTGATTGGCTTCTTTTCTTTGGCCAAGTGGATGGACAAGAATGCCTAAGAACCTTCTCTAGCTATCTATGCTTTTCTCGTCTCAAACTCTATTCATGCTACATCACAAAATTTGATCAAGTCAGATTCGAACCACTGCATGTGAGGAGCACTTTCGAGTCCCCGATCTGTCATAGACTTAAACTTCCAAAACTTCTTTGTGATTTTCGGTCCGACCGATTCCTCCATTTCGGTCATACCGAGATTACTAAGTCGATCTAGGTTTTCATCTCGGTGCAACCGATTTGTACTTTCGGTCACACCGAGTTGCTATAACTGTTCACGGTTTGCATCTCGGTGCCACCGAAGTTGGACCACTCGGTCACACCGATAGGGTCGGGCTATATATACGTACGGGCAAAATTTGGAAAACTTTCTCCGAATCTTCTCGCCCGCGCATAGCTCGCTCTACCAACTTGGTCTACGGATCGTCGACTTCGTCGCCAGCTGCCTCCTGTCGCTGGTCTCCGCCGCCGTCAACGGAATTCTCCTCCACCGTTGTCGTCGTAGCGAGTTCCCGCCGAACTAGGGTATGAACTCGATCACAGTGCTTTCCTCGTCCGATTCTCTAAACTTTGTGTTCATTATGCATCTTGCCACGATTGAAACACTCCTATCCAGTCAAATAAATCCTTAGAATAGTTGCGATTCGAAAATTTAGGGTTAGGTTTCCGCCGAAACCATCTCGGACCCACCGAGTTGAAAAACTCGGTGTAAGGGCATATTTATCCCGTAAGTGTTTTGGTGATTGATGACGATACTTTTGCGGACTAATCGTATGCTTTGAGTTCCTCAGATGGTTCATCTCTAGGCTCGAGACGATTCGGTGCCCCTCGGAGACTATTGAAGACGGCGTCGTCCACGCTTTCTTTTGGTGGATTTGAGTCGTAGTAGAGCCGCACTATTAAGAGGGGTCCGCGTCCGGAAAGGTTAGGGCGGAATCAACACGCACACTTGTCCCTCCTTTCCCTGCACTTTGGAGCTTCCCTTCGTTATCTTGGTTGTGCGGAAATCGACAATTGCCATCAACTTGCGGTAGTACCGCGGTACACGCTAGTACTGCTGAGGTGCCACGGTAGTACCGCTCCTCAGGAGCGGTAGTACCGCGGGGTGCCACGGTAGTACCTCTCCTCAGGAGCGGTAGTACCGCGGCTCCCAGGCCTAGTGCCGCTCCGGTGCGGTAGTAGGGGCGGATGTAATTTTTTACATCCGCGCCCACCACGGTAGTACCGCTCGTCCAGCGCGGTAGTACCGCGGGGGCACACGGTAGTACCGCTCCCTATGAGCCGTAGTACCGTGGCCCTCCTACCCAGTACCGTAGATTCACGGTAGTAGGCACGCACTACAGTAGTACCGCTCCTGAGGAGCGGTAGTACCGCGTCGGATTTTCGCACTACCGCAGTTTCAGCGGAAGTTTGGCACGGATGTAATTTATTTCATCCGCGCCCTTCTCAGGTCGTGATTCCCCTGCCTTGCGTTAGTACCATAAGGGGGAGCGGTAGTACCGCCATGAAGCGGTAGTATTGCCCTTAGTCGGGCTAGTCCCGGCTGTCTTCCGCTGCGTAGTACCGTGGTCCTCCATGGTAGTACCGTGCGGCATCAGCGGTAATCTGCGCGCCACTCGAGCGGTAGTACCGGCGCTTCATGGTGACTAAGTGGATAACGGTTGGATTTTTCCACGACTATATAAGGGCTTCTTCAACCTCTTGTTGACTACCTCTTCTCTCTCTAAGCTCCATTATTGCTCCAAGCTCCATTTTGGCCCGATCTCTCTCCCTAGCCAATCAAACTTGTTGATTTGCTCGGGATTGGGTGACAAGGGCCCGATCTACACTTCCACCACAAGATATTTGATTCCCCCACTTATCCCTTGCGGATCTTGTTACTCTTGGGTGTTTGAGCATCCTAGACGGTTGAGGTCACCGTGGAGCCATATTCCATTGTGGTGAAGCTTCGTGGTGTTGTTGGGAGCCTCCAATTAAGTTGTGGAGATTGCCCCAACCTTGTTTGTAAAGGTTCGGTCACGCCTTCAAGGGCACCAATAGTGGAATCACGACTCTTGCATTGTGCGAGGGCGTGAGGAGATTACTGATGGCCCTAGTGGCTTCTTGGGGAGCATTGTGCCTCCACACCGCTCTAACGGAGACGTACTTTCCCTCAAAAGGAAGGAACTTTGTAACACATCCTCGTCTCCACCGGCTCCACTCTTGGTTATCTTATCCCTTTACTTGTGCAAGCTTATTTGTGTTCCTATCCTTGCTTGCTCGTGTGCTTGTGTTGTTGCATCATATAGGTTGTCCACCTAGTTGCACATCTAGACAACCTTTATTATTGCAAAGTTTAAATTGGTAAAGAAAAGCTTAAAATTGTTAGTTGCCTATTGACCCCCTCTAGTCAACCATATCGATCCTTTCAATTGGTATCGAGCCTCGTCTCTTTTAAGGACTTTACCATCCGTAGAGTATGGTTGACGCCGTAGATGATGTGGGGAGCACTCGATGGAATCCGACATCATCTACGGGAGATGGGAGTACCTCGATCTCTCATGAGGAATTCAATGTGGCGTTGGACACATTGAAAAACTCCATGACGAGCGAGGTCAAGGACATGTTTAAGGAATTCCTAGAAGGGATTAAACTTTCCACCGCACCCGTGAAAGTGGGTGATCCCGCCAACACGGAGCGGATGCTAACTCCGATAAGGGGAAGCTACTAGTGAGAAAGCCCCTTGTCTAGTGGTAAGAATGGCACCGCATCTTCGCCCATGTGCAACCTCCCGCTTATGGTTGACCGATTCCTTCCACTCATTTGAATCATGCCGGTCCACCACCTAAGATTGATAAAAAGGAGGATTTTGATTCTTGGGTTTATCGTTTTAAGCGTCATTTAAATCATGTGAACACTAACCTTTGGAGAATCATTGAAGAAGGTTTCTATCCGCATGATTCGAGCAACTTTCCTCCTAGAGAGGTCGTGGACCATCAATTCAATGAGAATGATCTCTTCATCATCCAAGAAGCAATCCTTCCCGAAGACCTCGCTCATTTCCGGCCTTACACCCGTGCAAAAGATGCTTGGCTCAAGGTGGTTTCCATGTATCGAGGAAGCGCAAGCATTCAACGCCCAATTATGAAGTGGTCCAAGATGAAGCCGATGAGTTTGCAATGAAGGAAGAAGAAGAACCTCGTGAGCTCTATCGGAGAGTAACCTAGCTTGCCGTCTCCCTCCGGGATCATGGAAGTAAGGACACAGATGACAACTGGATCAAGCGCAAATTTCTCAAGGCAATGATGCCCTTCCACAAAGCCATGTCCTCCGTCATCCGTCAACGACCGGACTTCCAGACCTTGTCCTCAAATGATGTGTTGGATGAGTTTGTGGCTATGAGCATATTGGACAAGACCGCCGACAATGCGGTGCTTCGCTCTCAAAGAGCAAAGAAGACCAACCTCGCTTTGAAGGCCAAGATTTGTGTCGAAGAAGATGGAGAGGAGGAAGAAGAAGAGAGCAACCTCGAAGATACTAAGTATGATTATCATGAACACATGGCCCTTGCTTCAAGACAATTTTGGAGCAAGAAGAACTCAAGGCCCAACTTCAACAAGAGCAATTCAAGTGGCTCTAAGGGCAAGCAACGAGTGAGGACGTGTTTCAATTGTGGAAATGTGAGTCACTTTGTTGCGGAGTGTCCATATGAGAAGAGGGAAGACAATGGTGGCAAGCTCATCCGTAAGGACAAGGCCAAGTCTTTTCCCAACAAGAGCAACTTCCCAAAGAAGACTCCTCACAAAGCCTTGGTGGTTCAAGAAGAGTACAATGAGGATGATGATGATGAGGAGGATGGTGAATCGGTTGCCATGGCCTCCGTGGCCATTGCAATGACTCCTCGGGTGTCTCTCTTCGGTTCACCCAATGAAAGCATCACCGCCAAGTGCCTCATGGCTAAAGCCACCAACAAGGTAACCCCAACATCAAAACTACCATCATCAATCATTCTTCTTTGACGGATTGCATTGATGAACATGAGGACTAATGTAGAGGAAAATGAATTTGAGATCTTTATGAGTAAACTCAAAGGAAATCCAAGAAGCACTTCGTTGCTCTCTTGGAACAACTTGGTGAAGCCAATGTCATGATCGAGACTCATGAAGAAACCATTTCTAAGATGGAAGGGCATAGTCGTGACTATGCCGATGAGATTTCGGATCTTTCCAATGCTCTTGAGGAAGAGCGTGGTCTTCGCTTGGCTCTTGAGGAGTCACACAACGATGATCACGCTAAATTAAAGAAAGACCTTGATCATGCTCTTGTTGTGTCTCGTGTGCTTAGTTCCGAGAAGGCAAAGCTTGGAGTTGATCTTGCTAGGCTCAACAAGGACTTTGACACTCTCGACAAGGCTCACAAAGTCTTGAAGGGTGCTTATGCTAGTATCAAAGAGTCTCATGATCGACTCCAAGTGAAGCTAACCAAGGAGAAAGCCACCTTTCCTCATATGATATTGATTGATAATGCAAATGCTACTAACCCTTGTTGTGAGCATGTGCATCTCGTTGAGGAGAATGCTAAGTTGAAGGAGCAACTTGAAAAGGGCCTTGTCACATGCATTCAAGGTGAGAAGAACCTTAACGACCTTTTGAGTAATCAAAAGGAGGTTGTGGCCAAGGAGGGGATTGGGTTCACGCCCAAGCCCAAGTGCAAGAAGAAGAATGACAAGACCAAGAAACCTCCCCCTCTCAAGCAAACTTTTGTGAGGGAGGGAGAGGGTGCTTCCAAGAAGAAGAAGAACCGTGCAAAGGGTGGCAATGTCAAGAAGGACAACGTCATCCCCATGAACATAGCCAGCGACTTTAACCCCTCTTATGTGTTGTGCCGTGCTAGTGATGGGCATGTTTATGCTAAATTTGTTGGTTCTTCTTATGAGTACATTGAATGGTCTATTTGGGTTCCTAAGACCCTCGTTACTAACATCAAAGGACCCATTACCAAATGGGTACCTAAAACCAAGCATTGATCTCTTGTAGGGGTTTGCTTCCGGTGGGGATCATGGTTGCTCGATAGTGGAGCAACAAATCATATGACCGGGAGCAAGGACATGGTGGTGGACGTGCAAGAGATTCCATCTATGCCCACCGATGTCGAGTGGGGTGATGCATCACATTCTAAGGTATTGGGTCTCGCAAGGTTGTCATTTCTCATGATCTTACGATCAAGAAAGTCATGCTTGTTGAGTCCCTTGCATACAATTTGCTTTCCGCTCACAACTTGCAGTCATGGGTTTTGCTACTTTCTTTGACATTGATACCGTGGCCTCTTGTGGAGCAAGACTCTTAAAGTAGCCTTTGTTGGGCATGTCGAAAACGGTCTCTATGTGATTAACTTTTCGGAGCGACCCACTAAGACCGCGACATGCCTAATGGCTAAAGTTGACGTGGGATGGCTTTGGCATCGCCGTTTAGCCCATGTCAATATGAGATCTTTGCAAAGTCTTCTCAAGGGGACCATGTCCGTGGACTAACAAATGTTAGTTTTGCCAAAGACCGTGCTTGCGGTGTTTGTATTGAAGGAAAGCTTCATGAGAAGGTTTCAACCTCCCACGACTATCATATACTCAAAGAAACCCTTGGAGCTCCTTCACATGGATCTCTTTGGGCCACCATCATTTGATAGTCTTGGAGGAAGAAAGTATTGCTTGGTGATCGTGGATGACTATTCGAGATACACTTGGGTATATTTCTTCAAGAGGAAGAGTGAGACCCAACAAACCGTCATCGACTTTGCAAAAGAAGCTCAACGTCAACATAATGCAAAGATCTTGACTATAACAAGTGACAACGGCACCGAGTTCAAGAACTACACCTTGGATGAGTTTCTTAGTGATGAGGGAATCAAGCATCAATATTCTGCACCATATACCCCTCAACAAAATGGTGTGGCGGAGAGAATGAACCGGACGTTGATGGATGCGGCAAGGACCATGATGGCGGAGTTCAAGTCTCCATACAACTTTTGGGCCGAAGCCATCAACACCACTTGTCATGCATCCAATCGGCTCTATCTCTGCAAAGGCTTGAACAAGACTCCTTATGAGATACTCACCGCAACAAGCCCAACCTCAAGTACTTCCGTGTTCGGTGTAAGTGTTTCATTCTCAAGAAAGGTGTTCATTTGTCAAAATTTGAAGCTAGAGCTCATGAGGGCATATTTGTTGGCTATGCTACAAACTCTCATGCTTACCGTGTCCTCAATAAATCCACGGGACTTATTGAGGAGACATGTAACGTGGAGTTTGATGAGAATAACGGCTCCCAAGTGGAGCAAAGTGGCACTTGTGTTGTAGGTGATGAAATTACTCCCCAAGCCATAAGAAGAATGGGAGTTGGCTTTATCCTACCCATTGAGGAACCCCTTGTGGCCGAAGGAGAAGGACAATGCTCCACTCAAGTGGATCCATCACCATTCCAAGGCCCACACGCTCAAGAACAAAGTGAAGGCCCTCAACCTCAAGAACAAGACCAAGGGCAAGATCGTGCTCAAGATGATGATATCACCTTAAATGATGCCCAAGGTCAAGTTCTCTCCCCCGAGCATGCTCAAGATGAAGGTCATGCTCAAGACGGCGCTCAAGATGATCAAGTGACCCTCCTCATCTCACCACCGAGGAGGTTTTAGAGCGTCGTGCCGCCAAGATTGCTTCCAAACTCATCGCCAAAGGCCATCTCATGGAGAATGTGGTTGGAAGCCTAAGAAAAGGGTAAGCACTCGTAGACAATTGGCAAACTATTGTGAACATCACGCGTTTGTCTCTTGTGTTGAACCTCAAAAGGTCTATGAGGCGCTCGAAGACTCGGATTGGCTCAATGCCATGCATGAAGAACTCAACAACTTTGAGTGCAACAAGGTGTGGAGATTGGTGCCAAGGCCATCGGAGAACCACAACGTCATTGGAACCAAGTGGATTTTCAAGAACAAGCAAGATGCTCATGGGCACATCATTACGCAACAAGGCAAGATTGGTAGCACAAGGCTACTCCCAAGTCGAGGGTATCGACTACGGTGAAACCTTTGCTCCGTTGCTCGCCTTGAATCCATTCGCTTGTTGATTGCTTATTCTTACCATCACCACTTTAAGTTGCAACAAATGGATGTAAAAAGTTCTTTTCTTAATGGTCCCATTAATGAGTTGGTCTATGTCAAGCAACCCCCCGGGTTCGAGGACCCCTACTTCCCGGATCATGTGTATCAACTTGATAAGGCACTCTATGGACTTAAACAAGCCCCACGTGCATGGTATGACCACCTTACCGAGTTGTTACAAGATCGTGGTTTTGAAGTGGGGCAAATCGATCCCACTCTTTTTACTAAGAAGGTCAATGGGGAGTTGTTTGTATGCCAACTATACGTTGATGATATTATCTTTGGTTCTCCTAACAAAGCTTTCAATGAGGAATTTGCCGCTCTCATGACCTCCAAGTTCAAGATGTCTTCGATGGGAGAGTTGAAGTTCTTCCTTGGTTTCGATATCAAACAAAGAAGAGAAGGAACCTTCATCAACCAAGCCAAATACACTCAAGACATGCTCAAAAGATTCAAGCTAAGTGATGTCAAGCGGCTACTACACCAATGCCCACCAAGTGCCAACTTGACATTGATCCCAATGGTAAAGCGGTGGATCAAAAGGTATATCGCTCCATGATTGGATCTTTGCTTTACCTTTGTGCATCTAGACCGGATATCATGTTGAGTGTGGGAATGTGTGCACAGTTTCAAGCCGCACCGAAGGAAAGTCATTATGTGGCGGTCAAACGAATCTTTCGATATTTGGCTCATACCCCAAACTTTGGCTTATGGTACCCAAGAGGAGCAAACTTCAAGCTTGAAGGATTTACGGATTCGATTGGGCGGGAGACAAAGTGGATAGGAAGTCCACTTCCTGAGGGTGCCAATTTCTTGGTTGCTCCTTGGTAAGTTGGTCTTCCAAGAAGCAAAGTTGTGTGTCTCTCTCCAATCAAGCGGAATATGTGGCGGCCGGTAGTTGTTGTGCTCAACTCCTATGGATGAGGCAAACTTTAAAGGAGTACGGTGTCATTTGTGACAAAGTGCCTCTTTGGTGTGATAATGAAAGTGCCATCAAGATTTCTCTCAAGCCGGTGCAACACTTCAAGACGAAGCACATCGAGATTCGTATCACTTCATCCGGGATCACATTAGGCGAGGAGAGATCGAGCTCAAGTATGTCAACACTCGGGATAACCTTGCGTATATATTCACGAAGCCCTTAGATGAAGCAAGATTTCATGAGTTAAGGCATGAGCTAAATATCATTGATTTGAGCAATGTGACTTGAGCCCGTGCACTCCCCACCACACTCAACTTGCTGTCTCGTTTAGGTGTAGGCATGGACATAGGGGGAGTATTGTTCTCTCAATGAACTCTCCCTCCCCCCATTATGCATAAATCGACCACCTCTTTCACATTAGCCATTTTTGATGGTACTTGTTTTCCAAAGACGAGTTTTGGTCATGGGCCCAAGGATAATTCTTTGCGGTGCCATACCATCCTACTCAAACATAGGTGGCTTCGGCCACCGCCCTCTCTCCTTGAGAGGCCTTGTCGTTTGGTGGTTTCTTGTTGTCTTTTGCCTCTGGTTTGTGGTTGAGTTTGTGGTTTCTTGTGTGTGAATTTTTTTTTGCAAAGGCCCTTTTTCGTTTTTGAATCATGCGGGAACTTGAGTTTCACGGTACTACCGCGGCCAGCTGTGGTACTACCGCAGCCAGCCACGGTACTACCGCTATGGAGCATCGGTACTACAGCGACCTCACGGCAGTAATTTTTTATCGCCGCCCGGTTGAGCGGTACTACCGCCTCGGTCTTGAACTTTCGCCGATCGGTACTACTGCGATGACATCAGCGGTACTACCGCGACGGTTCGCGGGCGTGGGGTTAAGGACGGGCAGGGGGAGTTCTAACTCCCCATACCCATTCGCTGCCTTCTCCCCACATCGCCTCCTTCTCTCCCTTGCTCAAGAACGGAGCCGGCGTCTCTCGCCGGATCTCCTTCACCGGCTGCCCTCCCGTGATTCCGACCGTGGGATCGTTCCCCACCGCGTGCTCTTGCTATGGAACTGTGTTTTTCCCCAATCCCTCTCCTTGTTGTTGGTGTTTGGCGTTTCTAGGTTTTGGGGAGGCTTGTGTGTTCTTGAGATTGATAGGCCTAATCTCTGCAAGAATAGGATGAAGGAGTGTAGTATTGCATAGGATTTATATGTGTATTGCTGTCATGCGCTAGATCTGATCACTGTAGCACCGCCGTTGTTTCGTGGTTCTTTTCAGATTCAAATCGATAGTTGGATCCGCTGCGGCGCGGTACTACCGCCCCTATGGCACGGTACTACCGCATGCACTGTACTACCGCCCCTCGGGTGCGGTACTACCGCTTCAGGCGGCACTACAGCTCTACTTCCGCTCCAACCATGGTACTACTGCGTGACCCAAGACGGTACTACAGCGTTGGAGCAAGATTACTGCTTAGTCCCCATGCAAAGGGCTTCCCCACCGTGCCTCACACCTATCGCATGCCAACTTTCTCATATGTCTCCTATGTGTTTCTTGTGCTTTTTCGTGGCCTTTGCATTGATCTTCTTGCGTTTTGGTGCTTAGTGTGTGATTCAGGTGGTGGCTCTCGCCGTCCAATCCCAGCCGTGACACCGCTCCAAGCGTCTGCGCAAGAACCCCGGCGACGCACTGTAGGGCTCCTCTTCCGCCCCCAAGCGCCATGTCAAGACAAGCGCCACCAAGGTCAAGGAGCCCTCCAGAGCATGGATGAGATGCCCCATTCTCGACTACGTCCGCCTCGGGAACATGGATCCGTCGTGACCCCTTGTTCCTCGGGCCAGGCTGTGAGCTGTTCCGAACAAGCATCAAACCAACGCCTATCTGGGCGTCATTAAGAACAAGCGTAATACCTATGTGGATGTGAAGTGGATTGACATGCATCACTTGAGGAAGGAGAAGTTCCGTGCCTACTTTGGAGAGGCTCTGGACTTGGTGGAGCAGTTTGGCATTGAGCATATAATCTCCTTTCACCTTGACTATGATCCTGAGCTCATTGGTCAGTTCTTTGCTTCTGTCTACTTTCACCCCAATGAGGAAAGGAGGATGACCTGGATGACAAATGGTCGTAAGCTGACTGCTACCTGGAAGGAGTTCATGGATCTGCTCCAAGTTCCTGATGACGGGCTTGACTCCCCCGTGGGTGTTCGTCCCCATGCCAACCCTGACTCTGCCAACAAGGACAGACTTGCACCGTTCTATGTTGAGAAGACACTTCCAACTGGCAAGATAGGTTTGGTGCTCAACTCTTTTTTGGATATCATGTACCGTATCTTCCGCAACTCCTTGTTCCCCCGCATTGGTGACAAGGACAAGGTTCATGCCTATATGGTGGATATGATGCTCATCTGCGAGGAGGCTCGTGTGTCTCGAGACTCAGCCACTTGATATCTCACACATCATGTGGTGTGAGCTTCGATTTGCCGTGTTCAACCGCGAAGGTGCCTATATACGGTCCAGACTGCTCTGGCTGATCTCGAGGACTTGGGACAAGATGTTCCCCAGTGAGGAGTTCCTTGCTCTCGACTGGATTCGCCATGATCCCATCTCGTCTGCGTGTCAAACCCAACTGGGCCAACACTACTACTCGTGGCCGAGGCGTCTGCTGCTAGGGCTGCTGTTGGAGAGGAGGATGTCAAGTGCCGAGAATGTTGATGAGGGCCATGCTGCTAGGCCTTCCCAGAGCTCCTCTATGCCTTCTTGGGCCACGAAGCTAAAGGACAAGATGAAGACTCTTTTGCATGCAAGCCAAGGGGCGATCTGAGGACTCATGTGGCATCCAAGGAGAGTCGTCACGGACAGGAAGATCTTGAAGCTCTATGGTGAGGATGTGTCTCATGGATCTGAGGAGCACATCACCTCCAGGCCGAGTGGATGGCGAAGCAAGGCTACAAGTGGACTGATTCTGAGGAGGACGTCGAGGAGTCTGACAGAGAGGGTTGGGACGAGTTCCCTTCTACTTGAGCCACCGCTTGTGTGTAGGTGTCCTCTCTGCCTTTTTGGCGTCTCGATGCCAAAGGGGGAGAGAGCGAGATTTGGCGAGTCTTGTGTTCGTGTTTGGTGTGTTTATTATGCGTTTACGGTTGAACCTCGTTTGAATCGTTTGAACCTCGTTTTAGTTGCTTTTCCTTCTTATGGTGTAAGACATATGCACTCTATCTATCTTAGCAAGCTTATGTTATTTCGTGCTATATGTTGCTTAGATGTTATTCTTCGACCTTTGTCTCTAAAATATAGGGGAGTGGTGATCCTAGTTCGTGTGCTATGCAGTCCAAAGCATTCATCCAGAGTGCACACATCTAGGGGGAGCCCGTCTATATTTTGGAGAGGAGGGGTTTGCTCTTGCTCTATATTATTGTATCTTTGTGCAAATCCCGTATTGTCATCAATCCACCAAAAAGGGGGAGATTGTAAGGGCATATTTATCCTGTAAGTGTTTTGGTGATTGATGACGATACTTTTGTGGACTAATCGTATGCTTTTAGTTCCTCAGATGGTTCATCTCTAGGCTCGAGACGATTCGGTGCCCCTCGGAGACTATTGAAGACTCATCGCCCCTATGTTTCTTTTTGGTGGATTTGAGTCGTGAGGAGAGCCGTACTATTAAGAGGGGTCCGTCGGAAAGGTTAGGCGGAATCAACACGTACACTTTTCCCTCCTTTCCCTTCACTTTGGAGCTTCCCTTCGTTATCTTGGTTGTGCGGAAATCGACAATTGCCACATTGTACTTGCGGTAGTACCACAGTACCTGTGATGTACCCTTGAGGTGCCACGGTAGTACCGCTCCTCGGGAAGCGGTAGTACCGCTGACTCTGTGCCTAGTGCCGCTCTGGTGCGGTAGTAGGGCGGATGTAATTTTTACATCCGCTACCACCACGGTAGTACCGGTCATTCAACATGTAGTACCGCTGGGGCCCACGGTAGTACCGCTCCCTATGAGCCGTAGTACCGCGGGCCTCCTACCCAAGCACCGTAGATTCACGGTAGTAGGCACGCCACGTAGTACCGCTCTCGAGGAGCGGTAGTACCGCGTCGGATTTTCGCACTACCGCAGTTTCAGCGGAAGTTGGCACGGATGTAATTTATTTCATCCGCGCCTTCTCGTGTCGTGACTCCGCCTTGCGGTAGTACCGCAGGGGAGCGGTAGTACCGCATGCGAGCGGTAGTAATGCCCTTAGTCGAGGCTAGTCCTGGCTCAGGTCTTTCTTGCTGCGGTAGTACCGTGGTCCTCCACGGTAGTACCGTGCGGCATCGCGGTAGTACCGCGCCCCTAGAGCGGTAGTACCGCGCTTCGCGAGCTGACTAAGTGGATAACGGTTGGATTTTTCCACGACTATATAAGGGGCTTCTTCAACCTCTAGTTGACTACCTCTTCTCTCTCTAAGCTCCATTGTTGCTCCAAGCTCCATTTTGGCCCGATCTCTCTCCCTAGCCAATCAAACTTGTTGATTTGCTCGGGATTGGGTGACAAGGGCCCGATCTACACTTCCACCACAAGATATTTGATTCCCCCCACTTATCCCTTGCGGATCTTGTTACTCTTGGGTGTTTGAGCATCCTAGACGGTTGAGGTCACCGTGGAGCCATATTACATTGTGGTGAAGCTTCATGGTGTTGTTGGGAGCCTCCAATTAAGTTGTGGAGATTGCCCCAACCTTGTTTGTAAAGGTTCGGTCGCCGCCTTCAAGGGCACCAATAGTGGAATCACGACTCTTGCATTGTGCGAGGGCGTGAGGAGATTACGGTGGCCCTAGTGGCTTCTTGGGGAGCATTGTGCCTCCACACCGCTCTAACGGAGACGTATTTCCCCTCAAAAGGAAGGAACTTCGGTAACACATCCTCGTCTCCACCGGCTCCACTCTTGGTTATCTTATCCCTTTACTTGTGCAAGCTTATTTGTGTTCCTATCCTTGCTTGCTCGTGTGCTTGTGTTGTTGCATCATATAGGTTGTCCACCTAGTTGCACATCTAGACAACCTTTATTATTGCAAAGTTTAAATTGGTAAAGAAAAGCTTAAAAATTGTTAGTTGCCTATTCACCCCCCCCCTCTAGTCAACCATATCGATCCTTTCACTCGGTCCCACCGATTTGGCTAATGCCATTGCACTAGTAAGTCTCGGTCTGACCGAGAATTGCTAATCGGTGTGACCGATTACAGAAATTTGTGAAACCCTAGCAGTCTCGGTGCCACCGAACTGTGACTCGGTCTGACTGAGTTCACTAGTTTAGGTTCCAAAAATGCTTCGGTATCACCGAGTTTGAAAATCGGTAGATCCGAAATGTTTTTAGTGGGAAACTAAAACTAAGTTTTTTGAATCATTCTTTTGCAAAAATCTCTGCATTTTGTGATGCTCATCCACTCTACCTCATCTATAACTATTCACAGGGTCAGCAGTCAGTTGAACAACATGTCAGACCAAAGTGATAGCAGAACAAATCAAGAGCAGATCCAATTGAGAGAGGGCACTAGTCCCTCAAGCAGCTCAGATGAGGGGAGCAGAAGCACTCCGAGCAATTTTCCCAAGGCTGCCACAAGGATAAGAAAGAAGAAGACCTCAGAGTCTGAGGATGAGGGTTATGTGGCAGTTGAGGATGAGGCAAGCTACAAGAAGAAAGTGCTCAAGAGGGAGTTCAGCTCATCTGCAGTGAAGCCTGGTTTGAAAATCAAAAGGCTAGCAGGTAGACAACCAATGTCCAAAGCCAGAGTGTCTACTCAAGCTCCTTTGAATCTTAACCCAAAGAGCCTGTTGCTGCAGAGGGAAAGAAAAGTAAAGAAAGGGTCAAGAAGACCATGGCAGGAGTGATTGGGAAGCCTTCCATGATGGAAGAGGAAGAAGAAGAAGAGGTTGCAGAACCAGCACCCAAGGTACAAAAGCTGATGGGTGATGCTATCAAATCAGGGGCTGCAACTTCCATGCCCAAAGCTGCCCCCAAGTCCAAGAATGCACCCAAGAGGAATACCAGGAGCATACCAAGAAATTTGAAAAGAACAAGGCCCCAATGCCCGAGGTTGATGCTTTGAGGAAGATGAAGAAGGGCAGGTCCTAAGGAAGCTCAAACCCAAGATCCTGCACCACAATGATGCTCATCCTGTGGTTGAAAACATGAAGATCAGGAGATATCATGGGTTGAGGCTATGGAGAGAGTCAGATCCATATGCCACGAGGAGAAGGACTGCTGTGGACTACAGGTTCCACACCAAGGAGCAGCAGGACTTTTATGATACTATCTTGCTGGATAAGAAGCCCATAGTTTGCGATATGAGATGGGTCGACTGGACCTACATGAAGGAGAACGCAGAACACTACCCTGGAGTATATGACATCTTCATTGCGTGTGGAGTTGCTGATTTTGTTGGGCAGAAGCTCACCAACTGGAACGATGAACTCATCATGCAATTCTACTCCACAACACATTTCTATCCAGATGGCAGGATAGTGTGGATGTCAGAAGGAACCAAATATCAGTCTACCATAGAGGAATGGGCAAGTTTGATCAATGCCCCAAAGGAAAGTGAGGATGACCTGGACATTTATGGGAAGAAGAAAATGGATCATAACTCTATGTCGCAGATGTACAAGGAGATCCCAGATAATGCACTTGAGTCCTTCAAGTTTGGATCACCCATTTTCTGCTATCGTACGCTGCCTACGATCAACTGGATCTTAAGGCATACTCTATTGCCCAACTCAGGTAACCATAACATGATTAGAGGGCATGCAATCAATTTGCTTCATGTTTTTGATGTGCCTCAGAAATTCAAGGTCATGAGCCTCATAGTTGAGACAATTAAGAGGACAGCAGCAGAGCAGAAGAGGAGTTGTGGTTATGCCCCACAGATTCAGGAGTTGATAAACTTGAAGATGGGCACAGGAAAATATCTATTGGATAAGGAACACATGGTTCTCTATCCTGAATTTGAGGACAATCGAGTTGTCATGACTGAGAATGAACCATCATCAGTGCAAGCTCAGAGAGAAAGGAGAAGGCAAGGCAAGAGAAAGTCGCAAAGATGCCCACTCTAGCAGAGGCATCGGAGTATTTTCTCAAGAACAAGCGAGAGCAGCTTGGTTACTTGATAGCATCAACTCTACGGATTGAGAAGGGATTGGCCACCCTAACTCAAAACCAGGAGAGCACAGGAGAGAATCATGGAACAAAATTCTATGATCTTGATGTCGAAGTGACTGAGATTCAGCCACCGGTGGAGCGATTACAAGATGATATGCAGGAGAGGAAGGGCAAGACGACAACTGATGCATTTGCCAGAGTGCCTAGAGCTCAGAGGTCAGCTACAGTGCCAACTACAGACACCAGAGCCACTTCTTCAACTCCAGCTACAACTCCAGCTCAACCAGCTCAGCTCCAACTTCTTCAGCTCCTACCATGTCTACTGATGCGTTCATCCTTGGAGTCCTGTCTACACCACCACCAGAAGACCAAGCCTGAGAGACGACATAGTGCTATGCATTTTCTAGGAAATTTTTGGTAACTTGTTGCCAAAGGGGGAGAAAAATGTATAGATCATAGGCTTCGAGAGAGAGATTTGCTTTTGTTCTCTCTTGTCTTCTTGGTTGAACTTTATTTGCGTTTGATTGCTTGAGATACTATGCATTACCTATGAGACATTAATGATCATGTGTTTGATCATAAGCTACACTTATGCTTTTTATGATATTATCTTATTTATCCTTATATGATCATTCACTGTGCTTGGTGATAAGTGCATGTATTCAATCGTTATTATTTTGAGCGCTCCACCAAGATGTATGTGACATGGAAGAGTAACCAATGAGCCTAATTTCTTGTGCATTTGCAGTCCAAAGCAAATCTTAAGATATGCACAAATTTAGGGGGAGCTCTTTCTTATCACATACTTTTCAAAGCGACGATGTTTTTCAATTTTATTATCATTTGTTGAAGCTTTGATCTATATGTTGTCATCAATTACCAAAAAGGGGGAGATTGAAAGTGCAACTATCCCTAGGTGGTTTTGGTAATTCATAACAACATATAGCTCATTGAGCTAATACTATTCCAAGATGAATATTTCAGGAAAGCTCAATCATTGTCATGGCATGGATGATGAAAGTGGATCCCTCAAAATATTAAGGACAAAGGATTGGCTCAAGCTCAAAAGCTCAAGACTCTACATTTTACATTTTAGTGATCCAAGATCTCATTGAGTCTATAGGAAAAGCCAATACTATCAAGGAGGGATGAGGTGTTGCTTAATGAGCCTCCTGCTTCATGTGCTTAGTGATATGCTCCAAAACCCTCCACTACTTTCTCACATCCACATATGACCTAAACCCAAAGTCAAACTCGGCCCTACCGATTCTTTCTATCCGGCGCCACCGATTTCAAATGTCATAGCCACTGCCACAAACCCTAGGCAAATCGGTTTCACCGATAGGGATCTCGGTCTCACCGAGATGGGATTTTAATCTCTCTGTTTCCCTTCGTAACGTTTCGGTCTAGCCGAAGTGAGCGATCGGTCCCACCGAGATTGCAATGGTAAATTGTGTGTAACGGTTAGATTTTGTGTGGAGGCTATATATACCCCTCCACCTCCTCTTCATTCGTGGAGAGAGCCATCAGAACAAACCTACACTTCCAACTTACCAGTTCTAAGAGAGAACCACCTACTCATGTGTTGAGGCCAAGATATTCCATTCCAACCACATGGATCTTAATCTCTAGCCTTCCCCAAGTTGCTTTCCACTCAAATCTTCTTTCCACCAAATCAAAATCCTGTGAGAGAGAGTTGAGTGTTGGGGAGACTATCATTTGAAGCACAAGAGCAAGGAATTCATCATCAACACACCATTTGTTACTTCTTGGAGAGTGGTGTCTCCTAGATTGGCTAGGTGTCACTTGGGAGCCTCCAACAAGATTGTGGAGTTGAACCAAGGATTTTGTAAGGGCAAGGAGATCGCCTACTTCGTGAAGATTTACCGCTAGTGAGGCAAGTCCTTCGTGGGCGACGACCATGGTGGGATAGACAAGGTTGCTTCTTCGTGGACCCTTCGTGGGTGGAGCCCTCCGTGGACTCACAAGAACTGCTACCCTACGTGGGTTGAAGTCTCCATCAACGTGGATGTACGATAGCACCACCTATCGGAACCACGACAAAAACATCCGTGTCTCCAATTGCGTTCGAATCCTCCAAACCCTTCCCTTTACATTCTTGCAAGTTGCATGCTTTATTTTCCGCTGCCAATATACTCTTTGCATGCTTGCTTGAATTGTGTGAAGATTGCTTGACTTGTTCAAAGATAGCTAAAATCTGCCAAAGTCTAAAATTGGGAAAAGGTTAGGTTTTTATTGGTCAAGTAGTCTAATCACCCCCCCTTCTAGACATACTTCAAGGTCCTACACTCGTACCTACACAAAACGACAGCTACTCGCAACCAACGCGATTAGGGGTTGTCAATCCCTTCACGGTCACTTACGAGAGTGAGATCTGATAGAGATAATATTTTTGGTATTTTTGGTATAAAGATGCAAAGTAAAAAGTAAAAGCAAAGCAAGTAAATAAAGTGATGGAGATTGATATGATGAGAATAGACCCGGGGGCCATAGGTTTCACTAGTGGCTTCTCTCAAGAGCATAGATATTCTACGCTGGGTGAACAATTTACTATTGAGAAATTGACAGAATTGAGCATAATTATGAGGTTATCTAGGTATAATCATGTATATAGGCATCACGTCCGAGACAAGTAGATCGAAACAATTCTGCATCTACAACTATTACTCCATTCATCGACCGCTATCCAGCATGCATCTAGAGTATTAAGTTAAAAACAGAGTAACGCCTTAAGCAAGATGACATGATGTAGAGGAATAAATTCATGCAATATGATAAATACCCCATCTTGTTATCCTCGATGGCAACAATACAATACATGCCTTGCAACCCTTTACATCCTTTGGGTAAGGACACCGCAAGATTGAACCCAAAGCTAAATACTTCTTCATTGCAAGAACTACCAATCTAGTTGGCCAAACCAAACGGATAATTTGAAGAGACTTGCAAAGATAACTCAATCATACATAAAAGAATTCAGAGAAGATTCAAATACTATTCATAGATAAGCTGGATCATAAACCCACAATTCATCGGTCTCAACAAACACACCGCAAGAAGAAGATTACATCGAATAGATCTCCACGAGAGAGGGGAGAACATTGTATTGAGATCCAAAAAGAGAGAAGAAGCCATCTAGCTACTAGCTATGGACCCGAAGGTCTGAAGTAAACTACTCACACTTCATCGGAGGGGCTATGGTGTTGATGTAGAAGCCCTCCGTGGTGGATGACCCTCAGGCGGAGCTCCGGAACAGGACCCAAGATGGGATCTCGTGGATACAGGAAGGTACAACGGCGGAATTAGGTTTTTGGTTCCTCCTCTAATCGTTTGGGGATACGTAGGTATATATAGGAGGAAGGAGTACGTCGGTGGAGCGTCAGGGGGCCCACGAGGTAGGGGGGCTCGCCCGAGGGGGGGGGGCACCCTCCACCCTCGTGACCGCCTCTGGCACTTCTTGGAGTAGGGTCCAAGTCTCCTGGATCACGTTCGGTGAGAAGATCACGGTCCCGAAGGTTTCATTCCGCTTGGACTCCGTTTGATATTCTGTTCTTGAAACACCTTGAAATAGGCAAAAACAGCAATTCTGGGTCAGGCCTCCGGTTAATAGGTTAGTCCCAAAAGTAATATAAAAGTGGAAAATAAAGCCCAATATAGTCCAAAACAGTAGATAAAGTAGCATGGAGCAATCAAAAATTATAGCTACGTTGGAGACGTATCGACGCATCCCCAAGCTTAATTCCTGCTTTCGTCCTCGAGTAGGTAAATGATAAAAAGAGAATTTTTAATGCGGAGTGATACTTTGGCATAATTTCAATATAAATCTTCTTACTTGTGATATGAATATTGAGATCCGAAAGATTTAAGACAAAAGTTCATATTGACATAAAAATAATAATACGTCAAGCATACTAATCAAAGCAATCATGTCTTCTCAAAATAACATGGCAAAAGAAAGTTCATCCCTACAAAATCATATAGTTAGGCTATGCTTCATTTTCACACACAAAGATGTTCCCAACTTCTATACCCCGATGACAAGCCAAGAAATTGTTTCATACTCAAATAATCTCAAACTCTTTCAACCTTTACGCAATACATGAGCGCGAGCCATGGGTATAGCACTATGGGTGGAATAGAATATGATGATGGGATTGTGTGGAGAAGACAAAAAAAGGAGAAAATCTCATATCGACGAGGATAATCAACGGGCTATGGAGATGCCCATCAATTGATGTCAACATGAGGAGTAGGGATTGCCATGCAATGTATGCACTAGAGCTATAAGTATATGAAAGCTCTACAAAAGAAACTAAGTGGGTGTGCATCCAACTTGCTTGCTCACGAAGACCTAGGGCACTTTGAGGAAGCCCATCAAATGGAATATACAAGCCAAGTTCTATAATGAAAAATTCCCACTAGTATATGAAAGTGACAAAATGAGAGACTCTCTATCATGAAGATCTTAGTGCTACTTTGAAGCACAATATATGAGACTCACTACATGAAGAATAAGGTGCTACTTTTAAGCACAAGTGTGGTAAAAGGATAGTAGCATTGTCCCTTCTCTCTTTTTCTCTCATTTTTCTTTTATTTATTTATTTGATCCTTTTCTCTTTTTTATAGCCTCTTTTTTTTTCGTCCGGAGTCTCATCCCGACTTATGGGGGAATCATAGTCTCCATCATCCTTTCCTCACTTGGGACAATGCTCCAATAATGATGATCATCACACTTTTATTTCTATTACAACTCAACAATTACAACTCGAAACTTAGAACAAAATATGACTCTATATGAATGCCTCCGGTGATGTACCGGGATGGTGCAATGAATCAAGAGTGACATGTATGGAAAATAATGCATGCACTACTAGAAAAAGGGCTATAGATGGGATTGACACTAATGGCGCACCAGACAAGCGGTGCGCCATTAGTATATACTAATGGCGCACCACCTACAGATACGCCATTAGAGTTGAAACTACTAATGGCGCACCTGGCCCAAGGTGCGCCATTAGTATCAATTTTTGAACTAGTGCGCCTGTCCAAACATAGTAATGGCGCATCCAGACTCAAAGGCGCCATTACTAGTTGTAACTAGTAATGGCGCACTGCCGAAAAGTGCGCCACTAATGTTTTTTTATTATATTTTTATTCCTTTTTTGCAAAACTACTAATGGCGCCTTTGTTCACCGTGCGCCATTACTAGTTTAAACTAGTAATGGCGCATTGTGGAACAAAGGCGCCATTAGTATGTTTTTTTTAAAACTACTAATGGCGCACCACCAGAAGGTGCACCATTAGTAACCTGGATTACTAATGGCGCATTTAGAGTTGGTGCGCCATTAGTAAGTGGGCAGCAACAAGATATTTTGGACAGCCTCTCCTACCCACACTCACTTTCTCCCCACTTCATTTTCTCCACCTCCTCCTTGTCTCGGGTGCCTCCTCTTTTTCACCTCATTTCCACCATAGATTCATTCAAATTAAATGGTTAAATTACCTTGTTTTGATAGGTAAGTAAGGGGGAAGCTATATTTATGTTGTTCTCCCTACAACAATGTGCACATGCACTTCTTATGGCCTAGCTAGATCTATGTATGTTCGTGGTGTTGCATATGTTTGTGGTGTTGCATATGTGTTTGTGTTTGGAGGTGTACCAGTATTTGAAATGCGATAGTTGCCAATATTTTGCCGAAATGTTGATTCATTTCCGTTTCGGTGAGAATTTTGGCATTAAGCATTCTTTTTGGTCCTATTTTTAGGGAAAGTCATGCCAAATTTTTTCTTGGTTCTAAAATATCGCTTTTGCTCTACTCCTTGAGGCGCATCGTAGTCCGCAAGATGACCGAAGGCATCGTGAATAGGTTTTTGAGGTCCGAAGGCCGAGATGCTTCAAAAGAACGAGACGGAGATAAGATGTCCGTGTCGAAGATGCAAGTCAAGAGCCTTATTGCGGACCCGGATTCCGGCAGGTCTTGGGACCACCTGCTCTTGCGTGGTTTCATGGATGGCTATCGGTGGCAAGGTGATGAAGATGACTACGAAGTCGTGCATGGGGGCGGGCAAGAAATGAGGAAGGGCAGCAAGACAACCACCGCGGCTCGGGCGGGCGAGAAGATGAAGAATCCCCAGGAGATGATCACGACAGTGATGTTGTACACAGTCATCATGTAGAAGATGCAGGGCATGATGATGAGGAAGATGCCGGAGCAGACGACGGGCATGATCATGAAGATGATGATGCCGGGCGGAGCATTTACGCTGGACCATCGATGGGCTGGGTGCAGGACCCTCATATTCAAGAGCTGCTTCTCAAGCAGATGGATAACGCAAGAGCTGCCGCCCGAGAGAAAGCCAAGATGGATCAACTTGAGTTAGACATGGTTACTCCATTGTATGAAGGATGCAGGCCCGAGGATACCCGCCTGAAAGTAACGCTCATGGCTCTGGAGATGAAGGTAAAACACAAAATGACCGACGCATGCTTGGATGAGAACATGTCATTCTGGCACGAACATCTTCCCAAGGGGAACAAGTGCCCGACCAGTTTGGAGGAGGCGAAGAAAATCGTGTTTCCTCTGGATTTACCGCACGTGAAATACCATGTGTGCATGAACAATTGCGTCATTTATCGGGACGAGCACGCGGAGTCTACCATATGTCCGGTGTGCGGCGTCACTCGATACAAGAAGAGGAAGAAAGCTCCTCGAAAAGTGGTGTGGTACTTTCCGATCACTCCTCGTCTGCAGCGGTATTTCGCGGACCCTAAGGTAGCAAAGCTCCTGCGTTGGCACGCTGGTCCATATAGTGGAGGATATCATCCAACTTGGGCCGACGTTCCTGCACAGCATGATGCCGTTCGAAAGGATGAATGGTGTCATCAAAGGATACGTACGCAACATGTCACGTCCAGAGGGAAGTATAGCCAGGGGCTTTTTGACCGAAGAGTGCATCTCCTACTGCACGAATTATCTAGGCATTGAGAACCCCGTTGGTCTGCCCGTCAACAAGCACCTTGGCAGGCTCGCTGGATGGGGTCACCGTGAGGGTCGCCGCGAAATGCATGTCGACTTAGAGGGTCGACTCGCCGACTTTGAAAGAGCAAACCTAGTCGCGCTACAACACATAGACGTGGTCGATCCTTGGGTGGTAGAGCACAAAACCTTTATTAAGAAGACGACAATGACCGAGGCCAACAGAGGACGGACGGAGATATAATCAAAGAGCACAACTCATGTTTCACGCGTTGGTTCAAGCGAAGCTTCGTCGTACCCTTTACATGAGGATTCTTCCGGAAGAACAACTCATATTCGCCTTGTCACAGTAGCCGAGCACAACCTCGATGACCTATGAGGCGTCACGATATCAACGGCTACACATTCTACACCGAGGCCAAGGACATGAAGAGCGATGGTTATCGTAACTCCGGTAACGATGGAATCCTACACCGTAATGACAAGGACAGATACTACGGAAGGATCGAGGAGATCTGGAGCCGAGCTCTGTTGAGAGAAGGTCCCGATGTTCCGTGTCGATGGGCGAAGAGCGTCCTAAAAGAAGACCGGTATTTCACCACCATGGTTATACCCGGCCAAATCCAAGACCATGGGCGCAAAACGTCACCGCGAAAAATGAGCCATGGGTACTGGCTTCCAAGTTGACCAATGCTTCTTCATTACCAACCCGTCAAAGCCGGTCGTTTTGTCGTGAGGAGAGGCAAAAGGAAGATCATCGGAATGGATGGAGTAGCCAATGAGCAAGACTTCGACAAGTACGGCGACGAGGATCGAACATGACGACGATGATGAAGTAGCAGCATACACCACAAGAAGAAGCGGGACCACCCTACCTAAAGGACGTCCTTTCCACGTAAGAACTCCATTTGCGAAAAAGAAGGGCAAGAAGATTGTGAACAGATAGCTAGCTAAGATCGATTGTATTTAAATCGTAGCCTTCATTTCTCAATTGTATTTCATGGGCACTTTTGAACTATCATGAATATTTTTAAATTTCATGGACACTCGATCTCGATCTCCTCCATCTCGATCGCTATCCCACCTCGCCAGATCCGTCCCTCGCCCGCCGAAGCACCCCCAGTCCACCGGCTGCCGTCGCCGACCCCCGCACTCGATTCCCCTACTCAACCGCCACGACCCCCGCACTTCCCCACCCTCCCGCTCCACGGCATTACTGTTTGATGATATTTTTAAAAAATTATTACTGTCTTATAAAAATTATTACTGTTATGATTTAAACAAGTTTGAACATATTTAAACTCAAATAAGTATCAAACAACATTTTAAATGCATAAAAAATTGTGGAGCACAGGAATCGAACCCAGGACCTCCTGGTGTGAGAACTAGCTGTGACCAGTCAAGCTAGTAGAGGGAACTTGATGTGGATCAGGTCGTGGAAGATAACCTGTTGGCTCGGCGAAATAAAAAATACTAATGGCGCACCAGGCGAGGTGCGCCATTAGTATGGATGTACTTATGGCGCGCGAGGGTGGTGCGCCATTAGTATTGTGCCGCCCCCATCCATATTTCCTCCCCGTCCCAAACCTATCCCCTCTCTCTCCCTCGCCCTCGCCCTCGATCCCCTTCCCCTCTCCTCTCCCGACGCTGCTGCCCCGCCGCCTCGACGCCGCCCCGACGCCGCCTCGACGCCTCGGCCTTGCCTCGGCCCAGCCGCCGCCTCGGCCGCGCTACCCCGCCGCCTCGGCGCCGCCTCGGCCGCCGCCCAGCGCCACCGAGGAGCACGACACAGCGTGGCGCCTGCAGCGTGAGCTACCACCCTCCTCTTCTTCATCGACGGCGTGCCCGAGGACTACCCCGGCGAGAGGACCAAGTGAGCAGGATCTCAAGCCTAGTACTACAATTCATAGGCAAGATCTCTCTTATAGGACATATATATTGCTGCAAAATTCATAGTTCCCTCAAGGCCGCCAAGAATTACTTTTTGCAGTTCTGAATCAGTAGCATTGTGTGCGTAGCACTAGCACGTGGACTAGTTCACCATGATGTATGCCTTTGCAATTTTCTGTCTGCTATGTTTGTTATGCTGCTATTTTGCAAAATCGGTCTTTGTTCACCATTGCTAAATCGGTTTCCGTTAGCTATGTGTATGTAGCGCCTTTACTACTTTAGTAAGGAGTCGAAACCAGGATTAGCAGAGGCCCTCCTTGTGAATGGATGAACAAGCAATAATGAGCTCTGGTTAAAGCATGAGCTGCTGATGAACTCAGTTGCATAGAACATATCTGCATGTAGTAGCTAGTTAGATTTAATTAAAGGGAGCTACAAATGTGATTCATCGCCGCAGATTCTATTGATGCGGTATATGATTATTTACATTGCGGGATCAAGTCAAAATACAACCTGATTTTCAAAGCTCACTCATGTGGTAAATAGATGAGGAACAAATGATGTTGTATGTTTAGACTTGGAACAACCAGATAGCTGGGCACACTTGTAAATTTACAATAACAGACACACCATAGATATTGATTTTTCTCATTATGATCTCAAGGCTTGCGCTCACAGGTTGGTCACGGAGTTGATACTACCACGATCACCGGCTGCATGGAAGTGTTTTTGTAAGGAACTGCATGTAGGTATTGGTGCCGAGGCTGAATGTAAAGAGTTATTCAGTCTCGTGTGTTGTCTTTCCTGAAATGTTCAGATAAGTAATACACATAGAGCATCAAGAACATGTGACCCAAAGGCAAAGAAGTCAAACAAACCCAAAATTGGTTCAGTTGCAAACCATGTTACCCACATTGACCCAAAATTGGTTGAATTGCAAACCATGTGACCCAGATTGACCCAAGAATACAATGCTTGAATTGTGGCCAAACCGAGAACATGTGGCCATGTTACCCAAAATACAGTGCACCTAGTTTTCCCAATGCCTTTATTCTTACGCTTGCTCACTACTAGATGAAATGTCAACCTGCATTTTCCATTTCCGTCTCCATCTAGCCGACCCTCGTGTCGCCTCTGCTCTGCAGGTAGAGCCTGTTGGCGAGTGACCGGGACGAGGGCGACGCCGAGAGGAGGGCCACGTCGCCTCGGCTCGACTGGTGGTGCTTCAAACTCGGCCACAAAGAACATAGGTGAGTCCCCACCCCTTCTATTCTTCCTCCTCTACAGTGCAGGCTGGGTCAAATGCAATGGGAAATAAGTATCAATCTTTCTCAACTTCAAAATTTGTTTGTGGCACTAAGGTTCAAAGAAGACATCAAATCGAACACTTATTTAGCCTAGTTATTACTGTATGTACAAAGTGGCAAGATACATGCTCATTCTATTCTAGCAGCAAGTTTTCTAAATCAAACAAATCTTACTTTTTCTTTCAAGATACATACATACATACATACATACATACATACATACATACATACATACATGCTCATGAGTGAGCAATGAGTTCTTCAAGATACGGATTTTTAAATCATGAGCGAAAGGTGGACTTTCTCAAGATGCTCATGTATATATCAAATCAAAGGTCCAGAATTTGGTGCACTGCAAGATTTGCTTTTCCACTGCACTCTCTATACACCTACTAGTAACATGTACCGGTTTTACTCTTGTCGGTATTACAATCTCAAATGCAATATTACCCTCTGCAATTTCCAAATTTACATAGTACTAGTCTGTTAATACTTGTTTTGAGGGTACTTTTACTTCTTCTTTCCTGAGTTTTATTAGTGTACTTTTACTGTCCTCTATAGGTTTGCACTATGTGTTTTTGTGCCACGTCACACTTTGGGCATTAGAGGATCTTTTTGATCGTGATAGTTTCTCCCGGAGACCATTTCTCTTTTGATAAAAAGTACGGGTGGGTGGGCTCGTGTCGATGATTCCTTATAGCCCAGCAACCACACTATCTTATACCACTAGGGCAATATATCCATTCGAGGGGCGTGAGAGGACGATATGTAGGCCCATCTCGATATCCATTTCCACAATGCTCAGCTAGGGAATTTATTAGACATAAATATTAAATGTTGCAACATTTCAAACACACTGAAATATCTTTTTTGTATGCATGCAACATCATTCAAATATTTTCCCCATAGTTTGTCAAAAATAGGCTGCAAAAAATATCACTATATTTTTAAAAGACAAATGCAACAAGAAAAAAAGTCAAGACAACGTAAGATGACCAAGGCAACAAAAAGTCGAAACATCCCATGGTTTCCAGCAATTTAAAAGGAGTTCATTTGGTTCAGTTTCTATAGTGCAGTTAAGAGTATTAGTGCTTACCGTTATTGAGTAAAAAAGGAAAAGACAAGCAATGTGAAAGAATCAGATTATGTGTGGTAGAGAGAAGTTCCTTCATTTTTTCTAAGTGCAATCGCAGTACTTGTTCCTTTGTGCACCATAAGTAAAACTAGCTAATTTTATGAAAATGTATCATGTCACCGTCCTCGACTCTCTCTTTTTAAGTCCACATTACATTGGTGGCTCGGTTAACTCCTAGGGTTTTAGCGATTATGTATAAAAAACATTCTGATCCAAGATTGCTTGTAGTGGTTTGTCCAAAATGTTGAATGATACCGCTTGGAGATGCATATATTGTTTCACCTCTTCACATGACAATGTATTTTCCATGTTGTGATGGAGGCCTTTTTGCCTTGTCCACCGAGAGGCCCTTGAGTTTGCTGGAATGTCGATTAACTTCCGCTCCAAAGAATTGGGTACTCCATATGTCCTATTTTCAGCAAAGGTCATGCTGAAATTTTCCGTGAATTTTAGCATGACTTTGCTAAAAATAGGACATATGGGGTACTTGTGACTAATGCATGGGCCGGGGTACTTGTGACTAATGATGAAAGCTTAGGCTTTTAGGGTGCCTCGGCGTCGAAAAACCCTCAATGATAAAAGCTTAGCTTTTAGGATGCCTCGGTGTCGACAAACCCTAAATGATGAGACCACGATCTTGTTCCTTGACAATAACCAACTTTTTGACCAAATTTTATTCCTATTTAGAGAGAAACATGGCCAACAACGATGAGGCCGGGGGTTCGGGCGGCAAGGCATTCTGTGAGCTGTCCCAGGAGATGGAGGAACAACCTCACTTGTATGAGGACGCCGCCTTCCCCACCGATCCTGTGACCACTGAGGGTCCCGCCGCGGCTGACCCCACTGATGCCCCCACTGCTGGTGCCGCCGAGGATGCCACCATCGATGATGGCGGCGCGCGCAGATGGCATCCAACCGAAGAGGCAACGGAAGGACCGGCGCCGACCGTGCTCCGCACCCTCAAGGAGGAAGTTATCAAGTGGACTCGACGGGAATCCAACGGCGCCCGAACGAATAGTCAAGGGTACTCGCTTCAGCTCGGGTGCATTCTCCGGAGCACCGTGTCGATCAACACCGAGAACCTAAGGCATCCTGACCGAGGGAATTTCGCAACCTCCTCTTCACGAAGCTGCACGAACGATACAAGTTCCCGCTGAATTTGAAAACACAAGCCTCAAAGGGAATAAAGTGAACAATGCTGCCCTCACGAAGATGAGCAAGGCCCCGCCTACTTGGAAAAGCAATGTGAAGAGAATGATCGATAAAGGTGAGAGTTATGAGAAGATCAAGGAGAAAAATCCTTCGATCACCGAAGATGACTACAACGACTTCAAGATCAATTGCTCGAGCACAGCTAACTCCAAATCAATTGCGTTGGTGAAAGAAATGTGTGATATGATCTTATGGGAACACACTCTAGGTCCCGTCGGTTACTGAGTGGCGGAGCCTATATGGGACAAGGAGGAGGCGGACTCGTGCCGAGCAAGGCCTACCGCCTCTTCGATAAATACGGTGACAAGCGGACCAGGAACTTTGTCGTGGGCCCGGTACAAGAAGGACCCGAAAACAAAGGAGCTTACCACGGATCCGAAGACCAGGGCGCTTGAGCTTGTTCTGGTAAGGAATACACACCCGCGTAATTAGCTCCATATGGTTGCATTCTAATTAATGAAGCCAAATTTCTAAATGGTTCACATTCCTACCGCAGCGCATCGAAAGCAGTAGCGCTGGGTCGACTAAGAGCAACCCTTGGGACACCACTCTAAATAGGGCGTTGAATGTAATGAAGAACAAGGATAAGCTTAGTAAGCCGGCGTCACCGGTCGTGGTGGCGGCAAAGGCTTGTCGACAAAATGGTCGTCATACTATAACACCTGGTGGGCGAAAGGAGAAAAAGACCAGCTCGGAAAGCCAGCGCCGCGAGGTTCAAGAACTCAAGGCACAGGTGGCGCGGATTCCGGAGATTGTCCAAGAGCAAGTGCAACAACAACTCGGAGCGACGATCACCGCCATTGTGCCTAGCTTGATCGAGGGGTTGACTGCGTGGATTGCGGGCGGCCAACTGGGCCGCCCCGATTCCTAGCCTCACGGCCAGCAACTCGCTGAACGCGATGGCGGGGCCATTGGTGTCTCCGGCGGAGGCGGCATTGGTGTCTCCGACGCCAGCACGGGAGCTTAATGCACCCGGGTGTACGCCGGCCGCCACCTCTGCAGCAAACGGCCCCTCCGTCAACTGCACGCCCGCCATTGGCGGTGCCTCGACATTAGCCGAGCTCGACGCCATCATCACGGTAACTAATTAAGCCTCTCTCGGCCGAGGACTTCATCTCCTTGCCTTTGACTGGGCATCCCTGACGCCCTACATGTTTTCGCAGGGCGCCGCCCGACGTTCGTGCACTCTCACGCACTTCGTGAACAACGAGTTGGTCGATGTCGCCAAGGGCAAAATCGTTCAACCGGCAACCCTTGTTCCACGGTACCCAGATGCCACCCAACTTGTTTAGGGTTCAACTGGTTCGGTGCTGCCAGACTGCGACGAGTTGTTACCTCCGATTTGACCCGTCGGGGCGGCGATGATGACGTGATGACCCTCGGGCCGCTTGAGCTGGCCCTGCTTTGGCCGAAGAGCCAGATTCGTTTGGGGCGGGGACACCACCCCAAAGACAACACCGCCGGTCGTGTCGGCGCCAAGTCGGCCCATGGCAAGACCGCCATAGCGGTGCGGACATCCCTATGCCATCGATCCAAACATGCATATGGCACAGATCGTAACGACGATGACGACGATACATTTGGCAACATCGATCAATGCTTTGCCGATCATGGGTACGGTGGCGACTTCATGGGGCCTCCTTCTCAAGAACCCAACCCAACAAAAGACGTCGCGATCTAGCTGGTACCGCTGGAGAAGCCAAGTTGCAACAGCGCCGTCGCCATTCAACTATCGAGACGCCCAATGCCGACTTCACCGAGCCTCGAGATAGGCAAGGTGCGAAATATTATCAGCCCCAACACACTCAAGAAGGCGGTCTGTGAGCGAACTCGGTCCCATTACAGGAGAAGAAGAAGGCACGCAAAGAAAGACTAACAAGGGTGCGGGCCAGCCGACACCGAGTACGATCTCAGGCTCGTGGACGGGCCACCTTCACCGAGGATATCTCGAGGAGGGTGCATGTGGCGGGTAGGGCGATGCTACCGACAAATATGCTCAATGCTGCAACCGGTGCTATGCGGAGTCTGCATGATGTTGTTCTTTCTTTGGAGAAGCGGCGTCTCGAGAGAAGGATGTGGCATACCCGGTTTTCGCGGCCAAGGTGCCAGAGGGCAAGGACTTTGTGGATAACTCCATCGGGCGTATGATCGTCCTGCGGTTTGATGACATCCACGCTATGTTGAACCTTCATCCGCTGCACTACACCTTCGTTCGGCTATTTTATTTGAGTATGGAGATGCGGATCATTCGCGACAAGACCCGGGCATCGTGATAGTCGACCCCTTCTACATGCGTGCCAAGATCTTGGGCAGCGCTGGGACCGCAAGTCGCGAGTTCTTACCTCGAAGGCGTCATTCGGCAAACCAAGATAAGGATAACTTCCTCGTGCCTTACTTTCCCGAGTAAGTCCTCCTCAACCGCCGGTAACATATGAATTCTTAGATTTCGATCGTTTTCTTTTAACATTCCGTGTTTTCTGCGGTGACACACATTGCACGCTCATCCTCCTAAGCCCCAAATATTCCATGGCCATGTATTTCGACCCGGACCGTCGATCGAACGTAGACTACACAAATGTCAAGAAGGTTCTTGATGATGTTCTCCCGGCTCGCCAAATCTGGAGGCACCTTCACCGAGGCCTATTCGTAATACGGCAAGCACGTGTTCTCCCACAATACGACGTTACTGCGTCAAGCAGCTACTGGCGGTTAGAAGGGTGCCTACTACGCCATCCATCACATGCGGGCGATCGTGCGGGACCATCATCAACTTCGCTACCGAGTAAACTCAAAGATTCGCCGCGGCGTGTCGGCAATCCAGGACGCGGACATCGCACAAGAATTCTTTCGCATCCAAATGGAGTTTGCGGAAATCATCCATCAAGATGTCCTTCGTACCTCGTGGCAGTTCTACCTCGTAAATCAACCGTCCAACGGTGACATCGACACAATGCTACAAATGCAGTCGACAACACCCGTTATTTCATGACTCCCACGGTAGACGGCGGCTTCATCCACGCCTCCAGTCCCTTGAGTCGAGTCGAAGCGGTGATGTCAGTGTCTAGTTCTCAAACATCGATTGGCTCATGTTGTAATTAAACTTTAATGAACTTGTAGTATGTCTCTTTGGTTTCGAGAGTCGCTCAACTTAGATGTAATCGATGCTATCAATGTCTTGCTTTTCTCTTCCGATCGCTCATTGCATACTTATATATTGCTTATGTATTGTCTGTGAATTGGTACTAACGTTTACGTTTGGCTAGTGCATAGCGATGCCGTCGTATGTCGTGTACAAGGGTAAGGTTCCCGAGTCTCTGACGACGGGAGGAGTGTCGAGACAGGTTCACCGATTCAGCGGTAACAGTTACAAAGGATACACCACTAGGGCCGAGGCGAATCTAGATACGCCCGCTATCTAACGGGAGAGGGGAGGGAGCGTTGGAGGAACCGGATGAAGACAAGTTTCATCGTGATGATGCTCATCGTGATGACCGCAGCTCTCTTCTATGTGATGGTAGTTTAGATGATCGATATCGACTTGTAATGTGAAGACAAACTCGCTACTCGCGGTCTCGAGACTTGTAATATAATGTTCTATCTTTGTTCGGTCTTTTCAATTCGGAGACTAATATGATGAATTGTATTCGGAGACTGATATGATGATTATTCAGAGACTAATCTTCTATTGTATTCGATGAATCTGTTGTTGATGTGTGTTGTCTATATTTTGTCCAATTATACATTTTGTAACCTGTGCAGAAAACAGAAAAATAAAAAATAAAAAAACCTAATATTCATAAATGGCGCATCACATCACAGTGCGCCATTAGTATGCCAAAGGATACTAATGGCGCATCATTAAACAGTGCGCCATTAGTATGCCGAAGTTACTAATGGCGCATCTTGTTGTTGTGCGCCATTAGTATGCCAAAGCACCGGGGTATACATGGCCCCCAGGGAGGCATACTAATGGCGCACTGTTGTATATACTAATGGCGCATCTGAGGTCCGCCATTAGTATACCAGATACTAATGACACACCAGTGGTGCGCCATTAGTAAAATATACTAATGGCATGGCACTAATGGCGCACCACTAATGCGCCATTAATGGCCAAATTAGGTGCGCCATTAGTAGGCCTTTTCCTAGTAGTGACGGTGGCTTTGCCACAAATACGATGTCAACTACATGATCATGCAATGGCAATATGACAAAAGTAATGTATGTCATAATAATGATGATGAAAGTTGCATGGCAATATATCTCGGAATGGCTATGGAAATGCCATGATAGGTAGGTATGCTGGCTGTTTTGAGGAAGATATAAGGAGTTTTATGTGTGAAAGAGCGTATCATATCACGGGGTTTGGATGCACCGGCGAAGTTTGCACCAACTCTCAAGGTGAGAAAGGGCAATGCACGGTACCGAAGAGGCTAGCAAATGCGAAAAGGTAAAAGTGCATATAATCCATCGACTCAACATTAGTCAAAAGAACTCATATACTTATTGCAAAAATTTAGAAGCCATCAAAAATCAAGTACCACGCGCAATGCTCCTAGGGGGATAGATTGGTAGGAAAAGACCATCGCTCGTCCCCGACCGCCACTCATAAGGATGCACAAGCCGTGTACACTTCATGTTTCAAATTTGTTACACAACTTTACCCATACGTGCATGCTACGGGACTTGCAAACTTCAACACAAGTATTTCTCAAATTCACAATTATCAACTAGCATGACTATGATATTATTACCTCCATATCTCAAAACAATTATTAAGCATTAAATTTATCTTAGTATTCAATTCACTCAAAAGAAAGTTTCACATATCTTGAACACAAAGTATATTAACATTAAGCAAATTACCATGCTATTAACGACTCTCAAAATAATCTAAGTGAAGCATGAGAGATCAAGTTTCTTTAAAAAATCCACCACCATGCTCTAAAAGATCTAAGTGAAGCACTAGAGCAAAAATTATCACGCTCAAAAGATATAAGTGAAGCACTATGAGCAAAACTATCAAGCTCAAAAGATATAAGTGAAACACATAGAGTATTCTAACAAATTCCAAATCATGTATGGCTCTCTCAAAAGGTGTGTACAGAAAGTATGATTGTGGTAAACTAAAAAGCAAAGACTCAAATAATACAAGACGCTCCAAGCAAAACACATATCATGTTGGTGAATAAAAATATAGCTCCAAGTAAATTACCGATGAAAGTAGACGGAAGAGGGGACGCCTTCCGGGGCATCCCCAAGCTTTGACTTTTTGGTGTCCTTGGATTATCTTGGGGTTCCATGGGCATCCACAAGCTTAGGCTCTTGCCACTCCTTGTTCCATAATCCATCAAAAGAATTCACCCAAAACTTGAAAACTTCACAACACAAAACTCAATAGAAATCTCGTGAGCTCCGTTAGAGAAAGAAAACAAAAGACTACTTTAAGGTACTGTAATGAACTCATTATTTATTTATATTGGTGTTAAACCTACTGTATTCCAACTTCTCTATGGATTATAAACTATTTTACTAGCCATAGATTCATCAAAATAAGCAAACAACACACGCAAAACAGAATCTGTCAAAAACAGAACAGTCTGTAGTAATCTGTAACTAACGTAAACTTCTGGAACCCAAAAAATTCTACCAAAATTATAAGACCTGGAAAATTTGTTTATTGATCAGCAGCAATTGGAATCACTATTTTATCACGTTCTTGTGTTTTTGAAAAATTCCGGCACTGAGCGCAAAGATTCTGGAAATTACAGCAAGATCAAATAACTATCTCCCAAGAAGATCTAATAGGTTTAACTTGGCACAAACACTAATTAAAAGATAAAACCAAATCTAAACGGAGGCTAGATGGATTATTTATTCCTAAACAGAAGCAAAAACAAAAAACTAAAAATAAAATTGGGTTGCCTCCCAACAAGCGCTATCGTTTAACGCCCCTAGCTAGGCATTGAGATTCAATGATGCTCACAAGAAAGACAAGAATTGAGGCACAAAGAGAGCATCATAAAACATGTGACAAACACATTTAAAACTAACATACTTCCTATGCATAGGCATATTATGGGCAAACAAATTATCGTAGCAAGCAAAAACTAGCATATGCAAGGAAGCGGAAAGGAACAATAGCAATCTTAACATAATGAGAGGTAATTTAGTAACATGAAAATTTCTATAACCATATTTTCCTCTCTCATAATAATTACATGTAGGATCATAAAAAAATTCAACAATATAGCTATCACATAACATATTCTCAACACGATCCACATGCATGTGAAGTTGACACTCTTCCGAAATAGTGGGATTAATATTAACTAAAGTCATGACCTCTCCAAACCCACTTTTATCAAAAACTTCATAAGATTGAACATTATCCAAATATGTGGGATCTAAAGTTGACACTCTTCCAAATCCACTTTCAATATTATTGCAAACACTATTATCAATCTCATATTCATCATGGGGATTAAATAAATTTTCAAGATCATAAGAAGAATCACCTCAATCATGATCATTGCAACAAGTAGAGGACATAGCAAAACTAGCATCCCCAAGCTTAGGGTTTTGCATATTTTTAGCACAATTGATATCAATAGAATTTATAGTAAAATCATTGCGATCATGCTTTTTATTCAAAGATCTATCGTGAATCGCTTCATAAAGTACTTCATCACAATTTTTAGATTCACGAATTTCAGGCAAAACCTCATAAAGATAATCTAGTGCACTCAATTCACTAGCAATAGGTTCATCATAATTGGATCTCTTAAAGAGATTAGCAAGTGGATGAGGATCCATAAAATTTTAGTGCGAAGATGCAAGCAAAAGAAGGCACATGGTAACACAAGATTGAGCGGAGGATGGGCGAATAAAACGGCAAGGGTGAAGTGGGGGAGAGGAAAACGAGAGGCAAATGAAAAATAATGTAATGCGAGAGATAGGGATTGTGATGGGTACTTGGTATGTTGACTTTTGCGTAGACCTCCCCTGCAACGGCGGCAGAAATGGCTCGTTGTCGGGAGTCAAATCTTGACTTGTCTTCGCGTAAGCCTCCCAGGCAACAGCGCCAGAAATCCTTCTTGCTACGTCTTGAGCTTGCGTTGGTTTTCCCCGAAGAGGAGAGGATGATGCAACACAGTAGCGTAAGTATTTCCCTCAGTTTTTGAGAACCAAGGTATCAATCCAGTAGGAGGCCACATGCAAATCCCTCGTATCTGCACAAAACGATAGCTACTCGCAACCAACGCGATTAGGGGTTGTCAATCCCTTCACGGTCACTTACGAGAGTGAGATCTGATAGAGATAATATTTTTGGTATTTTTGGTATAAAGATGCAAAGTAAAAAGTAAAAAGCAAAGCTAGTAAATAAAGTGATGGAGATTGATATGATGAGAATAGACCCGGGGGCCATAGGTTTCACTAGTGGCTTCTCTCAAGAGCATAGATATTCTATGGTGGGTGAACAAATTACTGTTGAGCAATTGATAGAATTGAGCATAATTATGAGGTTATCTTGGTATGATCATGTATATAGGCATCACGTCCGAGACAAGTAGATCGAAACGATTCTGCATCTACTACTATTACTCCACTCACCGACCACTATCCAGCATGCATCTAGAGTATTAAGTTAAAAACAGAGTAACACCTTAAGCAAGATGAAATTATGTAGAGGAATAAATTCATGCAATATGATAAATACCCCATCTTGTTATCCTCGATGGCAACAATACAATACGTGCCTTGCAACCCTTTACATCCTTTGGGTAAGGACACCGCAAGATTGAACCCAAAGCTAAACACTTCTCCCATTGCAAGAACTACCAATCTAGTTGGCCAAACCAAACATATAATTCGAAGAGACTTGCAAAGATAACTCAATCATACATAAAAGAATTCAGAGAAGATTCAAATACTATTCATAGATAAGCTGGATCGTAAACCCACAATTCATCGGTCTCAATAAACACACCGCAAAAAGAAGATTACATCGAATAGATCTCCACGAGAGAGGGGGAGAACATTGTATTGAGATCCAAAAAGAGAGAAGAAGTGATCTAGCTACTAGCTATGGACCCGAAGGTCTGAAGTAAACTACTCACACTTCATCGGAGGGGCTATGGTGTTGATGTAGAAGCCCTTCATGGTGGATGCCCCCTCCCGTGAGCTCCTAACAGGCCCCAAGATGGGATCTCGTGGATACTGTGAAGGTACGGCGGTGGAATTAGGTTTTTGGCTCCTCCTCTGATCGTTTGGGGATACGTAGGTATATATAGGAGGAAGGAGTACGTCGGTGGAGCGTCAGGGGGCTCACGAGGTAGGGGGGCGCGCCCGGGGGGGGGCCTCCACCCTCGTGACCGCCTCTAGCACTTCTTGGAGTAGGGTCCAAATCTCGCGGATCACGTTCGGTGAGAAGATCACGTTCCCGAAGGTTTCATTCCGTTTCTTCGAAACACTGAAATAGGCAAAAAACAGCAATTCTGGGTTGGGCCTCCGGTTAATAGGTTAGTCCCAAAAGTAATATAAAATTGGAAAATAAAGCCCAATATAGTCCAAAACAGTAGATAAAGTAGCATGGAGCAATCAAAAATTATAGATACGTTGGAGACGTATCACACAACAGGGATCCGGCCTCCAGACTGTCTTTCGCCGCCTCAGATCTTCTTCCCCGCCGCCGGCAGCCATGACAACTGCATTACCATCATCAACCGAGCAGATGACCTCGAGGACTACACGGGTCCGCAAGAGAGGTCGCACTCTTTCGTGTCTGCTTACGTTATGCATCGCTTAATATTACATGCTACTTTATCGTCCTGTTCACCGATTAGACTCTGAGTTAGCTCCAAACTAATGGTCAAACTTGAGTTTTTAAATGGTTGTGGGGCACATATCGGGGCCGCAATCAATAGTATCTATCTACTATCTGGTTAATCTCTGGTGTCTACTATGAGTTTCATGTTGGGTGGGAAACAAGTAAAGAAGCCATTATCTGTATTTTTTAACTGAAGCCATTATCTCCCTGCTATCATTGGTTTTGAGTCTATCCACAGGCTGCTACCATCACTCTGGATTTCTGCATGCACTCCTTACATAATCTCACTATGTTTTATTCCTATGCATGTCAGTTATTGTACAAAATGGAGCTGAACATGTAGAGAAAAAGAGACGAGCCTTGCGTGGCAATAAAATTTCATGTAGACATCGCTCAATGTTAGGCGCAAAGGCAGCCCCCTCCACCCATTTCGGATTGTAATCAAGAGGAAGATATCTGCTCGAGGGGATTCGTATGAGAAGACCACTCCTATTTACCCCCGAAGTTCTTCGCTCTAACTTGGCATCTGATGTTGGTTATATCATGCATATGGTGCCTTGCATTGCTTACTTTATACATCAAATATGTCAACTGCTTAGTTTAGACATGCTTTGTGTGAATGCCATCTGTTTAGTTTATTCATCGTTTATGTGAATTATGCAACGCCATCTTGTTTAGCGAGGCATCATATATGTGAATTTTGCAATGCCATCCTGCTTAGCCAGTCATATTATATGTGAATTATATTAGGCCATCCTTTTTTTGTTACGTATTAAATTTGTCAACAATGTTAGTACATTCAACTACTCTTCGTGTGCATCTGCCATTTGACACGGTGATGGAAAATTCTGGAGTGAAAACAAGGCCTTCAGAGCAGACTATGCTATCTGACGAAGCGCATATCTCGCTGGTTATGGATAGCTCCTCAGAGGAGGATTCAGAGACAGATGACCGGTCCTATCTCCCCCCCGAGGTGTATGCTCTAACTTGGCAGGGTTGTGTTGCTCATATCATGCGTATGGTGTCTTACATTGCTATGTCATTTGATTAGTTTAGACATGCTTTGTGTGAATGCCACCTGTTTAGTGTCTAATTACCATATATGTGAATTATGCATTGCCATCTTGTTGCAAGACATTATATATGTGAATTATGCAATGCTATCTTGTTGCAAAGGCATTATATATGTGAATTATGCAATGCCCTGCTGTTGAGCCAATCATCATGTATGTGAATTATATCATGCTATCATTTTTTGTATTACGTGTTCCATTTGTCGACAACGTTTGTATATTCAACTACTCTTCCGTGCATCAGCCATTTGAAGCGGTGATGGAAGTATCTGGAGTGAAAACAAGATATTTAGAGCAGACAATGCTACCTCAAGCAGACATCTTCTTTGGAATCTGAGAGAGCTCCTCGGAGGAGGATTCGAGGCCGATGACCAGTCCTATTTCCCCACAGGTCTATGCTCAAACTTGGCAGGGTTATATTAGCCATGTCATGCATGTTGTCTTCCATTGCTTAGTTTTTACATCATATATGGATTGCCATCTGCTTACTTGCTTACTATATAAATCATATATTTGAATTATATCATGCCATCATGTTTACATACACAACATCTATCTAAATTATGGCATGACAACCCATTTAATAAAGACATCATATAGTTATATCATCTCATCCTGTTTAGTGTTTACAGTCATCATATTTTCAATTATGTCATTCTATCCGGGAATTATATCATGCTATCATGTTTCCATAGGCGGCATGTATGTGAATTATGGCATGCCAACCTATTTAATAAACACATTATATAGTTATATCATGTCATCTTGTTTACATAGTCATCATATTTTGAACTATGTCTTTCCATCTTTTTAGTTAGCCATCATAATGTGAAGTTGTGTCATGCTATCCTGTTTAGTTAGCCATCATATATGTGAAATTTGTGTCATGCTATCCTGTTTGGTTAGACAACATAAATGTGAATTATTTCATGCCCTCTTTTATTCCCCACTATCCATTGCACACATCTATCATACAATGTCTGTACATTCAATTACTTTTCTTGTTTATCAGCCATTTGAGTTGGAGAGGGTGATAGCGGTATCTAAAGGGAGTAACAACACGGTCTTCAGAAAAGATAGTGCTACCAGTTGATGCAGATAGAACCACAGTTGTACTTGCCCAAGAACCAGCCCCACCACACATAACCCAGACTCTCGCAGATTGTACCCCTACCCAGTTGGATAGAGAACCAGCTACACCCCTTCTAACCCCAACTGTCGTGGTTTTGTCACGGCAGATGTCCTAGAGAAAGGACTTATTCGTGGAGCCATCGCGACGGGTTAGCTTAAAGGGGTTAAAGCGGACAAGGGGCCTTGAAGAGTTTATACTGGTTCGGCCCCTTGCGGTGAAGGTAAAAGCCTACGATCCAGTTGTTGTGGGATTGCTTGGGTTTCGATGACCAGGGAGTGAATACGCTTTGCCTGGGTCTCGAGTTGTTGTCTGTTCTCCCTCAACCGCCGCCGGTTCGTCCCCTTATATACATGGGTTGATGCCCGTCGGTTTACAGGGTTCCGAGGCCGGCTCATAAATGTGTCCGGCCCGGACTCTACTTATTTCTGCCTTATAATACAAGCTTACATATCAAGGTCGGTTTATGACTACAGGCCTTGATCCGTCTTTGGGCCCCGGGCCTTCATAAAGTGCCATCATCTCTGTCTTCATGGGCTTCAAGTATAATAATTCCTTATAGGGATAACCCGGCCTCTCCTGGCCGGTTTACGCCCAGTAGTAATATCACCAACATTAGGCCCCAGATTGATTTGAACTGGTTCATGTCAATCCTCAATACTTGAGAAAATTTCTTCTTCAACACTTTCGCATAGTCTTGTAAAACTGCCATGACATCATCTTCCAGAATCATGATAAGCCGCCATGACATCATCTGATATTAAAAATTGCATAAAGCTCTCCCTTATTAATGAGCCTCCGACAATCGAGGCAACAGAGCTGTCACATATCCCATTTTTTGGGCTCCTTGATTCTCGCACCTGCCACTTATCCATTCACCTTATAAATAAGGCCGAGGGGTCCTTTTCACTTTCCCCCCCCCCCCCCCCGTGGCACTTTGCATCGTCTTCTTCCTCGTGCCGACCGACCTTCGAGCTCTGTCGCCGCCGTCGATCTTCGCATCTGCCTCAACAAACTGCCGCTGCATCAACCTGACCGCACCAGAGAAACGCAGCGATCCTCCGCTGCTTCCTCGGCATCAGTAAGTTCCTCTTGTCCTCACTCTAGATCCACCATTAGGGTTCAGTGTTCATCAGAGTTTACTGAAGCTCCGACGCCGTTCTTCCCTGTTCTTCTTAGTAGCACAAACAGTTAGTTTAGGTCTGATACTTCTTGCGCGACCGTGGCCATGATCCCTCCTTTCCTGGTTGGAACATCTCCTTTACATAAATACTCATCTGAGCTTGACGAACTTGTTCAAGCACTGGAAATTAGGTCTGAATATTTTCTAGTTTTCTGTCATACCGCAGATCTGAAATTTATCACATCAATCTGCGAAACTTGTTTTTCCTTCACTTAAGTACTTTAGATTTGTACCTTTTATACCAATATAGGCGGTTTAGCTTTGAAAAAAATGCTAATCTGATAGGTACCATTAGTCCCCTCTTAAACCGCCGAATCATTTATCTTTGCACCTGCTCCATCGTAAGATTCCAGTTTAGCAATATCAGACTCCGGTTCAGTAATGTCATATTCCGGTTTAACAATATGCGTACACCTCTGCTTAACTTGCATCGCCTTATACCTGTTCTGTATAAATCTTAAACATGAATAACTATGTTTCAGTTTCCCTTCAGATGGCCAAACAAGTCTATGAATGCAACTGGGTCCCTTCTCGGGTCACTGAAGATCAGTTAAATAGATGTGTCGCAACTGGCGCTTGAGCCAAGAAGGAGGTTATCCACTGGAGGGCCCCTGGCCTGGAAAATCCTCCTAAACCCAAGGACGGAGAGGTAGTCGTTTTTGTTGACCATCTAGGTCGAGGATTTAGCCCTCCCGGTTCAAAATTCTTCTGAGATGTGCTTCCCAGTTTTCGACTTCATCCTCAAGACATCGGTCCAAACTCTATGACCAACATCTGCCATTTCCAAGTCTTTTGTGAAGCTTATCTACAAGAGGAACCCACCGTTGAATTGTTTAGGGATTTCTTCCACTTAAGCCGTCGCACAGAGTTCACAGATGGACCCAATACCGAGCTTGGCGGAATGGCGGTTCAGAAAAGGAAGGAAGTCAGCTTCCCTCATGCCAAGCTTCACAGTCACCCCAAGGAGTGGAACCAGACTTGGTTCTATTGCAAAGACACATCTCCAACTGATGAAAACCCTTTGCCGGGTTAACGCCCTCACCGTCTTAGCAATACACATCCCTTTCCTCAGAGGTTAACTGCAAAGGAAAGGGCTAACTATGCCCCACAACTATCAAATCTTAGAGCATTTATGGCGAACGGTTTGATAGGTGTTGACTTTGCTCGTTGTTGGATAAGCTGGAGCATTCTGCCCTTAAGCCGGCGCCCCGGTTTGATGTGTGAATACACAGGGAGTTTGACCGACCCTCAATGACACATTGATATCCAGCTTACAGATGCTGAAGTTACTGAGGCTGTGAAGAAGATGCTGAATGAACCGGAGGCTGTCTGTAGCCAGACCGTATTAAGTCCTTTCTGTGTTTCCAAGAAACCTCCAAAGGTAAGGGTCATATGACTTGCGTTTTGTTTTAACTTGCTTCTTTCAAATATTCTATGAAAATCTTGTCCATCTATGTCAGGGCGATGATCCATTCTGGAAGAAAAAACCACAAGATAAACCGGCAAAGCCACTTCGCCCGAAGACCAAGGTTGTTAAAAAACCTACGAAGAAAAGGACCACCGCGTCTTCCGAACCAAATGCAGATGCCGATGAGGCTAATCCGGACTCAGAGGTAGAACTTGACTCTCTTGGTTCATTTTTCATACATCTCATTGACAATGACTATTATCAGGACGACGCTGACAGCAGTCAAGCTGATGACGTTGAGGTAATTATTCTTTCCTCCGATTCAGATCCTCTGCCAACATAAAAAATCTGTCGAGCAAACCAGAAAGTAAAATTTTCTCACCCCCTTGCTTACTTGGACCCAAACTTTCTTTTGGAGACGCAGCAACACGAAGCTTCGCCCGCACAACCGCAATGACGGCGGTAGTTACCTCCGCCGGTTTACCGAACACTCCGGTTCGGAAACGCCGACCAGAGGTCTCTTATACTCTTGATACTTCTTGCACCAAGGCGGGTTGTTTCCGGCATCCTCTTAATCCGTCTGATTCAAATTATCAGGGAACACCTCACTCATCCTGTGGCGAGTCAACAGCCACACAGCTTCCACCCCTCAAGACAGTTCCTGGGTGAGCTATGCACTTGATTTTATCCTTGATGTGTTATTTTTGCATACTGTATTGATCTTCATGTTTATTTTTCTCAGTGCCAAGCCTAGACCCAGCAAGAAGGCTCGGTTAAACAAACCGACTGACGATAATGTGGCTGTTGAACCGGAGAAGACTCCAGATCCGAAAGAAACCGATGCTGATGCCATGCTTAATGATCCACCGCCTCAAGACCATGACTTGTTTGCTGAACAAGTAGAAATTGACACCACAAGCCAGGCTGACAAACCGACCAGCCCGGTCCGACCTGATGATAAATTGGCCAGTCCAGCTAAGGCTACTGATAAACCGCCAACTCTAATGAAGGCTGCTGATGATAAAGAGGATGATGTTATGATTACCGGCGTCAGCCACACTGCTCCTGGCAACCGGGTCGCTTTATCCAAACATAGCGCCAATTATGAACTTTCTACTATGGGCAAAGGCAAATGGAGCACCGATTTGTCCAGCTACGCCCATCTCAACGCCCAAGATATTCACTCTGGCTTCTTGAACCGTCTGTACACCAGTCGGGATTATGAAGCCGGTTTAGTAAATCTGATGAAGGAGTGATATGAGGTAACCACACAACTATTTATCTTATGTCCAATTTCAAATATAAACTCCAGTAGCCCCCAAGTGACGGTTTATGATGTCAATCCAAACCGGGACTTAGTAATAACTTAACTTTGCATGTTTAGCCTCCAGGGACGGGTTATCACTTTAAGATGAACCGGTATTTTAAAATTGCAATACTGTATCTTTCACTGATGTAGCCCCCAAGGGTCGGTTTAACTTTTTAAAGATGAACCGGATCAGAGAAGAATTCCATACCAAGATTTTGAGCAAACATACATTAGCCCCCAAGTGCCAAGAGTAATACTTGTATTGTGCTTGGGACTTGTAGAAATTTCTGAGAACAAGCAAATATGCATTAGCCCCCAAGTATCAGGTGCATAACTTGTTATGTATTTGGTACTTCAAATATGTATCGTCAATCTCATAATATGTCTGTTTCTCACAGGCTGAGCACAAAAAAAAAATTCTCAAACCGCCGATCTGCAAGAAAACATCAAATCCCATCAAGCCGAAACCTCCAAGGCAAAGGATGAGCTGACCAGCGCTTTAGCCGCCATGGAAAAATTTAAGGAAAGTTTCAACAAGGAGCGGGCAGATTGGGAGACTGAAAAATCCGCTTTGCAAAAAAGAGCCGAGGACGCCAAAGCAGCTCTTAAACCGGTAGTAGATGAACTGACTGGCGTAAAACGGCAGATACATGCCATGACGGCTGCTGTATTTGGTAAACATCCTTGCCTCATATTTTCAACTTAGCATCTCATACGAAGCCGGTTTACTGATGCTTGTAATTATGCAGGGACTCGCATTGGTCATCTGGGCTCTGACGTAACGAAGAAGCTGAAGGCTTCCTATACTCTTATAGAGCAGTTATATACCGGCGTGCAACGGATTATTTGCACTGCTTCGCACAACAAAATGCCACCAACTTTAATCAAGGAGACCCTAGAAAGGTTGTCAATGTTGCCTGCCCGGGTAGAAGAGTTAAAGAGATCTGCTGCAAGAGCTGGTGCTCGACCGCTTAACCCGCAAAAGCATGGGTGCCCGATCTTGATCTAGAAGATGTCAGCAAAGGCTATCCAAGCTTGAAAGAAGACGGATCAGAATTTGGCAATGAGGACCTTCGAGCCATAAACCGGGATCGACTGGAGCACACCTCATCCCGCCAATTCGTAAGCACACCTATGCCCCTGACATTGAACCGTCAACCCTTATAAGCGACGAAGCTATGTTCCAAGCCCTAACTGGGATCGACTGGACAACTATTGACTTCCAGCCGCTGGGTAGAGGCAAAGAGGATGAACCGGTGCAAGATGATCCGCAGCCGTCAGGTCAAGCTGGAGACGAATCATGATCCGGAGGCCGGTTTAGTCTTCCACGTGCTGCAATGCTTATTGAGAAAACGATTACCCTTTTGGGCACTGAAACACCTTGTAATAGGATAGTTAAAACACTTGGTATGTTATGCCTTCATGCATATTTATTTGTGCCTGACACTTGTTAATCCGCCATGCTTAAGACATATTATATTCATAATCCGTAGCGATCTATCTACACACAAAAAGTTGATAGTGTCCTGGCGGTTTACCGCCGGACGGGTCATGATGCCCAGATATATAGCCAGGGTTTATAACCAAGGCTGTAAAAAGATAATCAAATATGAAAATAATTGATACCTGTGACCTTGAATCACAACGTTGGCTGACCAACATTGGTAGTGAGGGCGATAACCCCAATCTTGAGTAATGATAACTCCTTTCATACTGTGCCGGTTTATGATAAAACTGTGCCAGGTTTGTGATAAACACCAGTTTATTCAATGCTGGCGACTTAGAGTCGAAACCAGACCGGGTTAAGAAACTCCGGGTTATAAGTGATTACGTAATGACAACTTGTAGTTGACAGCCTAGCCGGGTTGATGAACACCGGTTTATCAAAAAACATCATAAGTCTTATCAAGAGAAAGAAAAACTTGGCAAAAAAGAAAATGAAAATGTGTAGTTGAGGCTTTTCACGGGCTGCCAGGCCCCAAATTCGAGGATTTTCATGGGCTGCCAGGCCACTGAGTTAAACCATTTTGCGAAGCCTTTTAAGATGGTCCTCAATCCTTAACCAATCATCGTTTTAACTTGACAAGTTCAGGGTCTTATCAGATTAACTTGTCAAAGTTCGACGGGTCATACCAGGTTTACCTGGGCGGAGTGACTTACTTAAAAAGGCAGGCTAACCCGGGGTTTTAGGTGTATACACCAGGCTTCCAAGCCGTGGCTTGATAGCCTATTACAAGTGTAGATTCTTTGTTCATTGCGACAACAAAGAATCCCCAAGTAACATTTTGAGCTGTGCTCAGTGGGTGCCTATGTTTGAGTTGTTCTTTTGCAACACTCTCTTTGGCCCCGGAGTAATTTGGCGTTAAGCCGATCAAGAGGTGTGACTATGGTTCGAATACGACCAAGCCCCCAAGTGATTTTTCTGGTGGCCTTGCGCCAATCAAGAGGCGTAGCTTTAGTTGAAGTACAACCAAGCCCCCAAGTGATTTTATAAAGATTTGATAAGCTGAATCAAGGGGTAAACCGGAAGCCGCTTTATGAAATAAAAGCCCCCATGTAACCACACATGCTATAAGAAAACAACAGATACCCCGGTTTAGCTGAGGCTCCGGTTTATTATATTTGATCATAATATATACATTGTCATATCTATGTACATAAGCAGGACCTATGGCTCAAGTATAGTAGGTCCGAAGATGAGCGATATTCCACGGCCGGCGGGTCTCCTCCTCCGATTTACGTGAGTCTTTGTGCTCTCGAACATTGATTAGATAGTATGACCCGTTGTGCAGATACTTGTTGACCACAAAGGGTCCTTCCCAAGGGGGGATAACTTGTGTATATCAGTCTGATCTTGGATGAGTCGGAGCACCAAATCACCTTCTTGAAAGGTTCTGGTTCTAACCCGTCAGTTGTGATAGCGATGCAGATCTTGCTGATAAATCGCCGAACGGGCTGCTGCCATGTCACGCTCCTCATCTAACAGGTCGAGATCTTCCCGCCGTGCCTTCTCATTATCAGCTTCGACATATGCCGCCACACGGGGCGAGTCGTGATGGATGTCACTAGGGAGAACCGCCTCAGCTCCATAAACCATGAAAAAAGGCGTGTAACCCGTGGATCTGTTAGGTGTGGTATTGATGCTCCATAACACAGAAGGTAACTCCTCTACCCAACAACCCGGCGTCCGTTGCAAAGGAACCATAAGCCGGGGTTTGATACCTCTCAAAATCTCTTGATTGGCCCTCTCCGCTTGACCATTGGACTGGGGGTGAGCCACTGATGATACGTCAAGCTGGATGTCCTCACGTTGACAGAACTCCTTCTTGGCACCTTTTGACAGATTGGTACCATTATTTGTTGTAATGTTGTGTGCAAAGCCAAACCAGAAAATCACCTTCTTGATGAATTGAACCGCCATTGCCGCATCACACTTACTGACTGGCTCTGCCTCTACCCACTTCATGAACTTATCAACCGCCACCAAAAGGTGGGTCTTCTTGTCCTTGGATCTCTTAAAGGGCCCAACCATATCCAGCCCCCAAGTTGCAAACGACCAAGTGATTGGAATCATCCTCAATTCTTGAGCCGGTACATGAGCGCGTTGTGATAATTTTTGACATCCATCACACCTTTTGACCAAGTCCTCAGCATCAGCATGAGGCGTCAGCCAATAGAAACCGTGACGAAATGCCTTGGCTACCACAGATTTTGAACCGGCGTGGTAACCACAATCTCCTTCGTGGATTTCACGCAAAATTTCACGGCCTTCTTCAGGAGCTACGCAGCGTTGAAACGCCCCTGTCACACTGCAATGATGTAACTCTCCATTGATAATAGTCATGGACTTGGACTGCCGGATTATCTGCCTGGCCGAAGTTTCATCTTCTGGCAACTCGCATCGGTTCATATACACCAAATATGGAACTGCCCAATCCGGGATAACATGAAGAGCCGCCACCAACTGGGCCTCCGGATCAGGAACAGCCAAATCCTCTTCACCAGGGAGCTTGACGGACAGACTATGCAGCACGTCCAGGAAGACATTGGGTGGAACCGGCCTACGTTGGTAACCCAAGCGGCTTAAAGCGTCCGCCGCTTCATTCTTCTGCCGGTCCACATGATCGACCTGATAACCTTTAAAGTGACCTGCAACAATATCCACCTCTCGACGATATGCCGCCATGAGTGGGTCCTTGGAATCCCAAGTACCGGACACTTGTTGAGCCACCAGGTCCGAGTCACCGAAGCATTTAACTCGGCTAAGATTCATCTCTTTAGCCATTCGAAGACCATGGAGTAAAGCCTCATATCCAGCTGCATTGTTAGTGCAAGGGAACATTAAACGGAGAACATAAAAAAACTTATCACCTCGTGGGGAAGTTAATACGACTCCAGCCCCCGAGCCCTCCGATTGCCTGGACCCATCAAAATGAATAGTCCAATAAGTATGATCCGACTTCTCTTCTGGCGCCTGTAGTTCTGTCCAATCATTGATGAAATCCACAAGTGCCTGAGATTTGATCGCCGTCCGGGGCATATGTTTTAATCCGTGAGGCCCAAGCTCAATAGCCCACTTAGCAACCCGACCAGTTGCTTCCCTGTTCTGGATTATATCCCCCAAAGGAGCAGAGCTAACCACCGTGATGGGATGACCTTGGAAATATTGTTTAAGCTTCCGGCTTTCCATGAAAACTCCATATACCAGCTTCTGCCAATGCGGGTACCTTTGCTTGGACTCAATAAGTACCTCACTGATATAATAAACCGGCCGTTGAACCGGATACTCCTTTCCGGCCTCCTTGCGCTCCACCACAATAGCCACGCTAATAGCCCGGGCGTTAGCTGCCACATATAGCAACAATGGCTCCTTATCAACAGGAGCAGCAAGAACCGACGGATTAGCAAGCTGCCGCTTTAAGTCCTCAAACGCTTCATTGGCGGCGTTACTCCAGACGAAGTTACCCGTTTTCTTCAGCATCTGATATAAGGGAATGGCCTTCTCACCAAGGCGACTGATAAACCGGATCAACGCAGCAATCCGGCCTGCCAGGCGTTGAACATCATGGATACACTTCGGTTTAGCCAAAGAAGTTATAGCCTTGATGTTCTCCGGATTAGCTTCGATGCCTCTGTTAGATACCAAAAAGCCCAAGAGCTTGCCTGCTGGTACACCAAAGACACACTTGGCCGGATTAAGCATCATTTTATAAACCCGGAGGTTATCAAAAGTCTTCTTCAATTCATCAATCAGTGTCTCCTCCTTTCTGGATTTCACCACAATATCGTCCACATAGGCATGAACACTGCGGCCGATCTGATCATTAAGACAATTCTGCACACACCATTGATAAGTCGCCTGGGCACTCTTGAGCCCAAAGGGCATAGATACATAGCAAAAGGCTCCAAAGGGAGTTATGAAGGCCGTCTTCTCCTGGTCCTTAACTGCCATTTTGATCTGATGGTAACCAGAATACGCATCCAGAAAACCCAGATGCTCGCAACCCGCTGTTGCATCAATGATTTGATCAATACGCGGGAGGGCAAAAGGATCTGCTGGACAAGCCTTATTGAGATCTGTATAGTCCACACACATGCGCCAAGTGCCGTTCTTCTTAAGTACCAGCACCGAATTAGCCAACCATTCAGGATGAAACACTTCAATGATAAATCCAGCCGCCAAGAGTCTGGCTACTTCCTCACCAATGGCCTTGCGTCTTTCTTCATTGAACCGGTGAAGGAACTGCTTGACCGGTTTATACTTGGGATCAACATTAAGAGTGTGCTCAGCGAGTTCTCTCGGTACACCTGGCATGTCAGAAGGCTTCCATGTGAAGATGTCCCGATTCTCACGGATGAACTCGATGAGCGCGCTTTCCTATTTCGGATCCAAGTTAGCGCTGATGGTAAACTGCTTGGATGAATCGCCAGGAGCAAAATCAACAAGCTTGGTCTCATCAGCCAATTTAAACTTCAACCCCGGATCACTCTCTGTAGTTGGCTTCTTCAACGAAGTCATATCTGCCGGGTCAACATTGTCCTTGTAGAATTTCAACTCTTACATTGCATCGGACCGACTCAAAGATAAGCCGCATCACCCTCTTCACATTCTAAAGCAATCTTACGGCTTCCATGTACTGTGATGGTTCCCTTGTGACCCGGCATCTTGAGCTGCAGATAAACATAACAGGGCCTTGCCATGAACTTAGCATAAGCCGGCCATCCAAACAGGGCATGGTATGGGCTCTTGATTTTCACCACCTCAAAGGTCAATGTTTCTGATCTTGAATAATGCTCATCACCAAAAGCAACCTCCAGAGCTATCTTACCAACTGGATATGCCGATTTACCAGGTACCACACCATGGAAGACCATGTTGGACGGTTTAAGATTTTTATCTGTTAATCCTATGCGACGAAAAGTTTCATAATAAAGGATATTGATACTACTCCCTCCATCCATGAGCACCTTGGTGAACTTATATCCGCCAACCTGAGGCACCACCACCAACGCCAGATGACCCGGATTATCAACCCGGGGCGGATGATCCTCCCTACTCCATACGATTGGCTGCTCAGACCAGCGTAAGTAACGGGGCACCACCGGTTCAACGGAATTCACTGCCCTCTTATGAAGCTTCTGATCGCGCTTGCATACGCTAGTGGTGAAGAAATGATATTGTGCACTGTTCAACTACTTCGGGTTGCTCTGGTAACCCAACTGCTGTTGCTGCTGATTGCCCTGATGATTATAACCACCTTGGTTGCCCTGATTGCCCTGATTGTTATGTCCGCCTTCATTATCGTGAAAACCTGAACCGGAACTGCCTCCGCCGTAACCCGGCCCATGAGATTCGGGGCCTGAACCGCTGCCCGGTCCATGATCATACCAAAAGAAGTTGGATTTTTTGAACTCCTGCATGATATAACAATCCTTCCAGAGGTGCGTAGCTGGTTTGTCCTGCGACCCGTGCTTTGGGCAAGGCTGGTTTAACAGATAAGACAGGCGCTCCGGATTGGGGCTCGGTCCTCCGCTACGCCGGTGCGGTTTACCCTTACGCCGCTGGCCCTTGTCCTGCGCGTTGGTATTAGCCACAAAATCTAAACTGTTATCCGCTTTACGCTTACCGTTGTTTCCATGACCCGCCGGGTTATGCTGCTGCCCTTTGGTGTTGCCGCTCTTCTTTCCCTTCCCTGTCTTGTCGTTGTCAGACTCGGGGTCCTTGGTATTATCAGAGTCGGCATATTTCACCAGAGCAGCCATGAGAGTCCCCATGTCGTTGCAGTGGCGTTTGAGTCGTCCCAATTTCAACTTCAGAGGTGTAAACCGGCAACTGCCTTCCAACGTCAAAACTGCCGTGTCAGCGTTGATGCGGTCTGATGAATGCAAGATTTGCGAAACCCAACGCACCCAATGGGTTGTTGATTCTCCTTCCTCCTGAACAAATGTAGCCAAGTCTACAATCGACATGGGCTGCTTGCACGTGTCTTTGAAATTCTGAATAAACTGGGCTCTCAATTCGGCCCATGACCCAATGGAGTTAGCTGGCAAGTTTTTCAACCAAGTGCGAGCCGTTCCTTCCAACATCATGGTAAAGTATTTAGCGCACGCCGCATCGTCCACATCTAGCATCTCCATTGCCATCTCATAGCTTTCGACCCATGACTCGGGGGATAAATCAGCGGTATAATTCGACACTTTACGTGGGCCTTTGAAATCCTCGGGCAGACGCACGTTGCGTAGCGCTGGGACGAGACACGGTACTCCCAAAGAGCTGGAAGTAACCCCTGGTTCCACCGATGTGGTTGGACGAACCGGAGTAAGTTGGCGGGCCTCATGCTACGCCACTAACTCGGCCTCTCGACGTGCCCTAGCGCGATCCACCACATCCTGAGCATCACCACCGCCACCCGTCGGGTTATGGCCACGGGGCGGATCACGGTTTCGCGGTAATCGCTTGACACGGCCGGTTCATTAATACGCTGTTGTAACTCCGGCTTGGGCGGGAGTAGAATGGATCCTTTCACGACTATATGAATAAGCTGCCGCTGAGTTAAAGCTGTCAAGGAGCTCCCTAGCCCGTCGCGTCTCGACCGCTACTGGGGACTCGCCTTCGATCGGGAGAGCCGCCAGCCGTGAAGCGGCGGCGACAATGTTATCCATCGGGTTAGAGTAATGACCTGGTGGTGTAGGGACGTGCTGTGTCAAAACGTTGTTCTGACGAGGCGGATCCGTCGGACATGGCTGAACCGGCACCCCCGTTCTAGGTGCCTCCGCCCGGTTTATCACTAGCGAATTACTGGTTCCCGCTCCTGGGGTATTAAAGAGGTTCTTGGCTTCATAAACCAGCGGCATATGAGATCGGTACCTTCTTCTCATAACGTCGTTTGACGCACTCTGATCCAACATAAGCCGATAAGCCTGTGCATCTAATGCGGCCCGCTCTGCAGCCATCCTGGCATCCTCCGCTGCTAAATCAGCCTTGTCCTGCGTTATCTGATCCTTCACCTTTGCGATCTCCGCAGTATGCTCATCCGGATTGGCCGGGTTAACCTACGCCATCAGTGTTGCCAAAGCGTCGAACAAATCAGATAAAACCTGAGCCGACGGTCGTACATGGCCTCCTGCCATTGCCACGGCTGATCCAGAAACCACCTCCGCTGCGGTCGAAGAGTGGATTGCTGGCTGGGTACCGGCCATGAAGATCACAACCCGGTTTGGCAAATCAAAGGGGCTCGGAATACTGTCGCCATCGGAACAACCCCCAATCCTACCATCTTGCAACTGGTACAATGACTCGGTCTCTCCGATCGACTACTCGTTGCCGGAATAAACGACGGTTTCACCACCAGATTCCGATCTATCCTCAGATTCGACTCCGGTGATCACTCCCACAAAGGCATGCTTCATGACAGGATTAACCCGGGAAGATATCGCACGCTGAGCCGTCTCGATGATGTCGGTGCAGATGTTCGGCTCAGGGCCTGGTTCGCCAATCTTGCCAATGAAAACGTGGATGCCGCCGAAGGGGACCCGGTACCCGTACTCGATTGAGCCGGCCTCGGGGCCCCAGCCTACGTCGTCGATGTAGAGCTTGCCGCGACGACTCTTCGTCATCCGGCGCACAGCGTATCCCTTGAGTCCTTCGAAGCTACCCTCTAAGAACTCGAAACCATCGTGCGATAGCCCCACGGTGGGCACCAACTGTCGTGGTTTTGTCACGACAGATATCCTAGAGAAAGGACTTAGTCGTGGAGCCATCGCGACGGGTTAGCTTAAAGGGGTTAAAGCAGAGAAGGGACGTAGAGAGTTTATACTGGTTCGGCCCCTTGCGGTGAAGGTAAAAGCCTACGATCCAGTTATTGTGGGATTGCTTGGGTTTCGATGACCAGGGAGGGAATACGCTTTGCCTGGGTCTCGAGTTGTTGTCTGCTCTCCCTCAACCGCCGCCGGGTCGTCCCCTTATATACATGGGTTGACGCGCGTCGGTTTACAGGGTTCCGAGGCCGGCTCATAAACGTGTCCGGCCCGGACTCTACTTATTTCTGCCTTATAATACAAGCTTACACTACAAAAAAAAGACACATCCGTGACATTTTGGGCCGAACGAATTTTTTTCTGTCATACATATGACACTTCTATGACGATAATTGTGACAAAACCCGGTATCATCATAGATGTGGTGGGATCCTACTTCTATGACAAAAATTCTTGATGTAAAATGGGCTTTTCGTCTGGGCGGGCCGGAGACGCAGCTGCATGACATTCTTTGGACCGGCCCATGACGGAAAAACCGTGGTAGAAGCGAGGGAGGAAAATTTCGGGAGTTCCCGGTTATGGTGGGAGGTCGGGGCCGGCGATGGCGCTTTCTCGTGACACGTGCGAGGCGTTGGCTCTAATCGAACCCGAAGCGAGGCGTTGGGCTCTAATTGAACCCGAAAGCGATTGTAATCGCAGTTACGTTCATCGAACCCGAGCGATCGATCGATGGTCGTTAATCAACCCGATCGAAGCGATTCTTCGCCATCGCTACTAATCAAGCCGATCGATTGGATGAACAAGGTGGCGCTGCCGGGGGTTTGGATGAACAGTGAGCGATGGCGTTGCCTCTGGATGAACATGACCCCGTGGTGTGGAGGGCTGGATGAACAGTAGACGGTGGAGGGGTGGCCGTGGAGGGGTGATTGAACAGGACCCCGTGGTGTGGAGGGCTGGATGAACAGTAGATGGTGGAGGGGTGCCCGTGGAGGGGTGCCCGTGGAGGGGTGGTTGAACAGTAGCCGATGGAGTAGCGCGCGGTGGAGGCTGGATGAACAGGAGCCCGTGGAGGCTGGAGGAGGTCGACGGTAGCCTGTGGAGGCTGGAGGAGGTCGACGGTGGAGATGAACGATCCCGTGGAGTCTGCTTTTGCGGTACACCACACCCCTACCGATGAACAGGACTCCCCGTTTGACCGTGGCGGCTCCAACACAAGTCCGTTTCGTCCGTTTTGCGGTACGCCACACCCCTCCCGATCAACAGGTCCCCCGTTTCGACCATAGGAGGTCCGTTTCATCCATTTTGCGGTACGCCACACCCCTCCCGATCAACAGGACCCCCGTTTCGACCGTAGGAGGTCTGTTTCGTCCGTTTTGCGGTACGCCACACCCCTCCCAGTCAACAGGACCCCCGTTTCGACCGTAGGAGATCCGTTTCCTCCGTTTTGCGGTACGCCACACCCCTCCCGGTCAACAGGACCCCGTTCCGAATGTAGGAGGTCCGTTTCCTCCATTGTGCGATGCGCCAGCCTTGTTTCCATCGCTGTTCCGTCCAAGCCGGGTTGGCTCCCACGCTGCCTGCTGCCTCCCGTTGAACACGACGCATTCCGTTGCCTCCCGATGAACACGACGCATTCCGTTGCCTCGCCATGAACACGACGCATTCTGTTGCCTCCCGATGAACACGACGCATTCCGTTGCCTCCCCATGAACACGACGACGATGCTGTTTCTCCTTTCCGAATCAGCCATGTACACGAGCCCCTGGCCGTATGTATGCGTCAGTAGGCGTTCGAGTCCCCGCCCGTATGTACGTACGTGGCCGTATTTTCTTTCTTGCACCCTCGCCGCTGTACGTACGTGTACACGCTACGTGCGCGCCTCTACAACGACCAGTATGTATGTACACATTCGCGACCAGAATGACAACGCTACGTACGCTTCGACCAGGTGGGTCCCGATCGCCGAACTTCCTTGCTGCGAAGATGTAGCTGATGGGTCCCAGCAATGTCGGGGCGAATCGTTTTTGCCGGACGCACTTCCTTGCGTGCGAAGATGTAGCCGGTGGATCCCAGCGATCGAGAAACGTTTTTTCGCGAAATACGGTGGCCTGTCCGGTGGGTCCCCAGCCGTGGAGGAATAATTATTTTGCGCGTAATAAGGAGGCACTTCCTTGCTGCGGTCGTGGACCCAGCTGTCAGCCTCTCCACGTATAGTCCACGTCCGATGGAAACCATTCCTTGACCACTGAGGGAGTCCTGGACTAGGGGGTGTCCGGATGGACGAACTATCATCTTTGGCCGGACTCCTAGACTATGAAGATACAAGATTGAAGACTTCGTCCCGTGTCCGGATAGGACTTTCCTTGGCGTGGAAGGCAAGCTTGGCGATACGGATATGTAGATTTCCTACCATTGTAACCGACTATGTGTAACCCTAACCCTATTCGGTGTCTATATAAACCGAAGGGTTTTAGTCCGTAGGACAACAATCATACCATAGGCTAGCTTCTAGGGTTTAGCCTCTCTGATCTCGTGGTAGATCTACTCTTGTACTACCCATATCATCAATATTAATCAAGCAGGAGTAGGGTATTACCTCCATCGAGAGGGTCCAACCTGGGTAAAACATCGTGTCCCTTGTCTCCTGTTACCATCCGCCTAGATGCACAGCTCGGGACCCCCTACCGAGATCCGCCGGTTTTGACACCGACATTGGTGCTTTCATTGAGAGTTCCTCCGTATGCGCCACCGATAGGCTCGATGGATCCTTCGATCATCAACAACGATGCGGTCCGTGGTGAGACCTTTCTCCCGGACAGATCTTCAGATTCGGCGGCTTTGCACCATGAGCCAATTAACAGCCATCTGGAGCAGATCGAAGCTACGCCCCTGGCCATCGTCAGGTTTGGAAGTTTAAACTACACGACCGACATCCGCGGAGACTTGATCTTCGACGATTCGAGCCGCAACCGGCGCGCCGCACTATCTCGATGGGTATGATCTAACTTTGCCGCCGAGCGATTGTCACGGAGGCCGCACTAGTGTCCGCTCCGACCATTGATTCGGAGCCGATCTCGCCGATCGAGGATGGTTGGTTGGACACCACCTCGGGGGCTGAAATCTCTACGGCGATCGAGCCGAACACCATCCCTGTCCGTCGCGAAGCTCGTGACTCCCAGGTGCCGGACTCCTCTCCGGACTCCGAACCTTCCGCGCCCCTGCCAGTCGAATCCGATTGGGCGCCGGTTATGGAATTCACTGCCGCAGACATCTTTCAGCACTCGCCTTTCGGCGATATCCTGAACTCACTAAAGTCTCTCTCTTTATCAGAGAGCCTGGCCGACTACGGTCAGGAAGGTTGGGATTCGGACAACGAAGAAATTCAACGCCCACCCACCACCCACTTCGTAGCCACTGTCGATGATTTAACCGACATGCTCGACTTCGACTCTGAAGACATCGACGGTATGGACGACGATGTCAGAGATGACCAAGAACCAGCGCCTACAGGGCACTGGAAGGCCACCACAACTCACGATGTGTGGATGGTGGATACACCCAAGGGAAGCGATAGCGAGGAACAATGGGACACTGCAAAAAGTAATCCTCCTGAAAAGCAGTCAAAACAGCGACGTAAGCGCCGCTCAAAACCCCACCTCGACAAAGACAAATACCACACGTACCCAGCCATAGAGCAGGGCGAGCCGGCCGACAACGAACATGCCATGGAGCAACCATCAGAACAGGATAACTTGAATAAACAACCCGTCCCCGGCAACGACAGCAGTCCGGACAATCTCTCGCCGGACATATCATTGGAGCAGAAGAACCTCCACAGAGAGCTCGTCGCCACCGCACGTAGCCTAAAAAGCAGAAATGGAAGCTCAAAACAGCGGAAGACGCACTCCGAATGAGATGGATCAAAGTACTCCACACCACAGACAAATATGGTGATAGCCGCCGAACAAAGAGCTACCCAAAGCGCAAACTACTGCCCGAATTCGACGAGGAGGCCGTAGAGCCCCCACGATCAAAGAACAAAGAGGCCGCCCGGTCGGATAGACGACCACATGGCAAACATAGAGTGGCAAGCGGCGCCGCACACAAGCCGGCACGCGATCCACATAAGGAATCGCACCAAAAGAATGGCCCAGTCAGGTCTATCTACGGGCCAAGAAAGCAAGCTCTAGAAAGCAACATAGCGTGTCGAGTATTCGAACACCACGGCACACCCAAATACAGGGGCGCCGCACATCCCCTATGTTTCACCGATGAGGTGCTGGATCACGAATTTCCATCGAGATTCAAACCCGTAAACATAGAGGCATACGACGTAACAATGCACCACGAGTCTGGATCAAGGATTACATCCTGCACATACACATGGCGGAGGAGATGACCTCCACGCCATAAAATACTTACCCTCAAACTCAAAGGGCCAGCTCGGCATTGGCTTAAAAGCCTTCCGAAAACACCATTGGAAGTTGGGAAGAGCTCGAGGATGCGTTCGGGCAAATTTTCGGGGACCTATGTCCGCCCTCCGGATGCGCACGATCTAAGTCACATAACTCAACAGCCCGGAGAGTCAGCCCGAAATTCGGAACAGGTTCCTTACCAAAAGAACCAAATAGTCGACTATCCGGACGCCAAAGCCTTAGCAGCCTTCAAACACAACGTCCGAGACGAATGGCTGCGTACACCTCGGCCAAGAAAAGCCGAGAACAATGGCTGCACTAACAAGCCTCATGACCCGCTTTTGCGCGGGAGAGGATAGCTGGCTAGCAAGATGCAGTACCAGCAACCCAAGTACACCCGAAGTTAGGGATGTCAATGGGAAACCACGACGCAGCAAGGACCAGCGCCGGATTAAGGGGAACGGTCCAAAGAGCGCGACAGTCAACACCGGATTCAAAAGCTCACGGCAGAACAATAAAAAACTGCCCCTTAAGGACAATAGCGATGAGCTATCCAGCTTAAACAAAATCTTGGACAAGATATGCCAAATCCACAGTACTCTCGGGAAGCCTGCAAACCATACCCACAGAGATTGTTGGGTCTTCAAGCAATCCGACAGACTCAACTCCGAACACAAGGGGCTCGACACACCAAGTGAGGATGATGACGAACCCCACAAGCAGAGCACCGGAAAACAAAAGAATTTCCCACAAGAGGTTAAAACAGTAAACTCACTTCACGTGATAAAAGGTAAAAACAGAGCAGCGCCCACTAAAATGCGCGCCGCACAGACTACCCTGGTAGAGTACTAACACTGGTTGTCAAAACCAATCACCTTTGACCATCAGGATTACTCCGAAAGTATCCGGAATGCAGGATGGACTGCCTTGATATTGGATCTATAATCGACGGATTCCAATTTACACAAGTCCTCATGGACGGCGGCAGTGACATAAACCTGATATATCAGGACTCAATCCGTAGGATGGGGATAGACCCAACCAAAATTATCCATAGCAACACTTCCTTTAAAGGAATAATGCCAGGCACATATGCCCATTGTACGGGCTCCCTAACATTAGAAGTTATGTTTGGTTCATCCGACAACTGCCGTCGCGAAAAGTTAGTCTTCCATGTCGCCCCATTTAAAAGTAGCCATCAAGCACTATTGGGACGCGAAGCTTTACCGCTTTTAACGCAATTCCGCATTATGCATCTCTTACACTTAAAATGCCGGGTCCACGAGGCATCATCTCATTAAAGGGAAACTCCGAGTATTCCTCGAGTACGGAAAAATGTGAGACTGCCTTAACAGCCTCACACTAATACGGCTTTGCTGATCAAAGCATCTAAAGTAGGTCGTTCGCATCATGGACACGGTTAGGCGAGTCCGGCGTAAATATCCAAGGGGCTTACGAGCCGCGTAACCCCTTACAAGGGGCTCCACGCATGTACAACAAGAGACAATAAAGCTCAATCTTATTCATTTTTTGAATCGTACTCTGTTTATTTCAAATTACATTTTTCGCACAATCTTTTTCAACTAAGTTCCTCTCTTTTACAGATGAACGCCGTGCTATACCCGTCCAGGATACGGCACAACGGAGACACAGGCGCAGACGTGCAGTAGGGACCCGTTGCAAGGATTCTTTTCAGATTAAGACCCTGCGTAAACCTTTCTCACTGTCTCTTGTTGTTATTCCTCCCCCGGTCTCTTGTTATAACCGAGGAGGAGGCTGGCGTTTGGCATCGGGCCGCGTCGAAATTTTGCACGCATCGCACACGGGGGCTTGTTATCAAGGGCATTGTTCAGCCCAATTTATAAAAGACCGAATACCTTAGGGAGTGTTCGGCGTCTTGAGTTAGGCCTTATATGCATCAGCTCCGGATCATGTCTTTGGTCAAAGGTTGGGTTTCCCCGGCTCCTGTGTTTTGCTGCCTTACGTTCCGTTCTATCGGCTAACAGGGCACCAGGAGAACTACTGTGATTGTGCCCCGGCTCGGCCAGGCGAGCACCTCAAAGAGAGAAAGCCGAAAACCGATCTGTCATGATATAGCGAGAGACCGTCAACCACTCGATGACCCACCGGAATGTTTAGAATTCCTCTGCATTAACGAAGGACCGTTTCCCGGTCAGGCATATACGCACCCCGAATTTGGGAGAGTGCGGTGCCTCCAGGGGCTATATAATAGCCCCACCATCGAACTCCTATGGCTAAGTGAAAGTGATAAAGCATTATAGTCCGGTTGCCTAGTTTGCTACGCTACCACCTCCTTAATAGGACCAAGACGTTGGATTAAGTGTGAAAAAACGCCTTCTTTGCAAACACCCCGCACTATAAAGCGTGGCGGTCAAGCCAAGACTGCCATCTTTCAGGTTATATATACATATACATCAACGGCCGCACAGGGAGTAGTTTCCTACTTGAACGCACAAGTATAAAAAAGCTCTTATATTGTATTGAAACGTTGTTTCATAAGTTACACATGTCATTGAAACATAACATCCTTCGAGCACTGCGTCTCTATTAAACGAGCGCCCGGAAGAACTTCCTCAAAATAGCGCTCGACTGGTACTCGGCTTCCGTCCGAATCTGGGGACGCAACGTCGGTGGCCTTCATTTCTGCCCAGTATGTCTTGACACGGGCAAGAGCCATCCGCGCACCCTCAATGCACGCCGACCGCTTCATTGCGTCGATACGCGGTACCGCACCAAGGAACCGCTGCACTAAGCCAAAATAACTCTTCCGCCGAGGTTTCCCGGCCACAAATGAGTCACGACATGCTTCATGGCAAGTCCGGACAATCGATTCAGCTCGCCCATTCGCCAACCGATCGGTTAACGGAAGAGGACGCTCGGACTATGGAACTGCGACCAAAATAGCTCTTCCTTCATGCCCTTCCGGCCTCGGAAGTGCTTTCGATCGCGTCCGCGGCACTTCGCCGCTAAATCCAGATAAGCATTCTCCGAACTCCATAACCGTCCAACTGAGCATACTTCGGATCCGTTAACTTCCTCCGCAGCAGAAAAGGCTTTCCAGCAGCAACATCCACAGCCTGACGCAACTCCTCCTTTGCACCTCTCATTGTGGAGCGGGCATCCTTGGCTTCGGCGGTGGCCTTTTTCAGGTCCTCTTGCTCCGCTTGACGTTCCTTTTCAAGAACCCCGCAGCGGTCGGTAGCATTCTTCAACTTTATGGCCATATCGGCCATTTCCTCTTTGCTTCGGCAGTGAGCAGCCCGTTCGGCTTTTAGCTCTTCAGCCGCCCTTAAAGCGGCCACATTACTATTTTTGGCTTGCTCTTTAGCTCGGGCGAGTTCCGCCCGCAGCTCCTCCACAGCAGCGGCACCACCTGCATTAAGCATACAAGTAGTAAGACACATGCGTCATGCTCCCTTACCAGGCGTCTGCGAAGAAGTCGCATACCTTGTGACTCGTCAAACAGCTTATTGACAAGTGCGATGTCCGCATCTGCCTCGTCAAGTTGCCGCTTTAGTTCCGCAAATTCATCATTCCGGCTGGCCACCGGACGCCCCGCCACCTATTTAGGAGCGGCGATATGTTATAATCGAGATTATGATCCTCGCACGCTGTCAATTTTGACAACATACCGAGTCTCGTGGGCTACTATCTATACAGGGCGCATTCTATATGCATAACTGTCAGAAGGTACATCATTTTTACGTACCTCGAACCCCGTCAGTAAGCTTCTGACGGCTTCATGCAATCCGCTCTCAGCGGATGCAATTCTTTCAATCACCGTACCCATTAGCGCACGGTGATCTTCTGAGATAGCCGCTCGCCCGAGCAGATCCTTCAGCTCCTCCGACCGCACGCCAGTTGGCGCCGGACCTTCCGGCCCCACCGGACTAGGGGAAACCCTCCGGCGACACCTCGAGTCGTCCGCCTCGCATGAAAGTGCGACAGGTGGAGGCGTTTCGCTCTCCATCATCTCCGGAAGAAGATCCCCCGAAGACAAGCTCTGCTGAGATCCGAACTACAAGGTATAATTTCGGTTATCTTCAGAAATAAATACAGGGATGTCCCTTATTACAAGACCCCTTCTTTTTACTTATGGCTCATTTGGAGGGCTGATCCTTGGGGAAATAGTGCGGCTGGGGTACTTCCCAAATACCTGGACTCTCTGACGAAGATTTCTTTCCTCTCTTTGAGGCCTTGACCTCCGGATCTTCGAGCGGTCCTCTTCTCTCCTTGGAGGGTGGGACTTTGATCCCTCCTTCCTTGAAAGCCTCCTTCGTGGAGGCGGTTGCTTCCCGCTCCCCTTCGCCTTCTTCAAAAGGCGCGACCTTCAGCATCTTGGTCAGCACGGGATCCGGTGTGGTCTCTGGGAGGGGAGCCGGACACCTTATCAACTTTGCCTTCGTTATCCACTCCTGCTCAAGAAGCAACTCCTTTAAGGGCAAGTTTATGATAAATGAACGGACAGCCTGTCCGGGTACAGGACTACTTACTTGAGTATCTGGGCGATTGAAGCTTAGTCCTGCGTCCTCAGTCAGGTCCGGACACTTCTCTTGTGATCCGAAGAACAATTTATACATCTCCACAGGCGTCGTGCCCATAAAATGTTGGAGAGCTCGTGGTCCCTCGGATTAAATTCCCACGCAGAGGAGGGTGACGCTTGCAGGCGTATAGGCGCCGAATCAACATAACCTATGCCGCTACGACCAGATTGATCTCTCTTTCTTGGAGGTCTCGAATACGGCCCTGCAACAGAGGAACGTCCTTGGACGGCCCCCAGTCGAGCCCCTTGTTGACCCATGACGCCAGCCGCTGTGGTGGACCTGAGTGGAAGGCGGGAGGCGCCACCCATTTGGTGCCCCTGGGAGCGGTGATATAGAACCACTCCCGTTGCCACAAACCAAGCTCCGCCGGAAACAGCCCTCGGGCCACGGAGCATCAGCACACTTGCTTATGATAGCCCCTCCGCACTCTGCCTGTTGCCCCTTGATCATCTTCGACTCCACCTTAAAAGTCTTGAGCCACAATCCGAAGTGAGGGGTAATGCGGAGAAAGGCTTCACATACGACAATGAATGACGAGATGTGGAGGATGGACTCCGGATTCAAGTCGTGGAATTCCAGCCCATAATAAAACATGAGCCCCCACACAAAGGGTTTCGTCGGGAAGCCTAAACCCCGAAGGAAGTGAGATACAAACACCACGCTCTCGCCGGGCTCGGGAGTGGGAATGACCTGCCCCGGGGCAGGCGGCCTATGTGGAATCTCACCGGTTAGATACCTGGCGTCTCGCAGCTTTAGCATATCCTCTTCCGTAACGGAAGAAGGCATCCACCGGCCGTGCTGGTCGAAGCCGGACATCGTCGAAGGTCCGGCGCTGAATCGTAAGCTTTGGGTGTTGGAACTCGATGCTAGAGGCGGATTCGATTGAGATTGAAAAAAAGAGGGCCTTGGTCTCGTTATAAAGAGGTTGAATACCAAGAGCCCTCCCCGTGATCGATTGGGACTCACCTTCGATAGAGGAGGCGGGCCAACGGGCGCGGTTGGGTTACCCACGCCCGTATTGATGAGAATCCCGGAATAAGGGGGCACGATCTACGCTTTGATAAGACGTGCCAAGGAAACCGCCTCGCTAAACGCGCTGGGGTGGGACAGTAAAAACGGTTCGAAGAAAGGCTTGGCCGTGGTGTGATGTCATGCCGCGGAATACGTCAGCAGATCTGCAGGCGAATTATTCTCTCTACGGTGGTATGTGGAACTTGTTTTGCGTAGCTGGACACTATCCTTGTGTTCAAAACCTTCTATGAAGTATTCGGAGGAGGAACCCGCCTTGCAATGCCGAAGACAATATGCGTGCGGACTCGTCGCATTGAAGCCTGGTTCGTGAGACTCTTGAGGGAGTCCTGGACTAGGGGTGTCCGGATGGCGAACTATCACCTTTGGCGGACTCCTAGACTATGAAGATACAAGATTGAAGACTTCGTCCCGTGTCCGGATAGGACTTTCCTTGGCGTGGAAGGCAAGCTTGGCGATACGGATATGTAGATTTCCTACCATTGTAACCGACTATGTGTAACCCTAACCCTATTCGGTGTCTATATAAACCGAAGGGTTTTAGTCCGTAGGACAACAATCATACCATAGGCTAGCTTCTAGGGTTTAGCCTCTCTGATCTCGTGGTAGATCTACTCTTGTACTACCCATATCATCAATATTAATCAAGAAGGAGTAGGGTATTACCTCCATCGAGAGGGCCCGAACCTGGGTAAAAACATCCTGTCCCTTGTCTCCTGTTACCATCCGCCTAGACGCACAGTTCGGGACCCCCTACCCGAGATCCGCCGGTTTTGACACCGACAACCACGTTGACCACGCCGCGCCGAGAGCACCAGGGCGGTGGATGACGGCGAGGCCTAGGAAGGGGGCGAAGCGGAGCCGGGGAAGACGCGGTAGTGGATGCCCATGCGTAGAGGAGTACGAGGGTTCACTGGTTCGCTGCGGTGTGAGGCTGCCGTCGCCGCAGAATAACTGGGGGTGTGGGTGAGTAGAGGGATGGCCTGGCCAGCGGTGGGAGTAGTAGGGGGCGGTGAGGCCTCCGCCGCATCGCAGCCGGCCACGGGAGGCAGGAGCACGAGGCACGACCGGCGCTGGTTTGGGAGGCTGGAGCAAGAAGACCAGAGGTTGAAGAAGCACTACGGCCGTTGGATGGACATCGTACGGTCACTGGAGCTAGAATCGTGCATATTGACTAAGTTGACAAAGCCCTCCGTCCCCATCAACTTAGTAGGCCCACAAGTGAGCCTGCCACTATACTGGGTCCCAGCTAACAGGGGGAGTATTCATTTTTTTTGCGTAATAAGGAGGCACTTCCTTGTGTGCGAAGATAAAGCTGGTGGGTCCGAGCTGTCAGCGGTGGTAACGTTTTTTTCACGAAATACAGAGGCCCTTTCGGTGGGTCCCTGATGTTAGGTGGAGGAATCATTATTTTGCGCGTAATAAGGAGGCATTTCTTTGCGTGCGGCCGTGGACCAGTATCGGCCTCTCCACGTCTGATCCACTTCAGATGCATGTCGGTCGTTGACCACGTTGACCAGGTCGCGCCGAGAGCACCAGGGCGGTGGACGACGGCAAGGCCTAGGAAGGGAACGACACGGAGGCAGGGAAGACTCGGCAGTTGTTTCCCACGCGGAGGGGAGTACGACTGTCCGAGGGTTTACCGTTCTGGTACGAGAATAACAAAGCAGTGTGGGTGAGTAGAGGGATGGCTAGGCCAGCGATGGGAGTACGGTGGGGCAGTGAGGCTCATGTGGCAAGACAGCCGACCGCTGAGGAGGAGGGCGAGCAGTCCCACGGCGCTTGTTTGAGCGGCTGGAGCGGGAAGAGTAGAGATTGAAGAAGACGACGGCCGTTGGATGGACATCCAACGATCCACCGCTTTTGTCGCCAACCTTTTTAGGAAAGCCTCAAATCTGTGGAAAACAACATACAGCCCATCTGCCATTATTTCTAATAATTTACAGCCCATTTGCTAATTCTTAAGGTTTTTGTAGCCCATATTCTTTTGTTAGCATTACAGCCCATATTGTGGCCACGGTTAAAAATTATACAAAGTTTTGCATATTTGATTGTGGTCCGAACTGTTTTTAATCCCGAAATTTTGACTCACATTCAGACTGATTTTAAAAATAAATATATATCAATATAAAATCCAACAAATTCTCCACGCATAAAAATTAATGTAATTTAAAATCTCCAAATGAAAAAAAGATATTTGAAACTAATTGTCGGTTTGATGTGTTCTAAAAATGTACAGCCCATTTCTCAGTACTGATAAACCATTTTCTCGACCAGCCGAATGAAGTTCTCCTCGTCTAGAAAGATTTGCAGCCCAACAGGCCTGACAAAGCGACTTACTTGGCAAATCACAAAAAAACTAGGCTGTGGCCATGGACCCAGCTGTCAGCCTCCCCACGTACAGTACTCTTCCGATGGAAGTTGGTCGTAGACCACATTGACCACGCCGCGCCGAGAGCACCAAGGCGGTGGACGACGGTGAGGCCTAGGAAGGGGACGACGCGGAACCGGGGAAGATGCGGCAGTGGATGCCCACGCGGAGAGGAGTATGACGGTTCACTGGTTCGGCTTCGGCGTGAGGCTGTCGTCGCCGCAGAATAACAGGGGGTGTGGGTGAGTAGAGGGATACCCTAGGCCAGCGGTGGGAGTAGTAGGGGGCAGTGAGGCCTCCGCGGCATCACAGCCGGCCACGAGCAGGAGCACGCGGCACGACCGGTGCTGCTTTGGGCAGCTGGAGCAAGAAGACCAGAGGTTGAAGAAGCACTATGGCCGTTGGATGGACATCGTACGGTCACTGGAGATAGAATCGTTCATATTGACTAAGTTGACAAAGCCCTCCGTCCTCGTCAACTTAGTAGGCCCTAAGTCAGCCACCAACTATGGTGGGTCCCAGCTATCGAGGGGTATTCATTTTTTGGTGCGTAATAAGGAGGCACTTCCTTGCGTGCGAAGATATAGCTGGTGGGTCCGACACAGCCGGGGGAACTTTTTTCGCGAAATCTGAAGCCCTTCCCACGCATTACGGTAACGCATAATGCGTAATAAGGAGGAACTTTCCTTGCGTGCGACCATGGACCTCGTGGGTCCCAGCCGTCAGGCTCTCCACGTACAGTCCTCTTCCGATAACTCTCGTATGTTGATAATGCCGCTCCGAGCGCACCGAGGCGGTGGACGACGGCGAGGCCCCAGACTGGAACGATCCGGAGATGGGGAAGACGCGGCAGTGGAGTCGCAGACGGAGAGGAGTCGAAAACTTGACTGGTTCGGGTGTGGGGTGGGCCTACACTCGGCAGAGAATAACAGGAGGTGCGGAGTGGAGGGAAGGCCTGGCCGTCGGCAGGGTAGCGTTTCGCTGAGGAGCGCAAAACAATGTCTGGGCCGACGAAGGCTGGGCAAAGCAGTTCCGGCAGACCTTTGGGGAAGAAGACGAGAGATTGAAGAAGAATGTCGGCCGTTGGATGTTAATCCAATGCCTTCTTAGGCTTCGACCTACTAGCCCACATGTCAGCCAGTCCATTTGTTTTTTAGTCCATTTGGTGGGCTGGGTGAAACAATGATGTAGCATCTATGCAACCCGTTTAAATCCCATTTGCATTTTTCTCGAAATCCGCGGACTTGCTGGGCTAGGTGAAAATATCATGTTGGGCTAGACAGAGAAATGTTATAAAAACATAAACACATGATTGCACGTCAGTGAAATCTTTGCAAGCTTATGTACGCAATCACTAGGAGTTAACTTGGCAAGTTATATATAAACAATTATTATTGGAGTATTATTTTGTAAGAACTTTCAACATACGAAATAAAATATCATTTTAATTTGATGAGTTAATAGTACGTGGGGTATTATTATTATTTAGGCTAGACCAGGGACAGTTGAGTTGGTTCTAGGGGAAAGTACTGGGAGAAAACTCAGTTTACATCGAAAAAGAGAGTGGGAGAAAATTCAGAGACCTGCTGGGTCCACCTGAGGAGAGGAATATGTTGGGAGGAAGGAGATTCAAAGCACGGCAGCCGAGTGAACTAGTTTTTTTACGAACAAGTGAACTAGTTTACATACATAAGCAAATAACCACTAAAAAAAGCAATCAGGTTAATGGGTTCTTAAAAGAAATATTTTGGACAAAACAGATAATTACGACACATAGGCTAATGCATGAAACACTCAGATGATAAAGGTGCTTATAAACAGATAAAGTACAACATCTAGACCTTCCTGACACGCTTGATCATGACGCTGCGGCTGTCCGTGTACTCGTCGGTTACGGGAAGCAGACACGCCCTCATGTCCAAGATCTGCTTGTACATGTTGTAGAATGCGTATGCGTCCTTGGCCGCGTAGGTTATTTAGGCTAGATCCAGAGGTACCTCCCACGTGTTCAGGTCGTCTTCTTTCATGTTGGCGTATCAGGGGTCGATGATGGTCTCGGTGAGGTCAACCATGGAGTCCTTCTCCTGCCCGTTCTTGATGATCTTGTATTGCTTCGGATGTCGACAAGCTAGTTGCACCGGATGGCCGAATCGTCACGTTCTTCCTTCTCTCCACCGTAGCGAAGGTGCGATCGGTATTGCCGATGAAATGGGCGAATGCCGCAGTAACCTGGTGCAACCATAGGACCGAGGCGAGGCGTAGCTTCACCGAGTACGTATCGTTGGTGTACATCACATTCAACTTGGTGCAGCCATAGGACTGAACGGCGAACTCAAAGGGGAACTCCTTGCTGAAGTCCATATCCAGCAGGCTCACCCCTCGGATCGCCATTGGAGTCTCTTCGAGTGAACGAGTGTGTAGGCGGCGGCAGCAGTTCGTTTTTCAGCTCTTGGGGAACTGGATTCAACAGTAAGCCTAGTGTGTACAGGCGACAAATACTACCCCTCCCTCGTCCGCTGCACGCCCGACAGAAGATGCACCCTCGGCGCATTCAAACGCCTCCATTAAGAAACCTACTCCGGCCACACGTCGGTTCATGAGCGGGTCTGTATTGGTACTGTAATAACAGGAGTTAGTGGTCACTTTACTTAAATTTAATTAGCTTTAATAAAAATTTATACTTAAAACAAGCAATGCATTCGCTCGTTCTATCAGTTCCACAGGATCAACATGCACAACAATTAGAATTATTATTCTCGGGGCCTTTACGATCAGCACATTTGTCGCACTTTCACAAAGATAATACTACCAAGTTTGAACTGTTTGTTATGGTTGTTGTCCGCTGCATCATCATGCCGTGTTTCCCGACTTGCAAGATTCGAACCAACAAATAAGATCCAAATAATAAGTATAACAAAGATGCCTACACATCTCATTGATTCCCAGCTTGCAAGATTCAGAACCAACAAATAAGATCCAAATAATAAGTACACCAAAGATGCCTACACATCTCATTGATTCCCAGCTAGCAAGATTCAGAACCAACAAATAAGATTCAAATAATAAGTACAACAAAGATGCCTACCCATCTCACTGATTCCCAGCTTGCAAGATTCAGAACCAACCCATTAGAGCCTTTTGATAAAGTGAATATCGGGATAAAATCCATCTTGGCTAGCCATGTCATACAATCGAAGAACTTGGCGAATGCTCTTGACCGTCACAACATCTCAGTAGTTGAGTATTCCTGTTTGCACAAACATGTTTGCACATCACAAACAAGGAGACAGGAGAGCATGATTTCGCGTTAATAGCAGCCTCCTTGAACTCAACCTCCTACACTACTTGGATGAGGTCTGCCTGGAGTTCCATGACTCAATTCATGCGCCTTTTTCTGCAGTTCACCTGAAATGAAGCAAATATTGCATCATTCAGCTAGCAAGAAGTACTTGCTCTTGTGAGCTGATAGGTTCTTCTTTAGTAGTTGCACTAAAATTGAGGAACATTAAGGTTGGCCGTCCGGCTCACGTAAGGTGCAACTATAATTTTCTTATCATTTTGTGCAGTTCCACTAAAATAAAGTGCCATTGTGGTGACAGTGACGGCTCCATCTTGCAAAGGCTAATAAAATGTTGCACGAGATTACTAGCAGAACTTGACGGAGAATTGATACGTCCATTTTGCATCATGCTTTTATATCAATATTTACTGCATTATGGGCTGTTATTACAGATTATATCTCAATACTTATGGCTATTCTCCCTTATTTTACAAGGTTTACCATGAAGAGGGGGGATGCCGGCAGTTGCAATTCTGGCTAGAAAAGGAGCAAACGTTGGAAACCTATTATGCACATCTCCAAAAGTCCTGAAACTCCACGAAACAACTTTTTGGAATTTATAAGAATTTGTGAGCAAAAGAAATAGGCCAGGGGGCCCACACCTGTCCAGAGGCAGGCGCCCCCTATAGGGCGTGCCCCTATCTCCTGGGCCCCCTGGTGGGCCTCCGGCGTCCATCTTCTACTATATCATCACTTTTACCATAGGAAAAATCGTGGGCAAGCTTACGGGACGAAACTCCGCCGCCACGAGGCGGAACCTTGGCGGAATCAATCTAGGGCTCTAGCGGAGCTGTTCTGCCGGGGACACTTCCCTACGGTAGGGGGAAATCATCACCAACGTCATCACCAATGATCCTCTCATCGAGAGGGGTCAATCTCCATCAACATCTTCACCAGCACCATCTCCTCTCAAAACCCTAGTTCATCTCTTGTATCCAATCTTGTATCAAAACCACAAATTGGTACCTGTGGGTTGCTAGTAGTGTTGATTACTCCTTGTAGTTGATGCTAGTTGTACTTGGTGGAAGATCATATGTTCAGATCCTTTATGCATATTATTACTCCTCTGATTATGAACATGAATATGCTTTGTCAGTAGTTACGTTTGTTCCTAAGGACATGGGTGAAGTCTTGCTATTAGTAGTCATGTGAATTTGGTATTCGTTTGTTATTTTGATGAGATGTATGTTGTCTTTCCTCTAGTGGTGTTATGTGAACATCGACTACGTGACACTGTTGGGGAACGTAGTAATTTCAAAAAATTTCCTACGCACACGCAAGATCATGGTGATGCATAGCAACGAGAGGGGAGAGTGTTGTCTATGTACCCTCGTAGACTGAAGCGGAAGCGTTGACGCAACGTAGAGGAAGTAGTCGTACGTCTTCCCGATCCAACCGATCCAAGCACCGTTACTCCGGCACCTCCGAGTTATTGGCACACGTTCAGCTCGATGACGATCCCCGGGCTCCGATCCAGCAAAGCGTCGGGGAGGAGTTTCGTCAGCACGACGGCGTGGTGACGATCTTGATGTTCTACCATCGCAGGGCTTCGCCTAAGCACCGCTACAATATGACCGAAGTGGAATATGGTGGAGGGGGGCACCGCACACGGCTAGAACGATCACGAAGATCAACTTGTGTGTCCATGGGGTGCCCCCTGCCCCCGTATATAAAGGAGTGGAGGAGGGGGAGGGCCGGCCCTCTCTATGGCGTGCCCTAGGGGAGTCCTACTCCCACCGGGAGTAGGATTCCCCCTTTCCTAGTAGAACTAGGAGCCCTTCCAAGTAGTAGGAGTAGGAGGGAAGGAAAGGGAATGGAAAAGGAGAAGGAAGGAAGGGGGCGCCCCCCTCCCTAGTCCAATTCGGACCAGCTCATGGGGAGGGGTGCGGCCATCCTTTGAGGCCTTTCTCTCCTTTCCCGTATGGGCCATTAAGGCCCAATACGAATTCCCGTAACTCCCCGGTACTCCCGAATATACCCGAATCACTCGGAACCTTTCCGATGTCCGAATAAAGTCGTCGAATATATCGATCTTTATGTCTCGACCATTGCGAGACTCCTCGTCATGTCCCCGATATCATCCGGGACTCCGAACTCCTTCAGTACATCAAAACTCATAAACTCATAATATAACTATCATCGAAACCTTAAGCGTGCGGACCCTACGGTTCGAGAACAATGTAGACATGACCGAGACATGTCTCCGGTCAATAACCAATAGCGGAACCTGGATGCTCATATTGGATCCTACATATTCTACGAAGATCTTTATCAGTCAGACCGCATAACAACATACGTTGTTCCCTTTGTCATCGGTATGTTACTTGCCCGAGATTCGACCGTCGGTATCCAATAACTAGTTCAATCTCGTTACCGACAAGTCTCTTTACTCGTTACGTAATGCATCATTCCGTAACTAACTCATTAGCTACATTGCTTGCAAGGCTTATAGTGATGTGCATTACCGAGAGGGCCCAGAGATACCTCTCCGACAATCGGAGTGACAAAACCTAATCTCGAAATACGCCAACACAACATGTACCTTTGGAGACACCTTTAGTACTCCTTTATAATCACCCGATTACGTTGTAACGCTTGGTAGCACCAAAGTGTTCCTCCGGTAAACAGGAGTTGCATAATCTCATAGTTACAGGAACATGTATAAGTCATGAAGAAAGCAATAGCAACATACTAAACGATCAAGTGCTAGGCTAACGGAATGGGTCAAGTCAATCTCATCATTCTCCTAATGATGTGATCCGTTAATCAAATGACAACTCATGTCTATGGCTAGGAAACTTAACCATCTTTGATTCAACGAGCTAGTCAAGTAGAGGCATACTAGTGACACTATGTTTGTCTATGTATTCACACATGTATTATGTTTCCGTTAATACAATTCTAGCATGAATAATAAACATTTATCATGATATAAGGAAATAAATAATAACTTTATTATTGCCTCTAGGGCATATTTCCTTGAGTCTCCCACTTGCACTAGAGTCAATAATCTAGTTCACATCGCCATGTGATTCAACACTAATAGTTCACATCACCATGTGATTAACACCCATAGTTCACATCATCATGTGACCTACACCCAAAGGGTTTACTAGAGTCAATAATCTAGTTCACATCGCTTATGTGATTAACACCCAAAGAGTACTAAGGTGTTATCATGTTTTGCTTGTGAGATAATTTTAGTCAACGGGTCTGTCACATACAGATCCGTAAGTATTTTTGCGAATTCTATGTCTACAATGCTCTGCACAGAGCTACTCTAGCTAATTGCTCCTACTTTCAATATGTATCTAGATCGAGACTTAGAGTCATCCAGATCTGTGTCAAAACTTGCATCGACGTAACTTTTTACGACGAACCTTTTGTCACCTCCATAATCGAGAAATATTTCCTTATTCCACTAAGGATAATTTTGACCGCTGTCCAGTGATCTACTCTTAGATCACTATTGTACTCCCATGCTTAACACAGTGTAGGGTATACAATAGATCTGGTACACAGCATGGCATACTTTATAGAACCTATGGCTGAGGCATAGGGAATGACTTTCCTTCTCTTTCTATCTTCTGCCGTGGTCGAGTTTTGAGTCTTACTCAATTTCACACCTTGTAACACAGGCAAGAAACTCTTTCTTTGACTGTTCCATTTTGAACTACTTCAAAATCTTGTCAAGGTATGTACTCATTGAAAAACTTATCAAGCGTCTTGATCTATCTCTCAGAGATCTTGATGCTCAATATGTAAGCAGCTTTACCGAGGTCCTTCTTTGAAAAACTCCTTTCAAATACTCCTTTATGCTTTGCAGAATAATTCTACATTATTTCCGATCAATAATATGTCATTCACATATACTTATCATAAATGCTGTAGCGCTCCCACTCACTTTCTTGTAAATACAGGCTTCACCGCAAGTCTGTATAAAACTATGTGCTTTGATCAACTTATCAAAGCGTATATTCCAACTCCGAGATGCTTGCACCAGTCCATAGATGGATCGCTGGAGCTTGCATATTTTGTTAGCATCTTTAGGATTGATAAAACCTTCTGGTTGCATCACATACAACTCTTTCTTTAATAAATCCATTAAGGAATGCAAATTTGTTTATCTATTTGCCAGATTTCATAAAATGCGGCAATTGCTAACATGATTCGGACAGACTTAAGCATAGATACGAGTGAGAAACTCTCATCGTAGTCAACACCTTGAACTTGTCGAAAACCTTTTGCGACAATTCTAGCTTTGTAGATAGTAACACTACTAACAGTGTCCATCTTCATCTTAAAGATCCATTTAATCTCAATGGCTCGCCGATCATTTGGGCAAGTCAATCAAAGTCCATACTTTGTTCTCATACATGGATCACATCTCAGATTTCATGGCCTCAAACCATTTCGCGGAATCTGGGCCCATCATCGCTTCCTTATAGTTCGTAGGTTCATCATGGTCAAGTAACATGACCTCCAGAATAGGATTACTGTACCACTCTGGTGCGGACCGTACTCTGGAAGACCTACGAGGTTCTGTAGTAACTTGATCTGAAGTTTCATGATCATCATCATTAGCTTCCTCACTAATTGGTGTAGGCATCACTGGAACTGATTTCAGTGATGAACTAGTTTCCAATTTGGGAGAAGGTACAAATTACCTTATCAAGCTCTACTTTCCTCCCACTCACTTCTTTCGAGAGAAACTCCTTCTCTAGAAAGGATCCGAATTTAGCAACAAAAATCTTGCCCTCAGATTTGTGATAGAAGGTGTACCCAATAGTCTCTTTTGGGTATCCTATGAAAACACATTTCTCCGATTTGGGTTCAAGCTTATCATGTTGAATTTTTTTTTACATAGGCATCGCAACCCAAACTTTAAGAAACGACAACTTTGGTTTCTTGCCAAACCACAGTTCATATTGTGTCGTCTCAACGGACTTAGATGGTGCCCCTTTTTTAACGTGAATGCAGCTGTCTTTAATGCATGACCCCAAAACGATAGTGGTAAATCGGTAAGAAACATCATAGATTGTACAATATCCAATAAAGTACGGTTATGACGTTCGAACACACCATTACGCTGTGGTGTTCCAGGTGGCACGAATTTGTGAAACTATTCCACATTGTGTTAATTGAAGACCAAACTCGTAACTCAAATATTTGTCTCCGCGATCAGATCGTAGAAACCTTATTTTCTTGTCACGATGATTTTTCACTTCACTCTGAAATTCTTTGAACTTTTCAAATGTTTCAGACTTATGTTTCATCAAGTAGATATACCCATATCTGCCCAAATCATCTGTGAAGGTCGAAAATAATGATACCACCGCAAGCCTTAATATTCATCGGACCACATACATCGGTATGTATGATTTCCAACAAATCAATTGCTTGCTCCATTGTTCCGGAGAACGACGTTTTAGTCATCTTGCCCAAGAGACATGGTTCGCAAGCATCAAGTGATTCATAATCAAGTGATTCCAAAATCTCATCAGCATGGAGTTTCTTCATGCGCTTTACACCAATATGACTTAAACGGAAGTGCCACAAATAAGTTGCACTATCATTATTAACTTTGCATCTTTTGGCTTCAATATTATGAATATGTGTATCACTACGATCGAGATCCAACAAACCATTTTCGTTGGTGTGTATGACCATAGAAGGTTTTATTCATGTAAATGTAACAACAATTTATTCTCTTACTTAAATGAATAACCGTATTGCAATAAACATGATCAAATCATATTCATGCTCAACGTAAACACCAAATAACACTTATTTAGGTTCAACACTAATCCCGAAAGTATAGGGAGTGTGCGATGATGATCATATCAATCTGGGAACCACTTCCAACACACATCATCACTTCACCCTTAACTAGTCTCTGTTTATTGATACAGAACTCCTGCTTTCGAAGTTACTAATTTTAGCAACTGAACAAGCATCAAATACTTAGGGGTTACTATAAACACTAGTAAGGCACATATCAATAACTCAGATATCAAATATACCCTTGTTCACTTTGCCATCCTTCTTATCCACCAAATATTCAGGGCATTTCCGCTTCGGTGACCATTTCCTTTGCGATTATAAGCACTCGGTTTCAGGCTTTGGTCCAGCTTTGGTCTTCTTCACGGGAGTTACAAATTGATTGCCATTCTACTTGAAGATTCCCTTTCTTTCACTTTGCCCTATTCTTGAAACTAGTGGTCTTGTTAACCATCAACACTTGATGTTTTTCTTGATTTCTACCTTCATTGATTTCAGCATCACGAAGAGCTTGGGAATTACTTTCGTCATCCCTTGCATATTATAGTTCATCACAAAGTTCTACTAACTTGGTGATGGTGACTAGAGAATTCTGTCAATCACTATTTTATCTGGAAGATTAACTCCCACTTGATTCAAGCGATTGTAGTACCCAGACTATTTGAGCACATGCTCACTAGTTGAGCGATTCTCCTCCATCTTTTAGCTATAGAACTTGTTGGAGACTTCATATCTCTCAACTCGGGTATTTGCTTGAAATATTAACTTCAATTCCTGGAACATCTCCTATGGTCCATGACGTTCAAAACGTCTTTGAAGTCCCGATTCTAAGCCGTTAAGTATGGTGCACTAAACTATCAAGTAGTCATCATATTGAGCTAGCGAAACGTTCATAACGTCTACATCTTCTCCTGCAATAGGTCTGTCACCTAGCGGTGCATTAAGGACATAATTCTTCCAGGCGCAATGAGGATAAACCTCAGATCACGGATCCAATCCGCATCATTGCTACTAACATCTTTCAACATAGTTTTTCTCTAGGAACTTATCAAAATAAACATAGGGAAGCAACAACGCGAGCTATTGATCTACAACATAGATATGCTAATACTACCAGGACTAAGTTCATGATAAATTTAAGTTCAATTAATCATATTACTTAAGAACTCCCACTTAGATAGACATCTCTAGTCATCTAAGTGATCACGTGATCCAAATCAACTAAACCATGACCCGATCATCACGTGAGATGGAGTAGTTTTCAATGGTGAACATCACTATGTTGATCATATCTACTATATGATTCACGCCGACCTTTCTCGGTCTCCGTGTTCCGAGGCCATATCCGCATATGCTAGGCTCGTCAAGTTTAACCTGAGTATTCGCGTGTGCAAAACAGGCTTGCACCCGTTGTAGATGGACGTGAGAGCTTATCACACCCGATCATCACGCGTGGTGTCCGGGCACGCACGAACTTTGGCAACGGTGCATACTCGTGGAGAACACTTCTTGATAATTAGTGAGAGATCATCTTAAAAAGCTACCGTCAATCAAAGCAAGATAAGATGCATAAAAGATAAACATCACATGCAATCAAAATATGTGACATGATATGGCCATCATCATCTTGTGCCTTTGATCTCCATCTCCAAAGCATCGTCATGATTTCCATTGTCACCGGCATGACACCATGATCTCCATCATCTTGATCTATATCAATGTGTCGTCACATGGTGGTCGTCTCGCCAACTATTGCTCTTGCAACTATTGCTATCGCATAGCGATAAAGTAAAGCAATTATTTGGCGCTTGCATCTTATGCAATAAAGAGACAACCAGAAGGCTTCTGCCAGTTGCCGATAACTTCAACAAAACATGATCATCTCATACAAAAACTAATATCTCATCACGTCTTGACCATATCACATCACAACATGCCCTGCAAAAACAAGTTAGACGTCCTCTACTTTGTTGTTGCAAGTTTTACGTGGCTGCTACGGTCTTAGCAAGAACCGTTCTTACCTACGCATCAAAACCACAACGATAGTTTGTCAAGTTGGTGCTGTTTTAACCTTCGCAAGGACCGGGCGTAACCACACTCGGTTCAACTAAAGTTGGAGAAACTGACACCCGCTAGTCACCTGTGTGCAAAGCACGGCGGTAAAACCAGTCTCGCGTAAGCGTACGCGTAATGTCGGTCCGGGCCGCTTCATCCAACAATACTGCCAAACCAAAGTATGACATGCTGGTAAGCAGTATGACTTATATCGCTCACAACTCACTTGTGTTCTACTCGTGCATATAACATCAACACATAAAACCTAGGCTCGGATGCCACTGTTGGGGAACGTAGTAATTTCAAAAAAATTCCTACGCACATGCAAGATCATGGTGATGCATAGCAACGAGAGGGGAGAGTGTTGTCTACGTACCCTCGTAGACCGAAGCGGAAGCGTTGACGCAACATAGAGGAAGTAGTCGTACGTATTCCCGATCCAACCGATCCAAGCACCGTTACTCCGGCACCTCCGAGTTCTTGGCACACGTTCAACTCGATGACGATCCCCGGGCTCCAATCCAGCAAAGCGCCGGGGAGGAGTTTCGTCAGCACGACGGCGTGGTGACGATCTTGATGTTCTACCGTCGCAGGGCTTTGCCTAAGCACCGCTACAATATGACCGAGGTGGAATATGGTGGAGGAGGCACCACACGGCTAAGGAACGATCACGAAGACCAACTTGTGTGTCCATGGGGTGCCCCGTGCCCCCGTATATAAAGGAGTGGAGGAGGGGGAGGGCCGGCCCTCCATATGGCGCGCCCTAGGGGAGTCCTACTCCCACTGGGAGTAGGATTCCCCCTTTCCTAGTAGAACTAGGAGCCCTTCCAAGTAGTAGGAGTAGGAGGGAAGGAAAGGGAAGGGAAAATGAGAAGGAAGGAAGGCGGCGCCCCCCCCTCCCTAGTCCAATTCGGACCAGCTCATGGGGAGGGGTGTGGCCAGCCTTTGAGGCCTTTCTCTCCTTTCCCGTCTGGCCCATTAAGGCCCAATACGAATTCCCGTAACTCCCCGGTACTTCCGAAAATACCCGAATCACTCGGAACCTTTCCGATGTCCGTATATAGTCGTCCAATATATCGATCTTTACGTCTTGACCATTTCGAGACTCCTCGTCATGTCCCCGATCTCATCCAGGACTCCAAACTCCTTTGGTACATCTAAACTCATAAACTCATAATATAACTGTCATCGAAACCTTAAGCGTGCGGACCCTACGGTTCGAGAACAATGTAGACATGACCGAGACATGTCTCCGGTCAATAACCAATAGCGGAACCTGGATGCTCATATTGGCTCCTACATATTCTATGAAGATCTTTATCGGTCAGACCGCATAACAACATACGTTGTTCCCTTTGTCATCGGTATGTTACTTGTCCGAGATTCGATCGTCGGTATCCAATACCTAGTTCAATCTCGTTACCGGCAAGTCTCTTTACTCGTTACGTAATGCATCATTCCGTAACTAACTCATTAGCTACATTGCTTGCAAGGCTTATAGTGATTTGCATTACCGAGAGGGCCCAGAGATACCTCTCCGACAATCGGAGTGACAAAACCTAATCTCGAAATACGCCAACCCAACATGTACCTTTGGAGACACCTGTAGTACTCCTTTATAATCACCCGATTCACGTTGTGACGCTTGATAGCACCTAAAGTGTTCCTCCGGTAAACGGGAGTTGCATAATCTCATAGTTACAGGAACATGTATAAGTCATGAAGAAAGCAATAGCAACATACTAAACGATCAAGTGCTAGGCTAACGGAATGGGTCAAGTCAATCTCATCATTCTCCTAATGATGAGATCCCGTTAATCAAATGACAACTCATGTCTATGGCTAGGAAACTTAACCATCTTTGATTCAACGAGCTAGTCAAGTAGAGGCATACTAGTGACACTATGTTTGTCTATGTATTCACACATGTATTATGTTTCCGGTTAATACAATTCTAGCGCGAATAATAAACATTTATCATGATATAAGGAAATAAATAATAACTTTATTATTGCCTCTAGGGCATATTTCCTTCAGACACTTCACCATTATTTTGGGCCTAGAGGAAGGCATAGGGAAGTAATAAGTAGATGATGGGTTGCTAGAGTGACAGAATCTTAAACCCTAGTTTATGCGTTGCTTCGTTAGGGGCTGATATGGACCCATATGTTTAATGATGTGGTTAGGTTTACCTTAATATTCCTTTTTGTAGTTGAAGATGCTTGCAATAGGGGTTAATCATAAGTGGGATGCTTGTCCAAGTTAGGACAGTACCCAAGTGTCAGTCCACCCACATATCAAATTATCAAAGTACCGAACGCGAATCACATGAACGTGATGAAAACTAGCTTGACGATAATTCCCAATGTGTCCTCGGGAGCTCCTTCTTCATTATTAGAATTTGTCCAGGCTTATCCTTTGCTACAAAAAGGATTGGGCCACCTTGCTGCACGTTATTTACTTTATTTACTTTTTGCTCGTTACTATTTACCTTATCACAAAACTATATATCACCTACTATTTCAGTGCTTGCAGAGAAAACCTTACTGAAAACCGCTTATCATTTCCTTCTGCTCCTCGTTGGGTTTGACACTCTTACTTATCGAAAGGACTACGATAGATCCCCTATACTTGTGGGTCATCAAGACTCTTTTCTGGCGCCGTTGCCGGGGAGTGTAGCGCTTTTGGTGAGTGGAACTTGGTAAGGAAACATTTATATAGTGTGCTGAAATTTTCTGTCACTTGTCACTATGGAAACTAATCCTTTGAGGGGCTTGTTTGGGGTATCTTCACCCCAACCAGAAGAGCAAATAGATGCTCCTCAACCTACTGAACTTTATGAAAATATTCACTTTGAGATTCCTTCGGGTATGATAGAAAAACTGCTAGCTAATCCTTTTGCAGGAGACGGAACATTGCATCCCGATTTACACCTTATCTTTGTGGATGAAGTTTGTGGATTATTTAAGCTTGCAGGTATTCCCGATGATGTTGTTAAAAGGAAGGTCTTCCCTTTATCTTTGAAGGAGATGCATTGACAAGGTATAGGCTATGTGATGATACGGGATCTTGGAATTATAAGCGATTGAAGTTGGAATTTCACCGTAAGTTCTATCCTATGCATCTTGTTCATCGTGATCGTAATTACATATATAATTTATGGCCTCATAAAGGAGAAAGCATCGCTCAAGCTTGGGGAGGCGTAAGTCAATGTTATATTCATGCCCCAATCATGAGCTCTCTCGAAATGATTATTCAATTTTTATGCTCGGCTTTCTCTTAATAACCGCAACCTGCTCGATACTTCCTGTCTTTGGTTCTTATATGTCAAGACTATTGATTTCAAATGGGACTTATTGGAAAGAATTAAACACAACTCTGAAGATTGGGGTTCCGACGATGGTAAGGAGTCAGGTATGACACTAAGTTCGATTGTGTTAAATCTTTTATGGATACCGAAGTTTTTCGTGGATTTAGCGCTAAGTATGGACTTGACTCTGAGATAGTAGCTACCTTTTGTGAATCTTTTGCTACTCACGTTGATCTCCCTAAAGAGAAGTGGTTTAAATATAATCCCCCTGTTGAAGTGAAAGTAGTTGCACCTATTACCGTTGAAGAAAATACTATTACCTATAGTGATCCTATTATTCCTACTGCTTATGTCGAAAAACCTCCTTTTCCTGTTAGGATAAAAGATCATGCTAAAGCTTGGACTGTTGTTCACAAAAGAAATATTAGACTTTATACACCTCCTGAGGAAATCAAAGTTGAACCTAATGTTGCTATTGTTAAAGATCTCTTGTCTGATAATATTGATGGGCATGCTATTTATTTCTGTGATGAAACTGCTAGAATTGCCAAACCTTGTGCTAAAGATAAACATAGACCTGTGGTAGGCATGCCTGTTATTTTTGTTAAAATTGGAGATCATTGTTATCATGGCTTATGTGATATGGGTGCTAGTGCTAGTGCAATACCTATTGACTTATACAAAGAAATTAAGCATGATATTACACCTATTGAGTTAGAAGATATTGATGTCACAATTAAACTTGCCAATAGAGATACTATTTCACCTATGGGAATTGTTAGAGATGTTGAAGTCTTGTGTGGAAAACTAAATATCCTGCTGATTTTCTTGTTCTTGGCTCCCCACAAGATAGATTTTGTCCCATTATATTTGGTAGACCCTTCTTGAACACTGTTAATGCTAAGATAGATTGCGAAAAGGATGTAGTAACTATTGGTTTAGGTGATATGTCTCATGAGTTCAACTTTTCTAAATTCCATAGACAACACAGTGAAGAGGAATTACCTAGTAGGGATGAGATTATTGGTCTTGCTTCCATTACTGTTCCTCCAACTGATCCGTTAGAACATTATTTGTTAGACCATGAGAACGATATGTTTATGAAGGAAAGGGAAGAAATAGATGAAGTGTTCCTTAAACAAGAACTTGTGCTGAAACATAACCTTCCCGTTGAAATTCTTGGGGATCCCCCTCCACCCAAGGGTGATCCCGTGTTTGAACTCAAACCTTTACCTGATAATCTCAAGTATGCTTATCTTCATGAAAAAGAAATATATCCTGTTATTATTACTACTAACCTTTCAGAGAAAGAAGAAGAAAGATTATTGAAAACCCTGAAGAAGCACCGAGCTGCTATTGGATATACTCTGGATGATCTTAAGGTCATTAGTCCCACATTATGTCAACACAAAATTTCACTGGAGAAAGATGCCAAACCAGTTAGAGATTCTAAAACTCCTTGAGGCAGGTATTATTTATCCCGTTGCTGATAGTGAATGGGTAAGCCCTGTCCATTGTGTCCCTAAAAAGGGAGGTATTACCGTTGTTCCTAATGATAAAGATGAATTGATCCCGCAAAGAATTATTACATGTTATAGGATGGTGATTGATTTTCGTAAGTTAAATAAAGCTACTAAGAAACATCATTACCCTTTACCTTTTATTGATCAAATGCTAGAAAGGCTATCCAAACACACACATTTTTGCTTTCTAGATGGTTATTATGGCTTCTCTCAAATACCGTGTCAAGAAAGGATCAATCTAAAACTACTTTTACCCGCCTTTTGGTACTTTTGCTTATAGACGTATGCCTTTTGGTTTATGTAATGCACCGCTACCTTTCAAAGATGCATGATGGCTATATTCTCTGATTTTTTGTGAAAAGATTTGTGAGGTATTCATGGATGACTTCTCCGTCTATGGATCCTCTTTTGATGATTGCTTGAGCAACCTTGATCGAGTTTTGCAGAGATGCAAAGACACTAGTCTCGTCCTGAATTGGGAAAAGTGTCACTTTATGGTTAATGAAGGCATTGTCTTGGGGCACAAGATCTCCGAGAGAGGTATTGAAGTTGATAAAGCCAAAGTTGATGCTATTGAAAAGATGCCATGTCCCAAGGACATAAAAGGTATAAGAAGTTTCCTTGGTCATGCCGGCTTTTATAGGAGGTTCATTAAGGACTTTTCTAAAATCTCTAGGCCTCGACTAATTTATTGCAAAAGATATTCCTTTTGTCTTTGATGATGATTGTGTAGAAGCATTTGAAACACTTAAGAAAGCATTGATCACCGCACCTATTGTATAGCCACCTGATTGGAATTTACCTTTTGAAATTATGTGCGATGCTAGTGCTTATGCTGTAGGTGCTGTTTTAGGGCAAAGAGTCGATAAGAAATTGAATGTTATCCAGTATGCTAGTAAGACTCTTGATACTGCCCAGAGAAATTATGCTACTACTGAAAAAGAGTTCTTACAGTTGTGTTTGCATGTGATAAGTTTAGACCTTATATTGTTGATTCCAAAGTTACTATTCACACTGATCATGCTGCTATTAAATATCTTATGGAAAAGAAAGATGCTAAGCCTAGACTCATTAGATGGGTCCTCTTGCTCCAAGAATTTGACTTGAATATTATTGATAGAAAGGGAGCTGAGAACCCGTTCTATGCATAACTTGTCTAGGTTAGAGAATGTTCTTGATGACCCACCGCCTATTAAGGATAGTTTTCCTGATGAACAATTAGCGGTTGTCAATGCTTCTCAGATCGCTCCTTGGTATGCTGATTATGCTAATTACATTGTTGCTAAATATATACCGCCTAGTTTCACATACCAGCAAAAGAAAAAGTTCCTTTATGATTTAAGACATTACTTCTGGGATGATCCACACCTTTATAAAGAAGGAGTAGATGGTATTATTAGACGTTGTCTGCCAGAGCATGAACAGGAACAAATCTTACGCAAGTGTCACTCGAATCCTATGGAGGACACCACGCTGGAGATAGAAATGCACACAAGGTACTGCAATCTGGTTTTTATTGACCTACTCTTTTCAAAGATGCTCGTAAGTTTGTCTTATCTTGTGATGGATGTCAAAGAATAGGTAACATTAGTAGACGTCAAGAAATGCCTATGAATTATTCACTTGTTATTGAACCATTTGATGTTTGGGGCTTTGATTATATGGGACCTTTTCCAGCCTCCAATGGTTATACACATATTTTAGTTGCTGTTGATTACGTTACTAAGTGGGTAGAAGCTATTCCAACTAGTAGTGCTGATCATAACACTTCTATTAAAATGCTTAAAGAAGTTATTTTCTGAGGTTTGGAGTCCCTAGATATCTTATGACTGATGGTGGTTCACACTTTATTCATGGTGCTTTCCGTAAGATGCTTGCTAAGTATGATGTCAATCATAGAATCGCATCTCCTTATCACCCGCAGTCTAGTGGTCAAGTAGAGTTGAGCAATAGAGAGCTCATAATTTTGCAAAAGACTGTGAATAGATCTAGAAAGAATTGTTCCAAAAAACTTGATGATGCATTATGGGCCTATAGAACTACATACAAAAATTCTATGGGTATGTCTCCATATAAGATGGTTTATGGAAAAGCATGTCATTTACCTCTTGAACTTGAACATAAAGCATATTGGGCTATTAAAGAGCTCAATTATGACTTCAAACTTGCCGGTGAGAAGAGGTTGTTTGATATTAGCTCACTTGATGAATGGAGAACCCAAGCATATGAGAATGCCAAGCTTTTCAAAGAAAAAGTCAAACGCTGGCATGATAAGAGGAATACAAAAGTGTGAGTTTAACGTAGGACATTATGTGTTATTATTCAACTCTCATTTAAGATTTTTTGCAGGAAAACTTCTTTCAAAATGGGAAGGTCCCTACGTTATCGAAGAGGTCTATCGTTCTGGCGCTATAAAAATCAACTACTTCGAAGGCACAAATCCGAGGGTGATAAACGGTCAAAGAATTAAACATTATATTTCAGGTAATCCTATCAATGTTGAAACTAATATTATTGAAACCATAACCCCTGAGGAATACATAAGAGACACTTTCCAGTACGTTCCAGACTTCGAAAAGGCATAGGTACGTGGTACGGTAAGTAAACAGACTCCAAAACAACTCTAATGGCAATTTTTATCAGTTTTGGATTATTTAGAATTTTAGGAAGAAAGAAGTAGTCCGAAAGGGGCACGAGGATCCCACGAGAGAGGAGGGCGCCCCCCCTGTAGGGCGCGCCCCCTGTCTCGTGGGCACCTCGTTTGCCTCCCGGACTCCGTTTTCTTGTATGTTACGTATTTTGGTCGGTAAAAATTCATTATATATACTCCCAAAGGTTTTGACCACCGTATCACGCAAATATCCTCTATTTTCGTTTCGAGTTGTTCCTGTTGCAGAATAAAGCAAGATGTCTTCTCAGGAGTCAGTTAGGGAGAGCCGGGTGTCTCACCCAATGCCAGGTCCAGGAGCAAATAGCGACGCCTATCACTTTGGACCATCAACGGAGGATGAGATGGAGGCTGAGTTGAAAAGGATAGACGCCATGGAGGAGGATCAAGAAGTTACCTCTCGTCTTCGAGCAGAATTCACTATGGGGGAACTACCTAGCTTGGTTGTCCCTACTTCGGTCACTCCTTCCGACTTTAGATTTCTTTCTTATGAAAATACGAAAAAGAGTTTCACTTGTTCTCTAGAAGCTATGCAGCATCCTTGGGTGAAAGGAGCCTTGTCCGTTACGGGCAAGCTCCATAAAGAGACTATGGACCTCAAACAACAAGTTAATAAGCTCGAGGAGGAGAACCGTATCTTGAAGGGCATAATCGCCAAGAAGATCATAACACCAACCATGAAGAAGTAGAAATAATCACATGGGTATGGGCACTCCCTTGGCAACTGCCAAGCTTGGGGAGGTGCCCCATATCGTATCACCATCACACTCCTCTCTTTACCGCTTTATTTAGTTCGATCCTTTTAGTAGTATCTTGATCTAGAAGATTTAAGTTTTGATATCAAGTAGTTTTGAGCTTTGCTTTGTGATCTCTTTATGTAAGCGAGTCCGTGTGCTATCTATAATAAAGATTAGTGTTGAGTCAAGGGCTTTGCTATGATTGCTACGATCTTGAGAAAGTAGACAGAACAAAAAAGAGTTCATATTAATCTTATGGATAGTGATAACTTCACATATAGAAAGTATGAGGCATAAAAATTGTTGAGAGTTGATGAACGTAGCCTTGGTCATCGTTGCAATTAATAGGAAGTGATAAGGAAAGAGGGGTTCACATATAAATATATTATCTTGGACATCTTTTATGATTGTGAAGCACTCATTAAGTATGACATGCTAAAAGAGTTGATGTTGGACAAGGAAGACAATGTAATGGTTTATGTTTTCCGACATCTCAGTCAAAATATATTGTCATTGACCTTCCAAACACGTTGAGCTTGCCTTTCCCCCTCATGCTAGCCAAATTCCTGGCACCAAGTAGAGATACTACTTGTGCTTCCAAATATCCTTAAACCCAGTTTTGCCATGAGAGTCCACCATACCTACCTATGGATTGAATAAGATCCTTCAAGTAAGTTGTCATCGGTGCAAGCAATAAAAATTGCTCTCTAAATATGTATGACTTATTAGTGCAGAGAAAATAAACTTTGTACGAACTTGTTGTAGAAGTTATAAAAGCGGCATGATCGCATAATAAAGGTCCACATACAAGGGGCAATATAAAGTGACGTTCTTTTGCACTAAGACTTTATGCATCAACCCTAAACGCGCATGACAACCTCTGCTTCCCTCTGCGAAGGGCCTATCTTTTACTTTATGATTTACTTTATGCTTTGGTCAAGGTGATGCTCACCTTTCCCTTTTATTTTTATCCTTTGGCAAGCTCCTCGTGTTTGAAAGATCATGATACATATATCCAATTGGATGTAAGTTGGCATAGGCTATTATTGTTGACATCACCTAAAGGTGAATATGTTGGGAGGCAATACAATAAGCCCCTATCTTTCTCAGTGTCCGGCTGAAACTCTATAACCACAAGTATTGCGTGAGTGTTAATAATTATAGGGGACTACGAGATAGTTGAGTATGTGAGCTAGCTGAAAAGCTCTATTATTGACTCTTTCCGATGTTACGATAAATTGCAATTGCTTCAATGACTAAGATTATAGTTTGTTAGTTCCCAATGAAGTTTTTGGACCATACTTGACATTGTGAATTGCTTATTACTTGAGCATAGGAAATCATATGACAAAATCCATATATGTTGCTGCTATTAGAATGATCATGATGCCATCATGTCCGTATTTTATTTTTATCGACACCTCTATCTCGAAACATGTGGACATATTTTCGATTTCGGCTTCCGCTTGAGGACAAGCGAGGTCTAAGCTTGGGGGAGTTGATACGTCCATTTTGCATCATGCTTTTATATCAATATTTACTGCATTATGGGCTGTTATTACACATTATATCTCAATACTTATGGCTATTCACCCTTATTTTACAAGGTTTACCATGAACGGGGGGGATGCCGGCAGCTGGAATTCTGGCTGGAAAAGGAGCAAATGTTGGAAACCTATTCTGCACATCTCCAAAAGCCCTGAAACTCCACGAAACAACCTTTTGGAATTTATAAGAATTTGTGAGCAAAAGAAATAGGCCAGGGGGCCCACACTGTCCAGAGGCAGGGGCGCGCTTCCTATAGGGCGCGCCTATCTCTGGGCCCCACTGGTGGGACTCCGGTGTCCATCTTCTGCTATATCATCACTTTTACCTGGAAAAATCGTGGGCAAGCTTACGGGACGAAACTCCGCCGCCACGAGGCGTAACCTTGGCGGAATCAATCTAGGGCTCATGGCGGGCTGGTCTGCCGGGGACACTTCCCTCTGGGAGGGGGAAATCATCACCAACGTCATCACCAACGATCCTCTCATCGAGAGGGGGTCAATCTCCATCAACATCTTCACTAGCACCATCTCCTCTCAAAACCCTAGTTCATCTCTTGTATCCAGTCTTGTATCAAAACCACAAATTGGTACCTGTGGGTTGCTAGTAGTGTTGATTACTCCTTGTAGTTGATGCTAGTTGGTTTACTTGGTGGAAGATCATATGTTCAGATCCTTTATGCATATTATTACTCCTCTCATTATGAACATGAATATGCTTTGTGAGTAGTTACGTTTGTTCCTGGGGACATGGGTGAAGTCTTGCTATTAGTAGTCATGTGAATTTGGTATTCGTTCATTATTTTGATGAGATGTATGTTGTCTTTCCTCTAGTGGTGTTATGTGAACGTCGACTACATGACACTTCACCATTATTTTGGGCCTAGAGGAAGGCATAGGGAAGTAATAAGTAGATGATGGGTTGCTAGAGTGACAGAAGCTTAAACCCTAGTTTATGCGTTGCTTCGTTAGGGGCTGATATGGACCCATATGTTTAGTGTTGTGGTTAGGTTTACCTTAATACTCCTTTTTGTAGTTGTGGATGCTTGCAATAGGGGTTAATAATAAGTGGGATGCTTGTCCAAGTTAGGACAGTATCCAAATTTTTTTCTACCTCCTTTCTTTTTCATGTATTTTTCTGATCAGGAAAAATACAAAATTATGTCAGTTATTTTGAAGTTATTCTAATCTCGTACCCAAGTGTCGGTCCACCCACATATCAAATTATCAAAGTACCGAACGCGAATCACATGAACGTGATGAAAACTAGCTTGACGATAATTCCCAATGTGTCATCAGGAGCTCCTTCTTCATTATTAGAATTTGTCCAGGCTTATCCTTTGCTACAAAAAGGATTGGGCCACCTTGCTGCACGTTATTTACTTTATTTACTTTTTGCTTGTTACTATTTACCTTATCACAAAACTATCTATCACCTACTATTTCAGTGCTTGCAGAGAAAACCTTACTGAAAACCGCTTAGCATTTCCTTCTGCTCCTCGTTGGGTTCGACACTCTTATTTATCGAAAGGACTACGATAGATCCCCTATACTTGTGGGTCATCAAGATTTTGGAAACTCCAATCACCATTTTGTGCAGTTCCACCAAATTGAGAGATGTTGCCCACGTGACATTTTAGTTGAACTGCACAAGACACTCATTCCAAAAAAGTGTTTTGTGCAGTTCACCAAAAGGTCACCATAGCAACAAGGTGAAATGGATATCCCTATCTGCACAAAATGATAGAAAGTAAACAGTTACTGGTCAATAAGAATATACGAAACATCTACAAAATGAAAAGAAGCATCTTAATTATGTTCATGGCAATCACGCAAGAATAGTAGAAATTTTAAAACGTCAGCAATGCTTCATGTTACCAGAAGCATTACGATCAACAATGAGATTCCTCAAATATGGGATTACTTTAATGGTGGCATTGTTTGTTTACTGCACACGATAAATCAACAACAACTAAAGAGTTGGTTTAAGGGCATGGGACCGTGGGGACACCAGGACACTCGGCGTAAAGGAGCAACTTACTTATCATACTGGGAAAACAGCAGAGTGCCATTTGTAACACAGTTTAATTGCATCTTAGCACTGGAGGCATTAGATTAACAATAACACCGGTTAGACATGTCCCTAAGGTAACAGTGTGATCGCTTCATTTTACATGCGCCCTTACATTAACAACAACAAAAGGTTGGTATAAGGACATGCGACAGTGGACGCATCAGCACAATGTACCTACAAGGATGCATAAAGTGGTGATGCCGAGCTTGTTCACGCTATGTGAGGGCAGAAAACCTAATCCTGGAGACCTTGTACTATGTGAGGGCAGCAAATCTAATCCTGGAGACCTTTTACTATGTGAGGGTAGCAAATCTAATCCTGGAGACCTTCTACTATGCGAGGGCAGCAAATCTAATCCTGAGACCTTTTACTATGTGAGGGCAGCAAATCTAATCCTGAGACCTTTTACTATGTGAGGGCAGCAAATCGAATCCTGGAGACCTTTTACTATGTGATGGCAGCAAATCTAATCCTGGACATACTCTGTTGACTTGTCCACCACCCGCCACTTTCTATCCTTTTTTCAACCAATAATAGATCTGTTCCTTATCCAGATTGTACTACGTTTTCCCATTATTTCCCTTTTCAACCAAGAGACCGGTTGGGTATCTGGTCTCTACTACTTTCACCATATTATTTCCTCTTTGAATCAAGTCCTAGATTCATGCTAAAACTTTCCCCCCTTTCTTCGTTGTTTGAACAAAGCCCTAGATTCAATGCATGAAGTAGCTTTACCTCTAATAATACTAAAAATTTAGGTGGCTTTGGAAGAGCTGATGGGAGTAGAAAAATATGCACATGCAGAGACCGTGGGAGGCTGGGGCAGATGAAACAAAGGCCGCTTTCGAAGAACTTATACCTGAGGGTCGTCGGGATGTCGGCGGCGGCAGGTCGGATCTGCGGACAATACGGCAGGGAGGAAGAAGGGTCGGAGGACCTCCCGAGTCGGCGCTGTGTCGGAGAGAACGGCACAGGCAGAGGATCGGGCCCCTCCGGCAGCTGTGGGTTTCCTCCCTCGGCGGTGATGACCGCGTGAATGATGCACCTTTTAGTCCTCTACACACACCGACCGAAGGGATCCGGCCGGATCTGTGACCAGCGGTGAGCAGAGAGAAAATGTTGCTACCGCTGTCTTGTTTAAATCCGGAGATGATGAGAGAATGAAGAGAGAAACCCTAGTAAAGCAAGCGCCCAGGCCCCTGCGTCCATATATAGTGGAGTGATTATCTTTTTTCTCTCCACAACAAGCGTTTCAATTTGTGTATGTGGCATTAAAGAAAAGAAAGTCTCTATTTAAGGTTCACTTATGCTCCCCGCCCCTCCATTCATTGAACAACCCCACGGGTGAATAAACATACAGTAAGTACTGTATTTATATAGAACGAACAAGATCGAACTATTTTCGCGTAGTTAAAAGTTGAGGGCGGGGCTTTTCCCGGGCAGTACGCGCGGCCGTTTTCAGGTAGGTGGTTTGACAGAGAGGCGAGGAGGGTGAGCGAGTGGGGCTGTGCGATTTGACGGCACGTTCCTGCTGGAAAGACTTGTGATATGACCACTCACTATAGTCATGAATTACTGGCTCTCCGACTGGGGTGATGCCCCCCTTTCGTTCCGCGCTCTAATCTGGTGCATGACACGTCGACCCGGATGCTGGCTCTCCCACATGTCAGAGTAGTAAGAAGGAGCAAATAATGATGCGGTATATACTAGTACTATACTACTCCCCCCGTTCCTAAATATAGAAGTCTTTGGAGAGATTTCACTATGGACCACATACGGAGAAAATGAGTGAATCTACATAAAATGCATCTATATACATCCGTATGTGGTCCACAGTGAAATATCTACGAAGACTTATATTTGGGAATGGAGGGAGTACTACTCAGGTCGGAGGAGTGTGAACCACGGCAGCCCAGTGAACCAGCAGTGCGAACTACGGTAGCCCAGTGAACCAGCAGTAGAAAACAATGTGGCGATATGGCCATAAAAAATAATGTGCTACGGTCCACACTGTAGCATGTATAGTAACACTCCTCTTTGTTTGGATCCCTGAGTTAGAGCTAGTTTGGGTTGAAATAGCCTCAAATTATCGAAACAAGAGGGGTTAGTTTGAGCTAGTTTGCTCTAACCCAGCTAAAAAAACTAGCCCAGTGGAAAGGTTCTAATTGGGTTAGTTATCCTCGGTCCCACTAAAAGAGAACTAAAAAAATCTCACCTACCCGCACCAGATCGCTCCCCCCTCTCGCACGACTCCTCTCTGTTCCCCATAGGGCCGCCCGCCCAAGCACCGCTCGCCCTCCCTCTCCTCCGGCCGCCCTCTCCTTCCGGCCTCCGCCGCCCTACTCCGGCCGCCCTCTCCCTCCGGCCTTTGAAGGTCGCCCCGCTCCCCCTTCACCAGTCGTTTTTCTCCCTCTGTCGTGCGCGGCGGCGGCGCATCTACCAGGGAGGTCGCGAGAGGGGTGAGTTTGTTCGTTCCTTCACTGTCTCATGGCCATATCATTGATCTTGCTTGCTCTAGCGCTAATTCTGATTTGGAAAAGTAGATCCTGATCAAACTTGCTATAGATTTGTGGTGCACGCATGGAATTGTTTGATGCTGCTTGAGGAGGTAATAAATCTTTCTAGAGGCCCAAAGATTCAGGTCACCTTTCTAGGTATTTCAATTTCAGGCTTGCATTATTTGTAGAGGCCCAAAGATTCAGTTCACCTTTCTAGGTATTTCAGTTTCAGGCTTGCATTATTTCTAGAGGCCCAAAGATTCAGTTCACCTTTCTAGGTATTTCAGTTTCAGGCTTGCATTATTTCTAGAGGCCCAAAGTTTCAGTTCACCTTTCAAGGTATTTTAGTTTCAGGCTTGCATTATTTCTAGAGGCCCAAAGATTCAGTTCACCTTTCTAGGTATTTTAGTTTCAGGCTTGCATTATTTCTAGAGGCCCAAAGATTCGGTTCACCTTCTAGGTATTTCAGTTTTAGGTTTGCATTATTTCTAGAGGCCCAAAGATCCAGTTCACCTTTCTAGGTATTTTAGTTACAGGCTTGCATTATTTCTAGAGGCCAAAAAATTAAGTTCCCAGTCGGCGGCAAGCGGCCCTGCTACCCATGCCGGTGTCGACCTCAACTAGCAAGGGCCGGCGTCGGAGGGGTTCCGGGGCTTGGGCTCTCTGAGCCTTCCTCTGAAGCGTCGATGGCGTGCTCCCCCCTCGGGGCGTGTGGGGCTCCGGGCGCCCTCCCCATCGTGAATGACTTCCGTGATGAGTTAGCTCATTCTTTGTTTCATGAAGTGTTATTTTATTTTGTGAAGCTTGATTGACGACTTGTATGTTTAAGTGGGATATCTCATTTGTATGGACAAAGTAAAAATTATCATGTTTTGCATGCTTGATTTGTATAGATGGTCCGTTTATGTCAATTGTGAGCGGGAGGAGGCCATAGAAGAGCCGGCCACACCAAGAGGGTGCTTGGATCCAAGGGACTTATTTTAGTCTGACTAAAAATAGGGTCCAAAGTAGTCAAATGATTGAGATAGAGCATTTATTGTCAATCTAACCCTGCCGTCCATACACCTCTTTGGTTCAGAGTTAGTTCAGGGTTAGAATCTAACTCTAACCTCTAACTGAGTTAGAGTTCTCCTCGTATCGGTTCATCGCCATCATACTTTCCCCATTCCTGTGTTTTCAGTATCCTGCGAATCAAAGAGGCCCTTTTTTCGGGAAAAATCAAAGAGGCCCTTAGACTGGTTTAGGTCCGGTCATTTTTTATAAACGTGTTATGTCCAAAATTTAATGAACGTGCTCCGGTTTCCACGAAAATAATCCGGTTTCATGTAGTAATTCATTCATTTATTTATTCTTCTGCGGGGGGTTTGCATGTAATTCGTGAGGTCTGAAATGTAAAGTACCCCGGCATATGCTCTGAGTCGTGCATGCACTACGACCCAGATGCTCTATGTCCCACATGTCGGCGAATGGGAGCACGTGGAAATAGCCTAGGAGTACATATAGGAGGATAAATGCGTGAAAAAATATGTACTGTGAAGCGTAGCCATGGTTCGAAAAGGAGACCTAAAGTGATGACAGCTATAGGTCGCACGCTCCCAACTAGTGGTAGTACTAGACATACGACTAATTTTTCCCTCAAAAAAAAGAGGCACGAGTGCTCAGTACTCCTATTCTATAAACACGAGTCCCATCTGACAACAGCGTCTGGTACTCTGACTAGCTCTCCTCCCTCGTTTCTCTCTTCTAATTCTAAACTTCGGCCCGGCCTTGGGGTGGCGGGTGGGTTTGCTCAGCTATGACCCCACCTCACGGTGAAAACGTTACATTTGGATTAAAATGCCATATACTCCCTCCGTACATAAATATAAGCCTTTTTAGATACTAGTTCAAATGGAATACAACATACAGATGTATGTAGACATAGTTTAGAGTGTAGATTCACCCATTTTGCTCCGTATGTAGTAGTCACTTGCTAGAATCTTTAGAAAGACTTATATTTGGGAACGGAGGGAGTACTATACTAATAAAACATTAAGGCCACGAGGCGATGCAGTGCTGGTTACAGGAGGCAAGAAGAAGAGATGCATCCATCGACGACGTCCACCTCCTCGACTCAGGGCGCCGGCCCACCGAACGACGCCTAAGTAGCAGCAACTATCGTGGCCAGGTCGACGTGCTTCTGAACAATGGCGTCCAAAGATTCCAGCCGCTGGAAGAAGTCCAACGTCTTTCTGTCCTCGCTTGCCTTGTAGTGGCCTATGTAGGCAATTTCCTCGTAGACGTGGATGTGCCGGTCGACGGTTTCTTGCATGGCGAGGCGCTGCGCGGCGAGCGCGGCCGCGAGGTGCACATTCTTCGTCGCGACCTCCGGCACCTGCAGGGCCACCAGGGCTTGAAAGAGTTCGTCACCATGTAGGCCGATGAGGGTGGCAGGCAATGAGGAGCCTGGGCGCGCGGGCTGGAGCAGTACGGCAAGGTCGTCCGCGCGCTTCTTGACGGCGGTGAACTTGCGGATGGAGTTGACCATCATGTCGTCCATGCGAGAGGCGAAGCCGGCGTCGGCGAGGGCTACGATGCCTGTGGTCGCCAGCACCGTCTGGAAACGCTGCATGGTGCGGGGCCGCAGGCCGGCGCCTTGGATGATTTGGCACATCCGATTGCCGCTCGCGTCCACCGCCTCCATAGGTGCTTGTGGCTTCTGGTCACTTGGTCTTGGATTGGAGTGAGCAGTGTTGCGCAGAGACTTGGGAGTAGATGGATTGGTGGTGGGGCGCCTATATTATATGAGAGTCCAAACTCTGTTGCATTCACATCGTGCTGGCTCTATTCTGCTTCTCCAATCAATTCCCTCTGCATGTAATTGAGGATGCATCATTGACCGTTCAACGTCTCGGGAACCGCTACCCTCTTCCTCCTTGGCATTCAAGCACCTATGGACCCGTCAACGATGAGGTGCCTATGGTGACTTCATAAATTTCAAGATGATAGTGCCGTGCATGTGTGCGTTCATAGGGGTGAGTGTATGCGCATGTATATGAGGGCTTGCGTCTGTACTGTGTCAAAAAAAAAGTAAATGCGTGTCAAAAAGAGACTAGTCAGTATACTCAATATTGTGCACCTCGGAGAGGAAAACGATAGAACTAGTACATATTTATTTATGGTGCAGATTCACTCATTTTGCTCCATATGTACTCCGTCTCGGTGTAGTTGTTGAAATCTCTAGAAGGGCAAATACTCCTTTCTAGTTTACAGGGCTATACTAGCAAGTAGTTGTACGTACTAGTACAATAGTGGGCTCACATAGCAATTTTGTCTCATGCAAGAGCCTGGCTATATGCGTGCTCCAATGTTCGCAACTGCAACATTCGGTTTGCGATTGGCTCTTTGCCTCTTCGAGAAGATGAACAATGATGTTACTACTACTGCTTCTACAATGTCGAATCCACTGCTGCATGTCCGTCCACATGAAAGCGGACAGATAGCTTGTTGTAGAAGTACTACTAAGAAAAAGCCTGTCCTCGTTTATGAAAGCAATCAGCGCATGGGCGAGGAGAAGGTGTGTAATAAAATCAAGCTTCTCCTCGTTGTATGCGAGTTGACGCGACACATCATAGCACCGGCCCCACATGCTTGCCTCTAAACTTGGCTGAAAGACCCACGATTGTACAATATATTTGCTGCAACCTCTAACATTTACCCACCACAAATTAAAATATATGTGGCTGTATGCATCGTTCTGATGCAGAGGCCGGGGAGTCCCCCTTTAAAAAAAACAAATTAAAATATATATTCCTGTCTTGACCAGATGAGCGTGCAAACTACAATCACCAGGGTGACATGTAGGGCCAGAAGACTATTTTAATTTTTTTTAAAACTTCGAGACGGCCACATAGCATGGAGCCGACCCCAACGATTTTAAGCTTACATGCACGGTACACGCTATCCTAGACTACTCTACACATGAAACTGCCACACGAGCGTCCGGGCTGCGCTTGGCTCTTCGCCTCTTAAGTCGAATAATGATGGAGTACTACTGCCTTTGGAGGAGTACTACAGTATGCTTCAGCCATCGACCTTGATTGAACTGCTGCATGTCCACCGCGTGCGGGAGGGAGAGCGTGTAGCGAAAGCTTCTCCTAGTCTTGCCAGCCACCACGCTCAAGGGCGAGGGAGGGACGCCTGTGCCTTTGCGTGTATGACAGGTGGGCCCGACATGTGTGTGGCCAACCTGTCATACAACCAAAGGCAGGTGTAGTTAAGTCCGCGAGGGAGAGGATAATTAAACTTCTCATTGATGTACGAGTTGACGCGACACATCAAAGCACTGCACTCGATATACTATTTCAATAATTTGCGTTTACCGATGCATTAATTACAACGCATGCATGCATGCTGTGACTCTTCTTTTGATACTTGCATGTGTTGATTTAATGCGCCTTGAAGTAGTACTATAAAATATGTGATGGTAAAGCTTTGTAATACCCCGGCCCAAGTCGAGAGATGGTTGTGCACGAGGAGGGCGAGATCATGCAGACCGAACATGACCCGACGATGGAGCTCTCTAAGGTCTCGATGGACCTCACCGTGCTCCACTGCCCCTTGTGCCTCCGCCCCTTGACGCCTCCAGTGTATGAGGTGTGAATACACCTCGTCCATTCGGCTGATTGAGCAAGGTGCAGGTTTCTTGATTGATGTGCTGTTCCATTGATTTATGCAGTGCAAGGGAGGGCACCTGGCCTGCGCGGACTGCCGCGTCGAGCGCCTCGGGAACCAGCGGCAGTGCCAGAAAGTGCGAGCGCGACGGTGGCTTCGACATGCGAAACACGACGGCGGACTCCGTCCTTTCGTCGGTGAGGGTGGAGTGCCCGCACGAAGGCTGTGGGCTCTACGTCACTTACCACAAGCTCGCCGATCACCAGAGCGTGTGTCCGCTCGCGCCCTGCAAATGCCCCGTGCCCGTCTGCGGCTCTGAAGGACCGCCGCCCGGCGCTCTACCACCACATCAGCACCGCGCATCCCATGCCCGTGCACAAGATCCAGTACGGCAAGGTGCTCCAGCTGAAAGTGCCACTGTCGGAGCCACGACTCTTGCTGTTCGCGGAGGAGGACCGCCGCGCGGTTTTCTTAGTCAGCGGCGTGCTCTACATCGGCGCGCCTATCGCCGTGCCGATCGTCTGCATCAGAGCGGGGGCGTCCCCACTGCCGCACTACTTGGCCAAGCTGTGGGTGAACGGCCCGCCGGGGGAGCCCAAAGGCACGACCGACGCCATCAAGGTGGAAATGGAGGTGACAAGCAGCAAGGATCCCGGCGACGTCGACGTGCAGGAGCTAACCTTCTTGACAGTTCCGCCCAAGCTGCTGGCCGGGGCTAAGCTGGTGTCCCTCCACATTCAGATTGACAAGCTCACGTCCTAAATGTTTCTCTGATTGCCTTCTGTTTATCTTAGTAATATGCTAATATAGGGATTACCTTGGTCTACTTTAGCTTAAGAAATGGTGGGTTTTGGTGGCGCTGCAGCAATTACTTCGACATCAGATCAGTAATTTCCAACAGTCGAATGGATATTTTGTGTCTGTTGGATATAAAGTTCCTTTGGGTAAGAAGTACTACTTGTCATCAAAATGGATAAAAGGAGATGTATGTAGACGTATTTTAGTTCTAGATACGTCCCTTTTATCCATTTTGATGACAAGCACTCCTCCCGTTCCACAATACATGCCTTCCATTTGTCAAAATATAGATGTATCTAGACATGTTTTAGTATATAGGTACATCCATGATAGAGCCAATCGGATGGTTGAGAACACTACAATTCATAGCTACAGATGCGTGTGTGACTCCCAGATGGAGAGGCCGGGGGTCATCATCCTCCTTTTCGAGAAAAAACAAATGCGTGTGTGAAAGGACGAATGCATGCGTGCACCTCTTCTCTTCCTGTATAACGTACTACTAAACTCAGAGTACAAGTTTTTATGGGTGGCACGATGGTGTGTGCGAGAAGTCCCGAGAGATAGGTTTAATGCGTCTGAAAAAAGGACTAGCCTAGAGCTCGCCATGCGGCTATTCCTGTCGAACGCCCCATTAACCGTAAGATATGTATCTGACGGTGCGAGTTATTGCACGTACAGCAGTACTCCTCCTTTCCGGTTTATAGGGCTTAATTCAAAAATCTCACCAACCAAGATGGTGAGTGGTGGAATATTTTTTGTAGTTTGCAAAAGCACCTAATTAATGCTCTTGTTTTTCTCAAAAAATTATGTTTATCAATGCATTAATTGCAATGCGTGCATGCATAAAGTAGCTTGCGTCTCGTCACATTCCAAATTACTTCACGCTATATTGAATTGCAAACATGTTCACACCGATCACAACCTAAACAGTTTCCCACTTAGGAGCGTATTAGTACCACGCTATATTGAATTCCAAACCTATTCACACCATTCACAACCTAAACGGTTTCCCACTTAGGAGCGTATTAATACTCGGTTATAAATACTAGTCATCAACCCGTGCTCCTGCACGGGCTAGAAATTAAACTTTGAGAAGAATAAACCATATTAACTGACACCATATATCACTCAGATCAGTATTGAATCCATAGTGTCCTTTCCCACCCGCGCTCTTTCTCTACTTCTCCTCCGACATTGATATATTGGTATAAAATTTTACTTCCTTTGAATGGATACGATGATGCTATGCTTCATGGAAAAAATATAGAGTTTAGTTCCCTTCGAACGGGTTGTAAGATCATCTGTGTTATTCTTATGGGTGGACTAATTTCCGAAACTTCGGTCTCTTTAAGGCTGCTAAATTTTTGACCAATCGTTGCACCTCAAAAGAAAATCATGCTTGATTCGATTACCAAAGGAACATATGCAATTCAGGATCAAAGCATAATCTAACTAAAATCTGGACCTTAAAGCTCGCAAATTTTCAAGCACAACAGCAGTCGATAAATTAACTAATGCTAACGGAGTCAGATGCATCGAGGTTGTATTGTTCGCCCTACCAGTGGTTGTAGTAATATTGAGTTGAATATGGCATCACTTAGCAGGAACTCTACTTGAGTATTGAAAAGAGCCACAATAATTTACTTCATTTGATAAAAATATATTCTTTCAAGCATGAGAAGCATGGACTACACCCAGTTTATCAACCTAATGTCTTTGGGCATCTAAGTTAATAAGAAACACAAATCTAAAGGAAGTAATAAGTCTTGAAACATCCAATTGTCTTATTTACCAAAATGGTTAAAAACATGCACCTTGGCAAAGTAGTACGATATAGAACACTCGTTACTTTCCATTTATCTTACTGGTCGCAAATATATAAGTGCATACTTACTATTTCCAGAAATTGTTTCAACAGAAAACCTGCATGCAAAGCGTAAATAAGAAAGCAGTGTCCGCATATTATCACATTACGCAGCTAAGAGTACTATGAGGTATGGACATGAAAATTGTATAAGTTGGGTGATTTCCTTTTTATTACAATACTATCTAGATTGTTTCGTTTTAGTAAAAGACAAACTCACAAATAGCTAACTCATTTAGGTAAGTTCAAGTAACCTTTCTTATGAGTATATCCCTGTGTCGTACACTTTGTGGCCAATGCGATTTTCAAAGTGAGGAGTAGAAAACTTTATCTAACAAATTCATATAAGAAAGTGCAGGAATAGTTAGTCCAAAGACAAATGTAAGGACCCATGTTTTTTGAAGGAAACCATACAATAGCTCAATCTCATAATACAACTCTAAAAATCACACTTGAATTCTCCCCGGCCTTGATAAACCCACTCCATTGAGCATATATTTTCCAGAAAATGCCATATTTCGTGGAATTAGAGAGATAAAATAAAAGACCTACAAACCCATGGAGTGACAAATCAAGTCAATACCTTTAGAAGTGGAGACTCAAGTCGACCTATGAGGGTAGAAGTGGCGATGGCGAAATAATGTAAAGTTTTGAGATAAATGATTCTAAATCCAATTCTTCATCAGACACAATTATTCTTTTCTTGCATAAGCTTGCCGAAATACATTTTTATTTAGCGTTTCAAGTGTAGCTTCGACACAACTCATTTTTATAAATGCGAAATCACTAAAAGGACACTTTAATAGGTCATGATAGAAAATACCTTTCTATATTTTAAGGTGGTGCAAGCTTTAATTCTAAGTATGTTGTAACTGTGATTGGACGATCATATCTAGTATTCAAAATAAAGCTACCCAAATAATAGGGGTCTTCTAGCTACAGTTGCAACAAAATCTGATATGATTGTCTTGTATTAAAAAAATGATGACCTTGAGCCCTTTCCCCGTATAAAAAGGTAACCTTGTAAACAAAAACAGGTATAATTCAAGTACTACATGCATCTAGCTCAATTTTTGCATGCACGACAGTTCTTAGACATGTCAATGAGAATTCTTTTAAGGTTGTATAACTTAAATGCGAAGTGTAAGGATAATAGTTGAAGGCTATGCAAGACACCTCCGATTAATCTTTGGAAGAAAATATTAGATATACCTTAATGTTAATTAGAGATTAAGTGATGGTATGTAACATGAAGAGCATCGGAAACCCTCATATAAATCTCAAACTGAACTGGCTTGCTGGTGTATGATTGTGTTAATGTAAAAGTGCTACTGCAGGGCTTACATGTTATTCTTTGAGGCGCTGCAATATTAAACTTTCTCCCTCTCTGTGCTAGCTATAGTGCACAATCTTATGATGTGCGATTAGCTGATTGACAAATCTGAACAGACTTTGACCTCCAATTATTCAGATGTTAGGGATCATTCTTATTTATTTGGGATAGTGTGATGAGTTTATTGGGCTTTAGAATAAATCATGGATTCAGTTTGATAACAAATTACTTGCCAACATTGCGTGGTAAAAATAATAAGCTATGAACTGTTGGCGCAGGACACTACACAATAATATTGATTAATATGTGCGCTAATGAATAAATTACTTACTTTATATAGTGGAGGCAAGGACCGGTGGTCAAGGCCAACAACGCTTTTGTTGTCTGCCTTGCAAAGGCACGGGATCTCGTCCGAGGCAAAGGCCGAACTGCAGCTCAGGGTCTCATCTGCATGTAGGTCGTGCAGCCCACATGGTCGCATCACGTCCTCCCACACTCCCGTGCCCAAGGCCAGAATCATCGAATAGGGCATGCATACCTGCTGATGCACGCCTGCCTTAACACCGTCCAATCTCGGCGCTGCAACCTGCATAAATCATGGATTCGATTAAACATGATGAATAAATCAAGGAGCTTTCTTCCGAAGAACATCATCTACGTACCACCTAACTCCAGCTTCGTGAGTAGTTGCGCATCATCTCGTCGGAAAGCACTCGGCAATTTGAGGCCTACGCCACATGAAGCTGCCGTCATAAGCGAGATTGAAACGCCGCCGTCGCTGCTGCCTGGATGTCCTCGTAGCGCTTGAGCCCGCCCGGATATCCTTGTAGCGCTTGAGCGAGCAGAACTGTCAAAAGCAATTAGATGTGTTATTCTTCCATTTTTTTAAGGAGATGGATAGATAGGAGTCCATCTCAGGAAAGTGACGTGAAAACAATGAGTCCATCGCATGCAAGGCACACGGGTGGAAAAAGTGGAGCAAACATCATCCTACGGCTGTTAAAAAATCATTAGTAAATCTGATGGATTAAAATTTTCTTACCTCCAGGATTAGCGTGGAGCTTCGTATGGTGCCTCCGATTAGTAAATATAAGACTAGTATGCCAAGATGACTGCACATTCCTCCTTAACTCCCCATCCACAAAAACAAACAAGTCATTCAGCATCCTTCCCTTGCGTCTGCCATGGCCAGCGTGAGTTCTGGCTCGAGAGATTACCACCAGGGATAGGCGAGCATGGAAGCGGAAGCACGAGAGATGTCCCGCCTCGCGAGAGCAGCCGACATATGTTCCCGCTGCCATGAAAGTAGCAGCACAGAGGTCCCGCCGCACCGTCGATGCAGCAGACTAGTCCGACCGCGCCGCGGAAGCAGCAGAGATGTCCCGCCGCGCCGCGGCGGCCTGGGAAAATTTCTCGCAGGTAGGAGACAACTGTTACAGGCGCATGCATGCGATCGTCCATAGCTAGAGGGATCATATCTCCGGCTAGGCGAGGTTGCAGGACGACGTGAAAGCCTCGTTTGAACAGGCTACCGGCATCATCCGGCAACTAAGGGAGGGCAATGAGAGGCTCCGGGCCGAGCGCGACCTGCTGAGGGAGAAGATCATCCGAAGTGCAGACCAGCAGGAGGAGACCAGTGCCTTGTTGAAGAGGACCGGCGTCATCGTCAAGAAACTTATGGACGAGAATGACATGCTCCGCAACGAGTGCCAAAGGTTGGTGGAGGAATCCGTGGATGTTCTCAAGCAGCATCTTGAGGACACGAAAGAGCTCATCGCCGCTCGCCGCGGAGACTAGTTCCCGCGGCCTGCAAAGAACGCATCAAGAAAGTAGAGATCAGCGAGCCAGATCCTTGTCTTCCTTCTTCTTTTGCCCTTGTGTATTTCGGGCGTAGCCGCATGTGGCTTTTTTAATTATCTTTCTAATTATGTAAGACAATTAATCATCCTTATCTTTCTGTGGAAGATCAATGTTGCGACGCTGGAATGAAGAAAACTCTTGCTGTGGCGACCGTGGCGTTGCTGTTCTTCTAGTTGCTGATGGGCTTCCTTAAGTTTCCTGGTTTCTTTTGATGTAATAATCGGTTTAGGATGTGTATTGTGTCGTTTGTTGTGAAATGTTGGGTTCTAGCGCGGATGTTTGGCCTTTGTTGGCCTCTTGGGATGCTGCGATTTCAATCTGGTAGCTTTTAGTTCTTCGTGTTAGGCTGGAGTTGTGCTGAACTTCTTGTGAATTGTGGTGGTTTTCAGTAATGAAAATCGGAAGGGGCAAGCCCTTCTTTGATCAAAAAAAATTTAATCGTCCTTATATATTCATCAGTCTTGCTATAAGTCGCAGTAGATGCTATATAGGTCCGTCGGATCTTACGTCAAGATCCGTGCTTTCAGATTTTCTTTTTTATCTCTTAAATCTCAGTCGAGTGAGACATAGCCACACCATTAAACAGAGGCTCGGGTGCCATTAATGGAGACCTTGGGAGAGAGGTGGACGACAGATGGAGGTCAAAAGGCTCTCCTCCCGATAAGCACGCGCATGGGTCTGATCGCACGCCTCTCGTACGCAAATAGCTACCCTGCACGGCGCCTCCTAGCTAATAAAAAATAGGGACGCGTGGCAGCACGTAAATGGTACTAGTAAGTAGAACGCCCACGGTTTCAATAATACTTGTGTTTCCGATTGTAACGTGACAACACTTGTTCCAAAATGACTTTGTTGATTGTTAATGTGCGCCTTTCGCAAATCGGACTGCAAATTTACCACAGCATGTTGGTGCCATGTCATGGCACCAAGCCAATTTTCATTATTTTCATGCGTGTTTTGGATTTACAGGAATTAAAAAACTAAGTTTCTCAATGTTTCCAACACAGCCACGACGCCCAGAATTTTGAATTTCATTCCCATTTCTTGCATGGAACCTAGAAATTTACCCGAGGACACACATGTGATTTTTCAACCAACTTTGGTGCACTGGAACATGTGCTTGTATTTCAAATTTGAATTGTGCACACAAAGGTGACACGTTCCCTCCCAAAACCAGGAGCCTTCTTGAGAGAAGCTCCGATTTGCAAGAAGCTTATACCAAAATTTGTTCCTATTTGGCCAATTTTTTTACCACGGCATGGTACTACCATGACATGACACCATGCCAAGTTTCATGATTTTAAAACCAAGTTTCTCAATGTTCTCGACCGAGCCACGATGCCTAGATGTTTGAACCTTATTCTCATTTTTTGCATGGGACCTACTCCCTCCTTCCATCTATATAGGGCCTAATGTGTTTTTCAAGACAACCTTTGACTATTTACAAGATTAATAGCACATGATATGTATACTATGAAAATTATATTATTGGAAGCTCCTTTGACATACAAATTTGAAGGTATGCTTTGTGTAAGTTGCATGTGATATATTATTGCTCTAACGTTTGGTCAAAGTTAGCCTCGAAAAACGCATTAGGACCTATATAGATGGTAGGAGGGAGTAGAAATTCACCCGAGGACACAAATGTGATTTTTCAACCAACTTTGGTGCACGGGAGCATGTGCTTGTAGTTAAAATTTGAATTATGTACATTAAATGACCAAAAACTCAATTAATGTGTAAATAAGGCCAAGCGAAGCGGAATAATTCCAAAATTTAACAGGCACTCATGTAGTTCTATGTTGCCTTTGTAAATAAACTCAAGGGGACAACATATATCGTTTAGCACTCAAAGGTGGCATGTTCCCTCTCGTAACCACGAGCCTTCTTGAGAGAAGCTTCGGTTTGCAAGAAGCTTATACCAAAATATGTTCCTATTCGGCCATTTTTTTACCACAACATGGTAGTACCATGACATGACATCCATGCCAAGTTTCATGATTTTCAGACATGTTTTGGATTTACAAGAATTTTAAAACCAAGTTTCTCAATGTTCTCGGCCGAGCAATGATGCCTATATGTTTTAATTTTATTCTCATTTCTTGCATGGGACCTAGAAATTCACCCGAGGACACAAATGTGATTTTTCAACCAACTTTGGTGCACGAGAGCATGTGCTTGTAGTTCAAATTTGACTTATGCACATTAAATGACTAGAAACTGAATTAATGTATAAAAAACGGCAAACGAACCCGGAATAATTCCAAAATTTAACAGGGCACTAATGTAGTTCTATGTTGCCTTTGTTAAGAAACTCAAGGGGGGGCAGCGTATATCGTTCCACACTCAAAGGTGGCACGTTCCCTCTTAGAACCATGAGCTACCAAATCGGCCCAATTTTTTTACCACAACATGTAAGTGCCATGACATGACACCATGCCAAGTTTCATGATTTCCAGCCGAGTTTTGGATTTACATGAATTTAAAATCTAAGTTTCTCGATGTTCTCGGCAGAGTCATGACGCCCAGATGTTTGAATTTCATTCTCATTTCTTCCATGGGACCTAGAAATTCAACCAAGGACACACATGTGATTTTTCAACCCACTTTGGTGCACCGGAGCATGTGCATGCAATTTATATTTAGATTATCCACATTAAAAGTCCAGAAACTCAATTAATGTATAAAAAGGCCAAATGAACCCGAAATAATTCCAAAATTTAACAGGGCACTCATATAGTTCTATGTTGCCTCTGTAAATAAAATCAGGGGGGAGGCAGTGTATATCATTTCGCACACAAAGGTGACACGTTTCCTCTCGGAACCACGAGGCTTGTTGAGAGAATCTACGATTTTGCAAGAGGCTTATACCAAAACTTGTCCCAATTCAGCCAAAAATTATACGTATTGAAATAGGGTTTAGATTATCCCAAACATCTTGCTACCTAGACCAATAATGTACTATGATTTGAATTCAACATAAAATGGATACAAATATTTGAATTGGAGAGCGTACGGTACATGTAGTTCATAGTGAAATATGATTACTGCTATATGCATGTCTTTTTGTTATCAAGATAATATTTAAATTATTGTATAACTTGACAACAATCATATTCAAATAAGGAAAATTGATTCAAATTTAGTCCATATGGTAGAGCGACAATATATATGTTCACATGGTGGAGTAAAATGTTCATATATGATGGAAGATCAAAATGTACGACTACATCAATTATAAACCGCAAGGTCACCTAATGATATATTCGAATTCAACATAACATGGATTCAAAATTGAAATTCGAGATCATGGCATATGTAATCATATAAAAAGGGACATTACTCTTTCTTTGGTGGGAATTGATTTGTTTTTTGTTGTTGTTGAGGGAAGTGCGAATGGATTTGGTGCTGTGCAGGGTAATCTTGTTCTCCCGATTTTTTGTACATTTTTCTTCTATTTTTTCAATGGCATCTATAGCAATATAGTAAAAGGGGACATGACTCTCTTGTGTCTTGTATGAATTTTTTTTACACCTTAAGTTTGTTACGCGAACAAGGAATCCGCACCTTGTTATCCCGAAATTTTCAAGCTCGAGTATCTTTTGTCTCACCTGCTTTGAAACTCCCGCTTCTTCAACCAAGGCCGCCTTGTTATCCCGAAATTTGGACACGCGAGAACTCCCTCCTCATACTGAAATCGCTCCCGCAGCCTGACATCGAAATACCCTTCTACCCCTCGGTAGGAAATGAAGCTCCACGTCGCGGTGTCAAAACTGGTGGGGGTACGCTGGTAACTTAACCTACATTTTGGACAAGCACGTCCCTAAGCTTGGCTCCCCCCTCCCCCTTCGCCCCCCCATTCGTACACCAAGGCCGCAAAAACCCGCGAAACCCCACGCTCCTCCGTCGGCCTCCCGACCGCCGCCCAGCCGGAGACTCTTCCCCGACTACTTCGTCCACTGCAACAGCTCGTCGTCCCTCATCCACCGCACTGGCTGAGGATCCGTTGTCGATCTCGTCGTCCCGCCGGATCAGCCGCCCCGTCCTGCACCTCCAAGGAGCTGCCCCGACATTCGCCTCGTCTATCGCGCCACCTCAATCCCCACAGCGCCGTCTTGACCTGCCCCACCGCAACCGCAGCACCCTCACCAATTCCTCCGATGAAGCTGAGGCCAACTCGGCGCCACCAAGGAGGTTCTGCACTCACCACTGCATTTTATCTTTTATTCGATCTCACGGGGCTGCCGGTGCTCGATACCGAGCAGACATGGCGTCTCCATCGACAGCGCCGTCGCCGGCCACATCATCCACGGCGTCTCTCACCCATGTCGTTGCTTCCTCAGCGGTGACTTCCGCAACGGCACTAGCTGCAGCTGCTCCGGCTCTCGCTCGCGCTGCGGCTCTGTTCTTGCTGTCGGTCACGCTGCTGCACTACTCCTACTTTCGTTCGTGCTGCTGCTCTGCTCTTGCTCTCGCTTGCGCTGCTGCTTTCTTCTTTGCACGACCTCCCGGCCTCTGAGGAGTTGCTTTGCTTTAGCACTCGCTCACGGTGCTCTTGCCACGACTTGCTCTCTGCTAGTGCGTTCCCTGCTCGAGCGTCTGCTAATTTAGATCACTGCTTCTCTGCTACTAGTGATCGAACACCCTAAACATGTATTGCAATGCTCTGTTACTAGTTCAATCAGTTTCGACTGTGAAGTTCATTTTCTTCAGTTAAGTTCAGAGTGAACAGTACTTACAACATCTGTCGCAGTGGCCATGGCGCGGCTGATGCGTTTTACATCTAGCACCTTTTGGTGATGTATTTTACATCATCTATTGCAGATGATATTAGGATCCCACTTCAGATTAACGTTGTCTGTCTTGTCATGCTTCAGCCTCGTCACCGTACACCTTAGCGGAGCTGCTCCAACAATGGAACGATCCATCACATTGGAGCAGTACCCTCGGCGCCGTTTCCAGAGGCCTCGGATCTTCTTCCCCGCCTCCGACAGTCACACCAGCATCATCACCATCCTACACGTCCAACCCGATGATGCTGAGGTCCACAAGGCTATGCCAAAGAGGTTGTACACTCGTCGCATCACTTTGTTTCTCCATTCCTCTGTTCTTCCAATTCATGTGAGCCAAACACCTAGGTTGACTGAAATCCTATGTTTCCAAATGCACTGTTTTGCACGTGCATTCCTATCCTATTCCTGTGTTTTTCCTGTCCCTGCGTTTATAGAATCCTCCAATTCTAAGGAGCCCTTACAGATTTACTTCATTTTCGGATTGGCGTAAAAGAAAACTCTGTGTGTTATGTCCTGCTCCTGCCGTGCCATCATCCACCCCACCTGAGGTGCACCATCAACAGAAGCGTTCACTGCAGCAGAGATCCCCCCCTGCAGACTTCCTTTCGCCGCCTCAGATCATCTTCCCCGTTGTCGGCAGCCAATGCTGTGTAGTTTCTCACACTTATATTCTGTCTATGCTGCTGTGTCTTAAAAATATATGAGTTGAACTGTGTCTCTATCTTGATTAGGGAACATAAACTAGAATGATATGGACAATATAGTGACCATAGTACATAGATATATGTTTGTTTCATGATGTTATCCTGTCCACCTTACTACTGAACCGGTTTACCAAAATAGTTTCAGATATCTTGCCAAGCTAAACCTGTGATGTGTCTGCTTGTTTCTCTTGTAGTATGCAAACAGAATATTGGAGAAGAGCACCCCACTATGAAATTGTAGAGAAAGTAATGCAGATAAGGTTCAAGATAGTGAGACAACCCTATTGGTCTCCAAGAAAGGTGGTAAAAACGATCTTGTAGACAGTGAGAAAACCCCGATCCTGCGTTGATGTAGTGTTCGAAAGTTCTTGGCGATTACCAAGCACAACTCTTCGAACTTCATGCTGAATCACTTGACTTCTTGATCTCAGCTACAAGCTGAAAGGCATCGATCGGTTTGTCTTTGCGGCAAGAAGCCGAAGGACCGAGGAAGTCCCCTGAAATTCAGATCGTACTTTCTTGTGCAACAACAAGCTATTTGGAGGATTTAATCGCCAAACAAGAGAAAGTTAATAAGTTTGCTAAGCATCTTGCTAGCATTATGGGTACCCAGGATATTGTTTCTTGAACTCTTCTGAAGTGGTTTCAGTTCTGGACTTGTTTTGCTGCGGTGTTTATATGCTGCTTTGTTCCCTATATTTGCACTGGTGGCGAACTTTGATGCCCAGTGGATGTAATATGTGTAATAGCCGTGATAGCCTAGCATAAGTTGCTTGCTTATTTACTTCCTTGTTGTCGTGTTTATTTGTTTGCTTGTAGTCAGTGTAGTTCTTTTTCCGCGGTTTGCTAGTGGCTGCAATAACCTATTTTTTAAAACTAGGCCACAATAACCATGGGCTAATATTTACTGTAGTGACACTGGGCCTCCTAAGGGCCGTAGAAACAGTCGGCCTCCTAAGGGCCGTAGAAACAATGGGCCTTCTACGGGCCGTAGAAACAATGGGCCTTCTATGGTCGTATCATCAATGGGCCTTATACGGGCCGTATGATCAACTGGCCAAACATGGGCCAACAACAGGCCGCATTATGGCCGTAAACGGGCTAGAGTTGGAATCGTCCGTTCATGGGCGACCATAATGGGCCATCGTTAATAGGCCGTATTTGATGACGCTATGAGAATGGCCCAACGTATTAACGGACCACAAACGGGCCGATCAGTAACCAGGTTGAATTTGGCCCACAAGCGAAAATGACGAACGGGCCATAAGTAAGCGAATCTTTGAAATGAGCCCAAGAATAAATGGGCTCGAGAAGGCCGAAGATAACATGGGCTGGAAACGCCCAAGCGAATAACGGGCCCTTAATGGGTATAAAGCGATACATCGTTCATTACGGGCCGGTTCACCGCGGGCCGTTAATGGGTGTAAAGTGATACACTGTTCATTGCGGGCCAGTTTCACCACGGGCCGTTAATAGGCCAAGAGTTACATAGGGCCTGATATGGGCCGAAAGACGTCATGGGCCATACATGGGCCAGAAGTGAAAATGGGCTGGAATCATATTGGATGGCCCAGATGATGCTACTGAGCCTAATTCGGATAGGGCGTAACGGGCCTTGGGTTAGCGGGGTGTAAATGGGCTATATGCGAACATGCCGTTAATAGGCTTTCCATGGGCTGGCCCGCCACCTTTTGGCCAAGTCAAACGGGCCGGCCTTTTCACAGGAATGGGCCTCTGTTGGGCCGTGTCACATGTCGACGTATCATAGGCGCCTTCTGTCCAATGAGTGGATGACATTTGTCCCAACGATGAGCCGACATGTGTTTCCTCCAGCCAATGATGATTTACACGTGGAAAATCCCCATTGGTCGGGGCTGTTAACGGGTTATCGGATCCAAAACCCGACCCGATAGCTTAACGGCGTTCCGTTATGGTGGATGCCACGTGTCGGTCACCCTTGACGAAAGCACTTCCGTGATTTATCGTCATGGAAATGGACACTTCCGTGATGATAATTTTGGTAATGTCATGGAACACTTCTCTGACAAAGACGGTATGACTATCTTGATTCTGTCATAAAATCGTCATGGATGTACATGCATGACAAAAAACGCGACCTACTGTGACAAACACGTATCATCACGGAAGTTTATTTTTTTGTAGTGTTACATATCAAGGTCGGTTTATGACTACAAGCCTTGACCCGTCTTTGGGCCCTGGGCCTTCATAAAGCGCCATCTTCTCTGTCTTCATGGGCTTCAAGTATAATAATTCCTTATAGGGATAACCTGGCCTCTCCTGGCCGATTTACGCCCAGTAGTAATATCCCCAACACCAACCCCAGCAGATAGTAACCCAGTTCCAGTTGACACAACACCGTCTCCACCATAGAGCACCCAAACATGACCAGTTAGTATGGGAACTACAGTGCCCAAAGCATGAGGACCACCACTCCAAATCCCAACTCAATGCTTAAAGGAGAAGAAGAATTGTTCTAAGGTCAGGTTTCGTAGCTATGGTTCATACTCCTTTCCTATTGCATCACTGTATTCACTCAGACCAACTATTTCGAAATCTGAAAGATGGAATTGAAACTCCAATTGTCGTGGAATTGTCACGGTAGATGTCCTAGTGAAAGGACTTAGTTTCGGAGCCATGGCGACGAGGTTAGCTTAAAGGGGTTAAACGGGACAAAGGACACATGGATTTTATACTGGTTCGGCCCCTTGCGGTGAAGGTAAAGTCCTAATCCAGTTTGAGGAGGTATTGCTAGGGTTTCGATTACCAGGGAGCGAATACGCTTTGCCTAGCTTTCGATGTGTTGATTTCTTGCCCTAAGCCGTTGCCGGGTCGTCCCCTTATATACATGGGTTGACGCCCCGTGGCCTACAGAGTCCCGTCCGGCTCATACAAACGTGTCCGGCCCAGTGACTTATCTTACATACCTTACAATACAAGTTACATATCCATGGCGGTTTACACATACGGGCCTTAAGCCGCCTTCGGGTTTGGGCCCTTTAACAAGCCTATCTCATGAACCGCCATCTTCAATATACTCATGGGCTTTATTTAGGTGAACCGTCATTGGGATAACCCGGCCCCTTCTGGGCGGGTCATATCCAACAGTCATATCCCCAACATTAGGCCCCAGGTTGATTTGAACTTGTTCTTGTCAATCTTCAACACTTAGAAAAAAAATCCTTCTTCATCTTCATGTGTTATTTGCAACCCGCCATGACGTCATCTCCTGAAATTGCAGCAACCCGCTGTGACATCACCTGTTATTAATATTACATATGGCCTGAATCTTAATAAATCTTTTCCTTTACTGAACCTCCGAAAATTGAGGCATCCGCGTCGTCATATATCCATTTTCTTGTCTCCCTGATTCCCGCAGATGCCACTTATCCTTCCAGCCTTATAAATGGGCTGCGGGGCGTCAACCCGTGTATACAAGGGGACGACCCGCCGGCGGCTTAGGGCAAGTAACACCAAATCGAGAGCCGGGCATAGCAGATTTGCTCCCTGGTCATCGAAGCCCCAGCAATTCCATCACAACTAGATGTAGGCTTTTACCTTCATCGTAAGGGGCCGAACTAGTATAAAACTCCCGTGTCCTTTGTCCCACTTTAACCCCTTTAAGCTTCCTAGTTGCGATGGCTCCACGACTAAGTCCTTTCACAAGGACATCTGCCGTGACAATTCCACGACACCCCCTTTTGCCTTCTCGCCTTCTTCTTCGTCCTCGCAAAGCTCCAGTGCGCCCAAGCTCTCCCGCCGTCGACCTTCGTCTACTGCTTCGACTCCGGCCGCTGCATCACCCTGAACACCAGAACATCGCGGCGCTCTTCCGCTGTTCATCAGCATCGGTAAGCCATCACTTTTCCTTTTTAATAGATCTGTCTTAGGGTTTCCCTGTTCATCAGTGTTCATCACCGTTCCTCCTTCTCTTTCTTAGATTGCATAGTGTTGATCTGAAAAATGACCCCAATCTTGTGCGGTAGCAGTTTTAGCACTTGGTTTTAATATCAGAATATATCCTCATTACAATAGATCTCATCTGGGCATCCCCACTTTTCTGCTGCCGCCACTTTAGGTTTAGATTTTATTTCATTTTTCTGAACAGCTGCAGATCCAATCTTATAACTTCAATCTGTGAAACCTGTTTGCCCCAATACTTAGTAAAATTTGCCCTTTATCAGATCTCGAACACCAGTGCTCGTCATGGCGGCTTACATCACCGGTTTATAATTACCCATGTATCATTAGGCCCCATTTAAGCCGTCATTCTGAATATATACTGCAGTTTTTACTTCCGGTTTAATTAATCAATTTGAACCGGAAATTTTTTCCTTTCTTTTAGGCTTCTCTTTTCACAATGCCGCCAAAGACAGTCACTTCATGTAACTGGGTTCCCTCCATTGTCAATGAGAGCACACTCAAAGATTTCGTCAAAATCGGGTACTTGCCAGAAAAGAATGTCATGCATTATCGCGTTCCCGATCCAGGCGAAGAAAAACCTCAGCCAAAAGATGACGAAGTCATAGTTTTTACTGATCAGATGAACCGGGGCTTCTCTCCGCCCGGTTCTAAATTTTTCCGAGACGTCCTACACTTCTTTCAACTCCATCCTCAAGACATTGGACCCAATTCCGTGTCAAATATCTGCAATTTTCAAGTCTTTGCGAAGTATACCTTCAAGAGGAGCCCAGTGTTGAACTTTTTAGGGAATATTTTTATTTAAACCGCCAAAACGAGTATACAAACGGACCCAGCTTGGAACTTGGCGGAATCTCAATTCAGCGAAGAAGAGATGCTATCTTCCCCTATGCATATTTGTCGAGTCACCCCAAAGATTGGAACCAAACATGGTTTTACTGCAAAGATACCTCTCCGGCTGACGAGAATCCACTGTCGGGTTATCGCGCTGAGCGACTTGACTCAAAACATCCTCTTCCTGAAAAGCTTACTGCTGCTGAACATAAAAAACTTGCCCCCGCCATTGCGAAGGTTAAGGCTCTGCTGGGCAATGGTTTAACCGGCATTGACTTGGTTAGGTGCTGGGTTGCATGGCGGATCATACCTTTTAGCCGCCAACCCGACTTAATGTACACTTATACAGGTGGCGTAAAGGATCCACAACGCCACAGCTCTGTGCGTTTGACTGCAGAGGCAATCACCGAAATGACAAAAACCCTTCTGAATGAAGATCCAGACGACTGCAACAAAGTGGGTCTGAATCCTTTCTGCAAGCTTAACCCGCCACCGGATGTGAGTCTCTAACTTTCTTTACCTTTAACTCATCATTCAGATGTTCTATTAACTTCAACTTTGCTGACCTTCACAGGCTAAATCGGATTTTTGGAAGGCAAAATATGACCATGAAGCTGCCAAAAAGGCCAAGGCTGCCAAGAAAGCCGCCAACAAAGCCCACAAGAAAAACCAGAAGAAACCAAGTGCTTCCAATATGTTTGAACTGCACGACAGTTCTGAGTCGGAGGTAGCCCTTGACTCCCTTGGCTCCTTTTTCAATCATCTTATTGACACTGACTATTATCAGTATGACACGGGGGCCAACCAAGCAATTGAAGAAGAGGTAATGATTGTTTCCTCCGACTCAGAGCCTTTGCTAAGACAGAAATTTCGACGGGTAACCCGGAAAGTAAGATTTTCAGACCCCTTAGCTCATTTGGATCCTCACTTTCTTTTGAAGCAACAGCAGCACGAAAACCGGCGACAAACTCGGACCAGTGGAGGTGAAGAATTATCCTCCGGCTTACCAAACACTACAGTTCCACAGAAGCGCCAAAACGAGGTTCTTCCGAGCTTAAATTCTTTTTATCCACTGGCGGGTCTCTTTCGCCAGCCACCCAATTCCTCTGATTCAAACTACCAGGAAGTTTCGCGCTCTTCCTCCGACGACTCATCACAGACCCAGCTGCCGGCTTTCAAGACTTCCCCTGGGTAACAACAATTACTTTTTATTCTATGCTTCTTTATACTCTTACAATTATACTGACTTGTCACAACCCGTACAGCGGACAAGCCAATCCTAACAAGAAGGCAAAGGTGACCAAGCAGACCGAGGATCCTAAAGTTGTTGAACCGGAACAACAGGTCTCTGCACCCGATGTTTATGAAAAACAGCCAGAAGAAACTGTCCCTGACATTCCACCTAAAATTCCTAATCCCTCCACTGATCACACCAACACCAACTTTTTGAACACTGATCCATCAAACTTGCCTAAGCCGTCGAAGACTCATACTGATGACGTTCTAATCACTGGCACCAGTTTTACAGAACCAGGAAATCCAACTATCCTGGCTAAGCACTCCGCCAAGCAAGAGGTTATCGAGAGACAGAAAGTGAGATTTGATGTCTCCCACTATGCTCAATTGAGCAGCAGTGAAATTTTGTCTGGCTACCTCAACCAAGTACACTCCAGCCGCAATCTTGAAATCGATATGGTGAAGCAGATGCATCAAAAGTATGAGGTATGACTTCCGGCTTTAAATAAGTTATGTACATCCTGCCAGCCCCCAAGTCTACTGGGTATGATAAGATTGAATATGCTGTAGACTTAGAATAATCCATAAGCATCTGTAGAACTAAACCGAATGTTTAAACAATTTAGCATTACCTTCGTAGTCCCCAAGGGCCGGTTTAATCAACATGAATGAGCCGGTCCTGTTGACCTTTGTTTATAAAAGAGAACTTATCTGTGTAGCCCCCATGAGCCGGCTGTGATTGTTTATAGCACAACCAGGTTATCATAGTAAAAACAAACACAAGTGATATGCATTAGCCCCCAAGTGTCAAGTACTCTTGCTTGCAAAGTGCTTGGGACTTTACTGATATGAGTCATTTGCATGAAGAATGTTTCGACAGGCATTAGCCCCCAAGTGCCAAGTGTTATTGCTTGCAAAAGACTTTGCGACTTATACTCTCGTAACCTTGATATAAATGTGTTGATAACTCTGTGCTTCATGCAGGCTGCTACTGCTGAACTTGAGTTACAATTGACTGATGCAAAGACCTGGCTGGAAAATCAGGAAGCTGAGGCCCGGAAAGCTGAGTCAAAATTCCAGTTTAGCATAGCTGAGGCAGAAAAGCTGAAGATTAGTTTTGAGGCGGAGAAAAGCACTTGGGCTGAAGAAAAGACTACTTTAACGCAGCGAGCTGAAAAAGTAGAGGCGGCTCTTCAAGAGGTGACTACTGAGCTCACCGGCTTAAAACACCGTGTATCTCAGATGGTTTCTGCTATCTTTGGTGAGTTGCCGTGCTAATCATCCAAAGTGAATCCTTTTCTTGATAGTATAAACCGCCGCTAACCAGTCTGTAATTTACTCAGGTCCCAGGAGCAGCAATCTGAACCAAGATATGCTTGTGAAGCTGAAAGCGGTGTACACACTTGTCGAGCAGCTATACACTAGAGCTCAGCACGCACTGGCCACAATTTCTCCAACGAACCAAGCACCTACTCTTTTGGTAGATGTCTTGAAAAAACTCTCCGTGCTGCCTGCTAGGTTTGATGAAATGAAGCGGTCGTCTGTAAGAGCCGGGGCCGTGACGGCTTTGAGCCGGGCCAAGGCATGGGTACCAGAGCTAGACCCATCTGAGGTAGCTACGGGATATCCCAGTTTGAAGGAAGACGTCACTTCATTTGATCAAAAAGACTTTGCTGCCTGTGTAAAAGAAATACGCCCTCTGGCCAGTCTTATTGCAAATGAAACGGATTTGTCGAAATATCACCCGGCTTACAGCATGGAGAATCAGAAGATGCCTACACCGACTTATAAAGTGATGGGTTTAATCCCTCCAATCCGTAAGCATACTTTTGCCCCTGAAGTTGACCCGTCTGGACTTATAGATGATGAAGTTGAATTTCAAGCTTTATGTGGCATTGACTGGTCATTACCAAATCTCCAGACGGCGGAAGAGAACGAAGATCCAGAAAAGGATGATCCAGAGGCCTCAAGTCAGCAAGGCCAAGAAGAATGAACCGCCGGGCGGTTTATATTTGATCTTTGGGAAAACACTTGATCTTGTTTGGCTCACGGAGTCATGTAATAGGGTAGTAAAACTTGAATCTGCCGTGCCATCGTGCATGTTTCTGTTTTTGCTCAATATTGCTGATCAGCCAATGTGAGAAACTATCATTTTATGCTTATGATAGTATTAACTTATGCAGATCAGATTTGATAATTATCCTGTACACAAACAAATCACAGGTGCCCTGGCGGTTTACCGCCGGGCGGGTCATGATATCCAATTGAAGCCACCGGGGACGAATAGTCCATAACCAAGGACGTTCTGACCATAATGCTGACATAAGAAAATATCATACCTGTGGTGTATGTTTAGACTACGGGTTTAGCAGCTTGATGCAGTCAGAGTTTGTAGAGCTATAACTCCGAACATAAGAGTATGATAATCTAGCGACTTAGAGTCTGCCATCCTGGCGGGTTGTAGATACCCAAAAGATGCTTCAAATATGAGCCATAAGTAGGGCAGCTCTGCCTGATTTGTAAAACCAAATGGCAAAAAGGAGATGAAAAAAATAAAAAATCAAAAAATTCGAGGCTTTCGTAGGCCGCCAAGACAAAGTGTCTTCTTTGATGAAACTGGCCTGAGCCACTGGAAGGTACGTGCTTTCCGTGAGCCAGCACTCACAGTACCCAATCGACATTTGAACCCAGATAAAGTCAGGTCTTATATAAAGATAGACTTATCAGGAGTACGCGGGGTCAGAGTAGCAGCATGCATCACGGGCCGATTTATCCAAGTTTCAAGGAAGGCGGCTTATGAAGCCTATATCTATCTTAACTATCTGTAAGCCGTGCTCTCGCATGACAAACCGCCGTTTGAACCTTAACAAGCCCAAGATCTTTGGTGAATACATAGTAAGCGATTGATTGTTAAGAGTTTGGCGGGTCAATCAGGATTACCCGATGGAGTTGAAGCAGCTGGTATACAGGTAGGATGACCCGGAAAGGTTATGTCCTCTTTGGTCGAATATGCCTATGTTTGAACAAGATAACCTAGTCAAGAGGTTAGTAACGCTATGTTCTCTTTGGTCGAATACGCTTATGTTTGAACAGGAAGCCCCCAAGTGACATACTGACAAGTTGTGCTCGTCAGGGACCTATGTTTGAGCTGTGCTGTGCATCCAACCCTCTTTGGTCCCTGTGATTTGGGCGTCAAGCTTCTTAAATGAACATATAAGTTGATGATAAAGACTCAGCTTCGAAGAAGTGAAACGACAGAGGCCCTGAATTATCAGGGATGCCGGCTTTATTATACTGTTTATAATATATACATCATCAAACTATGTACATCATGAGAGCAAGTGGCTCAAGTATAGTAGGGCCTAAGATGAGCAATATTCCATGGTCAACGGGTCTCCTCCTCCAACTTGCGTGAGTCCTTGTGGTCTCGAGCGTCCATAAGATAGTATGACCCATTATGCCGATTCTTGCTGACCACAAAAGGTCCTTCCCAAGGAAGTGATAGCTTATGCATATCCGTTCGATCCTGAATGAGCCGGAGTACTAAGTCGCCTTCTTGACAGGTTCTGGTTTTGACCCGGCGGCTGTGATAACGATGTATGTCTTTCTGATAAATCACCGAACGAGCCGCCGCGAGATCACGCTCCTCATCCAACAGGTCAAGTGCATCCTGACGTGCCTTTTCATTATCAGCTTCAACATAAGCCGCCACGCGGGGTGAATCGTGAGGATGTCACTAGGGAGAACCGCCTCTGCTCCATAAACCATGAAGAAAGGTGTATAACCCGTAGATCTGTTGGGGGTTGTGTTGATGCTCCATAACACTGAGGGTAGCTCCTCCACCCAACAACTCGGCGTTCTCTGCAAAGGAACCGTAAGCCGGGGCTTGATACCTCGCAGAATCTCTTGATTAGCTCGTTCCGCTTGACCGTTGGACTGAGGGTGAGCCACGGAGGAAAAACGTCAAGTCGAATATGCTCTCGTTGACAAAATTCTTTCATAGACCTTTAGACAGATTAGTGCCATTATCTGTTATAATACTGTGGGGAAAGCAAAAACAGAAGATCACCTTCCATACGAATTGAACCGCCATTGCTGCATCACACTTGCTAACCGGCTCTGCTTTAACCCACTTAGTAAACTTGTCAACTGCCACCAAAAGGTGGGTCTTCTTGTCCTTGGACCTCTTGAAAGGCCCAACCATATCAAGCCCCCAAGTCGCAAATGACCAAGTAATTGGAATCGTCCTCAATTCTTGAGCCAGAACATGAGCTCGTCGTGAAAACTTCTGATAACCGTTACATTCGCTGACCAAATCCTTAGCGTCAGCATGAGCCGTCAACCAATAAAAACCTCGACGAAAAGCCTTGGCTACAAGAGATTTAGAGCCGGCATGATGACCATAATCTCCTTCATGAATCTCTTGTAGAATCTCGCAGCCTTCTTCAGGAGAGACACATAGTTGAAACGCCCCTGTGACACTGCGATGGTGCAACTCCCCATTAACAATCGTCATTGACTTAGACCGCCGGGTTATCTTCCTGGCCAAGAGCTCATCTTCAGGCAACTCGCCCCCGGTCGTGTAAGCCAAATACGACACTGTCCAATCAGGATTAGCATGAAGAGCCGCCACCAACTGTGCTTCCGGGTCAGGAACGACAAGATCTTCCTTTGTAGGCAATTTGACAGAAGGGTTAAGTAGAATATCCAGGAACGTATTAGGTGGCACCAACTTACGTTGAGAACCTAACCGGCTTAAGGTGCCAGCCGCCTGATTCTTCCTATGATCAATATGTTCAACCTGGTAACCCTTGAAGTGACCCGCGATAACATCAACCTCTTGACGATAAGCCACCATAAGTGGATCCTTGGAATCCCAAGTGCCAGAAACTTGCTGAGATACCAGATCTGAGTCACCGAAGCACCTTACCCGGCTTAAGTTCATTTCCTTAGCCATCCAAAGACCATGGAGCAAAGCCTCATACTCAGCTGCATTGTTAGTACAGGGGAACATTAAATGGAGAACATAAGAAAATTTAGCACCTCGTGGGGAAGTCAAGACAACTCCAGCCCCCGAGCCTTCCAATTGCCTGGATCCATCAAAGTGAATAGTCCAATATGTGTTATCCGGCTTTTCCTCAAGCGTCTACAACTCTGCCCAATCATTGATAAAATCCACAAGTGCTTGGACTTGATGGCCGTACGAGGTACATACTTCAATCCATGGGGTCCAAGCTCAATGGCCCATTTAGCCACCCGACCTGTGGCTTGTCTGTTTTGGATGATGTCCCCTAAAGGAGCAGAACTGACCACAATAATGGGATGACCCAGAAAGTATTGCTTGAGCTTCTGGCTTGCCATGAAGACCCCATACACAAGCTTATGCCAGTGTGGATATCTCTGCTTGGACTCAATAAGCACCTCACTGATGTAGTAAACCGGCTGTTGAACCGGATACTCCTTGCATGCCTCTTTCCTTTCCACCACAATAGCTACACTGATGGTTCGGCCATTGGCAAGCACATATAACAACAGAGGCTCCTTATCAATAGGAGCAGCAAGAACTGCTTCTTAAGTGCCTCAAATGCCTTGTTAACAACATCACTCCAGACGAAATTATCTGTCTTCTTCATCATCTGATACAGAGGGATAGCCTTCTCTCCCAACCGGCTTATAAACTGGCTTAAAGCTGCAATGCGACCCGCCAGACGCTGAACATCATTAACACACGCCGGGTTTGCCAAGGAAGTAATAGCTTTGATCTTCTTCGGGTAAGCTTCAATGCCTCCGTTAGAAACTACAAAACCGAAGAGCTTGCCTGCTGGTACACCAAAAACACACTTGGTCGGGTTAAGCATCATCCTGTAGACCCGGAGATTGTCAAACGTCTCCTTAAAATGATCAATCAAAGTCTCCTTCTTCCTGGACTTCACCACAATGTCATCTACATAAGCATGAACATTACGCCCGATCTGATTGTGAAGGCAATTTTGCACACACCGCTGGTAAGTCGCCTGGGCACTCTTGAGCTAAAAGGCATAGACACATAGCAGAAGGCCCCAAACGGAGTAATGAAAGTTGTCATCTCTTGGTCCTTAACTGCCATCTTGATCTGATGATAACCAGAATAAGCATCCAAAAAACTCAAACGCTCACAACCCACCATAGCATCAATGATTTGATCAATACGAGGGAGAGCAAATGGATCAGCCGGACAAGCCTTGTTTAAGTCCGTGTAGTCCACACACATTCGGCAAGTGCCATTCTTCTTAAGTATCAACACCGGGTTAGCCAACCACTCAGGATGAAAAACTTCAACGATCCTCACGACTCGGTGACCCGGATTGTCAACCCGGGGTGGATGATCCTCACGACTCCACACAATAGGTTGTTCTGACCACCGTAAATAACATGGCACCGCCGGCTCAACAACATCCATAACCCTCTTATGAAGCTTCTGATCCCGCTTACAAAAGCTAGTGGAGAAGATGTGATTGATGTCTACTACGCAACCTTCTTCTTGTAGACGTTGTTGGGCCTCCAAGTGCAGAGGTTTGTAGGACAGTAGCAAATTTCCCTCAAGTGGATGACCTAAGGTTTATCAATCCGTGGGAGGCGTGGGATGAAGATGGTCTCTCTCAAGCAACCCTGCAACCAAATAACAAAGAGTCTCTTGTGTCCCCAACACACCCAATACAATGGTAAATTGTATAGGTGCACTAGTTCGGCGAAGATATGGTGATACAAGTGCAATATGGATGGTAGATATAGGTTTTTGTATCTGAAAATATAAAAACAGCAAGGTGACTAATGATAAAAGTGAGCACAAACGATATTGCAATGTGTTGAAACAAGGCCTAGGGTTCATACTTTCACTAGTGCAAGTTCTCTCAACAATAATAACATAATTGGATCATATAACTATCCCTCAACATGCAACAAAGAGTCACTCCAAAGTCATTAATAGCGGAGAACAAACGAAGAGATTATGGTAGGGTACGAAACCACCTCAAGGTTATTCTTTCCGATCAATCCATTGGGCTATTCCTATAAGTGTCACAAACAGCCCTAGAGTTCCTAGTAAAATAACACCTTAAGACACACATCAACCAAAACCCTAATGTCACCTAGATACTCCAATGTCACCTCAAGTATCCGTGGGTATGATTATACGATATGCATCACACAATCTCAGATTCATCTATTCAACCAACACATAGAACCTTAAAGAGTGCCCCAAAGTTTCTACCGGAGAGTCAAGACGAAAACCTGTGCCAACCCCTAAGCATAGGTTCATGGGCGGAACCCGCAAGTTGATCACCAAAAATACATCAAGTGAATCAATAGAATAACCCATTGTCACCACGGTTATCCCACGCAAGACATACATCAAGTGTTCTCAAATCATTAAAGACTCAATCCGATAAGATAACTTCAAAGGGAAAACTCAATCCATTACAAGAGAGTAGAGGGGGAGAAACATCATAGGATCCAACTATAATAGCAAAGCTTGTGATACATCAAGATCGTGCCAAATCAAGAACACGAGAGAGAGAGAGAGAGAGAGAGAGATCAAACACATAGCTATTGGTACATACCCTCAGCCCCGAGGGTGAACTACTCCCTCCTCGTCATGGAGAGCGCCGGATGATGAAGATGGCCACGGTGAGGGTTCCCCCTCCGTGAGTCTTGAGCAGGTCCCGATTGGTTTTTGGTGGCTACAGAGGCTTGCGGCGGTGGAACTCCCGATCTATTCTGTTCCTCGATCATTTTAGGGTATATGGATATATATAGGCGGCAGAAATACGTCAGGGGAGCCACGAGGGGCCCACGAGGGTGGAGGGCGCGCCCAGGGGGGTGGGCGCACCCCCTACCTCGTGCCTCCCTAATTGCTTCCCTGACGTGCACTCCAAGTCTCCCGGGTTGCTTTCCTTCCAAAAATAACTTCAGTTTCATTCCGTTTCGACTGTGTTTGATATTCCTTTTCTTCGAAACACTGAAACAAGGGAAAAAACAGGAACTGGCACTGGGCTCTGGGTCAATAGGTTAGTCCCAAAATAATATAAAAGTGTAAACTAAAGCCCATAAACATCCAAGATGGATAACATAATATCATGAATACTTCATAAATTATAGATACGTTGGAGACGTATCAGTGATACTGTCCACTATTCAACTGCTTCGGGTTGCTCTGATAACCAGACTGCTGCTGCTGTTGATTTCCCTAATTATTCTGCTGGTTGGGACCACCCTGGTTGCCATGGCCTTGAAACCCGGAATTTGAGCCGCCATCTCCATGACCCGGACCATGAGAGCCGACCCTGAACCGCCATTCAGGCCATGGTTGTGCTGGATGGACTCCCTAAAGTGTCGCATTATGCTACAGTCTTTCCACAGATGGGTAGCTGGCTTCTGATCCGTTCCGTGTTTTGGACATGGCTGGTTTAGCATTGCCTCAAGGTCAAATTTTGTCCCTTGAGCCTGTCTCCCCTTACGACGCTGGTTATAATTCCGTGCACCGGTCCTAGCCACAAAATCGTCAGCTTTGCGCTTACCGTTGTCGCCCTGATTGGTTAGGTTGTAATGCTATCCCCTCATACCACCACTCTTCTTTTCCTTTCCCAATCTTTCATCATCAGAGTCACGGTCCTTGGTACTATCAGAGTCGGCATACTTGACAAGAGCCGCCATGAGCTCGCCCATGTCCCTGCAATGACGCTTAAGCCGCCCAAGCTTCTGCTTGAGTGGAAGGAAACGACAGTTTTTCTCCAACATTAAAGCCGCTGAGCCGACGTTGATATTATCTGAAGAATGTATGATAATTGAGACCCGGCGCACCCAGCTGGTCGTTGACTCGCCCTCGGCTTGAACACAAGAAACCAAATCCACGATCGACATGGGCTACTTGCACGTGTCTTTGAAATTCTGGATAAACCGGGCCTTCAGCTCCGCCCATGACCCGATGGAGTTGGCCGATAGCCCCTTCAACCATGTACGAGCCGTCCCTTCCAGCATCATGGCGAAATACTCAGCGTATGCAGCCTCGCTGACATCCAGGATCTCTATAGCCATCTCATAACTTTCCACCCAAGCCTCAGGGGGTTGATCTGCTATGTAATCAGGCACCTTACGAGAGCCTTTGAAGTCCTTGGGCAGACGTTCGTTTCGCAGAGCCGCCGTTAAGCACATCACACCCAAAGCCCTAGAAGTTACACCTGCCTCAACTGAAGCCGTCGGGTAAACCGACGCGTGCTGACGAGCCGCCAGTTGAGCCGCCAACTCGGCCTCTCGACGCGCTTTGCCCTGGTCCACCAAATCCTGTGCATTGGCACCATTGCACACCGGGTCATGTCCATGAGGTTGGTTACGGCGCTTCTCAGTACTCGAGACGGCTGGCGAGTCGATGTTCCTGCTCTAGCTCCGGCTTGGACGAGGGTCGAATGAATTCGGTCACGACTATAGGACTAAGCATGTTGCTGTACCAAAGCCGTTTGAAGAAGCTCCCTAGCCCTTCGGGTTTCAACCGCCGTCGGAGTCTTGCCCTCGACTGGCAGAGCCGCCAATCGCGTAGCTGCAACAATCATGTTGTCTAAAGGGGTGGCGTAATGACCCGGCGGTGTTACCACATGTGGAGGCGGGTTGTTATTCATATGCGGCAAACCTATCACGTGCGGCTGAACCGGCACTCCACCCCCTGGCACTCCAGTCATCTGATTTATACCTGGCAGGTTACTGGCCCCTGCCCCAGGTGTGTTGAAGAGGTTCCTTGACTCATAGACCAAGGGCAGACGACTCCGGTGCTTTCTCCTCAAGACTTCGTTTGCAGCGTTCTGATCTACCGTGAGCCGGTATGAATCTGCTTGAATCCGATGTGCATGGGCGTTTAGAACGGCCCGCTCTGCATTCATCCTAGCGTTCTCAGCCGCCAGGTCTTCTTTAGCCTGAGCTATCTCATCACGCAGCTTAGCCACATCCACCTTATGCTATTCATGGTTGTCCGGGGTTACCTCCACGCCCATCAGAGTTGCTAGATCATCCAACAGATCTGATAAAACTTGAGCTGGCAGGCGAGCTGAACCGCCAGCACCCGCTGCCGTCACCGCCGCTGCACTGGAAGTCATGGCCACGGCGGCTGTCGAACCAAGAACCGGCTGGGTGCCAGCCATGAAGATCGCCACCCTATTTGGCGGCTCATGGGGGTCCGTAATACTGTCGCCATCGGAACAGCCCCAAGCCGTCCGTCTTGTAGTTGGTACATTGAGTTGGTCTCACCCATGGACGACTCACCATCAGAGTAGATGGCCGTCTCACCGCCAGACACAGAGCCTTCCCATTCAGCCCCGTGGATAAATCCAACAAAGGCACGCTTTACGGCGGGTTGAACCCGGGTGGGTCGTGCACGCTGAGCCGTCTCGATGATGTCGGTGCAGATGTCCGGCTCAGGGCCCGGTTCGCCGATCTTGCCAATGAAGACGTGGATTCCGCCGAAGGGGACCTGGTACCCGTACTCAATTGAGCCGGCCTCGGGGCCCCAGCCTGCATCGTCGACGTAGAGCTTGCCGCGACGACTCTTGGTCATCCGGCCCACAACGTATCCCTTGATTCCGTTGAAGCTGCCCTTCAAGAATTCAAAACCACCGTGCGCTGGCCCCATGGTGGGCGCCAACTGCCATGGAATTGTCACGGCAGATGTCCTAGTGAAAGTACTTAGTTGTGGAGCCATGGGGATGAGGTTAGCTTAAAGGACACCGGGAGTTTATACTGGTTCGGCCCCTTGCGGTGAAGGTAAAGGCCTAATCCAGTTTGAGGTGGTATTGCTAGGGTTTCAATTACCAGGGAGAGAATACGCTTTGCCTGGCTTTCAATGTGTTGTTTTCTTGCCCTAAGCCACTACCGGGTCGTCCCCTTATATACATTTATTGACGCCCTACGGCCTACAGAGTCCCGACCGGCTCATACAGACGTGTCCGGCCCGGTGACTTATCTTACATGTCTTACAATACAAGTTACATATCCATGGCGGTTTACACTTACGGGCCTTAAGCCGCCTTCGGGTTTGGGCCCTTTAACAAGCTTATCTCATTAACTGCCATCTTCAATATACTCATGGGCTTTATTTAGGTGAACCGTCATTGGGATAGCCCGACCCCTCCTGGGCGGGTCATATCCAACAGTCATATCCCCAACACCAATGGCGCAATAGGTATGTTTTAAACCTGTTTCTTTAACTGGTTTGCTGTTGTAACTTGCTCTATGTTGATTTCAGTTTCAGTTGAATAAACAGTTATGTTCTCATGTCATGCACATTACGAAATGTTGTTATTGCTCTATAGTTTCCCACACTTATATTCTGTATATTCTGCTTTGTCTTGAACAAATATTATTTGAACTGTGTCTCCATCTTGATTTGGCAACAAAAACTAGAATGATATAGACCATAAAGTGACCATGGTACATAGATATATGTTTGTTTCATGGTATTATCCTGTGCACTTTACTACTGAACTGATTTACCAAAATGAGTTTCATATACAACATGGTAAACCTGTTATGTGTCTGCTTGTTTCTCTTTTAGAATGCAGAAAAAATATTGGAGAACAGTACCCCGTTATGCAATGGTAAAGGAAGTAATGCAGATAAGGTTCAAGATAGTGAGACATCCCTTTTGGTCTCCAAGAAAGCTGATAAAAAATACCTTGACGACAGTGAGAGAACCCAAAAGTCCTGTCTTGATGTAGTGTTCGAGTTACTGGCCACTACTACTGGCACAAGCTCTTCGAACTCGCTGCCTGAATCAGTTCGTCTTCTTGAGTCTTAGCTCCAAGTTGAAAGACATCGATCAGATGTGATGCGACAGGAAGCTGAAGGACTGAGGAAGTCCCTGCAAAATTCAGATGCATACTTTTTGGTGCAACAGCAAGCGCTGGAGGATTTAAGCGCCAAACAAGAGTAAGTTAATAAGCTTGCTAAGCATCTTGCCAGCATTATGGGTACCCAGGATATTGTTTCTTGAGCTCTTCAAGTTCGATTACGGACTTGTTTTGCTGTAGCGTTTATTTGCACTGGTCACCAACTTTGACAACTAGTGTATATGATATGCTGCTTTGTTCCCTATATTTGCACTAGTGGCGAACTTTGATGCCCAGTGGATGTAATATGTGTAATAGCCGTGATAACGTAGCGTAAGTTTCTTGCTTATTTATTTCCTTGTTGTCTTGTTTATTTGTTTGCTTGTAGTCAGTGTTGTTCTTTTCCCGCGGTTTGCTAGTGGCCGCAATAACCTATTTTTTAAAACTAGGCCACAATAACCATGGGCTACATATTTACTGTAGTGACACTAGGCCTTCTACAGGCCGTAGAAACAATGGGCCTTCTACGGGGCGTAGAAACAATGGGCCTTCTACGGGCCGTATCATCAATGGGCCTTCTACAGGCCGTATCATCAATGGGCCTTCTACGGGCCGTATGATCGATTGCCCAAACATGGGCCAATAACATATCACGTTATGACCATAAATGGGCTAGAGTTGGAACCGTATGGGCCGACCATAACAGGCCATCGTTAATCGGTCGTATTTGATGACACTATGAAAACGGCCCAACGTATTAATGGGCCACAAATGGGTCGACTGTAACCACGGGCTGAATTTGGCCCACAAGCAGAAAATGACAGTAATGGGCCGTAAGTAACCGAATGCTAGAAATGAGCCTAAGAATAATGGGCCCTGAGAAGGCCGAAAGATAACATGGGCTAGAAACAGCCCAACGGTATAATGGGCCATTAATGGGTATAAAGTGATACACTGTTCATTACGGGCCAATTTCACCATGGGCCATTAATGGGCCAAGAGTTACAAAGGGCCTCATATGGGCTGAAAGACTTCATGGGCTATACATGGGACGGAAGTTAAAACGGGCTGGAATCATATTGGACGGCCCAGATGACGCTACTGGGCCTAATTCGGATAGGTAAATGCGGGCCTGGGTTAGCGGTCTGTAAATGGGCTATATGCGAACAGACCGTTAACAGGCTTTTGACCAAGTCAAACGGGCCAGCCTTTTCACAGGAATGGGCCTCTGTTGGGCCGTGCCACATGTCGATGTATCATAGGCTTCTTCGGTCCAATGAGGGGATGACATCTGTCGCAACGGTGAGCCGACACGTGTTTCCTCCAGCCAATGATGATTTTACACGTGGAAAATCCGCATTGGTCGGGGCTATTAACGGGTTATCGGATCCAAAACCGGACCCGATTGCGTAACAGCGAGCCGTTATGGTGGATGCCATGTGTCGGTCACCTTTGACGAAAGCACTTCTATGACGCGGGATTTATTGTCATGGAAGTGGACACTTCCGTGATGATATTTTTGGTAATGTCATGGAACACTTCTACGACAGCACAGGTATGACTATCTTGATTCTGTCATAAAATCATCATGGATGTACATGCATGACAGAAAACGTGATCTACTGTGACAAACACGTATCATCAAACAAGTGTATTTTTTTGTAGTGTTGGAGCATGAGATATTTTTTGATTGTCATCCTTTGTGTGGAGGTCAGGATCGCGTGATGGTTAAATCCTACCAACCCTTCCCCTAGGAGCATGCGCGTAGTACTTCGTTTCGATAACTAATAGATTTTTGCAATAAGTATGTGAGTTCTTTATGACTAATGTTGAGTCCATGGATTATACGCACTCTCACCCTTCCACCTTTGCTAGCCTCACTAGTAACGCGCAACTTTCGCCGGTACCATACATCCACCATATACCTTCCTCAAAACAGCCACCATACCTACCTATTATGGCATTTCCATAGCCATTCCAAGATATATTGCCATGCGACTTTCCACCGTTCCATTTATTATGACATGCATCATCATTGTCATATGGCTTTGCATGATCATGTAGTTGACATCGTATTTGTGGCAAAGCCACCGTTCATAATTCTTTCATACGTGTCACTCTTGATTCATTCACATCCCGGTACACGGCCGGAGGCATTCATATAGAGTCACATTTTGTTCTAGTATCGAGTTGTATTTTTTTAGTTGTAAGTAAATAAAAGTGTGATGATCTTCATTATTAGAGCATTGTCCCACGTGAGGAAATAAAAAAAGAAAAGGCCAAAATAAAAAAAAAGAAGTCCCAAAAAAAGGAGAGAAAAGAGAGAAGGGGCAATGTTACTATCCTTTTTTTTCACACTTGTGCTTCAAAGTAGCACCATGATCTGCTTGATAGAGAGTCTCCTATGTTGTCACTTTCATATGCTAGTGGGAATTTTTCATTATAGAACTTGGCTTGTATATTCCAACGATGGGCTTCCTCAAATTGCCCTAGGTCTTCATGAGCAAGCAAGTTGGATGCACACCCACTTAGTTTTCTTTTTGAGCTTTCACAAACTTATAGCTCTAGTGCATCCGTTGCATGGCAATCCCTAGTCACTCACATTGATATCTATTGATGGGCATCTCCATAGCCTGTTGATACGCCTAGTTGATGTGAGACTATCTCCCTCTTTTTGTCTTCTCCACAACCTCCATATTCTATTCCACCTATAGTGCTATGTCCATGGCTCACGCTCATGTATTGCGTGAAAGTTGAAAAAGTTTGAGAATACTAAAGTATGAAACAATTGCTTGGCTAAAACAGGGGTTGTGCATGATTTGAATATTTTGTGTGATGAAGATAGATCATAGCCAGACTATATGATTTTTTAGGGATAAGCTTTCTTTTGGCCATGTTATCTTGAGAAGACATAATTGCCTTGTTAGTATGCTTGAAGTATTATTGTTTTTATGTCAATATTAAACTTTTGTTTTGATTCTTATGGATCTGAACATTCATGCCACAATAAAGAATATTACATGGATAAATATGTTAGGTAGCATTCCACATCAAAAATTCCGTTTTTATCATTTACCTACTCGAGGACGCGCATGAATTAAGCTTGGGGATTGCTACCTCTTGAGCACAGCGTTGGTTTTTCCTTGAAGAGGAAAGGGTGATGCAGCAAAGTAGCGTAAGTATTTCACTCAGTTTTGAGAACCAAGGTATCAATCAAGTAGGAGGCCACGCTCAAGTCCCTCGTACCTACACAAACAAATAAGAACCTTGCAACCAACGCGATAAAGGGGTTGTCAATCCCTTCACGGCCACTAGCAAAAGTGAGATCTGATAGAGATGATAAGATAATATTTTTGGTATTTTTATGATAAAGACTAAAAGTAAAGAAAGCAAAATAAACGGTAATAGAAATTGCTAGTTGTTGGAAGATTAATATGATAGAAAATAGACCCGAGGGCCATAGGTTTCACTAGTGGCTTCTCTCAAGATAGCATAAGTATTACGGTGGGTGAACAATTTACTGTCGAGCAATTGATATAATTGAGCATAGTTATGAGAATATATAGGCATGATCATGTATATAGGCATCACGTCCGCGACAAGTAGACCGACTCCTGCCTACATCTACTACTATTACTCCACACATCGACCGCTATCCAGCATGCATCTAGAGTATTAAGTTCATAAGAACAGAGCAAGATGACATGATGTAGAGGGATAAACTCAAGCAATATGATATAAACCCCATCTTTTTATCCTCGATGGCAACAATACAATACGTGTCGTTTCCCTTTACATCCTTTGGGATCGAGCACCGCAAGATTGAACCTAAAGCTAAGCACTTCTCCCATTGCAAGAAAGATCAATCTAGTAGGCCAAACCAAACTGATAATTCGAAGAGACTTGCAAAAGAAGGTTACATCGAATATTGTTCAGAGGAGATTCAAATATTGTTCATAGATAATCTTGATCATAAACCCACAATTCGTCGGTTCTCGACAAACACACCGCAAAAGAAGATTACATCGAATAGATCTCCAAGAGAATTGAGGAGAACTTTGTATTGAGATCCAAAGAGAGAGAAGAAGCCATCTAGCTAATAACTATGGACCCGAAGGTCTGAAGTAAACTACTCACACATCATCGGAGAGGCTATGGTGTTGATGTAGAAGCCCTCTGTGATCAATGCCCCCTCTGGCGGAGCGCCGAAATATGCCACAAGATGGGATCTCATGGGTACAAAAGGTTGCGGTGGTGGAAATAGGGTTTCATGGTGGTCGTGGATGTTTTCGGGGTACGTAGGTATATATAGGCGAAAGAAGTCGGTCAGGAGAGCTACGAAGGGCCCACGAGGGTGTGGGGCACGCCAAGGGGGGCAAGCGCGCCTCCATGCCTTGTGGCCTCCTCGTTGATTTCTTGACGTACACTACAAGTCCTCTGGATCACGTTTGGTCCGAAAATCACGTTCCCGAAGGTTTCATTCCGTTTGGACTCTATTTGATATTCATTTCCTTCGAAACACTGAAATAGGCAAAAAACAACAATTTGGGCTGGGCCTCTGGTTAATAGGTTAGTCCAAAAAATAATATAAAAGTGTATAATAAATCCCATTAAACATCCAAAACAGATAATATAATAGCATGGAACAATAAAAAATTATAGATACGTTGGAGACGTATCAAGCATCCCCAAGCTTAATTCCTGCTCGTCCTCGAGTAGGTAAATGATAAAAACAGAATTTTTGATGCGGAATGCTACTTAGCATAATTTCCAATGTAATTCTCTTAATTGTGGCATGAATATTCAGATCCAAATGATTCAAAATAAGAGTTCATATTGACATAAAAATAGTAATACTTCAAGCATACTAGCAAGTAATCATGTCTTATCAAAATAGCATAGCCAAAGAAAGCTTATCCCTAAAAAATCATATAGTTAGGCTATGCTTCATTTTCATCACACAAAATACTCCCATCATGCACAACCCCGGTTTCAGCCAAGCAAATGGTTCATACTTTTTAACACGCTTCAGCTTTTTCAACTCTTACGCAATACTTGAGCGCGAGCCATGTACATAGCACTATATGTGGAATAGAGTGGTGGTTATGAAGAGGACAAAAAGGGAGAAGATAGTCTCACATCAACTAGGCGTATCAACGGGCTATGGATATGCTCGTTAATAGATATCAATGTGAGGGATTGCCATGCAACGGATGCACTAGAGCTATAAATGTATGAAAGCTCAACAAAAGAAACTAAGTGGGTGTGCATCCAACTTGCTTTCTCACGAAGACCTAGGGCATTTTGAGGAAGCCCATCATTAGAATATACAAGCCAAGTTCTATAATGAAAAATTCCCACTAGTATATGAAAGTGACAATATAGGCTCTCTGTCATGAAGATCATGGTGCTACTTTGAAGCACAAGTGTGGAAAAAGGATAGTAACATTGTCCCTTGTCTCTTTTTCTCTCTTTTTTTCTTGGGACTTTTTTTTATTTGGCCTTTTTTTAGTCCGGAATCTCATCCCGACTTGTGGGGGAATCATAGTCTCCATCATCCTTTCCTCACATGGGACAGTGCTCTAATAATGATGATCATCACACTTTTATTACTTACAACTCAAGAATTACAACTCAATACTGAGAACAAAATATGACTCTATGTGAATGCCTCCGGCGGTGTATCGGGATATGCAATGAATCAAGAGTTACATGTATGAAAAAATTATGAATGGTGGCTTTGCCACAAATACAATGTCAACTACATGATCATGCAAAGCAATATGACAACGATGAAGTGTGTCATAATAAACGGAACAGTGGAAAGTTGTATGGCAATATATCTCGGAATGGCTATGGAATTGCCGTGATAGGTAGGTACGGTGGCTATTTTGAGGAAGATATAAGGAGGTTTATGTGTGATAGAGCGTATCATATCACGGGGTTTGGATGCACCGGCGAAGTTTGCACCAACTCTCAAGGTAAGAAAGGGCAATGCACGGTACCGTAGAGGCTAGAAAATTTGTGGAAGGATGAGAGTGTGTATGATCCATGGACTCACATTAGTCATAAAGAACTCATATACTTATTGCAAAAGTTTACTAGCCCTCGAAGCAAAGTACTACTACACATGCTCCTGATTTCTTATGCTGAAGTAACAATCTATTCACAATGTAAATTATGAATCAGAAACTTCATTAAAAACTAACAAACTATGATCTCAGTCATGGAAGCAATTGCAATTTATCATAACATCGGAAAGAGTCCATATAAGAGCTTTTCAGCAAGTCTACATACTCAACTATCATTTAATCTTTCATAATTGCTAACACTCACGCAATACTTATGGGTATGAAGTTTTAATCAGACACAGAGAAAGATAGGGGCTTATAGTTTTGCCTCCCAACCTTTTACCTCAAGGGTAACATCAACAATAATGCTTTATGAAAACCCACATCCAATTGGATTTATATATGTCAAGATCTTTCCAACAGATAGTGTTTGACAAAGGATAAAGTATAAAAAGGAAAGGTGAAGATCACCATGACTCTTGTATAAGGTATAAGACAAAAAAATAAAAGATAGGTCCTTCGTAGAGGGAAGCAGAGGTTGTCATGTGCTTTTATGGGTGGATGCACAAAATCTGAATGCAAAAGAACGTCACTTCATATTGCCACTTGTGATAGGGACCTTTATTATGCAGTCCGTCGCTTCTATTTCTTCCATATCACAAGCTCATATAAAGATTATTTTCTCCACACTAATAGATCATACATATTTAGAGAGCAATTTTTATTGCTTGCAACAATGACAACTTACTTGAAGGATCTTACTCAATCCATAGGTAGATATGGTGGACTCTCATGGCAAATCTGGGTTTAAGCATATTTGGAAGCACAAATAGTATCTCTACTTGGTGCAAATAATTTGGCTAGCATGAGGGGGAAAGGCAAGCTAAACATGTTGGATGATCCATGACAATATAATTTATTTCGGATATAAGAAAACATAACCCATTATGTTGTCTTCCTTGTCCATTATCATCTTTTTAGCATGCCATATTTTAATGAGTGCTCACAATCATAAAAGATGTCCAAGATAGTATATTTATATGTGAAAACCTCTCTTTATTTATTACTTCCTATTAATTGCAACGATGACCAAAATTATGTTTGTCAACTCTCAACAACTTTTATTCATCATACTCGTTATATGTGAAATCATTACTCTCCATAAGATCAATATGATCTCTTTATTTCTTTTTTTCTTTTATTCCCTCAAGATCATAGCAAGACAACCAAGCCCTCAACTCAAGACTAATCTTTATTGTATATAGCTCACAGACTCGATTACATATATAAGAACCAACACAAAAACTCAAATATAGATCATACTAAACTTTATTCTACTAGATCAAGATATAACCAAAAGGATCGAACTAAGAAAAATGGTAAAAATAGAAGTGTGATGGTGATACGAAACCGGGGCACCTCCCCCAAGCTTGGCAGCTGCCAAGGGGAGTGCCCATACCCATGTGTTTATGTCTCTTTCTTCGGAGGTGGTGATGTGATATTCTTGGTGATGATGCCCCTTAGGATACGATTCTCTTCCTCGAGCTTATTGACTTGCTGCTTGACATACATTATTTCCTTACAGAGCTTACCCGTGACGGTTAAAGCTCCTTTCACCCATGGATGTTGCATAGCTACGGGAGAACAAGTAACACTCTTTTTCATATTTTCATAAGAAAGGAATCTATTATTGGGAGGGATGACCGATTTTGGAATTGCTGAGCTCTGAAGTTCCTCCATCGTGAATCTGGCTTGGAGACGAGAGGTAACTTCTTGATCCTCCTCCATGGCATCTATCCTTTTCAAGTCGGCCTCCATCTCTTCCTCAGTGGATGGCCCAAAGTGACCGGCATCGCTGTTTGCTTTTGGCCACAGTGTCGGGTGAGATACCCGGCTCCCCCCGACTGACTCTTGAGAAGACATCTTGATCTAATCTGCGGCAAAAACAACTCAAAACAAAAACAGAGGATTTTGTCATGGTACCATGGTCAAAACCTTCGGGAGATTATATAATGAATTTTTACTGACCAAAAGAAGTATCGTGCAAGAAAACAGAGTCCGGACGGCACATGAGGTGTCCACGAGGCAGGGGGCACACCCAGGGGGTAGGGCGCGCCCTCCACCCTCGTGGATGCCTCATGTCCCTTTCGGACTACTTCTTATTTTCCTTTTTTTTAATATTCCAAAACGGAGAAAAATTGCTATTAGAACTGTTTTGGAGTCGGTTTACTTACCGTACCACATACCTATTCCTTTTCGGAGTCTGAAACGTTCTGGAAAGTGTCCCTTATGTACTCCTTTAGGGTTACGGTGTCAATGCCTATTTTGCTGTTGATGTGGAGGAATTTGTACTAGCCTACTCGATATGTTCCTTGCCTGGTTCGCTATAGGAAGTGCTTTCAGCAAATGAGGAGGGGAATATTCATAGGTATGAATCTTCCGTCAATGGTACGCATTTATTGACGGACCGGTAAACTAGACCCGAAAAACTCCTATTTTTAAAACGAAAGACCCATCTCAAAATTATGGCGCAACGACACGTGCAACCACTCCGTCTTCTAGACCGGGGTCATAATTGAACCCACAACAAACCTCAGATGATGTGACTTCTCCACCCTCTAGGCAATTCAAAACTGGTCCCATAACATTGGTTTCAACATTTATAGGATTACCTGAGATATAATGTTTTATTCTTTGACCGCTCACCACCTTCGGATTTGTGCCTTCAAAGTTATTGATTTTTATGGCACCGGAACGTTAGACCTCCTCGATAACGTAAGGACCTTCCCATTTATAGAGGAGTTTTCCTGCAAAAAATCTTAAATGAGAGTTGTATAACAAAACATAATCACCTACATTGAACTCACGCTTTTGTATCCTTTTGTCATGCCATCTTTTAACTTTTTCTTTAAACAATTTGGCATTCTCATAGGCCTGGGTTCTCCACTCATCAAGTGAGTTAATGTCAAATAGTCTCTTCTCACCAGCAAGTTTGAAATCATAATTGAGCTCTTTAATGGCCCAATATGCCTTATGTTCTAGTTCGAGAGGTAAGTGACATGCTTTTCCATAAACCATTTTATACGAAGACATACCCATAGGATTTTTATATGCAGTTCTATAGGCCCATAACGCATCATCAAGTTTCTTGGACCAATTTTCTCTAGATCTATTAACAGTCTTTTGCAAAATTAATTTAATCTCTCTATTACTCAATTCTACTTGACCACTAGAATGTGGGTGGTATGGAGATGCAATTCTATGATTAACATTACACTTAGCAAGCATTTTACGAAAATCACCATGAATAAAATGTGAACCACCATCAGTCATTAAATATCTAGGGACTCCAAACCTCGGAAAAATAACTTCTTTAAGCATCTTAATAGAGGTGTTATGATCAACACTACTAGTTGGAATAGCTTCTACCCACTTAGTAACGTAATCGACAATGACAACGAAAATATGTGTATACCCATTAGAGGAAGGAAACGGTCCCATATAATCAAAGCCCCAAACATCAAATGGTTCAATAACAAGTGAATAGTTCATAGGCATTTCTTGACGTCTACTAATATTACCAATTCTTTGACATTCATCGCAAGACAAGACAAACTTACGAGCATCTTTGAAGAGAGTAGGCTAATAAAAACTGGATTGCAATACCTTATGTGCGATTACATCTCCAGTGGTGTCCTCCATATGCCTCGGAGTGACACTTGCGTAGGATCTGTTCCTGTTCATGCTTAGGTACACAACGTCTAATAACACCATCTACTCCTTCTTTATAAAGGTGTGGTTCATCCCAGAAGTAATGTCTTAAATCATAGAATTTTTTTTCTTTTGCTCGTATGTGAAACTAGGTGGTATAAATTTAGCAACAATGTAATTAGCATAATCAGCATACCATGGAGCAGTATGAGAAGCATTTATGACAGCCAATTGTTCATCAGGAAAGCTATCATCAATAGGTAGTGGGTCATCAAGAACGTTTTCTAACCTAGACAAGTTGTCTGCAACGGCGTTCTCAGCTCCCTTTCTATCAATAATATGCCAATCAAATTCTTGTAGCAAAAGAACCCATCTAATAAGTCTAGGTTTAGCATCTTTCTTTTCCATAAGATATTTAATAGCAGCATGATCAGTGTGAACAATTACTTTAGAATCAACAATATAAGGTGTGAACTTATCACAAGCAAATACAACTGCTGAAAATTCTTTTTTAGTGGTAGCATAATTTCTCTCGGCACTGTCTAGAGTTTTACTAGCATATTGGATAAGATTTAATTTCTTATCAACTCTTTGTCCTAGAACAAAGAGTTGATAAGAAATTAAATCTTATCCAATAAGAACTCTTTAATGAACCTCCTATAAAAACCGGCATGACCAAGGAAACTTATTATACCTTTAATGTCCTTAGGTCATGACATCTTTTCAATAGCATCAACTTTAGCTTTTTCAACTTCAATACCTCTTTCAGAAATTTTATGCCCCAAGACAATACCTTCATTAACCATAAAGTGGCACTTCTCCCAATTCAAGACAAGATTAGTTTCTTCACATCTCTGCAAAACTCGTTCAAGCTTGCTTAAGCAATCATCAAAAGATGTTCCATACACGGAGAAATCATCCATGAAAACCTCAACAATCTTTTCACAAAAGTCAGAGAATATAGCAGTCATACATCTTTGAAAGGTAGCAGGTGCATTACAATAACCAAAAGGCATACGTCTATAAGCAAAAGTACTGAAAGGGCAAGTAAAAGTGGTCTTTTCCTGATCCTCTTTCGACACAGGTATTTGAGAGAAACCAGAATAACCTTCTAGAAAGCAAAAATGTGTATGTTTGGATAATCTTTCTAGAATTTGATCAATAAAAGGTAAAGGGTAATGATCCTTTCTAGTAGCTTTATTTAATTTGCGGAAATCAATTACCATTCTATAACCTGTAACAATTCGTTGTGGGATTAATTCATCTTTATCATTAGGAACAACAGTAATACCTCCCTTCTTCGGGACACAATGGACATGACTTACCCACTGACTATCAGCAACAGGATAAATTATACCTGCCTCTAGAAGCTTTAGTATTTCATTTCTTACCACTTCTTTCATCTTAGGATTTAACCGTTGTTGGCGATCAACAACCGGTTTAGCGTCTTTCTCCAATTTTATTTTGTGCTGGCATAGAGTGGGACTAATGCCCTTAAGATCATCAAGAGTATATCCAATAGCAGCATGGTGCTTCTTCATAGTTTTCAATAATTTCTCTTCTTCCTACTCTCAAAGGTTAGCACTAATAATAACAGGATATATCTTCTTTTCATCAAGATAAGCATATTTAAGAGTATCAGGTAATGTTTTAAGCTCAAACACGGGATCACCCTTGGGTGGAGGAGGATCCCCTAGGATTTCAACAGGCAAGTTATGTTTCAATAGAGGTCTATGTTTAAAGAATACTTCATCTCTTTCCCTTCTTTCATTCATGAACATATCATTTTCATGGTCTAGCAAATATTGTTCTAAAGGATCATTAGGAGGCACGGCAATAGAGGCAATACCAATAATTTCATCTTTACTAGGCACTTCTTTATCATGGGGTTGTCTACGAAATTTAGCAAAATTAAAATCATGAGACATATCCCCTAAACCAACAGTAACAATATCCTTTTCGTAGTCTATCCTAGCATTAACAGTACTCAAGAAGGGTCTACCAAATATAATGGGACAAAAGTCATCTTGCAGGGAACCAAGAACAAGAAAATCAGTAGGATATTTAACTTTCCCACACAAAACTTCAACATCTCCAACAATCCCAATTGGTGAAATAATATCTCTATTGGAAAGTTTAATAGTAACATCAATACCTTCTATTTCAGCAGGTTCAATATCATGCATAATTTCTTTGTATAAGGAATGAGGTATTGCACTCACACTAGCACCCATATCACATAAGCCATGATAACAGTGATCTCCTATTTTAACAGAAACAATAGACATACCAACAACAGGTCTATGTTTACCTTTAGTATCGGGTCTAGCAATTCTAGCAGCTTCAACATAGAAGTAAATAACATGCCCATCAATATTATCGACCAAGAGATCCTTAACCATAGCAATACTAGGTTCAACTTTAATTTGCTCAGAGGGTGTAGGTGTTCTAGCTTTACTCTTACGGACCACAGTTGAAGCTTTAGCATGATCCTTTATTCTAGCAGGCAAAAGGTGGTTTCTCAATATAAGCGGTAGGAACAATAGGATCAACATTATAAGTGATTTTCTTTTCTTCAACTTTAATAGGTTCTACTACTTTTAGTTTTGATGGGAGGATGATATTTAAACCACTTCTCCTTAGGGAGATCAATATGAGTAGCAAATGATTCACAGAAAGAAGCTACTATCTCAGAGTCAAGTCCATATTTAGTGCTAAATTCACGAAAAGCATCGGTATCCATAAAAGATTTAACACAATCAAACTTAGGTGTTATACCTGACTCCTTACCTTCATCGAGATCCCAATGTTCAGAGTTGCGTTTAATTCTTTCCAATAAATCCCATTTGAATTCAATAGTCTTCATCATAAAGAACCAGTACAAGAAGTATCGAGCATGGAGGGATTGTTGAGAGAAAGCCGAGCATAAATTTTTTGAATAATAATTTCTGTTGAGAGCTCATGATTGGGGCACGAATATAACATTGACTTAATCCTCTCCCAAGCTTGAGCGATACTTTCTCCTTCACGAGGCCAAAAATTATATATATAATTACGATCACGATGAACCAGATGCGTAGGATAAAACTTCTGATGAAATTCCAATTTCAATCGGTTGTAGTTCCACGATCCAATACCATCACATAGCCTAAACCATGTCAATGCATTTCCCTTCAAAGATAAAGGGAAAACCTTCTTCTTGATAACATCCTCGGGCATACCTGCAAGCTTAAATAATCCACAAACTTCATCCACATAGATTAGGTGCATATCGGGATGTAATGTTCCATCTCCTGTAAAAGGATTAGCTCGCAGTTTCTCTATCATACCCGAAGGAATTTCAAAGTAAACATTTTAGTAGGTTCAGTAGGTTGAGGAGAAACTCTTTGCTCTACTGGTCGGGGTGAAGATACCCCTAACAAGCCCCTCAAAGGATTATTTTCCATAGTAACAAGTGACAGTAAATTTCAGCACACTATATAAATTTTTCCTTACCAAAGGCGCTTCACTCCCCGGCAACAGCGCCAGAAAAGAGTCTTGATGACCCAAAAGTATAGGGGATCTATCGTAGTCCTTTCGATAAGTAAGAGTGTCGAACCCAACGAGGGGCAGAAGGAAATGACAAGCAGATTTCAGTAAGGTATTCTCTGCAAGCACTGAAATTATCGGTAACACATAGTTTTGTGATAAGGTAAGTCGTAACGGGTAACAAGTAACAAAAGTAAATAAGGTATAGCAAGGTGGCCCAATCCTTTTTGTAGAAAAGGACAAGCCTGGACAAACTCTTATATAAAGGAAAACGCTCCCGAAGACACATGGGAATTATCGTCAAGCTAGTTTTCATCATGCTCATATGATTCGCGTTCGTTACTTTGATAATTTGATATGTGGGTGGACCGATGCTTGGGTACTGCCCTTCCTTGGACAAGCATCCCACTTATGATTAACCACTCTCGCAAGCATCCGCAACTTCTGAAAGAAGAATTAAGGTAAACCTAACCATAGCATGAAACATATGGATCCAAATCAGCCCCTTACGAAGCAACACATAAACTAGGGTTTAAGCTTCTGTCACTCTAGCAACCCATCACCTACTTATTACTTCCCAATGCCTTCCCCTAGGCCCAAACAATGGGGAAGTGTCATGTAGTCTAGGTTCACATAACACCACTAGAGGAAAGACAACATACATCTCATCCAAATATCGAACGAATACCAAATTCACATGACTACTTATAACAAGACTTCTCCCATGTCCACAGGAACAAACGTAACTACTCACAAATCATATTCATGTTCATAATCAGAGGGGTATTAATATGCATAAAGGATCTGAATAGATAATCTTCCATCGAATAAACCAACTAGCATCAACTACAAGGAGTAATCAACACTACTAGCAACCCACAGGTACCAATCTGAGGTTTTGAGACAAAGATCGGATACAAGATATGAACTAGGGTTTGAGAGGAGATGGTGCTGGTGAAGATGCTGATGTAGATTGACCCCCTCCCGATGAGAGGATCGATGGTGATGACGATGGTGACGATTTCCCCCCTCCGGAGGATGTTTCCCAAGTAATGCTCCTCCAGAGCCCTAGATTGGTTCCGCCAAGGTTCCGCCTTGAGACGGCGGTGCTTCGTCCCGAAAGCTTCCTTCTTATTTTTTTCCAGGGCAAAAGACACCTTATACCAGAAGATGGGCATCGGGGGGCTTCCAGGTGGCCCACGAGGCAGGGGGGCGCGCCCCCACCCTCGTGGCCAGGGTGTGGGTGCCCTTAGGTTGGTTCTTTCGCCAGTATTTTTATTAATTCCAAAAAGTGCCTCCGTGAAGTTTCAGGACTTTTGGAGTTGTGCAGAATAGGTCTCTAATATTTGCTCCTTTTACAGACCAGAATTCCAGCTGTCGGCATTCTCCCTCTTCATGCAAACCTTGTAAACTAAGAGAGAAAAGGCATAAGTATTGTGACATAATGTGTAGTAACAGCCATAATGCAATAAATATCGATATAAAAGCATGATGCAAAATGTACGTATCACTAAACCCTAGATGTCTAGCTTATATGATTTGTCCTAGCCTCTATGGACTGAACCCTCCGGTTTATATATACACCGGATGGGCCTAGGGTTGTACAGAGTCAGTTTACAGAGAAAGGAAACTACACATCCGAGCGTCAAGCTTGCCATCCACGCAAAGGAGAGTCCCATCCAGAAATGGGGGAAGGCCTTCTACCTTGTATCTTCACAGCCCATTAGTCCGGCCCATAACGCATAGCCTGGACACCCGAGGACCCCATAGTCCAGGACTCCCTCAGTAGACCCTGAACCAGTCTTTCGATGACGATGTGTTCGGTACGCAGATTGTCTTAGGCATTACAAGGCGAGTTTCTCCTCCGAATACTTCAAAGCAGTCTTCTGAACATGAGAACTGTATCTGCCTCGGTATAACAGTTATAACCCTCAACCACAAGGGCACAATACTTAATCATGTCTACTGGCAGCTTTTTCGGCGAAACGTTACGTCTGGCCCCTTTATTATGCCGAACCGTTTTTCGGCCTCCCGCTTCGCGTTTCGAGACGCAGCCTCCACCGACATGTCTTGTCAAAGCAGAGATCGTGTCCCCTTATTGCGGGATTCTCATCAATACAGGTTTGCGTAATCCAACCGTTCCATTCGCACGCCTCCTTGGGAACATGCGAGTTTTATGGCTAGAGGGGGGCGCTTGATATTCATAGCCTATATAAACGGATAAAGATCCCTTCTTTTCACCCCACGCCTTCTCCATTCCCTAGGTTTTTCGTCCTCGAGCTCCCCCAAGTTCCAATCTTCCCCATCGCCACCAATCTTTCAAGCCATGTTCGGATCCGGCTCTCAAGGCAAGTGGGTGGCCTCCTACGTGACGCAGAAGGACGTCAAGGAGCTCCGGGAGGTGGGGTACCTAAGTGCGGACGTTGCGCACATGATCCCTGCCAAGAAGCAGGTCATCCCCACCCCGGAGCCTGGCGAAAGGGTGGTATTCATCCCCTACTTCCTCCGTGGACTAGGGTTTCCCCTCCATCCCTTTTTCCGTGGTCTCATGTTCTATTACGGGCTGGATTTCCACGATCTAGCCCCGAATTCCTTTCTCCACATCTCGGCGTTCATCGTCGTGTGCGAGGTGCTCCTACGCATCCCCCCACACTTCAGCATATGGCTCAAGGTCTTCAACGTGAAGCCGAAGGTGGTCGACGGGCAGCATGTGGACTGCGGCGACGCCATGGTGAGCAAGCTCCCCAACGTCACCTGGCCCAAAGGGGTCTTTGTGGAGACGGTCAAGATATGGTAGCATGAGTGGTTCTACATCACCGAACCTCGCGGCGCCAACTGGGAGGCAACTCCTGAGTTTAGGTCCGGACACCCAATGCGGCTCGAGTCGTGGACCAACAAGGGTATGAACTGGGGGTCATCTGACGAAGTGATGATGCTGCAGAAGTGCATCAAGAATATTATTGAAAAGAACACCAGCCTCACTGACGTGATCCAGGTGATGATGTTTCTCCGGATCCTTCCCTGCTAGCGCCGGCCTCTCCACATGTGGGAGTTCAATCCGGAAGGACTGCGAACCCTGCAGCATTTCTTTGGCACGACGCACGGAGAGATCTGGAAGCTGCTTTTCTAGGCCCAGAAGTCATGGCTGAAGACGACCGACGACATCGGCCTCGACTGCAACCATCTAGCCACCGAGGTAAGTGTTCAGTTTCCGCACATAACTTAGCAAAAAAATCAAAGGGTATGCTGAAACTGCCATCCTTTAATCAGGGCTGGACAAAAAAGGCGGAGCGGATCAAGTGTCTAGCTCCGCTGCCCGAGAACCCAACTGATCCTCTGCTAACGAGGATGCTGGTCCCGACATCGTACCAGGTGAGGGAGTCCTGGATTAGGGGGTATCCAGACAGCCGGACTGTGTACAACGTCCGGACTATTAAAGCGGGAAGATACAAGACTCAAGACTTCGGCCCGTGTCCGGATGGGACTCTCCTTTGTGTGGAAGGCAAGCTTGGTGATCCGGATATTGTGTTTCCTTTTTTGTAACCGACTCCATGTAAACCATAGCCCTCTCCGGTGTCTATATAAACCGGAGAGGTTGGTCCTTAGAGGGCCAATCACAATTACAATCATACCATCATAGGCTAGCTCTTAGGGTTTAGCCTCTACGATCTCGTGGTAGATCTACTCTTGTATTACCTATATCATCAATATTAATCAAGCAGGAAGTAGGGTTTTACCTCCATCGAGAGGTCCTGAACCTGGGTAAACATCTGTGTCCCTTGCTTCCTGTTACCATCAACCTTGACGCACAGATCGGGACCCCCTACCCGAGATCCACCAGTTTTGACACCGACATTGGTGCTTTCATTGAGAGTTCCTCTGTGTCGTCGCTGTCAGGCTCGATGGCTCCATCAATCATCGTCGACGACGTTATCCAGGGAGGGACTTTCCTTCCCAGACAGATCCTCGTGTTCGACGGCTTCACACTGCGGACCGATTCGCTTGGTCATCTGGAGCAGATTGCGTCAGAAGCGCCGAATAGTCGTGATGAGCATGGCTGAGACCTACCGTTAGACGATGTTCGGGATATCACTCCGGCAGAAGCTTCGGATCTAAATCCGGGGCAGGATGCGTTGCCCAAGGACGGAGGGCTGGACCCCGCCCCGCAGGCCATACCCAAATCGGCGATGGAGCCGAACACAGACCCCACCTCTGGGAAAGCCTGTGACCCCGGGCCTCCGGATTCGTATCCGGTTGTAGGTCCCAGTCCGCGCACTCCCGAGCCCACCAAGCCTGGTTGGGCCCCGGTAATGGAGTTCACCGCTGCGGACATCTTCCAGCACTCGCCTTTTGGCGACATACTAAATTCATTAAAAACTCTCTCTCTAACAGAGAATTCCGGGCCGAACTATGTCCGGCTCAAGTGGGAAGTAGGTGACGAAGAAATTCGTTGCCCACCCACCACCCACTTCATAGCCACGGTTGATGATTTAACCGACGTGCTTGACTTCGACTCCGAAGGCATCGATGGTATGGACGAGATGCAAGAGAAGACTCAGAATATATGGGGTACCGGATTCCCACCTCATCACATGATATATACATGGTCGATATGCCCAAGGAAGACAACGGTGACAATTCGGAGGATAAAACCCTTGGGCAAAAACCAATGCGACGGCGTAGACGCCGTTCGAAATCCAGTAAGAACAAAAATATCAGCAAGAGCGCCAGAAGGATGGATACTCCGGCCAACCCTAAAGGCAACAACGACCAAACGGAACCAGCGATGGAGCAGGACGAACCAGGTCACGCCGAACATAGCTCGGAGTAGATGCCCGAACACAATGATCCAGAGGGACGAGTTCATCAAACCGGCCCAGGACAAGAAGACAGTCCGGAGGATGACGCATTCATCATCCCGGAAGAGCGCGTGGAATGAGAGAACCTCTACAGAAAGCTTATGGCCACAGCGAGAAGTTTGAAGAGGCAGAAGCAACGGCTTAAAGCCGCACAGGAAACGCTCAATCATAGATGGAACAAAGTGCTAGACACTGAAGAAAGATATGGCGACGATCGCCACACAAAGAGCTACCCAAAACGAAAGCTACTGCCAGAATTCGACGAGGAGGCCGTTCCACCAAAGAATAACACGACCAGGAGACAAGACATACCACTTCATAACCACAATAAAACCACTACCAAAGACGCCCGCGATCTACGTGAGCACTTGGATAAGAAAGCTGGCGCAGCTAGGTCCATCTACGGATCTAAAGGACACACCCCGGTGGGGGACTGTGGTCGTCAAAACAATTATGACAACCAAATACCAGTTCAGAATAAACACCGAACACAACAACAGCCGACGGCATGGCATAATACGTCCAAATATAGAGGGGCTACTCACCCCCTGTGCTTTACTGATGAAGTACTAGACCATGAATTCCCACAGGGCTTTAAACCTGTGAACATAGAGGCATACGACGGAACGACAGACCCAGGGGTCTGGATCGAGGACTTTATCCTGCACATACATATGGCTCGTGGGGATGATCTTCACGCCATCAAATACCTCCCCCTCAAACTAAAGGGACCAGCTCGACACTGGTTGAAGAGCCTCCCAAAAAATTCAATTGGGAGCTGGAAGGAACTCGAGGACGCTTTCAGTGCCAATTTTCAAGGGACCTATGTCCGGCCTCCGGATGCTGACGACTTCAGTCACATAGTCCAACAGCCCGGAGAATCCACCCGCCAGCTTTGGAACAGATTCCTCAATAAGAAGAATCAAATTGTTGACTGTCCGGATGCCGAAGCCTTAGCGGCATTCAAACACAGCATCTATGACGAGTGGCTCACCAGACACCTCGGCCAAGAAAAGCCAAGGACAATGGCAGCCCTAACAAGCCTTATGACCCGCTTTTGCGCGGGAGAAGATAGCTGGCTAGCCCGTAATGGCACCATCGACCCCAGCTCATCCGAAATAAGGGATGGCAACGGGAAGTCACGGCGTCATAAAAACAAACGCCAAAACAAGGAAGAGAGCCCGGATAACACGATAGTTAATGCCAGATTCAGGGGCACTCGACCTAATCAGCAAAATAAGCCATCTAAAGGCAGCAAGGAGGGACCGTCCGGTGCGAGAGAGTCTTGGACAAACTATGCCAAATTCATGGCACCACGACAAACACCGCAAACCACACGCATACGAGAGTGCCGGGTCTTCAAGAAGGCCGGCAAATTAAATGCGAACACAAGGAAGGAAACACCAAGTGAGGATGAGGGCCGAACCTCGCCCGGTGAAACAGCAGGGGACAGAAAAAAATTCCCACCAGAGGCTAAAACAGTGAACATGATCCACGCAAATCACCCACCCATGAGAAGGCACGAACGCGCGCATAAAGACGCGCGTGATATAGAGTCCATTATTCCCACATCTAACTACTGGATGTCATATCCGATCACTTTCAATCACTTGGATGGCCGGACTAGTATTCGGCGCGGCGGATCAGAGGCCTTGGTGCTTGACCCAATGATCGACGGACACCGTCTCACCCGGGTCCTCATGGACGGCGGCAGCAGTCTCAATTTAATATACGAGGACACTGTCCGCAGGATGGGGATAAACCCGTCCAGAATCAGCCAAAGCAACACCACCTTTGAAGGGGTGATACCAGACGTTGAACCCTACAGCAGGGGCTCCGTCATATTGGAGGTAATATTCGGCTCTCTAGGCAACTCCAGAAGCGAAGAACTACTCTTCATCATCGCACCCTTCCAAAGCGACTACAGTGCTCGGAAGAACGGCCTTCACCCGCTTCAACGCATTGCCGCATTATGGCTACCTTACACTTAAGATGCCCGGTCCACGTGGCATCATCACCGTTAGCGGAATAACAGAGCGCTCGTCACGCACAGATGAACACGCGACGGCCCTCGCGGCCGGACTATAAGCGACCTCCAACATAAAAAATATATATGACCGGTCGTTAAGACCAGGGACACGGTTAGACGAGTCAGGTATCCCAGATCGAGCCAGGGCACCGTATATGTAATCCCATAGCGGATACCAGGGGCTATAACTACCTAACGAAGCCCCACACTTGGCTTAAACTTATTGGCAGGCCAACGGCTTACACTTTTATCCATCGCGTACTAACGTTGTAACCTCCTATGAGTTTTCTTTTTCCGCATACAACCTTCGCGCGATACCCTTCCAGGATATGGCATAACGGAGACAAAGGCGCAGACGTGCAGCAGGGCCCCGTTAAATAGGTTTCTTTTTAGATTAAGCCCCTGTGTAAACCTTTTCTATTGCCTCTTGTTGTTTAACCATCCCATGGGTTCCATACCCACGAGGATACTGCCTTTTGGCATTTCGCCACGACAGATTAACGCGTGCACTGGACATACAGGGTTTATAATGAATAGGCATTCTTGAGCCTATCACCTATTATAAAGTCCGAATACCTTCGGGAGTGTTCGGCGTCACGGGTTAGGCCTTATATGCATCAGCTCCAAATCATGTCTTTGGTCAATTGTTGGGTTTGCCCGGCTCCTGGGTTTGTCGCCTTACGTTCCGTTATTATCGGCTAGGGTGGCCAAAGGAGAACTACTGTGATTGTGCCCTGGTTATTCCGGACGAGCACCTCGGTAGAGAAAGCCAAAATGATTGTCATGATACAGCGAGAGACTGGTCAACCACTCGAGGACTTACCGGAATCTTTAGGATTCCTCCGCATTAAAGAAGGGCCAATTCCCGGCCAGGTACATACGCGCCCGTATTCGGATGCACGCGAAGGTACCAGGGGCTGCATAGTCGCCCCACTTTAGAATCCCGCGGCTAAGCGAAAGTGCTACAGCTATATAGTCTAGTTGCCTAGTTCGTTGTGCGATCATCTCCTTAATGGACCAAGATGTTGGATCAAGTGTGATTAAGCATATTTTTTCGCGAACACCCCCGTATCGTATGCGTGGGGGCTGAAGCCAACGACTGCTAACTTTTGGATTAAATATTTATATATATACATATATATAAACGACCGCATAGGGGAAATAATCATATTCTCAGGCAAATAGTATAAATCTAGCCTCATAATCAAAATAAACATTGTTTTTACAATGATTCCGTTCATTCGTACAGGACATTCTTCGAGCACTGCGCCTCTATTAGACGGGCACCTTCTGTGACCTGCGCCAAGTAGTGCTCGGCCGGATATTGGCCCCCCGCCGGATCCTGGGCCGCTATCATGGTGGCATCCATATCCGTCCAATAGGCTTTACTTGGCGAGCGCCATACGTGCACCCTCTATACATGCCGATCTCCTCATGGCATCGATCCGAGGCACGGCCCCAAGGAACTGCTGCACCAAACCAAAGTAACTGTCCGGCTTAGATCCCTTCAGCCAAAGATGGTCTATTACAGACCGCATTTCAAGACCGGACAGATTGTGAAGCTCCGCTACAGCAGCCATCTTGTCACTCAACGGCAGCGGGGGGTGGAAGCATGGAATTGCGACCAGAAAAGCTTCTCCACTTCCTTGTCACCTTGACCTTTGAAGAAGTCGGCAGCATTAGCCGTACTCTTCGCCAAATCCGCATATGCATCCGCCGGACTCCAGCGTCCATCCAGGGGAGCGTACTTCGGATCAAAAATTTCGTCCGCAGTAAATAGGAGCCCCTAGCCGTGATTTCACTGGCCTGTCGAAGCTCCTCCCGATCACCCCTGAGCTCGGTCCGGACTTCCTTGATGGCATTCCGCGCCTTGTTCAGCTCGGCCGAATTACCCTCACACTCCTTTTTAAGGAGCTCATACCGGTCAGTGGCATATTTTAATTCAATAGCCATTTTGGCTATCTTTTCCTCGCTTAGGCGATGAGGAGCCTGTTCGGCCCTCAGTTCCTCGGCCGCCTTTAGGGCAGCCGCATTGCTCACCCGAGCTTGTTCCTTGGCTTGAGCAAGTTCCGCCCTCAGGGCCTCTACGGCAGTAGCACCATCTGCAGTCCAAGCATACTACATCAACATCACGCCATTTTCATATTTTCCCTATACAAGGGAAGGCATGACACATAGCTTGTGATTTGTCCAGCCGCTCATTCACCAGCGTGATATCGGCATCAATCGATCCAATTTGCCTCGTTAATTCGGCAACTTCAACGGACTGGCCGGCGTCCGGACTCACAGGTACCTGCACACGTTTAAAACACTATCATTGGTTTATGATCCCCCGTTTGCCACCTAGGGCGGGCAACCAGAGTCTCAGGGGCTGCTATCTATATGGAGCACACCTAGCGCGTGCCTTACAACCAAAGGAATAGTGAATTCCCCATTACATACCTCTAAGCCTCTGAGCAGGCTTGTGAATGCTTAATTCAAACCGCTGGTAGCGGATGAAATCTTCTTGAGCACCGTGCTCATTAATGAGCGGTGCTCCTCTGAGAGCGCAGCTCGCTCCAGTAAATCCGTCAGTACGTCCGGCCGGACATCAAACTCCGCCGAACTCTTCCCATCGCCCCCCGTTGTAGACAAATGCTCCGGGTGCAGGGCGGCTGACGGATTGGATTTCGGCTTCGGTAGATCCGGACTCCTCCGTGATGACACCTCGGTGTCGCCCGCTTCATGAGTCGGAGAAGGGGGTGGGGTCTCGCTCTCCATCATCTCCGGAGGAAGGTCCCCCGAAGACGAACCCTGTTGAGAAGAGCTGCTGGCGGGACTGCAAAAAGTTGAATCCTAGTCATTGATCTAGGAGAAACACAGTACCTTCGGATTGTAGATTGATTTACAGCTCGGTGGAGGGCTGGCCCGTTGGAGGGCATGGTGCGGTGGGGGTGCCCGTCAGGGCAAGGCCCCCTGGGGATGTCTTTTTCCCTAATTTGGGCATCTTCGCCTCCAAATCTTCGGAGGCAGCCCTCTTCTTCCCGCGCGGGGAGGAGGCCTTAGCCTCTCCTCTCCGACTATTCTCCTTGGGGGAGGTAGCAATTCCCCCGGTTCGGATGCGTAGCACGTGGGGTTCGGTTTCTTCGTTCCTCCCCTTGATTTTCCCCGAGGGCATTCTACTGAGTACCCTGTCGAACATCTTGGCCATGGTAGGGGTGGGCGAGCCTTCGGGAAGTGGCGCCGGACATCTAATTCTCTCCGCCTTGCTGAGCCATTCCTGGACGCGGATGATTTTCAGAATAAACAATCATGACAATACAAAACAGGGTGTCCGGTATCAAAGCTACTTACTTGAGTATCTAGGCGATTGCAGCTTAGGCCCGCATCCTCGGTGGTATCCGGACACACTACTTTCCATACGAAGAATAATTTGCACATCTCGTCGAGCTTCAAGCCGAAGAAGTGCTTAACAGTCCGCGGACCCTCCGGATTGAACTCCCACATCCGGAGAGGCTGGCGTTGGCACGGCAACATCCGTCGGATTAACATCACTTGCATTATGTTGACAAGGTTAATGTCCCTCTCAAGAAGCTCCGGATGCGATTCTGCGATCTTGGTACATCACCGGTGGCCCCAATTCCGTCCTCGTCATCCAAGACGCCAAGCGTGACGGAGGGCCCGAGCGAAACTCGGGGGCAGCCACCCACTTTGTGCCTCTGGGAGCCGTGACATAAAACCACCTCTGTTGCCATACATCGGATACTTCTGGGAAAGAACCCTCTGGCCATGGGGCATCGGCGTTTCTGCTTATTACGGCGCCTCCGCACTCCACATGTCGCCCCTCGATCATCTTCGGCGTCACATTGAAGGTCTTGAGCCATAAGCCGAAGTATGGGTTGACGTGGAGAAAAGACTCGCACACAATAATAAACGACGAGATGTGGAGGATAGCGTCAAGAGCCAGATCGTGAAAATCCAACCCATAATAGAACATGAGCCCCCTCACAAAGGGATCGAGGGTGAAGCCCAAGCCGCGGAGGAAGTGCGGGACAAAAACGACGCACTCATTAGGCTCCGGTGTGGGGATGATCTGCCCTTGAGCAGGAAGCCTGTGTTGGATGTTGGCGGTCAGGTATCCGACCTCCCTAAGCTTCGCAATGTCGTCCTCTTGAATCGAGGAGGCCACCCACTGGCCTTGAGGGACGGATCCAGACATGTTGGAGGATCCGGTGTTGAAGCTTGGGTTTCGGGTGTTAGAACTCGAGGTGCGAGGAGGCGCGAGGAAGGTGGAAAGAGGCATAGGCCTCGACCCTCTTTATAAATGGGATGAATATCAAGAGTCCTTGATGTGGCCGCTAGAGGCTTATCAAAAAACACGTGGGGTAATACCAACGGCCGTCGTGGGGTCACGCGCGCCCGTATTAATGGAAAGTCCCGTAACAAGAGGGACACGATCTATGCCTCCTGGACGGGACATGCCAATAAAATCGCCTCGTAACACGAGTCGTTGTGGGGTAGGAAATGCCTGTCCGTGTTGGACCAGGCCACGATGCAAGGGCACGACGCCCGAAGATTGCCAGCGGATCGGGTTTATGCTATGTGGAGATCATCTTGCAGATCCGGACACGGTCTACGTGTCCAGTAGTTACTTTGGAGTATTCGGAGAAGGAACCCGCCTTGCAATGCCGAAGACAATACTGTGCGCCAGAGTCATCGTCATTGAAGCTTGGTTCGAGACTCTTGAGGAGTCCTGGATTAGGGGTATCTGGACAGCCGGACTGTGTACAACGTCCGGACTATTAAAGTGTGAAGATACAAGACTCAAGACTTCGGCCCGTGTCTGGATGGGACTCTCCTTTGCGTGGAAGGGCAAGCTTGGCAATCCGGATATTGTGTTTCCTTTCTTGTAACCGACTCCATGTAAACCCTAGCCCTATCCGGTGTCTATATAATCCGGAGAGGTTGGTCCTTAGAGGGCCGATCACAATTACAATCATACCATCATAGGCTAGCTCTTAGGGTTTAGCCTCTACGATCTCGTGGTAGATCTACTCTTGTATTACCTATATCATCAATATTAATCAAGCAGGAAGTAGGGTTTTACCTCCATCGAGGGGGCCCGAACCTGGGTAAACATCTGTGTCCCTTGCTTCCTATTACCATCAGCCTTGACGCACAGATCGGGACCCCCTACCCGAGATCCGCCGGTTTTGACACCGACACCAGGCGCCGGAGAAGAAGCCCAAGAAGAAGGGCAAGGAGGCCAAAAGTGGCCTCCGCCGTAAAGGTACTTCGGACGCTATGTCTAAAGAGATCGAGGCTCCCGCCTCCCACGAGGGAGATGAGGAGGAAGAGGAGGAGGAAGAAAGCAATTCTCCCCTAAGGGGAGGAAGAAGAAAAGGGTGGCCTCCGCAGATCCAGAGGTGGAGGCCTCCAAAAGGGGGAAGATATCCCTCTCGAATGGCTCGGGTTCGGATGCCGAAGCCATCCCCAAGCGGCGTCCTAGGGCAAAGCCCCTGGCCGAATCGTGAGTACCTAAGAATGATTTACATACATCCGATCTCTTACAAGTTGTAGGATAACATGTTACTTTACGTGTTTCAGTCCGACCCGTGGTCTCCCACAACAATCATCATCTTCGAGGAACTCTCTAGCGCAGGAGATGGTGGATGGCGAGACGCCCCCGCGAACCTCTCCGCCACCCACTGCGGATGACACCAAGGTGTTATCCCGAAAGACCTCTCCGAGCCACGGAGAGGTGCGGGAGGACGAGAAGACGGCGCCATAGGGTAATGTCTTGGCTGCCGAGAACATGGGGGGCGAAACCCCCATGGAGACTAACGACGGGGGGCCTGACCAGTACGCCCCCAACAGAACACCATTTCGGAGACCAATACGGATCCAGAATCGAGCGAGCAACCCCCTTCAAAGGAAGGGGAGCGCCTACTCCGACGGCGGCCTCCACTAATCCGAAGGCGCCAAACCCTCTGATGGACGCACTGCAACGTGCTTTTGTCGTGGAGGAGCACCGTACCCTGATGGGTACGGTGGTTGAGATGGTTCAGTCCGCCAAAAGCGTGCTAAATGAAGCCTTCACCAGCCTACTAACAGGCTTCGAGGTATGCGATGTAATATTTTTAGCCGCTTTTCATATGAAAAACATGCCTTTGTATAGATAGTAGCCCCTGAGACTCTGTTTGTCTTAAAAGGCCGAACAGAGGATCAAGTGAAGTTCGCAGGAGATAACATACTTGTCTATTATGATAAAACAGGCTTCGCTGTTAGTGGCAACCGACGAGGCCACCGAAGTATTCGAACTCAAGTGGAAGCTGGAGCTGGCCGATGAGGATCTCGTCTGCATCAACAAACGGTTTGATGAGGCACAAGGTATGTTTTTGAAAAAGTGTTTACACACCTGAAGTAATATACCCATGCGGAGTCTAAGCTCCTGTGTTGCCCTGTTTATTATTGCAGGTAGTGCGGCCGCGGTCGAGACCCTGAAGGGCAACCTCGCCCGAGCCAAGGAGCAGGCACGGATGAGCCAAGTGGCCACTGACAAAGCGGACGCAGATTTGAAGGCCGAGCAGGTTGCCCGCCGCCGATACGAGGAGCGGGTGACCAAAGTGCAGCAAGAGCTCAAGGATGCCGCCAGCAAGTGCGAGGCCTTGGAAGAGAAGAACAAGGCCCAAGCGACCAATCTTGCCAAGGCTCTCTAGGGGGCCAAGGAGGCGCGGACATGAGATCAAGCAGGTCGGACAGATAGCGGCTGGTAAGCCCTTTCTTTTGCAGAGTAAATTCAGCGGTCAGAAGTATGCCTTGCTTACTCGACTTTGGAGTTCTCCAGATTCCTTTGAGGATCTCCCGAAGAGCGATGCCGACGCCGCACAGTATTTCTGACCCCATGAGGGGAACACGACGGATAAGCTCTTCTGGTCACAGTACGTGGCGTTGGAGCGTCCAATGCTGTTAAAAGACCAGATGATGCAGTTGGAGGAGCTGCATAGGATGCCCGGTTTGGCCATGAAGGACGTCATAGTCCGGCTCTGGCCAGCCGAACCCATTCCTAGCAGTTACTTCGGCCTGGTGAAGCGACTCGCAGGCGCGCTACCCCGAATTGACGCTGTCAAGCGCTCAGCGTGCATAGAAGGTGCGCGGATGGCCTTTGCCCGTGTCAAGATGCACTGGGCTAAGATGAAGGCCGCCGTCGTGGCGGTCGAGGGTCCACCCGAAGGCAAGGACCACCGCAAACCAGAGCGGTATTTTGAAGACGTCCTGGAGGGTGCCCGATTAATAGAGGGCCAATGCTCAAAGGATGTCATATTTGAGTGAATGTATCCGAGTTGTGCAGACGTTGTATTATAAACCAAGGGTTTGTAATATATTTATGCCCTTATCTGAACTACTTACCTCCTGTGCGGCCATTTTTTATTATCCTGAAAGTTTACCAGTCGTCAGCTTCAGCCCCCACGTAGATGCTACGGGGGTGTTCGGAATAACGTGTAATCACTCTTGACCCAACGTCTTGGTCCATAAAGGAGGTGACTTATGTAGCGAACCAGGCAATCAGAATATGCGGCTTTAGCACTTTCACTTAGCCATAGGAGTTTGGCGGTGGGGCTAAGAACTAGCCCCTAGTGCGCATGCGGCTGTCCGAACTGGGATGCCTTAGGCGCGTGACCGAACCGAAGCCAGTCCTTCGTATAATACGGAAAAAATCGCAAGAGATTTGCATTAAGTCGCCAAATAGCTGACCAGCTCTCACCGCACCATGACTGTTAGTTTTCGGCTTTCTCTACTGAGGTGTTTGACCGGTCTAACCAGAAACACAATCGCAGTAGTTCTCCCTTTACTACCTTAGCCGAACAAGGAGAACGTAAGGTGGTAACCACAGGAGTCGGGCAACCCAACTGTCGGTGTACAAAAGTAGGGGCACACCTTTGTACCCCTTTACTTGTGCACGGGCAGTCGGAGCCACGCGCCACGGCCACACTAAGCAGGGCAGAGGGAGGGAGCCGGAGCACAAGATGACCAAGGCGACGCCAAGACCAAAGATACCAAGGAACAGAGGGACGAAGCAGGTTCCCCCGCCAAGACCCTTGTCGGGGCGGCCTCAGCGGCCCCGACAAGAGCCTTGCCAGGACAGCTCGCCCAACACCATTGGGGCACACTACCCTTGAGCCAACGGCCTCCAACGTAGTCAACCACGTTAGGGCAAGGGCTCGGGAGGCACATCCTTGGTGGCATGCAGATCTTCGTCAAGATCATGAACACACAAGATCAGATGAAGACCAGGAGACGGCGACCCTCGGCGGGATCCTTGCCGAGGAGATCCACAAGGCCCCCGGCAAGCGCCTTGCCGGGGACGACTGCAACGCCACGGCAAGACTCTTGCTGGGCCCCCGGCGAGGCCCTTGACGAGGGCGTCAGCGGGGCCACAGCCAGGCCCACGTTGACCAAGACTCCACCGCCGTCCCCAAGCAGCTGCTAGCTCAACCAGCTGGGTAGGCACCTGTGTGGCGACAGGCGGCCTCTATGCCAACTCAGCCAGCACCTGCGTGGTGGCATGCAAATCTACATGAAGGCCCTAGCACCGCGCCACCTCAGCTGCCTACCTGCCTACATGGCACCACACACATCGCTGGCCTGGGTGCGTGTCGAAGCCAGGCGAGGCGGCAACGGACGGGGCGGACCTCGTTTCCGTCCCCGATAATGCTATGGGACACCTAAGCAACACATTCAATGCACTTTGTCCTGTAATAGGGGCGATAAACTCGCAGCACTGTAGACCTTTCCACCTCCTGTGTGCCACTGTGGCAACCCCTTTTTCCTATAAAAGGAGGCCCGAGGCGATGGGGAGAGGGATTCGACTCTTTTGGGCACATTACACCCCGTAGCTAGCTCAAGAACACAAGAACACTCAATACATCCACCAAAGCAGGACTAGGGTTTTACGCATCCTCGCGGCCCGAACCTGGGTAAACGAACCATGTGCTTCCTATTAAACCCGCTCTTCGCTCAACCCCGCGCCCCGCCAACCATAGTTGGGATTCTTGTGATCCCATAGGTGTCGTTTCCCCGACATCTTTGGCGCGCCAGGTAGGGGGCGCAGTTGTGAGAATCGGCTTTAGCGGCTACTTTAGCGGTTCCTCATCGCCATGGCTCCTAAGAAGAAGACGGCCACGACGATTGGCTCATCGGGAGCCGAACGGCCCATACCGATGCGGGCGAGCAGCGGACCGGTTGCGGACAGAATCCGGGGCGCGGCCTGCGAGCACCAACGCCGCTCTGGCAGCCAGAGCTTGGTGGGCAGCGACACTCGCGTGCCAAGCAAGGAGCCACACGTCGCCAAATCCAAAGACTGAGCCGGGCCCCCCGCAGGCGGTGCGGGGCCCTCCAAGAGCATCGTCACGCTAACTATGGGCGGCGCGGCGGCTTCGAAGACACCCACGCCGGCGCCCACGGCGCGCTCCTCCCAGGCTGCGCGTGACGAACGGCATCACCACCCTGAAGACCCCGGGCGCCGCCGCGGGAAGAGTCCCATACAACATTCACGGGACGCAGAATACATGCACGCTCGCCAAGGCACTGTTGAAAACGACGTGCAACCGCATGGCTGTGATAGAGCTCCTTCTAACGTGGTTAGAAGTCGGAGCGCCTCACGGTCCACGCAGGTTTCGCCGGCGCTGACGCTGACAGAGGCCTTAGCGCGTGCACAGTTGCTCCTCGACTTCCCTCCTGCTGGTGGGAAGCTCGACGAATGGAGAGCTACCATCCGGAGCCTCGTCGGCATCGCCAACAAGGATGAGTCGAGACCAGCGGGGCCCTCGGGCTGATGCTCCGATGGAGCACCACACGCCAGCGGCGGGAAGACCGGTGGTGCTGCGGCCACAGTGCACTCTCCTCCTCCTCGCCAGGTGCCGCGGGTGTCGGTCCGTCGCGATGACGCATGTGATAGCATTTCCATAGCATCATCCAACCCACGGACCCACCGCGACCAACGCGAAGTTCTTCGGGAGCGAACCCATAAAGACACTCGAACCACTATCAAGTGCCGGCGCGAAGCGCGCCACCAGTCAGATAGGCGAGCAGGGCCCTCTATGGACCACCCAGCGCCGGTGAGCCCTGGAGGTTTACCTTATGAGCTAGGCTGTCCGGCTTTTACCCGTGAGCTGCGGCAGTTCCAGTGGCCCACTCACCGCACGTTTAAGCCTGACATTGGCGAGAAGTACAATGGCAAGACCCACCCGTCGGAGGTCCTCAGCATCTACACCATTGCGATGCAAGCCGCTGGAGCCCACGATGATAAGGTGCTTGCCAATTACTTCCCGTTGGCACTTAAACCCAACACCATGTCCTGGTTGATGCACTTGCCAGTAAATTCTATTTCTTCCTGGTCGGATTTGTGCCATGAGTTTGTTGGGGCCTTTACGGGAGGCCACCAAGCTCATGGCCAGGCAACCGATTTGCATGTCATCCCCCAGAAAGAAGGCGAAAGCCTGCGCAAGTACATACAGAGGTTCAGCCGGGTATAGTACAATATCCCGGATGTTCATCCTGCCGCCATCATCAGTGCGTTCCACCAGAACGTACGCAACCGCAAAATGCGTGAAGAGCTGGCGATGAACAAGGTGAAAGATGTGGCAGAACTCTATGTTCTGGCCGACAGATGTGCCCGGGCTGAAGAGGGAAGGAAGTACCCCGGCGAAGATGCCGGCGTGGAAACCGATTCTTCGAACGAAGATGCTGCCGCCCCGGCAAAGAAGAGCCGGCGCGGCAACAGGAAGCGTAAGGGTAAAGCTGTGCTTGCCGTCGAGGGATCTGACGACGCCAGCGTCGCCAAGAAGACCAAGGCAGACGACCCCGACAAGGATATTGCCGGGTGCGTCGACTGCCGGGCCATGGTGGCTGCCGAGAAACCAGGAAACTCCGACAAGCAATACTGCAAGATCCATCGCACCAAGGGCCACGACCTCCAGAACTGCCGACAAGTTGAGCTGCTTGCCGAGAAGCAAAAAGCTGAATATGAGAGGCGGGACAAGGAGAAGGGCCAGGATGGTGCCGAGGGGTCCGGCAAGAAGCGTGACGGCCAAACAGGCCGCCGCAGCAAGGAGAAACAGCAAGAGAGGCCCGCCCGGGGCTGCGACAAGAAGCTGGAAGACGATAATCATGAAGAGGACGACGAGTCCGGCGACCAAGAGTTTCAGAAAGCTACAGAAGCTATGTGCGTCGACGGTGGTGCATCGCTGCATACTTCTCACCGCCAGCTCAAGCAGTGGGCGCGTGGGATTACAGCGGTGGAACCGTCGTTCGATGCCCAGAAACCACTGAAGTGTTCCAGCGCGCCCATCATCTTTGACACTGAGGATCACCCTGATCGCACAACTGCGGTCGGGTGTCTGCCGTTGTTGGTTTCGCCAACAATACGCAACCTCAAAGTGACGAAGATGTTGGTTGACGGTGGGGCCGGTCTGAACTTAATCTCGCCCGTTGTGATCAAAAGGCTGCAAATTCCTGATGGAGACCTCAAAGAAAGGGGCACGTTTCAAGGGGTCAACCCGGGAAGGAGTCAGCCGAAAGGAAAGGTCACATTGCCCATGACGTTTGGAAGTGATTTGAACTACTGGACGGAGAAGATTGTCTTCGACGTAGCCGAGATCCCCTTGCCCTACAACGGGATCCTCGGCCGCCCGGCACTGGCCAAGTTCATGGCGGCGTCGCACTATGCCTACAACACGCTGAAGATGCCTGGGCCGATAAACATCATCACCATCCCCTCCGACAAGAAGGACGCGCTGATCTGCGCTGACCTACTCTACCGGGAAGCAGTTGCGGCAGCTGCTGCCAAGGCACTTGCTCCTGCTGCTGAAGCCCCGGGAGGGAAGAAGAAGACCGGCAAGGTCTCTCGCACCCACTCCGACAATCGCACCTCTTCGGAGTGTTGTGCTGCCATTGAGGACGTGCCAGAGAGCTCCACCGCCAAGAGCAAGAAATCCAGAGCTCCACCCTCGACACGGGAGGGGCTTTCACCATAAGCTCCACCCTCGACAGTAAATAGGAAAGCACGCTCGTCCCTTTCCTGCGGGCGAATGTCGATGTGTTTGCATGGCAAGCATCCGACATCCCCGGCGTTCCCAGGGAAGTGATTGAGCACCATCTTGCTGTCTGTCCCCATGCACGACCCGTCAAGCAGAAGGTCAGGAAGCAAGCTTTGGAACGGCAGGAGTTAATCACAGAGGAGATCAGGAAGTTGGAAGCAGCGAGCTTGGTGAGGGGAGTGCTCTATCCGACGTGGTTGGCCAATCCGGTAGTGGTGCGCAAGGCAAACAGGAAGTGGAGGCTGTGCATTGATTACACAAATATCAATAAGGCTTGTCCTAAGGACCTCTTCCCATTGCCGCGCATCGACCAGATTGTTGACTCCACGGCCGGGTGTGATCTGTTATCGTTCCTCGACGCCTACTTGGGCTACCACCAGATCTTCATGACAAGAGAAGACAGCATTCATCACCCCATGTGGTATGTAATGCTTTATACGGATGCCTTTCGGGTTGAAGAGTGCTTGCTCGACGTTTGCAAGGGCGGTCCAAATTGGTTTTGAACCCCAGCTCCATAGAAATATGGAGGCTTATATGGATGACATAGTGGTCAAAACCAAGGACAGGACGACCCTCATACCAGATTTGGAAGAGACGTTTGCGAACCTGCGCAAGATCAACCTCAAGCTGAACCCCGAGAAGTGTGTCTTCGGCGTTCCGTCCGGCAAGCTTCTCGGGTTCTTTGTGTCGCAGCGTGGAATCGAGGCAAACCCGGACAAGATCAAGTCTATCGAGCAGATTGAGGTGCCCAGGCGGATCAATGATGTGTGTCGGCTTGCTGGCTGCGTTGCCGCCATGAGCAGATTCATCTCCAAGTCTGCCGAGCGCGCCCTCCCCTTTTTCAAGATTTTGAAAAAGGCGGGCCCAATGGACTAGACCCCAGAAGCCGAAGCAGCGCAACAGGATTTGAAGAAATACCTCTCTTCTACGCCAATACTAGTTGCACCTAAACCACAAGAGCCGTTGTTGCTATACTTGGCGGCAACAAATCAAGTGCTCAGTGCCGCGCTAGTGGCGCAGAGTGAGGTCGACATGGAGGTAATAGCAGCAACGATGCCTGACGCCACTAGTGCCGAGGTGACACAGCCAATTGAAGTGGTGCCGAAGAAGAAAATGATGCAGCACCCGGTCTACTTTGTCAGCTCCCTTTTGCAGGGGGCTAGATCAAGGTACTGCGGTGTGCAGAAACTGCTCTTCGGCCTCCTTATGGCCTCAAGGAAGTTGCGTCATTACTTCCAAGCACACGAGATCACCGTCGTCACCCGCCTCCCATTGCAACGGATACTGCATAACCCAGATGCAACTGGGAGGATTGTGGAGTGGGCACTGGAGCTGTCTAGCTTTGGCCTTAGTTCGAGAGCACTTCGACAATTCAAAGCAAAGTCTTGGCAGAGATCATTGCAGAATGGACCGCGATGCCCGACGAAGAAGTTCAGGAGACTGCTCTCCCCAGCAAGGAGGCAAGTTGCGACTGGATCATGTACTTTGATGGGGCTTTCTCGCTATAAGGCACCAGTGCTGGTGTACTGCTTGTCGCGCCCACCGGAGAGCACCTCAAGTACGTGGTCCAAATGCACTTTCCCAGGGAAATGTCGACAAACAACACTGCCGAGTACGAGGGATTGCTTGCCGGTCTCAGGATCGCGGCAGACCTTGGAATCAAGAAACTCATCGTCAGGGGTGACTCGCAGCTTGTCGTCAAGCAAGTCAACAAGGATTACCAGAGCCCGTTGATGGAGACCTACGTAGATGAAGTGAGGAAGCTGGAAGAGCGTTTTGACGGTATACAGGCGGAGCACATTCCCCAAGCGGAGAACGACATCACCGACTACCTGTCAAAACGTGTTGCCCTCAAGCTGCATGTGGAACCAGGTACCTTTGTGCTTCGATTAACTCAGCCATCCGTTGAACCATCAACAGAGCAGAACAAGTGGAGGAAATCAGGGCCCGGCAAGTACTTTCCAACCGAGCTCCCCGGAGCCGCCGGCAAGGATGTTGCCAGAGACACTGAGTCGGCCATAGGACGACTGGCTCCGGCAGGGCGTCAAGCTCTTGCCGTGGAGACGACCGCTCCCATGGCGGAGGAAATGCCTTTAGTCCTTGCCGTCGAGCCTCAGGCTCCGGCATGGGCGCAGCATACCGTCTGATTCCTCCAAACAGGGGAGCTTCCTGAGGAGCAGGAAGAAGCAGAGAAAGTAGCCCGTCGGTCTGCGATGTATCAGTTCATCGAAGACGTCCTGTACAGAAAGAGACCGAACGGCGTGAGATTGAAGTGTATTCCCCGGGAGGAGGGACTGGGGCTGTTGGCAGAGATACACGGAGGCATATGTGGCTCCCACATAGGGTCAAGGGCCCTTGCCGGCAAGGCATTTTCGGCAGGGTTTCTTCTGGCCCACTGCCCTCCAGGATGCAATGACACTAGTAACCAAGTGTGAAGCGTGTCAGTTCCATTCAAAGAAGCTTCATCAACCAGCTCAAGCCCTTCAAACAATTCCTCTCTCCAGGCCATTTTGATGCAGGGGCTCGATATCTTGGGCCCCTTCCCGTCTTTGTCGGGGGCTTTGAGTACTTGTACATTGCAATCGACAAGTTCACAAAGTGGCCGGAGGTGGAAGCAGTGAGGAAGGTGACAGCATAGTCAGCCGTCAAGTTCTTCAAGGGACTAGTCTGCCGTTTTGGTGTGCCCAACAGAGTCATCACCGACAATGGCACGCAGTTCACAAGCCACACCTTCATGCAATAGATCCAAGACCTCGGCAGCAAGGTCTGTTTTGCCTCTGTGGCACACCCACGGAGAAACGGCCAAGCGGAGAGGGCAAATGCTGAAGTGTTGCGGGGCCTGAGAACAAAGACTTTTGACAAGCTGCACAAGAGCGGAAGGCGCTGGATTGATGAGTTACCAGCAGTTCTTTGGTCGATCAGGACGACACCAAATCGAGCCATCTGTCAGACACCCTTTGCCCTGGTATACGGGGCAGAAGCAAATCTCCACAGAACTCACATACGGGTCACCTTGAGTGCTCGCTTACGACGAGCTTGAGCAAGAGCAATTGCGGCAAGATGACGCAACGCTCCTTGAGGAAGATCGTCTTCGGGCGGCTGTGAGGGCAGCACGCTACTAGCAAGCCTTGCGCCGCTACCATAGCCGCAAGGTTCATGCCCGAAGCTTTGAGGAAGGCGACCTTGTTCTTTGGCGCGTTCAATCAGCCAAGAATACCAACAAGTTGACACCAAAGTGGGAAGGCCCTTATCGGGTAATACGAGTCACCACGCCTGGCGCAGTTTGCCGGGAGACCGAAGATGTTGTCCCAGTGAGAAACTCCTGGAACATCGAGCATCTTCACAAGTTTTACCCATGAGGCGCGGCTTGCCGTGCCCCCCGGCAAGCCACCTTTTGTACAAGCTTTGCCGGCAAGGCATGTAACCCTCTGTACAAAGGCAGGCGCAGACCCTGAGCAAAAATAAATGAAGCGCTGGCGCCCTAAGTTATAGCATGCATGCTAGGTCAAGTATCTTCCTCGGTTAGGGTTGATAGTGCTTAGCGGCGATTAACCCCTAGCCTAGAGGTCGAGTGTGTGTCTTTCTGTCCTCTTTCGATTTGCTGGACACGTGGACATATCTCCTAAGCCGCTTGGGAGAAAGAGGACAGGCCGGCACTCCGGCCCCGGCAAGCCAGAATCGCCGGGGGCTGAAGACACAAGGACCCAACCACGGCAAGCCAAGGTTGCCGGGGGGGGGCTGCTGATTTAGATAAGTCTTTTATCCCCTGCTATGCACTTCTCTATAGAACTGGGACATATGAAACCTCGTTTGTATTCTTAAAACCACCGTGCTCCCTTTTTCCCAAACCCAAGAGCTATCTCCTGGGTCGGGACTTGGTCGTAGTCGCGGTAGCAAGAGAAATGAACGAGGGGCCTAACCCTACTTCGCCCCTGCCTCCGCCAAGAGCGTGAGAATGGTCGACCAAAGCGGGGGGACGGCAAGGCTTGTTGCCGGGTGACAATGTTTACTTTACAAGTAACGATGATTCATCCTTGGCATGGGCCTCGCTCATGCACAAAGAACCCGGCAAACACCCATTTTCATTAAAAACGTCCCATACAGGTACAGTTCGTACGGAATAAAAAACATGAGCGAGGGGATTACAAGGTTTAATGCTTACAAAGGCCCATAGGCTTAATGATTGAAAAACAACAAGGTGCCCGTAATCCCTTTCTTGTCCCTCTCCTTAGGAGACAGAGCAAGATGGTGAAAGGGCAAAAGGGGCGCCTAGGCGAGGTACGAGCAGCAGAAGGCACCAGGAGAACATCCCGGTGGCCACCCCGAAGAGAGACTGGTGATGATGATGACGGGATAAGAGCTGGAAGACGAGGCGGCAGGACGGGCAATACGCGATGAAGGCGTCGATGCCCGCGTACTTCGAGTTGACAGCCCGCCACCCGCCTTATTCGCCTTCTCCGGGCCACCTACGCCAGCCGCCTAAGGAGGCAACCCCGAGAAGTTCAAGGGGCCCGGTGCAGATGCTACTGCTGCCGATGTCGCCCCGGGACAGCGGATCCGACACCTAGTCGGACCCGTCATCCTCCCGCCTACTACCCTCGTCGTCGATGTCGCTGTCCTCCTCATCACTCTCGCTCGAGGAGGAATCTTCATCGTCGAAGGAGCTCTCCACACAGCACTTAAGGCGAGTTCCAAGATCTCCGAAGACCTTGACGGAGAGCAGGCCGCCCTCCATTAACTTGAAGTAGAGGACAAGCCCCACCGTCAGGCTATGGATGCGAGCAAATGTCTTCCATCCACGACGGAGATACGTCACATGCAGAGTAGGGAAGTCGACGCCGACCCGCGTACCGCCGGTCCCGCAGCCCCTCATGTGCAATCTGAGGGTCTGGGGCGAATCGAGCTCCATCTCCTCAAAAGGGGGTGGGGAGACGGAGACGACGACGCGGTGGCCGGCGCAACCTGATGAAGAACTCGCGAGGCCGGTCCCCGACGTGGCCCTCCATCGCGGGAGGCACGGCCGCCGCGCCACCTTGTCCCCCTCTCCCCCGACCGCTGCGGCGACCTCGGACACGCCCCCTCCCCATTCCTCTCATGGCTGGCTCCGCCGCCACGGGTTCGGGGGAAGGAGGGACGCGATGACGAGCGGTAACCCTCGCCGCCACCATTGAAGGCCCAGCGCCTCCTCTCGCCATGGCAGGTGAGAGGAACAAGAGGAGGAGAAGGAAGATGGATGCTGAAGGAATGTGGGACAACACCCTCCTCCCCTCCTCCTTATAAAGGGTCGGGGTCGAGGCTCGGCCGCCCCACTCATCCAATCAAGCCATCGGAGGCGCAGGGAATCCAGACTGACCCGCTGCCCAAATCAGCGACGGCCCCGTTTCCCGCCTCCAACGCCCGCCACTTGCATGAAGGACACGTGGCGAGCGAGCAGGGTCGCAAAGATGGATGAGGCAACAGTCCCCTGCCCCGTGATCGGGTGGGCATGGGTGCCTTGAAGACTGCAACCCAAGTCCATCCAGTAAATAAACCGCGCCTCCACGCCTCCCTCTTTTTATGGGGAAGGCGCGAGCCGCCTCCTTTCCCATTTACTGTGATGTGACGCATGCGTGCGAGAGCCACCCCACGCATGCCCCCCACGTCACGCATGATCCCCCATGACACGCGTTCAATGCGGGTCATGGGGAAGCGCAGCGGATGAAGAATTATTGCGATGGGAATCCGCCCCACCTGCCCACGCACCGTTCTGGGCCTGGCCCAATAACGTGTCGCGCTTATGTATGGCCCAGGCCTGCGGGCTCCTGTCGGTGTACAAAAGTAGGGGCACACCCTTGTACCCCTTTACTTGTGCACGGGTAGTCAGAGCCATGCGCCACGGCCACACTAAGCAGGGCAGAGGGAGGGAGCCGGAGCACAAGATGGCCAAGGCGACGCCAAGACCAAAGATACCAAGGAACAGAGGGACGAAGCAGGTTCCCCCGGCAAGACCCTTGCCGGGGCGGCCTCAGCGGCCCCGGCAAGAGCCTTGCCGGGGCAGTTCGCCCAACACCATTGGGGCACACCACCCTTGAGCCCGCGGCCTCCAACGTAGTCAACCACATTAGGGCAAGGGCTTGGGAGGCACATCCTTGGTGGCATGCAGATCTTCATCAAGATCATGAACACACAAGATCAGATGAAGACCAGGAGACGGCGACCCTCGGCGGGATCCTTGCCGAGGAGATCCACAAGGTCCCCGGCAAGCGCCTTGCCAGGGATGACTGCAACGCCACGGCAAGACTTTTCACGGGCCCCCGGTGAGGCCCTTGCCAAGGGCGTCAGCGGGGCCACAGCCAGGCCCACGTCGACCAAGACTCCACCGCCATCCCCAACTAGCTGGTAGCTCAACCAGCTGGCCAGGCACCTGCGTGGCGATGGGCGGCCTCTACGCCAACTCAGCTAGCACCTGCGTGGTGGCATGCAAATATTCGTGAAGGCCTACCACCGCGCCACCTCAGTTGCCTGCCTGCCTACATGGCGCCACACACATCGCTGGCCTGGGCGCATGTCGAAGCCAGGCGAGGCGGCAACGGACGGGACGGGCCTCGTTTCCGTCCCCGATAAAGCTAAGGGACACCTAAGCAACGCATTTAATGCACTTTGTCCTGTAATAGGGGAGATAAACTCACAGCACTGTAGACCTTTCCACCTCCTGCGTGCCACTGTGGCAACCCCTTTTTCCTATAAAAGGAGGCCCGAGGCGACCAGGAGAGGGATTCGGCTCTTTTGGGCAAGTTACACCCCGTAGCTAGCTCAAGAACACAAGAACACTCAATACATCCACCAAAGCAGGACTAGGGTTTTACGCATCCTCGCGGCCCGAACCTGGGTAAACGAACCGTGTGCTTCCTGTTAAACCTGCTCTTCGCTCAACCCCGCGCCCCGCCTATCGTAGTAGGGATTCTTGTGATCCCATAGGTGTCGTTTCCCTGATACCAACTACTGACCAAAGACATGATTCGGAGCCGATGCATATAATGCCATATTCGGGACGCCGAAGTATACTATAAAAGTGTTCAGACTTTTTTTTTGAAAAAACATATATGTGGCCGAATAGAGCCCCTGGCATTTTAAATCGTGCCGAGGTGCCAATCTAACTTAAAGAGGGAATACAGATTAGGAAATAAGCCAATACCGAATAGGGTTGGGCGAAGCTGTTTCCATTATAGTCTGATTGATACGTCAAAACGTGCTCTTACAGAGGATGCTATAAGCATCAAGGCTATTTTACATGCCGAGAATTTGTGAACAAGGGAATGCTATATACAGGTCCTGAAGGCAAAAGGTGGTCTTGAAGATCCTTTGCACACCCTGCCGCACGTCTGCATTGCTTTCTCCTTTGAGGGAGAGATTCCTTGGGAGGAATGGCCCACGGTTATCTGTACAAATTCGATCTCGGAAAGAGTCCTTGTACGTCCGTGGAGCAGCTAGGTTTTAATGCACCTATGTTATTGAAGAAGAAAAAGAAAAAGTATCAAAGAAAAAAGGTCAAGGTCATATAGGGTCAAACCGTACTATAGACCTATCCGTACTATGCCTTCGTTGATGCCAAAGTATTTTGAGTGCGTAGTTATGCACACGCGGTACAAATGCCACGGATGTCTGTGGCGATCGACGGAGGTGAAACTACTAGTCTAGCTGTCGAGTTGCCGAGTTGTCATCGTGCAGAGTGGACCGGACTCATTTAACATTGTTCGGGGGCTTGATGGCCGATGAGGTGTGCGGCTTGATAGGGCCGCCCTGTACCTCAGCTGCGAGGGCCGTGGTGTGCTCTTCGCTATGGAGGGAGCGCTCCATGTTTCCATTAACTGTAATAACACCGTGGGTCCGGGCATTTTGAGCTTTAACTAAGCATAATGCGGGACCGCATTGAAGCGGGCGAAGGCGGTTCTTCCGAGCAGTTCGTGATAACCACTGCAGAAGGGGATGATGTCGAAGATAAAGTCTTTGCTTTGGAAGTTGTCCGGCGAACCGAACACCACTTCCAATGTTATTGAGCCCGTGCAGTGAGCCTCTACACCAGGTATTACTCAGTTAAAGGTAGTATTAGTAGGCTTGATTCTTGACGGGTCAATACCCATTTTGCGGATCGTGTCTTGATAAATCAAGTTAAGACTGCTGCCGCCATCCATAAGGACTCGGGTCAGATGGAATCCGTCGATGATTGGATCAAGGACCAAGGCTGCCGAACCTCCATGATGGATACTGGTCGGATGATCCTTACGATCGAAGGTGATCGGACAGGCCGACCAGGGGTTGAATTTTGGGGCGACCGGCTCTACGGCGTAGACGTCCCTTAGCGCACGCTTGTGCTACCTCTTGGGGATATGTGTAACATATATCATATTCACTGTTTTGACCTCAGGGGGAAATTTCTTCTATCCCCCTGTATTCGGTGGGCGAGGCTCTTCGTCGTCCTCGCTTGGTGGTCCTTTCCCCTTGTGTTCGGTGTTTAACTTACCGGCCTGTTTGAAGACCCAATAGTTTATGTTGGAATGATTGGCAGGCTTGTCAGGGGTGCCATGAATCTGGCAAGGCCGATCGAGTATTTTGTCCAAACTAGATGGGCCATCGTTGTTTCCTTTGAATGGCTTCTTTCGCTGTCCGGATTTAGAGCGGCTGAATCCGGCATTGACCGCCATGTCTTCGGTATCTTCATTGTTGTTTCAATGCTTATGTTTGTTTCGTTGTGGCCTGCCGTTGCCATCTCTGGCTTCGGAGGTGCCAGGGTCGCTGTTACTGTTGCTTCTACGAGCTAACCAGCTATCCTCCCCCGCGCAAAAGTGGGTCATGAGTGCAGTAAGGGCTGCCATGGACTTCGGCTTTTCTTGGCCGAGGTGTCTGGCTAGCCATTCGTCGCGGACGCTATGTTTAAAGGCTGCGAGTGCTTCGGCGTCCGGACAATCAACAATTTGGTTCTTTTTAATTAAGAACATAGTCCAGAGTTTTCGGGCTGACTCTCCGGGTTGCTGGACTATGTGACTTAGGTCATCAGTGTCCGGAGGCCGGACATAGGTACCTTGGAAGTTGTCTCGAAATGCGTCCTCCAAATCTTCCCAGCCGCCAATTGAATTTTCTGGGAGGCTGTTTAGCCAGTGCCGAGCTGTTCCCTTTAGTTTTAGCACGAGGTACTTGATGGCATGGAGATTAACACCGTGAGCCATGTGGATATGGAAAAGAAAATTTTCGTTCCATACTGGGGGACATGTCGTTCCATCGTATGACTTAATGTTAACAGGTTTAAACCCTTCTGGGAACTGGTGCTCCATTACTTCATCGGTGAAGCATAAGGGGTGTGCGGCGCCTCTATATCGGGCGACGCCACGACGGAGTTCGGACGGCATCTGTGTTCGGTTTTTAGCCCGGGTGAGGTTATGCTGGTCGCGCCAGGCCTGATGGCGGCCCTCTCGTGTTGGAGCATGCCCTCTTGATCCATAGATTGATCTGGTCTGACCGGCTCTACGGCGGGGTGGTGCGGGCTGGTGTTCAGCATAAGTAGCTGCTTTGTCCCGCCCACGTGGTGGTCGGTGTCGGTGTCAAAACCGGCGGATCTCGGGTACGGGGTCCTGAATTGTGCGTCTAGGATCAATGGTAACAGGAGGCAGGGGACACAATGTTTACCCAGGTTCGGGCCCTCTCTATGGAGGTAATACCCTACTTCCTGCTTGATTGATCTTGATGAATATGAGTATTACAAGAGTTGATCTACCACGAGATCGTAATGGCTTAACCCTAGAGTCCTAGCCTGTATGACTATGGTTAGGAGTATTCGGTCCTATAGACCTAACCCTCCGGTTTATATAGACACCGGAGGGATCTAGGGTTACACAAAGTCGGTTACAGGGAAAGGAATCTTCATGTTTGATCACCAAGGTTGCCTTCCACGCAAAGGAGAGTCCCATCGGGACACGTTGAGAGTCTTCGGTATTCATATCTTCACAGCCCATCAGTCCGGCCCATGGCTAACAGGCCGGACGCCCGAGGACCCCTTAGTCCAGGACTCCCTCGGTAGCCCCTGAACCAGGCTTCAATGACGAGGCGTCCAGCGCGCAAATTGTCTTTGGCATTGCAACGCGGGTTCCCCTTTCCAAACTCCAAGATAGCCTCCGAACAAGAGATGTATCCGGATCTGCAACATAAATACCACACACGCAGCCATAGAGAGTATAACATTTCACGAGTCCAATCTTCTCACAATTTTCAGCAACATGACATCATGCTGGCCCGGGCTTTATTTCGAACCGTTTCTTGTCCTGCCGTTCCATGTTTCGAGGCGTGGCCCCTATTGGCACATCTTGTCGAAGCAGAGATCATGTCCCCTTATTACGGGATTCTTTATCAACACGGACGTGGGTAATCCAACCGTCTCTTTGGTACGATTCCTTGGGAATAGGCATGTTTTAAGGCCCGAGAGGAGGCGTTTCGATATTCACAGCCTTTATAGAGGGGTACAGACCCGCCCTTCTCCTCTGCGCTTGCTCCTTCTTCAGCTTTCCCCACCTCGAGCTCTAACACCCGGGTTTCAATCACCACGAACCTCTATCAGGTCCGGCTCCAGCCTTCAAGGCCGGTGGGTGGCTTCTTCTGTTATAGAGGAAGACATCGCGAAACTCCGAGCGGCAAGATATCTGATCGCGGAAATCCTCCACCGGCACCCTACTGAAGGGCAGGTTATTCCTACCCCTAGATCCGGCGAGAGGGTCGTGTTTATCTCCCACTTCCTCCGAGGTTTAGGGTTTTCTATCAATCCCTTTGTTCGTGGGCTCATGTTCTATTACGGGCTAGATTTTCACGATCTGGCCCTGAACTCCTTCCTTCTCATATCGGCATTTATCGTCACGTGCGAATCTTTCCTCCGAATCCCTCCACACTTCGGCTTATGGCTGAAGACCTTCGATGTGAAGCTGCAGGTGATCAAGGGGAGACAGGCGGAGTGTGGTGGTGCCACAGTGAGCAAGCTTACTAACGCTCCTTGGCTAAAAGGATCCTTTACAGAATCTTCAAATTTATGGCAGCAGGAGTGGTTCTATATCACCGAGCCTCGTGGTTCCATGTGGGCTGCTGCTCCTGCATTTCGATCTAGCCCTCTGACTCAGCTCGCATCATGGATCAATAAGGGGCTAGAATGGGGATCAATTGATGAAGTGCGAACTCTGCAGAGCCGCATCCAAAGCCTCCTCGAGAAGGACATCGATCTTATCAATGTGGTTCAAGTAATGCTAGTACGCCGGACTCTACCGTGCCAACGACGGCCTCTCCGCCTATGGGAGTTTAATCCGGAAGGAGCGTGAACCCTCCAACATTTCTTTGGCACTACGCACAAAGGGATGTAGGAAATTGTTTTTCGGGAAACGAAAACAATGGCCGGATACCACCGAGGACATCGGCCTCGATTGCAACCATCCGGATACCCTGGTAAGCGCTTAACTCCCGAACACTTTGAGTACGCTATAATATGTTACTAAGCATACTGCCTATTCCCAGGGCTGGATAAAGAAAGCGGAGCGAATCAGGTGTTCGGCCCCCCTCCCCGAAGACTCAACGGATTCCCTACTAACAAGGATACTGGCCCCGGCACCATTCCAGATGCCTGTGGAGGAGGACAAGGCGGAATGCGGAAAGGAAAAAATCGGCTTCCACCCCGAAGATATATCAGGCACATCGTTAGGGGGAATCAAAATTCCATCGTCCGAAGACAAAAGTGAAGGGGAAGTCAAGGTGCCTTCCCCCTAGGGTAAGAAAAGGGCCGCCTCCGAAGATTGGGAGGAAAAGGCCCCCAAGCGAGGTAAGATGCCATCGTCAGGCAGCTCAGGCTTGGAAGACGACGTTGTCGCACAGTTCCATAGTGAGGATAAGCCTCTGGCCAAATCGTAAGTTGAACAAGGGAGTTCTTAAACATATCTCGTTCCTTTCCCGCTACCAAGGTAACATTGGGAATATATATTTTGCAGTCCGGCACACCGTCCTCTTCAACAATCCTCCTCCTCGAGGGACCTTCTTCCGGAGATGATGGAGAGTGAAACGCCTCCACCAATTTCCTTGCCCAATAAGGCGGACGACTGTGAAGTGTCGTCCCGGAGGGTCTCTCCCGATCAGCAAGCAGTGGGGGGGATGAACAAGACATCACCCGGAGGTGATACCCCAGTCGCCCAGGGTTCGGGGGCCAACAATGAAGGCCCCGGACTATCCGGTTTACAGCCGGAGATGATTGTAGGGACGAGCAAACGTGTTCCTTCAAAGGGAGGCCGTGATCCAACGGCGACTTCCGAAGATCCGGAAGCACCGGATATATTGACGAACATGCTGCGACAAGCGTCTGTCTGAGAGGAACACCGTACCTTGATGGGTACGGTTGTTGAGAGGGTTTTGTCCGTGAAGAGAGGATTGCATGAAGCCTTCACGAGCCTGCTAAGAGGCTTAGAGGTTTGTGATGTAATATTTTCAACTGCGTTTTATTTGAAAAATGCACCTCTATATAGGTAGTAGCCCCTGAGACTCGGATTGGCTTCCCAAGGGAGGCGATCAGAGGATCAAAAGAGATATGCTCAGGGAATGACGTGATTGAATTGAAACACATGCAATTTCCCCCTCAGTGACCGCCTGGACTATAGAAGTCATCGAGCTTCAGCGTAAGCTTGATGTGACGAGTGAGGACATCACGCTTATCCACAAGCGTCTTGACGAGTCACAAGGTATGTATTTGGGGCATTCATTATCTGAACTTGCTTATAATATAAGCGGGACATGAAGGAGTGTATGCTGAAGTATGCATAACTGCAGATGGTGCTGCCGCGGTTGAGATTCTTCAGGCGGAGCTATTCTGAGTCAAGGAGTAGGCCCGGTTTAGTAATGCGGCTGCCAAAAAGGCATCGGCCGAATTGAAGGCCGAACAGGCTGCTCGGCGTGAGGACGAGGTGAAAATATCCAAGATGATGCATCAGCTCGAAGGTGCCGCTAGCGCTGCGAATTCCTCGAGAAGGATAATAAAGCAAAAGCGGCTGATCTTGATAAGGCCTTACCAGAGGCAAAAGAAGTGCGGTCCGAGTCTAGAGCGGCTCGGGAGGAGATCCCGCAAGCTGGGGAGATCGCGGCTAGTAAGCCCTTTTTATTGCAAACTAAGTTCGGCGATCCAAATTATACCCCGCTTAACCAAGTGTAGAGTTCTCCAGACGTGTTATTGGACTTGCCGAAGAGTATGGCCGATGCGGTGCAGTTTTACCAAGCGCAAGAAGGATATACAGCGGAGAAGCTTTTCTGGTCACAATTCGGTGCGTCGAAGTGCCCGCTATTGCTAAATGAACAGATGACCCAATGGGCCGAGCTTCACAGGCTGTCCGACACTGCCATGGAGGACGTCGTGGTCCGGCTATGGCCAACCGAGCCAGTTCTGGATAGTTATTTTGGTTTGGTGCAGCGACTTGCTGACGCGGTGCCGCGTATCGATGCTCTGAAGCGATCAACATGCATTGAAGGTGCACGGATGGCCTTTGCCCGTGTCAAGACATACTGGGCGAAGATGAAGGCCACCGATGTTGTAGCGAAGAGTCCACCCAAGGGCAAGGATCGTCACGCGCAGGGCGCCCGCTTAATGGAGGGTCAATGCTCGAAAGATGTAATTTTCGAGTGAATTGTATGAAAATTGTAAAAGAGAATATTATAATAAGGCTAGTTTATTTTTAGTTTCGCCTAAAAACTTTATTCCTCCTGTGTGGCCGTTTTTGTATAATCTGAAAGTAGTCGTCTGCTTCAGCCCCCTCGTAAAAAATACGGGGGTGTTCGGAAAAGCATTTGATCACTCTTGACCCAACGTCTTGGTCTATTAAGGAGGTGTCAATGCGGCGAACTAGGCAATCGGACTATAGGGCGCTAACACTTTCACTTAGCCATAGGAGTTTTTTGGTGGGTCTACGATATAGCCCCTGGTATGCACGTGGCTTATTCCAATATGGTGTGTTGCATATGTGACCTGAAGAAAAGGTCCTTTGTATAATACAGAGGGAATCACGACAGATCCTGATAAGTCATCGAGTGGTTGACCAGCTCTCGCCGCATAATGACAATCAATTCCCGGGTTTCTCTACTGAGGTGCTTGACCAGATGAACCGGAAGCACAATCGCAGTAGTTCTCCCTTTACTACCTTAGTCGATAGAGCGGAACGTAAGGTAGCAAGCACAGGAGCCGGGCAACCCAATTATTGGCCCAAGACATGATTCGGAGCTGATGCATATAAGGCCAAACTCGCGATGCCGAGGTACGCTATAGAGCTGTTCGGACATTATCGGCAACTCATTTGTTCTCATCCCGAGCCCCTGGCAAGTTATGCCGAGGTGTGAAAACATCCAAAGGAGCAAAATTCAGCTCTTTAGAAAAAGGCGAATGCTGAATACAGATTATGTTCACTGGGACCTGAGTGATATGCCAATCGTTATGTTTCAGATAAAAATGCCACGACCCCGGCTATTTGACATGCCAGGGGTCGAAGGCTGAGGAAAAAGGCACCTTACAGGCTCGAAATATATAGTGCGGTCTACAAAAACTTATTTTGGACCTCCTATCGCACGTCTGCGTCGCCTGTCCTAAGTTAAGGCTCTCCTTTGACGGGAATGGCCCTTGGATAAATGTACGAACCCGAACTCCGATAGAGTCCGTGAGATAACCAGCCTCTGAGTCACCTGTGGAGGGAACATAAGAAAGAAAAAGGTAGTTAGAAGAAATAGGAGAGGCCGTGGAAGTGCTTCCAAGTCCTTTCGTATTGTGCTTCCGCCAATGCCCAAGGTATTTCAAGTGCATAATTATGTATGCGTAGTACCAAATTCGCTGGCGTTTTAGGCGAACGGTGGAAGCCGAATTGCTAGTCCAATATGGACATTAATCGGTCATGTTGAATGGAGACCGGCGGCTTAATGGCCGATGAGGTGTGCGGTGTGACTGGGCCGCTGTGGAGTTCGGCTGAGTTAGCTGTGGCGTGCTCTTCTGTATGGAGGGAGTGTTCCGTGCGTTCCCCTGTAGGGGTGTGCGTCACATATGCCATGTTCACTATTTTTAATTCGGGGAGAAACTGCTTTTGACCCCTAGTTTTTGTTTGGTGAGTTTCTTTGTTGCCGCTATCACCGGGTGGCCTCCTCCCCTTGTGCCTGGTGTTGAACTTGTCGGCCTGCTTGAAGACCCAACAACTTCTGTTGGTATGATTGGCTGGTTTGTCGGGGTGGCCATGAATCTGGCAGGGCCTATCCAGTATCTTGTCTAAAGCATATGGTTCGTCCTTGTTTGCCTTGAATGGCTTTTTCCGTTGACCGGGTTTGGGACCGCTGAATCCAGCGTTGACCGCTGTGTCGTGCGCTTTTTCATTGTGTTTTTTGCTTGCTGCGTCGCGGCTTGCCATTGCCGTCTCGGACTTTGGACGTGCCTGGATCGCTGGCGTGCTGCTTTTACGAGCCAGCCAGCTGTCTTCGCCCGCGCAAAAGTGGGTCATCGGAGCGGTAAGGGCTGACATGGATTTTGGTTTTTCTTGTCCTCAGTGGCGGGCGAGCCATTCGTCTCAGGCGCTACGTTTGAAGGCCGCTAGGGCTTCTGCGTCTGGACAGTCAACGATTTGGTTCTTTTTAACTAAGAATCTAGTCCAGAGCTTCCTGGCTGACTCTCCGGGCTGTTGGACAATGTGACTTAAGTCATCGGCATCTGGTGGCCGGACATATGGTCCTTGGAAGTTGTCGCGGAAGGTGTTTTCTAAGTCCTCCTAGCTGCCGATAGAGTTTTCCGGCAGACTGTATAACTAGTACTGAGCTGGTCCTTTGAGTCTTAGTGGTAGGTATTTGATGGCATGGAGGTCATCTCCGCGGGCCATATGGATATGGAGAAGAAAATCCTCGATCCACACCGCGGGGTCAGTTGTTCCATCGTTTGATTCAATATTCACGGGTTTAAACCCTTCTGGGAATTCATGATCCATTACTTCATCAGTGAAGCAGAGTGGGTGTGCGGCGCCTCTATATTGGGCCACGTCGCGGCGTAGCTCAGATAGAGTCCGTCTGCGGTTTCGACCCAGGCGCGACTAGGTTTGTCCTGTCCGAATAGATAGCCGTCGTCGCGTGTCAAAGCATGTCCTCGCGATTCATAGATCGATCTGGTATGTCCTGCTCTATTGTCCAGGTCCTGTCGAAGGTCATATGTAGAACCCCGAGCTGTCTTATCTCTGTTTTTTCGTTGCGGTGGGGCGGCCTGCTGTTCGGCTTGGGTTGCCGCCTTGTCCCGACCCCGTGGTGGTCGATCATCCGCATTGGGTGATGACGGTATGGGCTCCAACGCCTCATCATCAAATTGAGGTAGCAATTTATGTTGCGGGTAACTTTTGGCTGGGCGTTTGAGGCCGTATTCCTCGGCTGCCAGGACATCAGTCCATTTATCGATCAGCAGGTGTTGGTCAGCTTGAAGCTGGTGCTGATTCTTTTTCAGAATCCTTGCAGTGGCTATTAGCTGGCGCTTAAAGCGCTCCTGCTCGAGGGGTTCCTCGGGAACGATAAAGTCTTCGTTGCCGAGGCTCACCTCCTCCTCGGAGAGCGTATGATAACTGCCGTCCTCCGAGTCTTCATTTATAGTCTATTTGTCAGGGCTGACTTGCCCATCCTCATGATTGTCCTGTTCGGCAGTTTGTTCGTCGTAGTCTTCTACGTCTTCGGCACCGTCCGGGGTGTTGTCGTCTCCTGTGCTGGTGTTGCTGTCCTTGCTGCGGCGTGGTTTAGAGCGGCGCCGCTGACGCTGGTGCTTTAGTTGTGTCTTAGGGGGGTCACCCTCCACTGGGTTTTCCTTGTCATCACCGCTATTATTTTTTGGCGTATCCACCATGTATACGTCATATGAGGAAGTGGCCGTCCATCGTCCGGTGAACGATGTGGCTTGGGCCTCCTCTTGTCTGGCATCGTCGTCCATACCGGCGATGTCTTCGGAGTCATAATCGAGTGTGTCGGTTAAGTCATCGACAGTGGCTATGAAGTGGGTGGTGGGTGGGAAGCGAAATTCTTCAACATCAGCCTCCAGTTTGAACCGGACATAATTCGGCTGTGAGTCTCCTGCCAAGGACAGATTCTTTATTGAGTTTAACACATCGCTGAAAGGCGAGTGTCGGAAGATGTCTGCGGCGTTGAATTCAAAGATCGATAACCGATCAAGCTCGGCGTCCGCGGACGCACATGGTTTGGAACTTATAGCTGGAAACGAGTCCGGAGTTTCGGTGACACAGATATCACATGAGGCTAAGTCTGTGTGCGGCTCCAACGCCGCGGAATTTGTGGCCTCCGTGGCGGGGTTGAGCTTCCCGTCCTCGGATGCGCGATTTGCTCTGGATCTAAGGCCAGAGTAGTTACAGGAGCTATCTCCTGGATGTGGTCCGATGACAGATTTAAGTCATGTTCATCAAGGTGACAGGGAGCGGCTGCCGCAGTCTTGAATCCGTCGAAGATCAAGTCTCCGCAGATGTCCGCGACGTAATTCAGGCTCCCGAATCTGACCTGATGGCCAGGGGCGTAGCTTTCGACCTGCTCTAGATGGCCAAGCGAGTTGGCCCGCGGTGCGAAGCCGCCGGATATGAAGATCTGACTGGGGAGGAAGACTTCCCTTTGGACAACATCGTTGTAGATGATCGAAGGGGCCATCAAACCTCTTGACGATGGCACAGTGGAACTCTCAATGAAAGAACCATTGTCGGTGTCAAAACCGGCGGATCTCAGGTAGGGGGTCCCGAACTGTGCGTCTAGGATCGATGGTAACAAGAGGCGGGGGACACAATGTTTACCCAGGTTCGGGCCCTCTCTATGGAGGTAATACCCTACTTCCTGCTTGATTGATCTTGATGAATATGAGTATTACAAGAGTTGATCTACCACGAGATCGTAATGGCTAAACCCTAGAGGCCTAGCATGTATGACTATGGTTATGAGTATTCGGTCCTATAGACCTAACCCTCTGGTTTATATAGACACCGGAGGGATCTAGGGTTACATAAAGTCGGTTACAGGGAAAGGAATCTTCATGTTTAATCGCCAAGCTTGCCTTCCACGCAAAGGAGAGTCCCATCCGGACACGTTGAGAGTCTTCGGTCTTCATATCTTCACAGCCCATCAGTCCGGCCCATGGCTAATAGGCCGGACGCCCGAGGACCCCTTAGTCCAGGACTCCCTCAGTCGGTCAGGTTCGTCAGTAGCTTTATACTTTGGCGGTATTGGCTCAAGGGCCTCGTCGTCAAATTGTGGTAGTAGGTTGTGCTTCGGGTAGCTCTTTGTTGGGCATTCGAGGCCGTATTCTTCAGTTGCCAAGACTTTAGTCCATCTGCCGTTGAGCGTATCATGTACGGCTTGAAGTTGTTGCTGCTTCTTTTTTAGGCTTCTCACTGTTGCGATTAGCTGGCCCTTGAAGCGCTCTTGCTCGAGGGGTTCCTCTGGCACAATGAAAACTTCGTCCCCGAGGCTCACATCATCCTCGGAGATTGGTAGATAGTTACTATCCTCTGAGTCCTCGTTCCCGACCGGATCATCGGGGTCGACTTTCCCCTCCTCCCAATCGTCATGTTTAGATGTGGGCTTGACGGGGGCTTCGGGTTCTTCGGCGTTCTCCGGAGTGTTATTGTCTCCAGTGCCGATATTGTTGTCTTTGTCGCGACGTGATTTTGAGCGGCGCCGCTGGTGTCGACGCTTCGGTGGTGCCTCGACGGGCTTGTCCTCGATCAGACCCTGATTGCCATCATCGCCATCCTCTTTGGGTGTATCCACCATGTACACGTCGTATGTGGAGGTGGTCGTCCAACCTCCGGTAAACGGCGGGTTTTGGCCTTGTTTGTCTCCGGCATCGTCATCCGTGTCGTCGATGTCTTCCGAAGCATAGTCCAGCATGTCAGTTAAGTCTTCGATAGTGGCTATGAAGTGGGTGGTGGGCGAGACGTAAAATTCCCCGCTTTCAGCCCCTTATCCGGCCTGGGCGTAGTTCAAAGGTGAATCCTATGTAACGGCGAGGGATCGCATTAAGTCCAGAGCCTCATTTAAAAGCGAGGATTGGATGGGGAAGCGAAAGTCCTAGGAGCCAGGCATGACAAAAGCTTCCTGGCCATGCTCACTTGGCGTGGGCCTCGAGAGTTCGGAGCTAGCGTGCGGGGGTGAGTCCGGCTTTCCAATGATAGGGGGAACCCAGTTTGACTCCGGGCTTGCCGACGACACAATCCCCTCTGGATCTCCGGTAGTAAGCTCCATAATTGCATAGAGTCTGGTGGGCTCCAAGCTCCCCTTTTCGGACCCAGTTGTTTGCTCCGGATCTAAGGCCAGAGCGTTGGTCAAGGCCGCGAACCCTTCAAAGATCAAGTCTCCTTGGATATCAGCGACATAATTCAGGTTCCCAAAACAGATTTGATGACCAGGGCGAGCTGTCGATATGGTCGACGTGGCCAATCAAGTTGGCGCGTAACACGAAGCCGCCAAACACAAAAGTTGACTGGGGAAGAAGGTTTCCCCGGAAACAGCATCGTTGGTGATGATTAAACGAGCCATCGAACCTTCTGCTGATGACACAGTGGAACTCTCAATGAAAGCACCAATGTCGGTGTCAAAACTGGCCGACCTCGGGTAGGGGGTCCTGAACTATGCGTCTGAGGGTCGAAGGTAACACGAGACGGGGGACACGATTTACCCAGGTTCGGGCCCTCTTAATGGAGGTAATACCCTACTTCCTGCTTGATTGACTTTGATGAGTATAGGGGTTACAAGAGTTGATCTACCTCGAGATCGTAATGGCTAAACCCTGGATGTCTAGCTTATATGATTTGTCTTAGCCTCAATGGACTAAACCCTCCGGTTTATATAGACTCCGGAGGGGACTAGGGTTATACAGAGTCGGTTTACAGAGAAAGGAAACTACACGTCCGAGCGTCAAGCTTGCCATCCACGCAAAGGAGAGTCCCATCCGGACACGGGGGAAGGCCTTCTACCTTGTATCTTCACAGCCCATCAGTCCGGACCATGTCGCATAGCCCGGACACCCGAAGACCCCATAGTCCAGGACTCCCTCACTAGTTGCATGTCTGTCGGTGGAACCGATCTCATGTGCGTGGACATGTAAGGTTGGTCCGGGCCGCTTCATCCTACAATACCGCCGAATCAAAATAAGACGTTGGTGGTAAGCAGTATGACTATCACCGCCCACAACTCTTTGTGTTCTACTCATGCATATCATCTACGCATAGACCTGGCTCATGATGCCACTGTTGGGAATCGTTGCATGGAAAACAAAAAAAATTCTATGCACACACAATGATCTATCCACGGAGATGCATAGCAATAGGTGGAGAGTGTGTCTACGTACTCTCGCAGACCGGAAGCAGAAGCGTTTCACAACGCGGTTGATGTAATCGAACTTCTTCGCGCTTCAACTGATCAAGTACCGAACGCACGGTACCTGGCGTTCTGCACACGTTCAGCTTGATGACGTCCCTCGCCTTCTTGATCCAGCAAGACATCAAGGTAGTAGATGAGTTCTGTCAGCACTACAGCATGGTGACGTTGATAGTGAAGTGATCTCCACAGGGCTTCGCTTAAGCACTACGAAAATATGATCGGGGGTGTAAACGGTGGAGGGGGGCGCCTCACATGGCTAGCCAATTGTCTGGGGTCTGTTAGGCGCCCCCTTCCTCGTATATATAGGTGGGAGGGAGAGGGGAGAGGCCAAGGGGCGCCCCAAGTAGTTTCGAATCCTACTTGGGCTCCTGCCCTTGGTCGCGCCCCCCTGCCATATTTGTCGGAGGGGGAAGGAAAGAGGGGGGGAGAGGGAAGGAAGGGGGAATCCTACTCCACACTTTCCTTTCCCTTCCACTGTTTCCTTCTCCTCCTAGGCCGGCCCATATAGGGGGCACACCAGCCCCTTGTGGCTGGTGCGTTTCCCCTCTTGGCCCATAAGCCACATATCTTTTGGCGGGTGTGCCCGGAACCCCTTCTGGTGACCCAATGAGTACTCGGTACCCCCCGAAACACTTCCAGTGTCCGAATACCATCGTCATATATATAAATTTTTACCTCTCGACCACTTCGAGACTCCTCGTCATGTCCGTGATCTCATCCGGAACTCCGAACAACATTCGGTCACCAAATCACATAACTCATATAATGCTATATCGTCATCAAACGTTAAGCGCGTGGACCCTACGGGTTCAAGAACTATGTAGACATGACAGAGACACCTCTCCGACCAATAACCAATAGCGGAACCTGGATGCCCATGTTGGCTCCTACATATTCTACGAAGATCTTTATCGGTTGAACTGTTATGACAACATACGTAATTCCCTTTGTCCATCGATATGTTACTTGCCCAAGATTCGATCGTCGGTATCTTCATACCTAGTTCAATCTCGTTACCGGCAAGATTCTTTACTCGTTCTGTAATACATCACCTTGTGACTAACTCCTTAGTCATTTGCTTGCAAGCTTATGATGTGTATTACCGAGAGGGCTCCGAGATACCTCTCCGATACTCGGATTGACAAATCCTAATCTCGATCTATTCCAACTCAACAAACACCTTCGAAGATACTTCTAGAGCATCTTTATGATCACCTAGTTACGTTATGACGTTTGATAGCATAGAAGAGATTCCTCCGGTATCTAGGAGTTGCATAATCTCATAGTCGAAGGAAAATGTATTTGACATGAAGAAAGCAATAGCAATAAACTGAACGATCAATATGCTAAGCTAACGGATGGGTCTTGTCCATAACATCATTCTCCTAATGATCTGATCCCATTATCAAATGACAACACATGTCCATGGTTAGAAAACCTTAACCATCTTTGATCAACGAGCTAGTCTAGTAGAGGCTCACTAGGGACACGGTATTTGTTTATGTATTCACACATGTATTTAAGTTTTCGATCAATAAAATTCTAGCATGAATAATAAACCTTTATAATGAATAAGGAAATATAAAATAACAACTTTATTATTGCATCTAGGGCATTCAAATGTATGAAATGTCAGAGTTGCACATTGTTTGACTAGGTTGTATCCACCGTAAAATTGTAACCTCACATCTCAAATGTCATCCTCAACCAAACTACACATCCAAAGGACAACAATATTCAACTAACAAGTACAAAGAAATAATTGAGAGTAATGATTCAGTTATAATTATTCCGTAATATCTTGGGCATGTGTTACATTCAGACTAATTCCTACTAATATATGAACTAAAACATTGCACTCCACTATGTGAGCGCTGCAGTACAACATTGAATACATTGTATCAACAGTGCTCTAAACCTAAATTTCCAAATCAACACATACCCTAATCCCCAAATCCTAGGTCTAAATCTAATTCCAAAATTAACATAGATGTAGGGAAAGATAACTCACTCAACACATCTAATTCCATTGGTCCAATCATGGCTGCCCGTCGAGGTGCCGATCACCCCGTAGGAAAGTTTCGCATGATCTGGCAGTGGCGATAATGAATGGAACATGTTGATGCCGCAACAGTCGTCCTCGTCGCCCTACCTTGTTGTCGTTGCCGTCAGATTTTGTGCCCCCTCCGCTGCCACCTCTGGGTACTATCGCCGCCATGGGAGAGAGCACTACAAGAAATCTATTAATCCAGGACGGACGTGAACCGTCATAGATGGCAAAAAACTGTCAAGGATGGATGTCCATGACATATTTAAAGTCCATCATGTATATCGCGTCATAATTTCACCACGGTACACTCCATGACAGATTACCAAAACCATCATGGATGTGATCCCCACCGATGACGGATATGCACCGTCATGGATAGCATACTGTTAACGGTGTTAACATGCATGCCATGTCATCATATGACTTGGGAGCCGACATGGATCTGACATGGCAGCCATAAGGTTGTCGGCCCACTTAGGATTCTGGCCCAATATTTTGTTTTTGACCTATGTGAATATTGGCCCAATGAGGGTTATAGGCCACTAATTTTAGTTATGGCCTGTTTCATAATCGGCCCAATAATCCCAGCTTAGAATGATATGTCTTCAACCCACAAATTCTATGCAAACCAATATCCATAATTAACATTTTCATCACATCAGTTATTTTTTTAATAACTCTGGCAACACTAGTAGAAAACAAGGCTTTGGTTTGGGCCTGGCCAGCCCATTAGTCCCGGTTCTTCACGAACCGGGACCAATGGGGGAATTAGACCCGGTTCGTGAGCCCAGGGGGCCAGCCGGGGCCTCGTGGGCATTGGTCCCGGTTAAATGCGGATCTATTTGTTCGGTTCTAGGAATGAACCGGGACCAATGGGCCGCTCTGCCCACAGCCATTGGTACCGGTTCGTGCCTAGAACCGCATGTATAAGGGTTTAGTTCCGGTTCCTGCCACGAACTGGGACAAATAAGTTGTTTATATATACCCCATCGCCGCATGCAGCACTCCACAATGCTCGCTTTTTTCAACGGCGAGGGGGAGGGCATTGGGTGCTCTAGCTCACCTCCTATGCACATGAGTGTTCGACGAAATGCCTGAGCCACACTAGTTAAGCTTTCTCCTCTCGAAGCTCGACCTCGGAGCTCCATTTTCCCAAGATTTGTCTAGGTTTAGCGGTCCGTCACGCCCTGTCCTCGTTTTCACCACCGTCGATCGCCCGCGCCGATCTCGTCGCCGGCACCACCGTGGTGAGCCTCTTGTTCTTATCTTCTTTATGATTTTCTTACTTTAGATAGATACTTGTCTGATTTTCTTACTTTAGATAGATACATGTCTGATTTTCTTACTTTTGACACACATAAATATATATAATGCACGCAGATGAACCGGCAATGGATGTACAGTGACAGACACACCTCCGAGTACATTAAGGGCGTGCATAATTTTCTCGTAGCGGCTGAGGCAAACAAGCAGAATGGTTTTATGTGTTGTCCATGCCCTAAATGTGGGAATACGATGTCTTACTCTGGCCAGAAAATCCTTCAGGCCCACCTTCTTTACAAGGGTTTCATGCCACACTATAATGTTTGGATGAGGCATGGAGAAATAGGGGTTATGATGGAAGACGGCGAAGAAGAAGAGGACGATGACAACTACGTGCCCCCTGAATACGGTGATGCTGCAACGGGGGAAGCTGGTGAAGATCAAGAGGAACCAGACGATGTGCCTGGTGATGCTACTGAAGATCAAGAGGAACCAGATGATGTGCCCGATGATGATGATCTCCGCCAGGTCGTTGTCGATGCAAGGACGCAATGCGAAAGTCAAAAGGAGAAGCTGAAGTTCGATCGCATGTTAGAGGATCACAAAAAAGGGTTGTACCCTAATTGTGAAGATGGAAACACAAAGCTCGGTATCGTAATGGAATTCCTGCAGCTGAAGGCAGAGAATGTTGTGCCTGACAAAGGATTTGAGAAGCTACTGAAAATATTGAAGAAGCTTCCAAAGGATAATGAATTTCCCGACAGTACGTACGCAGCAAAGAAGGTCGTATGCCCTCTAGGATTGGAGGTGCAGAAGATACATGCATGCCCTAATGACTACATCCTCTACCATGGTGCGTACGAGGATTTGAACGCATGCCCGGTATGCGGTGCATTGTGGCATAAGATCAGACGAGATGACCCTGGTGATGTTGACGGCGAGCCCCGCAGGAAGAGGGTTCCTGCGAAGGTGCTGTGGTATGCTCCTATAATACCACGGTTAAAACGACTGTTCAAAAACAAAGAGCATGCCAAGTTGATGTGATGGCAAAGTGAGGACCGTAAGAAAGACGGGAAGTTGAGAGCACCCGCTGACGGGTCGCAGTGGAGAAAAATTGAGAGAGTGTACTAGGCTGAGTTTGCACGTGACCCAAGGAACGTATGGTTTGGTTTAAGCGCGGATGGCATTAATCCTTTTGGGGAGCAGAGCAGCAATCACAGCACCTGTCCCGTGACCTTATGTATGTATAACCTTACTCCTTGGATGTGCATGAAGCGGAAGTTCATTATGATGCCAGTTCTCATCCCAAGGCCCTAAGAAACCCGGCAACGACATTGATGTGTACCTAAGGCCATTAGTTGAAGAACTTTTACAGTTGTGGAATGGAAACGGTGTACGTCGTGGGATGAGCACAAACAGGAGGAATTTAACCTACACGCGTTGCTGTTTGTAACCATCAACAATTGGCCCGCTCTCAAGAACCTTTCGTGATGCACAAACAAGGGATACCACGCATGCACGCACTGTTTAGGTGACACCGAAAGTATATACCTAGAGAAATGCAGGAAGAATGTGTACCTGGGCCATCATCGATTTCTTCCGACCAACTATCAATGTCGAAAGAAAGACAAGCATTTCAAAGGCAAGGCAAATCACCGGAAGAAGCCCGCCATGCGTACCGGTGATCAGTACTTGCTATGGTAAATGATTTACATGTAATCTTTGGAAAGGGTCCCGGTGGACTAGCTGTACCGAATGACACTGAGGGACGCGCACCCATGTGGAAGAAGAAATCTATATTTTGGGACCTACCCTACTGGAAAGACCTAGAGGTCCGCTCTTCGATCGACTTGATGCACGTGATGAAGAACCTTTGCGTGAACCTGCTAGGCTTATTGGGCGTGTATGGGAAGACAAAAGATACAGCTGAGGCACGGGAGGACCTGCAACGTTTGCACAAAAAATACGGCATGCCTACAAAGCAGTATGAAGGTCCTGCTAGCTACGCTCTTACCAAAGAAGAGAAGGAAATCTTCTTTGAATGCATGCTTAGTATGAAGGTCCCGACTGGCTTCTCGTCGAATATAAAGGGAATAATAAATATGCCAGAAAAAGTTCCGTAACCTAAAGTCTCATGATCGCCACGTGATTATGACGCAACTGCTTCCGGTTGCATTGAGGGGCTTCTACCGAAAACGTCCGATTAGCCATTGTGAAGTTATGTGCATTCCTCAATGCAATCTCTCGAAGGTGATCGATCCGTAAATCATACCAAGGCTAAGGAGTGATGTGGTGCAATGTCTTGTCAGTTTCGAGCTGGTGTTCCCACCATCCTTCTTCAATATCATGACGCACGTCCTATTTCATCTAGTTGACGAGATTGTCATTCTGGGCCCCGTATTTCTATAAAATATGTACCCCTTTGAGCGGTTCATGGGAGTCCTAAAGAAATATGTCCGTAACCGCGCTAGGACAGAAGGAAGCATCTCCATGGGCCATCAAACAGAGGATGTCATTGGTTTTTGTGTTGACTTCATTCCTGGCCTTAATAAGATAGGTCTCCCTAAATCGCGGTATGAGGGGAGACCTGGAAAAAAGGCACGCTTGGAGGGGACTCAATAGTATGCAGGGACGGATATTCTTGGTCTCAAGCACACTACACAGTTCTACAAAACTCTACCTTGGTGACCCTGTATGTCGATGAACACAAGAACAGTCTGCGCTCCAAACACCCGGAGCAGTGCGACGACTGGATTACATGTGAACACATCAGGACTTTCAGCAGTTGGTATGAAACACGTCTCAGAGGTGACAACACTATGTGTGATGAGTTGTACTTGTTGTCCAGGGGACCATCTTCGACAGTATTGACTTACAAAGGATACGAGATAAATGGGAATACATTTTAGACGATCGCCCAAGATCAAAAGATCACCAACCAAAACAGCGGTGTCCGCTTAGATGCAGCAACCGAGAGGGGAAAGGACACATATTATGGTTACATAGTGGATATATGGGAACTTGACTACGGACATGATTTTAAGGTCCCTTTGTTTAAGTGCAAATGGGTCAATCTGTCAGGAGGCGGGGTACAGGTAGACCCACAGTACGAAATGACAACAGTGGATCTGAACAATCTTGGGTACACTGACGAACCGTCCGTCCTAGCCAATGATGTGGCACAGATTATTTATGTGAAGGACATGTCTACAAAACCGAGAAAAAGAAAAGATAAGGAAAAAGGGACATCGTGGGAGTGGAGGGCAAGTCAGACATGTCTGAAGATTATGAAAAGTTTCATGAAATTCCTCCCTTCAAAGTCAAGGCTGACCCAAGCATCCTGATAAATGATGAAGATTATCCATGGTTACAGCGCAATAAGGAAAGGACACAAGCGAAGAAAAACTGAAGACTTTCTCTCCACAACTATTATGATAATATCATGCCAACTTTCAACCTTTTCTTAGTTCATTTGAAATCCCTTTGTAACAGACGAGTTTCCGTATGAAATCCTGATACTTCGAAGGAGATTGTCCGTTTTGTACACGAAGTGCATCCAGTTTTTGCCGTAACCCTCTCAACTTTCTTGCACATGCTATGTAGATGAAATGATGATACCATGTCAACTTTCAACCTTTTCAGAGTTCATTTGAAATGCTTTTCAATTTTAGGGTCTTATCGCTCAACATAATCAGTAAATGCATGAAACATAACAAATCAAGTCAGAAAGGGTTGAAAATTGATGATGTGGCTTTGAATGGTGCATTTTGAATACACAAAAAGTTAGGAGTTCAAATAAGTTTTAAAAAGTGAAATCCCTTTGTAACAGACGAGTTTACGTATGAATCCTGATACTTCGAAAGAGATTGTCCGTTTGTACACGAAGTGCATCCAGTTTTTTCCCTAACCCTCTCAACTTTCTTGCACATGCTATGTGGATGAAATGATGATACCATGCCAACTTTCAACCTTTCAGAGTTCATTTGAAATGCTTTTCAATTTTAGGGTCTTATAGCTCAAGATAATCAGTAAATGCATGAAAAATAACAAATGAATTTATAAAGGGTTGAAAATTGATGATGTGGCTTTGAATGGTGCATTTTGAAAACACAAAAAGTCAGGAGTTCAAATAAGTTTTAAAAAATGAAATCCATTTGTAACAGACGAGTTTAAGTATGAAATCACGATACTTTGAAAGAGATTGTTCGCTTTTGTACACGAAGTGCATCCGTTTTGCCGTGACCCTCTCACCTTTCTTGCACATGCTATGTGGATGAAATGATGATACCATGCCAACTTTCAGCCTTTTCAGAGTTCATTTGAAATTCTTTTCAATTTTAGGGTCTTATAGCTCAAAGTAATCAGTAAATGCATGAAAATGGTGCATGAAAAATAACAAATAAAATAAATAAGTAATTAGAAACAAAATAATATAAACTTTAATAAAATATGTAAGTAGAAACAAAATAAAATAAACTTTAATTACATAAATAAAATTTATGAAACTAAAATTATCAAAGTATTTTCTCTTCAAAACATTATAAGCAACCTCTAGTATTATTGAAACTAAAATTATATATATAATTGATGCAACTAAAATTATCGAAGTATTTTCTATTCAAAATCATTAAAAGGAAAAAGAATTTTCATAAAGAACTTTTTTGTTAGAAACTTTAATAGCAAAAAGAATTATCATAAAGTAAAATAAATAAGTAATTAGAAACAAAATGAAAAAAATAAGTTTTTTGTTGTAAGTAGAAACAAAAAAAAAAGCAAAAAAGAAAACAAAAAAAGGCAAAAAATAAAATATATGCCACCTACTGGGCCACCACGGCCTGAATACGACTAGAAACCCATCGATGGGCCAGGATTCAGGCCCTTGAAGGCCCAATAGGCCCATCGAGCATAGCAATGACAATTAGGCCCGTAAGCACGCAATGGAGAGGAGCTCGAGAGGGGTGCGGCGGTGGGGCTTATAAACCACTGCGCGCCCATCTCAACTAGCGAGGTGGGACTAAACTTTTGACGCGGCGCAGCAGCACAAGGCCTTTGGTCCCGGTTAGTGGCACCAACCGAGACTAAAGGGGTGCATTAATGCAGTTCATGGCACTAACGGTACCAATGCCTCCTTTAGTTCCGCTTGATGCCACCAACCGGACCAAAGCGCCACATAGTTCTTTCAGGAAAAAGGGACATCGTGGGAGTGGAGGGCAAGTCGGACATGTCCGAAGATTATGAAAAGTTTCATGAAATTCCTCCTTCAAAGTCAAGGCTGACCCAAGCATCCCGATAAATGATGAAGATTATCCATGGTTACAATGAGCAAAGAAAAGCGAAGACTTTCTCTCCACAACTATTGTGATGATACCATGCCAACTTTCAACCTTTTCTTAGTTCATTTGAAATCCTTTGTAATGCATTTAGTCTCCGTATGAAATCCTAATACTTGAAAGAGATTGTTTGTTTTGTACGAAGTGCATCCAGTTTTTGCCGTAACCCTCTCAACTTTCTTGCACATGCTATGTAGATGAAATGATGATACCATGCCAAATTTCAACCTTTTCAGAGTTCATTTGAAATGCTTTTCAATTTTAGGGTCTTATCGCTCAACATAATCAGTAAATGCATGAAAAATAACAAATGAAGTCAGAAGGGTTGAAAATTGATGATGTGGCTTTGAATGGTGCATTTTGAATACACAAAAGTTAGGTGTTCAAATAAGTTTAAAAATGAAATCCCTTTGTAACAAAAGTAGTTTCGTGATGAATCACGATACTTCGAAAGAGATTGTCCATTTTGTACACGAAGTGCATCCAGTTTTTGCCCTAACCCTCTCAACTTTCTTGCACATGCTATGTGGATGAAATGATGATGCCATGCCAACTTTCAACCTTTTAAGAGTTCATTTGAAATGCTTTTCAATTTTAGGGTCTTATAGCTCAAGATAATCAGTAAATGCATGAAAATAACAAATGAATTTATAAAGTGTTGAAAATTGATGATGTGGCTTTGAATGGTGCATTTTGAACACACAAAAAGTCAGGAGTTCAAATAAGTTTTAAAAATGAATTCCCTTTGTAACAGACGAGTTTCCGTATGAAATCCTGATACTTTGAAAGAGATTGTCCGTTTTGTACACGAAGTGCATCCAGTTTTTGCCGTGACCCTCTCACCTTTCTTGCACATGCTATGTGGATGAAATGATGATACCATGCCAACTTTCAACCTTTTCAGAGTTCATTTGAAATTCTTTTCAATTTTAGGGTCTTATAGCTCAAAGTAATCAGTAAATGCATGAAAATGGTGCATGAAAAATAACAAATAAAATAAATAAGTAATTAGAAACAAAATAATATAAACTTTAATAAAATATGTAAGTAGAAACAAAATAAAATAAACTTTAATTACATAAATAAAATTTATGAAACTAAAATTATCAAAGTATTTTCTCTTCAAAACATTATAAGCAACCTCTAGTATTATTGAAACTAAAATTATATATATAATTGATGCAACTAAAATTATCGAAGTATTTTCTATTCAAAATCATTAAAAGGAAAAAGAATTTTCATAAAGAACTTTTTTGTTAGAAACTTTAATAGCAAAAAGAATTATCATAAAGTAAAATAAATAAGTAATTAGAAACAAAATAAAAAAAATAAGTTTTTTGTTGTAAGTAGAAACAAAAAAAAAGCAAAAAAGAAAACAAAAAAAGGCAAAAAATAAAATATATGCCACCTACTGGGCCACCACGGCCTGAATACGACTAGAAACCCATCGATGGGCCAGGATTCAGGCCCGCAGAAGGCCCAATAGGCCCATCGAACATAGCAATGACAATTAGGCCCGTAAGCCTGCAATGGAGAGGAGCTCGAGAGGGTGCGGCGGTGGGGCTTATAAACCACTGGCGCCCATCTCAACTAGCGAGGTGGGACTAAACTTTGTGGCCGCGGCACAAGAAGCCTTTGGTCCCGGTTAGTGGCACCAACCGAGACTAAAGGGGTGCATTGGCACAGTTCATGGCACTAACCGGTACCAATGCCTCCCTTTAGTTCCGCTTTGATGCCACCAACCGGGACCAAAGCGCCACATAGTTCTTTCGGGAAAAAGGGACATCGTGGGAGTGGAGGGCAAGTCGGACATGTCCAAGATTATGAAAAGTTTCATGAAATTCCTCCTTCAAAGTCAAGGCTGACCCAAGCATCCCGATAAATGATGAAGATTATCCATGGTTACAATGAGCAAAGAAAAATCAAGACTTTCTCTCCACAACTATTGTGATGATACCATGCCAACTTTCAACCTTTTCTTAGTTCATTTGAAATCCCTTTGTAACAGACGAGTCTCCGTATGAAATCCTAATACTTCGAAAGAGATTGTTTGTTTTGTACACGAAGTGCATCCAGTTTTTGCCGTAACCCTCTCAACTTTCTTGCACATGCTATGTAGATGAAATGATGATACCATGCCAAATTTCAACCTTTTCAGAGTTCATTTGAAATGCTTTTCAATTTTAGGGTCTTATAGCTCAACATAATCAGTAAATGCATGAAAAATAACAAATGAAGTCGAAAGGGTTGAAAATTGATGATGTGGCTTTGAATGGTGCATTTTGAATACACAAAAGTTAGGTGTTCAAATAAGTTTAAAAATGAAATCCCTTTGTAATGCATTTAGTTTCCGTATGAATCCTGATACTTCGAAAGAGATTGTCCATTTTGTACACGAAGTGCATCCAGTTTTTGCCCTAACCCTCTCAACTTTCTTGCACATGCTATGTGGATGAAATGATTATGCCATGCCAACTTTCAACCTTTTAAGAGTTCATTTGAAATGCTTTTCAATTTTAGGGTCTTATAGCTCAAGATAATCAGTAAATGCATGAAAATAACAAATGAATTTATAAAGTGTTGAAAATTGATGATGTGGCTTTGAATGGTGCATTTTGAACACACAAAAAGTCAGGAGTTCAAATAAGTTTTAAAATGAATTCCCTTTGTAACAGACGAGTTTCCGTATGAAATCCTGATACGTCGACAGAGAGTGTCTGTTTTGTACCCTAAGTGCATCCAGTCTATGCCGTAACTTTCTAGCACATGCTATGTGGATGAAATGATGAGACCATGCCAACTTTCAACCATTGCAGAGTTCATTTGAAATTCTTTTAAATTTTAGGGTCTTATAGCTCAAAGTAATCAGTAAATGCATGAAAATGGTGCATGAAAAATAACAAATAAAATAAATAAGTAATTAGAAACAAAATAATATAAACTTTAATAAAATATGTAAGTAGAAACAAAATAAAATAAACTTTAATTACATAAATAAAATTTATGAAACTAAAATTATCAAAGTATTTTCTCTTCAAAACATTATAAGCAACCTCTAGTATTATTGAAACTAAAATTATATATATAATTGATGCAACTAAAATTATCGAAGTATTTTCTATTCAAAATCATTAAAAGGAAAAAAGAATTTTCATAAAGAACTTTTTTGTTAGAAACTTTAATAGCAAAAAGAATTATCATAAAGTAAATAAGTAATTAGAAACAAAATAAAAAAAATAAGTTTTTTGTTGTAAGTAGAAACAAAAAAAAGCAAAAAAGAAAACAAAAAAAGGCAAAAAATAAAATATATGCCACCTACTGGGCCACCACGGCCTGAATACGACTAGAAACCCATCGATGGGCCAGGATTCAGGCCCGCAGAAGGCCCAATAGGCCCATCAGGCATAGCAATGACAATTAGGCCCGTAAGCCTGCAATGGAGAGGAGCTCGAGAGGGGTGCGGCGGTGGGGCTTATAAACCACTGCGCGCCCATCTCAACTAGCGAGGTGGGACTAAACTTTTGACGCGGCGCAGCAGCACAAGGCCTTTGGTCCCGGTTAGTGGCACCAACCGAGACTAAAGGGGTGCATTGGTACAGGTTCATGGCACTAACCGGTACCAATGCCTCCCCTTTAGTTCCGCTTGATGCCACCAACCGGGACCAAAGCGCCACATAGTTCTTTCAGGAAAAAGGGACATCGTGGGAGTGGAGGGCAAGTCAGACATGTCCGAAGATTATGAAAAGTTTCATGAAATTCCTCCCTTCAAAGTCAAGGCTGACCCAAGCATCCTGATAAATGATGAAGATTATCCATGGTTACAGCGAGCAAAGAAAAACTGAAGACTTTCTCTCCACAACTATTGTGATGATACCATGCCAACTTTCAACCTTTTCTTAGTTCATTTGAAATCCCTTTGTAACAGACGAGTCTCCGTATGAAATCCTGATACTTCGAAAGAGATTGTTTGTTTTGTACACGAAGTGCATCCAGTTTTTGCCGTAACCCTCTCAACTTTCTTCCACATGCTATGTAGATGAAATGATGATACCATGCCAAATTTCAACCTTTTCAGAGTTCATTTGAAATGCTTTTCAATTTTAGGGTCTTATAGCTCAACATAATCAGTAAATGCATGAAAAATAACAAATGAAGTCAGAAAGGGTTGAAAATTGATGATGTGGCTTTGAATGGTGCATTTTGAATACACAAAAAGTTAGGTGTTCAAATAAGTTTAAAAAATGAAATCCCTTTGTAACAGACGAGTTTCCGTATGAATCCTGATACTTCGAAAGAGATTGTCCATTTTGTACACGAAGTGCATCCAGTTTTTGCCCTAACCCTCTCAACTTTCTTGCACATGCTATGTGGATGAAATGATGATGCCATGCCAACTTTCAACCTTTTAAGAGTTCATTTGAAATGCTTTTCAATTTTAGGGTCTTATAGCTCAAGATAATCAAGAATGCATGAAAATAACAAATGAATTTATAAAGTGTTGAAAATTGATGATGTGGCTTTGAATGGTGCATTTTGAACACACAAAAAGTCAGGAGTTCAAATAAGTTTTAAAAAATGAAATCCCTTTGTAACAGACGAGTTTCCGTATGAAATCCTGATACTTTGAAAGAGATTGTCCGTTTTGTACACGAAGTGCATCCAGTTCTTGCCATAACCCTCTCAACTTTCTTGCACATTCTATGTGGATGAAATGATGATACCATGCCAGCTTTCAACCTTTTCAGAGTTCATTTGAAATGCTTTTCAATTTTAGGGTCTTATAGCTCAAAGTAATCAGTAAATGCATGAAAAATGGTGCATGAAAAATAAAAAATAAAATAAATAAGTAATTAGAAATAAAATAATATAAACTTTAATAAAATATGTAAGTAGAAACAAAATAAAATAAACTTTAATTACATAAATAAAATTTATGAAACTAAAATAATCAAAGTACTTTCTCTTCAAAACATTATAAGCAACCTCTAGTATTATTGAAACTAAAATTATATATAAAATTGATGCAACTAAAATTATCGAAGTATTTTCTGTTCAAAATCATTAAAAGCAAAAATAATTTTCATAAAGAACTTTTTTGTCAGAAAGTTCAATAGCAAAAAGAATTATCATAAAGTAAAATAAATCAGTAATTAGAAACAAAATAAAATAAATAAGTTTTTTGTTGTAAGTAGAAACAAAACAAAATAAATAAAGCAAAAAAGAAAACAAAAAAAGGCAAAAGATAAAAAGTATGCCACCTATTGGGCCACCACGGACTGAATACGACTAGAAACCCATCGATGGGCCAGGATTCAGGCCTACAGAAGGCCCAATAGGCCCATCAGGCATAGCAATGACAATTAGGCCCTTAAGCCTGCAATGGAGAGGAGCTCGAGAGGGGTGCGGCAGTGGGGCTTATAAACCACTGCGCGCCCATCTCAACTAGTGAGGTGGGACTAAACTTTCGACGCGGCGCAGCAGCACAAGGCCATTGGTCCCGGTTGGTGGCACCAACCAAGACTAAAGGGGTGCATTGGTACCGGTTCATGGCACTAACCGGTACCAATGCCTCCCCTTTAGTTCCGGTTGGTGCCACCAACCGGGAACAAAGCGCCACTTAGTTCTTTCAGGAAAAAGGGACATCGTGGGAGTGGAGGGCAAGTCAGACATGTCCGAAGATTATGAAAAGTTTCATGAAATTCCTCCCTTAAAAGTCAAGGCTGACCCAAGCATCCTAATAAATGATGAAGATTATCCATGGTTACAGCGCAATAAGGAAAGGACACAAGCGAAGAAAAATTGAAGACTTTCTCTCCACAACTATTATGATTATACCATGCCAACTTTCAACCTTTTCTTAGTTCATTTGAAATCCCTTTGTAACAGACGAGTTTCCGTATGAAATCATGATACTTTGAAATATATTGTCCGTTTTGTACACGAAGTGCATCCAGTTTTTGCCGTAACCCTCTCAACTTTCTTGCACATGCTATGTAGATGAAATGATGATACCATGCCAACTTTCAACCTTTTCAGAGTTCATTTGAAATGCTTTTCAATTTTAGGGTCTTATAGCTCAACATAATCAGTAAATGCATGAAAAATAACAAATGCAGTCAGAAAGGGTTGAAAATTGATGATGTGGCTTTGAATGGTGCATTTTGAATACACAAAAAGTTAGGAGTTCAATAAGTTTTAAAAAATGAAATCCCTTTGTAACAGACGAGTTATCGTATGAATCCTGATACTTCGAAAGAGATTGTCCGTTTTGTACACGAAGTGCATCCAGTTTTTGCCCTAACCCTCTCAACTTTCTTGCACATGCTATGTGGATGAAATGATGATACCATGCCAACTTTCAACATTTTCAGAGTTCATTTGAAATGCTTTTCAATTTTAGGGTCTGATAGCTCAAGATAATCAGTAAATGCATGAAAAATAACTAATGAATTCATAAAGGGTTGAAAATTGATGATGTGGCTTTGAATGGTGCATTTTGAACACACAAAAAGTCAGGAGTTCAAATAAGTTTAAAAAAATGAAATCCCTTTGTAACAGACGAGTTTTCGTATGAAATCCTGATACTTCGAAAGAGATTGTCCGTTTTGTACACGAAGTGCATCCAGTTTTTGCCGTAACCCTCTCAATTTTCTTGCACATGCTATGTGGATGAAATGATGATACCATGTTAACTTTCAACCTTTTCAGAGTTCATTTGAAATGCTTTTCAATTTTAGGGTCTTATAGCTCAAAGTAATCAGTAAATGCATGAAAAATAACAAATAAAATAAATAAGTAATTAGAAACAAAATAATATAAACATTAATAAAATATGTAAGTAGAAACAAAATAAAATAAACTTTAGTAACATAAATAAAATTTATGAAACTAAGATTATCAAAGTATTTTCCCTTCAAAACATTATAAGCAACCTCTAGTATTATTGAAACTAAAATTATATATATAATTGATGCAACTAAAATTATCGAAGTATTTTCTATTCAAAATCATTAAAAGCAAAAAGAATTTTTATAAAGAACTTTTTTTGTTAGAAACTTCAATAGCAAAAAGAATTATCATAAAGTAAAATAAATAAGTAATTAGAAACAAAATAAAATAAATAAGTTTTTTGTTGTAAGTAGAAAGAAAACAAAATAAATAAAGCAAAAAATAAAACAAAAAAGGCAAAAAATAAAAAATATGCCACCTACTGGGCCACCACGGCCGGAATACGACTAGAAACCCATAGATGGGCCAGGATTCAGGCCCGCAGAAGGCCCAATAGGCCCATCGGGCATAGCAATGACAATTAGGCCAGTAAGCCTGCAATGGAGAGGAGCTCGAGAGGGGTGCGGCAGTGGGTCTTATAAACCACTGCGCACCCATCTCAACTAGCGAGGCGGGACTAAAGTTTCGACGCGGCGCAGCAGCACAAGGCCTTTGGTCCCGGTTGGTGGCACCAACCGAGACTAAAGGGGTGCATTGGTACCGGTTCATGGCACTAACCGGTACCAATGCCTCCCCTTTAGTTCCGGTTGGTGCCACCAACCGGCACCAAAGGACGCCGCTTCCCGCCCTTTGGGCTGCTGAAAAGAGGCCTTTGGTACCGGTTGGTGGCACCAACCGGGACTAAAGGTGGCATTGGTCCCGGTTGGTGCTACGAACCAGTACCAATGCTTCGTCTATATAACTAGCACTTGTGAAGTTTTTCATTCAGTTTGTCTTCCCCGCCCGACGCCGCCGCCTGGCTGCCCCTCTGCGCCTCACCATCGCCGTCGTTACCCCTGCCTCCGACGGTGTCCCGCGCTGCCCAGACGTCGTCGCCGCCCCGCGCCCCCCTGCCTCCTCGTCGCCTGTCGTCGCGCCCCTCACCGTTGCCGCCGCCGCCCCCTGCCTCCTCGTCGCCCGTCGCCGCGCCCCTCACCATCACCGTCGTCGCGCCCCTCACCGTCGCCCCCATGCCCTACCTCCTCGTCGATCGCCGCCCCGTTGCGCATAGTGAGCTCATATGAATTTTCCTAATTTAGATGTGTAGTTAATTTAGATGTGTAGTTTAGATGTGTAGTTGATTAATTGAGTTGTTTTAATTCGTTCGTAAATGAATATGCAAAACTTAGAATTTTTTCTGTTCATAGATTTTTTTTGGTGATATTATTATTGAATATGCAAATGTTTGTGTGTTCTATAGTTAATTAATTGAGCTGTTGTAATTTTGTTCATAGGATATGATACTATTTCTTTTAAGGGGGGATCTTGGTGCGCCTAGACCAGGGGTGTGGGGCCTTTCCCCTCTACCCACGTTCATGTGGGTCCCCTCATGCAGGTGCCCCCCACTCAAGAACCTTCCCGGTACAATACCAAAAAAACATTTTTCGGAACCCTGAATATGACTTTTCGATACATCTCCGTCGTATCTATAATTTTGATTGTTTCATGCCAATATTCTACAACTTTAGCGTACTTTTGGGAACAATTTATATGATTTATTGGACTAACATATTGATCCAATGCCCAGTGTTAGTTCCTGTTTGTTGCATGTTTTTTGTTTCGTAGAATACCCATATCAAACAAAGTCCAAACGCGATAAAAATTTACGGAGAATTATTTTGGAATATATGTGATTTTGGAAAGGTGGAATCAATGCAAATGGAGGCCCACGGCCTCCACTAACCACCAGGGCGAGCCTCCCCCCTGGCACGCAGTGGTGCCTAGTGGGCACCCCGTAAGTCGGTTGGGGCTCTTCTTCGGGCGCAAGGAAGCTTATATACAGAAAAAATATTGAGTTGTAAGTAAATAGAAGTGTGATGATCATCATTATTCATTATTAGAGCATGACCCAGTGAGGAAAGGATGATGGAGACTATGATTCCCCACAAGCCTGGATGAGACTCCGGACAAAACGAAAAAAAGGAAAAAAAGAAAAAAGTGAGGCCAAAAGGATCCCAAGGAAAAAAGGAAAAAGAAAGAAAAGAAAAAAATGAGAGAAAAAGAGAGAAGGGACGTGCTAATTCCACACTCGTGCTTCAGAGTAGCACCATGTTTTTCATATAGAGAGTCTCCTATGTTGTCACTTACATATACTAGTGAGAATTTTTCATTATAGAGTTAGATGCACACCCACTTAGTTTCCATATTGAGGTTTCACACACTTATAGCTCTTAGTGCATCCATTGCATGGAAATCCCTACTTCTCGCATGATATCAATTGATGGGCATCTCCATAGTCCGTTGATTAGCCGCGTCGATGTAAGACTTTCTTACTTTTTTGTCTTTTCTATGTTTACCCCTATCATCATACTCTATTCCAACCATAGTGTTATGTCCATGGCTTGCGCTATGTATTGCGTGGGGGTTGAAAAAGCTGAAGCGCGTTAAGAAGTATGAACCAATTGCTCGGATTGCATTGTCATCGGGGGTTGTGCATGATAAATACTTTGTGTTAAGAAGATGGAGCATGACAAGACTATATGATTTTGTGGGGATAACACTCTTTAGCATTGATATTTTGAAAGACGTGATTGTTTGTTGGGATGCCTGAGTATTGATGTCTTTATGTCAAATTATAGACTATTGCTTTGAATCACTCGTATCTTAATATTCATGCCATGATTAGATATATGATCAAGATTATGCTAGGTAGCATTCCACATCAAAAATTATTATTTTTATCATTTACCTACTCGAGAACGAGCAGGAATTAAGCTTGGGGATGTTGATATGTCTCCATAGTATCTATAGTTTTTTATTGTTTCGTGCCAATATTCTACAACTTTCACATACTTTTGGCAACAATTTATATGATTTATTGGACTAACATATTGATCCAGTGCCCAGTGTCAGTTCGTGTTTGTTGCATGTTTTTTGTTTCGTAGAATACCCATAGAAAACAAAGTCCAAACTCGATAAAAATTACGGAGAATTATTTTGGAATATATGTGATGTTTGGGAGGTGGAATCAAGGCAAACGGAGGCCCACAACCTCCACTAACCACCAGGGCGCGCCTACCCCCCTAGCGCATGGTGGTGCCTAGTGGGCACCACGTAAGTCGGTTGGGGCTCTTCTTCGGGCACAAGGAAGCTTATATCTAGAAAAAAATTGTGTTAAAATTTCAGCGCAATCGGAGTTATGGATCTCTGGATATTTAAGAAATGGTGAAAGGCCAGAAAACAGGAACGCGAAATAGAAGATAACAGAGAGGGAGATCCAATCTCGGAGGGGCTCCTGCCCCTCCACCACCATGGAGGCCATGGACTAGACACGACACTATCCACCCATCTAGGGGGAGGTCAATGAAGAATAAGAAGGAGGGGGGCTCTCTCCCCTCTCTCCCGGTGCCGCCTGGGCAAGGATCGTGACGGTGATCTGCATCAACAACCTTGCTACCGTCAACACCAACTTTCTCCCCCTCTATGCAGCGGTGTAACCTCTCTATTCCCGCTGCAATTCTCTACTTAAACATGGTGCTCAACACTATATATTATTTCCCAATGATATGTGGTTATCCTATGATTTCTACATCTGTGGCCTTAAGCATCACGAATAGCTCGGGGATCATCTTTTCCATCCCTTGCATGTTATAGTTCATCACGAAGTCCTTGTAGCTTGGTGGCAGTGACTGGAGAACTTTGTCAACCGCTACTTCATCTAGAAGATTAACTCCCAACTAATTCAAGCAATTGTAGTACCCAGACATTTTGAGTACATGCTCACTAACGAAGCTGTTCTTCTCCATCTTGCAGCTAAAGAACTTGTCAGAGGTGTCATACCTCCCAATCCGGGCATGAGCCTGAAATACCAATTTCAGCTGCTGGAACATCTCATATGCTCAGTGGTGCTCAAAACGTCTTTGGAGCCCCGGTTCTAAGCCGTAAAGCATGGCGCACTGAACTATCGTGTAGTCATCACTTCTAGTCTGCCAGACATTGCGTCTAGATTGCGTGAGCAGGTGGCACACATAGTGGTACTTTGAGGACATAAGCCTTCTGTGCATCCGTTAGGATAATCCTCAAATTACGGACCCAGTCCGCATAGTTGCTTCCATCATCTTTCAACTTAGCTTTCTCTAGGAATGCATGAAAATTCAGGGGAGCTATAGCGACCATTGATCTACAATATAATTTGTAAAGACAATGATACTATGTTCATGATAATTGGTTCAGTTAATCAAATTACTAGTGAACTCCACTTAAATCAACATTCCCCAAGTTGTCTAAGTGTTTACACGATCCATATCAACCAACCCATGTCCGATCATCACGTGAGATGGGGTGGTCATCAACGGTGAACATCTCCATGTTGATCATATCTACTATATGACTCGTGTTCGACCTTTCGGTCCTCCGTGTTTTGATGCCATGTCTGTACATGCTAGGCTCGTCAAGTTTAACCCAACTATTCCACATGTGTAAAACTGGCTTACACCCGTTGTATGTGAACGTAGAGTCTATCACACCCGATCATCATGTGGTGCTTCAAAACGATGAACTTTTGCAACGGTGCATACTTAGGGAGAACACATTTATCTTGAAATTAAGTGAAGGGGTCATCTTATAATGCTACCCTCGTCCTAAGAAAAATAAGAAGCATAAAAGATAAACATCACATTCAATCAAAATATGTGACATGACATGGCCATTATCATCTTGTGCTTTTGATCTCCATATCCAAAGCACCGGCATGATCTCCATCGTCACCGGCATGACACCATGATCTCCATCATCGTGTCATCACGTGGTTGTCTCGCCAGCTATTGCTTCTACAACTATTGCTAACGCATAGAGCGATAAAGTAAAGCAATTACATGGCATTTAATAATTCACACGCAGGTCATACAATAAATTAAAGACAACCCTATGGCTCCTACCAGTTGTCGTACTCATCGACATGCAAGTCATGAACCTATTACAAAACATGATCATCCCATACATCAACACATATCACATCACGTTTTGGCCACAGCACATCACAACATGCCCTGCAAAAACAAGTTAAATGTCCTCTACTTTGTTGTTGCAATTTTTACGTGTCTGCTAGGGCAAACTATAAGAACCATTCTTATCTACGCAAAACCACAAAAGTGATATACAAGTTTCCTTTTAACCTTCTACAAGGACCGCCTTTGTCAAATCAGATTCAACTAAAATAGGAGAGACAGACCCCGCAAATCCACTTTTACGCAATACAAGTTGAATGTCAGTCAGTGGAACCGGTCTCTTGTGCGTGGACAAGTAAGGTTGGTCTGAGCCGCTTCATCCAAATAAGACAAAGGAAGTAAGCAATTTGAACATCAACGCCCACAACATCTTTGTGTTCTACTCGTGCATATACATCTACGCATAGAACTAGCTCATGATGCCACTGATGGGGAATGAAGCATGAAAATCAAAAAAAATCTAAGAAACACCCAAGATCCAATCTAGGAGATGCATAGCTACGAGAGGAGAGTGTGTCTACATACTATTGTAGACCGAAAAGCGTTAGCGTCATAATGCGGTTGATGTATTCGTCCTCTTCACGATCCAATCTGATCTAGTGCCGAACGGAGGGCACCTCCGAGATCAGCACACGTTTAGCTCGATGGCGTCCTCTACTTCTTGATCTAGCAAGTGATGGAGAGGAGGTAGATGAGATCTGAACCAACACGACGGCATGGTGGTGGTGGTGGCAGCGGAATTCCGGCAGGGCTTCGTCAAGCACTGCGCGAGGTGGAGGAGGTGTAACGGGAGGGAGACGGGCAAGGGTGGAAGGATGGCTGCCCCCAACTCCTACCCACCTTTATAGAGGTGTGGAGGGGGTTGGTGGCTTGCCCTCCAAGCCCCTAGGGTCGTTGTCCAAGGGGGGAGGAAGGAAATCCCTCCTTTCCTTCCCCACCGATCGCAATCCCCGTTCAAAGGGATCCTGATCTTATCCCTTCGGGATATGATACTATTTCTTTTAAGGGGGGATCTTGGTGCGCCTAGACAAGGGGTGTGGGGCCTTTCCCCACTACCCACATTCATGTGGGCCCCCTCATGCAGGTGGGCCCCACTCTGAAACCTTCTAGAACCTTCCTAGTACAAGATCGAAAAACCCGAACATTTTCTGGAACCCTGATATGACTTTCCATATATAAACCTTTACCGTCGGACCATTCCGGAGCTCCTCGTGATGTCCCGGATCCCATCCAGGACTCCGAACAACCTTCGGTCTTTCCACTATTAATATCCCAATATACGTTAAGCGTGTGACCCTACGGGTTCGAGAATCATGTAGACATGACCGAGACTCCTCTGTGATCAATAATCAATAGAGGGACCTGGATGCTCATATTGATACCACTACTGGAAACAGGGAATTTGCCATCAGCCAGCTCTTTACCATCTGCCAGCTGATGGCAAAGAACGTCTTTGCCATCTGCTTATAAAAAACAGATGGCAAAGAACTGACAGACGGCAAAGAACATGGTTGCCATCAACCAATTCTTTGCCATCTCGCTAGTGGATGGCAAATAATCTTTGCCATCCGCCAGCAGATGGCAAAGAGGTTGGCAAATCTGTGGCCGTCAAGAGTGTAACGGCATACCAGCCCACCTCTTTGCCATCTCGCCAAACAGACGGCAAAGATTCTTTGCCATCTGCTGGCAGATGGCAAAGAGATGGGGTTATTTTTTTCCAGGTAAAAAAACTATGGGGTTATCCCCTCCCTCTCTCCCCACCCATCCACAACCCCAATCCACAGCCCCACGTATGCCCCTCGCTCCTTCCTTCCTCACCCGGCGCCGCTCCCTCCCACCTCCTCCTCCTCCTTCTGCGCCCTAGGAGCCCCGCCGCCGCCCTGCTGCTACTCCTCCACCGGCCAGCCCTGCTGCGTCGCGAGCCCCTCCCTCCTCTTCACGTTCCGGTGGTCGATAGTCGGGGTCAACAAGGAGATGCATGCGGCGGCGGCCATGGACGACTCCATGAGCGGGACCACCGCCGTCGTGGCGCCTACGGCCGGCGGCGCACTCCACGGGGCTCGGGATGTCCGCGGCGGCGCGGGCTGTGGACCGAGAGGCGGGGCCCTTGATGCGTTCCGCTCAAGGGCTGGTCGGGCTGGCGCGGGATCTGAGCCACTGTTCATGGATTTCTCGCAGCTTGCACTACACCCTGCTCCCCGCCGTCGCCGCCCACTCCCTGCTGCCGCAGCCGGTGATTCCCCACGGTGAGGCAACTCCCTCCCCCTTCTCGCCTCCCGCCCCCCCTCCCCCTCATCCTTTCTCGAACCTGACAACCAAACTGGTCTCCCATATCGGAACACATCAGCAGAGGCATGTTCTTCTTCAGAAGGCCAGACGCCTAGCGTTCGTCTTCAAGAGACCATGTCAATTTGACGTGCAACTACAATCTAGTGAGTTTCTCTGCCCCGAGTCACGACGACCTCCTTATGTGTGGATGTCAAAAGATGTGTGTTGTTTCTGCAACAGCACAATGGCTGGTGAGGCTACTCTCTTTGAAAAATCCTTCAACATTATGTTTCTTCGTCTGTGATTTAGTGCACTGTATGTGGTTGTTCTTTGCTTAGAAAACATTATCGTCAGATCTGTTGGTATATGATGACTGGAAGTAATTTCAGTTTTAGATGAATTTTGTTCATATGATGTGGTGTGTCCAGGCTCTTTTTCTTTCTTTCAAAGATATGATGTCGTGATTTAGTAGCTTGGAGCCCTGGCACTTTAATTCAAAACTGATGTGGATACCTAAAATGATAAAAGAGCAGGAAATGGTGGCTAGCAAACATACCTTTTTTATAAAATTGATGAGCTGAATATCCATGTAATTCTTTGTCTATAACTAATTTGTCTGCTAGATTTCTGTGAAGTTGTTAGACTGTAGTTTGATGGTTATGTATTAGGTAATGCTTTGTCTATAACTAATTTGGCTGCTAGATTTATTGAAGTTGTTAGACCGTATTTTGGTGGTTATATATGAGAGCTAAAGAACAATATCTCATCGAACAATAAAGAACAATATGTTCTTTTTCTCTTAACAGAGCTTCTCTAAGCTTTTCTAATATGTTATCCTAGTTTATTCCTAGTAGCTCCCAGCCAACGTAGTGTGTGAACAAGTACTGAATGTTTTGTTTAGGCTTGGTTCTTATGTGATTTTTTCTTCAGAAAACTACACCGTGGGCGTTCATCTTCAAGTGATTATCCATCTAACATGCTTGTTGTGACCACTTCGGTGAGTTTCTCCACCCCATGTACCGAGGCCCTCATTATGTGTGGATGTCATGAATGTATACAATCCCTTTTCACACTTTGGATTTTCCTTAAACACATCTCATGTATGTTGATTGCTGAAGTAGATTACTTTAGTATTGCAAGTGTTTTCACCTACATGTGACATCTGAACTAGCAGTTTTGTGTAGTACAGTCTCTATTTTAAAGCTTTGAAATTTCCATTCTAGCCATCAAAGCCTGTTCACCCTGCGATTTAACTAGTAGATATTTCTCATGGTAATCATAGTCCAATTATCTAATAGCAATGCCTAACTCAAATCGGCCAATACAATCATTGATTATTTTTGCATATCTTTCGCTATCTTTCAGAGGATTGGCTACTACATACGATTTGTGGAACTCCCAATTATGTTGCTCCCGAGGTTCTTAATTTGCATCCATGCCTTGAATTAGCTATGTACTTATTTTCACCCAAGTGAATATTTTGTTCAATTTTTCAGTAGTTTCTTCGATGTACAAGTTAAAAATAACAAGGGTTTTGATGGTGCCAAGGCGGATCCGTGGTCCCTCGGTAAATACCATGGTCTTCCTCACGCGGTTGCCAACCGGCGGCGAGGAAGAGAACATTGACATTCAAATCGCTCCCATCATGAGGTTTGAGGAGGTTGCCGTCACCACTGACGAAGAGGTCGAGGACCTCCTCGATATGTAAGTCGTCATTATTTCGTTGATCTCACCCAATCGGATCCTCCTCACAAGATCTTTATGTTTTCATGCATGTGCCATAATAAAACAAAGAACATATTGGCATATCACACCGCCTTATGACTGTAGCAGCGTAAAAATGCGTTGACAAAATTTTAAAAGCTTGGTTTCATAACCAAACATGCAAATAGTTCATCTTTTGATCATCTCATGAAACAGAGAGTATTTTAATAAGCCATAAAGTACTAATTGCTTTCCTATGCAGAGAAGTATGAATATGGGGCTTCAAACCTTCAGTTGTACTGTCATTATCTCGGATCACATGATGTTGGTTGCTGTTATTCTACATACCCTTTTATGGTGCCTGAGGGACACACCTATGGTGGCTCTTTGGATTGTGAATGTCAAAGCCAACAATATCAATAGGCTTGTACAGATTATTCCGAAAAATACAGTGATTGCTATGGGTTGTACATTCAAAATGAAATGTATCTGTTGAAGGGGGTGAGGTATGTCCCATGTTTAGTCATACACATAACCTGTCTTGAACTTCATGGTGGTAATACATTATTTGATGTTATCTCTGCTTATTAATATTCTGAATATTGTATTGGTTCTGGTTATTTCTATTATTAGAAAGTACATATAGCAGTGCCTTTTGGCTATAGCAAGAAGTAAATGAAGTAGCATACCTCTACTGCCTGTATATGATAATATCAAGTCCAAACTGTAATTGCTGCATTCAATACTTTGTTTGTTAAATCCTTTTCAGGTTAGTGAACTGAGATCATACAGTTCAGTCATAAGAATGCATTTTTCCTCGCACAAATTTGTCGCGAATAATCATCAGTTAAATTAGGTTGCTCTTCTGACAAATCAGCAAGAAAGAAAACCCCATGTTTCCCACGGCAGGTGAGAGACGAACAATAACAGGACGGAGGAAAGTAACATATGACAGGAACACAATTTCAGAGTTAATATAATAATCTGAATTAGAAGAAAGATGCTACATCAATCAAACCATAAAAAGCATGCCGCTCAACCCTCTTGGTTTCTTTGGCGGTGGCCGCTGAACATTGTTTTGGTTTTAGAAATGGAACATTTGTGTACCACTAATTTGATCATGTCCTTTAGCCAATGTTAAATGTTGTGAATTTCTGGTTCTAGACCATCCAATAAGAAAGACTTATATTTGGGAACAGAGGGTGTAACATCCCAAATTTTGGAATGTTAATATAATTAATTGAATTGTTTGTTTGTTTGCTTGAGTGAATTAAACTTGAGTGAAATTTGAACCTTTTCAAAAACTTTTGAATGAGAGGGAATAAAATGACTTCCCCTTCTCCGGTAAATTCAAATTCATCCTATTAAAATCAATGAGAGAAGATGACATGACTTCTTCCACTATAAAGAATTTGAACGGAGTTTTGCAAGTTAATTCTTTTAAATATTTGCACTGGCTTCTCTATTTTTCGTCCCGAGAAATACCCCGAAAAATAAATTCTTGCAAGCAAGAAAGAGCGGAGGAAAATGACCCTCCAAAATCAGGGGCATTTTGAAAATATTTGAGCCAAGAAAAACCAAAGTTTTTATTTAAAAATTATTTGCAAAAAGAAATAAATCCTTTAGGGATTTTCTGAAAAACATTTTTTATTTTGGCCGTGGAATAATACTCATCATCTACATTTTATTTTTCTGATAATTTTAGTATATAAAAACTCTTTATTCCGAATTGATTTGATTTCCTTTTTATTGTTTTAGTTTCCTAATTTTAAAAATAGGAATGGAATCTTTTTTATTAGGAAAAACCTGCTGGCCCATTAAGCACTTTCCTATTCTAGCCCAACAAGAGATCATCTCCCTCCTCTTTTCCTCTCACGTTACACAAGCTTTCCATATCCATGGAGACAGGAATCTCCACCTTCCCGATCTCCCTCGTCTTTCCATCCCAGCGCCTCCCGAGACCGCCTATAAAACCCCCTCCCTCTCCTCGTTCCATTTTTCCCATCACCACGCCTCCCTGCCCGTAGCCACCTCGCCACCGTCCTCCTTTTCCTGCCTAGAACGCTCACCAGAGCTCTCCTGGAACCTCCCCATCGCCCAGCGCCACCTCCCCAAGCGCCGACCCCTCCTTCGCCACCCACACCTCGCCGAGCAGCCCTCCACATCGCCGTCTCCTTCCTGCCATCTCTGCCTCACGTCTGAGTAACTCCCTTGTTGTTTTTTTTTTTTCGTTTTCAGATTTATTTCCGTAACAGATTTAGTTCCGTTCTTGTTTAGCTTATAACTTTTGATCTAGAAGTGCAATGATGCTGATTCTTTTTGCGTTAGATCACAATTTTCTTGTAGTTTCCAAAAATATATAATTTGTCTATGTTTGGATTTATAAAATTGAGTTAGATCAGATTTGAATTAAAGCTTGTTTTGCTTATTCCGGGAGTTTAAAAATAGATTTTTATTTGATTCTTTTTCTACTGATCACTAGTGATCATATTTACCAGTGGTAAAAAGTTCAAAATTGTTTGAGTATTTTAGCTTATTGTTTCATGTAAAACAAATTATGTTTTAGTTCTATTCAATAATAGCTACTTCTTTTTCTATAGTTGTTTTTAAATTATTTTATTTTATATTTCAGAAAGTTTATGTTTGGTTTCTATTAGTTAAACAGTAGGTGTTCAACAAGTTTTTATATTTATTTTTATTTTGTTATCGTGAAATCAATTCAAGTTCGCTAATAACTTGCAATGGATTTCTCTACTGTTTTAACTCCCAATTGAAAATACTTTCAAAATAGCTTTATGAAAAAAAATACTTTATATTTTTGTCTTAACTAAATTTATATTTTATTCTCTGTTATTTTAGTGTTTTATTTTCCGTTAGACAAAACTATTTTTGTGAATGTTGTAGAAGAAGACTCCCTAGTTTTATTTGAAGTTCCTTCGGAATTCTTATTCGCCCTCTCTTTTGTTTTGATTGTTAGTGTGAGTGCTTATGTGAATGATATGTTTGTTATATAGATTTCATCAGAGAGTGACGAGTAGTCTATCAAGTTATTTCTTGAGAACGATAATTCTTCTTCGTCAACATCACCAGGCAAGTTCACTTGACCATGCTTTTCTTACCTATGTTTTATTGCATTTAGTGGCACCATTGCAACCACCCCTCAAGTAGTGTTATTGAATCCTTGTAGTTGAGTAGTATGCATGAGGTAGGAACCCATCACCCTGTTACCAAGCCCGGGACGTTATTTGTTTTAATGCTACGCTATAGTAGACGGGGTTTGGTATGAGTGCTCGAGAGCGGTGTGAAGAAGGAGAACTCTACGTCAATGACGACAACTCCATGATGGAATCTGCAAGGACTGCATCTTCAAGACCTCAAGACTTCAAGACTCGAGACAGGATTTTCAATACACACTCTTTGGGTGAAGGACGGTTGTGACGGGCACCCCTGGAGAAACCAGTGGTTGGCGGGATGCATGGAGAAGCGCCATGACATCTTGCGGAAAGCTTCACCCAGACTCAAAGAGACGGAAGAATACTTCACGCCCGGAAGCTTACCTGCAACCGCAAGTCATTATGGGCTCTGGCTTGGTTGACCTTAGTTGTGACTCTGGCTGGGGACGGTACTAGCAGATGTAGAATGACGGTAGGATTGGATGGGTGCAGGACGTGGTCGAGGAACTCTTTGGAAGACCATGTTTGGTCATCTTGTTCTCAAACACCACGAAGTGCGAGAACGTAAAGAGAGGGATCGAATCTTGCGGGTAAAGTGTACAAACCTCTGCAGAGGGTTATAACCTAATCGATTAGCCGTGTCCCGATTACGGACAATTTGAGCATCTGGACCTGGATCTATCTCGAACTCTCAACACCGGATCGATAACTTAACTGTGGGCAACATATGATGAATTTTGGGCTATGAGACATCGGTTGGCGGAACCATGTCATGATAGAAAACTCCTTAGTACAGACTTCATTTATTCCTTTGATGTAGGGAAAATAAAATCAGCTTTTACGCAAACAAAACTCGAGATCAGAGCCATAAAGCCATATTGCATATAGTATAGTTTTATCATCTGTTTATTCATGTTGTGATCTTGCCGGTACATTCAATGTCTTGACCTACACGGCTGCAACGTATCATGTTGCAGATATTTCCTCGACGAGTAAGAGTTACGGTGCAGGGTTACGGTCTACACTCAACCTGCCGATGGCGTTGATGGGACTCCACACCCGCTTGATTTGTTTCCACGAGTATTATGAGGTATATATCAGTTTTACGTTATTTATGCATGTGATTGCACTTTGATATATACATTGATGTACTGTGTGCCAAAGATACTGATCCGTGGATGGCATAAAGAATACGTAGGCTTGACCGTCTGAGGTCGGGTCGCTACAGAGATGGTATCAGAGCACATGTTGACTGTAGGACGTGACCCTAGAAATCGGAAAGCCCTTGGATAGGATATCTCAAAAACTTTATTTTCAAAAAGGCTCTTACTCCTCATCTTTTCTGATTTTATCAAATAGACACTCTCACCTCAAATAGTTAGAATATACACCTTTCCCTTTTGACCACACGGAAGATCAATCAAGTCGCTCCAAGAATTAAAGATATCGGACAACCGATGGCCATTTCAGAGTAAAGAGGATTTCACCATGCGTTGGAAGAATTGCAGCTGCAACAATTAAAGACTCAAGACTTGAAGAATTTGAAGTTCCTGAAGAATTATTTGACCTTTAGAGACCAAACCTGTTATACACCTACGTTAGATGCATGACGATTTGTGAGCTGTCATTTGTTTGATGTTTTCCGACAGCCACAAAGTAAAACTTGTTTCTTCAAAAACTATCGTTTGTATTGTGTGTATCCCTCCCCACCTCTCTCTCATCTCACCCTAAACGCTTGAACCCCATAGATGATGAATGAAGTTGGACTAATATTCTCTGGATCAAGACTCGGTAGGAGGCGAGCTATGGATTCGAACATGGAGAATCACTTCGGAACAATTTGGTTTCAAGGAAGTATGAGGTCCAATACGCTCTTCAAGATTTTTACGTAAAGTGCTGCAACCTCGGTGGAGAATGCATCAATCCATACAAGGATTTAAAGGAGCAAGAACTTGGGAGGAATTCAAGAAGACCCTGATGAGATCACGTCTTATCCGGAAGCACAATGATACACCAAGAAATAAACCTTGTGCCTGCAAGATTTGCGGAGAAATAGGACACACCCAGGAGGAACACAAGGATGGATGCCCTCATTGTGAGGAAAATCACTCAGCCGAAGAATGCCCGATTGGGCAGGTTACTTGTTTCCTGTGTGAAGGAAATACACACTACCCTGCTCAATGTCAGATTTACCCCAAGGTACAAGAAGTTATGAAGCGTGAGAAAGAAGCCCGCAGGAAAAATTTAGAAGAACTTGTGATGAAGGAAGTTATTGAAGACCACGATGGTGAAGGCCTAAACAGATTTTTTCGCACAAGCCTGCTATTCATGTGGAGAAGAAGGACATTTTTCAGAGTATTGCATGAAGGAAAGCCAAGAGTATCTCGGAGACTTCCCGGCAATGATGAACTTTGACCCTCGTGAAATAGAAGCTCTGATCATTACGGAGAAATCCAGAAGAGAAGACGAAGGCATCTTCGTAACAACCCAATTTCTGCAGAGAAGGACCTGAGTCATATCACTTGTTACAGGTGCAAGGATTTAGGTCATTACGCTAGTAAATGTCAAGAGAAGAAGCCAAGAGCCCAAAGAGAAGACACCATCTCCAAGAAGCCCAAAGACTTATCGAAAGTTATTTGTTTTCGCTGCAAGGAAGCAGGACATAATGATACCAAATGTCCCGACAATATGAAAGTCGGAGCTGAGTAGTTGGAACTTTGATATTGGTAGTAAGAAGCAATTTCATTTTTATGAGTTCGATGAGTTGAGTTATGTAATGGGTGCTCAGAGATTGTAATGAATGCATGAATCAATAAAGTTAAGGTGTGATGATTTCATATGTTGAATTTTATGAGTTGTTACTCCATGAACAAAGAGTTTTGACCATTTTCAAGGATATGAGAAAAATATGGTCTATGGAAGAATTTGTGCATTTAAGGGTGGTAGTACCTGTGAGGACACTTGACCCATGGAAATGATAATGATATTCCACGGAGTGAAGTTTGGACAAAATAAGTTGGAGTTTTGTTTTGATATGATGGTATGAAGAAAGCAGTACTACTGGATTTAAGGAGGTGTAACATGAGAGTTACTCCAAGGATGAGTTAAAGCTGCACCAGTGTTGAAGTGGGCCATAACCCACAGGCCCAGGATTTTGATAAGGAACAGATGTAACCTTGATAAAGGAATAAATTTGGAAGAATCAGTGATCCAATCAGCATACGTTCCATAGGAGGTTACGCAAAAACCTAAGAGTGGTGAAGTAACGATAGATGTTTTGTTTGGCTTGCAGAAACCATGGATTTACTCAAAACCAGTTCGTCAACAAGAGAAATTCTGCAATGCTTGTGAGTATGCCCAAGTGTTAGAATACGTGATTCGATATTTACATATGTGGTAATGATTCAAGTACGGGATGGATTGGCCCCCATACCGGAGACTTCTATCATGAACTATCATATGTTGATGGAAAATCGAGAGCCTTGAAAACCTTAGAAGAGTGTCGACGCGATAAGCCATAAAACCATAAAATGGTAGGACGATGGAACCCCATTACAGGCAACCGTTGCCAAACGTAGGTTATACGGTGAAGTTCAACCCAGACCCGTTTTCTGCAGGAGAAACCATTAATGGTACACCACCATGAGTGTTTCGATAGTTGACTAGAATGGACACAGACCTATCAGCTAAGAAGATCCAGCCTCGGATGAACTTCAACTTTGATAAACCGACCCAAGATTTTGAGGAAAACTCTATGCTTCTGACAGAAGAGTTTAATGAAGGAGCTGTTGTAAGATATGTGAAGAGACATACATTGTCAGCCCTCCAGAGGAAATATCCGAGTTTCTTGGAACCATGACCTTGTTTTTAAGTGTGGTAGCACCCCTGACCTTTCTGACCAAGACATTTGCTAGAAGACCCCAACCCCTAACCTTTTCTTGTTAGCCTCTTGAATCTAGAGGACGAGATTCATTTTAAGTGTGGTAGGTTTGTAACATCCCAAATTTTGGAATGTTAATATAATTAATTGAATTGTTTGTTTGTTTGCTTGAGTGAATTAAACTTGAGTGAAATTTGAACCTTTTCAAAACTTTTTGAATGAGAGGGAATAAAATGACTTTCCCTTCTCCGGTAAATTCAAATTCATCCTATTAAAATCAATGAGAGAAGATGACATGACTTCTTCAACTATAAAGAATTTGACCGAGTTTTGCAATTTAATTCTTTCAAATATTTGCACTTGCTTCTCTATTTTTCTTCCCGAGAAATACCCCGAAAAATAAATTCTTGCAAGCAAGAAAGAGCGGAGGAAAATGACCCTCCAAAATCAGGGGCATTTTTGAAAATATTTGAGCCAAGAAAAACCAAAGTTTTTATTTAAAAATTATTTGCAAAAAGAAATAAATCCTTTAGGGATTTTCTGAAAAACATTTTTTATTTTGGCCGTGGAATAATACTCATCATCTACATTTTATTTTTCTGATAATTTTAGTATATAAAAACTCTTTATTCCGAATTGATTTGATTTCCTTTTTATTGTTTTAGTTTCCTAATTTTAAAAATAGGAATGGAATCGTTTTATTAGGAAAAACCTGCTGGCCCATTAAGCACTTTCCTATTCTAGCCCAACAAGAGATCATCTCCTCCTCTGTTTCCTCTCACGTTACACAAGTTTTCCATATCCATGGAGACAGGAATCTCCACCTTCCCGATCTCCCTCGTCTTTCCATCCCAGCGCCTCCCGAGACCGCCTATAAAACCCCCTCCTCTCCTCGTTCCATTTTTCCCATCACCACGCCCCCTCCCTGCCCGTAGCCACCTCGCCACCGTCCTCCTTTTCCTGCCTAGAAACGCTCACCAGGAGCTCTCCTGGAACCTCCCCATCGCCCAGCGCCACCTCCCCAAGCGCCGACCCCCTCCTTCGCCACCCACACCCTCGCCGGAGCAGCCCTCCACATCGCCGTCTCCTTCCTGCCATCTCTGCCTCACGTACAGGTAACTCCCTTGTTGTTTTTTTTTTCGTTTTCAGATTTATTTCCGTAACAGATTTAGTTCCGTTCTTGTTTAGCTTATAACTTTTGATCTAGAAGTGCAATGATGCTGATTCTTTTTGCGTTAGATCACAATTTTCTTGTAGTTTCCAAAAATATATAATTTGTCTATGTTTGGATTTATAAAAATTGAGTTAGATCAGATTTGAATTAAAGCTTGTTTTGCTTATTCGGGAGTTTAAAATAGATTTTTATTTGATTCTTTTTTCTACTGATCACTAGTGATCATATTTACCAGTGGTAAAAGTTAAAAATTGTTTGAGTATTTTAGCTTATTGTTTCATGTAAAACAAATTATGTTTTAGTTCTATTCGAATAATAGCTACTTCTTTTTCTATAGTTGTTTTTAAATTATTTTATTTTATATTTCAGAAAGTTTATGTTTGGTTTCTATTAGTTAAACAGTAGGTGTTCAACAAGTTTTTATATTTATTTTTATTTTGTTATCGTGAAATCAATTCAAGTTCGCTAATAACTTGCAATGGATTTCTCTACTGTTTTAACTCCCAATTGAAAATACTTTCAAAATAGCTTTATGAAAAAATACTTTATATTTTTGTCTTAACTAAATTTATATTTTATTCTCTGTTATTTTAGTGTTTTATTTTCCGTTATACAAAACTATTTTTGTGAATGTTGTAGAAGAAGACTCCCTAGATTTATTTGAAGTTACTTCGTATTCTTATTCGCCCTCTCTTTTGTTTTGATTGTTAGTGTGAGTGCTTATGTGAATGATATGTTTGTTATATAGATTTCATCGTAGAGTGACGAGTAGTCTATCAAGTTATTTCTTGAGAACGATAATTCTTCTTCGTCAACATCACCGAGCAAGTTCACTTGACCATGCTTTTCTTACCTATGTTTTATTGCATTTAGTGGCACCATTGCAACCACCCCTCAGTAGTGTTATTGAATCCTTGTAGTTGAGTAGTATGCATGAGGTAGGAACCCATCACCCTGTTACCAAGCCGGGACGTTATTTGTTTTAAAGCTACGCTTATAGTAGACGGGTTTGGTATGAGTGCTCGAGCGGTGTGAAGAAGGAGAACTCTACGTCAATGACGACAACTCCATGATGGAATCTGCAAGGACTGCATCTTCAAGACCTCAAGACTTCAAGACTCGAGACAGGATTTTCAATACACACTCTTTGGGTGAAGGGACGGTTGACGGGCACCCTGGAGAAACCAGTGGTTGGCGGGATGCATGGAGAAGCGCCATGACATCTTGCGGAAAGCTTCACCCAGACTCAAAGAGACGGAAGAATACTTCACGCCCGGAAGCTTACCTCGTGCAACCGCAAGTCATTATGGGCTCGGCTTGGTTGACCTTAGTTGTGACTCTGGCTGGGGCGGTACTAGCAGATGTAGAATGACGGTAGGATTGGATGGGTACCGGACGGTGGTCGAGGAACTCTTTGGAAGACCATGTTTGGTCATCTTGTTCTCAAACACCACGAAGTGCGAGAACGTAAAGAGAGGGATCGAATCTTGCGGGTAAAGTGTACAAACCTCTGCAGAGGGTTATAACCTAATCGATTAGCCGTGTCCCGATTACGGACAATTTGAGCCTCTGGACCTGGATCTATCTCGGAACTCTCAACACCGGACTGATAACTTAACTGTGGGCAACATATGATGAATTTTGGGCTATGAGACATCGGTTGGCGGAACCATGTCATGATAGAAAACTCCTTAGTACAGACTTCATTTATTCCTTTGATGTAGGGAAAATAAAATCAGCTTTTACGCAAACAAAACTCGACATCTGAGCCATAAAGCCATATTGCATATAGTATAGTTTTATCATCTGTTTATTCATGTTGTGATCTTGCCGGTACATTCAATGTAACTTGACCTACACGGCTGCAACGTATCATGTTGCAGATATTTCCTCGACGAGTAAGAGTTACTGATGCGAGGTTACGGTCTACACTCAACTTTGCCGATGGCGTTGATGGGACTCCACACCCGCTTGATTTGTTTCCGCTGAGTATTATGAGGTATATATCAGTTTTACGTTATTTATGCATGTGATTGCACTTTGATATATACATTGATGTACTGTGTGTGCCAGCATACTGATCCAGGGATGGCACAGTAACACAGAGGCTTGACCGTCTGAGGTCGGGTCGCTACAGAGGGAGTAGTATTATATGTCTTATCTCTCCAGTACTTGCAAGCATTTTGACGTTCAGGGCTTTCGGTTCCCTTTTAGATACGTGAAAGGCAACCCATGCAACAAATTTCACTAGAAAAAATTACAGTCTCCTGACAAAGTTACAGATGCTTTGTTTAACTTGATGATCCATAAACAAGATATAAATCACAGCCCACTAGAATTCAACTTTTTTTTGCCTGCTGCTTATTCTCCATGGCATTTTTATGGTTGCATTAGCATGTTCAGAACTGGTTTGACCATCTCATTTATGGTTATATGCCATATGTGTATGATTGGTGTGCCCAGAAATCACATGCATGATAGTATAACACAAATCCATTTGAACTAAGACTGGGTGTACCTGTGGCTGGGGCGATCGGGTTAGGGTATAAATAAATATGTTTCTTTTCTTTCCTTGTGCTGTTTTTTCCTTATCATCTTGCTATGTTTGTCCAGCTAGAGAATCACGAGGTTTTTCATGTCCAACGGAATGTAGGCCTTTTTAAATACATGTTACTTGAGCAATCGCGTTTGAGATCGACACGGCTTTACTCATGTGTTGGGTTGCCAGTTTTGAGCCACTTAATTTACGGGTTGCATTTGTTGCCACTGTTGTTTAATACAAATTATATTATCTGGCGGGCTAGATTTTGATTTGTGTTTGTATCACAGGCTGCAAACAATTTTGTAGTTGCGATGGCGGCGGCTTCATTTTGTGCTTTGAGGGGCACCTACTACAAATACAACCTTTTGGATCAGGTATGTATCATATGGCTGCTTGTCTCCCAGCACACATGAACTATAGCCTTAATCCTGTGTAGTAACCTGTTATGTCCCATTTTGGTATTTGTCGTCGTCCTCGCACCATCGCTGGCGTGACGCCGGAGACATTTTGAGGTCGAGCAGTCTGTGCCTTCGTTCTCTTCCCTCGGCGTGTGGAGCTGAGGATACGGACGAGGAGACCAAGTAATCTGTGGCATCTTCATCGTCGTCCTCTTGGTGCACGACGTCCTCTTGGTGCGCGATGCTGGAGAGACGGACAAGGAGGCCAAGAGCTGGAAGTGAGGCTATATATGCAGTGCTTTGTTTCATGGGGAACTATCTTAGTGTGCCGATATCTGTTGTAGTGGTTTGTATTGATAATTCCATGCTAAATTTCTACTCAAGACCAAATGAAACTTGCTACTATTGGTAACATGTGTTGGATACATATGTGTTCATGACTATTGGTAATATGTGTTGAATATGCTATATTGGTCATATAAATATATTTGTGTTTGATTTCTGTGAAAATGAGTTGATATAAGAAAAACAAAATTAAATGGGGCAATATAGTCACTTTGCCATCTATTTGGCAGATGGCAAAGAGCTTTGCCATCAGCTGGCAGATGGCAAAGAGCCCACGTGTCATCTACATGTAAAATTTGGGCTGGCCTATTTAGGCTCTTTGCCATCTACCAGCAGATGGCAAACTTTTTGCCATCTATTTGGCGAGCGGCAAAAGCATGCAACCTTGCCATCTGTTGGCGGATGGCAAACAACTAAACCTTTGCCATCTGGCCGGCAGATGGCAAAAAATCGCCGTTAACCTTCTAACGGGCTAACCCGTTAAGAGGCTTTGCCATCTGCTAGCTGATGGCAAAGCCACAGGCTCTTTGCCATCAGCCAGCAGACGGCAAAGAAGCCTTTACCGGCAGGGTTTCAAACAAACTGTTTGCCATCTGCTGGCAGATGGCAAAGCCTTTGCCGTCCGCCGACCATGCCTTTGCCATCTGCCATGGCAGATGGCAAAGTGCCAGATTCCAGTAGTGTACCCACATATGCAACAAAGACCTTTATCAGTTGAATCATGATGTCAAGGATTCAGTCAATCCCGTATACAATTCCCTTTGTCTGGCGATATGTTACTTGCCCGAGATTCGATCATCGGTATCTCCATACCTAGTCCAATCTCATTACTGGCAACTCTCTTTACTCATTCCGTAATACAAGATCTCGTGAATAAACTCATTAGTCACATGCTTGCTAGCTTCTTGTGATGTTGTATTACCGAGAGGGCCCAGAGATATCTCTCTGTCACATGGAGCGACAAATCCCAGTCTCGATCCATGCAACCCAACAAAAACCTTCGGAGATACCTGTAGAGCGCCTTTATAATCACCCAGTTATGAAGTGATGTTAAATAGCACACAAAGTATTCCTCTAGTATCCGGGAGTGGCATGATCTCATGGTCTAAGGAACTGATACTTGACATCACGAAAGCTGTAGCAAATAACTAAACGATCTGATGCTAAGCTTACAGTTGGGTCTGTCCATCACATCATTCTCCTAATGATGTGATCCCATTACCAAATGACAACTCATGTCTATGGTTAGGAAACCTTAACCATCTTTGATCAACGAGCTAGTCTAGTAGAGGCTTACTAGGGACACGGTGTTGTCTATGTATTCACACATGTATTTAAATTTCTGGTCAATACAATTCTAGCATGAATCATAAACATTTATCATGAATGGGAAATATGATAATAATCATTTTATTATTGCCTCGAGGGCATATTCCCAACAACATCGACTCCCGTAGTCCACAACGCTGACCGCCGCCAATCGAGAATAGGAGATCGTCGCAGCGATTGGCACTCAATGGTGATACGTCCATTTTGCATCATGCTTTTATATTAATATTTATTGCATTATGGGCTGTTATTACACATTATATCACAATACTTATGCCTTTTCTCTCTTAATTTATAAGGTTTACATGAAGAGGGAGAATGCCTGCAGCTGGAATTCTGGACTGGAAAAGGAGCAAATATTAGAGACCTATTCTGCACAAGTCCAAAAGTCCTGAAAATTCACGGAGAATCGTTTTGGAATAAATAAAAAATATTGGGTGAAGAAAGTACCAGAGGGGGGCCACCAGCCAGCCATAAGGGTGGAGGGCGCGCCCTACCCCCCTGGGCGCGCCCTCCATCCTTATAGGCCCCCTGGCAGGCCCCCGACGCCCATCTTCTGCTATATGGTGGGTTTTGACATTGAAAAATCAAAAGGAAGCTTTCGGGATGAAGCGCTGCCATCTCGAGGCGGAACTTGTGCAGAACCAATCTAGGGCTCCAGCGGAGCTGTTCTGCCGGGGAAACATCCCTCCAGGAGGGGGAAATCATCACCATCGTCATCACCACCGATCCACTCATCAAGAGGGGTTAATCTCTATCAACATCTTCACCGGCACCATCTCGTCTCGAACCCTAGTTCATCTCGTATCCAATCTCTGTCTCAAAACCTCAGATTGGTACCTGTGGGTCGCTAGTAGTGGTGATTATTCCTTGTAGTAGATGCTAGTTGGTTTATTCGGTGGAAGATCATAAGTTCAGATCCTTAATGATAATTAATACTCCTCTGATTATGAACATGAATATGCTTTGTGAGTAGTTACGTTTGTTCCTGAGGACATGGGAGAAGTCTTGTTATAAGTAATCATGTGAATTTGGTATTCGTTCGATATTTTGATGAGATGTATGTTATCTCTCCTCTAGTGGTGTTATGTGAACGTCGACTACATGACACTTCACCATGATTTGGGCCTAGGGGGAGGCATTGGGAAGTAATAAGTAGATGATACGTTGCTAGAGTGACAGAAGCTTAAACCCTAGTTTATGCATTGCTTCGTAAGGGGCTGATTTGGATCCATATATTTCATGATATGGTTAGGTTTACCTTAATTCTTCTTTCGTAGTCGTGGATGCTTGCGAGAGGTGTTAATCATAAGTGGGAGGCTTGTCCAAGGAAGGGCAGCACCCAAGCACCGGTCCACCCACATATCAAATTCTCAAAGTAACGAACGTGAATCATATGAGCATGATGAAAACTAACTTGACAACAATTCCCATGTGTCCTCGGGAGCGCTTTGCTTTATATAAGAGTTCGTCCAAGCTTGTCCTTTGCTACAAAAAGGATGGGGACACCTTGCTGCACCTTAGTTCCTATTGTTACTTGTTACCCGTTACGAATTATCTTAACACAAAACTACATGTTACCAATAATTTTCGTGCTTGCAGAGAATACCTTGCTGAAAACCGCTTGTCATTTCCTTCTGCTCCTCGTTGGGTTCGACACTCTTACTAATCGAAAGGACTACGATAGATCCCCTATACTTGTGGGTCATAAAGAATCTTTTCTGGCGCCGTTGCCGGGGAGTGAAGTGCCTTTGGTAAGTGGAATTTGGTAAGGAAACATTTATATAGTGTGCTGAAATTTACTGTCACTTGTTACTATGGAAAATAATCCTTTGAGGGGCTTGTTCGGGGTATCTTCACCTCGACCGGAAGAGCAAAGAGTTGCTCCTCAACCTACTGCACCTACTGAAAATATTTATTAGTATGATAGAGAAACTGCTAGCTAATCCTTATGCAGGAGATGGAATATTACATCCCGATATGCACCTAATCTATGTGGATGAAGTTTGTGGATTATTTTAGCTTGCAGGTATGCCCGGGGATGTTGTTAAGAAGAAGATCTTCCCTTTATCTTTGAAGGGAAAGGCATTGACATGGTATAGGCTATGTGATGATATTGGATCATGGAACTACAACCGATTGAAATTGGAATTTCATCAGATGTTTTATCCTATGCATCTGGTTCATCGGGATCAGAATTATATATATAATTTTTGGCCTCGTGAAGGAGAAATTATCGCTCAAGCTTGGGGAGGCTTAAGTCAATGTTATATTCATGCCCCAATCATGAGCTTCCAAGATAAGTTATTATTCAAAAAAATTATGCTTGGCTTTCTCATAATGATCGATCCATGCTCGATACTTCTTGTACTAGTTCTTATATGAAGAAGGATATTGAATTCAAATGGGATTTATTGGAAAGAATTAAATGCAACTCTGAAGATTGGGAACTCGAGGAAGGTAAGGAGTCAGGTATAAACCTTAAGTTTGATTGTGTTAAATCTTTTATGTATACCGATGCTTTTCGTGATTTTAGCACTAAATATGGACTTGACTCTGAGATGAATTATATATATAATTTTTGGCCTCATGAAGGAGAAAGTATCACTCAAGCTTGGGGGAGGCTTAAGTTAATGTTATATTCATGCCCCAATCATGAGCTTCCAAGATAAATTATTATTCAAAATTATTATGCTTGGCTTTCTCATAATGATTGATCCATGCTCGATACTTCTTGTAGTGGTTCTTATATGAAGAAGGATATTGAATTCAAATGGGATTTATTGGAAAGAATTAAATGTAACTCTGAAGATTAGGAACTCGGGGAAGGTAAGGACCCAGGTATAAACCTTAAGTTTGATTGTGTTAAATCTTTTATGGATACCGATGCTTTTCGTGATTTTAGCACTAAATATGGACTTGACTCGGAGATAGTAGCTTCTATCTGTGAATCATTTGCTACTCATGTTGATCTCCCTAAGGAGAAGTGGTTTAAATATCATCCTCCCATTGAAGTTAAAGTAGTAGAACCTATTAAAGTTGAAGAAGAAACCATTGCTTATAATGTTGATCCCATTGTTCCTACTGCTTATATTGAGCAACCACTGTCATGGAATTGTCACCTAAGATGTCCTCTTGAAAGGACTTAGTCATGGAGCCATCGCGACGGGTTAGCTTGGAGGGGTTAAACCGGACAAGGGACACGGGAGTTTTTATACTAGTTCATCCCCTTCGATGAAGGTAAAAGCTTACGTCTAGTTGTGATGGAATTGATTGGGTTTCGATGACCAGGGAGCGAATACGCTTTGCCTGAGTCTCGAGTTGTTGTTGTCTGCCCTCAAACTGTCGTCGGGTCGTCCCTTTATATACATAGGTTGACGTTCGGCCGGTCTACAGAGTCCCGAGGTCGGCTCATACAAGTGTCCGCCTCGGTCTCCCCTTTCCTATCTTACAACACAAGTTATACAATCGTGGCGGTTTACTACCATGGGCCCTAATCCGCCTCTGGGATCTAGGCCTCTAAGCCTTATCAGTAAAGCGCCATCTTCTTTGTCTTCCTGGGCTTCAATATGATTGAGCGTGAACCGCCCCTCACGGGCGGTTTACACTCGATAGTTATATCCTCCACATTAGGCCCCAGTTGATTTGAACCTGTTCATGTCAATCTTCAATACTTAGGAAAATTCCGTGAACATCTTCTAATGATTCTTGTAAACCGCCATGTTGTCTTCTCCCTGTAAACTTAGGTAAACCTCCATGACGTCATCTTCTGAATGCTGCAGTGAATCATCATGATGTCATCTCTGTATAAAAATATAATAAAGACTCTCTTCATTTAAGTAATTCCCGAAGATCGAGGCGACAGCTGCGCCCCCTTTTGCCGCTTCAGGCCCCTCGATTCTCGCGCATGCCGCTTATCCCCTTTTCCTTTATAAATAAGACCGGGGGTCCTTCCATTTTTCCCCTTTCCTCTTCACATCGTCTTCTTCGTCGCGACCCCGAAGCACTCAAGCACCGCCGCCGCCGTCGACCCTGCACCGATTAGGCCGCTACACCCACCTGTTTGCACCAGAGATCTGCGACACTCCTCCGCCGATGTGTGGTCCTGGTAAATATTCCCTTCTTCCACGTATTGAATCTGCATTAGGGTTTCGAAATTTCTTCAGTGTTCGTCGGTGTTCATCAGCACTTATCTGCTTTTCCTTTAGCATCTCACTGAATCTAACTAGGCCTGATAGTTTCCTTTTGCGGCTGGATCTGTAGTTTAATCTGCCGTACTACAGCATCTTGCTATTCCTGGGTAGATCCTTATCTGAACCTTCTCTGTTCCGCTTGACGCCATTGTAGGGCTTAGAAAAATTTCTTTACTGAACCACGGTAGATCCAAAATTATATCACCATCTTGTGAAACTTGTTTCTGCAACACTTAGTAGATTTTCAGCTCTGGCCCTTTCACCTAAGGGCAGTTTAACTTTTAATAGTTGATAATCCGCCATATGCCATTAGCCCTCACTTAAACAGCCGTCTTGACTTGAATAGCAATGTCCGGTTTACCTCATATGTACACTTTGATTAAATTTCCGGTTTAACACTGATGAGTGCACATGAACCGCCAATCGTAAACCGCCTTCATTTTTCCCTTACAGTTCTGCTTTTCAAGATGACCAAGCAATTTTCTGCTTGCAACTGGGTTCCATCCCGGATCACGGAAACGCAAATCAACGGATTCGTTGTAACGGGCGCTTTAGCTCCAAAAAATGTTCTTCATCGGCGAAGTTCCTCGCCCCGAAAGTGCCCTCCTGAGCCTCAAGATGGAGAAGTGATTGTGTTCATGCAACATCTATCCCGGGGATTCAGCCCTCCCGGATCAAAAAAATTCTGGGATGTACTTGCCAGCTTCCAACTCCATCCTCAGGATATTGGACCAAATTCTGTGTCCAACATATGCAACTTCCAAGTGTTCTCTGAGGTTTATCTGCAAGAAGAACCAACTGTTGATCTCTTCCGGGATTTCTTCCACTTAAACCGCCGAACTGAGTTCTCTGACGGCCCCAATACTGAGCTCGGTGGTGTATCAATTCAAACAAGGAAAGAGGTTGATTTTCCTCATGCCAAACGTCATAGCCATCCTAAAGACTGGAACCAAACTTGGTTTTATTGTCAGAACACTGCCCCTGCTGGAGAAAATCCTTTGTCGGGCTACCGCGCTCACCGGCTTAGCAATGGCCACCCTTTACCTCTACGAATGACTGCCAAAGAACAACAAGCTTATGCACCTCAACTCTCCAAACTCCGGGCTCTCCTCGCCAACGGTTTGACTGGTGTTGATCTCGTCCGCTTTTGGGTTTCATGGTGCGTCCTACCTTTAAGCCGCCGCCCTGGATTGATGTATGAGTATACCGGCAAAACCAATGATCCTCAACAGTTTAACAAAATAGAACTAACTGATGATGAAGTCACTGAAAGTGTGAAGAAGATGCTTGACGAATCGATCGCCACATGCACCCAAACTGGTATGCGCCCTTTCTATGCCTCCAACTAACCGCCAGCGGTAAAAACTTTAACTTTGTACCTTTTTAATCTGTCTCCGCTTTAACACTAATATAATTATACTTTGTTTAATTTTGCGGACCAATAGCTCCTTCTGGAAAAGGAAAGCTCGAGATAAACCGGCCAGGGCTCCTCGTGCCAAGAGCAAAGTCACCAAGAAAACAGCCAAGAAGAAAACTGCCGAGTCTTCTGATCCGCCAGAAGATGTCGATGAATCGGCTGAAGAGGTAGAACTTAACTCCCTTGGTTCCTTTTTCGTGCATCTTATTGACAATGACTATTCCCAGGATGATGCGGAGGCCAGCCATGCGGACCATGTTGAGGTAATCTCTCTTTCTTCCGATTCAGATCTGGTGCCGGTTCAAAGATTTCACCGCGCAGTTCGAAAAGTGAAATACTCTCACCCTCTTGCTTATTTGGATCCAAAACTTTCTTTGAAGACGCAGCAACCTGAAGGGCGTCGCATAACCCATTTCTGATGGCCAGCAAGTCACCTCTTCCAGTTTACCGGACACACCAACCCGGAAGCGTCGTCCATAGGTTGCTTGTTCTCCCGAAAAAATTTATCCTTTGAAGGGTTTCTTCCGATACCCTCTCAATCCGTCTAATTCGAATTACCAGGTGTCTTCCAATTCATCTGGCGGTTCATCAACCACTCAGCTACCTCCCCTTAAAACTGTCCCTGGGTAAGTACATTACCCTTCATCTTTTTCCTTCATAGTTCGGTTTACCGTGCTAATCTTTGTTTTGATATCAGTGCCAAAGCCCGTCTGAGCAAGAAGGCTAAAACCAGTGCCCCTACTGGTGAAGTTGAACCGGAGAAGGCTCCCGAGGGTACCGGTGAAAATATTGATGTTGCGTATGATTACGCCCCACACGGTGATAACATTGAAACTAATCCGGCGGAAGCTGACCCGCTACTTATATTGATCCATCAAGCCCTCATGCTAATCCTTCGAGCTCTTTGGTCCGCCAAGCCCACCGCTAATCCGCCAAGTCCAGCCGAGGATGCCGATAATCCGCCAAGTCCACCAAAGGGTGATAATGATGATGTTATTATTACTGGCATGCATCACACTAGCCCTGGTAATCCGTTTGTCCTGTCAAAACATACGGCCAAGGAGGAATTCACTGCTATGGGCAAGGGGAAAGGGAACACTGATTTATCCAACTTCATCAACCTTAATACCGAGGATCTTCATTTCGGATTTCTAAATCGCCTTTACACCAGCCGTGACTTTGAAGCCAGTTTGGTGAACCTGATGAAGGAACGCTATGAGGTATTCTTCAAAAACACTTTGAAATTTACTTTATTCTGTATATCTCTTCCATTGTAGCCCCAAGGGCCGGGTTATTTTCTTGAAGATAAATCGGGACTTTGATATGAAGAACACTTCAACTGAGTAGCCCCAAGGGCCGGTGTGTCTTTTGAAGAAAAACCGGGACTGTCTGTCCTTGTTATTTGCCTTTACTTATAACTGATCAATTGTACATTAGCCCCCAAGTGCCAAGCTTAATACCTGGATTGAGCCTTGGGACTTGAGAATACTCACTTTAAAAAGCAATCCGCATTAGCCCCCAAGTGTCGAGTGCATAACTCGTTATGTGCTTGGGACTTTAACAACTTCATCTTCTGACTTTTGCAGACCAATAAAAATAGCGAAGAATCCCAAATCGCCGATCTTCAGGAAATAATCAAATCCCAGCAGGAAGAAACCTCTAAAGCCAAAGAGGAGCTAAAGGGTGTTTTGACAACCATGGAGCAATTGAAGGATGGTTTCAAAAATGAACGCACCAACTGGGAAACTGAGAAAGTTGCTTTGTTGAAGTGGGCTGAAAATGCTGAGGCAGCTCTTAAGCCGGTGGTGGAAGAGCTGACAGGGCTGAAACATCAAGTGAATGCTATGACTTCTGCAATCTTTGGTGAGTACTTTGCCATAGCCGGTTTGAAAATATCTTGAACTCTACCGGTTTAACATTGAATTCGTAAACTGTTGCAGGTAATCGCATTGCTCAGCTGGGCACAAATATGCGGATGAAATTGAAGGCAGCATACACTTTGATTGAGCAGCTATACACCAGTGCCCAACGGGTTATCTGTGCAGTCTCATACAACAAACCGGCACCAACATTGATCAAGGACACCCTAATCAAATTATCCATGACGCCGGCGCAGGTAGAAGAGGTGAAGCAATCTGCTGCCAGGGCTGGCGCTTTACTGGCACTGACTCGGGCCAAAGCATGGATATCTGACTTGGATCCAGTTGATATCGCCAAGGTATTTCCGGATGAACAAAGCAGACGAATTGACATTTGACAACGAAGCCCTCAGAGTCCTGACAAAGGAGATGCGTCCACTAGCAAGTCAATTGGCGGAAGAGGCTAATTTGACTGTTCATCGGTCCTTCTATGATACCAACAATGAACGGATTGACACTACTGTGAGGGAAGTACAAAACCTTATCCCGCCAATCCGTAAGCACACTTACGCTCCTGACGTTGATCTGTCCGAACTTATAAATGAAGAAGCTGTCTTTCAAGCTTTAACCCGGATTGATTGGACCACCGTTCACTTCCAGTCACTGGATGGGGAGGAGGAGGCTAAAGAGACACCAGAAGGTCCATCAACCTCTCGTCAACCCGGCAATGAATCTTAAGCCGGCAACTGAGTTGATAGGCACAGTTTGTGGTCTGTGTAAAAACAATCGCTTATTTTGGGCCTTAAAGCGCCTTGTAATAGGCTAGTTGAAATAATGTGATCTGCTGCCATCGTGCACTGGGATATAACTGTTTGATCCATCGTGATAATTTCAGTGCTGGCTTATATACCTTCATAATACTATGCAATCCCTGTGTGTGCATAAAAAAATCTGCCCGGGTGGTTTACCGCCAGACGGGTCATAATGCCCCATGCAAAGCCAGGTTAATGACCAAAGCTGAATCAAAAAAATGAAATAAATCATACGTGTGATATTAAATTATGCTGTTGGTTTACCAACTTTGATTGTAGTAAGGGTGAACACCTAACTGCCACCATGCAGTGCTGGTATGTATGAAGTAGAACCAGGTTGTAATTAACACCGGATGATTGTACTGGTAATATGTAAGCAAAGCCAGTCCGGGTTGTGAAACACCGGTTTGATAAAAAGTAGGGTCTGACAACTTATAGTTGACAACCAAGCCGGGTTAACAAACACCGGATTAACATGAATATGATCCAACAACTTGCAGTTGAAAGCCAAGCCGGGTTAACAAACACCCGGCTAACATGATATTACCAAAGAACCAAAACTTGGAAAAAAGCAAACAAAAACCGTGTAGTCGAGGCTTTTCAAGGACTGCCAGGCCCAAATTCGAGGCTTTTCATGGGCTGCCAGGCCGCTGAGTTAAACCGTTTTGACAAAGCCTTTTAAGATGGGCCTCCAACTAACCAATCACCGTTTTAACTTTGACAAGTTCAGGGTCTCAATGAGAGTAATCACAAAGCGTTGACGGGTCATGCCAGGATTACCTAGATAGGAGTGGCTTACTTGATGAAGGCAGGTTAACCCGGGGTTTTAGGTGAATACACCAGGCTTCCAAGACGTGGGTCGATACCCGGTTACAAAGGGTCCTTTCAAACTCTTTGGTACTTTACACAAAGAGCCCCCCAAGTAACTTTGTGAGTTGTGCTCAATGGGTGCCTATGTTTGAGTCATGCTTTTAGCAATAGAACTCTCTTTGGCCCCTTGGGTGTGAAGCTCCCAAGCTGTGTTGTGGCATGATAGCCGGTTTAACTGTAGTACTTCGCTTTGTCACCAAGCCCCATGTAAACAAAGAGATTTGAGGAAAACGGCGGATACCACCTTATAGCAAGGATGCCGGTTTATTATATTGATCATAATATATACATTGTTGAAATATGTACATAAGAAAAGCCTATGGCTTCAAGTGTAGTAAGGCGAAGGAGAGCGATGTTCCATGGTCACTGGGTCTCCCCTCGAGCTGCGTGAGTCTTCTCGAACATCAATGAGGCAGTATGACCCGTTATGTAGATTTTTGCTGACCACAAAGGGTCCTTCCCAAGGTGGGGATAACTTGTGCATATCGGTCTGATCCTGGATGAGCCGGAGCACTAAGTCGCCTTCTTGAAAGGTTCTTGTCCTAACCCGGCGGCTGTGATAACGCTGCAGGTCTTGTTGATAAACCGCCGATCGAGCCAAAGCCATGTCCCGTTTCTCATCTAACAGGTCCAGCGCCTCTTGTCGTGCTTGCTTATTGTCCGCTTCAACGTAATTGGCAACCCGGGGCGAGTCATGACGAATATCACTTGGGATGACGGCCTCAGCCCCGTAAACCATGAAGAAAGGTGTATTACCCGTAGATTGGTTCAGGGTGGTGTTTATACTCCATAACACAGATGGTAATTCTTCCACCCAACAACCCGACGTCCGCTTCAAAGGAACCATAAGCCGGGGCTTGATACCCTTCAGGATCTCTTGATTCGCCCTCTCAGCTTGACCATTGGATTGGGGATGAGCCACGGACGCTACATCAAGCCGGATGTGCTCTCGTTGACAAAACTCCTCCATCTCACCTCTAGAAAGGTTCGTGCCATTGTCTGTGATGATGCTGTGTGGAAAGCCAAAACGAAAAATGATCTTTTTGAGAAATTGAACTGCCGTGGCTGCATCACACTTGCTGACGGGCTCCGCTTCAACCCATTTAGTGAACTTGTCAACCGCCACCAATAGGTGGGTCTTCTTGTCCTTGGAGCGCTTAAAAGGTCCCACCATATCAAGCCCCCAAGTGGCAAACAGCCAAGTGATAGCAATCATCCGTAGCTCTTGAGCCGGAACATGAGCTCGACGTGAAAACTTCTGACAAGCGTCACAACACTTTACCAGATCCTCCGCATCAGCATGAGCTGTCAACCAATACAAACCATGACGAAAAGCTTTAGCCACCAGGGATTTTGAACCGGCATGGTGATCACAATCCCCTTCATGGATTTCACGTAGAATCTCTTGTCCTTCTTCAGGAGAAACACAGCGTTGGAATACGCCTGAAATACTACAACGGTGTAAATCGCCATTGTGAATAACCATGGACTTGGACCGCCGAATTATCTGCCTGGTGAGGATCTCATCATCTGGTAACTCGCCCCGGTTCATATACGCCAAATATGGAACCGTCCAATCCGGAGTGATGTGTAAAGCGGCTACCAATTGGGTCTCCGGATCAGGAACATCTAAATCCTCCTCTGTGGGCAACTTAATAGACGGGTTATGCAAGATATCTAAAAAGGTATTGGGTGGTACCGGTTTACGTTGAGATCCCAGCCGGCTTAAAGCATCGGCTGCTTCGTTTTTACGCCGGTCAATGTGCTCAACCTGATAACCCTTAAAGTGACCTGCCACAGTATCCACCTCGCGTCTATAATCCGCCATGAGTGGATCCTTAGAATCCCAAGTACTAGAAACTTGCTGAGCCACCAGATCAGAATCTCCAAGACAGCGAACCCGGCTTAAGTTCATTTCCTTAGCCACACGGAGACCGTGGAGTAAGGCCTCAGACTACTGCTGCATTGTTAGTACAAGGAAACATTAAGCGGAGAACATAACAAATTTTATCACCTCGAGGGGAAGTAAGGATAACTCCAGCCCCCGAGCCTTCCAATTGCCTGGATCCATCAAAGTGAATAGTCCAGTATGTATTGTACGGTTTGTCCTCTGGTGCCTGTAACTCGGTCCAATCATTGATGAAGTCAACAAGCGCCCGAGCTTTGATGGCCGTTCGAGGCATATACTTCAATCCATGTGGACCAACCTCAATTGCCCACTTCGCAACCCAGTCAGTTGCTTCTCTGTCCTGAACTATATCGCCCAAAGGAGCAGAACTAACCACTGTGATGGGATGGCCTTGAAAGTATTGCTTGAGCTTCCGACTTGCCATAAAAACTCCATACACCACCTTCTGCCAATGCGGATACCGTTGTTTTGACTCGATCAGCACTTCGTTGATATAGTAAACTGGTCGTTGAACCGGATATTCTTTCCCAGCCTCCTTACGCTCAACCACAATTGCCACACTGTCCGCACGGGCATTCGCAACCACGTACAATAACAGGGGCTCGTTATCAACCGGAGCAGGAAGGACCGGTGGTTCAGCCAGTTGCCGCTTTAAATCCTCAAATGCCGCATTGGCTGCATCACTCCAGACAAAATCATCTGTCTTCTTCAACATCTGATATAAAGGAATCGCCTTATCTCCCAAACGGCTGATAAACTGGCTGAGGGCTGCAATTCGACCCGCCAGACGCTGAACATCATTGATGCATTTCGGTTTGTCCAAGGATGTGATCGCTTTGATCTTTTACGGATTGGCCTCAATACCTCTGTTGGACACAAGAAAACCCAAGAGCTTGCCTGTCGGAACACCAAAAACACATTTGTCCGGATTGAGCATCATTTTGTAAACCCGAAGATTATCAAACGTCTCCTTGAGGTCATCTATCAAGGTTTCCTTCTTCCTGGATTTTACCACAATGTCATCCACATAGGCATGAACATTACGCCCAATCTGCGTGTGAAGACAATTTTGCACACAACGATAGGTTGCCAGGCACTTTTGAGCCCAAAGGGCATAGAGACATAGCAGAAGGCTCCAAAGGGAGTGATGAAGGCTGTCTTCTCCTGGTCCTTAACTGCCATTTTAATCTGATGATAACCTGAATAAGCATCCAAGAAACTCATGCGCTCACAACCCGACGTCGCATCAATAATCTGATCAATCCACGGGAGAGCAAAAGGATCTACCGGACAAGCTTTGTTCAAATCTGTGAAGTCAACACACATACGCCAAGTGCCGTTTTTCTTAAGAACGAGCACCGGATTGGCCAACCATTCGGGATGAAATACTTCGACGATAAACCCAGCAGCCAACAGCCGGGCTACCTCCTCACCAATGGCCTTGCGTCTTTCCTCGTTAAAGCGGCGAAGAAATTGCTTGACTGGTTTAAACTTGGGATCAATATTGAGAGTGTGCTCAGCGAGTTTCCTTGGTACACCTGGCATGTCAGAAGGCTTCCATGCAAAAATGTCCCGGTTCTCACGGATGAACTCGATGAGCGCGCTTTCCTATTTCGGATCCAGATTGGTGCTGATGCTAAACTGTTTGGATGAATCGCCAGGAACAAAGTCAACAAGTTTAGTCTCATCAGCCGGTTTGAACGTCAGGGTTGGGTCATGCTCAGTGGTGGGCTTCTTCAGAGGGGTCATGTCTGCCGGATCAACATTGTCTTTATAAAACTTCAGCTCCTCTGTAGCACAAACTGACTCAGCATAGGCCGCTTCACCTACCTCACAATCCAAAGCGATCTTTCGACTTCTGTGTACTGTGATAGTTCCCTTATGACCCAGCATTTTGAGTTGTAAATAGATATAACAGGGCCTCTCCATGAACTTTGCGTAAGCCGGCCGTCCAAACAGTGCGTGATATGGGCTCTGGATTTTCACCACTTCAAAGGTCAGGTTTCAGACCTGGAATCATGCTCATCTCCAAACACAACCTCCAAAGCGATCTTGCGAACAGGATATGCCGATTTACCTGGTACTATACCATGGAAAATAGTGTTTGACGGTTTAAGATTCTTGTCTGTCAACCCCATGCGACGAAAAGTCTCATAGTACAGGATGTTGATACTGCTCCCTCCATCCGTCAGAACTTTGGTAAACTTATAACCTCCCACCTGAGGTGCTACCACCAAAGCTAGTTGACCCGGATTGTCAACCCGGGGTGGATGATCCTCTCTGCTCCACACAATGGGATGCTCGGACCACCGTAAATAACGTGGCACTGCCGGTTCAATAGAATTAATCGCCCTCTTGTGAAGCTTACGATCGGCGCTTGCACGGGCTAGTAGTGAACACATGATCGCCCACCATTCAACCGCTTGGGGTGACTTTGATAACTGGCTGCTGATTCCCTTGATTATTCTGTTGGCTATTACCACCTTGGTTGTTCTGGTGGCCTTGATTATTCTGAAATCCAGAGCTTGAACCGCCACCACCATGAAAACCTGGACCTGAACCACCCGACGGGCCCTAATCATACCGGTAGAGATCAGAGTTTTTGAACTCCTTCATAATGTAACAATCTTTCCAAAGATGTGTGGAAGGGGCCTCCTTGGTCCCATGCTTTGGGCAGGGCTGGTTTAACAGCCGCTCCAGATTCATCCCTCCACCGCTACCGAGGCGGTTTACCTTCTGTTGCTGCATATTGGTGTTAGCCACAAAATCTGAATTATTTGCTTTGCGCTTACCATTATTCCCATGTCCTCCTTGGTTGTGATGTTGTCCTTTTGCACCGCCGTTCTTCTTTACCTTCTCCGGTTTCTCCTCGTTAGACCCGGGATCCTTGGTATTATCAGAATCGGTATATTTGACCAAGGCTGCCATAAGTGTTCCCATGTCATTGCAGTGGCGCTTGAGTCGTCCCAACTTCATCTTTAGTGACATAAAACCGGCAATTACGCTCCAGCGTTATGATCGCTTGGCTAGCATTAATCCGGTCTGACGAATGCAAAACTTCTGAAACCCGACGCACCCAATGAGTTGTTGACTCATTCTCCCCTTGAACACAGGCATCCAGATCCACAATGGACATAGGCTGTTTGCAGGTGTCTTTGAAATTGGCTATAAACCGGGCCTTCAACTGATCCCATGACTCGATGGAGTTGGCTGGTAGGTTTTTCAACCAAGTACGGGCTGTCCCTTCCAACATCATTGTGAAATACTTTGCACAGGCCGCTTCATCCACATCCAGCATCTCCATTGCCATCTCATAACTCTCGACCCACGCCTCAGGTGGCTGATCAACGGTGTAATTTCGTACCTTACGTGGACCCTTGAAATCCTTAGGCAGTAGCACATTATGAAGAGCCAGAATGAGACACGGCACTCCCCAGGAACTGAAAGCAAGCCCGGTGCCTCGGTCTACTGACGCTGCTGGCTGAATCGAGGCGGGTTGATAACGACCCGCATGCTGCGCTGCCAAAGCGGCCTCCCTTCATGCACTGCCATTATCCACCACGTCCTGAGCGTTTACCTCACCGCGCGCCGGATTGGGTCCCTGAGGGACATTATGGCGCCGAGCACTGCTAGATACTTCCGGTTCATCCATGTGCCTGCTATAGCTTTTGCTCGGACGAGGGGTCGAATGAATTCTATCTCGGCTATAGGAATAAGCCTGCTGCTGCACCACGGCGGTTTGAAGAAGATCCCTGGCCCGCCGTGTCTCAATCGCCGCCAGTGAATCACCCTCCATCGGAATAGCTGCCAGGCGAGATGCTGCAGCAATCATGTTATCCAAAGGGCTCGAGAAGTGACCCGGTGGTGTTGACACGTATTGCAGCGGGTTGTCCGTTTGTCGAGGTGGTTCTATTATTCGTGGTTGATCCGGCGCTGCTCCAGGCGCATCGGTCCGGTTTGCAGCTGCCGGATTACTCATCCCAGCCCCCGGTGTATTAAATAGATTCAATCCTTCGAAGATCGGCTGCATACGCGATTGGTACTTCCTTCGCATTACGTCTTTGATGCATTCTGATCCAACATGAGCCGGTAATTCTGTGCCTGTATCTGCTGTGATTGGGCATTCAAAGCGGCCCGTTCTTCAGCCATCCTAGTATCCTCAGCTGCCAGGTCCTCCTTAGCTTGCGTTATCTGGTCCTTCCGCTTCGCAACATCTGCATTGTGCTGATCCTGCGTCTCCGGGGTAACCGCCATGGTTAACAAGGCCGCCCAGGCATCCATCAAACCGGAAAGAACTTGAGCCGGTCGGTGCACTGAGCCTCCTGCCGCGGCCGCTGATCCGGAATTCATTGCCGCTGTAGATGAAGACTGCAAAGTGGGCTGTGTTCTGGCCATGTAAACAGCAACCCGACTTGGCGGTTCAAGGAGGTCCGGAATATTGTTGTCATCGTAATACCCTCCGAACACACTATCATGAACTTGGTATAAGGACTCAGTTTCACAGGTGGATGACTCGCCGTCAGAATAAACAGTCGTCTCGCCTTCAGACACCGATTCAGATCTGATCCCATGGACACATCCTACGAACGCATGCTTCATGGCGGGCTTAACCCGGGCAGGACTTGCACGCTGATCCGTCTCGACGAGGTCGGTGCAGATGTCCGGCTCAGGACTCGGTTCGCCGATCTTGCCGATGAAGACATGAATTCCACCAAAGGGGACCCAGTACCCGTACTCGATTGAGCCGGCCTCGGGGCCCCATCCTTCGTTGTCGATGTAGAGCTTGCCGCGACGACTCTTGGTCATCCGGCCAACCGCGTACCCCTTGAGTCCTTCAAAGCTGCCCTTCAAGCACTCGAAACCATCGTGCAATAGCCCAATGTGGGCGCCAACTGTCGTGGAATTGTCAAGTCAGATGTCCTCTTGAAAGGACTTAGTTGTGGAGCCATCGCGACGGGTTAGCTTGGAGGGGTTAAACCGGACAAGGGACACGGGAGTTTTTATACTAGTTCGGCCCCTTCGATGAAGGTAAAAGCCTACGTCTAGTTGTGTTGGAATTGATTGGGTTTCGATGACCAGGGAGCGAATATGCTTTGCCTGAGTCTCGAGTTGTTCTTGTCTGCCCTCAAACCGTCGCCGGGTCGTCCTTTTATATACATAGGTTGACTCCCGACCGGTCTACAGAGTCCCGAGGTCGGCTCATACAAGTGGCCGCCTCGGTCTCCCCTTTCCTATCTTACAACACAAGTTATACAATCGTGGCGGTTTACTACCATGGGCCTTAATCCGCCTCTGGGCTCTGGGCCTCTAAGCCTTGTCAGTAAAGCGCCATATTCTTTGTCTTCCTGGGCTTCAATATGATTGAGCGTGAACCGGCCCCTCCTGGGCGGTTTACACTCAGTAGTTATATCCTCCACAACCACCTTTTCCTGTTAGAATAAAGGATCATGCTAAAGCTTCAACTGTGGTTCGTAAGAGTTATACTAGAACACCTACACCCCAGAACAAATTAAAGTTGAGCCTAGTATTGCTATGGTTAAAGATCTCTTGGTCGATAATATTGATGGGCATGTTATTTGTTTCTGTGATGAAGCTGCTAGAAGTGCTAAACTCGATATGAAAGATAAACATAGACCTATTTTTGGCATGCATGTTGTTTCTGTTAAAGTAGGAGATCATTGTTATCATGGCTTATGTGATGTGGGTGCTAGTGTGAGTGCAATTACTTATTCCCTATATAAATAAATTATGAATGATATTGCACTACTGAGATAGAAGATATTGATGTTACTATTAAGCTTGCCAATAGAGATACTATATCACCAATTGGGATTGTTAGAGATGTTGAAGTCTTGTGTTGAAAAAATAAATATCATGCTGATTTTCTTGTTCTTGCTTCCCCACAAGATAATTTTTGTCCCATTATATTTGGTAGACCTTTCTTGAATACTGTAAATGCTAAGATAGACTGCGAGAAACATATTGTTACTGTTGGTTTAGGGGATATGTCTCATGATTTTAATTTCTCTAAATTTTGTAGATAACCCCATGCTAAAGAATTGCCTAGTAAGGATGAAATTATTGGTCTTGCTTCTATTGCCATACCTCCTACAGATCCCTTAGAACAATATTTGCTAGACCATGAAAATGATATGTTTATGAATGAAAGAAGGGAAATAGATGAAGTATTCTTTAATCAAGGGCCTATTTTGACACACAATTTTCCTGTTGAAATCCTCGGAGATCCTCCTGCACCCAAGGGTGATCCCGTGTTTGAGCTTAAACAATTACCTGATACTCTGAAATATGCTTATCTTGATGAAAAGAGGATATATCATGTTATTATTAGTGCTAACCTTTCAGAGCATGAAGAAAAGAAATTATTGAAAGCTCTGAAGAAGCATCGTGTCTGTCACAGCCCTAGAATTTGCTTGTCATTAGTTGCATTAAGGCATTCATGTCATCATGTTTAAATTTCTTAGAAAGTTGAAATGGGGATGACAAACCCTAGCACAAATGCAATTCAAATAGGTTCAACCAAAATATTTCCAATGACCTCAAAATATCCTTTTAAAATGTTCATGATTTATGGAAAAAGGTGAAAGCCTCTACCAGAGATGATGCATATTTTCCCAAGACATTTTGGTCATTGAATTAAATCATTATGGTATTTGAGTTGGAGTTTAAAAGTTACCATTAAATATTGGTTGCTCCAAATATTCTGAAATTTATTGTGTGGTTTGAAAATAATTCAAATATTCCTCACAAAATTTACAGGCTTAACCAAAGTGTTTTGGTTGGTATTTTATTTGCAAACATAAAGCGGAAAATAGAAAACAGAATATATTAGAAAAGGACAGAGAGAGAGAGAAGCCCAGCCACTTACCTGGAGCTGGCCCAGTTGGCCCAGCCCACCAACCTACCCTGCCAGTCATCCCCTTCCTTGGGACAGAAGGACGCCGGGCGTGTGCCCCTCGCGCGCGGCCACGCGCCTCGGCCACCTCCACCTTCCGCCGCCTCCTCGGCGTCGCTTTGGGCCGCTGGGCGACGCCACGCACACCCCGACCCCTCGTCCTCTCCCTCTCTCCTGGACCTCTTTCCCCTTCTCTGCTCTCTCTCTCTCACGGCAACCCGAACGGATCCATTGCCACCGTCGCCGCTCGCCGCGTCCACCGATCTCCCCACGCCCAGCATGCTATCCCACGAGATCCGCCTCGCTGCCCCGCACCTCTACGCCAAACCCCAGGACCCCGGATGCCCTGAAGCCTCGTCCTCGATCTCGTCTTCCCCGCACGGCCGCCGGACGCCATCGACAAATTCGCCGCCTCCAAGTCGACCCCGAGCCCACTGAGCTGCGCTTCGACCTCCCAGTGAGCCTCGCCGTTTTTCCCCTCTCTCCCCAAGCTCGTTTGCCTCCCCTAGCTAGCCTAGCCACCGCGCCCGAAAGCTTCGCCCCGCCGGCCAAGGCGTAGCCGTGGCCACAGCCGCGCAAGCTCACAACGGAGCGCGTCATCTTCGAAGTCCCGGGGAACCTAACGCACACTCACTCGCTCGGCGCGTCGTAGCACCAACCCGCAATCACCCGAGCTCCGGCCGCGGCTGCGAAGCTTCGCTTCCGTGACGCCCGGCCACCCCCGCACCTCCCGTTGGTCTCCCTAGATGCGCACGGGCACGGGCTACCTTCTGGTGCCCCTGGCGCGTCGATCCGTCGCCTCCGGCGAGGTCCGAGCGAACTCCGCCGCGGTTCGAGGTCACCGTCGGCGACGCTCCGGCGACTATCGAGGTGGCCATCTAATTAGCGCTAATCCCCCACCACTTAACCCCCTGATCCACTTACATATGGGCCCCACGCTCTAATTAACCCCGGGTTCTATTTCCTGTTTAGTTTAGATTAACTCAGCGGGACCCACGCGTCAGAGTTGACCCAGCTGACGTGGCCGTTGACCTGGCCCACCTGTCAGTGTCACTAACTAGCCCCAGTCACTGACCAGTGGACCCCACTGGTCAGGTTTGACCTGGAGGCGCCTAGTTGACCTGCTGACATCAGGGTGACGTCATGCTGACGCAACATGTATTTTCTGGATTTATTTTAATTTAGGAAATTCCAGAAAATGTCCTAAACTCCTAAAAATCATATAAATTCAACCGTAACTCCAAATTAAATAAGTTATATATGAAAAATGATCAGAAAAATCCAATCTATCCATCTGTACCATTTTCATGCATGTTGGAACAACTTAAAGTTGCTCTTTAGGACATTTCAATTAAATGGCATTTGAATTTCACATATGGAGTTTCAATTTGAACCCTTGGTTCAAACCAACTTCATTTAATATGGTTGCTAGTTGCACTAGCTCAATCAACAGCATATTGCCATGACATTATCATGCATCATATTTGTGCATTGCATTGATTGCGCTTCTTCTTTGATTGCCGGTGCTTGTCCCCTCTCAGTAAGACGTGTACCGACGACGTGATCGATGACATCGATGAAGAACTATATTATCTTCAGAAGTGCCAGGCAAGCAAAACCCCCTTGTTCATTCTGATACAATCCCACTCTCTTGCTCCTGCTCCCTTTTACTGCATTAGGACAACAACGATTCATCTGTTACTTGCTGCGGTAGCTGAACCCCTTTATCCTCTGCATGACCTGTCATTCCACAGTAAATAGATGAAACCCACTAGCATGAGTAGGAGTTGTTTGAGCCATGTTGTGCCTACTCATTCATGCTTGTTTGTCATGCCTGCTACTGCTTAGAGTTGAGTCAGGTTTGATTCATTGGGAATGAATCGGAGGTGTGTGAACATGTCCTACTGTGTGTGAGCTAAGTGTGTGAACACGATTTGGTAAAGGTAGCGGTGAGAGGCCATGTAGGAGTACATGGTGGGTTGTCTCATTGAAACCGTCCTCAGGAACTGAGTTACGTGTTTGTGATCCATGAAACAGTTACTACCACACATTGGGATCCTTAATTGACTCTCTAAACTTCTTAACCACCCTTGTCCTCTGTCCGGGGAGTTGCAACTAGTTTCTGGTGTTTGTAGGATATGTGTTGGAGGCCCTGCGTAGCGCTGACCCTAGGGGTGGGCTATGATGCGGTAGATACACCGTGGCCCGGTGTATCGAATGCCCGTTTGGTATCTCGGGAACCCTGCACACATCGTTCGGGGCCGTTAGTGGAAACCTCGGCCGGACTCCTGCGGATGGAACCCGAATAGGCGATAAACCTGGACTAGGGACTTGAGTGTTTAGGTAGGCCGTGGCCGACACCCACGTTGGGCTTCCGCTTGAAGGTTGCCGAGTACATGTCGTGTAAACGGCGGTAAGTGGTGAGCGTGTGTGAAGAAGTACACCCTGCAGGGTTAATATAATCTATTCAATAGCCGTGTCCATGAAAAAGGACTTGGGTTGCCTATAACAGTTCATAGACAAGTGAAAGTGGATACTCTAAAATGCGCAAGATAAGCGTGAGTGCTATGGTTGGCGTTCTCGTAGGAAGACGGGAGCGGATCCATAGTGGTGTATTGATATGGTGAATATGTGGACTCGTGTGCGCCACCTCAAAAGGGTTACTTGCAGTCGTAGTATAGGATAGCCACCGAGTCAAAGCTGGCTTGCTGCAGTCAAACTCCACCACCCCCTTTGTTGATAATGATGCATATGTAGTTAGTTCTGATGTAAGTCTTGCTGAGTACATTTGTACTCGCGTTTGCCTATTTTATGTTTTGCAGAGAGGCGTCGGTCTACGCTAGTAGTTCAGCGTGGACTTTTGACGTTTAGCTTGTTACCTCAGCTACGATCTTGTGCCCTCGGCAGGATCTGGTAGATAGTCAGGCTTCTCAGCCTTTTTCATTTGTAGATGTCTGTACTCAGACATGTTAAGCTTCCGCTTGTGCCTTGACTTGTATGCTCTGAGTGTTGGGTCATGAGACCCATGTTTGTAATATCTCGCTCCTCGGAGCCTAATGAGTAAATATTTGAGTCGTGGAGTTATGTTGTGATGCCATGTTGTATTTACACATATTGTGTGTATGTTTGAAATGCTTGGTATGTGTGGGATCCGACAATCTAGTTGTTTATCCTTGGCAGACTCTCATATGGGGAAATGTAGTCTAGTGCTTCTGGCGATAGTAGTCCGCTACAGCCCGGTTTATCGAGTCCTGCTAGCCCAAAGACTACCGCTCTGGACACTTGATCGGCGACATGTGTTTCACTTCGTTCACATGTCTGCATCCCTTCAGGAAATGTCACGGTGACATCCGAGTCCTGCCTAGCCTGCTACAGCCCGGGATACCGAGTCCTGTTAGCCAGTGCTACAGCCGGATTCTGCGTTGATGACCGACATGCTCGATGTGATTCATGTATGCCCGTCCCCATGGGTTAGTGCCGCTTTGGGTTCACGACTAGCCATGTCGGCCCGGGTTCTCTGTCATATGGATGCTAGCGACACTATCATATACGTGAGCCAAAAGGCGCAAACGGTCCCGGGCCATGGTAAGGCGACACCCGTGGGAATACCGTGCGTGAGGCCGCAAAGTGATATGAGGTGTTACCGGTTAGGTCAATGTGACTTGGAATCAGGGTCCTGACGGCGTTGGTATCAGAGCCTGACTGCCTGTAGGATTACCAAGCCAAACTGGTCGAAGTTGTGTCTAGAAATGCTTTAGTTATGTTAGGGAATTTATTGTGGAAGGGAACGTAAGGCTCTTTTTACTCCTTATACCTCATGGCCTTCTGATCTGAGTCATCCTCTTCTCTTCTACGGGGATTAAGAACTAGGCTTCTCATCTATCTATCAGGATGACGTGTTACTAATCCATAGACCTTTAAGATTGTTGGTTTGTTTTAAGCCCTAGTTCAGTTCCTACTATTTCTGTATGATAACTGTTGATCTCGGAACCTTGATATTGTGATGTTGAGTGGTTATGCCACCATTTTTGCAGGATGTCTCAAATCATTTTGAGCATTTACAGTTGTTATGCTGTCCGAGTCATCCCAGGTCTCTAAATAGTCTGATGCATTTGCAAATTCTTTCCTTCTGTTCCCGATGTCCTCTTTGGTCAGAATAAGCACACTAATCGGTAAGTTGAGGTACTTTGTTGCCTCGGCATAGATGTTGGAGCTATTATTATGACCCTAGGTGTTTAGGAAGTCACCTAGTAATTTAGCAATGCTTTTGTATCCCGGGGTGATGATTAAGCCATTATTCTTGAAAGCATCCCGTGATGTTATTAGTTAGTAGGCATTCTATTCCTGGGTGCTTGAACCCGAGATTCACCCTACTTACTTCATGTTGATAGTAATTGCTAGCTCCTTTAGGATATTAGTAACCTTGCAATAGTCCTCGAGGTCCGTGGTATTTCCTTCTTCCAAGTACCGTGAGCTGTTTATGGCAGAAGTTCCTCGCTAAACCGAAAGATCACAACCAGAGTGCTCTTGACGAGTTCTCGAATCTATGTTGTTATTCTGCCACTTCTACCTTTCTGCATGGGTTATCTGGAAGAAACCTGTTGAACTTGGTTCGACATACTAATCTATGCGTCCATAACTCAGAAAGTTACATATTCCTCGAGTTGTTCCTCCTTAGTTGTATTCTGACCCCCGCCTGTCAATCGATAGTCAAGGGTATGCGTGCATTCGTTTATCGATGCCTATTACTCTTGTGGTCCGTCAAGCCATTCTGTCTTGAATGACTTGGAGAAACAAACTCGATACCTCATCCATATCTAGGATTGGGTCAAAGTAGTTGTATTCCGCAGATCAAATGCCAATCCAGCTTTTGATTCTGTTCTACCTCAAGTATTGCCATCTTATGTCAAGAATGTCATGGGAATTTCACAACCTCTTAGGAATTCTTGATGCGTTGATACTTCCCGCCATCATTATTCATTCCTCGGTTCCGTATTGTCGCAACCGGAATGCCGACTAGTGAATTGTGGTGTGTGAAATCGATACTCCTAGCAACCTCGTTGCTTGGTAGTAAATGGACAATATCCTCCTTCTTAGCGTGTTGGTTATTAAATCATCATTCTAAGATTGATCGTGCTACCTAGTCCTTATTTCCGGTGCACTCTTCGATCAATGAGTTAGGATTATTCGATCCCTTGCTTATTGTTCATATCGTCTTGCCCTGAAAAGCAAGATTGTTCTCGAGCTTAGTAACATACCGGTGGTTCGTGACTTTCCAGATATCTTCTTGGAAGTGTTACCGTGTTGTTTCCTGACTGTTATGTTGAGCTCGTGATCAAGTTGGTTTCTTGTGAACCACCCTTTCTCCAAGAATGCATGTTGGATATCCACTGAGCTAGTTGGTTAAGCTAGACAACAACTTGGAGAATTGGAAGATAAAAGCTTGCCTAACTTAGTTCGTTCAAAGGGATATTCTTGTGTAGTGTGTGTTGAAGAAAGATGATATCTTCATCGATTGGTCACTTTGTGATCGATTCTTTGGACCTATTGTCTTATCAATCCTTTGATTTGAGTGTGGGCTATTGTCAAATCAATCGGTACCAACGATGCTCGTAATGTTGTCTTACTCGTGGTTGATCCCTCGAGCATATACCATTACATCTTTTGGTCCTGACTAATGCTATCACCGTGTTCACATGATGGTGGAAGTCCGGTGATATGGAAATTCCGATGAGTTGTTGTTGAGCCCATCGCCAGCATTTTGTCTCCCCCATGAGTCATGTTGAACATCAACCTAGTGTTGGGAACTTTATAAGCAATGCCTTCGTGTTCCGTTCATGAAGCCTATGCTTGGATGGCAGAAGTGACTTCCTCGAATTCATGTGCTTTAGGTGTAAGTTGCCGCCATGAATTTGAGAAAGGTTTGTTTTGTTTCCTCTGGAATCGTCCCAAGTTAGTCATGCACGTGCGAAGTGCCCTATGGTTTGATAGGTTGGCCGCCTCCACTCCATATGTGTTCCTAGCACACCAAGCCACTGATTGGTTTGTTAGAGGAAAAGGAGTTGCTGTGCGAATACTAGTTCATGCACAAGATTCCAATATCCTCGATGATGGTTCCCAACCTGAACTCGGTAGTGTTTTATTATAAGACTACTAGGTGGTAATGCTTGTCTAGGACAGCATGTCCACATGTGTGTAGCAGAACCAGCTCATGTCTTGGAGCTTGCTATCGTAGTTCATATCCCGAGAATCTCGCAACGTCATCTCGCCGATTTGTGTTGCGACCTTTCTTTTCGGACATGCTGAGTCCGAAGTATCCTATCACCAATCGGATCTGAATCTCAGGAAGATATGATGGTTGGAACATTCCAACAGTTGCATTTCGTTCCCAGCTTGCACCGTCCTTGTGCCATTTCACTATGGGCTGCCTTCTTAGTAATTCTTGTTCAGGGTCATCCTCAACAGTGGTCCTACCATGGGTCCCATCCATTTCTGATGATAAGCAAAATCATCCATTGCGTTGTCTTCAACAAGGTAGTCCATATCATCCATTCTAGCCCGGGTGTGTCGTTCTTCCGAACTCCTTCAAACGATCGTTTGTGAATTTGCCTTAGGTTGGTATAAGAGTTTCAATGATCTCTGAATCAAAAGTAATTCTTTCTGCCACTTCAGGGAATAATCCTACGAGTCACCTCCTCTAGGGTTCCCCGTAATAGAATCGTGGTAATTTTTTCCTCGCTACCTTGACACCATCCACCATCTTTCTAAGCATGGAATTGTTGCCCACCAAATCAAACTTCGTCGTTGTTCTTCCATCCCTCTCGATGTGTTTTGTGTCTCATCTCGAGATGTTTCAACATCTCATTCCGCGAGTTGATATGGTATAGCTCGATCTTCGAGAAGATCAATCCTAGTAGAGTTTCTTTCCGTCGTCATCGCGTGGATGAAGACCTCAAAAGCAAGGATGTCAAGATCAACGTATGCAACAAATCAACAACCTTATGAAGTGCAAGATGGATCATGAAGATTGTGTAGTTTTGTGTTCCCTCTGTCTTCTTACCTCACGTCTTGAATCTCGGGACGAGATTCTTGTTTAGTGGGAGTGAGTTGTCACAGCCCTAGAATTTGCTTGTCATTAGTTGCATTAAGGCATTCATGTCATCATGTTTAAATTTCTTAGAAAGTTGAAATGGGGATGACAAACCCTAGCACAAATGCAATTCAAATAGGTTCAACCAAAATATTTCCAATGACCTCAAAATATCCTTTTAAAATGTTCATGATTTATGGAAAAAGGTGAAAGCCTCTACCGGAGATGATGCATATTTTCCCGTGACATTTGGTCATTGAATTAAATCATTATGGTATTTGAGTTGGAGTTTAAAAGTTACCATTAAATATTGGTTGCTCCAAATATTCTGAAATTTATTGTGTGGTTTGAAAATAATTCAAATATTCCTCACAAAATTCTGAGACTTAACCAACGTGTTTTGGTTGGTATTTTATTTGCAAACATAAAGCAGAAAATAGAAAAGCAGAATATATTAGAAAAGGGCAGAGAGAGAAGCCCAGCCACTTACAGGCTGGCCCAGTTGGCCCAGCCCACCAACCTACCCTGCAGTCATCCCTTCCTTGGGGATGAAGGGCGCCGGGCGTGTGCCCCTCGCCCAGCCACCACGCCTCGGCCACCTCCTGCTTCCCGCCGCCTCCCCGACGTCGCTCTGGACGCTCTGGACGACGCCACGCACACCCCCCGACCCCCTCGTCCTCTCCCCTCTCTCCCTGGACCTCTTTCCCCTCCTCTGCTCTCTCTCTCTCTCTCACGGCAACCCGAACGGATCCATTGCCACCGTCGCCGCTCGCCGCGTCCACCGATCTCCCCACGCCCAGCGAGCTATCCCACGAGATCCGCCGCGCTGCCCCGCACCTCTACGCCAAACCCGGGACCCGGACGCCACAAGCCTCGTCCTTGAGCTCGTCTTCTCCGCACGGCCACCGAACGCCATCGACAAATTCGCCGCCTCCAGGTCGACCCCGAGCCCAGTGAGCTGCGCTTCGACCTCCCAGTGAGCCTCGCCGTTTTTCCCCTCTCTCCCCAAGCTCGTTTGCCTCCCCTAGCTAGCCTAGCCACCGCGCCCGAAAGCTTCGCCCCGCCGGCCATGGCGTAGCCGTGGCCACAGCCGCGCAAGCTCACAATGGAGCGCGTCACTGTGCTCAGGAAGTCCCCAGGAACCTAACACACACACTCACTCGCTCTGACCCGCGCCGTAGCACCAACCCCGCAATCACCCAAGCTCCGGCCGCCGCCGCGAGCTCGCTTCCGGCGAACGCCGGCCACCCCCGCACCTCCTGTTGGTCTCCCTAGATGCGGACGGGCACGGGCTACCTTCTGGTGCCCCTGGCGCGTCGATCCGTCGCCTCCGGCGAGGTCCGAGCGAACTCCGCCGCGGTCCGAGGTCACCGTCGGCGACGCTCCGGCGACTATCGACGTGGCCATCTGATTAGCTTTAATCCCCCACCACTTAACCCCCTGACCCACTTACATATGGGCCCCACGCTCTAATTAACCCCGGGTTCTATTTCCTGTTTAGTTTAGATTAACTCGGCCGGGACCCGCAGCGTCGAGTTGACCCGGTGGCGTGGCCGTTGACACTGGCCCACTGTCGGTGTCACTAACTAGCCCGATCAGCGACTAGTGGACCCCTGGTCGGGTTTGACTGAGGCGCCTAAATGACCTCTTGACATCGAGGTGGCGTCATCTTGACGCAACATGTATTTTCTGGATTTATTTTAATTCAAGAAATTCCAGAAAATGTCCTAAACATCTAAAAATCATATAAATTCAACCGTAACTCCAAATTAAATAAGTTATATATGAAAAATGATCAGAAAAATCCAATCTATCCATCTGTACCATTTTCATGCATGTTCGAACAACTTAAATTTGCTGTTTAGGACATTTCAATTAAATGGCATTTGAATTTCACATATGGAGTTTGAATTTGAACCCTTGGTTCAAACCAACTTCATTTAATATGGTTGCTAGTTGCACTAGCTCAATCAACAGCATATTGCCATGACATTATCATGCATCATATTTGTGCATTGCATTGATTGCGCTTCTTCTTTGATTGCCGGTGCTTGTCCCCTCTCAGTAAGACGTGTACCGATGACGTGATCGATGACACCGATGAAGAACTATATTATCTTCAGAAGTGCCAGGCAAGCAAAACCCCCTTGTTCATTCCGATACAATCCCACTCTCTCGCTCCTGCTCTCTTTTAATGCATTAGGACAACAACGATTCATCTGTTACTTGCTGCGGTAGTTGAACGCCTTTATCCTCTGCATGACCTGTCATTCCACAGTAAATAGATGAAACCCACTAGCATGAGTAGGAGTTGTTTGAGCCCTGTTGTGCCTACTCATTCATGCTTGTTTGTCATGCCTTCTACTGCTTAGAGTTGAGTCAGGTCTGATTCATCGGGAATGAATCGGAGGTGTGTGAACTTTTCCTTATGTGTGTGAGCTAAGTTTGTGAACACGATTTGGTAAAAGGTAGCGGTGAGAGGCCATGTAGGAGTACATGGTGGGTTGTCTCATTGAAACCGTCCTCGAGGAACTGAGTTACGTGTTTGTGATCCATGAAACAGTTACTACCACACATTGGGATCCTTAATTGACTCTCTCGGCTTCTTAACCACCCTTGTCCCTGTCCGGGAGTTGCAACTAGTTTACGGTGTTTGTAGGATATGTGTTGGAGGCCGTGCGTAGTCTTGACCCTAGGGGTGGGCTATGATGCGGTAGATACACCGTGGCCCGGTGTACCGAATGCCCGTTTGGTATCTCGGGAACCCTGCACACATCGTTAAAGGGGTCGTTAGTGGAAACCTCGGCGGACTCCTGCGGATGGAACCCGAATAGGCGATAAACCTGGACTAGGGACTTGAGTGTTTAGGTAGGCCGTGGCCGACACCCACGTTGGGCTTCCGCTTGAAGGTTGCCGAGTACATGTCGTGTAAACGGTAAGTGGTGAGCGTGTGTGAAGAAGTACACCCCTGCAGGGTTAATATAATCTATTCGAATAGCCGTGTCCGCGGAAAAGGACTTCTGGGTTGCCTATAACAGTTCATAGACAAGTGAAAGTGGATACTCTAAAATGCGCAAGATAAGCGTGAGTGCTATGGTTGGCGTTCTCGTAGGAAGGCGGAGGCGGATCCATAGTGGTGTATTGATATGGTGAATATGTGGACTCGTGTGCCACCTCAAAAGGGTTACTTGCGATCGTAGTATAGGATAGCCACCGAGTCAAAGCTGGCTTGCTGCGGTCAAACTCCACCACCCCTTTGTTGATAATGATGCATATGTAGTTAGTTACGATGTAAGTCTTGCTGAGTACATTTGTACTCACGTTTGCTTATTTTATGTTTTGCGAGAGAGGCGTCGGTCTCGCTAGTAGTTCAGCGTGGACTTGACGTTTAGCTTGTTACCTCAGCTACGATCTTGTGCCCTCGGCGAGATCTCGGTAGATAGTCGCTTCTCGGCCTTTTTCATTTGTAGATGTCTGTACTCGGGCATGTTAAGCTTCCGCTTGTGCCTTGACTTGTATGCTCTGAGTGTTGGGTCATGAGACCCATGTTTGTAATATCTCGCTCCTCGGGCCTAATGAATAAATATTTGAGTCGTAGAGTTATGTTGTGATGCCATGTTGTATTTACACATATTGAGCATATTGTGTGTATGTTTGAAATGCTTGGTATGTGTGGGATCCGACAATCTAGTTGTTTATCCTTGGCAGCCTCTCATATGGGAAATGTAGTCTAGTGCTTCTGAGCGATAGTAGTCCGCTTCTGTTGGGTTCACCGGAGTCCTGCTAGCCCAACACTACTACTCTGGACACTTGGTGGCGGCATGTGTTTCACTTTGTTCTGTGGTTCATCCTTGAAATGTCACGCGGTGACATCCGAGTCCTGCCTAGCCTGCTACAGCCGGGATACCGAGTCCTGTTAGCCAGGGCTACAGCCCGGATTCACACGTTGATGACCGACATGCTCGATGTGATTCATGTATGCCCGTCCCCATGGGTTAGTGCCGCTTTGGGTTCCACGACTAGCCATGTCGGCCGGGTTCTCTGTCATATGGATGCTAGCGACACTATCATATACGTGAGCCAAAAGGCAAAGCGGTCCGGGCCATGGTAAGGCGACACCCGTGGGAATACCGTGCGTGAGGCCGCAAAGTGATATGAGGTGTTACCGGTTAGGTCGATGTGACTTGGAATCGGGGTCCTGACAGTGCCGCTATTGGATATACTCTTGATGATCTTAAGGGCATTAGTCCCACTCTATGTCAGCACAAAATAAAATTGGAGAAAGATGCTAATCCGGTTGTTGATCATCAACGACGGTTAAATCCCAAGATGAAACAAGTGGTAAGAAATGAAATACTAAAGCTTCTGGAGGCAGGTATAATTTATCCTATTGCCGATAGTCAATGGGTAATACCTGTTCATTATGTCCCTAAGAAGGGAGGTATTACTGTTGTTCCTAATGATAAGAATGAATTGATTCCACAAAGAATTATTACAGGTTATACAATGGTAATTGATTTTCGCAAATTGAATAAAGCTACTAGAAAAGATCATTACCCTCTACCTTTTATTGATCAAATGCTAGAAAGACTATCCAAACATACCCATTTTTGGTTTCTAGATGGTTATTCTAGTTTCCCTCAAATACCTGTGTCAAAAGATGATCAAAAGAAAACCACTTTTACTTGCCCTTTCGGTACTTTTGCTTATAGATGCATGCCTTTTGGTTTATGCAATGCACCTGCTACCTTTCAAAGATGTATGACTGCTATACTCTCTGACTTTTGTGAAAAGATTGTTAAGGTTTTCATGGATGATTTCTCCGTTTACGAAACTTCTTTTGGTGATTGCTTAAGCAACCTTGATCGAGTTTTGCAGAGATGTGAAGAAACTAATCTTGTCTTGAATTGGGAGAAGTGCCACTTTATGGTTAATGAAGGTATTGTCTTGGGGCATACAATTTTTTAAAGAGGTATTGAAGTTGATAAAGCAAAAGTAGATGCTATTGAGAAGATGTCGTGTCCTAAAGATATCAAAGGTATAAGAAGTTTCCTTGGTCATGCTGGTTTCTATAAGAGGTTTATTAAAGACTTCTCTAAAATTTCTAGGCCTGTCACTAATCTCTTGCAAAAAGATGTTCCTTTTGTTTTTGATGATGATTGTGTAGAAGCATTTGAAATACTTAAGAAAGCCTTGATTTCTGCGCCTATTGTTCAGGCACCTGATTGGAATTTACCCTTTGAAATTATGTGTGATGCTAGTGATTATGTTGTTGGTGTTGTTCTAGGACAAAGAGTTGATAAGAAATTAAATGTTATTCATTATGCTAGTAAAACTCTAGACAGTGCCCAAAGAAATTATGCTACTACTGAAAAAGAATTTTTAGCAGTTGTTTTTGCCTGTGATAAGTTCAGATCTTATATTGTTGATTCCAAAGTAATTGTTCACACTGAGCATGCTGCTATTAAATATCTTATGGAAAAGAAAGATGCTAAACCTAGACTTATTAGATGGGTTCTCTTGCTACAAGAATTTGATTTACATATTATTGATAGAAAGGGAGCTAAGAACCCCGTTGCACACAACTTGTCTAGGTTAGAAAATGTTCTTGATGACCCACTACCTATTGATGATTTCCTGATGAACAATTAGATGTGATAAATGCTTCTCGTAATACTCCATGGTATGCTGACTATGCTAATTATATCGTTGCTAAATTCATACCACCTAGTTTCACATACCAGCAAAAGAAAAAGTTTTTGTATGATTTAAGACATTACTTCTGGGATGACCCATACCTTTATAAAGAAGGAGTAAATGCTGTTATTAGACGTTGTGTACCAGAGCATGAACAGGAATAGATCCTACGCAAGTGCCACTCCGAGGCTTACGGAGGACACCATGCTGGAGATAGAACTGCACACAAGGTATTGCATCCGGTTTTTATTGGCCAACTCTCTTCAAGGATGCACGTAAGTTTGTCTTGTCTTGTGATGAATGTCAAAAAATTGGTAATATTAGTAGACGTCAGGAAATGCCTTTGAATTATTCACTTGTTATTGAACCATTTGATGTCTGGGGTTTTGATTATATGGGACCTTTTCCTTCCTCTAATGGGTATACACATATTTTAGTTGTTGTGATTACGTTACTAAGTGGGTAGAAGCTATTCCAACTAGTAGTGTTGATCATAACACTTCTATTAAGATGCTTAAAGAAGTTATTTTTCTAGGTTTGGAGTCCCTAGATATTTAATGACTGATGGTGGTTCACATTTTATTCATGGTTCTTTTCATAAAATGCTTGCTAAGTATGATGTTAATCTTAGAATTGCATCTCCATATCATCCTCAATCTAGTGGTCAAATAGAATTGAGCAATAGAGAGATTAAATTGATTTTGTAAAAGACTGTTAGTAGATATAGAAATAATTGGTCTAAGAAACTTGATGATGCATTATGGGCTTATAGAACTGCTTATAAAAACCCTATGGGTATGACTCCGTATAAAATGGTTTATGGAAAGGCATGCCACTTACCTCTCGAACTAGAACATAAGTGTTAGGGCATAATTTTCCCTGGTTTGTTTTGGTGATTGATGACAATACACTTGCGGACTAATCGTGTGCATTAAGCTTTTCAGATGATCTAATATAAGGGCACTATGCGATTGTTACCCCTCAAGGACTTCACTTTAGACGGATTATTTTCCCTCGTTTCTTTTCGGTGGAATTGAGTCGTAGGGATAACCGTACTATCAAGAGGGGATCCATTTCGGAAGAGTATGGGTGGAATCATCACGTACACACTTTCCTTGCACCCTCGCCTTCTTCCTGCTTCTTTGGAGTATCCGTGTTGTGCAAAACAAGGGGTGTTGTGTGCTAAGCGGTAGTACCGCGGTCAGGGCGGTAGTAACGCTTGTTAGTGCGGCTGGTACTACCGCCCCTGCTGTGGTCTCAATTTTTTGTGTCGGATTTCCGCAAAGGACCACGCAGGGGAGCGGTAGTAGGGACGGAAGTAGGGCGCGGTAGTACCGCTTATTAGCAGTAGTACCTCTCCTACGTCCGCTCCAACTGCCGCTCAGCTCGCTGCCCTCCTCTGTTTTCCAACGGCTGTAGGGAGCGGCAGTACCGATTATCGGCGGTAGTACCGCCCTCAGGGCGGTAGTACCGCCCTAGTGTGTGTAATTCTTCTCCCTCAGCCCTGGTTGCCCTATGCCTGCTTGCCACAGTGGTAGTACCGTTGTGGTAGTGATAGTACCGCTCCGGCAGCGCTAGTATCGCCCAGATGCGGGCTGCGGGCTGCATAATGGTTGGATGTGTCCCCCCACTATATACATGGGTCTTCTTCTCCAAGAAGACTCACCTCTTCTCCCCCAAAACTCCATTGTTGCTCCACAAGCTTAGTTTCGCCCGATCTCTCTCCCTAGCCAATCAAACTTGTTGATTTTCTAGGGATTGGTTGAGAAGGCCCAGATCTACACTTCCACCGAGAGAAATTTGATTCCCCCCACTAATCCCTTGTGGATCTTGTTACTCTTGGGTGTTTGAGCACCCTAGACGGTTGAGGTCACCTCGGAGCCATATTCCATTGTGGTGAAGCTCCGTGGTTTCGTTGGGAGCCTCCAATTAAGTTGTGGAGAGAGCCCCAACCTTGTTTGTAAAGGTCCAGTTACCACCTTCAAGGGCACCAATAGTGGAATCACGGCATCTCGCATTGTGTGAGGGCGTGAGGAGAATACAGTGTACCTAGTGGCTTCTTGGGGAGCATTGTGCCTCCATAGCACTCCAACGGAGACGTACTTCCCCTCAAAAGGAAGGAACTTCGGTAACACATCCTCGTCTTCACCGGCTCCACTCTTGGTTATCTCGTGCCTTTACTTGTGCAAGCTTATTTGTGTTATATCCCTTGCTTGCTTGTGTGCTTGTTGTTGTTGCATCATATAGGTTGCTCAACTAGTTGCATATCTAGACAACCTACTTTGATGCAAAGTTTAAATTGGTAACGAAAAGCTAAAAATTGTTAGTTGCCTATTCACCCCCCCCCCCCTCTAGTCAACTATATCGATCCTTTGAATTGGTATCAGAGCCTCATCTCTCCATTAAGGACTTTGCCGTCCGAATAGTATGGTGGACACCGTAGACGGTGGGGAGGAGCACTCCGGTGTGAATCTGTTCTCGTCTACGACCTATGGGGGAACCGCGGTCTCTCGTGAGGAATTCAATGTGGCTTTGGACACATTGAAAACCTCCATGATGACTGAGGTTGAAAGCATGTTTAACAAATTCCTAGAAGGGCTTAAACTATCCACTGCACCGATGAAGGGCTTAAACTATCCCACTAACAAGGTGACGGATGCTAACTCCGACAAGGGGGAAGCTACTAGTGAAAAGGCTCCTTCTTATAGTGGTAAAAATGGCACCGGCATTTTTGCCCATGTGGAACCTCCGCTCACTTATGGTGGACTGACTCCTTCAACTCATTTGAATCATGCCGGTCCTTCCCTCAAGATTGTGAAAAATGAGGACTTTGATTCTTGGGTTTATCGCTTTAAGCGTCATTTAAACCATGTTAATACTAACCTTTGGAGAATCATTGAAGAAGGTTTCCATCCGCGTGATCGAAGCAACTTCACCCCTAGAGAAGCCGCGGATAATCAATTCAATGAGAATGCTCTCTTCATCATCCAAGATGCAATTCCACCCAAAGATCTTGCTCATCTCCGGCCCTTCACCATGGCCAAGGATGCATGGCGCCATGTTGTTTCCCTCTATAGGGGAAGCGCAAGCATTCAACGCTCCAACTATGAAGTGGTGCAAGATGAAGTCGATGAGTTCGCAATGGAAGAAGATGAAGAACCTCGTGAGCTTTATCGGAGATTAACTACTCTCGCGGTCTCACTCCGAGATCATGGGAGCAAAGATACGGATGACAATTGGATCAAGCGCAAATTCCTCAAGGCCATGATGCCTTACCACAAGGCCATGTCCTCCGTCATTCATCAAAGGCCGGATTTCCACACCTTGTCCTCAAGTGAAGTGTTGGATGAGTTTGTGGCTATGAGTATCTTGGACAAGACCGCCGACAATGCGGTGTTACGTTCTCAAAGAGCAAAGAAGCCCAAGCTTGCCTTGAAGGCCAAGGTTAGTGTGGAAGAAGAGGATGAAGAGGAATAAGAGGAGAGAAACCCCGAAGATACAAAGTATGCTTATCATGAGCACATGGCTCTCACTTCAAGGCAATTTTGGAGCAAGAAGAACACAAGGCCCAACTTCAACAAGAGCAACTCAAGTAGCATGAAGGGCAAGCAACGTGTGAGGACTTGCTATAATTGTGGCAATGTGAGCCACTTTGTTGCGGAATGCCCATATGAGAAGAGGGAAGACAATGGTGGCAAGCTCATCCGAAAAGACAAGGCCAAGTCTTTCCCCAACAAGAGCAACTTCACCAAGAAGACTCCTCCCAAGGGATTGGTGGCACAAGAAGATTACAATGAGGATGAGGATGATGATGAAGACGGTGAGTCGGTTGCCATGGACTCCATTGCCATTGCGACAACTCTAAGGGTGTCTCTCTTCGACTCACCCAATGAGAACATCACCGCCAAGTGCCTCATGGCCAAAGCCACCAACAAGGTAACCCCCAACATCAAAACTACCATCATTACTAATCCTTCTTTGACGGATTGCATTGATGAAAATGAGGGTTCTAATGGGGAGGAAAATGAATTTGAGTCTTTTATGATTAAACTTAAGGGCAAATCCAAGAAGCACTTTGTTGCTCTCTTGGAACAACTTGGTGAAGCCAATGACATGATTGAGGCTCACGAAGAAACCATCTCTAAGATGGAGGGGCATAGTCGTGACTATGCCGATGAGATATCGGATCTCTAACGCTCTTGAAGAAGAGCGTGGTCATCGTTTGGCTCTTGAGGAGTCATACAACGATGATCATGCTAAACTAAAGAAATATCTTGATCATGCTCTTGTTGTATCTCGTGTGCTAAATTCCGAGAAGGCCAAACTTGGGGTTGATCTTGCTAGACTCAAGGAGGAGTTTGATATACTTGACAAGGCTCACAAAGCCTTGAAGGGTATTCATGCTAGTCTTAAGGAGTCTCATGATCAACTTCAAGTGAAGCTAACCAAGGAGAAAGCCACCCTTCCTCATATGGTTTTAATTGATAATGAAAATGTTACTAACCCTTGTTGTGAGCATGGGCATCTTGTTGAGGAGAATGCAAAGTTGAAGGAGCAACTTGAGAAAGGCCTTGTGTCGTGCATACAAGGTGAGAAGAACCTCAACAACCTTTTGAGCAATCAAAAGGAAGTTGTGGCCAAGGAAGGGATTGGGTTCGCACCCATGCCCAAGAACAAGAAGAAGAATGACAAGACCAAACGAACTCCTCCTCTCAAGCAAACTTTTGTGAAAGAGGGAGAGGGTGCTTCCAAGGAGAAGAAGAACAATGTGAAGGGTGGTGGTGTCAAGAAGGGCAATGCCACCCCTTCCAATAAGGCCGGAGACTTTAACCCTTCTTATGTGTTGTGTCGTGCTAGTGATGGGCATGTTTATGCCAAATTTGTTGGTTCTCCTTATGAGTACATTGAAAGGTCTATTTGGGTTACTAAGACCCTTGTTACTAACATCAAAGGACCCATCACAAAATGGGTACCTAAAACCAATCATTGATCTCTTGTAGGTGTTTGCTTCTGGTGGGGGATCATGGGCTCGATAGTGGAGCCACTAATCATATGACCGGAAGCAAGGACTTGGTGGTGGACGTACACAAGATTCCATCTATGCCAACCAATGTCGAGTGGGGTGATGCCTCGTCCTCTAAGGTATTGGGACTTGGCAAGTTTGTCATTTCTCATGATCTCACGATCGAGAAGGTCATGCTTGTTGAGTCCCTTGCATATAATTTACTTTCCGTTCGTCAACTTCTACTCATGGGCTTTGCCACTTTCTTTGATATTGATACCGTGGCCCTCTTGTGGAGCAAGACTCTTAAAGTAGCCTTTGTTGGGCATGTCGAGAACGGTCTCTATGTGATTAACTTTTAGGAGCGACCCACTAAGACCACGACATGCGTAATGGCTAAAGTTGACGTGGGATGGCTTTGGCATCGTCGTTTAGCCCATGTCAATATGAGATCTTTGCAAATTCTTCTCAAGGGGGACCATGTCCATGGACTAACAAATGCTAGTTTTGCTAAAGATTGTGCTTGCAGTGCTTGTATCGAAGGAAAGCTACATGAAAAGGCTCAGCCTCCCACGACTATCATTTACTAGAAGAGGCCCTTGGAGCTCCTTCATTTGGATCTCTTTGGGCCTCCATCCTTTGATAGTATTGGGGGTAGAAAGTATTGCTTGGTGATTGTGGATTATTGTTCAAGATACACTTGGCTATATTTCTTCAAGAGGAAGAGCGAGACCCAACAAACCGTCATTGACTTTGCAAATGAAGCCCAACGTCAACACAATGCAAAGATCTTGCCAATAAGAAGTGACAACGGCACCGAGTTCAAGAACTACACCTTGGATGAGTTTCTTAGTGATGAGGGGATCAAGCATCAATATTCCGCACCATACTCCCCTCAACAAAATGGTGTGGCGGAGAGGAAGAACCGGACGTTGATGGATGCGGCAAGGACCATGATGGCGGAGTTCAAGTCTCCATACAACTTTTGGGCCGAAGCCATCAACACCGCGTGTCATGCATCCAATCAGCTCTATCTCCGCAAAGGCTTGAACACGACTCCATATGAGATTCTCACCGGTAACAAGCCCAACCTCAAGTACTTCCGGGTGTTCGGGTGTAAGTGTTTCATTCTCAAGAAAGGTGTTCGGTTGTCTAAATTTGAGGCTAGAGCTCAAGAGGGCATATTTGTTGGTTATGCTACAAACTCTCATGCTTACCGTGTCCTCAATAAGTCCACGGGACTTATTGAGGAGACGTGTAACATGGAGTTTGATGAGAATAACGGCTAGCAAAGTGGCACTTGTGATGTAGGTGATGAAATTCCTCCCCAAGCCATAAGAATAATGGGAGTTGGTTTTATCCTACCCATTGAGGAACCCCTTATGGCCGAAGGAGAAGGAAAATGCTCCACCCAAGTGGATCCATCACCAACCCAAGGCCCACATGATTCCAAAGAACAAAGTGTAAGCCCTCAACCTCTTGAACGAGACCAAGGGCAAGATCTACCTCAAGATGGTGTTGAATCACCAAGTGATGCCCAAGGTCAAGTTCTTCCATCCGAGCAAGTTCAAGATCAAGAGAAAGCTCAAGATCAAGAACAAGCTCAAGACGACGCTCAAGATGATCAAGTGACCGCTCCTCAACTCACTCTGGAGGAGGAATTAGAGCGCCGTGCCGCCAAGATCGCGTCCAAGCTCATAACCAAGGGTCATCTCATGACAAATGTGCTTGGGAACATTCGAAAGGGGGTAAGCACTTGTAGACAATTGGCAAACTATTGTGAACATCATGCGTTTGTCTCTTGTGTTGAACCCCAAAAGGTCTATGAGGCGCTCGAGGATCCGGATTGGCTTAATTCCATGCATGAAGAACTCAACAACTTCGAGCACAACAAGGTGTGGAGATTGGTGCCAAGACCAACGGGGAACCATAATGTCATTGGAACCAAGTGCATATTCAATAACAAGCAAGATGCTCATGGAATTATCATTCGCAACAAGGGTCGTTTGGTAGCACAAGGCTACTCCCAAGTCGAGGGTATCGACTATGGTGAAACCTTTGCTCCCGTTGCTCGCCTTGAATCCATTCGCATGTTGATTGCTTATGCTTCTCATCATAACTTTAAGTTGCAACAAATGGATGTGAAGAGTGCTTTTCTTAATGGTCCTATTAATGAGTTGGTATATGTCAAGCAACCCCCCGGGTTCGAGGATCCCTATTTTCCCGATCATGTGTACCAACTCGATAAGGCACTCTATGGCCTTAAGCAAGCCCCACGTATGTTGTATGACCACCTTACCGAGTTGTTGCAAGATCATGGTTTTGAAATTGGGAAAATCGACCCCACTATTTTTACTAAGAAGGTCAAAGGGGAGTTGTTTGTGTGCCAACTATATGTTGATGATATTATCTTTGGTTCCCCTAACAAAGCTTTCAACTCTGTTGGAAAAGGCAGTGCCTAGGAGGCGCTTAGGCACGCCTAGGCACTAGGCAATGGCCAAACGCCTCGCTTAGGGCATAAGTTGTAGTCTAGGCAGAGCAAGTAAGAAATTCTCTACCTAAGCGAGAAATCATGCCATATTGCACTGATATGCCAAAAGGACCATATTCCAATCGTAGTAGCTCATACTTAACATACTTATATGCCCTAAATTAATAAATACACATATAATAACCACATATACACCCTGATAGTAAAAGTTATATAACCGCCTAGGCTGCGCCTAGGGCGCTTAAGCACCGCCTAGGCACTAGGCGAAGGCTAACCACTTCGCTTACGCCTACCGCTTTTTCCAACATTGGCTTTCAATGAGGAATTTGCCGCATTCATGACCTCCAAGTTCAAGATGTCCATGATGGGAGAGTTGAAGTTCTTTCTCGGGTTAGAAGTCAAGCAACGAAGAGAAGGAACCTTCATCAACCAAGCCAAATACACTCAAGACATGCTCAAAAGATTCAAGCTAAGTGATGTCAAGCCGGCTTCCACTCCAATGCCCGTCAAATGCCAACTTGACATAGATCCCAATGGTAAAGCGATGGATCAAAAGGTATATCGCTCCATCATTGGCTCCTTGCTTTACCTTTGTGCATCTACACCGGATATCATGTTGAGTGTGGGAATTTGTGCACGGTTTCAAGCCGCACCTAAGGAAAGCCACTTTGTGGCGGTCAAGCGAATCTTTCGATATTTGGCTCATACCCCAAACTTTGGCCTATGGTATCCAAGAGGATCTAACTTCAACCTTGTGGGCTATTCGGACTCTGATTGGGCGGGAGACAAAGTGGATAGGAAGTCCACTTCCGGAGGGTGCCAATTTCTTGGTTTCTCTTTGGTGAGTTGGTCTTCCAAGAAGCAAAGTTGTGTGTCTCTCTCGTCCACCGAAGCGGAGTATGTGGCTGCCGGTAGTTGTTGTGCACAACTTCTATGGATGAGGCAAACTTTGAAGGATTACGGTGTCATTTGTGACAAAGTTCCTTTGGTGTGACAATGAAAGTGCCATCAAGATTTCTCTCAACCCGGTTCAACACTTCAAGACGAAGCATTTTGAGATTCGGTATCACTTCATCCCGGATCACATTAGGCGAGGGGAGATCAAGCTCAACTATTTCAACACTCATGATAACCTTGCAGATATTTTCACGAAGCCCTTGGATGAAGCAAGATTTCGCGAGTTAAGGCAAGAGCTAAATATCATTGATTCGAGCAATGTGGATTGAACCCTTGCACACCCCACCATACTCAACTTGTTGTCTTGTTTAGATGTAGGCATGGACATAGGGGGAGTGGTGTTCTCTCAATGAACTCTTCCTCCCCTCATTATGCAAAAATTGATCAAGTCTTTCACATTAGCCATTTTTTATGGCACTTGTGCTTCAAAGATGAGTGTTGGTCATGGGCCCAAGGTTAAAATCTTCGCGGCACCATACTATATAGCTCAAACATAGGTGGTCTCGACCACCGCCCTCTCTTCTTGAGAGTTTGTCTGTGTGTTGTTTCCTTTTGCTTGTGCTTCTCTCTTTTGAGTGGTTGTGCTCTGTTGTGGTCGTGTTTGGGTTTTTCTTGCTTGTCTTGTGTCTTATGTGCTAGTCATGCGTAAGCCATCTTTTCCCCCTTGTTCCTGCTTTGGAGCGCCTGAGCGGTACTACCGCTGCAGCAGAGCGGTACTACCGCCCTACCAACACGGTACTACCATGGAGCAGTACAGCTGGGCGCGTTGTGCTTCAGATCTGCACTGAAGCGGTACTACCACACCCTGCGCGGTACTACCGCTTAGGGCTGGGTGTGTGGGATATGTATCGGGCAGGGGGAGTTTCCACTCCCCCATACCCGTTCAGTTTGCCCCATCTCCTCATCCTCTCCTCTCTCAGGCGACTCCCCAGGCACCGGAGGTCTGCTGCCGGGCTGTCGGATCCAGGCCGTCTCCCTCGGTTCCAACTGGTGGGATCGTTCCCCACCCTCTCCTCTTGCCATGGATGCCGGTATTGCCCCCGTTCTTCTCTCCCTTGGTTCTCTTTCTTGAATCTAGGTTTTGGGCTCTATTCGTTGCATTCCTCGATTTGGTTGTTGAATCGAGGCTTAGAAAGGATTTGGGAGACTGCTAGACTAGGTAGATTGATGATTAGGTATTGAAATATGGACTTTTGCATCTCCGGTAGTACTGGATCTTGCCGCGGTAGGTGCCAGCCCGCTGACAACCGCTCCGGCGGTACTACCGCTGCACCCTAGCGGTACTACCGCTTATAAGCGGTACTACCGCTCTGGTGCGCGGTACTACCACTCTGAGATGCCAATGCCCATGTGTCCCTACCTAATTTTCCATCTTTGGTGTTTGTCTTTCCTTAGCTTATGTTCTCTTGCTCTTGTGGTTCTTGTGTGTGTGTGTGTGTATGTGTGTGTGTGTGTGTGTGTGTGTTTCAGGTGGTAGTAGCTCCGGGCATCAGGCTCGCTGCAAGAATCCAGACTGTGCAACAGGTTCCAAGCGTTATCGCTCTTCGGATGTACTAGAGGCTACTGCTACTGTTGCTGAGGGTGGCTTGTCTGAGCCGCCAAAACGCAAGGCCAAGGTTCCAACGATGAAGACCTCCGTTGGGCGCAAGCGTGCTAATAAGATGTCTGCAATGGAGTTCTGTACCAAGAGGAAGCTCAATCCCTACCGTGTGGACCAAGAGCCTGCCCTTCGGAGCCGTCTGTTTTGGAACAGGTTTCAGCAGTCCATCTATCACGATGTCTTGAAGCAAAAGAAGAACTTGTTTGTGAAGGTCAAGTATGTCGATCTCTCGCACATGGAGAAGGACTTGCCATACTTTGGGAATGCTCTGCAGAGGTGTGAGGAGTTGGATATCAAGAGGATCATTTCCTTCAACAAGGACTTTGATGCTGAGCTCGTGGCCCAGTTCTTTGTCACCGTTCACTTTGGGCATGATCCGGCCCGCACTCTGACTTGGATGACCCATGGTCATCTTCTGTCCTCGCCATGGAAGGACTTCATGGTCAGCTTATCGTACAATGATGAGGGTGCCCAGACCCCACTTGGGTTTCGCCCTCATAAGGAATTGCCGCTACTCATAAGGAAAAGCTTTGGCCCTATTCTACCAGGAAGGTGTCTGAGACTGGGAAGGTGTCTTATGAGCTCTGGCCCTTCCTAGACATCATGCATCGGATTTTTCGGAACACCCTGTTTCCTCGGGTCGGCAACTTGGATCAGGTGCACTCTTACCTTGTTGACTTGCTCCTATTCTGTCAAGAAGAGAAGGGCTCTCAGCAGGTGCTGGATGTGTCACATGTGATGTGGTCTGAACTTCACTCAGTTGTCATGGAGCACAAGTGCATAATTTATGGACCCTATCTTATGCAGCTTATCAAGGACACTTGGGTAGACAAGTTTCCAGATGAGGAGCTTGTCACAGACAATATGGTTTCTCATGATATTATCGAGTTGCGTTAGAAGGAGAAGTGGAGTTCGTCTACTCCGGCACCTCCAGTGCAGGAGACTGTCTTATCTGATGCCGATGATGAGGATGATGATGGGCAGGAGTATGTGCTCCCATCTAAGGAGCCCTCTTGGGAGCTGAAACTCAAGGATAAGATGAAGCGTTTGTTCTGCTTTCAGGCCAAGGGCCAGTACAAGGCTCACAAGGAGGCCAAGATGGATCGTCGTCGTGACAAGGCCATTATGAGACAGGTTGGCCTTGAGGTTGCTGATGGCTCTGAGGAGCGGATCACTGATGAGGAGTCTTGGATCAGACTGCACTGCCCGTGGTCTGACACTGAGGAGGACACCGGAGTTCGTGCTTCTCTCCGTGCTGTAGAGGACTCTGAGGAGGACGAGGAACATGACTGGTGATGCCATGGAGATATACTACCATCGTGTCTCGTGTCGTCCCTTTCCCTTTGGTGTCTTGCTGCCAAAGGGGGAGAGTTAGGGATTTGCTTTGGGTTTTGTGTTTGCCTGTTCGTTCGTGTTCGTTGTGTTCGTTCAAGTTCGTTCACTTTCTTGTTTTGTACTCTATTCGGCTATGAGTGAGACCATATGGTGTAAGACATATGTGAACCCCCCCCCCTATCTTATCTACTTTAGTCTCAAGTTCTCTGTTATCTTGTGAGATGCATCATTACCGGCACTTATATTATTGCTCTCATGCTTGTCCTTGCTTAGTTGTACTTGTTATTATTCTTATATGCAAGGATGTTGCCCGTCTATAAAATATAGGGGTAGTTTGATCCTAAAGGTGTGCACATAGCCTTTCATGTTAATTTCCTTCCTGCACACCTCTAGGGGGAGCCCGTCTATATTTTGTAGGGAGTTGGTTTGATTAATTTCTAGTTACTATATTTTGTGCAAATCCCGTGTTGTCATCAATCCACCAAAAAGGGGGAGATTGTTAGGGCATAATTTTCCCTGGTTTGTTTTGTGATTGATGACAATACATTTGTGGACTAATCATGTGCATTAAGCTTTTCAGGTGATCTAATATAAGGGCACTATGCGATTTTTACCCCTCGAGGACTTCACTTTAGACGGATTATTTTCCCTCGTTTCTTTTCGGTGGAATTGAGTCGTAGGGATAACCGTACTATCAAGAGGGGATCCGTTTCGGAAGAGTATGGGTGGAATCATCACGTACACACTTTCCTTGCACCCTTGCCTTCTTCCTGCTTCTTTGGAGTATCCGTGCTGTGCAAAACAAGGGGTGTTGTGTGCTAAGCGGTAGTACCACGGTCAGGGCGGTAGTACCGCCTAGCAGCGGTAGTACCGCTTGTTAGTGCCGCTGGTACTACCGCCCTTGCTGTGGTCTCGATTTTTTGTTTTGGGTTTCCGCAAAGGACCACGCAGGGGAGCGGTAGTAGGGACGGCAGTAGAGTGTGGTAGTACCGCTTATTAGCAGTAGTACCGCTCCTACGTCCGCTCCAACTGGCGCTCAGCTCGCTGCCCTCCTCTGCTTTCCAGCGGCTGTAGGGAGCGGCAGTACCGCTTATCGGCGGTAGTACCGCCCTCAGGGCGGTAGTACCGCCCTAGTGTGTGTATTTCTCCTCCCTCAGCCCTGGTTGCCCTATGCCTGCTTGCCACAGTGGTAGTACCGTTGTGGCAGCGATAGTATCGCTCCAGCAGCGGTAGTACCGCCCAGATGCGGGCTGCGGGCTGCATAACGGTTGGATGTGTCCCCCCATTATATAAAGGGGTCTTCTTCTCCAACAAGACTCACCTCTTCTCCCCCAAAACTCCATTGTTGCTCCACAAGCTTAGTTTCGCCCGATCTCTCTCCCTAGCCAATCAAACTTGTTGATTTTCTAGGGATTGGTTGAGAAGGCCCAGATCTACACTTCCACCGAGAGAAATTTGATCCCCCCCACTAATCCCTTGCGGATCTTGTTACTCTTGGGTGTTTGAGCACCCTAGACGGTTGAGGTCACCTCGGAGCCATATTCCATTGTGGTGAAGCTCCGTGGTTTCGTTGGGAGCCTCCAATTAAGTTGTGGAGAGAGCCCCAACCTTGTTTGTAAATGTCCGATTGTCACCTTCAAGGGCACCGATAGTGGAATCACGGCATCTCGCATTGTGTGAGGGCGTGAGGAGAATACAGTGTCCCTAGTGGCTTCTTGGGGAGCATTGTGCCTCCACACCGCTCCAACGGAGACGTACTTCCCCTCAAAAGGAAGGAACTTCGGTAACACATCCTCGTCTTCACCGGCTCCACTCTTGGTTATCTCGTGCCTTTACTTGTGCAAGCTTATTTGTGTTATATCCCTTGCTTGCTCGTGTGCTTGTTGTTGTTGCATCATATAGGTTGCTCACCTAGTTGCATATCTAGACAACCTACTTTGATGCAAAGTTTAAATTGGTAAAGAAAAGCTAAAAATTGTTAGTTGCCTATTCACCCCCCCCCCCCTCTAGTCAACTATATCGATCCTTTCAATAAGGCATATTGGGCTATTAAAGAGCTCAACTATGATTTCAAACTTGCCGATGAGAAGAGGTTATTTGACATTAGCTCACTTGATGAATGGAGAACCCAGGCCTATGAGAATGCCAAGTTGTTTAAAGAAAAGGTTAAAAGATGGCATGACAAAAGGATACAAAAGCGTGAGTTTAATGTAGGTGATCATGTTTTGCTATACAACTCTCGTTTAAGATTTTTTGCAGGAAAACTTCTCTCTAAATGGGAAGGTCCTTACATTTTCGAGGAGGTCTACCGTTCTGGTGCCATAAAAATCAACAACCTCGGAGGCACAAATCCGAAGGTGGTGAACGGTCAAAGAATCAAACATTATATCTCAGGTAATCCCATAAATGTTGAGACCAATATAATTGACACCGTAACACCGGAGGAGTACATAAGGGACACTTTCCAGAATGTTTCAGATTCCAAAAAGGAATAGGTATGTGGTACGGTAAGTAAACCGACTCCAAAACTGTTCTAATAGCAAATTCTCTCCGTTTTGGAATATTTAAAAAATTAGGAAAATTAAAAGTAGTCTGAAAGAGACACGAGGCATCCACAAGGGTGGAGGGCGCGCCCTACCCCCTGGGCGCGCCCCCCGTCCTTGTGGCGACCTCGTGTGCCCTCCGGACTCCGTTTTCTTGCACAATACTTCTTAAGGTCGGTAAAAATTCATTATATAATCTCCCACAGGTTTTGACCACCATACCACGACAAAATCCTCTGTTTTGTTTTGAGCTATTTCTGCAGCAGACTTAGAGCAAGATGTCTTCTCAAGAGTTGGTCGGGGAGAGTCGGGTATCTCACCCGACACCGGGCCCAAGAGCATACAGCAAAGCTGACCACTTCGGGCAATCAACGGAAGAAGAGATCGAGGCGACTTGAAAAGGGTGGGTGCCATGGAGGAGGATCAAGAAGTTACCTCTCATCTTCAAACTAGATTCATGCTGGAGGAACTTCAGAGCTCAGCAATACCAAATTCGGCCATTCCTCCTAATGCTAGATTTCTCTCTTACGAAAATATGAAAAAAGTGTTGCTTTTTCTCCCACAGCTATGAAACATCCATGTGTGAATGGAGCTCTAGCCATCACGGGCAAACTTCGCAAGGAAGTAATGGATCTTAAGCAACAAATAAATAATCTCGAGGAAGAGAACTGCATCCTAAGGGGCATCATCACCAAGAATATCACATCATCACCTCCGAAGAAAGAGTCATAAATACATGGGATGGGCACTCCCCTTGGCAACTACCAAGCTTGGGGGAGGTGCCCCGGTATCGTATCACCACCACACCTTTACCTTTATCGTTTTTCTTAGTTCAATCCTTTTGATTATATCTTGATCTAGTGGAATAAAGTTTTAGTATGATCTATCTTTGAGTTTTGTTTCGATCTCTATCTGTGTAATCGAGTCCGTGAGTTATATATAATAAAAAGTAGTTTTGAGTTGAGGGCTTTGCTATCTTGCTATGATATTGATCTTATGAAGAGTGATGACTTCACATATAAAGAGTATGATGAATAAAAGTTGTTGATAGTTGACAAACATAGTTTTGGTCATTGTTGCAATTAATAGGAAGTAATAAAGAAAGAGAGGATTTACATATAAATATACTATCTTGGACATCTTTTGTAATTGTGAGCACTAATTAAAATATGACATGCTAAAAAGTTGATGTGGACAAGGAAGACAACATAATGAGTTATGTTTTCTTATATCTGAATAGAAGTTATATTGTCATGGATCATCCAACATATTGTGCTTGCATTTCCCCCTCATGCTAGCCAAATTCTTTGCACCAAGTAGAGATACTACTTGTGCTTCCAAACATCCTAAACCCAGTTTTGCCATGAGAGTCCACCATACCTACCTATGGATTGAGTAAGATCCTTCAAGTAAGTTGTCATCGGTGCAAGCAATAAAAATTGCTCTCTAAATATGTATGATCTATTGTGAAGAAAATAAGCTTTATACGAACTTGTGATATGGAAGAAATAAAAGCGACTGACTGCATAATAAAGGTCCTTATCACAAGAAGCAATATAAAGTGACGTTCTTTTGCATTAAGATTTTGTGCATCCAACCATAAAAGTGCATGAAAACCTCTGCTTCCCTCTGCGAAGGGCCTATCTTTTACTTTTATCTCCTACCCTTATACAAGAGTCATGGTGATCATCACCTTTCCTTTTTACACTTTTTCCTTTGGCAAGCACTACATGTTGGAGAGATCCAGATATATATATATCCACTCGGATGTAGGTTTTCATAAAGTATTATTGTTGACATTACCCTTGAGGTAAAAGGTTGGGAGGCGAAACTATAAGCCCCTATCTTTCTCTTTGTCCGATTGAAACTTTGTACCCATAAGTATCGCGTGAGTATTAGCAATTGTGAAAGAATAAATGATAGTTGAGTATGTGGACTTGTTGAAAAGCTCTTATATTGAATCTTTCCGATGTTATGATAAATTACAATTGCTTCAGTGACTGAGTTCATAGTTTGTTAGTTTTCAATGAAGTTTCTGATTCATACTTTACCTTGTGAACGAATATTTACTTTAACATAAGAAATTATATGAAAATATATGTTGTTGTTCTAAAGATGATCATGATGCCCTCATGTCCGTATTTTATTTTATCGACACCTCTATCTCTAAACATTTGGACATATTTTTCGATATCGGCTTTCGCTTGAGGACAAGCGAGGTCTAAGCTTGGGGGAGTTGATACATCCATTTTGCATCATGCTTTTATATTGATATTTATTGCATTATGGGCTGTTATTACACATTATATCACAATATTTATGCCTTTTATCTCTTATTTTATAAGGTTTACATGAAGAGGGAGAATGCAGGCAGCTGGAATTCTGGAAAAGGAGCAAATATTAGAGACCTATTCTGCACAACTCCAAAAGTCCTGAAACTTCACGGAGAATCATTTTGGAATAAATAAAAAATATTGGGCGAAGAAAGTACCAGAGGGGGGCCACCAGCCAGCCACAAGGGTGGAGGGTGCGCCCTCTGTCCTTGTGGGCCCCCTGGCAGGCCCTCGATGCCCATCTTCTGCTATATGGTGTGTTTTGACCTGGAAAAATCAAAAGGAAGCTTTTGGGACGAAGCGTCGCCATCTCGAGGCGGAACTTGTGCAGAACCAATCTAGGGCTCCGGCAGAGCTGTTCTGTCGGGGAAACATCCCTCCGGGAGGGGGAAATCATCGCCATCGTCATCACCACCGATCCTCTCATCGAGAGGGGTCAATCTCCATCAACATCTTCACCGGCACCATCTCCTCTCAAACCCTAGCTAGTTCATCTCTCGTATCCGATCTCTGTCTCAAAACCTCAGATTGGTACCTGTGGGTTGCTAGTAGTGTTGATTACTCCTTGTAGTTGATGCTAGTTAGTTTATTCGATGGAAGATCATATGTTCAGATCCTTAATGATAATTAATACTCCTCTGATTATGAACATGGATATGCTTTGTGAGTAGTTACGTTTGTTCCTGAGGACATGGGAGAAGTCTTGTTATAAGTAATCATGTGAATTTGGTATTAGATTCGATATTTTGATGAGATGTATGTTGTCTCTCCTCTAGTGGTGTTATGTGAACGTCGACTACACGACACTTCGCCATGATTTGGGCCTAGGGGAAGGCATTGGGAAGTAATAAGTAGATGATGGGTTGCTAGAGTGACAGAAGCTTAAACCCTAGTTTATGTGTTGCTTTGTAAGGTGCTGATTTGGATCCATATGTTTCATGCTATGGTTAGGTTTACCTTAATTCTTCTTTCGTAGTCGCGGATGCTTGCGAGAGGGGTTAATCATAAGTGGGAGGCTTGGCCAAGGAAGGGCAGCACCCAAGCACCGGTCCACCCACATATCAAATTATCAAAGTAACGAACATGAATCATATGAGCATGATGAAAACTAACTTGACAACAATTCCCATGTGCCCTCGGGAGCGCTTGCTTTATATAAGAGTTCGTCCAGGCTTGTCCTTTGCTACAAAAAGGATTGGGCCACCTTGCTGCACCTTAGTTACTATTGTTACTTCTTACCTGTTACGAATTATCTTATCACAAAACTACCTGTTACCGATAATTTCAGTGCTTGCAGAGAATACCTTGCTGAAAACCGCATGTCATTTCCTTCTGCTCCTCCTTGGGTTCGACACTCTTACTTATCGAAAGGACTACGATAGATCCCCTATACTTGTGGGTCATCAGATGGCAGGGGCCAGCACCACATAGATCTCTACGACGGGTCAGCACATCTCCTCGGCGTCGAGTCAACGAAGCCCCACGCCTCCAGGTGGCCCAGCGCGACACCCCGCCAATTATTGGGGAGTCTGCACTTTGTGGTGGCGCTCCTTGCCTTGCTACGGCCTCCGAGCTCCAAGACTTGCAAGGCAAGGGGAGTGAATTGGAGAATGGGCAGCGGAGATCAAGAAGAGTAGGTGCTGGATAGTAATGAACAGATTTTGAAGCAGAAGAGGACGAGGGCGGCCTCGGCGCAAATGATGTCGGGCTCGCCAGAGAAGTCTTCCTCCTGGAGACCGGCGCAATGGACGGAGAACTAGGAGTGCCCGCGGGTTGACGAGATGCCTCGACGGCTGGGCCCTCGTGTTGGGGAACGTAGTAATTTCAAAAAAATTCCTATGCACACACAAGATCATGGTGATGCATAGCAACGAGAGGGGAGAGTGTTGTCCATGTACCCTTGTAGACCGAAAGCGGAAGCGTTAGAACAACGCGGTTGATGTAGTTGTACGTCTTCACGATCCTACCGATCAAGTACCGAACGCATGGCACCTCCGAGTTCTGTACACGTTCAACTCGATGACATCCCTCGAACTCGGATCCAGCCGAGCTTTGAGGGAGAGTTCCGTCAGCACGACGGCGTGGTGACGATGATGATGTTCTATCGATGCAGGGCTTCGCCTAAGCACCGCTAAGATATGACCAAGGTGGATTATGATGGAGGGGGGCACCGCACACGGCTAAGAGATCAAGAGATCAATTGTTGTGTCTATGGGGTGTCCCCCTGCCCCCGTATATAAAGGAGCAAGGGAGGAGGCGGTCGGCCAAGGAGGAGGGCGCGCCAAGGGGGGAGTCCTACTCCCACCGGGAGTAGGACTCCTCCTTTCCTTGTTGGAGTAGGAGAGAAGGAAAGAGGAGGAGAGGGAGAAGGAAAAGGGGGCTGCACCCTTGTCCAATTCGAACCAGAGGGGGGCGAGCCTCCTTCCTTTGGCCTGTCTCCTCTATTCCCGTATGGCCCAATAAAGGCCCATATACTCCCCGGCGAATTCCGTAACTCTCGGTACTCGAAAAATACCCGAATCACTCGGAACCTTTCCGAAGTCCGAATATAGTCGTCCAATATATCAATCTTTACGTCTCGACCATTTCGAGACTCCTCATCATGTCCCCGATCTCATCCGGGACTCCGAACTCCTTCGGTACATCAAAACTCATAAACTCATAATATAATTGTCATCGAACTTTAAGCGTGCGGACCCTACGGGTTCGAGAACTATGTAGACATGACCGAGACACGTCTCCGGTCAATAACCAATAGCGGAACCCGGATGCTCATATTGGCTCCCACATATTCTACGAAGATCTTTATCGGTCAAACCGCATAACAACATACATTGTTCCCTTTGTCATCGGTATGTTACTTGCCTGAGATTCGATCGTCGGTATTATCTCAATACCTAGTTCAATCTCGTTACTGGCAAGTCTCTTTACTCATTCCGTAATACATCATCCCGCAACTAACTCATTAGTTGCAATGCTTGCAAGGCTTATAGTGATGTGCATTACTGAGTGGGCCCGTAGATACCTCTCCGACAATCGAAGTGACAAATCCTAATCTTGAAATACGCCAACCCAACAAGTACCTTCGGAGACACCTGTAGAGCACCTTTATAATCACCCGATTCGTTGTGACGTTTGGTAGCACACAAAGTGTTCCTCCGATAAGCAGGAGTTGCATAATCTCATAGTCATAGGAACATGTATAAGTCATGAAGAAAGCAATAGCAACATACTAAACGATCAAGTGCTAAGATAACGGAATGGGTCAAGTCAATCACATCATTCTCATAATGATGTGGTCCCGTTAATCAAATGACAACTCATGTCTATGGTTAGGAAACATAACCATCTTCGATTAACGGGCTAGTCAAGTAGAGGCACACTAGTAGAAAAGGGGCCTATTGACCCGGTTGGTGAGGGCCTTTAGTCCCGGTTCATGAACCGGGACTAAGGGTCGGTACTAATACCCTGGCCCTTTAGTCCGGTTCAATCCGAACCGGGATGATGGGCCTCCACGTGGCCTGTCCACGAGCCCGAGCGGGAGGGCCTTTGGTCCCGGTTGGTGGCACCAACCGGGACCAATAAACATCCACGCGTCGACATTTCTATGGTTGTGGTTTTTGTTTTTTTAAAGGGGGGTTTGGGGGTTTTGGGGGATAATTTAGGTGTTTCATATAGTGTGTTATAGCTAGCTAATTAATAGAGAAAAGTGTCCTCTCTTTTGTCCGTGCTTGGTCGACGCTTCGTACTATACATGCATAGAGAGGACTAGCTAGACACGCTAGCTAGCTAGTAATTAAGCAAGCAGGAAGATCGTCATGAACATATATGCATACAGAGAGAAGTGATATCGACCACCTCGATCTCCTTCTCCGAGAGATTGGTCGAACAACAAGTTCTCGTATATCTATCCGACACTACCTGCTACATATATACAATAATTATCTTTTACAATACGGACGCGTGGTCCACATAGTATTCTCCGTCTCAGCGATCACGTGGTCAAGAAAGAATGCCGCCAATTCCTCTTGAATTGCTCGCATGCGATCTGGTGCTAGGAGTGCATCCCGCTCCCGAAACATATAATTTTAAGACAGGGGTCAATATATATATATATATATATATATATATATATATATATATATATGAATGAAACTCAAATTTTTATTTACGCACTTCATATTGTTTGTCGGAGTAGCCCCTCTCACAGGTTGTGTGGCGGATGGACTCGCAAACGTAGTATCCACAGAAATCATTCCCTTGTTCCTGCCACAACCGCTTTACAAGAAAGCGTCAATCAAACTAATAATTAGCAAGCATGCTAAATGGTATTGATGAAACTAGCGCTTGAATCACTAGGAGATCTTGGCGTGGAATATGCTACTATATAGTACTTACTTTCGGGTGTCTAAATTGCAGCTTCTTCCGGTAGTCCGGAGCTTTTTTGGTGAATTTTCCCCAAGCCCTGCCATACAAAGAAAACAATTACTTGATATCGAAATGAACAAAGTTGTTGATATGGTGGATAATGATCGATTTAACTTACTTCTCGAGCATTTCAGGTCATGTCCGTGATACTCCTTGGGATCTTTTCGTCTCGAGTCTAAGACAGTTACTACTCCTGCTCAAGCTTAATCTCTAGGAGAATATAGTGGTACCTCTTGCGCATGCATAACTCATCAATATTACATTACTATAACCTGGACTAATAAGGGAAACCGAATATGCCACAAGGCAAGAACACTCACTTGTAGTTGTAAGGAAAGAGTATTATATTTTGTGTTCATTTATTTCCAACGATCGTAGCAAGTTGGCCTCGGTTTCTTGACACGATATTTAACCTCATTTGCATCTATGAGATATGTGTTAATGAACCCAATATCACCCACTTGTCTTTTCTTCATTTCGGCGAACTTCAATCTGCATAATATAGTGAAGATATTTATAAATACATGCAATGAAAGAGCTGAGTTATATAGAGATACTTAATGATGAAGTAGTACTACTTACGTAAGTAGCGGTGACCGTTGCTTTATCGAGGGCCAATTGATTGAAAAACTGATAGAACTCCTCAAATGGAATAGGCAGCAGTTCAATTCCAAGGAGGTCATGCTCCTTTTAACTCTCACATACAAAGTACTCCTCCCCTCGGACTCTTTGCAGGTTTTCATGTACCAATCATACAATCTTAGCATCATCGTTGATAGAGAGCTTTCATCTTTGACGAGAGGCTTCCCGTACTCGTATCTTTGTATCTGCACCTCCAAGAAATCATAATGTACATCGTCAGGCGGGTAATCTACAGGATTGCCATAATGGGCACCATCCTCGGATCGACGATGTCGCTAGCAGCACCTTGAGCGGGGGCACGATTGCTTCGCTTGTTCACCGAGCTGGGCAATTTGTTTCCCAGCTCGTCGTTCTTTCATCCTTTGATCACTTGCATTTCCCGACCTCTCCGCTTCGGCAAATGCCTTTCCAATAATGCGCTCATAGTTGCCTTTGGCGGAGACTTGGGTGGTTTTGTCGGGGAAGCGAGTGCGCTTCGCTTTGACCGGATCTACCTTCTCCTCTAGAGGTGGATGTCTCTTTGCTTTCAACCCTTGAAACCAGTCATCCACTTGATGCTGCGCGATCTTGGCGTTTTCCTCCTCGCTCCTCTCAGACAAGAACTTCTCCGAGTCTTCGTGAGAAGGACTGGAATCTGTATCTCCTCCCGCCTTTGGTTGTACTGCTAGACGCCCGGCAGAGTAGACGGGCGGATGTCTTCTTTCCTTGCTTACGAGGCGGAGGAGAAGGACTACGACGCGCCGGAGCAGCCGGAGCGGGCGGGTCTCTTCCGCCCTTGCCGACGAGGCGGAGAAGGAGGAGGCTGGCTGCTCGGGCGGCGCCGGTGCAGCGGAGAAGGAGGCGGAGTGCCGCCACGCCGGAGAAGGAGCCGGCCGAGTGCCCTGATCGTCACTCACGGGAGGAGGAGGCGGTGGAGGAGGCGGAGTGCCTGACTCGGGAGGAGGAGGAGGAGGCGGAGGCGTCCAGTTCGGAAGGTCGATGAGATCCTTCCGCCATAGGCATGGAGTCTTGAGCCAACCCAGCCGATACTCCCCTTCACCTGTAGGGTGTTCAAGCGGAGGTCCTCAAATCCCTCCGTTATTTCATCGACCATCACCTTAGCATATCCTTCGAATCGGGCCGGCGGTGAAAAGTTGAGTCGGGTTTAGTAGGATAAAGCAGAGCCAATGACCGCCTTGACCTTCAAATTGCTCCATTGCGCCATAAGGTGGCAATTTTCAGCATCCGTGATAGCATCCACGGGATAGCTGGCGAGGCCGTCAAGGCATGCTGCTCTGGCTGAAGCAGCTCGGTGGAAGCCACGCTGCTTCTCCGCTGAGATGGCGGGGTAGCTTCGGGGGAAGCTTCGGCAGGTCGTTTGTTGTGATCTGCTGCTTCTCGTTCCTCTAGCCCCATTACCCTTTCGTGCAGCGCCTGCATTAGGCTCTGCTCAAGTTTCTTCCTCCTCTCATGGGTTTTGTAACCCCCTGCGTCCGGAAATCCAGCCTTCCACGAAACAGAGCTGGCGTGCCTCGTGTCCGTCCAGGTGCTCGGGATTCGAGGGCCATTGTGAGCTCGTCCTTCTCCTGTGCAGGAACGAACTTCCCTTGTTGCGCCGCTTCGATATAATGCTGAAGCCTCTTGACTGGTATGTCCAATTGTTCGTCTGCCCAAATGCACTTCCTGTTATAGGGTCCAAGGATCCATGACCCCGAAGAACCAAGTCCGCAACGGCTGGCGATTCATTGTCTCTGGTTCGATCCCTTTACCAAGCGAGATCATTCTCAGCCTTGGCCCACTTAGGCCGAACTCTGAGGTAGCCACGACCCCGTGCCATGGTGCAGCTTCTTCTTCGCAGCATTTCTCTTGTTTGTCGCCGACATCTTTTTACTCTTTTCCGATGTCTTGTAGGCCACAAATGTGGGGCAGTCATCTCTGATCTTCTCATATTTGCCCTTGAATTCTGGTGTCTCATTTTTTCGACATACGTATTGAGTTCTTTCTTCCAATTCCTGAATAGTTACGCCATCTTCTTAAGAGCAAAAGACTTGATTAATGGCTCTATTACTGGCTTCTCCGGATCATCCTCTAGCGGTAGGGTAAAATTTGACTTCAGCTCGGTCCAAAGATCATTTTTCGATATCATTGACACAAGACACCTCGGGGTCTTTGTTCTTAGGCTTATACCATTGGTGGATGCTGATCGGGATCTTGTCCCTAACCGGAACCCCCTTGACCGAGCAACAAATGCCTTCTTTGTCCGGTAGGGTTCAATCGGTTGGCCGTCAGCCTTGATTTGTATGTTCTCAAACTTTTCATCCGAGCTCAACTTTTTCTTGGGCCTCGTCTCTTTACCGAAGTTGTGCTCGATCCGGAGGGCTAGAAAAAGAACAAAGACGAGAGTTAATTAATATGTGTACATACCAAAACAAAGAGAGAGCTAGTCGGCAGGCTTAACTAATATATATACCTGGCGGACTCGGTTTGGTGATCACCGGAGCCGTCCTCACGGTCTACTTCTTCACCCTCTCCTTCTTGCACGGCATTGGGTCATCGGAGCCATGTAAATCATAGCCACCGCTTCTTCACCCTCTCCTTCCAGACCATCGTTGTCGTTGAGAAACATCAACGAGCAGCAGCATCACTTCCTAGTGCGATTATGTCCCTCAACAACGCTTCTTGTGCTTCGTCTCGGGGGTGTCCATAGTTTCTACAAATATTTACAACATGGCAATTATTATTCAAACATGACAGATATGGATATATTAGTGGCAAACATAGAACTAGCTAGCTAATCACAATAAGGAATCATATTAGTGGCCTCGACGCTGCTTCTCTAGGGTTTGGGGTGGCCTCGACAACGCTTCAAGGGTTAGGGGTGGCCTCGAGAACGCTTCAAGCTAGGAGGGTAATATCGACCCCCACGTGTTGAAGCTATCGGGAGGGGTCGGCGTTGAACACTACATCTATGTCCCACAAGTGGCGTGGGCATCGGCGCCATGATAGGGTAGAGGGTCGTGGATCGCCGAGCGGTCGAGGTCAAGGGTGGAGGATCGCCGAGGGTCGGGAGGTTGCCTAGTGTCAAAGGATTCAACAAAACCATGTCTTCATCATTAAGCGAAAATGTAGTGCATGATGGTGCGAAGCTCTCCAAAGTTATTTTGGAGCGGAGTCCCGGATAGGATAATTCACTTTACGGTACAAAGTTCAGCAAGAACCTTCCGAATATCGTTATTTGAAAGGCCTTTGCTGAGATTCGCATACAAAAGGCAAATTATCCTATCCGGGACTCCATTCGAGAATAACTTTGGAGGACTTCGTACCATCATGCCATGGTTACTTCCGGCTAATGATGAAGCCCTGATTTCTTCAATACTTTGACACTATAGGAACCTCGACCTGAAACCTTCGACCCTTGACCCCTTAACGACCCTCGACCCTCTACCCTAGTTCCCGACCCTCGACCCCTCGGCGATCCTCGACACCCTCGTTATATCGACAACGACGCAACATACATATACATGGGAAAATAATGTTATCGGGAAGGGGGTACCGGTACCCCCCTCGTGTCAAAGTTTCTTCTTTCTCCTCTATTCCTTTCTTTCTTCTTCTCCTCTTCTTTTCTTCTTATCCCTCGAGAAAGGAAAATAAGGAAAAAGGAAGAAAAGGAAGAAGGAAGAAGGAAGAAGAAAAAGAAGAAGAAAAATAGGAGAAGAAGAAAAGAATAGAGGAGAAGAAGAAAAAATAGAATTTTTTTCTATTTTTTCTTCTTCTCCTCTAGTCCTTTCTTCTTCTCCTCTTCTTTTTCTTCTTTTTTCTTCTTCTTATTTATTTCTCCTCTTCTTCCTCTCCCCTCTTCTTCTCCTTTCTTCCTCTTCTTATTTCCTTTTTCCTCTCATTCTTTTTCTTCTTCTTCCTTCTTAAAAATACATGAAGTAGTATTGCTTGTTTTTTTTTAAATAATGATCAAATATAAATTTTAGAAAAAAGTAAAGGTTTTGCCTAATTCATTGTTCATATGAATATACAAACATTTGCATATTTACAATAATTAATATCACCAAAAAAATCTATGAACAGAAAAAAATACTATTTTTTCTAAAAATCTATCTTTTGCATATATTCATGAACATATATATACAGAGAACATATATACATACATATATACATTTTTATAAAAATGCAAAAAACAAGGCGGCGGCACATGGCGCCAGAGTGGGCAGCTGCAGTGGCCGTCTTGAGACGAGGCGGCGCCAAGACGCAGTGGCAGCGCGGCAGATGTGAGGCGCTGCAGGCCGCTCACAGGCGGCGGCGACGGTGAAAGCGAAGCAGCTGGCGTCGATGGCGGCGGCAACGAGCAGAACTGGCGGTGTCGATGGCGGCAGCAAAGGTGGAGCAGGCGGCCGGCGGCAGCGATGAGGAGGAGCAGGGCGTCGGGGAGAAGTGGGTGATTTGGTGAAAACTGCTAAGTGCTGCTTATATAGCAAATCCTTTAGTCGGTTGGTGCCACGACCGGGACTAATGCACTTTTAGTCCCGGTTGGTGCCACCAACCGGGACCAAAAACAATTTTCAAGAGCCAAAGGCGGGAAGCGGCGACCTTTGGTCGGTTGGTGGCACCAACCGGGACTAAAGGGGCATTAGTCCCGGTCGTGGCAACAACCGGGACTAAACCTTTAGTCCCGGTTGGTGCCACCAACCGGGACCAAAGGCCTTGTGCTGCCTCACGCCCAAAAGTTTAGTCCCACCTCGCTAGTTGAGAGAGCTCGAGAGTGGTTTATAAGCGGCTGCGCCACCCTCTCGAGCTCCTCTCAACCTGCAGGCTTGAGCCTAATCATCACTAGCTATGTGCTGTGGGCCTACTTGGCCTCCTGCGGGCCTGAATCCTGGCCCATGTAGGGTTTCTAGTCGTATTCAGCCGTGGGGGCGATGGCGGCACTATTTTTTTCAGTTTTTTGTTTTGTTTTCTGCATTATTATTTATTTTTTGTTGTTTTTGCTTCATTTTTTAATTCTTTTTGCTTTTAGTTTTAGAAAAATATAAACTTTCTGTTAGTGCCATTAGTTTTCAAATTTGAAAACTCTTTTTTGTTTTCTTTGTTGATTTATTTATTTTATTTTGTTTCTACTTACAACAAAATACTTATTGTTGCTATTTTTATTTTTTCAGTTTTTGTTCTGTTTTCTACATTATTTATTTTTTGTTGTTTTTCTTTATTTTTAATTCTTTTTGCTTTTATTTTTAGAAAAATTATAAACTTTCATTAGTGCCATTAGTTTTCAAATTTGAAAACACTTTTTTGTTTTCTTTGTTGATTTATTTATTATATTTTGTTTACGCTTACAACAAAGCGGTGTGTAGAGGGACGGGCTTATAAACGGTGTGAGCGCCCTTGATTTGGCGAGGTTTTCAAATTCATAGTTTTCAAATGAACTCTGAAAAAGTTGGCATAGCATGTGCATGTACAAAGCGGACAATGGTATCATACTAAATGCATTACAAAGTTGGCATGGTATCATCATAATAGTTGCGGAGAAAGTCTTCACTTTTTCTTCGCTTGTGTCGCTTTGCTTATTGCGCCGTAACCATGGATAATCTTCATCGTTTATCGGGATGCTTGGGTCAGCCTTGACTTTGAAGGGGAATTTCATGAAACTTTTCATACTCTTGAGACATATACATCTTGCCCTCCACTCCCAGGATGTCCCTTTTCCTGAAAAGAACTATGTGGCGCTTTGACTCATTGTATGATGTATTCGCTTCCTTGTCTTTTCCTTTCCTCGGTGCTGTAGACATGTCCTTCACATAGATAACATGTGCCACATCATTGGCTAGAATGAGCGGTTCGTCGGTGTACCCAAGATTTTTCAGATCCACTGTTGTCATTCCGTCTTGTGGGTCTACATGTACCCCGCCTCTGACAGATTGACCCACTTGCACTTAAACAAAGGGACCTTAAAATCTACTCCGTAGTCAAGTTCCCATATGTCTACTATGTAACCATAATATGTGTCATTTCCCTTGTCGGTTCTTTGCATCAAAGCGGACACCGCTGTTTTGGTGGTGCTCTTTTCATCTTGGTCAATCGTGTAAAATGTATTCCCATTTATCTCGTATCCTTTCCAAATCATTACATCGAAGATGGTCCCACGGACAACAAGTACAGCTCATCACAAACAGTGTTGTCACCTCCGAGGCGTGTTTCCAACCAAGCTACCGAAAGTCCTGATGTGTTCACATGTAATCCGATCGTCGCCTTTGCTCCGGGTGTTTGGAGCGCAGACTGTTCTTGTGTTCATCGACATACGGGTCACCAAGGTAGAGTTACGTAGAACTATGTAGTGTGCTTGAGACCAAGAATATCCGTCCTGCATATTATTGAGTCTCTTCCAAGCGTTCCTTTTCGGTCGGTCTCCCCTCATACCGCGATTTAGGGAGACCTATCTTCTTAAGGCCAGGAATGAAGTCAACACAAAACCCGATGACATCCTCTGTTTGATGGCCCATGGAGATGCTTCCTTGGCCTAAGCGCGATTCTGAACATATTTCTTTAGGACTCCATGAACCTCTCAAAGGGGTACATATTGTGTAGAAATACGGGCCCCAGAATGACAATCTCGTCGACTAGATGAACTAGGGCGTGCGTCATGATATTGAAGAAGGATGGTGGGAACACCAGCTCGAAGCCCGACAAGACATTGCGCCACATCACTCCTTAGCGTTGATACGATTTACGGATCGATCACCTTCTCGAGATATTGCATTGAGGAATGCACATAGCTTCACAATGGCTAATCGGACGTTTTCGGTAGAAGCCCCTCAATGCAACCGGAAGCGATTGCGTCATAATCACGTGGCGATCATGAGACTTTAGGTTACGGAACTTTTTCTCTAGCATATTTATTATTCCCTTTATATTCGACGAGAAGCGGTCGGGACCTTCATCTTGAGCGAGCATTGAAAGAATATTTATTTCTCTTCTTTCGTAAGAGCGTGGCTGGCGGGACCTTCATCTTTGCTTGAGGCATGCCCTCTTTTTCGTGCAAGCGTTGCGGGTCCTCTCGTGCCTCGTGTGTATCTTTTGTCTTCCCATACACGCCCAAGAAGCCCTAGCAGGTTCACGCAAAGGTTCTTCGTCACGTGCATCACGTCGATCGAAGAGCGGACCTCTAGCTCTTTCCAATGAGGGTAGGTCCCAAAATATAGATTTCTTCTTCCACATGGGTGCGTGATTCTCGGCGTCATTCGGAACAGCTAGTCCGCGGGACCTTTCCAAAGATTACGTGTAAATCATTGACCATAGCAATGCGTGATCACCGCATGCGCATGGCGGGCTTCTTCGGTGATCTGCCTCGCCTTTGAAATGCTTGCCTTTCTTTCGACATTGATGGTTGGTCGGAAGAAATCGGCGATGGCCTGTGTACACATTCTTCCTGCAGCTTCCGGTATATACTATCGGTGTCAAGTAAGCGGTGTGTGCATGTGTGGTATCCCTTGTTTATGCATCACGAAAGGTTCTTGAGAGCTGGCCAATCGTTGATGGTCACGAACAATAACGCCTTTTGGTCAAATTCCTCCTTTTGTGCTCATCCCACGTCGTACACCGTTTCCATTCCAAAGCTGTAAAAGTTCTTCAACTAATGGCCTTAGGTACACATCAATGTCGTTCTTGGGGTTGCTTAGGGCCTTGGATGAGAAGCGGCATCATAATGAACTTCCGCTTCATGCACATCCAAGGAGGAAGGTTATACATACATAGAGTCACGGGCGAGTCTGTGATTGCTGCTCTGCTCCCGAAAGGATTAATGCCATCCGCGCTTAAAGCAAACCATATGTTCCTTGGGTCCTTTGCAAACTCATCCCGATACTTTCTCTCGATTTTTCTCCACTACGACCCGTCGTGGTGCTCTCAACTTCCGTCTTTCTTACGGTCCTCCTTTGTGCCATCGCATCAACTTGGCATGCTCTCCGTTTACGAGCAGACGTTTCAACCGTGGTATTATAGGAGCATACCACATCACCTTCGCAGAACCCTCTTCTGGGAGGCTCGCCGTCAACATCACGAGGTCATCTCGTCTGATCTTATACCGCAATACCTTTGCATACGGGCATGCGTTCAGATCCTTGTAGGCACCACGGTAAAGGATGCGATCATTAGGGCATGCATGTATCTTCTCCACCTCCAATCCTAGAGGGCATACGACCTTCTTTCTTTGTGTATGTCTTTGTCGGGCAATTCGTTATCCTTTGGAAGCTTCTTCTTCATTATTTTCGGTAGCTTCTCAAATCCTTTATGAGGCACGACATTCTACGCCTTCCACTGCAGCAATTCGAGTCTGATGCAAGGCTTTGTGTTGCCATCTTGAAATTGGGGTACAACCCTTTTTGTGATCCTCTAACATGCGATCAAACTTCAGCTACTCCTTTTGACTATCGCAATGTGTCCTTGCATCGACAATGACCAGGCGGAGATCATCATCATCGTGCACATCGTCTGGTTCCTCTTGATCTTCAGCATCTTCGCCCGTTCCAGCACCATCGTGCACATCGTCTGGTGCATCTTGATGTTCAATAGCATCACCGTATTCAGGGGGCACATAGTTGTCATCATACTCTTCTTCCTCGCCGTCTTCCATCATAACCCCTATTTCTCCGTGCCCCGTCCAAACATTATAGTGTGGCATGAAACCCTTGTAAAGCGGTGGGTGTGAAGGATTTTCCGGTCGAGTAAGACTTCGTATTCCCACATATAGGGCATGGACAACACATAAAACCATTCTGCTTGTTTGCCTCAGCCACTTGAGAAAATCATGCACGCCCTTAATGTACTCGGAGGTGTGTACGTCACGTACATCCATTGCTTGCGGTTCATATGCGTGCATTATATATAATTAAGTGTGTCAAAAATCATTCTGAGAACATCATGAATAGATAATTAAGTGAACAAATTAATAGAAGTTCATCATCACATAAAAACCAAAGTACATACATAGTTCTCATCTAACAACATAAAGCTCTGCAGAGCATATAAATTAATTAAACCATACATTGAAACTATGTAAAACATTTCAATGCGAAAACAAATCTGATCATAATCGCAACCAAGGTAACAAGCAGATCCAACGGCATAATGATACCAAGCCTCGGTATGAATGGCATATTTTCTAATCTTTCTCATCTTCAAGCGCATTGCATCCATCTTGATCTTGTGATCATCGATGACATCCGCAACATGCAACTCCAATATCATCTTCTCCTCCTCAAGTTTTTTATTTTTTCCTTCAAGAAATTGTTTTCTTCTTCAACTAAATTTAACCTCTCGACAATAGGGTCGGTTGGAATTTCGGTTCAACAACCTCCTAGATAAATAAAATCTATGTCACGTTGGTGGCATAATTTTCATAAACAATAAATGAACCAATAGTTATGAAAAGATAATATATACCACATCCGAATCATAGAGCGGGGCCGAGGGCCGACGGGCGGATACCAAAACCATCGCACTATATAAGATGCAATAATAAAAGTAAGAAAATAATACAAGTATCTATCTAAACAAACAAGTAATAATATTTTTCCTTTCAGAAAGAAGATAAGAAACAAGAGGCTCACCACGGTGGTGCCGGCGATGAGATCGGCGCGGGTGATCGACGGCGATGAAGACGGGGACGGGGCGTGACGGACCGCTAAACCTAGATAAATATTGAGGAAAATGGAGCTTGGCGGTCGAGCTTGGAGAGGAGAAACCTTAAGTAGTGTGGCTCGGGCATTCCATCGAACACCTTGTGTGCATAGGAGGTGAGCTAGAGCACCACCAAGCCCTCTCCCCTCGGCGGAAAAAAGCAGGCGGTGTGCTCTGCTCTTGCCTTGAGGGGCTATATATAAGCGGCACCATTAGCCCGGTTGGTGGCATGAGCCGGGACTAAAGGGAAGCCTTTGGTCCCGGTTCATGCCACCAACCGACCAATATCTTAGTGGGCGAGGAGCCAGACCATTGGTCCCGGTTAAATCGTCCCACCAACCGGGACCAAAAGGTCCTGGACGAATGACCAATGGTCCACGTGGCCCGGCTGGCCCCGTGGGCTCACGAACCGGGGCAAATAGCTCCATTGGTCCCGGTTCTGGATTGAACCGGGACTAATGGGCTAAACTGGCCTGGACGAAAGCCATGTTTTCTACTAGTGGCATACTAGTGACACTCTATTTATCTATGTATTCACACATGTATTGTGTTTCCGGTTAATACAATTCTAGCATGAATAATAAACATTTATCATGATATAAGGAAATAAATAATAACTTTATTATTGCCTCTAGGGCATATTTCCTTGATCTCCCACTTGCACTAGAGTCAATAATCTAGTTCACATCACCATGTGATTTAACACTAATGTTCACATCTGCATGTGATTAACACCCATAGTTCACATCGTCGTGTGACCAACACCCAAAAGGTTTACTAGAGTCAGTAATCTAGTTCACATCGCTATGTGATTAACACCCAAAGAGTACTAAGGTGTGATCATGTTTTGCTTGTGAGATAATTTTAGTTAGCAGATGCATCACATTCGGATCCGTAAGTATTTTGCAAATTTCTATGTCTAGAGTGCTCTTGCGGAGCTACTCTAAGCTAATTGCTCCCACTTTCAATATGTATCTAGACCGAGACTTAGAGTCATCTAGATTAGTGTCAAAACTTGCATCGGCGTAACCCTTTCGGCCAGACCTTTTGTCACTTTCATAATCGAGAAACATATCCTTATTCCACTAAGGATAATTTTGACCGCTGCCCATTGGTCTACTCCTAGATCACTATTGCACTCCCTTGCCAAACTTAGTGGTAGGGTATGCAATAGATCTGGTACACAACATGGCATACTTTATAGAACCTATGGTTGAGGCATAGGGAATGACTTTCATTCTCTTTCTATCTTCTGTCATGGTCGGGTTTTGAGTCTTACTCAATCTCACACCTTGTAACACAGGCAAGAACTCTTTCTTTGACTGTTCCATTTTGAACTACTTCAAAATCTTGTCAAGGTATGTACTCATTGAAAAAAACTTATCAAGCGTCTTGATCTATCTCTATAGATCTTTATGCTCAATATGTAAGCAGCTCCACGAGGTCTTTCTTTAAAAAACTCCTTTCAAATACTCCTTTATGCTTTTAGGAAAATTCTACATTATTTCCGATCAACAATATGTCATTCACATATACTTATCAGAAAGGTTGTAGTGCTCCCACTCACTTTCTTGTAAATACAGGCTTCACCGTAAGTCTGTATAAAATTATATGCTTTGATCAACTCATCAAAGCGTATATTCCAACTCCGAGATGCTTGCACCAGTCCATAGATGGGGAAGATGGGTGTGAGGTCGATGCCGATGATGAGAGCGCTAGCCGTGGGGCGGCTGGTGTCCGCCTGGACCCAGCCCTCGGCGCGTCGTTGGGAGGAGACTGAAGCGAGACGGCGGGGGACATTGTGGACGGTCGCTGCCTAGGGATCATGTAATGACACCATGTCAGGCATCATGTTTTCAAACTTTGTTTGCATTTTCTAGAATTACCAACAAGCTCTGTGTTTGGGGTGGATCCTTGGCACCCTAATGTTTGTGATTCCTCTTCTTTTCTTGGATAAGTGCGTCTCTAACAGACCCCGTATAACATCGACCCGCAAAACGCATTTACAGTCCACAAAAAAAGGGCTATGCGGGCCGGCGCGGGCGAGGTCAGAGTCAGACCCAGCAAAACGGACCCGTAAAAAAGGATATTCGCAGAAGATGCTCTTTTACGAATTGACTCTGTGAGGTCTGCTTTCGAGCGCCGCCGCGTTGACCCGCAAATCGAAGACCACCAATAAGCAAATTTGACAGCGATTCCAACAAATGAGTTCAAATTCAAACAATAAAACATAGTTCGCGCGCAAATAAAAGCATAGTTTTGTAGGACAAACACAAAGGAGTTCATGCAAAAGCGACGACCACATCCATCATCATCTTGGTCGATCTTCACTTCGCACCACCTCCATTGAGATCATCGCCGCCCCGCGAATCCACTGTCGACACTTGTTCCAACTCCGGCACCGAAATCATCGGCGAGCGCACTAAATGCATCGGCGACATTGGCGAAAAAGCGAAGCAAGAATAAGGGATCGAAGATGCATACCTTCCGGCCATTTCATCGAACACCTCGCCTGCGGTGGAAGCAGCGTCGTTGAACTGCATAGTCGGGGAACATCTCGTCGGGGCGGAGGGAGTGGACGAAGGCGCCGACCTTTTTGTTGAAACCTTCTTTCGCTTCACGCCCGAAACCTTGCCCACCTTCTCCGCCGGCGGCCGGGCAGATCGCGCAGCGGCGGCGGCGCCCGGCGCGCGTGCCTTTCCGGCGGGGCCAGCCGGATTGCCGCCCTGCACGACAATGTTGCCCTGCCGCTTGCGGGCAGGCGCGTTGGTGCCTTGGGCGACGGCGGAGGTGACATGGCCGGCGACGAGATCCACCGGAGGGGATTGTGCATGCGCGACCTCCACGGTGATGGGAGGCGGCTGGGAAGCTTCCATAACGACGAAGAATGGCGGGGAAGATGGACCGGAGCGCGCGGTGGCGGGGCAATGGCGGTCGAGGAGGGGGGGTGAGCGGGAACGGCCGCGCGGAAGTTTCCCTCGCGCCAAATAACGTTGCGGATAAGGGGCGAGCTCAGAAACCATGTTTCCTCGGAGATGTCCCAGTTTCCAGGCAGTGTACGTGACAACTTTTGTAAAACCTTCTCATTTTTATCCGCAGTCTCTAGGGATCATATAATGACACCATGTCGGGATTCATGTTTTTGCCACTTCGTTTGCATATTCTAAAACATGTGATGGTGTATATTGAATGTAGAAAAGTCTCAAGACCATTAAGAGAATAAAGAAATTTTTTGACACTTTGCATGCAAACCTAACCCGGGAAGAAAGAAAGAACATAAAGAGAAGAAAGCAGAGCCAAAGACAAGAAAGAAATAAGAAAAGAAATCAAAAAAATTAAAATAAAAGAGAAGAAATCAAAGCTAAGAATAGAAAGAAATCAAAGCAAGAAATGTGTCGAGTGCCCGACATTTGTGCATCTAAAAATAAAATGAATTTATATTTTTTTTAACTTCATGTTTGCATTCTTGATATTATTTTTTCCATTCAAAGCAAGAAATGTAAGGAAAAATTACAATTGCCATAAAAAAATAACGGAAGTATTAGTGCATTTGAACAAAAATGTTCACCATGTTTTTAGAAAACCGTTTCATGTGTATTAAAAAATTGTAAACGTGTTTTAATTTTCATCACACATTCAGAAAAATAGACATGTCCCTTTCAAGAAAAAGTCAACGTGTATTTTAGAAAACTGTCAATGTGTTTTTACAAAATGGTGAACGTCTTATTAAAAAATATTATGTACTATTAATCTTACATTTCTACAGACTATAAACATGTGTAACTTTTTCAATACATTTCTAAAAATTATTATTATTACACAATAATTTTTAGTACAGGTTGAACAATATACAATAGTTGTGTGCTTTTGGTCTGGAATGAAGATACGGAGTTTAGAAATAATTTGTAATGTACTTTGAACTGTTTAAGTCCATGTAAATTTTAGAAAAAGTTCATGTTTACTTCTTCAAGGTACACAAGAATGAAAATAGAATAGACATTTGAAATACATAATAATTGTATGTTAATAATTACTGTAACTTTTACCCACAAAAAATAATAATTGCTATAACATCTTATATGGGAAAAACTAAAAAAAAGAAAATTTAAATCAAACTTGGACAAGATAAAAAGAAAAGGAGTAGAAAACTGCATGGGTTAGCGTACAGGACCGGCCCAATTATATAATTACTATTTCTAGCACGTTATTTGTGTCGGGTGGCTAGCTCGTTCCGTCAATTAATAAAGCTAGAAAACGAGAGATTTCTCAAACAAAAATAAAACTGGTTGGTTGGTACAGGCAAGCATTACAACATATTGTCTATATATAATTCTTGATCATAATTGAACAAATAGCATTTTGTGGCTGGTTGGCTAGCTCGTTCGGCCGCAGTTATTTCTCTCGTGTCATACTGACATGTGGGACCCGCACTTTTCGGTAAAGATGACGACATTGGCCTAGGCGCATTTCTTGCTCTGCCACACTTACATGTGGGTCCCATACTACTGCAAGCTCTCATGGCAACAGTCTGGGCACCATGGACGTGGCAAGGACTGACACCTGGGTCAAAAGAAGAAAAAACATATGGCACATCAACATGAGCCATCCGTGACAGTTTGCACGGTGTATAAAGAAAAGAAAACTAGGCACAGCTGCTCATTCCATGACGATTTCCATGATGGTTTCTTAGTGTCCGTCATAAGGTGGCTACCGTTTAGGCGGCCTATTTCACCTTGCTGATCCATGACGTTTTCCGTGGCAAACAAGAGAAACCATCATCGACTGCACCCTATCGATGACAGATTCTGAGAACGTCATCAGGAGTTTGTCATGGATTAACATGTTTCTTGTGGTGGGGGAGAGGAATCGCGAGAGAATGAGAGTGAGATGGGAAAGAGTGAGACCACGCGCTGTCGGAGTCTAGCCAAGCACGCGCCTCTGACCGAGCCATTAACGACCATTGGTCGCACCATCACCTCTCTTGCCACGTCGAAACGAGGTTTAAACTTTAGTCGGTGTTTTGTTTTGCCATTGTCAGCGGTAGCATCACCAGCGGAGCTTCGGCAAGACCGAGTGGGCCGTGGCCCGCCCAGGTCTAGAGCAAAATTATTTTTTATAGGTAGCCCAGCCCATGGAGACGAACAAACATACATAAATACATCAGGCATTAGCCTCGCCGACAGGGCCAAGGACTGGCTATTTGCTATACATAAAATGTTGCCGACAGATTTATTTGAAAGGCTCATAGTGACACTCTGGGCAATCCGGAGAATGCGGAGAAAGGCTATCCATGAGGATATTTTTCAGTCTCCGAGCTCCACTAATGGTTTCATCAATAGCTACTTGCGGGACCTCCATGTTATGAAACCCATGCATCAGATACCAAGTGCTGCTGCAGCTATTAGGTCCACTCGATGGATCAGGCCGGTTGAGGACATGGCAGAGGTGAATGTGGATGTCGCTGTCTCTCGACGCGGCTACGGTGCGGTTGGCGCCATATGCAGGGATCAGAATGGGGTTTTCTTGGGAGCGTCCTCCCTTTTTTTCAGAAATATAGATGATGCACAAACCCTCGAGGCGCTTGCGATAAGGGAGGCTTTAGCTCTCTCGGACGACCTTTATCTTCGGAGGATCCATGTCGCATCGGATTGCAAGGGGGTGGTCGAGAATCTACGGAAGGAAAATGCAGCAAATTATGGAGCAATTATTCATGAAATAGTAGACCACTCTCTATCTTTTGATTTCTGTAAATTTAGTCATGAGTTTAGGAGCTCGAATTATGAAGCTCACAACTTAGGAAACATGCTCTTACTCTCAATGATGGCCACCATGTTTGGTTAGGGCATCCCGGGAATCTCTCTTTCGTCCCTGTAAACGTGGTGACGGGTTAATAAAGAGTTTCGCAAGGTTGTCTAAAAAAAGGCATTAGCCTCGCCGTCATATCCTTGAAAATAAACACGCAACGGACTGGAGGTGCTCAGGAGCAGCCGCTGGTACTGGACACAAACACATATATGGTATATATGGTTCAGAATAAAATTTTGTGCTCTTTGGCCCGTCCAACTATTTTTTTGAAGCTCCGCCACTGGATAGCATGGGGTGCGAACTAAGCGTAGTTCAGATGGTTATGTTTCTCGTGGTGTAAGCAATCCACCAAAGTCAAGTCCTACACTTGGCACACATGGTTACATTTTCCTGGATTTATTTCTAGCCTTCCGGCTATGTCCGTTTAGTGCGAGGAGACGTTCTCATCGACTAAGAAAACGTCTGTGGTGACTTTATTAATCTTAAGACGTTGCGCCGGTTCAATATCTTAAAGATGCTCATAGGAATAAGATGTGCCTGCATGTGTTTATAGGGTTGAGTGTATATGCGTGTCCATGAGCATATATACATTTGCACTGCGTTAAAAAAAAGGGTAACGGTCACAATTCGTATTGTGGTTGTTTTCTGCATTTCCGGATGGTTTTATACATTTCACTCAACATCCATATACACGTATGCATGAGCTCCAAGCTACATGTTGTTTGGGCATGCACGACGAAGGTGCTACTCCCTTCGTTTCTAAATACAAGTCTTTTTAGAGATTTCAAATGAACTATCACATACGGATGTATATAGACATATTTTGAAGTGTAGATTCACTTATTTTGCTCCGTATATAGCCATTTATTAAAATCTCTAGAAAGACAAATACTTAGGAACGGATGTAGTAAAAGCCATGATGAATTGAACCTTGGAATCAAAACGACGCCAACTTGACAGCACCCAGAGAAAGTAGAAACACGGTCGACACGTAAGAAGTAGCACCAGGCATCTTTCGTCCATTGTTTTCCCCAAAACATACCACGGGAATCTGATCTATCTCGGAAGTACTACGTACAAGTGATAAGATGCCGTCCACTCAACCACATCGGCGAGTTCGGCCAGCAGAAAGCAAAGCACGCTTTCCGCCGGCCATTAGCGCGCGCGCAGTCCGGTGCGCGGAGAAACGCACGGCGGCTTCCTTCCGCTTCCGAAACAAGCCACTCGTGCTTTTCCTTTTCCTTTTTCGCGACGGACACGCTACTCGTACGCACCCCCGTTCAGCTGTGCCGCCGTGCCGACGGGCTCACGTGTGCATCAGAAAGCAGCTGCAGTTACTTGTCCATGTTGACGCACACACGACACGTTACACTTGTCACACGTATATAAATGTCGGTGAGGAAAAAGGAAACTAGTAGAAGACATTCCGTGGGCACATGAGCAGGATGAGCTGCTGGACTGCTGCTCCCAGCGACGGGCCGGCTTCGGCCGTGGTCCGGCCAGGCGTCGGCGTCGGCGTCGGGGTCGGAGGGGGGCATTGCATAGGGGGACGCCGGCGGCCGAGGAGGAGAGTGCTCCGGTGCGGTGTGTGCAGCCAGACGAGCGGAGCCCTTCTGCTGCCCGTGACAGCAGAGGAGGAGGATGCAGGTGAGCGTACGTACATGCTTAATTTGCTGTCCGCTATGTTCAAAAAAAAAAATTGCTGTCCGCTCAACTCACAGGAGCTCCCTTGCCACCGTCGAATTCGAATCGGAGATTGCGATGTGCCCGTGTGCTCTGCCGACTGGAGAACGGAACATTCCCTTTTGGCCGTCGGAGGGCGTGCGTGGGTCCGTTTTGACGTGACACTCGCGCTCCGTCACGGCGATCGTTTGATCACACAAACAGAGAACATCAAAAAGTACTCCGGCGTTTAAGCGATTTGCAAGGCCTTTTAATAACTCGTTGCAAATGCACCGACAACCCGATGGGCATGAAGAATTGCGCGCGCGGGGCATAGGTTGGTGAACACATGCATCCACATGTGTTGTGCGCAACCACCATGAGAAAATCTTGAATTAATATAAAGAAGTGCGCGTTGGGCCTAACTACCAAGGATTCACGTTTGGACTTTGGAGGGTGGAGGCAGAACAAACATTTCTTGCGACGCACGTTTCAAGTATAACCAGAACCAAACTTCTTTTTTGGAACTTAAACTTTTTTGGCACTCCTAAAGTCATACTTTTAAATGCTTGACCAAGTTCGTACAGAATATACCAACATCCACAACACCAAATTAGCTCCATTTTACATCCACGATGTTGTAGATATTGGCGGCTTTCTTTATAAAATGGTCAAGCTTAGAGACGTATTTCTTCGAACAAACATAGAACCTCATGTATTTTGGAACGGAATAGAAAATGTCTAATATATTCATGTAGGATTAGAAAATCACTTTGTTTTGTTTCTAACAATGTTTGACCTCATATAACAAATAAAAGAAATTCAGTGATTAACAAATCAGAAAAATTAAGTGGCATAGATTTGGAATGAAAATGGGAGAAACCCAAAATGGGGGAAGTTCTGTGGAACCCTGTTGGGTGGCATATTTTTTGTCTAAACCGTGTCCGGTCTGGGTGGACAAATGGGGAAGGTGTAGGGGATTTCCTTACCTCAGTGCCTTAGTGAAAAACTAGATGTGCAAATGTAGCATGTTAAATAAGTATACTGGTGGAAGTTAAAGGATTATGTAAACCTGGGCATTCTCCAGGCTGGTCTTTGCAAAGCCCGACCTCAAAATCTCAAGCCCGAGCCCAGTCCAACCAGACCCGAAACACATGAACAATGGCCTTTTCATTAACATAATGATTTTTAGGATATTTAAAAATATATTATGCTACATATTCTAATAATAATGAGTTATGCCCTGTTCGGGCTTATTTTTGGGATTTCGGGCCGGGCTTCGGATGGAGAAGTTGAGCCTGAGCCCGGTCTGGATGTCGGGCTTTCAGGCTGGACTGTCCAAACCCGGGTTTAGGATTGTGCAATATTCCACTACGAGGTTACCAAAGAAATCTTGTTTTTACTCGACAAAAGTATGCTCAATTGTTAGGACACACCGGCAACAATATATATCTGATTCATCAAATTTCATTTTCTCGGCCAAATCATGAATTTAAATTGTCATATACACATATGGCACAAGGTCCAAAAGGCGCATACTTAGTTGAAACTTGTTAGTGCTTTAAACATGAATTTGCACCGCAAAATGCACATGCCATAAGATAGGGGTGTAAGCAGGCACCAAGCTGCAGCATGGCTTGGGGCGTAGCGAGCAAACGCTTCGTTGCATGTAGCAACACTGTAGCTACAAATAGCCGTTGTAGCTTTAACGGTGGCCTAGGGCGTAGGCAGATCCTCACTATGACATTGGTGACGACGGCCTAACATTTGCGAACACATGGGTAAGACAGGAGCCCTCTAAAACAAGTTTTGTGAATATAATATTCTCAAGTTTCTTTTAAAATACCAAAATAATACTTCCTCTGTAAACTAATATTATAAAAATGGTTAGATAACTAAAGTAGTGATCTAAACGCTCTTATATTAATTTACGGAGGGAGCAATAATCAAATGCGTATGTATGAAGGAAAAACTTTTGTTTGTTTGTTTGGTTGTGTGAAGGCCAGCCAAGTTCTTCAAAACTTATGGCGGTGGCGCGGTGCCAATGGTATCATTCGAAAATGAAAGAGCTGAGCCTAACCACATCGATTAGTTCTTTTTTTTTAGAAAAATCACACCAATTAGTTGCCGAAAGCGAGCAGTAATGAGAGCATGCCCGCACCCGCAAGAAATGCTAGGCTGTCGCCCGCAACAAACCTCTCGCTGCGCCGTCCGTTCCACGATCTCGGCGCGCCGCTCTCCACCCTCTTCCGTTAGCCGACGGCCCGCCCCCTCACAGGCGCCACGTGCCCCGGCGCCGTCATTTCGAGGCACGTTCCGTCGCGCGATTACATCCATGCCGTGATTTAGCGGAGACATGCGACCCATTATAAGAAAACGGAGCCGCGTCGCCTCACACACAGATTAGAAAATGTCTAATATATTCATGTAGGATTAGAAAATCACATTATTTTTTTCTAACAATGTTTGACCTCATATAACAAGTAAAAGAAATCCAGTGATTAACAAAATCAGAAAATTATGTGGTATAGATTTGGAATGAAAATGGGGAAACAGAAAAGCCCGGCCCGTACATGCGGGGGAGTTCCGTAGAACCCTTTTGTGTGGCATTTTTTTGTCTAGACCGTGTCCTGTCTGGGTGGACAAATGGGGAAGGTGTAGGGGATTTCCTTACATCAGTGCCTTAGTGAAAACACTAGATGTGCAAATGTAGCATGTTAAATAAGTATATTGGTGGAAGTTAAAGGATTGTGTGAACCGGGGCATTCTCCAGGCCTGGCTTTGTAAAGCCCGACCTCAAAATCTCAAGCCCGGGCCCGGACCGACCTGTCCTGAAACACATGAACAATGCCTTTTTTTAATCAACATAATGATTTCAAGGATATTTAAAATATATATTATGCCTACATCTCTAACAAAATAAAGATTTATGCCCTGTTCGGGCTTATTTTCGAGATTTCAGGCCGGGCTTCGGGCGAAAAAGTTGAGCCTGAGCCTGGCCCGGATGTCGGGCTTTCGGCCGGAGTGTCCATGCCCGAGTCTAGGATTGTGCAATACCCCACTACATGGTTGCCAAAGAAATCTTATTTTTACTCGGCAAAAAATATGCTCAATTGCTAGGACACACCGACAATAATGCATATTTGACATCAAATTTCATTTTCTCGGCCAAATCATGAATTTAAATTGTCGGATACACATATGTCACAAGGTCCAAAAGGAAACCCAAGCTGAGTTCTCTCCCAGCGCATACTTGGTTGAAACCCGTTAACGCTTTAAACATGAATTTACATCGCGAAATGCACATGCCATAAGATAGGGGTGTAGGCAGGCTCCAAGTTGCTCGGGCCGTGGTCTGGGGCGTAGCGAGCAAATGCTTCGTTGCATGTAGCAGTGGTGTTGCACTGTAGCTACATTTAGCTGTTCTAGCTTTAAGGGCGGCCTAGGGCATAGGCAGATCCTGACTAGGGCATTGGTGGCGACGGCTTAACTCGACAAGAGAATATTTGCAAACACATGGGTAAGTTGGGAGCCTTTTAAAACAAGTTTTGTGGGTATAATATTCTCAAGTTTTTAGAAATTACCAAAATAATGATAATCAAATGCATATGTACGGAGCGAAAACTTTTGTTTGTTTGGTTGTTTTTCAAAAGTTATGGCGGTGCCAATGGTATTATTCGAAACTGAAAGAGCTGAGCCTAAGACTGGTCATAGTGGGAGTAACATAGATGCCACATAAGCAAAAATGTTGATGTGACAAGTAGTTAATGAGGAGAAGCGAATAGAGTAGCACAATATATTCTACCATCACATGACTTTCCGTCTGAAATGAGTCACAAAAATGATAAATGAGCATGTGTATATTCTTCTGCGTATATGACACTTCACATTGAAGCGATGATGCAAGTTCTTTCACTATGGTAGCCTAACCACCCTGATTAGTTCTTTTTTTTTTTAGAAAAACCACACCGGTTAGCTGCCGAAAGCGAGCAGTAATGAGAGCACGCCCGCCCGCACCCGCGAGAAATGCCAGGCTGTCGCCCGTAACCAACCTCGCCCGCGCGCGCCGTCCCATTCCCCCGATCTCGACGCGCACGCTCCCCACCCTCTTCCGTTCCGTCCCCCGCTGAAACCGGGCGCCGACGGCCGACCCCCTCCGCGCCCGCCACGTGCCCCGGCGCCGTCAGCGCAGAGGCACATTCCGTCGCGCATCCCTCCGATGCCGTGACGGAGACCGCGGCGCGACCCCTATAAGAAAACGGAGCCGCATCCGCCTCACACGCATCTCACGCACCACACCGCCACCTCTCCCTTCCAGTCATCTGACATCTGCTCCCGTCCTCTCCTCTCCTCTTCCCCCGACGCAGCAGCGTCCCTCCTCTCCGCCCGGATCGCGATGGCCGCCGCCGACGTCGCCGCCGACTCCAAGATCGACGGCCTCCGCGACGCCGTCGCCAAGCTCGGCGAGATCAGGTGCCCCGCCCGACCCATCCCCTCCGCCGGATCTAGCCACCAGTAGGCGCCGACTCCGCTTCCGCTCAACTGTTTTTTTTTTTTGGTTTGTTTTGTCGGTGACGACGACGCAGCGAGAACGAGAAGGCCGGGTTCATCAGCCTCGTCTCGCGCTACCTCAGGTAATAATGCGAATCTCCCTCCCGATTCCTCCGCTCGCGCGCTCGCGCGTGGGTGAGTGGTTTCTGACGGCGGTGCTGGGTGGTGTGTCCTGCAGCGGCGAGGCGGAGCAGATCGAGTGGAGCAAGATCCAGACCCCCACCGACGAGGTGGTGGTGCCCTACGACACCCTCGCGCCCCCTCCCGAAGGTACCATCTCGTCTCGGATGCTTCTTCCTGTGGTCGATTCGGATTCGATTCGAATGTTCACTCACTGTGTGTCTCTGTTTGTGTGAACGCTGAACGCTGGATCGTGTGTGTGCGTGCTGCAGATCTCGACGCCATGAAGGCCCTGCTCGACAAGCTCGTGGTGCTCAAGCTCAACGGAGGCCTCGGCACCACCATGGGCTGCACCGGCCCCAAGTGAGCACCCCACCCCACCCATCCTCTTCGCTGCTCCAGATCAATTGATTCACCTTGCATATGTGTGGATCGTGCTACTTTCAGTTAGATTCGTCCCGACACTGTAGTCTCGTAGCTTGCATATGGGTTTCTTCGTGCGATCCTGCTGCTTATGATGTTCACGAGTTACTGTTGTTCGTTAGTGTCCCGCTTGGGCCGTGGTTTTAGCACACCTTTTCTCACATTCAAATGTTTGCTCAATTGCGCTGTGATTGATTTCTTCATGTCTGCAATCCTGATTATGGCGGTAATGAGTCACTATTGTTCGTTAGTTTTCCGGTTGGACAGTGGTTTTAGCATACCTTTTTCCGCGCCTCCAAATGTTTGGTCAAATGCAATGCTATTACTTTAGGCCCCTCCCAATGCTCCATGGTGTACAGGTGCTAAGGATGCCACATAGGCAGAAATGTGATGTGGCAAAGAAATTAAAGAGGAGAGAGAACATTATGGTGACCCCAAGAGGAAACAGTGCTAAGCACGTGGACCTATGCAAAATGACTACCAACCAATAGACGAAGGAGTTTAATTATTAAACAATTCAATGAGAGGAGCTTAGCTACAAAAGCTAAGCAACTATGCATTGGGAAGACTAGTTGCTAAGATATTTAATACACTTAGCACCTCATGTAAGCACCTTTGCATTGGTTATCATCAGTTACTATGGGCTTGTGGCGTAGTATGGTCATCCGTATTTCTGTTAATTTTATTTCCATTTGTCACTTAGATCCACCTGCTATTATACTTATTGTACATATGTTTGTGGAATCCTCCAAACTTCATGATCTGGAAGGGCATGAAATATATAATATTCTTCTTGTCACTTTCAAGGCTCCGTACATTTATGTCCCTTCTCTTGATTTGCTATGGCTCTAATACATATAGGTCGACCTGTCTGCTTCCAAGTGCATTAATGAATTAGTCATACAATTGCTATTGCCTACTCATGTTCATTCTTGTTGTGACATCTTTATTACTATGGGCTTGTGGCGTAGTATGGTTGCCTGTATTTCTGTTAAGTTTATTTGCACCTGTCACTTTTAGATCCACCTGCTATTATACTTATTGTAGTTCTGTCTGTGGAATCCTCCAAAGTTCATGATCTGGAAGGGCATGAACAATATTAATATTCTTCATGTCACTTTATACTCTGTATGGTTCTCTTTTTTCTCTTGATTAGCTGTGCCTCCAGTACGTACATGTCAACTCTGCCTCCAAGCATATTAATGAATTAGTTATAAGATTGCTATTGACTGTACTCATTGTTCATTCTTGTTGTGACATCTTTATTACGCTGACATAGTCCAGTTAAACTATCAGTTACAGGGAGAAATGAAATTGTGGGCGGGAGCTCCTTTGATTGAAAAAATAGTTTGATTAATCTGGTTCTCTGATTAATGATATCTAACATTAAGGCTATGAATGCTCTTTATCTTTTCATTTATATATTGTTGTCCCAATTTGACATCAGTGCTGCTTAAGCTGGTCACAAGTTACTGTTGTTCGTTAGTTTTCTGGCTGGGCCGTGGTTTTAGCACACCATTTCTGTGAAATTTATTTCCACTTGTCACTTTTAGAACCACCTGCTATTTTACTTATTCTAGTTCTGTTTGTGGAGTCCTCCAAAGTTCATTATCTGAAAGGCATGAAATATATAATATTCTTCTTGTCAGGCTCTGTATGTTTATCTCCCTTCTCTTGATTCGCTGTGGCTCTAATATGCATAGGTCAACCCATCTGCTTCCAAGAGTATTGCCTACTGATGCTCATTCTTGTTGTGACATCTTTGTTTCTCTGACATAGTCCAGTTAAACTATCAGTTTCATGGAGAAATAAAATTGTGGGTGGGGGCTCCTTTGATTGAAAAAATAGTTCGATTAATCTGGTTCTCTGATCAATATATCAAACATTAAGGCTATGAATGCTCTTTATATTTCCATTCATGTATTATTTGCCCCAATTTTACATTAGTGACTGCTGCCAGCTTGCACTGCTGAATATGACCATAAACTTATTATCTAGACTCTGTTGGCTTTGAACATGGTGCTGTGGTTGACTATGTACAAAACATGATATACTTCAGTATATGTTCGATGCAACATGTCAATAATGGACAGATATTGAGATTTACCACCTTTCAGCAGGTAATAACATAGTTCACTGCGTGCAGGTCTGTCATTGAAGTTCGCAATGGGTTTACATTTCTTGACCTTATTGTGATTCAGATTGAGGTATTCTTAGTTTCTACTGATATTTTCTGTGCACCGACTTGATGTAGTGTGTAATGGTTTGTGTCTGACAAGTTTCACCTGTATGCAGTCCCTGAACAAGAAGTATGGATGCAGTGTTCCTTTGCTTCTAATGAACTCTTTCAACACTCATGATGACACACAGAAGGTTGATATACCACCTGCCCTGTTTATTTTCTATTGAAAAGACAACTTTCTAAATTTGGACTTACATACTTGCATAATGACCTCTGTTTTGTAGATTGTTGAGAAGTACTCCAACTCCAACATTGAAATTCACACTTTCAACCAGGTATGACATTAGTAGTACTTCATCTGTTATATTTAATTGTATCACATTATACCCACTACTTGCGGTGTCAATTAACTGACACATGTTTCTCTCAGAGCCAATACCCTCGCATTGTTACCGAAGACTTCTTGCCACTTCCAAGCAAAGGGCAGACAGGGAAGGATGGCTGGTTAGTTTTCTCTAACTATTCTTGACTTATTCTTGGAATACCAATGGATGACCATTTCATTTTATGATATTTCAAAAACTAGCTTTGCCTTTATAGATTGATTCAACTTTTGTCAGACTTGACTATCCAAAATTTTTTTGGAGGTCTAATATTGTGGTTTTTGAATGTGAAGGTACCCCCCAGGCCACGGTGATGTGTTCCCCTCTTTGAACAACAGTGGAAAACTCGATACCTTACTGTCACAGGTGAGCACAAATGTCTTAACCTTCTATGTAGGTGAACGGATTAGTTTGACAGGTTGATTGGTTGCATACTACACCTTATCCAGATTTTTTTTACATGGATTAGTTTGCCCTTGTGATCCACATCTTCATAGCATGTTTTCCTTTGAAGTTTACAAAAAATCTATGTAGTGTATGCTTCTTATGATTTAAATAAATCAAATCAGTTACAACTTGCACATCATCTGTAGGGACTTGCTTAACTTTGCTTACAGAATCCAAACGCCTTCATATTATTGTGCTTACTATTTTGCCAATCTTCTCTCAGGGAAAGGAGTATGTCTTCGTGGCGAACTCAGACAACTTGGGTGCTATAGTTGACATCAGTATCCAAATATGACCAGATTTATTAATTTCCAATCTGATTCTTGCCACCTTTTTAGTGTTACTTTGTGCCATAAATGGAATCCTTAACCATCACAGAGATACTAAACCACCTGATCACTAACCAGAATGAGTACTGCATGGAAGTTACTCCAAAAACATTGGCTGATGTTAAAGGTGGTACCCTCATCTCATACGAAGGAAGGGTCCAGGTACACTAATACTTTCCTCCTGGCTTGCCTATTACTAGCTTTTAATTATCTTTGCTGATAAGCGACCATAGAAAGTAATGGCTACAGCGTAATTTGCAAGTTGCAACAGTAATTTTGAACCTACATTTCATGAATCACTCAATATTATGTCTGTTACATGCAGCTCTTGGAGATTGCCCAAGTCCCTGATGAGCATGTAAGTACCCTCTCCCTGAACTGTGTTGTTCTAAGTCATGAGAGTATTATGAGGCTAAATAGCTGATGAATACTCTTCCTTTGTGTATTTGTTCAGGTGAATGAATTCAAGTCGATTGAGAAGTTCAAGATATTTAACACCAACAACCTGTAAGAATCTAAGCCATGTCTTCCTTTGATTAAGAACTCTCTGTTCCTTCCTAACGGCTTCTGGCATCAGGTGGGTGAACTTGAAGGCGATCAAGAGGCTTGTAGATGCTGAAGCACTTAAGATGGAAATCATTCCCAACCCTAAGGTACACCTGTCATCCTTGGCGTGAATCTCAGTTCCATCCTGTTCATTTGCTTTTATCTAAGCAGCTAGTTCTTGCAGGAAGTTGATGGCGTGAAAGTCCTGCAGCTAGAAACCGCAGCTGGAGCAGCAATCAGGGTATAGGCAAACTTATCTCAAATTGTTGTGTTCGGGCTGCCCACTTATTGTTCGTGATGTGCCCTAATGCTTTTCTTTCCTTCTAGTTCTTTGAGAAGGCAATCGGCATCAACGTTCCCCGCTCAAGGTTTCTGCCCGTGAAGGCTACATCTGATTTGTTGCTTGTGCAGGTATATCTGAAACCCCCTTGGTGTTTTCTGGTTTGGTACCATGATGAGACAACAGCTGACCTTGTTTTTCTGTCCCACAGTCTGATCTCTATACCTTGGTCGATGGCTACGTCATCCGCAACCCAGCCAGAGTGAAGCCATCAAACCCTTCAATTGAGCTTGGTCCTGAGTTCAAAAAGGTAAGCCATCTTAATCATAAGAATTTTGTCAATTAGTCGATAAAGAAATTGCATTGAAGAAACACGTGAATGGTGAAAGAAGCTGGAATGTGGTTGTGACTCGCATTTTTTTCTGACGTATTGTAGGTTGCCAACTTCCTTGCCCGTTTCAAGTCGATCCCCAGCATCGTTGAGCTCGACAGCTTGAAGGTCTCTGGTGATGTCTCGTTTGGCTCTGGAGTCGTGCTCAAGGTGAACTTCATAGTCATCATTCTCCTTTTGCTGCGGTTAGTTACTGTGTACAAATGGACCTAATGCTAATCAAATCTGCTCATCCCATCTGCAGGGCAACGTGACCATCGCAGCCAAGGCTGGAGTCAAGTTGGAGATCCCAGACGGAGCTGTGCTCGAGAACAAGGTAAGCCTTCATTCACATCCCAACAGCTGCCCAATCTGAAAATGTGTGGTCTGTGTCATGATTGTTATGCATGGTCTGAGACTAACACATGGCCTTCTCTGGTGTCTCCAGGACATCAACGGCCCTGAGGATCTTTGAGCGACGCCCGCCGCCATCGCCAGTCGCATTCCCAGAAACCTTCCGGTCCTCCTTCGCTGAGTTAACCGTCCTGTAATTTTCGTGTGCATTCTGCTGGGGTGTTGTCCTGGGATAGCCCCTTTACATAATAATTGTAATCCCCTCTGTGCTGTTCATCTACACTTGTTCTTCCTGGCCGTGCCAGGGACGTGAAATTTCTTTTGGTTATATATGATGATGCCCATAGTTGTCGCATGCCTAAATTTGTTTCTTCTTTGGCCCTGCTGGGCCGTAAGAGTTGCTTTTTGCTGGAGTATTTTGTGTCTACTTCGCCAGTTGTGTGCCATGCGTAATCCACAGTTCGTTGTGGCTATTTTAGATCACAAAGATACCGTCTATTCACAATCTTTTTTGCGGAACCTGAATTGTTTGCTTCCATGCTCCCGTTGTGCAAGCAAAAAAAATCATAGTTGCAACTTTGTCATGAACTGGAAAGGGAACGTGCTTGTCAACTTTGTCGTGTGCTTATTCCTTTTCCCAGTTGCCTTATACCTGATGGGTGGTTGGTATCGTATAGGTGTCGATCACGGTGGCAAAAGAACATGGGCATGAATAAGCCTGCAGGGCAATCCAACACTTGCATTGTGTGGAGATATCACATGATATCATGATTCAAAAATCAAATTTAAGTGTCCAAAAAAAAATGGTGAAAGTTCACAAGGCATGTGTCTACAATCCTTAGTAAAAAAGTACAAATACAAATTTGAAACACATAGATGATCTGAAAGATAGTAGACATATGTCCTGTGAACATTCAGAATTTTTTTAAACATCCAAACATATTTTTTGGGGGGCATGGTACAATGTTACATGGTATCACAGTATATTTCCCGCACGTAGTAACTGAAGAGTTTGCAGGAACAGGCGGATAAACAATTACAGAATTTTGTTTCAAATTGCCATGACACTCGCAACACAAATCTTTTGGGTAAGCTGACAAAAATCTAAATGCACCATCTATTGAATCACTCAAGACATCCTTTGAAAAGGAAAAGGAAAAAGGGCTGAAAAGGGACTTCGAGAAACGCACACATTTACAATTCCAGCAGCAGCTTAAACAATCTACCACAAATGTGGCCAGATGCCATGCGATGACCAAAGGCCCCCTCACCCATGACCAGCTCTATCGACGACCAATGTGATTGCTGTGCCGATGTCCCGCGGCTGGTGTTTAACAAGAGCAATCACATTATGTACCACGACGGGTCTCGAACCTTCCCAAGCTCACACGGCTAAATGGTTGTCGATATCAAAGCTACGGAGATCCGAAGGGCCGGCCCCGATCCTGCAAATTGAAGTAGGACAAATTATGCACTTATGCTACAACATATTTTTGAGACAGAGAAAAAAAAGATGGCATGTCAAGTAACTAAGTACAATAACTGCAAGAATCTATTAGCAGCTGATTGTGGAACAACTACAACTAAAAGTGCTGCACGTGTGATATCGTGGAAAGCTGAAGGTGGATTATGCGTAGAGCAAATAGCAAACTAGCAAATGTTCGAGTTCATAGATCATGACAATGAGAATTAACGGGTCAAGGGCTATTGATCTTGACAACAAACACAGGCCACGATGAAGCGAGTTGTACCTCTTGTTTATTGTGCAATAATGGAATTTGATGTTCCCAGCCTTGACATCTTCAATATACTGCAAAAGCATGTACAGATGTAAGAAGCTTAAGACTGAAAACTATAACTTGCTAGAAAACACAATGCTTGAACTGGAGGAGGGGGCATACCATTCTCAAAGTGACGATGATTGAAGAAAATGCTAGAGAATCAAATGGTATATCATCCAGAGCAAAAGTTCACATTCTAGCGACTCGGATCCAGGTGAGAAACTGGGGGTCTTCATTCTTGCTCGGAAAATAATGTAACTCTACTGCATGTCATCACAATACACAAGAAGAATCCACTTAGTAGTGTATGAAGTTAAGCATGAGTTGTCCGATTAGGCTACTTTTCACTCACTTGGCCAATTAGCGGAATATCCAACTGAGCAAAAGGTGAGACTATCTCTACATCTGCACAAGCTTCTTCCAACGTTTCCCTTGAGGCTCCTTCCGCCGCAGACTCTCCGACTTCCAAATAACCAGCAGGAAGAGTCCTGTTGATGTAACCTTGATTAGAATGACAGACCAGCCCCCAAATGACTATGTTCTTACAAAAAAAAGGAAAATCCGTCCATGCTTTGCAAATGCAGATCAAAGTGTGGCAGAAAGCAATTGGAAATAAAAAGTAGTGCATGAGAGAGAGAGAGAGAGAGAGAGAGAGAGAGAGAGAAATAAGAGGTCTGTTAAACAGGAAAGGAGCAATCCTGAACTGAGGAGAAGTAACAACAAAATAAACACCATTGTTGAAACATATAAAGATCTATGCAGTTTCACAGCACAAATAGTACAAGCAAACAATTCTTTACATACTTCCTACGGATGTAAACTTGATTTTGATACTACATCTACAGGCAAGGTGTTACTCTAAAACATAGTAAGCTCGCCAGTACGGTAAACAGAACACCAGAAAGCCTGATTATAGCCAATAAAATGGACTTGTCAAAAGCAGCTTACCAAAGGCCATAAGCCGGTTCAATCTTTCTTCTGCAAAGGAGGACCTTGTTATCGTGCTCCACAAGGCAACCGACAACCTACAAAGATGACACAGATTAGTGAAAAACGAATGGGTAAAAGCTAACACACACCTACAAATGTTATTCGCCATATAATTTTGCGTCGTTGAACAGTGACATAACAAAGATATGAAAAGATATCAGGTCTGTGCAGTGGAACTCAGAAGCAGTTGGCATTCGAAGCAAGCAAATCACAGTATCTCGGTTCTAAATGCATATGCACATATTGTCTGAACTCTGAAGATGGCGCCTATTCATACTCTGTTCTTCAGTTCATACCATTTTGGGGTTCTCGTAGTGCACTCTCCCACAAGAAGAACAGACAGCCCTCATCTTCTCATCCCCGTCTGGTACGGCCAATTTCGTCGGACTTCCACAAGCTGGGCAGAAAGGGATCCTCGACTTGGGCACCTGCATAAGGAACGTTCAGCGGTCGTTAGGCGTGTATTCGGTCGGCAACATGCGTTTAAACCAGCTAGAGGGCTAGAGCAACGAGTATTATTATCTCATGAAATCAAAGCTGTTATCCACTAATTTCGATCCTGAATCGACGCCACATCCGCCACACGCACGCTAGATAATTGTGCTAGGAAGACACAGCACCATGGTTGCAACCAACAGAGGATGCCTCGTGGCTCACAGTTGCTAAGGCAGGCATCCCTTCCCATCCACCAGTTGCTAAGTCAACGCGCTAGATGGTTCCATCCATCGACGGCGATTATTGTACGGCCCCAGCATCTCAGCTCCGACACCAGCGACGCCGGCAGCCGGGCGCCGAACGTCGGCAGGGCCAGATATCATACGGACGGACGCGTGAGGAGGAGGAAGCCGCATCAGACTCACCGCGGGGGCCGGGGGCGGCGAGGGGGCGGAGGGGGAGCTGGCGCCGGCGCCGGAGTGGTTGGAGGCCGACATCCGGAGCGGGCGGAGGCGGGCGGCGGCGGCGGCTGTGCGGGGCAGGGGCAGGGGCGGCGCGAGGCGGGCGAGGAGGCGGGCGGCGTGGGGGAGGAGGAGGTGGTGGGATCTGAGGAGGAGCATGGCGGTCGGGCCGGGCGGGTGTAGTAGGGGGGAGGGAGGTTGGTTGGTGGCGTGGCGTGGGGATGGGAGGAGGACGGCGACTCGGGGAAGGGGAGGCTGCGCGGTGAGGTCGGCCGCGGAACACGTCGGCTCGGTCGGCGGGCGGTGGCGATTCGGCTGGGTGGCCGGTGGCTATTGGGCGACGCGGCGGGACGGTGTGGGGTCGCCACCGGTGACGGGACCGGCGCCGGCGCGCTGGATAAACAATTGGGAAGATGGCGTGGCGGGTTTATCCTTCCTCGGTGTCTTTTGTCCTTGTGATGAAAGACATTTTTGAAGGGGGGTGGATCTGGATGCCTTTCTTCTTTTCTTGTTCCAACCGGATCGCCTCATTTTCCCATTACTTACTTTCCCCGCAGCTGCGAAGTCCATGTTCAGAGTGAAAAGGAAAGGAAGCGAGACAATACGTTCGACGGGGGTGTACCAGCATTTGCTAGCCAAAATTTTGGTTGAGGTTTTGGTTAGCCTATAATCTGATTTGGCCGACATTGACACGGAAAATGAATTAGAGTTGGTTAGAGTTCATTGGCATGCCAAAAAATTGGCAACAATCCAAACAAAGAGCAATCTTTGGGTCATGACCAAAATTTTTGATAGGGTGTACTTTGGCCACAACCCAAACACCCCATAAGTTGTCACGTTGGGTGCAAGTATTTTTTGTTTGTTTGTGTGCATGTGCTGTTTACCTTGTACTCGATCCCATTGTCCCATAATATAAGCGCGCTTTTGACACTAGTCTTAAAATCTGTTTCTTATCTTATGGAGACGAAATAGTTTAGAAGCTCCGACTGACTCGATAAACCTTATTTCTTAATTAAGGGAAAAGTTTGTTACTATCTACATCATCCTTTCTTTTTGGGGAAACCAAAGACTCCTGCGGGAGTAGTAAAGAAATTTTTAGCATCGTTACTGGGAGTTTTCTTTTGTTTCCCTTTACCAAATCAGGTGTCTTCGCACAAACTTTTTATTTGCTTGTTTTATTTCTTGCCTAGTTGTTTTTACCTTTTGCTTTGCTTGCCAAAAATTTCCAAAACACAATAAATACTTGTGTTGCTATTCTTGTTTTTCTAGTTATTATGGCTTGTCCTCCTTACCCTCCTATGTCACCTGAATTAGAGGTTCTTCATTTTAAACAAAGACAAGGAGAGAGTTTGAAAGATGCTTGGTTTAGAATAATTAAATCTCACAACAATTCCACTATTAAAAATGACATGAAAATTCTTCTTAGAAATTTCTACGTGGGTTTATCTATACCAAATAGGAATATGTTGGATTATACAGCAAAAGGGAATTTCATTGAAAATGATGTTATAAAAGCTTATGAGATGTTAGAAGGAATAGTTGGGGTACCTCCTACTATGAAAGGATCCCCGTTTACCCAAGAAGGGATTCAAATTCTTGAGAAACTGAGTGTTATCCAAAAGGATTTAACAGATTTGAGTAAAAATGGAGAACTATGTAAAACTATTAATTCTAATTTGCAGCGTATGAGTTCTCATTTAATGACTTGTAATAGAAAGCTTGAAACTCTTGATATTTTCTTTGTTCATTTTGAGAATTCTAGAAGCTCTTTTTCTATAGATCGTAATATTGATAAAGATATTAATGGGAAGCGTAAGGAACCATGTGGAATTGAAACAAATCTTCACTAAAGAGAGTTGCTAAAGGATTGAATGATGATAAAACTTGATGCATGCATTATGCTTAGCTAGAGGGCATTAAACAATAGCGCTTGTCCGGAGACAACTCAATATTTATCTTTAATTATTTTTTCTTTTGTTTTGTTGAGCCTACATAATTATTACTATTGTAGTAATCATGTTTGTACCTTTTCTTTTATTTTTGTGTCAATCTAAGACATTGGGACGTTGCAAATGCTTGTTTATTAGGTTATGTGAAACATAAACTTTTGCATCCACTTCTGAATTTTCATTATGTACTAGAAAGTGATCAATTTCTAAAAAATGTACACAGTACTATAATACAAATTCTTTGTGATGTCCTAATTTTTCAGAATTTTTGGACTTACAGAAGTATGCGTAAAAATTAGATCTTTACGTATTGTTCTATTTTTGACAAATTGTTGTTATGTTTTCTTTATTTGCTTGTTTTAAAGTTTCCATGACCTGTATTGGGGGATATAAATTGTGAAAACAATAGGATACAATAGACATCGTTCGGAAATAAATATGCATCTTGTATTGACAATCCATGAGTGAATGATTTATTTTATATGAACTAACCTATCTCCCGAGTTCTGTTAAGTTTTATGTCGATGAAGTTTTCAAGATCAAGAAGCGGCAAATAGCCTAAGCTTGGGGATGCCCAAGGCACCCTAAGATAATATTTAAGGAGATTCAAGCGTCTAAGCTTGGGGATGCCCCAGTAGGCATCCCCTCTTTCGTCTTCAAAAAATACCGGTATTACTCGGTTGGACCTACTTTTTTATTTGTTCACATGATATGTGTTTTGCTTGGATCGTCATTTGTTTTTTTTCTGGTTTGACAATCATTGTGTTATGATCACACCTATTATGAGAGACACATATTCATCTCATATCTGTAGAATGCTCATTTGATCTTCACTTAATTATATCCATTTGAGTAGAGACGTTTATAGAATTTGCTCTAGTACTTCACGTATACTTGTTAGGGAACGGTGAGAAATTATGTTTTTATAGAAAATATTAGAATTCTCTTGCCTCACTTAAAATCTTTTTAGGTAGTTGAATAGCAATTGACAATTTGCATGAAATGTATGGTTGGTCTAAAAAATAATAGGTATATATGAGTGGTATAATAAAAACTTGCATGAACTTGTAGATCAATTGAACTTGATAATTGGATTCCTTTCAATGATTTTGAGATAGTGAGTTGGTAATTATTTTTGTGTATCCTTAAGGACTTGTGTGAAGTAGTGGAAAGGTGTCATGAGGTCATACTTGTTAATAATTGTGGTCGTTTAAGTGAAACTGACTGTGAGGGGTCTAAGTTGAAGAACATTGTAAGTAACCGCCTTGTTGAATGGGTCAGGAAGCCTAGTGGACTTTGGTTCATCAAACTCACCCCTTGGAGTGATCAGTCTTGTGGTTACCCGGTGTAGACTATGAAGTATTAGTGAGATGTTTTGGTTTACGAGTTGCGGTCTTTATGCACTTCCACCTATCCATATTTTGATAGCCTCTTCGGTACTGTGCATTGCCAACTCTCATATTAAGACATGGTGCATACTTCGCCGGTGCATCCAACCCAGTGGGATGATACACTCTCTCAAACATAAGCCTCGTTATATGTTTTCAAAACAGACACCATATCTACCTATTATGGTATTTTCATAGTCATTCCGAGATATATTGCCATGCAACTTCCATTGTTATTATTCATCATATGACTTGAGCATTCACTATCATTTTGATTTGCATGATCATAGAGCTGACATGATATTTGTGGCTAGATCACCGTTAATCATTGAAATATGTTACGCTAGAATCATTGCACATCCTGGTACACTGCTAGAGGCAGTTATTTGTAGTCATTATTTTTCATTTGTCAGAGTTGTAAGTAATATAGAAGTGTGACACATTCTAGAGTGTGCCCCTACCACTTAGAATATATATAAAAAAGAGGCCAAAAGATCCCATAAAAATTGAGAGAAAAAGAGAGAGGGGATGCACTGTACTATCCTTTATCACACTTGTGGTTCAAAGTAGCACCATGTTCTTCATATAGAGAGTCTTCATGTTATTCATTTCTTATTCTAGTGGGATTTTCACATTATGAGAACTTGACTTGCATATTCCTGTAATGAGCTTCCTCAAAATTCTGTAGGATCTGAGCGAGCAAGTTGGATGCACACTACTAGAATCAGCTTCTTTGCCGTTCGCCATGGTGGACGGCAAAGGCACGGATGCCGGACGGCAAACTCCTTTGCCGTCAGTGTAGCGACCCGACCTCGGGCAGTCAAGCCTGCGTATTCTTGTGCCATCCACAGATCGGTATCTTTGGCACACACAGTACATCAATGTATATATCAAAGTGCAATCACATGTATAAGTAGCGTAAAATGATATATACCTCATAATACTCAGCGGAAACAATCAAACGGGTGTGGAGTCCCATCAACGCCATCGGCAGGTTGAGTGTAGACCGTAACCCTGTACCGTAACTCTTACTCGTCGAGGAAATATCTGCAACATGATACGTTGCAGCCGTGTAGGTCAGTACATTGTACCGGCAAGATCACAATATGAATAAACAGATGGTAAAACTATACTATATGCAATATGGCTTTATGGCTCTGTATCTGAGTTTTGTCTGCGTAAAAGCTGATTTTATTTTACCTACATCAAAGGAATAGAATGAAGTCTGTACTAAGGAGTTTTCTATCATGACATGGTTCCGCCAACCGATGTCTCATAGCCCAAAATTCATCATATGTTGCCCACAATTAAGTTATCAATCCGGTGTTGAGAGTTCCGAGATAGATCCAGTCCAGAGGCTCAAATTGTCCGTGAATCGGGACACGGCTAATCGATTAGGTTATAACCCTCTGCAGAGGTTTGTACACTTTACCCGCAAGATTCGATCCCTCTCTTTACGTTCTCGCACTTCGTGGTGTTTGAGAACAAGATGACCGAAACATGGTCTTCCAAAGAGTTCCTCCGACCACCGTCCGTACTCAACCCATCCTACCGTAGTTCTACATCTGCTAGTACCGTCCCAGCCAGAGTCACAACTAAGGTCAACCAAGCCAGAGCCCATAATGACTTGCGGTTGCACAGTAAGCTTCCTGCATGAAGTATTCTTCCGTCTCTTTGAGTCTGGGTGAAGCTTTCCGCAAGATGTCATGGCGCTTCTCCATGCATCCCGCCAACCACTGGTTTCTCCAGGTGCCCGTCAACCGTCCTTCACCCAAAGAGTGTGTATTGAATTCTGTCTCGAGTCTTGAAGTCTTGAGGTCTTGAAGATGCAGTCCTTGCAGATTCCATCATGGAGTTGTCGTCATTGATTTAAATCCTTCATTCTCACACCACTCCTGAGCACTCATACCAAACCCCGCCTACTATAGCGTAGCATTGAAATAAAATATCGTCCCGGGCTTGGTAACAGGGTGATGGGTTCCTACCTCATGCATACTACTCAACTACAAGGATTCAATAACACTACTGAGGGGTGGTTGCAAAGATGTCACTAAATGCAATAAAACATAGGTATGAAAACATGGTCAAAGTGAACTTGCCTGGTAATACTTTATGAAGATAACAACGATGTCAGAAAATGACTTGGTAGAAATAATCATCACTCCGTTGAAAATCTATATAGTCAAACATAGCATTCACATAAGCAAACATCCTAGCAAACAATTTTAGCACTCGAAATAACAATCAAAACAGCAAGGAAAATCGATAATAAAACTCAAACAAAATCAAAAGAAACTTCAAATAAAACTACAAAGAAAAACTACTAACGAAGATCTATGACTTTGCTACAAACATCTAATATAGTTTTGCCGTAAGTAAAAACTTAACAACAATTAAAATACTAAACTAATAAATTAACAGAAAATAAAATGTAAAATAACTAATTTAACAGAAAGTATTTTTTTCCATAAAATTTTATTTGCAAAAAGAAACAAATAAAAAGCTTTTATAAAACTCTAACTATGACCTATAGAAGGTTTCATACAAAACTAAGGAAAATAATTTTTTTAAATAAAATAAAATTTTTCCTGTTGTCTAACAGAAACACAACTAATTTTTGTCAAAAGTGACAAAAAGAAATAATTTAAAACTAATAAAAACAATAAAGAAAAAGCTAAAACAGAACTAATAATAAAACAGTACTGTTTTGCTAAAAACCTAATTTAAATTAACCTAGAAATAAAATACTAAATACTACTGGATAAACAAAGGTCCTAGAGACCAGGAGCAAAAAGAATTAATGAAAAACCTATTTTTAAACTCCCGGAATAAGCAAAACAAGCTTTAATTCAAATCTGATCTAACTCAATTTTTATAAATCCAAACATAGACAAATTATATATTTTTGGAAACTACAAGAAAATTGTGATCTAACGCAAAAAGAATCAGCATCATTGGACTTCTAGATCAAAAGTTATAAGCTAAACAAGAACGGAACTAAATCTGTTACGGAAATAAATCTGAAAACGAAAAAAAAACAACAAGGAAGTTACCTGTACGTGAGGCAGAGATGGCAGGAAGGAGACGGCGATGTGGAGGGCTGCTCGGCGAGGGGGCGAGGTCGCCGGCGAGGTGGGGTGGCGGAGGAGGGGTCGGGCGCTTGGGAGGTGGCGCCTGGCGATTGGGAGGTTCAGGAGAGCTCTGGTGAGCGTTCTAGGCAGGAAAAAGGAGACGGTGGCGAGAAGGCTACGGGCAGGAAGGGGCGTGGTGATGGGAAAAATGGAGCGAGGAGAGGAGGGGTTTTATAGGCGGTCTCGGGAGGCGCTGGGATGGAAAGACGAGGGAGATCGGGAAGGTGGAGATTCCTGTCTCCATGGATATGGAAAGCTTCTGTAACGTGAGAGGAAACAGAGGAAGGAGATGATCTCTTGTTGGGCTAGAATAGGAAAGTGCTTAATGGGCCAGCAGGTTTTTCCTAATAAAACGATTCCATTCCTATTTTTAAAATTAGGAAACTAAAACAATAAAAAGGAAATCAAATCAATTCGAATAAAGAGTTTTTATATACTAAAATTATCAGAAAAATAAAATGTAGATGATGAGCATTATTCCACGGCCAAAATAAAAACTTAAAAAATGTTTTTCAAAAATCCCTAAAGGCTTTATTTCTTTTTGCAAATAATTTTTAAATAAAACTTTGGTTTTCTTGGCTCAAATATTTTCAAAATGCCCCTGATTTTGGAGGGTCATTTTCCTCCGCTCTTTCTTGCTTGCAAGAATTTATTTTTCGGGTATTTCTCGGGAAGAAAAATAGAGAAGCAAGTGCAAATATTTGAAAGAATTAAATTGCAAAACTCCGTTCAAATTCTTTATAGTTGAAGAAGTCATGTCATCTTCTCTCATTGATTTTAATAGGATGAATTTGAATTTACCGGAGAAGGGAAAGTCATTTTATTCCCTCTCATTCAAAAGTTTTTGAAAAGGTTCAAATTTCACTCAAGTTTAATTCACTCAAGCAAACAAACAAACAATTCAATTAATTATATTAACATTCCAAAATTTGGGATGTTACAAACCTACCACACTTAAAATGAATCTCGTCCTCGAGATTCAAGAGGCTAACAAGAAAAGGTTAGGGTTGGGGTCTTCTAGCAAATGTCTTGGTCGAAAGGTCAGGGTGCTACCACACTTAAAAACAAGGTCATGGTTCCAATAAACTCAGATATTTCCTGGAGGGCTGACAATGTATGTCTCTTCACACATCTTACAATAGCTCCTTCATTAAAGCTCTTACATCGGAAGCATAGAGTTTTCCTCAAAAGTTTGGGTCGGTTCGTCAAAGTTGAAGTTCGTCCAGACCGGATCTTCTTAGCTGATGGGTCTGTGTCCATTCTAAACAACTATCGAAACACTCATGGTGGTCTACAATTTATGGTTTTCTCCTGCAGAAAAGCAGGTGCAGGTCGAACCTCACCGTATAACCTACGTTTGGCAACGGTTGCACTGTAATGGGGTTCCATCGTCCTACCATTTTATGGTTTTATGGCTTATCGTGTCGACACTCTTCTAAGGTTTTCAAGGCTCTCTGATTTTCCATCAACATATGATAGTTCATGATAGAAGTCTCCGGTATGGGGCCAGTCCATCCCGTGCATTTCTGAATCATTACCACATACGTAAACAGTGAATCACGTATTCTAACACTTGGGCATACTCACAAGCATTGCAGAATTTCTCTTGTTCTCGAACTGGTTTTGAGTAAATCCATGGTTTCGCAAGCCAAACGAAACATCTATCGTTACTTCACCACTCTCGTGTTTTTGGCGTAACCTCCTCTGAAACGTATGCTGATTGGATCACCGATTCTTCCAAATTTATTCCTTTATCAAGGTTACATCTGTTCCTTATCAAAATCCACGGGCACGTGGGTTATGGCCCACTTCAACACCGGTGCAGCTTTAACTCATCCTTGGAGTAACTCTCATGTTACACCTCCTTTAAATCCAATAGTACTCTGTTACTTCATACCATCATATCAAGAACAAAACTCCAACTTATTTTGTCCAGCTCCCTTCTATGGACCGTCGTGAATAACATCTTTTACCTCCATTGATCTTGTGGCTTTACAGAGTACTATGACCAAAAGAAGTGCACAAGTTTATCCATAAAATCTCATTATTTTCATATCAATCCTTCATTACATCCTTAATCATTTTCATAAATCCAAATTCCAAAAGTACTTTGTTACAAATGCTGCCACCCACATGATTTGGTATGGTCAGCATTACTTCCAACTTTATTCATTTTTCCTCCTCGAGGATTCTCCAAATCCACCGAATTGTGCGACATGAGCCTTGAAATCTTCAATCTTCTTTTTCATCATGGTGGTCTTGAGCTTCGTCAACATCATCTCTGCATGCACTTCGCTTAGGTATTCCTGAGTATAACGGAGTCTTGCTTCAAGTATTTCTCCGATCTGGCGTATGGCTTCCATGGCTGCTTCACGAACAGCATCAAAGAAAGTTGCTTGTGGCACACGTGGGATGAAAAAGTAATGCCCCATCCTCTTTGGGCAAACTCCTTTCAAATGGTGGAGGTGTACCTCCACATACCAAAGTTCCACTCCCTTTTGCATGAAAGGGTAGCCTTTGTAGACGCATCTCCTTCAAGGTGAATATGCTTCATCATGTCCTTCGTGATCTTCGGTGTCGTGATCACTTGTCGTGGTCATGATCGTTTGAGCCCTTAAGGAAAGACTCATAAAGGGTTGTCATCTGCATGTGTAGGATAAGAGAGGTGCTCGTAACAAGGGATGTATCTCCATGGGGAATTTGCAACCGTCTCCGAGAAAAGTTTGGTGTTCAGTTGTCCATGGGTTCAAGATTTCGGGGTCTGGTTGAGATAGAAAGAGAAAAGCAATTACCCACTCATCAACAAAATTATCGTTTGTAATGGGCCGTTCTACTATGGTTTCGTTTCTAGGTCCTCATTTCTTCAGGTCTTCAATGCTCGGGAGTTTCCAATTCCTCGCCTAGGTGTTTCTCCTCACAATGAGGGCATCCATCCTTGTGTTCCTCCCGGTGTGTCCTATTCCTCCACAAATCTTGGAGGCATAAGGTTTCTTCTTGAGTTATCATGGTGCCTCCGGATGAGACGTGATCCCAACAGGTCTTCTTGAATTCCTCCCAAGTCTTTGCTCCATTCCATCCCCTGTATAGCTTGATGCATCTGCCACCATGTTGCGGCACTTCCTTCAAAGTACTGAAGAGCGTACGATACTTCATTCTTCCTTGAAACCAAATTGCTCCCGAAGTTATTCTCCATGTTCTGAATCCATAGCTCTGCCTCCGGATGGGTTTTCGGTCCAGAGAATATCAGTCCAACTTCAATCATCATCTATGGGGTCCAAAAGTTGTGGGATGAGATATGAGAGAGGTGGGGAGGGATACACACAATACAAACAATAGTTTTTGAAGAAACGGGTTTTACTTTGTGGCTGTCGGAAAACATCAAACAAATGACAGCTCACAATTCATCGCATCTAACGTAGGTGTATAACATGGATTTGGTCCTCTAACGGTCAAATAATTCTTCCGATTCTTCAAGTCGTCCGAGTCTTCAACTGGTGTAGCTTCAACTCTTCTAATGCATGGTCAAATCCTCTTTACTCAAGAGGCCATCGGTTATCCGATATCTTGTCCTTCTTGGAGCGGCTTGATTGATTCTTCATGTGATCAAAAGGGAAAAGGGTATATTCTAACTATTTGAGGTGAGAGTGTCTATTTGATAAAATCAGAAGAGATGAGAAGTAAGAGTCTTTTGAAAATAAAGTTTTAGAGATTTCTGTCCTAGGGCTTTCCGGTTTCTAGGGTCACGTCCTCTGATCAACATGTGCTCGATACCATATCATGGCGACCCGACCTCGCACGGTCAAGCCTCTATGTTCTTGTGCCATCCACGGATCAAGATGTCTTTGGCACACACAGACATCAATGTATATATCAAAGTGCAATCACATGTATAAGTAGCGTAAAATGATATATACCTCATAATACTCATGGAAACAATCAAACGGGTGTGGAGTCCCATCAACGCCATCGGCAGGTTGAGTGTAGACCGTAACCACAGATCGTAACTCTTACTCGTCGAGGAAATATCTGCAACATGATACGTTGCAGCCGTGTAGGTCAAGACATTGAATGTACCGCAAGATCACAATATGAATAAAATGTATGGTAAAACTATACTATATGCAATATGGCTTTATGGCTCAGATCTGAGTTTTGTCTGCGTAAAAGCTGATTTTATTTTACCTACATCAAAGGAATAGAATGAAGTCTGTACTAAGGAGTTTTCTATCATGACATGGTTCCGCCAACCGATGTCTCATAGCCCAAAATTCATCATATGTTGCCCACAATTAAGTTATCAATCCGGTGTTGAGAGTTCCGAGATAGATCCAGTCCGTAGGCTCAAATTGTCCGTGAACCGGGACACGGCTAATCGATTAGGTTATAACCCTCTGCGCAGAGGTTTGTACACTTTACCCGCAAGATTCGATCCCTCTCTTTACGTTCTCGCACTTCGTGGTGTTTGAGAACAAGATGACCGAAACATGGTCTTCCAAAGAGTTCCTCCGACCACCGTCCGGTACTCAACCCATCCTACCGTAGTTCTACATCTGCTAGTACCGTCCCAGCCAGAGTCACAACTAAGGTCAACCAAGCCAGAGCCCATAATGACTTGCGGTTGCACGTAAGCTTCCGGGCATGAAGTATTCTTCCGTCTCTTTGAGTCAGGTGAAGCTTTCCGCAAGATGTCATGGCGCTTCTCCATGCATCCCGGCCAACCACTGGTTTCTCCAGGTGCCCGTCAACCGTCCTTCACCCAAGAGTGTGTATTGAATTCCTGTCTCGAGTCTTGAAGTCTTGAGGTCTTGAAGATGCAGTCCTTGCAGATTCCATCATGGAGTTGTCGTCATTGACGAAATCCTTCATTCTCACACCACTCCTGAGCACTCATACCAAACCCCGTCTACTATAGCGTAGCATTGAAATAAAATATGGTCCCGGGCTTGGTAACAGGGTGATGGGTTCCTACCTCATGCATACTACTCAACTACAAGGATTCAATAACACTACTGAGGGGTGGTTGCAAAGATGTCACTAAATGCAATAAAACATAGGTATGAAAGCATGGTCAAAGTGAACTTGCACGGTAATACTTGATGAAGATAACAACGCTGTCTAAAATGACTTGGTAGAACTAATCGTCACTCCGTTGAAAATCTATATAGTCAAACATAGCATTCACATAAGCAAACATCCTAGCAAACAATTTTAGCACTCGAAATAACAATCAAAACAGCAAGGAAAATCGATAATAAAACTCAAACAAAATCAAAAGAAACTTCAAATAAAACTACAAAGAAAAACTACTAACGAAGATCTATGACTTTGCTACAAACATCTAATATAGTTTTGCCGTAAGTAAAAACTTAACAACAATTAAAATACTAAACTAATAAATTAACAGAAAATAAAATGTAAAATAACTAATTTAACAGAAAGTATTTTTTCCATAAAATTTTATTTGCAAAAAGAAACAAATAAAAAGCTTTTATAAAACTCTAACTATGACCTATAGAAGGTTTCATACAAAACTAAGGAAAATAATTTTTTTAAATAAAATAAAATTTTTCCTGTTGTCTAACAGAAACACAACTAATTTTGTCAAAAGTGAAAAAAAGAAATAATTTAAAACTAATAAAAACAATAAAGAAAAAGCTAAAACAGAACTAATAATAAAACAGTACTGTTTTGCTAAAAACCTAATTTAAATTAACCTAGAAATAAAATACTAAATACTACTGGATAAACAAAGGTCCTAGAGACCAGGAGCAAAAAGAATTAATGAAAAACCTATTTTAAACTCCCGAATAAGCAAAACAAGCTTTAATTCAAATCTGATCTAACTCAATTTTTATAAATCCAAACATAGACAAATTATATATTTTGGAAAATACAAGAAAATTTTGATCTAACGCAAAAAGAATCAGCATCATTGGACTTCTAGATCAAAAGTTATAAGCTAAACAAGAACGGAACTAAATCTGTTACGGAAATAAATCTGAAAACGAAAAAAAAACAACAAGGGAGTTACCTGTACGTGAGGCAGAGATGGCAGGAAGGAGACGGCGATGTGGAGGGCTGCTCGGCGGCGAGGCCGGTCGCCGAGGGTGGGGTGGCGGAGGAGGGGGTCGGCGCTTGGGGAGGTGGCGCTGGGCGATTGGGAGGTTCCAGGAGAGCTCCTGGTGAGCGTTTCTAGGCAGGAAAAGGAGACGGTGGCGAGAAGGCTACGGGCAGGAAGGGGGCGTGGTGATGGGAAAAATGGAACGAGGAGAGGGAGGGGGTTTTATAGGCGGTCTCGGGAGGCGCTGGGATGGAAAGACGAGGGAGATCGGGAAGGTGGAGATTCCTGTCTCCATGGATATGGAAAGCTTCTGTAACGTGAGAGGAAACAGAGGAAGGAGATGATCTCTTGTTGGGCTAGAATAGGAAAGTGCTTAATGGGCCAGCAGGTTTTTCCTAATGAAAACGATTCCATTCCTATTTTTAAAATTAGGAAACTAAAACAATAAAAAGGAAATCAAATCAATTCGAATAAAGAGTTTTTATATACTAAAATTATCAGAAAAATAAAATGTAGATGATGAGCATTATTCCACGGCCAAAATAAAACTTAAAAAAATGTTTTTCAGAAAATCCCTAAAGGCTTTATTTCTTTTTGCAAATAATTTTTAAATAAAACTTTGGTTTTTCTTGGCTCAAATATTTTCAAAATTGCCCCTGATTTTGGAGGGTCATTTTCATCCGCTCTTTCTTGCTTGCAAGAATTTATTTTTCGGGTATTTCTCGGGAAGAAAAATAGAGAAGCAAGTGCAAATATTTGAAAGAATTAAATTGCAAAACTCCGTTCAAATTCTTTATAGTTGAAGAAGTCATGTCATCTTCTCTCATTGATTTTAATAGGATGAATTTGAATTTACGGAGAAGGGAAAGTCATTTTATTCCCTCTCATTCAAAAGTTTTTGAAAAGGTTCAAATTTCACTCAAGTTTAATTCACTCAAGCAAACAAACAAACAATTCAATTAATTATATTAACATTCCAAAATTTGGGATGTTACAGTCAGCCAGCGGATGGCAAACCGTCCGGCTGAACACGTGCCAGCAAAGGCCTTCTTTGCCGTCCGCTTGTAGAAACGGACGGCAAAGGATTGTGCCGTCAGTCATCCGAGGCCAGCGGATGGCAAGACGACGGACGACAGCGGTGGAGGTGAGAGCCGTTAGGGGGTTAACGGCGTTCTTTGCCGTCCACCGACGGCAAGAGGCAAGCTTCGTTGCCGTCGACGGCGAGACGAGCGAGCAACTGGGATGCTGCCACGTGGATAGCTATGCCGTCGGCCAGCATACGACATAGATGGCCCTGTTTGCCAGGCCTATTTGGTCACTTTGCCGTCCGCTTGCAGACGGCAAAATGACCAAATAGGCAGCCAGTGTTGCCAGTTTGCACAGGTGACTGCCATGTGTCCTCTTTGCCATCTACTAGCGCACGGCAAAGAGCTTTGTCGTCCGCTAGCAGACGGCAAGGAGGCTACACATCCCCTGTTTTTATTTAAATCCAATTAATTAGACATGGTTTCAAACATAGATATACATGCATACATATCCAATAGCATGTCCAACAACATATTTGATCAAATCCAACAACATAGTCCAACAAAGTCCAACATATCCATATATACATAACCACAAACAAGTTTCCAACAACATATCCATATAGACATACATATCCAAACAAGTTTTCATAAACAACAAGGAAGCACCGGAAGAATAGTACACTCCATGAATCCAAGCCTTCCTCATGTAAAGCAAATCTGCAAATTGGGAAAGATGATAGTTAGAAGAAGAAGTAGAAGAAGACTAGATAGAAGAAGAAGACTAGTTAGAAGAAGAAGACTAGTTAGAAGAAGAAGAAGATTTTTTCTTCTCTTTCTTTTTATCCTCTCCTCTTCTTAGAGCTAAGCTAGGTAAAAATGCTAAGTGTAGGTCATTTTAGAACTAAGCTAGGTAAATAGGTCATTTTGGAGCTTAGTAAGGTTATTATGTCATTTTCGAGGAAAATAAGCTAAGTCTATATCATTTAGGACGTAACAAAGATTATCATGCCATTTTTGACCTAAGTATGCTAAGTATGTCACAAATGAACTGAATAAGCTAAGTATAGCTCATTTTTTTATATAACTTAGGTAATTATGCCATTTAGAAGGAAAATAAGCTTATTATCCATTTGTAAAGAAAAACATTAGAGAAAACTTACCCTCATCACAACAAATATGATGAAGATTGCAACTAAGGTAACAATTGATCCAACGGCATAATGATACCAAGCCTCATTATCAATGGCATATTTTCTAATCTTCTTAAGCTTGGTAGCATTGCATCCATCTTCAAGCGCATTGCATTCATCTTCATCTTGTGATCATCGATCACATCAGCAACATACAACTCCAATGTCATCTTCTCTTCTTCAATTCTTTTAATTTTTCTTTCAAATACTCATTTTCTTTTTCAACTAAATTTAACTTCTCGACAAGAGGGTCGGTTTCAAATTCTGGTTCACATACCTCCTAGATTAAAATATCTCTATGTCAACTTGATGGTCATAATTGTCATAAATGCGAAATGCAACAAATAGTTATGAAAGAGAATTTACCACATCCGAATCATAAAGCGGCGAGGGCCGATGGGGGCGGAAATCAAGACCATGGCACTATGTATAAGAAACAATCATACAAAGTAAGAAAATTATACATACCAACTATATAAATCATACAAAGTACAACATAAAAATTTGAATACCTAAGAATCACTATCGGTAATGACGTGCTCATCATCATCATTAATAAATGCATCATCATCATCATCACTATCATTAATAAATGCATCATCATGTGGAAGGCCACCTTTACGTAATCGTTCAAGCATTGACAGGTCATCTGCAGTAGTAACTTCTTCTTCTTCCGACTCTTCTTGGTCCGGCTCAGGGTCGGATTCACTATCGCTGTGTACTTCAATGTTCTGGGGTGGAGTAGAGCGTTTCTTGAAACGTTTTTTGGCAAGACGTATTTCTTGGAAGAATTCTCCTTCGTCATATGTGTCTTGGTTAATGTGACGTTCATAATCCTCTTCATTGGGGGGAGGTGGTCTAACACGTGGCGGCACTTCATAAACGACATCCCAACCACTGAGATTTGGATCACTTTGACAGGCCCACGGTAGACAGAAAACTTGGGTTGCCTGTAGAGCCGTAATATAGACATCGGGAACATCCAAATGGGTGCTTTGTTTGATTTCGACTAGCCCTATATGTTCATGAGTCCTTCCAGTCTCCTTGGGCTGGAACCAATAACATCTGAAGAGTACGACGTTTGGTGGGTTATCACCATAGAATTGAAGTTCATAAATTGCTTCAACTCTTCCATAATACTCGACACCTCCTTTGCCGATAGCAGAGACACAATAATTTGTAGACTTTTGGTCGGCCATAGATAGCTCTTTGCCATAGGTACGAAAGCGATACCCGTTGATGTCGTAATTGTCAAATGAACGAATCTTATAGTCAAAACCATTAGCTACTTGTCTCAATTCGGCATCCATAATCTATGAATTAGCCTACAAGTTTAATAAGAAAGGATTGTTGCATTAGTCGCAAATTATCCAAAGAAATGAAAGGGTCTAATGGAAATTACCGTTTTTTGAACCAAGAGATGAAACCGGGATATTCGCCTCCTTGCTTTGCCAGAAGCTCATACTCTTCGACATAATCCTTTTGGATCACCGCTCCATACGAGAATATGGCGACGTATCGACTACATCAAATATCCAGGAATAAGAGCAGTTCAAAGAAATTAGAAGTTGCGAAACAATGTAATAAGATCTTACTCGATGTACGGCCGCACTTCTGTTAGGTTGTTAAAGAGATATAGCAAAATGGTCCGCCATTCTTCAACATCCAACGATACTGGTTTCAAAGCACTGGATGGTGCGAGATTCCCTTTGAATAGGCTGAGGTTGGATTGACCCTTTGTAGGCTCTTCAGCATTGTACCGAGGCTTCGGATTATGCAAATGACGTTTTATGGCTTCGTAGTGTGCTGTCACGAAGTTTGGCGCCTCCTCAGTGATGAATGCCTCGGCCATCGATGCTTCTATTCTACGTTTATTTTTACATTTTGCTCAAGCGTCTTCGCATCCTCTCGGTTGAGTAGCACCAACGATTTTGCACGCCCCAATCGTGCCTCGGTGGGAGATGCAAAATCAAGTGTTGCATTGGATTAAAGAAGCTTGGCGGAAAGATCATCTCTAACTTGCATATCAATCATGGCGCCAACTGTTCCATTTCTTCTAGGAGGCGAGGCGATAGTTCTTTCGCACAAAGAACACGGAAGAAATAGCTCAGCTCTGCCAAGATTAGCCATTCATCCTCGTGGATGAAGCCACGCAACATCACCAGCATTATCCGCTCTATCCATATGTGCCAATCATGACTTTTTAGACCAAATATTTTCAGTTTATCAAGATTCGCTCCCCTCTTTAGATTTGCTGCATACCCATCGGGGAACATCAACTGCATTTTCACACACAAAATAATTTCCTTCATAGTTGGCCTTCCAAGATTGAACCATGCCTTTGGCTTCTTCCAGTTCCGCTTTCCTTTTGGTTCTTGCATGTTTTGTAACGGTCTATCACAGAGCTCCTCTAGATCGTCTCTAGCCTTAGTATTATCCTTTGATTTCCCCTTTATGCCGAACAATGTACCAAAAATGGCTTCGGCGATATTCTTTTCAGTGTGCATCACGTCGATGTTGTGTGGGCAAAGGAGTTCTTTGAAGTAAGGCAGATCCCAGAAGCATGTCTTGTGAGTCCATGCCTGTTCCTTATTATACCCCTTGAAATACCCTGGACGCTCTGGATCTGGCTCGAGAGCGTTTATCTGATCTAGGGTCTGTTGGCATGTCAAAGCAGGTGGTGCAGAGTGTTTGAAAACTCTACCTTTCATGAAGTTCTTCTTGTCTTTCCTGAACTTATGGCGAGGATCTAGAAACTGTCTATGCAAGTCGAAGCAACTATACTTGCGCCCCGCCATCAGCCAACGAAACTCAAGAGCTCCCTTGCATGTGGGGCACGGGAACCTTCCATGCACACACCAACCAACGAATAGCGCATACGCCGGCAAGTCATGCATCGAGTACATGTACCAGGCACGCATTATGAAGTTCTCTTTGCTAAAGGCGTCGTATGTCTTGAACCCATTATCCCAAGCTTCTTGCAATTCGTCCTTAAGCGGCTGCATGTACACTTTCATATTCTTCCCCGGATAGTTGGGCCCTGGAATTATCAACGTCAGGAAAATGTTCTTTCTTTGCATAATCTGCCCGGGGATTGAGTGGAATGACAAACACGGGCCAACAAATGTATGGGTCTCGCCATCCGACCAAACACATCGAACCCATCTGTCCGACGGTGACTCGAGGATGCCTTGGATCTGCTGCTTTTCCTTATGTAATGCATCAAGCGCTTCAACGCTTCACCATCCGATGTGTGCACCATCATCACATTCCCATCTGCATCTAGTTCGGTTCTTTTGCCCGTTTTGTGCCATGTCATCTGTCTGGCCGTCTCTTCGACCATGAAAAGACGTTGAAGTCTTGGCACGATTGGCATATACCGAAGAACATTAATGAGTATTTTGGTCTGCGTCTTCTCACCCATACCGTTGTCTACCACAACATACCTGGAAGAATTGCAAATGGGACAATAGTTCAAGTCCTCATAGTGAAGCCTAAATAAGACACATCCTTTCTCACAGGCATGTATCTTCTCATAGGGCATCTTAAGAGCACGGAGGATTTTGTCTGACTGGTACAGATTTGGAGGTAGCACATGGCCTTTGGGTAGAAATCGTCCAAAACTGTCATCATCGTCGTAGCATTCTCTGCCCAAGTTGAATTGAGCCTTCAAAGCCATTATTTGTGAGATGGCATCCAGCTGACAAAGCTCAGTGTGCTCGTGGAGAGGACGTTTTGAGGACTCCAACATTTCAGTGAAGGCCTTTGCAGATTCCTCCATCTCCTCATTCGAGTCCCAAGCATCGTCAAAGTCTTGCACCATGTATGCGGTCCGGTACCATGCTCGTCGGTGCGACAACGAACCACCTCGGCTCGCACGTTGGGCGACTCACCATGTAATGTCCGCACCATGTAACCAGGCGTAAAACCAAACTTTTGCAGGTGTTTACTCATTTGAAGCTCGTCCCTCTGATTATAGTTGTCGCACCGGACACAGGGGCACCAGCTAAATTTTTGGCCATTTGCAAATGCGGCTCTAACAAACCCCTTAGTTTTTGTTAACCATTCCTCGGTCCAAACATACTGACTAGTGTAACTGGTGTACATCCACGCACGATCACTCATATTGACTTCCTACTGGACACCCAAGAAATATATACATAATTAGGCAAACCATATCCCTCAGTTAATGGAGTTTGTTAGTTTTATTACGTCCATGCAACCTACATGCTAATAGGTAAGGATAGGTCTGCTACGTCTTGAGCTTGCGTTGGTTTTCCTTGAAGAGGAAAGGGTGATGCAGCAATAGTAGCGTAAGTATTTCCCTCAGTTTTTGAGAACCAAGGTATCAATCCAGTAGGAGGCTCCTCAAAAGTCCCACGCACCTACACAAACAAACAAGAACTCGCAACCAACGCAATGTCAATCCCTTCATGGCCACTTGCGAAAGTGAGATCTGATAGAAATAGTATGATAAGATAAATATATTTTTGGTATTTTATAATATAGATTGGAAAAGTAAAGATGCAAATAAAAGTAGATTGAAAGCTTATATGATAAAAGATAGACCCGGGGGCCATAGGTTTCACTAGTGGCTTCTCTCAAGATAGCATAAGTATTACGGTGGGTGAACAAATTACTATCGAGCAATTGATAGAAAAGCGAATAATTATGAGATTATCTAGGCATGATCATGTATATAGGCATCACGTCCGTGACAAGTAGACCGACTCCTGCCTGCATCTACTACTATTACTCCACACATCGACCACTATCCAGCATGCATCTAGAGTATTAAGTTCATAAGAACAGAGTAACGCATTAAGAAAGATGACATGATGTAGAGGGATAAACTCATGCAATATGATATAAACCCCATCTTTTTATCCTCGATGGCAACAATACAATACGTGCTTTGCTGCCCTAACATCCTTTGGGAAAGGACACCGCAAGATTGAACCCAAAGCTAAGCACTTCTCCCATTGCAAGAAAGATCAATCTAGTAGGCCAAACCAAACTGATAATTCGAAGAGACTTACAAAGATAACTTAATCACACATAAAAAAATTCAGAGGAGATTCAAATATTTCTCATAGTAAACTTGATCATAAACCCATAATTCATCGGATATCGACAAACACACCGCAAAAAGAGTTACATCGAATAGATCTCCAAGAAGATCGAGGAGAACATGGTATTGAGATTCAAAGAGAGAGAAGAAGCCATCTGGCTAATAAGTATGGACCTGAAGGTCTGTGGTAAACTACTCACAACTCATTGGAGAGACTATGGTGTTGATGTAGAAGCCCTCCGTGGTCGATTCCCCCTCCGGCGGAGCGCCGACGAAGGCTCCAAGATGGGATCTCGCGGATACAGAAGGTTATGGTGGTGGAAATAGTTTTTCTTGGTCGCCTCTGATGTTCTCGGGGTACGTGGATATATATAGAAGGAAGAAGTAGGTCGGTGGACGCTCGAGGGGCCCACGAGATAGGGGGCGTGCCCAGTAGGGGGGCGCCCTCCACCCTCGTGGCTTCCTCGATCGCTTTTTGACTTGCACTCCAAGTCCTCTGGATCACATTTGTCCCAAAAATCACGCTCCCGAAGGTTTCATTCCGTTTGGACTCCGTTTGGTATTCCTTTTCTTCAAAACACTGAAATAGGCAAAAAAATAGCAATACAGGCTGGGCCTCCGGTTAGTATGTTAGTCCCAAAAATGATATAAAAGTGTAAAGTAAAGCCCATAAACATCCAAAACGGGTAATATAATAGCATGGAACAATCAAAAGTTATAGATACGTTGGAGACGTATCAAGGTCCTAATCCCACCCGAGTATGTGTAGACCGGGTTCATTTTCTCATGCTCTGCTCCGGATCCGGCGCAAATTTCGGCAGCACCTCCCCGCTGTTCTCCTGATACACGTCTCGGCAATAAGTAGAGAGGATGTGTAACCAGAGAACAACAGGGAGGCACTAACGAATTCTGCATCAGATCCGGAGCTGAGCATATGGGAAAACAAACCCAATCTACACATACTCGAGCTGTCCATGGATAACATTGGACAATTCAAAAGAATCACGATTATAAATATGCAAATGCATGCATATTTATAGATGTAACCCTTTCGAACGGGAGATGCATAGTGGTTACGCATACTGATGATTGACACCTATAGCTAGCAAGTTTCATCGGCACGAAGACCTGAACAGAGCAAATGAAGGGGGGGGGGGGGAGGAGGAGATGCCATTTGTGCTCACCAACGAACACAGGGGCGGAGCTCGTCGAACACTAGACCCTCGCAACGCATTTAAATAATCTGCATATTTAAATCGAAAGATGAGTAACATAGCAAGTATTCGACACCGACGGCCACATGTACCTCGCACTGACGATACTTGCTATTTATGGTACCATCGACATCGAGGAACCCTCTAACCCGCTCGTCCCCGGGTAAACTAAATAGCAACTACCATCGGCGCAAGGTACATGAGGCGGTCGGCGTTGAACACTAGATCCACATCCCACAAGTGAAGCCGGCGCCCGGCGTCCCGCAACAATAGTTCTGGTGGCCGATGACGGTCGAACACCTTGGTGAATTTGTCTGGCAGCCTCTACGATCAGGATTAAAGCCAAGTTTTGAAATTTTCAAACAAACCAACCGACTTGAGTTAGTTTGGGTGTTTCAAGTTTCAACACTTAGCTTTCAATCGTCATCTCTAAGGCTGCCAGACAAATTTGCAATGGTGTTCGACCGCCATCGACGCCGAGAACTGTTGCTGCTGGACGCAGGACCCCTGTGTCACTTGTGGGAAGTGGATGTAGTATTCGACACCGACGGCCACATGTACCTCGCACTGACGATACTTACTATTTATGGTACCATCGACACCAAGGAACCCCCTAATTCACAATGGTGTTCGACCGCCATCGATGCCGAGAACAGTCGACGCACGGTCGACGGGTCAGCTGAAAGATCGAGGATGTCGCCTAGAGGGGGGGGGGGGGTGAATAGGCGCTTTAAAATAATTACGGTTAAGGCTTGAACAAATGCGGAATAAACCTAGCGGTTAATTCGTCAAGCACAAAACCTAAAACAACTAGGCTCACCTGTGTGCACCAACAACTTATGCTAAGCAAGATAAGCAACTATGTGATAGCAAGATATATGACAAAGAACAATATGGCTATCACAAGTAAAGTGCATAAGTAAAGGGGCTCGGGTAAGAGATAACCAAGGCACATGGAGACGACAATGTATCCCGAAGTTCACATCCTTGCAGATGCTAATCTCCGTTCGGAGCGGTGTGGAGGCACAATGCTCCCCAAGAAGCCACTAGGGCCACCGTAATCTCCTCACGCCCTCGCACAATGCAAGATGCCGTGATTCCACTAAGGGACCCTTGAGGGCGGTCACCGAACTCGTACAAATGGCGACCCTTGGGGGCAGTCACCGAACCCGTACACTTTGGCAACCCTTGGGGGTGGTCACCGTTACCCGTCAAATTGCTCGGGGCGATCTCCACAACCTAATTGGAGACCCCGACGCTTGCCCGGAGCTTTACACCACAATGGTTGAGCTTCGAACACCACCAACCGTCTAGGGCGCCCAAGCACCCAAGATGAACAAGCTCAAGGGCACCAAGCACCCAAGAGTAATAAGCTTCTCAACTTGTAACTTCCACGTATCACATGGAGAACTCAAACCGATGCACCAAATGCAATGGCAAGGGCACACGGAGTGCCCAAGTCCTTCTCTCCCAAATCCCACCAAAGCAACTAATGCTAGGGAGGAAAATGAGAGGAAGAACGAAAGAAGAACACGAAGAACTCCAAGATCTAGATCCAAGGGGTTCCCCTCACTTAGAGGAGAAAGCGATTGGTGGAAACATGGATCTAGATCTCCTCTCTCTTTTCCCTTAAGAACTAGCAAGAATCATAGGACAGATTGAGAGTTAGCAAGCTCGAAGAAGGTCAACAATGGGGGAAGAACACGAGCTCAAGGACAAGGTTCATTGGGGAAGAAGACCCCCTTATATAGGAGGGGGAAAATCCAACTGTTATCCCCTCACTCAGCCCGCACGACGCGGTACTACCGCACCGAGCTGCGGTACTACCGCGGTTGACTGGGGTACTACCGCTGGAGGTTGCGGTACTACCGCATGTGCAACACTGGCTAGATGAAGGCATGTTGCATAGGGCAACGAGTGGTAGAACCGCCGGAGCGGTACTACCGCGCGCCCCTACGGTACTACCGTAAGGCAGGTAACACTAGGCGTAGAGAAAGCACGGAGGTAAAAGAATTACTTCCGTACCTACTTCCGCTGAGGGAGGACCTGCGCAAAAATACGGCACGGTACTACCGCACACGAGGAGCGGTACTACCGCGTAGGGCGCGGATGTAAAAAATTACATCCACCCCTACTTCCGCTCATGCTGCTGTGCCTGGCCAGAGCCCACAAGATTACCGGCGCCATGGCGCGGTACTACAGTAGAGGCGCGGATGTAAAAAATTACATCCGCCTACTACTGCTGAAAGCAACAAGGCTGGTTTCGAGGCCACGGTACTACCGCTCCCACAGAGCGGTACTATCAGGAGCACCTGCAGAAGATTACCGCTCAGGGATCTGTGGTACTCTGCAAGGGCCTACGGTACTACCGCCCGAGAGCAAGATTACCGCATGCCCCAGATCAGCAACACTAGGAGTCCTTCATTTTGCAGAGAAGACAACAGAGGGAGACAATAAAACTAGAACTGCCATAACTTCTGCAAATGAGGTCCGAATTGAGCAAACTCAAGCTTGTTGGATAGAGGAAGACGAGTAGCATCAAAACGGCAGAGTGAAACCTCCAACAGAGAAGAACCGGCATACCCTCCAACATCGAAAACATCATAGAAGACGCATGCGAACTCCATTTTCGATGGACTCAAGCTTGTCATCAAGATGACCATAAGCTCTAAGACTCACAAAGAGAACCAAACAAGAACCAAGAAACAAGATGCAAGGATGCAATGGTTTGAGCTCTCTACTAACGATACGATCAAGCTAGCAACTTGAGAGCCCCCCTTGATAGTACGGCAAACGATCCTATAACCCGGTCTCCCAACTACCACCATGAGACCGGTAAAATAGAAAACCTATCAAGGGAAAACCTTTGCCTTGCACATGGTCCACTTGAGCTAGATGATGACCATCTTGACTCCCTCAAGTTGGACCACCTTTCTTGATTGCGTTGGCTCGATGAAGACTAGATGATTGCTCCCCCATAGTCCACTATGGGTGAGCCACTCTTTGGCTCATCTTCACAAGTCCATTTTCACCACAATGGGCGGCAAGCTTCAAGCACTTGATCTCTTCATGATGCATCACTTGAACTTGCACATCGCATCCTAACCCCACAAAGAACTCTCACGAAGACCATGGGTTAGTACACAGAGCGTAATTGACAATGCTTACCATACCATGGGATCACTTGATCCCTCTCGGTACATCTTCTACGCTTTGTGAGTTGATCAACTTGATTCACTCTTGACTTAGTCTTGATCAACCTTGAATCTTTCCAACTCTCTTCATTTGGATGATGTCTTGAAGGTAAACATGAATGATCACACAATCTTCTTCTTCAAAACATGCTTGCAATAAGCTCAACACTCACATGACCAATCTTTGGATAATTCCTTAATAGCACCTTGGTCAACTCATAAACTCCTTGAAACCAACACATGGACTTCAAGAAAAGCCTATGGACAAAACCTTCAAATATAACTCAAGGCAACCATTAGTCCATAGAGATTGTCATCAATTATCAAAACCAAACATGGGGGCACCGCATGTTCTTTCATCAGCACTCGGATCGGGGGTTCTCGGCATGGGCGTCGGGACCGGCGAGACCCACTGGCTCCACCATCTATCCCCTCGGTAACCCTCTTCCTTTTTTCCTTTTTCCTCTTATTCTACTTATTTTTCTTTTTTCAATTATTTTCTTCTTCTAACAAACCTAAATCTGGCAGTAACCTAATCTTACCACTAAAACCTAAACCTAAACACAAAAAATAGTAAAAAAAATCACCTTGGGCGGCGGGGCGGCCGCCTTGGGCGGCTCGGACGTGGTGGAGGCGGCGAGGAGGCGGCAGGCCGAGGCGGTGAGTGAGGCGCCCGCTGGCATGGTCTTGGTGAGCGGCGGCGAGACGCCAAGCAGCGAGCTAACTGGCCGAGGCGATAGAGCGGGCGGCGTCGGCGCGGTGGGCGCGATGGGCGAATGGACGGCGGGGTGGAGCGGCGGTTGAGGGCGGTGGCGCCGTTGGGTAAGAGGAGATCGAGAGAGAAAGGGGAGGGCAGTTGCGGAGACAAGGGGGGGGCAGGGCCTGGCCCCTAACGATCGACCGAACGTTACGTACGTACTCATTAATTAGCGCTGTGATTGCATTACAGAAGTTCCTGGGCCCCCCTATCTCTTGACGTGAATTCTGCAAAAACTAGAAAGGCCCATGTGAAAGCCCACCAGTGAGTTGCTTTCAAGTCCATAGCAAAGCCACATTGGGCGTTGGGAATATCTCCCGTGATTAGCGCTTGCGGGTGTTGGCTGCTGCCGTCGTGCCTGCGCGCAAGATCCGATTCCAACGGTGATGCAGGCTGCTTCAATCATCAAGTCTGTAGGCTGCCAATGAATTAGCCAAGGTCAACACATCAAATTGTCTACTAATATCTCTATTCTCACCTTGTATCATGTCGAACTACTCCAAATTTTAATTATTTTGATTGCCTGATTTGTTATGCGTCACCGCTCTAGGCCCAGGCACCCGTGACCATTCGAAAGCTTGAAGCAATAGATTCCTCATAGAGCTTTGGTAAGCACGGATAGTTTTTGTGCGCCTGCCAATGATGGCCAACCGATCTACTTCGACATACGGGCAGAGATCACAAGCAGGATAAGAGACTCTAGGTTTGTACTCTAGCAATATTGATAATTTTTTTTCTAATATAACTATAGAACTTCATATATGATGATTTTTTGGAATGGTCTATCAATGACGAATTGTCATTCAATCATGTATATATACAAGATAAAATCCACTAAGCGAACCATTTGGTTATACAATGATTGTTATTGTTCGCATAACTTAAATATTCATATGATAATATTTCGTAGCAAGGCATTTAATTCATATCATATTACAAAGTCATTTGATTAAAAACTTTGTCTACTTGGCCCGTATGTGAAATTATTGACGAATATTAGCTATAGCTAGACATGCTCCATCTGCAAGAAAAAAGTGTGTATGTCTACTGTCTTGGCCAGGCTTAGATATGAAGCTACCGGGAAGTTTGTGTGGCACAAATGTTTTTTTGGCTTCATCGACATCTTGGCCCCCCCTATGTCTAAATCCTGGCTCCGCCCCTGGGGGAGGGGCCGCGGGCGCGGCCCCTTTTCTATAGTAGGTCAGTTCTTTGCCGTCTGCTAGCAGACGACAAAGAACGTACCTAGTGGGGTGGGGCCGGGGGGAAACGGACGACCTAACGGCCGTCCTCTTTGCCGTCCGCTGGCTGACGACAATGAAGTTTTGCCGTCAGCCAGCAGACGACAAAGAAAACGGCCGTTAGGTCGTCCCCGTACACCCGCCAGCCACGCTCTTTGCCGTCGGTTGGCGGACGACAAAGATTTGCTGATGGCAAATCCCTCTGTTGCCGCCCGCTGACTCTTTGCCATCCGTTTTTTGGTGGCTGATGGCAAAGCCTCTCTTTACCATCCACCAGCTGACGGCAACGAGTTGGCGGACGGCAAATTAGCAAATTCCAGTAGTGGCACACCCACTTAGTTGCATTTAGAGAGCCTTCGTACACTTATAGCTCTAGTGCATCTGTTGCATAGCAATCCCTACTCATCACATTGATATCAGTTGTACGACTTCCTCGCGCCTAAGGATCAAGTTGCATTGATTTGAGACATCCTTATAATTTTTGTCTTCTCAATTAAATCCACATCATTATTCTCTTTGCCATCCTAAGTGCTAAGACCAAGGCTTGTGAATTGGGCATTAAGTGAAGTGCCAAGTAGTTGAAAAGGGCCCTTCATGTATTCGGTTGTTTGACTGAAACTCTTGGTTGTGTTATGAGAAGTTTTTTTTAATATGATAAAGCCTTGAGTGATTGGGAACATGTATATGACATCATGAGTATTAATTGGTATTACATGAAAGCCTTAATCCATGAAAAGCAATAGTAATTTTGTTTACACATTTGATGTTACTTTCTCATTATCAATTATATATTATTTCTTTAAATCACTTTTGTCTTGAGTTCACACCATTGTTACATCATTTGATCAAGATCAGGCTAGGTAGCATTCAACATCAAAAATTATCTTTGTTTATCATTTACCTACTCAAGGACGAGTAGGAATTAAGCTTGGGATGCTGATACGTCTCAAAGATATCTATAATGTTTACTCATTTCATGTTGCTATATTGTCATTTCTATATAATTTTATTATCATTTTACATCATTTTCTATTATTTTTTGGACTAACCTATTAATTTAGTTTCGAGTGTCATTCATGTTTTCTACTTGTTTTTTTGTTTCGCATGAAATCAATATCTATAGAGCAACAAGAAACACTGTATGCTTCGGAAGACATCGAGAGGGGCCACAAGCCAGCCACAAGGATAGGTGGCGCGGCCAGGGGGTGGCCGTGCCACCTGAGCTTGTGGGGTCCACGGGAACCATCTTGACCTATTTCCCCTGCCATGAATTCCTGTAAATAGAGAAACCATCCATCGTACCTAAAAAAGTACTTTCGTTGCCATAAGCCTCTATTCCGAAGAGATCCCATCTGGAGCCCTGTTCCGGAGCTTTACCGGAGGCGGAAGCCATTGGAGGGGTCATCTTCATCAACCTTTGGTGCCTCCATGATGATATTGTTGGGGAACGTAGTAATTTCAAAAAATTTCCTACGCACACGCAAGATCATGGTGATTGAAAGCACAAGTGCTCACTAGGTGGTTTTGGTAATTAATGTCAACATATCTCTTGTTGGACTAACACTTTTATCTAGTATGTTTCAGATAAGTTCAACAATGGAGTGGCATGGACTAAAGGATGTGGGAACTCCTTCAAGATGCTAAGGACAAAGGATTGGCTCAAGCTTCAAGCTCAAGACTCTTCATTTTACATTTTAGTGATCCAAGATCACATTGAGTCTATAGGAAAAGCCAATACTATCAAGGAGGGATGAGGTGTTGCTTAATGAGCCTCTTGCTTCAAGTGCTTAGTGACATGCTCCAAATACCCTCAACTACTTTCCCACTTCCACACAAATGTCCTAAAACCTAAAGTCAAACTCGGCCCCACTGATTCTTCCTATCCGGCGCCACCGAGTTTGGATGTCTTAGCCACTTCCACAAACCCTAGGCAAATCGGTTTTACCGATAGGGATCTCGGTCTCACCGAGATGGGATTGTAATCTCTCTGTGTATGTCCATCATCAAAATCGGTCTCACCGAGTTTGAGTAATTGGTACTACCGAGATTACAATGCAAACTTTCTGGTTAACTTATTACGAAAATCGGTCCCACCGAGTTCGAGTAATCGGTCCGACCGAGTTTACCCAACCAACTCTCTGGTTAGCTAATTACCAAAATAGGTCTCACCGAGTTTGTGTAATCGGTCTCACCGAGATTACGTTATGCCCTAACCCTAACCATATCGGTCCTACCGAGATGCATGTCGATCCCAATCGAAAACCCTAATGGTCACTAGGTTTACTAAAATCGGTCTGACCGAGTTTGTTGATTCGGTCCCATCGAGATTGGTAAATTGTGTGTAACGGTTAGATTTTGTGTGGAGGCTATATATGCCCCTCCACCTCGTCTTCATTCGTGGAGAGAGCCATCAGACTGAACCTACACTTCCAGCATCCTATCTCTGAGAGAGAACTACCTACTCATGTGTTGAGGCCAAGATATTCCATTCCTACCGTATGAATCTTGATCTCTATCCTTTCCCAAGTTGCTTTCCACTCAAACCCTCTTTCCACCAGATCCAAATCCTATGAGAGAGAGTTGAGTGTTGGGGAGACTATCATTTGAAGCACAAGAGCAAGGAGTTCATCATCAACACACCATTTGTTACTTCTTGGAGAGTGGTGTCTCCTAGATTGGCTAGGTGTCACTTGGGAGCCTCTGACAAGATTGTGGAGTTGAACCAAGGAGTTTGTAAGGGCAAGGAGATCGCCTACTTCGTGAAGATCTACCGCTAGTGAGGCAAGTCCTTCGTGGGCGACGACCATGGTGGGATAGACAAGGTTGCTACTTCGTGGACCCTTCGTGGGTGGAGCCCTCTGTGGACTCACAAGCAACTGCTACCCCTACGTGGGTTGAAGTCTCCACCAACATGGAAGTACGATAGCACCACCTATCGGAACCACGACAAAAACATTTGTGTCTCCAATTGCGTTTGAATCCTCCAAACCCTTCCCTTTACATTCTTGCAAGTTGCATGCTTTACTTTCCGCTGCTCATATACTCATTGCATGCTTGCTTGTTATGTATTGAAAAAGTTAAACTTGTGCCTAAACTCCACTTAAACTTTAATAAGGTTAAAACTGCAACTTTGGTACTTAGTGTCTAATCACCCCTCTAGACACCTCTTCTCAAGATCCTACAAGTGGTATCAGAGCATTGGTCTCCATTGCCTTGTTTTAATCACCATTGGAGGAAGATGGATGAGTCTACTTTGGGGAGTCTTAGTCATAGAGTGCCTATTCTTGATGGAGAGTATTTTCATGAGTGGAAAAGTGAGATGCTTGTAATTTTCAACCAATATCATTTGAACAAGTACATTGCTAGCCCTTGTGCTCCTCATGTTGATCCTATGCATCCTACCCTTGATGAATCTATTGACATGACTAGGAATCTTAGAACTGTTAATCTTATCACTAGAGGCTTGCCTAGAAACTTGATTAGAATCTTGCCTACCTTTGAGTGTGCCTACACTATATGGAAATTTCTTGAGGAACGCTTTCCAAATTATTCCTTGAAAAATCTAGATGAAATTCCCTATAAGTCTATTGCTTTGAGTAAGATGAATAGTGATCCTATGTTTGGTGATCGTCTATTTGAACTTACCGACCTTATGCGTGCCAAAGGAGATGTTGGAATTATTAGTGATATCATTTCCGAAGCTATAAGAATTCATAAGCAAGATCATTGTCAAACTCACTCTAATGAATTACCCTCTCTAAGATTTGATCCACCACATGACGATGTTGAACATGGATACTATGATGAGGATGATGATAGTGACTTCGATCTTGATGATGCAATGAGACACTTTGGTCTTATGGCAAATCTTCGGGGATATGTGTCGAGGAAAGGAATGGGTTCTTGACAGTGGATGTACCGATCACATGACCGGAGATAAAGACATGTTTCGTGAGCTTGCTGAAAATGATAGTCCTCGAAAGTTTGTCACTTTCGGTGACAACTCAAAGGGTAAGGTGATTGGCCTCGGTAAGGTGGCCATCTCACATGATAGCTCCATTCAGAATGTCATGCTCGTTGAATCTCTTGGCTACAACTTACTTTTAGTATCTAGACTTGCTGATTTCGGTTTCAATGTCCTATTTACTGAAATTGATTGCCAAGTGTTTCGCCGAGACAATCATAAAATGGTATTTACTGGTGTACGTAGAGGTGATCTATACATTGTTGATTTCACTAAAAAGGCTCAACCTAAAACTTGCTTCATTGCTAAATCCTCAAAAGGATGGTTATGGCATAGACGATTAGGTCACGTTGGCATGAGAAACCTTGACAAGCTTATTAAAGGGAATCATATCCTTGGAGTTAATGATGTCATATTTGATAAGGATAGACTTTGCGATTGCTTGTCAAGGTGTAAACAGGTTGGAGGAAGGCATCCCGTGAAGAACATCATGACCACAAAGAGACCACTCGAGCTACTTCACATGGATCTCTTTGGTCCCAACTCCTACAAGAGTCTCTGTGGAAATTCTTTTGGTCTAGTTGTAGTTGATGATTTTTCAAGATTTACGTGGGTGTTCTTTCTCGATGATAAATCACAGGTCCAGAAGATCTTCAAAAACTTCGCTAGAAAGGCCCAAAATCAATTTGAAGTGAAGATCAAGAAGGTTCGCAGCGACAACGGAACGGAGTTCAAGAACGCAAATGTGGACACCTTTCTTGACTAAGAAGGGATTTCACACGAGTTCTCTACACGTACACACCTCAACAAAATGGAGTTGTTGAGAGGAAGAACCGGACGCTCATCGAAATGGCGAGAACGATGATTGATGAGTACAAGACAATCAAGCACTTTTAGGCGTAAGCGGTTGAGACAACTTGACATGCAAAAAATCGCTCAGATCTTCACAAGCTACTCGGCAAGACGGCATACGAGCTCCTCACCGGTAACAAACCCCAAGTTGGATACTTTCGAGTATTCGACTCAAAGTGCTACATTCTTGATAAGCATCGTCGTTCTAAATTTACTCCTAAGTCTCATGAAGGTTTCCTACTAGGTTATGGCTCAAACTCTCACACTTACCATGTCTACAACAATTTCACCCGAAAGGTTGAAGAGACGGTAGATGTGAAGTTTGATGAATCTAACGGCTCGCAAATAGAGCAATTGCCGATTGATGTAGGAGACAAAGATCCTTCGGAAGCAATCCAAGACTTGTCTATTGGCAAGGTCCGTCCAACGGAGGTGAAGGAAAGTACCTCGTTTATTCAAGTGGAAGCTTCTACTTCACGACAAGGTGAACCAAGAGTTGATACAGAAGCATCCACAAGTGGGACACACCAAGATGAAGAAAACGAGGAAGTGCATCAAGATGAACGTCAACGACCTCCTTCTCCACCGCGACAAGAGAAACGACAACGCCAACAATGAGGAAGGCCAAGAAGAAGAACAAGATGAAGAAGATGTTCAACGAAGACCCAAGCAAAAGCTTTCACGAGTTCGAGCAAGAATTGCTAAAGACCATCCTGTCGAGCAAATCTACAATGACATTCAAACCGGGAGAATCACTCGCTCTAAAACTTCGTTTAGCTAACTTTTGTGAAAACTATTCTTTCATCTCTAGAATTGAACCTATGAAGGTTGAAGAAGCATTGGAAGATCTGGATTGGATAAATGCTATGCATGAAGAGCTACACAACTTTGAGAGGAATCAAGTTTGGACATTGGTTGAGAAGCCCGACAACAACCACAACATCATTGGTACCAAATGGGTGTTTCGCAACAAGCAAGATGAAGATGGAAAATTAGTTCGCAACAAAGCACGTCTCATCGCCCAAGGCTACACACAAGTCGAAGGTATGGACTATGGTGAGACTTATGCTCCCGTTGCTAGACTTGATTCCATTCGCATCTTACTTGCCTATGCTAATCATCATGATATCACCTTGCGCCAAATGGACATTAAAAGTGCTTTTCTAAATGGTGAAATAGAGGAGGAAGTCTATGTTAAGCAACCTCCCGGCTTTGTCAATCCTAAGAAACCCAATCATGTTTACAAACTTCACAAAGCTCTTTATGGTCTTAAACAAGCTCCTAGAGCATGGTATAAATGCTTGATCAAGTTTCTTCTTGAAAAAGGCTTTGAAATTGGGAAAAATTATTCCACACTTTTTACCAAAAGGGTTAATGGTGAATTATTCGTATGCCAAATTTATGCTGATGATATCATATTTGGATCAACTAACCCTCATTTTAGTGAAAAGTTTTGGAAGCTAATGTCGGAGAAGTTTGAGATGTCAATGATGAGTGAACTCAAATTCTTTCTTGGGTTGCAAATCAAGCAAACTAAGGAAGGTACTTTTGTCTCTCAAACGAAGTACACCAAGGACTTATTCAAGAAGTTCAATATGCAAGAATGCAAAGGTATGTCTACACCCATGCCTACTAGTGGACATCTTGAATTAACCAAAGATGATGAACCGGTTGATAAAAAGGTTTATCGCTCTATGATTGGTTCATTGTTATATCTATGTGCTTCATGTCCCGATATTATGCTAAGTGTGTGCATGTGTGCACGATATCAAGCCGCTCCTAAAGAATGTCATCTTAAGGCCGTGAAAAGGATAGTGAGATACTTAATCTATACACCAAATTTTGGCATTTGGTATCCTAAGAGGGCCTCTTTCGATCTTGTTGGCTACTCCGACTCGGAATATGCCGGTGACAAGGTTGATAGAAAGTCCACTTCAGGTACTTGTCAATTTCTTGGTAGATCTCTTGTGTGTTGGTCCTCCAAGAAACAAAACTCGGTATCCTTATCCACTGCCGAAGCGGAATACATTGCCGCTGGTTCATGTTGTGCTCAATTACTTTGGATGACACAAATTCTTAAAGACTATGGGATATATGTGAAGCATGTTCCATTACTTTGTGACAATTAAAGTGCTATCAAAATTGGTTATAATCCCGTACAACATTCTCGAACTAAGCATATTGAAGTTCGTCATCATTTCATTCGAGATCATGTTGCTAAGGGTGACATTGATCTTAAGCATGTTCGCACCGAAAAGCAATTAGCGGATATATTCACTAAACCTCTTGATGATAAAGTGTTTTGCAGGATAAGAGGAGAATTGAACATCATTGATGCTTCAAACTTGGAGTAGAAACTCCATTGGATACATGCAAGACATGAGCTTATGCCTAATCCTTGATATCTCACCTATGATGGAAATCTTATGTCTTGGATATATTTGTATCTTGCATGTTATCTAACCCATGTAGGTACTTGGTTGAATCAAATTCCATGAGGTTGTAACCTACTCATATCTTGAGCAATCTCTACATCACCAAGACTCTACACAAGGTGGTTGAAGCCAAGGAAGCACATAACCATTTAAACATATCCTTTGACAAATTCTATGTTGAGTTTCATGATTGTCATTGTTGGATACACAAGTGCTCTTCCTTGCATGAACTAACCCATGTAGGTAGACGGACTCAAATTCCAAGTGGTGCTCCAAATTCTTGATGAGCTACATCAACCTTGAGCAACTCACACAAGTTCAACTACATGGACAACACCACCAACCAAGGTATGTTATTCCATCTTAGAGAAGCTTTACTCCAAGTCATGAGTTAAAGCAACTCGACAAGATGTGAATACATCAAGATGCTTAAACGAAAAATGGCAACCCCATTTTGAGCTTAAACGATGAGTATGACCTATGATCAAGTGATCTCACTTGACTCCTAAGTCGATATACTCTAACATAGGTGACTTTGTCGCCGACCATCTCTAGATGAAGTTCTCTTGTGTTCTTTTCTGAGTTTTTGCATTTGTCTCATGCATATGTGTTTCCCCTTCCAAAAAAAACTTCATCTAGATTTCTTTCTGTTTGCTCTGCATTTTCTGCATTCCAATTCATTGCAAATCTTTCAGTAAATTCCTTGCAAATCTTTGTGAGATCTTATTAGTCAAGAGAGCTGAGGTGACAAGTGTTTTCTCTGTGATGAACTCGGTTACACCGATTTGTTATTTTCGGTCCAACCGAAAACATTCGGTACCACCGAAGCATACCACTCGGTGCCACCGATTTCACAACAGGAGAAATAGTTTGCCACTTATTCTGTGTTTCTTTTGATCCAGCTCCACTCAATGAATCTTGTCCTCTACAAGCATCACATTTTTATCATTTCTTTAGGTTGTGACTCAAGGATCAAACCCATTCACGACAAATTCCAGCGGGGGAGAGAGAGCTCAATTTTTTTATCAAGCCCTTCTTGGAAATTGATGTGAAAGGGGGAGAGAGATATCACATCAAAGCTTATCACTTAGATAGATCACATCTCAGAAGGAGAGAGAGATCCTTCAGGGGGAGAGAGAGATCTCTAGGGGGATAGAATACTAGTAGAATGTATTTCTCAAGGATCCCAGATGCTTGGTGTTCAAGAGGAGAGATGCCACATGTCTTCTTGAGGGGAAAGACATGTTCATATGTGCTTATCTGCATTAGCTTGCATTAGCTCTGTTCAGTTATATCTTTACGCTCTGATTTTTCTGTTCCTATCTTCTCCCAAAGTATCCCATGCTAGATTCAGGGGAGCAAGACATCTAAGGGAAAGAAATCATCTAAATTCATTGCATATCTTTACTCTTGGGGACATGTCAAATCCAATGTAGTACTTAGTACTCACTCTCTACATGTGATCCCGCCTTGGTATTCTTGTGGTTTCTTTTGTTTGCTCCGCTAGTAGGTGCATCTGTGTTATCTAACCTTGTTTACGCAGGTTCGCTCCATCCTAAGCCAACTCAAGACTAAGGCAAGTATATGCATCACAATCATGTGTATGAGGAATTCTTGCCGATGTACATACTGCTTGCAAGAAGGACTCATGGGCATGAAGGTATTTTCTTTAATATTCTTTGCTCTGATGCATATGGCCAAGATACATGTAACACATTGCCTGCTCTATCATGGTTATGCTATCACATGCTTCTATATTCCTTATTCACATGATTGCATACATGTAGGGGGAGCCTATGCCTGTTACATGTCTTTCCAAAGCTTTACTTGCTATTCTTTATATCTTTATCTAAAGCTTTGATGTATGTTGTCATCAATTACCAAAAAGGGGGAGATTGAAAGCACAAGTGCTCCTTATGTGGTTTTGGTAATTAATGTCAACATATCTCTTGTTGGACTAACACTTTTATCTAGTATGTTTCAGATAAGTTCAACAATGGAGTGGCATGGACTAAAGGATGTGGGAACTCCTTCAAGATGCTAAGGACAAAGGATTGGCTCAAGCTTCAAGCTCAAGACTCTTCATTTTACATTTTAGTGATCCAAGATCACATTGAGTCTATAGGAAAAGCCAATACTATCAAGGAGGGATGAGGCGTTGCTTAATGAGCCTCTTGCTTCAAGTGCTTAGTGATATGCTCCAAATACCCTCAACTACTTTCCCACTTCCACACAAATGTCCTAAAACCTAAAGTCAAACTCTCGGCTCCACCGATTCTTCCTATCCGGCGCCACCGAGTTTGGATGTCTTAGCCACTGCCACAAACCCTAGGCAAATCGGTTTTACTGATAGGGATCTCGGTCTCACCGAGATGGAATTGTAATCTCTCTGTGTATGTCCATCATCAAAATCGGTCTCACCGAGTTTGAGTAATCGGTACTACCGAGATTACAACGCAAACTTTCTGGTTAACTTATTACCAAAATCGGTCCCACCGAGTTTGAGTAATCGGTCCAACCGATTTTGCCTGACCAACTCTCTGGTTAGCTAATTACCAAAATCGGTCTCACCGAGTTTGTGTAATCGGTCTCACCGAGATTACGTTATGCCCTAACCCTAACCATATCGGTCCTACCGAGATGCATGTCGATCCCAATCGAAAACCCTAACGGTCACTAGGTTTACTAAAATCGGTCTGACCGAGTTTGTTGATTCGGTCCCACCGAGATTGGTAAATTGTGTGTAACGGTTAGATTTTGTGTGGAGGCTATATATGCCCCTCCACCTCGTCTTCATTCGTGGAGAGAGCCATCGACCGAACCTACACTTCCAAAGATCCTATCTCTGAGAGAGAACTACCTACTCATGTGTTGAGGCCAAGATATTCCATTCCTACCGTATGAATCTTGATCTCTATCCTTTCCCAAGTTGCTTTCCACTCAAACCCTCTTTCCACCAGATCCAAATCCTATGAGAGAGAGTTGAGTGTTGGGGAGACTATCATTTGAAGCACAAGAGCAAGGAGTTCATCATCAACACACCATTTGTTACTTCTTGGAGAGTGGTGTCTCCTAGATTGGCTAGGTGTCACTTGGGAGCCTCCAACGAGATTGTGGAGTTGAAGCAATGAGTTTGTAAGGGCAAGGAGATCGCCTACTTCATGAAGATCTACCGCTAGTGAGGCAAGTCCTTCGTGGGCGACGGCCATGGTGGGATAGACAAGGTTGCTACTTCGTGTACCCTTCGTGGGTGGAGCCCTCCGTGGACTCACAAGAACTGCTACGTTACCCACGTGGGTTGAAGTCTCCACCAACATGGAAGTACGATAGCACCACCTATCGGAACCACGACAAAAACATCTGTGTCTCCAATTGCGTTTGAATCCTCCAAACCCTTCCCTTTACATTCTTGCAAGTTGCATGCTTTACTTTCCGCTGCTCATATACTCATTGCATGCTTGCATGTTATGTATTGAAAAAGTTAAACTTGTGCCTAAACTCCACTTAAACTTTAATAAGGTTAAAAACTGCAACTTTGGTACTTAGTGTCTAATCACCCCCCCTGTAGACACCTCTTCTCAAGATCCTACAGTGATGCATAGCAACGAGAGGGGAGAGTGTTGTCCACGTACCCTCGTAGACCGAAAGCGGAAGCGTTAGCACAACGTGGTTGATGTAGTCGTACGTCTTCACGATCCGACCGATGAAGTACCGAACGCACGGCACCTCCGAAGTTCAGCACACGCTCAGCTCGATGACGCCCCTCGAACTCCGATCCAAATGAAGCTTTGAGGGAGGGTTCCACAAGATGACGGTGTGGTGACGATGATGATGTTCTACCGATGCAGGGCTTCGCCTAATCACCGCTACGATATTATCGAGGTGGACTATGGTGGAGGGGGGCACCGCACACGGCTAAAAGATCCAAGGGATCAATTGTTGAGTCTAGAGGTGCCCCCTGCCCCCGTATATAAAGGAGCAAGGGGGGAGGCCGGCCAGCCTTGGGGCGCACCAAGGAGGGGAGGAGTCCTCCTCCTAGTAGGAGTAGGACTCCCCTCTTTCCTAGTCCAACTAGGAAAAGGAAGGGGGAAGGAAGGATATGGAAAGGAGAAGGAAAGGGGGGGGGGGGCGCCCCCTCCCTAGTCCAATTCGGACCGCCTATAGGGAGGGGGCACAGCTGCCCCTTGTGTGCTGCCTTCCCTCTTCCCTATGGCCCATGTAGGCCCAATAGTCCCCCCGGGGTTTCCGATAACCCCCCGGCACTCTAATAAATACCCGAATCACTTGGAACCTTTCCGATGTCCGAATATAGTCGCCCAATATATCGATCTTTATGTCTCGACCATTTCGAGACTCCTTGTCATGTCCCCGATCTCATCCGGACTCAACTACCTTCGTACATCAAAACACATAAACTCATAATATAACCGCATCGAACTTTGTTGCAAGGACCCTACGGGTTCGAAAACTATGTAGACATGACCAAGACACGTCTCCGGTCAATAACCAATAGCGGAACCTGGATGCTCATATTGGCTCCCACATATTCTACGAAGATCTTTATCGGTCAAACCACATAACAACATACGCTGTTCCCTTTGTCATCGGTATGTTACTTGCCCAAGATTCGATCGTCGGTATCTCAATACCTAGTTCAATCTCGTTACCGGCAAGTCTCTTTACTCGTTCCTTAATACATCATCCTGCAACTAACTCATTAGTTACAATGCTTGCAAGGCTTATAGTGATGTGCATTACCGAGTGGGCCCAGAGATACCTCTCCGACAATCGGAGTGACAAATCCTAATCTCGAAATACGCCAACCCAACAAGTACCTTCGAAGACACCTGTAGAGCACCTTTATAATCACCCAGTTACATTGTGACGTTTGGTAGCACACAAAGTGTTCCTCCGTAAACGGAGTTGCATAATCTCATAGTTATAGGAACATGTATAAGTCATGAAGAAAGCAATAGCAACATACTAAACGATCAAGTGCTAAGCTAATGGAATGGGTCAAGTCAATCACATCGTTCTCCTAATGATGTGATCCCGTTAATCAAATGACAACTGATGTCTATGGTTAGGAAACTTAACCATCTTTGATTAACGAGCTAGTCAAGTAGAGGCATACTAGTGACACTATGTTTGTCTATGTATTCACACATGTATTATGTTTCCGGTTAATACAATTCTAGCATGAATAATAAACATTTATCATGAAATAAGGAAATAAATAATAACTTCATTATTGCCTCTAGGGCATATTTCCTTCAGATATGTGAGTAGTTCCTTGAGGACCTAGGGGTACATAGTAGTAGCTAGATGGTTCTCTCTCTCTCTTTTTGATTCTTCAATACCATGTGTCCCCTTCTCCCTTGTGCTATGGGAATCAATCCGATGTAATCCTTTGTTGTCTTTGTTGGGATCCAATGAACTATGGATTGATGATCAGATTGTTCATTGAATATTATTGAATCTTTCAAAGTTTTTTTGTTGTATAATTAGGTAGCTACTTATGCTTTCGGATCTATTTGTCTTTCTCTAGCCAAGATTGATGAGTACTTCTTCAGAGGAAGTGGTGCATAGTAGTGAGTTCAATATTGCGGTGTTTTATATCCCAGTGACAGAATGGGGACATGATACGTCTCCATCGTATCTACTTTTCCAAACACTTTTGCCCTTGTTTTGGACTCTAACTTGTGTGATTTGAATGGAACTAACCCAGACTGACACTGTTTTCAGCAGAATTGCCATGGTGTTATTTTTGTGCAGAAATAAAAGTTCTCGGAATGACCTAAAACTTCACGGAGAATATTTTTGGAATTTATAAAAAATACTGGCGAAAGAATCAAGACCAGGGGGCCCACACCCTGTCCACGAGGGTGGGGGCACGCCCCCCTGCCTCATGGTCCCCCTGGTGCTCTACCGACCTCAACTCCAACTCTATATATTCACGTTTGGGGAGAAAAAAAATCAGGGAGAAGGATTCATCGTGTTTTCCGATACGGAGCCGCCGCCAAGCCCTAAACTCTCTCGGGAGGGCTGATCTAGAGTCCGTTCGGGGATCCGGAGAGGGGAATCCATCGCCGGCGTCATCATCAACCTTCCTCCATCACCAATACCATGATGCTCACCGCCGTGCGTGAGTAATTCCATCGTAAGCTTGCTGGACGGTGATGGGTTGGATGAGATTTATCATGTAATCGAGTTAGTTTTGTTAGGGTTTGGTCCCTAGTATCCACTATGTTCAGAGATTGATGTTGCTATGACTTTGCTATGCTTAATGCTTGTCACTAGGGCCCGAGTGCCATGAATTCAGATCTGAACCTATTATGTTTTCATGAATATATGTGAGTTCTCGATCCTATCTTGCAAGTCATTAGTCACCTACTATGTTATGATCCGGCAACCCCGAAGTGACAATAACCGGGACCACTCCCGGTGATGATCGTAGTTTGAGGAGTTCGTGTATTCACTAAGTGTTAATGCTTTGGTCCGGTACTCTATTAAAAGGAGTTCTTAATATCCCTTAGTTTCCGATAAGACCCCGCTGCCATGGGAGGGTAGGACAAAAGATGTCATGCAAGTTCTTTTCCATAAGCATGTATGACTATATGCGGAATACATGCTTACATTACATTGATGAACTGGAGCTAGTTTTGTGTCACCCTATGTTATAACTATTGCATGAGGAGTTGCATCCGACATAATTATCCATCACTGATCCAATGCCTACGAGCTTTTCACATATTGATCTTTGCTTAGTTACTTTTCCGCTGCCTCGTTACAATTACTAAAAACTGCTATCACATTTTGCCACTGCTATCAAGTTATTTCCATACTACTTTGCTACTAAATACTTTGCTGCAGATATTAAGTTATCCAGGAGTGGTTGAATTGACAACTCAGCTGCTAATACTTGAGAATAATCTTTGGCTCCCCTTGTGTTGAATCAATAAATTTGGGTTGAATACTCTACCCTCGAAAACTGTTGTGATCCCCTATACTTGTGGGTTATCAAGACTATTTTTCAAGCGCCGTTCTTGGGAGCATAGCTCTATTCTTTGAGTCACTTGGGATTTATATCTACTGGTCACTATGAGGAACTTGAAAGAGGAGAAAACAAAAAATTATCCCTCAACTACGAGGGGAGGTAAGGAACTGCCATCTACTCTGCACTTGATTCGCCTTCTGTTTTGAGTAAGCTTGCGACACCTAAACCTGCTTATGCTATTAATTCTGATATGTCGCATGTTATTGATGATGTCACTTCTCCTATGCATGATGCTTATGATGAAACTACTTCTATGCTTGATACTACCATGCCACTAGGTCAATTTCTTGATGAACAACTTGCTAGGGCTAGAGAGAATGAAATTATTGAAACTGATAATATTGATGAAAGTGATGATGAAGATTCTCCCCCTAGATATGAATTGCCTGTTGTGCCAGAGGGGTTATGTTATGGATGAAGAAACTGCTAGAGATTTTCTTGCTTGCAATGATAGATATGATCTTAAGAAGTTATTAGCTAAGCTTAAAGAAAAGTCTTTGAATGCTAGAATGAAATATGACCCTGCTTTTGCTACTTCACCTATCTCAGACATCGATAAGGATTATGATTTCTCTGTCGATCCTGAGATAATTACTTTGGTTGAATCTGATCCTTTCTATGGCTATGAATCTGAAACTGTTGTGGCACATCTTACTAAATTAAATGATATAGCTACCCTATTCACTAATGATGAGAAAACTCGTTACTACTATATCCTTAAATTATTTCCATTCTCATTAAAGGGTGATGCTAAAACATGGTTTAATTCTCTTGATCCTGGTTGTAAAACGTAGTCCCTGTGATATGATTTATTACTTCTCTGCTAAATATTTCCCCGCTCATAAGAAACAAGCTGCTTTAAGGGAAATATATAATTTTGTGCAAATCGAAGAAGAGAGTCTCCCACAAGCTTGGGGGAGGCTTCTCCAATTACTTAATGATTTGTTCTCAAGAAAAATGAAATACTTGATATATTTTACAATGGACTAACCGATGCTTCCAGAGACCACCTGGATAGTTGTGCTGGTTGTGTTTTCAGGGAAAGAACTGTTGATCAAGCTGAATTGCTATTGAATAATATGTTGACTAATGAAAATAATTGGACACTTCCTGAACCAACTCCTAAGCCAACTCCGAAGAAAAGGGGTATTCTATTTCTCAGTCCTAAATATATGCAAGAGGCAAAGAAATCTATGAAAGAAAAAGGTATTAAAGCCTATTGAAGAAATACATGGTCTGGATAACCAGACACAAGTAGTAAAGGTAAATTCTCTCTATAGATTTGATGAAGGTGATGTTCCTCATTATAAGTCTGCTAGCCAATGCTTAGATGAGTTTGATAATTTTATTATTAAACAAGAAAACTTCAATGCTTATGTTGGTAAACAATTGAAACGTAATGCTTATATGATTGAACGCTTGAGTGATTATATGTCTAGAGTTAAAGGTGAACTTAAACTCATTAGTAAACATGCTTCTATGATTACCACTTAAGTAGAACAAGTGCTTAAAGCTCAAAATGATTTGCTCAATGAATTAAATAATAATAAAAATGATAATGCTGTTAGAGTTATGACTAGAGGGGGTAAAATGACTCGGGAACCTTTGTATCCTGAGGGCCACCCTAAGAGAATTGAGCAAGATTCTCAGAGAACTAAAGTTGATGCACCTAGTCCTTCTAAGAGGAAGAAAAAGAAAAACGATAGGACTTTGCATGCTTCTAGTGAACCTATTGCTGACACACCTGAGAATCCCAATGATATTTCTATTTACGATCTTTGAAACACAATCTGGTGATGAACATGAACCTAGTGATAATGTTAATGATGATGTTCATGTTGATGCTCAACCTAGCAATGACAATGATGTAGAAATTGAACCTGCTGTTGATCTTGATAACCCACAATCAAAGAATCAACGTTATGATAAGAGAGACTTCGTTGCTAGGAAGCACGGTAAAGAAAGAGAACCATGGGTTCAGAAACCCATGCCTTTTCCTCCTAAACCATCCAAGAAAAAGGATGATGAGGATTTTGAGCACTTTGTTGAAATGATTAGACCTATCTTTTATGTATGCGTTTGACTGATATGCTTAAAATGAATCCTTGTGCTAAGTATATGAAAGAAATTGTTACAAATAAAAGAAAGATACCGAAAGCTGAAACTTCCACCATGCTTGCTAATTATACTTTTAAGGGTGGAATACAAAAGAAACTTGGAGATCCAGGAGTACCAACTATACCATGCTCCATTAAAAGAAACTATGTTAAAATTGCTTTATGTGATCTTGGAGCTGGTGTTAGTGGTATGCCTCTCTCTTTATATCGTAGACTTGATTTGAATAAGTTGACACCTATTGAAATATCTTTGCAAATGGCTGATAAATCAACTGCTATACCTGTCGGTATTTGTGAGGATGTGCCTGTTGTGGTTGCAAACGTTACTACCTTAACAAACTTTGTTACTTTTGATATTCTCGAGGACGATAGTATGTCGATTATCCTCGGGAGACCCTTTTTGAATACTACAGGGTCTGTTATTGATTGCAACAAAGGCAATGTCACTTTTCATGTTAATGGTAATGAGCATACGGTACACTTTCCGAGAAATTAACGAAGGCGTTGAATAGTTTCATCCATTCCTGCGAGGATTCCCCAGTCACGGTTTAGCGTAAGACCGCGAAGTGGAGGTCTGCCATTCAGAAAAGTTTACATCGTATGCTTTTTTGAAGAACAGAGCATGCTCTTTCGAAGAACAGAGCATGCTCTTTCGAAGAACAGAGCGTTTCAAGATCAGATAAAAGCTGTGGAGGACCTGGTTGTCTAATTACTGGAGATTTCCAAGACATATAGTTCTCGACGTGAGAAATCCAACGTTGAAAACGGTTCTAGATTTGGACACACAATTTAAGAGATAAAATATTTTAAATAAACGAATCTACGAAAAAGGGAAAACTCACAAGTTGCGACAAGTGGCGCACATGCAGCGCGCCACTTGTCACAACCTAGGGAGACAGGAATAATTTTGCGAGGAGTACTCCTTAATGCTCCTATTCGGAGCTAACTGCGCATGGGGCGCGGAAGGGGCCGGCCCAATATCTGCTGAAAACAAACAGGAGAAAACTATTACAGACAATATGGGAGAGCCAGGAATCAAACCGCAGTCGGCAACACCAATAGCTAACAAAGATAACCACTAGACCAACGTCACATAGTTGACTACTTTTCAGAAAGAGCCTTATTTGACCCTTCTTCTAGTACAATATTAACATATATACTTATGAGAGGCGATTTCCTATGCATGGTGGTAGCTACGCATGCATGGTGGCAGCTACACACCCTTTGCCATAAGTTCCTTTTTTTATATATGAGCTGTTGGGTTTCTTATGACATTGGAGCAGGTGCATTTTTGTTGTATAGAAATAACTTTTTCTCACTTCTTTTTGTCTTTTTATTACCTTTTTGACGCAAGTGCCTTTTCGTTGTGTAGAAAAGATATTTTCTCACTTCTCTCGGTCTCTTTGCTTGCCTTTTTGGCAGAATTGTCTGTTTGCTTGCGTGGCTGGTCGAAAGTCATGATATTTTTGTTATAGAGTTATTTCTCATAGTCTAAAATAATTTATCAAAATAATTATAGATAAAAATTTGGGCCGTGCGTAGCTACCACCATGGGTAGCAAATTATTTCTGATATATTTATACGTAGTATAATTATAATATTTATACGTAGTATAATTATATAAACAATAATGAAAAAATAAAAATATTCATGAATTCGAAACTGTCCTCGATTTTGAGAAGAAAGTTCACAATTTTTTTTTATGGATTTTGAAAGTTCATGAAATTTTTAAAAGGTCCTCGATTTAAGAAAAGTTCACAGATTTAGAAAAATTACGGATTTGAAAATGTTCATGAAATTTTGGAAAAAGTTCATGAAATACAAAATAGTTCACCGAAATTGAAAAAAGGTTTATCGAATTTGGAAAAAGTTCATCAATTTTTAGAAAAAAAGTTCATCAAATCTGAAAAAGGTTCATCTAATTTGAAAAAAAGTTCATCGAATCTGAAAAAGGTTCATCTAATTTGAAAAAAAGTTTATATATTTTAAGAAAAAGTTCATCAATTTTAACAAAAGTTCATCGGTTTTGATTTTTTTAAGAGATTTAAAAAAATAATAATAGAAATAAAACCGTCCATAAACCAAATCACAAACCGAGAAAAAATAGTACGGGAGGCTTCTAGAAACTTCCCAAAACCGGGGCATTCACGAAAGTGAAAAACGTAAATAAAATAAGAAAAATGACATATCTGTACATCCGCCGTGGGGTGGCCTCGTGGTTTGAGCGCTACCCTCGCAACCAAGTGGTCCCTTGAACCCTGGTTCCGTCATGGTTTTGCGTTCGAAAAACATAGAAAAAAAATACCTCAGGCACCCCTACATGGGCCGGCCCAGCACGGGGCGCTGCAGGCGCCGGTTTGCAAAATGAACACAAACCGGCGCGTGCAGCACTAAATAGGAAACGCCTGATTTCGCAGCCGATATTAACTTAGACTAGAACCGGAAACACGACGGCCCTTGAGTCACCTGATGCCAGGCCGCAACGCCCAACGAAACCGACCCCAAATCCCCCTTTTCTCTGATGCCGACCCGTCCTCTTCTCTCCCCGCCCTAGAAACTCCCCTGGCGGCAGGCGAGCGAGCAGAGACCAGAGATGAGCGCCCCTGCTCCTGCAGTTCCGCCTCTGCTCCCAGCCTCTTACTCCATCTGAATCTTCCGGCGGGGAATTTAGGATTCTAGCGAGCGGGGCGTGCATGGGTGATCCTTTGGCGCGCGGCTGCGACAGAGATGGACTGGCCGGGTGTCCATGGCAGATGGCGGCTGCGGCGGCGACAGCGCGCGGGAGACCTATGTGGCCTGCCTCCAGATCGACGGCTCTATGAGAGCGAGTCGGTAAGGTTTGCCCCGCCCCCTCCTACCTACGAGTGCGCTTGTACACGTCGTGCTTTCGTGTTGCCGCCGTTGCGTGGGAGCGATTCTGGTCCCATGATCGTTTGATGCGGGAGAGGCGAGAGATTACCGGGAGGCCCTCAGGTTGTTTGCTTCTACGTATACGTATAATACTAGCTGCTTGGATTATCGGGAGATTTCCATATCCATATTTTAAAGTAAGTTGATGTCGTAGCTGTAATGCCAAACTATGGCCCTCTGCAGATTAATTGAATAATAATAATAGTAATGTCTTTGAGAGATGAATTGGAAACTATATGTCTTGTGGGTATCTATCTATTTGGTGGTTACTTGGGAGGGAAAAATTAGAAACCTTTGTCTAGGAATAGAGATGATTTTTGAACTGTTGCTGTTCGCTGGTTTGATTTTGTTGAGATTGTTTGGAGATAACATCTCAAAACTTTGTGGATCCTGAAGGTGAATTAGAAATATATAAAGCTATTTTCCTTTGTCATCTCCGAAATGGTCATTAATGCTTTGCCCGTTAAGTTATGAAATGTTAGTCAAAAGTAGTTGCATATTCCATACCCTACAAGAAAAATGAACATATCATTAGATAAAAAAACTTTCTGATTTTATTTGTAACGGCCCCATATTGGTCTGTTCGACCACTTGCGCCATGCCAGGGCGACAATTACTTCCACATCCACAGGTCTGACCTCCATGCCCGTAGTGTCTTCTACGTGCAGGTCTGCCAAGCCCATTCGAACTTGTTTCTATAGTGAATAATTGAATACGCGGCACCTCTTTGTTTTCTGTCAGTCTCCTGCTCCTGATTGGTGATGGGATGATCTGGTGTCACATGCAACTTCCAGATTTAGGAACATGTCCGCACGATTATCTGATTATTGTTGTTTCCGATTAGTTTTACAAGTGTCGTGTGCCTATTCAAATTGTGTTGCTCTGCTATGCTCTTGATCAGCTGATAGAGTGGTTTGATCGTACTCTGCGGTGATAATGCAGGAGGATTTGGAAGGAGAGACGGATGTTCTCTTGGATCCAAGGACTACGCAATGATGGGACGATTGCTCTTTCAACATATTCTATTAGCGAGGATGGCAAGTGAAAGTGAGCGACTGGATCACTATTCCTATCATGCATTGTAGGCATGATGCATTGAACATATGTCTGACAAATTGTCCTTGGTAAGTAGTTGCTTCTTGCTATTGCACCTTAGTAAAATAGTTTTTTTTTGTCCAAGCGGTACTACTCAGTTGCTTGCATGTTGGTTCTTTTAATGAAATCCTACATGTGGAAGCTCTCACCTATAGTTGGGCACATGGTTGGGAAGGTTTTTTTTATGCCCGATGTGGGTAGGTCTACAAACTTATAGGTATCCTTGAACATATCTTATGGTTAAATCCAAAAGCAAAGAAACTTGATTGTTTTGATGTCCATGTAAAACACTAGGAAACAAAAGATGCAAGTCAATATATTTGGGGTTTATGCTCCAGAAAATTCTCAATGTAACACACATGACATCTTCACAAGGGATGCACATGTGTGAATAGCCTTAAACTAACTAGCGATCAGAAAGGTATACTATACAGTGACTAGATCTCCACCCAAAAACCCACTGATCAAACCATACTGGGCCGAAAACATCTCCCCGACCCCGCGTCGCCTCAGGCGGCTCAGTGGAAACCTAGCCGCCGGCCGCCCTGCGTCGCCCCTCGCTTCTCCTCCCCCTTCGCCGCCGCCGGAAGATGCGGCCGGGATAAGCCCGCGCCCGAACGGCGGTGGCGGGGCGTTCCCTGTGCATCGGCGCTTTTCTCTGGTGGTGGGCGGGCGCACCTTCCTATTGCTTCTAGTTTGTACCGTACTGCATTTCTATAAATGATGTGGTTTATATTTGTTTTAGTTAACTAAGTTTGTGCAAATAACTAAGCTTGTGCAAATGACTAACTTTCTGCGAATGAAAAAGATCAGATCAAAAAATGTGCAGGCCTGGACTCGAACCCAGGACCTGTGGGTAGGAAATGTAACTGCATTGCCAGTGTGATAGAAGTAGTTCTCTGTTTAGCTACTAGCACACACTATACTTAAGCACACCCACCGTTCCACTAGCTCGGTCGGTGATTCGGTTTCCTAGCCTTTACAGCGAACCACCATTTTACTCCTCCACTCAACTCCACCTCGCTCCCCAGTCCACCCACGTCGCCGTGCCTCGTCTCCCCGCTACCTCGCTCCACAGTCCACCAAGAAAACCCTCGGCGCCGCCGAGCTACACGCCACCGCCGACGCCATGGACAACACCCCCGCATGGCATAGGGCCATCGAGGATCTGGCCGGCGACGACGAGGCGCTTCACGCGGATCTGAAGGAGATAGTGCGGTGGTTCCCATCTAGCGACATGCTCGTCCACCACGCGCGTGGCCTCGTCAAGGTCATGACTGACGACGAGAAGCTCCGCGCCATGCCCGCCCCCGGTAGAGCTCCGACCCTTGTCTTGCACTTCGCAATGGCCGAGACGCGGTCGGACTATTCGAGGCAGCGCACGCTGTGGTGGATGTACCGCTCCGCCACCATGCCGTCGCCGCACCCGGATCCGTTCCGCGTTGCCTCCAGGATGCAACGCGTCAATGATGTCGTCCTCGACCTTCCCGCGCCGGTCAACACCGTGTCAAGCCCGAGCTGCTCGTCCACGACGACGTCTCCGACGCCAAATCCTCCGCCAACGCGGAATCCTCCTCCGACGACTCCGACTCCGACTCTGACTCTGGCTACAAGCCGGGTAGTGAGTCTTCAGGCGAGGAGGAGATAGAGGTGGTGGTCCTCTCTGACTATGAGCCGGATGAGGTCGTGATGCTGGCGCCCGTCGTCACCGCCAACGAGGGCGACATGGACCTCCTCATTGACGTGGAGCTGCTGCCAGAGGTGCCTGACATTGTCAAGCAGGAGGTGGTGGAGGTGGTGGAGGGGCAAGCACAGGATGGCTCAAAGAAGAGGAAGAAGCCCATGAAGAATCAAGTTGCAGGGGAGGTGCGCTGCTCCCTGCGTCTGAAGCAGCAAAAGAACTGAAGATGAAGTAGTTAGGTATGCTGAGTAGCATCAAGTTTCAGCATATAAGTTAGTAGTTAGGTGTGCTTCATATATGTTGAGCATATAAGTTATTTCTAGTTTCGAGTGTCATGGTTTGAACTGCTTTTGGTAAGTGTTGAACTGCTGCTGCAACTACCTATGTGTTGAACTGCTGCTGCTGATGGTTATATGTATGTTGTTGTGTTCCTAATGTTGCCATGTTGCTTTGATATGTTGTTGTTATTAGGATATGCTGCTACAGAAGTGCTATGTGTGGTACAACATACTTACTTCTTTCTACAAATAGCATGTGTGCTTCTAACCTAAAATAGCAAATTCAATCATGCAGTACAATGAAGAAAATTCTGTTAAATTCAGTTAGACTTAGTAACTGAAAACAAATTCAGCAAATTTAGTTAATAGTAGGCTTAATTCAGTTAACTTAAATTAGCTGGCAACAATGAAGAAAATTCAGTTAAGTTCAGTTAAAATCAGTTAACTGAATACAAATTCAGCAAATCAGGGCCACATAGGGCCTTAACTTGAATTAGCTGGCAACAACGAAGCAAATTCAGTTAAATTCAGTTAAACTTAGTTAACCGAATACAAAATCAGCAAATCAAGGCCACATTGGGCTTTAACTTGAATTAGCTGGCAACAATGAATCAAATTTAGATAAACTTAGTTAACTGGATACAAATTCAGCAAATCAAGGCCACATTGTGCCTAATAATGGGCTGGTTTTTACTGTAAATTTAGAAACATTATAACCGAGCACTTTTCGAGCCATCTCAGGCCATTAGCGTTCGCAGCCATCGGATCTTCATCGTGGGACGTTCCTGGCCATCCGATTTCATCTTAATTCCTCGTCGGATCGTTTCATTCGGTGCGAGCAAGCAGGTTCTGTAATGGGCCGCTGCTCGGCGACAATTTCGAACCATGCTGTGAATTGGGCCTGATGGGCTCTTCCCAGCCGGAAAAACATACAGGCATAGCGCTTTGTCTCCTAAAAAAAGCAGAGCGCTTAGTGGTCAGGCGATGATTCAGGCAGGAAACCTCATCCGCCCCTTCCGTTTCTTCAATCTCTCGACTAGGATTGTGGTGTCTGCCATGACCACCGTTCCCCGGTTCACCGCTCACAGTCCTTCTGGCGTCGTCGACCGCCGCATCAGATCACGGCAGCACCATACAATCCCATCTTACCCGGGGGACGAATCTCCTACTCCTCTCCCTCACCCCCGTTCCCTTGTGTAGTGCCACCGCCACCCCCCACCGCCTCCTCCTTCCTCCCCAACTACCCATGTTGCTTCCGCACATCCTCTTCTCTCCTCCTTGAGCTGTGGTTCACTCGACTGCACGGCGGCGAAACCCCCACACTCCTTCTATCGTAGTGGTGCGAGGCAACGGTGACAATTGCTCGATGGTGCCAATGAGGGGGGATTAGATGATTTGCCGGTTAAGATCTAATTTCTCGCCAAGGAGACGAATCCTGAATCAAACCTCACTCCATGATCTCCGCGAGAAAAAATTGCGCAGAAAACTGGGGTACTGCAACTGTCCTTGATGGATCTTATCTGTCGTCATCTCAAGACGACCGTCAGGCAGGTACTGCCTTTAGTTTTCAGATTTTATATAGGCCAACGAGGTAATATTTCACCATGGACATGGCTTATATGGCTTCTCTGTCTTCTGCTCTATTTGTGAGTGAAAAATCTTGCACTTTGACCGGCAGAATTCAGAGGGACTAGAACGGGGAAGGACCTCTGCTGTATCAGCTAACAGTAACACAACAGCAGTACTCAATGATGTATGGTTTCAACCTTCAAGCCCATGATGGAACTGGTTAGTTGAATCTGAATGGCCAACTCCATGCCAGCTATCTATTAATCTTGCTATGCTCTTGCATTATATGTTTCAGTGAGAAGTTGACATCTTCCTATATTTTTCTGAACCATTTAAGTTACACGAAAATGTCTTCTGACAATCCATCTTAATCAACACTACGTCTATCTGTATCTATGTTGGCGTCTATTTCAGATTTGAATTTGATGGCCCCAATGATCTAAACCCTTAGTTGATTTCATCAACGTTTGATATTATTTATGGAGTGAAATTATTTGATGCAAGTAAGCGGATTTGCTTAATACATGTATGTTTAATCAGTTTTCTGTCATTTTTTAATACTTGCATCACATGTCAAGAGCAGGAAAAGGTACAACGACAGACCATGGTCCTCAGGCATCTATATAGAAATGCCTACCGAAGCAGAGAACAAAAGCATACACAATTTCGTTTTAATATGCAGCTTTTCTATTCACTAGATGATGATTACGAGCATTTCATGTACAAGGTAAAATACTCGTGTGCTTACCAACAGCATAGATCATTTTTCCTGTCCCTATGTGATGATTGGTTCGTCTTTTTCCCACCTATGGCAGATGCATCGGTTGATTCTTGCGTTCGTTGATCTGCTGCCAGGATTGTTACCGAGCTAAGGGAGGAATTCCTTGGAATTCCCTGGAACCCATGCCCATAGGATTTTCATTCAGATTGTACAGTTGAAGAAGGTAGAGATACTACTCCTTCCGTCTCAAAATAAGTAACTCAACTTTATACTAACTTTAGTACAAAAATTACTTATTTTGGGGCGGAGGGAGTATTAACTTCAGACCACCCCTTTTAACCTCAATTTGATGAGTCTATCTTCTTGAAATGATTTTATCTATTTAAATGTTGCTGTTACTCCGTGTGTTTGTTGAATATCAATTTATGATGTTTCCAAAAGGAAGTTTGACCTTGTTCCTGCTCCTGTGTAGTTTGACGAATTCTTTATTCTTGCAGAAAAACTAGAGCATGCTTTGGACCTCAAAAGCAAAGGATTTTGTTTTACTTTGCTTGTGCTAATAACGTGCCCTTGTCATTTTAGTTCCATGTAGTAGAGGACCTGTTTTTCTGAGAAGGATGTATCATGGATGCAAAGCCAAGATAAGATTATGAAGATTTTACTTCCATCCTCATAGCAACTATTGCATTTTCAGTCCTTCCGTCCCTATAGCTTACTGCAAGACTGAAAATACTAGCTGCCCATTCTTGCACTTCCTTCCAAATTTTTGTGTAAGGTTACTGCCATTCGTTCGTTGAGTGAAAGTTAGTTGTTCCTCCATCCCAACTTAGTAAAATTAAAATCTTGGAGTGCCTCTCATTTCAATGGGAAAAGGAAACCGTGGAACAACTTATTTTAGCAGTTTTGTAAGTTTTGATAGTTTATATCTACAAAAAATCGCATCTCTATCAAAATAGACGGGCGCAACAACGTGCGCCATTAATGATCTAGTGACTAATATTAGCATATAATAATGGGCTTGTTTTTTACCTTTCTGCCTAATATTAGCGTATAATAATGGGCTGATTTTTTATTTTCTACCTAATATTAGCCTATAATAATGGGCTACCAGCCACCCACCACCCAGATTAACTTCTGCCTACCTACCACCCATCATTACTTCTATATAAAGCACACCCCATTGGCACAAATACCAGTCAAACCCAAATCCCTCCCTTCTCCTTCCCCCAGCCGCCAGAGAAAACCCTAGGAGACATGGATCCTGGAGAGGTCGTAGATGAAGAAGAAGAGGTGCCCAGGGGAGCCAGGCGCAGAGAGGCAAGAAGGAGGGAGAGAAGGCAACTGGCAGAGAGGATCCTTGCAGCACGCAACCGCAAGGATATAGAGCAGTTCCTGGAGGCATTCCCCCTTGGCTCAAACCCTAGTGATGATATCATCTACTAGGCAAGGAGGAGGGCAAATTTTCATCCTTTTCAGGTCACTAGGATGAGGTGGAGTAGGATTCTCTACCCAGATGAATAAGCTATTTAGTTTCAGTGCTCCTAGATCTACCTTTCTATCCATGTATGAATGCAGTGCATGTCAATGGAATTCTATCTACGTATGAGTCAATGTTTTATCTATGTATGAATGCAATGCAAAACAAATCAGTTAACTGAAACCAAATACAGTTAACTCATCTTCAGTTAACTCATAATGCATTTTACTACAAATTCAGTTAACTGAATTTGCAATATAGTGAACTGGAACTTCAGTTAACTGAAGATTAAGTTAACTGAATCTTCAGTAACATAAAGATGCAGTTTCACTGGATTTTAGGGTCAACTTTATCTTTATTGCACCGACACTGTCAGAAATTCAGTTATCTACTAGCACTTTGCAACAACATAACTTGGGCAGTCATACAAAGTAAGTTAACTTAAAGCAGTCATACATATTCAGTGCATTACATAAGTCTGGCATAGAAATTAACCAAGTTCACTAAAGGAGTACAACTAATTAATAGATCCAACTTAAGACAGCATTACACCAACAATGAATTACTCAAATTCATCTAGGATCTCCTTCACCCTCCTTATCTTGCTCTTGGTCTCCTCCTTGTGCCTGAGTAAATCACCAATCATGTACTCTAGTTTCTTCTCCTTCTTCAGGTCATCCCTCTGTGACACTACTTTTTCCATCTCTTCCTTCATTTTCTCCATCTCTTCCTTCATTTTTTCCATCTGTTGCTTCATCTCATCCCTCTATTTCTCTGCCTTAGCCCTCACAACCTGATGAATGCTAGTGGTAGATTTATCAGACAACTTCTTCTCAAGCTCTTGCTTTAGGTCAGAAAGAGCAAGTCTTGCATTGCCCAATTCAGTTATTGCGTGCTCCTTGTCAGCCACCATCTTAGCAAAATCTAGTTTAAAAAACCTCAGATCTTTTTCCATCTTTTCCTTCTCTTTCACAACCCTAAAATTTTCTTCAGCATTAACTACATTTTCCCTGAGCCTTAGCTTGTTCTCATCTTCATACATGCCCCAAACCCTGGCTAAACTCATCTTCAGAGTGCCAGGCCATTCAGGGTCAATCCACTCTACAAAGTTGCATTTAGGTATTTTCTACCAAATAAGAAAGAAAACAATTTTAAATAAATGGCTTAGCTTGGAGCACTATTGATCTACTATTACAACATAACTTGTGCAAAAACTATATTAATCGCACTGTCAATCATTCAATAGAGTTACAACACTATATCAATTCTTAGCATAACCAAAACTTCTGCAGAAAACAAGATGCAGTTAACTGAAAATTTTAGTTAATTAACTGCAGTTTTCTTCAGTCAAATGAATTTTCCTCAGTTAACTATTGCTGCACTCATCCACAGTTACATGCCACACTATAAGCTTATGCAGATGACAGTAAGATGACACATTCCAAGTTTGGATTTAACTGTAGATCTACTAACCTTTTGTGCACAAGCAAGATACCTCCTTCCACTGTCAACTGATTCAAAGGACACAAACTTCTCACAGACAAAATGGTGTTCACATCTAGCTGCAAGATCTGAAGCAAGGCCTCTTCATTCAGAGCAGAAAATGGTGGCAGCAGCAGAAGCCTAGAACATATTCTTGTCAGCAAAAATTCCCCATTTTTGCCCTAACCCTAAATGCCAGTGAGTATGTATGTATGTACTGGAGCTAACCTCACTTGTGACAGAGTAGTCGTCGGACGACGAGCTGGATCCTTCACTCCAAGACACCATGGCGGCGAGCTGGACGGACGGCGGCGGCGAGCTGGAGTAGGGGATCGTCGCGAGGTAGCAGAGAGGTGAGTGAGTGGAGTGGGCTGAGGAGGATATTCCAGGAATATACCCACGCCTTCTCTCCCTCCTTGCCTCTCTGCGCCTGACTCCCTTGGGTACCTCTTCTTCTTCATCTACGACCTCTCCAGGATCCATGTCTCCTAGGGTTTTCTCTGGCAGCTGGGGGGAGGAGAAGGGAGCGATTTGGGTTTGACTGCTGTTTGTGCCAATGGGGTGTGCTTTATATAGAAGTAATGGTGGGTGGTAGGTAGGAAGAAGTTAATCTGGGTGGTGGGTGGCTGGTAGCCCATTAATATAGGCTAATATTAGGCAGAAAATAAAAAAACCAGCCCATTGTTATAGGCTAATATTAGGCAGAAAAGTAAAAACCAGCCCATTATTATAGGCTAATATTAGTCATGTACAATAAAACCAGCCCATTATTAGGCCCAATGTGGCCTTGATTTGGTGAATTTGTATCCAGTTAACTAAGTTTATCAGAATTTGATTCATTGTTGCCAGCTAATTCAATTTAAAGCTCAATGTGGCCTTGATTTGCTGATTTTGTATTCAGTTAACTAAGTTTAATTGAATTTAACTGAATTTGCTTCATTGTTGCCAACTAATTCAAGTTAAGGCCCAATGTGGCCTTGATTTGTTGAATTTGTATTCAGTTAACTAAGTTTAACTGAATTTGCTTCATTGTTGCCAGCTAATTCAAGTTAACTGAATTAAGCCTACTATTACCTGAATTTGCTGATTTTTTTCCAGTTACTAAGTCTAACTGAATTTAACATAATTTGCTTCATTGTACTGCATGACTGAATTTGCTATTTCAGGTCAGAAGCACACATGCTATTTGTAGAAAGAAGTAAGTATGATGTACCACACATAGCACTTCTGTAGCAGCATATCCTAATAACAACAACAACAACAACAACAACAACGGTCCCAATAGGCGGTGTTGACCGGCATGGGGAGGGTGAGGACAATGTCGTTGGCGCGCTGCATCCTAGAGGCAACGCAGAACGGATCCGGGTGCGGCGATGGCGTGGTGGCGGAGCGGTACATCCACCACCGCGCATGTTGCCTCGGATCGTCCGACCGCGTCTCGACCATTGCGAAGCGCAAGACAAGGGCCGGAGCTCTGCCGGGGGCGGGCATGGCGCGATGCTTCTCGTCGTCAGTCATGACCTTGACGAGGCCACGCGCGTGGTGGACGAGCATGGCTCTGGATGGGAACCACTGCGCTACCTCCTTTAGGTCCGCGCGGAGCGCCTCATCATCGTCGGCTAGATCCTCGATGGTCCTCTGCCATACGGGGATGTTGTCCATGGAGCCGGCGGCGGCGAGGGTTTTCTTGGTGGACTGTGGAGTGGGGTAGCGGGGAGACCGTGGCATGGAGATGTGGGTGGACTAGGGAGTGAGGTGGAGTTGAGTGGAGGAGTAAAACAGTGGTTCGCTTTAAAGGCTAGGAAACCGAATCGGTGGACCGACCGAGCTAGTGGAACGGTGGGTGTGCTTAAGTATAGTGCATGCTAGTAGCTAAACAGAGCACTACTACTATCACACTGGCAATGCAGTTACATTTCCTACCCCCAGGTCCTGGGTTGGAGTCTAGGCCTGCACATTTTTTTACGTTTTTTGATCTGATCTTTTTCATTCGCAGAAAGTTAGTCATTTGCACAAGCTTAGTCATTTGCACAAACTTAGCTAAGTAAAACAAATATAAACCACAACATTTACAGAAATGAGTACAAACTAGAAACTAGATCACTTTCATAAATTAGTACCAATTTTCAGAAATGCTGCATGAATGCAGTTTTTTTGAGAAATGCAGTACACAAGGAACTAGATCACTTTCAGAAGTTCAGTGGACCTCAAACTAGCACATTTTCGGAAATGCATTAGACTACAAACTAGAACATTTGACAACCAACATTCATTTGCCATCCAACATTCAGTTATCCCCTAGTTTTGCATCATAATAGTTAGTTACAAAAAAAGGCAATTAATGCCAATATTTGCCATAAAAAAGTGGCAAATTAAGCAAATGTTTTGCCATAATTTTTTTGGCAATTTAAGCCACTGTTAGGCCAGTCATTGTCTTACATATCTTTAGGCCTTTGCAAAAAGATGGAACTGTAATCTCCCACCAAGTCAGGGATCAGGAGCCACAAATTCTTTAGGAGGAGCATTCAGGTCAGGAATTTCCACTCTCATTTCCTCTCCAAACAGTAGCCAGTAAGCCCTATCACCTGGTATACCTCCTCTCCCTCCTATTCTTCCTCCTCTTACTCTCCAAGCATGTACATTTCTTGTCCCTCTTCCTCTGCCTGCATTTTGAGTTGCTCCTCTCCCTCCACCTGCAGCTACATTTGACCCTCTTCCTCCACCTGCAGGTGTATTTGCCCCTCTTGCTCCTCCAACAGCTGCATTTGCCCCTCTACCTCTGCCTGAAGCTGCAGTTGCCCCTCTTCCTCTGCTTGAAGCTGCAATTGCCCCTCTTCCTCTGCCTGAAGCTGCAGTTGCCCCTCTTCCTCCACCTGCATGTGGATTCCTTTGTCTTTTCCTCCCCCTTCCCCAAACAGAAGCTTGAGAGCCTTCTCCTCTCTCAAGTACTTTGCTTGCCCATGTTTGCCTACCTGCATTCATTTTGGTAGTGACTCTTGGCTGAGGTATTGCAGCACCGGCAACAACAACAAATGAAGACTGCTCTGGTAATGGGCCATGAACTCTTTGTGGAGCTCTTCTTGAAATTCCTCTTTGAGCCATGCTGTGGACCATACCGGTTGGTGACTGCATTGGATCTAGTATAGGATTAGCCTGACTAGGGAATATGTTCTGCAAAAAAACATTGAGCAATTCAGTCATGTACAACAAAATTCAAAGAGCTACAGTAAATTCAGACAGCTACAGTAAATTCAATAAAGTAAAATGCAGTAAATTCAGTAACCTGAATAAATGTGGGGTCATCATAGTTTTCATCAACTAGCTCTATCCCTTCTTCAATGAGAGCTTCCTGCCATCTATAATGCCCCTTCCTGTTGTGATCAACTCTACCACAAATTGAGCAGTGCATTGTAACACCTTTCTTGTTCAAAACCCTAACACCATTCTTCATCTTCTCCTTAGAAGTCTTCTTCCTGTTTTTCTTGGGCCTTCCCAACTGTTTTGTAAACACAGGTGGATGCACCTTATAAGCATTCTGTACCTCCCACACATTTGGGTCTCCTAGAGGGACAAGAGTGTATCCATATGCTTTCACATATGTCTAACAGTGTAGCACTCATGTACCATTGTCTCTGGGCCAATCCTCTCCTCCCTGCAACAAGCTATAGAATGCCCACATGGTACTCCAGACAACTGCCATCTCCTGCAATCACATTTGTGCAAACCAAGATCAACTGTGTAGGTATTGTTACCTGACTTAACTCTGAACATCTGTTGGCCAACTTCTGTAACATGGCAATTAGCAGCAAATTCAATGTTCTTATCCAATTTCTTCCTGATCTTTGGGCATATTCTCTGCCCTGCCCACTTTTCTATAGCTTCTCTTTGCTTACTCACCATCTTGTGCATTATTTTGTAAAACATATACTCAAGCATGCTTAGCACAGGCATTTCTCTACCCTCAAGGATATAACTGTTAAAAACTTCAGAGTTATTGTTCAGCAGGATGTCACATTTTGGAAATTCACTGAAGAATGCTTTGCACCAAGTTCTCCACTAGTATTTTAGTCGAGTGGAAAGCAGCTGAGTTGTGACCATCCATCTTTTCATAGTTCTCTCTCCACTTCAACTTCTTTGTTGATCTGGCAATGGCCCACAGGTCTTGCTTAAGTACCTCTCCTTTGTGCTTCTCATTGAAATTTTGGTAGGCCTCACACAAAACATGTGCTCTGCATCTGGCCAAACTTTGTGGACAACATTTATCAGACCTTTCTGCTTGCCACTCATAAGTGTGAAAGGAGCACTGTTGGTGATGTTCAGATCATCTTTCAAAGTTGTGAGAAACCACTCCAACTTGTGCATTCTACTTTCACCCAGCCCATAGCAATGGGGAAAATGCAGTCATTAGGATCAATGCCAACTGCACTAAGCAGCACACCTTTGAACCTATTTTTCATATGACAACCATCTTTGAAGATAATAGGCCTACAACCCTTAAGCCACCCTCTCTTACATGCATCATATGGCCGATACAGTGTTTTCAAACATTTTCTCCCCAATGGAAATTTTGTATCTTTGACCAGTCCAGTTGTCAGCAAAAAAGTTGACCCAGGGTTCTTCTCTCTTAATTCATTTCCATAATCCCATAGTCTACTGAATTGCTCTTCTTCATCACCATGGATCTCCTTCAGTGCTGCTGTCCTAGCCCTAGCTAGCTTCCTCTACTAGGGGTGCAATTAAACTCCTTTGTTATTTTCCTTGAAAATGTTCCAAGTGACATCTGGTCATCTCTGAACTCATCTATGAAATAGTTGCAAAGGAATTTAGCTGTCATGTCCTTCAACCTCCACTTCTTCTGACACATATGATCTCCATAGTAGGCCTTGATGAAAAATCCTCTTGTCCTGTTGTCATTGCCAGCCTTAAGCAGCCATGGGCAATCACTCTGACAAACTGCATGAAATCTGATCTTGCCATTTTTCAACTTTTTGATCTGCACTCTGTTCCTTATTGAATATGCAGTAATTGCTTTCCTCAGCTCAACCACATCAGCAAAGACCATCCCTACTTTAAATATAGGGTTTGTCATGTCCACCTTGGAATTGAAAGCTTTGAACTTGTACATCAGTTGCTCTTCTTCTTCTCTTGACATATTCAAATCTTCATCATCAAGTACATAGTCAGGTTCCACCTCTTCCTCCTCTTGCTCAGCTTCTTCATCAACATCAAAGTCAATGTTCTCTTCATAAAGAAAATCATCTCCATCATCTATGTCATAATCACTCTCACTGAAATCTGAATCTGAAAGCACTACTTCTACAACATCAATCAGCAAGTGATCTTCTTTAGCAAAATCAGTCAACAAGTGATCTTCTTCAGCAAAATAAGTCAGCAAATGCTCTCCTTGTGCAACATCAGTCAGCAAGTGCTCTCCTTGTGCAACATCAGTCAGCAAATGCTCTTCTTCTGCAACATTAGCCAGCAAGTTGTCTGCTTCTGTCTCATGTGCTGCAAACTCTGAAATTGGATCTTCAGCATTGACTGAAATGATGTTGTGAGAACTAGCTGCACTGGCTGCAACAACATTTGGGTTTACCACTCTGACAGGATTCTCTACTGCTCCCACTATACATATCAAATCTTGCCTGAAATTACTGATGAAATCTGAATGATCAACCATGATTGCAAGAACCTTATGCTGAGCACTGCCTGTTATCATTTGCTTCACATCCTCATCACCTCTGATTCTGAGCATAGCATCTGAAACTGTTTTGTCAGGCATGCACCAATAAATGATGTGCTCATTGACAGGATATCCTAACCATAGCAGGTGCTCTTCAATGACTGCATATGAGAATGTGCCAGCATCAACATAGTCAAGCACCTCCATTGAAGGATTATAGTACTCCATGTTATTTATGGTCCACAGAATAGTCCACCATGCTCCAATTCTAATGTGAAGAAAGGGGTGTCCAGACTGAGTCCCACTGTTGAATCACAAACTACAACCACACAGTGCAGAATGTAAGCACAAGCATCAATAAAGATAACTGAATAAATACATTCAACTGCATCTTCAAGTTAAATGAATCTTCAAGTTAACTGCATCTTTAACTAAACTGAATAAATTAAGCTATCTTCAGAAACCGAGTTAACTGGATTTTTTCAGTTAACTGCTTGCAAATTAACTCAACAAAAGCAGTAACAAACTAATTTAGCATGGCTAATGTACAAACTAAGTACTAATCCACTACTTATCTCAAGCCGTGCCCTACATTGGCCAAACAAAGTTTAGACATTTTACACTGCAAATGTTGCCCCCTACGCACAAACCGTAGGCCAAATTGGCACGTATTTGCAAACAGTATGTACGTACTAGCCAGAAACCTAAAGTCTGGCCGAAAAACATTCAAAACAAGAACCCTAGGTTCTTGCCTAAAATCCCCAACTTCACCCAAAACCCTAGACTACAATCGACTACCCAATAACCAGTTTGACGTCGTGGGAAGCACTAAAACCACGAACTACCAACCAATGGGCCTGAAATGAGCTCAAAATTGGGCGATCCAACGGGGAGGAGAACACCGACCGAGAGGGTTGACATCGAGCAGAGAGGAGGAACAGAGCAGAGAGGATGGATGACTAACCATAATCTGGAGGGTTGACACCGAACGGCTGAACTTGGTTCGCGGTAGGCGGCGGGTGCCCACCGCCGGTGAAGTCCGGCAACGACGCCATGGCTCACGCGAGCGCAGACATCATGGCCTGTCGGCCGGTCACGGACAGGGGGAGAGAGCGACGAATGATTGGGCGAGGGGAGGGAGACCCAATAAATTCAGGTGAAAAGTGTGGTGTAGTGCGGGCTGATTCGTGCTAAGGCCAGGGGGTAATTGCAAAAGGTGATGCGCTGACCGGCTATGCTGACTTGGCTCCACTTGTCATCGTCTAATTGGCTAAATCTGCACATTGGGTGCAAGTTGTGGGATGCAATAGTTTGCTTTTGCAAGTTTTGGACAAAATCATCACATCCTGGACAAGTTCCAGGACTGCTTGTGCTATTACCTCCTCATTTTATATCACTACAACTGTTCAAATAGCATGGAGGGTTGGTAAGGACGTTGTGGATGCGGCAAGTTTGCTTGTCCTAGTATGTCTTTCTTTCCCATTTAGCATGTATATCACTTCATTCAATTAAGAGAGGCATTGTAGACAACCTCACGATAAGAAGTCGTCTCGAGAAGAGCGACGCCAAAAGAACCATAGCAGCCAATAGGCGGTAGCGGGTGAGCGCTGAAGCCATAGTAGGAAGAATCCACAATACACAGACCACCAATGTGGTAAAGAAGAGGAAGTGGGTTTACGGGAATCAGCGAAGAAGCCTGAAGGGATGAGCGAGGTGAGGCAGCCTCAAGTAACGAATGAGGTGGGGAAGCCAGAGGTGACGACGACATGGGGTCTAATAGTACGGGAAGACACAATAGAATGGGTGGATGAGGACAATACATGAGTTATAGGTGTATTTGGAAAAGTGAGGAAAGAAATATCCTCAATAGGAGGGTGGGCGTGGATAGAAAGGGTGAAACTCATCAAAAGTTATATCCCAAGAAATGCACATCCGCTGACCGATAGGATCCCAACATTGATAGTCCTTGTGCTCATCACTGCAAGCTAAGAACACACATTTAATAAACCGAGGAGTCGGTTTTGTGCATTGGGGGGGGGGGCAAGAAGAACATAGCAAACATAACCAACATAAGTGAAACAGTTAACAGTCACAAGAACGACGAAAAAGATGCTCGAGAGAAATTTCACCCAAAAGAAATGCGAAAGAGAGCCAACGATCATCAATGCACGAGCCACCACAAGAAAGTGACACTGCTTGCACTCATCAACACCGTTTCGGACATGACCCCGGGACAAGAGAACTAAGCAAGTGTGCCCTGCTCAGTAAGGAATCCATGCAACAAATGAGAAATATACTCACGAGCAGAATCTGCACAGAAGACATGGGTTGTAGAGAAAAACTGAGTATGAACCATGGCGACGAACTTTTTGCAGGTAGATAAGATATATCCATGTGTGTCAAGAGAAATCATCTCTAGATAATATGGTGGCGATGGCCTCCTTCCGAGGCAACAAGATTGAAAGGACGTTGAGACACCGTCTTACTATGACGATAAAGTAACTGAACTTGTTTGCCAAGCCGACAAACCTGACAGTCCAAGACACAATGCTAAAGACAGATCCAAGAAGACTATGTCGAACTAAGGATGAGGGATGAGAGCCACACAAGTGACCAAGACGATGATGCCACAAAGAGCCGGTAGTCGAGGTCACAGAGGCGAAGAGATTGATGGTGGTGGCAGAGGGAAGGTGAAGCCTGTCAAGCTCCTGGAGGCCCTAGGAGTCACAATGTCGAGGGAAAGCACCAAGTAGAGCACCCGTGTGACGATCCTAATCAGAACAAGAGTCAAAGTCAAGAATGACTACAAGTAGAATCGACAATCTAACCATCTAAAGAGCTAAATGGTAAGTCAAGGAAATTGAGCAAAATAAGCAACATGAAAAGACAAAGCGCTAAGAATGTCTCGATGATCGATTGGGAGGGAAGTAACGGGAGCAGTGAGTACATAGGAGAATCTAGAGGTTTGAATGGAGGAAAAACTAGAAGAATCATATAAAAAGACGCTACATTGCTAAGGATCCATGGAAAATGTACCCGACTGTGTAAAAAGTGGTCTTAGTATGGAAAGAATCAACAAGAAAACTGTTGATGGAGAACCAAAAGAAGCATCTAGCAAGCACTAAAGTCTTGTAATCTCCGACGTAGTCAGGGATTCAACGGAAGCAGTAGGTAGGTGTTGAAGTCGTGCAATCTCCTGCGTGGTGAAGGACACGGCTAAAGTGGTCGATATCGAATCACTAGATGGTGGAGTGATATACAAGCACCAAAAGCACGAAGTGAAGGCGCATGTGCTTCGTAGTCGGTGGAGTGATGTGCACCAACATTACAGATGAAAGCTGTGAGGGGACACAAGCACCAAGCGCGAAGGGAAGGCGCATGTGCGACATACTCGGTGGAGTGATGTGGACCAACACTACCGATGAGAGCTGTGAGGGAGGTCTGTTTAGAGCAACCATCACTGTCAATAGAGGTTGCAAAAGGGGACACTATGGAGCCACCACCACATCTTGCGGAAGGCACCAGGGGGAGCAATGTCATTGGTGGAGGAGCATCAAGCATTGATGGACGAAGCATGTGCGAGATGGGGTTAGTGTAGGGTTAGCAATAGAAATCGTGTTCAATGAAGTCACAATAGTTGTTTTTTTGGTTCTTTTACTCTTCTCAGAACTAGCTCCGTCTTACGAAAAAAGAGCAATAGAGCAAGGAAGTGCAGCGAATAGGGCACATGAGGTAGGGGCATGGTCCCTCGAGAACACAGTCGGTGGGACGGGCTGCCGGGTATGAGGTCCAGCGGCGAAGTCCGTCGTTGAGGTCTTGCGTGTAGCAAGAGGGAGTTGATACCGTGACCTGCAACAACGGATGTCCCGGCAATTGCGGTTGGGTGCCAAGTAGTTTGAGTTGGCAATGATACGTGGCCTCTTGGAGTGGTAGGGCACCAACCTCCTGGAGATGGCAACGAGGCACGACCTCTTGAAGATGTTCGATAAATAGCCTACGGTTTGAGTGCAAAGGAGATGGCCACAAGGGGAGAGCCTGATGGAGGCGGAGGTACCAAGCTCGAAAGGGCACAATGGGGTGGCGGCCCGTGGGAATTTATCGGGATGCATGTGGGAATTTATCGGGAGGCGAGAGGCCTGGACAAGGCAGGGGAGGTGACCCTGATCTGGAGGTAGCGGAGCGACGATGATAGTCATCGAGGAGAAGACACCGATGCAGGTCGTGGAAATGGGGTTGCACATGAGTGTACTAGCCGATGTCCACCGTCGTGAGGGCTACTACCACCTCGCACGGCGGGCACGCCATCCCATGTTCTTGTCGAACGAGGCCCATGGTGCGTCTCGATGCTCGGCGCGCCAACGGTGGGGTTGCATGTCCACCACTGTGTTCGGACACTAGGCTGACCACACCGGCTCCGTCGGGGTAGCGACGACACACCTACCGCTGGATCCATGCACCATTTGGGTGGACACAACGGATTTTCGATGGAAGGAGTCAGAGCAGTGCCGGGCACGGGCCTCCTCCTGGGAGCGACGAAGCGCAAGCAGGACGGCCATATCCTCGTCGAGGCCGCGCCGGATGAGCTCGGGGTCGATAGATCTGGAGGTAAAGGACTAGGATCTGCTGCCTGCCATGTCGGAGACGGTAGGAGACCGCCAGAGGTGAGCTTGGGTGGCAGAGGGGAGTTGAGTGAAGTGGCTAGGGTTTGGTCTGGAGAGCGGATGGGGAGGAATATATGTGGGGTTGGGTGGGCAAGCATGGGCCGGTTACGACGTGGTGGGTGTCCCCGTGCACGCTCGGATGCCCCCATATCTGCCCCTTATTTGGGATGGAATGAGGGTTGCCGGTCAGCCCGGGTGTTTGAGGCCTGTTTGAGGCGCCCGTCTGGGTCGAAATTTCATGATCAGTCAGTGACCAGGTGGGTTAACCCGGGGTTTTGAGGAGGGTTTGGGTGCCCGGCTACAGATTCTCTTATATGGTTTACAGCATGACACTAGATTGTCCGAACTATGAGCAAAACACATCTAGCCGTAACTGGGAAACTGCGTAATATACGATTCAAACTGGGCAATATAGGCCATCCTTAGGTAGAAGCACCACAGGCTCACACGTCGTGCTTGTGTCATGGAGCCGAGTGTTGGACCACAGCTAGTTCAGATGCCTCGACACCAGTATAGTGTTTGTGGCCCACAGGCACCAAGAACACTGTATCTGCATCAAGCTTCTCAGTTCGCGCGTGTCTCGGGTTGTTAGGCCCGCATGAGTGCTCCAACGTTTGGCGAATGAAGTAGGGTAGGCCATATGGACCATCGCTAGATCTCAACCCTTCTTGCCTTCGGTCTTTGTGCGCATGCCTCATGCTTGTACCCTGGTGCCTAGTGTTTGACCAGATCTCGCCTAAAAGATTGGATGTCACGCTTACTTTTCTGACATGTCGTCCCCAAGAATGGTGAATCGACATCTAGCAGCTCTGTCTGGCATGTCTCATGTCATTGCTCCCGCATGAGTTATCCAGTGTTTGGCGCATGAACCAGGGTAGGCTGAATGGTCCACTACTCAAGCTCAATCATTCTTGTGGTGGGATCTTGTAGGAATGAAGTATGTCTACCAGAGGGAGGGGGTGAATGGAAGTTTTGAATTTCCTTTCGGGAGCTTCAAAACTCTCAAGAACACAGCAGCACAATGAAGGATAAGAAGTAGTAGTGAGTGAAAGTAAACCAATGAAGTAAAACTAGATGCAGACATCGAAGAATATCACATGGTAGAATTCAGTCATGCAAAGCGATGCGAATGATAAAGTACGAAGAATTAACCAGTGATGCTCGATGAAGAGAGAGGATTTGGTAGACCAGTTCGTCCTTCTGCACAAGAACTACGTCTGGTTGGAGGGGTTGTGATTTAACACAAAAAATAAACTCTCTTCGCCCTATTCTCCTCGACAATTGGTTTGTCAACCAATACCGATCACTCATGCTATATACTTGAGGCTATCTCTGAACCTTTACAGACTTCTTCTTTGAGAACCACAATCATTCTTGGTCTGTGAAGAAATTGACACCTAACAGTCTAGAGAGTTTGCGGCTCTCAAGATTAATAGGTGGAGCATAATGGACTTAGATTCGAGTGATGCTAAACCACTATCTAATTCTTCGGCTCAAGGGTTTTTCTCTCGGTGTATTTTAAACTCAAACCACTCTGGAGAGGGGGTTGCTCAATACTCTTCTCCGGAATCAAACGGAGCAGCCACCGGACAAAGCCAGTGTGGGGTGGCTATTTATAGCCACAACCTTCCCTGATGGGAAATGACCATTGTTGACAATCGATCCGGCCAATGGCGAACCGACACATTTGCAACAGTCGGATTTTGGAGCAACGGCGGCATTACTTGAGGAACAAGTAATGCTAACTCTTCGGTCTGAGACAAATCTCTCGCGGCAAAGAAGATCACAGTCTCTTGCTGGCAAGTATTTGTTGGAAATATGCCCTAGAGGCAATAATAAAATGGTTATTATCATATTTCTCGTTCATGATAAATTTTTATTATTCATGCTAGAATTGTATTGAACGGAAACTTAAATACATGTGTGAATACATAGACAACACCGTGTCCCTAGTGAGCCTCTACTAGACTAGCTCGTTGATCAAAGATGATTAAGGTTTCCTAACCAAATACATGAGTTGTCATTTGATAACGGGACCACTTCATTAGGAGAATGATGTGATGGGCATACCCAACCGTAAGCTTAGCATCAGATTATATAACTTAGTTATTTGCTACAACTTTCACAATGTCAAGTATCTGTTCCTTAGACCATGAGATCATGCCACCCTCGGATACTGGAGGAATACTTTGTGTGTTATCAAACGTCACTTTGTAACTGAGTGATCATAAAGGTGCTCTACAGGTATCTTCGAAGATGTTTGTTGGGTTGCATGGATCGAGACTGGGATTTGTCGCTCCATGTGACAGGGAGATATCTCTAGGCCCTCTCGGTAATACAACATCACAACAAGCTTGCAAGAAAGTGACTAATGCATTTAATAACATGGTCTTGTATTACGGAACGAGTAAAGAGACTTGCCAGTAACAAGATTGAACTAGGTATAGAGATACCGACGATTGAATCTCGGGCAAGTAACATATCGCCGGACAAAGGAAATTACATACGGGATTGAGTAAATCCTTCACATCATGGTTTAACCGATAAAGATATTCGTTGAATATGTAGGAATCAATATGGGCATCCAGCTCCTTCTATTCGTTACTGACCGAAGAGGAGTCTCGGTCATGTATGCATGTTCCGAACCCGTAGGGTCACATGCTTAACGTTCGATAGTGCTAGGGTAGTAATGATATATTAATAGCGGAAAGTTTGAAGCTTGTTCGTATTCCCGGATGGGGTCCGAGACATCACGAGGAACTCCGGAATGGTCCGGAGGTAAAGATTCATGTATGGAAAGTGTCGTTGTCAGGGTTCCGGGTTCGTGATTTTTCGGTAATGTACCGGGATGGTTCTAGAAGGTTCTGGAGTGGGGCCCACCTGCATGGGGGCCCACATGGACGTGCATAGTGGGTCTTGGCCCCACACCCCTGGTCTAGGCGCACCAAGATCCCCATATAAAAGGAATAGTATCATATCCCGAAGGATAAGATCAGGATTCCTAAAAAGGGGGATATCGATTGGTGGGTAAGGAAAGGAGGGATTTCCTTTCTCCCCCCTTGGCCAATGACCTTAGGGGCTTGGAGGGCAGGGAAAGTCACCAGCCCCGTCCATGCCTATATAAAGGAGGGAGGTGTTGGGGCAGCAACCCTTCCGCCCTTGCCCCATCTCTCTCCTGTTACTCCATATTCTCTGGTACGTGCTTGACGAAGCCCTACCGAAATTCCGTTGCCACCACACCGTGGTGTTGGTTCCAATCTCATCTACCTCCTCCCCTTCTCTTGATGGATGAAGAAGGAGAGGACGCCATCGAGCTGAACATGTGCTAATCTCGAAGGTGACGTCCGTTCAGCACTAGACCGGATTGGATCGCGATTGGATCGTGAAGAGTACGACTACATCAACCGTGTTACGATGCTAATTCTTTCGGTATAAAAAGGATATTTAGACACACTCCCCTCTCGTTGCTTTGCATCTCCAAGATTGGATCTTGGGTGTTTGTAGGATTTTTTTTGATTTTCATGCAACCTTCCCAATAAGTGGCATCATGAGCTAGGTCTACGCGTAGATGTATATGCACGAGTAGAACACAAAGAAGTTGCGGGCGTTGATGTCCAAATTGTTTACTTTCTTTGTCTTATATTGATTCGGAGGTATGATGGGATGAAGCGGCTCGGACCAACCTTGTCCACATACAAGAGACCGGTTCCACTGACTAACATGCAATTTGTATTGCAAAAGTTGCTTTGCGGGTGTCTGTCTCTTCCACCTTAGTTGAATCTGATTTGACAACGGTGTTCCTTGTAGAAGATTAAAAGGAAACTTGTATATCACCGTTGTGGTTTTACATAGATAAGAATGGTTCTTATAGTTTGCCCTAGTAGCCACATAAAATTGCAACAACAAAGTAGTTTTCTTACTTGTTTTTGCAAGGCATGTTGTGATGTGGTATAGCCAAAACGTGATGTAATATATATTGATATATGATATGATCATGTTTTGTAATAAGTTCGCGACTTGCATATCGATGAGTACGGCAACCAGTAGGAGCCATATTGTTTCTTTTAATTTATTGTATGACCTACGTGTCAATCATTAAACGTCATGTAATTGCTTTACTTTATCAATATGTGTTAGCAATAGTTATAGAAGCAATAGTTGTATGATACAACCACGTGACGACATGATGATGGAGATCGTCGTGTTATGCCGGCGACGATGGAGATCATGCCGGTGTTTTGGAGATGGAGATCGTGGTGTCATGTCTATTCCGATTGGCCCTGATGGTAAACGGTTTTTGCATCGGCTACTTAAAGCCGATTCATTTAAACATGAGAAGGTAAAAAATGCGGATAACGGGATCAAGTTTTTAAGTAAGGTAGTTGTTCAAAAGCACAATGATAATATTCTTGAGAGGGCAAATAATGCGGATAATGCAAATAATTAGATCAAACTTCAAGGAGAAAGAACCCAGTAGAAGTTGCCAATAAGAAAAAAAAACTAGCTCAGTTTACTTGTTTATTGGACATGTTCATCTTGAAACTTTTCCTAACTTTCTCTTAAGTTCAGGCACGGAACTAGATATTTGAGAACTATATGTCTTGGAAATCTCCAGGAATTGGACAACCGGGTCATCCATAGCTTGTATCTGATCTTGAAACGCACTGTTATTGTACAGAGCATACGATGTGAAACTTTTCTGAATGCAGACCTCCATTCAACGGTCTTACGCTGGATCATGACTGGGGAATCCTCGCAGGAAGGGACGAAACTCAACACCTTTGTTAGTTCCTTGACCTGTTTGGGAATAATGCGTTCCTTAATATCTAAATCAGTTTTTACTGTTGCAACTTGCCTTCCCAAGTTCTCACCTGCAGGCTGGACAATTAGGAAATGTTGAAATATTAGACACCACGCGAAGTATAATATGATTTACATCATGATTTATAAAGAATAAATATCATTTCACTTACGAAAAAGTGACTGCTCATATTTTGCTGGTATTGGTTGACTTGATCCAAACATCCGATGTCTTCTTCAACGTGGTCTTCTGCTTCTTCTCCTTCATCATCATCTTCTTCCTCTTCATAATCTACATCCTTGTGGTATAAACTACCACGGATGTCCCTGACTTGCAAACAACTAGCATTCGGCATATGCACGTATGAAGGGAAGACATGTATGATAGAGTATGGAGTCACCTCTATGTTGTCCTATCCATTTTTCTGACGTCTCAGCCAATTCCTCAGCCAGTCCAGATGTTCATCTGTTATATGGTTGATCCGTGGGAAACCTTGGGGTATGAGACCCGGAGGCGCCACTAGGGGCGGGCCCAGGATTTTAAGGGAGTGTATTCAAAATATCAAAGTCTATTTTTAAAGCCTAAGCCATTTTTTGGCATGTATAATTGATTATAACACCATATTATACTAACTGTATATTATATAAAAGAAATAACATAGTACTCCCTACTATCAAAGCGTTGTATATTTAGGAATGGAGGGAGTATAATAGATTCATAGAATTGATCATAACATGAATTCGTTCAACAGATAGAAAGACTAATTATTCAACATATCAAAGTGGAAACATCTCATGGTATAGTACAAATGATAGAAAATAGCAAATGAGAAAAAAAACTTACAAACTACAGGAAAACACTTTTTATGCACATTTTAATATTCCAGAATTTATAAACATTCACGCATTGGTATTCATGTGGAAAATTGCAATTCTCATGTCTAAACAATTCATAATTTACTGCAAACAAGTTTCTAATTTTGAAATATTAAAATAGGAATCCAACTAGCCAATTTATTTAACTTACTGTTGTACATCAATGCTATTGTTCATATTAGATGGAGCTCTCACAACATGCTGGACATCGGGAGAAGAAGACGACCCCCGACATCTGCAACTTCAAAGCATAATTTTAAGAGTTGGACGACTGATATATTGATATACATGAACACATCATGTTATCAATCACACTTTGAAGGGTTGAACCTGTGGCTTTGGAATTCGAAACCTGGGCCTTCGATGCGGTGATGCCTAATGCGAAACGAGCCTGCAGGGGCTAAGGGATGGATGGCGTCGGATTCCTGCGTCGCACCGCCCGCCTGCCCGTGCTGTCGTGCGTGCTTACGTTCAGGAGATGGCGATTAGATCTGCCCTACCCCACGACTGGAGTGCGAATAGAATTGGGGATGGGAGGAGCCGGTTCGTATCGTGTGATATGTTTCCTTTTTTAGAAACATGCGATATGATTTTTTAGCGAAGGGCGTGACTGCGTGCTCCAGTAGCAATTTGGGCCACTTGGGCCATGTCGGGGTGATGAGGAGAACATAGAAGTGGGCTAGTCTGTTTGGAAGCCTTTTTCTACCGTGTCTATTTCGTTTTCCCCATATATTCATATGAAATACACTACATATACAAAGTTTTGTGCCAAAAATAATGGGTATTCAAGTGAATACCCTTGAATTGAATTGGGCCCGCCCCTGGCGCCACCATGTCAAGAAATATGACCTATGTTGAAAACATGTGTAAATGGACATAGTAAACACCAATTCAACATGAATCATATGTAGGTTACTTAAAACTAGTAGAAACACATTTCCATTTATATTTGAACACTCTGAGTTTGGCTTGTTAAACTCCTTGATATTCTTTATCAACATCCCAAACATGAATTTGGACCAAATCCAATTCCTTATTTGATCGTCTTCTGAGAGAACATCAGCGAATCTTCTATCTATATTGAGTGAAGTATTGGGCGACACAACGCAAGCCAGTACAAGATACATGAATAGCCTAAGGGTTTCTTCCCTGCTTGCACCGGCCAGTCTATCTATCATTTTTAGCACTTTAGTACTTCTCTCCCAATTTTAGTTAGTGGTTGCATCTCTTCCGTGTATGCTTCTTCCCTTGCCTGTTTTTTTGACTTTGCAAAAGGGGTAAACCCATCACCTTGCGCACCACGCCTTGAAGAGGGATGGGTGTCTTCCCTATATTTAGCGTTGCTGCTTCAGGGTGCACTCTTCATACTAACCACTTAATCAGACGTTTGTATAAATGTTTCCAAACTTTTAGTAGAAGCAGGTTTCCTAAACCGGCTTCTTTAATCCATCTTCTTTGTATTTTTGTCAGGAGGTTGTAGATATGAATTACCAAAACGTGGACACTGCATCTGTATTTGAACTGTCACGTATTTGCTAATTAGAACACCAAGATGTGCATGTGTATGAAACAAAATCAGTTGGTAAGAATATGGAAACGTTCCGAACCATACTTGCATAGTTTCCATTAGTTTTTAATCTAGCATCTTTCCTTTCAGTTGATGTGTCAGAATCAACATCGGGATCAGTATCTGATGTGGCACCCCAGCTCAGAGCAACCGGTTTACCTTGCATTGCCATCCCAAAGATCAAGTCTTCTGGCAACACACAACAACATAGTATAGAAAACAACCGCTTTATTGATGCTAGCGGAAACATAGGTCTGATATTACCCAAGTCGCGAGACCAAGCAGCACACACGGTGTTGCTGAACAGTATGTACATTATTTAATGAACATGAGGGGGACCTCGATCACATGAAATATGCGGCAACGGAATGACGACGAAGTGGAACTCCATAGCACAGGGACACCGATGTGGACACGATCTAGACACGGGAGGCTCTCCGACCCGATACGAATTGCCTGAAATCTGGCATGACACGCCAGGTCAGTACATTGAATGTACTTGCAAGCTCATAACAAACATAAGCATAATGGCAAACAATATCATGACAATTATTCACATTAATGCAATGCAATTCATGCTTCTAATGCGGTGAAACCAACTTGTGCACCAAGTCCCTCAGACTCTCTTACCAGACGGGTTACCTCGTAACCGAGCGGTGATCATACCCATATCACAAATAAAGTCAACACTTTGATGCCAAATATGATCATCTCATGCTTCCACAAATCATCACATAACCAGTGCCAACAACAAATCTTTAGTGTGCAAGATTACTTATTAATGTTGATCCATGGTGTGACTTACTCACGAGCTGTGTCCATAACCGAGGACGCCGGGCTATCGATAGATTAAATACACTCTGCAGAGGTAGCGCACTTTACCCACACCATGGAATCCATGGCCTTGGCATCCCGTTTGGGTGGACCAACGACATTCTCGATTTAAACACTCCCATTGCCATGACACTCCCCAGGCCACTCCGACCAACTCCCCTCTGGGCTAAGTCATGGGTGGCCCCGTGCCTACCAAAGGCACCAACGTCCACCGTCATGGCAAAAACAGCCCCAAACGGGGAAAAGGTACCATAACAACAAACTGGCACACAAGGTTATGTCTACTTACCGGGCCAAGGTACATCACGCCCATAACCTTTCCTCATTGGAGGCATTGGCGAGAGGCATGATAGTGGACCGAATTAAGACCTTCCCATAAATGCAAATGTGGTCGCACTGGAAAAAACTCGATTCAGTGGCACCATGACTCGATCAACGTTATATTCAAGTTGGATTAACATCATGTTTAACTTGAAAATAAAATAACTCAAGTCATCAAATGCCATGATCATGCGACTATTCAACATGCAAAGCATACCACTCAACATGAACGAATCAATATCATCAAAAATGACCTACTTGCACTACTCATCATTAAACCTTACTGGTTCTACTTTACTGGTTTATTTCATTCATTATTTTAATTACCTCATAATACATACAAAAACCCATTTATCAAGAAGAAACTACCATTATTCATAAAAGCATATTCACTATATTAGAAATTTCTTCTACTGCCTAAAACTAGCTCATGCATTCAACCAAGATTACCTTAACCAAGCATTTCCAAGCATGACAAAATAACTAGCACTAAGCAATATTTATTTAAATAATTAAATGCATGAAAATAACTCCTATTCAAGTTGGAAAAATCATAGGTATTGAAATGACACCATCCAAATGTTGGTGTGGCTTGCCTTAGTGCAGAGGAGGTTCACACTCCTCCTGGTTATCTTCAAGACAAGCTTCTCACTCTAAAAATATTTAAAAACAACAAAACAAAATATCAAGAACCACTCCGAAAATCACCAGAAATTCTAGACAGCAAGGAAAAATCTCCTTTTTGGTGTGCTGCTAGAGCTCTTTAGAACAAACACTGTGCAAAAAGAATCAAATCATTTGGATGTATAGTTTAAAAGTTATAGCTGGTCAAAGTTCTGGTCAAATATTTGGATTAATTTGAATTAAACAGAAAATAGGGGGTGACATCGATGGCGTATTCTCAGAATACGCCTCCACTTATACCGCTTTGGGCGCATGTGGAGAGGCAGACAGTTGGCCCCGCTGGTCAGGAGAGAGGGGAGCGAACAGAAATAGAGCGACGGCGGTGCTTCGCCGGAGCTCACGCCGTCGAGGATGGGTCCTTGGCAGAATCCAGAGGGATAGAAAGAGAAAGGGGGTCAAGGCGCACCTGCCTGTACCCGTGGCTTGCTGGGAGACGGCCGGAACAGCTCGCAACCAAGCTCGCAAGCAGCGGCTGCAGTCGGGTTTCGCTGGAGAAGAGGAAGACGACATCCAACGCATCTAGACGGCACCAGTGGACCTCCATGGAGTGGCCTGAGGGGTGGATCAAGCTCGAGGGGCACTGGAGTAAGGCAGAGGGGTTGCGGGGATCACCGGCAAGCTCGGGTCGGGGACGACGGCTAGAGGCCTGCCCGGCCGGGCTGCGGCTATGCTATGGGGTTGTGGAGGTTAGGTCGTGAGTTTTGAGTGCTCGGAGAGGTGGGAGGGGCTCGTATTTATAGCCGGAGGGGGAGAGGGGTACGTGGCTCCACCGGAGCTCTCTGGAAGCCAGCGAGCGACGACAAACGGTGTCAGCGAGGGGTGGAGGTGCTCAGCATTCACGCGGAAGCTATGCTGCTTGCGGACGAGCACAAGAGGCAGAGGAGGAAGAAGACAGAGGCACGGGGCGAACTGTGGCTTTTGGCCGCGTCGTGCGCGTGCCCGCTGCGGCATCTCCGGCATCGGCGAGCACCAGGTAGGGGTCAAGGGTGATGAGACAAAGACGGTGGCGCGGTGCGGCAGTCGTCGACATGCTCTGGATCGATCACGCGCGAAACAGACGCACGGGCGCAGCGCAGAGCGCGTCGGGCGCGTTGCCAGGGCCGTGTCTTCACAAGGCCACCACCCTGGCATGGTCAAGACGATGCCCACGCGATGCCAAACTATGTCTGGGCTGTTGTTCGTGCAGTGTTATGTCTAGGAAGGGTGATGGCACACCGCCAGGCCAACCAGATGAGGCTTGAGCTTGTTGGCAAGTTTCTGGTCAGAAACTTGGTCGCCAAGTTTGGAGGGCTTCTAGAAGGTGATTAGGGCTGATCTCCTGGGGTTAAGCTTTGCTTAAGAGGGTAACAAGGCACAAGAAAAACCAGCTGCATTGGATCAAGGAAAAATACACTTGCTATGCAAAGTTTATTTTGAGGCCAGAAGAGAAATGATTTTTTGTAGCAAAAATATTTCAAAAAGTTCTGCAATATTTTTGCTCAGGAAGGTGGGCCAAGGTTCAAAGAATATTTGGGAATTTTCTCAGGATTTTTGGAGCAATAAAAATGAGGGTTGCTTTGGAGCACAAGTTTCTGAAATGAGTTTCAGAGAAGAAATTGAATATTTTTCTTTTATGAAAAATATTCCTTTGGTCATTTTGGGATTTTTCAGAGAAAGAATGTTGAATGGGAGATAGATGGGCCACTTGGATGAAAATCAAGGACATGCCCAAGTGTTAAGTCCATTTGAATTGATTTCAAAAATCCAAATTCAAACAAGGGCAAACGAATTCCGGAAAAAGAGAGAAGGCAAAATCTAGGCTGTCACAAACCTCCCCCATTTAGGATGAATCTTGTCCTCGAGATTCGGTTGCTCGGGAAAACAATTCTGGGTAGGCAATCCTTAAAAATTCTTCTCTTTCCTAGGCTGCTTCTTCCTCGGTGTGATGCTCCCATTGAACCTTATAAAACCTTATCACTTTGCTGCGGGTGACTCTCTCTGTCTCATCCAATATTCTGATCGGTCTCTCCTCATAGGTTAAATCCTTAGCAAGTTCTATCTCTGCCATATCAGTCCTTTTCTCCGGTGGCGAGATACACCTTCTCAACTGTGAGACATGGAACACATTGTGTACCTCTGAAAATTCCGGTGGCAATTCCAACTGGTAAGCAACTGTTCCGATTCTGGACATGACTGGAAATGGACCAATATACCTGGGTGCCAATTTTCCTCGGGTCTGAAACCTCTTGACTCCTTTTCATGGGGGTGACTCGAAGATACACATGTTCTCCGGGTTCGAAGTCGATCTGACGGTGCTTTGCATCATAATAACTCTTCTGTCGTGACTTGGCCAACTCTAGTCTGTCTCGGATCTCCCTAACTTGCTTCTCAGCCTCCATCATCAAATCAGTTCCGAAAATGCAGATGTCTCCGGTTTGAGACCAGTTTAGCGGAGTGCAGCACTTACGGCCATACAAGGCCTCATAAGGTGACATCTTCAAGCTGGTCTAGAAACTGTTATTGTAGGAAAACTCGACATAAGGCAGACAATCTTCCCATTTGGGCCCTTGGGCCAAATCACATGCTCGGAGCATATCTTCGAGTATTTGATTTACTCGCTCAGTTTGTCCGTCTGTCTGAGGATGATAAGTTGTGCAGTATTTCAGGGCAGTCCCCAAGGCTTGATGGAGACGTGACCAAAAGGCTGAAGTAAAGAGAGACCCTCAATCCGACGTAATAGTTTTTGGCACTCCGTGCAGACTGGCGATTCTAGACACATATAACTGTGCAAGTGGATCGGCGAGATAGGTGGTCCAAGTGGGAATGAAGTGGGCTACCTTTGTTAATGTGTCCACTATGACCCATACTGCGTCATTGCCTCGGTGAGTCCTTGGTAAACCGGTGATGAAATCCATGCAGACATCATCCCATTTCCATTGCGAGACATGTAGGGTGAGGGAGTCCCGGATTAGGGGGTGTCCGGATAGCCAAACTTTTACCGTTGGCCGTACTCCTGGACTATGAAGGTATAAGATTGAAGACTTCGTCCCGTGTCCGGATGGGACTTTCCTTGGCGTGGAAGGCAAGCTTGGCGATACGGATATGTAGATCTCCTACCATTATAACCGACTCGGTGTAACCCTAACCTATCCGGTGTCTATATAAACCGGAGGGTTTTAGTCCAGAGGATCGAACAACAATCATACCATAGGCTAGCTTCTAGGGTTTAGCCTCCTTGATCTCGTGGTAGATCTACTCTTGTACTACCCATATCATCAATATTAATCAAGCAGGAGTAGGGTATTACCTCCATCGAGAGGGCCCGAACCTGGGTAAAAACATCGTGTCCCTTGTCTCCTGTTACCATCTCGCCTAGACGCACAGCCTGGGACCCCCTACCCGAGATCCGCCGGTTTTGACACCGACATTGGTGCTTTCATTGAGAGTTCCTTCCGCGTTGCCGCCATCGTAGGATGCCTCATCTCGCTCAGAAGACGATACCATCACCAAAGAAGCCTTGGCCACCGGGTCGACTCTTCGCTAGGCGGTTTTCTCATGACCGCTAGTTCGGCCGCCCGCAAGCGATGACCTCTCGAATCATCGAAACCAATCTCCATGTTAGTTCGAACTTGCCGAACAGTTAGATCCGATCGAGCTCTCCTCCGTAAACGAAGCTCTTGGATCGCATCGCCGCTCGAGTCGCCATAAAGTTACGACCGGATCGGGCCTAAAACCGATCCGAGAGAGATCAACTCTCCCGGGCTACCCATCATGTTGCTGTGATAGAGGAGCAATGCAGCGACTCTTCTCCTATCTTAAGGACTAGCTACGTCCGGATTCCCGATCCCTCCATGCCGGATTCCTGTAGAGGGACGGATGTCGATCAAGCCCTGAACTTAAAGTCAGGCGGCGGGTCGGACTCATTGGATAGCACTCAAAAATCCAAACTTCCGAGTTCGGAAACTTCCCGGCCCTTGAGTCCTAAATTGGACGGGGTTCCGGATTTAGTGCCACCCGCCCACCCAAACATTAGTGATCTCTCTCGAATTCGGCAAGAGCCCGCCGAAACAGTACATCATTACTGGGCCAGATTCCTCCTGGTTATGAACAAGATAAAGGACTGCCGAGAGGAGGACGCAATACCAATCTTCTGCAATAATTGCACGGACAAGGGAATCCTAAACACCATAAGTAGTCACGAAATTACACGCTTTTCTGACTTGGTGACCATCGTACAAAAGTACTGTGCGATGGAGAGCTCCTGGAAAACCGAAAGTAAATTTTGGGATAATCCGGCCCCGAATACATCCCTAGTCCGGAACAAAAGGGTGCATCATTATCAAGCACCTGGGTTGAATACCAAAAAACTAAAGCCCCCTAAAGGGTACGAAACCGTACTGGAGGGTTGGCTAAACGGACACTGCAAAATTCATAGCACATAGGGCGCCACTCCAACTCATAGCCTTCAAGCATGTTGGATACTACGGCAGGTGGCCAAAAGTGGCGAAGAGCTTCTAGCTTCAGAATCCCAGCCCAGCAACACCAGTACGGTGTTACCAGTCTTCATGACTTTCGCATCAAATAACATGCGAAAACGACAACTCCGCAACCTTGCCGAAGTCTACCAAGTAGCAACAATAAATCCATGGAGTGACACGGCTATTACCTTCAATGCCGCGATTTAACCTAAATTCGAACTGCCCTGGCACCAGCCGCATTGGTCCTCAGCCCGATAGTAGACGGCTTTCGCCTTACTAAGGTACTCATGGATGGCGGCGATGGACTAAACCTCATCTATGAGGAAACCCTCCAAAAATGGAAATAGATCGAACCGCATTGAGCGAAGCAGCACAACTTTAGAGGAATAATCCCCAAATGGAAGCATGCTGCACAGGAAAAATCATGCAGGACGTAGTGTTATTTCGCCGGACAATTACAGGTCCGAGGAGGTCACATTTCAAGTGGCCCCGTTCAACAGCGGATATCATGCTTTATTAGGACGAGAGGCATTCACAATTTTTCAAGCTATACCCCATTATGGGTACATGAAGCTTAAAATGCCCGGTCCCAACGGAATCATCACTCTCGCTAGTGATCCGAACATAGCACTCTGCGCCGAAAATAAGACAGCCGCACTAGCCCTCGAGGCACTATCCGAAGCCCTAGCGGCCGAGGAACTCACCGCGATGCGCTCCACGATGAACAGGGACGATGTGATACTTGATAAAAGATCCAAGTCCACCTCTTTTAAACCAGCGGATGAAATAGTCAAATTCCAAGTCCACCCAACGGACCCTGCAAAGACGGCCTCCATCGGGGCACAATTAAACCCTGATGTAGACGCCAGACTACGAGAATTTCTACAAGAAAATCGGGACATCTTTGCACGGCACCCTTCGGACATGCCAGAATCCCACGTCACCGGCCGAGCACAGCCTAAATATCCTAAAAGGATTCAAGCTACCAAATAGGCTCTTCGGCGCTTTTCCGAACCCAAGAGACATGCCATGGGAGAGGAGCTAGCCAAACTTTTGGAGGCCGGATTCATCAGAGATAAAACATCCGGACTGGCTAGCGAACCTGGTGATGGTACCAAAGAAGGATAAATCCTGGCGCCTATGTGTTGATTTCAAACACCTTAATATGGCTTGCCCAAAGGATCCCTTCCCCCTCCCTCGAATTGATCAAATCATTGACACTACAGCAGGACACGACTCATTGTGCTTCCTCGACGTGTACTCCGGCTACCACCAAATCAAGATGGCGGAGCCAGACCAAGCTGCAACAGCATTCATCACTCCATACGGCCCGTTCTGCTTCAACACAATGCCCTTTGGGCTCAAAAACACCGGCGCAACATATCATCGCATGATTCAGACATGTCTGGCAAACCAGATCGGCAAAACGATGGAAGCATATGTAGATGACATGGTCGTCAAAACCAAGCACGTCGAAACTCTAGTAGACGACTTGAGGCTCACATTCGACAATCTTCGAAAATATGACATCAAGCTCAATCCGGAAAATGCGTCTTCATGCTCCAGCCGGAAAGCTCCTGGGCTTCATTGTGTCCGTAGAGGAATTGAAGCAAACCCAACCAAGATTCGAGCTCACACAATTGGATATTCCAAAAGACCTTAAACAAATACAAAAATTGACGGGATGCGAGCGGCTCTAAGCCGCTTTATCTCCCGCTTAGGAGAAAAGGCATTACCTCTTTACCGCCTCCTCGCCGCATCAACACTTCGAGTGGATTTGATGCCGCCACGGCCGGACTCGAAGAAATAAAGGCCATTTTGGCAACAAATCCGGTCTGACCGCCCAGCGTGGGCGAACCAATGCTATTATACATCGCCGCAACACATCAAGTTGTCAGCGCGGTGCTCGTTGTCGAACGAGAAACGGACGAACACCGGTTCCCTATTCAAAAACCGGTTTATTATGTGTCCATTGTCCTAACTCAAAAGATAGCATACGCGGTGTTCATGGCATCCCGGAAGCTGCGACACTACTTTCAAGAGTGTTCGATAACGGTAGCCTCCGAAGTACCTCTTAATGACATTATAAACAACCGCGACGCGACGGCCCGGATTGCTAAATGGGCCATAGAGCTCCTCCCATTCGACATAACTTATAAGCCACGACGAGCTATTAAGTCGCAGGTTTTGGCCGACTTCGTGGCGAATGGATCAAGCCGAACTCCCTAAAGAGTACGACGCATACTCCAATTGGATCATGCACTTTGACGGCTCCAAAATGTTGGCTGGCACAGGGGCTGGCGTCGTCTGGCGTCCCCAACCGGGGACACAGTCAATCGTCCTTCAGATAATGTACACGGACTCCAACAACGCAGCGAATACGAGGCCCTTCTCGCACGGCCTCCGGATGGCAGTCTCCATGGGCATTCAACGCCTAGAGGTGCGCGATTCAAACCTCGCAATATCTCAAATAAACGGAGACTTTGACGCCAAAGATCCGAAAATGGTAGCATACCGCAATGCGGTCCTAAAAATGTCAGCACGGTTCGAAGGACTCGAATTTCATCATATAGCCCGGGATAACAACCAGGCGGCGGATATATTGGCACGCATCGGTGCAAAACGCGATGCCGTCCCACCCAATATCTTTTTGCAACGGCTGTTCAAGCCATCCGTACTATGGGAAGGGGAGTCCGGCAATAACAATCCAGACCCCACCGCACCGCCTGACGCCGAACACTCTGACACAACCGGAGGCTGCACCCCCGAGATAACACCCTCTGCTCACGAAATAATGGCGGTTATCGCCCCGTGGACAGAACCATTCCTAGCCTACCTAACTAGGCAGGAACTCCACGAAGACCAAAATGAGGCTCGCTGCATAGTACGGCGCTCTAAAGCCTATAAAGTCCATGAGGGAGAGCTTTATAAGAAAAGCACTACCTGAGTCCTTCACAGGAGCATCTGCGAAGAGGAAGTGCGAAACATCCTGGCTGAATTTCATGACGGACTGGTTGGGCACCACGCCGCAGCCCGGCCCTTGTAGGCAAGGCCTTCCGTACAGGATTTTATTGGCCGACGGCCCGGGCAGATGCGCAGGACTTAGTCCAACGATGCGTTGGTTGCCAGCTTTTTGCTAACCAAAGCCACATGCCACCCACCGCCCTTAAAACTATACCCATCACCTGGCCGTTCGCGGTCTCGGGGCTTGACATGGTTGGACCCCTCAAGGGAGGAACCCACAAGCAAAAATACCTATTGGTCATGGTGGACAAATTCACCAAATGGATAGAGGCCAAACCAGTTAAAACGGCCGAATCCGGACCAGTGATAGACTTCATATCAGGGGTAGTGCACCGTTATGGTGTCCCCCACAGTATCATCACTGACAATGGCACAAACTTCATGGACGATGAGGTCAAATCATGGTGCAAAAACATGGGCATCAAGCTCGATTACGCCTCAGTCCATCACCCTCAAACCAACGGCCAAGTCGAATGGGCAAACGGTCTAATCATGAGCGGCATTAAACCCAGACTAGTGCAGTCCCTCAAGGAATCTAACACGCACTGGGTCGAGGAGCTCGACTCCGTACTCTGGGGGCTGCGGACCATGCCAATCGTACTACGGATTCACACCATTCTTCATGGTGTACGGCGCAGAGGCAGTCTTGCCTGCGACATAATACATGACTCACCTCGCGTGCGCATGTATGAAGAAAGAGAAGCCGAGCTCGATCGGCAGGACAGTTTGGATGCATTGGAGGAGGAGCGTGGCGTGGCAAAAGCTCGTTCCGCATTCTATCAACAGCAGGCTCGAAGATATCAAAGCAGGAAGTACGGGCCAAAGCTTATAACATTGGCGAACTAGTTCTCGCTTCACGGACAAGAAAAAGGACAAACTCAAGCCCAAATGGGAAGGTCCCTTCATCATCGACCAGGTCCCGACCCGGAGCATACCGTCACAAACGCATCGGATAACCGACTCGAGCCGAACCCATGGAACGCAGCCCGCCTCACGAAGATTCTACGCCTAAGTGCCGGACTCCAAGTTCGTCTCCTTCCTCCGTCCGCATTCTTTATTTTTGCTTTTTGCTGTCTTTTATTTCTCTCCTTCCCCCTTCTTCTTCTTGTAGCCTCTAGAGGCTCGTTTGCGCTTTTTCCGCACACACTTGACGCGCTGTCCGCGCTCATTATACCTGGGGGCTTCTTTAACAGAAGCTTATTTATACGGGCTTCATGCCCAGCACATGTGTTAAACTTCCGCATGTACCTTTTATTCACCATTATATGCATCGATATGACTTAAGTTTTGGCCAAGCTGGGTTGCCTGGCTCCTATGCTTACCCCTACGTTCCCGATTGTTTGGCTAGGTGGTAAAGGGAGCACCTCTGTGGTTGCTACTGCCGGGTCAGCCGGATGTATACCTCAGACTGGGTGAAGCCGAAAGCTAGCGTTCTTAAGGGAATATTCGGTCGGTGAACTGAAAGATGATTTTTAACTATTTACCCATCTGCCCCCAGATGATTTTTCTGCTTTCATAGCAGCTTCGACATGCACTTTAGGGCATGCATCCCAAATGAAAGGAACCCTTAACGGAACTATTCTCCCGCGAAGATGTTTCTTACTACCCATGTAATATAACATAACTAGTTGGGCACTTGTCTGATACAGCAACAATGACCCCTACGCCTTGTCTCCATGCATACCACGGTTCTTATATAACCACGAAGGTATTCGGACACACTCCGGACTATTGGGTCCGGAGGTCGGGCTTAAAAGGTCCGCTACGACAAACGATCTACAATCCGGCTAGAAGACATTTTTTCATGTCATATTTTTACATAGTCAATTCGACTCATTGTATTCCTCCTCAATGCCATCTAATAGGCTATCTAATTTACAATCTTGCTGGGAATACTTGGCGGCCAATTCTACTTGGTCGTACACTAAGCTTACAAGGATCTCCATCCCATCTGCCCCACAGGTCCGACCTCGGCCATGTGGTTTGGGTCAGCAACCGTGTACCGTCTTCACCATGGCCCGAGCCTCCTGGCGCCTTTGACGGCAGGCCGATATCTTCCATAGCCGGAAGCGCCATGCTCCTTGAAGCCGCTCCGCCAGCTCCCCAATGCCTTCAGCAGGGAGATAGATGGCCACAAGGCTTGGCCGATGCCTTTCATCACCTGCCGGACTCGTTCGTGCGGTGACACAATTCGGGAAGAAGATCACCAAGAATCGGGCATCTCCTCCTCGGGGCGACACTCGTGAGCAAACCTACATACATGTTTATGTTAGTGGCCTTCCTCGCCGAACTCTTTTCAAAGTTCGCTCAAGCACTTACTGAAAATGCCGCGATGAAGCCGCCGATTCTCCTTTACGGAGTCAGACAACTGGGCACGAACGTCCTTTAGTTCCTCACCCAGCTTGGTGTTGGCGTCTTGGAGGTTATTCTTCTCCTGCCGCACCCTCGTAAGCACGCTCTCGCCGACCTTTAATCGGGCGTAAGAGTTGTTGCTTGTCCGGATCTAGTCCGCGCCATCTGCAATGTTTTGGTCAGATTTACACCCGCCACACTTTATAAACTATTTTTTAAAGCATATATTACCAGAGGGGCCTCTCAGTAGCTCCCTCAGAGCGGCTAGTGCGGCCTCAAGTTGGGCCTTGCACTCTTCAAGCTCTCGACGATGGGTATTCTTTTCGCAAGATCCTCGATAACAAATGATCCTTAAATCAGTTATTCTAACTATTTTAAGTCTCGGGCCACTTGGCATATATAATCAGATTTTCTTACCCGTATGTCCTTTACATCTTTGCTCCGTGGCTCTGGCTAGACCATCTTGAGCGGCACGGAGGTGCGCATCTCCCGAATTAAAGGCATTCAAGGCCTCTTGGGAGAAACATGCGTCACGAAGAACTGTCCAGCGACGCCTGTGATTCAAGGCGCTCTCCACCTCGGAGTTGATGGCGAACAACCTGTCGGCATCCTCTGTCGGAGGAGCATCCGACGCACGTCTCGTGCTCGCCTCAGCCTCCGGACCCGGCTTTGAAGCTTGGCCGGTGAAGGTTCGATTGGCAATCTCTCGGGCTCGATCCGTGAGCGCTCTTTCTGAAAAGAGCATCAGCGTTAGTACGCCTTCGTGAATCAATCCGGGAGTATGGTGACACGCTATACTGTTGCGGCGGAGTTTCGATCCGGACCGCACTTCTTTTTAACCTGCGGGCCGTCTTGATCCTTGTTGGCCAGCCGCGCAGTTCGGCTTCCCGCCTCGAAGGAACCCCTGCGAAACACCATTGGTATACGGTGATCAAAATAAGCACGGATGGGTCATTATCGTGGTTTTGGGATCTTGGTCTCAGACACTGTAATGGAAGTATTCCGGGGTAATCGGCCGTAATGGCTACCAAAGCGTTGTCGATGCTAAGTTGGTAGAACACCCCTTCGATCAACTCCACCGTTATATCCGGATCCTCTTCGGAGGTCGGATCGAGGGACCGCTCCGGATCCTCGGGTTGTGGGGGCGGGCTGTGTATCTTCTCCACAGTCCGGCGCAGTTCCTGCGCAAAAACCACGAAATGAGATATTTAACTACGGGAACATGGATCGGACAGGTCACAAAGATGTTTGCTTACCCAGCTTCGAGGATTATTTGAAGAAAACTCCTTCAGTGGGTTCACAGGGAGGAAATCCTCCTCCTCTCCTTTGTACATGGCAGACAAGATCTTCACCAGTTCGGTGACCGATCCTGGCCCTTTGCAGCCATGACGGGTGGCATCGTCCTCCCCGTTGAAGTCCCACATGGGGTGGCCTCTGTATTGGAGCGGCTGCACTCTCATAATGCAGATTGCCATGACTCCTGTCATGGTCAATCCGGCATGAGCCAGTAACCTTATTCGGCTCATCAAATAACGGACATCCCGGTCATCTTCTCTCCGGGGGCTCCGAGGGCGCCAGCTTAGGTGCTTCTTCAGAGGAGCATTGCTGAACTCTGGAAGGCCGGTCCGAACAGGATCCGGCAGCGGGACGTCCTCCATATAAAACCATTCCAAAGGCCAGTCTTCGGACGCCTTCTTTGGGGTTCCGGATAGGTATCCGGTCCCGGCGATGCGCCATAGCTCGGCTCCGCCCACTTGATATATTGAACCCTCATGAGAACGGGGTACTAGGCAGAATATTCTCTTCTGCAGTCCGAAATGAGCCTCGACGCCCAAGAATAGTTCGCAAAGGGCCACGAAGCCCGCGATGTGCAGGATGGAGGCAGGAGTAAGGTGGTGCAATTGGAGGCCGTAGAACTCCAAGAGCCCCCGGAGAAACGGATGGATGGGAAATCCAAGGCCTCTTACTAGATAAGAGATGAAGCATACCCGCTCTCCTTTAGAGGGATCGGGGCCGCTCTCCGCTTGCTTTCCGCGCTTGTAGGTGGCAAGTCCGGCTCGAATCGGAACCATGAAGGCCGGGGCAAGAAATCCCTTGGCTTGGAGTATAACTAGCTCGCTATGCGGGACAGAGCATCTCTCCCAATTTCCTGGCTGAGGGCTGGGAGCGCGAGAAGAGGAGCCGCGTCGACTGTCCATGATGGAATGGGCTTTGGTCGAGGCGCCTGATGAAAGCTTCGCAAAGGGGGATGGTGTGACTCAGATCTAGATCCTTGCCCCTTTTATAGGCGGCTCATTTGCGCGGCTAGGGGGGTAATTGTAAAAATACCCTGGCTGTTCGCATTCATTCAAACACGTGGAAGATGGCCATTATTGGGCGTAGAAGCCAAGGAGCGCAGCATTTATCAGAAGCCGGACACTATTCGACAAGTATATGGAATTCGGAGAAGGACCCGCCTCGCAATGCCGAAGACAATCTACGCGCCGGACTCATCGTCATTGAAGCCTGGTTCGGGGCTACCGAGGAGTCCCGGATTAGGGGTGTCCGGATAGCCGAACTCTTACCATTGGCGGACTCACGGAATATGAAGATACAAGATTGAAGACTTCGTCCGTGTACGGATGGGACTTTCCTTGGCGTGGAAGGCAAGCTTGGCGATACGGATATGTAGATCTCCTACCATTGTAACCGACTCGGTGTAACCCTAACCTATCCGGTGTCTATATAAACCGGAGGGTTTTAGTCCGTAGGATGAACAACAATCATACCATAGGCTAGCTTCTAGGGTTTAGCCTCCTTGATCTCGTGGTAGATCTACTCTTGTACTACCCATATCATCAATATTAATCAAGCAGGAGTAGGGTACTACCTCCATCGAGAGGGCCCGAACCTGGGTAAAAACATCGTGTCCCTTGTCTCCTGTTACCATCCGCCTAGACGCACAGTTCGGGACACCCTACCCGAGATCCGCCGGTTTTGACACCGACATAGGGGTTGAAGGAGTCCGGCGGGCTTTTGGTGTTCCGCCTTCACCTTGTTGCATATATCGCAGCAAGCGACAAAATATGCAATATCTTTCTTCATTCCATCCCACCAAAATATCTGACAAAGGTCTTCGTACATTTTGGTACCTCCTGGGTGAATTGAATATGATGATTTGTGTGCTTCTGTCAATATCTTATTTCTCAGATCTGCTTGCTCGGGTACGCAAATCCTTCCTCGAAACCTTACGTACCTTCTGATCCTTAGAGAAATCCTGAGTCTTTTCTTCTTGCATACGCTTGGCATGGGATTGTAGTGATAGGTTATCAGCCTGGGCGCTGCGAATCTCATCCTCGAGAGTAGGAGCAACTTCCAATATGTTGGCAAGACTGGCATCAACTATCACCAAATTGAGCCGAGCGATCTCGTTGCGAAGTTCCGGAGGCAAGGAATCCATCATAGCATTCAGACTGGCAGGCTTGCGGCTGAGGGCATCGGCAACCACATTGGCTTTACCCGGATGATAATTTATCCCGAGGTCATAATCCTTGACCAACTTGAGCCATCTTCATTGTCGAAGGTTTAAATATGGTTGAATGAATATATATTTGAGACTCTTGTGGTCGGTAAATATTTGACACCTTTTTCCAATGAGATAGTGTCTCCAAATTTTCAAAGCATGCACAACAGCGCCCAGTTCCAAATCATGAGTTGGATAGTTTCCTTTGTGAGGCCGTAACTGTCGGGATGCGTAGGCCACAACCTTGCCATCTTGCATGAGTACACATCCAAGGCCTTTCCTGGAGGCGTCGCAGTATACATCAAAAATGCGGTAGATGTCTGGACGAGTCAATACTGGTGATGACGTCGGTCTGGCTTTTAGCTCATTCAAGCTCCTTTCGCAGTCCTCAGTCCATTCAAACTTCTTATCCTTCTTGAGGAGCTCTGTCGTTGGCTTCGCAATTTTAGAGAATCCTTCGATAAAGCGGCGATAGTATCCGGCTAATCCAAGGAAACTCCGTATATCGGATACTGTCGTGGGTGCGGTCCAATCAAGCACATCTTTCACTTTACTTGGATCCACAACTATCCCTTCTGCTGAAAGAACATGCCCTAAAAACCCAACTTGCTTGAGCCAAAACTCACACTTGCTGAATTTCGCATATAGCTGATGGTCAGGGAGCCGTTGTAAAACTGCTCTGAGGTGTTCCTTGTGCTCTTCTTCACTTTCTCAGTAAATGAGGATGTCATCGATGAATACCACCACAAACTTATCCACGAAATCCATAAATACCTTATTCATCATATGCATGAAAAAGGCAGGGGCATTAGTGAGACCGAAGGACATGACAGTATATTTATAAAGACCGTACCGAGTAGTGAACGCGGTCTTGGGAATATCTTCCTTCTTGATTTTGAGTTGGTGGTATCAGGTCCTCAAATCAATCTTGGAGAATACTTTTGCCCCACTGAGTTGATCGAACAAATCATCAATCCTTGGCAGTGGATATTTGTTCTTGATGGTGGCATCATTCAGTTGTTGGTAATCCACACACATCTGAAGACTGTCGTCCTTCTTATCCATTAATATTGCGGGTGATCCCCATGGTGAAGAGCTTGCACGAATGTATCCTTTCTGAAGCATCTCATCAAGTTGTTTCTTCAATTCCACAAGTTCTGACGAAGGCATCCGGTAGTACTTCTTGTATATTGGTGCGGTTCCAGGCACCAGATGAATTGCAAACTCAAGCTCCCTGTCTGGTGGCATCCCTGGTAATTCCTCAGGAAATACATCTGGAAACACACTGACCACAGGAATCAATTCCAATTCTTCAGCCACAGCCGTGAAAACCATTTCCTTCTTGGGCATACTCCTGCGGGCATAAAATTTTGTGGTTCGACCTTCCTGACTTGTCAAGGTGACTTCTTTGGTCGCACAGTTGATGCATACTTGATATTAGGTTAACCAATTCATTCCCAAAATAATATCCAATTTGGCAGACTTGATGACTATCAAGGATGTTGGAAATCTCACTCCCTTTATATCAATTTCAAAATTACGGCACACCAGATTGCTTTAGAGCACAGATCTCGGGGATTGTACCATCATACTTTTTCCCAAAATCGAGCAAGGAAATTTGTTTTGGGCAACGAAACTCCGCGAAATAAAAGAGTGGGAAGCCCTAGAGTCAAATAAAATTATTGCAGGTATGTTATTAATAGGAAACATACCAATGACGACTTCCGGGTCCTCTTGGGCTTCGTCGGCGGAGAGGTGGTGGATTTGTCCTTGGATGGTCCTCTGGGCGGAAAAGGGCTCCAGGTGGTTGACTTGTGGCCGGAGTGGAGCAGTTGGCTTGTCGTTCTTGGGGCACTGTATGGCATAATGTCCGGGTTACCCACAATTAGAGCAGAAATTGTTGCGCTGACATTCTTCGCGTACCGGGCTGGTCACGACATTCTTGACTTGGGTAGTGGTCTTGTTAACATTCTGCTGCCAATTGGGTTTGTACTCAACCCGAGTCTGCTGCCAAGTACGAGCCTTCTGCACTGGTTGCACATCCTTCTTAGGCTCGAATTTGCACTTGTGGTCATTACTAGCGGGCCTGTTGTCATGCATGAGCTTGTATTCCCTTTCTGCGATGAGGGCCTTGTTCACCAAAGTTTGGAAATCCGGGAAATCAAACATAGTGAGAGTGCATCTGAGGTGTTGGTTCAATCCTCCAACAAATCTGTCGACCTTCCTTTCTTCTGTGGCCACATCATAAAGAGAATAGCGGGCCAAATGGTTGAACTTGTGCAGGTACTCACTTACTGACAGGCTTCCTTGAGTGAGAGTGAGGAATTCGCACTGCTTGATCTTCATAATCCCGGCTGGAATATGGTACTTGCGGAAATGATCCTTGAATTTGGTCCAAGTAATCTCTTCGTCCGCGGGCCACATAGCCTTAGCATTATCCCACCATATAGCGGCAGCTCCTTCAAGATAATGCGTGGCGAACGGAACCTTGTCACCTTCTTCAGTGCGAGCAATCTCCAGCTTTTTCTCAATAGTCCTTAACCAATCATCGGTTTCCAAAGGATTGATAACTTGACTGAAACTAGGAGGCTTGGTCCTCTGAAAATTTGACAGCTTGGAGTAATGACCATTCTGATTTCCATTCTGCCCAACCATAGCTTGCACACTTCTCAACAGCTCAATCGGATCATTGTTCCTTCTTTCTTCAAACATACACATGATTTCTCAGTGGAGGGCGGATGTGGCGGTGGAGGCGGTGGTGGTCGGAATGGCTCGAGGGAATGTCCTGCCTGTCTTGCTGAGCGACGGGACATCCTCACAAGCGTGGCTGCTGCTGCCTCCCCGCGTCATCCTATTATTTATTTACCCAATACAAAGCAACCGAGATGAGAAATATCCAAGAATGGGAGGAAAAGCCAGCGACAATCCCAAAAGAAAATGGCGAGAAGAAACCAAGGAGAATAAATAAAAAGGTTCGAACATAATTATATATAGACTCAAACATGAAAGATAAACATCGTGACGGGTTCACTACCCTCATACATGAAGCTAAGCATCATGACACATACGACTACATCCATACATCATCCTCATGACGAATGCGATACTCTAACGATCTAGTGCTCAGCTGGCGCTGCGGCGGGCTCCTCTCCTGAGCCGGACTCAGATCCTGAGCTGATAATCGATACCTCCGGGTTAAAAGAGACACAGCGGCACTTCCTCGGGGACTCTCCCTCAGGGGAAGGTGCGGGGTGAGATCTAAGCATAGTGGCTGCAGGAGTAGCGACAAGGGAAGCCCACGCAGCAGGGTCACTGCAAGGGGTCACTACCAAAGGGTGAGTGGTACCTTGAGTGGTCACCGAAGTAACTGAGGTAACAGAGGCTGGAGGAACGAATGGATTGAAAGCGACAGTAGGTGGAGGGTTCCTATTCCGAGCAGCGGCAAGGGCTATCCGGGCTCGGGTTAGCTCTCGGGCTAACTCATAGATCAAGAGATAACTGGCAGTGATATAGCGGGAAAGGTGGCTCGAAGGACGATCGCACGCCGGATTAATGAGAGGGAAGCGAATACGCTCGTTCTCGTGCAGAGACGGGTTGTAATAGAAACCTGGGTGGGTGTGCATGCGAACCTCGTTGTAGCGCAAGTCTACAAGAGCCTCGATCCCAGCAAACTGGACAGCCTGAGACGCCATGGAAGCGAAACCACCCTTAGAAGAACGGGTGTAAGCGCCTGAAGGGGAACTGTGGTGTAGAGTGACCTCCACATAGTACTCATACAACGAACCGGCCAGATGCTCCCGATACACCTGATATACTTGATCAGCACCCTCTGGGTAGAGTCGTTGCCACATGTTCTGAAGCAGGTGCGGTGATGTGTATGGAGCTGGCTCAGGATGTTACATGATCGAAACTGGAGCCATCTACACTCACAACCATCAGACTGTTAGTAATAACAACAAATAAAATGCATGCAATGCAACAATCAATTTCTATTACTATCGGCACTCAGACGAAACTATCTACTATTCATCTAACGCATTAACGGTCTAGGTGTCCTACAACAGCTCACGATACCAAGCGTTGCCAGGCACCCGGCTCGAAAGCAACCGGTTTACCTTGCATTGCCAGCCCAGAGATCAAGTCTTCTAGCAACACACAACATGGTACAGAAAACAACCGCTTTATTGATGCTAGCAGAAACATAGGTCTGATATTACATCAAGTCGCGAGGCCAAGCAGCACACACAGTGTTGCTGAATAGTATGTACACTATTTAGTGAACATGAGGGGGACTCGATCACATGAACTATGCGACAGTGGAATGACGACGAAGTGGAACTCCATAGCACAGGGACACCGATGTGGACACGATCTAGACACGGGAGGCTCTCCGACCCGATACGAATTGCCTGAAATCTGGCATGACACGCCAGGTCAGTACATTGAATGTACTTGCAAGCTCATAACAAACATAAGCATAATGGCAAACAATATCATGACAATTATTCACATTAATGCAATGGAATTCATGCTTCTAATGCAGTGAAACCAACTTGTGCACCAAGTCCCTCAGACTCTCTTACCAGACGGGTTACCTCAGAACCGAAAGCCGGTGATCATACCCATATCACAAATAAAGTCAACACTTTGATGCCAAATATGATCATCTCATGCTTCCACAAATCATCACATAACCAGTGCCAACAACAAATCTTTAGTGTGCAAGATTACTTATTAATGTTGATCCATGGTGTGACTTACTCACGAGCTGTGTCCATAACCGAGGACGCGGCTATCGATAGATTAAATACACTCTGCAGAGGTAGCACACTTTACCCACACCATGGAATCCATGGCCTTGGCATCCCGTTTGGGTGGACCAACGACATTCTGACGAAACACTCCCATTGCCATGACACTCCCCAGGCCACTCCGACCAACTCCCCTCTGGGCTAAGTCATGGGTGGCCCCGTGCCTACCAAAGGCACCAACGGCCACCGTCGTGGCAAAAACGGCCCCAAACGGGGACAAGGTACCATAACAACAAACGGGCACACAAGGTTATGTCTACTTACCGGGCCAAGGTACATCACGCCCATAACCTTTCCTCATTGGAGGCACCGGCGAGAGGCATGAAAGTGGACCGAATTAAGACCTTCCCATAAATGCAAATGTGGTCGCACTGGGAAAAACTTGATTCAGTGGCACCATGACTCGATCAACGCTATATTCAAGTTGGATTAACATCATGTTTAACTTAAAAATAAATAACTCAAGTCATCAAATGCCATGATCATGCGACTATTCAACATGCAAACCATACCACTCAACATGAACGAATCAATATCATCAAAAATGACCTACTTGCACTACTCATCATTAAACCTTACTGGTTCTACTTTACTGGTTTATTTAATGACCTCATAATACATACAAAAACCCATTTATCAAGAAGAAACTACCATTATTCATAAAAGCATATTCGCTATATTAGAAATTTCTTCTACTGCCTAAAACTAGCTCATGCATTCAACCAGTACCTTAACCAAGCATGACAAAATAACTAGCACTAAGCAATATTTATTTAAATAATTAAATGCATGAAAATAACTCCTATTCAAGTTGGAAAAATCATAGGTATTGAAATGACACCATCCAAATGTTGGTGTGGCTTGCCTTAGTGCAGATGAGGATCACACTCCTCCTGGTTATCTTCAAGACAAGCTTCTCACTCTAAAAATATTTAAAAACAACAAAACAAAATATCAAGAACCACTCCGAAAATCACTAGAAATTCTAGACAGCAAGGAAAAATCTCCTTTTTGGTGTGCTGCTAGAGCTCTTTAGAACAAACACTGTGCAAAAAGAATCAACTCATTTGGACGTATAGTTTAAAAGTTATAGCTGGTCAAAGTTCTGGTCAAATATTTGGATTAATTTGAATTAAACAGAAAATAGGGGGTGACGTCGATGGCGTATTCTTAGAATACGCCTCCACTTATACCGCTTTGGGCGCATGTGGAGAGGCAGACAATGGGCCCCGCTGGTCAGGAGAGAGGGGAGCGAACATAAATAGAGCAACGACTGTGCTTCGCCGGAGCTCACGCCGTCGACGATGGGTCCTTGGCAGAATCCAGAGGGATAGAAAGAGAAAGGGGGTCAAGGCGCACCTGCCTATACCCGTGGCTTGCTGGGAGACGGCCGGAACAGCTCGCCACCAAGCTCGCAAGCAGCGGCTGCAGTCGGGTTTCGCCGGAGAAGAGGAAGACGACATCCAACGCATCCAGACGGCACCAGTGGACCTCCATGGAGTCGCCTGAGGGGTGGATCAAGCTCGAGGGGCACCGGAGTGAGGCAGAGGGGTTGCGGGGATCACCGACAAGCTCGGGTTGGGGACGACGGCTAGAGGCCTGCCCGGCCGGGCTGCGGCTATGCTATGGGGTTGTGGAGATTAGGTCGTGAGTTTTGAGTGCTCGGAGAGGTGGGAGGGGCTCGTATTTATAGCCGGAGGGGGAGAGGGGTACGTGGCTCCACCGGAGCTCTCTGGAAGCCAGCGAGCGATGACGAACGGTGTCAGCGAGGGGTGGAGGTCCTCAGCATTCACGCGGGAGCTATGCTGCTTGCGGACGAGCACAAGAGGCAGAGGAGGAAGAAGACAGAGGCACGGGGCGAACTGTGGCTTTTGGCCGCGTCGTGCGCGTGCCCGCTGCGGCATCTCCGGCATCGGCGAGCACCAGTGTAGGGGTCAAGGGTGATGAGACAAAGACGGTGGCGCTTGGTGCGGCGATCGTCGACATGCTCTGGATCGATCACGCCGAAAGCAGACGACGGGCCTTGTGCAGAGCGTCGGGCGCGTTACCCGTGGCCGTGTCTTCACAAGGCCACCACCACAGCATGGTCAAGACGATGCCCACGCGATGCCAAACTATGTCCTGGGCTGTTGTTCGTGCGGTGTTATGTCTAGGAAGGGTGATGGCACACCGCCGCCAACCAGATGAGGCTTGAGCTTGTTGGCAAGTTTCTCGTCGTAAACTTGGTCGCCAAGTTTGGAGGGCTTCTAGAAGGTGATTAGGGCTGATCTCCTGGGGTTAAGCTTTTCTTAAGAGGGTAACAAGGCACAAGAAAAACCAGCTGCATTGGATCAAGGAAAAATACACTTGCTATGCAAAGTTTATTTTGAGGCCGTAAGAGAAATGATTTTTGTAGCAAAAATATTTCAAAAGTTCTGCAATATTTTTGCTCGTGAAGGTGGGCCAAGGTTCAAAGAATATTTGGGAATTTTCTCAGGATTTTGGAGCAATAAAAATGAGGGTTGCTTTGGAGCACAAGTTTACGAAATGAGTTTCAGAGAAGAAATTGAATATTTTTCTTTTATGAAAAATATTCCTTTGGTCATTTTGGGATTTTTCAGAGAAAGAATGTTGAATGGGAGATAGATGGGCCACTTGGATGAAAATCAAGGACATGCCCAAGTGTTAAGTCCATTTGAATTGATTTCAAAAACCCAAATTCAAAGCAAGGGCAAACGAAGTCCGGAAAAAGAGAGAAGGCAAAATCTAGGCTGTCACAAACCTCCCCCACTTAGGATGAATCTTGTCCTCGAGATTCGGTTGCTCGGGAAAACAATTCTGGCATGACATGCCAGGTCAGTACATTGAATGTACTTGCAAGCTCACAACAAACATGTTATGACCCCGATTCCAAGTCACATCGACCTAGCCGGTAACACCTCATATCACTTTGCGGCCTCACGCACGGTATTCCCACGGGTGTCGCCTTACCATGGCCCGGGACCGTTTGCGCCTTTTGGCTCACGTATATGATAGTGTCACTAGCATCCACATGACAAAGAACCGGGCCGACATGGCTAGTCGTGAACCCAAAGCGGCGCTTAACCCATGAGGACAGGCATACATGAATCACATTGAGCATGTCGGTCATCAACGTATGAATTCGGGCTGTAGCACTGGCTAACAGGACTCCGGTATCCCGGCTGTAGCAGCTAGGCAGGACTCGAATATCACCGCGTGACTTTTCCCGAAGGGATAGACATAGGAACGAAGTGAAACACATGCCCGGCCAGATCAAGTGTCCAAGCGGTAGTCTTTGGGCTAGCGGGACTCCGGTGAACCGGGCTGTAGCGGACTACTATCGCCGTAGCACGAGACTACATTTCCCCATATGAGAGGCTGCCAAGGATAAACAACTAGTTTGTCGGATCCCACACATACCAAGCATTTCAAACATACACACAATATGCTCAATATGTGTAAATACAACATGGCATCACAACATAACTCTACGACTCAATATTTATTAGGCTCCGAGGAGCGAGATATTACAAACATGGGTCTCATGACCCAACACTCAGAGCATACAAGTCAAGACACAAGCGGAAGCTAAACATGTCTGAGTACAGACAACTATAAATGAAAAAGGCTGAGAAGCCTGACTATCTACCACATCCTGCCGAGGGCACAAGATCGTAGCTGAGGTAACAAGCTAAACGCCGAAGTCCAAGCGGAACTACTATCAAGACTGACGTCTCTCTGCAAAACATAAAATAAGCAAACGTGAGTACAAACGTACTCAGCAAGACTTACATCAAAACTAACTACATATGCATCATTATCAATAAAGGGGTGGTGGAGTTTGGCTGCAGCAAGCCAGCTTTGACTCGGTGGCTATCCTGAACTACATTTGCAAATAACTCTTTTGAGGTGGCGCACGAGTCCACATATTCACCATATCAATACACCACTATGGACCCGCTCCCGCCTCCCTACGAGAACGCCATCCATAGCACTCACGCTTATCTTGCGCATTTTAGAGTATCCACTTTCACTTGTCTATGAACCGATATAGGCAACCTGTAAGTCCTTTTCATGGACACGGCTATTCAATAGATCATTTATAACCCTGCAGGATGTACTTCTTCACACACGCTCTCACCACTTACCGCCGTTTACACGACATGTACTCGGCAACCTTCAAGCGGAAGCCCAACGTGGGTGTCGGCCACAGCCTACCTAAACACTCAAGTCCCAAGTCCAGGTTTATCGCCTATTCGGGTTCCATCCACACGGAGTCCGGCCAAGGTTTCCCATACAGCCCCGAACGATGTGTGCAGGGTTCCCGAGATACCAAACGGGCACTCGGTACACCAGGCCACGTGCCTACCGCAACACAACCCACCCCTAAGGTCAGCGTTGCGTGCGGCCCCCAGCATGCTACAAACACCAGAAACTACTTGCAACTCCCGGAATGAGGACAAGGGTGGTTAAGAAGCCGAGAGGGTCCATTGGTTTCGGACCAATGCGTGGTAGTAATCTGTTTCATGGATCACAAACACGTAACTCAGCTCCTGAGGACGGCTGCAATGAGACAACCCACCATGTACTCCTACATGGCCTCTCACCGCTACCTTTACCAAAAAGTGTTCACACACTTAGCTCACACACAGTAGGACATGTTCACACACCTCCGATTCATCCCCGATGAATCAGACCTGACTCAACTCTAAGTAGTAGCAGGCATGACAACAAGCATGAATGAGTAGGCACAACAGGGCTCAAACAACTCCTACTCATGCTAGTGGGTTTCATCTAAATACTGTGGAATGACAGGTCATGCAGAGGACAAAGGGGTTCAGCTACCGCAGCAAGTAACAGTTGAATCGTTGTTGTCCTAATGCAGTAAAATAGAGCAGGAGCGAGAGAGTGGGATTATATCGGAATGAACAAGGGGGTTTTGCTTGCACAGCACTTCAAGATATTATAGTTCTTCATCGGTGTCATCGAATTCATCGCTTCAGACGTCGTCTCACCGAGAGGGGCAATTACTGCAAACAAGAGAGAACACAATCAATGCAATGCACATTCACATGAATGACATGTCATGTTAAGGTACTGAATTCACCTAATGCAATATCTAGCCAAGTTAATTGAAGTGGAATTCAAACAAGGTTAAACTCCAACTCCAAATGCTAGTTCATAAGTTGCCCTAATCATGATTCATCCTATTCAGTGAAGTTAACTTTTTCAATCATGCATGAAAGTGCCATAAACAGATTCTTCATATTTTTCTGATCATTTTTCATATATAAATTATTTCTTTCTGAGCTACGGTTGAATTTATATGATTTTTAGAAGTTTGGGGTATTTTCTGAAATTTCCTGAATTAAATTAAATCCAGAAAACCTATTACTGCGGCAGCCTGACGTCAGTGTCACGTTAGCGGGTCAACGGGGCACGGTCCGGGTCAAACCTGACAGTGGGTCCCGCGTGTCAGGGTAACTAGTTTAGCTAAAATTTAATTAAAACTAAACCTAGTTAGTTAACAGGGCTGGGCTCCACCTGTCATAGACTCAACAGAGTCAACCAGGGCCCACCGTGGTCAAAGTCAACCAGGGCCCACCGTGGTCAAAGTCAACGTCGGCTGCCCGGCGTCTAGCCGCCGGCGAGCCCGACACGGCGGTGGAAGTGGATTTTGCCATTCTGGCGACCAAATGGGTCGTGGAGGGCATCTAGGTGTAGCTGGACTCGAGCCGCGGCTCTTGGGGGAGTCGGTTAGTCGGGCGGCGGAATCGGCGCCGCGGCGACCTAAGCGGTCGCCGGAGTTCGGCCAAGGCGAACTTCGAGGCTAGGGGTTCGGTGAGGTGCGGGAGTGCATGGTTAGGTGTCGCGCGATGGTGAGTGCGTTAGACACCGAGAGGTGGCCGGAGGGTGGCCGGGAGCACGTCGGCGACGAGCTCCGCGGCGGCGGGTGCGGTTGATCTCCGTTCGGTCGCTACACAGCTCGAGAGCGAGAGAGGAAGGGAAGGGGAGATAGATGGGCTCACGGGCAACTCGGAGAAACTCTCGTTGGGGTCGGGGACGGGCCGGAGCGACGACGGCATTGAAGGGGATCTCCGGCGACGGCGGGATCGGGCGAGGTCGGTGTGGTGGACTCGGGTCACTCGAGCATGTGGGGCTCGGCTAGCTCGGGGTAGAGGAGGGTGGCGGAGCTACTAGACACGGTGGGGAGGAGCACGGACGGCGGGGAGCGCGTCTACGACGACGGCGTGGCTGCGATGGCGTCGGCCATGGCGGGGGAGCGCGAAGGGGAGGAGCTGGGGAGGGGAGGAGGTGTCCGAGGGGTTCGGGGGAGAGAATGGACGGGTTCTGCGTCGGCGGCTTGATGAGGGGAGCGGCGAGGCGGCGGCCAGGCGCGTGGCATGCATGCGGTGCTCGCCGCCGAGCACCTGCCTGCCTGCTGGCCGAATAAGCAGCTGTTGGCCAGCGGCAGGTGGGCTGGGCCGGCAGGTGGGCCGGTTAGGAGGCGCCAGGTAAATATTTGCATTCTGTTTTTTTCTTTTTCTATTTTTCTGCAACTTTGTGGAGTTTTTAAAAATACTAAAACAATTTCAAAAATCACCAAACTGCTCCTGGTCCATAGTTGGAATATTTCCAACATGAAACATTTCTGTTTGGGAATATTTGGGCATTTGAAATATTTTATATAATTTTAAATGCCCAAACTCAAATACTTATGATTTAATTCAAGGACCTTAGGATGACCTAGAAAATTGTGCACCACTTTTGGCGAGGCTCAACCAAAGCAAAAGTGATGAGCATTTTTGAAGGGCATTTCAGGTTCATTGAAAATAATTTTAGTAAGCCCTAGTTGGATTAAAAAGGGGTTCTGGGGTTTCTGTCTTCCCCATTTCAAATTTCATGAAAATTAAACATGATGCATGGATGCAATGACACTAGTTGCAAGCAAGCTCTAGGGTTGTGACAACTCACCCCCACTAAACAAGAATCTCGCCCCGAGATTCAAGACGTGAGGTAAGAGGAAAAGGGGAGGTCACAAAGCTATCACAATCTCCATGATCCATTTGCCCTTCTCGAAGATGTTGATTCACTCCATCATCTTGGTCTTGACGTCTTTGCTTTCGAGAACTTCATCCAACACGACAACGACAAAGAGGAACTCTGCAGGAATCGATCTTCTTAAAGATCGAGCAGCTTAGGATCACTCATCAAGCGAGACATTGAAACATCTCTCGAGCTGCGACATGGAACACATCGAGAGGGATGGAAGAACAACGACGGGGTTTGATTGGTGGGCAACAATTCCACGCTTAGGATGGTGGATGGTGTCAAGGTGGCGAGAAAATATTTACCATGATCCCGTAACGGGGCACCTTGGGAAAGGTGACGCAAAGGACTACTCCCTTAAGTGGCAAAAAGAATTACTTTTGATCCATAGATCGTTGGAACTCTTTATACCAGCCTAAGGCAATCACAATCAATCATTCGAAGGAGTTCAAAAGGATGACATACTCGGACTAGAATGGATGATGTGGACTACCTTGTTGAAGACAACGCAATGGATGATTTGCTTATCATCGGAAATGGATGGGACCCATGGTAAGTCCACTTTTGAGGATGATCCTAGACATCAATTACTGAGAGGGACATCCCATGGAAAAATTGGCACAATGGGGTGAAAGCTGGGAACAACATGCAATGTTGGGAAGGTTCCAACCATCACATCTGCCTGAGATTCAGATCTGGTTGGTGTTAGGATATTCCGCACTCATCGAGTCTAGAAAGAAGAAAATGAAAGTTTGCAACACAAATCGACGAGAAGATGTTGCAAGATTCTCGGGAATGAACTACGATAGCAAGCTCCAAAACATGAGCGGGTTCTGCTACAAACCCATGAACACGCTGTCCAAGACAAGCATGACCACGTAGTAGTCTTATGATAAAAATACTACCGAGTTCAGGTTGGGAACCATCATCGAGGATAACGAAGTCCTAACATAAGTCATGACTAGTTGTTATGAAGGAACTCCTTCTCCTTGAACAAATCAATCAGTGGCTTGGTGTGCTAGGAACACATATGGAGTGGAGGCGGCCAACCTATCAAACCATAGAGCACTTCGCACGTGCATGACTGACTTGGGATGGTACCATAGGAAACAACACAAACCTTTCTCGAATTCATGGCGGCAACTTACACCTAAAGCACATGAATTTGAGGAAGTCACTTCTTCCATCCAAGCATAGGCTTAATGTACGGAACACGAAGGCATTGCTTACAAAGTTTTCAACACTAGGTTGATGTTCAACATGACTCATGGGGAAGACAAAATGCTGCTGATGGGCTCAACAACAACTCATCGGAATTTACATATCACTGGACTTCCACCATCATGTGAACACGGTGATAGCATTGGTCGCACTAAAAGATGTAATGGTGTATGCTCAAGGGATCAACCACGAGTAGGACAACATTACGAGCATCGTTGGTACTGATTTGATTTGGCGATAGCCCACACTCAAATCAAAGGATTGATAAGACAATAGGTCCAAGAATCGATCACAGGGACCAATCGATGAAGATATCATCTTTCTTCAACACACACTACACAAGAATATCCCTTTGGAACGAACTAAGTTAGACAAGCTTTTATCTTCCAACTCTCCAAGTTGTTGTCTAGCTTAACCAACTAGCTCAGGGATATCCAACACAGATTCTTGGAGAAAGGGTGGTTCACAAGAAACCAACTTGATCACGAGCTCAACATAACAGTCAGGAAACAACCCGGTAACACTTCTAAGAAGATATTTGGAAATTCACGAACCACCGGTATGTTACTAAGCTCGAGAACAATCTTGCTTTTGAGGGCAAGACGATATGATCAAATGAGTGAGGACTTGACAAGATCCTAACTCATAGATCGAAGAGTGCACCAGAACTAAGGACTAGGTAGCACGATTAATCTTAGGATGATGATTTAATAACCAACACGCTAAGAATGATAATATTGCCCATTTACTACCAAGCAACGAGGTTGCTAGGAGTATCGATTTCACACACCACAATTCACTAGTCGGCATTCCAGTTGCATCAACACGGGACCGAGGAATGAATAATGATAGCGAGAAGTATCACTACGTCAAGAATTCATAAAAGAAGGTGCAATTCTCATGACGTTCCTGACATGAAGTGGGTAATACTTCAGGGTAGAGCAGAGCAGAAGCTGGATTGGCATTTTGATCCGCGGAATACAACTGCTTTGACCCAATCCTAGAAATGGATGAGGTACTGGAGTTTGTTTCTCCTAGTCATTCCAGAATAGACTGGCTTGACGGACCACATGAGTAATAGGCATTGATAACATGAATGCACAACTACTCCTGACTATCAACTGATAGACGGGGATCGGAATACAGCTACAATGGAAACAACTCAAAGGATCATATATCTTTCGGAGTTGGATGCATAGATTAGTATGTCGAACCAAGTTCAACATGTTTCTTCCGGATAACCCATGCAGAGAGGTAGGACTGGCAGATTCACAATTATGGATGGAGAACTCATCGAGAGCACTCTGATTGTGATCTTTTAATCCAAAGAATTTCTGCCTTAACTAGTTCATGGTATTTGGAAGAAAGAAAAACCACGGACCTCGAGGACTAATGCAAAGTTACTAATATCCTAAAGGAACTAGCAAATACTAACAACATGAAGTAGGGTGAATCTCGGGTTCAAGAACCCAGGAATAAAATGCCTACTAACTAATAACATCACGGGATGCTTTCAAGAATAATGGCCGGAATCATTGCACTAGGAATACAAAAGCATTGCTAAATTTCTAGGCGACTTCCTAACACCTAGGGTCATAATAATAGTTCCAACATATAGGTCGAGGCAACAAAGTACCTCAACTTACCGATTAGTGTGCTTATTCTGACCAAAAAGGACATCGGGATCGGAAGGAAAGGATTTGCAAATGCATCAGACTATTTAGAGACCTGGGATGACTCGGACAGCATAACGGCTGCAAATGCTCAAAATGATTTGAGACATCCTGCAAAAATGATGGCATAACCACTCAACATCGCAATATCAAGGTTCCGAGATCAACAATTATCATACAGAATAGTAGGAACTGAACTGGGCTTAAATCCAACAATCTTAAAGGTCTATGGATTAGTAACACGTCATCCTAATAGATAGACGAGAAGCCTAGTTCTTAAACCCCGTAGAAGAGAAGAGGATGACTCAGATCAGAAGGCCATGAGGTATAAGGAGTAAAAAGAGCCTTACGTTCCCTTCCACAATCGATTCCCTTACATAACTAAAGCATTTCTAGACACAACTTCGACCAGTTTGTCTTGGTAATCCTCTGAGCAACAGCTCGATACCAACGCTGTCAGGACCCCGATTCCAAGTCACATCGACCTAGCCGGTAACACCTCATATCACATTGCGGCCTCACGCACGGTATTCCCACGGGTGTCGCCTTACCATGGCCCGGGACCGCTTGGCGCTTTTGGCTCACGTATATGATAGTGTCGCTAGCATCCACATGACAAAGAACCCGGGCCGACATGGCTAGTCGTGAACCCAAAGCGGCGCTAACCCATGGGGACAGGCATACATGAATCAAATCGAGCATGTCGGTCATCAACGTATGAATTCGGGCTGTAGCACTGGGCTAACAGGACTCCGGTATCCCGGGCTGTAGCAGGCTAGGCAGGACTCGAATATCACCGCTGACTTTTCCTGAAGGACGTATATAGGAACGAAGTGAAACACATGCCGCCAGTCAAGTGTCCAAGCAGTAGTGCTTTGGGCTAGCAGGACTCCGGTGAACCGGGTCAGAAGCGGACTACTATCGCCGTAAGCACGAGACTACATTTCCCCATATGAGAGGCTGCCAAGGATAAACAACTAGTTTGTCGGATCCCACACATACCAAGCATTTCAAACATACACACAATATGCTCAATATGTGTAAATACAACATGGCATCACAACATAACTCTACGACTCAATATTTATTAGGCTCCGAGGAGCGAGATATTACAAACATGGGTCTCATGACCCAACACTCAGAGCATACAAGTCAAAACACAAGCGGAAGCTAAACATGTCTGAGTACAGACAACTATAAATGAAAAAGGCTGAGAAGCCTGACTATCTACCACATCCTGCCGAGGGCACAAGATCGTAGCTGAGGTAACAAGCTAAACATCAAAGTCCAAGCGGAACTACTAGCGAGACTGATGTCTCTCTACAAAACATAAAATAAGCAAACGTGAGTACAAATGTACTCAGCAAGACTTACATCAGAACTAACTACATATGCATCATTATCAATAAATGGGGTGGTGGAGTTTGACTGCAGCAAGCCAGCTTTGACTCAGTGGCTATCTTGAACTACGACTGCAAATAACTCTTTTGAGGTGGCGCACACGAGTCCACATATTCACCATATCAATACACCACTATGGATCCGCTTCCATCTCCCTACTAGAACGCCATCCATAGCACTCACGCTTATCTTGGCGATTTTAGAGTATCCACTTTCACTTGTCTATGAACTGATATAGGCAACCCGTAAGTCCTTTTCATGGACACGGCTATTCGAATAGATCATTTATAACCCTGCAGGGTGTACTTCTTCACACACGCTCACCACTTACCGCCGTTTACCACGACATGTACTCGGCAACCTTCAAGCGGAAGCCCAACGTGGGTGTCGGCCACAACCTACCTAAACACTCATGTCCCAAGTCCGTGTTTATCGCCTATTCGGTTCCATCCGCAGGAGTCCGCCGAGGTTTCCCATACAGCCCCGAACGATGTGTGCAGGGTTCCTGAGATACCAAACGGGCACTCGTTACACCGGGCCACGTGCCTACCGCAACACAACCCACCCCTAAGGTCAGCGCTGCGTATGCCCCCAAAGAAGCTACAAACACGAAACTACTTTGCAACTCCCGGACAGAGGACAAGAGTGGTTAAGAAGCCGAGAGGGTCCATTGGTTTCGGGCCCAATGCGTGGTAGTAACTGTTTCATGGATCACAAACACAGAACTCAGTTCCTGAGGACGGCTGCAATGAGACAACCCACCATGTACTCCTACATGGCCTCTCACCGCTACCTTTACCAAAACGTGTTCACACACTTAGCTCACACACAAAAGGACATGTTCACACACCTCCGATTCATCCCCGATGAATCGGACCTGACTTCGACTCTAAGCAAAGAGGCATGACAACAAGCATGAATGAGTAGGCACAACAGGGCTCAAACAACTCCTACTCATGCTAGTGGGTTTCATCTAATTACTTGTGGAATGACAAAAGTCATGCAAGAGGATAAAGGGGTTCAGCTACCGCAGCAAGTAACAATTGAATCGTTGTTGTCCTAATGCAGTAAAATAGAGCAGGAGCGAGAGAGTGGGATTATATCGGAATGAACAAGGGGTTTTGCTTGCCTAGCACTTCAAGATATTATAGTTCTTCATCGGTGTCATCGAATTCATCGCTTGCACGTCAGTCTCATCGAGAGGGGGCAATTACCGGCAAACAAGAGAGAACACAATCAATGCAATGCACATTCACATGAATGACATGTCATGTTAAGGTACTGAATTCACCTAATGCAATATCTAGCCAAGTTAATTGAAGTGGAATTCAAACAAGGTTAAACTCCAACTCCAAATGCTAGTTCATAAGTTGCCCTAATCATGATTCATCCTATTCAGTGAGGTTAACTTGTTCAATCATGCATGAAAGTGCCATAAACAGATTCTTCATATTTTTCTGATCATTTTTCATATATAAATTATTTCATTCTGAGCTACGGTTGAATTTATATGATTTTTAGAAGTTTGGGGTATTTTCTGAAATTTCCCGAATTAAATTAAATCCAGAAAACCTATTATCAAGGGCAGCTGACGCCGCAGGACGTCAACGGGTCAACGGGCACGGTCCGGGTCAAACCCGACAGTGGGTCCCGCGTGTCGAGGTAACTAGTTTAGCTAAAATTTAATTAAAACTAAACCTAATTAGTTAATGTCGGGCCCCACTGTCATAGACTCAACAGAAGTCAACCAGGCCCACCGTGGTCAAAGTCAACGTCGGCTGCCGGCGTCTAGCCCAGTCAGCGAGCCCGGACGGCGGTGGAAGTGGATTTTGCCATTCCGGCGACCAAATGGGTCGTGGAGGGCATCTAGGTGTAATGAGTCGAGCCGCAGCTCTTGGTGGAGTCAGTTGGGGTCGGGGCGGCCGGAATCGGCGCCGGCGACGACCTAGGCGGCCGTCGGAGTTCGGCCGAAGGCGAACTCGAGGCTAGGGGGTTCGGTGAGGTGCGGGGAGTGCATGGTTAGGTGCTGCGCAGTGCGGTGAGTGCGTTAGACACCGAGGGGTGGCCGGAGGGTGGCCGGGAGCACGTCAGCGACGAGCTCCGCGGCGGCGGGTGCGGTTGATCTCCGTTCGGTCGCTACACAGATCGAGAGCGAGAGAGGAAGGGAAGGGGAGATAGATGGGCTCACGGGCAACTCGGAGAAACTCTCGTTGGGGTCGGGGACGGGCCGGAGCGACGACGGCGTTGAAGGGGATCTTCGGCGACGGCGGGATCGGGCGAGGTCGGTGTGGTGGACTCGGGTCACTCGAGCATGCGGGGCTCGGCTAGCTCGGGGTAGAGGAGGGTGGCGGAGCTACTAGACACGGTGGGGAGGAGCACGGACGGCGGGGAGCGCGTCTACGACGACGGCGTGGCTGCGGTGGCGTCGGCCATGGCGGGGGAGCGCGATGGGGTGGCGCTGGGGTGGGGAGGAGGTGTCCGAGGGGTTCGGGGGAGAGAATGGACGGGTTCTGCGTCGGCGGCTCGATGAGGGGAGCGGCCAGGCGGCGGCCAGGCGCGTGGCATGCATGCGGTGCTCGCCGCCGAGCACCTGCCTGCCTGCCTGGCCGAGCCAAGCAGCTCGCTGGCGCGGCAGGTGGGCTGGGCCGGCAGGTGGGCCGGTTAGGAGGCGCCAGGTAAATATTTGCATTCTGTTTTTTTCTTTTTCTATTTTTCTGCAACTTTGTGGAGTTTTTAAAAATACTAAAACAGTTTCAAAAATCACCAAACTGCTCCTGGTCCATAGTTGGAATATTTCCAACATGAAACATTTCTGTTTGGGAATATTTGGGCATTTGAAATATTTTATATAATTTTAAATGCCCAAACTCAAATACTTATGATTTAATTCAAGGACCTTAGGATGACCTAGAAAATTGTGCACCACTTTTGGCAGAGGCTCTGAACCAAAGCAAAAGTGATGAGCATTTTTGAAGGGCATTTCAGGTTCATTGAAAATAATTTTAGTAAACCCTAGTTGGATTAAAAAGGGGTTCTGGGGTTTCTGTCTTCCCCATTTCAAATTTCATGAAAATTAAACATGATGCATGGATGCAATGCCACTAGTTGCAAGCAAGCTCTAGGGCTGTGACAAAACATAAGCATAATGGCAAACAATATCATGACAATTATTCAGATTAATGCATTGCGATTCATGCTACTAATGCGGTGAAATCAACTTGTGCATCGAGTCCCTCGGACTCTCTTACCAGACGGGTTCCCTCGTAACCAAGCGGTGATCATACCCAGATCACAAATGAAGTAAACACTTTGATGCCAAATATGATCATCTCATGCTTCCACAAATCATCACATAACCAGTGCCAACAACAAATCTTTAGTGTGCAAGATTACTTATTAATGTTGATCCATGGTGTGACTTGCTCACGAGCTGTGTCCATAACCGAGGACGCGGCTATCGATAGATTAAATACACTCTGTAGAGGTAGCGCACTTTATCCACACCAAGGAATCCATGGCCTCAGCGTCCCATTCGGGTGGACCAATGGCATTCCAACGAAACCCTCCCATTGCCATGACACTCCCCCGGCCACTCTGACCAACTCCTCTCTGGGCTAAGTCATGGGTGGCCCCGTGCCTACCAAAGGCATCAACGGCCACCGTCGTGGCAAAAAAAGTCCCAAATGGGGACAAGGTACCATAACAACAAATGGGCACACAAGGTTATGTCTACTTACGGGGCCAGGGTACATCACGCCCATAACCTTCCCTCGTTGGAGGCACCAGCGAGAGGCATGACAATGGACCGAATCAAGACCTTCCCATAAAGGAAGATGTGGTCGCACTGGAAAAAACTCGATTCAGTGACACCATGACTCGATCAGCGTTATATTCAAGTTGGGTTAACATCATGTTTAACTTGAAAATAAAATAACTCAAGCCATCATATGTCATGATCATGCAACTATTCAACATGCAAAGCATACCACTCAACGTGAACGAATCAACATCATAAAAATGACCTACTTGCACTATTCATCATTAAACCTTACTGGTTCTACTTTACTGGTTTACTAGATCATTAATGGCGCGCGTTGCCGCGCCCGTCTAATTTTGCTCTATAATTTTTAGGGGTAGGAAGCAATCTGTATATAATTGTTTACAATGCTTTGGAATGGTGTTGTGCTTTCTTGCTTCTCGTGCTTATCTCCTTCATTTTACAAATTATGGTATGTAATTGAAGAGAGGAATCCTACTGGATTGCAAGAAAGCAGTGTATTGATCTTTTTTCTTAGGTCTGATGGACTTGTAGCTGGTTCATGTTTGGGTCTAAGTGTATGAGTCTCTAGGATGGTTGATGAATAGTTGGATACATGTTGTGATTGATCTTGACCACTTTTGGCTCCTACAAAAAGTTCTCTCGCAAAGGCCCCCGTCACAAAATCTTAAAAATAGAAATATTGAGGAAAAAATAATACAACACATATTCTCGCCCGCAAGAGAATTTTAGATTTAGTCTATCACAATAATCCTACAAGCCCCAACAAAGAGGTAAGCACAACTTGTAAAATTTAATCATATTTGCTACAAATTGTCAAATTTAATCATATTTGGTGTAAGATCGCTTCACATTGAGAAATTTAGATGCCGATTATACAGTACCTATAGTATTGGTTTCATGCAATAATACAATACTAGCTTAACCTGCGCGGAGGCACGCCGCGCCCGTCTGTATGTGTGGATAGAATCATGACACAAAACATTAACTAAAATGTTGAAATCTTAGTAGATAAAACAATACATTGTCCTGACTCCTCATATTGCAAGTTCGCCACGATATGGAATCATTCCAGTACCACTAACCTACATTAAACATATAGTTTATCCGACGCCAAATCATACTATGGTTGTAGGATAACTTTTTTTACTTGTCTAATAGTTGTGCTGATTGATATGTTTTGAGGATTACAGATATATGGGGTATGTTGAAGAAAACTACTGGTGAAAGAAATCTCAGTGAGGGGAAATATAGTTGTAGTTGTTACATTTGTAGTGTGAAGGCACTCGTATCAGATGATAACATGTTTGATTTGATAGAAGATATAGTTGATCGGATCAATGTGTTATATTTGACGTGAACAAACAGAGAAAGTTGTGGAGAGAATAATACGTACGTTCACTTGGGAAGATGGTTAGTTTGAAATGGAGGTGTAAATGGGGGTGCTTTCTATGATGCAAAATATGCCTTATTGTGTTGAGCTACGACGTGAAATGATAGAAAGACATGTAGATATACTATCACAAAGACTGATTGGAACTACTTTGAAATGATATCTTAACCTTTTTCATGGGTGTGTATTTGTGTATAAATAAATATAGTTTTAAGGACCATCTGGTCATCTAGTAGTGTTTATCGATGTGTATGGATGCTTTAGTTTTTTTGCTAATAATCATATATCTAGGATTATAAAAAATATGAATTTAGTCTACTATTTTATTTTAGAGTTAAGACAGAAGATGGTACATTAGAAAAGTACAATTCTTGAAGGTGATCCTGAGGTTGTTTAGGCGTGGTGTATGGTACTATCAGATCATCGGGTATGGGTGTCATGGGTATATGGAGTAGTATAATGTCTCAGAAATTATTAGATAGGATTAGTACACCCATGTTGATCTAACTGATGTGTTTTTGAATCAAAGGTGTTTCATATTTCTCTAAATTGAAAGCATTGCATATTTCTTGTAAAATGCATGTATGTGGTAATTTTACAATTTCTATAAATTGAGGGCAGTACGTAAGAAGAATGATTTTGGAAATGATTTTCAAAGTTCAGTTTAAGCCAGTCCATCCGTCCAATTTCTTCTGTAGATTTGTGTTAACCTCCCAACATTTATCATGTAAAAGCGGTTAATTACAGATCCTAAATACCCCGATACCGAACCCCCGGGACAAAATTATTTTTCTGGTTTTTTATAGCTTATCACATATGCCATGTGGTAAACTATTTCTCTTGTTAGCTTGTACTTCCTCCGTTTTTTTACTCTAGGCATATGGAAGGACCCAAGGAAAGGCTTGACATAAAGAAAAAGATATACGAAAGAAATAATTGACGTTTTAAGTTAATTTAGGACTTATTTACCATCTTGGTTTTTCATGGATCAGATACATAGATCGCGGTAGTTTGCATACAGCTGATTGGATGTGCTCGCATGCACACTAGTAGAAAAGGGGTCAAATGTGAAGCACAATAGTGCCGGTTTGAATTTCAGCCGGCACTAATGTGTACACTAGTGCCGGTTCGTGGCGGCGATCAATAGCACCGGTTCGTGGCGAACTTTTAGTATCGGTTGATGCCACGAACCTGTACTAAAGAGGCTGTGTCAGCCTGCGGTCAGGCTATGGCCCACCAACACCATTTAGTGCCGGTTCGTACCACGAACCGATACTAATGAGGTTATGGCAAGCTGTTTTCAGTCCCACCTCGCTCCCCTAACAAGCCTTTTACCACCTTAAATATGTTATTTCTCAAACTATCACAAGCACTTGGTCTTCATTGAACTCTATGTGTAGAATTTGTGGCCGCAATATGAGTCTTCATCGATTTATAAATCGTTGATGACTTATATTGACAATTCAAATTGTACACACAAAGATCATTGATGATCAAAGTATTTTTGATGTTATAAGATCATATTGACAATTTAGACTGTAAAGAAATGTAAGATCATGATCTAAATGCTCTTATATTTTTTGCGTTCAGTATGCACCATTCAAAGCGACGCCATCAACTTTCAACCGTTTATGCCTTCATTTGCTATTTTTCATGCATTTAATGATTTGTTTTGAGAACTAAATGACCTGAAAATTGAAAAGCACTACAAATGAACTCTGAAAAAGTTGAAACTTGGCATGGTATCATCATTTCACACACATATAATGTTAAAAAAATAGAGAGGGTTACGGCGAAAACTGGATGCACTTTGTTTACAAACTGGACAATCTCTTTCGAAGTATTCGGGTTTATGACGAAATTAAACTCATCTGTTACAAAAGCATTTCATTTTTTAAACTTATTACAACTCCAGACTTTTTGTGCATTCAATATGCACCATTCAACTGCTAGGCGGGAGGAGCTCTTAAGTACCGGTTCCAACTGCTAGGCGGGAGGAGCTGTTTAGTACCGGTTCGTGGCGAACCTTTAGCACCGGTTCGTGCCACGAACTGGTACTAATGAGGTTGTGTCAGGTAAGGCTGGGGCCCCACGAGCACCTTTAGTACCGGTTCATGGATGAACCAGTACTACAGTTTCTTATTAAGCTGTTTTTAGTCCCACCTCGCGAAGAGAGAGGGACTAGGAGCGGTTTATAAGCCCTGAGTGCAGAGACGATGAAGAAGAGGCTCAATGCTCACGTTGCTTAGCTTCAAGCCTTCAGGAATATGGTAGACTACACGGAGCTATGCGCAGTGCAGTTTACACTATTCCGAAAGGTTTGAAGCAAATTAACGAGCATTGCACCTCTTTTTTATTTTTAATAACTTATTACAACTCCGGACTTCTTCTGTTATGGCAAAAACTAATTGCACGTCGGCATTTTTTTTTAAACTTTGGTTATAATTCCAGACTTTGACCATCAAGTTTTACAGAAAAGAAAAAATAGCAGAAAAGAAAAAATAGCAGAAAAAAAACTATAGCTGAAAAGAAAAAAACTATATAAAATGACCGTGAAATTGAAAATCACTATAAAATGTTGGATTTTGGCAAACTAGATGAAAAACTACTCACAAATAAATAGAAGAAAATAAATATAACAGAAAAGAAAAAACTATACAAAAAACTACGCAAAAATAAATAGAATAAAATAAAGCAGAAAAGAAAAAAACTATAAAAAATGGGGCGCTGCCCTGTGGGCCTGCTAGGCCACGGGCGTGCAATTACAGGCCTTAAAGGCCCAGCAGACTCACAGGGCAGCGCGCAGAATTTAGGCCACAAGCCTGCTATATAGAGGAGTTCAAAGAGGTAGCCGCGGCTGGGTTTATAAACCAGTGCGGCTGCCCTTCGCCCGGCGAGGTGGGACTAAACTTTGAGGTGGCAGCGCGAGGCCTTTAGTACCGGTTGGTGGCTCCAACCGGTACTATCTTTAGTACCGGTTGGAGCCACCAACTGGTACTAAAGGCCTACTCTTCCCGCCTCTTGGCCTGGCCAAAGTTGGCCTTTAGTACCGGTTGGTGGCTCCAACCGGTACTAAAGGCCCATACTATATATATAGCACTTACGAAAATTTCAGTTACATCTCCCCACTTCGTCTCCAACCTCTCGCGACATCGCCGCGGGCCGCTCGATCCCGTCGCCGCCGACCGTCGCCCGTCGCCCGTCATCGTCGTCGCTGTCCCCGCCGCCGTCGTCAGTTGCCTCGCCGCCGCCCGAACGCCGACGCTGTCCCATACGCCTCAAGGCCACAAGACGCTGGCGCCTACCAGACGCCCCGCTTCAGACACAAGCGCCACAGACAGACAAGGCAGCGTATGGGGCAATGCATACACACACATACACATATACACACATATAAATACACACATACACACACTACACACATACACACACACATTTTTTTACTTATTTTCTGTTTTCTGTTTTTTAGAAAATTTAATTAGATATTAATTAGCTAGGTATGTGAGATTTGAACTAGTTGAATAATTAATATAACTAGCTTATTTTTAGTAAGAAAATTGTCGAACTAGTTTATTTAGGTATATATATGAGATTTGAACTAGTTGAATAATTAATATAACTAGTTTATTTTTAGTAAGAAAATTGTCGAACTAGTTTATTTAGGTATTTGAGATTTGAACTAGTTGAATAATTAATATAACTAGTTTATTTTTAGTAAGAAAATTGTCGAACTAGTTTATTTAGGTATATGAGATTTGAACTAGTTGAATAATTAATAGAACTAGTTTATTTTTAGTAAGAAAATTGTCGAACTAGTTTATTTAGGTATTTGAGATTTGAACTAGTTGAATAATTAATATAACTAGTTTATTTTAGTAAGAAAATTGTCGAACTAGTTTATTTAGGTATATGAGATTTGAACTAGTTGAATAATTAATAGAACTAGTTTATTTTAAGTAAGAAAATTGTCGAACTAGTTTATTTAGGTATTTGAGATTTGAACTAGTTGAATAATTAATAGTAATGTCAATTGTTAGAGATGAATATAGTTAGATATATATTTGAATTGGCTAGATATTAATTAATGTTAGATAGTAATAAGTGTTTAATGTTTCACCTATATGAACATATAGGAAATGTCATCTGATTTACCGAAAAAAGATTTCATTATGTGCGAACACTGTGAAGACCAAGCGGCCTGTGACAGAAATTTCCTTGTTGATGGTAGGCGCTTGACATCAAGCTGAATGAGACATTCAAGTGGATACGGTAAGTCACAACGGCAATTATTATTTGAATGCAAAACATATGCTTCATTTGCTTCAACTTATAATTTTAAAGCATGACTTATGCTTCATTTGCTTCAACTTATAATTTTAAATTTTCACTATTCTATTAGCGCATCCCCTGCCTTGCAAGAATTTTTGTCTTGGATAAGATAGGTTTTAGTGCTATAGATGATATGGAGGTAAAGAGAGTTTACTTGAAGACGGAGCATGGGTATACTTTCAACGTCAAATTATATAATGGAGACACATACACCCATTTTGAATGCAAAACTTGGCAAGCACTATGCAAGGCTTATGCATTTGAGCCTGATATGGTTATCACCTTTGATATTCGTCCGAAGATGATATTGAAAGTAATATAGACATCTGGGTTGATGTGCAAACGCCTCAGTTCTACCATTATGTGAGTTTTTCTCAACCATGCATGCATATGTTTATGTCTTTGATACAGTTTATTCAAAAATAGTTGACAAGTAATTTGTATTGTCAGCTTATTTCGTTCAAGAAACATGTCCGGCGCTTGGTAGACAGGACCTACTACTGCCCGGGGCTCAACTAAACTGCGAGGAGATAAGTCATTATGTTTCATGGCTTGAGGATCTTAATACTGTCAAGACAAATTTTTTCCCTGAACTTAGAAATGTTAGTACTCAAAACGTATGACCAATGGTGATCGTATTGAACTACGGTCACATCTATAATCGAAAGATGGTAAGATTTTAACTATTTGTCCTTAATTAGTGCATCTTTGCATACATTATTTTTGAAGCTAAACTTTCATTGCTTAGTATATTAATTACTATACGATGTTCTTTCATCAACAGAGACTTCCGATGACAGTTGTGCCTCAGTGGATCGAGACAAAAGGTCGCATATCAATGGTTAGCTTACGACCAAGATTTCCTACATTACACATGAGTGCATTCAGGATTTCTGAAAGCGAAGAATGCTTAATAGTGAAAGATTGGAGCAAAATTGTAAACGATCGCAGAGAAATACTAGGGGGCAGCAAGGAGAAGCGCAACCCAAGATTAGGAGACAGATTCATCTGCATGCTCCAGTGTGATGAAGATGGAGAGCTATACATGTTCTATGCTATTCTACCTGAGAGGGAGCAACAGGAGTAGCTAGTTCATGCTCGATCTTAATTAATTAATTAGTACTTGTCCTCTCTCATGTATGTCTGTATTGTCCTGAACTTCGATGTTGGTGATGATTATGTTGAACTCGATGATATCTTTGCTTCTGTTACAAAGTGAACTCGATGATTATGTTGGTGATTAGATAGCTAGCGGTAATGACTATGATGATTAAATAGTAGTGGTAACTATAATGACGACTATGATGATTTGTAGCTAGCTAAAGTTTATTTATTTATTAATATGCGATGATGATGATGATGATGATGATGACCACTACAACTCATTATAACGTAAAACAATCCTAAATTAAATTGATAACACAAATTTAATTGAAAAATAAAAATAAAACAAAAATCATTAAATATTTAGTACCGTTGGTGTTACCAACCGGTACTAAAGGGCTCCCGCCCCCGGAGCTGCCTCGTACACGTGGTTGGCCTTTAGCACCGGTTCGTGCTGAATCGGTACTAAAGGGAGGGGGGGCTTTAGTGACCACACTTTAGTGCCGGTTGTGGAACCGGCACTAAAGGGCCTTACGAACCGGTGCTATTGCCCGGTTCTGCACTAGTGGCATGGGAACACTCCCTCTCTCTGGGCATCCACACGATGATTGGTACAGTAGATAAGAAAATCGTCGATGAAAGAAGAGATAGCCCACGAAATCTAGAATGAATGAATCGCTTAGTGAACTCACAGTATCATTTTATTTTTGTCAAGAGCATCAAATTTTCTTTGAAGAGCCTATATCTATTTATGTATGATTTGCTCTTGTACAGGCTCTGGATCCCGTGACGGCGTCGTTGTTGGTCATCTCCCGCGACGTGATAGTCAGGTGCGTCCACGCATGATTGTCATCCTCCACCGAGGAGTAGACAAACCCGAACAGGCCGTCCATCTCGTGCACCCACCACCGATCCCTAATCGACGGCCGCGTCCAGCGACGCGCGCAACACAAAGCCGCAGAGCACCCAAGCCTCCAAGGCATCCAGGTAGAATCACCCATTAGTCAGCGAGAACGCATACACCAACATGCCTAGGGCCCGCCGAATACGTCACCGCCTCATGGTCTCCGGCGTAAAGCCCGATAGAGGACGCCAAACGTCGACTCCGCGAAGTTGAACATCATCTTACGTGTGATTGGTGTGGTGCGAAGACCATGCACTGCGTTCGCCTCCTTCAACCCTTCCATGGTGGCGGCGGCGTGAGTGCCGAGGTGGATTGGTCTTGCTGGGTTTCTGATCCATGCCGTGGGAGCGGACGAAGCCAATGAGCTGGAACTCCGGATCAGAGCACCATGGCCGCCATGCAGGCATAGATGAGAGCTCCGGTGACGGGTAGAGAACAAAAGACACCGCGTCCATGCGTACAAAGACGACAACTAAAGAGAAGGGAGGCCTGCGGGCGTGGAGGAGGGCTTCGGGCATGATGCACACGATGACCTCGAGCATAGCATGCGCAAGCACACCCAGCTGTTGCGTGATGCGGAGCCAGTCCAGGCCGCGGAAGACGTCGGCGTTCCTGTGGCTCTTGCAGATTCAGCAAGACCTTGCCGCCAACGGGGTGGGGTGGCTTGGGCGGCGCGAGGTGGGAGTGCCGGCACACTCCTGTATCCCTCCTGCTCCCGCCGGCTTCTGCCAGAGCTCCTCTACATGTTTGTGACTGCAGCCGTGGCTGCTCGCGATGGCGTAGTCGACCCGTAGAGTGGTTGCCGGCGACCGGTACCTACACCCCGCCGGTAAGCATAGCTATTGCCAAAACGGCACCTCCAACTCGCACACACGACGCAACCCATTCACATCTATGCTGCCTCGGAGTCGGAGGTGAGCGCAGTAGCGCATGCTGCTCTGTGGTGGTTGTTGCTCCTTCGCTGTGGTGAGTTATCTATATTTATAGACCGACAGTAATTCTAGAGAGTACGAAGCTGTGGGACCATCGAGAAACTACCAGGTGAACAGCAAGGCGCTAACACGTCTAGGTTAATATATACGTGTCTACAGTCATAATGATAAACACATGCATACAGACACAACAAATTTTTACAACGGCCTACTGCATGCATTAAGCGGTCGTGAGAGTTGCATGCACGTGATCACATCATCAATTCAACCATGCATGCACAGAAAAATCCAAAATCCTAACAAACAATCATCTGAACCAAAATGCTAAAGACACCCCAAGTGCACATGAGAAAATGTGAATCAGTTAACAAAATTTTGATCGAAGGCCTACGGCCACACGTGTTTTCTACCCCGTAGCCTCCCAAACAAATGCACGTGTCAACAATTGATAGGACTCCCAGTCCCCATCAGCCAAGTGGCGAGACGTGGGGGCAAAAACCTCCCCAGATATAGAGGTTTGGTTATTCATACCTGAAATTGGAAAATGATACTGTAGTAGTTTACCGGAAAATCGGCAATGTAGTATCTGATGGTCTAATCAATTATGAAGAAGCTAGGAAATGATCAGGTTACACTGACGAAAATGTTCAAGCCTGGAGAGCTGGAGAGTACAATCATCAGCATGCGAATTACACCGATAAAATAATAAGCTTCAGATAACAGTACATTTGGGTTCTAAACGATATGTTGATCGATCACAAAGCTAATAAATTATCAGGGTACACCGGTCAAAATGTGCAGGCGTGGTGAATTGGAGAGTATGTACTAATAAATTGCTAATATAAGCAGTGCTTCTACTAATATAATTATGAAGTGCACATTCTACCAAAATGCAAGTACACTGGGAAGATCATAAGTTTCAGACAAGAGTCATTTTGTCTCGAAAAGTATTTACTCGATCGATCAAAAATCTAACAAATAATATAATGGCGTACTCACAATAATATTTGAGTCAAAGAAAACAAGATATGCTTCAGATAACAACATTCTGAAGTGGTGACGCGAACGCCGATGAAGAAATGAAATGGAAAATGAACAACAGAAAGGGAAGGCATTACCTGCTTGCTCACCTTCCCAGCTGACGAATGATTTGCCGGCGATGGGTGGAATGTGCAGCGCGCCCGCATGGCGAAGTCGAGCTGGATACCTCACTTGTGGCCTTCCTGGCCTCCTGCGGCAATCCAATCGGCACATCGGATTCAGAGGCAACGGACAAAGGAAATAAGATGCAGAAGGCCAGGAATCAAGAATTGCAAGATGCAGTGGACTACCTGAATCTTCAATTGCAAGATGGAGAAGAACAGGAGTGGTGAATCATTGTACCTGCTTGCCCTTTTCTACACTCCTACCTGACTCCTCCCCGGCCACGATGGGACGCGGGCGGGCTACGTAGTCCGTGAGGTCCTTGTTCTGGTCGTCGACAGCGACGTCCTCCTCCTCGGCGATGCAGAGGCTTTCGCTGTCAATGCTACTAACCCACTCGCTGACGCGGTCGCCCAAGGAGTTGTGGCGACCCACTGGTTTGGGACCTGGGTCGGTGGCGGCGAATCGTCTGCCATCTCCTTCTTTTTCTTGCGGCCGGCCCTCGTCGTGCGTGTCCGACGTGTACCCGCCGTCGGGGATAGAGCCGCCGCCGCGCCATGCGCCTTTGCCATCCCCTCGATAGACTGGCTGGGTGCCTCTTCCGTTCCGTTAGGGGCTATGGAGGAAGTGTAGAGGGGAGGGGGTTGGACCGTACCGGCGGAGAAGCAGTCCCACAGCATCATGTCGCGGATCGACAGCGCATCGAGGAGGGAGTAACGCCGCCTCATCGAGAGGAGGAAGGACGGCGACGCGGAGGAATAGAGGGGAACTGTTCGTTCGGGGGCTGGGCAACGTGGGCTGTTAGCGTGGGAGTGGAAATAAGTGGGCCGGCCCAATTATGTACAGGAAGAAGAGGTCGCTCCGTGGAGCAGCGGCCCGTGAGACGGCGCGCGACGCGCGCGGGCAAGGAATGACGCCCGAATTTGATCTCGATGGTAGGTTCGAGGATCCGACGATAGGGATAGTTAGGTCACTGTGGAGGCTTGTAGCTAACCTCGTTATACTGTTTCTCAATTTCATTCATTATTTTAATTACCTCATAATACATACAAAAATCCATTTATTAAGAAGAAACTACCATTATTCATAAAAGCATATTCACTATATTAGAAATTTCTTCTACTGCCTAAAACTAGCTCATGCATTCAACCAGTACCTTAACCAAGCATTTCCAAGCATGACAAAATAACTAGCACTAAGCTATATTTATTTAAATAATTAAATGCATGAAAATAACTCCTATTCAAGTTGGAAAAATCATAGATATTGAAATGACATCATCCAAATGTTGGTGTGGCTTGCCTTAGTGCAGAGGAGGTTCACACTCCTCCTGGTTATCTTCAAGACAAGCTTCTCCCTCTGAAAATATTTAAAAACAGCAATTTTTTTATCAAGAACCACTCTGAAAATCACCAGAAATTATAGACAGCAAGGAAAAATCTCCATTTTGGTGTGCTGCTAGAGCTCTTCAGAACAAACACGGTGCAAAAAGAATCAACTCATTTGGACTTATAGTTTAAAAGTTATAGCTGGTCAAAGTTCTGGTCAAATATCTGAATTAATTTGAACTAAACAGAAAACGTGGGGTCACGTCGATGGCGTATTCTCATAATACGCCTCCACTTGTACCGCTTCGGGCGTGAGTGGAGAGGCTGACAGTGGGCCCCGCTGGTCAGGAGAGAGCGGAGGAGGAAGAAACACAGCGACGACGGCGCTTCGCTGGAGCTCACGCCGGCAAGGAGGGGTCCTTGGCCGAATCCAGAGGGATAGAAAGAGAGAGGGGGTCAAGGCGGACCTGCCTGTACCCGTGGCTTGCTGGGAGACGGCCGGAACAACTCGCAACCAAGCTCGCAAGCGGCGGCTGCGGTCAGGTTTCGCCGGAGAAGAGGAAGACAATGAAGAGGGGAGGTTCCAGGGGCTCCAACGCGTCCAGACGGCACCAGTGGACCTCCAAGGAGTCGCCTGATGGGTGGATCAAGCTTGAGGGGCACTAGAGTAAGGCGGAGGGGTTGCGGGGATCGCTGGCGAGCTCGGGTCAGGGACAGCGGCCAGAGGCCTGCTCGGTCGGGCTGCGACTATGCTAGGGGGTTTTGGAGGTTGGGTGGTGAGTTTTGAGTGCTCAGAGAGGTGGGAGGGGCTCGTATTTATAGCCAGAGGGGGAGAGGGGTACGTGGCTCCGCTGGAGCTCTCTGGAAGCCGGCGAGCGACGACGAACGGTGCCAGCGAGGGGTGGAGGTGCTCAGCATTCACGCGGGAGCTGTGTTGCTTGCGGACGAGCACAGGAGGCAGAGGAGGAAGAAGACATAGGCACAGGGCGCACTATAGCTTTTGGTCACGTCGTGCCCGTGCCCGCTGCGGCGTCTCCGGCGTCGGCGAGCACCAGGGAGGGGTCAAGGGTAATGAGACGAAGACGGTAGCACGGTGCAGAAGTCGTCGGCGTGCTCTGGATCGATCACTCGCGAAACAGATGCACGGGCGCAGCGCAGAGCGCGTCGGGCTCGTTGCCAGGGTCGTGTCTTCACGCGGTCACCACCCTGGCATGGTCAAGACGACGCCCACGCGATGCCAAACTATGTCTGGGGTGTTATTCGTGCAGTGTTAGGTCTAGGAAGGGTGTTGGCACACTACCAGACCGACCAAATGAGACTTGAGCTTGTTGGCAAGTTTCTGGTCAGAAACTTGGTCGCCAAGTTTGGAGGGCTTCTAGAAGGTGATTAGGGCTGATCTCCTGGGGTTAAGCTTTGCTTAAGATGGTAATGAGGCACAAGAAAAACCAGCTCCACTGGATCGAGGAAAAATACACTTGCTGTGCAAAGTGCATTTTGAGGCCAGAAGAGAAATGATTTTCTGTAGAAAAAATATTTCAAAAAGTTCTGCAATATTTTTGCTTAGGAAGGTGGGCCAAGGTTCAAAGAATATTTGGAAATTTTCTCAGTATTTTTGGAGCAATAAAAATGAGGGTTGCTTTGGAGCACAAGTTTCTGAAATGTGTTTCAGAGAAGAAATTGAATATTTTTCTTTTATGAAAAATATTCCTTTGGTCAATTTTGGGATTTTTCAGAGAAAGAATGTTGAATAAGAGATAGATGGGTCACTTGGGTGAAAATCAAGGACATGCCCAAGTGTTAAGTCCATTTGAATTGATTCCAAAAACCCAAATTCAAAGCAAGGGCAAACGAAGTCCGGAAAAAGAGAGAAGGCAAAATCCAGACTGTCACATCAGACTCAACATCTTTTCCTTTAGTTGATGCGTCAAAATCAGAGTGTGGATTAGTATCAGACTTGAGATCAGAATCTTGACCTTTTCCTCGCTTTTTAACATGGGGTGCTCTTCATTGCCCCCAGGCCTTAGGGTGCGTCCTTCTGGTGTTACGCAAAAAAAAGGTTAGGGAGATTTTAGATGGAGAGAAATATGAACCCAGTAGAATCAGCTTTGCGAACCTTGTCTAAGGAACAACATAATTTGCATTGGCAACATAAGTTGAACGGGATATATATGTTCATCTAGCTCCAATAGGTATGCTACTATGCTCCATGTAAAACCGAGATCTATGGGTTGTTCACACTACTGCGCTCCATGTAAAACAGAGTCTGATGGGTTTCATTGGTGCTTGACGGGTAATCCCAGGGTTACTCTTTAATTTAAGAAAATGGAGTTCTTTTCTTGCGGGGTAAGAGAATGGAGTTCAATCAAGCATACATCCAGCGACGATGATCTACATGTTACATTGGGGGCAGTGGAATTGTAGAAAAGATCTCGTTTTTATACCCAAAAAAGGAAGAAGGGTTACCTGATGCTTGTGTAGAGGGGACTGCTTGCTTTCGGCGGGGACGGCTTGCTTGCGGCGGGACGGCTTGCCTGCGGCAGGCATCCGCGGCGGCCAACGGTGACTTCCCACCGCCCGGGCGGATGCATCTGACCTTCTTGGCCCCGCCATGGCCATCCTTTGAGGTGAATGGCGGCTTGGGGTCGCCATCTGCTGAGGCCGACGGTTGCTTCCCCGCCGTGGTGGCTTTGAGGAAGAAGCTCGGACACCCCGGCGGCGGGAAGCAACCGTCGGCCTCGGCGGATGGCGACCCCTAGTCGCATTCGCCTCAAAGGATGGCCATATCGGGGCCAAGAAGGTTAGATGCGTTCGCCCGGGCAGCGTGAAGTCACCACCGGCCGCCGCGGATGGCCACCGCAAGCAAGTCGTCCCCGCCGGAAGCAAGCAGTCCTCGCTGCATAAGCATCAGGTATCCCTTCTTCCTTTTTTTGGGTATAAAATGAAATCTCACTCCATTCTTTTAAGTTAAAGTGTAACCCTGGGATGACCCAGCAAGCATCAATATAACCCATCGGACTCTGTTTTACATGGAGCGCAGTAGTGTGAACAACCCATAGATCTCTATTTTACATCGAGCACAATAGCATACATATTGGAGATAGATGAACTTATATATCCCATTCAATTTATGTTACCAATGCAAATTATGTTGTTCCTCAGAGAAGGTCCGCAAAGCTAATTCTGGTGGGTTCATATTTCTCTCCATCTAAAATCTCCCCAACCTTTTTTTCGTAACACCCCTAAGGCCTAGGGGCAATGAAGAGCGCCCCCTATTAAAAAGCAAGGAAAAGATCAATATTCTGATCCCGAATCTGATACCGATCCAAACTCTGATTTTGATGCAACAACTGAAGGAAAATATGCTACGTCTGATACTGATCCCGGCACTGATTTTGGCACATCAACTGAAGAAAAAGATGATGCGTTACAAAAAACTAAAGGAAACTATGTAAGTATGCTTTAGAATGTTTCCATATTCTTACCAACTGATTTTGTTTCATACGCATGCACATCTTGGTGTTCTAATTAGCGATTACATGGCAATTCAAATACAGATGCAGTGTCCACGTTGTGGTAATTCATATCTACAACCTCCTGACAAAAAACAGAGAAGATGGATTAAAAAAGCCGGTTTAGGAAACCTGCTTCTACTAAAAGTTTGGAAACATTTATACAAACGTCTGGTTAAGTGGTTAGTAAGAAGAGTGCACCCTGAAGCAGGAACACTAAATATAGGGAAGATACCCATCCCTCTTCAAGGCCTGATGCGCAAAGTGATGGGTTACCTGATGAAGGGAGTGAAATACCATTGGAGAAATTTTGCAAAGTCAGAAAACAGGCAAGGGAAGAAGCATACTCAGAAGAAATGCAACCATTAACTCAGAATGGGGAGAAGTACTAAAGTGCTTAAATTGAAAGATAAATTGGCCGGTGCAAGTAGGGAAGAAACCCTGAGGCTATTCATGTATCTTGTACTGACTTGCGTTGTTTTGCCCAATACTTCACTCAATATAGATCGGAGATTCTTGCTGATGTTCTCTTAGAAGACGATCAAATAGGGAGTTGGAACTGGTCCAAATTCATGTTTGGGATCTTGATGAAGAGAATAAAGGAGTTTAAGAAGCCAAACTTAGAGTGTTCAAATATAAATGGAAATGTGTTTCTGCTAGTTGTCAGTAACCTAGTTAAATTGGTGTTTACTATGTCCATTTACACATCTTTTCAACATAGGTCATATTTCTTGACTTGGTGGCGCCTATGAGTCTCATACCCCAAGGTTTCCCACGGATCAAGCATATAACAGATGGGATCTAGACTGGCTGAGGAATTGGCTGAGACGTCAGAAAAATGGATGGGACAACATAGAGGTGACTCCATACTCTATCATATATGCCTTCCCTTCATACATGCATATGCCTAATGCTATTTGTTTGTAGGTTAGGGACATCCATGGTAGTTTATACCACAAGGATGCAGATTATGAAGAGGAAGAAGATGATGATGATGATGAAGAAGAAGAAGAAGAAGAAGAAGAAGAAGAAGAAGAAGAAGAAGAAGAAGAAGAAGAAGAAGAAGAAGAAGAAGAAGAAGAAGAAGAAGAAGAAGAAGAAGAAGAAGAAGAAGAAGAAGAAGCGGAAGAGCACGTTGAAGTAGACATCAAATGTATGGATCAAGTCAACCAATACCAGCAAAATATGAGCAGTCACTTTTTCGTAAGTGAAATGATATTTATTATTTATAAATCATGCTGTAAATCATATTATGCATCGCCTGGTGTCTAACATTTCAACATTTTCTGATTGTCCAGCATGCAGGTGAGAACTTGGGAAGGCAAGTTGCAACAGTTAAAGTTGATTTAGCTACTAAGGAATGCATGACTCCGAAGCAGGCCGAGGAACTAACGAAAGCATTGAATAGTTTCATCCCTTCCTGTGAGGATTCCCCAGTCATGGTTTAGCGTAAGACCCCTGAGTGGAGGTCTTCATTCATAAAAGTTTCACATCGTATGCTCTGTCCAAGAACAGAGCGTTTCAAGATCAGATAAAAGTTGTGGAGGACCCGGTTGTCCAATTCCTGGAGATTTCCAAGACATATAGTTCTCAAATATCTAGTTCCGTGCCTGAACTGAAGAGGCAGTTAGGAAAAAGTTTCAAGATGAACAAGTCCAATAAACAAGTAAACTTAGCTAGTTATTTTTTCTTGGCAACTTTTACTAGGTTCATTCTCCTTGAAGTTTGATCTAATTATTAACATTATTTGCCCTCAAGAATATTATCATTGTGCTCTTGAACAACTACCTTACTTGAAAGCTTGATTCCATTATTCGCATTTTTTTACCTTCTCATGTTTAAATGAATTGGCTTGAAGTAGCCAATGCAAAAACCGTTTGCCATCAGGACCAATCGATATTGGCCGCATGTCTGTCCGAGTTCCCACAAAGAACAAAGAGATATCTACATTCAAGGAATGGGAGAAGAAAAGGTTGAAACTCTCTTACCTACAAACATGGGGCTGCCTGGCGAAAACCAATGTGCCAATTCCAAACAAACGCAATCTTGGACCAAAAACTGTAGATTGTGTTTTCCTTGGGTATGCTTTTCATAGCATTGGTTATAGATTCTTAATTGTAAAGCTGAGGTGTCAGACATACATGTTGGCACAATCATGGAGTCGAATGATGCGACTTTCTTTGAAGATATCTTTCCCATGAAGGATATGGGTAGGTCATCAAATCAGGAGTTTCCTAGTTCAGATCTTGTTGCAATTTATGAACCTACCATTCCGACGCAACATCTTGAAGATCCCCTGGAGGACAATAATGAGATTCCTAAAAGGAGCAAGAGACAGAGGACTGCAAAGTCTTCCAGTGATGACTTTCTTGTGTATCTCATAGATGACACTCCCAGCTCTATTCAGAGGCCTATGCATCTGAAGATGCTGATTACTGGAAGGAAGTGATCCGTAGTGAGACGGATTCCATCTTGGCAAATGGAACTTGGTAGATCACTGATCGTCCTTATGGGTGAAAACCTATAGGATGCAAATGGGTATTCAAGAAGAAGCTTATGCCTGATGGTACTATTGAGAAGTACAAGGCACGGCTCGTGGCCAAGGGTTATACCCAAAAGGAAGGTGAAGACTTCTTTAATACTTAATCACATGTGGCTCGTCTGACCACTATTCGAGTAGTGCTTTCACTAGCTGCCTCGCATGGTCTTCTCGTTCATCAAATGGATGTCAAGACTGCTTTCCTAAATGGAGAGTTGGACGAGGAAATTTACATGGAACAACCAGATGGGTTTGTAGTGGACGGTCAAGAAGGGAAGGTGTGCAAGTTGCTGAAGTCTTTGTATGGACTTAAGCAAGCACCTAGGCAGAGGAATGAGAAGTTTGAAAGAACTTTAATAGCTGCAGGCTTTGTTGTAAACGAACCTGACAAATGTGTGTACTATCACCATGGTGGGGGCGAGGGAGTCATCCTTTGCTTGCATGTTGATGACATATTGATCTTCGGAACTAATCCAAATGTCATTAAGGAGGTCAAGGATTTCCTATCTCGCTGTTTTGAGATGGACATTCTAGGAGTAGCTGATGTTATTCTGAACATCAAGTTGTTAAGAGATGATGATGGTGGGATTACATTGCTTCAATCTCACTATGTGGAAAAGATCTTGAGCCGCTTTGGCTATAATGACTGCATGCCCTCTCCAACACCATATGATACTAACGTGCTTCTTTGAAAGAATCGAAGAATTGCTAGAGATCAGTTGAAATATTCTCAAATTATTGGCTCACTTATGTATTTATCCAGTGCTACAAGACCTAGCATCTCTTTTGCTGTTAGCAAACTGAGCTGATTTGTTTCAAAACCGGGAAATGATCATTGGAAAGCTCTAGAGAGAGTTATGCATTATTTGAAAGGCATTGCGAATTATGGAATTCACTACACTGGGTACCCAAAGGTGCTTGAAGCGTATAGTGGCTCAAACTAGATATCATATGCTGATGAGATAAAGGCCACGAGCGGATATGTATTCACTCATGGAGGTGGCGTTGTTTCTTGGAAGTCTTGCAAGCAGACTATCTTAATGAGGTCAACAATGGAAGCAGAACTCACAACACTAGATATAGCTACAGTCAAAGCAGATTGGCTTCGTCGTCTCTTGAATGACTTGCCGGTCGTTGAGACACCTGTACCGAGTATCCTTATGAACTGCGACAATCAAATTGTGATCACGAAAGTGAGCAGCTCAAAGGATAACATGAAGTCATCAAGACATGTTCAGAGAAGGTTAAAGTCTCTCGGGAAAATGAGAAACTCTGGAGTTATTGCATTGGTGTGACACCCCAAATATTTTAACTTTGTTTTGCTAATAAAAATCTTGCCAAGAAATTTAACTTTCCTTTTTCTTGGTTTTTCTTGATTTCAAAACCATTCTTTTCTTGGTTATCTTGGAGTTGTTCCCTAAGATGGAAAATCTTTTACTTATAATATTGGACTTGTTTAACCACTCAAGAAAAACTTTACTTTTATTAGTAGAACTAATTACATAATTAATTTGCTTGATCTTTAGTTTCTTGAAAATGGTTTTCCAAGATTATATGGCCATAATTGAACTACAACCATTTGATAAATTCACCTAAAATTCCAACCAAAAATTGGAGATGTCTGGTGATGTTTTTAAATCATTTTTGTGCAAAGTTATAATTTATTCATGAATTATTTTGAGCTCTACACCCAATTTTCTTCTCTGGTCCAAGAGGGCATTTTTGCACTGCAACTCTTTTAAATACTTCTTTCTAGCCTCCACCAAAATTATGGGATGTCAGTAGGAGCATATTATTCCACTATATGCAAAAATCCAAGGATGTTATTTGAAAATTTTGAGTGAATCAGCCTCATCTTCATTCTGGTCCAACATGATGGATTGTACAAAGAACCATATCCTTGCTTGCTCATTGGCCCTTGATTCTTCCTCCCGCTTGTAGTGTACCTTGCCAAACCCCTAAGTCCAGGAGCATGCAACCATTGGGATACTTTTGGTTCATAAGATGATGCCATTTAAGTTCTGTCCAGAATTGAAGTTCTGCAAAACTTGCACTAGCAAGTTTGTGCTTTTCACAAACCGACCTCACCACCCTCTTGAGCATCCAAAGAGACTTCAATCTGGAAGAATTGGCCACTCCAAGAAATGCCTAGGTGCCTGTGGCATTTTGACAAACACCCTGAGTGCAAGGCCAGATTTGGCATGATTTCAAGTCTACATGGTGAACTTGGTCTCCGCACCAAACCACCTTGTCCCTTGATCTTCCCTCTATCACTAACCTAGTTCTGTTGCTTGCCAACCTCACCGAGACCTCTAGCATGCCCCGCATTTTATCGAACACATTCCGTGCGTTCGGGCGCCCGCAAAGCATCGCCAGACGTATTACGAAACCACGGCCGAGCCGACACGTCGCGCTTCTGGTTTTGGCCAGCTGTGCGCCACGCCACGCACTCCCCTTCTCACGAACGCGCCAAGCCGCCTGGCAGCCTCTGGCGCCGCCCGTCAGCCTTGGCGGCACGCCGGCGTCCGCAGCGCGCCCCTACCTCAGTCGGTGTTGCCAAAGCCACTAGCGCTCGCCAGCTGCCCCCTTAAGGATCTCCAGCTCATCCGCAGCCTCGTCCCCTAGCGCGCGTCGCCGCCACGTCGCCATAGCTACAGAAAGACGGTTCGCCATCGTCATTATCGCCGACCACCTCGGAACCGACCTCCACCGCCTATATAAGGGCCCCGGAACTCAATCGAGTCCGGAAGCAACCTCAAATGATCCCCCTAGAGCTACCTTGGCTAGCAGTCGAGGAGGGGAAGGCCATCTTACCCGAGTCCGGCCGGTTCAGTCGCCGCCAAGTCCCGACCGATTCCATCGCCACCAGTGCCTCCCCCTCTCCACTCTCTCCACCAGAAGCTCTCCCTCCCTCTCGTGAGTGCAGCCCCACGCTCAATTTTGGTCGGAAACCACCGTAGCCCCAAACCCACTACCCACCCGAATGCCTTCTCCGCCGCGAAGCTCGTCGCCGGCGACTCCGTCCACGTCGGCGACCATGGCGGGTACCCACGGATTCGTCTCGACCCCCTGAGCACACCCATGTCCTCAGATCACCAAGTGACGCCCCGTTGTCGGCAAATCCTCGCCGGAGCTCCGCCTCTGTTCGGTCGGAGGGGGACGACGCGTGGGATCATCAAACTCGACCAGTGGGCCGACGGGCCACCGTCGATGACCCAAACCGGTCCACGCAGGAGTAAGTGGAAGCGCATTTCCCGAATGCGCCTTCGACGTGTATTTCTTTTAAAACGTTTTCTTTCTGTTTAAAAAAAAGATTTTGACCAGGACTTTGACTGGCTATAACTTTTTAAATACAACTCTAAATGAAATGATTCTTTTTCCTACCTCTCTCAAATTTGATCTAGTTTATTTTAAGATTTATTTGATAATTTTTCAAAACAACTTTTTGTGCTGTTTTGGATTTGTGTGTTAATTCAAATTTATTTAAAATAGGACTTTGGAGAGAGAAGAAAACTTTCAAAAGTTTTGGAGTGCACCCTGCCTTACCACACATCGAAGGCAAGCATTCTGAACCTGGCACAATATGTTGCATGCATTGTTTGACACGATCATGACACCACCTCATTACATGGAACTCGTTATTTTATGTGGTGGTATGATCATTTGCATGCATGCTTATTTAAATTTTCCTTGCTGTTGGAAATGGACTTGCTTGGGATGATGACCATCCTCAGATGCCTTTCAGACCTACCGGAGGGAAAATGGGAAAGTCGTTGTCTTGAGTAGACCGTAGCTTGTCCCTAGTTCCTCGTCGAGACGAGTGTGTCCGACATGGCATAAAGAGTATGATGAGTGGTGACTCACATGCATTGGATGAAATATATTTGTTATACTAATCATGCAGGGAATACTTAAACCTCCTGAGTCGACCCTAGATCGAGTCTTGTTCCAGTAACCCCCATGCTTGTTTCATACTACCACTCATCTCTACAACAAGTAGAGTACGGTTCAGTAAGTTGTCAACCTCTTTCTAGCACACACCGTACAGAGAGGCCATGGTGGAAGATATCGGTTGAAGCCGGTAGGCATGCCACCTGGTCCGGGGGCATGGGTGTTTCCGGTTGAGACCGAGAGGGGAGGCCACCCCTTAGAGAGCGCGTTATAAATTTGATCCCATGCTACGCGAGGTTGCAGCCTCCCCACTTAGAGTTTTGCTTAACAGGTGTCTTGGGTGATTCCAGACACGGGTAAGTTAAGCTGGTGTGTGCAAGTTAGGTGTGTTTTCAACAAAAAGACCGTAGGCGGAATTAGTCCCGATGGACTAAAGAAATCCGTTACTCGTGGGTAAAGATTACACCCTCTGCAGAGATTAAACCTATTTGAATAGCCGTGTCCATGGTTAAGGATTACAGTCTGAGATGGGTCAAGTGTCGGTCTTAGTGTCGGTCTACGGAGGAGAAATTGTTTAACCAGAACTTGGTTTATGACTTGTGACTTGTGATGATGATGATGATTATTATTATGGATGATTATTATTATGGACTAACCCCTTTATATTATTTGAATCCTTGAGCATCCCTGGGACGGTTCTACCTCCTGGATATTCACCGTATTCATTTTATAAGCCCTTTATGTGGTGTCGCTCAGACGCCCGACTGTGGCATTGCTTCGCTTATTTATAAGCCCTTTATGTGGTGCCGCTCGGGCCTGTCGTGGCATTGCTTCTGTTTATTTATAAACCCTTTATGTGGTGTCGCCGACGCCTGATCGTGGCATTGCTTCGCTTATTCATAAGCCCTTTATGTGGTGTCATTTGACGCCTCGACCGTGGCATTTCTTTTAAAGCCCTTTATGTGGTGTCGCTTAGACGCCTGATCATGACATTTCTTTTAAAGCCCTTTATGTGGTGTCATTGAGACGTCCGATCATGACATTTCTTTTAAAGCCCTTTATGTGGTGTCGCTTAGACGCCTCGATCATGACATTCCTTTTAAAGCCCTTTATGTGGTGTCGCTAAGACGCCCGACTGTGGCATGTTTGTTATTTATTTCATAATTTTTTTATACTACTATGTTATTGCATATTCATGAATAACATGCTTGCGTGCATCAGAATTTTTATTATCTTTTGTGACTGGCGCCATGAGCATAAAATATTTTCAGCACATCATTGTTATATTATGCCTGTGTTCCTAATGTTTGCGAGTACATTCAAAGTACTCACTGGCTTGTCCCTGGCTATTGTCTTGGCCAGATTTCTTGCATGGAGCGGAGCATTGCGACGACCGCCCCGGAACCTAGGCAACAGTGATAGCAGCCTCGCGAAGATAGGAGTTAACCTAGTCAGCTTTTCCCGTGGGAAATGGAGTTCCACTGATGATCCACAACCCGCTTCCGCCATCAACCACTAGAAACCATTTGTTGTACTCACATGCCAGAATGGTCTTGTACCGCATATATTGTATTTTGCTTGGATTTTCTGTACCGAGTTGATGCCTCATCAGCTAGCAGTAGTCCTGGGGCTGATGAGCACAACGGCCATTTTCTGGAATTTAATATCCGGAAAAACCGGTCGCGACAATTGGATTATATCCAAACATCTAAAAATCTAGCAGATCCTTTTACAAAGGGTCTATCACATTATGTGATATACAATGCATCGAAGGAGATGGGTATGAGACCCACAATATGAGTTGTTCACAGTGGTAACCTAGTCTATGTGATTGGAGATCCCATGAATTTGATGTGGAAGACAAGCTGTCGGTCAACTGAGAGGAGAGTATCCTTACTACTCCCTCCGTTTTTATTTACTCCGCATATTAGAGTTGACTGAAGTCAAACTTTGTAAAGTTTGACCAAATTTATAGAAAGGAATATAAATATTTAGCATAACAAATCTATATGATGTGGAAGTACATTCAACAACGAATCTAATGGTATTGATTTGTTATTGTATATGTTAATATTTTTGTCTATAAACTTTGTCAAAGTTTGTAAAGCTTGACTTTGACCAAAACTAATATGCGGAGTAAATAAAAACGGAGGGAGTATTAACAATACCACTCCATGAAGATGTAATACTCTCCTAATCTGCATCGCAGGTTGACGTATATCTTAAGTGTTCTAAGTGTCTCATATAAGCAGAGATGTTGTCCCGCAGAACATATTTTGAAGAACACATCTATATGAGTCTGGTTGTTAAACATCGCAATCTATGAGAGTAGAGTGCTCTCTAGTAAACTCATAAAAGGTCTCGGAGTATGACACATAAGCTCCACCCGTGGGGAAGTCCCACGGTAGCCTAGTATCGGTCAAGGCTTTGTGTGAAGCTAAATTCGCAGAAAACTTGCAGTTCAAGGCCTAGTCCACTGTTTAAGTTGCTTAATACTGTAGAATAGAGTTCTAGGTGGAAGTTCAACTTAATAGTCTCCACTGCAGTACCGGTATATAAAATAGTGTTTTGGAACTAAAGGCAAATTTTGTGTGCCTCTGGGATCTGGTGGGGGATTGCTGGAATTTGGTCTATTTTTGGCCAACCCAATAGCCATTTTAGAAATTCCTAATAAATCCTAGAGGCCCACTTAGTCCATTTGTGCAAGGCAAGAGGTGGGACTAAAGTTTAGTCCCACATTGCTAGTTTGGTAGGAGTTGGACCTCCTTATCGGGAGGATGTTTCCCCACATGTATGAGCATGAGAACAAGAGGGGCATACACGCGTGCTCCTCTTCGGCCGCCTGCTTTGCCACGCCATGCCTCGTCATGACGTGTCGCGGGTTGCGAGAATGAGCCGATGTCTAAATTTTTTCTGCGCACAACTTGTATACGAAAAGATTTTTGCTATAGTGAAGATTGAACACGAATGGTGCATCCCTTCGGCTGATGGTTGTTTGCTTAGTCTCCGTCTCTTTGTTTTACCTCCCATCGCAGCCCGCTCCTCTACTTCTCCTGTGCCTACAAAAGAGATCGCTCCTCTCCAGAGAGACACACCAGGACATCATCTTCCTCTCACCACTGAGTTCCAATATCTGAGCTACTGCAAGGTTCTTCCCCATCCCGGCTTGCGGCGTGCACCGTAGGTCAGGATAGTAGGCCTCCGGAACCCCACCTATTTGAGTCATGTATGGGAGAAGGGTGATAAGGATTTTGGGGAGTGCTCTGCATGACTACTGACCAGTTCATCACGGACGCCGACGACCACTTCCCCAATGACGACTTCTTCCCCGACATCGACAACGTCTTCAACGCCATGGCTGGCGAGGACGTCGACCCCAAGACGAATGCTTCTGCCGCTTCTCCGTACATTCTCATGTTCTTTCTGTTTGAGTTCCTGCAGCAGTTTCTCCTTCTAGTATCTGTTCTACATACGTTCTGTTCTAGTTCACATGTGCGTATGCTATTTGCCTTCTCTTTGTTAGATTACGTGACTAGTTTCATCTCTATTATAATAGTCATGTTGTATCTACTATTTCTGTTAATAAAATCATATGGTAAATTGCTCATATTTCCAACAGATCCTACAAATGTGTGTACATGATAAATACCACCTAGTATTGATATTACAAGATTATCTAGTATCTATGTGGTATGTATTCTCATGAGAAATTCAAATTCTAACTAGTCCATTAACTATCTCTTGTCGGATCCTTTTTTACTCTTGGTAAGTTTTCTTTGTTATCACATTATGGGGGAGTAATATGCTATGTGTATATTACAAACCTAGAAATCGTGTATATTTGAGGTATTGCCACTCAGAGTTGATATTGTAAATTATTTTGTTCCTAGGTGGCATGTTAGCTCTTCAAGAGTAACTTATTTATGTGTATGGCGTGAAGATGTTGTTGGATATTTTTGCAATCTACCACTAGAAATTATTTTCGGGTGCTTCTTGTCTATTAACAATTGGTAATAATTTATGTGGTAGAATTTGTTGATCATCTTTACATTGTTTTTTATTTGCGTATATCTTGCCAAGGCTTGTGTCAACTCCCGTTACCTTCCGTGCCACTTGTGGATCTTGTTGATTTCTTGATCTTGTCTAGTGTTTTTATAGGTATAGTGAAAGTGGTGATCCTGCCTTGTGCATTTTTCTTTCAAATGCAAATTCCCTATAATGCACAACTTTGGGTGGAGCTATCCTATTTTCTATAGAACACCATCTTGTGATCCTTATCAAGTGTGTGTTGGTGGAAGGCAAGCAGTTTCTTTTTGGTACTTTGTGCCATCATGAAACTTTGTAGAGGGCTTGGTTTGTTTGGAACCATCCTCTCTTTTGGGAGTTTGATATCTTTCATTTTGCATGTATCAATGGATATCTCATTCCTTGATGTATATTAATTGATATCTTCCAAGTGTTGATTTCTCCATTTGGTATCCTACTTTTCACTTGGTATTTGTTTTTCAATTGGTATCGGTTCTTGAAAGCCTTGAGCATGCATATTTACTTCATGTATTTCTTTGGCATCCTTTCTTTCTTTGACCCAATATATAGGGGAAACTCCACCAAGTCTCTAATTTACTAAGAATGCATGAAATTCAATTTCATATCTATATGCACATATTTATATGGAGTTTTTCCTATTTGTTTTTGGTTCTCTAACTCTTTCGTCCCAATGAGTTTGGGTACCATTTTGTTTGTGTTGTTGTTCTAGGAACAATTGGAGATGCATTGGAATCTCGGCTCACTCACAAGGAATATGTTGTCACCACGTGCTTACTGGAGTCAAGCTAGAATGATCAATGAACGAAATTATCATCTACATCTTTCCTATGATATCTCGGTAACAAGTATCTACTTCATGCATGCATTTCTTGCATTCAACCTTGTGTAGTTGCATCATGGCATGATTTTAGTGATTCGTTCTTCTGATACTTGTTTCCTTTTTCAAAGCATCCCAACAATGATCTCTTGTTGCTAGTTGTGATGTCTTTGATGTTCATGTGGTTGGAGTTCATTTATATACAATAAGAAAATATTAAGCCATGTGTTATGCTTTTCAAGCAAAGATCTTATTGCTATATTTATGACTTCCTTGTGGATATCCAGTTCCTCCTTTTGTAACTATTTCGGGTGTACATCCGTTTTGTAGATATATATCATTATGATTTTCATCTACCTAGAATCTTATACACTTGAGAGAAGTTGCATATCTTGTTGAAATCCTTTCTTTCGCACCCACCTATGCTTTCTCTTATTATTTGTTCGGTGGCTCCGTGAAAGCTTTTGACTTGAATGTGTGTCTTATCTCATTGCATCTTGATGCACTCTTCTGTGGTGAAGATTGTTTTCCTCATACTTGTCTTGACAAAGCTTTTTACATTTCGATTGGTATCCCTCCTCTTGACAAGGATATCATTGTCTATCTTCACCTTGGGTTGGCACAAGCTTTGCTTTTAATTTGCGTATTAGTGAGCTTGTGAACCCATTTGCTTGTTGAGTGTGTGTGTGGGGGGGGGGGGGAGAAGGACGTGTCTTGCACCATGTATCTCATTCATTCAAGACTATGTTGATGCTTAATGCTCATCCTTATATTAGTCTTCTCAAGTGCTTTGTCATGACTCTCACACACATCAGTTTGGTTGGGCCTATTCCTAAGTTGCCTCTTTTTACATGTGGCTCGACCATTTGTTTGTTGCAAGTGCTAGGCTTATTTTCTTATCTTTGCCCACTTGCACTTGCTATGAGTTTCTATTGATTTTGGGGGAGTGATGATCCTATTTTGTGCATGTTGTATCCAAATACAAAACTAAATAGTGCAAAAATCACGGGGAGCTTCTCTATGTTATTTAGAACACTCCTATGCTCATATCATAATATATTTTATTTATGTGGCTCTTAGGATCATTGGATTGGTTAGTTCAATTGGTATCTTGTGATTGCTTGCTTCAATCTTTGGTATGTCTTTATGCATATCATCCTTTTGCAATCTTTGGATTCTCATTATAGTTTGTCTTTCTCCAACTTTTTATCATTGGACATGTGTATTGCATTCCACTCACATTTTGAGAAATACACAATTTATGGAGGAACACATTTTATATTGGCCTACTAAGCTTTTCGCCTATTTTGGCAATCGATGCAAATGGGGGAGAAGTTTAGAGAGTTTAGTGGAGAAGTTTGGAGAGTTCTTTCTTCTTGCTTTCGTTTTGTTCTAAGCATTTGCATGTCATGCTCATGCATATTTGTTGTTCTTTGCATGGTTGTGCATAATTCCTTATATAAACTCTCCTGGAAGTGATTGTCATCAATTACACAAAATGGGGGAGATTGAAAGAGCATGGTGCCCCAATGTGTGGTTTTGGTAATTGATGATATTCTCTATGGATTAATGATTGCCTTGAGTTATATTTGAAGAATTTGTCCATAGGCATTTCTTGAAGTCCATGTGTTGGTTTCAAGGAGTTTATGAGATGACCAAGGTCCTATTCAAGGAATTATCCAAAGATTGGTCATGTAGAACAAATGATACCGTTGGAAATATGCCCTATACTAGAATAATCTAAAGTTAAAAGAAACACATATTTTTTTTAACCTAGGGAACTATTGTTCAATATCATCAATGCAAATCCAGCTGAGATTAGATGTTAGCTATCAGAATCTAATCACATGAAATTTTACCTTAAATCAATTATATGACTGCGGATTTATAGTTTTGATATACGAAAGTAATATTTAATGTATTTTCCATAAAATTAGCTTCCAGAAGAACATTTGTGTAATTTTCTCCCGAAGTTTGCAATTGAACATTTAGTGGTCAAAACTACATGTAGGAAGAATCATGTTAAGATGAGCGTGCTAGCGGACTATGTTTTTCAGTAAGCCCCAATTTGCACATCATACAAATGCAATTAATCCTGATGTAATTGCATGCTAGCTATAAGAAATTGTTCTTTTACTCTTCGCTATAAAATTACACCTAAATGGACACTAATATCTAATTTGTTCATTTGCAGCCAAGTCATAGGAAGGATATGGAAAATTTGTGGCGATACGACACTTGATCCTATCGAATGCCTTGAAGTCCATCTTACAACAATAGTATTGAACTCCTGGACAGATGTTAACTTCGCCAGGTTCTTTGTTTTGAATGCCAAGGTGCTCAAGGTAATGGAATTTGGTGTTTGTGGTAGCTGCGATGAGAAATGGATGGCTAATCAACACAGGCAGCCACAACTGGACAATAGAGCTTCTAGAGATGCTCGATTTGATTATGACCATGATAGTGTTTCCTATAGGTTTTGCTTTAACAAGCACATGCATGACATGTGGATAAATGACCCCTTTGATAGCTCACTTTGTAAGAGTGCTTCTACGTGCCAGAATTTTACAAGATATCCACATGAAATTTACTTGCAATGAGGAGCTGCTTTCATTTTTCAACTAGCATATGCCAGAAGGTAGCAGCCATCCTCTATTTTGCTGAAGTGCTGGAAAAAATCTTGGAATTATTACCTTGCCCTGTATCTAAAACAGCTGAAGTGATTGTATCCTGTGTAGTATCTTCACATTGTTACTGTTCAGCGAGTTGTCTCTTTTATATAATTGTGGTGGCATACTCTGCTAGTTACTCCCTGTGTAAACTAATACAAGGCTTCACTACTTTATTTATCTAAAAAGTCTTTTATTAGTTTACAAAGGAATACTACCTTGGGCATTTTGCCAAAGTTGTCTCTTTTACATACTCTGTTAGGTTGAAAGGCTCCTAAAATACAATTGCATCTGAAGGTAAGTAAGCAGAGCATGCATGGTTTTCTGTCTGTGGTCTGATTCAGGACAGTTCTTCCAGCCACGCGCATTGCCGCGGGCACAAGTATAAATTTTGAAGCGCCGCTCTGGCCCCTAGATCAAATCCTACCTTTGCCTGCCCCCCATGGTGTTCCTGACTTGTAAATGTGTACCTGACCTCTGTTCTTCATTCCTGGGGACCGGGGACGACATGCTCTTTGTGTCCGCTGTGGTGGGATCATTGCCACTTGAAGAGAGACTGCTAGGATAGGAGATGATGGTGTGCCGGTGAGGATGTAGGGGGCGCATACCGGCAGATCGAGAACGTTTTTTTTACAATGAGCGAGGATGGTGGTTTGTTTCCTTGAGGGTCTTTAGGATAAATATACATGAACATTTGTTGAACTAGATAATACTCCACGCGTTGCTGCGGAACATGTAAATTCTACTTTTCGTAAGTTGCTTGGAAGGAGCACATTATAATACTTGATGAAAAGTTAACATCAAATAAAGATCTGATGGTACATTGATATTTCCCTTTGCAATGGTGAATGATACATGGCATGGACTTGGACTTAGCACCGATATGACATGGTTATGTGTGTCTGTCCACGGTAGTCAAGCTAGCTTTTGTAAGAGCATTGAAACAATTGAAGTTTGTCACGGATCTTAGTTTAGACTATATATGTTCAAAAAAGGCATTTAAATTCACTTGTACCCAAATGTAAAATCTTGTGGAGTTAACCCTGTTGAATTGAAGAATAAAACATGGCCATACGAATTAGAGGTTGCTTTCCACTATTGTGTGCTCTGAAGTCAAAAGAAATAATCATACAAAATCTGGAGAATTCACCATCCAAATATTGCAATACTATGTTCAACAACAAACTGTAATGATAACACATGTTTTGGGGGTTTGACAAACAAATTGGTGCACTGCTATTTGGAATTTAGCTGCCTTTTTTCACAACCCACAATTGAATACATACTTTCCACAAAAATAAAATGAATGCATATTTAACTAAAACTGTAACATGTATTATTTTACTTAGAAAATGTACAGTGCTAGAAGTACCACATATGATTATTTGAGAATGAGAAATGATAGGAAAGTAAAAGCACACCAGAAAATTGGGAATGAAGCCACCGAGAGAGAGGCATGCGCAGCCACATGATATCATTTAAACAGACAAAGGAATCATCAATATATAGCTGAGCTATTTACCTCTTAAGCTGCAAAAGGAAGCGTGATTTGAAAACTACATAATCTGCCGACTCAGATACGTATCTGATTTATTCTATAGAAATAAATATTAGAAATCATAACAAGTAGAACATGGTATGTATTCTAATCCAGTTAGCCCATCTATGATTATGATGACAACATGGGGCTAGCACTCCTCCTATGTACTTGGGATGTGTTTGACACTCTTGGAGAAAATATTGCTGCACCTTGAAATTGAAATGAGATAAGAGTAGACTCGAAAAGTAAAAAAGATAAGGGATATACCAACACAACACAACTGGACTTTATTAGGTATTAGCTACAATGGAACCTTCACAAATGCAGCAAATTAATAAAGCAATCTGCAAAAAAAAGCATAATCTTGATCTCATTTTTTTAATCATCACTCTGCAAAAATAAAAGTTAATACACTAAATCATGGAGATATAAACGTTTTAACTCCAAATTCTTCAAATATTTCGGTGCATGTGGGGTGATTTTAGCAGCCGCATGCTCCCAGGAGAACAAACCTGCGGACTCGAGACTCGAGAGTAGGCACATACAGTATATCTGTATTGTGTAACGCAGTAGGCCCCACGCACACGGTGGACGTCGGCATGCATGGCCAGCAGCAGCAGGGCATGGCGGGCAGCAGCAGCGCACGGCCAGCACGTCCACATGCACGTCCATGGCCAATAGTAGCAGGGCACGACCGGCAGCAATAGGGCACGACCAGCCATTACCACGTGCACGTGCACGACCAGCAGTAGCAGCAGGGCACGCCCACCGCGCCGCCGGCGTCCGCACATGTCGCCCACCTCGCCACGGCGCTGGCGAACGTCGCCGCCGGTGATGGTTGGCCGGTCCTCTAGGTCCAGCCCGGGCTAGAGTGCGGCCTCTAAAATCCATTCACCGGCGGGCCAATGTCCACCACTCCACCCTTAGGCGGAAGGACAGAGCCAGGCCGATGCAGTTACAGTTCCAGCAGGCATCGACGACTCGGTGGATGGCAGCAGGGACAATTAGATCATCTGTACCTTAAGTGCCATGGATAACAGATCCGATGAGGAAATAAGAGGAAAAATATGATTAAAGATCAAATGCAGTCTGTCGAATAGAACGGCAAAAATTTATGGAGAGAAAACTTACAGTTGCATGATGAACCTCGAAGGAAGAGGAATGACACAAATACGAATCTGCTCCTCCTACTCCTCATAAACCTCGAGCAGAGAGCAAGGATGGGTCTGTTCGTCCTCCTCACAGATCTGAAAAAACTAAAAAAAATCAGGCAACAAAATCTCCTTCAGATTTGTGTAGGTACACACTGAAATATTTAGGTATGATGAGAGAGACAGGAAGAAGAATCATCATGAGGAAGAAGAGAAGATTGAAGATTAAGGGGCAACCGAAGAAAATGGCTGATCCTGTACAATGAGGAGATAAAAGGGGTGAGGTCAAGCAACTCGTGGGGAGCAAGGAGTAATTAAAAGATAGGAATGGGCTGATTATCACTAGAAAATTAATTGTTTCTGAAGGTGGAGCGACAGAAGGGGCTGCTGGCCTTCGACTACTGCTGAAAAGCTTTCCTTTTTTTCTTTTTTTTTCTGAGGGAGGGATGCTGGGCTTTGATGGTCTGTTACGGCTGGAAACAAACGCGTTGATTGGAAGGGGGCTGCTGACATGGCACATGCTGAGGTGGGATGGCTGCATGTCAAAAGAACTCTAGTAGTGGGGATCAACTATTTATGTATTATAGATATATATGGAAAGATTTCCGAGTTGATGCCTATATCAGTGCTTCATATTGACGGCAACCCAATTGAAATCGACATCGCAACCAAATTGCGGGAGCTAGAAATCAAATTTTCATAACTCAGGCCATGCTTGGATCCAAGGGACTATTTTTAGTCTGACTAAAACTAGTCTCTTTTAGAGGCTAAAGTTCCAATCACCCCTGACTAAAGAGAGGCTAGAACTAGTCTCGAGACTAAAAATTTTTAGTCAAGGAAACCCTACTAAAATGTGGATTAGTCCTCTCTTTCCTTATTTAACTCCTCTTCTTTAACACATGCGAGTTCGGGATTGGAGGGTTTGGAGGATAATAAATGCTCATTGACTCATTTTAGTCTATTTAGTATGTGTATCCAAGCATGGGTGAGGCTAGCAAGTTTTAGTCCCACTACTTTTAGTCATGGGACTAAAACGTATCCAAGCACCCTCTCACTCGTCTCCACCGAAGAAGAGTTTCATCCATAAGAACACAACAGAGATGAAACTGCGAGTGACATGCTGCCTGGATGTTTCGTCCTGGACCTCCTGTCCGGTTGCCTGCGTGATGAAAAACCAACGAATGCGTAGTTTTCTTTAGAAATAGCATTTTTTTGCGAATTCAACATTTGTTTATAAATTTTTAAATAGTTAGCAAACTTATACCGTACTGTGAATTCAAAAAATATTCACAGATTTCAAAAACAATTTGTGAATTAGAATTTTTTTTCATGAATTTTTATTTTTTTAGATTTCAAAAAATGTTTGTGAAATTAAAACATGCTCACCAATTTCAATTTTTTTTGCGAAAACCATAATGTTCATGAAATAAAAAAATCACGAATCTAAAAATGTTTGTGAGTTTTATAAAGTTTTCTTGAATTTCAGAAAATGTTCACAAAATCAAAACATGCATGGATGTTCATGATTTTCAAAAAATGTTTGTCAACTTCAAATGAAATTCATGAAATGTTTGCGTATTTAAAAAATGTTCATGAACCATAAAAATATTCGTGAAATTCAAAAAGTGTTTACAAAATCAAAACATTCATGAATTCAGAAAATGTTCACGAATTCAAAAAATGTTTGCAAATTTCAAAAATATTTGCGAATTTGAAAAAATGGCCATGGGAATGCAGATTCTCTAGGAGCTTTGCATGCAGGCTTATTGTGCACCTCCACCCTCCTCACAGATTATCTTCTTGACTAGCCGCAACGTTTCTTGGTGCGGATTGGTTGAGATCGTCCTTATTATCATCTCCATTTCTTGCACAGTGATCTCTTGTGGGACGGCGTTTGTCTCGCACCGTTAACACCACGGACGACATTTGTCTCGCGCCCACTGGTTAACACCACAGATGACATTTGTCTTGCACCCACTGGTTAGCACTACTAGTGCTTCTACGGCTGCCTCCCAGAGGTTCACTTATTCTGTTGAAAGCATATCATCTAGATCAAGATCTTGCATGACTACGGTCTCCACCATGATGGTAGAACCTGACCCAGGTCAAGTGCTTCTATTTTTTTTTTGCGAGGGAAAGCATTTCATTATTTAATTGATAATGTTTTTACAATCATTCACAATGATAATGCTAATCTCCTGAGGAACATTTGCTAACCAACATGCCGTTCGTTCTTGTGCTCGTCCAATGGATGCCATAGCATGCGCAGCCTTGTTCTGCGTCCGACTAATCTTCTTGATTTGAGCTTGCCTCTCCTTCAGTAGGTCTGAGATTTCAGCCACTTGATACATGTTTCTCGATCGATCGGGTGAGCGAGCATTTATCAAAGATAAAATTTCAGCACAGTCCGTATCCACTAGTAGCGGCTTCTGGGACCAATGCAACGCCAACTTAAGTCCGTTGTTGGTACAGAGAACCGAGAGAAGCTTGGATTTTCCAGCAAAATATTCTTCTTCTCGATGGACGACTTAATCTGCTCGAGCTTCTCACTTGTGGTGTACTTGAGAAGCAATAACTTGGCTGCCACTTTGGTTAGCACCACATGTTCGGTTCGCTCCGTCTCAAAAGGCCTTTTTTAGGGGTCTATCCCAAAGTTAAAAAAAGGATACTCTGACTTGGGCCCGCTATAGCAAGAGGCCCAATACCCAAGCACCTGAGGCAGGCCCACTGCTCATCGTGGCGGCGGTAGGAGGAATCCAGTCAATCGTCGCGGCTTGGGCTCGAACCCGACGAGAAACCCTTGCTGCCGGGACGGGAATCGACGCCCAGCTCCATAGCGACGGACGGCGCCACGAGGGCTAGGAGGAGGACGACGATGGGTCCAGGTCACGCGCATCGTCTTCATCGACGCACTGTTTATGTGCTTCTCATGGAGCATGTTTTTTTTCGAGAAGCACTATTTCTATGCTTCTCATGGAAGCATATTTTTTTCTTTTCCGAGAAGCAGAGCTGATCTTCATAATTATGTTTGTGCTCAAACATAGGGAATACCTGGCAAAAACAGAAAAGCCGAAAAAGTCCATCTAAATCCAAATACATGCATAGATTTTTTCTTCAGAAGAAGCGTTCTGCACGTGACACGTGACAGCGGCTGGACACATCACTTTGCATGCTAGCATGCCAAGAAATTGGGGAGCTCCTATTTGACGCGCGCAGGCGTCAAACAGCTGAGCCTTCGCTGAAGGATGGTGGTAATGGGCCGGCCCATACGCATAAGCTCATCACAGCTAGTATGTTTTCCCTTTTTTTCTGCGTTTTATTGGAACTTCCTGGGTATTCTTTATGGTGATAAAATAAAGTATAAATTCATATTTTAAAAATATACTGTATTTTAAACACTAAAGAAATATGAATATATACGCTGAATTGTTTTTAATACACATTGAACATTTTGGAAAATACGTTAACCAAATATTGGAAACACATTGAACATTTTGTTGATATACATTGAACAAATTTCGGATGCACATTGAACGTTTTGCAAAAATATGTTGAACAGAGCAAATTTTGGAACACACATTAATTTTTTTTGTAGATATACGTTGAACAAATGTCGGATACACATTGAACATTTTGCAAAGATATGTTGAACAAATTCTTAAATATACGCTGAAATTTTTGTTAATGCATGGTGAACTTTGTATATAAATACAAAATGAACTTTCTATAATACACAAAAAATTGAAGAAAAAGGAAAAAAGAGAAAAGGAAAAAAAGGAAAAGAAAAGAAATAGAAACTGAAACAGAAAAAACAAAAAGAAAAAAAAAGAAAAAAAGAAGAAGCAGCAGCCTTGCGACATGGGCCGGCCCAAGCTGGGGCGGCGGGAAGATGTGAGCTTCAGCAAAGCTGGGGGGCAACTAGTTAACGAGCGCTCCTTCGAAAGCCTCGCAACAATCAACGTCACTTGGCGCGCTCTCAGTTATTCGCCACGTGTCGCGCTCTGAATGCTCCCTCCAGATTTTGTTTTTTTTTTATTTTTCCGCACGCGTTTTTGGCTTTTAAAACAGTTTTTTTTTACGTTTTGGTTTTTCCTCGGTCTTACTTAGCTTTTCGACAAAAAAAATTCGAAAAGAAAATTTACGCGGAAAAATGCGTTTTCTTTTTTTTCTTGAAAAGTTACAATTTTTCTTCCGTGAGAGGTATGTTGTGCTTTAGCGAGAGTCACGGCCGTGCCTTTCAGAAACAAAAAAAAAATGTGTTTTTTGTTTTTTTTCTTTCGCGAGAGTCACGGTTTTCTTCCGCGAGAGGCATGATTGTGCTTTCAGGAGAGTTACGCCCGTGCCTCTCGAAAAGGGAAAAAGAAAATGCGTTTTCTGTTTTTTTCTTTCGCGAGAGTGACGGTTTTGCTTCCGTGAGAGGCACGGTTGTGCTTTCGCGAGAGTCATGGCCGTGCCTCTCGGAAAGGGAAAATAATACGCGTTTTCTGTTTTTTTCTTTTGCGAGAGTCACGGTTTTGCTTTCGTCAGAGGCACGGTTGTGTTTTCGCGAGAGTCACGGGGGTGCCTCTTTCGGGAAGGGGAAAAAACGCGTTTTCTGTTTTTTTTCCCTTCCACGAGAGTCACGGTTTTGCTTCCATGAGAGACACGTGTGTGATTTCGCGAGAGGTACGGGCGTGCCTCTTTCAGAAAGGAAAAAAAACTATGCTCCCGGTTTGATTTTTTCATCCAGCTTTTTTATAAAAAAAAGTTTGTCAAAACCTATCAACATGGGATCTAGTTTTGAAGATCTCGATGCGAGGAATCCAATGATGGAAACGGTTTGAGATTTGGACGCACGGTTTAAGAGATAAAACATTTTGAATAAACGGATCTACGAAAAAAGGGAAAACTCCCAGGTTGCAACAAGTGGCGCGCTGCATGTGCGCCACTTGTCGTGACCTGGGAAGGTGGAATGTTTTTTGCAACAAGTACTCTTTAATTAGTGATTTCGGAAGCTGAGTCGTTTTGAAGCCTATGCGCGTCAAATAGGGATTTGCGAAGAAATTGACCATTGAGGAGCCAACCATTCTCTATTTGGGCCGCAACGGCCTACCGGACCCGTACGTGACGGACTTCGGCCCGCTACAGCCAGAAGCAGCGTAGCAGCCTAGGCCTAGCAGGCAGTAGGAGTCCGGTCAATCGTCGTGGCTTGGGCTCGAACCCGACGAGAAACCCTCGCCGCCGGGACGGGGATCGACGCCCAGCTCCATCGCGGCGGACGGCGCCACGAGGGCTAGGAGGAGGAGGACGACGAGGTCCAGGTCACGCGCAGCGTCTTCGCCGGCGACGCGTGTGCGGCGGAGCGGGGGAGGCGCCGGCCGGCTGCCGAGCACTCGGGTATGAGCTACAACAACTACCTACTGCTACTAGTATGTCAGAGCTGAAGTATCTTCAGTCCCGCATCCCCTACGCACTTTTGGGGGCAAGCCTGGTCTTATAGGTCCCGGCGTTAATTAGCAGGGTTAGCCACAAGCGAAGGTAGCAGCAAGCAAGCTAGAGACGGTAACACTATTGATCTCTCATGTGCATCTATAATAGATTTCTCAGCACAGCCTGTTCATTTTTAAGCATCATAAGTATTTAGTAATGTACTAGCTTGTTTCGGTATCCTATTGATTTGTATGCTGTAGATCTCAAATGGATGTTATTACGAATTCTGCAGCTGATTTTCATATTACTATTCAGCCCACACCCCACAATGGCACTGCTTCTTAATCCAAATCCATGACAACAAACCTCTGAAAACCATCACATCTATCAAATCAGTATGTGAACATAGCATGTTTTGCACCAGCATGTTATTAGAGATAACATTGATGATCTGGTTGCTTTGATCATCCCTACAACCACTGCAATCAGCAGCATCACACATCTTGTTAGAAGTTTTGGAATCATGCCATGCATAAGTAGCCAATGTGTGTGGGCCTGCTAATGCGCCGCATGCAACGGGTTTAGCTAGAGACATTTGGTCGTTTGAGTCACTTAAGTTTGTATATGTGTGAACGGTGTTCTTCAATGGCAGTATCTGAATAGTGAGTCGTTTTGTGTATTGCGCTGTGCATGCTTTGTAGCTAAAGAAATGTCCAATTCCTAGATCAGATTTAATTTGTGTGTGAATATTAAGAGGATTCTCTTGTGATGGGTTTACTTCTGTAAACTGTTTGCACTCCGGGCTCATTAAAATGACCACTCTCTGTTCTTGAATGAAAGATTCCAAGTTGGGGCGGAGTAAATACTTGTCTTCTACTTGTGCTCTTCTTCAACAAATGTGTTCTTGATCTTTTATAGATTTATTTTGGCAGCAGCGGCCATGGACGATGTAGTGGGCTCCTTAGACAAGAAGTGGAGGCAGGACGAGCTGGAATCGCAAGAGCCCCCGATGAGCAGAGATGGAGGCAGCGGCGACGATAATGCGAACCCCGACCTCATCAGCCGCCTTCCTGAAGAGATCCTCGGCAGCATCCTCTCCCTCCTCCCTACCACCAAGGGCGCCGCGCAGACATCTGTTCTATCTTCCCGGTGGCGCCACCTTTGGTGCACTGCCCCGCTCAACCTTGTCATCGACCAAGGCCCCATCAGCCAGGAGAGCAAGCGCATCACCATCGTCTCCAAGATCCTTGCCGCGCACTCTGGTCCTGCCCGCCGTCTCTTCTTCAACCAACCCGGTGGCATCTGCCTCCGCCGTGAGTTCTATGCCAAGTTTGACAGCTGGTTCCGGTCCCCTTCCCTCAATGGCCTTGAGGAGCTCTACTTGTATGGAGGTGACATGTTGCCGTGCCTGCTGCCATCGTCCGCACTCCGCTTCGCACCAACGCTGTGCATTGCCAGCATCGGCCACTGCGATTTTGCCTTGATTAATGATGCCCTTGCGCTTAGCTTCCCTTGGCTGAAGCAGCTCAAGCTCTATCATGTCTCCATCTCGGAGGTGACTCTCCACCATCTGCTTGTCGGCTGCACTATGATACAGAGCCTTGATCTTCGATGGATCCGTGGGCCCAGCAGCATCCGGATCATCTCGCCGACTGTTCGAAGTATTGGCATATCTGTTTGTGACTACTACGATGAAAAGCTTGTGTTCCCGGAACTTGTTATTGAGGATGCACCATGCCTTGAAAGATTGATCCCACATGGTTTAAGGGATGGTCCAAGGACAATCAGGGTCATCGCGGCGCCAAAACTGGCAGTGTTGGGCTACCTGTCTAGGCTAATCTCCGAACTTGTTATTGGAACCATAAGTGTTAAGGTAGACCAAGTCTTGTTCTTCTAGAAACTTGCATGATGAATTTCTCCATTTCCTATTTGCATCGCAGTCTTTGTTTTCTTCATGTGTCATGTGTATCTTTTTTTTCCAGGAAATGATCCCTATCATGTTCACCACGACGGTACGCACAGTAAAGGTCTTGGTTCTACAATCTGTCGGCCCTAATCTGGATGCAATTGTCTCATTCCTTAGATGCTTTCCCTGCATGGAGAAGCTGTACATTCAGGTGAAAAATCTTTCTTGTTAAATGTTAGCCATTCCAGCAGAAAGTGTAAAATTACATGGATTTAATCCGAGTTTCAACTTTCATCAGTCATACATCTCTTTAGATACCTAGCTTGGGCATATAGTACATTTCCGGTGAAGGATCTTATTATCAATTTCCCCAAATTTTACTATGACAAATCTAGTGGTCAAAACTGCCTAGACTAGAGATGACTTTGAAAAACAATACTGTTTCTACTGCTATCAAGTACTCCCTCCGTTTCTAAATATAAGTCTCTGTAGAGATTTCACTATGGACCACATAGGGATGTATCTAGATGCATTTTAGAGTATAGATTCACTCATTTTGCTCCGTATGTGGTCCAGAGTGGAATCTCTCCAAAGACTTATATTTAGGAACGGAGGGAGTAGTAAGTAACTAAACTTAAATTTCCTTTTTGCAGTCACGTCCTAGAAAGGACATGACAAATGTGCAGCAATATGACACACTTGTTGATCCTATCGAATGCCTTGACCTCCATCTCAGAGCAATCGTAGTGAACATGTATCAAGGCTTGGGGCCAGATGTTAACTTTGCAAAGTTCTTTGTTCTGAATGCAAAGGTGCTCAAGGTAATGAAATTTGGTGTCTATGGTAGTAACTGCAATGAGCAATGGATGGCTGATCAGCACAGAGAGCTACAGCTGGATAGCAGGGCTTCTGGAGATGCTTGGTTTGATTTTGTGAGATATAATGGTGAGTGCACGTTTTCCAATATGAAGCACATGCATGATATGTGGATAGATGATCCCTTTGATAGCTCACTGTGTAAATGTTGTTCACCGGTTTGATGCCCTTCGAAGAAATGCCTGTTTATCTTGTCATCTCTTTGGTTCCAGACATTCTGATGTGTTTTATGTAATGAGCTTTTGCTTAGACAACTTCTACTACCTTTTCTGGCATGTGCTAGTTGAAAACTGAAATAGCAGCTCCCCATTGCAAGTTGCAACGTTTTGTCTGCATATTAGTTTGGAAGTGCATATGAAATAGCTATGTATTGGTTTGCTCAAGTGTTGGGGGGAAGTCTGGGAATTACTAGACATTTCAATGTGGAATGTAGTGTTTTCGTTTGCTTAAGTGTTGGGCAAGATCTGGGATTTTATGGTGTGTGAAAGTGTATGTAAAACAGCTACGTATGTTTTCTTTTGCCTAAGTGCTGGAGAAAATCTTGGAATGATTACCTTGTCCTGTATCTAAAACAGCCGAAGTGGTTTGATCCTGTGTAGTATCTTTTCATTATGACAGTTCAACGAGTTGTCCTTTTTATATAATTGTGATGACACACTTTGCTAATTATTACCTTGGCATTTTGCCAAAGTTGTCTCTTATATATACTCTGTTAGGTTGAAAGGCTGCTAAAATACAATTGCATCTAAAGGCAGTGGCGAGTCTAGTAGGTGGGCTTCATCAGGCTTAAGCCTATCCTCCACAAACACATTTCAGCTAACCATACCACTTAAAAATTATATTTATGTGATTTACATGCAAGAATCACAATGCAATTGCTAATTAGGCTTAGAACTTGATGTTTGAGCCTATCCTTCATTTTCATGCTAGATTCGCCACTGTCTAAAGGCAAGGTAAGCATGCATGCATGATTTCTGTCTGCGATCTGACCCGGCACATGTTTAAATTTTGAGGCGCCGCTCTGGCCACTAATTCAAATCCTACCTTTGCCTGTCCCCCATAGTGTTTCCGACGCGCAATTGTGTACCTGGCCTCTCTTCTTCACCCGGACGTGCAATTCTGTACCTGAGAAGTACACAGAGAGTGAAGAAGAGACAAGTACACAGTTGCACAAGCTGGGAACACTTGGAGGTACACAGTTGAACTTCTCCTCGCAAAAAATAAAAATAATTTTTTTTAAATGAACATTTGGGAGGAACACAATTGTGCAATTGTGAGTCACACTTTACCTCTTCTGCGGTGAGCTCTTTGCCTCTTGAAGAGAGACCGATAGGATAGGAGATAATGGCGTGCCGAGAAGATATAGGGGCCGCATACTGGCAGATCGAGGAAGTTTTTTTTTAAAACATAGGAAGTCTTTTTTTAACAACAATTGAGGATGGCGACTAAACTTGTTGCTTGGTGGTTTGTTTTCTCCCGAGGGTCTTTATGGTCAATGTGCGCGAATATTGTTTTAGACGCGTGGAGGGATTTCCGTGGCAATTTCCGTGGAGTGATTGACAAAAAACTACCTCTTTAGGGGTTCGTGTCCCACAGAACTACCACTTTTTTAAAAGTGGCCAAAAACTATCAAAAAAACGTAAAAACATGACTAAAAACTTAATGATCGTTTTGACCGTTTTAACAGCGATTCTGACGATAGTGGCCCACTTGCCAGGCGGGCGGCCCGCCTAACGGCTAACGGCGCGCGCGCGGGGCCGTTAGAGCCGCTCGTCGGCCGCACCTGGTCGGACCAGGTCAGACCTGGCCGGCCGGTTCCCCATTCCCCACCAGCTCTCTCACTCTCCCCCGAGCTCCTCCCTTGCCCTAGCCGTCGCCAGCCATGGCGGCTGTGGATGCAAACTCCGGCGGCGATTCAGGCATACCTCCGGGCAGCAGCGTGGCGCAGCAGCCTTCTCAATCCGAATATAATCCTTCCGCTGGCGGCACGCAGCAGAGGTTGGATTGGTCGGCGCCGGCGTGACCACCGTCGACGACAAGAAGCAGAGCTCAAGGTCGGCGGAAGCTTCCTCGTTCTGCGGGCGGCGGCAGGTACGGCATAGTTTTTTGCATGGTTGTGAGATTCAGAGATTCAGAGATTCAGTAAATTAGGCTAGTTTTTTGCATGGTTAGATTCAGTTATGGTGACCTTGCAAATTGTTAGTATTGTGCATACTTTGTTGTGTAAGAAACTGAAAAAAGCAGTTTGACAGAAACTCAATATTGTGCCTAGTTAGGTTCAGTTATCCTGTTTTCAGTTAATAAAGGTATTTTATTTTATAATTTTCAGAATTGATGACCCAAAGTGGTCAATTTGGTTCCATTTCAATGCCAGAGAATCTGTGGTTCGAAATTTATACCAGTCAGACATATCATATTTGACAATGCTTTCTCTTATTGGGAGTGAGGGCTTTGTGGCTGATGATTATATGTACTATGTATTTGATGAGGAGAAAGGATTAGAAGGTTTAGATAAAATATGCTGTGAAGATGATGTGCAACAGATGTTGGCACACTCTCATAATGAAAAGTTTCTGAACATAAGAGTAGTGGGAGCTCTTGAGGAATGTAACGCAGATGAAAATCATGAAAACAGAGATAGTTATTTTGCTGAACGTTGCATTAACACTCAACAAAGTTGCACTAAGTTGGTGGATATAAGCATGGACAGAAAGAAAGAGCTGAAGAAAAGCATGGTGCAGAGAGAGGCTGACCTTAACCATTTTGAAGGTGATACTGATGTGTCTGAATTTGTTTCTGATGATGAAGCTGCAAATTCAGGTTCAGATGGGAACCAGGCCCGTCGATGGAGGGGGCCAAGGTGGGCGACTGCCCAGGGCCCCCCAAAATTTGGGGCCCCCAAATTACTGGGTATTAGTAGTGTGTGTACCAATATAATCACACTTTGCCATTTAATCCAGCGGCAAGGCCTAAGCAAAGTACGCAGCAACAAAAAGCCAGCCCGCAAGGCCTTCTTAAGTGTTCCCATCGATCGCTAACACGCCGCCGGTTCGCCTGCTTCCGCCAAACGAGCAGATGCCGTCTCCTGCCTTCGGCCAATCGCCCACCTGTTGCTTTCGCGGTTCCGCCAATCGCCCAAGGTGCCGTCCGCTGCTCGCTGGGCGTCGTCAGCTGACCGCTGCTGCCTTCGCGTCTGCTGTTCCGCCATCGGCTATAACCCAGGTCTCCATCTACTAGGTATACAATTTAATTTTATCATCCCTGTACTTGGTAGATTTCTAATTTTGATCTCCCTGACCTAGGTTAGGAGCAGGCCCTAGTTAGGAGCAGCCGAGTAGGATGATATTATCATCATGTGTCCATGGGCTGGGCATTGATAAATGACAATGAATTTATTTGTCAACAGTGCTAGGTTAGGAGTAAGATATAACAGACTGAAATTGTGTATAATAAACTGAGAGTACGCCTCAGTTATATTAGTTCTCATGTTATATGACTGTTTTTAAAATTTTGGGCCCAATTTTGATTCTCATCCGGGGCCCCGAATTTCTGGAGACGGCCCTGATGGGAACAATATGGATTTTCAGTCAGAGTATTCCTCTGAAGATGAAGCTGCAAAACAAGATACAACAGTGGTACAGAAACTGAAGGTAGTGAGAAAACCTGGTCCAACTAGTAGATCTCACCATGAGGTTGAGAAAATGGAGAAAGCAGATTGGTTCCCTGAAGCAGATGAAAAATGTTTCCCTGGTGATTATGGCATCAGTGATGAAGAAGATGAGCCTGAAGGATCCTATAAACTACCAAGTGGTAGGAAGAGAAGGAATAAGAAGTTGAAAGACAGGGTATGGTATGATCACAAACTTCAAGGACCAGTAGAACAGTTACAGAAGGGCTTGTGCTTCACCACCTGTGTATGAGTTCAGAGATGCACTTAGGGATTTTCACATTAGGACTTTGAGAAATTTTCAATACCACAGAAATGCCCCAGATAGGATTATCGTTTGGTGCTCAGAGAGAGCCACCCAGGGATGTGATTTTTATATATGTGCCTCTAAGTTAGCTCATGAAAAAACATTGTGCATCAAGAAGTGTGATATGTTGCACACTTGTGGAGCATGTGCAGTCCACAAAGGTTACTACTAAGTGGATGTCAAAGTCAATAGAGGCAGCATTGAGAGAAGACATTAGATCTCCCGTGGATGCATTAATTAAGAAGACCAAGAGTAAGTTTTCAGTGGATGTATCAAGAAGTGTGGCATATAGGGCAAGGAGGAAGGCTGTTGATGTAGTTCAAGGTGACCACAGGCAACAGTACTTGAGGCTCAGGGATTATCTTCAAGCAGTTCTTGACACAAACTCAGGTAGCAGGTTTATAGTAACAACATTTGAAGATCCAGAGAACCCGGCACGTACTCCTAGATTCAAGTATATGTTCTATTGTTTAGCAGCTTCAAAGGAAGGTTTCCTTAATGGTTGCAGACCATTTATAGGTCTTGATGGATGCTTCATCAAGTTAACCACTGGGCAGCAAATTCTTGCAGCCACGAGGAAGGGATGGAAACAACAATATTTATCCTATAGCTTTTGGTGTGGTTGACAAGGAAGATGGTGAAAGTTGGAATTGGTTTTTAACTCAATTGAGATGTTGCATTGGCAGTGGCAACAAATTTGGAACATACACTATCATGTCTGACAGGCAAAAGGTTGGGAAGAATTTCATTGAGCAATTTATGTTATTACTTTTTTTAATTATTTCATTTTTTTCAATTGTATTAATAATTTGTGAATGTGCAGGGCTTGCTTAAGGCAATAAATGAGGCATTCCCTGATTCACCTCAAATGTATTGTCTTAGGCACATATATGCAAATTTTCAATCTGCTGGATTTAGAGGCCAGGAACTAAAGAAGTGTATTGTCAACGCTAGCTACTCCTACACTAAACATGGGCATGAACTAGGCATGGCAGAGCTGAAAGCACAGTCTGAGGAGTGAGGATGATTGGAAATGGCTCAAAAAAATTGAGGTCTCTACTTGGGCTAGGTTTGCCATGGATCATACTTGCAAAACAGATTTAGTTGTGAACAATCTAAGTGAAGTCTTCAACAAGATGATACTAGATGTTAGGGCCAAACCAATAAGGACAATGTCTGAAGGGATTAGGACCAAGCAAATGATCAAGAGGCAACAAACTAGGGAGAAGTTACAGATTAGCAGGTGGACAATCACACCAACCTACTCAGAGATTTTAGAAGAGAACAAGCAAGATGCCAAGTATTGTCAGGCTGACAGAGCTGGTCCAACAATTTGGCAAGTTACTAGCAAAGAAAAACAGTATTGTGTGGACATGGAAGGGTATACATGTGACTGCAAGAGATGGAACATGACTGGTGTACCTTGCAGTCATGGCATATCTGTACTGACAAAGCAAAAGCTGCATCCTGAGGACTATGTCAATGACTTTTTCAAGAAGCCACTTTATTTGGAAACATACAAAGAAATTATATACCTTGTTCCTGGTCCAGAATTCTGGCCTCACACAAGCACTCCAGACATTGAACCTCCTGTGTTCAAAGAAAAGGCAGGCAGAAAACAGACTGCAAGGAGGAAAGTGTTGGGGAACGTTGCAGAAAATTAAAATTTTTCCTACGGTTTCACCAAGATCCATCTATGAGTTCATCTAGCAACGAGTATTCAGATTGGTTAGCATCTACATACCACTTTGTAGATCGCAACGGAAGCGTCGGAGTGAGCGTGGATGAGGTAGTCGTGCTTGCCGCGATCCAATTCACCGATGATCTAGTGCCGAGCGGACGGCACCTCCGCGTTCAACACACGTCACGGTTAGCGTAACGTCTCCTTCTTCTTGATCCAGCAAGGTGAAGGAGAGGTTGAGGAAGATGGCTCCAGCAGCGGCCAGGCGTGGTGATGGTGGAACTTGCGATACTCGGCGAGGGCTTCGCGTGCACTACGGAGGAGGAGGATGTGTTGGAGAGGGAGAGGAGGCGTCCAGGCAAGGTGCTGCTGCCCCTCCCTCCCCCTTTATATAGGTGCTAAGGAGGGGGAGGGCGCAGCCTTGCCCCCTCCTCCAAGGGAGGGGTGCGGCCAAGAGGGGGGGAGGTGTCCACCCTCCCCAAGGCACCTAGGAGGTGCCTTCCCCCTCATGGACTCTTCCCTCCTTAAACCCTAGGCGCATGGGCCCCTTGGGGCTGGTTCCCCTTGGCCCATGTGGGCCTAGGCGCACCACCTAGGGCCCATGTGGCCCCACAGGGCTGGTGGCCCCACTTGGTGGACCCCAGGACCCCTCCGGTGGTCCCAGACAATACCGATATCACCGAAACTTGTCCCGATGGCGAAACAGCACTTCCTATATATAATTCTTTACCTCCGGACCATTCCGAGCTCCTCGTGACGTCCGGGATCTCATCCGGGACTCCGAACAACATTCGGGTTACTGCACATACATATTCCTATAACCCTAAGCGTTCACGAACCTTAAGTGTGTAGACCCTACGGGTTCGGGAGACAAGCGAACATGACCGAGGCGGCTCTCGGGCAATAACCAACAGCGGGATCTGGATACCCATGTTGGCTCCCACATGTTCCACGATGATCTCATCGGATGAACCCACGATGTCAAGGATTCAATTAATCCCATATACGATTCCCTTTGTCAATCGGTATTTTACTTGCCGAGATTCGATCGTCGGTATACCAATACCTCGTTCAATCTCGTTACTGCAAGTCACTTTTCTCGTTACCGTAATGCATGATCCCGTGATCAAACACTTGATCACATTGAGCTCATTGTGATGATGCATTACCGAGAGGGCCCGGTGATACCTCCCGTCAAGCGGAGTGACAAATCCAGTCTCGATCCATGTCAACCCAATGACACTTTCGAGAGATACCGTAGCATACCTTTATAGTCACCCGATTACGTTGTGACGTTTGGCATACCAAAGCACTCCTACGGTATCCGGAGTTACACGATCTCATGGTCTAAGGAAAGGATACTTGACATTGGATAACTCTAGCAAAGCGAACTATGCGATCTTATGCTATGTTTAGGATTGGGTCTTGTCCATCACATCATTCTCCTAATGATGTGATCCCGTTATCGATGACATCCAATGTCCATAGTCGAAACCATGACTATCTGTCGATCAACGAGCTAGTCAACTAGAGGCTTACTAGGGACATGTTGTTATGCATTATTCACACATGTATTACGATTTCCGGTTAACACAATTATAGCACGAATAAAGACAATTATCATGAATAAGGAAATACAATAATAATGCTTTTATTATTGCCTCTAGGGCATATTTCCAACAGTCTCCCACTTGCACTAGAGTCAATAATCTAGTTACATTGTGATGAATCGAACACCCATAGAGTTCTGGTGCTGATCATGTTTTGCCTTAGGGAGAGGTTTAGTCAGCGGATCTGCGACATTCAGATCCGTGTGCACTTTACAAATTTCTATGTCTCCATCTTGAACATTTTCACGAATGGAGTTGAAGCGACGCTTGATGTGCCTAGTTTTCTTGTGAAACCTGGGCTCCTTTGCAAGTGCAATAGCTCCAGTGTTGTCACAGAAGAGCTTGATTGGCCCCGTCGCATTGGGTATGACTCAGAGGTCGGTGATGAACTCCTTCACCCAAATTGCTTCATGTGCTGCCTCCGAGGCTGCCATGTACTCCGCTTCACATGTAGATCCCGCCACGACGCTTTGCTTGCAACTGCACCAGCTTACTGCCCCACCATTCAAAATATACACGTATCCGGTTTGTGACTTAGAGTCATCCGGATCTGTGTCGAAGCTAAGCGTCGACGTAACCTTTTCTGACGAGCTCTTCGTCACCTCCATAAACGAGAAACATTTCCTTAGTCCTTTTCGGTACTTCAGGATATTCTTGACCGCTGTCCGGTGTTCCTTGCCGGGATTACTTTGGTACCTTCCTACCAAACTTACGGCAAGGTTTACATCAGTGCAGTACACAGCATGGCATACATAATAGAACCTATGGCTGAGGCATAGGGGATGACACTCATCTCTTCTATATCTTCTGCCGTGGTGGGACATTGAGCTGAGCTCAATTTCACACCTTGTAACACAGGTAAGAACCCCTTCTTAGATTGATCCATATTGAACTTCTTCAATATCTTATCAAGGTATGTGCTTTGTGAAAGACCTATGAGGCGTCTCGATCTATCTCTATAGATCTTGATGCCTAATATATAAGCAGCTTCTCCAAGGTCCTTCATTGAAAAACTTTTATTCAAATAGGCCTTAATGCTGTCCAAGAGTTCTATATCATTTCCCATCAAAAGTATGTCGTCTACATATAATATGAGAAATGCTACTGAGCTCCCACTCACTTTCTTGTAAACACAGGCTTCTCCATAAGTCATGTAAACTAAACGCTTTGATCATCTCATCAAAGCGAATGTTCCAACTCCGAGATGCTTGCACCAGCCCATAAATCGAAAGCGTTGGAGCTTGAACACCTTGTCGACATTCTTAGGATCGACAAAACCTTCCGGCTGCATCATATACAATTCTTCCTTAAGGAAACCATTAAGGAATGCCGTTTTGACGTCCATTTGCCATATCTCATAATCATAGTATGCGGCAATTGCTAACATGATTCGGACGGACTTCAGCTTCGCTACCGTGAGAAAGTCTCATCGTAGTCAACCCCTTGAACTTGTCGATAACCCTTAGCGACAAGCCGAGCTTTATAGATGGTCACATTACCATCCGCGTCTGTCTTCTTCTTAAAGATCCATTTATTTTCTATGGCTCGCCGTTCAACGGGCAAGTCAGTCAAAGTCCATACTTCATTTTCATACATGGATCCTATCTCGGATTTCATGGCTTCCAGCCATTTGTCGGAATCCGGGCCCGCCATTGCTTCCTCATAGTTCGAAGGTTCACCGTTGTCTAACAACATGATTTCCAAGACAGGGTTCCCGTACCACTGCAGTGCGGGCGTGTCCTTGTGGACCTTCGAATTTCAGTAGGAGCTTGATCAGTATCTTGATCATAATCATTAATTTCCTCTCTAGTTGGTGCAGGCACCTCGGGAACGATTTCTTGAGTTTCGCCATTTTCCGGTTCAAGAGGTAACACTTCATCAAGTTCTACTTTCCTCCCACTTACTTCTTTCGAGAAACTGTTTCTCCGGAAAGAATCCATTCTTAACAACAAAGATCTTGCCTTCGGATCTGAGGTAGAAGGTATACCAACAGTTTCTTTCGGGTATCCTATGAAGACGCATTTTTCCGACTTGGGTTCGAGCTTCTCGGGTTGAAGTTTCTTGACATAAGCATCGCATCCCCAAACTTTTAGAAGCGACAGCTTAGGTTTCTTCCCAAACCATAATTCATACGGTGTCGTCTCAACGGATTTCGGCGAGCCCTATTTAAAGTGAATGCGGCGATATCTAAAGCATAGCCCCAAAAGATAGCGGTAAATCGGTAAGAGACATCATAGATCGCACCATATCTAATAGAGTGCGATTACGACGTTCGGACACACCATTACGCTGAGGTGTTCCAGGCGGCGTGAGTTGTGAAACTATTCCACATTTTCTTAAGTGTGTGCCAAATTCGTGACTCAAGTATTCTCCTCCACGATCTGATCGTAGAAACTTGATCTTTCTATCACGTTGATTTTCAACCTCACTCTGAAATTCCTTGAACTTTTCAAAGGTCTCGGACTTGTGTTTCATTAAGTAGACATACCCATATCTACTCAAGTCATCAGTGAGGGTGAGAACATAACTTGATAGCCACCATGAGCCTCAACACTCATTGGACCGCACACATCGGTATGTATGATTTCCAATAAGTTGGTTGCTCGCTCCATTGTTCCTGAGAATGGAGTCTTGGTCATTTTACCCATGAGGCATGGTTACTTGCGTGTCAAATGATTCATAATCAAGAGACTCTAAAAGTCCATCTGCATGGAGCTTCTTCATGCGTTTGACACCTATGTGACCAAAGGCGGCGATTGCCACAAATATGTGAGACTATTGTTATCAACTCTAACTCTTTTGGTATTCACACTATGAATATGTGTATCATCACGTCTGAGATTCATTAAGAATAAACCATTAACCATCGGAGCATGACCATAAAACATATCTCTCATATAAATAGAACAACCATTATTCTCGGATTTAAATGAGTAGCCATCTCGAATTAAACGAGATCCCGATACAATGTTCATGCTCAAACTTGGCACTAAATAACAATTATTGAGGTTTAAAACTAATCCCGTAGGTAAATGCAGAGGCAGTGTGCCGACGGCGATCACATCGACCTTGGAACCATTCCCGACACGCGCATCGTCACCTCGTCCTTCGCCGGTCTCCGTTTATTCCATGACTCCTGCTTTGAGTTACAAATATGAGCAACTGCACGGTATCAAATACCCAAGAGCTACTACGAGTCTTGGTAAGGTACACATCAATTACATGTATATCACATATACCTTTGGTTTTGCCGGCCTTCTTGTCCGCTAAGTATTTGGGGCGATTCCGCTTCCAAGGACCACTTCCCTTGCAATAAAAGCACTCGATTTCGGGCTTGGGTCCATTCTTTGGCTTCTTCCGGAAACTTGTTTGCGGGCGGCAACTTCCTTGCCGTCCTTCTTGAAGTTCTTTTACCCTTGCCCTTCTTGAACTTAGTGGTTTTATTCACCATCAACACTTGATGCTCCTTCTTGATTTCTACCTCTGCTGATTTCAGCATAGCATATACTTCGTGAATGGTCTTTACCATCCCACGCATATTGTAGTTCATCACAAAGCTCTTGTAGCTAGGTGGAAGCGGCGGAGGATTACATCAATGACCGCTTCATCCGGGAGATTAACTTCCGATTGAGTCAAGCGGTTGTGCAACCCGGACATTTTGAGTATGTGTTCCTTGTGAGCCATTTTCCTCCATCTTACACTAAAGAATTTATCGGAGACTTCATATCTCTCGACCGGGCATGAGCTTGGAAAACCATTTTCAGCTCTTGAACATCTCATATGCTCCATGTCTCTCAAAACGCTTTTGGAGTCCGGCTCTAAGCTGTAAAGCATGCCGCCTTGAGCGAGGGAGTAATCATCGCAGCGTGATCGCCAAGCGTTCATAACGTCTTGTTCTGCGGGGAGAATAGGTGCGTCACCCAGCGGTGCTCTTAGGACATAATCTTTCTTGGCAGCTATGAGGATAATCCTCGGGTTAGGACCCAGTCCGTATAGTTGCTACCATCGTCTTTCGACTTGGTTTTCTCTAGGCAACGTTGAAGTTGAGGACTACGTTGGCCATTTGATCTACAAGACATATTGTAAATATTTAGACTAAGTTCATGATAATAAAGTTCATTTAATCAAATTTAATGAACTCCCACTTAGATAGACATCCCTCTACTAGTCATCTAAGTATTACATGATCCGAGTCAACTAGGCCGTGTCCGATCATCACGTGAGACGGACTAGTCAACATCGGTGAACATCTTCATGTTGATCGTATCTTCTATACGACTCATGCTCGACCTTTCGGTCTTACGTGTTCGAGGCCATGTCTGTACATGCTAGGCTCGTCAAGTCAACCTAAGTGTTTTGCGTGTGTAAATCTGTCTTACACCCGTTGTATGCGAACGTAAGGACCTATCACACCCGATCATCACGTGGTGCTTGAACGACGAACCTTAGCAGCGGTGCACGCAGTTAGGGTGAACACTTCTTGAAATTATTATGAGGGATCATCTTATTTACTACCGTCGTTCTAAGTAAACAAGATGCATAAAACATAATAAACATCACATGCAATTATATAAAGTAGTGACATGATATGGCCAATATCATATAGCTCCTTTGATCTTCATCTTGAGGCTCCATGATCATCTTGTCACCGGCATGACACCATGATCTCCATCATCATGATCTCCATCATCGTGTCTTCATGAAGTTGTCACGCCAACGACTACTTCTACTTCTATGACTAACGTGTTTAGCAATAAAGTAAAGTAGTTTACATGGCGTTCTTCAATGACACGCAGGTCATACAAAAAATAAAGACAACTCCTATGGCTCCTGCGGTTGTCATACTCATCGACATGCAAGTCGTGATTCCTATTACAATAGCATGAACATCTCATACATCACATATAGATCATTCATCATTCATCACAACTTACGGCCATATCATATCACAAAGCACTTGCTGCAAAAACAAGTTAGGCGTCCTCTAATTGTTGTTGCAAATTTTACGTGGCTGAATTAGGGTTCTAGCAAGAACGTTTTCTTACCTACGTTCAAACCACAACGTGATTTGTCAATCTCTATTTACCCTTCATAAGGACCCTGTTCATCGAATCCGATCCAACTAAAGTAGGAGAGACAGACACCGCCGACCACCTTATGCATCTAGTGCATGTTAGTCGGTGGAACCGGTCTCACGTAAGCGTCACGTGTAAGGTTGGTCCGGCCGCTTCATCCCACAATACCGCTGAATCAAGATTGACTAGTAACGGCAAGAAGAATTGACAACATCTACGCCCACAACAAATTGTGTTCTACTCGCAAGAAGAAGAACTACGCATAGACCTAGCTCATGATGCCTTTGTTGGGGAACGCGTTGCGAGAAAATTAAAATTTTTCCTGCGGTTTCACCAAGATCCATCTATGAGTTCATCTAGCAACGAGTATTCAGATTGGTTAGCATCTACATACCACTTTGTAGATCGCAACGGAAGCGTCGGAGTGAGCGTGGATGAGGTAGTCGTACTTGCCGCGATCCAATTCACCGATGATCTAGTGCCGAGCGGACGGCACCTCCGCGTTCAACACACGTGCGGTTAGCGTAACGTCTCCTTCTTCTTGATCCAGCAAGGTGAAGGAGAGGTTGAGGAAGATGGCTCCAGCAGCAGCACGACGGGCGTGGTGATGGTGGAACTTGCGATACTCGGCAGGGCTTCGCCGTGCACTACGGAGGAGGAGGATGTGTTGGAGAGAGGGAGGCGCCAGGGCAAAGGTGCTGCTGCCCCCCTCCCCTCCCCCCTTTATATAGGTGCCAAGGAGGGGGGGAGGGCGCAGCCTTGCCCCCTCCTCCAAGGGAGGGGTGCGGCCAAGAGGGGGGGAGGTGTCCACCCTCCCCAAGGCACCTAGGAGGTGCCTTCCCCCTCATGGACTCTTCCCTCCTTAAACCCTAGGCGCATGGGCCCCTTGGGGCTGGTTCCCCTTGGCCCATGTGGGCCTAGGCGCACCACCTAGGGCCCATGTGGCCCCACAGGCTGGTGGCCCCACTTGGTGGACCCCAGGACCCCTCCCGGTGGTCCCGTACAATACCGATATCACCGAAACTTGTCCCGATGGTCAAAACAGCACTTCCTATATATAATTCTTTACCTCCGGACCATTCCGGAGCTCCTCGTGACGTCCAGGGATCTCATCCGGGACTCCGAACAACATTCGGGTTACTGCACATACATATTCCTATAACCCTAGCGTTCACAAGACCTTAAGTGTAGACCCTACGGGTTCGGGAGACAAGCGAACATGACTGAGACGGCTCTCGGGCAATAACCAACAGCGGGATCTGGATACCCATGTTGGCTCCCACATGTTCCACGATGATCTCATCGGATGAACCACGATGTCAAGGATTCAATTAATCCCATATACGATTCCCTTTGTCAATCGGTATTTTACTTGCCGAGATTCGATCGTCGGTATACCAATACCTCGTTCAATCTCGTTACCGGCAAGTCACTTTTCTCGTTACCGTAATGCATGATCCCGTGATCAAACACTTCGATCACATTGAGCTCATTGTGATGATGCATTACCGAGAGGGCCCGGTGATACCTCCCCGTCAAGCGGAGTGACAAATCCGATCTCGATCCATGTCAACCCAACAGACACTTTCGGAGATACCCGTAGCATACCTTTATAGTCACCCGATTCGTTGTGACGTTTGGCATACCCAAAGCACTCCTACGGTGTCCGGGAGTTACACGATCTCATGGTCTAAGGAAAGGATACTTGACATTGGATAACTCTAGCAAACGAACTATGCGATCTTATGCTATGTTTAGGATTGGGTCTTGTCCATCACATCATTCTCCTAATGATGTGATCCCGTTATCGATGACATCCAATGTCCATAGTCGAGGAAACCATGACTATCTGTCGATCAACGAGCTAGTCAACTAGAGGCTTACTAGGGACATGTTGTTGTCTGTTATTCACACATGTATTACGATTTCCGGTTAACACAATTATAGCACGAATAAAGACAATTATCATGAATAAGGAAATACAATAATAATGCTTTTATTATTGCCTCTAGGGCATATTTCCAACAGAAAGGAGAGTTTGAAGTTCCTGCCCCAAGAGACACCAGTAGGATGGGAACAATTACCTGTGGAAATTGTGGGTTGGAAGGACACAAGTATACAAGTTGCAATAAGACTCTTAGGCCTAAACTGCAAATGAGGAAAAACAAACACCAGGTAATTATCAAGCATCAGAGCAATGTTTCCTTTTACATAGTCTAATCTAAGTTAAGTTTGACCTTTAATGCAGGAAAATAGGACAGTCTATGCACCTGCTCCATCTGCTCCAGTACAAACTCCAAGAGCACCAATGCCTAGTGCAAGAGCACCATCTCCTGCTGCATCAGCACCAGCACCACATGCAAGAGCACCAGCTCCTGCTGCATCTGCACCAGCTCCTACTACAACAGCTAAAAGGGGTAGGCCTGCAGGTGAAGGGAGAGGCAAGGGATGCAATGCACCAAGATCTGTTGCTGCAACTTCAGATGTTTTGGCTGGTATCAAAAGGAAGAGGTTTGCAAGCAGCATATTGAGGGATTATTTCTATGCCAGTGGTAACTGACACTATAAAAAGGTAGAACTTCTCTCTTTGACCGAACCTGTTTCACTTTGTTTTGAACCTGTCTGTACTTTTCTGCATGAATATGTCTGAATTTGTGTGAACCTGACCGAACCTGACTGTACTTCTATCAAATTTGTGGTGTAACGTGGGCCTGATGGTGGGCTTCCGTGTTGGACCTAACTAACCCACCAAGCCTGCCACACTGTCTACATAAGAGAGGCCACCAGAAACCACTGGATCCCTGCGCCTCTTTCCCCTTGACCAAAACCTAGCCGCCACTGATGGATCCACACTTAGGAGAGGTAGTTGATGAACAAGACGAGGTTGCTAGGGCTGAAAGGAGGGCTGAAAGGAGGGCCAACCGTCGAGCACAAGCACAGGAGCGACGCTAGAGGATTGCTGCCATGATTATGGCAGAACGCAACCAGAATGACGTGAAGCAGTTCAAGGAGGTGTTCCCAGAAGGAACCAACATCACAGATGAACTAATCATCTGGTGGGCCAGAGATAGGGCATCTTTCCATCGATTCCAAGCAACAAGGAAGAGATGGACTCAGATCCTGGCTGCAGCAGAAGGAAGACAGGATTAGGATTAGTTCAACGTGGTAGTTTCTGACTAAATTCTGGTGTTTCTGAATCAGCTTGTCTTGTGCTCAATATTGCCCTGAATCTTGTTCTTAGTCTTGCTTTGAATCTTGTCTTGTTCTGAATTTTCTGAACTTTATGATTGCAGTGAAGGATGCAGTTCAGGAGATGCACCAACCGTGATGAAGACGATGCAATGTGGCTGCCTGAATCTATGTTAAAGACTATGCTTATTTTCTGAAATATGATAAAGACTATGCTTATTTTCTAAGAAATGTATCCATGGCACAGTATTTTTAAGTCTGAACTTATGCCTGAATCCATCTATCTACATTTATCTGAATGTTTCTATACTTGGGTTTGCTGAAATGTGATTTTTTGGTCACTCTAATTTTTGAAATACTTTGACCATCAACTACTCCACTGTTTGAGCACACAAGTTCCAAGTTGTTGGGTTTCAACAAAGACTTTAATTGCAACACAACTACCACCATTTCTCATCACTCAATCTACCACTTCCCTGTCACACTCCACCGCACTTCCTCCACTCCAACATTTAAGTAGCCCAACAACTCACTCTATCTTTGCTCACTCTACCTCTCTCGAAAGCCTCACTCCACCTACATCCATGGCTGGTTCTTCCTCTACGCCAGACCCATGGCTGAACCCCTTCCCCACGGTCAAGGGTTGGGTTGCCATGCTTTTTGGGTCGGCTCGCGGCGACGAAGACCTCTTCCTCGACTACATGAAGATTGCCATGAGATACAGCAGCGCACGAGGGCTCGTGGATGCATCAGAAGAGGTGAGGAAGAAGGCGACGACTGAGGAGAAGCAGCGCATGGACCAACGCTATGCAACCCCAGGTAAGGGTATCATGCCCATCGACATGTTGTTGTGGGCAATGAAGGAGGCGATTCGGCGATGTCAAGTGAGGGAACGGTGGGCAGCCCACCGCTATATCCCTCCAAAGACAAGCTACAACTCCAACTACTATGGGCAACGGCGACAAGGACTGCAGATCATCGCCCCACCGATCCTGGCGGCTCGCCGACGTCCTCCTCCCATCATCGTCATCGATGGAGACGAAGAGGAGGTGCCAGAGCTGCCACCTACCACTCAAGTCAAGCAAGAGGTGCGACGGTCAGGTCGCATAGTAGGGCAGGGGCCTAACAATCTGAAACTGTAAGTTTCAGATTCAGTTACAGCAGTTATCGCCAGATCTATGTTAGATTCAGTTCAGTCAGTTTATCAGGGTGTCTGCAATCTCAGTGAGATTCAGTTCTGTCAGTTTAAGTGTCTTTGAACAATTTCAGTGTCCATGTCCTATCTATGTAAGACTAAATGCTATCTATGGGAGACTAAATGTCTTCCAAACTTCTCTGAATTTGTCTGAACCTGTGATGAAGCAATTTATGAAGTAAACAGATCTCAGCAAGAACTTATGATACAACACACACAAATAAACTACATCAGACTTAGACAATTTAGTTCTTAACTTAACTTAGCACCAGTTCTCAGCATCAGGATAATATTTGGGCAGTACAGATCTGGGCAAACACCACCCCCACACCAACCAAAATGATCTGAACCCATTACAGTTCTTAGGTAGTTCAAAGGTAGTTCATAGGTAGATCAGAGCATATTTGCATCAGACTGATCATTCCTAGGCCAATTATATATATAGGCCTCATATATACTTACCATCCGTAGCTGCCACTTCACTCCTCCATCACAACTTCCTTTATCTTGTCCAGCTTTTCCTTGCACCCATGACCAACCTTAAGGAGCTCAAAGAATGACATTCTCCAGCTTCTTCTTCTCTTCTTTAAGGAGATCTTTCTCCACCTCTAGCTCCTTCATGGCCTTCCTTGTGTTTTGGATTATATCAGCTTGACTCTGAAGGATGCACCTTTGTTCTTTCTTGAGCTTAAGCTTCTCTATTTGAAGCTCAATCTTTGCCTGCTCCTCAAGTTGCTTCTTCTTCTCCTTCAGTTCATTGATTGCATGGCTTGTGCAATCCATGTCATGAGATTTGATTCCATCCTGATAATCAAACAACTTGGACACATCATCCACCGGTGGCTATCTTGATTGGCGGAGAATCAAGCTCCTTCTGCAGTTTTGCAACCTCTATCCCATGAGCCTCATTATCCTGGGCTCTACCAAGGTTCTGCTCATGATACATATCCCAGAGCTTGCTTAAGCACCTTTGCAGAATTACAGGCCAGGGGGCATCTACCCACTCCAGAACACCAGTTCACACCATCCACGAAAATCAATTTAAATTTACAGTGAACAAGCAAATTCAGAATAACAAATCATAAACAATAATGATATAAGCTACACTAGCTAGTTAGTTCTATACTAAAAATACAACACATCAATATGTTTCATATGTTTCCAGTGCTCTTTACTACAAGTACAAAGATTCGAGACATACCAATGTTTTCAGACTTAAGGAAACTTCAGAAAAACAACAACTAAACAAATTGTTTCCACTACATAGCAGAAATTCAAGCTACTCAAATCCACACCAACTTGGTCCATTACCTCGAGTAGCACATCCTATGAATCTCCTGCCAAAGGTCGGTGCCTTCAAATGCCACAAACTTGCCCGCCCTCTGCACATGCAGGATGCACCTTCCATCGATTCACCACAAGCCCACAGAAACTAGGGTCTATCACAGTGTCAGGAGTTTGCTGCAAAAGCAAAAGCATATCTATATCAAGAACAACTCACATATATCAACTTAAATGAAAAAATCTCAAATATCTTCAAGTTCTAACCCTAACCCTAACCCTATAATGTAATGCATAAGAGAGGGAGAGGATAGCACGAGCTGACTTACAAAGTACTCCATCCGCATGTCTTTGAACTTCGCTCATGTACTCGTCATCGCTGCTCGACGTCTCGTTGTTGTTCGCCACGACGGCATGGTCGCGGCGTCACGGAGCGCGAGAAGAAGAAAGCGAAGCGAGAGGATAGCAAAGAGGAGTGGAGTGAGCTCGGGGGAGAGTGAGAGAGCTGGTGGGGACGAGCGGCCCGGCCGGCCAGGTTATGACCTGGTCCAACCAGGTGCGACCGACGAGCGGCTCTAACGGCCCCACGCGCGCGCCGTTAGCCGTTAGGCGGGCCACCCGCCTGGCAAGTGGGCCACTATCGTCAGAATCGCTGTTAAAACGGTCAAAACGACCATTAAATCAACCTGGTAGTTTTTAGTCACGTTTTTACATTTTTTTGGTATTTTTTGGCCATTTTTAAAAAAATGGTAGTTCTGTGGGACACGAACCCCTAAAGTGATAGTTTTTTGTTAATCACTCATTTCCGTGTTGATGCTAGCATCCGTGCTTCATATCAACGACGACGCAATTGAAGTCGACATCGCAACCAAACTGGGGGAGCCATAAATCAAATTTCGGTAACTCACCGTCTCCACCGAAGAAGAGTTTCACCCATATAACACGGCGAAGATGAAAATGGGCCCATGGCTCGTGAGTTCCCACCCAGCCACTGGGAGCGAGCGACATGCTGCCTCAATGTTCGGTCATGAAGCTCCTATTCGGCGGCCTGCGTGATGGAAAGCCGCCAGCAAATGTGTAGGTGCACGCTCGCTCGTGTTTCTTGCCGGTGTCCGCCGGCCCATGCATGATAGCTAACACTACCACGGTGCGGTACGGATGCTTATTTTTTTCTTCTATTGGTTTTTTTATTTCCGTTGTTTTCACTTAAAAATATTAAATAATGTTCATATAATTTAAAATTTTCGTGACTTAATTTTTTGTGATTTTTTTGCAAATTCAAAAGAAATGTTCGAGAATTCAAAAATTGCTCACGAAATTTCCAAAATGTTCATGAAATCAAAACAAACATGAATTCAGAAAATTTTTGCGAACTAAAAAATGTACATAATTTTTAAAAAATAAATGCAAATTCAAAAAATATTTTTGAAATTCAAAAAAGTTTGTGGACTCGATCTTTTTTTCAAGATTTTTTTTATGAAATCAAGACATCCGTGAATTCAAAAGATGTTCATGATTTTTCGGAAATGTTTGCAAATCTTTTTTTTTGACACGTCGACGGCGGGCTTACGCCTGCCTGAATGTTTGCAAATCTCAAAAAATATTCATGAATTTCAAATCATGACCATGAGCACGGAGATTCTCTAGGAGCTTTGCATACAGGCTTATTTGTGCCCTTCACCCTTGGCACAGATTATCTTGACTAACCACAACGTTTCTTGGTGCAGATTGCGTTCTTGTAATCGGGTCTGCATCCTCCTCTCCTCTTGGTCCTTGAGGTCTAGATCGAATATCATCCTCACTATCGTCTCCATCTCTTGCACGGTGGTCCATTGTAGGATGGCATTGGCCTCACACCCACTGACCTGGTTAGCACCGCTGCATTTGTCTCACCCCCATTGATTAGCAGCACAACTAGTGCTTCGGCGGCTGCCTCCCAGAGGTTCACCTGTTTCGCTGAAAGCAGATCATCTAGATCAAGATCTTGCATGACTCAGTCGCAAAAAAAAAAAGATCTTGCATGACTACGGTCTCCACCCATGATGGGAGAACCAGACCCAGGTCAAGTGCTTCTATGAAGGCCGTTATCGGTACAGAGAACTGAGAGAAGCTTGGATCTTGCAGCAAAATATTCTTCTTCTTGATGGACGACTTAATCTGCTCGAGCTTCTCACTGGTGGTGTGCTTGAGAAGCAATAACTTGGCTGCCACTTTGGTTAGCACCACATGTTCGGTTCGCTCTGTCTCAAAAGGTAAAACAAAGTTAAAAAAATAAGACATTCTGACTTGGGCCCGCTACAGCAAGAGGCCCAATCAATACCCAAGCACCTGAGGCAGGCCCACTAGATAGCGTAGGAGTCCAATCAATCGTCGCGGCTTGGGCTCGTAGAGAAACCCTCGCCGCCGGGACATGGATCGACGCCCAGCATCGCGGCGGACGGCGCCACGAGGGCTAGGAGCCTAGGAGGAGGTCCAGGTCACGCACAGCGTCTTCGTCAACTTCGCGGGCCGGCTGCCGACTGCTAGGGTAAGAGCTGAAGTGTCTCTAGTACAGTAGTACTTACTTTAGGGCAAGGCTGGTTTATAGATCCTGGCGTTAATTAGCAGGGCGAGCGCCAAGCGAACGTAGCAGTAGAGCAATGTAGATTCGTGGAGACAGTATCCTAGTGATCGCTCATATATAGAGTATGCATCTAATGTACTCGCTCCGTTTCTAAATGTAAGTCTTTATAGAGATTCCACTATAAACCACATATGGATGTATATAGATGTATTTTAAATTTAGATTCATTCGTTTTGCTCTGTATGTAGTCCATTTAGTGGAATATCTCCAAAGACTTATATTTAGGAATGGAGGGAGTAGATTTCTCAGCTCCTGTAGTTTGATAACAGCCATCGGTCAAAGAACTCTGCGACTGATTTTTCTTTTCCAGTTCTATTCCCAGCGCTACACGAATCTGTTACTCCTACATAGATGGCACGGCACGGCCAACACGAGAAGTAACTTTTTTTCCTTCTCGAGGACGCACCCTGGCCTTTCTTTGCGCGTAACGACTCAATATTTCCGTACTGATCAAAGCACCGGGACTCCCAACTTCCAACTGAATTTGATGGATTCTTGTGACGGCGGCGGCGATGGACGATGTGGCGCCGGCTTCGAAGCGGAGGCGGGGCGGGCCAGGATCTCCGGCGATCAGGCAGGGCGGTAATGATACAAGCCTCGACTTCATCAGCCGTCTCCCCGACGAGATCCTCGGCAGCATCCTCTCCCTCCTCCCCGACACCAAGGACGCCGGCCGGACAACCGTTCTGTCATCCCGGTGGCGGCGCTCCGCCCCGCTCAACCTCGTCGTCAACCACCGCCTCTCCGGGCGGGAGCACGACCGCATTGCCATCGTCTCCAAGATCCTCGCCGCGCACCATGGCCCGGCACGCCGCCTCTCCTTCCGCGCCGTCCCCATGCGCTCCAATCGCTACGCCATGTTCGACGGCTGGTTCCGGTCCCCCGTCCTCAATGGGCTCGAGGAGCTCGATTTCTTCGGAGGGTTCAATCCACCGGTCCCGCTGCCTCCGTCCGCGCTCCGTTTCGCGACCACGCTGCGCGTCGTCAGCATCCACGCTTGTGATTTCCCCGACATTGATGATGTATGTTTCCCTCGGCTGAACCAGCTCAATCTCTCCAGCATCACCATCTCAGAGGCGGCCCTCCACCGCCTGCTCGCCAGCTGCACTGCGCTTGAGAACCTTGAGCTTCGAAGGATCAGAAAGCTCAGCAGCATCCGGATCGTCTCGCCAACTCTCTGCAGCATTGCTGTCTCGATTTGCAGTCAACTTGTTATTGAGGATGCACCTTGCCTTGAAAGATTGATTCCACTTGCTCCATTTGATGGCCCAATAACAATCAAGGTCATCATGGCACCGAAACTGAAGGTCCTGGGCTACCTGACTAGCCAAATCTCCGAGCTTGTGATTGGCATCATAATCATTAAGGTAGAAGAAATCTCATTTTTCTTGAAACTTGTGTGATGCATTTGATCATTTCCTATTTGCATCGTCACCTGTTGTTTATTGATGTGTATCATGTGTTTTGTTTTTTCCTCAGAAAATGATCCCCATCAGTTTCACCACGTCGGTGCACACAGTGAAGGTCTTGGTTCTAGAGTCTATGGGTCCCAATTTGGATGCAATTGTCGGATTCCTTAGATGCTTTCCCTGCCTGGAGAAGCTATACATCCATGTAAGATCTTTGTTGCTAAATGCTAACCACTCTAGCAAGAAAAATTGCTTTAATTTTGATCAATCATACACCTCTCTAGATACCTAGTGTTGGACATACATAGATAATATTTAGCGAACTTTTCGTAAAAGTTTGTTTGGTTATTTTTCTTCAAATTTGATGATGACAAATGTAGTTGTGAAAACTGCATCTAGGAGAACATTGAAATTAACCTGAACGTGCATTTTAAATTTAAAAGTTGTTCAATAATCCTTAGTTAACACATCATGCAACATATATAGATGTGGCTAGATGGTAGCTAACTGGAAATTACTCTTTTAGGTCATGTGAAAAATTACATTGTTTATTGTGACCTAAGTGGTCACTATAATTAAATTTCTTCTTTTTCAGTCACGTCTTAAGATGGGTACGAAAACCCTGCAGCAATATGACCCACTCGTTGATCCTGTCGAATGCCTAGACCTCCACCTGAGAGAAATATTATTATACAACTACCAAGGCAAGAAACCAGATGTTGACTTCGCCAAGTTCTTCGTATTGAATGCAAGGGTGCTCAAGGTAATGAAATTTGGTGTCCTTGGTGCTAGCTGCAATGAGAAATGGATGGCCAACCAGCATAGGCGGCTACAGCTGGATAATAGAGCCTCTTGTGATGCGCAATTTGATTTCAAAAGAAATTTTGTTATTCCCAGTTTTTCCTATAGCAAGCACCTACATGATATGTGGATGCCTGATCCCTTTGATAGCTCATTGTGTAAATGTTGTCAATCCGCTTGATGCACTTTCAAGTGATACTTTGTTTATGTTGTCAAATCTTCGTTCCAAACAAATGTTCAATGTCGTTTTATACAAAATGATTATATTTAAGTTCTTGTTTACACAACCTTTCTGTTTGCGAAATCCTTGCTGTGACCGTAGCATATGTATGTTAGCTGAAACTCAAAGAGGATCCAGCTCCTTGTTGCCAGTTGCCGTGTTTGTTCAGCATACATAATATGCCCGTTACCAAAAACAAATAAGAGGTGGAGGTGTAGATTACTAGATTAACACATGTTACCCGCAAGAAAAGGCAGATTAGCATGTGGCACATGAATTTCTCCAGAGCTCATGGGATTATTTTGAAATCAAGAGGGAGCTTAATTTGTCAGCGAGTATTCGTTTCAAGGCAACATGTACATGAACAGTCCTATTTATGGTTCACCAGCCGGATTGCTAAAATGTGGCTGATCGTGTTGTTCAGTTTTAATGTATAAATGCCGTACGAGGTGTATACGTTTATGCTATGTAGTCTTGCTTGTCCTTCAGGGGAAAATCTAAGTAGCACAAGAATACAACAGATTGGCAGGCCTTTTAGTTCGGTCTCCAAAAATGGTGCTTTACCATAGTTACAGTCTCTTGCGAAAACAGAGCCTTAATAAATGGACTAGTATACAGAAAGAAAGGCGTTTGACCTGTACTCCATGCTGATTAATACTTGAAAACGTTCTTATATTATGGGACGGAGGGAGTACTTAATGTAAGACCATTTTGCAAGCTTTGTACATTGCATGAGATTCTGACATAAGTTTTCACACTGAAATAATATGTTTTTGTCATCTCTATATTGGTAATTGGTATACTAGGATTCAGATGTCTGCAGAACCAGGGGGGTAGCAGGTTCTTGTGCCATGCTTGGCATGCAGTTGGCACAGGAAACACAAGCTCCTCCCTCGACCAGTATAAGGAAAGGGGCAGGAGCAGGTTCAAGGGAAATTACTGGTGTCTTACTTTGTATTGTATGTCAAAGTGCATTTAGAACTGGGGAATACCTGGGAATATCAGCCTATCATGTAATTTCAGTATGTCACAATCTTTCAGTTTGCCCAAGTGTTTGGCAAAAACAGAACAGGATGTGAAACTAACCATTGCTTTCACGATAGATTCGAAGTGTTAACAGTGAAAACTAATATTACTTGTTGCAGATTCTCTGGTTACACCAGAATCTTATTTTTTGCGGGCAAAACTTGAACTTGGTAAGGGCATTCACAGGAATCATATTACTTAATTTGGTATGCAGAAGAGCTATATTTAGTTTCTTGAACCGGGCAAAACATGGAATTCTTAGCTTATCATGCACTGTGATGTTTTAGTTTCCGAAAGTGCGGTGCAAACTCTGGGATTGTTTTTCTCTGGCATTTTTATTTGACAGCGCATGTAGAAGAGCTATGCTTAAGTGTCGGGAAAAATCTGGGAAAATTAGCTTGCGATGCACAATCTGTTAGCAATCAATGTTAGTGTTGGACAAGATCTGGTAATCTTTCGCTCATAGAAGAAACTGGACATCCATCAGCAGTTTGCCACATCACACCAGTATATGAACATAGCATGTCTGCATCAGAGAGGGGCATGACCCCAGCTGCACATAATTCTGGTGTGTGGCATCAGGTTGGTTGTTTGCACAGTCTATTATTTTTATTTCCTTTTATCTTTATTGAATCTGAGAATTCACTGCCGATGTCATTTTGAGAAAAGTTTTCGTAGTAGATGTTTTCACTGGTTTTCAATACTTTGAGTAGTACACCATCATTGGAGAAAGGCGTATTCTTAAAACAGGTTTTTGCCCAGCTTTATATATAAAGCCCAAATGACAGAATAGATACAAGGTACTGCCCATACAAGCAAGTCAGAAGATAAAAACAACAACTGAGCGGACAGCCAGAGTGCCACCCCAAGTGACCCTACATCAAGCATGAAAATAGGAATCGCTACACCTAAGAAGAAGAGACCTAGACTACCGAATAGGAACTGCACTATGCCGCATTGGGAAACCTTGAGACCTCGATGCACCAAACCAGTGGCGGAGCCAGCTCAAGCTTAGAGCCTGGGCAAGTTCTAACTACTGCAAGTTTAATTAGCTTTTGCCCAAACAAACTGTTAATCAAAGCATTATTTTATACTAGAGTTCCATGCACATGGAGCATGGGAGCCCGGGCAGCCGCCCCGGCTCGCCGGGTGCTGGCTCCCCCACTGCACCAAACACACCAAGTCATCACTTGAGAGGGTTGCTCTGGGTCGTGGACCTCTAATCCTGCCAGCGGATAGGATGATGACTATGAGGACACGTGTCAAAGATAAATAAATCCACTCCACCCTAGTCGAAGAAGCTTTACGCCGGGAATAAAGCAAGTCCTAAGATACCGATGCGTTGCCGCCGGGTGATACCTAAGTTCCTCGATGATGCCCCCAAGTGGGTAAACCTGCTGCCGCTGGCAAGCCCGAAATGATGGGCTAGGGTTTTCCATCCAGAACCCTGACACGAAGAGCAAACCCGCAACGATGTCCCCAAGAGGTAAACGACACCTGAAGACATCACAGTTGTCGGCGCCAAAGCGCGGAGATTTTGCTCCAGGCCTCACCCGTGCCACAAAGAGGTACCAATAGAACCGACCCAACCCAAGGATGGGGCCGCCTTGCCAGCACGAGGTCGTCTGATTATAGGAGAGTTGGAACTGTCGAAGCTATGACGACACCAGGAACGACCACCATCTCTCCTCGTAGTACTCCCTCTGTTCCCAAATAATTGTCTTTCTAGCCATCTCAAATGGACTACAACATACGGATGTATTTAGACATGTTTTAGAGTGTAGATTCACTCATTTTGCTCCGTATGTAGTCACTTATTGAAATCTCTAGAAAGATAATTATTTAGGAACGGAGGGAGTATAATTCTTTTCGTATGAAGTGCAATGTGCCCCCTTTGCATGGGAGTAGGACCCCATCACTAAATAATGTATGAACTGAATAGAATCGATGGGATTTGTACACGGCTACTGAATCCAGTTAACCAGTGAGCTACATTAGCTCTTTTGATCGTATACTTACCATGTCTAAAATCTTATGTTGTTCCCGAATTCCAAATGCCTTAATTTGAATATGACCAAAAGAAAATTGAAACTTCATTCGAGATTTCAGAAATACGCCTTTATTCGGAATTTCGTGAAATTTCAGGCACAAGCAGTGGGCAAAATCTGAAGTGGTAAAAACAACATTTTGTTTCTTTTATTGAAAGGCTTCAATAAAACAGTGAATTCATTAAAAATTACAGTCTTCAAGAAAGAATATAAACTACTCACCAATTATTCATGCCAATAGACATGTACGAAAAAAAACACAACCACACACTTAGACATGAGCAGAAGTTTAATAAACAAATACATTAAGATACTCTTGCTTGAAATACAAATCACAACCATAGACACACAGTCGACATGCTTCATGCCAAAAGCAACCAAACGATATGAGCTAGGCGACCAAAACAGTTATGGTGTCTGCACGTGTCCCGTAGTAGTGTGATCTGCAAAGGACATGCAACGAAATCATCTTAGACTTCATCGCAGCTATCTTGGCAACTGCAGCACATCATACTACTAGAGCAAAAATAGTGCTGAAAGATCATAAATGTTAATCAACAATTCTGTAATTGGGAAAAAAGAGAAATAGTACCTTTGTTCGAAATGGGGGCAGAGCTCAAGCTGTTCCTTTAATTCACTCACAAGAGAAAGGATGTATGATATGTCCTTACCACAAACCCCAACACCACAGTGGAACAGCTCAAATCTCTCAACTCTTCCAGCAGTCTTTGCCACTTCTTTCAGCTGCTCATACACTCCACATTGTAGGAATATGTCTCTGTAGTTGATGTTCTTTTGTACCATCCAGGCCATGAGTTCTAGTGTAGATCGCCTTATGCTAGGAAAATCGGTAGTTGGATACTTGTACAATCCGAGTATTTTGTTAAGCTTCATGACAAATGTGTCCAGAGTAAGATTGGCACCCGCTAGTGTTTTGGCAAAACCACATGCATCCAGGCCTTTGCAAATCTGGAACGTGAGGCCTATAAAACTCTCAAGCACCTTTCCCGATTCAACCCAAGGGCCATCATTCTTTATGGACATACATAATATATTCAACAAAAAAAGAAGAAGTTATTTTTAAGGAAAAAAATCAGCAATTCAAGCCAGCTACAGGTGAAGTACAAAAGATGTGTTTTCTTACATGAGATAAGTTTTCACTGGTACATGTTGGACGCTCCAACTTGGCCACCTCATCAACTATGGCTTTTAGCACCTGATCATTTTACAAACAAAAAGAAAATGTCATTTTTGCCGAATCACTGCTCTGAAATACTCCATGTATGCAAATTTGCAGTCCAAGGAAAACAAAAGGTGTCCGGAGCATGAAAATGAGACAGAACATGTAGATTACAGGCTGTGCGTAAAGAACAAGAAAAAACAAGAGTTAATTAAACAAAGTTACCTCTGGCAGTGCTCCGTCTATTACTGGTATGTGATGAGTAGAATTTGCTGTCACTCCATGGGCACGCAGATTCTGTAGGAGCTTTGCATGCAGGCTTCTTGTGCGCCCTCCACCCTCAGCACAGATTATTTTCTTGACTACGCGCGACGTTTCAGGGTGAAGATTGCGTTCCTGTAAGCGGGCCAGCATCCTCCTCCTTTTCTCCTCTCGGTCCTCCTGGAAGAGCATCCCCACTATTGTCTTCATCTCATCCTCAGCGATCTCTTGTAGGACAGCCGCGGCATTTTTTTCACATCCACTAGTTAGCACAACTAGTGCTTTGGCAGCCACCTCACAGCAGTTCTCCTGCTCCGCTGAAAGTAGATCATCCAGATCAAGATCTTGCACGGCGATCTGCTGCTTCTGTATCCATGATGGCAAAATTTGATCCAGGCCAAGTGCTCCTATGAAGGCCGTGGTCGGTACAGAGAAGCTTGGACCTTGCAGCAGAACATTCTTCTCCTCGATGGACGACTTAATCTGGTTCAGCTGATCCCTGGTAGTGTACTCAAGAAGCAATAACTTGGCAGCCACTTTGGTGATATCAACGTGCGGCTCCTTGGAGAGAACACACTCCTTGAGCTTCCTTACGATCTGAGGTGATCCCCCAATCTCTTGCTTTTGATCTTCATTCAGTGCTAAGCATGCTATGACTCTTGCTGCTCCCACGTGCTCCAAGATTGTCCCGCTGTCGGTCAGGAGGTTCATATATGTTGAGGCCTTTTCCCTGAGGCCCTTCCCAACATCACCAGGCTTGGCAACCAGCTTGCTCAAGATTTTGAGCGACATGCCAACAATAATCTGTTGGTCAATCATCTGTATGGCAGTGGGAGGGATGTCCTCTTCTCTTTCAAGCAGAGGAATAATCTCTTGTTCAATCCAAGAGTCGGAGATGCTGTTGTCACGCCCACGCTGGTTGAGGTTGGTGAGGTCTATGATCTTGGGCAGTAGATCACTGAGGTCGCCCTTGGCCTGCCGACAGTTCTGTTGGTTATCTGTGAGCTTGTCTAGGATGCGCAAGCCAAACCAGACGAGATCCACATCCATGTTGCTTGCCGTCTCCACCAGGGAAGAAGAGATGAGAGACATGGCTTGAGGACAAGTGTCGACCGGAATGTCTGGAGCTAGTTTGAGAACTACTCTTGCAGCATGGCCTCTCATTTCCTTTTCGTCTGGTGTCCTAACCAAGCCTAGCACCCCGACCAGCCTCCCCAAAGAGTCAGTGTCGAGAGATGCTCGAAGCCTCGTGAGGGCCAGGCTGTTGTACTCCACTGATCTGAGGATGCGGTCCATGGCTCGAATCCCAGCCAACTGGTCATCCGCAGTGGAGTCAGACACCACCAACTTCATCGCGAAGGTGATGAGGTTCATCTTGAGGGTGGTGCGCACATTCCCAGTGATGAACTCTAGGTAGGTATCACTCAGGTAGCGATACATTATTTCTCGGCCGGACGACCCAAATAATCTATACTTGACTCTGATGTGGAACCCTAACAGCGAATCCGGGCTCAGCCGCATGATGATGAAGATGATGCTCTGGGCGAGCACCAGCCCGTAGAAGATGTTCAGGGACAGCCTGATGTTCTGGTGGTCCGCCGCGTCTTTGTCCTTGGGGTCCACGTAGTCCTGCTTCTTGAGACGCCCAAAGGACACGGCAATGCATATGGCAACAGCGGCAATCTCGACCAGCCGCATGACCACAAGGATGACCACCCCGAGGCATCTTTTGGACATGGTCAGCTCCTCAAAATGTTTATGTTTTCTAACCTGCAGCCTGTTTCTTCTCGTGCCTCTAGACTGGTTTTGTTGTTGTTGTTGATGATGCTGGATTCTTCTTCTCCACAAACTGGGTTGTTGCTCCTTCTTATCTGCCGACTTCAAAGCGTCTATCAGCAATCCTGGTGTGCGTATGAAAATTTGGTATGTGGGATCCTCGTAACCACCCAGGACCTGTCAATCCATTGTAATGTGAACTCATGAGTTGAGTCGCCACTCTTACAAATACATCTATATATACTTTATCCATTCCTAAATATAAGTCTTTTTAGACATTTCACTAGGTGACTACATACGGAGCAAAATGAATGAATCTAAACTCTAAAGTATGTTTATATACATCTGTATGTAGTTCCCTAGTGAAACCTCTAAAAAGACTTATATTTAGGAACGGAGGGAGTAGTTACTAGAGAAACCCTCGTCGCTAACAGCATATCACATCAGCTTGATCTGACGCTGATAGGGCTAATGTCGCCGGGTGTTGAGCTTACCATCACCATTGGGTCCAGCTAAAATCTCACGGCAATGATGGTTTACCGATATCAATAGCTATTCTGAAACGATGGCTATAGTTAAGCCATTGATCTCAGCTTGGCCCGGTAGCGATAATAATAATGCAACCAGTTGAAAGATGGTGATTGATCTCAGCTTGGCCCGGTAGCGATAATAATAAGGTAAACGTTTGCAGCCGGCGGGCCGGCTGAAACTTCGGCCGGTCGCGCACGACTCGTCCAATCTGAGGCCATCGAACGCTCCTCCCTTCGCCCACCTACAAAGTTGTTGACCCACACAGCCCACTCCCTCTCCCTTATCCTCTTCTGCCGGTCTTCTCCTCCACTCGTTTTCTCTCCACAACGCTCGAGCTCGTCCTCCTTCGTCTTCTGTTTTCTCCACCCCTGATTCCCTGCCATACGGCACACCACCACCACCACGATACGCCGCCAGCAGCCGCCACCTCTCAACTGGCGATGCACAAGGAGCTGCAACCAAGCGCCAAAGCTGTGACCGGCAAGAGGAAAAGCTGGAACCACCCGCAGACGGAGCTGCAACCAGCAAACGAAAAAGATTCAGTTGCAGCGCCCGCGAGCTACAACGGCGACGGGGGGATGCGGCGATGCAACAACCAAGGATGTTCGAACCAGCATGTGCTGGAACCGGCATCCTGCGATATTTATTGTAACTCGCGCATTAGAAGCATCTAGCGGTGACCACACACTGGTGGGTGCTGCAACCGTAATTGCTGGAAGCTGGAACCGCGACGTCAGATGCTGGAACCTCGGCGGCAAGATGCTGGAAGCCCGCAACCGCCGATGGTGAACCACGCCGCTGAGGGTGCTGCAACCATGGTGGCCATTTGCTGGAACCAGCTTTTGGTTTTGCTACGACCGGCCAAAAAATTTGCTATGACCTGAAGATGACGATCCATGGTTTTGCTAGAACCTGCAATTTTTTTGCTGGAACCGGCTTATGTTTTTGCTTCAACTGACTTTTCTTGGATTTCTTAGTTCATAGATTTGTTTTTTTGCTGGAAGGCAGTCCTAGGCGGGAGGACCGTGCCGCTGTGATTCGATGGTCTGCAAGTTTGGTGGAACCGTATTGACAGCAAGCTGCATTAGGCTTCGATGGAATTGCTTCCAACAAGTGGATGGCGCTGGAAATCGACTGCGTGAATGGCAGGGCGCCCGGCGACGGCGGCGGCGAGCTGCGGCGAGGGGTGCAGCGAGCTGCGTCTGACGACGGACATGGAGGACGCCGGTGGGTGGCAGTTTGTATACGGCGAGCCATGGCAGCGTGGAGGAGGGTGGGGGGGGGATTTCCGTGCAGGATGAGACGAGGAATCAGCAGCGGCAGATCCTGGGCGTCACAAGACGTGGAATCATACGGTCCTGTGTCGACCGGCCGAATTGTTGCGCCGATGCGCCGGCGCAGAATAGTGCCCTAATAATAATGCACCTGGGGAATAGGATTCCCTTGTTTTTCTTTTGAGGCAGAATAGGATTCCCTTGTATTTAGGCATGGTAACTCCTACTCCCTCAGTCCCGAAATTATTGTCTTAGAGTATTACCCAACCTACGCACGAGCTTTGGGCCGGCCCATATGCGGGGCATGGCCCCCTTGTTTTTTGTGTTTTGTTTTTTGTTTTTGTTCTTCTGCTTCTTAAAATAATTTACGGGATTTAAAAAAATTGAATATTAAATAATGTTAAATATTCAAACAAATCTTCATGAATTTGACAGATGTTCCTAGATGTAAAAAAATGAAATTAAAATTTTCATCAATTTGATTATTTTTCTGAATTTCAGATTTTTTTTGCGAATTTGAAAAATGTGTTCTGAATTTCAAGAAAATGTTTGCAAATTGGAAATATATGACTTGATTCAAAATTATTCATGACTGATAAAAATAGTTTTGAATTTAAAAAACATTCCTAGATTTAATAAATTATTTGTGAATTTGAAAAACCTTGATTTCAAAAATAGTTCGTTAATCTAAAAAATGTTTCAAATTCAAGAAACGTGCATGCTTTTGTGTAATGTTTTTGGATTTTAATTTTTTTTCATGAATTTGAAATAAAAAATTCCAAAAATTATTTATGTATTTGATTTTTTTCTTCTATTTTATAAAAAACTAGAAAAAACTTAAAGAAAAAAAGAAAACCAATTTGAGAAGATTCTAAAACCTTCCCAAAACTGGAATGTGAGTGTTCCAAAAACATCTACCGCACTTCTATTTCACCCCGTGTAACACAAAGTAAATAAGTGGGCCGACCTAGAAAAGAGGTGATGCGGCTAGGGGGTTTAAGTTTGGTGGTTATCCACCGACCTATGCAACAAATAGGATTCGTCGTCCAGCTAGCCCAAGTCCTCCCTTCTTATTCTTTTGTAATTTTCTTACCGTGTTGAGATCATCACCCTCTCTTACCCTTTCTTTATTTTATTTGCACTTAGCCGAGCCCAACGGCTGGGTGTTGGCCTGATGTACATATGTGATTCTAGGGCATCACTAGTTGGTAGATGCCCCTTGGATGGGCCTCCTAGATGGGGCGCGTAAGGGCGCCACATGTGAAAAGCATAGTTTGTGCTTCCTACAGTGAAACACTAGTTATAGGAAATCACGTGTGTCCTTCATGGTGGAGTATAAGTGTGTTCCGCGCAAAAGCACAACTGTACTCCCCGTAAAGCACACGTATGCTACACAATTAAGCACACGTTCACTATGGGGAAGGGGGGTGGGGGGGGGGGGATTGTGCTCTGCCATGGAGCACATGTGCACTACGTGGGGAGCATAAGTCCACTAAACTACACGGGAGCACACAAGTGCACTACATGAGGAACAAACAATCACTGCACGGAGGGTGTGCAATTACACTATCACTGGGGGTACAAGTTCACTACAATAGAGCACAAGTTATTACATAAAAAAATAAGTTTGTTGGAACCTATCAATGTATGATCTAGCTTTGAAGATCACGACGAGTAAAACAATGATCAAAGGTTCGTAATTTGGATGGCCGCTTGGAGAGATATTTCATTCAAAGAAACGGATCTAGCAAAAAAAAAGACAGCACCAACCCTCTCATCACTCTCGCATGGCAGACAAATGCACCAAATTCCCTGATGCACACACATGCACCACATCACTTGCCACCACCAGAGGGGCTGGGGTAACCTTTGCGGGAGTTTCTTTCGCTTTTTGCTAAAGAGAGTTACTCTTTAACTAGTGATTTCGTATGCAGAAACATATGAAATTTGGCGCATGGCATACGCTAATATGAAAATTCCTTCCAATCTATTTAAAGTTTGAATTCCCATGGAGAGCAGACTTCCTAGGTGTGAAGCCCAAATTAAGTTTTTGTATGAATTAAGATGATTTTTTATATTATCAAATTATGAGAAGAGCAAATGATCTCCCAAGAATGCGTCACCGAGTCATAAATGTTGAATTATAAATGGGCTTTGGCCCATATAAGACAATAATTTCTGGTTAATCTCTAAGGCCTATGTAGGTGCATGACAAGTGTTGGGAAATTTAGTACCACCTTACTAGTTGAGGAGAGTTGAGACCTCTTTATAAGGGATGCTCTACCACATGCCATTCAGAGCGTGAGAAGATGAATGGTACACACGCACTCCTCCTCCACCCGCCTCGCCCACGTAGTGTTTCGTGAATGAACCGAGCTCACATCTATGCACTTTATTTTTGCCGTTCAGAAATGATTAATTAATTCCGGATTAATTAACGAGTCACTAAGGGAAGTGCCACTGTATGAGACACTCAGGCCCATCTACCCGATGGCCTCTATAAGGAGGTATTGACCACCGCTGCCAACACACTCACTCCCTTCTCGCGCAACCATAGCCGTCCTCTACTATTCCTCTCACTGCGCTGTATCCGGTGATCCCATCCCGACGACTATGTGTACGGTTGATCGGGAGAGTAGGTGCCTCCGGAACCCTGTCCTTCGAGATCTTGCCCGGGAGAGGGACACTAAGGTTTTTTGGGAGCATCTCAGCGTGGCTGCTCCCGGTTCGTTCCCATCTCCATCCTCTGCTTGGACTACTTCCCCTGCATTCGCTTTATGGTCAATGACAACGATGACAAGAAGAAGGCTGCAGAAGAGGCCGAAGCCGCTGCGTCTGTTGCGGCCTTAGCCTGGTCTATTGGAGGGTATGATTTGTTCATCCCCTACTTGCCCGTTCATGTGCTAGCCGTATATGTTCTGTTCATAGATAATTCAGTTCTATGCTACATACGTGCTCACATGTTTACTATCGATATTTACTCATGGACTAGATTAACCGAAAATGTGCTAATATTTCCAGCAATAAACATCCTACAAAAAACACCTCCAAACGACATGTTCTATCACTAAACTATGCATGGATAGCTAAGCGTGCTGCCACCCGCCGGCCTAAATATTTGGTGATTTTGTGACGTATATAAAATTTAAAATAGAGAGGACGAGACGAGATTTTGTATACATACCCGATTGATTCGACGAAAGCGATGATTGTGACGTACCAAAAGTCCTGCTTTTTAATGAGGACCGCGAATCCACCGAGCAGGACAACAGTCGCCCAGATGGTCGCCAGCGTCCCCAGGCCGTTCATCGCCTTGGAAACGAATGCCTTGCAGAGAATGGCGAGGTTGAGCCATTCTTCTGGCAGCGAGGTTGCTTCCTCCACCTTCTCACGAGCAGCGGGGGAATCCACCATGGTTTCTAGCTTGGGTGACCAGCAGCTTGCAACCGTGCAGAGCACTAATGTTCACGTACATACATATATAAGGGCGCAGGTTTTGCATCTACGACGAGCTGTCAAGTGGTTCTTTTGTAGCTTACAAGCTATTTTGGATCAATACCAGAGACTAAACGCAAGCAAAGATTAAAGGGGACTTCATGTGCGACAAATTAAAGAGGCATTTAGCGGTCCATGGCCTGTCGTGTACCGTGATATGTACAGATGCCTCGACATGGCTTTCCGAAAATCATCAGGACACGGAAATCAAGGGTTCCACCCAACAAAAGAGGAGGCAGCTTGTTCTCCACATTATTGTTGTAATTATCCTTCATTCACTCACGATGCCACATCGAGTAGTTCTACATCCAGGATTTGGTGTCAAGCGGAGGAAACTTGGCGGAGAAGAAGAACAAGCATGAAATAGGTTGAGTTCAACTTAGTTTCAGATTAATGTCTAATGTCTCTCACACCGCTTAATACTTTTTTTAGAGGGAGAGGGTGCTCCATACGTAGGCAAGGCCTTAAAACTAGGTGTTCTGGCCTTTGGGTCGCGGAGGTGGGCTAGGACCTCGCCCGCCGCTGGCGGGAGGGACCCCGCTCTCGTTCTTGTAAGGTTAAATGTCTTCATTGGCGATGGTTGTTGCACCGGCCGGTGCGCTGGTCCTGTGAGGTCTAAGAACGATGACTTCTCGACTGTTTACTTCAACAATGTTTGACCGGCTCTAATGAGGGAGGGTGATGACGGTGTCACACCTTCGACTTTGCTCTATTGCTTGTAATCATCACTAGGTTATCCACAAACCCGATTGTATTTTTTGTTGCCTCTGGTGTTCTTTGTACTCCCCTGATTGATTATGAATAGATCTAAAGTTTCTTCTACAAAAAGGCTCTAAATTGGGCGTTGTGGCCCGCCTAGTAGTTGGGCTCACTTGGCGATGCCCATGTGCATCTTCACTCGCATGTACTCCCATGGGCTTGACAAATGCTTTTGCGGGCTTTGCTTCACTACCCTCACCTCCCCCCTACCGCGGGTTTCAGAGGAAACATTGAAGGCAAAGGCTTATTGCCTGAAAAATGTTTGCAAACCAAAATAAAGAGCGGTTTAGCTATTACGAACTTGGATGTTCAAAACAATTGCCTACCTATGACATTTGTTGTCAAGCTCTTACGTTTTCCAAACACTCCTTGGGTAAGCTGGTTTTCTTCATAACATCCCATATGCCTACCAAACTTCAACAATCATACATGCTTCCTCTAGAAAATTGTTAAGACGCATGTTCCCACGCTAAAGAAAGTTCCTTTGTCGTCACGAATGATGGCAATGCCACATTCTTCTTGTCCGACACCTGCCTCACTAGATACCCTCTAGCCCTACAAATTCCAGAGCCCTTTTGTTCTCATTGGGCAAACTCTTTAGCACTAGTCTCACATGTCTTGCAAAATGACTTACTTACTTACCCGCGGAATCACCAAACTCATGTCGGTAATTTGGAGTTGGATGGGTTGCTCCCTCTGTTGCATGATTTTCTCCTTGATGACCCGCCAGACTTGAGACTTCTCAACAATGGGCTCGACTTCTTGACCACAAAAGTTTGCGCCTAACTCCTGGAGGAATATTATGTGGATCCAAATTATGATTTCAAATGATCTGCCAAAGCCCCAAACAAGGTGATTTCATATGGTCTGCCAAAGCCCCAAAACAGGAAGATTTTGTGGATCCAAATTATATTTCATATGCCCTTCCATGACAAGCTAAATACCAAGGCCAACCCTCACCTCAAGCATATCAGATCTAACAGTCCCTATCCATGTTGCAGTGCTCTTATTGAAGATGCCCTACACCTCTTCATCCTTTGCCATCAGTCTCAAGAAATATGGGACAAGTAGGGTTGCCACTAATGGAGCCGATTCACCTTCTTTGGGACATTTAATGCTCCTCATGGACTTGACCATTCATTTGATCCACCATCACCCTTGCTATCCTATGGAAGATAAGGCACTCGTGCAACGTTTTTTTCTTCATAATGTGTCCTATCCTATTCAGCTTATTATTAGAAACGCGTTGTAGGTGATTTCACACTTTGGACTCATAAGTTTACAGAACCTAGTCAAAAGGCACATGGTATGTCTTGGCTTCACTACCTCTCCTCGCGCAACGACACCTCCTTGTAATTATTGTAACATTAGACTTTGGTTCAACCCTTGAGTAATATATAGAGGTAGCTATCCTTCCCCCTGAGTTATTCAAAACAATCGTTGTTGCCATTTGGAGTTAGTTTGGGTAATTAAACACAAAAGTATGAATGATTTGAGAGGGGGTTAATCTGGTGCATTATGTCAAATTTGACAGAAATAGTATTAAATATGAGGTGTTAATATAAAGAAAATATTTTTGTTGGGGAGGGATATGGCCCATTCTGGACCTATCTAAGCTCCACCACTTCATACATACTCCCTCCATCCTATTATATAAGATCTTATTACATCCGGTATGTGTCCCATAATAAAAGATGTTATTACATCCAATATGACAGAGGGAGTACATACTAAAACACGTATAACAGTATCTCTAGAATACTCTTAGCTAGAATTTTTCTCTCTACGGGCACATATCTGAAGTCTCAACAACTTACTGCCACATTCACCCCCTTAAAAATCATGTCAGCTCATACGAGTCTCAACTAACTACCCCAAGCTATAGAGCTCTTTTTTCTATGCCTCCATCTCCGCAGATCTTGTTGTTGTTGCCTTCTGCACTTCGCTTCATGGCCATGTTGTGCGTCACCATCATCTATTCTTGTGATTTCCTCGATGTTAATGTTTCCCTCACGCTCCATCTCCCTCAGTTGAATCCAAACATGCTACCATCAACTCCACAGTTGTCTCATGCACTTCATTATAACTTTTGTATTCCTCCCAATTGTGGGAACCCATGAGGCATCCTTGTATCATGCTTTGGTGTCTTCTTCACCTTATTTGGTGTCATCATGTTAGTTAGTATAATTTTTGCCACCATTACTCAAGCAGCGACAAATCATATTGGCCTATTGAGGGGTATTTAGAGTTTACAAATCATACATGTAAGTGCAAATGTGCCAATGTTGTGACCTATGACCCACTACAGTCCGAGAAAATGGCAATGGCCCACCATCGAATCACATTTATCAAGAAGGCGAAGGCTTGTCATAACTGTCACCTCACGTGGCTGTGCCATGGCGATGCCAACTCGAGGTTCTTCCACCTCCATGAGAGAGTCAGACAATGGAAAGTTTTTGTTTAGTCTCCCGAGACCATTGCTGAAGGAAATGTGCCCTAGAGGCAATAATAAAGTTGTTATTAACATTTTATTATATCGTGATAAATGTTTATTATTCATGCTAGAATTGTATTAACCGGAAACTTAGTACATGTGTGAATACATAGACAAACAGAGTGTCCCTAGTATGCCTCTACTTGAATAGCTTGTTTATCAAAGATGGTTATGTTTCCTAGCCATAGACATGTGTTGTCATTTGATGAATGGGATCATATCATTGGAGAATAATGTGATGGACAAGACCCATCCGTTAGCTTAGCACTGTGATTGTTTAGTTTGTTGCTATTACTTTCATCATGACTTATACATGTTCCTCTGACCATAAGATTATGCAACTCCCGAATACCGGAGGAACACTTAGTGTGCTATCAAACGTCACAACATAACTCGGTGATTATGAAGATGCTCTACAGGTGTCTCCAATGGTGTTTGTTGAGTTGGCATATATCGAGATTAGGATTTGTCACTCCGTTGCCGGAGAGGTATCTCTGGGCCATCTCGGTAATGCACATCACAATAAGCCTTGCAAGTAATGTGACTAATAAGTTAGTTGCGGGATGATGCATTACAGAACGAGTAAAGAGACTTGCCGGTAACGAGATTGAACTAGGTATAGTGATACCGACGATCGAATCTCGGGCAAGTAACATACCGATGACAAAATGGAACAACGTATGTTGTTATGCGGTTTGACCGATAAAGATCTTCGTAGAATATGTGGGAGCCAATATGAGCATCCAGGTTCCGCTATTGGTTATTGATCGGAGATGAGTCTCGGTCATGTCTACATAGTTCTCGAACCCGTAGGGTCCGCACGCTTAACGTTCAATGACAATCGGTATTATGAGTTTATGTGTTTTGATGTACCGAAGGTAGTTTGGAGTCCCCGATGAGATCACAGACATGACGAGGAGTCTCTAAATGGTCAAGACATAAAGATTGATATATTGGAAGGTTATGTTTGGACACAGTAAAGGTTTCGGATAGGTTCGGGCATTTTCCGGAGTACCGGGGGGTTACTGAAACCCCCCCGGGGGTTAGTGGGCCTTCATGGGCCCTAGTGGAAGAGAGGAGGAGCAGCCAAGTGGAGGCGCATGCCCCCCCAATCCCAATCAGAATTGGGGGGTGGGGGTCGGCCCCCCTTTCCTTCTCTCCCTCTTCCTCTTTCCTTCCCCTCATAGTTGGACTAGGAAAGGGGGGAACCTACTCCTAGTAGGAGTAGGATTCCCCCCCCCTTGGGGCGTGCCCCATGAGGTCGGCCGACCCCCTCCTCCACTCCTTTATATACGGGGGAGGGGGCACTGAGGGAGTCCTGGACTAATGGGTCCTCGGGCGTCCGACCTGTTATCCATGGGCCGGACTGATGGGCTATGAAGACACGAAGACCGAAGACCATACTCGTGTTCGGATTGGACTCTCCTTGACGTGGAAGGCAATCTTGGCGACCAATAATGAAGATTCCTTCTTATGTAACCGACTCCATGTAAACCCTAGACCCCCCCCCCCCCCGGTGTCTATATAAACCGGAGGGGGTAGTCCGGAAAGGACACATTCATTACCATATACTCATAGGCTAGATTTCTAGGGTTTAGCCATTACGATCTCATGGTAGATCAACTCTTGTAATACTCATATTCATCAAGATCAATCAAGCAGGAAGTAGGGTATTACCTCCATAGAGAGGGCTCGAATCTGGATAAACATCGTGTCCCCCGTCTCCTATTACCTTCGATCCTAGACGCACAGTTCGGGACCCCCTACCCGAGATCCGCCGTTTTTGACACCGACAAGCACCCCATAGACACACAAGTTGACTTCTTAGCCGTGTGCGGTGCCCCCTCCACAGTTTTCCACCTCGGTCATATTGTCGTAGTGCTTAGACGAAGCCCTGCGTCGGCAACTTCATCATCACCGTCACCACGCCGTCGTGCTGACGAAACTCTCCCTCGGCCTCAGCTGGATCTAGAGTTCGAGGGACGTCACATCTGAACGTGTGCAGATCGCGGAGGTACCGTTGATACGTCTCCAACGTATCTATAATTTTTGATTGCTCCATGCTATATTATCTACTGTTTTTGACCATATTGGGCTTTATTTTCCACTTTTATATTACTTTTGGGACTAACCTATTAACTGGAGGCCCAGCCCAGTGCTGTTTTTTGCCTATTTCGGTGTTTTGAAGAAAGCGAAATCAAAGCGAGTCCAAGCGGAATGAAACCTTGAGCGTGATTTTCTCACCGAATATGACCCAGGAGACTTGGACCCTACGTCAAGAAAGCCACGAGGTGGGCACGAGGTAGGGGGGCACGCCCTCCACCCTCGTGAGCCCCCTGTTGCTCCACCGACGTACTTCTTCCTCCTATATATACCTACGTACCCCCAAACGATCAGATACGGAGCCAAAAACCTAATTCCACCACCGCAACCTTCTGTACCCACGAGATCCCATCTTGGGGCCTGTTTCGGAGCTCCGCCGGAAGCGGAATCCACCACGGAGGACTTCTACATCATCACCATAGCCCCTCCGATGAAGTGTGAGTAGTTTACTTCAGACCTTCGGATCCATAGTTAGTAGCTAGATGGCTTCTTCTCTCTTTTTGGATCTCAATACAATGTTATCCCCCTCTCTCGTGGAGATCTATTTGATGTAATCTTATTTTTGCGGTGTGTTTGTTGAGACCGACGAATTGTGGGATTATGATCAAGATTATCTATGAACAGTATTTGAATCTTCTCTGAATTCTTTTATGTATGATTGGTTATCTTTGCAAGTCTCTTCGAATTATCAGTATGGTTTGGCCTACTAGATTGGTTTTTCTTGCAATCGGAGAAGTGCTTAGCTTTGGGTTCAATCTTGCGGTGTCCTTTCCTAGTGACAGTAGGGACAGCAAGGCACGTATTGTATTTTTGCCATCGAGGATAACAAGATGGTTTTTTTATCATATTGCATGAATTTATCCCTCTACATCATGTTATCTTGCTTAAGGCGTTACTCTGTTTTCTTGAACTTAATACTCTAGATGCATCTTTGGATAGCGATCGATGAGTGGAGTAATAGTAGTAGATGCAGGTAGTCGGTGTACTTGTCTCAGACATGATGCCTATATACATGATCATACCTAGATACTCTCATAACTATGCTCAATTCTGTCAATTGCTCAACAGTAATCTGTTCACCCACCGTAAAATACTTATGCTCTTGAGAGAAGCCACTAGTGAAATCTATGGCCCCGGGTCTATTCTCATCATATTAATCTTCCATCACTTTATTATTGATTTTCTTTTTTACTTTGCTTTTTTATTTTATTTTGCATCTTTATACCAAAAATACCAAAAATATTATCTATCATATCTATCAGATCTCACTCTCGTAAGTGACCGTGAAGGGATTGACAACCCCTATTCACGTTGGTTGCGAGGAGTTATTTGCTTTGTGTAGGTACGAGGGACTCGCGCGTGGCCTCCTACTGGATTGATACCTTGGTTCTCAAAAACTGAGGGAGATACTTACGCTACTTTGCTGCATCATCCTCTCCTCTTCAAGGAAATCCAACGCAGTGCTCAAGAGGTAGCAAGAAGAATTTTTGGCGCAGTTGCCGGGAGTCTCATAAAAGTCAACATACCAAGTACCCATCACAATCCCTTATCTCTCGCATTACATTATTTGCCATTTGCCTCTCGTTTTCTTCTCCCCCACTTCACCCTTGCCATTTTATTCGGCCTCTCTTTTCCGTTTGCCTTTTCCTTGCTTGCTTTTCGTTATGGCTAGTCTTATATCTTCTCCATTGTCTCCCAAGAATGAAGTTCTAAATTTTAAGCAAAGGGAGGGAGAAAATCTAAAAGACGCTTGGTATAGAATTTGCAATGCTCAAAATAGATCTACCAGAAGCAATCTACTTCAGTTCTTCTCCGCAATTTTTATGTAGGTGCTAATCCTTGGTATAGATATATCCTTGATACCATTACCGGAGGGAATTTCTTGGGTAGCCACACTTTTGACTCTTATAATGCTATAATAGATTTATTTGGCTCAACGCCTCTCTTGGTTAATGGAACTATGTTAATTTGGAGCATGTAATGCAAAGACTTGAAATTATTGAAAATAAAGTTGCTACCGTTGAGTTAATTGAAAACCTAGATAAAAAGATCCATAATGAAATTACCCAATATGGATCTAAGGTAGGAGTAACTTTGAAAAACATTAAGGAGAAGGAACCCATAGTTAATGAGAGAATAAATCAAGATTCCACTAGAATCGATAAAATTGAGGGTATCGTTAGCAACTTGGGAACCGCTTTTTCTTCCGTAAAGAATACTCCAAGTCCTCCTAATAAAATTGCCAAGCTTGTGTATGTTCCTAAAATAAGGGTGAATCCTCTAGTAAGGAAACTGCGGATCTTAAATCTATAAATATTCATCCCAGTCTTTTTGCTATCATTAAGGAACCATTTGTTACGAATGAATTTTTCGATCTTGTGCCTAAAAGTTTGATAATTACTAGAAAGAAAAAAATTCTAAGGAAGGTAGATGCCTCATTGAAGAATTGCTTACCAAAGATGGCAATACCTAGATCTATCCTTGCTATTATGCCTAGCTAAGGGCGTTAAACGATAGCGCTTGTTGGGTGGCAACCCAATTTTATTTTTAGTTTTTTTGCTTTTTGCTTCTGTTTAGGAATAAATAATCCATCTACCTTCTGTTTAGATGTGGTTTTATGTTTTAATTAGTGTTTCTGCCAAGTTAAACCTATAGGATCTTCTTGGATGATAGTTATTTGATCTTGCTGTAATTTCCAGAAACTTTCGGTTCACGAAAACAATTGTTACAAATCACTAGAACGTGATAAAATAGTGATTCCAATTGCTTCTGATCAATAAACAAATTTCCTAGGTCATCCTATTTTGGCTGAAATTTTGGAGTTACAGAAGTTTGCGTTAGTTACAGATTATTACAGACTGTTATGTTTTTAACAGATTCTTTTTTTCGTGTGTTGTTTGCTTATTTTGATGAATCTATGGCTAGTAAAATAGTTTATAAACCATAGAGAAGTTGGAATACAGTAGGTTTAACACCAATATAAATAAAGAATGAGTTCATTACAGTACCTTGAAGTGGTCTTTTGTTTTCTTTAGATTAGCAGACTCACGAGATTTCTGTTGAGTTTTGTGTTGTGAAGTTTTCAAGTTTTGGGTGAAATATTTTGATGGATTATGGAACAAGGAGTGGAAAGAGCCTAAGCTTGGGGATGCCCATGGCACTACCAAGATAATCTAAGGACACCAAAAATTCAAAGCTTGGGGATGCACCAGAAGGCATCCCCTCTTTCGTCTACTTCCATCGGTAACTTTACTTGGAGCTATATTTTTATTCACCACATGATATGTGTTTTGCTTGGAGCGTCTTGTATGATTTGAGTCTTTGCTTTTTAGTTTACCACAATCATCCTTGCTGTACACACCTTTTGAGAGAGCCATACATGATTTGGAATTTGTTAGAATACTCATTGTGCTTCACTTATATCTTTTGAGCTATATAGTTTTGCTCTAGTGCTTCACTTATATATTTTAGAGCACGGTGGTGGATTTGTTTTATAGAAACTATTGATCTCTCATGCTTCACTTAGATTATTTTGAGAGTCTTAGATAGCATGGTAATTTGCTTAAAACAATCCTAATATGCTTGGTATTCAAGATTTGTAAAACTTTCTTTTGAGTGCTTTGAATACTAAGAAAAGTTTGATGCTTGATAATTGTTTTGAGATATGAAGATGGTGATATTAGAGTCATGCTAGTTGAGTAGTTGTGAATTTGAGAAATACTTGTGTTAAAGTTTGTGATTCCGTAGCATGCACGTATGGTGAACCGTTGTGTGATCAGGTCGGAGCATGATTTATTTATTGATTGTCTTCCTTATGAGTGGCGGTCGGGGACGATCGATGGTCTTTTCCTACCAATCTATCCCCCTAGGAGCATGCGCGTAATACTTTGCTTTGATAACTTCTAGATTTTTGCAATAAGTATATGAGTTCTTTATGACTAATGTTGAGTCCATGGATTATACGCACTTTCCTTCCTTCCATCATTGCTAGCCTCTCTAATACCGCACACTTTTCGCCGGTATCATACACCCACCATATACCTTCCTCAAAACAGCCACCATACCTACCTATCATGGCATTTTCATAGCCATTCCGAGATATATTGCCATGCAACTTTCCACCATTCCGTTTATTATGACATGCTCCATCATTGTCATATTGCTAGCATAATCATGTAGTTGACATAGTATTTCTGGCAAAGCCACCATTCGTAATTTTTTCATACATGTCACTCTTGATTCATTGCATATCCCGGTACACCGCCGGAGGCATTCATATAGAGTCATATTTTGTTCTAAGTATCGAATTGTAATTGTTGAGTTGTAAGAAAAACAAAAGTGTGATGATCATCATTTTTAGAGCATTGTCCCAAGTGAGGAAAGGATGATGGAGACTATGGTTCCCCCCTAAGTCGGGATGAGACTCCGGACGAAAAAAAGAGGCCATAAAAAAAGGCCCAAATAAAAAAATGAGAGAAAAAGAGAGAGTGACAATGTTACTATCCTTTTACCACACTTGTGCTTCAAAGTAGCAACATGATCTTCATGATAGAGAGTCTCTCATTTTGTCACTTTCATATACTAGTGGGAATTTTTCATTATAGAACTTGGCTTGCATATTCCAATGATGGTATTCCTCAAAATGCCCTAGGTCTTCGTGAGCAAGCGAGTTGGATGCACACACACTTAGTTTCTTTTGTTGAGCTTTCATATGCTTATAGCTCTAGTGCATCCGTTGCATGTCATCCCTACTCACTCACATTGATATCTATTGATGGGCATCTCCATAGCCCATTGATACGCCTAGTTGATGTGAGACTATCTTCCCCTTTTTGTCTTCTCCACAACCACCATTCTATTCCACATATAGTGATATATCCATGGCTCACGCTCATGTATTGCGTGAAGATTGAAAAAGTTTTGAAAATGTCAAAAGTATGAAACAATTGTTTGGCTTGTCATCGGGGTTGTGCATGATTTAAATACTTTGTGTGGTGAAGATAGAGCATAGCCAAACTATATGATTTTATAGGGATAACTTTCTTTGGCCATGTTATTTTGAGAAGACATAGTTCTTTTTTAGTATGCTTGAAGTATTATTATTTTTATGTCAATATTAAACTTTTGTCTTGAATCTTTCGGATCTGAATATTCATACCACAATTAAGAAGAATTATATTGAAATTATGCCAAGTAGCACTCGCATCAAAAATTATTTTTTATCATTTACCTACTCCAGGACGAGCAAGAATTTAGCTTGGGGATGCCTGATACGTCTCCAACGTATCTATAATTTTTGATTGCTCCATGCTATATTATCTACTGTTTTGGACCATATTGGGCTTTATTTTCTACTTTTATATTACTTTTGGGACTAACCTATTAACCGGAGGCCCAGCCCAGAATTGATGTTTTTGCCTATTTCAGTGTTTCGAAGAAACGGAATATCAAACGGAGTCCAAACGGAATGAAACCTTCGGGAACGTGATTTTCTCACCGAATATGACCCAGGAGACTTGGACCCTACGTCAAGAAAGCCACGAGGTGGGCACGAGGTAGGGGGGCACGCCCTCCACCCTCGTGGGCCCTCTGTTGCTCCATCGACGTACTTCTTCCTCCTATATATACCTACGTACCCCCAAACGATCAGATACGGAGCCAAAAACCTAATTCCACCGCCGCAACCTTCTGTACCCACGAGATCCCATCTTGGGCCTGTTCCGGAGCTCCGCCGGAAGGGGAATCCACCACGGAGGGCTTCTACATCATCACCATAGCCCCTCCGATGAAGTGTGAGTAGTTTACCTCAGACCTTCGGGTCCATAGTTAGTAGCTAGATGGCTTCTTCTCTCTTTTGGATCTCAATACAATGTTCTCCCCTCTCTCGTGGAGATCTATTCGATGTAATCTTCTTTTTGCGGTGTGTTTGTTGAGACCGATGAATTGTGGGTTTATGATCAAGATTATCTATGAACAATATTTGAATCTTCTCTGAATTCTTCTATGTATGATTGGTTATCTTTGCAAGTCTCTTTGAATTATTAGTTTGATTTGGCCTACTAGATTGGTTTTTCTTGCAATGGGAGAAGTGCTTAGCTTTGGGTTCAATCTTGCGGTGTCCTTTCCCAGTGATAGTAGGAGTAGCAAGGCACGTATTCTATTGTTGCCATCGAGGATAACAAGATGGGGTTTTTATCATATTGCATGAATTTATCCCTCTACATCATGTCATCTTGCTTAAGGCGTTACTCTGTTTGATGGAGAGGAGCCACTAGTGAAATCTATGGCCCCCGGGTCTATTCTCATCATATTAATCTTCCATCACTTTATTATTGCTTTGCTTTTTTACTTTGCTTTTTATTTTATTTTGCATCTTTATACCAAAAATATTATCTATCATATCTATCAGATCTCACTCTCGTAAGTGACCGTGAAGGGATTGACAACCCCTATTCGCGTTGGTCGCGAGGAGTTATTTGCTTTGTGTAGGTACGAGGGACTCGCGCGTAGCCTCCTATTGGATTAATACCTTGGTTCTCAAAAACTGAGGGAAATACTTACGCTACTTTGCTGCATCATCTTTCCTCTTCAAGGAAATCCAACGCAGCGCTCAAGAGGTAGCAGCCGTGCGTTCGGTACTTGATCGGTTGGATCGCGAAGACGTTCGACTACATCAACCGCGTTACTAAACACTTCCGCTTTCGGTCTACGAGGGTACGTGGACACTCTCTCCCCGCTCGTTGATATGCTTCTCCTAGATAGATCTTGCGTTATCGTAGGATTTTTTTTGAAATACTACGTTCCCCGACAGTTGCATGATCATCTCATGGGAGCGTAAAGAAAAGATCATTGGCAACATTACGTTTAGTTTGGGATCCTCTTGTGCGTCCCTCTCGATTCTCCATTTGAAGACACTTGGTACCAAACCGTGCACCTCTCACACCTATATATTTCATTTACCATGGATGACATTCGTGACATGATTTTCTCCATGCCCATCGACAAAGTGTCGGGTCTAGACGGCTTCATTGAGCTCTTATTTTGTTCATGTTGGGACATTCCTAAAGATGACATGGTCATGAATTTTTCCAAACTGCATCACTTGCATGCCAATAGTTTTGCCTTTGTCAGCATGACAAACATTGTGCTATTGCCCAAATTCTCATTGTAGGTCGACAACCATCCACAAGATCTCAAAAATCTTCTGAGAGACGCTTGTGGACCACCTAGAAATGATATTTGATGAAGTAGTCTCCGAATCTCAAACTGCACTCTAACAATCTTCCCTACGTCCAAAATGTTTTAATCTATATACCTAATACCTATACCTAATAATATTAAAAGGAGGAAGATTTCTTAGTTCTCCTTCCGTCAACCATTATATCTATTAATTTTGTGTTAACATAAAGATTGATGGCTGAGATTTCTCTCCTATCTAAAAAAGGAACGTCCCTGTTTTCGTGTCTTTTTTCGTCAAGCCCACTTCCCACGCGTGTAGTGACCTCAGCCTGTGATCGACACCAAGTAGATCAGATTTTGTGTGATGTTTGTGGTGGAGTTTGTGCTCTGTCCGCGTCGAATGATCACCATAATAAGGCCCAGCTTGGAATGGGAGTAAATTTATACACCCGGGCTGCTTTTATAGGTGTATATCACCAGCCATATGTGATTTCCAACCAGAAAAGAAAACGACCGATTGAGGTATGTATCTTCTACAAGTGTAGAAGTGTTGAAAACGATAATCCAATCAGGCCCTAAGGCTTGAGCCCTCGACCGTACCGAATCCCCCGAATCAATTGCAAATAAAAAATGTCGGGCCCTTCCTATCTTGCCGGGATACAATCCCGCTCGCCGTGCTCAACTCGAGGCCAAAGAGAAGAAGCGTTAGACACGTATATCATTTTTGTGCGAGGTGAAGAGGCAAATCTACCGACTGCCAAACTCTTATGGAGCGGATATGGAAGAGGGCTAAGAAAGCAAGGGGAATTGGCTTCTGCACGTACCTCCCTGCCATCGGCAGGGACTAGGAGGACGACACTAACGAGCCACCCTTTTGATGTCTTCTCTCAGGATCTCCCAAAGACCATGGAAGCTAAAAAGGTGGCAGCAGGCCAGTAGGGAAGGAAACTAAGGGAAGCATGGGATTTGGTCCATCAACGCCGATTACCCGCCGCACCAGCCACGCTTCATCCAGTGGCAGCACTAATTTTGGAGCAAGGCAGAGAAAAGTCAAGGAGAAAGGGGATCAGGACGTGTGAGTTTTTTTAAGCAATTTAACAAAGCTTTATTAAACTGTCACAACGTTTACAGGGACGGAAGGGACGTTTCTGGGATGGCCTAACTACACATGGTGGCCACCACCTAGATTAAGTGCATGCTTCACTAAATTGTTCGCTTCAAAATTTGGGCACCTACGTTCATGAACTATCTTACAAAAATTGAAAGAAATAGAATGATCTATGATCTATCAGGATGTGTGAGTGCACGAGATGATTTGATGTTGTAGGCCTGGCCGTGTTGGACTAAAGCCCAACTATACATTCCAGCACGAAAAAAATCCCTTTTCCGTCAAGGTGGGCGCAGCGCCGGCGTGCCCTGTGCCCAGGGAGGGGCAGCCGGGCGCCACGACGCGCGCTGGTGGGTGGTCCGGCAGCCGCTTCCGGGCCCTTGCGGGGGAGGCCTCCGACGATGAAGACGAAGCAGACGACGGCGGGGCAGGGGCGACGTGCGGCCCGTCCCTGTGCTCGGTCGGCGATTTTGTGGCCAGGGCGGAGGAGCTTGGGGGCTCGCTCCAGGCTGGTCGGCGGCGGGCATTCGTGCCAGGTGGGCACGGGCCTCGTCGGCGTGGATCTCAGGCGGGGGCGGCGCGGCGTGTCGCCCCGAGGCGGACCCCGAGGGAGGGGCTCGCTATTCTGGCGGTTCCGACCCTGGAGGAGGGCCTCCTGCTTCGAGAGGCTAAGCAGGGCCTGGGGGCGTGCTTGCGGCGCCGGCTTCGGGGGGATCGCCTGGCTCTAGGGTTGGAGATCCAGAGCTGGGGGATCGACCCGGTGGGCCGGGTGCCCAGTTGGGCCAGGGGGCCCGCGTGGTCGCGCGGTCAGTTCCGACCTCTGGACCGGCCCAAGTGGTGGAGGCTGACCTGGTGGGGCTGCGACAGGGGAGCCCAGTCCCTCTAGGCAGGCAGCCGGCCCACTCGGCTCCTGTCCAGCGGAGAGGGTATATAAATCGATCTGGCTGCTGAAGGGTGCCCTAGATCCATCGCTAGGGTTTCCAGCCACTAGATCGGAGGCGCGGCGTCTCGGTTCTTCCGCCCGTGTCCTCATCCCCTCTCGCCCCCCGCCGCCCCTCGCGCGGTCCTTCGCCGAGGTGGTGGCCATGGGTTCCAAGGCTGATCGTCAGGCGGACAAACACCCCCTCCCTCCTCTCGACCCTGCGGTGGAGCGCAGCCGCGAGCGCGAGCTAAGGGCACAGGCCAATGCGCAGGGCGCGGCCCGTGAAGGCGAAGCTGGTGGCTGGGGGCCGCCGCCGGCATGGTGGCTGAAGGAGCAAGAGCGGAAGAAGCGCAAGAAAGAAGAGTACAAGCGGAAGGGGCTCAAGCTCAAGCGGATCGAGGAGATGCCCCAGTTCCAGGGCGACCGGGTGGGCGATCCCTACGTCGCAAAGAAGAAGAAGAAGTTCAAGTCCGCGGGGAAGGCGCACTCCAGGTCGGCGGTCGCGCAGCTCGCGAGGTCCTCCAAGGGCACGGCTGCCGAGCCCATTCCGGTGGAGGAGGCCGACGACCGTGAGTGCTTAAAATGCGGAAGGGCGGGCCACTTCCAGAGCTCCTGCAAGTTCCTTCCGCTCTGCATCCTGTGCTCACAGGAGGGCCACGTCTCGGCTTGCTGCCCCTCCCGCAGCAAGCCGCTCCTGCTCCAGACGATGGGGCACGCCATCCAGGGGGCGGCTTCTTCTGTCTCCAGTTCCCAGAGGAGGCTGAAGATGCGCAGCGAGGCTTTGGGATCAATGCGGCCATCCTCTCTACGGCCCCGGGGGTGCTATCGAAGGAGCTATTGGAGGTCGAGCTGCCACACTTGTTCGAGGGAGAATGGGACTGGCAGGTCGCGCAAGTCGATGCCGACAGCTTCTCCGTGGTGTTTCCTGACCCTGCCATGTTGCGCATGGCCACGCGCAGTGGAAAGCTATTCCTCTCCATCAACAATATCACTGCGCTGATTCGAGATGCGGCGGCCGATACGCCCAAGGGTGAATCCATGCCTGAGATCTGGGTGAAGCTGTGGGGCATTCCCCCAAAGCACTGTAAGGTGGACCGTCTCATGGCGGGGCTGATGATGCTGGGCCGACCGCTTGTGGTGGACGAGCTCTCTCTGATCCGTTCCGGCCTGGTGCGGATGCGGTTCGCGTGCCGCAAGCTGAGCTGATGCGGGGCTCTATCCAAATCTGGTTCAACGGGGAGGGTTTTCTCATCAAGCTCGAGCTCGAACTCGATCCCCCCCGTCGCGGGGCGCCGGCGCTGCCGCCCCCTCCCCCTCCCAGCAAGGACAAGGGTTCAGACCGTGATGACGCTGACAAGGACAAGCAGCAGGACCGGGGACGTGACAAGGACCAAGATGCCAGCATGGAGGACGACTCCATCGACACGGCGGCCTGGGAGAAGCTTGGGATTTGGGGTGCGGGCTCTCCGGCGCCTCGAACTCGCCCGATGGACGCTTCGGCCTCGGCGGTTGCCATGGACGTCGAAGTGGCTAACCAATACAGCTCCAATCTGGGGCTTGCCTCCCCACTTTCTGCGGCTCTGCTCGACAAGGGGACGACTGCGTCCTGCACCACGGGCGTGCCAGCGGGGGAGCGCACACCGCTGGTGCTGTCCCCAAGCTCTACCTTCTCGCCCATGACCAAGTCGCCGGCTTCGGGTGGGCTGGGGGGCAGCAAAAGCAGCTCGGTGCGGCATGCTAAGAAGCTGGCTGGGCGCAAGATCAACACCGAGGGCGTCCGCTCCATGGACCCGCTGGGCTTGCCTCCCACTTCCCGGCAGACGGTGATGGCGCTCGCCTCCCCCTCGCGCTTCCTCTCGGCGACGTCCTGTCCCACGAGGCCTCCAAGACGGCGCCGATCGTGCAGGCGCGGCGGTTCAAGGCGGTGCGATCGGTCCCGGTCCACTCCAGCTCGCGCTCCAGGGGCGCCAGGGCGGGTCTTCCGGCGATGCAACGGGCGCAGCTCATCCAGGCCCAGAAGAACCTCAATCTCTCAGGTAATCCTCCACCGCGCTTTTCTGTCTTGCAAACTTTTTCGGATGACCATCTTAGTGAGGTTTTAGATGAGAGTGGGGTGGATGTGTCGTGTCTAGGTGGCACGCGCGAGCTGCTGCCTGCTATGCGTGCTACGGAGGCGGTAAGCCAGCAGCCAGGCTGCGCGGCCTTGTGAACCAGGTGGTACAGGAGGCAGGGGATCCTCTTGCACTAGCGGTCCAGCCCGACGAGGGGGAATTGGCAACAGGGGTTGCCCCCCTCCCTCACCTTGCCGGGCAAAGGTGAGGCGTGTGGCCAAAGCGGTGTCTTCGAGAGACATCCGCCTTCGCAATAGGATTATTTAGATGCGGGCTATTTTTTTGGAATATCCGTGGGTTCGGCCACGCAGGCCGCCGGACCCAGCTCAAGGAATTTATGCGAAAAGAGGGGATCGACATAGTGGCCCTGCAGGAAACTATCAAGCCGGACTTTAGACATCACGAACTGCTGGCCATTGATCCCCTCGAGAGGTTTTCGTGGAACCATGTCGCGACGTCTGGGCACTCCGGGGGTACGTTGCTTGGATTTGACAACGCCGTGTATGAGGTGCTGGCATGGGATGTGGGCGTCTTCTTCATGGCTGGCCATGTTCGCCACTATCAGACTCATCGGGAGCTGGTGGTGATACAGGTCTACGGCCCGGCCGACCACTCGCGCTCGGCTGTTTTCCTGGGCCAGCTTCATCAGAAGGTTCTCGCTATGAGCTCTGCGCTGATCCCTCTCGTGGTCGGGGGGGGGGGGGGGATTTTAACCTGATTCGCTCGGGAGCGGACAAAAACAACGACAACATAAACTGGCCAAGGGTAGCCATGTTTAGTAATGCCATTGCCTCCATGGCTCTTAGGGAGGTGGCTAGGTCGGGGGCGCGCTATACCTGGACTAACAAGCAGCTAGCCCCGATTCGATTTGTGCTAGATTGGGTTTTCATCTCGCCCGATTGGGAGCTGGTTCATCCTCTGTGCTCGCTAGTGGCAGAGACCAGAATCGGGTCACACCACATTCCCCTAATTCTATCTTCAGGGGAGGATAGGATTCGTAGAAGCCCTCGCTTCTTTTTGAAACTGCCTGGTTTGAAAACCCGGAGTTTGACTCCATCTTCAGGGGGAAGTGGCACGCTTGTGTTAGCCAGGTGGGTAACCAGCGGGGCCCAATGGACTTTTGGATCGCGGCAGGGAGCCGTCTCCAGGCCAGCCTTAAGGGATGGGGGGCCAACGTGGGCCGTTAGGACAAGGTGCTCCGGGAGGGAATCCTTGGTGAGATCGCAAGCCTCGACCAACAGGAGGACGCGCGGCCTTTCTCTGAATAGGAATGGGCTCGTCGCTACGCCTTGGAGGACCGAGTGCAGTCTCTCCTGCGTGCGGAAGAAGAATACTGGAGGCGTCAAGGTGGCCTAAAATGGACACTAAAAGGGGACGCTAACACGAAACACTTCCATTCCTACGCCAATGGGCGACGGCGTAGGTGCGCGATCCTCCGCTTACAGTCAGTTCAGGGGCTCTTGCTGATTCAGGAGGATATTGTGCGCCACGTTTGTGAATTCTACTTGCAGCTCATGGGGACGAGCGAGGAGGAGCGCGCAGGGATACGTGCTGCCTTGTGGGACCCCTCACAACTCATAACCGACCGGGAGAATGAGGAGTTAGGGCTCGCATTCTTACCCGAGGAAATTGACGTGGCGCTTGGTGGCATGAAAACCGACACGGCGCCAGGCCCGGATGGGTGGCCCGTGGCCATGTTCAAGCGCTTCTGGCCCATCCTTAAGGGGCCCATGTTTGAGATTTGTAATGGTTTCATGCGAGGGATGGTTGACATCGCCAGGCTCAACTTTGGGGTCCTTTCGCTTATCCCTAAGGTAGCAGGCGCTGACAACATCCGCCAGTTTAGGCCGATCGCGTTGATCAACGTCCCTTTCAAGATCTGCTCCAAAGCTACCACCACCCGTCTGGTTCCGATAGCTCACCGCATCATTAGCCGCACCCAAACAGCGTTTATCAAAGGCCGCAACATCCTGGAGGGCTCGCTCGCGCTTCAGGAAATCATTCATGAACTTAAACGTACTAGGGAACCGACTATCCTTCTGAAATTAGACTTCAAAAAAGCGTATGATCACGTCAACTGTAACTTCTTGCGTCAGGTGCTTTTGCCTCGGGGTTTCTCGGCCATGTGGGTCCACCGAGTCATGCAGTTGGTCACGGGTGGCCAGACTGCGATCTCGGTAAACGGGGAAGTGGGTAACTTCTTCCGGAACAAGCGGGGACTGCGTCAGGATGACCCAATGTCTCAGCTCCTGTTTAACTTCGTGGTAGATGCCCTCGCGGCAATGCTACGGAGGGCGACCGCGGCCGGCCACATTAAGGGAGTGGTTAGCCATCTCATCCCAAGGAGGGTTTCGCACCTTCAGTATGCGGACGACACTCTCCTACTGTTCCAGCCGGACACTCATAGTATTGCAACGGTGAAAGCAATTCTACTGATCTTTGAACTGATGTCCGGCCTTAAAATCAACTTTCACAAGTGCGAAATGCTGTCAATGGGGATGGACAGCGAGGAGGGGCGACGTATCGCTAATCTCCTCAATTGTAAAGTGGGGAAATTCCCTTTTTCGTACCTAGGTCTGCCTCTGGCCCCTCGTCGAGTGACTATCGATGAATGGGCCCCCCTCACGGGGAAGGTTGGTTGGAAATTAAGCCCTTGGCGGGGCAAATTCATGTCTTCTGCGGCACACCTGGTTCTGACTAACTCTAGTCTTTCCTCGCTGCCAATGTTCGCGATGGGGCTGTTTCTACTGGCAGAGGGGGTCCATGCCAGCCTGGATACGCCGCGCGCCCGTTTCTTTTGGGAAGGGACGGGCCTCAAGCGCAAATATCATATGGTCAAGTGGGTTGCAGTGTGCCGCCCCAAGTCTTTGGGTGGACTGGGGATCACCAATACTAGGCTCTAGAACATTGCGTTAATGTGTAAGTGGCTCTGGAAGCTGTCGCAAGGAGCGACCGGCTTGTGGGCTGATATCCTAAGGGCCAAATATTTCCCAAACGGGAGTTTTTTTGAGGGGGCAGCTGGGGGCTCTCCTTTCCGGCAAGATCTTCGGGCGATCAGACCCGCTTTTGACCTAGGAGCCAAATTTTGCATCAGCAATGGCCGATCCGCCCGCTTCTGGTTAGATTTCTGGGTGGGTTCGAGCCCACTTTGGGATGTGTTCGCCGAGTTGTACACGCTCGCAGTCCATCCTAATCAAAGCGTGGCCGAGGCTCTGGCCTCCCCACAGGCCATTGCATTTAGCCGCAATTTGACAGCCCAAGAGTCGGCAAGGTGGGATACTTTGCTTGACCTGATCTCCACAGTGACGCTCTCTGACGAGCCAGATCGGGTGTCTTGGCACCTCAACGCCTCTGGGAAATTCACCGTCAAGTCCTTATACCACAAACTGTGCCAAGGGGAGGCTCAGCGTGAGGTCAAGGGACTGTGGCCAGCCCGCGTTCCGCTAAAGATTAAAGTCTTTCTCTGGCAGTTGCTCCGAGACCGGCTTCCCACGTCCATCAATATAGCTAAAAGGAACGGCCCAGCCATAGGTCCCTGTGCGCTATGCAGGGAACCAGAGAACACGAACCACGTTTTCTTTCGATGCCAACTCGCATGGTTTGCTTGGAGCACAATGTGTGAGGCGGTCGGGTTCACTTGGGACCCTCGATCCTCCTCTGACCTTCTGGACTTGCTTGATTCGGTTCAGGGTCAGCCCAAACGGGTGCTCTGGGCGTGTACTAGGGCGATGCTTTGGTCCTTATGGCTCACTCGTAATAAATTTACCATCGAAGGCACTTTCCCATCGCACCCGGCTAACATTATATGCAAATGCTCTATTCTCCTACAGTAGTGGAGCCCGTTGGCGAAGCAGAAGGACTCTGACATCTTCATGCACGCACAAGAATCACTCCGTCAGGTCTACGTGGCTGCTAGGGAGCCGATCCAGCCCACCTGAGGGTGGGTGTGTTTCTTTTGTCTCGCGAGCCTGCATGCTCATCTTCAGGCCATGGCCTTGTAATTCGCTCGCTTTCCGGCTTGGAACCCTCCCAGTAACTAGCTTTCGCGAATGCCGTGGGCTTTTGGTTATGCCCGTGTAATGGTTTATGGTCGTAACTCTACCTGTTCCGTTGTGGGCTTTATTAATTTAAAGCCGGACGCCTCTAGCGTCTTCGTTCTAAAAAAATCCCATTTCCACAAACATAGTAGAAAACGCGTTAGGCCCTATATATATTGATAGAGGGAGTACTACCAAACTAATCAGCTATAGTTTCCGTACAGTGAATACTCCCTCCGTTTCTTTTTAGTTCGGATATAAAATTTGGTCAGAGTCAAACTTTGTAATGTTTGACTAACTTTATAGGAAAAAATACCAGTATTCCCAATATGAAATCAATATTATTAGATGCATCACGAAAGTAACTTTCATATACCATATAACTTTGGTATTGTAGATGTTGATATTTTTTGATATAAATTTGATCAAACTTCGGTTAGTTTGACTTTGACCAAATTTTATATGCAAAGTAAAAAAGAAACGGAGGGAGTATAAAATACGAGTACATCTCCCTCAAAAAGGATAGAGTATATATGAGTGTTTAGCCGAAAGTATATAGTTTTTTGTGCTGAACTTTATTTTTGCGAAATCCATGGAAACATAGCGTGGATGATTATATCAAAATTAATATCTCACACCAGTACCCGTCATCAGTAAAAAAATTGGTCTAAAATTCACAGCATAAGGAAGTCCCACAGAAAACATCTGATATATTGAACACGAAAAGTTTTTTTTCCTCATCAAAATTACCAGAAGGTATTCCAAAGGTAGAACCGTGTAACATTACCACTTGATGTTCAAATTGGCAGAAGTGGAAAAATATAGCTGCTCCAAATTGCGAGTGGTATATCTAGAACCAGGAAATTTTGGGTGGCATTTAGGTATGTAGGAAACTTCTTAACGGTAATATACAAAAATTTCTTCCATGAGTAAGTGATCCATACATCACATATGGTGTATATTAAAATATCAGCGATAGAAGCTAACATATTTAAAACAAAACTATTTTAGCAAAAGGCTCATATTTGATCTCAAAATTTCGCTGGACAACTCAAATAATAGTGTTCTCATTATAAATGGTGACACGCGGCATCAGCGTCCTTTCTCGAACACTCCTTGAGATCTTTGGCAAGCATAATTATTGCGCTTTGGTGTTGTATTATTTGTTGCAATGCACATGCATATTTGCTATAAAAAATTACAAACATTTGGAATTCAAATATATATTTTTTGAATGATATAGATTGGACTTTGGAGTGCATATTGCCTCAAATTTCAATACGCATCCAAATTTTCTCCCGTCGCAACAAATGAGTATGTTTGCTAGTTATTCCACAACGTGAGAATGCAGACACTTCCTATAACTTGATATTGTGAAAGCTTTTTACACGGTCAATTGGAGTTACCTTTTGGAAGTTCTTGGTACTCCTTCCGTGAGGTGAAGAGTGTACATCTAGAAATTTTAGGACAAATTATGGAGTTAAGTAAAAATGCATTGGAAAGGTGCAAGCCATCATCTCTCTTCCTTTTAATTACCTAATCCCCAATGAGCTAAGTGCATGTAGAAATTAAGAAGACCATGCATAGATTGCTATTGGTCTTGATTACCGTGTGATGAAAGAGAAGTATTTTTTTTCTACTTTAAAGTGCATTAGAAAAATAGAAGAACACTTTTTTGTGGATAAATTTTGAAACTAAATATACACTCTTTACTGGACGAAAATAGTAAGTAGTACGTAGTAGTACTACAAGCTTGGGATCGTGCCATGGGTAGCTAGATTGAGCCGTTTAGATTTAGGGCCTATCCGGAGTCCCTCCTGCTCCCTGACTCCGCTCCCGGAGCAGCCGGAGCAGCAGTTTAAATTTTTGGAGCGAAGAAACAGTTATTCCACCAATCTTTGGATTTGGCGGAGCCGTTGGTTTCCTGAACAGCTCCTTATTAGAGAAGTTGGGTCGTTTGATCAGTCTGTAGTACTCGATGGCAGTGCTTGCACGAGTCAGTCGTTTTTGGGTGCGCATGCTTGTACTACCTCCGTCTCGGTGAATAAATTATTTACGTAGTTCTAGGTTGACGATTTAACTATCTAAATATGTATTGTATGTGACAAAATATATATATTTAGAAACTACATCCATATAGGAATCTAATGATATACTTTTCATGACATATAACACATATTTAATTCCTCAAATCGATGACCTAAAACTACGCGAATGACTTATTCACCTAGACAGAGGTAGTAGTTAATCAAGAATGACGGGTCAATTTCCTAGACCCCCGGAGTTAATTTAGTCCAAGGATTAGTACTCCCTATTTTTCTTTGATGTGTTCACATCTGTAAACCGATTCGCATTCCACTCTCTATAAATAGCTTGAGTTGAGTTGCTCAGTGGACGGAAGAAAAGTTGTGAGTTTTGAAGTCGTTGCTGCATTCTTTCTTGGCGGCCATGGACGGTGGTGGTGTGGCTGCCGCCGCTTCCGTATCCAAGAAGAGGAAGCAGTGGCTGAACAATCAGGACCTCATCAGCGATCTCCCCGACGAGATCCTCGACATCATCATCTCCCGCCTCCCCACCAAGCCAGCGGCGCGGACAGCCGTCCTCTCCTCTCGGTGGCGCCACCTCTGGCGCTCCGCCCCGCTCAACCTCGCCGTCGACCGCCGCCTCTCCGGGTGGGTGCGCGACCGCATCGCCATCGTCTGCAAGATCCTGGCCGCACACCCTGGCCCTGTCCGCCGCCTCTCCCTCCACGACATCATCTGCCTCCGCCGCGGCATCTACGGGAAGATCGACCGCTTGTTCCTGTTCCCCACCCTGGATGGCCTCGAGGAGCTCGACTTCACCTCCAACGGCTCTTACTACGGCGACGGCGACGGAGGCGACAGGCCACCGCGCCCGCTGCCGCCTTCGGCCCTCCGATTCGCGCCCACGCTGCGCGCTCTCAGCATCGACTCCTGTGATTTTCCTGAGATTGAGGCTGCCCCTGCGCTTCTTTTCCCTCGGCTGAAGCAACTCAAGCTGTACAAGATCGCCATCTCACAGGCGACCATCCACCGCCTGCTGGCCGGCTGCATCGTGCTCGAGAGCCTTGAGCTTGGATGGATCCACGGGCTCAACAGCGTCCGGATTGTCTCCCTACTCTACGAAGTATTGTTGTCTCTGTTTCTTACCGCAACAGAGCAAATGTGATGCTTAAGAAGCTTGTCATTGAGGATGCACCAAGCCTTGAAAGATTGATCCCACTTGGGGATGGCCCCAAGATAATCAAGGTCATCTCTGCACCCAAACTGACGGTGTCTGACTACCTGTCTAGCAAAACATGATATGTGGATGCCTGATCCCTTTGATAGCTCAGTATGCATGTGATTTCGGCCGGTTTGATGCCCTCTCAAGAGAATATCAGGAGATAGATGCTCCATTTATGTCGTCATATCTTTCATTCCAAGCATCCCTATGTCTTTATATGTAATGATCCTTTGCTGCTACTACCATCTAGTGTATGTATGTTATCTGCAGGAAACTGAAACATCATGGACTTATTTATGGTTCCATCACCTGAATTGCTGAAATGTGGTCGATTGTGTTATTTCAGAATTTTGATATACCTATGCTGATGTGCAAACATACTATTATGTATGTACTACTATGTAGTCTTGTTCTTGAAGGGAAAATTGGTGTAGGAAATGGCAGACGTTTGGCATCTTACTTTGGTCTCTGAAATTGTAGGTAAAAGAGTTATATTATTTGCCAGATTGCTACGCAAAATCTGAGAATAGTAACTTACCAAGTACTAGAACGTTTCAATCTGAAAGCTTATGTTTTAGTTTGCGTTGTTTTGGTCTGTGTTTGGTGAAGTCTGTAATTATTTGGTCTATGAAAGTGCATCCAAAACAGTTACAACTTGTCATGCAAAGTGCTGCACAGAGTATAGGAATTATTTCCTTGTCGTGAACTAGAGTTTACTTTCATTTTCCCAGCTTGCTGCATATCTTCACAGAGTGTTCTTTCTGAATTCCGACGGTTCAGCGTGTACATATAAACTGCTGAAGGCATATTGCAAGCAAAGGAACTGCTCAGAGACAGTACCTCACGACCAAGAGCAGCCACATGATGGCCGCAGGTGTCACACTGTCGTAGGAGGCAAGGGCGCCTACATCACGAGAAGGCATGGACGGGCATAGAGGCGCGTCGTTGACAGGAGGCAAGCCTGTTTGGGGAAGGTGCCCTCGGTCGACAAAACTTAAAATTCTCACCTTTAGACTCATGGAAGGATCCGGCATCACACACCTACCAACATAGAGTTGAACCTAACCTTGTCAATAACAAACATGAAATACAAAGACTCTGTTGTTGTAACATCCCTATAAGCTATAACATCTGTCGAGCAGATGGGGGTTCTCCCCCGAGCTCGTCCCTGGTCTACAATATCCGGATCGGCATGTAGCTCTCTCCTAATATCGTCTCCTCCGAGCTCGTTCTTGACCAACAAGGTCTCAAGCGTGTCACCTCTTTGGTTGCCCAGTCGAGCTCACTCTATGGACTTGCTCGTTGCAAAGTCAAAGAGCATGACAAGGCCTGGAAGTTGATGATGGAAGCAATACGTCGCGATGCTGGCATCCTCGGCTCTTTCCTCGTTGCGGTTCCAGAACAGTCGACAGCCAGTCCAATTGGAGTGTTGTCGTGAATGACAAGGAAAAGTTCCACGCCATGGCCTACTCTTCCAACCCTTTGTACCGGTGGTGATGGATTCCAAGCCAGGCTGCATAGGATAATGCCCTAATCGATGTTTCTTTAGTTGTTATTAGATCTCATTTCTAACGACGAGTGACTATTGTTGTCAACAAAGCCTGGTATAACGAGATTGTTGTGCAAGTGTCCCTTTCCCGTACTACTGGTTCTTCGTTGTAATATTCAAGCTTCGACAGGTAGCAGACATCCGAAGGAAGAGGACGGCTAGTCTGGTTTTCGATGTAAATTCATTTTTTTTGGTTGTCTTATTTCTTGTTATCTTTCCATTGTACTAGCGATAATATTTTTCTTGATATTTATCACATATAAAAGGACAGTTGGATGTCTTATCTAAGAACGCAACATTTTTTCCATTTCCCTTTCCTTTTTGTTCGTCATATAAGAATGCATGAAACTTGAGCCGGTCGGGGACATAACGATGAGAAGTTCATGTATTAATGGACTTGTCTTAACTCTGAAAGTTCAAAATTAATATAAATGGAGAGGTTAAATAAAATGACAAAACAAAAAAGTTCAAACAATTCCCAAGGATTTTGATGGATTTTTCTAATTTATAAAAAACAGAAGTTCAAAGTAAAATAGATGAGCGGTTCGATGTTTATTACAAACCTAGATTTTTTCCATTACTAAAAGAAATAAAACCAAGAAGTTCAAATTTTTAAAAAGTAGCAGTTTGATATTATATTTGGAAAATCTGATTTTTTCCGTTTACTAAAGAATGAGACCAATAAGTTCATTTCAAAATAACGAAGAATTTCAATTGGAAAAAGCATAGCAGTTTGATATTTATTTAAAAACTTTGATTTTTCTGATTACTAAAGAATAAAACCAATAAGTTCAACACAAAAGAACGAAGAAGTTCGACAAAACTCCAATTTTCACATTTCTAAAAAAAATACACAAAAGAAGTCCAAATAAAAAAGTTAGAGCGGTTCGATGTCTATAAAAAACTCAGGCTTTTTCTATTACTAAAGCGAAATAGAGAGAAGTTCAAATTGATAATATTCAGCAGCTCATGTACTGCATGATGTGTGTTCCGTATGAGAAAAAAGAATAAAAAGGCAAAGTCTAAATTTTTTGTTGCTAGAAGTTCAAGTGCTCAGCCAGAGAAAGTTTAAAAAATTCTTGCGAGAGAGGTTCACATGTGTTTACATGATCAAAGACACAAAAACAGATGTTCCTTTGGGTGTTTTAAAAATAATTCTCTCATGGACATAGTCTCGGCGGTGCCATTGCTCCCGGTGGTCGTTCTTCCTCCCGTGTGGCCTTCTTCCTCTCGCCACCGCTGGCTCGTCAATCGTTCTTCTTCTCTATCTACTGAAGTCCAGTGTTTTTAATACATGTCAGTACAACATCAACGAAAAATGATCTATCTCCCATGCATCTGTCATCAACATCAACGGGGCATTCTTCTCTCGAATTTTTCTCATTACTAACGAATAAACCAAGAAGTTCACTTCGAAATACCCAAGAAGTTGTACGATGTTTATTACAAAACTAGGATTTATTTCTGTTACAAATGAATAACTCCAAGAAGTCCAAATTGAAAAACCCAAGAAGTTCAATTCTTAAAAACAAAATAGTTCGATGCATATGAAAAAACCCCAGATTTTTCTCATTACTAAATAATAAACCAAGAATTTCAATTTCAAAAAACATAGTAGTTTGATAACTATTACAAAACTCAAATTTTCATGTTATTAACGAATAAATGAAGAAGTTTAGTTTGAAATAACAAAGAAGTTGTACGATGTTTATTACAAAACTAGGATTTTTTACCGACACAAATGAATAACACCAAGAAGTCCAAAGTGAAAAAACCAAGAAGTTCAATTTTAAAAAATAAAATAATTCAATGTATATGAAGAACCCAGATTTTCCTCATTACCAAATAATAAAACAAGAAGTTCAATTTCAAAAAATGGAGCAGTTTGATATTTATTACAAAAACTCAATTTTTTCTCGTTACTAACAAATAAACCAAGAAGTTCAGATTAAAATAACGAACAAGTTCGACATTTACTAAAAAAAACTCCAAGTTCAAAAACTGAAAAAAAGAGCGGTTTGATGTGTATAAAGTTCAATTTTTTTCATTGCTAAAGGGTAGCATTGTTTTTGGAACTTTAGGACTTCTTTTAGAGAAATTCAATTTTAAAACGAAAATCAAGAGTTTCAAATTAAAAAATGGAGTAGTTTGATATATACGAAAAACTCAACTTTTTCAGTTTCTATGGAAAATTAAAGTATGAAGTTTAATTTTAAAAAAGTTGTACGATGTTTACATAAAAATCATTTTTTATTTTCATGAGAATAAAACTAAAAAGCTCAAATTAAAAAAGCAAAGAAGTTCCAAGATTATAAAATCTAGGATTTACATGCTCAATTTTGATGAGTGTTTTAGGAGTTAGGACAAAAAAAGCAGAGAGCAGTTCAAAAGTGATAACAACCATAAGTTCACGTACTATATGGTGTGTGTTTCATATGAGAAAAATGAATAAAAAGGCAAAGTCAAAAATATTTGCTGCTAGAAGTCCTCGGGCGGAGAAAGTTAAAAATTTCTTGTGAGAGAGATTTGTAGAAATGTTATATCATTTGTGTAACACCGACGAATGGGTGAGAAATTACAAACAAAAATACATGACAAAAGTTCAACGTTAAAACAAAGGGAAGTTCAACTACTACACTAAACGAATTTCAAATGAAAATATTTTAAATCGTCGTGAATATGAAAAATAGATCAACACAGAAAAATTGCGTGTTTACAGCAGCTTTCCATCAGTATATCATTTGCTCAAATCCGATAAGTGGATGGAGAGTTATGAGCAAAAAACAATATGTGAAAAACAGAGTGATGTTTAAGTAGACATGCCAAGAAGTTCAAGTTCTTCTCGTAGTGCATTTTCGAATAATCTATTCTGCGATAAAGGAAGAACAGATGATCTCGCTTTTTTCAAAATTACTTGAAAACGGCTAGGAATTAGAAAAAACTTTCTATATGGAAAAGTTTCACATTTTTATAGTTTTTCAATGGTATATTATTTGTCCCATTCTAATAAAGTTTGCACAAAGTACAGCCAAAATACTTTTTCAGCCATTTTCAAAATTGACGTAAAAACGTAAAGAATTAGGCGAAACATTATATACTTAAAAGTTTTGCATTTGTCCAAGCTTTCCAACGCCATATTATTTGCTAAATTCCGACAAATGATTAAAAAATGAACTCGAAAGTACGAACTTGATGGAACTTTGACCATTTTCCAAATTACTATTAAACCGTTAAAAATCAGAAAAAACATTCTACATGGAAAGGAAGTGCATTTTCATAAGCTTTCCAACGCCATATAATTTGCCTCAATCAGATTATCCGTTTAGAAATGGTCTCAAAAATACGAACTTACCTGTTGGGTTTGTGATTTTTTTTGATTTTTTAAATTACTCTTTAAACATAGGGAATTAGGGAAAACTTTCTACATGTGAAATGAGCGGATTTGCAGGAGCTTTCCAACGCCATATTATTTGCCTCATTCTGATGACGGTTTAGAAATGGGCTCGAAAATATGATTCACATTTTTTGTGTGAAGAAAAAACAATTTTCAAAACTGCTCTTCAACGGTTTACATTTTGTCAAAAATTTAACTTATGTTATGATACTCGTGTCCACAGCTTTCCAAGGGTGTACTGCAAGCCCCATTCGAACAATGTTGGCGGAAGCTCAACTAGCACTAGGCGAAGTTCACCTACTACTGTTGGGACGGGTCAGGTAGTTATCAGAATATTATTCTCATCGTATGATTAGAATAGTGTATATATATAGTTAGCAATTCAGTTTACTTAAGAAAAATATATGAAAAAAATGGACTACTGACACAATAGTAAAAAAGGTGGTATTGGGCTGCTATTTATAAACCAGAGTAAGTCGACTGTCATTTCACAGCCACTCGGCTTACAGGGAGGCCAACCGTTTTCTAAATTTTTAAAAGAGATGACCGTTGGTATATGCTGAGTGTCAGCAGACCACACTCGGCTTACACCAACAGCCGTCTGGCTATCCGTTAACTCCGCCGACAAAGGACACGTGGCAACAGGCGAAATCGTAGTTATGTTGTAGGCCGAGTGTATTCTTTGGAGCCTTCCGGCTTACTATCCGGTAAGCCGAGTTGTTAACATACGCCGAATGTCGTTTTAGGAGCCTTTCGGCTTATTTTTCTGTGAGCCGTTTGTCAACTGTTTGCCGTGTGCGTTGCGGGAGGTACTCAATGTACTGTAATAGAAGCCGTGAGCCCGTGTTTCAGCACTCGACTTGTGCATTGCTACTAGGCGACCTATGTTTTTCTTGTAGTGTATAAAATGACCTTTGGATGTCTTTTCTAAAAAGCATTTTTGTATCACTTAGTTTATACTAACTCCGTCCTGGTTTATTAGTCCTTAGAGGCAGCTAGTCATGTCCCAATTTTTAAGGCCGATAGACTAGCGCATGCACCTTTCCTCGATTCAACTCTCTGGGCAGACGTGAAACAACCTGTGGTTGGATGGTTAGAGGGACAGTGGTATCCCCAGCCCATCAGGGTTCAAGTCCTGGTGCTCGCATTATTCCTGGATTTATTTCAGTAGTTCCGGCGATGCGCTTTCAGTGGGAGGAGACGTTCTCGTCGACGACGAGGCGCCTAGGGTGACTTCGTAAATTTCAAGATGACATGCCGGCTTAGTCTCTCGGAGGTGCTCATAGGGATAGGGTGTGCGTGTGTGCGTTCATAGGGGTGAGTGTATTCGCATATGTATGAGCGCTTGTATCTGGACCAGCTAATCTCGTTGGCTGATGTCATGCCTCGTAATCAGTCATGGTTAGCATTAATATTTTGCCTTGGTCTCTGCATTTTGGAGTATATAGCAAAGAAAATGTCACATTACAGGCTATCTCTACAAAAACACTACCACTTTTTTAATCTTTCAAAAAACTACCACAAAATTAATTCGATGTTCCAGAAAACCCTAGTGATTGAAGCGTTAACTTTTAACTGCGATTATGACAACACTGGCCCACCCGTCAGGTTTGATATGCTAACACCGTTAGCTTTGACTATAATGTGGACCATTATGACAAGTGGAGCCCACATGTCGGTCCCTGTATCTTTTTCAAAAAAGCAATCGGGTCCCTGTATTTTTTTCGAAAAAAGCAATCAGGTCCCCGTATTTTCTCAAAAAAAAGCAATCAGGTCCACTGGTCCTGATTTGCTCGCCGCCGGTGAGCTCGTGAGGAGCTCGTCCACGTCGTCCCTGAAGGAAATATGCCCTAGAGGCAATAATAAAGTTATTATTTATTTCCTTATTTCATGATAAATGTTTATTATTCATGTTAGAATTGTATTAACCGGAAATTCAGTACATGTGTGAATACATAGACAAACATAATGTCACTAGTATGCCTCTACTTGACTAGCTCGTTGAATCAAAGATGGTTAAGTTTCCTAGCCATAGACATAAGTTGTCATTTGATTAACGGGATCACATCATTAGAGAATGATGTGATTGATTTGACCCATTCCGTTAACTTAGCACTCGATCATTTAGTATGTTGCTATTGCTTTCTTCATGACTTATACATGTTCCTATGACTATGAGATTATGCAACTCCCGTTTACCGGAGGAACACTTTGTGTGCTACCAAACGTCACAACGTAACTGGGTGATTATAAAGGAGCTCTACTGGTGTCTCCAAAGGTACATGTTGAGTTGGCGTATTTCGAGATTAGGTTTTGTCACTCCGATTGTCGGAGAGGTATCTCTGGGCCCTCTCGGTAATGCACATCACTATAAGCCTTGCAAGCAATGTAACTAATGAGTTAGTTACGGAATGATGCATTACATAACGAGTAAAGAGACTTGCCGGTAACGAGATTGAACTAGGTATTGAGATACCGATGATCGAATCTCGGGCAAGTAACATACCGATGACAAAGGGAACAACGTATGTTGTTATGCGGTTTGACCAATAAAGATCTTCGTAGAATATGTAGGAGCCAATATGAGCATCCAGGTTCCGCTATTGCTTATTGACGGAAACATGTTTCGGTCATGTCTACATAGTTCTCGAACACGCTTAAGGTTTCGATGATAGTTATATTATGGGTTTATGAGTTTTGATGTACAAAAGGAGTTCGGAGTCCCGGATGAGATCGGGGACATGACGAGGAGTCTCGAAATGATCGAGACGTAAAGATCGATATATTGGACGACTATATTCAGACATCGGAAAGGTTCCGAGTGATTCGGGTATTTTTCGGAGTACCGGAGAGTTACGGGAATTCGCCGGGGAGTATATGGGCCTTATTGGGCTTTAGGGGAAAGAGAGAGGAGAGGCTGGGCGCCCCCCCAAGGCCTAGTCCGAATTGGACTAGGGGGAGGGGCTGCGCCCCCTCCTTCCTTCTCTTCTCTCTCCCCTTTCCTTGACTCCTACTCCTACTACTTGGAAGGGGGAATCCTACTCCCGGTGGGAGTAGGACTCCCTTGGCCGCCTCTCCTGGCCGGCCACCTCCTCCCCTTGCTCCTTTATATACGGGGGCAGGGGGCACCCCATAGACACAACAATTGATCTCTTGATCTCTTAGCCGTGTGCGGTGCCCCCCTCTACCATAGTTCTCCTCGATAATATTGTAGCGGTGCTTAGGCGAAGCCCTGCGACGGTAGAACATCAAGATCGTCACCATGCCGTCGTGCTGACGGAACTCTTCCCCGACACTTTGCTGGATCGGAGTCCGGGGAACGTCATCGAGCTGAACGTGTGCAAGAACTCGGAGGTGCCGTAGTTTCGGTGCTTGATCGGTCGGGCCGTGAAGACGTATGACTACATAAACCACGTTGTACTAACGCTTCCGCTTTCGGTCTACGAGGGTACGTGGACACACTCTCCCCTCTCGTTGCTATGCATCACCATGATCTTGAGTGTGCGTAGGATATTTTTTTGAAATTACTACATTCCCCAACAGTCCCTCAGAGCACCAGCTCGTCGCCTAGGAGCACCGATGAGGAGGGCAACTCCTGCACGCATGCGGCGATAGAAGGAGGTGGCTAACGAAGGCGCGCGGGGCGTGAGCCCATGGCGTGCGGTGGCGTCTGCCGATGGCCATGGCACGCGACGGCCGCTGCCCACGGTGCGCGACGGCCGCTGCCCATAGTGCACGTGGTGGGGGATCCCCATGGCCATGGCGCACGACGTCAGCTGCTGCCCATGGCGCGCGGCGGCAGCTCCCCACAGCCGGTTGCGGCCGTGGGCTGCAGGGCGGCGGCGGGGCTGGGCAGCAACGGTCGTGGGCTGCAGGGCGCGCCGGTGGCTCCCCACAGCCGGCGGCAGCCATGGGCTGCAGGGCGCGCCGGCCTTGGTCCTGGCCATCCATGGTTGCGCCGGCTCTGGCTTGGGACTTGGGGGAGGTAAAGAGAGAAGAAAGCCAAGAGGAAGAAGAGGGCTTACATGTGAGTCCCACATGTAAGTTAGCGGTCAAACAAATGGTTTATTTAGAGGCGGGCCCGATCTATCATAAATTGGATTAATATTTAATCACATGGTCATTTGGAACAGCGAATCAATTTTGTGGTACTTTTTTGAAAGATTAAAAAGAGTGATAGTTTTTTTGTAGAGATAGCTTGTAATGTGGTAGTTTTTTGCTATGTACTCTTGCGCTTTGGTTAGTAGGCCCAATAATCCCGGCGGAGATAGTAATAAAGATGGGCCAATTTCCTGGATCAGAGTTAAATACTTGTACGAGGTGAGAGTTAATTGATCGAAAAGGGTAAAATAGGTTAATTTGTATATGGGAAAAGCTCACCTTCTTCCACCCGATCTCGCACCCACGTCCGCTGGCTCCGTGTTCATCGAATCGTCTTTTGATCCAACGGCCGATAGCACCCGCACCCACACGCACGGGTCTGCAACTGAGCTGTTGTTTCAGAAACGCTTTCTGCAACAGAGCTCTTGTTGCGGGGCTCTGTGGTGGTTAGATCCAGCAGCGGGGAGGTGGAGCACCGTGTGGCTGGGATGGAGGCGGCGGCTGGGCAACCACGGCAGACCAGCCGCGCTGGCGACGATGACGGGATCTGAGGCCGCTGACGGCTGCACAAGTAGCAGGTGTGCATCCTTGCCCCGCTAGATCCACAAATTTTCCCTCATTCTTGTAGCCAGGCGAAATTAAGTGAGGATTCGGTGGTGGTGGTGCCTCGTCGCGGTGGTGGGCGTTGGTGGTGGTGCCCCATCGTGGTGGTTGTGGTGCCCTGTCGCGGTGGCTTGCTCCCCCATGCTCGCCGCTGTGGTGGTGGTGCTCCGCGGCTTTTTGTAGGTGATGTAGGGAGCTTTTACTAGGAGGAGGAAGTCGCCGGTGTAGTAGGAATAGTTGTCGCCGGCATAGTCGGAGACGAGAGGTGGTCGTCCGCATAGTTGCAGATTATTTTTTTGTTTCTGAATTTTTTGCAGCTCATAACATTTGCTGAACCTTGTTACACTCTTCATAGCAAGTTTCTGATTTCATTTTGCATGTACTGTTGCTGTGATTGCTACCATCAATCCATTACTGCAGTACTGCTATCTTACTTAAATCATGAGATTTGCCTTGGTCCTTAGATATGTGCTCACATGAATTTTCTTCAACTTTCAATGTTGATTTTTAAAGCAATTGAAATGTTTGCATGCACCCTGGTGCTTGGGTAATGTCCAGAGCTCTTATGGAGTTTGCACATCAGACATTATCCGTGATGCCGCCTTGAGTAATGAATTGTGTGTAGCATCATAGATTATGTTTCAGAAATGACAGAACCATAATTTGCTGTAAACAAAGTCAAGAAGATGTGTTTCATCCAATATATTTGTGACATTTTTTTGAGTTTTGATTGTGTTTTTCTGCAACTGTCTATGAAAGAACAACATGAGTGAGAGTTGTGAGAGCTTTTGTTGGTGTGTTTTTTTTTTCTGATTTTGTTTACTTGTGTTTCCTGTAGCCTGGTTTTATGTTTCTGAAATTTTGTACTTGTGTTTCCTGTAGCTTCATAGCTTCATAGCTTGACTTACATTTGTTTTTGTTTCGCAGCATGTCCATCTACCAAACCCGATGGTCAGCAAAGCTTCTGCGCGACATAGCCAATTCCATCCATGGGAAGAAAAGAGATGTACCAAGCAAGGCTAGCTTTGGGGATTTTTTGCACATATCTCCTTTGCCTCCTCCTCCAGAAGGGCTTCTCGATTTCGTAGTTATGAGTACTGACCCTAAGAAGCGTCTGTTCAAGTATGTTTCTTTTGAGCATCTTCTTTTTAACAATGTCTTTTTCTATTTCAGTCTGTTGCATAGCACTTTTCTCTTTTTCACAACATCTACTGGTTTCCATTTTTTTTATGTTCTACATAGGATTAATGATCAGAAAAAAATACGCTTCACAAAAGACATGGTTAAGAAGATTTTTCAATGTGCCATATGGTAGTAGGCCATTAGAATTTGGCAAGAGGGGGAAATCAGATTTTCGGGAAGTGTATTTGGATAGTGATAGAGCTCCAATAGCCACCACAACAACTGCTCTATCAAAAGCGGACGATGATGATCAGGAGACCATTGTTAGGTCATGGGTTCGAGTGGTGCCTCTAGACTATCTCTTCACCTTACGAGACATGAGTGTTGTCCATGAGTTCAAGTGGGATGAGCACATTCTATCTAATGTGATGAAGGAAGTTCAAAAGTACCAGGATAAGAGGAAGGAAAAAGCTTACCTTCTACCGGCCGATCGCGTGCGCGCATCCGCCGGCTCCGTGTCCGTTCGATTGTGTGTTGATCAGACGGTCGACAACTTCCCCACGTGGCCGCGTCCGCCGAAGCCGAGGTTGTTTTCCTGCAACTCACCTGTTGTTTCGGGACATTCATTTCTGCAATTGGGTAAAAGTAGGGGGGTTTCAGGGCTCGTCTGTCTGGGAGGCCGAGCGGCCGGATTTGGAAGCCGGCGGATGGGCGCGGCAGCGCAAGGCATTGGGCGACCGGGCCTTATCTACCGTGGTGACGACGACGACTTGCTCGGGCTCGGCGGTCGCCGGCGACGACTCAAGCAGGTACGAATCAGAGATCCCTTGCCCCCATTTTTTCTGGCTGATGTGGCGATGTGGTGCTCCTTTGCTATTCCGGTGATGTGGGGATGTGGTGCTCCTCTGTGCCTTCTAGCGGCTACGCCGGCGACTATGCAGTGTTTTTTAGCTGTGGCACTCCCCTTTTGTGGTGATGTTTCGGCGGCCTTGTGTTGCGTTTTCAGAAAGAATGAGCGGCATATAGTGTTGCGTAATAGGGAAGTAGTAGCGAAATTTCTATCATGCGCAGTCATGCATGTGTTTGCTGGATCGTCTTATCTGAATTTTCTAAATGCTGTGGATCTATGCACCTCATAGCTTCACAAAATTTTCTGAATTTTCTGAATAATGGGCAGATGATAGTACTTTTTGTAGCTCACAGGTTATGCAGTTGATAGTACCTTTTGTAGCACATACTACCTTTTTTAGTTTATGGTACAAAAATTTCATGAGGTACATGATTTTTGTACTGCATTTCATGTAGCTGATAGCACAGTAAAAGATTATGCTTCTGAAATTAGGTGGACTTTTACTTGATCTAGCTTCATGTTTTCTCTGAATTTTTGGTTCTTGTCGTGGATTTGTTACGGCAGATATCCTTAGTGTCAGGACTTAGTCGCGAGGCCAACGCATCTATGCGGTATCTTGAGAGGGGTTGATCGGGTCGAGAGACGCAACACACAAGACAAGGATTTAGACAGCTTCGGGCCCCGGGAAACATCATCCGGTAATAGCCCTACATGCTGTTTGTGGCTAGATCTCATTATGCTCATCAGGGAGACGCCGCATAAGCCGGCTCCCCTTTAGTTGTGTCTAGCCTTAGAGATTGTTTCTTGCCCCTCCCTCTTGGGGTGCCATGCCCCTCCTTATATAAGTTGAAGGCGCGGGTTACATGTGGAGTCCTATTAGGATTAGGACTAGTCTATTACAAGTGGAATCCTAGTCTGCCCCCTTAAGGGAAAACTCCTTATGCCTTTCCTCGTAAACCGGCCCACCATAACATGAGCCGGCCTTCTGGGCCTTGGGCCTAGTCTTCTATCTGACCCGCCGTTAGGACCATCCGTGAGTCGCCAGGCTCGTGAGTCGCCACCGGCGGGTTACCAATGAAAACGCCAAGCCCGGCCAGGTCATACTTCGGGCCGGCTCATACCGCGGGGTATATCCCAGACATTAGCCCCCAGTTTAATTTGGATTTATCCATGTTAAACTGATCCTGTAAAATAAACACAAGAACAAATTTATAGGTTGTGCTCCGGGTTAAATATTTTCCTGAACCGGCACCTGATCATCTTTAAGTCCTTGTCATTTCCTCCTGGATGCATACTCAAGATCTTATAGCAAATCTCTTTTAACAGATATGTCCAAACCTTGCCAATGCAAAAAATCCAGGCACTTCTTCTAAAAAACCCGGGTCAATAGGCCAGCTTCATAACCAATTTGCTGGCATTGCCTCTTATAGAAAAACATTATAAGAAATAATCCATTTGAGTCGGCCTTCAATGTTCTGGCTTGACAAAAATATTGGTCTTGAAATATTCAACTGATATTCAGCCGACTTAAAGATGTAGATCTTGCCGATTTATGATTGCCAAAATTACCGGATTATAAATAAATGATGCCGGGTCATGATTGTTGTAGACACCGGGTTAATATGGTCTACTCCAAACTGAGAATTTGAAGATTTTTTCTCCCTTATATGCATATCACCTGTAGCCCCCAAGTGCCGGGTTGTCATGCTTGCAGCAACCTGGGACTTGTAATTGCCTTATGCTCATGAAAACTTCAACCAGTGTAGCCCCCAAGGGCCGGGTCATTATGCAATAATGAGCAGGGACTTTGTAGATATAACCATGTAAACTTGAACAACAACGTGTAGCCCCCAAGGGCCGGCTTAGTAAGATAATACTGAGCTGGGACTTTGTATATAATTTATTGATAATAACATCATATAATATAATCTCCATCATGGGGCTTGAACCCACGTCCACAAGGTTAAGAGCTTTGTACTCTACCAACTGAATAGTGGACCATTCAATATAATGGATTAATGCTTGTGTACCTTGAATTTTTGACAGGAGCAATTGGTAGCCCCCAGGGGTCGGCTCATTACAATGTGATGAGTCAGGTCTTCAATAAGTTGACCAAAAAGTGACTTTACATTAGCCCCCAAATGCCATGGTGCATGCTGGCAGTGACATGGGACTTGCATATTTGATGTAATCTCAATTTAAATAATGTAGCTCCCAAGTGTCGGGTCGTAAGCCTGCAGCGACTCGAACTATTCATTCCATTGTAGAATAAATCATATCCATTGATAAAATAATAGTCATTGCGCCAAAGCGACTTTAAATACCTCATCTGTTGATAAGTAAATCCGTAGTTTAAATACCCGGCGGCTCTTGGCCGATGGCGATTTAATACGCCTCCATTGTAAACCGAAATTTTTATAACCCGGCGGCTTATAGCCTTTGAGAAAATCAAGAATTGATAACCCTTTTGAGACACCAATTTCAATCTTTGATGATGGGCTTGAACTTAATCATTTATGTAAGTCATAGCTCTGTAAATCCTGCACAGAGTTTAAACAACATATGCCCTGGCGACTTAACGTCAAAAGCCAGGGCGGGTAACCACCCAAATGTAGTCTTATCCTGCACACAAGTAGATCACAAGATCCCTTGGCGGTTTACCGCAGGGCGGGTCATAATATATCACATATAACCACTGTGATATTGAATTTGTACTGCCGGTTTACATGACATGTGCAGTAAGGGTGATAACCCAATCCTTAGAAGCCAATACTTCCAAATATATGATGATTGTCACCTGCTGACGACTTATTGTCCAAAGCCAAGCCGAGTTAAATTTAAACCACACTTATACTTAGATCTGAACAAAAAAGCCTCAAGACAAAACCAAAGATTGTTTGCAAAAACTGAAACCAAATAGAAAGAAAATCGAGGCTTCTGATTCGAATACGATCAGTAAACCGTTCCAAAGGGGTTAAGCTAGGATTCGAATACGATCATGTAGCCCCCAATGGCTTTGGCGTTGCGCCGATCAAGAGGGTACCGACAGCTATGTTCTCTTTGGTTCGAATACGACCTATGTTTGAACAGGAAGCCCCCAAATGACCTTGAGAGTTTTTTAACTGACTCTGATTCGAATACGATCAAAGTCATACCCAAAAGGGGTTAAGCTATGATTCGAATACGATCAAGAAGCCCCCTAGTGAGTTTGGCATTGTGTCGATCAAGAGGGTACCGACAGCTATGTTCTCTTTGGTTCGAATACGACCTATGTTTGAATAGGAAGTCCCCAATTGACCATATAATTTTTGGCATTACAGCGATCAAGAGGGTACCGACAGCTACGCTCGATGAGCAGGAAGCCCACAAGTGACCCTAATAAGACAAGCCATAAGGCAGGACACCCATGTTTGAACCGCACATCCTGGTAGCCAGTTCTCTTTGGCAACCTTTAATTTTTCTGAGAAATCGAACTTGCGAGAGATTAATTCTTTTTGAACTGGAACTTTAAACCGGATTTGAAAGCTTCAAAACTTTGTGGGAGACAGATTGTCCTTGAACTAGATTTTGAACCAGAATCCTTATTTTGAGCCAGAAATCTTCTGACGGCCTTTAAAGTTTCATCGATCTAGCAGTAATCTCCGGGGCTGGGTTATTTTTCCCTTCAATGACCCGGAGTTCTTGAATTCATTGAAACCGGCTAATTTTGCCGAGTCATACCATTGTAGCCCCCGAGTCTCAAGACGACTCGAGGAGTTCGCTCGAGATTCTCCATATTTGACCATAGCAGAAGGTGTATATCATTGGCGTTGATAGCGCGATGTGAATCCACAGAAGGTTGAGGTGACTGTGGCGGGTTATAAATGATCCCATATGAGCCGTGTCAGCAACTCGGCCAATGGTTCCTTCCAACTGGCTGTTTGAAGTTAACCAAACCGTAGTGGCAGCGACTTGTGCATCTACCCATTGATCCATCCAGTGCAGACGGTGGATGATAAGACATGACAACTTGCCTCCAATTTGTTGGAAGAAAAACCGAGCTACCCAAGCAGTGACTTGCTCATACTCAATAAATAGCTCATGCGGACAGGTGCGGCCCGGCGTGTTGATGTAGACCAGGCCGCGAGAGATGGACGGTAAAGACGACCGCAACATCTGAGGCGGCACAGGCAGATGAACCGGCCGTGGCCGTTGTAAGCCGGTGTGGACGGGCAAGTTGTCCTCCTTGTTGTAAGCCGGCGTGGTCGCGAGAGACGGCCACGGCGTTGTAAGCCGACGCGGTCGCGAGAGACAGCCACGGCGTTGTAAGCTGGTGCGGGAGTCTGTTGAGTAACGACGACCACCTGTGCCAAAAGATGTTGGCGTGCCTCCATCTCCGCGGTATAATATCACTTTTTGTCATAAATAATTGCCCTGCATGAACAATATTGCAGACCAAGGCAAAGATAAACTTGTTCTTTGAAAAAAACAACATGTGCTAATAAATCAAACTTGGATGGATATCACCTGATTTGTTTGGACGATGGATGATCCATTTATCGCGACAGAGGTAGCTCAGGCAGACCAGCGACTCAATATAGTTCCGGCGGCTTAGGCAGACCGACGACTTAATATAATTCCGGCGGCTCAGGCAGACCGGCGACTTAATATAACCCCGGCGACTCAATGTGGCAAGGGCGGCTCAACGCGGCTCCGGCGGGTTGACGTAGATTAAGCTGCACGGGCGATGACTTGCGCACACCTGTTCCATCAGTAAGCGGGCGCAGACGCCGGTGCGTGATGGTGCTGACGTACACTTCATAGGCACAACATGGCACGACCTTTGCTGCTCATAAAAATATACAGACCAAAGTAATTATTCTTTGATGAAAACAATATGTTTAATAAAATAAACTTAGATGGATATCACCTGATGTTTGTGAATGACAGATGATCTCACAACAGAGGCGGCTCAACGCGGCCCCGGCGGCTTCAACACATCATAGGCGGCTCAACGTGGCCCCGGCGGCTCAACACAGCACAGGCGGCTCAACATGGCCCCGGCGGCTCAACACAACAGAGGCGGCTCAATGCGGCCCCGGAGGCCTGCGCTCGACGGCGGCTTAGAGTGGCCCCGGCAACTCAAGATGGCCTCTTCGGGCTCAAAGGTGGCACAGACACGGGTGAATCGGCCACGGGCGCAGACAGGTAATTCAGCCGTGGCTCCAAAAACCGGCGCAGTATAACGCCTCATCTGTAATGAACAATTGTCCTGATATATTTGGACAACGGATGTCAAACATCCGCTAGAATCTGTCCACGATGTTTTGTACTGTGATTTTAACCTTTGAACAGAGGAAAGTACTGCCAGCACTTGGCCTTGTGTGGGATGCAGCAATGACAGTAGCAACAACAGCTTTCATCGGCCTAACGGCCGCTCATGGTAGACTCTCCGGCCAGATACGCTATCGTGGCACCCTTTTTTATTCTTTTTTTAACGAATAGTAGTAGTTTGACCAATAGAGCCCCCTAGCCTCATTCGGCTGGTCACAATGGGCAGGAACATAAGCTAGTAACCTACACATTTTCCTAGACTATGTTACTACCTTTATAGTGGGTAGGAACATGTATGTAGTATCATGCAACGATGTATTTATTAGGTCATAGACTCATTGTTTCTTGGAGTGTGTGATGTTTCGGTAACTTAGCTAGTTACCACAAGCAGCTCTCTCTTCATTAAATATGTGCCACATAAGCAAAGTTGCATTGGAGTGTGTGATGTTACTCCTAAGTTTCTGCCCATTGTGACCAACCTTCTAGCGCCAGATGCACTTGATTGTTCTTCAAGTGCCAAAATATTAGTAATCAACCCACGTGAGAAGTACAGATCTCAATCTCCTTGGGACTCGGACAGTTGCGTGTGGACAGGAAAACATAGCAGCAATCGGACATGTCCGCTACACGGATTGAATCTGCAGTAGGAATTCCTGACGGTCTCGGTAACTTGTGTACGATTGGGGTCTGACTAGTACCAGTATGAATTAACCGTGGCATCACCTTCTCTCCTCCACGTCATTGATAGCCTAGATTGACTTGTGTTCTTGTGCATAAAAAGGAAAATTTCTTTGGGAGTCCGTGATGCACCCTCCAAGATCGCCTTGGGACACGAGATTTGATTCCTGTTGGGTCTTCGGCTGGTTCTACTTCTTGAGTGATGACCCGGCGAGGCTTGCGCGCTGTGGACACACCTGGTCCTTCGCGTCCAGCGTTTTGAGCGGATGCTTTTTCTTTTCTTTTTTAATTCTTGGAGCGTCCGCCGAGTAAATCGACCGTGCCTCTCGGGCCTTGATCCGTATTGTCAGGGATATACCCCGCGGTATAACCCGGCAGGATGTATGACCCGGCTGGATCTTGGCGATTCACTGGTGACCCGCCCGGAGCTTGGCGATTCACGGGTAACCCGCCCGATCTTGGCGACTAATTAGCAACCCGGCGGGCAGCTCAGACGGACGATAAGGCCCAAGGTCTAGTAGGCTGGTTCATATGAAGGTGGGTCGGCTTAAGAGGAAAGGCATAAGGAATATTCTCCTACAAAGGAAGCAAGACTAGGACTCCACTTGTAATACAGTAATCCTAATCCTACTAGGACTAGTCATGTAACCCGCCCCTTCAACATATATAAGGAGGGGAAGGGCACCGCAATAGGGGGGAAATAATCTCTAAGGCTAGACACAACAAAGGGGAGCCGGCTTACACGGCTACTCCCACATGAGCATAATGAGACCTAGCCACAAACAGCATGTAGGGCTATTACCGGATAATGTTTCCCGGGGCCCGAAGCTGTCTAAATCCTTGTTTTGTGTTGCGTCTCTCGATTCCGATCAACCCCTCTCAAGCTACTACATAGAAGCGTTGGCCTCGCACCAAGTCCTTGCACTAGGACATCTGTCGTGACATATCCACGACAGTTGGCGTCCACCGTGGGGCTCGCGCACGGTGGTGTTGAGTTCTTGGAGGGATCTCTCCTAGGGATCGAGGGGCTCGGGATTTTTCGGATGAATAAAAGCTGGCTTGAAAGGATTTGCATCAGTGTCAAGTTCGTCAGTCAGATGTGAAGATTCGTGAGATTAAAAGTTCAAGAAAAAGTAGGGTTGCGTTTTGATACGTCTCCAATGTATCTATAATTTTTGATTGCTTCATGCTACTTTATCTATTGTTTTGGACTATAATGGGCTTTATTTTCCACTTTTATATTATTTTTGGGACTAACCTATTAACCGGAGGCCCAGCCCAGAATTGCTATTTTTTGCCTATTTCAGTATTTCGAAGAAACAGAATATCAAACGGAGTCCAAACGGAATGAAACCTTCGGGAACGTGATCTTCTCACCGAACGTGATCCAGGAGACTTGGACCCTACTCCAAGAAGCACCAGAGGCGGTCACGAGGGTGGAGGGCGCGCCCCCTACCTCGTGGGCCCCCTGACGCTCCACCGACGTACTCCTTGCTCCTATATATACCTACGTACCCCCAATAGACCAGATACGGAGACAAAAACCTAATTCCACCGCCGCAACTTCCTGTATCCACGAGATCCCATCTTGGGGCCTGTTCCGGAGCTCCGCCGGACGGGGCATCCACCACGGAGGGCTTCTACATCAACACCATAGCCCCTCCGATGAAGTGTGAGTAGTTTACTTCAGACCTTCGGGTCCATAGCTAGTAGCTAGATGGCTTCTTCTCTCTTTTTGGATCTCAATACAATGTTCTCCCCTCTCTCGTGGAGATCTATTTGATGTAATCTTCTTTTTGCGGTGTGTTTGTTGAGACCGATGAATTGTGGGTTTATGATCCAGCGTATCTATGAATAATATTTGAATCTTCTCTGAATTCTTTTATTTATGATTGAGTTATCTTTGCAAGTCTCTTTGAATTATCCGTTTGGTTTGGCCAACTAGATTGGTAGTTCTTGCAATGGGAGAAGTGCATGGCTTTGGGTTCAATCTTGCGGTGTCCTTACTCAGTGACAGAAAGAGTTGCAAGGCACGTACTGTATTGTTGCCATCGAGGATAACAAGATGGGTTATTTATCATATTGCATGAATTTATTCCTCTACATCATGCATCTTGCTTACAGCGTTACTCCGTTTTTAACTTAATACTCTAGATGCATGCTGGATAGCGGTCGATGAGTGGAGTAATAGTAGTAGATGCAGAATCGTTTCGATCTATTTGTCACGGACGTGATGCCTATATACATGATCATACCTGGATAACATCATAACTATGCTCAATTCTATCAATTGCTCAACAGTAATTTGTTCACCCACCGTAGAATACTTATGCTCTTGAGAAAAGCCACTAGTGAAACCTATGGCCCCCGGGTCTATTCTCATCATATCAATCTATATCACTTTATTTACTTGCTTTGCTTTTACTTTTCACTTTGCATCTTTATACCAAAAATACCAAAAATATTATCTCTATCAAATCTCACTCTCGTAAGTGACTGTGAAGGGATTGACAACCCGTAATCGCGTTGGTTGCGAGTAGCTATCGTTTTGTGCAGGTACGAGGGACTTGCGCGTGACCTCCTACTGGATTGATACCTTGGTTCTCAAAAACTGAGGGAAATACTTACGCTACTGTGATGCATCATCCTCTCCTCTTCGGAGAAAACCAACGCAAGCTCGAGACGTAGCACGTTTGTGTGCTATCGATGTTTTTGCCGTGCTTCACCGGCGTGTCAAATCTTGGTCTGTAACTCACCTGTAACCGGCATGGTTAGAATCGCCGTCTCGGCCAACATTGGTTGGCCGAGTCCGATTGGAGCGAGTCACCAAAATACATAAAGGCCAAGTCCCGATCAAGAAAAGAGGATTGCCTTAAGGATCTCAAGTACTAGTGCATCTTCGGCTTCGCTATTTGAAGCCAAAGTTTGCTTTCCCTTTTATCAACTCCACTTGGTGTATGCGTGTAAGAAAACTACCAGAAGAACAATTCAGAAGTCATGGAAGGAAAAGTCAAATCAACGATGACTCGGAGGAGGATTGGGTCACGGGCACACAACGCCACCGAGCCGTTTTTGACCATGCTCTGGTCGTACCCGCTCTGCTCCGCCTCTGCCTCGCTGTGTGAGCTGCCGCTGTCCGAAGGCCCTTGCCGGCTCAGCCCTCCGAGAGTCACTTCGGCGGTAGGCCGCAACGCTCGCCGATCCTCTGCTGTGACGTCGAGCCGCGAGTCGCTCGCGGCCTCCCCGAGTCTCCCCGAGCCTGACTGCTATTGTTTTTTCGCGGCCTCGAGCCGGCTCGTTCCACTGCTGAGCCGCCGCCGGGTCGATCTCCAGCCTTGGAGCCTCTCCGTGTTAAATTGCTGAACCACCAATGACGAGCTGCCGGTTGTTTCTTCCACTGTGTTGTAGCTACCGTTGTTCCAGTACACCGGGTGGGCCGCTATCGCCTAAGTCGCCGTCGTCGCTTCCGAGCACCTCGCCTTGAGCCGCCCTGCGGCTAATGCCACTGTGCCTTGAGCCGGCCGGGCAACCCGCCCTCGTGCTGTCTCTGCTTCAAATCGCCAATGCTACTGAGCCACCGTCGCGGCCCTTGTTTCCATTGTCAAACCACCCGCGCGCCCGGCGGGGTCGCTGCTCGCGGCCGCCTCCCGCGTTACACCATGCAACAAGGCCTCGTCTCTGCTTTGTTGACTCGCCGTGCTGGCTTCACCGGCTGCTTGCTGTGTTGTGTATTGCCTTTACGGGTCCTGGGTGCCCGATGGAAGCAAAGGAACAGGCACGGGATACCTATAGGGAGCTGGACTAAGAGTCAAAGGCTATCCTTTAGTGTACATGCACACTATCAAGATGGACTTCGATGCAGCATGTTTGCAGCCAGAGTGTTACTTTGAGTACAAAGGCTAAATCAGGGTCCAAGACTAAATTATTCATATGAGGGACAAAGCAACAAGAAAGAGCTCGCAAAAAAACAGCCATGAAGTGTGTGTACCTACTAATTGGGAAGGGCGAGAGTCGTCGGGGCCATGTTGAGTCGCCTCTGCCGCGTTGAGCCGCCGGGAGTCACTAGTTTGCCTAAATCGCCAGGATTATATTGAGTCGCCGGTCTGCCTAAGCCGCCTCTGCCGCGGTGAATGGACCATCGGTCGACCGAACAAATCAAGTGATATTCATCTATGTTTATTTTATTGACACATATTGTTTTTCCAAGAACAATTATTTTGGTTCACAATATATTTTTGCAGAACTATGATTTATTATAAAAGTGGTGCCATGTTGTGCCTATGGAGTATGCGTTAGCATCATCATGCACTGGCGTCCGCGCCTACTTGCTATTGAACAGGTGTGTGCAAGCCGCCACCTGTGCAGCTCGATCCACCTCAACTCGCTTGGACCACGCTCGCGATTGACTCGCCGTCCGCGCGGCATACCGTGCTGATACGTCCATTTTGCATCATGATTTTATATCAATATTTATTGCATTATGGGCTGTTATTACACATTATGTCATAATACTTATGCCTATTCTCTCTTATTTTACAAGGTTTACATAAGGAGGGAGAATGCCGACAGCTGGAATTCTGGGCTGGAAAAGGAGCAAATATTAGAGACCTATTATGCACAACTCCAAAAGTCTCGAAACTCCACGAAAGTTATTTTTGGAAATAAAAAAAAATACTGGAAGAAGAATCTACGTCAGGGGGGCCTCCACCTGTCCACGAGGGTGGGGGCGCGCCCCTCTGCCTCGTGGGCCCCTTGTTGGCTCTCTGATGCCCATCTTCTGGTATATGAAGTCTTTCGTCCGAAGAAAAATCATAAGCAAGCTTTCGGCACGAGACTCCGCCGCCACGAGGCGGAACCAATCTAGGGCTCCGACAGAGCTGTTTTGGAGGGGACACTTCCCTTCGGGAGGGGGAAATCATCGCCATCGTCATCACCAACGCTCCTCTCATCGGGAGAGGGCAATCTCCATCAACATCTTCACCAGCACCATCTCCTCTCAAACCCTAGTTCATCTCTTGTATCCAATTCTTGTCTCTAAGTCCAGGATTGGTACCTGTAGGTTGCTAGTAGTGTTGATTACTCCTTGTAGTTAATGCTAGTTGGTTTATTTGGTGGAAGATCATATGTTTAGATCCTTATGCATATTAATACCCCTCTGATTATGAACATGAATATGCTTTGTGAGTAGTTACGTTTGTTCCTGAGGACATGGGAGAAGTATTGCTATTAGTAGTCATGTGAATTTGGTATTCGTTCGATATTTTGATGAGATGTATGTTGTCTAGCCTCTAGTGGTGTTATGTGAACGTCGACTACATAACACTTCACCATTATTTGGGCCTAGAGGAAGGCATTGGGAAGTAATAAGTAGATGATGGGTTGCTAGAGTGATGAAGCTTAAACCCTAGTTTATGCGTTGTTTCGTAAGGGCTGATTTGGATCCATATGTTTCATGCTATGGTTAGGTTTACCTTGATACTTTTGTTGTAGTTGCGGATGCTTGCAATAGAGGTTAATCATAAGTGGGATGCTTGTTCAAGTAAGAGAAGCACCCAAGCACCGGTCCACCCACATATCAAATTATCAAAGTACCGAACGCGAATCATATGAACGTGATGAAAACTAGCTTGACGATATTCCCATGTGTCCTCGGGAGCGCTTTTCCTATTATAAGAGTTTGTCCAGGCTTGTCCTTTGCTACAAAAAAGGATTGGGCCACCTTGCTGCACTTTATTTACTTTTGTTACTTGTTGCTCGTTACAAATTATCCTATCACAAAACTATCTGTTACCACTTATTTCAGTACTTGCTGAGAATACCTTGCTGAAAACCGCTTATCATTTCCTTCTGCTCCTCGTTGGGTTCGACACTCTTACTTATCGAAAGGACTACGATAGATCCCCTATACTTGTGGGACATCAAGACTCTTTTCTGGCGCCGTTGCCGGGGAGTGAAGCGCCTTTGGTGGGTGGAATTTGGTAAGGAAAAATTTATATAGTGTGCTGAAATTTACTGTCACTTGTTACTATGGAAAGTAATCCTCTGAGGGGCTTGTTCGGGGTATCTTCACCCCGACCAGTAGAGCAAAGAGTTGCTCCTCAACCTAATGAACCTACTGAAAATGAATATGAAAATAGTCCCTTTGAATTTCCTTCGGGTATGATGGAAAAACTGCTAGCTAATCCTTTTCTAGGAGATGGAACAAAGCATCCTGATGAGCACCTAATATATGTGGATGAAGTTTGTGGACTATTTAAGCTTGCAGGTATACCCGATGATGTTGTTAAGAAGAAGGTCTTCCCTTTATCTTTGAAGGGAGATGCATTGACATGGTATAGGCTATGTGATGATACGAGATCATGGAACTACAAAAGATTGAAATTGGAATTTCATCAAAAATATTACCCTATGCATCTTGTTCATCGTGATCGCAATTATATATATAATTTCTGGCCTCGCGAAGGAGAAAGCATCGCTCAAGCTTGGGGGAGGCTTAAATCAATGTTGTATTCATGCCCCAATCATGAGCTTCCAAGATAAACAATTATTCAAAATCTTTACGCTCGGCTTTCTGAAAACAATCGCACCATGCTCGATACTTCTTGTGCTGGCTCTTTTATGATGAAGACTATTGAATTCAGATGGAATTTATTGGATAGAATTAAATGCAACTCTGAAGATTTGGACCTCGACGAAGGTAAGGAGTCAGGTATGACACCTAAGTTTGATTGTGTTAAATATTTTATGGATACCGATATTTTCCGTAAGTTTAGCACTAAATATGGACTTGACTCTGAGATAGTAGCTTCTTTCTGTGAATCTTTTGCTACTTATGTTGATCTCCCCAAGGAGAAGTGGTTTAAGTATCATCCTCCCATAGAAGTAAAAGTAGCTGCACCTATTAAAGTTGAAGAAAAGATTGTCACTTATAATGATCCTATTGTTCCTACTTCCTATGTTGAGAAACCACCTTTCCCTGTTAGAATAAAGGATCATGCTAAAGCTTCAACAGTGGTTCGTAAAAGCAATATTAGAACTTATACACCTCCTGAGCAAGTCAAAGTAGAACCTAATATTGCTATTGTTAAAGATCTCTTGTCTGATAATATTGATGGGCATGTTATTCAATTCTGTGGTGAATCTGCTAGAATTGCTAAACTAGCGCTAAAGATAAACATAGACCTGTGGTAGGCGTGCATTTTATTTCTGTTAAAATAGGAGATCAATGTTATCATGGCTTATGTGATTTGGGTTCTAGTGCTAGTGTTATACATTATACTTTGTATGAAGAAATTAAGCATGAAGTTGCACCTGCTGAGTTAGAAGATATTGATGTTACAATTAAACTCGCCAATAGAGATACTATATCTGCAATGGGAATTGTTAGAGATGTTGAAGTCTTGTGTGGGAAAACTAAATATCCTGCTGATTTTCTTGTTCTTAGTTCCCCACAAGATAGCTTTTGTCCCATTATATTTGGTAGACCCTTCTTGAATACTCTTAATGCTAAGATAGACTGCAAAAAGAATGTTGTTACTATTGGCCTGGATGATATGACTCATGAGTTTAATTTCTCTAAGTTTAGTAAACAACACCGTGAAGAGGAATTTCCTAGTAAGGATGATATTATTGGTCTTGCTTCTATTGCCGTACCTCCTAGTGATCCTTTAGAACATTATTTGCTAGACCATGAAAATGATATGTTTATGAATGAAAGAAGGGAAATAGATGAAGTATTCTTTAAACAGGAACCTATTCTGAAACACAATCTGCCTGTAGAAATCCTAGGGGATCATCCTCCACCCAAGGGTGATCTCGTGTTTGAGCTTAAACTGTTGCCTGATAATCTTAAATATGCTTATCTTGATGAAAAGAAAATATATCCTGTTATTATTAGTGCTAACCTTTCATAGCATGAAGAAGAGAGGTTATTGAAAACTCTGAAGAGGCTATTTAAGTTAAAGCATTGGGAGCTGAATCAAATGAATTATTCTTCACAGTATTTTTCTGGGGAAAACCAATGTCAGCAAATTGATTATGAAGCTGGCTTACTGACCCGGATTTTCTAGAAGGAGCAAATGACAAGGACTTAAGGATGATCAGGTGCCGGCTTACAAGAAGATTTAACCCAGAACACAAACCTATTAAATTTGTTCTTGTGTTTATGTTGCAGACCAGTTTAACATGAATAAATCCAAATTAAACTGGGGGCTAATGTCGGGGATGTACCCCGCGGTATAACCCGGCCGGATGTATGACCCGGCTGGATCTTGGCGACTAACTGGTGACCCGCCCGGAGCTTGGCGATTCATGGGTAACCCGCCCGATCTTGGCGAATCATTAGTAACCCGGCGGGCGGCTCAGACGGACGATAAGGCCCAAGGCCTAGTAGGCTGGTTCATATGAAGGTGGCTCGACTTAAGAGGAAAGGCCTAAGGAATATTCTCCTACAAAGGAAGCAAGACTAGGACTCCACTTGTAATAGATTAATCCTAATCCTACTAGGACTAGTCATGTAACCCGCCCCTTCAACATATATCAGGAGGGGCAGGGAACCGCAAGATGGGGGGAATAATCTCTAAGGCTAGACACAACAAAGGGGAGCCCGCTTACACGGTGACTCCCTCATGAGCATAATGAGACCTAGCCACAAACAGCATGTAGGGCTATTATCGGATAATGTTTCCCGGGGCCCGAAGCTGTCTAAATCCTTGTTTTGTGTTGCGTCTCTCGATTCCGATCAACCCCTCTCAAGCTACTACATAGATGCGTTGGCCTCGCGACTAAGTCCTCGCACTAGGACATCTGCCGTGACAAATCCACCTCACGTATGACTGCTATTTTAATGGAGACCCCGTGATACAGTGGCCGCGCATACAGACGAAAACCTTAATCTCCTCAATCACAATTCTCGTGGATCAAAAATATTTTTCTTCTCGCCCATGGTGGGTGATACGTCCATTTTGCATCATGCTTTTATATCGATATTTATTGCATTATGGGCTGTTATTACACGTTATGTCACAATACTTATGCCTATTCTCTCTTATTTTACAAGGTTTACATAAGGAGGGAGAATGCGGCAGCTGGAATTTGGAAAAGGAGCAAATATTGGAGACCTATTTTGCATAACTCAAAAGTCCTGAAAATCCTCGGAATATCTTATAATAAATAATAAAAAATCCTCGCCAAAGATGAAGGCCAGGGGGCCCACACCCTGTCCACGAGGGTGGGGGGCGCACCCCCCCTACCTCGTGGGCCCCCTGGTGGCTCTCCGATGCCCATCTTCTGCTATATGAGGTCTTTCGTCGAGAAAAAAAGAAGAAGCAACCTTTCGGGACGAAACTCCGCCGCCACGAGGCGGAACCTTGGCGGAACCAATCTAGGGCTCCGGCAGAGCTGTTTTGCCGGGGACACTTCCCTCCGGGAGGGGGAAATCATCGTCATCGTCATCACCAACGCTCCTCTCATCGGGAGAGCGCAATCTCCATCAACATCTTCACCAGCACCATCTCATCTCCAAACCCTAGTTCATCTCTTGTATCCAATTCTTGTCCCCAAGTCCGGGATTGGTACTAGTAGGTTGCTAGTAGTGTTGATTACTCCTTGTAGTTGATGCCAGTTGGTTTATTTGGTGGAAGATCATATGTTCAGATCCTATATGCATATTAATACCCCTCTGATTATGAACATGAATATGCTTTGTGACTAGTTACGTTTGTTCCTGAGGACATGGGAGAAGTCTTGCTATTAGTAGTCATGTGAATTTGGTATTCGTTCGATATTTTGATGAGATGTATGTTGTCTAGCCTCTAGTGGTGTTATGTGAACGTCGACTACATAACACTTCACCATTATTTGGGCCTAGAGGAAGGCATTGGGAAGTAATAAGTAGATGATGGGTTGCTAGAGTGATGTAAGCTTAAACCCTAGTTTATGCGTTGCTTCGTAAGGGGCTGATTTGGATCCATATGTTTCATGCTATGGTTAGGTTTACCTTAATACTTTTGTTGTAGTTGCGGATGCTTGCAATAGAGGTTAATCATAAGTGGGATGCTTGTTCAAGTAAGAACAGCACCCAAGCACCGGTCCACCCACATATCAAATTATCAAAGTACCGAACGCGAATCATATGAACGTGATGAAAACTAGCTTGACGACAATTCCCATGTGTCCTTGGGAGCGCTTTTCTCTATATAAGAGTTTGTTCAGGCTTGTCCTTTGCTACAAAAAGGATTGGGCCACCTTGCTGCACTTTATTTACTTTTGTTACTTGTTTCTCATTACAAATGATCTCATCACAAAACTATCTGTTACCTATAATTTCAGTGCTTGCAGAGAATACCTTGCTGAAAACCGCTTATCATTTCCTTCTGCTCCTCGTTGGGTTCGACACTCTTACTTATCGACAGGACTATGATAGATCCCCTATACTTGTGGGTCATCAAGACTCTTTTCTGGTGCCGTTGCCGGGGAGTGAAGCACCTTTGGTTGGTGGAATTTGGTAAGGAAAAATTTATATAGTGTGCTGAAATTTACTGTCACTTGTTACTATGGAAAGTAATCCTCTGAGGGGCTTGTTCGGGGTATCTTCACCCCGACCAGTAGAGCAAAGAGTTGCTCCTCAACCTACTGAACCTACTGAAAATGAAAATGTCTACTTTGAAATTCCTTCGGGTATGTTAGAAAAACTGCTAGCTAATCCTTTTGCAGGAGATGGAACAATGCATCCTGATGAGCACCTAATCTATGTGGATGAAGTTTGTGGATTATTTAAGCTTGCAGGTATACCCGATGATGTTATTAAGAAGAAGGTCTTCCCTTTATCTTTGAAGGGAGATGCATTGACATGGTATAGGCTATGTGATGATACGGGGTCATGGAACTACAAACAATTGAAATTGTAATTTCATCAGAAGTTTTATCCTATGCATCTTGTTCATTGTGATCGCAATTATATATATAATTTTTGGCCTCGCGAAGGAGAAAGCATCGCTCAAGCTTGGGGGAGGCTTAAATAAATGTTATATTCATGCCCCAATCATGAGCTTCCAAGAGAAATAATTATTCAAAGTTTTTATGCTCGGCTTTACGATAACTTGATGCACCATGCTCGATACTTCTTGTGCTGGTTCTTTTATGATGAAGACTATTGAATTCAAATGGGATTTATTGGATAGAATTAAATGCAACTCTGAAGATTGGGATCTCGACGAAGGTAAGGAGTCAGGTATGACACCTATGTTTGATTGTGTTAAATCCTTTATGGATACCGATGTTTTCCGTAAGTTTAGCACTAAATATGGACTTGACTCTGAGATAGTAGCTTCTTTTTGTGAATATTTTGCTGCTTATGTTGATCTCCCTAAGGAGAAGTGGTTTAAATATCATCCTCCCATAGAAGTAAAAGTAGCTGCACCTATTAAAGTTGAAGAGAGGACTATCACTTATAATGATCCTATTGTTCCTACTTCTTATGTTGAGAAACCACCTTTCCCTGTTAGGATAAAGGATCATGCTAAAGCTTCAACTGTGGTCCGTAAAAGCAATATTAGAACTTATACACCTCCTGAGCAAATTAAAGTTGAACCTAATATTGCTATTGTTAAAGATCTCTTGTCTGATAATATTGATGGGCATGTTATTCATTTCCGTGATGAAACTGCTAGAATTGCCAAACCTTGTGCTAAAGATAAACATAGACCCGTGGTAGGCATGCATGTTATTTCTGTTAAAATAGGAGATCATTGTTATCATGGATTATGTGACATGGGTGCCAGTGCTAGTGCAATACCTATTGACTTATACAAAGAAATTAAGCATGATATTGCACCTACTGAGTTAGAAGATATTGATGTCACAATTAAATTTGCCAATAGAGATACTATATCACCAATGGGAATTGCTAGAGATGTTGAAGTCTTGTGTGGGAAAACTAAATATCCTGCTGATTTTCTTGTTCTTGGTTCCCCACAAGATAGCTTTTGTCCCTTTATATTTGGTAGACCCTTCTTGAACACTGTTAATGCCAGGATAGACTGCGAAAAGGATGTTGTTACTATAGGTTTGGGTGATATGTCTCATGAGTTTAATTTCTCTAAATTTAGTAGACAACACCGTGAAGAGGAATTGCCTAGTCAGGATGAAATTATTGGTCTTGCTTCTATTGCCGTACCTCCTAGTGATCCTTTAGAACAATATTTGCTAGACCATGAAAATGATATGTTTATGAATGAAAGAAGGAAATAGATGAAGTATTCTTTAAACAGGAACCTATCCTGAAACACGGTTTACTGTTGAAATCCTAGGGGATCCTCCTCCACCCAAGGGTGATCCTGTGTTTGAGCTTAAACCGCTACCTGATACTCTTAAATATGCTTATCTTGATGAGAAAAAGATATATCCTGTTATTATCAGTGTTAACCTTTCAGAGCATGAAGAAAAGAGATTATTGAAAACTCTGAAGAAGCACCGTGCTGCTATTGGATATACTCTTGATGATCTTAAGGGCATTAGTCCCACTCTACGTCAACACAAAATAAATTTGGAGAAAGATGCCAAACCAGTTCGTGATCATCAACGACGGCTGAATCCTAAAGAAGTGGTAAGAAAGGAAATATTAAAGCTCCTTAAGGCAGGTATAATTTATCCCGTTGCTGATAGTCAGTGGGTAAGTCCTGTCCATTGTGTTCCTAAGAAAGGAGGTATTACCGCTGCTCCTAATGATAAAGATGAATTGATTCCACAAAGAATTGTTACAGGTTATAGGATGGTAATTGATTTCCGCAAATTAAATAAAGCTACTAAAAAGGATCATTACCCCTTACCTTTTATCGATCAAATGCTAGAAAGATTATCTAAACATACACATTTTTTGCTTTCTAGATGGTTATTCTGGTTTCTCTCAAATACCGGTGTCAGTCGATGATCAATCAAAGACCACTTTTACTTGCCCTTTCGGTACTTTTTCTTATAGATGTATGCCTTTTGGTTTATGTAATGCACTTGCTACCTTTCAAAGATGCATGATGGCTATATTCTCTGACTTTTGTGAAAAGATTTGTGAGGTTTTCATGGACGACTTCTCCGTTTATGGATCCTCTTTTGATGATTGCTTGAGCAATCTTGATCGAAGTTTTGCAGTAGATGCGAAGAAACTAATCTTGTCTTGAATTGGGAAAAATGCCACTTTATGGTTAATGAAGGTATTGTCTTGGGGCATAAAGTTTCTGAAAGAGGTATTGAAGTTGATAAAGCCAAGGTTGATGCTATTGAAAAGATGCCATGTCCCAAGGACATCAAAGGTATAAGAAGTTTCCTTGGTCACGCCAGTTTTTATAGGAGGTTCATTAAGGACTTCTCAAAAATTTCTCGGCCTCTGACTAATTTATTACAAAAAGATATACCATTTGTCTCTGATGATGATTGTGTAGAAGCATTTGAAATACTTAAGAAAGCATTGATCTCTGCACCTATTGTTCTGCCACCTGATTGGAATTTACCCTTTGAAATTATTTGTGATGCTAGTGATTATGCTGTAGGTGTTGTTCTAGGGCAGAGAATTGATAAGAAATTAAATGTTATTCAATATGCTAGTAAAACTCTAGACAATGCTCAGAGAAATTATGCTACTACTGAAAAAGAATTCTTAGCAGTTGTATTTGCTTGTGATAAGTTCAGACCTTATATTGTTGATTCTAAAGTAACTATTCATACGGATCATGCTGCTATTAAATATCTTATGGAAAAGAAAGATGCTAAACCTAGACTTATTAGATGGGTTCTCTTGCTACAAGAATTTGATTTGCATATTATTGATAGAAAGGGAGCTGAGAACCCGCTGCGCATAACTTGTCTAGGTTAGAAAATGTTCTTGATGACCCACTACCTATTGATGATAGCTTTCCTGATGAAAAATTAAATGTCGTAAATGCTTCTCGTACTACTCCATGGTATGCTGATTATGCTAATTATATTGTTGCTAAATTTATACCACCTAGTTTCGCATACCAGCAAAAGAAAAGGTTTTTCTATGACTTGAGACATTACTTTTGGGATGACCCACATCTTTATAAAGAAGGAGTAGATGGTGTTATTAGACGTTGTGTACCTGAGCATGAACAGGAATAGATCCTACGCAAGTGTCACTCCGAAGCTTATGGAGGACACCACGTTGGAGATAGAACTGCACATAAGGTATTGCAATCTGGTTTTTATTGGCCTACTCTCTTCAAGGATGCCCATAAGTTTGTCTTATCTTGTGATGAATGTCAAAGAATTGGTAACATTAGTAGACGTCAAGAAATGCCTATGAATTATTCACTTGTTATTGAACCATTTGATGTTTGGGGCTTTGATTATACGGGACCTTTTCCTGCCTCTAATGGACACACACATTTTTTAGTTGCTGTTGATTACGTTACTAAGTGGGTAGAAGCTATTCCAACTAGTAGTGTTGATCATAACACTTCTATTAAGATGCTTAAAGAAGTTATTTTTCCGAGGTTTGGAGTCCCTAGATATTTAATGACTGATGGTGGTTCACATTTTATTCATGGTGCTTTCCGTAAAATGCTTGCTAAGTATGATGTTAATCATAGAATTGCATCTCCTTATCACCCGCAGTCTAGTGGTCAAGTAGAATTGAGCAATAGAGAGCTCAAATTAATTTTGCAAAAGACTGTTAATAGGTCTAGAAAGAATTGGTCCAAGAAAATTGATGATGCATTATGGGCCTATAGAACTGCATATAAAAATCCTATGGGTATGTTTCCGTATAAAATGGTTTATGGAAAATCATTTCACTTACCTCTCGAACTAGAACATAAGGCATATTGGGCTATTAAAGAACTCAATTATGGTTTCAAACTTGCCGGTGAGAAGAGGTTATTTGACATTAGCTCACTTGATGAATGAAGAACCCAAGCTTATGAGAATGCCAAATTGTTTAAAGAAAAAGTTAAAAGATGGCATGACAAAAGGATACAAAAGCTTGAGTTTAATGTAGGTGATTATGTATTGCTACACAAATCGCGTTTAAGATTTTTTGCAGGGAAACTTCTCTCTAAATGGGAAGGTCCATACGTTATCGAGGAGGTCTATCGTTCCTGTGCCATAAAAATCAACAACTTCGAAGGCACAAATCCGAAGGTGGTGAACGGTCAAAGAATTAAACATTATATCTCAGGTAATCCTATAAATGTTGAAACCAATGTTATTGAAACCGTAACCCCGGAGGAATACATAAGGGACACTTTCCGGAATGTTTCAGACTCCAAAAAGGAATAGGTATGTGGTACGGTAAGTAAACCGACTCCAAAACTATTCTAAAGGCAATTTTTCTCCGTTTTGGAATATTTAGAAAAATAGAAAAATAAGAAGCAGTCCGGGAAGGACATAAGGCCTCCATGAGGTGGAGGGCGCGCCCTACCCCCCTGGGCGCGCCCCCTGCCTCGTGGGCACCTCGTGTGCTCTCCAAACTCCGTTTTCTTGCACGTTACGTATTTTGGTCGGTAAAAATTCATTATATATTCTCTCGAAGGTTTTAACCCTTGTATCAGCAAATATCCTCTGTTCTTATTTTGAGCTGTTGCTGCTGCAGATTAGAGCAAGATGTCTTCTCAAGAGTCAGTCGGGGAGAGCCGGGTGTCTCATCCGGCATCGAGACCAAGGACAAACAGTGAGGCTGACCACTTTGGGCCAGCAACGGAAGAAGAGATGGAGGCTGATTTGATGAGGATAAATGCCATGGAGGATCAAGAAGTCACTCCTCGCTTCCGAGCTGTATTCACGATGGGGGAACTACAGAGCTCAGCTATTCCAAACTCGGTTATCCCTTCCAATGTTAGATTTCTTTCTTATGAAAATATGAAGAAGAGTGTCACTTGTTCTCCCGTAGCTATGCAACATCCTTGGGTGCAAGGAGCTTTAGCCGTTACAGGAAAGCTTCGTAAGGAGATAGTGGATCTCAAGCAACAACTCAATAAGCTCGAGGAAGAGAATCGTATCATGAGGGGCATTATTGCCAAGAATATCACATCACCATCCCCGAAAAAGGATACATAATCGCATGGGTATTGGCACTCCCCTTGGCAACTGCCAAGCTTGGGGGAGGTGCCCCGGTATCGTATCACCATCACACTCCTATCTTTACCGTTTTTGTTAGTTCGATCCTTTTAGTAATATCTTGGTCTAGTAGAGTAAAGTTTTGGTATGATCTAGTTTTGAGTTTTGCTTTATGATCCCTCTATGTAATCGAGTCCGTGAGCTTTATAATAAATATTAGTGCTGAGTCAAGGGCTTGATTATTTTGCCATGATCTTGAGTGAATAAAAGAAAAGAGAAAAGAATGAAAAGAAATAGAGAGATCATATTGATCTTATTGAGAGTAATGACTTCACATAGAAAGAGTATGATGATTAAAAATTGTTGAGACTTGACAAACATAGCTTTGGTCATCGTTGCAATTAATAGGAAGTAATAAACAAAGAGAGGTTTCACATATAAATATACTATCTTGGACATATTTTATGATTGGGAGCACTCATTAAAATATGACATGCTAAAGAGTTGATGTTGGACAAGGAAGACAATGTAATGGGTTATGTTTTCTTATATCTGAGATAAAGTATATTGTCATGGATCATCCAACATGTTGAGCTTGCCTTTCCCCTCATGCTAGCCAAATTCTTTGCACCAAGTAGAGATACTACTTGTGCTTCCAAATATCCTTAAACCAGTTTTGCCATGAGAGTCCACCATATCTACCTATGGATTGAGTAAGATCCTTCAAGTAAGTTGTCATCGGTGCAAGAAATAAAAATTGATCTCTAAATATGTATGATTGATTGGTGTGGAGGAAATAAGCTTTATACGATCTTGTGATGTGGAAGAAATAAAAGCGACGGACTGCATAATAAAGGTCCATATCACAAGTGGCAATATAAAGTGACGTTCTTTCGCATTAAGATTGTGTGCATCCAACCTTGAAAGCGCATGGCAACCTCTGCTTCCCTCTGCAAAGGGTCTATCTGTTACTATTATCTTCTACCTTATGCAAGAGTCATGGTGATCTTCACCTTTCCTTTTTTACATTTTATCCTTTGGCAAGCACAGGGTGTTGGAAAGATCCTGATATATATATCTAATTGGATATGGGTTAGCATGAATTATTATTGTTGACATTACCCTTGAGGTAAAAGGTTGGGAGGCGAAACTATAAGCCCCTATCTTTCTCTGTGTCCGATTAAAACTCCGTAACCACAAGTATTGCGTGAGTGTTAGCAATTATGAAAGACTAAATGATAGTTGAGTATGTGGACTTGCTAGAAAGCTCTGACATAGACTCTTTCTCATGTTATGATAAATTCCAATTGCCTCAATGACTGAGATTATAGTCTGTTAGTTCTCAATAAAGTTTTTGATTCATACTTTGCATTGTGAATAGATTATTACTTGAGCATAAGAAATCATATGACAATATCCTTTTATATTGCATAATGACCCGGCCCTTGGGGGCTGCATTGGTTGAAGTTTTTATGAGCATAAGGCAATTACAAGTCCCAGGTTGCTGCAAGCATGACAACCCGACACTTGGGGGCTACATACGATATGAATATAATTGAGGAACATCTTCAAATTCTCAGTTTTGAGCAAACCAGGAAGATCAATTGTGTGACCCGGTGTTGGCAACAATCATGACCCAACGTCTATAACAGTCGAGACCCGGAATCATTAGTTTTTTATAACTCGGGGGTTTTGGAAATTATAACTCGGCAAGTTCTACATCTTCAAGCCGGCAGAATCAATATTTCAAGATCAATATTTTTGTTAAAGCATTGGGAGCTGAATCAAATGAATTATTCTTCACGGTATTTTTCTGGGGGAAACCAATGTCAGCAAATTGATTATGAAGCTGGCTTACTGACCCGGATTTTCTAGAAGGAGCAAATGACAAGGACTTAAGGATGATTAGGTGCCGGCTTACAAGAATATTTAACCCGGAACACAAACCTGTTAAATTTGTTCTTGTGTTTATGTTGCAGATCATTTTAACATGGATAAATCCAAATTAAACCGGGGGCTAATGTCGGGGATATACCCCGCGGTATAACGCGGCCGGATGTATGACCCGGTTGGATCTTGGCGACTCACTGGTGACCAGCCCGGAGCTTGGCGATTCACGGGTAACCCGCCCGATCTTGGTGACTCATTAGTAACCCGGCGGGCGGCTCAGACGGACGATAAGGCCCAAGGCCTAGTAGGCTGGTTCATATGAAGGTCGGTTGGCTTAAGAGGAAAGGCATAAGGAATATTCTCCTACGAACGAAGCAAGACTAGGACTCCACTTGTAATAGAGTAATCCTAATCCTACTAGGACTAGTCATGTAACCCGCCCCTTCAACATATATAAGGAGGGGTAGGGCACCGCAAGAGGGGGGGAATAATCTCTAAGGCTAGACACAACAAAGGGGAGCTGGCTTACACGGCGACTCCCTCATGAGCATAATGAGACCTAGCCACAAACATCATGTTGGGCTATTACCGGATGATGTTTTCCGGGGCCCGAAGCTGTCTAAATCCTTGTTTTGTGTTGCATCTCTTGATTCCGATCAACCCCTCTCAAGCTACTACATAGATGCATTGGCCTCGCGACTAAGTCCTCACACTAGGAAATCTGCCGTGACAAATCCACGACAGTTGGCGCCCACCATGGGGCTCGCACACGGTGGTGTTGAGTTTCTTGGAGGGATCTCTCCTAGGGATCGAGGGGCTCGCGATATTTGGATGAATAAAAGATGGATTGAAATGATTTCATCAGTGTCAAGTTCTTCAGTCAGATGTGAAGATTTGTGAGATTAAAAGTTCAAGAAAAAGTAGGGTTGCGTTTGTGTGCCATTGACGTTTTTGTCGTGCTTCACCGGCGTGTCAAATCTTGGTGTGTAACTCACCTGTAACCGGCATGGTTAGAATCACTGTCTCGGCCAACATTGGTTCGCCGAGTCCGATGGGAGAGAGTCACCAAAATACATAAAGGCCAAGTCCCGATCAAGACAAGAGCATTGCCTTAAGGATCTCAAGTACTAGTGCATCTTCGGCTACGTTATCTGAAGCCAAAGTCAGCTTTCCCTTTTATCAACTCCACTTGGTGTATGCGCGTAAGAAAACTACCAGAAAAACAATTCAGAAGTCATGGAAGGAAAGGTCAAATCAATGATGACTCGGAGGAGGATTGGGTCACGGGCACACAACGCCACCGAGCCATTTTCAACCTCGCGCTGGTCGTACCCGCTCTGCTCCGCCTCTGCCTCGCTGTGTGAGCCGCCGTTGTCCGAAGGCCATTGCCGGCTCATCCCTCCGGGACACACCTCGGCGGTCGGCCGCCGCGCTCGCCGATCCTCTGCTGTGACGTCGAGCCGCGAGTCACTCGCGGCCTCCCCGAGTCTCTGCGATCTCTACGCTCTGTTCGGCCTACGATGACGGTTCCGCCCCGCGCCGCCTGACTGCTACTGATGTTTTGCAGCCTCGAGCCGGCTCGTTCCACTACTGAGCCGCCGCCGGGTCGATCTCCTGCCTTGGAGCCTCTCTGTGTTAAATCGCTGAACCACCGACGACGAGCTGCCGGTTGTTTCTTCCACTGCATTGTAGCTACTGCTGTTCCAGTACACCGAGGCGGGTCGCTATCACCTAAGTCACCGTCGTCGCTTCCGAGCGCCTCGCCTTGAGCCGCCCTTCGGCTACTGCCGCTGTGCCTTGAGCCGGCCGGGCAAGCCGCCCTCGTGTTGTCTCTGCTTCAAATCGCCAATGCTACTGAGCCGCTGTCGCGGCCCTTGTTTCCATTGTCAAACCACCCGCGCGCCCAGCGGGGTCGCTGCTCGCGGCCGCCTCCCGCGTTACACCATGCAACAAGGCCTCGTCTCTGCTTTGTTGACTCGCCGTGTTGGCTTCACCGGCCGCTTGCCGTGCTGCGTATTGCCTTTACGGGTCCTGGGTGCCCGATGGAAGCAAAGAAATAGGCACGGGATACCTGTAGGGAGCTGGACTAGGAGTCAAAGGCTGTCCTTTAGTGTACATGCACGCTATCAAGATGGACTTCGATGTAGCATGTTTGCAGCCAAAGTGTTACTTTGAGTACAAAGGCTAAATCAGGGTCCAATACTAAATTATTCATGAGGGACAAAGCAACAAGAAAGAGCTCGCAAAAAAAGCAGCCATGAAGTGTGTGGACCTACTGATTGGGAAGGGCGAGAGTCGTCGGGGCCATGTTGAGTCGCCTCTGCCGCGTTGAGCCGCCGGGAGTCACTGGTTTGCTTAAATCGCCAGGACTATATTGAGTCGCCGGTCTGCCTAAGCCGCCTCTGCCGCGATGAATGGACCATCGGTCGACCAAACAAATCAGGTGATATTCATCTAAGTTTATTTTATTGACACACATTGTTTTTCCAAGAACAATTATTCTGGTTCACAATATATTTTTGCAGAACTATGATTTATTATAAAAGTGGTGCCATGTTGTGCCTATGGAGTATGCGTTAGCATCATCATGCACTGGCGTCCGCACCTACTTGCTATTGAACGGGTGTGTGCAAGCCGCCACCCGTGCAGCTCGATCCACCTCAACTCGCTCGGATCGCGCCTCCGGTTGACTCGCCGTCCGCGCGGCATACCGCGCCTGTGATTGACTCGCCCTTCTGCAGCGGTTTACGACGTCATGGCCGACTCATTTGTCTGCTTCTGCGGTCGATTCACCCGTGATTGATTTCAGTGATCATCAACTCCGCGGCGAATAGTTTCCGGGCTAACATATCAGGTGAAATCCATCCAGTATATTTTATATTGTTTTCTTTAAAAGAGCAATTACTCTGGCTTGCAAGTGTTTCAATGCAGGACAAACTGTCTAATGCAAAAGGGATTTTTATATTACTGAGCTGTTGAATGACTCATATCGGTTTATATCACGGTCAAATATGGAGAATCTCAAACCAACTCCTCGAGTCGCCTTAAGACTCGGGGGCTACAATGACATGACTCAGCAAATCTTGCCAGTTTCAGCAAATTCAAGAACCCTAGGACGTTGAAGGGGAAAATAACCTGGTCCTGGAGGCTACTGTTATATTGATGAAAATTTAAAGGCCGTCGGAAAATTTCCGACTCAAAATGAAGATTCCGGTTTAAAATCCGGTTCAAGGGAAATCTGTCTCCCACAAAGCTTTGAAGCTCTCAATATTCGGTTTAAAGTTCTGGTTCAAAAAAGAATTCATCTCTCGCAAGTTTGAGTTCTCAGAAAAATTAAAGGTTGCCAAAGAGAACTTGTTGCCATGATGCGCGGTTCAATCATGGGTATCCCGCCTTATGGGCTCATTTTATTATGGTCACTTGGGGGCTTCCTGCTCATTGAGCATAGTTGTAAATATCCCTCTTGATCCGGCGCAACGCTACACTTTTAGAAGGTCATTTGGGGGCTTCCTCTTCAAACATAGGTCGTATTCGAAACAAAGAGAACATAGTTGTCGGTACCCTCTTGATCGGCACAATGCCAAACTCACTAGGGGGCTTCCTGATCGTATTCGAATCATAGCTTAACCCCTATTGGGTCCAACTTTGGTCGTATTCGAATCAGAGTCGTTAAAAAAACTCTCGAGTTCATTTGGGGGCTTCCTGTTAAAACATAGGTCATATTCGAATCAAAGAGAACATAGCTGTCGGTACCCTCTTGATCGGCGCAACGCCAAAGCCACTGGGGGCTACATGATCGTATTCGAATCCTAGCTTAACCCTTTTGGTCCGGTTTACTGATCGTATTCGAATCAGAAGCCTCAAATTTTTCTTTCTATTTGGTTTAAGTTTTTTGAAAACAATCTTTGTTTTTGTCTTGAGGCTTTTGGTCCAGATCTATGTATAAGTATGGTTTAAATTTAACCCGGCTTGGTTTTGGACGATCAGTCGCCAGCGTATGACAATTCAACAGAGCATTATGTGCTCAAATTTTTGGGTTATCACCCTTACTGCACTGGTTTGATAAGCCGGCAGTATGATCAAATATCACAGGAACCAGTTTTCAAACTAGGTTATATTATTCAAATCTTCAATAGCCAACATGGCTGGATTTTTATTATGGTTATCAATAACCAGTATTATCATTGAGGTTTTCAAAGTCGCTTCAGCGCAATAGCTATTAAATTATCAATGGATATGATTTATTCTACAATGGAAGGAATAGTCCCGAGTCGCTGCAGGCTTACGACCCAGCACTTGGGGGCTACATTATTCAAGTTGAGATTACATCGAATATGCAAGCCTCATGTCACTGCAAGCATGCACCATGACACTTGGGGGCTAATGCAAAGTCATTTTTACTAGCCTTATTGAAGACCCGACTCATCACATCATAATGAGCCGGCCCTTGGGGGCTACCAATTGCTCCTGTCCAAAATTTAAGGTACACAAGTCTTAATCAATTATATTGAAGGGTCCACTGCTCAGTTGGTAAAGCACAAAGCTCTTAACCTTGTGGACGTGGGTTCAAGCCCCATGATGGGGTTACATCATATGATGTTATTTTCAATGAAGTGTATATAAAGTCCCAGCTCAGTATTATCTTACTGAGCCGGCCCTTGGAGGCTACATATTATTGTTAAAGTCTACATGATCATATTTACAAAGTCCCCGCTTATTATTGCATAATGACCCGGCCCTTGGGGGCTTCATTGGTTGAAGTTTTTATGAGCATAAGGCAATTACAAGTCCCAGGTTGCTGCAAGCATGACAACCCGGCACTTGTGGGCTACATATGATATGAATGTAATGAAGGAACATCTTCAAATTCTCAGTTTTGAGCAAACCAGGAAGATCAATTGTGTGACCCGGCGTTGGCAACAATCATGACCCAGCGTCTATAACAATCATGACCCGGAATCATCAGTTTTTTATAACTCGGAGGTTTTGGAAATTATAACTCGGTAAGTTCTACATCTTTAAGCCGGCGGAATCAATATTTCAACACCAATATTTTTGTTAAAGCACTGGGAGCTGAATCAAATGAATTATTCTTCACAGCATTTTTCTGGGGGAAACCAATGTCAGCAAATTGATTATGAAGCTGGCTTACTGACCCGGATTTTCTAGAAGGAGCAAATGACAAGGACTTAAGGATGACCAGGTGCCGGCTTACAAGAATATTTAACCCGGAACACAAACCTGTTAAATTTGTTCTTGTGTTTATGTTGCCGATCAGTTTAACATGGATAAATCCAAATTAAACTGGGGGCTAATGTCGGGGATATACCCCGTAGTATAACCCGGCCGGATGTATGACCCGGCTGGACCTTGGCGACTCATTGGTGACCCGCCTGGAGCTTGGCGATTCACGGGTAACCCGCCCGATCTTGGTGACTCATTAGTAACCCAGTGGGCGGCTCAGATGGACGGTAAGGCCCAAGGCCTAGTAGGCTGGTTCATATGAAGGTGGGTCGGCTTAAGAGGAAAGGCATAAGGAATATTCTCCTACAAAGGAAGCAAGACTAGGACTCCACTTGTAATAGAGTAATCCTAATCCTACTAGGACTAGTCATGTAACCCGCCCCTTCAACATATATAAGGAGGAGCAGGGCACCGCAAGAGGGGGGGGAATAATCTCTAAGGCTAGACATAACAAAGGGGCGGCTTACACGGCGACTCCCTCGTGAGCATAATGAGACCTAGCCACAAACAACATGTAGGGCTATTACCGGATGATGTTTCCCGGGGCCCGAAGCTGTCTAAATCCTTGTTTTGTGTTGTGTCTTTCGATTCCGATCAACCCCTCTCAAGCTACTACATAGATGTGTTGGCCTCGCGACTAAGTCCTCACACTAGGACATCTGCCGTGACAAATCCACGACAGTTGGCGCCCACCGTGGGGCTCGCGCACGGTGGTGTTGAGTTCTTGAAGGGATCTCTCATAGGGATCGAGGGGCTCGCGATTTTTCGGATGAATAAAAGCTGGCTTGAAAGGATTTGCATCAGTGTCAAGTTCGTCAGTCAGATGTGAAGATTTGTGAGATTAAAAGTTCAAGAAAAAGTAGGGTTGCGTTTGTGTGCCATCGACGATTTTCCCGTGCTTCACCGGCGTGTCAAATCTTGATGTGTAACTCACCAGTAACCGGCATGGTTAGAATCACCGTCTCGTCCAACATTGGTTCGCCGAGTGCGATGGGAGCGAGTCACCAAAATACATAAAGGTCAAGTCCCGATCAAGACAAGAGCACTGCCTTAAGGATCTCAAGTACTAGTGCATCTTCGGCTACGTTATCTGAAGCCAAAGTCAGCTTTCCCTTTTATCAACTCCACTTGATGTATGCGCGTAAGAAAACTACCAAAAGAACAATTCAGAAGTCATGGAAGGAAAAGTCATATCAACGATGACTCGGAGGAGGATTGGTCACGGGCACACAAAGCCACCGAGCCGTTTTCGACCTCGCGCTGGTCGTACCCGCTCTGCTCCACCTCTGCCTCGCCGTGTGAGCCGCCGCTGTCCGAAGGCCCTTGCCGGCTCATCCCTCCGGGAGTCACCTCGGCGGTAGGCGGCCGCGCTCGCCGATCCTCTGCTGTGACGTCGAGCCGCGAGTCGCTCGCGGCCTCCCCGAGTCTATGTGTTCTCTGTGCTCTGTTCGGCCCGCGGCGGCGGTTCCGCCCCGCGCCGCCTGACTGCTACTGTTTTTTCGCAGCCTCGAGCCGGCTCGTTCCACTGCTGAGCCGCCGCCGGGTCGATCTCTTGCCTTGGAGCCTCTCCGTGTTAAATCGCTGAACCACCGACGACGAGCTGCCGGTTGTTTCTTCCACTGTGTTGTAGCTACTACTGTTCCAGTACACCGCGGCGGGCCTCTATCGCCTAAGTGGCCGTCGTCGCTTCCGAGCACCTCGCCTTGAGCCGCCCTGCGGCTACTGCCGCTGTGCCTTGAGCTGGCCGGGCAACCCGCCCTCGTGCTATCTCTGCTTCAAATCGCCAATGCTACTGAGCCGTCGTCGTGGCCCATGTTCAAACCACCCGCGCGCCCGGCGGGATCGCTGCTCGCGGCCGCCTCCCGCGTTACACCACGCAACAAAGCCTCCTCTCTGCTTTGTTGACTCCCCATGCTGGCTTCACCGGCCGCTTGCCATGCTGCGTATTGCCTTTACGGTCCTGGGTGCCCGATGGAAGCAAAGAAACAGGCACGGGATACCTGTAGGGAGCTGGACTAAGAGTCAAAGGCTATCCTTTAGTGCACATGCACGCTATCAAGATGGACTTCGATGCAACACGTTTGCAGCCAGAGTGTTACTTTTAGTACAAAGGCTAAATCAGGGTCCAAGAATAAATTATTCATATGAGGGACAAAGCAACAAGAAAGAGCTCGGAAAAAAATACAGCCATGAAGTGTGTGGACCTACTGATTGGGAAGGGCGAGAGTCGTCGGGGCCATGTTGAGTCGCCTCTGCCGCGTTGAGCCGCCAGGAGTCACTGGTTTGCCTAAATCGCCAGGACTATATTGAGTCGCCTGTCTGTCTAAGCCGCCTCTGCCGCGATGAATGGACCATCGGTCGACCGAACAAATCAGGTGATATTCATCTAAGTTTATTTTATTGACACATATTGTTTTTCCAAGAACAATTATTCTGGTTCACAATATATTTTTGTAGAACTATGATTTATTATAAAAGTGGTGCCATCTTGTGCCTATGGAGTATGCGTTAGCATCATCATGCACTGGCGTCCGCGCTGATACGTCTCCAACGTATCTATAATTTTTTATTGTTCCATGCTATATTATATTCTGTTTTGGACATTATTAGGCTTTATTATACACTTTTATATTATTTTTGAGACTAACCGATTAACCGGAGCCTAGCCCAGAATTGCTGTTTTTTGCCTATTTCAGAGTTTCGCAGAAAAGGAATATCAAACGGAGTTCAAGCGGAATGAAACCTTCGGGAACGTGATTTTCAGAACGAACGTGATCCAGAGGACTTGGACCCTACGTCAAGACATCAACCAGGAGGGCACGAGGTAGGGGGGCGCGCCTAACCCCCCAGGCGCGCCCTCCACCCTCATGGGCCCCATGTTGATCCACCGACGTACTCCTTCCTCCTATATATACCTACGTACCCCCAAACTACCAGATACGGAGCCAAAAACCTAATTCCACCGCCGCAACCTTCTGTACCCGTGAGATCCCATCTTGGGGCCTTTTCCGGAGCTCCGCCGGAGGAGGCATCGATCACGGAGGGCTTCTACATCAACACCATAGCCTCTCCGATGAAGTGTGAGCAGTTTACCTCAGACCTTCGGGTCAATAGTTATTAGCTAGATGTCTTCTGCTCTCTTTTTGGATCTCAATACAATGTTCTCCCCCTTTCTCGTGGAGATCTATTCGATGTAATCTTCTTTTGCGGTGTGTTTGTTGAGATCGATGAATTGTGGGTTTATGATCAAGTTTATCTATGAACAATATTTGAATCTTCTCTGAATTCTTTTATGTACGATTGGTTATCATTGCAAGTCTCTTTGAATTATCAGTTTGGTTTGGCCTACTAGATTGATCTTTCTTGCAATGGGAGAAGTGCTTAGCTTTGGCTTCAATCTTGCGGTGTCCTTTCCCACTGATAGTAGGGGCAGCAAGGCACGTATTGTATTGTTGCCATAGAGGATAACAAGATGGGTTTATATCATATTGCATGAGTTTATCCCTGTACATCATGGCATCTTGCTTAAAGCGTTACTCTGTTCTTATGAACTTAATACTCTAGATGCATGTTGGATAGTGGTCGATGTGTGGAGTAATAGTAGTAGATGCAGGCAGGAGTCGGTCTACTTGTCTCGGACGTGATGCCTATATAGAGGATCATACCTAGATATTCTCATAACTATGCTCAATTCTGTCAATTGCTCAACAGTAATTTGTTCACCCACCGTAATATTTATGCTCTTGAGAGAAGCCACTAGTGAAACCTATGGCCCCCGGGTCTATTTTCCATCATATTAATCTCCCGACAACAAGCTATTTCTATCGCCGGTTTTATTTTGTTTTCTTTACTTTGCATCTCTATCATAAAAATACCAAAAATATTATCTTATCATATCTATCAGATCTCACTCTCGTAAGTGAGAGTGAAGTGATTGACAACCCCTTTGTTGCGTTGGTTGCGAGGATTTATTTGTTTGTGTAGGTGCGAGGGACTCGTGCGTGGCCTCCTACTGGATTGATACCTTGGTTCTCAAAAACAGAAGAAAATACTTACGTTACTTTGCTGCATCACACTTTCCTCTTCAAGGGAAAACCAACGCAGTGCTCAAGAGGTAGCAAGAATGATTTCTGGCGCCGTAGCCGGGGAGTCTATGCAAAAGTCAACATACCAAGTACCCATCACAAACCCTTATCTCTCGCATTACATTATTTGCCATTTGCCTCTCGTTTTCCTCTCCCCCACTTCACCCTTGCCGTTTTATTCGCCCTCTCTTTTCCATTCGCCTCCTTTTTATTTGCTTCTTGTTTGCTCGCGTGTTGGATTGCTTGCCTGTCACGATGACTCAAGATAATACTAAATTATGTGATTTCACCAATACCAACAACAATGATTTCCTTAGCACTCCGATTGCTCCTCTTACTGATACTGAATCTTGTGAAATCAATGCTGCTTTGTTGAATCTTGTCATGAAAGATTAATTCGCCGGCCTTCCTAGTGAAGATGCCGCTACCCATCTAAATAGCTTCATTGATTTGTGTGATATGTAAAATAAGAAAGATGTGGACAATGATATTATTAAATTCAAGCTATTTCCTTTTTCGCTTAGAGATCGTGCTAAAACTTGGTTTTCGTCTTTGCCTAAAAATAGTATTGATTCTTGGCATAAGTGCAAAGATGCTTTTATCTCTAAGTATTTTCCTCCCGCAAAGATTATCTCTCTTAGAAACGATATTATGAATTTTAAGCAACTTGATCATGAACATGTTACACAAGCTTGGGAGAGGATGAAATTAATGATACGTAATTGCCCTACGCATGGTTTGAATTTGTGGATGATTATACAAAATTTCTATGCCGGATTGAATTTTGCTTCTAGAAATCTTTTAGATTCGACCGCGGGAGGCACTTTTATGGAAATCACTTTAGGAGAAGCTACTAAACTCCTAGATAATATTATGTATATTATTCTCAATGGCACACTGAAAGATCTACTAATAAAAAAGTGCATGCGATAGAAGAAATTAATATTTTGAGTGGAAAGATGGATGAACTTATGAAATTATTTGCTAATATAAGTGTTCCTTCTGATCCTAATGATATGCCTTTGTCTACTTTGATTGAGAATAATAATGAATCTATGGATGTGAATTTTGTTGGTAGGAATAATTTTGGTAACAACGCGTATAGAGGAAACTCTAATCCTAGGCCGTACCCTAGTAATTCTTCTAATAATTACGGTAATTCCTACAACAATTTTTATGGAAATTTTAATAAGATGCCCTCTGAATTTGAGACTAGTGTTAAGGAATTTATGAATTCGCAAAAGAATTTCAATGCTTTGGTTGAAGAAAAACTGCTTAAAGTTGATGAATTGGCTAGGAACGTTGATAGAATTTCCCTTGATGTTGATTCTTTAAAACTTAGATCTATTCCACCTAAGCATGATATCAATGAGTCTCTCAAAGCCATGAGAATTTCCATTGATGAGTGCAAAGAAAGAACCGCTAGGATGCGTGCTAAGAAAGATTGCTTTGTGAAAGCGTGTTCTTCTAGTTTCTATAAAAATAAAGATGAAGATCTAAAAGTTATTGATGTGTCCCCTATTAAATCTTTGTTTTGCAATATGAATCTTGATAATGATGGGACTGAATATGATCCACCTTTACCTAGAAGGCGTTTCAAAAATTCAGAGTTTTTAGATCTTGATGCTAAAATTGATAAAAGTTGGATTGAAGAGATCAAAACTCTAGATATTAATGAACCCACTATTTTGGATTTAAAGGAATTTAATTATGATAATTGTTCTTTAATATATTGTATTTTCTTGTTGCAATTCGTGCTAAATTCTCCTTATGCTTATAGTCAAAATAAAGCCTTTACCAAACATATCGTTGATGCTTTGATGCAATCTTATGAAGAAAAACTTGAGTTGAAAGTTTCTATCCCTAGAAAACTTTATGATGAATGGGAACCTACTATTAAAATTAAAATTAATGATGTTCTTGTTGTTGCAAATAGGAATTATGTGCCCGTAGATTTTATTGTTCTTGATATAGATTGCAATCCTTCATGTCCTATTATTCTTGGTAGACCTTTCCTCAGAACGATTGGTGCAATTATTGATATGAAGGAAGGGAACATTAGATTCTAATTTCCGTTAAGGAAAATTACCTTATGAATCTATTATGAATCTATTATGAGAGTCACGCGCAACACCGAGGCTAGCCACGTCCACGCTCGAGATGGTCCTGCCATGGCTGCACGCCAGCACCACCTGGTCACCAACCTCGGCAGCCTCCGCGCACGCCGCGCCCACGGCCACGGTGTGGAAGTTCACTCTAGTCGGGTCGCCGCCGGCCTCCTCGAACAGCACCATCGTGTTGGGCTCGCCGGCCTTGAGGAACGACCGTGGCACGTGGTAGAAGCGCTGCGACGGCTCGTTGCAGCCGGTGAGGCACTTGAGCCCGTCGCCCTCCGCCTTGAACATGCCGCGGTAGTCGCACTGCTTGCAGCCGCCCATGTCCGCGGCACGTAGGACGGCCAGTAGCGGCCGAGGTTGTTGCCGTTGACCCACACCACGCCCTTGCCGAGCCCGAGCAGGTCCGCCACGACGGGCTCCTTGCCGGCGGGCGCCTCGAACGTGGCCTTGTACCAGGTGAATGGGCGGTGCACCGGGATGGTGCCGTTGAGGCCTCCGCTCCATTGGCTGCGGTTGTCGGCCTTGTCGAGGTGCGTCTCCCTGTACTCGCTGGCGAGGCCGGCCTTGTAGGACCAGGAGCTGTTGGAGAGGTTGTAGGCCGTTGTGTTGGTGACGGCGTCGACGAGCTTCACCGGTCCTCCGACGATACCGGCGGGCATCATCTCGAACAGAGCACCGTAGTTCTTGAGGCCGATGGTGCCGCTGAGGAGAGAGATGTAGTTCTTCCCCGAGTGGAGCTTCACCGGCGTCTCCATCTGGAAGACGAATCCACCATTAGGAGAGTGTTGCTTCCCTGCAAGGTAATCAAATCAATTAGTAGCTAGCTTCATTAAATTAATAATCAGTGTGCCATAGCAAAAAATAACTGCAGAACAAAACGTATTTTGGGTTACTCACCAACAAGCTTGCCATTGACGAAAGCGTAAAGCTCATGCCCTGTCGTGTTGACGTGCAACTTGTAGGTTGCTTCCCCCTTATGCTCAAAGCTGCACATTTTGAGCATCAGAAACTAGTTTATATTTTTCAAACTTATGAATACATTAATTTGCAGTAGTGTTTACAGTAAAAAATACTGCGTCATCAGAGAGAGGAATGTACATAAAATTCTGGCAACAGTGCTAATGCATATAGTAACATATGATGGGTTCAGACGTAATTTATGTGCTTGATTACCTTGTCCTGTACCATAGGTAGTCGCTCTGGTCGCCCGATGTGGCGATCTGCTCGAGAAGCTCGTTCTTCCTGAAGTTGCCCTTTTCGTCGGTCATGAAAGGCTGGAGGTTCTCGGGCATCCACGACCAGGCCAAGCCCTCCCTCACCGTTTCCACCTCCGGCCTCTTCCATCACCGACGTCTGTGTCTTGATCTTGGCGCTGTTGTACGTGACGGTCTTGCAGTCCGGCAGGATGCTCACAGACCACGCGGGCACGACGTGGGTGGCTCCGCCGTCTAGGGTCACGTTGACGTCCTTGTCATCGAACTTGTTGCTGATGAAGCAGGCGGAGGAGTTGTCCAGCGTGTACTTGGTCACCTATGTGTTCATATTGATGAACCAAAAGAATCAATTTTGTTGTGAATACCATTAAAAACACTAGCAGGATTTTTGTATATGTATGTCAATATTAGTTACCGTGACATTGCTGCTGCTGATGTTGGTGTCCTTGTAGTCGCCATGGAGCAAGATCTTCTCCATGGATTTCAGGACATTGTGGAGGTCCTTTGAGGTGCCCATATTTTGGCTGCCTGATGTTACCTGAAAATAATAATCATAGATCAATGCAAGATAAACTTGTTGAATCTTCAAAGACATAGGTTGCAAACAAATTTGTAATATGATGGCATACCATACTCGTCGAGAGGGGCATCGTAGTCGTAACTGGTTGTGATGTAGGGTCCACCTGAGGTGCGGCCAAAGTTGGTGCCACCATGGTAATGATCATATATACATTGACGATCATGTCAAATGTAAAATTCGGTTCAAGCTAGAGGATGGAAATGTGGAAGAAAATAACGTGAATTAGTAAATCATGAATTAGTTAGGTATTAATCACCACGTAGTAGTTCTCGAGGGATCCACGCTTCTGGAAGAACATGGCGACGGAGAAGGCGATGTCCTCGGCCGACCGGTGGAAATCAGGCTTGTCCCATGCTTTGAACCTGATTAGTATGGACATCGTTTTGAAATTTAGTATATATAGGTTAAAAGGTAGTATACGTGCTAACTAATTTCACGTAGATTTCGTAACATAACAGACTGGAGAGAGAAAAATTGGGGAGGTATGGAGGTACCAGCCAGTCCAGTTCTCAGTCCAGATCTTGGGGATGTCGGTCCTCTTGGGGAACCAGTCGTGGCAGTAGAATCCATTGCATGTGTTGATCTAAAAGATTTACCATTGAGTTTTTCTATAGATGGAGAAGAAAAAAGAAGTGATAAAAAATGTAAAAATAATAATAAGTGAAGTGACCACGTTTGGGCGGGACGTCATCGTCCTGCTGGCACATGATCCACGGCACGCCAACGTTCTGCTTGTTGGCCATGGCGGCGCACCAGTGGATGTACTCGGACGCCGACTCGTTGTTGTTGAGCTTGCCCATGATGTTGCCGTACTCGTTCTCGATCTACGTACACGTGCATGCATGCATGGTAATCTTATTAGTGCAAGTTAAGTTGTACATACTAGTATTTGTACTGTTTATACTTGATGGAAGATGAGTTACCTGGGAGAGGATGATGGGGCCTCCCTGGCCGGCGAACATCTTGGCCTCCTTGAGCTTGTCGACGATGAGGGTCGTGAAGGTCTCCATTTCTCGCTGCATTTTTTTAACGGACCAGGACAAGTTATTTTCAACTAAACATCTCTTTTTACGTCAGAAAATGATTAATTTATTCAAAACGTACTATACCTCGAAGGGGTGGTTGTGCATCCTGAATTGCATGCCGGAGATCTCGCGCAGCCATGCCGGCAGGCCGCCGTAGTTCCACTCGCCGCAGATGTAGGGGCCGATGCGGAGGATGGCGTACATGCCGGCGTCCTGGATCTCCTTGAAGAAGCGCACGATGTCGTAGCTCCCCTCGAAGTTGTACTCCCGGCGGCGCGGCTCGTGGCCGTTCCAGAACACGTACGTCTCGATGGCGTCCAGCCCGCCCTCCTTGGCCTTCCTGATCAGATCCGGCCACATCTGCATGCACGCAACGATCGATGGAGACGCACGTATAAATTCATTCATTCATGGAAATTACCTCGGTAGAGGTCCATCGATCAGGAGCGTACCTCCGGCGTGCTCCTGGGGTAGTGGATGGAGCCGGAGATGACGATGCGGCGCTCGCCGTCGATGACCAACGCCCGGTCGTTGTACGCGACCTCCGTGCCGCTCACGGCGAGGGCGACACCGGCAAGCAAGAGGAGGGGTAGCAATGGCGCGCGCTCCATGGCGAGAAGCGGTCGAATAGACACACAAGAGAGGAGAGGGGCGAAGTGGATGTGAACGGGAGACGCTGCTACTCGCTGCGTATTTATACTGTGCGGAGATAGATGGGGGATATTAAGATAAGCATGCATGCGCCATGCACGCATGCAGCTAACAACTGTTAGTTAGTCCCGCTGACTTATCCAGTGTGCTACTCCAGTAGATAAAGTACTACTCCAGTAGATCTTATCCGGGCTCTCCTGATCATGCATGCATGCCAACAGCGGCGGCCTTTTTTCCGTGAAACTTGGGACTTTTTTTGTGAGGCATTTTATTGAACTTCAAATAGGTTTACATCATTTGCAATATGATATCTAAGATAAATACTGGCAGATCCGCATAGCACCTAATGCTGAGAGGTCCCTCCACCCTACTCGCCAACAGATGAGCTACCTTATTGCTTTCCCTAAGACAGTGAACAAAAGAAATACTACAGAAATTGTGAGCTAATTCCCTCAAACCAAATTGTGAGCTAAAAAGTTGCATTCTTCCTAGATAACAGCAGCTGGACCAATGGAGTTCCCATCATCCTGCTTAATCTTAATGACCTCCATGCAATCACAGTTCACAATGACCTTGTTGCATCCTGAATTTCTTGCAAGAATGAGACCATCTCGGAGAGATCGAGCCTTGGCTGTTGTCTTATATTTAGAAACGGATGGAGTAGTATATCATTGGCTGGCATAAATTGGAAGATGTATATACATGGCATGGCTGAAGGACAACATTCATGTGGAACTTCTTTTTTTTTTTTGCGGAAAAACTTCCAATCTATTCATCTTCAATCATGGCAGTACAACGAATACCAGAAATAAAAATTACATCCAGATCCGTAGACCACCTAGCGACGACTACAAGCACTGAAGCGAGCCGAAGGCGCGCCGCCGTCATCGCCCCTCCAACACCGGAGCCGGGCACAACTTGTTGTAGTAGACAGTCGGGAAGTCGTCGTGCTAAGGCCCCATAGGACCAGCACCCCAGAACAGTAACCGCCGCCGATGAAAAATAACGTAGATCGGAAGGATCCAAACCGAAGACACACGAACGTAATCGAAAAACGACACGATCCGAGCAAATCCACCAAAGACAGATCCGCCGGAAACACACCTCCACACGCCCACTGGCGATGCTAGACGCACCAACAGGACGGGGCCTAGGCGGGGAGACCTTTATTCCATCTTCAGGGAGCCGCCGCCGTCTCGCCTTCCTGAGTAGGACACAAACCCTAACAAGATTGAAAAAAACGATTAAAAACGAAGCCCTCCCGCCGGGCCTTGCCAGGATCCACCGCGCCTCCATGGCCCTAGGGCCACCGGAGACGAGGCGGACCTGCGCCGGCGCTGGCGAGAGGCACAAACGCTAACTTTCTTTCTTGGAGGAGGAGGAAGAGGCGGAGCCCTGGCTAAAAACGTGGTGACCATGTGGAACTTCTGAAGAAGGGCAAGTCAGATGTATCGTTGTTTTGATGACTATGCTATGGATTCTGACTGCAAGTGAATATTTGGATGTTTCATCATGGCTTATTCTTTGCATTTGTGCTCTCCAAGTGGCAAGTGCGATGCTTTCACTTGTAATCTAGGAGTAGATTTTAAGTCAGGATATTTTACTACTTTAAGCAGATGGATAATTCTATGTTTTTGCTGAACTTTTCTGCTACTGGAGTACCTTTCTATACCTTGATGCCAAACAAAAGTAAAAAGGGAAAGAAAAAAAACATCCACATCTAGGGCGCTCCAGCTCTGCAGCATGTCCCTGGGGAGGTTGGCTTCTGCATCGTAAAGCATAAAAAATGGCGTGCTGTTGGTAGATCAGTTGGGCATAGTCCTTACATTCCACTAGACAGAGTCGAGATCCTCGGCCCACTTCCCGTCAACTTTCTTAGTGATTTGATCAACCTCGGGTTGATATTGCCGAGGAAGTCTTTTGGCTCGTTCAACCTGCCCATTGGTCCGCGGGTGATACACGGAAGCAAAGTCCATCTTGATGTTGCACTCTTCATAGTAACCTTGGACCGCTCCCGATGTGAAGTTCTTCCAGTTATCCATGATGATGCCATGGGGCATATGTCTTAACAATGAATCACATCGAACAGAGATTTAAATGACCAGCTCAGCAGCTTGACTGGTGGCCAGCTTTGCTTTAATCCAATTGGTGAACTTGTCGACCATGACGAGGAGAGGTATTTATTACCGCCCTTGCCTTTGCACAAAGGTCCAACAATGTTCACCCCACAGACCACAAAAAGACATGTTATTGCAACTGTTTTAAGGGTTTTAGTCAGTAAGTGGTTGGCTTTAGCGAGAAGCTGGCATCCCAGGCATTTGTTGACGAGGTCCACTATATATGTCTGCCCTTGTTGTAGGAGAATAGAAGCCTGCACGGTAGTCCTTGCTCACCAGGGTTCAAGGAGCCGTGTGGTGCCCGCAAGTGCTAGCATGAATCTCATGCGGGAGTTGTCGGCTCTCCTTGGGAGATAAGCTATCAACTAAACCCTAGAAGCTATCCTAAATCAAAGTGTTATATACCAAGTAAAACTATTAACTATGTCTAAATATTTGCTAATTCAGTTAACCATACTAAATCAAAGTGTTATATATAAACTACAAACTATCAACTAGAAACTATTAGAAAACTATGGCCCTCAGGTTTACCTTTATCATAACATAAAACCAAAAATACCTTGCTGGAATTTATACTTTTATTATAATTTTATTATTATCTATCTATCACTATCAGAATTAATCCTTGCAAGTAACGAGTTCAAGGGGATTGACAACCCTCTTGCCCGTGTTGGGTGCAAGTATTTGCTTTTTTATGTGTAGGTGCTGCTCATTGGAGTTTGCTTGGTGCTCCTATTGGTTCTCAATGAGGGAAATACTTATCTCTACTGTACTACTTCACCCCTCCTCTTCGAGGAAAAACTCAACGCAGTATACAAGTAACAGACTACGATGATGATGAGTTGTTATATCATTATTATAGTGATGAGTTGATATATCATTGGGATAGAACAAACATGGATTAGATTAAATTGGATGGATCCAAGTGACCAAGTTGAATTAGTAGAACGATATGATGTTAGGATGGCACACAAGTGTCGAATGAAGAAAATGCCTATCAAGTCCAATTTGCATTGGGGCTATATATAAGGAGGTTGTTGCATCATCTGAAGTCAAATCACTCGAAGTGTTTGCAACTAAGGTGGTCAAGACTCCTCTCAACATGAGAGAGAGGAGCCTTGACCATCTTAGTTGCAAACACTTCAACACTTGTATAACGGTGTGATGTTCCAACGTCATATCTTCCTACTAATTCAACTTGGTCACTTGGATCCATCCACTTTAATATAATCCGTGTTTCTTGCACAACCTCTTCATTGCTACTGTATAAATTTTTGTATAGCGGTGTATAAATACAATACAAATATAAAGAAATGAAATATGCATGAATAGTAGTAGCACGGGGAAACAACCGGCGCTGTTGTTATTTAGTAGTAGCACAGGTCCAACCCCACGCTACTGCTAGACACAAGTAGTAGTAGCGCGGGGTCAGACTCGCGCTACTACTAACAATTAGTTGCAGCGCCCTAGAAGTAGCGCCGGCACCCACGCTACTGCTAGCCCTTAACCCTGTGCTACTACTAGGGTTTTCCCTAGTAGTGTGCGATGATCTCCAAACCCCCCTGGTCACCATCAACGACATCCTCCTCCTCCATCTCCTTCTCCTTGTCTTCAACCTCCTCCTCCTCACTATCCTTCTCCTCTTCCTCTTTGTCCACCTCCTCCTCGTCCATGTTGTCCTCATCCACTGTCTTCTCGTCGACCACTTCGGTAATCCGCAAATTCGCCAGCCCTTCAACCTACGAATTCAGAGAGGAGAGGCGACGACGGTACTCATGCCAGCGAGCTCACTGTTGAGGATCCGACGCCTCCATCGCCTCCTTCATTGCCCAGAGCATAGTTTCAATAGAAAGCACCCATTTTTCTACAAGCATCATTTTCATCACCTCCTCTACCAACGCTTCCAACGTCAGATTCAACACATGCTTCATGAGAGCTTTTTGGCTACGAAACCAGGAGCTTATCTCCTTGCACTATGAAACCAAGAGCTCATCGCCGGCGCAGAACTCTTCCATCACTGACCTACCAGCAGAATTGATTGAACCAAAAAATCAGTATTGAGGGGGGTCCAAACTAACTAATTAGTTCACAATTTGGTAAATAATTATTCCAATTTGCTAAATCCAGTGGCCCTATCATCTAATGTATACATATTCACTAGATATTTCAGGACTACTTAGTAGGGGTTGAATTAGGGTTTCTAGGGTTAGGATTTGATACTTACCTGATGGCCAAGGACCTGGTACCCCTTGAATCGATGGGCCAAAGGGCGACGCCACTGCACAAGGTACCTGCGTCATCAGTGCACTCCCAAGGAAGACGGACGAAGTAGGTGACGGCGGAACGATGGCGGTGGCAGCTACGTGGGGGCTATGTGGGGGCGGTGGCTAAATGGGGGTCGGGCGTGCGGGTCGGTCTATTTTAGGCGATAAATAGTGATAGCCTAGCCCTAGGTCCCACTCGTTATAAGATCACTCGGCCCACCTGCCACAAGCGGCCTCGGGCCACCTGTCATAAGAGCCTTGGTCCCACTCATCAGTAACTGCATGAGGTAACGGTCAACTGCTTTGACCCAACGACAAGGTTCCATTTGGTCATTCGTGAGAATGGGCCGAGTGGTGGAGGGGAAAAGTTAGGAATGTTATGGGCCATGGGCAAAACTGAGTAGAACTAAGGAAGGAGGAGCATAAAAATAAAAATCCCAAAATAAATAGGTAGGGAGAAAGGCGATCTCCCTACCTAATACCCCTTGTATGAATAAAAAACTATGTTTCCTGCGAATTGTGTTAGAATTTGCATTTATCTCCTTGATGTAATCTCAACCTTATTCTATCTCTCTCCCGTAACCTGCTAGGATTCCTGTAAAACAGCCAACTCCTTTCCCGACTTGGTTTCCTCTTCTTGTAAGCCACGACAGGCCTGTTCTGTCTTTCTCAATATAAACCAACGCGGCTCCTCATCGAGGAGTAGGAACGCTTCCAAATCTTTCATGGTAATCAGAGCATCCTCTTCCTTACACATCTAGCCACAAAAATCAAACACCAAGTACATCAGCATCGCCCCCATGTCATCGTCAATAGGTGTCGCCCTCAACCTCGGCGCGCCCCCGTCTGAGAAGCTTGCGAGAGGCAACTTTATCCTCTGGAAAACGCAAGTGCTCCCAGCCCTGCGAGGTGCGCAAGTGACGGGGCTCTTGGACAACTCCGATGCTGCTCCCCCCAAGATGGTGGAGATCACCAAGGCGGACAAAACTTCGGCCATGGATTGCCAAAGATCAGCAGGTCCTCTCATACTTACTCAATCCTATGACTCCAGAAATTCTTGGACAGGTCGTCGGGAAGGACTCTACCTTCGAGCTATGGACGACGGTGACGAATCTCTTCGCCTCTCTGTCGCAATCCAGGATCACAAACCTGAGAATCGCGATCACCACAACCAAGAAGGGCTCCATGTCAAGCTCTGCCTTCATGGCGAAGATGAAAAACCTTGCAGATGAACTAGCTGCTGCTGGCCGTCCGGTGTCAGATCCGGAGATGGTTGATTATATTCTTGCAGGACTAGACCGTGACTATGATCCTGTGGTTGCGGCGGTTGGTGCTGTCAAAAACTTGATCATGGCGGACGATCTCTTCACCCAAATCTCCGCTTTTGATCAGAGGATGGAGATGTTGGGCGATTCATCTTCAGGCACTTTCCATACATCTGCAAACGCGGCTTACAGAGGCCGTGGACAAGCTCGTGGAAGATCCTATCGCGGGCGAGGAGGAAGGGGGCGCGGCCGTGGAGACCGCCAGCCCCCTCCTGCTGGTGGAGGCGGTGCCTACAGAGGACGTCCTCGACAGCAACCACAACAGCAGCAAGGGCGTGACGAGCAACAACAACATGACTACCCTGAGTGTCAGATTTGCTTTAAGCATCATCCAGGGGGTGCACGCACATGTTGGTTGCGCTATGAAGAGAATAATCAGGAGGAAAAGGGGGCACATGTTGTCTCCTATGGTGTGGATACCAATTGGTATGCCAACAACGGAGCTACAAACCACATCACTGGGGAACTTGACAAATTGACGATGCGAGAGAGGTACAATGGTGGTGACCAAATTCACACGGCGAGTGGTTCTGGTATGGAAATTTTACATATTGGTAGTTCAATTGTTAAAAACCCCATAAAAACTTTGCACTTGAAAAATATCTTACATGTTCCTAAAACATCCAAAAACCTTGTTTTTGTTCATCGATTCACTCTTGACAACAATGTTCTTATAGAGTTTTATCCTTATTTTTTCTTGGTAAAGGACCTAGCCACGAGGAGAATCATTCTTAGAGGACGGTGCGTGGGAGGTCTCTATCCACTCATATCATCATCGTCGTCGTCGTCATGGCCAAATAAACAAGCTTATGTCGTCACTAAGCCGTCTTCAGCAAAGTGGCACAGTCGTTTGGGTCATCCATCTTCAGTTATTGTTAGATATGTTCTTAGCAAAAATAAACTCTCATACGAGTCTAGTATTGAGTCAGTCTGTGATCCGTGTCAACAGGCCAAAAGTCATCAGCTACCTTATCCTATTTCTACTAGTGTATCTACCGCTCCATTGCAACTTATTTTTTCAGATGTATGGGGGCCAGCCCCTACTTCGGTTGATAGATTTTCCTATTATGTAAGCTTCATTGATAATTATAGTAAATTTACTTGGATTTACTTATTGAAGAAGCGATCTGATGTCTTCCAAGTTTTCATCAACTTTCAAAATCTTGTTGAACGCAAACTAAACTCTAAGATCATTGCTATGCAGACTGACTGGGGTGGTGAGTATGAGAAGCTAAATTCCTTTTTTCAAAACTTGGTATTTCACATCATGTCTCTTGTCCTCATGCTCACCAACAAAACGGATCGGCTGAAAGAAAGCACCGTCATATTGTTGATGTAGGACTCGCATTACTAGCAAATGCATCCATGCCACTCAAATTCTGGGATGAAGCTTTTTTAACTGCTACATATCTTGTCAACTTGCTCCCAAGCAAAGTTATCAAACTTGAAACACCCATCACACGGCTTCTTGGTGTCACACCTGATTACACATCTCTCCGTATCTTTGGTTGCGCATGTTGGCCAAATCTTCGACCCTATAACACACGCAAACTTGCTTTCCGTTCAAAAAATGTGTTTTCTTAGGCTATAGCCCTATGCACAAGGGGGTTAAATGTCTAGATGTTCCTACTGGTAGGGTTTATATATCTAGAGATGTTGTCTTGGATGAATCCGTGTTTCCCTTTGCATCTCTTCATCCAAATGCCGGTGCTCTTCTTCGAAAGGAAATTCTCCTTCTTCCATCACATCTTCGAAATTTTAATCACGGGGGAGACAATTGTACTGACCAATGTGACGATAATCCTGCCAGTCCCTCTACTCTTATGCCTGTGCAGGTTCCTGAAGAAAACGGCGTTCAAAACGGTCAAAACCATGAAATTTTAGCTCAAGATGATTTGTTATTTCATGCTCCAGAAGAAGACGAACCTGGCGCCGATCCCGGTGATGATTTGGCGGCGCCTGGTACTCCTGCACGCTGGCAGGCCTCGGATCGGGCACGCACATCCTTTTTGGATCGCATCCCAAGCGGCCCAGATTCTTGGGAGGGCCAACCCCGTGCCGACGCGTCTCCCGACAGCAGGACCAGCCGCGCGGTTGGCTCCTCCTCGCGCCCCGCGCGCATGCACTCTGGCGGATCTTCTGTGCCCGCAAGTCCTGCAGCTTCCCGGGCGTCCAGTGGCAGGGGGGCCACACCGAGGTCCACTGGATCTTCTGCGCACGTGTCAGATGGATCTCCTGCACCAGCAGATTTAGCAGCAGCATGCGGATCTTCTGCGCCAGTGCTCCCTGTACACATGCAACAAGAAGCTCCCTTGCGAATTATGACCAGATTACAAAAAGGTATAAGTAATCCAAAAATACGTACTGATGGTACTATACCGTATGGCATGCTATGTATTTCAGGGGAACCAACAACATTAACTGGTGCACTTGGTGACCCTAAGTGGAAGAAAGCAATGGATGAGGAGTATTCTGCACTTATGAGGAACAAAACTTGGCGTCTTGTGCCTGACCAAAGAGGTAAAAATATTATTGATTGCAAGTGGATGTACAGAATCAAAAAGAAAGCAGATGGCTCCATTGACAGGTATAAGGCACGTCTAGTTGCAAAGGGCTTTAAACAACGTTATGGTTTAGACTATGAGGATACCTTCAGTCCCGTTGTAAAAGCTGCAACTATAAGACTTGTGTTAGCCATTGATGTGTCCAGGGGATGGAGTCTAAGACAGCTAGATGTACAGAACGCGTTTTTACATGGTGTTCTGGAAGAGGAGGTGTTCATGAGGCAGCCGCCAGGATATGAGAATAAGAAAATGCCACAGTATGTTTGCAAGCTTGACAAAGCACTCTCTGGTTTGAAACAAGCATCTAGAGCATGGTACTCAAGGTTGAGCTCACAATTGAAGTATCTTGGCTTTATTGCTTCCGAAGCTGACACATCTCTATTCATTTATAACAAGGGAAAAGTAGTCATCTTTGTGCTCATATATGTGGATGATATCATAGTTGCAAGTTCATCACAAAGTGCTACTAATGCTCTTCTACATGATTCGAGATCAGAATTTGCTTTGAAAGATCTGGGTGATTTGCACTTTTTCTTAGGCATTGAAGTTAAGAAGACTCAAGATGGCATAGTACTAAATCAAGAGAAATATGTTACTGAGCTTCTATCTCGCATGGGGATGAAAAACTGCAAGCCTGCACCTACACCTTTGTCCTCCTCAGAGAAACTTTCAGCATATGAAGGAGAGCCACTTCAGGAGGGAGATAGCACAAGGTATAGAAGCACTGTTGGAGCATTGCAGTACTTGACTCTTACTCGTACAGATATCTCTTTTGCTGTTAATAAGGTTTGTCAATATCTGCATGCACCTACTACTACACATTGGACAGCTGTCAAGAGAATTGTAAGGTATGTTAAACATACTATGGGAACTGGACTGCATTTCAGACGCTCCAATTCCACTCTTGTGAGTGCATTCTCCGATGCTGATTGGGCAGGTTGCAACGATGACAGAAAATCAACTGGAGGCTTTGCAGTATTTTTTGGTCCTATCTTATTTCTTGGAGTGCCAGGAAACAGACCACTGTATCAAGGTCTAGTACAGAGGCTGAGTATAAATCCTTGGCTAATGCCACTGCAGAAATTATTTGGATTGAGTCACTACAAGAAGAATTGGGAATTAAGCAGAATCGCATCTCATGCTTATGGTGTGATAATTTGGGAGCAACATATTTGTCAGCAAATCCAGTGTTTCATGCAAGAACCAAGCATATAGAGATTGACTTTCACTTTGTACGTGAAAGGGTTGCAGCAAAGAAACTTGAGATACGGTTCATTCCTTCCAAAGATCAAGTGGCGGATGGATTTACTAAGGCACTACCAGCAAAACCATTTGAAGAGTTCAAGAGGTATCTAAACGTAGGATAGTTGAGATTAAGGGAGGGTGTTAGAATTTGTATTTATCTCCTTGATGTAATCTTAACCTTATTCTATCTATCTCCCGTAACCTGCTAGGATTCCTGTAAAACAGCCAACTCCTCTCCCGACTTGGTTTCCTCTTCTTGTAAGCCACGACAGGGCTGTTCTGTCTTTCTCAATATAAACCGGCGTGGCTCCTCATCGAGGAGTAAGGAACGCCCAAATCTTTCAAATTGAACCTCACTTTATACATAACAGAGCTCACACATGCCATCATCATCTCAATTCATCTCTTATCGAAACCTAAGGTGACCATCATATCATCCAGAAAGGACCGTTCCACCCTATCATAAGCTTTGTGCATATCAAGCTTGACTGTAAATAATCCAGTCTGGCCAACTCATTTATTCTTAATCTTATGCACACATTCATAGGCTATCAAGATGTTATCTGTGATCATTCTTCCTGGCACAAACACACTTTGTGTAGGAGAGATATCTTGAGGCAGAATGTTTTTCAGTCTAGAGGCCTACATCTTGGAGATTATTTTGTATAGCACACTACACAAACTAATGAGGCGAAATTGTGTTACCAATTTCGGTGTGTCAATCTTGGGAATCATCACAACGGTTTTATCATTCCATTCATCAGGAATCTTTCTTCAATTGATAGCCGACAATACTTCTTTAGTGATCTTCCCCAATTAAGTGCCAATACCTTTTAAAGAACAGCATGTGCAATCCATCTGGCACGTGGGCCTTTACATCTCCAATACTCCAAACTGCTTCTCTAAAATCATTGGCAGTGAACGGGGCCAGCAAGAAATTGTTCATTTGTTCGGTCACTTCCCGTTGCACTTTTTCCAGAATACTAGGATCTGTGTGCTGCATTTCCGAGCTAAATAGTTGAGTTAAATAGTTTAAAATATGATTGTTTAGCTCCGGCATACCTTCTATCCAACACCCTCCTCCATCTTTAAGTCTCTTTACATAATTCTTTTTCCTCCATGCTGATGCAAACGCCTGGAAAAAGCTCGCGTTACGATCTCCATACTTTAGCCAGTTTGCTCTGGACCGTTGCATCATTTGTATTTCATCAAGTTCAATGAGATACTCTGTCAACTCGGCGATTTCTTTCCTTCTCACTTACATCATTCATGGGCCCCGACATAATTTTCTCCGGAGTCGTTTCTTGGGTATCTTGAGGACATGTTAGTCCCAATCATGAAACTGAGCATGCATCTTGTTAAGCTTCTCGTAAACACTGCTCACCAAGGGATCAGCTGCAACATCATTCCAAGCTTTCTCAACTGTAACTTGGAAACTGTCCTCTCAAAGCCAGCTCGCAAATCTCTTGGATTGTGCACGGTTACCTGCCAATGGCCGGTTATAGTATTCAGTATCAACCAAGATTGGGCGATCATCAGAGTGGTTGAATTCCAAATTTTCCAACACACCATGATGAAACAAATTAGACCAGGCATCATTCACCAATCCACGATCAAACCGCTCTTTTATCCTTCCTCTGGACCATGTAAAGCGGTCACCGATGAACCAAGATCGTGCAGCTCACAATCATCAATTGCATCTTGGCAAGTCTGCATGTACTAAGGTGGTCTCGTGTTACAAAAAAGAGTTTCCTCCCGCTTTATATTATAAAGCAACAACCACTCACATCCAAAGCATCGATATAAACGCACACCACACATACCCAAGGCGAGATACAAGGAAGCCGGGCAATGAAACACACCCTCAACGACAACCAAACACCTACAAGATGTGCAAAAAAGGAACCGCTTAGCGCCGACGGAGACCACCAAGAGCAATCGTCCGGGAGGGTGTGTGACGAACCACGCCGGACCGAGGGCTACAAGACGATGCCTCCAAGAAGGGTACGACCACGGAATGTCGCCACCGTCCAATCCGAAGATTAAGTTTTCACCCGGAGCGAGACGAAGGAGAGGGAGCACCACGACGGAGCCTACAAGGAGGAACACGACATCCGCGAATGCCGCCACCGTCGGCCAGTGCACGAATTGGACAGGTGATGAACCCTGGTGCTTCAATCCCTTCGTTGCATCCCCGATCCGCCAACCACTCGCAGCCATGCCACCCAAGCGGCCATGACTGCGCGCCCGCAACCGAGACGCGCAGTCCGCCACGACATACGTGCCTTCCACCGCCAGGACCGCCGCCCTACCACCAAACCACCGCGACAGCCACCAAAGAGCACACCTTTGACCAGATCTACGTCCCCAACCGACTCCGAAGCCACCGGCGAACACCTTGCCACGAGAGGAACCGCGACCATATGCCGGTCCGGGGGAAGCGGGAGGTGACAGAGCAGCCCAAGGCCAAGATCGGCGACGGGGCACACGGAAGCGCCCCCTTCCACCAGCCCGCCTCCCCGAAACCATGTTCGCCCCCAAAGCCACTGGTCTGGACCAACCGGGGCGCACCGGTCGCCGCTGCACGCCGAAGAAGGGGAAGGGGAACCAGATCGGCCGCCGTCGCGCCCAAGGGGAGTCAGCAGGGGGGTCTCCCCGTGCCGTCCCGCCGCAAAGGGCCCGGCTGAATGGGGACGCCCACCGCCACCGCTGTCGCGCCGCCCCCCTCCCCCACCCGAGCGATGGAGAGAGGGCCGCCCATGACCGGTCGAACTCGACCCATAGCGCCAGAGGCGACGCCGGGCACTGCAGGGAGCAACCGCCGCCGACACCACCTACCGCCTGCACCTCCTCCTTGCCGCCTGTCACGCCGCCACGCCACCGTCGCAGGCCCACGCCGAGCGCCGCTGCGCCTCGACAACGAGCACCACGCCCCGCCCGAGATCCGGCCGCGCCCGTTCCCCAGCGAGGAGACAAGAGGACCTCGCCGCCGCCGGCGACGACCGGGCTTCGCCCGCTCGCGCCCCCTGGCGGCGGCGAGGGAGGGGGAGAGGAGGAGGGGAGGGTGGGCGGCGGCGCTAGGTTTAGCCTCCCGGACGCTCGCGGGAGCGTCGCGGGAGGAGGGGAAAGGGGGATTTGGTGGTCTCGTGTTCCCACCCGCCTTATCATTTAGATCTCTCTGAGAAGCCACGGGAGATTATGTGCCTGATGGAGCTGGCTCATGCGGCTCTAAGTTAGGTGTTTATTTTTCCATTTAAATTCTTCATACATACCAGTCAAACGTGAACTAGTATTAGTTGTTCCTTTAAGTTTTACATCAATGAACATGGCTATTCCAGAAAAGATCGAGACCTCCTTTTCTACCATCACTCATACAAACTATTTTGTGATCCATCTTCAATCCCTTCCGCAAACACCCAGCCGATAACTATCAAGGTGAGCTTCTGACAAGAATATCATATTGGGGATGCATCTTCACTGGACATCCAGCGAAGCTCGAACTGCTGGGGTGTTCCCAAGCCCGGCAGTTCCAGGTTAATTGGGTCTGGTCACCCTGCTCGCGGTGCCGGAGGACAGAAAAAACTCACAGACAGCAGCACCACCAGAGGATAGAAAACCCCAACTTTCAATCACTACTCGCTAAGGAACGAGAAGTTCTGGAGTCTCCAAACCTCAAGCTCTCATGACCAAGCTGCTGATCCGATCACAAAACAAACAGTAGAAAACAGATCCTACTTCAGGTGAACTACATAAATTCTTCCGGGAGAGAGATAGAGCAGAGTCGACGTCTCAAGACGCCGTCCTGGGACAAAAAGCAAACAATTTTGACAATTGCCATTACTAGGGAAAAGCCTAGTAATAGCACGGGTTTAAAGCCTACTAGTAGCGCGTGTCACCGCGCTACTAGTAAGGCGCTACAGCTATTCGTTAGTAGTAGCGCGTGCGACACACGCTATTGCTAGACACATAGCTGCAGCGTGTGTTGTTTCCAGCGCTACTGCTATTATAACTAGTATTATCGTGTTTACGGTCCAGCGCTACTAGTATATTTTTTTTATTTTTAGTGTATTTATACGCCATTATACAAATTTTGGTACGATATCAGTTATGAGGTCGTTATATCATTATGTCCATAACAGTGTGTAAAATAAATGTGGATTAGGTTCAAGTGAAGGCAGTATGTTGTGCATCTCGAAACTATACTATTAATCCAAACTTGATCTAGTTTGGATTAGTAGTACTTTGGATGTGCACCGCATATTGCTTCCACTTAAATCTAATCCATCAACACAAGCTATTTAATCATCATCATAGTCACTACCACCAACACTAGCTATTTAATCATCATAGTCATAGTGTAGCACATTATCATCTTCAAACTCATTCTAGCTAGCTAATCACCACAACACTAGCTACGGTAGCTATCTAATCACCACCAACACTATCTAATAATAATCATCATAGTCATTACTACCAACACTAGCTATTTAATCATCATAGTCATAGTGTAGCACATCATCATCTTCAAACTCATTCTAGCTAGCTAATCACTCCTGCTGCTCCTCTCTCAGGTAAAATAGCATAAAACATGTGTAGCACTCCTACTTCATCATATTGGAGCATGCAGATGAACATGTCTCCTAATTGTGGGCTGCGCTTCTGATTGGTGCCCCTAGTAGTTCTCTGCGATCCTTCACAATTTTTCTCCAGTCTTTGACTATTAAGACTTGCTCGCTTTTAGAAATCTTGAATGCACTAAAGTGCAATGTAGGATGTCTTGGCCGTAAGCTAACCATGGACATGTGACCTTTAGTCTCGATCCAATGAGGCACAACTATCATCGAGTCCCTGTTAAAGAACATCGTATAATAACATACTTAGCAATGAAGTTTAAGTTAAAAAATAATGTATGCAAAAGATGCACTGAGGACAAATAGTAAAAATCTTATACATCTTTCCTAAATAGATGTGACTGTAGTTCAATACGAACACTATTGGTCGCAAGTTTTGAGTACTAAGATGTTCAAGTCCAGCAAAATAATTTGTCTTGACAGCATCAAGATCCTCAAGCCATGAAACATAATGACTTATCTTCTCGCAGTTTAGTTCTTCCCCGGGACAGTGGACGATCATGTCTACCAAGCGTCAGACATGTTTGCTTGAATGGAAATAAGCTGTCAATAGAAATTAGTTGTCAACTATTTTTGAATAAACAATATCGGAGACATAAATATGGTTGAGAAACTCACATAATGGTAGAACTGGAGGCGTTTGCACATCGACCCAGATGTCGATATTACCTTCAGTATCATCTTCCGAACAAATATCAAAGGTGATAAGTATATCAGGCTCAAATCCATAAGCCTTGCATAGTACTCTCCAAGTTTTGCATTCAAAATACACTAGTAGAAAACAGGGCTTTGGTCCAGGCCGGGTTAGCCCATTAGTCCCGGTTCAGTCATGAACCGGGAATAATGTGAGCATTGGTCCCGGTTCATGCGGCAAAGGCATTAGTCCCGGTTCAAGTGGGACCTTTAGTCCCGGTTGGTGCCACAAACCGGTAAAAATGGGTGCGATGCCCATTAGTACCGGTTCGTGGCACGAACCGGTACTAAAGGTTAGACCTTCAGTACCGGTTCGTGCCACAAACCGGTACTAATGGGGTTTGAGGCATTAGTATCGGTTCGTGGCACGAACCGATACTAAAGGTCCCATTTTCAAACTGTAGCCCCCAAAAGAAAATGATAAAAACTTTAAAAGTTAAAATCCTTCGAGATGTAGTTATGTTACTACATCTACTAGTTAGGAAAATTCAAAAACTTACATTTGGACATGTTTTGCAAAAAGTGTAGGGAAAATGTAAAACAGCTATAACTTTTGCATACTATGTCAAAAAAAAATGTATAATATATCAAAATGTTCAGCACGAAAATCCGCATCCGATTTTGACCGCCTACGGCCTGTTTGCAAATTTTTAGAATCATAAAATTCTAAAAGGAAAAAAAGTTATGCTCAAATTTCAGTTTTTTTATTTTTTTAATTTTTGTTAAATTTGGTCAAACTATGGTCAAACTACTTATTCAAGAAGTATTAGTGTTACTAAATAATTATTCAAGAATATTAGTGTTACTAAATAATTATTCCAGATTTTTTGAATTTTGGTCACATTTTGTCAAACTATGGTCAAACTGTGGTCAAACAATGGTCAAACTACTTATTCAAGAAATATTAGTGTTACTAAATAATTATTTCAGTGTTTTTGAATTTTGGTCAAATCTGGTCAAACTGTGGTCAAACTGTGATCAAACTATGGTCAAACTATGGTCAAACTACTTATTCAAGAAATATTAGTGTTACTAAATAATTATTGTTTTTTAGAAAAATAATTTCAAACTCAAACAGTGTAATGTGTGACTTCATGCTCAAGCTAAATTCCTGAGGGTTAATAGGATTGACATCTTACTATAGGGAGGAAAACAACAAGTGCAGACTGGAGTAGTGAGATGGGTGACCGTCCGAGAAGTTAGATGATTTGGAATGATGAGTGTGATTAGAGATTAGAGGTTAAAATAATTCAAAAATTTGAAAATAAAAAAATTCAAAAAAAATAAAAAATAAAATTTTCAAAAAAATTAATTAAATTTCTTTAGTGCCGGTTGGTGTTACCAACGGGGACTAAAGGTGGACCTCCAGGCAGCGGCCACGTGGACGGCCTTTAGTCCCGGTTCGTGTAAGAACCGGGACTAAAGGGGGAGGCTTTAGTAATGTGACCCTTTAGTCCCGGTTCGAACCGGACTAAAGGCCCTTATGAACCGGGACAAATACCCTTTTTCTAGTAGTGATAGGTGTAGGTGTCTGCGTTGTATAATTTTGGGTCGAAAGTATAACCATGCTCGGTCTTCAAGTGAACTCTCTATACCTCCATAGTTTTCATAGGATTGAAACCAATCTTATCCAAGACAAAAATTCATGCATGACAGGGGATACGCTAGTAGAGCAGTAAAAAAATTAAAATTATAAGTTGAAGCAAATGAAGCATAAGTCATGCTTAATTACGAAAAAAGACTTGTCGTTGTGACTTACTGTATCCACTTCGAATGTCTCATCTAGCTTGATGTCAAGCGCCTACCATCAACTAGGAAATTTCTGTCAGACAAAGCCGCTTGCCTTCGCAGATTCGCACATATCAAAATCCTTTTCGTCACGACATTTCCTATGTTCATAGTTGAAACATTAGTTGAAAATCGATCGAAGGCAACAAGCAGGAAACCCAACACACAAATAACTATTACTCAATATGCAACGGGTTGACTTTAGGTCTGTCGTAGTCTTACTTCCTAAACTCTCATCTCACGTATATGGTGGGCACTCCCTCTCTCATATTGTGACCATCGATGATGGTTGCTACTCCTCCTTTCCCTAGTGCGTTACAAATATCTAGCAGAAGCAAAAGAAGGAGAAGCGACCCCCACGACAGCAGTCGGCATTCTTCTTCTCTCATATATGGTGGAGACTCTCCTTCACTGATTTTTTAACTGTAGCCCCGACAGATTTAAAGTCAACTCGAAATGTCGTTTGATTCTCTTACTAGCAAATCCGGGGCACTCGATATTTCCTACATATTCTAGCACAAGTCATGCTTAAATTCATGGAAAAAATCCGCATGACCTTTGCTAAAATAGGACATATCGGCGCCTGAAATTTGCCGAAACGGAAATGGATCAACACTCCGCAAAACATAGGCCACTAGAAATGAATCAACACTTCGCACATGAGCATAAAATGGTGCTCATTGCATTTCAATGGTTCAATATTGACAATTTTTTTGAATATATCTTATAACCCGAACACTTCATTTGGTTAAGAAGCATAACTAAATACGAGTGCGGAGTTTCTGCTCCCGAGCTCATTCAAGATTATTGTAAAAATTCTATACAAATAGTAGAATTTTTTAAAAAATTCCATTTTTTGGGTGATAGATAATTTGATGCGTGAGGTCCGGTCCAAATTTCAACTCATCTGGACATCCGACCAGCTCTCGGCAAAAAAAGACAAATTCACGGTTTGTAAAAAAGTTTACTGTTTACATATTGTTCTGCTCTGATTTGTCTTTTTTGCCGAGAGCTGCTCAGATGTCCAAATGAGTTGAAATTTGAAGCGGACCTCATGCATCAAATTATCTACCACACAAAAAAATTGGAATTTTTTGAATTTTTCTACTATTTGTTTTGAATTTTTTTCTGAGCGGGAGCACATGGGCACCGAGTTGGATTTCTCAACTAAATACCCTAGTTTTACTTTATTCAACACCGAGGAGTGGAGAAGGAGGAGGTGGCCTTTTAGCTCACCGACTTGGGTGTAGAGGAAGAAGAGGTAGCTCGGATGACGATCATGAAGGAAATATGCCCTAGAGGCAATAATAAAGTTATTATTTGTTTCCTTATATCATGATAAATGTTTATTATTCATGCTAGAATTGTATTAACCGGAAACATAATACATGTGTGAATACATAGACAAACAGATAGTCACTAGTAAGCCTCTACTAGACTAGCTCATTAATCAAAGATGGTTGTGTTTCCTAACCATAGACATGTGTTGTCATTTGATTAATGGGATCACCTCATTAGAAGAATGATGTGATTGACATGACCCATTCCGTTAGCTTAGCACTTGATCGCTTAGTATATTGCTATTGCTTTCTTCATGACTTATACATGTTCCTGTAACTATGAGATTATGCAACTCCCGTTTACCGGAGGAACACTTTGGTACTACCAAACGTCACAACGAATCGGGTGATCATAAAGGAGTACTACAGGTGTCTCCAAAGGTACTTGTTGGGTTGGCGTATTTCGAGATTAGGTTTTGTCACTCCGATTGTCGGAGAGGTATCTCTGGGCCTTCTCGGTAATACACATCACATAAGCCTTGCAAGCATTACAACTAATGAGTTAGTTGTGAGATGATGTATTACGGAACGAGTAAAGAGACTTACCAAGAACGAGATTGAACTAGGTATTGGATACCGACGATCGAATCTCGGGTAAGTAACATACCGATGACAAAGGGAACAACGTATGTTGTTATGCGGTTTGACCGATAAAGATCTTCAGAGAATATGTAGGAACCAATATGGGCATCCAGGTTCCGCTTATTGGTTATTGACCGAGAATGGTTCTAGGTCATGTCTACATAGTTCTCGAACCCGTAGGGTCCGCACGCTTAACGCTTCGATGGCGCTCATTATGAGTTTATAAGTTTTGATGTACCGAAGGTTGTTCGAGTCCCGGATGTGATCACGGACATGACGAGGAGTCTCGAAATGGTCGAGACATAAAGTTTGATATTTTGGAATCCTTTGTTTGGCCTTCGGAAAGGTTCCGGATGAAAACAGGAAGTTACCGGAACACCGGGGGGTTACCGGAACCCCCCGGGGGGTCAATGGGCCTTGATGGGCCATAGGGAGAAGAGGAAGGGCAGGCCGCGCGCCCCCCTCCCCCTCTAGTCCGAATAGGACAAGGAGAGGGGGGGGGCGGCGCCCCCCTTCTCTCTTCCCCCTCCCCAATCCTATTCCAACTAGGAAAAGGGGGGGAGTCCTACTCCCGGTGGGAGTAGGACTCCTCCAGGCGCGCCCCCCTTGGGCTGGCCGCACCCCCCCTTTGCTCCTTTATATACGGGGGCAGGGGGCACCCCATGACACACAAGTTGATCTACGGATCGTTCCTTAGCCGTGTGCGGTGCCCCCTTCCACCATATTCCACTTCAGTCATATCGTCATGAGCTTAGGCGAAGCCTCGCACCGGAGAAGTCATATTGTCGCGGAGCTTAGGCGAAGCCCTGCGTCGGTGGAGCATCATCATCGTCACCACGCCGTCGTGCTGACGGAACTCATCCCGACGCTTTGCTGGATCGGAGCCCGGGGATCGTCATCGAGCTGAACGTGTGCAGAACTCGGAGGTGCCGTACGTTCGGTGCTTGGATCGGTCGGATCGTGAAGACGTACGACTACATCAACCGCGTTGTTATAACGCTTCCGCTTTCGGTCTACGAGGGTACGTGGACAGACACTCTCCCCTCTCGTTGCTATGCCATCACCATGGTCCTGTGTGTACGTAGGAAAATTTTGAAATTACTACGTTCCCCAACAGTGGCATCCGAGCCTGGTTTTATGCGTTGATGTCATATGCACGAGTAGAACACAAGTGAGTTGTGGGCGATATAAGTCATACTGCTTACCAGCATGTCATACTTTGGTTCAGCGGTATTGTGAGATGAAGCGGCCCGGACCGACATTACGCCAGACGCTTACGCGAGACTGGTTTCACCGCTCCGAGCACTCGTTGCTTAAAGGTGACCGCGGGTGTCTGTCTCTCACTTTAGTTGAACTGAGTGGCTACGCCCGGTCCTTGCGAAGGTTAAAACAGCACCAACTTGACAAACTATCGTTGTGGTTTTGATGCGTAGGTAAGAACGGTTCTTGCTCAGCCCGTAGCAGCCACGTAAAACTTGCAACAACAAAGTAGAGGACGCCTAACTTGTTTTTGCAGGGCATGTTGTGATGTGATGTGGTCAAGACGTGATTCTATATTTTATTGTATGAGATGATCATGTTTTGTAACCGAAGTTATCGCAATCGGCAGGAGCCATATGGTTGTCGCTTATTGTATGAAATGCAACGCCATGTAATTGCTTTACTTTATCACTAAGCGGTAGCGATAGTCGAGAAGCAATAGTTGGCAAAACGACAAAGATGCTACGATGGAGATCAAGGTGTCGCTACCGGTGACGATGGTGATCATGATTGCTTCGGCGATGGAGATCACAAGCACAAGATGATGATGACCATATCATATCACTTATATTGATTGCATGTGATGTTTATCCTTTATGCATCTTATCTTGCTTTGATTGACGGTAGCATTATAAGATGATCTCTCACTAAAATTATCAAGAAGTGTTCTCCTGAGTATGCACCGCTATAAAGTTCTTCGTCTTTGAGACACCACGTGATGATCGACTGTGATAGGCTCTACGCTCAAATACAACGGGTGCAAAACAGTTGCACACGCGGAATACCCAGGTTAAACTTGACGGGCCTAGCATATAACAGATATGGCCTAGAACACGGAGACTGAAAGGTCGAGCGTGAATCATATAGTAGATATGATCAACATAGTGATGTTCACCATTGAAACTACTCCATCTCACGTGATGATCGGACATGGTTTAGTTAATTTGGATCACGTAATCACTTAGATGACTAGAGAGATGTCTGCCTAAGTGGGAGTTTTTAATATGATTAATTAAACTTAAATTTATCATGAACTTAGTACCTGATAGTATTTTGCTTGTCTATGTTTAGTAGATAGATGGCTCGTGCTGTTGTTCCGTTGTATTTTAATGCTCCTTGAGAAAGCAAAGTTGAAAGATGATGGTAGCAATTACACGGACTGGGTCCAGAATTTGAGGATTATCCTCATTGCTGCACGTAAGAATTACGTCCTAGAAGCACCGCTGGGTGCCAGGCCTCTGCAGAAGCAACGCCGAAGTTGTGAACGTCTGGCGAGCAAAGTCGATGACTACTCGATAGTTCAGTGTGCCATGCTTTACGGCTTAGAACCGGGTCTTCAACGACGTTTTGAACGTCATGGAGCATATGAGATGTTCCAGGAGTTGAAGTTAATATTTCAAGCAAATGCCCGGATTGAGAGATATGAAGTCTCCAATAAGTTCTATAGCTGCAAGATGGAGGAGAATAGTTACGTCGTTGAACATATAATCAAAATGTCCGGGTATAATAATCACTTGATTCAACCGGGAGTTACTCTTCCGGATGATAGTGTCATTGATGTAATTCTCCAATCATCGCCACCAAGCTACAAGAGCTTCGTGATGAACTATAATATGCAAGGGATGACCAAAACAATTCCCGAGCTCTTCGCAATGCTAAAAGTCATGGAGGTAGAAATCAAGAAAGAGCATCAAGTGTTGATGGTCAACAAGACCACTAGTTTCAAGAAAAGGGCAAAGGAAAGAAGAAGGAACTTCAAAAGAACAGCAAGAAAGTTGCTGCTCAAGAGAAGAAACCCAAGTCTGGACCTAAGCCTGAAACCGAGTGTTTTTACCGCAAGCAAACCGACACCTGGAAGCGGAACTGCCCCAAGTATTTGGCGGATAAGAAGGATGGCAAGGTGATCAAAGGTATATGTGATATACATGTTATTGATGTGTACCTTACTAATACTCGCAGTAGTACCGGGTATTTGATACTGGTTACATTGCTAATATTTGCAACTCAAAACAGGAACTACGGATTGCGAAGATTGGCTAAGGACGAGGTGACGATGCGCGTGGGAAATGGTTCCAAAGTCGATGTGATCGCGGTCGGCACGCTACCTCTACATCTACCATCGGGATTAGTTTTAGACCTAAATAATTGTTATTTGATGCAGCGTTGATCATGAACATTATATCTGGATCTTGTTTGATGCGAGACGGTTATTCATTTAAGACAGAGAATAATGGTTGTTCTATTTATATGAATAATATCTTTTATGGTCATGCACCCTTGAAGAGTGGTCTATTTTTATTGAATCTCGATAGTAGTAATACACATATTCATAGTGTTGAAACCAAAAGATGCAGAGTTGATAATGATAATGCAACTTATTTGTGGCACCGCCGTTCGGGTCATATCGGTGTAAAACGCATGAAGAAACTCCATACCGATGGGCTTCGAATCACTTGATTATGAATCATTTGGTACTTATGTAACCATGCCTCATGGGCAAGATGACTAAAACGCCGTTCTCCTAACTATGGAGCGAGGCAACTGATTTGTTGGAAATCATACATACCGATGTTTGTGGTCCAATGAATGTTGAGGCACGCCAGCGGTATCAAGTTATTTTCTCACCTTCACAGATGATTTGAGCAGATATGGGTATATCTACTTAATGAAACACAAATCTGAAACATTTGAAAAGTTCAAAGAATTTCAGAGTGAAGTGGAAAATCATCGTAACAAGAAAATAAAGTTTCTACGATCTGATCGTGGAGGAGAATATTTGAGTTACGAGTTTGGTTTACATTTGAAACAATGTGGAATAGTTTCGCAACTCACGCCACCCGGAACACCACGGCGGAATGGTGTGTCCGAACGTTGGAATCGTACTTTACTTGTTATGGTGCGAGCTATGATGTCTCTTACTGATTTACCGCTATCGCTTTGGGGATATGCTTTAGAGACGGCCGCGTTCACGTTAAATAGGGCACCATCTAAATCCGTTGAGACGACACCGTATGAACTGTGGTTTGGCAAGAAACCAAAGTTGTCGTTTCTTAAAGTTTGGGGCTGCGATGCTTATGTAAAGAAACTTCAACCAGATAAGCTCGAACCCAAATCGGAGAAATGTGTCTTCATAGGATACCCAAAGGAGACTGTTGGGTACACCTTCTATCACAGATCTGAAGGCAAGATTTTCGTTGCTAAATTCGGATCCTTTCTAGAGAAGGAGTTTCTCTCGAAAGAAGTGAGTGGGAGGAAAGTAGAACTTGATGAGATAATCAGATTCTGCTCCCTTATTGGAAAGTAGTTCATCACAAGAAACGGTTCTGTGACAACTACACCAATTGGTGAGGAAACTAATGATGTTGATCATGAAACTTCAGATCAAGTTGCTACCGAACTTCAGAGGTCAAGCAGAATAAAATACGCACTGTGAGTGGTACGGTAATCCTATTCGAAGTCATGTTACTTGACCATGGCGAACCTACAAACTATGAAGAAGCGATGGTGAGCCCAGATTCATGAAATGGCTGGAAGCCATGAAATCTGAGATGGGATCCATGTATGAGAACAAAGTATGGACTTTTGTTGACTTGCCCGATGATCGGCAAGCCATTGAGAATAAATGGATCTTTAAGAAGAAGACTGACGCTGATGGTAATATAACTGTCTACAAAGCTCGACTTGTTGCAAAAGGTTTTCGACAAGTTCAAGGGGTTGACTATGATGAGACTTTCTCACCAGAAGCGATGCTTAAGTCCGTCCGAATCATGTTAGCAATTGCCGCATTTATGATTATGAAATTTGGCAAATGGATGTAAAACTGCATTCTTGAATGGATTTCTAGAAGAAGAGTTGTATATGATGCAACTAGAAGGTTTTGTTGATACAAAATGTGCTAACAAAGTGTGCAAGCTCCAGCGATAAATTTATGGTCCAGCAAGCCTCTCGGAGTTGGAATAAATGCTTTGATAGTGTGATCAAAGCATATGGTTTTATCTGCACTTTTGGAGAAGCCTCAGATTTACAAGAAAGTGAGTGGGAGCTCAGTAGCATTTCTAATATTATATGTGGACGACATATTATTGATTGGAAATGATATAGAATTTCTGGATAGCATAAAAGGATACTTGAATAAAAGTTTTTCAATGAAAGACCTCGGTGAAGCTGCTTACATATTGGGCATCAAGATCTATAGAGATAGATCAAGACGCTTAATTGGACTTTCACAAAGCACATACCTTGATAAAGTTTTGAAGAAGTTCAAAATGGATCGTGCAAAGAAAGGTTTTTACCAGACATAAGGTGTAAGATTGAGTCAGACTCAATGCCCAACCACAGCAGAAGATAGAGAGAAAATGAAAGATGTTCCCTATGCTTCAGCCATAGGCTCTATCATGTATGCAATGCTGTGTACCAGACCTGACATATGCTTAGCTGTAAGCTTGGTAGGAAGGTACCAAAGTAATCCAGGAGTGGATCACTGGACAGCGGTCAAGAACATCCTGAAATACCTGAAAATGACTAAGGATATGTTTCTCGTATATGGAGGTGACAAAGAGCTAGTCGTAAATGGTTACGTCGATGCAAACTTTGACACTGATCCGGACGATTCTAAATCGAAAACCGGATACGTGTTTTTGTTAAACGGTGGAGCTGTCAGTTGGTGCAGTTCTAAACAAAGCGTCGTGGCGGGATCTACATGTGAAGCGGAGTACATAGCTGCTACTGAAGCAGCAAATGAAGGAGTCTGGATGAAAGAGTTCATTTCCGATCTAGGTGTCATACCTAGTGCATCGGGACCAATGAAGATCTTCTGTGACAATACTGGTGCAATTGCCTTGGCAAAGGAATCCAGATTTCACAAGAGGACCAAGCATATCAAAAGACGCTTCAACTCCATTCGGGACCAAGTCCAAGTGGGAGACATAGAGATTTGCAAAATACATACGGATCTGAATGTTGCAGACCCGTTGACTAAGCTCTTCCACGAGCAAAACATGATCAGCACCAAGACTCCAAGGGTGTTAGAATCATTCTTGTGTAATCTAGATTATTGACTCTAGTGCAAGTGGGAGACTGAAGGAAATATGCCCTAGAGGCAATAATAAAGTTATTATTTGTTTCCTTATATCATGATAAATGTTTATTATTCATGCTAGAATTGTATTAACCGGAAACATAATACATGTGTGAATACATAGACAAACAGATAGTCACTAGTAAGCCTCTACTAGACTAGCTCATTAATCAAAGATGGTTGTGTTTCCTAACCATAGACATGTGTTGTCATTTGATTAATGGGATCACCTCATTAGAAGAATGATGTGATTGACATGACCCATTCCGTTAGCTTAGCACTTGATCGTTTAGTATATAGCTATTGCTTTCTTCATGACTTATACATGTTCCTGTAACTATGAGATTATGCAACTCCGTTTACCGGAGGAACACTTTGGTACTACCAAACGTCACAACGAATCGGGTGATCATAAAGGAGTACTACAGTGTCTCCAAAGGTACTTGTTGGGTTGGCGTATTTCGAGATTAGGTTTTGTCACTCCGATTGTCGGAGAGGTATCTCTGGGCCTTCTCGGTAATACACATCACATAAGCCTTGCAAGCATTACAACTAATGAGTTAGTTGTGAGATGATGTATTACGGAACGAGTAAAGAGACTTACCAAAGAATCTAGATTGAACTAGGTATTGGATACCGACGATCGAATCTCGGGTAAGTAACATACCGATGACAAAGGGAACAACGATGTTGTTATGCGGTTTGACCGATAAAGATCTTCGTAGAATATGTAGGAACCAATATGGGCATCCAGGTTCCGCTATTGGTTATTGACCGAGAATGGTTCTAGGTCATGTCTACATAGTTCTCGAACCCGTAGGGTCCGCACGCTTAACGCTTCGATGGCGGTTCATTATGAGTTTATAAGTTTTGATGTACCAAGGTTGTTCGGACTCGGATGTGATCACGGACATGACGAGGAGTCTCGAAATGGTCGAGACATAAAGATTGATATATTGGAAGCCTATGTTTGGACTTGGAAAGGTTCCGGATGAAAACAGGAAGTTAGGAACACCGGGGTTACGGAACCCCGGGGTCAATGGGCCTTGATGGGCCATAGGGAGAAGAGGAAGGGCCGGCCAGGGCAGGCCGCGCCCTCCCCTCTAGTCCGAATAGGACAAGGAGAGGGGCGGCGCCTCTCTCTCTTCCCTCCCCAATCCTATTCCAACTAGGAAAGGGGAGTCCTACTCCCGGGAGTAGGACTCCTCCAGCGCCGCCTTTGGGCTGGCCGCACCCCTTTGCTCCTTTATATATAAAGGCAGGGGGCACCCCATGACACACAAGTTGATCTACGGATCGTTCCTTAGCCGTGTGCGGTGCCCCTCCACCATATTCCACTTCGTCATATCGTCATGAGCTTAGGCGAAGCCCTGCACCGGAGAAGTCATATTGTCGCGGAGCTTAGGCGAAGCCCTGCGTCGGTGGAGCATCATCATCGTCACCACGCCGTCGTGCTGACGGAACTCATCCCCGACGCTTTGCTGGATCGGAGCCCGGGGATCGTCATCGAGCTGAACGTGTGCTTAACTCGGAGGTGCCGTACGTTCGGTGCTTGGATCAGTCGGATCGTGAAGACGTACGACTACATCAACCGCGTTGTTATAACGCCCGCTTTCGGTCTACGAGGGTACATGGACAGACACTCTCCTCTCGTTGCTATGCCATCACCATGGTCCCGTGTATGCGTGGGAAAATTTTGAAATTACTACGCTCCCCGACAAAGGGCATCCGAGCCTGGTTTTATGCGTTGATGTCATATGCACGAGTAGAACACAAGTGAGTTGTGGGCGATATAAGTCATACCGCTTACCAGCATGTCATACTTTGGTTCAGCGGTATTGTGAGATGAAGCGCCCGGACCGACATTACGCCAGACGCTTACGCGAGACTGGTTTCACCGCCCGAGCACTCGTTGCTTAAAGGTGACCGCGGTGTCTGTCTCTCACTTTAGTTGAACCGAGTGGCTACGCCCGGTCCTTGCGAAGGTTAAAACAGCACCAACTTGACAAACTATCGCTGTGGTTTTGATGCGTAGGTAAGAACGGTTCTTGCTCAGCCCGTAGCAGCCACGTAAAACTTGCAACAACAAAGTAGAGGACGTCTAACTTGTTTTTGCAGGCATGTTGTGATGTGATGTGGTCAAGACGTGATTCTATATTTTATTGTATGAGATGATCATGTTTTGTAACCGAAGTTATCGGCAATCTGGCGAGAGCCATATGGTTGTCGCTTATTGTATGAAATGCAAACGCCATGTAATTGCTTTACTTTATCACTAAGCGGTAGCGATAGTCGTAGAAGCAATAGTTGGCAAAACGACAAAGATGCTACGATGGAGATCAAGGTGTCGCGCCGGTGACGATGGTGATCATGACGGTGCTTCGATGGAGATCACAAGCACAAGATGATGATGACCATATCATATCACTTATATTGATTGCATGTGATGTTTATCCTTTATGCATCTTATCTTGCTTTGATTGACGGTAGCATTATAAGATGATCTCTCACTAAAATTATCAAGAAGTGTTCTCCTGAGTATGCACCGTTGCGAAAGTTCTTCGTCTTTGAGACACCACGTGATGATCGGGTGTGATAGGCTCTACGCTCAAATACAACGGGTGCAAAACAGTTGCGCACGCAGAATACTCGAGTTAAACTTGACGGGCCTAGCATATAACAGATATGGCCTCGGAACACGGAGACCGAAAGGTCGAACGTGAATCATATAGTAGATATGATCAACATAGTGATGTTCACCATTGAAACTACTCCATCTCACGTGATGATCGGACATGGTTTAGTTAATTTGGATCACGTAATCACTTAGATGACTAGAGAGATGTCTGTCTAAGTGGGAGTTTTTTAATATGATTAATTAAACTTAAATTTATCATGAACTTAGTACCTGATAGTATTTTGCTTGTCTATGTTTACTGTAGATAGATGGCTCGTGCTGTTGTTCCGTTGTATTTTAATGCGTTCCTTGAGAAAGCAAAGTTGAAAGATGATGGTAGCAATTACACGGACTGGCTCCGTAACTTGAGGATTATCCTCATTGCTGCACAGAAAAATTACGTCCTGGAAGCACCGCTGGGTGCCAGGCCTTTGCAGAGAGCAACGCCGGAAGTTGTGAACGTCTCCGCAGAGCAAAGTCGATGACTACTCGATAGTTCAAGTGTGCCATGCTTTACGGCTTAGAACTGGTCTTCAACGACGTTTTGAACGTCATGGAGCATATGAGATGTTCCAGGAGTTGAAGTTAATATTTCAAGCAAATGCCCGGATTGAGAGATATGAAGTCTCCAATAAGTTCTATAGCTGCAAGATGGAGGAGAATAGTTACGTCGGTGAACATATAATCAAAATGTCCGGGTATAATAATCACTTGATTCAACTGGGAGTTACTCTTCCGGATGATAGTGTCATTGATGTAATTCTCCAATCACTGCCACCAAGCTACAAGAGCTTCGTGATGAACTATAATATGCAAGGGATGACCAAAACAATTCCCGAGCTCTTCGCAATGCTAAAAGCATGGAGGTAGAAATCAAGTAAGAGCATCAAGTGTTGATGTTCAACAAGACCACTAGTTTCAAGAAAAAGGGCAAAGGGAAGAAGAAGGGAAACTTCAAAAAGAACAGCAAGAAAGTTGCTGCTCAAGAGAAGAAACCCAAGTCTGGACCTAAGCCTGAAACTAAGTGTTTTTACTGCAAGCAGACTGGACACTGGAAGCGGAACTGCCCCAAGTATTTGGCGGATAAGAAGGATGGCAAGGTGATCAAAGGTATATGTGATATACATGTTATTGATGTGTACCTTACTAATACTCGCAGAGTACCGGGTATTTGATAATCGGTTCTGCTGCTAATATTTGCAACTCAAAACAGGAACTACGGATTGCGAAGATTGGCTAAGGGCGAGGTGACGATCGCGTGGGAAATGGTTCCAAAGTCGATGTGATCGCGGTCGGCACGCTACCTCTACATCTACCATCGGGATTAGTTTTAGACCTAAATAATTGTTATTTGATGCAGCGTTGATCATGAACATTATATCTGGATCTTGTTTGATGCGTAGACGGTTATTCATTTAAGACAGAGAATAATGGTTGTTCTATTTATATGAATAATATCTTTTATGGTCATGCACCCTTGAAGAGTGGTCTATTTTTATTGAATCTCGATAGTAGTAATACACATATTCATAGTGTTGAAACCAAAAGATGCAGAGTTGATAATGATAATGCAACTTATTTGTGGCACCGCCGTTCGGGTCATATCGGTGTAAAACGCATGAAGAAACTCCATCTTGATGGGCTTCGAATCACTTGATTATGAATCATTTGGTACTTATAACCATGCCTCATGGGCAAGATGACTAAAACGCCGTTCTCCGGAACTATGGAGCGAGCAACTGATTTGTTGGAAATCATACATACCGATGTTTGTGGTCCAATGAATGTTGAGGCACGCGGCGGTATCGTTATTTTCTCACCTTCACAGATGATTTGAGCAGATATGGGTATATCTACTTAATGAAACACAAATCTGAAACATTTGAAAAGTTCAAAGAATTTCAGAGTGAAGTGGAAAATCATCATAACAAGAAAATAAAGTTTCTACGATCTGATCGTGGAGGAGAATATTTGAGTTACGAGTTTGGTTTACATTTGAAACAATGTGGAATAGTTTCGCAACTCACGCCACCCGGAACACCACAGAGAAATGGTGTGTCCGAACGTCGTAATCGTACTTTACTTGATATGGTGCGATCTATGATGTCTCTTACTGATTTACCGCTATCAGTTTGGGGATATGCTTTAGAGACGGCCGCATTCACGTTAAATAGGGCACCATCTAAATCCGTTGAGACGACACCGTATGAACTGTGGTTTGGCAAGAAACCAAAGTTGTCGTTTCTTAAAGTTTGGGGCTGCGATGCTTATGTAAAGAAACTTCAACCAGATAAGCTCGAACCCAAATCGGAGAAATGTGTCTTCATAGGATACACAAAGGAGATCATGGGTACACCTTCTATCACAGATCTGAAGGCAAGATTTTCGTTGCTAAATTCGGATCCTTTCTAGAGAAGGAGTTTCTCTCGAAAGAAGTGAGTGGGAGGAAAGTAGAACTTGATGAGATAATCAGATTCGCTTCCCTTATTGGAAAGTAGTTCATCACAAGAAACGGTTCTGTGACAACTACACCAATTGGTGAGGAAACTAATGATGTTGATCATGAAACTTGAGATCAAGTTGCTCTTGAACTTCAGAGGTCAAGCAGAATAAAATACGCACTGTGAGTGGTACGGTAATCCTATTCGAAGTCATGTTACTTGACCATGGCGAACCTACAAACTATGAAGAAGCGATGGTGAGCCCAGATTCATGAAATGGCTGGAAGCCATGAAATCTGAGATGGGATCCATGTATGAGAACAAAGTATGGACTTTTGTTGACTTGCCCGATGATCGGCAAGCCATTGAGAATAAATGGATCTTTAAGAAGAAGACTGACGCTGATGGTAATATAACTGTCTACAAAGCTCGACTTGTTGCAAAAGGTTTTCGACAAGTTCAAGGGGTTGACTATGATGAGACTTTCTCACCAGTAGCGATGCTTAAGTCTGTCCGAATCATGTTAGCAATTGCCGCATTTTATGATTATGAAATTTGGCAAATGGATGTAAAAACTGCATTCTTGAATGGATTTCTAGAAGAAGAGTTGTATATGATGCAACTAGAAGGTTTTGTTGATCCAAAAGGTGCTAACAAAGTGTGCAAGCTCCAGCGATCAATTTATGGTCCGTGCAAGCCTCTCGGAGTTGGAATAAATGCTTTGATAGTGTGATCAAAGCATATGGTTTTATCTGCACTTTTGGAGAAGCCTCGTATTTACAAGAAAGTGAGTGGGAGCTCAGAGCATTTCTAATATTATATGTGGACGACATATTATTGATTGGAAATGATATAGAATTTCTGGATAGCATAAAAGGATACTTGAATAAAAGTTTTTCAATGAAAGACCTCGGTGAAGCTGCTTACATATTGGGCATCAAGATCTATAGAGATAGATCAAGACGCTTAATTGGACTTTCACAAAGCACATACCTTGATAAAGTTTTGAAGAAGTTCAAAATGGATCGTGCAAAGAAAGGTTTTTTACCAGACATAAGGTGTAAGATTGAGTCGGACTCAATGCCCAACCACAGCAGAAGATAGAGAGAAAATGAAAGATGTTCCCTATGCTTCAAATGCATAGGCTCTATCATGTATGCAATGCTGTGTACCGGACGACGTATGCTTAGCTGTAAGCTTGGCAGGAAGGTACCAAAGTAATCCAGGAGTGGATCACTGGACAGCGGTCAAGAACATCCTGAAATACCTGAAAATGACTAAGGATATGTTTCTCGTATATGGAGGTGACAAAGAGCTAGTCGTAAATGGTTACGTCGATGCAAGCTTTGACACTGATCCGGACGATTCTAAATCGAAAACCGGATACGTGTTTTTGTTAAACGGTGGAGCTGTCAGTTGGTGCAGTTCTAAACAAAGCGTCGTGGCGGGATCTACATGTGAAGCGGAGTACATAGCTGCTTCGAAGCAGCAAATGAAGGAGTCTGGATGAAAGAGTTCATTTCCGATCTAGGTGTCATACCTAGTGCATCGGGACCAATGAAGATCTTCTCGTGACAATATCGGTGCAATTGCCTTGGCAAAGGAATCCAGATTTCACAAGAGGACCAAGCATATCAAAAGACGCTTCAACTCCATTCGGGACCAAGTCCAAGTGGGAGACATAGAGATTTGCAAAATACATACGGATCTGAATGTTGCAGACCCGTTGACTAAGCTCTTCCACGAGCAAAACATGATCAGCACCAAGACTCCATGGGTGTTAGAATCATTACTGTGTAATCTAGATTATTGACTCTAGTGCAAGTGGGAGACTGAAGGAAATATGCCCTAGAGGCAATAATAAAGTTATTATTTGTTTCCTTATATCATGATAAATGTTTATTATTCATGCTAGAATTGTATTAACCGGAAACATAATACATGTGTGAATACATAGACAAACAGATAGTCACTAGTAAGCCTCTACTAGACTAGCTCATTAATCAAAGATGGTTGTGTTTCCTAACCATAGACATGTGTTGTCATTTGATTAATGGGATCACCTCATTAGAAGAATGATGTGATTGACATGACCCATTCCGTTAGCTTAGCACTTGATCGCTTAGTATATTGCTATTGCTTTCTTCATGACTTATACATGTTCCTGTAACTATGAGATTATGCAACTCCCGTTTACGGAGGAACACTTTGGGTACTACCAAACGTCACAACGTAATCGGGTGATCATAAAGGAGTACTACAGGTGTCTCCAAAGGTACTTGTTGGGTTGGCGTATTTCGAGATTAGGTTTTGTCACTCCGATTGTCGGAGAGGTATCTCTGGCCTTCTCGGTAATACACATCACATAAGCCTTGCAAGCATTACAACTAATGAGTTAGTTGTGAGATGATGTATTACGGAACGAGTAAAGAGACTTACCAGGAACGAGATTGAACTAGGTATTGGATACCGACGATCGAATCTCGGGTAAGTAACATACCGATGACAAAGGGAACAACGTATGTTGTTATGCGGTTTGACCGATAAAGATCTTCGTAGAATATGTAGGAACCAATATGGGCATCCAGGTTCCGCTATTGGTTATTGACCGAGAATGGTTCTAGGTCATGTCTACATAGTTCTCGAACCCGTAGGGTCCGCACGCTTAACGCTTCGATGGCGCTCATTATGAGTTTATAAGTTTTGATGTACCGAAGGTTGTTCGGACTCGGATGTGATCACGGACATGACGAGGAGTCTCGAAATGGTCGAGACATAAAGATTGATATATTGGAAGCCTATGTTTGGACTTGGAAAGGTTCCGGATGAAAACAGGAAGTTACCGAACACCGGGGTTACGGAACCCCGGGGTCAATGGGCCTTGATGGGCCATAGGGAGAAGAGGAAGGGCCGGCCAGGGCAGGCCGCCCCTCCCCTCTAGTCCGAATAGGACAAGGAGAGGGGGCGGCGCCTCTCTCTCTTCCCTCCCCAATCCTATTCCAACTAGGAAAGGGGGAGTCCTACTCCCGGGAGTAGGACTCCTCCAGCGCCGCCTTTGGGCTGGCCGCACCCCCTTTGCTCCTTTATATACGGGGCAGGGGCACCCCATGACACACAAGTTGATCTACGGATCGTTCCTTAGCCGTGTGCGGTGCCCCTCCACCATATTCCACTTCGTCATATCGTCATGAGCTTAGGCGAAGCCCTGCACCGGAGAAGTCATATTGTCGCGGAGCTTAGGCGAAGCCCTGCGTCGGTGGAGCATCATCATCGTCACCACGCCGTCGTGCTGACGGAACTCATCCCCGACGCTTTGCTGGATCGGAGCCCGGGGATCGTCATCGAGCTGAACGTGTGCGTAACTCGGAGGTGCCGTGACGTTCGGTGCTTGGATCGGTCGGATCGTGAAGACGTCGACTACATCATCAACCGCGTTGTTATAACGCTTCCGCTTTCGGTCTACGAGGGTACATGGACAGACACTCTCCCCTCTCGTTGCTATGCCATCACCATGGTCCTGTGTGTACGTAGGAAAATTTTGAAATTACTACGTTCCCCGACAGTGGCATCCGAGCCTGGTTTTATGCGTTGATGTCATATGCACGAGTAGAACACAAGTGAGTTGTGGGCGATATAAGTCATACTGCTTACCAGCATGTCATACTTTGGTTCAGCGGTATTGTGAGATGAAGCGGCCCGGACCGACATTACGCCAGACGCTTACGCGAGACTGGTTTCACCGCTCCGAGCACTCGTTGCTTAAAGGTGACCGCGGGTGTCTGCTCTCTCACTTTAGTTGAACCGAGTGTGGCTACGCCCGGTCCTTGCGAAGGTTAAAACAGCACCAACTTGACAAACTATCGTTGTGGTTTTGATGCGTAGGTAAGAACGGTTCTTGCTCAGCCCGTAGCAGCCACGTAAAACTTGCAACAACAAAGTAGAGGACGTCTAACTTGTTTTTGCAGGGCATGTTGTGATGTGATGTGGTCAAGACGTGATTCTATATTTTATTGTATGAGATGATCATGTTTTGTAACCGAAGTTATCGGCAATCGGCAGGAGCCATATGGTTGTCGCTTTATTGTATGAAATGCAAACGCCATGTAATTGCTTTACTTTATCACTAAGCGGTAGCGATAGTCGTAGAAGCAATAGTTGGCAAAACGACAAAGATGCTACGATGGAGATCAAGGTGTCGCGCCGGTGACGATGGTGATCATGACGGTGCTTCGGCGATGGAGATCACAAGCACAAGATGATGATGACCATATCATATCACTTATATTGATTGCATGTGATGTTTATCCTTTATGCATCTTATCTTGCTTTGATTGACGGTAGCATTATAAGATGATCTCTCACTAAAATTATCAAGAAGTGTTCTCCCCGAGTATGCACCGCTATGAAAGTTCTTCGTGCGGAGACACCACGTGATGATCGGGTGTGATAGGCTCTACGTTCAAATACAACGGGTGCAAAACAGTTGCGCACGCAGAATACTCGAGTTAAACTTGACGGGCCTAGCATATAACAGATATGGCCTCGAACACGGAGACCGAAGGTCGAACGTGAATCATATAGTAGATATGATCAACATAGTGATGTTCACCATTGAAACTACTCCATCTCACGTGATGATCGGACATGGTTTAGTTAATTTGGATCACGTAATCACTTAGATGACTAGAGAGATGTCTGTCTAAGTGGGAGTTTTTAATATGATTAATTAAACTTAAATTTATCATGAACTTAGTACCTGATAGTATTTTGCTTGTCTATGTTTACTTTGTAGATAGATGGCTCGTCTTTGTTGTTCCGTTGTATTTTAATGCGTTCCTTGAGAAAGCAAAGTTGAAAGATGATGGTAGCAATTACACGGACTGGGTCCGTAATTTGAGGATTATCCTCATTGCTGCACGGAAGAATTACGTCCTGGAAGCACCGCTGGGTGCCAGTGCCGCAGAGCAACGCCGAAGTTGTGAACGTCTGGCGAGCAAAGCTGATGACTACTCGATAGTTCAAGTGTGCCATGCTTTACGGCTTAGAACCGGGTCTTCAACGACGTTTTGAACGTCATGGAGCATATGAGATGTTCCAGGAGTTGAAGTTAATATTTCAAGCAAATGCCGGATTGAGAGATATGAAGTCTCCAATAAGTTCTATAGCTGCAAGATGGAGGAGAATAGTTACATCGGTGAACATATAATCAAAATGTCTGGGTATAATAATCACTTGATTCAACTGGGAGTTACTCTTCCGGATGATAGTGTCATTGATGTAATTCTCCAATCATCGCCACCAAGCTACAAGAGCTTCGTGATGAACTATAATATGCAAGGGATGACCAAAACAATTCCCGAGCTCTTCGCAATGCTAAAAGCCATGGAGGTAGAAATCAAGAAAGAGCATCAAGTGTTGATGGTCAACAAGACCACTAGTTTCAAGAAAAGGGCAAAGGAAAGAAGAAGGAACTTCAAAAGAACAGCAAGAAAGTTGCTGCTCAAGAGAAGAAACCCAAGTCTGGACCTAAGCCCAACCGAGTGTTTTTACCGCAAGCAAACCGACACCGGAAGCGGAACTGCCCCAAGTATTTGGCGGATAAGAAGGATGGCAAGGTGATCAAAGGTATATGTGATATACATGTTATTGATGTGTACCTTACTAATACTCGCAGTAGTACCGGGTATTTGATAATCGGTTACATTGCTAATATTTGCAACTCAAAACAGGAACTACGGATTAAGCGAAGATTGGCTAAGGACGAGGTGACGATCTTGCGCGTGGGAAATGGTTCCAAAGTCGATGTGATCGCGGTCGGCACGCTACCTCTACATCTACCATCGGGATTAGTTTTAGACCTAAATAATTGTTATTTGATGCAGCGTTGATCATGAACATTATATCTGGATCTTGTTTGATGCGAGACGGTTATTCATTTAAGACAGAGAATAATGGTTGTTCTATTTATATGAATAATATCTTTTATGGTCATGCACCCTTGAAGAGTGGTCTATTTTTATTGAATCTCGATAGTAGTAATACACATATTCATAGTGTTGAAACCAAAAGATGCAGAGTTGATAATGATAATGCAACTTATTTGTGGCACCGCCGTTTGGGTCATATCGGTGTAAAACGCATGAAGAAACTCCATCTTGATGGGCTTCGAATCACTTGATTATGAATCATTTGGTACTTAAGTAACCATGCCTCATGGGCAAGATGACTAAAACGCCGTTCTCTCGGAACTATGGAGCGAGCAACTGATTTGTTTGAAATCATACATACTGATGTTTGTGGTCCAATGAATGTTGAGGCACGCGGCGGGTATAGTTATTTTCTCACCTTCACAGATGATTTGAGCAGATATGGGTATATCTACTTAATGAAACACAAATCTGAAACATTTGAAAAGTTCAAAGAATTTCAGAGTGAAGTGGAAAATCATCGTAACAAGAAAATAAAGTTTCTACGATCTGATCGTGGAGGAGAATATTTGAGTTACGAGTTTGGTTTACATTTGAAACAATGTGGAATAGTTTCGCAACTCACGCCACCCGGAACACCACAGAGAAATGGTGTGTCCGAACGTCGTAATCGTACTTTACTTGATATGGTGCGATCTATGATGTCTCTTACTGATTTACCGCTATCGTTTTGGGGATATGCTTTAGAGACGGCCGTTCACGTTAAATAGGGCACCATCTAAATCCGTTGAGACGACACCGTATGAACTGTGGTTTGGCAAGAAACCAAAGTTGTCGTTTCTTAAAGTTTGGGGCTGCGATGCTTATGTAAAGAAACTTCAACCAGATAAGCTCGAACCCAAATCGGAGAAATGTGTCTTCATAGGATACCCAAAGGAGACTGTTGGGTACACCTTCTATCACAGATCTGAAGGCAAGATTTTCGTTGCTAAATTCGGATCCTTTCTAGAGAAGGAGTTTCTCTCGAAAGAAGTGAGTGGGAGGAAAGTAGAACTTGATGAGATAATCAGATTCTGCTCCTTATTGGAAAGTAGTTCATCACAAGAAAGCGGTTCTGTGACAACTACACCAATTGGTGAGGAAACTAATGATGTTGATCATGAAACTTCAGATCAAGTTGCTACCGAACTTCAGAGGTCAAGCAGAATAAAATACGCACTGAGTGGTACGGTAATCCTATTCGAAGTCATGTTACTTGACCATGGCGAACCTACAAACTATGAAGAAGCGATGGTGAGCCCAGATTCGCGAAATGGCTGGAAGCCATGAACTCTGACCGGGGATCCATGTTTGAGACCCAAGTATGGACTTTTGTTGACTTGCGCTAGGATCGGCAAGACATTGAGAATAAATGGATCTTTAAGAAGAAGACCGACGATGGTAATATAACTGTCTACAAAGCTCGACTTGTTGCAAAAGGTTTTCGACAAGTTCAAGGGTTGACTATGATGAGACTTTCTCACCCGTAGCGATGCTTAAGTCTGTCCGAATCATGTTAGCAATTGCCGCATTTTATGATTATGAAATTTGGCAAATGGATGTAAAACTGCATTCTTGAATGGATTTCTAGAAGAAGAGTTGTATATGATGCAACTAGAAGGTTTTGTTGATCCAAAAGGTGCTAACAAAGTGTGCAAGCTCCAGCGATCAATTTATGGTCCGGTGCAAGCCTCTCGAGTTGGAATAAATGCTTTGATAGTGTGATCAAAGCATATGGTTTTATCTGAGACTTTGGAGAAGCCTGTATTTACAAGAAAGTGAGTGGGAGCTCAGAGCATTTCTAATATTATATGTGGACGACATATTATTGATTGGAAATGATATAGAATTTCTGGATAGCATAAAAGGATACTTGAATAAAAGTTTTTCAATGAAAGACCTCGGTGAAGCTGCTTACATATTGGGCATCAAGATCTATAGAGATAGATCAAGACGCTTAATTGGACTTTCACAAAGCACATACCTTGATAAAGTTTTGAAGAAGTTCAAAATGGATCGTGCAAAGAAAGGTTTTTACTCAGACATAAGGTGTAAGATTGAGTCGACTCAATGCCCAACCACACAGCAGAAGATAGAGAGAAAATGAAAGATGTTCCCTATGCTTCAGCCATAGGCTCTATCATGTATGCAATGCTGTGTACCAGACCTGACGTATGCTTAGCTGTAAGCTTGGTAGGAAGGTACCAAAGTAATCCAGGAGTGGATCACTGGACAGCGGTCAAGAACATCCTGAAATACCTGAAAAGGACTAAGGATATGTTTCTCGTATATGGAGGTGACAAAGAGCTAGTCGTAAATGGTTACGTCGATGCAAACTTTGACACTGATCCGGACGATTCTAAATCGAAAACCGGATACGTGTTTTTGTTAAACGGTGGAGCTGTCAGTTGGTGCAGTTCTAAACAAAGCGTATGGCGGGATCTACATGTGAAGCGGAGTACATAGCTGCTTCGGAAGCAGCAAATGAAGGAGTCTGGATGAAAGAGTTCATTTCCGATCTAGGTGTCATACCTAGTGCATCGGGACCAATGAAGATCTTCTGTGACAATACCGGTGCAATTGCCTTGGCAAAGGAATCCAGATTTCACAAGAGGACCAAGCATATCAAAAGACGCTTCAACTCCATTCGGGACCAAGTCCAAGTGGGAGACATAGAGATTTGCAAAATACATACGGATCTGAATGTTGCAGACCCGTTGACTAAGCTCTTCCACGAGCAAAACATGATCAGCACCAAGACTCCATGGGTGTTAGAATCATTCTTGTGTAATCTAGATTATTGACTCTAGTGCAAGTGGGAGATCAAGGAAATATGCCCTAGAGGCAATAATAAAGTTATTATTTGTTTCCTTATATCATGATAAATGTTTATTATTCATGCTAGAATTGTATTAACCGGAAACATAATACATGTGTGAATACATAGACAAACAGATAGTCACTAGTAAGCCTCTACTAGACTAGCTCATTAATCAAAGATGGTTGTGTTTCCTAACCATAGACATGTGTTGTCATTTGATTAATGGGATCACCTCATTAGAAGAATGATGTGATTGACATGACCCATTCCGTTAGCTTAGCACTTGATCGCTTAGTATATTGCTATTGCTTTCTTCATGACTTATACATGTTCCTGTAACTATGAGATTATGCAACTCCTGCTTACGGAGGAACACTTTGGTACTACCAAACGTCACAACGTAATCGGGTGATCATAAAGGAGTACTACAGGTGTCTCCAAAGGTACTTGTTGGGTTGGCGATTTTGAGATTAGGTTTTGTCACTCCGATTGTCGGAGAGGTATCTCTGGGCCTTCTCGGTAATACACATCACATAAGCCTTGCAAGCATTACAACTAATGAGTTAGTTGTGAGATGATGTATTACTGAACGAGTAAAGAGACTTACCGATGCGAGATTGAACTAGGTATTGGATACCGACGATCGAATCTCGGGTAAGTAACATACCGATGACAAAGGGAACAACGTATGTTGTTATGCGGTTTGACCGATAAAGATCTTCGTAGAATATGTAGGAACCAATATGGGCATCCAGGTTCCGCTTATTGGTTATTGACCGAGAATGGTTCTAGGTCATGTCTACATAGTTCTCGAACCCGTAGGGTCCGCACGCTTAACGCTTCGATGGCGGCGCTCATTATGAGTTTATAAGTTTTGATGTACCAAGGTTGTTCGGACTCGGATGTGATCACGGACATGACGAGGAGTCTCGAAATGGTCGAGACATAAAGATTGATATATTGGAAGCCTATGTTTGGACTTCGGAAAGGTTCCGGATGAAAACAGAAGTTACCTAACACCGGGGTTCAATGGGCCTTGATGGGCCATAGGGAGAAGAGGAAGGGCCGCCAGGGCAGGCGCGCGCCCCTCCCCTCTAGTCCGAATAGGACAAGGAGAGGGGCGGCGCCTTCTCTCTCTTCCCTCCCCAATCCTATTCCAACTAGGAAAGGGGAGTCCTACTCCCGGGAGTAGGACTCCTCCAGCGCGCTTTGGCTGGCCGCACCCCCCCTTTGCTCCTTTATATACGGGGCAGGGGCACCCCATGACACACAAGTTGATCTACGGATCGTTCCTTAGCCGTGTCAGGTGCCCCCTCCACCATATTCCACTTCGTCATATCGTCATGAGCTTAGGCGAAGCCCTGCACCGGAGAAGTCATATTGTCGCGAGCTTAGGCGAAGCCTGCGTCGCTGGAGCATCATCATCGCTACCACGCCGTCAGGCCGACGGAACTCATCCCCGACGCTTTCGGATCGGAGCCCGGGATCGTCATCGAGCTGAACGATGTGCGTAACTCGGAGGTGCCAGACGTTCGGTGCTTGGATCGGTTGGATTGTGAAGACGTACGACTACATCAACCGCGTTGTTATAACGCTTCCGCTTCCGGTCTACGAGGGTACGTGGACAGACACTCTCCCCTCTCATTGCTATGCCATCACCATGGTCCTGTGTGTACGTAGGAAAATTTTGAAATTACTACGTTCCCCAACAGATCACTCCAAGGAGACACGACTCTACAAAGCCTGCATATTCCACCGAGTAAAATTTTAATTAGATCATCAAATCTCATATAGCATTCTTTGATGACAAAGTGATAATGACATAAATTCAACTAGTTCTATTAATTCAACTAGTTAAACTAAGCACTTACTAAAAATAAACTAGTTCTATTAATTTTCTTACTAAAAATAAACTAGTTGTATATTAAAATTTTAATTAGATCATTAAATTTCATATACCTAGATTTTCTTACTAAAAATAAACTAGTTCTATTAATTCAACTAGTTCAACTAAGCACTTACTATAAATAAAAATAATTATTTTTCTTACTAAAAACAGTAAAAAACTACATTATACAAGAATAGTACAAAAAAGTTTAGGGTTTAGGAGAGATGGAGGGAGGAGGGGTGGGAGGAGGGAGGAGGGGTGGGAGGAGGGAGGAGGAGGAGGGAGGAGGGGGCGGCCGGAGGTGGAGTGGAGGGGGGAGGAGGAGGAGGGAGGAGGAGGGGCCGAAGGAGGAGGGAGGAGGGGGCGACCGAAGGAGGAAGGAGGAGGGAGGAGGGGCGGCCGGAGGTGGAGGGAGGGGCGTGGTAGGGAGGAGGGAGGAGGAGGAGGAGGAAGGAGAGAGGAGGAGGAGGAGGTAGGAGGAGGGATTACCTCAGTGGAGGAGGAGGAGCAGCGTCGGCAGCGGCGGGCGACGACGGTGGTCGGTGAACGGCGGCGGCGGCGGACGACAGGGGGTGCGGGGGAGTGACAGTGGAGAGGGAGAGTGGGGACGGCCGGTTGGGGAAGGTAAAGTTGAACTTAGCAATAGCGCGGGATATGATAAATCGCTACTGCTAAGTTCAATAGCAGTAGCACGCCTGCAATACAGGTGCTACTACTATACTTAATAGGGTGACAACATCGTGGCATTTTTAATGGTAGCGCGCTGCTTAGCAGTAGCGCTGTTTTCAACAAGCGCTACTGCTAAATAGCAGCAGTGCCTTATTTTAGACCGCGTTGCTGGTAATATTCTGTGTATAAGATTTTTCTAGTAGTGTGCATGTATGCCTTATGGTGAATATTTATTAAATTATATGAAATTTTTTTACATAAGCGTGAACACTTTTCTGCAAATTTATGAATATTATAGAATATATACACAGACAATAAATGATAAATAAAAAGGAAAACCATAACAATATAAAATGGAAAATCAAGAATTAAATAAATCCTGTAAAGAAAATTGGCAAGAGAAAATGAAAAAAAAACTAGCAGAAACCTGAAAAGAAAACCCCCGAAAGAAAAGGAAATTAGCAGACAAGGAAAACGGGAAGAGGAAATCGGTATAATGGGCCAACCCATGTGGCTTTGCGCGTTTTTTTACAAGGAAATTTGGGGCACTTTATTAAGTCAAAACAGCTGCCGCACATACGACCGTGCTCCAGTGGTCTACCCCGCCGGCCGGACGTGTCAAGCTGAATGTGGACGGATGGTAGTTGGCGGGAGTCGGCATGATCATTCGCGACAACAACGGTAGCAATATCTTCTTCGCTTGCCGTTCCATACGACACTGCTCCGGACCTCTTCAAACTTAACTTTTGGCGTGTCATGAGGGTTTGAATCTTGCTCTTCAGTCGTTTTCTCGGTATAATCGAGATGGATTGCATGGATGCACTCAGGTTGATCAAGTCGCCCAATCTCGACGGATCACCTCATATGATGTTAGTTCAGGAAATCAAAAGGCTCTTTGCTCAATGGGCAACGGAAGGCGTGGCAGGAAGAGGAGAAGGCGCGGAAGGCAGCGGAGAGCCGGCGGCGACGCCTAGCGCACCAGCAGGTCATGGCATCCATCCTGGAGCACGACCCCAAGACGAAGCGCAAGGTCTACACCCGCTACTCCTTCAACGACTTCTCGGTCTTCGACATCAACGCCGAGTGTAAGCCCGCCATGATCAAAACCTAGATCCTGACCTCATTCTATTTCAAAGGCATACATTTCCAATTGTGTATGTATGTATTTATGTATGTTTCTTTCAAGTTGTTTTCACGATTGCTAGCCTCGTTGGTGGAATCTCCCTTGCATATCTAGTTATGTTTAGAACAATTGCACATGATGTGTTGTTGATTACTGCTCATTTATTGGCTCAATGTTTAAAATGAATATACTACTCCATCCGATCCAAATAAATTGGCGCGGTATCTATACAACCTCTACACAATGTTCTATACAGGCTGTGTCAATTAATTTGGATCGGAGGGAGTAATAAGAGTAGACAGATTCCTTTCTATAGACCCAAAAAGATTTGCATCCAGTGCAACTCTTCTCTTTTTGCATATCCTTTCTTGTTATGCTTGCTGAGTCAAAGCCTGATTAATTGTAAAATTTAACAGAAAATGTTTCATTCTTTCCACGTCTTGTTATTTATCTGTCTCGTCTTGTTTGCATCAACTATGTATGCTATTGTTGTTGAGTGATTTGATTTGTATTGTTTAAGTGAAACAAGAATAGTTTGCTGTGTCGAGAGGCAAACATGATTTGAAAACTGAATTTCTTGCAGTATGAATATGAATAGGAAATCTGAATTGTATCCTTATCGTGCTGCTGTGGTTCATTTTATGCTTTACATAAATCTTGTTGCCCCTCACAACTAGCTTATGCTTTTGTTTTTCCATCGCAGCGCCTATCCCTCCAATGCGATACACCAAGAGGTGTGTAAATGGTTTGAAACTCCAAGACACTGCAAACATACTTACTGTCAAGATAGTCTCCTCGGATAAAGGCTTCCCAATCAATGTGTATGGCACTATCATCGCTAGAGACAGCATCGACCACAAATGCATGTACCTCTTTAACCGCACCAGGGACAATTGCCAACCTATCAAGTCAAGGGTACGTACGTCTTTGCTTCAAAATCACTGCTTATGTGCCTCTTGATTTTATTTATTTTGTAACTCTATTGCATATTCCGTTGGAGGCTTTATTGATATTTGGATTATCATAATCTAATCTTTTGAGCTATTGCTTTTCACAGGATGAAAATTTGATCTTAACTGGCCCAGGTCGAGGTCTAGTATTACTTGATTTCATATATCTGGAGACTGATCTTAAAATCAAGCTTGGCGAAGAGCCTCTAAGCGAGCAAATCAGCAAGGGTTTGCTTATGATTGGTGGACGAGTTCTGCCTAGAGACGAAAAGGTTGCTGTTGGACATCAAACTCTTGAGAGCTGGTTTAGTGTTGTGGACGTGAGGTATGCAACTCTTCTTAATGCTATCGAGGGTACCTTCGAGATCAAGTTACTCGAGGGACGTTTTTGTGGAAAGATCGTGGCTGGCATAGAGGGCATCGAGCCTAGGATTGTGATTTATAATAGCGAGGAAGACGGTGCGGTGTCTTGTGAAGACCGTGCAGTTATCACACTGCGGCGGCGTGTCATGACCCTCCGTCTGAATGGTATGCTCACATTTGGCTTTGCAGTCCCTGGTGGTGGTGCTGTTGCTACTAGACAATGGAAAGTTGAATTCACACCACGACACCGTGGTGAAGAGAAAAAGGAGGTCTCTTGTGGTACTGCCAAGCTTCAAGTGAAGGTCTTCTGGTCCTTGCTGGACTATAGGTCAGAATCCTGTAGCAACATGACAAACAAAGTTGCGGGTGTAATGAAGTGAGGGTTGTGTTATCATGCTTCAAAATGATTCAATGGATCAAGTAATGTTTGTAGTGAACTAAGTTATATGTTTATATTGTCCTGGGGTAGTATATTGAATTGGTTGCTTGTGCCTTTTGGCAGAGTGAATTGCAGAAAACCACCACATTGAAGCATAGGTTTGCAGAAAAGACTCTTCTATGAATTTGTAGCAGAAAACACTGATTTCTGGCCTAATCATTTGCAGAAAACACTGAACCGTCTATTTAGGCATTTTAAGCACTATTATGACAGGTGGGGCCCGATTTTGGTGACGTGGCATGACGGTGCAATAGACAACGTTGACTGGTATTTTTCACAAACAACCCTTGCCTTACAAAAAACGAATCCCCCAACTCCCACCCGATCCAATCGGGATCGGAGGCCTGCGCCGCTGCCTGGGCGAGCAAAAGCAAGCGGCGGCGCGACCGCGAGCGGTGCGAGCAGGCCCGGTCCTGAGATTTTGGGGGCCCAGGGCGAATGCAAAGACCCGGGACCCCTTACCAAAAATTCTAACATTGCTCGAAGCAGAATCAGAGGCGAGCAGAGACGGTGGCGCAGCGGTGAGCGCGGCGGCGCGGGAGCAATCAGAGGCCAGCCGCGGTGGCTGGACACAAAGCGCAGCCGCGCTTAGGTCGAGCACGAGCGGTGGAAGCAACGCCTAGCACAGGCTCCTGCAGCGGCACGGCGGTGCGCAACAGCGTCGGCGCGGAGGCGCGGGAGCAAGCAGAGGCAAGCCGCGCTGGCCGCGCTCAGGTCGAGCGCGAGCAGCGGAAGCGGCGCGAAGACACGGGAGCAAGCAGAGGCGAGCCGCCATGGCAAGATGCAAATGCATCGGCGCTCAACTCGGGCGCGAGCAGCGCAAGCGGCGCGGCGGTGCGCAGCACAGGCTCCTGCAACAGCGCGGCGGCGGAGGCGCGGGAGGAAGCAGAGGCGAGCCATGGCGGCTGGATGCGAAGCGCGAGGACGAGGTGCGGCCCACCCGCCCCTGACCTCTGCTCCCCGGCAACGAGCCCCGTGGCCAGCGTGTTGCTGCTGTGCTCGGGTGCTTGGGCAGCCCAAATCTGGAGCTGATTTCTTTATTTTTATTGAAGGGTATTCCTGCAAAGTTACAGGGACTGTTTTATAAATCTAAATACTCCGTCACCTGAACGTTATGCCACGTCATCTATCGAGATTAAAATGCCTAAAGCGAACGATTAGTGTTTCCTGCAAATGATTAGGCCCGAAATTAGTGTTTTCTGCAACAAATTCGTAGAAGAGTCTTTTCTGTAAACCTACGCTTCAATGTGGTGGTTTTTTGCAATTCACTCCCTTTTGGCAATACTGGATGGAAGCACTTCTGTTTGAAGTATATTATGCAGAAATCTGAACGTTTCTATTTACTGTTATCTACTACTAGTATGTCATTGTGTGACAGAAAACTGTAGATGTATATACATGGCATGCCTGAAGGCCATCATTCATGTGGAACTTGTGAAGAATGCCAGGTTTGATGTGTCATTACTTCTAACTGGAAATAATGTCTCGTGGTCTGACATTAAACAGATCTGATGGCAGGTACAGGCCGGTACACTGGAGGGGATAAAAAAGATCTCTCAACAGATCTCTTTGATTCTCAACTCTCCTTTGCAGCCGTAGGAAATCTCGAAAAGCTCAGGTGGCGCCGAGCGCTATCACTCCACTGGATCTGCCTCCTCCTTCAAGGTTATTTTTCGTTCTATAATATGTTAACGTTTTTGACACTAGTGTAGTTTTAAAAATGTTCTTATATTATGGGACGGAGGGAGTATATATCAAGCGGATTGGGGAGCAGCTCTCACACCAACTTCAGGCGGTGCCGATGAAGCTGATGCTACATGACGCTCAAGTGCTGAACTGGGGAGCTGCTGGCGAGGTGGTGCAGTACCAGTCTTTCTGACGCTTGCTTGCGACGCCATTACTGTCCTGCTGAAAACCACTTAGTTTACTCTACTGTATTTGTTTCGTTGGAGCTGTAATAAACTGTTGAGCTGTAATGGGACAGCTCAGTCTCCCCTTGTGGCTTTAGTTTTAGTTCCTTTTCCCTGCTCTGCTACAGCCTGGACATACGAATTGCGTGTGAAAACTTTGTTACTTGCTCTGGTTTCGTTTTCCTTGTATGAAAATGGAACAGGGAAATGCTGAGATGGAGGAGAGAGAATTCACATGGGATAATTAAATCTTCGTTTTCTTCAGCGGCAACTGGCTTTGGTCAGTTTGGGAGCTCCAAAGGTGAGATCAGGCCGACGGTGGAGACTTTTACTCTGTAGGGCATGTAGGTGAGGTCATGGTGCATATGTATATATACCAGAAAATTCACAGAACGGTACACCTACGGCCTACATCAAGATATCTCCCAGACCACCCGGGTCCAATGTCCAGGAGTAGAGAGCATCGACATTTTGCAATAGCAGTATCACACAGCACATTCAAGGACATCTAACCAACTCAGGAAGAAGAAAATAAAGGAAGCTCATGTGTGTGGCTGTGTGTGTACAAGTGACTGTGCGCATTCTAGCAAGCTAGTGTGTCGATCGAAACGAGTTGCTATATACAAGTTGCCACGCGCGGCGTGGTTGCTTCTTCCCTGCAGCCCTGGGTTTGTGGGTTCCAAGTCCTACTCTACTCGGAAGGCTCATGTCTGAGTCCAGTATACTCCAGTTACAATGAATGAATGCCTCTCACTCATATCACTCATCTGTTTTCACGGCCGAATGCCACATGCAACTATGCCTCGATCCCAACTCGACCAAGTGGGTACTCATGCTGTCCATCGTCAAGATCGTGGTGATGATGATGGTGAGATGATGACGGTCGATGGCAGTCTTCTACTGTGGCTGGATCCCAATCCTGTGCACACTCTGCGTCGACTGCAAGCTCCACGATGTCAGGGCCACACAAGAGCTTGGGCATAAACTCAGCCACCATTTCCTTGGCAGTTTCTGCAACAGCGACCTGAAAACTCAAGCATAAAGAAGTCATTTCTTCAGAACAAGATGACCATGCATATACTAAATCCACACACCAAGAAAAGAAAATAGGGTACACATAGGGGGTTTCCATGGCTTCATTACGTGGTGTAGTAGCTTTTCAAAAGCACATGCATGTTTTCAACCAGTCCTGGATACAACAGTTAGTCGAGAGCATCTTTTTATCCACAAGAGCAATATCTTACTAGAACTAGCAACTACTATTCCTAGAACCGCAGATGTGCTGACTGCATATCAACTTTGTCCACCTATTAGACAACCATTGGAAGCTACTTAATTGAAAACATTGGATACAGTTCAGTTCAAGAAAAAAAATGTGAGGGAAAGGACCCAAAGAAGCAAACAGTACCCCACTCTGGACATGTACAATCATTAATCATCAGATATGGCACTGTAACTGATCTCTAAGGTGCAATAACCACACAGATCACATGTTGTAGACGTAACAATTACCTCCGAAAATATGGGATTTCTACTAAAGGTCAAGGAGATTATCATATCAATACTGATCACTTGCAGCATTGTCCCTCCATATAGTAGGATCGATCACATAACCAAAGCTACCAGGACAGAAACACTACGTATAATCTGTTTCTGAGATTGAAATTTAAGCGAAAAAAGATACTTGTACTTGTAGAAAATAATCAGACTGGCACACTCACTAGCACAGGCAACACATGCTGATGGCAAAGTACCAACCTGCCCGGGTGAATTTTGTAAGGTACAAACAATCTTATTTGTTGACATGATTTTTAGGCAACTGAAGAGATGTACCTCTTCTGGTGCTGAATATCTACACAGTACTGCACTGATTTCATTAGAGTTTCCCTGAGTGATAGCAACAGTTCCAACCGAACCATGTGGAATTATTTTCATCCCACCAGAGCATGCTCCCACCATTGAAGCATCCTGAGAAGACTCCCTAAGTTCTTTGGTTGGTTCAGCAAGAAAACTGAGTGCTGCTTCTGGAGGGATCTCAAAGCCCAGTTCTGGTATCTGCATACAAGTCAAAATGTAAAATTACAGCAAACACAGTGAATATGTGTAGCACAAATGCACTAACAAGTAGATCAGCAATACCGTAATACTTGCTGAACAGGATTTTCACAAGCTAACAGTTCAGTACCCATGCGAAAACAGCATCTCAGTTACATGAATAAACTAGCATAGGACTCAAGAAAGTACATCAAAAAAAATATGTATGCACTAACACATGGATTTGGACACAATCTGGAAATTTTGCATTGTGGTCATCATACTACAAGTGCTGTGGTTGTCTATAATACATCAAAGTTTTGACAGAAAACAGTGGTCCATATGCTGTCATTCGGTAGGGGACCTTTTGGTATGCAAAGAGTTGCTGTAAAATTAACTAAAACAGTGCGATACACATGAGTTTTGCCTTTTGAAGAAAAGAAACAATACTATCTTGTTACAAAATAAAGGTGCAATGCTAGAACAGTGGAAGATCACTTAATGTTCTAATATAAAATGGTAGTGTTTTTTTTTAAACATCAAGGGCCCTGCGAAAATTGAATGGTGCTCCAAGAGTAAGAACTGTCCTAGTTGCACGTGTAAACAACATATGAACCCACTAGTGTGATAGTGCTCTTGTTAAAGAGAATGTCATACCAGCACTTTGTTTTGTCGCTTTGGGACATAAGCCAATACCGGGGCTTGGTAGAACCATGTTTTCTCATTATTGTCCTCGACAAGCCTTCCGTCATCTTCTTCATTGTTTTCCTGACCTTGGTCACCCCTCTCGTTGTCATCAATGTGATCATCATTGTTGTTGTGACTTTTCTTTCCTTCATGCTCAAGTATCCTTTTCTCTGAAACAGCATCTTTATTTGTGGCCAAGGCGATGAAATTCATTATATCATTGAATGAATATATCCCTGATCCTGAGACTGAAGTGATACTGAAAGAATCCTCTCCATTTTTACTGATTGAGGAGTATAGGTCCCAACTGGTCAAATGGAAAGACAAATTTTTGTATTCCTGGCCCTCTTTCACTGGACTGTCCAAAACAATATCGAAATTGCCGGAATAAAAGCTTCTGAGGTTGAATTGTTGCAAAAAGTAGAATCGAGTGGACTCAGGTACTGTGATGATTGTCCTACAAAGTGATCTAATAAGCTGCCCCTCCGTTGTCGTACCTCCAAAGCCAGCAAGATTGTTGTACGTATCGCATTGACCTCTAAAACCAACAATTAACTCCAAGTAGTTCTGGCTAATTGCATTATAGTTTCCAGCAAACAGCAACTTCTGTACATACATATCTTTAGCAGCTTGGCTAATTCCTATAATCGTTGCATCATTAAAGACACGCCAGATCTCATTATTATCAAAGCCTATGAGATAAAAACTGCTGAAGTTGTGAAGGAGTTTTATCGGCTTGTTGTCCTTCATTGGAACATCCTCGTCACTGAGATCAGTAGGAGGGTATAAAACAACCACAAAATACTTTTCCTCATTGACTGGCAATTGAGGTATTTTATGGATATTGAAATTTCCTCTGAAAGTGTTGATGCTGTCGTTGTTGGTGATAAAGTTTGTTCCACCAATCTCATTTGACGATTCCCTGATAACAAGTCTTTTCAAATTAACCATCATTGAATGATAAGACCTTGCCATTTTTATTGGATCCTTGTATAGTCGGAACTCAACATGAGGAGCATCCTAAAAAAATAATATGAAGGAAAATTTAAAATAAATAAAAAATGTGAACATTTACAAAATGCACAAATAACTAAAATCATTAACAAAACTAACAACATGTTTGACAGGTTTAATGTGATTTTGTATGTAAAAAGCATGAAATTGGTAGCAAAAAAATGTTAGTCCAAGCACACAAACATTTTTAGTCCAAACTACTTCGCTATAGAGCTAAATGAAGATGCAATGGCAACCCTCTCCCAAACACCACTCCTATGTGGGTGATACAACATATGGACTACAATACCTCCTAACAAATAGATTCATCAGATTTTCACATGTCCTAACTCAAGCCATTTGTTGAGATGTCCTAGCTCAAGCCAAATTGATTTCATCCTCTTGAGAACAGAAGATAGGCGTGCTTGCCTAGATTGTAGGGTGATACTTGGCCCAGTTGCCAACTGATTCCATGCATACAAACTCACTCACCAGTGGCCCAATTAGAATGAATTTCAAGCAGCTGTCATGTCTGAATTTGATGTCAATGTGCACAGAAACAAGATGAAAGAGCTCATGGTACTCAAAAAGACAGAGACAATAGCTGAGTATAAAAGGGAATTTTCTCAACTGACTTATCAGCTTTGTTGTATAAAAATTCAGTTAGTGACACTCTTGGTTACCAGATTTGTTACCAACTACAGTCAGTGAAGCAGCTACACTGGAGCTTCAGTTACCAGCTACAGTCAGTGAAGCAGCTACCTATGCAGGCATTCAGGAAGAAATTCTAGCTAGAAGCAAGCATGTTAAGTGGTCCACTAATAATGCTCAGGTTCAGAGAGGAGAATATAGATCCCGGTCTGTAGGAGTTGGAGAGTTATGGAAAGCAAGACAACTGAAAGAGTTTAGAAGAGCCAATGGTTTGTGCTACAGTTGTGGAGATAGGTATACACCTAACCATACCTGTACTAAACCAAATATTTGGCTACACTGCTACAGTACAAGCCATGCAATGTGAAGGGCCTACAATCTTATCTGATGAGATATTGGATGCAGTAGAAGAACAAGAAGCTGCTCTGAAAGAAATCCAACTGTCTGCTAATGCTATTGTGGGCTCTGATTGGCAATCAAGTGATGTTGATCTTGTTGGATTCTGGTAGTACTCATAGCTTTATTGACACTGCATTACTCTCCAGATTGCAAGTGACTCCATAGAGGTTACCAGTAGCTTTACAGGTCAGGGTGGCAAATGGGGATATGCTACAGCGTACATCTAAAGTACCAGATATCCATTGGTGGATTTAAGGCCACACTTTCAACTATTCTTTGAAGTTACTGGAGTTAGGAGGGTATGGCATGATACTAGGCATGGACTGGTCAGAGCAGTGGGAGAAATGGGTGAAGTTTCAGTACCAAGACTAAATGATCATTTTACAAGGAATTACACCTACAACAAGTGCTGCATTACAAGAGTTGTCTGTAGAACAGGCAATGAAATGGCATCTGGGGAATGACATATGAGCTACTGCCTTGATCACACCAGTTTGTACGACAATATGGCATCATTGCAAAACCATTAACTCAGTTACTGCAGAAAAATAGTTCTGTCTGGTCTGACAGTGCGTTTTTGACAAAACTGAAACTGGCAATGTCCATTACCCCTGTTCTGGTGCTACCTGATTTCACTCAACAATTCACCATTGAGACCGATGCTTTGCTCCACTGGAATTAGAGCAGTAGTGCTTCAAAACGGATATCATGTAGCTTTTTACAGCAAAGCTTTGGGCATAAAAAATCAACAAGTCTCCATTTATGAAAAAGAGTTTCTGGCTATCATGATGGCTGTGGAGAAATGGAGAGCTTATCTACAGAGAGGGCCAGTTATCATTAAAATAGATCACCAGAGCTTATGCCAATTAGGAGATGAGGTGCCGACTTGTTACCTACAAAGAAAATCTATGACCAAGCTAGTAGGGTTGCAATTCCAGTTTCACTACAAGAAAGGCAGTGGCAGTGAGAACATTGTGGCGGATGCCTTGTCTAGGGTTGGGCATTTGCTAGCTGCCATTTCTACTTCCCAAAGCCAACCTGTATGGTTACAAGAAGTGTAAATTCTTATGCAGTGTCTTGGACAATCCAGAAGGGTATTGTCTGCATCAAGGTATCATTAAGCTGGAGGACAGGATATGGATTAATTGGAGCAAATTCAGCACTCAAGACAAAACTCATATATCTGCTTTTCATGCAAGTGCTCTGGTTAGGCCAGGCATGTATTCGTTTTCTCAGGTTAGCAACCAAACAACCATCTATGACAACTTCAGGCCAGGCAGACTCTGACGAGGATGCAAACCAAACAGGCCCCAATTCCACCAAAAACCCTAGGTGTGGGTCTTCTCTGGGGCCTCAAAGTTCCATGTCGATTAAACTGAAGAAACAGCACGACAAAACGAACTAGGAGAAGGCGTAGGGAATGGGATTTTCTCACCTTCCATGGCCGATCTGGGGGCCGAGAGGTGCCACGCAGCAGCACCATTCCGGCGGGCGAAGCGGATGGGAAACCACAAATCGAATCCTGCTGCGGATCGAGGGTCAGAGGCACCAGTCCTCCACGCACTCCTTCCCGCTGCCGCTGCCGCCGCCGCCGATCCCGCCTCCGCCTCCGCCTCCGCCGCCGATCCCGCCTCCGAAACCACAGCAACCGGACCCTGTGGAGAAAGGGTGGGGAAGCACGCGTGTGTTGGGGTTTCGTCGGTTTCGGTCGGTGTGCTTGGGTCGGTCCAGTTATTTTTGTTTTCAGGCACTAAGGAGAGCTACAAACGGCCCCTCAAACACCAGACGTACCACGGGCCGGCCTGCCTGGCCCGGCCGAGGTGCCACCTCTGAAAACATTTATTTTACATATACGTTTAACCATTTTCTAAATACATGATTAAAAAGTTTTAAATGTCGCCTAGACTTTTTGAAACACACGAATCAGCCTTTGTTTCTGAATTAAGCTACAAATTGTTTCACATTATGTTAACATTTTTAAAATTCACGACTTTAATTTTTATCTATTTTTTTAATTATCCAAATATGTAAGTGGCACACCATATCGTTTTTGCAAAAGTATCAAACGATCTGGCAACCATTTGATCTGCATCTCACCCTTCGTGAGCGTTCAACTCCTACCCGTGCGAGCACGCATTTGCCACTACAGGAATCAGAGAATTTGCCATCCGCCAGTTTTTTGCCGTCTGCTAGCGGACGACACAGAAGGTATTTGTCGTCCACTTGCGAAAAGCAGACGGCAAAGAACTGGCTAATGGCAAAGATATAGTTTGCCATCAGTTTATTCTTTATAGTCCGTCAGCAGACGACAAAGGGCTCAAAGGTAGACGGCAAAGGGCTCAAAGTTATATTACAGCAGCTACAATGCAAAAACAAAATTTGAATTGGTTTGCAACAGTACTTAGAGTAGTAATTTGCTTTATTATACTAACGGATCTTACCGAGCTTTCTGTTGAGTTTTGTGTGGATGAAGTGATCAAAGATCGAGGAGGTCTCGATATGAGGAGAAGGAGGAGAGGCAAGAGCTCAAGCTTGGGGATGCCCAAGGCACCCCAAGTAAATATTCAAGGAGACTCAACCGTCTAAGCTTGGGGATGTCCCGGAAGGCATGCCATCTTTCTTCAACAAGTATCGGTATGTTTTCGATTTCGTTTCGTTCTCATGGTATGTGCAAATCTTGAAGCGTATTTTGCATTTAGTTTTCATTTTTCTTTTGTGCACCATGCTGGTATGAGATAGTCAACGGTTGATTTATAGAATGCTCATTGCACTTCACTTATATCTTTTGAGTATGGCTTTATAGAATGTTTCATGTGCTTCACTTATATCATTTGAAGTTTGGATTGCCTGTTTCTCTTCACATAAGAAAACTGTTGTTTGAAGAATGCTCTTTTGCTTCACTTATATTTATTAGAGCATGATCTTTTGTAGAAAGAATTAAACTCTCACACTTCACTTATATCTATTTAGAGAGTCAAAAGGAATTGGTCAATTGCATGGTTAGTCATAAAATCCTACATAAAACTTATGAATCACTGAATATGATATGTTTGATTCCTTGCAATAGTCTTGCGATATAGAGATGGAATATGTGGGGGGTACTAGTAAATGGTTGTGTTTAGTAAGAATATTGGTGTTAAGGTTTGTGATTCCCGAAGCATGCACGTATAGTCTCTCGTTATGCTATGAAGTTGGAGCATGATTTATTATTGATTGTCTTCCTTATGAGTGGCGGTCGGGGACGAGCGATGGTCTTTTCCTACCAATCTATCCCCCTAGGGGCATGCGTAGTACTATTTTGCATCGAGGGCTAATAAACTTTTGCAATAAGTATATGAGTTCTTTATGACTAATGTGAGTCCATGGATTATACGCACTCTTACCTTTTTGCAATTTGCTAGCCTCTACGGTACCGTGCATTGCCCTTTCTCACATCGAGACGTGGTGCAAACTTCGCAGGTGCATCTAAACCCCGTGATATGATACACTCTATCACACATAAGCCTTATTATATCTTCCTCAAAATAGCCACCATACCTACCTAGTATGGCTTTTCCATGGTCATTCCGAGATATATTGCCATGCAACTTCCACCACTTCCGTTTGATGACTTGAGCATTCATTGTCATATTGCTTTGCATGATCATATAGCTGACATAGTAGTTGTGGCTCAGCCACCGTTCATCATTTTTCATACATGTTACGCTAGATCATTGCACATCCTCGTACATTGCTAGAGGCATTCATATAGAGTCACATTTTGTCATAGGTATCGAGTTGTAATTTTTATTTCTTTTGAGTTATAAGTAAATAGAAGTGTGATGATCGTCATTATTCATTTTTAGAGCAGTGCCACAGTGAGGAAAGGATGAGGGAGACTATGATTCCCCCACAAGTTGGGATGAGACTCCAGACAATGAAAGAAAAAAAGAAAAAAAGAAAAAAAAGAAATAGAAAAAAATAAACAAAGAGAGAAGGGGCATTATTAGTATCCTTTACTACACTTGTGCTTCAAAGTAGCACAATGTTTTTCATATGGAGAGTCTCCTATGTTGTCACTTTCATATACTAGTGAGAATTTTTCATCATAGGATTAGATGCACACCCACTTAGTTTCATATTGAGCTTTCATACACTTATAGCTCTTGGTGCATTCGTTGCACGGCAATCCCTACTCCTCACGTTAATATCAATTGATGGACATCTCCATAGCCCGTTAGTTAGCCGCGTCGATGTGAGACTTTCTTAGTTTTTTGTCTTCTTTATGTTTACCCCATCACCATACTCTATTCCACCCATATTGTTATATCCATGGCTTGTGCTCATATATTGCGTGAGGGTTGAAAAAGCTGAAGCGCGTTAAAAAGTATGAACCAATTGCTCGGCTTGTCATCGGGGTTGTGCATGATAAATACTTAGTGTTAAGAAGACAGAGCATGACAAGACTATATGATTTTGCAGGGATAACTTTCTTTAGTGTTGATATTTTGAAAGACATGATTATTTGTTGGGATGCCTTAGTATTGATGTCCTTATGTCAAATTATAGACTATTGCTTTGAATCACTTATGTCTTAATGTTCATGCCATGATTAGATATATGATCAAGTTTATGTTAGGTAGCATTCCACATCAAAAAATATCTTTTTTATCATTTACCTACTCGAGGACGAGCAGGAATTATGCTTGGGGATGTTGATACGTCTCCGTCATATCTATAATTTTGATTGTTTCATGCCAATATTATACAACTTTCACATGTTTTTGGCAACAATTTATATGATTTATTGGACTAACCTATTGATCCAGTGCCCAGTGCCAGTTCCTGTTTTTTGCATGTTTTTTGTATCGCAGAAAATCCATATCAAACGAAGTCCAAATGCAATAAAATTTCATGGAGAATTATTTTGGAATATATGTGATTTTTGGGAGTTGGAATGACCGCAGACGGAGGCCCGAGGTGGGCACAACCCACCAGGGCGCGGTCCCGGAGCCAGGCATGGCATGGCATGGTGGGTTGTGCCCTCCTTGAACGTCGGTTGGAGCACTACTTCAGGCGCAAGGAAGCTTATATCCGGAAAAAAATCGTGTTAAAATCTCAGCGCAATCGGAGTTACGAATCTCCGGGAATATAAGAAACAGTTTTTGGCTATATCTGGGGACGCGAAACAGAAGAGAACAGAGAGGGAGATCCAATCTTGGAGGGGCTCCCGCCCCTCTACGGCCATGGAGGCCATGGACCCGAGGGGGAACTCTCCTCCCATCTAGGGGGGAGGCCAAGGAAGAAGAAGAAGGAGGGGGGGCTCTCTCCCCCTCTCTCCCGGTGGCGCCGAAGTGCCACCGGGGCAACGATCGTGACGGCGATCTACACCAACAATCTTGCTACAGTCAACACAAACTTTCTCCCCCTCTATGCAATGGTGTAACACCTTTTCTCCCTGCTGTAATCTCTACTTAAACATGGTGCTCAACTCCATATATATTATTTCCCAATGATCTATGGTTATCCTATGATGTTTGAATAGATTCGTTTTGTCCTGTGGGTTAATCGTGATCTTGGTTGGTATGATTGTATATTTTGTTTATGGTGTTGTCCTACGGTGCCCTCCGTCTCGCACAAACGTGAGGGGCCCCTGCTGTAGGGAGTTGCAATATGTTCATGGTTTACTTATTGTTAGTGTTGCGGGGGATGACAGCAACCCAAACACGGGTAAGTGGGTTATGGCGTATGGGAGTAAAGAGGACTTGATACTTAATGCTATGGTTAGGTTTCATGACCTTAATGATCTTTAGTAGTTACGAATGCTTGCTAGGGGTCCAATCATAAGTGCATATGATCCAAGTAGAGAAAAATGTTAGCACATGCCTCTCCCTCATATAAAATTACAAGAGTGATTATCGGTACTTGTTATCGATTGCCTAGGGACAAATAACTTTCTTTTTGACAAAAGCTCTCTACTAAAACTAACTTAGTTGTGTCTTTGTCTAAACAACCCTAGATTTTATTTACGTGCTCTTTATTATCTTGCAAACCTATCCTATCACACCTACAAAGTACTTCTAGTTTCATACTTGTTATAGGTAAAGCGAACGTCAAGCGTGCGTAGAGTTGTATCGGTGGTCGATAGAACTTGAGGGAATATTTGTTCTACCTTTAGCTCCTCGTTGGGTTCGACACTCTTACTTATCGAAAGAGGCCACAATCGATCCCCTATACTTGTGGGTTATCAGTAGGTCTGTGGTAAACTACTCACGCTTCATCAGAGAGGCAATGGTGTTGATGTAGAAGCCCTCCGTGATCGACTCCCCACAAGCGGGATGTCGGAGAAGGCCCCTAGATGGGATCTCACGGGTACAGAAGGTTGCGGCAGTGGAAAAGTGTTTTCGTGGCTTCCCTGGAAGGTTTTGGGATATTTGAGAATATATAGGCGGAAGAAATAGGTCGGTGGAGTCACGTGATACGTCTCCGTTGTATCTACTTTTCCAAACACTTTTGCCCTTGTTTTGGACTCTAATTTGCATGATTTGAATGGAACTAACCCGGACTGACGCTGTTTTCAGCAGAATTGCCATGGTGTTATTTATGTGCAGAAACAAAAGTTCTCGGAATGACCTGAAACTCCACGGAACGTCTAGCTGAAAATAATAAAAAATCATTGCAAAAGATGAATACCAGGGGGCCCACACCCTGTCCATGAGGGTGGGGGGCACGCTCCCCCCTAGGGCGCGCCGCCTACCTCGTGGGCCCCCTGGACCTCCTCCGACGCCAACTCCAACTCTATATTTGCTTTTAGGGAGAAAAAAATCAAGGAGAAGAAATCATCGCGTTTTACGATACGGAACCGCCGCCAAGCCCTAAAACCTCTCGGGAGGGCTGATCTGGAGTCCGTTCGGGGCTCCGGAGAGGGGGATTCATCGCTGTCGTCATCATCAACCATCCTCCATCACCAATTTCATGATGCTCACCGCCGTGCGTGAGTAATTCCATCGTAGGCTTGCTGGACGGTGATGGGTTGGATGAGATCTATCATGCAATTGAGTTAGTTTTGGTAGGGTTTGATCCCTAGTATCCACTATGTTATGAGATTGATGTTGCTATGACTTTGCTATGCTTAATGCTTGTCACTAGGGCCCGAGTGCCATGATTTCAGATCTGAACCTATTATGTTTTCATGAATATATGTGAGTTCTTGATCCTATCTTGCAAGTCTATAGTCACCTACTATGTGTTATGATCCGCAACCCCAAGTGACAATAATCGGGACCACTCCGGTGATGACCATAGTTTGAGGAGTCCATGTATTCACTATGTGCTAATGCTTTGTTCCGGTACTCTATTAAAAGGAGGCCTTAATATCCCTTAGTTTCCATTAGGACCCCGCTGCCACGGGAGGGTAGGACAAAAGATGCCATAAGCACGTATGACTATATTCGGAATACATGCCTACATTACATTGATGAATTGGAGCTAGTTCTGTGTCACCCTATGTTATGACTGTTACATGATGAACCGTGATCCGCATAATTATCCATCACCGATCCAATGCCTACGAGCTTTTCCTATATTGGTTCTTGTTTATTTACTTTCCCGTTGCTATTGTTACAATCACTACAAAATACCAAAAATATTACTTTTGCTACCGTTACCTTTTATTACCGTTACCACTACTATCATATTACCTTGCTACTAAATACTTTGCTGCAGATATTAAGTTATCCAGGTGTGGCTGAATTGACAACTCAGTTGCTAATACTTGAGAATATTCTTTGGCTCCCCTTGTGTCGAATCAATAAATTTGGGTTGAATACTTACCCTCGAAAATTTTTGCGATCCCCTATACTTGTGGGTTATCAAGACTATTTTTTGGCGCCGTTGCCGGGGAGCATAGCTCTATTCTTTGAGTCACTTGGGATTTATATCTGCTGATCACTATGAAGAACTTGAAATATGCTAAGACAACAATTTATCCCTCAACTACGAGGGGAGGTAAGTAACTGCCATCTAGCTCTGCACTTGATTCACCTTCTGTTTTGAGTAAGCTTGCGACACCTAAACCTGCTTCTGCTATTTGTTCTGATATGTCGCATGTTATTGATGATACCACTTCTGCTATGCATGATACTTATGATGAAACTACTTCTATGCTTGATACAACTGTGCCACTTGGTGAATTTCTTGATGAACAAATTGCTAGGGCTAGAGAGAAAGAAATTATTGAAACTGATTATATTGATGAAAGTGATGATGAAGATATGCCTGTTATTCCTGAGGGTTATATTTTTTATAAAGAAGCTTCTGCCGCTATTTTAGCTTGCAAAGATAACAATGAGCTTAGGAGGTTATTAATTAAATGGAATAAGCAATCGCTTAATGATAAAATGAGGCCTGACCCTGCTTTTGCTACTTCACCTATTTGTGTTGCTGATAAGGATTATAAATTCTCTGTTGATCCTGATATAATTACTTTGGTTGAATTTGATCCTTTTCATGGCTATGAATCTGAAACTATTGTGGCACATCTTACTAAGTTAAGTGATATAGCCACCCTGTTCACTAATGATGAGAGATCTCGCTACTTTTATATCCTTAAAATATTTTCGTTCTCATTAAAGGGTGATGCTAAGATATGGTTTAATTCTCTTGATCCTGGTTGTGTGCGTAGTCCCCAGGATATGATTTATTACTTCTCTGCTAGATATTTCCCTACTCATAAGAAACAAGCTGCTTTGAGGGAAATATACAACTTTGTGCAAATTAAAGAAGAGAGTCTCCCACAAGCTTGGGGGAGGCTTCACAAGTTACTTAATGCTTTGCGTGATCATCCTCTTAAGAAAAATGAAATACTTGATATCTTTTATAATGGACTAACCGATGCTTCCAGAGATTACCTGGATAGTTGTGCTGGTTCTGTTTCGTGGAAAGAACACCGGATGAAGCTGAAATTCTATTGAATAATATGTTGAAAATGAAAATAATTGGACACTTCACGAGCCAGCTCTGAGCCAATTACTGAGCCTATTCCTAAACCAACTTCGAAGAAGAGAGGTGTTCTATTTCTCAGTCCTGGAGATATGCAAGAGGCAAAGAAATCTATGAAAGAAAAAGGTATTAAAGCTGAAGATGTTAAGAATTTACCTCCTATTGAAGAAATACATGGTCTTGATTTACCGCTTGTTGAAGAAACATATGATCTTAATCCATTACCTATTGATGAACCTCATGGTCTTGATAACCCGACACGGGTAGTAAAGGTAAATTCCCTCTATAGATTTGATGAAGGTGATATTCCTCATTATAAGTCTGCTAGACAATGCTTAGAAGAGTTTGATAATTTCATTGTCAAACAAGAAAATTTTAATGCTTATTTTGGTAGACAATTGAAATATAATTCCGATATGCTTAAACACTTGGGTAATTACATGGCTAATGTTAGAGGTGAACTTAAACTCATTACTGAACATGCTTCTATGGTTACTACTCAAGTAGAACAAGTACTTAAGGCTAAAAATGATCTGCTCAATGAAATGAATAGTAAGAAAAATGATTATGCTGTTAGAGTGGCTACTAGAACTAGTAGAATGCACTACAAAAAAAATACACTTCCGTGATGATACGTGTTTGTCACAGTAGGTTGCATTGTCTGTCATGCATGTACATCCATGACGATTTTATGACAGAATCAAGATAGTCATACCTGTGCTGTCGTAGAAGTGTTCCATGACATTACCAAAATTATCATCACGGAAGTGTCCACTTCCATGACGATAAATCCCGCATCACGTAAGTGCTTTACGTCAAGGGTGACCGACACGCGTGGCATTCACCGTAGCGGAACGCTGTTAAGCTATCGGGTCGGGTTTTGGATCCGATAACCCGTTAAGAGCCCCGACCAATGGGGATTTTCCACGTGTAAAATCACCGTTGGCTGGAGGAAACACGTGTCGGCTCATCGTTGGGACAGATGTCATCCACTCATTAGACAGAAGGCGCCTATGATACGTCGACACGTGGCACGGCCCAACAGAGGCCTATTCCTTTGAAAAGGCCGGCCCGTTTGACTTGGTCAAAAGGTGGCGGGCCGACCCATGTAAAGCCTGTTAACGGCATGTTCACATATAGCCCATTTACAGCCCGCTAACCCAAGGCCCGTTACGCCCTATCCAAATTAGGCCCGATGGCGTCATCTGGGCCACCCAATATGATTCCGGCCCATTTTCACTTCGGCCCATGTATGGCCCATGACGTCTTCGGCCCATATGAGGCCCTATGTAACTCTTGGCCTATTAACGGCCCGTGGTGAAACCGGCCCGTAATGAACGATGTATCACTTTACACCCATTAACGACTTCGTGGTGAAATCGGCCCATAATGAACAAAGGTATCACTTTATACCCATTAACGGCCCGTTATTCCGTTGGGCGTTTCCGATATGTTATCTTCGGCCTTCTCAGAGCCCATTTATTCTTGGGCTCATTTCCGAAGATTCGTTTACTTACGACCCGTTCATCGCTATTTTTACGCTTGTGGGCCAAATTCAGCCCGTGGTTACAAATGATTCGTTTGTGGTCCGTTAATATGTTGGGCCGTTTTCATAGCGTCATCAAATACGGCCTATTAACGATGGCCCGTTATGGTCGGCCCATGAACGGACGATTCCAACTCTAGCCCGTTTACGGCCATAATGCGGTCTGTTTGGCCCATGTTTGGCCAATCGATCATACGGCCCGTATAAGGCCCATTGATGATACGACCCGCAGAAGGCCCATTGTTTCTACGGCCCGTAGAAGGCCCATTGTTTCTATGGCCCGTAGAAGGCCCACTGTTTCTCTGACGATGGGAGGCCCAAAGTGTCACTACAAGAATATTAGCCCATGGTTATTGTGGCCTAGTTTAAAAATAGGTTATTGCAGCCACTAGCTAACCGCGGAAAAAGAACTGCAATGACTACAAGCAAACAAATAAACAAGACAACAAGGAAATAAATAAGCAAGCAACTAACGCTAGGCTATCACGGCTATTACACATATTACATCCACTGGGCATCAAAGTTTGCCACCAGTGCAAATATAGGGAACAAAGCAGCATATCATATACACTGGTTGTCAAAGTTGGCGACCAGCGCAAATAAACGCCGCAGAAAAACAAATCCGTAATCAAACCACTTCAAAGATCTCAAGAAACAATATCCACAGGTACCCATAATCTTTGGCAAGATGCTTAGCAAGCTTATTAACTTTCTCTTGTTTGGCGCTTAAATCCTCCAAATATTGTTGCACGAGAAAATATGCATCTGAATTCGCGGGGACTTCCTCGATCCTTGACTTCACAGCCGCCACATCGATCGATGTCTTTCAACTTGAAGTTGAGACTCAAGAAGACGAATCGATTCGGCAGCGAAGTTCAAGAGCTTGTGCCGGATGAGTGGCCAGTAACTTGGACACTACATCAAGACAGGACTTTTGGGTTCCCTCACTATCGTCAAGATAGTTTTTATCAGCTTTCTTGGAGACCAACAGGGATGTCTCACTATCTTGAACCTTATCTACATTACTTCCTTTACCATTGGATAACGCGGTACTTTTCTCCAATATTGTGTCCGCATTCTAAAAGAGAAACAAGCAGACACATCACATGTTTACCATGTTGTATATGAAACTCATTTTGGTAAATGAGTTCAGTAGTAAAGTGGACAGGATAACAACATGAAACAAACATATATCTATGTACCATGGTCACTTTATGGTCTATATCATTCTAGTTTTTGTTGCCAAATCAAGATAGAGACACAGTTCAAATAATATTTGTTCAAGACAAAGCAGAATACACAGAATATAAGTGTGGGTAACTATAGAGAAATAACAACACTTGTAATGTGCATGACATGAGAACATAACTGTTTATTCAATTGAAACTGAAATCAACATAGAGCAGGTTACAACGACAAACCGATTAAAGAAAGCAGGTTTAAAACATACCTATTGCACCATTGGAGTTTCAATTCCATCCTTCAAATTTGAAAATAGTTGGTATGAGTAAATACAAGAATGCAAGAGCAAAGGAGTATGAACCATAGCTACGTAACACGACCTAAGAACAAATCTTCTTCTCCTTTAAGCGTTGAGTTGGGATTTGGAGTGGTGGTCCTCATGCTTTGGGCACTGCAGTTCCCTTACTAACTGCCGTGTTTGGGTGCTCTGTGGTGGAGACGGTCTTTGTGTCAACTGGAACTGGGTTACTATCTGCCGGGGTTGGGGTTAGAAGGGGTGTAGCTGGTTCTCTGTCCAAGCCCGGGTAGGGGTACAATCATGCGAGAGTCTGGGTTATGTGTGGTGGATCTGGTCCTTGGGCAAGTACAACCGTGGTTCTATCTGCATCAACTGGTAGCACTATCTTTTACGAAGACCGTGTTGTTACTCCCTTAGATACCGCCATCATGCTCTCCAATTCAAATGGGTGATAAACAAGAAAAGTAATTGAAAGTATAGACATTGTATGATAGACAGGTGCAATGGATAGTGGGGAATAAAAGAGGGCATGAAATAATTCATATTTATGTTGTCTAACCAAATAGGATAGCATGACACAATTTCACATATATGATGTCTAACTAAACAGTATAGGATTACACAATTTCACATTATGATGGCTAACTAAAAAAGATGGAAAGACATAGTTCAAAATAGGAGACTATGTAAACAGGATGACATGACATAACTATATAATGTGTTTATTAAATAGGTTGGCATGCCATAATTCACATACATTCACGGATAGAATGCCATAATTCAAAATATGATGACTGTAAACACTAAACAGGATGAGATGATATAACTATATGATGTGTTTATTAAATGGGTTGTCATGCCATAATTCAGATAGATGATGTGTATGTACTATGTAAACATGATGACATGATATAATTCAAATATATGATTTATATAGTAAGCAAGTAAGCAGATGGCAATCCATATATGATGTAAAAACTAAGCAATGCAAGACAGCATGCATGACATGGGTAATATAACCCTGCCAAGTTTGAGCATAGACCTCAGGGGGGAAATAGGACTGGTCATCAGTCTCTGAATCCTCATCTGATGAGCTCTCTGTAACCAACAAGATGTCTGCTTCAGCAAGTAGCATAGTCTGCTCTGAATACCTTGTTTTCACTCCAGATACTTCCATCACCGCTTCAAATGGCTGATGCATAGGAAGAGTAGTTGAATATACAAACATTGTCGACAAATGGAACACGTAATACGAAAAAATGATAGCATGATATAATTCACATACATGATGATTGGCTAAACAGCATGGCATTGCATAATTCACATATATAATGCCTTTGCAACAAGATAGCATTGTATAATTCACATATATAATGTCTTGCAACGAGATGGCGATGCATAATTCACATATATGGTAATTAGACACCTTTGAGCAGTGGCATTCACACAAAGCATGTCTAAACTAATCAAATGACATAGCAATGCGAGACACCGTGCGCACGATATGAGCAACATAACCACTGCCAAGTTAGAGCATACACCTCGGGGAATAGGACTGGTCATCTGTCTGAATCCTCCTCTGAGGAGCTATCCGTAACCAGCGAGATATGCGCTTCGTCAGATAGCATAGTCTGCTCTGAAGACCTTGTTTTCACTCCAGAATCTGCCATCACCGTGTCAAATGGCTGATGCACACGAAGAGCAGTTGAATGTACTAACATTGTTGACAAATGTAATATGTAACAAAAAAAAGGATGGCCTAATATAATTTACATATAAGATGATTGGCTAAGCAGGATGGCATTGCAAAATTCACATATATGATGCATGGCTAAACAAGATGGCGTTGCATAATTCACATAAATGATGAATAAACTAAACAGATGGCATTCGCACAAACGATGTCTAAACTAAGCAGATGACATATTTGATGTATAAAGTAAGCAATGCAAGACACCATATGCATGATATAACCAACATCGGATGCCAAGTTAGAGCGAAGACCAGAATAGGAGTTGTCTTCTCCTTCCGAATCCCCTCGTAACAGATATCTTCCTCTCGATTACAATCCGAAATGCGTGGAGGGGGCTGCCTTTGCGCCTACCATGGAGCGGCTTATCGCCTCGCATGAAATTTTATTGCCACGCAAGGCTCGTCTCTTTTCTTGTACATGTTCAGTTCCATTGTTTACAATAAGCATCATGCATATGAATAAAACATAGTGAGATTATGTAAGGAGTGCATGCAGAAATCTAGAGTGATGATAGAAACACGTGGATAGACCCAAAACCAATAATAGCAGTGCAGATAATGGCTTGATTAAAAATACAGATAATGGCTTCTTTCTTTGTTTGTTTCCCACCCAACATGAAACTCATAGTAGACACGGATATTAACCGGATAGTAGATAGATACTATTGATAGCGGCCCGATATGTACCCCACAACCATTTAAAAACTCAAGTTTGACCATTAGTTTGGAGCTGACTCGAGGTCTAATCGGTGAAACAGGACGATAAAGTAGCATGTAATATTAAGCGATGCATAACGTGGCGGAACCACGGAAGAGTGCGACCTCTCTTGCGGACCCGTGTAGTCCTCAAGGTCATATGCTCGGTTGATGATGGTAATGCAGTTTTCATGGCTGCCAGCGGCGGGGAAGAAGATCTGAGGCGGCGAAAGACAGTCTAGAGGCCGGACCCCAGCTGTGCTGGACCCTTCTGTCGTTGGAGCAGCTGAGCTGGGGTGGACAACGGCGCAGCAGGAGCGGGACAGATTGAGGGAGTCCTGGATTAGGGGGTGTCCAGATAGCCGAACTATCATCTTTGGCCGGACTCCTGGATTATGAAGATACAAGATTGAAGACTTCGTCCCGTGTCCGGATGGGACTTTCCTTGGCGTGGATGGCAAGCTTGGCGATACGGATATGTAGATCTCCTACCATTGTAACCGACTCTATGTAACCCTAACCCTATCCGGTGTCTATATAAACCGGAGGGTTTTAGTCCGTAGGACGAACAACAATCATACCTTAGGCTAAACCCTAGAAGCTAGCCTATGGTATGATTGTTGTTCGTCCTACGGACTAAAACCCTCCGGTTTATATCTTCTTGCCCGAAGGCATTGGGGAGCTGGTAGAGCGGCTTCAAGGAGCACGGCGGCGCTTCCGACTATGGAAGATATCGGCCTGCCGAACTCGTTCGTGCATCTGACGCAGTTCGGGAAGAAGATCACCCGAAGAACTGGGCATCTCCTCCTCAGGACGACCTGTGAGCAAACCTACATACATGTTTATGTTAGTCGCCTTCCTCGCCGAACTCTTTCAAAGTTCGTTTAAGCACTTATCGAAAATGCCGCGAAGCCGTCGATTCTCCTTTACGGAGTCGGACAACCGGGCACGAACATCCTTTAGTTCCTCACCCGGTTGGGTGTTGGCATCTTGAGTTTATTTTTCTCTGCCGCACCCTCGTAAGCACGCTCTCGCCGCCTTTAGGCTGGCGCAGAGCTGTTGCTTGTCCGGATCCATCCGGCGCTATCTCTGCAATGTTAATATCAGATTTATGCACATGCCGCACTTTGCGAAACTACTTCTACTTTGAAGGGCATATATTACCGGAGGAGTCTTCATGGCTTCCCGGTCGCGTCGATCTTGACCTCAAGTTGGGCCCCTGCACTCTTCAAGCTCACAGGACAAGCGGGTATTCTTTTGGTAAGAACACGCATTCCAAATGATCCTTAAATCAGTTATCCTAACTATTTTAAGTCTCGGGGCTCTTGGCATATATAAGCATCAAAATTCCTTACCGTATGTCTTTCACATCTTGCTCCGTGGCTCGCTAGGCCATCTTGAGCGGCACGGAGGTGCGCTTCTCCCGAACTAAAGGCATCCAACGCCTCTTGGGAGAAACATGCGTCACGTAGAATAGTCCGGCGGCGCCTATGATTCATGGCGCTCTCCACCTCCGATTTGGTGGCGGACAGTCTGTCGGCATCCTCCGTTGGAGGAGCATCCGGCGCATGCCTCGTGTTTGTACCCCCTTCCGGACTTAGCTTTTGAGCCTGGTTGGCGGGGGTCCGATTGGCAACTTCTCCGGACTCAGTCCGACACGCGCTCTTTTTCCTGAAAAAACCACGAGCGTCGGTGTGCCTCCCAGGAACCTCTCCTTAAAACACGATGGCAAATCATACCGTTGCAGCGACGTCTCGAGTCGTACCGCACTTCTTTTCCGCCTACTGGGCCGAGCTGCCCCTTGTTGGACGGTCGCGGTAGGCTCGGCTTCCCGTTCTGAAGGCACCCCCTACGAAACACCATCAAATACATGGTGATTAGAAGTAAAGCACGGGTGGGTCATGGTATCCGGACTTCAGTCACGGTTACCTGGGAGGCCAGAAATAATCCGGGGTAGTCGGCCGTAATGGCAACCAAAGCATTGTCGATGCTAAGTTGGTGGAACACCCCGTCGATCAGCTCCACCTTTATATTCTGGTCCTCTTCGGAGGCGGATCGAGGGACCGTTCGGATCCTCGGGTTGTGGGGCGGCTGTGTATCTTCTCCACGGCCGGTGCGGTTCAGCGTAGAAACCATGAAATGAGATATTTAACCACGGGAACATGGATCGGACAGGCCACAAAGATGTTTGCTTACCCAACCGAGGATTATTTGAAGAAAACCCGTTCGGTGGGTAGCGCGAGAAAATCCTCGTCCGACCATTTATACATGGTAGACTAGGTATTCACCAGTTCGGTGATCGATCCCGGCCCTTTGAAGCCATGGCGGGTGGCATAGTCCTCACCGTTGAACTCACTCATGGGGTGGCCCCTATATTGGGCGGCTGCACTCCTCATAATGCAGATTGCCATGACTCCAATCATGGTCAATCCGGCATGGGCCGATAATCTTATTCGGCTCATCAAGTAAAGGACGTCCGGTCATTTTCCCTCTGGGGGCTCCGTGGGCGCCCGACTTAGGCGCTTCTTCGGAGGCGTTGCTAAACTCCGGAAGGCCGATCGAGCGAGGATCGGCGTAGGACATCCTCCATGTAAAACCATTAGAAGGCCGGTCTTGGACGCCTTCTTCGGGGTTCGGATAGATATCCGGTCCGGCGATGCGCCATAGTTCGGCTCCGCCCACTTGATATATTGACCCCTCATGAGAACGGGTACAAGGCAGAATAATCTCTTCCACAACGCAAAATGAGCCTCGACACCCAAGAACAGTTCGCAAAGGGCCCACGAAGCCCGCGATGTGCAAAATAGAGGCAGGCATAAGGTGGTGCAATGAGGCCGTAGAACTCCAAGAGCCCCCGGAGAAACGGATGAATTGGAAATCCGAGTCCTCTTACTAGATAAGAGAAAAAGCATACCCGCTCTCCTTTAGAGGGATCGGGGACACTCTCCGCTTGCTTTCCGCCCTTGTAGGTGGCAAGTCCGGCTCGAACCGGAACCATGAAGGCCGGGGGAAGAAATCCCTTGGTTTGGAGTGTCACTAGCTCGCTATCTTGGGACTAAGCATCTCTCCCAATTTCCGTGAGGGCTGGGAGCGCGAGAGGAGGAGCCGCGTCGACTGTCCATGGTGGAATGGATTTTTGTCGAAGGCGCTCCGATGAAAGCTCGCGGAGGGGGGTTGGTGTGACTCGGATCTAGATCCTCGTCCCTTTTATAGGCGGCTCATTTGCGCAGCTAGGGGGATAAGTGTAAAAATACCCTGGCTTTTCGCATTCATTCAAACACGTGGAAGATGGCCATTATTGGGCGTGGAAGCTAAGGAGCCTTGACATTTATCGTGCGGACACTATTCGACAAGTATATGGAATTTGGAGAAGAACCCGCCTCGCAATGCCGAAGACAATCTACGTGTCGGACTCATCGCCATTGGAGCCTGGTTAGGGGCTCTTGAGGAGTCTGGATTAGGGGTGTCCGGATAGCGAACTATCATCTTTGGCGGACTCTGGATTATGAAGATACACGATTGAAGACTTCGTCCTGTGTCCGGTTGGGACTTTCCTTGGCGTGGAAGGCAAGCTTGGCGATCCGGATATGTAGATCTCCTACCATTGTAACCGACTCTGTGTAACCCTAACCTATCCGGTGTCTATATAAACCGGAGGGTTTTAGTTCGTAGGACGAACAACAATCATACCATAGGCTAGCTTCTAGGGTTTAGCCTCTACGATCTCGTGGTAGATCTACTCTTGTACTACCCATATCATCAATATTAATCAAGCATGAGTAGGGTATTACCTCCATCGAGAGGGCCCGAACACAGGTAAAAACATCGTGTCCCTTGTCTCCTGTTACCATCCGCCTAGACGCATACAGTCAGGACCCCCTACCCGAGATCCGCTGGTTTTGACACCGACACGCATAACACAAGGTTTTCTTTGACAACTATCTGTAAGAGAAGTAATTACAGTAAGGGCTCGTTTGAAATGGATGATTCCAACAATGCGGGGATAGGAAATAGACAGGAATAGGATAGGAATGCACGTGCAAAACAGAGAATTTAAAACACAGGATTTACGCCAATCTGGGTGTTTGATTCACAACAATTGGAAGATCACGGGATGCAAAGAAGCATGGTGAGATTAAGTGAAACCACAAGAAGATGTACGGTTATAATGCTATTATGCTACTATCTCTTAGTCTTGTGCTTCATGAATAGGAATTTGAAAAGGAGGACAAGTGAAAATTAAAATTCCTACGTTTTTCTTTCAAGGAGACACTAAAGGAACAAATCCGTGTGCTCGATGGACAATATATATAACATGTAGAGTAAAAAGAGATGCAACAAGTGTACAACCTCTTTGGCGAAGCCATGTCGATCTCAACGTGATTGGGTTGGCGGTGAGGATGCTCCGGTGACTTTCTTTGTCGGAGGAGGGAAGAAGATCTTAGGCGTCTGGAGATGGAGCCCGAGGTCTTTGCTCATTGTGATGGAGGTTTCGTTGTTGGAGCATCTCAGGTGAGTTGTACGACGCCGAGGCTGAAGCAGGACAAGAGAGACAACGGACAACCTTAACCTGAGTGGAATTCTAATAGCATCTCCAATACATGATGTAAAATACATAACCACAAAGTGCTAGATGTAAAATACATCAGCCGCTCATCTCTGAACATAACTGTCGAAATTGAACTTAACTGTCGAAACTGAACTTAAGCGTCGAAACTAAACTTAAGCGTCAAACTGAATTTTCTTGTCGAAACTGAATTTTCTTTGTCGGCTGAACGCACTAGCAAGGTGAGGCTACACGTCGGTCGACTGACTTTTTCATCTCTGGTCAGTCGATTTTGCAGCCATTGGATACGAAATCAAGGGCCTGCGGTTCATCTTCTTAAATGATAGTTATAAAAGTGGAAAAACTGATAAAAGTCCCAAAAGTAATTCCCAAAAGAAATAGGCAAAAAACAGCAATTCTGGGCTGGGCCTCCGGTTAATAGGTTAGTCCCAAAAGTAATATATAAGTGGAAAATAAAGCCCCAATATGGTCCAAAATAGTAGATAATATAGCATGTAGCAATCAAAAAATATAGATACGTTGGAGACGTATCAGGCATCCCCAAGCTTAATTCCTGCTCGTCCTCGAGTAGGTAAATGATAAAAAAGAATTTTTGATGCGGAGTGCTACTTGGCATAATTTCAATGTAATTCTTTTTAATTGTGGCATGAATATTCAGATCCGAAAGATTCAAGACAAAAGTTCATATTGACATAAAAATAATAATACTTCAAGCATACTAACAAAGCAATCATGTCTTCTCAAAATAACATGGCCAAAGAAAGTTATCCCTACAAAATCATATAGTCTGGCTATGCTCTATCTTCCCCACACAAAGTATTTAAATCATGCACAACCCCGATGACAAGCCAAGCAATTATTTCATACTTATGACATTCTCAAAACTTTTTCAATCTTCACGCAATACATGAGCGTGAGCCATGGATATAGCACTATATGTGGAATAGAATGGTGGTTGTGGAGAAGAAAAAAAGAGGGAAGATAGTCTCACATCAACTAGGTGTATCAACAGGCTATGGAGATGCCCATTGTCGGTGTCAAAACCGGCGGATCTCGGGTAGGGGGTCCCGAACTGTGCGTCTAGGCGGATGTAACAGGAGACAAGGGACATGATGTTTTTACCCAGGTTCGGGCCCTCTTGATGGAGGTAAAACCCTACTCCTGCTTGATTAATATTGATGATATGGGTAGTACAAGAGTAGATCTACCACGAGATCGAGAGGCTAAACCCTAGAAGCTAGCCTATGGTATGATTGTTGTTAGATCCTCTGGGACTAAAACCCTCCGGTTTATATAGACACCGGAGAGGACTAGGGTTACACAGAGTCGGTTACAATGGTAGGAGATCTACATATCCGTATTGCCAAGCTGGCCTTCCACGCCAAGGAAAGTCCCATCCGGACACGGGACGAAGTCTTCAATCTTGTATCTTCATAGTCCAAGAGTCCGGCCAAAGGTTATAGTCCGGCTACCCGCACACCCCCTAATTCGGGACTCCCTTAGTAGCCCCCAAACCAGGCTTCAATGACGACGAGTCAGGCGCGCAGATTGTCTTCGACATTGCAAGGTGGGTTCTTCTCCAAATCATGTGTACCTGTTGAATAGTGTCTGGCTTCTCGTAAATATTGCGCTCCTTGGCTTCCACGCCCAATAATGGCCATCTTCCACGTGTCAAACGAATGCGAAAAGCCAGGGTATTTTTACATTTACTCCCCTAGCTGCGCAAATGAGCCGCCTATAAAAGAGACGAGGATCTAGATCCGAATCACACCATCCTCCCTTCGCGGGCATTCATCGGACCGCATCTGACAGAAATCCATTCCATCATGGCCAGTCGACGCGGCTCCTCCTCTCGCCCTCCCAGCCCTCAGCCCGGAGATTGGGAGAGATGTTCCGTCCCGCACAGCGAGCTAGTGACGCTCCAGACCAAGGGATTCCTTCCCCCGACCTTCATGGTCCCGGTTCGAGCCGGACTCGCCACCTATAATGGCGGAAAGCAAGTGGAGAGCGTCCCCAGACCCTCCAAAGGAGAGCGGGTGTGCCTTGTCCCTTATTTAATAAGAGGGCTCGGATTTCCAATTCATCCGTTTCTCCGGGGGCTCCTGGAGTTCTACGGCCTCCAGTTGCACAACCTTATGCCTGCTTCCATTCTGCATTGCGGGTTTTGTGGCCCTTTGCGAGCTGTTTTTGGGCATCGAGGCTCATTTTGCGCTGTGGAAGAAGCTATTTTGCCTTGTGCCCCGTTCTCAAGAGGGGTCGATATATCAAGTGGGCGGAGCCGAACTATGGCGCATCGCCGGAACCGGATACCTATCCGGAACCCTGAAGAAGGCGTCTGAAGACTGGCCTTCAGAATGGTTTTATATGGAAGATGTCCCCTTGCCAGACCCTGTTCGGATCGGCTTCCCTGAGTTCAATAATGCTCCTTTGAAGAAGCGCCTAAGCTGGCGTCCACGGAGCCCTCAGAAGGAAAATGACAGGGACGTCCTTTACTTGATGAGCCGGATAAGGTTGTTAGCTCATTCCGGACTGACCATGATCGGGTCATGGCCACATGCATTATCACGAAGTGCGGCCCGCTTGATATAGAGGCCACCCCATGTGGGATTTCAATGGGGAGGATGATGCCACCCATTGCGGCCGTAAGGGGCCGGGATCGGTTGCCGGTCTGACGAAGATCTTGTCCGCATTGTACAAGGGAGAAGAGGAGGAATTCCTCCGCGTCAATCCACAAGGCAGATTTTCTATGAACAATCCTCCAAGCTATGTAAGCGGACACTTCTTTTTGCCCCTCCGATCCATATTCCCGTAGTCAAGTATCTCATTTTGTGATTTCGACGAAGGAACTGCGCCAGGCCGTAAAGGATATAGACAGCCCGCCTCCACAGCCCGAGGATCCGGAACGGTTCCTCGACGCGACCTCCCAAGAGGATCCGGACATATCCGTGGAGCTGATTGATGGGGTATTTCACCAACTGAGCATCGACAATGCCTTGGTCGCCATTACGGCCGATTACCCCGGAATACTTCCAGCCTCACAGTAATGGCGAGACCGAAGTCCCGATTTTGAAAATGACCCATCCATGCTTATTTTTGATCACCGCATACTAATGGTGTTTTGCAGGGGAAGTCCTTGAGGCGGAAGGCCGAACCTGCGGTGGCTGGCCAACAAGGGGCAGCAAGGCCCAGCAGGCTGAAAAGAAGTGCGGTCCGGATTGAGACGCCAGCGCAACGGTATGGCGTGCCATCTTATTCCCAGGTTTTATTCTCTCAAGGCGTACTAACGCTCGTGCTCTCTTCAGGAAAAAGAGCGCTCGCCGGACTATATCCGGAGAAGTTGCCACTCGCGCCTCCACCGAACAGGCTCCAAGGCCGGGTCCGGAAGCGGAGGCGAACACGAGGCGCGCACCGGAGGCTCCTCCAACAGAGGATGCGGACGAGATGTCTGCCACCAATTCCGAGGTGTAGAGTGCCATGAACCACAGGCGTCGCCGGACAGTTCTACGTGACGCTTGTTTCTCCCAAGAGGCATTGGATGCCTTCAAGTCAGGAGATGCGTACCTCCGTGCCGCTCAAAATGGTCTAGCCAGAGCCACGGAGCAGTATGTGAAAGATATACGGGTGAGAAAATTTGATGGTTATATATGCCAGTAGCCCTCGAGACTTGAAACAGTTAGAATAACTGATTTAAGGATCATATGGTATGCAGGATCTTATAGAAAAGAATACCCAACTGTCCCAGGAGCTGGAAGAGTGCAAAGCCCAACTTGAGGCCGCACTAGCCGCGGCTGGGGAAGCCAAAGAGACCCCCTCTGGTAATATATGCTTCAAAAGATAAGTATGATGTGAAGTGCGGCGTGTGTGTAAATCTGACAATATCATTGCAGATGGCGCAGGAGTAGATCCGGACAAGCAACAATTCTTGCGCCGGTTAAAGGCTGGCGAGAGCGTGCTTATGAGGGTGAGGCAGGAGAAGAATAATCTCCAAGATGCCAACACCCAGCTTGGTGAGGAACTAAAGGATGTTCGTGCCCAGCTATCGGACTCCGTGAAGGAGAATCGACGGCCGACGCCGGCATTTTAGTAAGTGCTTGAAGCGAACTTTCAAAAAGAGTTCGGCGAGGAAGTCGACTAACGAGTAATGTCTGTAGGTATGCTCACGAATGTCGTCCTGCGGAGGAAATGCCGGTTCTCTGGTGACCTTCTTCCGAGCTCCTTCAAGCTGCATCGAGCGAGTTCGGCGGGTGATGAAAGCGTCGCCAAGCCTTGTGGCCATCTATCTCCATGCCGAAGGCCTTGGAGAGCTTGCGAAGAGGCTTAAGAAGGCGGCGGCACTTCCGACTATGGAAGATATCGGCTGCCGTCAAGGTACCAGGGAGGCACAGGCCATGGTGAAGACGCGGTACACGGTGACCCAAACCACATGGCCGAGGTCGGACCTGTGGGGGCTGATGGGAAGGAGATCCCCGTGAGCTTAGTGTACGGCCAAGTAGAGTTGGTCGCCAAATATTCCCAACAGGACTGTAAACTAGACAGCCTGTTGGATGGCATTGAAGAGGAATATGCCCAGTCAAGTTGACTATGTAATGTAAGATGACATGTAAAATGCCTTCTAGCTGGATTGTAGACCGTTTGTCATGGCGGACCTTTTCGCTTCAACCTCGGGACCCGATAGTGCAGGTGTGTCCGAATACCCTCACGGTTATGTAAGAACCGGGGCATGCGTGGAGACCGAGCGTGGGGTCATTAGTTCTTTATCAGACAAGTGCCCAACTAGTTATGTTATATTACATGGTTAGTAAGAAACATCTTCCAGGGAGAATAGTTCCGTTAGGGGTTCCTTTCCCTAGGAGGCATGCCCTAAAGTGCATGTCCGGACTGCGAAAAATGCAGAAAAACATCTGGGGGCAGATAAATAAAATGAAAAATCATCTTTTAGTTCGCCGACCGAATATTCCCTTAAGAAAGCTAGCTTTCGGCTTCACCCAGTCTGAGGTACACATCCGGTGACCCGGCGATAACAATCGCAGAGGTGCTCCCTTTACCACCTAGCCGAACAATCGGGAACGTGGGGTAAGCACAGAGCCAGGCAACCCAGCTTGGCAAAAACTTAAGTCATATCGATGCATATAATGGCGAATAAAAGGTACATGCGGAAGTTTGACACATGTGTTGGGCATTAAGCCCGTATAAATAAGCTTCTGTTAAAGAAGCCCCCAGGTATAATGAGCGTGGATAGCGCGTCAAGTGTGTGCGAACAATGTGCGAATGAGCCTTCAAAGGCTATAAGAGAAAAGGAGGGAGAAGGAGAGAAATATAAGACAGCTAATGTGTAAAATATAGACAGAGGAAAGAGACGAACTCGTAATCCGGCGCTAGGCGTAGAATCTTCGGAGGCGGGCTGCGTTCCATGGGTTCGGCTCGAGTCGATATCCGATGCATCTCGCAGACAGTGCAGCTCCACCGATCAGGACTTGGTCGATGATAAAGGGACCTTCCCATTTGGGCTTGAGTTTGTCCTTTTTCTTGTCCGTGAGCGTAGAACTAACTTCGCCAACATTATAAGTTTTGGCCCGTACTTCTACTGCTTTGATATCTTGAGCTCTTTGTTGATAGAATGCGGAACGGGTTTTGCCACGTCACACTCCTCCTCCAAGGCGTCAAACTGTCACGCCGATCGAGCTCGGCTTCTCTTTCTTCATACATGCGCATACCGAGGTGAGTCATGAATTATATCGCAGGCAGAACTGCCTCTGCACCGTATACCATAAAGAATGGTGTGAATCCGTGGTGCGATTCAGCATGGTCCGCAGCCCCTAGAGTGCAGTCGAGCTCCTCTACCCGGTCGTGTTAGATTCCTTGAGGATCGCACTAATCTGGGTTTGATGCCGCTCATGATTAGACCATTTGCTTTGCGCTCGACTTGACCGTTAGTTTGAGGGTGATAGGCTGAAGCATAGTCGAGCTTGATGCCCATGTTTTTGCACGAGTTTGACTTACGTCGGCCGTAAAGTTCGTGCCGTTATCGGTGATGATCTTTGTGGGGGGCCGTAGCGATTATACGACCCCAGATATGAAGTCTATCACCGGTCCGAATTCGGCCGTCTTAACCGGCTTGGCCTCTATCCATTTGGTGAATTTATCCACCATGACCAGTAGGTATTTTTGCTTGTGGGTTCCTCCTTTAAGGGGTCCAACCATGTCAAGCCCCCAGGCCGCGAAGGGCCAGGTGATGGGTATAGTTTGGAGGGCGGTGGGTGGCATGAGGCTTTGATTAACAAAGAGCTGGCAACCGACGCATCATTGGACTAAGTCCTGAGCATCTGCCCGGGCCGTCGGCCAATAAAATCCTGTACAGAAGGCCTTGCCTACAAGGGCCCGGGCTGCGGCGTGGTGCCTGCCGAGTCCGGCATGAATTTCAGCCAGAAGATTCCGCCCTTCCTCTTCGGAGATACACCTTTGAAGGACTCCGGTGGTGCTTTTCTTATAAAGCTCTCCCTCATGGACTTTATAGGCTTTAGATCGCCGCACTATGCGGCGTGCCTCGTATTGGTCCTCGGGAAGTTCCTGCCTGGTTAGGTAGGCTAGGAGTGGTTCTGTCCATGGGGCAATGACTGCCATTATTACGTGGGCTGAAGATGTTACTTCGTTGGCAGAACCACCAATTGTGTCAGAATGTTCGGTGTTGGGCAGTGCGGTTGGGTCCGGGCTGTTATTTCCGGATTCCCCTTCCTATAGTAGGGATGGCTTGAACAGCCTCTCTAGGAAGATGTTGGGGGGGACGGCATCGCGCTTTGCGCCAATGCGTGCCAACACGTCCGCTGCCTGATTGTTTTCCCGGGCTATATGGTGAAATTCGAGCCCCTCAAACCAAACTGACATTTTTAGGACGGCGTTGCGATAAGCTGCCATTTTCGGATCCTTGGTGTCAAAGTGTCCATTTATTTGGGATATTGCGAGGTTCGAATCCCCGCGCACCTCTAAGCGTTGAATGCCCATGGAGACTGCCATCCAGAGACCATGTAGAAGGGCCTCGTATTCGGCTGCGTTGTTGGAGTCCGTATACATTATCTGGAGTACGTATTGAACTCTATCTCCGATTGGGGGCGTCGAGCAGCGCCTTGACCCCAGACCGACCAACATTTTGGAGCCGTCGAAGTGCATGAACCGGTTGGAATATGTGTCGTACTCTTTAGGGAGTTCGGCTTGATCCATTCGGCGACGAAGTCGGCAAAACTGCGACTTAATAGCTCGCCGTGGCTTATAGGTTATGTCAAACGGGAGGAGCTCAATGGCCCATTTGGCAATCCGGCCCGTCGCGTCGCGGTTGTTTATAATGTCGTTAAGAGGTACTTCAGAGGCTACTGTTATCGAACACTCTTGAAAGTAGTGTTGCAGCTTCCGTGATGCCATAAACACTGCGTACGCTATCTTTTGATAATGCGGATACCGTGACTTGCATGGAGTGAGGACAGTGGACACGTAGTAAACTGGTTTTTGAAGGGGGAACTTGTGTTCGTCCGTTTCTCGTTCGACAATGAGCACCGCGCTTACAACTTGATGAGTTGTCGTGATATATAATAGCATTGGTTCGCCCATGTTGGGCGCGGCCAGGACCAGGTTTGTTGCCAATATGGCTTTTATTTCTTTGAGTCCAGCCGTGGCGGCATCCGTCCACTCGAAGTGTTGGTCTTGGCGGAGGAGGCGATAAAGGGTAATGCCTTTTCTCCCAAGCAGGAGATAAAGCGGCTTAGAAACCGCCATGCATCGATCAATTTTGTATTTGTTTGAGGTCCTTTGGGATATCCAATTGTGTGAGCTCGGATCTTGGCTGGGTTTGCTTCAATTCCTCTACGGATACAATGAAGCCCAAGAGCTTTCCGGTGATGCAGCGCATTTTTACAGGTTAAGCTTGATGTCATATGTTGGGAGGTTGTCGAATGTGAGCCTCAAGTCGTCTACTAGAGTTTCGACATGCTTGGTTTTGTGACCACATCATCTACGTATGCCTCCTTTGTTTTGCCGATCTGGTTTGCGGACATGTACGAATCATGAGCTGATATGTTGCGGCGTTTTTGAGCCGAAGGGCATTGTGTTGAAGCGAATGGGCGTATGGGGTGATGAATGCCGTTGCGGCTTGGTGCAGCTCTGCCATCTTAATCGATGGTAGCCGGAATATGCGTCGAGGAACACAATGAATCATGTCCTGCGGTAGCGTCGATAATTTGATCGATGCGGGGAGGGAAGGGATCCTTTGGGCAAGCCTTGTTGAGGTCCTTGAAATCGGCGCATAGGCGCGGGATTTATCCTTCTTTGGTACCATCACTAGGTTTGCTAGCCGGTCCGGATGTTTTATATCTCGATGAATCGGCCTCCGATGGTTTGGCTAGCTCCTCTCCCATGGCTTGTCTCTTGGGTTCGGAGAAACGCCGAAGAGCACCTTGGTAGCTTGAATCCTTTTAGGATGTTTAGGCATGCTTTCGGCCAACGGCGTGGGATTCTGGCATGTCTGAAGGGTGCCGGGCAAAAATGTCCCAACTTTCGGCGTAGGAATTCTCGTGGTCTTGGCGTCTACATCGGGGTTTAATTGTGCCCCGATGGAGGCCGTTTCTGTAGGGTCTGTTGGATGGACTTGGAATTTGACTATTTCGTCCGCTGGTTTAAAGGAAGTGGACTTGGATCTTTTATCGAGTATCACATCGTCCACCTGTTCACCGTGGGCCTTGCCGCGATCAGTTCCTCGACCGCTAGGGCTTGGATAGTGCCTCAAGGGCCGGTCTGGCTGTCTTATTTTGGTAGCAGTGCTATGTCCGGGTCACTAGCAAGAGTGATGATTCCGTTGGGCCCGGGCATTTTGAGCTTCATGTACCCGTAATGGGGTATAGCTTGAAAAATTGTAAATGCCTCTCGCCCTAATAGAGTGTGGTATCCGCTGCTGAACGGGGCCACTTGAAACGTGACCTCCTCGGACCTGTAATTATTCGGCGTGCCGAACACCACATCGATGTGATTTTTCTGTCTGACACGCTTCCCAACTGGGATTATTCCTCTAAAGGTTGTCTTTGCTTCGCTCAATGCGGCTCCAGTCTATTTCCATTTTTGGAGGGTTTCCTCGTAAATGAGGTTCAATCCATCGCCACCATCCATGAGTACCTTGGTAAAGGCGGCCGTCTACTATTGGACCGAGGACCAATGTGGTGGTGCTCGGGCTGTTCGAATTTAGGTTAAATCCTTTGGCATTAAAGGTAATGGCCGTGTCCTCCATGGGTTTATTATTGTTGCCACTTGGTAGACTTGGCAAGGCTGGAGTGTTTGTTTCCGCATATTATTTGATGCGAAAGTCTCGAAGACTGTTAATACCGTACTGGTATCCCTGGGCTGGTGCTCTGGAGTTAGAAGCTCTTTGCCACTTTTGGCCACCTGCCGTAGTATCCAACATGCTCTAAGGCTATGAGTTGGAGTGGCGCCCTCTGTACTATGAATTTTACAGGGTCCATTGAGCCATCCCTCCAGTACGGTTCCATGCCCTATAGAGGGTTTTTGCTTTTTTGTGTTTAACCCAGGTGCCTGACGATAATGCACCCTTTTATTTCGGACTGGGGTTGTATTTAGGGCCTGATTATCCCAGAATTTGGTTTCTGTTTTCCAGGCGCTTTCCATCGCACAGTACTTTCGTACTATGGACGCCAAGTCAGCGAAGCGTGTAATTTCACGACGACTTACGGCGTTGAGGATTCCCTTGTCCGTGCAATTATTGCAGAAGAATGAAATTGCGTCCTCCTCGCGGCAGTCCTTTATCCTGTTCATGAGCTGGAGGAATCTGGCCCAGTAATGGGGTACTGTTTCGGCGGGCTCTTGCCGAATTTGGTATAGATCGCTTATGTTTGGGTGGGCGGGTGTAGTTAAATCCGGAACCCGTCGATTTAAGACTTCGAGGGCCAAGAAGTTTTCGAACTTGGAAGATTGGGTTCTTGGATGTTGTCCAATGAATCTAGCCCGCTGCCTGACTTTAGGTTCAGGGCTTGAGTGACGTCCTCCCCTCCGCGGGAATCCGGCTTGGAGGGATCGGGAATCCGGACATAGCTAGTCCTTAAGATAGATGAAGGGTCGCCGCATTGTTCCTCTACCACAGCAACGTGGTGGGTGAACTGGGGAGAGTTAATCTCTCTCAGATCGGGTTTAGGCCCAATCTGATCGTAGTCTGTAGCGACTCCCAGGGCGGCGATGCGATCCAATAGCTCGTTTAAGGAAGAAAGCTCCATCGGATCTAACTGCTCGCCGAGTTCCGAGTTGACATGAAGATTGCTTTCGATGACCCGATAAGTCATCGTCGGCGTGGCGGCCGAACAGGCGGTCATAAGAAAACCGCCTAGCCGGAGAGTTTGGCCAATAGCCAAAGCTCCTTTAGCAACAGTGCCGTCTTTAAAGACGGGATGAGGCATCCTTCCTGATGGCGGCAACGCAGAGGAACTCTCAATGAAAGCACCAATGTCGGTGTCAAAACCGGCGAATCTCGGGTAGGGGGTCCCGAACTGTGGGTCTAGGCGGATGGTAACAGGAGACAAGGGACATGATGTTTTTACCCAGGTTTGGGCCCTCTTGATGGAGGTAAAACCCTACTCCTCCTTGATTAATATTGATGATATGGGTAGTACAAGAGTAGATCTACCACGAGATCAGAGAGGCTAAACCCTAGAAGCTAGCCTATGGTATGATTGTTGTTAGTCCTACGGACTAAAACCCTCCGGTTTATATAGACACCGAGAGGGCTAGGGTTACACAGTCGGTTACAATGGTAGGAGATCTACATATCCGTATTGCCAAGCTTGCCTTCCACGCCAAGGAAAGTCCCATCCGGACACGGGACGAAGTCTTCAATCTTGTATCTTCATAGTCCAAGAGTCCGGCCAAAGGTTATAGTCCGCCTACCCGGACACCCCCTAATCCGGGACTCCCTCACCCATCAATAGATATCAATGTGAGTGAGTATGGATTGCCATGCAACGGATGCACTAGAGCTATAAGAATATGAAAGCTCAACAAAAGAAACTAAGTGGGTGTGCATCCAACTTGCTTGCTCACGAAGACCTAGGGCATTTTGAGGAAGCCCATCATTGGAATATACAAGCCAAGTTCTATAATGAAATATTCCCACTAGTAAATGAAAGTGACAAAATGAGAGACTCTCTATCATGAAGATCTTGGTGCTACTTTGAAGCACAAGTGTGGTAAAAGGATAGTAACATTGTCCCTTCTCTCTTTTTCTCTCATTTTTTTATCTGGGCCTTTTCTCTTTTTTATGGCCTCTTTTTTCATCCGAGTCTCATCCCGACTTATGGGGAATCATAGTCTCCATCATCCTTTCCTCACTTGGGACAATGCTCTAAAAATGATGATGATCACACTTTTATTTTCTTACAACTCAACAATTACAACTCGATACTTAGAACAAAATATGACTCTATATGAATGCCTCCGTGAAATGCGGGATATGCAATGAATCAAGAGTGACATGTATGAAAGAATTATGAACGGTGGCTTTGCCACAAATACGATGTCAACTACTGTCACTGGGAAAGGACACCGCAAGATTGAACCCAAAGCTAAGCACTTCTCCCATTGCAAGAAAAACCAATCTAGTTGGCCAAACCAAACTGATAATTTGAAGAGACTTGCAAAGATAACCAATCGTACATAAAATAATTCAGAGAAGATTCAAATATTGTTCATAGATAATCTTGATCATGAACCCACAATTCATCGGTCTCAACAAACACACATAAAAAGAAGATTACATCGAATAGATCTCCACGAGAGAGGGGAGAACAACATATTGAGATCCAAAAATAGAGAAGAAGCCATCTAGCTACTAACTATGGACCCGAAGGTCTGAGGTAAACTACTCACACTTCATCGGAGAGGCTATGCTGATGATGTAGAAGCCCTCCGTGGTGGATTCCCCTTCCGGCGGAGCTCCGGAACAGGCCCCAAGATGGGATCTCGTGGGTGCAGAAGGTTGTGGCGGTGGAATTAGCTTTTTGGCTCCGTATCCGATCGTTTGGGGGTACGTAGGTATATATAGGAGGAAGAATGCGTCGGTGGAGCAAAGGGGGCCCACGAGGCGAAGCGCGCCCTAGAGGCGCCCTCCACCCACGTGGCCACCTCCTTTGTTTCTTGACGGAGGGTCCAAGTCTCCTGGATCATATTCGGTGAGAAAATCACGTTCCTGAAGGTTTCATTCCGTTTGGACTCCGTTTGATATTCCGTTTCTTCGAAACACTGAAATAGGCAAAAAAACAGCAATTCTGGGCTGGGCCTCCGGTTAATAGGTTAGTCCCAAAAGTAATATAAAAGTGGAAAATAAAGCCCAATATGGTCCAAAACAGTAGATAATATATCATGTAGCAATCAAAAATTATATAACGAGAGGAAGGAAGCGGAAAGGAACAATAGCAATCTCAACATAACGAGAGGTAATTTAGTAACATGCAAATTTCTATAACCATATTTTCCTCTCTCATAATAATTACATGTAGGATCATAAGAAAATTCAACAATATAGCTATTACATAACATATTCTCAACACGATCCACATGCATGCTAAGTTGACACTCTTCCAAAATAGTGGGATTATCATTAACTAAAGTCATGCCTTCTCCAAGCCCACTTTTATCAAAAATTTCATAAGATTGAATGTTATCCAAATATGTGGGATCTAAAGTTGACACTCTTCCAAACCCACTTTCAATATTATTGCAAACACTATTATCAATCTTATATTCATCATGGGGCTTAAATAAATTTTCAAGATCATAAGAAGAATCTCCCCAATCATGACTATTGGACATAGCAAAACTAGCATCCCCAAGCTTAGGGTTTTGCATATTATTAGCATAATTTACATCAATAGAATTTATAATAAAATCATTGCAATCATGAGTTTTATTCAGAGATCTATCGTGAAGCACTTCATCACAATTTTCAGATTTATGGATCTCAGGCAAAAGCTTTTAAAGATAATCTAGTGCATCCAAATCACTAGGAATTGGTTCATTATAATTGGATCGCTTAAAAAGATTGGCAAGCGGATGAGGATCCATAGATATTGGCTTCTCTTGTTTAGGAATAAATACTCAACTATTTCAACCAAACGAGCAAACGAGCCAAGTAAGACATCAAGGCAAACGAAAAGAGAGGGCGAATAAAACGGCAAGGGTGAAGTGGGGGAGAGGAAAATGACAGGCAAATGGCATATAATGTAATGCGAGAGATAAGGGATTGTGATAGGTACTTGGTACGGCGCCAGAAGTGACTCTTTGTGGGAGTCCAAATCTTGACTTGACTTTTGCATAAGCCTCCCCGGCAACGGCGCCAGAAATTCTTCTTGCTACCTCTTGAGCTTGCGCTGGATTTCTTTGAAGAGGAAAGGTGATGCAACACCGTAGCGTAAGTAATTCCCTCCGTTTTTGAGAACCAAGGTATCAATCCAGTAGGAGACTACGCGCGAGTCCCTCATACCTACACAAAACAAATAGCTCAACGCAACCAACGCGATTAGGGGTTGTCAATCCCTTCACGGTCACTTACGGGAGTGAGATCTGATAGAGATAATATTTTTGGTATTTTTGGTATAAAGATGCAAAGTAAAATAAAAGGCAAAGTAAAAAAGCAAAGCAATAATAAAGTGATGGAATATTGATATGATGAGAATAGACCCGGGGCCCATAGATTTCACTAGTGGCTTCTCTCAAGAGCATAAGTATTCTACGGTGGGTGAACAAATTCTTGTTGAGCAATTGATGAGAATTGAGCATAGTTATGAGAATATCTAGGTATGATCATGTATATAGGCATCACGTCCGAGACAACTAGACCGACTCCTGCCTGCATCTACTACTATTACTCCACTCATCGACCGCTATCCGGCATGCATGTAGAGTATTAAGTTCAACGAGTAACGCCTTAAGCAAGATGACATGATGTAGAGGATAAATTCATGCAATATGATAAAAACTCATCTTGTTATCCTCGATGGCAACAATACAATACGTGCCTTGCTGCCCCTCATCCTTTGGGAAAGGACACCGAAAGATTGAACCACAGATAAGAACTTCTCCCATTGCAAGAAAAACAAATCTAGTTGGCCAAACCAAACTGATAATTCGAAGAGACTTGCAAAGATAACCAATCATACATAAAAGAATTCAGAGAAGATTCAAATATTGTTCATAGATAATCTTGATCATAAACCCAGAATTCATCGGTCTCAACAAACACACCGTAAAAGAAGATTACATCGAATATATCTCCACGAGAGAGGGGAGAACAACTGTATTGAGATCCAAAATAGAGAAGAAGCCATCTAGCTAATAACTATGGACCCGAAGGTCCAGGTAAACTACTCACACTTCATCGGAGAGGCTATGCGATGATGTAGAAGCCCTCCATGGTGGATTCCCCTTCGCAGAGCTCCTAACAGGCCCCAAGATGGGATCTCGTGGGTGCAGAAGGTTGCGGCGGTGGAATTAGGTTTTTGGCTCCGTATCCGATCGTTTGGGGGTACGTAGGTATATATAGGAGGAAGGAGTACGTCGGTGGAGCAAAGGGGGGCCCACGAGACAGGGGGCGCGCCCTAGGGGGGGCGCCCTCCACCCACATGGCCACCTCCTTTGTTTCTTGACGGAGGGTCCAAGTCTCCTCGATCATATTCGGTGAGAAAATCACGTTCCTGAAGGGTTCATTACGTTTGGACTCCGTTTGATATTCCGTTTCTGCGAAACACTGAAATAGGCAAAAAAAACCGCAATCCTGGGCTGGGCCTCCGGTTAATAGGTTAGTCCCAAAAGTAATATATAAGTGGAAAATAAAGCCCAATATGGTCCAAAACAGTAGATAATATAGCATGTAGCAATCAAAAATTATAGATACTTAAATGGGAGGCGTGTCGGTATCCCCAAGCTTAATTCCTGCTCGTCCTCGAGTAGGTAAATGATAAAAAAGAATTTTTGATGCGGAGTGCTACTTGGCATAATCTCAATGTAATTCTTTTTAATTGTGGTATGAATATTCAGATCTGAAAGATTCAAGGCAAAAGTTCATATTGACATAAAAATAATAATACTTCAAGCATACTAACAAAGCAATCATGTCTTCTCAAAATAACATGGCCAAAGAAAGTTATCCCTACAAAATCATATAGTCTGGCTATGCTCTATCTTCCCCACACAAAGTATTTAAATCATGCACAACCCCGATGACAAGCCAAGCAATTGTTTCATACTTATGACATTCTCAAAACTTTTTAATCTTCACGCAATACATGAGCGTGAGCCATGGATATAGCACTATATGTGGAATACAATGGTGGTTGTGGAGAAGACAAAAGGAGGGAAGATAGTCTCACATCAACTAGAGGCGTGTCGGCCGGGCTATGGAGATGCCCATCAATAGATATCAATGTGAGTGAGTGTGGATTGCCATGCAACGGATGCACTAGAGCTATAAGAATATGAAAGCTCAACAAAAGAAACTAAGTGGGTGTGCATCCAACTTGCTTCCTCATGAAGACCTAGGGCATTTTGAGGAAGCCCATCATTGGAATATACAAGACAAGTTCTATAATGAAAAATTCCCACTAGTATATGAAAGTGACAAAATGAGAGACTCTCTATCATGAAGATCTTGGTGCTACTTTGAAGCACAAGTGTGGTAAAAGGATAGTAACATTGTCCCTTCTCTCTTTTTGTCTCATTTTTTATTTGGGCCTTTTCTCTTTTTTATGGCCTCTTTTTTTTTGTCCGGAGTCTCATCCCGACTTTTGGGGGAATCATAGTCTCCACCATCCTTTCCTCACTTGGGACAATGCTCTAAAAATGATGATCGTCACACTTTTATTTTCTTACAACTCAACAATTACAACTCGATACTTAGAACAAAATATGACTCTATATGAATGCCTCCGTGAAATGCGGGATATGCAATGAATCAAGAGTGACATGTATGAAAGAATTATGAGCGGTGGCTTTGCCACAAATACGATGTCAACTACATGATCATGCTAGCAATATAACAATGATGGAGCGTGTCATAATAAGCGGAATGGTGGAAAGTTGCATGGCAATATATCTCGGAATGGCTATGGAAATGCCATGATAGGTAGGTATGGTGGCTGTTTTGAGGAAGGTATATGGTGGGTGTATGATACCGGCGAAAAGTGTGCGGTATTAGAGAGGCTAGCAATGGTGGAAGGATGTGAAAAGTGTGTATTATCCATGGACTCAACATTAGTCATAAAGAACTCATATACTTATTGCAAAAATCTAGAAGTTATCAAAGCAAAGTATTACGCGCATGCTCCTAGGGGGATAGATTGGTAGGAAAAGGCCATCGCTCGTCCCTAATCGCCACTCATAAGGAAGACAATCAATAAATAAATCATGCTCCGACTTCATCACATAACGGTTCACCATACGTGCATGCTACGGGAATCACAAACTTTAACACAAGTATTTCTCAAATTCACAACTACTCAACTAGCATGACTCTAATATCACCATCTTCATATCTCAAAACAATTATCAAGCATCAAACTTTTCTTAGTATTCAACGCACTCAAAAGAAAGTTTTACAAATCTTGAATACCAAGCATATTATTATTATTATTAAGCAAATTACCATGCTATTTAAGACTCTCAAAATAATCTAAGTGAAGCATGAGAGATCAATAGTTTCTATAAACAAAATCCACCACTGTGCTCTAAAAGGTATAAGTGAAGCACTAGGGCAAAACTATAAGGCTCAAAAAGATATAAGTGAAGCACAATGGGTAAAACTATAAAGCTGAAACCATATAAGTGAAGCACAATGAGTATTCTATCAAATTCCAATTCATGTATGGCTCTCTCAAAAAGTGTGTACAGCAAGGATGATTGTGGTAAACTAAAAATCAAAGACTCAAATCATACAGGACGCTCCAAGCAAAACACATATCATGCGGTGAATAAAAATATAGCTCCAAGTAAAGTTACCGATGGAAGTAGATGAAAGAGGGGATGCCTTCCGGGGCATCCCTAAGCTTTGACTTTTTGGTGTCCTTGAATATTCTCGGGGGTGCCATGGGCATCCCGAAGCTTAGGCTCTTGCCACTCCTTGTTCCATAATACATCAAAAAAATTCACCCAAAACTTGAAAACTTCACAACACAAAATTCAACAGAAATCTCGTGAGCTCCGTTAGCGAAAGAAAACAAAAGACCACTTTAAGGTACTGTAATAAACTCCTTATTTATTTATATTGGTATTGAACCTACTGTATTCCAACTTCTCTATGGTTTTATAAACTATTTTACTAGCCATAGATTCATCAAAACAAGCAAACAACACACGAAAAACAGAATCTGTCAAAAACAGAACAGTCTGTAGCAATCTGTAACTAACGCAAACTTCTGGAACTCCAAAACTTCAGCCAAAATAGGACGACCTAGGCAATTTGTTTACTGATCAGCATAAATTTGAATCATTATATTATCACGTTCTGATGATATTTAATAATTGTTTTCGTGAACAGAAAGTTTCTGGAAATTACAGCAAGATCAAATAACTATCATCCAAGAGGATCATATAGGTTTAACTTGGCACAAACACTAATTAAAACATAAAACCACATCTAAAAAGAAAGTAGATGGATTAGTTATTACTAATAAGCAAGGAAAAATATTGGGTTGTCTCCCAACAAGTGCTTTTCTTTAAAGCCTTTTTATCTAGGCATTGAGATTTCAATGATGCTCACAAGAAAGACAAGAATTGAGGCACAAAGAGAGCATCATAAAACATGTGACAAACACACTTAAGTCTAAAATACTTCCTATGCATAGGCATATTATAGGCAAACAAATTATCGTAGCAAGCAAAAACTAGCATATGCAAGGAAGCGGAAACGAACAATAGCAATCTCATCATAACGAGACGTAATTTAGTAACATGCAAATTTCTATAACCATATTTTCCTCTCTCATAATAATTACATGTAGGATCATAAGAAAATTCAACAATGTAGCTATTACATAACATATTCTCAACACGATCCACATGCATGCGAAGTTGACACTCTTCCAAAATAGTGGGATTATCATTAACTAAAGTCATGCCTTCTCCAAGCCCACTTTTATTAAAAATTTCATAAGATTGAATGTTATCCAAATATGTGGGATCTAAAGTTGACACTCTTCCAAACCCACTTTCAATATTATTGCAAACACTATTATCAATCTTATATTCATCATGGGGCTTAAATAAATTTTCAAGATCATAAGAAGAATCTCCCCAATCATGACTATTGGACATAGCAAAACTAGCATCCCCAAGCTTAGGGTTTTGCATATTATTAGCATAATTTACATCAATAGAATTTATAATAAAATCATTGCAATCATGAGTTTTATTCAAAGATCTATCGTGAAGCACTTCATCACAATTTTCAGATTTACGGATCTCAGGCAAAAGCTTATAAAGATAATCTAGTGCATCCAAATCACTAGGAATTGGTTCATCATAATTGGATCTCTTAAAAAGATTGGCAAGCGGATGAGGATCCATAGATATTGGCTTCTCTTGTTTAGGAATAAATACTCAATTATTTCAACCAAACGAGCAAAGCGAGCCAAGTAAGACATCAAGGCAAGCGAAGCGAGAGGGCGAATAAAGCGGCAAGGGTGAAGTGGGGAGAGGAAAACGAGAGGCAAATGGCAAATAATGTAATGCGAGAGATAAGGGATTGTGATAGGTACTTGGTACGGTGCCAGAAGTGACTCTTTGTGGGAGTCCAAATCTTGACTTGACTTTTGCGTAAGCCTCCCCGGCAACGGAGCCAGAAATTCTTCTTGCTACCTCTTGAGCTTGCGCTAGATTTCTTTGAAGAGGAAAGGTAATGCAGCACCGTAGCGTAAGTATTTCCCTCAGTTTTTGAGAACCAAGGTATCAATCCAGTAGGAGACTACGCGCGAGTCCCTCGTACCTACACAAAACAAATAGCTCAACGCAACCAACGCGATTAGGGGTTGTCAATCCCTTCACGGTCACTTACGGGAGTAAGATCTGATAGAGATAATATTTTTGGTATTTTTGGTATAAAGATGCAAAGTAAAATAAAAGGCAAAGTAAAAAAGCAAAGCAATAATAAAGTGATGGAAGATTGATATGATGAGAATAGACCCGGGGCACATAGATTTCGCTAGTGGCTTCTCTCAAGAGCATAAGTATTCTACGGTGGGTGAACAAATTACTGTTGAGCAATTGCCAGAATTGAGCATAGTTATGAGAATATCTAGGTATGATCATGTATATAGGCATCACGTCCGAGACAAGTAGACCGACTCATGCCTGCATCTACTACTATTACTCCACTCATCGACCGCTATCCAGCATGCATCTAGAGTATTAAGTTCAACAGAGTAACGCCTTAAGCAAGATGACATGATGTAGAGGGATAAATTCATGCAATATGATAAAAACCCATCTTGTTATCCTCGATGGCAACAATACAATACGTGCCTTGCTGCCCCTACTGTCACTGGGAAAGGACACATAAGATTGAACCCAAAGCTAAGCACTTCTCCCATTGCAAGAAAAACCAATCTAGTTGGCCAAACCAAACTGATAATTCAAGAGACTTGCAAAGATAACAAATCATACATAAAAGAATTCAGAGAAGATTCAAATATTGTTCATAGATAATCTTGATCATAAACCCAGAATTCATCGGTCTCAACAAACACACCGTAAAAAGAAGATTACATCGAATATATCTCCACGAGAGAGGGGGAGAACACTGTATTGAGATCCAAAAATAGAGAAGAAGCCATCTAGCTAATAACTATGGACCCGAAGGTCTGAGGTAAACTACTCACACTTCATCGGAGAGGCTATGCTGATGATGTAGAAGCCCTCCATGGTGGATTCCCCTTAAGCCAGACTCGGAGCAGGCCCCAAGATGGGATCTCGTGGGTGCAGAAGGTTGCGGCGTTGGAATTAGGTTTTTGGCCCCGTATCCGATCGTTTGGGGGTACGTAGGTATATATAGGAGGAAGTAGTACGTCGGTGGAACAAAGGGGGGCCCACGAGACAGGGGGGCGCACCCTAGGGGGGGGGCACCCTCCACCCATGTGGCCACCTCCTTTGTTTGTTGACGGAGGGTCCAAGTCTCCTGGATCATATTCGGTGAGAAAATCACGTTCCTGAAGGTTTCATTCTGTTTGGACTCCGTTTGATATTCCGTTTCTTCAAAACATTGAAATAGGCAAAAAACAAAAATTCTGGGTTGGGCCTCCGGTTAATAGGTTAGTCCCAAAAGTAATATAAAAGTGGAAAATAAGCCCAATATGGTCCAAAACAGTAGATAATATAGCATGTAGCAATCAAAAATTATAGATACGTTGGAGACGTATCGAGGCCTCTAAGCTTAATTCCTGCTCCTCCTCGAGTAGGTAAATGATAAAAAGAATTTTTGATGCGGAGTGCTACTTGGCATAATCTCAATGTAATTCTTTTTAATTGTGGTATGAATATTCAGATCCGAAAGATTCAAGACAAAAGTTCATATTGACATAAAAATAATAATACTTCAAGCATACTAACAAAGCAATCATGTATTCTCAAAATAACATGGCCAAAGAAAGTTATCCTTGCAAAATCATATAGTCTGGCTATGCTCTATCTTCCCCACACAAAGTATTTGAATCATGCACAACCCCGATGACAAGCCAAGCAATTGTTTCATACTTATGACATTCTCAAAACCTTTTCAATCTTCACGCAATACATGAGCGTGAGCCATGGATATAGCACTATATGTGGAATAGAATGGTGGTTGTGGAGAAGACAAAAAGAGGGAAGATAGTCTCACATCAACTAGGCGTATCAATGGGCTATGGAGATGCCCATCAATAGATATCAATGTGAGTGAGTATGGATTGCCATGCAACGGATGCACTAGAGCTATAAGAATATGAAAGCTCAACAAAAGAAACTAAGTGGGTGTGCATCCAACTTGCTTGCTCATGAAGACCTAGGGCATTTTGAGGAAGCCCATCATTGGAATATACAAGCCAAGTTCTATAATGAAAAATTCCCACTAGTAAATGAAAGTGACAAAATGAGAGACTCTCTATCATGAAGATCTTGGTGCTACTTTGAAGCACAAGTGTGGTAAAAGGATAGTAACATTGTCCCTTCTCTCTTTTTCTCTCATTTTTTTATTTGGGCCTTTTTCTCTTTTTTTATGGCCTCTTTTTTTTCGTCCGGAGTCTCATCCCGACTTATGGGGGAATCATAGTCTCCACCATCCTTTCTTCACTTGGGACAATGCTCTAAAAATGATGATCATCACACTTTTATTTTCTTACAACTCAACAATTACAACTCGATACTTAGAACAAAATATGACTCTATATGAATGCCTCCCGTGAAGTATCGGGATATGCAATGAATCAAGAGTGACATGTATGAAAGAATTATGAGCGGTGGCTTTGCCACAAATACGATGTCAACTACATGATCATGCTAGCAATCGACAATGATGGAGCGTGTCATAATAAGCGGAATGGTGGAAAGTTGCATGGCAATATATCTCGGAATGGCTATGGAAATGCCATGATAGGTAGGTATGGTGGCTGTTTTGAGGAAGGTATATGGTGGGTGTATGATACCGTGAAAAGTCTTGCGGTATTAGAGAGGCTAGCAATGGTGGAAGGATGGGAAAAGTGTGTATTATCCATGGACTCAACATTAGTCATAAAGAACTCATATACTTATTGCAAAAATCTAGAAGTTATCAAAGCAAAGTATTACGCGCATGCTCCTAGGGGGATAGATTGGTAGGAAAAGACCATCGCTCGTCCCGAACGCCACTCATAAGGAAGACAATCAATAAATAAATCATGCTCCGATTTCATCACATAACGGTTCACCATACGTGCATGCTACGGGAATCACAAACTTTAACACAAGTATTTCTCAAATTCACAACTACTCAACTAGCATGACTCTAATATCACCATCTTCATATCTCAAAACAATTATCAAGCATCAAACTTTTCTTAGTATTCAACGCACTCAAAAGAAAGTTTTACAAATCTTGAATACCAAGCATATTATTATTATTATTAAGCAAATTACCATGCTATTTAAGACTCTCAAAATAATCTAAGTGAAGCATGAGAGATCAATAGTTTCTATAAAAAAAATCCACCACCGTGCTCTAAAAGGTATAAGTGAAGCACTAGGGCAAAACTATAAGGCTCAAAAAGATATAAGTGAAGCACAATGAGTAAAACTATAAAGCTCAAAAGATATAAGTGAAGCACAATGAGTATTCTATCAAATTCCAATTCATGTTTGGCCCTCTCAAAAGGTGTGTACAGCAAGGATGATTGTGGTAAACTAAAAAACAAAGACTCAAATCATACAAGACGCTCTAAGCAAAACACATATCATGTGGTGAATAAAAATATAGCTCCAAGTAAAGTTACCGATGGAAGTAGGCGAAAGAGGGGATGCCTTCAGGGCATCCCCAAGCTTTGACTTTTGGTGTCCTTGGATATTCTTGGGGGTGCCATGGGCATCCCCAAGCTTAGGCTCTTGCCACTCCTTGTTCCATAATCCATCAAAAAAATTCACCCAAAACTTGAAAACTTCACAACACAAAACTCAACAGAAATCTCTTGAGCTCCGTTAGCGAAAGAAAACAAAATACCACTTTAAGGTACTGTAATGAACTCATTCTTTATTTATATTGGTGTTGAACCTACTGTATTCCAACTTCTCTATGGTTTATAAACTATTTTACTAGCCATAGATTCATCAAAACAAGCAAACAACACACGAAAAACAGAATCTGTCAAAAACAGAATAGTCTGTAGCAATCTGTAACTAACGCAAACTTCTGGAACTCCAAAAATTCATCCAAAATAGGAAGGCCTAGGAAATTTGTTTATTGATCAGCAGAAATTGGAATCAGTATTTTATCACGTTCTGATGGTATTTAATAATTGTTTTCGTGAACAGAAAGTTTCTGGAAATTACAGCAAGATCAAATAACTATCATCCAAGAGGATCCTATAGGTTTAACTTGGCACAAACACTAATTAAAACATAAAACCACATCTAAACAGAAAGTAGATGGATTATTTATTACTAAGCAGCAAGGAAAATTGTTGGGTTATCTCCCAACAAGCGATTTTCTTTAAAGCCTTTTTATCTAGGCATTGAGATTTCAATGATGCTCACAAGAAAGACAAGAATTGAGGCACAAAGAGAGCATCATAAAACATGTGACAAACACACTTAAGTCTAACATACTTCCTATGGATAGGCATATTATAGGCAAACAAATTATCGTAGCAAGCAAAGACTAGCATATGCAAGGAAGCGGAAAGGAACAATAGCAATCTCAACATAACGAGAGGTAATTTAGTAACATGCAAATTTCTATAACCATATTTTCCTCTCTCATAATAATTACATGTAGGATCATAAGAAAATTCAACAATATAGCTATTACATAACATATTCTCAACACGATCCACATGCATGCGAAGTTGACACTCTTCCAAAATAGTGGGATTATCATTAACTAAAGTCATGCCTTCTCCAAGCCCACTTTTATCAAAAATTTCATAAGATTGAATGTTATCCAAATATGTGGGATCTAAAGTTGACACTCTTCCAAACCCACTTTCAATATTATTGCAAACACTATTATCAATCTTATATTCATCATGGGGCTTAAATAAATTTTCAAGATCATAAGAAGAATCTCCCCAATCATGACTATTGGACATAGCAAAACTAGCATCCCCAAGCTTAGGGTTTTGCATATTATTAGCATAATTTACATCAATAGAATTTATAATAAAATCATTGCAATCATGAGTTTTATTCAAAGATCTATCGTGAAGCACTTCATCACAATTTTCAGATTTACGGATCTCAGGCAAAAGCTTATAAAGATAATCTAGTGCATCCAAATCACTAGGAATTGGTTCATCATAATTGGATCTCTTAAAAAGATTGGCAAGCGGATGAGGATCCATAGATATTGGCTTCTCTTGTTTAGGAATAAAAACTCAACTATTTCAACCAAACGAGCAAACGAGCCAAGTAAGACATCAAGGCAAAGCGAAAGAGAGGCGAATAAAGCGGCAAGGGTGAAGTGGGGAGAGGAAAGCGAGAGGCAAATGGCAAATAATGTAATCACGAGAGATAAGGGATTGTGAGAGGTACTTGGTACGGCGCCAGAAGTGACTCTTTGTGGGAGTCCAAATCTTGACTTGACTTTTGCGTAAGCCTCCCCGGCAACGGCGCCATAAATTCTTCTTGCTACCTCTTGAGCTTGCGCTGGATTTCTTTGAAGAGGAAAGGTGATGCAGCACCATAGCGTAAGTATTTCCCTCAGTTTTTGAGAACCAAGGTATCAATCCAGTAGGAGACTACGCGCGAGTCCCTCGTACCTACACAAAACAAATAGCTCAACGCAACCAACGCGATTAGGGGTTGTCAATCCCTTCACGGTCACTTACGGGAGTGAGATCGGATAGAGATAATATTTTTGGTATTTTTGGCATAAAGATGCAAAGTAAAATAAAAGGCAAAGTAAAAAAGCAAAGCAATAATAAAGTGATGGAAGATTGATATGATGAGAATAGACCCGGGGCCCATAAATTTCACTAGTGGCTTCTCTCAAGAGCATAAGTATTCTACGGTGGGTGAACAAATTACTGTTGAGCAATTGACAGAATTGAGCATAGTTATGAGAATATCTAGGTATGATCATGTATATAGGCATCACGTCCGAGACAAGTAGACCGACTCATGCCTGCATCTACTACTATTACTCCACTCATCGACCGCTATCCAGCATGCATCTAGAGTATTAAGTTCAACAGAGTAGCATGTAAGCAAGATGACATGATGTAGAGGGATAAATTCATGCGATATGATAAAAACCCATCTTGTTATCCTCGATGGCAACAATACAATACGTGCCTTGCTGCCCCTCATCACCGGGAAAGGACACCGCAAGATTGAACCCAAAGCTAAGCACTTCTCCCATTGCAAGAAAAACCAATCTAGTTGGCCAAACCAAACCGATAATTCAAGAGACTTGCAAAGATAACAAATCATACATAAAAGAATTCAGAGAAGATTCAAATATTGTTCATAGATAATCTTGATCATAAACCCACAATTCATCGGTCTCAACAAACACACACATAAAAAGAAGATTACATCGAATAGATCTCCACGAGAGAGGGGAGAACAACATATTGAGATCCAAAAATAGAGAAGAAGCCATCTAGCTACTAACTATGGACCCGAAGGTCGATGTAAACTACTCACACTTCATCGGAGGCTATGCTTGATGATGTAGAAGCCCTCCATGGTGGATTCCCCTTAAGTGAGCTCTAACAGGCCCCAAGATGGGATCTCGTGGGTGCAGAAGGTTGCGGCGGTGGAATTATGTTTTTGGCTCCGTATCCGATCGTTTGGGGGTACGTAGGTATATATAGGAGGAAGGAGTACGTCGGTGGAGCAAAGGAGGGCCCACGAGACAGGGGGGCGCGCCCTAGGGGGGGCGCCCTCCACCCATGTGGCCACCTCCTTTGTTTTTTGACGGAGGGTCCAAGTCTCCTGGATCATATTCGGTGAGAAAATCACGTCCCTGAAGGTTTCATTCTGTTTGGACTCCGTTTGATATTCCGTTTCTTCGAAACACTGAAATAGGCAAAAAACAACAATTCTGGGATGGGCCTCCGGTTAATAGGTTAGTCCCAAAAGTAATATAAAAGTGGAAAATAAAGCCCAATATGGTCCAAAACAGTAGATAATATAGCATGTAGCAATCAAAAATTATAGATACGTTGGAGACGTATCAGGCATCCCCAAGCTTAATTCACCTTTCGTCCTCGAGTAGGTAAATGATAAAAAGAATTTTTGATGCGGAGTGCTACTTGGCATAATCTCAATGTAATTCTTTTTAATTGTGGTATGAATATCCAGATCCGAAAGATTCAAGACAAAAGTTCATATTGACATAAAAATAATAATACTTCAAGCATACTAACAAAGCAATCATGTCTTCTCAAAATAATATGGCCAAAGAAAGTTATCCCTACAAAATCATATAGTCTGCTATGCTCTATCTTCCCACACAAAGTATTTAAATCATGCACAACCCCGATGATAAGCCAAGCAATTGTTTCATACTTATGACATTCTTAAAACTTTTTCAATCTTCACGCAATACATGAGCGTGAGCCATGGATATATCACTATATGTGGAATAGAATGGTGGTTGTGGAGAAGACACAAAGAGGGAAGATAGTCTCACATCAACTAGGCGTATCAACGGGCTATGGAGATGCCCATCAACAGATATCAATGTGAGTGAGTATGTATTGCCATGCAACGGATGCACTAGAGCTATAAGAATATGAAAGCTCCACAAAAGAAACTAAGTAGGTGTGCATCCAACTTGCTTGCTCATGAAGACCTAGGGCATTTTGAGGAAGCCCATCATTGGAATATACAAGCCAAGTTATATAATGAAAAATCCCCACTAGTAAATGAAAGTGACAAAATGAGAGACTCTCTATCATGAAGATCTTGGTGCTACTTTGAAGCACAAGTGTGGTAAAAGGATAGTAACATTGTCCCTTCTCTCTTTTTCTCTCATTTTTTTATTTGGGCCTTTTCTCTTTTTTATGGCCTCTTTTTTTTTTGTCCGGAGTCTCATCCCAACTTATGGGGGAATACGATGTCAACTACATGATCATGCTAGCAATATGACAATGATGGAGCGTGTCATAATAAATGGAATGGTGGAAAGTTGCATGGCAATATATCTCGGAATGGCTATAGAAATGCCATGATAGGTAGGTATGGTGGCTGTTTTGAGGAAGGTATATGGTGGGTGTATGATACCGGCGAAAAGTGCACGGTATTAGAGAGGCTAGCAATGGTGGAAGGATGGGAAAAGTGTGTATTATCCATGGACTCAACATTAGTCATAAAGGACTCATATACTTATTGCAAAAATCTAGAAGTTATCAAAGTAAAGTATTACGCGCATGCTCCTAGGGGGATAGATTGGTAGGAAAAGACCATCGCTCATCCCCGACTGCCACTCGTAAGGAAGACAATCAATAAATAAATCATGCTCCGACTTCATCACATAACGGTTCACCATACGTGCATGCTACGTGAATCACAAACTTTAACACAAGTATTTCTCAAATTCACAACTACTCAACTAGCATGACTCTAATATCACCATCTTCATATCTCAAAACAATTATCAAGCATCAAACTTTTCTTAGTATTCAACGCACTTAAAAGAAAGTTTTACAAATCTTGAATACCAAGCATATTATTATTATTATTAAGCAAATTACCATGCTATTTAAGACTCTCAAAATAATCTAAGTGAAGCATGAGAGATCAATAGTTTCTATTAAAAAAAATCCACCACCGTGCTCTAAAAGGTATAAGTGAAGCAATAGGGCAAAACTATAAGTCTCAAAAAGATATAAGTGAAGCACAATGAGTAAAACTATAAAGCTCAAAAGATATAAGTGAAGCACAATGAGTATTCTATCAAATTCCAATTCGTGTATGGCTCTCTCAAAAGGTGTGTACAACAAGGATGATTGTGGTAAACTAAAAATCAAAGACTCAAATCATACAAGACGCTCCAAGCAAAACACATATCATGTGGTGAATAAAAATATAGCTCCAAGTAAAGTTACCGATGGAAGTAGGCGAAAGAGGGATGCCTTCCGGCATCCCCAAGCTTTGACTTTTGGTGTCCTTGGATATTCTTGGGGTGCCATGGGCATCCCCAAGCTTAGGCTCTTGCCACTCCTTGTTCCATAATCCATCAAAAAATTCACCCAAAACTTGAAAACTTCACAACACAAAACTCAACAGAAATCTCGTGAGCTCCGTTAGCGAAAAGAAAACAAAAGACCACTTTAAGGTACTGTAATGAACTCATTCTTTATTTATATTGGTGTTGAACCTCAGATTCCAACTTCTCTATGGTTTATAAACTATTTTACTAGCCATAGATTCATCAAAACAAGCAAACAACACACGAAAAACAGAATCATCAAAAACAGTAATGCTGTAGCAATCTGTAACTAACGCAAACTTCTGGAACTCCAAAAATTCAGCCAAAATAGGACGGCCTAGGCAATTTGTTTATTGATCAGCAGAAATTGGAATCAGTATTTTATCACGTTCTGATGATATTTAATAATTATTTTCGTGAACAGAAAGTTTCTGGAAATTACAGCAAGATCAAATAACTATCATCCAAGAGGATCCTATCTAACATATAAAGCTTCCTACGTTACCCGCTGTTCTAGCGCAATTGCATCGCGGGATGGATCCGGTTCACACGATTCACCTCGATGTCAAAATTCTGGTCCTTTTTACCTCTCTGTCAAAGATCTAGCCATAGGTTTTACTTTACATTGTGACTTCAAGTTTCAGTGCATGACGACTGGGCCATCGTTGCACACGGGCCCAACATTTCAGTCAAGGCGCGTGCGTGTGAGTTGTGCCACGACGGTGGGAGAACGCGAGAGCGAGGTGAAAACCTAGCCCCCAATCCCCGTCCTGCCTCGAGCCCCACGCCCCACCCATTCTCCTCTCCCCTCTTCCGCCGCCCCTCCCCCTCCCTTCGCTTTTCTCCCTGCCTGCTAGCGCGTGGTCGCCGCTGCCTCCCCTCCACCTCGCCTTCCTTCTCTTCCCCGTCCACTCGGCCATCAACGACACCATGGAAGGACAGGGCGGTGGGATCTTCAGAGATGACCAGATGGGGGCAAGGAGAAAGGGATCCCGTCGGTGAAGGGAAGGAGAAAGGGAGCCCGGCAGTGGGGAGGAGCTCGAGCCGAGGAGCGCGGCCTCGATCCAGACTCAACAGGAGCAGAGGAGCAGCAACCGTGCCAGCCGGCGCTCACCTCGTCGCAAAGCGTGCAGCAAGCTGAAGACGCGGCGAGAGCGGTGGTCTTGACGGCGACGGTGGCCCTGTAGGGGAGATAGAAGATGAGGAAGAGTGAAGGAAGGGGAGGAGGGACAAAGAGAGGACAGAGGAGAGGGAGGTGCAGCGGCGGGAGAAGAATACTGCAGGGAAAGAGGAGGAGGTCAATCGTGTCCCTGGGGTGCCGGTGGAGCTGCTCCTCCATGTAAGGCCATGGAGAGAGCCATGGTGGTAGCACACACCCGCCCACTCTGCCACAAGAGATCAACTCACCATTTTCATTGAACGGTACTTATCTTTTCCTATGCTGTCACGGTTTGCCAAAAGGCTTTGTATAAATTCATATCAGCATAGTGCCTCATGCTGCTTCCAGCCTTCCAGGTCTGAGAACCTGTACCTCTGAATGAAATCTTCACGACGAGCAGATTGTGAGCCTCCAAGGCATCGACGTCCATCTGCTGCATCATTACTTGGAGGGTGCCCCTGCTCAAATCCGATGGCAGTTTTCACATTGACGCAGGTAAGCAATCTTGCATCTTTCATTTGAATATAGAAGAGGGGGTTCACATATACAAGTCAATAAGTGTGCTTCTATTTTTGACCTGTGTGCTGCTTGAAAGATGAGTGTGCTAAGTACATCGTGACCAGAGGCTTTTGACATCACAAGACTAGAATTTACATCCAGACTGAGCTCCCTAAGAGATTTGTTTACCATATACTCCTATGTTATATTTATGCTGGTGTAGTTGATTCTAATGTTGCTTTATTAAAAGCCTAGAACTGATTTCATAGATATGTTATCTTTTTGTTCCAAATCCAATCTCACATGTTTCTTTTTTGCTCCTGACTCAGACCTTATGTATTCTTTATTACGAGCATATACTTGGTGATTCAGAATTATAAACTTGTGGCCATCGATGATTTTAGTGTTTATCTCGGCTGTTGAATAGTAAATCCTACATTTTCCCGGGATTTTGAATTATTTCCTTCAATAAGATCTTGGTCTGATGTGTAGTGACGCTTCTCGATACTGATAGTGCTGCTTCCTTCCAATGAAGACGATGTTATTGTTCAAGATATTGTATCTCTCTGCATCGTTGAAGGTAAATTCACGCTTCTTCTGTAATTGATGTACTGTTGGGACTTTGAATATCATAGTAAACTGATTCGTGGCTTGATGAACAGAATTGTTTCCACTGCCTATTTCCTCTAAGAAAATGTAACTCTTTAGTCAGAAAATAAATAATAGGTTTGTGGGTTCCATTTAATCAGCAATAATAGATTCATACATAAGGTGTCTTTTGAAAATAAAAACTGATTTGGTTCCTTGCTGGCAGATACATCGTTCGTCCTTCTATCATTGGTAATTGATTTTGCTGAATAAGTCTAATAACTCTCATCCTCCTATTTCTTACACCTTTCTACCAGAGTTCAGATAATGTAGTTCATTGTATTATTTGTCCACAAATGGGTGGAACCACTTGCCGATAATGATGATGAATGGAAATTGGTCAGTTTGGTTCCAGTTGGAATCACGTGTATATTTGGCAAATTGACAAACTGCCGAGTAGTTCCAGTTTAGATTTCTCAGCTTTGCATATTATATTTTTAAATAGTATTGTCTCATGCTTTACCTGTCCTAATTTGTTTTCTGTACAATTTGTAAATTCCAAGTACAGATAACTGATGGTTGCATGTCGTCGTTTTGCACGTGCGGTCGTGCCATATATATTAACAATTACGCCTCACAGAGTTGTGTTGTTTAAATAGTTTTTGTTATTATTTCTACCATACTAAGAAATAGTACTACTCTCTAAGGATTGTCTTCTTAAAGCATAAATTCTACTTGTATATCTGTGCGCTCTTTATAATTAGCTTGCATTGATCTTGATGTCTAAAATATGGTTCTAGATAGAAAAATCTTAAGCGGTGGTTTGCACTTAATATACCAGTAAAATGGAGATCTAAACACACCAAAATGGGATGGGGCTGGAAAAGCCATGTGCCTTAGAAATCCAAGGAAGTGAAAAGAAGATGACATCGTTGGTGCCTAATGCTTATTTTTTTGTTAGCTGCACACAACTGAGTTATTTCCAATTATCTATATGAATCACAATGGAAGAAGAAGAGTGGATGGAATGCCAATGCGGCTTTGTGAGCATCTATCGATGTGCTAAATGACCGGTGGAGCTGCTCCTCCATGTTTGGCCACGGAGAGAGCCGCGGTGGCAGCACACACCCGCCCACTCTTCCACAAGAGATCAACTCACCACTGTATTAAGGTGAGCCGCCGCTAGCCCCCCTTCTTCTTCTCACGCATCCCTTTCTCTGTCACCAAGCTCACGTTGGTACTCTGGTTGACTTTAGTTTTGAATAAGCTTTAATTTTGGTGGCCTAACCCCAGTTTGACGTAGTTGCTGGTCATCAACAAAAAGCCGACCACATAATCCTGTATCTTATTTCAAAGACGCAAAGTATCAAGCATCAAGAGAGGTTAAATCAAATAGTATATTGCCTTAACCAGTGGGCTAATGCAAACATAAAAGTGTGGTAGGTATGTAGAAACATCAAAGGCTCTATCACGATTCTTCTTGCCTATGTTCAGAGGTGGTCGTGATTGACGATTCTCTAATTGCTTTCTTTTATTTTTTTTGGAGATGTGCTTGCAGTTAAATTCAACATACAAATTGTTGCTCCTATATTCTGAAATCTTATTCCCCGATGTTCAACTGCAGACTGGGTTCAGATTGTTTTCATGCCAGAAATGAAACAGGTAAAATGATATAACCTCAGTAGCGTATGGTCTAAATTTCTTAAAGAAGGTCGTCTAATATTTTACTTAGGTTTGTTCAAAGATCTGTAACTGATATGTATGTATTTCTTGTTTGTGCACACCCTGTTAATTTTATATCTGTGTGATATGAATTACTAGCAGAGAAATTTTCCATGCTTTTAAGTATTATCGATATTCACTACTTAGGATGTCAGTTGTGGCTTCTTCTAAAATTTTACCATTGAGCTTGGATTCTGTTTTAGGATACAGTTATGGTACCATATGCTCGTTCATTTCCATCTGATGTTCCTTTTTGACGTGGACATATACCATGTGGTATAATATTTAAGAAGGATGGCTTGGAAATTTTAAATAGATGTTTACTCTTACCCTATAGTTTGTTTGGGAGTGAGATATGTATGCTGGTGTGTTCTTTCCCATTTTCCTCTTTGGTGCCTTGCTTCATTGTTCGACATGATCTTCTTTCAAAGTTCATCATGATTTGGTGGTACTGTAACTGGTTTATAGCCGACCATAAAATACAGTTTTAATTTCATAGATGAAAAGAATCAACCATCATTAGAGGTTAAATCAAATAGTATAATTTCTTGACCAGTAGGCTAATGGAAATATATAATCATGGCAGGTATGTATAGAAACGTCAAAGGTGATTTAATCCTCCACCTATCATATAACCTAGCGGAAGTTTACCACTTTGCTTCATAATCATAAATACTTGTAATGGCCTCCAATCTCAACGGAAGCATTATCAGTGTTGTACATTATAAGCAAGGTAGATTCATATTGCCCACACAAAATGATTCATGTTGCACATCACTGTTTTTCTATAAAGATTCATATTTCCACCAGGTATTGTACCTCTCAATGGGTTTCAATATTGAGTGATTCCATTTAGCATCAATATTAACTCTGATGATGGTGTTTTTCATACTGCACCATACATGCTTGCACAATATATTGTAGTTATCATAAGTTTCTGTAAGTTTGTGCTTACCCTGTTTATTTATTAATATGATACAGATGCATTCTGCTTAATCTACCCGTGACTGTATTTTTTCTGCTCACTACACTGATAAAGGTTCTCTATTGTTTAGGTATTGCGTTTTGATTTCTTTTTCTGAAAATTGGTAGTTGGAACTGTCGAAACTGGGTGCTTTTGGCAGCTCTCTTTCCTACTTCTAGCGCTGAAATTACGTCTTACTAACTGGCGTACATGTTCCTTGTATATAACTCACTTTTCTGTTTCCTGAGGACAAGAACACCATACAGAAAATTGGTGGTTGTTGTCTTTGTTGATAAGGTATGTACACATTCCTAAGCTCATGTGTTTATGCGGTCAGGTTGGCTGCCTATATGTTTTGGGGTTCGCCTGCTCGCTGTATTGACAACCATAGAAAAATATAGCAAGAGTAAAATTAGGCTTGTTGTTTGATATGGTTCCTTTACACGATAAATAAATTGGAGTGATTTCAAACTCTTAAGGCCCTTGACCGGTTAGAGAAAGACGGGTTGAACTGAATTCTGGATATGTAGTGTTATCTAATCTTGTGGTGCTTTTAACTTTGATCTTGCAACTGAACCTGTAGACTACTTATTTTTGTGGATGGGTAAACCTGAATGTTGGAAACTAAATTTGTGGCCCTGGGTGGTCCTATACATTGAGATCAGCTATCTTGAACATCACTCTTTATTTCGGTGCAAGAGGACCATACTGTGACATGAAATTTTATACTTGCTCCTGGGCATACTGCTATTTTGTTGATATATCTGAAGGCGTCTGAATCTGGTTCTTTTCAGGCATATTTTTTATATTTATCAGTGCATTTTACATAGTGAAATTGTCCCTAATTATTCCCTGTTGTAGTGCAATGTTTTTTGTTTAGTTTGGATAGACAGTATTATCTTTAGAATTAACTGTGTTCCCTGGGTGGTCCTCCCGAGTGTTTTTGCTCGGTTGGCCGCTTCAGGTACGTGTGTGTTGCAAGATCTCAGATTTGGAGGATAATTGTAGGATTAGGTAATTTGAGAGACTGATTATGACCATTAAAAAGGTCACACATTCGGCACCAGTGGTTATATCAGCTCGAAGAAAAACAGTGCTTGCTTGACATTGATGGCTTGACCTTTTGGGCCTCTCTCCTTGGGCTCCTGATTTCTCAGCAAGGATCCTCTTGCCAGCGTGTTTCACCCTCCTATCCCCTCCATTTGGTTATAGCTTTGCATTGCTGCTGAAAGATCAAGGTTCAAGCCCGAGGTGAAAATACATCTTCTCTTGATTTCTTATTTCTGTTGAATATATTGTTGCTTAATTCATTTCTGGTAGGATTAGGTGTAGAGCTTGCAGCCAGTATATTACATACCATGTCTACTGTATTATTTTCAATTTCAGTTTGCAAATCAGCATGCAAGGTACGGCTGTTTATAGCTCACGGAAATTCACACTGTCTCCTTTCAACATTCTACTTGTGTGTTCGTGCATTCTTCTGATGTACTATATAGACCTTCAGTACATAGCTGGGTTGGGGACCTACTATGACACCTCTACTTTACTCATCCATGCTCAAAGCTTTGTTTTCTATGCTGCTTCTTGCTTGAATTCAGTTTACAATTTTGCATTTTTTCTTTAGTTGAGAAGGAAACTTGAATGCTAATTTTCTTCGTCTGGTTTAGCTAACATCTTCAAGCCTGACAATAGTTTAAATTTGTACCTTTGTTTCTCTGTTTTTTTTCTCGGCACATCATGCAAGAAGTTTAGAGGGGTGTTTTCTCGACATTTATGTTAGCAGCTTCGTTTTTTGTGTCTCTTTTGTGATAGTTTAAGGTTAGAGCAGCTTATTTATAATATCTGCCTGGATTTAGTTGATACGCCTACTGTATTTAAGGCGTGTTATTTTTCTTGAATAAATTGACAGGTGTTTTTTTTTTGAAAAGGAGGAATACCCCCGGCCTCTGCATCTGAATGATGCATGCAGCCATAAAAATCGATAGATGCTTGCTTCTATGAATGAAAGATCTTGCATTACAAGGTACTGCGCTGTGCTTGAATGCAATTGTCTTTATTTAGACAGCAACCGAGATCAGTCAACAATTAGTTGAGGTAGTTATGAGATGAGGCAGAGAGCAGAGAAGGCCAGCCGTAGATGCATGAAAGTGGTTGTTTATTCCTTTCAAGTATCAAATAATAGTAGTTGCGGATTCTATTCATAGTGATTACAAGCATAGTTGACCTATCATCTGTGTAGTGTGTTTGTTATACACACTCTTTTCATTTGTGTTTTTGCCTACTAAGCCATTTATTCTGTCTAGCGCAGGTTGCTTCCTGTCCTCTCATCCTACTTTTCTATCTGCTACATAGCATTAAGAAAGGCCATAGGTAATTAACCAGAATAACAACTGAGGCATTACCTTGCAGAAAATTTATAATGTTATTTGGGTCAATGATTGATAAATAATATGCAATCTCCTGATTGATAAATTTACCAAGTGAGTTACTCACTGTACGTACTTTTCTAGTTGCTACATAGCATTAAGAAAGGCCATAGTTGACCAGAATAACAACTGAGGCATTTCCTTGCAGAAAATCTATAATGTTATTTGATAAGCTGTTATCAACATCAGTAATGATGCTGGTAAGCACCCCATGCCAGATTTACTTTTAAAACCTGCTGCTTATACTCACCTTTTAAACCTCTTCCTGTTTACAACTCGGTAGGCCCTTCGCACTGTCGCATGAAAGCCAAGAAAAACAAGAAAAAGGAGCACACATCGCACGGTACAAAACCGTCTACCATTACGATTGTCATGCAATTATACCTGATTTTATTTTCCTTCCTGTACATACTAATCTTTCAAACCCTCTTCATGATTATCATCATACAGCACCTAGTTACAACTAAATCCATAAAACCGAAGAAGGTTGAACACAAAACCTACATAACCCATGCGTTCAAACAATGTTTTCATTTGCTCTACTAATACCAGTACATGCATACGCTTACACCAACCATTTTATATACCATTGCATAGGGGCACCTGGCACTATCTACTTTCTAAGCTTTTATGGTCATTGCAGATGGGGAAACAAAGTGAGGCTATACAGGAAGCAGCTCACAAATTTGAGGCGTCTCATCGCTACAAGGAAGACCTTTGCCACTCAAAGAATGGCAAGACCCTATATACACATCACCTGCAATTATATATACAATTCTTAGTGTTGTTACCTTTCAATTCCAATATTTCTTTTCTTAGTGTTGTTACCTTTCATTTGCAGTATTTCTCGGTCAGTTTTACCGAGAAATATCTCCACTGCTATATTGACACAAAGCTTTATGACTTGCCAATAAAATCTGGAGATGGAAATACCTGCATCAAAGCCTGTCTAATAAAAGGAGTCGATAACAGGGCAACAATTACCAGAGGCTGGGAAGACTTCTTCCACACAGCTAATATGAAAGAGAAATATATGCCTTCGCCTTCAAGTGCAACTACAAGCGCCTGCGTTTCACCGTACACGCCCTCTGAGCACCGTGTTCAGTCTACTAACCTACCTAATTAGCCTATGAAGTTCTGTGTGTATAGCTTCACCCTAAGAACCCGCTGTGTGTATAGCTTCACCCTAAGAACCTATTTGCTTTTTGCAATACTCTCTGGTCATGTATAAATTTGGAATTCATGATGCTATGTTAGATTCGGGCAATATATCTATTCCAACTTCTTTGACCAATATAGATAAGAAATTCATTTACATTGCTCTATATATGATCCTCAATGAATATCCCAGAAGACCTACAAGGGAAATCAATACTCTATGAAATCTAAGTTTAACACTATTATTGTATCTGCCATCATATCCACATTGGCTTACTTCCTCTTCTAAACATTCTAATTTTTTTCATCTGAAAATCAATTTAAGTCATCCTACTATTTGCAATATTATATCTTCATTTATATCTCTCACTACTAACATTGCTTCTAATTGGCTTCTTGCGCCATTGGCGCAACCGGGTCATCTAGTAGGTTTAACTTGGCACAAACACTAATTAAAACATAAAACCACATCTAAACAGAAAGTAGATGGATTATTTATTACTAAGCAGCAAGGAAAAATATTGGGTTGTCTCCCAACAAGCGCTTTTCTTTAAAGCCTTTTATCTAGGCATTGAGATTTCAATGATGCTCACAAGAAAGACAAGAATTGAGGCACAAAGAGAGCATCATAAAACATGTGACAAACACACTTAAGTCTAACATACTTCCTATGCATAGGCATATTATAGGCAAACAAATTATCTTAGAAGGAAAAACTAGCATATGCAAGGACGCGGAAAGGAACAATAGCAATCTTAACATAACGAGAGGTAATTTAGTAACATGCAAATTTCTATAACCATATTTTCCTCTCTCATAATAATTACATGTAGGATCATAAGAAAATTCAACAATATAGCTATTACATAACATATTCTCAACACGATCCACATGCATGCGAAGTTGACACTCTTCCAAAATAGTGGGATTATCATTAACTAAAGTCATGCCTTCTCCAAGCCCACTTTTATCAAAAATTTCATAAGGTTGAATGTTATCCAAATATGTGGGATCTAAAGTTGACACTCTTCCAAACCCACTTTCAATATTATTGAAAACACTATTATCAATCTTATATCCATCATGGGGCTTAAATAAATTTTCAAGATCATAAGAAGAATCTCCCCAATCATGACTATTGGACATAGCAAAACTAGCATCCCCAAGCTTAGGGTTTTGCATATTATTAGCATAATTTACATCAATAGAATTTATAATAAAATCATTGTAATCATGAGTTTTATTCAAAGATCTATCGTGAAGCACTTCATCACAATTTTTAGATTTACGGATCTCAGGCAAAAGCTTATAAATATAATCTAGTGCATCCAAATCACTAGGAATTGGTTCATCATAATTGGATCTCTTAAAAAGATTGGCAAGCGGATGAGGATCCATAGACATTGGCTTCTCTTGTTTAGGAATAAATACTCAACTATTTCAACCAAGCGAGCAAAGCGAGCCAAGTAAGACATCAAGGCAAAGCGAAAAGAGAGGCGAATAAAGCGGCAAGGGTGAAGTGGGGAGAGGAAAAGCGAGAGGCAAATGGCAAATAATGTAATGCGAGAGATAAGGGATTGTGATAGGTACTTGGTACGGCGCCAGAAGTGACTCTTTGTGGGAGTCCAAATCTTGACTTGACTTTTGGGTAAGCCTCCCCGGCAACGGCGCCAGAAATTCTTCTTGCTACCTCTTGAGTTTGCGTTGGATTTCTTTGAAGAGGAAAGGTGATGCAGCACCGTAGCATAAGTATTTCCCTCAGTTTTTTAGAACCAAGGTATCAATCCAGTAGGAGACTACGCGCGAGTCCCTCGTACGTACACAAAACAAATAGCTCAACGCAACCAACGCGATTAGGGGTTGTCAATCCCTTCACGGTCACTTACGGGAGTGAGATCTGATAGAGATAATGTTTTTGGTATTTTTGGTATAAAGATGCAAAGTAAAATAAAAGGCAAAGTAAAAAAGCAAAGCAATAATAAAGTGATGGAAGATTGATATGATGAGAATAGACCCGGGGCCCATAGATTTCACTAGTGGCTTCTCTCAAGAGCATAAGTATTCTACGGTGGGTGAACAAATTACTGTTGAGCAATTGGCCAATTGAGCATAGTTATGAGAATATCTAGGTATGATCATGTATATAGGCATCACGTCCGAGACAAGTAGACCGACTCACACTTTTGCATCTACTACTATTACTCCACTCATCGACCGCTATCCAGCATGCATCTAGAGTATTAAGTTCAAGAAAACAGAGTAACGCTTTAAGCAAGATGACATGATGTAGAGGGATAAATTCATGCAATATGATAAAAACCCATCTTGTTATCCTCGATGTCAACAATACAATACGTGCCTTGCTGCCCCTCATCACTTTGGGAAAGGACACCGCAAGATTGAACCCAAAGCTAAGCACTTCTCCCATTGCAAGAAAAACCAATCTAGTTGGCCAAACCAAACCGATAATTCAAGAGACTTGCAAAGATAACCAATCATACATAAAATAATCCGGAGAAGATTCAAATATTGTTCATAGATAATCTTGATCATAAACCCACAATTCATCGGTCTCAACAAACACACCGCAAAAAGAAGATTACATCGAATAGATCTCCACGAGAGAGGGGGAGAACATTGTATTGAGATCCAAAAATAGAGAAGCCATCTAGCTACTAACTATGGACCCGAAGGTCTGAGGTAAACTACTAACACTTCATCGGAGAGGCTATGGTGATGATGTAGAAGCCCTCCGTGGTGGATTCCCCTTCCGGCGGAGCTCCGGAACAGGCCCCAAGGTGGGATCTCGTGGGTGCAGAAGGTTGCGGCGGTGTAATTATGTTTTTTGCTCCGTATCCGACCGTTTGGGGGTACGTAGGTATATATAGGAGGAAGGACTACGTCGGTGGAGCAAAGGGGGGCCCATGAGGCAGGGGGGCGCCCTCCACCCTCGTGGCCACCTCCTTTGTTTCTTGACGGAGGGTCCAAGTCTTCTGGATCATATTCGGTGAGAAAATCACGTTCCTGAAGGTTTCATTCCGTTTGGACTCCGTTTGATATTCCGTTTCTTCGGAACACTGAAATAGGCAAAAAACAGCAATTCTGGGTTGGGCCTCCGGTTAATAAGTTAGTCCCAAAAGTAATATAAAAGTGGAAAATAAAGCCCAATATGGTCCAAAACAGTAGATAATATAGCATGTAGCAATCAAAAATTATAAATATGTTGGAGACGTATCAATAGGTGGCATTTTTTATTTCTCTCAGTTTTTTTTCTTCTGTTTTTCTGTTTTTATTTTCTTTTGTTTTGCTTTATTTTTAGTTCCTTTTGCTTTTAGGTAATAAAAAAATATAAACTTCCTTTTGTTTTTTGCTTTATTTTTTAGTTCCTTTTGCTTTTCCAATTTGAATAGTTTAAACTTGAATTCTTTGAAATTTGTGTGAATCACTAGATTTTGGAGTGATTATTTTTCCTGCTATTTAATATTACTGTGTTTTATCATTATATTCATAAACAGTTTTTGTTATTTTAGTTTCTAGCAAAAAATATTTAAAGCTTCTTTTTGCTATTTTAGTTTCTAACAAAAAAAGTTCTTTATGAAAATTCTTTTTGCTATTTTAGTTTCTAAGAAAAAAGTTCTTTATGAAAATTCCTTTTGCTATTTTTGATAATTCTTTCTGCTATTAGAGCTTCTAATAGAAAAAGTTTTTTATGAAAGTTCTTTATGAAAATTATTTTTGCTATTTTAGTTTCTAACAAAAAAGTTCTTTATGAAAATTGAAAAGCACTTCAGATGGACTCTGAAGAGGTTAAAAATTGACATGGTATCATCATTTCATCCACATAGCATGTGCAAGAAAGTTGAGAGGGTTACGGCAAAAACTGGATGCACTTCGTGTACAAAACGGACAATGGTATCATACAAATGCATTACAAAGTTGGCATGGTATCATCATAATAGTTGTGGAGAAAGTCTTCACTTTTTCTTCGCTTGTGTCATTTGCTTATTGCGCCGTAACCATGGATAATCTTCATCATTTATCGGGATGCTTGGGTCAGCCTTGACTTTGAAGGAAGAATTTCATGAAACTTTTCATAATCTTGAGACATGTCATCTTGCCCTCCACTCCCACGATGTCCCTTTTTCCTGAAAGAACTATGTGGTGCTTTGGCTCATCGTATGATGTATTCGCTTCCTTATCTTTTCTTTTTCTCGGTTTGGTAGACATGTCCTTCACATAGATAACCTGTGCCACATCATTGGCTAGGACGAACGGTTCGTCAGCGTACCCAAGATTGTTCGGATCCACTGTTGTCATTCCGTACTGTGGGTCTACCTGTACCCCGCCTCCTGACAGCTTGACCCATTTGCACTTAAAAAAAGGGACCTTAAAATCATGTCCGTAGTCAAGTTCCCATATGTCCACTATGTAACCATAATGTGGGTCCTTTCCCCTCTCGGTTGCTGCATCAAAGCGGACACCGCTGTTTTGGTTGGTGCTCTTTTGATCTTGGGCGATCATGTAAAATGTATTCCCATTTATCTCGTATCCTTTGTAAGTCAATACAGTTGAAGATGGTCCCCTGGACAACGAGTACAGCTCATCACAAACAGTATTGTCACCTCTGAGACGTGTTTCCAACCAACTACTGAAAGTCCTGATGTGTTCACATGTAATCCGATCGTCGACCTTTGCTCCGGTGTTTGGAGCATGAGGCTCTTGTGTTCATCGACATACGGGGTCACCAAGGTAGAGTTACGTAGAAGCTGTGTAGTGTGCTTGAGACCAAGAATATCCGTCCTGCATATTATTTTGTCCCTCCAAGCGTGCCTTTTCCAGTCAGTCTCCCCTCATACCATGATTTAGGGAGACCTATCTTCTTAAGGCCAGGAATGAAGTCAACACAAAACCCAATGACATCCTCTGTTTGATGGCCCATGGAGATGTTTCCTTCTGGCCTAGCGCGGTTATGAACATATTTCTTTAGGACTCCCATGAACCTCTCAAAGGGGAACATATTGTGTAGAAATACGGGGTCCAGAATGACAATCTCGTCGATTAGATGAACTAGGACGTGTGTCATGATATTGAAGAAGGATGATGGGAAAACCAGCTCGAAACTGACAATACATTGCGCCACATCACTCCTTAGCCTTGGTATGATTTCTGGATCGATCACCTTCTGAGAGATTGCATTGAGGAATGCACATAGCTTCACAATGGCTAATCGGACGTTTTCCGGTAGAAGCCCCCTCAATGCAACCGAAAGCAGTTCCGTCATAATCACGTGGCAGTCATGAGACTTTAGGTTCTGAAACATTTTCTCTAGCATATTTATTATTCCCTTTATATTCGACGAGAAGCCAGTTGGGACCTTCATACTGAGCAGGCATTCAAAGAAGATTTCCTTCTCTTCTTTAAAAGAGCGTGGTAGCGGGACCTTCATCTTTGCTTTGGAGGCATGCCGCCTTTTTCGTGCAAATGTTGCAGGTCCTCCCATGCCTTAGGTGTATCTTTTGTCTTCCCATACACGCCCAAGAAGCCACGCAAAGGTTCTTTGTCACGTGCATCACGTCGATTGAAGAGCGGACCTCTAGGTCTTTCCAGTAGGGTAGATCCCAAAATATAGATTTCTTCTTCCACATGGGTGTGTGTCCTCAGCGTCATTCGGAACAGCTAGTCCGCCGGGACCCTTTCCAAAGATTACGTGTAAATCATTGACCATAGCAAGTACGTGATCACTGATACGCATGGCGGGCTTCTTCCGGTGATCTACCTCGCCTTTGAAATGCTTGCCTTTCTTTCGACATTGATGGTTGGTCGGAAGAAATCGACGATGGCCAGTACACATTCTTCCTGCATTTGTCCAGGTATATACTTTCGATGTCGGCTAAGCAGTGCGTGCAATGCGTGGTATCCCTTGTTTGTCTGTCCTGAAAGGTTATTGAGAGCGGGCCAATCGTTGATGGTTACAAACAGCAACGCGTGCAGGTTAAATTCCTCCTGTTTGTGCTCATCTCACTTACATACACCGTTTCCATTCCACAGCTGTAAAAGTTCTTCAACTAATGGCCTTAGGTACACATCAATGTCGTTGCCGGGTTGCTTAGGGCCTTGGATGAGAACTGGCATCATAATGAACTTCCGCTTCATGCACATCCAAGGAGGAAGGTTGTACATACATAGAGTCACGGGCCAGGTGTTGTGATTGCTGCTCTACTCCCCGAAATGATTAATGCCATCCGCGCTTAAACCAAACCATACGTTCCTTGGGTCACCTGCAAACTCAGCCCAGTACTTTCTCTCGATTTTTCTTCACTGCGACACGTCAGCGGGTGCTCTCAACTTCCCGTCTTTCTTACGGTCCTCACTGTGCCATCACATCATGCTCTTCGTTTCTGAACAAACGTTTCAACCGTGGTATTATAGGAGCATACCACATCACCTTCGCAGGAACCCTCTTCCTGGGGGGCTCGCCGTCAACATCACCAGGGTCATCTCGTGCGATCTTATACCGCAATGCACCGCATACCGGGCATGTGTTCAGATCCTTATGCGCACCATGATAGAGGATGCAAATCATTAGGGCATGCATGTATCTTTTGCACATCCAATCCTAGAGGGCATATGACCTTCTTTCCTGCGTCGTCTTGTCGGGCAATTCGTTATCCTTTGGAAGCTTCTTCTTCAATATTTTCAGTAGCTTCTCAAATCCTTTGTCGAGCACAACATTCTCTGCCTTCCACTGCAGCAATTCTAATGCACGGTACCGAGCTTTGTGTTGCCATCTTCGCAATTGGGGTAGACCCCTTTTGTGTGGTCCTCGAACATGCGATCGCAATTCAGCTTCTCCTTTTGACTTTCGCATTGCGTCCTTGCATCGACATTGACCCGGCGGAGATCATCATCATCGAGCACATCGTCTGGTTCCTCTTGATCTTCAAAGAGCTTCCCGCTTTGCAGCATCATTGGGCACATCGTCTGGTTCCTCTTGATCTTCAGCAGCTTCCCCCGTTGCAGCATCACCGTATTCAGGGGGCACATAGTTGTCATCGTCCTCTTCTTCTTTGCCGTCTTCCATCATAACCCCTATTTCTCCGTGCCTCATCCAAACATTATAGAGTGGCATGAAACCCTTGTAAAGCAGGTGTGTGTGAAGGATTTTCCGGTCAGAGTAAGACTTCGTATTCCCACATTTAGGGCATGGACAACACATAAAACCATTCTGCTTGTTTGCCTCGGCCACTTCGAGAAAATCATGCACGCCCTTAATGTACTCGGAGGTGTGTTTGTCACCGTACATCCATTGCCGGTTCATCTGTGTGCATTATATATAATTATGTGTGTCAAAAGTAAGAAAATTAGACAAGTATCTATGTAAAGTAAGAATTTTTTTCTTTCAGGAAGAAGATAAGAACAAGAGGCTCACCACGGTGGTGCCGGCGACGAGATCGGCGTGGGTGATCGACGGCGGTGAAGACAGGGACGGGGCGTGATGGACCGCTAATATAAACCTAGACAAATATCGGGAAAAATGGAGCTCGGAGGTCGAGCTTCGAGAGGAGAAAGCTTAACTAGTGTGGCTCGGGCATTTCATCGAACACCTCATGTGCATAGGAGGTGAGCTAGAGCACCCAATGCCCTCCCCCTCGCCAACCAACAAAAAACAGAGCGATGTGGAGTGCTCTGCTGCAGCGATGGGGTATATATAGGCAACTCATTTGTCCCGGTTCGTGGCTGGAACCGGGACTAAAAGACACCCTTTGGTCCCGGTTCAAGCCACCAACCGGGACCAATGGTGGTGGGCCAGGAGCGAGGCCCATTGGTCCCGGTTCGTCCCACCAACCGGGACCAAAGGGGCCAGACGAACCGGGACCAATGCCCCCACGAGGCCCGGCAGGCCCCTGGCCTCACGAACCGGGACCAATGCCCCCATGGGTCCCGGTTCTGGACTGAACTGGGACTAATGGGCTGACCCAGCCTGAACCAAAGCCCTCTTTTCTACTAGTGTTCATATCCATGCATAGTTTGCAAATTTCTATGTCTACAATGCTCTGCATAGAGCTACTCTAGCTAATTGCTCATACGTTCAATACACATCCAGATTGATACTTAGAGTCATCTGGATTAGTTTCAAAGCTTGCATCGGCGTAACCCTTTACGACGAACTCTTTATCACCCCCATAATCGAGAAACATTTCCTTATTCCTCTAAGAATAATTTTGACAGCTGACTAGTGATCCACTCCTGGATCACTCTTGTACCCCTTTTGCCAGACACGTGGCAATGCACACATTTGGTCTGGTACACAGCATGACTTGCTTTATAGAACATATGTCTGAGGCATAGGGAATGACTTTCATTCTCTCTCTATTTTTCTGCCGTGGTCGGGCATTGAGTCTGACTCAATTTCGCACTTTGTAATACAGACAATAACCCTTTCTTTGACTGATCCATTTTGAACTTATTCAAAACTTTGTCAAGATATGTGCTTTGTGAAAGTCCTATTAAGCGTCTTGATTTATCTCAATAGATCTTGATGCCTAATATATAAGCAGTTTCACCGTGGTCTTTCATTGAAAAATTCTTATTCAAATATCCTTTTATGCTATCCAGAAATTCTACATCATTTCCAATCAATAATATGTCATTCACATATAATATCAGAAATGCTACAGAGCTCCACTCACTTTCTTCTAAATATAGACTTCACCATAAGTCTGTATAAAATCATATGCTTTGATCACCTCATCAAAGCGTATATTCCAACTCCGAGATGCTTGCACCAGTCCATAGATGGATCGCTGGAGCTTGCACACTTTGTTAGCACCTTTAGGATCTACAAAACCTTCTGGTTGCATCATATACAACTCTTCTTTCAGAAATCCATTAATGAATGCAATTTTGACATCCATTTGCCAAATTTCATAATCATAAAATACAACAATTGCTAACATGATTCAGACAGACTTAATGTACACATTATGTGTACCTGTGAATTGATGAAATGTATACATTGTGCAAATGTGTTTAATGCATATATATATATAGGTAAAAATGTGTCTACCATAGCTTGCCACAGAACTAGTTAAGGGTCGCTAAACTTTTAACGGTTTAAAAGTTATCAAAAAATATGAAATAAATATGGGAGAATCTCTCTAATGTGTGTGTGTGTGTATGTGTGTGTTTGTGTGTGTGATAATTGTGAATTGATCGACTTTTTTGGTGTGTGCTTGTTTTACATATATGTGATATTACACGTTGCTCTCGAGAATTGTCTCGCACTATGTTTCATTTTTGCAGCGAATATCTATAGAGTTGCCAATGTTCTGGCAAAACGTAGATTTAGTTCCGTTTCGTCAAATTTCTGGCACTCAATATATATGTCCAGTTTTTAGCAAAGCTCATGCCGATTTCATGTTGATTTTAATTATATGAACGCAGCACAAAATGGAAGAGTGCCCCTACTGTTGCCACACTAGGGGAATGTGTGATGATCCTCACCTTGACAACAATAATGACTTCTCCCTCACGCTTCAAAGTGACTACAAATATTATACTATAATAATCGCAACTTCAGAGTGTAATTTCTGTATTTTTACATTTTGACTAGTGTATCCCTTGCCATGCAAGACCTTTTGCCCAAGACAAAATTTTCCTCCATATTGAGATGCTTATAAGAGCACTTACGGAGCTGGTCCAAATGATGCACCATATATACCTGCCACTAGTGCACACATTGAACAAGAACAACATTTCTAGAAAATGCATGGTATGATTTTGATTGCTTTCATATACACATTCTTCTTTCAACTTATAGTATGTATGTGTTACTATGTTACTATCAAGTTCAAGAACAGAAGCTCCCCAGATGTGTTGTGCCTCACGTGATGGATGACTACCACGACGAGATGCACGGCTCGAAATTAATGAATGGAGCCAACTACTGAGAGACTGCAAGTTCAAGATTGGAGATCGGTGTGGATCTCTGTCCTACACCATGGACATGCAAGGGTTTCATATTCTTCAAAAAAAAAAATCCTAAAAAAGAGGAGTACCGTGTTAGTAGTAACGATGGTTGAATGAACAAGATGTAATATGCAAGCATGATTTAGTTTAGCGAATGTTTAATTAGTGATCATGATCGATAGACTAGCTATAGTGTGTGGTTAATATATGTACGCATGTGAATAAACAATGTGTGTGTATATATTAATGCAAATATCTTGTCGAAATGTGGGACAAAAATGTGTTTATATAAATTCGTAATAAATATCGCTGCCGTGGCAGCTATTTTTTGCTGCCCTGACAGCATTTTTTACAGCTTTCAAAAACCTAGTACTGGTGTCGGATAATGCGCGATGCCAGAGAAGATTTATCTTATTACTGTCGTTACACTATGTCACACGCCATAACTATTGTTGATAATGTCGTCGTGTGTTTAAATTCAATGCCATAGGTATACAGAATAGTGTTGGCGTAGGCTCCAACACCACCACTATTTCTTAACACTGGCGCCATAACTGTGGCGTGGGGACCCTACACTAGCAAGGACGTTTTTGGCACGCCATAGCTAGGCTTTTCTGCACTAGTGATTAGCAACTGAGTTGTCACTTCAGCCACATCTGGAGATTAATTATCTGCAGCAAAGTGATCAGTAGCACAATAGTATGATAGTTTTGATAGTAGTGGTAACAGCATTAGTAACGGTAACAGTGATAGCAATGATTTTGTAGCAGTTGTAACAGTAATAGCAGCAGTAGTAACTTAGCAAGAATAATATGTAGGGAATTCGTAGGCATTGGATCGGTGATTTGTTGGATGATATTCATCATATAACAGTCATAACCTAGGCCGATACAAGACTAGCTCCAGTTCATAAATATAATGTAGGCATGTATTCCGCAAATGGTCATACGTGCTTATGGAAAGAACTTGTATGCCATCTATTGTCCTACCCTCCCGTGGTAGCGGGGTCCATAAGGAAACTAAAGGATATTAAGGCCTCCAATTGATAGAGAATCGGAACAAATCATTAACATATAGTGAATACATGAACTCCTCAAACTACGGTCATCACCGAAAAGTATCCCGGATATTGTCACTCCATGGTTTATGGATCATAACACATAATAGGTGAATACTTGCAAGATCGGATTTAGAACATAGATATAATGGTGAAAATATAAACGGTTCAGATATGAGTTCATGGCACCCGGGCCCAAAGTGTCAAGCATTAGGCATGGTAAAGTCATAACAACATCAATCTCAGAACATAATGGATACTAGGGATCAAGCCCTAACAAAACTAACTCGACTACATGATGAATCCCATCCAACTCCTCATCGACCAGTGAGCCTACAAAGGAATTACTCACTCCCGGTGGAGAGCATCATGGAATTGGTGATGAAGGATGTGGCACCTCGGCTCAGAGGAACCGGTTTACCATGCATTGCCAGCCCGGAGATCAAGTCTTCTGACAACACACAGCAACTTGGTACAGAAATACAACCGCTTTTTGATAATAGCAGAACATAGAGTTCGATATTACATCAAGTAGCAAGGCCAAGCGGCACACATGGTGCAGCTGAACATATGTACAATATTTAGTAGACATGAGCAGGGGCCTCGACATCACGATAGAGCTACGCGGCATCGGAAAGATGACGTAGAAGGACTCCATCTCACCGGGACACTGATGTGGACACGATCTAGACTGCGATGCACGATGCAACTCCTACTCCGGTATGACTTCTCCTGAAACTGGCATGACACGCCAGATAAATACTTTGAATGTACTCTCAAGCTCACACAAATAAAACAGCAATGGCAAACAACAATAATGATATTTAGGCAGGTTTAATGCAAGGACTAACATGATAAACATGAAGTGATTGTGCTCATAACAGGGTCTCTCAGACCCGGTTACTACTTTGGTTACCTCATAACCACTAACATCATCATACCAAGGCGATAACCTCTGGATCATGAACGAAACCATCTTGCTGGTCTCATCCATATCACCAACATAACTAGTGCCACAAGTATTTCTCTTAGTGTGCAAGTTTAGTATTTCTGTTGATCCATGGTGTGACCTAATACGAACTTTTGTCCATGATCGAGGACGCGTCTATCGATAGATTATACACACTCTGCAGAGGTTAGCATACTGTACCCACACCACAGAACCCATGACCTCTTGCTCCCATTCGGGTGGACCAACGGTGTTCCGACAAAACCCGTTAATTGCCATGACGTACACTCTCCCAGCCACTCCGACCAACTCCCCTTTTGGCTAAGTTATGGGTGGCCCCGATGTCACCTCGTGACACCCAACGACCACCGTCGTGGCAAAACAAACGGTCCCAAACAGGGACATGGTACCAAAACAACTACGGGCCCACAAGGCTATGCCTGCCTACCGGGCCAGGGTAGCGCAAGCGCATAACCTTTCCTAGTTGGAGGCACCGGCGAGAGGCACAACAACAGACCGAGAAAAGGTCTTCCCATAAAAGGAAAATGTGGTTGCACTTTGGGAAGCTCGTTTCGGTGGCACCATGACTCGATCAACAGCATGTTCAAGTGGGTTTAATATCAAGTTTCAACTTGCAAAAATTTCACCGAGTCATGGTATGCCATGCAAATGCAAAGAACACTATATGCACCATTTTTAACATAATATCTATACGAACTAGATCAAGCCTAACATTACCTTGCTCTACTGCATAAACTTAGTTATCACCTACCATGCTAATGATAACAGAACAATCATAGCAAGATCATGAACTAGCCTTAAATATATTCATAGGAATTTTCTATATGCATATAAAATAATCATATTTAGGTGAAAACCATAGTTATTGAAATGACATTATTGCAAATATTTGTGATGGCTTGCCTCAGTGCAGAGGAGGGTCACACTCCTCCTGGTTCTCTTCAAGGCAACAATTTTTTTCTGAAAACAAATAAAACAGCAAAAAGAAAAATGTCACATAACACTGATTAATGCACCAGAAAATAATCGCAGCAAGCAAAATCTCATCTTTTGCATGCTGAAAGAGGAGTTCAAAACAAAACTAGTGCAAAAAGAATCATATCATTTGGACTTATAGAATAAAAGTTAGAGCTGGTCAAAGTTTAGTCAAATATTTGAATTTAATTTGATTTCTGAGAAAATCGTAGAGGGGTGATGTCGAAGGCGTAAACCAGCAGGGCGTCTCCACACTTACCGCGTCGGGAGGCGGCTGAGTGGGTGATAGTGGGCGCCCGCGATCAGGTTTAGAGAGAGAGAGAGAGAGAGAGAGAGAGAGAGAGAGAGAGAGAGAAAGGAGGGGGCGGCTCGTCGCCGGCGGTTCTCCGTCGGACTAATTTGAGGTGGATCAGAGGCAAGAAGACCATCTGGACGACGCAGCACTGCCGTCTGTTGGGTGTCGCCCCTGCAAGGACCATACCATCTTTCACATGCCTATGAACGATAGGAAGCACCACCAAAACGAGAAAGAGGCAGAAAGATTCATTTCATGCCACGGCGGCACCATTTTCTTACCGCCGCTAACCAGAGGCAAATCACAATTGGGGGTCCTCGATCGCCTCCATCGAGCGACAGAAGGAAGCGCGGGGAGGCCACGATCAACACCGGAGAGGTCGGGCGCCTCCTCGATGCCGAGAGGGAGGAAAAGAGCTTATGAAATCGCCCAGATATACCTGAATTTAGGACGGGGACAAGTTTTTTTTTTTTGAATGTGGGTAAAATAACACCAGCTCTTTCTATAGTGTAATATAAGTATATAAAAGAAAGTAAATAAAAATTACCCATGGAAATTGAAGAGATAGAGAGACGAAAAGAGGGCGGGCCACAATCCTCCTCCTCCTCCTGGAGGCACCTTTTTGACCGCGGTTTGGGATCCAGACCCCTTGTTCAAAATTCAAGGGCTGAGATCGCTGGCGCGGCAGCCTTGCGGCAGCCTTGGGCGGACACGCGTCGATCCTGGAATGGCCATCTCTGCATGTCACGTCAGCGCAACGCACTACTCACTCGGCCCGCCACTACTCACTCCGCCCGCGCATACCCGCCACCCTCCCCGCGCGTGGGCCACCCATGTAAGCGAGCGAGTGTAGGCAGAGCATGATCCATGGACCCACGACACCCGGCCGAAAACCCCGAGGCCAAAAACCCCGGCTGCCTCCGCCAGCGCAGGCGCAGGCGCTTCACTCCGCTCTAGCCTAGCCAGGGGAAGGAAGCGAGAGCATCCACCACCGGGCGAGGCAGGCCGCCGCCGGCCGTCGTGTGCTCCCTCTTGAGCCGCCTGTCCGACTCCGACGACGTACGGCGCCGCTGCTGCTGGCTTCTGCGTCCGGATCCCTCTTGAGCGCCCCCTCCCTCTCCAACTCTCTCCACGCGCCTCCTCCAAGAGTATTCCCCTCCTCTGCTATGCCCTCAACCCCCCACATGTATAAATAAATCATGCTTATTTATATACTCCTCTGCTTCCTGTACGCGATTTCACTTTTGTAAACCGATAGATAGGATGCACAAGAAAACAAGTTGATCTGGTACGACTGCTTTCTAATGTGTGTGTTCTGCACTTTGCTGCACCGCTCAACCCCTACTATTTCTGCACTAACGACTACTGCATGATTCATCTTCTCTGTTCCCTCCATATTGACAGACGAGCCTTGTTTTGTTGTAAATTCCTGCCGGTGTACATGCTTCTGTTATGTAGCACCAAAAATGAGTCGCCTTTCTTGGTGTGCTTGATTCCAATCATGCCTGCTCTGTCTGTGCTCCATAGTCTGCACAGTTATGCTTGCTCTATCGAATCACTAAGTGTAAAATTCTATTAGTACCATGCAGGATGCAGATATATCACCTATCCTCCATCATAACTGGAGTGTGAATCATAAACAAAATTCCCCATTTCTTATGCATTTTCCACAAGTCCACTCACATCTTTACATTTGTGCTTACCTACCTCTCTGTAATAATCTATCATGCTCTGAGCTATCACATCTAATTTTATCTCTCTCTCTCTCTGTAAGTAGATTTTCAGGATGTTCTAATTTTATGTTTCTCCTGCATTGCTGTTTTTGTTAATTCTACATCTATCCTTTTCACGCGTGGAAAATTTCATGTCAGCTTAATTCCTAAAGGCATGGTGACATGCTTCAACTTTGTCTAGTTCGATAATTCCACGAGTTTTTATTGGTTGATATCAGTCCTTGTACATGTCCTGAGCTATTCTTTGAGTTTGGTTCCACCCTATATATGGGATTTCTCATACCGTTCTAACATTTTTGCTCCTTTTAAAACACGAGTATATATTCCAGAAGCAGTCAATCTCTTCTTTTGCAACAAGCTGTCAAGATGGTGTTCCCTGCAGCAGAGTTATGTCAAGCTATGGACAAGAAGGACAACATTCGCAACGTGTCTATTGTTGGTCATCTGAGCCACGGTATGTGCTAGCATAGTGATATTTTATTCACCTACAATATCCGCATGGTGTTCAATAGCTTGTTCATACTGTTTGTCTCTTCATAAAAATTGTTCAGTCTCGAATTCGATTGATGTGGTATTTTATTGTGCAACATAGCCTATTTGCACTTTTGTTGCAAGATTATATTCTACCTCTGAAAATACCAGTTGATCTGAATTTGGCAATAATGGAGTTCTTATTAGTATATTACTGTCTTTCATATGATTGACCAGTAAAGTAAAATGCAGTTCAGCAATTTCTAAACTGTCTCTTCCTTCCAGTAGGATCAGATTATCCTATGAATTTAAAATCTAACTTGCCTATTGTACTGAAAGACAAGGGTGATAATTTGAGTAATCAATATGTGAGCTTTATATTCTGCATTATTATAGAAGTATGTGGTATTATGCAATTTAGTTCCATAAGGATATGCATGTTTGCCAGGACATTTTGTTAACTCTCTGGTTTGTCCTTTTATTAGCTTGTTATTAATCCCTGAAATTTCCCAAAATATGTGATACGTCTTTGCAATTCGGATGTTGTATCTCTAATTTATGGTAAATGAGTGCAGTGTTACAATTCTATTTAATTATCGCAGGCAAGTCTACACTTGCAGATTCTCTTATAGCAGCAGCTGGGATTATTGGACAGGAAGGTGCTGTTGATGCTCGCATGACTGATACTCGTGCAGATGAAGCAGAGCGTGGAATTTCAATCAAATCCACTGGCATCTCTCTTTTGTATGAGATGCAAGATGAGTCACTCAAGGCTTACAAAGGTGAGAGAGATGGGAACAGATTCCTGATCAACCTTATTGACTCACCTGGGCATGTTGATTTTTCTGCGGAAGTCACAGCTGCTCTTCGTATTACCGATGGTGCTATGGTAATTGTTGACTGCATCGAGGGTGTTTGTGTGCAAACTGAAACTGCGCTCCGCCAAGCTCTTGGTGAGATGGTTAGGCCTGTGCTTTGTCTGAACAAGATGGACCAACTATTCCCTGGGCTTCAAGGTGAAGGAGTGAAGCGTGAATATCCAGGTGAGGAGGCCTACAAGATTCTCTACAATGTCATTGAGAATACCAACTGCATTATGACAGCTCATGAAGTTAAGGACCTTGGTGATGTCCAAGTTTACCCTGAAAAGGGAACTGTTGCTTTCTCTGCTGGTTCACAAGGCTGGGCATTTGTTCTCACTGACTTGGTTAAGAAGTATGCCTCAAAATTTGAAGTGGACGAATCTAAGTTTCTAGAGATGCTCTGGGGTGACAATTTCTACAATTACACTACAAAGAAATGGACCAAAGAGGACGCTGGCCCCGAAAATTGTGTTAGAGGCTTTGTTAAGTTCTGCTATGATCCTATTGATGCTATCATCAAGGCCTGCATGAGTGAAGACAAGGATAAATTGTGGCAAATGTTGCAGAAGCTTGGTGTGAGCATTAATGATGATGATAAGGAGTTATCAGGCGTGGCTCTTGTGAAGTGTGTTATGCAAACATGGCTGCCAGCCAGCAGTGCTCTGTTTGAGATGATGATATTCCACCTCCCCTCGCCTCTGAAAGCACAAGGGTATCGTGTGGAGAACTTGTATGAGGGCCCCCTTGATGACATTTACGCTGAAGCTATTAGAAAGTGTGACCCAGAAGGTCCTCTTATGATGTATGTCTCCAAGATGATCCCAGCGTCTGACGTGGGCGGATTCTTTGCATTTGGTCGTGTCTTCTCAGGGAAGGTCGAAACTGGAATGAAGGTGCGGATCATGGGGCCTTCCTATGTCTCTGGTATGAAAAAGGATCTGTATGTGAAGCGTGTTGAGCGCTCTGTTATATGGATGGGAAGGGACCAAGATGATGTTAAATATATTTCTAGTGGTAACCTTGTCGGAATGGTCGGTTTGGATGAGTGTATCACAAAAAATGCAACCCTGACGAGCGAAGAGGAGGTTGATGCATGTCCAATCAGAGCAATGAAGTTCTCTGTGTCCCCTGTTTTATATGTTACAGTTGAGTGCAAGGCTTTACTAGATATTCCAAAACTCACTGAAGGTATGAAGCGCTTGGCAAAATCTGATCTTGTGGTTTTCTGTAGCGAAGTAGAGCAACATAGATACAGAGTTGCGGGAGCTGGAGAGCTACACCTTGAAATTTGCTTGAATGATCTGCGGGGATGCTTCTTGGATGGTGCTCAAGTTGAAGTTTCTGGTCCTATGGTATGTCACTACGAGACCATTCTTGACAAGTCTTGCAATGTGCAGAGCAAATCCCGAAATGGCCACAACAGTTTGACTATGGTAGCGTGCCCATTGGATGAAAAATTAGTCCAGGCTATTGATGATGGTCTCTTGGGGCCATGTACTGATCATAAGGTACGCTCAAAGGTCCTTGGCGAGTCAGGATGGGATGTGAGCCTCGCTGATAAGATTTTGTGCTTCGGACCTAACAACAGAGGCCCAAATATTGTTCTTGATATGTGCAAGGGAAAAACCGATCTCAGTTTAGTGAAGGAAACTCTGGTGGATTGCTTCCAGATGGCATCAGAAGAAGGTGCACTGATCGCTGAAAGAATGCGTGGCATTTGCTTTGAAATCCATGATGTTGTGCTGCACACTAGTGAAAAATTTCGCCATACAAAAAATCAGCTCATACCAATGATTAAGGAGGCCATTAATGTCTGTCAACTTAAAGCAAATCCCAGGCTTTTAGAGCCCGTATATATGGTAGAGATCCAGGCTCCTGAGAGTGCCTTGGAGATCATTTACGGCATTCTTAACCAGAAGATGTCGCACGTGTTCGAGTGCTTTCAAAGAGAAGGCACTCAGCTGTTCATCTTAAGGTCTTATCTAAATGTTGGTGAATCGTTTGGCTTCGCAGAAGAATTCAGGGCTGCAACCTCTGGCCAGGTCATTCCACAGTGTGTCTTGGATCACTGGGACACGTTGTCTTCAGATCCTTTGATGCGAAATTCGCTCTCTTGGGGGATGGTCTTGGACATCCGCAAGGCCAAGAAGCTCAGCCCTCTCCAGTCCTGATTGCAGATGAGCTCTAAATTTTTGCTCTTGTGAGATGTGGTGTCTTACCCCTTCTATGCTCTATAACTGGCCCCTCAAGAAAGAAGTGTCATTTTTTTCTGTGCTTCATTTTGTTGTTGAGTTACCAAAAAGGAGCGGAAAATTCTGCCGTTGTTTGCTTACTTAGTCTAGATTATTGCCGCCCACCATCTGATCGATGTAACAGCAAATACTTTGCTTACATGATGATATGTTCAGTCAAGATGTAGTCCATCTTCTGAGTTCTGATCTTGTGGACAACTGCGCGTTTCATGTGTACTGAATCTATGTACATCCACATTAGCAGCAGCCTGGAATCTATGTACTATTATTGTTCTTATTACAAACTCGGAACATATCTTCTGTGGTGAGTGTGTTGGGTTCAGTTCTACTGTTGAAACATACTTGTGCTGCTGCTTGATACATGAGCTACAGTACCTCACGGTTCATGCTCTGCAATAGAACCTGACGGTTTCCTTTCATACTGGCTAGCAGTTGCAAGCCAGGTGTGAAACATCTAGTGGCACCTGCTTTCCTACATGTTATCCAAGCAAACAATTCAAGTAAATGTCCTGGTTCCAACCGCATAACTTGGTTGTCAACCCACAGGGCAAAAACAGGACTCAGGTGTTTTGGTGCTCTGCAGAAGTAGAGTGCTCATTCTTGTCTGCTTCCATTCCAATGAATAATGCATGTGTATTTCAGATTTAACTTTGCCCATCAATTTGAAGGCAGTACAAATGTTCATGACAGCCAAGGAAGAAAAACACGTTGCCCCAGCTGTGTTACACACTGGTTTTAATGGCTAATCTGCAAAAACATATAAATTGTGAAACATGGATCCGTTAAAATCAAGGATAGTGAGAAGAATCAAGGCTGAAATCTATGAACATAGTGGAAGTTAATAAATATGTCTACCCACTAAATTGTGCAGGGTCTCAATTACAATGCATAGATGTTCCTAGAAAAACACAGCCACGGAAGAAAAGACAAGGATATTGAACAAAATAAAATGACAACCTTGCCACTTAAAGAAGCCACATAATCTCCTTTTTCGTGTTTATTTCATATTTCAACTTATTATTTCTGTTCTATGAAAAGATTTGCAAGTGCCTTCATATTTCAAATTATTTTATTTCTATGACCGTGAATTATTACACTTTTATTTTTATTTAACGGATCAACGCTATCTTTGTTGCAACATTTTAACAGCTAATTTCTCATTATCTCAATCAATCCATTCAATGCTACTTCAAGATTGACTAAAATTCAATAATCAGATCACACTTTTTGTTGGTTTAATGCCAAATCTTAATCCTACACCATATGATCCAAAGCTGAGACGCATACGAACACATTCCTAAATTCATTAGTGTGTATACATGTGGAGACTTCGAGGATGCACAAGGTCAAAATATATAAAAAATGAATAAGGAAAGGCCCGTGGAGGTTACCAATGCCATTGGTAACACCAAGACTACGAGTAAGGTTCCCCTCCTAAAAAGATGAGTAAGTTTACCAAACGGAGACACCCCCATGAAGGGAAGACATTCACGAAAAGATATGCAAGCTCTTGCGTATTCGGGAAAAAGATACATAAATCAAAATTAGGGCTAACATTGATGCATACAGGTTGGAAATTACTCCCTCTGTCCCACAATATAAGATCGTTTTTCAAGCTAACATAGCTTGTAAAACGGGCTTATACTGTGGGACAGAGGGAGTACCTTGCAAGGGAGGGAGGAGGAAACCAGATGTTGCGTAGCTGATTTGAAGCTGGGGTGGTGACCATCTTCACGACAATCACGTGAAAAGGTCATAGTTCCTCTTCTCCCACCAGCACGGTTACCACCAGCCATCTTATGAACAATGCCAGCAAAGGTCGCCTTCCCCTCTTTGTGACTGCAAAAATCCCTAGAGAAACAGAATTGCTTCGGCTGGAGTTGACCTGATCTCCCATTTGGAAAGCAATCAGCCACAGTAAAAATCCTAGACTGGAACAGATCTCGGCGAATCCAGACAATAGCCCGATCAGAACTATGAACCTAGTCTTATGCAGCAACAATGCTGGCCAAAAATCTCAACAACTTCATCCTCAAAGGGAGTGATGCTCTTGTTTTGTGCATGTGGCAGTACGAGTTAGTTAGGTCTAAATCTACCGAGATTTTTTTTTAAAGGAATTACAGTTTGTGATGGTGAAACTGGGGTTGTGACAAGGAACCAATCCTTTTCCTTAGATATCAATTCCTTAGAATAATACACAATGTAACGAAAATAGAAAAAAGAAACAAAGATAAAGGACAAAATGGCACAGCAGGATGCGCCTTCTAGCTAAAATGACCAAAGGTACATGAGAAATGAACTGAGTTCGGCAGTAACCAGTTAAGCCTAAAATAACAAAAGGTACAGAAAGTTGTTTTCTTCCCTTTTTTGCTTTTGTTTGGCATCAAAGGTTACTCCAGTAGCAGAAAAGTAGAGCAAAAACATATAATTACCCATCTACTTAAAGTAGTAATATCTTGATTACAAGTGAAAACATGGCATTTGGAGAGCACAAATGCAAACATAATCTTAGCTCCTGTAACACCGAATTGGTATAACAAGTCATGATGAAACATCCAAATTTCATTTGCAGTTATAATCCATAGCATAGTCATCGAAGCAACGACACATCTGACCATTCTTCAGAAGTTCCACATAACTGATATACTAGTAGATAACAGAAAATAGAAACGTCCAAATTTCCGCATAATACACTTCCAACATAACTGCTTCCATCCAATATTGCCGATATGCCACTCCATGACAATATAAATAGATAACTTAGTTCTCTACAAACATTACTTGATCCATTACATCATTTGAAGTATGATAACACAACCCTCACTTCATTACACCCACAACTTTGTTTGTCATGTTACCACAGGATTACGGCCTATAGTCCAGCATGGACCAGAAGACCTTCACTTGAAGCTTGGCAGTACCACAAGAGAACTCCTTTTCTCTTCACCACGGTGTTGTGGTGTGAATTCAACTTTCTGTTTTCTAGTAGCAGCACCACCAAGACCACGGACTGCAAAGCCAAGTGTGAGCATACCATTCAGACGGAGGGTCATGACACGCCGACGGAGTGTGATATCTGTACGGTCTTCACAAGACACCACACCGTCTACCTTGCTATTATAAATCACAATCCTAGGTTCAATGCCATTTATGCCAGCCGTGATATTTCCACAGAAACGTCCCTCAAGTAACTTGATCTCGAACGTACCCTCGATAGCATTAAGAAGAGTAGCATACCTCACGTCCACAATACTAAACCAGCTCTCAAGAGTTTGATGTCGAACAGAAACCTTTTCGTTTCTAGGCAGAACTCGTCCATCAATCATAAGCAAACCCTTGCTGATTTGCTCGCCTAGAGGCTCTTCGCCAAGCTTGATTTTAAGATCAATCTCCAGATATATGAAATCAAGTAATACCAGACCTCGACCTGGGCCAGTTAAGATCAAATTTTCATCCTGTGAAAAGCAATAGCTCAAAAGATTAGATTATGATAATCCAAATATCAATAAAGCCTCCAACGGAATATGCAATAGAGTTACAAACTAAATAAAATCAAGAGGCACATAAGCAGTGGTTTTGAAGCAAAGGCGTACGTACCCTTGACTTGATAGGTTGGCAATTGTCCCTGGTGCGGTTAAAGAGGTACATGCACTTGTGGTCGATGCTGTCTCTAGCGATGATAGTGCCATACACATTGATTGGGAAGCCTTTATCCGAGGAGACTATCTTGACAGTAAGTATGTTTGCAGTGTCTTGGAGTTTCAAACCATTTACACACCTCTTGGTGTATCGCATTGGAGGGATAGGCGCTGCAATGGAAAAACAAAAGCATAAGCTAGTTGTGAGGGGCAAAAGAATTATGTAAAGCATAAAATGCACCGCAGCAGCACGACAAGGATACAATTCAGATTTCCTATTCATATTCATACTGCAAGAAATTCAGTTTTCAAATCATGTTTGCCTCTCGACACAGCAAACTATTCTTGTTTCACTTAAACAGTACAAATCAAATCACTCAACAACAATAGCATACATAGTTGATGCAAACAAGACGAGACAGATAAATAACAAGACGTGGAAAGAATGAAACATTTTCTGTTAAATTTTACAATTAATCAGGCTTTGAGTCAGCAAGCATAACAAGAAAGGATATGCAAAAAGAGAAGAGTTGCACTGGATGCAAATCTTTTTGGGTCTATAGACAGGAATCTATCTACTCTTATTACTCCCTCCGACATAGAACATTGTATAGAGGTTGTATAGATACCGCGTCGATTAATTTGGATCGGATGGAGTAGTATATTCATTTTAAACATTGAGCCAATAAATGAGCAGTAATCAACAACACATCATGTGCAATTGTTCTGAATTGTGAAATATGGGACTGAACATTGTGCAATTGTTGTAAACATAACTAGATATGCAAGGGAGATTCCACCAACGAGGCTAGCAATCGTGAAAACAACTTGAAAGAAACATACATAAATACATACACACACAATTGGAAATGTATGCCTTTGAAATAGAATCAGGTCGGGATCTAGGTTTTGATGGCGGACTTACACTCGGCGTTGATGTCGAAGACCGAGAAGTCGTTGAAGGAGTAGCGGGTGTAGACCTTGCGCTTCGTCTTGGGGTCGTACTCCAGGATGGACTCCATGACCCGCTTGTGATCTAGGCCTCGCCGCCGTCTCTCCTCCGCCTTCCGCGCCTTCTCCTCTTCCTGCCGCGCCTTCTCCTCTTCCTCCCGCCGGGTCATCTCCAACGCCCGAGCTCGCATGGCTAGATCCCTCGCCTCATCGTAGAAGAAAGGCTCCACGAAGCAGAAGTCATCCTCCTCGACGCAAGCCATGACGATCCCTGTCGCCGCCGCCGTCGCCGATGAAGCTAACCCTAAGTCGAGGCCTGCCCGACTCCACGCCCTCCTCCTTTATTTCCTATCGCTCTGCTAAATCCTTCAGGCTAGGCCAAGGCCCAACTGGCCTGCTTCTTTGGATGGGCCCATTTAGCAGAGGAAGATAGCCGCTGCGACAGCTGACAACCAATTTTGTAGGAATGTTCAAGAACCTAGAGCCAGGTTTTGGGAAGGCTACCAAGATAGGTATTTTTATATTCTGTTTGTACTGGTTTTGGTTACCGTTCTTTTTTATTTTTATTTTATTTTATTTAAAAATGTTATTTGTCGCTTTATTAATTCACAAATAAAATTAGCTAACATTTTAAAATTATAGGAAAAATTCAAAATTTGGAAAATTTATAAAATCCGTGAAAATAAATTCAGTTCATGAAATTTTTGAATTCAATACTAATGTACAAATTGGTACACATTTTAAATTTGCGAAAAAACTAAAATTAGTGAGCATTTTCTAGATTTGTGAAAATAATTCAAATTTTGAACATTATTCAATTCAAGGCTAATTTTAATCAACGAAGATTTTATTAATTCAAAACTACTTTCATTTTTCTTAATATTTTAAATTTTTACAAAACAATCATGACCATTTTTTTAATTGAGAACAATTTTCAAACTCGTAATTTGTTTCCATATTTGCAGAATATTTTAAAATTCAGGAACTTTTTCGGAATGATGAATATTTTCCAAAATTTTATGATTTTTTCAAAGTGCACAAACATTATTTAAATACATGATATTTTTTAAAAATTCATGATCATTTTTTTCAATTCATGAACATTCTTTCACTTTCAGCTCTGTGATGACCATTGATTTAGCCAAAGATATCTTTGTTGCGCTGTAGCTTCGGCTGCACTAGACTCTTTATTTATGCATGTGGCCTAGACTCGGCTGAACGTTGCCCTTTGGTTGTCGCAATAGCCTCGAAGTGTTATGGCTTGTTCTTAGTGGATTGAAGCTCTTTGTGCACAGTGGTGATGCTCCTAGCGCAGACTCTCATTGGTGAAGCTGGTAGAGGTTGAAGGCCCTCCTTTTCTCTATGGCTACTCATTCTTCTTTGGACGTGCTAGAGATTTTCCTCGGTGATCTGAGTGGTAGGCGTGTGTTATGAAGCTCTCTCGGCTAGGACTCATATACTTGATGCCCTTATAAAATTTGCTGGTGATGTCGTTGTTGGGTGTGATAACCTCGGTTGTGCATGCTCTTTGTTTGGGTGTGGACTAGGTTGCTCGTTGTCCTTAGGATGCATCAACCTTTTAGGCGGCATGGTTTGGTCGGAGCTCTTCATCTAGGATGGCGGAGCATCTCGAGCATCCCGCCACTAGTGAAGCCAAGGAAGTTGAAGTTCCGTTGCTTCTTCCTTTTTTGACGTGTGCCCTATTGTATTCTTGACACAACTTGTCTTTTTGGTCGTTGTACATGATGTATTCCAAACACTTTTAGCGAAATAAAACAAACCGATGGTGTTTTTCATAAAAAAAACTTGCATTCTTCTAAAATGTCATAACCAAAGCCATGCGGAAAGAGACTCGGATGTAGATAATGAAGAAATGATGTGGAATCCAGACAACACCCGATTAAGATTTTTCTTCTTCTTTACTTCGATGGATCTTGGAGGCTACAATAAGGATAGCCGAGTCCACAGGAGGCTGGTACACCAGTCCGCCCGATCATAGCATCCACAGTTGGGATAATCTTGAAGAAGTGTTCATCAAGAATTTCCCGGGAACCTACAAGCGGACAAGAATGTGTGGCATCTTGCCCTTTGTGTTCAAGAAGAGGGCAAATCATACTAAGACTGCATCCACCGTTTCTCCCTAAAGAAGAACCACCCAAAGAACATCACAAAGGGCGAGGTCATCACTGCCTTTCAAAAAGGTGTCCGGGACGAACCCCTGACTCACATGTTAGGGCGAGTATGTCCTAGGACCACTCGCCAACTCTTTGACCAAACCAACAAGTACACCATCGTCACTAACGCCGTCCACATTTAAAACAGACTAGTGGTTGGGGCCCGCCATTGCGGGCCTCCTGAGAGGAAGTTGGGGTGTTGCCAGGTGGAGACATGCCCCTTCCACTTTTTTTTGAAAAACATATGTACTTTATTCAACTGAAATAACAGATACATCGTTTGTGAGGAAAGGTACAATCTCAATCATAGGCTCCTCAAACCAATCAACGGTAGAAGAAAATCTAGCCAACCTAGCAAGCTCGTGCGCAACCTTATTGGCTTCCCTATTACAATGTTCAAACCTAGAGGTAGGAAAATCACATGCCAAAAAATAGCAATCATCAAAAATTGCCGCCGCTCCTGCTGACCGTCCGCCATTATTCATCGTTTCAATAACCTCCAAATTATCATAATTAATAATAAGGCGATTGCAACCTGCACATTGCGCTAGTGAAAGACCGAATCTGAGAGCCCAAGCTTCCGCTGTTAGAGCATCAACGCAATGATCAATTTTCCAAGTACCCCCTGCAATCAAATTCCCTTTGTCGTTCCTCAGGACAGCCCCAGCCGTACCTTTAAGTAGATCATGATCAAAACAAGCATCAACATTAAGTTTCACAAAACCCACCGGGGGACGAATCCGACCCCCTCTTTTCATAGAAGCCCTTGGACTGGAAGCAACAACATAATTAGCCGTAAGAGCTTGTATCCCCATTGAAATCTGTTTTGCATCTTGAATTCTCTCCTTGTGCACTATTTTTCGTCTTTCCCACCACAAATACCAAGCCGTAATGGCAATCATCTCCCGAATATTCTGGGACCCCATAATAGATAAATATTGGTCGTGCATGTGCAACAAAAACCGAGGACCGCCTCTCCAGCACGATAAACTTCACAAGCTTGAGCAATGATCTCATCTAAGCCAAGCATTCTCCAGACCTTGATGACCCACAAGTATAGGGGGTAAATCATAGTCCTTTCGATAAGTAAGAGTGTTGAACCCAACAAGGAGCAGAAGGAAATGATAAGCAGTTTTCAGTAAGGTTTTCTCTGCAAGCACTGAAATTGTAGGTGATAGATAGTTTTGTGATAAGATAAATGGTAACGAGTAACAAGTAAATAAAGTGCAGCAAGGTGGCCCAATCCTTTATGTAGCAAAGTATAAGCCTAGACAATTTCTAATAATGAGAAAGGAGCTCCCGAGGACACATGGGAATTACCGTCAAGCTAGTTTTCATCACGTTCATATGATTCGCGTTCGGTACTTTGATAATTTGATATGTGGGTGGATCGGTACTTGGGTACTGCCCTAACTTGGAAAAAGCATCCCACTTATGATTAACCCCTATTGCAAGCGTCCGCAACTACAAAAGAAGTATTATGGTAAATCTAACCACAACATTAAACATATGGATCCATATCAGCCCCTAACGAAGCAACGCATAAACTAGGGTTTAAACTTCTGTCACTCTAGCAACCCATAATCTACTTATTACTTCCCCATGCCCTCCTCTAGGCCCAAATAATGGTGAAGTGTCATGTAGTTGACGTTCACATAACACCACTAGAGGAAAAGACAACATACATCTCATCAAAATATCGAACGAATACCAAATTCACATGACTACTAATAGCAAGACTTCACCCATGTCCTCGTGAACAAACGTAACTACTCACAAAGCATATTCATGTTCATAATCGGAGGAGTAATAATATGCATAAAGGATCTGAACATATGATCTTCCACCAAGTAAACCAATTAGCATCAACTACAAGGAGTAATCAACACTACTAGCAACCCACAGGTACCAATTTGTGGTTTTGGTACAAGATTGGATACAAGAGATGAACTAGGGTTTTGAGAGGGCCCCCCGATGAGAGGATTGTTGGTGATGACGTTGGTGATGATTTGCCCCTCCCGGAGGGAAGTGTCCCCGGCAGAACAGCTCCGCCGGAGCCCTAGATTGATTCCGCCAAGGTTCCGCCTTGTGGCGGTGGAGTTTCGTCCCGTAAGCTTGCCCACGATTTTTTTCCAGGGTAAAAGCGATGATATAGCAGAAGATGGACGCCGGAGGCCCACCAGGGGGCCCAGGAGATAGGGGGCGCCCTATAGGGGGGGCGCCCCCCTGTCTCCTTGACAGGGTGTGGGCCTCCTGGTGTATTTCTTTCGCTTAGAAATTCTTATTAATTCCAAAAAGTTGTTTCGTGGAGTTTTAGGACTTTTGGAGCTGTGCAGAATAGGTTTCCAACGTTTGCTCCTTTTCGGCCCGAATTCCAAATTGTCGGCATTCCCCCTCTTCATGGTAAACCTGGTAAAATAAGAGAGAATAGCCATAAGTATTGAGATATAATGTGTAATAACAGCTCATAATGCAATAAATATTGATATAAAAGCATGATGCAAAATGGACGTATCAACTCCCCCAAGCTTAGACCTTGCTTGTCCTCAAGCAGAAGCCGAAATCAAAAATATGTCCACATGTTTAGAGATAGAGGTGTCAATAAAAATAAAATACGGACATGAGGGCATCATGATCATTCTTATAACAGCAACATATATAGATTTCATCATATGATTTCTTATGCTCAAGTAACAAGAAATTCACAATGTAAAGTATGGTTCAAAAACTTCATTGGGAACTAACAAACTATAATCTCAGTCATTGAAGCAATTGCAATTTATCATAACATCAGAAAGAGTCAACAATAGAGCTTTTCAGCAAGTTCACATACTCAAATATCATGTAGTCTTCTATAATTGCTAACACTCACGCAATACTTGTGGTTATGGAGTTTCAACCGGACACTGAGAAAGATAGGGGCTTATTGTGTTGCCTCCCAACGTATTCACCTTTAGGTGATGTCAACAATAATAGCCCATGCTAACTTACATCCAATTGGATATATATATCATGATCTTTCAAACACGAGGAGCTTGCCAAAGGATAAAATGAAAAAGGGAAAGGTGAGGATCACCTTGGCTCAAGCATAAAGTAAAAACATAAAGTAAAATATAGGCCCTTCGCAGAGGGAAGTAGAGTTTGTCATGCGCGTTTAGGGTTGATGCATAAAATCTTAATGCAAAAGAACGTCACTTTATATTGCCCCTTGTATGTGGACCTTTATTATGCAAATTGCCGCTTTTATTACTTCCACAACAAGATCGTACAAAGCTTATTTTCTCTGCACTAATAAGTCATACATATTTAGAGAGCAATTTTATTGCTTGCACCGATGACAACTTACTTGAAGGATCTTACTCAATCCATAGGTAGGTATGGTGGACTCTCATGGAAAAACTGGGTTTACGGGTATTTGGAAGCACAAATAGTATCTCTACTTGGTGCAAGGAATTTGGCTAGCATGAGGGGGAAAGGCAAGCTCATCATGTTTGGAAGGTCAATGACAATATACTTTAACTGAGATGTCGGAAAACATAAACCATTACGTTGTCTTCCTTGTCCAACGTCAACTCTTTTAGCATGTCATACTTAATGAGTGCTCGCAATTATAAAAGGTGTCCAAGATAATATATTTATATGTGAACCCCTATTTCCTTATCACTTCCTATTAATTTCAACAGTGACCAAGGCTAAGTTTATCAACTCTCAACAATTTTTATGCCTCATACTTTCTATGTGTGAAGTCATCACTATCCATAAGATCAATATGAACTCTTTTATTCTTTCTACTTTCTCAAGATCATAGCAACAAAGCAAAGCCCTTGACTTAACACTAATCTTTATTATAGATAGCTCACGGACTCGATTACAAAAAGAGATCACAATGCAAAACTCAAACTACTTGATATCAAAACTTCAATCTACTAGATCAAGATACTACTAAAAGGATCGAACTAAATAAAGCTGTAAAGATAAGAGTGTGATGGTGATACGATACCGGGGCACCTCCCCCAAGCTTGGCAGTTGCCAAGGGGAGTGCCCATACCCATGTGATTATGTCCTCGGAGGTGATGGAGGTGGTGGTGTTGTTGCATTTTTCTTCTCTAGCTTGCGTATGAGGCTAAAATTTTCCTCCCTCAGATCCTCATTCTCGAGCTCAAGTTTCATTATCTTTTTGCATAATGCCGCCTTGCTGTCCTTTTATGTCCTTGGGACATGGCATCTTTTCAATAGCATCAACTTTGGCTTTATCAACTTCAATACCTCTCTCGGAGATTTTGTGCCCCAAGACAATGCCTTCATTAACCATAAAGTGACACTTTTCCCAATTCAAGACAAGATTAGTGTCTTCGCATCTCTGCAAAACTCGATCAAGGTTGCTCAAACAATCATCAAAAGAGGATCCATAGACGGAGAAGTCATCCATGAATACCTCACAAATCTTTTCACCAAAAATCAGAGAATATAGCCACCATGCATCTTTGAAAGGTAGCAGGTGCATTACATAAACCAAAAGGCATACGTCTATAAGCAAAAGTACCAAAAGGTCAAGTAAAAGTAGTTTTAGATTGATTCTTCGCTGACACAGGTATCTGAGAGAAACCAAAATAACCATCTAGAAAGCAAAAATTTGTGTGTTTGGATAGTCTTTCTAGCATTTGATCAATAAAAGGTAAAGGGTAATGATCTTTCTTAATAGCTTTATTTAACTTACGGAATTCAATTACCATCCTATAACCTGTAATAATTCTTTGCGGGATCAATTCATCTTTATCATTAGGGACAACGGTAATACCTCCCTTTTTAGGGACACAATGGACAGGGCTTACCCATTCGCTATCAGCAACGGGATAAATAATACCTGCCTCAAGGAGCTTTAGTATCTCCTTTCTTACCACTTCCTTCATCTTGGGATTTAATCGTCTTTGAGGATCTCTAACTGGTTTGGCATTGTCCTCCAATGTAATTTTGTGTTGGCATAACGTGGGACTAACGCCCTTAAGATCATCCAGAGTATATCCAATAGCAGCTCGGTGCTTCTTAAGAGTTTTCAATAATCTTTCTTCTTCTTTCTCTGAAAGGTTAGCACTAATAATAACAGGATATATTTCTTTTCCATCAAGATAAGCATACTTAAGATTATCATGTAATGGTTTGATTTCAAACACGGGATCACCCTTGGGTGGAGGGGGATCCCCAAGAATTTCAACGGGAAGGTTATGTTTCAAAGACGTGTTCTGTTTAAGGAACACTTCATCTATTTCCTCCCTTTCCTTCATAAACATATCGTTTTCATGGTCTAGCAAATATTGTTCTAACGGATCAGTTGGAGGAACATCAATGGAAGCAAGACCAATAATCTCATCCTTACTGGGTGGTTCCCTATCATGAGGTTGTCTACTAAACTTAGCAAAATTAAACTCATGAGACATACCATCTATGCCAACGGTGACAGTATTCTTTTCACAATTAATCTTAGCACTAGCCATATTCAAGAAGGGTCTACCAAAAATAATGGGACAAAAATCATCTTGTGGGGAACCAAGAACAAGAAAATCAGCAGGGTATTTAACCTTCCCACACAAAACTTCAACATCTCTAACAATCCCAAAGGGATTAATGGTATCCCTATTAGTAAGCTTGATAGTAACATCAATGTCTTCTAATTCAATGGGTGCAATGTCATGCATAATTTCTTGATATAAAGAATAAGGTATTGCACTAGCACTAGCACCCATATCACATAAGCCGTGATAACAATGATCTCCTATTTTAACAGAAATAACAGGCATGCCTACGACAGTTCTACGTGTCTTAGTATCAGGTCTAGCAATATTGGCAGTCTCACCAGAGAAAGAAATAACATGCCCACTAAATCCTCATCCAAGAGATCTTTAACCATAGCAATACTAGGTACAACATTAATTTGCTCAGGAGGTGTATAAGTCCTAGTATTACTCTTAAGAACAACAGTCGAAGCTTTAGCATGATCCTTTATCCTAACAGGAAAAGGAGGTTTTTCAACATAAGCAGTAGGAACAATAGGATCACTATAGGTAATAATTTTTTCTTCGACTGTAATAGGTGCAACTACTTTCACTTAAACAGGAGGATTATATTTAAACCACTTCTCTTTAGGGAGATCAACGTGAGTAGCAAAAGATTCACAGAAAGTAGCTACTATCTCACAGTCAAGTCCATACTTAGCGCTAAATCCACGAAAAGCATCGGTATCCATAAAAGATTTAACACAATCGAACTTAGGTGTCATACGGCTCCTTACCATCATCGAACCCCAATCTTGAGTTTCGTTTAATTCTTTCCAATAAGTCCCATTTGAAATCAATAGTCTTCAGCATATAAGAACCAGCACAGGAAGTATCCAGCAGGTTGCGATTATCAATGAAAGGATCGAGATGGACCAGAGGGGGGGGGGGTGAATCGGTACAATTACAAATTTTTAATTATTACTTAGCAATTTTAGGCAATAGTGCGGAATATGAAGTTGAGCCTAACAATTGCAAGTGAGCACAAGGTACTAAGCAAGTAACACAAACACTTAAGTAGGCAAGCACAATATGATATACGTAAGTGTAAAGAGACAAGTAACCACAAGTAGAGAGTAAGGGTTAGTAATAACCGCAACTCCGGGAGACGAGGATGTATGCCGATGTTCACTTCCTTGGAGGGAAGCTAGTCACCGTTAAAGAGGTGGCTGTTACCATGAAGGCACACCAACGCCACGAAGGCTCACCCTATTCTCCCTTTGAGACAACACCACAGAGGTGTTTCTCAACCACTAGTGGTAGACCTTGGGGTGGTCTCCAAACCCTCACAAACTTTTCGTGGGAAATCACAAAGTTCGATTCCTCTCCGAATGACTCCTATCGCCTAGGAGCCTCCAACCTCCAAGAGTAACAAGAACGATGGGGGAAAGCTCAAAACTTGCTCAAGTCACGAATTCCTTTGGTGCAAAGAAGGGATGAAGTGGATCTATCACTTGATTGGAGAACTTCTCTCAAATGCTCCTAGAACACTTGTGAATCTAGGATTTTGGTGTGGTTGAATGAGAGAGAGAGAGTGAGAGTGTTCTTGATAGGTTCAAGGTGAATGGTCAACCCTATCCCGTGGAGAGGAAGGGTATATATATAGGTGGTGGGAAAAAGTGACCGTTTTCGGTACAGGATGGGCCGGACGCCCGGAGAACGTCGGACGACCGGAGACACAAATAGGTCCGGACGTCCGGAGAACGTCGGACGACCGGAGGCACAAATAGGTCCAGACGTCCGACAGTCATCGGACGACCGACCGCTATGAAAACGTGACCCACAACCCAGTGTACAGGATACGGACATCCGAGCAGGGGCCGGACATCCGGAGTGTCCGGACGACCGTAAGAATACTTCTGTTGTGAACATGCATCCGGAGCACGGACGACCGGATGGTCCGGACGTCCGTAAGAAAGTTTCTGATGTGAACATGTCAGACGTCCGGAGAGTTCCGGACATCCGTAGAAGTGCTTCTGTTGGAGCAGCGGACGTCCGGAAGTGGCCGGACGTCCAAGGCACGATATAGGAATAGTAGCTTTTGAGCAAGTTTTTCACTAGATCCATCGATCCCCTCTTAATAGTGCGGGATCCCTATACTCAAGATCAAACCATAAATGAAGTCGACATCTTGTATCTCCATTCTTGAGTTATATGCCTTTTGTCCCTAGTCATGATCCATGCACACGGTCTTTGAAACATAATCCTGAGATATACTTGATAAACATGATTAGTCCCGAAGATATGTGTTATCATCAACATCAAAATATGATTAAGGGCATGATTGCACTTTCAATCTCCCCATTTTTGGTAGTTGATGACAACACATATGCATACTCATAATAGTAATCGAAGGTATTTGTTATGGAGCTCAATAATCATAATAGAAATGAGTACTGCGAGCTCCCCTCAAAGTGATATCATAGATACTACTAAACAAAATGATGCGGAGGCTCCCCTCAAAATGATGCCCCAATATAACCAAATCTCTTACACACGATAATCAAGAGTTAAACTTCATATAGATTCATCACATGTAGATTCACCAAATCTCAGATTCAACAAACTCATAACATAGGTTCAGTACAAACGAAAACATAACCATAACATAGGTTTGATTACATAATGAGCTAGACAAACATAATATTTGATTGCATATAGAGCCTACTAGCCTACTCCCCCTTTGGCATCAAGTATCCAAAAGATAGAGAACTAGGGGAAAACATAGTAGCATTAGAGATCATCCTCATCATCATCATGAACACCACCGCCACCAGCCTCGTCAAGAAATCAGCCCACTCGGGACCGGAGGGAAAACCAAAGTCGACGGGGATCTGCAGGAAGGCGCTCATCGTCACTCACATCATACACTCCTGAGTCTCTCGGGCAGAGCCTTGAGCGTTCTTGGAAGTGACCATGCGAGTGACCACATCGTGGTGTTGGGAGAAATGGTAGGTGAACATCTTCATCATGGCTGAGTGAGCCTTCCCAAGAAAACGAGCAATGCGCCCAAAGGGGGCAGCACTAGATGGAAGATGGGTAGCATGAGAAGGAACACTAGCGGCGGTGCGACTAGCGATGGCGGGAGGAGGAGGAACATGATCAGCCGCCATGTGGTGAGGAATGACCCAACGCTCATGTACATGAGTGCGGGAAATAGGAAAGGAGCTACACTTTTGATAAAAGCCTGAATAAAAGGTGCATGAGGAAAAGCCCTCTTGTCTTTGGAAACTAGCAAGGCGGATCTCATGCCATAGAAAGTGTGGAATATTGATCTTCCCTTTAGGAGATGTGAAGAGGCGATGCATGAGATCAATGCAAGAGCTGCCAGAGGAGCCCTTGTCACCCATCTTGGGATAGATGGTGCGGATGATACACCGATAAATGATGTTGAATGGAAAGCGCCAAATGGAAACTTGGTTTAGACCCTTTTGCTTTTCAAGTGGCGGACAAAGTTGATATAGGTCTAAGGAGATCCGCCTGACCGCAATGCCCTTGGGCTTATGATTGGGGTCATCCTTGTGGATTTTGAACCCGGTGTCGGGAAATCCAAGGGCAGTGACAAACTGAGCATAAGATCTTTGTGAGTGCGATGTCGGAGGTCATCCATGTGTGATGTAATCAGGAGCAAAGTAACATGTGGCATAAAATTGGTGGATGGCAGCGTGGTTAAAATCATGTTGAAAGGCGAATGGAGCAGCTAGATTTGACGACTCAATGAGCTCAATGGCTCCCGGATATTTCTCCGGATGAGTGCGAATGTGCTCAAGATCAATGCAAAGATGAAGTGACAAGCCTTTAGGGAGGACAATCGTGGTAAAGATGTCGGCTTGGACATTTGTGAGAAATCGACTATCCTGAGAATCCCTAACAGCAGTAAATTGATCTACATCATGACGCAATTTAAGATAGGAAGTTTTGGGCACCTCGTTGAAGCGCTTAACATGACGGCCGAGTGACAGTGGAGGCTCAATTGAGATGAGGCGAGCATCACCTTGGGGTTGCACGGGAGGAGGAGGAGGGTGAAAGGTTGGACGACGAGTGCCCGGTTTGGGTGCAGCGACGCGAACACCAATCATCGGGGACGGATCCACCTCCTCAAGCTCATCCTCAAAGTCTGACCCCTCCGAGGAGGAATCACTGGACGAGCTGGGAGGACGAGCGGCACGCTTCCGAGGGCGATCTTCCTCCTGGGAGTCGTCGGAGCCACCACGACGAGACGGACGAGCCGGCCCTCCGGCGACTTGCTTGCGAGCAGAGAGCTTGGACCGAGGCATCATGTCCTTGAAAGGGAGAACACAGACAAGGCGAGCAGCGAGCTGGAGCAGGTGGCCGACGGGCTGGAGCAGCAATGGAGAGAAGCCCCGGCGAGGGGCACGGCGGCGAGCGGCTGTGGTGAGTGGCTGCACAGCAGAGGCGGCGGCGGCGGTGGGGAAAAATGGATCGAGGATGTGGTCAGTTGAGAAACCCTACCGCACAGTATATATAGTGGTCAGTAAAAATGTCCGGACGTCCAGAACCTACGGACGACCGGAGTTGAATATGCGTCCGGACGTCCGGATCCTACGGACGACCGGAGTCGGGACCAACAGAAAGTAGTCGATGGCAGAGACGATTCTACGAACGTCCAAGCGGCAGACGGACCGGCGATGTGTAACAGAAAGTTTATTTCGGACGTCCGGAGTCTTACGGACGTCCGTCGTTTCAGCGTCTAGGCCAAGTAAGGGAACCAGAGTGGATTTTACGGACGTCCGGAGAGGCCGGACGACCGGTCGATGGTAATCAGAGAAGATTTTACGGACGTCCGGAACCTACGGACGTCCGATGACAGAAGTTGACAGGAGGCAAGATGCAAGTGCTGATCATGATGAGGAGAAGGCAATTTTTGTCCACAGTAAAAATTTATTTATGTATTAACTAATACCCTACCTCACCCAATCATAGCCATATACTACAAGTGGTGGCTAATGCCACAATGTCTGAGTAGTCATGACATGACACGGAAAGATTTTACCTTTGAGTGCAAAGTCACTACTCCATCATGTTAAAGCACCATAGGTCTAGACCCATGGTTACTTTGAGAGTGTTGGTTCTTTTTATGCATTGAGTAGGGTGAGAACATTCATGAATTGAATGTCTCCCCCTAAATATATGCCTACATCATGACAAGACATTAGATTCATGCATGAATGGGTACTAGATTTCACATAATGTTGTCAAGCTCCAAGATACCAAGTTCACGCCTAAGTCGACAGAACCTTGCTTCATCTAAAGGTTTGGTGAAGATATCTGCTAGTTGAAAATCTGTGCCAATGTGATCAATGTGAATATCACCCTTCTCAACATGATCTCTCAGAAAATGTTACCTAATATCAATGTGTTTGGTGCGGAGATGATCTTTGGGATTCTCAGCAATATTGATGGCACTTTCATTATCACACAGAAGAGGCACATTTCTATAGGTGATACCGTAATCCTTTCAAAGTTTGCCTCATCCATAACAACTGAGTTGCACAACTAGCGGCAGCAATGTATTCAGCTTCAGCAGTAGAGAGGGCAATACAATTCTGTTTCTTTGAAGACCAACTTACCAAGGAGCGTCCAAGAAACTGACATGCACCGGATGTGGACTTACGATCCACTTTGTCTCCAGCCCAATCCGCATCCGTGTACCCAATGAGATCAAACTTAGCATCCTTGGGGTACCATAGACCCAACTTTGAGGTGTGAACAAGGTATCTAAGAATATGCTTAACCGCCTTATGATGACTTTCCTTAGGGGAAGCTTGAAATCTAGCACACATGCATACACTAAACATAATGTCTGGTCTAGATACACAAAGATAAAGCAACGAACCAATCATAGAGCGGTATTTAGATGGGTCGAAAGGAATACCGTTGGTGTCTTTCGTGAGTGTTATTTTGGTTGGCATTGGTGTCTTGCACGGGCGAGCATCAGACATACCAAACTTCTCTAGAATATCTTTGAGGTATTTTGCTTGAGACAAGAAAATTCCTTCTTGAAATTGTTGAATTTTAAATCCGAGGAAGAACTTCAAATCCGCATTAGTGACATTTCAAAATTCTTGGTCATTGAATCCGCAAACTTCTTGCACAAATGAATGTTAGGAGAACCAAAAATGATATCATCTACATAGATTTGGCATAAGATCAAATCACCCTTATCCCTCTTAGTAAAAAGAGTGGGATCGATCACCCCTCTCACAAAACCATCATCGAGTAGAAACTTCTTTAAATGATCATACCAAGCACGAGGTGCTTGTTTGAGGCCATACAAAGCCTTATGAAGTTTGTACACATAGTCTTTGTGATCGGAATCAACGAACCTGTGGTTGTGACACATATACTTCTTCTTGTAGAGGACCGTTAAGGAAAGCACTTTTCACATCCATTTGATGTAATGTAAAACCATTGAAAGCGGCATAAGCAAGTAAGATGCGAATGGATTCAAGGCAGGCAACAGGGCAAAGGTCTCACCAAAGTCCAAACCTTCAACTTGTGAGTACCCTTGCGCCACTCACCTTGCCTTGTTGCGGATGATTACACCATTCTCATCTTATTTGTTCTTGAAAATCCATTTTGTTCCAATGACGTTGTGCTCGGTAGGTGGCCTCTTGACTAATGACCACACTTGGTTGCGTTCAAAACTGTTCAACTCTTCTTGCATAGCAACGAGCCAATCGTTATCCATCAATGCATCTTGTACCTTGAGGGGCTCAACACTAGACACAAGCGAAGTGAGCACAAAAGTTTGTCAAATGTTTACGAGTGACTCTACCTTCCGATATGCCGTGAGAATTTTGTCAACATCAACACGGCCGCCACTCGAGGCATGATGGAGGTAAGGGTTTCATGAGGTTCAACTTCATGTCCATCATCCACGTCCTCAACATATGGATCATTAATGTGTGGAGGAAGATCTTCTTGTTCATATTGCATTTGTTGAGGTTCATCATCAATGATTGGACTTTCTTGTTCTTGCACTTGATGAGGATCTAGTTCTTGAAGATTTTCATGAAGAGGAACTTGATCATCTTCTTCTATTCGGGCTAAGGGCATTGGTTGAACAGTAGGAGCTTGTGGTGGTATGGGTGTTGAATTAGTTTGATGTTGTGTGAGACTTCCATCTTCTTCTTCATCATCGTGAGGTTCTTGTTCCATAGGAAGAAGTGCACCAACACCCATGGTCAAAATGTCTTGAGAAGAATCTTCTTCATCTGCATCACTTAGATCAACTTGCTCCCCATGGGAGCCATTAAATTCATCAAACACCACGTCACAAGTTTCTACAACACATCCATTGGATTTGTTGTAGACTCTATAAGCGTGAGAGTTTGATCCATAGCCAACAAATATACCCTCAATTGTTTTGGATTGAAATTTTCCTAACCGTTCTCTTTTGTTGAGTATGAAACATTTGCACCCAAATACACGAAAGTACTTGACATTTGGCTTGTTCCCGGTTAGCAGCTCATATGGAGTCTTTTCCAATATAGTGCGGAGGAAGAGCCGGTTTGATGCATGGCATGCGGTATTGATAGCTTCGGCCCAAAAACTATCTGGTGACTTGTATTCATCCAACATGGACCTTGCCATCTCTACAAGTGTACGATTCTTCCTTTCGGCTACACCATTTTGCTGAGGAGTGTATGGAGCTGAATATTGATGCTCAATCCCTTCGTCACTAAGGAATTCTTCCAAGGTATAATTCTTGAACTCAGAGCCATTGTCACTTCTTATTGCCAGGATTTCTTTGTCAAACTTGCGTTGGGCTTGCTTGGCAAAATCAATGAAGGTGATCTTGGTTTTGTCCTTGGACTTGAGGAAGAACACCCAGGCATATCTTGAGTAATCATCAACAATGACAAGCCCATATTTTTTTCCACCAAGACTATCCCATGAAGGAGGCCCAAAAAGATCCACATGAAGGAGCTCGAGGGGCCTTGAAGTAGATACTATGTTCTTGGGTGGGTGCTTTGATTGATGTTGCTTCCCGGCTATGCATGCACTACACACACAATCTTTCTCAAAAGAGACATTTGTTAGTCCAAGGATGTGATTACCCTTTAAGAGATCTTGAAGATTCCTCATGCCGACATAGGCTAGCCGGCGATGCCATAGCCACCCCTTGTCGGCCTTGGCCATTAGACAAGTTGCATGGAATGTGCTCTCTTTCGAGAAATCAACCGTGTAAAGGTTGCCATCCAACTCTCCAAAAAGGCCACTTCGAGAGTATCTCTCTTAAAGACTTTCACATCCGTTAGTCCAAATAGTGTATCATAACCAATGTAAGCCAATTGGCGGACGAGAAAGCAAATGATATTTAAGGGATTGGACAAGCATGACATTTGCAAGAGACATGTCATTTGTGATAGCCACCTTTCCCAACCCAAGTACCTGTCCTTTTGATCCTCCACCAAACATAATGCTCATAAATGGTTGAATAGCTTCCATGAAATCGTAGAGCACTTTGCTATCTCCGGTCATATGATTTGTACATCCACTATCAATCAACCATTTTACTCCACTGGAGAAAGCAACCTACACACAATTTTTACTTGGTTAGAGGCACCCATTTTACAATGGGACCTCTCAAGTTAGTCACAAGGGTCTTAGGGACCCAAATAGCATAAAATCGAAATGCATTTCGGGGACCAACAAACTTTTCATAAACTTCTCCATCCTTAGTCTTACGCAGTACATAGGATGGAGGCATGAACTCTTTTCGCTTGTTGAGAGTGGGCAAGCCCCTTGTGGACTTCCCACTAACAACCTTACCTTTCTCCTTGTGTCCTTCTCGTACAAAGGTTTCTTGTAAAGGGTGGTGCACTTTTGGGAGGGCGTCTTCTTCTTGCTTGTGCTTGGGTCAAACCCGAGTCCCTCTTTGGCGAACACTTCGTTGTGTTGGCTCAACACCTCATTAAGGTTCTTTTGCCCTTGAGCACATGTCATGAGCCCTTTCTCGATTTGAGCTTTGAGAAAAGCGATTCTCCTCAAGAATGGATGCTAGATCACTACTAGAGTTAGTAGAACAAGCATCAACATTGATAATAGGAGACGAGTAAGCCTTAGCTAGAGTTTCAAGATAAGTAAGTTTGAGTGTCTCAAAACTCTTTGTAAGAAGGGTGAGCTCTTCTTCCTTAGTCTTGAGAGACACGGATAGAAGCTCACAATCCTTAGTGAGAGAAGCATGAGACTTCGCAAGCTTACTTTTATCATTCATCAACTCTTCACAAGAGCCAATAGCCTTTTTCAAGGAGGCAAGATCTTTAGTATGAACATCAATATTTGCACCAATTTTTAAGCATAGTTCATCATTTCGTGCTTCCTCATATTTGACTTTCCGCTCAAGGATTTCATTTCCTTTTCCTCGGTGACGAGGGTTTCGAGTTCCTTAATGGTGATGGTGTGCTTACTCACCATCTCCATAAGCATACGAAACATAGTGAGCTTCTCATCCTTTGAGGGAGCACATGAACTTATTAAGTTTAGCAAGCATAGGATCAGTTAGATCATCATCCTCATAACTATCCTCCGCATCAAGATACTCATCACTAGGAGTAGAAGGAGTGAAAAGAGGAGAATTTGATCGTGGAGTTACCTTGACCTTGTCAGAAGAGCTTTGGTCCTCTTCTTCTTCAACCATGGCCTTGGCCATTAGGCATTTGTGAGCGTTGCCCTTGTAATCTTTCATGTAGTTGTAGGTGACCATGTCACCACTCTTGTTTACCAACCTCAAGGTGTTTTGAGAGTCTTGAGCAACTCCGGCAACACCACTAACATCATCCGGATCAGATTCTTCTTGAGCAACCATTGCCTTTCCATCTCTCTTCTTGAGCTTGGAGTTCAAAGGATTTGGCAACTTCTTCTTGGGAAAGGTCTTGGGAAACCTTGGTTTATCTTCTCTCTTCTCATAAGGGCACTCGTTGGAGAAGTGATTGGTTTCTTCACAGTTGTAGCATTTTCTTACTTTCTTCTTTTGAAATCTTCCCTTGAATTTACCCGCCCTAAACTTGTTGACAAAAAGAGCCATGTCTTCATATGAAGGGCCCTCGTCGGATTCAATCTCGTCACCATCTTCGTCATCCTCTTCTTCTTCTTCACTTTGTTCATCTTCACATACATGCTTGGCCTTCAATGCAAGATTGATCTTTGATGATGGGGATCCATGCATGGCAAGATGTTTTGTGGCATTAGTCTTTGACTCTTCAAATAGTTGAAAGGTGGATACGATGTCATCTGTAGTCATTTCCTTGAAGGTATGGTGTTGTCTTATGTCCCACACCATTTGATGGTGAAATGGAGCAAGAGCATGAAGTAACTTATCCACAAGGAACCTCTTAGTCATGTTGAATCCATCTTGTGTCTTGTCACACTCACATGACTCAATATCGGCGGTGAGAGTCATGAGGCGCTCATGGAGTTGATTGGGGTTTCACCTTTCTCCATACAAAAGTTTTGCAATTGCCCCTTGGCAATTTCATATTGAGCACTCCAGAGGGTAGAAGTGCCAGTCTTGGATCGTACAACAGTTTCCCATAGTTCCTTGGCACTTGTGATGTGTATGAACGGTCTCCTTTGCTTTTCATCCAAACCTCTCCTTATCCACATGATTGCAGTGTCATTGAGGTTCTTGTCATATATTTCTCTTGGTGTGGGGTTCTTTGGATCAACCACATGATAGCCATACTCCAAGATCTCCGAGATCTCATCGTTTCCATGTCGAAGATGATCCTGCATAGCAACTCTCCACAAAGGAAAATCGGAAGTGGCACTAAGCAAAGGAGGACTGCCTTGAGGATTATATCTTGGTTTCTCAACTTGAGGTCTTGCATAAAGCCAAGGAACACTTGCGTGTTCATTGCTAGGAGGTTGTTGACCAAGTGATGGAGTAGGCACAGTTGGCCTTGAAGCAGCACCACCGAGAGTGGTGCAAGCACCGTGGACAACGTGGCTAATCTCATTTGGACCAAGGCCTCAAGAGAAACATCATGCTCCTCTTTTTGCTTAGCAAGGGCCCGTTCTAGATCCTCCGACGTAAAGGACTTGACTTCATAAGAAGCCCCGCCTTTATCCTTAGGATCTACAACCAGGAAGTCCCATCCGGGTTCATCTCGCTCTAGGCGGTTAAGCCACAAGAATAGAAACGAGGCTCGATACCAATTGAAAGGATCGAGATGGACCTAGAGGGGGGTGAATAGGTACAATTACAAATTTTTAATTATTACTTAGCAATTTTAGGCAATAGTGCGGAATATGAAGTTGAGCCTAACAATTGAAAGTGAGCACAAGGTACTAAGCAAGTAACACAAACACTTAAGTAGGCAAGCACAATATGATATACGTAAGTGTAAAGAGACAAGTAACCACAAGTAGAGAGTAAGGGTTAGTAATAACCGCAACTCCGGGAGACGAGGATGTATGCCGATGTTCACTTCCTTGGAGGGAAGCTAGTCACCGTTAGAGAGGTGGATGTTACCACGAAGGCACTCAAAAGCATCGAAGGATGACCCTTTTCTCCCTTTGATACAACACCACGGAGGCGTTTCTCAACCACTAGTGGTAGACCTTGGGTGGTCTCCAAACCCTCACAAACTTTTCATGGGAAATCACAAAGTTCGATTCCTCTCCGAATGACTCCTACCGCCTAGGAGCCTCCAACCTCCAAGAGTAACAAGAACGATGGGGGAAAGCTCAAAACTTGCTCAAGTCACGAATTCCTTTGGTGCAAAGAAGGGGATGAAGTGGATCTATCACTTGATTGGAGAACTCCTCTCAAATGCTCCTAGAACACTTGTGAATCTAGGATTTTGGTGTGGTTGAATGAGAGAGAGAGTGAGGAGTGTTCTTAATAGGTTCAAGGTGAATGGTCAACCCTATCCCGTGGAGAGGAAGGGTATATATATAGGTGGTGGGAAAAAGTGACCGTTTTCGGTACAGGATGGGCCGGACGTCCGGAGAACGTCGGACGACCGGAGACACAAATAGGTCCGGACGTCCGGAGAACGTCGGACGACCGGAGGCACAAATAGGTCCGGACATCCGACAGTCATCGGACGACCGGCCGCTGTGAAAACGTGACCCACAACCCAGTGTACAGGATACGGACATCCGATCAGGGGCCGGACATCCGGAGTGTCCGGACGACCGTAAGAATACTTCTGTTGTGAACATGCATCCGAACGCAGACGACCGGATGGTCCGGACGTCCGTAAGAAAGTTTCGATGTGAGCGTGTCGGACGTCCGGAGAGTTCGGACATCCGTAGAAGTGCTTCTGTTGTGGAACGCCGGACGTCCGTAAGTGGCGGACGTCCAAGGCACTATAGGAATAGTAGCTTTTGAGCAAGTTTTTCACTAGATCCATCGATCCCCTCTTAATAGTGCGGGATCCCTATACTCAAGATCAAACCATAAATGAAGTCGACATCTTGTATCTCCATTCTTGAGTTATATGCTTTTTGTCCCTAGTCATGATCCATGCACACGGTCTTTGAAACATAATCCTGAGATATACTTGATAAACATGATTAGTCCCGAAGATATGTGTTATCATCAACATCAAAATATGATTAAGGGCATGATTGCACTTTCAATCAAGAGAAAGCCGAGCATAGAAGTTCTGAATAATCATTTCCCGAGAGAGCTCATGATTGGGGCATGAATATAACATTGACTTAAGCCTCCCCCAAGCTTGAGCGATGCTTTCTCCTTCGCGAGGCAAGAAATTATATATGTAATTACAATCACGATGAACAAGATGCATATGATATAACTTCTGGTGAAATTCCAACTTCAATCGCTTATAATTCCAAGATCTCGTTGTTGGGTTCTACGGTAGGGTACATCGACTGCAAATTAAAAATTCCTACGCGCAGAACATCCAGGAACATGCTACGGGAGATGGATCACAGTTCGTTACCACTAGACGCGCGGTGCCGTGCAGCGGAAGAAGAGTTGGGGCAGCGCGTCCGCGTGGATCGTCTCCTCCTCGTTCGATCTCCCTCGAGCGGCCGGTCGTCCGATCCCACGTACGAGTTCGCCGGAGCGGCGCAAGTGCACCGCCTCTAACGGTATCCGCGCGTGCGGGAGGAACGTCGGGCGGCGGACTGCTAGGTCCGATCACACAGTCGGCGGCGAGTGGAGGTGGCTATTCGCAACACATGCAAAACCTAGTCGCGGCGCCAAAGCGATCAACCACCTGAGTGTGCCGCACCTCCACTTTATATAGGCGTGCATCGGGCTCAACACTTGGGCCTCGCCACGGACCCTAAAGCCCAAAGTCTACTCGGTCACATTCCTAGTCCAGTTCAGATCACATCCGACCAGTGTCCTACGAACCGACCTCGTAGGTTCCTTCCCTTAAGCGCGCGACCCCTTAGGTTCAAGCCGGCTTGGTCACAGTTCGGATCACCTCCGACTTGCACGGTTGGTAGCGGCCTCTAGCAAGGCGTGCCGACCACCAAGCAGACTATGAAGCTGGTTAGGCGAACCTGTACAACGTGTCACACTTCTGTTCCCTTTGCTGTACGATATATGTTGTCGGGCTCAAGGCGAGACTGTCATCCTTGTGCTAACCCGACCTCTTTCTCATTCCAGTGATACCGACCACTATCCGGATTATCTCATAATCCTTGTCCCATGGACATGTTGTTCCTGGTCGGATCACACGAGGGGCCCAGAGTATATCTCTCCTGATCGGAGGGGCAAAACCCATCTTGCTCGACCATGTCTCGCAGCATGGGATTGGACAAACCCGAAACCTACCTTTGTAACTACCCGATCCACGGAGTAGCGTTTGGTCGGCCCAAAGCAAGTCTATCACCATCTCGAGTACATGCGTCACCAGGTCTTAGGACATAGAACGTATGTTGTACTAGAGACTCACAGATGACATATCGCTGTGTCTCATAGTTGGGTCTGCCCGACTCGGACCTTATCTCGACTCGGATCCGACTACGTCGAATCCGACAAGACCCTTCCAAGTCCATATTATCCGGTTAGCATCCAATACTCCATGGCTAGTGAGACCAAGCCATCGACCGTGTCATATGCCAGTCTAGCCGGCTGCGTGTCCACACAGCCCTTTCGACTAGGGACCTTTTAGGACAGTCATCATACAATGCATAGTCCCACAAACAAGTCACGTACTTGCCGATACACATCATTGATAATGTCCAAGGACTATCTTTATTCATAAACACATAGGAAATATCATCATACATGATTGCCTCTAGGGCATATCTCCAACAGTCTCCCACTTGCACTAGAGTCAATCAAATAGACATCGAATGCCCATAGCTCTAACGTGCCCCTCATGCTTGGGTTGTGGAAGCGGCTTAGTCAACGGATCTGCAACATTTGCATCCGTGTGAATCTTGCATAACTCTACATCATCATTCTTTCACGATCTTTCGTATCGGTGATATTTCCGGTCTATGTGTCTGACCTTGTGGTGATTCCTCGGCTCCTTGGCTTGTGCGATGGCACCAGAATTATCACAATAAAGGTCCAACGGTTTCACCGAGGCTAGGAAAATACCAAGATCATCCAGAAAATGACGGATCCAAACACCTTCCTTTGCAGCTTCACAAGACGCAATGTATTCGGCTTCTATGGTAGAATCGGACACCGTATCCTGCTTGGAACTCATCCAGTGCACTGCTCCTCCGTTCAGGACGTACACGAACCCGGACTGTGATCGACAATCATCTCTGTCGGTTTGGAAACTAGCATCGACGTAACCCCTTACGACGAGCTCTTCCTCACCTCCATAAACTAGGAACATCTCTTTAGTCCTTTTCAGGTACTTCAAAATAGTCTTTACCGCTGCCCAGTGACTCTCACCTGGGTTGGCCTGGTATCTACTTGTTAGGCTTATTGCAAAAGAAACATCAGGCCTTGTACATATCATGGCATACATGATGGATCCGATTGCCGAGGCATACGGAATCCTACTCATCCTGCTTCGCTCATCAGATGTCGAAGGACTCTGAGTCTCACTTAGCCTTATACCATGTGAGAGCGGCAAGAACCCTTTCTTCCCTCACTCATGTTGAACCGCTTCAACACTTTATCTATGTACGTGCTCGCTTAAGCCGAGCAGCCTCCTCGATCTATCTCTATAGATCTTAATGCCTAAAATATAGATCGCCTCACCAAGGTCCTTCATCGAAAACTTGCCATTCAATGATCCCTTGACCGAGTTTAACATCGAAACATCATTCCCGATCAGTAGTATGTCGTTCACATACAAGATCAAAAACACTATCGAGCTCCCACTTAACTTCTTGTATAAACAAGAGTCCTCTTCGCTTTTGATGAAACCGAGACCAGTGACAACCTCATCAAAACGAATGTTCCAACTCCGAGATGCTTGCTTCAACCCAGAAATGGATCTCTTGAGCTTTCATACCTTACTAGTGCTAGTCAGATCGACAAAACCCTCGGGCTGTATCATATACACGTCCTCGGTTAAATTTCCGTGAAGGAAAGCCGTTTTGACATCCATCTGCCATATCTCGTAATCGAAATATGCAGCTATAGCTAGTATGATCGTCACCGATTTCAGCATCGCTACCGGCGAGTAAGTCTCGTCGTAGTCAATTCCTTGAACTTGTCCATAACCTTTAGCGACAAGCCGAGCTTTGTGGATCTGAACATTTCCATCCACATCGGTTTTCTTCTTAAAGACCCATTTGCAACCAATGGCGATTCGCCGGTGGCGGATCAACCAACTCCCGGACTTGATTCTCATCCATGGACTTTAACTCGGATCTCATGGCCTCTAGCCATGCCTCGAATCTGGGCTCACCATCGCTCAGACACGTGGCCAGCTCATCGCTTTCTAGCAACAATACGCCAGCGCACTCTGTGCAATCTTTCCGACCTCCGTAGTTCCGGTGCCGCTTCCACTACGGGTTCCCCGACCGACTCGGTATGATCTCATCACCAGCCGAGCCGTCCCCGAGTGGTCCTCGAATTTCTTCGAGTCGGACCGCCCTCCCACTGGCCTCCCGACTGAGAAACTCTTTCTCAAGGAAAACCCCGTTTCGAGCAACAAACACTTTGTTCTCTTCTTGGTTGTAGAAGCTATATTCCAAGGTTTCCCTCAGATATCCCACGAATATGCATTTATCCGACTTAGGTGTAAGCTTGTCTGACATAAGTCGCTTGACAAATGCTTCACAACCCCAAATCTTTAGAAAAGACAAACTGGGACTCTTCCCGGTCCACATCTCATGTGGTGTATTGTCTACGGATTTTGATGGTACCCTATTAAGTGTGAAAGCTGCAGTTTCTAGAGCGTATCCCTAAAATGACAAGGGTAAATCCGATTTGCTCATCATAGACCGGACCATGTCCAACAAGGTCCTATTCCTCCGTTCTGACACGCCGTTTCTCTGTGGCGTGCAGGAGGTGTGAGCCGAGGTACTATACCTCGACTTTTCAGATGATCATCAAACTCCTGGCTCATGTACTCACCTCCACGATCAGATCGCGAAGCTTTATAGTCTTGCCGAGCTGATTCTCAACCTCGCTCAAACTCTTTGAACTTTTCAAAAGTCTCCGACTTGTGCCTCATCAAATAGATATATCCATATCTACTCAAGTCGTCGGTAAAAGTCACGAAATCTTGATAGCCACCTCTGGCAGTTGTGCTCATTGGACCACACACATCATCGTGTATAAGCTCCAACAGCTCAGACGCCCTCTTGCAACTCTTTGCGAAAGGATACTTAGTCATCTTGCCGAGCAAGCATGATTCACATGTCTCGAACGACCGAAGTCGGACGGGTTAGGAGCCCATCATCATGGAGCTTCTTCATGCGTTCGCACTAATGTGTCCAAGCCGGCAATGCCGTAAGTATGTTGGATTTATCTCATTAGGCTTATGCCTCTTGACATTCACGTTATAGACCGGTTCCTGTTCTAGATTCAATATAAATAGCCCATCAACAATGGGTGCATAGCCGTGGAACATACCATTCAAAAATATCGAACAACCATTGTCCTTTAAATTGAATTCATAACCCTGAATCATCAAACATGAGGCGTAAATAATGTTCGACTAAGTGCAGGAATGTAATAACAATTATTCAATTCCATAATGAATCCGGAAGGGAGCTGGAGCTGCATCGTGCCGACCTCCAACGCAACAACTCTTGCTTTGTTGCCGACCCTGATGTCAATCTCCCCTAGTGCCACACGCCTAGTTCTTACCAGCCCCTACATCGAGTTGCAAATATGAACAACCGATCCGGTATCAAATACCCAAGAGCTACTAGGTATGTCAGCAAGGTAAATGTCTATAACATATGCAACAATCGTACCTTTGCCTGAAGAAGCATTTCCAGCCTTCTTGCCATGCTCTGCAATCCACTTGCTACAGTTCCTCTTCCAGTGACCGGTCTCCTTGCAGTGATAGCAAACGGTCTTCGAGTCCGGTCCAGACTTCGGTGCAGCGGCAGAGGTTACCATCTCCGTGCCCTTTGCCTTAGCCTTTTTCTTGGACCAACTCTTCTTGAACTTAGCCGATTTCTGCACCATCAACACTTGATGCGTGCCTTTCTTAATATCCTGCTCTGCCACCTTGAGCATCCCATGCAATTCAGTGAGCTTCTTATCCATGCCATGCATATGATAGTTCGAGAAGAACGTCCCATAGCTAGGCGGAAGAGAACCCAGAACATCATCAGTAGCCAGCTCATCCAAGAGAGGGAAGCCCAAACGATCCAAAGCTTGCACATATCCGATCATCTTGATCACATGTGGGCTCAGTGGATCACCTTCCTTCAGCTTGCAATCCATCAAGGATCGCCAGACGTTGAACCTTTCGGTCCTAGCCTCGTATGCGAAACATGCTCTTGAGACTCTCGATCATATCGTAAGCCTCAACGCTTTCGAAATGTTGTTGCAAATCGGCTCCATACAAGCCAAAGATCGACAATGATCTCCGTTGATTCATCAACGAAGTTTACGTAGGCATTTTTAGTCGTGGCACTAGCATTATCGGCAGGTTCCTCCGAAGTGGATCCTCTAGAACATGTTCCTTTTTATCGTGCTTGAGAACAATTCTCAGATTTCTATACCATGTGGTAAAGTTTGTTCCATTCAGTTTATCCTTTTCCAGAATTGATTTCAATGCAAAGTTGGGTTGAGCAGGTGGTGCCATTGATCTACAATAGAAAAGATGCAATCACTAAGCAATGTGTTTATGTAGAGTAATTCTAGCCTAAATAGAAATACTCCCACTGAAGTCAGCATCCCTCCGCAAACTCTCAGTGATTCAGGATCCGACTAGCGCATGCGACTAGTGAGCTTTAGCATCATCCGCTAGCCAACATACCTATCCGGTAAGCAACTCCTTGCTAATCGTATCTCTATACGACTCACAGCCGGTCGGGAAGGTATCTCATACCCCGCCCCCAACCTTCTTTGCCACAAGGCCCAAAACCGCTTTTGATAGCCTTGTCAAGTTAACTTCGATGCGAGGTATGTCCGTGTCCGACACGAACCCTTCAGTTCAAGGACACCCAAAGAGCACCCCAATTTTATGAGCCCACTACTAGACGTACTTGACGTGCGAAGGTGCAACATCGGGGATGGCAATTCGCTTGATATTAGCGAGGGATCTTTCTACCATTCTAACATGCATAGAAAACAAGAAGCATAACAATCACAAATAACACATATTGTGAAATAGTATGGCTCCTTCATGGACGTTCTTCCAGGTCGGCTCCGACTCCGATGACCATCTACGAACTCTATCTTGTTTGTCACGTCGGGATGCCAAGCCGCCAACCTGATCTCTATTATCCAACTACTACAACTAGTAATGAATTTACATAGAGTCACAAGTCGACACGCAGGTTGTTATACAATATAATGTCAACACTTTGGCTCCTGCCGGCTGACAAACATGACACGCAGCCACGTATAAATTACACACATGCATCACATACACATGAGCCATACTATTCACATCAAACCTGCAAAACAAAGTTATGCATAGAATCGCATTCTACCGGTTTGTGTGTCGGGTACGAAATACACGGCGCTACGCACACGGAGGAATTCACAGATCGCATCTGAACTCCGTTCACGCCGAATTTTCTGATCTGACCGATCTTATCGATCATCGCGAATCCGATTCGGATTTACGTTTCACTGTTAACCCCGATGGCGGATGACCGACCGGTAGGGGTAGATTGTGTCACGACCTCATCGATCCCGATTTACAGAAAACATAGCCTCAATGATTCCCATGTGCAGCTGATCACATCAACCGTGCACATAGCCGATCTCTTCAAGGACAACAGATCTCATCTGCCGCCTCCACATATCTAATATGCATACGATCTGAATCCAAATCCTATAACCTGGCTCTGATACCACTGTTGGGTTCTACGGTAGGGTGCATCGACTGCAAATTAAAAATTCCTACGCGCAGAACATCCATGAACATGCTACGGGAGATGGATCACTGTTCGTTACCACTAGACGCGCAGTGCCGTGCAGCGTGAAGAAGAGTTGGGGCAGCGCGTCCGCTGTGGATCGTCTCCTCCTCGCTCGATCTCCCTCGAGCGGCGGTCATCCGATCCCATGTAACGAGTTCACGGAGCGGCGCAAGTGCACCGCCTCTAACGGTATCCGCGCGTGCGGGAGGAACGCCGTGCGGCGGACTCCTAGGTCCGATCACACAGTCGGCGGCGAGTGGAGGTGGCTATTCGCAACACATGCAAACCCTAGTCGCGGCGCCAAAGCGATCAACCACCTGAGTGTGCCGCACCTCCACTTTATATAGGCGTTTGTCGCGGGCTCAACACTTGGGCCTCGCACGGACCCTAAAGCCCAAAGTCTACTCGGTCACATTCCTAGTCCAGCCAGTCACATCCGACCCGGTGTCCTCTGAACCGACCTCGTAGGTTCCTTCCCTTAAGCCTTGCCGACCCCTTAGGTTCAAGTCGGCTTGGTCACAGTTCGGATCACCTCCGACTTACCGCAGTTGGTAGCGGCCTCTAGCAAGGCGTGCCGACCACCAAGCAACTATGAAGCTGGTTAGGCGAACACAGCATAACGTGTCACACTTCTCCCTTTGCCGCACGATATATGTTGTCGGGCTCAAGGCGAGACTGTCATCCTTGTGCTAACCCGACCTCTTTTCGTTCTGTGATACCGACCACTATCCGGATTATCTCATAATCCTTGTCGCATGGCCATGCTGTTCTGGTCGGATCACACGAGGGGCCCAGAGTATATCTCTCCGATCGGAGGGGCAATCCCATCTTGCTCGACCATGTCTCGCGGCATGGAATTGGACAAACCGAAACCTACCTTTGTAACTACCCGATCACGGAGTAGCGTTTGGTCGACCCAAAGCAAGTCTATCACCATCTCGAGTACATGCGTCACCAGGTCTTAGGACATAGAACGTATGTTGTACTAGAGACTCACAGATGACATATCGCTGCGTCTCATAGTTGGGTCTGTCCGACTCGGATCTTATCTCGACTCGGATCCGACTACGTCGAATCCGACCAGACCCTTCCAAGTCCATATTATCCGGTTAGCATCCAATGCTCCATGGCTAGTGAGACCAAGCCATCGACTATGTCATATGCCAGTCTAGCCGGCTGCGTGTCCACACAGCCCTTTCGACTAGGGACCTTTTAGGACAGTCATCATACAATGCATAGTCCCACAAACAAGCCACGTACTTGCTGATACACATCATTGATAATGTCCAAGGACTATCTTTATTCATAAACACATAGGAAATATCATCATACATGATTGCCTCTAGGGCATATCTCCAACACTCGTATCATCACATAGCCTATACCATGTCAATGCATCTCCCTTCAAAGATAAAGGGAAGACCTTCCTTTTGACAACATCATCGGGAATGCCTGCAAGCTTAAATAATCCACAAACTTCATCCACAAAGATAAGGTGTAAATCGGGTTGCAATGTTCCGTCTCCTGCAAATGGATTAGCTAGCAGTTTCTCTATCATACCCGAAGGAATCTCAAAGTAAATATTTTCATAAAGTTCAATAGGTTGAGGAGCAACTCTTTGCTCTTCTGGTTGGGGTGAAGATACCCCAAACAAGCCCCTCAAAGGATTAGTTTCCATAGAGACAAGTAACAAAAAATTTCAGCACACTATATAAATGTTTCCTTACCAAGTTCCACTCACCAAAAGCGCTACACTCCCCGGCAATGGTGCCAGAAAAGAGTCTTGATGACCCACAAGTGTAGGGGGTAAATCGTAGTCCTTTCGATAAGTAAGAGTGTCGAACCCAACGAGGAGCAGAAGGAAATGATAAGCGGTTTTCAGTAAGGTTTTCTCTGCAAGCACTGAAATTGTAGGTGATAGATAGTTTTGTGATAAGATAAGTGGTAACGAGTAACAAGTAAATAAAGTAAATAAAGTGCAGCAAGGTGGCCCAATCCTTTATGTAGCAAAGGATAAGCCTGGACAATTTCTAATAATGAGAAAGGAGCTCCCGAGGACACATGGGAATTACCGTCAAGCTAGTTTTCATCACGTTCATATGATTCGCGTTCGGTACTTTGATAATTTGATATGTGGGTGGACCGGTACTTGGGTACTGCCCTAACTTGGACAAGCATCCCACTTATGATTAACCCCTATTGCAAGCGTCCGCAACTACAAAAGAAGTATTAAGGTAAACCTAACCACAACATTAAACATGTGGATCCATATCAGCCCCTAACGAAGCAACGCATAAACTAGGATTTAAGCTTCTGTCACTATAGCAACCCATCATCTACTTATTACTTCCCCATGCCCTCCTCTAGGCCCAAATAATGGTGAAGTGTCATGTAGTCGACGTTCACATAACACCACTAGAGGAAAAGACAACATACATCTCATCAAAATATCGAACGAATACCAAATTCACATGACTACTACTAGCAAGACTTCACCCATGTCCTCAGGAACAAACGTAACTACTCACAAAGCATATTCATGTTCATAATCAGAGGAGTAATAATATGCATAAAGGATCTGAACATATGATCTTCCACCAAGTAAACCAATTAGCATCAACTACAAGGAGTAATCAACACTACTAGCAACCCACGGTACCAATTTGTGGTTTTGATACAAGATTGGATACAAGAGATGAACTAGGGTTTTGAGAGGAGATGGTGCTGGTGAAGATGTTGATGGAGATTGATCCTCCCGATGAGAGGATCGTTGGTGATGACGTTGGTGATGATTTCCTCCCGGAGGGAAGTGTCCCCGGCAGAACAGCCTCACGGAGCCCTAGATTGATTCCGCCAAGGTTCCGCCTCGTGGCGGCGGAGTTTCGTCCGTAAGCTTGCCCACGATTTTTTCGTGGTAAAAGCGATGATATAGCGTAAGATGGACGGAGGCCCACCAGGGCCCAGGAGATAGGGCGCGCCTATAGGGGAGGGGGCGCCCTCTCTGGACAGCGGTGTGGGCCCCTGGCGTATTTCTTCGCTCGTAAATTCTTATTAATTCCAAAAGTTGTTTCGTGGAGTTTCAGGACTTTTGGAGCTGTGCGTAATAGGTTTCAACGTTTGCTCCTTTTCGGCCAAATTCCATTTGCAGGATTCCCTCTTCATGGTAAACCTGGTAAAATAAGAGAGAATAGCCATAAGTATTGAGATATAATGTGTAATAACAGCCCATAATGCAATAAATATTGATATAAAAGCATGATGCAAAATGGACGATTCGTACCTCTTTTGCCTTCTCGCATCAAACAATAGATGCTTTGTATCTTCTAAACCAGAAGCACAAAAAGGGCATAAAGGTGAAACTTTCATGTGTATATTAGTAAGCGTAACTCGACATGGAAGAGTACCATGCAGCGTTCGCCAAATAAAAAATTTCACCTTCGCTGTACAAGATAACTTCCAAATCTTACACCAAATTGGATTAAAGTTTGTTCGACCCATTCCATTAGTACGACGAAGTTTCCTTCCATGTTGATAATCCCACCCAACAAAATATGCAGATCGAACAGAAAAAAATCCCACTCTTAGTATGACTCCAGACAACAAAATCTGACATATCAAACTGAGGCACATGGATAGCATGGACCCGTTGTGAATCAATGGGCCACAAGGTCCGTCTGATGAGATCCTCATCCCACCTGTTTGAAGAGGGGTCAATGAAATCCAACACTTTTGATAACAAATGTTGCCCCTTTGGAGCGATGACTTTTCTGTTAGCACTGTTAGGGATCCAAGCATCTTCCCAAATGTCAATTTTCTGACCATTTCCAACTCGCCAAATATAACCATGTTTTAAGGTATTAACCCCGCCATAATACTTTTCCATGTGAAGGATGATCCCTTTTTTAACTTTGCGTTCAATGAATCTCCATCAGGGAAATACTTAGCTCACAAAATGGTGGCACACAAGGAATCTGGATTCTCAAGGAGACGCCAAGCTTGTTTAGCCAACATCGCCAAAATAAAACAATGAATGTCACGAAAGCCCATTCCGCCTTGGCTTTTCGGGACACACATTTTTCCACCACGCCATCCAATGCATCCTTCTTTGGTTGTCGTCATCACCCCACCAAAAATGTGACATATCGTCAGTTATTCCTTTACAATTTTTTTAGGAATTTTAAAGACCAACATAGCATAAGTTGGGGTAGCTTGAACAACAAACTTGAGAAGAACTTCCTTGCCTCCAGTGGATAAGAGTTTTTCTTTCCATCTGCTAATTCTCATAACAATGCGATCAATCAGATATTGAAAACAATCAGTCTTATCTAACCCCACATGTGCAGGCTGACCCAGATACTTATCATTGAGAGCTTCAATCATGATATTCAAAATTGAGCAAATTTGTTCTCTAATGTCCCCACTCGTATTTGGGCTGAAACATATGCTAGATTTTTCAACGCTCACCATTTGTCCAGACGCAACACAATATAAGTACAAAATTGATTAAGTGTCTCTGCATTTTGTTGATTAGCTTTCATGAGGATCAATGAGTCATCCGCAAAAAGGAGATTTGTGATAGTAGGGGCCACTCTGCAAACCTTGACTCTTGAAATATTCCCAATCTCCCCCGCATGCGTCAAGAGAGCAGTAAGGCCCTCCGTGCATAAAAGGAAAAGGTAGGGAGATAATGGATCACCTTGTCTTAAGCCTCTTGTAGGCTTGAAACTTTCAGTTTCTTCATCATTAATCCGTACCCTATACTCAACAGTAGAGACACATTTCATAATAAGATTTACCCATCTCTCCTGAAAACCGAGTTTCAACATAATTCCCTTCAAAAAGGCCATTCGACTCGGTTGTAAGCTTTGTGCTATCAAGCTTGATAGCGCATAAACCCTCTTTTCCCACCCTCTTATTTTTAATAGTATGAAAGCTCTCATAAGCCACTAAACATTGTCTGTAATCATTCTACCAGGCACAAAAGCACTTTGGGTCGGGCTGATAATATCGAGCGATAAAACCTTCAAACGCATACGACAACATTTTGGAGATAATTTTGTATACCACATTGCAAAGACTGATAGGTCTAAACTGGGTTACCTTCGTTGATTGTTTTGAAAATTTGAGAGCATGTTCTAGATTTGTGAAAATAATTCAAATTTTGAACATTATTCAATTCAAGGCTAATTTTCAAATCAACAAACATTTTAGTAATTCAAGACTATTTTATTTTTTTAATATTTGAAAATTTGACAAAACAATCATGACCATTTGTTTAATTCAGACATTTTTCAAACCCGCAAACATTTTTCATATTTGCAGATTTAAATTCAGGAACTTTTTCGGAATCATGAACATTTTTCTAAATTTTATGAATTTTTCGAAATTCACAAACATTATTTCAATTCATGACATTTAAAAAAAATCATGACATTTTTTGAATTCATGAACATTCTTTCACTTTCAGCTCTGTGATGACCATTGATTTAGCCAAAGACATCTTTTTTGGGATATAGCTTCGGCTGCACTAGACTCTTTATTTATGCATGTGGCCTAGACTCGGCTGAACGTTGCCCTTTGGTTGTGGCAATAGCCTCGAAGTGTTATGGCTTGTTCTTAGTGGATTGAAGCTCTCTGTGTACAGTGGTGATGCTCCTAGTGCAGACTCTCATTGGTGACGCTGGTAGAGGTTGAAGGCCCTCCTTTTCTCTATGGCTACACTCATTCTTCTTTGGACGTGCTAGAGATTTTCCTCGGTGATCTGAGTGGTAGGCGTGTGTTATGAAGCTCTCTCGGCTAGGACTCATATACTTGATGCCCTTATAAAATTTGTTGGTGATGTCGTTGTTGGGTGTGATAACCTCGGTTGTGCATGCTCTTTGTTTGGGTGTGGACTAGGTTGCTCATTGTCCTTAGGCTGCGTCAATACCTTTTAGGCGGCATGGTTTGGTCTCGTCCGCTTGGAGCTCTTCATCTAGGATGGCGGAGCATCTCGAGCATCCCGCCACTAGTGAAGCCAAGGAAGTTGAAGTTTCATTGCTTCTTCCTTTTTTGACGTGGGCCCTATTGCCTTCTTGACGCAACTTGTCTTTTTGGTCGTTGCACATGATGTATCCCAAACACTCTTAGCGAAATAAAACAAACTGATGGTGTTTTTCATAAAAAAAACTTGCATTCTTCTAAAACGTCATAACCAAATCCATGCGGAAAGAGACTCAGATGTAGATAATGAAGAAATCACTAGTAGAAAACAGGGCTTTGGTTGGGGCCTGGCCAGCCCATTAGTCCCGGTTCAGTCACGAAACGAGACGCATGGGGGGCATACGTCCCGGTTCATGCGCCCAGGGGGCCAGCCGGGCCTCGTGGGGCATTGGTACCGGTTCGTCTGTACCCATTTGTCCCGGTTCCAGGCACGAATCGGGACCAATGGCCCTCGCTCCTAGCCCACAGCCATTGGTCCCGGTTCGTGACTGGAACCGGGACAGAAGGGGGGACATGAAGGAAATATGCCCTAGAGGCAATAATAATGTTATTATTTATTTCCTTATTTCATGATAAATGTTTATTATTCATGCTAGAATTGTATTAGCCGGAAACATAATACATGTGTGTATACATAGACAAACAAAGTGTCACTAGTATGCCTCTACTTGACTAGCTCGTTAATCAAAGATGGTTAAGTTTCCTAACCATAGACATGAGTTGTCATTTGATTAACGGGATCACATCATTAGGAGAATGATGTGATTGACTTGACCCATTCCGTTAGCTTAGCACTTGATCGTTTAGTATGTTGCTATTGCTTTCTTCATGACTTATACATGTTCCTATGACTATGAGATTATGCAACTCCCGTTTATTGTAGGAACACTTTGTGTGCTACCAAACGTCACAACATAACTGGATGATTATAAAGGAGCTCTACAGGTGTCTCCGAAGGTACATGTTGAGTTGGCGTATTTCGAGACTAGGATTTGTCACTCCGATTGCCGGAGAGGTATCTCTGGGCCCTCTCGGTAATGCACATCACTATAAGCCTTGCAAGCAATGTAGCTAATGAGATTAGTTACGGAATGATGCATTATGTAACGAGTAAAGAGACTTGCCGGTAACGAGATTGAACTAGGTATTGAGATACCGACGATCGAATCTCGGGCAAGTAACATACCGATGACAAAGGGAATAATGTATGTTGTTATGCAGTTTGACCGATGAAGATCTTCGTAGAATATGTAGGAGCCAATATGGGCATCCAAGTTCCGCTATTGGTTATTGACCAGAGAGATGTCTCGGTCATGTCTACATAGTTCTCGAACCCGTAGGGTCCGCACGCTTAACGTTCGTTGACGATATAGTATTATATGAGTTATGTATGTTGGTAACCGAATGTTGTTCGTAGTCCCGAATGAGATCACGAACATGACGAGGAACTCCGGAATGGTCCGGAGATGAAGTTTAATATATGGGATAATGTTGTTTGGTCTCCGGAAGGGTTCCGGAATTCACCGGAAGGGGTTCCGGATGTTTCCCGAAATGTTTGGGTACGAGAACACGTTATTTGGGCCAAAGGGGAAAGCCCACAAGGTTTTTGGAAAGCGCAAAAGGAAGTTTTATGAGTCAGGGCCGACACCAAGGTCCTCGGCGTCTGGGTCCAGACGCCGAACCTGGCGTCGCCCCGAGTCCAAAAGGACTCTTGCCTTTCGGGTGAAACCGACTTTGTGGAGGCTTTACTCCAAGTTTCACCCCAAGGCTCAACATATAAATAGAGGGGCAGGGCTAGCACCAAAGACACATCAAGAAACACCAAGCCATGTGCCGGCAACCCCGTCCCCTCTACTTTATCCTCCGTCATAGTTTCCGTAGTGCTTAGGCGAAGCCCTACGGAGATTGTTCTTCACCAACACCATCACCACGCTGTCGTGCTGCTGGAACTCATCTACTACTTCGCCCGTCTTGCTGGATCGAGAAGGCGAGGACGTCATCGAGCTGAACGTGTGCAGAACTCGGAGGTGCCGTGCGTTCGGTACTTGGATCGGTCGGATTGTGAAGACGTACGACTACATCAACCGCGTTGATAAACGCTTCCGCTTAGCGATCTTCAAGGGTATGAAGATACACTCCCCCTCTCGTTGCTATGCATCACCATGATCTTGCGTAATGCGTAGGATTTTTTTGAAATTACTGCATTCCCCAACAGTGGCATCCGAGCCTGGTTTTATGCGTAGATGTTATATGCACGAGTAGAACACAAGTGAGTTGTGGGCGATACAAGTCATACTGCTTACCAGCATGTCATACTTTGGTTCAGCGGTATTGTTGTATGAAGCGGCCCGGACCGACATTACGCGTATGCTTACGCGAGACTGGTTCTACCGACGTGCTTTGCACACAGGTGGCTGGCGGGTGTCTGTTTCTCCAACTCTAGTTGAACCAAGTGTGGCTACGCCCGGTCCTTGCGAAGGTTAAAACAACACTAACTTGACGAACTATCGTTGTGGTTTTGATGCATAGGTAAGAACGGTTCTTGCTCAACCCTTAGCAGCCACATAAAATTTGCAACAACAAAGTAGAGGACGTCTAACTTGTTTTGCAGGGCATGTTGTGATGTGATATGGTCAAGACGTGATGCTATATTTTATTGTATGAGATGATCATGTTTTGTCACCAGGTTATCGGTGGCGGTGAGCCATATGGTTGTCGCTTTATTGTATGAAATGCAAGCGCCTGCAATTGCTCTACTTATCACTAAGCGGTAGCGATAGTCGAGAAGCAATAGATGGCGAAACGACAACGATGCTACGATGGAGATCAAGGTGTCGCGCCCGGTGACGATGGTGATCACGACGGTGCTTTGAGATGGAGATCACAAGCACAAGATGATGATGGCCATATCATATCACTTATATTGATTGCATGTGATGTTTATCCTTTATGCATCTTATCTTGCTTTGATTGACGGTAGCATTTTAAGATGATCTCTCACTAATTATCAAGAAGTGTTCTCCCTGAGTATGCACCGTTGCGAAAGTTCTTCATGCTGAGACAACACGTGATGATCAGGTGTGATAGTCTCTACGTTCAAATACAACGGGTGCAAAACAGTTGCACACACGAAATACTCAGGTTAAACTTGACGAGTCTATGGACTGGTGCAAGCATCTCAGAGTTGGAATATACGCTTTGATAAGTTGATCAAAGCATATAGTTTTATACAGACTTGCGGTGAAGCCTGTATTTACAATAAAGTGAGTGGGAGCACTACCGCCTTTCTCGATAAATATATGTGAGTAACATATTGTTGATCGTAAATGATGTAGAATTTTTCCGAAAGCATAAAGGAGTATTTGAAAGGATTTCTTTAAAAGAAAGACCTCAAGAAAGCTACTTACATATTGAGCATCAAAATCTATTGAGATAGATCAAGACGCTTGATAAGTTTTTCAATAAGTACATACCTTGTCAAGATTTTGAAGTAGTTCAAAATGGAACAGTCAAAGAAAGAGTTCTTGCTCAGGTTGCAAAGGCGTGAAATTGAGTAAGACTCAAATCCCGACCACGGCAGAAAATAGAAAAGAGAATGAAAGTCATTCCCTATGCCTCAGTCATAGGTTCTATAAAGTATGCTATGCTATGTACCAGACCTATTGTATACCTTGTTCTGAATTTGGTAAGGGAATACAATAGTGATCTAGGAGTAGATCATCGGACATTGGTCAAGAATATCCTTAGTGAGGACTAAGGAAATATTTCTCGATTATGGAGGTGATAAAAGAGCCCGTCAGAAGAGTTACATCGGTGCAAGCTTTTACACCGATCCAGATGACTCTAAGTCTCAATCTAGATACATATTGAAAGTGGGAGCAATTAGCTAGAGTAGCTCCGTGCAGAGCATTGTAGACATAGAATATTTGCAAAATACATACGACTCTGAATGTGACAGACCCATTGACTAAGCTTCTCTCACGAGCAAAACATGATCACACCTTAGTAGTCTTTGGGTGTTAATCACATAGTGATGTGAACTAGATTATTGACACTAGTAAACCCTTTGGGTGTTGGTCACATGAAAATGTGAACTATGGGTGTTAATCATATACAGATATGAATATTGGTGTTAAATCACATGGCGATGTGAACTAGATTATTGACTTTAGTGCAAGTGGGAGACTGAAGGAAATATGCCCTAGAGGCAACAATAATGTTATTATTTATTTCCTTATTTCATGATAAATGTTCATTATTCATGCTAGAATTGTATTAGCCGGAAAAAATACATGTGTGAATACATAGACAAACAAAGTGTCACTAGTATGCCTCTACTTGACTAGCTCGTTAATCAAAGATGGTTAAGTTTCCTAACCATAGACATGAGTTGTCATTTGATTAACGGGATCACATCGTCAGGAGAATGATGTGATTGACTTGACCCATTCCGTTAGCTTAGCACTTGATCGTTTAGTATGTTGCTATTGCTTTCTTCATGACTTATACATGTTCCTATGACTATGAGATTATGCAACTCCCGTTTACCGTAGGAACACTTTGTGTGCTACAAAACGTCACAACGTAACTGGGTGATTATAAAGGAGGTCTACAGGTGTCTCCGAAGGTACATGTTGAGTTGGCATATTTCGAGATTAGGATTTGTCACTCCGATTGTCGGAGAGGTATCTCTGGGCCCTCTCGGTAATGCACATCACTATAAGCCTTGCAAGCAATGTAGCTAATGAGATTAGTTACGGAATGATGCATTACGTAACGAGTAAAGAGACTTGCTGGTAACGAGATTGAACTAGGTATTGAGATACCGACGATCGAATCTCGGGCAAGTAACATACCGATGACAAAGGGAACAACGATGTTGTTATGCGGTTTGACCGATAAAGATCTTCGTAGAATATGTAGGAGCCAATATGGGCATCCAGGTTCCGCTATTGGTTATTGACCAGAGAGATGTCTCGGTCATGTCTACATAGTTCTCGAACCCGTAGGGTCCGCACGCTTAACGTTCGTTGACGATATAGTATTATATGAGTTATGTATGTTGGTAACCGAATGTTGTTCGGAGTCCCGAATGAGATCACGAACATGACGAGGAACTCCGGAATGGTCCGGAGATGAATTTTAATATATGGGATAATGTTGTTTGGTCTCCGGAAGGGTTCCGGAATTCACCGAAGGGGTTCCGGATGTTTCCCGAAATGTTTGGGTACGAGAACACGTTATTTGGGCCAAAGGGGAAAGCCCACAAGGTTTTTGGAAAGCGCAAAAGGAAGTTTTATGAGTCCGAGGCAGATGCCGTGGTCCTCGGCGTGCAGGTCCGAACGCCGGAACCTGGCGTCTGCCCCGAGTCCGAGAAGGACTCTTGCCTTCGGGTGAAACCGACTTTGTGGAGGCTTTACTCCAAGTTTCAACCCCGGGCTCAACATATAAATAGAGGGGCATGGCTAGCACCAAAGACACATCAAGAAACACCAAGCCGTGTGCCGACAACCCCGTCCCCTCTAGTTTACCCTCCGTCAAGTTTCCGTAGTGCTTAGGCGAAGCCCTGCGGAGATTGTTCTTCACCAACACCGTCACCACGCCGTCGTGCTGCCGGAACTCATCTACTACTTCGTCCGTCTTGCTGGATCGAGAAGGCGAGGACGTCATCGAGATGAACGTGTGCAGAACTCGAAGGTGCCGTGCGTTGGGTACTTGGATCGGTCGGATCGTGAAGACGTACGACTACATCAACCGCGTTGATAAACGCTTCCGCTTAGCGATCTTCAAGGGTATGAAGATACAATCCCCCTCTCGTTGCTATGCATCACCATGATCTTGCGTGTGCTAGGATTTTTTTTGAAATTACTACGTTCCCCAACAGGACATTAGTCCCGGTTCCAGCCACAAACCGGGACCAATGAGTTGCCTATATATACCCCATCGCCGCAGCAGAGCACTCCACACTGCTCTGCTTTTTCTGGCCGGCGAGGGGAGTGCTTTGTGGTGCTCTAGCTCACCTCTTATGGACATGAGGTGTTCGATGAAATGCTCTCGAAGCTCGACCTCCAAGCTCCATTTTCCCCGAGATTTGTCTAGGTTTAGCGGTCCGTCACGTCACGTCCCCGTCTTCACCGCCGTTGACCGCCCGCGCCGATCTTGTCACCGGCACCACCGTGGTGAGCCTCTTGTTCTTATCTTCTCTCTGAAAAAAATACTTACTTTAGATAGATACTTGTCTATTTTTCTTACTTTTATTATTGCTTATTATTATATAGTGCGATGGTTTTGGTATCCGCCCCCGTCGGCCCTCGTCCTGTCTATGATTCGGATGTGGTATATATTATCTTTTATAACAATTTGGTTCATTTATTGTTTATGACAATTATGCCGACCAACGTGACATGGATTATATTTATCTAGGAGGTATGTGAACCGGAAATTCCAACCGACCCTATTGTCGAGAGGCTAAATTTAGTTGAAGAAGAAAACAATTACTTGAAGGAAAAAATAAAAAAATTAAGGAGGAGGAGATGATATTGGAGTTGCATGTTGCGGATGTCGCCGATGATCACAAGATCAAGATGGACGCAATGCGTTTGAAGATTAGAAAGATTAGAAAATATGCCATTCATGCCGAGGCTTGGTTTCATTATGCCGTTGGATCAATTGTTACCTTAGTTGCGATTATGATCGCATTTGTTGTTGCATTGAAATATTTTACATAGTTTCAATGTATGGTTTAATTAGATGCTCTGGAGAGCTATATGTTGTTCAATGAGAATCAGGTTTAATTATCAAATACGACACTGAATATTGTGCAATTGTTCTAAACATAACTACGCGTGCAAGGAAGATTCCAGCAGTGGGGCTAGCAATCCTTTGAAATAGAATCGGGTCAGGATCTAGGTTTCGATGGCCGACGTACACTCCTCGTTGATGTCGAAGAGGGAGAAGTTGTTGAAGGAGTAGCGGGTGTAGACCTTGCGCTTCGTCTTGGGGTCGTACTCGACGATGGACGCCATGACTCGCTTGTGATCTAGGCCTCGCCGCCGTCTCTCCTCCGCCTTCCGCGCCTTCTCCTCTTCCTGCCGCGCCTTCTCCTCCTCGGCCTCCTCCTCCTCCTACGCGGCGGCCAGCATCGCCGCCTCGCTAAAGAAGAGGTCCTCCCAAGTCACCTTGACCAGATCCTCCTCCCCTACACACACCATGAATCCCAATTCCCCGCCGTCGCCGTCGCCGCCAAGGTCGATGAAGCTAACCCTAGGTCGCCGTCATGATCGAGGCCTTCCCGACTCCTCCGCTTTATTCCTACCGCCGTTCTTTGCTTGGCTGGGCCTTATTAATCTTTTTCCATCCATGCACCACGTGCGAGGGGGTAAGTAAGGGCGGCCCATAAGCTATAGTGCACTCTGTTCGGCAACCTCTACGGTCCAATCAAAGTCGCTCACATACACGAGCATACATTCATTCCTATAAAGCATTCGTACACACCTTACTTATGGAGATTGTCAAAGAATTCCGTTGCCGACAGAGGACGTTCGAAAGCACAGGAAAATGTCGCACCATGACCAGTGTTTTGCATGTGGGGCTCAAGACTCATGGCGACATAGCCTCATTGAGTGCACCATGGCACACTGTGTATGGGTTTTATACTTTTAGTGGACCATGACCTTTTGAAACACATGATCGCAACAATGGAATTAGATGCTAAAGACTGCCTCTTTTCTATGATAGATGTCCTGGTCATGATGAATTCACACTGATGTCAATCACTCTTTGGGCAATATGGTATGCGAGAAGGAAACTTATTCATGAAGGGATTAATTAGAGTCCGTATAAAACACATAGATTTGTTTCAAGCTTTATCTCGAACTTGGATCAGCTTTCGGGAACACCCAAAGCACCTGGTATGATTCGGACTACATGCAATAATGGGTAACATCGCTGGATCCCTTTCTTTGTAGGACAAATACAAATTAATGTTGATGCGGGACTATCAGTGAAGCACAACGTAGGCACATCAGCAACAATTTGCCAAGACCATCTTTTGTCGAGACCGAGATGGTTCCTATACTGGGTCTTCGGTACTAGGATTGCCTACTAAAGATGGCAATACCTAGATCTATCATTGCTATTATGCCTAGCTAGGGGCGTTAAACGATAGCGCTTGTTGGGAGGCAACCCAATTTTATTTTTAGTTTTTTTTGCTTTTTTTCTTCTGTTTAGGGATAAATATTTGATCTAGCCTCTGGTTAGGTTTGTTTTTATGTTTTAATTAGTGTTTGTGCCAAGTTTAACCTATAGGATCTTCTTGGATGATAGTTATTTGATCTTGCTGAAAATTCCAGAAACTTTACATTCACGAAAATAATTGTTAAAAATCACCGTAACGTGATAAAATATTGATTCCAATTGCTGCTGATCAATAAAAAATTGTCTAGGTCTTCCAGTTCCATAAGTTTTGCGTTGATTCTGATTACTACAGACTGTTACATTTTTGACAGATTCTGTTTTTCGTGTGTTGTTTGCTTATTTTGATGAATCTATGGTTAGTAAAATAGTTTATAAACCATAGAGAAGATTGAATACAGTAGGTTTAACACCAATATAAATAAGTAATTAGTTCATTACAGTACCTTGAAGTGGTGTTTTGTTTTCTTTCCCTAGCAGAGCTCATGATATTTTCTGCTGAGTTTTGTGTTGTGAAGTTTTCTAGTTTTGGGTGAAAGATTTGATGGATTATGGAACAAGGAGTGGCAAGAGAATAAGCTTGGGGATGCCCATGGCACCCCAAGATAATCTAAGGACACCAAAAAGCCAAAGCTTGGGATGCCCCAGAAGGCATCCCCTCTTTCGTCTACTTCCATCGGTAACTTTACTTGGAGCTATATTTTTATTCACCACATGATATGTGTTTTGCTTGGAGCGTCTTGTATGATTTGAGTCTTTGCTTTTTAGTTTACCACAATCATCCTTGATGTACACACCTTTTGAGAGAGACACACATGACTCGGAAATTATTAGAATACTCTATGTGCTTCACTTATATCTTTTGAGTTATATAGTTTTTGCTCTAGTACTTCACTTATATCTTTTAGAGCATGGTGGTAACTTTTGTTTTATAGAAACTATTGTTCTCTCATGCTTGCTACCCTCTTGAGCACTGCATTGGATTTCCTTGAAGAGGAAAGGGTGATGCAGCAGAGTAGAGTAAGTATTCCCCTCAGTTTTTGAGAACCAAGGTATCAATCCAGTAGGAGGCCACGCGCGAGTCCCTCGTACCTACACAAAAAAAATAGCTCAACGCAACCAACGCGATTAGGGGTTGTCAATCCCTTCACGGTCACTTACGAGAGTGAGATCTGATAGAGATGATAGATAATACTTTTGGTATTTTTGGTATAAAGATGCAAAGTAAAATAAAAGCAAAGTAAAAAACAATAGCAATAATAAAGTGTTAGGAGATTAATATGATAAAGATAGACCCAAGGACCGTAGATTTCACTAGTGGCTTCTCTCAAGACCATAAGTATTTTACGGTGGGTGAACTAATTACTATTGAGCAATTGACAGAATTGAGCATAGTTATGAGAATATCTAGGTATGATCATGTATATAGGCATCACGTCCGAGACAAGTAGACCGACTCCTGCCTGCATCTACTACTATTACTCCACTCATCGACCGCTATCCAGCATGCATCTAGAGTATTAAGTTCAGGAAAACAGAGTAACGCCTTAAGCAAGATGACATGATCTAGAGGGATAAATTCATGCAATATGATAAAAACCCCATCTTGTTATCCTCGATGGCCACAATACAATACGTGCCTTGCTGCCCCTACTATCACTGGGAAAGGACATCACAAGATTGAACCCAAAGCTAAGCACTTCTCCCATTGCAAGAAAAAACCAATCTAGTAGGCCAAACCAAACTGATAATTCGAAGAGACTTGCAAAGATAACCAATCATACATAAAAGAATTCAGAGAAGATTAAATATTTTTCATAGATAATCTTGATCATAAACCCACAATTCATCAGTCTCAACAAACACACCGCAAAAAGAAGATTACATCGAATAGATCTCCACGAGAGAGGGGGAGAACATTGTATTGAGATCCAAAAAGAGAGAAGAAGCCATCTAGCTACTAACTATGGACCCAAGGTCTGAGGTAAACTACTCACACTTCATCGGAGAGGCTATGATGTTGATGTAGAAGCCCTCCATGGTGGATTCCCCTTCCGTGAGCTCAGAACAGGCCCCAAGATGGGATCTCGTGGATCTGAGAAAGTTGCGGTGGTGGAATTAGGTTTTGGCTCCGTGTCGATCGCTTTGGGGCGTGAGGTATATATAGGAGGAAGGAGTACGTCGGTGGAGCAGGGGCCCCACGAGGCGAGGCGCGCTTCACCCTCGTGGCCACCTCCCTGCTTTCTTGACGCTTGGGTCCAAGTCTCTGGATCATGTTCGTGAGAAAATCACTTCCCGAAGGTTTCATTCCGTTTGGACTCCGTTTGATATTCCGCTTTCTTGAAACACCGAAATAGGCAAAAAACAGCAATTCGGCTGGGCCTCTGGTTAATAGGTTAGTCCCAAAAATAATATAAAAGTGGAAAATAAAGCCCAATATGGTCCAAAAGAGTAGATAATATAGCATGGAGCAATCAAAAATTATAGATGCGTTGGAGACGTATCAGGCATCCCCAAGCTTAATTCCTGCTCGTCCTCGAGTAGGTAAATGATAAAAAAAAGAATTTTTGATGCGGAGTGCTACTTGGCATAATTTCAATGTAATTCTTCTTAATTGTGGTATGAATATTCAGACCCGAAAGATTCAAGACAAAAGTTCATATTGACATAAAATTAATAATACTTCAAGCATACTAACTAAGCAATTATGTCCTCTCAAAATAACATGGCCAAAGAAAGTTCATCCCTAGAAAATCATATAGTTTAGTCATGCTCCATTTTCGTCACGCAAGAATGCTCTCATCATGCACAACCCCGATGACAAGACAAGCAATTGTTTTATACTTTAGTAATCTCAAATTTATAAACCTTCACGCAATACATGAGCGTGAGCCATGGATATAGCACTATGGGTGGAATAGAATATGATGATGGGGGTTCTGTGGAGAAGACAAAATGGAGAAAGTCTCACATCAACGAGGCTAATCAATGAGCTATGGAGATGCCCATCGATTGATGTCAATGCAAGGAGAAGGGATTGCCATGCAACGGATGCACTAGAGCTATAAATGTATGAAAGCTCAACAAAAGAAACCAAGTGGGTGTGCATCCAACTTGCTTGCTCACGAAGACCTAGGGCATTTGAGGAAGCCCATTGTTGGAATATACAAGCCAAGTTCTATAATGAAAAATTCCCACTAGTATATGAAAGTGACAAAACAAGAGACTCTCTATCATGAAGATTATGGTGCTACTTTGAAGTACAAGTGTGGAAAAGGATAGTAGCATTGTCCCTTCTCTCTTTTTTTCTCTTTTTTTGGGCCTTCTCTTTTTTTGGTGGCCTTTCCTTTTTTTTATTGCCTGTCTTTTTATGGCCTTTTTTATGTTCCTCACTTGGGACAATGCTCTAGAAAATGATGATCATCACACTTCTATTTATTTACAACTCAAATGATTACAACCCAATACTAGAACAAAGTATGACTCTATATGAATGCCTCCGATGGTGTACCGGGATATGCAATGAATCAAGAGTGACATGTATGAAAGAATTATGAATGGTGGCTTTGCCACAAATACTATGCCAACTACATGATCATGCTAAGCAATATGACAATGATGAATGTGTCATGACAAACCGTATGGTGGAAAGTTGCATGGCAATATATCTCAGAATGGCTATGGAAATGCCATAATAGGTAGGTATGGTGGCTGTTTTGAGGAAGATATAAGGAGGTTTATGTGTGAAAGAGCGTATCATATGACGGGATTTGGATGCACCGGTGAAGCTTGCACCAACTCTCAATGTGAGAAAGGGCAATGCACCTTTGCATCAAGAGGCTAGCAATGATGGAAGGGTGAGAGTGCGTATAATCCATGGACTCAACATTAGTCATAAAGAACTCACATACTTATTGCAAAAATCTACAAGACATCAAAAACCAAAGCACTATGTGCATGCTCCTAGGGGGATAGATTGGTAGGAAAAGACCATCGCTCGTCCCCGACCGCCACTCATAAGGAGGACAATCAAATAACACCTCATGTTTCAAATTTGTTACATAACGTTTACCATACATGCATCCTACGGGACTTGCAAACTTCAACACAAGCATTTCTCAAATTCACAACTACTCAACTAGCACGACTTTGATATTATTACCTCCATATCTCAAAACAATTATCAAGCATCAAATTTTTCTTAGTATTCGACGCACTCAAAAGAAAGTTTTACAAATCTTGAATACCAAGCATATTATTATTAGGCAAATTACCATGCTATTTAAGACTCTCAAATTAATCTAAGTGAATCATGAGAGATCAATAGTTTCTATAAAACAAATCCACCACCGTGCTCTAAAAGATATAAGTGAAGCACTAGAGCAAAACTATATAGCTCAAAAGATATAAGTGAAGCACATAGAGTATTCTATCAAATTCCAATTCATGTATGGCTCTCTCAAAAGGTGTGTACAGAAAGGATGATTGTGGTAAACTAAAAGCAAAGACTCAAATCATACAAGACGCTCCAAGCAAAACACATATCATGTGGTGAATAAAAATATAGCTCCGTAAAGTTACCGATGGAAGTAGATTTAAAGAGGGATGCCTTCCGGCATCCCCAAGCTTTGACTTTTGGTGTCCTTAGACTATCTTGGGGGTGCCATGGGCATCCCCAAGCTTAGTCTCTTGCCACTCCTTGTTCCATAATCCATCAAAAGATTTCACCCAAAACTTGAAAACTTCACAACACAAAACTCAACAGAAATCTCGTGAGCTCCGTTAGCGAAAGAAAAAAAAAGACCACTTCAAGGTACTTAAATGAACTCATTCTTTATTTATATTGGTGTTAAACCTAGAGTATTCCAACTTCTCTATGGTTTATAAACTATTTTACTAGCCATAGATTCATCAAAATAAGCAAACAACACACGAAAAACAGAATCTGTCAAAAACAGAACAGTCTGTAGTAATCTGTAACTAACGCAAACTTCTGGAACTCCAAAATTTCAGCCAAAATAGGAAGACCTAGGAAATTTGTTTATTGATCAGTAGAAATTGGAATCACTATTTTATCACGTTCTGGTGATTTGTAACAATTGTTTTCGTGAACCAAAAGTTTCTGGAAATTACAGCAAGATCAAATAACTATCATCCAAGAAGATCCTATAGGTTTAACTTGGCACAAACACTAATTAAAACATGAAACCACATCTAAACAGAAGGTAGATGGATTATTTATTCCTAAACAGAAGCAAAAGCAAAAAAACTAAAAATAAAATTGGGTTGCCTCCCAACAAGCGCTATCGTTTAACGCCCCTAGCTAGGCATAAAAGCAAGGATAGATCTAGGTATTGCCATCTTTGGTAGGCAATCCAAAAGTGGCTCTCATGATAGATTCATATGGTAATTTTATTTTCTTCCTAGGGAAGTGTTCCATTCTTTCTTTAATGGAAATTGGAATCTAATATTCTCTTCCTTCATATCAATAATTGCACCAATCGTTCTAAGGAAAGGTCTACCAAGAATAATAGGACAAGAAGGATTGTAATCTATATCAAGAACGATAAAATATACGGGCACATAATTCCTATTTGCAACAATAAGAACATCATTAATTCTTTCCATAGGTTTCTTAATAGTGGAATCCGCAAGGTGCAAGTTTAGAGAGCAATCATCAAAATCACGGAAATCTAGCAAATCGAACAAAGTTTTGGGAATAGTAGAAACACTAGCACCCAAATCACATAAAGCATAAAATTCATGATCCTTAATCTTAATTTTAATAGTTGGTTCCCACTCATCATAAAGTTTTCTAGGGATAGAAACTTCCAACTCAAGTTTTTCTTCATAAGATTGCATCAAGGCATCAATGATATGTTTGGTAAAGGCTTTATTTTGACTATAAGCATGAGGAGAATTTAGCACGGATTGTAACAAGGAAATACAATCAATTAAAGAGAAACTTTCATAATTAAATTCCTTGAAATCCAAAATAGTGGGTTTAGCAACATCTAGGGTTTTGATTTCTTCAATCCCACTTTTATCAAATTTAGCATCATAATCTAAAAACTCCGAATTTTTGGAACGCCTTCTAGGTAAAGGTGGATCATATTCAGTCCATCATTATCAAGATTCATATTGCAAAACAAAGATTTAATAGGGGACACATCAATAACTTCAATAACTTCTAGATCTTCATCTTATTTTTCATAGGTATTTGAAGAACACGCTTTAATAAAGGCATCTTTCGTAGCACGCATCCCAGCGGTTCTTTCCTTGCACTCATCAATGGAAATTCTCATGGCTTTGAGAGACTCATTGATATCATGCTTAGGAGGAATAGATCTAAGCTTTAAAGAATCAACACACTACACCACAACACTTGTTTCGGGGCAGTTAACTTCCAGGAGAAGTATCTAAACAAGGGCAAACTTACTGCCGGGGCATCTGTAACTGCCGGTAGAACTAGCTCACGGCGGTGTAACTGCCGCCAGAACTTGAAGAACAAAGGCAAACAAACTGCCGGTACACTTGGGGGCACCATGTCTGCCTGGAGAAGCCTACTATGGCCCATTATCTGTCGAGGTTCGCTTTTGGCGCGAGAGTGAAATACAGTTTGGGCCTAAGCGCGCGCAAATGAGGAAAAGCGTGCAAGAGACAAAAAAAGCCCAAAAGAACTACTACCTGATGCCCTACCTCCAGACCGCAGCCACCCCAATCCCTCATGCCCTACCCGACCGCAGCCGCCGCCCCCAAATCCGACCGGCGCCCCCAAATCCCATCGGCACCAGCGTCCCCCACCACCGCAGCCCCGCCGCCACCGGCGTCCCCCACCACCGCAGCTCCGGCGCCGTCCCGAGCCACCCCCCCGCACCCCGACTCCTCTCCCAGCCACCCCAGCGCCGCTGGCTGCCCTAAATCCTAGTATTGCCGACGGCGGCCACCACCACCACAGCCCCGCCGCCTCTTGTAGCCACCCCACCGCCGCCGACCGTCGTCCACCCGGACGGAGTCAGTCTTTGGCCCCAACAACCGCACAGCAGCGCCGTGGCACCCCCATGGACCGAGGAGTCGAGCACCGAGCGGGACCGCTTCCTGTACGTCCTCTCTGATCCTCCAAGCAGCGGGCGTCCCTCTTCTCCGGCTAGCAGCTCACTGCCACGTCAACATCATCTCCGTTCCCCCAAGCAGCGGAGCGTCCCTCTTCTCCGGCGAGCAGTTCTGCCACCTCAACATCAACATCCTCTCTGTGGACAGGGCTGCCTCCTGAACATCCTCTCTCTGAGCATTTGGTGAGATTTCTTTGCTGCCTGGGTTTGGTTTAAATTGTGTACCTGCAAATGAGATTCAATTCTGACTTGTACAATTGTTACCATTTCAATATGTGAACTTGGCAGATGATTCAATGCTAACTTGCAAAAATGTTAGATGGGTTAGTTTAATCTGTGTACTAGGCACTCAGTTATAGTTTTTACAACACTTCTTTTTGTGTTTAGTTGATGCCTCAAAGTTGTAGCATGTGGACAGAACAAGTGCTCTGTTTTTATCATATAGATGCCTGTTTTTATATAGATGCAAAGTTTTAGCATGTGGAATGAGAACAAGTGCTCTGTTTTTATCATATGGATGCCTCCTCAACCCTTGTTTCTACAACACTTCTTTGTTTATGTTTCACGAATCAGATTTGTGTATTCCTTAAAAAAATCAGATTTGTGGACATAACAAGTGCTTTGTTTTTATCACATAGATAATAATATTCTTACTACTATTTTAGTTTTTGCGCTCCTGAAATGACATCTTTCAATTGAATATTTATTCTATTATGCCGATTGCATTCTTGGTCCGTATTGTATTTGTCCTTGCTTGTATTAGATATGAATGGCATGCATTTTGTCACTAGTTTCCCCCATTGATAGAAGTATACTTTATTTCGTATGTTAGGTAAATATAGTGAATTTGGTCAAGAATGGACAAGAGTTGGATGGATAAAGCTAGAAACACACAAGCATATATTGACGGGGTAGTGAAATTCATATAGTTTGCTTTTACTCATTCAACAAGAGGGAATGCTATATTATGTCCTTGTAGAAAATGCTTGAACTGTTGTTGGTTTGAAGCTAGTGATGTGTATGAGCACTTATTATATCATCGGTTTATTACTGGGTACAAAAGATGGATATATCATGGGGATGCATCATCATCTCTTGCATCTGATAGTGACCATGATCCGGTCCAACCTGATGATGTTCAAGAGGAGAATGACCTAGATAATTATGATGAGATGTTAGAAATGATTCAAGATATGGCACACCTAATTGGGGATTTTAGTGATAGTGGCGGCGCGGAGGATCCAATTCACGAGGATGTAGAGCCTGGGAGCGTTGACCCTCTTCTAGAAAAGAAAAAGAAGCATGAGGCAGATGCTTTTCGACAATTCGTAGCTGATGATAACGAGGAGCTTTATCCAGGATGCACAACCTTTTCAAAACTACGTTTTGTTGTTAGGTTACTACATACCAAATCTCTTGGAGGTTGGAGCGATAAAAGCTTTGACATGATGCTAGAGTTGCTAAAAGAGGCCTTCCCAACAGCAAAGCTACCCAAAAACTTTTATGAAGCTAAGAAAATGATAAAATGTCTTGAGCTGGGTTATATTAAAATTCATGCATGTGAGAATGATTGCATTCTGTTTTGGAAGAAGCAAAAGAAGCTCGACAAGAAAATGCGCTTCTACATGAGCGTGTAGATCAACTCGAGAATGATTTCCAATCAGTAGTTACAAGTCTTAAGGATGAATTTCTGCAAATGAAAAGATTGTTGTTACAATCAAATGCTAGACAAAATGTTGAGTTCAGTCCACGGTATGCCTCGCCCCAGAGGGTAGATGCAGATGCATATGGACATGAAGGTGCATATGGACAAGAAGATAGTGTAGGATCTGCCACCCCTAACTTTGAGGTGCGACGAGAGAAGGAGGCAACCATTTTGCAAAAGAATACTGAAGGGGCACTGTTGCAAAAGAAGGTAGCAACATTCACTCATGAATACAATGTCCAATCCCCATTCAATCAAAAATACAATGTCCAATCCCCCTGCTCAATATGAGGTGCTGCAAGAGAGGGCAGCCGCCATTTCCCCAAAGAAGAAAGCAACAATGCAACAAGATAAGGATGTGACACTTCATCGAAACAAGATGGAAACATCCCTACGGAAAGAAGTTCCAATCACGCAGAAAAATCATTAGGTCAGACTTTACTATGTTTATACTTTGCCTCTAGTTTCTATAGGATGGAAAAGAATCACTTCCGCTTATCTAACTTCTTTTTCATTATTCCTCAGAAAGGAAGGGATGTGATACTTTATAATGTTTACCGGGATCATAATAGTCCCGTGGCAAAAGCTACAATTCTATCAGTTGATCGGAGAGAGGAGGTAGGTGGTCAGGAGCTTGGCTCTCAATATTGTGAGGTTGTCGTGAACTATGTAATAAAAGGGATGCTATTCTGCCTCGTGGTGTTGGGGACATGACAACCATGGGGCAAGCTCAAGGGCGATTATCGCATGGCCTTACAAGCATGTAAGCTTGGATTCTTTTGCTAAATTTACAATGACTATCATGGTTGATTGCTTGATACTCTTTTGCTTCTATGTATGTAGTTGGAAGTGGACAAGTCAACGGCAAATGCAGCAATGCGACCATAAGCAAGCTGAGTAGGTAATATACATATTTCTCTTACCATATTGGGTCACTAGAAAGGCTAAGCTCTCATGAGCTGTTCTTTTGGACATAGACTTTCCCTGCATTCGATGCTTTCTCACAAACACTACTGGAATCAACTACTTTGCCATCTGCCAGCTCTTTGCCGTCTGCTAGCAGACGACAAAGAAGCTCTTTGCCATCAGCTACCCGAAAGCAGACGGCAAAGAACTGGCTGATGGCAAAGAAAGCCTTTGCCATCAGCCAGTTCTTTGCCGTCCGCTAGCAGACGGCAAAGAGGGAGGGGGCCCCACTGAGGAGCTGGTTAAAAATAATTAACGGCCCCCCTCTTTGCCGTCTGCTAGCGGACGACAAAGAGCACATTAGCGGACGACAAAGGTGGCGGACGGCAAAGATTAAACATATCTAACGGCGCGCCCCCCACCCCGCCCCTCTCTCTATTTCTCTTCCCTGCTCCCACCACCTTGCCGCCCCACCACTCGCCGCCCGCCGCCCGCCCCGCCCCCCGCCCGCCCCCGCCCGTTGCCCCCGCCCTGCCGTCTGGCGCCCGCCGCCTGCCCCTCGGCCCGCGCCCACCCGTCGGCGCCATCGCCCCGCCGCCCGCCCCCCTCCTCCACCGGCCCCGCCTCGTCGCCCTTGCCAGCCGTCATACCGCCCCCCTTGTCGCCCGCCGCCTGCCGTCTCGGCGCCCGTGCCCCCCGTGCCCGCCCAGACGGCGCCGCCTCCAGCCGCCCCCTCCTCCACCGCCACCTCCTCCACCGGCCAGGTGAGCTCTACCTCTCCTCTGTTTTTCCTTTTTTTCTTCTGTTTTTTTAGTTTTAGGTTTATGTTTAGTTTAGATTTAGATTTAGTTTTAGTTTTAGGTTTAGGTTTAATTTTAGTTTAGTGTTAGGTTTAGATTTAGTTTTTTCATTTTTTTTCTTTTTTTTAGTTTTAGATTTATGTTTAGTTTAGATTTAGGTTTAGTTTTAGGTTTAGTTCAGTTTTAGGAAAGAAGAAGAAGAAGAAGAAAAAAACAGGAGAGGAGGAGAAGAAGAAGAGGAAAAAGGAAAGGAAGAAGAAGAAGAGGAGGAGGAGAAGAAAAAAGAAGAAGAGGAAGAAGAAGAAGAAAAAAGAGGAGAGGAGGAGAAGAAGAAGAGGAAAAAGGAAAGGAGGAAGAAGAAGAAGAAGAAGAAGAAGGAAAAAAGGAAGAAAAGGAAGAAAAGGAAGAAGAGGAAGAAGAAGAAAAGGAAAAAAGAGGAAAAACCCCGACCAAACGGCACCCGACCCGACTGGCACCCGACACGACACCCGACCCGAGACCCCGACCCGACAGCCCCGACCCCGACACCCGAACCGACACCCGACACACCGACACCCCGACACCCGACCCGACACCGACACGACACCCCGACCCGACCAGCACCCCGACCCGACACCCGACCGAGATCCCGACCCGACCCGACCCGACCCGACACCCACACCCCGACCCCGAGCCTGAACCGACACCCGGTCACCGAAACCGACACGGCACTCCCGACCCGACCGGCACCCGACCCGACACCCCGACGAGACCCGACCCGACCCGACACGGCACCCCGACACCGACGACACCCGACCCCGACACCTCCCGAAAAGGTGCTCTTTGGCCTTCCAGATGACGACGGGGTCATATATTTGTGAATTATTAGTTAGGTCATATATTTTTCGATTTTGTTATGAAAAACATCATATATAATTGTGTTGATTGGGTAGTTTTAAATGTGCAGTTGTTTCATCGCTGCAAGGTTTGGTGTCCGACGACCTCGCCGTCGTTTGATTTAGCTCTGCTTCTTCGCTCGTGGGTGAGCACAAATGACATGTCCTCCTCCCCATTAATTATTTGATCTATTCCGATGAAACTTGATAGCTAGCTATATATGTGTCTTGAATCATCTGTATGCGTAACCAATATGTGTCTCCCGTTCGAAAGCGTCATAGTTATAAATATGCATGCATTTGCATATTTATAACCTTGATTCTTTCGAATTGTCCAACGCTATCCATGGACAGCCCGAGTATGTGTAGATTGGGTTCGTTTTCCCATATGCTTTGCTCCGGATCCGACGCATAAATTTCGTCAGTGCCTCCCCTGTTGTTCTCCAGAGGAGGAACAAGAAGAGCCGGAACAAGAAGAGGTTACTGCTGCGGATGACCTGTCAATGCTTGACCGATTACGTCAAGGTGGCCTTGGACATGTTGATGCCAATGAACCCTATGAGCCCATCATTGATTATAGTGATGATGATGATTATGCATTTATTGATGATAATGATCGAGATTATTAGTAGTGTCAGGTATTCAATTTTTTATGTTCTACTTGATGATGATACACTTAAGTGATATACATATTATTATTCATGTCGGTACTTTTTTTATGTTGTACTAATTTCGTTTATTCTTTGTCATGGCAGGTGTTGAAAGATGGTGGGCGCTGGTCGGAGCGCCGAGGTTCTTCTTCGTCGGCGCGTGGTGCGAGGTCTTCCATTCCACACGCACCTCTTCGCCGAGCGTTGCTGGACAGTATGGCGAAACCGCCGGGCCCTTCTTCGTCGACCGCGGTGCCCAGCAGGGGATGAGGTAAGAAGAAGAGAGGAGGTGGAGCACGTGGTCGCGGGAGAGGAGGTAGGGTGACTCTTACGGCGCCTTCCTCGCCGCCGCTTCTCAGCTTTCACCCGAGCACGTGATCGCTAGGGTGGACTCGTCTGAGGAGGAGGCTACGGACTCCGGTCCACGAGCCTCCGGTCCACGGGTCTTCGGCCCACGAGCCTCGGGTCGACGGGCCTTCGGCCCACGAGAGTTGGGCCCACGAGACCCCGGAGGAGCACACGTCTGGATGGGGTACTTGGTCGGGTCAGCCTGAGGAGCCGAGTGGCCATGCTGATGATGGCGGGGAGCCGAGTGGCCATGCTGATGATGGCGGGGAGCCGACTGATTTTGAGGAGGAGGGGGAGGAGGGGGCAACGCTACCAGCGTGGTGATACACGGCTCCCGTCTGCGCGACCAATTCATGAAAGCAGAGGTGGTTGATTTTCCCTGATGGGGAGAGGTAAGTAAATTTAATCTTTTTGTACCTTCTGCATTCACGTTTCTTCAAATAACTAATGCGTTGGCCTTGTCATGTTGCAGGGGTTGGGACCACCATGAAAGTGTCCGCCGGCCCAACTCCGTCCTTGGAGTTCTGATTCGGCAAAACTTTTCGGTGTTTGTCACGTTGCCTGGTGAGGGTCGGCTTCCAGAGGTTGGATTGAGTTGGGAGAACTACTTGGCTGCCCCGGCCTCGCCGGGTGAGATTATCGACGGTGTCTTGTGCAAGACGAGGGCAGACGTGGTGATCGTAAAGTTACTGGTAATTTCTCCTTTACACAATTAAAATCTTCAACTAGCTAGTTATTAATTGTACTAATCAATATTGTCTCATTTGATTGCAGACATTCTACAGGTGTGAGGAGGGATACGAGGAGGAGGCGGCGGATGTTATCCACAAGGAGTTCAAGCGCCTACTTCAGAACTTACGGCATGAGGCTCGGGTGCAGGCTGTTCGAGACTACTACGCCGGGCGTGGTATCAAGAAGACCAAGCAGGAGTGCCGCGATAAGTTCTTGAGTAAGGAGCAGTACATGAAGGTAATTCTTAAGGCCTTGTACTTAATTCCTTCATTTAGTAATTCATAGCCGTAGCGCTGAAGTTTCTATTTGCTAACTTAGGCCCCTCCGAGATGGTGTGCGGATCGGATGGATTGTTGGGAGGTGTTGGTCAATGCGTGGTGCTCAAAAGAATGGCGGGCCACCCACAACGAGGCCAAGGACAAACGTGCCCAAATGGAAGGTGTGCCACACCACCAAGGCAACTCCAACTTATTTCAGACAAAGTGAACTGGGTATGTGGTTTGCTTCATGATTCATGCAATTCATTCATCATGCTAGCTTTAGCCCTTTAATTACTAATTTACTTTGTTTCTCTCTTTCGTGCACGCTACAATAAGGCGGATAAGGTGCCAGAGGTGTACGACCTGTATGCCATGGCCCACACTGGCCCTTACAAGAAAGTCAAGGCATTCTCTGCGTCTGACCTCGATGATGCAAACAACTTCACCAACATCTCCGCCCACGACAAGCTCGTGCAATATAGAGATCAGGGGAAGGCGAGGAAAGGGGAGGACTTTAACCCGAGCCAGGGTCCCATTGATACAGAGTTGTTGATGATATCTGGTGGTGGGAGGTCCCATGGCTCCATAGCCATGGGAGATGGACTTACCGTTGTCCTAGCACTCTCCCGGAGATCAAAGGCGCGCCCAATCGAGCTCCGCTCTGAGATAAGGCCTCGTGAATGGCCACCCAACTCGCCATCAAGGTTAGTTATACGTACTCAGCTATCTTTCTCCATTACATTGTGTGCGCTTCCATCAATGATTACAAATGGTCATGTGAGTGGTGTTGCAGGCTGCTATACAGAGTGAGGAAAATAGAACGGAGAAACTTCTGGCGGAGGCGGCGGAGAGGCAGCGGGAGTTGGAGGAGAGGACGACAAAGATGTTGGAGGAGGAGAGGGCACGGAATGACATGCGTGCAAGGGCCATGTATGAGCTCCTTGTGGTAAGTTTCTTCTGCAGATTACTTGCTAGTCTTAACATTTGAGTCTCATTACTAACTAGTATGACTCTGTTGTGAAAACCAAATGTGCGATCTGTGTGCGAGAAGTCGGTCAGACCGCTCACGATGCCGGTGATTGCTCACTGGAGCACAAAGTGAGTTTAATTTGAATGGACATTACTTGCTAGTCTTAACATTTGAGTGTCATAATGCTAACGAGACATTGGAAATGATCTTTGGTGCAGCTTAACTCGTAAACGCATCGCATCGATCCTTCTCCGACTCTAAGACGAGCCAGCCCGCTAATACACCTCCCTGATCACGGTAAGTTTCTCTAGACTTAGACTTAGCTTTATTTCCTCCAATATGCTTACCATAATGACCTAGAGTTAGCTTACTTATGTAAAAAATTGCATAATTAGCTTAGTTAGCTCATAAACGATCCATTTTACCTAAGTTAGCTCTAAAATGACTCATTTTACCTTAGTTAGCTTACAAGTGATCCAATTTATCCAAGTTAGCTCTAAAATGACCCATTTTACGTAGATTAGCTCCTAAATGATCCATTTTACCTACGTTAGCTTTAAAATGACCCATTTCACCTCGTTAGCTCCTAAATGACCCATTTCACCTAGGTTAGCTCAAAAAAGACCCATTTCACCTTAGTTAGCTAAAAACGTGGCATTTCACCTTAGATAGCTCATAAACGGCCCATTTCAACTAAGTTAGCTCCAAAATGATCCATTTCACCTAGGTTAGCTCATAAATGATGCATTTGACCTAGGTTAGCTCGTAAACGACCCATTTCACCAAGGTTAGCTCATAAACAACCCATTTCACCTAGGTTAGCTCATAAACGACCTATTTCACCTAGGTTAGCTCATAAACAACCCATTTCACCAAGGTTAGCTCATACACGACCCATTTCACCTAGGTTAGCTCATAAACGACCTATTTCACCTAGGTTAGCTCATAAACGACCCATTTCACCTAGATTAGATCATAAATGATCCATTTCACCTAGGTTAGCTCATAAACGATCCATTTCATCTAACTTAGCTCCAAAATGATGCATTTCACCTAGGTTAGCTCATAAACGACCCATTTCACCTAGGTTAGCTCATAAACGACCCATTTCACCTAGGTTAGCTCATAAACGACCTGTTTCACCTAGGTTAGCTCATAAACGACCCATTTCACCTAGGTTAGCTCATAAACGACCCATTTCACCTAACTTAGCTCATAAACGATCCATTTCACCTAACTTAGCTCATAAACGATCCATTTCAACTAATTTAGCTCATAAATGATCCAGTTCACCTAAGTTAGCTAATAAATGGCATATACTTCTTCTTCTAGTCTTCTTCTTCTTCTTCTTCTTCTTCTTCTTCTTCTTCTTCTATTCTTTTTCTAACTTTATTATTTGTCATTTTGCAGGTTTCATTCACTTCACGGAAGCCAGCATCATAGGATGGATTGCTTGTTTTTTCCTTTGATGCACTTCTTGTATTCTGCTCGCTTGCTATGATGAAACTTTGCATATTGTAATATGTATGGATTGATGGGACTATGTGCAACCTACTATGTATGTATGGATGGATATATATGTGCCGGATATTTATGTGATGGATATATATGTCATGATATATATATGTGCTGTGATATTTATGTGATGGATATATATGTGCTGTGTGCTGTGATAATTGTTGGATAGAAGAAAAACAAAATTAAAAAGAGGCAGTGCAGGCTCTTTGCCGTCCGCCACTGACGGTAAAGAGCCCTTTGCCGTTCGCCACTGTAGGCAAAGGGGACACGTGGCGCCCACCTATGCCTCCTGGCACCTGTGCCATTTGGCAAATTTGCCTACCGTGGCAGACGGCAAAGGTTTTGCCGTCAGCTGGCAGACGGCAAAGAAAAGCTGATGGCAAAGACATAACCTTTGCCGTCCGCCGTGGCTGACAGCAAACCACCGTGGGCGTTGACGCCTCGCCGACGTCAATCGGGCGGACGACAAAGGGGTGGTCAAATTTGCCATCCGCTGGCGGACGGCAAAGGCCGCCGTTAGCCACCTAACGGACTAACGCTGGCGGACGTCAAGAATTTTGCCGTCCCTCCCCTTTGCCGTCGCCATCAGACGTAGGGCAAAGGACTCTTTTGCCGCCAGAAAAGTGACAAAGGACCTGTTTGCCGACCTCGCTTTTTGTTGCCACTCTTGTTGCCCGCTGCTGACGGCAAAGCTCTTTGCCGTCCGCCGTCCGTGCCTTTGCCGTCCACCGTGGCGGACGGCAAAATACTGGATTCCTGTAGTGAAAGGATGTAAATGTAGGGCCCACAGCTGTCGAGTTTAGTGATCAGTACACACATATGTGACATAAATATGAAATTATGGTTGAGCTACAGTACTGTACTTTGTTTACAATTGCGAGTCTTCTTTCTTTTTCTTTGTAGATAGAGAAAGTCGCTCCTTTTTTCCTTTTACCAAAAAATGCCAACAGTTGAGCACATTAGATCAATATACACATCTTTTGCACCACACAATAACAATACTAATTTTGCTGGTTAAAATACATAAACATTACAATAAGAACTTACAACCTTGATTTTTTTGCCTGTTCAACCATTTTTGTTGTAGACCATTGTATACAAATAATCTATTTCAAGAGTCATAATTAGATAGCCAACAAAACAAGTATATGAATATCAAGCTTCCCCTATCCAGTGGCGTTAAGCCCCTTTGAATATTTGGGTGAGACTACATATATGGTGATCTTTTAAACCTCCCTGTACATAAAGTGTCTTTGGTGGCCATTCTTTATTTTCAGTGCATGTGTCCATTGTCCAGTTGGCATTACGCTTTGCAAAGTCCAGAATAATTAGTTACTTATCGGACTATTATATATTATCACGTCTTCATAGCTTGTGCTCTTGGAATGTAGCATCATGTACATGCATGTGTTCAGTCTAAGTGTTTTACATGGAAGAATATATGATTCAGTTTGCATCCAAGTACCTAAACATGTGAAATGTAAATTGGCATTCAAACTACGCATTATATACTCCTTTTACAACTCAACTCAGGTTCTGTTTTGCCATATTTGCCCATGGAAGAATTTTGAATGTGCAGGTCAAAGAAATCCTGTTTGATATAATTATGTATTATTCCTTGCTATGTCATAATCCTTAATGTGTTCATTTAAAATCTGAAACAAGAGCTTCATTTTGAGTTTCCGGTCCGTTGCAGGTTTCCCAAACATACACAGCAAGTTGGTGGTTTCGAAGATCTACAAGCAGTTGAAGATCTGGAAGACCTTCAATTTTCAGTGTTGGGATGATAATGTAATATGTTTGTTGAACCTGGGGACTTAGCTCTGCCCATTTTGGTGGTTGTTAAGCCACTGTATGGCCACTTCCCCTTTTGTGGCACAACTTTATTTTTGTTATGTGGCATATCTAGAAACTGTTTGTTAAACCTGGAGACTAGCTCTGCCCATTTTGGTGGCTGTTAAGCCAATTCCCCTTTTGTGGCACAACTTCATTTGGTTATGTGCCATCTCGAAAGATATATATGTACTCGTTATATTTGCTTCCTATGTTTATCAAATGAAGTATGAGGCCTAAATGTAACTCTGATTGAAGTGTGTGCATAAATTGTGTGATGTCCTGATTTGGTAAAACATTGTGCATGGATATTAAATTAGACATTGTGAATTGTTATTAAATTATAGATATATGCTGCCCAAAATTCTATTTTATCAATGTGATGGCATACAAACTACCGGGCCAACAAGTTTTTACCGGCAGTTGAATTGCCGACAACTAAAATCCCTTTGTGCTAAGGAACCTGCAGGGAGAAAACTAACTACCGGGAAATACGTACGTCATGGAAGATAAACTGCCGGGAGATATCTATCTGCCGGGAGAAGTAATCCCCCGCAGCCGTTCTCGTGGGGGTTCTATCTGCCGGGAGAACTACCATCCCGGCAGTTAGTATGCCATTTTAAGAGCTTTCTCCCGGCAGAATACATGCCATTACATCGGTGTTGTGGTGTAGTGACATCAAGAGAAATTCTATCAACGTTCCTAACGAATTCATCAACTTTAAGCAATTTCTCTTCAAGTAAAGCATTAAAATTCCTTAACACTAGTCTCAAATTCAGAGGGCATCTTATTAAAATTTCCATAAGAGTTGCTGTAGGAATTTCCATAATTATTAGAATGATTACTAGGATAAGGCCAAGGATTAAAGTTCCCTCTATACGCGTTGTTACCAAAATTATTCCTACCAACAAAATTCACATCCATAGATTCATTATTATTCCAATCAAAGTAGACAAAGGCATATCATTAGGATCAGAAGAAACACTCTTAGTAGCAAATAATTTCATAAGTTCATCCATCTTTCCACTCAAAACATTAATTTCTTCTATCGCATGCACTTTTTTATTAGTAGATCTTTCAAAGGTGCCATTGAGAATAATTAACCATAATATTATCTAGGAGTTTAGTAGCATCTCCTAAAGTGATTTCCAAAAAAGTGCCTCCCGAAGCCGAATCTAAAAGATTTCTAGAAGCAAAATTCAATCCGGCATAATTTTTTTTGTATAATCATCCACAAGTTCAAACCATGAGTAGGGCAATTACGTATCATTAATTTCATTCTCTTCCAAGCTTGTGCAACATGTTCATGATCAAGTTGCTTAAAATTCATAATATCGTTTCTAAGAGAGATGATTTTAGCGGGAGGAAATTTTTAGAGATAAAATCATCTTTGCACTTGTTCCGAGAATTAATACTATTTTTAGGCAAAGACGAAAACCAAGCTTTAGCACGATCTCTAAGCGAAAAAGGAAATAGCTTCAATATAACAATATCATTATCAACATCTTTCTTCTTTTGCATATCACACAAATCAACGAAGCTATTCAGATGAGTAGCGGCATCTTCACGAGGAAGGCCAGCAAATTGATCTTTCATAACAAGATTCAACAAAGCAGTATTAATTTCACAAGATTCAGTGTTGGTAAGAGGAGCAATCGGAGTGCTAAGGAAATAATTATTGTTGGTATTGGTAAAGTCACACAATTTGGTATTATCTTGAGCCATCGTGACAAACAAGCAATCCAACACACGAGCAAACAAAAAGCAAGCGAGAAAAAGGCAAACGGAAAAGAGAGGGCAAATAAAACGACAAGGGTGAAGTGGGGGAGAGGAAAACGAGAGGCAAATGGAAATAATGTAATGCGAGAGATAAGGGATTGTGATGGGTACTTGGTATGTTGACTTTTGCGTAGACTCCCCGGCAACGGCGCCAGAAATCTTCCTGCTACCTCTTGAGCACTGCGTTGTATTTCCTTGAAGAGGAAAGGGTGATGCAGCAGAGTAGAGTAAATATTTCCCTCAGTTTTTGAGAACCAAGGTATCAATCCAGTAGGAGGCTACGCACGAGTCCCTCGTACCTACACAAAACAAATAGCTCCACGCAACCAACGCGATTAGGGGTTGTCAATCCCTTCATGGTCACTTACGAGAGTGAGATCTGATAGAGATGATAGATAATATTTTTGTATTTTTGGTATAAAGATGCAAAGTAAAATAAAAGGAAAGTAAAAAACAAAAGCAATAATAAAGTGTTGGGAGATTAATATTATAAAGATAGACCCTGGGACCATAGATTTCACTAGTGGCTTCTCTCAAGAGCATAAGTATTTTACAAAGGTGAACAAATTACTGTTGAGCAATTGATGTAATTGAGCATAGTTATGAGAATATCTAGGTATGATCATGTATATAGGCATCACGTTCGAGACAAGTAGACCGACTCCTTCTGCATCTACTACTATTACTCCACTCATCAACCGCTATCCAAAGCATGCATCTAGAGTATTAAGTTCAAGAAAAGCGAGTAACGCCTTAAGCAAGATGAAATGATGTAGAGGATAAATTCATGCAATATGATAAAACCCCATCTTGTTATCCTCGATGGCAACAATACAATACGTGCCTTGCTGCCCCTCATCACTTTGGGAAAGGACACCGCAAGATTGAACCCAAAGCTAAGCACTTCTCCCATTGCAAGAAAAAACCAATCTAGTAGGCCAAACCAAACTGATAATTCGAAGAGACTTGCAAAGATAACCAATCATACATAAAAGAATTCAGAGAAGATACAAATATTGTTCATAGATACTCTTGATCATAAACCCACAATTCATCAGTCTCAACAAACACACGTAAAAAGAAGATTACATCGAATAGATCTCGACGAGAGAGGGGGAGAACATTGTATTGAGATCCAAAAAGAGAGAAGAAGCCATCTAGCTACTAACTATGGACCCGAAGGTCTGAGGTAAACTACTCACACTTCATCGGAGATGCTATGATTTTGATGTAGAAGCCCTCCATGGTGGATTCCTCTTCCGGCGAAGCTCCGGAACAGGCCCCAAGATGGGATCTCGTGGATACAGAAAGTTGCGGCGGTGGAATTAGGTTTTTGGCTCCGTATCTGATCGTTTGGGGGTACATAGGTATATATAGGAGGAAGGAGTATGTTGGTGGAGCAACGGGGGGCCCACGAGGCAGGGGGCGCGCCCTAGTGGGGTGGGCGCCCCCCACCCTCGTGGCCACCTCCCTTCTTTCTTGACGTGGGGTCCAAGTCTCCTGGATCATGTTCGGTGAGAAAATCACGTTCCCGAAGGTTTCATTCCGTTTGTACTCCGTTTGATATTCCGTTTCTTCGAAACACTGAAATAGGCAAAAAAAACAGCAATTCTAGGCTGGGCCTCCGGTTAATAGGTTAGTCCCAAAAATAATATAAAAGTGGAAAATAAAGCCCAATATGGTCCAAAACAGTAGATAATATAGCATGGAGCAATCAAAAATTATAGATACGTTGGAGACGTATCAATGCTTCACTTAGATTATTTTGAGAGTCTTAAATAGCATGGTAATTTGCTTAAATAATCCTAATATGCTAGGTATTCAAGACTAGTAAAAACTTTCTTATGAGTGTGTTGAATACTAAGAGAAGTTTGATGATTGATGATTGTTCTGAGACATGGAGGTAGTGATATCAAAGTTGTGCTAGTTGAGTAGTTGTGAATTTGAGAAATACTTGTGTTGAGGTTTGCAAGTCCTGTAGCATGCACGTATGGTAACCGTTGTGTAACAAATTTGAAGCATGAGGTGTTTCTTTGATTGTATTCCTTATGAGAGGCGGTCTGGGACGAGCGATGGTCTTTTCCTACCAATCTATCCCCCTAGGAGCATCCGCGTAGTGCTTGGTTTTGATGACTTGTAGATTTTTGCAATAAGTATGTGAGTTCTTTATGACTAATGTTGAGTCCATGGATTATACGCACTCTCACCTTTCCATCATTGCTAGCCTCTTGATTGCAGTGCATTGCCCTTTCTCATATTGAGAGTTGCTGCAAACTTCGCCGGTGCATCCAAACCCCGTGATATGATACACTCCTTCACACATAAACCTCCTTATATCTTCCTCAAAACAGCCACCATACCTACCTATTATGGCATTTCCATAGCCATTCCGAGATATATTGCCATGCAACTTTCCACCGTTCCGTTTATCATGACACGTTCATCATTGTCATATTGCTTTGCATGATCATGTAGTTGTCATAGTATTTTTGGCAAAGCCACCATTCATAATTCTTTCATACATGTCACTCTTGGTTCATTGCATATCCGGTACATCACGGAGGCATTCATATAGAGTCATACTTTGTTCTAGTATCGAGTTGTAATCATTGAGTTGTAAATAAATAGAAGTGTGATGATCATCATTTTCCAGAGCATTGTCCCAAGTGAGAAAAAAAGGAGAAAGGCCATAAAAAAGAAGAAGGCCCAAAAAAAGAGAGAAAAAGAGAGAAGGGACAATGTTACTATCCTTTTTACCACACTTGTGCTTCAAAGTAGCACCATAATCTTCATGATAGAGAGTCTCTTGTTTTGTCACTTTTATATACTAGTGGGAATTTTTCATTATAGAACTTGGCTTGTATATTCCAACAATGGGCTTCCTCAAATGCCCTAGGTCTTCGTGAGCAAGCAAGTTGGATGCACACCCACTTAGTTTCTTTTGTTGAGCTTTCATATATTTATAGCTCTAGTGCATCCGTTGCATGGCAATCCCTACTCCTTGCATTAACATCAATCGATGGGCATCTCCATAGCTCATTGATTAGCCTCGTTGATGTGAGACTTTCTCCTTTTTTGTCTTCTCCACATAACCCCCATCATTATATTCTATTCCACCCATAGTGCTATATCCATGGCTCACGCTCATGTATTGCATGAAAGTTGAAAAGGTTTGAGATTACTAAAGTATGAAACAATTGCTTGGCTTGTCATCGGGGTTGTGCATGATGAGAGCATTCTTGTGTGACGAAAATGGAGCATGACTAAACTATATGATTTTGTAGGGATGAACTTTCTTTGGCCATGTTACTTTGAGAGGACATAATTTCTTAGTTAGTATGCTTGAAGTATTATTATTTTTATGTCAATATTGAACTTTTATCTTGAATATCTCGGATCTGAATATTCATACCACAATTATGAATAATTACATTGAAATTATGCCAAGTAGCATTCCACATCAAAAATTCTGTTTTTATCATTTACCTACTCGAGGACGAGCAGGAAGTAAGCTTGGGGATGCTTGATACGTCTCCAACGTATTAATAATTTTTTATTGTTCCATGCTATATTATATTCTGTTTTGGACATTATTGGGCTTTATTATACACTTTTATATTATTTTTGGGACTAACCTCTTAATCGGAGGCCCAGCCTGTAATTGCTGTTTTTGCCTATTTCAGAGTTTCGTAGAAAAAGAATATCAAACGGACTCCAAACGGAATGAAACCTTCGGGAACGTGATTTTCGGAACGAACGTGATCTAGAGGACTTGGACCCTACGTCAAGACATCAACCAGGAGGGAACGAGGTAGGGCGCGCCTACCCCCCATGGCACGCCCTCCACCCTCGTGGGCCCCATGTTGCTCCAGCGACGTACTCCTCCTCCTATATATACCTACATACCCCCAAACTACCAGATATGGAGCCAAATACCTAATTCCACCACCGCAACCTTCTGTACCCGTGATATCCCATCTTGGGGCCTTTTCCGGAGCTTCACCGGAGGAGGCATTGATCATGGAGGGCTTCTACATCAACACCATAGCCTCTCCGATGAAGTGTGAGTAGTTTATCTTAGACCTTCGGGTCCATAGTTATTAGCTAGATAGCTTCTTCTCCCTTTTTGGATCTCAATACAATGTTCTCCTCCTCTCTCATGGATATCTATTCGATGTAATCTTCTTTTGCGGTGTGTTTGTTGAGACCGATGAATTGTGGGTTTATGATCAAGTTTATCTATGAACAATATTTGAATCTTCTCTGAATTCTTTTATGTAATATTGGTTATCTTTGCAAGTCTCTTCGAATTATCAGTTTGGTTTGGCCTACTAGATTGATCTTTCTTGCAATGGGAGAAGTGCTTAGCTTTGGGTTCAATCTTGCAGTGTACTTTCCCAGTGACAGTGGGGGCAGCAAGGCATGTATTGTATTGTTGCCATCGAGGATAACAAGATGGGGTTTATATCATATTGCATGAGTTTATCCCTCTACATCATGTCATCTTGCTTAAAGCGTTACTCTGTTAGATGCATGCTGGATAGCGGTCGATGTGTGGAGTAATAGTAGTAGATGCAGGCAGGAGTCGGTCTACTTGTCTCGGACGTGATGCCTATATACATGATCATACCTAGATATTCTCATCAATTCTGTCAATTGCTCAACAGTAATTTGTTGACCCACCGTAATACTTATGCTCTTGAGAGAAGCCACTAGTGAAACCTATGGCCCCCGGGTCTATTTTCCATCATATTAATCTCCCGACAACAAGCTATTTCTGTCGCCGTTTTTATTTTGTTTTCTTTACTTTGCATCTCTATCATAAAAATACCAAAAATATTATCTTATCATATCTATCAGATCTCACTCTCGTAAGTGACCGTGAAGGGATTGACAACCCCTCTATTGCATTAGTTGCGAGGATTTATTTGTTTGCGTAGGTGCGAGGGACTCGTGCGTGGCCTCCTACTGGATTGATACCTTGGTTGTCAAAAACCGAGGCAAATACTTACGCTACTTTGCTGCATCACCCTTTCCTCTTCAAGGGAAATCCAACGCAGTGCTCAAGAGGTAGCACACGCCTACTTGCTATTGAACAGGTGTGTGCAAGCCGCCACCCGTCCAGCTCGATCCACCTCAACTCGCTCGGACCGCGCCCGCGATTGACTCGCCGTCCGCGCGGCATACCGCGCCTGCGATTGAATCGCCCGTCTGCAGCGGTTTACAACGTCGCTGCCGACTCATTTGTCTGCTTCTGCGGTTGATTCACCCGTGATTGATTTCAGTGATCATCAACTCCGCGGCGAATAGTTTCCGGCCTAACATATCATGTGAAATCCATCCAGTATATTTTATATATTTTTATTTAAAAGAGCAATTACTCTAGCTTGCAAGTGTTTCAATGCAGGATAAATTGTCTAATGCAAAAGGGATTTTTATATCACTGAGCTGTTGAATGACTCATACCGGTTTATGTCACGGTCAAATATGGAGAATCTCAAGCCAACTCCTCGAGTCGCCTTAAGACTCGGGGGCTACAATGACATGACTCAGCAAATCTTGCCAGTTTCAGCAAATTCAAGAACCCTAGGACGTTGAAGGGGAAGATAACCCGGTCCTGGAGGCTACTGTTATATTGATGAAAATTTAAAGGCTGTCAGAAAATTTCCGACTCAAAACGAAGATTCCGGCTTAAAATACGGTTCAAGGGAAATCTGTCTCCCACAAAGCTTTGAAGCTCTCAATATCCGGTTTGAAGTTCCAATTCAAAAAAGAATTCATCTCTCGCAAGTTCGAGTTCTCAGAAAAATTAAAGGTTGCGAAAGAGAACTTGCTGCCATGATGCACGGTTCAAACATGGGTATCCTGCCTTATGGGCTCATTTTATTATGGTCACTTGGGGGCCTCCTGCTCATTGAGCATAGCTGTAAATATCCCTCTTGATCCGGCGCAACGCCACACTTTTAGAAGGTCATTTGGGGGTTTCCTGTTCAAACATAGGTCGTATTCGAACCAAAGAGAACATAGCTGTTGGTACCCTCTTGATCGGCATAATGCCAAACTTACTAGGGGGCTTCTTGATCGCATTCGAATCATAGCTTAACCCCTTTTGGGTCCGACTTTGGTCGTATCTGAATCAGAGTTGTTAAAAAAACTCTCAATGTCATCTGGGGGCTTCCTGTTCAAACGTAGGTTGTATTCGAACCAAAGAGAACATAGCTGTCGGTACCCTCTTGATCGGCACAACGCCAAAGCCACCGGGGGCTACATGATCGTATTCGAATCCTAGCTTAACCCCTTTGGTCCAGTTTAATGATCGTATTCGAATCAGAAGCCTCAAAATTTTCTTTCTATTTGGTTTAAGTTTTTGGAAACAATCTTTGTTTTTGTCTTGAGGCTTTTGGTCCAGATCTAAGTATAAGTATGGTTTAAATTTAACCCGGTTTGGTTTTGGACGATCGATGCCAACAGATGACAATTCAACAGAGCATTATGAGCTCAAATTTTTGGGTTATCACCCTTACTGCACTGGTTTGATAAGCCGGCAGTATGATCAAATATCATAGGAACCGGTTTTCAAACCAGGTTATATTATTCAAATCTTCAATAGCCAACATGGCTGGATTTTTATTATGGTTATCAATAACCAGTATTATCATTGAGGTTTTCAAAGTCGCTTCAGCGCAATAGCTATTAAATTATCAATGGATATGATTTATTCTACAATGGAAGGAATAGTCCCGAGTCGCTGCAGGCTTACGACCCGGCACTTGGGGGCTACATTATTCAAGTTGAGATTACATCGAATATGCAAGCCTCATGTCGCTGCAAGCATGCACCATGACACTTGGGGGCTAATGCAAAGTCATTTTTACTGGCCTTATTGAAGACCCGACTCATCACATCATAATGAGTCGGCCCTTGGGGGCTACCAATTGCTCCTGTCCAAAATTTAAGGTACACAAGTCTTAATCCATTATATTTAAGGGTCCACTGCTCAGTTGGTAAATCACAAAGCTCTTAACCTTGTGGACGTGGGTTCGAGCCCCATGATGGGGTTACATCATATGATGTTATTTTCAATAAAGTGTATATAAAGTCCCAGCTCAGTATTATCTTACTGAGCCGACCCTTGGAGGCTACACATTGCTGTTAAAGTCTACATGATCATATTTACAAAGTCCCCGCTTATTATTGCATAATGACCCGGCCCTTGGGGGCTGCATTGGTTGAAGTTTTTATGAGCATAAGGCAATTAAAAGTCCTAGGTTGCTGCAAGCATGACAACCCGGCACTTGGGGGCTACATACAATATGAATATAATGGAGGAACATCTTCAAATTCTCAGTTTTGAGCAAACCAAGAAGATCAATTGTTTGACCCGACGTTGGCAACAATCATGACCTGGCGTCTATAATAGTCATGACCCGGAAACATCAGTTTTTTATAACTCGGAGCTTTTGGAAATTATAACTCGGCAAGTTCTACATCTTCAAGCCGGCGGAATCAATATTTCAAGACCAATATTTTTGTTAAAGCATTGGGAGCTGAATCAAATGAATTATTCTTCATAGTATTTTTCTGGGGAAAACCAATGTCAAGAAATTGATTATGAAGCTGGCTTCTTGACCGGATTTTCTAGAAGGAGCAAATGACAAGGACTTAAGGATGATCAGGTGCCGGCTTACAAGAATATTTAACCCGGAACACAAACCTATTAAATTTGTTCTTGTGTTTATGTTGCAAATCAGTTTAACATGGATAAATCCAAATTAAACTGGGGGCTAATGTCGGGGATATACCCCACGGTATAAACCGGCCGGATGTATGACCCGGCTCACTACTAGGAAAAGGCGTACTAATGGCGCACCTAATTTGGCCCCATTAGTATCTGGTATACTAATGGCGGACCTCAGATGCGCGATTACTATATACAACAGTGCGCCATTAGTATGCCTCCCAGGAGGCCATGTATACCCAGGTGCTTTGGCATACTAATGGCGCACAACAACAAGATGCGCCATTAGTAACTTCGGCATACTAATGGCGCACTGCTTAATGATGCGCCATTAGTATCCTTTAACATACTAATGGCGCCTTTGTGATGTGATGCGCCATTAGTATGAATATTAGGTTTTTTTATTTTTAATTTTCTGTTTTTTGCACAGGTTACAAAATGTATAATTGGACAAAATATAGACAAGCACACATCAACAACAGATTCATCGAATACAATAGAAGATTAGTCTCTGAATACAATTCATCATATTAGTCTCCGAATACAATTCATCATATTAGTCTCCGAATTGAAAAGACCGAACAAAGATAGAACATTATATTACAAGTCTCGAGACCGCGAGTAGCGAGTTTGTCTTCACATTACAAGTCGATATCGATCATCTAAACTACCATCACATAGAAGAGAGCTGCGGTCATCACGATGAGCATCATCACGATGAAACTTCGTCTTCATCCGGTTCCTCCAACGCTCCTCCCTCTCCCGCTAGATAGCGGGCATATCTAGATTCAGCCTCGGCCCTAGTGGTGTACCCTTTGTAATCATCATGAATCGGTGAACCTATCTCCGACACTCCTCCCGGTCGTCAGTAGACTCCGGAACCTTACCCTTGTACCACGACATACGGCGACATCGCTATGCACTAGCCAAACGAAACGTTAGTACCAATTCACGCACAATACATAAGCAATATATAAGTATGCAACGAGCGATCGGAAGAGAAAAGCAAGACATTAATAGCATCGATTACATCTAAGTTGAACGACTCTCGAAACCAAAGAGACATACTACAAGTTCATTAAAGTTTAATTACAACATGAGCCAATCGATGTTTCAGAACTAGACACAGCATCACAGCTTTTGACTCGAATCAAGGGACCGGAGCGTGGATGAAGCCGCCGCTCACCGTGGGAGTCATGAAATAACGGGCGTTGTCAGCCTGCATTGGTAGCATTGTGTCGATGTCACCGTTGGACGGTTGATTTACGAGGTAGAACTGCCCGAGGTACGAAGGACATCTTGATGGATGATTTCCGCAAACTCCATTGGATGCAAAAGAATTCTTGTCGATGTCCGCGCGTCTGGATTGCCGACACGCCGCGGCCCAATCTTTGAGTTTACTCGGTAGCGAAGTTGATGATGGTCCCGTCGATCGCCCGCATGTGATGGATGGCGTAGTAGGCACCCTTCGACCGCCAGCGGCTGCTTGACGCAGCGTAACGTCAGACAGGGAGAACACGTGCTTGCCGTACTTACGAATAGGCCTGGTGAAGGTGCCTCCAGATTTGGCGTAGCCGGGGAGAATATCATCAAGAACCTTCTTGACATTTGTGTAGTCTACGTTCGACTGACGGTCCGGGTCGAAATACGTGGCCATGGAATATTTGGGGCTTAGGAGGATGAGCGTGCAATGTGTGTCACTGCAGAAAACACGGAATGTTAAAAGAAAAAGCGATCGAAATCTAAGAATTCATATGTTACGGGCGGTTGAGGGGAGAACTTACTCGGAAAGTAAGGCACGAGGAAGTTATCCTTATCTTGGTTTGCCGAATGACGCCTTCGAGGTAAGAACTCGCGACTTGCGGTCCCAGCGCTGCCCAAGATCTTGGCATGCATGTAGAAGGGGTCGACTATCACGATGTCCGGTCTTGTCGCGAATGATCCGCATCTCCATACTCAAATGAAAATAGCCGAACGAAGGTGTAGTGCAGCGGATGAAGGTTCAACATAGCGTGGATGTCATCAAACCGCAGGACGATCGTCGCCCGATGGAGTTATCCACAAAGCCCTTGCCCTCGGCACCTTGGCCACGAAACCGAGTATGCCACATCCTTCTCTCGAGACGCCGCTTCTCCAAAGAAACAACACATCATGCAGACTCCGCATAGCACTGGTTGCAACATTGAGCATATTTGTCGGTAGCATCGCCCTACCCGCCACATGCACCCTCCTCGAGATATCCTCAGGTGAAGGTGGCCCGTCCTGAGCACGGATCGTAATCGGTGCCGGCTGGCCCGCACCCTTGTTAGTCTTTATTTTGCGTGCCTTCTTCTTCTCCTGTAATGGGACCGAGTTCTGCTCACAGACCGCCTTCTTGAGTGTGTTGGGGCTGATAATATTTCGCACCTCGCCTATCTGAGGCTCGGTGAAGTCGGCAATGAGGCGTCTCCCGAGAGCTGAACGGCAGACGACGCCTGATGCAACTTGGCTACTCCGCGGTACCAGCTAGAACGCGCACGTCTGTAGTTGGGTTGGCTTCTTGAGAAGGAGGCCCCATGAAGTCGCCACCGTACCCATGATCGGCAAAATCTTGATCGACGTTGGCAAATGTATCGTCGTCGTCGTCGTTACGATCCTGTCCCATATGCATGTTTGGATCCAGCGGCATAGGGATGTCCGGCACCGTTCGGCGGTCTTGCCATGGGGCCGACTTGGCGCCAAGACGATTGGCGGTGTTGTCTTTGGGGTGGTGTCCCCGCCCCCAAACGAATCTGGCTCTTCGGCCAAAGCAGGGGCCAGCTCAGGCAGGCGCTGAGGGTCATCGCGTCATCATCGTCGGCCCCGACGGGTCGAATCGGAGGTAACAACTCGTCGCAGCCTGGCAGCACACGAACCAGTTGAACCCTAAACAAGTTGGGTGGCATCTGGGTACCGTGGAACAAGGGGTTGCCCGGTTGAACGATTTTGCCCTTGGCGACATCGACCAACTCGTTGTTCACGGCGCGTGAGAGTGCACGGAACGTCGGCGGCGCCTGCGAAAACATGTAGGGCGTCGAGGATGCCCGATCAAAGGCAAGGAGATGAAGTCCTCGGCGAGAGAGGCTTAATTAGTTACCGTGATGATGGGTCGAGCTCGGCTAATGTCGAGGCACCGCCAACGGCGGCGTGCGATTGACGGAGGGGCCGCTTGCTGCAGAGGTGGCGGCCGGGCGTACACCCGGGTGCATTAAGCTCCGTGCGGCGCCGGAGACACCAATGCCGCCTCGCGGAGACACCAATGGCCTCGCCATCGCGTTCAGCGAAGTTGCTGGCGTGAAGCTAGGAATCGGGCGGCCCCTGTTGGCGCCGCAATCCACGCACTCAACCCCTCGATCAAGGTAGGCACAATGGCGGTGATCGTTGCTCCGAGTTGTTGTTGCACTTGCTCTTGGACAATCTCCGAATCCGCGCCACCTGTGCCTTTAGTTCTTGAACCTCGCTACCGCTTTCCGAGCTGGTCTTTTTCTCCTTTCGCCCACCGGTGTTATAGTATGACGACCATTTTGTCGACAAGCCTTTGCCGGCCACCACGACCAGCCGACGCCGGCTTCATCGAGCTTATCCTTGTTTTTCATTACATTAAACGCCCTTTTTAGTGTGGTGTCCCATGGGTTGCTTTTTGTCGACCCGGCCATCGCTCTTAGTCGCTGCGGAAGGAATGTGAACCATTTAGAAATTTGGCTTCATTAATTAGAATGCAACCATATGGAGCTAATTACGGGGTGTATTCCTTACTGAACAAGCTCAAGCGCCCTGGTCTTCGGATCCGTGGAAAGCTCCTTTGTTTTCGGGTCCTTCTTGTACCGGGCCCTGACAAAGTTCCTGGTCTGCTTGTCACCGTATTTATCAAAGAAGGGCGGTAGGCCTTGCTCGGCACGGTCCGCCTCCTCCTTGTCCCATATAGGCTCCGCCACTCTGTAACCGCCGGGACCGAGTGTGTGTTCCCCTAAGTTCAGCTCCCGCATTTCTTTCCCCCACTAACTTGATTCGGAGTTTGCGGTGCTCGAGCAATTGATCTTGAAGTCGTTGTAGTCATCTTCGGTGATCGAAGGATTTTTCTCCTTGATCTTCTCATAACTCTCACCTTTCTCGATCATTCTCTTCACATTGCTTTTCCAAGTAGACAGGGCCTTGCTCATCTTTGTGAGGGCAGCATTGTTCACTTTATTACCTTTGAGGCTTGTGTTTTCAAATTCAGCGGGGAACTTGTATCATTCGTGCAGCTTCGTGAAGAGGAGGTTGCGCAAATTCCCTCGGTCAGGATGCCTCAGGTTCTCGGTGTTGATCGAGACGGTGCTCCGGAGAATGCACCCGAGCTGAAGCGAGTACCCCTTGACTATTTGTTCGGGCGCCGTTGGATTCCCGTCGGAGTCCACTTCAGTAACTTCCTCCTTGAGGGTGCAGAGCACGGTCGGGCGCCGTGCCTCTTCGGTTGGCTGCCATCTGTGCGTGCGCCGCCATCATCAGTGGTGGCATCCTCGGCGGCACCATCAGTGGTGGCATCAGTGGGGTCATCCTCGGCGGTACCATCAGTGGTCTCAGGATCGGTGGGAAAGGCGGCGTCCTCATACAAGTGAGGTTGTTCCTCCATCTCCTGGGACAGGACCCAGAATGCCTTGCCACCCGAACCCCCGGCCTCATCGTTGTTGGCCATGTTTCTCTCTAAGGAACAAAGTTTGGTCAAAAAGTTGGTTTTTGTCAAGGAACAAGATCATGGTCTCATCATTTAGGGTTTGTCGACACCGAGGCATCCTAAAAGCTAAGCTTTTATCATTGAGGGTTTTTCGACGCCGAGGCACCCTAAAAGCCTAAGCTTTCATCATTAGTCACAAGTACCCCAGCCCATGCATTAGTCACAAGTACCCATATGTCCTATTTTTAGCAAAGTCATGCTAAAATTCACGGAAAATTTCAGCATGACCTTTGCTGAAAATAGGACATATGGAGTACCAATTCTTTGGAACGGAAGTTAATCGACATTCCAGCAAACTCAAGGGCCTCTCGGGTGGACAAGGCAAAAAGGCCTTCATCACAACATGGAAAATACATTGGCATGTGAAGAGGTGAAACAATATATGCATCTCCAAGCAGTATCATTCAACATTTTGGACAAACCACTACAAGCAATACTGGATCGTAATAACTTTGCTGTGTATTAGAGTTCTGCTTGCTTTTATTGTTTCCACCCTTTCTTGTCACGTGGTTTATAGTGTCCTGAGAAAAGCTCGCTTTTGAGTATGTGTGAAGAGAAACTTTCCTAGTATTTACTCCCTCTGTTCCAAAACACTTGTCGTTGTCTTAGTTCAAATCTGAATTAAAACCAAGACAAGTATTTTGGAATGGAGGTGTAATAACTTAGTAAGTACTACCTCTGTTTTTAAATGTAAGACGCGTTTTGACAGTTTAGTTGAACTGTGAAAACATCTCATATTTAGGAACAGAGGGTGTGCCAATTAAAGGAAGGTCATTCGTGTTCTCGAAAGACACAAGGCAATGCATAATTGTGCTAGTAGTAAAACACGAATCTTGCAAAACCAAAATGCTTTCTTATTAAGCGCAAGTGGGGAACACCAAGAGCAGAATTAATTGGCGGCTGCTCATGTCTAACAGCCCTGCGGCAGTGAGCTCAAGACAGACAAGTCTCACCAGATGAAATAAACGGGTTTCTAATAAGTGTGTAAAGAGTGATGATTCTTCTAGAGACATAGTAGCAGTTTCTAACATATTACATCGACAACTGAACTGTCACAAGTAAGAGACCTCATTAGGCTAAAAGCCAAAGCCAACAAGTACTTGTGAACTGAATCTTGCAAGTCCAAACCCATTGCTTGAATCCAGAGAAATAAAATTAGAATGCTCACAGGAAGAATAAACTCACACTAACACATAATTATTACCGATAGGCTAACACCACACATCTTCAAATAATTCCAATATAATGAGTTTGAGTAGAGAAATTGTCATTTCTATTACAACCAAATCCATTTACAGTACAAGTCTAAGAAAAGCTACAACACATCTTCTAACCATGAGAAGTAACCAACAAGCGGGGAGACAAGTACACTAAAAGAAGACATGTCAGAAAACAGCTCAAAATCCCCACAACCCAACGCAATCAATACCAACTGACCTCAAAGTCTCTTGACGTAAATAACGATAGATTGAAATAGTTGAGTACTGTTGAAAAATGACAGGTTAAACTGACCTCAAAGTCTGCTGACAAAATCAATACCAACTGATTGATCGCGACTGGCCAGTTTATAATCAACGAGAACTATAAGATTTAAAAGAAAACCAATTAAATAGGTAGTCGGTAAGTCGATCGGCATAAGCAACGGTTCACACGTCACCTATAGAGGACAGTAAAAGTACACTAATAAAACTCAGGAAAGAAGAAGTAAAAGTACCCTCAAAACAAGTATTAATAGACTAGTACTGTGTAAATTTGGACATAAGCAATAAAGCTAACCGGGGATCTGGAAAATGCACGGCACATGATTGTGATCTAGTCGAAATTGATGTATGTGCCAATGAAAGAGAAATAGAATGACTCATCATATTATATGAGAGTTACCAAAAAAATGTTTGTACAACTACAAAGAAATAGTTAAACAAATCAGATTGTGAAGCAAGCTTGCTTCATCTTCATGTCTTTCAGAACCTAGTGCATTGGGCATGCAATCGAGCCACACAAAAAAATCTACACCTAAGAGACATTATTTTCGCAAACTCACATGATCTTCAACACTGCTAAAAATATCTCATAGCACACAAGATGCCCCGTTGACCGTGGTCACCTGCTAAACCATGTTGATAAACACACCGGTGCCATGGTGGAAACTATGAACCTAAAACAAGATGGTAACTATTTTTGTGTGTCGCTACACTACCAAATACCAAGCACTGGATACATCATGCACACTAATCCCACAAAAAAAGCACTTTCTTCAAAGGACCGGGTTTCTCTTCCTCAACAAACTAAGAAAAATAGGAAGACACAGTGGATGACAAGCAAGCTGTTGCTACATATGGTGGACATCACTATAACTGATTAAAATTTTCTCTTTGTGTATGTCGCTGATTAGCTCAAAGGCATGTATGAAACATCCTCTGCTTTCGATGTAACAGATCGAGGCTTCAACAGTCACAACCACACAACGTGAAGCAACAAAGAAAGTGATAATTGGGTAGTTATGAACACCGGTCATTTCAACAAGCATGTTCGGTGCACATATGTTCTTGCAAAAAGATCGATTGAGATTCACTAGTGACCAACATCAGTGAGAGGTCGAGGAAGGGGTCATAGAGAGCAGCTATTCGATGTTATTTCTGCCCATCATCCCCTGCTACCGACAATGGAGAGCCGCACACGCACACTGCCCTCGTTGATACACCGCCGCCCAAATTCCAAGAAATTCAGAACTGCTGTGCAGATTTAACAACCATGGCCTAAATAAAATCCGCTACGAACCTTCGCCGGTCTACAGCTGCAGGGAGACGAGGAGCGACGAGGCGGCGGTGAGAGGCGGGCGGCGCCGGTGAAGGTGCGGCCCGGTTCTGGGCTGCGGCGCGCGGTGCTTCATCGGGCGCCGACGGGAGAGGCAGGGGAGGCGGACGCGCGGTGGCGTGGCCGGTACTTATGGACGAGGCGCGGAGGCGGCGCCGAGGCGGCGCTGGGCCGAGGCGGAGGCCGAGAAGCGCCGAGGCGGCGCCGGGCGACGCCGAGGCGGCGGGCAGCGCGCCGGGAGAGGAGAGGGAAGGGGATCGAGGGCGAGGGCGAGGAGAGAGAGGGATAGGTTTGGGCGGCCGGGAGGAAATATGGATGGGGTGGCACAATACTAATGGCGCACCACCCTCCGTCGCCATAAGTACATCCATACTAATGGCGGACCTCGCCCAGGTGCGCCATTAGTATTTTTTCTTTGATTTCTGCTCGAGCCAACAGGTTATCTTCCACCTGACCTGATCCACATGAAGTTTCCTCTACTAGCTCGACTGGTCAGCAGCCAGTTCTCACACCAGGAGGTCCTGGGTTCGATTCCCAGGCTCCACAATTTTTTTTATGCATTTAAAATGCTGTTTGATACTTATTTGAGTTTAAATATGTTCAAACTTGTTTAAATCATAACAGTAATATTTTTTTATAAGACAATAATAATTTTTAAAAATATCATCAAACAGTAATGCCGGTGGAGCCGGGAGGTGCGGGGGTGCGGGGGTCAACGGTGGTTGAGTAGGGAGGGTGCGGGGGTCGGCGGCGGTTGAGTAGGGGAATCGAGGGTGCGGGGGTGGCGGCGGTTGAGTAGGGGAATCGAGGGTGTGGGGGTTTGCGGCGCGGCCGTGGACCGGGGTGCTCGGCGGCGAGGGGACCGGATCTGGCGAGGTGGGATAGCGATCGAGATGGAGGGGGATCGAGATCGAGTGTCCATGAAATTTAAAAATATTCATGATAGTTCAAAAAGTGCCCATGAAATACAATCGAGAAATGAAGGCTACGATTTAAATACAATCGATCTTAGCTAGCTAGCTATCTGTTCACAATCTTCTTGCGCTTCTTTTTTGCAAATGGAGTTCTTCTGTGGAACGGATGTCCTTTAGGTAGGGTGGTCCTGCTTCTTCTTGTGGTGTATGCTGCTACTTCATCATCGTCGTCATGTTCGATCCTCGGGTCGCCGTACTTGTCGAAGTCTTGCTCATTGGCTACTCCATCCATTCCGATGATCTTCCTTTTGCCTCTCCTCACGACAACACGACTAGGCTTTGACGGGTCGGTAATGAAGAAGCATTGGTCAACTTGGGAAGCCAGTACCCATGGCTCATTTTTCGCGGTGACGCTTATGCGCATGGTCTTGGATTTGGCTTCGGGTATAACCATGGTGGTGAAATACCAGTCTTCTTTTAGGACGCTCTTCGCCCATCTAACACGGAACATCGGGACCTTCTCTGCGTAGCTCAGCTCCCAGATCTCCTCGATCCTTTCGTAGTATCTGTCCTTGTCATTACCGGTGTAGGATTCCAACGATACCCCGGAGTTATGATAACCATCACTCTTCATGTCCTTTCCCTCGGTGTCGAATGTGTAGCGTTGATATCGTACGCCTCATAGGTCATCAGGTTGTGCTCGGCGCCCTGTGACAAGGCGAATATGAGTTGTTCTTCCGCGGAAGAATCCTCATGTAAAGGGTATGACAGAAGCTTCTGCTTGAACCAACGCGTGAAACATGAGTTGTGATCTTTGATTATATCTCCGTCCGTCCTCTGTTGGCCTCGGTCATTGTACGTCTTCTTAATAAAGGTTTTGTGCTCTACCACCCAAGGATCGACCACGTCTATGTGTTGTAGCGCGACTAGGTTTGCTCTTTCAAAGTCGGCGAGTCGACCCTCTAAGTCGACATGCATTTCGCGGCGACCCTCACGGTGACCCCATCCAGCGAGCCTGCCGAGGTGCCTGTTGACGGGCAGACCAACGGGGTTCTCAATGCCTAGATAATTCGTGCAATAGGAGATGCACTCTTCAGTCAGAAAGCCCCTGGCTATACTTCCTTTTGGACGTGACATGTTGCGAACGTATCCTTTGATGACACCATTCATCCTTTCGAGCGGCATCATGCGTGTGCGGCGTCGGCCCAAGTTGGATGATATCCTCCACTATATGGACCAGCAGATGCACCATAACGTCAAGAATGCGGGCGGAAGTACATCTCAAGCTCGCATAGTATCACCACGATCTCTTCATGTAGTCTTCGAGTTGCCTCACGCCAATCGACTTCCGAGAGATGACGTCGAAAAAAGTTGCATAGGCCAAATAGCGTTTCACGGACGTGCGCGTCCATGATCCCCACGGATTGCAATCGGAAGTATCTGCGTCATCAAGACGCGTGACGATCGTGAGACTTCATCCCATCGAACTTCGCTTGTTGGGTCTAGGTATCGCTTATCTTCCCCGCGTAACCGTAAGGAAGTTTTACTCCTAGGAGGCAGGTGAAAAACTGCTCGATCTCCTCCTGACTTAGAGTGAAGCACGCGGGAGGGTAGTCATTTCCGGTCTTCTTGGCCTTTTTGCCTTTGCGATGACTTACTGTGTCCTGCTTCGCCTCATCATCATCATCATCATCATCATCATTAGCGTGAAGCTCCTGCCTGATGCCCATTGATTTCAAGTCTGCCCTTGCTTTCGCCCATCTTTGGTCCTCTCCGCATGTTGAGCAGGGTACCAAGCGGACTCTCGCACCGTTCTTCGTGATATGCATGACATCAAGGCTGTGAGGCACACGGTGGATCTTCCAAGACGGCAAGTCCCGGAAAATGACCTCGTTTTCCATACCTTCAGCAGAGGCTCTGGCGCCTTTCGCTTCTTTCCCGGCTCTGGCGCCATTTGCTTCTTTCCCGGCAGTGGGCAGTCTTTCCAATTTTTCAACAGCTTGTCTATTTCCTCGCCGCTCCTCGTACACAGGCATTTTCGGGGTTCGGTTTCACCATCGAACAGATCCTTGCGTTTCCTCCACGGGTCATCGTCGCGAAGCCACCTTCGATGTCCCATGAACATGATTTTCGAAGACCCGGGATCTCTATCTAGTCTGGCGTCGTTGTGTCATCCATGCACCTTACGCATCCGTAAAATCCGTGGACTACCTGCCGCGAGATATCCGTAATCGAGATAGTCGTGCACCGTCGTGAGCGATCACGGCTCTCATAGGGAAATATTCTTTCTGCGGCGTCCCACGTATTGGCTGGCGTTTTCCACAGCGTGTCAAGCTCCTCTTTCAGCAGCCCTAGATACAGATTGATGTCGTTCCTGGTTGTTTCGGCCCTTCAATTAGCATACTCATGTGAATGTACTTCCTCTTCATGCACAACCAGGGGAAGGTTGTACATCCACACAAACACAGGCCAGGTGCTATGTGTGCTTCTCCGGCTGCCAAATGGATTGACTCCATCGGTGCTCGCGCCCAAGATGATGTTCCTTGGATCCTTCCCAAATTCTGGGTCTTGAAGTTCAACGCTTGCCACCGGCTCGCATCCTTAGGGTGACTCAGCATCTTGTCTTTTTATCTATCTCCGGATCATTTGCGTCATCTTCTCGCTTCTTCTCCTCCCTATCCGCGTGCCAACGCAGGAGCTTTGCTACCTTAGGGTCCACGAAATACCGCTACAGACGAGGAGTGATCGGAAAGTACCACACCACTTTTCGAGGAGCTTTCTTCCTCTTCTTGTATCGAGTGACACCGCAAACCGGACATATGGTAGACTCCGCATGCTCGTCCTGATAAATGATGCAATTGTTCATGCACACATGGTATTTCACGTGCGGTAAATCCAGAGGACACACGATTTTCTTCGCTCCTCCAAACTGGTCGGGCACTTGTTCCCCTTGGGAAGACATTCGTGCCAGAATGACATGTTCTCGTCGAAGCATCGTCGGTCATTTTGTGTTTTACCTTCATCTCCGTGAGCCATGGCGTTACTTTCAGGCGGGTATCCTCGGGCCTGCATCCTTCATACAATGGAGTAACCGCGTCTAACTCAAGTTGATCCATCTTGGCTTTCTCTCGGGCGGCAGCTCTTGCGTTATTCATCTGCTTGAGAAGCAGCTCTTGAATATGAGGGTCCTGCACCCAGCCCATCGATGGTCCAGCATCGTCTGCTCCGCCGGCATCATAATCTTCATGATCATGCCCGTCGTCTGCTCCGGCATCTTCCTCATCATCATGTCCTGCATCTTCTACATGATGATCGTGGTACAACATCACCGTCGTGATCATCTCCTCGGGATTCTTCGTCTTCTCGCCCGCTTAGAGCGCGGTGGTTGTCTTGCTGCCCTTCCTCATTTCTTGCCCGGCCCCCATGGGCGACTTCGTAGTCATCTTCATCACCTTGCCACCGATAGCCATCCATGAAACCACGCAAGAGCAGGTGGTCCCGCACCTGCCGGAATCCGGGTCCGCAATAAGGCTCTTCACTTGCATCTTCGACACGGACATCTTATCTCCGTCTCGTTCTTTTGAAGCATCTCGGCCTTCGCGGACCTCAAAAACCTATTCACGATGCCTTCGGTCATCGTGCGGACCATGGTCGCTGCGAGTAGAGCAAAAGCGATATTTTAGAACCAAGAAAAAATTTGGCATGACTTTCCCTAAAATAGGACCAAAAATAATGCTTAATGCCAAAATTCTCGCCAAACGGAAATGAATCAACATTCCGGCAAAATATTGGCAACTATCGCATTTCAAATACCGGTACACCTCCAAACACAAACACATATGCAACACCACAAACATATGCAACACCACGAACATACATAGATCTAGCTAGGCCATAAAAAGTGCATGTGCACATTGTTGTAGGGAGAACAACAGAAATATAGCTTCCCCTTACTTACCTATCAAAACAAGGTAATTTAACCACTTAATTTGAATGAATCTATGGTGGAAATGAGGTGAAAAGAGGAGGCACCGAGACAAGGAGGAGGTGGAGAGAATGAAGTGGGGAGAAAGTGAGTGTGGGTAGGGGAGAGGCTGTCCAAAATATCTTGTTGCTGCCCACTTACTAATGGCGCACCAACTCTAAATGCGCCATTAGTAATCCAGGTTACTAATGGCGCACCTTTCCGGTGGTGCGCCATTAGTAGTTTTGCAAAAAAACATACTAATGGCGCATTGTTCCACAAAGGCGCCATTATTAGTTTAAACTAGTAATGGCGCACGGTGGAACAGTGCGCCATTAGTAGTTTTGCAAAAAAGGAATAAAAATATAATAAAAAACAACATTAGTGGCGCACTTTCCGACAGTGCGCAATTACTAGTTACAACTAGTAATGGCGCCTTTGAGTCTGAATCGCCATTAGTATGTTTGGACAAAGCACTAGTTCAATTTTTTGATACTAATGGCGCACCTTGGGCCCGTTGCGCCATTAGTAGTTTCAACTCTATTGGCGTATCAGAAGGTGGTGCGCCATTAGTATATACTAATGGCGCACCGCTTGTCTGGTGCGCCATTAGTGTCAATCCCATCTATAGCCCTTTTTCTAGTAGTGGCTGGATCTTGGCGACTCACTGGTGACCCGCCCGGAGCTTGGCGATTCACGGGTAACCCGCCCGATCTTGGCGAATCATTAGTAACCCGGCGGGCGGCTCAGACGGACGATAAGGCCCAAGGCCTAGTAGGCTGGTTCATATGAAGGTGGCTCGACTTAAGAGGAAAGGCCTAAGGAATATTCTCCTACAAAGGAAGAAAGACTAGGACTCCACTTGTAATAGATTAATCCTAATCCTACTAGGACTAGTCATGTAACCCGCCCCTTCAACATATATAAGGAGGGGCAGGGCACCACAAGATGGGGGGGGGATAATCTCTAAGGCTAGACACAACAAAGGGGAGCCCGCTTACACGGTGACTCCCTCATGAGCATAATGGGACCTAGCCACAAACAGCATGTAGGTCTATTACCGGATGATGTTTCCCGGGGCCCGAAGCTGTCTAAATCCTTTTTTTGTGTTGCGTCTCTCGATTCCGATCAACCCCTCTCAAGCTACTACATAGATGCGTTGGCCTCGCGACTAAGTCCTCACACTAGGACATCTGCCGTGACAAATCCACCTCACGTATGACTGCTATTTTAATGGAGACCCCGTGATATAGTGGCCGCGCGTACAGACGAAAACCTTAATCTCCTCAATCCCAATTCTCGTGGATCAAAAATATTTTTCTTCTCGCCCATGGTGGGTGATACATCCATTTTGCATCATGCTTTTATATCGATATTTATTGCATTATGGGCTGTTATTACACGTTATGTCACAATACTTATGCCTATTCTCTCTTATTTTACAAGGTTTACATAAGGAGGGAGAATGCCGGCAGCTGGAATTCTGGGCTGGAAAAGGAGCAAATATTAGAGACCTATTCTGCGCAACTCCAAAAGTCTTGAAAATCCTCGGAATATATTATAATAAATAATAAAAAATCCTCGCCAAAGATGAAGGCCAGGGGCCCACACCACATCCACGAGGGTGGGGCGCCCCCCCTCTAGGCGCACCCCTACCTCGTGGGCCCCCTGGTGGCTCTCTGATGCCCATCTTCTGCTATATGAGGTCTTTCGTAGAGAAAAAAAGAAGAAGCAATCTTTCGGGACGAAACTCCGCCGCCATGAGGCGGAACCTTGGCGGAACCAATCTAGGGCTCCGGCAGAGCTGTTCTGCTGGGGACACTTCCCTCTGGGAGGGGTGTCGGTGTCAAAACCGGCGGATCTCGGGTAGGGGGTCCCGAACTGTGCGTCTAGGCGGATGGTAACAGGAAACAAGGGACACGATGTTTTACCCAGGTTCGGGCCCTCTTGATGGAGGTAAAACCCTACGTCCTGCTCGATTGATATTGATATTGTGGATGTTTACAAGAGTGGATCTACCACGAGATCAAGGAGGCTAAACCCTAGAAGCTAGCCTATGGTATGATTGTAAGGGTTGTTGTGATGTTGTCCTACGGACTAGAGCCATCTGGTTTATATAGACACCGGAGAGGGCTAGGGTTACATAGAGTCGGTTACAATGGTAGGAGATCTACATATCCGTATCGCCAAGCTTGCCTTCCACGCCAAGGAAAGTCCCATACGGACACGGGGAGAAGTCTTCAATCTTGTATCTTCATAGTCTTGGAGTCCGGTCGATGATGATAGTCCGGCGGGTGATAGTCCGGCTGATGATGGTAGTCCGGCTATCCGGACACCCCTAATCCAGACTCCTCAGTAGCCCCTGAACCAGGCTTCAATGACGATAAGTCCGGCGCGTATATTGCTTGGCATTGCAAGGCGGGTTCCTCCTCCGAATGATAGAAGATTGTGAACACCAGGATAGTGTCCGGCTCTGCAAAATAAATTCCACGTTCCACCGTAGAGAGAATAATAATATACACACAAGTTCAATCTGCTGACGTTTTCTGTGGCATGACGTCACACCACTACCAAGCCATTACTTAGAATTGTTTTTCACTCTACCACCTCGGCGCATTTAGCGAGGCGGTTTCCTTGGCACGCGTCTTGTCGAAGCAGTAGATCGTGTTTCCCCTTAATCCGGGATTCTCATTAATACGGACGTGGGTAACCCAACCGCGCCCGTTCGCCACGCCCCCTCTATCGAAGGCGAGTCCCAAATGGTCACGGAGACGGCTCTTGGTATTCTCCCTTTTTATAACGGGACCAAGGCTCGTTTCTCTTTTCTTCAATCCTTCATCGAATCCTCTCCCCGCTCCAAGTTCTAGCACCTAGAGCTCCAGATTCGAGCGCTGCGGACTTCCAACGATGTCCGGTTCCGACCTCCAGGGCCGGTGGATGCCCTCCTCCGTCACGGAGGAGGACGTGTTAAAGCCGCGGGAGGCCAAGTACCTGTCTTACGAGACTTCAGACAGGTTGCTGCCAAGGGCAGGCCATCCCCACCCCGAGCCCGGCGAGTATGTCGTTCGTATCCCACCTCCGTCGGGGTTTAGGCTTCCCGATGGATCCTTTTGTGAGAGGGCTCATGTTTTACTATGGGTTGGAATTCCACGATTTGGCTCGAGTCTATCCTCCATATTTCCGCATTTATAAATCGTCTGCGAAGCCTTCCTCGCGTCACCCCTCACTTCGCCTGTGGTTGAAGACCTTCAATGTGGCAACCAAGATGATCGGGGCGTCAGCGAAATGTGGCGGGCGGCCATAAGTAAGAGGGCCGATGCCCCGTGGCCCGCTAGCTCCTTCCAAGAGGAGCTCGGCCCGTGGCAGCAAGAGTGGTTCTATATTACCATTCCGAGGGGCCACAGGCAAAAGCCGCCGCCCTTATTCCGCCCGGGACCTCCACAACGGTTGATGTCGTGGGTCAACCAAGGGCTCAACTGGGGGCCGTGAAAGGACGTGCCCCTACTGCAGGGCCGGATTCGAGATCTCCTAACGAGGGAGATCGATATGGTGGTGGTGATGCAGGTTATGCTGATTAGGCGTCTCCTGCCCTGCAAACGCCGCCCTCTCCGGCTATGGGAGTTCAATCCGAGGGCCGCAGATTCTTCAACACTTCATGGGTATGACACCCACGGAGATGTACAACTTATTCTTCGGATCGCAAGAGGTGCGTCCGGAATTGACCGAGGATGCTGGCCTAAGCTGCAATCGCCGGATACTCAAGTAAGTAGTTCGAGTCCGGACATACCGTTTGTTTGCCTTTCGATGATTCGCTTTATGACCAACTTCCTTCTACACAGGAGTGGATAGCGGAAGCAAAATTAATCTGATGTCCGGCCCCCCTCCCGAGACCGCGCGGATCCCGTCTTTGGTCCGGATGCTTGAGGCTGCGCCCGGAGGAAGGCGAAGGGGAAAGCAGAAAGCTCTTGCCTCGCCTAAGGAGGCTCTTGAAAGAGAGGGGATCGAGAATCCCTCCCCCAAGGGAGAAGAGGACTGCCTCCGAGGACCGGGAAAAAGCCCCTAAGCGGGGAAGAAATCTTCGCCAGAGGTCCTGCGTCCGGGAGGCCCGTCCGCACAATCTCCCTTAATGAGTCAGCCTCCAATGAGCCGTAAGTATAAAGAAAGGAGTTTTATAATAAGGGACATCCCTATTTGTGCTTGAGGATAACTAAAGTTTTTACCTTGTAGTTCGGATCTCCGCGTCCTTCGCAGATGAGCTCGTCTTGAGGACCTTCGTCCGGAGATGATAGAGAGCGAGACGCCTCCATCGGGGCGCCCGTCGGATAGGGGCGGACGAGCCTGAAGTGTAAATCACGGAGGGAGCCCCGGGTTTGGCAAAGCCGGATAGTTCGGCGCCAAGCGGTGTACGTGAAGGATCTGCTTGAGAAGGCGTCTATCTCGGAAGATCAGCGCGCATTGATGAGCATGGTGATTGAAAGGATTTCGTCCGCCGGAAGGCGTTACCTGATGCCGTCAGGAGTTTCTTGTGGCGGGGTTTGAGGTACGTAAAATGACACACCTTTTAACAGTTTTGCATATAGAATGCTACTGTATAGATCGAAGCCCCTGAGACTCGGTAGGTTGTCGAAATCGACAGCGTGCCGAGGATCAAAATCGCAGGTTTAAATTCCCGTCATGCCGATGCAGGTGGCGGGTCGTCAGGGGGCCAGCCGGACTGATGGAGTTGCTAAACTAAAGCGGCAACTCGATGTTGCGGATGCGGATATCACGCTGATCAATAGGCGACTTGATGAGTTGCAAGGTAAGTGTTACTGCGCGGTCACTTGGTAAGGGAGCCGAAGCCAACTCCTTACAATATGTGCGTGAAATGCAGATAGTGCCGCTGCTGTGGAGAGCCTTCGGGCCGAACTTGCTCAAGCCAAGGAGCAGGCCAGAAGGAGTAATGCGGCGGCCTCGAGGGCGGCCGAGGAGTTAGCGGCCGGAGCAGGGAAGAGATGGCCGCAATGGCCCTGAAGTTAAAAGATGCTACCGACCGCAATGAGGCTCTTGGGAAGGAGCGCCTAGCGGAGCAAGAAGACCTGCGGAAGGCCACCGCCGAAGCCAAGGATGCCCGCTCTACAATGCGGGCTATAAAGGAAGAGCTACGCCAGGCCGGAGATATTGTAGCTGGCAAGCCTTTTCTGCTTGCGCCGAAGGTTTCTGGATCCAAAATATGCTCACCGGGCCAACTATGGGGTTCAAAGGACCCTTATATGGACTTAGCAGCGAGTCTGGCGGATGCCGTTATTGCATTTTCGAGGCGGAAGGATCACAAGACGGAAGAGCTGTTTTGGTCTCAATTTCATAGTCCGGAGCGTTCACTTCCGGCTGACCGATCGTTTGGCTGAGTGGGCTGAGCTAAATAGGTTGTCCGGCTTGCTATAGCCGGATATAGTGACTCATATCCGGCCGGATAGGCCCCAACCGAAGAGTTACTTTGGCTTATTGCAGCAATTTCTTGGGGCGGTGCCGCATATCAAGGCGATGAAGCGGTCGGCCTGCATAGAGGGTGCGCGGATGGCGCTCGCCCGTGTGAAGACACATTGGACAGAGATGGATGCCACCGCTGTTGCGACCCCGGGTTCGGATGATAACCGGTTACCCGCCGAGCACTATTTTGGCGAAGTACTGCGTGGTGCTCGTGTAATAGAGTCGCGATGCTCAAAAATGTTACATTCGAATGAACGTATATATGATGTAAAACGATATTTATGATGTAAGCGCCTTTTATACTTGTGCGTTCAAGTAATAGAATATCTCCTATGCGGCCGTTCATGTATACGTGTGTATAACCTGAAAGATGGCAGTCGGCTTTCAGCCCCCACGCGCACAAGGTGCGGGGTGTTCGCAAAAATAGCGCGTTTTCGCACTTAATCCGACGTCTCGGTCCTGTAAAGGAGGTGGTAGCGTAGCAAGCGAGGCAACCGGACTATAATGCTTTATCACTTTCACTTAGCCATGGAGTTCGAGGGTGGGGCTACGACATAGCCCCACAGGGCACCGCGCTCTTAATTTAGGCGCGAATGTGCCTGGCCGGGAAACGGCCCTTCGTCAAAGCGGAGGAATCCTAAACATTCCCATAGTCGATCGAGTGGTTGACCAGTCTCTTGCTGTATCATGACAGTCAGTTTTCGGCTTTCTCTACTGAGGTGCTCGCCCAGCCGAACTGGGGCACAATCGCAGTAGTTCTCCTGGAGCCGCGTTAGCCGATGATACTGAACGTAAGGCAGCAAAACACAGGAGCCGGGCAAACCCAACATTTGACCAAAGACATGATTCGGAGCTGATGCATATAAGGCCTAACTCGAGACGCCGAACACTCCCGAAGGTGTTCGGTCTTTATAATAGCGGGCAAAACAAAGCCCTAAGCCCCTTGTGTCCGAATGCAGGCAGGTTCTTACAGTGCGGCCGATGCCAAAACGCCAGTCTCCACTCTGGTTATAATGATAAACCAGGGAGTATAGCAACAAGAGACAAGAAGAAAGGTTTACGTAGGGTCCTAGTCCGAAAAGAGTCCTTGCAACGGGTCCCTCTTGCACGTCTGCGCCTGTGTCTCCGTTGTGCCGTATCCTGGACGGGTGTGCACGCTGTTCATCTGTAAAAAGAGAAGAACTTGGTTGGAAAGGAAATCGTGCGAGAAAGTGCATAAAAAATTGAAATATAGATTAAGAAAGCTGAGCCTATGCTAGCTCATTATGGCTTATATGTACAAACCCTTGTGAAGGGATGTGCGGCTAGGTAGCCCCTAGCTTATTTATTCCGGACTCGTCCAGCCGTGTCCGGGGTCTCAAGCGACCTTTTAATGAAATGATGCCACGTGGACCGGGCATTTTAAGCGTAAGAGACGCGTAATGTGGTATTGCATTGTAGCGGACGAAAGCTTCCCGTCCCAGTGATGCTTGATAGCTACTGGCGTAAGGGCCTGGCGCCACTCCTTTGAAGGAAGTGTGGCTATGCCGAATTGTAGTAGGGTCTATACCAACTTGCGGATTATGTCCGGAAATAGCAGGTTCGAGTCACTGCCGCCGTCCATCAAAACCTGCGTTAATTGCAGTCCGTCTATTATGGGATCCAATATCAGGGCAGTCTATCCTGCGTTAGGATAGTTACGGACTAATCCGGATGGTCGAAAGTGATTGGTTTTGACGTCCAATCTCGGTCCACTGGGGTGGATCGTCGACACTTGTCTTAGCGAGTGCCGTGTTGGCTTTCCGTACTATCACGTGAAGCGAGTTTACTGTTTTGACTTCTTGTGGGAAAGTCTTTTGACTTCCGGTGCTCTGCTGGTGGGGTTCGTCATCGTCCTCGCTTGGCACATCGAGCCCCTTGTGTCCGGTGTTGAGTCTGCCGGACTGTTTAAAAACCCAACAATTTCGGTTGGTATGGTTTGCGGCCTTCCGGAGGTACTGTGGATTTGACATATCCGATCTAAAATTTTGTTTAAATTTGATAGCTCGTCTCTGTTCTCCTTAAGAGGCCGTGTTGTATTGTTTGGTCATGAAGCTTTTGAATCCGGCGTTGACCGCCGTGCCCTTTGGGCTTTTTTTTTCTTTATTCCGCTGGTCTTTCTGCGCCGTGACTATCCGTTCCATCTCGATCTCGGATGTACTGGTCGCTGGTGCTGCATCTTGCTAGCCAGCCGTCTTCTCTCGCAAAAGCGCGTCATGAGGCTTGTTAAGCGCTGCCATTGTTCTTGGCTTCTCTTGGCGAGGTGTCTGGCGAGCCATTCGTCTCGGACGTTGTGTTTAAAAGCTGCTAGGGCTTCTGCGTCCGGACAGTCGACTATTTGGTTCTTTTTGGTAAGGAACCTGTTCCAGAATTTGCGCGCTGACTCTCTGGGCTGTTGGGTTATATGACTCAGATCGTCTGCATCCGGAGGGCGGACATAAGTCCCTTGAAAATTTGCTCTAAACACGTCCTCAAGCTCTTCCCTACTTCCAACAGTATTTTCTGGGAGGCCTTTGAGCCAGTGCCGAGCTGGCCCTTTGAGCTTGAGGGGTAGGTATTTTATGGCGTGGAGATCATCTCATCTAGCCATGTGTATGTGTAGTATGTAATCTTCTATCCGCACTCAAGGTGCATTGTGCTGTCGTATGCCTCTATGTTCATGGGTTTGAACCCTGCTGGAAATTCATGATCCAGCACCTCATCGGTAAAACATAGCGGGTGTGCGGCGCCCCTGTATTTGGGTGTGCCGCTGTCTTCGAACACTTGTTGTGTTGTGTTACTTCCTGGGGCCCTCTTTTTTGGCCCGTAGATGGACCTAGTTGGGCCGTCCGTTTTCCCAGGATTATAATCCGGCTTGTGCGTGGCCCCGCTTGTCGCTTTTGGCCTGTCATCTGGCCGTCTATCCGCCAGTGGCCTCTTTATTTTTGACCGTGAAGGCTCTATGGCTTCCTCGTCAAATTCTAGCAACAACTTAACGCTTCGGGTAGCTCTTCGTTTGATGGCCATTGCCATATTTGTCTGCGATCTTGAATACTTTGCTCCACTTCATTACGAGCGTGTCTTACGCTGTTTTGAGCTTCTGTTTCTCCTTCTTCAAACTTCTTGCAGTGGCGATGAGTCTTTTGTGTATGCTCTTATGCTCCGGTGTTGTGTCCGGACTGTTGATTGCTCCGTGAAGGGGTTGATTATCCGGCTCGTCCTGTTCGTCGTCCGCTGGTTTGCCCTGCTCTATCGCTGGGTCGTTAGGAAGGCTGCTTTGATTGAGGCGGGACTTAGGGCGGCGTTTATGTCGCCGTTTTGGTTGTTTATCGGCGGGATTATCATCTGCCGCGTCCCGTTGTTCCTTCTTATGGCTTCCCTTTGGGGTGTCCACCATGTATATGTTGTGTGACGAGGTGGTCTTCCAGTGTCCTGTAGGCACTGGTTCTTGGTAGTCTCCGGCATCGTCGTCCATACCGTTGATGTCTTGAATTCGTAGTCGAGTCGTCGGTTAAATCGTCGACGGTGGCTACGAAGTGGGTGGTGGGTGGGGTCTGAATTTCTTCGTCGTCCACGTCCCAACCATCCTGGCGTGAATTCGGTCGTGGCTCTCCGGATAGCGAGAGATGCTTGATGAATTTATGATATCGCCGAAGGGCGAGTGCTGAAAGATGTCCGCAGCGGTGAATTCCATGATCGGCGCCCAATCGGATTCGACTGGCGGGGGCGCCGGAGGTTCGGAGTCCGGCAGAGAGTCCGGCACCTCGGAGTCATGAGCTTTATGCGGGACAAGGTAAGTGTTCGGCTCCATCACCGTAGAGGTTGTCGCTCTCGAGGCGGTGTCCAGCCATCTGTCATCGATCCGAGCGATCGGCTCCGGACTATGGGTCGGAGCGGATTCGTCTTGACCTCAAGGTGTTGTCCGGCGGCAGTTAGGTCATGCCCATCGTGACAGCGGCACGCCGGATCCATTGAAGATCAAGTCCCGTGGATATCGGCCGTGAAGTTTAGGCTTCCAAACCTGACTGACGGCCGGGCGTAACTTCGATCTGCTCCGGATGGCCAGCGAGTTGGCCCGCGGTCTTACCGCTGAATCTGAAGATCTGTCCGGGGAGAAAAGTCTCACCCAGGACTGCGTCGTTGTTGATTGAAGAGGCCATCAAACCTATCGGTGACGACACAGAGGAACTCTCAATGAAAGCACCAATGTCGGTGTCAAAACCGGCGGATCTCGGGTAGGGGGTCCCGAACTGTGCGTCTAGGCGGATGGTAACAGGAGACAAGGGACACGATGTTTTACCTGTGTTCGGGCCCTCTTGATGGAGGTAAAACCCTACGTCCTGCTCGATTGATATTGATATTGTGGATGTTTACAAGAGTGGATCTACCACGAGATCAAGGAGGCTAAACCCTAGAAGCTAGCTATGGTATGATTGTAATGGTTGTTGTGATGTTGTCCTACGGACTAGAGCCATCCGGTTTATATAGACACCGGAGAGGGCTAGGGTTACATAGAGTCGGTTACAATGGTAGGAGATATAAATATCCGTATAGCCAAGCTGGCCTTCCACGCCAAGGAAAGTCCCATCCGGACCCGGGGAGAAGTCTTCAATCTTGTATCTTCATAGTCTTGGAGTCCGGTCGATGATGATAGTCCGGCAGATGATAGTTCGGCTAATGATGGTAGTCCAGCTATCCGGACACCCCCTAATCCAGGACTCCCTCAAGGGGGAAATCATCGTCATCGTCATCACCAACGCACCTCTCATCGGGAGAGGGCAATCTCCATCAACATCTTCACCAACACCATCTCATCTCCAAACCCTAGTTCATCTCTTGTATCCAATTCTTGTCTCCAAGTCCGGGATTGGTACTAGTAGGTTGCTAGTAGTGTTGATTACTCCTTGTAGTTGATGCCAGTTGGTTTATTTGGTGGAAGATCATATGTTCAGATCCTATATGCATATTAATACCCTCTGATTATGAACATGAATATGCTTTGTGAGTAGTTACGTTTGTTCCCGAGGACATGGGAGAAGTCTTGCTATTAGTAGTCATGTGAATTTGGTATTCGCTCGATATTTTGATGAGATGTATGTTGTCTAGCCTCTAGTGGTGTTATGTGAACGTCGACTACATAACACTTCACCATTATTTGGGCCTAGAGGAAGGCATTGGGAAGTAATAAGTAGATGATGGGTTGCTAGAGTGACATGAAGCTTAAACCCTAGTTTATGCGTTGCTTCGTAAGGGCTGATTTGGATCCATATGTTTCATGCTATGGTTAGGTTTACCTTAATACTTTTATTGTAGTTGCGGATTCTTGCAATAGAGGTTAATCATAAGTGGGATGCTTGTTCAAGTAAGAACAACACCCAAGCACCGGTCCACCCAGTGGCGAATCTTGGATGAAAACGAAGGGCAGGCTCAACTTCCCAGTACAAGGGTTGGAACTGATAAACAACAGGCTAGACACTAGACAGTGGGCTGAGATGGGCTAGGAACTAGTAATAAATTTTTGTTTTTCAGTTTTAGAGGGCAGGCTTGAGCCTGTTGAAGCATGCCCACTAGAATCGCCACTGGGTCCACCCACATATCAAATTATCAAAGTACCGAACGCGAATCATATGAACATGATGAAAACTAGCTTGACGATATTCCCATGTGTCCTCGGGAGCGCTTTTCCTATTATAAGAGCTAGTCATCAACCCGTGCACCTGCACGGGCTAGCTGTTTGAATAACTATTAATAAACTTTTTTTAAAGAATATTTATATATAAAAAATGCATGATTTACGGATACCAAGATGCAGAAGAAAAATCAGGGTTTACTATCTAAAACACTTTAACACATAGCTTGTTTTACTGCAAATGAATCTCAAAATAGTTGTTTCTTCATTTCACGAACACATGGAGAAAACCGATTGATAAAAAAAGAATACGTGGGGAACCAAAATCTTAAGTTCCTTATGACTCTTAACTGACAACTATAATCTTGTAATGCCGATATAATTTTGAAATGTAAACATTAAAATATGTTTGATTTACTATTCCTTTTACAGCATTTAAGCATATGCCACTTTGCTGCCATGCTTGAACTTATTGTTTGAAATTAGCATATAAAACATTCTTAGTTGTTCAAAAGCCCACGGTAAAAAGAAAAGAGGTTAAGTTGGTAGCAAAAAAAATTACAGGTTTATGTCTGGTATATCTGATACAAAACTTCAATGGTTTTACATGAATGTAATTATCGGCTGTTCTTTTGACATCTTATCATTTTAGGTATCTATCAAAATATTTTTCCTCCACTCCACGCATCCGAGCGGCATTACTTTCATCCTCATTTAATATACATATAGATTAAACATGTTTACAGTTGAATTGGAGATATTGGGGGTGTCAAATTTGATAGATTAAGATAGTAGTTCAGAACAAATATTGTTTGTGGGAGTCACGGGATGCATGCCATTTCGCAAAATCCGATACAAAACAGATATTAGGTAGTATAGTGTGATCAGTTAAGAAAAACAATTCTGAAGGACATCTACATACGAACTACAATCTGGCAGTACTTTGAGTAATAATAAACTTTGAACAAATGAAAAGTAGCTGTGTAAAGCTAACTGTTACGACCTGGCTTGTGATTTTAACACCAAGCTATAACATTTAGAAGTAGACGTGATTACAGAGTATCAACATGCACCTCCTTTCTGAAATAAAACTTGTTGCCGAAATAAGTTGTATCAAACTGGCTGCTATTCTATTTTTTTCACGCAATCAATAATCATGATTCTTTGCAAGAAATCATGAGCATTTACCAAACAATTAATTCAACCGTAGTTACATTATATGGAGAAAAGAAAAGTCTAGTTAGTACATCATGGCTAAGAATATCATATTTGGACAGACATTTTGTTCTGTTGCAGCCACAAAACATGCAGGATAGAATATTTAAGAACTAACGACAAAACAATATTAGCTGAGATGGAAGCCTTGAACAGGTATAGATTGGAATCTTCAGAAAAAAATAATTCTTACAAACAATACATATTAATGATGCACTAAGCAAGCTCTCTCCCAATGAACAAAAATGTACCTCATTAGAACACTGATGAATTTTAATGTCAACATTACATGGACAATTGAATAGATGCAGAACACTGTGAGCTCAGCTGGTCAGATACTATTCTAAATCATGACGCCCTACTCAACAAAATGGCAAATGAGAGGTGTAAAAAATAATGGCAAATGAGGCACCTCCAAGCTGGGTCCATGGTTGTTCTCGTGTGATTTCATCAGACATATGCCATTGTCACATGCTACTGATGGGATAATTGGAGGAAGAGATGTACTGCTTGCCTTGACTGGCATGATGCTGATAGCCTTAAAAGTATCAACAGGTTTGAATATATCAGCCTACTGCAGGTAATTTTTTGCATATATACATAAGAAACTGGTACAAAGAGCGTCACCTCCGGTCCTAGACTTCAAATGGTTTTCATATAGATTTTGCACCAACTCCCCCAAGAGAAGAACAATGTAGCATCTAAAATTTGAAGTTATCTATACATATCAGAATCATTCCCAAATGTTCTTCTTATTAGCTAACATAAATCTTGAATCAACTGAAGCTTTAGGAAATAAGGAACTATTTCAGTACAACTTTAGGAAATACATGCAGAGTAGTAGATTACGACATACACTTGCCATGTATCTCTCATACTTGATATTCTTCAAAGAGATTTAATTATTATGGTACTATGTGCTCCAAGTACAGAAACTTCATGGACGTTGTGCATGGATTTTCAATGCACAAAATCTCTTTCACCTCCATGTAGTTTCCTGGTCCAAAATGGCTTTGATAACAGATGAGGATAATATTTGATGAACTAAGTATAGAACTCCCACACAACTCTTGTGTGGTACTGAGGATACCGAAACAAAACAAAAAGAACTTAGGACAGAACTCTAAGTCAACCCTTGCGCGGTACAGAGGATACCTAGACAAAATAAAAAATTGTAAGAAGAAATCTTTGGATCAGCTAATACATTATTAAGAACAGAACTAAAAGTGACACAACCACTTAAGAACGATTACCATGAAAATAATGAAAAACAAAACAGCTGTACGGCAGGTGAGCTTGGATCATAAACAAACATGGAGTAGAAGATCTATCGAAAAGGCAATCTATTTATCTTTGTAGAGGTTGATTGCATAGTTTCAAAAGCCATCCAACAAAAGCTATATATATCATGATGAGATTACAAAAATAGAGGTGTCGGTGTGTTAGTATCCTAATGATGATTACATATGGAAGGTTGCAGGTTGCACATATTGCCTACTGGGTGAATCTGAGAAATCAGTGTTTAGCCGAAGAGGATACCTGGGGCCGTTTAAGACGGTTGTGTGCACTGCATTACCTGGACCGCTGATGACCATCGCGCTGCTGCTACAACCAAAATTGCAGCCTCGCAAATCTGAGCCGAAGGTGACGCTCTTGGTGGAGCAGCGCCATGGAAATTAAAGCATACAACAGTGCTGGTGGGATGACTAAAACTGTAGCTTCTTGATTTTGAGGCTGGATGTGACACTCCCGGCGGAGTAGGTCGTGGAAGGTCGGGGGACAGGAGCACTCGAGAGAACGTCGGCGGAGAAGTCCGTGGAAAATCATGGGACGGGAGGACTTGGGGAATATCTAGATGGGAACCTAACCTAACTGCAGGTAGGCAAAGCAGAATAGGATGCGATAGGTAGGACTCTAGGAGGAAGAATTTCACACGGAGATGGGTTTGGAACGTGGGAGGATTATGTACGTGGCTTGTTAGGAGGGCGTTTTTCGGTTTTTTGTGAGAATTATGTAGTACCTTTTTTTTTTTCGAGAATTCTGTACGTGGTTTCCAGGAGGGATGCTTTTTTCTTCTTCTGCTAGTCATTACCTACGTGTTGGTTGGGCCAGTTTGTTTGTTTTTTCCAGCAAGATTATTGTAACGCAAATCGTAAGGTCAAGATAAATCAATTACATAGAATCAACGGTTAAAATATTCTTAATGATGTGGATTAACATGGGAGTTCGTATGGTGGAATGCGTTTTTTCTTGTGCTAGTCATTACCTACGTGTTGGTTGGGCCAGTTTGTTTGTTTTTTCCAGCAAGATTATTGTAACGCAAATCGTAAGGTCAAGATAAATCAATTACATAGAATCAACGGTTAAAATATTCTTAATGATGTGGATTAACATGGGAGTTCGTATGGTGCCTCCAATTAGTAAATAGAAGATTTTCCAGGCTTGTCCTTTGCTACAAAAAGGATTGGGCCACCTTGCTGCACTTTATTTACTTTTGTTACTTGTTGCTCGTTACAATTTATCCTATCACAAAACTATCTGTTACCACTTATTTCAGTACTCGCAGAGAATACCTTACTGAAAACCGCTTATCATTTCCTTCCGCTCCTCGTTGGGTTCGACACTCTTACTTATCGAAAGGACTACGATAGATCCCCTATACTTGTGGGTCATCAAGACTCTTTTAAAGCGCCAGTGCCGGGGAGTGAAGCGCCTTTGATAGGTGGAATTTGGTAAGGAAAAATTTATATAGTGTGCTGAAATTTACTGTCACTTGTTACTATGGAAAGTAATCCTCGGAGGGGCTTGTTCGGGGTATCTTCACCCCGACCAGTAGAGTAGAGAGTTGCTCCTCAACCTAATGAACCTACTGAAAATGAATATGAAAATATTCCCTTTGAATTTCCTTCGGGTATGATGGAAAAACTGCTAGCTAATCCTTTTGTAGGAGATGGAACAAAGCATCCTCATGAACACCTAATATATGTGGATGAAGTTTATGGACTATTTAAGCTTGCAGGTATACCCGATGATGTTGTTAAGAAGAAGGTCTTCCCTTTATCTTTGAAGGAGATGCATTGACATGGTATAGGCTATGTGATGATACGAGATCATGGAACTACAAAAGATTGAAATTGGAATTTCATCAAAAATATTACCCTATGCATCTTGTTCATCGTGATCGCAATTATATATATAATTTCTGGCCTCGCGAAGGAGAAATCATCGCTTAAGCTTGGGGGAGGCTTAAATCAATGTTGTATTCATGCCCCAATCATGAGCTCCCAAGATAAACAATTATTCAAAATCTTTATGCTCGGCTTTCTGAAAACAATTGCACCATGCTCGATACTTCTTGTCGGGCTCTTTTATGATGAAGACTATTGAATTCAGATGGAATTTATTGGATAGAATTAAATGCAACTCTGAAGATTGGGACCTCGACGAAGGTAAGGAGTCAGGTATGACACCTAAGTTTGATTGTGTTAAATCTTTTATGGATACCGATATTTTACGTAAGTTTAGCACTAAATATTGAATTGACTCTGATATAGTAGATTCTTTATGTGAATCTTTTGCTACTTATGTTGATCTCCCCAAGGAGAAGTGGTTTAAGTATCATCCTCCCATAGAAGTAAAAGTAGCTGCACCTATTAAAGTTGAAGAAAAGATTGTCACTTATAATGATCCTATTGTTCCTACTTCCTATGTTGAGAAACCACCTTTCCCTGTTAGAATAAAGGATCATGCTAAAGCTTCAACAAGAGTTCGTAAAAGCAATATTAGAACTTATACACCTCCTGAGCAAGTCAAAGTAGAACCTAATATTGCTATTGTTAAAGATCTCTTGTCTGATAATATTGATGGGCATGTTATTCAATTCTGTGGTGAATCTGCTAGAATTGCTAAACCTGGCGCTAAAGATAAACATAGACCTGTGGTAGGCGTGCCTATTATTTCTGTTAAAATAGGAGATCAATGTTATCATGGCTTATGTGATTTGGGTGCTAGTGCTAGTGTTATACATTATACTTTGTATGAAGAAATTAAGCATGAAATTGCACCCGCTGAGTTAGAAGATATTGATGTTACAATTAAACTCGCCAATAGAGATACTATATCTGCAATGGGAATTATTAGAGATGTTGAAGTCTTGTGTGGGAAAACTAAATATCCTGCTGATTTTCTTGTTCTTAGTTCCCCACAAGATAGCTTTTGTCCCATTATATTTGGTAGACCCTTCTTGAATACTCTTAATGCTAAGATAGACTGCAAAAGAATGTTGTTACTATTGGCCCGGATGATATGACTCATGAGTTTAATTTACGTAAGTATAGAAAACAACACCGAGAAGAAGAATTTCCTAGTAAGGATGATATTATTGGTCTTGCTTCTATTGCCGTACCTCCTAGTGATCCTTTAGAACATTATTTGCTAGACCATGAAAATGATATGTTTATGAATGAAAGAAGGGAAATAGATGAAGTATTCTTTAAACAGAACCTATTCTCAAACACAATCACTGCCTGTTGAAATCCTAGGGGATCCTCCTCCACCCACGGGTGATCCCGTGTTTGAGCTTAAACCGTTGCTTGATAATCTTAAATATGCTTATCTTGATGAAAAGAAAATATATCCTGTTATTATTAGTGCTAACCTTTCAGAGCATGAAGAAGAGAGGTTATTGAAAACTCTGAAGAAGCACCGTGCTACTATTGGATATACTCTTGGTGATCTTAAGGGCATTAGTCCCACTCTATGTCAACACAAAATAAATTTGGAAGAAGATGCCAAACCGGTTCGTGATCATCAACGAAGGTTGAATCCTAAGATGAAAGAAGTGGTAAGAAAAGAAATACTAAAGCTTCTGGAGGCAGGTATAATTTATCCTGTTGCTAATAGTTAGTGGGTAAGTCCTGTCCATTGTGTCCCTAAGAAGGGAGGTATCACTGTTGTTCCTAATGATAAAGATGAATTGATTCCGCAAAGAATTATTACAGGCTATAGGATGGTAATTGATTTCCGCAAATTAAATAAGGCTACTAAGAAAGATCATTACCCTTACCTTTTATCGATCAAATGCTAGAAAGATTATGCAAACATACACATTATTGCTTTCTAGATGGTTATTCTGGTTTCTCTCAAATACCGTGTCGGCTAAAGATCAATCAAAGACTACTTTTACATGCCCTTTTGGTACTTTTTGCTTATAGACGTATGCCTTTTGGTTTATGTAATGCACCTGCTACCTTTCAAAGATGCATGATGGCTATATTCTCTGACTTTTGTGAAAAGATTTGTGAGGTTTTCATGGATGACTTTTCCGTCTATGGCTCCTCTTTTGATGATTGATTGAGCAATCTTGATAGAGTTTTGCAGAGATATGAAGAAACTAATCTTGTCTTGAATTGGGAAAAGTGCCACTTTATGGTTAATGAAGGTATTGTCTTGGGGCATAAAGTTTCTGAAAGAGGTATTGAAGTTGATAAAGCCAAGGTTGATGCTATTGAAAAGATGCCATGTCCCAAGGACATTAAAGGTATAAGAAGTTTCCTTGATCACGCCGGATTTTATAGGAGGTTCATTAAGGACTTCTCAAAATTTCTCGGCCTCTGACTAATTTATTACAAAAAGATATACCATTTGTCTTTGATGATGATTGTGTAGAAGCATTTGAAATAATTAAGAAAGCATTGATCTCTGCACCTATTGTTCAGCCACCTGATTGGGATTTACCTTTTGAAATTATGTGTGATGCTAGTGATTATCTTTGTAGGTGCTGTTCTAGGGCAAAGAGTTGATAAGAAATTAAATGTTATCCATTATGCTAGTAAAACTCTAGACAATGCTCAAAGAAATTATGCTACTACTGAAAAGGAATTCTTAGCAGTTGTATTTGCTTGTGATAAGTTCAGACCTTATATTGTTGATTCTAAAGTAACTGTTCACACCGATCATGCGCTATTAAATATCGATGGAAAAGAAAGATGCTAAACCTAGACTTATTAGATGGGTTCTCTTGCTACAAGAATTTGATTTGCATATTGTTGATAGAAAGGGAGCCGAGAACCCGTTGCGCATAACTTGTCTAGGTTAGAAAATGTTCTTGATGACCCACTACCTATTGATGATAGCTTTCCTGATGAGCAATTAAATGTCATAAATACTGCTCGTAGTACTCCATGGTATGCTGATTATGCTAATTACATTGTTGCTAAATTTATACCACCTAGTTTCACATACCAGCAAAAGAAAAAGTTTTTCTATGATTTGAGGCATTACTTTTGGGATGACCCACATCTTTATAAAGAAGGATTAGATGGTGTTATTAGACGTTGTGTACCTGAGCATGAACAGGAATAGATCCTACGCAAGTGTCACTCCGAAGCTTATGGAGGACACCACGCTGGAGATGGAACTGCACATAAGGTATTGCAATCTGGTTTTTATTGGCCTACTCTCTTCAAGGATGCCCGTAAATTTGTCTTATCTTGTGATGAATGTCAAAGAATCGGTAATATTAGTAGGCGTCAAGAAATGCCTATGAATTATTCACTTGTTATTGAACCATTTGATGTTTGGGGCTTTGATTATATGGGACCTTTTCCTGCCTCCAATGGATATACACATATTTTAGTTGTTGTTGATTATGTTACTAAGTGGGTAGAAGCTATTCCAACTAGTAGTGCTGATCATAACACTTCTATAAAAATGCTTAAAGAAGTTATTTTTCCGAGGTTTGGAGTCCCTAGATATTTAATGACTGATGGTGGTTCACATTTTATTCATGGTGCTTTCCGTAAAATGCTTGCTAAATGTGATGTTAATCATAGAATTGCATCTCCTTATCACCCACAGTCTAGTAATCAAGTAGAATTGAGTAATAGAGAACTCAAATTAATTTTGCAAAAGACTGTCAATAGGTCCAGAAAGAATTGGTCCAAGAAACTTGATGATGCATTATGGGCTTATAGAACTGCATATAAAAATCCTATGGGTATGTCTCCATATAAAATGGTTTATGGAAAAGCATGTCACTTACCTCTCGAACTAGAGCATAAGGCTTATTGGGCTATTAAAGAGCTCAACTATGATTTCAAACTTGCCGGTGAGAAGAGGTTATTTGATACTCACTTGATGAATGGAGAACCCAAGCTTATGAAAATGCCAAGTTATTTAAAGAAAAAGTTAAAAGATGGCATGACAAAAGGATACAAAACGTGAGTTTAATGTAGGTGATTATGTATTGCTATACAGCTCTCGTTTAAGATTTTTTGCAGGAAAGCTTCTCTCTAAATCGGAAGGACCCTATGTTATCAAGGAGGTCTATCGTTCCGGTGCCATAAAAATCAACAACTTCGAAGGCACAAATCCGAAGGTGGTAACGGTCAAAGAATCAAACATTATATCTTAGGTAATCCCATTAATGTTGAAACCAATATTATTGAAACCATAACCCCGGAGGAATACATAAGGGACACTTTCCAGAACGTTTCAGACTCCGAAAAGGAATAGGTATGTGGTACGGTAAGTAAACCGACTCCAAAACAATTTTAAGGCAACATTTCTCCATTTTGGAATATTTAGAAAAATAGAAAAATAAGTAGCAGTCCGGGAAGGACATGAGGGCCCCACGAGGGTGGAGGGCGCGTCCCCTACCTCGTGGACACCTCGTGTGCCTTCCGGACTCCGTTTTCTTGCACGTTACGTATTTTGGTCGGTAAAAATTCATTATATATTCTCCCGAAGGTTTTGACTCCCGTATCACGCAAATATCCTCTGTTTTTGTTTCGAGCTGTCCCGCTGCAGATTAGATCCACATGTCTTCCCGAGATTCAAGGAGAAAGCTATGTGGATGATTACTTAGCCAATCCTAAGGTCTATGGAGATGTGGAGCACGATGGTTGGACCACGGAGGAAGAAGAGGACTATGAACCCAAGGGGAAGGAGGAGACGAGCTCAGATGAAGATGAAGCCCCATTACCTCAACCTGGGGACATGCATGTGGAGTTCGAAAAGTCAAGTCTCCCTGATAGAGTAAAGAAACCAAAGTTCGAGTTTATCCCTTTTCGTCTCTTGCTGGAAAATAAGAAGGACCTATGCAAAAAGATATTAACCCTCGAGTGGGAGATTCATGATCTGAGGGACCAAAATGCCGTCCTCAAGCGCAAATTAAGGGAGAAGTCTATGCCATCAACTAAGTCAACAACACCACAACCTTCTTCACCGACAAAGGAGACATAATCACATGGGTATGGGCACTCCCCTTGGCAACTGCCAAGCTTGGGGGAGGTGCCCCGGTATCGTATCATAACCACATCTCCTACCTTTATCGTTTTTCTTAGTTCGATCCTATTAGTAGTATCTTGATCTAGTAGAATAAAGTTTATGGCATGATCTAGTTTTGAGTTTTTGCTTTATGATCTCTCTATGTAATCGAGTCTGTGAGCTATATAATAAAGATTAGTGTTGAGTCAAGTGCTTGATTGTTTTGCCATGATCTAGAGTGAATAAAAGAATAGAGAAAAGAATAAAAAGAAACAAAAAGCTCATATTGATCTTATTGAAAGTGATGACTTCACATAGAAAGAGTATGATGATTGAAAGTTGTTGGGAGTTGACAAACATAGCTTTGGTCATCGTTGCAATTAATAGGAAGTAATAAGAAAAGAGAGGTTTCACATATAGATATACTATTATTGACATCTTTTGTGATTGTGAGCACTCATTAAAATATGACATGCTAAAGAGTTGATGCTGGACAAGGAAGACAACGTAATGAGTTATGTTTTCTTATATCCGAGATAAAGTATATTGTCATGGATCTCCCAACATTTTGAGCTTGCCTTTCCCCCTCATGCTAGCCAAATTCTCAGCACCAAGTAGAGATACTACTTATGCTTCCATAAACCCTTAAACCAGTTTTGCCATGAGAGTCCACCATATCTACCTATGGATTGAATAAGATCCTTCAAGTAAGTTGTCATCGGTGCAAAGCAATAAAAATTGCTCTCTAAATATGTATGATTGATTGGTGTGGGGAAATAAGCTTTATACGATCTTGTGATGTGGAAGAAATAAAATCGACGGACTGCATAATAAAGGTTCATATCACAAGGGGCAATATAAAGTGACGTTCTTTCGCATTAAGATTTTGTGCATCCAACCATAAAAGCGCATGGCAACCTCTGCTTCCCTCTGCGAAGGGCCTATCTTTTATTATTATCCTCTACCTTATGCAAGAGTCATGGTGATCTTCACCTTTCCTTTTTACATTTTATTCTTTGGCAAGCACAGTGTGTTGGAAGGTTCCTGATATATGTACCTAATTGGATGTTGGGGAGCATGGGTCATTATTGTTGACATTACCCTTGAGGTAAAAGGTTGGGAGGCGAAACTATAAGCCCCTATCTTTCTCTGTGTCCGATTAAAACTCCGTAACCACAAGTATCGCGTGAGTGTTAGCAATTATGAAGGATTAAATGATAGTTGAGTATGTGGACTTGCTATTAAGCTCTGACATAGACTCTTTTCGATGTTATGATAAATTGCAATTGCTTCAATGACTGAGATTATAGTTTGTTGGTTCTCAATAAAATTTATGATTCGTACTCTGCATTGTGAATGGATTATTACTTGAACATAAGAAATCATATGACATTACCTATATATCTTGCTGCTATGAGATTAATCATGATGCCTTCATGTCCGTATTTTATTTTTATCGACGCCTCTACCTCTAAACATGAGGACATATTTATTGTTATCGGCTTTCGCTTGAGGACAAGCGAGGTCTAAGCTTGGGGGAGTTGATACTTCCATTTTGCATCATGCTTTTATATCGATATTTATTGCATTATGGGCTGTTATTACATGTTATGTCACAATACTTATGCCTATTCTCTCTTATTTTATAAGGTTTACATAAGGAGGGAGAATGCCGGCAGCTGGAATTCTGGGCTGGAAAAGGAGCAAATATTAGAGACCTATTCTGCGCAACTCCAAAAGTCTTGAAACTCCACATAATATCTTATAATAAATAATAAAAAATCCTTGCCAAAGATGAAGGCCAGGGGGGCCCACACCCTGTCCACGAGGGTGGGGGCGCGCCCCCCCTCCTAGGGCGCGCCCCCCTACCTCGTGGGCCCCCTGGTGGCTCTCCGATGCCCATCTTCTGCTATATGAGGTCTTTCGTCGAGAAAAAAAAGAAGCAACCTTTCGTGACGAAACTCTGCCGCCACGAGGCGGAACCTTGGCGGAACCTATCTAGGGCTCCGGCAGAGCTGTTCTGTCGGGGACACTTCCCTCCCGGAGGGGGAAATCATCGTCATCGTCATCACCAACGCTTCTCTCATTGGGAGAGGGCAATCTCCATCAACATCTTCACTAGCACCATCTCATCTCCAAACCCTAGTTCATCTCTTGTATCCAATTCTTGTCTCCAAGTCCGGGATTGGTACTAGTAGGTTGCTACTAGTGTTGATTACTCCTTGTAGTTGATGCCAGTTGGTTTATTTTGTGGAAGATCATATGTTCAGATCCTATATGCATATTAATACCCCTCTGATTATGAACATGAATATGTTTTGTGAGTAGTTACGTTTGTTCCTGAGGACATGGGAGAAGTCTTGCTATTAGTAGTCATGTGAATTTGGTATTCGTTCAATATTTTGATAAGATGTATGTTGTCTAGCCTCTAGTGGTGTTATGTGAACGTCGACTACATAACACATCACCATTATTTGGGCCTAGAGGAAGGCATTGGTAAGTAATAAGTAGATGATGGGTTGCTAGAGTGATGTAAGCTTAAACCCTAGTTTATGCGTTGCTTCGTAAGGGCTGATTTGGATCCATATGTTTCATGCTATGGTTAGGTTTACCTTAATACTTTTGTTGTAGTTATGCGGATGCTTGCAATAGAGGTTAATCATAAGTGGGATGCTTGTTCAAGTAAGAACAACACCCAAGCACCGGTCCACCCGCATATCAAATTATCAAAGTACCGAACGCGAATCATATGAATGTGATGAAAACTAGCTTGACGATATTCCCATGTGTCCTCGGGAGCGCTTTTCCTATTATAAGAGTTTGTCCAGGCTTATCCTTTGCTACAAAAAGGATTGGGCACCTTGCTGCACTTTATTTACTTTTGTTACTTGTTGCTCGTTACAAATTATCCTATCATAAAACTATCTGTTACCACTTATTTCAGTACTCGCAGAGAATACCTTGTTGAAAACCGCTTATCATTTCCTTCTGCTCCTCATTGGGTTCGACACTCTTACTTATCGAAAGGACTACGATATATCCCCTATACTTGTGGGTCATCAGTGGGCGCCAACTGTCGTGGATTTGTTACGGCATATGTCCTTAGTGTCAGGACTTAGTCGCGAGGCCAACGCATCTATGCGGTAGCTTGAGAGGGGTTGATCGGGACGAGAGACACAACACATAAGACAATGATTTAGACAGCTTCGGGCCCGTGAAACATCATCCGGTAATAGCCCTACATGCTGTTTGTGGCTAGATCTCATTATGCTCATCAGGGAGACGCCGCATAAGCCGGCTCCCCTTTAGTTGTGTCTAGCCTTAGAGATTGTTTCTTGCCCTTCCCTCTTGGGGTGCCCTGCCCCTCCTTATATAAGTTGAAGGGGCGGGTTACATGTGGAGTCCTATTAGGATTAGGACTAGTCTATTACAAGTGGAATCCTAGTCTGCCCCTTAAGGGAAAACTCCTTATGCCTTTCCTCGTAAACCGGCCCACCATAACATGAGCCGGCCTTCTGGGCCTTGGGCCTAGTCTTCTATCTGACCCGCCGTTAGGGCCATCCATGAGTCGCCAGGCTCGTGAGTCGCCACTTCCGGCGGGTTACCAATGAAAACGCCAAGCCCGACCGGGTCATACCGCGGGGTATATCCCCGACAGTTCTGTATTTTCCTTTAGCTCATAAAGACATGGTAATTAGGTTATGATTTTCTGTTTGGAATTAGCTAGGCCAGCTTGAATCAGTCATGTTTTTCTCTAAAATTAACAAGGCCTGCTTGAATTAACCAATGTTTCTGAATCTTTGCATATATATGCAATAGTTCCAATATTTTTAATTTTTGTTTACATAACTAGTTATGCATGCCCAACTGCTCATAGGATCCCTTTTTGTCATTCTTGTTTTGTTTTTGTAGCATGCCCATCTACCAAACTCGATGGTCGGCAAAGCGGCTACACGACATAGCCAATGCCATCGAAGGGAAAAAGAGGGAATATAATAAGCAAGTCCGGTTTCGGGGATTTGCTTCACATATCTGATTTTCTTCCTCCTCCAGAAGGGCTTCTTGATTTCGTAGTTATGAGGATTAATCCTAAGAAGTGTCTGCTCAATATTTTTTTGTCTCCTCTATTTGTGTTGCATAACTCCCTTTTTTTTCCTTTTTTCGCAACATCCATTGATTTCTATGTTTTTGTGTATTGCAGGATAAATGATCAGAAGAAGATTCGCTTTACAAGAGATATGGTTAAGAAGATATTCAATGCCCCATCTGGTAGCAAGCCGTTACAATTCAGGAAGAGGGGCAAGGCAGATTTCCGTGATGTTTATTAGGATGGTGAAAGGGCCTTTTTTCTGGTGCATGTGTGTGCGACATGTTTTGTAACTGAGACAACAAGTATACTATAGCTATTACCTCTACTAGTCTATGGAACTGAAGCTTGGAAGAATCATGTGTCGTACTGGGGCATGCCATCCTTTTTTGCTCTATTTTGTATGCTGGAGCATCATTCATGCAACCATTCTCGCAAATGTTTCTGGTGTTGCACACCTATATACGATGTAGAGATGATAATCCAATGAAAATTATCTTGCTGGAGTATGTTCATTTTGTATGTTCTCACCCACTGGTGTAACATATTGTTTGTATTGGAGCTCTTGTTGCACGAGGAATTTTTAAATGTAGAAATATACTATAATCATCGTTTTCTGTGTAACATGATCTGTTGCTCTTTATTAACCATAACAAAATCAGCAGTTGAACACATTTTCTCATTATAACATCATGTTCCTGCAACTTGAATACATGGATAGATGTTCCTATAACATCATCAAACATAGCGAATGCGAAAATTGCCTTGGACATGGCTCTCTTCCCCTTCAGTTCCAGCTTCCTGCATCAGAGAGTTTTTTTGCAGCAGTCATTTTCTATCTCCATGGAATCAACAATTTTTGTCTTGTTTCAGAAAATCAATTACAGAAGATATCAAATAAAAAGCTTACCATTTTTTTACAGAGGTCAATTAACATGCAACATTTATTTCTGGCCAACATTTTTTGAGGAATTCAGAAACACTCTGATTTTCTCACAACAACATATAAAATCAAACCACATCAGAGGCACTCTCACATGAGTGATTTCTTGTGAACATCAGAGCCATTTTTCTATTTTTTTGCAACATTGGAGATTGCAACTACAAATACAGGGGCTCGTGTTTCGGAGACAGAACAAGTAAAACAGGGGGATGTCCCTTGTTGTATCCACACACAGGGTTTGATATGTTGTGTTTCAGAGTTTCATGCTTCAGAGTTAAATAGAATTTGTGTTTCAGAAACAGAGTTTCAACCAGGATTCCTGAAGCGATCTGGTCGAAGGACCTTCAGGAAACACCACCGGTGGGTTCCTGAACCAGGCTGAAACTCCTACTCGCGGCGGAAGCTCCCCGCGCCAGTCGGAGCTTAGGACGATGGCCACGGCAGCAGGTGATTTTGGGGCAGGGTGGCGGTGTGCTGTGCGCGGGGGGGGTGGGGGTGGGGGGTGGGGGAGCTTCTTTGTTTCTGCAACAACGCGCTTGTTGCGGGAGTTAATGAGGAGCCATGCGGGGCGCGGATACTACATCGGACTGCGAGGATCCAATGGCCATCGATGCAGCGGATAACTATAAAACATCGGCCGGCGGACGCGTAGCAGCGCCCTAATTTATATGTCTACCTAATAATAAAGCACGGATTGACTCCGTGGGTTCACCGTCACAATACGTTTCTTACCGTGAATTTACGCTTTTAGTTTTTTTCAGCTATGTTATTTTTATTATTCGAGGTGGTACTATTTATAAGCCTTTTCGTTGGTCGTTACCGTAGAACGGTTTTCGTCCGTCGTGCGTTACAGGCCATCCAGATTTTTTATTGTCGTAATTGTGGCCCAATTTAGCCGGGCCCGTTATGGCCCAACTCAGCCGGCCCACCTGATGTGTGAAAGGGCGCAAAAACTAATATGCGAAGGAGCGGGATCGAACTCGCAACCTCATCACTCGACTATACAAGCTACGACCAATTGAGCTAGAATACAGGTTGTGTCCTATGGAAGGGTTCTATACATATGTAATAGTTCGACCTCGACTCCTTATATTCAACCACACCAGTTTATATACGTGGAAAACTTACATATACCTGAAGCTGGCTGCCGAATGATTCTTATCTCGGCGATGAGAGAACGGACATATGCAGATTGCTACAAACTCAATAAGAGACGATATTGAAAAAAAAGGCAAGACCCGGTTGATTAACTGTCCAATTGATTTGGAGTATTCATGTACGTGTACGTGCGTGCTTGTGTGTTCCGGGAGCCGCAAAGATCAATCAGCCCTAGGCTGTAGTGTACGTGCAGAACCGGATCATTTAGAAGATTGTGTACTCGCCGGTACTGCCATTGCTTAGTCGCCGTCCATTGTGACACACGATTATAGATACGGCAGGATGGGTGCACGGTGCGGCTGCACGCCTTCGAGATCGACAAGTAGCTCCTCGTTCGGTGGAGGCAATCAGCGGCCTGCCCTATCTCCGTGTAGACGGCACATGGCAGTGCAAGGGAGAGCGGCCATGGCCAACGACAAGTTTGTCAATGAAAGACCGGACAAGACCTCCAAGAAGCACCGGCCAAGCCTTCCGTAATTAACTACAAATGCTGGTGCTCCTCTAATTTAGAGGACAACAATACTAAAATATTGTTGGAGCAATGGAATTCCAACTTGATCCTTTCATAGGCAAATTGTTTGTGTTGACTCGACTGCTGCGTACTAAGAGTATATATACAAACTAAATTTGTTAGTTTTTATAGGTGAATTTATGTTTTCATCAATACAAGGGAATTTGTATGTACGAAAGCTTGCTATGCATTGTTCATGTTTTCAAACTTACTATCCACTTCTTAAACCTGCTTTGTCAGAGGTATATGCTCGAGGGCTTCTCTACTCCACTACTAATTTAGTTGAATGCTGCTATATCCCTTGATTTGTATTCAACTTTTTTCTGGGTTTAACTCTGCTACAAGCTTGCTCCCCAAACAAATGATGCATATGAATCAAGGAGAAGGAGAAATAAGCTATGCTCACAACTTCACTATTCAGGCATATTATCTTCTCTCGATTATTTCAGTAGCAATTAACAATAGAAGGAGATATTTCAGTTTGGTGTGCACAATCAGTGTCACGGGCCTTTTGCTAGTTCTGTATAAAGCGATTTTTTTATGTTTTCACATGTTATAAACCGCTACGTATTCGAATCCAAATCCAATAATGGCAGCTTGCTCCGTTACTCGTGCACGAAGGGTTCAACTTAATTTGCAGAACAGCAGAACCTTTCTCACGGCGGCGGCCATGGATGATCTGGAGGCTTCCGTATCCGAGAAGAAGAGGCGGGACGACCCGGCGCATACGGCGTCGGCGATCATGGATCGCGGCGACCATGCGTGCGTCGACCACATCAGCGCGCTCCCTGACGAAATCCTGGGCAGCATCATCTCCCTTATCCCCGTCAAGGAAGCCACGCGGACAACCGTTCTCTCCTCCCGATGGCGCCACCTCTGGCGCTTGGCGCCGCTCAACCTTGCCGTCGACAACGACCTCTGCAGGAATCAAAGCGAGTGGATTTCCATCGTCTCTATGATCCTGGCCGCGCACCCTGGCCCCGCCCGCCGCCTCTCCCTCTACAACCCTCTCAGGACCGACCTCCGCCGTGACCTCTACGCCAAGTTCGATGGCTGGTTCCGGTCCCCCGCCCTCGACGGCCTCGAGGAGCTCGATTACTACTGGAGCGAGGAGCCACCACGCACGCTGCCGCTGCCGCTGCCCGCCCTCCGCTTCGCGCGCTCACTGCGCATCGCCATCATCGGCGGCTGCGATTTCCCCGAGATTAACGCTGCTCCGGCGCTTTGTTTCCCTCGGCTGAAGCATCTCAAACTCTACGAAATCTACATCCCCGAAGGAACCCTCCACCACCTGCTCGCCGGTTGCACTGTGCTTGAGGGCCTTGAGCTTCGCAGGATCAGTGGGCTCAGCAGCATCCGGATCGTCTCGCCGACTCTACGAAGCATTGGTGTATCTGCTTCTAACCACGATGATGAAGCACTTGATTTTCAAGAACTTGTCATCGAGCATGCACCTTGCCTTGAAAGATTAATGCAAGCCGGTTGGTATGGCCCAGGGACAATCAGGGTCATCATGGCGCCCAAACTGACCGTGTTGGGCTACCTGTCTAGAACAATCTCCGAACTTGTGATTGGGACCATAATTATTAAGGTATAACAAGTCTTGTTCTTCTTGAGACTTGCATGATGCATTTGTGCATTTACAATTTGTGTCACAGTCGGTTCTTTTTTATGTGTATGCGTGTGTATTGGTTTATTTTTCAGGAAATGATCCCCATCAGGCTCACCGAGGTGGTGCGTATAGTGAAGGTCTTGGCTCTAGAATCTATCGGCCCCAATTTGGATTCAGTTCTTGGATTACTTAGATGCTTTCCCTGCATAGAGAAGCTATACGTCCAGGTGAGAATCATGCTTACGAAATGTTAACCACTTTAGCAAAGGTGTAAGATTGCATGGAATTAAACCTGTCCAAAGTGTTTTAACTTTGACCGATCAGATATCTCTTGATATGCATAGTTTGGACATTCAGAAATAATATGCTTATATGCATTACTTTTGATCATCATATGATGCCTTGTTTAATTTCGATATACAGATAAAGCATTTAGTATACTTTTGATAAGAGATTTTATTTGTGGTAATTATTCCTCAAATCTTATGATGACAAATCTGGTAATCAAAACACATCTAGGAAACTTTCAAGTTAAAAAGACACATATTTCAAGTTAAGAAACACGTGTTAGTGTTTTATATCATTCAATAATCGTTAATTCATACATCATGCATGCAACTAACCTATATTGCTCACTACTTAAGTGGATAATATACCTAATTTGTTCTTCTTCTGCAGTCATGTTTCAGGAATGATATGAAAAATGTGCGGCAATATGACACATTTGATCCTATCGAATGCCTTGATCTCCATCTCAAAGCAGTAGTATTGAACGCATATGAAGGGAAGACACCCGATGTTACCTTTGCCAAGTTTTTCATTTTGAATGCAAAGGTGCTCAACGTAATGAAATTTGGTGCCTATGGTACCTGGAACGACAAATGGATGGCTGGTCAGCAAAGGCTCCTACACCTAGACAATAGAGGTTCTAGAGATGCTCGATTTGATTTTGAACAGTATACTGGTTCGTGCAGGTTTTTCTATAACAAGCACATTCATGATATGCAGATGGCTGACCCCTTCGATAGCTCACTATGTAAATGTTGTTGACCTGCTTGGTGCCCTTTCGAGAGATATATGTTTCTGACGTCATCTCTTTTGTTCCAACCATTCTAATGTGTTTCAATGTAATGAGCTTTTGCTTGCACAACTTTTGCGATCTTGGCATATGCTATTTTGAAAGCAGCTGCTTCTAGTAAGTTGTGGAGTTTTGTCAGCATATTTGTTTGAAATTGCATGCGAAGGAGCTATGTATTTGTTTGCCCAAATGTTTGGCAAAATATGGGAATTACTAGCTTACTAGTAGAATGTCCGTGCGTTGCTACAGGCTTTTGAAATAATTTTCTTGAGTTATGTGAACACCATTAAACTTACTCATCAGAATACCAGTTGGAAATAAATGTTGCCATAAACATTTATCGTAATTCCATCCGGTTTGCTTTATTTTGAGTGCGTTGTTGTTGTGGGATATCATCACTTGCACATCTTTTTGTTGTATAAAACATGGTGAATTTTTGTCCCCTTCCAATGACGTCGCCCCAAAAACCCTCTGAATGGGTTTCTTTTTGAACCCCGACATAATCCATCTCCATCTCTCTCATATTCTACAAAATTAAATATATATAGAAATATACCTTTTGAGTATTATATCATGTGCAACATACATACAAAGAAGAACAATCATTTGCATGCACCTCTTTTGGTTGTGTAAAACTCGTTGAATTCTTAGCCCCCTCCATCATCGTTACATCAGGGTCTTTGTCAGTCGACATCTCCGAAGCCCAATCAAATCCATCAGTTTTTATGACCTACAAAGGTGAAAGAACATGTGGTGCCCCCATGTTTGGTTTTGGTAATTGATGACAATCTCTATGGACTAATGGTTTCCTTGAGTTATATTTGAAGGGTTTGTCCATAGGCTTTTCTTGGAGTCCATTTATTGGTTTCAAGGAGAGTTTGTGATGACCAAGGTGCTATTAAGGAATTATCCAAAGATTGGTCTTACATCATCCAAATGAATAGAGTTGGAAAGATTCAAGGTTGATCAAGACTAAGTACAGAGAGTGTTTCAAGTTGATCAACACACAAAGCGTAGAAGATGTACCGAGAGGGATCAAGCGATCCCATGTTATGGTAAGCATTTTCAATTACTCTTTGTGTACTAACCCATGGTCTTTGTGAGAGTTCTATGTGGGGTTAGGTTATCTTCCATGGGCTTGCGTCAAGAGGAAGATCACATACAACCCATGGAGGATGACATCAAATCAAGTTTGTGGTGTGCAAGTTCAAGTGATGCATCACGAAGAGATCAAGTGCTTAAAGCTTGCCGTCCATTGTGGTGACAATGGACTTGTGAAGATGTGCCGAAGAGTGGCTCACCAACAGTGGAGTATGGGGGAGCAATCTACTAGTCTTCACCGAGCCAACGAAATCAAGAAAGGTGGTCCAACTTCAGGAAGTCAAGATCGTCTACATCTAGCTCAAGTGGACTTTGTGCAAGGCAAAGGTTTGCCCTTGATAGGTTCTCTATTTTACCGGTCTCATGGTGGTAGTTTGGAGACCGGGTTATAGGATCGATTGTCGTACTATCAAGGGGGGCTCTTGATGAGCAGCTTGATCGTATCGTTCGCAGAGAGCTCAAACCATTGCATCCTTGCATCATCTTTCTTGGTTCTTGTTTGGTTCTCTTTGTGCATCTTAGAGCTTATGGTCATCTTCTTGACAAGCTCAAGTTCATCGAAAACGGAGTTCATATGCTTCTTCCTTTGCGTTTTCGGTTGTAAGTGCATCTAGTGCCCCTTAGTGATTTTGGTGTATTGAAGACTTATAGGTTAAGGGACTAATGTGTTTATGAGTGTACACATGTCTATAAGTCTATGAGGAGTTTGATATTTATAGAGAAAGTCGACCCCTAAAAATGAAGTTCTTCGACTGAAGGCTTTGATATTCTGAAGACTTTCTGAAGACTTTGAAAGTGAAGAAATTGGTGTGACCTTGAAGACTTGGTATTCATTTGAGGAACATGAAGCGTGAAGACTTTTGTTTTCGTAGTTTCGTTTTTCTCTTTCTTGAGTCATAGGAAACACCATACTATTAAAGGGGGTCGAGGAAATACTAAGGAAATTTCCATGTGATGCTCAACTCAAAATCCTACACCTACCAATCCCTTCGAGTGAAGCCTTTGGAAAACTCATACAACTTAGTCAATTTCTTCAGTGACAGAGACGAAGTTCTTCTAGTCGCTGAGAAATTTGTTCTGACTGAGGAGTTAGGAATTTGCCAGTGCGAATTGCCTACACAGTGAGGAACATGATAGCCCTGAGGAATTTGAGAGTCAAATTTCCGACCGTTCTTTATCTTGCGCGCCAGCTGTCCCAAAATATCTTATCCACCTAACGGTCATATCATTGAAGGGAATTTATGTCTTATCATGTCGGGCTGCTCCCTAGGCTATAAATAGCCGCCCCCTACAACCACTAGCTGGTTGGCTGCTCCGCGAGAAACTGACACTTGTCAATTGAGAGCATCCCATCCTCCGAGGACTTTGAGCGAAAATCATCGAGTGAGGAAAACCCAAAACCAAACCCCTACAAACCCAAAGTGATTGAGCATCACTGAAGAAATTGATCCTGCGTGGATCCGACGCTTGTTACCTTTGAAGACTGTGTTTCTTCCAGACGGTTAGGCGTCATGGTCTAGAGCATCCAAGAGGAATTGTGGATCGCCGAGTGACCGAGTCTGTGAAGGTTTGGAAGTCGCTGAAGACTTACCACGAGTGATTGGACGAGGTTTGTGTGACCTTAGTTCAAGGAGAATACATTGAGGACTTGGTGTCCTGAGCTGCGTGCTCGGCATCAGGTGTCCGGGACTGTGTGTCCTCGAGTTTAAATACTCAGCCGCTCCAACCAGATGTACAACTGAGACAGCAGTTGGAACTGGTCTACCAAATCATTGTCTTCACCAACCCAACTGGTTCTATTTCCTCAACTCATTCATTTCCTCATTACTGTGTTGAGTGTTTGTTCATATCTGTGTTTGAAGACTTTGACTGAAGACTTTCTCAATTTCCTTAGTTCAATTTCTTCAGTCTGTTTGTCTTCATCTTGTGTTATCCTGTGATTACGCTTTCTGTACTCTGTGATTGTCTTCATTTCATCATGATGACCATGCCAGTATTCTGCTATGCTTACTTCTGAGTACTAATTCCGCTGCAAGTAGTTCTTCGCTAAGGAATTGAAGGAAATATGCCCTAGAGGCAATAATAAAGTTATTATTTATTTCCTTATATCATGATAAATGTTTATTATTCATGCTAGAATTGTATTAACCGGAAACATAATACAAGTGTGAATACATATACAAACACAAGTGTCACTAGTATGCCTCTACTTGACTAGCTCGTTGAATCAAAGATGGTTAAGTTTCCTAGCCATAGACATGAGTTGTCATTTGATTAACGGGATCACATCATTAGGAGAATGATGTGATTGACATGACCCATTCCGTTAGCCTAGCACTTGATCGCTTAGTATGTTGCTATTGCTTTCTTCATGACTTATACATGTTCCTGTAACTATGAGATTATGCAACTCCGTTTACGGAGGAACACTTTGGGTACTACCAAACGTCACAACGTAATCGGGTGATTATAAAGGAGTACTACAGGTGTCTCCAAAGGTACTTGTTGGGTTGGCGTATTTCGAGATTAGGTTTTGTCACTCCGATTGTGGGAGAGGTATCTCTAGGCCTTCTCGGTAATACACATCACTTAAGCCTTGCAAGCATTACAACTAATGAGTTAGTTGTGAGATGATGTATTACGGAACGAGTAAAGAGACTTACCGGTAGCGAGATTGAACTAGGTATTGGATACCGACGATCGAATCTCGGGTAAGTAACATACCGATGACAAAGGGAACAACGTATGTCGTTATGCGGTTTGACCGATAAAGATCTTCGTAGAATATGTAGGAACCAATATGGGCATCCAGGTTCCGCTATTGGTTATTGACCGAGAATGGTTCTAGGTCATGTCTACATAGTTCTCGAACCCGTAGGGTCCGCACGCTTAACGTTTCGATGACAGTTCATTATGAGTTTATAAGTATTGATGCACCAAAGTTTGTTCGGAGTCCCGGATGTGATCAGGGACATGACGAGGAGTCTCGAAATGGTCGAGACATAAAGATTGATATATTGGAAGCCTACATTTGGACATCGGAAAGATTCCGAGTGAAATCGGGAATTTACCGGAGTACCGGGAGGTTACCGGAACCCCCCGGGAACTACATGGGCCCATAGTGGGCCTTGGAGGAAAGGAGAAGGGGCAGCCCTAGGTGGCCGCGCCCCCCCTTCCCTAGTCCTATTAGGACTAGGAAAGGTGGGCCGCCCCTCTCTCTCTTTCCCCTCAGAATCCTAATCCAACTAGGATTGGAGGGGGAGTCCTACACCCGGAGGGAGTAGGACTCCCATTGTGCGCCTCCCCCCATGGGCCGGCCACCTCCCCCATGGCACCTTTATATACGGGGGCAGGGGGCACCCCATAACACACAAGTTGAACTACGGATCTTTCCTTAGCCGTGTCTGGTGCCCCTTCCACCATATTCCACTTCGGTCATATCGTCAGAGAGCTTAGGCGAAGCCTGCGCCGGAGAAGTCATATCGTCGCGGAGCTTAAGCGAAGCCTGCGTCGGTGGAGCATCAACATCGCCACCACGCCGTCGTCTTGACGGAACTCATCCCGACACTTTGCTGGATCGAGTCCGGGATCGCCATCGAAATGAACGTGTGCGTAACTCGGAGGTGCCGTACTTTCGGTGCTAGTATCGGTCGGATCGTGAAGACGTACGACTACATCAACAGCGTTGTTATAACGCTTCATCTTTCGGACTACGAGGGTACATGGACTGACACTCTCCCCTCTCGTTGCAATGCCATCACCATGGTATTGCGTGATCGTGGGAAATTTTTGAAATTACTACGTTCCCCAACAAAGGTATCGAGCCTGGTTTTATGCGTTGATGTCATATGCACGAGTAGAACACAAGTGAGTTGTGGGCGATACAAGTCATACTGCCTACCAGCATGTCATACTTTGGTTCAGCGGTATTGTGAGATGAAGCGGCCCGGACCGACATTACGCCAGACGCTTACGCGAGATCGGGTTTCACCGCTCCGAGCACTCGTTGCTTAAAGGTGACCGGCGGTGTCTGTCTCTCTCACTTTAGTTGAACCGAGTATGGCTACGCCCGGTCCTTGAGAAGGTTAAAACGGAGTCTATTTGACAAACTATCGTTGTGGTTTTGATGCGTAGGTAAGAACGGTTCTTGCTCAGCCCGTAGCAGCCACGTAAAATTGCAACAACAAAGTAGAGGACGTCTAACTTGTTTTTGCAGGCATGTTGTGATGTGATGTGGTCAAGACGTGATGCTATATTTTATTGTATGAGATGATCATGTTTTGTAACCGAGTTATCGGCAATCGGCGAGAGCCATATGGTTGTCGCTTTATTGTATGAAATGCAAACGCCATGTAATTGCTTTACTTTATCACTAAGGAGTAGCGATAGTCGTAGAAGCGATAGTTGGCGAGACGACAACGATGCTACGATGGAGATCAAGGTGTCGCGCCGGTGACGAGGGTGATCATGTCGGTGCTTCGGCGATGGAGATCACAAGCACAAGATGATGATGACCATATCATATCACTTATATTGATTGCATGTGATGTTTATCCTTTATGCATCTTATCTTGCTTTGATTGACGGTAGCATTATAAGATGATCTCTCACTAAAATTATCAATAACTGTTCTCCACGAGTATGCACCGTTCTGCGAAAGTTCTTCGTCTTTGAGACACCACGTGATGATCGGGTGTGATAGGCTCTACGTTCAAATACAACGGGTGCAAAACAGTTGCGCACGCGGAATACTCAGGTTAAACTTGACGAGCCTAGCATATAACAGATATGGCCTCGGAACACGGAGACCGAAAGGTCGAGCGTGAATCATATAGTAGATATGATCAACATAGTGATGTTCACCATTGAAACTACTCCATCTCACGTGATGATCGGACATGGTTTAGTTGATTTGGATCACGTGATCACTTAGATGACTAGAGAGATGTCTATCTAAGTGGGAGTTCTTAAGTAATATGATTAATTGAACTTTAATTTATCATGAACTTAGTCCCGTAGTATTTTGCAAATTATGTTGTAGATCAATAGCTCGCGTTGTTGCTTCCCTATGTTTTTATATGTGTTCCTAGAGAAAATTGTATTGAAAATGTTAGTAGCAATGATGCGGATTGGATCCGTGATCCGAGGTTTATCCTCATTGCTGCCTGTAAGAATTATGTCCTTAATGCACCGCTAGGTGACAGGCCTATTGCAGGAGCAAATGCGGGCGTTATGAACGTTTGGCTAGCTCAATATGATGACTACTTGATAGTTTAGTGCACCATACTTAACGGCTTAGAATCGGGACTTCAAAGGCGTTTTGAACGTCATGGACCATATGAGATGTTCCAGGAATTGAAGTTAATATTTCAAGCAAATACCGAGTTGAGAGATATGAAGTCTCCAACAAGTTCTATAGCTAAAAGATGGAAGGGAATCGCTCAACTAGTGAGCATGTTCTCGATTGTCCGGGTACTTCAATCGCTTGAATCAAGTGGGAGTTAATCTTCCGTATAAGATAGTGATTGACAGAATTCTCTAGTCACCATCACTAAGTTGCTAGAACTTCGTGATGAACTATAGTATGCAAGGGATGACGAAAAAGATTCCCGAGCTCTTCGTGATGTTGAAATCGACGAAGGTAGAAATCAAGAAAGAGCATCAAGTGTTGATGATTGACAAGATCACTAGTTTCAAGAAAAGGGCAAAGGGAAAGAAAGGGAAACTTCAAGTAGAATGGCAAACAAGTTGTCACTCCCGAAGAAGCCCAAAGCTGGACCAAAGCCTGAAACTAAGTGCTTCTACCGCAAAGGAAATGGTCCTTTGGAAGCGGAAATGCCACGAACATTTGGTGGATAAGAAGGATGGCAAAGTGAACAAGAGTATATTTGATATACAGGTAATTGATGTGTGCTTTACTAGTGTTTATAGTAGCCCCACAGTATTTGATACTTGTTCGGTTGCTAAGATTAGTAACTCGAAACAGGAGTTACAGAATAAACAGAAACTAGTTGAAGGGGAAGTGACGATGAGTGTTGGAAATAGTTCCAAGATTTATATGATCATCATCACACACTCCCTATATTTTCGAGATTAGTGTGGAACCTAAATAAGTGTTATTTGGTGTTGAGCATAAATATGATTTGATCATGTCTATTGCAATACGGTTATTCATTTAAGTAAGAGAATAAATTGTTGTTCTGTTTACATGAATAAAACCTTATATGGTTACACACCCAATGAAAATGGTTCATTGGATCTCGATCATAGTGATACACATATTCATAATATTGAAACCAAAAGATGCAAAGTTAATAATGATAGTGCAAACTATTTTGTGGCACCGCCGTTTAGGTCATATTGGTGTAAAAGCGCATGAAGAAAATCCATGCCGATGGACTTTTGGAATCACTTGATTATGAATCATTTGATGCTTGCGGACCGTGCCTTTTGGGCAAGATGACTAAAACTCCGTTCTTCGGAACAATGGAACAAGCTACTGACTTATTGGAAATAATACATACCGATGTATGCGATTCAATGAGTGTTGATGCTCGTGGCAAGTATCATTATTTTCTGACCTTCACAGATGATTTGAGCAGATATGCGTATATCTTCTTGATGAAACATAAGTCTGAAATAGTTGAAACGTTCAAAGAATTTCAGAGTGAAGTAGAAAATCATCGTAACAAGAAAATAAAGTTTCTGCGATCTGATCGTGGAGATGAATATTTGAGTTGCGTAGTTTGGTCTTCAATTAAAACAAAGTGGAATAGTTTCACAGCTCACGCCACCGGAACACCACAACGTTATGGTGTGTCCGAACGTCAGAACCGTACTTTATTTTGATATGGTGCGATCAATGATGTCTCTTACCGATTTACCAATATCGCTTTTGGGGTTATGCATTAGAGAAAACTGCATTCACGTTTAATAGGGCACCATCTAAATCCGTTGAGACGACACCGTATGAACTATGGTTTAACAAAGAAACCTAAGCTGTCGCTTTCTTAAAAGTTTGGAGTTGTGATGCTTATGTGAAATAGTTTTCACCGATAAGCTCGAACCCAAATCGGAGAAGTGCGTCTTCATAGAATACCCAAAGGTAACTATTGGGTACACCTTCTATCACAGATCCAAAGGCAAGTTTTTGTTGCTAAGATGGATCCTTTCTAGAGAAGAAGTTTCTCTCGAAAGAAGTGAGTGGGAGGAAAGTAGAACTTGTTGTGGTATTTGTACCTTCTCACTTATTGGAAAGTAGTTCATCAGAGATATCAGTTGCTGTGATTCCTACACCTATTAGTGATGAAGTTAATGAGGATGATCATGAAACTTCAGATCAAGTTACTACCAAACCTCGTAGGTCTTCCAGAGTAAAATCCGCACTGTGAGTGGTACGGTAATCATGTTCGGAAGTCATGTTACTAGACCATGATGAACCTACGAACTATGAGGAAGCGATGATGAGCCCAGATTCCGCGAAATGGCTTGAGGCCATAAAATCTGAGATAGGATCCATATATGAGAACAAAGTGTGGATTTTAGTTGACTTGCTCGATGATCGACAAGTCAAGTTAAATAAATGGATCTTCAAGAGGAAGATGATGTGATAGTAGTGTTACTATCTACAAAGCTCGACTTGTCGCATAAAAGGTTTTCGACAAATTCAAAGTGTTGACTACAATGAGATTTCCTCAACTGTAGCGATGCTTAAAGTCTGTCCGAATCATGTTAGCAATTGCCACATTTTATGAAATCTGGCAAATAGATGTCAAAACTACATTCTTTAATGGATTTATTAAAGAAGAGTTGTATATGATGCAACCAGAAGGTTTTGTCAATCCTAAAGGAGCTAATAAAATGTGCAAGCTCCAAATGATCCATCTATGGACTGGTGCAAGCATCTCGGAGTTGGAATAAACGCTTTGATAGTGTGATCAAAGCATATGGTTTTATACAGACTTTTTGAGAAGCCCTGTATTTACAAGAAAGTGAGTGGGAGCACTACATTTCGATAAGTATATGTGAATGACATATTGTTGATCGGAAATAATGTAGAATTATTCTGCAAAGCATAAAGGAGTATTTGAAAGGAGTTTTTCAAAGAAGGACCTCGGTGAAGCTGCGTACAAATTGAGCATCAAGATCTATTGAGATAGATCAAAAACGCTTGATAAGTTTTTCAATAAGTACATACCTTGTCAAGATTTTGAAGAAGTTCAAAATGGAACAGTCAAAGAAAAGTTCTAGAATGTGTTACAAAGGTGTGAAATTGAGTAAGACTCAAAGCCCGACCACGGCAGAAGATAGAAAGAGAATGAAAGTCATTCCCTATGCCTCAACCATAGGTTCTATAAAGTATGCTATGTTATGTACCGGACCTATTGTATACCTTGCTCTGAATTTGGCAAGGAGTACAATAGTGATCTAGGAGTAGATCACCCGACATTGGTCAAGAACATCCTTAGTGAGGACTAAGGAAATATTTCTCTATTATGGAGGTGATAAAAGAGCCCATCGTAAAGAGTTACATCGATGCAAGCTTTTTACACTGATCCAGATGACTCTAAATCTCAATCTGGATACATATTGTAAGTGGGAGCAATTAGCTAGAGTAGCCCCGTGCGAGCATTGTAGACATAGAATATTTGCAAAATACATACGGCTCACGAATGTGACAGACCCGTTGACTAAGCTTCTCTCACGAGCAAAACATGATCATCCCTTAGTACTCTTTGGGTGTTGATCACATAGCGATGTGAACTAGATTATTGACTCTAGTAAACCCTTTGGGTGTTGGTCACATGACGATGTGAACTATGGGTGTTAATCACATACGAGATGTGAATATTAGTGTTGAATCACATGGCGATGTGAACTAGATTATTGACTCTAGTGCAAGTGGGAGACTGAAGGAAATATGCCCTAGAGGCAATAATAAAGTTATTATTTATTTCCTTATATCATGATAAATGTTTATTATTCATGCTAGAATTGTATTAACCGGAAACATAATACATGTGTGAATACATATACAAACACAGTGTCACTAGTATGCCTCTACTTGACTAGCTCGTTGAATCAAAGATGGTTAAGTTTCCTAGCCATAGACATGAGTTGTCATTTGATTAACGGGATCACATCATTAGGAGAATGATGTGATTGACATGACCCATTCCGTTAGCCTAGCACTTGATCGCTTAGTATGTTGCTATTGCTTTCTTCATGACTTATACATGTTCCTGTAACTATGAGATTATGCAACTCCGTTTACCGGAGGAACACTTTGGGTACTACCAAACGTCACAACGTGGCGGGTGATTATAAAGGAGTACTACAGGTGTCTCCAAAGGTACTTGTTGGGTTGGCGTATTTCGAGATTAGGTTTTGTCACTCCGATTGTCGGAGAGGTATCTCTAGGCCTTCTCGGTAATACACATCACTTAAGCCTTGCAAGCATTACAACTAATGAGTTAGTTGTGAGATGATGTATTACGGAACGAGTAAAGAGACTTACCGGTAACGAGATTGAACTAGGTATTGGATACCGACGATCGAATCTCGGGTAAGTAACATACCGATGACAAAGGGAACAACGTATGTCGTTATGCGGTTTGACCGATAAAGATCTTCGTAGAATATGTAGGAACCAATATGGGCATCCAGGTTCCGCTATTGGTTATTGACCGAGAATGGTTCTAGGTCATGTCTACATAGTTCTCGAACCCGTAGGGTCCGCACGCTTAACGCTTCGATGACAGTTCATTATGAGTTTATAAGTATTGATGCACCAAAGTTTGTTCGAGTCCCGGATGTGATCAGGGACATGACGAGGAGTCTCGAAATGGTCGAGACATAAAGATTGATATATTGGAAGCCTACATTTGGACATCGGAAGATTCCGAGTGAAATCGAATTTATCGGAGTACCGGAGGTTACCGAACCCCCGGAACTACATGGGCCCATAGTGGGCCTTGGAGGAAAGGAGAAGGGCAGCCCTAGGTGGCGCGCCCCCCCTTCCCTAGTCCTATTAGGACTAGGAAAGGTGGGCCGGCCCCCCTCTCTCTCTTTCCCCCTCCGGAATCCTAATCCAACTAGGATTGGAGGGGGAATCCTACTCCCGGAGGGAGTAGGACTCCCTTGGTGCGCCTCCCCCTTGGCTCCTTTATATACGGGGGCAGGGGGCACCCCATAACACACAAGTTGATCTACGGATCTTTCCTTAGCCGTGTGCGGTGCCCCCTTCCACCATATTCCACTTCGGTCATATCGTCGTAGAGCTTAGGCGAAGCCCTGCGCCGGAGAAGTCATATCGTCGCGGAGCTTAGGCGAAGCCCTGCGTCGGTGGAGCATCAACATCGTCCCCACGCCGTCGTGCTGACGGAACTCAGCCCCGACACTTTGCTGGATCGGAGTCCGGGGATCGTCATCGAGCTGAGCGTGTGCGAGAACTCCGGAGGTGCCGTCGTTCGGTGCTTGGATCGGTCGGATCGTGAAGACGTGCGACTACATCAACCGCGTTGTTATAACGCTTCCGCTTTCGGTCTCACGAGTGCGTGGACGGACACTCTTCCCTCTCGTTGCTATGCCATCACCATGGTCTTGCGTGATCGTAGGAAATTTTTTGAAATTACTACGTTCCCCAACAGGAATTTCCTCACAGGCAAATTCCTCAGTGAAGAATTCATAAAAATCGCCTATTCACCCCCCTCTAGTCGATATAACGCACTTTCAATTGGTATCAGAGCAAGGTACTCCCTTATTCTGTGTGATTTTGGTTTAACCACCGGAGTTTTAGTTATGTCGACCACGGTATGATCAAGGTCTCGGCTGGGTGTCCTACCTTTGATGGTGCAGACTACCCCTCTTTGGAAGAACAAGATGCGAATGCATCTTGAGGCAATTGACAACGATCTACGGTATGTGGTGGAAAATGGTGTTCCTCTGTCTCACCCTCACCGAACGCATGGCTGATGTGAAGAGATTCAAGCAACTCGATTCTCAAGCGAAGAATATCATATGTGGCCATCTGAGTAAAGGACAGTATGGAAGAGTGAGTGCTTTGGAAACTGCTAAGCTTATCTGGATAGGCTGTCCAAAGTAAATGAAGGAGTCTCAACTCAGCGTGACTCCCGAGTTGATGTTCTTCGGAATCTCTTCAATCGCTTCAAAAGACTCGACAATGAAAATGTTCAACAAACCTTCGATCGCCTCACTGACATCTCGAATGAGCTTCAAGCACTTGGTGCCACTGACATCACCGACCATGAGGTGGTGAAGAAATTGTTGAGATCGCTTGATTCCTCATTTGATACTCTGGCGCTGATGATACAAGAATGTGCTGACTACAAGTCTCTTGATCCTGCCGATATCCTCGAAAGGCTAAACACCCACGAGTTCCAAATTTTGAAAAGAGAGATCTCTATGGTTCGAGCTATGGCAAACCACGTGCCACGAAGGCCAAGGCTGTGTCAATCTGAATGTGAGGATTACGGTAGTAGCCTTGGTGACCTGAAGAATTGAGCGAGGAGCTAGCACTGCTCGTGAAGAAATTCCAGAAGGTCTCAAGACGTGGTCGCTTTGGAAAATCCTCAAGAAGCAGTGATTCCTCATCCAGTGACTATAAGAGAAGGCTATGCCACAAATGCAAGAAACCTGGTCACTATATTCAAGATTGTCCTTAGTGGGAAAAGGAATTAAAGAATAAGAAATACAAGGATTACGATTACGATGACGCTAAGAAGAAGAAGAAATCGTCAAAATCTTCATCATCAAAATCCTCGAAGTCTTCATCTCACAAGAAGAGCAACTCCAAGAAGGCTCGGGCATTCATTGGCAAGGAAATGGACTCTGAAGCTGAATCTGAGGAACATGAGGAAGAGGAGGCATCTGAGGAGTCCGAGTCTGGTGTAGCGAGTCTGGCTTTCGCTACTGCATTCGTCAGCAAGTCCATCTTCAACACTGAAGAAACTGACCTCATCAACAAGGCTGACGACGACAATGATGACTACGCTCCCACCTATTGCTTCATGGCAAAAGGTGCAAAGGTACTCAAATATACCTCCTCTGAATCTAGTGAAAATGAATCTGATGAAGATCTCAAGCCCAGCTACTCTAAACTTGCTAAGATTGTCAGAAGCAACAAAAGGCTTTGGAAAAGGTTCAAAACATGCTAGACAAAAGTGATGATATGTTGGGTGAAGAAATGGATCGCACTAAAGCCCTGACTGAAAATCTTCAAAGACTTCAGTCTAGGTTTGATAGCCTTCAAGGTCATCATAACACTCTCTTATCTGATCATGAGAAACTTTCTTATGAATTTCTTCAAAGAAAGCAAGATCTTGAGAAGCTAAGAGTGAGTTATGAAGATCTTCAGAAGGAGCGCGATTCATTGCTAGCTCAACAAATCAGCGCTTCTCAGGAAGAATTTGTTCCTCCATGCTTAAAGTGCGTTGAACGTGAATCTGCTAATTCTTCACCTAAATGTTCAAATGCTTCAACTGTTACAAATTCTTCACCTGCCTCTACTATCACTAATTCCTCATCTGAGGACATTGCTAGTATCACTAACGATGCAGGGCTGAAGGAATTGTACATGACAGGCATGTACAAAAGCCTCAAAGGGCATCAAACTCTTTGTGATGTGCTTAAAAAGCAGATCCTCAACAGAAACCCTAGGAAAGAGGGTATTGCCTTTGAGAGGAAACTCAATGCTGATGGAACATATTGGAAGCCTGAGCAGTACCCCAAAACCTCATGGGTTGCCGCAAAGGGACCTCCAGTTGATCCATCAAATTTATCTGGCTTTACATGTGAATCTCCTCATTCTTCTGATGAGTCATTTGACTCCAACTATAAACTGTTCAAAAATCAGAATGGTGAAGTATTTGCTAGATATGTTGGCACTAACTTCAGGAACGCTTCTCCTATGAAGAAAATCTGGGTTCCCAAGAAGTGTCTTGAAAGTCTTCAGGTGAATGTCCTCATGACACCACCTGTGAAGAATAGGAACCCCAGATCAAACTCTTCATATGAACCAAATTCCTCACGTGGATCAAATTCCTCAAAAGGATCAAAGTCCTCATATGATTATCATTGTGCTAACAACTATGTTTCGCAGGGTAGAGCTAAGGGCTATGAATATGTGCATTATTCTTCAAATCATTATGTTCATAAGTCCTCGAAGAATTTCTCTGCTTATTCATATGCATACCCTAACCCCTCTTATGTGAAACGAAATGGTTTGGCCTCTATGCCACCATTCTCATATGGAGCTCGCAGAATGATGAACTCTTTGCCACCCCTTCAGATGTGGGTGGTGAAGAAAAAGAACTAATCTCTTCTGCAGGGTCAGGTCTCCAGATGTGCTTTAACGTTTGAAGAATTTGCTGGGGACCTGACAAACTTGCCTGAAAGGACGCAGGCGAATCATGAAGAAATGGATTTTAATTTTACACGTTCTCCTACTGCTATATCTGTTTTACTACTTGATGAAATTCATCTGATGAACTTGATATCATATTCTTCACTGATGAAGTATATGAGATCGTAAGTTGCACTAATTCATCTGCAGGATGATCAACCCAAAGCCACTAAGTGGGTCCTCGATAGTGGATGTACAAATCACATGACTGGTGACAAGAATCTATTGATGGATACTCCCTTATCACCATCACATCTGAAGCATATCATCTTTCTTTGACAAAGGCAAAAGTCGTGTATTGGGTCTTGGTAAGGTTGCGATCTCTAAGGACATACACATGGACAAAGTCATGCTTGTTGAGTCCTTAGGATACAACCTCATGTCGATCTCGATGCTTTGTGATCTTGATATGGTTGTTGTCTTTGGCAAGTATCGCTGTGTTGTGATTATGGAAGTCGACAATTCCAAAGTCTTCAAGGCTTTAGGAGAGGAGACTTGTATATTGTTGATTTCTCTACAGACCACAACCAGCCATGTGTCTACTTGCAAAAGCTTCGTATATTGGCTATGGCATCGACGACATGGTCACGCAGCATGAGGAATTTGCACACGCCATTTAAGAAAAAGCATGTCATTGGCATTGAGAATGTCAAATTCCTCAAGGATCACTTGTGTGGAGCCCGTGAAGCTGGAAAAATGACCAAGGCCAAGCATCCAAATAAGACTATCATGACCATTACTCGTCCATTCGAATTGCTTCACATGGACCTCTTTGGTCCTAATCATTACTCAAAGAATCACTAATGATGCATCTCTATATGGCTTTGTTATTGTTGATGATTACTCTCGATACACATGGGTACACATTGTTACTTACAAACATGAAGTGCAGGAAGTCTTCAAATGATTTTCCTCGAGGGCTTCAACCAACTTTGGTGTGAAGATCAAGCACATCAGAAGTGACAATGGAACCGAGTTCAAGAATTCGGTCTTGATGACTATCTTGATGAACTTGGTATTACTCATGAGTTATCTGCTCCCTATACTCCTCAAAGAAATGGCGTCGTGGAGCGCAAGAACGTAACTCTTGTTGAGATGGCTCGCACTATGCTTGATGAATACAAAACGCCTCGTCGTTTTTGGATTGATGCAATTGATACCGCGTGCCACATTATCAACAGAGTATATCTTCACAAATTGTTCAAGAAGACTGCCTATGAACTCCTCAACGACAAGAAACCCAATGTGAGTTATTTCAAAGTCTTGATTGCTAAATGTTGGATTAGAGATCCTCATCACAATGCTAAATTTGAACCGAAAGCACATGAAGGTTTTATGCTTGGTTACGGAAAGGACTCGCACACCTACAGAGTATTCAACATCGCTCTTCACAAAGTTGTTGAAACTGTAGATGTGCGGTTCGATGAAACTAATGGCTCGCAAAGAGAGCACCTACCTTCTGTGATAGATGAACCAGCACCTGAGGATTCTATCAAGTTCAAGGCGACTGAGGATGTCATTGCTACTGAAGAATCTGCTGAAGAATTCATTCCAGTTTGTGAAGAACGTCGAGCTGATGCACCTGAAGATAATGCTGAAGAAAATGGTGCTGAAGAAAATGCTGATCAAATTCCTCGACGACAACCAGCTCATCCTCGCGTTGCAAAATAAGTGCAAGTTGAAAAGATCATCAATGACATTGAAGCACCAGGTCCTCTCACACGCTCATAGATGAAGCATTTCTGGAGCCGGAGTGGATTCAGGCCATGCAAGAAGAATTACATCAGTTCGAGCTCAACAATGTCTGGGAACTGGTCAAACGTCCAGATCCTCGCAAGCATAATATCATTGGCACAAAGTGGATCTATCGCAACAAGCAAGATGAAAATGGCGTTGTGGTGAGGAATAAGGCACGACTTGTAGCTCAAGGCTACACACAGGTTGAAGGAATTGATTTCGATGAAACTTCTGCACCTGTTGCTAGACTTGAGGATATTCACATATTACTTGTTTATGCTAACCATCATGATATCACTTTATATCAAATTGATGAGAAAAGTGCATTCCTCAATGGTAAGCTTGAGGAAGAAGTATATGTTTCTCAACCCCTGTGTTTTGAAGATCCAAAGAATCGACAAAGTCTTCAGACTCAACAAGGCCCTCTATGGCCTCAAGCAAGCCCCTCGGGCGTGGTATGATACTTTGAAGGAATTCTTCGTGAAGAATGGCTTCACACCGGTTCACCGACCCTACTCTCTTTACTAAATCTTATGATGGTGAACTGTTTGTGTGCCAAATATACGTTGATGATATTATCTTTGGCTGTACTGACCAACGTTATAGTGATGAATTTTCCTATATGATGAGTGAAGAATATCAAATGTCTATGATGGGAGAGTTGAAATTCTTCTTAGGTCTTCAAATTCGTCAACAAGAATGGCATATTCATATCTCAGGAGAAATACCTCAAAGATGTAATCGAGGAAGTTCGGCATGCAAGATTGCAAAGGCGCTAAAATTCCTATGCCCACAAATGGCCATCTATGCACTGATGAAAATGGTATTGACTTCGATCACAAGGTATACCGCTCCATGATTGGTTCTTTATTGTACTTATGTGCATCTAGGCCAGATATAATGCTTAGTGTTTGCATGTGTGCCTGATTTCAAGCTGCACCGAAGGAATCACACCATAAGGCTGTGAAGCATATTCTTCGATATCTAGCTCACACACCAACACTAGGATTATGGTACCCCAAGGGGTCTACTTTTGATCTCATTGGATATTCTGACTCTGACTATGCTTTGGTGATCGTGTGGACCGCAAGTCAACATCCGCACTTGTCATTTCCTCGCATTTATCTTTGATCTGTTTGTCCTCGAAGAAACAGAACTGCGTATCATTGTCAACTGCGGAAGCTGAGTACATTGCTGCTGGTTCTTGTTGTGCTCAATTGCTATGGATGAAGCAAACTCTCAAGGACTACGGCGTCAACGTGAAGAATGTGCCTCTACTGTGACAATGAGAGTGCCATCAAGATTGCTCACAACCCAGTTCAGCACTCGAAGACAAAGCACATTCAGATTCATCATCATTTTCTTCGTGATCATGTGTTGAAGGGCGACATCTCCATCGAAAGCACGTGAAGATCAAGAACAGCTAGCTGATATCTTCACTAAGCCCTTGGATGAGAAGAGATTTAGCAAGTTGCGGTGTGAGCTAAATATCTTAGAATCTTCAAATGTTCTTTGAAAAGGACACACATCCTGACACTTATGCAAAAGTGATGACTTAGATGTGCAACACATGAAGAAACGTTTTTTCTTCAATCAATGAAGAATAACACTCTAAGTGTGAAGAAATTAATGAAGAATTTGATTCTCAGAATCCTATGACAATTGTACGAGGTGTCTGAAATCATCATTCTTATACGGTGGGTCACGCCACCACCAAAGTTGAAAATCTTCAATTTGAGTTTTTCCTCAGTTTTGAAATTCTTCAGTTCTTCAAAGTCTTCAACTTTGCAAAATCTTCACTGTTTCCATCGTTTTTATTCATTGGCTATATAAATATATATGGGTTTATGTCCTCTACAGCATTCACTTATGGCTATTTCCTCATGTTGCGTTTTCTGCTAAGTGAATGTGATCGGACCCTTCCCCCTCTATGCTATACTCAACCCAATCTATTCACAAATTCTTCATGTGCGTTCTATTTGAAACTCGTTCAAAATCTTCACTGTGTCCTTGTCAGCTGAAGAAATTGCGAACGGAACTTTAAAACTAATCTTATCCAAAACTTTCCGTTTTGCCGCTCAAACCGTTCCGCATCCCACGATAGGTTTATCTATTCACCCACGATCTAACACGATCTCCACTTTTCAGTATGTGGGTGACAAATGTCAAGCGAATGAGAAGGGTCAGGGGCACATTCGTCCAAAATCTTCGGGCGAATAGTTTTTCACCGTGGCTATAAATACCCCCTCTCCCCTTCCTCACTTCCTTTACTCCGCTCGACCGCTCTCTCTCCCGCTCGAGCTTCCCAAACCCTAGCGCCGCCGCTACTCCATCATCGCCGGTGAGGACGAGCTTCACTGCCTCGACCTCGTCATTGCATTTCAGCGCCGGCCGCGGAAATCTTTACTCCGCCGCCGCCGTAGCTGTCTTCCTCCGCCGAGTTAGGGCGTGGAAGATCTGAACAGACGAGCTTCACATCTACACCTTCCAGTTCGTCGTGTTCTTCATTTAGGGTAATTAAAAGTTACTTTTACTTCCCTCGTAGATCCATATTTTCTCTACAAAATCTTCAAAGGTGTTTTATTCTTCAAATCCTCACACACAAAACACCTCACTAGTTATCTGTTCTTGATTCATTTCTCTAAGCATCATTTTCTTCAAGATTCCTCAATTGTGTGGATCTTCGATCTATACAACTCTGGAACCTAGGACAAAGAACGCTTAGTGAAATTCTTCAAGGCTCATCTGGTCAAATTCCTCAAACTTGTACTTTTTGAAAAACCTTCTGAGAACGCATATGACCTCTCCAAATTCCTCGCAACTATACTCTGTTCACAGGTACTCATGTCCGCTACTGAATCACTAGGTTCTCATCAACTTAACTCATTTGAAGCGTTCCTCGAAGACAAGTTACATACTTCTTCAGAGAATTCCATTGTTCAAATTCCTCAACCAAGAATATGGCAGAAGGAAAGAAGCCACAGAAAGGAGGAAAGAGGCCTGAGGTCATGACTGCTTTCGAGATACCTGAGGACATTTATGCTTACTATTGCACACCTGATGAAGCCAAATTTGGCAAGGAAAACAAAAATCAGCGCAAGGTGCGCATTCAGAGGATTGAACGAAGATGGGCAAGGGAATGGAGGGAGTACAGGTATGTTACTCCAAAGTACATGAAGAAATTCGCACTTAATCCTCCATGCCCAAGAGCTCCATTGGCACCTGGCCAAGTAGCTGACCCCACCAGCATCAAACGTGGTGAGGATTTTCCTGAATAATGGGCCAAGTGCCAAGCCAAATTGGCAAGACAAGCCAAGGAGGCAGTGAGGAAATTCAATGAGGACTCAGCTACTGCGGCTGCCACTGAGGCTTCTGTAAAGCCAAGAAAATCTATGACAAAGAAGCCCGCACACAAGCCAAGTTCTTCACCAGCTGCGCCCTCACGGCCAATTTCCTCAGCAATGCCCTCACGACAAATTCCTCATGCTGCTCCTGCTCCACCAAAGTCCTCAGCACCTGTGCATCTGGCCACGTGCCAAAGGACTGCAGGCATCTCCATTGCCTCTGGTGTCTCAGCAAGTTCCTCAGCTGCACCAAATTCTTCATCAGGCCCCACACTGCTAAAGACCAAGGCAACAGCTGGACGAGGTCCTCGACCAAGTCCGAAGAAGAAACAGGTTGCTTTCCATGTGCCATATGATGATGAAGCTTCTGATGATGAACTTGCAGAAATCATCAGAGACCGACAAGTAAAGGCCGCTAGAGCCAAAGGCACATCTCGTACATCGCTTTTGGATCCAAGAAAATCCTCGATTACATTGACCTTCGCACAAGGATCCGAGACACCCCTATGCCTGATTTTCATCTGACTCCTGGACAAAGTCATATGCTGACCCATTTCATCAGTGAAGAGAAATGGAAGTTTGAAAAGGCTAGACAGATCAAGAAAGCTCAATTCAGGAAGGAGAAGTTCCTGAAGAAAAACTTGTCAGAATGACACCTGAGGAACTTCTGAAGGTCTAGACTGAAATACAAGCCCTCAGCAAAAACTTTGATGCTTATTATGCTGATTGGCAAGGAGCCAAAGTTAGATTCGTCAACCTGACGAAGAAGTTCACAAATGATGCACCCCCAACGCAACAAGAAATTCCTCAGGCTGGAGCCTCTGCTCAGCCTGCTGAAGAACATGCCAGCACCGCTGATGATTTTCAGCCTGCTGATGACAATGCTAGTTCCAGGGCTAATGACTCCATTCCAGCTGCTGAAGAAATTGCCAGGGCATCCACTAGTGGTGCGCCTGAAGAAACTGAAGAGATCAGGGCAAGCGCATCGATTGCGCCTGAGGAAATTCAACCAGATTCCTCAGCTCCTCCTGCGCCTACACCAACTCCAGTCCTTCCATCTGCATCAGATGTGAAGAAGACCAAGGCTGCAGAGCGAGCTGCAGTGAAGAAAAGGAAGGCATCTGCTGCGTCAAATTCTTCGGTTGCAAAGAAAATGAAGCCAATGACCAGCTCATTTGAAAATCCTATTGATGTTGTTCCAATTTCCTCCATGCCATCAAAGGACCTTGTTCCTTTTGGAGAAGAATATGAGATCCCAAGCGGATCTGATGAAGAAAATCATTCTGCTTCGTCAGAGCAGATTGATGAAGAAATTGAAGTGGATGCAATCCCTTCAACGCCAATCATTTCCTCGCCTATGCCTCAGTTCACAGCTGAAGAGGCTGGTGTTGAGGAAATTGAAGACGAAGACGTGGATATTGGATGCACCACGCCTGTGATGAATGATGACTTTTGGGAAAGTCAGCATCCCAATACTCCACTCTTCACCCCAATCCAACAGATTCCTCAGTCCCCTGCTCCAACAGTTCAACTGGGCTCTGAAGAAACTCATCCCACGTCATCTGTGCATGAAGAAATTCCAGCCACTAGCTACCGATGAACTCGCTGCTGATCCTCAGACTGCACATGAAGAGGAACCAGAAATTCCTCAGCCTGAAGAACCTGAGCTCGCGATCCCTGAGGTGGTGATGCAACTCACTGACACCCCTCTGCCAAAGCCAAAGGATCCATTCTCACGGAAGCAAAAGTTCAAGGCTGAAGACTTCTTTGGCGAGCATGTTTTCTTCACTGATTACAATCCTTATGACTCTGCTCGCATAAGGAAGAGGCGTTTCTGGACTGCTAGTCAAGCCAATTTCTATTCCTCAGTGCTATTTGACAAAGACAAAATCTTCGATCATGCACATATTCCTCACATGGACATGGAATCCCTGCCAGGCTTTGAGCCAGTCCTCAGTGTTCTTCACGATGCAGGACTCCTAAATTTCTGCTTGACATCTCGTGATTGGAATGAAGAACTTATTCTTCAATTCTATGCGACGCTGCATATCACTGGAGACTCTTAAGATGTGAACTAATGGGTGTTGGACTGGATGTCTGAAAATACTCACTACAAGGCACCAGCAACTGAATTGCTTCGTGTCCTTACTCTCAGTCACCCCCTTGACGGTGCACGTTGCATCTACAAAGTGAACCTGAACCGACAAATCACTATATGCAAGTGCCGATGAAGCCTTTGAAGCCGTGGCAGGCCCCCACGAACCAAATTCCTCGTCAAGGAATTATTGTATGTGCCTCAGACTGTCTATCGCATTCTGACGAAGACAATGAGTCCTATCAAAGGCCACAACTCAAATGATGAAGAAGTCGTTGGCATCATGAAGAATATGCTTTTCAACATCATTCATGGCGTTCCCGTCAACTTCCATGATTTCTTCATGAGGACTCGCGAACATTGCTATGTCACCATTTGAGCTGAAGCCTTATGCGCCTTGGATTATGAGGTTCATCAGGGCAAGGTCTTCACTCAATTACAAGGCTGATACTCTGAACCACTGCAGCTACTTGCCTCCAATTGAAGTCCTCAAACGGACATTTTCCTCAGCTGATGACAAAGGCAAGGCCGCTGCTGTGATAGATGAAGGCACTCATCCATTGGATGGTCAATTTCGCAAGGCAGCATCTTACTCCACCAATGACGACTCTGCCACACATGACTCTGCCGCCAATACCTCTGCCAAGCAAAATCCTCAAGCTACAACACCCAGGGTGATGACTGATCGTGAGTTACTCCTCAGTCTTCATCAGAAGGTTGATCGCAAAAATAAATGGGTCAAGCGTCAGTTTGGTTCAATTCTTCACAACATGACCTCAACACACAATGCAGTGAAGAAAAACCAATACTACCTCCATGAAACCTTCAACCGCACCTAGGCTGTTCTCACTCATGTCTATAGCGCTGAAGAACTGGAGACAATGGGTGTCAAGGAAGAATTTGACTGGTCTGCACCTCCGCGAAGAAATTCAAGAGAGTCAAGGTTCCTCCACTGGTGGCCAGCTCTTATTCTTCATCGCGTGACACTGATGAAAATGAAGACTTGGGCGATACTGCGGCAGGCCCTACAACAACAACCGACCCCGACAACGCTGGCGCTCCTCCATCAACTTGATATTTTTCAGGGGCGTTAGTCCTCAATTTCGATCCTTTTGGTCAATCGATGACAAAGGGGGAGAAATTTGAGTTAGTCTTCAAGCGGGTCTATTATATGGGCATTTTTTTGCTAAGTTACAACTCTTGTTCTTCTGAAACTTTTATTGATCGAGTTGTAATCTTAAACCCGATGGTGCTCTGATACTTTTGATGTGTTCCTCTGCATGCTTATTCCTCGCTATATGTTAATACATGCATGCTAAATTACATCAGTCACCATATTTCATCATGCATTTCAAATTCTTCATAATATATGTCAAATGCGTGTACGAATTACAAGATATAGGGGGAGATCTCCATGATTCAACTCTTCAAGTGTGCATTGCCTCAAAAGCAAATTCTTCACTATGCACATCTTTAGGGGGAGTTCTTCTATATCTTGCAATCAAATTCCTCAATATCAGTATTTACACTTCATATGTTTATCCTCGTTGAAAACTTAACCTAGATTGTCATCACTCACCAAAAAGGGTGAGATTGTAAGTGCATCTAGTGCCCCTTAGTGATTTTGGTGTATTGAAGATTTATAGGTTAAGGGACTAATGTGTTTATGAGTGTACACAGGTCTATAAGTCTATGAGGAGTTTGATATTTACAGAGAAAGTCGACCCCTAAAAATGAAGTTCTTCGACTCAAGACTATGATATTCTGAAGACTTTCTGAAGACTTTGAAAGTGAAGAAATTGGTGTGACCTTGAAGACTTGGTATTCATTTGAGGAACATGAAGCGTGAAGACTTTTGTTTTCGTAGTTTCGTTTTCTCTTTCTTGAGTCATAGGAAACACCGTCTTTGTTAAAGGGGGTCGAGGAAATACTAAGGAAATTTCCATGTGATGCTCAACTCAAAATCCTACACCTACCAATCCTTCGAGTGAAGCCTTTGGAAATCTCATACAGCTTAGTCAATTTCTTCGATGTGAGGCAGAAGTTCTTCCGGTCGCCGAGAAATTTGTTCGATCATGGAGTTAGGAATTCGCCGGTCTTGAATTGCCTACACAAAGGAGGAACATGATAGCCCCGAGGAATTTGAGAGTCAAATTTCCGACCGTTCTTTGTCTTCTTGGCCACCTGTCCCAAAATATCTTATCCACCTAACGATCATATCATTGAAGGGTATTTATGTCTTATCATGTCGGGCTGCTCCCTAGGCTATAAATAGCCGCCCCCTACAACCACTAGCTGGTTGGCTGCTCCGCGAGAAACTGACACTTGTCAATTGAGAGTATCCCATCCTCCGAGGACTTTGAGCAAAAATCATCTTGTGAGGAAAACCCAAAACCAAACCCCTACAAACCCAAAGTGATTGAGCATCACTGAAGAAATTGATCCTGCGTGGATCCGACGCTTGTTACCTTTGAAGACTGTGCTTCTTCCAGACGGTTAGGCGTCATGGTCTAGAGCATCCAAGAGGAATTGTGGATCGCCGAGTGACCGAAGTCTGTGAAGGTTTGGAAGTCGCTCAAGACTTACCATGAGTGATTAGACGAGGTCTGTGTGACCTTAGTTCAAGGAGAATACGGTGAGGACTTGGTGTCCCGAGCTGCGTGCTCGTGAGATCGGGTGTCCGGACTGTGTCGTCGAGTTTAAATACTCAGCCGCTCCAACCAGATGTACAACTGAGACAGCAGTTGGAACTGGTCTACCAAATCATTGTCTTCACCAACCCAACTGGTTCTATTTCCTCAACTCATTCATTTCCTCATTACTGTGTTGAGTGTTTGTTCATATCTGTGTTTGAAGACTTTGACTGAAGACTTTCTCAATTTCCTTAGTTCAATTTCTTCAGTCTGTTTGTCTTCATCTTGTGTTATCCTGTGATTACGCTTTTCAGACTCTGTGATTGTCTTCATTTCATCATGATGACCATGCCAGTATTCTGCTATGCTTACTTCTGAGTACTAATTCCGCTGCAAGTAGTTCTTCGCTAAGGAATTTCCTCACCGGCAAATTCCTCAGTGAAGAATTCATAAAAATCGCCTATTCACCCCCCCTCTAGTCGATATAACGCACTTTCATCGGTGTTGGAGGTTTTACCGGTCTTTTTCGAGGGAGGGTTCTCACCATTTTCTTTTGGACCTTTTCTAATTTGCTTATTATTTTTATTTCTCTCAAGATTGTGTTAGCCCTTGTCGCTAGCTGTCCAACAAACTTGGTTTCGTTGAATTCAGAGTCCGTTTGCAGAAGTTGTGGCAGTTTTGGTGTTCTGAAAAGGCTGCAACGGTACTTCCGCGGACAGGAGCGGATGTAATTTTTTACTACAGCTCCAGAGCGGTACTACTGCGGCTACTACAGGCGGTAGTACCGCTCCGGACCAAAAACTCGTCCCAAGTCCATCGGAAGTAGGCACGGATGTATTTTTTTAGTACCGCTCACAAGCAGTAGTACCGCTACCCCTAGCGGACCGCTACACCTAGCGGTAGTACCGTGAGGACAAGCGGTAGTACCACTCCGACGGTTCTTCTGGCCTTTTGCCTCCTCATCGTTGTTTTTCAAAGGGCTACTGCCTCCCTAGCGGTAGTAACGCTCCTTGGAGCGGTAGTACCGCTCGGTGCGGGGTGTGAGCATAACGGTTGGATTCCACCCCCCCCACCTATAAAAGGGGGTCTTCTCCCCCAATGAACCTCATCCTTTGAGCTCGTGTTCTTCCCCCATTGTTGACCTTCTTCGAGCTTCCTAACTCTCAATCCCTCCATGGATTCTTGCTAGTTTTTGAGGGAAAAGAGAGAGGAGATCTAGATCCACATTTCCACCAATCACTTTCTCCTCTATGTGAGGGGAACCCCTTGGATCTAGATCTTGGAGTTCTTGGTGTTCTCCTTCTTGTTCTTCCTCTCATTTTCCTCCCTAGCATTAGTTGCTTCGGTGGGATTTGAGAGAGAAGGACTTGGGCACTCCGTGTGCCCTTGCCATTGCATTTGGTGCATCGGTTTGAGTTCTCCATGTGATACGTGGAAGTTACAAGTTGAGAAGTTTATTACTATTGGGTGCTTGGTACCCTTGAGCTTGTTCCTCTTGGGTGCTTGGGCGCCCTAGACGGTTGGTGGTGTTCGGAGCTCAATCATTTGGTGTAAAGATCCGGGCAAGCGTCGGGGTCTCCAATTAGGTTGTGGAGATCGCCCCGAGCAATTTGACGGGTTCCGGTGACCGCCCCCAAGGGTTGCCAAAGTGTAAGGGTTCGATGATCGCCCCCAAGGGTTGCTATTTGTACGGGTTCGGTGACCGCCCTCAAGGGTCCCTTAGTGGAATCACAGAACCTTGCATTGTGCGAGGGCATGAGGAGATTACGGTGGCCCTAGTGGCTTCTTGGGGAGCATTGTGCCTCCACACCGCTCCAAACGGAGATTAGCATCCGCAAGGTTGTGAACTTGGGGATACATCGTCGTCTCCGCGTGCCTCGGTTATCTCTTACCCGAGCCCTTTTCTTATGCACTTTACTCTGCGATAGCCATATTGTTTCTTCTCATATATCATGTTATCACCTAGTAGTTTATCTTGTTTAGCATAAGTTGTTGGTGCACATAGGTAAGCCTAGTTGTTGTAGGTTTTGTGCTTGACAAATTAACCACTAGGTTTATTCCGCATTTGTTAAAGCCTAAACCATAATTATTTTAAGGCACCTATTCACCCCCCTCTAGGCGACATCCACAATCTTTCAATTGGTATCAGAGCCTCGTCTCTCTTTGTTAGGCTTAACCGCCTAGAGAGTAAAGATGTCGACTAGGGGATTAGGATTCTTTGACACTCTTAGTTTCGATGGCACAAATTTTGATGTTTGGGTAATTCACATGCTTAATCTCTTTAGGGTCATGGACCCAAATTTAGAGAGAATTGTAGATATGGGTTTTTCTCCTCCAAAGGATCCCCAAAGATTATCTTTAGAGGATGAGAAAAACTCTTATCTAAATGATCAAGCTTCTAATGTGCTTTTCGATGCTTTGAGCAATGTAATTATATTTCAACTCATGCCGTTCCGGGATGCTCATGAGTTGTGGACAAAGCTTCAAGATAAATATAGTGTGTTCAAGATTTGTGGGGATGATTGTTCTCCCTCCACCTCCGGCCGTGTTGCCTTCTCAACTTCTTCTACTTCACCTACATGTGGATTTCCACAAGGTAATGTTATGGTGAGTAGTGTTGGTCATTGCAATGATGATAGTGTGCTTATCATTAATGACTCTTCATCACTATCTTGTTGCAATGCTCCATCTTTGGACTTTAACACTTTGTGCACCTTACATGTTTCACATGCTTGGGTTGATAGTCTGTGCATATCATGTAGAAATTGCTTGAATAAATCTCATAATGATATGCTTTCTATATCTTGTTGCCATGATAAAAATGCATGTATTTCCTCGAGTTGTTGTGCTAACAATGTAGAGGAAACCCAACACTCCATGGAACAAGATGTGGTCTCAAATGGTGTTTTAAGGGATCCTACATCATCATCTATTGCTTTATGCCTTATGGCTAAGGCTTCAAATATATCTCTTACTTTGAACCCCTATATGTCTCTTGATGATGATGTTAATGCTAATGATGATGAGGATAATGATGAAAAGAATGATAATGTTGCCTCCTTAAAAATTACGGGGGAAATGATTTTTAAAGCTCTTCATAAAAATAAAATTGCTTGTTCCAACTTCATGGAAATCATGTCCATTGCAATTGAGGGCAAGAAATATATTGACGAGTTGGAATCTCATCTCGAGGAGCATGAGGTCACCATTGAAAAAATGGAAGGTCATGAGCGTGATTACGCTAATGAGATTGCGGATCGCTCTCAAAGCTCTTGAACTTGAAAAAACCACCAAGGAATCTCTTGAGGAGACTTTTGCTCTAGAATTATCTAGAGTGACGGAATCTCATGATAGAGCTCTTGAGGTGGCCAATGTTTTTGAAACTAAAAATGCTAAGCTTGAAGACTCCTTGAGGATTTTGAGCACCTCGAAAATGGCTCAAGGGCCATCAAGGGTGAGCTCATCAAACTCACCGAGTCTCATGCTCAACTTAAAGCTTCATATTCAAAAGAGCTTGTAAAGTTGCCTTCTCCTCTTGCTTTTATTGATGATGCTTGTGCTACCAACTCTATTACTTGTGAAGCATCCATTTCGAAGGATAATGTTGAGCTACGGACTCAACTTGAGTTGCTATCTAGCAAATATGGGAAATTGGAAGAAAGACATGAAAAGGTCTCAAACTCTCATGATGATCTTCTAGTATCCCATAATGTGCTAAAGATAGCTCATGAGGCCATGCTTGCTAAGGTAACATCAAGTGAGCCTCATGTGGATACTAGCACTACTTCTAGTCAAAATGTTTTATTGCCATGTGCTAGTCCTTGTAATTCATCTACTCACAATGTTGGTACATCTTGTGATGAATTGCTTTCCTTGCCTTGTTGCTCTAATGATGAAGCTTATACTTCCTCTAGTACTTGTGTTGAGACTAACCATGTAGAGGAAATCAAAGAGCTCAAGGCCCAAGTCACTTCTTTGAAGAAAGACTTGGAAAAGTGTCATGAAGGGAAGGCCACACTCAACAATATCTTGAGTGTGCAAAAAAAATCCCCCAATGACAAAGGTGGACTTGGATTCAACTCCAATAAGAAGAAGTCTGAGGGAGTCCTGGATTAGGGGGTGTCCGGATAGCCGAACTATCACCTTTGGCCGGACTCCTGGACTATGAAGATACAAGATTGAAGACTTCGTCTCGTGTCCGGATGGGACTTTCCTTGGCGTGGAAGGCAAGCTTGGCGATACGGATATGTAGATCTCCTACCATTGTAACCGACTCATGTAACCCTAACCCTCTTCGGTGCCTGTATAAACCGGAGGGTTTTAGTCCGTGAGACGAACAACGATCATACCATAGGCTAGCTTCTAGGGTTTAGCCTCTCTGATCTCGTGGTAGATCTACTCTTGTACTACCCATATCATCAATATTAATCAAGCAGGAGTAGGGTTTTAACTCCATCGAGAGGGCCCGAACCTGGGTAAAAACATCGTGTCCCTTGTCTCCTGTTACCATCCGCCTAGAAGCACAGTTCGGGACCCCCTACCCGAGATCCGCCGGTTTTGACACCGACATTGGTGCTTTCATCGAGAGTTCCTCCATGTCGTCATCTTTAGGCCCGATGGCTCCTTCAATCATCAACAACGACGCGATCCAGGGTGAGACTTTCCTCCCCGGACAGATCTTCGTATTCGGCGGCTTTGCACTACGGGCCAATTCACTTGGCCATCTGGAGCAGATTGAAAGCTACGCCCCTGGCCATCAGGTCAGATTTGGGAGTTTGAACTACACGGTCGACGTCCGCGGAGACTTGATCTTCGACGGATTCGAGCCACAGCCAAGCACGCCGCACTGTCTCGATGGGCACGATTTAGCTCTGCCACCGAACAGTGCCCTAGAGGCCGCACCAGTATCCGCTCCGACCCCTAGCTCGGAGCCGACTTCGCCGATCGAGGACGAGTGGCTGGACACCGCCTCGGGAGCTGCAATCACTACGGCGATTGAGCCGAACATCATCCCTGTCCTTTGCGAAGCACGTGACTCCAAGGTGCCGAACTCCGAACCTTGCGCGCCCCTGCCAATCGAATCCGATTGGGCGCCAGTTATGGAGTTCACTGCCGCGGACATCTTTCAGCACTCGCCCTTTGGCGACATCCTGAGTTCACTAAAGTCTCTCTCTTTATCAGGAGAGCCCTGGCCTGACTTTTTTCAGGAAGGTTGGGATGCGGACGACGAAGAAATTCAACGCCCACCCACCACCCACTTTGTAGCCACTGTCGATGATTTACCCGACATGCTCGACTTTGACTCCGAAGACATCAACGGTGTGGACGACGATGCCGGAGACGACCAAGAACCAGCGCCTATAGGGCATTGGAAGGCCACCTCGTCATACGACATATATATGGTGGACATCCCAAAAGATGGGAACGGCGACGGAACAGCGGAGGATGACCCCTCCAAGAAACAGCCTAAGCGCCGCCGTCAGCGCCGCCGCTCTAAATCCCGCCACAGTAAAAACGGTGATTCCGGCACAGGAGATAATAACACTCCGGACAGCGCCGAAGACAACCTCCTCCAGCAAGACTCAGCACAGGAGGATGGAGAAGCCAGCCCGCATGATAGAGCGGCCGACAGAGAGGTCGAGGACGATAATTATATGCCTCCCTCCGAAGACGAGGCAAGCCTCGACGACGACGAATTTGTCGTGCCTGAGGATCCCGTAGAATAAGAGCGTTTCAAACGCAGGCATATGGCCATGGCAAGCAGCCTCAAGAAAAAGCAGCAACAGCTTAGAGCTGACCAAGACTTGCTAGCTGACAGATGGACTGAAGTCCTTGCAGCCGAAGAGTATGAACTTGAACGCCCCTCCAAGAGCTACCCAAAACCTACATCACCAACGCACGACGCGGCCGACCGGCCACCTCGCGGCCGCGACAGAGAGGCCTCTCGGCCCTCCACTCAAGCCGCACACCGACGTCGCTCGAAAATTACCAAGGCACGGGGAAAAGCACCAGACCTGCGAGATATATTGGAGGACAAGGCAAGGCAAACAAGATCAATCTACGGATCACGGGGGCGCCCCACGACACGTGATAATAACCGCCACGCCGGATACAGCAATGCTGGCCGGGCCGAATACAGTAGACAATGCTCATTCGAGCTGCGTCGCGATATAGCCCAGTACAGAGGCGCCACACACCCATTATGCTTCACAGATGAAGTAATGGATCATCAAATCCCTGAGGGTTTCAAACCCGTAAACATTGAATCATACGATGGCACAACAGATCCTGCGGTTTGGATCGAGGAGTATCTCCTGCATATCCACATTGCCCGCGGTGATGATCTACATGCCATCAAATACCTCCCACTCAAGCTCAAAGGACCAGCTCGGCATTGGCTTAACAACTTGCCAGCAGAGTCAATTGGTTGTTGGGAAGACCTGGAAGCCGCATTCCTCGACAACTTCCAGGGCACATATGTGCGACCACCAGACGCCGATGACCTTAGCCATATAATTCAGCAGCCAGAGGAATCGGCGCACAACTCTGGACACGGTTCCTAACAAAGAAAAATCAAATCGTCATTTGTCCGGATGCAGAGGCACTGGCAGCCTTCAAACACAACATCCGCGACGAGTGGCTTGCCCGGCACCTAGGACAGGAAAAGCCAAAATCCATGGCAGCCCTCACCACACTCATGACCCGCTTTTGCGCGGGAGAGGACAGCTGGATTGCTCGTAGTAACAACTTGACCAAAAACCCTGGTAGTTCGGATACCAAGGACAACAATGGCAGGTCGTGTCGCAACAAGCACAAGCGCCGCATTAACAGCGATAATGCTGAGGACACGGAAGTCAATGCCGGATTCAGAGGCTCTAAACCCGGTCAGCGGAAAAAGCCATTCAAAAGAAATACCCAGGGTCCGTCCAATTTGGACTGAATACTCGATCGCTCGTGCCAGATACATGGCACCCCCGAAAAACCAGCCAACAAAACCAACAGGGATTGTTGGGTGTTCAAACAGGCAGGCAAATTAAATGCAGAAAACAATGACAAGGGGCTGCATATCGATGACGAGGAGGAGCCTCGGCCGCCGAACAATAGAGGACAGAAGGGCTTTCCCCTACAAGTGCGGATGGTGAACATGATATACGCAACCCACATACCCAAAAGGGAGCGGAAGCGTGCTCTAAGGGATGTATACGCGATGGAGCCAGTCGCCCCAAAGTTCAACCCGTGGTCCTCCTGCCCGATCACTTTTAACCGAAGGGACCACCCCACTAGCATCCGCCACGGCGGATTCGCCGCATCGGTTCTAGACCCAATTATTGACGGATTTCACCTCACTAGAGTCCTCATGGACGGCGGCAGCAGCCTGAACCTGCTTTACCAGGATAAAGTGCGCAAAATGGGCATGGACCCCTCAAGGATTAAACCCACAAAGACGACCATTAAAGGCGTCATACTGGGTGTAGAGGCCAACTGTACAGGCTCGGTTACACTCGAGGTGGTCTTCGGATCCCCGGATAACTTCTGAAGCGAGCAATTAATCTTCGACATAGTCCCGTTTCGCAGCGGCTATCACGCACTGCTCGGACGAACCACATTTGCAAAGTTCAATGCGGTGCAGCACTACGCATACCTCAAGCTCAAGATGCCAGGCCCTCGAGGAGTAATCACGGTCAATGTAAACACCGAACGCTCTCTCCGAACGGAGGAACATACGGCGGCCCTCGCGGCGGAAGTACAAAGCAGCCTTTCAAGGCAACTCTCGAGTCCGGCCATTAAACGACCGGACACCGTCAAGCGCGCCCGGAGTAACCTACAACAAGACCGCCTGGCATGTTCCGAGCACGCGTAGCAATGCGGCCCCAACCCCAGCCCTCGCGAAATTGCGAAACCAGTACTACGCATACATAACTACGCTCTGGAAATACCATGGGCATAGGGGGAGGGGCACGACCACGGCATGCCCAGAATGCGGCTCAACCGCACCAGGGGCTCCCGATTGTGTCATTCTTTTTTTTCTTCTTTTTCTCTTACTTTCAGGACTCCGTTTTCCAGAAGCCCTGTCCGGCACTAGAATCGCCGAACACACGATACAACAGCCAGGGAAGCAGATAGCTACGTCGAATGTCCAGGTGGTCTCTAGTACGAGCAATATACCTGTTTTACATACCATCCCGCAGCTTACCCCTGGAGGGGGACATGTCAAAAGTCCCGTTCCTTATCGCACTATTTGTATCGTTCTGCTTTCATTGCAGTACCTTCTGAATAAACAATACATAGCTTTCGCCTATTTTTGCATTCCTTTTTATATATATGTTCAGTTACAACATTGTGCAACCGTACACTTTGGTACGGCCAATAAACCAGGGGCTTATGTACCCCAAAATATGGTGTGATAAGTCCGAACACTTTCACAAGTGCGGCACCCCGAACTTATATCATTATATGCATCGGCTCCGAATCATGTCTTGGGTCAATAGTTGGGTTTGCCCGGCTCCCATGTTTTGGTACCTTACGTTCCGTTATATCGGCTAAGGTAGCGCTGGGAGAACCATCACGATTGTTCCCGGTTGAGCTGGGTTAAGCACATCGATGGAGAAAGCTAAAACTGACCGTCATGATAGGCGAGATCCGTCGCTGTTCGAGAGGTTTTCGAGTCCCTAAAGACTTATGCCGCTTAGAGCGAGGAGTTGGCATTGTCCGACCTAGGCGTGGATAGCGCCCGAACTCGGTCTTCCGAATACTAGGGGCTTCACGAAATTTAAAATTATAGAATTCTGTGGCTAAGTGAGAGTGTTCAAGCATTATAGTCCGGTTGCCTGGTTCGTTGCGTTGAGCGCCTCCCTCGAAGGACCCAAGAATGGGAACAAGAGCGCTCAAGTTTATCCCGAACACCCCAGCACTCATGGCATGGGGGCTGAAGCCAACGGCTCGCCATCTCTCAAAATTAATAAACGGCCGCACAGAAGGTAATATTTTAAATTCACAAGCGTTGCTTAGCGCAGATGAACAAGTTTTCAGCGTACATGATAACAAATGCGAGTCTACTCAAAAATTACATCTTTGGAGCATTCACCCGCTATAAGGCGGGCACCCTTTAGGACGCCCTCATAGTACATCTCGGGCTTGCGATACCCCTTGCCTGGCGGTGGCCCGTCCGTCACAAGCTTCTCAGCGTCCATCTTGCCCCAGTGCAGTTTAGCACGGGCAAGAGCCCGACGGGCACCTTCAATGCAGACGGAGCGCTTGATGACTTCAATCCATGGACAGGCGTCCACCAGCCGCCACACCAGCCCGAAGTAGCTCCCAGGCATGGCTTCCTTAGGCAACAGCCGAACTATGAGGCCCTTCATGGCCTGTTCGGCCACCTTGTGGAGCTCGACTAGCTGCTTCAGCTGGTCGCTCAGGGGCACCGGGTGTCCGGCCTCAGCATACTGAGACCAGAACACCTTCTCCGTCGAGCTCCCCCCCTCGGCTCGATAGAACGCGGCAGCATCGGACACGCTGCAGGGCAGATCTGCGAACGCTCCTGGAGAGCTCTGGATTCGGGTAAGTAACAGATAATTCACTTTCACATGCTTGCTTTGCATAAAGAATGCCTTACCCGCCGCTATCTTCTTTATCGCCTCAATCTCCTGGAGGGCCTTTTGGGCTTCGGCCTTAGCGGCTTTGGCACTCTCAAGGGACGAGGCGGGCTCGGACTCTCGAGTCTTCGAGTCACGCTCCAAACTCTCATGTTTTTCCACGAGAGCTTGGAGCTCTTGCCGCACCTCCGCCACCCGCGCCTCCTGCTTCTCTCGCTCGGTGCGCTCCGCGGCCGCATTGCTTTCGGCCCGGGACACCGCCTCCTTCAGGGTCGCCACCTCGTTTGTGGCCCCTGAAATATTCATGTTAGTCCTGTCATTTTTTGCAACCACATTGTTTAAATCCCATAAGGTATTACTTACCTTCCTTGTCCTCGAGCTGCTTTTTGGCAAGGCCGAGCTCATTCTCAGACCGCTCGAGGCTCTCCTTCAATGCATTGACCTCCGCAGTCAGTGCGGTAGAGGTCAGCAGCGCATCCTGCATTCCCATATTGACATACTTACGTTAGACTCCTGCGTATATCTTTTTTAGATCCTCAGTTCGGCTTTTCTTTCCGAACACCGAACTAAGCATCAGGGGCTACTGTCTATGTGGTAATATTCTTACATATCTTAAAAACTTACCTCAAAGCTTGTTAGAAGGCTGGCACAGGCTTCAGTCAGCCCGCTCTTGGCGGACTGAACTTTCTGGATCACCACACTCATAACAGCGCGGTGCTCCTCGTCGATGGAGGCACCGTTAAGCGCCTCCAGCAAGCTATCAGGTGCCTCCGGTTGGACGGAGGTCACCGGCGTTGCAGTCTTGCCCTTCTTACGAAGGGGCCGCCTGCCGGACTTTGGAACCACTGACGGTTCCGGTATGGAGTCCGGCACAGGGACGGACTCAGAGCCCTTTGGGGTTTCGTCCCCTTCGCGCCTGGGGTCCGGGAGGTTGCCTTGCGGCACCTCTTGGACCACCTCCTCCTGGCCGGGCCCCTTTTGGGACCCCACCTCGGCGTCATCAGCTGCGCGGGGAGAGGAGGCGGCCGGAAGTGAAGTGCTATTCACATCCGACGAATCCAGGGAGCCGCTTGTCGAAGCGGCGAGCTCGTCCTTGGGCAGGCTGCATGGTTTTATCCGGCGTTAGAAGACACTATGCGACAAATGAAAAGCCATGAGCTATTCCGGAATCCGGACACTTACGATCTCGCCAGGGGCTTGGCCCTCAATGGCCACTCCTCTTCGCCGTCGTTGGCGTTGGTAGAGAAGTCCGGAGGAAGGGTCCTCCCTTTCTTGGACCCTCGGCCTCCCGATCAGGCGGCCTTCCTTTTCTTCTCTCCCCGTTGGGAGAGGCTTCTTTTTCCTCCTCCTCGTTTTCACGGGAGGATTCCGCCTCAGAGTCGTCGGACGATGAGTCCGACAACACCTGGCGCCGGGCACTCCTTCGAGTCCCCGTGGCCTTCTTCTTGGCCTTCTTCTCCGGCACCACGTGAGGTGCCGCAACCAGCAACGCCGTCAAACAGGCGTCCGCTGGGTCTTCTGGCAAGGGAGCCGGACAGTTAACCTGTCCGGACGTGTTCCGCCAGTCCTGTCAAAGGTAAGGGAGTTTAGATCCCGCATAGAGTCAAACTATGAAAAACAAGAATCCCGTAAAGGGTAAAATAGCTTACCTCGATAGCTTGGCGCTGCGAGCTGAATCCGCGATCTTCGGTAGCGGATGGGGGAGCCTCGGCGCCCTTGAACAGCGCCTTCCAGTCATCTTCGTACGTAGTGTCGAAGAGCCTGCTCAAAGTTTGGTGCTGCGCCGGATCGAACTCCCACAAGCTGAAGGCCCGTTGTTGGCTTGGGAGGATCCGGCGGATGAGCATAACCTGGATTACATTGACAAGTCTGAGATTCTTGTTCACCAGGGTTTAGATGCAGGTCTGGAGTCCGGTCAGCTCTTCCGGATTACCCCACGTTAGGCCCGTCTCTTTCCAAGAGGTGAGCCGCGTAGGGAAACCAGACCGAAATTCGGGTGCCGCTGCCCATTTAGGGTCGCGCGGCTCGGTGATGTAGAACCACCCCGATTGCCACCCCTTCACGGTCTCCACAAAGGAGCCCTCGAGCCATAGGACGTGGGCCATACAAGGATACCTGCTATAAAGCAACATAATTTCTACAACATTCTAACTATATGTTGCAAATTTTTCAATAGACACGCATATAATCGATGTACCATATGCGTTGCAGATGACCTATACATATGGAAAACAGAGCAAAGGAGAGAGAGACGCAAAAAACAGAGCCCCCGATTCCCCTCATCTCTCGCAGATCGCCGTCACCTCTCCCTCCTCCGATCCACCTCGCCGCCGGCCCTTCCCTTCCCCTCATCCCACCGCGCAGACCGGCGGCTGCTGGATCCATCGCATCCCCCACCCACCCATACCTCTCGCGTCCCATCTCTACCTCTCTTCACGCGCCTCCTCGCCATCTGCGACGGCTAATTCAGGCGACGTCCGGCGAATCCCGCCATCACGAAGCATAGCCCGAGGTCCCCATCGAAACGCGGCGCCGTCCCATGCGACTAGATCCGCTGCTCATGGCTACCCCCGCCCTGGCAAGGGTTTCGGCCGTCGGCTCCGGCGCCGGTGGCCAGGTCGTCCTCCTCTAGTACTCCTCTCTTCCGGTGAGTGCATCCCTTCCCCTGGATTCATCCTCTCTTTCTCTCCCCCTTCGTCTAACCTCTATTTTTTCTCCTCTTGTAGACGTGCAGGGAGGAACAGGCTGCGTATGAACTCCATCGTGACGCTACTGACGGTGATGTCAATGGACGAGATGTGCCTCGGCGTCGACGAGCATGCACTGAGGCGGGAAGTGGAAAAGGAATACATCGCCAAGCGAACTCAATGGTACGATGCTGGAGGTGGAAGACGTGGCCAACATGGCGCTGTATGTCGAGTCGGACGAGGCTAGGTATGTGACCATGACTTGGACTTCGAACTATCCCTGGGAGTTAAGGCTGAACCTTCTACCTGTGTGTTGCATAACCACTACTAGACATCTGAATATATCCAATGCGACCTCACCCAAAAAGCATCAAGATAATTGATCAACCTGAAACTATGGATTTAGTAACCTCTTCGTTCTGTCAGTTTTCTTGATTATCTATGTCTGCCTACTGCTTAGATGAAAAGCATTTGTTTGGCAGTGGCGGAGCGTGGCAAGAAGTGAAGAAACCAAGAGGGGGCCATTTTTTAGAAACAAAATATGCATTACTAGGAGCAGTGTGAGCTGATGGTTCATTCTTTTTCAACACTGCTCACAAACAGAAGTAGACGAGTATATGGAGGTGTTATTTTTCAACCGGAAGTATAGCTGCTACTCACGTATGCAAGAACGACAGACAAATTATTTCCAGCCATAATTCAAGAAAACCAAGACTGCAATGGAGTATAAATTAAAAGCATGCAAAATGAGTACTTCATAGTCATGCGTTGTGGATCAAGGCATTGACACAGCCGACCCGCCGGCAGCGACATGCCTCGTCGATCAAAGGCATTGGCACAGCCAACCGGCCCGCAGCAATGTCGAGCACGACGGCCACCACGTCGCAGCCTGAGGGACATTCTCAATGTGTTGATCTCGCCATCGAAGGAGCAGAGACAATTGGTGCGGCACGAGGTCGCGGCCGCGACGACCCTGCATCCCGCGCACACGAGGTCAAGGGCTCGATGCAGGACTCATTGCCGATACTGGAGGAGGCGCCGTCGCAGCACCAATAGGTCCTGCAGCCTGCTACACGGTATTGCTCCGGCCATCTCTGGCCATGGATATGCCATCAATTGCAGGTTTCCTGCTTGCTACGGTGCACTGCAGGTCATCTTTGTTTCTCATACCAACGGTCACACTCACAGCCACCATGTTGCAGCCCCTTTTGGCCTCCATGAGGCTCCGCCAGTGTCGCGTCGTATCATAGGGAAGGTTGCATATACTGACAATCCCCACATGCACAACACCAGTCACTGCCTTAAACACATGTCCAGAACTAATGCCAAACATGGATAAATCCATATATTGAATCTTATGTTCTTAAACAACAACCATGCATGTAAGGACAAGCCATGTAAATAGGATTCAGTCATATTCTAATATGTTTTATCTTTTTATAATTGTAATTTTTTGATGTCAATTATTATTTACTGTAGGTAGCTCTCAAACTGCGCAGAGTCAAGATTGATGCTATGGTACCATTAATGATTCCAGCTGAAGATATTTGCAACCTCAAATGTTACACAAGTTTACTATTGTGCCAATGTGTCATCATGTGTTTCCATGATTTTTGCAAACCTTTAATATATCCCCGGGTTCCTTTTCTTCGATGCTAGAATTTGTTTGGAAAAACTGTATGCAACTACGGCCATGAAATTGTATTGAGAATTATGCAAGGAGTGAGTCATCATTTCTTGAATGGGGTTACAGTTCTAGCTCTTTGTATACCACACAATATTGTGTCATGTCTTGATATTATTATAACTTTAATTTAATATGATCCAAACACACACAACTTCCTACAGAAAACTTACTATGAATTTTCTTTTGGCAACGTTTATGAAATGCAAATGAAGTAAGATGCCAGAAATGAATTGAAGAAATTGATGGAAATTAGTAGAAAATTATCTTTCTAACATTTCAGTATTAGCAACTGATTCTAATGAGAATAGTAGATTTGTATACGCCATACAGTAGGGTGAGGATTCATTCCTTACGGCTGGCTTATAATTATGTTCTAATTATAGTTTCTGTGTTAGCCCATTCTCATTCATTGTATGCTTTTAATGATAACAGAGCGGCTTCTTTTATAAATTCTTAGCTTCTTTTATAGATTCTTAGTTACTCATGTATGCAGGTCAGCATCAAGGCTATGAAGCAAAAGATCAGACAAAGGTTTTCGCCATGTTTGTCCTTCAGCTTAGTAACTGTACGTCTAGTTCTTTCCCCTATTGTAGTTCTTTTATTTGCACCGTACTTCTTGAAAGATGATAACTTGCAATCATTATTGTAGAGTGTCTGTGCTTCTATTTATATTCCTGAAATAAACTGAAATTTCATTTACATCTCTATAACTTCATTTTGTTAATAAAAAGGTTTGATTAATTAAGCAGTGCAATTACATGGCTTTATCCTTATTTTCCATTGTATCATGTCTCCACTTCTATTTAACAGGGATCGTAGCTCTTGCTATAGTTGTAAGTTTGTGATCCTAAATGTATATTTTTTTGATATCGTGATCCTAAATGTAAACTTGATGGTGCTGAAATTACAAATGAATTCTCGGCAGTGCATGTTGATATGGCACTTGTGAAAACTGAAGATTTGGTACGGAGTCGTAAAACGCGTAATATTCTCGGTAATGCAGAAAAAACAAAGATTGCATTGCCTTCAACCTTTGTACGTGACATATCGTGCCTATATCACTACTTGCATCATGTCAATGCATTCTGTGTTAACAATTCATTTTGTTATTTTCTTTGTAGATTCAAAAGATATATGGTTGATTATATGGTTGCGTGGAAAGAATACTGCAATGATGATGATGGTGTTCTGGTTCATGATGATGATGATGATGATAATGACGACGGACGCTTTTAGTTGTAGCTAAGTTGTAGGGATGTTGTTCCTGTTGGATGATGTTCCTGTTCCTCAGTTAAGTTTTTGTTAAGTCGTAGGGATGTTGATGGATGCTTTCAGTTTAAGTTTGGATGTCAAGAAAATATTCAGATTATGTATCACAATTGGATGAAGTTCCTCATGTAATATCCATTATTGTAATCCAGCAGTTCTATCCAATATATGATTTCGTCCTGTGTATATTCCTTTTTTTCCTCACTTGATATACATAATTATTACCATTATGTGGAACATTAATTTAATAGCTGGGATTATAGATATTCACATTATATATGTACTAGTTGCAAATTCTTGTTACCAAGCAATGAGATTTGGATTCCTGTATATTAAGCACCAACATATATAAGTGTTGTAAAATTTGGTTTTATGTGTTGTACTCTTGCAACGGTTTGTTTTACCAACGAAAATATAAGCGTTGCATTATGCGCTAGCAACACTGGATAAGGCTACGCATCCCAAACCGTTGGTAAAGACACTAACAACGCATATATGGACTTTTAGATACGGAAAAAACCGTTGCTATAGGGGTGGTCCTGTTGTAGTGCCATGGCGCCTCCGCACTCCGCTTGGCGGCCGCCCACTACCTTCGGGTTGACATTGAAGGTCTTCAGCCATAAGCCGAAGTGGGGATGGATGCAGAGAAAGGCCTCACACACGACGATGAACGCCGAGATGTTGAGGATGAAATTCGGGGCCAGATCGTGGAAATCTAGGCCGTAGTAGAACATGAGCCCCCGGACAAATGGGTGAAGTGAAAAACCTAGTCCGCGGAGGAAGTGGGTGAGGAACACCACCCTCTCATGGGGCCTGGGGGTGTGGATGAGTTGCCCCTTATCAGTGAGCCGATGCGCGATGTCGCTGGACAAGTATCCGGCCTTCCGCAGCTTTTTGACTTGCCCCTCCGTGACGGAGGAGGCCATCCACTTGCCTCCCGCTCCGGACAAGACTGGAGAAAGGTTGAGGAGGGATGTGCGGACTTGGGCGCTGGAGCTCGAGTCTTGTGAAATGGATGAGCGAAGGAGGAAGAAGGCGTGGGTGAAAAGGTGGATCCTTATCCCTTATATGGACGGACGAAGCTATGTGTCCCTACCAGCATGGTAAAACTCGCTTATCTCCCAAGCGCCGTAATCAATGGCGCGGTTGGGTTACCCACGCTCGTATTGATGAGAATCCCGGAATAGGGGGGCACGATCTCCGCTTTGACAAGACGTGCCAAGGAAACCGCCTCGCTAAACGCTACCGAGGTGGGACAGTAAAAACGATTCGAATAAAGGCCTGGCCGTGGTGTGATGTCACGCCGCGGAACACGTCAGCAGATTTGTGCAAAGATTATTCTCTCTACGGTGGTATGTGGAACTTGTTTTGCAGAGCCGGACACTATCCTTGTGTTCAAAATCTTTTATTTGGAGGAGGAACCCGCCTTGCAATGCTGAAGACAATATGCGCGCCGGACTCGTCGACATTCAAGCCTGGTTCAGGGGCTAATGAGGGAGTCCTGGATTAGGGGGTGTCCGGATAGCCGAACTATCACCTTTGGCCGGACTCCTGGACTATGAAGATACAAGATTGAAGACTTCGTCCCGTGTCCGGATGGGACTTTCCTTGGCGTGGAAGGCAAGCTTGGCGATACGGATATGTAGATCTCCTACCATTGTAACCGACTCTGTGTAACCCTAACCCTCTTCGGTGCCTATATAAACCGGAGGGTTTTAGTCCGTAGGACGAACAACAATCATACCATAGGCTAGCTTCTAGGGTTTAGCCTCTCTGATCTGGTGGTAGATCTACTCTTGTACTACCCATTTCATCAATATTAATCAAGCAGGAGTAGGGTTTTACCTCCATCGAGAGGGCCCGAACCTGAGTAAAAACATCGTGTCCCTTGTCTCCTGTTACCATCCGCCTAGACGCACAGTTCGGGACCCCCTACCCGAGATCCGCCGGTTTTGACACCGACAAAGTCCAAGAGCAACAAGAAGAAGGGCAAAAAACAAGTCAAGAATTCAGCCAAGATCATTTGCTTCAAGTGCAAAATTGAAGGGCACCATGTTAGATCTTGCCCTTTGAAGAAGAAGGCCATTAGTGACAAGCAACAAGGGAAGCGGCCACAATTTCACTCTCATTCTCAACCTCAAGTTGAAGAAAGGCCTCTTCCCAAAAAAAAAAACTCAAGCTAATGCTTCTCAAGTTGAGAAATCAAGTGAGAAGAAAGTAAAGAGTAGACGTTGCTACCTATGTCGTGAAAAAGGCCACGTCGCTTCTTCATGCACAAATGGTACCTTATCCAACCCTATTCTAATTGGTGATATCTATTCTCTTGGGAAGGATAAGGTTGGCAATGTGTTTTCCAAATTTGTTGGTACTCAAAGTGGTGTCAAGAAAAGAACCATTTGGGTAGCCAAGCCTATTGTGACTAACCTCTTAGGACCCAACTTGGTTGGGGACCAACTAGCTCATAATTAATCAATAGGTGTTGTTGGAGGTCATTGGAGACTTGGCTACATTATGAAGAATTAAGGGGACTTCATCATTCTTATTGTCTCAAGCCAAATCATTCGGATTTTATCAAGTTTCTATCTTATATCCAATGTTCCTCCGTGCGGTAACTCGTGCTTAAAGTGTTTACATTGATAGTTACTTGCCCCTTTGCATGTTTGGTTTCGTTCCTTGCATGTGTTTGTATATGTTGTGCTTCCAATTTGATTATCTTAAGCAATCAAGTATGTGTGTGTTGGTTTGCACATCATGTACGTGTGTGTCATGCGTTGAGCCTTTTGCATCTTGTTTATTTCTTAGTTGGCTCTTGTGAGAGATTAATGGAATATCCCATTATGGGGAAGTGATGTGCTTTGTGCACCTCACAATCATATAAATGTGTGTACATGAGTAATACCATCTAGTATTGATATTTCAAGATTATCTAGTCGCTATGTGGTATGTCTTCTCATGAGAAATTCAAATTCTAAATAGTCCATTAATTATCTCTTGTTGGATCCTTTTATTTGCCTCTTGTTTATCCTTAATTGGTATCACATTATGGGAGAGTAATATGCTATGTGTATATTACTAGCTTAGAAAATGTCTACATTTGAGATATTGTCACCTAGAGTTGATATTGTAAATTATCTTGTTCCTAGGTGGCATGTTAGCTCTAGAAGTTGCAATTTGCTTTTTGTTTGGTGTGAAGATGATGTCGGATATCCTTGTTATCTACCATTGGGAATTATTTCCATTTACTTCTTGTCTTTTGACAGTTGGTACTCACTTGTGTGGTAGAATTTATTGATCATCTTTACATTGGCTTTTATTTTTATTTGCCTTATCTCTTGCCAAGGAATGTATCAACTCCCTTTGTCTTCCATACCACTTGTGGAGCTTGTTTATTTCTTGATCTTGTCTAATGTTTTCTAGATATAGTGAAAATGATGATCTTGTCTAGCTGACGCCGGGAGGGCCGTATCCTCATCGGCGCGCCTGGCAGCTCGGTAGCTAGCCTTGAATCTCTCAAGATACTCGTCGTCGCTGTCAGTCGGGCCCTGGACTCCCTTGGGCTGCACCATGTGGTACAGCTTGCCGGATGTCTGCATCAGGCTGACAGGTTGTACGTGTACGTGGATATGAACAGGCCGCCAAGCTGCATGGAGGCAGGTGCAGAGTGAAACTACGAAGTCTGAACTTTCCTTTGGTGTCAGAGAAAAGGTTACTATGGTGGCAGATTCTGCTCTTACAGCCATGGACAATGAACAGTAGGAGAGGCCGCGTGAGCGTCACCGGCTCCGATCATTCGCAAACGGGTCTCCCTCTTGGTCGCAGATGGCCGAGACGACGATCAGCGGAAAAGTAGAGATTTCCTGCTATTTTTAGTCGCGTCATCAAATTAAGTAGTTTGTGGCAACTGGCAACTCAAAGTCTGAAGCTGTTGTAACCTGATGAGCACAAGGCGGTGTTGAGGCCCAGGAAATGCTGCGGCTGTTTCAGGAACTTGCATGCTATCCAGGTAAGAACGTGATTGCTATTTTCACTAGCACGAACCACCTGTATGATGGCTAGAAAGGTAGTAAGTTTCTTCAGACTTGGATATCTGCATGGATTGCTGCGTGCATCGTCCGGAACTCTGGAACCAGACTATGCTACGTAGTCGCCACTCACCAGGAGCCCAGGAGGCAACGTCGGTCAGCGTGACCGTCTTGTGAGGCTCAAACGCCAGAGGAAGGGATGATGAAGGTGTTGTTTGGTTTCTAGCCACGGTTTGCCAAGCTAAACTTTAGCAGCCACAGTTTAGTTGGCATGTTTTTGATTTTTGTCACACTTTATTGCCTCTATGACCCATTTGTCATAGAGACAATTTTTTTGCTAACTTTTGCTAAAGTTTGGCGTCCAATTTCTCCGTCACGCTTGTATGGCTTGTCATACTTATGTGGCTAGCCGCACTAGTCTCCAACCAAACAGACCCGAAGACAGTGAAAACACACTCAAACGTGAAATCAATTCAAGTTGGATCAGCCAGTGACAATGATTAATGGAAGCAATATTTAATGGGAGCAATACTTTTTATTAAATAAAACAAGATAAAAATGTAGCAATGGTGGCCGGGCCATCCTCAATTTTATGACTGGTGGATGCACGCTATGGAAAACGCACCCGTAATTAGAGGACTTCGTTAACTAAACCTTAGGCGATAAAATCTTTCAGATTTGCGTCCCTTCATTATCGGAGGGCGGCGGCGGCCATGGACGTTGTGGCGGCTTCCGAACCAAAGAAGCGGAGGCGGGACGAACAAGGGCCTCCGGCGAGCAGCGATGGCAGCGATGATGCGGGCGGCGGGCCTCGACCTCATCAGCCGTCTGCCCGACGAGATGCTCGGCACCATCATCTCCTTCCTCCCGATCAAGGGCGCCGCGCAGACAGCCATTCTCTCCTCGCGGTGGCGCCACATCTGGCGCTCCACCCCGCTCAACCTCATCATCGACGACGGTGTCTCCCGGAATGAAAGAAAGGGCATCGCCGTCGTGTCCAAGATCCTAGCCGCACACCCTGGGCCCGCGTGCCGCTTCTCCAGCAGAACCCACCTCCACCGCGGCTTCTACACCAAGCTCGACGGCTGGTTCCGGTCATCCGCCCTCGATGGCCTCGAGAAGCTCGAGTTCCTGCCGCCGCTCCAACTGCCTCCATCCGCGTTCCGCTTCGCACCCGCGCTGCGCGGCCGCTGCAATTTGCCCGAGATTAACACTGCCACCGCGCTTCGTTTCCCTCGGCTGAAGCAACTCAAGCTCTACGAGGTCCCCATCTCGGAAGCGGCCCTCCAACACCTGCTTGCCGGCTGCACTGCGCTCGAGATCCTCGAGCTTCAGGACATACACGGGCTCAGCGCAGTCCGGATCGTCTGGCAGACTCTCCGGTGTATTGGTTTCTCTGTTTGTCGCTGCTACAAAGTAGAAGTGGTGTTCCACGAGCTTGTCATTGAGGATGCACCTTCTCTTGAGAGACTGATTCAACTTCATAACAACGGTCCAAAAACAATCAGGGTAATTTCCACGCCGAAATTGATGATGTTGGACTGCCCTAGAATCTCCAAACTTGTGATTGGCAACGTAATTATAAAGGTGGAGCAAGTCCTATTCTTCTTGAAACTTGCATGATGCAATAATTTGGCCATATTCTATTTGCAGTCTCTTATTTTCTTGATGTCTGCATTGGATTTTGCCAGGAAATGATCCCCATCAGCTTCACTGCACCGGTGCGCACAGTAAAGGTCTTGGTTTTAAATTCTATTGGCCATAATCTTGATGTAATTATTGGATTCCTTAGATGCTTTCCATGCGTGGAGAAGCTACACATTCAGGTGAATATACTTTTCGTTAAATGTTAACCATTCCAGCAAAAGGATCTAAATCTCATGAGTTCAACAAATTCAAAGGTGTTTTATCTTTCATCAGTCGTGTATTTTTTGGACACCCAGCTTGGACGTATTGAAATAATATTCGATAAAGTTAACTTCCCCAATAAAGTTTATCTTTTGGTAACTTTTCACCAACTTTACAATGACAAATCTAGTGGTCAAATAGCAGACTTTGATGGTAATAAAAGGAGACATGTTATTCCAATACCTTGTCTAGTCATCCTCATTTCAGACCTCATGTTACTCACCCTGATGGGATTAGATGGCATCTACGAAGAAAATATTCTTTCTGTTGTGACAACTACGTACATTTAATTTGTTCTCTTCTTCTACAGTCATGTCTTAGGATTATGAATGATATGAAAATTGTGCGGCAATATGACATGCACGATCCTATCGAATGTCTTGATCTCCATCTCAGAGAAATAATATTGAACGGCTATGAAGGCAGGGCACATGATCTTAACTTTGCCAGGTTCTTTGTTCTGAATGCAAGGGCGCTCAAGGTAATGAAATTTGGTGTCTGTGTTAGTAGCTACAGTGAGAACTGGATCGCTAATCAGCACATGCAGCTACAACTGGATAACAGAGTTTCTAGAGATGCACATTTTGATTTCAAAAAAAATTGTAGCCCTTGTTTTTACTGTAACACACACACATACATGATATATTGATGCCTCATCCCTTTAATAGCTAAATGCAGCCCGGAATGGCTTGATGCCCTTCCAAGAGATATTCAACTTATCTGGACATATCTTCTGTTATAAACATTCTGTCTTTTTATATGAAATGATTAAAAGCTTTAGTTACACTATTCCCATTTGAGAGAAATCCTTGATATGTGTTCATTCATTGGAAGTTGCAATTTTATGTCAGCATGCAGGAGTTGAAGGCGCCTGTTACGGAAATAAAGAGATTATAAGCCATAGAGCAGTTGTGCACAAATTTCTCAGGAGCTCATAGAACTACGGTTTAAAATGTTATGTCAGCATGCAAGAGCCCGCATGAAATGTCATTTAAGATAACTCTGCCAATGCAAAATTTGGATCATGGGTTTACACAAACTTAAGACGTGATTCAAAGCGTCATCATGCCACAAAAGCATCATTCAAACTGATGTAAATATATATAAAGTAAATTTATGTGTAACACTGGTCAACGAAATGTGGTAGAGTTTTGTGATGTACTCTATCCATCGAAAATAAGTGACTCAACTTTATACTAACTTTAGTACAAGTTAGTATAAAGTTGAGTCACTTTAGTTTGAAACGGAAGGAGTATCTTGAAAGTTAGTCAACCAGGCATATTCAGGTGTACATCGCCCAATTTGGTTGGTACAATGTTTTGGAACAAAACATCTATGTGAGTGGGGCCCGCGAGGGGCAATAAACGTGTTCAAACAAACATTTTAGAAAAAACCAAATGCTTATATAACTATGTGAAATGACTATGGTAGTCGTTCATATTTTGATGCACACGTTAGCACACCCAAGCTTCATTGGAAGAGGGGCGATCAAGTATATATATTAGGTAGAGATATAGATATGAAAAATGTGCGTCAATTGTGGTGGCTTCTTTTGAAAAAACAAAAATTGATGGTTTTTTTAGGGTTCGCCAGTTGTGGTGGCTTTTGTAGTTTACCCGCGAGCCGTCTCGGAGACCGTGCGGCCCCTGTCTGAGACCAGAGTGAATTTAATTTAGTGGGTGAGTAGCTCGGGGCTACTGCTACCAGTACTGGTACCACTCAACGCAAATCGATCGATCTTTATTTTTTTGGCGACGGCGACGCATCCGAGAAGCGGAGGCAAGATCGGCAGGGGCGAAGGCCATGGCCCATGGACGATGTAGCGGCGGCTTCCTCATCCCAGAAGCGAAGGCGGGGCGAGCCGGAATCGGAAGAGCCTCCGGCGAGAAGGGATGGCGGCAGCGACGAGGATGCGGGCCTCGACCTCATCAGCGACCTCCCCGTCGAGCTCCGCGGTGTCATCCTCTCCCGCCTCCCCAGCACCAAGGGCGCCGCGCGGACAGCCATTCTCTCCTCCCAATGGCGCCACATCTAGCGGTCCACCCCGCTCGACCTCGCCGTCGACAACGACCTCGTCGGGTAAGAGCGCAACCGCATCACCGCCGTCTCCGAGATCCTCGCCGCGCACCGCGGCCCCATCCGCCGCCTCTCCCTCAAAACCATCCGCCTCGGCCGCGACCGCTACGCCAAATTCGACGGCTGGTTCCGGTCCCCCGTCCTCGATGGCTCGAGGACCTCCAGTTCTACGGCAACGGCAATCCGCCGCGCCTGCTGCCGCTGCGCTCGCTACCCCTGCCGCCATCCGCGCTCCGCTTCGCTCCCAGGCTGCGCGCCGCCAGCATCGGCGGGTGCGATTTGCCAGACACGTCGCCTTCCCGTCTTTGAAGCGGCTCAAGCTCTATGATGTCGCATCTCGCGGGCAGCCCTCCGCCGATTGCTACGCCCGGCTGCATTGTGCTTGAGGCCCTTGAGCTTAGCAAGATCCACGGCTTCAAAGGCGTCCAGATCGTCTACGCTGTTAGATGATAGAGATAGAATACTGTTTAAGTTCATCTTGTGATCTATCTCCTCTTCTGTAACTTCCTGTATTCGAACTCTGTAACCTGGAACGCATCCTAGCGATAGTTCCTTTTGTGTACACCACAGATGGCTATCTCGCCTTCATCAATATATACACGCGGCCACCCAAGGGTGGAGATACGCTTCCGAACCAAATCTTACATGGTCATCAGAGCCTCTTCCTCCTAGATCGAATTTCATCTAGCTAGAGCGAAAGCCATAGCCGGAACTACCTCATCCGCCCACGCCAGCACCTCAAGTTCCCTCACCACCGATTCATCCGCCTCCCTCTTCGCCCCGTCATCAAGCACCACCCACGCTATGTCCATCGGACCACCACCGCAAGAGAAGCTAACGAGGAGCAATTTTCTCCTGTGGAAGGCCATCGTGTTGCCTCAGATCAAAGGCGCCCAGATGCAGCACTTCCTTGAACCGACGAGCCAAGCGCCGCCGGCCACTCTCACCGTCACTAAGGACGGGAAGGAGGAACAAGTTGTCAACATGGCACGAGTCCTCTGGTCTGCTCAACAGCAGCAGCTTCAAGGGTACTTGATGGGATCCCTCTCCCGCGAGATCCTTGCCCAAGTCGTCACCCTCCAGACGCCGCACGAGGTATGGGCTGCCATCCATGCCACGTTCGCAGCTCAATCCCAGGCTCAGGCGATCAACACCAGAATTGCTTTGCACAATCTTCAGAAGGGGATCGCAAGTATGGCTGATTACCTCGCCAAAGTGAAGTCCCTCACAGACGAGATCGCATGTTCAGGCGAAAGACCTCTCTCTGATGGCGAGATCACATCACATATTCTTGCTGGACTCGACCTCGAGTACAACCCGGTTGTCTCTGCCCTTGCTGCTCGGGTGGAGCCTGTCACCGTTCCAGAACTCTACAGCCAACTCCTCTCCTTCGACGCTCGGATCAATCTACTCCATGATCTGAACCCTCGGCAGTCTTCTGCTAATTCTGTCTCTCACGGGCGTGGAGCAGGAGGTCGCGGGCGTGGTCACGGACGCCTTGCCGCAACAACAAAGCGGCGCGGCCAGGCGTGGTGCCTCTCAGTACGGGCGCTCAGGTGCGGGAGGCTCCAACCAGAACGGCGGAAGCGGGGGCGGCTACAACCAGTACGGCGGGGGTTCATCTTCCAACAGCCGTGGGGGCGGCCACAACCAGTACGGCGGGGGTTCCTCCTCCAACAGCCGTCGTCCTCGCTGCCAGTTATGTAAGAAGCCGGGTCATGAGGTGATGAAGTGCTGGCACAGGTTTGATGAGAACTACGTCCCAGACGAACGCCATGTAGCTGCAGCAATAAGGGAACAGGAAGAAGATGCAGGCACGATCTGGTATGCTGATTCCGGCGCCACAGATCATGTCACCAATGAACTTGAGAAGCTCGCTCTCCGCGAGAAGTACTTTGGGAGCGATCAAATTCACACCGCAAGCGGTGGAGGTATGGACATTCATCACATAGGTCAAGCTATTATTAATTCCCCTACTTGCAAACGTGATCCTCTTTTAAAAGATGTCCTACATGTTTCACAAGCCGATAAAAATCTTGCATCCATGTCTCGTCTAAGTTCCGATAACAATGTCTTTTTTGAAACTCATCCTAAATACTTTTTTATAAAGGACCGGCAACAGCGAGGAGCTCATCCACCACGGTAGATGTATTGGAGGACTCTACCCCATCACATCAAGAGCTTTTAGTCGTCTTCGTCATCGTCAAGTTTACTCCGTCGTCAAGCCCTCCTTGGCAAGATGGCATCAAAGATTAGGACATCCGTCATCGATCATAGTTAAGCAAGTAGTGAATAAAGGCAATCTTATGTTGTCCCATAGTCAAAGTGAAGAGTCTGTTTGTGATGCTTGTCAATGTGCCAAGAGTCATCACTTCCTTATCCTAAGTCAACTAGTGTGTCTCATGCTCCTTTAGAGCTTATTTTTAGTGATGAATGGGGTCATGCAAGAGATTCTTTTGGAAGAAAGAAATAATATGTTAGTTTTATCGATGACTTTAGTAAATTCACATGGATATATTTGCTCAAGTACAAATCTGAAGTGTTTTCTGTTTTTCAAGAGTTTCAAAAGCTTGTTGAAAGACAATTCGGCAGAAAAATCCTCACGGTCCAAAGTGATCGGGAGGGAGTATGAGAAACTCAACTCTTTCTTTCGAGACATAGGCATAGAACATCATGTATCATGTCCTCATGCTCACCAACAAAATGGTTCGGTGAACGCAAACATCGCCATATTGTTGAAGTAGGTCTCTCCTTCTTGCTCATGCATCAGTGCCACTTAAATATTGGGATGAAGCTTTCATTGCTGCCACCTATCTCATAAATCGTTTGCCTAGTAAAGTGATTGGTAACACCACTCCTTTAGAACGATTATTTCATCAAAAACCAGACTACAATTCTCTCAAAATCTTTGGGTGTGCTTGCTACCCCAATTTTCGTCCTTACAATTGTCACAAACTTGAGTTCCGTTCTATCCAGTGTGTCTTCATTGGTTATAGCAATCTTCATAAAGGATACAAATGTCTTGAAATTTCAACTGGACGCATCTATATTTCTCGTGACATTGTTTTTGATGAAACATTATTTCCCTTTGCAAAGCTTCACTCAAATGCAGGAGCTCTACTTCGCGCTGAAATATCTCTCCTTCGTGATTCTTTATCTAATCCAGATCACGGGGGTGAATTAACTAATGCTGATCATGTGATTAGTTCAAAGGAAAAAAGAAAATTTTGATTCTGTTGACATATGTGCAGAAACAGGGCACCATTTTATGTGTGAAGGTATGGACAAAAGAGACAACACGGGATCCAGAGCTGATTCTCCTAATCCCGACGCATCCTGCAGCACGCGATCCTGGCGACAGGCGCAGCGCGTCAGCCCAGGAGGACAGCCGCAGCGTTTCAGCCCAGAAGGAGACACTGGGCGACAACGCCGGGCCCGGCAGCCCAGCCGATGTGCACCTGCGCGGCTCGCCTCGCACCACGTGTGCGTGGGCCGGGAACCAGGAGACCAGCGTGGGGCCCAGCGCCAGTTCTCCATTCCGCACGCCCGAGCGTGGATCGCTCGTCATCGAGCCATCAGACGCAGCCCTGGCAGGATCCTCTGCGACAGAATCTGATCCAGCGGGATCTTTTGCGGCAGAAACGTGTGTCACACCTGGATCCTCTGTGGCGAGTCCTGCAGCTCTACCGTCTGTACCAGAAGTTCCTCCTCGTATTACAAGGTCAAAAACCGGTGTGTTCAAACCAAAGGAATACAAGGACGGCACAATCAGGTATGACAAGATCAAACATGCGTTTCTAACCACTACCGGTGAACCTGTTCATTTAAATGATGCTCTTGCTCATGAAGAATGGAAAAATGCTATGAATGTTGAATATCATGCACTCATGGAAAATAAAACCTCGCATCTAGTACCACCAGGAAGGGTAAAAATATAATTGATTGCAAATGGGTTTATAAGATCAAGAGAAAGTCAGATGGGAGTATAGACAGGTACAAGGCTAGACTAGTTGCTAAAGGTTTTAAGCAAAGGTTTGGCATTGACTATGAAGATACCTTTAGCCCTGTTGTAAAGTCAGCTACTATCAGACTTGTGCTTTCAATTGCTGTTTCCAGAGGTTGGAGTCTACGACAGCTAGATGTCCAGAACACGTTTCTTCATGGTGTTCTGGAGGAAGAAGTGTTCATGCGGCAACCACCAGGTTATGAAAACAAAAGCACACCAGGTTATGTGTGTAAGTTAGACAAAGCCTTATATGGATTAAAACAAGCACCAAGAGCATGGTACTCCAGGTTGAGTACACAGTTACAAAAGCTTGGGTTCACTCCATCGAAGGCAGATACCTCACTCTTTTTCTACAAAAAAGGCAACATTACTATATTTATTCTTGTTTATGTCGATGATATAATTGTTGCCAGTTCTAGTCCAGATGCTACTACCTGCTTGCTGAAGGATCTAAAGTTGGAATTTGCCCTCAAAGATTTGGGAGATCTTCATTACTTTCTTGGTATAGAAGTCAAGCAGGTAAAAGATGGTATACTTCTTACTCAGGAAAAATATACCACTGACATACTCAGGAGAGTAGGATTGGAACATTGCAAACCTGTGAGTACACCGCTCTCAACTTCAGAAAAACTTACAGCTTGAAAGTGGAGAACTACTTGGATCAGATGATGCAACAAATTACAGAAGTGTTGTAGGTGCATTACAATACTTGACTCTTACTCGTCCTGATATTTCTTATTCTGTGAATAAAGTGTGCCAATACTTGCATGCTCCTAGTACAGCTCATTGGGCTGCAGTTAAGAGAATTCTGAGGTACTTGAAGTTTACAGAAGGACTTGGACTTCAGATTAACAAGTCTTCGTCTATGCTTGTTACTGCTTATTCTGATGCAGATTGGGCAGGGTGTGCTGATGATAGAAGGTCCATAGGTGGCTTTGCCGTGTTTCTGGGATCAAATCTTGTATCATGGAGTGCAAGAAAACAAGCCACTGTCTCAAGATCTAGCACTCAGGCTGAGTACAAGGCTCTAGCGAATGCTACAGCTGAAGTCATGTGGATTCAGACTTTGCTTCATGAACTTGGAATCAAGACTCCACAAGCTGCGAGGTTATGGTGTGATAATATTGGTGCTACATATCTCTCAGCTAATCATGTGTTTCATGCAAGGACAAAACACATTGAAGTTGATTTTCACTTTGTCAGAGAAAGGGTAGCTCGCAAGCTTCTTGACATTCGGTTCATACCAACTGGAGATCACCTCGCTGATGGGTTCACGAAACCTCTTACAGCTAGAAGGTTAGATGAGTTCAAGTACAATCTCAACCTTCGTAAGATTACATAGGTTTAGATTGAGGGGGAGTGTTAGATGATAGAGATAGAATACTGTTTAAGTTCATCTTGTGATCTATCTCCTCTTCTGTAACTTCCTGTATTCGAACTCTGTAACCTGGAACGCATCCTAGCAATAGTTCCTTTCGTGTACGCCACGGCTGGCTATCTCGCCTTCATCAATATATACACGCGGCCACCCAAGGGTGGAGATACGCTTCCCAACCAAATCTTACATCGCCCACTCTCCGGAGTATCAGTGTCTCTGTAATTCTGCCTTTTCAGGAGCTCTACTTGGAAGCACAACCAGCGTTTCAGGAGCTTGTCATCGAGGATGCACCTTGCCTTGAGAGATTGATGCAAGTTGGTCCACTAGGTCCAAGCCAAATCAAGATCAACGCAGCACCGAAACTGACAGTGTTGGGCTACCTGTTTGGCGACATAAACAAATGTTTGGTGACGAAACTTTTTGCTAGTAAGGTATAATAAGTCCTCTTCTACTTGATTCCCATTTATTAAGTTTGGTGTCTTGATGTGGTGTCATGCGTATCGGTCCAGGATATGATCCCCATCCCGTTCACCGAGTCGGTGCATACAGTGAAGATTTTGGTTCTGGAATCCGTCGGCCCCTATCTGGATGCAATTGTCCGATTTCTTAGATGCTTTCCCTGTCTGGAGAAGCTGTACATCCAGGTGAAAACTTTTCTTGTTAGAATGTTAGCAACTCCAGCAAAATGAATTGTAAATATGAAGTTATTCAAAGCTGTTTTAATTTTGCTCAATCATACATCTCTCTCGATGTCTAGTTTGGACATATGGAGATACTACTCCCTCTGTCCCATAATATAAGAACGTTTTTCAAACTAAAACAGTTTGAAAAACGTTCTTATATTATGGGACGGAGGGAGTATTATTTAGTACTATCAGTAAAGGTTACTATTTTTGCTAAATTTCCCAAGATTTTTACGATAACAATCTACTGGTGAAATCTGCATCTAGGACTTTGAAGTCAAAAGGCATGTGTTTTTTTTAAGTTAAAGAGAGGTGCTTGGAAGGACTACATTATTTAAAACTGAATCCACATCCTGCAACTAATCGTGATGTGATTAGATATGCCAGCTATATATGAAGAAATTATTCTGGTGCAAGTGTCCGCTATACTTACTTCGTTCTCTTTTGCAGTCCTGCCATATGAATGTTCGGCAAAATGGCAAACTCATCGATCCTATCGACTGTCTTGATCTGCATCTTAGAGAAATAGTACTGAACGGCTATCAAGGCAAGAGACGTGAGGTTAACTTTGCCAGGTTCTTTGTTTTGCATGCAAGGGTTCTCAAGGTAATGAAATTTGGTGTGTCTGGTAACTGTGACGAGAAATGGATGGCTAATCAGCGAGAGCAGCTACACCTGGATAACAGAGCTTCTACAGACGCGCAGTTTTATTTCGAAAGAGATCGTGTTGAGTCCAGTTTTTACGATAACAAGCACATACATGATATGTGTATGCCTGATCCCTTCGATAGCTCAATTCTGTAAATGCTGTTAACCAGCTTGATGCCCTTTCAAGAGATACGCTGTCTATCTTTGTCGCCTATTCTATTCGAAACATTCTAATTCTAGAGTCTTTGGAAGTGCATGTAAAATCTACCTCTTGGTTTATCAAACTGTTAGGCAAAACCTGGGAAGATCATCTTATCATCATGTACTGGAAATTTCAGCATTCCCCCCCATGTTCTAGTTTGCCGTGGTGGTGTCCAAAATCTGGGGTTATTATTAGCTTTGATAATGAATTGGTGCTTGGCTGCTTGATAGTATGCAGAAAGATCATGTGCCAATTTTTTGTGGTTCACCACCCGAATTTTTTGTTTGTTTAATTTTTGATATACCTACCCTGATGCGCACATACACGTTTATGCTATGCAGTCTTTGTTCCTGAAAAGGAATTCTAAGTAGAAAACGACAGATTGGTGGGCATCTTACTTTGGTCTCTGAAAGGGCAGGTAAAGGAGTTCCTTTCTACAATTGTTTGCTAGACTGCTATGCAAAACCTGGGAATGTTAGCTTACCGTGCATTTACTGGAAACATTTCAGCGTGTCTTGCCCGCATGTTTTAGTTGGACAAATTGTTGGGGGGAAAGTCTAGGGAAACCTGGGAATTTTAGCTTAAGTTTTAGTTGGTTATTGGCTATTTGGCTTAGACAAGGGACAGTGCTTTACCGTAATCGGAGATCCGCCACCAGTGCAGTTTCTTTCCAAAATGGCAGTGGAGTAAAAACGAACTAGAATACATACGGAAAGAATGGCGTGAATCCTATACCCGCACACTGACTCAATACTAGTGTCAAAAACACTCTTATATTATGGGATGGAGGGAGTAACTTTTTGTTACAGTACATTGTTTTGTTACCATAACGAAGTAATGTATGTTTTTTGTTATCTCTATCTTGGTAACTGGTAATTGTTATATTGGAGTTCAGAAGCCTGCAGAACCAGGGGAGTAGCAGGTTCTTGTGCACTGGACTCGCCTCTTACTTTGGCCTTTCAAAGTGTATGCAAAGGAAGGAGTTTGTATTGTTTGTAAAACTGTCTTGCAAAACCTGGGGATATCAGCGTAGCATGTAATGTCCTACTCCCTCCGTTCCTAAGTTTTTTAGAGATTTCACTATGGACCACATACGGATGTATATAGATGCATTTTAGAGTGTAGTTCATTCATTTTACTCCGTATGTGGTCCATAATGAAATGTCTCCAAAGACTTACATGAGGTGCTAAGCACGTTAAAAACTTTAGCAACTAAAGCCCCCAATGCAAAGGTGCTTAACTTGTTGGTGCTAAGCATCCTTCATTTAATGATTTTGTAACTAAAGTTCTTCATGCATTGGTGGGATCCTTTCATTTTAAGTGTTTTGCCTAGGTTCTCGTGCTTGGCATTGTTTTTTTCTGGGGTCATCACACTCATCTCTATCCTCTTAATTACCTTGCCATATCAGACATTTTGCCTACATGACAGCCTTAGCACCTGTATAAGGTGGAGCATTGAGAGGGGACTTATATTTAGGAAAGGAGTATAATACTCCCTTCGTCCGAAAATACTTGTCATTAAAATGGATAAAAAGGGATGTATCTAGACGTATTTTAGTTCTAGATACATCTTTTTTTATCCATTTTGATGACAAATATTTTCGGATGGAGGGAGTACATTTCAGTGTTTCCTGGCCAAAGTTTTGCGGAAAATCCAAGATTTTATAATGAATCAGTGCCTGGTCATTCCACACAAATCGATCCACTAGTGCAGTCTAAAAGAAAGAAAAAACAGGACATGCTGAAATTGGACTAGTATGTGTACTGAAAGAATGGCATGCCTACTACTACTGACACCGAATAATGAACCCTCTGCAGATGAAATCTAGGCTTGAGGAATAAATCTCAGACAGGAGGAGGAGGATGGACATGAAGACGGTGGAGCAGGTGGCCGGTGAGCGCCACGGTGGCGACGGCGACGAGGTGGGTACGTCAACAGGGAGATCACCGAGCACTCCTGTCCGATTCGTAGAGCCTTCAGTTCCCTGAGCAGGCGTGCCACGGGACAAGTCCAGCCAGCGGCCGCGGAGGTCCGTGAGTGTGTTTTAGGGTAGATAGATTGATGATGTGGAGTTCAGCGAGCACACATTGGGAGACGTCGTACCGGGAGGAGTTGGTTGCCTTGGCGGCTTGGCACGGGCCTAGCGTGCAACACCACCACAGGCAGGAGCCCTTACTAGGTTAATATTCAGGCAGTGCTATGCATCCGCTGGCTGATCTTCTGAAAACATCGGTTGGGTCGCTAGCAGTTGGATCCACTTCAGGATATCCGTCTGATCTAGCTGATGAGGATTACAACAAGGGCCATGTTGGCTTGATCGGATCCAAATGACAATGTTTGCAGCATGGGTTAGTTTTTGTTCGGAGATTTGCAACATGGATTATGTTGCGCTTGGGATTTGCATGTCACCGTCGTAGTGCAACACCACTGTATGTTGCGGTCACAACAACAACGATTGATGTTGTAGCCCAGAGAGCTCGCGACACCGCCAGTCCGTCCTCGCTGGGGACACCGGCGACATTGCAAGTGAGCCGTTCCTCGCTCATAGCGGCGATTCGCAACAGTGAGATGTGGTAGACGCAGTGCTTCGTAGTATGCAACACCTTGTGTGTTGCAATGTAGCACCACCGACGGCAGGAACGTGCAACACCAATGATGCTTCCTAACAAGCAATCGTGGTGCCTGTCGGGCCTTGCAAGATGTCTAAAAAAAAGTAGTGCCCCCGATACCTTCGTGGCAGGCATGGCGAGCTCATCCCTCCAACGGAATTCCCACACCTGCACGGGAACACATGCAAGAGATGAGCCAGGCGGCTGGTGGCAGGTTCGCACGCAAGGGCATCGCTCTTGCCTTGGATCAGAAGGAAAACAACATGTGGCGTTGGATCCAGGGTGACGCCCATGGCGGAGCAGGGCTGTTGAGGTGATGGCGCGTGTGGTGGCCCCGTGGTTGCATCATGCGAGGGCTAGGGTGGTGGCTTTGTGTAGGGGACGAAGGCGGTGGCCGAGGCCGATATAAAATCGATGTTAGGGGGTGTACTGCTAAACAATGCGATGGAGTAGGAGGTCTCGCGTGTAAGAGCATCTCCAGCCGCACCCCCTAAAAAGCCCCCGAGGGCGACTGTTTTCGCGCCGGCGCCGAAAAATCCCCCCAGTCGCGCCTCAAAGACGCCGAAATCCGGCGGTTCGGCCCGTTTTTGGGCCCGGCGATCCCAGGCTGAACACAGCGCACTGGGGCGCTCACGGGCTCCGGCGAAAGGGAAAACCACGTCTAGGCCACACTGTCAGGCGAAAAGTCAAGAAAAACGGCCAGATTCGTCACCCATCCCAGCGCGACCTCCCGCCACCTTGCCGATCCCGGCGCGCCCACCACCCACCACCGCTAGATATGTCATTCCCCGCCGGAAAAGAGGGGTTTCGCCGCGGCAACCTCCCCACCACCTTCCTAGGCGAGTTTTCCAGCGCTCCAGTCGCGCAGGGCAGGATACCGGCGACCGAGCGCCAAGTACGCCCTCCAGGTGTTCGGCGATTTGTCTGCTCGGTGATGGACTCTGACGACGAGGAGGCGCTCGCGACGCTGCTGGAGGAGGAAGCCGATGCTGACATCCAGGACGAAGAGCATCTCATTGCAAAGCCGCGGCGAGGTGGCTCGACGTCGGGGCGGCTGAAAGCAAAGAACCGGCATCGTCTGGAAGGCTATTGCATGCTCTACTCCGACTACTTCGCCGACGCTCCACTGCACAGCGACAAAGTATTTAGGCGACGTTATCGGATCAGCCGAAAGATTTTTCTCGGGATTGTGAATTTCATCCGGGAGTTCGACAGCTACTTCAAGTGCAAGAATGATTGCACCAGCAAACTTGGATTCACCTCAATCCAAGTGTGCACGACAACTATGAGGATGCTTGCATACGGAGCTCCCGATGATTCACTCGACAACTATGGGCGCATGGCTGAGTCCACGACCATTGAGTGTTTCTACAAGTTCTGCAGGGCAGTGGTGGCAGTGTTTGGACCGCAATACTTGCGATCACCCAATTCTGAAGACACTGCTCGAATCCTAGCACAGAATGCAGCAAGAGGATTTCCTGGGATGCTTGGAAGCATCGGCTGCATGCATTGGGAATGAAAAAACTGTCCATTTGCTTGGCAGGGGATGTACATGAAGGAAATATGCCCTAGAGGCAATAATAAAGTTATTATTTATTTCCTTATTTCATGATAAATGTTTATTATTCATGCTAGAATTGTATTAACCGGAAACATGATACATGTGTGAATACATAGACAAATAGAGTGTCACTAGTATGCCTCTACTTGACTAGCTCGTTAATCAAAGATGGTTATGTTTCCTAGCCATAAACAAAGAGTTGTCATTTGATTAACGGGATCACATCATTAGGAGAATGATGTGATTGACTTGACCCATTCCGTTAGCTTAGCACTTGATCGTGTAGTATGTTGCTATTGCTTTCTTCATGACTTATACATGTTCCTATGACTATGAGATTATGCAACTCCCGTTTACCGAAGGAACACTTTGTGTGCTACCAAACGTCACAACATAACTGGGTGATTATAAAGGTGCTCTACAGGTATCTCCGAAGGTACTTGTTGGGTTGGCGTATTTCGAGATTAGGATTTGTCACTCCGATTGTCGGAGAGGTATCTCTGGGCCCACTCGGTAATGCACATCACTTAAAGCCTTGCAAGCATTGCAACTAATGAGTTAGTTGCGGGATGATGTATTACGGAACGAGTAAAGAGACTTGCCGGTAATGAGATTGAACTAGGTATTGAGATACCGACGGTCGAATCTCGGGCAAGTAACATACCGATGACAAAGGGAACAACATATGTTGTAATGCGGTTTGACCGATAAAGATCTTCGTATAATATGTGGGAGCCAATATGAGCATCCAGGTTCCGCTATTGGTTATTGACCGGAGATGTGTCTCGGTCATGTCTACATAGTTCTCGAACCCGTAGGGTCCGCACGCTTAAAGTTCGATGATGGTTATATTATGAGTTTATGTGTTTTGATGTACTGAAGGTAGTTCGGAGTCCCGGATGAGATCGGGAACATGACGAGGAGTCTCGAAAATGGTCGAGACGTAAAGATCGATATATTGGACGACTATATTCGGACATCGGAAAGGTTCCGAGTGATTCGGGTATCTTCGGGGGAACCGGGGAGTTACGGGAATACGGGGAAGAAGCAATGGGCCTCATGGGCCAAGTGGTGGAAGAGAGGAGGCAGGGCGCGCGCCCCCCCTAGCCCAAACCGAATTGGACTAGGGGGGCGGCCCCCTTTTCCTCCCTCTCCTTCCTTCTCCTTCTCCTTCCCTTCCTTCCCCTCTCCTACTTGGACTAGGAAAGAGGGGGAATCCTACTTGGAGTAGGATTGCCCCTCTTGGTCGCGCCTCCTCCCCTTGGCTGGCCCTCTCCTCCTCGCCCCTTTATATACGGAGGAGGGAGGCACCCCATAGACACAACAATTGATCCTTGAGATCTCTTAGCCGTGTGTGGTGCCCCCCTCCACCATAGTCCTCTTTGATAATATCGTAGTGGTGCTTAGGCGAAGCCCTGCATCGGTAGAACATCATCATCGTCACCACGCCGTCGTGCTGACGGAACTCTCCCTCGACACTCGGCTGGATCAGAGTTCGAGGGACGTCATCGAGCTGAACGTGTGCACGAACTCGGAGGTGCCGTGCTTTCGGTGCTTGATCAGTCAGGCCGTGAAGACGTACGACTACATCAACCGCATTGTGCTAACGCTTCCACTTTCGGTCTACGAGGGTACGTGGACAACACTCTCCCCTCTGGTTGTTATGCATCACCATGATCTTGCGTGTGCGTAGATTTTTTTTGAAATTACTACGTTCCCCAACAGTGGTATCAGAGCCTGGTTTTATGCATAGATGTTATATGCACGAGTAGAACACAAGTGAGTTGTGGACGATACAAGTCATACTGCTTACCAAAGATGTCATATTTTGGTTTCGCGGTATTGTTGGATGAAGCGGCCCGGACCGACATTACGCCAGACGCTTACGCGAGACTGGTTTTACCGCCGTGCTTTGCACACAGGTGACTAGCGGGTGTCAGTTTCTCCAACTTTAGTTGAACCGAGTGTGGCTACGCCCGGTCCTTGAGAAGGTTAAAACAACACTAACTTGACGAACTATCATTGTGGTTTTGATGCGTAGGTAAGAACGGTTCTTACTCAGCCCGTAGCAGCCACGTAAAACTTGCAACAACAAAGTAGAGGACGTCTAACTTGTTTTTGCAGGGCATGTTGTGGTGTGATATGGTCAAGACGTGATGCTATATTTTATTGTATGAGATGATCATGTTTTGTAACCGAGTTATCGGCAACTGACAGGAGCCATATGGTTGTCGCTTTATTGTGTGCAATGCAATCGCCCTGTAATTGCTTTACTTTATCACTAACCGGTAGTGATAGTCGTAAAAGCAATAGTTGGCGAGACGACAACGATGCTACGATGAAGATCAAGGTGTCGCACCGGTGACGATGGTGATCATGACGGTGCTTCGGAGATGGAGATCACATGCACAAGATGATGATGGCCATATCATATCACTTATATTGATTGCATGTGATGTTTATCTTTTATGCATCTTATCTTGCTTTGATTGACGGTAGCATTATAAGGTGATCTCTCACTAAATTTCAAGATAAAAGTGTTCTCCGAGTATGCACCGTTGCCAAACTTCGTCGTGCCCGGACACCACGTGATGATCGGGTGTGATAAGCTCTCGTCCATCTACAATGGGTGCAAGCCAGTTTTGCACACGCAGAATACTCAGGTTAAACTTGACGAGCCTAGCATATGCAGATATGGCCTCGAACACCGAGACCGAAGGTCGAGCGTGAATCATATAGTAGATATGATCAACATAGTGATGTTCATCATTGAAAACTACTCCATCTCACGTGATGATCGGACATGGTTTAGTTGATTTGGATCACGTGATCACTTAGATGATTAGAGGGATGTCTATCTAAGTGGGAGTTCTTAAGTAATATGATTAATTGAACTTTAATTTATCATGAACTTAGTCCTGGTAGTATTTTGCAAATTATGTTGTAGATCAATAGCTCACGTTGTTGTTTTCATATGTTTATTTTGATATGTTCCTAGAGAAAACTGTGTTGAAAGATGTTAGTAGCAATGATGCGGATTGGATCCGTGATCTGAGGATTGTCCTCATTGCTGCACGGAAGAATTATGTCCTTGGTGCACCGCTAGGTGACGGACCTATTACAGGAGCAGATACAGATGTTATGAACGTTTGGCTAGCTCAATATGATGACTACTTGATAGTTTAGTGCACCATGCTTAACGGCTTAGAATCGGGACTTCAAAGACGTTTTGAACATCATGGGCCATATGAGATGTTCCAGGAGTTGAAGTTAATATTTCAAGCAAATACCCGAGTTGAGAGATATGAAGTCTCCAACAAGTTCTATAGCTAAAAGATGGAGGAGAATTGCTCAACTAGTGAGCATGTGCTCAGATTGTTTGGGTACTACAATCGCTTGAATCAAGTGGGAGTTAATCTTCCAGATAAGATAGTGATTGTCTGAGTTCTCTAGTCACCATCACCAAGTTAGTAGAACTTCGTGATGAACTATAGTATGCAAAGGATGACGAAAACGATTCCCGAGCTCTTCGCGATGTTGAAATCAATGAAGGTAGAAATCAAGAAAGAGCATCAAGTGTTGATGATTGACAAGACCACTAGTTTCAAGAAAAGGGCAAAGGGAAAGAAAGGAAAACTTCAAGTAGAATGGCAAGCAAGTTGTCACTCCCGTGAAGAAGCCCAAAGCTGAACCAAAGCCTGAAACTGAGTGCTTCTACTGCAAAGGAAATGGTCACTGGAAGTGGAAATGCCCTGAATATTTGGTGTATAAGAAGGATGGCAAAGTGAACAAGGGTATATTTAATATACAGGTTATTGATGTGTGCCTTACTAGTGTTTATAGTAGCCCCTGAGTATTTGATACTTGTTCGGTTGCTAAGATTAGTACCTCGAAACAGGAGTTACAGAATAAACAAAGACTAGTTGAAGGTGAAGTGACGATGTGTGTTGGAAGTGGTTCCAAGATTGATATGATCATCATCGCACACTCCCTATACTTTCGGGATTAGTGTTGAACCTAAATAAGTGTTATTTGGTGTTTGCGTTGAGCATGAATATGATTTGATCATGTTTATTGCAATACGGTTATTCATTTAAGTTAGAGAATAATTGTTGTTATGTTACATGAATAAAACCTTCAATGGTCATACACCCAATGAAAATGGTTTGTTGGATCTCGATCGTAGTGATACACATATTCATAATATTGAAGCCAAAAGATGCAAAGTTAATAATGATAGTGCAACTTATTTCTGGCACTGCCGTTTAGGTCATATTGGTGTAAAGCGAATGAAGAAACTTCATGCTGATGGGATTTTGGAATCACTTGATTATGAATCACTTGATGCTTGCGAACCATGCCTCTTGGGCAAGATGACTAAAAACTCTGTTATCCGGAACAACGGAGCGAGCAACTGACTTATTGGAAATAATACATACTGATGTATGCGGTCCGATGAGTGTTGAGGCTCGCGGCAAGTATCGTTATTTTCTGACCTTCACAGATAATTTGAGCAGATATGGGTATATCTACTTGATGAAACATAAGTCTGAAATAGTTGAAAGGTTCAAAGAATTTCAGAGTGAAGTGGAAAATCATCGTAACAAGAAAATAAAGTTTCTGCGATCTGATCATGGAGATGAATAGAGTTACGAGTTTGGCCTTCAATTAAAATAATGTGGAATAGTTTCACAAACTCATGCCACCTGGAACACCACAGCGTAACGGTGTGTTCGAACGTCATAGCCGCACTTTATTTGATATGGTGCGATCAATGATGTCTCTTACCAATTTACCAATATCATCTTGGGGTTATGCATTAGAGATAGCTGCATTCACGTTAAATAGGGAACCATCTAAATCCATTGAGACGACACCGTATGAACAATGCTTTAGCAGTAAACCTAAGATGTCGTTTCTTAAAGTTTGGAGTTGCGATGCTTATGTGAAAAGTTTCAACCTGATAAGCTCGCACCCAAATCGGAGAAATGTGTCTTCATAGGATACCCAAAGGAAACTGTTGGGTACACCTTCTATCACAGATCCGAAGGCAAGACTTTTGTTGCCAAGAACGGATCCTTTCTAGAGAAGAAGTTTCTCTCGAAAGAAGTGAGAGGGAGAAAAGTAGAACTTGGTGAGGTAATAGTACCTTCTCCCGAATTGGAAAATAGTTCATCACTGAAAACAGTTCCAGTGATTCCTACACCAATTAGTGAGGAAGCTAATGATGATGGTCATGAAACTTCAGATCAAGTTACTACAGAACCTCGTAGGTCTCCAGAGTACGGTCCGCACCAGAGTGGTATTGTAATCATGTTCTGAAAGTCATGTTACTAGACCATGATAATCCTATGAACTATGAGGAAGCGATGATGAGCCCGGATTCCGTGAAATGGCTGGACGCCATGAAATCTGAGATAGGATCCATGTATGAGAACAAAGTGTGGACTTTGGTGGACTTGCCCGATGATCGGCAAGCCATAGAAAATAAATGGATCTTCAAGAGGAAGACGGACATTGATAGTAGTGTTACTATCTACAAAGCTCGACTTATCGCAAAGGTTTTTGACAAAGTTCAAGGTGTTGACTACAATGAGATTTTCTCAATTGTAGCGATGCTTAAGTCTGTCCGAATCATGTTAGCAATTGCCACATTTTATGAAATCTGGCAAATGGATGTCAAAACTGCATTCCTTAATGGTTTTCTTAAAGAAGAGTTGTATATGATGCAACCAGAAGGTTTTGTCAATCCTAAAGGTGCTAACAAAATGAGCAAGCTCCAGTGATCCATCTATGGACTGGTGCAAGCATCTCGGAGTTGGAATATACGCTTTGATAAGTTGATTAAAGCATATAGTTTTATACAGACTTGCAGTGAAGCCTGTATTTACAATAAAGTGAGTGGGAGCACTGCAGCCTTTCTGATAAGTATATGTGAGTGACATATTGTTGATCAGAAATGATGTAGATTTTTCTGGTAAGCATAAAGAAGTGTTTGAAAGGAGTTATTTAAAAGAAAGACCTCAGTAAAGCTACTTACATATTGAGCATCAAGATCTATTGTGATAGATCAAGACGGCTTGATAAGATTTTCAATGAGTACATACCTTGACAAGATTTTGAAGTAGTTCAAAATGGAACAGTCAAAGAAAGAGTTCTTGCCTGTGTTGCAAAGGTATGAAATTGAGTAAGACTCAAATCCCGACCACGACAGAAAATAGAAAGAGAATGAAAATGTTTCCCTATGCCTCAATCATAGGTTCTATAAAACTATGCCATGCTATGGACCAGACCTATTGTATACTATGCCCTGGTTTGGCAAGGGAGTACAATGGTGATCTAAGAGTAGATCACTGGACATTGGTCAAAATTATCCCTAGTGGAATAAGGATATGTTTCTCGATTATGGAGGTGACAAGAGGTTCGTCGTAAAGGGTTACGCCCGATGTAAGATTTGACACTGATCCAAATGACTCTAAGTGTCAATCTGGATACATATTGAAAGTGGGAGCAATTAGCTGGAGTAGCTCCGTGCAGAGCATTGTAGACATAGAATATTTGCAAAATACATACGGCTCTGAATGTGATGTAATTCGTTGACTAAACTTCTCTCACGAGCAAAACATGATCACACCTTAGTACTCTTTGGGTGTTAATCATATATCGATGTGAACTAGATTATTGACTCTAGTAAACCCTTTGGGCGTTGGTCACATGACGATGTGAACTATGGGTGTTAATCACATGCAGATGTGAATATTAGTGTTATATCACATGGTGATGTGAACTAGATTATTGACTCTAGTGCAAGTGGGAGATTGAAGGAAATATCCCCTAGGGGCAATAATAAAGTTATTATTTATTTCCTTATTTCATGATAAATGTTTATTATTCATGCTAGAATTGTATTATCCGAAAACATGATACATGTGTGAATACATAGACAAACAGAGTGTCACTAGTATGCCTCTACTTGACTAGCTCGTTAATCAAAGATGGTTATGTTTCCTAGCCATAGACAAAGAGTTGTCATTTGATTAACGGGATCACATCATTAGGAGAATGATGTGATTGACTTGACCCATTCCGTTAGCTTAGCACTTGATCGTTTAGTATGTTGCTATTGCTTTCTTCATGACTTATACATGTTCCTATGACTATGAGATTATGCAACTCCCGTTTACCGGAGGAACACTTTGTGTGCTACCAAACGTCACAACGTAACTGGGTGATTATAAAGGTGCTCTACGGGTGTCTCTGAAGGTACTTGTTGGGTTGGCGTATTTCGAGATTAGGATTTATCACTCCGATTGTCAAAGAGGTATCTCTGGGCCCACTCGGTAATGCACATCACTTAAAGCCTTGCAAGCATTGCAACTAATGAGTTAGTTGAGGGATGATGTATTACGGAACGAGTAAAGAGACTTGCCGGTAACGAGATTGAACTAGGTATTGAGATACCGATGATCGAATCTCGGGCAAGTAACATACCGATGACAAAGGGAACAATGTATGTTGGTATGCGGTTTGACCGATAAAGATCTTCGTAGAATATGTGTGAGCCAATATGAGCATCCAGGTTCCGCTATTGGTTATTGACCGGAGATGTGTCTCGGTCATGTCTACATAGTTCTCGAACCCGTAGGGTCCGCACGCTTAATGTTCGATGACGGTTATATTATGAGTTTATGTGTTTTGATGTACCGAAGGTAGTTCGGAGTCCCGGATAAGATCGGTAACATGACGAGGAGTCTCGAAATGGTCGAGACGTAAAGATCGATATATTGGATGACTATATTCGGACATCGGAAAAGTTCCGAGTGATTCGGGTATTTTCAGGGGAATCGGGGAGTTACGGGAATACGAGGAAGAAGCAATGGGCCTCATGGGCCAAGTGGTGGAAGAGAGGGCAGGCGCGCCCCCTAGCCCAAACCGACTGGACTAGGGGGCCGCCCCCCCTTTCCTCCTTTTCCTCCCTCTCCTTCCTTCTCCTTCTCCTTCCCTTCCTTCCCCTCTCCTACTTGGACTAGGAAAGAGGGGGGGAATCCTACTTGGAGTAGGATTGCCCCTCTTGGGCGCGCCTCCTCCCCTTGGCCGGCCCTCTCCTCCTCCCCCTTTATATACGGAGGGGGGGCACCCCATAGACACAACAACTGATCCTTGAAATCTCTTAGCCGTGTGTGGTGCCCCCCTCCATCATAGTCCTCCTCGATAATATTGTAGCGGTGCTTAGGCGAAGCCCTGCATGCGTCGGTAGAACATCATCATCGTCACCACGCAGTCATGCTGACGGAACTCTCCCTCGACGCTCGGCTGGATCGGAGTTCGAGGGACGTCATCGAGCTGAACGTGTGCAAGAACTCGGAGGTGTCGTGCTTTCGGTGCTTGATCGGTCGGGCCGTGAAGACGTACACTACATCAACCGCGTTGTGCTAACGCTTCCACTTTCGGTCTACGAGGGTACATGGACAACACTCTCCCCTCTCGTTGCTATGCATCACCATGATCTTGCGTGTGCATAGGATTTTTTTTGAAATTACTACGTTCCGCAACAGTAAGGAGCCAAGGGAAAGGGGATCAATTTAGTTGAAAAACGATGCGATGAGAACGCTTACAGATAAGAGACGCGGGGGGGAGGTGTGTAGGGTTTAGATAAGAGACAGGGGGTGTAGGGTCCATAGGGACACGTGGCACACACGAAAGGAGGCCTACGAATGCGCATTTGCTTTGCCGGTCTAAACGGATGAAAAGCGGACAAAAACCGTGTCCGTTCGCGTCGGCCGGTTAGAGCATCTCCAACCATTCGGCCCCCCAGGGCAGCGAAAAAAAGCCGCCTGGGGACGAACCGGCGCCAAGTCCGCACGTTAGGCGACTCTGTTCCCAGTCGCCGCCAATATCACGTGAGCTCGGCGAAATTACGTACAAACATGTGCAAACTCGGCGATCTGATATGGAACTCGGCGAAATTTTATTGAAATTTGTACAAAAAAAGGTAAAAACATGCAAACTACGACAAATTACACCACCACTGCCGCATTCACCGCCCGCCATCTACATGCCGAGAAGCCTGTAGAAACGGGTGTAGTTGCCGCCGTCGTTGTCGTCGTCGTCGTGCGCCCCGCCGGAGCCGCCGCGGTCCCTGCTGCGCCCCTGCCCAAGGTCGCCGACGCACGGTGGGGCAATGGACGGCCAGACCTCGTCCTCCTCGTCGCTCTCAAGGACGATGATGCTGCCCTCCTCGCGCCCGCGGCGCCGGGCATGGAGCTCTACGTATGCCTGGCGCTGGCGGCGCACCTGCTCGCGGACGTAGTCCTCCTTCGCCCATTTCAGGGCGGCCTCATCATCGGGGGCCACCATGTCGACGTGCTCCGGCTTCACGGGGAGTAGACCCGGCTCGGGCTTCGGCCGGACTAGGAAAAGGGAGTGTGGGGAAGGGCGGGCACTCTCGTTGATAACGAGGGCGCCGCTGCGGGTGCGGCGCCACTGCGGTGTCTCCTCCGGCTCTGGCTTGACAGGACGGAGAGCCGGCGAGCCGGAGCCCGACGACGAGGACGTCGGCTCCATTCGCCGCGGCGTCCAGGAACTACCACGGCGGCGAGAGAAGGACGGCCGCGCCAGGTACTCGAGGCGCGGCACGTTGCCGGTCTCGATGTGGTCGAGGACGGCCTCGAGGGTGCGGCCTGGGACGCCCTACCACTCGCACCGTCCTTCGGCGTTGAGGCGGCCGCGGGGGATGACGCTGGTGGCGGAGGCGGTTTGCTCTTGGAGGCGGCGCTCGAAATACATTGTACACAACATTTCACTGTCGGCGGCGTACCTCGGCTTGTTCCGCTCCTCCGCTGTGGACGAGCGGATGTGGGCGATCTCGGCCCGCCGAGCCGCCCCTTCGGGCACAGGTGGCACTGGGACGCCGCTGGCACTCAGCCTCCATGCCACTGGCACACGCATGTCCGGGGCGCCGGATACTCGGCCTCGTAGAGGAGGCGCCCCTCTGGCTCTTGGAGATGGCGGCGGTCGAATCCGTTCGCCGCCGCGCCGTCGCCTGAAAACCTCTCGGCCTTCTTGCTCGTCGGCGGGAAGGGGGGAGAGGGATGTTTTGCGAGGCGGATGCAGGAGGGGTTGTGGCGTTCACCAGCGGGGAGGGGCGCCTTTTATAGCCGCAACGGGGCAGCGAGAGGCTGCATGCCGGGCGACGCGTGGCGGGAGCAGGCGGGACGCGCGCCGGCGGCGCCTTCACTGCGCCGCCCATGAGGCATAAATGGAGGCTGACCGGGGCGGCAGCCTTGGCCAGCCTTGGCATTGATTTCCGCGGGAACCGAGGCAATGAGGGCGACAAGCGGCATCTCGCTGACTCGGCGGGCCCATCCTCGTTCAGCGCTAAAATCGCATCCCCGGCGTCCCAGGTGCTCCCCAGCGCGGGTTCAGCTGGGTCCGGCAGCGCTAATTTCGTCCAAAAGCAGCGAAAAACGGGCTCTCGAGGACGTGGTAGGCCGTTTTTGGTGTCTTGGCCAAGAAATCGCCTGGGTGCTGTGTTGGGGGCTCGGCTGAAGATGCTCTTAGAGTTGCCCTTGTCATCCCATCACATGAGACCTAGCTTTTTTATTTTTATTTCTTATAAAAAAGAGACCTTTTGTGATACGTATACCTGTGTAAATCGTACACATTCCAAACTCATTAAATAGATCGTCGCTCGTGGGTTCCAACCTAATTCTCGGATTTTTTGGGCGGCGGCGTCCATGGACGATGCGGCGGCTTCCCTATCCAAGAAGCGGAGGCGGGACGATCCGCAATCTCCGGCGAGCAGGGGCGTCGGTGGCGTCGATGGTGCGAGCCTCGACCTCATCACCGCCTCCCCGACGAGATCCTCGGCACCATCATCTCTCTCTTGCCTACCGAGGGGCCATGCGCGGACAACCGCTCTCTCTTCCCGGTGGCGCTACCTCTGGCGCTCCGCCCCACTTAACCTCGCGGTCGACTACCTGGGGCACCAACCTGTTTACCGCCAGGTGAGCGAGCGCATTGTTGGAAGTCTACTACACGCACACCAGCAGAGGGCCAACGGCCTTGACCTGTTCTCTCCGTCAGTTCAGCAGGCTCGTGCACTGTGAGCACGCCCACCTCGCATGCATCGGCATGCTCGGCCACGGCCTTGTACACGTTCTCTCCCTCATCCCCTTGTACCTCTGCATGTATAAATACCCCTGTGATATGTGAATACAAGTGTGCGATGAGTTCAGTCATTCAACTTGGTACCGAAAGTTCCGATCCCAACCCCACGCTTCCGCCATGAATCGCCTGCTCCGCCGCTCCCGCTCCGCTGACCTCGACGCGGCGGCCAACCTCCCTCCTTTAGTTCCTCTTGCTGCCGTCCCACCCGCCCATGCAGCTCCCGGCGCGGGCCTCCATCCTCAGGCTCCGGCGCCCGCCCCGGTGCGCCTCGGCAATGTCGCACCCGCCGCACCTGCGGCCGTTCGGGCGGCCCCTCCTGCGGCTCCCCTTCACCACGGCGCCGGCCGTGCGCTCATCCCCTGCCCCGACAACGCGGGTGCGCGGCGCCCGGCGCCCGGCCAGCGGTCTCCCTCCCACCATCACGCACTTCCTGCGGTTCAAGCTCGACCTCGCCGCGGGTAACTACTCCAAATGGCGCCACCTCTTCTATTGTATTCTCTGCAAGTATAATGCACAGCAGCATGTAGATGAAGACCGGGACCCCGCCCACGAGGATGCAGTGTGGCGAAACGACGATATAACCATCGTCTTGTGGATGTCCTCCACGATTTCTGATGAGTTGTACGACGTCGTGGTGTCCCCTCCGAACATTCCCACGGCGCGCAAATCGGCACACCCTCGGCTGTTCTTCCTCGACAACCAGGCCGGTCGAGCGATCCATCTCTCGGCTGAGTTCCGCAGCACGGTGCAGGGGACCTGGCTGGCCGAGCACGCCCGCCGTCTACAGACGCTGGCGGCCCGCCGCCGACGTCGAGGAGCCCGTCACCGACCGCACCTTGACGCTCCAGTTCATCCACGGCCTCAGTCGTCGGTTCCACGTGCTCGCGACGGTCTTGCCGTTGCAGGTGCCGTTCCCCAACTTCGCACAGGCCCGGTCGCGCCTCCTTCTTGAGGAAATCACACAGAACGAGCGCGCCCGGGCTGACGGGCGCTCGGACGGCGCCACCGCGCTCTCCATCAGCAACACCTCTGGCGGCTCCTCCGGGGGCGCTCGCGGCGACCGCAACGTCTCCGGCAACCAGGCGGACAAGGGGAAGGCCCCCGCCGAGCCCTCCCCCGGCGGCGATCGTGGTCGTGGCATGGCGCTGGCGTGGTCGTGGCCGGGCACCCCGGCGCTGGCAGCAGCTCCACGGCTCCCAGGGCGCGGCTCTCCTCGGCAGCTGGGCGCCCATCCATGGATGGGGTATTGCCCCATACAGGAGCCCCTTCCCACCTCCGCAGCAGCCGCGCGCGCCCTGGACCGCGCCCAACTCCGCCGGTGTCCTAGGGCCACGTCCTGGTCAGCAGCATCAGGTCTACAACGCCGGCGCGTCGGGCTCCTCCAACCCCGCCCCCTGGGACAACTACGCCGCCCTCCATGCTGCCCTCAACAACATCGCGCACCAGCAGCAGCACGGCTCCGGCGAGTGGTTCCTCGACACTGGAGCAACTTCCCACGTCACCGGTGAGACGGGTAATCTCTCCCAACTGTCTTCTGCACTTGCGCGTTCTTCCAATAGCATTGTCGTCGGTGACGGTTCCCGGATTCCTGTAGTTGCCGCCGGCTCCACCCGCCTAGGCTCTTTCTCCCTCAACGATGTTCTTGTCTCCCCCACGATTATTAAGAATCTCATCTCCGTCCGTCGTTTTACTCACGACAATTCTTGTACAATTGAGTTTAACCCATTCGGTTTTGTTGTGAAGGACCTCAAAACCCGGCGCATCCTAATGACGTCCAGTAGCCATGGAGACTTATATCCGTTCTTCAGCTCCAGTGCAATCCAGCAGATCCTCTCCGTCGATGGCAGCTTGTGGCATCAACGCCTTGGGCATCTTAGCAGTAGTTCCCTTTCAGTCTTAGCTAAAACTTTTCTTCAATCACCATGTAATAGAGATAGTTTGAATTCCCATATTTGTGAGTCCTGCCAATTAGGCAAGCAATCAAGATTACCTTTTTCATCCTCTCGCTCGTGTACTACTGCTCCCTTCGATTTGATACACTGCGACCTCTGGACCTCCCCCGTTCCTAGCGTATCTGGTTACCAATTTTACCTTGTCATCCTTGATGACTTCTCTCATTTTTCGTGGACTTTCCCACTACGTGCTAAATCTGATACGTCCATTACCTTACTCCGTTTCTTCTCATACATAGTAACACAATTTCATGTACCCATCAAATGCATACAGTGCGACAACGGCGGTGAGTTTCTCACCACCTCACTCCGTGATTTTCTCTCTTACCGGGGTTCCTCTCTCCGCCTCTCTTGTCCGTATACTTCGCCTCAAAACGGTAAAGCTGAACGCATGATCCGCACAACAAATGACGTGCTCCGCACCCTCCTTCTCCACGCACATCTTCCTCCCAACTTTTGGGTCGAGGCTCTCCATACAGCTTCACATCTACTCAACCGGCGACCGTCATCCGCCATCCATAACGACACGCCCTTCTTTCGACTCTACGGCCAGTATCCCACATACGATCATCTCAGAGTCTTTGGGTGTCTTTGTTTTCCCAATGTATACCCCACCACCGAGCATAAACTTTCGCCGCGTGCTGTTCGCTGTGTGTTCATTGGATATCCACTTGAGCATAAGGGATACCGCTGCCTCGATCTCAACACCCGCAAGGTCATCGTCTCACGTCACGTAACTTTTGACGAGGCTGTTTTCCCGTTCGTCGCCACTACCCAGCCCCAACCACCGGATCGCGCGGCCGCTGAGGATCCGATCGAACACATCCCCCTCGAGCGGCGCGCTTACCTACCTCAGACTTGGCCCGCGGATATTCCCCAGATCCCGCAACACCCATCACCAACCCGCGTCGCCCACGCACCCACACGCCGCCAGCAGGATCGGCGCCCGCCAGCCCGCCCTCCACCCAGCGCTCCCCCAGCGCCATGCCACCCGACGCCCGCGCGAGCTCACCACTCCCGCCTCGGCCGCGCTGACCCCGCATCTCCTGCCGCAACCCCCATGCCCACCGCCTCGGCCAGCTCGCCAGCGCCACCTATCCCGAAACTCCCGCCCAGGGCCGTTCCTACCGATCCACCCGCCAATCTGCACAATATGCGCACCCGTGCCAAATCGGGATTCCTTCTTCCCAAAAACCAGCTCAGCCTGCATGCCTCTGCGTCCACCATTAGTCCTATCCCTTCTTCCTACCGAGCGGCTTTGAAAGATCCCAACTGGCACCGTGCTATGCTAGAGGAGTTTAACGCGCTTTTGCAGAATAACACTTGGGATTTGGTTGCTCGTCGTGCAGGTTCTAACGTGGTTACAGGGAAATGGATATACCGGCACAAATTTCATCCGGACGGCTCCCTGGCTCGCTATAAAGCTCGTTGGGTGCTCCGAGGGTTCACGCAGCAAGCCGGCGTCGACTACGGCAAGACTTTCAGTCCCATGGTCAAACCGGCGATGATCCGCACCATGCTCAAGATCGCCGCTGCTGGGCGTTCTTAGGCGATCCACCAGCTCGGCGTCAAGAACGCCTTCTTGCACGGGCACCTCGCCGAGACGGTCTCACGCGCAGCAACCCTCCGGCTTCATCGACACCGCCAACCCCACCAGTGTGTGCCGCTTGAACCGCTTCGCTGTGCAGGCTGAAACAAAGCGCCCATGGCGTGGTTCTCCCGGTTCACCACGTACCTGCTCCAACTCGGGTTTGTGGCATCTCGGTCCGACTCTTCTCTGTTTATCCTCCGTCGTGGCACACAACTAGCTTACCTACTGTTGTATGTCGATGACATTATCCTCACCGCGAGCGCCACTTCTCTCCTCCAGTCCATCATCTCCTCGCTCCACCAGGAATTCGCCATGTCCGACCTCGGGCCGCTGCATCATTTTCTTGGCATTAATGTCACCTCCACCACCGCTGGCCTCTTTTTGTCCCAAGAACAGTATGCCTTGGAGATACTTGATCGGGCAGGGATGTTAAACTGCAAATCCATATCCACTCCAGTGGACACGCATGCAAAACTTCCAGCTGATGCTGGCCCATTATTCCACGATCCTTCGTTGTACAGAAGTCTCGCCGGTGCACTCCAGTATATCACTCTCACACGCCCTGACCTCTCCTACGGAGTTCAGCAGTGTTGCCTCTTCATGCATGCTCCCCGCGACTCACACTTTCAGCTGCTCAAACGCATCCTGCGCTACCTTCGTGGCACCACACATCTCGGGCTACAGTTCCACCGGTCTGCTTGCACAGAGCTCGTCGCGTACTCCGACGCCGACTGGGCAGGGTGCCCTGACACCCGCCGCTCCACTTCGGGGTATTGCGTGTTCCTTGGTGGCAACCTTGTGTCGTGGTCCTCGAAGCGGCAACACACCATCTCCCGTTCTAGCGCGGAGGCCGAGTACCGCGCCGTCGCGCACGCCGTCGCCGAGGCCGTCTGGTTGAGACAACTCCTTGGCGAGCTACATCAACCCCCGGCGCGTGCCACGGTTGTCTATTGCGACAACGTGAGTGCGATGTACATGTCCACTAACCCTGTCCAGCACCAGCGTACAAAACACGTGGAGATCGACTTGCACTTCGTCCGGGAGCATGTGTCGCTCGGCGAGGTGCGCGTCCTCCATGTCCCAACGAGCTCTCAGTTCGCCGACGTCTTCACCAAAGGGCTGCCGACGAGCATCTTCCTCGACTTCCGGTCCAACCTCAACGTTCAGGAACCCCACGTTTCGGCTGCGGAGGGCTGTTGGAAGTCTACTACACGCACACCAGCAGAGGGCCAACGGCCTTGACCTGTTCTCTCCGTCAGTTCAGCAGGCTCGTGCACTTCGTGGGCACGCCCACCTCGCATGCACGGCATGCTCGGCCACGGCTTTGTACACGTTCTCTCCCTCATCCCCTTGTACCTCTGCATGTATAAATACCCCTGTGATATGTGAATATAAGTGTGCGATGAGTTCAGTCATTCAACTCGCATCGCCGTCATCGTCTCCAAGATCCTCGCAGTGCAAACCGGCCCCGCTCGCCGCCTCTCCTTCGGTGACCGCCACGGCACCCGCCTCAGCCGTGACCTCTGCGCCAAGTTCGCCGGCTGGTTCTGGCCCCCCGCCCTCGATGGCCTCGAGGAGCTTGATTTCTACTTGGGCGACAATCCGTGGTGGACGCTGCCGCCGTCCGTGCTCCGCTTCACGCCCACACTGCGCGTCGTCAGACTGCGCGGCTGTGATTTCCACGAGATTAAAGCTACCCCCGCACTTCATCTCCCTCGGCTGAAGGAGCTCAAGCTCTGTGGTGTCGCTATCTCGGAGGCGACCCTCCACTGCCTGCTCGCTGCCTGCACTGCGCTAGAGAGCCTTCAGCTTGATAAAATCCAGGGGCCCAGCTCCGTCCGGATCATCTCGTCCACTCTACGGAGTATTGGTGTCGCTGGTTCTTACTCCAACGGTGAAGAGTCCCTTCTTCAGGAGCTTGTCATTGAGGATGCACCCTTGCCTTGAGAGATTGATCGCACTTGGTCCATCTGGTGGCCCGAGGATAGTCAGAGTCCTTGCGGCGCCGAAATTGATGGTGTTGGGCTGCCTGTCTAGCGAAAATTTCAAAACTGTGAATGGAACAATTGTGCGGGTAAAAAACTTGCATGCATTTGGGCATTTTTCTACTTGCAATCTATTGATGTGTGTGTATCTGTTTCCTCCAGGAAATTGTCCCCACTAGCTTGTCTGCATCAGGACGCACAGTGAAGGTCTTGATTCTAGAATCTATCGGCCCCAATCTAGAAGCAGTTGTTGGCTTCCTTAGATGCTTTCCCTGCTTGGAGAAGCTATACATCCAGGTGAAAATCTTTGTTGTTAAATATAGTCAAATGGTATTTTAACTTTGATCAATTGTATATCTCTCGAAGTCTAGTTTGGACGTAATATTTAGTACACTTTTGGTAAAATTATCCTCCACAGTAAAGATTGTTGGGTAATTTTTCCCCTATAATTGTACAATGAAAAATCTCGTAGTCAAAACTACACGTAGGAGATCTTAAAGTTAAAATGAACTAAGGGGACTACATTGTTCAGTAATCCCCAATTTATTCAATCATCATGCAAATACAACTAATCCTTATGTAACTAGGTGCCAACTATGTGGAATCATTGTTTCCCTGCCCACAGTAAAATTACTCCTTTTATCGCGACCTAAGTGGCCACCAATATCTATTTTGTTCTTTTGCAGTCACGCCTTAGGAAGGATATGAAAAATGTGTGCCAATATAGCACACTCGATCCCATCGAATGCCTTGAACTTCATCTCAGAGCAATAGTATTGAACACCTATGAAGGCAAGAGAGCAGATGTTGACTTTGCCAAGTTCTTTGTCCTGAATGCAAAGGTGCTCAAGGTAATGAAATTTGGTGCCAGTGGTACCTGCAATGATAAATGGGTGGCTAATCAGCGCAGGCGGCTACAACTGGATATCACTGCTTCCGAAGGTGCAGAATATTATTTTAAAAGAGATTTTGATATCCCCAGCTTTTGCGATCACTATCACTTTTATGGTATGTGGACAGTTGATCCCTTTGGTAGCTCGTAGTGCAAATGTTGTTATCTGGTATGATGCCCTTTCAGTGGAGTCTGTTGCAAAAAACAGTAGTCTGAAGTATACTGAAATTTAGCAGTCTGCAGAGCCAGGGGATATATGTGTCTGGAATTCAGAAGCCTGCAGGGGATTAATAAGTAAGCACAAGCTCGTGTCTCAACCGGTGGAAGGGAAGGGCAGGGGTAGGGTAGCTTCATATTTTGGTCTCTGAAAGTGTATGAGTTTGTATTGGTTGCAAAACTCTCTTGCAAACTCTGGGTTTAATTTAGTGTTGCGCAAACGTTGATATCCTTCGATTATATAATAAAATTAGTGCTTGATCATTCCATCACAGAGATCCATCCACAGTCTATTGCAAAAGCAGGACAGGCTGAAAATGGACTAGTACTCCATGTTTTTCGATAAAGAATGGACTAGTATTTAGTTTACAGAAAGAATGGCGTGTCTACTTACAACACTTTACAGATGGAATCTACGGGAGTTCTCCCTGGCCCATTACAAAATTGAACTGTTCATGGTTGCCTGCTTCAGGAGAGGATGGACATGAAGACGGTGGACCAGGTGGTGAGCGCCACGGCGGCGACGAGGTACGTCCACAAGAAGATCACCGAGCACTCCTCCTGCCCGACGTCGAACAGCTGCGCCATGGTGCCGATGTTCATAGCGGGTGGCAGCGCGAACTGCAACATCAGCACGTACCGGTAGAGAGGGTCGTGGGGAAGGAACCCGACCCCGTGCGCCCCGCGGACGACGGCGATCCCGATAACCGGCATAGCCACGTAGCGGATAAACACGATCGCCACGATCACCGCGCGCTTCAGCACCGACTTCCGCAGCCCTGCAGAATAATTTTCAGAGTGAGTTAATTGTTTTCGGGGGCGACACGACACTATGTGGATGAACTGCTACCAAATGATCTTGATGATTGGGAGTTGGGACAGTGATGTGTCAGACCCCTACCTTGTGTCAGGTTTCCTCCGAGGATGAGGGTGATGCAGGGTATAGTGCCATTGCTGCAAAGGGAAGTACTTAGTCATTGGAGTGAGACTGAATGGATACTGAATTAGCTTCAGAGCTTTCAAAATGAATACAGGAAAAATTATCATCTGCAGGTAGACAGGCAGGGATGTTGCTTCGTACCCCATCAACTCCAGAGAATCCTGGATAACTCTGAGAGGGGCACCGTCGCCGATGATCAGCGACTTCAGCCATGGCACTAGCCCGACGACGAATCCAATTATCTATCAGAATGCAGTTAGCACCAAATGATAAATGTTCAAATGATAAATGTTCCAGCTTGTTAGATAGAGAGGTACCGCAGATATGGTCGGCGGCGCCATGAGCTCCTCGACGAGCTGGTGCACGGCCTCCTTCAGGTTTACCAAGAACCCTTTGTTGTTGGCGCCATCGCTCTCGCACGACAGGAGTGGAGCCTCCTGCATTCCTGTCCGAGTCAGTTTCTCTGAACTCTGGATATCCCCCCAAGAACCGACCAACCAACATGGACAATTCTGAACTTACAATCTGTCTCCCGTCGTTGTGTTCGTCATCGGGTCCAGCCGATGCGGGGAGGGCCGCTTCCTCGTCGCCGGCTTTGAATCCCTCGAGATGCTCCTCGTCGCTGTCGGCCGGGCACTGGATGCTCTTGGACTGCATCTTGTGGTACAGCTTGCCAGACTTCTGCATCAGGCTGTAGGTGTACGTCCATATGAAGAGGCCACCGAGCTGAAGACATCCTCAGAGTGAATCAACAGCCTGATCTCTCGGCGGCGGCAGAGGGACGAGAAGTGGTACTGGTGGTAAATTCTGCTTACAGCCATGGACAGCGACGAGTAGGAGAGGCCGCGCGAGCGGCACTGGCTCCGATCATTCCCAAACGGGTTGCCGTCTTCGTCGCAGACGGCCGGGACGACGATCAGTAGCAGGTTGCCGAGGTTTCCTGCATTTTTCGTCCATGTCGGACACTGTTAGCATCATGATATGGATACCAACATCATCACGGCAACTCGTGAAGTCTGAAATTTTGTGTGTGTACCTGCTGAGCAGAAGGCCATGATGAGGCCACGAAAATGCTGCGGCGGTTTTAGGATCTTGCACGCTAGCCAGCCTAGAGCACTGCCAACCAGGAATGTGATTGCTATGTTCACCGGCATGAACCACCTGTATGATGTAAATCTTGTCCGTGTCAGTCCATTTGAATTACATTGATTATGCAGGCATGTTTACTGAATGTTCTGTCCCTTAGGAAAACAAATGCATCCGTCTTTTTTGACATTCAGAGAACTTGTTAAATGGAAGCATGGTGCTAACTCTGGCACATGTTCACCGAACTGCAGCAATTATTTAACGGACTGTCTTTTTGGAAACTATGAAACCTGATGAAAGCATTGACTCACCAGGAGATGACGTCGGACAGTGTGACCGTCTTGGCGAGGTTGGCGAAGATGAGAGATGGGGTGAAGACTGTAAAAACAACCTGCCCAAGAAAACCAGGTAATGGGGTTAGGAAAGAACAAGGGCAGTATTATGCTAAGGAATAAGGATGATACAGAATTTAATGTGCCCATGGAAGCTGGATCACCTTGTTCATATCCCTGCGGGCGCTGGCGGTGAAGACCTTGCTGTACCCCGAGGCGAGAAAGGCTCCGATGACGCCGATGAGCAGGACCTGGACGATGGGCATGGAAGCCACCACGAGCAGCGACAGGAAGCCCATCTTCTTCCCGGGCGGCCCTGATGCAGGAGCAAGTCTCCTCCTCAGTCAAGGGTGGTTTTCGCACACGTCTCCTGACAGATTCAGATAAGAGAGAGCAAACAGAGATCAAAATCGTTAAATGATCCACGGAACGGAACAGTTGGCAGCCGCAGCATGTGTAGATGGCAAGCTCCAGCTCCAGGGAGCTAAGCTTTTACTACATTTATTTGCGAAATCTTGTTTGCTGCTGCTACCTTCTAGTATATGCTAGTTGTGCTGCGATCCGAAAGAGACGGGTCCTCTCCTCATGGCAGCAAGTTGCGAGAGGTGAGCTACCACAAAAAAAAACATGTGGTTTCGATGAAATGAAATCGTAAAGACGGCTCTCTTTTTCAAAAAAGAAAAGAAAAGGAAAACAAAAAGAGGTATGCCTTGTCAGCATACGGTGGGAGGTGAAGGCGTAAATCACTTGTGCGCTTAGAGAGGCAGCACCATGCTTTGAGGAAAGGAAAACGCGAGCTAGCGCCTAGCGGGCGTCCGGCGATGATGCAAATTAACGGACGGACGGGCGGGGACACGCAAATTTCTCCAAGACTCACGGAACTTGCTAGTACTATTCACCAAGGATTAATAAGAAGAAAAGACATGGAACGCAGCAGCAGGTAGGAGATGGAGCTCCACAAGCTAAGAAGAGGAAGCAAATAAAGACGGTGGTGGTACTGGTACCAAGCTGCTAGCTGCATGCTGATCGCGGATGCAGAAGCCAGGTTTTCAAGCGTAATTACCTGAAGAATGCGCGGCGGGGCAGAGGAGCGAGGAGGATGGGGAGATCCGCCGGAGTTGGTCGTGGCCGGAGACGGGCGAGGAGGGGGCGTACGGTGGTAGCCTGCTCTGGATGGATGGATGCGATGCAGTCAGAGTCCAGAGAGGAGGAGGAGGAGTAGGAGGTTTAAATAGGATAGCGACGGAGACACAGACAGTCAGGCGGACAGGGCCGGAGAAGAGATGGCGCCTACACCGCATCCACCTATAATCCTTCCTTCCCGTGCAGGCAGCCGCCGCCAACACAGACGTCCGTCCGTCTGTCGCTAGCTACCTACTCGCTTCCCTCCTCCTTCCTCTGCAGTCAGGCTAAAACGCACATGGTTGGTTATCTGTTTGCCCGATCAGCTAGCCGATCGAGCCGCGTCTCCATCTCTTTGACCACGCACGCGCATCCAGTGTCAAGTCTCCCCTTGTTTCCGCAAGAGCGAGAAGTTGGGCTCGCCTTGGGTTCAGTAATAATTAATTATATACTGTACTTTTTAGAATGGAGTTGGCCTCCTGCTCGTGCTCTATTCTGCTGCACTTAGTTCGTTTTTATTTATTCTGCATATTAAATTTAACTGAAGTTAAACTTCGTTAAGTTTAATCAAGTTTATAGAAAACAACATAAATATTTATCATATAAGTCTATATGATATGAAAATACATTCACTAATGAATCTAATGATATTGATTTATTAGTGTACAATAAACTTTGTCAAAGTTTACCAAGTTTGACTTTGACCAAACCTAATACGCGAACTAAATAAAAACGGAGGGAGTACGTACATACTCTGCATCCAGCTTTCTCTGCTTGCTGCTAACGCACAGTAGTTGATGATTGTGACACAACCCCTCTGTCTGTTAGGGGAAGCGGGGAAAGTTAATTGTGTTGAAAATAACAAATTGCACCGCGTCCTTGCCCTTGTCCCGCTCCTTCGATGCCACCACCTTCTTTGCCTTGTTCTTTGTGTCGATCTGCATTATGAAGAGGTTCAGAGGCTGGGCTAGGAAGTGAAGTATGAACCTTCCAACATCGCCATTAAAACCTATGCTCATGTGCCCCTTTATTTACCCAACGTGAAGGTCATCACTTACCCACCACCTCCCTGTCTCTCACTCTTCTTTCAACCCAACGCCATGAACCCCAACAACAAGTTGAACCCCAACCCCTTCCCTTCGGGCATTGGAGGGAGGGCCTTCATCCTACGGTGCTCGCTGGGTGACAACACCAAGTTTGAGAACACTATGAAAATGTGCTCAAACTTCAACGGCATGGAAGATCTGCACAAAGAGGCAGACGATGTGGTGAAGAAGGCCACACGCGGAGGAGTTGAAGACACTGATTCCTGACCCGGTGAAGGGCGCTATGTCAGTCGACATACTTCGCCGGGCCATGAATAAGGCTGACTCCGGCGACGCTAGATAGAGGACAAAGTGGGCCAAGTACAGACAGTACCTGCGTCCTCATGACCATGGTGTCGCCGAGTACTTGAGAACAAAGACTGTGGTGGTGTCGCAGGAGGATCAAGCAGCGCTGCCTATGGAAATGGAAGAACAAACTATGGCAATGATTGTGAAGGCGCCGGAGCCAGGACACCGAAGCATGCCAATCTAGCTGGACTCCGACGACGAAGAAGAGATGGTGGTGCAGGTTGAGGAGAAGACCAAGACCAAGGCCACCCAACGCTCCAATCGCCTCCAGGGCGCCCGAGGCTAAAATATGTGCGTACTATGTAAGATGAAACCTAATCCCCATTTCATTGTACTCAATCCGGATCAGGAAACTCATATCTACCGATAGTCATGATGATGTTATGATCACTCTTATGGTGTTTACCCCGATCCACCGTCCCCTAACGCGGATCAAATCTGCACTCGAATGGAATGTGAAGTAGTAGATGAGGAGGGGGGAATTGCTTACCGCCATTGCGAAAGTCCTGATGCGGATGCCCGTGAAGGTGGTCGGACGTCGACTTGTTGTTGTCCGATCTATGCCGCCGCCGGCGTCGAGAGTTGGGAGAGGGGAGAGAAAGTGGTGAGGGAAGGTGAGGATAATAACTGCCAGATCTTCGGGAAGCAACGCGGCTTCTCGAGGGTAGCTCCTCGCGTGCAGCCGTCGCTGCCCACGTGCCTCGCGCGGGCCTGACTAGCGATAAACTGCCGATTCGAGTGTGCCTCGCGAGACAGGCCCAGAGGTGCTTTAAACTTCATGCAATGCAGACCCTATAGTGTACGCTGGCAACCAAACAACCCTGTTTCTTCATGTGCGGCCCTGGTTGAACCTTATGCGGGCAACCAACCACGCCTGCAGAGAGATGTTTTGCTAATACAATAATCGTTGTATTGATGGGGTGCCGGTGCATGCATATATAAGCACAGGTAGGCCTGAACCTCAACTATACACAATTAGGAGGTGAGCCACAATATGAAATACATGCAACACAAATATATACTCAACACCCCCCCCCCCCCCCGGTAGTCGAAGCGTCGCCGGAGACGCAGAGACTGGACCGAAATCCTCGAAGACGGGAGTAGGCAATCCCTTAGTCATCACATCAGCAAACTGTTGTGTCGTCAGAACGTGGAGAACTCGAACAAGGCAAAGGGCAACCTACTCTCGCACAAAGTGAATATCGAGCTCAATATGCTTCGTATGTCGATGGTGCACCGGGTTGACGGAGAGGTAGACCGCGCTAACGTTATCACAATAGACAAGAGTGGATTTATGAACGCCACAAAGCAACTTCTGAAGTAGCTGACGGATCCAAGAGCATTCGGCCACGGTGTTAGCCACGGCTCGATACTCTGCCTCGGCGCTGGAGCGGGAGACCGCGGGCTGCCGCTTCGATGACCAAGATATCAACAAGGGCCCAAGGTAGACGCAATAGCCGGACGTAGAGCACCGGGTGTCGGGGCAGCCTGCCCAGTCAGCGTCCGAATAGGCGACGAGGTCGGTGGAGGCGGAGTCTATCAGGGTGAGTCCCAAGGACATGGTGCCGCGTTTGTAACGAAGAATACGCTTCACCAAGGTCCAATGAGAGTCACGCGAGGTGTGCATGCGAAGGCGCACCTGCTGAACAGTGTACTGTCGGTTAGGCTGGGTCAGTGTCAGGTACTGTAAAGCACCAACAATGGAGCGATAGAACGCTGCATCGGACGCGAGAGACCCCTCCAGAGCAGATTCAGATAATAGAGAGACAAGAGAGATCAAAATGGCTGAATGATCCACGGAACCGCTGGTAGCTGCAATATTTCTGGCTGGCATTACCCGCAAAAAATAAAAATAAAAAAGGCATTGCTCGAGGAGCTAAGCTTTTAGCTACGGTATTTATGAAATCTTTGTTGCTGCTGGCAGGCTGGTAGCTTCTGGTGTATGCTAGTCGCACTGCTATCCGAAAGAGACCGGTCCTCATGGCAGCAAGTTGGAAGAGCAAGAGGCATGCCTTATCAGCATACAATACATACAGGTTGAGGGGGTGAAGGCGTAAAGCACTTGTACGCTTGGGCAGGCCGCACTAGGCTTTGAGGAATGGAAAGCGAGCTAGCCGGCGACAATGCAAACGGACGGACAGACGGACGCAATTTCTCCAAGACTCTCGGAAGTTACTAGGGGGTGTTCGGTTGCCGTAGGCTATAGTAGCTGCATTGCATAGCCTTCTCAACTCATTCTGGCTATGCAAATGCAGCTTCAAATGCATCATCTGCAAGTTGTTTGGTTGTCTGCATGCCCTCTTGCCTGCATGGGCTGAACCACCTTGCACAGTGTTTGGTTGCTCGTGCATGTTAGTGGACAAACCCAAGGCATGGTGTTTGGTTGTATGCAACGCCTGGTGTATGGTAACCTCTTTGGCTACTTGGTGAGGTTACCAGCACACTTCGGCACAACCATGTAGCACACATCATAAACAGAGCAGAGTATAAACAAAGGATCAACTACTTAACAACATATTTCAGATAAGCAGTACCACACTTCATAACAGTTCAAAGCATAAACCAGAAACAGTTCGAAGCAGACCCGATAGTAATTAGAAATGAGGTGCCCCGGCCTACTCCTTAGCGGCAAAGGCTTCGTCGTGCTTCCCGCACTTGTTGACGACCTCAATCCCATCCTTGTCGAAGATGATGACCTTGAGGGTGTTGGGAGTAAGGAGCTTGAACGTCACCATGTAGCCGATCTTGATCTGATGAGCGGCTGCGTAGGTGGCCCAACCCTGATCTAGGGTCACCCTACCGTTCGTCAGCTTCACTGTCACCTTCCAGGAGCAGCTGGTGTTGTTCCTGAGCTTGAACTCCGTCGGCACCATGACGAAGTGCTTGGTGAAGTCCACGGGCATGAGGATGCACTCAAGCTTCTGTGCAAGGATGACCTTGCAGAAGTGAGTTGGGCCATCCTCCTCATGATAGTGGTTGTAGTTTCGGCGCTTGTTGCTGGGGGGCTCCTCCATGCGCTCGTCGTCGCCAACCTCAGGCGTCTTCGGATCTTCATCGGTGGTGGGCGGCAGCACAACCTCCTCGGGCATTCGATAAAGGGGCTGCTTGCCCTTGTTGTCAACGGCCGGGAGCACCTCCTTGCCCATCTCATTGCTCTCCTCGATCTGCACACAAGTCATGGAGTCAGGCACATCACAGAGTTCATGGCTTATTGAAGAGCATGTAGTTAAAACGGCATGACTATCACTCTTCCTCCTCTCCATCGCGCCTATATTTACTCACCCTGCCAACCACTATTTACCCACCCCCCTCTTCTCTCACTATCAATCTTCCTCCTCTCCATCGCCATGAGCTCCAGCTCCAGCTCCAACGCCAACCCCTTCCCGTGGGGTATTGGCTGGAGGGCCTTCTTCCTCGGGTGGTCGGCTGGTGACAGCATCAAGTTCGAGAAAGAATCTGATGCAGTGCTCATGAGAGCCACTGGACAAGAGCTGATGACGGCGATTCCTGACCCAGCGAAGTGCGCGATGGTAGTCGACATCATTCGATGGGCCATGAATCAGGCCGTCTCCGACGACGCTAAACATAGGAAGAAGTGATCCAAGTACAAGAGCTACTGGGCTCCTAATGACCGCCGTGCCGCTGTGTACTAGGAGAGGGCAATCATGCCGCCGGCGGTCATCGTGGGGAGCCTAAGGAGGAGGAGGAAGAACCGATGCAGATGCCAGTGAGGGCGCCGGAGCCAGGCCGTTGTACCGGGCAAATCGACCTTGACTCCGCCGAGGACGACGGCGACGACCCGCCGCCCCGCACGACGATGAACAAGAAGATGAAGGTCAGCCACTCGACCTGCCGCTCCGCACGCCGGTGACGGCGGCCGCGGTTAGCCAGTTTCTGTTATGTACCCTCAATTCCCCAATCCCCCTTCTACTCCAACCGCATCTACCTCTATTCTGATCTTGCATGAACTACTACGAACTCATATGTACTCGTATGAACTAGTATGAACTACTATGAACACTATGAACTGCCATGCTTATCTACCTCTATTCCCCATTCCCCTCTCCGCCGTGGATCAAATCTACAGCCGGACCGAATGCGAAAAAGTAGTGCATGATGAACAGAGAAGTGCTTACCGCCATTTGCTGCTGGCCAGGTGATGATCCGCTCGCCGGTGATGGAGTCTGGTGGTCTTCTTGCTCTCCTCCGATCCGCCGCCGCGGGTGAGAGTTGGGAGAGTGGGGAGAGGAAGCGGTGAGGCGATGAGGCTAATAACTGCCGGCGCTTGAGGAAGCAATGCGACTTCTCGGCGTGGCGGCGTCGTGCCGCCGCCACGCCCGATGCCGCTTGGGCCTAGCCACAGAGAAACTGCCGGTTGAGGCGTTCCCGATGAGCTGTGCCGGGGAGTGCTTTAAGGTTCGTGCCATGCGGGCGAGCGAGAAAAGCAGCAACCAAACAGTTGGATTCTTCCCTTGGGCCTGGTTGGGCCTCATGCAGGCAACCAAACACGCCCTAGCACGTACCATTCACCAAGTTTTAAGAATAAGAAATCATGGAACGCAACTGCAGGTAGGAGATGGACGGACCGGATGGAGCTCCCTGAAGAAGGAGAAAGCAGATCGCTTCGATCATGGACGCAGGAGTGAAGTAATTACCTCAAGAAGGCGCGCGCGGCCGGGCGGAGGAGCTCCATGGAAAATGAAGAGATCCACTAGAGTTTGCTGTGGCCGGAGATGGGAGAGAAGGAGGAGTACGGTAGCCGGCCCTGGATGGATGGATGCAGTCGGGAGAGACGTTTAAATAGGATAGTGATCATACGCAGGAGAGGTGGCGCCTACACCGCATCCGCCTACTCCTTCCTTGCTGTAGAAGTGCACGCTTTAGCCAATGCAACCAACAGACCGATCTTATGAAAGAGACTAGACAACACATTATACGTCAACACCACCCCCCCCCCCTCATGTGTGGCTCTCTCATGCCTCAGCGTGGACCAAAAGTGAGCTGCAATTTAATTGCGCCAGTCGGGTCCGCTCTAGCCAATACAACCAAAAATCTATCTTATGGAAAAGACTAGGCAGCACATTATATGTCAATACTTGCTTCCTTCCTATGCCGCGAAGCCGCTGCCAACGGCGACGTCTGTCTGTCGCTAGCTGCTCGCTACCTCTCCTCCTTCCCGCCAATTAATCGGGTTATCTATAGAGATACTAAGCTCCCATGATTTAAAGGGTTGTGGTGCTTTGGGGTTGTGGGGTCGCTAAGGGCCCCGCATGTAAGGTTATGTGCTACGTATTTAGTTTTATTTCTTATTCTCTTTTTTTCACATTTTTATTCATGAGAAAATTTGCGAGTATTAAAAACATTTTTTGAAAATTTAACATGTTGTTCAGATTCACTATTATTTATTAAATTCACGGATATTTTTAAGTTCACGGTCATTTTTAATGTTTGTGAATATTTTCAATTTGAAAGCTTATTTACTTTTTGAATTTTTTTTAAAATTCAATAACTATTTTCTAAAATCAATGATTTGTAAATTTTCAATTAAATCCTTGAAAACCTTTTAATTAAACTAACACTTTCAAATAAAAAAAGATAACCAACTATTACGGAGCTGGCGGTAGGACGAGCGGAAAAAGAAGATACACAATTGAGAGCTTCATGGAGCGACCCATATGCAAGTGTTATAGCACCAATTCTACGGTTTTCGCGTGGTATAGGAGCTCCCAAGAGGCCCAAACACCACCAACAACTGATATCGAGGTCGAAACTGATAAATACATCACAATCACACATCAAACAACTCCACTCCCCTTTCGAAACAAATATTGTCTCGATAGGCAACCTGACATGAGATATACGAATGAAAAAAAACACCACCTAAACATAACTAAAACACAAGCCAACAAGGATAAAATCCAAACAAAACAACCGATCACAATAATCTACCATATATAAAAGAGTTAATCATGGGTGTGAAAAATGGCGCTGCGAAACGCGCGTTAGCCTCTAGTAAAAGTTAAAACGCACATGATTGGTTTGTTTTGTCTGCCTGCTCGACCAGCCGACGCGATTGCCTCGCGGCGTCTCCGTCTCTTTCTTTGACCACGTCATAAGCGGAGCGGCACTGCTTGTTCACGCAAAGACAAGAGCGAGAAGAAATTGGGCTCGCCTTGGCTTGAGTGATTAATAGAAGAGCTGAGCTCAGCCTCGTGCCCTCTTCTGCTATCTGTCTCCTCTTATTATTTGTGATGTGCAGTACTCCACAATCCGTGCTAAGGTTTCAAAAAACAAACCGATTTTTCTTTTACTAATACAGATTCAGCTTCGGGCTGTTTCAAAAAACCCAAAACGTCCGTTGGTAAACATTTAAACCGTTTATAATAGGTTGGACCCACATATAAACGAACCGCTTGTTTGACCATTAGCTGACATGTGAGGCCCACACATCAGTGTCTCCTCATGAAGAAAGCAATTGCATCACAGGGCATGCGTCCTTGGAACGGTCGATTTGGCCGTGTCATGCGAGCCAGGCCAAAGGGATACAATCGAGCTCAGCTCTCGTGATGCAGTTACGTGTGAGCTAAGTTAGTTTGCACGTGTTCCACTGCATCTCCCCTTAATCTTTTTCACATTCTAATCTACGCGAAGGTTCTCCGATTTGTGACACGGTCTTATACCAAAAAGATGCACATCATCATGTTGTGGTTTCATTAAGACAGTCGGTTCGTAGTTCTGTCGACTATAAATGCTCAATTTTGTGCTCATATTTGGAGCTATTTTGGACGAATTTCGTCAAATTCGTCGTGCACGGTTGCCGTTTGATTTTTTTTTAACCAATAGCTTCATCTGGCAATTTCACAATACTTATGTGTAGCATGTTTTATGTTTTGACGATCGTATACGAGTAGATCTACCTTTTCCTCATGGACTATACGTATGCATATGTATGGTATGTTTAGTGGCACTCCTTAATCTTCTCATCCCATAGTTCCTCTCTCCTCCTCTCGAGCGTCTTGCTAGATTGGCGCCACTGTCGGGGTTATTCCTTTCAGTCTACTCTTCTGTGTCCGGCTACACTGACGCCACCACCGACGCCGTTCCTCTTAGCCTTCTCTCTTGCGTCCTGCTACACAGGCGCCACCGTCAACGTCGTTCCTCTTAGCCTCCTCTCTCGCGTCCTGCTACATTGGCGCCACCGCCAGAGCCGTTCCTCCCAGTCTCCTCTCTCTCACCCTGCTACAGTGGCGCCACCATCGGCGTCGTTCCTCTCGCCCACTTTCTCGCGTCCTGCTACACTGGCGCCATCGCTGGCATCATTCCTCTAAGTATCCTCTCCCGCGTCCTGCTACACTGGCGCCACCACCGGTGTAGTCTATTCTCCCTCATCATGTTGCACGTCCACCATTGCTCGCATCGTTCCTCTCCTCCTCACCCTCATTATGCTGAACTGTCACCACCGTCGGTGTCGTTCCTGTCGGCCTCCTCACCCGCATCTTGCTACACTGTCACCATCACCGACGTCATTCCTCTCCTCCTCACCCGCATCATGCTGCACTCGCACCACCATCGGTGTCGTTCCTATCAGCCTCCTCGCGCCTCATCCTGATGCATTGTCACCATCATCGGCGTCGTTCCTCTCCTCCTCACCCGCATCATGCTGCACTGTCACCATCGCCGGTGTTGCTCCTGTCGGCCAGCTCGCCGCATCCTGCTGCACTGTCACCATCGCCGGCGTCATTCCTCTCATCCTCGCCCGCATTATGCTGCACAGTCACTGATGTCTGCTAGAACTACGTCGGTATTTCCCCAAAGAGGAAGGGATGATGCAGTATAACGACGGTCGGTATTTCCCTCAGGTATCAGATCAAGGTTATCGAACCGGTAGGAGAACCTCCTCACACCACGTACATCACCTGCACACAAATAACAAATACTCGCAACCCGACGTGTTAAAGGGGTTGTCAATCCCTTCCGGGTACGGCGCCTCAGGATAGGCAAATAACATGAGGTAAAAGTGGTAGATAGGATAAATAGATCGCGGAACGAATAAATTGCAGCAAGGTATTTTTGTATTTTTTGGTTTAATAGATCTGAAAATAAATGCAAGAGAAAATAGACCGCAAAGGCGAATATGATGAAAAAAGACCCAGGAGCCGTAGGTTTCACTAGTGGCTTCTCTCCAGAAAAAATAGCAAACGGTGGGAAAAATTACTGTTGGGCAATTGATAGAACTTCAAATAATCATGACGATATCCAGACAATGATCATTATATAGGCATCACGTCCAACATTAGTAGACCGACTCCTGCCTACATCTACTACTATTACTCCACACATACACCGCTATCCAGCATGCATCTAGTGTATTAAGTTCATGGGAAAACGGAGTAATGCAATAAGAACGATGACATGATGTAGACGAGATCCGTTCATCTATTATAGATCTCATCTTGTTATCCTTAGTAGCAACGATACATATGTGTCGGTTCCCCTTCTGTCGCTGGGATCAAACACCGTAAGATCGAACCCACTACATAGCACCTCTTCCCATTGCAAGATAAATAGATCAAGTTGGCCAAACAAGACCCAAATATCGGAGAAGAAATACGAGGCTATAAGCAATCATGCATATAAGAGATCAAAGAAGACTCAAATAACTTCCATGAATAAAAACATAGATCTGATCATAAACTCAAAGTTCATCGGATCCCAACAAATACACCGCAAAAAGACTTACATCATATGGATCTCCAAAAGATCATTGTATATATAATCAAGAGAGAGAGAGAGAGAGAGAGAGAGAGAGAGAGAGAGAGAGGAAGCCGTCTAGCTACTAACTACGGACCCGAAGGTCTACAAAGAACTACTCACGCATCATCGGAAAGGCACCAATGGAAGTGGTGAACCCCTCCATGACGGTGTAGATTGGATCTGGTGGTTCTGGACTCTGCGGCAGCTGGAATTGATTTTCGTCGACTCCCCTAGGGTTTCTGGAATATTGGGGTATTTATAGAGCAAAGAGGCGGTTCAGGAGGCATCCGAGGTGGGCAACCCACCGTAGGCGCGCTGGGCCTCTGGCGTGCTCCCCAGTGGGTGCTGCTCCCCTCGAGCCACCCCCAGGTGCTTCCTTGGCCCACTGGATGTCTTCTGGCCCAAAAAAATCCTCCAAGAGTTTTGCTGCGTTTGGACTCCGTTTGATATTGATTTCCTGCAATGTAAAAAACATGCAGAAAACAACAACTACCACTGGGCACTATGTCAATAGGTTAGTACCAAAAAATGATATAAAATGACTATAAAATGATTGTAAAACATCCCAGAATGATAATATAACAGCATGGAACAATCAAAAATTATAGATACGTTGGAGACGTATCAGCATCCCCAAGCTTAATTCCTGCTCGTCCTCGAGTATGTAAATGATAAAAACAGAATTTTTGATGTGGAATGCTGCCTAACATGTTCATCACATTTCTTTTCTTTATAGCATGGACATATGGACTTTTATACGATTCAAAGCAATTTTCTGGTTTTGATATGAAGACTTTAATACTCAAGCATGCCAACAAGCAACCATGTCTTTCAAAATATCAACACTAAAGCAAATTATCCCTAGCCCATCATGCTCAATCATTTATCCATTAATGAAAGACACTCGAATATTAGCTACACCCAATGCACAAATACGATCATAGTGCCCCTTAGTTGGTGCTTTATAAGAGAAGATGGAGACTCAAGTTCAAAATAAAAATTGCATAAGTAAAAGAAAGGCCCTTCGCGGAGGGAGGTAGTGATTTGTAGAGGTGCCAGAGCTCAAAGCTTAAATTGAGAGATAAAAATTATTTTTGAGAGGCATACTTTTCCCACCAACGAAAACGACTTGGAGTATCCCAACACTTTCCATGCTAGATACATCATAGGCGGTTCCTAAACAGAAAATAAAGTTAATTCCTATTTCCACCATTACTAACCGTATCCACGGGTGCCCTCCATACCAACACTTTCAAAGGAATTTATTATTTGACAACATAAACTAAATTCATTTTTCATTTCGGGACTGGGCATCCCTAATACCTTTGTCGTACTCTCGTGCAATGACAAGTGAATAAACACTCATCGTGAGAATAACACATCTAGCATGGAAAATATTGGCTACCCTTTACCGCTTCGCGAGCGGTTGAGCACACAAAAGAGAAATTTATTTTGAAAATTAGAGATGGCACATGAAAATTTGCTTAGAAGGGCATGGAAATACCGCATATAGGTAGGTATAGTGGACTCATATGGCAAAACTGGTTTAAAGGGTTTTGGATGCACAAGTAGTGATCATACTTAGTGCAAAATGAAGGCTAGTGATGACCCACAAGTATATGGGGTCAATTGTAGCCTTTTCGATAAGTAAGAGTGTCGAACCCAATGAGGAGCAGAAGAAAATGACAAGTGGTTTTCAGCAAGGTATTGTCTGCAAGTGCTAAAATTGTAAGTAGCGAAGTAGTTTGATAGCAAGATAATTTGTAACGAGCAAGTAACGAAAGTAGTAACAAAAGTGCAGCAAGGTAGCCCAATCCTTTTGGGCAAAGGACAGGCCAAAACAGTTTCTTATGATAAGCAAAGTGTTTTTGAGGATACACGGGAATTTCATCTAGTCACTTTCATCATGTTGGCTTAATTCGTGTTCGGTACTTTGATAATTTGATATGTGGGTGGACCGGCGCTTAGGTGCTGTTTTTACTTGAACAAACCTCCTACTTATGATTAACCCTCTCGCAATCATCCGCAACTACGAGAAAAGTATTAAGAATAATTTCTAACCATAGCATTAAACTTTTGGATCCAATTGGTCCCTTATAGAATAGCGCATAAACTGGGGTTTAAGCTTATGTCTCTCTCGCAACCCACCATCTAATAACTACTCCACAATGCATTCCCTTAGGCCCAAATATGGTGAAGTGTTATGTAGTCGACATTCACATGACACCACTAAGAGAATGGCAACATACATATCATCAAAATAACGAACACATATCAAGTTCACATGATTACTTGCAACATGATTTCTCCCGTGACCTTAAGAACGAAAGTAAATACTCACAAATGATAAACATGATCAAGATCAGAGGGGTATTAAATAGCATAATGGATCTGAACATATAATCTTCCACCAAATAAACCATATAGTAATCAACTACAAGATGTAATCAACACTACTAGTCACCCACAAGCACCAACCTATAGTTTTGATACAAAGATTGAACACAAGAGATGAACTAGGGTTTGAGAGGAGTTGGTGCCGTGAAGATGTTGATGAAGATAGCCCTCCCCAAGATGGGAGAGTTATTTGTGATGATGATGACGATGATTTCTTCCTTCGGGAGGGAAGTTCCCCCGGCGGAATCGCTCCGCCGGAGGGCAAAAGTGCTCCTGCCCAAGTTCCACCTCGAGGCGGCGGCGCTTCATCCCGGATGTCCTCCTCTAATTTTTTCTAGGCCAAAATGACTTATATACCATAAGATGGGCACCGGAGGTGGGCCGAGGAGGGCAGCACCCACCAGGGCGCGCCTAGGCCTCCTGGCACGCCCAGGTGGGTTGTGCCCACCTGATGGCCCTCCTCTGGTACTTATTTAATCCAATATTTATTAAATATTCCATAAAAATTCCTCGGGGAGTTTCAGCTCATTTGGAGTTGTGCAGAATAGGTAGCTTGACGTAGCTTTTTCAGGTCCAAATTTCTAGCTCCCAGAATTCTCCCCCTTGGTGCATACCTTGCATATTATGAGGGAAAATGCATTAGAATTACTCAAAAAAGCATTATTATACAATAAAACAACATAAATAACAGTAGGAAAACATGATGCAAAATGGACGTATCAACTCCCCCAAGCTTAGACCTCGCTTGTCCTCAAGCGAAAACCGAAATCAAAAAACATGTCCACATGCTTAGAGAGAGAGAGGTGTCAATAAAAACAAAAATACGGACATAGCAGCATGATGTGACTTATTATAACAGCAACAAACTTTAATATAAAACATTTATCATACAACTTCTATCATAGACTTCTCATGAAAAGTGACAATTCATCACAACATCGAAGTATAAAGCATAAACTCTGTTGGAAACTGACAAACTATGTTCTTAGTCAACTTTGCAACTACAATTCGTCATCTTTTCAGGAAGGGTCACGTATCGGAGCCTTTAGGCAAGTCTACATACTCAACCATCATTTAGTCTTCTATGATTGCTAACACTCACCGCGTACACATGAGCAAAATGTTTCAACCAGACACAAAGAAAGATAGAGGCTTATACTTTCGCCTCCCAACGCACTCACATCAAGGGTGATGTCAACAATAATAACTCATGCTACCCATATTCAACTGGATATATGTGCCTAGATCTTTCGTCACCACATGATGCTTGCCAAAAGAGAAAAATAAAAGGAATAGAGAGAAAAACCTTGACTCTTGCATGAAAGTAAAAGATAGGCCCTTCGCAGAGGGAAGTATAGGTTGCCATGCGCTTTTGTTTGTATGCTCAACCCCTTAGTGCAAGAGAACGTCACGTTATATTGCCCCTTGTGATGGCAACCTTTATTATGCAGTCTGTCGCTTTTATTCTTCACCGTCACAAGTTCGTACAACGCTTAATTTTCCCTTACACTAAATGATCTCACATTTTTATAAGCAGTTTTTATTGCCCTTTTTTCACTGATGACAACTTACTTGAAGGATCTTACTCAATCCATAGGTAGGTATGGTGGACTCTCAAACAAGATAGGGTTTAAGGGTTTTGGATGCACAAGTAGTATCTCTACTTAGTGTGGAGTTTTTGGCTAGCAAAGATAGGGGCAAGCACCACATGTTGAAGGATCTATGACAATATAACTTCTATGTGAATATGAACAAACATAAATCATTAAATTGTCTTCCTTGTCCAACGTCAACAATTTCGGCATATCATATTTTGATGGGTGCTCACAATCATAAAAGATTTCCATGATAGTATATTTATATGTGAATCTTCCCTTCCCTTATTAATTTTTTCATGAGTTGCATCATTGACTAATGCTATGTTTGTCAATCTAAAATAAAGTTTTCTACTTATCCTTTTCCTTGTGTAATGTCATCACTTACCATAAGATTAGCATATGATCTTTTTCTTTTATTTTCTTTCTTTTTATTGCAACAACAAAGTAAAGAAGGCAAAACTCAAACTAAACTTTATTATATCTCGCACACGATTATAAGGATTGATCACTAAGAAACTCACAAAAAGAGAGGATTGAACTAAACTTTTATTCATCTAATAGCAAAAGATAACCATGGATCAAACTAAGAAAGTAAAGACAAAAGATAGTGGAGATTGATACGATACCGGGGCACCTCCCCCAAGCTTGGCGAAAGCCAAGGGGAGTGTCCATACCCAATACTCAGTTTCTTTTGGTGGTGATGAAGAAGATGGTGGTGATGAAGTACAAGCAATCTGGTCTTTAAGTACCATGTGAGGGAGTCCTGGACAGTGGGGTCCTCGGGGAGCCGGCCTATGTGACATGGGCCGGACTGATGGGTCGTGAAGATACGAGATAGAAGGTCTTCTTCCGTGTTTGGATGGGACTCTCCTTTGCGTGGATGGCAAGCTTGGCGTCCGGATGTGTAGTTACCTTCCTCTGTAAACCGACATTGTACAACCCTAGTCCCCTCCCGTGCCTATATAAACCGGAGGGTTTAGTCCTTAGAAGAAAGAACAATCATACAAGGTAGACATCTAGGGTTTAGCCATTACGATCTCGAGGTAGATCAACTCTTATAACCCCTATACTCATCAAAGTCAATCAAGCAGGAAGTAGGGTATTACCTCCATTAAGAGGGCCCGAACCTGGGTAAACATCGTGTCCCTTGCCTCCTGTTACCTTCGATCCTGAGACGCATAGTTCGGGAACCCCGACCCGAGATCTGCCGGTTTTAACACCGACATTCATGCTTTCATTGAGAGTTCCACTGTGTCGTCGCTAGAATGCTCGATGGCTCCATCGATCATCCACAACAATACCGCCTTGAGAGAGACTTTTTTCCCCGACCAATTTTTTGTATTCGGCGGCTTCACACTGTGTGCCAACTCGATTGGCCATCTGGAGCAGGTCGACAGCTACGCCCCTGGTCATCAGATCAGTTTTGGAAATCTGAATTATGTCGCAGACATCCGAGGAGACCTGATCCTCCAAGGGTTCGCGGCCCCAATCACCGCTCTGGCTGAAGATCCGGAGTGCACCACTAGGTCCGAAGACGGGAGTTTAAAGCCAGCCGGACTCTCTACGGCTGTAGAGCCTGGCACCGGAGAACCGGAAGGGATTGCATCACCGGCAGGCCGGGAGTCACGCCAGGCTCCCTCTATCCTCATCGAGCCGGACTCACCTCCGAACACCAGCTCCAAACTTTCGAGGTTTGTGTTATACGAGCTCAGCTAGGGAACTCCTGTCCCGCCCCGCTCCACGGATTCTCGCTTCCCTGTACAAACCTCACCCTTAAACGAGGCCCTGGACTTAATGTGATCTCTCACCATTACAGAAGGATCGTTGCTGAACTAGGCCCAGCCCACACTAGGGGCTGAGAGTAGGGAATTTTACGTCCCACCCGCCACCCACTTCGTAGCCACTGTCGAGGACTTAACCGACATGATCGATTACGCTTCCTAAGACATCGACGGCATGGACGATGATGCCGAAGAAGAGCAAAGCCAGAACCCGCCGCTTACCGGACACTGGACGACTACTTCCACATATGTCATGTACATGGTGGACACACCCAAAGAGAATGACGATGAAGGTGGGAAGGATCCAGTCGAGGAAAAGCCTCCCATGGTACCACCAAAGCATCGACGTCAGCGGCGCCGCTCTAAATCGCGTCGTGAAAAAGACAACAATACCAGCACCGGAGACAACAATACTCCGGAAAACACCAAAGACCCAGAAGCCCCTATCAAACCAACATCTGAGCATGATGATTAGGAGGATGGGCAAGTCAACCCCGATGATCCCATCGAGAACGAGGGCTCGGAGGATAGTAACTACTTACCAATCTCCGAAGAGGACGAGAGCCTCGGCGATGAAGAATTCATCGTGCCAGAGGAACCCCTCGAACAAGAGCGCTTTAAGCGCCGGCTAATTGCCACTGCAAGAAGCTTGAAAAATAAGCAGCAGCAGCTTCAAGCTTATCAGGATCTGCTCAATGACAGATGGACTGATGTCCTAGCAGCCGAGGAATATGGCCTCGAACGCCCAACTAAGCTGCTACCCGAATTCGACGACGAGACCCCAGAGCCTATACCGCCAACGTGTAACGCGTCCGACGGACCTGACCGGCCACCACGTGGCCGGGACAGAGTGGTAACTCAAGGCGAACACCAGCCTGCACCACCCTGCCATAAAGGCAGAGAGACAACAGTTGTAGTATACACATATGACCTACGACAGGACCTGGCTAATAGAGCCGGTCAGACCAGATCAATCTATGGATCGTGGGGGCGTGCTCCAGCGCAAGAAGACGACCATTAGGCCAAGCGCGACAAGCATAACTTCACCCGGGCCGAGAACCGCATACGGACTCCATCCGAACTGTATCGTGATGTTGCCCGATACAGAGGCGCCGCACACCCCCTATGCTTCACCAATGAGGTAACGGAGCACCAGTTCCCAGAAGGGTTTAAACCCGTGAACATTGATTCATACGATGGCACAACGGATCCTGCATTATGGATTGAAGACTTTCTTCTCCACATTCACATGGCTCGCGATGACGATTTACACGCCATCAAATATCTCCCCCTAAAGCTCAAGGGGCCAGCCCGACACTGGTTAAATAGCCTCACAGAAAAATCCATTGGAAGCTGGGAAGACCTGGAGAACACCTTTAGAGACAACTTCCAGGGCACTTATATCTGGCCTCCGGACGCCGATGACCTCAGTCACATAGTCCAGTAGCCCGGAGAGTCAGCCAGAAAATTCTGGACCCGGTTCCTAATAAAAAAACCAAATTGTTGATTGTCCAGACGCCGAGGCTCTCGCAACCTTTAAAGTCAACATCCGCGACGAATGGCTTGCCCGACATCTCGGCCAAGAAAAGCCGAAGTCCATGGAGGCCCTCACATCACTCATGACCCGCTTTTGCGCAGGCGAAGATAGCTGGCTTGCCCATAGCAGCAACAGTACCAGCGATCCTGGCACTTCCGAAGCAAGGAGCAGAAATGGCAGGCCCCGATGCAACATAAACAAGCATCGGAGCAACACTGACAACGCCAAAGACACGGCGGTCAACGCCGGATTCAGTGGCTCCAAACCCGGTCAGTGGAAGAGGCCATTCAAAAGAAATAAAGACGGTTCATCTAGCCTGGACTGAATATTCGATCGACCTTGCAAGATTCACGACACCCCTGACAAGCCTGCCAACCATACCAACAGAAGTTGTTGGGTCTTTAAACAGGCCGGTAAGTTAAACACCGAGCACACGGGGAAAGGCTCGCCTAGCAAGGATGACAATGAGGAGCCTCGCCCACCGAACACAGGGGGGCAGAAGAAATTTCCCCATGAGTTAAAAACATTGAACATGATATACGTTACTCACATCCCCAAGAGGGAGTGCAAGCGCGCATTAAGGGACGTCCATCCGATGGAGTCAGTCGCCCCAAAATTTAACCCATGGTCAGCATGCCCGATCACTTTTGGTTGCAGAGACCATCCGACCAGTATCCGTCATGGAGGTTCAGCCGCGTTGGTCCTCAACCCAATTATCGATGGATTCCACCTCACGAGAGTCCTCATGGACGGCGGCAGCAGTCTTAACCTGCTCTATCAGGACACAGTCCGAAAAATGGGTATTGACTTGTCAAGAATCAAGCCCACCAAAACTACCTTTAAAGGAGTAATACCTGGTGTAGAGGCCCGCTGCACGGGCTCAATCACATTGGAAGTCATCTTCGGTTCGCTAGACAACTTTCGAAGTGAAGACTTGATCTTCGACATCGTCCCTTTCCGTAGTGGCTATCATGCACTGCTCGGACGAACTGCGTTTTCCCGCTTCCATGTGGTCCCGCACTATGCCTATCTAAAACTCAAAATGCCAGGACCACGCGGTGTTATAACAGTCCATGGAAACATGGATCGCTCCCTCCGTACTAAGGAACACATCGCGGCACTCGTAGCGGAAGTGCTGGTCGGCCTTATCAAGCTAAACTCCACATCGGAGTCAAACCCCCGGACCCCGTCAAGCGAGTCCGGACTACCCCGCAGAATGACAGTCCAGCCTGTCCGGAGCTCGATTAGTAATCCGGCCTCCGTCTTAGCCCCAACCGAACTGCGGCGTATATACCGCATGCACATAACTACGCACTAAAGATACCATGGCCGACGATGGAGGCATATCAAGGATAAAGTCCACAATATGGCTCGATCATACCTGGACCCCCACATCTACCATTTTCTTAACTTCGTTTTTTCAGGTTCCCTACAGCCCACATCACGTTTTTATGGTGCCAAGTGCCCTTTTCCCGGCCCCTTAGGAAAACCTACTCATTAATCCTCTCAAAGGATCACACACCAAGGCGAAAAGCAGTGCAAATGTATGGCGGAGTACCTAAAGGATCTTTCAAGATCACCTCTTCCCCTTTTCAGTACCTGTACACTGCTTTCCCTTTCGCTCGGCATGTAAAATAGCCTCGATGCTTATAGCATTATGTGTACAAATACGTTTTTACGTATCAATCAGACTATAATGGAAACATTTTTTGCCCAAACTATTCGGTGCTGGCTTATTTCCTAATCTGTATTCCTTCTTCTCTTTCGTCTAATTGTCATGTACACCTCGGCACGACCTAAATCGCCAGGGGCTCCATTCAGCCACGTACATTTCTTAACTATACCATAAGTCCGGACACTTTTACAGTACAATTCGGCGTCCCGAATCTAGCATTATATGCATCGGCTCCGAATCATGTCTTGGGTCAATAGTTGGGTTGCCCGGCTCCTGTGGTTACTACCTTACGTTCCGATTGTTCGGCTAAGGAAGTAAAGGGAGAACTACTGCAATTGTGTTTCTGGTTAGCCGGATAAACACCTCAGTAGAGAAAGCCGAAAACTGACTGTCATGATGCGGCGAGAGCTGGTCAGTTATTTGGTGACTTAGTATAAATCTCTTGCGATTTTTTTATGTCACATGAAGGACTGGCTTTTTCCTGGTCAGGTGTCTACAGCACCCAAGTTTGGATCACCGAACAATACCACGGGTTGCGCCTACAATCTTATTGTCAAATTCCTATGGCTAAGTGAGAGCGATAAAGCCGCATAGTCTGATTGCCTGGTTCGCCGCACTAGCACCTCCTTCAAGGACCAAGTCGTTGCGTAATATCTACTTGAGGGGCTGAAGCCGACGACTGGCCAACTCTCAGATTCAATAAATGGTCACAACGAAGGATAAATAATTTTAGATGAAATAAGACTAAAATTATACAAATGCCTTGTTTTCATTATATAAAGTTTGGGAAACACAGATACATTCATTCAAAAATGATGCCCTTCGAACACAGGCCCTCTATAATGCGGGATCCTTCAAGGACGTCGTTGAAGTATCGCTCCAACGTGTGATGCTCCTTGCCTGTGGGCAGTCCCTCGGTTGCAAGACTGGTGGCATTCATCTTTGCCCACTGCACCTTGACACGGGCGAAGGCCATCCAAGCACCTTCGATACATACTGACCGCTTTATAGCATCAAGCCGTGGGTAGGCATCGACTAGCCGCTTCACAAGCCCAAAGTAGCTACTAGGTATGGATTCGGCTGGCCAAAGACGGACTATGGCATCCTTCATGGCTACTTCGGCCACCCTATGTAGCTCGGTCAGCTATTTCAGTTGATCACTAAGGGGCACAGGATGCTCTGGCGCAAGGTACTGCGACCAGAACAACTTCTCTGTTGAGCTCCCCTCTTCGGCTCGGAAGCAATCTGCAATACTTCGGGGCAGATCCGCAAACACTCCTGGAGAACTCCAAATGCGTGTCAGTAAGGTGTACTTTCTCCTTACGAATTTGCTCTGCATATTAAAGGCCTCACCCGCTGCGATCTGCTTGGCTTCTCGGATCTCCTGACAGGCGCCTTGGGCTTCAACCCGGCATCCTTCTCACTTTTGAGCGCCGTAACAAGTTCGGAGTCTCGATCCAACACCTTGCGCTCCAAGGACTCACATTTGCTTATAGCATCCGTGAGCTCTTGTTGGACTTCATCCAACCGTGCTTCATGTTTACGGTGAGCGGCTCGCTCCTCGTCCGCTTCCTTCTTGGCCTCAGCCATAGCACTCTTGAGGACCTCGACCTCAGACGTGTCACCTATGAGCGTAATCATATAGCTCATTTAGATAAGAAATCGGAACTAATATCATTTCAGATATGCTTCAGTATCATATACCTTGCTTTTCTTCCAACTTCCGCTTTAGTTCGGACACTTCGACGACATGCGAGGTTGACTCTCGCATCGAAGCTTGTCAATCAAAATAAAAAAATATATAGCTCCTGCCAAGCATTATTCGATCCCCTGTTTGGCCTTTCTTCATGAACGCCGAACAGAGTGTCACGGGCTACTATCTATATACAGGTATTCCTTTTGCAAATAGCCAAAAATATATTACGTCACATACCTCAAAGCCTGTTAGAAGGCTGGTATAGGCTTGGTTCAATCCACTCTTAGTGGACCGAACCTTTTCAACCACCGTACTCATAAAGTACGGTGTTCCTCCACAATGGAAGCACTCTTAAGCACTTCCACCAGAGTGTTCGGCGCCTCCGGATTGATAGAGGACGTCGGTGGATATGGCGCGCCCCCATCCCTCTAGGGAGGCAGATGGTCCGATTCCGGAGTCGTATGGGTCTCCGGAACAATATTTGGTTGGGGGCCGAATTGAGCATGGCCCCCGTCATCAGTCTCCATGGGGGTCGATTTCCCCTCTCTTCGGCAACAGAGGTATTACCCTCCGTCGCCACCTTCACGACCTCCTGCACCTCCCCGTGACCTGGAGAGGTTCTTTGGGACAACACTTTGGTGTTGTCCGTAGTAGTGGGTGGAGAGATCTACGCATGTGACTCGCTCTCCATCGCATTCGGCCCTAGCGAGTTTCCAGAGGACGATGACCATTGGGGAAGATCGCGAGCCGGGCTGCAGGGCGCAATTCAATATGTTAGAACCACAAGGCATGAAACCGGATATGTCAACAGGGTCTTCAGATACTTACGATCCGGCCAGGGGCTTCGTCCTGGGGTGCCACTCAGCGGTGGTGTCGGCATCCGATTTGGAATCATCCGAAAGGGAGAGTTTCCCCTTCTTGGACGCCTCCACCTCCAGGTCCACAGAAGCCGCCCATTTCTTCTTTCCCCCCTTGAGGGGAGAATTAATATCTTCCTCCTCTTCATCTTCGTCATGAGAGGAGAGAGTCTTGGTATCTTCGGACACAACGTCCAAAGCACCTTTGCGGCGGAGGCCACTTTTAGTCTCCTTGCTCTTCTTCTTGGCCTTTTTCTCCGACGCCTGATACAGCGCCGGAACCAGCATCTTCATCAACAAAGGGATGGTTGGATCTTCGGGCAGCGGAGCCGGATAATGGATCCGTTCCGCCTTCTTTGTCCAACCCTATGGGAATAAAGGAAAGTTCAATATACTTCTTGGATTTGCAAATTAAAGATATCATAAAACTTACGGGAGTGTCCAGATGAGCACAGTCGAGGCCGCGGTCTTCGGTCGTCTCCGACCACGACTTCTGAGCCTTGAAAAGCAGCTTCCATATGTCTTCGTGCGTCGTACCAAAGAACCGCCGCAGGGTCTGAGGACTGGCTGGGTCGAATTCCCACATATATTGAGTCCGTTGTTGGTAGGGGATAATCCGGCGAAAGAGCATCACCTGGATCATGATGGAAAGACTGGTGTTCTTGTTTATCATGCCCTTGATACGACTCTACAGTGTCGTCACCTCATCGGGCGACGCCCAATCCAGACCCTTGTTGACCCATGATGTAAGCCGCTTTGGAGGCCCGGATTTGAACTCGGGAGTGGCGACCCATGTGGTATTGCAGGGTTCCATGATATAGAACCACCCCTGCTACCATCCCTTGACAGTCTCCACAAAGGTCCCTTTGGGCCAGGTGACGTTGGGAAGTTTTCTCACCATGGCACCGCCGCACTCCGCGTGTTGACCTTCAACCACCTTCGGCTTCACATTGAAGACCTTGAGCCATAGGCCGAAGTGGGGAGGGATGCGGAGGAATGCTTCGCACACGACGATGAACGCCGATATGGTGAGGAAGGAATTTGGGGCTAGATCGTGGAAATCTAGCCCATAATAAAACATGAGACCGCGGATGAAAGGATTAAGGGGAAACCCTAGTCCGCGGAGGAAATGGGGAATGAACACTACCCTCTCATTAGGCTCCGGGGTGGGAATGATCTTCTTCTTGGCAGGTTGCTGGTGGACTATGTCCGTGGCCAAGTACCCAGCTTCCCAGAGCTCCTTGATGTTCTCCTCTCTAACAGAGGAAGCCATCCACTTTCCCTGCGCTCCAGATCCGGACATTTCTAGGAGTGTTTGGTGGCGGTGGAAAGGATCGGAACTTGGGCGCCGGAGCTTGAATGGCAGATAGGCTGAGGAGGAAGAAGGCCTGGGGTACAAAGATGGATCTTTGTCTTCTTATAAAGGCAGTGGATATCAAGCGTCCCCTCTAGAGCCTATAATCTCGCCTATTCCCAAGGGGACGTGTGAATGGCACGGTTGGATTACCCAAACCCCTATTGATGAGAATCCCGTGATAAGGGGACACGATCCCTGCTTTGAGAAGACGTGCCTATGACCGTGCCTCGAAACACAAAGCGAGGGCTGTAAAACGGTTCAGAATACTAACAAGGCCAGGACATAATGCCTCGCTGGAAAAATCGCCTATGGACGTGACTTTCTTTGTTTCGAGTATTTTTTGCCCTTACAGCTTAAAGTTGTAATTATTAAACAGAGCCAGATACAACTATCATGTGCGAAGGACTGCTTTGGAGTATTCGGAGAAGGAACCTGCCTTGCAATGCCGAAAACAATCTACGCGCTGGATACATCTTCATTGAAGCCCGGTTCAGGGGCTACTGAGGGAGTCCTGGACAGTGGGGTCCTCGGGGAGCCAGCCTATGTGACATGGTCCGGAGTGATGGGTCGTGAAGATACGAGATAGAAGGTCTTCTCCCATGTCCGGATGGGACTCTCCTTTGCGTGGATGGCAAGCTTAGCGTCCGGATGTGTAGTTTCCTTCCTCTGTAAACCGACTTTGTACAACCCTAGTCCCCTCCGGTTCCTATATAAACAAGAGGGTTTAGTCCTTAGAAGGAAGAACAATCATACAAGCTAGACATCTAGGGTTTAACCATTACGATCTCGAGGTAGATCAACTCTTGTAACCCCTATACTCTAAAGTCAATCAAGCAAGAAGTAGGGTATTACCTCCATTAAGAGGGCCCGAACCTGGGTAAACATCGTGTCCCATGCCTCCTGTTACCTTTGATCCTTAGACGCACAGTTCGGGACCCCCTACCCGAGATCTGTCGGTTTTAACACCGACACCAAGAGGCTCTCCAATCTTCGGATGACTCTCCTCATAGGAAGCAATGTGCTCCATATGCAAAATATATTCACGATTGAGATACTTATTTTGTATACGAACCATATTAATCATCCTGAAGGCTACAATCTCAACGGGGGTAAGATGAGCATAGTAGGGTTCAAGGATATCTTCCTCTTCCTCATCGGCGGACAAGGCTTGCTCGTCCATTGGCACTTGATCTCCGGTGGCCTCCTTGCTCTTGTCCTCCTTAGCTGCTCCAACGGGGTCTTCTCTCTTCAGCTCAATCTTCATCAACCAAGCATCCTCTTCCATACGATTAGAGGGGGAAGAAGACATGATGCCTGGCTCAACAGATCTGACAGAAAACAGCAAGAAAAGAAAAACAGGAGATTTCTCCGTGATACGGAGGTTAACAGGTTCGGGAGGTAAATATAGATTTTCTTTATCTTGGGGAACAAGCAGAACGGAAGAAAAATGGAGTCCGGGAAGTATCCGAGGTGGGCACAACACACCTGGGCGTGCCAGGCATGCCTGACGCACCCTGGTGTATCGTGCCCACCAGGGTCACTGAGGGAGTCCCGGACTAGGGGGTGTCCGGATAGTCGGACTATCGTCACGGTCGGACTCCAAGATTGTGAAGATACAAGATTGAAGACTTCGTCCCGTGTCCGGATGGGAATTTCCTTGGCGTGGAAGGCAAGCTTGGCGTCTGGATATGTAGATCTCCTACCATTGTAACCGACTCTGTGTAACCCTAACCTATCCGGTGTCTATATAAACCGGAGGATTTTAGTCCGTGGGGCGAACAACAATCAGACCATAGGCTAGCTTCTAGGGTTTAGCCTCCTTGATCTCGTGGTAGATCTACTCTTGTACTACCCATATCATCAATATTAATCAAGCAGGAGTAGGGTATTACCTCCATCGAGAGGGCCCGAACCTGGGTAAAAACATCGTGTCCCTTGTCTCCTGTTACCATCCGCCTACACGCACAGTTCGGGACCCCCTACCCGAGATCCGCCGGTTTTGACACCGAAATTGGTGCTTTCATTGAGAGTTCCTCTGTGTCCTCACCGATAGGCCCGATGGCTCCTTCGATCATCAACAACGACGCAGTCCAGGGTGAGACTTTTCTCCCCGGACAGATTTTCGTATTCGGCGGCTTTGCACTGCGGGCCAATTCGCTTGGCCATCCGGAGCAGATCGAAGCTACGCCCTGGCCATCAGGTCAGATTTGGAAGTTTGAACTATACGCCGATATCCGCGGAGACTTGATATTCGACGGATTCGAGCCGCAATAGCAGCGCCCGCCTTGTCTCGATGGGCATGATCTAGCTCTGCAGCGAGCGGTGCCACGGAGGCCGCACCAGCATCCGCTCCGACCCTTAATCCGGAGACGTATTCCCCGATCGAGGACGAGTGGTTGGACACCGCCTCGGGGGCTACAATCTCTACGACGATTGAGCCGAACTCCATCCCTGTCCTTTGCAAAGACCTCGACTCCAGGGTGTCGTACTCCTCTCCGGACTCCGAACCCTCCGCGCCCTTGCCAATCGAATCCGATTGGGCGCCCGTTATGGAGTTCACGGCTGCGGACATCTTTCAGCACTCGCCCTTTGGCGACATTCTGAACTCGCTAAAGTCTGTCTCTTTATCCGGAGAGCCCTGGCCGGACTGCGGACATGAAGGTTGGGATACGGACGACGAAATTCAACGCCCACCCACCACCCACTTTGTGGCCCCTGTCGATGATTTAACCGACATGCTCGACTTTGACTCCGAAGACATCGACGGTATGGACGGCGGCGGAGAGCGACCAAGACCCAGCGCCTACAGGGCCTTTGGAAGGCCACCTAAGATCATATGACATATACATGGTGGACATCCCAAAAATGGGAACGGCGATGGAACAACGGAGGATGACCCCTCCAAGAAATAGCTGAAGCACCGACGTCAGCGGCGCCGCTCTAAATCCCGCCACAATAAAAACGTTGATTCCGGCACGGGAGATAATAACACCCCGGACAGTGCCGAAGAGAACCCCCTCCAGCAGGACTCATCAAAGGAGGAGGGAGAAGCAAGTCCGCACGACAGGGTGGCAGAAAGAGAGGTCGAGGACGATAATTATGCGCCTCCCTCCGAAGATGAGGCAAGCCTCGACGACGACGAATTTGTCGTGCCTGAGGATCCCGCTGAACAGGAGCATTTCAAACGCTGGCTTATAGCCATGGCAAGCAACCTCAAGAAAAAGCAGAAACAGCTTAGAGCTGACCAGGATCTGCTAGCTGACAGATGGACCGAAGTCCTTGCAGCCGAAGAGTATGAACTCGAACGCCCTCAAAAGCTACCCCAAACGCAGGCCGTTGCCTCGTCGGAGGAGGAAGCACCCAAGTCACCAGCGCCGCGACATGGCAGACCGGCCACTCCGTGGCATGGCGGATAAGCCTCTCGGCCCTCCGCTCAAGCCACACCCGGCGCCGCTCAAAAAGTAGCAAGGCACGGAAAAGCAGCGCTGGACTTGCGAGATATATTGGAGGATAAGGCAAAACATACAAGATCGATCTACGGATCAAGTGGGCGCCCAACGACGCGGGATGATTACCGTCGCGCTGGATACAGCAAACCCAGCCGGGCCGAACTCAGTAGACAAAGCTCATATGAGCTACGTCGTGATATAGCCAAATACAGAGGCGCCGCACACCCACTATGCTTCACAGATGAAGTAATGGATCATCAAATCCCCGAGGGCTTCAAACCCATAAACATCGAATCATATGATGGCACCACAGATCCTGCGGTCTGGATCGAGGACTATCTCCTCCATATCCACATGGCCCGCGGTGATGATCTACATGCCATCAAATACCTCCCACTCAAGCTTAAAGGACCAGCTCGACATTGGCTCAACAGCTTGCCGGCGAGAATCAATTGGTTGTTGGGAGGACACGGAAGCCGCATTCCTTGATAACTTCTAGGGCACATATGTGCGACCACGAACGCCGATGACCTTAGCCACATAATTCAGCAGCGAAGAATCGGCCGAGCAATTACGGACACGGTTCCTCACAAAGAAAAAATCAAATCGTTGGACTGTCCGGATGCATAGGCCCTTGCAGCCTTCAAACATAACATCCGCGATGAGTGGCTTGCCCGGCACCTAGGACAGGAAAAGCGATATCTATGGCAGCCCTCACAACCCTCATGACTCGCTTTTGTGCGGGAGAGGACAGCTGGCTAGCTCGAAGCAACAACTTGGCCAAACATCCTGATAGTCCGGATACCAAGGACAACAATGGCAGGTCGCGTCGCAACAAGAACAAGCACCGCATTAACGGCGATAATACTGAAGATACGGCCGTCAATGCCGGATTCAGAGGCTCTAAACCCGGTCAGCGGAAGAAGCCATTCAAAAGAAATATCCATGGCCCGTCCAACTTGGACCGAATACTCGATCGCTTGTGCGGATACATGCCACCCGAAAAACCAGCCAATCACACCAACAGGGACTGTTGGGTGTTCAAACAAGCAGGCAAGTTAAGTGCGAACTCAATGACAAGGGTTGCATAGCGATGACGAGGAAGAGCCCGGCCGCCCGAACAATAGAGGATGTAAGGTTTTCCCACGCAAGTGCGGACGGTGAACATGATATACGCAACCCATATACCCAAAAGGGAGCGGAGCGTGCACTAAAGGGGCGATATATGCGATGGAGCGATCGCCCCGAAGTTCAACCCATGGTCTTCCTGCCCGATCACCTTCGATCGAAGGGACCACCCCACTAGCATCCGTCACGGCAGTTTCGCCGCATTGGTTCTTGACCCAATTATCGACGGATTTCACCCCACCAGAGTCCTGATGGACGGCGGTAGCAGCCTGAACCTGCTTTATCAGGATATAGTGCGCAAAATGGGCATAGACCCCTCAAGGATTAAACCTACAAAGACGACTGAGGGAGTTCCGGACTAGGGGTGTCCCGATAGCCGAACTATCATCATCGGCCGGACTCCAAGATTATGAAGATACAAGATTGAAGACTTCGTCCCATGTCCGGATGGGACTTTCCTTGGCGTGGAAGGCAAGCTTGGCGATCTGGATATGTAGATCTCCTACCATTGTAACCGACACGTGTAACCCTAACCCTATCCGGTGTCTATATAAACCGGAGGGTTTTAGTCCGTAGGACGAACAACAATCATACCATAGGCTAGCTTCTAGGGTTTAGCCTCTTTGATCTCGTGGTAGGTCTACTCTTGTAACACACATCATCAATATTAATCTAGCAGGACGTAGGGTTTTTCCTCCATCAAGAGGGCCCGAACCTGGGTAAAAACATCGTGTCCCTTGTCTCCTGTTACCATCCGCCTAGACGCACAGTTCGGGACCCCCTACCCGAGATCCGCCGGTTTTGACACCGACATTGGTGCTTTCATTGAGAGTTCCTACGTATGTCGTCACCGATAGGCTCGATGGCTCCTTTGATCATCAACAACGACGCGGTCCGTGGTGAGACTTTTCTCCCGGACAGATCTTCGTGTTCGGGCGGCTTTGCAATCGCAGCCAATTCGCTTGGCCATCTGGAGCAGGTCGAAGCTTCGCCCTGGCCGTCGAGTCAGATTTGGAAAGCCTAAACTATACGGATGATATCCGCGGAGACTTGATCTTCGACGGATTCGGGCCCTCAAGCGCCAAGCAAGATCGCCTCGAAGGGCATGATCTAGCTCTCAAGAACCGAACAAGGCCACGAGGCCGCACTAATCCGGCTCCGACCCTTAATCCGGAGCCGGATTCCCCAATCGAGGACGAGTGGTTGGACACCGCCTCGGGGGCTTTAATCTCTATGGCGATCGAGCCGAACTCCATCCCTGTCCTTTGCGAAGACCTCGACTCCAGGGTGCCGGACTCCTATCCGGACTCCGAACCCCCCGTGCCCCCTACCAATCGAATCCGATTGGGCGCCCGTTATGGAGTTCACGGCCGCGGACATCTTTCAACACTCGCCCTTTGGCGACATCCTGAGTTCACTAAAGTCTCTCTCTTTATCTGGAGAGCCCTGGCCGGATTACGGTCAGGAAGGTTGGGATGCGGACGACGAAGAAATTCAATGCCCACCCACCACCCACTTTGTAGCCATTGTCGATGATTTAACCGACATACTAGACTACGACTCCGAAGACATCGACGGTATGGACGACGATGCCGAAGACGAACAAGACCCAGCGCCTACAGGGCACTGGAAGGCCACCTCGTCATATGACATATATATGGTGGACACCCCAAAAGATGGGAACGGCGATGGAACAACAAAGGATGACCCCTCCAAGAAGCAACCCAAGCGCCGGCGTCAGTGGCGCCACTCTAAATCCCACCACAGGAAGAATGAAGATTCCGGCACCGGAGATAACAATACACCGGACAATGCCGAAGACAATCCACTCCAGCAAGATCCATCGCAGGAGGATGAAGACGCCAGCCCTCAAGAGAGAGCGGCAGAAGAAGAGGTAGAGGATTATATGCCTCCCTCCGAAGACGAAGCAAGCCTCGACGACAATGAATTAAATGCGTGCTGAGAATCCCGTCGAACAAGAGGCGTTTTAGACGCGGGCTTATGGCCACGGCAAACAGCCTAAAGAAAAAGCAGCAACAGCTTAGAGCTGATCAGGATACGCTAGCCGACAGATGGACCGAAGTCCTCGCGGCGAAGAGCATGAGCTCGAACGCCCCTCAAAAGATACCCTAAGCATAAGCTGCTCCCCGATTAGAGGAGGAGGCTTACGAACCCGCATCACCGAGGAGACAATACAGGTGACCGACCACCCGTGGCGCGGACAGAGAGGCCTCTAGGCCCTTCACTAGAACCGTACCCGGCATCGCTCAAAAAGCACATGGCCAAAGGGGCGCTCCGGACCTGCGAGATATATTGGAGGACAAGGCAAGACAATCAAGATCGATCTATGGATCGGCGTGGGCATGCAGTGCGTGGCGACAACCGTCGCGCCGGACCACGATAAGTCCGGCGGGACGAACAAAACAGACCAAGCTCTTTTGAGCTCCGTCGTGATATCGCCCAGTACAGAGGCGCCGCACACCCACTATGCTTCACAGACAAAGTAATGGATCATCAAATCCCCAAAGGGTTTAAACCTGTCAATATTGAATCCTATGATGGCACAACAGACCCCACAGTTTGGATCGAAGACTATCTCCTTCACATCCACATGGCCCGCGGTGACGGTCTTCACGCCATCAAATACCTCCCCCTCAAGCTTAAAGGACCAGCCCGGCATTGGCTCAACAGCTTGCCAGCAGAGTCAATTGGGAGCTGGGAGGACCTGGAAGCCGCATTCCTCGATAACTTCCAGGGCACTTATGTGCGACCACCAGACACTGATGACCTAAGCCACATAATTCAGCAGCCAGACGAATCGGCCAGACAATTCTGGACACGGTTCTTAACCAAGAAAAACCAAATCGTCGACTGTCCGGATACGGAGGCCCTCGCGGCCTTCAAGCATAACATCCGCGACGAGTGGCTTGCCCGGCACCTAGGACAGGAAAAGCCGAAATCCATGGCAGCCCTCACATCACTCATGACCCGCTTCTTCGCGGGTGAGGACAGCTAGCTAGCACGCAGCAACAACCTCAGCAAAAATTCTGGCAGTCCGGACTTCAAGGACCAAAACGGCAGGCCGCGTCGTAAAAAAAAACGCCACACTAACGGGCGACAATATTGAAGATCTGACGGTAAATGCCGGATTCAAAGGCTCTAAACCGGTCAGTGGAAAAAGCCATTCAAACGAACTACTCCGGTCCGTCCAATTTGGACCGAATACTCGACCGCTTGTGCGGATACACGGCACCCGAAAAAGCCAGTTAACCACACCAACAGGGACTGTTGGGTATTCAACAAGCAGGCAAGTTAATTGCGAAAACAATGACAAGGGCTGCATAGCGATGACGAGGACGAGACCCAACCGCCCGAACAATAGAGGCGGAAGGTTTCCCCCACAGTGCGGACGGTGAACATGATATACGCAACCCACATACCCAAAAGGGAGCGGAAGCGTGCACTCGAGGATGTCTACGCGATGGAGCCGATTGCCCCGAAGTTCAATCCATGGTCCTCCTGCCCGATCACATTTGACGAAGGACCACCCCACCGACATCCGCCACGGCGGATTAGCCGACCGGTCCTAGACCCAATCGTCGATGGATTTCACCTAACCCGTCACGATGGATGGCGGCAGCAACTGAACCTGCTTTACCGGGATACGGCTGAGAAATGGGCATAGACCCCTCAAAGATTAAACCTACCAAAAGCGACCTTTAAAGGCGTCATACCAGGTGTAGAAGCCAATTGTACAGGCTCAATTACACTTTGGAAGTGGTCTTCGGATCCCGGATAACTTCGGCGAGGATTTAATCTTCGACATAGTCTCGTTCATGGCGGCTATCATGCCTTGCTCGGACGTGCAGCGTTGCAAAGTTCAACGCGGTGCCGCACCACGCATACCTCAAGCTCAAGATGCCAGGCCCTCGAGGAGTCATTACGGTCAGCAGAAACAAGCGTTCTCTCCTCACGGAGGAACATACAACGGCTCTCTCGGCTAAGTGCAATGCAGCCTCTTAAGGCAATTCTCGAGTCCGGCCGTTAAGCGGCGGACACAGCTAAGCGCGCCGGAGTAACTTACAACAAGACCACCTGGCACGTTCAGAGCACGCCAGTAGCATTGCGGCTAACCCCAGCCCCTGAAACGTCAGCAGGTCCTTCAGCACACCATTACGCTCTGAAGATACCATGGGCATGGGGAGAGGGGCACGACCACGATAAACCCAGACTGCGGATCAACCACACCAGGGGCTCTCAAGTGTGTCGTTCCTTTTTCTTTTCTTTTTACCTTTTACTTTTTACCCACAGGACTCCGTTTGTCAGAAGCCCTGTCCGGCAGCAGACCTACCGAACTCACGATGCAACAGCCAGGGAAGGATAAAGGCTACAACGAATATACAGGTGGTCTCCATTACGAGCATTTTCATACACCAATCTGCAGCCTACCCCACGGAAGGACATGTTTAACAGTCTCCTACCTTGCTTATCGCACTATTTGTATCATTCTGCATTCGTAGCAGCACTTATTGAATAAAACAATGCAGCACCTTTTTGCTTATAATTGCATTTCTTTTTCATACATATGTTCATTCACGACATGTTGCATCCGTACATTTTGGTACGGCTAATATACACCAGGGGCTTATGTTTCCCGCGTTATGGTGTGATGAGTCCGAACACTTTCACAAGTCGGCACCCGAACTTATAGAACTATATGCATCGGCTCCGGATCATGTCTTGGGTCAATAGTTGGGTTTGCCCGGCTCCGTGTTTTGGTACCTTACATTCCGTTATATCAGCAAAAGGTAGCACCGGAGAACCACTGCGATTCCGCCCAGTTGATTGGAGTTAACGCCTCGATGGAGAAAGCTAAAACTGACCGTCATGATGAGGCGAGAGACCGTTCGCTGTTCGAGAGGTTTTCTGCGAGTCCTTAAATACTTATGCCGCTTAGAGCGAGGAGCCGGATACTGTTCGGCCAAGGCATGGATAGCGCCCCAAATTCGGCCTTCCAAAGACTAGGGGCTTCGTCGAAATTTAAAATTATAGAATTCTATGGCTAAGTGAGAGTGTTAAAGCATTATAAGTCCGGTTGCCTTGTTCGTTGTGTTGAGCGCCTCCCTAGATGGACCCAAAAATGGGAACAAGAGCGCTCAAGTTTATCCCGAACACCCCAGCACTCGTGGCATGGGGGCTGAAGCCGACGACTTGCCATCTCTCAGATTTCATAAATGGCCGCCTGAAGGTAATATTTTAAATTAACAAGCGTTGCTTAGCGCATATGAACTAAGTTTTCAGCGCGCAGGATAACAAAATGCGAGTCTACTCAAATATTACATCTTTGGATCACTCACCCGCAATAGTGCGGGCGCCCTTCAAAGACACTCTTATAATACATCTCGGGCGTGCGATGCTCCTTGCCCTCTGGTGGCGGGTGCATCACGAGCTTACAGGCATCCATCTTGCCCAGTGCACCTTTCTTGGCGGGCAAGGGCCCGACGGCACCCTCGATACAAGCGGAATGCTTGATAACTTCAACCCACAGTGCGCATCCACCGGCCGCCGCAGGGCGAAGTAGCTCCCAAGCATGGCCTCCTTAGGCCACGGCCGAACTATGAGGCCCTTCATGGCCTGTTCGGCCGCCTTGTGGAGCTCGACCCGGCTGCCGGCTGGTCGCTAAGGCACCGGATGTCCGGCCTCGACATACCGAGACCGAAGACCTTCTCCGTCGAGCTCCCTTCCTCGGCCCGGTAGAATCTGGCGACATCGGACACGCTGCGAGGAAGATCTGCGAACGCATACAGAGCTCGAATTCGGGTAAGCAACAGGTAATTAACACTCACATGCTTACTGCATGAAAAATGCCTTACCGCTGCTATTTTCTTCACCGCCTCAATCTCTGGAGGGCCTTGTAGGCTTCGGCCTTAGCGGCTTTGGCACTCTCAAGAGCCGTTGCAAGCTCGAGACTCTCGAGTCTTTGAGTCACGCTCCAAGTTCTCATGTTTTTCACGAGATCTTGGAGCTCTTGTTCTTACCTCCGCCACCCGCGCCTCCTGCTTCTCTCGCTCGGTGCGTTCATGGCCGCATTACGTTCGGCCGCGGCCACCGCCTCTGCAGGGTCGCCACCTCGTTAGTGGCCCTGCAATACCCACGTTATCCTTGTCATTTTTCTTGCAACCAAATCCTTTTCTCAGAAGGTACAATTTTCATAAGGTATTACGCACCTTCTTTTCCTCGAGCTGCTTCTTGGCATGGCCGAGCTCGTTCTCGGACCGCTCGAGGTTTTCCTTCAAAGTATTGACCTCCGCAGTCAGTGCGGCGGAGGTCAGCAGCACAGCCTGCAATCCCATATTGACATATTTTTTATGACTCCTGCGTTTATCTTTCTAAAAGATCCTCAGTCCGGCTTTTCTTTCCGAACACCGAACCGAGCATCAGGGGCTACTGTCTATGCGGTACCATTTTACATATATTGAAATTTCTTACCTCAAAGCACATTAGAAAGGCTGAGTACAGGCTTGGTCAGCCCGCTCTTGGCGGATCGAACTGTCCGGATCACCGCACTCATAACGGTCGGTGCTCCTCCTGATAGAGGCGCCGTTGGCGCCTCCGATGCTATCCGGTGCCTCCGGTTGGGCCGAAGGACACGGCGTCTTACCCTTCTTGCGAAGGATCGTTTGCCGGACTCCGGAACCCTTTGAAGGTTCCGGCATTGAGTCCGGACAAGGGTCGGCCTTAGAGCCCACAGGGTCTTGCCCCCAGCGCTACAGAGTCCGGGGTTGCCTTGTGGCACCTCCTGCGCCACCTCCTCGGGACCAAGCCCCTTTGGGGCCCGCCATGGCGTTGTCCGCAGCATGAGGCGAGGAGGCGGTCGGGCGAAGTACTCTCCATTTCCGACGAGCCTGTGGACCCGCTCGATGAATCAGCGAACTTCGCCTTTGGGCGGGCTGCACGATTGTTCGACATTAGAGAACACTCTGCAATAATAAAATGCCATGGATATCCGGACACTTACGATCTCGCCAGGGGCTTGTCCCTTGTAGGCCAATCCCCCTCGTCGTCGTCGACGTTGGTGGAGAAGTCCGGAGGAAGGGTTCTTCCCTTCTTGGACCCTCCGGCCTCCCCAGTTAGGCGGCCTTCCTTTCCTCTCCTCCCCGGCTGGGGAGAAGCTTCTTCTTCTTCCTCCTCGTCTTCAGGAGAAGACTCTGCTTCAGAATCAGACAGCACCTGGCGTCGGGAGCTCCTTCGAGTTCCCGTGGCCTCCTTCTTGGCCTTCTTCTCCGGCACCACATGGGGTGCCGGAGCCAGCAGCCCTATCAATCGGGCGTCCGCTGGATCTTCTGGCAAAGGAGCCGGACAGTTAATCTGTCTGGACGTCTTCAGCCAGACCCGTCGAAGAATAGGGAGTTTTTAGATCCCACGTAGAGTCAATCTATGAAAAAAAGAGTCCCGTAAAGGGTAGGATAACTTACCTCGCCGGCTTGACGCCGCGAGCTGTATCCGCGATCTTTGTTAGCGGATGCGGGGGCTTCGGCGCCCTTGAACAGCACCTTCCAGGCATCTTCGTACGTGGTATCGAAGAGCGGCTCAAATTCGGTGTTGTGCGGATCGAACTCCCACAAATTGAAGTCCCGTTGTTGGCATGGGAGAATCCGGCGGATGAGCATCACCTGGATTACGTCGACAAGCCTGCGATTCTTGTCCATCGTGTTCGGACGGCGTGTTTGGAGTCCGGATAGCTCGTCGAATCCCCCCACTTCAGGCCCGTCTCTTTCCATGGCGAGAGTCGTGTGGGGAATCCAGATCTGAATTGGGGCCGCCACCCATTCGAGTCACGTGGCTCGGTGATGTAGAACCACCCCGATTGCCACCCCTTTATTGTCCCCACAAAGGAGCCCTCGAGCCATAGGACTTTGGCCATCTTGCCGACCATGGCGCCTCCGCACTCTGCTTGGCTGCCCTTCACAACCTTCGGTTGACACTGAAGGTCTTGAGACACAAGCCGAAGTGGGGCTGGATGCAGAGGAAGGCCTCGCCTGACGATAAACGCCGAGACGTTGAGGACGAAATTCGGGGCTAGGTCGTGGAAGTCCCGGCCGTAGTAGAACATGAGCCCCCGGACAAATGGGTGAAGTGGAAAACCTAGTCCGCGGAGGAAGTGCAGGAGAAATACCACCCTCTCATGGGGACTGGGGGTTGGAATGAGCTGCCCCGCGTCGGGCAGCTGTCTGTGCGATATCGCCGGACAAGTATCCGGCCTCCCGATCTTGTGATGTGCCCCTCCGTGATGGAGGAGGCCATCCATCTGCCTCCCGCTCGACATGGTTGGAGAAGGTTGAGGAGGAAAGTGCGGACTTGGGCGCTAGAGCTCGAGTGCAGGGAATGGATGAGCAAAGGAGGAAGAAGGCGTGGGTGAAAGGGTGGATCCTTATCCCCTTATATGGGCGGACAAAAACATGTGTCCCCACCGCCTGGTGAAACTTCGCTTATCTCCCAAGCGCCACAATCAATGGCGCGGTTGGGTTACCCACGTTCGTATTGATGGGAATCCCGGAATAAGGGGAACACGATCTCTGCCTCGACAAGGCGTGCCAAGGAAACCGCTTCGCTTAAACGCTACCGAGGTGGAGCGGTAAAAACAATTTGAATAAAGGCTTGGTAGTGGTGCGACGTCACGCCACAAAATATGTCGTGATTGATCTTGTGTAATATTATTCTCTCTACGGTGGTATGTGGAATTTATTTTGCGAGCCGGTCACTATCCTGGTGTTCACAATCTTCTATAAATTGTTCGGAGGAAGAACCCGCCTTGCAATAGCGAAGATAATATCTGCGCCGGACCCATCGTCATTGAAGCCTGGTTCGAGGCTCTTGAGGAGTTCCGGACTAGGGGTGTCCGGATAGCGAACTATCATCATCGGCGGACTCCAAGATTATGAAGATACAAGATTGAAGACTTCGTCCCGTGTCCGGATGGGACTTTCCTTGGCGTGGAAGGCAAGCTTGGCGATCTGGATATGTAGATCTCCTACCATTGTAACCGACTCTGTGTAACCCTAACCCTATCCGGTGTCTATATAAACCGGAGGGTTTTAGTCCGTGGGGCGAACAACAATCATACCATAGGCTAGCTTCTAGGGTTTAGCCTCTTTGATCTCGTGGTAGATCCACTCTTGTAACACACATCATCAATATTAATCTAGCAGGGCGTGGGTTTTACCTCCATCAAGAGGGCCCGAACCTGGGTAAAACATCGTGTCCCTTGTCTCCTGTTACCATCCGCCTAGACGCACAATTCGGGACCCCTTACCCGAGATCCGCCGGTTTTGACACCGACAACGACCTTTAAAGGCGTCATACCGGGTGTAGAGGCCAATTGTACGGGCTCAATTACACTCGAAGTGGTCTTCGGATCCCCGGATAACTTCCGAAGCGAAGAGTTAATCTTCGACATCGTCCCATTCTGCAACGGCTATCATGCACTGCTCGGACGACCCGCATTTGCAAAGTTCAATGCGGTGCCGCACGATGCATACCTCAAGCTCAAGATGCCAGCCCTCGAGGAGTAATCACGGTCAATGGAAACACCGAGCGCTCTCTCTGAGCGAGGAGCACACGGCGGCCCTCGCAGCGGAGGTACAAAGCAGCCTCTCACAGCAACTCTCGAGTCCGGCCATTAAACGTCCGGACACTGTCAAGCGCGCCCGGAGTAACCTACAACAAGACCGCCTGGCACGATTCAAGCACGCGTAGCAATCCGGCCCCAACCCCAGCCCTCGCGAAATTGCGAAGCTAGTGTTACGCGTACATAATTACGCTCTGGAGATACCATGGGCATATGGGGAGGGGCAAGACCACGGCATGCCAAGAATGCGGCTTGACCACACCAGGGGCTCCCGATTGTGTCATTCTTTTTTTTTCCTTTTCTTCCTTTTTCTTACTTTCAGGACTCCGTCTTTCAGAAGTCCTGTCCGGCACTAGAATTGCCGAACTCATGATGCAACAGCCAGGGAAGCAGAAAACCACGTCAAGTGTTGAGGTGGTCTCTATTACGAGCATTATACCTGTTTTACATACCATTCCGCATCTTACCCCTGGAGGGGGACATGTTAGATAGTCCCCTCCCTTGCTTACCGCACTATTCGTATCGTTCTGCTTTCATTGCAGTACCTTTTTGAATAAACAATACATAGCTTTTGCTTATTATTGCTCTACTTCCTTTATCTATACATATGTTCATTTCACGACATGTTGCAACCGTACACTTTGGTACAGCCAACACACCAGGGGCTTAAGTATCCCAAAATTATGGTGTGATAAGTCTGAACACTTTCACAAGTGCGGCACCCCGAACTTATAGCATTATATGAATCGGCTCCGAATCATGTCTTGGGTCAATAGTTGGGTTTGCCCGGCTCCCGTGTTTTGGTACCTTACATTCCGCTATATCGGCTAAGGTAGCACCGGGAATACCACTGCGATTGTGCCCCAGTTGACCTGGGTCGAGCACCTCAGTGGTGAAAGCTAAAATTGACCGTCATGATAGGGCGAGAGCCGCTCGCTGTTCGAGAGGTTTTTTCGGGTCCCTAAAGACTTATGCCGCTTAGAGCGAGGAACCGGAATTGTCCGGACAAGGCGTGGATAGCGCCCCGAACTCGGTCTTCCGAATACTAGGGGCTTCGCCGAAATTTAAAATTATAGAATTCTATGGCTAAGTGAGAGTGTTCAAGCATTATAAGTCCGGTTGCCTTGTTACGTTGTGTTGGCGCCTCCCTAGATGGACCCAAGAATGGGAACAAGAGCGCTCAAGTTTATCCCAACACCCCAAAGACTGCGTGGCATGGGGAAATGAAGCCAACGACTTGCCATCTCTCAAATTTGATAAACGGCCGGACAGAAGGTAATATTTTAAATTAATAAGCGTTGCTTAGCGCATATGAACAAGTTTTCAGCGTACATGATAAAAAATACGAGTTTATTCAAAAATTACATCTTTGGAGCATTCATCCGCTATTCGGCGGGCACCCTTCAGGAGGCGCTCATAGTACATTTCGGGCGTGCGATGCTCATGGCCCTTCGGCGGCCCGTCCGTCACAAGCCTCTCCGCATCCAGCTTGCCCCAGTGCACTTTAGCACGGGCAAGGGCCCGACGGACACCTTCAATGCAGACGGAGCACTTGATGACTTCAAGCCGCGGACAGGCATCCACCAGCCGCTGCACCAAGCCGAAGTAGCTCCCGGGCATGGCCTCCAATGGCCACAGCCGCGCTATAAGGCCCTTCATGGCCTGTCCGGCGACCTTGTGGAGCTCGACCAGCTGCTTCAGCTGGTCACTTTCGAGAGCACCGAATGTTCGGCCTCGGCATCTGAGACCGAACACCTTTCTGTTGAGCTCCTCCTTGGCGCGGTAGAATGCGGCAGCATCGGACACACTCTGAGGGCAAATCTGCGAATGCTCTGGAGAGCTCCGAATCCGGGTAAATGTCGTAATTCACTTTCACATGCTTGCTTTGCATAAAGAATGCCTTACCCGCCGCTATCTTCTTTAAAGAATCAATTTCTTGGAGGGCTTTTTGGGCCTCGGCCTTAGCAGCTTTGGCACTCCCAAGAGCCGAGGCGAGCTCGGACTCTCGAGTCTTCGAGTCATGCTCCAAACTCTAGTGTTTTTCCACGAGAGCTTGGAGCTCTTGCCGCTCTGTAGCCAGCTCGCCTCCCCTTCTCTCACTCGGTGCGTTCCATGGCCGCTTTGTTTCGACCCACGGACACCGCTTCCTTCAGGGTCGCCACCTCGTTCATGGCCCCTGTAGTACCCAATTTATTACTGTTATTTTTTGCAACCAAAACCTTTTCTATAAGGTATTTTCTTTAATAAGGTATTACTTACCTTCCTTGTCCTCGAGCTGCTTCTTGGCTTGTCCGAGCTCGTTCTCAGACCGCTCGAGGTTACGCTTCAATGCATTGACCTCCATGATCGGTCTGGCAGAGGTCAGCAGCGCAACCTGCATTCCCATATTGACAAACTTATGTTAGACTCCTGCGTATATCTTTTTAGATCCTTTGTCCGGCTTTTCTTTCCGAACACCGAACTAAGCATCGAGAACTACTGTCTATGCGGTAATATTTTTACATATTCTAAACTTACGTCAAAGCACATTAGAAGGCTGGTACGAGCTTGATCGATCCGCTCTTGGCGGACTGAACTGTCCGGATCACCGCACTCATAACAGTGCGGTGCTCCTCCTCGATGGAAGCGTTGTTGAGCGCCTCCAGTAAGCTATCCGGTGCCTCCGGTTGGACGGAGGACACCGGCGTCTTGCCCTTCCTGTGAAGGATCCGCTGGCCGGACTTCGGAACCGCTGATGGTTCCGGCATGGAGTCCGGACAAGGGTCGGGCTTAGAGCCCCTGGGAGTCTTGCCCCAGCGCTGGAGTCCGGACGAGGTCGGGCTTAGAGCCTGAGGTCTTGCCCAGCGCGCTGAGTCCGGGAGGTTGCCTTGTGGCACCTCCTGCGCTACCTCCTCTTGACCAAGCCCCCTTGGGGACCCACTTGTGGCGTCGTCCGCGGCGTGAGGCTAGGAGGCGGTCGTGGCGGCGCTCTCCATTTCCGGCGAGCCCGAGGACCCGCTCGATGAATCGGCGAACTTCGCCCTTGGGCGGGCTGCACGGTTGTTCCACATTAGAGAACACTCTGCAATAATAAAAAGCCATGGGTATCCGGACACTTACGATCTACTTGAGGGCTTGGCCCTTGTAGGCCAATCCTCCTCGTCGTCGTCGGCGCTGGTGGAGAAGTCCGGAGGAAGGGTTCTTCCTTCTTGGACCCTCCGGCCTCCCGAGTTGGGGCGGCCTTCCTTTTCTTCTCCTCCCGGCCGGGAAGGAGCTTCTTCTTCTTCCTCCTCATCCTCGGAGAAGATTACGCATCGAGAATCGGCGGCGCTGGCGTCGGGAGCTCCTCCGAGTTCCCGTGGCTTCCTTCTTGGCCTTCTTATCCGGCACCACATGGGGCGCCGGAGCCAGCAGCCCCGTCAATCGGGCGTCCTCCAGGTCTTTCGGCAAAGGAGCCAGACAGTTAATCTGTCCGGACGTCTTCAGCCAGTCCTGTCAAAGATTAGGGAGTCTTAGATCCCACATAGAGTCAATCTATGAAAAAAGAGTCATGTAAAGGGTAAAATAACTTACCTCGCCGGCTGGACGCGGCGAGCTGTATCCGCGATCCTTGTTAGCGGATGATGGGGCTTCAGCGCCCTTGAACAGCACCTTCCAGGCATCTTCATACGTTGTGTCGAAGAGCCGGCTCAAGGTTCGCTGTTGTGCCGGATCGAACTCCCACAAGTTAAAGGCCCGTTGTTGGCATGGGAGAATCCGGCGGATGAGCATCACCTGGATTACGTCGACAAGCCTGAGATTCTTCTCCATCAGGTTTCGGACGCATGTTTGGAGTCCGGATAGCTCTTCCGAATTCCCCCACGTCAGGCCCGTCTCTTTCCATGACGAGAGCCGTGTGGGGAAGCCAGATCTAAATTCGGGGGCCGCCACCCATTCGGGGTCGCGTGGCTCGGTGATGTAGAACCACTCCGATTGCCACCTTTATTGTCTCCACAAAGGCGCCCTCGAGCCATGGGACTTTGGCCATCTTGCCAACCATGGCGCCTCCGCCTCCGGCAGCGGCCGCCCACTACCTTCGGCCGGACGTTGAAGATCTTCAGCCATAAGCCGAAGTGGGGCTGGATGCAGAGGAAGGCCTCGCACACGACAATAAATGCCGAGATGTTGAGGATGAAATTCAGGGCCAGATCGTGGAAGTCCAGGCCATAGTAGAACATGAGCCCCCGGACAAATGGGTGAAGTGGAAAACCTAGTCCGCGGAGGAAGTGGGGGAGGAACACCACCCTCTCATGGGGCCCGGGGGTTGGAATGAGCTGCCCTGCATCGGGCAGCCTGTGCGCGATGTTGCCGGACAAGTATCCGGCCTCCCGCAGTCTTGTGATGTGCCCCTCCGTGACGGAGGAGGCCATCCACCTGCCTCCCGCCTCGACATGGTTGGAGAAGGTTGAGGTGGGATGAGCGGACTTAGGCGCTGGAGCTCGAAAAGTCGCGTGGAAATGGATAAGCAAAGGAGGAAGAAGGCGTAGGTGAAAGGGTGGATCCTTATCCCCTTATATGGACGGACGAAGCTATGCGTCCCCCACCAGCCTGGTAAAACTTGCTTATTTCCCAAGCGTCGTAATCAATGGCGCGGATGGGTTACCCACGTCCATATTGATGAGAATCCCGGAATAAGGGGGCATGATCTATGCTTTGATAAGACATGCCAAGGAAACCGCCTCGCTAAACACGCTGAGGTGGAACAGTAAAAAACGATTTATATAAAGGCCTGGCCGTGGTGTGATGTCACGCCGCGGAATACGTCAGCACATCTGTGCACAAATTATTCTCTCTACGGTGTTATGTGGAACTTGTGTTCAAAACCTTCTATGAAGTATTCGGAGGAGGAACCCGCCTTGCAATGCCGAAGACAATATGCGCGCCGGACTCGTCGTCATTGAAGCCTGGTTCAGGGGCTACTGAGGGAGTCCCGGACTAGGGGGTGTCCGGATAGCCGGACTATCATCACAGCCGGACTCCAAGATTGTGAAGATACAAGATTGAAGACTTTGTCCCGTGTCCGGATGGGACTTTCCTTGGCGTGGAAGGCAAGCTTGGCGATACGGATATGTAGATCGCCTACCATTGTAACCGACTCTGTGTAACCCTAACCTATCCGGTGTCTATATAAACCGGAGGGTTTTAGTCCGTGGGACGAACAATAATCAGACCATAGGCTAGCTTCTAGGTTTAGCCTCCTTGATCTCGTGGTAGATCTACTCTTGTACTACCCATATCATCAATATTAATCAAGCAGAGTAGGGTATTACCTCCATCAAGAGGGCCTGAACCTGGGTAAAAACATCATGTCCCTTGTCTCCTGTTACCATCCGCCTAGACGCACAGTTCGGGACCCCCTACCCGAGATCCGCCGGTTTTGACACCGACAATCACTTTCCTAAATTTTCCTAATTTTCTAAATATTCCAAAATCGACAAAAAATATTTTTGCGGATTTTTCGGAGTCCGTTTACTTACCGTATCACATACCTCCTTTTTTCATTATTCTGGAGTGTTCCGGAAAGTTTCCTTTATGTATTCTTCCGGTGTCAAAGTTTGGAAAACATTGCTTTCAACATTAATGGGCGTACCTGAGATATAGTGTTTTATTCGTTGCCCATTGACAACCTTCGGGTTAGTCCCTTCGGCATTATTTATTTTGATACCTCCGGATCGATAGATCTCCTCAATGACATAGGGTCCTTACCATTTGGAGAGGAGTTTTCCTGCAAAGAATCTAAAATGAGAGTTGTACAAAAGAACATATTCTCCGACTTTGAACTCATGCTTTTGGATTCTTTTGCCATGCCATCTTTTAACTTTTTCTTTGAATAACTTAGCATTTTCATAAACCTGGGTTCTCCATTCATCAAATGAGCTAATATCAAATAACCTCTTTTCCCCAGCAAGTTTGAAATCATAATTGAGTTCTTTTATTGCCCAAAATGCTTTGTGTTCTAACACAAGAGGTAAACGACAAGCTTTTCCATAAACCATTTTATATGGAGACATACCCCTAGGATTTTTATAAGCCGTTCTATAAGCCCAAAGTGCATCATCTAATTTCATAGACCAATTCTTCCGGGACCTATTGACAGTCTTTTGTAAGATAGTTTTATTTCTCTATTGCTAAGTTCAACTTGACCACTAGAATGAGGGTGATAAGGTGACACAATTTTGTGGTTAACATCATACTTAGCAAGCATTTTACAGAAAGCACCATGAATAAAGTGTGAACCACCATCAGTCATTAAATATCTAGGGACTCCAAACCTTGGGAAAATAACTTCCTTAAGCATTTTAATAGAGGTGTTGTGATCAGCACTACTGGTTGGAATAGCTTCTACCCATTTAGTAACATAATCAACAACAACCAAAATATGTGTATAACCATTAGAGGAAGGAAAAGGTCCCATGAAGTCAAATCCCTAAACATCAAATGGTTCAACAGCAAGTGAATAATTCATAGGCATTTCTTGACGCTTACTGATATTACCTATTCTTTGGCGTTCATCACAAGATGAGACGAACTTACGTGCATCCTTGAAGAGAGTAGGCCAATACAAACCATATTGCAATACCTTATGAGTGGTTCTGTCTCCCGCGTGATGCCCTCCATAAGATTCAGAGTGACATTTCCGTAGGATTTGTTCCTATTCATGTTTAGGTACACAACGTCTAATAATACCATCTACTCCTTCTTTATAAAGATATGGGTCATCCCAAAAGTAATGTCTTAAATTATAGAAGAATTTTTTTTGTTGGTATGTGAAGCTAGGTGGTATGTATTAGCAACAATATAATTAGCATAGTCAGCATACCAAGGTGTACTATGAGAAACATTTATTGCAACTAGTTGTTCATCAGGGAAGCTATCATTAATTGGTTGTGGGTCATCAAGAATATTTTCAAGTCTAGAAAAGTTATCAGCTACGGGGTTCTCTGCTCCTTTCCTATCAGTGATATGCAAATCAAATTCTTGTAGCAGAAGAACCCACCTAATGAGTCTAGGTTTAGCTTCTTTTCAATAAGATATTTTATAGCAGCATGATCAATGTGAACAATTACTTTAGAATCAACAATGTAAGATCTGAATTTATCACAAGCAATCACCACTGGTAAGAATTCTTTTTCAGCAGTAGCATAGTTTTGTTGAGCACTGTCTAGAGTTTTACTAGCATAATGTGTTGGGGAACGTAGCAGAAATTCAAAATTTTCCTACGAGTCACCAAGATCTATCTATGGAGAGACTAGCAACGAGAGAGAGGAGAGTGCATCTACATACCCTTGTATATCACTAAGCGGAAGCGTTCAAGAGAACGGGGTTGAAGGAGTCGTACTCGTCGTGATCCAAATCACCGGAGATCCTAGTGCGAGCAGACGGCACCTCCGTGTTCAACACACGTACAGCCCGGTGACGTCTCCCATGCCTTGATCCAGCAAGGAGAGAGGGAGAGGTTGGGGAAGACTCTGTCCAGCAGCAACACAATGGCATGGTGGTGATGGAGGAGCGTGGTAATCCAGCAGGGCTTCGCCAAGCACCGCGAGAGACGAGGAGAAAGAGAGGTAGGGCTACGCCAGGGAGAGGTGGAAACTCTTGTCTATGGCAGCCCCCAAACCTCAAGTATATATAGGGGAGAGGGAAGGGGGTGCGCCCCCTCTAGGGTTTCCACCCCAAGGGGTGCGGTAGCCCCAAACCCATCTAGGGTGGCGGCCAAGGGGGGGAAGAGGGGGAAACTTGCCCCCCAAGCAAGGTGGAGGCGCCCCCTCCCCAAACCCTAGGCGCCTTGGGCCCTTGTGGGGGGGGGGGCGCACCATCCCACCTGGGGATGGTCCCCTCCCACACTTGACCCATGCAGCCCTCTAGGGCCGGTGGCCCCACTTGGTGGACCCCCGGGACCCTCCCGGTGGTCCCGGTACGTTACCGATAACACCCGAAACTTTTCCGGTGACCAAATCAGGACTTCCCATATATAAATCTTTACCTCCGGACCATTCCGGAACTCCTCGGGACGTCCAGGATCTTATCCGGGACTCTGAACAACATTCGGTAACCACGTATATCTATTCCCTATAACCCTAGCGTCATCAAACCTTAAGTGTGTAGACCCTACGGGTTCAGGAACCATGCGACATGACCGAGACGTTCTCCGATCAATAACCAACAGCGGGATCTGGATACCCATGTTGGCTCCCACATGTTCCATGATGATCTCATCGGATGAACCACGATGTTGAGGATTCAATCAATCCCGTATTCAATTCCCTTTTGTCTAGCGGTATTGTACTTGCCCGAGATTCGATCGTCGGTATCCCGATACCTTGTTCAATCTCATTACCAGCAAGTCTCTTTACTCGTTCCTTAACACATCATCCCGTGATCAACCCCTTGGTCACATTGTGCACTTTATGATGATGTCCTACCGAGTGGGCCCAGAGATACCTCTCCGTCAACCGGAGTGACAAATCCCAGTCTCGATTCGTGCCAACCCAACAGACACTTTCGGAAATACCCATAGTGCACCTTTATAGCCACCCAGTTACGTTGTGACATTTGGTACACCCAAAGCATTCCTACGGTATCCGGGAGTTGCACAATCTCATGGTCTGAGGAAATGATATTTGACATTAGAAAAGCTTTAGCATACGAACTACACGATCTTTGTGCTAGGCTTAGGATTGGGTCTTGTCCATCACATCATTCTCCTAATGGTGTGATCCCGTTATCAACGACATCCAATGTCCATGGTCAGGAAACCGTAACCATCTATTGATCAACGAGCTAGTCAACTAGAGGCTTACTAGGGACATGGTGTTGTCTATGTACCCACACATGTATCTGAAGTTTCCTATCAATACAATTATAGCATGGATAATAAACGATTATCATGAACAAGGAAATATAATAATAACTACTTTATTATTGCCTCTAGGGCATATTTCCAACAGTCTCCCACTTGCACTAGAGTCAATAATCTAGTTCACATCGCCATGTGATTAACACTCAGAGGTCACATCGCCATGTGACCAACATCCAAAGAGTTTACTAGTGTCACTAAACTAGTTCACATCATCATGTGATTTAAGACTCAATGAGTTCTGGGGTTTGATCATGTTTTGCTTGTGAGAGAGGTTTTAGTCAACGGGTTTGCAACATTCAGATCCATATGTACTTCGCAATTCTCTATGTCATATTGTAGATGCTGCTTCCACGCACCATTTGGAGCTATTCCAAATGGTCGCTCCACTATACGTATTTGGTTTGCTACTCAGAGTCATTCGGATAGGTGTTAAAGCTTGCATCGACGTAGCCCTTTACGCCGAACTCTTTATCACCTCCATAATCGAGAAACATGTCCTTTATTTACTCCAAGGACAATTTTGATCATTGTCCAATGATCCATTCCTGGATCATTCTTGTACCCTATAGTGACTCATGGCAAGGCACACTTCGATGCGGTACACAAGATAGCATACTATAGAGCCTACGTCTGAAGCATAGGGGCGACCTTCGTCCTTTCTCTCTCTTCTGCCGTGGTCGAGCTTTAAGTCTTAACTTCATACCTTACAACTCAGGCAAGAACTCCTTCTTTTTATGATCCATCTTGAACACCTTCAAGATCATGTCAAGGTATGTGCTCATTTGAAAGTACCATTTAGCGTTTTTGATCTATCCTCATAGATCTTGATGCTCATTGTTCAAGCAGCTTATTCCAGGTTTTCTATTGAAAAACACTTTTCAAATAACCCTATATGCTTTCAAGAAATTCTACATCATTTCTGATCAACAATATGTCAACAAAATATACTCATCAGAAATATTATAGTGCTCCCACTCACTTCTTTGGAAATACAAGTTTCTCATAAACTTTGTATAAACCCAAAATCTTTGATCATCTCATCAAAGCGTACATTCCAACTCCGAGATGCTTACTCCAGTCCTTAGAAGGATTGCTAGAGCTTTGCATACTTGTTAGCGTCTTTCAGGATTGTCAAAACCTTCTGGTTGTAACACATACAACCTTTCCTCAAGAAAATTGTCGAGGAAACAATGTTTTGACATCCTATCTGCAAGATTTCATAAATAATGCAGTAACTGCTAATCCAATTCCAACAGACTCTTAGCATCGCTACGAGTGAGAAAGCCTCACCGTAGTCAACTCCTTGAACTTGTCGAAAAACATCTTAGCGACAAGTCGATCTTTCTTAATGGTGTCACTTACCATCATTGTCCGTCTTCCTTTTAAAACCCATCTATACTCAACAGCCTTACGACCATCAAGTAGTTCTTCCAAAGTCTACACTTTGTTTTCACACATGGATCCTCTCTCGGATTTTATGGTCTCTAGCCATTTGTCGGAATTCGGGCCCACTATCGCTTCTACATAGCTCGTAGGTTCATTGTTGTCTAGCAACATGAACTCCAAGACAGGATTACCGTACCACTCCGAAGTAGTACGTGTCCTTGTCGACCTACGAGGTTCGGTTGTGACTTGATCCGAAGTTTCATGATCACTATCATAAGCTTCTACTTCAATTGATGTAGGTGCCACATGAACAACATCATGTGCCTTGCTACACACTGGTTGAAGTGATGGTTCATTAACCTCATCAAGTCTCCACCATCCTCCCACTCAATTCTTTCGAGAGAAACTTTTCCTCGAGAAAGGACCCGTTTCTAGAAACAATCCCTATTGCTTTCGGATCTGAATTAGGAGGTATACCCAACTGTTTTGGGTGTCCTATGAAGATTTATTTATCCGCTTTGGGTTGGAGCTTATCAGGATGAAACTTTTTCACATAAGCGTCTCAGCCCCAAACTTTCAAGAAACGACAACTTAGGTTTCTCTAAACCATAGTTCATACGGTGTCATCTCAACGAAATTACGTGGTGCCCTATTTAAAGTGAGTGTGGTTGTCTCTAATGCCTAACCCATGAACGATAGTGGTAATTCGATAAGAGACATCAAGGTATGCCCCATATCCAATAGGGTGCATCTATGATGTTCGGACACACCATCACACTATGGTGTTCCACGCGGTATTAGTTGTGAAACAATTTTTACAATGTCTTAGTTTCATACCAAACTCATAACTCAGATACTCATCTCTATGATCATATCATAGACATTTTATCCTCTTGTCACGACGATCTTCAACTTCACTCTAAAATTACTTGAACCTTTCAATAGTTCAGATTTGTGTTTCATCGAGTAAACATACTCAGAATCTACTCAAATCATCTGTGAAGTAAGAACATAACGATATCCAGTGCATGCCTCAACACTCATTAGACTGTACACATCAAAATGTATTACTTCCAACAAGTTTCTTTCTTGTTCCATCTTACTGAAACCGAGGCTTTTCAGTCATCTTGCCCATGTGGTATGATTTGCATGTCTCAAGTGATTCAACATCAAGTGAGTCCAAATGCTCCATCTGCATGGAGTTTCTTCATGCGTATTATACCAATATGACTTACATGGCAGTACCACAAGTAGGTGGTACTATCATTACTATCTTATATCTTTTGGCATGAACATGTGTATCACTACGATCGAGATTCATTAAACCATTCATTTTAGGTGCAAGACCATTGAAGGTATTATTCAAATAAATAGAGTAACCATTATTCTCCTTAAATGAATAACCGTATTGCGATAGATATAATCCAATCATGTCTATGCTCAACGCAAACACCAATCTCGATGGTAGAGGGAGCATGCGATGCTTGATCACATCAACCTCGGAAACACTTCCAACACATATCGTCGGCTCACCTTTAGCTAGTCTCCGTTTATTCCGTAGCCTTTTATTTCGAGTAACTAACACTTAGCAACCGTACCGGTATCTATTACCATGGTGCTACTAGGAGTACTAGTAGAGTACAGATTAATATAATGTATATCCAATATACTTCTATCGACCTTGCCTGCCTTCTTATCTACCAAGTATCTAGGGTAATTCTGCTCCAGTGACCGTTCCCTTTATTACAGAAGCACTTAGTCTCGGGTTTGGGTTCAACCTTGGGTTTCTTCACTAGAGCAGCAGCTGATTTGCCGTTTCATGAAGTATCCCTTCTTGCCCTTGCCCTTCTTAAAACTAGTGGTTTCACTAACCATCAACAATTGATGCTCCTTCTTGATTTCTACTTTAGCGGTGTCACACATCGCGAATACTTCAAGGATCATCATATCTATCCCTGATATGTTATAGTTCATCACGAAGCTCTAGTAGCTTGGTGGCAATGTCTTTTGGAGAAACATCACTATCTTATCTGGAAGATTAACTCCCACTCGATTCAATTGATTGTCGTAAACAGACAATCTGAGTACAAGCTCAACGATTGAGATCTTCTCCCTCAGCTTGTAGGCTAGAAAACTCGTCGAAGGTCTCATACCTCTTGACGTGGGAACGAGCCTGAAATCCCAATTTCAGCTCTTGGAACATCTCATATGTTCTGCGACATTTCAAAATGTCTTGATTGCCTCAATTCTAAACCATTTAACATTACCGAACTATCATGTAGTCATCAAAACGTGTATGTCAGATGTTCGCAACATCCACAGACCACGTTCGAGGTTCAGCACACCGAGCTGTGCATTAAGGACATAAGCCTTCTACGCAACAATGAGGACAATCCTCAGTTTACGGACCCAGTCCGCCTAATTGCTACTATCAACTTTCAACTATATTTTCTCTAGGAACATATCTAAAAGTAGAACTAAAGCGCGAGCTACGACATAATTTGCAAAAATCTTTTGACTATGTTCAGGATAATTAAGTTCATATAATGAACTCCCACTCAGATAGACATCCCTCTAGTCATCTAAGTGATTACACAATCCGAGTCAACTAGGCCGTGTCCGATAATCACGTGAGACGGACTAGTCATCATCGGTGAACATCTTCATGTTCATCGTATCTACTATACGACTCATGCTCGACCTTTCGGTCTCTTGTGTTCCAAGGCCATGTCTGTACATGCTAGGCTCGTCAAGTCAACCTAAGTGTTTCGTGTGTAAATCTGGCTTACACCCGTTGTATGTGAACATTAGAATCTATCACACCCGATCATCACGTGGTGCTTGAAACGACGAACTTTAGCGGTGCACGCGATTAGGGGAACACTTTCTCCAAATTTTAATGAGAGATCATATTATTTACTACCGTCGTTCTAAGCAAATAAGATGTATAAACATGATAAACATCACATGCAATCAAATAGTGACATGATATGACCAATATCATTTTGCTTCTTTTGATCTCCATCTTCGGGGCTCCATGATCATCATCGTCACCGGCATGACACCATGATCTCCATCATCATGATCTCCATCATCGTGTCTCCATGAAGTTGTCTCGCCAACTTATTACTTCTACTACTATGGCTACCGGTTAGCAATAAAGTAAAGTAATTACATGGCGTTGTTCAATGACACGCAGGTCATACAATAAATAAAGACAACTCCTATGGCTCCTGCCGGTTGTCATACTCATTGACATGCAAGTCGTGATTCCTATTACAAGAACATGATCAATCTCATACATCACATATCATTCATCACATTCTTCTTGGCCATATCACATCACATAGCATACCCTGCAAAAACAAGTTAGACGTCCTCTAATTTTTGTTTGCATGTTTTACGTGGCTGCTATGGGTTTCTCGCAAGAACGTTTCTTACCTATGCAAAAACCACAACGTGATATGCCAATTAATATTTACCCTTCATAAGGACCCTTTTCATCGAATCCGATCCGACTAAAGTGGGAGAGATAGACACCCGCTAGCCACCTTATGCAACTAGTGCATGTCAGTCGGTGGAACCTGTCTCACGTAAGTGTACGTGTATGGTCGGTCCGGCCGCTTCATCCCACGATGCCGCGAATCAAGATAAGACTAGTAACGGCAAGTAAATTGACAAAATCGACGCCCACAACAACTTGTGTTCTACTCGTGCATAGAAACTACGCATAGACCTAGCTCATGATGCCACTGTTGGGGAACGTAGCAGAAATTCAAAATTTTCCTACGAGTCACCAACATCTATCTATGGAGAGACTAGCAACGAGAGAGAGGAGAGTGCATCTACATACCCTTGTAGATCGCTAAGCGGAAGCGTTCAAGAGAACGGGGTTGAAGGAGTCATACTCGTCGTGATCCAAATCACCGGAGATCCTAGTGCCGAACGGACGGCACCTCCACGTTCAACACACGTACAGCTCGATGACGTCTCCCATGCCTTGATGCAGCAAGGAGAGAGGGAGCGTGGTAATCCAGCAGGGCTTAGCCAAGCACCGCGAGAGACGAGAAGAAAGAGAGGTAGGGCTGCGCCAGGGAGAGGTGGAAACTCTTGTCTATGGCAGCCCCCAAACCTCAAGTATATATAGGGGAGAGGGAAGGGGGTGCGCCCCCTCTAGGGTTTCCACCCCAAGGGGTGCGCCAGCCCCAAACCCATCTAGGGTGGCGGCCAAGGGGGGAAGAGGGGAAACTTACCCCCAAGCAAGGTGGAGGCGCCTCCCCAAACCCTAGGCGCCTTAGGCCCCTTGTGGGGCGCACCAGCCCACCTGGGGCCGATCCCCTCCCACACTTGACCCATGCAGCCCTCTGGGGCCGGTGGCCCCACTTGGTGGACCCCCCGGACCCTTCCAGTGGTCCCGGTACGTTACCGATAACACCCGAAACTTTTCCGGTGACCAAAACAGGACTTCACATATATAAATCTTTACCTCCGGACCATTCCGGAACTCCTCGGGACGTCCGGGATCTTATCTGGGACTCTGAACAACATTCGGTAACCACGTATATCTATTCCCTATAACCCTAGCGTCATCGAACCTTAAGTGTGTAGACCCTACGGGTTCGGGAACCATGCAGACATGACCGAGACGTTCTCCGGTCAATAACCAACAGCGGGATCTGGATACCCATGTTGGCTCCCACATGTTCCACGATGATCTCATCGGATGAACCACGATGTCGAGGATTCAATCAATCCCGTATTCAATTCCCTTTTCTCTAGCGGTATTGTACTTGCCCGAGATTCGATCGTCGGTATCCCGATACCTTGTTCAATCTCGTTACCGGCAAGTCTCTTTACTCGTTCCGTAACACATCATCCCGTGATCAACCCCTTGGTCACATTGTGCACTTTATGATGATGCCCTACCGAGTGGGCCCAGAGATACCTCTCCGTCAACTGGAGCGACAAATCCCAGTCTCGATTCGTGCCAACCCAACAGACACTTTCGGAGATACCCGTAGTGCACCTTTATAGCCACCCAGTTATGTTGTGACGTTTGGTACACCCAAAGCATTCCTACGGTATCTGGGAGTTGCACAATCTCATGGTCTGAGGAAATGATACTTGACATTAGAAAAGCTTTAGCATACGAACTACACGATCTTTGTGCTAGGCTTAGGATTGGGTCTTGTCCATCACATCATTCTCCTAATGATGTGATCCCGTTATCAACGACATCCAATGTCCATGGTCGTGAAACCGTAACCATCTATTGATCAACGAGCTAGTCAACTAGAGGCTTACTAGGGACATGGTGTTGTCTATGTACCCACACATGTATCTGAGTTTTCTATCAATACAATTATAGCATGGATAATAAATGATTATCATGAACAAGGAAATATAATAATAACTAGTTTATTATTGCCTCTAGGGCATATTTCCAACATAATGAATAACATTTAGTTTCTTATCAACTCTTTGTCCTAGAACAGCACCAACAACATAATTACTAGCATCACACATAATCCCAAAAGGCAAGTTCCAATCAGGTGGTTGAACAACAGGTGCAGTAATTAAGGCTTTCTTTAGTGTTTCAAAGGCTTCCCTAAAATCATCATCAAACAAAGGGAATATCCTTTTGCAAAAGATTAGTAAGAGGCCTAGAAAATTTAGAAAAGTCTTTGATAAACCTCCTATAGAAACCAGCATGACCAAGGAAACTACAAATACCTTTGATATATTTAGGACATGGCATTTTCTCAATTACATCAACCTTGGCTTGGTCCACCTCAATGCCTTTTTCAAAAATCTTATGGCCCAAGACAATACCTTCGTTAACCATAAAGTGACACTTCTTTCAAGACAAGATTTGTTTGTTCACATCTCTACAAGACTCGATCAAGATTGCTTAAACAATCATCAAAAGACTTCCCATAAACAGAAAAGTCATCCATGAAAACCTCAACAATCTTTTCACAAAAATCAGAGAATATAGCAGTCATGCATGTTTGAAAGGTAGCGGGTGCATTACATAAACCGAAAGGCATACATCTATAAGCAAATGTTCCAAAAGGAAAAGTAAAAGTGGTCTTTTCTTGATCAGATTGTAAAACAGGTATTTGTGAAAAGCTAGAGTATCCATCAAGGAAGCAAAAATGTGTGTGCTTGGATAATCTTTCTAACATTTGATCGATAAAAGGCAGAGGGTAATGATCTTTTCTAGTAGCTTTATTTATTTTTCTATAATCAATTACCATTCTATAGCCCGTGACAATTCTTTGTGGAATAAGCTCATTCTTATCATTAGGAAAAATAGTAATACCTCCTTTCTTAGGGACACAATGAACATGACTTACCCATCTACTATCAGCTATAGTATAGATTATACCTGCTTCCAGAAGTTTCAATGTTTCTGTTCTTACCACTTCTTTCATTTTCGGATTTAACCGGCGTTGGTGATCAACAACGGGTTTAGCATCAGGTTCCATATTAATCTTGTGCTGACATACAGTGGGACTAATGCCGTTAAGATCATCAAGAGTATATACAATAGCAGCCCTGTGCTTCCTTAGAACTTTTAATAATCTTTCGTCTTCATGTTCTGAAAGGTTAGCACTAATAATAACAGGATATATCGTATTTTCATCACAGTAAGCATATTTCAGAGTGTCTGGCAATTGTTTTAATTCAAACATAGGATCACCCTTAGGTGGAGGAGGACCTCCTAGAGTTTCAATAGGCAAATTGTGTTTAAGCAGAGGTTGTTGTTCGAAAAAGATTATATCTATTTCATTTATTTCACTCATATGCAAATCATTTTCATGGTCTAGCAAATATTGTTCCAAAGGATCAGTAGGAGATACAACAAGCAAGACAAATAATCTCATCCATGTTAGGCAAATCTTTCTTATAAGGTTGTTTACTAAACTTGGAAAAATTAAATTCATGAGATTCATCACCAAAGCTAACACTGACAGTTTGTTTCTCACAATCTATTTTGGCAATGACGGTGTTCAAGAAAGGACTACCAAAAATAATGGGACAAAAGTCATCTTGTGGGGAGATAAGAACAAAAAAACCAGTAGGGTATTTTATTTTCCCACACAAGACTTCAACATCTCAAAAATCCCAATTGGTGATATAGTATCTCTATTAGCAAGTTTAATAGTGACATCTATGCCTTCTATTTCAGCAGGTGTTATTTCATCTTTAATTTCTTGATATAAGGAGAAAGGAATAGCACTCACACTAGCACCTAGGTCACATAAACCCATGATAACAGTGATCTCCTATCTTAACTAAGACAACAAGCATGCCAACAATTGGTATATGTTTATCTTTTCCTTCAGGTTTGGCAATTCTAGAAGCTTCACCACAAAAGTAAATAACATGTCCATCAATATTATCAACTAAGAGATCTTTAACCATATCAACACTAGGTTCAACCCTGATTTGTTCAAGTGTTTTGGGGGTTCTAATATAACTTTTGTTAACCACAGTTGAAGCTTTAGCATGTTCCTTCACGCTAACAGGAAAAGGTTTTTTTTTCAATATAAGCAGTGGGAACAACTGGATCAACATTGTAAATAATGGTTTCTTCTTTAGCTTTTACCGGTTCTTTAATTTCTTCTTTAATTGGTGGGTGATATTTAAACCACTTCTCCTTAGGGAGATCAACATGAGTAGCAAAAGATTCACAGAACGAAGCTACTATCTCAGAGTCAAGTCCATATTTAGTGCTAAACTTTTGAAAAGCTTAGGTATTCATAGAAGATTTAACACAATCAAACTTAGGTTCAATACCTGACTCTTTACCTTCGTCGAGTTCCCAAACTTCAGAGTTGCGTTTAATTCTTTCTAAAAGATCCATTGAAATTCAATAGTTTTCTTCATAAAAGAACCAGTACAAGAAGTATCGAGCATGGATTGATCATTACGAGAAAGCCGAGCATAACAATTCTGAATAATAATTTCTCTCGAGAGCTCATGATTGGGGCATGAATATAACATTGACTTAAGCCTCCCCCATGCTAGAGCAATACTTTCTCCTTCACGAGGCCAACAATTATATATATAATTCCGATCACGATGAACTAGATGCATAGGATAAAATTTCTAATGAAATTCCAATTTCAAACGGTTCCAGTTCCAAGATCCAATATCATCGCATTGCCTATACCATGTCAATGCTTTTACCTTCAAAGATAAAGGGAAAACCTTCTTCTTAGCTTCATCTCCGGGCAAACCTGCAAGCTTAAACAATCCACAAATTTCATCCACATATATCAAGTGCATATTAGGATGTTCGGTTCCATCTCCTGCATAAGGATTAGCTAGCAGTTGTTCTAACATACCCGAAGGAATTTCATATTCAATATTTTCAGTAGGTGCAGTAGGTTGAGGGGCAACTAATTGTGGTTCCGAAGATACTGCGAACAAAATTCTCAAAGGATTGTTTTCCATAGTAGCAAGTGACAATAAATTTCAGCACATAATAATAATGTTTCCTTGCCAATTTTCACTTACAAAGAGTGCTTCACTCCCAAGCAACGGCGCTAGAAAATAGCCTTGATGACCCACAAGTATATGGGGTCAAGTGTAGCCTTTTCGATAAGTAAGAGTGTCGAATTCAATGAGGAGCAGAAGGAAATGATAAGTGGTTTTCAGCAAGGTATTGTCTGCAAGTGCTAAAATTGTAAGTAGCGGAGTAGTTTGATAGCAAGATAATTTGTAACGAACAAGTAACGAAAGTAGTAACAAAAGTGCAGCAAGGTAGCCCAATCCTTTTGAGGCAAAGGACGGGCCAAAATGGTTTCTTATGATAAGCAAAGTGTTCTTGAGGGTGCACGGGAATTTCATCTAGTCACTTTCATCATGTTGGCTTAATTCGTGTTCGGTACTTTGATAACTTGATATGTGGGTGGAGCGGCGCTTAGGTGCTTTTCTTACTTGAACAAACCTCCTACTTATGATTAACCCTCTCGCAAGCATCCGCAACTATGAGAAAAGTATTAAGAATAAATTCAAACCATAGCATTAAACTTTTGGATCCAATCGTCCCTTACGGAATAGCGCATAAACTGGGGTTTAAGCTTCTGTCACTCTCGCAAGCCACCATATAATAACTACTCCACAACGCATTCCCTTAGGCCCAAATATGGTGAAGTGTCATGTAGTAGATGTTCACATGACACCACTAAGAGAATGGCAACATGCATATCATCAAAATATCGAACACATATCAAGTTCACATGATTACTTGCAACATGATTTCTCCCGTGACCTCAAGAACGAAAGTAAATACTCACAAATGATAAACATGCTCATGATCAGAGGGGTATTAAATATCATAATGGATGTGAACATATAATCTTCCACCAAATAAACCATATAGTAATCAACTACAAGATGTAATCAACACTATAGTCACCCACAAGCACCAATCTATAGTTTGGATACAAAGATTAAACACAAGAGATGAACTAGGGTTTAAGAGGAGTTGGTGTTGTGAAGATGTTCATGAAGATAGCCCTCCCCAATATGGGAGAGTTGTTGGTGATGATGATGACGATGATTTCCCCCTCTGGGAGGGAAATTCCCCCGGCGGAACCGCTCCGCCGGAGGGCAAAACTGCTCTTGCCCAAGTTCCGCCTTGAGGCGGCGGCGCTTCGTCCCGAATGTCCTCCTCTAATTTTTTCTAGGTCAAAATGACTTATATACCAGAAGATGGGCACCGGAGGTGGGCCGAGGAGGGCAGCACCCACCAGGGCGCGCCTGGGCCTCCTGGCGCGCCCAGGTGGGTTGTGCCCACCTGGTGGCCCTCCTCTGGTACTTATTTGCTCCAATATTTATTAAATATTCCATAAAAATTCCTCGGGGAGTTTCAGCTAATTTGGAGTTGTGCAGAATAGGTAGCTTGACGTAGCTTTTTCAGGTCCAGATTTCCAATTGCCGGAATTCTCCCCCTTGGTGCATAGCTTGCATATTATCAGGGAAAAGGCATTAGAATTACTCCAAAAAGCATTATTAAACAATAAAACAACATAAATAACAGTAGGAAAACATGATGCAAAATGGATGTATCAGCTAGCAAAATGATTGAGAAGCGACCAACCAAAAAGCAAAAAATCTCGTACCCAAGCGTTAAGCATAAGTAACACCGAATAATGCACCATAAGTAGGATATAAATTTCATTGCATAACTATTGACTTTCGTGCTTGCAAAGGGAATCAAAAACCTTAACATCAATATTCTTACTAAAGCACAATTACTCATCAACATGACTCACATATCATATCGTAATATCTCAAAACCATTACTGAGAATCAAGTTTATTTTGTCCAATGATCTTCATGAAAGTTTTTATTGTATCCTCCTTGGATATCTATCACTTTGGGAATATTTTCATATGTTGCTTTTGATAAGATCAAACAAATATAAGTGAACAACATGAGCATATTTTTTTCTTTCTCTCAAAATAATCTAAGTGAAGCAAGAGAGAATTTCTTAAAAATTTACTAACTCCTAAACAAACTAAGTGAAGCATGAGAGCATTTCTTCAAAATTAACAAAGCACACCGTGCTCAAAAAGATATAAGTGAAGTACTAGAGCAAATCCATGGCTCTCAAAATTTAAGTGAAGCATAGCATAATTTTTGGCTCTCTCAAAAAGGTGTGTCCAGCAAGGATTCAACACTTCAAACGCAAAGAAAAACAAGCAAAGACTCATATCATACAACACGCTCCAAGTAAAACTCATATTATGTGATGAATAAAAATATAGTTTCAAGTAAAATACCGATAGTTGTTAGAAGAAAGCTCATATTGGTTCCTACATATTCTACGAAGATTTTTACCGGTCAAATGGCACAACAGCATACGTTGTTCCCTTTGTCATCGGTATGTTACTTGCTCGAGATTCGATCGTCGGTATCTCAATACCTAGTTCAATATCGTTACCGGCAAGTCTCTTTACTCGTTCCGTAATGCATCATCCCGCAACTAACTCATTAATCACATTGCTTGCAAGGCTTATAGTGATGTGCATCACCAAGAGGGCCCAGAGATACCTCTCCGAAACACAAAGTGACAAATCCTAATCTCGATCTATGTCAGCCCAACAAACACCATCGGAGACACCTGTAGAGCATCTTTATAATCACCCAGTTACGTTCACTAAGTGTTCCTCCGGTATTCGGGAGTTGCATAATCTCATAGTCATAGGAACATGTATAAGTTATGAAGAAAGCAATAGCAACAAATTAAATGATCATAGTGCTAAGCTAACGGATGGATCATGTCAATTACATCATTCATTAATGATGTGATCCCGTTCATCAAATGACAACTCATATCAATGGCTAGGAAACTTTAACCATCTTTGATCAACGAGCTAGTCAAGTAGAGGCATACTAGTGACACTCTGTTTGTCTATGTATTCACACATGTACTAAGTTTCGGTTAATACAATTCTAGCATGAATAATAAAAATTTATCATGATATAAGGAAATATAAATAATAACTTTATTATTGCCTCTAGGGCATACTTCCTTCAACTACGTCGGTATTTCCCCAAAGAGGAAGGGATGATGCAGTATAGCAACGGTAGGTATTTCCCTCAGTGATGAGACCAAGGTTATCGAACCAGTAGGAGAACCTCCTCACACCACGTAAACAACACATGCACACAAATAAAAGATTCTCACAACCCGACGTGTTAAAGGGGTTGTCAATCCCTTCCGGGTACGGCACCTCAGGATAGGCAAATAACGTGAGGTAAAAGTGGTAGATAGGATAAATTGATCGCGTAACAAATAAATTGCAGCAAGGTGTTTTTGTATTTTTTTTGATTTAATAGATCTGAAAATAATTGCAACGAAAAATAGATTGGAAAGGCGAATATGATGAAAAGAAACCCGGGGGTCGTAGGTTTCACTAGTGGCTTCTCTCGAGAAAAATAGCAAACGGTGGGAAAACAATTACTGTTGGGCAATTGATAGAACTTCAAATAATCATGACAATATGCAGGCAATGATCATTATATAGGCATCATGTCCAATATTAGTAGACCGACTCCTGCCTGCATCTACTATTATTACTCCACACATCGACCGCTATCCAGCATGCATCTAGTGTATTAAGTTCATGGGAAACGGAGTAGTGCAATAAGAACGATGACACACTAGTAGAAAAGAGGGATTTAGTCCACCCCGGATTAGCCCATTAGTCCCGGTTCGGTCTAGAACCGGGACTAATGAAACATTAGTCCGGTTCGATGCGCCCGGGGCCACGTGGGCCATTTGTCCCGGTTAAATGCGGACCTTTTAGTCCCGGTTGGTGCCACGAACCGGGACTAAAATGCGATGCCATTAGTCGGTTCGTGGCACTAACCGGGACTAAAGGGTTAGACCTTTAGTCCCGGTTCGTGCCACCAACCGGTACTAATGCGGTTTGAGGCATTAGTACCGGTTCATGGCACGAACTGGTACTAAAGGTCCGATTTTCAAACTCTACCCCCCCTGGATCGCCTTTTCAGTTTTAAAAAAAAATAAAAGAAAATGATGAAAATGTCAAAAAATAAAAGAAAATAAGTTTCCCATGTGATATGTGGTCTAGTTGTTGGGAAAATTTGCAAATATGAATTTCGACTTTATTTGCAAAATCTCTCGAGAATTTGTAAAAATGGGCATAACTTTTGCATACTAACTCGGATGAAAAAGTTCTTTATATGAAAAATCATCTACTCAAAAAGTTACATCCAAATTTAACAGGGGGAGCCCCGCTAAACATTTTCAAAATCCTCAAAAACCAAACAGAAAAAAAGTTACGGGGCTTTTAAGATCTAGAGTGGAAAAAATCGAAAAAATTTCAAACTGTGTGGTCAAACTATGGTCAAACAATGGTCAAACTAATTATTCTACAATATTAGTGTTACTAAATAATTATTTCAGTTATTTTGAATTTTGGTCAAATCTGGTCAAACTGTGGTCACACAATGGTCAAACTGTGGTCAAACAATGGTCAAATTGTGGTCAAACTATGGTCAAACAATGGTCAAACTAATTATTCTAGAAATATTAGTGTTACTAAATAATTATTGTTTTTTAAAACAATAGTTTCAAACTCAAATAGTGAAATGTGTCACTTCATGCTCAAGCAAAATTCCTGAGGGTTAATAGGATTGACATCTTACTATTGTCAGGAAAACAACAAGTGCAGACTTGGAAACGAGGGAGAATAAAACCCGAAAGTTAAGCGTGCTCAGGCTGGGGGAGTGGGAGGATGGGTGACCGTTCAGGAAGTTAGATGATTTGGAATGATGAGGGGTGATTAGCGATTAGAGGATAAATTGAGCAGTGACGAGGGGTGGTGATTAGAGATTAGAGGTTAAAATAATTCAGAAATTTAAAAAAAATTCAAAAAAAAATTCAAAAAAAAATTCAAAAAAAAAATCGTAAAATTTCCTTTAGTCCGTCCTGGTTCGTTTAAGAACCGGGACTAAAGGGGAGAGGCATTAGTAACGACCCTTTAGTCCCGGTTTTGAACCGGGACTAAAGGGCCTTACTAACCGGGACAAAAGCCCCTTTATCTACTAGTGACATGATGTAGACAAGATCCGTTTATCTATTGCGGAGATATAGATCTGATACGTCTCCAACGTATCTACTTTTCCTAACGCTTTTCCTCTTGTTTTGGACTCTAATTTGCATGATTTGAATGAAACTAACCCCGGACTGACGCTATTTTCAGCAAAACTACCATGGTGTTGTTTTTTGTGCAGAAATAAAAGTTCTTGGTATGGAACGAAACTTTGTGAGGATTTTTTTATACCAAATAAGAGAATTTGTGGAGCCAGGAGGTACCTGAGGGGGCACCTGGGTGGGCACAACCCACCAGGGCGCGCCAGCCCCCGCAGGCGCGCCCTGGTGGGTGCTGCCCACCTGGTGGCCCCGCTGACCCTCAAACCGATGCTATAAAATCCCATATTTCCAGAAAAAAATCAAGGAGAAAGAATTATCGTGTTTCACGACATGGAGCCGTCGCCATCTCCTGTTCTTCATCGGGAGGCCAGATCTGGAGTCCGTTTGGGGCTCCGAAGAGGGGGATCTTCGATCTTCGTCATCACCAACACATCTCCATCGCCAATTCCATGATGCTCCCCACCGGGAGTGAGTAATTAGTTTGTAGGCTCGTTGGTCGGCGAGGAGTTGGATGATATTCATCATGTAATCGAGTTAGTTTTGTTAGGGCTTGATCCCTAGTATCCACTATGTTCTGAGATTGATGTTACTATGACTTTGACATGCTTAATGCTTATCAATTTGGGCCTGGGTGCCATGATTTCAGATCTGAACCGTTTATGTTATCACCATTATATCCATGTTCTAGATCCGATCTTGCAAGTTGTAGTCACCTACTACATGTGATGACCGTAGTTTGAGGAGTTCATGTATTCACCGTGTGTTAATGCTTTATTGTGGTTCTCTATTAAAAGTAGGCCTTAATATCCCTTAGTTTCCAATAGGACCCCGCTGCCACGGGAGGGTAGGAAAAAAGATGTCATGCAAGTTCTTTCCATAAGCATGTATGACTATTTACGGAATACATGCCTACATTATATTTATGAACTGGAGCTAGTGATGTATCGCCCTAGGTTACAACTGCCTCATGATGAATATCATCCAACGAGTCACCGATCTAATGCCTACGAATTTATCTTATATTGTTCTTGCTAAGTTACTACTGTTGCTACTACTACAATATCACTGCAATCACTTTTACTGTTACCGTTACGACTGCTGCTATCATCAAAACTATCATACTACTGTGCTACTAATCACTTTGCTATAGATAATTAATCTCCAGGTGTGGTTGAATTGGCAACTCAGCTGCTAATACCTTCAAATATTCTTTGGCTCCCCTTGTGTCGAATCTATAAATTTGGGTTGAATACTCTACCCTCGAAAACTGTTGCGATCCCCTACACTTGTGATTTATCAAGATCTCATCTTGTTATCCTTAGTAGCAATGATACATACGTGTCGGTTCCCCTTCTGTCACTGGGACAAACACCGTAAGATTGAACCCACTACAAAGCACCTCTTCCCATTGCAATATAAATAGATCAAGTTGGCCAACAAAACCCAAATATCGGAGAAGAAATACGAGGCTATAAGCAATCATGCATATAAGAGATCAAAGAAGACTCAAATAACTTTCATGGATAAAAACATAGACCTGATCATAAACTCAAAGTTCATCGGATCCCAATAAACATATCGCAAAAAGACTTACATCATATGGATCTCCAAGAGGCCACTGTATTGATAAACAAGAGAGAGAGAGAGAGAGAGAGAGAGAGGAAGCCATCTAGCTACTAACTAAGGACCCGAAGGTCACGCATCATCGGAGAGGCACCAATGGAAGTGGTGAACCCCTCCATGACGGTGTCTAGATTGGATCTGGTGGTTCTGGACTCTGCGGCGGCTGGAATTGATTTTCGTCGACTCCCCTAGGGTTTCTGGAAAATTGGTGTATTTATAGAGCAAAGAGGCGGTTCAGGGGGGCACCCGAGGTGGGCACAACCCACCAGGGCGTGCCTGGTCCTCCTGGCATGCCCTGGTGGGTGCTGCTCCCCTCGAGCCACCCCCAGGTGCTTCCTTGGCCCACTGGATGTCTTCTGGCCCAAAAAAAATCCTCCAGGAGTTTTGCTGCGTTTGGACTCCGTTTGATATTGATTTCCTGCGATGTAAAAAGCATGCAGAAAACAGCAACTGGCACTGGGCACTATGTCAATAGGTTAGTACCAAAAAATGACTATAAAATGATTGTAAAACATCCAAGAATAATAATATAATAGCATGGAACAATCAAAAATTATAGATACGTTGGAGACGTATCAGTCACCACCGTCGGTCTCGTTCTTGTCGGCCTCCTCGCCCGCATCCTCCTGCACTATCACCATTGCCAGCGTCGCTCCCCTCCTCCTCACCCGCATCATGCTGCACTATCTCCATCGTCGGTGTCGTTCCTGTCGGCCTCCTCGCCGCATCATGCTGCACTGTCACTGTCGCCGACGTTGTTCCTCTCCTCTTCACCCGCATCATGCTGCATTGTCACCACCGTCGCTCTCGTTCCTGTCGGCCTCCTCGCCCGCATCCTGCTGCACTGTCACCATCGCCCGCGTCATTCCTCTCCTCCTCACCCGCATCATGCTGCACTATCACCACCGTCGGCGTCGTTCCTGTCGACCTCCTTGCCCGCATCCTCCTGCATGTCACCGTCGCCGGTGTCGTTCCTCTCCCCCTCACCAGCATCATGTTGCACTGTCACCACTGTCGGTGTTGTTCCTTCCGGCTTCCCCGCCCGCATCCTGCTGCACTGTCACCATCGCCGGCGTCGTTCCTCTTCTCCTCACCCGCATGATGTTGCACTATCACCACCGTCGGCGTTGTTCCTGTCGGCCTCCTCGCATGCATCCTGCTGCACTGTCACCATCGTCGGCGTTGTTCCTCTACTCCTCACACGCATCATGTAGCACTGTCATCACCGTCGGAGTTGTTCCTGTCAGCCTCCTCGCCCGCAGCCTGCCACACTGTCACCATCAACGACGTCGTTCGTCTCCTCCTCACCCGCATCATGTTGCACTGTCACCACCGCGAGCGTTGTTCCTGTCGGCCTCCTCGCCTGCATCCTGCTGCACTGTCACCACCGTCGGCGTTGTTCCTCTCCTCACCTGCATCATGTTGCACTATCATCACCGTTGGCATTGTTCCTGTCGGCCTCCTCGCCTTCATCCTGCAGCACTGTCACCAGCGCCGGCATCGTTCCTCTCGACCTCCTCATCTGCATCCTACTACACTCTCACACTAGTAGAAAATGTGGCTTTCGTCCTAGCCGGAAAAGATCAATAGTCTCGGTCGTGTTACGAACAGGGACTAATGTGAGCATTAGTCCTGGTTCGAGCGACTAGGACGCCGAACGGGGCTCGGTTAGCTTTAGTCCCGGGTCAAACGCAACCTTTAGCCTCGGTTGGTATCTCCAACCGAAAGGGGCTGCAGCAGGATGCGGCCGGTTCGAACCCTTTTAGTCCCGGTTTGTGTCTCCAATCGAGAGTAAAGGTCACCTTTAGTCCTGGTTGGAAACACAAACCGGGACTAAAGGGGTTCTGAAAGTTTCTTTGGTGTTTTTTCATTTGTTTTTTGTTTTAAATTGTTATATCTTTTAGGATATTTGATGTTTTTGAGTGATTCTTCTTGCATTAGATTCAAAATTTTGTCTAGTTTCTGTTTGAGCCATTAGTTTTCAAATTTGAATGGTTTAAATTTGAATTTGTTCAAAATTACTTCAAACCCTAGATTGTGAATAACTTGAGTTTTAAAATAGTTTTTTAATGAAATTATTTTTGCTCCTAGTCACATGTAGATTGTTGTCACAGTAAGATTTTATTTGGTTATTTTTAGAATAATTTAAATTAGGATTTTAGTTAAAACAGTATTGTTTTGCTTATTTAGTGTTTTAGTCATGTAATTGTTGTTTTTAATTATTTTTAGTTAGTTCTTTCTGTAGATTTTAGCATCTTGTAATATGCTTCTGTTAGACAACAGTAGAATTTTTTATAATTAATCAGTATTAGTTTAGCTACTGTTTTGTATTAATAGTTGTTTAGCCTTTAGTTATAGTTGATAGAATTAATTTTGCTCTACGAGAAATGATTTAAAAAAATGAATTTATATAAAAAAATGAATGATGTCATATTTTAATTCCTGGCATTTTTCTGATAATAATGGATATATTATTTGTCAAATTTCGATTCACATATTTAAAGATAATAATTATGCCATATTAATGAATAAATGGCAGAAATTGAATAAATTAATATTATTACTTATTTTATTTACATTGAAATTCAATATTATCATTACTTATTTTATTTTAATAATTGTTTGGAATTCAAAAAAATTAAATCATGTCACATCAAGGCCTAAGGGTTAATATGATTGATAGCTTACTATTGTCACGAAAACAACAAGTACAGACTTGAAAACTAGGGGAATAGAACTAGAAAGTTAAGCGTGCTTGGAAAGAGTGCTCCACGCTAGAGCAGGGAGGAGAGGTGATTAGAGATTAGATTGTCAAATAATTCAGAATTTGAGAACGAAAAAAATTCAAAAAAAACAAAAAAATTATTTTAGTCCTCGTTGGTGTTTTTTCGATAAAGGGCGATTTTAATATCTCAAATGTAGCATCAAGCGGATACAAAACATTATGAGTAACACCCGGCCTCTGCATAACTAGGATGCACACAACCAAACACCAAAGTCTGACACTAGAAAAAGTAAGAAAACTAACAAAACGGCAACAGTAGAGTCCTATGGACCGACACTTTGCCTATGTCGAACTTGGCGGTGGATCGATCCGGAGGTTATGCTACCACCCATGTTGGGAAAAAACCTCCATAGCCGCCTGCTCCAACCGCGTACACACCGCCTTGAACAACGGTTGGTGCTCCGCCTGTTGTAGCGTAGACCACGTATGAAGCGAGTGCGTACAACGGAAAATAACCTGCAGAGGAGAAGCATTTTTGTCATTAAAAATCAAATCATTTCTACATAGCCAAAGCGACCATAGTAAGGCATACGCCCCCACCCTTATTAGCGTTTTGAAACTATTTGAAATTCCGTCCAACCAATGACCAAATATATTGGCAATACTCGTTGGCGGATACAAATTTGACGCTATTTGGATGACTGACCATGTAGAACGTGCAAACTTGCATTAGAAAAGGAGGTGTTTGATTGTCTCGTCATGAGCACAAAAGCAACAGTTCTTACTTCCTGGCCAGTTGCGCCGTACAAGATTGTCTTTGGTTAGCACAACTCCCCTACGAAGATATCACATAAAGATTTTAACTTTTAGTGGAATCTTAGACTTCCAATTTTTTTTGTTATTATTCACTGGCACCTCGGAATGCATAAGCGCACGGTACATCGAGTCTACTGTGTAAGACCCTGATGTTGTGAGTTTCCAGTGAAACACATCTCTAGACGGGATAAAAGATTATGCCATGACAAAAGTCGAGGGCCAATCAAATCCCGCCTGAACAAAATATTCAGCGGGGATGAACTAAGCACTTGCGCAATAGTATTACTCTTATCGCGAGCAATGGCATATAAGGCTGGGTATTGCTCTCGGAGATCGGCATTGCCTAGCCATATGTCTTCCCGTAACGAACCTCGACTCCATCCATTATCGCGAAAGACCCAAAGCGAAAAAGATATTTCTTTTGCCGCCATTAGGCCAGCCCAAAAGTGTGAGTCGCTGTGTTTCTAATAAGCCCGAGATACCGCCTTTTGGCCTAGATACTTGTTATGCAATATGGTTTGCCAAACACCATCCTCGAAGAAGTTTGAACAACCATTTACTAAGTAGGGCCTCATTCTTGACCTGTAGGTCATGAATTCCAAGGCCACCTTGGTCTTTCGGCCTACAAACCACGCTCCATTTGGCCAGCCTATATTTTTTCTTTTCACCATCTCCCTGCCAAAAGAATCTGGATCTAAAATAGTCCAGTCTTTGGAGGACCCCTTTTGGGAGTTGGAAGAAAGAAAGCATATAGAGAACCATATTTGTGAGGACAGAGTTAATTAAAACCAACCGTCCTCCAACTGAGAGCAACTTGCCTTTCCAACTGCTCGGTCGTTTCTCTAGACGCCTCAACATGCTTCCACTCCGCAATGGTGAGACGCCGATAGTGAACTGGTATTCCCAGATATTTAATTGGGAATTTACCATGTGCACAACCAAAGAGGTCAGCGTAATCTGCGGCCTCCTCAACGGCTTCTCCAAAGCAGAAAAGTTCACTTTTATGGAAGTTAATTTTGAGCCCCGACATTTGCTCAAATGCTGAAAGCAAGAGTTTCAGGTTTCGAGCCTTGTCTAGGTCATGTTCCATAAAAATAATTGTGTCATCGGCATATTATAGAATAGAGAGACCACCATCCACAAGGTGTGGCACTACTCCTGCAATCTGGCCGTCCTGCTTGGCGCGCTCAATCAGAATAGCCAACATGTCAACAACAATGTTAAATAACATTGGGGACATGGGGTCACCCTGCCGTAGTCCTTTTTTTGTCTGGAAGTAATGGCCTAAATCATCATTGACTTTGATGGCCACACTACCTCCAGTTACAAAATTTTGGATCCATTGGCGCCATTTATCATAGAAACCTTTCATTCTTAGGGCCAGTTGGAGGAAAGACCATTTGACCTTGTCATAGGCCTTCTCAAAGTCGATTTTAAATACTACTCCACTCATGTTTTTCCAGTGCATCTCATGAACGGTCTCATGCAAAATTACTACGCCATCGAGTATATTCCTTCCTTGCATGAACGTTGTTAGAGATGGCCGGACAACATGGTCAACTACCAAGTTTAACCTATTCGTAGCCACTTTGGTAAAGATCTTGAAGCTAACATTAAGGAGGCATATGGGTCTGAACTGCTGGATCCGTTCGGCCTCCTTAATCTTTTGGCAACAAGACAATCTCGCCAAAGTTAAGTCTGAATAGATCTAGTCGGTCGGCATGAAGACAATTAAACAACTCCAAAAGGTCGGTCTTGATGATATCCCGTAAATTCGATAGAATTCTGCGGAAACCATCTGGGCTGGAGCTTTGTTATGTTCCATTTGGAACACCGCCACTCTTACCTCCTCTTCTGAGAATGGTGCCGTTAGGATATCATTTTCTTCTGCCGTGACTTGTGGAATATCATCTGTTCGGGTCTCGTCAAGGGTGAAGTTCCCATCAGCCGGCGCACCGAACAACGATTTATAGTATTTGGTGATATACTTTTTGAGCTCCTCCTGACCTTCGATCAGCCCCTCATCTTGTTGGAGACTGTAAATACATTTCTTCCTATGTCGCCCATTGGCGATCAATTGGAAGTATCTTGTATTACTATCACCCATCAATATGAGATCAACTTTAGATCTCTGGTAGTACTTGATCTCCTCTTCTCGCAAAAGACGGGCGACCTTCTCATTAGATTGATTTTTTAATTCAATCTCTTGTTGAGATAAGGTGCGTGTCTCTGCAATCTTGTCGAGGTCGTCAATAATGGTAGAGAGCCGTTGTTTTTCTTTTTTATATATCCCGTTGGTGTGTTTCGCCCATCCAGCGAGGTGTTGCCTCATGGCCCTTATTTTAAAATTCCATCTCTGAATAGGTGTGCGACCAACGGCGGGCTTCTCCCAAACATTCTTGATTATGTCTACAAATCCATCCCGATGCAGCCATCCCAATTCAAATTTGAAAGGGCGACGGGCTGCTGGGTTCATAGAGTTAGAATCCAGAATGATGGGTGCATGATCTGATAATGCCTCGATACGCTCTAGGGCTCGCATGGTTACCATAGGAAATTTTAGTTCCCATTCGGTGTCCATGAGTACCCAATCGAGCTTCTCATATGTCGGCACAGATCGGTTATTAGCCCAGGTGAACTGCCGCCCCGACATACTGACCTCCCGAAGATCCAAACTGTCTATCACAGCATTGAATAGGAAGGGCCAATGAGTGTCGAAGCGGTCATTATTTTTCTCTTGTTGGTACCTAAGGATATTAAAGTCCCCTCCAATAATCATTGGATACGGGTTATCCTTAGCCAGGTTCACCAATTCACGAAGGAAAGCCGATTTGTGTTCATCTTGGGCAGCCCCATAGACCGCGACCAGGCTCCAAGTAAGATTATCAGCTCTGTTCGTAAGTGAAATTTGATATGAAATTCACACGTCGAAAAAAGCCAATAAGTCCATGGTCGTGGTCCAGATCCCAAGAAGGATTCCTCCAGACCTTCCACGAGATGGTAGACTATGCCATGTGTAGTCGAAACCACCTGATAGGTGCTCCAGGACATTTGGCCGGAAGTCACATTTACCAGTCTCGAAAATTGCCACAAAGTCCAACCCATGTTCACGTACACAATCACTGACGTGTTTATGTTTAGCCAAGTCTGAGAGACCTCTGCTATTCCACAATATGCCTCTCATGTGGAAACTCGGGTTGGTGTGGAACGTTTCACATTCTTGGAGGTTTTTGTTTCTTTTTAGAGGAATGTGATTTAAATTTCCACGAATACGCTGTGAAGTCACAAAATATAGATCCAGGTCTTGCGTCATCCAAACCTACCTCGGTACCCTCACCAACCAAGTGGGAGATAAGCGGACCATCATATCTGACATCCGTTTCATCCTCGTCCTTGGTTTTGGGGTTAGGTGGGGTGCTATTACACTTCGGAGAAACCTTTAAACAGTCAATCTCCATATGTTTAAGTGACTCAACCGACAGATTAATTTCATTACCATTTTCCTCACGGATATACCAACATTCTTTAAGCTAGAGGAAATGCGGGTATTCGAAAATGAAAGAAAAGATTGAGGAGACGAGGTACCTGGTGTGGGGGTCCAAATTCCTCGAGGCATGTCGGCGCATTGCCTTTACAAGTGAATGTTCATCGGTCGGAGAGGAACCATCCGCGGAGACGGCGTGACGGTTACTACGTCGAAGGGGCAAAGCCTGCCCTCCAGACATAGTACACATCGGTCCCTCCTTGTTGGTGTTACCCACCACTAGTAGAAAACGGGCCTTTAGTCCCGGTTTCGCAACCGAGACTAAAGGTCACCACTTTTAGTCTCACTTGTGTTACCAACCGGGACTAAAGGTCATCCAGCCCCGCTCGAGACAGCGACCACGTGGAGCCCCTTTATTCCCGGTTCGTAACACAACCGAGACTAAAAGTGGTGACCTTTAGTCCCGGTTGCGTAACCGGGACTAAAGGCCCGTTTTCTACTAGTGTCACCACCGCTGACGTCGTTCCTTTCAGCCTCCTCTTCTGCATCCTACTACGCTGACGTCGCAATGGCGCGCACACTGCATTTCTCCATCCTCATCCTCTGCCACAACGACCTCCTATTAGTCCCTCCGCACAGTGTAACTAGGTGCGTTATGTGTAGTTGTTATCTCTTAATCATATTCAGTGTATGCAATCAAACAACATGTAGTTGTATCACCTCAGCCAATGCAGATAATCAAACGTCATGCAAAAATTGGTCCCTCATGCAGACAAACTATATGCAGGTAACCAAACAATGTATAGATGTTGATTTTTTACCTGTTGTTTCTCAATCAAATCCAGCTGGGACAAGTATGTAATGCAACCAAAATGGATGCAGGTAATCAAACACGCCATTAATGGTGCACGGGAGGGATGGAAGAGGGATTCAAATCGGAGCGCGCGCATGCGCGCCGGTCGGTGGAGCTCAACAAAAAAGATCATGTCGCCGCCAAGTTAAATAAACACGTGGTTGTTTCTCAAAACAGAAAATAAAACTTGGTTATCTCTTTTGAGGAAAAATGACAGGTGTTCTGCCTTTTCATATTATATTAGAACTTGGTTATGTATCTATCTGCTCGTGACCATGGACGAACGCATGGCATTTTGGCAGGCCGAAGTGAAGCAAGCGAAGTGAAATTGGACTCGCGGTCCATGATCGATCGAAGTGGTCCCTCTACGCGACCTTGCAGATCGTTGTCCGCGATGAAGGCCGGCCGTGCGCCGCACGCGAGCGCGACGAATCAGACACGCCGGCCGTGGTTTTCACGTCTCAGGTGCCACACAGGAAAAATCAAATCGAATGAGCTCTACTATACTTGTCTAATTACAGGTGCTTAAGCCATGTGGTGCACGAGCTGGCTAGCAAGCGAGTTAGAAATTGCTTGTTAGATAGAGCCGTCAGGCAGCTGCTGACAAGGATCGTCGATCGATCTCACGCAGTTCACCGGCAGGCGGCAGCGCTCCGACGCCGGTTATACGTGCGGCGGCAAAAATCCAGCCGGTCGGCATGGGCATGGGCATGTGCGGGACAGCGACTGGGCTGTGGCTGCTTTCGTGTGGCCATGCTGGACTGGAGCCGTGTCGGTTTCATCTGGCCGGAGGACTACTACTACGTGTGACTCAGCCATGACGTACGTACGTAGCAGGCCTCTCTGGGCCTTGCGTTGCGTCGCTGGCTCCTGGACTGTGGGGGTGCTGCAATCAGCATGCTCGACGGCTCGGCTAGTCGGCTTGGCTTGGCTTGACTTGCCCGCCAGGGAAATGAAAGGAAGGAAGGTGCGAGCGATCTCATCACCATAATAAATTCATAATTAACGCATGCCTCGGTCAGATCTCACACGCTCGACTGTCAAATCAGGGCTGATATGCATCCATTCTCCACACACTTCATCCTGCGTGGCGGCCGGCGTTCGTCGTCGGTGCAATTACAATGCACATGTCATGCGTCGTCCCTTCCGCGTCTTGCAGCTCCACTTAGCGCCAACATGTATAAACGGAGCAAGGCCCTGTTGAACGGAAGGCAAACAAGACAGAAAACGTGGTACCTACGTGATGAGGGGAAATGGCCAATGGACTATGGACGCATTTGCATCGATATGTTGTCGGTAAATTCCAAGTCTTTTTTTTTTTTGGAACTGTCCGTAAATTCCAACTGGTCCGACCAAGTTTTTTTTTTTTGAGGCAAACTGGTCCAACCAAGCTAATCTGGGCCGTACCTCCGGCAAGATACACCCAATTTGGTCCACCTAGCCTGCAATCAATTTGGTCCACCGAGGAGACAATCGATTTGGTCCACCTAGCCTGCAACCACAACGTGATCCATAGCCCGTTGCCGATGGGCCTACCGGTCCGTAGGATATTCGCATCTAGTCTCGAATTCGCAGATATTTTTGCCTGTGATCCACACATGGAAATTTCCACGAGCAGGTTGGTTCGTGTTCATAATATGTTGGGCGTCATTTGTGTAATCTGCACGTCAAAGATATTTGTCTTCGATCAAATGTATACGAAAATGGAGTATTATCATTGGCTCCCCTAGTCCCTAGACGCACTAGGCAATGCGATTTTTTTTAACATAATGAGAACTTTTATTATCCCCGTCCTCTATGTCATAGATGCATATAATTTACTCCTAAATATTTATCTTTCTAGATATTTTAACAAATAACTACATACGGAGTAAAATGAGTGAATCTACACCTAAAATATGTCTATATACATCCGTATGTGGTATCCATCTGAAATCTCTAAAAAGACAAATATTTAGGAACGGAGGGAGTAATTTATTAAAGATTTACCAAACGTATGTGATATGGCATCAAAAATTGCTAGCTGCAAGAGTTTTTTTTTTCTTTTACTACGCTCCACCAATGTTGCTATGTGCGCTTCGGTCGTTTGTTGACAAGACTGGCCTCTCTCTTTAGGTGCGTGTTGCTTCCTTGTTCACACAAATGGGGTGGATACAAGAATGAGTTGATTCGCCTCGATGTGCATGATCGAAAAAAGGAGTGTCTGAGTACGTGGTTGGTTTATGCATAGTATTACCTTATTATGAAAGGTGTTTTTGGGTGTTCGTCTTCTAAACGCAGTATGGATGTGTGTGCGCCTTCTTCGTCTTGAAAACATTGCTTTGTAATGACAACTTATTACGAAAGGTGTTTTTTGGTCTGATAATCATTGTTCAGACCATTGTTAGATAGTGTCATATATGTCCATGACCGCTTGTTTCGATCGCCTCGTGGTAGGCTACCTTCTCAGTCAATGTTGGCTAATGTGTTCGGCGGGCATTGCCCCTCTTTTTTGGTGCATCAAAGTTAAAGGTGGTGTTACTTTCCCGGTCACGAGGACATGGTGGACACAACAGTAAGATTGCCCGACCTTGTGTGTATGCGCAGTTGGTTTATGCACAAAATATTATCTTCCAAGGTGTTGCATTGGACAAAAGATGTTTTTATGATTCATAATCACCAACCAGACCGTTCGTACATCTATGCCGCCCCCCCCCCCCCCAACCCAATGTCAATATTTTTATTTTATAAATTTTGCAATCACGGGCGAACGGTGAATTTTTTCATTATTTTTATAAAATTTAAATATTATTTGATCTTAACACGTAATTCAAACATCACTAGTTCATGCTTATATATAAACTTCATTTGTTATTTTTAATTCAATTCCGTTCTTTTTAAGTGTAATATCAATGCCACTAACGTGTTCCTTCTTAGAAAGCGTCCTTTTGTGAGAATTTCACTATTATATTTTAATTATTGCATAATAATAAATGTATTTCTTTTTGTAAATTGTGTGCATTTTTTCATCATTTATTTCTTTCACTCTCTTTCTTCATAAAGCGCAAACAAATGCCACTAATTCATTTCTATCAATACCATTCCTATAGAGCTTCTTTTTTTGTTCATCTATTCTTTAAGTGTATGATAGGTTCATTCTTGCATATTATATGTTTATACTTGCATATTATAAAAGTGTACTTTCCTTGTAAATTGTGTGCAAGATTTTTTGTTTTTTGTTTTTGCCACTTTCTTTCTTCCTTATGTGTAAAATACCAATGCCACCTATTCATTCTTCTTTAAAAAAAATTAATTCCAGGATTCCTTTTAGTTTTACTTCAGTTTTAACATAGTGGGAAGAAGAAGAGTGGATGAAGAAGCCAGCTAGGCCTTTGGATCTAGATCAAATGGTGGAGGTTAATTTTATTGAATGCCAACAAAAATCAGACAGCTGACACATAGTCACCCCATTCTTCATTTTCTTTCTTGTTGTCGGTAATATCACTCCCCTTAATTCATTTGTTCTTAATTAGGTTTTGTTTAATTTTAATTCTTCTCCATCGGCACGATAGAAAAATCTAATGACGAGCACGCCATGTCTGTAGATGTGTCTCTGTGTATTGTGCATGTGTGTGTATGCACGCGCACACGTGTTTGCCTTTGTCCATTGGTGTCTGGGTTTTGTGCGGGAAATACATGGATGAATCTGGGTACATCTGCACCCACTTTGAAAAAAATTTAAATGCCAAAAATATCTGAAAAAAGTTGCACGGGTAAATCTTCACGTTCTATACGCGCACAGAAAGATTCACGGAAAATGATTTTTTTGGCATGTGCAAAAAAGACAAAAAGATCCCTCATGGAATGCTATTTTCCAGCACTAAATTTTACTTTTTTTTTACGGAGGCAAAGTAAAAGAATATTTTTTTCACAAAACTTTCTGCCAAGCACATATTTTTGTGGAGAAGTATGAAATTTTGTTCAGAAAAATTTGAAATTTTAAAACATATTTAAAATGCATTGCCATGGTTTTTTTTCCTTGGAAGTAAAAACACGCGAACTCCAGACACAACCTGCACCGTCGATATACAGGATCAGCGCGCGGGCCGGCATGCAGATGAGAAGAGACCAATAATGCTAAACATACAAAGGTTTACATGCTTTTACACGCTGATTAGAATCTTTTTAAACTAACTAACCTCTCTCCCTCTGATTTTTATGGGGTTGGGCTCCTTCTCCCCCTTAATCTCCAATCAAAACCCACCTTTATTTAAAATCATGTATCCTTTTGTACATGTAATACCAGTGCCACTAATTCATTTCTATCAACACCATTCCTAGCGAGCTTGGTTTTTTTGTTCGTCTATTCTCTAAGTCTATAATAGGTTTATTCTTGCATATTATATGTTTATTGTTGCATATTATAAAAGTGTCCTTTCCTTGTAAATTGTGTGCAAGATTTTTTGTTTTATGTTTTGGCCACTTTCTTTCTTCTTTATGTGTAAACTACCAATGCCACTTATTCATTCTTCTTTAGAAAATTTAATTGTATGATTGTTCTTAGGTTTTACTTCAATTTTTTTGCGGGAATATTTCAGTTTTAACATAGTGGGAATAAGAAGGGTGGATGAAGAAGCCATCTAGGCCTTTGGATCTAGATCAAATGGTGGAGATTAATTTTATTGAACGCCAACAAAAATTAGACAGCTGACACATAGTCACCCCATTATTCATTTTCTTTCTTCTTTTAGGTAATATCACTGCCCTTAATTCATTTGTTCTTAAATACGTTTTTTAGCTTTAATTCTTCTCCATGGCACGATAGAAAAATCAAATGATGAGCACGCCATGTCCGTTCATGTGTCTATGTGTGTGTATGCACACGCACGTGTGTTTCAGACAGAAAATACATGGATGAATCGGGGTACATCTGCACCCACTTTGGAAAAAAAATGCCAAAAAAATCTGAAAAGGTTGCACAGGTACATCTCCGGAAAACGACTTTTTTCGCATGTGCAAAAAAGACAAAAAAAATCCCTCATGAATGCTATTTTCCAGCACTAAATTTTCCTTTTTTGCAGAGGCGAACTAAAAGAATATTTTTTTTCACAAAACTTTACGCCATGCACATATTTTTTCGGAGACGTAAGTATGAAATTTTGTTCAGAAAAATTTGAAATTTTAAAACGCATTTTTAGAGAACAGGCGCAGATGTACTGTCAGGTTCAAGACGTCCTCACTCGCGCTTGTGCAAGCTTTTATGTGCGTGTGAAGTATGCATGTATGTGCAGCCTAGCCTAGTATTTTCATGCATGCATTAGTAAAAAAAAAATTGACTGCCCCAAAAATCAAGCCGGTGCCATAGTTTTTTTTCCTTGGAAGTAAAAACACACGAACTCGAGACGCAATCTGCACCGTCGATATATAGGATGAGCGTGTGGGCGGGGCAAATTTGACAAATTTGACCTATAGACGAAATTAAATCACAGAATAAACTATCCGTGAAACTATTTCAGGCGGCTAACCCGCGGCGCCTAGCTCTCGGTATTTGCACTAGTGCAACGCCTAGCTAGGCGCTGCACTAGTGCAACGCCTAGGAGCTAAGCGCTGTTCAGATAGTGTGGCGCCTAGCTCTCAGGCGCTGCACACAACTTAGTAATTTTCTAATCACACGTGTGCGACGCTGGCCATGTAGCGCCTATCTGTAAGGCGTTGCACAGTGTAGTGTGACGCCTTCATATCGGGCGTCACACAAAAAGGTCAGCCGCGTGAAATAGTTTTACGGATAGTTCATTTTATGATTTGATTCCGTTTATAGGTCAAATTTGTTAAATTTGCCTGTGGGCGGGCGGGATGAGAAGAGACAGGAGGCATCGCGACCGAACAGTGACGCTCCTCCAGACCCAATGCCGGCAGGACAGCACCGAAGCCCCCGTGCCGTCACCGTCGACCCCACGTATGAATGATGCCCAGTTGAGTAGCATTTGACCACCCAGCCATGCAAAGTGCAACGCCGGACGGGCCACCAACTTTCCGTCCGAATCGATTCGAGTGTTCCTTGACCTCTCGCGCCCCGTACCCCCCAAGTACTATTTCTACTCCGGCCCCCGCCGGCGGCACCGCCGATCAATCCACGTCGATCGCCCAGTAAGAGCCAAAGCTTTCCTGGTTCACCAGTCAGCAAAAGGGAGACCGGAGGACGAGCAAATTAAGCCAATCATGCCGGCGTTTGACCGTGTAAGGGTTAGATATACAATCTTATCCTGCGCCCTCGGTGGGAGTGGTGTGGGCGATCGGTCGGTCGATCGAGTCGCTACTTAGTTTACCTCCCCTTTATATGAGCTCAGTTCATCTGGCCGGTCTCCTTTGCGCTTTGCTTTAGATTGATTGCCCTTTCGATCCCATTAGTTCTAACCACCATGATTGCCATTTGGGTAGATAACAAGTGGCAGAAAAAGAAAGTGATCCAGTCGTAGCCAAGGGCCAAAGGCAGAGCAGTGGGGTGTCCAGTGTCCCGACGCTCGCAGAGTGGCCGGGTCGCCGTCCCAACCCCGGCAGCCGGCGTCCGTCCGTCCGTCCATCCATGCATGTCGTCGGGATGGGGCCGCCACTAGCTAGGGCATCACCAATTATCTCGGTCGTGAGTGGCAGTTTTAGGCCAGCGCCGGAGCACGTGTTGCCGGGCAATTTGCGCCGTGCCGTGTGCTACGCACGCCGGCCGGCCAATCCTCCCCGTCAACGCCGTGCCCTGTGTTCACCGATGAACCCTCAAAGAAGCATCCATGCATGGATTGAACCAAGACGGTTCCTCTATGTGAACAGCATGGACTATGGCAGTGGCGGGTTGCCCCTACAAAATGATGGCTAGCTCTCCATTTACTACTATTGTTTAAACTAGAATCAATGGCAGAGCCTGGGCAGGGACAAAATTACTATTCTGACCTATGTGGCTAACAAAATCTCGAGTTGACCTCGTTCTAATTTTTTTTATTCTGACCTTTTTAGGTGACGCCAACATCCCTGGTGTCTGGGTTGCAAAGCAGACGCCACGCACCCTGGCGTCTGGCCCTGGCCCGCATGACCCACCAGCCTGTTAACGTGGCAAAGGGTCCAGACGACAGGAACCCTGGCGTCTAGCCCTGGTAAGTGGATAACCCCACGGGAGAGTGTGTGGGTCCCACCCCACACACTTTCCCCAATCCAGCCCGAGCTTGAAGAAGAGTTGCTGCCCTCCCCCACTCTCTCTCACCCCTCAAGCTCCCCCCTCAAATCCTCTCCAAAAGGTGCTTCGCTTAGGTGGACCTTTCCATCACTTTGTTGCTTGTGGTAATCTCCCCCAAATCATTCAATTTTTTTTGGTTAAATCTTGTTATTTTGGTTGCATTTTTTACATGTTGGTGGAACCCTAGTTCATGTTTTGTCCCTTATTTTAGTGTGAATGGCTTGGTTAACTTTGGTAATATAGTGATATGCATGGTGTGTAGTAGGAATATTTGCTTGTTGAGTAGAAAGATTGGTGGTTAGGATTAGTTAGTGTTTAGGGTTAACTTTGCCTAGTTTGTGTTAATTAGTGAACCTTTTGTGCACATCACCAATAATTTAGTGTTGATATGATTTGGATATAATGAGATATTTTTTGATAAACACCAATTCTCATTGATGCCTTAAATGCATTCATGTTGTTTTTAGATGGAGAGACTTGTTAATGTTCATTACATGGACAAGGAGGCATTCTTGAGTAACAATGCCGACGTGGGTGAGGAACCATTGGTTTTTGATACAAGTCCTAGCTATGAGAATGTTTTTGTAAAAGTTAGACAAGTCTTAAAGTGGATGGACACCAATGTTGATGTTAAGTTAATAGGAAGGTATGATGTTGGAGTTGGAGCCAAATCTCTGTTGAAAAGTATGCCTATCACCTCGGATTTGCATTGGGATGTATACAAGGAAAAGGTTTCCCAATCGAAAGACAAGTCACTTGAATTGTTTGCCACCAAGGTTGAATCTCCTCGGTTTACACTTGATTTGAACCGGCATGTCTCTTCCCCAATGGATGACATGAGCAAGAGGACAATGTTACCACTTGTTGAGCATAGGGTTGTGGTTGATGCCCCCAATGCTTATCGCCAACCACGTCCCCGTCTACCATCTAGTGAAGCAAATGAGGTTGAGTTGTATGCCCCCAATGCTTCTAGCCAACCACCAACTAGCCAAGCAAATGAAGTTGAGGTGATTGCTAGTGACGAAGTAATTCAAGAGGATGAAGATGCTCATGATGACGATGAAGAGCAAGAGGACGGGTTTCATGGTAATGATGTTGGTGACTTGGATGCATACATAGCGCAAAAGGACATGGATCGTGAGTTGCCTTTTAGGCGTCAATATGCCTATGACTCGGATGACGAGGGTTCGGGTGAATGGTTGGACGAGGATGGATTCACAAAGGAGGAAAACAAAATCCACTTTGAGCTTACGGGCTTAGGAAAAAGAACTCCCTTGTTTCAAGATCTCAGCCTTGCCCATAAAGCTGTTGTTGATGGTGGAATGAGAATGACGGCGATTGAGACAACACCATGACCGGATCCAGGCGAACCAAGGGAGGAGAACGAGGACGAGAATGCTCATTTGAAGAAAGGAGTGAAGTTTCCGAGCTTGCCTATGCTAAAATTTTGGTTGTCTGACTTGCCATTCGGAACCATGGGCCATTTTATGTTGAGCACTCGGACATGAAGTTGCGTTACACCGTGAAGTGTTAGGGGGAAGGATGCCCATGGAAGGTTCGTGCAAGAAAGCTTAAAGAAACCGAAGAATGGGTGTTAAAAGGTTGTGTTGCCACTCATAGGTGCAAACCACCTTCGAAACGACTTAGAAAGGCACACCGTCAAGATACTCGGATACAAATGGATGAAAGACAGAGCCATTGATCCAACTGTGAAAGTGAGGTTTCTCATGCGGACGGTGAAAAAATGATAACCCACAAGTGTAGGGGATCGCAACAGCTTTCGAGGGTGAAGTACAACCCAAATTTACTGATTCGACACAATGGGAGCCAAAGAATATTCTTGAGTATTAGCAGTTGAGTTGTTAATTCAACCACACCTGGAGAACTTAGTATCTGCAGCAAAGTGTTTAGTAGCAAAGGTGATATGATAATAATGGTAACGGTAGCAACAGTAAAGATAAATGTTTTTGGGTTTTTGTAGTAGTTGTAACAGTAGCAACGGAAAAGTAAATAAGCGGACAACAATATATGAAAAGCTCGTAGGCAATGGATCAGTGATGGATAATTATGCTGGATGTGATTCCTCATGTAATAGCTATAACATAGGGTGATACAGAACTAGCTCCAGTTCATCGATGTAATGTAGGCATGTATTCCGTAAATAGTCATACGTGCTTATGGAAAAGAACTTGCATGACATCTTTTGTCCTACCCTCCCGTGGCAGCGGGGTCCTAGCGGAAACTAAGGGATATTAAGACCTCCTTTTAATAGACACTACTAGGGAAAAGCCTATACATAGAAAGTTACTAGTAGCGAGGGTTAAAAACCCGCGCTACTGCTATTTACCAGTACCGAGTAGTAGCGAGGTTTTAAAAACCCACGCTACTACTATGGCATGTCCCGGGGGGCACGGTAGAGACCGCTTAGTAGTAGCGAGGGTTAAAAGCCCTTAGCGCGGGTTTATAAAGCCTCGCTACTACTAAGTTTGATAGCAGTAGCGTTGGTTTTTAGCCCTCGCTACTACTAACTGGTGCCATAGTAGTAGCGAGGGGGCAAAAAACCGCGCTGCTACTAAAGGTCCCATTTTCAAACTCTAACCCCCCCCCCCCCCTGTGGATCGCCTTTTCAGTTTAAAAAAAATAAAAGAAAATGATGAAAATGTCAAAAAAATAAAGAAAATAAGTTTCCCATGTGATATGTGGTCTAGTTGTTGGGAAAATTTGCAAATATGAATTTCGACTTTATTTGCAAAATCTCTCGAGAATTTGTAAAAATGGACATAACTTTTGCATACTAACTCGGATGAAAAAGTTTTTTATATGAAAAATCATCTACTCAAAAAGTTACATCCAAATTTAACATGGGGATCCCCGTTAAACATTTTCAAAATCCTCAAAAACCTAACAGAAAAAAGTTACGAGGCTTTTAAGATCTAGAGGCATAAAAATTCATCAAATTTCAGTTTTTTTTTATTTTTGTTAAATCTGGTCAAATTATGGTCAAACTAATTATTCAAGAATATTAGTGTTACTAAATAATTATTTTAGTTTTTTTAATTTTGGTCAAATTTGGTCAAACAATGGTCAAACTATGGTCAAATTGTGGTCAAACTATGGTCAAACTAATTATTCAAGAAATATTAGTGTTACAAATTTTTTAGAACAATAGTTTCAAACTCAAACAGTGAAATGTATGACTTCATGCTCAAGCTAAATTCCTGAGGTTAATAGGATTGACATATTACTATTGTCAGGAAAACAACATGTGCAAACTTGGAAACGAGGGAGAATAGAACCCGGAAGTTAAGCGTGCTCAGGCTGGAGTAGTGAGAGGATGGGTGACCGTCCGGGAAGTTAGATGATTTGAAATGATGAGGGGTAATTAGAGATTAAATTGAGCAGCGATGAGGGGTGATAAGAGATTTGAGGTTAAAATAATTCAGAAATTTGAAAATCAGGGAAAAAAAGTCGAATTTTTTTTTGAAAAAATTCATAAAAAAATCAGAGATTAGAGATTAGTAGTAGCGCGGGTTGGCACCAGCCATCGCTAAAGGCAATAGTAGTAGCGCTGGTGGCACCCGCCATCGCTATATCGTTAGTCGCAAAGACCTTATTAGTAGCGCCGGCCCCCGCGCTACTAATAGGCCCAAAACCCGCGCTGCTGCTAGGCTTTTCCCTAGTAGTGAGAGAACCGGACCAAAGCATTAACACATAGTGAATACATGAACTCCTCAAACTACGGTCATCACCGAGAAGTATCCCGATTATTGTCACTTCGGGGTTGTCTGATCATAACACATAATAGGTGACTATAGAGTTGCAAGATAGGATCAAGAACACATATATATTCATGGAAACATAATAGGTTCAGATTTGAAATCATGGCACTCGGGCCCTAGTGACAAGCATTAAGCATAGCAAAGTCATAGCAACATCAATCTCAGAACATAGTGGATACTAGGGATCAAACCCTAACTAAATTACCTTGATTACTTGGTTAATCTCATCCAACCCATCACCGTCCATCAAGCCTACGATGGAATTACTCACGCACGGCGGTGAGCATCATGAAATTGGTGATGGAGGATGGTTGATGATGACGACGGCGACGAATCCCCCTCTCCGAGCCCCGAACAGACTCCAGATCAGCCCTCCCGAGAGAGATTAGGGCTTGGCGGCGGCTCCGTGTCATAAAACGCGATGAAACTTTCTCTCTGATTTTTTTCTCCCCGAGACGGAATATATGGGGTTGGAGTTGACGTCTGAGGAGGTCCAGGGGGCCCACGAGATAGGAGGCCGCGCCCTAGGGGGGCGCCCCCTGTCTCATGGACAGGCTGTGGGCCCCCTGGCATTAATTCTTTCGCCAAAAATTCTTATTAATTCCAAAAAGTGCCTCCATGGATTTCCAAGACATTCCAAGAACTTTTCTTTTCTACACATAAAACAACATCATGGTAATTCTGCTGAAAACAGCGTCAGTCCGGGTTAGTTTCATTCAAATCATGCAAGTTAGAGTACAAAACAAGGGCAAAAGTGTTTGGAAAATTAGATACGTTGGAGACGTATCAAAAAACAATTTGGTTATGAAGTCAAGTATGGGAAGGCATGGCAGGCAAAGGCAAATGCTATTAGGATGTTGTATGGTGGTTACGAAGAAGCATACAACCAGCTCCCGAGGTTGTTGGGCGCGATTGCACATAGGAACCCGGGCATGTTTCATGTGGTTGATGATCACAAGGGAGTTTTCCACCGTGCCTTCTGGAGTTATGGACAATGTGTGGAGGCGTTTGAGCATTGTCGTTCGGTCTTGTCTATAGATGGCACATTCTTGACCGGTAGATACAAGGGCACACTAATGGTAGCAATGGCGCACTCATCAAACGACAATGTGTTGCCAGCGGCATTTGCCTTCGTTCCTTCCGAGCACCAAGACAACTGGGAGTGGTTCATGGGTCATGTTAGGCACAAGGTGATTGGGGCTAGGGAGGTATGCATCATATCGGACCGGCACCATGGCATACTCAAGGTAATGGACATTGTTATTCTAGGATTCCCAAAGCTTCACCATAGATGGTGCATGAGGCATTTTGTGGCCAACTTTTACCGGGCAGGTAAGAGCAAGGAGCTCAGCAAAGACCTTACCCATGTATGTGTTGCCTTCACCACCGATGCTTTCGATGCTCGGTACAATAAACTCTTTGCAGCGGTGAACGAAGGGGGAAAAGACTTCTTAACTAGGAATTTCAACGAGAAGCACAAGTGGGCACGCGCTCATGACGATGGAGGTAGGCGATATGGCGACATGACGAGCAACCTGGTTGAATGTTTCAACAATGTGCTCAAGGGCGCTCGTTCATTGCCGGTGACTGCAATAGTGGAGTATACCTTCTTGAAGCTTAATGAGTACTTTCAGAGGCATGCTGAAGAGACTGCAAAATGGATAGGTGAAAAAATGGATTATCCAGAAAAGGTTGATGAATGGCTGCAGTTACAAGCAAGCAAGTCTTCACGGCAACAAGTTATCATATTCGACAAAAGTGAAATGATATATCAAATTGATGAGCCAGGTGGCACAACACGAGATGGTTTTCAATATGGTGGTGCTGCATTTGAGGTGTGTCTCAAGACTCTGTGGTGCCAGTGCAAGATGCCTAGTACGTATCATTGGCCATGCTCACATTTGATAACGGTGGCAAAGGCGAGAAACATACATGTTTGTGATTAGAAAACCGTGCGGATGCAAGAGTTCCATGTGGAAGCTACTAGGTTGACATGGGCGCCTCGATTTCACCCTTTCTTGGACCAATCACAGTGGCCTGAGTATCATGGCCCTCATATTAAGCCAGACCCTCTCCTGAAGGTCGAGACCAAGGGTAGAAGGAGAACTAAGAGGTTCAGGGGTGATATGGAACCAGAGAAGCCACGTCAACCAGACGCCAGTAACCATGGCGTTTGTGTTCCTATCCAGAGAACAAATTTTGATTTGTCAATTCTGCACACCCAGACGCCATGGACCCTGGCGTCTGGCCAGAGAAGCCACGTCAACCAGACGCCAGGAACCTTGGCATTTGGGTTGTTACCAGTGGATAAGATGCATTGGGCCCACCTCTATCCTATCCATCTCATTTCATTCTTCTCCACACACACACACTCACGAGCTGCTACCCCCCTCACTCCCTCTCCAGCACCCTAACCCGCCTCAAATCTCTCATGAATCGGTCTCCTTTCATCGTTGGATCTTCGGGTTTTCCAAACGAGAAGGTAAATTAACTACACCCCCATTTTTTGTTGGTTTAATGTATCATAGTTTTGTGCAAACCCTAGTTTTCTTAGTTTTGTGCAAACCCTAGTTTCTTTTTCATAGTGGTTATGCTCAAGGGGTAGGTTATGTACTCAGTGCGATTTGTGTGTTGCAGATGGCTAAGGGTACTCAATGGGTGCTTAGTCCTACTGTTCATGTCCAAGGCTTTCCTCCAAGCGTTGTGCAAGTTAGTGAAGTGGATCTCACTTTTGATTGGTTGAAGACTAAATTCATGTTGAAGAAAGGGTTGAAGGAAGACGATTTTGTGTACTACATCAGCAGGAAGTAGTCAGATGGCCCTGGTGAAAGGAAATTGATTGATATAACTGATGATGATACAATTCATGAAATGCTCGAAGAATGGGAATGGAAAAAGGTTGTTGAATTGCATTGCTATAGGAAACCGAGTTATATGTGATGTTTATGTCGTTTCAACTATCATGGACCTCCGTGGTCATGAACTATTAGTGTCATTTGAGACTATGTAATGCTTATGTCTATGTCGTTTGAACTATCGTGGTCATGAACTTGTTCTGTCATTTGAACTAGTGGCATCACCCTTGTATGATCACTATGTAAGGTTTATGTCATTTGAACTAGCTGCACCTCGTCTGTCAGATTAATTAGCTATGTTTGCATTTATTGACTAAAATGTGCAATGGACATGAAAATACTACTACGCTAGCATAGACTATGAAAATGCTACTCTGGTGCACACCCAGACGCCACAGTCCTTGGCGTCTGGCTCCCCTATTTTGCCCTCTTTCTGGTTCTGTCGACCCCCAGACGCCAGAGACCCTGGCGTCTGGTCCCCTGTGCATATAAATGACTTAAAGTATCCTAATTTTGACAGATTTCATCAACATTTCACAACAATCAACAAATTCATAAACATCACAGGAATCAACATTTCATATAAATCACATGACTGAGTACTACTTTTAACAACAAATTCATGTCATACATTCATAGCAAATTCACGAATTCATGGCAAATTAATTCAAACGGCAACAAGTTCATGGAAAGAAACGACAACAAGTTCATGGAAAGAAATGAAAACAAGTTCATGGAAACAAACTACACCAAGTCAAGGTTTGACAACCTACACCAAGTTCATTGAAACAAACTACACCAAGCTCACTTCTTCCTTACTCTCTTTACGACAGTTGCAAGTGTAGGCTCCTCCTCTTCACTAGTCTCCTCCTCTTTGTTGTATGCCTCCTCCGTGTAGGGTAACGCAGCAGAAAACAAAAAACTTCCATCCTACGCACCAGCCCAAGACCACTATGGAGACTGCATACAAGGTTTGATCTTTTTCGTTACCGACTCATAGCGCAGCGGGAAGTAGAGTCGATGACGATCGGCGGTGCAGATCCCCGCAGCTAGGATTTACAACCTCCCTACCGCGAGGATGTATACCCTCATCTGCTCCTCAGATAGCCCTCAGGGAGACGGTCGAACAGCCCCCCCGGACAGTGTCGCAGACAGCCCTTCGGGAGGACCTTCGAAACTCGAACGGTCACTTGGATAGCCCTTTGGGAGGACCTTCAAACTCGGACGATCACACGGACAGCCCTTCGGGAGGCACTCATGAATTAAGACCGAAACTACGATCTCTCTACAGAGTTGCACACATACGGTGTCATCTATCTGGCAGGGCTTTGCCGTCCAGAACTAGTTCCTGCCGGAACCTAGACAACCTTTCGGCTCTACGAAACTATTTCGCTGGGAGGGAGAGAGAAGCCAGATCATGCATGGCACTTGTATGTGAAAAAGAGTGTGTCTTTAGGCAGCCACCTCCACCCCTATTTATAGGCCTAGCCCAAGGGTGGCTTCTCCAAGAAGCCAAGAGGATAATACCAAAAGGCCCTCAAGGTGGCTTCTCCAAGAAGCCAAGCAAAAAGCACTTTCACTATTCATGACGACATTTTTCAGCATCCGTTCAAACTGAAAATATTTACGTGGGCTCAGAACATTTCCAGTACCCACTAAACTAATTTTCAATGCGTTCCGAAACAATTTCGGTTTAGTGATTTTCATCTGCGAAAAGCAAACAAGAATGTGTTTTCACTATTCATGAAGACAATTTTTCGCGTCCATTAAATCCAAAAATATTTCTGTGGGTCTTAGAATAATTCCAGTACCCACTAAAATAATTTTGGATTCATTCTGAAACAATTTCAGATTAGTGAATTTCATCTGTGAAAAACAACCAAAGCGGTACCGGCAGCTCCGAAACATTTTTGGTTTTTATTCCCAAAAATTCCCAGAAGTTTCCAGAATAATTCTGGCACCCTCCAAGAATTATCTGGCATGTCCCGAAACCAATTTGACTTAATGGTATATCTTGAAACAACTTTTTGGTGTTACGAAACTATTTCGCTATTCTCTCTCCAGAACTCTTCCATTGTCTCCGAAACTTTTTCGGCAAATTTCTCTCAGACTCCCTGTCTAGTATTCAGCAGATAGATGACCCTTAAGCGTGTGACCCTATAGGTTCGGTGAAGCATAGACATGACCGGAACACTTTCCGATCAATGATCAACATTGGAGCCGTGGACACCCATATTGACCCCTATACCCACACGAATGAATATTCGAGTGAACCTCCAGTTGTCGTGTGCTACTCCTGTTGCTTCGCGATATGTTACAAAGACCCGAGTGAGATTTACTTGCATCCCAGTGGATCAACAACTTGTCCACTATGCTAGTTACCTCGTTACTGGTTTTGTTCTCTTTTCTCGTTTTCGTGTTCCGGCATCCCTGTGATCAAATCACATTGTCTCTGGCCAGACGATGATGGATACCGTAACACCGAGAGGGCCCGAGAATATCTCTCCATCATCGGAGGAGCAAATCCCAATCTTGAGCTATCAAGTTACTTGACATACTTTTTCATGAACCTGTAAGCCGCCGTAATAGCCACCCATTTATGGATGACGTTTAACAAACCCCAAAGTTCATGAAGCAAGCATGAAGAAACTCGATACTCTCATGGTCTAAGGAATCATGCAAACGTTAACCATCTTTATGTTATTTACCATTAACTATTGATGAATGAATCTCATAGCATAACATCAATCCGGGTCGATTCAAGACAAATGTTCTCTTAACATTGTGCCCTCAAAGTTGCTGGCATAGACATGCCCATGATTGGGAAAACATAATCATCATGCAACACTTGAGCTAGTCTTAGAGGCATGACTAGGAATACATTTTACCATTTATTATTACACACGTGCACATGGGTTTTCCCCAAAGCCTTTATGGATATACGGGCTCGGAAACCACAACAGTTATAGCATGGAACATAAACATAATTATGAACATGGAGATAAATAATAGCATTTATTATTGCCTCTAGGGCATATCTCCTACAGACTCCCACTTGCACTAGAGTCAATAATCTAGTTTAATGCTAATGCACTTCACACCTGTGGCACACCGGTATAAATATGCTTCGCTTGTGGTATAGCCTGATGTCCAACAGAACTGGCGACTTCAGCTCCGTGTGTATCTCTGCATATCCTCGTGTTTTCGCGCTTCCACAAAATTCATATTTTGTGCGGACTTGGCTTTATATATATATGTGAATCATTGGTCGAAACCTGATTCCTCAGACTGAGCTATGGAGCAACTATTGCAATAGTGTCCCATTGACCAAAGCCTTCTTGGAACCATACGTAAGTTCTTAAATGAACTATATGATTCAACATCTTGTTTGTCGCTTCTAAAGCGGCAACATACTCCGCCTCTGTTATAGAATTCGCCGTAGTAACTTGTTTGGAACAATTTCCAACTAACGATGCCACCATATTGTGTATTACACAAAACCCTTAACTTAAATCGAAAATCGCATGGAGAAAAGATGAAGACTGTATCGATGTAACATTTTACAACGAACTCTTCATGATCTCCGCTATGAAAAACATATCATCGATGCTTACTCTAGTACTCAATGACATCTTTCACTGTTGTCCCATGATCAGTACTTTGGTCACTTTAGTATCCATACTCGCAACACCTTGGGAGTATCGGACATATCTGGTTGTTTTACATACCATGGAATACATGATTAATCCATAAAGTGTGTGGAATCTGCATCATGTATTTTGCTCATCAGTGTTTTGAGACACCGAGTCTTGCAAAAAACTCTTCCATGTGACTCCGGCAAGAATCACTCCTTGGCGGTTATAAATGCTAAAAGGTTTTAGCACCTTGTCAATATGTATTCATTTCTTAGCCCTATTAGGTAAATCTATCTCCATAGATCATTGTGCCTAATATTGAGGCTATTTAGCCTAAGCACTTCATCAAAAAATGATTTTCAAATGAAGTCTTAATTCGTGTCAAGAAATTTATTTCCAATTAACAATGTGTCAAGAACACAAGGTTTTTAGAAACATTATTACGCTCCCACTTACTTTCTTGAATTACAAGCATCTTCGTTACCCATTGATGTAGTAAACCCCTTTGACCATTTCATCAAAGCACGAAGATTCCAACTCCATTTTGCTCTCTTATGTCCATCGCTGGAACTCCAAAGTTTGCACCCTTACTAGCATCCTCTGGATAGACAAAATGCCTTGGACTGTAACACATGCAAGTCCTTGGTTTCATTTCCATCAAATGGAAATCCTATTGTCATTCATGTTTCATATCTCATGATTGAAATATGTATTAATTGCTAGTTCAACCCGAACCGACTTTAAGCATCGCTATGATGAAAACAACCTCATCGTAGTCAACTCTTGAACTTGTTATTTCAACAAGTCGAGCTTTATGGATAAAACATTTTTATCCGTATCAGTTTTCAATTCCATAAATATTCCTTAGACTCTAAGTCTTCCGAAAGGTGTATCAAGGTTTTAATCTTGAATCACTTATATGGAAACTAACTCGGGTTGTATTGGCATTTAGCCAATTCCGGAGTCAGGGCCCATCAACGCTTCCTTGAGTATCGTAGGTATAATGTTCTCTAACAACAATATCTCGTTTATGCACCGAGAGGTTTGCACGAGCCTTGCCTACGTGGTTCAGCTGCAAGTTCGACCGAAGTTCATACATTTTATTGTAGAGACTTACATGACGTACCACAGAGGGAAACTCTGGAATTACTTCCAAGGTCTCTTTACTTTGATCTAATGACGAAGATACTGTTTATCTCGTCGAGTTGCACTATTCTCCCACTCACCTTTTTGAAAGAACATTTTTCTTCAAAATCACACCGTTCTTTATGGCAAAACTTTTTGCCTCGGTATAGTGGTGGGGGAAAACCCAATAATTTGGATAACCTACAAAGTAGCACTTGTCTGATTTGGAATAGGCTTGTAACCTTTTGACACAAGCCCCGTATTCCAAATGTTAAGAAAACATATAACATGGTTGGGCGTACCATACCATGGCTTCATTTCAACAGACCCGATGTAGCTCTTTTCAGTGTAAAAGCCGCAGTCTCTAAAGCATCACTTTAAAAGGGATAATGGCAAATTTATTTATGTCTTCTTTGACCTTACCATGTCATAAATGGTTAGACTACATCTCCATGGACTTTTCACTTGCAGTGGTGTTCCGGGAGGTTCAAGTTATGAAACCCCTTTCACAACTCATCAGACATTCGCTAAACATGTAACTCAAATATTCCTTTGTGTAATCAAATTGCAGAAACATAATTTTCTTGTTACAATAACTTCTACTTCATTTTGAAAACCTTTCAATGATTTCAAAAGATCCAGACTTACGTCTCATCAAGTAAATATCCATATATCTACTTGAGTCATTTACGAAGATAAATAAATCTACCACTAACAACACTTATCGGACTACACACATCAAATGTATGATCACTAATAAGTTTGTTGTTCGCTCCTTATGGCCTGTGAACGGTATTTTAGTCACTTCACTTTTCAAGGAAAGTTGCAAGTGTCGGTGATTCAAAATCAAACGACTTCAAAATCCATCATAATGGAATTTTCCATGCGGGTTTCTCCAATGTGACCAAATGTAGTGCCACACTTGTGTGGTATTCTTTTAGTCTTGCGACATTTAGCGTTAGTGTTATGGATGTATCATATTACCATCAATATTCATAACATACATCCCATCTTGGATGGAAGCATGGCCCTTCATGTTATTCATAATACTTAACAAAGATTATTGTTTTTATGAACAACTCTTTTGCAACAAACATTGTGCATTGGGCTAGAGTGTATGAAACTCTAAAATGAATTATGAAAGTAAACCCAGAGGTATTGTATTATTATCAATAGTCATAACATACATCTCATTCATAATGAAAGTATGGCCCTTGTGTTATTCATAACATCGAACATAAAAAGTTCTCTTATGAACAACCTTCTTGCAAGATACCTTATGCAATGGGCTAGAGTTTGTAAAACTCTAAATGAATTATGAAAATAAATATAGACGTCAATACACCGATGGAAGGTATAGTAACATTTACTATGTTCCCTGTGTATACCTTAACCTCATTTCTGGCTAGCCTTTTAGGCCATAGTAGCTCTTACATTGATTCGTACCAGAATGCAATCGAGCGAGTATCTTTGTGATTAACTCACAATACCCAAGAATTAGTGATTAACATGTTTAACCATAATTCCCAAGAACTATATCTTTGACCAGCCTACTATACATCAAAAACTTGTATGACATTCATACATGAGCTGGATATTCCAGTCATCTTTCTTTCTGCCTTTATACTTCTAACAGTTTAACTTTTACTATTTCTCCTACTCGCAAAAGACGCACCCAACTTAAGAGTAGCGTTAGCCCTGGACTTCCTAGGCGTGTAAGTCATACTAACACCCTTCGGACATTTCCTTTCTCTTTAAGCTGTTGTTTTATTCACCTTTCATTATATGACAGGCGTTCTTCTGGATCCCTTTCCCAACAGTCAAATGCATAGTAAACACTTTTACTAATACTTCAAACAAACATTGCATTGTTTATATCTGAAAATAATTTTCAGTTACATGAATACCATATAACTATCCCAACTTTCGAAGTTTGGGTTTCATGGAAGCAAACATATTCCACTTGACCGTAACAGAATTCTAGCTTTTGGATCGAAGGACGAGAGCCACATGACCCATAGCATTAGCGGGAGGATACGGAAAGCATGCGATAGGACAAAGTCCTTCTCGGCACTTTTGAGGACAATCCTCATATTATGTTACCAATCGTAAAGTTTAAACCAGATATTTAACAGCTATTCAATTTTAACAGGGAAGGTGGAAACGCGAGCCATTATTCTACAACTATTTTGCAAGAAACACTTAGACAATGTTCATAATTAATTGCACTAAGAATTAAACATGTTAATTCAACAGTGCGCTCCCACTCAAATCAATATCTCTCAAATTTTATTATGAGTGATACAAGACCCACATTTCAATTGTTCGCCATTGGTGTAACACCACTGATGACCAAAAAGCTCAACCGGTAGGCCAACTTGCCAATCACATCTCTATGTGACTCTTGTTCATCTTTTGATGTGTGTGTTCCGAGCTCATGACGGTGATGCCTGATCGTCAAGACAACCAAGTGATCTCGCTGCAAGGTCTCAACTCACCCGCCTCACACTTCTCTAATCGTTCGTACCGTGTGACACGGCGCACCCCGAAAAGATAAGTGTCGTGACGGTGCTACACTTGGGACAACACTAACTACTTGATATTTTTTTGTGAGAGATCACCCTAATAAAAAGCGACTACCGCGCAATCAAGAAGGGTGCATTATAAGGGATAAACATCTCAGGCAATTCATAATAGCATGATATGGTATAGCCCTTTCTGACTGAGAAGTCTTTCATTTCTTCGTCTTCGGCATTTGCGTCGGCGTTCACCTTTGCTAAGATTGCCACCACCTTGTCGATGCACCGGATAATATTGCTATCTCTATAGCTAATAAAATAATTGCATTACTTAAGGTTGACTCACAGGTCATTAAAGTGACAATCATATGGCTCCATCCATCATGCCGAATCATGACACACAGGTCATGTTAATTTACATTATATAGTCATCTCATACATAATCAAATTATTATGAGCACTGCTATACCACATCACATGCAAACCATCCTGCAAAACCAGGTTAGACGCCTCTAATCGGTCCATACAAAAAAGGTTTTACGTGGCTTCTAAGGTTTCGAAACAAACAGAAGCTACCTACGTCCATCATCAAGTATGATTTATTCAAGTCACTAGATTAACTTTGCATGGTGTATGAAACACGGGATAATAGAATCTCGACCCCCATACTGAACTTCATCATACGCATGACCCCCGTGCAGATCATATCTGCATTGCCCTTTCGTCTGCTAAATTTCATCTTTCTTTTTAACTACGGTGGAATTCAATGAACTGTTAGCACTTCATTGATCAATAAGGATCGCGGATTGCCAGAACATTTCCACCATACTGTTATCAAGATCAGAAATATGCAAATTCCAGAGAAGCAACAAGAACATCGGGTAACATATTTCATCTGTCACCCGCATAAATAATTTTCAGCAATAGATCTCATCTACTACCTGATTATATTATGCAATATCCATACATCTCTATGTATTCTAGATCGCAACCTGCATCTACGCATAGCACGGCTCATGATGCCACAGTAGGGTAACGCAGCAGAAAACAAAAATTTCCAACCTACGCACCAGCCCAGGACCACTATGGAGACTGCATACAAGGTTTGATCTTTTTCGTTACCGACTCATAGCGCAGCGGGAAGTAGAGTCGATGACGATCGGCGGTGCAGATCCCCACAGCTAGGATTTACAACCTCCCAACTGCGAGGATGTATACCCTCATCTGCTCCTCAGACAGCCCTCCGGGGGATGGTCGAACTGCCCCCCGGACGGTGTCGCGAACAGTCCTTCGGGAGGACCTTCGAAACTCGAACGGTCACTCGGACAGCCCTTCGGGAGGACCTTCGAAACTCGGATGGTCACACGGACAGCCCTTCGGGAGGCACTCACGAACTAAGACCGAAACTACGATCTCTCTACAGAGTTGCACACATACGGTGTCATCTATCCGGCAGGGCTTCACCGTCGAGAACTAGTTCCTGCCGGAACCCAGATAGCCTTTCGGCTCTACGAAACTATTTCGCTGGGAGGGAGAGAGAAGCTAGATCATGTATGGCACTTGTATGTGAGAAAGAGTGTGTCTTTAGGCAGCCCCGCCACCCCTATTTATAGGCCAAGCCCAAGGGTGGCTTCTCCAAGAAGCCAAGGGGATAATACCAAAAGGCCCTCAAGGTGGCTTCTCCAAGAAGCCAAGCAAAAAAGCACTTTCACTATTCATGACGACATTTTTCAGCGTCCGTTCGAACTGAAAATATTTATGTGGGCTCGGAACATTTCCAGTACCCACTAAACTAATTTTCAATGCGTTCCGAAACAATTTCGGTTTAGTGATTTTCATCTGCGAAAAGCAAACAAGAATGCGTTTTCACTATTTATGAAGACAATTTTTCGCGTCCATTAAATCCGAAAATATTTCTGTGGGTCTTAGAATAATTCTAGTACACACTAAAATGATTTTGGATTCGTTCTGACACAATTTCAGATTAGTGAATTTCATCTGCGAAAAACAACCAAAGCGGTACCAGCAGCTCCGAAACATTTACGGTTTTTATTCCCAAAAATTCCCAGAGGTTCCCCAATAATTCTGGCACCCTCCAAGAATTATCAGGCGTGTCCCGAAACCAATTTGACTTAATGGTATATCTTGAAATAACTTTTCGGTGTTATGAAACTATTTCGCAATTCTCTCTCCGGAACTCTTCCATTGTCTCCCAAACTTTTTCGGCATATTTCTCTCAGACTCCCTCTCTAGTATTCAGCAGATAGATGACCCTTAAGCGTGTGACCCTATAGGTTCGGTGAAGCATAGCCATGACCGGAACACTTTCCAATCAATGATCAACATCGGAGCCGTGGACACCCATATTGACCCCTATACCCACACGAATGAATATTTGAGTGAACCTCCAGTTGTCGTGTGCTATTCCTGTTGCTTCGTGATATGTTACAAAGACCCGAGGTGAGATTTACTTGCATCCCCGTGGATCAACAACTTGTCCACTATGCTAGTTACCTCGTTACTGGTTTTGTTCTCTTTTCTCGTTTTCGTGTTCCGGCATCCCTGTGATCAAATCACATTGTGTCTGGCCAGACGATGATGGATACCGTAACACCGAGAGGGCCCTAGAATATCTCTCCATTGTCGGAGGAGCAAATCGCAATCTTGAGCTATCAAGTTACTTGACATACTTTTTCATGAACCCGTAAGCCACCGTAATAGCCACCCATTGATGGATGACGTTTAACAAACCCCAAAGTTCATGAAGCAAGCATGAAGAAACTCGATACTCTCATGGTCTAAGGAATCATGCAAACGTTAACCATATCTATGTTATTTACCATTAAGTTATGATGAATGAATCTCATAGCATAACATCAATCCGGGTTGATTCAACACAAATGTTATCTTAACATTGTGCCCTCAAAGTTGCTGGCATAGACATGCCCATGATTGGGAAAACATAATCATCATGCAACACTTGAGCTATTCTTAGAGGCATGACTAGGAATACATTTTACCATTTATTATTCCACACATGCACATGGGTTTTCCCCAGAGCCTTTATGGATATACGGGCTCAGGAACCACAACAGTTATAGCATGGAACATAAACATAATTATGAACATGGAGATAAATAATAGAATTTATTATTGCCTCTAGGGCATATCTCCTACACTCCGCATCAATGTTGGACTTATATCTTTGCATTCGTACTGGCATAAGCTGATGAGGATATTCCGGACTATGGAATTGAGTGTTCCATGTCTTGTTTCTCCCTTTCTTGGCTAGTGTCTTAGCTATGGCTTTGCCTTTCCTAGAGCGAACATTGCCTTGTGTCGGTTGTGTAACCTGTGATGGTTGTGGAGCATGAACATCATACTCATGCACTTCATGGACCTCCTCCTCTATGTTCTCTTGATGTGCTGGCTCCTCTTGATGTGTTGGCTCCTCTTCATGGACCTCCTCCTCTATGTCCTCTTCGTTGCAGAGATAACGACGTCTATTAGCTCTGGCAGCACGGCTACCAGGTACAAACACGTAACTGGACTGAGCACTAAGGCAAGAAAGCATAGTTGCCATCTTATGGAACCGCTTCTTGAACTTCTGTGACAACACAAAATATGCTATGATGTGAGATGCAAATAACTTAATCCGCGATGAGAAGCTTTTATAATATATTGCTCACACCTCCATCGTGCTCCTAAGAGTCCTCTCAGATAATCCACCACCATGTGGATGACTCGGTGCTACATTAGCATCATTGACGCACAGAAGCAACTCTCTGCCCTGCAATTCATTAACACACCAAACTTAGTATTTGAAAGAAGACAAACTTAGTATTTGAAAAAAGACAATATTGTGCAAGTATGTCAGAATAGGTTCATTAGACTACCATTATGTCATGCATCGGTGCATAGTCAACGTGAGCCGCTCTGGTTTCTCTCACCGCCGTGTTGAAAGTATGATAACCTTCTGCAGTCTCTGGGTCTTCAGATACCAACTCCGACCACTCCTCGTGAGTCCAACCGGGCTTTAGCTTTAACTGGTAACAATCCGCATACCACACTTGATACTTCTAATGACTGATTGTGAGGTCTATTCTCTGATTCCACTAACGTGTCTCTTTGATTCCAAATTTGTATCCACGTACGGTGTTTGTTTGCCCAATCCGATATATCCTGATTTTTCTTTCGATCAAACATACAAATGATGCATGGTACAAAGCATTAGCAAACATAGACCTATTCAATGCTCTACTACATACTCAAAGACATGCTTGCTCACCGATGCAGAGATAGAATTTCCTCCTTGCTCTCCTCAATTGGAATACCTTGTCTTCTTCCAAATTGTCTTGCCACACGGTCTACGAAGTGCCACTCGACTGTGAAGAAGCATATCATTAGGCACCTCTCCCGCCAAAGATGGCGATCACGCATGCACATCTCGTTAATAGAGAAGCCACGATCATCCACGTAAGGCAACCAATGGACCTGCAAAACAAAGAGATACATTGTTATACAAATTTCATTCTTGACTAAATTTTGTCTCATTGAACTTCTCAATACCTGCCGAGGGAGCCCCGGATTAGGGTGTGTCTGGATGGCCGGACTATGACCTTTGGCCGGACTCCTGGACAATGAAGATACAAGATTGAAGACTTCGTCCCGTGTCCGGATGGGGCTTTCCTTGGCGTGGAAGGAAAGCTTGGCGATACGAATATGTAGATCTCCCCCCATTGTAACCGACTCTGTGTAACCCTAGCCCTCTCCGGTGTCTATATAAACCGGAGGGTTTTAGTCCGTAGGACGAACAACAATCATACCATAGGCTAGCTTCTAGGGTTTAGCCTCTCTGATCTCGTGGTAGATCTACTCTTGTACTACCCATATCATCAATATTAATCAAGCAGGAGTAGGGTTTTACCTCCATCGAGAGGGCCCGAACCTAGGTAAAATCATCGTGTCCCTTGTCTCCTGTTATCATCCGCCTAGACGCACAGTTCGGGACCCCCTACCCGAGATCCGCCGGTTTTGACACCGACATTGGTGCTTTCATTGAGAGTTCCCCTGTGTCGTCATCTTTAGGCCCGATGGCTCCTCCGATCATCAACAACGATGCGGTCCAGGGTGAGACCTTTCTCTCCGGACAGACCTTCAGATTCGGCGGCTTTGCACCGCGGGTCAATTCGCTAGCCATCCTGGAGCAGATCGAAAGCTACGCCCCTGGCCATCAGGTCAGATTTGGAAGTTTGAACTACACGGCTGACGTCCGTGGAGACTTGATCTTCGACGGATTCGAGCCACAGCCGAGCGCACCGCACTGTCATGATGGGCAAGATCTAGCTCTGCCGCCAAACAGCACCCAGGAGAACGCACCAGAATCCGCTCCGACCCTTAGCTCGGAGCCGACTGCGCTGATCGAGGACGGGCGGTTGAACACCGCCTCGGGGGCTGCAATCTTTACGGCGATCGAGCCGAATACCAGCCTTGTCCTTTGCGAAGCTCGTGGCTCCAAGGTGCCGGACTTCTTTCCGGACTCCGAACCTTCCACACCCCTGTTGATCGAACCCGATTGGGCGCCGATCATGGAGTTCGCCGCCGCGGACATCTTTCAGCACTCGCCCTTCGGCGACATTCTGAATTCACTAAATTCTCTCTCTTTATCAGGAGAGCGCTGGCCGGACTATGGTCAGCAGGGTTGGGATGCGGATGACGAAGAAATTCAAAGCCCACCCACCACCCACTTCGCCGCCGCCATCGTCGATGATTTAACCGACGTGCTCGACTTCGACTCCGAAGACATCGACGGTATGGACGATGATGTAGGAGACGAACAGGAACCAGCGCCTATAGGGCACTGGACGACCACCTCACCACATGATGTATACATAGTGGACACACCTAAAAGAAATGACGACAAGGAACAAAGGGGCGCAACGAGGGATCGTTCCCTCGAAAAACAGTCAAAGCGGCAGCGTAAGCGCCGCACCAAACCCCACCTCGACAAAGACCCAGCCACAGAGCGGGGCGAACCGTCGGACGACGAACATGCCGTCGAGCAACCGTCCGAACAGGGCAACTTGGATAAACAAACCGAACAACCCGTCCCCGACGAAGATAATAGTCCGGACGACCTTACGCCGGACAAGCTAAGAACCTCCACAAAAGGCTCGTCGCCACTGCGCGTAGCCTGAAAAAGCAGAAGCGGAAGCTCAAAACAGCGAAAGATGCACTCAGAATCAGATGGGGCAAAGTACTCAACACCGCAGACAAATACGGCGACAGTCACGACACAAAGAGCTATCTGAAGCGAAAATTACTGCCGTAATTTGATGAGGAGGCCTTAGAGCCCCCGCAGTCAAAAAATAAGGAAGCCACCAGGTCGGATAGACGACCCCATGACCAACATAGAGCGGCAAAGGGCGCCGCACTCAAGCCGACACGCGATCCGCACAAGGATTAGCATCAAAAAGACGGCCTAGCTAGATCTATCTACGGGCCAAGAAAGCAAGCTCTAGTAAGCAATGCAACGCAACAAATATCCGAACATCGCGGCACACCCAAATACAGGGGCGCCGCACACCCCCTATGTTTCACCGATGAGGTGTTGGACCATGAATTTCCAGCGGGATTCAAGCCCGTAAACATAGAGGCATACGACGGAACAACAGGCCCTGGAGTCTGGATTGAGGATTATATCCTCCACATACACATGGCTAGAGGGGATGACCTCCACGCCATAAAATACTTGCCCCTCAAGCTCAAAGGGCCAGCCCGGCATTGGCTTAAAAGCCTTCCCGAAAACACCATCGGAAGTTGGGGAGAGCTCGAGGATGCTTTTGGGGCAAATTTTCAAGGGACCTATGTCCGACCTCCGGATGCAGATGATCTAAGTCATATAACTCAACAACCCGGAGAGTCAGCCCGGAAACTATGGAACAAATTTCTTACTAAAAAGAACCAGATAGTCGACTGTCCGGACGCCGATGCCCTAGTAGCTTTCAAACACAGCGTTCGAGACGAATGGCTCGCCAGACACCTCAGCCAAGAAAAGCCAAGGACAATGGCCGCATTGACAAGCCTCATGACCCGCTTTTGCGCAGGAGAGGATAGCTGGTTGGCAAGAAGCAGCACCAGCGACCCAAGTACATCTGAAGTTAGGGATGGAAATGGGAAACCGCGCCATAGCAAGGACCAGCGCCGGATCAAGGGAAACAGCTAGAAGAGCACGGCAGTCAACGCCGGATTCAAAAGCTCTCGGTAGAATCAGAAAAAGCTACCCCTCAAGGATAACAGGGACGAGCTATCTAACCTTAACAAAATCTTGGACAAAATATGCCAAATCCACAGTACTCCCGGGAAGCCTGCAAACCATACCCGCAGAGATTGTTGGGTCTTCAAGAAATCCGGCAAACTCAACGCCGAACACAAGGGGCTCGACATACCAAGCGAGGACAACGACAGACCCCACAAGCAGAGCACCGGAGAACAAAAGAAGTTCCCACAACAAGTCAAAACAGTAAACTCACTTCACGTGACAAAAGGGAAAAACAGAGTGGCACGCGCCATATGGCCTGTCCCAGAGAAGTCCCACCACTGGTTGTTACAACCAATCATCTTCGACCATAAGGATTACTCTAGAAGTATCCGGAACACAGGTTGGACTGCCTTGATATTAGATCCGATAATTGACGGACTCCACTTTACACAAGTCCTAATGGACGGCGGCAGTGGTCTAAACTTGCTATATCAGGACACCATCGGCAAAATGGGGATAAACCCAACAAAAATTCGCCATGGCAACACTTCCTTTCAAGGGGTAACGCCAGGCCCAGATACCCATTGTACGGGTTCTCTTCGGCTGGAAGTTATGTTCGGCTCCCCCGACAATTTCCGCCGCGAAAAGCTAACCTTCCACATCACCCCATTCACAAGTAGCTATCAAGCACTACTGGGTCGTGAAGCTTTCGCCCGCTTTAACGCAATACCGCATTATGCATCCCTTACGCTTAAAATGCCCGGTCCGCGAGGAATCATCTCATTAAAGGGAAATATCGAGTGTTCCTCGAGCGCGGAAGACTGTGCGGCTGCCTCGATAGCCACACACTAAACCGGATTCATCAATCAAAGCACCTAGACAGGTTGTTCAGACCCCGGACTTGGCTAGACGAGTCCGGCATCAACATACAAGGGCTTGCTAGCCGCATACCCCCGCACAAGGGGCTCCGCCCGTTTACACCAAGAGACAATAAAGCTCACTTCCACCCATTTTCTGAATTATAATTGGTTTATTTAATATAACATAGATTTTCGCACGATCTTTTCCAACTAAGTTCCTCTCTTTTACAGATGAACATCGTGCTACACCCGTCGTGATACGGCTGCAACGGAGACACAAAGCGCAGACGCAAGTGAGGGACCCGTTCCAAGGATTCTTTTCAGATTAAGACCCTGCGTAAACCTTTTTTACTGTCTCTTGTTGATACACATCCCCCGGTTTCTTGTTATAACCGAGGATGAGGCTGGCGTCTTGGCATGTGGCCACGTCAGAAATTTGCGCGTACCTCGACACCAGAGGCTTCTTACCAAGGGCGTTGTTCGGCCCGTTTTCATAAAGACCGAATACCTTAGGGAGTGTTTGGCGTCGCGAGTTAGGCCTTATATGCATGAGCTACGAATCATTTCTTTGGTCAAATGTTGGGTTTTCCCGGCTCCTGTGTTTTGCTGCCTTACGTTCCGCTCGGCTAGGGCGTCACCAGGAGAACTACTGCGATTGTGCCCCGGTTCGGCCAGGCGAGCACCTCAGTAGAGAAAGCCGAAAACTGACTGTCATGATATAGCGTGAGACTGGTCAACCACTCGATGACCCGCCAGAATCTTTAGGATTCCTCCGCATTAATGAAGGGCCGTTTCCCGGCCAGGCACACACGCGCTCCGTATTCGGGTGTGCGCGGTGCCCCATGTTGGGGAACGTAGCAGAAATTCAAAATTTTCCTACGACTCACCAAGATCTATCTATGGAGAAACTAGCAACGAGAGAGAGGAGAGTGCATCTACATACCCTTGTAGATCGCTAAGCGGAAGCGTTCAAGAGAACGGGGTTGAAGGAGTCATACTCGTCGTGATCCAAATCACCGGAGATCCTAGTGCCGAACGGACGGCACCTCCGCATTCAACACACGTGCAGCCTGGTGACGTCTCCCATGCCTTGATCCAGCAAGGAGAGAGGGAGAGGTTGGGGAAGACTCCATCCAGCAGCAGCACAACGGCGTAGTGGTGATGGAGGAGCGTGGTAATTCGGCAGGGCTTCGCTAAGCACCGCGAGAGACGAGGAGAAACAGAGGTAGGGCTGCGCCAGGGAGAGGTGGAAACTCTTGTGTTTGCAGCCCCAAAGACCTCAACTATATATAGGGGAGAGGGAGGGGGCTGCGCCCCCTCTAGGGTTCCCACCGCGCAAGTGCGGCAGCCCCAAAACCCATCTAGGGTGGCGGCCAAGGGGGGGAGAGGGGGAAACTTGCCCCCCAAGCAAGGTGGGGCGCCCCCTCCCCAAACCCTAGGCGCCTTCGGCCCTTGTGGGGGGGGGGGTGCACCAGCCCACCTGGGGCTGGTCCCCTCCCACACTTGGCCCATGTAGCCCTCTGGGGCCGGTGGCCCCACATGGTGGACCCCCGGGACCCTCCCGGTGGTCCCGGTACGTTACCGATAACACCCGAAACTTTTCCGGAGACCAAAACAGGACTTCCCATATATAAATCTTTACCTCCGGACCATTCCGGAACTCCTCGTGACGTCCGGGATCTCATCTGGGACTCCGAACAACATTTGGTAACCACATACAAACTTCCTTTATAACCCTAGCGTCATCGAACCTTAAGTGTGTAGACCCTATGGGTTCGGGAACCATGCAGACATGACCGAGACAACTCTCCGGCCAATAACCAACAGCGGGATCTGGATACCCATGTTGGCTCCCACATGTTCCACGATGATCTCATCGGATGAACCACGATGTCAAGGATTTATTCAATCACGTATACAATTCCCTTTGTCTAGCGGTATAGTACTTGCCCGAGATTCGATCGTCGGTATGCCGATACCTTGTTCAATCTCGTTACCGGCAAGTCTCTTTACTCGTTCCGTAACACATCATCCCGTGATCAAATCCTTGATCACATTGTGCACATTATGATGATGTCCTACCGAGTGGGCCCAGAGATACCTCTCCGTCACACGGAGTGACAAATCCCAGTCTTGATTCGTGCCAACCCAACAGACACTTTCGGAGATACCCGTAGTGTACCTTTATAGCCACCCAGTTACGTTGTGACGTTTGGCACACCCATTGTCAAACTCCTATGGCTAAGTGAAAGTGATAAAGCATTATAGTCTGGTTGCCTCGTTCGCTGCGCTACCACCTCCTTAATAGGACCAAGACATTGGATCAGGTGTGAAAATGCGCTTTTCATGAACACCCCGCATTATATGCGTGAATTTGAAGCCAAAGACTGCCATCTTTCAGGTTATATACACATATACATTAACGGCCGCACAGGAGGTATTCTAAATTCTTGAAGGCACAAGTATAAAAAGCTTTTATATTCCATCGAAACATTGTTTTACCATAATACATGTTATTCGAACATAACATCCTTCGAGCATTGCGTCTCTATTTAAACGAGCGCCCTGCAGAACTTCCTGAAAATAGTGCTCAGCAGTTACTCGGCTCTCGTCCGAATCTTGGGATGCAACAGCAGTGGCCTTCATCTCCGCCCAGTATGTCTTGACACGGGCAAGAGCCATCTGCGCACTCTCTATGCATGCTGACCTCTTCATTGCATTAATATGCGGCACCGCACCGAGAAACTGCTGCACCAAGCTAAAATAACTCTCCGGCTCGGGCCTTTTCTGCCACAGATGACTCACAACATGCTTCATGGCGAGTTCGGATAACCTATTCAGCTCCGCCCATGCGGCCAAACGATCGGATACGGAAATTGGGCGCTCTGGATTGTGGAACTGCGGCCAAAAAAGATTTTCCACTTCGTGGTCATTTTGATCGCGGAAGTGTTCGGCCGTGTCCGCGGCACTCGCCGCCAAATCCAGATAAGTGTTCGCCGCACTCCACTTCCGGTCCAACGGAGCATATTTAGGATCCCCGAACTTCATCCGCAGCATATAGGGCTTTCCAGCCGTGATATCTCCGGCCTGACGTAGCTCCTCCTTCATAGCTCTCATCGCAGAGCGAGTATCCTTGGCCTCGGCAGTGACCTTCTCTAGGTCCTTCTGTGCCACCCTATCTTCTTTTTCAAGAAGCTTGCAGCGGTCGGCAGCATTTTCTTCAATTTTACAGCCATCTCGGCCATTTCCTTCTTGCTCTGGCAGTGAGCAGCCTGTTCGGCTTTTAGCTCTTCAGCCGCCTTTAAGGCAGCCACATCGCTTTTCCTGGCCTGCTCCTGGGCTCGGGCAAGTTCCGCCCGAAGCTTCTCCATGGCAGCAGCACCATCTGCATTAAGCACACATGTTATAAGGTACGGGCATCAAGCTCCTCTTACCAGATGTCTCCGGGGACATTACATACCTTGTGCCTCGTCCAGCCGCTTGTTGACAAGCGCGATGTCGGCATCTGCCACGTCAAGTTGCCGCTTTAGCTCAGCAAATTCATCAGTCCGGCTACCCACCGAACACTTCGCCACCTACATAGGAAAGGCGACATATTATACCTGGGATTATGATCATCCGTGCGCCGTCATTTTTGACAACGCACAGAGTCTCAGGGGCTACTATCTATACAGGGCGCATCTCATATATGCGGATCTGTCAAAAGGTACATCATTTCGCGTACCTCAAAACCTGTTAGTAAACTCTTGGCGGCCTCGTACAACCCGCTCTTCGCGGATGAAATCCTTCCAATCACCATATCCATCAATGCATGGTGTTCTTCTGAGATAGACGCTCGCCCGAGCAGATCCTTCAGCTCCTCCGACCGTGCACCGGACGGTGCCGGACTCGTCTGATGGCCTGTTTCGAAGGCCGGATTCGGAGAAACCCTCCGTGACGACACCTCGAGGTCGCCCGCCTCACAAGACGGTACAGCTGGGGGAGGCGTTCCGCTCTCCATCATCTCCGGACGAAGATCCCCTGAAGATGAGCTCTGCTGAGAAGGGCTGAGATCTGAACTACAAGGTAAAATTTTGGTTATCTTCCTCAGAAATAGAACAGGGATGTCTCTCATTTCAAAACCCCTCTCTTTACTTACGGCCCGGTGGAGAGCTGATCCCCTTGGGGGCGCAATGCGACCGGGGCACCCCCCGGCGCCGGACCCTCTGACGAAGATTTCCTCCCCCGCTTTGAGACCATGGTCTCCAGGTCTTCAGAGGCGGTCCTCTTCTTCTCCTGTTAGAGGAATTCTCGATTCCTCCTTTCCTGATAGCCTCCTTCGGGGAGGCGGTAGCTTCCTTGTTCCCCTCTTCGCCTTCTTCCAAAGGCACAGCCTCTAGCATCATGGTCAACACGGGATCCGACGTAGTCTCAGGGAGGGGGGCCGGACACCTGATTAGCTTTGCTTTCGCTATCCACTCCTGTTTAAGGGACGGCTCTTTTAAGGGCAATTTTATAATAAATATACGGATAGCGTGTCCGGGTACAGGACTACTTACTTGAGTATCCGGGCGATTGCAGCTCAGACCTGCGTCCTCGGATGAGTCCGGACACATTGCTTGTGATCCGAAGAACAATTTGTACATCTCCATGGGCGTCGCGCCCACAAAGTGCTGGAGGGCTCGCGGTCCTTCCGGATTAAACTGCCACAGGCGGAGGGGGCGATGTTTGCAGGGCAGGATGCGGCGGATCAACATAACCTGCATCACTACGGCCAGATTGATATCTCTTTCTAGGAGATCTCGAACGCGGCCCTGCCACAAGGGCACGTCCTTGGACGGCCCCCAGTTAAGCCCTTTATTGACCCATGACGCTAGCTGTGGTGGGGGACCCGAGCGAAAAGCAGGTGGCGCCACCCATGTGGTGCCCCTGGGAGCTGTGATGTAAAACCACTCTCGTTGCCATAAGCCGAACTCCTCTTGAAAAGAGCCCTCGGGCCATGGAGCGTCGGCAATCTTGCTTATAACAGCACCTCCGCACTCTGCGTGCTGCCCCTCGATCATCTTCGGTTCTACCTTGAAGGTCTTAAGCCACAATCCGAAGTGAGGAGTAATATGGAGGAAGGCCTCACACACGACAATGAACGATGAGATTTGGAGGATGGACTCCGGAGCTAAGTCGTGAAATTCCAGCCCGTAATAAAACATGAGCCCCCTCACGAAGGGATCAATCGGGAAGCCTAGCCCCCGAAGGAAGTGAGATGTGAACACCACGCTCTCACCGGGCTTGGGAGTGGGAATGACCTGCCCTTGAGCAGGCAGCCTATGCGAGATTTTGCCGGTTAGATACCTGGCATCTCTCAGCTTTCGCACGTCTTCCATAACGGAGGAAGGCATCCACCGGCCTTGGAGGTCGGAGCCGGACATCGTCGAAGGTCCGGAGCGCCTGAATTTGGGGCCTTGGGTGTTGGAGCTCAAGGTGAAAGGCGGATTTGCTTGAGATTGAAAGAAGGGGGTCAAGCCTTGGTCTCTTTATAAAGAGGTTGAATACCAAGAGCCCTCCCCGTGACCGTTTGGGACTCGCCTTCGATTGGGGAGACATACCAACAGGCACGATTGGGTTACCCACACCCGTATTGGTGAGAACCCCGGGATAAGGGGACACGATCTCTGCTTTGACAAGATGTGCCAAGGAAACCGCCTCGCTAAACGCTGAGGTGGGACAGTAAAACGATCCGAATAAAGGCTTGGCCGTGGCATGATGTCACGCTGCGGAATACGTCAGCAGATTAGATTTGTATAAATATTATTCTCTCTACGGTGGTATATGGAACTTATTTTGCAGAGCCGGACACTATCCTTGTGTTCAAAATCTTTTATGAAGTATTCGGAGGAGGAACCCGCCTTGCAATGCCGAAGACAATCTGCGTGCCGGACTCATGCGTCATTGAAGCCTGGTTCAGAGGCTCTTGAGGAGTCCCGGATTAGGGGTGTCTGAATGGCGGACTATGACCTTTGGCGGACTCTGGACTATGAAGATACAAGATTCAAGACTTCGTCCGATGTGCGGATGGGGCTTTCCTTGGCGTGGAAGGAAAGCTTGGCAATCTGGATATGTAGATCTCCTCCCATTGTAACCGACTGTGTAACCCTAGCCCTCTCCGATGTCTATATAAACCGGAGGGTTTTAGTCCGTGGGGACGAACAACAATCATACCATAGGCTAGCTTCTAGGGTTTAGCCTCTACGATCTCGTGGTAGATCTACTCTTGTACTACCCATATCATCAATATTAATCAAGCAGGAGTAGGGTTTTACCTCCATCGAGAGGGCCCGAACCTGGGTAAAAACATCGTGTCCCTTGTCTCCTGTTACCATCCGCCTAGACGCACAGTTCGGGACCCCCTACCCGAGATCCGCCGGTTTTGACACCGACACCTGCTCAGCAGTCAAGGTGTCCAGCTCGTTCATATAGCACTTGAATCACACATGCGAGCTTCCTGTGTACACGGTCACCTGTTCCCAATAGTACGCAAGCGTAGGGCGCCGATATGGATCAACATCATGCGCCCCGTCATGATTACCCCATGGGCTTGGGTGTTGGGGGTTCTTGAAATTGCGCCGTCCAACCGGGATTCGCTCCCACATCCACACGGATAGGCTCCAAACAAACCCAGCCAATGAGGATGTATCTCCCTTCCTGCGACATGCCAAGTCAAGATGCAATCAAACAAACATGTTAGATATGGAGGCGCATGACAAATGCAAGATAAATGGTTGCAAATATCTCTTACCTGACGATACAAATATGCTAGTGCGGCTGAACCCTAGCTATAAGGTATCCCAGTTATTGAGTAGCTCCAGAAACATCCAGAGGGCTGAGTTCCCGGTTGCGTCTGAGAAGACTACCTTGGTTAGTACATACCAAAGATAGGCCCGTGCGTACTGCTGCACAACCACGTCACTGGCACCCTTAGGCAAGAATGCCTCACTTTCGAGGCATCGGCCTTGCCTGGCAGAGGGGCGTCGGGCTGAACACCAATTAAAATGCCAGTCCGTTCTCGCCAATTAACGGCGCTGACATGACCGGTAACAGCTTGTCCGTTGATAGGAAGGCCTCTTATCATAGCCATGTCCTCTAGGGTCATCGTCATCTCCCCAAATGGAAGGTGGAACGAGTGAGTCTCGGGCCTCCAACAATCCACAAGTGCGGTCAACGCCGCGTGGTTCACCGGCGGAGCATGTCGCTTAAACTACAACACGAATGGGAGAAGACCCAATCTCCGAATGTACGAATCGTACCGCGCGTCGTAAGGAAAGTCATAAGCGGAATGACCCCTCATGCGCATAGCAACTACATGCTGCAAATAAAGTGATGTTTTGATCAATACAAGAACACAAATGAGAAACAACGAAAATTGACAAGTCTTGCTTCTTACCTTTTCGTTCTCAATGGCACGAGCACGATGTTCCTTATCTCACTCCTCGATTAATCCGTCATACCAAGGTCCATCATCATTCGCCATCCTACCAAAGAAATCACAACATGAACTACAATTACAAACAGTAGAATTTGCTTCTCCAAGTTATGCAAAATTTCTTCATATGCAATCTATATATGCAAAATTTCTCCAAATTTGCTTCTCTTATATCATGTCACACACAATCATCAAATTTCATCATCTCTTTTGCAAAAAATATTATGCCATCTATATATTCAACTATATTGTCATACCACTTCACACATATAATATTTTTTTCTACATATATTTGCTTGCCAAAGTAGTCTTCTCAGATTCAAAAATATATTATGCAATCTATATATTCAACATATACCTAATTTAGTAGCACATGCATACATCATCATCTATAATTCAAAAAAAATCACAAACTAAGTCTATTGGTGGACAACTACAAACATCTACCAACTACACTACCTACATAATCATCTACCAACTACAAACATATTCCTAAAACAAAGAATTCATCTACTCATGTAACATCACCTAATGTGAAATAATGCATCCAAAAGAGAAGGGAAAACCAAAACAAATTGGAGGGAATGAGGGAGAATACCTCAAGGATGCTTGGGGGCCTCAGATCCACAAATTTTAGTGGAGGATGGAGTAGATCAAGGGGGGGTTTGGTGTGAGTGAGAAGAGGGGCGAGAGAGAAAGAGTTCTCTGTTCTTGCGTTCGGCCGCCGCCAGGGAGAGGTTGGGGATGGGTGGGCTGGGCCCCGCGCGTGCTGTTAACCTATCAGGGCCAGACGCCAGGGTCCTTGGTGTCTGGACCCTTTGCCACATCAGCAGGTCAACGAGCAGTAGGGTCGTGCGGGCCAGGGGACAAACGCCAGGATTCGTGGCGTCTCCTTCGCAACCCAGATGCCAGGGATGTTGGCGTCACCTGAAAAGGTTTAAATCGAAATAATTTTCTGAACGAGGTCAACTTCGGACTTTGTTAGCACAAAAGGTTAGAATACGAATTTTGTCCCCCAGGCAGCTGCCTAGGGTAGCCGACAGGTGGCTCTGCCACTGGACTATGGGGTGCATCAGGCCAACTCCACCGCGCGACCCCAAACGAACGTCTGTTTTGTCCGGATTCTGTCTGTTTGGGTAGGGCAATGAAGTCGTGTCCGGGCAGTTTCCGAGATGCGGTGGCCGTGCGCCCAGCGCGCGGACGCATCCCGGTCGCATCTTGTCCGTGTGCACATTTCTTTGCAAGTCCTTAAACTTTTTTTCGTCATTCATTTTTGGTACATGAAAATACATCATCACATTTTGACTAGTAAAGCAAGGCCAAAGAAAACAAGAACCACAAGAATACATTTGAGAAGATACCCAACTTCCATAACTACTCCCTTGATTTGGGTTAGGGCCTTCTCGATGCACTCATTGTTGATCTGTGGAGGAGGCTCGATGTCGGTGTCAAAACCGGCGGATCTTGGTTAGGGGGTCCCGAACTATGCGTCTAGGCGGATGGTAACAGGAGACAAGGGACACGATGTTTTTACCCAGGTTCGGGCCCTCTCGATGGAGGTAAAACCCTACTCCTGCTTGATTAATATTGATGATATGGGTAGTACAAGAGTAGATCTACCATGAGATCGGAGAGGCTAAACCCTAGAAGCTAGCCTATGGTATGATTGTTGTTCGTCCTACGGACTAAAACCCTCCGATTTATATAGGCACCGAATAGGGTTAGGGTTACACAGAGTCGGTTACAATGGTAGGAGATCTACATATCTGTATCACCAAGCTTGCCTTCCACGCTAAGGAAAGTCCCATCTAGACACGGGACGAAGTCTTCAATCTTGTATCTTCATAGTCCAGGAGTCCGGCCAAAGGTCATAGTCCGGCTATCCGGACACCCCCTAATCCAGGACTCCCTCAGTAGCCCCTGAACCAGGCTTCAATGACGACGAGTCCGGCGCGCATTTTGTCTTCGGCATTGCAAGGCGGGTTCCTCCTCCGAATACTTCATAGAAGATTTTGAACACAAGGATAGTGCCCGGCTCTGCAAAATAAGTTCCACATACCACCGTAGAGAGAATAACATTTACACAAGTTCAATCTACTGACGTATTCCGTGGCGTGACAACACACCACGGCCAAGCCTTTATTCGAATCATTTTCACTGTACCCCCTCAGCGTGTTTAGCGAGGCGGTTTCCTTGGCACGTCTTGTCAAAGCAGAGATTGTGTTCCCTTATTCAGGGATTCTCATCAATACGGGCGTGGGTAACCCAACTGCGCCATTGATTACGGCACTTGGGAGATAAGCGAGTTTTATCAGGCCGATGGGGACGCATAGCTTTGTCTATCCATATAAGGGGATAAGGATCCACTTTTTCACACACGCCTTCTTCCTCCTTTGCCTATCCATTTCACAAGACTCGAGCTCCCTCGCCCCAAGTCCGCATATCCCACCTCAACCATCTCCAACTATGTCCAGAGCGGGAGGCAAGTGGATTGCCTCCTCCGTCACGGAAGGGCACATCAAAAAGTTGCGGAAGGCCGGATACTTGTCCGGTGACATCGCGCATAGGCTCCCCAACAAGGGGCAGCTCATCCCCACCCCCAGGCCCCATGAGAGGGTGGTGTTCCTCCCCCACTTCCTCCGCGGACTAGGGTTTCCACTTCACCCGTTCGTCCGGGGGCTCATGTTCTACTACGGCCTAGATCTCCACGATCTGGACCCGAATTTCATCCTCAACATCTCGGCGTTTATCGTCGTGTGCGAGGCCTTCCTCTGCATCCAGCCCCACTTCGGCTTATGGCTGAAGACCTTCAATGTCAAGCCGAAGGTAGTGGGCGGCCGCCAAGCCAGTGTGGAGGTGCCACGGTGGGCAAGATGGCCAACGTCCTATGGCTCGAGGGCTCCTTTGTGGAGACCATAAAGGGGTGGCAATCGGGGTGGTTCTACATCACCGAGCCGCGCGACTCTCAATGGGCGGCGACCCCAGAATTCCGGTCTGGCTTCCCTACACGGCTCACCTCATGGAAAGAGACGGGCCTGACGTGGGGTAATTCGGAAGAGCTAACCGGACTCCAAACCTGTGTCTGAAACCTGGTGGACAAGAATCTCAAGCTTGTCAACGTAATCCGTGTGATGCTTATCCACGGATTCTCCCATGCCAAAGAACGGGCCTTCAACTCGTGGGAGTTTGATCCGCACAAGATCGAACCTTGAGCTGGCTCTTCGACACTACGTACGAAGATGCCTAGAAGGTGTTGTTCAAGGGCGCCGAAGCTCCCGCATCCGCTACCGAAGATCGCGGATTCAGCTCGCAGCATCAAGCCAGCGAGGTAAGTTATTTTACCCTTTACGGGACTCTTTTTTCATAATTTGACTCTTTGCGGGATCTAAAACTCCCTCACCTTTGACAGGACTGGCTGAAGACGTCCAGACAGGTTGATTGTCCGGCTCCCTTGCCAGAAGACCCAGCGGATGCCCGATTGACGGGGCTGCTGGTTTCGGCACCTCACGTGGTGCCGGAAAAGAAGGCCAAGAAGAAGGCCACGGGAACTCGAAGGAGCTCCCGGCACCAGGTGCTATCGGACTCATCGTCCGATGACTCCGAGGCGGACTCCCCCTGCAAAGACGGGGAGGAGGAAAAAGAGGCCTCTCCCCTAGTGGGGGGAGAGAAGAAAAGGAAGGCCGTCCCAACTGGGGAGGCCGGAGGGTCCAAGAAGAAAAGGACCCTTCCTCTGGACTACACCGCCAATGCCGATGACGGCGAAGAGGGGTGGGCACCAAGGACCAAGCCCCTGGTGAAATCGTAAGTGTCCGGACACCAGAATAACTCATGGCGTTCCATTTGTCGCACAACATCTTCTAATGCCAAGCATAACCGTGCAGCCCGCCCATGGACGGGCTCGACGATTCGTCGAGCGGCTCCCTGGATTCGTCGGAGGTGAATAGCACCTCACTTCCGACCGCCTCGTCTCCTCCCGCCGCGGATGACGCCGGGGTGGAGTCCCAAAAGGGGCCCAACCAGGAGGAGGTGGCCCTGGAGGCGCCGCAAGGCGACCTCCCGGAACCCGGGCTCAAAGGGGATAAAACCCTGAAGGGCTTCAAGTCCGGTCGTGTGCCGGACTCCGTACCGGAACCTTCAGTGGTTCCAGAGTCCGACAGGCGACCCCTTCATAAGAAGGGCAAGACTGCGACACCGGTGACCTCCAGAACCTTCAGTGGAGGCACCGGATTTGATGGAGGCGCTTAAGGGCGCTTCCATCGACGAGGAGCACCGCACTGTTATGAGTGCGGTGATCCAGAAAGTTCGGTCCGCCAAGAGCGGGCTGATTGAAGCCTGTGCCAGCCTTCTAACAGGCTTTGAGGTATGTATTTAAGATATGTAAAAATATTACCGCATAGACAGTAGCCCCTGATGCTTAGTTTGGTGTTCGGAAAGAAATAGCCGAACTGAGGATCTAAAAAGATATACGCAGGAGTCTAACATAAGTATGTCAATATGGGAATGCAGGTTGCGCTGCTGACCTCTGCCGCACTGACTGCGGAGGTTGATGCATTAAAGCAGAGCCTCGGGCTGTCCGAGAACGAGCTCGGACTTGCCAAAAAGCAGCTCGAGGACAAGGAAGGTAAGTAATACCTTATGGGAGTATTTAAAAGATGTGTTTGCAAAAAATGACAGGAATAACGTGAATATTGCAGGGGACACGAACGAGGTGGCGACCCTGAAGGAAGCAGTGTCCAAGGCCGAAAGCAATGCGGCCACGGAGCACACCGAGCGAGAGAAGCAGGAGGCGCAGGTGGCGGAGGTGCGGCAAGAGCTCCAGGCTATCGTGGGAAAACACGGGAGTTTGGAGCATGACTCAAAGACTCGAGAGTCCGAGCTCACCTCGGCCCTTGAGAGCGCCAAGGCCGCTAAGGCCGAAGCCCAAAAAGCCCTCCAGGAGATTGAGGCGATGAAGAAGATAGCGGCGGGTAAGGCATTCTATATGCAAAGCAAGCATGTGAAAGTGAATTATCTGTTACTTACCCGAATCCGGAGCTCTCCAGGAGCATTCGCAGATCTGCCCCGCAGTGTGGCTGATGCTGCCGCATTCTACCGCGCTATGGAGGGAAGCTCGACGGAGAAGGTGTTCTGGTCTCAGTATGCTGAGGCCGGACACCCGGTGCCCTTAAGCGACCAGTTGAAGCAGCTGGTCGAGCTCCATAAGGTGGCCGAACAGGCCATGAAGGGCCTCATAGTTCGGATGTGGCCTAAGGAAGCCATGCCTGGGAGCTACTTCAGGCTGGTGAGGAGGCTGGTGGACGCCTTTCCATGGGTTGAAGTCATCAAGCGCTCCGTCTGCATCGAATGTGCCCGTAGGGCCCTTGCCCTTGCTAAGGTGCACTGGGGCAAGATGGACGCTGAGAAGCTTGTGACGGACGGACCACCACCGAAGAAGGAGCATCGCAAGCCTGAAATGTATTATGAGGGTGTCCTGAAGGGTGCCTGCCTTATAGCGGATGAATGCTCCAAAGATATAATTTTTTAGTAGACTCGCATTTGTTATCCTGTACGCTGAAAACTTGTTCATATGCGCTAAGCAACACTTTTGAATTTAAAATATTACCTTCTGTGCGGCCGTGTATTAAATTTGAGAGATGGCGAGTCGTCGGCTTCAAAGACCCATGCCACGAGTCTTTGGGGTGTTCGGGATGAACTTGAGCGCTCTTGTTCCCATTCTTGGGTCCTTCCAGGAGGCGCTCACGCAACGAACTAGGCAACCGGACTATAATGCTTGTACACTCTCACTTAGCCATAGAATTCTATAATTTTAAATTTCGGCGAAGCCCCTAGTATTCGGAAGACCGAGTTCGGGGCGCTATCCACGCCTAGGACGGACAATGCCGACTCCTCGCTCTAAGAGGCATAAGTCTTTAGGGACTCGAAAACCTCTCGAACAGCGACCGGCTCTCGCCTTATCATGACGGTCAGTTTTAGCTTTCTCCACTAAGGTGCTTAACTCAGCTCAACCGGGGCACAATCGCAGTGGTTCTCCCAAATTACCTTAGCCGATATAACGGAACGTAAGGTACCAAAACATGGGAGCCGGGCAAACCCAACTATTGACCCAAGACATGATTCGGAGCCGATGCATATAATGTTATAAGTTCAGGGTGCCGCACTTGTGAAAGCGTTCGGACTTATCACACCATGTTATGGGGTACTTAAGCCCCTGGTGTATTGCCCGTACCAAAGTGTACGGTTGCACAATGTCATAAATGAACATATATATAGAAAAAAGGGAATTCAATAATAGGCAGAATCTATATATTGTTTATTCAAAAGGGTTGTAGTAAGAGCAGAACGATACAAATAGTGCGATAAGCAAGGGAAGGGACTTTTTAACATGTCTCCCTCCAGGGGTAAGCCGTGGGATGATGTGTAAAACAGATATATTGCTCGTAATAGAGACCACCTGGACACTCGACGTAGCTTTCTGCTTCCCTGGTTGTTGCATCGTGTGTTCGGCGATTCTAGTGCCGGACAGGGCTACATGAGAACGGAGTACTGAAAGTAAAAAGAAAGAAGAAAAGAATGACACAATCGGGAGCCCCTGGTGCGGTTGAGCCGCATTCTGGGCATGCCGCGGTCGTGCCCCTTCCCCTATGCCCATGGTATTTCCAGAGCGTAATTATGTACGCCAGAGTAATCGGTTTCGCAATTTCGCGAGGGCTGGGGCTTGGGCCGCATTGCTATGCGTTCTCGGAACGTGCCAGACGGTCTTGTTGTAGGTTACTACGGGCGCGCTTGACGGTGTCCGGATGTTTAATAGCCGGACTCGAGAATTGCCTTAAGAGGTTGCTTTGTACTTCCGCCGCGAGGGCCGCCGTATGCTCCTCCGTCCGGAGAGAGTGTTCGGTGTTTCCATTGACCGTAATGACTCCTCGAGAACCTGGCATCTTGAGCTTGAGATATGCGTGAAGCGGCACCGCATTGAACTTTTGTAATGCGGTTCGTCCGAGCAAAGTGCATGATAGCCGCTGCGAACGATACTATGTCGAAGATTAACTCCTCGCTCGGAAGTTATCCGGGGATCCGAAGACCACTTCAAGTGTAACTGGCGAGCTGTACAGTTGGCCTCTACACCTGGTATGACGCCTTTAAAGGTCGTCTTTGTGGGTTTAATCCTTGATGGGTCTATGCCCATTTTGTGCACTGTATCCTGATAAAGCAGGTTCATGCTGCTGCCGCCGTCCATTAGGACTCTAGTGAGGTGAAATCCGTCAATGATTGGGTCTAGAACCAATGCGGCGAATCCGCCATGGCGGATGCTAGTGGGGTGGTCCCTTCGATCAAAAGTGATCGGGCAGAAGACCACGGGTTGAACTTTGGGGCGACTGGCTCCATCGCATATACGTCCCTTAGTGCACGCTTCCGCTCCCTTTTGGGTATGTGGGTTGCGTATATCATGTTCACCGTCCGCACTTGCGGGGGGAAGCCCTTCTGTCCTCTATGTTTTGGCGGCCGGGGCTCCGCCTCGTCATCGCTATGCAGCCCCTTGTCATTGTTTTCGGCATTTAACTTGCCCGCCTGCTTGAACACCCAACAATCCCTGTTGGTGTGATTGGCTGGCTTTTGAAGTGCCATGTATCTGGCACGAGCGATCGAGTATTCGGTCCAAATTGGACGGGCCCGGAGTATTTCTTTTAAATGGCTTTTTTCGCTGACCGAGTTTAGAGCCTCTGAATACGGCATTGACTGTCGTATCCTCAGCATTATCGCCGTTAATGCGGTGCTTGTGCTTGTTGCGACGCGACCTGCCGTTGCTGTCCTTGGTATCCGGATTACCAGGGCTCTTGGTCATGTTGTTACTACGAGCTAGCCAGCTGTCCTCTCCCGCGCAAAAGCGGGTCATGAGTGTTGTGAGGGCTGCCATGGATTTCGGCTTTTCCTGTCCTAGGTGCCGGGCAAGCCACTCGTCATGATGTTGTGTTTGAAGGCTGCAAGGGCCTCGGCATCCGGACAATCGACGATTTGATTTTTCTTGGTTAGGAACCGTGTCCGTAATTGTCCGCCGATTCCTCTGCTACTGAATTATGTGGCTTAGGTCATCGGTGTCTGGTGGTCGCACATATGTGCCCTGGAAATTGTCGAGGAATGCGGCTTCCAGGTCTTCCCAACAACCAATTGACTCTGCTGGCAAGCTGTTAAGCCAATGCCGGGCTGGTCCTTTAAGCTTGAGTGGGAGATATTTGATGGCGTGTAGATCATCACCGCGGGGCATGTGGATGTGAAGGAGATAGTCCTCGATCCAAACTGCAGGATTTGTTGTGCCATCGTATGATTCAATGTTTACGGGTTTGAAACCCTCAAGGATTTGATGATCCATCACTTCATCTGTGAAGCATAGTGGGTGTGCGGCACCTCTGTATTGGGCTATATCACGACGCAGCTCAAATGAGCTTTGTCTCATCGTGTTCGCCCGCCGAGTTTCCATATCCGGCGTGGCGATTATCGTCACGCGTGTCGTAGGCGCCACGCGATCCGTAGATCGATCTTGTTTGCCTTGCCTTGTCCTCCAATATATCTCGCAGGTCTGGCGCATTTCCCCGCGCCTTTGTATTTCTTGAGCGGCGATGGGGTGCGGCTTGAGTTGAGGGCCGAGAGGCCTCTCTGTCGCGGCCACGAGGTGGCCGGTCGGCCATATCATGCCTTTGGTGATGTAGGTTTGGGTGCTTCCTCCTCTAATCGGGTAGCAGCTTGCGCCTTGGGTAGCTCTTGGAGGCGCTCGAGTTCATACTCTTCGCCGCAAGGACTTCAGTCCATCTGTCAGCTAGCAAGTCTTGGTCAGCTCTAAGCTGTTGCTGCTTTTTCTTGAGGCTGCTTCCCGTGGCCATGAGCCTGCGTTTGAAACGCTCTTGTTCGACGGGATCCTCGGGCACGACGAATTTGTCGTCGTCGAGGCTTGCCTCATCTTCGGAGGGAGGCATGTAATTATCGTCCACTACCTCTTTTTCTGCCGCTCTCTCATGAGGGTTGGCTTATCCATCCTCCTGCACTGAATCTTGCTGGAGGGGGTTGTCTTCGGCACTGTCCGGGGTGTTATTGTCTCCCGTGCCGGAATCACCGTTTTTGCTGTGGCGGGATTTAGAGTGGCGCCGCTGACGCTGGCGCTTAGGCTGTTTCTTCAAGGAGTCATCCTCCGCTGTTCCATCGCCATTCCCATCTTTTGGGATGTCCACCATGTATATGTCGTATGACGAGGTGGCCTTCCAGTGCCCTGTGGGCACTGGTTCTTGGTCGTCTCCTGCATCGTCGTCCATACCGTCGATGTCTTCGGAGTCGAAGTCGAGCATGTCGGTTAAATCATCGACAGTGGCTAGGAAGTGGGTGGTGGGTGGGCTTTGATTTTCTTCGTCGTCCGCATCCCAACCTTCCTAAGCATAATCCGTCCAGGGCTCTCCTGATAAAGAGAGAGACTTTAGTGAATTCAGAATGTCGCCAAAGGGCGAGTCTTTGAAAGATGTCCGCGCGATGAATTCCATGATCAGCGCCTAATCGGATTCGATTGGCGGTATGAAGGCTCGGAGTCCGGAGAGGAGTCTGGCACCTTGGGGTTACGAGCTTCGCAAAGGACGGGGTAGGTGTACGGCTCAATCGCCGTAGAGATCGCAGCCCCCAAGGCGGTGTCCAGCCACCCGTCCTCGATCGGCGCGGTCGGCTCCGAGCTAAAGGTCGGAGCGGACTCTGCGACCTCCGGACACCTTTGTTGGCGGAGCTAGATCATGCCCTCGTGGCGGTCTTGGCGGCGCTTGGCTGTGGCTCGAACCCGTCGAAGATCAAGTCTCCGCGGATGTCGGCCGTGTAGTTCAAACTTCCAAATCTGACCTAATGGCCAGGGGCGTAGCTTTCAATCTGCTCCAGATGGCCAAGCGAATTGGCCCGCGATGCAAAGCCGCCGAATACGAAGATCTGTCCGGGGAGAAAAGTCTCACCCTGGAGCGCATCGTTGTTGATGATCGGAGGAGCCATCGGGCCTAAAGATGACGACACAGAGGAACTCTCAATGAAAGCACCAATGTCGGTGTCAAAACCGGCGGATCTCGGGTAGGGGGTCCCGAATCGTATGCGTCTAGGCGGATGGCTACAGGAGACAAGGGACACGATGTTTTTACCTAGGTTCGGGCCCTCTCGATGGAGGTAAAACCCTACTCCTGCTTGATTAATATTGATGATATGGGTAGTACAAGAGTAGATCTACCACGAGATCGTAGAGGCTAAACCCTAGAAGCTAGCCTATGGTATGATTGTTGTTCGTCCTACGGACTAAAACCCTCCGGTTTATATAGGCACCGAATAGGGTTAGGGTTACACAGAGTCGGTTACAATGGTAGGAGATCAACATATCCGTATCGCCAAGCTTGCCTTCCACGCCAAGGAAAGTCCCATCCAGACACGGCACGAAGTCTTCAATCTTGTATCTTCATAGTCCAGGAGTCCGGCCAAAGGTCATAGCCCGGCTATCCGGACACCCCCTAATCCAGGACTCCCTCACTCGACGTTGCACCCTCCTTTCTTCTTCAAGCCAGAAGTCGATGTTGCTTCCTCACACGTACTATCGTGCCTAGCCTGTAATCTAGGAACAAGTGCACTTGTCTCATCTACAGCCTCTAGGCTAGCTAAAAGTGCACGAACATGTACTAAATTTTGCTCTATCAATATATCGATGTACTCTTCTTCCCAATACCAAAACTTGCATCCATTCTACATAATAAAAATTAAAGTTAGCACAACTAGTCTAATCCGAGAGCACAAACCGAAGCTAAAAAGAGCACATACCCCATCGTTTAAGCACTTGATGAACACCCATCCGGGATGTTTCGGCGTTCTAGACACGCGGCGCACGACCATCCTTGGGCAGTGGTCGCACTTGATGAGGGCAACGGTGCGTCGACGAGCTTTTGGGCAAGCACCGAGCCCGGCCGGCTGATACGTCTCCAACGTATCTATAATTTATGAAGCATTCGTGCTATTTTATTATCTGTTTTGAATGATTACGGGCTTTATCATACACTTTTATATTACTTTTGGGACTAACCTACTAAACGACGGCCCAGCCCATATTGTTGTTTTATTGCGTGTTTCAGTATTTCGAAGAAAAGGAATATCAAATGGAGTCCAAACAGAATGAAACCTTCGGCAGCGTGATTTTTTTGGAAGAATATGATCCTGGAGACTTGGAGTTCACGTCAGAAGATCCTCGAGGAGGCCAGGAGATAGGAGGGTGCGCCCACCCCTCCTGGGCGCGCCCCTGTCTCGTGGGTCCCTCGAGCACCCCCCGACCGACTTCTTTCTTCTATATAAGCCCACGTACCCTAAAAACAACAAGAACGAAGATATATCGGGAGTTCCGCCGCCGCAAGCCTCTGTAGCCACCAAAAACCTCTCAGGAGCCCGTTCCGGCACCCTGCCGGAGGGGAATCCATCACCGGTGGCCATCTTCATCATCCCGGAGCTATCCATGACGAGGAGGGCCTTGAGGCTGAGGGTATGTACCAGTAGCTATGTGTTTGATCTCTCTTTCTCGTGTTCTCTCTCGTGTTCCCTCTATGGCACGATCTTGCTGTATCGCGAGCTTTGCTATTATAGTTGGATCTTATGATGTTTCTCCCCCTCTACTCTCTTTTAATGTATTGAGTTTTCCCTTTGAAGTTATCTTATCGGATTGAGTCTTTAATTATTTGAGAACACTTGATGTATGTCTTGCCGTGCTTATCTGTGGTGACAATGGGATATCATGTGCCACTTGATGTATGTTTTGGTGACCAACTAGCCGGTTCCGTCCATGAACCTATGCATAGGGGTTGGCACACGTTTTTGTCTTGACTCTCCGGTAGAAACTTTGGGGCACTCTTTGAAGTACTTTGTGTTGGTTGAATAGATGAATCTGGGGTTGTGTGATGCTTATCGTATAATCATGCCCACGGATACTTGAGGTGACAATGGAGTATCTAGGTGACATTAGGGTTTTGGTTGATTTGTGTCTTAAGGTGTTATTCTAGTATGAACTCTATGAGAGATTGAGCGGAAAGAATAGCTTCATGTTATTTTACTACGAACTCTTGAATAGATAGAACAGAAAGAATAACTTTGAGGTGGTTTTGTACCCTACCATAATCTCTTCATTTGTTCTCCTCTATTAGTGGCTTTGGAGTGACTCTTTGTTGCATGTTGAGGGATTGTTATATGATCTACCTATGTTATTATTGTTAAGAGAACTTGCACTAGTGAAAGTATGAACCTTAGGACTTGTTTCCTACCATTGCAATACCGTTTACGCTCACTTTTATCATTAGTTACCTTGTTGTTTTTATAATTTCAGATTACAAATACCTTTATCTACCATCCATATTGCACTTGTATCACCATCTCTTCATGAACTAGTGCACCTATACAATCTACCATTGTATTGGGTGTGTTGGGGACACAAGAGACTCTTTGTTATTTGGTTGCGGGGTTGTTTGAGAGAGACCATCTTCATCCCTCGCCTCCCACGGATTGATAAACCTTAGGTCATCCACTTGAGGAAATTTGCTACTGTCCTACAAACCTCTGCACTTGGAGGCCCAACAACGTCTACAAGAAGAAGGTTGTGTAGTAGACATCAAGATCTTTTCCGGCGCTGCTGTGGAGGTGAGTGCTTGAAGTTATATCTTTAGATCTTGCAATCGAATCTTTTTGTTTCTTGTTTTATCACTAGTTTAGTTTATAAAAAAATATTACAAAAAAATGGAATTGAGTTTGTCTCATACGCTTCATCTTTTTTATATCTTTCGTGAGAATGATGGAAAGGAAAATTGTGCTCAAGTGCTAGAAGAAGAATGTATTAAAATATTTGGTACTAGATTGTATGATGAGCATGATTGCAATGTTGTTAGTATGAATTCCTTGAATATCCATGATGCTAATGATATGCAAGGCCACAAGCTTGGGGAAGCTATGTTTGATGAATATGATATTTTTTTTGTCCCCCAACTTTTGATATGCAAAGTTGTTATGATGAAAGCATGCCTCCTATTTATGATGATTATATTGATGAAAGTGGGTTTGGAAGAGTGTTAATTTTAGGAAGTAGTGATCTCGCTATTTTGGAGGATGTTGAATCTTATTGTGATGAACATGAAAGTGGATTTGGAAGAGTGTCAACTTTATTTAGTGATGATTCCACTATTTCGGAAGAGGTTCTAATTGATTATGAGAAGAAAGTTGCTATCTATGATGATTATTATGGTGACTTGTATGCTATTAAGAATAATGATAACCATGAAACTTGTCATCATGATTTTAGTTTTCAATTGGATAATGCCTCCTATGATAATTATTTTGTTGAGTTTGCTCCCACTACTATTCATGAGAAGAAATTTGCTTATGTGGAGAGTAGTAAATTTTCTATGCTTGTAGATCATGAAAATAATGCTTTAGGTGCTGGTTATATTGTTGAATTCATTCATGATGCTACTGAAAATTATTATGAGGGAGGAACAAATGCTTATAGGAATTGCAATAATATCAAGTTTCCTCTCTATGTGTTGAAAATCTTGAAGCTATGCTTGTTTTGCCTTCCTATGTTGTTGATTATTGTTTCCATAAGTTGTTTGATCATAAAATACATATGCATAGGAAGTGGGTTAGGCTTAAATATGCTATTCATATGCTTCATGATGCTCCCGTTATGTTTCAATTCTTATCTTTTATGTGAGCATCATTGCCATCATCATGCCTAGCTAGAAAGGCATTAAAGAAAAGCGCTTGTTGGGAGACAACCCAATATTTATCCTTAATTTTTTTGTGTGTTCACATGATTATGATACTGTAGTAATCATGTTTTATAGCTTTTGTTTCAATAAAGTGCCAAGTAAGACCTTTAGGATAGCTTACGGTGATAGTTGTGTTGATCCTGCTGAGAATCAGAAACTTTTGTACCCAGTAAATTGGTTTTGTTAATTTACAGAAACGTGATTTTGATATGATTATTTTTTATCTGGATTTTTACACAAATTTCTTAGGACCTCCTAATTTGGTAGGATTTTTGGAGTTCCAAAAGTATATGTTTGATACAGATTACTACAGACTGTTCTGTTTTTGACAGATTCTGTTTTCTATGTGTTGTTTGCTTATTTTGATGAATCTATGAGTAGTATCGGAGGGTATGAACCATAGAGAAGTTGGAATACAGTAGATATTATACCAATATGAATTTATAATGGGTTCATTACAGTACCTAAGTGGTAGTTTTATTTCTTATACTAACAGAGCTTACGAGTTTTCTGTTGAATTTTGTGTTGTGAAGTTTTCATGTTTTGGGTAAAGATTTGATGGACTATGGAATAAGGAGTGGAAAGAGCCTAAGCTTGGGGATGCCCAAGGCACTCCAAGGTAATATTCATGGACAACCAAGAGCCTAAGCTTGGGGATGCCCCGGATGGCATCCCTTCTTTCGTCTTCGTTCATCGGTAACTTTACTTGGAGCTATATTTTTATTCACCACATGATATGTGTTTTTCTTGGAGCGTAATTTTCTTGTGTTAGTATTTGCTTGCTATTATTTAGAATAATGTTTTGCATCTTTATTTTCAATAAAAATGTCAAGGATAGCCTTTGCCATGCTTATTTTGCTAGTATACATGTTGCTGTTTGAAAACAGAAAGTTTACCGCTGTTGCAAAAGTTCCCTAGAAAAGTCAGAGAATGGTATAATGTTGAAACTTTTTGCATATTGAGCTCTGATAAATCTTATACAACGTAGTATTTTTCTCATAATTCTTGGAGTTAGGGAAGTATTGATACTCTTGCATTCTTTACAGACTGTACTGTTTTGGCAGATTGCTATTATGTTTGCATTGTTTGCATATGTTTGCTTGTTTAATGATTCTATTTGAGGATAGGAGTATTAAATATGCAGAGTCATTTAGTATGCAATGTTGAATAATAATTTTAGTGATTTGTTACAGTAAAAAATGATAAGGTTTTGCATTGGTTTATACTAACTTATCTCACGAGTTCTTGTTGAGTTTGGTGTGGATGAAGTTTTTGAGAAATAGATAAACCATGATATGAGAGGAATTAAGGAGACACAAAAGTTCAAGCTTGGGGATGCCCAAGGCACCCCAAGATAATATTTCAAGAAGTCTCAAGCATCTAAGCTTGGGGATGCCCCGGTAGGCATCCCACCTTTCTTCTTCAACAATTATCGGTTAGTATCGGTTGAACCAAAGTTTTTGCTGCTTCACATGAGTTGTGCTATCCTTGCAATATCATTTTATTTTGTTTTGCTTGCTGTTTGAATAAAATACCAAGATCTGAAATTCTTAAATGTTAGAGAGTCTTCACATAGCTACATAATTATTTAACTACTCATTGATCTTCACTTATATCTTGTTGGAGTAGTTTGTCATTTACTTGTGTGCTTCACTTATATCCTATGAGTAAATGGTTGAATGAGTTGAATGTCATAAATCTGAAATTATATATGTTTCATTTGTTTATCCCATGGGAAGTAATGACTTCACATCTAAGAAGTAGAGGTTGTAAATTTATTGAAGATTAGCAAGCATTGTATTGGTCATTTGAACAATTAATGAAAGAATTTTGAAGGAAGAGAGATTTCACATATAAATATACTATCTTAGACATCTTTTATAATTGTGAGCACTCATTAAGTATGACATGCTAAAGAGTTGATGTTGGACAAGGAAGACAACGTAATGGGTTATGTTTTCTCACATCTCGATTAAAGTATATTGTCATGGATCATTCAAACATGTTGAGCTTGCCTTTCCCCTCATGCTAGCCAAAATTCCTTGCACCAAGTAGAGATACTACTTGTGCTTCCAAATATCCTTAAACCCAGTTTTGCCATGAGAGTCCACTATACCTACCTATGGATTGAGCAAGATCCTTCAAGTTGTCATCGATGCAAGCAATAAAAATTGCTCTCTAAATATGCATGACTTATTAGTGCGGAGAAAATAAGCTTTGTACGATCTTGTTATGGAAGCAATTAAAGCGACGGACTGCATAATAAAGGTCCATATACAAGGGGCAATATAAAGTGACGTTCTTTCGCATTAAGATTTTGTGTATCCAACCCTAAAGGCGCATGACAACCTCTGCTTCCCTCTGTGAAGGGTCTATCTTTTACTTTATGTCTTTTACTTTATGCAAGAGTCAAGGTGATCTTCACCTTTCCCTTTTTCATTTTATCCTTTGGCAAGCACTTTGTGTTGGGGTGATCCTGATATATATATCCAATTGGATGTAAGTTAGCATGAACTATTATTGTTGACATCGCCCAAAGGTGAATACGTTTGGAGGCAACACTATAAGCCCCTATCTTTCTCAGTGTCCGATTAAAACTCCATAACCATTAGTATTGTGTGAGTGTTAGCAATTGTAGAAGACTATATGATAGTTGAGTATGTGAAATTTGCTAAATCAAAGCTCTAACATAGACCCTTCCTAAGAATAGGATGAATTGTAACTGTTTGATGACTAAGAATGAAGTTTGCTAGTTTTCAAGAAAGCTTATGGTCTATGCTTTAACATGTGAATTGCTTGTTACTGGTTCGTGAGAAGTTTTATGAGATGAACTATTGTTATGACATATAATCATGCTAGAAAAGGTGATTGAAATTATCATTGGTCAAACTTGTGCACCTGCTAGCATTCACACTTCATAAATTCTTTCTTTTATCATTTACCTACTCGAGGCCGAGCAGGAATTAAGCTTGGGGATGCTGATACGTCTCCAACATATCTATAATTTGTGAAGCATTCATTCTATTTTATTATCTGTTTTGAATGATTATGGGCTTTATCATACACTTTTATATTACTTTTGGGACTAACCTAATAACCGTAGGCCCAACCCATATTGATGTTTTATTGCCTGTTTCAGTATTTCGAAGAAAAGGAATATCAAACGGAGTCCAAATGGAATGAAACCTTCGGCAGCGTGATTTTTTGGAAGAATATGATCCTGAAGACTTGGAGTTCACGTCAGAAGATCCTCGAGGAGGCCAGGAGATAGGAGGGCGCGTCCACCCCTCCTGGGCGCGCCCTCCTGTCTCGTGGGCCCCTCGAGCACCCCCCGACCGACTTCTTTCGCCTATATAAGCCCACGTACCCTAAAAACACTGAGAACAAAGATAGATCGGGAGTTCCGCCGCCGCAAGCCTTAGTAGCCACCAAAAACCTCTCGGGAGCCTATTCCGGCACCTTGCCGGAGGGGGAATCCATCACCGGTGGCCATCTTCATCATCCCGGCGCTATCCATGACGAGGAGGGAGTAGTTCACCCTTGAGGCTGAGGGTATGTACCAGTAGCTATGTGTTTGATCTCTCTCTCTCTCGTGTTCTCTCTCGTGTTCCCTCTATGGCACGATCTTGATGTATCGCGAGTTTTGCTATTATAGTTGGATCTTATGATGTTTCTACACCTCTACTCTCTTGTAATGGATTGAGTTTTCCCTTGAAGTTATCTTATCGGATTGAGTCTTTAATAATTTGAGAACACTTGATGTATGTCTTGCCGTGCTTATCTGTGGTGACAATGGGATATCATGGGCCACTTGATGTATGTTTTGGTGACCAACTTGCGGGTTCCGACATGAACCTATGCATAGGGGTTGGCACACGTTTTCGTCTTGACTCTCCGGTAGAAACTTTGGAGCACTCTTTGAAGTACTTTGTGTTGGTTGAATAGATGAATCTGGGGTTGTGTGATGCTTATCGTATAATCATGCCCACGGATACTTGAGGTGACAATGGAGTATCAAGGTGACATTAGGGTTTTGTTTGATTTGTGTCTTAAGGTGTTATTCTAGTATGAACTCTATGATAGATTGAGCGGAAAGAATAGCTTCTTGTTATTTTACTACGAACTCTTGAATAGATAGAACGGAAAGAATAACTTTGAGGTGGTTTCGTACCCTACCATAATCTCTTCGTTTGTTCTCCGCTATTAGTGGCTTTGGAGTGACTCTTTGTTGCATGTTGAGGGATTGTTATATGATCTATCTATGTTATTATTGAAAGAACTTGCCCTAGTGAAAGTATGAACCTTAGGCCTTGTTTCCTACCGTTGCAATACCGTTTATGCTCACTTTTATCATTAGTTACCTTGCTGTTTTTATAATTTCAGATTACAAATATCTTTATCTACCATCCATATTGCACTTGTATCACCATCTATTCGCCGAACTAGTGCACCTATACAATCTACCATTGTATTGGGTGTGTTGGGGACACAAGAGACTCTTTGTTATTTGGTTGCAGGGTTGTTTGAGAGAGACCATCTTCATCCTACGCCTCCCACGGATTGATAAACCTAAGGTCATCCACTTGAGGGAAATTTGCTACTGTCCTACAAACCTCTGCACTTGGAGGCCCTACAACGTCTATAAGAAGAAGGTTGTGTAGTAGACATCACCGGCCGCCATTCGTGTGTCTGCCGGCGGACCACCGACGGTGCAGATCCGAGCGGCTAGAGGACGAGCCACTGCCTGCATGTGGCCTTGCAGCCTTGACAGGGCCTTCCAGTCCATGGCGCGGCCCGGCCTACCACAGCCGGGTGAGCTCAAGACCGACCGGATCCGCCCCAAATCCGGCCGGCGGGTGCGCAAACCAGGTGGCCGTGGTTGGGTAGCTCGGCGGCGACGAGGGGAAGGGGCTGGACGAGCGCGTGTCCGAGTTGCATGGCTGCAATGGCAGCGGCGGCGGCGAGGGAAAGAGTGGGGAAGAATGGAGTGGGGTGCGGCCGGAGGGAGGGAGGGGGCGGATAGAAAAAGGCCCGTCCTGTACCACCGACGGGCGGGCCAGGGGAGGACATGCGCAGACGGCCGGCGCGTCCGCGTGGTGTCCGTTTCACCCCAAAAGCGGCACAAACTTGGGCCGCGGATGGGTCAAAAGCGGACACAAAACGGACAAAAGTCTGTTTGCTCCCGCGCGCTGGGCCGACCAGTTTGTTCGTTTTACCTCAAACGGACGAGTCCGGATAGGATAGGGTCGCGTGATAGATTTGGCCTCATTACGGTGAGTCAGTGACCAAGTGTGGCCGAATTTTGTGTTTTGACCCTTTTTGGAAAGGATTTCAGGATCTGACCCCTGTTTGAATTTTTTTCGAGATTTGACCGTTTTGCTACCGCCGAGAACCTCACGGTGATGAGGTTAGATAGCCTACCGCCACGGCCCATGGCGGTAGGGGTGCGACGGAGGCGCACGGCGGCCATTTGACTGCCGACGTGGATAAGTACCAACCGCCAGGAGGCATGGCGGTAGGCTGTCCAATCCTACCGCCAGAGCACTGGCGGTAGGGTCTGTCTCGATGTAACGATTCTATAACGAAGAATTGAGTTGCCACAGCGGTAGCTGTCGACCCTACCGCCCGGGGGCCTTGATAGGGTCTTGTTTTTTCAAAGGTAACGATTACATGAACGAAGAATTGAGTTGCCACTGGCGGTAGGCTGTCGACCCTACCGCCCAGTGCCTTGGCCAGTAGGGTCCTGTGTTTTATGAATTTAAGTTCAATTGCTTGCTTCTTTTCAAATTCAATATGACAATAATATTATAGCAATTTTCACAAATATGACAACAATATCACAGATCTCAAACAATTAAACTTGGGCATCACATACACATTAACAAATTTGAAGTGCATAGAACATTTCAAGCGAACTTCAACTAATTAGTAAACGGAGTTCCACATAGTTTCACAAATAGCAAACACATAGATCCACAAATAGCAAACACATAGTTCCACGTAGCTTCATAACCACCGAATAGTTCAATCAAACGAAGTTCAACGAAACTAAAAGAGCCAACTATCGAAGAGCATAATCAGTTGCTCCTTCCCCTCTTGGAGGTACGGTCCTCGTTACTCTTTGAACGATTCTCTTCGGTCTTCTTCTTGGGCCGTCGAGGAACCGGTCTCTGGAAAGGGTCCGGACTCAGCAAATCCTTCTTCTTCGGATTCCTCTTCTTGGCAGCTGAGATGCTTGAGACGTTTGAGTTCTTTGGAGGTCCATAATCTTCATCGTACTCCTCCTCCCCGTTGCTCTCATGCTCCGCCTCCCCTTCTTCATATATGGCCTCCTCCTCCTCCTCCTCCTCCTCATCCTCCTCCTCCCCAACCAACCTAGACAACGAGGGAGCATGGCTCGATGAGCCGATGATACCCTGTGTGGCTACAGGCTGGTGAGCTTCAACTGACCCAGCTCCAGCACACCCAAGCAGCCCTACCAGCTTGCGACAACGCTGCACGAACTTCTACACTCACAATGAAGCAAGGTCATAATAAGTTCAGATCGACTGATTGCAAGTGAACAAGATGCATCTGTTCCGAGGAGACTGAAATTGTACCTTCATTGTCCCCCTGACTCTGGTCTCAGATTGTACGCTCCCGGGAAGATGACCTAGTGCATCTGAGGCTTCAAAGATGCATCTGTTCAGCTCACCGGACTGCAACGGCATAAGTCTGTCATGTTGACGAATAAAATATTTTAAATACGACCGTCGGTTCAAACGTACCACTCTGTTGATGAGGGGTGCAAACTCCTAAATCCACTGTGCATGTCTCTGATGCCGATCTGGTATGCCTGTTCATCGGGGCCAGCCCACTCCAGCTCCGCGATGTCTTCCGCCGTCCATCGAGGCCTGAGACGAAGACGGTGCTTCTGGCCATCATCGTACCACCTCATGTGTCGGCCCAGGTAATCATCCCAGTTAGTCACTCTCCTCTCCACGTCTTTACGCCACCTCCGTCGGTTCCACTCCATCACATGAGTCTTATGCTCCTCTCCCCAGTCTGTGATCGACTGATTCTTCTGCCGGCTCATGCTGCAAGGCATAAGCAACAAGAATCATCATAAGCGCAATGGCATCATCATAAGCAACAAGAAACATGATAATCTCACGGTGAACAAAGAGCTCACAGGTGGAGCACGTGGCCGCCAGTATCGGTGGGCTGGCCCGGTGGGGTATGCTGATAAATCCCAAACTGCGTGGCCACGCGTTGTGGCAAATGCCACTCGACGGCGTACACACAGATCATGGGCACGATGCACCGCCAGAGACCACGGTCCGCATCGCACATCACGTTCAGATCAAAGTCCCGCTCTCGTTCTTGTCGTCGGCCACCAGATTACCTATTACATATACCTTGGTAAGTTCGCACTCTCGGTCAATAAGCGGAATCAAAGAGAAAGGTGTTGGGCGAGTTCATATACTAACGTGTCGTCAAAGCGTCCAACTTCGTTGGTGTAGGTCTTGTACGAAGTCTTGTTTAGGCCCGTGTAGAGTTTGACAACGTCCCACTCGTAAGCTACGGTGGGGTTTCGAGTCTCGCCGCTTTCTTCGCCATAGTCTTCCCATGGGCGTCTTGGCAACTTCTCCGGACGCCCCACCGCAGCCGCTCCCACATCCAAATGGAGAAGGTCGAGACAAAGCCACCCATATTGGACTTGTCTCCCGTCCTCTGCGTTAAATCGTCAAGCTGTAAAACATCAAATGAGGATCGGATATAAGAAAATGTCATGGACACACTTTCGTAGGTAGGTACGCAATTAGACACTCTCTTACCGAGCGGTATAGGTAGGCGAGAGATGCCGTCCCCAACTGTACCTCGCATCCCAGTCCGCTAGGAAGAACAGATCGCCAGTTGGCGAGTTCCGGAGTCTGTCGAAACACGACCTCGAGAGAATATACCAGATAGGCCCTCGCGTACAACTCCACGATCGCCTCATCTGCGCCTTGGGGGCATGTCCTCCGGTGCTCCGAGCGAGCAACGGCACACCGGATGTCTGGTTACTCTTGGCACCGGGGCGATCGCCCGATGAGGGTGGTGACCCTCTCCTGCCAGTTGGCCCTCTCCACTCGACCGGTGAGTGCATGACCCTCGATCGGCATTGCAGTAATCATCCCCCGGTCCTCTAGGGTCACCGTCATCTCCCCGCATGGCAGATGAAAAGAATGGGTCTCCGGTCTCCAACGGTCAATCGAGCTGTGAGAGCGCGTGGACAAGCGTCGGCGGTGGCGCTTGAACTGCACCTACGAAACCCAACAGACGGGCTCTCTTGAAGAACGGCGCGTGGCGCTTCGTCGTAGATCCATATGCCCATGAACCCCGTGACCCCTCATGCGAGCGTCTGTCAAAAAGTGAACGCCAAAAAGTTAGGAAATCATTTTCATCAATCCGAGAACTTTGATCAAAATTTCTTTCATATCACTTACCTCTCCGTTCTCTATGAAACGGGCACGATGACCCTTGTCGAATGCCCAATCCAAAGATGCAGCATCGTAATGAATGTTGTCCGCAAGAGGTGGCCGCCTTAATAGAGTTTCATAAACAAAAGCACCATAAGCATAAGCATACATAAACAAACAATGAACTCAAATCATATCAAGATCAAATTTTAAGCATATTCCTCCAACAACATCTACTACACATGATGGATCAAATCATATCAACATGCATCATATCAAAAAAAACCTCCAACATACATCATAGCTTCATATTTTTAAACAAAATTTTCCAAACAATATCTTCATATCATCATATCAACATGCATCATCAAACTAGGGTTCATCTTCACACTAGAGCATATCATCATATCAACATGCATCATCAAACTAGGGTTCATCCCTTTATCAACAATACATCATAATTTTTTAACAAACAAATTATGAACTAGGGTTCATCTTCACACTAACATATGAACTATTGATTAGAGTACATATCCAATACCACTACTTACTAAAGAACTAAGAACTACAACTACAATCAATCTTAGGTGAAAAAAATCAATCTAAGTTCAAAAACATGAGGGATTTCAAGCAAATAATGCGTCGAATCGGTAGCAAGTTTGCAAAAACTAATTGGAGGGATCGGAGGAGCTTACGGCTCTCTCCTCGGGGCCATCTCGATCCGTGAAAACAGTGAAGAATCGGTGAAGATCCAAGGAGGGGAGTGGAGGAGATGAGAGAGGGAGAGAGGGGCGACTTGGGGGAGAAAGGGAAGAACTACCGACGGGGGAGGGAGGGTGAGGAGATGGGCGGTAGCGGGGTTTCGGGAAAATAAGCTGCCGGACCCTACCGCCAGGCCCATGGCGGTAGGGTGTGACGGAGGGGGCTGTCTCCGCTGTGATGTGGATAAGTTTCCTACCGCCATGGGACCTGGCGGTAGGCTATCTAACCCTACCACCAGATGCCCTGACGATAGGCAAAAGGGTCAAATCTCAAAAAAAATTCAAACCGAGGCCAGATCCTGAAATACTTTTAAAAAGGGTCAAAACACGAAATTCGGCCACCAAGTGTACGTTGGTCCTTGGGATATCACAGGCTACTCCTGGCAGGCGGGCATGTGCAAGCGTACGGCGCCTATGTTCGGATCCACTTTTGGTATGGTTCGGCTTGACACACGTACCTGACGTGGCGGGCCACCCTACACATGGGTCTGGTGACTCTGGTCGGTCTCACGTTGCTCCTAGTCTATGCTACGTGGGCGCCACGCGCGAGGCTACTTTTCTTCTTTCTCCGATTGTCCCTTCGATCATCGGCGTTTCGTTTGTCTTCTGCTCCGGCCATTGGCCGTGGAATCTCTCGTGCCCCTCTTTCAGACGACAGCATATTGTCATTTCCACTGTGACTAGTAGGAGGAAAGTGATAGTAAAATTGTAATGTCTGCATCTCCGCTTGAAGTTGCACCATTATTGATTATATACAATAAGAAAAGAAAGACTAGAAGTGGCGTAGGTTTATTAGTCCAGACCGACCGGTCGCACCTAATTTGGAAGGTGACATGTGCCCAGTTGTAGCAAAAAAAGAGCCAGGGAATGAAAAAGGCAGAGAGAATGAGGCTAGCAATGAAAACATGCCACAAGAAAGTGATAGTCCCACTAAGCATGAGCTTCATTATGCATCATATCCTTCCACGGTTCCACCTAAGCCACTTGGAGTATGAGCCAATCCCAGACCCTATAAAAACGCAGCACCCAGCACCCAACTCCTCCTCCCTCCCTTAGTACCCACTCCCACACAGAGACCTCCCCGCTCTCATCTCATCCTGTCTCACACAGAAGAGAACCAACGAGCAAAATGCCGCGCCACCTGCTGCAGCAGTCCGTCGACCGCCTCGCCGCACTGGCCGCGCCTCCTGTGGCCGCCATGGCGCGCGGCGGGACGAGCGTGCACACGGACACGCTGCTCATCCTGGCGGCGGTGCTCTGCTTCCTGCTCTGCGTGGTCGGGTTGGCCATGGTCGCCCGGTGCTCCCGCCTGTGCAACCCATCCGCCTTCTCCGTCGACGCGCCGGGCGTAGTGGCGGCGCCGTGCAAGGGGATCAAGAAGAAGGCGCTGCAAGCGCTGCCCACCGTGTCCTGGCGGCCAGAGCAGAGCAAGGAGGTAGACGAGGAGGAGGGGGAGCGGCCGGAGTGCGCCATCTGCCTGGCGGAGTTCGCGCGGGGCGACGAGGTGCGCATGCTCCCGACGTGCGGCCACGGCTTCCACGCCGCCTGCGTCGACGTGTGGCTACTGTCCAACTCCACCTGCCCCTCGTGCCGCCGCGCCCTCGTCGTCGCGGCTGCTCAATTGCCGGCAGTCACCGAGTCTCCCCCTCCTCAAACGTGCTGTGAGCGCGCCGACGCCGTCGCGGCTGCACAGGCCTCGGTCGTATGGTAGTATGCAGTATGCTCGCAACGTACATATATGACATACGCACGTAATATGGTCGCTCACGTACATACGTATTAGAAAATGCAAACTGTACAGCGTCGCGTGCGATGATGCATCACTTGGTTAGTGTCTGTAACATTTTCGTCGATGTGTAAATACTTGTACGTCACCTTCGGTTAGTTTGGAGAGTTTTTATGGTCTCTCACAAGTACCGGTCAAAGGTACTTTTTTTTGTGCATGGACGGTCAAAGGTACTCCCTCCGTTCCGAATTACTTGTCGCAAGTATGGATGCATCTAGATGTATTTTAGTTCTACATACATCCATTTCAGTGACGAGTAATTTGGAACGGAAAAAGTACATATGTGCTGTTGCATATACAGTATAAAGAGCACGTACGGCACCCACGGTTTAGCTAAAATATCACCGTCCGTCGTCACCAAGATGCATGCATTTCGATCGATAGCTTTTGCGCAAGGGGGGGTTGGGTAAAGCAATGCGTGGTCAAGTGGAGGGAGGCGTCGATCATGGCGGCTGCGCGGCGGTCGTGCTCACTTCCGTCGTGTCCCGTCGCGTCGCCTGGTGGCGGCCCGGCATCCGGCAAAGGTGGTGGATATTTTATGCCGCGATGCGACGCGACTCGATGCGTACAGTACGTACGCCGGGCTGCACGGACGCGTGTGCGTACGGACGGAGGACCATCGTCATGAATGAGTGCTCTCTCATGCGGTTCATGGCCATCCGTCGACAGTCGGGCCCACCTACGAATGATGACTGAACCCATGGTGAAAAATGACAAAGCTGACCCTTTCTATAAAGTTCAACACAAAATAAACTCATTTTTAAAAAAATAATACAAAATGACCCTTTTGCATGGCGCCCTGGACTAGGGCGCCATGCTAGACCATGCCATGTTGGTCTGGGCTGGGTTGCATGATGCCTCGTGGGTCGGGGCAGGACGCCATGCTCACTGGCATGAGGCCTTGCCCCCAAGGCGCCATGCACGTACATGCTGCCAAATGCTTGCTTAGTAGCGAGCATCAAAATACTTACTTGCTTGCAACAACGGGTGGACGTACGCGCCACCAACGCACCGATCCATTTGTACCGCTCATGTTTATCTGTGTCCACGCAGTCAAAGAAACAATACTCAACGCACAGGAGCGGAGCCAGAAAATTTAGCCAATGGATTCACTCTATAACTTTTTCAGATTTTGGTATGAATTAACTAAGTCTATTGTCCAATTTCACACCACCTTACAATAAAAGTATAGGACTAAAAGGCATCATAATCACTAGAAATATGTTATGGTACAACATATAGGTGTTGCATTAAACACTGAAAAGCGCATTACGTACCGCTTGGATGAATTTACAAATTGTTAGTACTTCATGTGCAACTTCTCACATTCTTGAAAACAATACCAAAAAGGAAAAAATGATGAGTTTTAAATAAGCACCATCAAGAGAAGAAAAAACATGTAAAGTCATCAATCACGTTAAGGCATTTAAAATGGACCAAAAGCTTATCAATTGGGCCATTTTAAATGGACCGTTCCGCAGGAGCTAGTCCTGCCGGACGCACGTCCCTCGTCCCGGCCTCGACATGCCACGCCCAGCCGCGTCATGCTCGCCGTGCTTAAGGTGCCGCCACCGCTGTGGGGTTCGAGCTCGTCTCGCGCCCGTGCGAGGCCGATGCGGCTGCAGCCGTCGGCCTCGCCTCCCCGTGCCCAGCCGCTGCGAGCTTTACTGGCTGCTACGGGTTTGACGAAATGTTGGGGCGGACATGTCAAAAGTAGATCGTCTACCGTTGTGCACACTGGCTGACCGAAACAAAAAAGTGTACAAATTCGTCCGCTAGACCGACCCAAACAGACGAAATGCAGGCAAAATGAGCGTTCATTTGGGTCGTTGGGTTGGAGTTGCTCTTAATCTCCCCGTCAAATTGCGCTCCGTACCTACCTTAATCGTCGATCCAGTTGGCCGCTAGAAGAGCTGGTGGATCGAGCAGCGATTACGGCCTTCCCCGGTTACGGCGGATCGCGGCGGTGATCAAGCAACCACCAATCAGGCGGGTGTTGACAATGGGAGGGAGGGAGGTGGGGTTTATAGTAGTGGTACAATCTTGTGATGGGTCTAGTAGGCACTGCGCTTTACAAATCGGCTTATCGTCTCCTTTTCACGCAGGCATTGCTTTGTAGCAGCATTTGACCACCCAGCGATGCAAAGTGCAACGCCGGACGGGGCACCAACTTTCCCTTGAAACCGATTCGAGTGTTCCTTCACTAATAGAAAAAGGGTCAAATATGAGACATATTACTCCCGGTTTGTAACAGAACCGGCACTAATGTGGCCATTAGTGCCGGTTCCAACGGCTAGCCGGGAGGAGCTCTTTAGTACCAGTTCGTGGCAAACCTTTAGCACCGGTTCGTGCCACGAACGGTACTAATGAGTGGTGGCGAGGATGTTGTCGAATGGGGCCCTTCTAACACCTTTAGTACCGATTCGTAGCGCGAACCGGTACTAAATGTCAAATCTATATAAATCCTTCGTCCATCCGCACTGTTCTTCCCCCTTTCCCCTCTCCCTCTCCTCTGTTCTTCCCTTCTTCCTCTCGAGTTCATCACAAAATTTGCCCCAAATTTGTCAAGATTCGCAGGCCCTCATCCATTCAAATGATCACCAAGGTTAGCAACTTTGTTCTTTCATCTCTCATTGCTAGATTAGCTCTTGCATTGGTTTATATAGTGATTAGTAATTTGGGAGGAATTATATGTGGTAGTATTTGATTTATATGCAATTTGAGGTCAAAATAACACTTAGTTTGCATATGTAGGTGTGGTTTACTTAGTGCCTTCTAAATCTCTGTCGTAACCACCGTCGATCGCCCGCGCCCCGTCCGGCCTTGGCACCACCTTGTGGTGAGCCTTTTGTTCATGAAATTTTATATAAAAATTGATGTTTGTGTGATTTGGATATATAGTTACTCGTATAATAATTATCTTACCCGTGCGTTGTTTGTTATACATAGTGCCATGGTTTTGATATCCGTCCCGTCGGCCCTCGTCCTTGTTATGATTCGGATGTGGTATATTCTCTTTTAAAACTATTTGTTACATTTCGTGTTTATGACAAATTATGCCCATCAAGTTGACATAGATATTTTTATCTAGGAGGTATGTGAACCGGAAATTCCAACCGACCCTATTGTCGAGAGCTTAAATTTAGTTGAAAGAGAAAACGAGTACTTGAAAGAAAAATTGAAAAGAATTGAGGGGGAGAAGATGGAATTGGAGTTGCATGTTGCCGATGTTGTCGATGATCACAAGATCAAGATGGAGAAAATGCGCTTGAAGATTAGAAAGATTAGAAAATATGCCATCGATAGTGAGGCTTGGTATCATTATGCTGTTGGATCAATTGTTACCTTAGTTGCGATCTTGATCGCATTTGTTGTTGCATTTAAATGCTTTAGCTAGAGAGTTATTTGTTTGTTGCATTTAAGTGTTGTATGAACTTTATGTATGAACTTGTATTAATTTGGTCTATTCGGTGTTGTGTAATGAAGATGAGCCGCAATGGATGTACAATGACCGATGCTCTCCCAGTTCGTTGAGGGCGTGCATATTTTTCTGCTTGGCCGAGGCAAACAAGCGGGCGGATGGTTTTATGCCTTGTCCATGTGCTGGCTGTAAGAATGGTCGCAATTACTCTCGTCAAGAACCATTCACGTCCACTGTTTGAGTCCGGTTTCATGCCCCACTATAATGTTTGGACCAAGCACGGAGAAAGAGGGGTTATGATGGAAGACAATGAAGAAGAAGAGGACGCACGACAGCCTATCCCGCCATGGGTTCCCTAAATACGATGATACAACAATGGGGAAGAAGCTGAGCCGGTAATGCGGGAAGAAGCTGGGCGGCAATGCGTGAAGAAGCTGTAGAAGAGGCATCAGATGAGCCCGTTGTTGATCTAGGTCGGGCCATTGCCGATGCTAAGAGAAACTAGTATTGTGATTTGGATAAGAAGAAGTTGCAGCTCATGTTAGAGGATCACAATTAATTGTTGTACCCGAATTGCGTAGGTGACAAGAAAAAGCTGGGCACCACTGGAATTGCTGCAATGGAAGGCGAGAATGGTGTATCCGACAAGGGATTTGGAAAGTTGCATGGTAATGATAAAGGATATGCTTCCAAAGGACAACGAATTGCCCGAGAAATGCGTCTGAAGCAAAGAAGGTTGTCTGCCCTCTAGGGTTAGAGGTGCGTAAGATACATGCATGCCCTAATGATTGCATCCTCTACCGCGGTGAGTATGAGGATTTGAACGCTTGCCGGTATGTGGTGCATTACGCTATAAGATCAGCCGCGATGAGCATGGTGATGTCGAGGGCGAGCGCCCCAGGAAGAAGATTCCTGCCAAGGTGATGTGGTATTCTCCTATAATACCACGGTTGAAACGTTTGTTCCAAAACAAAGAGAATGCCAAGGCGATGCAATGACACAGAGAAGACCGTAAGAAAGACGGAAAGTTGAGAGTACCAGCTGACGGGTCGCAGTGGAGAAAAATCGAAAGAAAGTACGGGAAGGAGTTTGGAGATGACGCAAGGAGCGTATGGTTTGGTCTAAGCGCAGATGGCATTAATCCTTTTGGGGAGCAGAGCAGCAACCATAGCACCTGGCCTGTGACTCTATGTTTGTATAACCTTCCTCCTTGGTTGTGCATGAAGCGGAAGTTCATTATGATGTCAGTGCTCATCCAAGGCCCTAAGCAACCCGCAACGACATTGATGTGTACCTAAGGCCATTAGTTGAAGAACTCTTACAAGCGTGGAATGGAACAGGTGTACGTCGTCGAGATGAGCACATGGGGAAGAATTTGACCTAAAGGCGTTGCTCGTTCGTGACCATCAATGATTGGCCTGCTCTCAGTAACCTTTCAGGACAGACAAACAAGGGATACCGCGGATGCACGCACTGTTTGGATGATACCGACAACATATATTTGAATAGTTGTAAGAAGAATGTGTACCGACATCGCCGTCGATTTCTTCCGGCAGGCATCCCGTAAGAAAGAAAGGCAAGCATTTCAAAGGTGAGGCGGATCACCGGACGAAGCCTCGCCACCGTCTTTGATCTTGATGTACATGATATGGTCAAGGATTTGAAGGTGATATTTGGAAAGGGTCCTGGCGGACAACCTATTCCAAAGGACGCTGACGGACGCGCACCCATGTGGAAGAAGAAATCTATATTTTGGGACCTGTCATATTGGAAAGACCTAGAGGTCCGCTCCATGATCGGCGTGATGCATGTGACGAAGAATCTTTGCGTGACCCTGCTTGGCTTCTTGGGCGTGTATGGGAAGACAAAAGATACACGTGAGGCACGGGAGGACCAGCAACGTATGCACGGAGAAGACGGCATACATCAGGGTCATTCAAGCTACGCTCTTACCAAAGAAGAGAAGGAAATCTTCTTTGAATGCACCTTTCGATATTAAGGTACCGTCGCCTTCTCATCGAATATAAATGGAATAATAAACATGGCAGAGAAAAAGTTCCAGAACCTAAAGTCTCATGACTGGCACGTGATTATGACGCAACTGCTTCCGGTTGCATTGAGGGGGTTTCTACCGGAAAACGTTCGATTAGCCATTGTGAAGCTATGTGCATTTCTAAATGCAATCTCTCAGAAGGTAATCGATCCAGAAATCATACCAAGGTTCTGAGAATGATTTGGTGCAATGTCTTGTCGATTTCGAGTTGGTGTTCCCACCATCCTTCTTCAACATCATGACGCACGCCCTAGTTCACCTATGCGAAGAGATTAACGTTTTGGGTCCTGTATTTCTACACAATATGTTCCCCTTTGAGAGGTTCATGGGAGTCTTAAAGAAATATGTTCATAACCGTGCTAGGCTAGAAAGAAGCATCTCCAAGGGCCATCAAAATGAGGAGGTCATTGAGTTTTGTATTGACTTTATTCCTGACCTTAAGCCGATTGGTGTTCTGAATCGCGGCATAAGGGCGAACTGGATGGAAAAGGCACGCTAGGAGGAACAAATAATATGTATGGACGGACATTCTCTCACTGAAGCACACTACGCTTCTACTGAAATTCCTCCTTGGTGGCTCCGTATATGGATGAACACAAGAATTTGCTACGCTCCAAACATCCGGAGCGGTCTGATGACTGGATTACACGTGAACAAAACAGGAGTTTCGCCAGCTGGTTGCAGACACGTACCATGCATGACACTTCTATTGAAGATGACCTGTACTTGCTGTCCCAGTTACCATCTTCGAATATAATGACTTTCAAAGGGTACGAGATAAATGGTAATACATTTTACACGATCGCCCAAGATAAGAAGAGCACCAATCAAAACAGTGGTGTCCGCTTTGATGCAGAAACCAAGACGGGAAAGGAAACATATTATGGTTATATACAGGACATATGGGAACTTGACTATCGGCGTGGTTTAAAGGTCCCTTTGTTTCGTGCAAATGGGTCAATATGACATGAGGCGGGTAACGGAAGACCCGCGATGCGGAATGACAACAGTGGATCTCAACAATCTTGCGTGTCAGAGCAGACCATTCGTCCTAGCCAATGATGTGGCACAGGTTTTCTATGTGAAGGACATGTCTACCAAGCCAAGAAAAAGAAAAGATAAGGAAGCGAATGCATCGTCACGATGAGCCAAAGCGGCACATAGTTCTTTACGGGAAGAGAAACATCGTGGGAGTGGATGACAAGACGGACAAGTCAAGATTATGAAAAGTTTGATGAAATTGCTCCATTCACGGTGAATATTGACCCGAGCATCCCGTTAAATGATGAAGATTTTCCATGGTTACGCGCAAAGGGACACACGCTTGAAGAAAAAGTTTCACACCCAAAGATCTGGGATGTGATCGGCTTCACTAGCTATCATCACTTTCTTACGTGTTTCGCACCGAGAGGGGAATCTCTGTAATAGTTAGGGTAGTTATGTGTTTTGGCATTTGAAACACGAAGAAATTTTATGTGCAAACAAATTCACACTAATTTCAAATAATTCAAAATTTAAACTATTCAAATTTCAAAACTACGGGCACTAACAGAAAGTTTGTAATTTTTTGTACCTACAGAGGCTGTGTCAGCCTCCGCTCAGGCTATGGCCCCACCATCACCATTTAGTGTCGGTTCGTACCACGAACCGGTACTAATGAGGTTGTGTCGTAAGGTAAAATTTGGGGCCCCACGAGCACCTTTAGTACCGGTTCATGGATGAACCAGACGTAAGCTGTTTTTAGTCCCACCTCGCGAAGTGAGAGGGACTAAGAGCGATTTATAAGCCACGAGTGCGAGACGATGAAGAAGAGGATCAATGCTCACGTTGCTTAGCTTCAAGTCTTCAGAATACGGTAGATCGCACGGAGCTATCGCGATGCAGTTTACACTATTCCGAAGGCTTGAAGCAAATTAACGAAAGCATTGCACCTCTTTTTATTTTTAATAACTTATTACAACTCCGGACTTCTTCATTATGGCAAAAACTAATTGCACGTCGACATTTCTTTTCTTAAGTTATAACTCCAGACTTTGACCATCAAGTTTTGCGAGAAAAGAAAAAATAGCAGAAAAGAAAGAAAAACTATAGCTGAAAAGAAAAAACTATATAAAAAACTACTCAAAAATAAATAGAAGAAAATAAATATAGCAGAAAAGAAAAACTACTCAGAAATAAATAGAAGAAAAAATAAAGCAGAAAAGAAAAAATTATATTTGCTATTTTTCAATCGTTTACAAAATGACCGTGAAATTGAAAATCACTACAAAATGAACTCTGAAAATGTTGAATTTTGGCAAACTAGATGAAAAACTACTCACAAATAAATAGAAGAAAATAAATATAACAGAAAAGAAAAAACTATACAAAAACTACATAAAAATAAATAGAAGAAAATAAAGCGTAAAAGAAAAAACTGTAAAAAAAATTGGGCGGTGCCTGTGGGCCTGATAGGCCACGGTGTGTAATAACAGCCTTAAAGGCCCAAAGCAGACTCACAGACAGCCTTGCAGAGTTTAGGCCCACAAGCCTGCTATCTGAGGAGTTGAAGTGGTAGCCGCAGCTGGGTTTATAAACCGGTCTGGCTGCCCGCCGCCCGGCGAGTGGGACTAAACTTTGGGGTGGCGTGAGGCCTTTAGTACCGGGTCGTGGCACAAACCGGTACTAAAGGGGGCCTTTAGTACCGGTTTGTGCCACCACCCGGTACTAAAGGGGTCGTTTCCCGCCGCTTGGGCTGGCCAAAACAGGCCTTTAGTACCGGTTGGTGGCTCCAACCGATACTAAAGGTGCCTTCTATATATACAACACTTTGAAATTTTCATTCCCCCTCTGTTTCTTCCTTTGTTTCCGTCGTCTCCGTCGCCATCGCCGCCCCCGTCCCCGTCGCCGCCCTCGTCTCCGTCGCCGCCCGTCCCGTCCTTGCCCCGTCTCCGTCGCCGCCCGTCCCCGTCGCCTTGGGCCCGTCCCCATCGCGCCGTCCCAGCGTCGCCCGCCACCGTCACCGCCCCGGCCGTCGCCTCGCCGTCGCCGTCGCCCAGTGAGCTCTCCCCTCTAACCCTCTCCCTCGCCCCGGCCACCATGGGCACCGCCCCTCCCCGAGCCCATACACACACACACAAGCATGATGAACACACACACACATATGTATGAATTAATGCATGTATATATTAGTATATACGTATTTTGTATGTTTAATTAGTTTAGATTATTTAGATTATTATTTTTCACTATTATATATGTATGAATGCATGTTAGATGGATATAATTAGTGTTTAATTAGTATGGAATTTTTTATATAATGTTGTTTTTCAGTTTTTTAATGGATGTATGGAAGTTGTGTTTTCTGTTTTTAGTGTTAAATGCTTAATTAGTATGAAATAGTATATAGATTTTTGAAATAGTAGAAATGTTAGAAATTTTAGTTATCAAAATCCAATCATTAAAAAAATATTACTTTTTGCGGGCATATACCTAGTATTTGTTCTCGACGATGTCCGGCCCGCATCCTCGCCGTCGACCCGTCATGACGACGTCCAGCCGACCCATGTCCGGACTGGGCTCCGCCGGGCTGGCACTGGAGGTGCTTCTGGAGGCGCGCCGCTTGATGAGGAACCCGGCCCCGGGTCCCGTCGTCGACCCCGATCTCGTTTGGTGGCGTTCGCGTGGGCGATTTCGGTCTTGGAGGACCCGGCCCCGCCGGAGGAGGTACGTCGCCGTGTCGAGGAGGAGGACGAGCACGTCCATCGTTACATGGTTGCGTTAGAGGCGGCAGGTTCTCCAATACTGGCGATATCTTGAGGATCTCACTTCAGCTATGATCTGTGAGGGTTCCTTCTCTTTGGGTGTCCACCGCCGCGCCACGAGGAACCGCGAGTGTCCTAGATTCTTCTGTAGTATTCGATCTTTAATTAGCTAGCCGGTGATGTACTATTCAATATTATATATTATTCGAGGACGATGTATTTGAGATTGTATCTATTATTCTAGACGAAGTATTCGAGATTATATCTATTATTCGAGACGATGTAATTTGAATACTAAATTGTTTTATATTTCTTTTGAATTAGTTAAATAAAAGCTATGGCGAACAATACCGGCAGAGAGGGAGAACAGACCATGTTCGATATGATACGCGGGCGAGATGATGATCGAGAATGAAGAAGATTATGACGGCTCGAATTTCTAAACAACACCGGAGAGGGTGATTTGATATTCGATCGCGACGACCGAATTGATGAAGTCATGAACTACGATTATGACGATGACGAAGAACATGTTGATCCTGAAACAACAAAGACCGGCGAGGTATATATATTTATATAAGCAGGTATCTGGTGATCATCACATGTTTTAAATGACTTGAAGATATATTAACGAATCGATCTTTGTTCTTTCAGCCATCCGGATCGAGCAAATCTTCGTGCAAAAGGACGAAACGAGGCCCGAACAAAAAGTTGAAGGAGGGCGTAAAGTACAATATCGAGGCGATCGGACCTAATGGCGAACCATTAGCGCCTAAGAAGATTGCGGACAAGTTCGTTCGTCGGTCTGGAGTTCTTGTGAAGGACCAACTCCGATCTCCCTTCAACAATGGAGAGAGCCAGAAAAGACAAAGGACAAAAGGCAAAGAGGGCGCTGCTCCACGTCCGGATGTTACTTTTGTCAACAAGAATCAAAAGATCTGCTTTGGGATACTCTCATGGAACATTTCACCCTACCGGATCATTTCACGAAGCGAGATGTGCGAGAAAGTCAAGGGCGCTGCTGTTAGGAAGATGGTGGTTGCATTCAAGAACCACAAGAATCGTGAATGGGACAAATACGTCAAGGGAGGAAGGAAGACTCCGATTCGAGGGAACACTAGAGAACCAACGTGCTCATTGGGACGATTTTGTGAAATTCAAGGATTCGGAATTAGCTAAGGAACGATCGAGAATAAACAAGAAGAATGCCGAAAAAGGATAAGTTCCATAAGTGGGGCCGGTGGCTATCACGGTGGCAATGCCTAAGTGGGATAAGTCCGAGAAAGAGATGGAGGATGCAGGTGCCACTCCGGTTACTAAGAGCTGGCCCCCAGTGGTCGGGACTTGGTTCTATGCACATGGGGGAGTTGGACCCGAAGGCGAGGCAATGTTTCGGCGAGGGCAAGTCTGAAGGGAGCCGACGATGCGATACTTGTTGCAATAGAAGAGGCTCCAACAGGGGTGTTCACACCCAACAGAGAGAACGATGAGCTTACGCGTGCCCTGGGAAATCCTGAACACTCGGGAAGAACATGAGGCAAAGGCGTTGTTCCATGGTACGAGGGGTTTGATGACTGGAACGCCGACTCTGAGAACCCGTGCGAGAAAGAAGATTGCGGAGGAGAAGAAGAGGAAGATGGAGGAGGAGCGGAGGAAGCGGGACTATGAACGCCTTCAAGGCCTAGAAGCAAGTCAAGCGAAATTGGTAGTCAAATTCCAGCGGCGAGGCAGATCGACTCACTTACCCAGCAAAGGGGTCTCGGCTACATCATCGGCTAGCGAATGATCCAAACTGGATAGCACCGCCCCATCCATGCCGAGAAGCGGCGTGGGTTCCGCCCAGACGACGCAATCTTTGGTAGATACCCCATGGATGACATCACGGAGAACACTAGCTGCGAGCTACACGTCAAAATGAAGAACATATCCATGAAGGTGGCGGACGGCGTTGCTTTTCGATTACCCCCAAAGCAACCTACCATTGCATCCCGATTCCAGAGGGCTATGCTCGTGTCATGGTTGGCGGTGGTGCACCCATATTCGGGACTAGAGCTTGACATTCACGGAGGTGACGACGGCGCTTTCTCGGAGACGCCAACCATCGTATCATCCTATGGAAAAAGGATTGCATCATCTTTCGAAGGCCACCGACACCGCGTCATCCGACTCCTTGTCGAAGTCCGCCACCGAGTCAGCAGTCTCCCGCTCCTGCAAGTCCACCAAGTCCGGCAAAGTGTCAGGCCACTCCTCCTCCAAGTCCGGCAAAGTGTCAGGCCACTCCTCCTCCTCCAAGTCCGCCCACAGTCGACGTCCACTCCTCCTCCAAGTCCGGCACAACCTCAGGCCACTCCTCCTCCAAGTCCGGCACAGCTTGAGCGGCCACTCCTCCTCGTCCAACTCAGCCCCGTCGATCGGCGTCTCCGCCGCCTCGGCAATCGCAGAAGAGACACCCGCAGCTATGGTGCGTGGCAGTCTGAGTCGAGGCGGTCACAGGAAATGCTGGCGGAGGCAAGCGATATAAATATGGTCCAAGCCTCACGCCTCTTCCGCAGAGGTCTTATGACAGGTCCGAGGAGGAAATCGCAGCCATATCGAAGTCCGAGGTGGAAGCCCATTTTGCACCGAAACCGCCACCGCCGCCAAGGGAGAAAGTGCACGAGGAAGCGATTGACCACTTCATTCGTATGGCTCAACCACCAGCTCCCAAGCCTGTTGACACGGACTATGAGCGCCACATCGGGAAGTTAAATCGAGCACGTCTACGTAAGGAGGCGAGCTCGAGATCGAGCAAACAAGAAGCAATTGTCAAAAATGCGGAAAACCATTCCCAGTGGGAGAACAGGCGGCGCATCGATCCCTCGCTTGTTGTGCCAACAACACGTGATAAAGACGCGCCCAATATTATTGTGGGCAAACAGTTTACGTTCTGAGGTGGGCAATGTGGTAATAACGGAGGACCATATAATGCAGGAAGTTCTCAAAATCACTGTTGGACAACTCCTCGAGATCGAGCCCATGCACGTGCTTAGAGAGGATGAAATAAAAGCGGAAATATGTCCGGGGCCAACCTTTGGTCGAGCTGACAAGGTCAAGAACCTCCCAACGAGAATGTATGAATTGCATCAATGGTACATGAACATTACCAAGATTTCCGATCGATTGTCCCTCATGGTGAATGTCAAGGAGGAGCATTACTTCCATGAGAAAGTTGTGTCCGTTGAGTATTACGAACTGTTTCAGTTATACAATCAAGATGCACTCGACAAATCTATCGTCAGTTGCTATTGTCTGTAAGTGATTTCTTTCTGTAATTTAAGTCTCAAGCTAGTTGTAGTGATCCTTTTGATCAATCATTACCTGTAATTATCCTCACTATATTCTTTACTGTGGTATTATATACAGGATGAAGATGTATGAAATGAAAAAAGGTGGACGCTTTGGCATTGGGTTCATTGACCCAAACATCGTTAATGAATACACATGGAAAATAAATCAACGTCATCAAAAGGCCGTAGAGGACAACATGCTAGAGTTCTTGAAGCGCCTCAAATACAATGAAGATATACTACTTCCTTACAACTTCCGATGAGTCACACTGTCTTGTACTATAAATTCTCTGTTTTTGCCTACTAGCTAGCTACATGTTTTTGCTTACATATGCCCGCTTAATTAAGACATGCAAACGTGTGTGCATGCAGATTTCACTGAGTCTTGTGTATCATTAAAGTTGGCGCTTGAACAGTTGAAATCTGGACTCACTACTCAAAGAAAAAACTGACTATAACATCTTGTTTGGGATAGTCAACAGGTAATTTCAATCATTATTAACTATATATCTCGGCCTATTTAGTTCGTCATTTTTCATGATATGAACTATTTAATAACCCCTTTATTCATTTTCTGTGTCGGGCGGGGCTTGGGCAAGGTTCATCGGCATGACCAGGAGAATGGAAACAAAAGCTTAAATGGTTTCGACACAAGGTAAGTAATTAAGTAGTACTAGCTAGCTAGCTAGCTGCCATCTCTTTAATTATCATGCTTGATTAATTATTATCTGATCAAATTCCATTCTCGTAAAGGCCACAAGCAGCCATAGGGACTGATCTGTGTGCATTTCTGCGTTTGCGAGAACATTCGCATGATGGCGTCCGAAAGGAGCAGATCTCAAAGACAGGAATGGGTACGCTTGTCAAAACACTATTCACAATTTTTACACCATTATCGATATCTAGTCACACAACTAATACACATGCATATTGATCTCCTTCTTAACAGTTCACAGAGGTGCGGAGAAGCTCCTAGAAGCGGAGCGCGTAGAAGCACTTCAATAAGAAATAAGCGGGATTTTTTGCTCGACCAGTCATAAATCCAAAGGAGAATACTATTACCCGCTACCGCCCCATGAAAACCACTTCCAATTGTCATCGTGCTCAAGGCACCAATTAGGCTAGTGCCACCGGCTCAAGGCAACATGCATATGTAGGAGAAATTGTATATAGCTATACATGTGTGTATGTGTGAATTAATTAATATGATGGTTTGTGAGACATTGATGATATATATATATATATGCATGATTGGTTCTACTAGAAATTATATATATATGCATAACATGTACAATGTGTAGTATCGTAAAATACCAGCAAACGAAAAAGAATTAAAATGGAAACACAAAATTAAATGAAAAAGAAATCATAAAACTAAAAAACCCCCAAACCTTATAGTACCGATTGGTCTTACCAACCGGTATTAAAGGGGTCTTACCAACCGGTATTAAAGGGCTCCAGGCCCCTGGAGCTGGCTCGTGCCACGTGGTTTCACTTTAACATCGGTTCGTGTTGAACCGGTACTAAGGGAGGGGGGGGCTTTAGTGCCCACACTTTAATGCCGGTTATAGAACCGGCACTAAAGGGCCTTACGAACCGGTGCTATTGCCCGGTTCTGCGGCTTCTCGCGCCCCGTACCCCCGAAGTACTATTTCTACACCGGCCCGGGCAGGCGGCAGCACCGCCGATGAATCCACGTCGATCCGCCGGTAAATTAACGAGCAAAGCTTTCCTGGCTAACCAGTCAGCAGGAACAAATTACACTAATCGTGTGGACGTTTGACCATGGAAGGGTTAGATATACAATCTTATCCTGCGCCCTAGGTGCTCGATCGACTAGACAATTCTCTTTTACGCTTTGCTTTGCCAGTTTGCCTGCCTTTCCATCCCGTTGGTTAGTTCTAACCACACATGATTGCCGATTGACATCTATTAGATAGATAACAAGCGGGGGAAAGCAGCTTAAAGAAAACGTGATCGATGATCCAGTTAAAAGCCAAAGGGCAAAGGTGGCAGCTGGGGGAGGTGTCCCAACTCGCGCGGAGTGGTCGGGTGGGCCGCCGTCCGTCTGCTCGTCCATACATGCCGTCGGGATGGGGCCGCCACTAGCTAGGGCATGGCCACTTGTATCGGTCGTGGGTGGCGGTTTTAGGCCAACGCCGGATCTGAGCGGAGCGGCGCACGTGTTGCCGGGCAATTTGCGCCGTGCCGTGGGCTACGCACGCACGCCGGCCAATCCTCCCCGTCAACAGTGGGCTCTTTGTTCTAGTTTCCGGTGGACATGGCAGGGCATGTATTCACCAACGAATTCGCAAAGAAGCCTGCATGCATGCATGCATGCATTGAACCAAGACGGTGGACTATACTCTATAGGACAGACGCGCTGCTACAGGTGACCACTGACCAAGTCCAAGTGTACCTTTGGTCCTTGGGATCTATCACAAGCTGCTCCTGGCTTGTGCGGAAGGGGAGGGCCTATGTTTATCCTGATCTCTGGTTTTTGGTTTGGTTTGACACACGTACGTACCTGACGTGGCGGGCCACCCTACACATGCGTCTGGTGACTCTGGTCGGTCTCACTCTCATTCTCACTCACGTTGCTCCGACTCTATGCTACGTGGGCGCCACGCGCAAGGCTACTTTTCTCCTTCTCAATTTGTTCCCATTTGATCATATTCATCGCCGTCTTGTTTGTTTTGTGCTCCTGCTTTTGGCCGTGGAATCTCTCTCGTGCCCCTCCTTCACACGACAGCATATGACCATTTCCACGTCGGATAGATCCGTTCACTACACTTGAGATGCATGGCCGCAGCATGCGCCGTGACTAGCAACAGTAAAACTGTAGTGATGTCTGCGTCTTCGCCTGGAGTTGCACCACCTTTTTTTAAAGCAAGTTGCAGCATTATTTAAGAAAAAAAAGGCCAGAAGTGGCATAGGTTAATTTGTCCAGACCGACCGGCCGCACCTAATTTGGAAGGTGACATGTGCTCAGTTGTAGCAAAAAAAGAAGGGCAACACTCTGTGCCGGCGCACCGGCGCAACGATTCGGACGGTCCAACCAGGACCGTACGATCCCAGGATTCTAGTCGTCGGATATGCCTTTTACCCTTCGTCCTTCTTCTCCATGGCCTTCCTTAAAAAATTGCAGCACCGCATAGACGAAGAGCGAGGCTGCGGCCGGCCGTCGACTCCGCCATAATTCGCCGCCTACGCCGCCCGGTCGCCCTTGATTCGGCTGCCGGTCATCGCCCTCGCCGGTGGTCGTCGCCCCTCGCCGGTGGTCGCCACCCTCGCCGGCGGTCGGCGCCTCCCATGTGTCTCTCGTCGGGCGCCACAACCCCCACCCTCCCCACGCCGCTTTTCTTTGCGCCCGGAGATCACCGGCGTTAGCGGCAGCGACCATGTTGTAAAACCACCATCGCGCCGCCGATGCTTCCCGGCCATGGATTTTTCTCGAACCGTCGATGTGGATGCTGGAAACATATTGGGAAAATGCTGAAACAAGCTATTAGAGATGTTGCATCCAATAATGTTTTTTGTTGGAACCAGAGCTGTAGCCAGAAATGCGGTCGTCGTCGTTTGTTACAACCGTACCCGATAAAAGGCTACATCCACGTTCGTACAGAACTTCAACCTTTTCACACCAAAAGCTACATCCATCGACGACATATGTTGACAAATTACAACTATACATTGAAAAAGCTTCGTCCATGTTCGCGAAAGCTGCAACCGGCGAGCGTGGTGACCGCCGCGGTGATTTTGTTTTTGCTATAACCAACTTCGTTTTCTTTGCTACTACTGGCTTTGTTTTTTGATACAGCCATGGCTGGTGAGCATGGTGACCGCGGGCGGCGAGGATGGTCAGCGCTGCTCCAAGCAACATTCGCGCGAGGACGGCCTCATGGATTTATGCTACATGCTACAGCCGGCATTGAAAATTGCTACCACCACGTGCCGTATAGCTACAACCGCAATCGTGATTTGCTGCATCGCACGACAATGCGTTTTTTGCTGGAAGCGCTGCTCATATTTGCTGGAACGGGGTGAGTGAGATGTTGCAACAGCGAGGGATTTGTGCGATGAGCTACGACTCACGGACATGAGCGGCGGCGAGCCCGCCGGTGAGCTGCAGCTATCTCCACCAGAGCTACAACCGTGGCGTCGAGAGCTGCAAAACAGCAGGTTGTGTGGGTGCGTGAACGACGACGAGGACGGCCAGCGAGGGCGGCAAACAACGACGAAGACGGCCAGCATGGGCGGCGACCGGCGACTTGGACGGCCGGCGTGGGGGAGGACTGGAGATGCGGCCGGCCAGCCCGCGAGATGAGAGAGAGATATGGAGCAGCACAGCCGCACATGGCGTTGATGGCGAGCAGTTGGTGAACCCGGTCACCACGCATCCCACCACGCGAGAAGGCTGCTATACGATAAAAGTAGATCGCACGGGTCGCATACGACCGGCCGAACGTTCGGCCGGCGTCCCGGCCACAAACGTTTCCCAAAAAAAGAACCAGGGAATGAGAAAAGGCAGAGAGAATGTGGCTTGCAATGAAAACATGCCATGCCATGCCACCAGAATTTTCAAGGTTGGAGAATGGTTCATCCGGAAGTGATAGTCCCACTCAGCATGAGCCTCATTATGAATCATATCCCTCCACCTTATTAAGCCACTTGGAGTATAATGAGCTAATCCCAGACACTATAAAAACGCAGCACCCTGCACCCAACTCCTCCCTCCTCCAGTCCAGTCCAGCCCTCCCTAGTACCCACTCCACACAGACACCTCCCTGCTCTCATCTCAGAGTTCCCCACAGAGAAAATAACCAACGAGAAAAATGCCGCGCCACCTGCTGCAGCAGTCCGTCGACCGCCTCGCCGCCTTGGCCGCTCCTCCGGCGGCCGCCATGGCGCGCGGCGGGACGAGCGTGCACACGGACACGCTGCTCATCCTGGCGGCGGTGCTCTGCTTCCTGCTCTGCGTGGTCGGGCTGGCCATGGTGGCCCGGTGCTCCCGGCTGTGCAACCCCTCCGCCTTCTCCGTCGACGCGCCGGGGGCAGTCGCCGCGCCGTGCAAGGGGATCAAGAAGAAGGCGCTGCTAGCGCTGCCCACCGTGTCGTGGCGGCCAGAGCAGGAGAAGAATGATGAGGAAGCGGGGGAGCGGCCGGAGTGCGCCATCTGCCTGGCGGAGTTCACGGGCGGCGACGAGGTGCGCGTGCTCCCGACGTGCGGCCACGGCTTCCACGCCGCCTGCGTCGACGTGTGGCTCCTCTCCAGCTCCACCTGCCCCTCTTGCCGTCGCGCCCTCGTTGCGTCGCCGGCGCCGTCGGCCACCGAGTCGCCCCCTCCCCAAACATGTTGCGAGCGCGCCGACGTGCTTGCGGCGCAGGCCTCGGCCGCCGTCTCTGGCTCCGGCCGCTGCCGGCCGTCGGCACAGTAGCGTCTCCGCTGCAGCAACTTCAGTATGCTCGCAACGTGCATACGACACACACACGTGACACGTATATAGCCGCTCTTTGTCGATAGATCTTGGCCAGCAGGTAGTTAGTACGTACGTGCGTACGTGTACAGTGTGCGAGATGGCGCATCTCGCTTGATTTGTGTTGGCAGCATTTTCACCCATCGCTAAATACTTTCAAACCACCTTCTTTTTTCGACGATACTTTCAAATCAATCTCATCAGCTAAACAAAAGAGCGGAAATTCAGAAAGTGAAAAGGGAATATACAGACGTGGGTGCTGTAGGTCGTTGCATACATAAAGCGCGCGTACGGCAGCTACGCTTTAGGTAAAGATCGTCGTCGTCACTGGTCACCAGGACGTGTTCATGTGGACCGACCGGTCGCTTTAGCGCAAGAGGGGCGGCGAAATGTGGTCAAGTGCCGATCATGGCTGCGGTGGCGCGGTCGTGCTCGCCCCCGTCGCGTCATGGCCGGCATGTCGCAAGGTGGTGGCGCCCGACACGCACACACGCGGGATATTTTAGGCCGCGATGTGATGTGCCGCGATGCGGTGGGTACAGTACGTACGCCGGGATGCACGGACGCGTGTGCGTACGGACGGCGGACGGCGGCCCCATCGCCATGAATGGTCGAGGGAGGTGCTCTCGTGCGGTTCATCGCCATCCGTCGACGGTCGACCCCACCGAGGAATGATGGGCTACCCATGCAAGCAGATGCAACAACGGGTGGACGTAGGCGCCACCAACTCTGCGCCTAATTTCCACGTCAAATCAAATCGCTTCGAGTGTTTCCTCCACCTCCGGCGCTCCGTACCATGGCTGCAATGTTTCTTCTCTGGCCCCGGCGGCGGCATGCATGGATCCACGTCGGCCGGTAGAAGAGCGAGCCTTTTCCGATTACGGCGGCGAGCGAGCAGCCACCAATCTGGAGGAGGGAGGGTTTATAGTAGTACAAATTTTGTGATGCGTCTAGTAGGCACTGCGCTTTACAAATCGGCTTATCGTCTCCTTTTCACGTACGCATTGCTTTGTAGTATTGTTTGCTCCCTTTTCGATACCATTAGTTCTAGCCACCATGATTGTCATCTGGATAACAAGTGGGCAAAGAGTAAAAGAAACGTGACCCAATTAGACCCAAAGCGCAAAGGCAGAGGGGAGGTGGAGACTTGGGGAGGGGGCATGTGATCTGAGTGTCCCAATTCGCAACTCGACCGCTAGAGAGGGCCGCCGGCGGGCGTCCATCCATGGCTAGCTGGGGTCGCCTCGCCCTCGCCACTAGGCTAAACTAGCTCCACCTCACCGCCGTCGATCGTCAGCAGCGGTTTTAAGCCGCACACCAATCTCGACGAACCAATTTCTCCGGCCAGCTTTGTTTTCTTGTTTGTAACTTTTGATTGATTAGAGCATCTCCAGTAGATCCCGCAGAATGGCCTCTCGTAAATACATTTTAAAGTTCTCTGGAAACGACTTTCTTACCAGAAGGCTCCGGCGAAACAGATCCGCAAAACCGTTTTCTAGGTTTTAGGCAAATTCATAACTTTTTAACAATATAAATCAAATTTATAATGTTCTAGCATCATACAATACAATAATCATCTTAATTACAACAAATGTTCAAATCTGAATAAATTAAACAATAACAAATGGTTAGGAATGGAATTGTCAAATCACACATGAATACAAATAAGATCAAATGAATAAAACGGGAGTCCAGTGGGAGTGAAAGCTCCCGCTCCTTACGTTGGGCGCGCGATGAGGGATGTCACTAACGCCGCCATGCTCCAAAACACAAGAACGAGCTCCCGCCCACGTGCAGATGAATCGTGTGGGGATGGACATGAGGCTGGAACAGTAAGGAGCTCCGGGGAGAGAGCTTTGCCACCGATACCACCACCTTTTCTTGAGGGACTCATGTGTGAGCTGAGGGAGAAAAAGGAGGATATGTTGACTCACAAAGACATTATTAACGCTTTCGATACCTAGTGCCAGAGAATCCATCATCCACATCTGCATTGAGATTCATGCTGAGACCCATCAATTAAATATCAATTGTTGCTATACAAATGAGTTTGCTGCAATATACTTCCTTTGTCCCAAATTACTTGTCCATAAATGGATAGAAATGGTTGCATCTAGAATTATAATTACATCTAAATACATACATTTCTACGACAAGTAATTCAGCACGAATTCGAGATGAAGGGAGTACATAGTAATACGGTTGACACGCTCACTGTTTTGTCAGGCACAGTACTAGAGTCGAGGGTTGCTTTTTGTGAGAAGAGTACCACACAGGGGGCATGGGTGGTGGCTCAAGATGGCAATGGGACCATGAAAACTGCATCCTCGCGGGTTTTTACCCTATTAGGCGATGGGGATGAGTGTGTATCTAACCCCACTGGGTTGCTGCTCGATAAATTATAAAACCCGGCTCATCTTGCAGGTTCAAACCTGAAACCCGTCATAGACGTGAAATTACTGACGTATGGACCCTGGAATAGACATGAGCCAGCGAAAACTTAGCATTGTGCTTTAACCCCCCTAAAAAAATTCCCAGTCCATCCCACCTCAAGTAAAACATGAACCATCAATTGCCATCTCATTGAACTATGTATGGCTGAAATATGCTCGTGTTTGTTGCTGAAATATGCTCATGCTTGTTGCTGAAATGTGCTATTATTTTGTGCTAAAATATGCTCATTTTTGCTGCTATCATTGCTGAAATGCTGTCGAAATATACTCATGTTTGCTTCTAAAATGCTATTCTTTGTGGCTGCTATTGGTTCATATGTTTTGCTACTGAAGTGTGCTAATTTTTGCTGCTCCTATTGCCGAATATACTTCTATTTTCTAGAGAAATGCTGCTATTTTTGCTGAGCGCTTGCGGGGATGGATTCCCCATAGGTAGAGAAAACCTAATGGGTTTAGAGAATGGCAAAAAGCAGGCCCTGTGAACAAAGTCTGAGACGAGCTTACAGTTTTCTCACGGGGACGAGAATCGGCATGCAAAACCCGAAGGGTGATGTGGACCAGATCATGACCAAGGCATCCAAGAGTGAGGTTCATGCTAGTACAAATGTTGAACCATTAGAGTAGCCAAAGGAGGACACGGGCAAAACCATTATCTTAGTGGGGAAGCTTCCGGTGCCTATTGTGGGAGAAATGACACATCAGATTTCCAGCTGCAACTTCCCACCTAAACCTAATTAATTCTAGAAGGGTCTAACACGTTTTACAGGCTGGAAAAGATGTCTTTGAAGTCAGCTTTCATTAAAAATCGGTGCATCATTTGAGGTCTTGAGTCAAAAGTTGTGCAAGTTTCCATGCAAGTTGTCCAGAAATTAATTACAGCGCGAGCCTCAACAAGTTTGGTTCTGCTACAGCTTGGGGCTCACGAATTTACCCTCCATTTTAAGTTGCTTTCACACGTAACTATTAGGTGCTCCTAGTATAAGTACTCCCCAGCTGTTCCATGTGAAGGGGCATGAGATTTCTGAGTTTATGTTTGTAGACAGCCGGTGAGGTTGTGTTGTGCTGAGAGCCCTAGTATCTTTGAGTGTTGGCTCGTGTGTGTGGATTGGAGGGCCTGGCCTCAATTCATATAGGATCCTTGTGGTTCCCTCTTGTGATTCTTCATAGGTTCACAAGTTTCATGGTTTAGGTTGCGTCCTTGTCACGCCCACTATGCGATACTATCCTAAAAAGACTCGAAGGTCCCATCAAGGATAGAACCGCATATTGAAACGCTTTTGCAAGGTGGATATCATTACATCAACATTACATAATAGATGGGGATACATACAAAAGGCATACAATGCCACACGAATACAACATCATCTTGCATAAAAGCACCATCCGACTACGGATGAAACACAAACAGAAACTCAAACGACATCCACCCTGCCAGCTCAGGTTGCTGACCTGGAACCTATCCCCTGATCGAAGAAGAAGCAGAAGAAGAACTCCAAAAACAAGCAAACATTGCTCTCGTGTCATGACCATCGCATAACATGTACCTGCAACTGTTGTTGTAGTAATCTGTGAGCCACGAGGACTCAGCAATCCCATTATCATGGGTATCAAGACTAGCAAAGCTTAATGGGTAAGGAAGGGGTAAAGTGGTGAGGTTGCAGCAGCGACTAAGCATGATATGGTGGCTAACATACGCAAATAAGAGCGAGAAGAGAAGCAAACGGAACGATCGAGAAGCTAGAAGTGATCAAGAAGTGATCCTGAAACTACTTACGTCAAACATAACCCAAAACCGTGTTCACTTCCCGGACTCCGCCAAAAAGAGACCATCACGGCTACACACACGGTTGATGCATTTTAATCCGTATCTGGTGTCAAGTTATCTACAACAGGACATTAACAAATTCCCATCTGCCACATAACCGCGGGCACAACTTTCGAAAGATAATACCCTGCAGGGGTGTCCCACTTAGCCCATCACAAGCTCTCACGGTCAAAGAAGGATATTCCTTCTCCCAGGAAGACCCGATCAGTCTCGGAATCCCGGTTTACAAGACATTTCGGCAATGGTAAAACAAGTCCAGCAAGACCGCCCGATGCGCCGACATCCCGATAGGAGCTGCACATATCTTGTTCTCAGGGCAACACCGGATGAACACTACGTACAACTAAAACCAGCCCTCAAGTTTCCCCGAGGTGGCGCTGCAAGTGGCTCTGGTTCGGACCAGCACTTAGAGAAGCACTGGCCCGGGGGGCTAAATAAAGATGACCCTCGAGAGAGCGACTCCCAAGGGAAAAGTAGGTGGTGGTGAGGCAAATGGTAAAACCAAGGTTGGACCTTCTTTGGAGGAGTTTTATTCAAAGCGAACTGTCAAGGGGTCCCATAAATCACCCAACCTCGTAAGGAGCATAAAATCAAGGAACATAACACCGGTATGAAGGAAACTAGGGCGGCAAGAGTGGAACAAAACACCAGGCATAAGGCCGAGTCTTCCACCCTTTACCAAGTATATAGATGCATTAATTAAATAAGAGATATTGTGATATCCCAACATAATCATGTCCATCATGGGGCAATCTTCAACTTCACCTGCAACTAACAAGGCTATAAGAGGGGCTGAGCAAAACGGTAACATAGCCAAGCAACGGTTTGCTAGGAAGGGTGAAAAAGGCTAGAGGCTGACATGGCAGTTTGGGAGGCTTGATCAACAAGAGATAGGTAGCGCAACAAAGCAATAGAACGAAGCAACTAGCATAGCAATGATAGTAATGAGATCCAAGGCGACGGTCATCTTGCCTGAAATCCTGCAAGGAAGAAGAACTAGTCCATGAAGAAGATGAAGCCACGAAGACAAACCAAGCGTAGAAGAACGAATCCTCACAATCGCAACATTACCGGAACTAAGAAGCAACACCGGAAAGAAACAAACAACATGGTAAATGCACAATCATAAACATGGCATGATGCACAAACAAGCATGATGCATGTCCGGTTCGATGAGGCATGGCATGGCAAAGTGCAACAAATAATACTACAAGTTAAATGGAGCTCAATATGCAACGAGTTGCATATTGACGAAACACCACATTCAACTATTTAGTTAGCTCCCATTTAGGTACCCAACAATATTGATTAACATGGCAAGAGGTGAAGCATAATATATCTAGGCAAGTTTAAATGAGGCCGGAACAACAAATAACAATTCTGAAAAATCCTCACATGCATATTTCGAATTTGGTACTGTTCTGCCCTATACACAATTTTAATGTTGTTAAACAGCAAAATAAAGTGCAGAAAGTTAATCTATGCATTTTTCTAGCCCATTTACATATAAAGAACATTTAAAACCGAGCTACGGTTTATTTAGTTATGAAATAAACCATTTTAACATGTCATTTATGCAAATTAATGCAAACAGCAATTTTAAATATTTTAACATGGATGAAAGTTGGATATTGTGAAACTAGATAAAATTCTAAGCATTTTACATATATAGTTTGTTTAATTTGGATGCATGCATATTTAGTTATTAACAATTCAAAACAGGGGCATTTTCTGTAAATAAAAATGCATTGGAAAAATGCTAAAATACACAGACTGATAAAAAAATATGCACGGGTCCGAAGCAGCACTGTGCAGCGGCCCAGATGAGGATTCGGCCCATGTGGCTGTGGTGTGTGCAAAAGAAATAAAAGAACAGAGCAAAAAGAGGGTGCCTCGCCTGGGACTCGAACTCACGACCTCCTGGATATGACCATTGCGATGTTGCTACTTGTTGGTGCAAAACAAGGGCGTGCGTGAACTTGAACCGAATCAAAGGCCAGGCCTTCTTCTTCGAGGATCACAGAGGAACTGGGTGACGACGCCGGCGAGCAAGACGGCGACCTTCGCGACCACAGGCCGGCAATGAGGTGCGGAAATAGGTGAGGTGTGGGAACTGCGTGGGAGCATGTGAGCGGCGGCTGCTTCTTGCGGAGTCGTGTGGCGTGCTCGAGCAAGCGAAACGAGGAAGTGCGGCGGTGGGGTCATAGGGCGGCGGAGGAGCTCGTCGGAGCTGTTCCGGCAGCAAAACACGCGACGGAGGGCGCGGATGGAAGCTACGCGAACGGGCGAACCCATTCGTAGCAAGCATGCAGCAGGGAAGTGGGCCGGATTCCTCGCCCGGCAGCGGGGTTCCGCGGTGGTGCGCCTCGGGCTGCTACGGTGGATCGGCTATAGCAGGCAAACGAGAGGAGGACCATGTGTGGGAGGTGATCATGCTCACATAGGGTTGGTTGGTGGAGTAGATCGAGCTCGGGGATGAGCGACGGCGATGAGCTCCTGCCGTAGAGGAAGAAGACGAAGGGGACGGCGCTGATCGAGGCGATGGTGCTCGGTCCCTGAAGAAGACGAAGCAGAGAAAGGAGAGGATGCAGGCGTCGTGGCCTTGACGTCCAGCGGCGATGCAGAAGGGCGTCGAGGATGAAGAGGAACTTGGCGAAACTCCGGGCACCTTGGCTGCGGCTGGACTTGACCGAGGCCGGCCGAACAAGACGGCGCTCTCTGTTTCGCTTGGGTGCTCACGAAGAAGGAGAAGGAGGGTAGGGGAGAGACCCCTAGGTGGCGGCGGCAATGAGGAAACCCTAGGGTGGGTGCGGACTGTTGGGGAACGCAGTAATTTCAAAAAATTTCCTACGCACACACAAGACCATGGTGATGGCATAGCAACGAGATGGGAGAGTGTTGTCTACGTACCCTCGTAGACCAAAGCGGAAGCGATCTGGCGTAGAGGAAGTAGTCGTACGTTCTCCTCGCGATCCTGCCGATCCCAGCGCCGTTACTCCGGCACTTCCGAGTCGATCACGACGTAGAGGAAGTAGTCGTACGTTCTCCTCGCGATCCAGCCGATCCTAGCGCCATTACTCCGGCGCCTCCGAGTTCTTGGCACACGTACAGCTCGGTGACGCTCCTCGGGCTCCGATCCAGCAAAGCTCCGGGGAGAGAGAGTTCCGTCGACGCGGCGGCGTGGTGGCGATCTTGATGTTCTACCAGCGCAGGCTTCGCCTAAGCACCTTTGCTATGATTTGACCGAGGTGGAATATGGTGGAGGGGCACCGCACACGGCTGAGGAACGATCTCAAGGATCAACTTGTGTGTTCTAGGGTGCCCCCACCCCGTATATAAAGGAGGGAGGGAGGAGGTGGCCGGCCACAAGGGGCGCACCATAGGGAGGGAACCTACTCCAAGTAGGTTTCCTCTCTTTCCTTATCTTATTTGGAGGGGAAGGAAGGAGTACTAGTATTAGGAAGTAGTACTAGTAGTAGGAATAGGAAGGGGAAGGAGAAAGGAAGGGGGCGGCCCCCTCCCCAAGTCGGATTGGGCTTGGGGGCGCCCCTCCCTTGTTCCTTCTCCCTTCCTCCTACATGGGCCCAATAAGGCCCATATACTTCCTGGTGGGTTCCGGTAACATCCCGGAGCTACAAACTTCTCCGGAACCTTTCCGGTGTCCAAATATATCCGTCCAATATATTAATCTTTATGTCTCGACCATTTCGAGACTCCTCGTCATGTCCGTGATCACATCCGGGACTCGAACTCCTTGGTACATCAAAATACACAAACTCATAATATAACCGTCATCGAAACCTTAAGCGTGCGGACCCTACGGTTCGAGAACAATGTAGACATGACCGAGACACATCTCCGGTCAATAACCAATAGCGGGACCTGGATGCCCATATTGGTTCCTACATTTTCTCTGAAGATCTTTATCGGTCGGAACCGCATAACAACATCGTTGTTCCCTTTGTCATCGGTATGTTACTTGCCGAGATTCGATCATCGGTATCCAATACCTAGTTCAATCTCGTTACCGGCAAGTCTCTTTACTCGTTCCGTAATGCATCATTCCGTAACTAACTCATTAGTTACATTGCTTGCAAGGCTTATAGTGATGTGCATTACCGAGATGGCCAGAGATACCTCTCCGAGCAATCGGAGTGACAAATCCTAATCTCGAAATCGCCAACCCAACATCTGCCTTTGGAGACACTTGTAATACTCCTTTATAATCACCCGATTCGTTGTGACGTTTGGTAGTACCCAAAGTGTTCCTCGAGCAAGCGGGGTTGCATAATCTCATAGTCATAGGACCATGTATAAGTCATGGATAAAAGCAATAGCAACATACTAAACGATCGGGTGCTAAGCTAATGGAATAGGTCATGTCAATCAGATCATTCAACCAATGATGTGACCTTGTTAATCAAATGACAACTCCTTTGTCTATGGTCGAAACTTAACCATCTTTGATTAACAAGCTAGTCTAGTAGAGGCATACTAGTGACACTCTGTTTGTCTACGTATTCACACATGTATTATGTTTCCGGTTAATACATTTCTAGCATGAACAATAAACATTTATCATGATATAAGGAAATAAATAATAACTTTATTATTGCCTCTAGGGCATATTTCCTTGATCTCCCATTTGCACTAGAGTCAATAATCTAGATTACACAGTAATGATTCTAACACCCATGGAGTCTTGGTGCTGATCATGTTTTGCTCGTGGAAGAGGCTTAGTTAACGGGTCTGCTACATTCAGATCCGTATGTATCTTGCAAATCTCTATGTCTCCCACCTGGACTAAGTCCCGGATGGAATTGAAGTGTCTTTTGATATGCTTGGTCCTCTTGTGAAATCTGGATTCCTTTGCCAAGGCAATTGCACCGATATTGTCACAGAAGATCTTCATTGGTCCCGATGCACTAGGTATGACACCTAGATCGGAAATGAACTCTTTCATCCAGACTCCTTCATTTGCTGCTTCGAAGCAGCTATGTACTCCGCTTCACATGTAGATCCCGCCACGGCGCTTTGTTTAGAACTGCACCAACCGACAGCTCCACCGTTTAACAAAAACACGTATCCGGTTTGCGATTTAGAATCGTCCGGATCGGTGTCAAAGCTTACATCGGCGTAACCATTTACGACTAGCTCTTTGTCACCTCCATATACGAGAAACATATCCTTAGTCCTTTTCGTGTATTTCAGGATGTTCTTGACCGCTGTCCGATGATCCACTCTGGATTACTTTGGTACCTTCCTACCAAGCTTACAGCTAAGCATACGTCAGGTCTGGTACACAGCATTGCATACATGATAGAGCCTATGGCTGAGGCATAGGGAACATCTTTCATTTTCTCTCTATCTTCTGCGGTGGTCGGGCATTGAGTCTTACTCAACTTCATACCTTGCAATACAGGCAAGAACCCTTTCTTGGCTTGATCCATTTTGAACTTCTTCAAAATCTTGTCAAGGTATGTGCATTGTGAAAGTCCAATTAAGCGTCTTGATCTATCTCTATAGATTTTTATGCCTAATATGTAAGCAGCTTCACCGAGGTCCTTCATTAAAGAACTCTTGTTCAAGTATCCCTTTATGCTATCCAGAAATTCTATATCATTTCCGATCAGTAATATGTCATCTACATATAATATCAGAAATGCTACAGAGCTCCCACTCACTTTCTTGTAAATACAGGCTTCTCAAAAAGACTGTATAAAACCAAATACTTTGATCACACAATCAAAGCGTTTATTCCAACTCCGAGATGCTTGCACCAGTCCATAAATGGATCATTTGGAGCTTGCACACTTTGTTAGCTCCCTTTGGATCGATAAAACCTTACGGTTGCATCATATACAACTCTTCTTCCGTAAACCCATTCAGGAATGCGGTCTTTACATCCATTTGCCAAATTTCATAATCATAAAATCGACAATTGCTAACATGATTCGGACAGACTTAAGCATCGCTACGGGTGAGAAGGTCTCATCGTAGTCAATCCCTTGAACTTGTCGAAATCCCTTTGCGACAAGTCGAGCTTTGTAGACAACAATATTACCGTCAACGTCAGTCTTCTTCTTGAAGATCCACTTGTTTTCTATTGCTTGCCGACCCTCGGGCAAGTCAACCAAAGTCCACACTTTGTTTTCATACATGGATCCCATCTCAGATTTCATGGCCTCAAGCCATTTTGCGGAATCTGGGCTCACCATCGCTTCTTCATAGTTCGTAGGTTCATCATGATCTAGTAGCATGACTTCCGAGAACAGGATTGCCGTACCACTCAAGTGCGGATTTTATTCTGGTTGATCTACGAGGTTACGTAATAACTTGATCTGAAGTTTCATGATCAACATCATCAACTTCCTCACTATTTGGTGTAGATATCGCAGAAACTGGTTTACGTGATAAACTACTTTCAAATAAGGGAGAAGGTACGATTACCTCATCAAGTTCTACTTTCCTCCCACTCACTTCTTTCGAGAGAAACTCCTTCTCTAGAAAGAATCCATTCTTAGCAACAAATGTCTTGCCTTCGGATCTGTGATAGAAGGTGTACCCAACTGTCTCCTTTGGGTATCCTATGAAGATACATTTCTCCGATTTAGGTTCGAGCTTATCGGGTTGAAGCTTTTTCACATAAGCATCGCATCCCCAAACTTTAAGAAAGCGACAACTTTGGTTTCTTGCTAAACCACAGTTCATAAGGTGTCGTCTCAACGGATTTTGACGGTGTTCTATTCAGCGTGAATGCGGCCGTCTCAAGAGCATAACCCCAAAGCGATAGCGGTAAATCTGTAAGAGACATCATAGATCGCACCATATCTAGTAAAGTGCGATTACGACGTTCGGACACACCATTGCGCTGTGGTGTTCGGGTGGCGTGAGTTCGAAACTATTCCGCATTGTTTCAAATGTAGACCAAACTCGTAACTCAAATATTCGCCTCCACGATCGGATCGTAGAAACTTTATTTTCTTATTACGATGATTTTCAACTTCACTCTGAAATTCTTTGAACTTTTCAAATGTTTCAGACTTATGTTTCATTAAGAAGATATACCCATATCTGCTTAAATCATCTGTGAAGGTGAGAAAATAACGATATCCATACGAGCCTCAACATTCATTGGACCACATACATACTGTATGTATGATTTCCAACAAATCTGTTGCTCTCTCCATAGTACCGGAGAACGGGTTTTAGTCATCTTGCCCATGAGGCACGGTTCATAAGTGCCAAGTGATTCATAATCAAGTGACTCCAAAAGTCCATCAAGATGGAGTTTCTTCATGCGCTTTATACCGATATGACCTAAACGGCAATGCCACAAATAAGTCGCACTATCATTATCAACTCTGCATCTTTTGGTTTCAACATTATGAATATGTGTATCACTACTATCGAGATTCATTAAAAATAGACCACTCTTCAAGGGTGCATGACCATAAAAGATATTATTCATATAAATAGAACAACCTTTATTCTCTGATTTAAATGAATAACCGTCTCGCATCAAACAAGATCCAGATATAATGTTCATGCTTATGGCGGCACCAAATAACAATTATTTAGGTCTAAAACTAATCCCGAAGGTAGATGTAGAGGTAGCGTGCCGACCGCGATCACATCGACTTTGGAACCATTTCCCAGCGCGCCGTCACCTCGTCCTTTGCCGGTGTTAAGCAATCAGAGTCCACGATTCAAGTTGCAAATATTAAGCAGAACCAGTATCAAATACCAGTGCTCTGCGAGCTCTAGTAAGGTACACATCAATAACATGTATATCACATATACCTTTGTTCACCTTGCCATCCTTCTTATCCGCCAAATACTTGGGGCAGTTCCGCTTCCCGGACGATGCGCTTGCGGTAGAAGCACTCAGTTTCAGGTTTAGGTCCAGACTTGGGTTTCTTCACTTGAGCTGCAACTTGTTTGCTGTTCTTCTTGAAGTTCCCCTTCTTCTTCCCTTTGCCTTTCTTCTTGAAACTAGTGGTCTTATTGACCATCAATACTTGATGCTCCTTCTTGATTTCTACCTCCATGACCTTGACATTGCGAAGAGCTCGAGCATAGTCTTTACTAACCCTTGCATATTATAGTTCATCACGAAGCCTTTGTAGCTTGGTGGCGTTGATTGAAGAATTCTGTCAATGACACAATCATCCGGAAGATCAACTCCCGGTTGAGTCAAGTGATTGTAATACCCGGACATTACGAGTATGTGCTCACCGATGCAGACCCATTCTCCTCCATTTTGCAGCTATAGAACTTATTGGAGACTTCATATCTCTCAATCCGGGCATTACATTTGAAATATCAACTTCAACTCCTGGAACATCTCATATGCTCCACGACTTTCAAAAGCGTCGTTGAAGACCCGGTTCTAAGCCGTAAAGCATGGCACATGAACTATAGAGTAGTCATCGACTTTGCTCGCGAGACGTTCTTAACGTCGTCGGTTACATCGGCCGGGCACGGCACCTAGCGGTGCATCCAGACGTAACTTTTACGTGCAGCAATGAGGATAATCCTCGAGATTACGGACCCGATCCGTGTAATTGCTACCATCATCTTTCAACTTTGCTTTCTCAAGGAACGCATTAAAATTCAACGGAACAACAAAGACGAGCCATCTATCTACAAAGCAGACATAGACAAGCAAGATACTATCGGTACTAAGTTCATGATAAATTTAAGTTCAATTAATCATATTACTTAAGAACTCCCACTTAGACGGACATCTCTCTAGTCATCTAAGTGATCACGTGATCCAAATCAACTAAACCATAACCGATCATCACGTGAGATGGAGTAGTTTTCAATGGTGAACATCTTATGTTGATCATATCTACTATATGATTCACGCTCGACCTTTCGGTCTCCGTGTTTCGAGGCCATATCTGCATATGCTAGGCTCGTCAAGTATAACCTGAGTATTCTGCGTGTGCAAAACTGGCTTGCACCCGTTGTAGATGGACGTAGAGCTTATCACACCCGATCATCACGTGGTGTCTCGGCACGACGAACTTTGGCAGCGGTGCATACTCAGGGAGAACACTACTTGATAATTTTAATGAGAGATCATCTTAAAATGCTACCGTCAATCAAAGCAAAATAAGATGCATAAAGGATAAACATCACATGCAATCAATATAAGTGATATGATATGGCCATCATCATCTTGTGCTTGTGATCTCCATCTCCGAAGCACCGTCATGATCACCATCGTCACCGGTAGCGACACCTTGATCTCCATCGTAGCATCGTTGTCGTTTCGCCATCTATTGCTTCTCGACTATCGCTACCGCTTAGTGATAAAGTAAAGCAATTACAGGCGTTGCATTTCATACAATAAGCGACAACCATATGGCTCCTGCCATTGCCGATAACTTCGGTTACAAAACATGATCATCTCATACAATAAAATATAGCATCACGTCTTGACCATATCACATCACAACATGCCCTGCAAAAACAAGTTAGGCGTCCTCTACTTTGTTGTTGCAAATTTTACGTGGCTGCTACGGGCTGAGCAAGAACCGTTCTTACCTACGCATTAAAACCACAACGATACTTACGTCAAATAGACTCCGTTTTAACCTTCTCAAGGACGGGCGTAGCCTTTTCAGTTCAACTAAAGTGAGAGAGGCAGACACCCGCCAGCCACCTTTAAGCACGAAAGTGCTCGTAGCAGTGAAACCAGTCTCGCGTAAGCGTCTGGCGTAATGTCGGTCCGGGCGATTCATCTCACAATACCGCTGAACCAAAGTATGACATGCTTTGGTAGGCGGTATGACTTGTATCGCCCATAACTCACTTGTGTTCTACTCGTGCATATGACATCAACGCATAAAACCAGGCTCGGATGCCACTGTTGGGGAACGCAGTAATTTCAAAAATTTCCTCGCACACGGGACCATGGTGATGGCATAGCAACGAGATGGGAGAGTGTTGTCTACGTACCCTCGTAGACCAAAGCGGAAGCGATCACAACGTAGAGGAAGTAGTCGTTGTTCTCCTCGCGATCCTGCCGATCCGGCGCCGTTACTCCGGCACTTCCGAGTCGATCACGGCGTAGAGGAAGTAGTCGTCGTTCTCCTCGCGATCCAGCCGATCCTAAGCGCCGTTACTCCGGCGCCTCCGAGTTCTTGGCACACGTACAGCTCGGTGGCGCTCCTCGGGCTCCGATCCGGCAAAGCTCCGGGGAGAGAGTTCCGTCGGCCACGGCGTGGTGGCGATCTTGATGTTCTACCAACGCAGGCTTCGCCTAAGCAATCGCTATGATTTGACCGAGGTGGAATATGGTGGAGGGGGCACCGCACGGCTAAGGAGCGATCTCAAGGATCAACTTGTGTGTTCTAGGGTGCCCCCACCCCGTATATAAAGGAGGGAGGGAGGAGGTGGCCGGCCACAAGGCGCACCATAGGGAGGAAACCTACTCCAAGTAGGTTTCCCTCTCTTCCTTATCTTATTTGGAGGGAAGGAAGGAGTACTAGTATTAGGAAGTAGTACTAGTAGTAGGAATAGGAAGAGGGGAAGGAGAAAGGAAAGGGGGCGGCCCCTCCCCAATTCGGATTGGGCTTGAAGCGCCCCCTCCCTTGTTCCTTCTCCTTCCTCCTAATGGGCCCAATAAGGCCCATATACTTCCCGGGGTTCGGTAACCTCCCGAGCTCCAAACTTCTCCGGAACCTTTCCGGTGTCCAAATATATCCGTCCAATATATTAATCTTTATGTCTCGACCATTTCGAGACTCCTCGTCATGTCCGTGATCACATCCGGGACTCGAACTCCTTGGTACATCAAAATACACAAACTCATAATATAACCGTCATGAAACCTTAAGCGTGCGGACCCTACGGTTCGAGAACAATGTAGACATGACCGAGACACATCTCGGTCAATAACCAATAAGCGGGACCTGGATGCCCATATTGGTTCCTACATTTTCTCTGAAGATCTTTATCGGTCGAACCGCATAACAACATCGTTGTTCCCTTTGTCATCGGTATGTTACTTGCCCGAGATTCGATCGTCGGTATCCAATACCTAGTTCAATCTCGTTACGGCAAGTCTCTTTACTCGTTCGTAATGCATCATTCCGCAACTAACTCATTAGTTACATTGCTTGCAAGGCTTATAGTGATGTGCATTACCGAGATGGCCGAAGATACCTCTCCGACAATCGGAGTGACAAATCCTAATCTCGAAATCGCCAACCCAACATCTGCCTTTGGAGACACTTGTAATACTCCTTTATAATCACCCGATTCGTTGTGACGTTTGGTAGTACCAAAGTGTTCCTCGAGCAAGCGGGGGTTGCATAATCTCATAGTCATAGGAACATGTATAAGTCATGGATAAAAGCAATAGCAACATACTAAGCGATCGGTGCTAAGCTAATGGAATAGGTCATGTCAATCAGATCATTCAACCAATGATGTGACCTTGTTAATCAAATGACAACTCCTTTGTCTATGGTCGAAACTTAACCATCTTTGATTAACAAGCTAGTCTAGTAGAGGCATACTAGTGACACTCTGTTTGTCTACGTATTCACACATGTATTATGTTTCCGGTTAATACATTTCTAGCATGAACAATAAACATTTATCATGATATAAGGAAATAAATAATAACTTTATTATTGCCTCTAGGGCATATTTCCTTGATCTCCCACTTGCACTAGAGTCAATAATCTAGATTACACAAGAATGATTCTAACACCCATGGAGTCTTGGTGCTGATCATGTTTTGCTCGTGGAAGAGGCTTAGTTAGCAGTCTGCTACATTCAGATCCGTATGTATCTTGCAAATCTCTATGTCTCCCACACGGACTAAGTCCCGGATGGAATTGAAGCGTCTTTTGATATGCTTGGTCCTCTTGTGAAATCTGGATTCCTTTGCCAAGGCAATTGCACCGATATTGTCACGGAAGATCTTCATTGGTCCCGATGCACTAGGTATGACACCTAGATCGGAAATGAACTCTTTCATCCAGACTCCTTCATTTGCTGCTTCGAAGCAGCTATGTACTCCGCTTCACATGTAGATCCCGCCATACGGCGCTTTGTTTAGAACTGCACCAACCCAGCGGCTCCACCGTTTAACAAAAACACGTATCCGGTTTGCGATTTAGAATCGTCCGGATCGGTGTCAAAACTTACATCGGCGTAACCATTTACGACTAGCTCTTTGTCACCTCCATATACGAGAAACATATCCTTAGTCCTTTTCGGTATTTCAGGATGTTCTTGACGCTGTCCGATGATCCACTCTGGATTACTTTGGTACTTTCCTGCCAAGCTTACAGCTAAGCATACGTCAGGTCTGGTACACAGCATTGCATACATGATAGAGCCTATGGCTGAGGCATAGGGAACATCTTTCATTTTCTCTCTATCTTCTGCGGTGGTCGGGCATTGAGTCTTACTCAACTTCATACCTTGCAATACAGGCAAGAACCCTTTCTTGGCTTGATCCATTTGAACTTCTTCAAAATCTTGTCAAGGTATGTGCATTGTGAAAGTCCAATTAAGCGTCTTGATCTATCTCTATAGATTTTTATGCCTAATATGTAAGCAGCTTCACCGAGGTCCTTCATTAAAAACTCTTGTTCAAGTATCCCTTTATGCTATCCAGAAATTCTATATCATTTCCGATCGGTAATATGTCATCTACATATAATATCGTAAATGCTTTCTGAGCTCCACTCACTTTCTTGTAAATACAGGCTTCTCCAAAAGTGCATATAAACCCAAATACTTTGATCACACTATTAAAGCGTTTATTCCAACTCCGAGATGCTTGCACCAGTCCATAAATGGATCATTGGAGCTTGCACACTTTGTTAGCTCCCTTTGGATCGATAAAACCTTCTGTTGCATCATATACAACTCTTCTTCCGTAAACCCATTCAGGAATGCGGTCTTTACATCCATTTGCCAAATTTCATAATCATAAAATGCGACAATTGCTAACATGATTCGGACAGACTTAAGCATCGCTATGGGTGAGAAGGTCTCATCGTAGTCAATCCCTTGAACTTGTCGAAATCCCTTTGCGACAAGTCGAGCTTTAATGAACAACAATATTACCGTCGGCGTCGGTCTTCTTCTTGAAGATCCACTTGTTTTCTATTGCTTGCCGACCCTCGGGCAAGTCAACCAAAGTCCACACTTTGTTTTCATACATGGATCCCATCTCAGATTTCATGGCCTCAAGCCATTTTGCGGAATCTGGGCTCACCATCGCTTCTTCATAGTTCGTGGGTTCATCATGATCTAGTAGCATGACTTCGAGAACAGGATTGCCGTACCACTGCAGTGCGGATTTTATTCTGGTTGATCTACGAGGTTACGTAATAACTTGATCTGAAGTTTCATGATCAACATCATCAACTTCCTCACTATTTGGTGTAGATATCGCAGAAACTGGTTTACGTGATAAACTACTTTCAAATAAGGGAGAAGGTACGATTACCTCATCAAGTTCTACTTTCCTCCCACTCACTTCTTTCGAGAGAAACTCCTTCTCTAGAAAGAATCCATTCTTAGCAACAAATGTCTTGCCTTCAGATCTGTGATAGAAGGTGTACCCAACTGTCTCCTTTGGGTATCCTATGAAGATACATTTCTCCGATTTAGGTTCGAGCTTATCAGGTTGAAGCTTTTTCACATAAGCATCGCATCCCCAAACTTTAAGAAAGCGACAACTTTGGTTTCTTGCTAAACCACAGTTCATAAGGTGTCGTCTCAACGGATTTTGACGGTGTTCTATTCAGCGTGAATGCGGCCGTCTCAAGAGCATAACCCCAAAAGCGCTAGCGGTAAATCTGTAAGAGACATCATAGATCGCACCATATCTAGTAAAGTGCGATTACGACGTTCGGACACACCATTGCGCTGTGGTGTTCCGGGTGGCGTGAGTTGCGGAACTATTCCGCATTGTTTCAAATGTAGACCAAACTCGTAACTCAAATATTCGCCTCCACGATCAGATCGTAGAAACTTTATTTTCTTATTACGATGATTTTCAACTTCACTCTGAAATTCTTTGAACTTTTCAAATGTTTCAGACTTATGTTTCATTAAGAAGATATACCCATATCTGCTTAAATCATCTGTGAAGGTGAGAAAATAACGATATCCGCCACGAGCCTCAACATTCATTGGACCACATACATCTGTATGTATGATTTCCAACAAATCTGTTGCTCTCTCCATAGTACCGGAGAACGGGGTTTTAGTCATCTTGCCCATGAGGCACGGTTACTTAAGTGCCAAGTGATTCATAATCAAGTGACTCCAAAAGTCCATCAAGATGGAGTTTCTTCATGCGCTTTATACCGATATGACCTAAACGGCAATGCCACAAATAAGTCGCACTATCATTATCAACTCTGCATCTTTTGGTTTCAACATTATGAATATGTGTATCACTACTATCGAGATTCATTAAAAATAGACCACTCTTCAAGGGTGCATGACCATAAAAGATATTATTCATATAAATAGAACAACCTTTATTCTCTGATTTAAATGAATAACCGTCACGCATCAAACAAGATCCAGATATAATGTTCATGCTTAACGCTGGCACCAAATAACAATTATTTAGGTCTAAATCTAATCCCGAAGGTAGATGTAGAGGTAGCGTGCCGACCGCGATCACATCGACTTTGGAACCATTTCCCACGCCGCATCGTCACCTCGTCCTTTGCCGGTGTTAAGCAATCAGTAGTCCACTGCTTTGAGTTGCAAATATTAGCAACAGAACCAGTATCAAATACCTGTGTGCTACTGCGAGCTCTAGTAAGGTACACATCAATAACATGTATATCACATATACCTTTGTTCACCTTGCCATCCTTCTTATCCGCCAAATACTTGGGGCAGTTCCGCTTCCAAAGGACTACCCGCTTGCGGTAGAAGCACTCGATTTCAGGTTTAGGTCCAGACTTGGGTTTCTTCACTTGAGCAGCAACTTGTTTGCTGTTCTTCTTGAAGTTCCTTCTTCTTCCCTTTGCCTTTCTTCTTGAAACTAGTGGTCTTATTGACCATCAACACTTGATGCTCCTTCTTGATTTCTACCTCCGCAGCCTTGACATTCTGCGAAGAGCTCGAGCATAGTCTTTACTAACCCTTGCATATTATAGTTCATCACGAAGCCTTTGTAGCTTGGTGGCGGTGATTGAAGAATTACATCAATGACACAATCATCCGGAAGATCAACTCCAGTTGAGTCAAGTGATTGTAATACCCGGACATTACGAGTATGTGCTCACCGACAGACCCATTCTCCTCCATTTTGCAGCTATAGAACTTATTGGAGACTTCATATCTCTCAATCCGGGCATTACATTGAAATATCAACTTCAACTCCTGGAACATCTCATATGCTCCACGACTTTCAAAAGCGTCGTTGAAGACCCGGTTCTAAGCCGTAAAGCATGGCACACTGAACTATAGAGTAGTCATCAGCTTTGCTCGCGAGACGTTCTTAACGTCGTCGGTTACATCGGCGAGGCACGGCACCTAGCGGTGCATCCAGGGCGTAACTTTTACGTGCAGCAATGAGGATAATCCTCGATTACGGACCCAGTCCGTGTAATTGCTACCATCATCTTTCAACTTTGCTTTCTCAAGGAACGCATTAAAATTCAACGGAACAACAGTACGAGCCATCTATCTACAAACAGACATAGACATGCAAGATACTATCAGGTACTAAGTTCATGATAAATTTAAGTTCAATTAATCATATTACTTAAGAACTCCCACTTAGACAGACATCTCTCTAGTCATCTAAGTGATCACGTGATCCAAATCAACTAAACCATAACCGATCATCACGTGAGATGGAGTAGTTTTCAATGGTGAACATCTTATGTTGATCATATCTACTATATGATTCACGCTTTCGACCTTTCGGTCTCCGTGTTCCGAGGCCATATCTGCATATGCTAGGCTCGTCAAGTATAACCTGAGTATTCTGCGTGTGCAAAACTGGCTTGCACCCGTTGTAGATGGACGTGAGCTTATCACACCCGATCATCACGTGGTGTCTCGACACGACGAACTTTGGCAACGGTGCATACTCGGGGAGAACACTACTTGATAATTTTAATGAGAGATCATCTTAAAATGCTACCGTCAATCAAAGCAAAATAAGATGCATAAAGGATAAACATCACATGCAATCAATATAAGTGATATGATATGGCCATCATCATCTTGTGCTTGTGATCTCCATCTCGAAGCACCGTCATGATCACCATCGTCACCGGTAGCGACACCTTGATCTCCATCGTAGCATCGTTGTCGTTTCGCCATCTATTGCTTCTCGACTATCGCTACCGCTTAGTGATAAAGTAAAGCAATTACAGGCGTTGCATTTCATACAATAAGCGACAACCATATGGCTCCTGCCGATTGCCGATAACTTCGGTTACAAAACATGATCATCTCATACAATTAAATATAGCATCACGTCTTGACCATATCACATCACAACATGCCCTGCAAAAACAAGTTAGGCGTCCTCTACTTTGTTGTTGCAAGTTTTACGTGGCTGCTACGGGCTGAGTAAGAACCGTTCTTACCTACGCATTAAAACCACAACGATACTTCGTCAAATAGACTCCGTTTTAACCTTCTCAAGGACCGGGCGTAGCTACTCAGTTCAACTAAAGTGATAGAGGCAGACACCCGCCAGCCACCTTTAAGCACGAGTGCTCGTAGCAGTGAAACCAGTCTCGCGTAAGCGTCTGGCGTAATGTCGGTCCGGGCGCTTCATCTCACAATACCGCTAAACCAAAGTATGACATGACATCTTTGGTAGGCAGTATGACTTGTATCGCCCACAACTCACTTGTGTTCTACTCGTGCATATGACATCAACGCATAAAACCAGGCTCGGATGCCATTGTTCGGGAACGCAGTAATTTCAAAAAATTTCCTCGCACACGGGACCATGGTGATGGCATAGCAACGAGATGGGAGAGTGTTGTCTACGTACCCTCGTAGACCAAAGCGGAAGCGATCTGGCGTAGAGGAAGTAGTCGTCGTTCTCCTCGCGATCCTGCCGATCCCAGCGCCCGTTACTCCGGCACTTCCGAGTCGATCACGGCGTAGAGGAAGTAGTCGTCACGTTCTCCTCGCGATCCGGCCGATCCTAAGCGGCTGTTACTCCGGCGCCTCGAGTTCTTGGCACACGTACAGCTCGGTGGCGCTCCTCGGGCTCAGATTCAGCAAAGCTCCGGGAGAGAGTTCCGTCGGCCTGACGGCGTGGTGGCGATCTTGATGTTCTACCAACGCAGGCTTCGCCTAAGCACTGCTATGATTTGACCGAGGTGGAATATGGTGGAGGGGGCACCGCTGCGGCTAAGGAACGATTTCAAGGATCATCTTGTGTGTTATAGGGTGCCCCCCCACCCCCTTATATAAAGGAGGGAGGGAGGAGGTGGCCGGCCACATGGGGGGCGCACCATAGGGTGGGGGAAACCTACTCCAAGTAGGTTTCCCTCTCTTTTCCTTATCTTATTTGGAGGGGGAAGGAAGGAGTACTAGTATTAGGAAGTAGTACTAGTAGTAGGAATAGGAAAGGGGGGGCCGGCCCCCTTCCCCAATTCGGATTGGGCTTGGGGGGGCGCGCCCCCCTCCCTTGTTCCTTCTCCCTTCCTCCTACATGGGCCCAATAAGGCCCATATACTTCCCGGGGGGTTCCGGTAACCTCCCGGAGCTCCAAACTTCTCCGGAACCTTTCCGGTGTCCAAATATATCCGTCCAATATATTAATCTTTATGTCTCGACCATTTCGAGACTCCTCGTCATGTCCGTGATCACATCCGGGACTCCGAACTCCTTGGTACATCAAAATACACAAACTCATAATATAACCGTCCTTGAAACCTTAAGCGTGCGGACCCTACGGTTCGAGAACAATGTAGACATGACAGAGACACATCTCCGGTCAATAACCGATGGCGGGACCTGGATGCCCATATTGGTTCCTACATTTTCTCTGAAGATCTTTATCGGTCGGAACCGCATAACAACATACGTTGTTCCCTTTGTCATCGGTATGTTACTTGCCGAGATTCGATCGTCGGTATCCAATACCTAGTTCAATCTCGTTACGGCAAGTCTCTTTACTCGTTCCGTAATGCATCTTTCCGTAACTAACTCATTAGTTACATTGCTTGCAAGGCTTATAGTGATGTGCATTACCGAGATGGCCCAGAGATACCTCTCCGACAATCGGAGTGACAAATCCTAATCTCGAAATATGCCAACCCAACATCTGCCTTTGGAGACACTTGTAATACTCCTTTATAATCACCCAGTTACGTTGTGACGTTTGGTAGTACCCAAAGTGTTCCTCAGGCAAACGGGGGTTGCATAATCTCATAGTCATAGAAACATGTATAAGTCATGGATAAAAGCAATAGCAACATACTAAACGATCGGGTGCTAAGCTAATGGAATAGGTCATGTCAATCAGATCATTCAACCAATGATGTGACCTTGTTAATCAAATGACAACTCCTTTGTCTATGGTCAGGAAACTTAACCATCTTTGTGTTGGGGAACGTAGTAATTTCAAAATTTTCCTACGATCACGCAAGATCATGGTGATGCATAGCAACGAGATGAGAGTGTTGTCTACGTACCCTCGTAGACCCACAGCGGAAGCGTTGACGCAACGTAGAGGAAGTAGTCGTACTTCTTCATGATCCAACGATCCAAGTACCGAGCGTCACGGCACCTCCGAGTTCTGCACACGTTCAGCTCGATGGCGTCCCTCGAACTCCGATCCAGCCGAGTGTTGAGGGAGAGTTTAAATCGACGCGACGGCGTGGTGGCGATGATGATGTTCCACCGTAGCGAGCTTCGCCTAAGCTCCGCTACGGTATTCTCGAGGTGTAATATGGTGGAAGGGGGCACCGCACACGGCTAAGGAAAGATCTCAATGATCAACTTGTGTGTCATGGGGTGCCCCCTGCCCCTGTATATAAAGGAGGGAAGGGGAGGGGCTGGCCGGCCAAGGCTTGGTGCGCCAGGGGTGTCCTACTCCTACTAGGAGTAGGATTCCCCCCCCCAATCCTAGTCCAACTAGGTTTCCCCAAGTGGGAAGGGAGAGAGAGGGGGGCGCCCCCTTCTCCTAGTCCTAATAGGACTAGGGAAGGGGGAAAGGTGCGGCCAGCACTTGGGCCCCCTTCTCTCCTTTCCACTAAGGCCCATGTTGGCCCATTAGTATTCCGGGGTTCGGTAACCTCCGGTACTTGGTAAAATTCCCAATTTCACCCGGAACACTTCCGATGTCCAAACATAGTCTTCCAATATATGAATCTTTATGTCTCGACCATTTCGAGACTCCTCGTCACGTCCGTGATCTCATCCGGGACTCCGAACAACCTTGATACAGAAACATCATAACAACTCATAGTAACTGCCATCGCCGAAGCGTTAAGCGTGCGGACCCTACGGGTTCGAGAACTATGTAGACATGACCGAGACACCTCTCCGGTCAATAACCAATAGCGGGACCTGGATGCCCATATTGGCTCCTACATATTCTACGAAGATCTTTATCGGTCAGACCGCATAACAACATACGTTGTTCCCTTTGTCATCGGTATGTTACTTGCCCGAGATTCGATCGTCGGTATCCAATACCTAGTTCAATCTCGTTACCGGCAAGTCTCTTTACTCGTTCCGTAATACATCATCTTACAACTAACTCATTAGTTGCAATGCTTGCAAGGCTTTATATGATGTGCATTACCGAGAGGGCCCAGAGATACCTCTCCGACAATCGGAGTGACAAATCCTAATCTCGAAATATGCCAACCCAACATGTACCTTTGGAGACACCTGTAATGTACCTTTATAATCACCCGATTACGTTGTGACGTTTGGTAGCACCAAAGTGTTCCTCGTGCAAGCAGGGAGTTGCATAATCTCATAGTCATAGGAACATGTATAAGTCATGAAGAAAAGCACTAGCAACAAACTAAACGATCAGGTGCTATGCTAATGGGATGGGTCATGTCAATCAGATCATTCAACCAATGATGTGATCCCGTTAATCAAATAACAACTCCTTGTTCATGGTTTAGGAAACACAACCATCTTTGATTAACGAGCTAGTCAAGTAGAGGCATACTAGTGACACTCTGTAGGTTTATGTATTCACACATGTATTATGTTTCCTGTTAATACAATTCTAGCATGAATAATAAACATTTATCATGATATAAGGAAATAAATAATAACTTTATTATTGCCTCTAGGGCATATTTCCTTCAGTCTCCCACTTGCACTAGAGTCAATAATCTAGTTCACATCATCATGTGATTCAACACCAATATTCACATCTGTATGTGATTAACACCCATAGTTCACATCGTCATGTGACCAACACCCAAAGGGTTTACTAGAGTCAATAATCTAGTTCACATCGCTATGTGATTAACACCCAAAGAGTACTAAGGGATGATCATGTTTTGCTCGTGAGAGAAGTTTAGTCAACGGGTCTGTCACATTCAGAGCCGTATGTATTTTGCAAATATTCTATGTCTACAATACTCTAGCTAATTGCTCCCACTTACGACATGTATCCAGATTGAGACTTAGAGTCATCTGGATCAGTGTAAAAAGCTTGCATCGATGTAACTCTTTACGACGGGCTCTTTTATCACCTCCATAATCGAGAAATATTTCCTTAGTCCTCACTAAGGATGTTCTTGACCAATGTCCAAAGTGATCTACTCCTAGATCACTATTGTACTCCTTGCCAAATTCAGAGCAAGGTATACAATAGGTGCAGTACATAGCATAGCATACTTTATAGAACCTATGGCTGAGGCATAAGGAATGACTTTCATTCTCTTTCTATCTTCTGCCGTGGTCGGGCTTTGAGTCTTACTCAATTTTACACCTTGTAACACAGGCAAGAACTCTTTCTTTGACTGTTCCATTTTGAACCTTTTCAAAATCTTGACAAGGTATGTACTTATTGAAAACTTATCAAGCGTCTTGATCTATCTCAATAGATCTTGATGCTCAATATGTAAGCAGCTTCACCGAGGTCCTTCTTTGAAAACTCCTTTCAAATACTCCTTTATGCTTTGCAATAATCCTACATTATTTCCGATCAACAATATGTCATTCACATATATTTATCGAAATCTTTGTAGTGCTCCCACTCACTTTCTTGTAAATACAGGCTTTTCCAAAAGTCAGATAAAACCATATGCTTTGATCAACTCATCAAAGCGTATATTCCAACTCCGAGATGCTTGCACCAGTCCATTGATGGATCGCTGGAGCTTGCACATTTTGTTAGCTCCTTTAGGATTGACAAAACCTTCTGGTTGCATCATATACACCTCTTCTTTAATAAATCCATTAAAGAATGTAGTTTTGACATCCATTTGCCAGATTTCATAAAATGTGGCAATTGCTAACATGATTCGGACAGACTTAAGAATCGCTACAGTTGAGAAAATCTCATTGTAGTCAACACCTTGAACTTGTCGAAAACCTTTTTGTGACAAGTCGAGCTTTGTAGATAGTAACACTACTATCGGTGTCCGTCTTCCTCTTGAAGATCCATTTATTTAACATGGCTTGCTGATCATCGAGCAAGTCAATCAAAGTCCATACTTTGTTCTCATACATGGATCCTATCTCAGATTTCATGGCCTCAAGCCATTTCGCGGAATCTGGGCTCATCATCGCTTCCTCATGGTTCGTAGGTTCATCATGGTCTAGTAACATGACTTCCGAACATGATTACCGTACCACTCACTGGTGCGGATCTTACTCTGGAAGACCTACGAGGTTTGGTAGCAACTTGATCTGAAGTTTCATGATCATCATCATTAACTTCCTCACTAATTGGTGTAAAAATCACTAGAACTGATTTACGTGATGAACTACTTTCCAATAAGGGAGAAGGTACAATTACCTCATCAAGTTTCTACTTTCCTCCCACTCACTTCTTTCGAGAGAAACTTCTTCTCTAGAAAGGATCCACCTTAGCAACGAATAACTTGCCTTCGGATCTTGTGATAGAAGGTGTACCCAATAGTTACCTTTGGGTATTCTATGAAGACGCACTTCTCCGATTTGGGTTCGAGCTTATCGGGTGAAAACTTTTTCACATAAGCATCACAACTCCAAACTTTAAGAAACGACAGCTTAGGTTTACTGTTTAAACCATAGTTCATACGGTGTCGCCTCAACGGATTTAGATGGTGCCCTATTAAACGTGAATGCAGCTGTCTCTAATGCATAACCCCAAAACGATATTGGTAAATCGGTAAGAGACATCATTGATCGCACCATATCAAAATAAAATGCAGTTACGATGTTCGGACATACCATAATGTTGTGGTGTTCGGTGGCGTGAGCTGTGAAACTATTCCACTTTGTTTTAATTGAAGACCAAACTCGTAACTCAAATATTCATCTCCACGATCAGATCGCAGTAAACTTTATTTTCTTGTTACGATGATTTTCTACTTCACTCTGAAATTCTTTGAACTTTTCAACTATTTCAGACTTATGTTTCATCAAGAAGATATACGCATATCTGCTCAAATCATCTGTGAAGGTCAGAAAATAATGATACTTGCCACGAGCATCAACACTCATTGAATCGCATACATCGGTATGTATTATTTCCAATAAGTCAGTAGCTTGTTCCATTGTTCCGAGAACGGAGTTTTAGTCATTTTGCCCAAAAGGCACGGGTTCGCAAGCATCAAATGATTCAAAATCAAGTGATTCCAAAAGTCCATCGGCATGGATTTTTCTTCATGCGCTTTACACCAATATGACCTAAACGGCGATTGCCACAAATAAGTTGCACTATCATTATTAACTTTGCATCTTTTGGTTTCAATATTATGAATATGTGTATCACTATGATGGAGATCCAATGAACCATTTTTATTGGGTGTGTAACCATATAAGGTTTTATTCATGTAAATGTAACAACAATTTATTCTCTTACTTAAATGAATAACCGTATTGCAATAAACATGATCAAATCATATTTATGCTCAACACCAAATAACACTTATTTAGGTTCCACACTAATCCCGAAAGTATAGGGAGTGTGCGATGATGATCATATCAATCTTGGAACTACTTCCAACACTCATCGTCACTTCCCCTTCAACTAGTTTCTGTTCATTCTGTAACTCCTGTTTTCAAGTTACTAATCTTAGCAACCGAACAAGTATCAAATACTCAGGGGCTACTATAAACATTAGTAAAGCACACATCAATAACCTGTATATCAAATATACTCTTGTTCACTTTGCCATCCTTCTTATCCGCCAAATACTTGGGGTAGTTCCGCTTCCAGTGACCAGTTCCATTGCAGCAAAAGCACTTAGTCTCAGGCTTAGGTCCAGACTTGGGCTTCTTCACTCGAGCAGTAACTTGCTTGCCGCTCTTCTTGAAGTTCCCTTTTTCTTTCCTTTGCCCTTTTTCTTGAAACTAGTGGTTTTGTTAACCATCAACACTTGATGCTCTTTCTTGATTTCTACCTTCGTCGATTTCAACATCACGAAGAGCTTGGGAATCGTTTTCGTCATCCCTTGCATACTATAGTTCATCACGAAGTTCTACTAACTTAGTGATGGTGACTAGAGAATTCTGTCAATCACTATCTTATCTCGGAAGATTAACTCCGCTTGATTCAAGCGATTGAAGTACCTGCACAATCTGAGAACATGCTCACTAGTTGAGCGATTCTCTTCCATCTTTTAGCTATAGAACTTGTTGGAGACTTCATATCTCTCAACTCGGGTATTTGCTTGAAATATTAACTTCAATTCCTGGATCATCTTATATGGTCCATGACGTTCAAAACGTCTTTGAAGTCCCGATTCTAAGCTGTTAAGTATGGTGCACTAAACTATCAAGTAGTCATCATATTGAGCTAGCCAAACGTTCATAACGTCTATATTTGCTCCTGCAATAGGTCTGTCATCTAGCGGTGCATTAAGGACATAATTATTACGTGCAGCAATGAGGATAAACCTCGGATCACGGATCCAATCCGCATCATTGCTACTAACATTTTTCAATACAATTTTCTCTAGGAACACATATAAAAACATAGGGAAGCAACAACGCGAGCTATTGATCTACAACATAATTTGCAAAATACTACCAGGACTAAGTTCATGATAAATTAAAGTTCAATTAATCATATTACTTGAGAACTCCCACTTAGATAGACATCTCTCTAATCCTCTAAGTGATCACGTGATCCAAATCAACTAAACCATGTCCGATCATCACGTGAGATGGAGTAGTTTCAATGGTGAACATCACTATGTTGATCATATCTACTATATGATTCACGCCGACCTTTCGGTCTCCGTGTTCCGAGGTCATATCTTATATGCATAGCTCGTCAAGTATAACCTGAGTATTCCGCGTGTGCAACTGTTTTGCACCCGTTGTATTTGAACGTAGAGCCTATCACACCCGATCATCACGTGGTGTCTCAAAGACGAAGAACTTTCGCATAGCGGTGCATACTCAGGAGAACACTTCTTGATAATTTTTAGTGAGAGATCATCTTATAATGCTACCGTCAATCAAAGCAAGATAAGATGCATAAAGGATTAACATCACATGCAATCAATATAAGTGATATGATATGGCCATCATCATCTTGTGCTTGTGATCTCCATCTCCTAAGCACCGTCATGATCACCATCGTCACCGGCGCGACACCTTGATCTCCATCGTAGCATCGTTGTCGTCTCGCCAAAACTTATGCTTCTCGACTATCGCTACCGCTTAGTGATAAAGTAAAGCATTACGTAAGCGATTGCATTGCATACAATAAAGCGACAACCATATGGCTCTCGCCATTGCCGATAACTCGGTTACAAAACATGATCATCTCATACAATAAAATATAGTATCACGTCTTGACCATATCACATCACAACATGCCCTGCAAAAACAAGTTAGACGTCCTCTACTTTGTTGTTGCAAGTTTTACGTGGCTGCTACGGGCTGAGCAAGAACCGTTCTTACCTACGCATCAAAACCACAACGATAGTTTGTCAAATAGACTCCGCTTAACCTTCTCAAGGACCGGGCGTAGCCACACTCGGTTCAACTAAAGTTGGAGAGACAGTCTTCCGCAAGCCATCTATGTGCAAAGCACGCCGAGGGAACCGGTCTCGCGTAAGCGTCTGGCGTAAGGTTGGTCCGGATCGTCTCGTCCAACAATACCGCTGAACCAAAGTATGACATGCTGGTAGGCGGTATGACTTGTATCGTCCACAACTCACTTGTGTTCTACTCGTGCATATCATCAAACCATAAAACCTAGGCTCGGATGCCACCGTTGGGGAACGTAGTAATTTCAAAATTTTCCTACGATCACGCCAAGATCATGGTGATGCATAGCAACGAGATGAGAGTGTTGTCTACGCACTCGGAGACCCACAGCGGAAGCGTTGACGCAACGTAGAGGAAGTAGTCGTACTTCTTCACGATCCAACCGATCCAAGTAACGAACGTACGGCTCCTCCGATTTCTGCACACGTTCAGCTCGATGACGTCCCTCGAACTCCGATCCAGCCGAAAGTGTTGAGGGAGAGTTTCGTCAAGACGACGGCGTGGTGACGATGATGATGTTCCACCGGCGCAGGCTTCGCCTAAGCTCCGCCACGGTATTCTCGAGGTGTAATATGGTGGAAGGGGCACCGCACAGCTAAGGAAAGATCTCAATGATCAACTTGTGTGTCATGGGGTGCCCCCTGCCCTGTATATAAAGGAGGGAAGGGGAGGGCTGGCCGGCCAAGGCTTGGTGCGCCAGGTGTCCTACTCCTACTAGGAGTAGGATTCCCCCCCAATCCTAGTCCAACTAGGTTTCCCCAAGTGGGAAGGGAGAGAGAGGCGCCCCTTCTCCTAGTCCTAATAGGACTAGGGAAGGGGGAAGGTGCGCCAGCACTTGGGCCCCTTCTCTCCTTTCCACTAAGGCCCATGTTGGCCCATTAGTATTCCGGGGTTCCGTAACCTCCCGGTACTTGGTTAAATTCCCATTTTCACCGTTTTCACTTCCGATGTCCAAACATAGTCTTCCAATATATGAATCTTTATGTCTCGACCATTTCGAGACTCCTCACACGTCCGTGATCTCATCCGGGACTCAACAACCTTCGTACAGAAACATCATAACAACTCATAGTAAGCATCATCGAAGCGTTAAGCGTCACGGACCCTACGGGTTCGAGAACTATGTAGACATGACCGAGACACCTCTCCGGTCAATAACCAATAGCGGGACCTGGATGCCCATATTGGCTCCTACATATTCTACGAAGATCTTTATCGGTCAGACCGCATAACAACATACGTTGTTCCCTTTGTCATCGGTATGTTACTTGCCCGAGATTCGATCGTCGGCATCCAATACCTAGTTCAATCTCGTTACTGGCAAGTCTCTTTACTCGTTCCGTAATACATCATCTTACAACTAACTCATTAGTTGCAATGCTTGCAAGGCTTTATATGATGTGCATTACCGAGAGGGCCCAGAGATACCTCTCCGACAATCGGAGTGACAAATCCTAATCTCGAAATATGCCAACCCAACATGTACCTTTGGAGACACCTGTAATGTACCTTTATAATCACCCGATTCGTTGTGACGTTTGGTAGCACCCAAAGTGTTCCTCAGGCAAACGGGAGTTGCATAATCTCATAGTCATAGGAACATGTATAAGTCATGAAGAAAAGCACTAGCAACAAACTAAACGATCAGGTGCTATGCTAATGGGATGGGTCATGTCAATCAGATCATTCAACCAATGATGTGATCCCGTTAATCAAATAACAACTCCTTGTTCATGGTTTAGGAAACACAACCATCTTTGATTAACGAGCTAGTCAAGTAGAGGCATACTAGTGACACTGTAGGTTTATGTATTCACACATGTATTATGTTTCCTGTTAATACAATTCTAGCATGAATAATAAACATTTATCATGATATAAGGAAATAAATAATAACTTTATTATTGCCTCTAGGGCATATTTCCTTCACTTTGATTAACAAGCTAGTCTAGTAGAGGCATACTAGTGACACTCTGTTTGTCTACGTATTCACACATGTATTATGTTTCCGGTTAATACATTTCTAGCATGAACAATAAACATTTATCATGATATAAGGAAATAAATAATAACTTTATTATTGCCTCTAGGGCATATTTCCTTCACGGACGCCGAGGGGGTTATATAGGGGAGGGGGCAGACGGTACGACCTCGGCATCCGTGAAGCTCACGGCAACGGCGCGAGCGCTCTGTCTCTGGAGGAGGACGACGGCGTTAGGAAGGGAGCAGGTGGCCGTGAGGGAGAGGGAGTTGGGCCGGCCTAGAGGAGGGGAGTCCCAGCCGGGCTGCGGGTGACGTTGGGCTCTTGCGCCAGCTACTGGTTGCCCATCGCTGCTTTTCTTTTCTTTTCTTCAAACAGAAAATAAAACAAGAAAAGCACAGAGAGCTAGGGGAGGAGTTATGGAGAGATAAAAATATGTCTGGGGTCCTTGGAATATTCTCAATTAAATAAAAGTGGTGTGGGGATTTTACAGACTATAAATTTAAACATGTTCGAATTAAATTCAAACTTGCATGAATTTATAACCCAACCAAACCGCCCCCAAATGGGCTTAAATTTGACAGAGACGTTGTTGGCATGGATCAAGATTTATAGGGAAAAGATGAACATTTATTGAGGCGGAAAAAATGACACTTGCAACAAAAAAGAAAGGATAAGGAAGTGGGGGTGATGATACATGGCATGGCTTGAGAGAGAGATCAAGGGTTGATGCACACACAAGAAGAAAGTAACATGTAACGCAAGGCCGAGTGCAATGCACATGATGATCATGGCAACAACATGAATGACCAAAAGCAAAATGACAAGAGATAGGCATGACAAAACAAACAAGGATGGCATAATGGAGTATAATAAAAGATGAACATGATGCAAGAAGCAAAACATGACAATGACACTAATCATGATCATGGCATAAACATATTGGAATGAAATATGCAAAACAATCATGACAAAGCACCAACATAATAATCACACGACAACAACTAAAATAAGGAAGGCATCTAGAGCATCGGACTCGGGGCGTTACAGGCCTGTCCTCAATTCATATAGGATCCTTGTGGTTCCCTCTTGTGATTCTTCATAGGTTCACAAGTTTCATGGTTTAGGTTGCGTCCTTGTAAACCAAGCTAGTTATCCGCTGCAATTTATCTGAGAATGTTTCCTCTTGTTCTTGCCACTTGAGAGAAACATAGTTTGTGGAAACAAGTTTTGAGTGAGTTTGTTGCTGCTCTTTGTGAGTTCTTTGGCACCGTGAAAGATCGTTTTCGAGGCGTCCCGCATCAAGGGGTTTCGTCCCCGACCCATTGCCATCTTGAGTGGTGGTCCTCTCTCTCCAAACAAAAACTTGCTTCTGTTTTCAATGTGGCATCTTGAACTGATCATAACTTTTGAATTAAATTTTAGCTTTCCAAACTTTTTACATATTTGAACTCAGGTTGACAAGAATCTTCAACTTGAGAACAATCTTGGATATATTTTGACTAGTTTGAATTTTTCACTCACATTTTAATTACATTACTGGTTACTCCAATAGTTACTGAGCTCAGGCTACAAAGGAGCACCACCTACTGATGGGATCTGGTCAATTTCCGTTGAAATGGTTGTTCTGATATAATTTGTGTTCTTTTATTACTTGTTAGTCCTATAGCCGTTGTTCCCTAGAGTTGTCGCTATCAATTGCCTCGGTCCTGCGAACCAACTTCTGATTGGATGGTTAGGAGGACAGTGATATCCTCAGCCCATCAGGGTTTAAATCCTGGTGCTCGCACTATTCTTGCATTTATTTCAGAATTTTCGGCGATGTGCGCTCGGTGGGAGGAGACGCTCCTGTCGACTACGAGGCACTTGTGGTGACTTCGTCAATCGCAAGATGATATGTCGGCTTAATTTCTCGAAGGTGCTCATAGGGCTAGTGTCTGCGTGTGTGTTCATAGGGATAAGTGTATGCGTGTATATATGAGCGCCTGCGTGTGTGTTCATAGGGATAAGTGTATGTGTGTATATATGTGCTCGCCACGAACAGTGAGGGGCTCCTTGGGCGCCACTGTCTCCACCACGAGATGGGCTTGCTGCACGCGGTCGACACCGACAACTCCCCATAGAGCAGGACCACCATGGAGAGCATTGGAGCGACCACTCTGATGATGCTCGAAACTACTATGAGCCTCGACCATGACGTGCTCATCATGATCGTCACGGAGAAGGCCAAGAAGGCTTTGTCATGGGAGGAAGAGGTCATGGGCGTGCTCATCGTGACCATGAAGATGATGGGATTGGTAACTTCAAACCTACCATACCATCGTTCAATGGGAAAACCGAGCCCGATGATTATTTGGAGTGGGATATGTGTGTGGATCAGATCTTTGATAGCTACCGCTATACAGAGGAGAAGAAGGTACAATATGCATCCATTGAGTTTATCGGATATGCTTTGATTTGGTGGAACCAATTGTGTCGTACAGGTCATCCGGAGACATGGGTGCAAATGAAAAATCTGTTACGGAGGCGTTTTGTTCCTGAACATTTCACAAGAACCTTGTACAAACGACTCCAACGGTTGTGCCAAGGTAACTCTAGTGTTGATGAGTACTATAAAGAGATGGAGATTTTGATGATTAGGACAGTCGTGAATGAGCCAGAGGAGGCCACAATGTCAAGATTCTTTCATGGGCTGAATGAAGATGTGCAAGAAAGGATAGAGATGGTTACATATCAAGATTTGCAAGAACTTGTGCATCAAGCTATTCGTGTAGAGCAGCAGCTGAAGCATCACCAAAATCGCAGCCAAACCTATACATCAAGCACTTGGAGAGGTTCCGTTCAACGAGAAGTAGACGGAGGTGTTGCTGCAGATTTTCACTCACACAACAAGATGACTGCAAAAGAAGCTAATGCATCAAAGGTTGAATCTTCCAATACTCATGCCACTCGCATTAGTAATGTTCAGTGCCATACATGCAAGGGTAGAGGTCACTTCAAGCAGAATTATCCTAATTTGAAGAAGGTGCTGCTCACAAATGATGAATATGTCACTCTGAATCTAAGAAGAATGAAGCAAAATATTGTACTTTTGAGACCAGAGCACCTCTGAGTTCAGATGGAGGATATGGTGTTAATCTCATGGTTCGCAAAGTGGCTAATGATGATGTTCCTATTGTAGAGAAAAGCCAGCGACAAAATGTGTTCCAATCCATTTGCAAGATCAAGGACAAAAACTACAAGGTGGTCATCAATGGAGGCAGCTACAACAACATCATTACTAGTGATCGTGTGCATGTTCTTGGGATATCAACATGGAGGCAGCCCCAGCCATATTATGTTAAGTGGTTGACTAGTGTTGGTAAGTTGAAGATTACACATCGGGCTAGGGCGCAATTTTCAGTGGGAAGTTATGTGGACAAGGTGGTATGTGATGTGGTGCCAATGCAAGCTTGTCATCTTCTTTTGGGAAGGCTGTGGCAGTTTGATCATGATGCTACTCACCATGGGAGGTCTAACAAGTATTCTTTCATGCATCAAGGAGTGAACCATGTTTTGGATCCTATGGTGTATCAAGCACTCAAGGTTGAGCAATTCCCACTAGTGAAGAAGCCCAAGAAGAATACCTCAATACCGAGGATGGTTTTGTTTGAAGGAAGGGAGGATGATGTGGACCAGATCATGTCCAAGGCATCCAAGAGTGAGGTTCATGCTAGAACAAATGTTGAACCATTAGAGCAGCCAAAGGAGGACACGTGTAAAACCATTATCTTAGTGGGGAAGCTTTCGGTACCTATTGTGGGAGTAATGACACATCAGATTTCCAGCTGCAACTTTCCACCTAAACCTAATTAATTATAGAAGGTTCTAGCACAATTTATAGGCTAGAAAAGATGGTCTTTAAAGTCATCTTTCATTCAAAAAAAACGGTGCATCATTTGAGGTCTTGAGTCAAAAGTTGTGTAACTTTCCGAGCAAGCTGTCCAGAAATTAATTACAGACCGAGGCTCAACAAGTTTGCTCCTCCTACAGCTTGAGGTTTACGAATTTATCCTTCATTTGAGTTGTTTTCACACATAACTAGTAAGTGTTTCTAGTATAAGTACTCCCCAGTTGTTCCATGTGAAGGGGCACGAGATTTCTGAGTTTATGTTTGTAGACATCCGGTGAGGTTGTGTTGTGCTGAGAGCACCAGTATCTTTGAGTGTTAGCTCGTGTGTGTGGATTGGAGGGTCTGTCCTCAATTCATATAGGATCCTTGTGGTTCCCTCTTTTGATTCTTCATAGGTTCACAAGTTTCATGGTTTGGGTTGCGTCCTTGTAAACCAAGCTAGTTATCCGCTGCAATTTATCTGAGAGTGTTTCCTCTTGTTCTTGCCACCTGAGAGAAACAAAGTTTGTGGAAACAAGTTTTGAGTGAGTTTGTTGCTGCTCCTTGTGAGTTTTTTGGCACCGTGAAAGATTGTTTCCGAGGCGTCCCGCATCAACGGGTTTCGTCCCCAACCCATTGCCATCTTGAGTGGTGGTCCTCTCTCTCCAAACAAAAACTTGCCTCTATTTTCAATGTGGCATCTTGAACTGATCATAACTTTTGAATTGAATTTTAGCTTTCCAAACATTTTACGTATTTGAACTCAGGTTGACAAGAATCTTCAAATAGAGAACAATCTTGGATATATTTTGACTAGTTTGAAATTTTCACTCACAATTTAATTTCATTACTGGTTACTCCAATAGTTACTGAGCTCAAGCTACAAAAGGAGCACCACCTACTGATGGGACCTGGTCGATTTCGGTTGAAATGGTTGTTCTCATAGATTGTGTTCTTTTATTACTGGTTAGTCCTATAGCCGTTGTTTCCTAGAGTTGTCGCTATCAATTGCCTCGGCCCTGCGAACCAACCTCTGATTGGATGGTTAGGAGGACAGTGGTATCCTCAGCCCATCAGGGTTTAAATCCTGGTGCTCGCACTATTGCTGCATTTATTTTAGAATTTTCGGCGATGTGCGTTTGGTGGGAGGAGACGTTTCCGTCGACTACGAGGCGCTTGTGGTGACTTCGTCAATCGCAAGATGATATGTCGGTTTAGTCTCTCGGAGGTGCTAATAGGGGTAGTGTCTGCGTGTGTGTTTATAGGGATAAGTGTATGCGTGTATATATGAACGCATGCGTCTGTAATGTGTTCTTAATTTTTTTTAGACCGGCCCTAAATGTCGTGTATTTGTAGAATTTCCTTTTTCTTTTAAGGGTTTGTCTATATCACATCTAGATGTGATATAATATCTCACATTTAAGTATGACATCAACACTATTTGTGGTCTTTTTGTTTGTTTGTTTGTCTCAAATTATTTGTTTCACGCTCACGCCCTTCCCTAGCAGCCGTGACCCGTTGGCTGCTAGTAATCACTTTGCGCAATCTCTCACCCAGCGATCTGACTTCTGGCTGGGGCCTAATCCAAACTTGAGGACCGAAGTGTGGATGTACCCTGCGTGTGACTTTCTTTTGTTAGCAATCAGACACGGTACCTGGATGCCTATGGGTTTGGAAACAATTGTAGTCTAGCTGTGAGCTTGCAGTTTAATCCAGTATGTGTACAGCTTGAGAGTTACTTGGAGATGATTAGCATTTGTGAAGAATTTTTAAGGAACATTGTTTCAAAAAATTTAACTTCTTTTAAAGAAGGAACTTATTTTAAAACTTGCAAAAAATGTAAATCGTGAGTTGTTTTCGTATTTTCTAACATTTTTCGAGAAATCCCTTTTTTTTATTAAAACAAAGAACTTTTCACATTCCAAACACCTTTTGAAATAGAAAAATGATTAAGAAAAAGAAAAGGAAAATCCATTTTTGAAAAAAAATAAAAGAAATGGAAAGCCAACAAAGAAAAAAGGTCGGGTCTCAGTTGTGGGTCGAAGGTGGACTTACAACTGGGACAAAAAAAGTCGGGCCCCAATTGCAATTCAAGGGTGGACTTGCAACTGGGACAAAAAAGGGCCCCCGTCGCGAGTCGAGAGTGGACTTGCAGCTGGGACAAAAAAAATTAGGCCTCAGTTCCGAGTTGAACATGGACCTGCAACTAGGACAAAAAAAGGGTCAGACCCTAGTTGCGAGTCGAGGGTGGACTGGCAATTGAGACAAAAAAAGGTTTGAGCTGATTGCGATCAAAAATGGACTTGCAACTCAGACAAAGAAAAGATCAGGCCTCGGTTCCTAGTCGAACGTGGACTTGCAACTAGGACAAAAAAAGGTTCGGCCTCAGTTGCGAGTCGAAGATGGACTTGCAACTAAGACAAAAAAAAAGGTCGGACCCCGATTGCAAGTCGAAGATGGACTTGCAACTGGGACCAAAAAAAAGATTTGGCCTCAGTTGCGAGTTGAACGTGGACTTGCAACTATGACAAATAAAAGGCCAGACACCAGTTGCAAGCCGAGGGTGGACTTGCAACTGGGACAAAAAAGGCACTAGTTGCGAGTCGAGGATGGACTTGCAACTGAGACAAAAAAGGTCGGACCCTGTTGCGAGTCGAAGATGGACTTGCAACTGGGACAAAAAAGGCACTAGTTGCAAGTTGAGGATGGGCTTGCAACTTGACAAAAAAATCAAGCCCTAGTTACGAGTTGAGGGTGCGCTTGCAACTCGGACAAAAAAAGATCAAGCCCTAATTGCGAGTCGAGGGTGGACTTGCAACTGGGACAAAAAAAAGACCCAGTTGCTCTTCGAGGGTGGACTTGCGAGTAGGAAAAAATTGATTCGCCAGAGTCGAGGCTGGACCCTGCTACTAGGACAATAAATGTCGGTCTCATTACGAGTCGAGGGACAAAAACATTAGCGTTTAAAGTGTACATATAATTCTCATTCACTACGACAAACTAGATGATACCCCGCGCGTTGCGGCGGGAGTTCATAAGCACATGATGTAAAACTACAAAGTTGAATTGTAGATGTGATCATGTAATGAAAACAAATAGAAGCATAGACACACTGATGGAGTGCGGTTATGCGAACAGACCACTATGATAGCTAGTTATAAAATTTATTACACACATATATTGACCGATAGCAAAACTATCTATGACATGATGTAAATGTACGTTTATGAAAACACTAAGAAAACAATTTAAATTTTATGGTGTGATCTCTGTGTCGTGTCAAGTGCTTGTTGCTTAGTTGTTTCCTTGTCGACTACAAAAATATAAAGAGGCATGCATGATCAGTAAAATAAAAAAGCTACATGCAAATTCTAATTTCTGATGTAGTGATGCATATGTTTCTTGTGGTCCGTTGATTTGCATCGCTGCATACATAAATCTCTTTGAAATATTGCAAACACAAATACGTAGATGCAAATTTATAGTTATCAATAATGACATTTTACTGTCACCACAACATCTATGTCGTGAAGGTCTTGTTATGAGAGTTCTCAACGGATTTGATGTTATGTTGGATGGTTCTCAGATCTAGAGAAAAGTGAATCAGTTCATTATTTGGCTATGGACAATGACCTCTATTTATTTTTACATGGGATAACATTATTGGCAGCACATGAGTTAAAACTTCAGAACACAATGTTTGAGTTGCCAAGAAAATGGTAAGCATGACAACAAATTGTTCGCTGAAAAGACATTACAAAATCAGTTCATTAGAAAAAAAATCAATTGGTACACATATACAAAAGTAAGATAAAGATTGTACAATTTGATTGAAAACTACGTCAACATATGCTGATATATAACTCGCAAATAAACACAGAATGTTCCTATTTTCCATGTAAAAATTTACAACTTCATCAGAAAAGAGAGATAGAAAATAGACCATATTCTAGTAGATGTCTATCTATATGCTCTCTAGGATACTATCAGGGCAAATTGTATCTTGCTATGAATCTATGATGTATTCCCATTCCGTGGATCATTTGCGAGGAGCCTACGACAATGCGGCCTGTAAAAGCAGTAGAGGGGATGGTCAGTGATTGACATGATTAAAAATTTCTACAAAAACAAACAGACTCGTGACCTACTTGGATTGTGAACGAATACCTTGTCGACATAGAGTAAAGAAATGCAGAAACTAAATGGACGGAAATGAGATTAAATTCCGTATCGGGGCATAAACAATCAGCGTATCAAGCTCCTCCATCTCAGATACAATTCTATAATTGAGATTTGCATCGTCCAAGGCATGAATTTTTCCAAGACGACAAACCCACACAAACCTGTAAAAAATGGATGGGTGGGTGATTAATCAACAGACGTCCTGAGGAAGAGGCTGCATGAAGAACCTGGGACAGAGAGAGGGGAGGTGACGTCCACGGCTGTAGATGTGTCCCAGCTAACACGCTTTGTACCAGCAGTATATGTGTGCCAATAACTGATACATCCAGAAGGCAAAACCTGGCGAATCTCTAGCAAGGGCGTCATGCATGTGCTCGTATTTGTGGTGATGATGGAAATGAAGATAAAGCAATTGCATCAGTTACCTGTACATGGGAGGGGTCTACATAGATTTGAAGATGGTACTACAGTGGAAGGGCGGTGGAGCTAGGCTGCACATGGTACTGGCACAACTCTCGCCGTCTGAGTCCACCGGTGGTAGGGACTGTCGCAGTTCCTCGATGTCAAATCCGGTGGTGGCGGGGGTCTGCAAGGTCAGACGCAATGCCAATCATTGGGACCAGCAAAGAAGAGGTCAATTTATATGCGTGGATTTGTAAGGCCAAGGGATGGTCACGGTAGTGGGAAAGATGCAAACAGGACCAGGGATAGATTAATGGGAAGACTAACAGAATCATGGGAGAAGATGAGCAGGCGTCTCGGCTCGTATTAATAGATGGGTTGTTTCATCGGTTTAGAAGACCAAGAGGAGCCACTACAGAGATTAAAATCACATGATTATTTTGTTAGAAAAAGATTTTTTTTTTGCTGAGGTGGCAGATTTGCTAAGGTGGAAGACCGATTGGCTGCTTTTGGAAACTGAATAATGACATGGCACATCGCTGATGTGGATAGTGTGCATGGTGAGAGAATAAAAAGTAGTGGGGAGCAACTTCTTAAAAATGGTAGATACAACGTTGATGTGGTTGGATTTAACGATATATTATTTATGTGCAGTGAAATAAAAACTGAAAAAAGAAATAAAAACGGATGAGACTAAGGTAATTAGAAAATGATATATTTAGCGTATCACTGGCGCTCAAACATCCAACCTCTTGGCATCTGTTTTCCCCAATCGCTTTCCAAATGGAAAAAAAAAACGAGCATCGCAGCCCAACGTGCGTAGAAACTGCAGCCCAAAACTAAACACAACCAAAAACGACAACAGCCCAACAAACAACACAGGAAACGGGGCGAGCTGAAAACAGCGAAACAGCCGCTTTGTACAAACTACAGACCAAAAATAAACACAACTAAAACGACAACTGCCCAACGAACAACAAAGGAAACGGGCGAGCTGAAAACAGCTAAACAACCGCTTCGTACCAGCCTGTGCACAAAAAAATGCGAATCTTAACGCCATTGATCAAATAGTCCTGGACTTAGATGTGAGATAACTATTTCACATCTAGATATGAAATAGCAAATCTATTCTTTTAAATGAGCACGTACTACTACATAGAAATAACAATTCTCTATGAGTAGTTTTGGTTTGCTGAAATATTCACATACGTATGTACGATCGTATAGCCACATTGGTACCATTATTTGTGACTGTGATCAAGTACTCAAACCAGAATCAATCTCATCGATACTTTGGCTATCGACCAAAACCTAGCCGCCGCCGCCAAGAGAGCCATCTTTCCGGCGCCGTTTTCCGGTGGCTCTCCTCCGCCGGCGACCTCTTGGTCGTCGGTCGTGAGGGGGTCGCCGGATCCCGTCCGTGCGGATCGTTTTTGCTTTAGGTTTAGAGCCCTAATAGCCTAGGATTTTAGATCGTCCGACGTCTTGGCTTCGACGGCGGCGACGGCGATGATGAATAAAGAAGCTTCAGGTTCTTCTCCGGCGAGGCGATCGTCTCTTTGCTCGGTGATGGATTTAGGAACCAGTCTGTTCAAGCGGGGATATCGTGGCGGCGACGGCATCCTTGTGGTGGACTTGTGTCCTCGGGCTCACCGTTGACGACGCGTCTGCTTCCACGGCGTCGCGGAGCTTGGGAGGTAGTTCCGGAGCAGATGCAGATTGTGATTTGCATCGACGACATCTGGAAGACAGAACGTGTGTTGGGTTTGTGGTTGATGGATGGCAGGTATGGTTTCCTACTTCGGCGTCTTAGTCGTTGTGGGGTCTCGGATCTGGAGTTCGATAGCGTGTCCAGGGTGTTGCCCCAGTCTGATTCGTTCAACGGCAATGGCTTCATCTTTGGTGAGCCACCTTAGAGGTCTGCAAAGCTGCATATCAGCGATGGAGCCGCGTCGAGCTCGGGTGAGGAGGTGATCCGTCATTCTTTGATGGCTGCTGTGGTGGTGCCGGAGGCAAGGGACGGACGTTGGTGTCAAGCTTAGCAATGTTCTGCTATCTTTTTAATTTTGTCATGTCGGTCTTTACATGACTTGTAATTTGATCTTTATGATATGAATAAGACACGTATTACCATGCAAAAAAAAAAGTACTCAAACCAGAAAATCTTCAAGGGTTAAAGGTTTTCCGGGAAAGTGCGAGAGATGCTTGTATCCCCATCTCGAGAGATGCTGACATTATAAAACCGCAGCTCAAACACCTAACTCAACACACTGCACACAACGCACTGGCGACCTAAACCGGCCCCTCCATCCCCTGCTGCCAGTGCTCTCAAGTCTCATCTCAACCTGTCCCACCGAGAAAGAACGAGAATGCCGCGCCACCTGCTGCAGCATCCCGTCGACCGCCTGGCCGCGATGGCCGCCCCGCCGGCCGCGGTTGCCGGCGCTAGGACGAGCGTGCACACGGACACGATGCTCATCCTGGCGGCGGTGCTCTGTTTCGTGCTCTGCGTGGTCGGGCTGGCCATGGTCGCGCGCTGCTCCCGCTTGTGCAACCCCTCCGCCTACTCCGTCGACGCGCCGGGTGCAATGGCCAGGGCGCAGTGCAAGGGGATGAAGAAGAAGGCGCTGGAGTCGCTGCCGACCGTGTCGTGGCAGCCGGAGCCGAGCAAGGAGGTGGACGAGGATGAGGTGGAGGAGCGACCGGAATGCGCCATCTGCCTGGCGGAGTTCGCGCGCGGTGACGAGGTGCGCGTGCTCCCGCACTGCAGACACGGCTTCCACGCCGCCTGCGTGGACGTCTGGCTCCTCTCCAGCTCCACCTGCCCGTCCTGCCGCCGCGCCCTCGTCGTCGCGGCCGCCCCCTCGCCGGCAGCCACCGAGTCTCCCGCTCCCCGGACGTGCCGTGAGCGTGCCGACGTGGTCGCGGCTGCGCAGGCCTCGGCCGTCGGCGCTGTAGCCGACGAGTCCGGACGGGGCGCGTCCACCTCTGACCTTTCTTTTGTCAGCTAGCTCTTTTGGTTGGTACTTGTGCAGCGGGTAGGTACACGTACGTACAAAATGCAACTGTACAGCGTGCGATGATGCATCACTTGGTTAATTTCTGTCCGTTACATTTGTCATCTGTAAATACAGTACTTGTGTAGATCGGTCACTTTCAGTTGATTGATTACTAACAAAATCTGGCAGGCGACGCGGTCTAAAAAAAAGAAGAAGAAGATACAGACGTGTGTGCTGCATGTTGCGTATACGAAGCAGACGTACCGCCACTACCTGTCATGCCAAGTGAGTCTGGAGTGAGGTCGCCATCGAGGGCGTGACTCCGGTGCTACAATGTAATGCCTGACTTGCAGGAGTTAAGTGTGGAACCATCTTCGCCTATGTCGATGGTGCTCTCGAAGCACTAGTAGAAAACAGCGTTTTCGTTCGGGACAGATAAGTCCATTAGTCACGGATTCGATCGTGAACCGGGATTAATGTGGCGTTAGTGGGTTAAATGCGGTAAGGCATTAGTCCCAGTTTAAATGGGACCTTTAGTCCTGGTTGGTGCCACGAAGCGGGATTAAAGGGTGCGATGCCCATTAGTACCGGTTCATGGCCTCCCCGTGGATCGCCTTTTCAGTTTTGTAAAAAGCAAAAGAAAATGATAAAAACTTTAAAAATTAAAATCCTTCAAGATGTAGTTATGTTACTACATCTACTAGTTAGGAAAATTAAAAAAACTTAAATTTGGACATGTTTTGCAAAAAATATAGGGAAAATGTAAAACGGCTATAACTTTTGCATACTATGTCTGAAAAAAGCGTATAATATATTAAAATGTTCAGCACGTAAATCCGCATCCGATTTTGACGACCTATGGCCTATTAGCAAATTTTTAGAATCCTCAAATTCTAAAAGAAAAAAAGTTATGCTCAAATTTCAGTTTTTTTTTATTTTTGTTAAATCTGATCAAACTACTTATTCAAGAAGTATTAATGTTACTAAATAATTATTCAAGAAGTATTAGTGTTACTAAATAATTATTCAAGAAGTATTAGTGTTACTAAATAATTATTCAAGAATATTAGTGTTACTAAATAATTATTTCAGTTTTTTTTGAATTTTGGTCAAATCTGGTCAAACTGTGGTCAAACTACTTATTCAAGAAATATTAGTGTTACTAAATAATTATTTCAGTTTTTTTGAATTTTGGTCAAACTGTGGTCAAGCTGTGGTCAAACTATGGTCAAACTGTGGTCAAACTACTTATTCAAGAAATATTAGTGTTACTAAATAATTATTGTTTTTTAGAACAATACTCAAACTCAAACAGTGAAATGTGTGACTTAATGCTCAAGCTAAATTCCTGAAGGTTAATAGGATTGACATCTTACTATTGTTACGAAAACAACAAGTGCAGCCTTGGAAATGATGAAGAATTGAACCCGGAAGTTAAGCGTGCTCAGGCTGGAGTAGTGAGAGGATGGGTGACCGTTTGGGAAGTTAGATGATTTGAAATGATGAGAGATGATTAGAGATTAGAGGTTAAATTGAGCAGTGATGAGGGGTGATTAGAGACTATAGGTTAAAATAATTCAGAAATTTGAAAATAAAAAAAATCAAAAAAAATCAGAAAAAATCATAAAATTCCCTTTAGTATCGGTTGGTGTTATCAATCGGGACTAAAGGTGAACCTCCAGGCAGCGGCCACGTGGACGGCCTTTGGTCCTGGTTGATGTAAGAACCAGGACTAAAGGGGGAGGCTTTAGTAACGAACCGGGATTAAAGGCCCTTTTTCTACTAATGAAGGTGGGCTCACTTGGGGCGATGACGGTTGCCTCGACGCCCTCTCCACCTTCATTGGAGCCTAGTCAACCGGAGTATGCATATGTGGAGGGTGATGGTCCAGTCACGGCTAACACACGATTGCTTGAACCCTTTGGAGGTGTGGTTCTTATGGCTGATAAAATCGTTGTGGCCGTAGTGTTGGTGCCTAATCCTGCTGTCCTTTTAGCCACCAAGATTTGTGAATTCCTTGCCAACCTGGACTCTGAAAATTCTGAAAAGACGATTGGATGCCTCTTGGAGGAAAAGCTTCGAGGGAGAAGCACAAGAAGGGTGGCGCTAACTCTAAATCTGGCATCCTCAAAGAGAAAGCTTGCAGGAGCAAAAGCAAAAAGGATAGCGCTAGAAGGGAGGCGCAAATGGTTCCATGTTGGATGGCTCTCGGCTTTCTGAGTTGCAGATGTGTGCTCGGTCATGGGTGTGGTTTTCATCGGTGTGTTTTCCTCGAGTTGCATTGTGTTGATTGGTTTTCTTTTGCAGTACAGGGACCCATATATTGCGGGTTGCACTAGTAGTGTGTTGGGTGCTTCGGTCCCGTAGCTCCATGATTTGGGAGTAGTTCATATGTGGATGCGGTCGTACTTTTGAGCGTGGTTGTGATGGTTTTTGTCCGGTTTTTATAAATTAATTGGGCAATTCTCTTCTTCTTAATTAATGGATAAGGTGAAATTTTTGCCTCCATTTAAAAAAAAAAGCAGACGGTACGGGCCGGGCACCTACGCTTTCGGTAAAGATCATCCTTGTCACCAAGATGCGTACATGTCGACCGATGGCCTCAGTGTGGTCAAGTGTCAACCATGGCGGCGGTTGTGCTCACTCCCGTCGCGTCGGCGAGGTGGTGGCGCCGGCCGGGCACGCGGGATATTTTAGGCCGCCGTGATGATTGTGATACGTACGCCCCGCCGTTCATCGCCATGAATGATTGAGGGAGGTCTCTCTCTCTCTCCCTCGTGCGGTTCATGGCGATCCGTCAATCCCACGTATACATATGACGCTCATTCCTACCGCCCAACCAACCCAGAGCATGCAAGGGCAACAACGAGTCAGACGCGCCACCAACTTTCTTCGAATTGCTCCCATGGATTCGATTCGAGGGTTCCTTGACCTCTCGCGCTCCGTACCCTCAAGTACTATTTCTACTCTGGCCCCGGCATGCACCGTCGGCCGGCGGAACGGCGAAGCAGCATCCATCGATCCACGTAGACCGGTAAAAAGAGGATGCTTTCTCCAGTCAAGTGCATGGCAACCACCAACCACATCCAGGTCGGTGTTGACAATGGGACTATTGTCCTGTACGTAGTATACAATCTTATCTTGCCCCCTGGCTGGGTGCGGGTGATCGATCTACTCCCTCCGTTCCTAAATAATTGTCTTTCTAAAGATTTCAACAAATAACTATATACAAAGCAAAATGAATAAATCTACATTTTAAAACATGTCTACATACATCCGTATGTTGTAATCCATTTGAGATGGCTAGAAAGACAAATATTTAAGAACGGAGGGAGTAGTAGGCACTGATCTCCTTTGTTTATGGCATCGATCGCGTTATCCCATCGGTCGGTCGGCCTCCTTTACGCTTTGCTTTGGTTGCCCCCTTTCGATCCTATTCTAACCACCATGATTGACATCTAGATAGATCACAAGTGGCGGCAAAAGGAGAGCAGCTAAAAGAAAAGAAAACGTGATCGGTCGATCGATCCAATGGAATCCAAAAGGGCATGCAGAGCGTCCCAAGTTGCATGCGCATGCGCGGAGCGAGCCGCCCCAATTCGTGCTGCCGGCGTCCGTCCGTCCGTCCGTCGGGCTCGCGCGGGTCGCCGCCGCACTACCCTAGGCCCGAAGGCCATAGTGGTAGACTAGCTCCAGCATAGTGAGTGACGGTTTTAGGGCGCGCGCACGTGTTGCCGCGCAATTTGACCGATGACAACGTTCTTCTCCACGTTCATGCATTGAATCAAGACGGGTTTAGGTTTTGCATCACGTTGTAGCGCTTGTACTTCCTCCGTTCCAAATTACTCGTCACAGAAATGAATGTATCTAAAACTAAAATACATCTAGATACATTCATAACTGCGACAAGTAATTCGAAACGGAGGAAGTAGTAATTAATAGCAACGAGTGCCAAAAGTGAGTACTAGCAGTACAAGTGGGTGTGCATATTTTCCTTGCCTGAAACAAAAGGTTGGTGCGTAGAGTAGCGTAGGTAGGGCGCGCGGCGGATATGTTATCCGGATAGATCTTGGCTTTGCTTTGGCACACGTATCTGACGTGGCGGACGACCTTACACATGGGCCTGGTCGGTCACGCTCTCACCTCCCGTTATTCCTGCTCATCGTAGTACTAGCTAGCTAGTGTACTATGAGTCGTTGCTTTCATCGTACCCGCTCGATCGGTCGGCTCACTTGATATGTCTGATATGCAGGCTTGTGCGTATTTGAGAAAAAAAAGATATGTCTGATACGCACGTACTACGTACGTACTTGTACACCACTTTCACCGTGACCAAGTACTAGCAAAGTTGTAGTATCTCCCCCTCGAGTACAAGTCTCGAAATTTTATATGTTATGAAGAAGAAAGGCAGGAAGTAGCAATAGATCAATCACTTAACTAGTCCAGATCGGTCGCACCTAAATTTTGAGAGTGACATGTACCCAGTTGTAGCTGAAAAGGCAAAGAAGAATACAGGGAGTGTACCGATGAAGACATTCAACGAGAATTCAAACAAGAATTGGTCGAAAGTGACACTCCCACTTATATCAGCTTAATTATCAATCATATCCCTACTACCTAAGCTTAGCCACCCACTTGGTACTGTATGACCCGGCTAATCCGGACACTAGCTATAAAACCGCTGCAGGAGCACCCAACTCTTCCCTCCTTCGCAACTCCCGCTACACGCCTACACAGTGAGCACACTGAGAGACGACCTAAATTGGCCCCGCGCGCTCGTTCGCACGGTGCTCATCTCCTCATCCTGTCGGCCCGTCGACCCACCGGCCACCGAGAACGAACCAGACAATGCCGCGCCACCTGCTGCAGCAGTCCGTCGACCGCCTGGCCGCGATGGCCGCGCCGCCGGCGGCCGCCATGGCCGGCGGTGGGACGAGCGCGCACACGGACACGATACTGGTCATGATCGCTGTGCTCTGCTTCCTCCTCTGCGTGGTTGGGCTGGCCATGGTCGCGCGCTGCTCCCTGCTCTGCAACCCCTCCGCCTTCTCCGTCGACGGGCCGGCGGCCAAGGCGCCGTGCGGTGGCCTTGAGAAGAAGGCGCTGGAGTCGCTGCCCACCGTGTCGTGGCGGCCGGAACAGAGGGAGGTGGACGAGGAGGAGGGGGAGCGGCCGGAGTGCGCCATCTGCCTGGCGGAGTTCGCGCGCGGCGACGAGGTGCGTGTGCTCCCGCACTGCGGCCACGGCTTCCACGCCGCCTGCGTCGACGTGTGGCTGCTCTCCAGCTCAACCTGCCCGTCCTGCCGCCGCGCCCTCGTCGTCGTGTCGCCGGCGCCGCCGACCACCCATCCTCCCGCGAGTGCGACGACGTGCTCTGCCGTGGCAGGCCGCTGCCGGCCGTCGGCATCGTAGGCGACCGACCGGCCGGTGCGCTCCCGCGCCATTTCATTACTGTAGTTTACAGCGTGTCGGCACCTTGGAGCATATTCCTGGTCTGTTCCCGCAGCTGCTGCGGAGTACAGATTATGCTCACGTACGTACGTACATACGCGCCATTTGATTAGTTGTTTACATACATTTCCCATGTGTCATGTCCTCCGAACATATTTTTTTTGAAAGAAAGAAGGGCTTTCGCACCCGTCCGATTTTCATTAATGAAAACCACAGCGTTCAGAACTACAAGGACAAGCTAAAAACTGAAAAGGGAAAAATGGCAGTGAAGCTATTCCCAGCTCAGGCTGGCATAGCCACAAAGCACTGACAGCATTCATAAACTTACACCAGCAGATGCGAGTTCTAAGTTCAAGCAGACCAAATTCATTACATTCAACCAATCTAAGGGCCTCATAACCCAAAAGACAGAACAAAGACAGCAAAGAAACAGATAGAAACAAGTGAGCCAGCCGCCCCTCAAGGAAGATTTTATGATTCCAGCCGCACCATGTTTATTCTCCACCCTTGCGAGGCTGCATACACTTCACTTGCTACCCGTTCTAGTAGTCTTGCCCGCAGCTTCAATACTTCTTTTCGTTGCTCCTTTATCTGTAAAATAGACCAATCATCCATTCAACGTGTCATCATTTTGATTAATGTCATAGGGTCAGAAATTTTTTTCTTTTAAAAAATGACCCCATCCCTGGGTTTCCACAGTGCCCAACACGCTGTGGCAACCCCAATCAACACCATTTTTTTATCATCTCTCTTAAAAGTGTCCAACCATGCCCCAAAATAATCTTGAACTGAGGATGGTGTTTTTCTCCGACCAAATGAGCATTTTATTAAACTCCATATTAAAGAGGCGGTCGCACACTAAAAAAACAGATGATCAACTGATTCATCTTTCCCACAAAACACGCAATTTCCCATCAACATTAAGAGACCATATAATTTTGTATTTTTCACCATTCATTTCAATTTCCTTACATCTACTTTTCAAGCTATTCCATAATCCTAGAGTTTCTCCGAACATATCAGTATACCATATACCGTATACGCGTACATGCAACTGGACGGTGTGTATACGATGGGTTGAGGATGCACCACTTAGTATGTGTCTGTAAAAACATTTTTCCTCGTTAAAACCCGTGAATACATACATCTAGATCAGTCCTCTAATTGACTCGTGCAGTCATGCATGCGTCTACCTTTCTTCCTTAAGTTGCGTGTATACGTACGCTTTACAAAAAAAAAAGGAGCGCCGTCAAGAAGAAGACGCGCACATTGCACATGTTGATTGATCGCCTTGGCGAAAGAGGGGTCGCGCTCACCCCCGTCGCGTCGCGTGGTGGCCGGCGTTCGGCAAGGTGGTGGCGCCCGGCACGCACGCGGGACATTTTGAGACACTGTAGCTGTACGCCTGTAACAGAGATTTATTAGGCCGTGATGGGACGCCTGCACAGGAACTTCTATACAGCGACCTGTACCGCTGGAAACTCAGCAAACACGCCTCTCAGTAAAACGTGCACGTGTGGCGCTCCCTAGGGCGTGTTTGTTTACTCGCATCGTTTCTTGTCTTTTTTGCATACTAGCAAGATGCCCGTGAACAACAAGATGCATTTGTATAAGTAGTTTATCTTGTGGAAGAAAAGGGTAAACAAGAGAAGACCTTATTTGCAAATGTTGATAGGGGTGTTGGTATCCTTTTAGAAAATTGCCATAGTTTCCTTCCTGTCCGTCAGATATAAATCGGACGGCCTATATTGTAGCATGGCAGGCACACCATCATCACCAACTCTGTTTTTTTATAAATGTAGAGATTTGTTTTAGTTGGGCTTGATTGAGCATATGCAGGCAAAAAAGCAACACCTGCATGTTGATTGGTTGTCTGTATGTCATCTCCCTACATCGTAGCGACGTCTCTATGCATCATGTTTAGTTGCTCGCATTGTATATGCTCACACGAGTGCACGTTGTGTGGTTACATACGAGCATAGATTTGTGCTCACCTTGTACCCTACTTGGTGAGTTTATCGATACTACTACACCGTACACACGATCACACCGAGCACACCAACGCCATAGACTGTTACGATGATGAACTGGACGAAGATGATGAACTTCTTCAGCCCTAACGGTCGATCCACCTTGCCAACCTCTTGCTCATGAATGCTCTCACACATATTTGAAGTAAGCATCTTCTGCCGCCTGCCTAGTCTTAAACCCTTCTCTGTGGTTGTTGTCGCTGTACCCTGAAACTTGTTTGTTGCAAGCTTTCCATGAACTGTAAACCCCTGAAACCCTATCTTCGAACGCTACATACCACTTGCTCTGGCAGTGCAAACGAACAATAAGTTCAAGTAACAAGCATTGGAACACACAAACAACAAGCAACGAAGAACTCTAGGAGCAAGCAATGGAGCAGAAGAGCATTAGTAAGCATGCATGATCATAGCAAGTTCAACCTAGCACTACTTTGATGTCATCCTACCACCATATCCAAAATAGGGTGTAATCCTACCATCGCAAATTCGTGATCACCGCGAGGATCACCGTGAGGGGTTAGTATATACCACGTCATCAAAATATACAAATCATAAGATTGTTTTCAAGCCCTAACATACGTGCCATTCAATTAGTTGTTTACATACATTTCCCATGTGTCGTGTCATCCGAACATATCAGTATACCATATACTGTATACGCGTACGTGCAACTGGACGGTGTGCATGCCATGGGTCGATGATGCACCACTTGGTATGTGTCTGTAAAAACATTTTTCCTCGTTAAAGCCGGTGAATACATACATCTAGACCAGCCCCTCTACTAATTGGCTCGTGCAGTCATGCATGCATGCGTCTGCTTTTCTTTCTTGAGTTGCGTGTGTAACATAAAGCGCACGTACGGCACGGTACGTGCGCTTTACGAAAAAAGAAGGAACGTCGTCAAGAACAAGAAGACGCGCACATTGCACATGTTGATTGACCGATTTGGCGAAAGAGGGGGTGGGTATAGTAAAGCGTGACATGCTTTTGATTTAAACCTTATGTTTAGTTGGGACGATGATCCCGCTAGTTTTCTTTTTACCACATGCTTTGAAGGATGTAATTCTTTGAATTATTTACCCAAACCACCATACTTGGGGTTAGGATAACAACTTAGTACCAGATTTGAACCAGGGCACAAAAAGCCATCGAAACTATGTCTAATGCGTAACACGGAGCACTGATGCTGAAATTTAGTCGCGAAAACAGTAAAACCGGCAGATGGGTCCCGCCTGTCGGGCCAGCATGGCAAAGACTAATTCAAGTCAATGTTTAACCCGCTGAGGTGGACTGGGGACCCAACAGTCTGCCACTCATCTTCTTGCTCCTTTTATCTTCTTCTTCCTCCTCTCTTACTCTGCCCCGGGCGGCTGGTCCGGAGCGGAGGCAAGCACACGAGCACGTTGATGGGAGATGGCCTTCAAGAGGAAAGGAAGGAGGCGCGGGAAGGGCCCGCCGGCGGCAAGGTGCTAGGGTGGCCAGTAGCGTTGACGACGGCGAAGCTGGGTGGCGGAGCTCGGCTTCTTGCGCGAGCGCCGAGTTACTGACTTGAAGTGAGCGAGCTAAGCCACTAGATGGCCTCACATGAGCTCCAGGGTCTGAGTACAGTGCTCAGGTATGATCAATTCGTGCTCAAATGACGGAGGCGGAGATGCACGACGGCCGGAGCTCTCGGGCATGGCGGAGGAATTAGTTACAGAGCGAAATCGACAACGGCAGAAAGGGTTAAAAGGAGAGGGACTCATGGAGATTTAGTTGAGCAGATCAGCGAGGTTAGGGTTGCTCTGAAGGTGGTGAATTCGACGATGGCTGGCAGCTCGAGGTTGAAGACGCGGTCGATTCGGTCGTAGTGCGGCATCTCGGCTCTTGTTCGTCGTCGAGGATGACTGAGGAGGCAAAGCTCTGGGACAATGTGTCTCGGCGAAACTATGGCGGTGGCCACGCTGGTGTGCAGCGGCATCGATGGCTAGTTCTCAGACGGCAGTAGGAAGGGGACTGGAGGATGGGAGCGAGCTCTAGACGACGGGAAAAGGGAGAGGAGGATGTGGACGTCAAGCTAGGCTGCGCCTAGCTTGAGCAAGGGCTCAGCTGGCATGGTCATGGACCTGTCAGTTCGCAAGGGCAGCGGCCGCTCACAAGCTGCTCGACACAATGCTCCGTAGGAATAGAGATGGAATGAAGATGACCTTGTAGTCAATGACATGCAGGGACCACATCTCATCTGCCACTTCAGCCGGTCAAAGCTTTTTTTGTGCTTGGTCTTTGCCACGTCGGCCCGACAGGCGGGACCCACCTATCGGTTTTGTTGTTTTCGCGACCAGATACCAGCATCAGTGCTCCGTGTTACGCATTAGGCGCAGTTTCAGTGATTTTTTGTGCCCTGGTTCAAATTTGATACTAAGTTGTTATTCTAACCCTAAATATAATGGTTTTTGGTAAATAACTATAATTCTCTTAAACTCGTACTTCCTCCATCCTAAAATTCTTGTCTTAAATTTGTCTAAATACGGATGTATCCAGTCATATTTTGAAATGGATGGAGTAATAAAATGCGGAGCAGGTTTTCCCTTCAAACAAAAAGCATGGCAGAGTAGAGGGATCGAATCGATCACGGCGGTGGCGCGCGGCTCGCGCTCACCCCCGTCGCGTTGCGTGGAGGCCGGCGTTTGTCAAGGTGGTGGCGCCCGGCACGCACGCGGGATATTTTGAGACACTGTAGCAGTACGCCTGTAACAAAGATTTATTAGGCCGTGATGGGACGCCTGCACCGGAACTTCTATACAGTGACCTGTGCGCTGGAAACTCAGCGAACGCGCCTCTCAGTAAAAACTGCACATGTGGCGCTCCCTAGTGTTTGCAATCTTATCTTTTATAGGCAGTTTTAAGCAGAATTTATTTATTTATTTCACCCGGCTTTCTACTAATATGCTTCAAGAAAATTAGAAAAAGTTCGCAATTTTTCAAAATGTCGTCAAATTTAACATTTAGCGAATTCAAAAAATGTACATGCATTAAAAAAGTTTTTTGTGAAATAGAAAAAGTCCATGAATTTTTAAAATCACAAACTCAAAAAATGCTCAATAATTTTTTCGTCAGTTTGAATATTTGTTATGAATTCCAAAAACGTTCACGAATAAATGTTCATGAATTTGAAACATATTCATGGATTCAGAAAATGTTCATGAATTTCAAAATTATTCATGACTTCTTGAAACATGTATCCGGTCTTAAAAAATGTCATCAATTTCAAAAAATACATCATTGATACGTCTCCAACGTATCTATAATTTTTTATTGCTCCATGCTATATTATCTTCTGTTTTGGACATTATTGGGCTTTATTATTCACTTTTATATTATTTTTGGGACTAAACTATTAACCGGAGGCCCAGCCCAGAATTGCTGTTTTTTGCCTATTTCAGAGTTTCGCAGAAAAAGAATATCAACGGAATGAAACCTTCGGGAACGTGATTTTCGGAACGAACATGATCCAGGAGACTTGGACCCTACGTCAAGAAAGCCACCAGGAAGCCAAGAGGTAGGGGCGCGCCTGCCCCCTGGGCGCGCCCTCCACCCTTGTGGGCCCCACGTTGCTCCATCGACGTACTCCTTCCTCCTATATATACCTACGCACTCAAACGATCGACATCTGAGCTAAAACCTAATTCCACAGCCGCAACCTTCTGTATCCACGAGATCCCATCTTGGGGCCTGTTCTGGAGGTCCGCCGGAGGGGGCATCGATCACGGAGGGCTTCTAAATCAACACCATAGCCTCTCCGATGAAGTGTGAGTAGATTACCTCAGACCTTCGGGTCCATAGTTATTAGCTAGATGGCTTCTATTCGATGTAATCTTATTTTGCGGTGTGTTTGTTGAGACCGATGAATTGTGGGTTTATGATCAAGTTTATCTATGAACAATATTTGAATCTTCTCTGAATTCTTTTATGTATGATTGGTTATCTTTACAAGTCTATTCAAATTATCAGTTTGGTCTGGCCTACTAGATTGATCTTTCTTGCAATGGGAGAAGTGCTTAGCTTTGGGTTCAATCTTGCGGTGTCCTTTCCCAAAGTGATGAGGGGCAGCAAGGCACGTATTGTATTGTTGCCCTCGAGGATAACAAGATGGGGTTTATATCATATTGCATGAATTTATTCCTCTACATCATGTCATCTTGCTTAAAGCGTTACTCTGTTCTTATGAACTTAATACTCTAGATGCATGCTGGATAACGGTCGATGTCTTGAAGTAATAGTAGTAGATGCAGGAGTCGGTCTACTTGTCTCGGACGTGATGCCTATATACATGATCGTACCTAGATATTCTCATAACTATGCTCAATTCTGTCAATTGCTCAACAGTAATTTGTTCACCGACCGTAAAATATTTATGCTCTTGAGAGAAGCCACTAGTGAAACCTATGGCCCCCGGGTCTATTCTCCATCATATTAATCTTCCAACACTTAGTTATTTCCGTTGCTTTTTACTTTGCTTTTATTTTACTTTGCATCTTTATCATAAAAATACCAAAAATATTATCCTATCATATATGTCAGATCTCACTCTCGTAAGTGACCGTGTAGGGATTGACAACCCCTTATTGCGTTGGTTCTGAGGATTTATTAGTTTTGTGTAGGTGCGAGGGACTCGCGCGTAGCCTCCTACTGGATTGATACCTTGGTTCTCAAAAACTGAGGGAAATACTTACGCTACTTTGTTGCATCACCCTTTCCTCTTCAAGGGAAAACTAACGCAGTGCTCAAGAGGTAGCAAGAAGGATTACTGGCACCGTTGTCGGGGAGGTCTACGCAAAAGTCAACATACCAAGTACCCATCACAAACCCTTATCTCCCGCATTACATTATTTGCCATTTGCCTCTCGTTTTCCTCTCCCCCACTTCACCCTTGCCGTTTTATTCGCCCTCTCTTTTCTGTTTGCCTCTTTTCGCTCGTCTTTCTTTCGCCATGTCTGAATCCGGGGAGGTTATCGCTAATGAAGGCAATAATAACAACTTGGGAAATTTTGATGCTTTCGATGATCCTCTTGAGGAACCAACCGTCTTGCACACCAAAATGTTTCTGAGTCGGTAGTGGCAATATAAGTGCATGCTACGGGAACCACAAACTCCAACAGATATATTTTTCAATTCCACAATTACTCAACTAGCACAACTATGATATTACCACCTTTATATCTCAAAACAATTATCAAGCATCAAATTTCTCATGATATTGATTAAAGCAAATTGCCATGCTGTTTTAAGACTCTCAAAATAATATAAGTGAAGCATGAGAGATCAATAGTTTCCATAAAACAAATCCACCACCGTGCTCTAAAAGATATAAGTGAAGCACTAAAGCAAAACTATATAGCTCAAAAGATATAAGTGAAGCACATAGAGTATTCTAATAATTTCTGAATCATGTGTGTCTCTCTCAAAAGGTGTGTACATCAAGGATGATTGTGGTAAACTAAAAAGCAAAGACTCAAATCATACAAGACGCTCCAAGCAAAACACATATCATGTGGTAAATAAAAATATAGCTCCAAGTAAATTTACCGATGGAAGTAGACGAAAGAGGGGATGCCTTCCGGGGCATCCACAAGCTTTGGATTTATGGTGTCCTTAGATTATCTTGGGGGTGCCATGGGCATCCCCAAGCTTAGGCTCTTGCCACTCCTTATTCCATAATCCATCAAATCTTTTACCCAAAACTTGAAAACTTCACAACACACAACTTAGCAGAAAATCTCGTGAGCTCCGTTATCGAAAGAAAACAAAAGACCACTTCAAGGTACTGTAATGAACTCATTCTTTATTTATATTAGTGTTAAACCTACTGTATTCCAACTTCTCTATGGTTTATAAACTCTTTTACTAGCCATAGATTTATCAAAATAAGCAAACAACACACGAAAAACAGAATCTGTCAAAAACAGAACAGTCTGTAGTAATCTGTAACTAACGCAAACTTCTGGAACTCCAAAAAATCAGCCAAAAATAGGAAGACCTAGGAAATTTGTTTATTGATCAGCAGCAATTGGAATCAATATTTTATCACGTTCTGGTGATTTTTAACAATTATTTTCGTGAACATAAAGTTTCTGGAAATTACAGCAAGATCAAATAACTATCATCCAAGATCCTATAGGTTTAACTTGGCACAACACTAATTAAAACATAAAAACACATATAACCAGAGGATAGAACAAATATTTATTCCTAAACAGAAGCAAAAAGCACGAAACTAAAAATAAAATTGGGTTGCCTCCCAACAAGCGCTATCGTTTAACGCCCCTAGCTAGGCATAAAAGCAAGGATAGATCTAGGTATTGCCATAATAATGGTATGACAAGTTAGGAAAACTTTTCTCATATTCTCTACGTTCAGCAGCAAGTTTTTTTTGAGGCAAGCAAAAATAATCAAAAGGGCTAAATTTAATGGGACAAAAGTCCCCAAGATCAATCTCGGGAGGTATGGGTTCCTCCCTTGGCCCTTTGTATTGCACAACCAATTCATCATTACAAGCATTCTTTTGGCAAAAAGTCACAAGCCTTAGTTCAAGAGAAAAACCTAATCCATTATTCTGAATAGCAAAATCATCATTAAGCTCGGAAATTCTAAACTAGAACATCGGCTGGAACCTTTTTCCTAAGATTTTCATTATAAGCAACATGATCCAAAGATTGTAAATGCATCATGTCTTCTTGATTAAAAAGGATAGCTTCTATGAGAGGATGGCTAGCATCTACCCTATAATGCGCAAAGATTTCTCTAGCCTCTTCTATTATGAATCTAAACTCATGAGCCAAAAAGATAGTGGTGGCACGCTTAACAGAAGAATGCTCAATATTAGAAAATTCTAGGAAAATTCTTTGTATGCAAGGATGCATATGAAGAAATTGCCTTTCAAGTTTAACTACAAACAAAGATATTGCATCCGCAAGGCTACTAGTTTTATGAAGAATAGAGACACCCATAATGGGCAAAGCGCCGGCACAAGTAAAGAAGTCTTGAATAAATCTCTTCCCAATAATGGTGAACCGTTATGTAACAAAGTCGGAGCATGAATTATTTGTTGATTGTCTTCTTTTGTGTGGTGGTCGGGATCGCGCGATGGTTAACTCCTACCAACCCTTTCCCTAGGAGCATGCGTAGTAGTACTTTGCTTCGAGGGCTAATAAATTTTTGCAATAAGTATATGACTTCTTTATGACTAATGTGAGTCCATGGATTATACGCACACTTACCTTTCCGCAATTTTCTAGCCTCTTCTTGCAGACATTGCCCTTTCTCACTTTGAGAGTTGGTGCAAACTTCACCGGTGCATCCAAACCCCGTGATATGATACACTCTTTCACACATAAACTTCCTTATATCTTCCTCAAAACAGCCACCATACCTACCTATCATGGCATTTCCATAGCCATTCCGAGATATATTGCCATGCAACTTTCCACCGTTTCATTTATCATGACATACTCTATCATTGTCATATTGCTTTGCATGATCATGTAGTTGACATTATATTTGTGGCAAAGCCACCGTTCATAATTCTTTCATACATGTCGCTCTTGATTCATTGCATATCCTGGTACACCGCCGGAGGCATTCATATAGAGTCATATTTTGTTCCAAGTATTGAGTTGTAATTCATGAGTTGTAAGTAAATAAAAGTGTGATGATCATCATTATTAGAGCATTGTCCCAAGTGAGGAAAGGATGATGTAGACCATGATTCCCCAACAAGTCGGGATGAGACTCCGAACTAAAAAAAAGAGGCCATAAAAAAAAGAGAAAATGCCCAAATAAAAAAATGAGAGAAAAAGAGAGAAGGGACAATGTTACTATCCTTTTACCACACTTGTGCTTCAAAGTACCACCGTGATCTTCATAATAGAGAGTCTCTCATTTTGTCACTTTCATATACTAGTGGGAAATTTCATTATAGAACTTGGCTTGTATATTCCAATGATGGGCTTCCTCAAATGCCCGAGGTCTTCGTGAGCAAGCAAGTTGGATGCACACCCACTTAGTTTCTTTTTGAGCTTTCATACACTTATAGCTCTAGTGCATCCGTTGCATGGCAATCCCTACTCCTTGCATTAACATCAATTGATGGGCATCCCCATAGCCCGTTGATTAGCCTCTGTGAGACTTTTTTCTTTTTTTGTCTTCCCACATAACCCCTACCATTATACCTTATTCCATCATAGTGCTATATCCATGGCTTGCGCTCATGTATTGCGTAAGAGTTGAAAAGGCTAAAGCGCGTTAAAAGTATGAACCAACTACTTTGCTAAAACCGGTGTCGTGCATGATATGAATATTTTGTGTGGGGAAGATGGAGCATAGCCAGACTATATGATTTTGTAGGGATAACTTGCTTTGGCTATGTTATTTTGATAAGACATAATTGCTTAGTGCTTGAAATATTGTTGTTTTTATGTCAATAATAAACTTTTATCTTGAATCATATCAAATCTGAACATTCATGCCACAATAAGAAGAATTACATTGAAATTATGCCAAGTAGCATTCCACATCAAAAATTCTGTCTTTATCATTTACCTACTCGAGGACGAGCAGGAATTAAGCTTGGAGATGCTTGATACGTCTTCACGTATCTATATTTTTGTATTGCTCCATGATATATTATCTTCTGTTTTGGACATTATTGGGCTTTATTATTCACTTTTATATTATTTTGGGGACTAACCTATTAACCAGAGGCCCAGCCCAGAATTGCTGTTTTTTTGCCTATTTCGGAGTTTCGCAGAAAAAGAATATCAAACGGAGTCCAAACGGAATGAATCCTTTGGGAACGTGATTTTCGGAACGAACATGATCCAGGAGACTTGGACCCTACGTCAAGAAAGCCACCAGGAAGCCACGAGGTAGGGGCGCGCCTACCCCCCTGGGCGCGCCCTCCACCCTCGTGGGCCCCATGTTGCTCCACCGACGCATTCTTCCTCCTATATATACCTAAGTACCCCCAAACGATCGACACGGAGCCAAAAACCTAATTCCACCGCCAAGAACCTTCTCAGATCCACGAGATCCCATCTTGGGGCCTGTTCCGGAGCTCCGCCGGAGGGGGCATCGATCACGGAGGGCTTCTACATCAACACCATAGCATCTCCGATAAAGTGTGAGTAGTTTACCTTAGACCTTCGGGTCTATAGTTATTAGCTAGATGGCTTCTTCTCTCTTTTTGGATCTCAATACAATGTTCTCCCCCTCACTCGTGGAGATCTATTCGATGTAATCTTCTTTTGCGGTGTGTTTGTTGAGACCGATGAATTGTGGGTTTATGATCAAGTTTATATATGAACAATATTTGAATCTTCTCTGAATTCTTTTATGTATGGTTGGTTATCTTTGCAAGTCTCTTCGAATTATCAGTTTGGCCTACTAGATTGATCTTTCTTGCAATGGGAGAAGTGCTTAGCTTTGGGTTCAATCTTGCGGTGTCCTTTCCCGATGTGATGGGGCAGCATGGCACGTATTGTATTGTTGCCATCGAGGATAACAAGATGGGGTTTTTATCATATTGCATGAATTTATCCCTCTACATCATGTCATCTTGCTTAAAGCGTTACTCTGTTCTTATGAACTTAATACTCTAGATGCATGCTGGATAGCGGTCGATGTGTGGAGTAATAGTAGTAGATGCAGACAGGAGTCGGTCTACTTGTCTCGGATGTGATGCCTATATACATGATCGTACCTAGATATTCTCATAACTATGCTCAATTCTGTCAATTGCTCAACAGTAATTTGTTCACCCACCGTAAAATACTTATGCTCTTGAGAGAAGCCACTAGTGAAACCTATGGCCCCCAGATCTATTCTCCATCATATTAATCTTCCAACACTTAGTTATTTTTGTTGCTTTTTTACTTTGCTTTTATTTTACTTTGCATCTTTATCATAAAAATACCAAAAATATTATCCTATCATATCTATCAGATCTTACTCTCGTAAGTGACCGTGTAGGGATTGATAACCCCTTATCGCGTTGGTTGCGAGGATTTATTTGTTTTGTGTAGGTGCAAGGTACTCGTGCGTCGCCTACTACTGGATTGATACCTTGGTTCTCAAAAACTGAGGGAAATACTTACGCTACTTTGCTGCATCACCCTTTTCTCTTCAAGGAAAAACCAACGCAGTGCTCAAGAGGTAGCAATCATCAGTTTGAAAAACATTCGCAAATTTAGTATATGGTAAAAAATTCCAAAAATGTTCATGTGTAACATAAAGCACACGTATAGTACGGCCCGTACGCTTTACAAGGAAGGAGCATCGTCAAGACGAAGACACACACATTACACCTAGTGATTTATAGCTTTGGTCTAGTGGAGGGATCGAATCGATCACGCCGACGATGCGGAGTCACGCTCACCCTCGTCGCGTGGTGGCCGGCATTCGCCAAGGTGGTGGCGCCGGCACGCATGCCGGATATTTTGAAACACTGTAGCTGTGCCCGAGATTTATTAGGCCGTGATGGGACGCCTGCACGGGAACTTCTATACAGCGGCCTGTGCGCTGGAAACTCAGCAAACGCACCTTTCAGGAGTCGCGTAGGGACGTCTGCTTTTGTTTCTTCCGTTCGAAGATCAGATCCACGAGTATGGATTATTTTTTACTCTCATATAGTTTAGGTTTTAAGATTATTCATCGTCTTGCTTCCGCGGCGGCGATGACAGCGCTAAATAAAGTTTCTTCAGATCCTATTCCGATGAGACGATCGGTCCTATGGTTGAGGATGGATTTGAAAACTACTCCCTCTGTCCTTCAAAGAGTGTACTTCCAACTTTGTTGGAGGGTCAAACTATCTCAATGTTTGACCGACTTTGTGCAAAAATATATCAACGTTTGTGAAACCAAATAGGTATATGATGAAAATATATTTTATCATGAATTTAATGTTACTAATTTGATGGCATAAATGTTGATGCATTATTATATATATACGTTTAAATATAAAAATGTTTGACTTTCCAATAAAGTTGGAAGTACACTCTTTAAAGGACGGAGTGAGTAGTCTGTTCAAGTAAGGACGGCGTGGAGGCAGCGACATCCTGGTGGTGGACCTGTGTCCTCGAGCACCAGCCGTTGCGACGGTGTTTGCTCCAGCGCCGTCGCGGAGTTTAGGAGGCAGTCCGGGAGCGGATGCAAATTGTGGTCTGCATCGGCGGCATATGAAAGATGGTGGAGCGTGTGCTGGGTTCATGGTTCGTGGATGACATGTATGGTTTTCTCCTCCGGCGTCTTAGTCGTGTGGGGGTGCCAGATCTGGAGTTCGATTGCGTGTTCCAGGAGTTATCCCGGTCTTATTCGTTCAACGATAATGGTTTCGCCGTTGGTGAGCCATCTTGGAGGTCCGCAAAGGTGCATATCAGCGATAGAGCCACTTTGAGCTCGGTTGCGAAGGTGATCCGTCATTTGTTCCTTTGGTGGCTGCTGTGGTGGTTTGAGAGGCAGACGACGGGTGTTGGTGTCAAGTTCAGAGAATTTTTTGGTCTTGATTGTAATTTTACTTTTTTATTGTTGTTTCTTTGTGCTAAACCTAGCGTTAGTTTGTAGTGGCTTGTACTATGATCATTGTGATATAAATAAGGCATGTATTACCATGTAAAAAAACACGCCTTTTAGTAAAAAGTGCACACGTAGTGCCCCCCTACTGTTTGCATTGTCATTTTATTATAGCAGGTTGTAAGTGGAATTTATTTATTTCACCCGGCCTTTTACTCGCTCCGATCTTTTTTAGTCTGCATATAAGATTTATCCAAGGTCAAACTATCTCTACTTCGATCAAACTTATAGATGAAAGTTTCAATATTCAAAATGCTCGATCAATATTATTAGATTCATTATGAAACATAGTTTCATAGTATATATATTTCATATTGTGGTTTTTGATATTTTTTAATATAAATTTGGTCAAACTTTCTAAAGTTTGACTTGACAGAAATCTAATGCGTGGAGTAAAAAGGACCGAAGACAGTACTAAGATACTTCAAAAAAATTAGACAAACGTTCACGATCTGAGAAAAATGTCATCAAATTTAGCATTTAACGAATTCAGAAAATGTGCGCACATTTGAGAAACTATTTGTGAAATAAAAAAAGTTCATAATTTTAAAAAATCACTTATTCAAAAATTGCTCAGGAGTTTGTTCGTAAGTGTAAATATTTTTTAAGAATTCCAAAAAAATGTTCGCGGACCAGAAAACATATTCGGGGATTCAAAAAATGTCCATGAATTTAAAAAATATTCGTGAATTAAAAAATATATACGCGATTTTAAAAATGTGCGTGAATTTCAAAAATAAATATCATGGGTTTGAGAAATGTTCGTGAATTTCAAAATATTCACAAATTTCGTATATATTTAAAATTTTCCAAAAAAAAGTTCGTGAATTCAAAAATTGTTCATGAATTTTTAAAAAATCACGAATTTTATAAATATTCAGAGATGTCATTTGTAGTCTATCTCTTTCTATATATGGAAAATCAAGAAGCTCTCATTGAAACATCGAGAAATTGTGCATATAGAAAACTCTAAAGAAATAAAAAACAAAGACCCATGCCACGATTTTCAAATATCTTCTATTTAGTAATCTAAGTTTCTCGATGAGGATAATTAATTCGGTCGTTATGGTCGGACTCTATTATATATTTCTGACTACATTCTCCATATGCCTCTCTTAGATCTTCTTTCTCCAATCGTGGATTAGGGAAGAAGGGGATATTCACGAATACTGCAGGTTTCATTATGGGGCAGCTCACGATCTTCATATCGATCTATTATACACCTTTGCATTTATTCTTTCTTATCTAAACAGATGGAAGATCTTTCCAATTTGGTTATACTCCCTCCGTTCCTTTATGTAAGGTGTATAATTTTCAGCACAATGACAAAGACACTTAATTATAGACAAGGTAGGATGAAATTAGCCTTGACAAATTTGTTAGTTAATGGCAATTAAATCAGTTAGTCCAGAAAAATAAGATATACATGCAATCGATAAAGAGATACTTTCCTTCTTTTGCTACAAAGAGAGATACAGATAATCGGGAGAGAGTTACTTCCCTTTTTATGAAGGGTTAACAAGGGAATTATCATGAATTAGAAGAAATGCACCTTACATTCTAAAATTTTATCAAAAAACGAATACACCATATATAAAGGAACGGAGGGAGTATTATATCATGGACTCAAAAATGGATCTGAATTTGACTGAAATGCATGATCTTCACACGTATCATTTTTCAGGATACCTAAAAGGTGGAATAGCGATTTTTGAACAATTCCCTATAAGAGAATCTTTTCCATTATTTTGAGAAATGTATTCTCATATCAAACTATAGCTACTGTAGTAAAGAAAAATCTAATAGCAGTCAACGACGTGGAATGATAGTGAATAGAGAGAAAGATTCTTCTGATTTTCCTATTCCTGAAAATATTATATCTATCTACTAGATGTCATAGAGAATTGAGAAACTTCATGTCTTTCAATTCTCGTACTCGTAATTGAATGTTATGGAAGGAGGCCCATCATTACAATAATTTTCATGAGTTTGAAAATTGTTTGCATATTTTTAAAAAGTGCAAAAATTTGAAAATTGTTCATGATTTTAAAAAAATATTTATGAATTGAAAATTGTTCATGATTTAAAACAGTATTAATTTCGAAATCATTCAGGATTTCAAAAAAGCTTGTAGGTGTGAAAAAAGGAAATAGAAAGGAAAAAATGTTAAAAAAAGAGAAAGACAAAATCGAAAGAAAACCAAAATAAAAACGAATAAATCGGCTCAGAGGAGGTTCCCGAAAACCGGTGAAGAAACACACAGTGAAAGCCACATCAGAGTTCAAAAAAAAAGCCACAAAATGGGTCGACCGATGTAGCATCGGTGCCGCTGCATGGGTGCGCTTTTGCGTGCTAACCGCCGCAGTACGTGGTAAATAGGAATCGCCGCCTGCACTGGCACGTGCATGCAGTACGGACACATCTGCAGTTTATGGTGGCCACACTGAAAACCACGAGCATACAACATATTTTTCTTCTCGGAAAGCTATATATATATGTCAACTATCACAAGTACAAAGGGAAAAGTTTGTACATATGATAAACTTTAATACTCCTTCCGTCTAGGTGTGTAAGTCATCTTACGTTGTGCACCCTGACGAAGGTGGAGAGGAAAACGAGAGAACTTAATGTGTTTTTGCTAATTAATAACAATGCATGCAACGAACTAACCAATGCATGTCGTGTTTGGTAGTCTCAAATCATTTAAAGCATGCATGACCCATATCTCTTCTTGGTTGATATGTCATGAAACAAGAAACGAGATGAGAGTTAATGTACCGCGCCTAAGTGTTTTGGGATTATTTAGTTTTCGTAAGATGACTTACACACATAGACTGAGGGAGTAATAGATTTGATTTTTTTAAAGATCATAAGTAAAAGGTACCTCCAATCCTTAAACCACCTAGCGACGTCTATAAGCGCTGGAGTGAGTCAAAGGTGTGCCACCATCATCGTCCCAACCTCACCCAAGCCAAGAAAATCTTGTTGTAGTAACAGTTAGGAAGTCGTTGTTCCAAGGCCCCGCGAGACTAGCGCACCAGAAGGTCCAGAACTTCAATTGCCATCGATGAGGAGAAGCGTAGATGGTAAGGGTCCGACCTATAAACACATGAACACATACGAACAAAAGCTAGATCCAAGCAAGTCCAGCATAGACCAGAACAAAAAGAATGCCGCGAGATCTGATGGAGACACATCTTCACACACCCTCCAACGGCGCTAGATGCACTACCGGGACGTAGGCTCAGCGCGGGGAACCTCATTCTATCTTCATGGAACCACCACGCTACCTCGCCTTCCTAAGCATGACACAAACCCTAACTGACCTTTAAAATACTAAAAGCAGAGACAAGCTCCCTCCCGCCAGCAAGAGCATGGGTCCACTGTGCCTAGAATTATTGCTAGCGGCGGAACCAGTGTAGCAACGTTGGGTTCACTTCAACCCAACGGATTTTCTTGACCAACTATATATAGGTATGTATTCACTTGACTTGAACTCAATAAAACCCATCGAATGTGACGTGGACAACTAAATAAAAGGACCAAAACCATGAGCAATGACTATACACACATGCCTAATTAAACCGTGACTTGATTAGTCACGTACGTTGTTGTGTAAGCACGTCAGCCGCACGCCTCATATGTCGTCTCTTATCTGTAGGTTTTTTCAACTCGCATCTCGTATATGTTTGTGTATAGCTCGGCCTGCGGACTCGGGGGCAAGCAGATCGCTGCAGATCCACAACGGCAAGGTGGTAACTGTAGCCCAAAAATTGAGATAACTAGATAATACCCCGCGCGTTTGCTGCAGGAATTGTCTATCGCTTAATACGACAATCAATAGAGTGGGGATATTGCATGGTAAAGAAGCAAATATAAATTGTTCAGGATAGATTAGTTTTTATTCATGCAGTTACTTGCACAATAAAAGTTCCACTAAGAAAGAAAACAATCAAAGTTGATAAACCCAATGAGGACTAATTATTCATTTAAGCAATAGTACACCAGATTTAGTGAGAAGGAAGAGTAGTTTGTGAGAACCTTGCATGCGTGGTTGACAATGTCCTGCATATGGCAAAAAAAGAAACATGATTGCAAAGGTTAAACTTGTATAGTAAAGCTAGCTGTGAGAAACTAAACTTGAGGCTGAAATAAATGGAAACAGCAAACCAATAGAATCGCTCCAAGAATTGCTAGTGCTACCTACCATTACAAATCAGATGGAAATTGCTTAAAGGAAGCATGTGTTGTTATTTTGGTTTGTAGGTAACCTGTTCAAACAAATACGTACATTACATTGGAATGGGATTTTTTTTTTTTTTTGAGATGTAGAGTAGACAACGCTACTCATGTAAGACTAGTACATTCAGCTTCCATCATAGCTCGTAGACTAGTCGGTACGTCTGCTAGCAGCATCTGGTCTCCACTTCTTCTGTTGAGCGCAGCTAGCTCATGCGCCAACCTGTTTCTGCATCGGTTCACATGGACGATCTTGCATTCAGGGAAGGCACTCATTGCATGCTTAATATCCATTATGAGGCCATAGCAGTGAGACCGCGTGGGAATCTGGGATTCCACTTCTTTCACAATCATTTGATTGTCCATCTCCAGGATTACCTTACCGTTATGGATACCGGCCAATAGCCGTAATCCAATCAGGCCTGCTCTGGCCTCTGCTTCCTCCACGCTCCTGCAGGTCGGCATCTTTTGCAAGCGGACAGCAGCACTTTGCCGTGATGGTCTCGAGCAACAGTGCCAGCCGCTCCAATCCCAGTTTCAGTGTCAAAGGCCGCATCAGTGTTCAGTTTCACTGTATCTCGGCTGGGAGGGGACCAGTGCAAGGCCCGGGATTCAGGAAGCCTTTGTATGGCGCTGACCCCTCCACTAGTTACTTTCTTGTCCGACGAAACATTTGTAGTTTCTGCCATCCTAATTTCCTCCTCATATTTCTCAAGAAACATCACTGAAGACCTGATTGTCTGGCTGCCATCACTCCGTACGCAGTCTTCCCGCAGGTGCCAGCAGCGCCAAAATAGCAGTAGGATTTTTGCTCGGGTCTCCTCATTTACAGAATCAAGTAGAACCTGTAACCAGTTGTTACCTGTGTACCAGAAGCTCCTTTCTTCAGGCAAATTCCATACTTTCCTCATGGCTGATCTGAGCCCTCTGCTTTTTGTGCACATGACAACCGCGTGGAATTCATTCTCCTTCCATTGCCACAGATTCTGCATATGGCATCCAGCTCAAGGGTTCTCTTGTGCTTATTTTCTATTGTTGCTAGCGTATTAGTCGCTACTCTCCAGGCAAAAATCCGAACTTTACCCGGCACCTTCGTTTTCCAAATGAGATCCCAGATACTGCGATCATTCGCTTCCCTTGATGAACTCGATGGGGTGTGCTCTAATTGGGCCAATTTTTCAGCCAGCTTGTAGGCACTCTTCACTGAGAACACTCCGTTACTCTCATGATGCCATGCTACTCGGTCCTCCACCTCCGAGGCCGGGATCGGGATTCTGCATATCTCATCTGCATCGAAGGCGTAAAAAATTTGTCGGATGAGTTCTTCATTCCACTCCTTCCTATCCGGGAGCATAAGCTGGTTGACCCACCTCAGTCGAGTCCTCCTGATAAAGGTTGCTGTCAATAGACCCTCTCTTCTCGGTATCCATTGGTCCCGTTGGATTTGTATGCTCCTGCCATCTCCTATTCTCCAGATGAGCCCCTTCTTTAGGAGCTGAAGCCCAAACTCTATTGCTCTCCATACCGGGGACGCATCTGAAGCAAAGACGGTGTCTAGAAGATTACCATTGGGATAGTATTTAGACTTCAGCACTCTCGCACAGAGGCTGTCCGGGTTTTGGATTAGCCTCCATCCTTGTTTCGCAAGAAGGGCTTGGTTAAAGAGATGCATATCTCTAAACCCAATACCGCCTGCCCTCTTGGGTTTAGTCATGCGTTCCCAAGACATCCAGTGGACCTTTCTGTGTCCTTCTTCGTCTCCCCACCAAAAGTCCCTAATCATCCTCTCATATTTTTCACAGAAACCTTTTGATAACATGAATACACTCATGATATAGGTTGGAATGCCTTGGACCATCGATTTTACATGGACCTCTTTAGCTGCAAAGGACATGAACTTTTCTGACCAGATCAACCCATCTTTTCCTGAATCTGTCCATAATCAGTTGGAATTGTTCATCCTTCATTCTTCCTTCCGGAGTAGGTAAACCAAGGTACTTGCTATCAAAGGTATCTGATTGTGCCCCAAGAATTTTTTTTATTTGTTCTCTCGTCGCAGCTGGGCATACTTCGCTAAATAGGATGGAACATTTGCTTTCACTGAGTAGTTGGCCGGTACATTTTTGTAAGGTGCCCAACACTCTCTTGATGGATTCAGCTTGCTCCACTGTGGCCTTGAAAAAGAGCAAGCTATCGTCCGCGAAGAGCAGGTTTGAGATACCTGGGCTGTTTCTCGCTATTTTGATAGGAGTCACATTGTTCGCAGCCATTTCTTTTTTCAATAGATGTACCAGTCCATCCGCGACAAAGAGAAACAAATACGACTGAGCGGGTCCCCTTGCCGCAAGCCTCTGGATGGGACAAACGCGTCCAGCAAACCTCTATTGCATCTCACTGAATATTTCACGGAACGAACACACTGCATCACCCAGCCAGTCCATTTCGAGCAGAATCCTACTTTCCGGAGCACTCCTTCCAAAATTCCAGTCCACTCTATCATAGGCTTTAGCTAGGTCCAGCTTATAGGCACAATAGTTATCTCTGGCATTCTTACTATGTTGGATTTTGTGGAAGCATTCAAATGCAATTATAGCATTGTCTGTGATCATCCTGCCCGGAATGAAGGCGCTCTGAGTCTCAGATATAATCTCGTCCAGTAACGGTCGGAGACGGTTGACAAGGCATTTAGACACCACCTTGTAGATGACGTTGCATAGGCTAATGGGTCTAAAATCCTTTAGAGATTGGGGGTTCTTCCCTTTAGGGATTAGGACGATCACCGTGTCATTTATCCCTTCGGGAAAAATACCGCTCTCAAAAAATTCTAGAACTCCTCTTATAATGTCATCTTTGATTTCCCCCCAATTTCTTTGGAAAAATCGAGCCAGGAACCCATCAGGGCCAGGGGCTTTGATCGGACCAATCTGGAAAAGATCATCTCCAATTTATGTCTCAGAGAAGGGTTTAGTCAACATATCATTCATATCATTGTTTACTCGCCTCGATTAGATCCAGAACCTCTTTCGGGTCCACCCCTTCTTCTTTCTCATATAGTTTTTTGAAGAAAGAGTTAGTCATTTCCTTGATACCTCTTTCCTCCTCAACCCATACTCCGTTATCATCTTTCAGCTTTAGGATTGTGTTCTTCTTACGCCTCCGTGTCGCTTTCGTTGGAACCATCTTGTGTTTTATCCCCCTCCACGAGATAAGTAGCACGTGACCTCTGCCTCCACATAATCTCCTCCCTAAGGAGAAGTTCATCCAGCTCTGAGCTAACTTATCCGCTCTCTTCTGATTTTCTGGAGATGGAGCCGAGTTCCATATCCTTTTTAGCTTCGACCGGATTTCTGAAGTTTTTTGATGACCGAACCAAAGTCCTTAGCGGACCAGCAGCGCAAACTCTCTTGCATGTGTTTCAACTTAGCGCAGATCTTCTGTAAGCTCCCAGCCGGACCATCCTCCTTCCATGCCCTGGTAATCGCTGGTTGTAATGATTCAGCCCTTTCCCACATTTCTTCGTATCTAAAAAGTACCACTTGTTGCCTTTGTCCACAGGCCTCCATTCTTTCCTTTCCCCAACTCTCGGCAGTATAGGGAGATGATCAGGACCTCGACGAGCAAATGTGTTCTCTACAAAGGGCCTGTTTAAAGTAGTAGTCGACCACTCGGGTGATGCCACACATCTGTCGGGCGTGCTCGAACATTTGAATACCCTTGCTGTTTATTGTTGTACGTCCATCCTGGCCCTCTGAAACCCATATCAAACAGATTGCAGTCTGATAGAACTTTCCGAAAGTTTTCCATGTTCTTTTCGGATCTCCTTGTGGAAGAAAAATGTTCGGATTGCCACATGGTTTCATTGAAGTCGCCCATCATCAGCCATGGGAGATTACTCGTATCTTTAATCCTTCTAAGTAGTGTCCACATATGCTGTCGATCATGTGCTTTTGGTTCACCGTAGACAAAGGTCCCTCTCCACTGCATACCATGAGGATTCAAACGAATTAACACATCGATGTATCTCGCCCCCACGGCAATCTTTTTTATTTCCACACTCTCATCATAGAAGAGGGCAATGCCGGCACCTTTTCCAAAGGCCGGGTTGCGTGATACAATGACGAAGGCCGAGCCTCCACTTTAAGTTCCTTACATAGTGGTTATTCTGCCGTGTTTCGTAGAGGAAGACGAGCTTGGGCTTATAGGTGTGCACAAGGCACACGAGCTCTTGAACTGCACGAGGTTGCCCGAGGCCTCGGCGATTCCATCCCATGATCGTCATGGCTCTGGCGGGCACCGCCTTGGCGCCCACCAGTCACCGGGAGCCCCGGCCCGGTAGCTTCCTTATCATCCTCCTTCCTCCTCGGCTTGACCTGCAGACACACTTTCTTGTTCTTGTCATTGCCCTCATCAGTCCAAGAGCTTCCGACCCACTTTGCAACATCAGTCTCACGCCCACCTCTCTTGCCGGGGTGAATAAGCCTGCATTTCTGCCTTCAAGCTCACCCTGTTTCTCTTTGTCATCTTGTTGTTGAATAGGCCCTCAACTGTCCGAGACCTTATCATCTGGATGAACCTCGGGATCGGGCCAAAGCCGGAGGGTACGGTTGATCTGCAGCAAACATTGGTTCAACCATTTTGTCTTTCCCTCCGTGTTGGCACCCATTCAGCCCAGCTCTTGCTTCACCTTTGTAGTAGCAACGTTGGTCACTTGTACATCAGCGGGGTTCGGTGGGGAGCGTGGTCTTCGATGTGACCTGATTCCCCTGCTGTTTTGGTGTCATCCACAGGGGGCCGGCACAGTGCCTGGTGAGCCAGCTCGAGGAAGCGGCGGTGCCAGCCGGGGTTCATCTGGGCGCTGCCATGGTGATCTTGGTCGATTCATTGGCAAGTACAGGGTTGTTGGCCTCTTGTGATGCTCGTTTCTCTGCTTGGCTGCCTCCATCTGACACCTTGAGGCCTTGACCACGCAATAGCTGCCTGGAGGGGTTTGCCAGGACTTCCTCAGGTATCCTCCCCTGCACCTCCTTAGTCAGGTCCGGCCCTTTCTCCCGGACCACCTCCTTCCCAAAACTAAGCAGACGGCGAGCACTATTTGCAGCCGGGGCAACATACCCCCCTCTCGCTACTTTTCTTATATGGGGAGGCACGCATTGTTGCCGTGTACCTCATCTCTTGGAGGTCCTCCGGCAACTTACAATCGCGCTGTCCATGCCCAAGAAAGCCACAATAACCACAGAAGCGTGGCACTCTCACATACTTAACCTCTAAAAAGAACAGCTCATTTTTTGGCTTATCATGAGACATGATCCTACAGCGGAGAGGTGTTGGGGAACGTAGTAATTTCAAAATTTTCCTACGATCACGCAAGACCATGGTGATGGCATAGCAACGAGAGGGAAGAGTGTCCGTCCACGTACCCTCGTAGACCGAAAGCGGAAGCGTTATAACAACGCTGATTGATGTAGTCGCACGTCTTCACGACCCGACCGATCCAAGCACCGAACGTGACGGCACCTCCGAGTTACGCACACGTTCAGCTCGATGACGATCCCGGACTCCGATCCAAAGCAAAGTGTCGGGATGAGTTCCGTCAAGACGACGGCGTGGTGGCGATGTTGATGCTCCACCGACGCAGGCTTCGCCTAAGCTCATGACGATATGACTTCTCCGCGCAGGGCTTCGCCTAAGCTCCGCGACGATATGACCGAAGTGGAATATGGTGGAAGGGGGCACCGCACACGGCTAAGGAAAGATCCGTAGATCAACTTGTGTGTCATGGGGTGCCCCCTTGCCCCCGTATATAAAGGAGCCAAGGGGGAGGTGGCCGGCCCAAGGGAGGAGGCGCACCAAGGGAGTCCTACTCCCGGAGGGAGTAGGACTCCCCCTCCAATCCTAGTTGGATTAGGATTCCCGGAGGGGGAAAGAGAGAGGGGGGCCCACCTTTCCTAGTCCTAATAGGACTAGGGGAAGGGGGGGGGGGCGGCCACCTAGGGCTGCCCCTTCTCCTTTCCTCCAAGGCCCACTATGGGCCCATGTAGTTCCCGGGGGGTTCCGGTAACCTCCCGGTACTCCGGTAAATTCCCGATTTCACTCGGAACCTTTCCGATGTCCAAATGTAGGCTTCCAATATATCAATCTTTATGTCTCGACCATTTCGAGACTCCTCGTCATGTCCGTGATTACTTCCGGGACTCCGAACAAACTTCGGTGCATCAATACTTATAAACTCATAATGAACTGTCATTGAAAGCGTTAGCGTGCGGACCCTACGGGTTCGAGAACTATGTAGACATGACCTAGAACCATTCTCGGTCAATAACCAATAGCGGAACCTGGATGCCCATATTGGTTCCTACATATTCTACGAAGATCTTTATCGGTCAAACCGCATAACGACATCGTTGTTCCCTTTGTCATCGGTATGTTACTTACCCGAGATTCGATCGTCGGTATCCAATACCTAGTTCAATCTCGTTACCGGTGAGTCTCTTTACTCGTTCCGTAATACATCATCTCACAACTAACTCATTAGTTGTAGTGCTTGCAAGGCTTAAGTGATGTGTATTACCGAGAAGGCCTAGAGATACCTCTCCGACAATCGGAGTGACAAAACCTAATCTCGAAATACGCCAACCCAACAAGTACCTTTGGAGACACCTGTAGTACTCCTTTATAATCACCCGATTACGTTGTGGCGTTTGGTAGTACCTAAAGTGTTCCTCCGGTAAACGGGAGTTGCATAATCTCATAGTTATAGGAACATGTATGGGTCATGAAGAAAGCATTAACATACTAAACGATCAAGTGTTAAGCTAACGGAATGGGTCATGTCAATCAGATCATTCAACTAATGATGTGACCTTGTTAATCAAATAACAACTCCTTGTTCATGGTTAGGAAACATAACCATCTTTGATTAACAAGCTAGTCAAGTAGAGGCATACTAGTGACATCTTTGTTTGTCTATATATTCACACATGTATTATGTTTCCGGTTAATACAATTCTAGCATGAATAATAAACCTTTATCATGATATAAGGAAATAAATAATAACTTTATTATTGCCTCTAGGGCATATTTCCTTCAGTCTCCTACTTGCACTAGAGTCAATAATCTAGATTACAAAGTAATGATCCTAACACCCATGGAGTCTTGGTGCTGATCATGTTTTGCTCGTGGAAGAGGCTTAGTCAATCTGTCTGCAACATTCAGATCCGTATGTATTTTGCAAATCTCTATGTCTCCCACTTGGACTTGGTCCCGAATGGAATTGAAGCGTCTCTTGATATGCTTGGTCCTCTTGTGAAATCTGGATTCCTTTGCCAAGGCAATTGCACCAGTATTGTCACAGAAGATCTTCATAGGTCCCGATGAACTAGGTATGACACCTAGATCGGAAATGAACTCTTTCATCCAGACTCCTTCATTTGCTGCTTCCGAAGCAGCTATGTACTCCGCTTCACATGTAGATCCCGCCACGACGCTTTGTTTAGAACTGCACCAAATGACAGCTCCACCGTTTAATAAAAACACGTATCCGGTTTGCGATTTAGAATCGTCCGGATCAGTGTAAAAGCTTGCATCGACGTAACCATTTACGACTAGCTCTTTGTCACCTCCATATACGAGAAACATATCCTTAGTCCTTTTCGTGTATTTCAGATGTTCTTGACGCTGTCCAGATGATCCATTCCTGGATTACTTTGGTACCTTCCTGCCAAGCTTACAGCTAAGCATACGTCAGTCTGGTACACAAGATTGCATACATGATAGAGCCTATGGCTGAAGCATAGGAACATCTTTCATTTTTCTCTATCTTCTGCGTGGTCGGGCATTGAGTCTGACTCAATCTTATACCTTGCAACACGTACAAAAAACCTTTCTTTGCCTGATCCATTTTGAACTTTTCAAAACTTTATCAAGGTATGTGCTTTGTGAAAGTCCAATTAAGCGTCTTGATCTATCTCTATAGATCTTGATGCCCAATATGTAAGCAGCTTCACCGAGGTCTTTCATTGAAAAACTTTTATTCAAGTATCCTTTTATGCTATCCAGAAATTCTATATCATTTCCAATCAATAATATGTCGTCCACATATAATATCGTAAATGCTACAGAGCTCCCACTCACTTTCTTGTAAATACAAGGCTTCTCCAAAAGTCTCATACAAACCCATATGCTTTGATCACACTATCAAAGCGTTTATTCCAACTCCGAGAGGCTTGCACCGGACCATAAATTGATCGCTGGAGCTTGCACACTTTGTTAGCACCTTTTGGATCGACAAAACCTTCTGGTTGCATCATATACAACTCTTCTTCTAGAAATCCATTCAAGAATGCAGTTTTTACATCCATTTGCCAAATTTCATAATCATAAAATGCGGCAATTGCTAACATGATTCGGACAGACTTAAGCATCGCTACGGGTGAGAAAGTCTCATCGTAGTCAACCCCTTGAACTTGTCGAAAACCTTTCGTAACAAGTCGAGCTTTGTAGACAGTTATATTACCATCGTCGGTCTTCTTCTTAAAGATCCATTTATTTTCAATGGCTTGCCGATCATCGGGCAAGTCAACCAAAGTCCATACTTTGTTCTCATACATGGATCCCATCTCAGATTTCATGGCTTCCACCATTTTATGCGAATCTGGGCTCACCATCGCTTCTTCATAGTTTGTAGGTTCGCCATGGTCAAGTAACATGACTTCCGAATAGGATTACCGTACCACTGCAGTGCGTATTTTACTCTGGTTGACCTACGAGGTTCAAGAGTAACTTGATCTGAAGTTTCATGATCATCATCATTAGTTTCTTCACTAATTGGTGTAGTTGTCACAGAACCATTTCTTGTGATGAACTACTTTCCAATAAGGGAGCAGATACAGTTATCTCATCAAGTTCTACTTTCCTTCCACTCACTTCTTTCGAGAGAAACTCCTTCTCTAGAAAGGATCCGAATTTAGCAACGAAAATCTTGCCTTCAGATCTGTGATAGAAGGTGTACCCAACAGTCTCCTTTGGGTATCCTATGAAGACACATTTTTCCGATTTGGGTTCGAGCTTATCTGGTTGAAGTTTCTTTACATAAGCATCGCAGCCCCAAACTTTAAGAAACGACAACTTTGGTTTCTTGCCAAACCATAGTTCATAAGGCGTCGTCTCAACGGATTTTGACGGTGTCCTATTTAACGTGAATGCGGCTGTCTCTAAAGCATAACCCCAAAACGATAGCGGTAAATCGGAAATAGACATCATAGATCGCACCATATCCAGTAAAGTACGACATTCTGACGTTCGGACACACCATTTCTCTGTGGTGTTCCGGGTGGCGTGAGTTGCGAAACTATTCCACATTGTTTCAAATGTAAACCAAACTCGTAACTCAAATATTCTCCTCCACGATCAGATCGTAGAAATTTTATTTTCTTGTTACGATGATTTTCCACTTCACTCTGAAATTCTTTGAACTTTTCAAATGTCTCAGATTTGTGTTTCATTAAGTAGATATACCCATATCTGCTCAAATCATCTGTGAAGGTGAGAAAATAACGATACCACAAGGCGATGCCTCAACATTCATTGGACCACAAACATCGGTATGTATGATTTCCAACAAATCAGTTGCTCGCTCCATAGTTCCGGAGAACGGCGTTTTGGTCATCTTGCCCATGAGGCACGGTTACTTAAGTACCAAGTGATTCATAATCAAGTGATTCCGAAGCCCATCAAGATGGAGTTTCTTCATGCGTTTTACACCGATATGACCTAAACGGCAAATTGCCACAAATAAGTTGCACTATCATTATCAACTCTGCATCTTTTGGCTTCAACATTATGAATATGTGTATCACTACCGAGATTCAACAAGAATAGACCATTCTTCAAGGGTGCATGACCATAAAAGATATTACTCATATAAATAGAACAACCATTATTCTCTCGATTTAAATGAATAACCGTCTCGCATTAAACAAGATCCAGATATAATGTTCATGCTCAACGCTGGCACCAAATAACAATTATTTAGGTCTAAAACTAATCCCGAAGGTAGATGTAGAGGTAGCGTGCCGACTGCGATCACATCGACTTTGGAACCATTTCCAACGCGCATCGTCACCTCGTCCTTAGCCAATCTTCGCTTAATCCGTAGTTCCTTTGTTCACCTTGCCATCCTTTTTATCCGCCAAATACTTGGGGCAGTTCCGCTTCCAAAGGTCCGATGCGCTGCGGTAAAAACACTCGATTTCAGGCTTAGGTCCGGACTTGGGTTTCTTCTCTTGATCAGCAACTTTCTTGCTGTTCTTTTGAAGTTTCCTTCTTCTTCCCTTTGCCCTTTTTCTTGAAACTAGTGGTCTTGTTGATCATCAACACTTGATGCTCTTTCTTGATTTCTACCTCCGCAGCTTTTAGCATCGCGAAGAGCTCAGAATTGTCTTAGTCATCCCTTGCATATTATAGTTCATCACGAAGCTCTTGTAGCTTGGTGGCGATGATTGGAGAATTCATCAATGACACTATCATCCGGAAGATTAACTCCCAGCTGAATTAAGTGATTGTTATACCCGGACATTTTGAGTATGTGCTCACCGACGTAACTATTCTCCTCCATCTTGCAGCTATAGAACTTATTGGAGACTTCATATCTCTCAATCCGGGCATTTGCTTGAAATATTAACTTCAACTCCTGGAACATCTCATATGCTCCATGACGTTCAAAAGCGTCGTTGAAGACCCGGTTCTAAGCCGTAAAGCATGGCACACTGAACTATAGAGTAGTCATCAGCTCTGCTTTGCCGACGTTCACAACTTCGCTCAGCATCTCTGAAGCAGTTCGCTACCCAGCGGTGCTTCCAGGCGTAATTTTTCTCAGGCAGCAATGAGGATAATCCTCAAATTACGGACCCAGTCCGTGTAATTGCTACCATCATCTTTCAACTTTGCTTTCTCAAGGAACGCATTAAAATTCAATGGAACAACAAAGACGAGCCATCTATCTACAAGAAACATAGACAAGCAAAATACTATCAGTACTAAGTTCATGATAAATTTAAGTTCAATTAATCATATTAAAAACTCCCACTTAGACAGACATCTCTCTAGTCATCTAAGTGATCACGTGATCCATATCAACTAAACCATGTCCGATCATCACGTGAGATGGAGTAGTTTCAATGGTGAACATCACTATGTTGATCATATCTACTATATGATTCACGCTCGACCTTTCGGTCTCCGTGTTCTGAGGCCATATCTGTTATATGCTAGGCTCGTCAAGTTTAACCTGAGTATTCCGCGTGCGCAACTGTTTTGCACCCGTTGTATTTGAACGTAGAGCCTATCACACCCGATCATCACGTGGTGTCTCAGCACGAAGAACTTTCATAGCGGTGCATACTCGGGGAGAACACTTCTTGATAATTTTAGTGAGAGATCATCTTATAATGCTACCGTCAATCAAAGCAAGATAAGATGCATAAAGGATAAACATCACATGCAATCAATATAAGTGATATGATATGGTCATCATCATCTCGTGCTTGTGATCTCCATCGCAGAAGCACCGTCATGATCACCATCGTCACCGGCGCGACACCTTGATCTCCATCGTAGCATCGTTGTCGTCTCGCCAACTATTGCTTCTACGACTATCGCTACTCCTCAGTGATAAAGTAAAGCAATTACATGGCGTTGCATTTCATACAATAAGCGACAACCATATGGCTCCTGCCGATTGCCGATAACTCGGTTACAAAACATGATCATCTCATACAATAAAATATAGCATCACGTCTTGACCACATCACATCACAACATGCCCTGCAAAAACAAGTTAGACGTCCTCTACTTTGTTGTTGCAAGTTTTACGTGGCTGCTACGGGCTGAGCAAGAACCGTTCTTACCTACCCATCAAAACCACAACGATAGTTTGTCAAATAGACTCCGTTTTAACCTTCTCAAGGACCGGGCGTATGCCACACTGGTTCAACTAAAGTGAGAGAGACAGACACCGCCGGTCACCTTTAAGCAACGAGTGCTCGGGCGGTGAAACCAGTCTCGCGTAAGCGTCTGGCGTAATGTCGGTCCGGGCCGCTTCATCTCACAATACCGCTGAACCAAAGTATGACATGCTGGTAGGCAGTATGACTTGTATCGTCCACAACTCACTTGTGTTCTACTCGTGCATATGACATCAACGCATAAAACCAGGCTCGGATGCCACAGTTGGGGACCGTAGTAATTTCAAAATTTTCCTACGATCACGCAAGACCATGGTGATGGCATAGCAACGAGGGAAGAGTGTCCGTCCACGTACCCTCGTGAGACCGAAAGCGAAGCGTTATAACAACGCGGTTGATGTAGTCGTCGTCTTCACGACCCGACCGATCCAAGCACCGAGCGTCTGGCACCTCCGAGTTCTGCACACGCTCATTTCGATGGCGATCCCGGACTCGATCCAGCAAAGTGTCGGGGATGAGTTCCGTCAACGACGGCGTGGTGGCGATGTTGATGCTCCACCGACGCGGGGCTTCGCCTAAGCTCATGACGATATGACTTCTCCGGCGCAGGCTTCGCCTAAGCTCCGCGACGATATGACCAAGTGGAATATGGTGGAAGGGGCACCGCACACGGCTAAGGAAAGATCCGTAGATCAACTTGTGTGTCATGGGGTGCCCCTTGCCCCGTGATATAAAGGAGCCAAGGGGAGGTGGCGGCCCAAGGGAGGAGGCGCACAAGGGAGTCCTACTCCTGAGGGAGTAGGACTCCCTCCAATCCTAGTTGGATTAGGATTCCGGAGGGGAAAGAGAGAGAGGGGGCGGCCCACCTTTCCTAGTCCTAATAGGACTAGGGAAGGGGGCGCGCCACCTAGGGCTGCCCTTCTCCTTTCCTCCAAGGCCCACTATGGGCCCATGTAGTTCCCGGGGTTCCGGTAACCTCCGGTACTCCGGTAAATTCCCGATTTCACTCGGAACCTTTCCGATGTCCAAATGTAGGCTTCCAATATATCAATCTTTATGTCTCGACCATTTCGAGACTCCTCGTCATGTCCGTGATTACTTTCGGGACTCCGAACAAACTTCGGTGCATCAATACTTATAAACTCATAATGAACTGTCATTGAAACGTTAAGCGTGCGGACCCTACGGGTTCGAGAACTATGTAGACATGACCTAGAACCATTCTCGGTCAATAACCAATAGCGGAACCTGGATGCCCATATTGGTTCCTACATATTCTACGAAGATCTTTATCGGTCAAACCGCATAACGACATACGTTGTTCCCTTTGTCATCGGTATGTTACTTACCCGAGATTCGATCGTCGGTATCCAATACCTAGTTCAATCTCGTTACCGGTGAGTCTCTTTACTCGTTCCGTAATACATCATCTCACAACTAACTCATTAGTTGTAGTGCTTGCAAGGCTTAAGTGATGTGTATTACCGAGAAGGCCTAGAGATACCTCTCCGACAATCGGAGTGACAAAACCTAATCTCGAAATACGCCAACCCAACAAGTACCTTTGGAGACACCTGTAGTACTCCTTTATAATCACCCGATTACGTTGTGACGTTTGGTAGTACCAAAGTGTTCCTCCGTAAGCAGGGAGTTGCATAATCTCATAGTTATAGGAACATGTATGGGTCATGAAGAAAGCATTAACATACTAAGCGATCAAGTGTTAAGCTAACGGAATGGGTCATGTCAATCAGATCATTCAACTAATGATGTGACCTTGTTAATCAAATAACAACTCCTTGTTCATGGTTAGTAAACATAACCATCTTTGATTAACAAGCTAGTCAAATAGAGGCATACTAGTGACATACTGTTTGTCTATATATTCACACATGTATTATGTTTCCGGTTAATACAATTCTAGCATGAATAATAAACCTTTATCATGATATAAGGAAATAAATAATAACTTTATTATTGCCTCTAGGGCATATTTCCTTCAAGAGGCTCATCTACATCATGGTTGATCCGAACCCTAATGAAATCACCCCAGATCTTACCACTATTGTAAGTTGTATCCACCTCGAGAACCTCTCCGAGCTTTTCCCCAAGCTTCCAGGCCACTCCTTCGTCCAGCATGATCGGGGGCACATCGCGGATTCGTACCCAGATTGGCATGTGGGCTACCTCCACGTCCCCTGGACGCTCGCCGCCGTCCACCGACACCATCAGGAAGGCGTCCCCCTGATGAGTCCAGGGGCCGTTGTTGAGGATGAAGCGACGATCACCTTCCCTCTCGAACTCCGTAAGAAAGCGATTGTTCTTGAGGGGCTTGTAGTCAGCGTCCACGGAGACCCCACTTGGCCTTAAGCTCGCCAAAGAGGCCCTCATTGCTGTAGGGCAGGGCGAGAAGAAGAGCCCCACAACGATCCACCGGGTCCTCATGGCGGCGCTCCTTGGTCAGGTCCAGCTCCACCACATCCTCGACCCGCGGGTCAAGGCACACCGGGAACCTCGGGGCGACTATGTCGCCTCTGGCCCCAAGCCTCCTCATGGCCGCCCTCTCGCTATGGATGCGAGAGGACTCCCCGCGGTTCAGCATTTCAGCGATGCTCCTGCCGCCGCTGGTCTTGAGCGCGTCGATCTCGTCCATGGTGGCCTTGTCCTTCTGGTTGCTCCGGTTTGCCATTGCCAGGGGAAAGATGCTGGGCACACTGGAAGGGGATGATTGAGTTATCGATTGTATCCGCTCTGCTTCTTTTATGGTGGTGTCCTGTCGATCCGATCCCGATTTCTCCGTGATAACCTTCACTACATCAGTTTCAATGGGGCGATCACCTTCCCTCTTCCTTGGTTCCGGTGCCCCTCTGCCTCTATCTGGGGGATCTGTGTCACAGGGAAACGGCGCCTCAGGTGGTGATGGGTTGATTTCTTTCTCACCTAGCCCGATCTTAAGATCCTCTCGCATGGCATGCAATTTGCCCTTGATTCTTCTCACCGCTGCAGCGCCCGGATCCGTGATCTGTCTGCTGTCACCCCCGATTTCGACGGCCCTTTTCTGTCCTCGGCGATCTTCTCGATCGCCTTCCTTGTCCGGAGCCATGCTTCCCGCAGGCCCAAGGGATCACTTTCTCTCGCCCGATCTCTTTCCTCTCTCGCCGATGCGGACTCCCCGTCGGCGATCTGGCCCCGGTCACGACCGGAGATCGCCTTTTCGTCGCCCGGACAGGCTCTCCGTAATTCACGCCCATCTCGACGGGAAAAAAATATTATTCCTGTCTACACATAGAAACAAATAGAAGGGCATGCTCATCCAACAGTAACTAATTGAATTGAGAGATGGGAGCTTCATGCGAACAGTATAGGTAACAAAATAGAATATTAGCAGAAGCATGTGCTCAGCTCATCTACTGTAAATAAGAAAATGAAGAGATGAGAGTTTGTTTCCCGAGTAGCAAGAGTCCTAAGAATCAACGCAGCAGCAATGACCCTTGGAGGTAAAACTTGAGCACTTTTCAAGTTGGAGTGAGATCTGAAAAATTCAAAGCCAAGAGCTCAGGGATAGTAGAAATGAAAGGTAGGCAGGTAGCTGAAAACTAAAGCTGTGAGATATACCAAACTGCACGACAGTCAACGTACACGACAGCCATGGTGCAGAGCAATGGTGCACAACGGCCTCATAGGTCATGCATTCATCAACGACCTGGCGATGGTCCGACGGTCCGTCTGTGTCCCAACGCCCAAAGAGATGGAGGTGAGGAAGACCGTCGGGCGTGCTGGAGAAGGTCAGAAGGAGAAGATCGGCGTGCAAACACGCCGATTCGGCTGTGCCTTTCCTACGATCTTGGCGGCCAACAACAGAATTGTGGCCCAAGCCACGCAGAGAGGAGTTGCAGGCGACACAAACCGGCGGTCGTGCGAGAGTAGTAGACTTCATGCGGAGATCGCCTACCGGTGGCTCCTTCATTTTGATCGAGAGAGAGAGGGCAATTGACGGTCGTCAGCTGTGTCTAGGCAAGTGAAAACCTGACCTTTTTTGAGTGGGGAGATCGAGGTGCAGGGCTCTTTGTTCTTAAGGAGAATGGCTTTTTGGATTATGGCTGGAAACCGTAGAATTAATGGAACGAGAGAGGCTGCTCGGCTCCTATAGTTGGAAACTGAACTATTAATGGGGAATCAAGCCGCTAGTATTCGTTTTTGCTGAACTTTACATGCATATGTGTTTCAGTACACCGATGCAGTTACCTAAAAATAAGGTGCATGTGCTGGTGTGGCATAGTGATGATGTGGAGAGTGTGCATGTGGAGAAAATAGGTTGAAGTGGGGAGCAACTTCTTAAGAATGTTAGATTAATATTGTCATATGGCCTTCCTCTTGTGCGTGCTCTATCTGGTCTAATAGCCTAGTGTGATAATGAATATGTTTTCCTTGCTTTCTAATATATGTTTTCTCCATGGACTTTGATTGATCTATGCTATGGGAGGTATTAATCAAAGAGAAATCTGTCACCAAATTCTAATAATGACGCAGGCACGTCAAGGTCACCCATTAGAAGTAGCCAAACTGCATCAAATGTCACCGCAACTGGTCTCCTGAAGCCTTCTATTCACAGAGAAATTATTCTAGATGAGTGGCCTTATGATCCGGCTGATCGAAAGAGAATTTCATAGTACATGAGAAATTCTAACAAGAAGCAAGATATTGTAAAACAGTAAAACTCAGCCACCAACGCCCCTCCACAGCGATTTGACGTTCTGGACCATCTGATCTACTGTTTAACGCTGAAGATCGTTCGGCCCTCGTGGGCCTTTTTAGCCGTCGCCCTATCCCGTTATCGGGCCGCTGCTCCGGGGATCGACTTGGGAGCCTTCTCGTGAACCGTCAGATTTTTACACCGAGCGCCGCGAGGGTCGATCGTCCCGACTTCCTGTCATCCCGATCGGCCCAGGTTCTTCACCATCTGCTGCGCTGAAACCGGCGGCGGCTCCGGTAAGGTCGACGGTATTCCTCCAGTAACAGTCCATCGTAAGTGCAACCCTACGTTTTGATTCCCCCTCCCTATGTCCTGGAAGTTCATAGTGCTAACCTCGGCTGTTCTTATTGGTGATTGTCCATGAATCATGGATGCGGCGACAATGAGCGAGAGAGCTTTGGCTGCAGCGAAGGCGGGCGATCAGTAGGAGGAGGAGGAGGCCATGTGAACGGCTCAAGAGTGACGCGGCAGCATCAAGCATCTACGTATGTCTTGCCGACACAAGATGACGCGGCGGCATCTAGCTGGTGCGAGGAGGAGGTGGATGCGACTGCTGCACCAGAATCCTGGTCAGTGCAAGAGTGACATACATATCTCCTCCTTGGCGGCTGCGGCGGCAGCACACACTGCCGGCGTACATGCCATTGCAGCTGTACTGCCATATCATGATCGGCTGATCCCGCCCTTTCCAATTCCATAACTGAAACTTCACATGGAAGCTGAGACCTAGCGTATAGTTATCCTGATAATTGTCGACGGTGTGTAATGATGGAAAATGATTTCCGCTATCGCTGTGTCACTACAATCTTCCATTCTCCCTAATTGGGTTTGACACACACTCCTCCATGTCTTCGTATATATCTATGAAACTGATTTTCTATTCCTCCTTATAGGGTTGCAATGCTCGTTCATTGGAGTTTTTCTGTACGAATTTCTCAAGGGGTGTGCTTCAAACCTAATTAAAATACAGGAAACCTCAGCCAGCTATGCGATCATGGCGGGCGGACAGGTGCGACTATTCAAAAATAATTGCCCTTTGTTCATCTTTGTTCTCTCTATTACTGTGAGTTTAGTGTTGCATTCCATGCGATTTGTTTGGTTTTTATTTCAGCCAGGCACTTGTGTTTTGCCTGCTCCCTTTCCTTCTCTTTGTTTCGGACATCATATAATCTGTCTCGGGCATTAGCTAAACCTATGACGATTAGTTTCTTTGGTACGGCTTGGGTATGTAAGACTGAATAACTCTTATTGCCTATGTTCTTTCCTTTTCTACTGCTATCAACATTTTAGAATTGTTCTACCTAAAGAACTTAATTAGTCTAAAATGAGTAGGCATGGCCGCATGGGTAGAATATGCTTGATGCATGAATCATGATAAAATGGCATTTGTTGATCATGCATTCTGCTATTGTCGATCTTCTGGAAATAAAGTTTCATTCCCAAATGTTGATAATTTCAGGTCGTGTTTAATTCCTTCTAGCCATAAATCATTAGGAATTAAAGTGTGCAATCCTAATGCGAATATTATTGACCATGCAGTTTGTTATCCATGCTCGTTTCCTCAATCATATTTTGAGTTTTTTTGCCCTCTCTCTACTTTTGCACAACTCAACGATGGACCCTGTGATACAACATGTATGTCTGTAGATAGAAACATGTTAATATTAGTACTTCGCTTGTAGCAATGGTCTGTTTGGGTAATTATGAGGATGAATAATTTCAATTTTGGCTTACGTAGAAAATTATTTAGTTTTAATCTGTTTCAATACCAGATAAATCGCCATTCAGTTTGCGAGGATATTTTATGTGCCATGTTTGACGTCTACTTCATCATGTGCGTTGAATGCCATTGTCATAACACAAAAGAACGCATGACACAGGCCATAGGCGATGGCTCCTCAAAGTAGGCAAATATGATGTCTTACCTTCTCCAATGTTAAAATGATATATTAACAACCTTGGCATTTCACGGAAGGGAGTGTTATCCTAGATTGTTAAGATGAACTGGGCCAATATTGTGTTTCTTGAATAATTAATGCATTGTATCAACCATCATAATGCATATCTATACTTTCTCAATATGGGCGGGCGCGGCAACGCGCGTCTTCATGATCTAGTGATTATGTAAAGACACTTAACAAGGGGACCTTACAGGCCACCGCTTAATTTTGATTTTCCGTAGAGGGATGTTGGTGATACTCAACGGAGATTTAATCCAAACTGGTTTGATGCATATGGGGGTTGATTGAGTATAATGCAAACCATGCACCGGGTGACATGTTTCTACGTACATACGTGGCCAACCGGCTACCTGTTATGCGCTGACTTTCATTGTGAATTAAGGTGGCACCCAGCGGCCGTGTGAGTGTGTACCTGTAGCCGGCTAGGTGCACTATTGTCAGATCAAGTTGCTTCGATCAAGTTGAATCACTTTACCCGCGGACCGCGACATGAGCACGCCCGCGACGGGCGACCGCGCGGCGCCGCTGCCGGGCTGATCTCCTTCCTCCAACCTCCCCTGCCTCCGGCGGCCCCGGATCTGGAAGCTCCGCCCCGTCCGCTCGCCGCCCGTCCCAGCTTTGCTGCTCGTCGTGCCCGAGCAGCCCGTGTGGAAGCTGCGGGAAGCCGCGTCCGCGGCGGCCCCATGTCCGCGACGGCTGCGCCGTCATCGTCGGCCGCTTCGGCCCCGTCGCTCACCGCCCCTGCTCTGGCCGCCCGCGCGCCGCGCGGCCTTCTCGCCAGACGCAAAGGCTGGCCCGGCCGTCTGGCGCCTGCGTCTGTGCCGACCAACCAACCTCCGCCGCCCGCCGCCCCGTCCACCTTGTCGCGGCCCCGCGCCTCCACCAGAACCCCACCGGCGGCAGCCACCGCGGCGCCTCCGACCCCGCGACCGCGGCCACTGCCTCCGGCCTGTCGGCTCCGGTTGGAGAACGGCGGCCGGCAGGTCTCCCGCCCGCGTTCCCCGAAGGCTGCAGCGGCGAGCTCTTTGGCCCAGCCATCCGTCACCCCCGCCTGCTTTGCCGGTGCCGCCTTCGACCACCTGCTGAAGCCACCGGCGACAAGCCCCATCGGTTCCCCACCGCTCGATCCAGATCAGGCGGATCTGGATCCCGTCTCTCGACCGGCTCCGGCTGTGCTCGGCTCAACGCATGTCTCCCGTTGCTCCATCATCCAAGGCGAGGGGAGTGGCGGCTTCTCCGGGCGCAGCTTCAGCTCCTCTACGCCATCTGTTGCGGCGAAAGGGCTCGTCGTTCAGCGCCTCCCGGTGCGTCGGGCTGGGGAAATTGGCGAGATGCTTCGACCGGGTGGCGGCGTCAACAGTTCCTATGGCTCCATGCGAGAATGCTTTGGGAGGTTGGCAGCTCGTCTCGAGAGGGCGCCGCTCGGCTCCTGCTGCTTTTCGTCGCCTTGCTGTCAATGTGCGGAGTCCCCCTCTGGCGTGGCTGAGAGACGGGTGTTTTTGGTGCCTCTGTCGAGGGTCACCGAGCATACTCTTGTAGAGATTCAATTCGATGCACGGATTATCTTCGATCCGGCCACATCGCCCGCTTCTGCCGTGCTGAGAAGCATGCCCATGCTTCGCCACTCCAATGTCCTGCTCCATCACCTGCATCCATCGATGATGTCTCCATGACAGATGTGCAGTTCCAACCTATCTCGACTGAGCATGTTGGGTTGGCGGAGGAGACCGAGCTGCTTCGCATCGAGCTTCGTGATTGCCTAGTGCGAGCCGGGAATGTTTTGGGGAGGGCAGAGGCCGCTCTCGCCAAACTAGAGGTGGTGTCGGGTGTGTCTTCACTGCCTGAGCTTCAGATTGGGGTTGTGCCCGATGTGTCCTTGCTGCCCGAGATTCAGGTTGGTTCTGTCGATGGGGAAGCATGCATGTATGGAGATCTCTCCCCTCGTGCTACATCCTGCTTGGCCGCCGCTGCTCGCTGCCGTGCCGATTGCTTCGGGAGTGAAGTTGTTGTCGAGGTCGTGGCTCGGTGCTGCAGATTATGCCCGAGCTCCAAGGTTTGTGGGGAGCCTACTTAGCCTATTTCGATGGTGCTTCCCTAAGGAGATGGGGCTGCTTGGAGGAACTTGGTGATGTCGATTGCGACCTCTCCGTCGTCGTTGGAGCCCATTTAGACGCCTCGACTTTGTGGACTGTGGAGGTTTGGCTGCTACTATTGCTCTCTCACCGAGGTTGTTGACCAGGTGGCGTCTGCAGGTGATGAGGTAGGTGCTTTGGCACCTAACTCTGAGGTGACGAAGCCCATCCGGTCGCCCATCTTTGACCGTGATGCTATAATGGCACGTATTGACGAGGTAGTCTTTCTAAAAAAGCTTGGCCGCTTGCTTGCCTCCTTGGAGGTAGCTTCTCCTGGGTCTGGCAAGGCGATTGCTTGCCTCCTAGCGGAGGAGGTTTCTACGGGTAAAATAAAAAAGGTGAAGAAGGCTCTCAGGACCATAGGCAAGAGGAGTGGTGTCATTGGTAAGGCGTCAGCGGCTGCTTAATGGAGGATACTCAGTCCCATTGTCCTCCATCTCCGTGGATTTGGTGGCGTTTAATGTATGCAACCTTGGTTTTGTTGGGGGTTTCTTTGAGGCATAGAAGTGTGAGGGTTCATGATTGTTACATGTTATGTGTATTTGTCGGGTTGATCGTGGGGTTATGGAGTTTGGTTCTTAGCGAGTAGTCCGCATGTGGTCTATATGATTCGGTTTTCGCCCGGTTTTCCGTTAATTAACTGGACGATTCTCTTCTTCTTAATTAATCGATGAGGTAAATCTTTTGCCTCCGTTTAAAAAAAAATCAAGTTGCTTCACTGGCATGGTAAAAACAAAAAGAAAACAAATTGGGATATTCTCGTCTCTCTCATCGCCTTCAGACCGGCAATTGTTGTTCAAAATATTGGTACGATAGCACATCCTCTCTGTATTATGCAAGTCTTACCTAGCCCTAATGGTTTTTCCCGACCCTTGATTGAGGTCATGGAAGGATGCTTTGCTTAATTGTATTTATTTATAACTGGAAAAGTTGACATGCCATTTTTTCCCTGGAAGACGTAATCAAGCTGCCGATGAAACTACAAGCTGTTCCTTACATATTAAAAGGGGTTTTACATTTTTATTCAATCAATATTTATTCAACCTGTAGTTTTATGTAATCATTATATGTGGTATGATATTTTGGTTCCTTATTTTCTTTTCTTTTGAGTGTTAAATCTGTGAAATAGTATTAGATTGTACAAACAGGTAGACCTCATGTCAAGAGTGTGTGTGTGTGTGTGTGTGGGGGGGGGCATTGGCCCCAGCCTTGGATTAAGTTGTAAAGGATTGTTTTTGTGCGAGCTTTAGATTGGATGTTTTTAGGAAACTCCACCACTGCATACAATAGTTTGTTCATACTTAAATCCTTAGTGAACCCATTAGCAAAACTTTCAGGCTCCGCCTCTGATGTCTATGCACTTAATTTAAAACAATCGCATGCAATTTTTCCTTTCTCCTAAAATGCTTACATACAGGATTTGGCGGTTTACGATCGTGTTGGCTTTCTTGAGCTCATTTGCGATCGTGTTGTTCGGTCTCTTTAACCGCTGGGCAGCGGTCTACAGAGTGCAAGGGTTGTAGTTTGTAGAACAAGAACCGGACTATTTAGCAAAGTAATCTTATATAACTACACTATGATCAAGATGATATCGATGGATAATTGTATGTTATCTATTTTTCTGTACAAATTAGGGACTGAGGAGTAGCTTGATTGTTGTTTAGACTTTAGAAGGGTGGCTGTGGAGCTCTGCATGTTATCTTTGGGAGTGAATTTATTTTTGCGCACATACAGCTATTTCACCTCATACACACTAATTAACATATCCGTTAAGTTATTTTAAAGCATATACTAGACCATGCTGTGCATTGCCGCGCCCGTCATTTTTTGGCAAGAATTTTCATTGATGTATAGAGCCATGGAACATGTAGATTAAATACATACATATCAGAAGGATAAGGTACTGTTTTTCATTGATACATACATATCAGAAGAATTTTCATTGATGTACTGAAAAAGAGTACTGAATATATTTTGCTTGACTTATTTAAATTGCTTGGACGGATCCCTTTTTAATTTAAATAAGTCAAGCAAAATAAACCAATAAATTAAGGACAAACTATGTATAGAATAGAAATAATTTGAGCAATCATTCCAAGGCGAGCAATAAAATGGCTTCGGCAAGGAACTTATGGCTGTTAAATGCATCCAGCTGTGACAAGACTGGATTTATAAACTAAAGTGTTACCCATTTCAAAATCAAGTTAACCCCAAGTTCACATTAAACCCATTAAGATGTGGTAGAATGGTGGCCAACCAGCTATGCCACATGGCGCATGCTGGTTGGTCACGGTGAGAAATTTTTTATTTTTTAGAGTTTTTTTAAATGGTAGTGATATTTTTTTCTTTTCAAGAAAAGTTTTTTTAGGATTTTTCCTTTTCTTTTGAGATGGATATGATGTCCACGTGATGTGAGAATGTCTTTTTTTTTAATTTCAAGGCAAAGATAATGTGTGCACGGCTTTCTCTTAAGCGGGCCGCGATGGCGGTCCCCAACCACTAGTTCACTTAATCCCTGGATGGAAATAATAAAAGGAAAAATCAAAACCACTCTCGGCACAATCCACTTCCAAACAAATGACAAGAGCTTCAGACCTTGAACTTATATAGGTTTGTCAAATACATATATTGGAACTAACTTGGTGCATTCACCTGAGTAGAGAAATTACATCTCTGGATCATCCAATTTGTCATTGTACCTTTTTTTGCGAAAAAACTTTCGATCTATTCATCAATCACAGCAGTACAACGAACACTAGAATAATAAAAATTACATCCAGATCCGTAGACCACCTAGCGACGACTACAAGCAGAAGCGAGTCGATGGGGCGCCCCCGTCATTGCCCCTCCCTCGTCGGACCCAGGCAAAACTTGTTGTAGTGAACAGTCGGGAAGTCGTTGTGCTAAGGCCCCATAGGATCAGCGCAACAGAACAACAACCGTCGCCGATGAAGAGTAGCGTAGACCGGAAGGATCCAACCTAAAAACACATGACTAGAGACGAACTACAATCAGATCCGAGCAAATCCACCAAGGACAGATTTGCCGGAGACACACCTCCACATGCCCACCGATGATGCTAGACACACCATCGAGACGGGGGCTAGGCGGGGAGAACCATATTATATCTTTAAGGAGCTGCTGCCGTCTCATCTTCCTGAGCAGGATGCAAATCCTAACAAAACACGAAGAAACCACTGAAAACAGATCCCTCCCGCCAAAAAATGCTCTAAGAACATTTTATTTATGAACAACATTCCGCGACACTAACACATATGCAAATGGAACAATGGATCATACATTAGCAGCAGTTAGCTTCTCCACCAGCAAAGCATGCAAGACATGCTTCTCGATTAGTGGCCTGACCTGAGCAAACAAATAGACACAAATTAGATCAATGTGAATATGAGCTTACAAATATTTATCTTGTGTTGCATGTTGTAGTCTTGATTCAGACACATTCACAGCAAGCAACATGTTTGGTAAGCTGTACATAAGCATAAAGCATTAACCCTGCATGTCCATAATTGTTTCAAACATGCATGGATATGCTGACCGATTGCAGAGTAACATGATATAGCAAGAAAATAAAATTACCTGCAAACAGAAAAAGTTGGTCTCATGTCTCACAAGGCTGCAGCTACCTTCTATAATGAAGAACGTGAACCTTGCTCACTTCAACAAAGGAGGAAGGGGATCTGGGTGATTTTATTTTCAAGGGGGTCAGGATAATTTTCGTTTTGAGTGGGTTGGGGAGGAGAGTGGAGAAGGCATGACTGGTGAGGGAATGCGGATGGCTACGATCTTGGACGGCAGAGTGGCTGTGCGCCAGTTCGTTGGCGTCATGGTGGGTAAGAAGGTGTGTCACAATGGGCGCTGCCGTTGGAGGTCCAGATTGACAACGGAGTGCTCCACTCGAGGCCGGGATCAGGGGAGAGGGCCCTGATGGCCTGATCCAAGCATATAGCCTTCGCTCCTTGTCTCCACCATCAATTGGTCACTCATGTTCAACGAGCGGATGACGAGTCCTTCATCCAAAGGCATAGACGACGGTTTTAGGACGGATGGAATCAAGCATGGAAGGGAAACCGACTGGAACGGTCTAGCGGTAAGGGAATGGAGCATCTGCGGCTAGGGCTGCAAACGAATCGAGTTCGAGCGAGTTGGACTAGGCTCAGATCAACCTATACTAAAACTCAAGCGAGCTCAAACTTAGTTAAGCTCAAGGTCGAGCTGTAGAAAGTGACTCATGCTCAGCTTATAACGATCTCGAGTCGTTCTGAAGCTAATTTCGAGCTAAATAACATGATAATTTTTAATCTAAGACAAATTTTCTAACAAGATATACCACAACACAACATAACAAATCACTATAAAATAATATTCCAATCAAAACATGATAATATAAATTTTAACACAGCAAGCGACCATGGATGAGCAAGTAAAGAAACGAAAGTGCGTCAGCTCTCAAACTTGGCCAAAAATAATAGGATATTTAACACACCGTCTGCATATTGAGGCCTAAGTTTTCTCTACGCTTAATTAAGCTTCCATGTTTTCTAGTGCTAGTAGATAAAATGGAGAAAAATCGTACACAACATATATATGGTAATAAATTATCCTACTCCTTTCTACCATATATCAAGATTATTTAATATAATTATATTATGTTAAACTAAAATCAAGCGAGCTGGTGTTGGCTTAAGATCAGCTCATTACTTGTTCGAGCTAGATAAATTGTTCATACTCGCCTAATTTCTTTTCGAGTCAAGTCAAAACATGAGCCGATCTTGAGCGCTCGTGAGCCTCGAGCTTTTTTTTAGCCTACATGCGGTTAGGTGCTACACATTTTCTCTGCATGAGAGGGCCACATGTTGACGACAACTCGGCCTAACAAATGGGAGCTCTTAACCGGCGCTCTCAGCACCGGTTTAAGTTACTGGCGCTCGAAGCGTCATGCTACTGGGCCGGCCCAACTAAACTTCGAACGATCGCAGCGAACGTGACATAAAAAAATTGACGGCCCGATTCCAGTTGGTCTGGTTGATTCAGAAAAATACTGACTGCTTGACCAGTCCTGCGTTAACTTTTGAAATAAAAATTAAAAATAGAAAACCACAATAAATGAAAAAAGTTTGTGAACTCGAAAATGTTCCATGGATTTTGAAAATAAGTTCAAAGACTTAAAAAAAGTTTATCAATTTGGAAAAAAAGTTCATCGAATTTAAAAAGTTCAACAAATTCGAAAATAAGTCCATCGGTTCTGAAAAAAAGTTCATCGGTTCTGAAAAGAGGTTTGTAGGTTTAAACAATGTTCTTCTTTAAAAACATTTACCTATTTTTCGAAAAAGTTCATCAGTTTTTCTAAATTCATCAAATTTGTAAAACAATTATCGATTTTGAAAAAAGTTCATAAAATTTGAAAAAAGTTCTCAAACTTAAGAAAAGTTTACGATTGTTAGAAAATTACAAATGAATAAGAGAGAAAAGAGAAGCTACTAGAAGAAAGCAGGCCAAAGCAAAAACGAAAAAAAATATAAAACAGGGAAACTGTAACGTTGTTTATTACCATATTGAAGAAGCTAAAGAACCTTTAAACATCACAACAGCTAGGGTAGCCGAATGGTTATCACTTTTGCCCTGTGCATTGGGTTCTTGAGTTCAAATCACAACCGGTGCAAAAAATTTGAATCTTAACAGAAGAGACTAGATGATGTCGTTGAAATTACGGTTGTCTAAAAAAATGTCTTTGAAATTACGTGCAAAACAAATCTTTTTCTGCAGCGTTACTTGGGCCTCGTTCGCCTCCGCTCGTATTGGTGCCCACTGCGCCGGATGGCGAACCATATTTGACGTGCGCGTGCGTCGAACTGCTGCGCTTCCGCTGAAGTAAGCGAGCAGCACCGACAAAGCGTTAATAGCACTGCAAGGCAAACCGGTTTTTTGCTGTTTTTTTTTCTTTTGCTAGTTTTCCGTTTTTTCCTGTTTTCCTTTTTACTGTTTCTGTTCCTATTTATTTATTTTTCCCCTTTATTCTACCTTTATTCAATTTTGAACCTTCGTTTTAAAAAATTATTAGAAATTCTAACTTTTTTTCATGATTTCAGAAATTTTTCACAGTTATCAAATTCTGTTCACTTTTTCGAAATTTGTTCACAATGCAAAAATTGTTCAGCGTATATCACAAAAATTGTTTAATCAGTATTTAAATATTTTTCAACGTATATTAAATAAATGTTCATTGTGTTAAAAATTGTTCAGCGTATATAAAAATATATTCAATGTGTATTTAAATATTGTTCATCGTATATCGAAAGATATTGAATAAATATTTCAAAAATAGTAAATGGTTCAAATTTTGATTTTTCTTTTATCTACCTTTTTTAGTGGCCTTTTTATCTACCTCTGTATCTGTCCTTAAATACGCGCGCAGCACACAAGTCATTGAAACTTGCTAGCACAACTGGTAAGGAACAGTTAGTTTGTATCGTGTGGTGGCGAGTTCGATTCCTCAAGAATCTGTCCATTTTTTCTGCTTTTATAAGTAGCGACTCGATATGAACGCCACGGAATGGGCTGGCCCATTAAGACCGCACCCTGCGCCAAAGCACGTCAGATTTACGCTCGCCAGTGGGAAAATCGCATAGGAGAGCAATCAACTGGCCGGCCCATCTCCCACCACTGTAGGCGGCAGTTCCGGTTTTGGGAACCTTCTAGAGTTTCCCAGCCTGTTTTTGCCGGTTTGGGGAACTTTCTAGAAGGTTCCCAGAACCGGATTTCATGTTTTTTTTTCGTTTTTCAATTTTCTGTTTTTTTCTTCTTTCCTTTTTTTCCTTTTCTGTTTTTTTTCGTTTCTTTTCTTCAAGTTTTTTCTTTTTTTCAAGATTTCATGTTTCGAAAATTGTTCGGAAACTTAAAAAATGTTCGTATTTCCAAATTCTGTTCTCAACCTTTAAGATATGTTCATCATTTAAAAAATTGTTCCTGTTTTGAAATTTTGTTCACAGATTCAAAAAAATTCAAGTTTTTTATAATTTGTTTGAAAAATCGATTTTTTACTTTTGTTCACAAATTCAAAATGTGCATGTTTTCAAATTTTGTTTGCATTCAAAAAATGTTTAGGAATTTCAAAAACTGTTCCAGCTTTCCGAATTTGTTCGCAAATTTATAAAAAGTTCTTGTTTTCAAATTTTGTTCACAAATTTGTTTGGGAGTTTGAAAAAATGTTCCCGTTCCTAAATTTGTACACAAATTTAAAAAAATGTACATATTTACAAGTTTTGACGCTCCTATTTACGACAAATGTTCTTATTTCTAAAATTTGTCATAAATTCGAAAAATGTTCTCTAATGTCAAAAGATGTTCCAGCTTGTCCAGTTTTGTTCACATATTCCAAAAATGTTCATGTTTTTAGAACTTTTGAAAAAATTGCGTGTTGAACAAATTGTTCGTAATTCCAAAAAATGTTCGTGTTTTGAGAACATTATTCATAATTTTGATAAATATTTTGCATTTTCAAATTTTGTTCACAACTTCAGAAAATATTAAGGTATTTCAAATCATGTTCCAGCACTTCCAAAAAAGTAAATCACATATTCAAATCTGTATGCTGCGGTACACGTACAGGAAATAGGATGCAAGGGAAATATCCCGCGATAGTGAGTTCTTAAATACAATCGCAATGCGTCATCGTTCAGATGCAGCCATTCAGTCCAGTGTTTTTTTTTTGTGAGACAATTCAGTCTGGTGGTTACCAGCGCTTGTTGACTATAGGGACGTCGTAGGTTTGATTCCTCGTGGCGTCATTCCCGGTTTTGCATTTTTTTACCGCTGTAGACACACCTCGGGGTCCTTATAGTAGGCCAGCCCAGTCGGACGCCTCCTGTGTGCGTCACGCTGGCTATTCGCCGCAAAATGCGGCACATAGGACCTTCCCGCGAGCATCAGCCAGGGACTCCGGCGCCGGATATAGTTGTTGGTGCAAACCGGCGCATACTCCCTCCCCTTTTGGGATTTGCCCATTAATATATTTTTGGTTCGAAAAAGATTGTCGCGCACATTCCTGTTCATGCGTGCAATTCCTTTTTTTTCGGAAGTGAACCAGCCGGTTTTGAGACGCTCCTAGAAGCTTCTGTCGGGTTTTGGGATGCTTCTAACCATTTTTTTATTCGCCGCAAAATGCGGCACATAGGACCTCCCCGCGAGCGTCAGCTAGGGACTCCGGCGCGGATATAGTTGTTGGTGCAAATCGGCGCATACTCCCTCCCCCTTTTGGGATTTGCCCATTAATATATTTTTGGTTCGAAAATGGTTGTCGCGCACATTCATGTTCAGTGCGTGCAATTCCTTTTTTTCGGAAGTGAACCCAGCCGGTTTTGAGAAGCTCCTAGAAGCTTCTGTCGGGTTTTGGGATGCTTCTAACCATTTTTTTATTCGCCGCAAAATGCGGCACATAGGACCTCCCCGCGAGCGTCAGCTAGGGACTCTGGCGCCCGATATAGTTGTTGGTGCAAACCGGCGCATACTCTCTCCCCCTTTTGGGCTTTTCCCATTAATATATTTTTGGTTCGAAAACGGTTGTCGCGCACATTCCTGTTCAGTGCGTGCAATTCCTTTTTTTCGGAAGTGAACCCAGCCGGTTTTGTGAAGCTCCTAGAAGCTTCTGGCGGGTTTTGGGATGCTTCTAACCATTTTTTCCATTTTCTTTTTTTTCTAGACGATGTTTATTCTTTTTTCTTTTACTTTCCTTTTTATTTTATTAATGGGTTAAGTCTTTTTTGATTCAAAACTTATTTCAAAATTTTGAAATTTTAGGCACCTTTCCTCATATTTTTAATTTTTTGAATGTTTTTTTAGTTAAATTCGTGAACTTCTTTTCAATTTTTTGAACTTTTTTCACATGCATGAATTTTATTTGAACCCATGATTTTTTTAATTGGTGAAGTCTTTTCAAATGCATGACATTTGTTTTGAACCCTTGAATTTTTTAGAGTTCATGAACATTTTTTGAATCCATGAACTGTTTTAGAGTTCATGAAAATTAGTCAACGGTCGACCGGTCGAAAGCGACATGCAAAACGAAAAAAACCAGTGCTGGATCTGGACACTCTGGTGTTCCAGTGCTCGCCTCCATATGTGGGCCGACTCATAACGTGTTTTCATTTTAAAGTTTTGAAAAAAATTGAAACAATTTCCATGGAAACTTATATGTGTTCCGGTCGCATGAAAATGCATTTGCAAAAATTGTGATTTGTAGGCTGTACAAAAAAATCCGGCCCAACAACAAAAAAGGTCGACCTATTTTGAAAATACATATTTGTCTTTTTTGTATACACTATGTGTCAAAGTATAATGTTTGCAAATTTTGGATATACATGTGTATGTCTATTCATATGAAATTTTGAAAAAAGTCGAGCCATGGAAATTTGTTTTAAAAGCATCTACCATGGTGGTCACCATTAGCATTTTTCGTAGAGTAGGCAGGCACTTTTTTATAGCTCAAGTACAACACATTGATATCATCAATGGTTATAGGAGAGGCGGGCTAATTTATGGCCTTGTGCCATTTTATACGATCATCTTTGGTTCATCTCTTCATGCATGATCAATCTACATCATTTTTCTCATATGAAATGCCTTCGAATCAAAGAGGCTCTATAAATGTTTGTTTTCTCAAACTGCTTTACATTATTGTTTATGTATTTGTCTGTACATTATGGAATGGATCTAGAGCATAGCCGTTGCATCATGTGGTATTTGTGTGTGTTCAATACAATGCTTTTCTATATTGATGAAAATGGAAATACACTGCCACAGTGGGTTAGTATGTATATCGGAGTGCCTGCACATGAATCGTTTTGATCATCATTAGACAAAGTTGCAAGCATCGGGGTTAGAAAGGTGCATGTTCTTGTTGGACTCACAAGTTGAAGGGCACCAAGAGATAGTACTTGTTGTGCCCGGGATCTAAGTACACAATTGGTGAAGGGTTATGACATAATCATAATTCAAGCATTCAAGTTTCAAGGTAGTACAGATTCGAGAACTGCGTTGCATAAAAAGGAGTTGCAAAAGCCACTTCGATATCTTAACCGCTTATTGTTAGCACTCAGCAAGTTATTCTTTAAAAGCATTTTTCTTCTTGAGAAGAGTAATTGTGAAAGCGCATGGGGTGAGTTATCCGGAATGCTCTATTGAGAGTATTCTCATTGTGCATTGGGTACCTTCTACAACATTTCCAATGCATTCTGGTCCAGATGAAAGTTCAATGCTACATGTAATTTGACAGAGCTTTGTAATACATGATTACCGCAAAGTTTAAACCTCAGGGTTCCAAAGGCACCTCAAAGCATCAACAAAAATGGCAGAGTAGGTTCAATTGGAAGAACTGGGAGCAAGAAAGGCTTGTTGAGGATATAAGGGAGTTAAGACTTATTCGTTAGACAAAGTTCAGAAGTGAAAGAATATATGTGCCCCATTGCAACACATGGACAATTAACTAGTCTAGAACATAAAGAATGTACCCCTGCCTCTTTTTCTTTTCTTTTTTGAGAATCACCTCTTTTTTTAGTGGAACCCCTGCACGCCTCTTGTTTTAACCCGTGGGACGGACCAGTCCAACTATAGCCTTTTTTTAGGATCACAACGCGCTTCATTGTAAGTTAACAACGTTTACAGGGATACATAAATTATCTGGAGGATATTCTAGCTAAACATATCGTCCCGCATCAAGCGAGGACGTCATCCTAGCTAGCCTGTGAGCTTCCCCATTGTTGTTGCGCTGTTCAAAGCTGAAGGCCTAGGTCAGATCGAAATAGATTGCTTCTGTTTTTGATGTCATGTAGAACCATGCAATGTGTCCTAGATTTGTCTCCAACTCGAGCTCTCGGACGACTCTCAAACAGTCAGATGATATTTGCACGGTCTCAAGGCCTAGGTCTTCGCTCAGGGCAATCGCCTCGCGGCACGCGAGTGCTTCTAGAGTTTCAGGATTGGTCATTCCTTCAAAAACCACAGAAGACGCACCTATGAACTTCCTCTGCTCATTACAGCATACCACCCCAACCGAGCCCTTATTAGTTGACTTTGCCACCGCCGCATCAACATTTAACTTCATATATTCAGGGGTTGGCGGAATCCATCGTGGCACTACACGTTGCCGAATTGATCTTGGTTGTTGCATGGGACTGAGAGATGCGATCTCCTTCATATATCTAGTGATAAATAAATGCGTGGATAAGGGGCTTAACCCAGCCGCGTCCGGCCCAACTACACCTGTCACGCTCAGGGCCGTGCTACTAGGGTTCAAGGCCCTCGACGTGCCAAGTCAGCCGCTTAAACAAACAGTCTCAGCGAGACGAAGCCACGGCCCGCGGCCTGGCCACGTGGCCCGCTCCCGGTCCAGTCTCCACGAACACCGGAACCGAGCGAATCCTCCTCTTCCTTCTCCTCTTTCTCCCCCCTCGCGCGCCGGGATTCTCCTCCCTCCCACCCACGGCGCCGCAAAATGGCCTCGCGCGGAGGAGCCGGCGGCGAGGCGGCGGGGGTGGAGGCGGCGAGGAGGGGCGTCGGCGTTGGGGAAGGGAGAGGGAGAGGGATGCGGCTGTTCTCGCCGGAGTACTACGCGCTGTGCTTCGGCGGCGGGATGCTGGCGGCCGGCGCCACCCACCTCGCCATCACCCCGCTCGACGTCCTCAAGGTCAACATGCAGGTACGCGTGCGCGCGCCGCCGTATGATGCCCGTTGGGAACCCTGCGCGGAGGGGGAATGCCTGTGGGTTCGGTAATTAGGATTCTGGCCGGCGAGAGGGAGAAATGGTGCTCGCTCGAGGTTGAATTACAGCGTGCTCGATGCAACCGAGGATTCTTCCTGTGTGGGCGATCTCGTGCGAGCTCTGACCTAGTATTCCAGTGTAGCAGGCCATATATAGCTTGTATAAACTTGGTAACTTTTTAGCTCCTGGCTGAAACTGCTCCTTTGAAGAGGCATAGCCATGACCATGTTTGCCTGCTCGTATAACGATTTATTACTCGGCAACGGTAGAAGAAACATCAGAATCTGGGGGGTCATGTCAGATTGGACACGAACGAGTGTATTGTAGCTGGAACTGAAGACATTTCCCTTTGTTGGTCTTAAACAACAAGGCCCTTATGTGCATCTTGTATGGAGACCTGTAATAATACTGCTATGTCCACTTTAATTAATGCCTTGCGGTTTTCTGCTGCCTCAGAAATGATCCTGTGAATGCCTTCGGCAGTTCGGCTTTATAATTCTGTTCCTTTTATCTGTTTTTGGTCAGGTGAATCCAGTTAAGTATAACACTATATGTTCGGGACTGAGTTCTCTTGTAAGAGAAGAGGGCGCTTCGTCGCTTTGGAGAGGCTGGGGAGGGAAGCTATTCGGCTACGGCGCTCAGGGTGGCTGCAAGTTTGGCCTCTACGAGTTTTTCAAGAAGCAGTATTCTGATGCGCTGGTGGACAGCAACAGGAGCACAGTTTACTTTCTTAGCAGCGCCTCTGCTCAGATCATAGCTGATGTTGCCCTCTGCCCCTTTGAATCGGTGAAAGTCCGTGTGCAGACGCAGCCCATGTTTGCAAAAGGTTTGGTCGATGGCTTTCCAAGGGTGTATGCTGCTGAAGGCTTGTCTGGGTAAGCTTCCTTCATATTATTCTTAGGTTCATTAGATTCACTATTGGTATGTCTGGACATACGATCTTTAGTCTTCCTGAGTTCTGAATTTATGTTAAGTGCATTTCTTGTTTATTGCAGATTTTACAGGGGGCTTTTACCGCTGTGGGGACGAAATCTTCCATGTAATAACTCCCCCTGTTTCACATATTAATTGTTCGCAAAATCCTGTTGTGCCAATTAAAGTAACTTATCAGGAAGTTATGAGTTTGTGCTTAGAAGATAAATCTATCTAGATATATGGTGTAGGTATGTTCTTCTAAAAATAGTTGTAGCTATGCAGTATTAGAGTGAATTAAGTCTTGCTTGGTTCCCGATTTTATCAGAGTTTATTAAAAGGTACTCCCTCTGTAAAGAAGTGTTAGACCGTTTAGCACACTAAACACTAATGTAGTGAGCTAAACGGTCTTACATTTCTTTACAGAGGGAGTACTTGTTGCTTGAACTGTAAAAAGGGACTCCATGTGTTAAGTGTGAGAGGCAAACACAGGTTGCATTTATATCACAATAGTGTCCACCTTTTATCTTGTGGTGGTCATTTGTTCTACTCAGTGAGCTAGGAACAATGACAGTCAGTCTGCTTCTGATACATGGAAAGCTATCTTTGTGTTATAATTGAACCTTTCCCAAGTTATAATTAGTCCATTAGTGCATCACCTTTTTTTCTGACATATACAGGTTCATCTTATCCTAAATTTTATTTTTCCTGCAGTTTCTATGATAATGTTTTCGTCATTTGAGCATACTGTGGGCTTCCTATACCAGAAAGTCATTCAAAAGAAGAAACAGGATTGTTCAACAGCGCAGCAGCTTGGTGCTACATGCCTGGCTGGATATATTTCTGGTGCTGTTGGTACTGTTGTTTCAAATCCTGCAGATAACATCGTTTCTTCTCTGTACAACAAAAAGGCTAAAAACATTATACATGTAAGGATGCGACTGTACCTGTCCAAGCCAACAAATTAGTTAATTTCAAGTCTTGACACTGTTCCTTTAATAATCACATTGTATCCCTTTCAGGCTATAAAAAGCATTGGATTGCGTGGGCTGTTCACAAGAAGCCTGCCCATTCGAATTACCCTTGTAGGGCCTGTCGTGACCATGCAATGGTTCTTCTACGATACCATTAAGATATTTACTGGATTGTAAGTATGCACTTCAATGGCTGGAATAATTTCCTTATCTTCTTATCTACAGACCGTATTTTCTGTTGTTGGTAGCTCTTATCTACGGACTGTATTTTCTGTTGTAAATTCTTGAAAGCTCTCTTGTGGATAGCATTGTCATGACTGTTGATCTGTTTATTTCAGGCCACCCAGTGGAGGGCTCCCTCGTGATCTGGAAAAACTTGACACGTAATATGACATGTTCTACAAAAGTTTATCGATACAGTTTTTGGTTTCTCAGAGGCACTCAGAAGTATTTTACCCACAGTTCTGAGTTCTTGCTGATCATGACGAGTGTGAGTGATTTGTAGTTGTAGGGAACAGTAGCTAACTGAACCATATGAAGGATTTGTATGTTCTAGACGCATCTTAGACAACCATAAGTCCATGAACTTCAGCACCCCTTTGGCACAGCCTGGTGTGTTTTCAGGATGCTTTGTAGTATCTGCATTTCAAAGTTTGTTGTGTGAGAAAATGTCATTTTGTCGTGCATGCAAACGATCGGCTATAGATCCACTGTAAATAATGTTGAGAAGGATGAAAACTGGAATCATAATATTATGTGTGATGTTACTGTTCTTTATTTGTTTGTAGTGATTGAATTCCCTTGCAAGTTGTCATTTACACTATATTCAGGGGTAAGCAGGCGAGCTCGTCCTCGTGATAAAGTGAGCAGGCGAGCTCGTCCACGCCGATGAATTTTCGGGTGTAAGCAACACTTTGGATACTCTCATTTCTTGTATCATGTACAAAAATACTTGTATTATATCTGTTCAGAAAAATATACTTACAGTATTCTCATCAACACAGGAACAAAATGAAGAAGAAAACATTGACAGTTTCAACTTCCTGCTACTTCCTTCAGAAGAAATATAAGAGCGTTTAGATCACTACTTTAGGGATCTAAATGCTCTTATATTTCTTTAAGGGGGTACAAGTTAAGTGCAGGAATTCAGTAAATAATTCTGAGGTGTGGAACCTGAAGAAGTGTTTCAGCTGCAGAGAAACAGAGGAGCTCACCGGCAGCTAGTTGGCTGCGATCTTCACGTCCGGGTTGCGCATCGGCTTGAGCCACATGTCGGCGACCACCCTCGACGACATGCTCCAGAGCACGTCAGTCCCGACCTTCCCCGCTGCGGCCCCCGACGGCCGTCCCTTCTTGCCGGCCTTGCCGAGCCCATAGGCCACGAGCCAGTGCGTCGCCGTCAGCCTCTGCCTCTCTCCGTCCCACACGCTACGCCGGTCGGCCGTCTTCAGCCGCATGCAGCCGACGTGCATGTTGGCCACCTTGAACCTGGTCTCGCCATCGGCGCCGGTGGCGGCCCGTCCCGCCTGGATTACCACGATGGACGGCGCGCCGACCGCCTCGTACCGGCGCATGGGATCCCTCAGCTGCGCCACCACCAGCATGGTCACCGCGTCCGCGCCGGCGCACGCGCTCGCCCACTCCTCCGGCGGCACGGCGGCGTCAAGGGGGTGCCCGGCGTCCGCCGCGTCGGTGACCGGGGACACGTCGAAGGGAGCCTGCTCTTCGGCGATGCCGGCCTGCACCTTGAGCGCCTCGATAGCCATCGTCTCTATCTTCTGCAGCGAGAAGGGCAGGATCTCGTCGACGGTGACCGGCGCCTCATGGGCGTTCCAGATGCCGGTAGCGACCCTCTCCTTGCGCCCGTCGCTCATCGCCGCCGACATTGTCCGGAGCAGAGAGACGGACTCGGCCGCGCTGGAGCTCGCGCCGAGCTCCTTGCTCCGCGCGCTGATGATCGCCGATGCCATGCCCTCGAAGGCGATCTGCTCTGCCGTCTTGCCGACCACCTCGTCTGTCGCGGTGAGCGCGCCCAGCTTCTCGCACAAGGCCTCGCACCCGCCGGCGCACAGTCGCTGGAACACCTCCGCGCCGCCGCCGGGCAGCTTCTGGCCGCGGAGGATGAACGGCTTGGACAGCTGCATGGCCAGCTTGGGAAGCTCCTTTCTCACAACCGGGATGTCAAACGGGTTCGTCGCGGCCAGGTAGCCGCCGTCCCGGGTCTGCACGATGGGGCCGAGCCCCTTGCCGAGGTCGGAGATGTAGCAAGCCTCGTCGGCGCCGGAGCCCGGCTTCGCGCTGGACTTGAGCGATGACACCTGAGGAGCGGCCGATGACTTGCCATTGTCCTCTCCCTGCTCCAGCAGCTGCAGGAACTCTCTGGTGACCTCCTCCTCGTCGGCCTCCAGCCCCTCCACCGCCGCCTCGTCCTCCTGCGGCTCTGCCGGCTTGTCGGCATCCTCTTCCGGCGTGTCGCCGAGCATCAGTGACTCGAGCGCCTTGATCTGATTGGTGATCGCCTCCAGCTCGTTGAGGCGCCACATGCTCGCGCTGTCGTGCACGACCTCCTTGACCACCTCATCGCCGGCCGCCGGCGTTGCGCTCTCCTCCTCCTCCTCATCCTTGTCTTCTTTCTTGCTGTCGGCGTTGGCTTCGTCCTTCTCTTCTTGCCCCTCCACGCCTTTGTCGACGACGTCAAAGTCGAACTCCGGGAACTCCGAGTCATCGGCTTTCGCCTCCGGCTCTGGCTCAGGCTCTCTCTTCTGCTCCTGCTTGGGCTCGGGCACCGGAGCACTAGGTCCGTCGAGCTTGAAGTCGTCGATGCCACTCAAGTCCTGCGCCGGCGTGCCCTTGGCAGGCGTAAATGACGGCTCCGATCGCGTGACCTTGGGACTCGTGATGCTAAACGACGTCTTGCTCTGCTTCCTTGCGAACAACGCCGACGAACTAGAGGAGGATGAGGCAGCAGTCTTTGTGGCCGGCTGGCTGTAGAGCCCGACGCCGCCGTCCTCCATGATCTGGAACGCGAGCGTGACGACGAGCTCGCCGCCCTTGGCCTTGCCGGCGAGCGGGAACGCCATCTGCCACTGCCGCACGCGCTCCCCTTGCTGGCTCTTCTCCGTGGACTCCTTCACGAGGGCGCTTACGTCCACCGTGCTCTGGCCGAAGTCCAGCTCCGGCGCGTCCACGGCGATCACAGACAGGAGGAACGGCCGGGGCTCGAACTTCGCCGGCGGCTTGCCGGCGCCCCCGCCGCTGCAGTAGACGTGGCAGCGGACGAAGAGCGTCTCCTCGAAGTCCGCCGCGCCCTGCTGCACGCGGGACGGCATGGTCTGCACGGCGCCCTCGCGTGACTCCTTCTTGCGCACGGCCACGGCGAGGCGGAGCCCGTCCATGGACGACGGCAGGCCCTGCGCCGCCGCCACCTCGACGGAGAAGAGGCAGCCGAGGCGGGTCATGCCGATGTGCGACAGCGCGCGCATCGGCTTCCAGCCCCATAACCCCTTCTTCTTCTCCCCGCCGCCCAGCGCCGGGGAGGCCGCGGCGGCGAAGCTCCGGCTCTTGGACGGCGCCGCGGCCCTCAGCACGCCGCGGTCGTCGTCCTCGTCGTCATCCTCCTTCTTCCCCGCCTTGCCCCTCGACCGGAACGGCGACGTCATGGACAGGCGGCGGGTCCGCGGGCGCGCGGCCTCTGCCCTGAGCGCCTCCGCCGTTACGACATCCTCGCCGACGACGCCGCGCGGGAGGGCGAGCGACGCGTGGCGGCGGTTGCTGTGCGCCTGGTACAGCGTGTGGCTGAGCGCGTCCAGCTCCTGGAGGGTCTGGTCGCGGGGCTTGCCGTCGTCGGCCATGGCTGCGGCAACACGCGCTCGTCGACCCGATCACCTCGCCGGCAGCCCGCCACCTAGCTAGCCAGCAAGCAGCTCGTGAAGACGCACGGAGGCGAAGAGGTCACGTGGGGTAGTGTGGTGCAGCTAGAGAGAGTGTGGATAAGCCGAGACAAGAAGGTGAAGTGTGTGGCGGTGGGACGGGAGGGCGTCGCCATGGCTGGCTGGCGACAGCTTTGGAGGTACTCGGGAGGGGGGGGGGGACGGGTGGCGGAGGACGGCCGACGTACGGCCGGGCTACCGTCGACTTGAGCTCGTGGTGCTATCGCGGTCGTTGGTTTCGCGCCAAGAGCCTAAGCTGGGGTGGGGATCAGTTCGCCAACAGATCATGTGATTGGATAAATAGCACGGATTTTAGAGGATAATGCTCTAGGCTTGTCTCTTTATTATTCTGATGAAAACAATATATGAAAGACCAGATTGCCTCGTTCGGCACCGCCTTTTCGACTTAGTAGGATTCAAAAAAATTGAATTAGCTACATGTTTAAGATGGTATTGTGGAGATGATGCGTGTCAGCCACTACTGTTCCCAAGCACATTCTTGCGGCCAGTATATCGTTCTAAAAAGTTCATCGAAACCAAAGTGGCAAATGAACCCCAAAGACTGCTTATGATCTCTACATGCTACAACCACAGTGCAGTGCGTTTCCAAAACAAACTTTGCAGTGCATGTGCAGCTTTGAAACTGAAGGGAGAAAAGGGAACTAGCAGCCAGACACAATGCTTGGCAGACTTTTATTACCTCAACCATCACACAAATTAGAATAGCAAGTAGATGAACAACATGTTTTTTATTTTCTGTTATTGCCCAAAAGAACATTTGATACACAGGTATGAACATATACTCATGCAAGGGAAATGCAGAACAAGGCTGGCACAAAGGAGTACAAGGGCTTCAGTCCAAGCTATTTACTTCGATTTCTCTTGCTCTTCCTTGTCGCCACTTGTTTCCGCAAACCCTCGCCTTTCATCAGCAGACGCGGTGATGACGGGCATCCAGACATCGGCGGTGCTGCTCAGAAGCGATTTCACCTCTGGGTCAGATGTAATGGCAGACGATATCATCTTGTCGACATTATCGAGCCTTGCCGACAGTCTGTCCAGCTCTGCGGCTATTTCTAACTGAAGAGAGAGTTGGAACAAAGCTAATGAGACAATAAGACTTGGATTCATGGAAAGGGGAACAGCAGGATGTGGTGGTACGATTGTTGCAGTTACCTCATCAAGTTGCTTAGGTGCCTTCTCTGGAACCTTAGTGACTTCTAGGCCCAGCGCTTCAATCTTAGCTCTCAACTCTACCTCTTCCTGGTTGCTCATTGACTCCACCTACATATTAATAAAAGAGGATTGAAGACCTGATAATTTATCAAGAGTCCATCACCAAAAGAGAAATACGGTATTGCCATGGAAAATATACAAGGCTGAATTGTGTGAGGTAAAAAATATGCTCTGGAAACTGAGGTGAATCGTAGGAGACAATATTGATGAACTGGTATATACTGCTCCCTCCGTTCACTTTTGTAAGACCTTGTAGACACTTAAGACAGCACCTAAAACAGTTCAATTTCAGATGTCTTAAACGACTTACAAAAGTGAACAGAGGGAGTACAAGTTATGGGACAAAGCATCCCATGCATGGCATTGCCAATATTCAAATACAGCTAGAGACGATAAGTAGGGCAGATGCATGGAGACACCAAGGTAATTATACTCAAGAGTCCATCAACACAAGACAAATGCGGTACTGCCATGTAAAATAATACAAGGCTGAATTGTCTGAAGTAAGAAATATGCTCGGGAAACTGAGGTGTAAGAGTAAACTAACAGTTTTCGCATAACAAATGTCCGAATCGACAGAGACAACATCAATGAACTGGTATACAGATTATGAGATAACATCAATGAACTGGTATGCAGATTATGAGACAAAGTATCACACGCATGGCATTGCCAATATTCAGATACAGCTAGACACAGTAAGTAGGGGAGATGCACGGAGGCACAGAAACCCATAATATTCGCTAAGTTTCTGATAAAGCAATGATTCTGGCTATCCTATTCTGTCTTGCAAATCACCACACGACGAAACAAACATACTAACAGTGCTGATTTTCATGATTTGTAAGTGAAAACCAGGTAAACTAGTACAGGTGCTTGGGTGTTGGCGTTTTGGCCATATATCAGATACAGATAAGAGCAAGCAATGTCAACGATTGTAAGCAGAACCAGACGCGTTCCCCCTCTCTAATCCCCACCAGATCCGGGAAAAGAAGGTCCTCGGACCGGAACAAACCGATCCTCCCGGTCGGGAAACCGGCGAGCCAGGCCCCGATCGACGGCGGGCGGCCAGCCGGCCGGCGAGGAATCGAGATGGGACGCGGATCGAGACGGCGTGCGGGCGTGCGTACCTCCTGCAGAAGGTCGGTGAGGAGCTGGAAGAGCTGCGCGTCCGGCCTCCCCTCCCCCGCCATCGTGAAGCTCCTCCGATGGTTTGATTTCCCTACGGGATTCTTCTCCGGCGAGTCGTCGCTCCGTGCGCCGGGTTGGATACTTTGGCTTGGTTTTGCTTTCCCTCGAGCAAGCTTGACGTGTCGCCTGATTCAGAGTTCTGGACTGACTGGACCAGTCCTTGTTGGGCTTGGTATTCTCTTACCAGAATTGTTGGGCTTGGTACATCGGAGAGTAAAGTCAGATAAAAAAAAAGACTACGGTGCAGTCGTGTTTTTTTTGGGGGTGGGGGGTAAAACGAGTTTTATTCCATAAATATAGGGTTACAATCAAATGGCAAAAGCTCCTCAATACAAGGAGGGCCCCGCCCAAGCCATACAGTTGTAGTGCTTTCTGTACGACTATACATAGCCAAACGATCTGCTATCCTATTCTGTTATCGCTTAAGTTTCAAAGGAATAAACTGTCTTTCACCCATAAAAAGACGAATCTCAGCAACTAAATGACCATAAGCCGACCAGGCACCGGTCAGAGACAAAAGAGCTTTGGAAGAATCAGATTAAACAATGATAGGCAGATTGCAATGCTGAATTGCTAGTGCCATTCCTTGCATTATTGCATGTAGTTCCGCTTCCAATGCATCATTGCAGTTGAAGATACACCGATAGGCTGCAAATATGACTGACCCATCTTGACTTCTTAGTATCATACCTGCAGCCGCTGATCCATCTGATGGTGAGAACGAACCATCGACCGACAACGCAGCTTGGCCATCTGTTGGTCGTGGCCATGGCAACCGCACTGCCGCACCGGGTGACATGATCGGCTCATCACCAAGCACTGGCATCTTCCCCTTTATGATCTTCTCTGTAGAGTACCTCCTAGCCAAATGTGACGATTGCATATAACTTTGCAGATAATCAGCCGTAGCAGCCGGTTTTGGTACATCTTTACCATGCGCCATGTCCGACCTCAACGTCCAGATCCTCCATATTAACATTATAGTGAAATCCCGCATTTCATCATTACAGTTCATCAGAATATTCAGAAGCCACTCATTACCCGTGTCCCGAAGCAGTTGATGATCAGGGAGATTCCAAACTGAGCGCATTTGCGTCCACACTGCCCGAGCATAATCACAAGTGACCAGCGCATGGAAGCTGGTCTCCTTTTCTGAACCACAGAGAGGGCATGTATCACGCGTGGATATGTGCCTATATTTCTTACAAGAATTTGTTGCGAGCGCTCCTGACACTGCTTTCCACGCCATGATTCTCATCTTGAGTGGAACCCGAGCATCCCACACCCGCCTCCAGATCGACCTGTGTCGCTTGGGTTAGAGCTAGACGCGCTCATCGCATGTGATAGTTGGTACTCTGTTGCGAGGTGATAAGCGCTCTTAACAGTGAACAATCCACTCTTTTCCGGGAACCAAGCCAAAAAATCCTGCCCCCGTCTTGGTGACGTCCGGATCTTCACAATTTCGCGGACGTCCATATCCCAGAAGTATTGTCTCAACATCTGCATATTCCAGGCACCAGATTCATCCAGAAAGTCTGCAACCCAATTGTGTCTACAATTTATTTTTGGGGTGATCGGTTTGAAATCATACCTCCTCGGGATCCAGGGGTCCCGCAAGTCTTAATTAACGAACCATCACCCACACGCCATATAAGCCCCTTTTCAACAGATCTAGCCCATGCATGATTCCCTTCCACATAACCGACGAACTAGATAGGAAGACTGTGTCAAGCAAGTTACCAGTGGGAAAATATTTAGCCCGGAGTAACCGGGCGCATAAACTGTCTGGACTCTCAAGCAATCTCCAGGCTTGCTTCGCAAGTAGCGCTTGGTTAAAAGATCTCATATCTATAAAACCCATTCCTCCCATATCCTTGGGCAAGATCATTTTCTCTCAACTGAGCCACACCATTTTCCTTTTACCATTCTCTACTCCCCACCAGTATTGCATCATCATACGCGTTAAATCATCACAAACGGAGGTCGGTAGCCGAAACACACTCATGGCATAAGTTGGTATAGCTTGCGCCATCGCCTTGATCAAAATTTCTTTGTTCCCCGATGAGACATATTGTTCACTCCAATCAATTAATCTCTTCCTCAACCTCTCCTGTAGCGATTCAAATTGTCCCGTATGCACTCTTCCCTCCAGCACCGGAAGGCCAAGGTACTTTGGCTCGAACACCTACTGCGTAACCTCAAGGGTGCTCTTGACTTCATCTGCCACCGCAACAGAGCAATTGTCAGAAAAAGGATGGAACACTTCTCTGGGTTAATAAGTTGACCCGTCGCAGAAGTATAAGTGTTCAACAGCCCTTTAACAATGCTCGCTTGCTCGCCAGACGCCTCAAAAAGCAACATAGTATCATCCGCAAATAATAGGTGGGAAATAACCGGTGCACCACGACAGATGGCCACCCCCTTTAGCGAGCCTTCCTCAACTGATTTTGAGAACAGAGCAGAAAGGACATCAGCAACAAAAAGAAATAAGAATGGCGATAAGGGATCACCTTGCCTTAATCCTCTAGAGGGAATGAAACTCTCAAGCAATTGTCCATTGAACTTGACCGAATATTTCACTGATTTCACACACACCATAATCCATGCAATCCACTGTTGGGTGAAGCCCCATTTACCAAGTGCTTTCTCCAAAAAGTCCCAATCGACACGATCATAAGCCTTCGACAGGTCAAGCTTGTAAGCACACGCCGCCGGTCTGTTTTGTTTCAGCGATTGTATATGGTGAAGGCATTCAAAAGCAATAATAGAATTGTCAGTGATAAGCCTCCCTGGAACAAAGGCACTCTGATTCTCTGAGATTAGCCCCGCAAGCAATGGCCTTAACCTGTTCACCAGGCATTTTGAAACAATCTTGTCAATGATGTTACACATGCTTATCGGTCTAAAATCCTTGAGTTCCTTTGGGAAAGGAATTTTTGGGATAAGAACGATAACCGTGTCGTTCACCCCGTCAGGCATATCTCCTGACTTAAAGAACTCCAGCACAGCCGCTATGATTTCAGATTTCAGCACGACCCAATTTCCTTGAAAGAACCTAGCCGGGAGGCCATCCTTCCGTGGTGCTTTAAGCGAGCCAATTTGAAAGAGGGCATTTGACACCTCCTCCTCCGAGAAGGGAGCACATAGGATATAGTTCATACCTTGAGTTACCTTAGATGCAATACCCTCCAAGACACTCTCCGGAGTGAGAGTAGGGTCTTTGGTATAAACCTCCTTGAAATATGATGTGGCCATTCGTTGCATATCTGTCAAAACTGAGCACCACGTACCATCCTCTCGCTTCAAGCGTTGTATATAGTTCCGCCGAGCACGCCACACCGCGCGTCGGTGAAGATATGTTGTGTTTCGCTCTCCCTCTTTCAACCATGTGATCCGCGATCTCTGAAGCCAAAGCATCTCCTCTCTATAGAGGAGTTCATCAAGTTGGTGCATTTTCTGTTTTATTAAATTTCTATCCGCATCATGGAGTTGTAAGTCTGCTAATTCCGCTCGTAACTTTTCCAAGTCTGATATGACGTGACCAAAGTTCTCTTCACTCCATGACCACAGCTTGATAATCATCTCTTTAAGAGCATCCCAAACCCCGCCCAGGTTCCCAGCTGGGCGGCTTTGTCCCCAACGTTCTACCACCACCACTGTCAAGCCGGGGTGTCGCTCCCACATAATCTCGTAGCATGACGCCGAGCTAGTTCTCGGTGGTGTTGAAGATAACCGAACGAGGACCGGGCAGTGGTCCGAATAGGAGGTCGCCAGATGAACCACTTGCGTGAGTGGAAACAGATCCCTCCATGCATCGTCCGCACAAGCCCTATCCAGCCGGACCCGTACGTTCCTCCCACCTGGTTGGCCATTATCGTATGTAAACGAAACGCCACTGAATCCAAGATCCAACAGTTCACATGCTAGCAAGCAATCATAGAACACTTGCATTTGACTTTCAGATCGTTGTGAACGAGAAAAGTGCTCATGTTGCCACATAACTTCGTTAAAATCGCCGCATACTAACCACGACTCAGCAGAAAACGCCCTTAGGTTAGATAGCGAGCTCCACATCTGGTGTCGATTCTCCACTCTCGGCTCACCGTACACAAAAGTTATCCTCCATGACTTGTCATTCGCTGCATCCACTATCCGCACGTCTATATACCATGCACACGCATCTAGAACTTTGACTTGCAAGCTTTCGTCCCAGTAAAGATCAAGGCCTCCACTAAGACCCTGGCTCGATACCCCCGCAAAACCCTTCATCTGTAGTCTCCACTTAAGTCACTCCATTTTATTTGAGGCTTGTCTGGTTTCAGATAGGGACAATTGCATCTTTGCCCCTAGTTGGTTCCCACCCCCGGGTTTTGCCCTTACTTTTCGGGCATGCTCAGTTTTGCCCTTAGTTTTTCCCCTCCGTCACCGAATGCCCTTACATCACAGCTCCGCTTGGTCGGCGCCGTTTGACCGTAATGACTCGGCGTTTGGACACGGTTGCCCCTGGTCCTTCCTTACAGGTGGGTCCACACATTAGACAGAAGTTGCCATTTCCCTCCTCTGTCTTATCGGCCCGAACCCTAGATCGGCGCATTTACAAAGGCGACCCAAAGCCTAGCACTTTCGGCGACGCGGGCTCCCACAGAAACCGTGGCCTCGATGTCGTGAAGTCCTCATCGCCGGATCTACATCGCGCGGCGGTGATGGTGGAGACACGCTCTTCGCGCGGCGGTGGTGGCGGCGGCGACGATGCCATGAGGAGTGGCTGCACGACAGATTCAAGGCAGGAGATCCCGGCAGGGTAAGTTTCCAGATCCAAGATGCCTCATCTGTTTCATTGATTAGAAAGGTGCATTCCATGACTTGGTTGTGTTCACAATCGTAGGATGGATCCATCGCGTGCATTCTTTCTCGACAATTAGAATGGAGACCACTCTTTTAGCAAAGGGTGGTACTAAGGGACGGATGCAAGCTTCAGTTTCCCTCTAGTGGTAGACTGCACAAGCTCTTTCAATGATTTTAGGTCTGCAATCTATAGTAAATATCCTTGGGGTATGCATGGCCTTGATTGAGTTCAGATTCGGATGTAGGGAAAGCTACTTGGAATCCTCTACAGTGATGATGAGTTAGGTGTAATGTTTGCTACATATGCTGATTCCAAAAGCGCAAATGTTGAAACTACTGTAATTCGAGAGATGTAGAGCGAAGCGGCAACTTCTGACAAAGAAAGCCCCCTGCCTCTAAAGCAACATCTAAAACATATGTTGCAGGAAGTACTTCTAGGAGCGATTCGGCACCCCTAGTAGTACTTGCAATCCACCGCAACTCCCTCTGCAAATGTACCAAGGCAACCTGGCTGCAAAGACACCGAAATTCCTTTAGAGCCTATGATTGAGGAGGCTGAGCACGATGATGTGCTAGGCTCGGATGAGGAGGATGAGAGGATGTTTCCGGATCTTGTGCGTAAGACAAATGAAGAGATAGATGAGGATTTTATTCCTGCTGAGTTTTCGGAATCTGATTCGGAGGAGGAACAAGAGAACATTGACATGGGACATTTTGAGAATGATGATGAGGACAGGCTGAGATGATGTATGACAGGGAAAATCCTAGTTTAGTCAAGGAGTTGTTTTTCCTTCTGCTATGGACTGCAGGAATGCAGTTGCCACATTCTCAATTCAGCATGAAGTAGAGTACAAAATAGAGAAGAGTGATCCATCAAGGTTCACTGTTTATTGTGCATTTTCAAGGTGTAGATGGAGGCTACATGCCTCTTTAATGAGAAACAGTACTTTGTTTCAGGTAGTAACAAGATCTTGACTAACTAATCTCATTGATGATATCTTGCATATTCAGTTTCATTGAGCCACAGTTTGCCTTAATGTTTTGCTTTGTTTCAATTTACAGATTAAAGTAAATCCCTATGAGCACCACTGCCCAAGTGTGAACAGAACCGAGAGGCTCAGAGCAGCCAAGAGGAGGTGGATAGCTGATCTTTGTGCAAAATTGGGTTAGAGAAAACTCCAACATTGGTCCCGTGAGTTGGTAACTAATTTGAAGAAAAAATATGGTATAGAATTGCCATACATGAGAGTGTTTTATGGTAAACAAATGGCAATTGACAACTTGTATGGTAAATATGAGGATAGTTTTCAGCTTACATGACATTCAAAGCTGAGGTTGAGAGGGCTTCTCCGGTAGTGTAGTAGAAATTGACACACACATAGTTCCTTTCCAGCTAAGAGGAAAGAGGTATGAGAAGCAATGTTTTAGGAGAGTTTTTGTCGGTTCAAAGCTTCTTTGGCGAGGATTTTTAGCTGGTTGTAGGCCCTACCTAGCTGTTGATGCTACTGCACTAAATGGTAGGTTCAGAGGTCGGTTGGTTGCTGCATGTGCAATTGATGCACATAACTGGATTTTTCGATTGCATATGGTGTTTTGGAGACCGAGTCTAAAGAGAGTCGGGTTGGTTTTTCCAAAATTTGAAGAAGGTGATAGGTCATCCTAAAGGACTAGTAATTCATCTTGATGCATGCAAGGGTCTTGAGACAGTAGTAGATGACATTTACCACAGGGTAGAGCATAGAGAGTGCATGAGACATCTGGCTCAGAATTTTTCTAAGAAATTCAGGGGGAAGTTCTATGACCAGCATTTGTGGCCTTGTTCATTGACTTATAGCATTAAGAAGCACAACTATCACCTGAGACAATTGTTCACAAAACCCAAGGTGCAGGCTTATCTGGAAGAGCACCACACAAAAATCTGGGCCAGGGCACAATTCAATGATATCTGCAAGGTTGACTATGTCAATAACAACCTTGCAGAATCATTCAATTCCAAAATTAAAAAGTTCAAGGGTCTCCACATTGTGGACTTGTTGGATAAGATCAGGCAGTACTTAATGCAAAAATTTGGCCTTAGGAATAGCATAGAACTACAAAAATTCAATGGGCATATCATAATTCCCGAGTTATGAAGATTTTGATGGCAAGATCCAAAGGCTTGGACATGACTTTAGTTAGGAGAAGTCCAAGCCCAGAGGTGACTGCTATAGACAAGGAGAAGAGAGTGGAGATACCACATGGATGTAGAGAAAAGAACATGCGATTGCGAGAAAGTGGCAAGTTACAAAGCCCGACCATGCATACATGGTCTATTCTTCATAACATCATTGAGAGGGAAGCTAAAGAAATAGACCAAGTATGTGCACAAGTACTTTTCAGTTGAAATGTTTAAAAAAACATATGCTGAGAACCTGCCTGCACTTGAAGGAAAACAACAGTGGGATATTGTAGACCCTGGTTTCAAACTAAGTCCACCTGTACAGAACAAAGCTGCACCTGGCAGGCCAAGGAAGACAAGAATTAAGCCAGCAAGTGAAGGAAAAGGACTTGGTCCTAGGAAGAGAAAATGCAAGAGGTGTGGTGGCTTGGGTCACTTACTGAAAACCTGCAAAAAAGCCATTGATCCAGCATTTGGTGAAGAAGATGCACACTGGGGAGCTGACAATGCTGAAGAAGACCCTCCTAACCAAAATGCAGACCTACATGATGAACAAGAAGAAGAAGAGGAGCCATACAGTGAAGATGATGCTCCAGTGCAGCCTGCAGGTGAAGATGATGCTCCAGTGCAGCCTGCAGGTGAAGATGAAGCTCCAGTGCAGCCTGCAGGTGAAGATGATGCTCCAGTGGAGCCCCATAGTGAAACAAATGAGGCAGCAACACAAGCTTCCACAGTTGCAGATGAAGTTCAAAGGTAATATTATTCCTCTTTGATTTATTTATGTGCTTTTACCTGCAAATATCTCTTGTACTGTTACTAACCAACTATTTCTTCCCTATTTATTAGCACACCAAGAAAGAACTACAAGAAGGCAGCAGAGAGGAGCATCTCCAATGGCTATCGACAAGAAGAGGAAGCTTAACACTTGTACAAGTCCGGAAGAAGAACCTTGCTCGATTCTTGGCAGCAATGTAGATGCAAGAGTTGCTGCATGTGAAGAGCAAGTTCTCCCTCCAGCTTGTTCAAATCCTGTGAAACTGACTAGGAGCAGGGCTAGGAGATGACAATCCCAGCTAGCAACACAAGGAGCAAGAAGGCAAAATCTGGAAAATGAGTACTAATGTGTTGTGCAAGTTTGAAACTGTTAGATTTGTTGTAATGTGTTCTTTTGGTTGCTGAAGAATATCAAATGCTGCTTGTGAACTATGTCTAGTTGCAGCAAGATTGGTTGTGAACTATGTTCTTTTGGTTGTTGAAGAATATCAAATGCTACTTATGTTCCAGCAAGATTCATGTTTGATCTTTCTTTTCACAATACATGCATTCGGCAAATTGTTGCGTCCATAAAGCTTCATAACATAACATAACAACTGCTAGGTTCATACAACTTCATATGTTCATTACAGCTTCATAACATGGCAAGTGCATTTGAGCTACATAGATCATAAACTAATGTGCATTCTATGCACAGACAGCCATTGAGATTGCTAGAAAACAAATGAAAATGCTAGCAAACAACATTGTCCCTATGCACATCATTTCTTTCATTTTCTTCAACTCCTTGTTCAATGCACGATTCTTCTTCGCAAGATCAATTGATCTCTTCTCCAAGTGGTGACTTTTGATCCAGCTATGTTCGATCACTTCGTGCAGTTCTTCAAAGGCAAGACCAACACGTTCTGGAGGTGGCGGGTCAACCCAAACTGCCCATTCACATTCATCTGGCAACTGAATCAATAATACTGATTAAAATTGTCCTTGAAAGTTAAACAAGAAAATGAAACGAAAATGCAATGCAAATGAAATCATACATCCAGAGGGCAACCCAAAAAACGACGTCCAGTGCTTGCGCCTCCCCAGGCGACATGACGAGCCGGATTAGCCGGTGCCCGGACAACGATGCTTCGAAGCGGCTCCAAGCCACAAGACGTCGAGTCTGCCAAGTAGAACTCCGAGCTGTGCTGAACAATGCCTACCCCATCCACCTAAATCAGGCCAAGATCCAGAAATTAACCCCCAAATCCCATCTAGCAAAACCTAGAAAAAAGTAGGGGACCAGATGAGCTATCAAACCAGTTCGGCTGCGGGCGACGAGTTCTCCGACGAGATGGCCGACGTCGCCATGGTCCTTCCCATCTCTCCCCACACCGCGATGTCACACCTCTCTTCTCAGCCGCTTCTCTGTTTTCTTGTGCAGCGGGAGCTAGAAGACGACTAAACGGGTGGGGGGTATCAAACCCAGGGGCAAATGTGTCCAAAACGTCGAGCCGTCACGGTCAAACGGCGCTGACCAAGCGGAGCTGTGACAGAAGGGCATTCGAGCTGACGGAGGGAAAAAACTAAGGGCAAAACTAAGCATGCCCGAAAAGTAAGGGCAAAACCCGGGGGTGGGAACCAACTAGGGGCAAGAATGGAATTGGCCCTTTCAGATAAGAATATGAGTCCCGGGGAATTGGATTTAGAGAGGGCCAAAACCTCGCGAACTGTCCGGCGGTCCCCCCCCCCCTTCCCGGCAGTTCCAACATAACAGACTCATTGTGGCCGGCGGTCCTCCTCTTGGGAGGCCGCCCGATCTATTGCCTGATACACCCTCTGAGCTAGTTTTTTCTCGCTTGCTTCCATTGCTGGATTTTTTTTGAAACTATGATGATTTCTATAACAAATTCGAAAACTATACACCCTAATGGAGAAAAATCAAAAGTATCACCCAGTCAGCCTCCTGTTGGCCGAAAAGGGACTTTTCGGCCTCTTGTTAACGAAGAGAGGACTTTTCGCCAACCGTTAACCAAAAAGTACTTTTAAATGATTGTAAAGAGTCCCTCTTGACCAAGTTGCTCTACTTTTTAAAAAATTCATATCAAATAGGATTTTTAGTATTTTAATTTGATTCTTTTTGCATTAGATTAGAAATTTTATGAAGTTTATGTAGATATCAAGTTTGACTAGATTTGAAAGTTTGAATTTGAATTTTCATGAATTTTCTCAAATCACTAGATTGCCTATAATTTGAGCTAGGAGTATTCTTTTTAGATGATTCTTTTTGCTACTGGTTCTTTGTGAATTTGTTTACAGTAGTAATTAATTGGCGAATTTTATAATTAATTAAAATTAGGTTTTTATGAAAACAGTTCTGTTTTATTGTTTTATAGGTTTTATGCTATTTCTTTTAATTTTAATTGCTTTGAATTTTTTTATTTAGTTTTTTTGACATATTCTTTTTGTTTCTATTTAGTTATCAGTAGCTATTTTTTGTAGTACTTTTTTGTATTTTATTTCTTTTATCCTACTAGAAAACTTGGTTTGAGCTTCATAGGAGTTTATATTTAAAAGTGCCATTCTCTCCCGCCACACTAAGGAGTGCTGCACCGACGAAGGATGACGATGATGCCTTGATGTGGAGTGTGAAACACTGTGCGAGAGAAGTCATAAGTGTGAAACACTCTCCGATGATGATGACGGTTTGCAAACACTGACATGTTGTTTCACACTCCACCAGCAGCATCGACGCAGGAGTCACAGACCGTGTCAGACGATATTATCTATGATCGTGGACACCATGAGGCTCGTTTTATAAGTTGAGAAGTGAAGATGGCGAGAAAGAAGATGGTGGGAAAGAAGATGTCGGGAGAGAATGGCGGGAAAGAAAATGGAGGAGAGAATGGCGGGAAATAAAATGGCGGGAGAAAATGGAGGGAGAGAATGGCGTAAAAACCTAATTTTAAATAATCCTAAAATTCACCAATTAATTACTACTGATAAACAAAGTCACAAAGAACCAGTAGCAAAAAGAATCATCTAAAAAGAATACACCTAGCTCAAATTATAGGCAATTTAGTGATTTGAGAAATTTCATGAAAATTCAAATTCAAACTTTCAAATCTAGTCAAACTTGATATCTACAGAAACTTCATAAAATTTCTAATCTAATGCAAAAAGAATCAAATTAAAATACTAAAAATCCTATTTGATATGAATTTTTTTAAAAGTAGAGCAACTGTTGGCTGAAGAGGGACTCTTTGGCCAACGGTTGGCCGAAAAGTCCCTCTTAGGCAGGCCGAAAAGTCCCTTTTCGGCCAACAGGAGGCCGACGGGGTGATACTTTTGATTTTTTCTCCATTAGGGTGTATAGTTTCCGAATTTGCTATAGAAATCATCATAGTTTCAAAAAAAAATTTGCTGCTGCTAGGTGAGTTGGTCCCTTTATCCTCCCCCTTCCCAAGGGTCAAAGCAGGTATGTCATCCTTTGGATTATGGGTACCCTTCACCTCTTCTGAACCCACTCCGTCCATTGCCAATCTCTTCCTGACCGACGGATCCACCTGCATGTGGGTATGTGAAGGAAATATGCCCTAGAGGCAATAATAAAGTTATTATTTATTTCCTTATATCATGATAAATTTTTATTATTCATGCTAGAATTGTATTAACCGGAAACATAATACATGTGTGAATACATAGACAAACAGAGTGTCACTAGTATGCCTCTACTTGACTAGCTCGTTAATCAAGATGGTTATGTTTCCTAACCATAGACATGAGTTGTCATTTGATTAACGGGATCACATCATTAGGAGAATGATCTGATTGACTTGACCCATTCCGTTAGCCTAGCACTTGATCGTTTAGTATGTTGCTTATGCTTTCTTCATGACTTATACAAAGTTCCCAAACTATGAGATTATGCAACTCCCGTTTACGGAAGGAACACTTTGTGTGCTACCAAACGTCACAACGTAATCGGGTGATTATAAAGGTACTCTCTGGTGTCTCCAAAAGTATATGTTGAGTTGGCATGAATCGAGATTAGGTTTTGTCACTCCGATTGTCGGAGAGGTATCTCTGGGCCTTCTCGGTAATACACATCACATAAGCCTTGCAAGCATTGCAACTAATAAGTTAGTTGTGAGATGATGTATTACGGAACGAGTAAAGAGACTTACCGTAACGAGATTGAACTAGGTATTGGACACCGACGATCGAATCTCGGGTAAGTAACATACCGATGACAAAGGGAACAACGATATCGTTATGCGGTTTGACCGATAAAGATCTTCGTAGAATATGTAGGAACCAATATGGGCATCCAGGTTCCGCTATTGGTTATTGACCGAGAATGGTTCTAGGTCATGTCTACATAGTTCTCGAACCCGTAGGGTCCGCACGCTTAAAGTTTCGATGCGATGCTTATATTATGAGTTTATGAGTTTTGATGTACCGAAGGAGTTCGGAGTCCCGGATGAGATCGGGGACATGACTAGGAGTCTCGAAATGGTCGAGACGTAAAGATCGATATATTGGACGACTATATTCGGAGTTCGGAAAGGTTCCGAGTCATTCGGGTATTTTTCGAGTACCGAGAGTTACGGGAATTCGCCGGGAGAAGTATTGGGCCTTATTGGGCCCTGCGGGAAAGAGAGAGGGCTGCCTAGGGCAGGCCAAGGCCCCATGGCCTAGTCCGAATTGGACTAGGGGAGGCCGCACCCCTCCTTCCTTCCCTTCTCTCTTCCCCTTCATTGTCTCCTACTCCTAATACATGGAAGGACTCCTAGTTGGACTAGGAAAAGGGGAATCCTACTCCCGGTGGGAGTAGGACTCCCCATGGCGCGCCCCTCCTAGGGCCGGCCTCCTCCTCCCTCCCTCCTTTATATACGGGGGCAGGGGGCACCCCATGGACACACAAGTTGATCCTTGAGATCGTTCCTTAGCCGTGTGCGGTGCCCCCCTCCATCATATTCCACCTCGGTCAAATCGTAGCAGTGCTTAGGCGAAGCCTGCGTTAGTAGAACATCAAGATCGTACCACGCCGCCGTCGTCTTGTGAACTCTCTCTCCCCGGAGCTTTGCTGGATCGGAGCCCGAGGAGTGTCACCGAGCTGTACGTGTGCCAAGAACTCGGAGGTGCCGGAGTAACGGTGCTCGGATCGGTTGGATCGCGAGGAGAACGTACGACTACTTCCTCTACGTTGTGATTGCTTCCGCTTCGCCCACGAGGGTACGTAGACAACACTCTCCCCTCTCGTTGCTATGCATCACCATGATCTTGCGTGTGCGTAGGAAATTTTTTGAAATTACTACGTTCCCCAACAGTATGCCCCATCTTTAAAGGGCTGGTAGCTGTATCCAAAGTGTCAGGATCCACCCCCCCTTCCCTGCCATATCACGATGCGGTGTCGCCTCATATTGCCCTGCACCACCTTGCGTATGATGTTCCTCCTGACGTGGTTTGTTTGGACCATCAGCATACAACCACGCCCCATACTTCTTATTCTTCTCTTCATGAATACCACTGCCACATTATTTATACTCATGGCCAATTAAGCCGCAGATGCTGCAAAAATGGGCCAGTTTCTCATAACAAACCAGGAACACCTGCCTCTCTTGGCCACGAACAATACTGACAAATTCTGTAAGAGGCTTGCTAACGCCATGAGGGATCCTCACTCTTACATAGTATCCTCTAGTATTCCCGTTAAGTCTCATCTCCAAGATCTCACCCGAGTTCCTGAGCAGATGTTGCACGATCTTCTGCTTGCAGAACCCCTCGGGGAGTTTGTGGATTTGTAGGCAAATTGGCCTGAATACCATTGGTACTTCCTCAGCTTTAGTAAAACCATCGTATGGGCACATCAGCACAAGCATATTCCTGAACAGCCACGGTCCTTGATCCAGCATGCGCTCCCAATCTCCGAGGCAAGAAGCTTGTACGACGAACATATTCTGTCCCACCGTCCGAAACCTGAAGGAAATATGCCCTAGAGGCAATAATAAAGTTATTATTTATTTCCTTATTTCATGATAAATGTTTATTATTCATGCTAGAATTGTATTAACCGGAAACATGATACATGTGTGAATACATAGACAAACATATAGTCACTAGTATGCCTCTACTTGACTAGCTCATTAATCAAAGATGGTTATGTTTCCTAACCATAGACATGTGTTGTTATTTGATTAATGGGATCACATCATTAGGAGAATGATGTGATTGACATGACCCATTCCGTTAGCCTAGCACTTGATCGTTTAGTATATTGCTATTGCTTTCTTCATGACTTATACATGTTCCTATAACTATGAGATTATGCAACTCCCGTTTACCGGAGGAACACTTTGGGTGCTACCAAAGCGTCACAACGTAATCGGGTGATTATAAAGGAGTACTACAGGTGTCTCCAAAGGTACATGTTGGGTTGGCGATTTCGAGATTAGGTTTTGTCACTCCGATTGCTCGGAGAGGTATCTCTGGGCCCTCTCGGTAATGCACATCACTATAAGCCTTGCAAGCAATGTAGCTAATGAGTTAGTTACGGAATGATGCATTACGTAACGAGTAAAGAGACTTGCCCGATGTGAGATTGAACTAGGTATTGGATACCGACGATCAAATCTCGGGCAAGTAACATACCGATGACAAAGGGAACAACGTATGTTGTTATGCGGTTTGACCGATAAAGATCTTCGTAGAATATGTAGGAGCCAATATGGGCATCCAGGTTCCGCTATTGGTTATTGACCGAGAATAGTTCTAGGTCATGTCTACATAGTACTCGAACCCGTAGGGCCCGCACGCTTAACGTTACGATGACAGTTTTATTATGAGTTTATGAGTTTTGATGTACCGAAGGAGTTCGGAGTCCCGGATGAGATCGGGGACATGACGAGGAGTCTAAAAATGGTCGAGGCGTAAAGATCGATATATTGGACGACTATATTCGGAGTTCGGAAAGGTTCCGAGTGATTCGGGTATTTTTGGGAGTACCGGAGAGTTACGGGAATTCGTATTGGGCCTCTTTGGGCCATACGGGAAAGGAGAGAAAGGGCCAAAAGAGTGGCCGCACCTCCCCTTGGACTAGTCCGAATTGGACTAGGGAAGGGCGCCTTCCTTCCTTCTCCTTCTCTCTTCCCTTTCCTTCTCTCCTACTCCTACTACATGGAAGGGTTCCTAGTTGGACTAGGAAGGGGAATCCTACTCCGGTGGGAGTAGGACTCCCCTAGGGCGCCGCCATAGAGAGGGCCGCCCTCCCTCCTCCACTCTTTTATATCTGAGGGCAGGGGCACCCCATGGACACACAAGTTGATCTACGGATCGTTCCTTAGCCGTGTGCGGTGCCCCTCCACCATATTCCACCTCGGTCATATCATCGCGGAGTTTAGGCGAAGCCCTGCACGATGAGAGCATCATCATCGTCCACGCCCGTCGTCTTGACGGAACTCATCCTCGACACTTTGCTGGATCGAGTCCGGGATCGTCATCAAGCTGAACGTGTGCTGAACTCGGAGGTGCCGTACGTTCGGTACTTGGATCGGTCGGATCGTGAAGACGTACGACTACATCAACCGCGTTGTTATAACGCTTCCGCTTACGGTCTACGAGGGTACGTGGACAATATTCTCCCCTCTCGTTGCTATGCATCACCATGATCCTTGCGTGTGCGTAGGAAATTTTTTGAAATTACTACGTTCCCCAACAGTGGCATCCGAGCCTGGTTTTATGCTTTGATGTTATATGCACGAGTAGAACACAAGTGAGTTGTGGGCGATACAAGTTATACTGCTTACCAGCATGTCATACTTTGTTCGGCGGTATTGTGAGATGAAGCGGCCCGGACCGACATTACGCGTACGCTTACGCGAGACTGGTTTCACCGCTGCGAGCACTCGTTGCTTAAAGGTGACTGGCGGGTGTCTGTCTCTCTCACTTTAGTTGAACCGAGTATGGCTACGCCCGGTCCTTGCGAAGGTTAAAACAGCACCAACTTGACAAACCATCGTTGTGGTTTTGATGCGTAGGTAAGAACGGTTCTTGCTCAGCCCGTAGCAGCCACGTAAAATTTGCAACAACAAAGTAGAGGACGTCTAACTTGTTTTTGCAGGGCATGTTGTGATGTGATATGGTCAAGACGTGATGAGATATAAGTTGTTGTATGCGATGATCATGTTTTGTTGAAGTTATCGGCAACTGGCAGAAGCTCTATGGTTGTCTCTTTATTGCATAAGATGCAAGTGCCAAATAATTGCTTTACTTTATCGCTATACGATAGCAATAGTTGCAAGAGCAATGGTTGGCGAGACGACCATGTGACGACACATTGATATAGATCAAGATGATGAAGATCATGGTGTCGTGCGGTAACGATAGAGATCATGACAGTACTTTGGAGATGGAGATCACAAGCACAAGATGATGATGGCCATATCATATCACTTATATTGATTGCATGTGATGTTTATCCTTTATGCATCTTATCTTGCTTTGATTGACGGTAGCATTTTAAGATGATCTCTCACTAAAAATTATCAAGAAGTGTTCTCCACGAGTATGCACCGTTCTGCGAAAGTTCTTCGTCTTTGAGACACCACGTGATGATCGGGTGTGATAGGCTCTACGTTCAAATACAACGGGTGCAAAACAGTTGCACACGCGAATACTCAGGTTAAACTTGACGAGCCTAGCATATAACAGATATGGCCTCGAACACGGAGACCGAAAGGTCGGCGTGAATCATATAGTAGATATGATCAACATATTGATGTTCACCGTTGAAACTACTCCATCTCACGTGACGATCGGACATGGTGTAGTTGATATGGATCACGTAATCACTTAGAGGATTAGAGGGATGTCTATCTAAGTGGGAGTTCTTAAGTAATATGATTAATTTAACTTTAATTTATCATGAACTTAGTCCTGGTAGTATTTTGCAAATTATGCTGTAGATCAATAGCTCGCGTTGTTGCTTTCATATGTTTATTTTAATATGTTCCTAGAGAAACTGTGTTGAAAGATGTTAGTAGCAATGATGCGGATTGGATCCGTGATCCGAGGTTTATCCTCATTGCTTTGCAGTAAGAATTATGTCCTTAATGCACCGCTAGGTGACAGACCTATTGCGAGGAAGCGGTCACGAGGCGTTACGACCGTTTGGCTAGCTCAATATGATGACTACTTGATAGTTTAGTGCACCATGCTTAACGGCTTAGAATCGGGACTTCAAAGACGTTTTGAACGTCATGGACCATATGAGATGATCCAGGAATTGAAGTTAATATTTCAAGCAAATACCCGAGTTGAGAGATATGAAGTCTCCAACAATTTCTATAGCTAAAAGATGGAGGAGAATTGCTCAACTAGTGAGCATGTGCTTAGATTATCTGGGTACTACAATCGCTTGAATCAAGTGGGAGTTAATCTTCCAGATAAAATAGTGATTGACAGAATTCTCTAGTCACCATCACCAAGTTAGTAGAACTTCGTGATGAACTATAATATGCAAGGGATGACGAAAGTGATTCCTAAGCTCTTCGTGATGCTGAAATCAACGAAGGTAGAAATCAAGAAAAACATCAAGTGTTGATAGTTAACAAGAACACTAGTTTCAAGAAAAGGGCAAAGGGAAGAAGGGGAACTTCAATAAGAACGGCAAGCAAGTTGCTGCTCAAGTGAAGAAGCCCAAGTCTGGACCTAAGCCTGAACCGAAAGTGCTTCTCTTGCAAAGGAAATGGTCACTTTGGAAGTGGAACTACTCCAAATATTTGGTGGATAAGAAGGATGGCAAAGTGAACAAGGGTATATTTGATATACAGGTTATTGATGTGTGCTTTACTAGTGTTTATAGTAGCCCCGAGTATTTGATACGTGTTCGGTTGCTAAGATTAGTAACTTTCGAACCGGGAGTTCTGAGAATAAACAAAGACTAGTTGAAGGGGAAGTGACGATGAGTGTTGGAAGTAGTTCCAAGATTGATATGATCATCATCGCACTCCCTATACTTTCGGGATTAGTGTTAAACCTAAATAAATGTTATTTGGCGTTTTGCGTTGAGCATGAATATGATTTGATCATGTTTATTGTCAATACGCTTATTCATTTAAAATCAGAGAATAATTGTTGTTACATTTAAATGAATAAAACCTTCAATGGTCATACACCCAATGAAAATAGTTTGTTGGATCTCGATCGTAGTGATACACATATTCATAATATTGATGCCAAAAGATGCAAAGTTAATAATGATAGTGCAACTTATTTGTGGCAGCCGTTTGGGTCATATCGGTGTAAAGCGCATGAAGAAACTCCGTCTTGATGGGTTTTTGGAATCACTTGATTATGAATCATTTGATGCTTGCGAACCGTGCCTTTTTGGCAAGATGACTGAAACTCCGTTGTTCGGAACAATGGAACGAAGCTCTTGACTTGTTGGAAATAATACATACCAATGTATGCGATCCAATGAGTGTTGATGCCCGTGGCAAGTATCATTATTTTCTGACCTTCACAGATGATTTGAGCAGATATGCGTATATCTTCTTGATGAAACATAAGTCTGAAATAGTTGAAAAGTTCAAAGAATTTCAGAGTGAAGTAGAAAATCATCGTAACAAGAAAATAAAGTTTCTGCGATCTGATCATGGAGATGAATATTTGAGTTACGAAGTTTGGTCTTCAATTAAAACAAAGTGGAATAGTTTCACAGCTCACGCCACCGCAACACCACAATGTTATGGTGTGTCCGAACGTCAGAATCGCACTTTATTGGATATGGTGCGATCTATGATGTCTCTTATCAGTTTACCACTATCGTTTTGGGGTTATGCATTAGAGACAGCTGCATTCATGTTTAATAGGGCACCATCTAAATCCGTTGAGGCGACACCGTATGAACTATGGTTTAACAGTAAACCTAAGCTGTCGCTTTCTTAAAATTTTGGAGTTGTGATGCTTATGTGAAAAAGTTTTCACCGATAAGCTCGAATCCAATTCGAGAAGTGCGTCTTCATAGAATACCCAAAGGTAACTATTGGGTACACCTTCTATCACAGATCCGAAGGCAAGTTTTTCGTTGCTAAGATGGATCCTTTCTAGAGAAGAAGTTTCTCTCGAAAGAAGTGAGTGGGAGGAAAGTAGAACTTGATGAGGTAATTGTACCTTCTCCCTTATTGGAAAGTAGTTCATCACAGAAATCAGTTCCTGTGATTCTTACACCAATCGCTGAGGAAGCTAATGATGATGATCATGAAGCTTCAGATCAAGTTACTACCGAACCTCGTGAGGTCTTCTAGAATAAGATCCGCACCAAAGTGTTACGGTAATCCTATTCTAGAAGTCATGTTACTAGACCATGATGAACCTACGAACTATGAGGAAGCGATGATAAGCCCAGATTCCGCGAAATGGCTTGAGGCCATGAAATCTGAGATAGGATCCATGTATGAGAACAAAGTATGGACTTTGATTGACTTGCTCGATGATCAGCAAGCCATGTTAAATAAATGGATCTTCAAGAGGAAGACGGACGTTGATAGTAGTATTACTATCTACAAAGCTCGACTTGTTGCAAAAGGTTTTCGACAAGTTCAAGGTGTTGAATACGATGAGATTTTCTCACTCGTAATGATGCTTAAGTTTGTCTGAATCATGTTAGCAATTGCCACATTTTATGAAATCGGCAAATGGATCTCAAAACTGCATTCCTTAATGGATTTATTAAAGAAGAGTTGCATATGATGCAACCAGAAGGTTTTGTCAATCCTAAAGGAGCTAACAAAATGTGCAAGCTCCAGCGATCCATCTATGGACTAGTGCAAGCATCTCAGAATTGGAATATATGCTTGATGATTTGATCAAAGCATATGGTTTTATACAGACTTTTGGAGAAGCCTGTATTTACAAGAAAGTGAGTGGGAGCACTACAACATTTCTGATAAGTATATGTGAATGACATATTGTTGATCAGAAATGATGTAGAATTTTTCTGGAAAGCATAAAGGAGTATTTGAAAGGAGTTCTTTCAAAGAAAGACCTCAGTAAAGCTACTTACATATTGAGCATCAAGATCTATTGAGATAGATCAAGACGCTTGATAAGTTTTTTCAATAAGTACATACCTTGTCAAGATTTTGAAGTAATTCAAAATGGAACAGTCAAAGAAAAGTTCTTGCATGTGTTGCAAAGGTGTGAAATTGAGTAAGACTCAAATCCCGACCACAATGAGAAAATAGAAAAGAGAATGAAAGTCATTCCCTATGCCTCGACCATAGGTTCTATAAAGTATGCTATGTCAGGTACTGCACCTATTGTATACCTTGCTCTGAATTTGGCAAGGAGTACAATAGTGATCTAGGAGCAGATCCTTTGGACATTGGTCAAGAACATCCTTAGTGAGGACTAAGGAAATATTTCTCGATTATGGAGGTGATAAAAGAGCTCGTCAGTAAAGAGTTATATTGATGCAAGCTTTTTACACTGATCCGGATGACTCTAAGTCTCAATCTGGATACATATTGAAAGTGGGAGCAATTAGCTAGAGTAGCTCCGTGCGAGCATTGTAGACATAAAATATTTGCAAAATACATACGGCTCTGAATGTGATGCACCCGTTGACTAAGCTTCTCTCACGAGCAAAACATGATCATACCTTAGTACTCTTTGGGTGTTAATCACATAGCGATGTGAACTAGATTATTGACTCTAGTAAACCCTTTGGATGTTGGTCACATGACGATGTGAACTATGGGTGTTAATCACATACGGATGTGAATATTAGTGTTGAATCACATGATGATGTGAACTAGATTACTGACTCTAGTGCAAGTGGGAGACTCAAGGAAATATGCCCTAGAGGCAATAATAAAGTTATTATTTATTTCCTTATTTCATGATAAATGTTTATTATTCATGCTAGAATTGTATTAACCGGAAACATGATACATGTGTGAATACATAGACAAACATATAGTCACTAGTATGCCTCTACTTGACTAGCTCATTAATCAAAGATGGTTATGTTTCCTAACCATAGACATGTGTTGTTATTTGATTAATGGGATCACATCATTAGGAGAATGATGTGATTGACATGACCCATTCCGTTAGCCTAGCACTTGATCGTTTAGTATATTGCTATTGCTTTCTTCATGACTTATACATGTTCCTATAACTATGAGATTATGCAACTCCCGTTTACCGGAGGAACACTTTGGTGCTACCAAACGTCACAACGTAATCGGGTGATTATAAAGGAGTACTACAGGTGTCTCCAAAGGTACATGTTGGGTTGGCGTATTTCGAGATTAGGTTTTGTCACTCCGATTGTCTGGAGAGGTATCTCTGGGCCCTCTCGGTAATGCACATCACTATAAGCCTTGCAAGCAATGTAGCTAATGAGTTAGTTACGGAATGATGCATTACGTAACGAGTAAATAGACTTGCCGATGCTTGAGATTGAACTAGGTATTGGATACCGACGATCAAATCTCGGGCAAGTAACATACCGATGACAAAGGGAACAACGTATGTTGTTATGCGGTTTGACCGATAAAGATCTTCGTAGAATATGTAGGAGCCAATATGGGCATCCAGGTTCCGCTTATTGGTTATTGACCGAGAATAGTTCTAGGTCATGTCTACATAGTTCTCGAACCCGTAGGGTCCGCACGCTTAACGTTACGATGGACAGTTTTATTATGAGTTTATGAGTTTTGATGTACCGAAGGAGTTCGGAGTCCCGGATGAGATCGGGGACATGACGAGGAGTTTCAAATGGTCGAGACGTAAAGATTGATATATTGGACGACTATATTCGAGTTCGGAAAGGTTCCGAGTGATTCGGGTATTTTTGGGAGTACCGGAGAGTTACGGGAATTCGTATTAGGCCTCTTTGGGCCATACAGGAAAGGAGAGAAAGGGCCAAAAGAGTGGCCGCACCCCTCCCCTTGGACTAGTCCGAATTGGACTAGGGAAGGGGGGCGCACCCTTCCTTCCTTCTCCTTCTCTCTTTCCTTTCCTTCTCTCCTACTCCTACTACATGGAAGGGTTCCTAGTTGGACTAGGAAGGGGAATCCTACTCCGGTGGGAGTAGGACTCCCCTAGGGCGCGCCATAGAGAGGGCCGCCCTCCCTCCTCCACTCCTTTATATCTGGGGCAGGGGCACCCCATGGACACACAAGTTGATCTACGGATCGTTCCTTAGCCGTGTGCGGTGCCCCTCCACCATATTCCACCTCGGTCATATCATCGCGAATTTAGGCGAAGCCTGCGCGATGAGAGCATCATCATCGTCACCACGCCGTCGTGCTCACGGAACTCATCCCCGACACTTTGCTGGATCGGAGTCCCGGGATCTTCATCGAGCTGAACGTGTGTTGAACTCGGAGGTGCCGTACGTTCGGTACTTGGATCGGTCGGATCGTGAAGACGTACGACTACATCAACCGCGTTGTTATAACGCTTCCGCTTACGGTCTACGAGGGTACGTGGACAATATTCTCCCCTCTCGTTGCTATGCATCACCATGATCCTTGCGTGTGCGTAGGAATTTTTTTGAAATTACTACGTTCCCCAACAAAAGATAACTGGTTGGGCTGTGTTCCACGCCGCACGCATCTCCCTATAGAAAGCAGTTTGGCTAAAGGATTTGTCCGTGTGAACCCTAGCTAGGGCAAGCCATCTAACGCTTTCGTTGAGCTCAGGATCGTCTGCATCGATAACCAAATCGTCGAATTCTTCTTCATCCAAGTTCAGTTGTTCCAGAAATTCATCTAGATCTGACTTCATAGCGGCGCAACTCCCGCCGCTCGTTCCCGATTGGGCGTCCGCCGCCATAGCTGTTGCGATCTGTTCCGGAGGAGGAAGTGAACCCAACCCTACGTGAGGGAGAGGTTAGTGATATGAAGGACTCGCTGGCGATTGACAGCCAGGGAGGAGTAGTTTGTGTTGGACGGAGACTCACCGGCGATCCGGTCGCCAGGAGGAGAAAAACCCTAGCCGCAGCGTAGGGGAACTCCGGCCGGTAAAACCTGAACGTGTTGTTAGCCTGGTCCAGGCGACCCGAACGAGACGCCTGACTACGGTGCAGTCGTTAAAGAGATTATTTCATGGCAATCTTCTTTTAATTCTTGCTGTTTTAAGTTTGAATCTAGAGCCTCGAATTTCAAGCCTCATAAACTAGCTAGGCATGCTGTAAATTTAGATTATGGCCGCCATATTTGGTTGGGGCTACCACATGATACTTCTGTAATACCGGTAGCAATACCAACGAATGAATAAAGCCTAGCTTGTTGCTCAAAAAAAGATAAAAAAAAGGAGAGTAAGTTCTAAAAAAAGATAAAAAAAGGAGAGTAAAGTCAGATATAGCATCCTAAGCCCACGAACGAATACCTCAACCTTTTTCCTTTATTGGATTTTCTTTATTTTGCTCAAAAACAACATTGGATTTTCTTTATCTATACTGAAATGCATCAGGGCAAAGGGTAAATTTGGAGAAGTCCTCTATTTTTTCAGTAAAAATGTCCTAATGAGCTGAAAGATGAGGTTAAAGAAGTTTTGGGGTGCACTCAGAAGCACTATCAAAGAAGTAAAGTATCTAGGATTGCCTACGGATGTGGGAAGATCTAAGAGTGGAGTCTTCAAATATTTGAAAGATAGATTGTGGAAGAGGATACAAGGATGGATTGAATAATCGTTATCTGCAGCACGCAAAGAAGTTATCATTAAGGCAGTTGCACAGGCACTACCTACGCAGGCTATGGGCTGTTTTAAATTACCACGGGGGCCTATGTGAACATATTGATGCATCTCTGAGGAAGTTTTGGTGGGGAGCAAAGGAAGGGAAGAGGAAGACCGCTTGGGTCTCGTGGAGAGATAGGTGTCAGTCCAAATATTTAGGAGGCATGGATTTTAGGAAGATGGGATTGTTCAAGAACCGAATTCACTTAGTTCTCAAATGCTAAAGGCGGTTTATTTCCTGAACAGTGAGTTCTTGCAAGCCAAGCTAGGAAATAGACCATCGCAGATTTGGAGGTCCATACTTGAAGGAAGAGAGGTCCTTAAACAGGGGCTGATAAGAAGAATAGGCAATTAGGAATCAACAAGTATCTGGAATGAAAATTGGCTTTCAAGAGATATGATGATACTATTAGCACCTTTGCAAGGAAATCACCCGGAACTAGTAAGCGAACTGATAGATAAACCGAACAGATGTTGGAATGTGACCACTTTGGATGATCACCTATTGTTGATTGATAGGGATGTCGTATGCAAATACCTCTCCCTACGGTGGACATGGAAGATGCATGGGGATGGAGCCTCGAAAAATCAGGGACTTTTTCTGTAAGGTCAGCGTATCAGATGTTGATTTTAACAAGAAACATAAGAGAAGCTTGGCTAGAAGGGAGTTCAGGGGGGTTGGACTCAATAAGAGAAGAGAAAGCTTGGGTAAAAATCTAGAAGTATAAGCTCCCAGGCAAGGTTAAAGTGTTTGCGTGGCGCCTAGCAAGGCAGAGTTATTTACCAATGCATGATGTTTTGTCTCATAGAAATATGGCAACCGAATCAAATTGCCTGGTGTGTGGAAGGGTAGACTCGTGGTGCCACTCGAGTGCCGGTTAGCTTGGTGTGTATGGTGCTACTCGGCGAAGATATGTATGATCGCATCAGAAGTTGTGGGAAAAACCATGCGAAGAACTGGTTATTCACTATGGAGGAGTGGTTGAGGGAAAAAGATTATGTCAAAAGGATGGTTACGCTCTGGTCATTGTGGAAAGTACGACGGGATTTGTTAGAAGAATCCATCAGAGTTCGTTTTTGATAGATTGAGATATTGGAGAAGTAATTGTTGTATTGATTGGGGCCTCAAGGGTTGTTTATACAGATTACAAAGCTTGGGCTCCAAGACTAGACTAATAGAGATAGATTACAATACGGATAGACTTTATACTCTAAGATCCCCCCGCAGTCTCAACGTCAGGTGAAACAATGTTGAGACTGGAGCGTATGTCGGTGAACGATGCGTTCGGGAGTCCTTTGGTAAAAATGTCGACCAAATTGGGCACTTGTAGGAACATGAAGAACGCGAACCTCGCCAAGAGCCACCTTTTCACGAACAAAGTGAATGTCAATATCAATGTGCTTTGTGCGACGATGTTGAACTGGATTGGAAGCAATGTATACTGCAGAGATGTTATCAAGTAAACAATGGTAGCATGTGGGAGCGGACGATGAAGTTCAACGAGAAGCTGCCGTAGCCACACCGCCTCGGCCACAGCGTGAGCAACCGCCCTATACTCAACCTCAGCAGAAGACCTGGAAATTGTTATCTGCCTTTTAGAACACCAAGAAACAAGATTATCACCCAAATAAACGCAAAATCAGGATGTAGATCGTCGAGTATCTGGACAACCTGCCCGATCTGCATCGTAATAAATTGTCAAGCTTGTAGGTGAAGAAGAATTAATAAGGAGACCGTGATCAAGAGTGCCTTTTAAATAGCGGAGAATGCGTCGACATGAGCGGATGAGGAGCACGAGGATCATGCATAAAGAGACAGGCTTGCTGAACTGAATAGGAGATTTCGGGACGAGTAAGAGTGGCATATTGAAGAGCGCCATGATGCTACGATATAAAGTAGGATCGAAAAAGGATCACCATCACCGACGGTTTAGCACCAACGTCGGTTTGAGTACGAGAGGGTTGACAATCAGACATACCGTAACGAGAAAGCAAGTCCAAAATGTATGACCATTGAGAAAGAAAGAGGAAGATTTTGTGCGAGAAACATGAATACCTAGAAAATGATGAAGAGGACCAAGATCAGTCATGGAAAACTCCCGATTGAGAGAAGAGATGGTATGTTGAAGAAAAGAATCCGAACTAGCCGTGAGAATGATATCATCAATATAAAGCAAGAGGTAGGCAGTGTGAGTAGAAGACTGATAAACAAAGAGAGAAGAATCGGATTTGGAGGGAATAAAGCCTATGGTTTGAATAAAAGTAGCAAAGCATTGAAACCATGCACGAGGAGCTTGTTTAAGGCCATAAAGAGATTTGTTGAGGAGACAAACAAAATTTGGAGACGAGGGATTCTCAAAACCAGAGGGTTGTTGACAATAAACAGTTTCATTGAGAGTGCCATGAAGAAAAGCATTTTTAACGTCAAGTTGATGAATAGGCCAAGAAGAGGAAACAGCAAGACTAAGAACAACAGGAATAGTGCTTGGTTTAACAACAGGAGAAAAAGTCTCATCAAAGTCAATACCAGGCTCTTTGGGAGAAACCACGACACACCCAACGAGCTTTGTAACGAAAGCGAGAGTGCCATCGGAATGAAATTTATGACGAAAAACCCATTTGCCGTAAACAATGTTAACACCAGGAGGTTTGGGAACAAGAGTCCATGTATTATTTTGTTGAAGAGCTTCAAATTCATCGCGCATAGCGTAAAGCCGAGAGAGGGTCAAGAAGAGCTCGCTTATAACTGGTTGGAATAGGAGAGATGGTTGGGGTGGCGGTAAGATTGAGACGTTTGGTGGGGAGAAGAAATCCTCGTTTTCCACGGGTGCACATGACATGATCATTGGTGAGCGGTGGTATAAGAACGGCATTGGGTGGCAGTGGGTTTTCGATTGAAGAGGACGGTGAGGAAGAAGAATCAGAGGTGGTGGGTGTCGAGGGGTTGCCGTGGTAGGATGTGGTGAGGGAAAGACGGCTGGGGTAGAGGATGCGATTCTGGGAGAGGTGGGGGACGGGGCAGGAGGGTGGCTAACGTTGGGCAATTCCGGCTGAGAGACGGAACAAGATTCCATGGCAGCAGAGATGACCGAAGGCCGAACTAGGGAAGGGGTTTTGGTGGCGGCGGATTGTGGTGGAATTGGTGTTGTGGTTGTAGTGACAGAAAAAGGAAAAGTATTTTCATCGAATGTGACATGACGAGAGAGAATGATACGACCATAAGATGGTTCAAACAACGATATCCTTTGTGATCATCAGAAAGACCAAGGTGAATGCAAGGTAGTGAGCGTGGTTCTAGTTTGTTGGAGGCGGTAGAGGCGATGTTGGGAAAGCATAGACAACCAAAACACGCAGAAAAGAATAGTCGAGTGGGAGAGAAAAGAGATTGGAAAGGCGAATAAAGAGGGCAAGTTTTAGTTGGTCGAATATTAAGAAGGAGTGTGGCGGTGCGAAGGGCTTCAACCCAAAAACGGGAAGGAAGAGAGGCTTGTAAAAGCAATGTGCGAAGAACATCATTAATAGAGCGAAGATTGCCTTCAACTTTACCATTTTGAGAAGATGTATAAGGGCATGAAAAGCGAAGAAGAATGCCTTGGGAGAGAAAGAAGGTGCGGTTTTGGGTGTTATCAAATTCACGACCGTTATCACATTGAATAAATCGAATTGGCAAGCCAAAGTGTGTGATTACATATTGTCGAAAGTTGAGAAAGATTGCAGGTACTTCAGATTTAGCACGGAGAGGAAAGGTCCAAATATAGTGAGAGTAATCATCCAAGATCACAAGATAATATTTATAACCAGAAACACTAGGGACTGGGGAGGTCCATAAATCACAGTGAAGTAACTCAAAAGGAAAAGTACTAATGGTAGTAGAGGTTCCAAAAGGTAATCTAACATGTTTGCCGCATTGACATGCATTACAGAGAGAGGGATTATGGGGACTGCTAGAACTAGGGATACAAAATTCTCGGAGTAAAGACGTCAAAGTGTTTTTGCTGGGATGACCGAGGTGACGATGCCATAGATCAACGGATGCGAGCGTGGCACGAGGGGTGGATGTGGGCGCGCCATGAAGAGGATAAAGATCGCCGTGCTATTGTACCGGCGAGGACCGCCCCATTGTCGATTCTTCATAGACAAACCAAAAGGGTCAAAGGCCAGGATAACTTTGTTGTCAATGCAAAATTGTCTAACAGAAATAAGATTTTGATGATGGAAGGAACCACAAGAATATTGCGGAGAAGAAAATTGGCATGAGAGGAAGGGATGTAAGAGTGACGGTGCATGAAACAGGGATGGTGGAGCCATCGCCAATGGTGATAGTGGAAAAGCAGAAGGAAAACAAGTCGACAATAAATTCATATTTGAAGACATATGCATTGATGCACCGTAATCGAAAATCCAATCCGTACTGCGTCGTTGAGGACAAAATTGTTCATGGCGTTGATGAAGGCAGCTTGGTCCCAAGCCGGCTGTTGGGGAGGAGCAGAGGGGCCAGGAGCTTGCATGTTGACGTAGGGGATAGCGGATGGGTAGTATGCGATTGGGGCCTGCATGTTACCGTAGAAGACCGGCATGGTGTTGGAGGGCGACGACGGTCCTGGCGTGCTGGTAGGCGGAGTGGGAGTGGCGGTGTAGACGTGCGCCGGCGGCCTGGGTCCAAGGAGTCTCGGAGAGCCGGTGGCTGGACGAAGACTGGGGCTCCACGTGCCCGTGTACGCAGGAGGGGCACCATACGGCGAGGGGGCCGACCAAGGCATCGACCAAGCACAGGCGAGGCCAGTCCAAGGATCATCTTGAGGAGGCCATGACGACGGAGCTGGTGGCGCGAGGCGGTGGATGACGGGTTTGGGGGAGGTGTTTGGGTAGTTGTACAGGAAGAGGTAGGGGATGGGCGCCGCGGCGCGGAACTCGACCATGGAGAAGAGGGGCCGAATCGGCCGGGCGGGCGCGCGGGTGGCGGAGCCATACCAGTCTTGGAAAACCTAGGCGTCAGATACCATGATAGATTGAGATATTGGAAAAGTAATTGTTATATTGATTGGGGCCTCAAGGGCTGTTTATATAGATTACAAAGCTTGGGCTTCAAGACTAGACTAATAGAGATAAATTATAATACGAATAGACTTTATACTCTAAGAGTTTTCAACATGTAAAGTTCATCACAAAATTCTTAGCAGAACTCGAAGAGGTGGATGAGGGAAATAAACAAGTTACAAGAGCTGGGAGCGTACTCATAAACCGTGCAGCAAAGTTCGTTTTTAATCTATTCATCTTCAATCATGGTTGTACAACGTACACCGGAAATAATAAAAATTACATACGTAGACCACCTAGCGACTATTACAAGCACTGAAGCGAGCCAAAGGTGCGCCGCCATTATCGCCCCTCCCTTGTCGGAGTCGGGCACAACTTGTAGGCATGCGATGGCTCATTTTGATTATTTTCAAACATAACGTTGTTGGAATTTGCTAGTGGGCTTTTGGCCCAAAGCCCAACTAAAATTCTGAAATTCTCTTGGCCCATTCATGCACACATGTGAGTGGAGTGAGTGAGGCTAAAGTTTAGTCCCACCTCATAAGTTGAGAGAGAGTTGACCTCTTTATAAGGTGAGCTCTTCTACCATTTGTATGAGCATGAGAAGAGAAGACCTACTCGCTCGCCTCGCCACGCCACGCCTCGTCACGACGCGCCGCGGGTTGTGGGATTGAGCCGAGCCGAGGACAAAGCTATGCACGTTGTCTATATTTTTGCTGCTCGGGAAAAATTAATGAGTCATTAATTAATAATTAACGGACGCGTTAATTACTGAACCGTTTCCGATTCTTTTGGATCGTGACGACTCGGACGTGGGGTTTACTCTCACGACCTACCCGCCCGCACTATATAGTCAGCAGACGTCTACCCTAGCCGCAGCCGCTTCAGATGGTTTCTCGCCAGCTTCCGGATCATTGCGCCGCCAAGCAAGTCTTCTCCATCCCTCCTTTCGGCGTGCACCGGGAGAAGGGACAGCAGGCCTCCGGAACCCGCCTCTCGTGATCCTGTACGGGAGAGGGGCGATCAGGTTTTTGGGGAGCGCACCAGCGATCGCCGGCAGCGACGACTTCGCTGAACGATTTACTTCTTCCCCGACCTCGGCAACCTCATCCTCGACGACATGGGCGACAACGTCAACGCCGGCGGTGCTGCTCCCGCTGCACCGTATGTGATTCTATCCTTCCTGTTCGAGATCGTGATAGAATTCATGTTTCTAGTATGTGCCCTAGATGTGATCTGTTCATCTGCTATGCTAGTTCGCATGATTAGTTTAATCTCTGCTATTGCTGTCATGATCTATTTTCTGTTTATTCGGATTAAATCTCGTAGTAATTTGCTCATATTTCCAAGAAACGTTGACATATCTCCATACGTTTTAGTCACGGTGTAGCTCCTAAGGCACCCTATACCGGTATTGAGAAACAGTAGAACGAGGCGACCTATGAGCCTCCACGGCGTTTTGAGCCTTCCAACCATCGGATCGCTCTAACAGACGATGTAGATCGTCCCCTGGTCACTGATGCGATGCAAGCACCATCTCGTGGGCCGCTGCTCCGCACAACGAGCTGTCGTAATGTCCGTAATCAGGCCCTCAAACGCCCAGGCCCAGGCCGCGCTCCCGTTTCTGCCTCCGAGAAAAAAAAACTGGCCATTCACATGCAACAGACCCAGGTTATCTCCAGGAACTGCTCCTCTGTTCCTCTCCGCATGCGATGCGCCGCCGGCGTCCTCCGTCTCGTTGGCAAGATCCTGCTGCGCATCTGCCTCCCTATCGGTGCCTTCCACTGGCCATGTCCTCTTCTTCCTAGGTCGATCTCTTGTCTCACGAGACCTCACGCGTGAACCCTAGCACCAGCTCCTTCTCTATGTACAACCGCATCAACAGGATGTAATGTAATCCCCCTGTCGCTGGAAACGAAGGGTTCGGGAGGAGGAGACTGGTGAAGGCGGGAAGGGCGGCGAATGCCATCATGGAAGAAGTGATGCGGCTGGTCATGGTCAGGAACACGTCGACGGCCGACGAGGGTTGCCCCTTCAACTGTCCGCGTTCCCTTGTAGCGCAGTCGTGGAGTCGATCTCCGAAGCGACGGATGGCATCACACACCACTGCCACACCATGTTTCTTTCTGACAGGGATGGTCTCCAGGGGATGGCAGAATATTGGTAGCAGGCCATGGCCGAACTGCTCATCTTTATCGTGGGTTTCCTCTGGTTTTGCACAGCTTCATGAATTTTGTGGAGTCCAAGAACCAGCCTGGTTCAACCGTATACCTATGCAAAATTATTGCCCAGCAACATGAGGTCATAGATTCTTGAGTTATACTAATTTGATTGCTGCATTTCCATTGTCCGACGCATTTCAGTGTCCTTACATTTCAGAAGCATAAATGGTATGCTTCAGTATTCATATATGTTCTTTTCTAGAGTACAGAATTCAGAAATTGCTTAATCGCCTGATCGAATAGTTGGTGTTGTATCTTAGTGTATTTGTATTTATATGTCCTTAAACTCACGATTTTGGACTATGTGATGAACAGAATTTTCTTGTTACCTTGATGCGAAAGTAGTTAATGATCTCTATGCGGATTGTCCTGAAACTAGAACAGTTTCCTCGACTCTGCTCCAGTGAGTTACATTGTATTTTGCTTTAGGAAATGCTTTTTCCATATAGTTATTATATCCATAGGTGTCGGCGTGTCCCCAATCAGCCTTGGGACATAGCTGCAGTGGTCGGCCAAAGCAGTAACATTAGTTTGCCCATTATCTTATCCTCTGCTTTGCTTATCCTCTCCCATCTGTGATGTGCTTCCTGCTGCCTTAGCTTTGCTGAAGGCACACGCAGGCAGGAAATCCTTGACATTTGATTTCTTTCTCCTTATCATATTAACCTAAATACCATATTTCAAGCTATAATTAACAGAACACATAGTTTTAGCGACTTAATTATCGAACCACACAACTTATATGCTTTACATGTTGTAGTTTAGGTATCATGCACCCCGGGTGTGATATTTTTTGTATGTATCATGGACAAGATAAAATCTACACATAGCTTCTATCAAAAATAGTCCCATGGTTCTGTTCAATTTTATTTAACTTGCGTCACTTTCTCATTTAAATGGACGGGCGCGGCAACGCGTGCCTTTCTGTTCTAGTACCCTATACACTTGGACGAAGGGGGAGAGTACGTCGTTAAAAACTTGACAGCAAATTTAAATATATATTTTAAATGACATATAGCACATATTTAGCTAGTCAAACTATACTTCCCCCTCTTATTTGGTCGGTGTCCAGCAGTCTCAGGACTGGGCGACGACGGCTGGCTGGCTTCGCTCGGTGGAGTCGGCGGAGAGCGCGAGAGAATTGGAGACCGGTCGTGTTGATTTTTGCTGGCACTCCTCTTCCGTTCCTTGTCAAAGTCCAAATCCAGGTCGTAGTCAGCTTGATCGCCGTGTTCCTTTGTTTATTTACCAGAGAGAAAATACAGACGTAGGTACATACGTGCAGCTAACTAACGTGCTTTTAGTGTTCTTTTACTAGTTCTGTATGTAGTTTCCATGCCACCTTCCGTACGTTTTAGCGACCATTCAACGACCGGTCTAGCGGCGAGCGCATACCCATTCCAAGACAGCGAAAGCACTTTGCAAAGAGAATGTACTACATGCAGCTTCCAAACAGGTGAGCCCATGGCTGCCCTCCGGCGCAAGGAAATTGAGGACATCTTCAACGTCGTTTCTCAAAACAATCGCATAAGTTGGTATAACTTGAACTACCGACTTAACTAAAACTTACTCCCTTTGTTTATAAATATTTGTCTTACTAAAGATTTTAACAAGTGACTACATACGAAACAAAATGAGTGAATCTACATTCTAAAATATGTCTATATACATCGATATGTGGTAGTCCATTTGAAATCTCTAAAAAGATAAATATTTAGGAACTGAGGGAGTAGATGACAAGCATCTCTCTTCCATCCAGTTAGTCCGAGAATCATAATACGATCAACTAGGCATTGAAAATTGTCATTCTGTCTTACCCTGGAGTTGCTAGAAAACCAAAGTACTTATCATTTGAAGCCTCGGTCATAATTTCCAAAGTAGAACAGACATGTGTTTTCACTTCAACACCAGTACCTGGGATAAAAATATATGCTTAATTTAGCAACAGTCCCAAACTCCGGATTTCGTGGTGCTATTGTCATTTCTCTCCATCAAAGACTTCTTTGGGTGGGGGCGAGTCGCTCTTGTCGACACTCGCCAGCCTACTCGTTCCGGCATGGTTATCGCTAGTCGCAAGGACCGTGCGCACGTGCAACTATTGGGTTCGAGGCAAGTGGAGGAGCCAACATAAAGTGACTTCAACTGGGGGGTACTTCTCGATTACTCGATGTTGAGCTCCGGGGTAAAAACTCTGGTGTGTCCTAAATGGCTATACCTCGCAATGGCGACGTTCTTTGCGTCGTTACCCTGATGATGGCATTGCTCGGGGTTTTCTCAAATTGGACCTCCACCGTGAAAACCCACGATCCGCTCGGTTGGATCTGGCGACGCGGCGCTTGTGCGTCATTTCCTTCTTCGAGGCGTCGCTTTTGGAGAACCCTTCTCGCAGTTCTTGTGATTCAAGAGATGGTTGGCGCCGAAGGTCATCGTTGTATGTCGTCAATCGTTGTTTTCATTGCTTTAATTTTTTTGCTTCCTCCGCCTAGGCATAGCTTTGATCTTTGTATGACTTTGCACTTTGCCGGGTTGGTCATTCGTGTGTGTTGTATTAGCTGTGTGCATCCTAATTATACAGAGGCTAGATGTGTACTCATTATGATTGTATCCCTTGATGCTACTCTACGAGTCAATATAAAACACCCTTTATTGAAAAATCAACACTCACCACTTTGTCCAGAAGCTGAGCAGTAAGCATTCAGAATCATTTTCAGAAATTCAGCATTTTGTGCATTTGCCTTCATGAGAATAAGTGAGTCATTAGCAAATAGAAGATTAGTAACAGCTGGAGCTTCTCAACATGCTTTAGCACCCACCAAATTTTCTTGTTCCTCAGCATGAACCAACAAGGCTATGAGCCCTTCGGTGCGGTGCAGAGTAAGAAATGATAGGGTGGGGGGGGGGAGGTGACCCCCTCCCTTAAACTTCTTGATGGACAATAGTGTTCATTACATGATCATTGAAGCAAATAATGTACTGAACAAAATTGACAACGAGCATGACGAGATTTACTAAATCAGCATGAAACCCAAGTTTCAATAAAATTGCTTCCAGAGAAACCCATGCAACACGGTCATGCGATTTATGCACATCCAGTTAAATAGCACACCACCCCTCTTTGCCTTGTTTTTTTATTGCATGTAAACTCTCGTAAGCTAGCAAAATATTGTTGGTGATCAGGCGTCTGGGGACCTTGAGTCGGGCTGCCAACATTTTCGAAATAACCTTGTAAATACAATGTTAGAAAGGCTTATGCGTATGAGTTGGCCCACCTTTTCTAGTGAATTCACTTTAGGGATCATAAGGATGGCTATATCATTCCATCCCTGCGGCATACTCCAAGAATTCACTACATGCAAAACCTCGTGCACGAGATTCTCCCCTAACATAGGCCAAGACCTTTTATAAAAATATGCATGTAACCCCTCGAGCCCATGAGCCTTGACATAACCAATAACAAACAAAGCTTTACGCACTTCTTCAGCAGTTTAAGGGGTCAGTAGAAAAGAAATCATATCATAGAGAATAAAACTTTTAACCCTAGATAAGACCTCTCACACATCACATGATAGGTAAAAATATTAGAGAAATAACATAAGCTAAGGTTATTCAAGTCGTGATACCTTGGCACCAAATCTCATTATCATCTAATAGCATTTTAATATGGTTCCGCTTCTTATGAGTTGTGGCCGCTCTATGAAAAAAATTTAAGATGAATTCCTATCACCATCCATGAGCCAATTTACACGACCCCGCTGAAGCTAGCAAATCTCTTCTTGATCATGGATATTTTCAATAAGCGTTTGGATTACTTTCCAACGACTATGGGTTTCATCATTCAACGGACCTGGTCCGACTCTTTCCAACTCCTTCAGTTTTGCAATGCATTTTTGGCCCCTTCAAAACATATCAGTCCCATTGATGGAGATCAGCGTGGACCTCCCGAGTCTGAGTAGCCAAAGAAGGGAAGACACTAACAAGAAGGGAAGAAGGGTTTTGAATCTACTTCCTTACAGGACCTAATCCTTTCGATCTTTGAGCTCCTTGGCATCCTTGGCTTTGTCTGGTAGGTTCCATTGTCATGTGTGATTCTCTATTTGACAAGTACGCTTCTTTGATGGACAAAAAAAATGTCATTTTATCTCTCTCGAATAAACAACTAGGCATGTGAGAGAAAATTCTCAAGGAACGTCTCCTTTCCTATCTTCTTCTTTTCATCTAGTCCTTTTTAATGTTTTCTTTGTTTCCTCGCTAATTATAGAAATTGGATCGAAACTTTTGTGAACCTTGTCTTTTTCGTATCTCACTCTATTCATGCAACTAACAACAAACTAGATTGTTGATTACCAGTGTGTGTGTGGGGGGGGGGGGGTCTCTTCACGTGTTCATACCCCTCCCCTCTCTCTCCGGGCGTGCCCACCCACACGCACACACACCATGAACCAAATCTAGGCCAAGGGCTTCCCCCACTTGGTATAACTAGCTAACATGGCAGAATGACATGTCAATATAGTTATAACCCTAGCGGTTAGCAAACTTTCACAACTTGACCTATGTGCGCCTAGTTGACATTCCTTGTTAGATTCTTTAGCCAACTAGCAATTTGAAATGCTAGCTTCATTTACTTTATGGACATGTGTTATTATATAATTCTTACCAACATACCACTATAAGAAGGATATTACATAATTTTACGAGCGCATAACAATATTTTATTAAACTCGTGAGTGCTGACACATCAGTAAATAAAATATGGACACAAAATGAGTAGAAAAGGAAAATTTGGATACCACACATATTTAAACAACTACTTTTAACATATAGTTAACTTGTGTGAGGCCCAAGAAAGATTGTGCAAGGGACCCATATAGCTAACATGAAGTACCTATCAAATACTTGGCATAATAATTTCTTATGGATGAGCCGAGAAAATGTTTTTAACAACAAATTTGATTTCAAAGAAGGGGCCAAGGTCCATTCAGGCTCTAACTAAAGGTTTGTCCATGATGTTAACCATCTAAGTAACCATCAAATCAATGTCAAACTAAATACCTTTTTACTTTCTTTGGTACTTTGTATTTGAATTTAGGTAATAATGGAAAAGGGGGGATAACAAACATCAAACTAGACCATTAGAGGTTGGAAATCATCAAAGTGTATATCATGGATGTCAAGGATTTCCCTGTTTGTGTATAACCATATCTCCCCCTCTCCTCCCAAGTTCCATGAATAACCTTTTATGAACTCCCATAGATCCAAGGTAGGCCAAACGCCAAGGCTTCCCCCTATATGCAAGCAGTTGACAAGGCTAGATCCCATAATGTAGTGAAAACAATGGCGCCTAGTAGATTTTCATAACTTGATTTACATGTGTACATTTGGCATTCCTCATTACATTCTTTTGGTAGCTAGCATTGTTACTAATAGTGGATTCATTTACTCCAGGGACCTATCAACAAGATATATGATTTCTTAATACATAGGTTTATGCTTGTGTTATTACATATCTTACAATAAAAATGATTAATTTAATTGTGAACACTAAAAAGGAAATTTTATTACAACATTTCCCAAGTTAAATGGATATTTATGTCATGAAATTTATCAATGCATGGTTTGAGGCTTGGGCGATATTGTATTGGTGGGTTAATTTGACAGTGATATAAAACAGTTGCCAATTAGTTTCATTGACGAATTGAATTAATGATAGGGAATTGATCACAACTCCCTTGCACACCAGAAGATCATATGCTCCATTTAGTATCTTAAACATTTCATATCACTATATTCCTCACTAGTACTAGCAAACGACATTGAATATTTCATGATCATAATGTTTTTGTATCACTCCGTTTCCTCGTTGCTATAGGCAAACAAGTTTCCATTTTTTTACTTTCCTCAAGACATTGTATTCTGGTCGCATGATAGTAACGACAAGGGGGGGGGGGGGGATACCTTGCCCGAAAGAATCAAGAAAGTAGGTCAAGTGAGGGGAAGGGCTGATTGAAGTATCACGAGTTCCCACATGTGCCTTTTATGAGATTTGACACATCCAATCTAGGCCAAAGCCCATATGGCTTTCCCATCTTTGAATTTAGTTGACAAGGCATGACGCTATATCTAACCTTGGCTGCCAAAGGACTTTTACAACACAATTTGCACATGCCTAGGTTGGCATTCCTCGTTGCATTCTTTAGATAGCTAGTATTTATTTTTTACTAATAATAAATTCACTTACTCCAAAAGGCATGCATGGTATAGATAATATTTCCCATCTAGAAGACCATTTGGGAGATGTATAGTCTTACTACATAATCTTACCATTAAAGCACAAATGTTTAATGAACCCATGAACACTAAATATGGCGATATGGAAAATTTGGATACATGAAAAATAGAAGGGAAGTCTTACGCACTTCTCTTGTGAAACTGCATTTTTTGGCATACAATTAATCTACGTGAGGCTTGACCAAGAATGTATGCAACAAGCAACCTTGCTAATTGTTCTATAAAACCTAGTCAACACCAGCGACATTTTTTGGTAAATAGGACAAATGCTATTCAGTAACGATGTGCTATGACTCAACAGTTAGCCATCACCACTTATCACTAACCGAATGTGACCTCACAAGATAGATTGCACAAAATAATAATAAAAACATTGGAAGTAATAACCATAAACAAAGAAAAAAAGGATCACAGAGCAAATAAAGCAAAAACCAAAAGCGCACCGATCTTGTAGGTTTGCTTTGAAGCACCCAAACACGCAACCAACATAGAAGACTAGAAGTACAATCTCGAAAAAATAACAACATGAACACTGTAAACTACAAGCAACAGAAGTAGACCAATTTTCTGTGGTTTGCTTGAACCTATTTCCCAGTTTACTTTGAAGTGCCCAAGTACTTAACAAAAGCCAAAGTTAGGCGTGTCTTGTGAGGGCACAAACCGTGTAGAAGAAGGATAAGAGGTAGGATGCTCCTCACAGCTCCCTTGATGCTCTAAAAGATCATATACTCCCTTGGACATCATACTTCACATCTCGGAATATCTCACAATGACAACAAATAACATTGAAGCTTTCGTGTCCCTTTTTTTGTATCATGTTTTCCTCCCGGCTTGTTCTTAAAGTGTTGAAAAGTTGGAGTGCAGGTGATCAATGCCGAGAATTCTGTGTTTTATACCCCTCCTCTCTCTCTCTCCATCGCACGTGTGTTTCGTAAATGCCTTCTAGGAGCTCCCACGGATTCAAGCTATGCCAAAGCCAAGGCTCCCCCTCCTAACATGTATTAGTTTATCAGGTATGTCGCCATGTCAACTAGCTATAATAACTCTAGCGGTTAGTGGATTGTCACAACTTTATGTGCATGTGTGCAAGTGATATTCCTCATTACATTCTTTAGACAACTAGCATCATTGCTAATAATAACTTGGTTACTCAGGGGATCTGCGACAAGAAATATTATAAATTAATCTAGAAACCCTTGCAAGATGAATGACCTTATTACATATCTTACTACAATAAATATTAAGGTGCTATAAATTAAGAAATTTCTCAAGCTAAACATTATTCTTCGTCATACACTTGATGATGATCAACAATGTTTGTGCTATAAAACATAGTAAACACTTGTCCCATTCATGACCTTAATAATTTTTTTTTTGCATCTCCATGCTCCTCGTTGCTGCTAGCAGTTGAGATCGAAATAGTCTGATCCTAACCTTTTGGATCCTCCATATTCCTCTCTGCTATAGGTAAACTAGATTCCCTTTTACAGTTTTACTTTTGTTCGAGACTTCGTATTTTAGTTGCGTGAAAGTAATCGAAGGGAAAGTATAGCCAGTTCGAAAGAAACGACAAAACTGGATTAGGTTAGAGAGGCCGGGACTTATCGGACCACATATCACGAGTTCCACACAATGCATGTTGGGAGATTCCACAGACCAAAGCTAGGCCAAAGTCCAAGGTATTCCCCTCTTGCACGCACTAGTTGGCAAGGCGTGACGCCATGTCAATACGTGATAACCCTAGCAGCTAGCACACTTTAGCAACTTGCTTTAGACATGCCTAGTTTGATATTCACCATCATATTTTGTAGATATATCATTTACTACGTAAAGACCTTTTTGCAGCATGAAATCGTCTTGTTACTCAGCCTTATGATTACAAGGCAAATGTTTAATTAACCATGAGCATGAAAACAATGGTACAAAAACCTTTTAAACGCTTGCCAATAACCCTTTCTTGACGAGTCAGGTGAATGATCTTATCAACCTTGACGTTTACACAAAGTAGCAAATATGCTAACTATCTTCATAGGAGGGTTTCGAAGCCAACAAGCAGTTCACTTTTACAAACGACCCATGCGTGCAAGGGGAAGACGAACTACATTCACAAGCCTACTTAATTTGAACTAAGCTAATGTTCCTTCACCGAGACAACAAACCTCTGCTCTCATTCACCTGGTTCGCAACGTGTTGTGATATACCAATGCCATGTACTTTCACTATATCAATCGGCTCGGTGCCACCATCAAAGGACGGTTGGACCGATGAAGAAACATAAGCATCACTGGTCAGCGCTAAATACAGTCTCACGAATAGCATCTACAAAGAAGAATTTCGCAAAGTACAAGACAAAGATGCAAAATATAAACAACACATAACTAAAAGAAGAAGAAGAAGAAAAGATGACAACCCAAAGCAAAGCGAAAAAACACAACCGCACCCTTTTTTCTAAGCGATGAAGAACCAAACCTTTTATTTGCTGATGATTCTCTAATTCTTATGGGAGCGGATGTCCTAAATGCAACTTCCTTACAGCATGTACTAGACACTTATTGCCAAAGTTCAGGTCAGATGGTGAGCTTATCAAAATCAAGTATTTTCTTTAGCCCAAATACACCTGTGGTAACCAGAATCAAGTTTGTGAAATTTTACATATTGTAATCAAGCATTATCGGATAGATATCTTGGCCTACCTGCTATTGTGGGTGCGTATGTAAGTGATTGCTTCATACACTTTCGAGAAAGAATCAAAGCTAGATTGATCATTTGGATGGAGAAAGCAGTTATCCTTTGGAGGTAAAGAGATTCTACTTAAGGCGGTGGCCCAAGCCATCCCTGTTTTTTGCTATGTCGGTTTTCTGTTTACCTAAGGGTGTTTGCAAGGATATCACAGATGTAATAGCTCAATTCTGGTGGGGAGATGATGAAGAGAATAGAAAGCTGCACTGGTATTCATGGTGGAAACTCTGTTTTCCAAAGGGCGAAGGTGGTATGGGCTTTCGGGACCTTTATTCTTTTAACTTAGCCATGTTGGCTAAACAATGTTGGAGATTAATCACAGACCCAGACTCCCTTTGTGCTCGGGTTTTGAAAGCTAAATATTATCCAATTGGGAGTTTGCTACAAGCTACACCGAAACAGGGGGCGTCTTTCACTTGGCAAAGTATCTTGAAAGGTCTAGAAACTTTTAAGAAGGGTTACATCTGGAGAATTGGATCAGGTGAGGAAGTAAACATCCGTGTGATCCATGGATTCGGCTAGCCAGACAGGAAAATAATTACACCCGTGGCCAAACAGTTTTATCACAGGTTAGTGATCTCATCGACCCAAATCTTGGAATCTGGGACGAGGCGCTCACTAATATCTTCAACCCCGTGGGACGTCTGAAGGATCTTACAAATCCCGAACCACCAAGCTTTTGATGATTTTATCGCATGGCATGCAAATAAAATCGAACTTTTTACGTCAAGTGTGTATAAAATACAAAGGATGTATACCTTCAGAGAACATACAAATATTAATTCAGTCCCAGTGGCTCTACCCATTTGGCAATATGGAGTATACTCTGGAAACTAAATATTCCTCGCAGTTCAGATCTTTTGTTGGCGGGTATTGCATGGAATAATCCTCTAAAGTCAATACTAATGAATAGGCATATAGGGACTAATGGAGCATGTCCGATATGCCACCAAGGTGCCGAGGATCTCCGCCACCTGCTTTTCACTTGTCTGCATGCTAAGGAGATGTGGCGATGCTTGAGGATGTCCGAGATAATTGACCATGCCAGTGTTGTTGACAGATCCGGTTCAGCGATCTTGGAGTATTTGCTTCTAATGCCTGGATAGTCCCCAAATCCTTGAACCATGTCTGAATTTTAAGCAGTGTAATCGCGGTCGCCTGGTACTTATGGTGGATAAGAAGGCGTATTACACATAATGAATCTGTCCCTCCGATAGTCCGATAGCCGGTCTCTGTACTGGCTATTGCAAGCAATTATGAGAAGGCATTTACCAAAACCTTCAGGCCTCAGGAATATAAATGGGTCAAACCCAACCCCAAATTTGTGAAAGTGAATGTAGATGCGGCGTACTATCAGGATGAAGGAATGGGAGCAATATCAGCAATAATACGAGATGAAAAAGGTAATTTTATTGCGGCTACTTGCAAATTTATTCCGTTCTTGTCATTGATGTAGTCACAACTGAAGCTATGGCCATGAGGGATGGTCTTGAACTAGCTAATTCTCTTGGGTTCAATCGATTGGAAGTCGAGTCCGATTCTATGCAAGTCATCAACTTTTGTACCGGTCGGTCGAGATGGTGGGATGCAGCGGCAGCAATTTTCGCGAGTGTGTGGACACATTCGTTAATTGGGAAGGTCATCTATAAACATTGTTATCGATCGTCGAATCAAGCAAACGCATGTGCTAGCAAACTATAGTTATTGTAATAAGATCTCGTTGGTTTGGATGAACGAGCCCTCGACGTGTTGGTCGGCCAGTTCGTAGACGCGATTCATTATTTCGATTTGATAAAAGTTTATGGCCATGGCGCTTTCTTAAAAAAAAAAAAAGAACCAAACCGCCGCACCTATCTCGCGGTTCTTGGCTTTGAAGTGCCCAAGCGCCCAACCAAAGCCGCGAGGATGGATGGATGGATGGATGCGTCTCGCGGCGGCACAGCCCCTGCCGTCCGTCCAAGACACGCAACCGCGCGCGCGATCCAGGCCGTCCGCTCCTCGGGGCCACGGATCCGGCCGTCCGTCCAAGACACGCAACCGCGCGCGCGATCCAGGCCGTCCGCTCCTCGGGGCCACGGATCCGGCCGTCCGACCCGCCCCCGCCCCCCTTTATATACCCCCGGACCCCTCCCCCCCGCCCTGCCTACGCCGTCTCTCTGTCCTGTCCTTTCTCCTCCAACCCCAACCTCCCCCCACCCCTCCCCTCCCCAAATTTGGATCAAACGAACTCGCTAAACTTAATCTCATCCTTAAACGCGCGGCGAACGGAATCGGATTTGGGACGAGGCGCTTGGATCCCATTTTTGGGGGGCTAATCGTGGTGGGTAGTGGGTGTTAGGGTTTCGGATCTGGTCGGTTTTTGGTTTGCTTTGGTCCTAATCCGGCGATGAACGGCGAGATGATGATGCGGCCTCCCATGCCGGCGCCGTACCAGGTGTGGGCGGCGGCGCTGGCGCAGCAGCAGCTCCCGCCGGTGGTGTCGGCGGAGGCGCCGGCACCGGCGGGGGCGGGGTTCAAGCCGGCGAGGCCCGCGTGGAAGCGGGCGGCGCGGCAGCAGCCCGGGTGGAAGCAGCGCAAGGCCGCGGCCCAGGCGCAGGGGAGGTGGGGCGGGTCGGCGGCGCCACGCAACACGACGTCGTACCTGATCCGGGCCAAGCGGGCCGGGGGCGTGGCGTCGCTGGTGTCGCCGTGCCCGGTCACGCCCGCCGTGCTGCCGACGCCGCGGCTGTCGCCGGCGCGGGAGGTGCTGGTGGAGATGGCCAAGGAGGCGTGGGGCGTCGACGGGTACGGCTCCATGAAGGGCCTCATCCGCCTCCGCCCCCAGGCACCTGACGCCGGCGACGGCGACGGCGACTCGGGCTCCGGCGAGAGCGACGTGGAGGAGCACGTGGAGGTGGAGCGCCGCCTCGACCACGACCTCAGCCGCTTCGAGATGGTGCAGCTCCCCGCCGCGCCCGCTGGCGCCGACGACTACGACGGTGAGGACGAGGAGGCCCGCGCCGCCCGGCTGGAGGAGGAGAACCTGACCCTCCGCGCGCGGCTCTTCCTGGTGGAGCGCGACATGGCCGACCTCCGCCGCCGCCTCCTCGCCGTCGAGTCCCTCTGCCGCGACCGCCACCGCGACGGCTGCGTCGTGGACGCCGCCCTGCCTTCCCCAACCAGCGACGAGGCGGCCACCGAGGACGCCATGGTACTCTGACGTGGCCGCCCGCACCGTGCCCTGTACATAGCCCACCGTCCCTTCCTCCTCCTCCTCCTCCTCCCCCCTGTGCAGGTGTCAACAGACAGACAGATGTGAATGAAGAGTAGCCAGCAGCATCAGCAGTTCAATTAGCATCCCAGAACCAGTCATCACTCTTCCTTCCTTCCTTGAATCCCCATAGCAGTCCGATCTGTAGTTGTGTCATCAGGTAGCCAGATCCCCATTCCATGTCCATGTATTCGTAGCAGCATTAGGAGTCAACCAAACCAATCAAGCCAAGCAAGCAAGCAATGTGTTCATGTAGATGTACTAGCGGTTACTCGGCGGCGTCAATGGCGGGCACCGGCGAAGAAGACGAAGACGACGCGGGGCGTTCCTCCAGATCCAGTGCCTGCCAAACTCGGCAAACAACTCTAGCATTTGTTGTGATTCTGAACATAGTATTGTTGTTCCATTATTGCATTCTGCATTCTGTACCATTCTGTGCGCATCCATGCTCACCAGATGCTTGGCCATTGACAGGGAGGGGACAGGCAGCGGCGGCGAGACCCATGGATGATGGATCCAGCAGCCGCGGGAGTTTTATACTACTGCTGTTTTGTTTTATTTTATTTTATTTTATTCAGTTTTTGCTGTGCCGGCGTGCGTGCGTGCGATTTTGGCGAGACGTGGCGGGGGTGGGGGTGGCGACGGTGCGTTGAGTGCGGCGCGGCTCGGTAGGTCGGTCAGGTCAGGTCCGGGCAACCTGATTGCCGTTCCGAACTGGGTGGTGGTGGGGCGAGTCCGAGGAAGAGGATGACCGACCGGGAGGGAGGCGAGTGGTTGGGTTGGGCGCTGTGGCCATTGGCAATGGCGATGTGACGACAGAATCTTGGCATATTGTGTGGAGAAGATGCTGCGGGGCCTTCCTGGAGCTTTTTTCTTCTCCTCGGCTGGAGTTTTCATCAGGAAGTAGTAGTAGTACAAACTTTAATGTTTCGACTGGTGGTACGTTCATTTGAGTGGATTTGATTGAGTTCGCCGTGAGTGACGTAGCGAGTGGACAAAACAGTAGGCTGCAAAGCGCTGCGCCGGCCCTCCCTTTTGGGATAGAAATCTCTTCGTTTCCCAACACAACGTCATACGGATACGGCTCGTATTAGGACAAACTCTTTTTTTGGAGAAGAACCAAACTCTGGTTTGCATGCACACGGAAAGCTCACAATGCACTCACAAATAAATTCCGTGCGATCAACTCTAAGGAAAAAAAAAACAATTCTCTGTTTTAAAACAATGGGCCTTCAGTTGAAAAATTAGCAATTCCCGAACTCGACCTCGAAGTCCAACTCAATCTGTTACCGTTCACATAAACGAATGTTATGTCGTTTCCGTGGGTGCTCTGCGCAACAAGCATCCAATTCCAGTGCAATGCATGCCTGTGTTGGGTGGCAGCAGTGTGCCGGCCGAGCTGCGCCCCCGTAGATAAGTGCCCGATGGTGCTATGCGGCGTGGAGTAGCCCCGTGGGTCGATGGTGCGTGAATTAGAGCATCTCCAGCTGTTGAGCCCCTTAGAGGATAAAAAAATTTCCAGCCGTGTCGACCCCCAAGCGAGGAAGGAGACAACGGCCCGTGCCCTCGCCCGCCGTCCACGGCCAGCCCGGCCTCGCCCCGAGCTCTGTGGACGCCGAGCTCGAGCAGCATGAGGGTGCAGACGGTGTCCTTCTCCTTGAGCGCGTCCAGGCCACGGCCGCCCCGTCCCAGCCCCGGCGAGCACCTCTATGCCTCTCTCCGCTCCCTGGCCGTCTCCTGGCTCTTCCACGGCCGCAGAAGCCGTTGCTCCTCCTTCAAACCTTCGTTCGCGTGGACGGTCGAAGCTCCTCCTTCACTCGCGCTGCCGCGACGCGCCTCCAGGCCTCGGCCATGCGCCAAGCTCGCCTCCAAGCCTCTGCCACGCGCCACCTTGCACGCGCCGCCCCCGCCATGCGCCTCAAGCTCCTGCGGCCCGACCTTGATGGCGGAGGTTGAAGCGGCCAGCATAGCGGTGGCCGCGCGGCTGCTTGGCAGAGAACGAAGCTCGCGGCCGGACGAGCTCCGCGTCGGCGACGAGCTGCCACGGCCCGGACAGCAGCGTGCGAAAGCACGTAAAGCGCCCCGGCGGCAAGCACGGAGGCAAGCAGACGGGCGGCGTGGGTGCGTGGTTGTTGGAAGAAAAGACAAGGAGAGAGAGAGAGCTTGTGTGTGTCAGTCAAAAGTGAAAGAAAAGAGGGTGTTGTGAGGTCGCATGTGGGCCTTTGCATGCAAAAACAATTCGCCAAATACTTCAGATGCCCCAGGGAGCTGGGTTTTGGGTGGGTTTGCCGGCGCTAAAATTTCACGAATCCGGCGAAAAATAAGATCCTGACGGCGCGAGTGGGGACTTTTTTCACTGCCGGCGATGAAAAAGTAATCCTGAAGGACCTCTTGAGGGGATTAGGGCATCTCCACTCGTTGGCCCCCAGTATGTTTAAAAGCGCCACTGGGGTGAGCCAGCATAAAAATGGCCCTGGGCGAAGTCGGTCCTCAAATTGCCCCAGTGGCTTCTCAGCGCGTATTTAAAAAAACAGTTCGCCGGTTATGATAAAAACTAGTTATATTTCGCCAACCATGGCAAGTTTCGCAAATTCGTCCAAACATTACATTAACCTAATCTAAAGTAATAGAAAGTGGTCAAGTCGTCGCCGCCATCGCCGTCGCCGGCCTTCTCCTTGACGCTGGTGCCCTATTTGGACCCTGCCGTCGCCTTATGGCGAACAAGGCGGCGTCGTCGTCGTCGTCGTCATTGCCGCATAAGACGACGACCCGCCTTCCTCGCGGCCGCGTCGGCTCCTCGGCGGCGTGAGGCGGCGCTGGCGCTCCTTCTCCTTCTCGGCGCGCCTACTCCAACGCAATGGAGTCTGGCGGGCAGCGTCGTCGTCGTCGAACTCCGCGTTCACCGGCGCCACCGGCTCCGCGTTCACCGGCGCCCGGCCCGCTCCGTCTTCACCGGTGCAGCCCGGCTCCGTCTTTGGCTTGACGGCGCGGAGGAGCCGACGAGGACGAGGCGCCCGCCGCCCTCGTTGATGACGATGCCGGGCGCCGCGAAAGTGCGCCAGCCGAAGCGGCGTCTCGCTGCTGAGCTCGGCCTTGACGCCGAAAGCAGCCGGAGAGCCGGAGGAATGGGAAGAAGAGCGCGATGAGGAGGAAGAAGAGGAAGCGTCGAACCTCCTTGGCGCCCATGGCCCGGACGCGTCGGTCTTTGCGCCGGGCGGCCACCGCCGAAGTACGCCAACGGCGGGTCGTTGCCCTCGAGGTACGTGAGCACGCCCTCGAGTGTGCGGTCGGGGACGCCACTGCAGGTGGCGCCGCCGTTTCTCGCCGCCGACCACCGGGCGCCGTTGGTGGACGCCAGCGCCGCTGGCGGCGCTGAAATCGCCGCCAGCCGCGTGGTTGTCGGCGGCGTCTTTGAGGAGGGCGTTAGGCGTCGGTGAGGGACGCGTGCACGGTCTCGACCTCCTCGGCGAAATACCTCGGCCACGGCGTCGAACAGCGGGGAATGGGCATTCCCCGGCCGCTCTCCACCCGTTGGCGCGCATGTCCGGCGGCGCCGGATGTTCGCCTCGAACAGGAGCAGACTCTGACCGCGAGCAACGGCCGTTGGCCGCCGCCTCTCGGGAAGCGTTTTGCCATGGCGGCGGGCCGGGCGGGCTCGGGAGAGGTAGAGAGGGCTGGTCGTGGCGCCGGGAGAGGCAGGAGAGGTAGAGGGAGGGGTGGCGGCGCCGGGAGAGGCGAGGAGAGGGACGGGCCGGACGGGCGGCGAGTGGCGGGCCGGTGTGGGCACAGTAGTGGAGGCCGCCGGCTTTTATAGCCGGTCGCGCCCGTGTACGCTGCGTCTTGAGGAGGGCGTCGCGCCGTCCGTGAAGCGCCGCCCGTGAGGAATCAATGGCAGGCTGACCGGGCGTAGCCTGCCATTGATTCCCGCAGAACCGAGGTTGCTAGGGGAAGACGAGGCGCCGAAGTCACGACGTGGCTGGCCCGCGTTTTTCGCGCCAAAACAGTTCACCGGCGCCTCTGGCGCCTCAACGCCGCTGGTTCGGGCTGGGTCCGCCGGCGCTGTTTTCGCCCAAGCCGGGCGAAAATCGGCTCTGGCGCGATCGGGCCGTTTTTGCCAGCGAAAAAAATCGCCTGAGGAGGCCTTCCTAGGGGTGCGGCTGGAGATGCCCTTAGGGCCTGTTTGGTTCCTTGTGTTGCATCTGGCCCGCACCCACCATGCAAAGTTTGGGTCGTTTGGTACACTGCATGGGCCCTTCAGCCTGGCCCGGTGGATGCAAAAAGGGGCCTCTCGGCCGGTGAGGATCTGCAGGATTCGAAAGGCGTATCACGGATGCGAGCTCGCCGCTCGTTTTCTTTCCTCTTCCTTTCCTCTATTTCCCAAGCGCCGCCGCCACACCTCCTCGTATCCCCATGGCCCCATCGACCGGGCCTCCCGCAGCTCGTGCTTTCCCCGCCACGGCCTCCCGTCCTCCACGCGCGCCTCCACGGCAAGAAGCGCCTCCCACGCCGGGCGAAGCGCCCACACAATCCGGCCGGCTCTCCTTTGATGCACGCTTAACTCCCTCCTACGCTTGGTCACTTGACCATGGACGCCTTGATGCCAGAAGTCCAACCGCCGATGAAGAACGCCGCCGCCATCAGACCCGACCGCCGCTTCTCATCAAGCGCCGCCCGCCGTCCATGGCAAGTGGCGCCGCCGACGCCAGATCCTGCCTCGCCCGTGCCGCCGGAGCAAGGATCCCACCGTCTGGAGCCATTGAGATCCTGCCTCCGTATCCCGTTGCCTGCTGTTGCTGTGTGCTCCTCTTTCCACATCAATTTCAGTGACATTCAGACAAAAACAGCACCGCATGCAGCCATATGATGCAAGGCAACCAAACATCCATCACGACCCAACTTTGCATCGCCTCAACCTGGCCATGCTCAACCAGGATCCTCCTTGCAATGCAGCTGAAAGCCACCCAGGCAACCAAACACGCCCTTAGTGAAGATGCTCTCCGAAGCCGAGCTTTGGTGAACCTGGGGCACTGCGGACGTGACCGGAGAATATTTAGGCTAGTCCCAGTGCTCCAGCGTGCTAAGCCTGCCAGCTGAGCAAAAAGCTGATGTGTCACGTTAATTAATGAGGAGAGAGTCTCGTTCAGTAACCCGTGAGAAAACGGTGCCAGACGCAGATACCCAGGCAAAAGGTCCGTGCGCTGAACTCAGTCGTCGCCTCCCTCTTCCCATTCTTCCCCAACTCCCCCAGGTGCAACCCCTGCCGCCGCTTCTTCTTCCCAGCCTAGCGCCGTCGCCTCCACCTGCAGCACCGCCTCGCCCCTCATCGTCGCCCGCAGCGCCGCCGTCCCATCCTCGATTTCAGCCAGCCACATGGACCATGGCCGGGAGAAGGTCGCAGCGGCGCTGCGTGGTCCTCCTCTGTTAGCTGCAACACCACCGGTTCCGCCTCTGTTCGTCACGCCACCACCGGCTCCTCCTCTATTCGCCGTCAACAGCAGCTCCTCCGGCCAGTCTCCGCCGTATCATAGGTCCATGTATTCACTATTCAGTACGCATTTGACTGAACGAGGAAGAGAAAGAGAAAGAGAAAGAGAGAAGGTTCATATAAACTGCAGTCACCCATTGATTCGTATCATTTTTTTAAATCTATTTATTCACTTCTGTCACTACTCATGCATGACTGCAGATTTATAGCATCAGTTCTCTCTTGCTCTTTGAATCAAATTTTTCACAAGTCCATGGATTCCTAGTTTGATATAAACTGCAGTAAGATTGTCAAATACTAGCTATCTAGTTTGATATAAACTACAGAAAGTACAGTTCATCTATTTCTCTTGCACATCATGACCATCTAATTTGAGTGTTTGCCGAAACGTACTTGCTGATTTTACTCTACACAAGTCAGCTTGTATCACTAGTTAATTTTTTATAGACAATAAGAAGGAATGTACTACTAGTATGCACAAATATAGGAGTATTAGCATATTCAGAAGTATCACTAACTGAAGGACAGCTGCATATATATGCAAATCTGTAGCAATGTTTTTACAGAATCAAACTGAGTTCGGTTCAGTTCAAAGTTTTGCTATCTAGTCATACAAATTATCAAATATGTTCAGTACTTATTTGAGTACATGCCACAAAGTTTCCATACTACTCCCTCTGTCTATGTGTGTAAGTCATCTTACAAAAACCAAATAATCCCAAAACACTTAGGCGCAGTACATTAACGCTCATCTCGTTTCTTGTTTCATGACATATCAACCAATAAGAGATGTGGGTCATGCATGCTTTAAATGATTTGAGACTACCAAACACGACATGCATTGGTTAGTTCGTTGCATGCATTGTTATTAATTAGTAAAAACACATTAAGTTCTCTCGTTTTCCCCTCCACCTTGGTCACGGTGCGCAACGTAAGATGACTTACACACCTAGACGGAGGGAGTACTTAACATCCCACAACTAATTAAATGATGGAACCTTAGCTAGTACAAGAAACTAAGCACCGGTGCATTGAAAAGTATAGTTGCCAAGGCATTTAATACACTTAACACCTCATCTAAACACCGGTGCATTGGCAGCAGCCTAAGCAGCATCCTGGTGGACAGCGTTAGCGTCGTGGTTCGGGGAAGATGGAGCCTTCCTCTGGCTGGCTGGAATTTCCCTTCATTTCAGTGAAAGGCAAAACAAACGAACGGAATATTTGTACTCTCCTCCTCCTTTGCAGCTATTCTCTGCAAATCCTTTTTTCTTCTTTTTTTGCCGTGGCAGCGTAGGTAGGAGGACCGGGAGGGAGTGGAGTGAGCCAGGTACATACAAATTGCCCAGAAAAGACGGCGATCCTGGCGACCGACGACGGAACACCGAACACGGCTGGGCAGCTAATAAACGCGCCGCCTTTGTTTGGTTCCAGTCCATCCGACGAACTCGCCGTCAGTGACGTTGCAGCAGAGACGAGTGCATAAAACAGCGGAGCGCACTGCGCCCACCGGCTACCTCATTTTCCCCTTCAGAATACGCCACGTCACACGGATGCGGCTTCTCAACCACACACTGACCATCGTCTCACTCCCACAACTCTGCAAGGAAACAAAAAAGTTCTGCTAATTCTCGGGCTATTTTAAAATTTTGTTTGCACCCATCTTGCAATATTCAGCGTGTCATAGAAGGTCTGTTTTTTCTTAAACAAAAATCATCATATATATTATAAAGGTTCGTCGAAATATAAAGCATCTCAAACATAATAAAATAACATCAAAACCACGAGACAACCGAACTACCACTCGCCGAGAATGAACCACCAACGCCATCGCTTGCTCACTGCAGGAGCGGGTGGACCTTGTCGATGACAACCGGAAAGTCTTTATTGCGCTTAAGGGCGGTGCCTCGAACCGCAATCATCGCCGTTGAACCCTTGTATAGATCTGAAGCCCCTGACACTAAATCTCGCCATATTATGAGAAACCCTAACCTCATTGCCCCAAGAAGACGACATGGATCTATGCCGGAGCTTCGTCGACTACATCTAGACGGACAAACTCGAGGAGGATCAGAGCCCGAAAGACAAACTCAAAGAAGAAGCGACGCCATACGCCCGACACAACACCTGTGAGGAATACAAAAACTCCAACCTAAACTACTAACCAAAAAGGAGGCACCAAGATTCCCCTGCCTTCCACCGACCGTCAGAGCGGCAAACAGAGGGGAGATAAATTCACATGCTCGCCGATGAAGTCTGGATGAAAGAATTTACCTTAGAACTGCCTAAGGTTAGCAAAGAAAAACGAGATCTGTTCATGCAGTAGAAAAATCTGTACTGTTTGTTTTCAATGCTCGAACAAAAAGATGTTGCATGGGTCTTACTCGCCACCATATTTTACTAGCAAACCGATAAAAAAAAAGCATCCACACAAACTTCTACAGTACATGGCAGTCTCGTGTTGCTCGGCCCCATATTTTTGGAGAACTCGACCAATTCATTCCGAAGCAAAATCTAAAAACACATAGCAGGCCTGAAAATACACACGCACAGCGAACCAGTTTTTGTAGATTATTAGAGCAACTTCAATGGGGCGATCCATTTCGTCCGTCCGCATCCGTTTGGGTCGGTGCAGACAAAAGTGGCGGCCCAACGAGCCGACCCAAACGGACGCGCGTCCGTTTTTCATTCGCGGGCGACTCAATCCAGGCCCAATTTTGAGCCGGATTTGCATCGGCGCGGACATGAGACGGACGCGCGCGCGCCTACTCCTCTTCCCGGGCCCGCCGGTCGGTGGCAGCCACCAACATTTTCCCCCATTTTCCCAAAAAACGCTCCTGCCCGCGCGTGCCCCTGACCCCCAACCAGCCATGGAGGACGCCATCGGCCTCGACCTCGACGCCGCTGCCAGCCTCGCCTCTCTCGCCTCGTCCGGCGCCGTCGCCCCCTCCAGGAAAGGCAAGCCTCGTGCCCCGCGCAAGACCGCCAAGCCGAAGAAGGCGCTGACGCCCGAACAGCGAGCAAGGGAGTCGGCCAAGAGGAAGGGCCGGAGGCACGCAGCAGACGAGAGGATGAGGCCGCCCGCGCCGCCGCCCGTCGCCGCCGCCAGCGTAGCGAGGAGTTCACTAACGCCTGTCGCGCAGCAACGAGGGAGGCGCTCTACATGCTAGGGTAAACCCTAGCCAAAGACATCGCCCTCCAAGCCACCGCCGCCGGCCAAGACCGGCTAGCCGGGCGTTTCCTCGGATCGTGCCCGACTCACCCCTCAGCCGGGCTTGCAACCCGGTCCCCGGCTTCCACGTCTACCCGCAGGCCTCCCGCCTCTCCGGGGAGTGCTCACCCGACGTGAGCGTGGTCGCGCCTTCCACGCCCGCGCCCATCGACCTCAACGCCACCCCAGTGGTCGGTGGCTCGTTGTCCGGCTGCACGAGGAAACGCGCGCGATAGACGCCGGCCGGCGGGCTCCCGGACGCCCGTAACCTGTTCGAGGAAATGCCGTCCGCCGTCGACGACGACTACATGCAAAACCTCATCTTCGAGGGTGGTGCGCCTGAAGGAAATATGCCCTAGAGGCAATAATAAAGTTATTATTTATTTCCTTATTACATGATAAATGTTTATTATTCATGCTAGAATTGTATTAACCGGAAACATGATACATGTGTGAATACATAGACAAACAGAGTGTCACTAGTATGCCTCTACTTGACTAGCTCGTTGATCAAAGATGATTATGTTTCCTAGTCATAGACATGAGTTGTCATTTGATCAACGGGATCACATCATTAGGAGAATGATGTGATTGACTTGACCCATTCCGTTAGCTTAGCACTTGATCGTTACGGACGAAACAAACCGATCCCGCAGATCTCCGCGCCCCCCTCCCCCCGCCGCCCCTCCCACGAGCGACACGGGGGAAACCCTAGCCGCCGGATCTCCTCACCCTCCCTCCCTCCTCCTCCCCTCGCCGCCGCCGGCAAGGGCCAGCGGGCAAAGCCCGACTGGCTTCGGTGGCGGGGCCTCGCTTCCTCCTCGCCTTCCCGGGCACGAGACGGCCCGGACGCGTGGAGGCGCTGCACTGGCGTGGGGTGCAGCGGTGCGGCGGCGGGGGCTCTGAGCGGCGGTGCGCATGGTTGGCTGCGTCGCGCGCGGGGCCTCCTGTGACGCCCCCGATTCGACCGTACACTAATCATACACACAAATATGTACGATCAAGATCAGGGACTCACGGGAAGATATCACAACACAACTCTAGACACAAAATGAAATTATACAAGCTCCATATTATAAGCCAGGGGCCTCGAGGGCTCGAATACAAGCTCGATACACAAGAGTCAGCGGAAGCAACACTATCTGAGTACATACATAAGTTAGACAAGGATGCCTTAAGAAGGATAGCACAAAAGCAACACGATCGAAGAGGCAAGGCCTCCTGCCTGGGACCTCCTAACTACTCCTGGTCGTCGGTGGTCTCCACGTAGTAACATCCGTCGGCGGTGGCATCTAGCTCCAAGGATCCACCATCTGGTTGCATCAACCGAAAAGAAGAAGGAAGGGGGAAAAGGGGCAGCAAAGCAACAGTGAGTACTCATCCAAAGTACTCGCAAACATCAGATCTACACTAAGTATGCATTGGTATCAAATGGAAGGGTCAGATCTGTGGACCGAATCGAGAATGCCAGAATAGAGGGGGAAGGCCTAGCCTATCGAAGACTAGCATCTTCAAGCAGCACCAAGCATCTTGAAGCATGTAGAAGAGTAAAGAATAGCAGTTTATATTTAACAAGCATGTTGTAACATTAATGCCCAGAGATCCTTCCTCGACTCCCTGCGAGAAAGCGATCCCGGAGCCACATATCTTAAGTATCCATTTCTAGTTGTATTAGATCAAGATATAAGTCTGAACATCCATTACCGTGGACACGGTATTCGAATAAAGATCTTCCCTGCAGGGGTGCACCACGTTTTCCAACACGCTCGATCACTCTGGCCGGACACACCTTTCTGGGGTCAATGCCCGGCCTCGGAAGATCAACACGTCGCAGCCCGACCTAGGCTCAGCAGAGAGGTCCCTGCCGGTCTACATCCTAAGCACTCCGGGGTCTGGGCCCATCGCCCGTTGCACTCCGGGTCGTTGTGCGCAAGGGGATACCAGCACCACCCATGAAGTGGATGGCACGATCCGGCCCGGCCACAATGCTGAACTGGACGTCTGACAAAGCTTCGGCTGATACCGCGACGTCGAGGCCCATAACTATTCTCGCGTGGTGGTTAGTGCGTAAAGGCCAAAGGCCAATTCAGAACAAATACCCAAACCATAGTGTATTGTTAGCTCACGGAGACGAGCAGAGATTCACGATAATGTGACCACGTCGCCCCGTCTCGAGGAAATACGGCAATGGCAAGCCCAACCCACACGAGGGCTGCCTGACTTCCCGGCCGTGCCTCGTAATCATCTTGCGGGTGCTCTCTGGGCCCGCCCGACTTTCCCAAAGGTCTCAAGTAATGTCAAGGGAACCGTGTGTCCAAACATCAAGGGGAAAGCCCAAGGAATCACCCTCGGAGGATTCCACGCGATGTAATCATCAAGGTGAACGTAAGAGGAACCACCCTCGAGGTTCACACTTGAGGGGTTGCACGACAGAGTCGTATCAGGAATGGTGAAGGAGGAAACCACCCTCGATGACCACGACCGAATAGCTACACTACAGAATTATCATCAGGAGTGCGTTATGAGGGATCACCCTCGGCACTCGATAGTAGCTCTGCAGAGTCGAACAATTAAAGGGGCGTGATGTGATGTGCGGTGTCGAGCTCTGGTCGTTGATCATGTAGCTCGAGTCGTCGATGATGAAGCAGGGGCAATAAGGACAAGGTGGAGGTCACTGATGGATCACTATCCAACCTATACTAAGCAGTTTAGCATAAGCTGGTAGGTAACAATAGCAGGCTATGCATCAGAATAGGAGCAATCAAATAACAGTAGAAGAATCTAATGCAAGCATGAGAGAATGGAATGGGCGATATCGGGATGATCAAAGGGGGGGCTTGCCTGGTTGCTCTGGCAAGGAGGGGTCTTCGTCAACGTAGTCGATCACAGGGGCATCATCGGTCTCAGGGTCTACCGAGAGAAGAGGGGGAAGAAACAGTAAATATAAAGCAAACATATCATCATAAAGCATAACATGGCAATATGTTGTGCCGGTTGTGACCTAACGTATGGCTACACGATAAAGATGAAGGGGGAATTCAACCGAGAATGTTTTCCCGATTACGGACCTGTGTCGATGTGATGACCAGGAGGAATGTTCCATGTTCAGATAGTTAGAGGCATCTTACAGGTAGACGGACATCGTATCCGGATTCGTTGGATTTTTCTGAGCAACTTTCATGTATAAAGTTTTTCCATCCGAGCTATGTTTTATTTTCTATGAATTTGCAAAGATTGAACCATTTCTGGAATTAAATAGATTAATAGAAAAGAATTACTACGTCAGCATGAATAGAGGATGACTTCAGCAGTCAACTGGTTAGCTGACCAGGTCAAACCTGACCTATGGGTCCAGTGGGACCCATTGGTCAGTGACAGAGGCGTTAACAGTGGATTAACTAATCTAATTGAACTAATTAGGGGTGTGGGCCGCATATGTCAGTGAGTGACTTAAGCTAAACTAATTAATTTTATAAAAAACATTATTAGACTAACTAACAGGGAGGGGCCCACATGTTAGTGGCTGGGGTTGCCCAGTCAGCAGGTTGACTAGGTCAACCCAGTCAACGGGGACCCCAGGGCCCACTAGTTAACGACCCAGGGGTGGGCCCACCAAGCCACGCAGATGGCCGGCGCCGGAGTTGCTCCGGAGGCCTCACGCGGCGGCGAGCTCGCGGGAGAAGCTCGGAAAATCGCTACGGGGCACCGTTTCACGCGGTTTTGCTTGCGTTCGAACGAGGGCTCAACGCCGCGTCGCGTGGTGTGGTCGGTTGGGCTCGCGGCTGGCCGGAACTACGCCGACGACGGGTGGAGGCGGCGGTGGGGTTCGGGCGTTCGACGCAACGGAGCAGCAGCGCGCTAAAGCATGAACAAACTAGCGCGGGAGGCGCTACGCAACGCAACGAGCACGTTAGACTCCAGCCTGCGATCAAAAGGTCGTCTGAGTCACGCCGGCGACGTGCGCGCACTGCGGCGCATTCGGGCGCCGTGGGATAAGCAGCTAGCGCAAGGGCGAGGACGTCCAGAGAGATGAGGGAGGAAGAGAGGCTCACCGAGTGGCTCACACGATGGCCCGTGGTGGTTTAGGAGCTGCAGAGACGTCGTCGGGGAAGAAGGGGACCGCCGGCGACCGAGGCGGAAGGGGGCGGCTCGATCCGCGGCCTGCGGTGCTCGCCGGCTTGTGCTCGTGGATGGGGACGAGGTATTCGACAACGGCGGAGCTGCTGGATAGGTCAGCGAGGCAAACGGGTCTCGGTGGCCGCGAGGACGGGTGAGGCACGGCGGCGACCGCATCGGCCTCCTCTCCAGAATGAAGGAGAGGGAGAGGGAAAGGCGGAGGCGAGGGATTACTGGAGTGGGTGGAGGTAGGTGGGGAGGACTCGAGGAGCCGAGGGGGGGCGCTTTTATCCTCTCAAGGCGTCACGACGAGGTGGCTAGGGCGGCAAGGCTGCTGTCCCGCTTCGGTCGGAGGAACAGAAGCGACCGAGAGGCGGGAGTGGGGCCTAGCTGGGCCGTGGCCCAGGTGGGCCAGGGGGGTTTGTTTTCTTTTCTTTTACTTTTCTGTTTTATTTTCCAGCAGCTTTTGCCTTTTCCTTTAGCCACAAATGACTTTGCAAAAATATGCCACTAGCCAAAACAACTTCAAAGAATTATTGTGTACTGCCACAAAAAGATTATGAGACTTTTGAAATAGTTTGCAATTTTTATAAATTAAAAGGGCATTTAATTTAATTGTTTTAGCCACATTTTTAACTAGTTTAGGGCACTTAAACACCTTACAATAATGTTGGGTCACCACCATAATTGGTTATGGAATATTTGACACTCTTTGAACATTTTAGTTTTCATGTTTGAGAAATTTGAATTTTAGACTTTAATTTGAATTTGAAATTTGGACTGGATTAGAATCAAAGTGAGATTAGCAACAGTAACAATGATGACAAGGCATCATTAGAAGGGGATTACTGTAGCATGATTCTCGGGGTGTTACACCTCCTCTTGCGGCGCGGCGGCCGTGGTCTCTGGTGGTGCCGCACCCGTCGGATCCGACCAGATCTGGCGCCGGTGACCAATGGTGGCGGGGCTGCGGCGGCTGGACCACGGGCGACCTCACTGCCGTGGCCGTCGGTGGCGGGCAGGCGGCGTGGCGTGGCGGGCAGCTGGCGTGTGGCGGGGCCTCCGATTTGGGTGGCGCAGTGCGAGGCGGCCCCCTCCAGCCGAGGGCACCCTCCGTGGCGGCGGGGAGGTGGTCTTGATGGTTACATCGCTGGACTTGGCCGTGCGGGCGACGAGTCGGCGGTGAGCATGGATCTCGATTTGAAGACGGCGACCTCTGCGTTCTCTGGCCGACCACACCGACTCGGTTGCCAGCGACCTCGTGTGGTTGGTTTGGTGGTTGGTTGGAGTGGGCTATGGATGGGGGAAACCCTTGGCGAGCTGTGGCAGGCATGATGCTGGCGGTGCTCCGTCGCCGTTCTACTTCTTGGGGTCGGTATCGAGTCCTAGCCCATGCTCCTCCTCTCCTTGTCCCGGGTAAAAACCCGAATCCCCTTGGATTGGGCGGCGACAGCGTCTTGGCATCGCTTTCTTCTTGAAGACGCCGCCATTGGGACGGGTGAGTGGTGGTCGCGGCTTTGGCATGGTCGGTTGCCGGTTCTTCAGTGGGTCCTGCTCGACAATGTTCGGTGTTCTTCGTGGCGTGGCCCGAGGCGGTGGCGTTGATCAGAGTAACTTTGCCGGCGTGGTAGCGTGTTGCCATCCTCTCCTAGTCCATCCGGGATTAAGCGTGCTCCCGGATGGCCGGCAACGGTATGGGAGTTGACGGCTGTGCGCTTCCTCCGGCGGCGGGCCGCTCCATTAGCGTGAGCGTGTCGTGGGCATGTCCTGGAGTTGCTGGGGTCCTCGATGTCCTAGCTTCTAGGCTTGTCAGGACTGCTGTTGTCCGTTGGCATCTTGTATCCACTGTTGCCTTCTTTTTTCCTTCTTCTTTCTTTTTGTGGTATCGATGGTTGTATGCTCGACTGTTGCTTTATAATCTAAAGCGGGGGAAACCCTTTTTCGTAGCTTAGCACTTGATCGTTTAGTATTCTGCTATTGCTTTCTTCATGCTTATACATGTTCCTATGACTATGAGATTATGCAACTCCCGTTTACCGGAGGAACACTTTGTGTGCTAGCAAACGTCATAACATAACTGGGTGATCATAAAGGTGCTCTACAGGTGTCTCCGAAGGTACTTGTTGGGTTGGCGTATTTCGAGATTAGGATTTGTCACGCCGATTGTCGGAGAGGTATCTCTGGGCCACTTTCGGTAATGCACATCACTATAAGCCTTGCAAGCATTGTAACTAATGAGTTAGTTAACGGAATGATGTATTACGGAATGAGTAAAGAGACTTGCGATAGCGAGATTGAACTAGGTATTGAGATACCGACGATCGAATCTCGGGCAAGTAACATACCGATGACAAAGGGAACAACGTATGTTGTTATGCGGTTTGACCGATAAAGATCTTCGTAGAGTATGTAGGAGCCAATATGAGCATCCAGGTTCCGCTATTGGTTATTGACCGGAGACGTGTCTCGGTCATGTCTACATAATTCTCGAACCCGTAGGGTCCGCATGCTTAAAGTTCGATGACGTTTTGTATTATGAGTTATGTGATTTGATGTACCGAAGGTAGTTCGGAGTCCCGGATGAGATCAGGGACATGACGAGGAGTCTCGAAATGGTCGAGACGTAAAGATCGATATATTGGACGACTATATTCGGACATTGGAAAGGTTCTGAGTGATTCGGGTATTTTCGGAGTACCGGGGAGTTACAGGAATTCACCGGGAGAAGTATTGGGCCTTATTGGGCCATACGGAAATAGAGGAGAGAGGCCAAAAGGAAGGAGGCACGCGCCCCCCCTCTGGTCCGAATTGGACAAGGGGTGCAGCCCCCTTTTCCTTCTCCCTCTCCCCCTCTTTCCTTCTCTCATACTCCGGAAAGGAAAGGGGAATCCTACTAGGACTTGGGAGTCCAAGTAGGAGTCCCCACACTTGGCGCGCCCCCTCTAGGGCCAGCCTCTCCCATGCTCCTTTATATACGGGGGCAGGGGCACCCCATAGACACAACAATTGATCTCTTAATCTCTTAGCCGTGTGCGGTGCCCCCCTCCACCATAGTCCACCTCGATAATATCATAGCGGTGCTTAGGCGAAGCCCTGTGTCGGTAGAAGCTCATCATCGTCACCACGCCTTCGTGCTGACGGAACTCTCCCTCAAAGCTCGGCTGGATTGTGTTGGGGAACGTAGTAATTTCAAAAAAAAAATCCTACGCACACGCAAGATCATGGTGATGCATAGCAACGAGAGGGGAGAGTGTTGTCCACATACCCTCGTAGACCGAAAGCGGAAGCGTTAGCACAACGCTGTTGATGTAGTCGTACGTCTTCACGATCCGACCGATCAAGTACCGAACGCATGGCACCTCCGAGTTCAGGACACGTTCAGCCCGATGACGTCCCTCGAACTCTGATCCAGCCGAGTGTTGAGGGAGAGTTTTGTCAGCACGATGGCGTGGTGACGATGATGATGTTCTACCGACGCAGGGCTTGTCCTAAGCACCGCTACAGTATTATCGAGGTGGACTATGGTGGAGGGGGGCACCGCACACGGCTAAAAGATCAATGATCAATTGTTGTGTCTTTGGGGTGACCCCTTCCCCTGTATATAAAGGAGCAAGGGGCGGGGAGAGGCGGCCGGCCAGGAGAGGGGCGCGCCAGGAAGAGTCCTACTCCCACCGGGAGTAGGACTCCCTCCCTTCCTTGTTGGATTAGGAGAAGGGGGGAAAGAGGAGGAGGAGAAGAAGGAAGAGGCGCCCGCCTCCTTGTCCAATTAGGACTAGAAGGGGAGGGGGGGCGCGGCCTGCCCTGGCCGCCCCTCCTCTTCTCCACTAAGGCCCATGTAGGCCCATTAATCCCCCCCCCCGGGGGGGGGGGTGGTCCGGTAACACCCGGTACTCCGGTATATATCCGATAACCCACGGAACCATTCCGGTGTCCGAATATAGTCGTCCAATATATCAATCTTCATGTCTCGACCATTTCGAGACTCCTCGTTATGTCCGTGATCACATCCGGGACTCCGAACAACCTTCAGTACATCAAAACATATAAACTCATAATATAACTGTCATCGAAACTATAAGCGTGCGGACCCTACGGGTTCGAGAACTATGTAGACATGACCGAGACACGTTGCCGGTCAATAACCAATAGCGGAACCTGGATGCTCATATTGGCTCCCACATATTATACGAAGATCTTTATCAGTCAGACCGCATAACAACATACGTTGTTCCCTTTGTCATCGGTATGTTACTTGCCCGAGATTCGATCGTCGGTATCTCAATATGTAGTTCAATCTCGTTACCGGCAAGTCTCTTTACTCATTCTGTAATACATCATCCCGCAACTAACTCATTAGTTGCAATGCTTGCAAGGCTTAAGTGATGTGCATTACCGAGTGGGCCCAGAGATACCTCTCCGACAGTCGAAGTGACAAATCGTAATCTCGAAATACGCCAACCCAACAAGTACCTTCGGAGACACCTGTAGAGCACCTTTATAATCACCCAGTTACGTTGTGATGTTTGGTAGCACACAAAGTGTTCCTCCGGAAAACTGGAGATTCATAATCTCATAGTCATAGGAACATGTATAAGTCATGAAGAAAGCAATAGCAGAATACTAAACGATCATGTGCTAAGTTAACGGAATGGGTCAAGTCAATCACATCATTCTCCTAATGATGTGATCCCGTTACAAATGAAAACTCTGTCTATGGCTAGGAAACATAACCATCTTTAATCAACGAGCTAGTCAAGTAGAGGCATACTAGTGACACTCTGTTTGTCTATGTATTCACACAAGTATTATGTTACCGATTAATACAATTCTAGCATGAATAGTAAACATTTATCATGATATAAGGAAATAAATAATAACTTTATTATTTCCTCTAGGGTATATTTCCTTCAGTCTCCCACTTGCACTAGAGTCAATAATCTAGATTATATAGTAATGATTCTAACACCCCTGGAGCCTTGGTGCTGATCATGTTTTTCTCGTGGAAGAGGCTTAGTCAACGAGTCTGCAACATTCAGATCCGTATGTATCTTGCAAATTTCTATGTCTCCCACCTGGACTAGATCTCGGATGGAATTGAAGCGTCTCTTGATGTGCTTGGTTCTCTTGTGAAATCCGGATTCCTTCGCTAAGGCAATTGCAACAGTATTGTCACAAAAGTTTTTCATTGGACTCGATGCACTAGGTATGACACCTAGATCGGATATGAACTCCTTCATCCAGACTCCTTTATTTGCTGCTTCCGAAGCAGCTATGTACTCCGCTTCACACGTAAATCCTGCCACGACACTTTGTTTAGAACTGCACCAACTGACAGCTCCACCATTCAATGTAAACACGTACCCGGTTTGCGATTTAGAATCGTCCGGATCAGTGTCAAAGCTTGCATCAACGTAACCATTTACGATGAGCTCTTTGTCACCTCCATAAATGAGAAACATATCCTTAGTACTTTTCAGGTATTTCAGGATGTTCTTGACCGCTGTCTAGTGATCCACTCCTGGATTACTTTGGTACCTCCCTGCTAAACTTATAGCAAGGCACACATCAGGTCTGGTACATAGCATTGCATACATGATAGAGCCTATGGCTGAAGCATAGGGAATATCTTTCATCTTCTCTCTATCTTCTGCAGTGGTCAGGCATTGAGTCTTACTCAACTTCACACCTTGTAACACAGGCAAGAACCCTTTCTTTGCTTGATCCATTTTGAACTTCTTCAAAACTTTGTCAAGGTATTTGCTTTGTGAAAGTTCAATTAAGCGTCTTGATCTATCTCTATAGATCTTGATGCCCAATATATAAGCAGCTTCATAGAGTTCTTTCGTTGAAAAACTCTTATTCAAGTATCCCTTTATGCTATCCAGAAATTCTATATCATTTCCAATCAGCAATATGTCATCCACATATAATATCAGAAATGCTACAGAGCTCCCACTCACTTTCTTGTAAATACAAAGCTTCTCCAAAAGTGCAGATAAAACCAAATGCATTAATCACACTATCAAAGCGTTTATTCCAACTCTGAGAGGCTTGCACCAGTCCATAAATGGATCGCTGGAGCTTGCACACTTTGTTAGCTCCCTTTGGATCGACAAAACCTTCCGGTTGCATCATATACAACTATTCTTCCAGAAATCCATTCAGGAATGCAGTTTTTACATCCATTTGCCAAATTTCATAATCATAAAATGCGGCAAATGCTAACATGATTCGAACAGACTTAAGCATCGCTGCGGGTGAGAAGGTCTCATCGTATTCAATCCCTTGAACTTGTCGAAAACCTTTCGCAACAAGTCGAGCTTTATAGACAGTAACATTACTGTCACTGTCAATCTTCTTCTTGAAGATCCATTTATTCTCAATGGCTTGCCGATCATCGGGCAAGTCAACCAAAGTCCACACTTTGTTCTCATACATGGATCCCATCTCAGATTTCATGGCTTCCAGCCATTTTGTGGAATCTGGGCTCACCGTCGCTTCTTCATAGTTCGTAGGTTCGTCATGGTCTAGTAACATAACTTCGAGAACAGGATTACCCTACCACTCTAGAGCGGATCTTACTCTATTTGACCTACGAGGTTCAGTAACAACTTGATCTGAAGTTTCATGATCATCATCATTAACTTCCTCACTAATTGGTGTAGGTGTCGTAGAAACTTGTTTCTGTGATGAACTACTTTCCAATAAGGGAGCAGGTAAAGTTACCTCATCAAGTTCCACTTTCCTCCCACTCACTTCTTTTGAGAGAAACTACTTCTCTAGAAAGATTCCGAATTTAGCAACAAAAGTCTTTCCTTCGGATCTGTGATAGAAGGTGTACCCAACAGTCTCTTTTGGGTATCCTATGAAGACACATTTTTCCGATTTGGGTTCGAGCTTATCAAGTTGAAGCTTTTTCACATAAGCATCGCAACCCCAAACTTTAAGAAACGACAACTTTGGTTTCTTGCTAAACCACAGTTCATAAGGCGTCGTCTCAACGGATTTCGATGGTGTCCTATTTAACGTGAATGCAGCCGTCTCTAAAGCATAACCCCAAAACAATAGCGGTAAATCAGTAAGAGACATCATAGATCACACCATATCTAGTAAAGTACGATTATGACGTTCAGACACACCATTACGCTGTGGTGTTCCGGGTGGTGTGAGTTGCGAAACTATTCCGCATCGTTTCAAATGAAGACTAAACTCGTAACTCAAATATTCTCCTGCATGATCAGATCGTAGAAACTTTATTTTCTTGTTACGATGATTTTCAACTTCACTCTGAAATTCTTTGAAATTTTCAAATGTTTCAGACTTATGTTTCATTAAGTAGATATACCCATATCTGCTCAAATCATCTGTGAAGGTGATAAAATAATGATATCCGCCTCGAGCCTCAATATTCATTGGACCACATACATCTGTATGTATGATTTCCAACAAATCTGTTGCTCGCTCCATAGTACCGGAGAACGACGTTTTAGTCATCTTGCCCATGAGGCACGGTTCGCAAGTACCAAGTGATTCATAATCAAGTGGTTCCAAAAGTCCATCAGTATGGAGTTTTTCATGCGTTTTACACCGATATGACCTAAACGGCAGTGCCACAAATAAGTTGCACTATCATTATCAACTCTGCATCTTTTCGCTTCAATATTATGAATATGTGTATCACTATTATCGAGATTCAACAAAAATAGACCACTCTTTAAGGGTGCATGACCATAAAAGATATTACTCATATAAATAGAACAACCATTATTCTCTGATTTAAATGAATAACCGTCTCGCATCAAACAAGATCCAGATACAATGTTCATGCTCAACGCTGGCACCAAATAACAATTATTCAGGTCTAAAACTAATCCCGAAGGTAGATTTAGAGGTAGCATGCCGACCGCGATCACATCAACTTTGGAACCATTTCCCATGCGCATCGTCACCTAGTCCTTAGCCAATCTTCGCTTAATCCGTAGTCCCTGTTTCGAGTTGCAAATATTAGCAACAGAACCAGTATCAAATACCCAGGTGCTACTGCGAGCATTATTAAGGTACACATCAATAACATGTATGTCACATATACCTTTGTTCACCTTCCATCCTTCTTATCCGCCAAATACTTGGGGCAGTTCCGCTTCCAGTGACTAGTCTGCTTGCAGTAGAAGCATCAGTCTCAGGCTTAGGTCCAGACTTGGGTTTCTTTTCTTGAGCAGCAACTTGCTTGTTGTTCTTCTTGAAGTTCCCCTTCTTCTTCCCTTTGCCCTTTTTCTTTAAATTGGTGGTCTTATTGACCATCAACACTTGATGCTCCTTCTAGATTTCTAACTCTGCAGCCTTTAGCATTGCGAAGAGCTCGGGAATTGTCTTATCCATCCCTTGCATGTTATAGTTCATCACGAATCTCTTGTAGCTTGGTGGCAGTGATTGAAGAATTCTGTCAATGACGCTATCATCCGAAAGATTAACTCCCAGTTGAATCAAGTGATTGTTATACCCAGACATTTTGAGTATATGCTCACTGACAGAACTATTCTCCTCCATCTTGCAGCTGTAGAACTTATTGGAGACTTCATATCTCTCAATCCGGGCATTTGCTTGAAATATTAACTTCAACTCCTGGAACATCTCATATGCTCCATGACGTTCAAAACGTCGTTGAAGTCCCGGTTCTAAGCCGTAAAGCATGGCACACTGAACTATCGATTAGTCATCGCTTTTGCTCGCCAGACGTTCATAACATCCGTGTTGCTCCTGCAGCAGGTCTGGCACCTAGCGGTGCTTCCAGGACATAATTCTTCTATGCAGCAATGAGGATAATCCTCAAGTTACGGACCCCGTCCGTGTAATTGCTACCATCATCTTTCAACTTTGCTTTCTCAAGGAATGCATTAAAATTTGACGGAACAACAACACGGGCCATCTATCTACAATCAACATAGACAAGCAAAATACTATCAGGTACTAAGTTCATGATAAATTTAAGTTCAATTAATCATATTATTAAAGAACTCCCACTTAGATAGACATCCCTCTAATCCTGTAAGTGACTACGTGATCCAAATCAACTAAACCATGTCCAATAATCATGTGAGATGGAATAGTTTCAATGGTGAACATCACTATGTTGATCATATCTACTATATGATTCACGCTCGACCTTTCGGTCTCCGTATTCCGAGGCCATATCTGTTATATGCTAGGCTCGCCAAGTTTAACCTGAGTATTCCGCGTGTGCAACTGTTTTGCACCGTTATATTTGAACGTAGAGCCTATCACACCCGATCATCACGTGGTGTCTCAACACGAAGAACTTTATAGCGGTGCATACTCGTGGTGAACACTTATACTTTGATAATTTAGTGAGGGATCATCTTATAATGCTACCGTCAATCAAAGCAAGATAAGATGCATAAAAGATAAACATCACATGCAATCAATATAAGTGATATGATATGGCCATCATCATCTTGTGCTTATGATCTCCATCTCCGAAGCACCGTCATGACCACCATCGTCACCGGAGCGACACCTTGATCTCCATCGTAGCATCGTTGTCGTCTCGCCAATCTTATGCTTCTACGACTATCGCTACCGCTTAGTGATAAAGTAAAGCATTACAGGGCGATTTCATTGCATACAATAAAGCGACAATCATATGGCTCCTGCCGTGGCCGATAACTTGGTTACAAAACATGATCATCTCATACAATAAAATTTAGCATCATGCCTTGACCATATCACATCACAAGATGCCCTGCAAAAACAAGTTAGACGTCCTCTACTTTGTTGTTGCAAATTTTACGTGGCTGCTACGGGCTTAGCAAGAATCGTTCTTACCTATGCATCAAAACCACAACGATAGTTTGTCAAGTTGGTGATGTTTTAACCTTCGCAAGGACCGGGCGTAGCCACACTTGGTTCAACTAAAGTTGGAGAAACTGACACCCTCCAGCCACTGTGTGCAAAGCACGCCGGTAGAACCGGTCTCGTGTAAGCGTGCAGCGTAATGTCGGTCTGGGCGGTTCATCCAACAATACCGCCCGAACCAAAGTATGACATCTTTGGTAAGCGATGACTTATATCGCCCACAACTCACTTATGTTCTACTCGTGCATATGCCATCTACGCATAAAACCAGGCTCGGATGCCACTGTTGGGGAACGTAGTAATTTCAAAAAAAATTCCTACGCACACGCAAGATCATGGTGATGCATAGCAACGAGATGGGAGAGTGTTTTCCACACACCCTCGTAGACCGAAAACGGAAGCGTTAGCACAACGCGGTTGATGTAGTCGTACGTCTTCACGATCCGACCGATCAAGTACCGAACGCACAACACCTCCGAGTTCAGCACACGTTCAGCCCGATGACGTCCCTCGAACTCCGATCCAGCCGAGTGTTGAGGGAGAGTTTCGTCACCACGACAGCGTGGTGACGACGATGATGTTCTACTGACGCAGGGCTTTGCCTAAGCACCGCTACAGTATTATCGAGGTGGACTATGGTGGAGGGGGGCACCGCACACGGCTAAAAGATCAATGATCAATTGTTGTGTCTTTGGGGTGCCCCCTGCCCCTGTATATAAAGGAGAAAGGGGGGAGAGGCGGCCGGCCAGGAGAGGGGCGAGCCAGGAGGAGTCCTACTCCCATCGGGAGTAGGACTCCCTCCCTTCCTTGTTGGATTAGGAGAAGGGGGGAAAGAGGAGGAGGAGAAGAAGGAAAGGGGGGCGTCGCCCCCCTCCTTGTCCAATTCGGACTAGAGGGGGAGGGGCGCGCGGCCTGCCCTGGCCGCCCCTCCTCTTCTCCACTAAGGCCCATGTAGGCCTATTAATCCCCCCGGGGGGGGGGGGGGGTTCCGGTAACCCCCCCGGTACTCCGGTATATATCCGACAACCCCCGGAACCATTCCGGTGTCCGAATATAGTCGTCCAATACATCAATCTTCATGTCTCGACCATTTCGAGACTCCTCGTTATGTCCGTGATCACATCCGGGACTCCGAACAACCTTAGGTACATCAAAACATATAAACTCATAATATAACTGTCATCGAAACTTTAAGCATGCGGACCCTACGGGTTCGAGAACTATGTAGACATGACCGAGACACGTTGCCGGTCAATAACCAATAGCAGAACCTGGATGCTCATATTGGCTCCCACATATTCTATGAAGATCTTTATCGGTCAGACCGCATAATAACATACGTTGTTCCCTTTGTCATCGGTATGTTACTTGCCCGCGATTCGATCGTTGGTATCTCAATACCTAGTTCAATCTCGTTACCGGCAAGTCTCTTTACTCGTTCTGTAATACATCATCCCGCAACTAACTCATTAGTTGCAATGCTTGCAAGGCTTAAGTGATGTGCATTACCGAGTGGGCCCAAAGATACCTCTCCGACAATCGGAGTGACAAATCCTAATCTCGAAATACGCCAACCCACCAAGTACCTTAGGAGACACCTGTAGAGCACCTTTATAATCAACCAGTTGCGTTGTGATGTTTGGTAGCACACAAAGTGTTCCTCCGGTAAATGGGAGTTGCATAATCTCATAGTCATAGGAACATGTATAAGTCACTAAGAAAGCAATAGCAGAATACTAAACGATCGTGTGCTAAGTTAACGAAATGGGTCAAGTCAATCACATCATTCTCCTAATGATGTGATCCCGTTAATCAAATTACAACTCATGTCTATGGCTAGGAAACATAACCATCTTTGATCAACGAGCTAGTCAAGTAGAGGCATACTAGTGACACTCTGTTTGTCTATGTATTCACACAAGTATTATGTTTCCGATTAATACAATTCTAGCATGAATAATAAACATTTATCATGATATTAGGAAATAAATAACAACTTTATTATTGCCTCTAGGGCATATTTCCTTCATATCGGAGTTCAAGGGACGTCATCGAGCTGAACGTGTGCTGAACTCGGAGGTGTCGTACGTTCGGTACTTGATCGGTCGGATCGTGAAGACCGTGTTGTGCTAACGCTTCCGCTTTTGGTCTACGAGGGTACGTGGACAACACTCTCCCCTCTCGTTGCTATGCACCACCATGATCCTGTGTGTGCGTAGGAACTTTTTTGAAATTACTACGTTCTCCAACAGTGGCATCCGAGCCAGGTTTTATGCGTAGATGTTATATGCACGAGTAGAACACAAGTGAGTTGTGGGCGATACAAGTCATCTTGCTTATCGACATGTCATACTTTGGTTCAGCGGTATTGTTGGATGAAGCGGCCGGACCGACATTATGCGTGCGCTTACGCGAGACTGGTTCTCTTGGCGTGCTTTGCACACATTGGTGGCGGGTGTCGGTTTCTCCAACTTTAGTTGAACTGAGTGTGGCTACGCCCGGTCCTTGAGAAGGTTAAAACATCACTAACTTGACGAACTATCGTTGTGGTTTGATGCGTAGGTAAGAACGGTTCTTGCTCAGCCCGTAGCAGCCACGTAAAACTTGCAACAACAAAGTAGAGGACGTCTAACTTGTTTTTACAGGGCATGTTGTGATGTGATATGGTCGAGACATGATGCCATATTTTATTGTATGAGATGATCATGTTTTGTGACCAAGTTACCAGCAACTGGCAGGAGCCATATGGTTGTCGCTTTATTGTATGCAATGCAATTGCCCTATAATTGCTTTACTTTATCACTAAGCGGTAGCGATAGTCGTAGAAGCAATAGTTGGCGAGACGACAACGATGCTACGATGGAGATCAAGGTGTCACGCCGGTGACGATGGTGATCATGATGGTGCTTCGGAGATGGAGATCACAAGCACAAGATGATGATGGCCATATCATATCACTTATATTGATTGCATGTGATGTTTATCTTTTATGCATCTTATTTTGCTTAGATTGGCGGTAGCATTGTAAGATGATCTCTCACTAAATTTCAAGGTATAAGTGTTCTCCCTGAGTATGCACCGTTGCGAAAGTTCTTCGTGTTGAGACACCACGTGATGATCGGGTGTGATAGGCTCTACGTTCAAATACAACGGGTGCAAAATAGTTGCACATGCGGAATACTTAGGTTAAACTTGACGAGCCTAGCATATGTAGATATGGCCTCGGAACACTGAGACCGAAAGGTCAAGCGTGAATCATATAGTAGATATGATCAACATAGTGATGTTCACCATTGAAACTACTCCATCTCACGTGTAGATCGGACATGGTTTAGTTGATCTGGATCACGTGATCACTTAGATGATTAGAGAGATGTCTATCTAAGTGGGAGTTCTTAAGTAATATGATTAATTGAAATTAAATTTATCATGAACTTAGTCCTGGTAGTATTAGCATATCTATGTTGTAGATCAATAGCTCGCGTTTAGCTCCCCTGTTTTATTTTGATTTGTTCCTAGAGAAAACTAATTTGAAAGATGTTAGTAGCAATGATGCGGACTTGGTCCGTGATATGAGGATTATCCTCATTGCTGCACAGAAGAATTTTGTCCTTGATGCATCGCTAGGTGACAGACCGATTGCAGGAGCAAATGCAGACGTTATGAACATTTGGAAAGCTCGATATGATGACTACTTGATAGTTTAGTGCACCATGCTTTACGGCTTAGAATCGGGGCTTCAAAGACGTTTTTGAAATGCCATGGAGAATATGAGATGTTCCAAGAGTTGAAATTAGTATTCCAGACTCATGCCCATGTCGAAAGGTATGAGACCTTTGACAAGTACTCTGCCTACAAGATGGAGGAGAATAGCTCAGCTAGTGAGCATGTGCTCAGAATGTCTGAGTACTACAATCACTTGATCAAGTGGGAGTTAATCTTCCAGATAAGATAGTGATTGACAGAGTTCTCTAGTCGCTATCACCAAGTTACTAGAACTTTGTGATGAACTATAATATGCAAGGGATAATGGAAACGATTCCCAAGCTCTTCATGATGTTGAAATCGACGAAGGTAGAAATCAAGAAAAGCATCAAGTGTTGATGGTTGACAAGACCACTTGTTTCAAGAAAAGGGGAAAAGGGAAGAAGGGAACTTCAAGAAGAACGGCAAGCAAGTTGCTGCTCAAGTGAAGAAGCCCAAGTCTGGACCTAAGCCCGAGACTAAGTGCTTCTACTGCAAAGGGACTGGTCACTGCAAGCGGAACTGCCCCAAGTATTTGGTGGATAAGAAGGATGGCAAAGTGAACAAAGGTATATTTGATATACATGATATTGATGTGTACTTTACTAGTGTTTATAGCAACCCCTCGACATTTGATACTGGTTCAGTTGCTAAGAGTAGTAACTCGAAACTGGAGTTGCAGAATTAACAGAAACAAGTTAAGGGCGAGGTGACGATGTGTGTTGGAATGAATTCCAAGATTGATATGATCATCATCGCACACTCCCTATACTTTCGGGATTAGTGTTGAACCTAAATAAGTGTTATTTGGTGTTCACGTTGAGCATGAATATGATTTGATCATGTTTATTGCAATACGGTTATTAATTTAAGTTAGTGAATAATTGTGGTTCTGTTTACATGAATAAAACCTTTTATGGTCATACACCCAATGAAAATGGTTTGTTGGATCTCGGTCGTAGTGATACACATATTCATAATATTGAAGCCAAAAGATGCAAAGTTAATAATGACAGTGCAACTTATTTGTGGCACTGCCGTTTAGGTCATATTGGTGTAAAGCGCATGAAGAAACTCCATGCTGATGGGCATTTGAAATCACTTGATGCTTGCGAACCATGCCTCATGGGCAAGATGACTAAGCCTCCGTTCTCCGGAACAATGGAGCGAGCAACTGACTTATTGGAAATAATACATACTGATGTATGCGGTCCAATGAGTGTTGAGGCTTGCAGCGGGTATCGTTATTTTCTGACCTTCACAGATGATTTGAGCAAGATATGGGTATATCTACTTGATGAAACATAAGTCTGAAACATTTGAAAAGTTCAAAGAATTTCAGAGTGAAGTGGAAAATCATCGTGACAAGAAAATAAAGTTTCTACGATCTGATCACGGAGACAAATATTTGAGTTATGAGTTTGGTCTTCAATGAAAACAATGTGGAATAGTTTCACAAATTCGTGCCACCTGGAACGCCACAACATAATGGTGTGTTCGAACGTCATAACCGTACTTTATTGGATATAGTGCAATCTATGAGGTTTCTTACCGATTTACCACTATAGTTTTGGGGTTATGCATTAGAGACAGCTGCATTCACGTTAAAAAAGGGCACCATCTAAATCCGTTGAGACGACACCGTATGAACTGTGGTTTGACAAGAAACCAAAGTTGTCGTTTTCTTAAAGTTTGGGGTTGTGATGCTTATAAGAAAAAGTTTTATCCTGATAAGCTCAAACCAAAATCCGAGAAATGTGTCTTCATAGGATACCCAAAGGAGATAGTTGGGTACACCTTCTATCACAGATCCGAAGGCAAGATATCCGTTGCTAAGAATGGATCCTTTCTAGAGAAGGAGTTTGAAAGTGCGTTATATCGACTAGAGGGGGGGGGGTGAATAGGCGATTTTTATGAATTCTTCACTGAGGAATTTGCCGGTGAGGAAATTCCTTAGCGAAGAACTACTTGCAGCAGAATAAGTACTCAGAAGTAAGCATAACAGAATACACGCATGGTCATCATGATGAAATGAAGACTAGCACAGAGTACAGAAAGCGTAATCACAGGATAACACAAGATGAAGACAAACAGATCAAGAAATTGAACTGAGGAAATTGAGAAAGTCTTGATCAAAGTCTTCAAACACGAGATATGAACAAACACTCAACACAAGAATGAGGAAATGAAAGGGTTGAGGAAATAGAACCAGATTAGGTTGGTGAAGACAATGATTTGGTAGACCAGTTCCAACTTTGTCTCGGTTATGCGTCTGGGTTGGGCGGCCGAGTATTTAAACTCGAGGACACACGATCCGGACACCCGGTCGGCGAGCACGCAGCTCGGGACACCAAGTCCTCACCGTATTCTCCTTGAACTAAGGTCACAGACCTCGTCCAATCACTCGTGGTAAGTCTTGAGCGACTTCCAAACCTTCACAGACTTGGTCACTCGGCGATCCACAATTCCTCTTGGATGCTCTAGACCATGACGCCTAACCGTCTGGAAGAAGCACAGTCTTCAAAGGTAACAAGCGTCGGATCCATGCAGATCAATTTCTTGATGATGCTCAATCACTTTGGGTTTGTAGGGGTTTGGTTTTTGGGGTTTTCCTCACTTGATGATTTTCGCTCAAAGTCCTAGGAGGATGGGTTGCTCTCAAATGACAAGTGTCAAGTTTCTCTCGGAGCAGCCAACCAGCTAGGGGTTGTAGGGGGCGGCTATTTATAGCCTAGGGAGCAGCCCGACATGATAAGACATAAATGCCCTTCAATGATATGACCGTTAGGTGGATAAGATATTTTGAGACAGCTGGCGTGCAGCACAGCAACGGTCGGAATTTGAATATCAAATTCCTCAAGGGTATCATGTTCCTCACTGTGTAGGCAATCCGCACTGGCGAATTCCTAACTCCTCAGTTAGAACAAATTCCTCGACAACTGTAAGAACTTCGTCTACATCCTTTGAAGAAATTGACTGAATCAGTATGAGATTTCCAAAGGCTTCACTCGAAGGGATTGGTAGGTGTAGGATTTTGAGTTGAGCATCACATGGAAATTTTTCCTTAGTATTTCCTCGACCCCCTTTAACGATGCACGGTGTTTCCTATGACTCAAGAAAGAGAAAATGAAACTACGAAAACAAAAGTCTTCATGCTTCATGTTCCTCAAATGAATACCAAGTCTTCAAGGTCACACCAATTTCTTCACTTTCAAAGTCTTCATAAAGTCTTCAAAATATCAAAGTCTTCAGTCGAAGAACTTCATTTTTAGGGGTCGACTTTCTCTGTAAATATCAAACTCCTCATAGACTTATAGACACATGTACACTCACAAAGCGCATTAGTTCCTTAACCTATAAGTCTTCAATACACCAAAATCACTAAGGGCACTAGATGCACTTACAATCTCCCCTTTTTGGTGATTGATGACAATATAAGTTAAGTTTTCAACGAGGATAAACATATGAAGTGTAAATACTGATAATGAGGAATTTGATTGCAAGATATAGAAGAACTCCCCTGAAGATGTGCATAGTGAGGAATTTGCTTTTGAGGCAATGCACATTTTGAAGAGTTGAATCATGGAGATCTCCCCTATATCTTGTAATTCATACGCATTTGACATATAATATGAAGAATTTGAAATGCATGATGAAATATGGTGCTTGATGTAATTCAGCATGCGTGCGATAACATTAATGAGGAACAAGCATGCAAAATAACGCATCAAGAGTATCGAGCTCAAATAGATTTGCTATGAAGATTTTCAAGGAGCTCAAGAGAATCGAGCGTAGTGCAAGAGCATAATGCATCAAAAGTATCAAAGCACCATCGGGTTTAAGATTACAACTCGATCCAATAAAAGTTTCGGAAGAACGAGAGTTGTAACTTAACAAAAATAAATTACTGTATATAGGCAATAAACTAGACCCGCTTGAAGACTAACTCAAATTTCTCCCCCTTTGTCATCAAATGACCAAAAGGATCGAAACTGAGGACTAACGCTCCTGAAGAATTTCAAGTTGAAGGAGCGTCGGCGTTGTTGGGGTCGGTTTTTGTAGTAGGACCTGCCGCGGTGTCGTCCAAGTCTTCATTTTCATCAGTGTCGCGCGATGAAGAATAGGAGCTGGCCACCAAGGAAGGAACTTTGACCTTCTTGTATTTCTTCTGAGGAGGTGCAGACCAGTCAAATTCTTCCTTGAGTCCCATTGACGTCGGTTCTTCCTCATCATAGACATGTGAAAGAACAGCCCAGTGCGTTTGAAGGTTTCATGGAGGTAGTAGTGGTTTTTCTTCACTGCATTGTGTGTTGAGGCCATGTTGTGAAGAATTGAACCAAACCGACGCTTGACCCATTTATGATTGCGATCAACCTTGATGAAGGCGAGGAGTAACTCACGATCGGTCATCACCACAGGTGCGATAGCTTGAGGACTTTGCTTGACCGAGGTATTTTGCGGCAGTAGTCATGAGTGGCGAGTCATCATTGGTGGAGTAGGATGCTGCTTTGCAAAACTGTCCATCCAATGGACGAATGCCTTCATCGATCACAGCAGTAGCCTTGCCCTTGTCATCAGCTGAGGTAAATGTCCGTTTGAGGACTTCAATCGGGGCAAGTAGCTGCGATTGGTTCGAGTATCAGCCTTGTAATTGAGTGAAGACCTTGTCCTGATGAATCTCATTATCCAAGGCGCATAAGGCTTCAGCTCAAATGGTGACATAGCAACGTTTGCCAGAGTCCTCATGAAGAAATCATGGAAGTTGACAGGAACGCCATGGATGATGTTGAAAAGCATGTTCTTCATGATGCCAACGACTTCTTCATCATTCGAGTCGTGGCCTTTGATAGGACTCATTGTCTTCGTCGAGAATCGATGAGCGATCCGAGGCACATACAATAATTCCTTGACGAGGAATTTGGTTCTTGGGGCCTGCCTTGGCTTCAAAGGCTTCATCAAGACTTGCATATAGTGATTTGAAAGTTACGGTTCGTTGTAGATACAACGTGCACCATCAAGCGGAGGACTGAGTGGTAGAGCACGAAGCAATTCGATTCTTTGGTGCCTTGTAGTGAGTATTTTCAGACATCCGATCTAATACCCATGAGTTCACGTCTTCAGCGTCTCCGGTGATGTGCAGCGTTGCATAGAACTGAAGAATGAGTTCTTCATTCCAGTCACAGATATCAGTGCAGAAATTCAGAAGTCCTGCGTCGTGAAGAACACTGAGGACTGGCTCAAAGCCTGGCAGAGACTCCATGTCGACATGAGGAATGTGAGCATGATCGAAGACTTTGTCCTTGTTGAAGAGCACTGAGGAATAGAAGTTGGCTTGGCTGGCAGTCCAGAAACGCCTCTTCCTAATGCGAGCAGAATCATATGGATTATAGTCAGTGAAGAATACGTTCTCGGCAAAGAAATCATCAGCCTTGAACTTTTGTTTGCTTGAGAACGAATCCTTTTGCTTGGGCGAGAGGGTGTCGATGAGTTGCATCACCACCTCGGGAATCGCAAGTTCAGGTTCTTCAGCCGAGGAATTTCTTGTTCCTCAACAGTGCGATCTGAGGATCGTGAAGAGTTCATCGGCACTAGTGGCTGGAATTTCTTCATGCACAGAGCAGGTGGGTTGAGTTTCTTGAGTCCATTTGGACTATTTGTGCAGGGGATCGAGGAATCTGTTGGAGGCGGGGTGAAGAGAGGAGTATTGGGATGCAGACTTTCCCAAAAGTCATCATTCATCACAGGTGTGGTGCACCCAATATCCACATCTTCATCTTCAATTTCCTCAACGCCACCTCTTCACCGTGAACTGAGGCATAGGTGAGGAAATGACTGGGGTTGAAGGGATTGCGTCCACTTCAATTTCTTCATCAATCTGCTCTGACGAAGCAGCAGAATGATGTTCTTCATCAGATCCGATTGGGATCTCATAGTCTTCTCCAAAAGGAACAAGGTCCTTTGATGGCATGGAGGAAATCGGAATAGCATCAATTGGATTTTCAAATGAGCTGGTCATTGGCTTCATTTTCTTCGCACCCGAAGAATGTGACACAGCTGATGCCTTCCTTTTCTTCACTGCAGCTCGTTACAGAGCCTTGGTTTTCTTCACCTCGATGGCGGATGGAAGAATTGGAGTTGGTGTTGGCGCGGGAGGAGCCGAGGAATCTGGTTGAATTTCTTGAGCACAACCGATGCAGTTGCCCTGTCTTGTTCGATTTCTTCAGCGCACCACTAGTGGATGCCACGGCAATTTCTTCAATTTGGAATGGGATCATCAGCCTGGAACTAACATTTTCATCACCGCTTTGAACTTCATCGGTGATCGCATGTTCTTGATCGGCTGGTGAGGCTTCAGCCTGAGGAATTTCATGTTGCGTTGGGGCAGCAACATTTGTGAATTTCTTCGTCAGATTGACGAATCTGACCTTGGCTCCTTGCCAATCAGCATAGTAAGAATCGAAGTTTTTGCTGAGATCTTGAATTTCAGTCTGGACCTTGAGAAGTTCCTTAGGTGTCATTTTGACAACATTTTTCTTCAGGAACTTCTCCTTTCTGTATTGAGCCTTCTTGATCTCTCTTGCCTTTTCAAACTTCCATTTCTCTTGACGATGAAATGGGTCAACATATGACTTTGTCCGAGGTCGGATGAAAGTCGGGCATAGGAGTATTGGGATCCTTGTGCCAGAGATCAATATAATCGAGGACTTTCTTCGGATCCAACAGCAGTGGCACAAATGTACCTTTGGCTCTAGCGGCCCTTTCTTGGCGATCTCTGATGATTTCCGCAAGTTCATCATCAGAAGCTTCATCATCAGAAGGCACATGGAATGCAACTTGTTTCTTCTTTGGACTTGGCCGAGGACCTCGTCCAGCTGTTGCTTTGGTCTTCATCAGAGTCGGGCCAGATGATGAAATTGGTGCTGCTGAGGAACTTGCAGAAACACCTGAGGCAATTGAGAAACCAGCAGTCCTTTGACATGTAGCCAGATGCACAGGAACTGAGGACTTTGACGGAGCTGTTGAGGACTTTGGTGGAGCTGTAGCAGTGTGAGGAATTTGCCTTGAGGGCGCTGCTGAGGAACTTGGCCGTGAGGGCGCTGATGGTGAAGCACTTGGCTTATGAGCAGGCTTCTTTGGCATGGATTTCCTCGGTTTGACCGAGGCCTCAGTAGCAGTAGCAGTGGAAGAATCCTCATTGAATTTCTTCACTGCCTCCTTGGCTTGTCTTGCCATTTTAGCTTGGTGCTTAGCCCATTCTTCAGGAAAGTCCTCACCACGCTTGATGCTGGTGGGGTCAGCTACTTGGCCAGGTGCCAATGGAGCTCTTGGGCATGGAGGATTGAGAGCGAATTTCTTCATGTACTTTGGAGTCACATATCTGTATTCCCTCCATTCCCTTGCCCATCTCCATTCAATCTTCTGAATACGCACCTTGCGCTGATTTTTGTTTTCTTCATCAGGTGTGCAATAGTCAGCATAGATTTCCTCAGGGATCTCAAACGCAGTCATAACCTCAGGTTTCTTTCCTCCTTTCTGTTGCTTCTTTCCGTGTGCCATATTCTTCAGTTGAGGAATTTGAACAATTGAGTTCTCTGAAGAAGTATGCAGTTTTTCTTCGAGGAACGCTGCAAATGAGTTAAGTTGATGAGAACCTAGTGATTCAAAGCGGACATGTGTACCTGTGAATGCAGTATAGTTGCGAGGAATTTGGAGAGGTCATATCGTCCTTAGAAGGTTTTTCAAAAGAACAAGTTTTGAGGATTTTGACCAGATGAGCCTTGAAGAATTTCACTAAGCGTTCTTTGTCTTAGGTTCGAGTTGTATGCAGATCGAGGATCCACACAATTGAGGAATCTTGAAGAAAATCATTGCTTAGAGAAGCGAATCAAGAGCATATTTTGTTTGAGGTGTTCATATGTGTGAAGATTTGAAGAATAAACACCTTTGAAGATTTTCGTGAAGGTTTGATAATCAAAGTGAGTAATAAAAGTAACTTTTAATTACCCGAAGTGAAGAACACGAATTTAACCGAGAAGAACGGATGGGAAGTTAAATCGGGTTAGATCTTCCACGCCCTAACTTGGCGGAGGAAGACAGCTACGGCGGCGGCGGAGTGAGGAATTCCATGATCGGCGCGAAATCGTCGGCGAAGAGGTCGAGGCGGAGAAGCTCTTTCTCACCGGGCGACGATGGAGTAGCGGCGCTTAGGGTTTGAGGAGCTCGAGCGGGAGAGAGAGGTCGGCGGGTAAAAGAAGTGAGGATGGAGAGAGGGGTATTTATAGAGGCAGTGAAAACTGTTCGCCCGAAGATTTAGGACGAACGTGTCCCTGACCATTCTCCTTCTCACGACATGTGTCACCCACGTACTGTGAAGAGGAGATCGTGTACGATCGTGGGTGAATAAAATAATGCATCGTGGGACGCGGAACGGTTTGAGCGGCAAAACCGAAAGTTTGGATAAGATCCGTTTTAAAGTTCCGTTCGCAATTTCTTCAGCTGACAAGGACATTGAAGATTTTGAGCGAGTTTCAAATAGAACGCACATGAAGAATTTGTGAATAGATTGGGTTGAGTATAGCATAGAGGGAAGGGTCCGATCACATTCACTTAGCGAAAAAGCGACTAGAATAAATAGACATAACTGAATGTTTTAGAGGACATAAACCCATATATATATATATATATATATATATATATATATATATATATATATATATAGCCAATGAAGAAAGACAACGGAAACAGTGAAGATTTTGCAAAGTTGAAGAATTTGAAAACTGAAGAATTTCAAAAGCGAGGAAAACTCAAATTGAAGATTTTCAACTTTGGTGGTGGCGTGACCCATCATATAAGAATGATGATTTCAGACACCGCGTATAATTGTCCTAGGGTTCTGAGAATCAAATTCTTCATTAATTTCTTCACACTTAGAGTGTTATTCTTCATTGATTGAAGAAAAACGTTTCTTCATGTGTTGCACATCTAAGTCATCAATTTTGCATCAATGTCAGGATGTGTGTCCTTTTCAAAGAACATTCGAAGATTCTAAGATATTTAGCTCACGCCGCAACTCGCTAAATCTCTTCTCATCCAAGGGCTTAGTGAAGATATCGGCTAGCTGTTCTTCAGTCTTCACGTGATCGATAGAGATGTCGCCCTTCAACACATGATCACAAAGAAAATGATGACGAATTTGAATGTGCTTTGTCTTCGAGTGTTGAACTGGGTTGTGAGCAATCTTGATTGCACTCTCATTGTCGCAGTAGAGAGGCACATTCTTCACGTTGATGTCGTAGTCCTTGAGAGTTTGCTTCATCCACAGCAATTGAGCACAATACGAGCCAGCAGCAATGTATTCAGCTTCCGCATGAGATGTGATACGCAGTTCGCTTTCTTCGAGGACCAACGGACCAAAGATCGTCCGAGGAAATGACAAGTACCAGATGTTGACTTGCGGTCCACACGATCACCAAAGATAGTCGAGTCGAGAATATCCAATGAGATCAAAAGTAGAGCCCTTGGGGTACCATAATCCTAGTGTTGGTGTGTGAGCTAGATATCGAAGAATATGCTTCACAGCCTTATGGTGTGATTCCTTGATTGTAGCTTGAAATCGGGCACACATGCAAACACTAAGCATTATATCTGGCCTAGATGCACATAAGTACAATAAAGAACCAATCATGGAGCGGTATACCTTGTGATCGAAGTCAATACCATTTTCATCGATTGCATAGATGGCCATTTGTGGGCATAGGAATTTTGACGCCTTTGCAATCTTGCATGCCGAATTTCTTCAGACATCTTTGAGGTATTTCTCCTGAGATATGAATATGCCATTGTGTTGTTGACGAATTTGAAGACCTAAGAAGAATTTCAACTCTCCCATCATAGACATTTGATATTTTTCACTCATCATATAGGCAAATTCATCACTATAACGTTGGTCAGTACAGCCAAAGATAATATCATCAACATATATTTGGCACACAAACAGTTCACCATCATAAGATTTAGTAAAGAGAGTAGGGTCGAGTGAACTGGTGTGAAGCCATTCTTCACGAAGAATTCCTTCAATGTATCATACCACGCCCGAGGGGCTTGTTTGAGACCATAGAGGGCCTTGTTGAGTCTGAAGACTTTGTCGAGGATTCTTTGGATCTTCAAAACACAGGGGTTGAGCAACATATACTTCTTCCTCAAGCTTACCATTGAGGAATGCACTTTTCACATCCATTTGATATAAAGTGATATTGTGATGGTTAGCATAGGCGAGTAATATGCGTATAGACTCAAGTCTAGCAACAGGTGCAAAAGTTTCATCGAAATCAATTCCTTCAACCTGTGTGTAGCCTTGAGCTACTAGTCGTGCCTTATTCCTCACAACAAGGCCATTTTCATCTTGCTTGTTGCGGTAGATCCACTTTGTGCCAATGATATTATGCTTGCAAGGATCTGGACGTTTGACCAGTTCCCAGACATTGTTGAGCTCGAACTGATGTAATTCTTCTTGCATAGCCTGAATCCATGCGGCTCCAGAAATGCTTCATCTACCTTAGTGGGCTCTATGATAGAGACGAAAGCATAGTGCCCACAAAAGTTAGATAAATGTGAAGCTTTTGAGCGTGTGAGAGGACCTGGCGCTTTAATGTCATCGATGATCTTCTCCACTTGCACTTCTTTTGCAACGCGAGGATGAGCTGGTTGTCGCCGAGGAATTTGATCATTTTCCTCGGCACCATTGTCTTGACATTATCTTCAGTGCATCAGCCGGCGTTCTTTGCGTCTGAGGAATGAATTCTTCAAAGAGTTTCTTGATGAGGGATGACATCCTCGGTTGCCTTGAACTTGATAGAATCCTCGGTGCTGGTTCATCTAATCACGAAGGTAGGTGCTCTCTTTGCGAGCCATTAGTTTCATCGAACCGCACATCTACAAGGTCAACAATCTTGTGAAGAGTGATGTTGAAGACTACAGAGGTGTGCGAGTCCTTTCCGTAACCAAGCATAAAACCTTCATGTGCTTTCGGTGCAAATTTAGAATTGTGATGAGGATCTCTAATCCAGCATTTAGCAATCAAGACTTCAAATAACTTACATTGGGTTTCTTGTCGTTGAGGAGTTCATAGGTAGTCTTCTTGAAGAATTTGTGAAGATATACTCTGTTGATGATGTGGCACGCCGTATCAATTGCATCAATCCAAAAATGACTAGGCGTTTTGTATTCATCAAGCATAGTGCGAGCCATCTCAACAAGAGTTCGTTCTAGCGCTCCACGACGCCATTTCTTTGAGGAGTATAAGGAGCGGATAACTCATGAGTAATACCAAGTTCATCAAGATAGTCATCAAGACCGAATTCTTGAACTCAGTTCCATTGTCACTCTGATGTGCTTGATCTTCACACCAAAGTTGGTTGAAGCCCTCGAGGAAAATCGTTTGAAGACTTCCTGCACTTGATTTTTGTAAGTAACAATGTGTACCCATGTGTAACGAGAGTAATCATCAACAATAACAAAGCCATATAGAGATGCATCATTAACGACAATTTGAGTAATGATTGGGACCAAAGAGGTCCATGTGAAGCAATTCGAAGGGACGAGTAGTGGTCATGATAGTCTTCGCTGGATGCTTGGCCTTGGTCATTTTTCCAGCTTCACAGGCTCCGCATAAGTGATCCTTGAGGAATTTGACATTTTCAATGCCAATGACATGCTTCTTCTTTGCAAGCGTGTGCAAATTCCTCATGCCTGCGTGACCAAGTCGCCGATGCCATAGCCAGCCTTCTGAAGCTTTTGCAAGTAGACACACGGCTGGTTGTGGTCCTGTAGAGAAATCAACAATATACAAGTCTCCTCTCCTAAAGACTTCGAAGACTTTGGAATTGTCAGCTTCCATAATCACAACACAACGATACTTGCCAAAGACGACAACCATATCAAGATCACAAAGCATTGAGATTGACATGAGGTTGTATCCTAAGGACTCAACAAGCATGACTTTGTCCATGTGTATGTCCTTAGATATCGCAACCTTACCAAGACCCAATACCTGACTTTTGCCTTTGTCAGCAAAGATGATATGCTTTAGATGAGACGGTGATAAGGGAGCATCCATCAATAGATTCTTGTCACCAGTCATGTGATTTGTACAACCACTATCGAGAACCCACTCAGTGGCTTTGGGTTGATCATCCTGCAGATGAATTAGTACAACTTACGATCTCATATACTTCATCGATGAAGAATATGATATCATGTTCATCAGATGAATTTCATCACCAAGATTAAGCGATAAGCGATATGAGGGCGTGTGAAATGAAAGGTCATTTCATCATGATTAGCTGCGTCCTTTCGAGCAATTTTCGAGGTCCCCAAAGAAATTCTTCAAACGTTAAGGCACGTCTGGAGACCTGACCCTGCAGAAGAGATTAGTTCTTTTTCTTCACCACCCACATCTGAAGGGGTGGCAAAGAGTTCATCACTCTGCGAGCACCATACGAGAATGGTGGCATAGAAGCCAAACCATTTCGTTTCACATAAGAGGGGTTAGGGTAAGCATATGAATAAGCGGAGAAATTCTTGAGGACTTATGAACATATTGGTTTGAAGAATAATGCACATATTCATAGCCCTTAGCTCTACCCTGCGAAACAGAGTTGTTAGCATGATGATAATCATATGAGGACTTTGATCCTTTTGAGGATTTTGATCCATGTGAGGAAATTGGTCCGTATGAGGACTTGGATCCATATGAAGAATTTGGTCCATATGAAGAATTTGATCTGGGGTTCCTATTCTTCACAGGTGGTGTCATGAGGACATTCACCTGAAGACTTTCAAGGCACTTCTTGGGAACCCAGATTTTCTTCATAGGGGAACCGTTCCTGCAGTTAGTCCCAACATATCTAGCAAATACTTCACCATTCTGATTTTTGAACAGTTTATAGTTGGTGTCAAATGACTCATCAGAAGAATGAGGAGATTCGCATGTAAAGCCAGATAAGTTAGATGGATCAATGGAGGTCCCTTTGCGGCAACCCATGAGGTTTTGGGATCTTGCTCGGGCTTCCAATACGTTCCATCGACATTGAGTTTCCTCTCAAAGGCAATACCCTCTTTCCTAGGGTTCCTGTTGAGGATCTGCTTTTAAGCACATCACAAAGAGTCGATGCCCTTTGAGGCTTTTTGTACATGCCTGTCATATACAATTCCTTCAGCCCTGCATCATCGGTGATACTAGCAATGTCCTCGGATGAGGAATTAGTGATAGCAGAGGCAGGTGAAGAATTTTTAACAGTTGAAGCATTTGAACATTCGTGAAGAATTAGCGATTCACGTTCAATGCACTTTAAGCAAGGAGGAACAAATTCTTCTTGAGAAGCGCTGATTTGTTGAGCAAGTAATGAATCGCGCTCCTTCTGAAGATCTTCATAACTCACTCTTAACTTCTCAAGGTCTTGCTTTCTTTGAAGAAATTCATAAGAAAGTTTCTCATGATCAGATAAGAGAGTGTTATGATGACCTTGAAGGCTGTCAAACCTAGACTGAAGTCTCTGAAGATTTTCAGTCATGGCTTTAGTGCGATCCATTTCTTCACCTAACATATCATCACTCTTATCTAGCATGTTTTGAACCTTTTCCAAAGCCCTTTGTTGTGTTACAACAATTTTAGCAAGTTTTGAGTAACTGGGCTTTAGATCTTCATCAGATTCATTTTCACTAGATTCAGAGGAGGTATATTTGAGTACCTTGGCACCCTTTGCCATGAAGCAATAAGTGGGAGTGTAGTCATCACTATCTTCATCAGCATTGTTGGTGAGGTCATTTTCTTGAGTTGAAGATGGACTTGTCGTGAAAGCGATGGCGAGCTAGACTCGCCACACCAGACTCAGATTCTTCTGATGCCTCCTCTTCCTCATGTTCCTCAGATTCAGCTTCAGAGTCCATTTCCTTGCCAATGAAGCCCGAGCCTTTTTGGAGCTGCTCTTCTTATGAGAAGAAGGCTTTGAGGATTTTGATGATGAAGATTTTGATGATTTCTTCTTCTTCTTAACGTCATCGAATCAGTAATCCTTGTGTTTCTTCTTCTTTAATTCCTTTTCCCACCGAGGACAATCTTGGATGTAGTGACCAGGTTTCTTGCATTTGTGACAAAGTCTTCTCTTATAGTCCTTTGGATGAGGAATCACTGCTCCTTGAGGATTTTCCAAATCGACCACGTCTTGAGAACTTCTGGAATTTCTTCACGGCGATGCTAGCTCCTGGCCTAATTCTTGAGGATCTCCAAGGCTACTACGTAGTCTTCACACTCAGATTCGAGACACAGCCTTGGCCTTGAGGCACGTGTTTTTCCATAGCTAGAACCATAGAGATCTCTCTTTTGACCAAGCTGGAACTCATGAGTATTTAGCCTCTCAAGGATATCGGCGAGGATCAAGTGACTTGTAGTCAAGACGCTCTTGTATCATCGGTGCGGAGTATCAAATGAGGAATCAAGCGATCTTAACAATTTCTTCACCACCTCATGGTCGGTGATGTCAGTGGCGCCAAGTGCCTGAAGCTCATTTGAGATGTTAGTGAGGCTATCGAAGGTTTGTTGAACATTTTCATTGTCGAGTATTTTGAAGCGGTTGAAGAGATTCCTAAGAACATCAACTCGAGAGTCATGCTGAGTTGAGACTCCTTCATTCACTTTGGACAGCCTGTCCCAGATGAGCTTGGCAGTTTCCAAAGCACTCACTCCTCCATATTGACCTTTGCTCAGATGGCCACATATGATATTCTTCGCTTGAGAATCGATTTGCTTGAATATCTTCACATCAGCAGCATTCAGAGAAGGTGTGACTGAGGGAACACCATTTTCCACAACATACCAGAGATCGTTATCAATTGCTTCAAGATGCATTTGCATCTTGTTCTTCCGATAAGGGTAGTCCGTCCCATCAAAGGTAGGACACCCTGCCGAGACCTTGATCATACTTGCGGTCGACATAACTAAAACTCCGGTGGTTAAACCAAAATCATACGTAACAAGGGAGTACCTTGCTCGATACCAATTGAAAGTGCGTTATATCGACTAGAGGGGGTGAATAGGCGATTTTATGAATTCTTCACTGAGGAATTTGCGGTGAGGAAATTCCTTAGCGAAGAACTACTTGCAGCGGAATAAGTACTCGTAAGTAAGCATAACAGAATACACGCATGGTCATCATGATGAAATGAAGACTAGCACAGAGTACGAAAAGCGTAATCACAGGATAACACAAGATGAAGACAAACAGATCAAGAAATTGAACTGAGGAAATTGAGAAAGTCTTCAACAAAGTCTTCAAACACAGATATGAACAAACACTCAACACAAGTAATGAGGAAATGAAAGGGTTGAGGAAATAGAACCGATTAGGTTGGTGAAGACAATGATTTGGTAGACCAGTTCCAACTGCTGTCTCGGTTATGCGTCTTGTTGGAGCGGCTGAGTATTTAAACTCGAGGACACAGTCCGGACACCCGATCGGCCGAGCACGCAGCTCGGGACACCAAGTCCTCACCGTATTCTCCTTGAACTAAGGTCACACAGACCTCGTCCAATCACTCGTGGTAAGTCTTGAGCGACTTCCAAACCTTCACAGACTTGGTCACTTTCGGCGATCCACAATTCCTCTTGGATGCTCTAGACCATGACGCCTAACCGTCTGGAAGAAGCACAGTCTTCAAAGGTAACAAGCGTCGGATCCATGCAGGATCAATTTCTTCAGTGATGCTCAATCACTTTGGGTTGCTCTCAAAGTCCTCAGAGGATGGGTTGCTCTCAAATGACAAGTGTCAAGTTTCTCTCGGAGCAGCCAACCAGCTAGTGGTTGTAGAAGTGACTATTTATAGCCTAGGGAGCAGCCCGACATGATAAGACATAAATGCCCTTCAATGATATGACTGTTAGGTGGATAAGATATTTTGGGACAGCCGGCCTTGAAGACAAAGAACGGTCGGAAATTTGAATATCTAATTCCTCAAGGCTATCATGTTCCTCCTTCGTAGGCAATCCGCCTTTGGCGAATTCCTAACTCCTCGGTTAGAACAAATTCCTCGACAACTGGAAGAACTTCGTCTACATCCTTTGAAGAAATTGACTGAATCGTATGAGATTTCCAAAGGCTTCACTTTCGAAGGGATTGGTAGGTGTAGGATTTTGAGTTGAGCATCACATGGAAATTTTTCCTTAGTATTTCCTCGACCCCTTTAACAGATGCGGTGTTTCCTATGACTCAAGAAAGAGAAAATGAAACTACGAAAACAAAATTCTTCACGCTTCATGTTCCTCAAATGAATACCAAGTCTTCAAGGTCACACCAATTTCTTCACTTTCAAAGTCTTCAAATTCTTCAAAATATCAAAGTCTTCAGTCGAAGAACTTCATTTTTAAGGGTCGACTTTCTCTGTAAATATCAAACTCCTCATAGACTTATAGACCTGTGTACACTCACAAACGCATTAGTTCCTTAACCTATAAGTCTTCAATACACCAAAATCACTAAGGGGCACTAGATGCACTTACAGAGTTTCTCTCGAAAGAAGTGAGTGGGAGGAAAGTAGAACTTGATGAGGTAACTGTACCTGCTCCCTTATTGGAAAGTAGTTCATCACAGAAACCGGTTCCTGTGACACCTACACCAATTAGTGAGGAAGCTAATGATGATGATCATGAAGCTTCAGATCAAGTTACTACCGAACCTCGTAGGTCAACCAGAGTGAGATCCGCACCAGAGTGGTACGGTAATCCTATTCTGGAGGTCATGTTACTTGACCATGACGAACCTACGAACTATGAAGAAGCGATGGTGAGCCCAGATTCCGCAAAATGGCTTAAGGCCATGAAATCTGAGATGGGATCCATGTATGAGAACAAAGTGTGGACTTTGGTTGACTTGCCCGATGATCGGCAAGCAATTGAGAATAAATGGATCTTCAAGAAGAAGACAGACGCTGACGGTAATGTTACTGTTTATAAAGCTCGACTTGTTGCGAAAGGTTTTCGACAAGTTCAAGGGATTGACTACGATGAGACCTTCTCACCCGTAGCGATGCTTACGTCCGTCCGAATCGTGTTAGCAATTGCCGCATTTTATGATTATGAAATTTGGCAAATGGATGTAAAGACTGCATTCCAGAATGGATTTCTAGAAGAAGAGTTGTATATGATGCAACCTGAAGGTTTTATCGATCCAAAGGTAGCTAACAAAGTGTGCTAGCTCCAGCGATCCATTTATGGACTGGTGCAAGCCTCTCGGAGTTCGAATAAACGCTTTGATAGTGTGATCAAAGCATATGGTTTTATATAGACTTTTGGAGAAGCCTGTATTTACAAGAAAGTGAGTGGGAGCACTACATCATTTCTGATAAATATAAGTGAATGACATATTGTTGATCGAAAATAATGTAGAATTTTCTGGAAAGCATAAAGGAGTATTTGAAAGGAGTTTTTCAAAGAAGGACTTCGGTGAAGCTGCTTACATATTGAACATCAAGATCTATAGAGATAGATCAAGACGCTTGATAAGTTTTTTCAATGAGCACATACCTTGACACGAGATGGGACGCGCGCGCCTACTCCTCTCCCCGGGCCCGCTGGTCGGTGGCAGCCACCAACATTTCCCCCCATTTTCCCCAAAAACGCTCCCGCCCGTGCGTGCCCCTTGTCAGTGTCAAAACCGGCGGATCTCGGGTAGGGGGTCCCGATCTGTGCGTCAAGAGCTAGCCTATGATGGTATGATTGTAATTGTGATCGGCCTTCTAAGGACCAACCTCTCTGGTTTATATAGACACCGGAGAGGGCTAGGGTTTACATGGAGTCGGTTACAAGGAAGGAAATATAATATCCGGATCACCAAGCTTGCCTTCCACGCCAAGGAAAGTCCCATCCGGACACGGGTTGAAATATTGAGTCTTGTATCTTCACGCTTCAATAGTCCGGACGTCGTACACAGTCCGGCTGTTCGGATACCCCCTACTACAGGACTCCCTCAGTAGCCCCTGAACCAGGCTTCAATGACGATGAATCCGGTAGCGCGATCTTGTCTTGACATTACAGGTATGGTTCCTCCTCCGAATACTCCAAGGTCATTGTCGAACACTTAAACCGTGTCCGGATCCACAAGATGATCTTCGCATGCCACCGTAGAGAGAATGATGTTTCACAAATGCAATCTGCTGACAACCTTTTAAGCAACGTGACGTGTCATTATGGTCGGGTCATTATTCGAACCGTTCTTTCCACAGCCAGCCACAACGCATATCGCGAGGCGGTTTCCTTGACACGTCTTGTCAAAGCTGAGATCGTGCCCCCTTATCACGGGATTCTCATCAATACGGGCATGGGTAATTCCTCCACATCATCAATCGTGGCGCTTGGGAAGCAAGCGATTCCCAACGGGCAAGTGGGGAGGTGCACCGCTTTCGTCGCCTCTATAAAGGGATAAGATTTCCTTGTTTTTACCCATGCCCTCTTCCTTCTTTACCCATTCTCGCCCCCTCGAGCTCCAGCGCCCAAGCCCAAGTCTCCCCGCACAGCTAAACATGTCCGGAGCAGGAGGCAAGTGGGTGGCTTCCACCGTCAAGGAGAAGCACATCACAAATCTTGAGCGGCGGATACTTGGTCATGAGCGTGGCGCACTGCCGGCTGCAGACTGGGCAGGTCATTCCGACCCGGGACCCCACGAGAGAGTCGTGTTCGTTGCCCACTTCATCCGTGGACTGGGATTTCCACTCCATCCCTTCGTCCGCGGACTCATGTTCTACTACGGGCTAGATTTCCATGATCTAGCCTCGAATTTCATCCTCAACATCTCGGCGTTCATCGTCGTTTGCGAGGCCTTCCTCCGCATCCGGCCTCATTTTAGCCTATGGCTGCAAACCTTCTGCGTGAAGCCGAAGGTTGTATGGCGGCAACAAGCGGAGTCGGAGGAGCCATGGTGGGCAAGATGCCTAACGTCACACTGGCTGGGCCGGTTCCTTTGCGGAAACCGTAAAGGATGGCAATCGGGGTGGTTCTACATCACCGAGCAGCGACGCCCAGTGGGCAGCTGCCCCTGAAGTTCCGACCGGAACCCCATGCGGCTCACCTCACAGGAAAAGAAGGGCCTGTCTGGGGCGATTCCACGGAGCTGGCCGGACTCCAGACATGCATTAAAAGCATGAAGGACAAGAACATCAAGCTTGTCAACGTGATCCAGGTCATGCTTGTCCGCCGGATCCTGCCCTGCCAAAGGCGGGCAGTTAATCTGTGGGAGTTCGTCCCGACCGAACACCAGACGCTCCGGAAGCTCTACGACATGACACACGAAGGCGCATGGAAAGTGTTGTTCAAGGCCTCCGAAGTACCTCCTCCCACATCCGAGGACCACGGGCTTCATGCCGCGTGGGCTCCTAGTCAGGTGAGCTCTCAGGCTACCACCAGACCCAGTTTTTCCCAATATATTCACGGGAGTCCCCTAAGTAATCATGCATACTTGCTTGAGGACTATGTGGAGACAGCGGAGCAGGTCTATTGTCCGGCTCCGCTGCCGAAGACCAGCGGATGCTCTCGGCGGAGATCTTTGGTCCGGCACCATACAAGGTGCCGGAGAAGAAGGCCGAGAAGAAGGCCCGGGGACCCGAAAGGGTCTCCGTCGTGGGGTGTGCGGAAGCCTCGTCCGAGGATGACGAGGCAGACTCCTCCCACGAAGGGGAGGAGGAAGAAGAAGAAGCTCCATTCGGAAAGGATGAGGAGCCCAGCGAAGCGAGCCAGGGTCCCGGAAAAGGCCCTCGGCGAAAGGCCGTTATACCCCTGTCGTCCGATGACGATGAGACAGATTCCTCCCGCAGAGGCGGCGGGAATCAAGAAGAAATTCCGCCTCTCCGCACTAAGGGGGAGAAGAAGAGGAAAGCCGCCCCAGAGGGGGAGGCTGGGACGTCCAAGAAGGGGAAAACATCCCTTCCAGACTACTCCACCACGACCGCTTGATACGTCTCCAACGTATCTATAATTTTTGATTGCTCCATGCTACTTTATCTATTGTTTTGGACAATATTGGGCTTTATTTTCCACTTTTATATTATTTTTGGGACTAACCTATTAACCGGAGGCCCAACCCAGAATTGCTGTTTTTTGCCTAGTTCGGTGTTTGAAGAAAGCGGAATATCAAACGGAGTCCAAGCGGAATGAAGCCTTGAGCGTGATTTTCTCACGAGCGTGATCCGAGGACTTGGACCCTACTCCAAGGAACAAAAGAGGCGGTCACGAGGCGGGCGCCCCCTGCCTCGTGGGCCCCTGTTGCTCCACCACGTACTCCTTCCTCCTATATACCTCACGTCCCCCAAGCGATCGTAACATGAGCCAAAACCTAATTCCACCGCAACTTCCTGTATCCACGAGATCCCATCTTGGGGCCTGTTCGAGCTCATGGGAAGGGCATCCACCACGGAGGGCTTCTACATCATCACCATAGCCTCTCCGATGAAGTGTGACTAGTTTACTTCAGACCTATGGGTCCATAGCTAGTAGCTAGATGGCTTCTTCTCTCTTTTTGGATCTCAATACAATGTTCTCCCCCCCCCTCTCGTGGAGATCTATTCGATGTAATCTTCTTTTTGCGGTGTGTTTGTTGAGACCGATGAATTGTGGGTTTATGATCTAGCTTATCTATGAATAATATTTGAATCTTCTCTGAATTCTTTTATGTGTGATTGAGTTATCTTTGCAAGTCTCTTCGAATTATCCGTTTGGTTTGGCCAACTAGATTGGTAGTTCTTGCAATGGGAGAAGTGCTTAGCTTTGGGTTCAATCTTGCGGTGTCCTTACCCGGTGAAAGAAAGGGTTGCAAGGCACGTATTGTATTGTTGCCATCGAGGATAACAAGATGGGATTTTATCATATTGCATGAATTTATCCTCTACATCATGTCATCTTGCTTAAGGCGTTACTCTGTTTTAACTTAATACTCTAGATGCATGCTTTGGATAGCGGTCGATGAGTGGAGTAATAGTAGTAGATGCAGAATCGTTTCGGTCTACTTGTCATGAACGTGATGCCTATATACATGATCATACCTAGATATACTCATAACTATGCTCAATTCTATCAATTGCTCAACAGTAATTTGTTCACGCACCGTAGAATATCTATGCTCTTGAGAGAAGCCACTAGTGAAACCTATGGCCCCCGGGTCTATTCTCATCATATCAATCTCCGTCACTTTTATACTTGCTTTGTTTTTACTTTGCCTTTTACTTTTTACTTTGCATCTCTATACCAAAAATACCAAAAATATTATTTATCATATCTATCAGATCTCACTCTTGTAAGTGACCGTGAAGGGATTGACAACCCCTAATCGCGTTGGTTGCGAGTAGCTATCATTTTGTGCAGGTACGAGGGACTTGTGCGTGGCCTCCTACTGGATTGATACCTTGGTTCTCAAAAACTGAGGGAAATACTTACGCTACTTTGCTGCATCATCCTCTCCTCTTTGGGGAAATCCAACGCAGTGCTCAAGAGGTAGCAAGAAGAATTTCCGCGCCCGTTGCGGAGGCTCACGCAAGAGCAAGTCAACCATACCAAGTACCCATCACAATTCCTATCTCCCGCATTACATTATTTGCCATTTGCCTCTCATTTTCCTCTCCCCCACTTCACCCTTGCCGTTTTATTCGCCCTCTCTTTCCCAATCTCCTCCTCTCTTTTCTGTTGCCTTTTCCTCGTCCGCTTGTTTGCTCGTGTGTTAGTTTGTTTGCTTGTCACTATGTCTGAAATTGGGGAAGTTATCGCCGATATGGGCGATAACAATATCATAGAAAATTCTGATGCTCCTGCTGAAGAATCCCCTACCTATCATACAAAGAGATTTCGAATCGGTAGTGGTAATATTATTGGAAAAGGAGTTATTCAAGATTTCTTTACTTGTGCCGGTGCTTTGCCCTCTAAGGGCAGTTCTATTCTTTATAGAACTAGTAGTCTTGCGGACGCCATTGCCATGCTTATCGTTGAACTTGAAAGGCAATTTATGCATATGCACCCTTCTATACAAAGGATTTTCTTAGAATTTTCTAATATCGAACATTCCTCTGTTAAGCGTGCCGCTACTATCTTTTTGGCTCATGAATTCAGATTTATAATAAAAGAGGCCAAATAAATCTTTGCGCATTATAGGGTGGACGCCGACCGTCCTCCCATAGAATCTATCCTCTTTGATCAAGAAGAAATTATGCGTTTTCAATCTCTTGACTATGTTGCTTTCAATGAAAACCTTAGAAAAAAGGTGCCAACCAATATTTTAATTGACAGAATCTCTGAACTTAATGATGATTTGGCTATTCAAAATAATGAGTTATGATACTCTCTTGAGTGTAGACTCACAAGGTTCTGTTAAAAGAACGCTTATAATGATGAATTGGTTGTGCATTATGAAGGGCCGAAAGAGGAACCTATACCTCCTAAAATTGATCTTGGGGATTTTTGCCCTATTAAATTTAGCCCTTTTGATTACTTTTGCTTGCCTCAAAGAAAACTTGCTGCCGCACATATAGAATATGAAATGAGTTTCACCGACCTATCTTATTACTACGGCACTACCTAGATTTATCCTCGCTTTTATGCCTAGCTAGGGGCGTTAAACGATAGCGCTTGTTGGGAGGAAACCCAATTTTATTTTTAGTTTTCTTGTTTTTGTCTCTGTTTAGGAATAAATAATCCATCTAGCCTCTGTTTAGATGTGGTTTTATCTTTTAATTAGTGTTTGTGCCAAGCTAGACCTATTGGATCTTCTTGGATGATAGTTATTTGATCTTGCTGTAATTTCCAGAAACTTTGCGCTCAGTGCCCGAATTATTAAAAATCACCAGGACGTGATAAAATACTGATTCCAATTGCTGATGATCAATAAACAAATTGTCTAGGTCGTCTAATTTTGGTAGAATTTTGGGAGTTCCAGAAGTTTGCGTTAGTTACAGATTTTTACAGACTATTCTGTTTTTGACAGATTCTGTTTTGCGTGTGTTGTTTGCTTATTTTGATGAATCTATGGCTAGTAAAATAGTTTATAATCCATAGAGAAGTTGGAATACAGTAGGTTTAACACCAATATAAATAAAGAATGAGTTCACTACAGTACCTTAAATTAGTCTTTTGTTTTCTTTCTCTAATGGAGCTCACGAGATTTCTATTGAGTTTTGTGTTGTGAAGTTTTCAAGTTTTGGGTAAATTCTTTTGATGGATTATGGAACAAGGAGTGGGAAGAACCTAAGCTTGGGGATGCCCATGGCACCCCCAAGATAATCCAAGGACACCAAAAAGTCAAAGCTTGGGGATGCCCCGGAAGGCATCCCCTCTTTTGTCTACTTCCGTCGGTAATTTACTTGGAGCTATATTTTTATTCACCACATGATAAGTGTGTTGCTTGGAGCGTCTTGTATTATTTGCGTCTTTGCTTGTTAGTTTACCACAATCATCCTTGCTTTACACACCTTTTGAGAGAGCCATACATGATTTAGAATTTGATAGAATACTCTATGTGCTTCACTTATATCTTTTGAGCTTGATAGTTTTGCTCATAGTGCTTCACTTATATCTTTTGAGCTTGATAATTTTTGCTCTAGTGCTTCACTTAGATCTTTTAGAGCGCGGTGGTGGATTTGTTTCAAAGAAACTATTGATCTCTCATGCTTCACTTAGATTATTTTTAGAGTCGTTAATAGCATGGTAATTTGCTTAATGTTAATATACTTGGTATTCAAGATATGTGAAACTTTCTTTTGAGTGCGTTGAATACTAAGAAAAGTTTGATGCTTGATAATTGTTTTGAGATATGAAGATGGTGATATTAGAGTCATGCTAGTTGAGTAGTTGTGAATTTAAAGAATACTTGTGTTGAAGTTTGTGATTCCCGTAGCATGCACGTATGGTGAACCGTTATGTGATGAACTTCGGAGCATGATTTATTTATTGATTGTCTTCCTTATGAGTGGCGGTCGGGGAATGACGATGGTCTTTTCCTACCAATCTATCCCCTAGGAGCATGCGCGTAATACTTTGCTTTGATAACTTATAGATTTTTGCAATAAGTATATGAGTTCTTTATGACTAATGTTGAGTCCATGGATTATACGCACTTTTCCCATCCTTCCACCATTGCTAGCCTCTCTAATACCGCGCACTTTTCGCCGGTATCATACACCCACCATATATCTTCCTCAAAACAGCCACCATACCTACTTATTATGGCATTTCCATAACCATTCCGAGATATATTGCCATGCAACTTTCCACCGTTCCGTTTATTATGACACGCTCCATCATTGTCATATTGCTAGCATGATCATGTAGTTGGCATTGTATTTGTGGCAAAGCCACCTTTCATAATTCTTTCATACATGTCACTCATGTTTCATTGCATATCCCGGTACACCTCTGGAGGCATTCATATAGAGTCATATTTTGTTCTAATTATCGAGTTGTAATTGTTGAGTTGTAAGAAAATAAAAGTGTGATGATCATCATTATTAGAGCATTGTCCCAGTGAGGAAAGGATGATGGAGACTATGATTCCCCCACAAGTCAGGATGAGACTCCGGACGAAAAATAAAAAAAAAGAAAAAAAATGAAAAAAAGAGGCCATAAAAAAAGAGAAAAGGCCCAAATAAAAAAATTAATTAAATGAGAGAAAAAGAGAGAAGGGACAATGTTACTATCCTTTTACGACACTTGTGCTTCAAGTAGCACCAAGATCTTCATGATAGAGAGTCTCTCATTTTGTCACTTCCATATACTAGTGGGAATTTTTCATTATAGAACTTGGCTTGTATATTCCAATGATGGGCTTCCTCAAATTGCCCTAGGTCTTCGTGAGCAAGCGAGTTGGATGCACACCCACTTAGTTTATTTTGTTGAGCTTTCATATACTTATAGCTCTAGTGCATCCGTTGCATGGCAATCCCTACTCACTCACATTGATATCTATTGATGGGCATCTCCATAGCCCGTTGATCGCCTAGTTGATGTGAGACTATCTTCCCTCTTTTTGTCTTCTCCACAACCACCATCCTATTCCACATATAGTGCTATATCCATGGCTCACGCTCATGTATTGCGTGAAGATTGAAAAAGTTTTAAAATGTTAAAGTATGAAACAATTGCTTGGCTTGTCATCGGGGTTGTGCATGATTTAAATATTTTGTGTGGGGAAGATGGAGCATAGCTGACTATATGATTTTGTAGGGATAACTTTCTTTGTCCATGTTATATTGAGAAGACATAATTGCTTAGTTAGTATGCTTGAAGTATTATTATTTTTATGTCAATATGAACTTTTGTCTTGAATCTTTCGGTTCTAAATGTTCATACCACAATTAAGAGGATTTACATTGAAATTATGCCAAAGTATCACTCCGCATCAAAAATTCTCTTTTTATCATTTACCTACTCGAGGACGAGCAGGAATTAAGCTTGGGGATGCCTGATACATCTCCAACGTATCTATAATTTTGATTGCTCCATGCTACTTTATCTACTGTTTTGGACTATATTGGGCTTTATTTTCCACTTTTATATTATTTTTGGGACTAACCTATTAACCGGAGGCCCAACCCAGAATTGCTGTTTTTTGCCTATTTCAGTGTTTCGAAGAAACGGAATATCAAACGGAGTCCAAACGGAATGAAACCTTCGGAAACGTGATTTTCTCACCGAACGTGATCCATGGGACTTGGACCCTACTCCAAGGAACAAAAGAGGCGGTCATGAGGGTGGGGGTGATGAAGTCATGTACCTAGGGTAGGGTCATACACCTGCCCAAAGGTACCCTCCACAAGGACACTCGCGAAAGAAGCTGCCTTCCAGTCGACCTGGTAGGCTTCCACTCGACAGAATCAGAGACACTCGACCATCAGGTGCTCAGGAATCCCTCTGTATCCAAACGGTCTATAATTAAGTAGTCTTTATGGTCATGATGACACTTTATGTCCGGCGTTACCAGTAACGCCAGGTCTTAACGTACCTTAAACCCACTGCTATGTGGGCAGGCTGGGGTCCTGGCTCACTCTATATAAGACACCCCCATCCACGAGGCGTAAGGGTTCGCACCCTGTAACACATACGCATATAATCCGATCGACCGCCTCCGGGCACCGAGGCGTAGGGCTGTTACTTCCTCCGAGAAGGGGCTGAACTCGTAAATCCCTTGCGTATACAACTACTCCATAGCTAGGATCTTGCCTCTCCATTCCTACCCCCATTCTCTTTGTCGGACTTAGAACCACGACAGTTGGCGCCCACCGTTGGGCAGGTGTTGTAGCGATTTGTTGGAGAAGTTGGGATTCTTTCGATCTCCTACATCATGGTTTCAGGTGGAGTTCTGGTCGAGGGCCGCGAGATCCGTCTCGGTGCGCTCACGTTAAATGCGCCGACGACTCCGCTTGGCGGAGGCTCCACTCGGCGTGGGCCGCTCCTCGTCCATGAGGCGACCCACTTTCAGCGATGTGTCTGCGGTGTCCTCCTCTGCGGCAACCGTCGACCCGGTATGGGTCGGCTCTGTGCGTCCTCGCTCCCAGTCTCCGCCGGCGCAAGCGTTCCGGTCGGTCGAGGCTTCAGCGGTGGGTGAGGCATGCGGTGGCTCGCCAGTCGGCCACCCCCCAAGTCGCGGCGATCGAGCCCGACGAATCTCTCTACGGCCTGTTCGATCTGTCGACTGGCTCCGCAGAGACTGCGTCCGAGTGCGATAGCAGTGACCCGGCGGCAGAGGTTCTGATGGTCGACGGACCACGCAGTCCCCCCGGATTCCCCCGCACCGACGGAGGTGACGGTGGAGGCGATCCGGCGCAAGACCACGAAGAGTACCGGCCCGAGCCCCTCACTTCGCTGCAGAGGGAGGAGCTTCGCCCGTCGGAACATGGATGCGCTTCACACTCCTATCATTGGAGAAACCCCGAGGCTCGTGCCTTGGAGGATGCGCGCAACAGCTAACTTGGCTGGCGCACTCATTGGAGAACCTCCAGCGAGTACTCGACAACAGCCTTACGACCAAAGTTTCTGAATCCGATCGGCGTCGGCTCTTCCAGCCACCAACTCAGGTATTTGAACTCCGATTCAGAATTTAGCATTTGCCGCCCGTATAGCAGAGTCCATTCAGCCTTCCCGATCGGAGGCGGTAGAGGTTGCTACAAATCGAGAGATCTGCTCCGGCGGCGAGGATCAAAACTCGATCGTATCACGATCCGCGGAACAGGATTCTAGCAGATCTGTCGCTGCGAATTCAGTCCAATTGGCCCATAGTCCGAGATCGCCCCGAGGCGTGAGGAGCGTGGGGGCGGCGTGATGATCGATTACAAGAGCGCGAGCAATATGAGCACCGATTCGATCGCAATGATCGACGTCGAGTGCCACTCCTCCCCAAGGGGTGGATCATACGCTCCTCGGCAGCGGGGACGACAGACGCCCGGCCACAGTGTTGGGCGAAGAGTTCCAGTCGACCCCAGGGAACCAGGCTTTGATGCGAGATCTATTATCGTTCAAGGATTGGTCGACAGGAACAGAGCTCACCGAGAAGGCCATAAAAGAGATGTTCCCTCCAGCAGCAGAGTTCATGTCTCAGGGCCAGAGTGTTTCAGCAGAGCCATCAGACCCGCGGTGATTCCTCCCAACTTCAGGTTGGCGATCGAGTCGATAAGTTCATCGGTGAATCCAAGCGACACTTGGCTTGAAGATTACCGAGTGGCTGTTCAGATCGGCGGCGGCAACGATGAGGTAGCCATGAAGCATTTGCATCTTATGTTGGAGGGTTCAGCCAGAGCGTGGTTGAATCGATTAGCACCCAAAGTATTTACACTTGGGAAGATCTTGCCCGAGTGTTTGTCGGGACATTTGAAGGGACTTGCAAGCGACCAGCAGGGTTAGCGGAGTTGCGATGCGTGTGTGCGAAGTCGAGTGAAACTTTGAGAGATTATATCCAGAGGTGGATCACTTTGCACCACCACAGCTTGAGAATGTATCGATCACCGAGCGATGCATGCCTTCAAAGAAGGTGTCAAGAACGAGAGTTGAGTTTGAAATTGGTCGAACCGGAGATATGACCACTGAGTCGGATGATGGAGATTGCCACCAAATGCATAAATGGTGAAGAAGAGGATCGGCTCGGAGTGGTAAATACAAATCGGCCGCTAATGAGGCGGAGGAAATTCCAGTCGGAAGCGAAGCGCAAAGCCGAGCCATTGCTCCCGGAGAGGCCTTGGCTGTGACCCGAGAAAGTTCAAGGGGAAACCCAAGGGTCCTTGGAACCCCAAGAAGGTGAAAGACCAGGATGGAAATGATGTGTTGGATTTGCCATGTCACATTCACACGAAGAAAGATGAAGAGGGTAAACTCATTTACCCGAAACATACCATTTGACAGTGTCGGCTCTTGATTCAGCAGTTCCAAGGGAAACAGTCCAAGGATAAGGATAAGGAGACAGATAAAGTTGAGGACAAAGATGACAGCGATGATGGATATCCCCAGGTCAATTCCACCCTGATGATTTTTGCTGACGTCGAAAGCAAAAGTCAATTGAAGGTTATCAATCGGGAAGTGAACATGGTCGCTCCGGTGACGCCCAACTATCTGAAATGGTCCTAGACCCCCATCACATTCAACCAGTCCGATCACCCGACGCACATTGCCACCCCTGGGAGGCAAGCGTTGGTGGTCGACCCAGTCATCGAAGGCACTCGACTGACCAAAGTTCTGATGGATGGTGGTAGTGGCTTGAACATGTTGTATGCAGAGACGTTGAAAGGGATGGGCATTCCGAATTCCAGACTCAGTACCAGTAACATGAGCTTCCATGGAGTCATTCCTAGAAAGAAGGCTGAGTCACTCGGCCAAATTGCTCTTGACGTAGTTTTTGGTGATTCTAAGCATTTCCGGAAAGAAAAGTTGACCTTTGAGGTCGTGGATTTCTAGAGCGCTTATCACGCTATTCTGGGAAGGCCAGCATATGCACGTTTCATGGCCTGACCATGTTACGTGTATCTTAAACTGAAGATGCCTGGCCCCAAGGGCGTGATCATCATTCTTGGCAATTGGAAGAAAGGCGGAAGAGTGCTTCGAGAAGGGCTCTAAGATCACCGATGCTCGATTGGCAGTGGTAGAGTTACAAGAGTATCAGAAAACTGCAGATCTGAGTGATTTGTTGCGAGCTAAGAAGCCCGCTACGGAGTCAGCATTCCAGTCGTCCGGTGAGACGAAACAGGTTCACATTCACCCGACTGATCCCAATGCTGCTCCGACCAACATCTCAAAAACACTCGACTCAAAATAGGAAGAAGCGCTCATCCAGTTCCTCCGTGAGAACTGGGACATCTTTGCATGGTAGCCTGCTGACATGCCGGGTGTTCCCAGGGGGCTGGCTGAGCACCGCCTACGAGTCGACCCAAAAGCCAAACCGGTTAAAGAACATCTTCGACGGTCCGCCGTCCAGAAGAGAAAGGCCATTGGTGAAGAGGTGGCTCGGCTCTTAGCGGCAGAGTTCATCCGAGAGATCTACCACTCCGAGTGGCTCGCCAATGTCGTCATGGTCCCCAAGAAGGACAAGTCGTTGCGCATGTGCATCAATTTCAAGCATATCAATCGGGCCTGCCGAAAGATCATTTCCCTCTTCCTCGCATTGACCAAATAGTCGACTCAACTGCGGGATGTGAGAGGTTGTCTTTTTTAGACGCCTATTCCGGGTACCATCAGATCCGTCTTTATGGACCCGATGAGATCAAAACAGCGTTCATCACTCCATTCGGTGCTTATGTTATGTCACCATGCCATTCGGTCTCAAGAATGCGGAGCCACATTCATGAGGATGATTCAGAAGTGTTTGCTCACTCAAATCAGTCGGAATGTGGAAGCGTACATGGATGATATAGTGGTCAAGTCACGAAAGGGTTCTGACCTGTTGACTGACCTTGCTGAAATATTTGCCAATCTCAGGAGGTATGATATCAAGCTTAACCCATCAAAGTGCACATTTGGAGTTCCTGGCGGAAAGTTACACGGTTTTCTCGTTTCTGAGCGAGGAATCGATGCTAACCCGAAAAGGTTGGCACTATACTCCGAATGAAGCGCCTTGTGCGTGTGCACGATGTCCATAAGCTTACTGGATGCTTGGCCGCTTTAAGTCGATTCATCTCTCGCCTCGGTGAAAAGGCATTGCCTCTTTACCGATCGATGAAGAAGTCGAGACAAGTTCGAGTGGACTCCGAAGTCGATGCAGCGTTTGCGAGCTAAAAGCTCTGCTCTCCACCCAGCCGGTGCTTGCTGCTCCTATCAGCAAAGAGCCTTTGTTGCTTTACATTGCAGCCCTTTGGACAAGTCGTCGATTACCATACTTACGGTCGGCGGGAAGAAGAAGGAAAAGCCTTCAAAGTTCAACGCCCAGTTTATTATCTTTCTGAAGTGTTGACCCCATCAAAGCAAAGATACCCTCACTATCAGAAGCTTGTTTATGGGATTTATATGACCACAAAGAAGGTTGCTCATTATTTCTCTGATCATTCCATTACAGTCGTCAGCGACGCCCCATTGTCGGAAATTCTTCATAACAGAGATGCAACTGGTCGAGTGGCTAAATGGGCGATTGAACTCCTTCCCCTTGATATGAAATTTGAGGCAAAGAAAGCCATCAAGTCCCAAGCAATAGCAGACTTCCTCGCCGAGTGGGTGAACAACAGCTTCCGACTCAAGTTCACTCGAACCTTTGGACTATGTTTTTCGATGGTTCCAAGATCTGCTGAGCGGTTACAGTGCGGGGGTTGTGTTGGTTTCCCCCCGAGGAGATAAGCTCAAAATATGTTCTCCAGATTCACTTTGATTCTTCCAACGACGAAGCAGAATATGAAGCACTCCTGTATGGGTTGCGTATGGCCATTTCACTCGGCGTCCGTCGCCTTATGGTCTACGGCGACTCGGATCTGGTTGTTAATCAAGTGATGAAGGAGTGGGACGTCAGAAGCCCGGCTATGACAAGGTTACTATAATGCAAAGTGAGAAAGTGGAGAAGAAATTCGAGGGTTAGAGCTTCATCATATACCCCGATTGAAAAATCAAGTTGCGGATGATTTGGCGAAGATAGGGTCCAAGAGGGAAGCCATTCCCGATAATGTATTTTTGGAGCACATTCATGCACCATCAGTGCAGGAGGATCCTTTCACAGAAGAAGCCCTGCAGCAAAAGAGTGCCAATGATCCGACTGAAGTTGAGGTCCCAGCCGTGGTCGACCTGATTATGGAAATTGTGGTCATCACTCCCATTTGACGATGCCGTACATCGCATATATCCTAAGGAAAGAGCTCCCGAGAGAATGAAGAAGAGGCTCGACAGATCGTCCAATCGATCCAAAGTCTTTAAAGTGATCAAGGGACAGTTGTACGGAGAAAGCGCGATCGAGTCGGCCGAAGTGTATCACGCCGTAAGAAGGTCAAATAATTCTTGAGGATATCCACTGGGGACCTGTGGCCATCATCGTCCTCTCGGACCATTGTGGCTAAAGCATATCGGCGGGATTTTACTGGCCGAAAGCAAATGAAATGGCAAAAGAAATAGTCGACAAGTGTGAAGGGTGTCAGTTCTATTCCAACATGTCACACAAGCCCGCCTCAGCCTTGAAGACCATTCCACTCGTCTGGCCCTTCGCTGTTTGGGGATTAGACATGATTGGACCGCCGAACTGGCGAAGCGGCTTCACTCATTTGCTAGTAGCGATCGACAAGTTCACCAAGTGGATCGAAGCCAAGCCCATCAAGAACCTTGATGCATGCACTTCTCGGTTTCATCGAGAGTTAACATTCAGATATGGAGTTCGCATAGCATCATCATCGACAATGGGTCAAACTTCGATAATGACAAGTTCAAAGCCTTCTGCGCCTCTCAGGGCACGCGGGTCGACTATGCTTCAGTTGCTCATCCTCAGTCGAATGGACAAGCAGAGCATGCAAACGGCCTCATTCTCAAAGGGTTGAAACCACGGCTGATGCGTGATCTCAAGCTCGCAGCAGGAGCTTGGGTCGACGAACTTCCATCAGTTCTCTGGGGATTGAGGACCACTCCTAATCGGTCGACTAGGAGAACTCCATTCTTCCTGGTCTATGGAGCTGAAGCAGTTCTGCCGAGTGACCTGCTTCACAATGCGCCTCGAGTCGAACTATACTCTGAAGAAGAAGCGGAACAAGCCCGGCAAGATGCAGTCGACCTCTTGGAAGAGGAGAGGGAGATGGCCCTGATCCGCTCGACTATCTATCAGCAAGACTTGCGTCGATTCCATACCAGAAATGTGAGTCGAGCCTTCCAAGAGGGAGATTTGGTCCTCCGAGTGGATCAACATAAACCACACAAGCTCGCTCCCACTTGGGAAGGTCCCTTCATCGTCACAAGAGTTCTCCACAACGGAGCGTACCATCTCTACAACGTTGATCGCCAGATCGGCAGAGCCTCGAGCTTGGAATGCGGAGCTGCTCCGCCTTTTATACTTAAATACTCACTCGGTTGAGATGTAATAAAAGTACTTTTGTAGTTTGTTTATCTAAGACAAGAATGTTATAATTTTCCCAGTGATTTTTATTACTTTTTGTTGAAATTTCCCCCAGTGGGTGGCTTAGCTGCGAATCCGATTCGCCTAAGTTTGTAAAAAAAATCCTTTCCGAGTGGCGAGCCAGTCTCCCACTCGGGGGCTTCGCTGTGAATCCGCTTCGCCTAAGTATTCAAAATCCTACCAAGTGGTGAGCCAGCCTCCCACTCGGGGGCTTAGCTGCAGTCCAAGTACTCGCCTAAGTATTCAAAAATCCTACCGAGTGGAGAGCCAGCCTCTCACTCGGGGGCTTAGCTGCAGTCCAAGTACTCGCCTAAGTATTCAAAAATCCTACCGAGTGGAGAGCCAGCCTCCCACTCGGGGGCTTAGCTGCAGTCCAAGTACTCGCCTAAGTATTCAAAATCCCACCGAGTGGTGAGCCAGCCTACCACTCGGGGCTTAGCTGCAGTCCAAGTACTCGCCTCTGTAATCAAAATCCTACCGAGTGGTGAGCGAGCCTCCCACTCGGGGGCTTAGCTGCAGTCCTGTACTCGCCTAAGTATTCAAAAATCCTACCGAGTGGAGAGCCAGCCTCCCACTCGGGGGCTTAGCTGCAGTCCAAGTACTCGCCTAAGTATTCAAAAATCCTACCGAGTGGAGAGCCAGCCTCCCACTCGGGGGCTTAGCTGCAGTCCAAGTACTCGCCTAAGTATTCAAAATCCTACCGAGTGGTGAGCCAGCCTCCCACTCGGGGGCTTAGCTGCAGTCCAAGTACTCGCCTAAGTATTCAAAATCCTACCGAGTGGAGAGCCAGCCTCCCACTCGGGGGCTTAGCAACAGCCCAAGGATTCGTCTAAACATTCAATATAATGAACGCTTCGCAAGGACGACGAGGTGCAGTTCGGTTGCTACCTTCTCCTTCAGAGCTACACCATAAAAATCCTACCGAGTGGAGAGCAAACCTCCCACTCGGGGGCTTAGCTGCAGCCCGGTGCTCGCCTAAGTAATAAAAACCCTACCGAGTAGAGAGCAAACCTCCCACTCGGGGGCTTAGCTGCAGCCAGTGCTGCGCCTAAGTAATAAAACCCTACCGAGTGGAGAACAAACCTCCCACTCGGGGATTAATGCAGCCAGTGCTCGCCTAAGTATTCAAAATCCTACCGAGTGGAGAGCAAACCTCCCACTGGGGCTTAGCTGCAGCCAGTGCTCGCCTAAGTGATAAAAATCCTACAGTGGAGAGCACACCTCCCGCTCGGAGGCTTAGCTGCAGTCCAGTACTCGCCTAAGTAAGGAATTCATCCCAATCCGCAAGGACGACGAGGTGCAGGTCGACTGCTACCTTCTCCTTCGAAGCTTCGCCACAAGTATAATGTACGGTCCATCCCAATCCATAAGAACTGACGAGGTACAAGTCGATTGCTACCTTCTCCTTCGAGCTTCGCCACAAGTACAACGTGCGGTCCATCCCAATCCGCAAGAACGACGGGTCGGTCGCGATCAGGCTCCGTCTCTACACCAAGATAGATGAAGTACAAGTCGACTGGAATTTCACCTCAAGGATACTACTTACAACAATGAAATATATTCCGAATGAAGAGCAAAGTTCTCTCGAAGGCAAATAAAGCATGTTCAAGGATAGATCAAGTTCGGATAAACGTCCTACGGATCCGAAAGTGCTCAGGCGTTAAGCCTGTTAAAGTTTGTCGGTTACAAAAACCACTCGGCATTCCGAGGCAAATTTAAGATGGGACTTAGAAGTTTTTTACTCATTCGATGGAGGACTGGAAGGTGCAACAAACTGGTTGAGGTCGATTCCGTCGGCAATGCGGGTAGCAGCAGCGTTGAAGGTCTCCATGAAAGATCGGAAGTCGTACTTCCTGGTGTTGGCAACTTTGAGGGACGCCAGCTTGTCCTCTTGCGCTTCCTTGCAGTGGACACGAACCAGAGACAACAACATCAGCACCACACCTGGCAGAAGACTTTTTCCATTCTTGCACTCGACTTGGAATCTCATTCAGTCGAGTCATTAAGGATTCAAGGTCATTCTGAAGCGTCTGCTCTGGCCAGAGAGTTGAGTCGATCCGCGACGCCGCAGCTTCCAGTCGAGCATGATAATCCACCACGCTAGCAACGCGAGACTCCAGTCGGAGCAAATTCATAGCAGCCTCGTCCTTCACAGGAGAGTTGATGGGGTCTAGGCTGGTTTCCACTCGACTGGTTTCTTCTTCGAAGTTTTGACAGAATTCTGAAAACACAGCTCAGACTCAAAACAACAATCATGCGATGAGCCGGTGATAGCAAGACAGTCGGATAAAAGAGATTACCTTCAAGCATGAGAAACAGCTTCTTGGCGAGCCCTCCAAGATAAACCTCCAGGTCATTTCGCTTCCCCGCCAGTTGGCCAGCCTTGTCAGAGAGAGCAATCTTGTCGTTCTTCAGTCGACTAACTTCCTTGTTGGCCGCGTCAAGAGAGGCTTTTAGCTTGGCATTTTCATCTTCAAGTTTGTCGACTGAGGCAAGTTTCTCTTCAGCGAGCTTTGTTTTCTCCAAAGCCGCCTTATGTGCCTCTGCAAGGTCAAGGTCCTTCTTCTTCAGAGTCTCCTCCAGTTTATCTGCAAAGCAACAATGAGAACAGAGTTGAGAATGAACAGAAAAACAAAGACAGTCGTCAAGTTCTCACCAGCCATACCTTTAGCTTCATCGTTCGCCTTCTGCAAATTCTCCTAAGCAAGCTTCAAGTCGAGGTTGAGCTGGATCTGTTTGTTCTCTAACTCAGTATAGCGAGCCACAAGCTCGCAAGATTTCTACAAAGAGTCAATCAACAAAAGACATCAAAGACAGATCACTTCCGAAAGTGACTAAGGAAAAATCATAGCATTTCTAAGACTACGGCCGAATCAAAACATTCGACGGTAGTCTCGGACTACACCCAGCGTGCACTCAGCGTGATACTTACTGGTTTTACCAATTTGGTTCGACCCGATTCGACCAAAAGAGGCAAAAGGTTATGATTCTAAAACCATGGCTAATTGACAACGGTCACCATGGTAAAAAATAGTTCTTTAGACTATAGCCGATTGCCCATGATCCACCATAGTCTCGGGACTACACCCGGTGGGTGCACTCAGCGTGCCCCACCGGTTTTACGGTTCCATTCGACTTGGTCCGACCAGGCCGAGTGAAGAAGTTCAAATTATAAAGACTATAGTCGACTGCACGCAGTCCACCATAGTCTCGGGGACTACACACAGTGGGTGCACTCATCGTGCCCCCACAAAAACTCAATCGACACACCCACCCAGTGGGCGTACAGATATGAAAATCTCCAGAAAGAAGCGATTTGGTAGCATGTCCTAACAGTAAGCAGTTTCGTAGCATATCCTAACAGAGCAAGCAACGATCGACTTACTTGGACATTGCTCTGGAGAGCTGAACTAGCATCATAGGCCGCCTGGCTGGCCTCTCGGACTGCCTTCACTTGCTCCATTATGATCCCTGCCTGGCGTATAGCCTCCTTAGCAGCACTCACTTGGTCTTCCGGGACGTGGTGTGTAGCAAAAAGGGATGGTGGATCAGCGATCGGCGAAGTGGGTCGGGCACTTGTCGATTGGTACAGCAAAAGACACAGAGGCCCGGCGGTGTTGCCTCGCTCGGAAACCAGCGTCTCGTGTATCGTCTGGCGGAGCAGCCTTCCCAGCGAGCACCCTCTTGTTCTTCCTCTTCCTCAACGGCGTTTCCTCGTCATCATCGGGAGATCAATGACATGAGGCGGAACTACAAGAAAGATTCAAAAGTAAACATGGAAATCCAATCGACTAAAAGCGAAACTGCAGAGATCATACCAAGGTTGGAGGTGACGGCATCTTCCATTTCCTGATCTTCGTGCTTGGCTGAGGTCTCGGAGGTAGCGACCGCAGATTTCAAGAATCGGCTGATCACCATCGAGTCGACCAAAAGTACACTCATGTTGAATAGGGAAATACAAGTTCTGCTGATTACCCGGAGATGGTGGGAATGACCATCAGCATCTTGGGCAGGGCCTTCGTCGGCTTCGACGACGTTGCTCGAGGTTGCTTCGGCGGTTTCTCAGTCGGCGCAGGGGAAGTTGTCCGAGGTCGCTTCGTCGACTGCCCAATGGGCGCAACAGCTTTACCGCGCTCGGCCGCCGGGTCATGCGTCAACTTGGACCTTCTTTCCGAGCGGGGAGGATCGACGTCTTCCTCCTCTTCCTCCTCCTCCTCCTCCTCTTCACCAGAGCTGTCGCCCCCCTCATCCTCCTCGCCGTTGGACTACCATTCCTCCTGGCTTTCATCTCCGCTTCCTTCTCCTTCTTTGACTGGTTCCTGCGCCCCGTTGGGCATCGAGTACATCTCAGTGGTGACCTAGAAGACAATAAAACAAGGCAAAAGTCAGTCGACGAATTTGCATCAAAACAAAATGAATGCAGCAGAATCACAGTCGGAGATAAGTGGTTATACCTTATGCGGATCGTAAGAATGGTCGAGTGGGGGAATCCTCCTAGCTCCGCGAGGATTATCTTTGTTTCCTGTGATGGCAGTCATCCACTTCTCCAGCGTGGCGTCATTGACCTCCTCTGGATGGACTCGAGTGGTATCATCCGAACCAGAGTACATCCACATCAGATGGCCTCGGTATTGGAGTGGCTGAATACGCCGTCGGAGGAAAACTTCCAGAAGATCCATGCCGGTCACCCCGTCGCGAATGAGCTGGACTACGCGTTCCATCAACAATTTTACTTGGACCTTCTCCTCTGGTAGCACCTTCAGGGAAGATGGCTTGTTCACTCGACTCATGGAAAAAGGAGGAGTCCAGTTGATCGCCTGCGTCGGCTGGTCTTGGCGATAGAACCAGTCGATTGCCACCCTCTAACCGAGTCGGGGAGAGTCATAAGCGAAAAAGCTCTCTTCCCCTCATCTGGACCCCGAGTCCCCACACATCTGGATTACTTGGGTTTCTCGTCATTCGGGTTCGCTTTCTTCACCGTCTGAGAGCGACAAGTGAATATATGCTTGAAGAGGCCCCGGTCGGCCGACAACCCAAGAAGTTTTCGCTGTGACACGAAAGCAACAAGATAGACAATGGAGTTGGGAGTGAAATGATGGAGTTGCGCTCCAAAAAAGTTCAGAAACCCCCGGAAGAAAGGATTCGGCGGCAGAGAAAATCCCCGATCTACGTGAGTGGCTAGGAGAACGCACTCACCCTCTTCAGGCTGCGGCTGCCACTCCGTTCCCGGAAGCCTCGCCGACCCATGGGGGATCAGTCCCTCGTTGGCCAGATCGTTGAGGTCCTTCTCGGTGATGGTCGAGCGGATCCAATCTCCTTGGACCCAACCTTGCGGCAGTTTGGACCGCGAAGAAGATCCGCCCCGACTGGGCGCTCTCCCCTTCGCCTTCGCCGCCGCCTTCTTCACCCGCTCCAAGGTTGCGGTCTTCTCCTTCACCATGGTCGCCGACGGCAGTCTTGAGCTGCGCGCTGAGCAGGCTAAGGGCGCAGCAGAAGGATTTGGAGGCGGAGGGAGGGGAAGATTGGGTTCACACTGTTCAAAATACCCCGTCCGATGCCTTATATGAGGCCGCTTCCGAGTGGCTGGCTGGTAGGCCCAGGCAATCCTGTCATATCCCGCAACAAGCGCGCGCGCGATACGTGGCGAAAAAGGCGGCGCGAAGATCAAGGCGTCATCGCCTTATCCCATCCGAGTGCCGCAGTTTTCTCCGCTTCACGCGCTTCCCAAAATTCAAATCCCGCGAAATCGGCTAACCGCGGAGCAGCAACCTGTCAGACAGCAGATTTCCTCCGATCCGTCGCTCGGAAATCCTCAAGTTCACAAAGTTCACTCGACAAATGTGAAGAATGGATCAAGGCGACTGAAAGACAAGTTGACGCCATCGCTAAAAGGTCGTTGATCCAGAGTAAGACACACTCGCAACACAAAGAACAGGTCGGAAAGATTATCAACTCCTTCCTCACTCAAACCACGATCCATTCGGGGGCTAATGATGAAGTCATGTACCTAGGGTAGGGTCATAGACCTGCCCAAAGGTACCCTCCCCAAGGACACTCGCGAAAGAAGCTGCCTTCCAGGCGACCTGGTAGGCTTCCACTCGACAGAATCAGAGACACTCGACCAAGAAGGCTTACTCGACCATCAGGTGCTCAGGAATCACTCTATATCCAAACGGTCTGTAATTAAGTAGCCTTTATGGTCATGATGACACTTTATGTCCGGCGTTACTAGTAACGCCACGTCTTAATGTACCTTAAACCCTCTGCTATGTGGGCTGGCTGGGGTCCTGGAGCACTCTATATAAGCCACCCCCCTCCATAGGCAGAAGGGTTCGCACCCCTGTAACACATACGCATATAATCCAGTCGACTGCCTCCGGGCACCGAGACGTAGGGCTGTTACTTCCTCCGAGAAGGGCCTGAACTCGTAAATCCCTTGCGTATACAACTACTCCATAGCTAGGATCTTGCCTCTCCATTCCTACCCCCCATTCTACTGTCAGACTTAGAACCACGACAGGGGGCGCCCCCCTGGGCGCGCCCCCTGCCTCGTGGCCCCTCTGTTGCTCCACCGACGTACTCCTTCCTCCTATATATACCTACGTACCCCCAAACGATCAGAACAGGAGCCAAAAACCTAATTCCACCATCGCAACTTCCTGTATCCACGAGATCCCATCTTGGGGCACATTAGGAGCTCACGAGGGGGCATCCACCATGGAGGGATTCTACATCATCACTATAGCCTCTCTGATGAAGTGTGAGTAGTTTACTTCAGACCTACGGGTCCATAGCTATTAGCTAGATGGCTTCTCTCTTTTTGGATCTCAATACAATGTTCTCCCCCTCTCTCGTGGAGATCTATTCGATGTAATCTTCTTTTTGCGATGTGTTTGTTGAGACCGATGAATTGTGGGTTTATGATCCAGCTTATCTATGAATAATATTTGAATCTTCTCTGAATTCTTTTATGTGTGATCGAGTTATCTTTGCAAGTCTCTTCGAATTATCCGTTTGGTTTGGCCAACTAGATTGGTAGTTCTCGCAATGGGAGAAGTGCTTAGCTTTGGGTTCAATCTTGCGGTGTCCTTACCCAAAGGATGTAAAGGGTTGCAAGGCACGTATTGTATTGTTGCCATCGAGGATAACAAGATGGGATTTTTATCATATTGCATGAATTTATCCCTCTACATCATGTCATCTTGCTTAAGGCGTTACTCTGTTTTTAACTTAATACTCTAGATGCATGCTGGATAGCGGTCGATGAGTGGAGTAATAGTAGTAGATGTCGGTAATCGCTTTGGTCTACTTGTCATGGACGTGATGCCTATATACATGATCATACCTAGATATACTCATAACTATGCTCAATTCTGCATCAATTGCTCAACAGTAATTTGTTCACCCAATCGTAGAATATCTATGCTCTTGAGAGAAGCCACTAGTGAAACCTATGGCCCCCGGGTCTATTCTCATCATATCAATCTCCATCACTTTTATACTTGCTTTGTTTTTACTTTGCCTTTTACTTTTTACATTGCATCTCTATACCAAAAATACCAAAAATATTATTTATCATCTCTATCAGATCTCACTCTCGTAAGTGACCGTGAAGGGATTGACAACCCCTAATCGCGTTGGTTGCGAGTAGCTATCGTTTTGTGCAGGTACGAGGGACTTGTGCATGGCCTCCTACTGGATTGATACCTTGGTTCTCAAAAACTGAGGGAAATACATACGCTACTTTGTTGCATCATCCTCTCCTCTTCGGGGAAATCCAACGAGTGCTCAAGAGGTACCACCGCTCATAGCGATGAGGGGTGGCTGCCCCGGGGGAAGCTCCCGGCGAGATCGTAAGTGTTCGCACTCTACCATGGTTTTCACTTCATAATTGTTTAATAACGCCGAACATTGATGCAGTCCGGCCCGGGCTCATCCGGCGGTGCCATCTTCGGGTGGGTCTCTAAGTTCTTCAGAGATGAACTCGCTCCCGACAGCCACCACTCCTCAGCGTGCGGATGACACGGAGGTGTTGTCCCGAAGGCTCCCCGAACAGGGGGAGGTGACCCTGGAGACGCCCCAAGGCGGATTCCCGAACGTCGGACATGCGGGGTTCAAGATCCCCGCAGATCGCGTCGATGAGAGCCGCAACAAGGAGGACTCTCGACCGAACACTGTTCCGGAAACTTCGACGGTTCCGGACTTAGGTGGGCAGCCCCTCGTTAGGGAGGGCGAACCACCCGTGCCGAGGACTTCCGTCGCATCAACGGCGCTGGATAGCCTGGTGGAAGCGCCTCGAGGCGCTTCCATGAGTGAGGTGATTCAAAAGGTTCTGTCCGCCAAAAGCGGACTAACCGAAGCCTGCACAAGCCTCTTGACGGGCTTTGAGGTAAGTAACAAAAATATATGAAATTACAACCCGATAGGTAGTAGCCCCTGATACTCTGGTTGGTGTTTAGAAAGAAAAGCCAAACGGAGGGTCAATGACAATCCGCAGGAGTCTAAAAAGCGGTTATGTTAATAAGCAGGCCTTGCTGCTTGGCGCTGCTGCCCGTACTGCCAAAGTTGTCGAACTGAAGCGGGATCTGGAGCAGGCGCAGGGAGAGCTCATCCTCACGAGGAGGTAGCTCGAGGAGAATAAAGGTAAGTGATTCCCCGTTCGTATGTGTTTAAAGATAAGCAAAATTGGTCAATCTAACGCCAAAGCGTCGTGACTGTGTAACAGGGACCGCCGCCGAAGTGGCGTCCCTGAAGAAAGCGCTGTCCAAGGCTGAAGACAAAGCGGCCTCGGAATGCAAGGAGCGCGAGAAGCAAAGTGCTAGAGTGGGTGAGGTATCGTAGGAGCTCCAGGACCTCGGCAAGAAGTTCGAGTCCATGGAGCATGATCTGAAGGCGAAAGAGGCCAAGCTTGCGAAGGCCCTTGAGAGTATAAGAGACGCCAAGGCCGAAGCCGAGAAGGAAGAGCGGGAAATCCAGGAGGCAAAAAGGATAGCTGCGGGTAAGAAATTCTTTATACAAAGCAAACATGTGGAGGAGGCGTTTCTTTTACTTACTCGGATACGGAGCTCTCCAGGGGCATTCACGGATCTGCCATGCAGCGTATCTGACGCCGCGGAGTTCTACCGTGCCCAGGAGGGGAGCTCAACGGAGAAGCTGTTCCGGTCCCGATGTCAGCCAAACACCTAACGCCTGAAGTAACCAATCAAGCAGTTGGTCGAACTCCTGGTCGGCCGAAGTGGCTATGAAAGATTTCATAGTCCGGATGTGGCCTGGTGAGCTCCTGCCCACTAGCTACTTCGGCCTGATCAAGCGGATGGTGGATGCCTGTCCGCGGCTTGAGGTGATCAAGCGATCCGTTTGCATTGAGGGTGCCCGCCGGGCTTTTGCCCGTGTCAAGGTGCATTGGGGCAAGCTGGATGCGGAGAAGCTGGTCAAGGACGGGCCACCGGGGGGCAAGGCACATCGCCATCCCGAAATGTACTACGATGGCGTGATAAATGGTGCTCGTCTCATCGCCAATGAGTGTACCAAGGATGCCATTTTGGAATGAATTCACTTCTGCCATGTTTGTAACTAAAGACGAAGTTACTTGCGCTATGTAGCGCTTTTGTTATTTAAAATATTACCTTCTGTGTGGCTGTTTATAAAATCCTGAAAGTAGGCCAGTCGTCGGCTTCCGCCCCCACATGAGTAGCACTGGGGTGTTCGTGGAAAACCCGGACACTCTTTATCCAAATGTTTGGTCCCTTAAGGATGTGTCCGACGCAGCGAACAAGGCAATCGGACTATGCGGCTTTATAACTTTCACTTAGCCATAGAAGTCTACAATTTTAAATTTCGGAGAAGCCCCTGGAATCCGGAAGACCGAATCGGGGCGCTATACACGCCTAGATCGGATGAAGCCAATTTATCGCCTAAAGCGGAAAATATTTAAGGATTTAAAACCTCTCGAACAGCGACCAGCTCTCACCACATCACGCCAGTCAGTTTTCGGCTTTCTCTACTGAGGTGCTCGTCCGGAAGAACCGGGAGACAATCACAGTAGTTCTCCCTGCGCTACCTTAGCCGATATAACGGAACGTAGGGCACCAAAACAAGTGAGCCGGGCTATCCCAACTGTAGACCCAAGACATGATTCGGAGCTGATGCATATAGTGCTATAAGTTCGGGGTGCCGCACTGTTGAAAGTGTTCGGACTTTAGTTGCCATATAGCGGGGCACCATAAGAAGCCCCTGGCAAACCGGCCGCACCAAGGTGTACGGATGCAATATCAAATAAACATTTATAAGAGAAAAATGCTCAAATAAGAATAATAAGCTGACGCTATATAAAATCTCCCATTGACGAAAAATACGTTGAAGTGTACATTTACAATGGATGCGTTAAGCAGAGATAAAATAGGACTATTTGACATGTCCTATCCAGGGGCAGGCTGTGTTCAGATAGATAAAGCAGGTATAATGATCGTAAATAGATTCCACCTGCGTATTTCCTTCTGTGCACAACGTCTGTTGCCTTCGTGGATGTCTCTTCCCTATAAGTCCGGCAATTCGGCTTTTTTGAGGATGCTGTGCCAACGCGTTGTCCTGAAAGGTAAGAGGGAAAGAGTATCAAAGTATTTGGCGGTTTCCCGACCGCTGACCGAAGTCGTTGATGCGCCTCCGCCTATGTCCATGGTATTTTAAGTGCGTAATTGTGTGCACGTGGCACGAATGCTGCTTTGATGGGTCTTAAGCGGAGGCCGGACTGCTAGTCGCGCTCTTGGCATGCCTGATGATCCTGTTGCGGGGTGCTCCGGACTCGCTTGACTGTGCTCGAAGTTGTTGTCGCCGGATTGGTTTGTGGGAGAAGGCCGCATTGTACTTCCGCCGCAAGGGCTGCAGTATGTTCTTCTGTTCGTAGAGAGCGGTCCATATTTCCGTTCACCGTTATGACCCCGCGTGGTCCTGGCATCTTGAGATTGAGATATGTGTAGTGTGGTACCGCATTGAATCTGGCGAATGCGGTTCGTCCGAGTAGTGCATGGTAAACACTGCGGAAAGGGACGATATCGAAGATTAACTCTTCGCTTCGGAAGTTATCCGGAGATCCAAAGACCACTTCCAATGTTATAGAGCCCGTACAGCAGGCCTCTACTCCAGGAATTACACCTTTAAAGGTGGTTTTGGTGGGCTTGATCCTTGAAGGGTCAATGCCCATTTTGCGCATTGTGTCCTGGTAAAGCAGGTTCAGGCTGCTGCCACCGTCCATAAGGACGCGTGTGAGGTGGAATCCGTCAATGATTGGGTCTAGGACCAATGCGGCTGAGCCGCCGTGACGGATGCTAGTAGGGTTATCCCTACGATCAAAGGTGATCGGGCAAGCTGACCAAGGGTTGAATTTGGGGGCGACTGGCTCCATCGCATAGACGTCCCTTAGTGCCCGCTTCCGTTCCCGCTTCGGGATGTGCGTGGCATAGATCATGTTGACTGTTTTCACCTGGGGGGGGGGGGGATTTCGTCTGTCCCCCCGTGTTCGGACGTCGGGGCTCCTCGTCATCGTCGCTGTGCAGCCCCTTGTCCTTGTCTTCGGCGTTTATCTCGTCGGCCTGTTTGAATACCCAGCAATCTCTATTTGTGTGGTTGGCTGGCTTGTCCGGGGTGCCATGAATTTGGAATGAGCGCTCCAGTATGCGGTCCAGACTGGATGGTCCCTGATTATTTCTTTTGAACGACTTCTTCCGCTGACCGGACTTGGACCCACTGAATCCGGCGTTGACTGCCGTGTCTTCGGTGCTGTCGCCGTTGTTCCGTCGCATATGTCTGTTACGCCGTGGCTTGCCGTTATTGTTGCAGCCATCCGAATTGCCGTAGGCGTAGTGCCGCCGCGGGCCAACCAATCGCCCTCGCCTCGCCGCAAAAGCGGGTCATTAGTGTTGTGAGAGCTGCCATGGACTTGGGTTTTTCCTGGCCGAGGTGTCGAGCGAGCCACTCGTCACGGATATTATGCTTGAAAGCCGCCAGGGCTTCGGTGTCCGGACAATCAACTGTTTGGTTCTTCTTAGTTAGGAACCGTGTCCAGAATTTCCTGGCTGACTCTCCAGGCTGTTGAGTAATGTGGCTCAAGTCGTCGGCGTCAGGTGGTCGCACATATGTGCCCTGGAAGTTGTCGAGGAATGCGTCTTCCAGGTTTTCCCAGCTGCCACTGAAGTTTGCTGGCAGGCTGTTTAGCCAGTGCCGGGCTGGTCCTTTGAGCTTAAGGGGAAGATACTTTATGCCGTGCAGATCGTCTCCACGGGCCATGTGAATGTGGAGAAGAAAATCTTCAATCCATACTGCGGGGTCTGTTGTGCCATCGTATGATTCAATGTCTACGGGCTTGAACCCTTCTGGGAATTCATGATCCATTACTTCATCAGTGAAGCAGAGGGGGTCTTGGCGCCTGCGGCCGGGCTATGTGGCTATGCAGGTCGAATTGCTCTGGGTGGCTATATTCGGCCCGGCCGGACTTGTTGAAGGTGTGTCCGGCGTGACGGTCCTCGTCGCGTACCGAGGCGCGCCCTCGCGATCCGTAGATCGATCTTGGCTGTCCCGATTTGTTGCCCTGGGCCGTAGTATGTTAGCGTGGGGGTGTTGGCTGGTATGTGGACTGGTATGTCGTTTTATCCCGGCCACAAGGTGGCCGGTCAGCCGTGTGGTGCTCGAGTCCGTATTCCTCGGCTGCCAGGACTTCAGTCCATCTGTCTGTGAGCAGGTCTTGATCAGCTTGGAGTTGCTGCTGCGTCTTTTCAGGCTCCTCACGGTGGCTATAAGCCGGCGCTTGAAGCGTTCCTGCTCTCACGGGATCCTCGGGCACGCCGAACTCGTCGTCGCCGAGGCTAATCTCGTCTTCGGAGGGGGGCATGTAGCTGTCCTCCTCCGGGTATTCGTCCGTCGCCTGCTCTTCTGGGCTGACCTGATCATCCTCCTGTTTGGCCTGCTCGAAGGCGGGCTGTTCAGGGTTGTATTCTTCTTCGGCACCATTCGGATTGTTTTCGTCTCCTGGGCCGGTATTGGTGTGGCGGGGCTTGGAGTGGTGCCGACGACGCCCATTCTTTGCTTTTTTCCTTGAGGTTTTATCCTCCGTTGCCTCATCGCCATTTGTTTCCTTCGGGGTGTCCACCATATATATATCATAAAAAGAGGTGGCTTTCCACCGCCCAGTGAGCGGTGGTTCATGTTCTTCTCCTGCATCGTCGTCCATACCGCCGATGTCTTCGGAGTCGAAGTTTAGTACCTCAGTTAAATCATCAATCGTGGCAATGAAGTGGGTGGTGGGTGGGCAACGAATTTCCTCGTTGCCTGCCTCCCACTCGAGCCGGACATAGTTCGGCGAAGAGCCTCCTGACAAAGAGAGAGACCTTAATGAGTCTAGCATGTCGCCAAAGGGCGAGTGCTGGAAGATATCCGCAGCGGTGAACTCCATTACCGGAGCCCATCCTTGCCCGACGGGCAAGGGAGTGTGCGGACTGGAACCAACGTCCGGATGCGAATCCGGGGGTTCGGAGTCACAGGCCACCGCAGAGGTGAGACCCGTGTTCGGCACTACCGTCGATGAGTGTGCGACCTGTGGGGCGGGGTCCATCCCTCCGACCTTAGGCAGCGGAGCCTGCTCCCGATCTAGGTCCGAGGATACTACGGGGATGATACCCCGAGCTTCGTCCGACGGCAGGTCTAAGCCGTGTTCGTCGTGACTGTCCGGGGCTCCTGGCATAGGCCCAAATCCGTCGAAGATCAAGTCCCCGCGGATGTCCGCCGTATAGTTCAGGTTTTTGAATCTGACTTGGTGGCCAGGGGTGTAGCTGTCGATCTGCTCCAGATGGCCAAGCGAGTTGGCCCGCAGTGCGAAGCCACCGAACACAAAGATCTGTCCGGGGGGAAAGTCTCACCTTGGACATCGTCGTTGATGATGATTGAAGGAGCCATCGAGCCTGACCGCGACGACACAGAGGAACTCTCAATGAAAGCACCAATGTCGGTGTCAAAACCGGCGGATCTCGGGTAGGGGGTCCCGATCTGTGCGTCAAGGCTTGATGGTAACAGGAAGCAAGGGACACAGATGTTTACCCAGGTTCGGGCCCTCTCGATGGAGGTAAAACCCTACTTCCTGCTTGATTAATATTGATGATATGGGTAGTACAAGAGTAGATCTACCACGATCGTAGAGTCTAGACCCTAAGAGCTAGCCTATGATGGTATGATTGTAATTGTGATCGGCCTTCTAAGGACCAACCTCTCCGGTTTATATAGACACCGGAGAGGGCTACGGTTTACATGGAGTCGGTTACAAGGAAGGAAATATAATATCCTGATCGCCAAGCTTGCCTTCCACGCCAAGGAAAGTCCCATCCGGACACGGGTTGAAATCTTGAGTCTTGTATCTTCACGCTTCAATAGTCCGGACGTCGTACACAGTCCGGCTGTTCGGATACCCCCTAATCCAGGACTCTCTCACCCCTGCCCCCCAACAAGCCATGGAGGACGCCATCGACCTCGACCTCGACGCCGCTGCCGGCCTCGCCTCCCTCGCCTCGTCTGGTGCCGTCGCCCCCTCCGGGAAAGGCAAGCCTCGTGCCCCGCGCAAGACCACCGCCGCGACCAAGCCGAAGAAGGCGCTGACGCTCGAACAGCGGGCAAGGGAGTCGGCCACGAGGAAGGGCCGGAGGCACGCCACAGACGCGAGGGATGAGGCTGCCGCGCAGGCCGCCGTCGTCACTGCCGCGCAGCAGGAGTTCACCAACGCCCGCGTCGCCGCGGCAACGAGGGAGGCTCTCTACATGCTAGGGGTAAACCCTAGCCAGCACAGCGTCCTCCAAGCCGACGTCGCCGCGGCCAGCACCGACTAGCCGGCATTTCCTCGGATGGTGCTGCCCGACTCACCCCGCGCGTCGGCTTGCAACCCGGTCCCCGGCTTCCACGTCTACCCGCAGGCCTCCCGCCTCTCCGGGGAGTGCTCACCCGACGTGAGCATGGTCGCGCCTTCCACACCCGCGCCCGCGCCCATCGACCTCAACGCCACCCCGGTGGTCGGTGGCTCGTCGTCCGTCAGCACGAGGAAGCGCGCGCGATAGACGCTGGCCGGCGGGCTCCCGGGCGCCAGTAACCTGTTCGAGAAAATGCCGTCCGCCGTCGACGAGGACTACATGCAAAACCTCATCTTCGAGGGTGGTGCGCCTGAAGGAAATATGCCCTAGAGGCAATAATAAAGTTATTATTTATTTCCTTATTACATGATAAATGTTTATTATTCATGCTAAAATTGTATTAACCGGAAACATGATACATGTGTAAATACATAGACAAACAGAGTGTCACTAGTATGCCTCTACTTGACTAGCTCGTTGATCAAAGATGGTTATTTTTCCTAGCCATAGACATGAGTTGTCATTTGATTAACGGGATCACATCATTAGGAGAATGATGTGATTGACTTGACCCATTCCGTTAGCTTAACACTTGATCGTTTAGTATTCTGCTATTGCTTTCTTCATGACTTATACATGTTCCTATAACTATGAGATTATGCAACTCCCGTGAAAACTTTGTGTGCTACCAAACGTCACAACGTAACTGGGTGATTATAAAGGTGCTCTACAGGTGTCTCCGAAGGTACTTGTTGGGTTGGCATATTTCGAGATTAGGATCTGTCACTCCGATTGTCAGAGAGGTATCTCTGGGCCCACTCGGTAATGCACATCACTATAAGCCTTGCAAGCATTGTAACTAATGAGTTAGTTGCAGGATGATGTATTACGGAACGAGTAAAGAGACTTGCCGGTAACGAGATTGAACTAGGTATTGAGATACCAACGATCAAATCTCGGGCAAGTAACATACCGATGACAAAGGGAACAACGTATGTTGTTATGCGGTTTGACCGATAAAGATCTTCGTAGAGTATGTAGGAGCCAATATGAGCATCCAGGTTCCGTTATTGGTTATTGACCGGAGACGTGTCTCGGTCATGTCTACATAATTCTCGAACCCGTAGGGTCCGCACACTTAAAGTTCGATGACGATTTGTATTATGAGTTATGTGATTTGATGTACCGAAGGTAGTTTGGAGTCCCGGATGAGATCAGGGACATGACGAGGAGTCTCGAAATGGTCAAGACGTAAAGATCAATATATTGGACGACTATATTCGGACATCGGAAAGGTTCCGAGTGATTCGGTATTTTCGAGTACCGGAGTTATGGAATTCACCGAGAAGTATTGGGCCTTATTGGGCCATACGGAAATAGAGGAGAGAGGCCAAAAGGAAGGAGGTGCGCCCCTCCGTCCGAATTGGACAAGGTGCAACCCCTTTTCCTTCCCCCTCTCCCCCTCTTTCCTTCTCTCCTACTCCGGAAAGGAAAGGGGAATCCTACTAGGACTTGGGAGTCCTAGTAGGACTCCCCACACTTGGCGCGCCCCCTCTAGTGCCAGCCTCTCCCTTGCTCCTTTATATACGGGGGCAGGGGGGCACCCCATAGACACAACAATTTATCTCTTGATCTCTTAGCCGTGTGCGGTGCCCCCCTCCATCATAGTCCACCTCGATAATATCATAGCGGTGCTTAGGCGAAGCCCTGCGTCCATAAAACATCATCATCGTCACCATGCCGTCATGCTGACGGAACTCTCCCTCAAAGCTCGGCTGGATCGGAGTTCGAGGGACGTCATTGAGCTGAATGTGTGCTGAACTCGGAGGTGTCGTATGTTCGGTACTTGATCGCTCGGATCGTGAAGACGTACGACTACATCAACCGCGTTGTGCTAACGCTTTCGCTTTCGGTCTACGAGGGTACGTGCAGAACACTCTCCCCTCTCGTTGCTATGCATCACCATGATCCTGTGTGTGCGTAGGATTTTTTTTGAAATTACTACGTTCCCCAACAGCGCCGGGCGCTGGCTACGATCCCGACGAGACACAAAGCCAGGATGGCCGCGGGGCGTTCACGCCGGCCGCTGGCTATGATCCCGATCAGGCGGCCTTCACGCGTGCTCAGGTCGGCATCGACCTGGACGGCTTCCCCCTCGACCACGAGTTCCCAGAGGACTATGGGCTAGAGGAAGAGGACGTGTGCGACATCGAAGTGGAGCCTTTGTTCGAGGACGAGCTCGCCAACCAAACCGCCGGTCGTAAGCCGAAGCGCAAGAGCAAGCGCACGAAGGCGTACACAGCTGCCGAGGACAAGCTTCTTTGCGAGTGTTGGCGAGACATTGGACAAGACCAAAGACGGGCGCCGAGCAAAAGCATTCGACCTTTTGGACTCGTGTGCACCGCGAGTTTCATGAGCGCAAGAAGTTTCCACCTTATCAATTTGTGAGCACGCGCGGGTGGATCTCCATTTCCAAGCGGTGGAGGGTGATCCAACAAGAGTGCAACAAGTTTTGCGCCACCCTTGAGAGCGTCAAGGCCCGCCCCGTGAGCGGCATCGGCATGCAAGACATGGTATGATAGCAAGCAAGCCGCCTTCTTTTGTGCCATCAAGATCATCCTTTTACGTCTTCATTTGCTATCACTTGCCCATATGCTTGCATGGAAACATTTTGTAGGCATTTCAAGCTTTGGAGGCATTCAAGGTTCAACACAATGGCAAGTGCTTCAACCTCTCCCATTGCTATCGGGTCATCAAGGACGAAGAGAAGTTCAAGGCACAATATGCCGCACTCAAGGCACGTGGGGGGAAGGGCGCCGTGGAGGATGTTGGGGAGGGCGAGCCGGCATGGCCGCGGGGGAAGACCAACTCCAAGAAGGAGGACAAGCGAGATGCGGCCACCAACGCCTTGATCGCAAGCGTGGATGACATGATGAATAAGAAGGACTCAAGGAAGGAAGAGCGCCGATGTTTCAAGGCGGAGCAAATGGATGCTTTCATGGAGATCCAAAGGAGGAGGCTTGATCTTGACGCCGAGAAGCAAGCCAAGATGTTCGAGCTCGAGGCGTAGAAGCAAGCCAAGATGCTAGAGATCGAGGCTGCCAACGCCAAGACAAAGGCGAAAGAAGTGGCTCTTGCAAGCATGATGACCGGGGTGGAGATCATGAAGGTGGATCTCAACACCTTGTCGCCAAGGAAGAGGCCGTGGTTCGAGAAGATGCAGGCCGACATGTTCAAGTTCAAGACGAGTGCCGGCATGACCACGGGAGCCGCGATGGTGTGGTCGAACTCAAGTCTCACCATTTTTTGTGTGCTGATATGTGTGTCGGCCGGCTGGTGAGTGCGCCAACATGAACTGTGGTATTTTCTGAAGCCGACATTGTATGCCGGCGCTGGCATGGTGCCGACATGAGACATGGCCGCTGGCATGATCGGCCGCGGGCCTTTTTTATTTAAAAGTTAAATGCGGACATGAAATGGGTCGACGCGTTGGGCGCATTGCCGACCAAAATGCAAAATTGGGTGGACGTCGGACGGCCGGCCGACCCAAACGGACAAAAAGCGGACAAATGCGCCGTTCGTTTGGGTCGCCCCATTGGAGTTGCTCTTACTTCATCCGTCCCAAAATAAGTGTTCTCCCAGGAAGGAAGGGAGGGGGAGGCACCTGGGGCATGGCATTTGCGGACGTGATGAGAGAATACTTCCCCCTCGGCTGCCGCGCGCTGAGCAACAATTGTCGGGACGGGGCGTGGGGGCTGAGGAAGTTTCTCCCTCCCGAGTTCTCATTGGCTCCTGGGAACTTGAGGTGGACACCTACGCGGACTGGGCGACGGACCCCACGCGGCTCCCTCCGGAGGACCATTTTCTGTCTGCTTCCTCGGGTGGTGAGTGGGAGCAGGATCCCGTTAGCCCATGGAAGAGCGACGCATGTGGCGACATGTGTGATCCCGCTCAGCGGCATGCATGCAGGGGTGATGTGCCTACGTGCATGGTGAGTCTTTCGGCGCTCTCATGCGTATCTTTGCGGAATGAGTTGCATGCGCTGGCTGCACCAACGCCCGGCTCCCTGAATGTTGGGTTCGACGCGGAGATGGACCTGGAGGCCCAGGGCTTTGCCTCCCAGATCAGGGGTTCGCCAAACCATATACTACCCACCCCTCTGGGGTGGAGGCCATCGGCGAACAGGCAGAGAAGACCCAGGACCAAGAGGAACCTGGATGTTACACCTAGAAGAAGCGTGCGGCTTGCTAAAAGTATGGGCAGGGGCTCGGCTGCATCCAAGCAGCAGCATGCCATCATCAGGAAACTGTGCTTGGCCAACGAAGGGGAGACTATTGGAGATGAGGCACTCAAGGCATATGTGGAGTTATTCTCGCAGCCTCTCTCGGATAGCCACATCGCTGCTATCTTGGCCCTCTTTGGCTGGGAGCCCCCTGCAGCTCCGCTCCAGGAGCTGCCCGCCGGTGTGGTAGGTGCGGCATGATCTTGCTAGCTTTGGTGGACTTTGTGGAGATGTTTTCTTATGGATGCACAACCAAATAAAGTGCTCGTGTGGAATGTCCGGGGCTTGAATACTCCGGCGAGAAGGACGGCAATCTGTCAAGTAGTAGTGGCGGCCAAACCATCGGTAGTCTGTTTTCAGGAATCTAAGCTCGAGGTTGTAACTCTGGACGTAATTCGTCATTGTATGGGTAATAGATTTGAGGACTTCTTTTATTTGCCGGCTGATGGCACGCGGGGCGGCATCATATTGGCTTGGGATGCCACGCAGGTGGCATTGTCCAACCCACACTATACGGATAACACCTTAACGGCGCTGGTCAAGCCGCATGATGGATCTCATTGGTGGCTCACTGGGGTATATGGCCCTCACCTTGATGCGGACAAGGTTGCGTTCATGGAGGAACTTTGTGAGATTCGTGATCTCCATGCTGGCCCTTTATCCATAGTTGGGGATTTCAACCTCATCTTAAACCCCGAGGATAAGAACAACCGTGCAATTAACAGGAGGATCATGTCTCGGTTTCGGTCCACACTTAATAGGCTTGAGCTCAAGGAGGTGTACCTCAACGGTAGAAGATATACTTGGTCCAATAAACGGCAGCTGGCTACTTTGGAGAAAATCGACCATGTTCTTTCGACAAATGACTGGGATGACCTCCATCCCTCATGCTTCCTGGGAGCCTTGGGTTCGTCCATTTCAGATCATTGCCCCCTGCTCCTTGAGCTTAACGCCGATTGGAAGGTTGGCCGTCGCTTCTGTTTTAAAGCCTTTTGGCCTAAAGTGGACGGCTTCATGGATATCGTCCAGGCAGCTTGGGGTTCAATCCCTTCTTTGGGGAACCCCTATGTGGTTTTGCACCTTAAGCTAGGGGCTACGGCCAAAGCCCTGCAGAGGTGGAGTGACAAGTGGATCGGTAATGTAAATCTTCAGGTTGGGGTGGCAATGGAGCTGATCTATCGTCTGGACTTGGCATCCGAGACTAGGATTCTCTCCGTCGAGGAAGTAACTCTCCGTCGTACTCTAAAACGCAAGCTCCTCGGTCTATGCTCGCTGCAAAGGACGATAGCCCGGCAAAGATCAAGGATGATCTTCCTAAAAGACGGTGACGCGAATACGGAGTTTTTTCATCGTCATGCGAGGCACCGAAAAAGGAAGAATTATATGTCTCGGCTGACTAAGGAGGGTGAGACTTTCTTGGGGCAGGAAAACATTGCGGCAATGGTGGATGGCTACTATGACAATCTGTTGGGCACTCCCACACAGCGGGCGCACACCCTTAATCTTGATGCTCTTGATCTCCCCTCCCTAGACCTCTCGCACCTTGAGCTCCCTTTTACGGCAGAGGAAGTGGAGCGGACTGTTAAGTCTATGCCTTTGGATAAGGCCCCTGGGCCGGATGGATTTACTGGGAGGTTTTATGCCTCATGCTGGGGTGTCATTAAGGAGGATATAATGCGCGCGTTCCACACGTTCTATCTTGGCGATATGCGAGGCCTGCAGGTGATTAATAAAGCGCTCATATCTTTGCTTCCGAAGGTGGATGGGGCTGTGGACATTAAGGATTTTCGCCCGGTTAGCCTTGTTCATGGAGCTATTAAGCTATTCGACAAAGTCTTGGCGATCAGGTTGGCGGAAGATATTCCTAGACTGGTGGGTGTACATCAGAGTGCGTTCGTGCAAGGGAGATCCTTGCATGACAATTTCATGTTAGTCCAATGCACGGCGCAGAGGCTATATGCGTTGGGAGACCCGGCGGTAATGCTCAAGCTGGACATCACAAAGGCATTTGATACTGTTCAATGGCCATTCTTGATCGAGGTTCTTACCAGATTGGGGTTTGGCCAGAGATGGATCTCTTGGATCGTTGGTCTTCTTGGCACTACGACGGCACGGGTATTGATAAATGGAGTGCCCGGTAAAGATATTCTTAACTGCTGTGGATTGCGCCAGGGAGATCCGGTGTCTCCCTTGCTTTTCATCTTGATCATGGAGCCTTTGCATAAGTTATTTGAGCTGGCTGCTTCTCGCCGCTTACTTTCCCCGCTGGCAAGAGTTGGGCTGAAACAGAGAATATCCATCTTCGCGGATGATGTGATGCTCTTCGTCAAGCCGGGCTGTTTGGATTTGTCAGTCACGGCTGACATCTTTGAGGCTTTTGGCGTGGCTTCTGGACTTCGGATAAACCATATCAAGAGCGCGGCCTTCGCTATTCGTTGCTCCGATGATCAAAAGATGTTGGTGGGGCAAATGTTGGGTTTCCCATTCAGCCGCTTCCCATGCAAATACTTAGGGCTACCCCTCACCATTAGGAAGCAGACTCATGCGCAGCTGCAGTACCTGGTGGACCAGCTGGCGCGTCGCCTCCCCACATGGCGCGGCTCCGCCATGCCCAAGAGTGGAAGGCTTCTGCTTGTGCAGGCGGTTCTCTGTGCCATTCCCATCCACGCCATGATGGCTCTGGATCTGCCGGCCAAGACAATTAAAGCGATGAACAAAATCATCAGAGGTTTCCTCTGGTGTGCAAAAGCGGAGGCTAATGGTGGACAGTGCTCTGTTGGATGGGACATTGTATGCACGCCTAAATGGGCAGGTGGTTTGGGAGTTCCAGACTTGAAATGGTTGAACATTGCTATGCAAAGTAGGTGGCCTTGGCTGCGCCGTGCTGATGCCTCAAGACCATGGAACGAGTTTGACATCCCTGTTCCAACGGAGTCCCTACAACTATTCCGCTCGGGCGCGCACACTAAGCTGGGTGACGGGTCGAATACATTCTTTTGGGAAGACCGCTGGCTGGATGGGTCCAGGATCCAGGATCTCGCCCCGAAGGTCTATGCTAAGGTGCCGCCGAGGAAGGGCTTCAGCATGTCGGTGCGTACGGCTATTCAGGAGGGCTCATGGCCTTTGGATATTAACCCAAATCTTGACTTGGAGGAGCTGCGCGAGTATGTGAACCTCTGGCATCGGGTGGCCATCATTCAACTTCAGCCAGACTCCCCGGACATGCTCTCTTGGGCCTGGGAGAGCAATGGAACTTTCTCTGCTCGATCGGCTTATGCAGCCAAGTTCGTAGGAAGAGTGGTCAGCCCAACAAATGGATTTCTCTTGGAGGTCAAGGGCACCACGGCGATGTCGCTTTTTCTCTTGGTTGGCTTTATGAACAGATCTTTGGACCTCCGGCCAGATCGGGTTTCGAGAGGATTACCACACCAGACTCGTGTCCGCTTTTGCAATCAAAGTGAAGAGACCATCAATCATATCTTGTTGGGATGTGTCTTTGCTAGGATGGTATGGCATGAGGTGTGCACGGCTCTTGGTAGACTGGACTGGTGCCTACCACGGTCGACACCTTGGTGACACAGTGTCGAGCAAGTTCAACAAGCGGATGGGCGGTCATGAGACCACCGCACGATCTTGGTGCTAGTCTGTTGGGAGTTATGGAAGCATAGGAATGGTATTGTGTTTGATGGCGAGTCGCCCTCATCCACACGCATCGGTACTAGAATCTTGGAGGAGGGTAAGGCGTGGGCTGCAGCCGGTCTCCTTAAAGGTGATATGAGTGATTTCTTCGGTAGCTTGGCACGATGGGTTGATCATGAGTAGTCCGCTTTTATAATCTAGGTGGATTGGGCTCTTTACCCCCGTTCTTTCTTATAGATATGATGCGCATGCTTGTGCGCATTTGAGAAAAAAAAAAGATGAGAGAATATTAGCAGCATCCTGGTGGATAGCGTGCGTGGTTCGGGGAAGGTGGAGCCATAGCTCTTGGCGATCCAGGAGGGAGGGAGCCTTCCTCCGGCTGGAATTTTCTTTCACTTCAACTAAAGGCAAAGCGAACGAATGGAATATTAGTGTTCTCCTACTCTTTTGCAGCTATTCTCTGCGAATCTTCATTTTTCCTTTTTTGCCGTGGCAGCGTAGGCAGGAGGACTGGGAGGGAGTGGACAGGTACATATATATGGGCGATTTGATTTCCAGCCACTACTTACTTTGGACTTTGACAATTTGCCACTGCTTAGATTGTAATTGATCTTTTGCCACTTTTTAGTTTGCCATTTGATCTTTTTGCCACTTTTTAACATAAAACCAATACTTGCGCAGCGCACGGTAGTCTCTGACGGTCGCTGCCCGTCTTTTTTTTTTTTTTGCGAGAAAATTTCTAATCTATTCATCTTCAATCATGGCAGTACAACGAATACCAGAAATAATAGAAATTACATCTAGATCCATAGACCAAGCTAGCAGACGACTACGACGCCTTGGTTCCAGTCCATCTGATGAACTCGCCGTCAGTGACGTTGCGGCAGAGGCGAATGGGCCAAACGCACTGTGCCCACCAAGTAGCTCCTCTTTAGAATACGCCACGTCACACGGATGCGGCTTCTCAACCAAACACTCACCATCGTCTCACTCGCACAACTCCGCAAGGAAACAAAAAAGTTCTGCTAATTCTTGGACTATTTTACAGTTTTTTTTTATGTACATCTAGTGAGAAATAATCAGCGTCATAAAAGATTTCTTCGTCTAGTAGAAAAAATTGTACTGTTTGCTTGCGGAGCTCGGAGGGGAAAAAATGTTCCATGGATTTTAACTGAGATCAACTCGGTTGTCAACTAAGATTTAACTAGCAAACCCAGAAGAAAAAATGAACGTCGGCACAAACTGCTCTATGGCAGTCTCGCCTTACTTGCCCTCGTTTTTTTTTTTTACAACTCGATCATTTAATTTCCAAGCAAAACCTAGAAAACACAGCGAGCAAACTGGTTCCAGATTACTACTCCCCTGCTATTACTTTCTTACCAGTATCTTTCTCTTTCTTTTAACAGAGGGTGATTTAGTAAAGGCAACAGGGAAATATTTTATTTCGTTCCCAGTTCGACACTTCATGCAAAACAGGCGTTTTGTGGTGTCACATACAACGTCTTACACGCCATTTAGCAACAATTTCCACCTGTCTAGTCATCGGTTTAAATGTTTCGCAACGAATGGAAGCTGGGCATTCAGGCTATTATTATTGTTCTTCCGTTGGATACTATAACAACTGTGGTGTTGATCCGAACTGGATGATCGTGAGGGCGGATTATATCCTTCACTATATTAGTTAGAAATCACAGCGTGGCAAGCATGTCGTCGAATGATGAACCGACCAGACACGCCAAGCATCCTGTCGACTGCAAAGAGTTGGGTCATACAAGTATAGGAGAACGGGAGGTCAAGTTACACAGGTGGAACTCAACCTGTGGTGTCAGGTGCGATTTGTGCGCCTTCCAACTTGAAGAGCCAGCTCGGTGTCTATCTTGAGAGATATGTCAAGCGCCTTCACGGAATGCGTCAACGCTCCACTGCAATAGATCGACAAATTGTTTCAAAGGTACAATCAGAACAGCGAAAATGAGAATTTTAAGGAGCTGTCAGTTAAGGGAATGATGAAGGTGTATTCATGCCTTGAAATGTATGTAACTCCAGTTTCTCTGATTTTCTTCACAGTATCGATCGTCACATTTCCAGATGCCTGCAGTTGGAAAAAGAAAAGAAAATGCTAAACGTCCAGCATGTCTTGTGCAATATGCAGCCTGTGTGTAACTCATCTGCTAAAGCTAGGAGCGTGTCAAAATTAGAGCATACTAGGAGGCGACAAAAAAAGCAATAACAAGATATAGTCACGTTGAAGAGATAGGATTTTGCTTTAGAAAGTTGAACTTCATACCTCGGTCTCAAATCTTCCATTTATCAACTGAACTGCATCTTTGAGCATTGATACATCTAGATCCCCATTAGGAAGAGGTACAACCATATTATCCAACATTATACGAGTTAATGAAGTCTTGTTCTCATCGGTATACTTCAATAAATCTCTAACTTCCTCGAGTGTCCTCGTCTCAACCTGATTCATAGAATATACAAATGTCATGATATGCCTTGAATTTTCTCTATTCTTATGTTTAAGAGAACATATGGCATTTTTACAAAATAAAGAGGAAGATAGGTATGGCAAACAGATCACTCTGAAATAGACAGGTGAACTGCTGGAATGATGAATACATGCACACCAAGTCACAGGGAAAAATTATTTTAGATGATACATGCAACCACGACCATGGTACCTCAACAGGAACTGCAAGATTTTCCTTCTCCAAGAACTGATCAACAGATGTCATTGCATTTGTAATGCCCCCGGCAACAGAAATATGATTATCTTTTATCATAACCATATCAAATAATCCAAGCCTGTGATTCTTCCCACCACCAATTAGTACCTACATGTATATCAAGCATGAGCAAAACTGCATCACAACGAAGGGCAAAGAACTAAAAGTGATGAATGGCCACATGAAAAAGGTATGCTTACTGCCCACTTGTCAACCAGACGTAAACCTGGAGCAGTTTTTCTTGTTTCCAATATGCATGCTGGACGAGCAGCATCAGCCATGGCCTGAATGGAAGTAGGAGCAAAGACATTCTCATATGAGCAACATAGAAGCAAATTATGACAGAGAAGGGATACCATAAGCTACAAAACAATAGCACCTATCACCTTCGTCATTGTAGCGATTCCACTCATTCTTTGCATGAAATTTAGCACAACCCTCTCAGCAACAATAATACTCTGGGCACACCCTTAATATAAAGAATGAAAAAGGGGGAGTGAATATTAAGACTTGAAAAGGACTTAACACAACATCACACTGTTAAGTGCTGCCAAATATGGCAATTTCAAGGCATTTTACCATATACTTTGCCAAACTGCAATCCCTTATGGACATAATTTCCATCAGCCTCAAACCATTCAACCTGGAAAATGTCCAAGAAGGAACAACAGGTAGAGTCAATATCACATATGATACCTTAATAACCATATCTGCAAAAACAGAAAATGGGGAAACTGATGTGATAGATATACCTTCAACGACGGATCAACTTGGTTAAAAATCATATCAGCCAGGCTTATGCCTGCGATGACACCATCCTCCTTAGCGATAAAAGTGGCTTCAGCCTTTACATCGGTTGGTATGGTAGCCAAACACGACACATCCCCTGAAAAGTGTTGACAGACAGTTAGAACATTATCACAGTGAACGATGACACATGTATGACCGTTCAAAAGCGGGAAAAGGTTTCAGAATCAGAAGAGAACAAAACCCAACTTGCATAGCAACTTGTGAAGAAATGACCCAACTGGAGCTTATCTAGTTATCTCCACTTCTTTAGCTAATAGGTCACCGTTTGAGCGAGAACGAATGGTCACGAGTAGGTTGATTGCCAAGAAAACACCTGACACCACTGGCTGAAAATACAGACTTGGATGAAAGCGAATAAACGTAGTGCCTGGTACTGCTTGCTGGAGAGTGAACATCACATATAAGTGGATACAAATTGATCTGATCCATTCAATGTGTTCATTCTTCCATCATAAATGACTTTTTCCCCATGTACAACAACAAGCCAACAGTAACAACTAACAAGTTAGCTAGCTAGACACCTGACCTATGAATCTTGGTTGCAGCAGCAAATTGGATAACAAAAGAAATGTCGTCTCCTGTCGCAATCAACCAATCTTTGGGTCAGCGAATCGACTGCATTTTCGGACTAACTCTTAAAACGGCAAGGCACATCATAGCCCTGTCACTGCACAATTCCAACTGCCAGTGAGTCAGCACCTGGAACTACAGGGCGAGCTTAAGCTGTCGATCACGGAGCACTAACGGGCAACTCGAGCACAAAGAGGCAGCACATATGAAGCAAAAATCGAGCAGACGATTTTCGCTCCACGACGCGGGACATGAGCACCCGTGCTGTGCACAATTGACAATCGGAACTCGGGAGGGACGACACGAACAGGAGGCTAGCACAGAAGTGGGGCGATGCGGGCACGTTACCTCGGTCGCCGGCGTCCTCGGAGAGGGCGAGGGCGATGACGGCGCTGAGGTCGTAGGTGGGGTGCGCCGGCGGGGGCACGGGCGACGGCGCCGGCCGCGCCTCGGCGGACATGGAGGCCGAGGGGGCGGCGCGGGGGCGAGCGGGCAGGCGCAGGCGGGCGCTGGGGCGCGGGTTGCCGGAGCGCGCCGAGGAGGAGGAGGGGAGGTGCTGGCGGATGGGCGCGGCGGCGGTGGGAGTCGCGGGAGTCATCCGCGGGCGGCGGCAGGGTGGGGGTTGGGCGAGTCGGGGCGCGTGCCAGCGGCGGTAGGGAGCCGCCGTTTTTCCGTGCGTGCGCGGCGCGCGGTGCGGTGCGGCTTTGCGTTGAACCAACCAGACGACACACCGGTGGCGCAGTCCACCCGAGTCGGCTCGCGCCTGGGTCGGCCTCACGCTCTTTGCTCCTTCGCTTGGCCAAAGGCCAGTCGTGGTGACAACGTGGGTGCTTTCCAATTTCGAAAAATTAGTTTTTCTTTAAACATCAATACAGGCACAAACGTTCATATACACGCGCATACACTCATCCCTATGAACGCACACACGCATACCCTACCCCTATGAGCACATTCAAAAGACTGAGCCGGCATATCATCTTGAAATTTACGAAGTCACCGTAAGCGCCTCGTCGTTGACGGGAACGTCTCCTCCTACCGAATGCGCACTCTAAATTCGAAATAAATCTTGAATAAATGCGGCATCGTGACTTGAATCACGATGGTGAGATACCACAGTCCCTCTAACCATCCAACCACAGGTTGGTTCGTGTGGGTGCTTTCCTGTCGGCACTACTACTTCGTAAGGTCGTGTATGGATTGTCGTTTTCCAGCGATTTACACACGGAAAACATACCCTCCACACTTGAAAATTTTGAGCGATCTACTTTGAACGTCGTTTTTGCATCAAAAACTTCAGGAAAACGTCTCTCATCAAACAGTTGATAATCACCCGCGCGTCCACCGCCTCAGTTGTGCGCCACGCGTCCTTAGTGGACCCACCACCACACATCTTCTTCAAAAGCACACCTTCGTGGCTCAGTCTCCAACCTTATCCTCATCTCCCTCGATCCTAGTACCGAATCAGCGGCGCAGCCGCATCATGTTAGAGCCCATGCTCATCGCCACTCTGCTCCGGCGGCCATTGTTCGCCGGTGAGGGAGGCCTTCAACGTCCTACTTCCATCCCTCCTATCTTTCTTCGCCACCTCACTTGCCGTCGCCCGGGCAGTGGTTACCCCGCTGGTCACATCTGCCCTGAGATCCGTGTTGCCCAGGCATCGTTGCTGCAGCGAGCGACGCAGCGCACGACCTCTCCGCCGGCGCTGTCGTCGGGGGAGCCCTCACTGCTGGATCCATCCCGGCCCTGCGTGCCATGTTTTTGAAACAAAGATCTTGTTGCAATAGTCAACGATGTGTTTCTGAAACAAAGCTCTTGCTGCAATAGTCATTATTGTTTATGAAACAATACTCTTGTTGCAAAAAGGGGTCATATGTTGAGCAACCTAAATTGGACGGCTCATGAGGCGGCGGATCTTTAAAACAAATCCACCGGCTAACACGTAGCACACCCCAAAAAATTATGCCGAATTTCATGCTATGCTCATATTCCACCGGTTTACAAAACACCACTCAGGCCAACGTAGAAAAATTAGTTGGTAGCACTAAGTTGTAACTCTTTTTATTTTTTGCGGGGGAGTTGCTAGTTAATAACTAGTCTTGCTTATAGCATGTCCAAACCATTTGATCAATCTTAAATTTTCCTCCCAACCCTAGACGTCGCCGCTGCAGCTTCCCTACACGCCACCGCCTCGGTCCCGCTCCTCTTCCCCGTCCGGCAGACTCGCTTGCGACTAGAGGAGTGGGGACACATCCATCCCGTTTGATTTTTTCTTAGGTTTTTGTTTCTCCGGCGACATTGATAAGGTGGTGGTGTGCCGAAATAAGGTCTCTCCCTATCTCGATGATGTCCGATTCCGCGTCGACGAAGAGACCGTGAGAGTTTGTGTCCCCAGATCTGGTGGTTCCCTTCAGATTTTAGCAGTTCGTGTGTCTTTCAAGGAGAATTATTGGTGTGGCGACTTTGACATCTTCTTCTGTGTTGTTATGTGGCTTGATCCGGTCACTCCAACCCTCTTAACTGGTGCTGATGGATTGCAAGCCCGTTCTTCATGGCGCGATGCTCCAGCCGATGCCGCTTCAACGATTTATAGATCTCGTCTCAAGGAGAGAGTGACTATTGTGGTCTTCAAAGCCTGGTATGGCAAGGGTGTTCGCAGGTGTCACTTTACTTTACTATTGGTCAAATGCAATTTTCAATCTCCGGTGGACGACATACCATTTAAGGAAGAAAAAGACTAGTATACTTATTTTATTTTTTTATTGGTCGTTCAATGTCCAATTGTCCATCCATTGTCCTACTTTTGTTTTTCTCGATATTAATCAAATCTAAGATGCCCTTAGGTGTCTTTATTAAAAAGTTATTGCTTCTATGTAACTGAGCAGCTTATTTCCGAGTGCCAGGAGAAACTCATAGGATGGCAGACGAGAAAATTAGCTATTTGCCACTTTCAATACGGGCCTTCGCAAAGTTGCTATTCTCAACATTGACTTCGTACAAACGCCACCCAGCTCGTGTGCACTTTGATTAATACGGGGCTTCCATTGTTTTCCTTTTTCTTTTCCATTTTCTGGCGCACCTGAAAGGACCAAAGTACCCCTGATGCTATCTACTGCTATCTACACGTATTTGGCATCAGATCAGAGCCCTGAAGCTGACCAGTGCATGCTGCCCGCCAAAAATATCGTGCTTGCCGCATCACTGATCGCCTGGCCGTCTTGCTTCACTCGCTGGATGCCCGCCCGTTTGCTGTCTTTGAATAAGCTACAGTTGATAGTCTTCCATGGTTATTCAGCGCCCTGTAATCGGTGGCGTACATGGTTATTCATTTCTCGTATTGTCGCTCAGTAGAACCTGACCGTGAAACTAGCCTGCTATTTTGATGTAATTCCCAAATTAGAATCCAAAATCAAGTCAAAGATTAGAGAAAACATCACTTACAGGTTGCTTGCATTCTCCATCTTGGCAACTTGCGCACACATCCGTCTCCTCCTACAGCTGTTGCTGCCAACGCACCAAGGGCAGGGGGAGCTACACTAGCGCGCGCAAGCGTGCGAGCACTGAGGGCGAGTTGCGGTACTCGCGCAGGTATCCGCGAGGCTGAACCGGCCCGTGTAGACGTGGACGAGCACCAGCGGCGAGCTGCAGGCATCAGCATGGCAAGGGTGAGCACCGGCGTCGAGCCGCGGTTGCTCACACGGGCATGGTCAAGCTAGGGCAGGGAGCAGCGGTGGTGCGCGCAGGCGTGGGCTAGCAACGGCGGCGACCTGAGATTGCTCATCCGAGCGTGGTCCAGCTAAGGCGGTGGCTCGGGCAAGCATCAACCAAGTACAGCGGCAACCTGACGACAAGGATGAGCAATCCCCATCCAAACAGTCCACAAACACACCGGATAAGGTTGAATGATCCGACGGTACTTTGGTCCTTTCAGGTACCAAAATGGAAAAGAAAAAGAAAAAACAATGAAAAAAAAGGGAAAAATGTCATGTTATTCAAAGTGCACACAAACTGGGTGGCATTTTTACAAAGCCAATGTTGAGAGTGACAATTTTGTGAAGCCCCGTATTAAAAGTGGCAAATAGGCGATTTTCTCATAGTAGACTACACAACCGTTACCTAGAATGAGATGGGGTTACCACAAGCTTTTAGGACAGTATTAAGCGGCTTGTGCGCCATTATCGTGTTGCAGCAAGTGATGAACCATACGTGCCACTAGTGCATGCCTTGAACAAGCACAACATCGATAAAAGAGCTCCTGGTGGTAAATTAAATAGAGTACTTAATATGTTGTAATTGTGCTCTTGCAACATAAAATACTAAGACATGTTGTGCCTAAGCAAATGAGTGAACATGGTGAGATGACAATTATTGTCCATATGACGACCAATTTCACATGCACATACTCGAGATCAAGAACAGATGGACGGCTCATCGCTAATGGATGGAGGCGAAATCTGAAGGTCTACACACTAAAAGTTGGAGACCGGTTGGTCTTCGTGCTCCATAGTGAATCTGAAGGGACTTTCCTGTTTCTCATTGGCATATATCCGGATGATGAAGAGTAGTTCTTAATATTAGTACTGAACATGTTTTGGAGTTTAAACATGTTTTCTGTTTAAACCTATTATAAACTGTGTAGACGTGATATTTGTGTCGAACATGTCTTATGGTTAAACCTAGTATGCTTCTTAAATGTGATACTAGTGGATGCGGTAGCCTTCATGTCAAAATCTGACTAAGGCAAGAGAGAGCCCTTTGGCTAAAAAATGCCCCCATGACAACAAAATGAACACTTTGTCTCATTTTTGTTGCCATGATAGGGCTTAAAAAATGCTAACATGGTAGCACAAATGGCTATAAAATTGCTACGGTGGCAGCAAAAATGAGCCATTTCGCTCCGAAGCCTTGTCATGACATTTGAGACAGATTACAACCTTCATCGAAGTAAGAAAAAAAAGGAACATTTTTACTGACATGGTAGTATTTCGGGCTTATTTTGTTGTAAAATATGCTGGCATGGCAGCAAAATAAGCATTTTCACTCATTTTGTTGGCAGCACTAATGTGTTGAATGTATTTGCTAATTTGGGTACCTTTTAATACTGAAAATTATTACTAGCGTCGAAGGTTATTAGTGACAAGCACGGTGCGACATGCCACTAGTATATTTTGACATGAAGGCTTGAGTTTAAATTTGCGCTTGAGTAAATGTGGGTACCTTGGGCGTTGTCCCAAATTATTTTATTTTTTGCAAGAAAAACTTGTGATACTATTGATCATTTTTCATGGTAGTACAAGGAACACAATAATCAACAAAAATTGCGTTCAGATCTATAGTCCACCTAACGACGACTACAAGCACCGGAGCGAGACAAAGGCGTGTCGCCGTCATCGCTCCTCACTCATCGTAGTTGGGCAAAACTTGTAGTAGACAGTCAGGAAGTTATCGTGCTAAGACCCCACATGACCAATACACCAGAAAAACAACCGCTGCTGATGAAGAGAAGCGTAGATCGAAAGAATCTAACCTGTAGACACATGAGCAAAGACGGATGAAAACTGGATCCATGGAGATCCACCGAAGCCAACACCGATCTAATCTCACGAGATCCACCGGAGATACACCTCCACACGCCCTTCGATGTTGCTAGGCGCACTGCCGAGATGGGGGCTAGGCGGGGGGGACCTTATTTCATCTTCACGAGTCTTCCTGAGCAGAACACAAATAATAGTCAACCTAAAAACACCTAAAAGCGGAGTAAGAACCCTCCCACCAACAAGGGCCAAGCTCCACCGCACCTACATGGCCATCGGGCCACCGGAGACGAAGCGGCCTGGCAGCGGCCCTGACAGGAGAATTCCTAACATGCCGCAGATGGAAACCGGCCACATATGGTTTGCTTACTACATATACCATCACATGTATACTTGTATTTCCATGTCCATTCAGTTTAACAAACTGCTTATGTCGACACAAGTATATAAAAATTACAACTCCCTGAACCGTGACAATGAAAGAAAGTATGACTAATCTACCATGCAAAGCTAGGGAGCTGGGTAAATTAAGCAAACCCTAATGCATGATAAGGTAATAATTCGCTTTTGCCCAGTACTTTGTCAAGCCAAAACATAGCTCTTCCACATGCATTTTCAAAGACCAAACAACTCCAAATTTTGTACACCACTTCGGCAAACAAAAACACTGCATAGTCCACATAAAAAATACGCAATACTACATGATAAGCTAGTAATTCCCAGATTTTGCCCAACACTTGGGCAAACAAAGACATAACTGTTTTACATGTACTACTAAAGACAAACAGTATAGGTCCTTCCTATGCACTTTCAAACAAATATGCTAACAAAACGTTCCAACTTACAAGAAGGAGCTGCTCTTTCAGGTCTGAACTCGCAAATGGCAGATGTAACAAAAAACTTATTACATATGAACACATTAGAATGATTGGGGAAAAACAGAAGACAAGATAAATATATATCTTTTGAAAGGGCATCAAACCAGTCCACAACATTTACATGGTGAGCTATCAAAGGAATCAACCATCAACATTATCATGTGTGTGGCTGTTATAGTAAAACCTCCAAAAAAAACATTGCAACTAGTGACGAGGAGCTGCATGTTCTTCCAGTTTGCAGCTAATTAACATAAATATACTAGATGGTAGCAGCAAAGGATTTCCCAAATAGAAAAGTTGTGCGAAGAAAAGTTTATGATCATTAAATACAAAGACATTAGAATGTATTGGAACAAAAGATATGGCAAGATAAATGGAGTATCTATAGCTTGATATTATTTTGAAAGGGCATTAACAACAATTGCATAACGAGCTATCAAATGGATCAACTATCCACAAATCATGTGTGTGCTTCTTATTGGAAAACCAACACCCACCAACATCTCTTTCAAAATCAAATCGAGCATCTCTAGAAGCCCTCTTGTCTAGTTGTAGCCGTCTCTGCTGATTAGCCATCCATTTCTCATTATAGGTACCACATACACCAAATTTCATTACCTTTAGCACCTTTGCGTTCAGAACAAAGAACTTGGCAAAGTTAACATCTGGCTGCATGCCTCGATAGGTGTTCACTACTATTGCTCTGAGATGGAGATTGAGGCATTCAATAGGATCAATGAGTATGTCATATGGCCCCACATTTTTCATATCCTTCCTAAAACGTGACTGCAAAAGAAGGAATTTAAGTATTGTGTAAGCACTTAGGTTGGAATACAATATTATTTTTGTTGGAATAAAAGAGTAATTCCTGATAGTTGGCGTCTAATCACATATGGATTAGTTGCATGGTGTGTGTGAAGGTCAGGATTATTGAACAACTTTGAGCTTACACATACGTGTTTCTTTTAACTTCAAAGTTGATTTTCACCTGGATGTATAGCTTTTCCATGCAAGGAAAGCATCTAAGAAATCGAGCAATTGTATCCAGGTTGGGGCCGATGGATTCTAGGACCAACACCTTCACTGTGCGCATTGACGCGGTCAAGCTGACGGGGATCATTTCCTGGTAAAATCAAACATACACGAGATGCACATCAATATAACAAAATGTAATGTAATAGTAAAGGCTCAAATGCATCATATGTAAGTTTCAGGAAAAATAAGACAACCCATTGCACCTTAACAATTATGGTTCCAATCACAAGTTCGTAGATTTGGCTAGACATGTAGCCCAATACCGTTAGCTTCGGTGCCGCGATAATCGTGATTGTCATTGGGACATCCCCTGAATCAAGTGGGATCAATCTTTCAAGGCATGGTGCATCCTCAATGACAAGCTCCTGAAGCACCACATCTGATTTGTAGTAGTATGATACATAGATAGCGATACTCCGGAGAGTCGGCGAGACGATCCGGACAGTGCTGAGCCCGTTGCCCTGAAGCTCAAGGCTCTCGAGCGCAGTGCAGCCGGCGAGCAGGTGGTGGAGGGCTTCCTCTGAAATAGCGACGCCGGGGAGCTTGAGGTGCTTCAGCCGAGGGAGACGGAGCGCGGGGACAGCAGCAACGTCGGGAAAACCACAGTCGCGGAAGCTGGCGACACGTAGCGTGGGCGCCAAGCGGAGCGCGGACGGCGGCAGCGGATTGCAGCCCCCGTAGAATTGGAGCTCCTCGAGGCCATCGAGCGCGGGGGACCGGAACCAGCCGTCGAACTTGGCGTAGAGGTCGCGGCGCAGGCGGATGGCGCCGATGGCGAGGGAGAAGCGGCAAGCAGGGCCGTGGTGCGTGGCAAGGATCTTGGAGACGATGGCGACGCGGTCACGCTCCCGTCCGGAGAGGCGGCGATCGACGACGAGGTTGAGCGGGGCGGAGCGCCAGAGGTGGCGCCACCGGGAGGAGAGAACGCGTGTCCGCGCGGCCTCCTTGGTGGAGAGGAGGGAGATGACGCTGCCGAGGATGTCGTCGGGCATGCGGCTGATGTGGTCGAGGTTCTCTTCGCCGTCTCCGTCACCATCCCTGATCGCCGGAGGCTCTTGCTCGTCCTGCCTCAACTTCTTCGGTTCGGGTTCGGCCGCCGCCACATCGTCCATGGCCGCCGCCGCCCTCCGTCCCTCACCACCAAGTCACGTACATTCTGAAGGATCTTATATATCCCCTGTTAGGTGGCGTGGCACTCGCTAACTACGGGTGCGTGCATGCATGCATGACCCACCTCTCGCTCCTAAAATCCCTCTGCTGCTTATCGTTCCAACAAATCGTGACTTCCACCGAGAAATCTCAGGGATGCCATGGACGATGACTCGCCCGTGCCGAAGCTTCCGCGGGAGGGCTCCGTCTTCCACTCTGCTGGCTCCCCAAGCCTACCACGGACCCCAGCTGTAAGGCCCCCTACATCCCCTCCGGCCAGGACACGCGCACCTCCTCCTCGAACGTGGACAGATTCATCCTTGGCTGCGCGCACAGGACGGACTTGGACTAGTGTATATATATGTGTATCACAAGAAGCCTATGTAGTATATGTACTATTACTTGTTCATTGTTACATGGATCATGTGATACACTAGGTTATACAGTACGTATAAGTCAATGGACTTGGACAATGGACAGTTGTTCTTGTGTGTGGGCATGCTAGTGAAAGAAACGGCATGGCTTATGTCTGAACAATCGAGTTCATTAGTAATGATGCTAGAGTCGTCGTTCACCTAGAGGTAGCGTCCCATGGTTTATGATTGACGAAAGAAAAGAGGATAATTAATGCAGTTTTGCTATAATTCATTTAGATGAGATATAATTTGGTCTCATTCATTTTTTATAGACATTGGATGTGATGCTATAAGATGCGTGTGTGCTGACATGGGTTGTATCTGTTCTTGTTTTTAAAGTGAATGAGACCAAATTATATCTCATCTAAATGAGTTCTAGGTACTCCCTAATTAATGACCCTAGTTGGGAGTCTGCTTGTATATCCAAATTTGGCTTGCATATATACGTTTTGAAGTATGGCTGATTTGTCTAGATAAAATGAGCATCAACTTCATCAGATGGATGGCCCTGAATACATAGTAAAGTTAATTGTTTTGTTAAACAATCATTAATGACTACAAACATTAAATAGATGGCATATGAAAATAAATTGCTACACAATTATCGTCTAATAAGTGGATACATAAACTCTAGGCGCACTAATGGTGGGAGCTTATATGAATGTGAATATTTATATCAAAATATTAATTGGATTTCGGTAGAGCAAATAAATCTCTTGTACAAATTAGATACCAAAGATGTTCAAGAAAAAGAAAGGTTCTTGACTTTTTACCTTAAATGAAAGGAAACTCATAAAATAATGGGAGCAATCAACTTTGATACGTTTTCAAGTTTTTTTTTCCTTTGCTAAAGGGATAAGATCCGATCAACTATAGAAAGCATTACATGACCATATGAAAAAGAGGCAACTCCAATGTTAATTACCTTTGAGCAAATCTTAGAATGTTTTAAAAATAATAATCAATTAATAATGAAAATATATGTCTCTTGAGCAAGCCTAAAAATCACCCACAAACGGCAACGAAAGATGGCACCGGAATTAAAGCATAGTAGAAGTTTTTCCAACTGCCTTTTGGCAATGAATATCCAACGACCAGCACAACTTCGCCTTACACTTCTTCATGGTTCAGAGTTTGTGTAATACAAACCAGGAGAGACGCTGGAGAGGAAACGTCTCGACACCTCAATCGGAGGGGCATGTTTAGAGTTCAAAGCCTCTTTCCGCGAATGCCAAAATGCGCCAGAGCGTCATGAGAAACATTACCCACTATGCCCCCTCTGTATTGCATACAACTTGAAGCAACCATTCATGACCAGATAGCCTGAGAAGGGTCACCTCGGGCAACGGCAAGGCTTTTGCCATGGCATGCCATAAGGACTTTTCCTGGCAAAATCTACAAAAAAGCATGGTGGGTGTCCTCGTGTTCCATTCCGTATACCATACCAGATAGAAGCTAGTGCATTCCTTCAGAATTTGTTAGAGCATCTTCAAGAGCCGCGTTTCGCGCCGCACGTAAAAAACCTGTTTGCCGCGCGCGCTTCGGCTGGTTTAGCGCGGCCGCCAGCGCTGGCTCCAGCAGCCGCGCTATAATGCAGCGCGCGCGCGCCGCTCCAGCAGCGTGCAAAAATACAGCATGCGCGACTCGCCGGGCATTTTAACATATATGATATTTTGGACACAAAATAAATTTGAAACATTCATCAAAATGCACGACGCCACCCGTCGCCGTGGTCATCCGCGACGGCAAGAAGAGGCTGCGCGCGAGGCCGACGCTCGGCGGAGCTCCGGCGGTGGCGACGCCAACGCTCCCCGCGCTAGGGTTTCCGGCGACGGCGGCGGCTGCGGCGGGAGGGTCGCGGCTGTACAACGGGGTGAGTGGGGTGCCGGTGTGCGCGTCCATGGGTGGCAGGGCGCCGGCGCCGGCGCGCGCGGGGCGTAGGAGGAGGAGAGGAGAGAGTGCGGCGCGAGCGCTCGAGTGTGCCGCGCGTGGTAGCGGGCGCCCCAAATACACCGCGCGGGATAGTGCTTTCGACAGCGCGCCCAACACATTATAGCGCGCACGCCGTTTTTGCGCGCCTGCTGGAGCGACCCGCCGCGTTACGCGCGCGCTAAAACGGACTAATTTGCGGCGCGGCGCTAGTTTAGCGTGGCTGTTGGAGATGTTCTTAGACCAGATAGAGAGCGAGTCCAAAGCAAGCCTCCACGCAAAGACACACTTTCGGAGGTGCTGGATAAGACCAGATTGCCTTCCATCCATCGTGGCTACTATCTGGTGCTTTGCTAGGATGTTGTCGATGCAGCATGGAGCTCATCGGAGGCCATACGGTAAACGCTTCTCAACAAGCTGCTCTTCTCAGGAGCCCACGTGATGCAATCTTCGACCAACAGCGGTAAGGGATGCACCTTCGTGAACTCTTCAACATCAACATGGACTTTTCTTAGTGAAGAAGGTTAATGTCCCATGTTCCATTCACGTGTAGCAAAATCAGCCACTCAGTGAAGCTTGCAACGCCCCTACCCCCTACTTGATGATCATTCTCCCTGTTGGCATGCGCGGGATTCAGTGATACCTCCAAGGGAAACGTTTGTGGCCGGTGCACCGGCCGAAGATTGGGCCGGTCACACGCGGCACGTACATGGATGGGATCGAACGCTCCCTGCTCCTCTCATCAGGAAGTGTCCTGCGAGACCCGCGCACCGCCCACCCTCCCCTTTTTATCCATCCACGCACTCATCTATCGTCTCCCTTCTCTGTTTCTCTTCCTCCCCAATCTCGCGTATTCTCTCAGTCTCTCTTCCACCCACGGCAGCCATGGCCTTGCCCGCTTCACCGGCTGTGAGTTTGCTGCCGTGGAACAGCTCCGAGCCCGATGCTGCAAGCACATGCAGAGCCACCAAAAAAACCCATGAATGAACTCCATCCCCTTCCCTTCTCTCCTCAGCAGCCATGGATGAACTCTATCTCCTTCTCTCTCCAGTAGCCATGGATGGATTCCTTCCCCTTCTCTCCTCAGCAGCCATGGGTGAATTCCATCCCCTTCTCTCTCCAGTAGCCATGGATGAACTCCATCCCTTTCGTTACCCATTCTTAACCCTCTTTTTTCCTACAACTATTGAAGAAGCTGCAACCGGCCATGGGAAAAGTTGCGTCCACACTTCGAGGTGCTGGAATCGGCTACGGAAAAAGCTACGACCACCTAAACCAGAGGTGCTGGAATCGGCATTTTTTTTGCTGGAATCACACTTTTTTTTGCTGGAACCATCTGTTCTTTTTGCTTCAAGAACACTACTCTAGTTTTTTTGCTGAGATTTTTTTGCTTCAATCATATTAATTTTTGCTGGAACCATCTGTTCTTTTTTGCTTCAAGAACACTACTCTAGTTTTTTTGCTGAGATTTTTTTGCTTCAATCATATTAATTTTTGCTGGAATCGGCCTTTTTTTTCTTCAAGCCGACCATGGTAGTTTCTGCTCTTGAGACTTTTTGGTGGAACCGGCTAAATTTCTGCTACTTCGGCGGCAGCAACAGGGAAGCATGTGTGTGTTTTGTTGGAACCGATGTTATGTTTTGCTACCACCGATGGATTTTTTCTGCCACCGGGGATGACCGGATTTCTTTGCCGAGTTCTTTTTTTGTTGGAAACGGTGATGCATGCCTACAACGGCGAGCGAGGGGACGGCCATGGCGGTGACGAGGGAGCTGCGATCCTGTGTTGGGGCGCGAAGAGCTACAGGATGGGTGGACCGGCGCGCGTGGCGAGACGACGGCGCAACGATGTGGTGGAGACAAGCGGGGGAAGAAGATTGGGGTGAAGGGGATGCGTTGAGTTTGATCTAACGGTCACACACGGGCCAATCTGACGGTGGGTGGTTGACCGGCCCAAAAGTTAGGCGGCGCACTAGCGCCTATCAGTCCCCTACCTCAAAATCCGCACACTAGGTGTTTCCCATCCTCCACACAAGCTCCTTTTTCACAAGTCCGCTGTCAGGACCCCGATTCCAAGTCACATCGACCTAGCCGGTAACACCTCATATCACTTTGCGGCCTCACGCACGGTATTCCCACGGGTGTCGCATTACCATGGCCCGGGACCGTTTGCGCCTTTTGGCTCACGTATATGATAGTGTCGCTAGCATCCATATGACAAAGAACCCGGGCCGACATGGCTAGTCGTGAACCAAAAGCGGCGCTAACCCATGGGGACAGGCATACATGAATCACATCGAGCATGTCGGTCATCAACGTATAAATTCGGGCTGTAGCATCGGGCTAACAGGACTCCGGTATCCCGGCTGTAGCAAGTTAGGCAGGACTCAATATCACCGCGTGACATTTCCCGAAGGGACAGACATAGGAACAAAGTGAAACACATGCCGCCAGTCAAGTGTCCAAGCAGAGTCTTTGGGCTAGCAGGACTCCAAAGTGAACTGGCTGTAGCGGACTACTATCGCCGTAAGCACGAGACTACATTTCCCCATATGAGAGGCTGCCAAGGATAAACAACTAGATTGTCGGATCCCACACATACCAAGCATTTCAACCATACACACAATATGCTCAATATGTGCAAATACAACATGGCATCACAACATAACTCTACGACTCAAGTATTTATTCATTAGGCTCCGAGGAGCGAGATATTACAAACATGGGTCTCATGACCTAACACTCAGAGCATACAAGTCAAAGCACAAGTGGAAGCTAAACATGTCTAAGTACGCATAATCAGAAATGGAAAAGGCTGAGAAGCCTGACTATCTACCAGATCTGCCGAGGGCACAAGATCGTAGCCGAGGTAACAAGCTAAACGTCAAGTCCAAGCGGAACTACTAAGCGAGACCGACGTCTCTCGCAAAACATAAAATAAGCAAACGTGAGTACAAACGTACTCAGCAAGACTTACATCGTAACTAACTACATATGCATCATTATCAAAAGGGGTGGTGGAGTTTAACTGCAGCAAGCCAGCTTTGACTCGGTGGCTATCCTGAACTACGATCGCAAGTAACTCTTTTGAGGTGGCGCACACGAGTCCACATATTCACCATATCAATACACCACTATGGACCCGCCTCCCGCCTCCCTACGAGAACGCCATCCATAGCACTCACGCTTATCTTGCGCATTTTAGAGTATCCACTTTCACTTGTCTATGAACTGATATAGGCAACCCGTAAGTCCTTTTCCGCAGACATGGCTATTCGAATAGATCATATTAACCTCGCAGGGTGTACTTCTTCACACACGCTCTCACCACTTACCGCCGTTTACACGACATGTACTCGGCAACCTTCAAGCGGAAGCCCAACGTGGGTGTCGGCCACGGCCTACCTAAACACTCAAGTCCCTAGTCCAGGTTTATCGCCTATTCGGGTTCCATCCGCAGGAGTCCGCCGAGGTTTCCCATACAGCCCCGAACGATGTGTACAGGGTTCCCGAGACACCAAACGGGCGAATCGGTACACCGGCCACGGTGCCTACCGCAACACAACCCACCCCTATGGTCAGCTATGCGTCTGGCCCCTAGCATGCTACAAACACCGTAAACTACTTGCAACTCCGGACCGAGGACAAGAGTGGTTAAGAAGCCGAGAGGGTCCATTGGTTTCGGGCCCAATGCGTGGTAGTAATCTGTTTCATGGATCACAAACACGTAACTCAGTTCCCGAGGACGGCTGCAATGAGACAACCCACCATGTACTCCTACATGGCCTCTCACCGCTACCTTTACCAAATCGTGTTCACACACTTAACACACACACACAGAGGACATGTTCACACACCTCCGATTCATTCCCGATGAATCGACCTGACTCAACTCTAAGCAAGAGTGTGCATGACAAACAAGCATGAATGAGTAGGCACAACAGGGCTCAAACAACTCCTACTCATGCTAGTGGGTTTCATCTAATTCTTGTGGAATGACAGTCATGCAGAGGATAAAGGGGTTCAGCTACCGACAAGTAACACATGAGTCGTTGTTGTCCTAATGCAGTAAAATAGAGCAGGAGCGAGAGAGTGGGATTATATCGGAATGAACAAGGGGGTTTTGCTTGCCTGGCACTTTTGAAGATAATATAGTTCTTCATCGGTGTCATCGAATTCACCGTCGGTACGTCGACTACCGAGAGGGGACAATTACCGGCAAACAGGAGAGAACTCAATCAATGCAATGCACATTCACATGAATGACATTTCATGTTAAGGTACTGAATTCACCTAATGCAATATCTAGCCAAGTTAATTGAAGTGGAACTCAAACAAGAACAAAGTTCAACTCCAAATGTTATTTCATAAATTACCCTAATCATGATTCATCCTATTCAGTGAGGTTAACTTGTTCAATCATGCATGAAAGTGCCATAAACAGATTCTTCATATTTTTCTGATCATTTTTCATATATAAATTATTTCATTCTGAGCTATGGTTGAATTTCTATGAATTTTAGAAGTTTGGGGTATTTTCTGAAATTTCCTGAATTAAATTAAATCCAGAGAAGGTATAACTGCGTCAGCCTGACGTCAGTGTGACGTCAGCGGGTCAACGAAACTTGGTCTGGGTCAAACCTGACAGTGGGTCCCGTGTGTCAGTATAATTAGCTTAACTAAATTTAATTAAAACTAATCCTCAATAGTTAACAGGGCTGGGCCCCACCTGTCATTGACTCAGAGAGTCAACCAGGCCCACCCGTGGTCAAAGTCAAAGTCGGCTGTCGGGGTTTAGCCGCTGGCCAGCGACGCTGGCGGCGAGAGTGAGTTTAGCCACTCCGGCGACCAAATGGGCCGCGGTGGGCATCTAGGTGGAGCTGGGGACGAGCCGAAGCTCTTGGTGGAGTCGGTTGAGCTCGGGGTGGTCGGAATCGACGGCGGCGAGCTCCAAGGCGGCGGCCGGAGTTCGGGCGGGGTGGGGTTTGATGCTACGGTGCACGGGAGGAGGAGCGGGTGGTGGCTACGAGCTCCTGGTGCTGCGCTGAGCACAGAGGTGGGGTTGGCTTCGAGCCATTGTGGCTCTAGCCACGACGGCGCCATGGCCGGCGGCGGGGAGTTTTCGGGTGAGGTGGAAACGGCGGCTACAGAGGCCAAACAAACACGGGAGCTAGGGGGAGAGGAAGAGGAGTTCACCGTGGAGAGGGGGAGGTGGTCAGCGGGCTCGGGGGCTTCCGGAGTTCGACGAATCGGGCGACGGCGACCGGCGGGTCCGAGAAGGGGAAAAGCGGCGGGGCGGCGCCTCGGGGCTTCTCCGGTCGCGTGAGCCATCGGGGAGGACGAGGGAGGCACGGCGGGTCCCTAGGGCATGTTGGATGGGCGAGGGGTGGGGGGGCTGGCAGCGGTGGTGGCGGCGGCGACGGGCGTGTTCAGGGCGTCTGCAAGCGGAGCGAGACAGAGGAGGGAACGAGGGAGAGGGAGAGAGCGAGGGGTCCAGGGGTCGGGCGGCGCCGAGGAGAAGGCGCGAGGCATCTCTGTGAGGCAGGCAAGCGTGGAGGAGGCGTGGCGAAGCTCGAGGCGCCAGGCGTGTCCTCCTCGCCTCTTGGCAGAGGAAGACGATGAGCGGGGGTAGGTGGGCTGGTGGTGGAATTGGGCCAGTGGGCTGAGAGGTGAGCGCCTGTAGGGTTTCTCTCCTCTCCTTTTTTATTTGTTTTAGTTTTCTAATATTCTGTAAATTTCAGGGCTTTATTAAAAATACTAATACTACCCCAAAATCATGAAACTTACTCAGCCCACTGTTTGGAAAATATCCAACAAAGCAAACATTTAAGTTTATGATTATTTGAGCATTTAAAATATTTTACAGCATTTAAATGCCCAAATGCAAATACTTAATGAATTAATCCAAAGTGACCAAATATGTCATGAAAAATGTGCAAAGCACCTCCTGGTTCTGGTTTAAAGCATTTTACTAGAAATGATGAACATTTTCTAAAGCCATTTGAAATCACTGAAAAATATTTTTGGTTGAGCCTATTTGAATTCCTTTAATGCTAGGGTTTAGGCAATCCCCATTTCAAATTTCATGAAAATTAAACATGATGCATGGATGCAATGCCACTAGTTACAAGCAAGCTCTAGGGCTGTGACATCCACGGGACTCTTATTTCATTATTTGGGTCGTATTTGGCCTTCAAAACCCTTGCACATGAATTCTCTGGAATATCTGGAATCGTTAGCAGGCCCACTTGTGTCTTGCGAGCAAGGCTTGAAATCCCAAAGGTCTAAACCCCCGGCATTGCGGGTAACATGTGCTAATCTTTTTTGTGCGGTTAGCATGTGCTAATCTACGCCTCCACCTCTTATTTGTTTTCATAACAGGCGTATAATGTATGCTGACAAAACAAACATTGCAACTGACAGTGAGGAGCTGCATCCTCTTTCAGTTTTCAGCTAAGGTACATATTCTAAGGTAGCAACAAGGATTTCGCAAACAGGAATGTTGTGTAAACAATAACTTATAATCATTTCGTATAAAAAGACACTGGACGTTTGGAATAAAAGATGTGACAACACAAACAAACACTGGTGCTTGTCGGTCCTAAACAAACGATTTTAACCCCTTTCCGCAACGGCATTTGGAACCGTCGCCAAGTGAGTGTGGGCAATAAGGGGTCCTTCCCACACGACCGTAAATCGTCGAGGATAGGCCCTCCAGGACCCAGTGTGGGCCATGTGCGATCGGGCGAGGCATCGAAACCCAATCATTTCCGTAGGTATGTACATCCTGTTGGGGAAGGTAGTAATTTCAAAAAATTTCCTACGCACACGCAAGATCATGGTGATGTATAGCAACGAGCGGGAGAGTGTTGTCCACGTACCCTTGTAGACCGTAAGCGGAAGAGTTTTGTCAACACGGTTGATGTAGTCGTACGTCTTCACGATCCGACCGATCCAAGTACCGAACGCACGACACCTCCGAGTTCAGCACACGTTCAGCTCGATGACGTCCCACGAACTCACGATCCAGCAGAGTGTCGAGGGAGAGTTTCGTCAGCACGACGGCGTGGTGACGGTGATGATGAAGCTACCGGCGCAGGGCTTCGCCTAAGCACTACGACGATATGACCGAGGTGGATTATGGTGGAGGGGGCACCGCAAACGGCTGGAAACAATCAACTTGTGTGTCCTAGGGTGTCCCCTGCCCCCGTATATAAAGGAGCAAGGGGGGAGGCCGGCCGGCCTTTGTGGCGCGCCAGGAGAGGAGGAGTCCTCCTCCTAGTAGGAGTAGGACTCCCCTTTCGTACTCCTACTAGGAGGGGGAAAGGAAGGAGGAGAGGGAGAAGGAAAAGGGAGGGCGCCACCCCCCTCCTTGTCCAATTCAGACTCCCAAGGTGGGGGAGGGGGCCTTCCCTGGCCAGCCCTCTCTCTCTACTAAGGCCCATGAGGCCCATTAGTTCTCCAGGGGGGGGGGGTGGGTTCCGGTAACCCTCCGATACTCCGGTTTTCTCCGAAATCACCCGGAACAATTTCGGTGTCTGAATATAGCCGTCCAATATATCAATATTTATGTCTTGACCATTTTGAGACTCCTCGTCATGTCCGTGATCACATTCGGGACTCCAAACTATCTTCGGTACATCAAAACACATAAACTCATATACCGATCGTCACCGAACGTTAAGCGTGCGGACCCTACGGGTTCGAGAACTATGTAGACATGACCGAGACACGTTTCCGGTTAATAACCAATAGCGGAACCTGGATGCTCATATTGGCTCCTACATATTCTATGAAGATCTTTATCGGTCAAACCGCATAACAACATACGTTGTTCCCTTTGTCATCGGTATGTTACTTGCCCGAGATTCGATCGTCGGTATCTCAATACCTAGTTCAATCTCGTTATCGCAAGTCTCTTTACTCGTTCCGTAATGCATCATCCCGCAACTAACTCATTAGTCACATTGCTTGCAAGGCTTATAGTGATGTGCATTACCGAGAGGGCCCAGAGATACCTCTCGACAATCAGAGTGACAAATCCTAATCTTGATCTATGCCAACTCAACAAACACCATCGGAGACACCTGTAGAGCACCTTTATAATCTACCAGTTACGTTGTGATGTTTGGTAGCACACAAAGTGTTCCTCCGGTATTCGAGAGTTGCATAATCTCATAGTCATAGGAACATGTATAAGTCATGAAGAAAGCAATAGCAACAAACTAAACGATCAAGTTCTAAGCTAATGAAATGGGTCAAGTCAATCACATCATTCTCTAATGATGTGATCCCGTTCATCAAATAACAACTCATGTCTATGGCTAGGAAACTTAGCCATCTTTGATCAACGAGCTAGTCAAGTAGAAGCATACTAGTGACACTCCGTTTGTCTATGTATTCACACATGTACTAAGTTTCCGGTTAATACAATTCTAGCATGAATAATAAACATTTATCATGATATAAGGAAATATAAACAACAACTTTATTATTGCCTCTAGGGCAAATTTCTTCGGTCTCCGACTTGCACTAGAGTCAATAATCTAGATTACACAGTAATGATTCTAACACCCTGGAGCCTTGGTGTTGATCATGTTTTGCTTGTGAGAGAGGCTTAGTCAACGGGTCTGCAACATTCAGATCTGTATGTATCTTGCAAATCTCTATGTCTCCCTCCTTGACTTGATTGCGGATGGAATTGGAGCGTCTCTTGATGTGCTTGGTTCTCTTGTAAAACCTGGATTTCTTTGCCAAGGCAATTGCACCAGTATTGTCACAAAAGATTTTCATTGGACCCGATGCACTAGGTATGACACCTAGATCGGATATGAACTCCTTCATTCAGACTCCTTCATTTGCTGCTTCCGAAGCAGCTATGTACTCTGCTTCACATGTAGATCCCGCCACGACGCTTTGCTTAGAACTGCACCAACTTACAGCTCCACCGTTCAATATAAATACGGATCCGGTTTGTGACTTAGAGTCATCCGGATCAGTGTCAAAGCTTGCATCGACGTAACCATTTACGACGAGCTCTTTGTCACCTCCATAAACGAGAAACATATCCTTAGTCCTTTTCGTGTATTTCAGGATGTTCTTGACCGTCAAGTGATCCACTCTGGATTACTTTGGTACCTCCCTGCTAAACTAATAGCAAGGCACACATCAGGTCTGGTACACATCATTGCATACATGATAGAGCCTATGGCTGAAGCATAGGAACATCTTTCATTTTCTCTCTATCTTCTGCAGTTGGTCGGGCATTGAGTCCGACTCAACTTCACACCTTGTAACACGTGCAAGAACCCTTTGTTTGCTTGATCCGTTTTGAACTTCTTCAAAACTTTATCAAGGTATGTGCTTTGTGAAAGTCCAATTAGGCATCTTGATCTATCTCTATAGATCTTGATGCCCAATATATAAGCAGCTTCACCGAGGTCTTTCATTGAAAAACTCTTGTTCAAGTATCCTTTTATGCTATCCAGAAATTCTATATCATTTCCAATCAACAATATGCCATCCACACATAATATTAGAAATGCTATAGAGCTCCCACTCACTTTCTTGTAAATACAGGCTTCTCCAAAAGTCTGTATAAAACCATATGCCCTGATCACACTATCAAAATGTTTATTCCAACTCCGAGAGGCTTGCACCAGTCCATAAATGGATCATTTGGAGCTTGCACACTTTGTTAGCACCCTTTGGATCGATAAAACCTTCTGGTTGCATCATATACAACTCTTCTTCCAGAAATCCATTTAGGAATGCAATCTTTATATCCATTTGCCAAATTTCATAATCATAAAATGCAGCAATTGTTAACATGATTCGGACAGACTTAAGCATCGCTACGGGTGAGAAGGTCTCATCGTAGTCAACTCCTTAAACTTGTCGAAAACCTTTCGCGACAAGTCGAGCATTGTAGACAGTAACATTATCGTCAACGTCAGTCTTCTTCTTGAAGATCCATTTATTCTCTATGGCTTGTTGATCATCGGGCAAGTCAACCAAAATCCATACTTTGTTCTCATACATGGATCCCATCTCAGATTTCATGGCCTCAAGTCATTTTGCGGAATCTGGGCTCATCATCGCTTCCTCATTGTTCGTAGGTTCATCATGGTCTAGTAACATGAGCTCCAGAACAGGATTACCGTACCACTCTGGTGTGGATCTTACTCTGGTTGACCTACGAGGCTCGGTAGTAACTTGATCTGCAGTTTCATGATCATTATCATTAGCTTCCTCACTGATTGGTGTAGGGATTACATGAACTAATTTCCGTGATGAACTACTTTCCAATGAGGGAGCAGGTATAGTTACCTTATCAAGTTCTACTTTCCTCCCACTCACTTCTTTCGAGAGAAACTCCTTCTCTAGAAAGGATCCATTCTTAGCAACAAATGTCTTGCCTTCGGATCTATGATAGAAGGTGTACCCAACATTTTCCTTTGGTATCCTATGAAGACACATTTCTCCGATTTGGGTTCGAGCTTATAAGGTTGAAGCTTTTTCACATAAGCATCGCAGCCCCAAACTTTAAGAAACGACAACTTTGGTTTCTTGCCAAACCACAGTTAATAAGGCGTTGTCCCAACAGATTTAGATGGTGCCCTATTTAACGTGAATGCAGCCGTCTCTAAAGCATAACCCCAAAATGATAGCGGTAAATCAGTAAGAGACATCATAGGTCGCACCATATCTAATAAAGTGCGGTTACGACGTTCAGACACACCATTACGTTGTGGTGTTCCGGGTGACGTGAGTTGCGAAACTATTCCACATTGTTTCAAATGAAGACCAAACTCGTAACTCAAATATTCTCCTCCATGATCAGATCGTAGAAACTTTATTTTTCTTGTTAGGATGATTTTCCGCTTCACTCTGAAATTCATTGAACTTTTCAAATGTTTCAGACTTATGGTTCATCAAGTAGATATACCCATATCTGCTCAAATCATCTGTGAAGGTGAGAAAATAACTATACCCGCCATGAGCTTCAATATTCATCGGACCACATACATCAGTATGTATGATTTCCAATGAATCTGTTGCTCGCTCCATTACGTTCGGACACACCATTACGTTGTGGTGTTCCGGGTGACGTGAGTTGCGAAACTATTCCGCATTGTTTCAAATGAAGACCAAACTCGTAACTCAAATATTCTCCTCCACGATCAGATCGTAGAAACTTTATTTTTCTTGTTACGATGATTTTCTGCTTCACTCTGAAATTCATTGAACTTTTCAAATGTTTCAGACTTATGGTTCATCAAGTAGATATACCCATATCTGCTCAAATCATCTGTGAAGGTGAGAAAATAACTATACCCGCCATGAGCTTCAATATTCATCGGACCACATACATCAGTATGTATGATTTCCAATGAATCTGTTGCTCGCTCCATTGTTTCGGAGAACGGAGTTTTAGTCATCTTGCCCATGAGGCATGGTTCGCAAGTACCAAATGATTCGTAATAAAGTGATTCCAAAAGTCCATCAGAATGGAGTTTCTTCACGCGCTTTCCACCAATATGACCCAAACGGCAGTGCCACAAATTAGTTGCACTATCATTATCAACTCTGCATCTTTTGGCTTCAATATTATGAATATGTGTATCACTACTATCGATATTCAATAAAAATAGACCACTCTTCAAGGGTGCATGACCATAAAAGATATTACTCATATAAATAGAACAACCATTATTCTCAGATTTAAATGAATAACCGTCTCGCATCAAACAAGATCCAGATATAATGTTCATGCTCAACGCTGGCACCAAATAACAATTATTCAGGTCTAAAACTAATCCCGAAGGTAGATGTAGAGGTAGCGTGCCGACGGTGATCACATCGACTTTGGAACCATTTCCCACGCGCATCTTCACCTCGTCCTTAGCGAATCTTCACTTAATCCGTAGTCCCTGTTTCAAGTTGCAAACATTAGCAACAGAACCAGTATCAAATACCAGTGCTATCATGCGAGCATTAGTAAGGTACAAATCAATAACATGTATATCACATATACCTTTGTTCACCTTGCCATCCTTCTTATCCGCCAAATACTTGGGGCAGTTCCGCTTCTAGTGACCAGTCTCTTTGCAGTAGAAGCACTCAGTCTCAGGCTTAGGCCCAGACTTGGGCTTCTTCACTTGAGCAGCAACTTGCTTGTTGTTCTTCTTGAAGTTCCCCATCTTCCCTTTACCCTTTTTTCTTGAAACTGGTGGTCTTGTTGACCATCAACACTTGATGCTCCTTCTTGATTTCTACCTCCGCAGCCTTTAGCATCGCGAAGAGCTCGGGAATTGTCTTATCCATCCCTTGCATGTTATAGTTCATCACGAAGCTCTTGTAGCTTGGTGGCAGTGATTGAAGAATTCTGTCAATGACACTATCATCAGGAAGATTAACTCCCAGTTGAATCAAGTGATTGTTATACCCAGACATTTTGAGTATACGTTCACTGACAGAACTATTCTCCTCCATCTTGCAACTATAGAACTTATTGGAGACTTCAAATCCCTCAATCCGGGCATTTGCTTGAAATATTAACTTCAACTCCTGTTATACCCAGACGTTCAAAACATTGTTGAAGTCCCGGTTCTAAGCCATAAATCATGGCACACTGAACTATTGAGTAGTCATCATCTTTGCTCTGCCAGACATTCTTAACGTCATCAGTAACATCTGCAGCAGGCCTGGCACCCAGCGGTGCTTCCAGGACATAATTCTTTTATGCAGCAATGAGGATAATCCTCAAGTTACGGACCCAGTCCGTGTAATTGCTACCATCATCTTTCAACTTAGCTTTCTCAAGGAACACATTAAAATTCAAAGGAACAATAGCACGGGCCATAGATATAGAACAACATAGACATGCAAAATACTATTAGGTACTAAGTTCATGATAAATTAAAGTTCAATTAATCATATTACTTAAGAACTCCCACTTAGATAGACATCCCTCTAATCATCTAAGTGGTCACGTGATCCAAATAAACTAAACCATGTTCGATCATCACGTGAGATGGAGTAGTTTTCAATGGTGAACATCACTATGTTGATCATATCTACTCTATGATTCACGCCGACCTTCCGGTTTCGGTGTTCCGTGCCATATCTGCATATGCTAGGCTCGTCAAGTTTAACCCGAGTATTCTGCGTGTGCAAAACTGGCTCGCACCGTTGTATGTGAACGTAGAGCTTATCACACCCGATCATCACGTGGTGTCTCGGCACGACAAACTTTAAATAGCAGTGCATACTCTGGGAGAACACTTATACCTTGAAATTTAGTGAGAGATCATCTTATAATGCTACCGTCAATGAAAGAAAAATAAGATGCATAAAAGATAAACATCACATGCAATCAATATAAGTGATATGATATGGCCATCATCATCTTGTGCCTTTGATCTCCATCTTCAAAGCACCGTCATGATCATCATCGTCACTAGCGCGACACCTTGATCTCCATCGTAGCATCATTGTCGTCTCGCTAACTATTGTTTGTACGACTATCGCTACTACTTAGTGCTAAAGTAAAAACAATTACAGGGCGATTGTATTGCATACAATAAAGCGACAACCATATGGCTCCTGCTAGTTGCCGATAACTCCGTTACAAAACATGATCATCTCATACAATAAAATTTAGCATCATGTCTTGACCATATCACATCACAACATGCCCTGCAAAAACAAGTTAGACGTCCTCTACTTTGTTGTTGCAAGTTTTACGTGGCTGCTACGGGCTGAGCAAGAACCGTTCTTACCTACGCATCAAAACCACAACGATATTTTGTAAATATGTATGTGATGTTTTAACCTTCAACAAGGATCGGGCATAGCGACAATCGATTCAACTAAAGTTGGAGAAACTGACACCCGCCAGCCACCTGTGTGCGAAGCACGTCGGTAGAACCAGTCTCGCGTAAGCGTACGCATAATGTCGGTCCGGGCCGCTTCATCCAACAATACTGCCGAATCAAAGCATGACATGCTGGTAAGCAGTATGACTAGTATCGCCCACAACTCACTTGTGTTCTACTCGTGCATATAACATCTATGCATAAACCTGGCTCTGATGCCACTGTTGGGGAACGTAGTAATTTCAAAAAAATTCCTACGCACACGCAAGATCATGGTGATGCATAGCAACGAGGGGGAGAGTGTTGTCCACGTACCCTCGTAGACCGTAAGCGGAAGCGTTTTGACAACGTGGTTGCTTTAGTCGTACGTGTTCGCGATCCGATCGATCCAAGTACCGAATGCACGGCACCTCTGAGTTCAGCACACGTTCAACTCGATGACGTCCCACAAACTCACGATGCAGCAGAGTGTCGGGGGAGAGTTTCGTCAGCACGGCGGCATGCTGACGGTGATGATAAAGCTACTAGCGCAGAGCTTCGCCTAAGCACTACGAAGATATGACCGATGTGGATTATAGTGGAGGGGGCACCACATACGGCTGGAAACAATCAACTTGTGTGTTCTAGGGTGCCCGTGCCCCCGTATATAAAGGAGAAAGGGGGGAGGCCGGCAGGCCCTTGTGCGCGCCAGGAGAGGAGTCCTCCTCCTCCTAGTAGGAGTAGGACTCCCCTTTCCTACTCCTACTAGGAGGGGGAAAGGAAGGAGGAGAGGGAGAAGGAAAAGGGGGGCTGAGGGAGTCCTAGATTAGGGGATATCTGGACAGCCAGACTGTGTACAACGTTCGGACTATTGAAGCGTGAAGATACAAGACTCAAGGCTTCGGCCCGTGTCCGGATGGGACTGTCCTTGGCATGGAAGGCAATCTTGGCGATCCAGATATTATATTTCCTTCCTTATAACCGACTCCATTTAAACCCTAGCCCTCTCCGGTGTCTATATAAACCGGAGAGGTTGGTCCTTAGAAGGGCGAGCACAATTACAATCATACCATCATAGTCTAGCTCTTAGGGTTTAGCCTCTACGATCTCGTGGTAGATCTACTCTTGTACTACCCATATCACCAATATTAATCAAGCAGGAAGTAGGGTTTTACCTCCATCGAGAGGGCCTGAACTCCGGTAAACACTGTGTCCCTTGCTTCTGTTACCATCAGCCTTGGCCTTACGCATCGGGACCCCTACCCGAGATCCGCCAGTTTTGACACCGACATTGGTGCTGTTCCTCTGTGTCGTCGCTGTCAGGCTCGATGGCTCCTCCAATCATCATCAACGACGCCGTCCAGGGCGAGACTTTCCTCCCCGGACAGATCTTCGTGTTCGGCGGCCTCGCACTGCAGGCAAACTTGCTTGGCCATCTGGAGCAGATCGACAGCTACGCCCCTGGCCACCAGGCCAGGTTCGGAAACCTGAACTACACGGCGGACATCCGCGGAGACTTGATCTTCGATGGATTTGGGCCTATGCCAGGAGCACCGGACAGTCACGACGAGCATGGCTTAGACCTGCCGTCGGACGAAGCTCGGGGCATCATCCCCGTACTATCCTCGGACCTAGATCCGGAGCAGGCTGCGTTGCCTAAGGACGGAGGGATGGACCCCGCCCCTGTGTCGCGCACTCATCGGCGGTGGAGCCGAACACGGCCTTACCTCTGCGGTGGCCTATGACTCGAACCCCGGATTCAGATCCGGACGTTGGTTCCAAATCCGCACACTCCCGAGCCCGTCGGGCCAGGATGGGCTCCGTAATGGAGTTCACCGCTGCGGATATCTTCCGTGACTCTCCCTTTGGCGACATGTCGACTCATTAAAGTCTCTCTCTTTATCAGAGGCTCTTGGCGAACTATGTCCGCTCGAGTGGGAGGCAGGCGACGAAGGAATTCGTTGGCCACCCACCACCCACTTCATTGCCACGATAGATGACTTAACCAAGGTACTGAACTTCGACTCCAAAGACATCGACGGTATGGACGACGATGCAGGAGAAGAACATGAACCGCCGCTCACTGGGCGGTGGACAGCCACCTCTTCTTATGATATATATATATATATATATATATATATATATATATATATATATATATGGTGGACACTCTGAAGGAAACAAATGGCGACAAGGCAACGGAGGATAAAACCTCAGGGAAAAAAGCAAAGAATGGGCGTCGTCGGCGCCACTCCAAGCCCCGCCACACCAATACCGGCCCAAGAGACGAAAACAATCTGAATGGCGCCGAAGAAGAATACAACCCTGAACAGCCCGCCTTCGAGCAGGCCGAACGGGAGGATGAGCAGGCCAGCCTAGAAGAACAGGCGACGGACGAATACCCGGAGGAGGAAGCTACATGCCCCCCTCCGAAGACGAGATTAGCCTCGGCGACGACGAGTTCGGGCGTGCTCGAGGATCCCGTGAGAGCAGAGCGCTTCAAGCGTCGGCTTATAGCCACCGCAAGGAGCCTGAAAAAGAAGCAGCAGCAACGCCAATCTGACCAAGACCTGCTCACGTACGGATGGATCAAGTCCCGCAGCCGAGGAATACGGACTCGAGCACCACACGGCTGACCGGCCACCTCGTGGCCGGGATAAAATGACATATCAGTCCGCATAACAACCAACATCCCCACGCCAACATACTACGGCCCGGGGCAACAAATCAGGACAACCAAGATTTATCTACGGATCGCGGGGGCGCGCCTCGGTACGCGACGAGGACCGTCACGCCGGACACACCTTCAACAAGTCCGACCGGGCAGAATATAGCCACCCAGAGCAATTCGACTTGCGTAGCCACATAGCCCGGCACAGAGGCGCCGCACACCCCCTCTGCTTCACTGACGAAGTGATGGATCATGAATTCCCAGAAGGGTTCAAACCCGTAAACATCGAATCATACGATGGCACAATTGACCCCGCAATATGGATTGAAGATTTTCTTCCCCACATTCACATGGCCCGCGGAGACGATCTGCACGCCATCAAGTATCTTCCCCTTAAGCTCAAAGGACCAGCCCGGCACTGGCTAAACAGCCTGCTAGCAAACTCCATTGGCAGCTGAGAAAACCTGGAAGACACATTCCTCGACAACTTCCAGGGCACATATGTGCGACCACCTGACGCCGACGACTTGAGCCATATTACTCAACAGCCCGGAGAGTCAGCCAGGAAATTCTGGACTCGGTTCCTAACTAAGAAGAACCAAATAGCCGACTGTCCGGACGCCGAAGCCCTAGCGGCTTTCAAGCATAATATCCGTGACGAGTGGCTCGCTCGACACCTCGGCCAGGAAAAACCCAAGTCCATGGCAGCTCTCAAAACACAAATGACCCACTTTTGCATGGGCGAGGACAGTTGGTTGGCTTGCTGCAACACTACACCACAGTCTGGCAATTCGGATGGCCGCGACAATAACGGCAAGCAGCGTAATGCATATAAGCGACGGAACAACGGCGACATCACTGAAGACACAACAGTCAACGCCGGATTCAGTGGATCCAAGCCCGGTCAGTGGAAGAAGTCGTTCAAAAGAAATAATCAAGGACCGTCCAGTCTGGACCGCATACTGGAGTGCTCGTGCCAAATTCATGGCACCCCGGACAAGCCAACCAACCACACCAATAGAGATTGTTGGGTATTCAAACAGTCCGGCAAGATAAACGCCGAAGACAAGGAAAAGGGGCTGCACAGCGATGATGACGAGGAGCCCCGACGTCCGAACACGGGGGGACAGAAGAAATTTCCCCGTGTGAAAACGGTCAACATGATCTACGCCACGCACATCCCTGCAAGCGGAACGGAAGCGGGCACTAAGGCACGTCTATGCGATGGAGCCGGCCGCCTCAAATTCAACCCATGGTCAGCCTGTCCGATCACCTTCGATCGTAGGGATCACCCTACTAGCATCCGTCACGGCGGCTCGGCCGCATTGGTCCTAGACCCAATCATTGACGGATTCCACCTCACACGCGTCCTTATGGACGGTGGCAGCAGCCTGAACCTGCTTTACCAGGACACAGTGCGCAAAATGGGCATTGACCCTTCAAGGATCAAGCCCACTAAAACCACCTTTAAAGGTGTAATTCCTGGAGTAGAGGCCCGCTATACGGGCTCTATAACGTTGGAAGTGGTCTTCGGATCTCCGGATAACTTCTGAAGCAAAGAGTTAATCTTCATATCGTCCCCTTCCGCAGTGGTTACCATGCACTGCTCGGACGAACCGCATTCGCCAGATTCAATGCGGTACCACACTACGCATATCTCAAGCTCAAGATGCCAGGACCACGCGGGGTCATAAAGGTGAACGGAAATATGGACCGCTCTCTCTCTGAATGTAAGAACATACTGCAGCCCTTGCGGCGGAAGTACAATGCGGCCTTCTCCGACAAACCAATCCGGCGACAACAACTTCGAGCACAGTCAAACAAGTCCGAAGCACCCCGCAACAGGATCATCAGGCACTCCAAGAGCGCGACTAGCAATCCGGCCTCCCCTTAAGCCCCATCAAAGGAGCATTCGTGCCACGTGCACAAAATTACGCACTTAAAATACCATGGGCATAGGTGGAGGCGCATCAACGACTCAGTCAATCGTGCGGGTAACCACCAAATACTTTCATACTCTTTCCCTCTTACCTTTCAGGACACCGCGTTGGCGCAGCATCCTCAAAAGAGCCGAATTGCCGGACTTATAGGGAAGAGATATCCAAGGAGGCAATAGACGTTGTGCACAGAAGAAAATACCCAGGTGGAATCTATTTACGATCATTATACCTGCTTTATCTACCTGAACACAGCCTGCCCCTGGATAGGACATGTCAAATAGTCCTATTTTATCTCTGCTTAACGCACCCATTGTAAATGTACGCTTAAACGTATTTTTCGTCAATGGGAGATTATATATAGCGTCAGCTTATTATTCTTATTGGAGCATTTTTTCTCTTATAAATGTTTATTTGATATTGTATCCGTACACTTTGGTGCGGCCAGTTTGCCAGGGGCTTCTTACGACACCCTGTAATATGGCAACTAAAGTCCGAACACTTTCAATAGTGCGGCACCCCGAACTTATAGCACTATACTCATCAGCTCCGAATCATGTCTTGGGTCTACAGTTGGGATAGCCTGGCTCCCTTGTTTTGGTGCCTTACGTTCCGTTATATCGGCCAAGGTAGCGCAGGGAGAACTACTGCGATTGTGTCCCGGTTCTTCCGGACGAGCACCTCGAGAGAAAGCCGAAAACTGACCGGGCATGATGTGGCGAGAGCTGGTCGCTGTTCGAGAGGTTTTAAAATCCTTGAAGATTTTCCTCTTTAGGCGATAAATCGGCTTCGCCCGATCTAGGCGTGTATAAGCGCCCGATTGACCTTCCGGATTCTAGGGGCTTCACTAAATTTAAAATTGTAGACTTCTATGGCTAAGTGAAAGTTATAAAGTCAAGATAGTCCGATTGCCTTGTTATTGCTACCGACACCTCCTTAAGGGACCAAACATTTGGATAAAGAGTGTCCGGGTTTTCCACTTAACACCCCAAAGTGCTAGTCACGTGGGGGAGGAAGCCGACAACTGGCCTACTTTCAAGATTTTATAAACAGCCGCACAGAAGGTAATATTTTAAATAACAAAAGCGCTACATAGCGCAAGTAACTTCTTCTTTAATTACAAACATGACAGAAGTGAATTCATTCCAAAATGGCGTCCTTGGTACACTCATCGGCGACGAGATGAGCACCCTTCAGCACGCCATCGTAGTACATTTCGGGATGGCGATGCGCCTTGCCCTCCGGTGGCCCGTCTTTGACCAGCTTCTCTGCATCCAGCTTGCCCCAATGCACCTTGACGCGGGCAAAAGCTCGGCGGGCACCTTCGATGCAAACGGATCGCCTGATCACTTCAAGCCGAGGGTAGGCATCCACCATCCGCTTGATCAGGCCAAAGTAGCTACCGGGCAGGAGCTCACCAGGCCACATCCTGACTATGAAGTCCTTCATAGCCAGTTCGGCCGCCCTATGGAGTTCGACCATCTGCTTCCGTTGGTCGCTCAGAGGCATCGGATGATCAGCCCCGGCATACTGGGACCAGAACAGCTTCTCCGTTGAGCTCCCCCTGGGCACGGTAGAACTCCGCAGCGTCTGAGACGCTACGTGGTAGATCTACAAATGCCCCTGGAGAGCTCCGTATTCGAGTAATTAAAAGAAATGCCTCCTCCACATGTCTGCTTTGCATAAAAAATTTCTTACCCGCTGCTATCCTTTTGGCCTCCTGGATCTCCTGTTGTGCCTTCTCGGCCTCGGCCTTGGCATCCTTCAAACTTACAAGGGCCTTCGCAAGCCCAGCCTCCTTCATCTTCAGATCATGCTCCATGGACTCGCACTTCTTGCCGAGGTCCTGGAGCTCTTGTAGTACCTCGCCCACTCTAGCACTTTGCTTTTCGCGCTCCTTGCATTCCAAGGCCGCTTTGTTTTCGGCCTCGGACAACGCTTTCTTCAGGGACGCCACTTCGGTGGTGGCCCCTGTTACACAGTCACGACGCTTTGGCGTTAGACCGACAAAATTTTGCCTACCTTTAAATATATATGAACGGGGAATCGCTTACCTTTAGTCTCCTCGAGCTGCCTCTTTGTGAGGCCGAGCTCTCCTCATACCGCCTCCAGTGTCCCGCTTCAGTTTGGTAACCTCGGCAGTACGGGCAGCAGCAGCAAGCAGCACAGCCTGCTTATTCACAACAATACTTATTATTAGACTCCTGCGGATTATAATTGACCATCCGTTTGGATTTTCTTTCCGAACACCGACCAGAGTATCAGGGGCTACTATCTATCGGGTGGTAATTTCATACATTTTTATTACTTACCTCAAAGCCCGTCACGAGGCTTGTGCAGGCTTTAGTTAGTCCTCTTTTGGCGGACAAAACCTTTTGAATCACCACACTCATAAGAGTACGGTTGTCGGTGTCAAAACCGGCGGATCTCGGGTAGGGGGTCCCGAACTGTGCGTCTAGGCGGATGGTAACAGGAGACAAGGGACACGATGTTTTACCCAGGTTCGGGCCCTCTTGATGGAGGTAAAACCCTACGTCCCGCTAGATTAATATTGATGATGTGTGTTACAGAGTGGATCTACCACGAGATCAAAGAGGCTAAACCCTAGAAGCTAGCCTATGGTATGATTGTTGTTCGTCCTCTGGGACTAAAACCCTCCGGTTTATATAGACACCGGATAGGGTTAAGGTTACACAGAGTCGGTTACAATGGTAGGAGATCTACATATCCGTATCGCCAAGCTTGTCTTCCACGCCAAGGAAAGTCCCATCCGGACACGGGACGAAGTCTTCAATCTTCTATCTTCATAGTCTTGGAGTCCGCCGATGATGATAGTTCGCTATCCGGACACCCCCTAGTCCGGAACTCCCTCAGTAGCCCCTGAACCAGGCTTCAATGACGACGAGTCCGGCGCGCATGTTGTCTTCGGCATTGCAAGGCGGGTTCTCCTTCAGTTTTCATGTTCCCGTCGAATAGTGTCCGGCTTCTTTATAAATGTTGCACTCCTTGGCTTCTACGCCCAATAATGGCCTTCTTCCACGTGTCGTACGAATGCGAAAGGCTGGGATATTTTTACATTTTACCCCCTAGCCGTGCGAACGAGCCGCCTACAAGAGAGGCGAGGATCTAGATCCAGCTCACACCATCCTCCATCCGCAAGTTCTCATCAAAGCGCCTCCGACAAAAATCCATTCCATCATGGATAGCCGACGCGGCTCCTCTTCTCGCGCTCCCAACCCTAAGCCAGAGATTGGGGAGATGCTCGATTCCACACAGCCGAGCTAGTGGTGCTTCAAACCGAGGATATCTTTCCCCAGCTTTCATGGTTCCGGTTCGAGCCGGATTGGCCACCTACAAGGGTGGAAAGCAGGCGAGAGGCGTCCCCAACCCTTCCAAGGGGAGCGGGTATGCTTTGTCCCCTATCTAATAAGGGGACTCGGATTTCCCATACATCCATTTCTCCGGGGCTCCTAGAGTTCTCGGACTCCAACTTCACCACCTCACGCCCGCCTCCATTTTGCACATCGCGGGCTTCAGTAGCTTTTTGCGAGCTGTTCTTGGGCATCGAGCCCCATTTTGCCCTGTGGAAGAGATTGTTTTGTCTCGTACCCGTTCTCATGAGGGGTCGATATACCAAGTGGGCAGAGCGAAATATGGCGCATCGCCGGGACCGGATATCTATCCGCACCTGAAGAAGGCGTCCGAAGACTGGCCTTCGGAATGGTTCTACATGGAGGACGCCCCTCTGCCGGATCCAGTCCGGATCGGCCTCCCGGAGTTCAACAATGCTCCCTTGAAGAAACGCCTGAGTTGGCGCCCGCGGAGCCCTCAACGGGAAGATGATAGGAGCGTCCATTATCCGATGGGCCGGATTAGGTTCTATCGCCCATTCCGGATTGACCATGATTGGAGTCATGGCCACGTGCATTATGCGAGGGGTGCAGCCACTCCAATATAGGGGCCACCCTATGTGGGATTTCAACGGGAAGATGACGCCACCCGTCATGGCCGCAAAGGGCTAGGCTGGGCAGCCGTTCTGGCAAAGATCCTGTTCGTCTTGTACTAGTGAGAGGAGGAGGACTTCCTCCGCTTGAATCCGGTGAATGGATTTTCTATGCATAACCCTGAGAGCTGGGTAAGAGTATATTAATCTACCCGATACATACATTTTTTTTGTCAAGTATCTTACTCCGTGATTTCGACGCAGGAGCTGCGCCGGGACGTGGAGGGCATACGAAGCCTAGCTCCACAGCCCGAGGATCCGGAACGACCCCTTGATCCGGCCTCCGAAGAGGATCCGGACATAAAGGTGGAGCTGATTGACGGGTGTTCCACCAACGTAGCATAGACAATGCCCTAGTCGCCATTACGGCTGACTACCCCGGTTTGTTTTCGGCCTCCCAGGTGACTACGACCGAGGTCTTGACACCATCGTTTGATCCGTGCTCAATTCTGACTATCCCATACTGATGGTGTATCGCAGGATGTGCCTTTAAGGCGGTAAGCCGAACCCGCGGCGGCCGACCAACAAGGATCAGTCCGGCCCGGTAGGAGAAAGAGGAGTGCAGCGCGAACCGAGACGTCGCCGCAACGGCACGAGCACCGCTATTTTAAGGGAAGGATCCCCGTAAGGTATATTAATGCTCATAACTTTTCCAGAAGAGCACTCACGGACAAAGGTCCGGAGAGGTTGCCAATCAAGCCTCGCCGCCATGCTCCAACGCATGGTCCGGGAGGGAGGTGAATACAAGGCGTAAACGGACGCTCCTCCGACGAAGGATGCCGACAGGCTGTCCGCCACCCGGTCGAGGTGGAGAGCGCCATGAATCACAAAGGCGTCGCCGGACAGTTCTTCGTGGACGCTGTGTTTCTCCCGGAGGCGTTAAATGCCTTTAAAGCGGAACGCGCACCTCCGTGCCGCTCAAGATGGGTTAACCAGAGCCACGGAGCGGTATGTGAAAGACATACGGGTAAGTAATTTTAATAGTTATATATGCCAAGAGTCCCGAGACTTAAAATAGTTGAAATTAACTGATTTAAGGATCAATTATTATCTTGGTCTTGCGGAGAAGAATACCCAGTTGTCCTGGGAGCTCCAAGAGTGCAGGGCCCAACTTGAAGCCAAGATCAAGCCGCCACAGGGGGAGCCACGAGACCCCACTGGTAAGACGTACTTTGAAAAGATAATTATATAGCAAAGTGTGGCGTGAATCGACAATAATATTGCGGAGGCGCCAGACTAGATCCGACAAGCAACAGCTACTGCGTCGGCTAAAGGCAAGGCGAGAGGTGCTTATGAAGGTGGAGCAGAGAGAAACAAGCTCCAAGATGCCCACACCCAAAGCAAGGAGAAGAGCTGAAAGGTGTTCGCCCAACTGTCTGCTCCATGAAGGAGAATCGGTGGCTTCGTCGCGGCATTTATAGTAAGTGCTTGAACAAATTCCTTTGAAAAGAAGAATTGGCGAGGAAGTCGATTGACGTAAATATGTCTTTAAGTGTGCTCACAGTGTCGCCTCGCTGGAGGAAATGCCTGAGTCAACGGGTGACCAACTTCCGAGCTAGTGCAATTGCTCGAACGTGTTCGGCAAGCGATGAGTGGCGTCGTTCATGCTTTATGGCCATCCGCCTCCCTACCCGAGGGCCTTGGTGAGCTTGCCGAGAAGCTTGAGGAGCACGGCGACGCCTCCGCTTGTGGAAGATATCGGCCTGCCGTCGAGCGTCGGGGAGGTCTCGCCATGGTGAAGACACGTTACTCAAGTTCCGACCCAAACCACATGGCCGAGGTCGGACCTGCGGGGCCTGATGGGAAGGAGATCCCTGTGAGCTTAATGTACGACCAAGTAGAACTGGCCACGAAATATTCCCAACAGGATTGTAAATTAGACAGCCTGTTAGATGGGATTGAGGAGGAGTACAATCAGTCGGTTTGACGATGTAATTTGAAATGACATGTAAAATGCCTTCTAGCCGGATTGTAGATCATTTGTCTTTGCGGACCATTTCGCTTCAACCTCGGGACCCAACAGTCCGGAGTGTGTCCGAATACCCTTACGGTTATAAAAGAACCGGGCATGCATGGAGACAAGGCGTCGGGGTCATAATTGCTTTATCGGACAAGTGCCCAACTAGCTATGTTATATTACATGGTTAGTAAGAAACATCTTCCAGGAGAATAGTTCCGTTAAGGGTTCCTTTCCACAGGAGGCATGCCCTAAAGTGCAATGCCGGACTGCGAAAATAGCAGAAAAAAGCATCCGGGGCAGATAAATAAGTAAGTAATAAATCATCTTTCAAGTCACCGACCAATATTCTCTTAAGAACGCTAGCTTTCGGCTTCACCCACCGAGGTACACATCCGGCCGACCCGGCAAGAATAATCGCAGAGGTGCTCCCTTTACCTCCTAGCCGAACAATCGGGAACGAGGGGTAAGCACAGGAGCCGTGCAAACCCAGCTTGGCCAAAACTTAAGTCATATCGATGCATATAATGGTGAATAAAAGGTACATGCGGAAGTATGACACATGTGTTGGGCATGAAGCCCGTATGAATAAGCTTCTGTGTAAAGAAGCCCCCCAGGTATAACGAGTGCCAGGGGCACATCAAGTGTGTGCGAACAAAGCGCAAATCAGCCCATAAAAGGTAAAAAAAGGTGGGAAGAAGGAGGAGGAGGAGAGACAGTAAAAACAAGGAGTGGACGGGGGAGTGAGACGAACCCGAGTCCGCGTCAGCGTAGAATCTTCAAGACGGGCTGCGTTCCATGGGTTCGGCTCGAGTCGGTTGTCCGATGCATTACGTGGGCAGTACGCTCCGCCCGGTCGACTTGGTCGATGATGAAGGGACCTTCCCACTTGGGCTTGAGTTTGTCCTTTTTCTTGTCCGGCAGGCGTAGAACAAGTTCACGAACATTGTAAGTTTTGGCCCGTACTTCTCTGCTTTGATATCTTCGAGCCTGCTGCTGATAAAATGCGGAACGAGCCTTTGCCACGTCCCGCTCCTCCTCTAAGGCGTCCAGACTGTCCTGTCGATCTAGCTCGGCTTCTCTTTCTTCGTACATGCGCACACGAGGTGAGTCATGAATTATATCGCAGGGAAGGACCGCCTCATGCGCCGTATACCATGAAAATGGTGTGAATCCGGTAGTTCGGTTTGGCGTGGTCCGCAGCCCCGTAGTACGGAGTCGAGCTCCTCTACCCAGGCGTGTTAGATTCCTTGAGGACCACACTAGTGCGGGTTTGATGCCGCTCATGATTAGACCATTTGCTCGCTCAACTTGACCGTTAGTTTGGGGGTGATAGACTGAAGCGTAATCGAGCTTAATGCCCATGTTTTTGCACCAGAGTTTAACCTCGTCGGCCGTGACGTTCGTGCCGTTGTCAGTGATGATGCTGTGGGGGACACCGAAACGGTGTACTACCCGGATATGAAGTCTATCACCGGTCCGGATTCTGCCGTTTTAACCGGCTTGGCCTCAATCCATTTGGTGAATTTGTCCACCATTGACCAATAAGTATTTGTGCTTGTGGGTTCCCCCTTTAAGGGGTCCGACCATGTCAAGCCCCCAGACCGCACACGGCCGTAATGGGTATAGTTTTGAGGCGGTGGGTGGCATATGGCTCGATTAGCAAAGAGCTGGCAACCGACGCATCGTTGGACTAAATCCACGAGCATCTGCCGGGCTGTCGGGCCAATAAAATCCTGTCTGGAAGGCCTTGCCTACAAGGGCCCGGGCTGCGGCGTGGTGCCCACGAGTCCGGGCGTGAATTTCAGCCGGAGATTTCGCCCTTCCTCTTGGAGATACACCTTTGAAGGACTCCGGTTGTGCTTTTCTTATAAAGCTCTCCTCATGGACCTTGTAGGCTTTAGATCGCCGAACTATGCAGCGAGCCTCATTTTGGTCTTCGGAAGTTCTTGCCGCATTAAGTAGGCTAGGAATGGTTCTGTCCACGGGCAATGACCGCCATTATTTCGTGAGTCAAGGTGTTATTTCGCTATCAGCACCCGATTGTGTCGTAATGGTCTGAGTTAGGTGATGCAGCTAGCTCCGGATTGTTATTTCTGGACTCCTCTTCCCATAATACGGATGGCTTAAAGAGCCGTTCCAGGAAGATGTTAGGAGGGACGGCGTCTCGTTTCGCGCCTGTGACGCCCTCGATTCAATCGTACACTAATCATGCACGCAAAGGTGTACGATCAAGATCAAGGACTCACGGGAAGATATCACAACACAACTCTACAAATAAAATAAGTCATACAAGCATCATAATACAAGCCAGGGCCTCGAGGGCTCGAATACAAGTGCTTTACGATCATAGACGCAGTCGTGGAAGCAACAATATCTGAAGTACGCACATAAGTTAAACAAGGTGCCATAAGATGGCTAGCACAAAGCTGGGATACAGATCGAAAGAGGAGCAGGCCTCACGCCAGGATCCTCCTAGGTCACTCCCTGGTTCGTCATTGTTGCTGCGTAGTAGTAGGCGCCTCCGAGTAGTAGTCGTCATAGGCGGTGGCGTCGGCTCCTGGCTCCATCGTCTGCAGTTGCAGCAATCGAGTAGAGGTAGGGGAAAAGGGGAACAAGGCAGCCGTGAGTACTCATCCAAAGTACTATGCAAGCAAGGAGCTACACTACATATGCAACATTATCAAAGGAAGGCCGATATGTGAACCGGGCTGCGTAAATGCGAGAATAGAGAGAAGGCCTAGTCCTATCGAAGACTAGCATCTTCCGAAATCACCATCTTGCAGCAAACAAGAGGGGGGGTAGAGTAGCATAAAGTAAAGTAGCAAGAGTGTTATCAACCTCGGCCGTAGATCCTTTCTCGACTCCCTGCGAAAGAAATCCCAGAGCCATACTATCCAGCTTATCATCACAATCCAGTTCTCATCACCATCCAATTCTCATCACAAGTATCCGATTCTAGTTGTATCGATCGGGATACAACTCCAAGTGTCCGCTACCGTAGGACAGGCTATCGATAGATGTTTTCTTCCCTGCAGGGTGCACCAACTTACCCACCACGCCGCTTAACTCCGGCGGACACACTTTCCGAGGTCATGCCGGCCTCGGCCAAACAATACGCCGCAACCCGACCTAGGCTTAATAGAGAGGCCAGCCACGGACTAAACCTATGCCCCAGGGTCATGGGCCATCTCCCGGGAACTCACCTGACGTTGCGAGGGCGGCCGGTGAGCAGACCTAGCTACCTCCCTAAAAAGGCAGGAGCTTACCAGTCCAACCGGTAGCGCCGCCCGTCGTGACGTCTATTAAGCTTCGGCTGATGTATCTGACGCAGTAACGCCCATACTTAGCCCACGTGATGGTTAGTGCTATCGTGCCGAGGCCCTCGGATCAAATATCCAAATCGTAGTGGATTAGGAGCACGCAGTAATAAGCAGAGACTCACGAAAGATGTGACCCCGTTGCCCCGTCTCGAGGACTTGCGGCAAGGGCTAGGAATGCCCGGCCACGCCTCGTAATTATCTCGCGGGCACCCTCCGGGTCAACCCGTCTCCACATCACTCGCAATTAAGCCTTGGCTGGTACCCTCGTGGTCGACCCGTCTTTCCAAGTAACAGTGGTAAAAGTCCAAGTAACCGTGAGTCCAAACATCAAGGGAAAACACGAGGAATCACCCCGTTGAATTCCACTCAATGTAGTCATCAAGGTGAACATAAGAGGATTCACCCTCGAGGTCCACACTTGAGGGGTTGCACGACGTAGTCGTGTCGGAAGTGGTTAAAGAGGAAATCACCCTCGATGACCACAACCGGATAGCTATACTACGAGGTTAATATCGGAAGTCAGTAGAGGTTTCACCCTCGGTACTCGATAGTAACCTAGTAGTGTCGAGCAACTAAGGGAAGTGATGTGCGGTGTCGGGGCTGGTCTTCGATCCCGTTGATCGGGTCTTCAATGATGAAGCGAGGGCAACAAGGACAAGGTGGGGGTCATCGATGGGTCTCTAACCAACCTATACTAAGCAGTTTAGGATAAGCGGTAGGTAACAATAGTAGGTTACAATAAGCAGGCTATGCAATGTAATAGGAGCAAACAATAACTTGAGCAAAATCTAATGCAAGCATGAGAGAATGGAATGGGCGATATCGGGATGATCAAAAGGAGGGCTTGCCTGGTTGCTCGCAAGGGAGAGGGGTCGCCAACACCGTAGTCGAACCGCCACCGCAGCTTGGCGGTCTCGTAGTCTACCGGAGAAAAGAGGGGGAAGAAACAATGAATACAAAGTAAACAGATGCATATCGATGCATGACATGCCAAGAAGCGATGCTAGGCGTGCCCTAACGTGGTAAGAAGGTTACTGGTTTAGGGGGGAAAACATCCGGGAAGTTATCCCGGTTCCGGACGTCTGTCGGACAGATGAACCGGAGAGGAAAGTTTGCAGGTTCGATAGGTTAGAGACGTGTGGTGGACGAACGGACTGCGTATCCGGATTCGTCTCGTCGTTCTGAGCAACTTTCATGTTGAAAATATTTTAATCCGGATTACGGATTAAAAGATATGATTTTTAAAAGGTTTTATTAATTTCTGGAATTTAATTAATTATTTAATTAATTTCGAAAATGCATTTATGACATCAGCATGATGTCAAGCTGACATCATCAGCCAACAGGGTTGACTAAGTCAACCCTGACATGTGGGTCCCGCATGTCATTCACTAATGGCTAATTAACCTAATCAGATTAATTAACATTACTTAATTAAGTTAATCAATGATTAGGGTTAATTAATTCAGAATTAATTAGTTTAATTAATTGCTTAATTAATTAATTAATTAATTAGTCAGTTAATTAATTAATTAATTAATTAATTAGTCAGTTAATTAATTTAATTCATTTTTATTTCATTTTTATCCTGTTTTTTAAAAAAACGTGTTTTTGGGGGGGTGGGGCCCCACGTCAGTGGCCCGAGGCCAAATCGGCAGTGTGGGTGCGGGCGACGCGGCGACGCCTCAATCGGGCACGAACTGTGGGCGGATCGAGCGCCCGAGGCATCGGGTCATGGCGCGGCCGAGGCCACGACACGCTGCCACGGCGGCGACGCCTTGAAGCCTCGGGAGGGCGAACTGGGTGGGGGGTTTTGCCGGGGCCGAGAGCGCCCCGCTGGGGGGGGGGAGGAACGAGGACTCTGGTCGGGGCGGGCGAGGGCCGAACGTGGGAAGGGGCCTGGGGCGCCAGCTAGGGCGCCATGGGCGAGGGTCGCCGAGGCACGGGCCGGATCCAGAGGGAGGAAGGAGAGGATCGGGGGCGTGCGCGCTGGGACCGAATCAAGCGACGGGCCGGTCAGGCCACGGCGACGAGCGGGAGGAGCCGAGGGGAACCGGAGGGCGCTTGGCGGCTTGGCCGGACGTCGGGAGAGGGGAGGAGAGAGGGCCTCACCGTGGGGTAGGGTCTAGCGGCGCGGCCCGGGACGGGGGCGCACGACGCACCGCTGGGGAGGGGGTCGGGGAGCGCCACATGCGACGGGAGGGCGGAGCCGAGCCATGGCGGGCGGAGGCCGCTGGCTCGGGAGGGGGGCGACGGAGGGGAGGAGGAGCCTCCGACGAGCCGGTGGTGGAGGAGGGAGGACCGGGCCGCGGTGGGCGGCGGGGTCGGCGGAGGTGGGAAGCACGGCGGGGGGGGAGGTTCGTCGGGGAGTGCTCTCCGCACCATCCAGATCGGGTGCGGAGCGAGGGGCGAGGGGGGGGCGTGGGGCGATCAAGGTCGGCTAGGGTTAGCTACCGTGGGGAGGGGGTTATGCGGCCGGCGGCTGGGCCGGTGGGCCGGCCCATGGGGGGGAGGGGAATGGGCCAAAAGGGGGAGTGGGGAGGGGGGCCGGCTGGCTGGGCCAGGGGGGGTTTATCCCCCTTTCCTGTTTTATTTTATTTTCATATATTTAGAAAATTTCAGAAAGGGGGGGTTTGTTGCACTATAATCACCTAGGCATTTAACTGCACACTCCGGACATTTTAGTTTAAAATTTTGAAAACTTACACTGTTTGCTTGACTTTGAATTTGAAAGATTCGAACCGACGCGAGATTATTAGCAGTAACCGAGGTGACGTGTCCTCATTAACGCGGGATTACTGTAGCGTAATCACCCGGGCGTCACAATTCTCCTCCACTACAAGAAATCTCGTCCCGAGATTTAAGAGGGGAGCAAGGGGGAAAGGTCTGGTTACGATAATCTAACGGGTCTTCTCAGAGAAGTTAGTTCCTTTCGTCGATGTCTTCAATCCTTTATCCCGATGCATCATGATAAACTTGTCACCATTCCTTCGGGAACTCCATCGTACGTGCGAAAAGATAAGGAGCAGCTCACTACGACATAACGCTTTATAGGGAAACAATCTGGGGTTAACCCATGAATTAGTATAAGATTATCTCTCGAGTTGAACATTTGAAATACCTCGAGAGTAAGGTACGAAGGCACCATAATAGGCTCCAAGCGGGTGAGAAGGGGGGGGTTCGGAGTAGCGAGAGTAAGTATCGCGTCTGATACCAGAATAGATCACTATGACGGTGGCCCGTGAATTACATACGAGTCCACGCGGGAGGGATAACTTTGTGAACAGGGGGTGTCTGGAGAGTCGGGGTTTCGATCCTGTGACACATGGAGTTATGGGCCCACCGGTGGTTAAAAGTAGTAGGTTGTTGATATCACCTTGCGATCATGTAAGCAAGGCAAGTCAAAGGAGAGTCTGAGGGTCATGTCGGCAACAATCATAGGTACCAAGGGCGAGGGACGAAGAGAACCATTTTCACCTTTCGTTGAACGAGGCGGACCAATAGGCAAGGTTCTCGTCCGTCGGTGGTTACCGGAATGTCATCAACAAATAGTAATAGGGTCTTACTTACAGAGTGGTACAACGAGGTGCTTACCTAAGCAGGGGATTATCACTGCTTAGATTATATATATCCCAAGAAAGGTTCAAACAACCAATGGAAAGTAAAAAATAAGATTACCACATTAAACAGAACAATGGAAAGGAAAATGTGTTTAAACACATATTTGTGGATATACCCTTACCAAGGATAAGCGAGCATGATACCCATGACAGGATATAATGTAGAAAACCCTTTAGGTAAGGGGAAAGAAATTTCATGTCATTACCCATACAACGGTGTTCGGATAATTGAGCAAGAAACATTTAGCATTGGGCTCCGAATGTTCTTGTTGAAAAATCAGAGTATCACGGACATGCTTCGAGATAGCATTGACATGGCCTTCAGGCGAAGATCAGACTTGGAATCACGAAGGATTCATCAGGAATAACTGGTAGAAACAGTATTACAATTCCCTCATGGATGAAAGGATAACCCTGCTGAAAAGGAATCTATAATGATAGGTCCTCCAGCCCGGGGGGGGGGGGTGCTAGGCATGACATCATGCTACCGGTTCATCAAAGGACCAATAACATAACTCTTGGAAGTTGTCCCAACCATCATATCTGACCGAGATTCAGATCCGATTGGTGTCAGGATACCTCAGACTTAGGATACCTGAGAAGAAAAGGTGCAACGCAAATTGACGAGATGACATTGTAAGATTCTCGGGAAATGAACTATGAAGTTATTCCTGCTAACAAGAGTCCATCATTAGCCCAAGGAGAGGACAAGGAGGTGTCTGGTGATCTCAACGGCAATTCACCGAGATTCCCAAAGGATAGACTCCCACGTTAAAGTGAACAAGGAGATAACATTTGTCGGAACAAATGATACTAGGAAATATGCTCGAGGAAAACATACTCAAGTAAACATTGGTTGTAAGGTGCGCCCGATGAGTTGGGTTGCACGACCAATGTCAGAATGGTGACTCAATAATCGATAGGCTAAGAATTTCACATCAAAGCAAGAGGCTTGTTAGAAGGGCAGAATCCAACAGCACCGTTCACTTGTTGGTACACCGGTTGGAAGCAACACGGGGACCAAGAAAGAATGGTGATGGTGAGAAGCATCTCAATACCAAGAATTTCTTAAGAGGTGGAGCAGTCCTCAAAACATCCTTGATATTAACAGATGGTGATACTCCAAGGTAAAGAAGAACGATTGCTGGGTAGCAAGGAACTCAAGGTATAACACCAAACACGAACAAGCTTGTGTTGGTGGGAAGGCAATAAAGTGATCGATGATAGTACAAATCATCGAGGGCAAGGATGGTATTTCTCATCAAGAATTCAATTGAATTCCTGGAAGAGCTCATAAGGTTGATGATCACGACACCTTTGTCGCGAGAGTTCATGAAGATGTAATCGATCGGCGACGACATCAAGTCAAAGTAATGATGAAGTGAAAAGTTATTGGAATCAAGGGTACGACACAAACTCGAAACCAAGCTTGTTGTCCAAGGCGAAATGATATGACGATGAGGATCGACGTAATGTTAATTCCTCGTCGAAAATTGTGCTCCGTGAAGAAGGAACGGGTAGTACCGATAAAATCATCACGACAACGATATAGCCAAACAGGCTAGGAATGGCGTGGTCGGGTACAAACTCGTACTTATAGAAGCTTACTGAAGAGTTGTTGAACCGTAGTGCGGACTCGGTTCAGTTATCGGTGTCTTTGAGTGTTTAATAACTCAGAGCCCGTGAGGAATTGGAATCAGTGGGAAGGTAGCACTTGATGAAGAACTCATAAGAAGTTATGCAGTTCCATGATAATCTCGAGATATCGTGGAAGGTCTCACAAGGTTATTGAATAAGAAGGATGCTGACGGGTAAAATCCAATAATGGACCTGATGGTCCACCAGGGGTCTGACGTGAGCATCAGTACTTAACTAGAGGAAGAAGAATGCAAGGAGATCAGTTTATAGAAACAACTGACTAACTCAATTGTCAAATGCAAAGGAATTATGATTCCCAAATCAAGGGGTCGGGAGCAATGCTCTGATTAGGGATGGATAGATTGAATAGCCTTAGGGTACAATCAATCTATAATTGGATTGGTCGAGAACCAATTCTAGATAAATGAATGGCAGCTCAGCCGGAAAAGCAATTTATAAGGATCAATGATGATTGCGGGTATTCGCAAACATATTGAGTCAACAGACTCAAAATGATAATGACAAGGAATGTCAATAAGACTACCAGATTTATGGGATTAACCATAATGCAAGCAAGCAAGAATTTCGAGAGCCAAGGCTCCAGAGGACTTTCTAAGATCGAATAGTATATTGAAGACTTCATGAAACACATGAACAAGCGGGATGAGCGGATACTCGACAAGTGCGAGGATTTATTTGAAGGGGGGTATTCATGTGGCAAAGAACTACTAGGCAGTAGGCACAAAGTATTCTCGGAACAATAGAGAAAACTTCGGGGTATCTTGTAATAACAAGATCAATGGGGAATGATCGTATGAATGGCAAGGGTAAGTAGTAATTCATACGGATTTATCGGTGGTCAGGAATAGCATAAGTGATGAGCACAAGGTCTCGAGAGAACATCAGAGAGTATCTTCGGAATCTTCCTCGATTAAGCGCGATCATCATCCAGTGAGGGGCTCTCCGGGAGAAAGTACCGCGAGAACCTAAAGTTAGTTTTGTTTTTAGCAAAATCGTTTAACCCGAATAGAAGAGAGTTCGTAATCCCAGAGTAAAGATCGAGGAGTAAAAGATCCTAATACCACCCAATGGCGACGTGTGCCCATAAGACACACAGCCATGTTAGTAAAAGTTTTGCAATGTCTAGACTCGACTTCGGCCAAGGAGTGTGGAAGGGGATTCCTATAGGCAGTCGGCTCTGATACCAACTTGTGACGCCCTCGATTCAATCGTACACTAATCATGCACGCAAAGGTGTACGATCAAGATCAAGGACTCACGGGAAGATATCACAACACAACTCTACAAATAAAATAAGTCATACAAGCATCATAATACAAGCCAGGGGCCTCGAGGGCTCGAATACAAGTGCTCGATCATAGACGAGTCAGCGGAAGCAACAATATCTGAAATCTGAGACATAAGTTAAACAAGGTGCCATAAGATGGCTAGCACAAACCGGGATACAGATCGAAGAGGAGCAGGCCTCCTGCCTGGGATCCTCCTAGGTCACTCCCCTGCGTCGTCGGTGAGTGCTGCGTAGTAGTAGGCGCCTCCGAGTAGTAGTCGCCATAGGCGGTGGCGTATGGCTCCTTGGCTCCATCGTCTGGTTGCAGCTATAGAGTAGTGGTAGGTGGAAAATGGTGAACAAGGCAACAGTGAGTACTCATCCAAAGTACTCGCAAGCTAGGAGCTACACTACATTTGCAACATTATCAAAGGAAGGCCGATATGTGAACCGGGCTGCGTAAATGCCAGAATAGAGAGAAGGCCTAGTCCTATCGAAGACTAGCATCTTCCGAAATCACCATCTTGCAGCAAACAAGAGGGGGTAGAGTAGCATAAAGTAAAGTAGCAGTAGTGTTATCAACCTCGGCGAGAGATCCTTTCTCGACTCCTGCGAGAAAGAAATCCCGGAAACCATACTATCCGATTATCATCACAATCCAGTTCTCATCACCATCCAATTCTCATCACAAGTATCCAGTTCTAGTTGTATCGATCGATACAACTCCAAGTGTCCGTTACCGTAGGGACAGGCTATCGATAGATGTTTTCTTCCTGCAGGTGCACCAACTTACCCACCACGCCGCTTAACTCCGCCGGACACACTTTCGAGGTCATGCCCGCCTCGGCCAAACAATACGCCGCAACCCGACCTAGGCTTGATAGAGAGGCCAGCCACGGGACTAAACCTATGCCCCGGTCATGGGCCATCTCCCCGAACTCACTTGCGTTGCGAGGGCGGCCGGTGAGCAGACCTAGCTACCTCCCTAAAAAGGCAGGAGCTTACCAGTCCAACCCGGCGCGCGCCGCTCCGTCGCTGACGTCTATTAAGCTTCGGCTGATGTATACGACGCAGAACGCCCATACTTAGCCCACGTGATGGTTAGTGCTATCAGGCCAGAGGCCCCTCGGATCAAATATCCAAATCGTAGTGGATTAGGAACGCCTTGGTAACAAGCGAGACTCACGAAAGATGTGACCCCGTTGCCTGCCTCGAGGACTTGCGGCAAGGGCTAGGAATGCCCGCCACGCCTCGTAATTATCTCATGGGCACCCTCCAGGTCAACCCGTCTCCACATCACTGCAATTAAGCCGCAGCTGGTACCCTCGAGATTCGACCCGTCTTTCCAAGTAACAAAGTGGTAAAAGTCCAAGTAACCGTGAGTCCAAACATCAAGGGGAAAACACGAGGAATCACCCCCGTTGAATTCCACTCAATGTAGTCATCAAGGTGAACATAAGAGGATTCACCCTCGAGGTCCACACTTGAGGGGTTGCACGACAGAGTCGTATCGGAAGTGGTTAAAGAGGAAATCACCCTCGATGACCACAACCGGATAGCTATACTACAGGGTTAATATCAGAAGTGCTGTAGAGGTTTCACCCTCGGTACTCGATAGTAACCTAGTAGTGTCGAGCAACGAACGGGAAGTGATGTGCGGTGTCGGGCCTGGTCTTGATCCCGTTGATCGGGTCTTCAATGATGAAGCGAAGGCAACAAGGACAAGGTGGGGGTCAATGATGGGTCTCTAACCAACCTATACTAAGCGGTTTAGGATAAGGTGTAGGTAACAATAGCGAGGTTACAATAAACAAAGGCTATGCAAATGTAATAGGAGCAAACAATAACAGTAGCAAAATCTAATGCAAGCATGAGAGAATGGAATGGGCGATATCGGGATGATCAAAAGGAGGGCTTGCACTGTTGCTCGGCAAGGGAGAGGGTCGTCAACACCGTAGTCGAATCGCCAAATTGCAGTCGGTCTCGTAGTCTCACCGGAGAAAAGAGGGGAAGAAACAATGAATACAAAGTAAACAGATGCATATCGATGCATGACATGCCAAGAAGCGATGCTAGGCGTGCCCTAACGTGGTAAGAAGGTTACCGGGTTTAGGGGAAAACATCCGAAGTTATCCTGCCCGACGTCTGTCGGACGGATGAACCGGAGAGGAAAGTTTGCAGGTTCGATAGGTTAGAGGCGTGTGGTGGACGAACGGATCGCGTATCCGGATTCGCCTCACGCTCGAGCAACTTTCATGTTGAAAATATTTTAATCCGGATTACGGATTAAAAGATATGATTTTTAAAAGGTTCTATTAATTTACGGAATTTAATTAATTATTTAAATAATTTCGAAAATGCATTTATGACATCAAGATGATGTCATGTCGACATCATCGATAGCAGGGTTGACTAAGTCAACCCTGACAGGTGGGTCCCGCATGTCATTCACTAATGGCTAATTAACCTAATCAGATTAATTAACATTACTTAATTAAGTTAATCAATGATTAGGGTTAATTAATTCAGAATTAATTAGTTTAATTAATTGCTTAATTAATTAATTAATTAATTAATTAGTTAGTTAATTAATTTAATTCATTTTTATTTCATTTTATCCTGTTTTTAAAAAACGTGTTTTTGGGGGTGGGCCCACGCCGGTGTCCCGAGGCCAAATCGGGGGTGGGTGCTGGGCGACGCGGCGACGCCTCGACCCGGGCACTTAACCGTGGCTGGATCGAGCGCCCGAGGCACGGGGTCAAGGCGTCGAGGCTGACGACGCCACGGTGCAAGTAGCGACGCGGCGAAGCCTGTGAGGGCGAACGGGTGGGGGGTTTGCCTAGGGCCGAGCGTCAGGCGTGTGGGGGAAGGAACGAGGCCTTTGGTCGGGGGGCGAGGGGCCGAACGGGGGTGGGAGCGAGGCGTTCAAAGGGCTAGGCGCCGGCGAGGGGTCGCCAGAGGTTACGGGCCGGATCCTAGAGGGGAGGAAGGAGAGGGATCGTGGGGCGGTGGCGCGTCATGGGACCGAACCGGCGACGAGCGGGAGGGAGCCGAGGGGAACCTAGGGGGCCACAAGGGCCGGGTCGGTCACGACGGGGAGAGGGAGGAGAGAGGGCCTCACCGTGGGGGTAGGGTCTAGGCGGGCGGGCTCGACGGGGCGCAACGACCGCTGGGGAGGGTTTGGGAGGCCACATGCGACGGGAGCGAGCCGAGGCGGCGGAGGCCGCTGGGCTCGGGGCGACGGAGGGAGGAGGGGAGCCTCGGCGAGTCGGTGTGGTGGAGGAGGAGGGACTGGGCCGCGGTGGGCGGCAAGCAGGTGGGAGTACGAGGGAGGAGGGGAAGGAACGAGGCCTCGGTCGGGGGCGGGCGAGGGGCCGAACGGGGGTGGGGAGCGGGGCTCGGGCGCCAGGGCGCCAAGGGCGAGGTCGCCGAGGCCACGGGGCCGGATCCGTAGGGAGGAAGGAGAGGGATCGGGGTGTGGGCGGCCGCTGGGACCGAATCAAGACGGGCAGTTGGGGCCACGCGACAGCGGGAGGGAGCCGGAGGGGAACCGGAGGGCGTCGGTGGCGGCAGTCGGGCCACGGGGAGAGGGGAGAGAGAGGGCCTCACCGTGGGGGTAGGGTCTAGGCGGGCCTCGGAGCTCGGGGCGGCACGACGACCGTTAGGGAGGGTCGGGAGGCCTTCATGGCAGTGGCGAGGCAGCCAGCGGGCGGAGGCCGCAGGCTCGGGGCGACGGAGGGAGGAGGAGCCTCAAGCGAGTCGGTGTGGTGGAGGAGGGAGGACCGGGGCGCGGTGGGCGTGGGCGGCGCAGGTGGGAGTACCTGGGGGGGAGGTTCGGTCGGGGTGCTCTCCGCCCGATCCAGATCGGGTCTTGAGGCGAGGCGAGGGGCGTGGGGGGCGTGCGGTCGGCTAGGGTTAGCTTGGTGGGGAGGGGGGCTATGCGTCTGGCCGTCGGTTGGGCACCCATGGGGGGGAGGGGAATGGGCCAAAAGGGGGAGTGGGGAGGGGAGCCGGCTGGCTGGGCCAGGGGGGGTTTATCCCCCTTTCCTGTTTTATTTTATTTTCATATATTTAGAAAATTTCAGAAAGGGGGTTTGTTGCACTATAATCACCTAGGCATTTAACTACACACTCCGGACATTTTAGTTTAAATTTTTTGAAAACTTTCACTGTTTGCTTGACTTTGAATTTGAAAGATTCGAACCGACGCGAGATTATTAGCAGTAACCGAGGTGACGTGTCCTCATTAACGCGGGATTATCAGAAGCGTAATCACCGGGCGTCCTGGCGCCGATGTGTGTGCTAACACGTCTGCCTGGTTATTATCCGGGCTACATGATGGAATTCTAGTCCTTGAAACAAGCTGACATTTTTAGGGGCGCGTTGCGGTAAGCTGCCATTTTTGGATCTTTGGCGTCGAAGTCTCCGTTTACTTGGGATATTGCGAGGTTTGAATCCCCGCGCACCTTTAGGCGTTGAATGCCCATGGAGATTGCCATCCGGAGGCCATGTAGAAGGGCCTCGTATTCGGCTGCGTTGTTGGAGTCCATGTACATTATTTGAAGTAAGTATTGGATTGTGTCTTCCGTTGGGGACGTCGATCTGACGCCAAATTTCCCAAGCCAGCCAACATTTTGGATCCGTCGAAATGCATGATCCGGTTAGATGCTGGCGCGTACTCTTTAGGGAGTTCGGCCGGTCCATTCGGCGATGAAGTCCGCCGAGAATCTGCGACTTTATAGCTCGCCGTGGTTTGTAGGTTATGTCAAATGGTAAGAGCTCGATAGCCCATTTTGCAATCCTGCCCTGCTAACGTCGCGATTGTTTATAATATCGTTGAGAGGTACTTACGAGGCCACCGTTATTCAACACTCTTGAAAGTAGTGATGCAGCTTCCGGATGCCATGAACACCGTGACACGCTATCTTTTGATAATGTGGGTACCGGGATTTGCATGGAGTTAGAACAAAGGATACGTAGTACACTGGTTTTGAAGAGGGAATTTGTGCCCTTCTGCTTTCTCGTTCAAGAGGCAGTACCGCGCTAACAACTTGATGTGTTGCTGCGATATATAATAACATAGGCTCGCCCAGGTTGGGCGCGCCATAACCGGATTTGTTGCCGGTATGGCCTTTATTTCTTCGAAGTCCGGTTGTGGCAGCATCCGTCCATTCGAAATGTTGATGCGCCGAGGAGGCGGTAGAGGGGCAGAGCCTTTTCTCCCAAACGGGAGATGAAGTGACTTAAGGCCGCTACGCATCCGGTTAGTTTTTGTATCTGCTTGAGGTCTTTTGGAATATCCAATTGTGACAGAGCTCGGATTTTAGCCGGGTTTGCTTCAATTCCTCTACCGGATACGATGAAGCCCAAGAGCTTTCCGGCTTGTACGCCTAAGACGCATTTTTCTGGATTGAGATTAATGTCATATGCACTGAGGTTTTCTAATGTCACCCTCAAGTCTTCTACTAGAGTTCCGACATGTTTGGTCTTGACGACCACATCGTCTACGTATGCCTCTACGGTTTTGCCTATCTGGGTAGCCAGACATGTTTGAATCATGCACTGATATGTTGCGCTGGCGTTTTTGAGTCCGAAGGGCATTGTGTTGAAGCAGAATGGCCCATATGGAGTAATGAATGCCGTTGCGGCCTGGTCTTTCTCCGCCATCTTGATTTGATGGTATCCGGAGTATGCGTCGAGGAAGCACAATGAATCATGCCCTGCGGTAGCATCGATGATTTGGTCGATGCGAGGGAGGGGGAAAGGGTCCTTTGGACAGGCCTTGTTAAGGTCTTTAAAATCGACGCAGAGGCGCCAGGATTTGTCCTTTTTTGGTACCATTACTAGATTGGCTAGCCAGTCCGGATGCTTTATATCTCCGATGAATCCGCTTCTAAGAGTTTGGCTAGCTCTTCTCCCATTGCCTGTCTTTTGGGCTCGGAAAATCGCCAAGAGCTTGTTTGGTAGCTTGAATCCTTTTAGGATATTTAGGCTGTGCTTTGCCACCTGCGTGGGATTCCTGGCATGTCTGAAGGATGCCGAGCAAAATGTCCTAATTTTCAGAAGGAATTCTCGTAGTCTTGACCCGACATCGGGACTTAATTGTGCCCCAATGGAGGCCGTCTTTGTGGGGTCCGTTGGATGGACCTGAAATTTGACTATCTCGTCTGCTGGTTTAAAAGAGGTGGATTTGGACCTCTTATCGAGTATCACATCGTCCCTATCCACCGTGGAGCGCAGCTTAGCTAGTTCCTCTGCCGCTAGGGCTTCGGACAATGCCTCTAGGGCCAGTGCGGCTATCTTATTTTCAGTGCGGAGTGCCGTATCTGGATCACTGGCGAGAGTGATTATCTCATTGGGTCCGGGCATTTTGAGCTTCATGTACCCGTAGTGGGGTATAGCTTGGAAGATTGTGAATGCCTCTCGCCCTAACAAAGCATGATATCCGCTGCCGAATGGGGCCACTTGAAACGTGACCTCCTCGGACCTGTAATTGTCCGGTGAGCCGAACACTACATCTAGTGTGATTTTTCCTGCGCAGCATACTTCTCGACTAGGGATTATCCCTCTGAAGGTTGTGCTGCTTCGCTCAATGCGGCTCCAGTCAATTTCCATTTTTTGAAGGGTTTCCTCATAGATGAGGTTTAATCCGCTGCCGCCATCCATGAGTACCTTAGTAAGGCGAAAACCGTCCACTATCGGACTGAGGACCAATGCAGCTGGTGCTCTAGCTGTTCGGAATTTAGGTTCGTCGCTGGCGTTGAAGGTGATAGCCGTGTCGCTCCATGGATTTGTTGTTGCTACTTGGTAGACTTCAAGTAGGCTGCAGATTGTTCGTTTCGCATGTTATTTGATGCGAAAGTCTCAAGACTGTTAATATCGTCTTGACATCACTGGGTTGGTTGCCCGGGGCTAAAAAGCCTACGCCACTTTTGGCCACCTGCCGTAGTATCCAACACACTCGAAGGCTGTGTGTTGGAGTGGCGCCCTCAGTGCTGTGGATTTTGCAGGGTCCGTTGAGCCAGCCCTCCAGTATGGTTCCGTACCCTTTAGGGGGTTTTGGTTTTTTGGTATTCAACCCGGGTGCTTGATAATGATGCACCCTTTTGTTTCGGACTAGGGATGTATTCGGGGCCGGATTATCCCAAAACTTACTTTCGGTTTTCGTGTGCTCTTCATCGCACAAGATTTCTTTTGTACTATGGTTGCCAAGTCAAGAAGCGTGTAATTTCGCTGACGACTTATGGCGTTTAGGATTCCCTTGTCCGTGCAATTATTGCAGAAAATTGGGATTACGTCCTCCTCTCGGCGATCCTTTATCCTGTTCTTAACCGGGAGGAATCTGCCCGATAATGATGTCTTGTTTCAAAGGGCTCTTGCCGAATTTGAGAGAGATCGCTAATGTTTGGGTGGGCGGTGGAACTAGATCCGGAACCCTGTCCAATTCAGGACTCAAGGGCCGAGAAGTTTCGAACTTGGAAGTTTGGATTTTTGAGTGTTATCCAATGAGTCCAACCCGCACCGACTTTAAGTTCAGGGCTTGGTCGACGTCCGTCCCTCTGCGGGAATCCGGCATGGAGGATCGGTAATCCGGACGTAACTAGTCCTTAAGATACAAGAAGAATCGCCACATTGCTGCTCTATCACAGCAACATGATGGGTAGCCTGGGGAGAGTTGATCTCTCTCAGATCGGTTTTAGGCCCGATCCGGTCGTAGTCTGTGGCGACTCCCAGGGCGGCGATGCGATCCAAGAGCTCGTTTATGGAGGAGAGCTCAATCGGATCGAACTGTTCGGCAAGTTCTGAACTAACCTGGAGATTGGTTTCGTTGACTCGAGAGGTCATCGTCGGCCCGGTGGCCGGACTGGCGGTCATAAGAAAACCACCTAGCCAAAGAGTCTGGCCAGCGGCCAAGGCTCCTTTGGCGATAGTATCGTCTTGAAATATGAGATGAGGCATCCTACCTGATGGCGGCGACACAGAGGAACTCTCAATGAAAGCACCAATGTCGATGTCAAAACCGGCGGATCTCGGGTAGGGGGTCCCGAACTGTGCGTGTAGGCGGATGGTAACAGGAGACAAGGGACACGATGTTTTACCTGTGTTCGGGCCCTCTTGATGGAGGTAAAACCCTACGTCCTGCTAGATTAATATTGATGATGTGTGTTACAAGAGTGGATCTACCACGAGATCAAAGAGGCTAAACCCTAGAAGCTAGCCTATGGTATGATTGTTGTTCGTCCTACGGACTAAAACCCTCCGGTTTATATAGATACCGGATAGGGTTAGAGTTACACAGAGTCGGTTACAATGGTAGGAGATCTACATATCCGTATCGCCAAGCTTGTCTTCCACGCCAAGGAAAGTCCCATCCGGACACGGGACGAAGTCTTCAATCTTCTATCTTCATAGTCTTGGAGTCCGGCCGATGATTATAGTTCGGCTATCCGAACACCCCCTAGTCTGGAACTCCCTCAACGGTGCTCTTCTTCCATGGAAGCGCCTCGGAGCGCTTCCACCAGACTATCCGGCACCGTCGATGCGACGGAAGTCCGGAACCTTCGGAGGTTCCGGAGCAGTGTTCGGTCGGGAGCCCGCCTTGTTGCGGCTCTCATCGACGCGATCCGTGGGGATCTTGAACCCCGCATGTCCGACATTCGGAAGTCCGCCTTGGGGCGTCTCCAGCACCACCTCCCCCTGCTCGAGGAACCTTCGGGACAACACCTCCATGTCATCCGCAGGCTGAGGAGTGGTGGCCGTCGGGAGCGAGTTTATCTCTGAAGCGCTCAGAGACCCATCCGAAGACAATACCTTCCGGATGAGCCCGGACCAGACTGCATCAATGTTCGGCGTTATTAACAATTGTGAAGTGAAAATCACGATAGAGTGCGGACACTTACGATCGCGCCAGGGGCTTCCCCCTGGGCAGCCACCCTTCCTCGCTATGAGCGGCCGTGGTGGAGTAGTCTGGAAGGGACGTCTTTCCCTTCTTAGGCGTCCCAGCCTCCCCTTCTGGGGCGACCTTCCTCTTTTTCTCCTCCCCAGTACAGGGAGGTGGAGTTCCTTCTTGTTCCCCGCCTCCATGGAAGAATCTGTTTAAATGCCGTCGTGGGGCAGCGTGGGTATAACGACCTTGCGTCGAGGGCCTCTCCGCCCCACGACCCGTCCCCTCGTGCCTCTCATCCTTTCCGGATGGGGCGGCCTCTTCTTCTTCTTCCTCCTCCTCGGGGAGGAGTGCGCCTCGTCGTCTTGGACGAGGCTTACAGCATTAACCTTACGACGGAGACCCTTTCGGGTCCCCGGGGCCTTCACTACTAGGAAAAGGCCTACTAATGGCGCACCAGTTTTGCCTACTAATGGCGCACTACTGGTGCGCCATTAGTACCACGCCACTAGTATTTTTTACTAATGGCGCACGCGTGGTGCGCCATTAGTATCTGGTCTACTAATGGCGCACCACTGGTGCGCCATTAGTATAGGCCACGGTGTGCCATTAGTATTTTTGAATTTTGAAGGCGGGAAAATAGTAGTGGCGCACCGTCTAACCCCCACCGTGCGCCATTGCTATTTATGAATTTTGAATTTGGATCTGGATCGTGATTTTTTTGCCCATTTTTTTCTCATTTTTTTCTCGTTTTTTGCACGATATTATTTCAAATTTTGTTCCCGTTTTTGGATCTTGTACGTTCTTTTGCCGTGTTCTTTTGCCGGAGAGGAGTTCGCCGGAGAGGAGGAGGAGTAGGAGGTGACCGCAGAGGCGCTCGCCTACATCACCGGAGAGGAGGAGGAGGTCACGGGAGAGGAGTTCACCGGAGCATCGGAGAGGAGGAAGGAGAAACCATGAGGGGATGGGAGGAGAGGAGGGAGGAGGAGCTCACCGGAGAGGAGGGAGGAGGAGCTCACCGGAGATGAGGGAGGAGGAGCTCACCGGAGAGGAGGGAGGAGGAGCTCACCGGAGATGAGGGAGGAGGAGCTCACTGGAGAGGAAGGAGGAGAAACCGTGAGGGGAGGGGAGGGGAGGAGAGGAGAGGAGGGAGGAGAAGGTCACCGGAGAGGAGGAGGAGGTCGCCGGAGAGGAGGAGGGTAGTATGGTGGAGGAGAGAAGGGAAGATGGAGTGGAGGAGTGGAGGAGAAGAATGAAGAGGTAAGGAGGAGAGGACACGCCCAGCCATATATACGGCATAGTAATGGCGCACCGCGGGCAGGTGCGCCATTACTATTTTTTTTATTTTTTTTGATTTATTTTGAATTTTGAAGGCGGGAAGATACTAATAGCGCTCCATGGGTAGGTGCGCCATTAGTAACTTTTTTTTATTTTTTTGATTTATTTTGAATTTTGAAGGCGGGAAGATAGTAATGGCGCACCATGTGCAGGTGCGCCATTAGTAAGTTTGATTTTTTTTGAATTTTTTTGCCTCTCCAGATCTTAAAAGCCTCGTATCTATTTTTCTGTTAGGTTTTTGAGGTTTTCGAGTAGATGATTTTTCATATAAAAAACTTTTTCATCCGAAAGTTCGTATGCAAAAGTTATGCCCATTTTACAAATTCTCGAGAGATTTTGCAAAAAAGTCAAAAATTCATGTTTTGTAAATTTTGCTAACAACTAGACCACATATCACATGGGAATCTTATTTTCTTTTGTTTTTTGAAATTTCTATCATTTTCTTTTTTTTGAAACTGAAAAGGCGGTCCACTGGGAGGGGGTGCATTCGGGAATGTTTGGGCCAAATTACTCCTGGCGCACCGGGGGTTGGTGCGCCAGGGATGGTGCGTCATTACTAGTTCAACTAGTAATGGCGCACCATCCCACGGTGCGCCATTAGTAGTTTTTAAAAAAATAATTTTTTTTACTAATGGCGCACCGTCGGATGTGGTGCGCCATTAGTATTTGCACACTAATGGCGTACCAACACATGGTGCGCCGTTAGTATTTAGTAATGGCGCACCACATGTACAGTGCGCCATTAGTGTCCATCGCATCTATAGCCCTTTTCCTAGTAGTGCTTCTTCTCGGTTCTCCGACACCTTATGCAGTGCCGGGACCAGCATCTCCATCAGAGAGCATCCATTGGGCCTTACAGTAGCGGAGCCGGCCAGTAGACCTGCCCCGTTGTCTCCACATAGTCTTGAAGCAAATATACACAAATACTTAAGACTCCCCCATGAATATATTGGGAAAAACTGGGTCCGATGGCGGTCTCAGAATTCACCTGACTAGGAGCCCGCGCGACGTGAAGCCCGCGGTCCTCGGATGTGGGAGGAGGAACTTTGGAGGCCTTGAACAACACTTGCCATGCGCCTTCGTCCGTCATGCCGTAGAGCTTCCGGAGCGTCCGGTGTTCGGCCGGGACGAACTCCCATAGATTAACTGCCCGCCTTTGGCAGGGCAGGATCCGGCGAATGAGCATGACCTGGATCACGTTGACAAGCTTGATGTTCTTGTCCTTCATGCTTTTGATGCATGTCTGGAGTCCGGCCAGCTCCGTGGAATCGCCCCAGGACAGGCCCTTCTTTTCCAAGGAGGTGAGCCGCATAGGGGTTCCGGATCGGAACTCGGGGGCCGTTGCCTAGCTGGCGCCGCGCGGCTCGGTGATGTAGAACCACCCCGATTGCCATCCTTTTACGGTTTCTGTGAAGGAATCGTCCAGCCAGGTGACGTTAGGCATATTGCCCACCATGGCTCCTCCGCACTCCGCTTGCTAGCCGCTTACAACCTTCGGCTTCACACAGAAGGTTTGTAGCCACAGGCCGAAGTGAGGCCGGATGTGGAGGAAGGCCTCACATACGACGATGAACGCCGAGATGTTGAGGACGAAATTCGGGGCTAGATCATGGAAATCTAGCCCGTAGTAGAACATGAGCCCGCAGACGAAGGGGTGAAGTGGAAAACCCAGTCCACAGACGAAGTGGGCGACGAACACGACTCTTTCGTGGGGTTCCGGGGTCGGAATGACCTGCCCAGCACCCGGTAGCCGGTGCGCGATGTCTGCGGCCAAGTATCTGGCCTCCCGAAGATTTGTGATATGCTTCTCCTCAAAAGTGGAAGCCGCCCACTTGCCTCCTGCTCCGGACATATCTAGCTGTGCGGAGGAGACTTGGGCTTGGGCGCTGGAGCTCGAGGGGGCAAGAGTGGGCAAAAGGGGGAAGAAGGCGTGGGTAAAAATGGGGAAATCTTATCCCTTTATAGAGGCGCATTTAAAGCGGTGCGCCCCCACTTGCCCGTTGGGGAATCGCTGCTTCCCAAGCGCCCACGATTAATGATGTGGTGGTATTACCCGTACCTGTATTGATGAGAATCCCGTGATAAGGGGGCACGATCTCTGCTTTGACAAGACGTGTCAAGGAAACCGCCTCGCAATATGCGCTGTGGCTGGTTGTGGAAAGACGGTTCAAATAATGACCTGGCCGTAGTGACACGTCGCGTTGCCTAAAAAATTGTCAACAGATTGCATTCGTGAAACATGATTCGGTGGCATGCGAAGATCATCTTGTGGGTCCGGACACGGTTCAAGTGTTCGATAATTACCTTGGAGTATTCGGAGGAGGAACCCGCCCTGCAATGCCGAAGACAAGACTGCGCGCCAGACCCATCTTCATTGAAGCCTGGTTCAGGGGCTACTGAGGGAGTCCTGGTTTGGGGGTATCCAGACAGCCGGACTGTGTACAACGTCTGGACTATTGAAGCGTGAAGATACAAGACTCAAGACTTCGGCCCGTGTCCGGATGGGACTTTCCTTGGCGTGGAAGGCAAGGTTGGCGATCCGGATATTATATTTCCTTCCTTGTAACTGACTCCATGTAAACCCTAGCCCTCTCCGATGTCTATATAAACCAGAGAGGTTGGTCCTTAGAAGGGCGATCACAATTACAATCATACCATCATAGGCTAGCTCTTAGGGTTTAGCCCGAACCTGGGTAAACACCTGTGTCCCTTGCTTCCTGTTACCATCAGCCTTGACGCACAGATCGGGACCCCCTACCCGAGATCCACCGGTATTGACACCGACAGGGGCGCCGCCCCCCTCCTTGTCCAATTCAGACTCCCAAGGGTTAGGGGTGGGGCGGCCTGCCCTGGCCGGCCCTCTCTCTCCACTAAGGCCCATGAGGCCCATTAGTTCTCCGGGGTCCGTAAACCTCCCAAGACTCCAGCTTTCTCCGAAATCACCTGGAACAATTCCGGTGTCCGAATATAGCCGTCCAAAATATCAATATTTATGTCTTGACCATTTCAAGACTCCTCGTCATGTCTGTGATCACATCCGGGACTCCAAACTATCTCCGGTACATCAAAACACATAAACTCATACTACCGATCGTCACCGAACGTTAAGCGTGCGGACCCTACGGGTTCGAGAACTATGTAGACATGACCGAGACACGTTTCCGGTTAATAACCAATAGCGGAACCTGGATGCTCATATTGGCTCCCACATATTCTATGAAGATCTTTATCGGTCAGACCGCATAACAACATACGTTGTTCCCTTTGTCATCGGTATGTTACTTGCCCGAGATTCGATCGTCGGTATCTCAATACCTAGTTCAATCTTGTTACCGGCAAGTCTCTTTACTCGTTCCGTAATGCATCATCCCACAACTAACTCATTAGTCACATTGCTTGCAAGGCTTATAGTGATGTGCATTACTGAGAGGGCCCAGAGATACCTCTCCGACAATCGGAGTGACAAATCCTAATCTCAATCTATGCCAACTCAACAAACACCATCTGAGACACCTGTAGAGAACCTTTATAATCACCCAGTTACGTTGTGACGTTTGGTAGCACACAAAGTGTTCCTCCGGTATTCGGGAGTTGCATAATCTCATAGTCATAGGAACATGTATAAGTCATGAATAAAGCAATAGCAACAAACTAAACGATCAAGTGCTAAGCTAATGAAATGGGTCAAGTCAATCACATCATTCTGTAATGATGTGATCCCGTTCATCAAATGACAACTCATGTCTATGGCTAGGAAACTTAGCCATCTTTGATTAACGAGCTAGTCAAGTAGAGGCATACTAGTGACACTCAGTTTGTGTATGTATTCACACATGTACTAAGTTTCCGGTTGATACAATTCTAGCTTGAATAATAAACATTTATCATGATATAAGGAAATATAAATAACAACTTTATTATTGCCTCTAGGGCATATTTCCTTCACATCCCACATGGTAATCTGAGAAAATCATTTCTGTAGGTATGTACATCCCACACGGTGGATCCCAGAAAAACATTTCCGTTCGTATGTATATCACACATAGTCAATCCAAGGAATACGTTTCTGTTCTTATGTACATCCCACACAATCAATCCAGGGAAACGTTTCCGTTCGTACGTACATCCCACACAGTTTTATGTGTAGGCTCGTGTGTGAAAGGTGTAACTATCACACACGGTCTGCCTTGGTTAACTATTTACTTTTATCAACTATATCATACACGATTTGATGAAGAAAACTGTGTGGCATTGCGCTATCCATCGCAAGCGCTTTTACTGCTAGAACCGTTTGGAAAGGTCCATGTCCGTCTGTTGTCTTTTTATTTTTGCCTGTAATTTATTATTCGAATTGGAAATTTTGAAATATGAAACTTGCAATTCAAATTCTCAGCACAATGGTTCAACAATGAATTCATAAATAAAATTGCCAGTACAATATGTTCAGTAATTACAGGATTAGGCAGCAATTAACTATGATGAACCACAATATTTAAAGACGGTAAAGGTGAAGAGACAAGTGTAAATAATTTTGACTGCCGACGGTGTTGAAGAAGCGGAATGCCCATAATGTGCCTTCCTTCATGCCATAGGCACGAGTCACTTTTGTCCAACCCCTTGTGACGATCGCCCGCCCATCCTTCACCGCCTTCAGAAAGACTTCTAGAGCATTATCATGGTAGCATGAACTATATACTTTAACCTTAGTTGCCTCCACTCCCGTCATGTAGTTTGCAAGGTAATCATCAGTAAATAGCTTTGGAAACCACTGAAAAGAGAAAAATATCAGATACTGAGGTCTAATAGAGTAACTTGTTGTGGGCAGGGGGAAAAGGCAACACATTACATACCATCCTAAAGTTCACTGTTGTCTTTGACAAAGTGTAAATAAAGAGCTTAATTCCAATCATCCGTTTCTTTTGCCTAACAATCTTTCTTAATTTTCTCACTTGACGCTTGTTCATGAATATCTCATTGCCCCATACGCAAAAGGGATCGAAGCATGGATCAGTACCGCTCATATTTGTACCTACAAGCAACCGGTAAATGTTAGAAGCTAAACTGAGATTGCACAAATGATGTAAAATACAACTACCGATGTTCCTAAGTACAAGTTTTTTTTTTTTGAGATTTCAATATGAACTACATACGGATGTATATAAAATTATAGATATAGTTTAGATTAGAATCTAGATTCACTCATTTTGCTCCTTATGTAGTCTATATTGGAATCTCTAAAGATACTTATATTTAGGAATAGATGGTGTATAAGACATGGGATGCAGCTAACCTCGACGGCAAACAACAACATCGCCCATTGTAGCCCTGTGTAAGTACATGGAAAGCCAATGTTAAGTACAGCAGGGTTAACATCCACCAAAAATAGCAAATGGTAATAAAACGACATTTGTAGTGATATCTTCATTTCGAAAGAGTAGCACGGTAGCAAAGGGACGGATTAAAAAATGGACACAACTGTTAATTGCAACAGTCTTAACAACATCCTAATTCATGTTTTGTAAGTTTGTAGCCATTGAAATAAAACTCTTTAAAAATGGATACAACTGTTAATTGCAACAGGATTAATGGCCATTGAAACCGGTACTGATAAAAATGCAATTGGCAGAGTTAAACATCACAGGCAGGTGCTTTGCCGGAGCAGATAATGGCCCAGTTGTCTATAAAAAGGTAGGGAAAATAGCTTAAACATGTTAGGCATGTTTACTACAACATGCTTAATACATCGATCGTACAAAACATAGCCATTAATTGCAACCGGTATTGGTAAGATTGAACTGGTGGGTACATTCTTGGTAAGTCCTGAGAGGTAGTTGCTGGGGCACTTCATCTTGGCCAGAGCCCGCCCAAAGTCAGTGGCGGCGGAGGTAAGCTGTTCCTCCGGGTCGAAGCGTGGATCAGTGCCACTGACATGTGTACCTACAGGCAACCAGTAAATGGTAGAAGTTAAACTGCAATTGCACAAATGATGTGACATACTGTAAGACATGGGATGCAACTAACCTTGACGGCAAACAACATCATCGACCGTTATGACCCTACGTAAGTACATGGACACGCATGTTAAGTACAACAGGGTTAGCATCCACAAAAAATAGCAAATGGGAAGCATCTCTAGTATATCTTCATTACGGAGAGTAGCATGGTAGCAAATAGACAGATTAAAAAATGGATACAACTGTTAATTACAACAGGCTTAACAACATTCTAAGTCATGTTTTGTAAGTTTGTAGCCATTGAAATACAACTGTTTAAAAATGGATTCAACTGTTAATTGCAACATGCTTAATGGCCATTGAAACCGGTACTGATAAAAATGCAATTGGCATAGTTAAACATCACAAGGCTGGTGCTGCCAAAGTAGAGAATGGCTCAGATGTCTATAAAAGGTAGGGAAAGTAGCAAAAACGTGTTAGGCATGTTTACTTGAACATGCTTAATACATCGATCGTACAGAACATAGCCACTAATTGCAACTGGTATTGGTAAGATTGAACTGGTGAGTACATACTTGGTTCCTGAGAGGTAGTTGCTGGGGCACTTTATCTTGGCTAGAGCTCGCCCAAAGTTAGCGACGGTGGAGGCGAGCTGTTCCTCTGGGTCGAAGCATAGATCAGTGCCACTGACATGTGTACCTATAGGCAACCAGTAAATGGTAGAAGTTAAACTGCAATTGCACAATTTATGTGAAATACTGTAAGACATGGGATGCAGCTCACCTTGACGGCAAACAAAAGCATCAGCCGTTATGACCCTGCGTAAGTACATGGACAGGCATGTTAAGTGCAACAGGGTTAGCATCCACTAAAAATAGCAAATGGGCAGCATCTCTAGTGATATCCTGAGTCATGTATTGTAAGTTTGTTGCTGGTATTGGTGAAATTGAGCTGGACACGGTAATATTTGAACATCACACAGTGTGTAGTACTGAAATAAACAAGGCATGAACATCCTTAATACATCAACCATACAAATCATAGCCATTGCAAGTGGTATGGGTAAGATTTAGTTGGTCAGATCTTACCTGTTAAGTCCTGGGGGGTAGTCGCTGGTGGACTTCATCTAGGACAGAGCCTGCACCATGTCGGCGGCGGCAGCGGAGGCGAGGTGTTCTTCCGGGTCAACACGCACAACGGCCATCGCACCATTGACCGCCATCAGCCTCTGGCGGGGGATTTGGAGGCATGAGGATGTTTCACAGTGGCATTGAAGCAATCAGGCTGGGGCCGTGATAGAGATCGGTGGGTTACCTGACTGGATCCGAGCAGAACGTAGATGTGGTTGAAGCTGTAGTTGTGGCGGCGGCGGTTTGAGATGCCGGTAGGGGGAGGCACGATGGAGGGGGGATACTGAGGGGAAGGGGATGTGGTTGGAGGAATAAATTCTGAAATCGCGCACCTAATGAAAATTTCGGTGCGAAACTTGAAACTTGGGAGAGGGAAACACACAACACAGACGAAGTGCGTAAAATACTCGTGTGCGAGAAAAAAGAAAGTTGGCAGATCCCGTCTCTAAAAACATGTACACGTGTACTTGATTTTTTTCGGTCAATGGTACGCCTGGTTTATTAGGAAATATCGCAGATGTAACTGACTTATGGGTCATTAACGCAAAAATCAACGCTCAAAGCCCTCAAAGGATGCTCTTCGACATTGTATGTTAATACTACAAACTTAAAGTACTACTCGTAATTTGCTCTAATACTACAAACTTAAACTACTTCTGACATGCTACCATCGAGGCAATGCTGGCCAGACGCCGGCGTTCTCCTTCCCGGCCTTGTAGGCGGTAGCCCACCGTGCTTCGATCTCTGCCAAGCTCTCCTCACCACGGCATGCGACCTCTTTTTTCTTGCGGCGGTGGGACTCTCTTTTCTTGACTGCTTTTTGCCTTTTCCGCTCCTTCTATGTGGCTTTGGCCGCCTCTAGATCCACCACCCATTTGGCCATGGCAACCTCAAAGTCCGCCCATGCAACTGTCTTGCCACCGGCGGCGATGAACTCGACGCAGCGAGATGCCATCGCTTCCTTACCATGTGTGTGGTCGCGGGCGGCGAGGAACGCGGCGCGGCGGGATGCCATCGCTTCCTTACCAGTTACTGTGCGCCGCGGTGCCATGGACGACGCCTGGAGAGAGCTCTGGGACGGAGGGGCCGGGCAGCCGTACAGTGCGGTGGTATTCAAGAGCTCAACGACAAACGACAACAGAAATTTGGCTTCCCTTACAATTTTGCTCGTTCATTATCGCAAACGGTTCATCTCCGTCGCTTCCGGAAACAGTGTGTGCTGAGCCTATTGTGTGTTGCGTTATGATTGGCCGGGACCCCAACCACGCGGATCGCGCATGCGCACCGTAGGATGGGCCGCGATCGAATGGCAATCCACGTCCCTCACATCACACCCATGCACCTGTAGCTGGATTGGATTTATATGCGCTAAATGCCTAGAAAATGCACATAATCCCCTAAATATGGTAAATGAGCCTGAAAAAATGCCAAATTTGAACACAGTGATTTGCAGGGGGTGCGAGATGTAGCAACAGTTGTCTTTACACTAGTTTTGGCCTACATAGTGGACGACCTTAGTGCTATTAGTTCTATGTTACTAAATTTGTGCATGTACACACGTGTTAGTATCAATTTGATGTTATCCAAACATTGTCGCTATGCTGTTGCAGTTATATTTACCTTCCTCATAAAATGTTCAATTTGTTATTTATTGTACATGAGTAAGAACTTGTAGCATCGTTGTAGTTAATTATAGCTTCTGATGTTCCAAAATTTGGTTGTTTTCTTAGTACCAATTATTTCATTTGCACATTGATCTTTTTGAGAAGATATGTCATAATTAACATGTTTCTTCAGTTTTTCAAAATAAGCATTGGTGATTTTCTATGTTGATATAAATACATTTCCCCTACAATTGTTACTGATCTAGTTTTAAATATTATAGGATGAACGGAAGTGTTCTTACTTGGAGTGGGTTGATCAAGAGTGGCCAGAGTCTTTGAAGATGTGCCTAACGAAGCTCTAGAGCATGTATGAGGAAGTGAACACACGTAGGCTTAGAGAAAGTATTGTCAACACTGAAGCATATTTCGAGATGTGGGATCAAAAGGTGAAGGTGGAGAAAGAGCTTAGATTTTTTAAATCAGACTTTGCTAAGATGGTGTTGGCGAAGGAGGAGGCACTTTCCCAGTTGGCCCGTGCAAAATGGGTTCTTACTGAACTGAAAGCAGAGGTGGATAAGACGAGCCTGGATGATCTCAATTAGGGAAATGAATATATTGTTCTTATGAAGTTGAACTAGCTATATGTTGTACTGTGCTGTTTTCATGTAGCTACCGTACTGTGATGTTATAATATATTTATGTGCCTGATATGAAATTGGCAAACAGCTGTTCGATATGAAATGTGAATTTGCGTAATACTGGAATTATTAATTGTAAACTAATAAACCTGCTAAATGTGTCATGGACCTTTGCAAACGGTTCTAGCAGTAAAAGCGCTTGCGATGGATAGCCCAATGCCACACAGTTTTCTTCATCAAATCGTTTGTGATATAGTTGATAAAAGCAAACAGTTAACCAAGGAAGACCGTGTGTGATAGTTACACCTTTCACACACGAGCCTACACATAAAACTGTGTGGGATTTACGTTCGAACGGAAACGTTTTCCCTGGATTGGATGTGTGGGATGTACATAAGAGCGGAAACGTATTCCATGGATTGACTGTGTTTGATATACATATGAACGGAAATGTTTTTTCTGGCATTCACCGTGTGGGATGTACATACATACGGAAATGATTTCTAGGATTCACCATGTGGGATGTACATACCTACGAAAATGATTTCTGGGATTCACCGTGTGGGATGTACATACCTACGGAAATGATTTCTGGGATTCACCGTGTGGGATGTACATACCTACGGAAATGATTTCTGGGATTCAGCGTGTGGGATGTACATACCTACGGAAATGATTGGGTTTCAATGCCTCGCCTGATCGCACATGGCCCTAGCCTGGTCCCAGGAGGGCCTATCCCCGACGATTTCGGGTCGTGGGAAGGACACCCTATCGCACACACTCACTTGGAGACGGTTCCAAATGCCGTCGCGGAAAGGGGTAAAAAAACCGTTTGTTTAGGACCGACGCGCACCAGTGAGTGATTGATAGTGTTCTCTAGTCACTATCACCAAGCTACTAGAACTTCGTGATGAACTATATTATGCAAGGGATGACGAAAACGATTCCGGAGCTCTTCGCGATGCTGAAATCGGCAAAAGTAGAAATCAAGAAAAAGCATCAAGTGTTGATGGTTGACAGGACCACCAGTTTCAAGTAAAAGGGCAAAGGAAAAGAAAGGGAACTTCAAGAAGAATGGCAAGCAATTTGCCACTCCCAGGAAGAGACCCAAAGCTAGACCCAAGCCTGAAACCTGAGTGCCTCTACTGCAAAGGAAATGGTCGCTGGAAGTGGAACTACCCTAGATACTTGGAAGAAGGATGGCAAAGTGAACAAAGCTATATTTGATATACATGTTATGGATGTGTACTTTACTAGTGTTTATAGCAACCCCTCAGTATTTGATACTGGTTCAGCTGCTAAGAGTAGTAACTCGAAATGGGAGTTGCAAAATGAACAGAGACTAGTTAAGGGTGAAGTGACGATGTGTGTTGGAAGTGGTTCCAAGATTGATATGACCATCATCGCACGCTCCCTATACTTTCGGGATTTGTATTGGAATTAAATAAATGTTATTTGGTGTTTGCATTGAGCATAAATATGATTGGATCATGTTTATTGCGATATGGTTATTCATTTAAGTTAAAGAATAATTGTTGTTCTGTTTACATGAATAAAACTTTCGGGGATATACCCCGCGGTATGACTCGGCCGGATGTATAACCTGGCCGGACTTGGCGACTCACTAATGACCCGCCCTGACTCGACGACTCACAAGTGACCCGCCCGAACCTGGCGACTTATGGGTGACCTGGCAAGCGGATCATAGGAGCGACAAGACCCAAAGGCCCAAGAGGCTCAAGGCCCAGAAGGCCGGCTTACGTTATGGTAGGCCGGCTTAAGAGGAAGAAAGCAAGATCCGGACTTGTATTTAACTTGTAAGAGAAGATAGACTAGTCCTAGTCCTACTAGGACTCCACATGTAATCCGCCCCTTCAACTTATATAAGGAGGGGCAGGGCACCCCAAAGAGGGACAAGCAAACAAGAAACAATATCTAGGGCTAGACACAAAGGGGGAGCCGGCTTATGCGGGACTCTCGATGAGCATAATGAGACCTAGCCTCAAACAGCATGTAGGGCTAGTCCGGATGATGTTTCCCGGGGCCCGAAGCTATCTAAATCCTCGTCTTGTGTGATGATCCGCCTAGCGTCTCTCAATTCCGCCCAACCCCTCTCAAGCTACCACATAGATGCGTTGGCCTCGCGACTAAGTCCTCACGATAAGGACATCTGCCGTGACAAATCCACGACAGTTGGCGCCCACCGTGGGGCCTGCGTACGGTGGTGTTGAGTTTTTGGAGGGATCTCTTCCAGAAATCAAGAAGCTCGTGATTCACCAGATGAAGAAAAGCCAGAGAACAAATTGTATAGGATAACCCGGCATGAAACAGCCTTACGACAGGGTCAAAAATTTCATCGTTTCAGATCAGAATCATGGTTCCGGAGCTGGCATATTCAAAATTGGAGATGAGAATTAGGGATGTGCGCCGTACGCTGCTACGAAGTCGCCAACATTGATTTGACACCTCCGCTGTCCGAGTACAGGTTTTGGAAAAACTGCTAAGCCATGTAAAGAGGAAACAGTACAAGGATTCTAATCAAGGGTAAAGCAGCACGCGTGGGGAGTTATCACAGCAGTTGTTTTACATGGACTAAAGTCGAGTATTTAAGGGAGGAATCCAGTGCTAAAGCATCCAGCGCCCTAGTGCTACTACATGGCCAGCACGGAGATCGAGAATTGATTGCTACTCCATGTAATATCCAGATGGGCATGTACGTCGGACAAAACGACAAGAGGAGGACTCGGTCAACCTCATCATTGCCGTTCGCAACTTGGACTTGAACAGGTGTGATGCGTTTAAAAACAAAGAAGAAGAAAAGGGGGCCACGAATGGAAAGGGGAGGTGGATGTGGGTCAACCAGATTGACCATGACTCGGATTATACTGCCGTATCCACTCAACCGCGCCAGGAACCGCCCCGCGACACGTATTACCATGTAAAAAAAAGAGTCGCCGGCTCGCAAGCTCGGGCCGCCCGCGTGCTCCTTCCATGACCCACGCGTCGCTTTGCACCGTGCCCGGCCGCCGTCAAGCCGCCTCCCGCTCGGACTCGCCTCCTCCGTCTTGGCCTCAAGTCGCTAAATCGCTGTCTCTTCGAGTCGCCGCCGGGCCTCGGCATCTGACCGCGTTGCGACCCTCGCTTCCGCATTAAACCGCTTCGCCTCGTGCTGAAGCCACGGGGCTTCATCTCCACTACTCTGGGCCACCTGCGCTGGCTATCCGTCGCCTCTGTGCTAAATACGCTCGCCGGCTCGCCGCCCACGCCGACCGCTTCGCTGAACCACTGTGGTCCTTCGTCGAGTCGCCGGCGTGCTTCGTTTCAGCCATTGCCAAGTCAAACCCACTACAAGAAATATGTCAACTAGTGACCTTCTCTTAGTGACCCTAGCTGAATTGGTCGTAAATCCACGGCCATTTCTCTTAGAAGGGCTCAAACCCTGAATTGCCTTAGACCAAATGGTCATAAAAGCAGACAACAGTGGTCCATGACCTTATTTCTACCTGATTACGACCAATACAAATGGTCATGAGGTTGTGAACGTGGATGCATTAGTACTTATTGCTATGACTAGGCGCCACCTCATCAGTTTTGCCTATGTGTCATGTCCATGTGGCAGTTTTTGCCCTAGGTTGTGAAGCAACCTATATTTCTATCATTCCAAAATTCCCAAAAAATTCTCATAATTTTTTGGATCATATCTTCATCAAATATGTCAAAAACCTTCCTTGCCTAGTTCAAAAATAACTCAACAATATTCATTTTCCTATTCTGTTCAGAGCAACACTTTGTGAAGGAAGTGTTATTTATATATTCTTGATTTCCCTAAAAATTTGTGAAGACGGTCTTCTTAGTAACTGATCATCCTCAGCCAAAACTCATGCCCATTAGCCATGTGCATTTCCCGTACCGCAAATCAAACACTTGGCTGCTTATTCATGTTTGAGCATCGATCGGTCTCCTCGTGAGAATCTTATGTTATAATTTTCTTCCTAGCATCTACCTGGGGAGTGAACAACCCACTAGACATGCCTAGGCCTCCCAGAACGCATGGCAACACCACGGTCACGCGGTGACCACGCGGCGGGCATGCAAGCTTATGCGCTCTAGAGTTGGGGCCCTCAGCCACCTCCAAACAAAATTTTTTTACACCCAATAATTTGGTCAATTCTTCATTAAATATGGCCTTGTATTTTATAAAATTGATTTGGTCCAATTTTGCCACAATTATTTGGTAGGTCCTTCACAGAAAATCCTTTTGGGCACTCGAAAAATGGAAAATGGTTTTTTTGTCCAAAGAAAATGAAAACTTCCTTAGGCAACATTGTTTGCCATTCCAATATGCACCCTTGTGCACAATATGAGATCATTTGAGCAAACTATGCCATGGATGTGGCCATAAGATTGATCATTTGGCTTAAAAGCATTGATCTCCACACGTGATAGCTCGTTTCTGAGAACACTTTTTTAAAATAATTGTCGACATAAGTTTGTTATTTTTCCTGGGAACTTGGCCACATATAATGACACAATGCGAAGGTTTCCCAATTTTTTGATTTTTTTTGAATTTTTTATGCCCGTTTCAAAATGAGGCCAAAACGGCGGGAATGACCGTTCCTAGCTAGTGATTGAATTTTGGAATTTTTTGGGTGTTTCTCTGATTAAATAGATACTTATGTACCTATAAATGATTTTTGTAAAAAATAAATAGCAAACTATGAGGCATCCACAGTTCAAATTTGACACGCTTCCAGCTGAATCGGCGAAAATTTGTCTTTTTCACCAGAGGTGGATCAAAACTTTTTACACCCAATAATTTAGTCAATTCTGCATTAAATATGATCTAGTATTTTAGAAAAATGGTTTGGTCCAATTTTGCAACAAATATATTATAGGTCCTTCACAAAAAAACTCAGTTTGGACACTCGAAAAATGGAATATTGATTTTTCGTGCAAAGGAAATAAAAACTCCCTTTGTCAATATTGTTTGCAAATCCATGATGTAAACTTGTGCAAAATATGATATCATTTGAACAAATATTTGATAGGACTTTCACAAAAATACTCATTTTGAGCAGTGAAAAATGGAATGAATTTTTTTATCTTGAATCGATCACAACCAATTTATATTGGTCATAAGGTCATCAAATGGTTTGCTGCGTTCTGATTGGACCATGAGCATATGACGCGGATCACGCATCAACCACCGTCAGATGCTTCCGGATCCAACGGCCCAAACCCACCCAAGCCGAAACCCTAGGTCTGTCCTCATGGACATTTTGCGCCCACCCCCCGCCTCCATTCTTTCTTTATTTCTCGCCCTCCCCCCTCAGATCCTCTTCCCTCTCCCCTGCAAATAACCCTAGCCCTTTCTTCCTCAAGACAACTGCCACCCTCCTCCTTTCCTCCATCCTTCAGATCCGCCGCCACCCACCTCCCCCGCCACCGCCATCGTCCTTCCCTCTCCGCCTCGCCTCTGTCTCCCACCGTCTCCCCTCTCCCTCCCTCAGATCCGCCGCTGTCCGCCTCCGCGCGGCCTCCGTGCGCACCCCGTCCTCCCCAGCCTCTGTGCGTACCCCGTCCTCGCCCGCCTCCGCCAGCCTCGGGAGGTGCTTGGCGGCGGCGGTGGAGGAGGCCGGCGCGCAGGAGGACGGCGTGATGCTGCCCAAGGAGGGGAGCGAGGCGGCCGAGAGGTACGACTGGCGGGAGGAGTGGTACCTGTTGTACCTGTCCAAGGAGGTGCCCGAGGACGCCAAGCGCCCCCGATCACCGTGTTCGACCGCCTGCTCGTGCTCTTTCTCCCCTCCATGTCGGTTTCTTTCTCCATGGATCAGTAGCGGTTCAGATGAAGAGCGTGATTTGATTTGTTTGGGTTTGAATTGATCGTGTGCATGTGTTTGCTTTTACAGGGGAGAAGAAGGCCAAGGAGGAGCAGGCCAAGAAGCTGCAGGCGAAGAAGTCCAAGATGATGGTATGCGCTGCTGCTTCCTCGTTCCTCCCCTGCTTTGGTGCTGTTACTCGACTCGGATGTGTTGCTAGACTGCTTGTTAGTGGAATCAGCTTCTTGATTGGTGTTGTGCTGCTACTGTTGCTGTGTTAGATAAGCATATCATGTAGTCTTTTGGTACATGGAGTTCTGATTAGTGGTGTTTTTAGCTTGCTATGCTAGGTTGCAACCTTGTTGGAGTGTGTACACACACTTAAAGTTGCCTTGTCTGCTGTGAAATTCACTAATTTGGCTGACTGTTGGACTGTTGGACTCTGTTAGAGTTCATACTCTTTGCCTTTGTGCAAGAATTACAGCCGGAGTACCGTTTGTTTGGCTCAGATTCCTGATGTGTTTATATTCAGAAGGACTAATTCACTTGGAAACCGTTACTGCTTAATTCACTTGGAGACATTTGCATACTCTTCTCTTCCCAACTACAAGTGTGACCTGACTGAGATGTCTGAAATGATTAGTGCAGATGCTTTTCTGATAATTGTTTCCACATTATCTCGCTGAACCTGTCAGATTCTTACTAATTGCCTGAGTTTGAGTACCCAAACCAGCTGCATCTTTAACCATGTTTTTTTGCTGAATGTTTTAGGCCTTTTGAGGCTGTTCATCACTGTCCTACGCAAAAGAGTGCTAAAATGCCATCACTGTCCTGTATAGAGAGTAGTGCCTACTACTGCAATCAAAATATAGTTGCATGATTATGTCCCAATCAGTTAAAAAAATATTGTCCTCTCAAACTAATGGGCTCTCTTTTTAATTCATTTATATACTTAGCTCAACAACACCAGCTCTTACCTGTTTGTTCGTTTTGGAGCAGCAGACATCCTTAGTGGACAATGATGACAACCAGGGCATCCACCACCACCACCACCACGATGCTCCGCACATGGTCCAACTCGGCTACAACCTCCTCTACACAGACAATGTCATGTTGTCTTCAGCATCAAGTACAACCTCCTCTCTGGTGAGCCCACCTCCTACCTCTAGCTCCCTCTTTTGTGCTGTCAGAGAAGTACCTTGCTCGCTCCATGGCCATCATATTTTTTTCATAAAATGCTCTATTGAACAGGATTCATACATAAGTTGGCTACTTTTCCTCAAGTTATTTGTGCATTTATAAAACTATTTGAACTTTTCTATTTCTTGAATGTATCCATCCATAAATGTTTTATACAGATAGTTTTGGAATGTGTTTTTTTAGCTTATGTCATGCATCACAAATGGATCAAGTTCCAGTTTTACCATAATTAAACTTGTACCATAATTATTTTACCCATTTTTCATGGTCTGATATCAAACTTGTATTATGTCTCATCTTTGATTACTAAAACCCACTCACAAATTTGTCTTCTAGCTCCTGTATCAGCACTCCTAAATCCTAATAATAATCTGTTTGAATGCATAATTTGCTTGGTATTGCTTTATAGATGCCTCTTTGTGATACTTAACTATATGAGGATGATTATGTTGAAAATAAGTTTTGATAAACCATTTATCTTATCCTTAGTCTCATTGCATTAATCTAATTTTTATTTCTTATTCTGAGTAGCATCTAGCAATAGATTTGTCCTGTTATCTTAAGTCATTTGGGCATGCTTAATGAACGATCTGAGAAAGAATCATTTTTTGCGTTCAACATCTAGAACCATTCTGTCCGTGTTGGTATTAATGCTACAACTGTGCTTTCTTCTCTTGTGTTGCGTTGTCCTTGTGGTTGTTACTGTTACATGTACATATGCTTCATGATTCAGTCCCTAGCTGCTTTGTATGTCTGTTTTTATTCTGCTTCTAACTCCTATTGTTTATTGTCTAAAGTTGATTGTGGAGCATGCTTTGCTAATGTGGTCCAACCTGGCATTTGGTGAACTCTCAAGTTGATTGTGGAGTATATGATTGAGTAATGCTGGTTTGGGTACTCCTCTCTCGTCCTATCATTCTCAATGCAATTCTTCCATGTTTTCTATTCCCACATGGCACAAGCCTATTTTATTCAGTTTGAATTCTTACTCCAGTTTACACTACAGTTTTAATTGATCAAGCTCTCTTTACAAACCTTTTTTTTTGCAAGATGCTCTCTTTACAAACTGGATGTATATCTTGTGCAGGAGTACCTACTGCTGATCCGGAGGCTGAGGAGGAAGATGGAGATGCACTTGAAGATCCGGAGGCAAGAGGAGGAAGAAGATGGCGCAACACTTGACCCGAAGGCGGAGGAGGAAGAAAATGAGGCATCCATCACTGGCGCGGACAAGGAGAGGGAAGCAGAGTCATTGCCGCGAGTTCTGAAGGTGCGAGCTCGGAGGCATAGGATAAATCGGAGGCGTGGAGGAGTAGCTAGCCTTGCTCGGAGAAGAGGCTCTTCATCCGGCAGCGAAGGTTGGCTTGTCAGCCGAGGGCAATCTGGAGTGACCTGCAGCCATCGCCGAGGGCGATCTGGAGCTGCTGTTGAGGGCGACCTGGAGAGGCGAGCGAGCAAAGTGGGAGGTGCGAGGCGAGCGGTCTGGAGGGTGTCTGGAGCGGGTGATGGGCCAAGGCCGAAAGCCTACCAGCGTTTTTTAATACTACCCAACGTGGGAATATTAGGTAGCAACACTGTATTGAGTGGTAATATTTGTACAAGAAGAACTCAGATTGATCGGTAATATTTGTACAGCAGCAACACTGGCCGGTAATATTTGAAGTATTTTGTGTGTTTTCTGTGCCAATTTAAATAATGTGTATTTATTTACGTTAAATTGGAAAATGAAGAATGTGACCCTGACAAAAAAAGAAAAAATGAAACTGTTGAGACAAAAAGGCCATGGGCCAAAAATAAAAAAGGCTGCAATGTAGGCCATGGGCCAAAAATAAAAAGGCTGCAATGTTGGGCTTGGTCCATGAAGTCGACAAAAATTCATAGAAAAAAAAATATAAATGGGCGAATTAATGGGCTTGGCCCATATAAACACCGAATTGGACCGGGCTGAATCTTGTGCCACATCGCTTGCCACGCTGGATGCCTACGTGGCTCGGGAGGTTGCTAGTGACCAAAAATTTGGTCAAAGAACCAACGACCTTTGACATATCACCCCGAAGGTCGCTATCGTCAGTTAACGACCCTCAGCTTTTGACCTTCTGTTTTTGGTCACAAAAAGGTCGCAAATGAAAAATTATGACCTTTTAGTGACCAATAGTGGAGGTCACAAGATAGCATATTTCTTGTAGTGACCGCTCTCGCCTTCAACTCCAGCTCATGAAAGCAGCCACTGTCCAGGCCTCACCGCCAATGTCGCCAGCAATGTGCTCATCCTCCGCTCCCACCACTGGACCACCTGCTGATTCTGTTACTCCATCATTCAAAGAAGGATCTGAGAAAACTGTGCATCAACCGGCGTTTAAACAATCCGAGTTATTGCAAAGCATACAATCGCTGATGCTGACACGGATGTAGAGCAGTTTACTAGTACTCCATAGTACTAGCTGAAGGCTAGTCCACGTGAAATCCCAAGCACCAATAGTACTAGTAGAATGCCCGTGCGTTGCTACGGGCTAGCATCCATATAATAAATCAGGCTAATGACTAAGATCGTCTTTAAATTCAAAATTCATTTCTTCCTCATATGTTTGAACGTGTCCGGACATCAAATGGACTCCCAGTAGGCTCCCAAAATTCAACCATCTAGACATTTTGGGCTCCCGAATCTAGACCATATGTGCGAGAAACGTGGTTGTCCAGATTATCCGTCATGTTATCTTCAACACGCATGCCAACACAAAAACCACCCATGATGCACCCTTCCCATTTCCTGTCAAAATCTGCCCTTCACGCCGGGTTTGCCTCTCTCAGTAGCAAGGCATTTCTCGCTGGAGTCCTCTTCTTTAAAACCGGATAATGCCCACCTCACCTTCGCTATGGTGCCCTCTCTCCTTCACACCGTGCTTCCCCACGCATCACCGAGAAGTCCCCTACCTACCACTCAAGTCTCTGCCTTGATCCCCTCCCGTAGTAGTGCTAACGTGTTACGCCTCATCGGCTCGCCCTACCATAGCCGCCTCCTTTGTTGGCTCAGTGCCCCCTCCCCCCTCGTCTTCTCCGACACCGTCGTTCTTTGACAAATCACCAAATCATGTGGCGTTACAACTTACAAGTGGCATCGAAATTGTGCCATATAAGTTACATGTATTTATAGAACATTTAAAAAAAAGAGAAATGTGAAGCTGTGGATTCTAGTTGATAGCTATACCCAAAAAATGGCTAACTGTTGGTATTCCGGCAAAGTGGTGGCCATGCATCCCTCTATCCACAGTCCGCAACCGAGCTAGGCCACATTTTAATCAAAACACAGAGAACAAATTATGAATTTCTTGAAGTCTTGAACCGACCATTGAGCATTCATTCAACTTCATAACCATATACTACGATATTTGTTTTACTAAAGCAATGACCGTAACACTACTTTATCGCTTTTATATAATATATAATGCAATGAAAATGTTAATAAAAGATGCATGTTCCATGCATGATAAGTCACAAACTTTTAATCAAAACTCCTCAAGTGAATGTCGTTCAAGCGACCAACCCCGAGTTGATGACAAAGTTGGTCAACGACAAATACCTCGTGAAATAGTCCTTTTGAATTTTAGGCTAGCCCTTGGCTTACCCTTTTTACTTACTCTCTTTCTCAGCTGTAATAGGAAATACTTTTACAACCAGACACCAGCACAATTTTGTCAGAAGAAAGCTCTAACCATAGAAATGTCTGAATGGAGAACTACAGAGGAACATAGTTCCAGTCTCTTGGAGAAATCCTCTTGGCATCAAGCAACAAGGATGTTTGGAAAGGTGTAGTTCCAAGCATTAAGCAAGGTCCAAGACTTTTCCATCATTTTCTAACCATGGAGTTCAAAAGTCAAGCAATGTAAAAAGAACCGTAGGCAGCCAAAGAAAATCCCTGGTTAGAAGGTTCACCTTTTCATTTCGTGCATGCACATCCAAAACGAATATATGTCCACCAACTCGTTAAAATTGCCATGACGAAGTTCGGTGCCATAAACTCTGATTTGCCTGCATTTTTATAGAATGTTTGTTAGTACATAAATTCCTAAAAAGGCGATTTCTTGAAGCAAAGTAATTGTGTGTGTGTGTGTCTTATCCTTACGAGTATATCCACAGTAAACACAATAGGTATATTTTCAGACCTGTAGCTATTACAAAAACATAATGTCACACACTTTGCTTATTGATTCCAACTATATGCATCCTCGTACGATCCAAAATTTAGGCTTGACAACTCAAATTGTAAGTACATCCGAATTAGAGAAGACAACACACAAAACCAGTGAAAAATCATATGTAGTTCAATGAGTAATCTTTCATGTCCACTACAACTCGTCAACTCCTAACCCACTGAATCATTTGGTCGAGCACATATAGAGCAAAAACAAATTGCAGAGTGCAACTCAAAGGAACAATGCGTACACGTGTTTATCTGAAAATGGGGGCCATAACCCATAATCCATAACCCATAACGACCTAATATGAGAGGAAAACACCAAGGTTGAGCCTCCCATCTAGCATGTTTAGTGGTTCTAGATGTGCGTTGCTAAAATAATATATTTTTTTGCAGAAAGTCTAGCACAGTCAGAGAAAATGAATCAAGAAGGGCATTTAACAGCTCCGGTGCATCAATTTTATAGATGGAATGCTAAAATTATTTCACTCAGTTATTTGTTTTGTTCCCTCACAAAGAAGCGAGGGAACTTGAACATGTATTGATGTAGCATCTCAACCTCCAATTCTGAAGTTAAGATTGTAAAACAAAGAAATGTACTGTTTTGGCTCAACACAACAAAGATCATCACCATCAACTACTCCCTCCTTCCCAAAATATAAGGCACGGTTTGACTTTTTCCGGGTCTTCGCACAACTTTGACTATATTTTTTATGTATTATATGTCTATAAAATTATTATACATACATATGAAATAAAATTGCTTTGCAAGACAAATATAGCGATGTCATTTATACATGTTCAATCCATATACTTTGATATATATTAGTGGTCAAAGTTGTGCATCAAAGACCGTAAAAAGTCAATCGTGCCTTATATTCTGGGAAGGAGGGAGTATAAGCATAACCGTCCATTGCAATGGGAGTCAAAAAAATTGCCACAACAGTACAAGGTCCAATCCAACCATGAAGTCCCAAAAAAAAAGAGGAAATAAAACAAGGAACCTGGAATGTTATGGCCAACGACAGATTGAAATAACTCAAAAGAAAGTCCCCATCTTTCCAAATCAAACAGAGACTGGACCACTTAAAAACAGAAAATTATTGTATTGTCACAACAAACCGGATAGAACAATCAGGCGATTGGAGCAAAGATTCACGTGAGGAAACATAGGAGAGTTCATCACCTGTCTCAACATGTAGTTCTCATTTTCATTATTTAAACCTTGATGTACCAATAATTACAATAATTCGCAAAGAACTTACAGGTAAGCACATAGCTAATCAATATAGGTACTACCGAGAGTTTATCAGTTCTATTTTCTAAACGGTGTAGCAAATAGCTCTATCTCACAATTGCTCGTGTTCTACCCAAGGCTTTGAGATGATATGTTCAAATAAAAAATCCTAGTGCTGAGTACCAAATTCTTTGAGAACACATATAAGAGAAACTTAGATACCGTGAACTCCAAATGCACGAAATGCCCGAACAACGAATCAATTCTTTAGAATATGCAGAAGCAAGAGCACAAAAATTGTATTATTAGGTTTAATTATGAGAGGAAGATGCAAGGAACCATCTGAATCAAATTTTATTTGTCATCAGTCCTAAGTCGAGCTTGATCTTGTTGTCTTGGCTGCTGCATTCCACGACCATTATCTCGAATTGGTGCAAACAGTAATGACTCTAATTAGAACAGAGAAGAAGAAATCAGAGATATATCATGGCAAGTGAAGACCTGAAGAACACAAACCACAAGCGAAGACATTGAGTATTCCAGGCGCGATCACCATGATGTCTTTGCGAAACGAAGACTTTCAAAAAACCACCAGAGCAAATCATGGTTAAATCAAGATTATTTTGAAAAACCACCAAAGGAAATCAAACAACCCAGAAATTACAACAAGACTCGGCACGCAATTGATAATCTCTCGGCATATGCAACAACAATATATCCACTGAATCACACTTCTGGGCTTCCTTCGCATTGTCTAGTAAGCTGGCATTGATAAGTCACAAGATTTACAAAAGCTGATACTAAAAAAGTACTTGACATAACTATCATATGTATATGTACTCCCTCCATTCCCAAATATAAGTCTTTTTTAGAGATTCCAATATAGACTACATTCATAGCAAAATAAGTGAATCTACACTCTAAACTATGTCTACATACATTCGTACATAGTTCATATTGAAATATCTAAAAAGACATACATTTAGGAATGGACGGGGTAGTATATAGAGATTCAGGAGGGCCAAATTAGGTACAGAACAATAAATGCACATTTGGCTTTTCAGGATCACAAGAACCTTCTATACAATATAATGCACCGTCAGTTCCTCACTAACTGCTTGCAAATGGTATTCCTTAACACCTGGCATAAAACAGTACAATCACAGTACCATTGCTCTCTTTCCGACAGTTGGTATTCAAGGAGGAGCTAGTAATGTCGGTGGAGTCAGATCTAGTTGATAATAATTCAACATTCAATCGAAAATCGAACAAATGTATCTATTCACGCCATCCATATCTCAATTCAGATTAGATGTGTCTTACCTACACCCAATACTTATCAAAGAGGTAGATATCGATCTGCAACTCACTTTACATATTACACAAGCCTTGGTTCAGATAGTCGTCTGCACCTTCTACCAATTTATTTGTTTCAGGTTCGCTGCACGTGACCGTCTCGCTCAAACAAAAATTATAGGTCAGTGCAAAGAGGGATAACATAGAGAGTTCAGAAAAAATATCTAATAGATGATACAAGCAAAAGCTTCAAGACCCATAGAAGCCTTGTAATATGCATGACATCAAGAAAAGATTCTGCATGCATAACCAAACTGACATCGTCTAGAAGAGGAGGACAAACATCTGGAAGTGCACTACCTTGTCTTCCTTAACCCATCTGGATGACAAATATGAACGAAAATTTATTTGTTGTGGCAATGAGGGTCATAAAGAATGGATACCAGGAAATTAGAGTTAAGGAGACCAAAATCTGTCCAAAGATCATAAGCCGGCTTACATCACAGGATGATATGGTTATCGACTCAACGGAGTTAGGGAGGGACAACAATTGCAGAAATAGTCCCGTATATTCCTCGATTGCATGTTGATCAGATTTGCACGTGCATTCAGTCTTCATCCGAAAGCTAGCCAAAGGAACACATGAGCGTGAAAGAGCACCAAATGTACTTAGCAGGAGACCAAAGAACCAATAATGCGTAACATGTGCATGCATGGAGGAAGAGCATCCCGCTTGCTCGAGCTCAAGAAAATTGACACATGAGAAAATAAGTGATTCTGTTTCATATGAACTAATCGAACAAAGAGAAACCACAGTTTAATAATATAGCACGTGATGTAAACATATAGAAGTACACCGTACATCGCCTGCTTCGTGATTGCATCAAAAAAGTGGTAAAACATAAAAGAAAACAGTACATTAGTTCGATTTTGACCACAAATAGGTCCTGAAGCCTTTTAATGAAATCGAGCACGGTAGGGGCAAGGAGACATCCAAGGAAATCTGCTTGTCGCCTACACATCGATGATTCTCAGTCAAACCAAATCGTATGCGATTGAGACCGGCACCACCATCGTCAAGTGCATGCCGACAGATCAGGTCGACAATCCTAGGTTAGAATATCCTAGGTTAGAGGTACCATGGAGCGGCCGTTGCCTTGGGAACGGAACGGGGGTAGGGATGGGCATGGTAGCGAGGAAGTGGGGAAGGGAAGGGAGCTCACCGTGCTCGGGATCTCGGGAGGCGGCAGCGGTGGGGATAAAAGCGCCAACGCCGCCAGAAGTTGCCATTTGATAGCCATCGCCATCAGCGGTGGGCCAGCCCTAGCGCATCTTGGGATCGGTGCAAGGCGTCTGTGTTCTGCGCGCCTCCGTTCTTGAGGGAAAGAGAGGGGTGTGCGGGCTGGGATCCTGACTCCTAAGCTATCGCCTCTTTGGTTCAGGGAAAATAACTGTGACGGATGAAAATAAACCACGAGAAAAAGAGAAGGAGGTAAATCGGTGGGGGGTGGATCGAGCGAGGACTGGAGGGGCCGACGAACGAACGAACGAACGATGTACGAACTCGTCCTTTAGGAATAGAGATTTGCACAAGGAGCGAGGGCCGATTGATTTTGAGCACATGCACCTAATAAAGAAAGAAAAAGAAAAGAAGATGGCATGGTGCACCTAAAGATTCAATTACCTTCAGCCTTCAATTGCTGTCTGCAGCCACGTTTCCAAGCGGCGGAGCCACCGTCCGTCCTGTTGTCGGGTCAATAGCCGCGTCTAGAGCCGCTTTCTCGACCCGCTACAATAAACAGCCGGCCTCGCCCTCGACAAAGTCGCTCAATGCCGAATCCGCCGGCCTTGCTGAGCCGCCCGTCACCACAATCTCCTCTGGCTATTGAGCCGCCGTGCTGCATTGAGTCGTCGGAGTCATGTTGAACCGCCCCTGCCATGTTGAGCTGCGGGGGCCATATTGAGTCGATGGGATGAGTAACCAATCAACATTTGCGAAGGCAGGAAAGAGTAGCTAAATGCCTATTGCAAGTACTGGAAGTTGATTCGTGGAACGGATCATCCCTCGTCCGGACAATCAGGTGATATCTATCTGTTGATAAAGTTTATTAGCGTACATTGTTTTCTGTCAAAGAAAAAATTTATCTTTGCCTTGGTCTGCAATACTGTTTATGCAGGGCAATTATTTATGACAAAAAATGATATTATACCACGGGGATGGAGGCACACCAATATCTTTTGGCACAGGTGGTCGTCGTTACTCAACGGGCTCCCGCACCGGCTTATAACGCCATGGCCGCCTCGCGATCACGCTGAAGCATAACGCCGTGGCCGCCTTTTCGCGACCAAGCCGGCTTACAACAAGGAGGACAACTTGCCCGTCCGCACCGGCTTACAACGCCACGGCCGGTTCATCTGTCTGTGCCGCCTCAGATGTTGCGGTCGTTTTTACCGTCCGTCTCTCGCGGCCTGGTCTACATCAACGCACCGGGCCGCACTTGTCTGGATGAGCTGTTTATTGAGTCTCGATCACAGTGATACACATAATATTGATGCCAAAACCATATAAGTTTAATAATGATAGTGGAACTTATTTGTGGCACTGCCGTTTAGGTCATATTGGTGTAAAGCGCATGAAGAAACTCCATGCTGATGGGCTTTTGGAATCACTTGAGTATGAATCATTTGATGCTTGCGAACCATGCCTCATGGGCAAGATGACTAAAACTCCGTTCTCTCGAACAATGGAGCAAGCTACTGACTTACTGGAAATAATACATACCGATGTATGCGGTCCGATGAGTGTTAAGGCTCGCGGCGGGTATTGTTATTTTCTGACCTTCACAGATGATTTGAGCAGATATGGGTATATCTACTTGATGAAACATAAGTCTGAAACATTTGAAAAGGTCAAAGAATTTTAGAGTGAAGTGGAAAATCATCGTAACAAGAAAATAAAGTTTCTACGATCTGATCGTGGAGGTGAATATTTGAGTTATGAGTTTGGTATTTGAAACAATGTGGAATAGTTTCACAACTCACACCACCTGGAACACCACAGCGTAATGGTGCGTCCTAACATCGTAGAAGTACTTTATTCGATATGGTATGATCTATAATGTCTCTTACCGATTTACCACTATCGTTTTGGGATTATGCATTAGAGACAGCTGCATTCACGTTAAATAGGTTACCATATAAATACGTTGAGACAACACCATATGAATCGTGGTTTAGCAAGAAACCTAAGCTGTCGTTTCTTAAAGTTTGGGGCTGTGATGCTTTTGTGAAAAAGCTACAACCTGAAAAGCTCAAACCCAAATCGGAGAAATGGGTCTTCATAGGAGATCATTGGGTACACCTTCACACCGATCCGAAGGCAAGATATTCGTTGTTAAGAATTGATCCTTTCTAGAGAAGGAGTTTCTCTCGAAAGAAGTGAGTGGGAGGAAAGTAGAACTTGATGAGGTAATTGTACCTTCTCCCCAATTGGAAAGTAGTTCATCACGTAAATCAGTTCCTTGATGCCTACACCAATTAGTGAGGAAGTTAATGATGATGATCATGAAACTTCAGATCAAGTTGTTACCGAACCTCGTGGGTCAACCAGAGTAATGCGTTACGCACTGTGAGTAATATGGGAATCCTATTCTGGAAGTCATGTTGCTAGACCATGATGAACCTACGAACTATGAGGAAGCGATGATGAGCCCAGATTCCGCAAAATGGCTTGAGGCCATGAAATCTGAGATGGGATCCATATTGAAAACAAAGTATGGACTTTGGTTGACTTGCCCGATGATCGGTAAGCCATTGAGAATAAATGGATCTTCAAGAGGAAGACGGACGCCGATAGTAGTGTTACTATGTACAAAGCTCGGATTATCGCAAAAGGTTTTCGACAAGTTCAAGGTGTTGACTACGATGAGATTTTCTCATTTGTAGCGATGCTTAAGTCTGTCCGAATCATGTTAGCAATTGCCACATTTGATGAAGTCTGGCAAATGGATGTCAAAACTGCATTCCTTAATGGATTTCTTAAAGAAGAGTTGTATATGATGCAACAAGAAGGTTTTGTCAATCCTAAAGGTGCTAACAAAGTGTGCAAGCTCCAGCGATCCATCTATGGACTGGTGCAAGCATCTCAGAGTTGGAATATACGCTTTGATGAGTTGATCAAAGCATATAGTTTTATACAGACTTGTGGTGAAGCCTGTATTTACAAGAATGTGAGTGGGAGCACTACATCCTTTCTAATAAGTATGTGAATGACATATTGTTGATTGGAAATGATGTAGAATATTCTGGAAAGCATAAAGGAGTGTTTGAAAGGAGTTTTTCAAAGAAAGACCTCGGTAAAGCTGCTTACTTATTGAGCATCAAGATCTACAGAGATAGATCAAGATGCTTGATAAGATTTTTCAATAAGTGCATACCTTGACAAGATTTCGAAGTAGTTCAGAATGGAACAGTCAAAGAAGGAGTTCTTGCCTGTGTTGCAAGGTATAATGTTGAGTAAGACTCAAAACTTGACCACGGCAAAAAAATAGAAAGAGAAAGAAAAGTCATTCGCTATGCCTCAGTCATAGGTTCTATAAAGTATGCTATTCTGTGTACCAGACCTATTGTGTACCTCACTGTAACATCCCAAATTTTCAATTTGGAATGTTATACATTAGGTCATCATGCATACCATATTTTCTCGCATTTTTCCGATCCTAGAAATTTCACGCGACTCAAGGACCCTCGGAGAGAGTTGGAAGTTTCATTATTTTCATATTTGGGATTTTCCAAATTTTGAAAATAGGATCATTGGATTTATTTAAATTATCTTCATAAAGTTTTCCTATAAAAATATTTCGAGAGGGAATAATATGACTTTCCCACACAAATAGGAAAAATGAAGATATTATAAATAAACCAAATTTGGTTTTGGAAGATTTATTTTGCTTAGGCAAACATGAGCATTTTAAAAAAAAATTTTGCATGTATATTGTTTTTAAAGTTCATTTTGTTCGACTCATTTTTAGGAGTCGGGGAAAATTTGTTTTATTTAATTTGGAGTTCATTTGGTATTTTTTTTATTTGTTTTGTTTTAAATTCTAATTTAAAAAAAAAACAGCGCCCCCCCCCCTGGACCGAGGCCCAGTGCCCAAGCAGCCAGCCCAGGCCCAGACCCCCACCCGCCTCCTCCTCTGTCACCCGCCCGGAGAGCCCCGCCGCCGCGCCTCGCCGCCGCCCGAGTCCTGCCGGACCCGCGCCCCTTGACCCCCCTCCCCAAGCCACCGCCCCCCTCCCGCCTTTATAACCCGCCGCCCCCCCCTCTCCCTCATCTCGATCCGAGCCGCCCGCCCGACCCGCACCTCGCGAAGCCGCCCGCCGTGGGCCTTGACGCCGCCCCTCGCCGCCGACGCCGCCCCCTCGACGCCGGACCCCGCCGCCCCCTCGACGCCGGACCCCGCCGCCCCACGCCCGAGCCCCGGAGAGCCCCGCCGGCGATCGCCGGAGGTAGCCGCCCCGCCCGCGCCCGATTCGGTTTTTCCACCGTGAACCGATCCGGTTTTTAGTTTAAAAAAAATATGTTCGGTTTTTTTTAAAAAAAAAAACCTAGATTGGTTTTATTTTTTTTGGGTTTCTTATTTAACGAACGTCCACCGAACCGTTCGCTTCGATGAACGCGTTCGTTAGATTCGTTCTGTTAACAAACGCTCACTTTTTAACTCGTTCATCGTTTTTCTTTTTAATCGGAATTAATCCGTTATTTTCTGATTTGATTTCAGATCTGATTTTCAAAACTGTTTTATTTCTCGCCGCTTATCGGAATCAGGTGATTCAAACGCTCGAGTTTCAGAACGAAACCGCCGTTCGATTACCCTACTTTCACAGAGTTTTGCTACTGTGAAATTTTGACCTATTTTCAGGTTGCTAAACCGAGTCGTTTCTCTCGAAGTTTCGACTTACGATGCTTTATTTGATTCGATTCTTTTGCAACCAGGGTTCTTAAGTTGAACTCTCCGTTAGATCTTTTATCCGAGATTTCCTGTGCATTAGATGAGTACTTATTGTATGCTTGTTGATTGTTTTGCGTTAGATCACCCGGAGTGCGCCGCTTGTTACTTCGAATCTCTAGGACTCGCGGATCATCAGCAAGGCAAGTAACACTTGATCATACCTTTTCTACTACCCAGTTTTATTGCATTAGATCAAACCCTCAAACACTTGCATTGTTTAGGATCAAATTAAATTGTGGGTTTGGGAAGTAGATTGAGGTAGTACCTATTACACTGCTTTACTTATGAAACCTTGGGAGTTACTTCACGCTTGCTTATTATGCCATGCTATGCTAGTAGACGTGGATTGGGTGAGTGAATATCCATGACAGATGTGAGATTGTTAATTAATGGTTTATCTAAGGTGGCAACCTAAACACACATCCGGGTGGATTGAGGCACCTGGTTTCTATCAGACTTGCTCAGATTTCTTCTGACCGCCACCCGTGCTCTAAGGGATCATAAGATTATTCAAACTGAAACTTACGTGTGCAGCCACAAGCCAATTATGGGCTCTGGCGTAGTTGACTAAGTTGTGCGAACTCTTACGGGTAGGCTAGCTGATGTAGGGGTTGTAGGTTGGTACGGTCTACCCACATGTAAGGTGCTAGCGCTCGAAAGACTATGTCTCGGTCATCCGCTTTCTCAAACACCATGCAAAGGCGAGAACCAAGCGGAGGCGATCGAGTCTTGTGGGGAAAAGTGCGCAAACCTCTGCAGAGTGTAAAACTAATCATGATTAGCCGTGTCCCCGGTTATGGACAATTTGAGTATCCGTACTTGATTATCATGTGAATCTCAACATGTTACTTCTAAAATAAATGTATTGGGTTTTTAATGAGTACTTTTTAATTGGGATTGAGGATGTCATCAACCATCTTCAATGTTTAACAACCACCATGATAGTTAAATAAAATTATTCCTTTGATGTAGGGAAAAATCAGCTTTATGCAAATGTAACCGTAGAGCCTTACCACCAGCCAAATATGCATGTAGTATAGGCTATTTCATTCATTGCTCCTTACGTGTTACATTGCCAACATATTCCATGTGCTGACCCGTTTTCGGGCTGCAACTTTTCATGTTGCAGACTTTTCAGACGTCGAGTAAAGTGTTAGGTCGTGGTTCTATACTCAGTGATGCCGCTGGAGTTGATGGACTCACTCGTTTTCCAAGCCTTCCGCTGTTATATTAGATGGCCTTAAGCCATATTATTGTATTAAGTTCCCTTGTGGACAACGATGTAATAAGTGTGTGATTGCTACTCTGCTATAAATCCTTCGAAGTACTGTGCTGTGTCAGCATTACTGATCCAGGGATGACACTGAGCACAGAGCGCTAGATCCATTCGGTCCGGTCATGACAGAGAATGGTATCGAGCACACGCCGATCAGAGGGACACGACCACTAAGATAAAGCCATAGATCACTATTCTCTTCTCATTTCTAACTCCTCATCTTTTCTACTCTTTAGGATGATTTGACGCCAAGATCAAGTACACCCAACCGGATGAAGGCACACCTTTTGGATTTCACTTGAAGGAAGTTACCAAGTACCGAACATTGGACTACCAAGTTTCACCGGATCTTTCAACGCCACTCTGCACAAGAGGAGCTACCGAAGATTCAAGCTCACGCTCCAGAAGGACATTCGCCCCAATCACCAAGCCTATAGATAGTGTTTTCAAGTGCACCAACTTGGAGTCCGGAAAGAGCATGGCAGCTCACATCACCATGGGACGCATTGGAGAAGTTTATCAAGAAGACCTCAAGGACACGATTTACCAGATTTATGGACGCCGAGACGACAAATGGGAAGTCGTCAACACTAAGAAGGATAGATCCATTGCAGCATTTATCCAGAGTTAAACCAAAGCACATTCGACGCCAGGAGAACCAGATGTGCAATGATATGTTGGAGTTGCGTAAGACAAAGGAAAGGATCATCGAACCGAAGAAGAACTAAAGACTACACGCAAGGACTACATGGACGAGATCGTAGCTCGCAAGACACAATAACGATCTTAAGTACGAGATCGAAGAACTCAAGAAGAAGTTGGCGCTCAGGAATGAAGACCAAGATGTCAATCACCCAGCGACTACATCAACATCGACGACACCGATTCGGATCCAAGTGAACCCGACTTTGAAGACGGTGGAGCGGACATCATGGAGTCTTCCACCGGTTCAAATTAGTAGAAGTCCCCACATATTAGTAGTATTTCCTCCATGTAAACATTATAGTACACGCACTTTTGCGATAGTTAGATCGTTAAAGCCCTTGTTTGATTGAATGAAGTGATTTTGTGTGCATTTGCTCATGTGCATTTGGGTAGTGATTCTTAGACCTCATTCCATTCTACTTTCTCTTTTTCTAAACCCATCGATGCCTCCGAGACGCCGACCCCGGATTTGTTTTCCGCCAGAGATCACCCAATTGATCCAAAGACGAATCACCTCGATTCAAACACCGTGCGTAACCTGTGGCAACAACAACAACAACAACAACAACAACCCACCGCCACCACCACCACCTGCGGATCATCTGACTCGTTTCCTTAGACTGAATCCGCCGGTGTACTCCAGTAGCACCGAGCCGATTGTAGCAGATGACTGGCTCCGCAAGATAGGAAGGGAGCTGACCACTGCAGGATGCACAGATGGTGAAAGAGTGAAGTTTGCAGCGCATCAGCTTGAAGGACCCGCAGCAGCATGGTGGGAGAATTTCACAGCCACTTACCCCGTAGACACTGTCACATGGGATCAATTTCAGCAAGCTTTTCGCACCGCCCATGTTTCAGCAGGAGCCATGGCCATGAAGAAGCGTGAGTTTCGCAACTTACGCCAAGGAGGAAGGACTGTTGGCCAGTACGTGGATGACTTTAGCAAATTAGCACGTTATGCCCCAGATGACGTTAATACTGATGCAGCTAAACATGAGAAGTTTCTAGAAGGACTGAATGATGAGTTCAGCATGCCGTTGATGGTAGCCGCTTCAATAACTACCAGGAGTTAGTAGACCGAGCCCTCATGATTGAAGGAAAGCAGCAAAGAATTGAGAACTGCAAGCGGAAGTATGGACAAGGGAAGTATAACTCTGGATCCCAGCAGAAACCTCGTTATACCCCTAAATCAGAATTCAGTTTCAAAGATACCCATGGAGGAGGAAATTGCATAACCATAACAGCACCAAGAATGGGAACGGAATGGAGGAAGCAACGGATGTAATCGCACCAACCCGTCAACACCATCCAAAGTAGACCTGAGTCATGTTACTTGCTTTAAGTGCCGCAAGACTGGGCACTATGCAAATGACCGTCTGTATAGGCCAGAATGGAAATGGCAATGGAAGCTCTGGAAAGAAGCCCAACCCTTTCAATAGAGGACAGGTGAACCACATTGATGTGGAGGAGGTTGAAGATCAGCCCGATGCAGTAATCGGTAAGTTTTTGGTTAAGTCATTTACTGCAGTTGTTCTTTTCGATACTGGTGCATCGCATTCATACATATCAAGAGGATTTGTGGATAAGTACAAGTTACCAACCCAAGCCCTTAGGTCACCCATGCTAGTAACCTCACCCGGAGCAGAATACATGGCTAGTAAATGGTGTGATCGACTGCCACTAAGGATTGGACACTATGTTTTCCCCTCAGACCTAATAGTTCTGGAATCCCAAGGATTGGATGTGATATTAGGTATGGATTGGTTATCGAAGTATGGAGGAAACATAGATTGTACCGCAAGGTCAATTTTGCTCACCACACACGAAGGAAGAAGGATTAAGTATGTATCACGGCACGAGCCGAGGAGAGCACAAGTTAATTGCTTATCGTGAGTGGTACAGGAAGAAAGTACCGATGGTGAAGGATTATCCTGATGTATTTCCTAAGAGTTGCTGTGAATGCCGCCAGATAGAGACACTGAGTTTTTAATCGAGCTGTTGCCGAGAACATGCCCGATATCGGGCGACTGCGTGTGATGCCCGCAAAGGATTTGGCAGAAATCAAGAAACAGATTAAAGAACTTTTGGATAAAGGTTTTATACGCCCAAGCTCTTCACCTTGGGGATCGCCCGTTTTGTTAGTGGAGAAGAAGGATGGATCTTTGAGAATGGTTGTTGATTATCGTGGATTGAATGAAGTAACAATCAAGAACAAGTACCCACTACCTATGATAAATGATCTGTTTGATCGCTTGCAAGGAGCCAAGGTGTTTTCCAAGATCGACTTGCGATCAGGGTACCATCAGTTGAAGATTCGGGAGCAGGACATACCCAAGACAGCATTTACCACGAGATATGGACTATACGAGTATACCGTTATGTCATTTGGACTGACTAAAGCACCAACCTATTTCATGAACCTGATGAACAAAGTGTTTATGGAGTTTTTGGATAAGTTCGTCGTGGTGTTCATTGATGACATTTTGATTTTCTCGAAGAATGAAGAGGAACACAAGGAACATTTGCGATTGGTTTTGGAGAAACCGAGGGAACACCAGGTTGTATGCCAAATTCAGCAAATGTGAGTTTTGGCTAAAGGAAGTTGGATTTCTCGGACATGTTATTTCCGGAGAAGGGATAGCAGTTGACCCCACGAAAGTTGAGACCGTAACCAAATGGGAAGCACCAACGACAGTTGGAGAGATTCGAGTTTCCTTGGACTCGCAGGATACTACCGAAGATTCATTGAGAATTTCTCAAGGATTGCTAAGCCTATGACAGAATTGTTGAAGAAGGAAAATAAATTCATATGGACTGAGGACTGTGAGGCAAGTTTTCAGGAATTGAAGAAAAGATTGGTTACCTCACCAGTTTTGATATTGCCGGATCGGACTAAGGATTATGAGGTGTATTGCGGCGCTTCACGCCGAGGACTTGGAGCAGTACTTATGCAAGAAGGAAGAGTTGTTTCGTATGCTTCACGACAACTTAAGCCCCATGAGTTGAATTATGCCACTCTAGATTTGGAGTGAGCAGCCGTAGTGCATGCCCTGAAGACGTGGAGACATTTTCTCATTGGAAATCACTGTGAAGTATATACGGATCACAAGAGTTTGAAGTACATCTTCACACAGAAGGAATTGAATCTCAGGCAAAGGAGATGGTTAGAGCTTATTAAGGATTATGACGTGAGATTGCATTATCACCCCGGGAAGGCTAATGTCGAAAGCGCATTGAGCCGTAAGAGCCACGTAAATACCCTAATGATGGGAGGAATACCCTTTGAGTTAGCCGAGGACCTTCGAGAGCTATGTTTGGAAATAGTTCCGAGAGGCTATGTAGCAGCATTGGAAATTCAGTAAACACCGATGGACAAAATCAGAGAAGCCCAAAAGGCGTATAAGGAAGTTGCCACTATAAAGGAGAAAATGAGCAAAGGAAAAGCTAAAGGATTTCGTGAGGATGAACACGATACCTTATGGTTTGAAGACCGTGTTTATGTGCCCAATAACCCGAGAGATCGTGAAGTTGATTTTACAAGAAGCCCATGATTCACCCTATTCGATTCACCCAGGAAATACCAAGATGTATTTGGATTTGAAGAAAATTTTCTGTTGGACAGGAATGAAGAAGGATATTGCAGAGTATGTAGCAGTTTGTGACGTATGTCAGAAAGTAAAGGCAGAGCATCAGAAGCCAGCAGGATTGTTACAACCATTGCCGATACCCGAATGGAAGTGGGATAAACTAGGCATGGATTTCATCACAGGTTTGCCAAAGACTCGCTCAGATATGACTCGATTTGGGTTATAGTCGACCGCTTGACAAAGGTAGCTCATTTTATTCCAGTCAAGACTACCTATAGCAGTGCTAAGTTGGCAAAGATATACATGACCAGAATTGTGTGCTTACACGGAGTTCCGAGGAGCATCGTGTCGAGATAGAGGAACCCAGTTTACCTCGAAATTTTGGAACCGGTTACTGAAACATTGGGAACCCGATTGGAATTCATGCACAGCTTTCCACCCACGCACCGATGGATGCACCGAGAGAGTCAACCATATTTTGGAAGATATGCTGAGAGCTTGTGCCCTAGATTATGGATCTAGCTGGGATGACAATTTGCCGTATGCAGAATTTTCCTACAACAACAGTTACCAAACCAGCTTGAAGATGGCACCTTTCGAGGCTTTGTATGGAAGAAGGTGCAGGACACCATTGTTATGGGACTAAACCGAGATCGCCATTGTTTGGACCAGATTTGATTAAGGAGTCTGAGCAGAAAGTTAAGTTGATTCGAGACAGGCTCAAGGTAGCCCGATCTGCATGTAAGAGCTATGCCGATTCAAAGCGCCAGCGATTGAATATGAAGTTGGAGACAGAGTATATCTCAGAGTATCCCCGCTTCGAGGAGTTAAGCGTTTTGGAGTTAAAGGAAAGTTAGCACCCCGTTTCGTTGGACCGTATAAGATTTTGTAACGCTTGGGAGAAGTTGCGTATAAGTTGGAATTACCAGAAGGACTGTCAGGAGTTCATGATGTATTCCATGTTTCTCAGTTGAAGAAATGTCACCCCGAGATAGCAGAGGTACCGTTAAGAGACACAAGTACATCGAAGAAATTCAGTTGAAGGATGACTTGACATATGATGAAAAACCTGTTAAGATTCTCGATTATGCCATCAGAGTTACCCGCAGCAATGTTATCAAGTTTTGCAAAGTTCAGTGGAGCCACCACACTGAGTATGAAGACACATGGTAGCGAGAGGAACATTTTCTTAAGGACCAACCTCACCTATTTTCTAGCCAACCCGAATCTCGAGGGCTTAGATTCATCTTAAGGGGTAGGTTTGTAACATCCCAAATTTTCAATTTGGAATGTTATACATTAGGTCATCATGCATACCATATTTTCGCATTTTTCCGATCCTAGAAATTTCACGCGACTCAAGGACCCTCGGAGAGAGTTGAAGTTTCATTATTTTCATATTTGGGATTTTCCAAATTTTGAAAATAGGATCATTGATTTATTTAAATTATCTTCATAAAGTTTTCCTATAAAAATATTTCGAGAGGGAATAATATGACTTTCCCACACAAATAGGAAAAATGAAGATATTATAAATAAACCAAATTTGGTTTTGGAAGATTTATTTTGCTTAGGCAAACATGAGCATTTAAAAAAAAATTATGCATGTATATTGTTTTTAAAGTTCATTTTGTTCGACTCATTTTTAGGAGTCAGGGAAAATTTGTTTTATTTAATTTGGAGTTCATTTGGTATTTTTTTTATCTAATTTGTTCAGACTCATGGCTCCAGCTGAGACATGAGCAGTGCGAAAGGCCTGCTGGAATTGGTCCCATGTGATGCCACCCATGGGAAAAGTGGCAGTGTAGTTCTCCCACCAAGAAGCTGCAGGTCCATCCAGTTGATGCGCTGACAAAGCGCACCTTCTCAAAGATCGGTGCATCCAACGGTGACTAGCTCCTTTCCGATTTTATGAGCCAATCATCAGCCACAATTGGCTCGGTGCTACTAGAGAACATCATGGATTCAACCTCGTAAATCGAGTCAAGTTGTCCACAGTGGGTGGTGGCGGTGGATTGTTGGCGGTGTTGTTCTCGATTCTGAATAAGGAGTTGCATCAAGGCATTCTCCGCTGGAGCAGTGGGTGAGCTCGGCGGAAACCAAAGGTCACGCCCTCGGAGGCATCTGGTGTTTTGGAGTGGGTGAGAAATTAGAATAGAACAATGGTCTATGAGGAATAACACTACCCTTATGAATGCACAATCATATAACACACCAATCATTTATTCATTCCACTCAAACATGGTTCAAACTCGATTACAAAAGCTCATGACTAATCGAAGGGAAACATCGGCCTAACTGATCGACGAAAAGTAAAAGATAACATGGTGGTCGACTAAAAAGTCTTCATCAGTGGCGCCTCCTCTTGGGGTTTCCTTCGTGGTACTCCTTCGAAATCCTGATCATTGCTCATGAGGGGTGCTTCGTCTCCACTCGGGTAAAGGTCCTCTCCCAAGTCCATCTTTTCCTCTATCGCGGCAAGCTTCATCTTCAGGTCGTCGACTATCTCCATGAAGTCCGTGATTTCTTCCTCATGGCCAAGGAAGTCTGCGCATGCCTTCTCCTCCAGTTCCATTCATGAACAAAAGCTTCCAGTGTGTCTTCGAGTTACGGCGAGTCTGAATCTCCCGTTTCCTGAGAAGACACTCCAAGTCTTGGATGTACGAGAGGGTGGAATCGTCCTCAATGGTACGGATGATATCTCCATTCCTTGCCCTGCGGGAAACCATGGCGAGGTCTCGAGTGATCGAGCTCGGCCCTGATCCTCTCGGAGATGTCCAAGTGCTCGATAGATCGCCACGTCCCTTCCGATGATCCAGTTGAACTCGGTGAACTCAAAGTTGATAGGCTCCGTGTGTCCTCCAAAGGTCCTCCCTGGGATATGCACCTCAATCCTGTAGCGGGTGTCCGCCGGAAGTGCATTAGTGGGTTTCCCGGTGATCGAGGGCGAGCAATCTTCAGCAGCTTCACCATCTGGACCAGCTTCCTTCCGAAGGGCATCGTCTCATCGGGTGGCGTAACTCCGGTAGCAAAACTGGGGTGAACTCGACGCCATCTAGAATGTTGCAAAGGGAGAAGAGTCGTAATAGAACAGGAAGAATTATAGAATGAAAAAGGGTTCAAAGTAAATGGTCTCGCTTATGGCTTTCCGATCCTAGGGGTTACGATCCTACGGTCGGCAGTGCTCGATACCATCTCTCGTAGCGACCTGACCCAACATCGGTCAAGTCTCCGTGGTTCTGCATTCATCCCAAGATCATGCTGGTACTCACAAGACATCGATAAAGTAATCAAAGTTCAATCACACCTGAATTTTATTACACGATTCTCATATAGAGTCTTTATTACAAGGGAATAAATTCGACTCAAGGCCAACTCATGAGAAATAAACTACTAATGCTGCGGAAGCGTCGAGGTAAAGCGAGTCCATCCGACTCCAAAGGGCAATCGCCAAGCGCGGAGCGTAGCCTCACTCCTGATCGAATATATCTACGCAACATAATACGTTGCAGCCATGTAGGTCAGCTTTTGGAATAAGTCGCAAGTCATGAAGAATAACAATAATAAAGTTACTACCTCTATATGCATTTTTGGTCGTGGAGCTCTAAGTTTCATCATTTTGCGTAAAGCCAATTTTATCCTACTACGGTGGACTTATTTGCAAATTACTACAATTGTTGGTGGTTATTGAGATGGTTCCGCCAACCAAAATCTCGCTCCCAAATTATTAAGTCATAAACCCTCAAATTAATTCATTAGTTTTAGTGTTGAGATATCCGAATACTTCCAAGTTCCAGAGGCTCAAATGTCCGTAATCGGGACACGGCTAATCGATTAGATCTTTAAACTCTGCAGAGGTTTGGCGCACTTTCCCGCAAGAATCATTCCTCCTTTAGAGTCTTCGCACTTCATGGTGTTTGAAGACGGGACGAATGAAACAGGGTCTTCCAAAGAGTTCTTCTCGCCACGCCGGTACTCCATCCAATCCTACCGCTCGCTCTACTTCTCATAGTACCGTCCAGCGTCACTACTACTAGGGTCAACCCAGCGAGCCCATAATGGCTTGCGGCTGCACGTAAGCTTCCGGTCATGGGGCATCCATCCTTCTCTTCGTGGCTGGGTGAAGCTTTCCGCAGGATGTCATGGCGCTTCTCCATGCATCCCGGCCACCACTGGTGCTCCAGGTGCCCGTCAACCGTCCTCCACCCAAAGAGTGATTTTCCAAGTCCATCTTGATCATTGTAGTTCATGGGGTTATCATCATCATTGACTCTCACATCTTGCTTATGAATATCACTCATACCAAATCCGTCTCTGAGCATAGCAAAATAACTACTACGTCCCCGGTCATGGTAACAAGGGATTGGTTCATCCTACCACATGATACTACTCAAGTTTAATGACTTCAAGATTTCACTACTGCATGCATGGTGGGGTGGTGACAACTACTAATGCACAAAAACATAGGTATAGAAATAACATGATCAAAACTTGCCTTCTTGATGATCCTCGTAAGCTAAAGAGTCGTAGTAGCAAGCTTAGCACTCAGGAAACTCTACCGAGACAAACAATAACACAATAAGCACAAAGCAAGAGGATCACACAAGATAACAATAGTAACATAGCACAACAAAACAATCAAAACCAAATCCAAAAGAAAAAACTCAAAGAAACCAATTCAAAGTTTTTTCCTACTCCAAACAATAACAAAAATAGTTTTTATATAACAAAAATTCCTTAATATAACCTAATCATGGTTTTAGGTTAACTTAACAGAAAAGGATTCACTAAGCAACTAGGAGCAAAAAGAATTAATTAAAAAGCTATTATAAAACTCATTCTAGGCCTAATCCAATTTCTATTAAGAAAATAATTTAAAACTTTTATTAATTATAAATAAAAGTTCATCTACTAGAATGACAGAAACTAACCTAGAATAACTAATCACAAGTTAAAAATAAATTAATTTACTAATTAATTTAATAGGAAAACAGGAACTAGTTAATTAATTAGGATTAATAGGATTCTGCTTAGAACTAATTATTTATTAATCCTAAAATACCCAAATTAATTTCTAGGGTTTGGCAATGTCAAAATAAAGTGATGACAAAAAGAATCATGCAAAATAATTTTTCTAACTAAAGTTATAGCAGATTTACTATTCTGACTAAAACTAAAATAAAGCAATTTTAATTATTTTTAACATAGCTAAATATATATTTTACAGAAACTACATAAAATTTGCAACCCAACAAAAAAAGAATCACTCAAAAATATTAAACAGAATAAAAGATATACATTTTTGAAAACAGAAACTATTCTGCTAAAACAGAAAATCAAATTAAAAAGAAAAAAAAGCCTAATGGGCCTATACTGTGCCCTGTGCGTTAAATAGCCTAACGGGCCTCGGGTTAAAACTAAAAATGGCCGGGCTAAAATAAATAAACCTAACCTAATAAACCGGAAAGAACCGGCCGGTTTTCTAATAAAAACTTACCCCTTCGGGGGTTTTAATCGCGGCCGTTGATCTAAGATCGGACGGGGGAGGGGGATGCCGGGGACTCACCGGACTCCGGCGACGGCGGCGGCGGCGGCGAGAGTGCTCCGAGGCGTCTGGGCGTCGGCGAGCTTCGGCGAGTCGTCGGGAGACGCGCACGAGCACGGGGGAGGGTTCGGTGGTGTTGGGGAGGGTCGGGGTGGACCAGGGTGGCGTCGGCGGCGACTTTGGCGGCGGGGAGGGGTTCGGTGCTCCGGTGAGCTCGGGAGGGAGAGGGAGAGGGGGTCCGGCGTCGCTAGGGGGGGGAATGGGGTGCGGAGCCTCTGGCTTTTATAGCCAGGGGGTCGGGGTGCTTCGGAAGGGCATCGGGGCTGTCGGGGATCCCGGATCCGGGATCCGGTGGATCTCCCATGAGCTCGTGGCGTGGGCGAGGAAGGAAGACGGGCGGGCCCATGGGTCGATGAGAGGGAGAGGGGAGGGTTCGGCCGGTGGCAAGCTTAGGGAAATCGGGCGAGGGGCGAGGCCGGTCGGTGGAGCCGGGCCGGCTCGGGTTACTGGCTGGCCTCGTGGGCCGGGCTTGGCTGGGCCAGGCGCGGGGTGCGGAGGGGTGAGGTGGCGCTGGCTGGGCCTGGGGTGGCCTGGCTGGCGCCCGAAGGGTTTTTCTTTATTTATTTTTAATAAAACTAAAAACAAAAATAAAACAATATCTATAGATATTTTATATAGGGTATATATATACCAAAATGATCAGGGGAATATTCCCTTTCATTTGAACATTTTTCCAAAGGCAAAATCCAAACTTTATGAAAATCCATTTTTTTCAAATTCAAATAAAATTCAGATTTGAATTCCAAAACTTTTGGCATTGTTTCCTCCGATATTTTTGGAGTGTCATGTTTGCTCCTCTCATACTTTTGATCAAGTATTTATCAGCTTAGTTTTTGAATTGTTTCCCACATGCCAAAGTTTGAAATTCAAATTCAAACTCAAATTGCTCAAACTTCAAATGGCATTCAAATTCAAACAGGATGCATAGGATGCTTAGCTATAATTGTAAAACATTCCAAATAGGAAATTTGGGATGTTACAAACCTACCCACCTTAAGATGAATCTCTCGAGATTCGGGTTGGCTAGCAATAGGTGCGGGTGATCTCGAAGAAGGTCTTCTTCAAGCTCCCTGTGTGGCTTCTTCCTCGGTGTGGTGACTCCACAGCACCTTGCAAAACTTGATGACCTTGCTGCGAGTGACTCGCTTGCAGTTTGAGAATTCGGACGGGTTTCTCCTTGTAAGTCGATCACTGTCAAGGTATGGCCTCTAGGGGCACCGTGTCTCTCAACGGAACATCGGCCATGTCGGCATGACACTTCTTCACCGAGAAACATGGAAGACATCATGAACTCCGGACAATCCTTCCGGCAATTCCAACTTGTAAGCAACCTCTCCACGACGTTCAAGGATTTTGTAGGGGCCAATGAATCGGGGTGCTAACTTTCCCTTGACTCCAAACCTCTTGATTCATCCAAGGTCTGGGTTTCCAACACTATGAGTTCCACGGGAAATTTGTGGTTCCCGATGTTGAGGGTTGCAGGACAGCCTACACCTGCCATCATTTCTCCTCCTGCGGAACTGACGCGAAGGGGGCTTCTAAGGGTTCTAGTGCGCAACCCGTACTTTTCCACAACTACCCTTGATATGAATGAATGTGTTGCACCAGAATCAAAGAGAACCAAAACTGAACGTGAATTCAATAAAAACTTACCAACCACAGTGTCTGGCTGATCATAGACGTCCTCCACGTCGATGTGGTTCACCTGAGCACGAGGGGACGGATTTGGCTTCTTCGCTGAGCCTCCATTGCCATTACCATTCCTCTGTTTGGCCTCCGGGCAGTCGGTGGCATAGTGCCCCGCCTTCCGCACTTGAAGCGGTGATGTGGCTCGAGATCCTTGAGCCGGGCGTAACGATGCTGATTGCCATTACTGCTTCCATTGCCATTGCCATGGCCTGACTTGTTGTCCTGGTTGCGGTTGTTCCCATTTCCTCCATGGTTATGACCTCCATGGTTATGATGGGTGTGCCCTCCCGAGTACGGTGCATAACGGGCTTCACGAGCTCCCGAGTTGTGCTTCCCCTGGCTGTACTTCCGCTTGCGGCTTTCAATCTGCTGCTGCTTGCCTTCAAGTATGATGGCCTTGTCTACCAGCTCCTGGTAGTTGTTGAAGGTAGCCACAATAAGCTGCATGCTCAATTCATCATTGAGTCCCTCAAGGAACTTCTCCTGCTTGGCGGCATCTGTGGCCACATCATCGTGGGCATAGCGAAGCGAGCTTGTTGAATTCATCCACGCATCGTGCCACAAGACGATTCCCTGGCGTAAGTTGCGGAACTCACGCTTCTTCAGACTCATGGCTCCAGCTGAGACATGAGCAGTGCGAAGGCCTGCTGGAATTGGTCCCATGTGATGCCACCCATGGGAAAAGTGGCAGTGTAGTTCTCCCACCAAGAAGCTGCAGGTCCATCCAGTTGATGCGCGGCAAAGCGCACCTTCTCAAAGATCGGTGCATCCAACGGTGACTAGCTCCTTCCGATTTTATGGAGCCAATCATCAGCCACAATTGGCTCAAGGCTACTAGAGAACACTGGCGGATTCAACCTCGTAAATCGAGTCAAGTTGTCCCACAGTGGGTGGTGGCGGTGGATTGTTGGCGGTGTTGTTCTGATTCTGAATAAGGAGCTGCATCAGTGCATTCTGCTGCTGGAGCAGCTGGGTGAGCTCCGGCGGGAAACCAGTGTCACGTCTCGGAGGCATCTGGTGTTTTGGAGTGGGTGAGAAATTAGAATAGAACAATGGTCTATGAGGAATAACACTACCCTTATGAATGCACAATCATATAACACACCAATCATTTATTCATTCCACTCAAACATGGTTCAAACTCGATTACAAAAGCTCATGACTAATCGAAGGGAAAACATCGGCCCTAACTGATCGACGAAAAAGTAAAAGATAACATGGTGGTCGACTAAAAAGTCTTCATCGATGGCGCCTCCTCTTGGGGTTTCCTTCGTGGTACTCCCTTCAAATCCTGATCATTGCTCACGAGGGGAGCTTCGTCTCCACTCGGGTAAAGGTCCTCTCCCAAGTCCATCTTTTCCTCTATCGCGACAAGCTTCATCTTCAGGTCGTCGACTATCTCCATGAAGTCCGTGATTTCTTCCTCATGGCCAAGGAAGTCTGCGCGTGCCTTCTCCTCCAGTTCGATTCATGAACAAAAGCTTCCGTGTGTCTTCGAAGTTACGGGCGAGTCTGAATCTCCCGTTTCACGAGAAGACACTCCAAGTCTTGATGTACGAGAGGGTGGAATCGTCCTCAATGGTACGGATGATATCTCCATTCCTTGCCCTGCGAGAAACCATGGCGAGGTCGAGTGATCGAGCTCGCCTGTACTCCTCTCGGAGATGTCCAAGTGCTCGATAGATCGCCACGTCCTTCCGATGATCCAGCTTGAACTCGGTGAACTCAAAGTTGATAGGCTCCGTGTGTCCTCCAAAGGTCCTCCCCGGGATATGCACCTCAATCACATGGCGGTGTCCGTCGGAAGTGCATTAGTGGGTTTCCCGGTGATCGAGGGCAGAGCAATCTTCAGCAGCTTCACCATCTGGACCAGCTTCCTTCCGAAGGGCATCGTCTCATCGGGCTGGCAGAACTCCGGTAGCAAAACTGGGGTGAACTCGACGGCCATCTAGAATGTTGCAAAGGGGAGAAGAGTCAGAATAGAACAGGGAAGAATTATAGAATGAAAAAGGGGTTCAAAGTAAATGGTCTCTGCTTATGGCTTTCCGATCCTAGGGGTTACGATCCTACGGTCAGCGTGTGCTCTGATACCATCTCTCAGAGCGACCTGACCCAACATCGGTCAAGTCTCCGTCTGCATACCATCCCAAGATCATGCCGGGTACTCACAAGACATCGATAAAGTAATCAAAGTTCAATCACACCTGAATTTTATTACACGATTCTCATATAGAGTCTTTATTACAAGGGAATAAATTCGCTCAAGGCCAACTCATGAGAAATAAACTACTAATGCTGCGGAAGCGTTGAGGTAAAGCGAGTCCATCCGACTCAAAGGGCAATCGCCAAGCGCGAGCGTAGCCTCACTCTGATCGGAATATATCTCTCGCAACATAATACGTTGCAGCCATGTAGGTCAGCTTTTGGAATAAGTCGGCAAGTCATGAAGAATAACAATAATAAAGTTACTACCTCTATATGCATTTTTGGCTGTGGAGCTCTAAGTTTCATCATTTTATGAAAGCCAATTTTATCCTACTACAAAGTGGACTTATTTGCAAATTACTACAATTGTTGGTGGTTATTGAGATGGTTCCGCCAACCAAAATCTCGCTCCCAAATTATTAAGTCATAAACCCTCAAATTAATTCATTAGTTTTAGTGTTGAGATATCCGAATACTTCCAAGTTCCAGAGGCTCAAATGTCCGTGAATCGGGACACGGCTAATCGATTAGATCTTTAAACTCTGCAGAGGTTTGCACTTTCCCGCAAGAATCATTCCCTCCTTTAGAGTCTTCGCACTTCATGGTGTTTGAAGACGGGACGAATGAAACAGGTCTTCCAAAGAGTTCTTCCGCCACCGCCGTACCCATCCAATCCTACCGCTCGTCTACTTCTCGTAGTACCGCCCAGCCAAATACTACTAGGGTCAACCCAGCCAGAGCCCATAATGGCTTGCGGCTGCACAGGTAAGCTTCCGGTCATGGGGCATCCATCCTTCTCTTCGTGGCTGGGTGAAGCTTTCGCAGGATGTCATGGCGCTTCTCCATGCATCCCGGCCACCACTGGGTGCTCCAGGTGCCCACAACCGCCCTCCACCCAAAGTAGTGATTTTCCAAGTCCATCTTGATCATTGTAGTTCATGGGGTTATCATCATCATTGACTCTCACATCTTGCTTATGAATATCACTCATACCAAATCCCGCCTCTGAGCATAGCAAAATAACTACTACGTCCGGTCATGGTAACAAGGATTGGTTCATCCTACCACATGATACTACTCAAGTTTAATGACTTCAAGATTTCACTACTGCATGCATGGTGGGGTGGTGACAACTACTAATGCACAAAAACATAGGTATAGAAATAACATGATCAAAACTTGCCTTGTCGATGATCCTCGTAAGCTAAAGAGTCGTAGTAGCAAGCTTCAAGACTCAGGAAACTCTACCGAGACAAACAATAACACAATAAGCACAAAGCAAGAGGATCACACAAGATAACAATAGTAACATAGCACAACAAAACAATCAAAACCAAATCCAAAAGAAAAACTCAAAGAAACCAATTCAAAGTTTTTTCCTACTCCAAACAATAACAAAAATAGTTTTTACATAACAAAATTCCTTAATATAACCTAATCATGGTTTTAGGTTAACTTAACAGAAAAGGATTCACTAAGCAACTAGGAGCAAAAAGAATTAATTAAAAAGCTATTATAAAACTCATTCTAGGCCTAATCCAATTTCTATTAAGAAAAATAATTTAAAACTTTTATTAATTATAAATAAAAGTTCATCTACTAGAATGACAGAAACTAACCTAGAATAACTAATCACAAGTTAAAAATAAATTAATTTACTAATTAATTTAATAGGAAAACAGGAACTAGTTAATTAATTAGGATTAATAGGATTCTGCTTAGAACTAATTATTTATTAATCCTAAAATACCCAAATTAATTTCTAGGGTTTGGCAATGTCAAAATAAAGTGATGACAAAAGAATCATGCAAAAATAATTTTTCTAACTAAAGTTATAGCAGATTTACTATTCTGACTAAAACTAAAATAAAGCAATTTTAATTATTTTTAACATAGCTAAATATATATTTTACAGAAACTACATAAAATTTGCAACCCAACAAAAAAAGAATCACTCAAGAATATTAAACAGAATAAAAGATATACATTTTTGAAAACAGAAACTATTCTGCTAAAACAGAAAATCAAATTAAAAAGAAAAAAAAGCCTAATGGGCCTATACTGTGCCCTGTGCGTTAAATAGCCTAACGGGCCTCGGGTTAAAACTAAAAACGGCCGGGCTAAAATAAATAAACCTAACCTAATAAACCGGAAAGAACTGCCGTTTTCTAATAAAAACTTACCCCTTGGGTTTTAATCATGGCCGCTGATCTAAGATCGGACGGGAGGGGATGCTGGGACTCACCGGACTCGGCACAAGCGGGCGGCGAGAGTGCTCCGAGGCGTCTCAAGGCCGCGAAGCTTCATGAAGTCGTCGGGAGACGCGCACGAGCACTGGAGGGTTCGGTGGTGTTGGGAGGGTCGGTGGACGTGGTGGCGTCGGGGGCGACTTTGGCGGCGGGGAGGGGTGCGGTGCTCCGGTGAGCTCGGGAGGGAGAGGGAGAGGGGGTTCGGCGTCGCTAGGGGGGGAATGGGGTGCGGAGCCTCGGCTTTATAGCCGGGGGTGGGGTGGTTCAAGGGCATCGGGGCTGTCGGGGATCCCGGATCCTTCGGGATCCGGTGGATCTCCGGCGAGGTCGCGGCGTGGGCGAGGGGGAAGGAAGACGGGGCGGGGCCCGCGGGTCAGTGAGAGGGAGAGGGGGAGGGTTCGGTCGGGTGGCCGAAGCCTAGGGAAATCGGGCGAGGGGCGAGGCCGGTGGAGCCGGGCTGGTTACTGGCTGGCTGGCCGGGCTTGGCTGGGCCAAAGTGCTGGGTGCGGAGGGTGAGGTGGCGCCTGGGCTCAATTGGGTGGTCGGCGCTCAAGGGTTTTTCTTTATTTTTTAATAAAACTAAAAACAAAAATAAAACAATATCTATAAATATTTTATATAGGGTATATATATACCAAAATGATCAGGAATATTCCTTTCATTTGAACATTTTTCCAAAGGCAAAATCCAAACTTTATGAAAATCCATTTTTTCAAATTCAAATAAAATTGATTTGAATTCCAAAACTTTTGGCATTGTTTCCTCCGATATTTTTGGAGTGTCATGTTTGCTCCTCTCATACTTTTGATCAAGTATTTATCGTGCTTAGTTTTTGAATTGTTTCCCACATGCCAAAGTTTGAAATTCAAATTCAAACTCAAATTGCTCTGAAACTTCAAATGGCATTCAAATTCAAACAGGATGCATAGGATGCTTAGCTATAATTGTAAAACATTCCAAATAGGAAATTTGGGATGTTACAGAACCGTTCGCTTCGATGAACGCGTTCGTTAGATTCGTTCTGTTAACAAACGCTCACTTTTTAACTCGTTCGTCGTTTTTCTTTTTAATCGGAATTAATCCGTTATTTTCTGATTTGATTTCAGATCTGATTTTCAAAACTGTTTTATTTCTCGCTCGTTTATCGGAATCAGGTGATTCAAGCGCCTGGAGTTTCGTAACGAAACCGCCGTTCCGATTACCCTACTTTCACAGAGTTTTGCTACTGTGAAATTTTGACCTATTTTCAGGTTGCTAAACCGAGTCGTTCTCTCTCGAGTTTCGACTTACGATGCTTTATTTGATTCGATTCTTTTGCAACCAGGGTTCTTAAGTTGAACTCTCTGGTTAGATCTTTTATCCGAGATTTCCCTGTGCATTAGATGAGTACTTATTGTATGCTTGTTGATTGTTTGCGTTATATCACCCGGTCGCCGCTTGTTACTTGAATCTCTAGGACTCGCGGATCATCAGCAAGGCAAGTAACACTTGATCATACCTTTTCTACTACCCAGTTTTATTGCATTAGATCAAACCCTCAAACACTTGCATTGTTTAGGATCAAATTAAATTGTGGGTTTGGGAAGTAGATTGAGGTAGTACCTATTACTGCTTTTACTTATGAAACCTTGGGAGTTACTTCACGCTTGCTTATTATGCCATGCTATGCTAGTAGACGTGGATTGGGTGAGTGAATATCCATGATGATGTGAGATTGTTAATTAATGGTTTATCTAAGGTGGCAACCTAAACACACATCCGGGTGGATTGAGGCACTGGTTTCTATCAGACTTGCCTGTATTTCTTCGGACCGCCACCCGTGCTCTAAGGGATCATAAGATTATTCAAACCGGAAACTTACGTGTGCAGCCACAAGCCAATTATGGGCTCTGGCGTAGTTGACTAAGTTGTGCGAACTCTTACGGGTAGGCTAGCTGATGTAGGGGATGTAGGTTGGTACGGTCTACCCACATGTAAGGTGCTAGCGCTTCTGAAAGACTATGTCTCGGTCATCCGTTTCTCAAACACCATGCAGTGCGAGAACCAAGCGGAGGCGATCGAGTCTTGTGGGGAAAAGTGCGCAAACCTCTGCAGAGTGTAAAAACTAATCATGATTAGCCGTGTCCCCGGTTATGGACAATTTGAGTATCCGGTATTTGATTATCATGTGAATCTCAACATGTTACTTCTAAAATAAATGTATTGGGTTTTTAATGAGTACTTTTTAATTGGGATTGAGGATGCTGTCAACCATCTTCAATGTTTAACAACCACCATGATAGTTAAATAAAATTATTCCTTTGATGTAGGGAAAAATCAGCTTTATGCAAATGTAAACGTATAGCCTTACCACCAGCCAAATATGAATGTAGTATAGGCTATTTCATTCATTGCTCCTTACGTGTTACATTGCCAAGCATATTCCATGTCTTGACCCGTTTTGGCTGCAACTTTTCATGTTGCGGACTTTTTCGCACGTCGAGTAAAGTGTTAGGTCGTGGTTCTATACTCGGTGATGCTACCGGAGTTGATGGACTCACTCGTTTTCCAAGCCTTCCATTGTTATATTAGATGGCCTTAAGCCATATTATTGTATTAAGTTCCCTTGTGGACAACGATGTAATAAGTGTGTGATTGCTACTCTGCTATAAATCCTTCGAAATCTTGTCTTTGTGTCAAGACATTACTGATCCAGGGATGACACTGAGCACAGAGCGCTAGATCCATTCGGGTCTGGTCGCGACACTCACCCTGAATTTGGCAAGAGGGTACAATAGTGATCTAGGAGTAGATCACTGGATATTGGTCAAAATTATCCTTAGAGGACTAAGGAAATATTTCTCGGTTATGGAGGTGATAAAGAGTTCGTCGTAAAGAGTTACGTCGATGCAAGCTTTGACACCGATCTGGATGACTCTAAGTCTCGATCTAGATACATATTGAATGTCGGAGCATTTAGCTAAAGTAGCTCCGTGCAGAGCATTGTAGACATAGAAATTTGCAAAATACATACTGATCTGAATGTGGCAGACCCATTAACTAAACCTCTCTCAGAAGCAAAACGTGATCACACCTTAGTACTCTTTGGGTGTTAATCACATGGCGATGTGAACTAGATTACTGACTCTAGTAAACTCTTTGGGTATCGGTCACATGGCGATGTGAACTATAGGGTGTTAAATCACATGACAATGTGAACTATTAATTGGTGTTAAATCACATGGCGAAGTGAACTAGATTATTGACTCTAGTAAGCCCTTTGGGTATTGGTCACACGGCGATGTGAACTATAGGGCATTAAATCACATGACAATGTGAACTATTGGTGTTAAATCACATGGCGATGTGAACTAGATTATTGACTCTAGTGCAAGTGAGACTGAAGGAAATATGCCCTAGATGCAATAATAAAATTATTATTTATCCTTATATCATGATAAATGTTTATTATTCATGCTAGAATTGTATTAACCGGAAACTTAGTACATGTGTGAATACATAGACAAACAGAGTGTCCCTAGTATGCCTCTACTTAACTAGCTTGTTTATCAAAGATGGTTATGTTTGTAACCATAGACTTGTGTTGTCATTTGATGAACAGGAGATCACATCATTAGAGAATGATGTGATGGACAAGACCCATTCGTTAGCTTAGCATTATGATCGTTACAGTTTCATTGCTACTGCTTTCTTCATGACTTATACATGTTCCTCAGACTATGAAAATGCAACTCCCGAATACCGGAGGAACACTTTGTGTGCTATCAAACGTCATAACGTAAATGGGTGATTATAAAGATGCTCTACAGGTGTCTCCGAAGGTGTTTGTTGGGTTGGCATAGATCAAGATTAGGATTTGTCACTCCATGTTTCGGAGAGGTATCTCCGGGCCCTCTCGGTAATACTCATCACTATAAGCCTTGCAATCAATGTGACTAATGAGTTAGTTGCGGGATGAAGTATTACGGAACGAGTAAAGAGACTTGCCGGTAACGAGATTGAACTACGTATGATGATACCGACGATTGAATCTCGGGCAATTAACATACCAATGACAAAGGGAACAACGTATGCTGTTATGTGCTTTGACCGATAAAGATTTTCGTAGAATATGTAGGAGCCAATATGAGCATCCAGGTTCCGCTATTGGTTATTGACCGGAGATGTGTCTCGGTCATGTCTACATAGTTCTTGAACCCGTAGGGTCCGCATGCTTATCGTTCGATGACGATTTGTATTATGAGTTATGTGATTTGATGACCGAAGTTTGTTCGGAGTTCCGGATGAGATTACGGACATGACGAGGAGTCTCAAAATGGTCGAGAGGTAAATATCGATATATTGGAAGGCTATATTCAGACATCCGAAAGGTTCCGAGTGATTCAGGTATTTTTCGGAGTATCGGAGAGTTACGGGAATTCACCGGGGGAAGTAGTGGGCCTTAATGGGCCATACGGGAAAGGAGAGAAGGGCCTCAAGGGGTGGCCGCGCCCCCCCCCCCTGGGCTGGTCCGAATTGGACTAGGAGGGGGCGGCGCCCCCCTCCTTTCTTCTCCCCTCTTCCTCCTTCCCTTCCTTCTCCTAGTTGGAATAGGAAAGGGGAGACCGAATCCTACTTGGACCGGGAGTCCAAGTAGGACTCCCCCCTTGGCGCGCCCCTTCTAGGGTCGGCCTCCTCTTCCTCCCTCCTTTATATATGTGGGCAGGGGGCACCCCAAAGGCACCCAAGATTTGTCTTAGCCGTGTGCGGTGCCCCCTCCACAGTTACACACCTAAGTCATATCATCGTAGTGCTTAGGCGAAGCCCTGGGCCGGTAACTTCATCATCATCATCACCACGCTGTCGTGCTGACGGAAGTCTCCCTCGGCCTCAACTGGATCAAGAGTTCGAGGGACATCATCGAGCTGAACGTGTGCTGAGCAACGCGAGGTGCCGTGACGCTCGTACTGGATCAGGTGGATCGCGAAGACGCTCGACTACATCAACCGCTAAGCATTAAACGCTTCCGCTTTCGGTCTACGAGGGTATGTGGACACACTCTCCCTGCTCGTTGCTATGCTTCTCCTAGATAGATCTTGCGTGATCGTAGGAATTTTTTTGAAATACTAAGTTCCTCAACACCTACACCTCCTCCTCCTCCGTAGTGCTTAGCGAAGCCCTGCCTGAGAACCACAAGCTCCACCACCACGCTGTCGTGCTGCCGGAGTTCTCCCTCAACTACTCCTCTCCCCTTGCTGGATCAAGAAGGAGGAGACGTCCCCGGGCTGTACGTGTGTTGAACACGGAGGCACCGTCCGTTCGGCATTTGGGTCGGATCTTTCGTGATTTGAATCGCCGCGAGTACGACTCCATCAACTGCATTCTTGTAACGCTTCTGCTTAGCAATCTTCAAGGGTATGAAGATGCACTCCCTCTCTCTCTCGTTGCTAGCATATCCTAGATTGATCTTGGTGACACGAAGGAATTTTTTTGAATTTATTACTACGTTACCCAACAGTGGCATCATGAGCTAGGTCTATGGGTAAATTCTATGCACGAGTACAACACAAGTAGTTGTGGGCGATGATTTGTTCAATTTGCTTACCGTTACTAGTCCTATCTTGATTCGGCGGCATTGTGGGATGAAGTGGCTCGGACCGACCTTACACGTACGCTTACCTGAGACAGGTTCCACCATCTGACATGCACTTGTTGCATAAGGTGGCTAGCGGTGGTATGTCTCTCCCACTTTAGTCGGATCGGATTCGATGAAGAGGGTCCTTATGAAGGGTAAATAGCAATTGGCATATCACCGTTGTGGCTTTGCCTAGGTAAGAAACGTTCTTGCTAGAAACCCATAGCAGCCACGTAAAACATGCAACAACAATGAGAGGACGTCTAACTTGTTTTTGCAGGGTATGCTATGTGATGAATTATATATGTGATGTATGAGATTGATCATGTTCTTGTAATGGGAATCACGACTTGCATATCGATGAGTATGACAACCGGAAGGAGCCATAGGAGTTGTCTTAATTTATTGTATGACCTGCATGTCAATGAAAACGCCATGTAATTACTTTACTTTATTGCTAATCGTTAGCCATAGTAGTAGAAGTAATAGTTGGCGAGACAACTTCATGAAGACACGATGATGGAGATCATGATGATGGCGATCATGGTGTCATGCCGATGATGGTGATCATGTCGCGCCTCGAAGATGGAGATCAAAAGCGCAAGATGATATTGGCCATATCATGTCAGTTTATGATTTGCATGTGATGTTTATCATGTTTACATCTTATTTTCTTAGAACGGTGGTAGCATAAATAATATGATCCCTCACTAAAATATCAAGAAATGTGTTCCCCTAAAGTGTGCACCGTTGCGAAGGTTCGTTGTTTCGAAGCAACACGTGATGATCGGGTGTGATAGATTCTAATGTTCGCATACAACGGGTGTAAGCCAGATTTACACATGCCAAACACTTAGGTTGACTTGACGAGCCTAGCATGTATAGACATGGCCTCGGAACACGAGAAACCGAAAGGTCGAACATGAGTCGTATAGTAGATGCGATCAACATGGAGATGTTCACCGTTGATGACTAGTCCGTCTCACGTGATGATCGGACACGGCCTAGTCAATTCAGATCATGTATCACTTAGATGACTAGAGGGATGTCTATTTGAGTGGGAGTTCATTAAATAATTTGATTAGATGAACTTAATTATCATGAACTTAGTCTAAAATTGTCTTTACAATCTATCTTGTAGATCCAATGGCCCACGCTAATGTTGCCCTCAACTTCAATGCGTTCCTAGAGAAAACCAAGCTGAAAGACGATGGTGGCAACTATACGGATTAGGTCTCAGAATTTGAGGATCATCCTCATAGCTGCCAACAAAGCATATGTCCTTGAAGCACCGCTAGGTGATGCACCCATTTTCCCAGCAACTCAAGACGTTATGAACGCCTAGCAGTCGCGTAGTGATGATTACTCCCTGGTTTAGTGCGGCATGCTTTACAGCTTAGAACCGGGGCTCCCAAAGCGTTTTGAGCAACACAGAGCATATGAGATGTTCCAAGAGCTCAAAATGGTTTTCCCAACTCATGCCCGGGTCGAGAGATATGAAGTCTCTAAAAAGTTCTACAGATGTAAGATGGAGGAAAATAGTTCTGTCAGCGAGCACATACTCAAAATGTCTGGGTTGCACAACTGCTTGTCTCAGCTGGGAGCTAATCTTCCAGATGACTCGGTCATTGACATAATCCTCCAGTCGCTTCCACCTAGCTACAAGAGCTTTGTGATGAACTACAATATGCAAGGGATGGAGAAGTCCATTACTGAGTTATATTCAAAGCTGAAATCAGTGGAGGTGGAAATCAAAAAGGAACATCAAGTATTGACGGTGAATTAGACCACTAGTTTCAAGAAAGGCAAGGGTAAGAAGAACTTCAAGAAGGACGGCAAGGGAGTTTCCGCGCCCGGTAAGGGAGTTGCCGGGAAGAAGAAGCCAAAAAATGGACCCAAGCTCGAGATCGAAAGTGCTTTTATTGCAAGGGATATGGTCACTGGAAGCGGAACCACCCCAAGTACTTAGCGGATAAGAAGGCTGGCAACACCAAAGGTATATATGATATACATGTTATTGATGTGTACCTTACCAACGCTCGTAGTAGCTCCTGGGTATTTGATACCGGTGCGGTTGCTCACATTTGTAACTCAAAACAGGAGCTGCGGAATAAGCGGAGACTGGCGAAGGACGAGGTGACGATGCACGTCAGGAATGGTTCCAAGGTCGATGTGATCGCCGTCGGCACGCTACCTCTACATTTATCTTCGAGATTAGTTTTAAACCTCAATAATTGTTACTTAGTGCCAGCTTTGAGCATGAACATTGTAGTTGGATCTCGTTTAATGCGAGATGGCTACTCATTTAAATCCGAGAATAATGGTTGTTCTATTTATATGAGAGATATGTTTTATGGTCATGCCCCGCTGGTCAATGGTTTATTTTTATTGAATCTTGAACATGATGTTACACATATTCATAGTGTGAATGCGAAAAGATGTAAGGTTGATAATGATAGTCCCACATACTTGTGGCACTACCGCCTTGGTCACATTGGTGTCAAACATATGAAGAAACTCCATGCAGATGGACTTTTGGAGTCTCTTGATTATGAATCATTTGACACGTGCGAACCATGCCTCATGGGCAAAATGACCAAGACTCCATTCTCCAGAACAATGGAGCGAGCAACCAACTTATGAAAATAATACATACTTATGTATGCGGTCCAATGAGTGTTGAGGCTCGCGGTGGCTATCGTTATGTTCTCACCCTCACTAATGACTTAAGCAGATGGGTATGTCTACTTAATGAAACACAAGTCTGAGACCTTTGAAAAGTTCAAGGAATTTCAGAGCGAGGCAGAGAATCAATGTGACAGAAAAATAAAGTTCTTACGATCTGATCGTGGAAGAGAATACTTGAGTCATGAGTTTGGAACGCACTTCAGGAAATGTGGAATTGTTTCACAACTCACACCTCCTGGAACACCTCAGCGTAATGGTGTGTCCGAACGTCGTAATCGCACTCTATTGGATATGGTGCGATCTATGATATCTCTTACCGATCTACCGATATCATTTTGGGGTTATGCTTTAGATACAGCCACATTCACTTTAAATAGGGCACCGTCTAAGTCCGTTGAGATGATGCCGTATGAATTATGGTTTGGGAAGAAACCTAAGCTGTTGTTTCTGAAAGTTTGGGGATGCGATGCTTATGTCAAGAAACTTCAACCTGAAAAAGCTCGAACCCAAATCGAAAAAATGCGTCTTCATAGGATACCCTAAGGAAACTATTGGGTATACCTTCTACCTCAGATCCGAAGATAAGATCTTTGTTGCCAAGAATGGATCCTTTCTAGAGAAAGAGTTTCTCTCGAAAGAAGTAAGTGGGAGGAAAGTAGAACTTGATGAGGTGCCGCCTCTTGAACCGGAGAGTAGCGTAGCTCGGGAAGATGTTTCTTTGGGGCCCGCACCGACTAGAGAGGAAGTTAATGATGATGATCATGAAACTTGGTCAAGTTGCTACTGAACTTCAGAGGTCCATGAGGACACGCCCGCACTGCAGTGGTACGGAAACCCTGTCCTGGAAATCATGTTGTTAGACAACGGTGAACCTTCAAACTATGAAGAAGCGATGGCGGGCCCGGATTCCAACAAATGGCTTGAAGCCATGAAATCCAAGATATGATCCATGTATGAAAACGAAGTATGGACTTTGACAGACTTGCCCGATGATCAGCAAGCCATAGAGAATAATGGATCTTTAAGAAGAAGACTGTCACGGATGGTAATGTGACAGCCTCTAAGGCTCATGTCGGTGTTAAAACCGGCAGATCTTGGGTAGGGGGTCCCGAACTGTGCATCTAAGGCGGATGGTAATAGGAGGCAGGGGACACGATGTTTACCCAGGTTCGGGCCCTCTCGGTGGAGGTAATACCCTACTTCCTGCCTGATTGATCTTGATGATGTGAGTAGTACAAGAGTTGATCTACCACGAGATCATAGAGGCTAAACCCTAGAAGCTAACCTATGGTATGATTGTTGTTGGTCCTACGGACTAAACCCTTCAGTTTATATAGACACCGGAGGGGCCTAGGGTTACACAGAGTTGGTTACAATGAGAGGAGATCTACATATCTGTGTCACCAAGATTGCCTTCCACGCCAAGGAGAGTCCCATCCGGACACGAGACGAAGTCTTCAATCTTGTATCTTCATAGTCCAACAGTCCAGCCAAAGGATATAGTCCGGCTGTCCGGATACCCGCTAATCCAGGACTCCCTCAGTAGCCCCTGAACCAGGCTTCAATGACAATGAGTCCGGCGCGCAGATTGTCTTCGGCATTGCAAGGCGGGTTCTTCTCTAGATTCCGAATACCTGTTAAATAGTGTCCGGCTTCTCATAAATGTTGCGCTTCTCGGCTTCTACGTCCAATAATGGCCACCTGCCACGTGTCGAGCGAATGCGAGAAGCCAGGGCGTTTTTATTTTTACCACCCTAGCTATGTGAACAAACTGTCTATTTAAAGAGACGGGGATTCTCAGATCCAAATCACACCATCCTCCTTCAATGAAAGCATTCATCGGTTACCGAAAAAATCCATTCCAACATGGCGGCCAGCCGCCTCCTCATCTCGCTCTCGTAGCCCTAAGACCAGAGATTGGAAGAAGTGTTCCGTCCCGCAAAGTCAATTAGTGGAGCTACAGACCCAGGGATTTCTCCCTCCGGCGTATATGGTCCCCGTTCGAGCCGGGCTCGCCACCTACAATGGCGGGTAGCAAGCGAAGAGCTTTCCCAACCCCTCCAAGGGGGAGCGGGTATGCCTCATCCCTTATTTATTAAGGGGACTCAGATTTCCAATCCATCCGTTCCTCCGAGGGCTCCTGGAGTTTTACGGCCTCCAGTTGCATAATCTCACCCCTGCCTCCATATTACACATCGCTAGTTATGTAGCCCTTTGCGAGCAGTTCCTGGGCTGCAAAGCTCACTTCGCGTTGTGGAAGAAGTTATTCTGCTTTGTGCCCCGTATTCAGAGGGGGTCAATATATCAAGTGGGCGGGGCCGAAATATGGCGCATTGCCGGGACCGGATACCTATCCGGTACCCCAAAGAAGACGTCTGAATAATGGCCTTCAGAGTGGTTTTATATGGAGGACGTCCCCCTTCCGGATCCCATTCGGATTGGCCTTCCTGAGGTTGATAATGCCCCTTTGAAGAAGCGCCTAAACTGGCGACCACGAAGCCCTCAGGAGGAAGATGACAGAGACATTTTATACCTGATGGGCCGGATAAAGGTGTTGGCTCAATCAGATCGACCATAACCAAGGTTATGTCGATATGCATTATGCGGGGGGTGCAGCCACTTCAATATCGAGGCCACCCCATGTGGCACTTCAACGGGGAAGATGATGCCACCCGCTGCGGTCGTAAGGTGCCGGACACAGTTGCTGCTCTAGCAAAAATTCTGTCCGGTTTGTACAAGGGAGAAGAAGAGGAGTTCCTCCGCATCAAGCCACGGGACGGATTCTCCATGTACAATCCTCCGAGCTGGGTAAGCTGCCACTTTTTATACCTATCCTTTCCGTATTTTTGCAATAAATATTTTATCCCGCCAGTTCATCGCAGGAGAACCGCGTATGGCTGTAAGGGAGATCAACAGCCTAGCTCCACAACTAGAGGATCCTGAACGGTCCCTCGACCCCAGCATAAAAGAGGATCCGAACATTTTTGTGGAGCTGATTGATAGGATATTCTATCAATTAAGCTGCGATGAGGCCATGGTGGCTATTATAGCCAACTATCCTGGGCTACTCCCTGCCTCGCAGGTAAGTGAGACCAGAGTCCCACCCTTTGAGAAGCATCCCTTTTTACGCACTTCACCTACCGTATCTATACGGTGTTTTACAGGGAAGGCCTTCAGGACACCATGCTGAGCCCGTGGTGAATCGCCAATGAGGGGCGCCAAAGCCAGGCAGGCTGAAAAGGAAGGCGGTCCGGACGGAGACTGCGGCACAAAGGTATTATACAAAGCCTCACTCTGTGACCATCATATTTTAAAACGTAATAACACCCATGTTTCGATGAAGGAAAAGCGGCCGCCGGACTACAAATGCTCCTCCGACAGAGGATGCGGATAAAATATCCGTTGCAAATTCCGAAGTGGAGAGCGCCATGAATCACGGGCGTCGCAGGGCCGTACTCCGTGACGCTTGTTTCTCCCAAGAGGCTTTTGATGCCTTCAACTCAGGAGACGCGTACATCCATGCTGCTCAAAATGGTCTTGCCAGAGCCACAGATTAGTATGTAAGGGATATACGGTAAGAAAATTTGATGATTATATATATCAAGAGTCTCTGAGACTTGAAACAGTTGGCACAACTGATTTAAGGATCGTTATTTGTGCAGGTACTTACAGAGAAGAATACCCAATTCTCTCAAGAGCTAGAAGAATGCAAAGCCCAACTTCAGGCCGCAGTTGCCGCAGGAAAGGAGCCCAAGAAGGCACCCGCTGGTAACAATTGTTTCCATTTCAAAGAATGGCAGGTACTGGAGAGTAAGCGGCATGCATGCAATTCTAACGATAGATGGTGCAGATGACTCCGGAGCAAATCCGGACGCTGTGCCAGGGGATGCGCAACATGCTGATCGACAGCTAAATGCTGGTGAGCGCGTGCTTACGCGCGTCATTCAGGAGAAAAGTAATCTCCAGGATGATAATACCCAGCTGAGTGTGGAACTAAAGGATGTTCGCGCCCAGCTTTCGGACTCCGTGAAGGAGAATAAGCGGCTTCGACGAGGCATTTTCAGTAAGTGCTTGAACGAACTTTGAAAAGAGTTCAGCGAAGAAGCCGGCTAACAGAGTTGTGTCTGCAGTATGCTTGTGGTCGTCAGCCGGAGGAGATGCCCGGTCTTGGTGATCTTCTACTGTAACTCTCATAACCGCATTTAACAAGTTCGGCAGGTGATGAAAGGTATTGCCCAGGCCTTGTGGCCGTCAGTCTCCCTGCCCGAAGGCATTGGAGAGCTTGCAGAGAAGCTCAAGGGAGTGCGGCGGCATTTTCGATTATGGAAGATATCGGCCTGCCATCAAGGTGCCAGGGAAGCCTGGGCCATGGTGAAGACGCGGTATACTAAGGCTGACCCAAACCACATGGCCCGATGGAAAAGAGATCCCTCTCAGTTTGGTGTACCACCATGTAGAATTAGCCGCAAAGTATTCCCAACAAGATTGTAGGCTAGATAGCCTGTTGGATGGTATAGAAGAATAATTTAATCAGTCTAAGTGACTGTGTAATTTAAATGACATGTAGAATGTCTCTAGCCGGATTGTAAATCATTTGTGGTGGCGGACCTTTTCGCTTCAACCTCGGGACCTGATAGTCCGAGTGTATCCGAATACCCGCTTAGTTATGTAAAAACCGGGGTATGCGTGGAGACTAGGCGTAGGGGTCATAAGTGCTTGAACAGACAAATACCCAACTAGTTATGTTATATTACATGGATAGTAAGAAACATCTTCCAGGGAGAATAGTTCCGTTAAGAGTTCCTTTCCCTGGGTACGCATGCCGTAATGTGCATGTCCGAACTGCGAGAAGGGACGCAGGTAAAAAACATCTGGGGGCAAGTGGAAAAAATAAACAAAGTCATCTTTTGTTCAGCGACCGAGTATTCCCTTAAGAACGCTAGCTTTCGGCTTCACCCAGTCTGAGGTACACATCCATCTGACCCGGCAGTAACAATCGCAGAGGTGCTCCCCTTATGCCCTAGCCGAATTAACAAGAACATAGGGCATAAATACAAGAGCCAGGCAACCCAGCTTGGCCAAAACTTAAGTCATATCGATGCATATAATGGCGAAAAAAGGTACATGCGAAAGAATAACACATGTGCGGGGCATGAAGCCCAGAAAAATAATTAAGCTTCTGTGTAAGGAGCCCCCAGGTATAATGAGCGCGGTTAGCGCGTCAAGATTGTGTAGACAAGACACAAATTAGCCTTTTAAGGCCGTGAGGAGAAAGGAGAAAAAAGAGAGAGAAGATAGATAATGTATATGCAAAAAATGGACAGGGGTAAGGAGACGAACATAGAGTCCGACACTAGGCGTAGAATCTTCAGAGTCTGGCATCGTTCCATGGGTTTGGCTCAAGTCGATTGTCCGATGCATCCCGCAGACGGTACGCTCCGCCAGTCAGAACTTGGTCAATAATGAAGGGACCTTCCCATTTGGGCTTGAACTTGTTCTTTTTCTTCTCCGGCAGGTGTAGAACTAACTCGCCAATGTTATAAGTTTTGGCCTGTACTTCTCTGCTTTGGTATCTTCGAGCTTGTTGCTGATAGAATGCGGAACGCACTTTTGCCACGTCACGCTCCTCCTCGAGGGCGTCCAAACTGTCCTGCCGATCGAGCTCGGCCTCTCTTTCTTCATACATGCGCACTCGAGGTGAGTCATGAATTATGTCGCAGGGCAGAACCGCCTCTGCTCCGTACACCATAAAAACGGTGTGTATTCGGTAGTGCGATTCGGAGTGGTCCGCAGCCCCCAGAGTATGGAGTCGAGCTCCTCTACCCAGTGCCTGTTAGATTCCTTTAAGGACCGCACTAATTTAGGTTTGATGCCGCTCATGATAAGAACATTTGCTCGCTCGACTTGACCGTTAGTTTGTGGGTGATAGACAGAAGCATAATCGAGCTTGATGCCCATGTTGCCGCACCATAGTTTTACCTCGTCGACAGTGAAGTTCGTGCCGTTGTCAGTGATGATGCTGTGGGGGACGCCATAACGGTGTACAACCCCGGATATGAAGTCTATCACCGGTCCGGATTCAGCCGTTTTAACGGGTTTGGCTTCTATCCATTTGGTGAATTTATCCACCATGACCAGTAAGTATTTTTTCTTATGGGTTCCTCCTTTAAGGGGTCCAACCATGTCAAGCCCCTGCATGAAGGGCCGTGTAATGGGGATTGTTTGTAGGGTTTAGGGCGGCATATGGCTTTGGTTTGCAAAAAGCTGGCAACCGACGCAGCGTTGGACCAAGTCACTGCAGATCCGCCTCGGGCCGTTAATAAAATCCTGTCTGGAAGGCCTTACTTACGAGGGCTGGGGCTGCGGCGTGGTGGCCGAGTCCGGCATGGATTTCTGCCAAGCTTCGCCTTCCTCTTCTGGAGATGCACCTTTGGAGGACTCCGGTGGTGCTTTTCTTATAAAGCTCTCCTTCGTGGACCTTGTAGGCTTTAGATCGCCGCACAATGCAGCGTGCCTCATTTTGGTCCTCTGGAAGTTCCTATCTGGTTAGGTAGGCCAGGAATGGTTCAGTCCATGGGGCGATGACGGCCATTATTACGTGGGCTGAAGGTGTTATTTCGGTGGCGGAGCCTCCGATTATGTCAGAGTGTTCGGTATCTGGCGTCGTGGACGGGTCCAGACTATTGTTACCGGCGTCCCCTTCCCATACCACGGATGGCTTGAACAGTCTTTCCTAGAAGAAGTTGGGTGGGACCGCATCGCGCTTAGCGCCGATACGGGCGAGGATATCCGCCGCCTGACTATTTTCCTGAGCCACATGGTGGAATTCGAGCCCCTCGAACCGAGCTGACATCTTGAGGATGGCATTGCGACAAGCCGCCATTTTTGGATCCTTGGCGTCGAAGTCTCCATTTATTTGGGATATTGCGAGGTTCGAGTCCCCACGCACCTCCAGGCGTCGAATGCCCATGGAAACTACCATCCGGAGACCATGTAACAGGGCCTCGTATTCGGCTGCATTGTTGGAGTCTGTGTACAGTATTTGGAGTACATATTGGACTGTATCTCCGGTAGGGGACGTCAGGACGACGCCAGACCCCAGACCAGCCATCATTTTAGAGCTATCGAAGTGCATAATCCAATTGGAGTATGCGCCGTACTCTTTAGGGAGTTCAGCTTCTGTCCATTCAGTGACAAAATCAGCCAATACCTGCGACTTAATGGCTCGCCGAGGTTTATATGTTATGTCGAACGGGAGGAGCTCCATGGCCCATTTGGCAATTCGGCCCGTGGCGTCGTGGTTGTTTATTATATCATTTAGTGGCACTTCCGAGGCTACTGTAATTGAACACTCTTGAAAGTAGTGTTGTAGTTTCTGGGATGCCATGAATACCGCATATGCTATCTTTTGATAATGTGGGTATCGTGATTTGCATAATATACCGGCTTTATTGGGCAAGCCTTGTTGAGGTCCTTGAAATCGACGCATAGGCGCCAGGATTTGTACTTCTTTGGTACCATCACCAGGTTTGCTAGCTAGTCCGGGTGTTTTATCTGTCTGATGAATCCGGCCTCCAATAACTTGGCTAGTTCCTCTCCCATAGCTTGTCTCTTAGGTTCAGAGAAACGCCGAAGAGTCTGCTTGACTGGCCTGAATCCTTTTAGAATGTTAAGGCTATGCTCGGCCAGCCTGCGTGGGATTCCTGTCATATCTGAGGGATGCCAGGCAAATATGTCCCAATTCTTGTTGGAAATATGCCCTAGAGGCAATAATAAAAGTATTATTATATTTCCTTGTTCATGATAATTGTCTTTTATTCATGCTACAATTGTATTATCCGGAAATCGTAATACACATGTGAATAAATAGACCACAAAATGTCCCTAGTGAGCCTCTAGTTGACTAGCTCATTGATCAACAGATAGTCATGGTTTCCTGACTATGGACATTGGATGTCATTGATAACGGGATCACATCATTAGGAGAATGATGTGATGGACAAGACCCAATCCTAAGCATAGCACAAGATCGTGTAGTTCGTTTTGCTAGAGCTTTTCCAATGTCAAGTATCTCTTCCTTAGACCATGAGATCGTGTAACTCCCGGATACGGTAGGAGTGCTTTGGGTGTAGCAAACATCACAACGTAACTGGGTGACTATAAAGGTGCATTACAGGTATCTCCAAAAGTGTCTGTTGGGTTGACACGGATCGAGACTGGGATTTGTCACTCCGTATGACGGAGAGGTATCACTGGGCCCACTCTGTAGTGCATCAGAGCTCAAAGTGACCAAGTGTTTGGTCATGGGATCATGCATTACGGTACGAGTAAAGTGACTTGCCGGCAACGAGATTGAACGAGGTATTGGGATACCGACGATCGAATCTCGGGCAAGTAAAATACCGATTGCCAAAGGGAATAGTATACGGGGTTGATTGAATCCTCGACATCGTTGTTCATCTGATGATATCATCGAGGAGCATGTGGGAGCCAACATGGGTATCCAGATCCCGCTGTTGGTTATTACCCGAGAGCCATCTCGGTCATGTCTCAAGATGTCTCCCGAACCCGTAGGGTCTACACACTTAAGGTTCGGTGACGCTAGGGTTGTATGAATATGAGTATGCAGCAAACCGAATGTTGTTCGGAGTCCCGGATGAGATCCCGGACGTCACGAGGAGTTCTGGAATGGTCCGGAGGTAAAGATTTATATATAGGAAGTCTTATTTTGGTCGCCGGAAAAGTTTCGCTTTATCGGTATTGTACCGGAGTGCCGAAAGGGGTCCGGGGTCCAACGGCGTCCACCTGCCCCTGGGGCACATGGGCTGTAGGGTGCGCCTTGGCCTATATGGGCCAAGGGCACCAGCCCCAAGAGGCCCATGCGCCAAGATATAAGAAAGGGGAGAGTCCTAAAGGGGGAAGGCACCTCCGAGGTGCCTTGGGGAGGATGGACTCCTCCCCCCCTCTTGGCCGCACCCCTTCCTTGGAGTGCGCCCTTCCCCCCTCTCTTGCACCTATATAAAGGGAGGGGAGGGAGGGGTGGACGCACCTATAAGCCCTGGCGCCTCCCTCCTCCCTGCAACACCTCCTCCTCCTCCCGTAGTTTCTTAGCGAAGCCCTGCCGGAGTTCTGCTGCATCCACCACCACGCCGTCGTGCTGCTGGATCATCATCAACCTCTCCTTCCCTCTTGCTGGATCAAGAAGGAGGAGACGTCATCCGCTCCGTACGTGTGTTGAACGCGGAGGTGCTGTCCGTTCAGCACTAGGTCATCGGTGATCTGAATCACGGCGAGTACGACTCCATCATCCCCGTTCCATTGAACGCTTTCGCACACGATCTACAAGTGGTATGTAGATGCAATCACTCTCCCATGACTCGTTGCTTAGATGAACTCATAGTTGGATCTTGGTGAAACCGTAGGAAATTTTTTAATTTTCTGCAACGTTCCCCAACAGTGGCATCATGAGCTAGGTCTATGCGTAGTTCTCTATTGCACGAGTAGAACACAATTTCGCTAGGGCGCAGATCTTGTCAACTTGCTTGCCGCTACTAGTCTTTTCTTGCTTCAGCGGTATTGTGGGATGAAGAGGCCGGACCGACCTTACACGCACGCTTACGTGAGACAGGTTCCACCGATCGACATGCACTAGTTGCATAAGGTGGCTAGCGGGTGTCTGTCTCTCCTACTTTAGTTGGAGCGGATTAGATGAAAAGGGTCCTTATGAAGGGTAAATAGAAGTTGACAAAATCACGTTGTGGTTATTCGTAGGTAAGAAAACGTTCTTGCTAGAACCCTATTGCAGCCACGTAAAACTTGCAACAACAATTAGAGGACGTCTAACTTGTTTTTGCAGCAAGTGTTTTGTGATATGATATGGCCAAAGTTGTGATGAATGATGAATGATATATGTGATGTATGAGATCATGTTCTTGTAATAGGAATCACGACTTGCATGTCGATGAGTATGATAACCGGCAGGAGCCATAGGAGTTGTCTTTATTTTTTGTATGACCTGCGTGTCATTGAAGAACGCCATGTAAATTACTTTACTTTATTGCTAAACGCGTTAGCCATAGAAGTAGAAGTAGTCGTTGGCGTGACAACTTCATGAAGACATGATGATGGAGATCATGATGATGGAGATCATGGTGTCATGCCAGTGACAGGATGATCATGGAGCCCCGAAGATGGAGATCAAAGGAGCTATGTGATATTGGCCATTTCATGTCACTACTATATATAATTGCATGTGATGTTTATTATGTTTATGCATCTTGTTTACTTAGAACGACGGTAGTAAATAAGATGATCCCTCATAACAATTTCAAGAAAGTGTTCTCCTAAGCGTGCACCGTTGCTAAAGTTCGTCGTTTCGAAGCACCACGTGATGATCGGATGTGATAGATCCTTACGTTCACATACAACGGGTGTAAGACAGTTTTACACATGCATAAACACTTAGGGTTAACTTGACGAGCCTAGCATGTACAGACATGGCCTCGGAACACAAGAGACCGAAAGGTCGAACATGAGTCGTATGGAAGATACGATCAACATGGAGATGTTCACCGATGATGACTAGTCCATCTCACGTGATGATCGGACACGGCCTAGTCGACTCGGATCATGTAACACTTAGATGACTAGAGGGATGTCAAATCTGAGTGGGAGTTCATTAAATAATTTGATTAGATGAACTTAATTATCATGAACATTAGTCTAAAATATTTGCAAAATGTCTTGTAGATCAAATGGCCAATGCTCATGTCACCATGAACTTCAACGCGTTCCTAGAGAAAACCAAGCTGAAAGACGATGGCAGCAACTATTCGGACTGGGTCCGGAACCTAAGGATCATCCTCATAGCAGCCAAGAAACAATATGTCCTAGAAGCACCGCTAGGTGATGCACCCATCCCAGAGAACCAAGACATTATGAATGCTTGGCAGTCTCGTGCTGATGATTACTCCCTCGTTCGAGGCGGCATGCTTTACAGCTTAGAACCGGGCTCCAAAAGCGCTTTTGAGCAACACGGAGCATATGAGATGTTCGAGGAGCTGAAAATGGTTTTCCAAGGTCATGCCCGGGTCGAGAGATATGAAGTCTCCGACAAGTTCTATAGTTGTAAGATGGAGAAAAACAGTTTTGTCAGTGAGGACATACTCAAAATGTCTGCAGGTTATGCAACCGCTTTGTCGGTGGACATTAACCTCCGGACGAGGCGGTCATTGACAGAATCCTTCAGTCGCTCCCACCAAGCTACAAGAGCTTTGTGATGAACTACAATATGCAGGGGATGGTGAAAACTATTCCTGAAGTATTTTCAATGCTGAAGTCAGCAGAGGTCGAAATCAAGAAGGAGCATCAAGTGTTGATGGTCAATAAAACCACTAAGTTCAAGAAGGGCAAGGGAAAGAAGAACTTCAAGAAGGACAACAAGGATGTTTCCGCCGCCTGCAAGCCGAGCTTGCCGGAAGAAGTCAAAGAATGGACCCAAGCACGAGATCGAAAGTGCTTTTATTGCAAGAGGAAGGGTCACTAGAAGCGGAACTGCCCCAAATACTTAGCGGATAAGAAGGCCGGCAACACTAAAGGTATATTTGATATACATGTAATTGATGTGTACCTTACCAGTACTCGTAGTAACTCCTGGGTATTTGATACCGGTGTCGTTGCTCATATATGTAACTCACAGCAGGAACTGCGGAATAAACAGGAGACTGGCGAAGGACGAGGTGACGACGCGCGTCGGGAATGGTTCCAAGGTCGATGTGATCGCTGTCGACACGCTACCTCTACATTTACCTACGGGATTAGTTTTAAACCTCAATAATTGTTATTTAGTGCCAAGTTTTAGCATGAACATTGTATCGGATCTCGCTTAATACGAGATGGCTACTCATTTAAATCCGAGAATAATGGTTGTTCTATTTATATGAGAGAAATGTTTTATGGTCATGCTCCGATGGTCAATGGTTTATTCTTAATGAATCTCGAACGTAATGTTACACATGTTCATAGTGTGAATACCAAAAGATGTAAAGTTGATAACGATAGTCCCACATACTTGTGGCAATCGCCGCCTTGGTTACATTGGTGTCAAGCGCATGAAGAAGCTCCATGCTGATGGACTTTTAGAGTCTCTCGATTATGAATCATTTGACACATGCGGACCATGCCTCATGGGCAAGATGACCAAGACTCCTTTCTCCGGAACAATAGAGCGAGCAACCAACTTATTGGAAATCATACATACCGATGTGTGCAGTCCAATGAGTGTTGAGGCTCGCGGAGGATATCGTTATGTTCTCACTCTCACTGATGACTTGAGTAGATATGGGTATGTCTACTTGATGAAACAAAAGTCTGAGACCTTTGAAAAGTTCAAGGAATTTCAGAATGAAGTAGAGAATCAACATGACCGAAAGATAAAATTCTTGCGATCAGATCGTGGAGGAGAATATTTAAGTCATGAATTTGGTACACACTTAAGGAAATGTGGAATCGTTTCACAACTCATGCCGCCTGGAACACCTCAGCGTAACGGTGTGTCCGAACGTCATAATCGCACTCTATTGGATATGGTGCGATCTATGATGTCTCTTACTGATTTACCGCTATCATTTTGGGGATACGCTCTAGAGACAGCTACATTCACTTTAAATAGGGCACCGTCTAAATCCGTTGAGACGACACCGTATGAATTATGGTTTGGGCAGAAACCTAAGCTGTCGTTTCTAAAAGTTTGGGGATGCGATGCTTATGTCAAGAAACTTCAACCTGAAAAGCTCGAACCCAAGTCGGAAAATGCGTCTTCATAGGATACCCTAAGGAAACCATTGGGTATACCTTCTACCTTAGATCCGAAGGCAAGATCTTTGTTGCCAAGAACGAATCCTTTCTGGAAAAAGAGTTTCTCTCGAAAGGAGTAAGTGGGAGGAAAGTAGAACTCGATGAAGTATTACCTCTTGAACCGGAAAGTAGTGCAGCTTAGGAAAATGTTCCTGTGGTGCCTACACCTACTGGAGAGGAAATTAATGATGATGATCAAGGTACTTCGGATCAAGTTGCTACTGAACTTCAGAGGGTCCACAAGGACACGTTCCACACCAGAGTGGTATGGCAACCCTGTCCTGGAAATCATGTTGTTCGACAACGGTGAACCTTCGAACTATGAAGAAGCGATGGCGGGCCCAGATTCCAACATATGGCTTGAAGCCATGCAATCCGATCGAGATAGGATCCATGTGTGAAAACAAAGTATGGACTTTGACAGACTTGCCCGATGATCGGCGAGCGATAGAAAACAAATGGATCTTTAAGAAGAAGACAGAAGCGGATGGTAATGTTACCATCTATAAAGCTCGACTTGTCGCTAAGGGTTATCGACAAGTTCAAGGGATTGACTACGATGAGACTTTCTCTCCGTGGCGAAGCTTAAGTCCGTCCGAATCATGTTAGCAATTGCTGCATACTATGATTATGAGATATGGCGAGATGGACGTCAAACGGCATTCCTTAACGGTTACCTTAAGGAAGAGTTGTATATGATGCAGCCGGAAGGTTTTGTCGATCCTAAGAATGCTAACAAGGTATGCAAGCTCCAAATGAACCATTTATGGGCTGGTGCAAGCATCTCGGAGTTGGAACATTCGCTTTGATGAGATGATCAAAGCGTTTGGGTTTATGCGCACTTATGGAGAAGCCTGGGTTTACAAGAAAGTGAGTGGGAGCTTTGTAGCATTTCTCATATTATATGTAGATGACATACTTTTGATGGGAAATGATATAGAACTCTTGGACAGCATTAAGGCCTACTTGAATAAGAATTTTTCAATGAAGGACCTTGGAGAAGCTGCTTACATATTAGGCATCAAAATCTATAGGGATAGATCGAGACGCTTCATAGGTCTTTCACAAAGCACATACCTTGATAAGATTTTGAAGGAGTTCAAAATGGATCAGTCCAAGAAAGGGTTCTTGCCTGTTTTGCAAGGTGTGAAATTGAGCTCGGCTCAATGCCCGATCACGGCAAAAGATAAAGAAGAGATGAGTGTCATCCCCTATGCCTCAGCCATAGGATCTATTATGTATGCCATGCTGTGTACTAGACCTGATGTAAACCTTGCCGTAAGTTTGGTAGGAAGGTACCAAAGTAATCCCAGCAAGGAACACTGGACAGCGGTCAAGAATATCCTGAAGTACCGAAAAGGACAAAGGACATGTTTCGTTTATGGAGGTGACGAAGAGCTCGTCAGAAGGGTTACCTCGACGCTTAGCTTCGACACGGTCTGGATGACTCAAAGTCACAAACCGGATACGTGTATATGTTGAATGGTGGATCAGTAAGCTGGTGCAGCTGCAAGCAGAGCGTCGTGGCGGGATCTACATGTGAAGCGGAGTACATGGCAGCCTCGGAGGCAGCACATGAAGCAATTTGGGTGAAGGAGTTCATCACCGACCTAGGAGTCATACCCAATGCGTTGGAGCTGATCAAACTCTTCTGTGACAACACTGCAGCTATTGCACTTGCCAAGGAGGCCAGGTTTCATAAGAAGACCAGGCACATCAAGCGTCGCTTCAACTCCATTCGTGAAAATGTTCAAGATGGGGACATAGAAATTTGCAAAGTGCATACGGATCTGAATGTCGCAGATCCGTTGACTAAACCTCTTCCATGAAAGCAAAACATGATCAACACCGTAACTCTATGGGTGTTCGATTCATCACAATGTAACTAGATTATTGACTCTAGTGCAAGTGGGAGACTATTGGAAATATGCCCTAGAGGCAATAATAAAAGTATTATTATATTTCCTTGTTCATGATAATTGTCTTTTATTCATGCTATAATTGTATTATCCGGAAATCGTAATACACGTGTGAATAAATAGACCACAAAATGTCCCTAGTGAGCATCTAGTTGACTAGCTCATTGATCAACAGATAGTCATGGTTTCCTGACTATGGACATTGGGTGTCATTGATAACGGGATCACATCATTAGGAGAATGATGTGATGGACAAGACCCAATCCTAAGCATAGCACAAGATCGTGTTGTTCGTTTTGCTAGAGCTTTTCCAATGTCAAGTATCTCTTCCTTAGACCATGAGATCGTGTAACCCCCGGATACCGTAGGAGTGCTTTGGGTGTACCAAACGTCCACAACGTGAATCGGGTGACTATAAAGGTGCATTACAGGTATCTCCAAAAGTGTACATTGGGTTGACACGGATCGAGACTGGGATTTCTCACTCCGTATGACGGAGAGGTATCACCGCCCACTCGGTAGTGCATCATCATAATGAGCTCAAAGTGACCAAGTGTTTGGTCACGGGATCATGCATTACGGTATGAGTAAAGTGACTTGCCGGCAACGAGATTGAACGAGGTATTGGGATACCGACGATCGAATCTCGGGCAAGTAAAATACTGATTGACAAAGGGAATAGTATACGGGGTCGATGAATCCTCGACATCGTGGTTCATCCGATGATATCATCGAGGAGCATGTGGGAGCCAACATGGGTATCCAGATCCCGCTGTTGGTTATTGCCCGAGAGCCGTCTCGGTCATGTCTGCATGTCTCCTGAACCCGTAGGGCCTACACACTTAAGGTTCGGTGACGCTAGGGTTGTATGAATATGAGTATGCAGCAAACCGAATGTTGTTCGGAGTCCCGGATGAGATCCCGGACGTCACGAGGAGTTCTGGAATGGTCCGGAGGTAAAGATTTTTATATAGGAAGTCTTATTTTGGTCGCCGGAAAAGTTTCGCGCGTTATCGGTATTGTACCGGAGTGCCGAAGGGGTCCGGGGTCCACCGGGGGTCCACCTGCACCGGGGCCACATAGGCTGTAGGGGTGCGCCTTGGCCTATCAGGGCCAAGGGCACCAGCCCCAAGAGGCCCATGCGCCAAGATATAAGAAAAAGGGGAGAGTCCTAAAAGGGGAAGGCACCTCCGAGGTGCCTTGGGGAGGATGGACTCCTCCCCCCCTCTTGGCCACACCCCTTCCTTGGAGGAAGGGGCAAGGCTGCGCCCTTCCCCCCTCTCTTGCACCTATATAAAGGGAGGGGAGGGAGGGGTGGCCGCACCTATAAGCCCTGGCGCCTCCCTCCTCCCTGCAACACTTCCTCCTCCTCCCGTAGTTGCTTAGCAAAGCCTCACGGAGTTCTCACTGCATCCACCACCACGCCTGCCTTGCTGCTGGATCATCATCAACCTCTCCTTCCCCTTGCTAGATCAAGAAGGAGGAGACGCCATCCGCCTGCACGTGTGTTGAACGCGGAGGTGCTGTCCGTTCAGCACTAGGTCATCGGTGATCTGAATCAGGGCGAGTACGACTCCATCATCCCCGTTCCATTGAACGTTCCGCACGCGATCTACAAGTGGTATGTAGATGCAATCACTCTCCCATGACTCGTTGCTTAGATGAACTCATAGATGGATCTTGGTGAAACCATAGGAAAAATTATAATTTTCTGCAACGTTCCCCAACAATTCTCGCGCAGGAACTCCCGTAGTGCGGCGTCCACATCGGGGTTTAACTGTGCCCCGATGGAGGCTGTTTTTGTAGGGTCCGTGGATGGACTTGGAATTTGACTATTTCATCCGCTGGTTTGAAAGAGGTGGACTTGGATCTCTTGCCGAGTATCACGTCATCCCTGTCCACGGTGGAGCGTAGCGCAGTTAACTCCTCTGCCGCGAGGGCTTCAGATAATGCCTCAAGGGCCAGTGCGGCTGTTTTGTTTTCGGCGCGGAGCGCTATGTCCGGATCACTGGCTAGAGTGATGATTCCATTGGGCCCAGACATTTTGAGCTTCATGTACCCGTAATGGGGTATGGCTTGGAAGATCATCAATGCCTCCCGCCCTAAAAGGGCGTGGTATCCGCTACTGAACGGGGCCACTTGGAATGTGATTTCTTCGGACCTATAGTTCTCCGGTGTGCCGAATACCACATCTAGTGTGATTTTCCCAGCGCAACGTGCTTCCCGACTAGGGATGATTCCTCTGAAGGTTGTGCTGCTTTGCTCAATGCGGTTCCTGTCTAGTTCCATTTTTTGAAGAGTTTCTTCATAAATGAGGCTTAGTCCGCTGCCGCCGCCCATGAGCACTTTAGTGAGCCGAAAGTCAGCCCACAATTGGACTAAGGACCAATGCGGCTGGTGCTCGGGTTGTTCAGAATTTAGGTTAAATCGGGGCATTGGAGGTGATAGCCGTGTCGCTCCATGGATTCATTGCTGCCACCGGCAGATTTCTGCAAGGTCATGGAGTGTTCGCCATGCCTATTATTTGAGGTGAATGTCTCAAGACTGTTAATATCGTATTGTAATCCATGGGATGGTGTTCTGCGGTATTTTGAATGAGGAGATCCTCACCGCTCTTGGCCACCTGCCGGAGTACCCAACATGCTCTAAGGCTGTGTGTTGGTATGGTATCCGTTGTACTGTGAATTTTGCAGGGTCCGTTAAGCAATCCCACCAATACGGTACCATGCCCTGTAGTGGGCTTTTGCTTTTTGGTAATTAAATCACACGACTTACAAGGATGCACCCTTTTAATTCGGACTGGGTGTTTAGTCAGAGCCGGATTATCCCAAAATTTTGTTTCGGTTTTCCAGGCACTTTCCATCGCACAGTACTTCCGTACTATGGCCGCCAAGTCAGCGAAGTGTGCTATGTCACGGCGACTTATAGCGTTAAGAATTCCCTTGTCCGTGCAATTATTGCAGAAGAATGAGATTGCGTCTTCCTCGCGACAGTCCTTGACCTTGTTCATTACAAGGAGGAATCTGGCCCAATAGTGATGTGCTGTTTCCTGGGGCTCTTGCCTAATATGGGAGAGATCGCTTATATCTGGGTGGGTGGGTGGATTTGAGTCCGAACCCTGACCCGACCTGAGACCCAGGGCGTGGGAGTTTCCGATCTTGGAAGTTCGGCTCCGGATGTTGCCCGATAGGTCAGGACGCCGCTCGATTCTAGGTTCGAGGCTTGGGCGACGCCCTCCTCAGAACGGGTATCCGGCTCGGAGAGCTCGGTAATCCGGACATAGTTTGTCCTCAAGATAGAGGAAGAATTGCTGCATTGTTCCTCCACCACCGCTATCTGATGGGTGACCGGCGGAGAGTTAATCTCCCTTTGGTCGGGTTTAAGCCCAATCCAATTATAGTCCGTAGCGACTCCCAAGGTGACGATGTGATCCAAGAGCTCGTTTAGGGAAGAGAGCTCCATTGGATCCATCTGCTCCGCAAGTTCCAAGCCGATGTGGAGGCTGTTTTCGATGACCCGAGAAGTCATCGTCGGCGCAGCAGCCGAACGGGCGGTCATGACGAAACCGCCTAGCCGGAGGGTTTGGCCGACAGCCAGGGCTCCCCCAGAGGTAACGTTGTCCTTGACAACGAGACGAGGCATCCTTCCTTGCCGTGACAGCAGAGTGGAGCTCTCAATGAAAGCACCAATGTCGGTGTCAAAACCGGCGGATCTCGGGTAGTGGGTCCCGAACTGTGCGTCTAAGGCAGATGGTAACAGGAGGCAGGGGACACGATGTTTACCCAGGTTCGGGCCCTCTTGGTGGAGGTAATACCCTACTTCCTGCCTGATTGATCTTGATGATATGAGTAGTACAAGAGTTGATCTACCACGAGATCGTAGAGGCTAAACCCTAGAAGCTAGCCTATGGTATGATTGTTGTTGGTCCTACGGACTAAACCCTCCGGTTTATATAGACACCAGAGGGGGCTAGGGTTACACAGAGTCGGTTACAATGGGAGGAGATCTACATATCCGTATCGCCAAGCTTGCCTTCCACGCCAAGGAGAGTCCCATCCGGACACCTAGACGAAGTCTTCAATCTTGTATCTTCATAGTCCAACAGTCCGGCCAAAGGATATAGTCCAGCTGTCCGGATACCCCCTAATCCAGGACTCCCTCAGCTAGGCTTGTCGCTAAGGGTTATAGAAAAGTTCTAAGATGAGACCTTCTCACCCATAGCGAAGTTGAAGTCCGTCTGAATCATGTTAGCAATTGCCGCATTCTATGATTATGAGATCTGGCAAATGGAAGTCAAAACGACATTCCTTAACGGTTTCCTTAAGGAATAATTGTATATGATGCAGCCAGAAGATTTTTTCGATCCTAAGAATGCTGACAAAGTATGCAAGCTCCAGCGCTCCATCTATGGGCTGGTGCAAGCATCTCGGAGTTGGAACATTCTCTTTGATGAAATGATCAAAGCGTTTGGGTTTATGCGCACTTATGGAGAAGCCTGTATTTACAAGAAAGTGAGTGGGAGCTCTGTAGCATTTCTTATATGTGGATGACATACTGTTGATGGGAAATGATATAGAACTTTTGGAAAGCATAAATGCCTACTTGAATAAGTGTTTTTCAATGAAGGACCTTGGAGAAGCTGCTTACATATTAGGCATCAAAATCTATAGAGATAGATCGAGAAGCCTCATTGGTCTTTCACGAAGCACATACCTTGACAAGATATTGAAGAAATTTAATATGGATCAATCCAAGAAGGGGTTCTTGCCTGTATTGCAAGGTGTGAGATTGAGCGCAGCTCAACACCGACCTCGACAGAAGAAAGAGAAAAGATGAGTGTCATCCCCTATGCCTCGTCCATAGGCTCTATTATGTATGCCATGTTGTGTACCAGACCTGATGTGAACCTTGCCATAAGTTTGGTAGGGAGGTACCAAAGTGATCCCGGAGTGGAACACTGGACAACCGTCAAGAATATCCTGAAGTACCTGAAAAGGACTAAGGATATGTTTCTTGTTTATGGAGGTGACGAAGAGCTCACCATAAAGGGTTACGTCGATGCTAGCTTCGACACAGATCCAGATTACTCCAAGTCACAAACCTAATACGTGTATATTTTTAATGGTGGGGCAGTCAGCTGGTGAAGTTGCAAGCAGAGCGTCGTGGCGGAATCTACATGTGAGGCGGAGTACATAGCTGATTCAGAAGTAGCTCAGGAAGTGTCTGGATGAAGGAGTTTATCACCGACCTAGGAGTGATTCCCAATGCGTCGGGCCCGATGACTATCTTCTGTGACAACACTGGAGCTATTGCAAATGCATAGGAGCCCAAGTTTCACAAGAAGACCAAGCACATCAAGCGTTGTTTCAACTCCATTCGTGAATATATTCAAGATGGAGACATAGATATTTGTAAAGTACATACGGATCTGAATGTCGGAGATCCGTTGACTAAACCTCTTTCATGAGCAAAACATGATCAGCACCAGAACTCTATGGGTGTTCGATTCATCACAATGTAACTAGATTACTGACTCTAGTGCAAGTGGGAGAATGTTGAAAATATGCCCTAGAGGCAATAACAAAATAGTTATTACTATATTTCCTTGTTCATGATAATTGTCTATTGTTCATACTATAACTGTGTTAACCAGAAATCGTAATACATGTGTGAATACATAGACCACAACATCTCCCTAGTGAGCCTCTTGTTGACTAGCTCGTTCATCAATAGATGGTTGTGGTTTCCTAACCATGGACATTGGATGTCGTTGATAACGGGATCACATCATTAGGAGAATGGTGTGATGGACAAGACCCAATCCTAAGCATAGCACAAGATCGTGTAGTTCATTTGCTAGAGCTTTTCTAATGTCAAGTATCATTTCCTTAGACCATGAGATTGTGCAACTCCCGGATACCGTAGGAATGCTTTGGGTGTATCAAACGTCACAACGTAATTGGGTGGCTACAAAGGTGCACTACAGGTATCTCCGAAAGTGTATGTTGGGTTGGCACGAATAGAGACTGGGATTTGTCACTCCGTATGATGGAGAGGTATCTCTGGGTCCACTCGGTAATGCATCATCATAATGAGATCAATGTGACTAAGGAGTTAGCCACGGTATCATGCATTACGGAACAAGTAAAGAGACTTGCCGGTAACAAGATTGAACGAGGTATGGGGATACCGACGATCGAATCTCGGTCAAGTAACATACCGATTGGAAGGATCGAGAAGACATGTCTAGAGGGGGCGTGAATAGACTCTTAGCAAGAAAAGAGGCTGTTTTTAATTTCTTCAAGTTGAGGTGAAGTTTTAGCACATGTTTAAACATTCACAATACATATCAAGCAAGCATGACAAGAGTATATGAGCAGCAGAAAGTAAAGCATGCAAATTGCAAGAATGTAAAAGGGATGGGATTGGAGTGTGCAAACGCAATTGGAGACACGGATATTTTTTATCCGTGGTTCTGATAGGTGGTGTTATTGTACGTCCACGTTGATGGAGACTTCAACCCACAAAGGGTAACGGCTGCGCGAGTCCACGGAGGGCTCCACCCACGAAGGGTCCACACACTGGATGGACGTGATTAATTAGACCTATGGTGCACACACTGAACAAGACCAATTGTGTGCACAAAACGCTGATAAAAAGTCTTATTTTAATGTCGATGCTCATAAACTATATATATCTTCAATGATATGTTACAATTGCTTTCTATTCTACATGTCAACAGAAATTGCCCCCTGTAGCAGTTCCTGGATCGATTTCCCGGCGTGGTCGAATTACACATGTGCCTGCTAATAACGCCAAATTGATTGCAAGGTACTGCATTTCCTGCAGAAATGGAACCATTCAAATTAACAAGTTCTCGCTTCTCGTGGCAATGCATCCATATTGGAAAATTGGAGACACTGTTCTACTCATGCTCTACCAAGGCACATGAGGGCTCTTCCTTTTCATTGACGAGATGCCGAGTCGCCGTGATCAAGCTGCTTCCAGTGGATAGTTGTGGTTGTTGGCCCTCAGCCTCTTAAAATGTGCTAGCTATTACTATATATGTAAAGTATGTCGATATGGACCATATGGTTGTTGGCCCTTAGCCTCTTAAGATGTGATAGTTGTTATTATGGTAAGTATGTAGATATGGACCATATGGTTTTCAAAACCGTGTTACAAAGATCCTCCTTTTGTCGAAAAGTGTTTGATGGCTCAGCCATTGCAAACATTTTGCACCTTTTTTGACGGTTTTTTTACACCACCGTTTGCGGTTATTGCATCGCACACAGTTCCGGCAAAGGGTCTCTGATCGTAGTGTCGCGTTAGCAGTATCCTGCAGTAGTGAAAGTATCTCTTGAAAATGCATCAAGCAGACTGACAACATTTACACAATGAGCTATCAAAGGGATCGGACATCCACATATCATGTATGTGCTTGTTATCACAGAAACCTGGCAGTAACCTATTTTATTTTGAAATTGAATTAGCATCACAAGAAGCTCTATTATCCAGTTGTAGCCGCCTATGTTGGTTGGCCATCCATATCTCATTGCAGCTATCACCATAGACACCAAGGGCGTGTTTGGTTGCAGTTCGCTACAGTAGCCGCATTGCATACACATCTCCAGCCAACCTGGTTTTTCATATGCAGTCTCATATGCAGCAGATGCAACATGTTTGGTTTCCTGCATCGCATGAAGGGGCACTTACCCCCCTGCTGTTTGGTTGCCGTTTTTGTGCTTAGGGTGTGAGCAGATGCAAACTTTAGTTTTTTGGTTGCAAACAACGTTTGTGTTCTGCTCACCCCATTCAAATGTGGTGGCCTTACCACCACATGATCAGCACAACAGCAAGCACATATGAGGTCAAACAAAGCAAACAACCAAATGAGATCAAACAAAGCAAGCAAGGAAATGACAACAAACTACTTGGATTAACAGCAGGGCATCCTCCTTCCCTGCTCCACGCCAGGGTGCTCCTCCTGGCCAAAATATTAACAAGTTCCCAGCATAAGTCTAGCCACTCACCATAAAAGTTCAACACTAACACCTTAGTTAACTACATTGTATGCTCAATGTCACCAACGCAGTTGTGCCTACTGCAACGAAACCTGCACATGACCGAGGAGTCATGGTTGTAGATCTGGACCTTGAGGCCGAGTCCTGAGATGCGCATAACGACGAGGTCACCGGGGATGATCCGGTGGCGGCGGCAGAAGTAGTTCCAGCCCCGGCCAAGAACCATGTGCCCCTCGAAGTTCTAGACCTGCACCCAGAACACGCACCGCTTGTTTGCCGACAGCCTGACCATGTGCGGGAGCCGCTTGATGACCAGCCAGGAGTTCATCACCTCCATGAACTTGCGAGGGATGACGAGCATGGCGAGGTCCTCGTTGTCTTTGATCTGCTGGTAGAAGCGTAGCGGCTCCCGGGCCCCCTCCTCGTGGCCGGTCCTTGGAGATCGTCCCCTTGAATGAGGTAGGCTCATGAAGGCAATCCTACCAGGCAGGTCCACCGTCCTGAGCCACCTATTCGTGGGGATGAAATCCTCGGCGCCCTCAGCTCCGGCCACCACCTGAGCTCCTCCACCCGCCACATCCTAGTCACTCTTTAATATCTTGTCAGGTAAGATAAGAAGTATTAGTGCACAAACTCTTTGTGAAATGCCACTTATCAAATGCCACTGATAGTTTCACTAGCACTACAGCAAATGGCACTGATCAGTGCGCAAACTCTTTGCCAAATGTCACTTATCAATATCACTTGCTGTTGGGCAAATGCCACTAATCGATTGCCAGCGATCGAGGACTTGCCCAACAAAGAACTGATCGATGGCGATTGCCCATGAGCAAATGCCACTGATTAGTGGCATCTGGTTTTCTGCAACTGCCACTCATCAGTGCACTATCCTAAGCATGAAAACATCTAAAAAGAGCAACACGTGACACTCATCAATGGCACCCATGTGCATCCATGCACATTTGGCAGCATCCTAAAATGTTCCTACTACATGCACGTATAACAATCTAGAGCATGCAACACAAACCCTAGCTTGAACATGTATAACAATCTAGAGCATGCAACATGAACAACAACGTGAACATGATCCTAGCTTGGACATGAACATGCCATTTGCATGAACACGGATCCTAGCAAGACCCTACAATGAACACAGATCCTAGCAAAGCACACTACCATTAGGGATTCTAGCATGAACAGATCTCCTAGCATGAACACAGATCCTAGGAAAGCACTAGCATAAGAACATTATCCTAGGACACACACTGTAGCAAACAAGAACAGACCGGTCTGATTGGATTCGATTGGGATCGCATCCAATCGGATCTACTCGAATCCTATCTGATCCTATCGAATCCACTAAGTACTAGCACATGCCTAAAAAATAAAACCCTAATCTACATCTACGAGCAAGCATTGGGGGGTTTGACTCACCGGAGCTTGCAACAGAAGGAATCGAGGCCGGGGTGAAAACCCCGGCGGGAAGGCGAGAGGTGGTGGAGGAGAGGAGGAGCCGGCGCTGGCGACGGCCTGTGGCATCGGCCCCATGCACATGGCCATGCCAGAGGTCGAAGAGGACGGCACGCCGACAGGAGAAAACCCTTGGACGGGGGTCAGGAAAAAAACCCTGCCCAATGGGGTCCCAAGAAGCGGCGGCTCCGTGGACGGCGCTGTCGCCGAGCCCAGGACCACGAGGTCCGGAATCGGCGGCGGAACAGGAACGACCGGCACTCGTGGTGGCCGGCAGCAGATGGGGAATGACGCTCGCAGCGCCGATGCCAGGTCCCTGCCCGAGTTCTGGAGCCCGGCCAGCTAGGGCTCCATGATGCTGGCGATGCACTGGTCGACGGGGGGTCAGAGGACAACGCGGCGGAGCCATCTGAGGAGAGGAGAAGGAGGGGCGGTGAGGCAGAGAGGGAGCGGTGTAAACAGTGCGGGCGGGGTGGTGACAGGAGTGTGGGGGGAGTTATGAGACGTCCCCTCCGTCTTCCGCGCTGCCCGAGGCCTGCAACCCCCTCGCACGCGTGGCCGCGCCGAGACAGGCTCGCGAGAAACTGCCGATTCGGCAGTTTCCGTCGGGCCAGGCTCAGGCCTGCTTTAACATCCGTGCAGGCCACAAAATGCATGTAGCCCAGGCAACCAAACAGGCCACGCACATCCCGCGCGGTCCTGGTTGGGGGGCAACCAAACGCGCCCCAAATTTCATTGCCTTGAGCACCCTTGCATTCAACACCCGTTTCATGCCTTGGTAGTTGTATAGTACTATTTCTCTTAGATGTAGGTACATTTTATAGGATCAACCAGTGTGTCATGTTGCGGCACATCTTCCATATCCATGTTAGGATGCAACTGCAAAAGAAGAAATTTAAGTATAGTGACCACTTAGGTTACAATAAACAATGCAATTTTTTGCTGGAACATAAAGAGTAATTTCCCGGTGGCTAGCATCTAACCACATCTATATTGAACAACTTTTAAATTAAAAATACACGTTTCTTTTAACTTTGATTCTCTTCTAGATGCAGTTTTTACAACTATATTTGTCATTGTCAATTTGAGGAATACTACTACAGAAACATTTACCAAAACTGTACTAAATATTATCTATGCATGTCCAAACTAGGCATCTAGAGATATGTATGATTGATCAATATTAAAACAGTTTTGAATTGCTTTATATAATACCATGTAATTTTACACTTTTGCTTGCTGGAGTGGTTAACATTTAGCAACAAAGATTTTACATGGATGTATAACTTCTCCAAACAGGAAAAGCATCTAAGGAATCCGACAATTGCATCCAGATTGGGGCCCATAGACTCTAGAACCAAGACCTTCACCGTTCGCACCGACGTGGTGAAACTTACAGGGATCATCTCCTGGGGAAAACCAAAACACATGATACACATCAATAAACAACAAACTCCAATGCAAATTAAAAAAAAACCAAATGCATCACCCAAGTTTCAAGAGAAAAATAATATTTCATATCCGAAATATACCTCAATGATTATGGTTCCGATTATAAGCTTGCCGATTTGGCTAGTCAGGTAGCCCAACACCTTCAGTTTCGGTGCCAAGTCAGGTAGCCCAACACCTTCAGTTTCGGTGCCACGATGACCTTGATTGTCACTGGGCCGCCATATTGAGCACGTGGGACCAATCTTTCAAGACAAGGTGCATCCTCGATCACAAGTTGGCCGCAAATTGAGATAGCAATAATGGGGAGAGTGGGGGAGACGATATGAATGTTGCGGAGCCCGATGATCCATCAAAGCTCAAGGCTCTGAAGCGCAGTGCAACTGGCGAGCAGGCGGTGGAGGGCTGACTCGGAGATGGTGATGTGGGAGAGCTTGAGCTGCTCCAGCCGAGGGAAACAGACATAATCAATGTCGTTAAAATTACAAGCGTGGATGCTGGCGACGCGCAGCGTGGTCGCGAAACGGAGCGCAGACGGCGGCAACCGGCCTGACAGATTGGAGCCGTAGAAATTGAGCTCCTCGAGCCCATCAAGGGCGGGGGACCTGAACCAACAGTCGACCTTGGCGTAGCGGTCGCCGCGCAGGCAGATGCCGCCTACGTGGAAGGAGAGACAGTGTGCAGGGGCATGGTGCATGTCGAGGATCTTGGAGACGATGGCGATGCGGTCATGCTCCCGCTCGGAGAGGAGGTGGTTGACGACGAGGTTGACCGGGGCGGAGAGCCAGAGATGGCGCCACCGCGACGACAGAATGGTTATCCGGCTGGCGTCCTTGATGTCGGGGAGGAGGGAGAGGATGGTGCCAAGGATCTCGTCGGGGAGGCGGCTGTGGAAGTCGAGGCTTGTAACGTCACCGCCGTGCCTGATCGCCGGAGGTCCTGGCCCGTCCTGCCGCTTCGAAGCCGCCGCTGCATCATCCATCGCTGCAGCCTTCAAAAGAATCCAGCAAATTCGGTTGGTAGTTGGGAGTCCCGGTGCTTTGATCAGTATGGAAATATTTAGTCGGTACTCTGTCACACGCAAAGAAGGCCAAGAAGAACATTTTTTTGGCAAAAGTCTGAAAAAGACCTTAAATTCGTACTCCGAGTCTGAATCAGACCCTGAACTTGAATTCCCTGAAATTCTCACCCGAGCTCTCTGATCCTGGCTAATCCCAGCTGGATGTTTGTTTGTGAGAATGGGATTGCTTACTTGGCAGGGATATGGAAAGGAAATCATAACAATCTGGACCGATCTCTGGGCCATACCGTCCCCTCTTAAACCCACTACCAAGTCGGGCCTTCCCCCTTCTCCCCTGTCTGTCTCCGATCTGTTCCTATTCTCCCCCGTCTCTCGCTCGTCTCTTCAGTTTCAGGTACGCCGGCGATGGTGAACGGGGGCTGATCGGCAGGAAGGCAAGAAAATCACGGCGACCGAAGTTGACGGAGGTAATGTGCCGGCCTCCTGCCTGTGCTTTCTTGTTTTCATTTGCCGCCGTTTGATGGATATGGCTAGGGTTTCAGATAGAGATGGTTGTGGTGTTGGACGATATTTTCCAGAATTTTTTTTGGATGTGAGATTTCTGTGTGGTTCTATTTCTTCTCAAAAGTTGTATTAGACATGGCGTACTGAATTTATGTGTATTACTGTAGGTTTTCTTTCTGCAAGCATGCATCCGAGTGAGAAACTGAATGTTCGCTTTCACTTTGGAGGGGAATTTGTCCGAGTTGGTCCTGAGTTAGATTATATTGGAGGAGATGAGGAGATATCAGAGATGGAAAGGGACAAACTGTCCTTACCAGAAATCACAGGGCATTTGGCTGATCATATCACATACAAAGATTCCATGAAGCTTTATTTCTTGGTTCCAGGTTTGGAATTGTCAAATGGCTTGATGTTTCTCTTTGATGATGCTGGTTATATGAAAATGTCAGAGTACACAACCGATAGTGGAGTGGCTGATGTGTATGTTGAGGACTTTGGAGAGCAGGATAAGGAAAGTGAAAGGAGTGGTAGTGATTTTGAAGATAAGATACAAAATGAGGAAGAGGGAGACAGTGAGGAAGCACCTGATGCTATCATTTCTGCCGAAGAACAAGAGCAGTTCAGTGTTGCAAATGTGAATGGGTTGGCTGACAGAAATGAACATGTGGTTGTACCAGATGACACTGGAGTTATAACTTCAGTTATTGCCAGCCCTTTAAGGAGTACAATGAAAGAAACTTTTAGAGTTGAGTGTGGACAGAGTTCACAGATGATTGATGCTCTGACAGGAAGCTCTCGAGTGCTCAGTCCTCGGTCACAAACTTGCAAAATTGCACTTATTAAAGAAACAGTTCAAAAACCAACTGTACCTGGAAGAGAAGAACATAACAGTGAGTCTGAACATGACAGTGATTCAAGCAGTGATGATAGTGATTGAGGGAGTCCCGGACTAGGGGGTGTCCGGATAGCCGTACTATCGTCACGGCCGGACTCCAAGACTATGAAGATACAAGATTGAAGACTTCGTCCCGTGTCCGAATGGGACTTTCCTTGGCGTGGAAGGCAAGCTTGGCGATACGGATATGTAGATCTCCTACCATTGTAACCGACTCTGTGTAACCCTAACCTATCTGGTGTTTATATAAACCGGAGGGTTTTAGTCCGTAGGACGAACAACAATCATACCATAGGCTAGCTTCTAGGGTTTAGCCTCCTTGATCTCGTGGTAGATCCACTCTTGTACTACCCATATCATCAATATTAATCAAGCAGGACGTAGGGTTTTACCTCCATCGAGAGGGCCCGAACCTGGGTAAAACATCATGTCCCTTGTCTCCTGTTACCATCCGCCTAGACGCACAGTTCGGGACCCCCTACCCGAGATCCGCCGGTTTTGACACCGACATTGGTGCTTTCACTGAGAGTTCCTCTGTGCCGTCGCCATAGGGTAGGATGCCTCATATCGTCTTTAAAGACGATACTATCGCCAAAGGAGCCTTGGCCGCTGGCCAGACTCTTCGGCTAGGTGGTTTTATTATGACCGTCAGTCCGGCCACCGCGCCGACGATGACCTCTATAGTCATCGAAACCAATCGATCTCCATGTTAATTCGAAACTTGCCGAACAGCTAGATCCGATTGAGATTTCCTCCGTAAACGAGCTCTTGGATCGCATCGCCGCCCTGGGAGTCGCTACAGACTACGACCGGATCGGGCCTAAAACCGATCTGAGAGAGATCAACTCTCCCCAGGCTACTCATCACGTTGCTGTGATAGAGGAGCAATACGGCGATTCTTCTTCTATCTTAAGGACTAGCTACATCCGGATTCCCGATCCCTCCATGCCGGATTCCCGCAGAGGGACGGACGTCGACCAAGCCCTAAACTTAAAGTCAGGCGGCGGGTTGAACTCATTGGATAACACTCAAAAATCCAAACTTCCGAGTTCGGAAACTCCTCGGCCCCTGAGTCCTAAATTGGACGGGGTTCCGGATCTAGTTCCACCTGCCCACCCAAACATTAGCGATCTCTCTCGAATCCGGCAAGAGCCCGCTGAGATAGTACATCATTACTGGGCCAGATTCCTCCTGGTTTTGAACAGGATAAAGAACTACCGAGAAGAAGACGCAATCCCAATTTTCTGCAATAATTGCACGGACAAGGGAATCCTAAACGCCATTAGTCGTCGCAAAATTACACGCTTTGCAGATTTGGCAACCATAGTACAAAAGTACTGTGCGATGGAGAGCGCTTGGAAAACCGAAAGTAAATTTTGGGATAATCCGGCCCCGAATACATCCCTAGTCCGAAATAAAAGGGTGTATCATTATCAAGCACTGGGTTAAATACCAAAAACCAAAACCCCTAAAGGGTACGGAACTGCATCGAGGGTTGGCTAAACGGGCCCCTGCAAAATTCATAGCACGTAGGACGCCACTCCAACTCATAGCCTTCGAGCATGTTGGATACTACGGCAGGTGGCCAAAAGTGGCGAAGAGCTTCTAGCTTCGTAACCCCAGCCCAGCAACACCAAGACGGGTGTTAATGGGGTCTTCGAGACTTTCGCATCAAATAACATGCGAAACGAACACTCCGCAACCTTGCGAAGTCTACCAAGTAGCAACAATAAATCCATGGAGGACACGGCTATCACCTTCAATGCCAAGTGAACCTAAATTCCGAACAGCCCGAGCACCACCGTATTGGTCCTCGGTCCGATAGTGGACGGCTTTACTTTACTAAGGTACTCATGGATGGCGGCAGCAGACTAAACCTCATCTATGAGGAAACCCTTCAAAATGGAGATAGACTGGAACCGCATTGAGCGAAGTAGCACAACCTTTAGAGGAATAATCCCTAGCCGGGAAGCACGCTGCACAGGAAAAATCACACTGGACGTAGTGTTCGGCTCGCTGGACAATTACAGGTCCGAGGAGGTCACATTTCAAGTGGCCCCGTTCAACAGCGGATATCACGCTTTATTAGGACGAGAGGCATTCACAATTTTTCAAGCTATACCCCATTATGGGTACATGAAGCTTAAAATGCCCGGACCTAACGGAATAATCACTCTTGCTAGTGATCCGAACATAGCACTCCGCGCCGAAAACAAGACAGCCGCACTAGCCCTCGAGGCACTATCCGAAGCCCTAGCGGTCGAGGAACTCACCGCGATGCGCTCCACGGTGAACAGGGACGATGTGATACTTGATAAAAGATCCAAGTCCACCTCTTTTAAACCAGCTGATGAAATAGTAAAATTCCAAGTCCACCCAACGGACCCCGCAAAGACGGCCTCCATTGGGGCACAATTGAACCCTGATGTAGACGCGGCACTACGAGAATTTCTACGAGAAAACTGGGACATCTTTGCCTGGCACCCTTCAGACATGCCAGGAATCCCATGTCGGCTGGCCGAACACAGCCTAAATATCCTAAAAGGATTCAAGCCAGTCAAACAGGCCCTTCGGCGCTTTTCCGAACCCAAGAGACATGCCATGGGAGAGGAGCTAGCCAAACTTTTGTAAGACGGATTCATCAGAGATATAAAACATCCGGATTGGCTAGCAAACCTGGTGATGGTACCAAAGAAGCATAAATCCTGGCGCCTATGTGTTGATTTCAAAGACCTTAATAAGGCTTGCCAAAGGATCCCTTCCCTCCCTCGAATTGATCAAATTATTGACGCCTTCTGCAGGACACGACTCATTGCAGCTTCCTCGACGCTGCATCCGGCTACCATCAAATCAAGATGGTGGAGCTGCACCAAGCTGGTACAGCATTCATCACTCCATACGTCCCGCTCGCTTCAACACAATGCCCTCACAGGCTCAAAACGCCAGCGCAACATATCAGCGCATGATTCGTATATGTCCGCGCACCAGATCGGCAAAACAGTGGAAGCATATGTAGATGACGTGGTCGTCAAAACCGAGCACGTCGAAACCCTAGTAGACGATTTGAGGCTCACATTCAACAATCTTTGAAAATACGACATCAAGCTCAATCCGGAAAAATGCGTCTTCGGTGTTCCAGCCGGAAAACTCCTGGGCTTGATTGTGTCCGGTAGAGGAATTGAAGCAAACTTAGCCAAGATCCGAGCTCTGTCACAATTGGACATTCCAGAAGACCTCAAGCAAATACAAAAATTGACGGGATGCATAGCGGCTCTAAGCCGCTTTATTTCCCGCTTGGGAGAAAAGGCGTTACCCCTTTACCGCCTCCTCCGCCGCACCGAACACTTCGAGTGGACGGATGCCGCCACGGCCGGACTCGAAGAGATAAAAGCCATATTGGCAACAAATCCGGTCCTGGCCGCGCCCAATGCGGGCGAACCAATGCTATTATATATTGCCGCAACACATCAAGTTGTCAGCGCGGTGCTCGTTGTCGAACGAGTAACGGACGGACACCGGTTCCCTCTTCAAAAACCGGTTTACTATTTGTCCACTGTCCTAACTCCATGCAAGTCCCGTTACCCACACTATCAAAAGATAGCATACGCGGTGTTCATGGCATCCCGGAAGCTGCGACACTACTTTCAAGAGTGTTCGATAACGGTAGCCTCTGAAGTACCTCTCAATGACATTATAAACAACCGCGACGCGATGGGCCGGATTGCTAAATGGGCCATAGAGCTCCTTCCATTCGACATAACCTACAAGCCACGACGAGCTATCAAGTCACAGGTTTTGGCCGACTTTGTGGACGAATGGACCGAAGCCGAACTCCCTAAAGAGTACGGCGCATACTCCAATTGGATCATGCACTTTGACGGCTCCAAAATGTTGGCCGGTCTGGGGGCTGGCGTCGTCCTGACATCCCCAACTGGGGACACAGTCCAATACGTCCTTCAGATAATGTATACGGACTCCAACAACGCAGCCGAATACGAGGCCCTTCTGCACGGCCCCCGGATGGCAGTCTCCATGGGCATCAAACGCCTAGAGGTGCGCGGGGATTCGAACCTTGCGATATCTCAAATAAACGGAGACTTTGACGCAAAAGATCCGAAAATGGCAGCATACCGCAATGCGGTCCTAAAAATGTCAGCACGGTTCGAAGGGCTTGAATTTCATCATATAGCCCGGGATAACAACCAGGCAGCGGATATATTGGCACGCATCGGTGCAAAAGCGATGCCGTCCACCCAATATCTTTCTCGAACGGCTATTCAAGCCATCCGTACTATGGGAAGGAGTCCGCAATAACAATCCGGACCCAACCGCATCGCCTGACGCCAACACTCGACACAATCGGAGGCCCCGCCACCGAGATAACACCCTCTGCCCATGAAATAATGGCGGTTATCGCCCCGTGGATGGAACCATTCCTAGCCTACCTAACTAGGAAGGAACTCCCCGCAGACCAAAATGAGGCTCGCTGCATAGTACGGCGATCTAAAGCCTATAAAGTCCATGAGGGAGAGCTTTATAAGAAAAGCACTACCGGAGTCCTTCAAAGGTGTATCTCCAAAGAGGAAGGGAGAAACCTCCTGGCTGAAATTCATGCCGGACCAGGTGGGCACCACGCCGCAGCACGGGCCCTTGTAGGCAAGGCCTTCCGACAGGATTTTATTGGCCGACGGCCCGGGCAGACGCCAGGACTTAGTCCAACAATGCGTCGGTTGCCAGCTTTTGCTAACCAAAGCCACATGCCACCCACCGCCCTCAAAACTATACCCATCACCTGGCCGTCATGGTCAGGGGCTTGACATGGTTCGACCCCTTAAGGGAGGAACCCACCAGCAAACATACCTATGGGTCATGGGGGATAAATTCACCAAATGGTTAGAGGGCAACCCTGTCAAAATAGCCGACTCCGGACCGGTGATAGACTTCATATCAGGGTAGTGCACCGTTACGGTGTCCCCACAAGATCATCATCGATAATGGCACCAACTTTACGGCCGATGAGGTCAAATTATGGTGCAAAAACATGGGCATCAAGCTCGATTACGCCTCAATCTATCATCCTCAAACCAACGGCCAAGTCGAACAAGCAAATGGTCTAATCATGAGCGGCATTAAACCCAGACTAGTGCGGTCCCTCAAGGAATCTAACACGACCTTTGGGTTGAGGAGCTTCGACTCCATTACTGGGGCTGCGGACCACGCCCGAATCGTACTACCGGATTCACACCATTCTTCATGGTTTACGGCGCAGAGGCAGTCTTGCCTGCGACATAATACATGACTCACCTCGCGTCGCATGTATGAAGAAAGAGAAGCCGAGCTCGATCGGCAGGACAGCTTGGACGCATTGGAGGAGGAGCGCGACGTGGCAAAAGCTCGTTCCGCATTTTATCAATAGCAGGCTCAAGATATCAAAGCAGGAAGCACGGGCCAAAGCTTATAACGTTGGCGAACTAGTTCTACGCTCACGGACAAGAAAAGGACAAACTCAAACCCAAATGTGAAGGTCCCTTCATCATCGACCAAGTCCTGACCGGCGGAGCATACCGTCATAAACGCATCGGATAACCGACTCGAGCCGAACCCATGGAACGCAGCCCGTCTATGAAGATTCTACGCCTAAGCGCCGGACTCCACTTTCGTCTCCTTCCTCCGTCCGCATTTTCTATTTTTGCTGTCTTTCGTTTCTCTCCTTCCTCCTCCTTCTCGAAGCCTCTAGAGGCTCGTTTGCGCCTTTTTCGCACATACTTGACGCGCCGTCCGTGCTCATTATACCTGGGGGCTTCTTTAACAGAAGCTTATTTATACGGGCTTCATGCCCAACACATGTGTTAAACTTCCGCATGTACCTTTTATTCACCATTATATGCATCGATATGACTTAAGTTTTGGCCAAGCTGGGTTGCCTGCTCCTGTGCTTACCCCTACGTTCCCGATTGTTCGGCTAGGTGGTAAAGGGAGCACCTCTGTGATTGTTACTGCCGGGTCAGCCGGATGTGTACCTCAGATTGGGTGAAGCCGAAAGCTAGCGTTCTTAAGGGAATATTCGGTCGGTGAACTGAAAGATGATTTTTAACTATTTACCCATATGCCCCCAGATGATTTTCTGCTTTAATAGCAGCTTTGACATGCACTTTAGGGCATGCATCCCAAATGAAAGGAACCCTTAACGGAACTACTCTTCCTGGAAGATGTTTCTTACTACCCATGTAATATAACATAACTAGTTGGGCACTTGTCTGATACAGCAACAATGACCTCTACGCCTTGTCTCCATGCATACCCCGGTTCTTATATAACCACGAAGGTATTCGGACACACTCCGGACTATTGGGTCCTGAGGTCGAAGCAAAAAGGTCCGCTATGACAAACGATCTACAATCCGGCTAGAAGACATTTTTTCATGTCATATTTTTTACATAGTCAACTCGACTCATTGTATTCCTCCTCAATGCCATCTAATAGGCTATCCAATTTACAATCTTGCTGGGAATACTTGGCGGCCAATTCTAGTTGGCCGTACACTAAGCTTACAGGGATCTCCATCCCATCAGCCCCACAGGTCCGACCTCGGCCATGTGGTTTGGGTCAGCCTTCGTGTACCGCGTCTTTATCATGGCCCAGGCCTCCCTGGCGCCCTGACGGCAGGCCGATATCTTCCATAGTCGGAAGCGCTGTCGTGCTCCTTGAAGCCGCTCTGCCAGCTCCCCAATGCCTTCGGGCTGGGAGATAGATGGCCACAAGGCCTGGCCGATGCCTTTCATCACCTGCCGGACTCGTTCGTGCAGCTGACGCAGTTCGGGAAGAAGATCACCCGAAGAACTGGGCATCTCCTCCTCAGGACGACCTGTGAGCAAACCTGCATACATGTGTATGTTAGTCGCCTTCTGCGCTGAACTCTTTTAGAGTTCGCTCAAGCACTTACTGAAAATGCCGCGACGAAGCCGCCGATTCTCCTTTACGGAGTCAGACAACTAGGCATGAACATCCTTCAGTTCCTCACCCAGCTTGGTGTTGGCGTCTTAGAGGGTATTTTCTCCTGCCACACCCTCGTAAGCACGCTCTCGCCGGCCTTTAGCTGGCGCAAGAGCTGTTGCTTGTCCGGATCTAGTCCGGCGCCATCTGCAATATTTTTGTCAGATTTACAAACCCGCCGCACTTCATAAACTATTTCTATTTTAAAGCGTATATTACCCGTGGGGGTCTCTGCGGCTCCCCCTGTAGCGGCTAGTGCAGCCTCAAGTTGGGCCTTGCACTCTTCAAGCTCCTGGGACAGTCGGGTATTCTTTCTCAGAAGATCCTCAGATAACAAATGATCCTTAAATCAGTTATTCTAACTATTTTAAGTCTCGGGGCTACTTGGCATATATAATCACAAATTTCCTTACCCGTGTGTCCTTTACATACTGCTCCGTGGCTCTGGCAAGACCATCTTGAGCGGCACGGAGGTGCGCATCTCCCGAATCGAAGGCATTCAAGGCCTCCTGGGAGAAACATGTGTCACGAAGAACTGTCCAGCGGCGCCTGTGATTAAAGGCACTCTCCACCTCGGAGTTGGTGGCGGACAACCTGTCGGCATCCTCTGTCGGAGGAGCATCCGACGCACGTCTCGTGCTCGCCTCAGCCTCTGGACCCGGCTTTGAAGCCTGGCCGGTGAAGGTTCGATTGACAACCTCTCCGGACTCAGTCCGGCGAGCGCTCTTTTTCCTGAAAAGAGCACCAGCGTTAGTACGCCTTCCAGGAATCAATCCTGGGTGTATGGTGACACGCCATACCGTTGCGGTGGAGTTTCGATCCGGACCGCACTTCTTTTTAGCCTGCGGGGCCGCATATCCCTTTGTTGGCCTGCCGCTGCGAGCTCGGCTTCCTGCCTCGAAGGTACCCCCTGCGAAGCACCATTGGTATACGGTGATAAAAAATAAGCATGGATGGGTCATTATCAGGGCTTTAGGATCTCGCCTCGCCATTACTGTGAGGCTGGAAGTATTCCGGTAATCACCGTAATGGCAACCAAAGCATCGTCGATGCTAAGTTGGTAGAACACCCCGTCGATCAACTCCACCTTTATATCCGGATCCTCTTCGGAGGTCGGATCGAGGGACCGCTCCGGATCGTCGGGTTGTGGGGCCGGGCTGTGTATCTTCTCCCCAGTCTGGCGCAGTTCCTGCGCAAAAACCATGAAATGAGATATTTAACCACGGGAACATGGATCGTACAGGTCGCGAAGATGTTTGCTTACCCAGCTTCGAGGGTTATTCGAAGAAAACTTCTTCAGTGGATTGACGCGGAGGAAATCCTCCTCCTCTCCTTTATACATGGCAGACAAGATCTTCACCAGTTCGGTGACCGATCCTGCCCCTTTGCGGCCGTGGCGGGTGGCATCGTCCTCCCTGTTGAAATCCCACATGGGGTGGCCCCTATATTGGAGCAGCTGCACTCCACTCATAATGCAGATTGCCATGACTCCAATCATGGTCAATCCGGCATGAGCATGTTACCTTATTCGGCTCATCAAATAAAGGACATCCCGGTCATTTTCCCTCCGGGGGCTCCGTGGGCGCCAGCTTAGGCGCTTCTTCAGAGGAGCATTGCTGAACTCCGGAAGGCCGGTCCGAACAGAATCCGGTAGCGGGACGTCCTCCATGTAAAACCATTCCGAAGGCCAGTCTTCGGACGCCTTCTTCGGGGTTCCGGATAGGTATCCGTCCCGCGATGCGCCATAGCTCGGCTCCGCCCACTTGATATATTGACCCCTCGTAAGAACGGGGTACTAGGCAGAATATTCTCTTCCACAGCCCAAAATGAGCCTCGACGCCCAAGAACAGTTCGCAAAGGGCCACGAAGCCCGCGATGTGGAAGATGGAGGCAGGAGTAAGATGGTGCAATTGGAGGCCGTAGAACTCCAAGAGCCCCCAGAGAAACGGATGGATTGGAAATCCGAGTCCTCTTACTAGATAAGAGATGAAGCATACCCGCTCTCCTTTAGAGGGATCGGGGACGCTCTCCGCTTGCTTCCGCCCTTGTAGGTGGCAAGTCCGCTCGAACTGAACCATGAAGGCCGGGGAAGATATCCCTTGGCTTGGAGTATAACTAGCTCGCTATCTTGCGGGACTGAGCATTTCTCCCAATTTCCAGGTTGAGGGCTGGGAGCGCGAGAGGAGGAGCCGCGTCGACTGTCCATGATGGAATGGGCTTTGGTCAGAGGCGCTCCGATGAAAGCTCGCGAAGGGGGAATGGTGTGACTCAGATCTAGAACCTCGCCCCTTTATAGGCGGCTCATTTGCACAGCTAGGGGGTAATTGTAAAAATACCCTGGCTTTTTGCATTCATTCAAACACGTGGAAGATGGCCTTTATTGGGCGTAGAAGCCAAGGAGTGCAGCATTTATCAGAAGCCGGACACTATTCGACAAGTATATGGAATTTGGAGAAGAACCTGCCTCGCAATGCCGAAGACAATCAACGCGTCGGACTCGTCGTCATTGAAGCCTGGTTCGGGGGCTACTGAGGGAGTCCCGGACTAGGGGGTGTCCGGATAGCCGGACTATCGTCACGGCCGGACTCCAAGACTATGAAGATACAAGATTGAAGACTTCGTCCGTGTCCGGATGGGACTTTCCTTGGCGTGGAAGGCAAACTTGGCGATACGGATATGTAGATCTCCTACCATTGTAACCGACTCTGTGTAATCCTAACCTATTCGGTGTCTATATAAACCGGAGGGTTTTAGTCCGTAGGACGAACAACAATGATACCATAGGCTAGCTTCTAGGGTTTAGCCTCCTTGATCTCGTGGTAGATCCACTCTTGTACTACCCATATCATCAATATTAATCAAGCAGGAGTAGGGTATTACCTCCATCGAGAGGGCCCGAACCTGGGTAAAAACATCGTGTCCCTTGTCTCCTGTTACCATCCGCCTAGACGCACAGTTCGGGACCCCCTACCCGAGATCTGCCGGTTTTGACACCGACAGTGATTATGTGCCAGGTAGTGATGACAGTGGACTAGAGGAAGAGTGTGTGGAAGTTAAGGAAGAAGCAAAGTCATTTAAGAAGAGAATAAGCTTAAGAGATTCTAAGAAGTGGGCACAAAGAAATCCAACAGGTGTTGTTCCAATTGATTTAGTTGCAAATGTGGAAGAGGTGATAGGAGAAGATCACTTTGATTCTGATGATGAAGATTATTCATATGATGAAGATAGTGATCATGATGGACATGTTGTCAGGAGGAAGAGCAAGTACCCCAGGTATAATCCAAAGGTAGATATTCCAATGTTTTGTTTAGGGATGGTTTTCAGGAGCAAGGAGCAGATGAGAAAGGCACTAATAAAATATGGACTGCTCACCTTTAGGAGTATAATCTTCATGAAGTCAGCGAAGATAGGATCAGGGCTAAGTGTGGATGGCCTGGATGTCCATGGCTTATATATGGTGCTAAGACTACCAGGGGTTCTAGGTTCTAGGTGTTAACATTTGAATCTGAACATGACTGTACACCTAACAGAGACAATCACCTTGTTACTGCTAAGGTATCTTAAGAGCTAACCCCACATGGAAGATTGACAGTATTAAAGCTACTGTTCTGAAAGATTTCTTTGTCGATGTGTCAACATCCAAGTGCAAGGCTGCCAAGAAGATTGTATCAGAGAAACTACTAGCAGGTATGAAAGAGGAGTACACCAAGGTGTTTGATTACCAGCTAGAACTATTGAGGAGCAATCCTGGAAGTACAATACTTGTTGGCTTGGACCCTACCAATATGGATCAAAATATTTTCCAGAGCTTCTATGTGTGTTTCAATGCTATGAAGCAGGGTTTTAAAGCATGTAGAAGGGTGATTGGACTTGATGGTTGCTTTTTCAAAGGAGCATGCTATGGTGAGCTTCTTTGTTCTATTGGTAGAGATGCTAATAACTAAATGTATCCAGTAGCTTGGGCAGTAGTGGAGAAGGAAACAACAGAAACATGGGAATGGTTCATTGTTCTTCTGATAAAGGACTTAGATATTAATGATCAAGGTGAAGGCTGGGTTTTTATTTCAGATCAACAGAAAGTATATTAGCTTGTTGATGTTATTTAAATTCTCACAAACAAACATCCAGCTGGGATTATACTCCTAAATGGGCCTGCCAAGTAAGCAATCCCATTCTCACAAACAAACATCCAGGTGGGATTAGCCAGGATCAGAGAGCTCGGGGTGACAGTTTCAGGGAATTCAAGTTCAGGGTCTGATTCAGACTTGGAGTACGAATTTAAGGTCTTTTTCAGACTTTTTCCTTTTTTTTACTTCTCTCGTGTTGGCCGTGCCATGTTGGTGCAAACTCTTGAATTTTTTTGCAAAACTATCTCTGTGTTGTGCCATCTATAAATGAGATTGTTGTTGACTTTTTTTTCAAGGTAGCGAACCACTCATTCCAAGTGGTATACTTGTCTTGAGATAGTTCATTCATGCATTAAATGTTCACTTGTCTTGAAATTATATCTGAACTTGTTATGTTGCTACCATATACGTTGTGGTCCAGAGCCTGTAATGGATTCAACCAAACAGGTTTAAGTGACCTTGCAATACGCCTTTGTCCTACACCCTTCTCTCCCGTGTCGCCTGCCTCCAGCCCCCCTTCTCTCGGTGTCGGTCTATGACGCTTTGACGGTGGTCGCGTTTGGTCAGTCCCGTGACCTCATGGTACTGGCCACTTTGGCACCTGGGCTGCTCCCATGGGATCGACCCAACCTTTGGGCAGCGGCCGCACGGTATGCAGGTGTCTGGGTCAGGACTCGAGCGGTGATGGTGATGGTTCTTGTGCTGGGATTTCAGGGGTGGGGTGGCAGGCCCTTGGTCGGATCTGGCTTACTACCCCGGCGACTTGGCATGTGCCGGTGTGACCCTGACGGGGTAGGCAAGAGCGCCGCGGACGTCGGTGATTCCTGTTCCAGTGTCCAGTTTTGCCGGTGCCGGGTTGGATGAAGACAGGGTCTAAACCCCATGCCGAAGGTTCTCCATGCATGGGTCGGCATCTGTGTTGCCCCATCCTATCTTCCTTGTGCTCTGGCAGAGTCGAAGAGTCGGCCTCGGAGGTGACTATCTTGGGTGGTGAGGTTACGTGTTTGGCTACGCGGCGAGCAACGCGACATCGATAGTGGCACCTTCTCATGGTTATGTTGGTACCAAGAGGAGAGATGGTGGTCGTTCCTGGTGTCATCGTAGCTTCAACAATTCCAACTGTCCTATCATCAGACGGCGTCGTGCTGGCAAGGCGGCCCCATCCTTGGGTTGGGTCTGTTCCATTGGTACCTCTTTGTGGCACGGGTGAGGCCTGGAGCAAAATCTCCGTGCTTTGGCGCCGGCTAACCGTGATGTTTTCAGGTGTCGATTACCTCTTGGGGACATCGCTATGGTTTGCTCTTCGTGTCGTGGTTCGATGGAAAACCCTAGCCCATCATTTCGGGCTTGCCAGTGGCAGCAGGTTTACCCACTTGGGGGCATCGTCGAGGAACTTAGGTACCACCCGGCGGCAACGCATCGGTATCTTAGGACTTGCTTTATTCCCGGCGTAAAGCTTCTTCGACTAGGGTGGAGTGGATGTGTTTATCTTTGACACGTGTCCTCGTAGTCATCGTCCTATCCGCTGGCAGGATTAGAGGTCCACGACCCAGAGCGGCCCTCTCCAGTGATGACTTGGTGTGTTTGGTGCATCGAGATCTGAAGGTTTCCCAATGTGGCATGGTGCAGTTCCTATTCGGTAGTCTAGGTCTCTTCTTCTTAGGTGTAGCGATTCCTATTTTCATACTCGATGTAGGGTCACTTGGGGTGGCACTCTGGCTATCCGCTCAGTTGTTGTTTTTATCTTCTGACTTGCTTGTATGGGGAGTACCTTGTATCTATTCTGTCATTTGGGCTTTATATATAAAGCTGGGCAAAAACCTGTTTTAAGAATACGCCTTTCTCCAATGATGGTGTACTACTCAAAGTATTGAAAACCAAAGTGAAAACATCTACTACAAAAACTTTTCTCAAAATGACATCGGCAGTGCAATTCTCAGATTCAATAAAGATAAAAGGACATAAAAATAATAGACTGTGCAAACCACCAACCTGATGCCACACACTAGAATTATGTGCAGCTGGGGTCATGCCCTCTCGATGCGTACATGCTATGTTCATATACTGGTGTGATGTGGCAAACTGCTGATGGATGTCCAGTTTCTTCTATGAGCGAAAGATTACCAGATCTTGTCCAAAACTAACATTGATTGCTAACAGATTGTGCATCGCAAGCTAATTTTCCCAGATTTTTCCCGACACTTAAGCATAGCTCTTCTACATGCGCTGTCAAATAAAAATGCCAGAGAAAAACAATCCCAGAGTTTGCACCGCACTTTCGGAAACTAAAACATCACAAAGGCATGATAAGCTAACAATTCCATGTTTTGCCGGTTCAAGAAACTAAATGTAGCTCTTCTGCATACCAAATTAAGTAATATGATTCCTGTGAATGCCCTTACCAAGTTCAAGTTTTGCCCAAGAAAATAAGATTCTGGTGTAACCAGAGAATCTGCACCAAGTAATATTAGTTTTCACGTTAACACTTGAATCTATCGTGAAAGCAATGGTTAGTTTCACATCCTGTTCTGTTTTGCCAAACACTTGGGCAAACCGAAAGATTGTGACATACTGAAATTACATGATAGGCTGATATTCCCTGTATTCCCCAGCTTCTAAATGCACTTTGACATACAAGACAAAGTAAGATACCAGTAATTTCCTTGAACCTGCTCCTGCCCTTTCCTTAAACTGGTCGAGGCAGAGCTTGTGTTTCCTGTGCCAACTGCATGCCAAGCATGGCACAAGAACCTGCTACCCCCACAGTTCTGCAGACATCTGAATCCTAGTATACCAATTACCAATATAGAGATGACAAAAACATATTATTTCAGTGTGAAAACTTATGTCGTAATCTCATGCAATGTACAAAGCTTGCAAAATGGTCTTACATTAAGTACTCCCTCCGTCCCATAATATAAGAACGTTTTCAAGTATTAATCAGCATGGAGTACAGGACAAACGCCTTTCTTTCTCAGATACTACTCCATTTATTAAGGCTCTATTTTACAAGAGACTGTAACTACGGTAAAGCACCATTTTTGGAGACCGAACTAAAAGGCCTGCCAATCTGTTGTATTCTTGTGCTACTTAGATTTTCCCTCAAGTACAAGCAAGACTACATAGCATAAACGTATACACCTCGTCGACATTTATACATTAAAACTGAACAACACGATCAACCACATTTTAGCAATCCATTTGGTGAACCATAAATAGGACTGTTCATGTACATGTTGTCTTGAAACGAATACTCACGACAAATTAAGCTCCCTCTTGATTTCAAAATAATCCCATGAGCTCGGAGAAATTCATGTGCCACATGCTAATCTGCCTTTTCTTGCGGGTAACATGTGTTAATCTAGTAATCTACACCTCCACCTCTTATTTGTTTTTGGTAACGGGCATATTATGTATGCTGAACAAACACGGCAATCGGCAACAAGGAGCTGGATCCTCTTTGAGTTTCAGCTAACATACATATGCTACGGTCACGGCAAGGATTTTGCAAATGTAAAGCTTTTGTAAACAAGAACTTAAATATAATCATTTTGTATAAAACGACATTGAACATTTGTTTGGAGCGAAGATTTGACAACATAAAAAGTATATATTGAAAATGCATCAAGCGGATTGACAACATTTACACAATGAGCTATCAAAGGGATCGAGGCATCCACATATCATGTAGGTGCTTGCTATAGGAAAAACTGAATAACAAAATTTCTTTTGAAACCAAATTATGCATCACAAGAAGCTCTATTATCCAGCTGTAGCCGCCTATGCTGGTTGGCCATCCATTTCTCATTGCAGCTAGCACCAAGGACACCGAATTTCATTACCTTGAGCACCCTTGCATTCAATACGAAGAACTTTGCGAAGTCAACATCTGGTTTCTTGCCTTGGTAGTTGTATAATACTATTTCTCTCAGGTGGAGGTCAAGGCATTCGACAGGATCAACGAGTGGGTCATATTGCCGCAGGTTTTTCGTACTCATCTTAAGACGTGACTGAAAAACAAGAAATTTAATTATAGTGACCACTTAGGTCACAATAAACAATGTAATTTTTCACAGGACCTAAAAGAGTAATTTCCAGTTAGCTACCATCTAGCCACATCTATATATGTTGCATGATGTGTTAACTAAGGATTATTGAACAACTTCTAAATTTTAAAATGCACGTTCAGGTTAATTTCAATGTTCTCCTAGATGCAGTTTTCACAACTACATTTGTCAGCATAAAATTTGAAGAAAAGTAACCAAACAAACTTTTACGAAAAGTTCGCTAAATATTATCTATGTATGTCCAAAACTAGGTATCTAGAGAGGTGTATGATTGATCAAAATTAAAGCAATTTTTCTTGCTAGAGTGGTTAGCATTTAGCAACAAAGATCTTACATGGATGTATAGCTTCTCCAGGCAGGGAAAGCATCTAAGGAATCCGACAATTGCATCCAAATTGGGACCCATAGACTCTAGAACCAAGACCTTCACTGTGTGCACCGACGTGGTGAAACTGATGGGGATCATTTTCTGGGGAAAAAACAAAACACATGATACACATCAATAAACAACAGGTGACGATGCAAATAGGAAATGATCAAATGCATCACACAAGTTTCAAGAAAAATGAGATTTCTTCTACCTTAATGATTATGGTGCCAATCACAAGCTCGGAGATTTGGCTAGTCGTAGCCTAGGACCTTCAGTTTGGTGCCAGATGACCTCGATTGTTATTGGGTCATCAAATGGAGCAAGTGGAATCAATCTTTCAAGGCAAGGTGCATCCTCAATAACAAGTTGATTTGCAAATCGAGACGGCAATGCTGTGGAGAGTTGGCGAGACGATCCGGATGTCTTTGAGCTTTCGATCCTTCAAGCTCAAGGTTCTCAAGCGCAGTGCAGCTGGCGAGCAAGCGGTGGAGGGCCGCCTCGAGATGGTGATGCTGGAGAGATTGAGCTGGTTCAGCCGAGGGAAACATACATCATCAATGTCGGGAAATCACAAGCGTGGATGCCGACGACGCGCAGCGTGGCCGCTAAACGGAGCGCCGGACGGAGGCAGCGGGACCGTGGATTGAACCCTCCGAAGAAATAGAGCTCCTCGAGCCCATCGAGGGCGGGGGACCGGAACCAGCCGTCGAACATGGCGTAGCGATTGGAGCGCATGGGGACGGCGCGGAAGGAGAGGCGGCGCGTCGGGCCATGGTGCGCAGCGAGGATCTTGGAGACGATGGCGATGCGGTCGTGCTCCCGCCCGGAGACGCGGTGGTTGACGACGAGGTTGAGCGGGGCGGAGCGCCAGAGATGGCGCCACCGCGATGACAGAACGGTTGTCCGGCCAACGTCCTTGGTGTCTGGGAGGAGGGAGAGGATGCTGCCGATGATCTCGTCAGGGAGACGGCTGATGAAGTCTAAGCTTGTATCGTTACCACCCTGCCTGATCACCGGAGATCCTGGCCCGCGCCTACTCCGCTTCGAGCCGGGCGTCACATCGTCCATCACCGCCGCCGTCGGAAGAATCCAGCAAATTAGGTTGGAAGTTGGGAGTCCCGGTGCTTTGATCAGTATGGAAATATCGAGTCGGTACTCCGTAACGCGCAAAGAAAGGCCAGGGTGCGTCCTCGAGTATGAAAAAAAAGTTACTTCATTCATGCACTTGTCTTGAAATTATATCTGAACTTTATGTCTTGCTGCCAAACTGCCATATATATTGTGGTCCATAGCCTGTAATGGATCCAACCATACAGGTTGAAGTGACCTTGCAAATATGGCTTTGTCCTACACTCTTAATCCCCCGTGTCGCCAGCCGTCGGCCCCCTTCCCTCCGCGTCGGTCTATGACATTTCGGCGGTGGCACGACAACGGAGGCACGCCCTTGCGGCCTGGGTGGTCAGGTCCGGTCGGTCTGATGACCTCGTGGTACTGGCCTCTTTGGCCCATGGGGTGCTCCCATGGGATCGACCCAAGCTAGGCAGCGACGCGAGTACAGGCGTACGGCTATGCAGGACTCAGGTGACCCAAAGTGAGGGTTCATGTGCTGGGAGTTTAGCGGGGGGCATGGGGTGTGCCCTTGGTCGGATCTGCCTGCGGAGGCCTGCTACCCGGTGGCTCGGGGTAGGCAAGAGCGCCATGACGTCGGTGATTCTTGCTCTAGTCCGGTCAGCGCCCGGTGAAGGGTTGGATCAAGTCAGGATCTAAACCCCATGCCGAAGGTTCTCCATGCACGGATCGACATGTGTGTTGCCCCACCCTATTTGCTTTGTGCCTTGGTGGAGGCGAAGAGTCGGCCTAGGAAGTGGCGGTCCTAGGTGGAGAGGTTGCGTGTTTAGCTCTGCGGCGAGCAACACGACATCAATAGTGGTGCCTTCTCACGGTTATGTTGTGTTGGGGAACGCAGTAATTTCAAAAATTTCCTACGCACACGCAAGATCCATCTAGGTGATGCATAGAAACGAGAGGGGTGAGTGTAGTCTACGTACCCTCATGGACTGAAAGCGGAAGCGTTATGACAACGCAGTTGATGTAGTCATACGTCTTCACGATCCGACTGATCCTAGTACCGAAAGTACGGCACCTCCGCGATCTGCACACGTTCAGCTCGGTGACGTCCCACGAACTCTCGATCCAGCTGAGTGTCGAGGGAGAGTTTCGTCAGCATGACGGTGTGATGACGATGATGATGAAGCTACCGGCACAGGGCTTCCCCTAAGCACTACGACGATATGACTGAGGTGGATTATGGTGGAGGGGGCACCACACACGGTTAAGACAATGATCAACTTGTGTTTCTATGGGGTGCCCCCCTCCCCCATATATAAAGGAGTGGAGGAGGGGGAGGGCCGGCCCTCTCTATGGTGAGCCCTAGGGGAGTCCTACTCCCACCGGGAGTAGGATTCCCCCCTTCCAAGTAGGAGTAGGAGAGGAAGGAAGGAGGAGAGAGGGAGGAAGGAAAGGGGGGCCGGCCCCCCTCCCAATTCGGATTGGGCTTTGGGGGGGGGGGCGCCCCCTCCTAGGCCGCCTCCTCCTCTCTCCCACTAAGGCCCAATAAGGCCAATATACACTCCTCGGGGGTTTCCGGTAACCTCCCGGTACTCCGGTAAATGCCTGAACTCACCCGGAACCATTCTAATGTCCAAACATAGCCATCCAATATATCGATCTTTATGTCTCGACCATTTCGAGACTCCTCGTCATGTCCGTGATCACATCCGGGACTCCGAACAACCTTCGGTTCATCAAAACACATAAACTCATAATACCGATCGTCACAGAACATTAAGCGTGTGGACCCTACGGGTTCGAGAACTATGTAGACATGACCGAGACTCATCTCCGGTCAATAACCAATAGCGGAACCTGGATGCTCAAATTGGTTCCTACATATTCTACGAATATTTTTATCAGTCAAACCGCACAACAACATACGTTGTTCCCTTTGTCATCGGTATGTTACTTGCCCGAGATTCGATTATCGGTATCTCATATACCTAGTTCAATCTCGTTACCGACAAGTCTCTTTACTCATTCCGTAATGCATCACCCCGCAACTAACTCATTAGTCACATTGCTTGCAAGGCTTATAGTGATGTGCATTACCGAGAGGGCCCAGAGATACCTCCCCGACAATCGGAGTGACAAATCCTAATCTCGATCTATGCCAACTGAACAAACACCATCGGAGACACCTGTAGAGCACCTTTATAATCACCCAGTTACGTTTTGACGTTTGGTAGCACACAAAGTGTTCCTCCGGTATTCGGGAGTTGCATAATCTCATAGTCATAGGAACATGTATAAGTCATGAAGAAAGCAATAGCAACATACTAAACGATCAAGTGCTAAGCTAATGGAATGAGTCAAGTCAATCACATCATTCTCTAATGATGTGATCCCGTCAATCAAATGACAACTCATGTCTACGGCTAGGAAACTTAACCATCTTTGATTCAACGAGCTAGTCAAGTAGAGGCATACTAGTGACACATTGTTTTTCTATGTATTCACACATGTACTAAGTTTCCGGTTAATACAATTCTAGCATGAATAATAAACATTTATCATGATATAAGGAAATATAAATAACAACTTTATTATTGCCTCTAGGGCATATTTCCTTCAGTCTCCCACTTGCACTAAGGTCAATAATCTAGATTACAAAGTAATGATTCTAATATCCATGGAGTCTTGGTGCTGATCATGTTTTGCTCGTGAGAGAGGCTTCGTCAACGGGTCTGCAACATTCAGATCCATATGTATCTTGCAAATCTCTATGTCTCCCTCCTTGACTTGATCGCGGATGGAATTGAAGCGTCTCTTGATGTGCTTGGTTCTCTTGTGAAATCTGGATTCCTTTGCCAAGGCAATTGCACCAGTATTGTCACAAAAGAATTTCATTGGACCCGATGCACTAGGTACGACACCTAGATCGAATATGAACTCCTTCATCCAGACTCCTTCATTTGCTGCTTCCAAAGCAGTTATGTACTCCGCTTCACATGTAGATCTTCGCCCCGATGCTTTGCTTAGAATTGCACCAACTTACAGCTCTACCGTTCAATATAAATACGTATCCGGATTGTGACTTAGAGTCATCCGGATCAGTGGCAAAGCTTGCATCGACGTAACCATTTACGACGAGCTCTTTGTCACCTCCATAAATGAGAAACATACCCTTAGTCCTTTTCAGGTATTTCAAGATGTTCTTGACCGCTGTCCAGTGATCCACTCCTGGATTACTTTGGTACCTCCCTGCTAAACTAATAGCAAGGCACACATCAGGTCTGGTACACAGCATTGCATACATGATAGAACCTATGGCTGAAGCATAGGGAATGACCTTCATTTTCTCTATCTTCTGCAGTGGTCGGGCATTGAGTCGGACTCAACTTCACACCATGTAACACAGACAAGAACCATTTCTTTGCTTGATCCATTTTGAACTTCTTCAAAACTTTACCAAGGTATGTGCTTTGTGAAAGTACAATTAAGCGTCTTGATCTATCTCTATAGATCTTGATGCCTAATATATAAGCAGCTTCACCGAGGTCTTTCATTGAAAAACTCTTGTTCAAGTATCCTTTTATGCTATCCGGAAATTCTATATCATTTCCAATCAACAATATGTCATCCACATATGATATTAGAAATGCTACAGAGCTCCCACTCACTTTCTTCTAAATGCAGGCTTCTCCAAAAGTTTGTATGAAACCATATGCTTTGATCACACTATCAAAAAGTTTATTCCAACTCCGGGATGCTTGCACCAGTCCATAAATGGATCGCTGGAGCTTGCACACTTTGTTAGCATCCTTTGGATTGATAAAACCTTCAGGTTGCATCATATACAACTCCTCTTCCAGAAATCCATTCAGGAATGCACTCTTTACATCCATTTGCCAAATTTCATAATCATAAAATGCAGCAATTGCTAACATGATTCGGACAGACTTAAGCATCGCTATGGGTGAGAAGGTCTCATTGTAGTCAACTCCTTGTACTTGTCGAAAACCATTTGCAACAAGTTGAGCTTTGTAGACAGTAACATTACCGTGAGCGTCAATCTTCTTCTTGATGATCCATTTATTCTCGATGGCTTGCCGATCATCGAGCAAATCAACCAAAGTACACACTTTGTTCTCGTATATGGATCCCATCTTAGATTTCATGCATGGCCTCAAGCCATTTTGCGGAATCTGGGCTCATCATCGCTTGCTCATAGTTCGTAGGTTCGTCATGGTCAAGTAACATGACCTCCAGAACCGGATTACCATACCACTCTAGTGCGGATCTTACTCTGGTTGACCTACGAGGTTCAGTAGTAACTTGATCTGAAGTTATATGATCATCATCATTAGCTTCCTCACTAATTGGTGTAGGAGTCCCAGGAACTGATTTCTGTGATGAACTACTTTCCAATAAGGGAGCATGTATAGTTACCTCATCAAGTTCTACTTTCCTCCCACTCACTTCTTTCGAGAGAAACTCCTTCTCTAGAAAGGATCCATTCTTAGCAACGAATGTCTTGCCTTCGGATCTGGGATAGAAGGTGTACCCAACAGTCTCCTTTTGGTATCCTTTGAAGACACATTTCTCCGATTTAGGTTCGAGCTTATCAGGTTGAAGCTTTTTCACATAAGCATCGCAGCCCCAAACTTTCAGAAACGACAACTTGGGTTTCTCGCCCAACCACAGTTCAAAAGGTGTTGTCTCAACGGATTTAGATGGTGCCCTATTTAACGTGAATGCAGCCGTCTCTAAAGCATAACCCCAAAACGATAGTGGTAAATCAGTAAGAGACATCATAGATCACACCATATCTAATAAAGTGCGGTTACGACGTTCAAACACACCATTATGTTGTGGTGTTCAGGGTGGCATGAGTTGCGAAACTATTCCGCATTGTTTCAAAAGAAGACCAAACTCGTAACTCAAATATTCTCCTCCACGATGAGATCATAGAAACTTTATTTTCTTGTTACGATGATTTTCAACTTCACTCTGAAATTCTTTGAACTTTTCAAATGTTTCAGACTTATGCTTCATCAAGTAGATATACCCATATCTGCTCAAATCATCTGTGAAGGTGAGAAAATAACGATACCGCCATGAGCCTCAACATTCATCGGACCACATATATCAGTATGTATGATTTCCAACAAATCTGTTGCTCGCTCCATTGTTCCGGAGAACGGCGTTTTAGTCATCTTGCCCATGAGGCATGGTACGCAAGTACCAAGTGATTCCAAAAGTCCATCAGAATGGAGTTTCTTCATGCGCTTTACACCAATATGACCCAAACGGCAGTGCAACAAATAAGTTGCACTATCATTATCAACTCTCCATCTTTTGGCTTCAATATTATGAATACGTGTGGTACTACTATCGAGATTCAGCAAAAATAGACCACTCTTCAAGGGTGCATGACCATAAAAGATATTACTCATATAAATAGAACAACCATTATTCTCAGATTTAAATGAATAACCGTCTTGCATTAAACAAGATCCAGATATAATGTTCATGCTCAACGCTGGCACCAAATAACAATTATTCAGGTCTAAAACTAATCCCGGAGGTAGATGTAGAGGTAGTGTGCCGACTGCGATCACATCGACTTTGGAACCATTTCCCACGCGCATCGTCACCTCGTCCTGAGCCAATCTTCGCTTAATCCGTAGTCCCTGTTTTGAGTTACAAATATTAGCAATGTAACCAGAAGATCAAATACCCAGGCACTACTGCGAGCATTAGTAAGGTAAACATCAATAACATGTATATCACATATACCTTTGTTCACCTTGCCATGCTTCTTATCCGCCAAATACTAGGGGCAGTTTTGCTTCCAGTGACCAGACCCTTTGCAGTAGAAGCACTCAGTCTCAGGCTTAGGTCCAGACTTGGGCTTCTTCACTTAAGCAGCAACTTGCTTGCTGATACGTCTCCGTCGTATCTACTTTTCCAAACACTTTTGCCCTTGTTTTGGACTCTAACTTGCATGATTTGAATGAAACTAACCCGGACTGACGTTGTTTTCAGCAGACTTTCCATGGTGTTATTTATGTGCATAAACAAATGTTCTCGTAATGACCTGAAACTCCACGGAAAATCTTTTTGTAAAATATTAAAAATACTGGAAGAAAAATCCACGTCAGGGGGCCCACACCCTCGTGGGCCCCCTGACGCTCCACCGACCTCAACTCCAACTCCATATATTCACTTTCAGGGAGAAAAAAATCAAAGAGAAGGATTCATCGCGTTTTACGATATGGAGCCGCCGCCAAGCCCTAAAACCTCTCGGAAGGGCTGATCTGGAGTCCGTTCGGGGCTCCGGAGAGGGGAATCCGTCGCCGTCGTCATCATCAACCATCCTCCATCACCAATTTCATGATGCTCACCGCCGTCTTGAGTAATTCCATCGTGAGGCTTGCTGGACGGTGATGGGTTGGATGAGATCTATCATGTAATCGAGTGAGTTTTGTTAGGGTTTGATCCCTAGTATCCACTATGTTCTGAGATTAATGTTGCTATGACTTTGCTATGCTCAATGCTTGTCACTAGGGCCCGAGTGCCATGATTTCAGATCTGATCCTATTATGTTTTTGATAACCCACAAGTATAGAGGATCGCAACAGTTTTCGAGGGTAGAGTATTCAACCCAAATTTATTGATTCTACACAAGGGGAGCCAAAGAATATTCTCAAGTATTAGCAGCAGAGTTGTTAATTCAACCACACCTGGAAACTTAGTATCTGCAGCAAAGTGTTTAGTAGCAAAGTAATATGATAGTGGTGGTAACGGTAACAAAAGTAAAGACAAAACAGGTAATGTTTTTGGTATTTTGTAGTGATTGTAACAGTAGCAACGGAAAAGTAAATAAGCGAGAACCAGTATATGGAAAGCTCGTAGGCACCAGATCAGTGATGGATAATTATGCCGGATGCGGTTCATCATGTAACAGACATAACATAGGGTGACACAGAACTAGCTCCAATTCGTTAATGTAATGTAGGCATGTATTCCGAATATAGTCATACGTGCTTATGGAAAAGAACTTGCATGACATCTTTTGTCCTACCCTCCCGTGGCAGCGGGTCCTATTGGAAACTAAGGGATATTAAGGCCTCCTTTTAATAGAGAACCGGAACAAAGCATTAGCACATAGTGAATACATGAACTCCTCAAACTATGGTCATCACCGGGAGTGGTCCCGATTATTGTCACTTCGGGGTTGCCGGATCATAACACATAGTTGTTGGGGACCGCTGCATAAAATAAAAATTTTCCTACGGTTTCACCAAGATCCATCTATGAGTTCATCTAGCAACGAGTGATAGGAGTGCATCTACATACCTTTGTAGATCGCGAGCGGAAGAGTTCAAGTGAACGGGGTTGAGGTAGTCGTACTCGTCGTGATCCAAATCACCGATGACCAAGTGCCGAACGGACAGCACCTCTGCATTCAACACACGTACGGAGCGGATGACGTCTCCCACGCCTTGATCCAGCAAGGAGGAGGGAGAGGTTGATGAAGATCCAGCAGCACGACGGCGTGGTGGTGGATGCAGCAGAGTTCCCAGGCTTCGCCAAGCGACTACGGGAGGAGGAGGTGTAGCAAGGGGAAGGCAGGCGCCAAGTGCAAGGGTGCGGCTGCCCTCCCTCCCCCCCTCTATATATAGGGTCCCCAGGGGGGCGGCGGCCCTAGGAGATGGGATCTCCTAGGGGGGGGGCGGCGGCCAAGGGGGTGGAGTGCCCCCCAAGGCAAGTGGGGCGCCCCCTCCCCTAGGGTTCCAAACCCTAGGCGCAGAGGGGGGCCCAGGGGGGCGCACCAGCCCACCAGGGGCTGGTTCCCCTCCCACTTCAGCCCATGGGGCCCTCCGGGATAGGTGGCCCCACCCGGTGGACCCCCGGGACCCTTCCGGTGGTCCCGGTACAATACCGGTGGACCGAAACATTCCCGATGGCGGTCAAACTCGACTTCCCATATATAATTCTTTACCTCCGGACCATTCCGGAACTCCTAGTGACGTCTGGGATCTCATCCGGGACTCCGAACAACTTTCAGTTTGCTGCATACTCATATTCATACAACCCTAGCATCACCGAACCTTAAGTGTGTAGACCCTACGGGTTCGGGAGACATGTGGACATGACGAAGACGGCTCTCCGGTCAATAACCAACAACGGGATCTGGATACCCATGTTGGCTCCCACATGCTCCTCGATGATCTCATCGGATGAACCACGATGTCGAGGATTCAAGCAACCCCGTATACAATTCCCTTTATCAATCGGTATGTTACTTGCCCGAGATTCGATCGTCGGTATCCCAATACCTCGTTCAATCTCAAGTTACGGCAAGTCACTTTACTCGCATCAGTAATGCATGATACCGTGACCAAACACTTGGTCACTTTGAGCTCATTATGATGATGCATTACCGAGTGGGCCCAGTGATACCACTCCGTGTCTGAGTGACAAATCCGATCTCGATCCGTGTCAACCCAACAGACACTTTCGGAGATAACTGTAGTGCACCTTTATAGTCACCCAGTTACGTTGTGACGTTTGGTACACCCAAAGAACTCCTACGGTATCCGAGAGTTACACGATCTCATGGTCTAAGAAAAAGATACTTGACATTGGAAAAGCTCTAGCAAACGAACTACACGATCTTGTGCTATGCTTAGGATTGGGTCTTGTCCATCACATCATTCTCCTAATGATGTGATCCTGTTATCAATGACATCCAATGTCCATAGTCAGGAAACCATGACTATCTGTTGATCAACGAGCTAGTCAACTAGAGGCTCACTAGGGACATATAGTAGTCTATGTATTCACACGTGTATTACGATTTCCGGATAATACAATTATAGCATGAATGAAAGACAATTATTATGAACAAGGAAATATAATAATAATCCTTTTATTATTGCCTCTAGGGCATATTTCCAACACTCTCCCACTTGCACTAGAGTCAATAATCTAGTTACATTGTGATGAATCGAACACCCATAGAGTTCTGGTGTTGATCATGTTTTGCTCGTGGAAGAGGTTTAGTCAACGGATCTGCAACATTCAGATCCGTATGCACACTGCAAATTTCTATGTCTCCATCTTGAACATTTTCACGAATGGAGTTGAAGCGACACTTGATGTGCCTGGTCTTCTTGTGAAACATAGGCTCCTTGGCAAGTGCAATAGCTCTAGTGTTGTCCCAGAAGAGTTTGATCGGCCCCGACGCATTAGGTATGACTCCTAGGTCGGTGATGAACTCCTTCACCCAAATTGCTTCATGCGCAGCCTCCGAGGTTGCCATGTATTCCGCTTCACATTTAGATCCCGCCACGACGCTCTGCTTGCAGCTGCACCAGCTTACTGCTCCACCATTCAACATATACACGTATCCGGTTTGTGACTTAGAGTCATCCAGATCTGTGTCGAAGCTAGCGTCGACGTAACCCTTTACGACGAGCTCTTCGTCACCTCCATAAACGAGAAACATGTCCTTAGTCCTTTTCAGGTACTTCAGGATATTCTTGACCGATGTCAAGTGTTCCTTGCCGGGATTACTTTGGTACCTTCCTACCAAACTTACGGCAAGGTTTACATCAGGTCTGGTACACAGCATGGCATACATAATAGATCCTATGGCTGAGGCATAGGGGATGACACTCATATCTTCTTTATCTTCTGCTATGGTCGGGCATTGAGCCGAGCTCAAGTTCACACCTTGTAATACAGGCAAGAACCCTTTCTTGGACTGATCCATTTTGAACTTCTTCAATATCTTTTCAAGGTATGTGCTTTGTGAAAGACCTATGAGGCGTCTCGATCTATCTCTATAGATCTTGATGCCTAATATATAAGCAGCTTCTCAAGGTCCTTCATTGAAAAACTCTTATTCAAGTAGGCCTTAATGCTGTCCAAAAGTTCTATATCATTTCCCATCAAAAAGTATGTCATCTACATATAATATGAGAAATGCTACAGAGCTCCCACTCACTTTCTTGTAAACGCGGGCTTCTCCATAAGTCTGCATAGACCCAAACGCTTTGATCATCTCATCAAAGCGAATGTTCCAACTCCGAGATGCTTGCACCAGCCCATAAATGGATCGCTGGAGCTTGCACACCTTGTTAGCATTCTTAGGGTCGACAAAACCTTCCAGCTGCATCATATACAGTTCTTCCTTAAGATAGCCGTTAAGGAATGCCGTTTTGACGTCCATTTGCCACATCTCATAATCATAGTATGCGGCAATTGCTAACATGATTCGGACGGACTTCAGCTTCGCTACGGGAGAGAAAATCTCATCGTAGTCAACACCTTGAACTTGCCGATAACCTTTAGCGAGAAGTCTAGCTTTATAGATGGTGACATTACCATCCGCGTCCGTCTTCTTCTTAAAGATCCATTTGTTTTCTATCGCTCGCCGATCATCGGGCAAGTCTTCCAAAGTCCATACTTTGTTTTCATACATGGATCCTATCTCAGATTGCATGGCTTCAAGCCATTTGTTGGAATCTGGGCCGCCATCGCTTCTTCATAGTTCAAGGTTCACCGTTGTCTAACAACATGATTTCCGGTGACATGGTTGCCATACCATTCTGGTGTGGAACGTGTCCTTGTGGACCTCTGAAGTTCAAGAGCAACTTGATCCGAAGTACCTTGATCATCATCATTAATTTCCTCTCCGATCGGTGTAGGCACCACAGAACATTTTCCTGAGCTGCACTACTTTCCGGTTCAAGAGGTAGTACTTCATCGAGTTCTACTTTCCTCCCACTTATTCCTTTCGAGAGAAACTCTTTTCGAGAAAGGATCCGTTCTTGGCAACAAAGATCTTGCCTTCGGATCTAAGGTAGAAGGTATACCCAATGGTTTCCTTAGGGTATCCTATGAAGACGCATTTTTCGACTTGGGTTCGAGCTTTTCAGGTTGAAGTTTCTTGACATAAGCATCGCATCCCCAAACTTTTAGAAACGACAGCTTAGGTTTCTTCCCAAACCATAATTCATACGGTGTCGTCTCAACGGATTTAGACGTTGCCCTATTTAAAGTGAATGTAGCTGTCTCTAGAGCGTATCCCCAAAATGATAATGGTAAATCAGTAATAGACATCATAGATCGCACCATATCCAATAGAGTGCGATTACGACGTTCGGACACACCATTATGCTGAGGTGTTCCAGGCGGCGTGAGTTGTGAAACAATTCCACATTTCCTTAAGTGTGTGCCAAATTCGTGACTTAAATATTCTCCTCCACGGTCTGATCGTAAGAACTTTATTTTTCGGTCACGTTGATTCTCTACCTCATTCTGAAATTCCTTGAACTTTTCAAAGGTCTTAGACTTGTGTTTCATCAAATAGACATACCCATATCTACTCAATTCATCAGTGAGAGTGAGAACATAACGATATCCTCCGCGAGCCTCAACGCTCATTGGACCGCACACATCGGTATGTATGATTTCCAATAAGTTGGTTGCTCGCTCCATTGTTCCGGAGAACGGAGTCTTGGTCATCTTTCCCATGAGGCATGGTTCGCATGTGTCAAATGATTCATAATCGAGAGACTCTAAAAGTCCATCGAATGGAGCTTCTTCATGCGCTTGACACCAATGTGACCAAGGCGGCGATTACACAAGTATGTGGGACTATCGTTATCAACTTTACATCTTTTGGTATTCACACTATGAATATGTGTAATATTACGTTCGAGATTCATTAAGAATAAACCATTGACCATAGGAGCATGACCATAAAACATATCTCTCATATAAATAGAACAACCATTATTCTCGGATTTAAATGAGTAGCCATATCATATTAAACGAGATCCTGATACAATGTTCATGCTCAAACTTGGCACTAAATAACAATTATTGAGGTTCAAAACTAATCCCGTAGGTAAATGTAGAGGTAGCGTGCCGGACGGGCGATCACATCGACCTTGGAACCATTCCCGACGCCAAGATCGTCACCTCGCCCTTCGCCATCTCTGTTTATTCCGCAGCTCCTGCCGTGAGTTACAAATATGAGCAACGGCACCGGTATCAAATACCCGGGAGTTACTACGAGTACTGGTAAGGTACACATCAATTACATGTATATCAAATATACCTTTAGTGTTGTCGGCCTTCTTATCCGCTAAGTATTTGGGGGCAGTTCCGCTTCCAGTGGCCCTTCCCCTTGCAATAAAAGCACTCAGTCTCGTGCTTGGGTCCATTCTTTGACTTCTTCCCGGCAACTGGCTTACCGGGCGCGGCAACATCCTTGCCGTACTTCTTGAATTTCTTCTTACCCTTGCCCTTCTTGAACTTAGTGGTTTTATTGACCATCAACACTTGATATTCCTTCTTGATTTCTACCTCTGCTGACTTCAGCATTGAAAATACTTCAGGAATAGTTTTCACCATCCCCGCACATTGTAGTTCATCATAAAGCTCTTGTAGCTCGGTGGGAGCGATCAAGGATTCTGTCAATGACCGCCTCGTCTGGGAGGTTAATGTCCAGTGGGACAGGCGGTTGTGCAACCTGCACATTTTGAGTATGTGCTCACCTTGTAACTATTTTCCTCCATCTTACAACTATAGAACTTGTCGGAGACTTCATATCTCTCGACCGGGCATGAGCTTGGAAAACCATTTTCAGCTCCTCGAACATCTCATATGCTCCGTGTTGCTCAAAACGCTTTTGGAGCCCCGGTTCTAAGCTGTAAAGCATGCCGCCTTGAACGAGGGAGTAATCATCAAGACGAGACTGCCAAGCGTTCATAACATCTTGGTTCTGGGATGGGTGCTTCACCTAGCGGTGCTTCTAGGACATATTGTTTCTTGGCTGCTATGAGGATGATCCTCGTGTTCGGACCCAGTCCGAATAGTTGCTGCCATCATCTTTCAGCTTGGTTTTCTCTAGGAACGCGTTGAAGTTCATGGTGACACGAGCGTTGGCCATTTGATCTACAAGACATTTTGCAAAGATTTTAGACTAATGTTCATGATAATTAAGTTCATCTAAAAATATGAACTCCCACTCAGATTTGACATCCCTCTAGTCATCTAAGTGTTACATGATCTGAGTCGACTAGGCCGTGTCTGATCATCACGTGAGACGGACTAGTCATCGTCGGTGAACATCTCCATGTTGATCGTATCTTCCATACGACTCATTTTCAACCTTTCAGTCTCTTGTGTTCCGAGGCCATGTCGAAGACATGCTAGGCTCGTCAAGTTAACCTAAGTGTTTTGCATGTGTAAAACTGTCTTACACCCGTTGTATGTGAACGTAGGAATCTATCACACCCGATCATCACGTGGTGCTTCGAAACGACGAACTTTAGCAACGGTGCACAGTTAGGGAGAACACTTTCTTGAAATTATTATAAGGGATCATCTTATTTACTGCCGTCGATCTAAGTAAACAAGATGCATAAACATAATAAAACATCACATGAAATTATATAGTAGTGACATGATATGGCCAATATCATATAGCTCCTTTGATCTCCATCTTGGGGCTCCATGATCATCTTGTCACCGGCATGACACCATGATCTCCATCATCGTGTCTCCATGAAGTTGCTCGCCAACTATTACTTCTACTACTATAGCTAACGATTTAGCAATAAAGTAAAGTAATTACATGGCGTTAAATCATTGACACGCAGGTCATACAATAATTAAGACAACTCCTATGGCTCCTGCCGTTGTCATACTCATCGACATGCAAGTCGTGATTCCTATTACAAGAACATGATCTCATACATCACAATATATCATTCATCATTCATCACAACTTTTGGCCATATCACATCACAAGGCAATTGCTGCAAAAACAAGTTAGGCGTCCTCTAATTGTTGTTGCATCTTTTACGTGGCTGCAATAGGGTTCTAGCAAGAACATTTTCTTACCTCTGAAAAACCACAACGTGATTTGTCAACTTCTATTTACCCTTCATAAGGACCCTTTTATCGAATCCGCTCCAACTAAAGTGGGAGAGACAGACACCCGCTAGCCACCTTATGCAACTAGTGCATGTCAGTCGGTGGAACCTGTCTCACGTAAGCGTACGTGTAAGGTCGGTCCGGGCCGCTTCATCCCACAATACCGCTGAAGCAAAATAAGACTAGTAACGGCAAGAAATTTGACAACATCTACGCCCACAACAGATTTGTGTTCTACTCGTGCAATAGAGAACTACGCATAGACCTGGCTCTGATACCACTTTGTTGGGAACATTGCAGAAAATAAAAATTTCCTACGGTTTCACCAAGATCCATCTATGAGTTCATCTAGCAACGAGTGATAGGAGTGCATCTACATACCTTTGTAGATCGCAAGCGGAAGCGTTCAAGTGAACGGGGTTGAGGGAGTCGTACTCGTCGTGATCCAAATCACCGATGACCAAGTGCCGAACGGACAGCACCTCCACGTTCAACACACGTATGGAGTGGATGACGTCTCCCAAGCCTTGATCCAGCAAGGAGGAGGGAGAGGTTGATGAAGATCCAGCAGCACGACTGCGTGGTGGTCGATGCAGCAGAGTTCCGCCAGGGCTTCGCCAAGCGACTACGGGAGGAGCAGGTGTAGCAAGGGGGAAAGGAGGCGCCAAGTGCAAGGGTGCGGCTGCCCTCCCTCCCCCACTCTATATATAGGGTCCCCGGGGGGGCGGCGGCCCTAGGAGATGGGATCTCCTGGGGGGGCGGCGGCCAAGGGGATGGAGTGCCCCCCAAGGCAAGTGGGGCGCCCCCTCCCCTAGGGTTCCGAACCCTAGGCGCAGAGGGGGGCCCAAGGGGGCGCACCAGCCCACCAGGGGCTGCTTCCCCTCCCACTTCAGCCCATGGGGCCCTCCGGGATAGGTGGCCCCACCCGGTGGACCCCCGGGACCCTTCCGGTGGTCCCGGTACAATATCGATGGACCCCGAAACTTTCCCGATGGCCGAAACTCGACTTCCCATATATAATTCTTTACCTCTGGACCATTCCGGAACTCCTCGTGACGTCTGGGATCTCATCCGGACTCGAACAACTTTCGGTTTGCTGCATACTCATAGTCATACAACCCTAGCGTCACTGAACCTTAAGTGTGTAGACCCTACGGGTTCGGGAGACATGTAGACATGACCGAGACGGCTCTCCGGTCAATAACCAACAGCGGGATCTGGATACCCATGTTGGCTCCGACATGCTCCTCGATGATCTCATCGGATGAACCACGATGTCGAGGATTCAAGCAACCCGTATACAATTCCCTTTGTCAATCGGTATGTTACTTGCCGAGATTCGATCGTCGGTATCCCAATACCTCGTTCAATCTCGTTACCGGCAAGTCACTTTACTGCATCAGTAATGCATGATCCCGTGACCAAACACTTGGTCACTTTGAGCTCATTATGATGATGCATTACCGAGTGGGCCCAGTGATACCTCTCCGTGGCTGAGTGACAAATCCCAGTCTCGATCCGTGACAACCCAATGTACACTTTCGGAGATACCTGTAGTGCACCTTTATAGTCACCCGATTCGTTGTGACGCGTTTGGTACACCAAAGCACTCCTACGGTATCCGGGAGTTACACGATCTCATGGTCTAAGGAAAAGATACTTGACATTGGAAAAGCTCTAGCAAAACGAACTACACGATCTTGTACCATGCTTAGGATTGGGTCTTGTCCATCACATCATACTCCTAATGATGTGATCCCGTTATCAATGACACCCAATGTCCATAGTCAGGAAACCATGACTACCTGTTGATGAACGAGCTAGTCAACTAGAGGCTCACTAGGGACATATAGTACTCTATGTATTCACACGTGTATTACGATTTCCGGATAATACAATTATAGCATGAATAAAAGACAATTATCACGAACAAGGAAATATAATAATAATCCTTTTATTATTACCTATAGGGCATATTTCCAACAATAGTAGGTGACTATAGACTTGCAAGATAGGATCAAGAACACACATATATTCATGAAAACATAATAGGTTCAGATCTGAATTCATGGCACTCGGGCCCTAGTGACAAGCATTAAGCATAGCAAAGTCATAGCAACATCAATCTCGTAACATAGTGGATACTAGGGATCAAACCCTAACAAAACTAACTCGATTACATGATAAATCTCATCCAACCCATCACCGTCCAGCAAGCCTACGATGGAATTACTCACGCACGGCGGTGAGCATCATGAAATTGGTAATGGAGGATGGTTGATGATGACGACGGCGACGAATCCCCCTCTCCGGAGCCCCGAACGGACTCCAGATCAGCCCTACTGAGAGAGATTAGGGCTTGGCAGCGGCTCCGTATCGTAAAACGTGATGATTTCTTCTCAATGATTTTTTTCTCCCCGAAAGCCAATAAATAGAGTTGGAGTTGGCGTCGGAAGATCTCCAGGGGGCCCACGAGGTAGGGGGCGCGCCCAGGAGGGGGGGCGCCCCTACCCTCGTGGACAGGGTGTGGGCCCCCTGGTCTTCATCTTTGGCGAGGATTTTTTATTATTTATTCTTAGATATTCCGTGGAGTTTCAGGTCATTCCGAGAACTTTTGTTTTCTGCACATAAAACAACATCATGGCAATTCTGCTGAAAACAGCGTCAGTCCGGGTTAGTTCCATTCAAATCATACAAGTTAGAGTCCAAAACAAGGGCAAAAGTGTTCGGAAAAGTAGATACGAAGTAGATGTATCAACTCCCCCAAGCTTAAACCCTTGCTTGTCCTCAAGCAATTCAGTTGACAAACTGAAAGAGAAAAAGAAAAACTTTTACAAACTCTGTTTTCTCTTGTTGTTGTACCTATGTCAAGCCAGCATTCAAGTTTTCAACAAAGATTATAACTAACCACATTTGCAATAATTCTCAGGTCTCATGTTTACTCATATCAATAACATAATCAGCTAGCAAGCCAAAATAATAAATCTCGGATGACAACACTTTCTCAAAATAATCATAATATGATATAACAAGATGGTATCTCGCTAGCCCTTTCTGAGACCGCAAATCATAAATGCAGAGCACCTTCAAAGATCAAGGACTGACAAGACATTGTAATTCATGGTAAAAGAGATCCAATCATAGGCATACCCGATATAAATTAACAATAATGAATGCAAATGACAGTTGTGCTCTCCAGCTAGTGCTTTTAATAAGAGGGTGATGACTCAACATAAAAGTAAATAGATAGGCCCTTCGCATAGGGAAGCAAGGATTTGTAGAGGTGCCAGAGCTCGGTTTTGAAATAGAGATAAATTATATTTTGAGCGGCATACTTTCATTGTCAACATAACAACTAAGAGATGACGATATCTTCCATGCTAAACAAATTATAGGCGGTTCCCAAACAGAATGGTAAAGTTTATACCCCCCTCCTCCACAAGCATCAATCCATGGCTTGCTTGAAACAACGAGTGCCTCCAACATTCAACGGGTCCCAGGGGGAGTTTTGTTTGCAATTATTTTGATTTAGTTTGCATAAGGCATGGGACTGGGCATACCGGTGACCAGCCATTTTATCGTGAGTGAGGAGCAGAGTCCACTCCTCTTGAGAATAACCCGCCTAACATGGAAGATAAGGGCAGCCCTAGTTGATATATGAGCTATTCGAGCATGCAAAATAGAATGTTTATTTGAAGGTCTAGAGTTTGGCGCATACAAATTTACTTGGAACGGCAGGTAGATACCGCATATAGGAAGGTATGGTGGACTCATATGGAATAACTTTGGGGTTTAAGGGATTGGATGCACAAGCAGTATTCCCTCTTAGTACAAGTGAAGGCTAGCAAAAGGCGGGAAGCGGCCAACTAGAGAGCGACAACAGTCATGAACATGCATTAAAATTAATAAACATTGAATACAAGCATGAGTAGGATATAATCCACCATGAACATAAATATCGTGAAGGCTATGTTGATTTGTTTCAACTACATGCGTGAACATGTGCCAAGTGAAGTCACTTAAATCATTCAAAGGAGGATACCATCGCATCATACCACATGACAACCATTTTAATAGCATGTTGGCACGCAAGGTAAACCATTATAACTCACAGCAAATCAAGTATGGAACGAGCAACTATGATCTCTAATTGTCATTGCAAACATGTTTATTCATAATAAGCTGAATCAAGAACGATGAACTCATCATATTTTCAAAAACAAAAGAGGTCGAGTTCATACCAGCTTTTCCCATCTCAGTTAGTCCATCATATATCATCATAATTGCCTTTCACTTGCACGACCGAACGATGTGAATAATAAATAGAATGCACGTGCATTGGACTAAGCTGGAATATGCGAGCATTCAATAAACAGGAGAAGACAAGGAAATATGGGCTCTCGGTTAAATCAACAATGATGCATATAAGAGCCACTACAACAATTTAATCATGGTCGTCTCCTACTAACCCCCAAAGAAAAGAAAAGAAATAAAAACTATTTACACGGGAAAGCTCCCAACAAGCAAAAGAAGAACGGGAAATATTTGTGGGTTTTCTTTTTAATTACTACTACTACAGCAGGAAAAGTAAACTACTACTATTTTTTTGGTTTTTCTTAAGGTTTATTAAACACACAAGAAGAAAGCAGGAAAAAGGAAAATAAACTAGCATGGATATTACAGTGAAAGAATATGAGCACCGACATCTAGCAATGAGTGTGTGTGAACATAAATGTAATGTCGGTGAGAAATACGTACTCCCCCAAGCTTAGGCTTTTGGCCTAAGTTGGTCTATTGGCAGGGATAGCCTAGCGGATACCCGTAGGTGTAGTTAGGGTCATACTGCGATGCAACGGCTATCGCCTCCTGAGCTGCAGCTTGGCGTCGAGCCGCCTCCACTCTTCTCTCGTACTCATCTTCCTCCTCTCTGGTAATAATATATCTTCCTTTTGTCTGAGAATCAAAGAAGGCAGGAGCAGGAAGAGTAATATGGACAACATGTCGTTTGTTAAAGATTAGTCGATCTTTGGAGAGGTGGTTTAGTCCTCTCAACAAACTGGTGGGAAACCATAGAATCAAAATCTAAATAAGTAGGGGTAACTCCATATCACCCTCACGAATGTCTATCTCCAGAAAATTAGCTAAGCGGGTTGCATAAATTCCTCCAAAGAAATCTCCGTTATGTCTATTATGATGCAATCTATGAGCTACAATGGCTCCCATATGATAAGACTGGTCTCCTAACACAGCACTTCTAAGAATGCTGAGATCAGGGGCACACATGTGACATGCTTCATCCTTAGCATTTATGCATCTACCTATGAAGAGAGCAAAATAATGTATAGCACGAAAGTGAATGCTCCCTATAGTGGCTTGTGTTATATCTCTAGATTCCCCCATAGTTATTCTAGCAAGAAAGTCTCTAAATTCAGATTTAGGGGGATCCCTGACACTACCCCAAGATGGAAGTTTGCAAGCAAAAGTGAAATCCTCTAAGTCCATGGTATAATATTTGTCATAAAGATCAAACATGGTGATGGAGAATTACGCAAAGATGAAAACTCAAACCTCCTCACAAATGAACTTGTGAGATCATGATACTGGGGGCATTTGCCAGCTTCAAAGTCCTCAAGACCGGCATTACGCAAATATGCGCTAAATTCTTCTTTGATTCCCGCTTGATCCATAAAATTTTCTGAAGGCCATTCACAGGGCCTCACAAGAGCGTCTCTTGGTGGTTCCTCGTCAGCATCACGCATTGCAAGCATGGGACCTTGCTTCCTTGAAGAACCACCTTGGAACATCTTCCTAAACATATTGTTTCCTCTGAAAAATTTCTGAAATTTTTAGTAACTTCAAACAAAAGTGAACCAACTTCAATAAAATTGATAGCAACTACTCCTACAAGTGCCTAGAGCCTATATCAAGCATTAGAACTACTTGGAACCATATAAATTTGACATGCAAGCTCAAGAACATGGTCACCTATGCAGCACAAATTTGCAAAGAATAAAGCACTAGAACAAAAACTAATTGGACCAATGGAGGAGTCACATACCAAGGAACAATCTCCCCAAGCAGTTTTGCGAGAGGTGCCTTGAGCAAGGAGATCAAAAATCATAGCAAAAGTGGTTGGAACTCGTGCTTGAGTTGGTTTTTCAGGTTTGTGTGAGGCAGAGGAAGAAGATGGGTGCGGGGATAAGTGGAGGAGGGCCACCGTGGGCCCACGAGGCAGGGGGCGCGCCCAGGGGTGATGTTTGAACTATAAATCCTCAAATATTCCCAAAAAATCATATTAAATTGGCATGGCATTCTGAGGACTTTTATTTTCGGGATATTTTTATATTGCACGGATAAATTAGGAAACAGACAAAAAAATACTATTTTACTTTATTTCAACTAAATAACAGAAAGTATAAAGAGGGTACAGAAGGTTGTGCTTCTAGTTTCATCCATCTCATGCTCATCAAAAAGAATCCACTAACAAGGTTGATCGGGTCTTGTTAACAAACTCATTCCGACTAACATGGAACTGGAGATATTTCGAATAACACTATGTTACCTCAACGGGAATATGGACATCCCCAATAATAAGTATATCATATTTCTTCTTGACAGTAGGGAGAGGAAATTCAAAACCTCCAAGTATAATCGATGGAATTTTTCCAATAGAGTTGATACTATGAACTTGAGGTTGTTTCCTCGAAAAGTGTACAGTGTGCTCATTACCATTAACATGAAAAGTGACATTGCCTTTGTTGCAATCAATAACAGCCCCTGCAGTATTAAGTAAAGGTCTTCCAAGAATAATAGACATACTATCATCATCGGGAATAACAAGAATAACAAAGTCCGTTAAAATAGTAACGTTTGCAACCACAACAGGCACATCCTCACAAATATCGACAGGTATAGCAGTTGATTTATCAGCCATTTGCAAAGATATTTCAGTAGGTGTCAACTTATTCAAGTCAAGTCTACGATATAAAGAGAGAGGCATAACACTAACACCGGCTCCAAGATCACATAAAGCAGTTTTAACATGATTTCTCTTAATGGAGCATGGTATGGTAGGTACTCCAGGATCTCCAAGTTTCTTTGGTATTCCACCCTTTAAAGTATAATTAGCAAGCATGGTGGAAATTTCAGCTTCCGGTATCTTTCTCTTATTTGTAACAATATCTTTCATGTATTTAGCATAAGGATTCATTTTGAGCATATCGATTAATCGCATACATAAAAGATAGGTCTAATCATTTCAAAGCAAAGCGCTCAAAATCCTCATCATCCTTCTTCTTGGATGGTTTCGAGGAAAAGGCACGGGTTTACGAACCCATGGTTCCCTTTCTTTACCATGTTTCCTAGCAACGAAGTCTCTTTTATCATAGCGTTGATTCTTTGATTGTGGGTTATCAAGATCAACAAGTTCAACTTCTACATCATTATCATTACTAGGTTGAGCATCATCATTAACATTTTCACTAGGTTCATGTTCATTACCAAGTTGTGTTACAAAGATCGTAAATAGAGATATCATTTGGATTCTCAGGTGGTTCAGCAATAGGTTCACTATAAGTTTGCAAAATCCTATCATTTTTCTTTTTCTTCCTTTTAGAAGAACTAGGCACATCAGTATTATTTCTCTGAGAATCTTGCTCGATTCTCTTAGGGTGGCCTTCAGGATACAAAGGTTCCTAAGTCATTCTACCAGTTCTAGTAGCCACTCTAACAGCATAATCATTTTTCTTACTATTCATTTCATCAAGCACTTCTTTCTGAGCTTTAAGTACTTGTTCTACTTGACTGGTAACCCTAGAAGCATGTTTGCTAACAAGTTTAAGTTCACCTCTAATATTAGCCATATAATTACCCAAGTGTTTAAACATAAAGGTATTTTGTTTTAATTGTCTACCAAAATAAGCATTAAAGTCATCTTGCTTAAACATAAAGTTATCAAACTCATCCAAGCACTGACTAGCAATTTTAGTAGGAGGGACTTCAGCTTTATCATATCTATAGAGAGAATTTACCTTTACTACCTGTGTCGGGATATCGGGATCGGGAGGTTTTTCGGTGAATAAAGAATTAAGATCATATACTTCTTCAACAGGCGGTAAAATAAGACCATGTATTTCTTCAATAGGAGGTAAATTATTTACATCTTCAACTTTAATACCTTTTTCTTTCATAGATTTCTTTGCCTCTTGCATATCTTCAGGACTGAGAAATAGAACACCTCTCTTCTTCGGAGTTGGTTTAGGAGTAGGCTCGGTAATTGGCTCTGGAGCTGGCTCAGGAGGTGCCCAATTATTTTCATTTGTCAACATATTATTCAATAGAATTTCAGCTTCATCTGGTGTTCCTTCCCTGAAAAGAGAACCAGCACAACTACCCAGGTAATCTCTGGAAGCATCGGTTAGTCCATTATAAAAGATATCAAGTATTTCAGGTTTCTTAAGAGGATGATCAGGCAAAGCATTAAGTAACTTGAGAAGTCTCCCCCAATCTTGTGGGAGACTCTCTTCTTTAATTTACACGAAGTTGTATATTTCCCTCAAAGCAGCTTGTTTCTTATGAGCAGGGAAATATTTAGCAGAGAAGTAATAAATCATATCACAGGGACTACGCACACAACCAGGATCAAGAGAATTAAACCATATCTTAGCATCACCCTTTAACGAGAACGGAAATATTTTGAGTATATAAAAGTAGCGCGATCTCTCATCATTAGTAAACAGGGCGGCTATATCATTTAACTTAGTAAGATGTGCCACAACAGTTTTAGATTCATAGCCATAGAAAGGATCAGATTCGACCAAAGTAATTATATGTGGATCAACAGAAAATTCATAATCCTTATCGGGAACACAGATAGGTGAAGTAGCAAAAGCAGGGTCAGGTTTCATTCTGTCCCTAAGAGATTATTTACTCCATTTAACTAGCAGCCTCTTAAGTTCGTATCTATCCTGGCAAGCAAAAATAGCTGCAGAAGATTCCATATCAAAAAGATAACCCTCGGGAATAGCAGGCATATCTTCATCAACACTTTCATCAATATTATCAGTATCAATAGTTTCTCTCTCTCTAGACCTAGAAATTTGTTCATCGGGAAATTCACCGGGGGCCACAGTAGTATCAAGCATAGAAGTAGTTTCATCATAAGTATCATGCATAGCAGAAGTGGCATCATCAATAACATGCATATCGGAACGAATAGCGAAGCGAGGTTTAGGTGTCGCAAGCTTACTCATAACGGAAAGGTGAATCAAGTGCAGAGCTAGATGGCAGTTCCTTACCTCCCCTCGTAGTTGAGGGATAAATTGTTGTCTTAGCGTCTTTCAAGTTCTTCATAATGTCCAGCAGATATAAATCCCAAGTGACTCAAATAACAGAGCTATGCTCCCCGGCAACGGCGCCAGAAAAAGGTCTTGATAACCCACAAGTATATGGGATCACAACAGTTTTCGAGGGTAGAGTATTCAACCCAAATTTATTGATTCGACACAAGGGGAGCCAAAGCATATTCTCAAGTATTAGCAGCTGAGTTGTCAATTCAACCACACACGGAAACTTAGTATCTGCAGCAAAGTGTTTAGTAGCAAAGTAATATGATAGTGGTGGTAACGATAACAAAAGTAAAGACAGCAAAAGTAATGTTTTGGTATTTTGTAGTGATTGTAACAGAGCAACGGAAAAGTAAATAAGCGAGAACCAAGATATGGAAAGTTCAGAGGAACTGGATCGATGATGGATAAATATCTTTGGATGCGGTTCGTCATGTAACGATCATAACATAGGGTGACACAGAACTAGCTCCAATTCGTCAATGTAATGTAGGCATGTATTCGAATATAGTCATACGTGCTTATGGAAAAGAACTTGCATGACATCTTTTGTCCTACCCTCCCGTGGCAGCGGGTCCTATTGGAAACTAAGGGATATTAAGGCCTCCTTTTAATAGAAAACCGAACAAAGCATTAGCACATAGTGAATACATGAACTCCTCAAACTATGGTCATCACCGGAGTGGTCCCGATTATTGTCACTTCGGGGTTGCCGGATCATAACACATAGTAGGTGACTATAGACTTGCAATATAGGATCAAGAACACACATATATTCATGAAAACATAATAGGTTCAGATCTGAATTCATGGCACTCGGGCCCTAGTGACAAGCATTAAGCATAGCAAAGTCATAGCAACATCAATCTCGGAACATAGTGGATACTAGGGATCGAACCCTAACAAAACTAACTCGATTACATGATAAATCTCATCCAACCCATCACCGTCCAGCAAGCCTACGATGGAATTACTCACGCACGGCGGTGAGCATCATGAAATTGGTGATGGAGGATGGTTGATGATGACGATGGTGACGAATCCCCCTCTCCGGAGCCCCGAACGGACTCCAGATCAGCCCTCCCGAAAGAGATTAGGGCGTGGCGGCGACTCCGTATCATAATGATTTCTTCTCCCAGATTTTTTTCTCCCCGAAAGCCAATAAATAGAGTTGGAGTTGGCGTCGGAAGATCTCCAGGGGGCCCACGAGGTAGGGGGCGCGCCCAGGAGGGGGGGGTGCCCCCCACCCTCCTGGACAGGGTGTGGCCCCCCTGGTCTTCCTCTTTGGCGAGGATTTTTTATTATTTATTCTAAGATATTCCGTGGAGTTTCAGGTCATTCCGAGAACTTTTGTTTTCTGCACATAAAACAACATCATGGCAATTCAGCAGAAAACAGCGTCAGTCCGGGTTAGTTCCATTCAAATCATACAAGTTAGAGTCCAAAACAAGGACAAAAGTGTTTGGAAAAGTAGATACAACGGAGACGTATCAGTTTTCATGAATATATATGTGAGTTCTTGATCCTATCATGCATGTCTATAGTCACCTACTGTGTGTTATGATCCGGCAACCCCGAAGTGACAATAATCGGGACCACTCCCGGTGATGACCATAGTTTGAGGAGTTCAGGTATTCACTATGTGTTAATGCTTTGGTCCGGTACTCTATTAAAAGGAGGCCTTAATATCCCTTAGTTTCCATTAGGACCCCGTTACCATGGGAGGGTGGGACAAAAGATGCCATGCAAGTTCTTTTCCATAAGCACGTAGGACTATATTCGGAATACATGCCTACATTACATTGATGAATTGGAGCTAGTTCTGTGTCAGCCTAGGTTATGATTGTTACATGATGAACCGTGATCCGCATAATTCTCCATCACCGATCCAATGCCTACGAGCTTTTCACATACTGTTCTTCGCTTATTTACTTTTCCGTTCCTAGTGTTACAATCACTACAAAACCCAAAAATATTACTTTTGCTACCGTTACCGTTACTTCCATATTATTTTGCTACTAAACACTTTGCTGCAGATACTAAGTTATCCAGGTGTGGTTGAATTGACAACTCAGCTGCTAATACTTGAGAATATTCTTTGGCTCCCCTTGTGTCAAATCAATAAATTTGGGTTGAATACTCTACCCTCGAAAACTGTTGCGATCCCCTATACTTGTGGGTTATCAAGACTATTTTTCAAGCGCCGCTGCCGGGAGCATAGCTCTATTCTTTGAGTGACTTGGGATTTATATCTGCTGGTCACTATGAAGAACTTGAAAGACGAGAAAACAAAAATTTATCCCTCAACTACGAGGGGAGGTAAGGAACTACCATCTAGCTCTGCACTTGATTCACCTTCTATTTTGAGTAAGCTTGCGACACCTAAACCTGCTTCTGCTATTCGTTCTGATATGTCGCATGTTATTGATGATGCCACTTCTGCTATGCATGATACTTATGATGAAACTACTTCTATGCTTGATACTACTATGCCACTTGGTGCATTTCTTGATGAACAACTTGCTAGGGTTAGAGAGAATGAAATTATTTAAACTGATAACATTGATGAAAGTGATGATGAAGACTCTCCCCCTAATAAATATGAATCGCCTGTTGTTCCTGAGGGTTATGTTTTTGAAAAAGAAGCTGCTTTAGCTATTTTAGCTTGCAAAGATAGATACGAGCTCAAGAGGTTATTAGCTAAATGGAAGCAGCAATCTCTTAATGCTAGAATGAAACCTGACCCTGCTTTTGCTACCTCACCTATTTGTGTTCCCGATAAGGATTATGAATTTTCTGTTGATCCTGATATAATTACTTTGGTTGAATCTGATCCTTTTCATGGCTATGAATCTGAAACTGTTGTGGTACATCTTACTAAATTAAATGATATAGCCACCCTGTTCGCTAATGATGAGAAATCTCGCTACCTATATATCCTCAAAATATTTTCGTTCTCATTAAAGGGTGATGCTAAGATATGGTTTAATTCTCTTGATCCTGGTTGTGTGCGTAGTCCCCATGATATGATTTATTACTTCTCTGCTAAATATTTCCCTGCTCATAAGAAACTGTTGGGGAACGTAGTAATTTCAAAAATTTTCCTACGATCACGCAAGATCATGGTGATGCATAGCAACGAGATGAGAGTGTTGTCTACGTACCCTCGTAGACCAGCAACGGAAGCGTTGACGCAACGTAGAGGAAGTAGTCGTACTCCTTCACGATCCAACCGATCCAAGTACCGTCCGTTCGGCACCTCCGAGTTCGGCACACGGGCGGCTCGAGGACGTCCCTCGAACTCCGATCCAGCCGAGTGTTGAGGGAGAGTTTCACGACGACGGCGCGTGGTGACGATGATGATGTTCCACCGACGCGAGGCTTCGCCTAAGCTCCGCCACGGTATTTTCGAGGTGTAATATGGTGGAAGGGGCACCGCACACGGCTAAGGAACGATCTCAATGATCAACTTGTGTGTCATGAGGTGCCCCCACCTCAGATATAAAGGAGGGAAGGGGAGGGCTGGCCGGCCAAGGAGAGGAGGCGCCAGGTTTCCTACTCCTACTAGGAGTAGGATTCCCCCAATCCTAGTCCAACTAGGTTTCCCCAAGTGGGAAGGAGAGAGAGGCGCCCCTTCTCCTAGTCCTAATAGGACTAGGGAAGGGGGAAGGTCTGACCAGCACTTGGGCCCCCTTTTCTCCTTTCCACTAAGGCCCATGTTGGCCCATTAGCATTCCGGGGTTCCGTAACCTCCGGTGCTTGGTAAAATTCCCAATTTCACCCGGAACATTTCCGATGTCCAAACATAGACTTCCAATATATGAATCTTTATGTCTCGACCATTTCGAGACTCCTCGTCACGTCCGTGATCTCATCCGGGACTCGAACAACCTTCGTACAGAAACATCATAAAACTCATAGTAACTGTCATCGAAGCGTTAAGCGTGCGGACCCTACGGGTTCGAGAACTATGTAGACATGACCGAGACACCTCTCCGGTCAATAACCAATAGCGGGACCTGGATGCCCATATTGGCTCCTACATATTCTACGAAGATCTTTATCGGTCGGACCGCATAACAACATACGTTGTTCCCTTTGTCATCGGTATGTTACTTGCCCGAGATTCGATCGTCGGTATCCAATACCTAGTTCAATCTCGTTACGGCAAGTCTCTTTACTCGCTTCGTAATACATCATCTCACAACTAACACATTAGTTGAAATGCTTGCAAGGCTTATGTGATGTGCATTACCGAGAGGGCCCAGAGATACCTCTCCGAGCAATCGGAGTGACAAATCCTAATCTCGAAATATGCCAACCCAACATGTACCTTCGGAGACACCTGTAATGTACCTTTATAATCACCCGATTCACGTTGTGACGCTTGGTAGCACCCAAAGTGTTCCTCGTGCAAACGGGAGTTGCATAATCTCATAGTCATAGGAACATGTATAAGTCATGAAGAAAAGCACTAGCAACAAACTATACGATCAGGTGCTATGCTAATGGAATGGGTCATGTCAATCAGATCATTCAACTAATGATGTGATCCCGTTAATCAAATAACAACTCCTTGTTCATGGTTAGGAAACACAACCATCTTTGATTAACGAGCTAGTCAAGTAGAGGCATACTAGTGACACTCTGTAGGTTTATGTATTCACACATGTATTATGTTTCCTGTTTAATACAATTCTAGCATGAATAATAAACATTTATCATGATATAAGGAAATAAATAATAACTTTATTATTGCCTCTAGGGCATATTTCCTTCAGTCTCCCACTTGCACTAGAGTCAATAATCTAGTTCACATCATCATGTGATTCAACACTAATTTTCACATCTGTATGTGATTAACACCCATAGTTCACATCGTCATGTGACCAACACCCAAAGGGTTTACTAGAGTCAATAATCTAGTTCACATCGCTATGTGATTAACACCCAAAGAGTACTAAGGTATGATCATGTTTTGCTCGTGAGAGTAGCTTAGTCAACGGGTCTGTCACATTCAGAGCCGTATGTATTTTGCAAATATTCTATGTCTACAATGCTCTTGCGGAGCTACTCTAGCTAATTGCTCCCACTTTCAATATGTATCCAGATTGAGATTTAGAGTCATCTGGATCAGTGTAAAAGCTTGCACCGATGTAACTCTTTCTGACGGGCTCTTTTATCACCTCCATAATCGAGAAATATTTCCTTAGTCCTCACTAAGGATGTTCTTTGACCAATGTCCGATGATCTACTCCTAGATCACTATTGTACTCCTTGCCAAATTCAGAGCAAGGTATACAATAGGTCCGTACATAGCATAGCATACTTTATAGAACCTATGGTGATGCATAGGGAATGACTTTCATTCTCTTTCTATCTTCTGCCGTGGTCGGGTTTTGAGTCTTACTCAATCTCACACCTTGTAACACAGGCAAGAACTCTTTCTTTGACTGTTCCATTTTGAACTACTTCAAAATCTTGTCAAGGCATGTATTCATTGAAAACATATCAAGCGTCTTGATCTATCTCAATAGATCTTGATGCTCAATATGTAAGCAGCTTCACCGAGGTCCTTCTTTGAAAAACTCCTTTCAAATACTCCTTTATGCTTTGCGAATAATTCTACATTATTTCCGATCAACTATATGTCATTCACATATACTTATCGTAAATGCTGTAGTGCTCCCACTCACTTTCTTGTAAATACAGGCTTCTTCAAAAGTCTCAGATAAAACCATATGCTTTGATCAATCTTTATCAAAGCGTATATTCCAACTCCGAGATGCTTGCACCAGTCCATAGATGGATCGATGGAGCTTGCACATTTTGTTAGCTCCTTTAGGATTGACAAAACCTTCTGGTTGCATCATATACAACTCTTCTTTAATAAATCCATTAAAGAATGTTGTTTTTGACATCCATTTGCCAGATTTCATAAAATGTGGCAATTGCTAACATGATTCGAACAGACTTAAGCATCGCTACGGGTGAGAAAGTCTCATCGTAGTCAACCCCTTGAACTTGTCGAAAACCTTTTGCAACAAGTCGAGCTTTGTAGATAGTAACACTACTATCAGTGTCCGTCTTCCTCTTGAAGATCCATTTATTTAACATGGCTTGCTGATCATAGAGCAAGTCAATCAAAGTCCATACTTTGTTTCTCATACATGGATCCTATCTCAGATTTCATGGCCTCAAGCCATTTCGCGGAATCTGGGCTCATCATCGCTTCCTCATAGTCCGTAGGTTCATCATGGTCTAGTAACATGACTTCCGAACACGATAACCATACCACTCACAGTGCGGATTTTGCTCTGGAAGACCTACGAGGTTTGGTAGCAACTTGATCTGAAGTTTCATGATCATTATCATTAACTTCCTCACTTATTGGTGTAGGAATCATCGAACTGATTTACGTGATGAACTACTTTCCAATAAGGGAGAAGGTACAATTACCTCATCAAGTTCTACTTTCCTCCCACTCACTTCTTTCGAGAGAAACTTCTTCTCTAGAAAGGATCCATCTTAGCAACGAAAAACTTGCCTTCGGATCTGTGATAGAAGGTGTACCCAATAGTTACCTTTGGGTATTCTATGAAGACGCACTTCTCCGATTTGGGTTCGAGCTTATCAGGTGAAAACTTTTTCACATAAGTATCAAAACTCCAAACTTTTAAGAAACGACAGCTTAGGTTTCTTTGTTAAACCATAGTTCATATGGTGTCGCCTCAACGGATTTAGATGGTGCCCCATTAAACGTGAATGCAGCGTCTCTAATGCATAACCCCAAAACGATATTGGTAAATCGGTAAGAGACATCATTGATCGTACCATATCAAAATAAAGTACGGTTATTCTGACGTTCGGACACACCATAACGTTGTGGTGTTCCGGTGGCGTGAGCTGTGAAACTATTCCACTTTGTTTTAATTGAAGACCAAACTCGTAACTCAAATATTCATCTCCACGATCGGATCGCGAAACTTTATTTTCTTGTTACGATGATTTTCTACTTCACTCTGAAATTCTTTGAACTTTTCAACTATTTCAGACTTATGTTTCATCAAGAAGATATACGCATATCTGCTCAAATCATCTGTGAAGGTCAGAAAATAATGATACTTGCCACGAGCATCAACACTCATTGAATTGTATACATCGGTATGTATTATTTCCAACAAGTCATTAGCTTGTTCCATTGTTCCGAGAACGGAGTTTTAGTCATCTTGCCCAAAAGGCACGGTTCGCAAGCATCAAATGATTCATAATCAAGTGATTCCAAAAGTCCATCAAGCATGGAGTTTTCTTCATGCGCTTTACACCAATATGACCTAAACGGCAGTGCCACAAATAAGTTGCACTATCATTATTAACTTTGCATCTTTTGGTTTCAATATTAAGAATATGTGTATCACTATGATCGAGATCCAATGAACCATTTTCATTGGGTGTGTAACCATATAAGGTTTTATTCATGTAAACAGAACAACAATTTATTCTCTTACTTAAATGAATAACCGTATTGCAATAAACATGATCAAATCTATTTATGCTCAACACCAAATAACACTTATTTAGGTTCCACACTAATCTCGAAAGTATAGGGAGTGTGCGATGATGATCATATCAATCTTGGAACTACTTCCAACACTCATCGTTACTTCCCCTTCAACTAGTTTCTCGCTTATTCTCAGAACTCCTGCTTTGAGTTACTAATCTTAGCAACCGAACAAGTATCAAATACTGTGGGCTACTATAAACACTAGTAAAGCACACATCAATAACCTGTATATCAAATATACTCTTGTTCACTTTGCCATCCTTCTTATCCACCAAATAATTGGGGTAGTTCCGCTTCCGAGGACTAGTTTCATTGCGTAAAAGCACTTAGTCTCGTGCTTAGGTCTAGACTTGGGCTTCTTCACTCGAACAGCAATTTGCTTGCCGTTCTTCTTGAAGTTCCCTTCTTCCCTTTGCCCTTTTCCTTGAAACTAGTGGTCTTGTCAATCATCAACACTTGATGCTCTTTTCTTGATTTCTACCTTCGTCGATTTCAGCATCACGAAGAGCTTGGGAATCGTTTCGTCATCCCTTGCATACTATAGTTCATCACGAAGTTCTAGTAACTTAGTGATGGTGACTAGAGAATTCTGTCAATCACTATCTTATCTGGAAGATTAACTCCCACTTGATTCAAGCGATTGAAGTACCCAGACAATCTGAGCACATGCTCACTAGTTGAGCGATTCTCCTCCATCTTTTAGCTATAGAATTTGTTGGAGACTTTATATCTCTCAACTCGGGTATTTGCTTGAAATATTAACTTCAATTCCTGAAACATCTCATATGGTCCATGACGTTCAAAACGTCTTTGAATTCCCGATTCTAAGCCTTTAAGCATGGTGCACTAAACTATCAAGTAGTCATCATATTGAGCTAGCCAAACGTTCATAACGCCCCGTGCATCTGCTCCTGCAATAGTTTTGTCACCTAGCGGTGCATTAAGGACATAATTTCTTACGTGCAGCAATGAGGATAAACCTCAGATCACGGATCCAATCCGCATCATTGCTACTAACATTTTCAATACAAATTTCTCTAGGAACACATATAAAAACATAGGGAAGCAACAACGCGAGCTATTGATCTACAACATAATTTGCAAAATACTACCAGGACTAAGTTCATGATAAATTAAAGTTCAATTAATCATATTACTTAAGAACTCCCACTTAGATAGACATCTCTCTAGTCATCTAAGTGATTACGTGATCCAAATCAACTAAACCATGTCCGATCATCACGTGAGATGGAGTAGTTTCAATGGTGAACATCACTATGTTGATCATATCTACTATATGATTCACGCTCGACCTTTCGGTCTTCGTGTTCCGAGGTCATATCTTATATGCATAGCTCGTCAAGTATAACCTGAGTATTCTGCGTGTGCAACTGTTTTGCACCCGTTGTATTTGAACGTAGAGCCTATCACACCCGATCATCACGTGGTGTCTCAAAGACGAAGAACTTTCATAGCGGTGCATACTCAGGAGAACACTTCTTGATAATTTTTAGTGAGAGATCATCTTATAATGCTACCGTCAATCAAAGCAAGATAAGATGCATAAAGGATAAACATCACATGCAATCAATATAAGTGATATGATATGGTCATCATCATCTTGTGCTTGTGATCTCCATCGCCAAGCACCGTCATGATCACCATCGCCACCGGGCGCGACACCTTGATCTCCATCGTAGCATCGTTGTCGTCTCGCCAATCTTATGCTTCCACGACTATCACTACCGCTTAGTAATAAAGTAAAGCATTACATCGCGATTGCATTGCATACAATAAAGCGACAACCATATGGCTCCTGCCATTGCCGATAACTTCGGTTACAAAACATGATCATCTCATACAATAAAATATAGCATCACGTCTTGACCATATCACATCACAACATGCCCTGCAAAAACAAGTTAGACGTTCTCTACTTTGTTGTTGCAAGTTTTACGTGGCTGCTACGGGCTGAGCAAGAACCGTTCTTACCTACGCATCAAAACCACAACGATAGTTTGTCAAATAGACTCCGTTTTAACCTTCTCAAGGACCGGGCGTAGCCACACTCGGTTCAACTAAAGTTGGAGAGACAGTCTTCCACAAGCCATCTATGTGCAAAGCACGTCGAGGGAACCGGTCTCGCGTAAGAGTACGCGTAAGGTTGGTCTGGATCGTCATCCAACAATACCGCTGAACCAAAGTATGACATCTTTGGTAGGCGATGACTTGTATCGTCCACAACTCACTTGTGTTCTACTCGTGCATATCATCAAACCATAAAACCAGGCTCGGATGCCACTGTTGGGGAACGTAGTAATTTCAAAAATTTTCCTACGATCACGCAAGATCATGGTGATGCATAGCAACGAGATGAGAGTGTTGTCTACGTACCCTCGTGAGACCAAAGAACGGAAGCGTTGACGCAACGTAGAGGAAGTAGTCGTACTCCTTCACGATCCAACCGATCCAAGCACCGAACGTACGGCACCTCCAAGTTCTGCACACGTTCAGCTCGATGACGTCCCTCGAACTCCGATCCAGCCGAGTGTTGAGGGAGAGTTTCGTCAGCACGACGGCGTGGTGACGATGATGATGTTCCACCGACGCAGGGCTTCGCCTAAGCTCCGCTACGGTATTTTCGAGGTGTAATATGGTGGAAGGGGGCACCGCTGCAGCTAAGGAACGATCTCAATGATCAACTTGTGTGTCATGAGGTGCCCCCTGCCCCTTGTATATAAAGGAGGGAAGGGAGGGGCTGGCCGGCCAAGGAGAGGAGGCGCCGGGGTTTCCTACTCCTACTAGGAGTAGGATTCCCCCCCCAAATCCTAGTCCAACTAGGTTTCCCCAAGTGGGAAGGGAGAGAGAGGGGGGCGCCCCCTTCTCCTAGTCCTAATAGGACTAGGGAAGGGGGAAGGTGCGGCCAGCACTTGGGCCCCCTTTTCTCCTTTCCACTAAGGCCCATGTTGGCCCATTAGCATTCCGGGGGGTTCCGGTAACCTCCGGTGCTTGGTAAAATTCCCAATTTCACCCGGAACATTTCCGATGTCCAAACATAGACTTCCAATATATGAATCTTTATGTCTCGACCATTTCGAGACTCCTCGTCACGTCCGTGATCTCATCCGGGACTCGAACAACCTTCGTACAGAAACATCATAAAACTCATAGTAACTGTCATCGAAGCGTTAAGCGTGCGGACCCTACGGGTTCGAGAACTATGTAGACATGACCGAGACACCTCTCCGGTCAATAACCAATAGCGGGACCTGGATGCCCATATTGGCTCCTACATATTCTACGAAGATCTTTATCGGTCGGACCGCATAACAACATACGTTGTTCCCTTTGTCATCGGTATGTTACTTGCCCGAGATTCGATCGTCGGTATCCAATACCTAGTTCAATCTCGTTACCGGCAAGTCTCTTTACTCGCTTCGTAATACATCATCTCACAACTAACACATTAGTTGAAATGCTTGCAAGGCTTATGTGATGTGCATTACCGAGAGGGCCCAGAGATACCTCTCCGACAATCGGAGTGACAAATCCTAATCTCGAAATATGCCAACCCAACATGTACCTTCGGAGACACCTGTAATGTACCTTTATAATCACCCGATTACGTTGTGACGTTTGGTAGCACCAAAGTGTTCCTCGTGCAAACGGGAGTTGCATAATCTCATAGTCATAGGAACATGTATAAGTCATGAAGAAAAGCACTAGCAACAAACTATACGATCAGGTGCTATGCTAATGGAATGGGTCATGTCAATCAGATCATTCAACTAATGATGTGATCCCGTTAATCAAATAACAACTCCTTGTTCATGGTTAGGAAACACAACCATCTTTGATTAACGAGCTAGTCAAGTAGAGGCATACTAGTGACACTCTGTAGGTTTATGTATTCACACATGTATTATGTTTCCTGTTTAATACAATTCTAGCATGAATAATAAACATTTATCATGATATAAGGAAATAAATAATAACTTTATTATTGCCTCTAGGGCATATTTCCTTCAGAAACAAGCTGCTTTGAGGGATATATATATAATTTTTGTGCAAATTGAAGAAGAGAGTCTCCCACAAGCTTGGGGGGAGGCTTCTCCAATTATTTAGTGCTTTTCCTGATCATCCTCTTAAGAAAAATGAAATACTTGATATCTTTTATAATGGACTAACCGATGCTTCCAGAGTTTACCTGGATAGTTGTCTTTGATTACATTTTCAGGGAAAGAACACCGGATGAAGCTGAAATTCTATTGAATAATATGTTGACAAATGAAAATAATTGGACACTTCCTAAGCCAGCTCCTGAGCCAATTCCTGAGCCTATTCCTAAACCAACTCCGAAGAAGAGAGGTGTTCTATTTCTCAGTCCTGAAGATATGCAAGAGGCAAAGAAATCTATGAAAGAAAAAGGTATTAAAGCTGAAGATGTTAAGAATTTACCTCCTATTGAAGAAATACATGGTCTTAATCTACCGCCTGCTGAAGAAATACATGATCTTAATTCATCACCTATTGAAGAAACTCATGGTCTTGATAACCCAACACATGCAGTAAAGGTAAATTCTCTCTATAGATATGATAGAGCTAAAATCCCTCCTACTAAGTTTGCTAGCCAATGCTTAGATGAGTTTGATAATTTTATGGTTAAGCAAGAAGATTTTAATGCTTATTTTGGTAGACAATTAAAACAAAATGCTTATATGATTGAACACTTGGGTGATTATATGTCTAGAGTTAAAGGTGAACTTAAACTCATTACTAAACATGCTTCAATGGTCACCACTCAAGTAGAACAAGTACTTAAAGCTCAAAATGATTTGCTCAATGAGTTAAATAGTAAGAATAATGATTATGCTGTTAGAGTGGCTACTAGAACCAGTAAAATGACACAGGAACCTTTGTATCCTGAAGGCCACCCTAAGAGAATTGAGCAGGATTCTCAGAGAAATAATATAGATGCACCTAGTCCTTCTAAAAGGAAGAAAAAGAAAAATGATAGGACTTTGCATGCTTCTAGTGAACCTATTGCTGAAACACATGAGAATCAAAATGATATTTCTATTTACGATGCCGAAACACAATCTGCAATGAACATGAACCTAGTGATAATATTAATGATGATGTTCATGATGATGCTCAACCTAGTAATGATAATGATGTAGAAATTGAACCTGCTGTTGATCTTGATAACCCACAATCAAAGAATCAATGTTATGATAAGAGAGACTTTGTCGCTAGGAAACATGGTAAAGAAAGAGAACCATGGGTTCAGAAACCGTGCCTTTTCCTCTAAAACCATCCAAGAAAAAGGATGATGAGGATTTTGAGCGCTTTGCTGAAATGATTAGACCTATCTTTTTGCGTATGCGATTAACTGATATGCTCAAAATGAATCATTATGCTAAGTATATGAAATAAATTGTTACAAATAAAAGAAATATACCGGAAGCTGAGATTTCCACCATGCTTGCTAATTATACTTTTAAGGGTGGAATACCAAAGAAACTTGGAGATCCAGGAGTACCAACTATACCATGCTCCATTAAAAGAAACTATGTTAAAACTGCTTTATGTGATCTTGGAGCCGATGTCAGTGTTATGCCTCTTTGTTTATATCACAGACTTGACTTGAATAAGTTGACACCCACTGAAATATCTTTGCAACTGGCTGATAAATCAACTGCCATACCTGTCGGTATTTGTGACGATGTGCCTGTTGTGGTCGCAAACGTTACTATTTTAACGGACTTTGTTATTTATTGATATTCTCGAGGACGATAGTATGTCCATTATTCTTGGAAGACCTTTTTTGAATACTGCAGGGGCTGTTATTGGTTGCAACAAAGGCAATGTCACTTTTCATGTTAATGGTAATGAGCATAAGATACACTTTCCGAGGAAACAACCTCAAGTCCACAGTATTAATTCTATTGGAAAAATTCCATCGATTATTTTTGGAGGTTTTGAATTTCCTCTACCTACTGTCAAGAAGAAATATGATATTCTTATTATTGGGGATGTGCATATCCCCGTTGAGGTAACATAGTGTTATTCGAAATTTCTCCGGTTCCATGTTATTCGGAATGAGTTTGTTAACAAGACCTGATCAACCTTGTTAGTGGGTTCCTTTTGATGAGCATGAGATGGATGAAACTAGAAAGCACAACCTTCTGTACCCTGTTTCTACTTTCTGTTATTTAGTTGAAATAAAGTAAAATTAGTATTTTTTACATGCATTTTCTGAGTTATCCGTGCAATATAAAAATACCCCGAAAATAAAATTTCTCCAAATGCCCTGAAAATGGAATATGATTTTTTTGGAATATTTGAGAATATCTCGCACCGAGGACACGAGAAGGGAGCAAGCACACAGCCACGAGGGTCAGGCACGCCCACCCCTACAGGGCGCGCCCCCCTGCCTCGTGGGCCCACGGTGGCTGCCCTCCACTTATTCCTGCACCCACACACTTCTTCTTCCTCCCAAAAAAATCACCATCTAGCTCAAGCACGAGTTCTAGCTCATTTTGCTGCGATTTTCGATCTCTTTGCTCAAAGCACCTCTCACAAAACTGCTTTGGGAGATTGTTCCTTGGTATGTGACTCCTCCATTGGTCCAATTAGTTTTTGTTCTAGTGCTTTATTCATTGCAAATTTGTGCTGCCTAGGTGGCCATTTCTTGAGCTTGCATGTCAAATTTATATGGTTCCAAGTAGTTCTAATGCATGATATAGTCTCTAGGCACTTGTAGGGGTAGTTGCTATCAATTTTGTTGAGCTTGGTTCACTTTTATTTGAAGTTACTAAAAATTTCAGAATTTTTCAGAAAGTAATGAAGAGATTTTTGAGGGGCTCATCGAGCCGAAGCTCGAAGGAAAAGCAAATTGAAGAGGCATAGAGGCCCAAATATAATTTGCCTCGCACCACGGAGGTTCGGCCGTGTGAATGGCCTTCCAATGATTTCTTGAGAGCAGCCGGGATTTATGATGATTTTTATGAATTGGCTGAGAATGCAGGCCTCACCGACTTCCTCCGCGATCAATGCAAACAGTATGTCTTACTCACCAATACTTTTGTGCAAAACTTCTACTATTATCCTAAGGAATCACCTCCTTTAGTAGAGTTTCATTTATATGATGTGATTAAGAAGATGCCACTAGATGAAGTTTGCAAGGTTTGCAAAATACCTTTTGAGGGTAGTTTAGATGAACCACATCGTCAAGATGTGCATGGGTTTATTGGCACTATTACTGTAGGGGAAACTAGGAAGGTTTCCGATGCAAGAATCACTAGCATACGTTTTCCTATTTTACGCTACTTTGCCATATTTGCTAGTCGTTGCTTAATTGGTCGCAGAAACTGCGGAAACCTCAGTGTTCCTGATATTATCATTTTGTTCAGTGGTTTATTCTGCGATAACACTGTTAGTATGGGCGGTATTATTGCTAAACGGTTAGGTTTGATCCGTACAAAGGGCCCCATCTTTGGAGGTATTTATGCTTCATGCATTGCTGCACGTTATAACATACCTATTAGGCACTATGAAAAAGAAGAAAAATTGCTGCCCACTGCTTATTTAGATTATAAGAGTATGGTAGTGCATGACTTTATTGTTAAGAATAGGGAAGGGGTGCTTAAATACAAATTGTTCTTTGATAAACATCACCCTGAGACTATGACCTTGCCTGCTCCTTCCTTGTTTGATTTATCTGTAGGTCTGTATCTCGTTCCGCTGGCGGCCATTCACGCCTACCGGAACCCTACTTCGGCCAAAGAGCCGGAACCGGAACCACAATTTGAGCCTCCACGACAATCTAATTACTAGTGGGATCTGGACATGATTGCCAACAGTGGCAATCAGAGTCTTCTTCATCGCAGTACGACCCCGACTACAACTTTGGATATGCGCCAGGCCATCTGTGGCAATAAACCAACTTAGGCCAAAAGCCTAAGCTTGGGGGAGTACGTATTTCCCACCGACATTACATTTATGTTCACACACTCATTGCTAGTTGTCGGTGCTCATACTCTTTCACTGTAATATTCATGCTAGTTTATTTTATTTTTCTTGCTTTCTTCTTGTGTGTTTGACAAACTTTAAGAAAAACCAAAAAAAATTAGTGTAGCTTTTAGCTAGTTTACTTTTCATGTTGTAGTAGTAATAATTAAAAAGAAAACCCAAAAAGATTTCCCGTTCTTCTTTTGCTTGTTGGAAGCTTTCCCGTGTAATTAGTTTTATTTCTTTTCTTTTCTTTGGGGGTCGATAGGAGAAGACCATGATTAAATTGTTGAAGTGGCTCTTATATGCATTATTGTTGATTTAACCAAGAGCACATATTGCCTTGTCTTCTCCTGTTTATTGAATGCTTGCAGATTGCAGCTTAGTCCAATGCACGTGCACTCTTAATTATTTTCACATCGTTCGGTCGTGCAAGTGAAAGGCAATTATGACGATATATGATGGACTGACTGAGATGAGAGAAGCTGGTATGAACTCGACCTCTCTTGTTTTTGTAAATATGATTAGTTCATCGTTCCTGATTCAGCCTGTTATGAATAAACATGTTTGCAATGACAATTAGAGATCATAGTTGCTCGTGCCATGCTTGATTAGCTATGAGTTATAATGGTTTACCTTGCGTGCCAACATGCTATTAAAATGGTTGTGATGTGGTATAGTGGGGTGGTATCCTCCTTTGAATGATTTAAGTGACTCGACTTGGCACATGTTCACACATGTAGTTGAAACAAATCAACATAGTCTTCACCATATTTATGTTCATGGTGGATTATATCCTACTCATGCTTGTACCCAATGTTTATTAATTTTAATGCATGTTCATGGCTGTTGTCGCTCTCTAGTTGGTCGCTTCCCAGTCTTTTGCTAGCCTTCACTTGTACTAAGCGGAATACCGCTTCGCATCCAATCCCTTAAACCCCAAAGTTATTCCATATGAGTCCACTATACCTTCCTATATGCGGTATCTACCTGCCGTTCCAAGTAAATTTGTATGTGCCAAACTCTAAACCTTCAAATGAAATTCTGTTTTGTACGCTCGAATAGCTCATGTATCAACTAGGGTTGTCCGTATCTTCCATGCTAGGCGGGTTATTCTCAAGAGGAGTGGACTCTGCTCCTCACTCACGAGAAATTGGCTGGTCTCCGGGATGCCCAGTCCCATGCTTTATGCAAACTAAATCAAAATAATTGCAAACAAAACTCCCCCTGGGACTTTTGCTAGTTGGAGGCACTCGTTGTTTCGAGCAAGCCATGGATTGATGCTTGTTGGTGGAGGGGGAGTATAAACTTTACCATTCTGTTTGGGAACCGCCTATAATGTGTGTAGCATGGAAGATATCGCCATCTCTTGGTTGTTATGTTGACAACGTAAAGTATGCCGCTCAAAATATTATTTATCTCTATTTCAAAATCAAGCTCGCACCTCTACAAATCCTCGCTTCCCTCTCTGAAGGGCCTATCCATTTGCTTTTATGTTGAGTCATCACCCTCTTATTAAAAAGCACTAGCTGGAGAGCGCAGCTGTCATTTGCATCCCATTACTATTAATTTATATTGGGTATGACTATGACTGGATCTCTTTTACCATGAATTACAATGTCTAGTCAGTCCTTGATCTTTAAAGGTGCTCTGCATTTATGTTTTGCGGTCTCAGAAAGGGCTAGCGAGATACCATCCTGTTATATCATATTATGATTGTTTTGAGAAAGTGTTGTCATCTGAGATTTATTATTATTGCTCGCTAGTTGATTATGCCATTGTTTTGAGTAAACATGAGACCTAAGAGTTATTGTGAATGTGGTTAGTCATATTCTTTGCTGAAAACTTGAATGCTGGCTTTACATATTTACAACAACAAGAGCAAACAGAGTTTGTAAAAGTTTTTCTTTATCACTTTCAGTTTATCAACTGAACTGCTTGAGGACAAGCAAAGGTTTAAGTTTGGGGGAGTTGATACGTCTCCGTCGTATCTACTTTTCCAAACACTTTTGCCCTTGTTTTGGACTCTAACTTGCATGATTTGAATGAAACTAACCCGGACTGATGTTGTTTTCAGCAGACTTTCCATGGTGTTATTTATGTGCAGAAACAAAATTTCTCGGAATGACCTGAAACTCCACGGAACATCTTTTTGGAAAATATTAAAAAAACTGGAAGAAAAATCCACGTCAGGGGGCGCACACCCTGTCCACGTGGGTGGGGCCGCGCCTGCCCCCCCCCCCCCCCCCGGGCGCGCCCCTGCCTCGTGGGCCCCCTGACGCTCCACCGATCTCAACTCCAACTCCATATATTCACTTTCGGGGAGAAAAAAAATTAAAGAGAAGGATTCATCACGTTTTATGATACGGAGCCGCCGCCAAGCCCTAAAACCTCTCGGGAGGGCTAATATGGAGTCCGTTCGGGGCTCCGGAGAGGGGAATTCGTCGTCGTCGTCATCATCAACCATCCTCCATCACCAATTTCATGATGCTCACCGTCGTGCGTGAGTAATTCCATCGTAGGCTTGCTGGACGGTGATGGGTTGGATGAGATCTATCATGTAATCGAGCTAGTTTTGTTAGGGTTTGATCCCTAGTATCCACTATGTTCTGAGATTGATGTTGCTATGACTTTGCTATGCTTAATGCTTGTCACTAGGGCCCGAGTGCCATGATTTCAGATCTGATCCTATTATGTTTTCATGAATATATGTAAGTTCTTGATCCTATCTTGCAAGTCTATAGTCACGTACTATGTGTTATGATTCGGCAACCCCGAAGTGACAATAATCGGGACCACTCCCAGTGATGACCATAGTTTGAGGAGTTCATGTATTCACTATGTGTTAATGCTTTGGTCCGGTACTCTATTAAAAGGAGGCCTTAATATCCCTTAGTTTCCATTAGGACCCCGCTGCCACGGGAGGGTAGGACAAAAGATGGCATGCAAGTTCTTTTCCATAAGCACGCATGACTATATTCGGAATACGTGCCTACATTACATTGATGAATTGGAGCTAGTTCTGTGTCACCCTAGGTTATAATTGTTACATGATGAACCGCATCCGGCATAATTCTCCATCACCGATCCAATGCCTACGAGCTTTACACATATTGTTCTTCGCTTATTTACTTTTCCGTTCCTACTGTTATAATCACTACAAAACCCAAAAATATTACTTTTGCTACCGTTATCGTTACTTCCATATTACTTTGCTACTAAACACTTTGCTGCAGATACTAAGTTATCCAGGTGTGGTTGAATTGACAACTCAGCTGCTAATACTTGAGAATATTCTTTGGCTCCCCTTGTGTCGAATCAATAAATTTGGGTTGAATACTCTACCCTCGAAAACTGTTGCGATCCCCTATACTTGTGGGTTATCACTTGCCGTTCTTCTTGAAGTTCCCCTTCTTCCCTTTACCCGTTTTCTTGAAACTGGTGGTCTTGTTGACCATCAACACTTGATGCTCTTTCTTGATTTCTACCTCCGCAGCCTTTAGCATTGCGAAGAGCTTGGGAATTGTCTTATCCATCCCTTGCATATTATATTTCATCACGAAGCTCTTGTAGCTTGGTGGCAGTGATTGAAGAATTCTGTCAATGACACTATCATCAGGAATATTAACTCCTAGTTGAATCAAGTGATTGTTATACCCAGACATTTTGAGTATATGCTCACTGACAGAACTATTCTCCTCCATTTTGCAGCTAGAACTTATTGGAGACTTCATATCTCTCAATCCGGGCATTTGCTTGAAATATTAACTTCAACTCCTGAACATGTCATATGCTCCATGACGTTCAAAACGTCGTTGAAGTCCCGGTTCTAAGCCGTAAAGCATGGCACACTGAACTATCGAGTAGTCATCAGCTTTGCTCTGCCAGAGGTTCATAACATCTGGCGTTGCTCCTGCAGCAGGTTTTGCACCTAGCAATGCTTCCAGAACGTAATTCTTCTGTGCAGCAATGAGGATAATCCTCAAGTTACGGACCCAGTCCGTGTAGTTGCTACCATCATCTTTCAACTTAGCTTTCTCTAGGAACGCATTAAAATTCAACGGAACAATAACACGGACCATCTATCTACAACAACATAGACATGCAAAACACTATCAGGTACTAAGTTCATGATATATTAAAGTTCAATTAATCAAATTACTTAAGAACTCCTACTTAGATGGACATCCCTCTAATCATGTAAGTGATCACGTGATCCAAATCTACTAAACCATGTCCGATCATCACGTGAGATGGAGTAGTTTTCAATGGTGAACATCACTATATGGATCATATCTACTATATGATTCACGCTCGACCTTTCGGTCTCGGTGTTCCTAGGCCATATCTGCATATGCTAGGCTCGTCACGTTTAACCCGAGTATTCTGCATGTGCAAAACTAGCTTGCACCTGTTGTATGTGAACGTAGAGCTTATCACACCCGATCATCACGTGGTGTCTCGGCACGACGAACTTTCGCACGGTGCATACTCAGGGAGAACAATTGTACCTTGAAATTTAGTGAGAGATCATCTTATAATGCTACCGCCGAACTAAGCAAAATAAGACGCACAAAGGTTAAACATCACATGTTGTCGGGGATATACCCCGCGGTATGACCCGGCCGGATGTATGACCCGGCCCGACTTGACGCTTCACCGATGACCCGTCGGAGGACTGGCGACTCACGGGTCTGGCGGCTCACTAGTCAGACGACTTACGAGCCCGACGACCCACGGATGAGCCCAACGGCGGGTCAGATAGAAGACTAGGCCCAAGGCCCAGTAGGCCGGCTCATGTTATTGTGGGCCGGCTTAAGACGGAAGGCAAAAGGAATATTTCCTTTACAAGGAAGCAAGACCCGGACTTGTAATCGACTTGTAAGAGAAGATAGACTAGTCCTAGTCCTACTAGGACTCCACATGTAACCCGCCCCTCTAACTTATATAAGGAGGGGCAGGACTCCCCAAGAGGGGGGACAAGAAAATAATCTCTAGGGCTAGACAAAAAGAGCCGGCTTACTAGCGACTCTCTCATGAGCATAATCAGATCTAGCCACAAACAACATGTAGGGTTATTACCGGATGATGTTTCCCAGGGCCCGAAGTTGTCTAAATCTTCGTCTTGCGTGTTGTGTCTCTCGATTCCGATCAACCCCTTCAAGCTACCGCATAGATGCGTTGGCCTCGCGACTAAGTCCTGGCACTAAGGACATCTGCCGTGACAATTCCACGACAGTTGGCGCCCACCATGGGGCCTCACCCACGATGATGTTGAGATTTTGAAGGGATCTTTTTAGGGTTCGAGAAGATACGACCTGCCGGATCAGCAAGAGCCGGTGTGGAAGGATTCACATCAACTATGAAGTTCGTTAGTCAAAGAATGGAAAAGTTTTTCAGCAGCGGCATATACAAGTTTGAGACGAGAGAAAATTAGGGTTTCGACTTGTGCGCCGCCGGACGCATCTTTAGCATATTGTCAGTCCAAGGGCGGATACACAGGAGCAATCTGACGAAACCAAGCTGTCCTGATCAGCGGTAATTACAACAAGTATGAGATTGGTTCGGCCCTAAACCAAGGTTGGAAGGAAAAGAAACCAAAGGACAGCGACGAGGCGTCAACGGCCAGCGTCCAAATTGACGGTGACAAGGAACCAACTTTGTCAGATTCCGACCCGGCCCGTACCACTAAATCGTAAAAGGAAACTAGGGTTGCGTGACGGTTTGTGGGATGCGCCATGAGTCGCCGAGACGACAAGTTCTTTTGCTGCCAATTCAATGCATAAGCAATGATGGAGATCGATTTTTGTGCGGGCAGTCCGCCGAGGTGGACACAAGGCTTCCGCTGCACCACTGCTGTCAAATCACAAGTCATCTCTGCACACACACGCTCAAGTTCATCCGGTTGACCCAGCAATAGTAGCGTTGTCACATCTCTGAAGCTACAGCCCTGCCACCCACGAGAAGGACCAAGCACCAATGCTTATGCGAGAATCAAAAGCTAATAGTATTACTACTTACTCCTACATGGGAAGGACAAAGACATATATGCCAAGGATCCCTCACGTGAGTTTATCAAATGTGCTAGTTCACGCCCAAAAAAAAGGGGGGTGGCCAAGTGTTTAAAGACCCAGAGGATTCCTTCTGAGCCGTCACAGCCGTTTTAAGCCGTCCTTGCCGCGCTAAACCGCCGGGCTGTTTTGAATCGCCGTTTTTTTGTCGTGTGGAATGAATTATTTATCGACCAGACCAATTAGGTGATATCCATTTAAGTTTATTTTATTAATATATATTGTTTTCATCAAAGAACAATTACTTGGTCTTATAATATTTTCGCATGACCATTACAAAAAAGGTGTCACCTAAGGGGCGCGTGTCAACATCACTTTTGCACTGGTGCTATGTCTGTGCTATGATGCTCGGCGGTTACATGTGCAAGTCGCCGCCCCGATGTTCGGATTACATCCGTCTGCGCCTGCGGCCGATTCGTGCATCTGCACCGGTTAAACATAGTCACGTTTGACTTGCCGTCCGCGATGTTTTACAACGCCATACTCACAGCGGTTCACGCATTGGCACCGGTTTATAATGCAGAGCACAACTGGCTCGTCTGCACCGGCTTACAAGGCCGCAACCGACTCATCTCTCCGAAGCCGTTTCTGATGTTGTGGTCGTTTCACTGTTCGCCCTGCGGTCCGGCATATCGGAAGTGTCGAGTTGACTAAAACGCACATATCATCTGTCGTTCACAAACATCAGGTGATATCCATCTAAAGTTTATCTATTAAACACTTATTGTGTTTTGTCAAAGAACAATTTTCTCTGCCCTGTAATATTTTTACACAGGACAATTTTTTCTGCCTCGAATACGGAGTGCATGCACTAGCATTCGTCCATGCCACGCTGCTTGACAGACATGCGTACAAGCCGCCGTTCCCACGGTCCAGCCTGCATCAACTCGTCAAGACCGCGCGAGTTACCCAATAAAGCACGCACAGGCCGCCGACCCCCGCAGTCCGGTCTACATCAACCTACGGCCGACTCACCCGTTCGTGCCGGCTTACAACGCCGCGGCCGATTCATCTGTCTGCTTGTGTGGCCGACTCGCCCATAATTGATTTCAGCTTCACCATGGTGATCATCAACTCCACGGTGGATAACTTCTGGCCTAACATATGAGGTGAAATCCATCCAGTATATTTTTATATATTATATATTGTTTTCTTTAAAAGAACAATTACTCTGGTTTGCGATGTTGTTGAGCCAGGACAATTGTTCACCACATCAACACGACGTGGTTCACTCGCCCGTCCGCGCCGGCTTACAACGCCGCGGCCGGCTCATCCATCTGTCTCTCGCGGCCTGGTCTACATCAACACATCGGGCCTCACCTGTCTACGCGATCTGTTCATTGAGTATGAGCAAGTCACTACTTGGGAAGCCCGGTTTCTCTTCCAACAAATTGGAGGAAAATTATCATATATATCAACCGCCGTCTGCACTGGATGGTTCAATGGGCAGGCACACAGGTCGCTGCCACTACAGTTTGGTTAACTTCAAACGGCCAGTTGGAAGGAGCCATTGGCCGAGTCGCTCACGGCTCATACGGGATCATTTATAACCCGCCGCAGTCACTTCAACCTTCTGTGGATTCACATCACGCTATCACCGCCAATGATATACACCTTCTGCTATGGTCAAATATGGAGAATCTCAAGCCAACTCCTCGAGTCGTCTTGAGACTCGGGGGCTACAATGGTATGACTCAGCAAAATTAGCCGGTTTCAATAAATTCAAGAACTCTGGGTCATTGAAGGGAAAAATAACCCGGCCCCTGAGATTACTGCTAGATCGATGAAAATTTAAAGGCCATCAGACGATTTCCGGCTTAAAATAAGGATTTTCGTTTAAAATCCGGTTCAAGAGACATCTTTCTCCCACAAAGCACTGAAGCTCTCAAATCCGGTTCAAAATCCGGCCCAAGGTAAATTTGTCCTTCACAAATTTTTGAAGCTTTAAAATCCGGTTTAAAGTTTCGGTTCAAAAAGAATTAATTTCTCGCAAGTTCGAGTTCTCAGAAAAACTAAAGGTTGCCAAAAAGAACTTGTTGCCATGATGCGCGGTTTAAACTTGGGTATCCTGCCTTACGGCTTATCTTATTAGGATCATTTGGGGGCTTCCTGCTCATCGAGCATAGCTATCAGTACCCTCTTGATCGGCGCAATGCCAAAACTTATATGGTCACTTGGGGGCTTCCTGTTCAAACATAGGTCCTATTCGAACCAAAGAGAACATAGCTGTCGATACCCTTTTGATTGGCAAACTTCCGAACCTACTTGGGGGCTTCTTGATCGTATCCGAATCATAGCTCAACCCCTTTGGGAATCTACGTGGATCGTCTTCGAATCAGCGTCGCTAAACAACTCTTAAGGTCATTTGGGGGCTTCTGTTCAAACATAGGTCGTATTCGAACCAAAGAGAACATAGTTGTCGATACCCTCTTGATCGGCAACCCCAACGCTACTGGGGGCTATATGATCGTATTCGAATCTTAGCTTACCCCCTTTGGGACGGTTTACTGATCGTATTCGAATCAGAAGCCTCAAAATTTTTATCTGTTTCTTATACAGTTCTTGTAATCACAAGTATTTGAGTTGTCACAAATATCATATGTGTCGGCTTTTACAGAGTTGAGTTATCAACTTCACCCTCCGGATCACATAAACCGGCGGTATCATTTATTTATAACCCGGCTTGACTTTTGACTCTAAGTCGCCAGCTTATAACAATCATCATCTATGTGGAAGCATTGGCTTCTAAGGATTGGGTTATCACCCTTATCGCAGGTCATGTAAACCGGCAAGACAAATTCAATATCACAGTGGTTATATGTGAGGTATTATGACCCGCCCTGCGGCAAACCGCCAAGGGTTCTTGTGATCTACTTGTGTGCAGGGTAAGATTACATTTGGGTGGTTACCCACCCTGGCTCTTGATGTTAAGTCGCCAGGGCATATGTTGTTTAAACTCTGTGCAGGATTTGCAGAACTATGACTTATATAAATGCCTCAGTCCAAGCTCATCACTGAAATTGGTGTCTCAAAAGGGTTGTCAATTATTGATTTTCTCAAGGGCTATAGGCCACCGGGTTACAAAAACTCCGGCTTACAATGAATGTGCATTAAGTCATCATCGGCCAAGAGCCGCCAGGTATTTAAACTCCGGATTTACTTGTCAACCGATGAGGTATTCAAATCTTTAATAGCCAAAACTGGCTGGATTTTCATGATGATATTGAATGATTAAAGTTTTCATACCGGATTATATTATTCAAATCTTGAATAGCCAACATGGCTGGATTTCTGTTATGATTGAGGTTTTCAAAGTCGCTTTAGCGCAACGGCTATTATTTTTATCAAGGGGCAGGATTTATTTTACAATGGAAGAAATAGTCCCGAGTCGCTGCAGGCTTACGACCTGGCACTTGGGGGCTACATTGTTCAAACCGAGATTACATCGAATATACAAGTCCCATGTCACTGCCAGCATGCATCATGGCCCTTGGGGGCTAATGCAAAGTCATTTTTGCTCAACTTATTGAAGACCCGACTCATCACATTTTAAATGAGCCAGCCCTTGGGGGCTACCAATTGCTCCTGCAGAAAATTCAAGGTACACAAGCCTTAATCCATTATATAGAAAGATCCATTATTCAGTTGGTAGAATACAAAGCTCTTAACCTTGTGGACGTGGGTTCAAGCCCCATGGTGGAGATTACATCATTTGATGGTATTATCAATGAATCATATACAAAGTCCCAGCTCAGTAATATCTTATTGAGCCGGCCCTTGGGGGCTATACGTTGTTGCTCAATTTTACATGATCATATTTACAAAGTCCCTGCTCATTATTGCATAATGACCCAGCCCTTGGGGGCTACACTGGTTGAAATCTTTATGAGCATAAGGCAATTACAAGTCCCAGGTTGCTGCAAGCATGACAACCCGGCACTTGGGGCCTACAGGTGATATGCATATAAGGGAGGAATAACTTCAAATTATCAGTTTTGAGCAAATCAGGTATTATATTATTATCAGAGAAATCTGCAAAGATTATGACCCGACGTCATCATAAGATTAACCCGGCATCAGCAACAGTTATGACCCGGTGTTATCAATATTTACAAGCCGGCAATTTTGCTCGCCAGCCTCTACATCTTTAAACCGGCGGATCACAAGATGAATCTTGAGTCCAATATGTTTATTAAGCCGGCGCCTTGGAAGCCGACTCAAGTGGATTATTCTTCACAATATTTTTCTGTGAGAAACCAACATCAGCAAATTGAGTATGAAGCTAGCTTTTTGACCCGGATTTTTCTAGATGAAGGAAATGACAATTGGATTTAAGGATAATCAGGTCCCGCTCAGAGAATATTTAACCCAGAGTACAAGGAATTAAGGATGATCAGGTGCCGGCTTACAAGAATTTTTAACCCGGAACACAATCTATCAAAATTGTTCTTGTGTTTGTTTTACAGGGTCAGTTTAACATGGATAAATCCAAATTAAACTGGGGGCTAATGTTGCGGATATACCCCGCGGTATGACCCGGCCGGATGTATGACCCGGCCCGACTTGGCGCTTCATCGATGACCCGTCGGAGGACTGGCGACTCACGGGTCTGGCGGCTCACTAGTCAGACGACTCACGAACCCGACGACTCACGGATGACCCCGACGGCGGGTCAGATAGAAGACTAGGCCCAAGGCCCAGTAGGCCGGCTCATGTTATTGTGGGCCGGCTTAGGACGGAAGGCAAGAGGAATGTTTCCTTTACAAGGAAGCAAGACCCGGACTTGTAATCGACTTGTAAGAGAAGATAGACTAGTCCTAGTCCTATTAGGACTCCACATGTAACCCGCCCCTCTAACTTATATAAGGAGGGGCAGGGCTCCCCAAGAAGGGGGACAAGAAAATAATCTCTAGGGCTAGACAAAAAGAGCCGGCTTACCGGCGACTGTCTCATGAGCATAATGAGATCTAGCCGCAAACAGCATGTAGGGTTATTACCGGATGATGTTTCCCGGAGCCCGAAGCTGTCTAAATCTTCGTCTTGCGTGTTGTGTCTCCCGATTCCGATCAACCCCTTCAAGCTACGGCATAGATGTGTTGGCCTCGCGACTAAGTCCTGAAACTAAGGACATCTGCCGTGACAATTCCACGACACATGTAATCAATATAAGTGATATGATATGGCCATCGTCATCTTGTGCCTTTGATCTCCATCTCCAAAGCACCGTCATGATCACCATCGTCACCGGCTTGACACCTTGATCTCCATCGAAGCATTGTTGTCATCTCGCCAACTATTGCTTCTACGACTATCGCTACCGCTTAGTGATAAAGTAAAGCAATTACATGGCGATTGCATTTCATACAATAAAGCGACAACCATATGGCTCCTGCCAGTTGTCGATAACTCTGTTACAAAACATGATCATCTCATACAATAAAATTTAGCATCATGTCTTGACCATATCACATCACAACATGCCCTGCAAAAACAATTTAGACGTCCTCTACTTTGTTGTTGCAAGTTTTACGTGGCTGCTACGGGCTGAGCAAGAACCGTTCTTACCTACGCATCAAAACCACAACGATTTTTCGTCAAGTGTGTTGTTTTAGCGTTCAACAAGGACCAGGCGTAGCCACACTCGATTCAACTAAAGCTGGAGAAACTGAAACCCGCCAGCCACCTGTGTGCGAAGCACGTCGGTAGAACCAGTCTCGCGTAAGCGTACGCGTAATGTCAGTCCGGGCCGCTTCATCCAACAATACCGCTGAATCAAAGTATCACATGCTGGTAAGCAGTATGACTATTATTTCCCACAACTCTTTTGTGTTCTAGTCGTGCATATAACATCTACGCATAGACCTGGCTCGGATGCCACTGTTGGGGAACGCAGTAATTTCAAAAATTTCCAACGCACACGCAAGATCCATCTAGGTGATGCATAGCAACGAGAGGGGAGAGTGTAGTCTACGTACCCTCATAGACCGAAAGCAGAAGCGTTATGACAACGCGGTTGATGTAGTCGTACGTCTTCACGATCCGATCGATCCTAGTACCGAAAGTACGACACCTTCATGATCTGCACACGTTCAGCTCGGTGACGTCCCACGAACTCTCGATCCAGCTGAGTGTCGAGGAGAGCTTCGTCAGCACGACGGCATGATGACAGTGATGATGAAGCTACCGGCGCAGGGCTTCGTCTAAGCACTACGATGATATGACCGAGGTGGATTATGGTGGAGGGGGGCACCGCACACGGTTAAGACAATTATCAACTTGTGTGTCTATGGGTGCCCCCTCCCCCATATATAAAGGAGTGGAGGAGGGGGATGGCCGACCCTCTCTATGGCGCGCCCTAGGGGAGTCCTACTCTCACCGGGAGTAGGATTCCCCCTTCCAAGTAGGAGTAGGAGAGGAAGGAAGGAGGAGAGAGGGAGCAAGGAAAGGGGGGTCGTGCCCCCTCCCAATTTGGATTGGGCTTGGGGGGGGGCGCCCCCTCCTAGGCCGCCTCCTCCTCTCTCCCACTAAGGCCCAATAAGGCCCATACACTCCCCGGGGGGTTCCGGTAACCTCCCGGTACTCCGGTAAATGCCCGAACTCACCCGGAACCATTCCGATGTCCAAACATAGCCATTCAATATATCGATCTTTATGTCTCGACCATTTAGAGACTCCTCGTCATGTCTGTGATCACATTCGGGACTCCGAACAACCTTCGGTTCATCAAAACACATAAACTCATAATACCAATGGTCACAGAACGTTAAGTGTGCGGACCCTACGGGTTCGAGAACTATGTACACATGACCGAGACTCATCTCCGGTCAATAACCAATAGTGGAACCTGGATGCTCATATTGGTTCCTACATATTCCACGAAGATCTTTATCGGTCAAACCGCACAGCAACATACGTTGTTCCCTTTGTCATCGGTATGTTACTTGCCTGAGATTCGATCGTCGGGATCTCAAATACCTAGTTCAATCTCGTTACCGGCAAGTCTCTTTACTCGTTCCGTAATGCATCATCCCGCAACTAACTCATTAGTCACATTGCTTGCAAGGCTTATAGTTCTGTGCATTACCGAGAGGGCCCAAAGATACCTCTCCGACAATCGGAGTGACAAATCCTAATCTCGATCTATGCCAACTCAACAAACATCATCGGAGACACCTATAGAGCACCTTTATAATCACCCATTTACGTTGTGACGTTTCGTAGCACACAAAGTGTTCCTCCGGTATTTGGGAGTTGCATAATCTCATAGATTATGTCGGGGCGGCGGCCCCGGAAGGTGGTGCCGGTGGAGTGCGCTGGGCGCGACGGAGCGGTGGATGTCGGGGCGGCGGCCCCGAGAGGATAACTGTGGTGACCAGGCTTCTGTGGCAACGATGATGGTGGGAGCGATGTCGGCGACGTGGCAATGGTTGCGGTAGTCGGCTCTTCTCCGGCGTGTTCGCGGTATTGCCTCGGTTTGTTTGTTGCTGTGGAGTCGAAACTGCGGTGGCGGGGCCCTGTGGCATACGATGACTGGCTGCAAGTGGCCCGTTCGGCGATCTTCCGTGGCGCCAGCTTTCGCCTGGTTTTGTTCTTCTGAGTTCTCCGTCAGAGTCGGAGCTGTGTTGTCTGGCTGCAGGTCGACATGTTGTCGATGAGGGTGGGCTTTGCCCTGTGTGTCAGTCTTTGGGAGTGGGCTTGGCCCTTGTTGTTCCGGTTTTTGCCCAGTTTTCCGTAATTAACTGGGCAATTCTCTTCTGCTTAATTAATAGATGAGGCAATCTTTGCCTCCGTTTCGAAAAGAAAAAAATTCATAGGAACATGTATAAGTCATGAAGAAAGCAATAGCAACATATTAAACGATCAAGTGCTAAGCTAACGAAATGGATCAAGTCAATAACATCATTCTCTAATGATGTGATCCCGTCAATCAAATGACAACTCATGTCTATGGCTAGGAAACTTAACCATCTTTGATTCAACGAGCTAGTCAAGTAGAGGCATACTAGTGACACTCTATTTGTCTATGTATTCACACATGTACTAAGTTTCCGGTTAATACAATTCTAGCATGAATAATAAACATTTATCATGATATAAAGAAATATAAATAACAACTTTATTATTGCCTCTAGGGCATATTTCCTTCATGTTGGTAGCAAGGGGAGAGGTGGTGTGCGTTCCTATTATTGTCATGGCTTCAATGGTTCCAGCTCTCCGTTCAAGATCGGAAGGCCTTGTGCTAGCAAGGCGGCCCCTCCCTTGGGTTGGGTATGTTCCATTGGTACATCTTGTGGGATGGTGATGCTTAGAGCGAAGTCTCTGCGGCTTGGTGCCGGCAACGGTGATGTCTTCGGGTGTTGCTTACCTCTTGGGGACACCGTTGTGGGTTTGCCCTCCATGTCAGGGTTCCGGATGGAAACCCTAGCCCGTCATTTTGGGCTTGGTGGCGGCAACAGGTTTACCCACTTGGGGGCATCGTCGAGGAACTCAGGTACCATCTAGCGGCAACACATGGTATCTTTGGACTTGCTTTATTCCCGGCGTAAAACTTCTTCGACTAGGGTGGAGTGGATTCATTGGTCTGCTATCTTTGACACGTGTCCTTGTAGTCATCATCCTATCCGCTGGCAGGATCAGAGCTCCACAACCCAGAGCGGCCCTCTCCGGCAATGGCTTGGTGTGTTCGGTGCATCGAGGTCTGATGGTTTCCCAATGCAGCATGGTTCGATTCCTATTCTGTAGTCTAGGTATCTTCTTGTTATGTGTGGTGACTCCTGTTTTCATGCCCGATGTAGGGTTGATACCACTCGTTGTCCGCTCAGTTGTTGTTTTTATCTTCTGACTTGCTCGTATGGGGAATTTCTCCACCACCTTGCATCTATTCTGCCATTTGGGCATATAAAGCTGGGCAAAACCTGTTTTAAGAATATGTCTTTCTCCAAAGATGGTACTACTCAAAGTATTGAAAACCAGTGAAAACATCGCTACTTCCATCTCTTATCCGTAGGATCAGCGAAAACTTTTCTCAAATGACATCAGCAGTGCAATTCTCAGATGCAATAAAAATAAAAGGAAATAAAAATAATAGACTGTGCAAACCACGAACCTGATGCCACACACACCAGAACTATGTGCAGCTGGGGTCATGCCTCTCTGATGCAGACATGCTATGTTCATATACTGATGTGATGTGTCAAACTGCTGATGGATGTCCAGTTTCTTCTTTGAGCGAAAGATTACCAGATCTTGTCCAACACTAACATTGATTGCTAAAAGATTGTGCATGACAAGCTAATTTTCCCAGATTTTCCCCGACACTTAGGCATAGCTCTACTACATGCGCTGTCGAATAAAACTGCCAGAGAAAAATAATCCCAGAGTTTGCACTTCACTTTCAGAAACTAAAACATTGCAGTACATGATAAGCTAAGAATTCTATGTTTTGTCCGTTTCGGGAAACTAAATATAGCTCTTCTGCATACCAAATTATGTAATATGCTTCCTGTGAATGCCCTTACCAAGTTCAAGTTCTGCTCGCGAGAAACAAGATTCTAGTTTAACCAGATAATCTGCAACAAGTAATATTTCTTTTCACTGTTAACACTTTGAATCTATCGTGAAAGCAATAATTAGTCTCTCATCCTGTTATTTTTTGCAAAGCACTGAACTAAAAGATTGTGACAGTGTGGTTGTACATTACATGGTAAGCTGATATTCCCAGGTTTTACCGACCAAAGTAAGACGCAAGTAACGCCCCTTGAACTTGCTCCACAAACTCCTCCAAGTGAGGACCTGCCCCTGCCCCTTCCCTATACTGGTCGAGGCAGGAGCTTGCGAATGCCAAGCCGGGACAAGAACCTGCTATTCCCCTGGTTCTGCAGGCTCCTGAATCCTAGTATAGCAATTACCAAGATAGAGATAACAAAAATATAATGTATATTTCAGTGTGAAAACCTATGTCAAGATCTCATGTAGCGTACAGAGAAGTTTCTTCAGTGAGGCCTTCTCCAATGTACATAACAAATAGTTCGTATTAAGCAGCGTGTGAGTATAGGACACACGCCTTTCTTTTATGTATGCAAGTCCATTTTTTGTTTTTGCAAGAGACTTTAACTACGGTAAAGCAGCGCCACTTGTCTAAAATCCAATAACTCTAGACTTTTTTCAGACAACTGTTTTTGCAAGACTGCAATGGGGGTGGACCTGTAATCACAGTAAAGCACTGGTCACTTGTCTGAGCCAATAACCCTATACTTTGTGCAATGAAATTTCCATTTAAAAGAGATGACTGCCAATCTGCCATGTGCTACTTGGATTTTCCCTTCAAGGATAAGGCATTATATCAAAATTGAACAAACATGATCAACCACGTTTTAGCAATTCACGAAAACGATAAATAGGTGCATGCTCTTTCAATTTCCAGCTAACATACATATGCTAGACAGTAGCAGCAAAGGCTCATTACACATAAAGACATTAGAATGTTTGGAACGAAAGAGATGACATAAACAGAGCATCTATCCCTTGATATTCTCTTGAAAGGGCATCAAACCTTCCGACAGCATTTGCATAATGACCTATCAAAGGGATCAGCTATCCACATATCATGCATGTGCTTCTTATAATAAAAACGGCAATTACCATAATCTCGTTCAAAATCAAATCGTGCATCTCTAGAAGCTCTGTTATGCAGTTGTAGCCGCATGTGCTGATTAGCCACCCACTTCTGACTGCAGCTATTACGATAGACTCCAAATTTCATTACCTCAAGTACCTTTCCATTCAGAACAAAGAACTTGGCAAAGTCAACATCTGGTGTCTTGCCTTCGTAGGTGTTCAATACTATTGCTTTGAGATTGAGTTCAAGGCATTCGATAGGATCGAGTGTGCCATATTGCCCCGCATTTTTCATATCCTTCCTAAGACGTGACTGCAAAAGAACAAATAAAGCATAGTTGCCACTTAGGTCGCATTAAAAGGGTAGTTTTTCTTTTGCAGGCAATAAGAGGCAGTCTGGATCATTTGTAGTGATGTGGGAACAGAGAAATAATGAACAATATAGTCCCCAAACATGTAACTTTAACTTCAATTCAGACATGTTTTGACACCTAGATTTTTCATCATAACAATTGTGCAAAATTGTTTTTATAGCAGAAGTTAATGTTAACAAAAGTGTACTAATATTATTTCTTCCATATGTCCAAGCAATGTATGCCACAACTTTCGCAAATCCTTCTAATTTTTGTACCACAAACTATAGGAATCATATAATGACCTCATGCCAACTTTCATGTTTTTCAGATTTTATTCCCCTTTTCTAGATAAAAAAACCCAATAAACTTCATGTTAGGGCTCGAGTCTTGGCACCCTGATGTTTGGAATTCCTTTTATTTTCTTGGATAAGGCCTAAACATATATTCATTATGACAAATATGTTTTCCAAACCACTTTTGCCAAGAAAATCATGCAACATAGTTCAAATTTGAAAGAAATGCACTAAATGACTTAATAGCAAACTGAGCGCCCAAAAATGCCAAATTCTAACATGGACCATGTGATGTTATCCGTTGATACTAGAAAAAGTTTCGTGGTCAAACAATGAAGCAGTGGTGGCTTGGCCTTTAAACCCATGTTCGCTCTCGAAACCACGATTCTTCCTCGATTAGTTTCAATTTTGAAGCAGTGTCTATCACAACTTTTGTGAATTCTTCTGAAAATTTTACCACAACCTATAGTGAAGATATAATGAAACCATGCCAATTTCATGTTTTTCATACATTGTTTGCATCTTTGCCTTCAAACATAACTTGTTTCCTCTCCAACATAAATTATTTCTTGGAGATGGTCAGATTCTAATCAGTGTACGTCACAAATTTTTCAAAACCTTCTCAAAATTTTATCATCGAATATTGATGTCATATGATGACACCATGCTAGGTTTCATGTTTTTATAACTATGTTTACACTTTCTATAATTTAACTACGTTAAGCTCAATATCCAGGGTCAAGTCTTCCCACCATGATATTTGGAATCCTCTTATTTTCTTGGATGATTTCTAAACATAGACTCAAGAACACAAGTAGGATTTTTAACCTAAATTTCCAAACTTTTCACGCATTTTAGTTTGAATTTGAATTATATTACTAAATGCATAGAATACACCAAATAACTTGAATATAGCAAATGGACCCTAAAAATGGCAAATTTTGACATGAAACATGTGATTGTGTATGTTCAGCATCGAAAAGTTTTAAGGTCAAACGATGAAGCAACCGACACTTTGTCCTGAAACCAGACATGCTGCCTCTGAAAATCATGATTCTTCATGGGAGATATTTTTCAAGCAGTGCACTTCACAACTTTTTGTAAACCATCCCAAATTTTTACAACAGCTTGTAATTAAGGTCCATATAATGACACTATGCAACATTTCATGTTTGTCAAACTTCATTTGCATTTTCTAGAAATAAAAAACAAATAAACACTATGTTCGAGGATGAGTACTGTCGTGGATATAATCCTGACAATACTATAGTGGTATGTATGTAGAGGTTATCGTATCTATCAATCAGTGTAGATGTGAGTACACGCAAGGATTTATATAGATTCACCCCTCTCCAATGGAGGTAATACCCTACTCCTGCGCTGCTCTTAACTCTTAGCGTAAGGTGCAAGGTGTGAGTGGGCACGATGCTCCCCTCTCAACTTATATATAGTGCGCCAGAAGGAGGTACATTATAGGTTGGTATTAATGTTGTTCATGGCTTCACACATGGCCTACTGTTTCCTGGCTATTACTGCTAATAAAATGTCATATTTAACTAAATTATATCACCGTTGGGTAACTAAAGTCATTAAGATGTCGTGGGTATGAGGCATCCTAGGTAGCAGCCGACTGTAGGACAAACCGACTGCTCCCATCTCCTTCTCGGCCGATTGTAGGGCCTCATCTATCAAGGGGAGAAAGATCCGACTGTAAGGCGTTAGCTAGATTATGAGCCTCCACTCTGGTGTTCTAGCTTGGGCTTCATGATCGGTGGGCTAACGGTGATGCCTCTTGGCCCATGATTTTCTGGGTCATATCCATGATGGGCTTTGGCCCCTTGATGGGCCATTGTATACTTGGGCCTAAGCCTGTGAATAGTTTAGACTGAAACTACGGTTTCAGTTAGTTTTCCTGTTATCCTCAAAAAAAAAAGTTAGTTTTCCTGTTGGATTGCATTGCTTTTGGATTGGATGAAATAGGATAATCCCCTAAATTAATTTAGTTTGGTCTGGATTTTACCTATTATTGGATTGGCTCAGTTTAGTCTGGGCAGAGACCGATTGGTCTCAAACGGTTTCAATCCATAGACAGAAACCAACTCGTCGAACCAGACCTGCAGCGCGTTGAGCACGTCCACTACGGAAGCAGCCCTGGATGCCTGCCCTGGATGCATGCATGATGTGCATGTCTAGGCGAAAGCAGCAGCATAAGCGCATGCTGAACTCCAGTGCTATGGTCAAGTGCACCCGTCGCGACGGCGCACGACGCCTAGCGCATCTCCGAAGCCAAGCGTTAGTGCGACCACAACGGCAGTGTCCATGGCGGCCTGGCATGACACGGCACGGCTCTAAGGCATGCTGTGTGTCGTACTTCGACGCTCCAACGAGGTGCTCATGCTAGCCTGCGTGCCTTCATGTGCCCTTCGCACGACGACCCTTCGCCGCCGCTGCCCCTGTGTCGTACGCCGTGGATCACAATAGCTCTCACCACGCCGATCGGTACAGGCCGAGTAGCTCACCCACGATCTGTGTGCACATGTGCATCTGTCCATAGTTTGAAATTTGGACTCAAACCGTGTTTGGTGAATGGATTGGATGGGTTTGACTTGAAAACACAAACAATTTAATTTTGTTTGGCTTCTAGCACTAATAGTTTGGATTGGTTTGGCTTGGCTGGTGGGTTTGTACATGTATGGGTTGGACTGGGTTTGGATTGGATTACATACTATTCCCAGGTTTACTTGTAACCCCGACAGTAGCCCTAGAGTCGGTCCAGGTCTCGCTGGAGAAAAAAATCAGATGTTCCTTGCCGGCGAGGATCCCCAGTTTACAATGAGCTTGAGGTGCCATTATCGGTTCGACTGAGAGACTTCTACAGAGATGTTCCTGCCTTTGGCAGCCGAAGAGGTGAGCAATTTGGAACAAGACTTGGTGATACTCATTTTCTATCTCTTCAGGGAAAGGACAGTTTGTGGCCCGACTGTTGGTGTATCATCAAATTCTGAGTAGCGACCCCATCTGTTCAGGGAGAGGATAGTTTGTGGCCCGATTGTGGTTGTATCATCAAATTTTGAGTGGTGATCCGCCGCGTCTGGGTTTGAAATGATAAGTGTCTCTAGTCAATATCCTTTATCAGGAACGTCGATTGAACTCCTTTTTTTGGAACCAAGTCTGCGCAGCCGGATATTTGATTCTCTCGGTGAGAAGTCGACTGGTGCCTCTAGGGATATCACGGGCGCTCCTTGCTATTTACACAGAGCGGGTCTATGACGAGTGTGGCTTCACTCGGTTTTCGTCAAATGCTATGCACTCGGATTGTCTTCGTGCTTGAATGCACGACTTCCTCGACTCGTGACTGACCCTGAAAGTCGGATGCGTGTTTTTGTTCTCAGTGGACCAAATGCTTCTGCTGACTGGAAGGTGAAATGTTTGCAATCATCATTGCTAATCTTTCTGAGCCGTTAGTAAAATTCTTTCGCGTGTTTGTGAGACCCTTGTCAGTCCGCCTTTGAGAGTGGACTCCTCCAATTCTGACCGACACAAAATCCGACTGACACTTCGCGAGTAAGGCTGGTTGTAATGGGGAGTATCATATACTAGTATCATGCATATGATACTAGTGTATGATACTACCTCCCTAATGCATATTATCATATATTAGTATCATGTAGTACTCTATTTATTGTCATGCATGACACAAAGTAGTATAGCATTTAATATGATAGGTATCATGATATGATACTATACCCTCTCTTTCTTCCTTTAATGCTATGACACCTCATCAAAATTGCCTAGTTGACATGCATGATACTAGCTATGATACTACCATTACAACCAGCCTAAGCGGGTTTAAATGTTGGTTGTCTGGATTCCCGCGTGCATGATTGACGTTTTAGCTCCTTTTTTATGTGTTTCCAAAGGGTTCTTCACGGCGGTTCACCGTCTCCGCTAAAATTTGGGCCATGCATGGGGAGGGTTTTGAACGTCCTCCCACTCTCTCCGTAACCTCCAGGGTGCAGCTCCTTCTCTTTCTTCCTCTCGAGCCCCTAGATCCAATATGGTCGTCCACCTGAAAGCTTGAGGGGGCCAAGACGGCCAGTTCTTCTTCCACGGTGGAGATTTCCTAGGTCGCGGCCTTAGCAGCCGCCGCAGCTGCCACTGCCGCCGAGGATCGGGAGCACGGGTACTGGCTCTCGTCGCTAGTGACGGAGGGGTTACTCCGTGCATATTGTTGGGGAACGCAGTATTTTAAAAAATTTCCTACGATCAAGCAAGATCTATCTAGGAGATGCATATCAACGAGAGGGGAGAGTGTGTCCACGTACCCTCGTAGACCGAAAGTGGAAGCATTTAGTAACGCGGTTGATGTAGTCGAATGCCTTCATGATCCAACTGATCCAACTACCGAACGTACGGCACCTCCGTGTTCAGCACAAGTTCAGCATGATGACGTCCCTCGAGCTCTTGATCCAGTTGAGGACGAGGGAGAGTTCCGTCAGCACAACGGCCTGGCGACGGTGATGATGAAGTTACCGATTGAGGGCTTCGCCTAAGCACTACGACGATATGACCGAGGTGTGTAACTGTGGAGGAGGGCACCACACATGACTAAGATAAATCTTGAAGTGCCTTTGGGGTGCCCCTTGCCCACGTATATAAAGGAGGGAGGGAGAGAGGCCGGCCCTCCTAGGGGTGCGCCAAGTGTAGGGAGTCCTACTAGGACTCCCAAGTCCTAGTAGGATTCCCTTTCCTTTTCCGAGTAGGAAAGAAGGAAAGGAGGGAGAGGGAGAAGGAAAACGGGGGTCGCGTCCCCACCCCTTGTCCAATTCGGTTTGGGTAGTGGGGAGGCGTGTGCCACCTCGTGGCCCTTCTTCCCTCTCTCCACTAAAGCCCAATAAGGCCCATTAACTTCCCCCGGCGAATTCCCGTAACTTTCCGGTACTCCAAAAAATACCCGAACCACTCGGAACCATTCCGATGTCTGAATATAGCATTCCAATATATGAATCTTTACCTCTCGGCCATTTCGAGACTCCTCGTCATGTAAGTGATCTCAGCCGGAACTCCGAACAAACTTCGTTAATCAAATCACATAACTCATAATACAAATCGTCATCGAACATTAAGCGTGCGGACCCTACGGGTTCGAGAACTATGTAGACATGACCGAGACACATCTCCGGTCAATAACCAATAGTGGAACCTGGATGGTCATATTGGCTCCTACATATTTTACGAAGATCTTTATCGGTCAAACCGCATAACAACATACGTCATTCTCTTTGTCATCGGTATGTTACTTTCCCGAGATTCGATCATCGGTATCATCATACCTGGTTCAATCTCGTTACTGGCAAGTCTCCTTACTCGTTCCATAATACATCATCCCACAACTAACTCATTAGTCACATTGCTTGCAAGGCTTATACTGATGTGCATTACTGAGAGGACCCAGAGATACCTCTCCGATACTCGGAGTGACAAATCCTAATCTCGACCTATGTCAACCCAACAAACACCTTTGGAGACACCTGTAGAGCATCTTTATAATCACCCAGTTATGTTGTGACATTTGATAGCACACAAAGTGTTCCTCCGGTATTCGGGAGTTGCATAATCTCATAGTCAGAGAACATGTATAAGTCATGAAGAAAGCAATAGCAATAAAACTAAACGATCATTATGCTAGGCTAACGAACGGGTCTTTTCCATCACATCATTCTCCTAATGATGTGATCCCGTTCATCAAATGACAACACATGTCTATGGTCAGGAAACTTAACCATTTTTTATTAACGAGCTAGTCTAGTAGAGGCATACTAGGGACACTCAGTTTTGTCTATATATTCACACATGTATTAAGTTTCTAGTTAATACAATTCTAGCATGAATAATAAACATTTATCATGATATAAGGAAATATAAATAACAACTTTATTATTGCCTCTAGGGCATATTTCCCTCAGTATCCCACTTGCACTAGAGTCAATAATCTAGTTCACATCCCCATGTGATTCAACACCAATAGTTCACATCGTCATGTGATTAACACCCATAGTTCACATCGCCATGTGACTAACACCCAAAGGGTTTACTAGAGTCAATAATCTAGTTCACATCACCATGTGATTAATACCCAAAGAATACTAAGGTGTGATCACGTTTTGCTTGTGAGATAAGTTTAGTCAACGGGTCTGTCACATTCAGATCCATATGTATTTTGCAAATTCTTATGTCTACAATGCTCTACATGGAGCTACTCTAGCTAATTGCTCCCACTTTCAATATGTATCCAGATCGAGACTCAGAGTCATCTAAATCGGTGTCAAAGCTTGCATCGACGTAACTCTTTACGACGAACTCTTTATCACCTCCATAATCGAGAAAAATTTCCTTAGTCCTCTTAGGTACCTAAGGATAATTTTGACCGCTGTCCAGTGATCTACTCCTAGATCACTATTGTACCCCGTTGCCAAACTCATGGCAAGGTACACAATAGGTCTGGTATATAGCATGGCATACTTTATAGAACCTATGGCTGAGGCATAGGGAATGACTTTCATTCTCTCTCTATCTTCTGTCGTGGTTGGGCTTTGATTCTTAATCAACTTCACACCTTGCAATACAGGCAAGAACCCTTTCTTTGACTGATCCATTTCGAACTCCTTCAAAATCTTATCAAGGTATGTACTCATTGAAAGTCTTATCAAGCGTCTTGATCTATCTCTATAGATCTTGATGCCCAATATGTAAGCAGCTTCACCGAGGTCTTTCTTTGAAAAACTCCTTTCAAACATTCCTTTATGCTTTCCAGAAAATTCTACATCATTTCCGATTAACAATATGTCATTCACATATACTTATCAGAAAGGTTGTAGTGCTCCCACTCACTTTCTTGTAAATACAGGCTTCACCGCAAGTCTCAGATAAAACTATATGCTTTGATCAACTCATCAAAGCGTATATTCCAACTCCGAGATGCTTGCACCAGTCCATAGATGGATCGCTGGAGTTTGCACACTTTGTTAGCACTTTTAGGATCGACAAAACCTTCTGGTTGCATCATATACAACTCTTCTTTAATAAATCCATTAAGGAATGCAGTTTTGACATCCATTTGCCAGATTTCATAAAATGTGGCAATTGCTAACATGATTCAGACAGACTTAAGCATTGCTACGAATAAGAAAATCTCATCGTAGTCAACACTTTGAACTTGCCGAAAACCTTTTGTGACAAGTCCAGCTTTGTAGATAGTAACACTACCATCAGCGTCCGTCTTCCTCTTGAAGATCCATTTATTCTCTATGGCTTGCCGATCATCGGGCAAGTCAACCAAAGTCCATACTTTGTTCTCATACATGGATCCCATCTCAGATTTCATGGCCTCAAGCCATTTATCGAAATTTGAGCTCATCATCGCTTCCTCATAGTTCGTAGGTTTGTCATGGTCTAGTAACATGACTTCCAGAACAGAATTACCATACCACTCTGGTGCGGACCGTACTCCGGTTGACCTACGAGGTTCGGCAGTAACTTGATTTGAAGTTTCATGATCATCATCATTAACTTCCTCACTAATTGGTGTAGGCATCACTGGAACTGATTTCTGTGATGAACCATTTTCCAATTCAAGAGAAGGTACAACTACGTCATCAAGTTCTACTTTCCTCCCACTCACTTCTTTCGAGAGAAACTCCTTTTCTAGAAAGGATCCATTCTTAGCAATAAAGATCTTGCCTTCGGATCTGTGATAGAAGGTGTACCCAATGGTTTCTTTTGGGTATCCTATGAAGACGCACTTCTCCGATTTGGGTACGAGCTTATCAGGTTGAAACTTTTTCACATAAACATCGCAACCCCAAACTTTAAGAAACGATAGCTTAGGTTTCTTGCCAAACCATAGTTCATACGGTGTCGTCTCAACGGATTTAGATGGTGCCCCATTTAACGTGAATGTAGCTGTCTCTAATGCATAACCCCAAAACGATAGTGGTAAATCGGTAAGAGAAATCATAATCGCACCATATCTAATAAAAGTACGGTTACGATGCTCGGACACACCATTACACTGTGGTGTTCCAACTGGCGTGAGTTGTGAAACTATTCCACTTTGTTTTAAATGAAGGACAAACTCGTAACTCAAAATTTTTGCCTCTGCGATCAGATTGTAGAAACTTTATTTTCCTGTTACGATGATTCTTCACTTCACTATGAAATTCTTTGAACTTTTCAAATGTTTCAGGCTTGTGTTTCATTAAGTAGATATACCCATATCTGCTCAAATCATCTTTGAAGGTCAGAAAATAACGATACCTGCTGCGAGCCTCAACATTCATCGTACCACATACATCGGTATGTATTATTTCCAGTAAGTCAGTAGCTCGCTCCATTGTTCCGGAGAACGTAGTCTTAGTCATCTTGCCCATTGGGCATGGTTCACAAACATCAAATGATTCATAATCAAGTGATTCCAAAAGTCCATCTGCATGGAGTTTCTTGATGCAATTTACACCAATATGACCTAAATGGCAGTGCCACAAGTATGTTGCACTATCATTATTAACTTTGCATCTTTTGGCATCAATTTTATGAATATGTGCATTACTACGATCGAGATTTAATAAACCATTGAGTGTATGACCATAGAAGGTTTTATTCATGTAAACAGAACAACAATTATTCTTCGACTTAAATGAATAACCGTATTGCAATAAACATGATCCAATCATATTCATGGTCAACGCAAACACCAAATAACTTTTATTTAGGTTCAACACTAATCCCGAAGGTAATGGGAGTGTGCGATGGTGATCTTATCAACCTTGGAATCACTTCCAACACCCATCGTCACATCGTCTTTAACTAGTTTCTGTTTATTTTGCAACTCCTGTTTCGAGTTACTAATCATAGCAACTGAACCAGTATCAAATAATTAGGGGCTACTTTGAATACTAGTAAACTACACATCAATAACATATATATCAAATATATCTTTGTTCACTTTGCCATCATTCTTATCCGCCAAGTATTTGGGGCAGTTCCGCTTCCAAAGGACCAGTCCTTTGCAAGAGAAGCACTCGCTTCGTGCTTTGGTCCAGACTTGGGCTTCTTTCCTGGAGCAGCAACTTGTTTGCCGTTCTTCTTGAAGTTCCATTTCTTTCCTTTGCCCTTTTTCTTGAAACTAGTGGTCTTGTTAACCATCAACATTTTTATGTTCTTCCTTGATTTCTACCATTGCCGATTTCAGCATCGCGAAGAGCTCGTGAATCGTTTTCGTTATCCCTTGCATATTATAGTTCATCACGAAGTTCTAGTAACCTGGTGATAGTGACTAGAGAACTCTGTCAATCACTATCTTATCTGGAAGATTAACTCCCACTTGATTCAAGTGATTGTAGTACCCAGACATTCTGAGCACATGCTCACCAGTTGAGATATTCTCCTCCATCTTGTAGGCAAAGTACTTGACAGAGGTCTCATACCTCTTGACATGGGAATGAGTCTGAAATACCAATTTCAACTCTTGGAACATCTCATATGCTCCATGGCGTTCAAAACGTTTTTGAAGTCCCGGTTCTAAGCCGTAAAGCATGGTGCACTAAACTATCAAGTGATCATCATCCCGAGCTTTGTCAAACGTTCATAACGTCCGCATCTGCTCTTGCAATAGGTCTGTCACATAGCGGTGCATCAAGGACATAATTATTCTGTGCAACAATGAGGATAATCCTCAAATCACGGATCAAATCCGCATAATTGCTACTATCATCTTTCAACTTATTTTTCTCTAGGAACATATCAAAATAAACGGGGAGCTACATCGCGAGTTATTGATCCACAACATAATTTGCAAATACTATCAAGACTAAGTTCATGATAAATTAAAGTTCAATTAATCATATTACTTAAGAACTCCCAGTTAGATAGACATCCCTCTAGTCATCTAAATGATCACGTGATCCATATAAACTAAACCATGTCCGATCATCACGTGAGATGGAGTAGTTTTCAATGGTGAAAATCTCTATGTTGATCATATCTACTATATGATTCACGTTCGACCTTTCGGTCTCAGTGTTCCGAGGCCATATCTGCATATGCTAGGCTCGACAAGTTTAACCCGAGTACTCTGCACGTGCAAAAATGGCTTGCACCCGTTGTATGTGAACGTAGAGCTTATCACACCCGATCATCACGTGGTGTCTCAGCACGAAGAACTGTCGCAACGATGCATACTCAGGGAGAGCACTTATACCTTGAAATTTTAGTAAGGGATCATCTTATAATGCTTCCGCCGTACTAAGCAAAATAAGATATATAAAAGATAAACATCACATGCAATCAAAATATGTGACATGATATGTCCATCATCATCTTGTGCTTTTGATCTCCATCTCCAAAGCACCGTCATGATCTCCATCGTCACTGGCTTGACCTTGATCTCCATCGTAGCATCGTTGTCATCTCGCCAACTATTGCTTCTACGACTATCGCTACCGCTTAGTGATAAACTAAATCAATTACATGGCGATTGCATTTCATACAATAAAGCGACAACCATAAGGCTCATGCCAGTTGCCGATAACAGTTAGAAAACATGATCATCTCATACAACAGTTTATATCTCATCACGTCTTGATCATATCACATCACAACATGCCCTACAAAAACAAGTTAGACATCCTCTACTTTGTTGTTGCAAGTTTTACGTGGCTGCTACGGGTTTCTAGTAAGAACCGTTCTTACCTATGCATCAAAACCACAATGATTTTTCGTCAAATGTGATGTTTTAACCTTCAACTAGGACCGGCCGTAGTCAAACTCGATTCAACTAAAGTTGGAGAAACAGACACCCGCCAGCCACCTCTGTGTGTAGCACGTCGGTAGAACCAGTCTCATGAACGCGGTCATGTAATGTCGGTCCGGGCCGCTTCACCAACAATGCTGCCGAATCAAAGTAAAACATTGGTGGTAAGCATTATGACTATTATCGCTCACAACTCTTTGTGTTCTCCTCGTGCATATAACATCTACGCATAGACCTGGCTCGGATGCCAATGTTGGGGAACGCAGTATTCCAAAAAAATTCCTACGACCACGCAAGATCTATCTAGGAGATGCATAGCAACGAGAGGGGAGAGTGTGTCCACGTACCCTCGTAGACCGAAAGCGGAAGCGTTTAGTAACGCGGTTGATGTAGTCGAATGTCTTCACGATCCAATCGATCCAAGTACCGAACGTACGGCACCTCCGTGTTCAGCACACGTTCAACACGATGACGTCCCTCGAGCTCTTGATCCAGTTGAGGACGAGGGAGAGTTCCGTCAGCACGACGGCGTGACGACGGTGATGATGAAGTTACCGGCACAGGGCTTCGCCTAAGCACTACGACGATATGATCGAGGTGTGTAACTGTGGAGGGGGCACCGCACACGGCTAAGATAAATCTTGGAGTGTCTTTTGGGGTGCCCCCTGCCCATGTATATAAAGGAGGGAGGGAGAGACCGAGAGAGGCCGGCCCTCCTAGGGGCGCTCCAAGTGTAGGGAGTCCTACTAGGACTCCCAAGTCCTAGTAGGATTCCCTTTCCTTTTCGGAGTAGGAAAGAAGGAAAGGAGGGAGAGGGAGAAGGAAAACGGGGGCCGCGCCCCCACCCCTTGTCCAATTCAGTTTGGATAGTGGGGAGGCGCGCGCCACCTCGTGGCCCTTCTTCCCTCTCTCCACTAAAGCCCAATAAGGCCCATTAACTTCCCCCGGCGAATTCCCGTAACTCTCCGGTACTCCGAAAAATACCCGAATCACTCGGAACCATTCCGATGTCCGAATATAGCATTCCAATATATGAATCTTTACCTCTCGACCATTTCGAGACTCATCGTCATGTCCTTGATCTTATCCGGAACTCCGAACAAACTTCGTTAATCAAATCACGTAACTCATAATACAAATCGTCATCGAACGTTAAGCGTGCTGACCCTACGGGTTGAAGAACTATGTAGACATTACCGAGACACATCTCCGGTCAATAACCAATAGCGTAACCTGGATGCTCATATTGTCTCATACATATTCTACGAAGATATTTATCGGTCAAACCGCATAACAACATACGTCATTCTCTTTGTCATCGGTATGTTACTTGCCCGAGATTCGATCGTCGGTATCATCATACCTGGTTCAATCTCACATCGCAAGTCTCTTTACTCATTCCGTAATACATCATCCCACAACTAACTCATTAGTCACATTGCTTGCAAGGCTTATATTGATGTGCATTACCGAGAGGGCCCAGAGATACCTCTCCGATACTCGGAGTGACAAATCTTAATCTCGATCTATGTCAGCCCAACAAACACCTTTGGAGACACCTGTAGGGCATCTTCAAAATCACACAGTTACATTGTGACGTTTGATAGGACACAAAGTGTTCCTCCGGTATTCGGGAGTTGCATAATCTCATAGTCAGAGGAACATGTAAGTCATGAAGAAAGCAATAGGAATAAAACTAAACAATCATTATGCTAGGCTAACGGATGGGTCTTGTGCATCTCATCATTCTCCTAATGATGTGATCCCGTTCATCAAATGACAACACATGTCTATGGTCAGGAAACTTAACCATCTTTGGTTAACGAGCTAGTCTAGTAGAGGCATACTAGGAACAGTCAGTTTTGTCTATGTATTCACACATGTATTAAGTTTCCGGTTAATATAATTCTAGCATGAATAATAAACATTTATCATGATATAAGGAAATATAAATAACAACTTTATTATTGTCTTTATGGCATATTTCCTTCACATATGTCTGCGATGATCGGTTCCCGCAATTCGGCTGGCTGGCGCCGGACCTCAGCGAGCAGGAGCCCGCGCCGCGAGGCAACGAGTATGCCATCCTCACCTCCTTTTTCAAATGGGGTTTATCCCTCTCAATCCATCTTTTGTTTAGCAGGTGCTCAAGCACTTCCGGGTGCAGCTCCATCACCTCCCGCCCAACACAGTCGCCCACCTTTTAGGCTTCGTGACGTTGTTCCTCAGCATCCTGCCGGATTGGGCGCTTTTCAAACACTTCTTCTACGCCAAGCCGCAGATGGTGACGAAGGATGTTTACCAAAAGTGGGGCGCACTCGACATCCAGACAAAGTGCATCTCGATCCACTTTAAGATGAAGTGGCCCTACTCGCTGAAGGGGTGGACCTCCACATGGTTTTACTGCGTGGAGCCGTCAACTCCTGTTGTCGGTGCCGCACTGTCTCCGTACACACATGCAGCAGATAATATTACACGCACGGGCAATGAACGACGGGTTTTCACTGACAGAGTGTGTGCCTTCCTCTAAGAGCATGGTTAATAATATAGCCGACCGGTGGCTATAACATGTTGTCATGTCATCTATAGCAAATATAATAGCCAACATGTATAGTAGTGAGCTACAAGAAAGTATTACTTTTTTACCACATGGCCCATCATACACTTTCACATAGCTTCTTGGAGCACGTGCTACAGTCGATCGTAAATCTATAGCCCGCTTATCTTCTCTCTCATCCACCTCAGCAAAGATATAGTATTTTAAGTCTTACAGTTCGCTTATGTCACCTTATTATACTTGCTAATCTCCCCTCATGAATTTCACTGACGGGCCCACCTCACTTAATGAAATCTCATCCAATCAAAACTACCCACTCCGTAAATCCCCTTTAAAGACCGTCTAGCATTACTCTTGCGCAGCACACGAGCTCGTCTGGCATATCGCTGCTCGCCCGCTCTCTCATAAAGGCCTTTTTGTGTGGAGTACTATACTCCCTCCTTTCCGGTTTATAGGGCTTAATTCAAAAATCTCACCAACCAAGGTAGATGGTGAGTGGTGAAATATATTTTTTAGTTTGCAAAAGCACATAATTAATGCTCTTGTTTTTCTCAAAAAATTATGTTTATCAATGCATTAATTGCAATACAGGCGTGCATAAAGTACGTCAATTTTTCTCTTAATACTTGCATGCAATGATTTAATACACCGTGAAATCTGAAATGCATTTTAATGAAGCAAATCGAAATTCTTTATAAAATGAAAAAACTAAAATTTTGAGATAAGCCCTATAAACCGGAAAGGAGGGAGTATTCTGCAGTGCAGTGAACAGTGACAGGAGCTTTATGGGGCCAACTGGGCCATGACCACACCCCCAGCTCATAAGAAAGTATATCTATATACCTCAATATTAGGCTTATTTATCCACTAAAAATCATCCAAAAGCAATTATGTTTGGCCCCAAGCCCACTCTCATGATTTTGGCTCAAGCTCCGCCACTCGTAGCGAGTACTGACAAGAAGAAAAACATCAGAGTCACTGCAAATCAGCAATGAACTAATTGCATAGTTGTCCATATATACTCCGTATGTATCATCACATGACGCACATGACGGACCCCTTTCAACTACCGATTGTTGCAGAGGATCGGTCACCAACTTGTGCTTAATTAACCTGATGAGAATAGATGTCACACTCTGTTATTCACGTATTAGTCCGGACCGATCAAATCATCCGACTGGACGCGCAAGCGCAAAACACACTCAATGAAGCAGAGTACATTATCCATGGCTTCTCATGGCGCTGTGGGGTCACAGGAAGGCACGCCGGCGGCGCCAACGCACGCCGGCATGGCCGAGCTGGTGCCGACGATCCCACTGGAGACGCGGTGCCCACCGTTCGCGCTGCGGCCATACGCCGGGTTCTGGCTGCCGGAGGGGGTGCTCAGGCGCGGCCTCCCGACGTTGCACGCGCGCTTCGCGCCGAGGCCCACGGACGTGCTCCTTGCCAGCTTCCCCAAGTCCGGCACCACATGGCTCAAGGCCCTCGCCTTCGCCGCCGTTCACCGCGACGCCCACCCGCCGTCGTCCGACGCCGACCACCCGCTCCGCCGCCGCAACCCGCACGACTGCGTCCGGTTCCTGGAGGTCGACTCCGCGCTCGCGCACACGGACGTGGACGCCGTGGCCTGCCGAGCTCGAGGCGCTCCCTTCCCCGCGCCTGCTCGCCCGGCACCTGCCCTACTCCCTCCTCCCCGAGCGCGTCGTCTCCGCCGGCGGGCGGCGGCCCCCGGGTCGTGTACGTCTGCCGGGAGCCCGGGACCCCAAGGACGCGCTGGTCTCCTCGTGGTTGTTCACCAGGAAGGCGTCGGCGAGCGCCGGGGTCGACGGCACTCGACGTGGATGCGTTCTCGATGCAGGAGGCGTTCGAGCTGTTCCGCGAGGACCGGTGCTGCTGCGGCCCGCAGTGGCGGCACGTGCTCGAGTACTGCGAGGCGAGCCGCCGTCGCTCCGGTGGCGGCGGCGAGGTGTTGTTCCTGAGGTACGAGGAGATGCTGCGCGACCCGGCGGCGAGCCTGAAGACGATGGCAGAGTTCATGGGATGCCCCTTCTCCGAGGAGGAGGTGGCGCGAGGGGTGGTGGAGGAGATCGTTGATCTTTGTAGCATCGAGAAGCTCAGGAACATGGAGGCCAACAGGGACGGGCGGCGGAACGTGTCGGGCATCAGGAGCGACGCTTTCTTCCGGAAGGGGGTTGCTGGGGACTGGAGCAAGCACATGTCGCCGGAGATGGGGAAGATGCTGGACGAGACCGTGGAGGACGCGCTCCAGGGGTCTGGGTTCAGCTTCGCGGGCTCAATGTAGTTTAATTATGATAATGATTTGTTTAATTGATTTTTTTCCAAATGCATTCAACATTTATATACATTTGAAGTACATTTCAGTCATGACTCAATGTAGTTTCAAACCATTTTGGTCAAATGTTTTAGAATATTACTGAATCAAGACTAAAATGTATTTCAACAATTGAAACGGAATTTGAAAACCGTTGCACTGTATTTGGAAAAAATGTGAAACATATTTGAATAGACCCAATGATGACCGAAATGCATTTCAAAAGCAGTTGAAAATGTCGAAATGCATTTCGAACATGTTGTAAAGTGTATTAAAATAATACTAAAGCACATATTTTGTGTGAAATGTATTAAAATATTACCGAATCATCAGAGAAAGTAAGTAAAATGCATTTCAAAAATAACTAAAAATTGCACTTCTGAAAAATGAAATCAAGTAATTGAAATATTTTTTAAATATGCATTTTTTATTCAATTTTTATTTAAAGCTTTGCACACGTATGTATTTTGCATATATGTGTCCGGTATACCCGTCAAATACTTTAAACACTGAATTATTATTAACTCCTTTTCTTTCATTATTTTTAGTATTTCTATATCTCTTCCCTTTAATTTGTCTTCCGTGATTGCAGGAAGGACAACTTGCACTCTGCAGCCTTAAAGTTGTTTTCTCCGTCAGCATCAACACCTATGACCACAAGCAGCTTCCTTCAGTAGGACTGCTAGATGCACCTATCTCTCAGATTGTTATTTTTTCTACTGACTTCAGTTCATCAACACTCTGTTGTCTTACCCCTCGCTAGTAGTGATCGATGCATTTGCCAGAGCTTACTGCTGCATATACCATGGGTCTCTCCTTGCTCTGAACCAGCACACAAGTACATTTTCAGGGCCTCAAAGAAACTTTCTTTTATATTACTCCAAATTTATTAGAGAAATATGCTAACTGAAACAGATTTTACAATTGTGCTTCTCCAAATTTATTAAGTAGCCAAGCAGTGGAATCATAAGACTTTGAAGCAAGCAGATGAGACGAGATACCTACTCTGCATAAGGGAAGTTGCATAGGAGTACATGCTCCAGTTACATGGTAATTAAAACTGCTACAATGTACTAGAGGAAATACTTCAGACTACTGCTCTTATTTGATTCCACCCATGTCATTCACGACGTATGTACAATCCATGAGCTTCCTTGTATCTTTCTTCTTTAGGTTGCAGTTCTATTTTCAAGGAAAAGAAGAAAGGTCAGCATGGAGATAATGAAGTATCTGAATATCAAATGAACAAAACAAATCATGCAACAAAGACAAGTGGCTAGTACAACAGTAGCAAGTATCATGTATATATGCTCGAAAGTCAAAATAGCATTTGTTTCGACAAATATTCTTAAAAGCTTCAGGGTTGTAGGTTAAATGCCTTCAAATCCCGGACATGTAAATTTCCACTATATAGTGTGCAGTCCAGTCAAACAAACCTCCCGATCATAGAAGGGAAAATGCCATGCAAGCATAAATTACCCGCAGTTAACTTGTAGTATCCACTGGAAGGCAATTTTCATTATGATGTACTTTTTTTTTTGAGAAACCATTATGATATATCTAAATCAGAAATCTTGCATAAGAAATATACAATCCACTAAGAAATTACGCTTAGAAGCCAACATTCTGAAAAATTAACATGTTGTAAACTTGTGTAGGTCCAAGCTTTAGTTTTGCACTTAAAGGTGCTGGGTAGTTTAGAAATGCAGCAGAACGATGGTAAAAACAGTGATGCGGCAGAATGATGGCAAAAACAGTAACGCAGGAGTATATCACTTGTCCATCACCTAAGGAATATATCATTTAGCTAACACAATTTGAAAATAGTGTGATGGACAATATACATTGCAAAACTATTTAACCTCAACAAGATCATCAAAATACCAGAAGACAAACCTTGCAGGATCGTACTTGACCGTGGGGAATGCGGGAGGCCAGATCATTGTAAAAGGATAGATACCACCAAGATGAGTGCTTCTGTATTCATACACTTTACGTAGTGTCCTGCACCTGACATCCAAGTGCAGTACACATCCACCCATCTGCAAGAACACAAAGTCACCATAGTCCACCACCTGGTCCATGAGAAGAACATTATGCCCATTCGTGATTGTGGAATCTGACTTCCTCAAATTAGCACACATTTCATGCAGGCAGATGTTATCGACCAGCAACCAGTTGTCCTCCTTGCGGAGCCAGATGCGGAGTTGAAACCCCTTAACGTGGATGAGATATACACCAGAAGCATCACCGGCCCGTGACAACATGGTGGTGCCTCTGCTGCCATGCTCCACTCCTTGTGGAAGCTGAACTGTGGAGAAACTCAATGTCTTCAAATCCAAGACAACGATGTTGGTTGGGCCAGCCGCCATATAAATTTTATTATCTACGAGCACAGCTTTTGGTTTTGAACGAGGACGAGGGAGTTGGCCTATGTCCAGCAGATGATGCATGTGCCAGGAACCATCTTGCATCATATATACATGCAGCCTAGATTCACCCATGGTATACTCCACATACAAGTAGTAGTAGGACAGGCCATCCCCTTCCTTGGAGACGACTTGACTGAAAGTGCAGCAAGTGCCGAAGGGGAGTTTAGGGCGTGGGACTGATGGCAGGATTGTCAGACCTCTCTCACCACGGCACAGCGGGCGGTGCACCCCAAGTGTTCTCTTGTCGTTGTACAAGGCGATGAATACGCTGCCGTTCCGGCAGTCAAGCGTGCCGATCGATAGCCTCCTGTAGGCGTTGAAATTTATCTGGCGGACGATGGCAGCGAGCTCTGCGGGCTGAGGCAACATGGGGACAAAGGACGGTGGAGGGGGGTGACCGTACCCGTTGTTGTTGATGTAGAAGCCGAGGAGGCGGGGCGGGTGGAGCTCGCGGAAACGGCGGAGGAAAGCCGGTTCGGAGGCATGCCCTAGCCAGCGCTTGCAGACGAGGGCAGCGCGGACAAGGGTGTTGGGGAAGCCGACGCGGAGGAGGATCTCTACGAGAAGGTCTTCGTCGTCGAGCACCTTGGATACGATGTCCACTGCCGGCGGCGGCTGCTTCTCGCCCTCCATTTCTATGGATTTGAGCTTGAGCGCACAGAGGGGATCGAGGCGGATGGTTGATCAAGGAAAGAGCCAACGTATCGTGCCTCCTGGCTTTTCCTGTCGCCGTCCCCGCGCCGGCCGCGCGCCCGGCGGAAAGAACCCCGCGAATTCACATTTGTCAGCTTGCTTCGAGCCAACCAGCTATAAAAATTCGCCTCGGTCGCGCAACCGAGTACTGTCATGTAGTAATTGTCTACTTTTTTTAGGGGTATATTGTATCGGCTAGTGGATCTCATTGTGCACGACATGTATGGTGGACGGCCCCGTAGATGCTTCGGCACCATGCTCAAAAAGAATGTCGTTTCCTGGGAGTAAGAGCTACTCCTTGTTCGGCCCTAGGGCAGCAGCCGGCGTTATTTTGGACCTTCGCCCGGTGTGTTTTAGGCTTTGGGGCGATCTAGGTTCCAGCCAAACCCCTGGGCCGGCCCCAAGACATTTAAATTCAAACCTGACATTTGGCGCTACACAAAAAAACGCAACAAGTCCGGCGATCACCATGCCACAGTTCAGCGATCACCATGCCACAGTTTGGCGATCAATAACTTGAAAGTTCGATGTTCAAAAGGAAGGACGCGTAGGCAATTCATCAAACGCCGGTGGCGTCCACCAGCGGTGGACTGGTGGGAGTCGGCGTGCGCGGGCTGGTCGGCGTCAGCGCGGCTTCTGTGCTGGGCGTCGTGGAGGTGTCGCTCGGGCTTGGCGGCAGAGATGGGGCCGGCGTGGGAGTTGGCACCGCCGTCAACGGCATCTAGTTCAGAATGAGGCCACGCTCCGCCAGGTAACACGCCTTGACCTGCTCGTCCATCGTCGCCATGTCCCCCCCCCCCCCCCCCCCCCCCATAAGGAAAGCCAGGTCGGTGTTCCTCTTCTTCGCGGCGACATTGGTCCGGAGCAGGTCGAGCTTGATGACGCTGTTCGTCATCAACGCCGACCATCGCGCCTCAGTTTTCTCTTCCCTCTAGGCGGCGCGGGTCTTGGCGTCGGCAATGCAATGCTCGATGGACTCTTGCAGACGCGCGGTAGCCGGCTCGGCGACCTTCGCCGACTTGGCTCGTTTGTTGCCGTTCGGGCGCCCATCGGCCGTGCCCGGCGTCGGCACGTCTGACTTGTATGTCTCCTTGGCCTTGGCGAGGGTGCGTCGTACTTCCGCCCACTTCTCGCACTTCTCGATCCGGGAGAACACGTGGAGGTACTTCAAATCTTGGTCGGTGCTGCTATCCTGGCGATACATGGCGAACATCCGGACCATCTGCGCCGAGGAAAAAGTGTCGGCGACGCACACAGCGAAAAATGAGTGAGAGACCGACGTCATACCTGACCCTCGATGTTGGCGCCGCTCCCCGGGCAAGCCGCGATCTCCTCGACGATCCCATGCCATTTGTTGCATGCCGTTTGGATGAGCGCCCAATGGTTCGCCATGGCCTTCGAGCCACGCTGCATGTGGAAACCGGCGAAGTAGGGGTCGACCAGGTTGCGCTCATTGAACTCCGACTTGATGCGCTCCCAGTATGTGCCGGCGTTCTAGTTCGTGCCGGTGATTGGGTCGAGGCAGACGATCTTCCACGCTTCGGCGAGGCACTTGTCTTCTTTGGATGCCCACTTGACGCGCGGCTCGCCGGTCCTGGCCACCCGCTTCTTCTTTTTCCCTTTCCTCACTGGAGCAGGCACCGGCTCGTCCTCGTCCTCCTCCTCCTCTGGCTCCTCCTCGCCATAGTCGAGCTCGTCGTCCATGTCGCCGTTGAGGTCCATTGTATCTTCTTGGGCATTGAACCCGGGGGAGGCGGTGGCGGCCGAGCCGGTCGTGATGATGTCGTCCATGTCGGCCTCCTTCGCATCGGGGTTGCCGAGATGTGACGACGAGGCTTGTGAGAAGAGCAGCGCGCCACGGCGTAGAGGCGGCGTCGGGGAGGATGAGTAAGCTGGCGGCGAGTATGTGTACGGGGGGTACTGGACGCCGGTGAACGCAGGTGAGGGCGTGCACTGGGGGGTGGCCATGTGGAAAGGTGGTGTTGGGGATGAACCCGTCGTGCACGTCACCGTCGGCGTAGCCAGGCGAGGGCATGCACCCCTAGGGGTGTGGCGATGGCGAGAAGACGGCCGGTGACCTGACGCTCTGCTGGCTCCAGGGAGCGTGTGGGCCGTGGCCGCCGGGAGGATTCATCATCCTCGCGCGAGACGCCTCTCCTTGTTCCGCCACGTGATCTACCTGCTCCGCCACGGCCGCAGCAGCCCTGTTCCGGGCTTTCTTAGCGTTGAGCCTGTTCCGTCGGTCGGTGGTGACAGCCTCCCGGTGCTGAACCTTCGCCTTCCAGTCGGCGTTTGACATGCCCGGGGGTTTGGACGGCGGCGCCCTCTGCTTCCTCTGCTTCGGCTGGGAGACGGTGGCATCGGTAGCGGCGCGAGGGGCCATGTACTTCTTCAGCGGCCGGATGGAGGGGAGAGGGAGGAGAATGACGAGAGAAGGGGGGAATGGAGGGAAACGGAGGGGGAAAAGCGGGGGTCAGCGGGAAAAGGGCATTCTCTCGCCGACAGAGCGAACCCACACGCCTTTTCGCTTCCGCCGGCGCCCCAGGTGACCCCGGGGGCTTGGGTTCGCCTCGGATTCGCCGGCTGTTATTTCAGTCCAAATCGGCGATAAACGAGATCATGGGGCGTGACTAGACCGATTTTCGGATGCCGATGCTAAAAAATAACCTTGGGTGGTCTGTTAGGGGCGCGACTGGAGATGCTCTAACAGAACCATCATATTTGCGGTGGCTTAGCACAAAACCACCGCATTGGAAATCGGTGCACTTTTCGCGTCAAATTTTTGATAGTAGCAAAAAAGCACTAAGCCAAAAATTAAGCCCGCTTTGACACGGTAAAGTATGGTTAAGCGGAAGCAACTAGTTAACGAGCGCTCCTTCGGGAGCCTCACAACGATCAGCGCCACTTGGCGCACTCTCAGCCATTCGCCACGTGTCGCGCTTTGGATGCTCCCTTCGGATTTTTTTTATTATTTTTCCGCACGCTTTTTCGTCTTTTTAAACGGTTTTTTCGGGTTTTTTTGACATTTTGGTTTTCCCCCGGTCTTTCTTAGCTTTTCGATAAAAAAAAATTATTTACGCGAAAAAACGTGTTTTATTTTTTTTTCTTACGCGAAAGTCACGGTTTTTTCCGCGAGAGGCACGGTTGTGCTTAGCGAGAGTCACGGTCGTGCCTTTCAGAAACAAAAAAAACGTGTTTTCTGTTTTTTTTTCTTTCACGAGAGTCACGGTTTTGCTTCCGCGAGAGGCACGGTTGTGCTTTCACGAGAGTCACGGCCGTGCCTCTCAGAAAGGGAAAAAATCGTGTTTTCTGTTTTTTTTTTCTTTCACGAGAATCACGGTTTTGCTTCCACGAGAGGCACGGTTGTGCTTTCGCCAGAGTCACGGCCGTGCCTCTCGGAAACGGAAAAAACGCGTTTTCTGTTTTTTTTCCTTCCACGAGAGTCACGATTTTGCTTTCACAAGAGGCACGGGTGTGATTTCGCGAGAGGCACGGGCGTGCCTCTTTCGGAAAGGAAAAAAACCATGCTCCCGGTTTCGGTTTTTTCGCCTGGTATTTTTCGTGAAAAAAAAGTCCGTCGAACCTATCAACATGGGATCTAGTTTTGAAGATCTCGACGCGAAGAATCCAATGGTGAAAACGGTTCGAGATTTGGACGCACGGTCTAAAAGATAAAACGTTTTGAATAAACGGATCTATGAAAAAGGGAAAACTCCCAGGTTGCGACAAATGGTGCGCTGCATGTGCGCCACTTGGCGCGATCTAGGAAAATGGAGTGTTCTTTGCAACGAGTACTTCTTAAGGCTAGTCATAATGGGAGTAACTTAGGTACTCTCTTCGTGCAGGTGTGTAAGTCACCTTACGAAATTCAAATTTTCTCAAAACCTTAAGACGTGGAACATTAAATCCTCTTTGATGCCCTCCCAGCCTCGTTCACGAGGGTTCTCCGCCCGTGGAAACCCCTGCATGTAAGGGCATCTCCACTAGCGCCCCCAAGATGCCTCCTCAGGCCACTTTTTGAGTGCCGGCGAGCAAAAAACGTCCCACTCGGGACCCCAGGACCTCAGTTTTCGCCGGATTAGACGAAAAATACGGCCGGCGCGCGCAGGCGAAACCCAGCCCCCTGGGAGGCAGCTGGGGACGCCGACACTTTATTTTGCATGCAAATGGCCCACTTTCAGTGTCTCAACTGTCTCTCTCCTCTCTCTCTTTTCTGCAGGCCCACCCACGTGCTCACACTCCCCCATCCCCCACCCACCAAAGCAGGCGCGCACGGGACGGGACAGGCGCGGCGAGCAGGGCACCGGAGCTGGGGCACGGGGGGCGTCACGGCGGGCGGGCGCCGGAGCATGGAGGCGGGGAGCTCGTGTTGGGGAACGTAGCAGAAATTCAAAATTTTCCTACGTGTCACCAAGATCTATCTATGGAGAAACTAGCAACGAGGGAAGGAGAGTGCATCTACATACCCTTGTAGATCGCTAAGCGGAAGCGTTCAAGAAAACGGGGTTGAAGGAGTCGTACTCGTCGTGATCCAAATCACCGGAGATCCTAGTGCCGAACGGACGGCACCTCCGCGTTCAACACACGTACAGCCCGGTGACGTCTCCCACGCCTTGATCCAGCAAGGAGAGAGGGAGAGGTTGAGGAAGACTCCGTCCAGCAGCAAGCACAACGGCGTGATGGTGGTGGAGGAGGCGTGGCAATCCTGCAGGGCTTCAAGCACCGCGGAGAGGAGGAGGAGGAGGAGAGGCAGGGCTGCGCCATGCAGAGGTGAAAACTCATGTGTTGGCAGCCCCAAAACCCTCAAATATATATAGGGGGAGAGGGTGGGCTGCGCCCCCACCTAGGGTTCCACCCTAGGGGCGGCGGCCAGCCCAGATCCCATCTGGTGGGGCGGCCAAGGGGGGGGGGGAGAGGGGAAACTTGCCCCCCAAGCTAGGTGGGTGCGCCCCCTCCCCAAACCCTAGGCGCCTTGGGCCCCTGTGGGGGGGGGGGGCGCACCAGCCCACCTGGGGCTGGTCCCCTCCCACACTTGGCCCATGCAGCCCTCCAGGGTTGGTGGCCCCACTTGGTGGACCCCCGGGACCCTCCCGGTGGTCCCGGTACGTCACCGAAAAAACCCGAAACTTTTTCGGTGACCAAAACAGGACTTCCCATATATAAATCTTTACCTCCGGACCATTCCGAAACTCCTCGTGACGTCCAGGATCTCATCCGGGACTCCGAACAACATTCGGTAACCACATACAAACTTCCTTTATAACCCTAACGTCATCGAACCTTAAGTGTGTAGACCCTACGGGTTCGGGAACCATGCGCACTGACCGAGACATTCTCCGTCAATAACCAACAGCGGGATCTGGATACCCATGTTGGCTCCCACATGTTCCACGATGATCTCATCGGATGAACCACGATGTCAAGGACTCAATCGATCCCGTATACAATTCCCTTTGTCTAACGGTATTGTACTTGCCCGAGATTCGATCGTCGGTATACCGATACCTTGTTCAATCTTGTTACCGGCAAGTCTCTTTACTCGTTCCGTAACACATCATCCCGTGATCAACCCCTTGGTCACATTGTGCACATTATGATGATGTCCTACCGAGTGGGCGCAGAGATACCTCTCCGTTTACACGGAGTGACAAATCCCAGTCTCGATTCGTGCCAACCCAATGACACTTTCGGAGATACCTGTAATGAACCTTTATAGCCACCCGATTCGTTGTGACGTTTGGTACACCCAAAGCATTCCTACGGTATCCGGGAGTTGCACAATCTCATGGTCTAAGGAAATGATACTTGACATTAGAAAAGCTTTAGCATACGAACTACGATCTTTGTGCTAGGCTTAGGATTGGGTCTTGTCCATCAAATCATTCTCCTAGTGATGTGATCCCGTTATCAATGACATCCAATGTCCATGGTCAGGAAACCATAACCATCTATTGATTAACGAGCTAGTCAACTAGAGGCTTACTAGGGACATGGTGTTGTCTATGTACCCACACATGTATCTGAGTTTCCTATCAATACAATTATAGCATGGGTAATAAATGATTATCATGAACAAGGAAATATAATAATAACTAATTTATTATTGCATCTAGGTCATATTTCCAACAGTCTCCCACTTGCACTAGAGTCAATAATCTAGTTCACATCGTCATGTGATTAACACTGAAAGGTCACATCTCCATGTGACAAACAACCAAAGAGTTTACTAGTGTCTCAGAACTAGTTCACATCGTCATGTGATTAAGACTCAATGAGTTCTGAGGTTTGATCATGTTTTGCTTGTGAGAGAGGTTTTAGTCAACGGGTCTGAACCTTTCAGATCCGTGTGTGCTTTGCAAATTTCTAGGTCATATTGTAAACGCTGCTTCCACGCTCCACTTGGAGCTATTCTAAATGGCTGCTCCACTATACGTATCCGGTTTGCTACTCAGAGTCACTCGGATAGGTGTTAAAGCTTGCACCGACGTAACCCTTTACGCCGAACTCTTTATCACCTCCATAATCGAGAAACATGTCCTTATTTACTCCAACGACAATTTTGACCGCTATCCGATGATCCATTCCTGGATCATTCTTGTACCCCTTGACTGACTCATGGCAAGGCACACTTCCGGTGCGGTACACAGCATAGCATACTGTAGAGCCTACGTCTAAGGCATAGGGGACGACCTTCGTCCTTTCTCTTTGTTCTGTCGTGGTCGAGCTTTAAGTCTTAACTTCATACCTTACAACTCAGTCAAGAACTCCTTCTTTGACTGATCCATCTTGAACAGCTTCAAGATTATGTCAAGGTATGTGCTCATTTGAAAGTATTATTAAACATTTTGATCTATCTCATAGATCTTGATGCTTATTGTTCAAGTAGCCTAATCCAGGTTTTCATTGAAAAACACTTTTCAAACAACCCTATATGCTTTCCAGAGATTCTACATCATTTCTGATCAACAATATGTCAAAAACATATACTCATCAGAAATTTTATAGTGCTCCCACTCACTTCTTTGGAAATACAAGTTTCTCATAAACTTTGTATAAACCCAAAATCTTTGATCATCTCATCAAAGCGCACATTCCAACTCCGAGATGCTTACTCCGGTCCTTAGAAGGATCATTTGGAGCCGGCATACCTTTTAGCATCCTTAGGATCGGCAAAAAGTTTCTGATTGTATCACATACAACCTTTCCTTACGAAGTCTGGTAAGGATACTCGTTTTGACATCCATCTGCCAGATTTCATAAATGCAGCTAATGCTAACATGATTCCGACGGACTTAAGCATCGCTACGGATGAGAAAATCTCATCGTAGTCAACTCCTTGAACTTGTGAAAAACTCTTCGCCACAAGTCGAGCTTCATAGACGGTGATATTACCGTCCACGTCCGTCTTCTTCTTAAAGATCCATTCATCTCAATGGCTTGCCGATCATCGGGCAAGTCCACCAAAGTCCATGCTTTGTTACGATACATGGATCCTCTCTCGGATTTCATGGCTTCTAACCATTTGTCGGAATTTGGGCCCACCATTGCTTCTCCATAGCTCGTAGGTTCATTGTTGTCTAGCAACATGACCTTCAAGACAGGATTGCGTACCATTCTGAAGTAGTACGCATCCTTGTCACCCTACGAGGTACGTTAGTGACTTGATCCGAAACTTCATGATCACTATCATAAGCTTCTACTTCAATTGGTGTAGGTGCCACGGGAACAACTTCATGTGCCCTGCTACACACTAGTTGAAGTGACGGTTCAATAACCTCATCAAGTCTCCACCATCCTCCCACTCAACTTTTCGAGACGAACTTTTCCTCGAGAAAGGACCCGATTCAAGAAACAATCCCTACTGCTTTCGGATCTGAATTAGGAGGTATACCCAACTGTTTGGGTGTCCTATGAAGATGCATTTTGTCCGCTTTGGGTTCGAGCTTATCAACCTGAAACTTTTCACATAAGCGTCGCAGCCCCAAACTTTTAAGAAACGACAACTTAGGTTTCTCCAAACTATAGTTCAAACGGTGTCGTCTCAACGGAATTACGTGGTGCCCTATTAAAGTGAGTGTGGTTGTCTCTAATGCCTAACCCATGAACGATAGTGGTAATTCGATAAGAGACATCATGGTACACACCATATCTAATAGGGTGCAACTATGATGTTCGGACACACCATCACACTATGGTGTTCCAGACGGTATTAATTGTGAAACAATTTCCACAATGTCTTAATAGCGTGCCAAAGCTTGTAACTCAGATACTCATCTCTATGATCATATCATAGACATTTTATCCTCTTGTCACGATGATCTTTAACTTCACTCTGAAATTACTTGAACCATTCAATAATTCAGACTTGTGTTTCATCAAGTAAATACACTCAGTATCTACTTAAATCATCCGTGAAGTAAGAACATAACGATATTCACTGCATGCCTCAGCACTCATTGGACTGCACACATCAAAATGTGTTACTTCAACAAGTTGCTATCTTGTTCCATCTTACTGAAACCGAGGCTTTTCAGTCATCTTGCCCATGTGGTATGATTTGCATATCTCAAGTGATTCAAAATCAAGTGAGTCCAAACGATCCATTTGCATGGAGTTTCTTCATGCATATACACCAATAGACATGGTTCGCGTGTGTCAAACTTTTCAAAAACGAGTGAGTCCAAAGATCCATCAACATGGAGCTTCTTCATGCGTTCTATACCAATATGACTCAAATGGCAGCGCCACAAGCAGGTGGTACTATCATTACTATCTTATATCTTTTGGCATGAAAATGTGTATCACTACGATCGAGATTCAATAAACCATTCCTTTAGGTGCAAGACCATTGAAGGTATTATTCAAATAAATAGAGTAACCATTATTCTCCTTAAATGAATAAATCAGACATGTATAGACATAATCCAATCATGTCTATGCTCAACGCAATCATCAAATGACAATTATTCAGGTTTAATACTAATCTTGATGGTAGAGGGAGCATGCGATGTTTGATCAAATCAAACTTGGAAACACTTCCAACACTTATCGTCAGCTCACCTTTAGCTAGTCTCCGTTTATTCCGTAGCTCTTTTATTTCGAAGTTACTAACACTTAGCAACCGAACCGGTATCTTAATACCCTGGTGCTACTAGGAGTACTAGTAAAGTACACATTAACATAATGTATATCCAATATACTTCTATCGACCTTGCCAGCCTTCTCATCTACCAAGTATCTAGGGTAATTCTGCTCCAATGGCTGTTCCCCTTATTACAGAAGCACTTAGTCTCGGGTTTGGGTTCAACCTTGGGTTTCTTCACTAGAGCAGCAGCTGATTTGCCATTTCATGAAGTATCCCTTCTTGCCCTTCCCCTTCTTGAAACTAGTGGTTCCACCAACCATCAACAATTGATGCTCCTTCTTGATTACTTTCGCGGTGTCAAACATCGTGAATACCTCAAGGATCATCATATCTATCCCTGATATGTTATAGTTCATCACGAAGCTCTAGCAGCTTGGTGGCAATGACTTTGGAGAAACATCACTATCTCATCTGGAAGATCAACTCCCACTCGATTCAAGTGATTGTTGCACTCAGACAATCTGAGCACAAACTCAACGATTGAGCTTTTCTCCTTTCGTTTGCAGGCTAAGAAAATCGTCGGAGGTCTTATACCTCTTGACGTGGGCACGAGCCTAAAATCCCAATTTTCAGCCCTCAGAACATCTCATATGTTCCGCGACGTTTCAAAACATCTTTGGTGCCTCAATTCTAAGCCGTTTAACATTACCGAACTATCACGTAGTCATCAAAAGCGTGTGTGTCGGATGTTCGCAACATCCATGCACCACGCTCGAGGTCCAAAGACACCGAGCGGCGCATAAAGGACATAAGCTTTCTACTGACCGCATAATTGCTACTATCAACTTTCAACTATATTTTCTCTAGAACATATCTAAACAGTAGAACTAAAGCACGAGCTATGACATAATTTGCAAAGGGCTTTTGACTATGTTCAGGATAATTAAGTTCATCTAGTGAACTTCCACTCAGATAGACATCCCTCCAGTCATCTAAGTGATTACATGATCCGAGTCAACTAGGCCGTGTCCGATCATCACGTGAGACGGACTAGTCATCATCGGTGAACATCTTCATGTTGATCGTATCCACCATACGACTCATGCTCGATCTTTCGGTCTCTTGTGTTCCGAGGCCATGTCTGTACATGCTAGGCTCGTCAAGTTAACCTAAGTGTTTCACGCGTGTAAATCTGGCTTACACCCGTTGTATGTGAACGTAAGAATCTATCACACCCGATCATCACGTGGTGCTTCGAAACGACGAACTTTCGCAACGGTGCACAGTTAGGGGAACACTTTCTTGAAATTTTAATGAGGGATCATCTTATTTACTACCGTCGTTCTAAGCAAATAAGATGCATAAACATGATAAACATCACATGCAATCAAATAGTGACATGATATGGCCAATATCATTTTGCTCCTTTTGATCTCCATCTTCGGAGCTCCATGATCATCATCGTCACCGGCATGACACCATGATCTCCATCATCATGATCTCCATCATCGTGTCTCCATGAAGTTGTCTCGCCAACTTATTATTTCTACTACTATGGCTACCGGTTAGCAATAAAGTAAAGTAATTACATGGCGTTTGTTCAATGACACGCAGGTCATACAATAAATTAAGACAACTCCTATGGCTCCTGCCGTTGTCATACTCATCGACATGCAAGTCGTGATTCCTATTACAAGAACATGATCAATCTCATACATCACATATCATTCATCACATTCTTCTTGGCCATATCACATCACATAGCATACCCTGCAAAAACAAGTTAGACGTCCTCTAATTGTTGTTTGCATGTTTTACGTGGCTGCTATGGGTTTCTAGCAAGAATGTTTCTTACCTACACAAAACCACAACGTGATATGCCAATTGCTATTTATCCTTCATAAGGACCCTTTTCATCGAATCCGTTCCGACCAAGTGCATGTCAGTCGGTGGAACCTGTCTCACGTAAGAGTACGTGTAAGGTCGGTCCGGGCCGCTTCATCCCACAATACCGTCGAAACAAGATTGGACTAGTAACGGTAAGCATATTGAACAAAATCAACGCCCACAACTACTTTGTGTTCTACTCGTGCAAAGAATCTACGCAATAGACCTAGCTCATGATGCCCTTTGTTGGGGAACGAGCAGAAATTCAAAATTTTCCTACGTGTCACCAAGATCTATCTATGGAGAAACTAGAAACGAGGGAAGGAGAGTGCATCTACATACCCTTGTAGATCGCTAAGCGGAAGCATTCAAGAGAACGGGGTTGAAGGAGTCGTACTCATCGTGATCCAAATCACCGGAGATCCTAGTGCCGAACGGACGGCACCTCCGCGTTCAACACACGTACAGCCCGGTGACGTCTCCCACGCCTTGATCCAGCAAGGAGAGAGGGAGAGGTTGAGGAAGACTCCGTCCAGCAGCAGCACAACGACGTGATGGTGGTGGAGCAGCGTGGCAATCCTGCAGGGCTTCGCCAAGCACCGCGGGAGAGGAGGAGGAGGAGAGGCAGGGCTGCGCCATGGAGAGGTGAAAACTCATGTGTTGGCAGCCCCAAAACCCTCAAATATATATAGGGGGAGAGGGAGGGCTGCGCCCCCACCTAGGGTTCCACCCTAGGGGCGGCGGCCAGCCAGATCCCATCTGGTGGGGCGGCCAAGGGGGAGAGGGAAACTTGCCCCCCAAGCTGGGTGGGTGCGCCTCCTCCCAAACCCTAGGCGCCTTGGGCCCTGTGGGGGCGCACCAGCCCACCGGGCTGTTCCCTCCCACACTTGGCCCATGCAGCCCTCCAGGGTTGGTGGCCCCACTTGGTGGACCCCCGGGACCCTCCAGGTGGTCCCGGTACGTTACCGAAAAAACCCGAAGCTTTTCCGGTGACCAAAACAGGACTTCCCATATATAAATCTTTACCTCCGGACCATTCCGGAACTCCTCGTGACATCTAGGATCTCATCCGGGACTCTGAACAACATTCGGTAACCACATACAAACTTCCTTTATAACCCTAACGTCATCGAACCTTAAGTGTGTAGACCCTACGGGTTCGGGAACCATGCAGACATGACCGAGACGTTCTCCGGTCAATAACCAACAACGGGATCTGGATACCCATGTTGGCTACCACATGTTCCACGATGATCTCATCGGATGAACCACGATGTCAAGGACTCAATCGATCCCGTATGCAATTCCCTTTGTCTAACGGTATTGTACTTGCCCGAGATTCGATCGTCGGTATACCGATACCTTGTTCAATCTCGTTACCGGCAAGTCTCTTTACTCGTTCCGTAACACATCATCCCGTGATCAACCCCTTGGTCACATTGTGCACATTATGATGATGTCCTACCGAGTCGGCCCAGAGATACCTCTCCGTTTACACGGAGTGACAAATCCCAGTCTCGATTCGTACAACCCAATGAGACACTTTCGGAGATACCTGTAATGAACCTTTATAGCCACCCAGTTACGTTGTGACGTTTGGTACACCCAAAGCATTCTTATGGTATCCGGTAGTTGCACAATCTCATGGTCTAAGGAAATGATACTTGACATTAGAAAAGCTTTAGCATACGAACTACGATCTTTGTGCTAGGCTTAGGATTGGGTCTTGTCCATCACATCATTCTCCTAATGATGTGATCCCATTATCAATGACATCCAATGTCCATGGTCAGGAAACCATAACCATCTATTGATTAACGAGCTAGTCAACTAGAGGCTTACTAGGGACATGGTGTTGTCTATGTACCCACACATGTATCTGAATTTCCTATCAATACAATTATAGCATGGGTAATAAACGATTATCATGAACAAGGAAATATAATAATAACGAATTTATTATTGCCTCTAGCCTCTAGGGCATATTTCCAACAGCTCGTCCATGGCGGGGCGCCGGAGCAGGGAGGCGGGGAGCTCGTCCATGGCGCCGGACATGGACGACGACCGGTCGCGCTGGAACAGCGCCAGGCCGCGGCGGGAGGCGGCATCGGGGCCGGCCGGGCACGGGAACGGGCGCTCCTCCTCGCCTTGACCCCTTCCTCAACCTTGACCCGTCGTCGTAGTCGCACGCACCCGACGAGGCTGCCACACACGGTGCTCCGATCCCGCACGCCATGCCTGTTCTCACCGTGCTCGGCCCGCCCCTTGGGCTCTCCTGCGTGCGCCCGCGCCACGCCCATCCTTGCTCGCGTCCCGCATCCACTCGCCGGCCGCGCCCCTGCTTTTGCCGCGGCCCAAGCTCCGGCCGTTAGCGCGATCGCGCCCGCGCCTCATGACAGGCGCCCGTCTGACGCCCGACGCGTCGGCCGCGTAACCGTCCCTGGCGCACCCGCTGCTCCCGTCGTCGTCGTGCGCTGCGCCCGCCTGCCCTTGCCCGTCTTGGGCAACCATCGCTGCTCGTGGCGCTGCACGCTTCTTTGCCGTTGTTGCCGCTGAAGCTCTCGATGTTGCCTTCTTGCTCTGCTACTTCTTCTTCTTCTTTGCCTTCTTTGTTCTTTGGTCGCTCTAGGCGTGATCGTGGACGGGGCGGCGAGGCGTGGGCGCAGGACGGGATGGTCGCCGTAGGAGCTCCTCCCAGCTGTTGTTGGGTGGGGGCACGGCTGGAAGAAATTCCACCCCCACGCAAATATGTTCGCCGGCACCTCCCCAGGAGGCTGAAAAAATGCCTCCTGGGAGGCGCAACGGCTGGAGATGCCCTAACGAGTCTGTGCGTTGATTATAGGCAAGAGCGGTTTTGCATGCAATTACGTGGCCCTGCATGTAGAGCTGAAAAGGCAACCTAATAACAAGCGGTTAAATGCTGATTTATCTCCGTACAGCGCTCTGATTGGAAGTTTACCTCGTCCCGCTGCTCCTCTTTGCCCAATCTAAAACCATCTAGGTTGCGCTGCTACTCCTAAGGTGCCTTACACATCTAGACAAAGGGAGTAGTAACATAGCGCACTCCAAATTTTTTTTACTTATGTGACAAGTAATTTATGAAAAGTGATAACATAATATGTTACTGTAACATAGCGTTTCTCGAGACAAAGTGAGTCTACAAGTTAATAAATAAAGCCATCTATGATACTACTATTATATTAATTACTTTGCATTATAAAGTTGATAATTTAGACTAATGTCAACACTAGTCTAAGTTACTCCCCACTATGACCAACCTAATTAGTGATTTCGTGGTTAAAGCTGACAAGCTGGACGGTGCGACGTTAACTGCCCGTCCCGGTCGGACCACGTTGTTTGCGCCATAGTAGGGCAATTCCTATTTGATGCTTATGCGCCGGTTCGTCAACGGGCACCTGCAGGCGTTTTTAATTGGGCCGACCCGTTTTGTTTTCTTTTTTTTTCCTGTTTTTTGAAACGCACAAAAGTGTGCAGCGATGGATTCGAACACACAACCTCCTTGTCGCAAGCGCATGGCAATAGCCAGCAGGTGCACCAGCCGCGAGTGAATGGTTAGCCCGTTTTTTACTTTTTTACTTAGTTCTTAAGTTCGGTTTCTTTTTTATTCTTTTTCGTTTTTCTTTTTTTTCTCATCTTTTTTTGATTTCTTTAGTGCGCGTTTTTTTAATTCGATGAACATTTTTCAGATTTGACGAAATTTTTTTAGAATCGATGAACTTATTTTCAAATTCGATGAACTTCTATGAATTTTGATGAACTTTTCTTAAAATTTGATGAACCTTTTTCAAATTTGATGAACTTTTTTTCAAGTTTTTGAACTTTTTTCAAATTCGGTGAACATTTTTCAAATTCGATGAACTTTTTTTCAAGTTTGTGAAATTATTTTCAAATATGATGAACTTTTTTCAAATGCGATGATTTTTTTTTCAAAAACTGGATGAACTTTTTTCACTATCGGTGAAGTTTTTCCAAATTCGATGAACTTTTTTCACTATCGGTGAAGTTTTTCCAAATTTAATGAACCTTTATTCAAGCTATAAAGTAAAACATACAGTGTTCAGGAAATTTGAAAATCCAAGCTATAAAGTAAACCATACGGTTTTTCTATACAATAAATAGCGCGGCTGCAATGTTCTTATAATATTCGTGACGTATTCAGTCACTAACGTTTAGTAGGTTTATTGGTTAGCCTAACAGAAACATTACCGTAAGAGCAACTCCAAAGGGCCGACCCATTTCGTCCGTCTGTGTTTGTTTGGGTCGGCGCGGACAAAAGTGGCGGCCCAATGCGCCGACCCAAACCCAAATCACGTCCGAGTCGCGTCCGCGCCGACGCATTTGCGGCCCAAATTTGCGCCCCAAATGTGTCAGCGTGGAGGTTGAACGGACGCTTCGCGCGCCTTCTCGCTGTCCGCCGCGTCCCCACATGACGGCCTTCCAACTGCCCGCTGTCCACGCGGTCAGCTTAATTTATGACCACGGGCCGACGCCTCAGCTACGACGCTCGTCCTTTTTTAAGCCGACCGTGCGGCGGGGCCGTCCTCATCCAAACTCGCCGTCCACATCTGCCAAGCTTTGCTCCTCCGTCGCCGGCAAACCCTAGCCACCACAATCGCAGCGAGATGGGCCTCTTCTCCGGCGCCAGCCGCAGCAAGGCCAAGGGCAAGGCCCCTGCCACCCCCTTCCCCTCAGAGTTCCTCCCGCCTCCGCCTCCGCCGGCGCCTCGCCGGCAGAGGCAGGGCGTGAACGTGCCAGTGCACCAGGCGGAGTGGCACTGGCAGCACCGCCAGCCTCTGTCGTATCCCGACATGACCCTGCACCAGGCGGAGTGGCACTGGCGCCAGATCCGGGTGGCCGAGGAGCGCCGCGACGGCGAGTACCTCGAGATGCTCGAGCGCGACCTCGACGAGGAGGCGCGCCAGGCCGAGGAGGAGGCGCGCCAGTCGCCGCACAGCGGACGCACTTCCCCTGGCACAGCCTGCGCCCGACATGACGGCGCTCACGGCGTTCGCCTGGGCCGGGCCGGCGCTGTGACACCCTCGATTTAATCGTACACTAGTCATACACGCAAATGTGTACGATCAAGATCAAGGACTCACGGGAAGATATCACAACACAACTCTAGACACAAATTAAAATAATACAAGCTTTATATTACAAGCCAGGGGCCTCGAGGGCTCGAATACAAAGCTCGAATACACAAGAGTTAGCGGAAGAAACAATATCTGAGTACAGACATGAGTTAGACAAGTTTGCCTTAAGAAGGCTAGCACAAAAGCAACATCGATCGAAAAGGCAAGGCCTCCTGCCTGGGAGCCTCCTAACTACTCCCCGGTCGTCGGCCGGTCTCCACGTAGTAGTAGGCATCGGCGGTAGCATCTGGCTCCTGGGCTCCGACATCTGGTTGCATCAACCGGAAAGAAGAAGAAAGGGGGAAAAGGGGAGAAAAGCAACCGTGAGTACTCATCCAAAGTACTCGCAAGGTCAACCCGTCTCCACATCACTCGCAATTATGCTCACGCGGGTACACCTCAGGGTCGACCCGTCTTTAGGAACATGGTTCAGTGTAACATAGTAACCATAGTAACCGTGTGTCCAAACATCAAGGGGAAAACCCGAGGAATCACCCCCGGTGAATTCCACTCGATGTAATCATCAAGATGAACGTAAGAGGAATCACCCCGAGGTTCACACTTGAGGGGTTGCACGGCAGAGTCGTATCGGAAGTGGTTAAGGCGGAATCACCCTCGATGACCACGACCGAATAGCTACACTACAGTATTAACATCGGAAGTGCTGTAGAGGTCTCACCCTCGGCACTCGATAATAACCCAGCAGTGTCGAGCAACTAAGGGGAAAGTGATGTGCGGTGCCGGGGCCTGGTCTTCGATCCCGTTGATCGGGTCTTCGATGATGAAGTAGGGGCAACAAGGACAAGGTGGGGATCACTGATGGATCACAAACCAACCTATACTAAGCAGTTTAAGATAAGCAGGTAAGGTAACAATAAGTAGGTTACAAAAGCAGGCTATGCATCAGAATAGGAGCAAACAATAACAATAGCAAAATCTAATGCAAGCATGAGAGAATGGAATGGGCGATATCGAGATGATCAAAGGGGGGGCTTGCCTGGTTGCTCTGGCAAGGAGGGGTCGTCGTCGACGTAGTCGATCACAGGGGCAGCATCGGTCTCGGGGTCTACCGAAGAGAAGAGGGGGGAGAAACAGTAAATATAAAGCAAACATAGCATCACAAAGCGTAACATGGCAATATGCTGCGCCGGGTGTGACCTAACGCATGTCTACACGATAAAGGTGAAGGGGAATTCAACCGGGAATGAATTCCCGGTTCCGGACCTGTATCAAACAGATGACCGGAGGGGGATTTGTTCCATGTTCAGCATGCTAGGGGCATGTGACAGATGAACGGACCGTGTATTCAGATTCGTTGGATTTTTCTGAGCAACTTTCATATAGAAAACATTTTCATCTGAGCTACGGTTTAATTTCTATGAATTTCTAAAGATTTTAGCATTTCCAGAAATTATTTAAATTAACATAAATGGAATTATTACGTCAGCATGATGTCAGCAAGAGGTCAGCAGGTCAACCGCAGCTGGTCAGGTCAAACCTGGCAGCTGGGTCCCACCTATCATAGACAGTGGGTCTAACAGCAGTTTAATTTAGCTAAACAGAGTTAATTAGAGGTTGGGCCCCACATGTCAATGACTAATTTGATTAACTAATTAATTTAGTTTAATTAGCATGGGGGCCAACATGTCAGTGGCACTAGCTGCCACATCAGCGTAGCTGACTTGGTCAATCGCCAACCGGGCACTGGGGCCACCGTCACGACAGGAGGGTGGCCCAGTGGTGCCACGTCACGGCAGCCGAGTCACCGGCCGACTAAAATCACGGCGGCGCATACAGGGGGGATCGGGATTCTGCTATAGGGCACGGGGGAGGTCGCGGTTAGGGGCGTTCGAACGAGCGCACGAAGGCACGTCGACTGGGGGGGGGGGGGTGGCGTCGAGGCCAGCGGCGGAGCGGCTTCGGCCGAAGGAGGAAACGGCGACGCAGCATGCTATTGAGCAAAAGAGGAGGCTGGGGAGGATCTTCGTGGTGCGACAAGTCCAATGGGCACGAGCCCGTGACCAAACGGTCACCGGAGACGCGTCGGCGACGAGCTACGGCGGCCGCGCGTACGGGACCTTGACGGAAACTACGCTAGGAGGCACGGGAGGGAGCGTGCGCGTGCGCGTTGGGCTCCTGGGAACCCCAGGAGCATAACTATGAGCTCGGGCGAGCGTGTGGACGGTCACAACGACGGCATTGAGCTCGTCGGCGGAGCTCGGCTCGGCCATGGCGGGTCCAGCCGCTCTGGGCGCGTACGGGAGCAAAAGAGAGGGGGGAGGAAATGGGGCTCACAGCGGTGACGGGGAGCTGCTCGGGGAGGCGTGGGATGCAGTGACGACGACGGAGTCGACGGAGTCGACGTCGAACTCCAGCGGATGCAGGGGAGGAAGTTGCTCCAATCCCTCCGCGGTGCTGGCTCCCGGGTCGCGCTGGTGGTCGGGGTCGCAGTAGTCGACGACGGCGGAGCTGCTGGACAGGTCGGCGAGGCGAGGCGAGGTCGGTAGCCGTGAGGACGGGCGAGGCACGGCGGCGGACGTGCTCCGGCAGTGGGGAGAAAGGGCGAGCGCGAGCGAGGGAGAGAAGGGAGTGGATCTCAAGCGGGGCGAGCGGTAGGTGAGGGGACTCGAGGCGTCAGGCGGCGATCTTATCCTCGGCGTTGTTGCCAAGCGTGGGCGGCGACTGCAGCACGAAGCGCCGGTCGCCCGCCAAAGTGAAGACGACACGGGAGGGGAGCTGGGCGCCTGGTCGGCCAGTGGGCCGAGGCCCAAGGGGGGCGGTGGCTACCGGGCCAATCGGCCCAGTTGAGGGGGGAGGGAGGCTTTTTCCTTTTGTTATTTCTCTTTTATGTTAAAAATCAGAGACATCTAGGGAATATTTTGGGCTACCAAAATACTTTGAAAAAAAAAGTGGGACTGTCCACTTAAATTCTTTCTAGTATTTGTCACTGCCACAAAGAGTTTGGGGCCATCAGGAGTTGTCCAAGCATTTTTAGAAAATGAAAAGGACATCTTAAATACTGTTGGACTAGATAATAAATTCCCAGGGGTAATTTGCGAATTCCAAAAATGTTGGCTTCAACATGACAATTATCTAGGGATTATTTGCCATAGGATGAAATTTTTAGATTTCATGTCTGACAAATATGATTTTTTTACTTTAGATTGGATTTGAATTTGAAGTGTGATTTGGATCAAGTGAAGATTAGCAACAGTAACATAATGACATGGCACCATTAACAGGGGATTACTGTAGCATGACACTGGGGGTGTTACAGGCGCCGACGCTCATCGACCTTGCGGACCCCGAGGACAACGACAACGACGCCTAGGGCAGCGCGCCGCCTCGTAGTTTAGGTTGTTTTTATTTTTTTTAAATGCAAATGTGGACGCGTGGACTCTCACCGGGCTTCGTGGCCGGCTTTAATGTTTAATTAATGTTGTTTCTCTTTTTTTAATATACATGCGTTTATTTTATTTTCTAGCGCCGTCGAAATGGGTCAGGCCAATGTTGGGCTCATGCGCCGACCCAAACGCGGAAGCGGACATCCGTATCCGCCTAGCCGACCCAAACGGACAAAAAACGGACAAAGTCGCCGTCCATTTGGGTCGGCCCGTTGGAGTTGCTCTAAGGTGCGAGTTCGATTCCTGTGAGAGGCTACCTTTCCTAGTAAATTTTTGCGCTATTAGAGCATCTCCAATAGACGCGCTAAATAAGCGACGCGCCGTAAATTAGGCCATTTTAGCACGCGCGCAATGCGGCGGGTGGCTCCAGCGGGCGCGCAATAACCGTGCGCGTGCTATAAGGAGTTGGGCGCGCGGTCGGATACACTATCTCGCGCGGTGTATTTGGGGCACTAGCTTCCGCGCGCGGCACACTCGAGCGCTCGCGCCGCACTCTCTCCTCTCCGCCTCCTACGCCCCGCGCATGCCGGCACCGGCGAACTGCACCCATGGACGCACGCGCCGGCACCCGTGCAATGGGTGGCGGTGGCCTTGGCGGCATGGGTGGTGGTGGCCTCGACGCCATGGGTGGCGGTGGCCTTGGCGGCATGGGTGGCGGTGGCATTGGCGGATGCCTTGGCGACATGGGTGGCGGTGGCCATGGATGGCATGGGTGGCTTCGGAGGTGCCATGGGAGGCATGGGTGCACCTGCGGCCGCCATGGGAGGCATGGGTGGCTTTGGAGCACCCCCCGACGCTATGGCCGCCATGGGAGGCATGAGTTTTGCTTCTCTCATGGGAGGCATGGGTGCACCTCCAGCCGCCATGGGCGGAATGTCTTTCGATGTGCCTCCTCACACACATTCCCATGAAGATGCCGTTGAAGATCTTGCCAACACCGTTGGAGCTTCACGTGATGCGGTGCGTGATGCGGTGCGTGATGAGGAGAGAGGGAGGAAGATTCATCTTCGGAGGCGGAAGAATCGTCTTCGGAAGATGAGGACGAAGACGAGGAAGAGGACTAATGTGTCTTTTATTTGTGTCTTGAACTTGGTTTGCATTCTAAACTTGGTTGGATGAACTTGTGGGCATGATTTTGAACTTGTGGGCATGAACTTTTATTCATCAACTTATTTGTGTGAAATTTTATATGTCATGTTCATTGCATTTTGAATGTTTCAAACTCATTTTATGTCCAAAATGCCATATATGCAATGCCCGGCAAGTCGCGCGCACTGCATTTTTTACACGCTGCTGGAGCGGGGCGCGCGCTGCATTATAGCGCAATTGTTGAAGCCAGCGCTGGCGGCCGCGCTAAACCAGCCAAAGTGCGCGCGGCTTACTAGTTTTTAGCGCGCGGCGCGAAGCGCGGCTGTTGAAGATGCTCTTACACAGACATCGCGTCTGCGTACCATTCCCTGGGCCAGCCCACGAGGAACTGCTGCGACCGCCGGTTACCCATTCGACAGTGAGCAGCCTTGCTTGGTTTCCACCCGGTGCGGTCGTGCGGAGCTGAAAGAGTGGTCACTACTGAGAAAAGGCTTATGAACTCAAATTAGTGGCGGGTAAAGCTGGGCACCTGCCACAGCTAATTTTAAAACCAGCAGCAGCGGTTGACAGGACGCACCCGCCAATGCTGGTGGTGTAGCAGTGGCGGGTGCGCCGAAATGACCGCCACAGTTGGGCTAGCAAAATTTGCTATGTTGTCAAAGTGCGTTGCCATATTTTTACGCCCGCCCACCGTAGCTAATGTTTGCAGTAGCGGATGCCACATACTGACAGGCGTATGTGTTAACCGACCACCCCCCTCCTCCCCCGCACGCATAGTTTCGAAAATTACATGATATGTTCCCCTCTTCTCCCACCTCTCGCGCGCTCGTCCACCGCAACCGCCATCAGCCACCGCGCTCCTCTCTCTACTCTCGTGTGCTCCGGTCCGCCGACATGCACCTCACTCTACTATCACTATTGGAGGATTCCTTATTTTGAGAAGTCAGTATCACAGCAGCAGGCGCGTAGCTTGGCCAACTGTACCGGCACTGATCGTTTTTCTTGTTGCTAGACAATGTAGATTGTCGTGATCGTATGAAAGATTAATACCATTCTCACGTGCATGCTAGCTAGAAGCCGATGCATGATTCTTGGTATATTCTTGTGTGTCCATTGGAACAGGAGGCAGGGCCGTTCCGTACATATTCGGGGCCTGGAGCGAGACAGCAAAATGGGGCCCTTGTGGAATAAAAATTTAGAATATCTCGTATTTTGAAAGAAATTCAGTAAATAGCATAGATTGATGGTCAAGAGAACTACGTCATAATAGTATGGAAACAATATAGTCTACAAAAGATCACTCTTCTAAGTGGCACAATGAGACCACCATCTTGCTCTTCTAAATATGAAAACCTTATCAAAACCGATTGCAACTAGAACCGTTTGTGTTTTTTCTTTTACTTTCTTTTCTCATTCATAAACATTTTTTAGAACACATGTCACCAAACAATTGCAGAAAAACTGTCAATACAGGGAACAAAAGCACCTGAACATGGGCATATGGTTTGATGTCGAACCATCGATGTAGCAAGGCTGCAACACTCATTCCCCCCCCCCCCCCTTCTCATCCCTGGATGCAATGAAGCTTTGAAGAACATGCCAACGGAAGAGTAGGAACTAGGAAGAGAAGAATTGGAGATGTTGGATGGAGCAATTAGAGGCGGAGAGGCGGGCTGTTTAACAGCGAATGAAAAGAGTACTTGATTAGGCGAAGGAAGGAGACATACCATCTGTGATGCGGTGATGGCTCAAATGTCTATTGACGGGGAACGTTGAGAATGCAATGAGAGATGATTGGGGAAAGGAATAACACCATCGGCCTCCATTAATGGATGCACGGGAGCTAAACCTTTAATTTGGAAGTGCACGGGAGCAACGGCGCTGTTCTCTAGGATTGGATAATTTGGGTAAGGAGGCGAGGAGACCGCATGAGATCGATGGAGTTTTTTTTTTGGAGGCAAAGGAGATCGATGGAGTGCTGCAGCAGCTTATCGAACTAGACATCGATTCTTTCGGTCCGTCAGTGCTACGTGGTGGGCTTGGGCCTTCCTCTTTTTTCCTCTTTTTTTTCTGGACCTAAAGAAAAAAATATCCTAATATGTATACTGTACTGCTACCTGGGCCGGGGCCCCTACCTCCCAGGGGCCCAGGGCGGTCACCCCGTTGCCCCGGCCTATGGGCTGGCCCTGACAGGAGGGAGGGTCAGGCTCCAATCATCTAGATCCCATTAATGGAGTTCAACCACTTTGAAAAAGGCAATGCTTTGTTGGTATTTTTTCGTGATGTGTTTGCATGAGAGGTGTCTGCTCCCCTCCCCTCCCCTCCGTTGATCCCCGCGCGGGCGATTGAGAGGCTCCAACCCTAGCTGCCGGGTCACCGCTCCTTCCTCTCCCTTCCCTGCGTCGCCGCCGGTGGTCGGCGTGTGCGTGCGACGACGGCGGCGGAGGCACTCCTCCCTCTCACGGGTCAACGGGTGACGCGGGGCACCCTGGCTCGAGGGTGTGACCCCGATCTGGACTACGGCGGCGCTTATCTGGTTCATGACGGCCCAGATCTGCACTACGGCGGTGTGGGGGCCGACCGGCATCCTAATGGCAGCTGTGGTCGCAGTGTTGGCGACGGCGATGGCTATGGCGCGACGTCGGCGGAGGCGGCACGGGCTACGGGCACGGCAGCAAGCCCTTCGGGCGGCGGCACTGCAGTCGGCGTCGGCGCGCCATCTGCCTTTGGATCGGCGGCGGTGGCGTGGAGGGCCTGGTGGTCGCGTCGGTGGCACCTCCGGTTAGATCAGTTTTGACCGGTGCAGCCGGCAGTGGTGGTTATCTCTTTCGTCAAAGGTGGCCGGCCTGCGGCTGGGTGGTCAGATCTCAAGATTCATCATCTAGTCCCAGCTACAAGTCGGGGAGACATAGTTGGCGGTGTAAACCGAGCCGTTGGCGGGCAATGGCGGTGTTTTGTACCATTACCTTGATGAAGGCATTGTCGTGTAACTGTTGTTGATCCACTCGTGCTGCTTCGGGGGAAACCCTAGGGTCTGGTCTTCCAGATCGGACGATGCCAGTACTACGGTGTCGTTTCTCTCTTGGGAGCATCGTTTGTGGAGCAGCGCTGGAAGACAGAGGTAGGAGGTGGAGCGGCTTCCTCTTGCGCGGAGCTTCGGTGGAGCTGTCAAGTCATGCCTGACCGGTAGGTGCTACGCCGAGTCATGCCTGGTTTGCAGGTGCTACGCTTGACGGATCTTCCAGAGCCTTCGCTGGACGGACGAGCGCAGTGTGGTGGTGCCGTTGGGCGCCGTGGTGGCATCGATGAATGTCCGGGCTGGCAAGGATGATGCAGATCTCTCTCCTGAAGATGTGTCGGTGGTCCAATGATGATGGCGGATTCTAAAACGTATGCAAGTGGTATTCACTTTAGGTAGGCTGTGTTGGAAATATGCCCTAGAGGCAATAATAAATTAGTTATTATTATATTTCCTTGTTCATGATAATCGTTTATTACCCATGCTATAATTGTATTGATAGGAAACTCAGATACATGTGTGGATACATAGACAACACCATGTCCCTAGTAAGCCTCTAGTTGACTAGCTCGTTGATCAATAGATGGTTACGGTTTCCTGACCATGGACATTGGATGTCGTTGATAACGGGGTCACATCATTAACTCCAATACAAGCAAACATCGCTCTCACGTCATGACCGTCGCATAACCTGTACCTGCAACTGGTGGTGTAGTAATCTGTGAGCCACGAGGACTCAGCAATCCCATAACCATGGGTATCAAGACTAGCAAAGCTTAAAGGGAAAGGAAGGGGTAAAGTGGTGAGGTTGCAGCAGCGACTAAGCATATATGGTGGCTAACATCCGCAAATGAGAGCGAGAAGAGAAACAAAGGAACGGTCGACGACTAGTAATGATCAAGAAGTGATCCTGAACTCCTACTTACGTCAAACATAACCCAGAAACCGTGTTCTCCTCTCGATCAAACCCGAAAAGAGACTCTCACGGTTACGCACACGGTTGGTGTATTTTAGAAGAGTTTACTTTGAGTTTACTACAACCGGATATCAACAAATTCCCATCTGCCACATAACCGCGGGCACGGCTCTCGAAAGTTTATACCCTGCAGGGGTGTCCCAACTTAGCCCATGATAAGCTCTCGCGATCAACGAAGGATATTCCTTCTCCCGGGAAGACCCGATCAGACTCGGAATCCGGCTACAAGACATTTCGACAAAGAATAAAACAAGACCAGCAAAGCCGCCCGGATGTGCCGACAAATCCCGATAGGAGCTGCACATATCTCGTTCTCGGGGCACACCGGATGAGCCAGACGTCGGGTTGGCATAGACCCCGATTGCCGGGCGCCGGACATCGCTTCGGTTTGGACCAACACTCGAACGAGACCTGGCACGGGCTGCTAAAATAAAGATTACCCTCGGGCTCCGGAAAACCCAAGGGAAATAAAAGGGCATAGGTGAGGCAAATGGTAAAACCAATGTTGGGCCTTGCTGGAGGAGTCTTATTCAAAGCGAACTGTCAAGGGGGTCCCATAAATCACCCGACCGCGTTAGGGACGCAAAGTACGGGAACATAACACCGATATGACGGAAACTAGGGCGGCAAGAGTGGAACAAAACACCAGGCAGAAGGCGAGCCTTCCACCCTTTACCAAGTATATAGGTGCATTAATTAAATAAGATATATTGTGATATCCCAACAAGTAAACATGTTCCAACAAGGAACAACATCTCCATGTTCCAACAAGGAACAAACTTCATCTTCACCTGCAACTAACAATGCTATAAGAGGGGCTGAGCAAAGCGGTAACATAGCCAAACAATGGTTTGCTAGGAAGGGTACAAAAGGTTAGAGGCTGTCATGGCAATTTGGGATGGCTTGATAAACAGGTAATAGGTAGCGCAGCATAGCGATAGAACGAAGCAACTAGCATAGCAATGATAGTAATGAGATCCAGGGTAGCGGTCATCTTGCCTGAAATCCCGCAAGGAAGAAGAACGAGTCCATGAAGAAGACGAACGGATGAAGCCGAACCAAGCGTGACGAACGAATCCTCACGATCGCATAGCAAACAGGAACTAACAAGAAGAAGCACACAACAAAGTAAACACAACAAGGCAAGATGCACAACAAGCATGATGCATGACAAGACTACATGAAACTACTCATGGCAAGAGATGATGCAAACAAGAACAACACATCAAAGCAACTTTAAATGAGGCCGGAAACAACATATAACAATTCCGGTAAGTCCTCATATGCAAATTTCGAAATTGGTCCAGATCTGAATAAACCTTATGTTCAAGTTGTTAAACAGCAAGTTAATATGCACCACGATGATCTACACGAAATTCTAGTCAAGTTACATATAAAGTTCATTAGATTCGAGCTACGGCCCTAGAAGATATGAGCAAAACAAGATAAACATGGCATTGATGCAAAATGCATACAAACATCAAGCAAACACTCTCAAAACATGGATGCAACATTATAATATGAAACTACATGCAAAATCAAGCAAGTTTCATATAGAGCACACTCAAAACGGAGCAACGGTGCAACACATACACACTATACAAGTCATGACAACAATCTGTCCAAAACAGCAACTAGGAATATTGCAAGCATCAAAACACTATTCTACAGGACCTCAATATAATAACAAAAGGCATGGGCATGATGTACAGGTAAAGCATGACAAAACATGAACACTGAGCTATCTCCAGAAATCAATAGAACATGCTCAAAAGGACATGGCAAGATTGCAAATAATAACAGTTTCAGACTTTGGCAGAAATTAACATCAGGTTGCAATGTTTGGAGCTATCAAACAACATGTTACAGGAACTTATCAAGTCAAACTAGAGCATGGCATGAATATACTAAATGCATAGAACAAAAGTCCTTTAGTGACCATGAGCCAAAAGGGATCAGAAAATAAGATGGCACCCATGTAAACATGGCAAGTTATATTACAGATTCAAACATGGCAGGAACAACAATAAGTAGGCATGTTGGTGAGCTTGAACCACTCACCACAGAGCAATACATGGCATTGCAAGGCAACCAACAGCAAGAAGACATGGCATAGAAGCTATACATGGCAAGAACAACATCATAGCATACACGGATCAACTACAACAACCTTGGCAAAATTGAATAACATGTAAACAATCTGCCAGGAAACATTTTATAGCAAAAGTAGAGCTCTATTGACTCAATCTATGTCACTCCATAATTGCAAACAAGGGCATGGATGGATAGAGAATAAACATATGTTCAAAACATCCTTACTGAAGTATCTCAAAATAAGCATGGATCTCTCGGTAGCTTCAAGTTAACATGGCAACAAAATATAACAGAAACTGCCAGGAAAACAGCAACAGCAATTACCCTACTTAACAAGCTTGAAGCACTCTCTACACAACTCACAAAAATACATGGCAAGCACCCCTGGAAAGATGGCATGGCATATTACAAAACACATGTAGGACTCAAGTTCATAGGATGCACACATCAATCATGGCAAAAATGACAAAAGTGCATGTTCTGATAAGAATCTGAAACTAACATCACATAGCCCTCTTCTAACAGCATTTACGGCATCAAGATGAGCTCAAATGAAAATTACGCAATGAGATGAAATGATGTACTCGATGATACGAACAATTTGACATATAGCACGCACAAAACGGAGCTACGGATGCAGAGATATGATGGCATGAACATGGCATGATTATGACAAAAGTTGCATGACTTAGAGAAAATCCGGGGTCAACCTCTCCAGCTGGATCTGGATCTGGGGTCGGGCACGGAGCCCGAGGTTCGTCGGGAAGGACACCGGAGTAGGCCGGGCAGCGGAGGAGGGCGGCCGGCCGGAGGGAGGCGACGCATAGCGAGGCGCGCGAGGACGACGGGGACGGGCGCGCCGGATCCGGCGCCCGGCGGGGTTCGGCGAGACGGACGCCGGCGGCGGCCGGGCGCTGGAGGCGGGTGGCGCTTCGGCGAGGCAGACGGCGGCGATGCCGCGGCGAAGCGGGCGGAGGAGCGGGCGCGGCGAAGCGGACGGCCGGACGGGATGGGCCTCATGGCTCGATCCGCCGCTGGCCGGGCGGCGGCGCTGGTGGCCGGGCCCACGTGGCGGCGCGGGAGTGGGCGTGGGCGGCGGCGCGTTTTCGTCCGGTCCGGGACGGACATGTCCGGCCTGCGGAGGGGAAGGTTGGCTAGGGATTGGACCCGAAATTTCGGGGGGAGGCACATATATATAGGTAGAGGGAGCTAGGAGAGTCCAAAAGAGGAGCGGTTTTCGCCCACACGATCGTGATCGAACGACCGAGAGCATAGAGGGGAGTTTGCTGGGTTTTGGGCCACTTTGGAAGGGTGTTGGGCTGCAAAGAGAAGGGGGCTTTTACGGTTACCCGGTTAACCGTTGGAGTACCAAACGACCTCCAAATGATCCGAAACTTGACAAGCGGTCTACCGGTGTTATACCAAGGCCGCTTGGCAAGACTCGGTCCATTCCGAGAAAGTTTAATACCCGCATACCTAAAAGAGGTAAAGGGGGCGCCGGAGACATAGGAGTGCCGGATTGCAAAACAGACAACGGGAAAAATGCTCGGATGCATGAGACGAACACGTATGCAAAATGAAATGCACATGATGACATGATATGAAATGTAGATGATGACATGGCAAAGTGCAACACGCAAGCACATGACATGGCAAAGACGGCGAATAACTGACGGACACCTGGCGCATCGAATCCGAGGCGTTACACATCATTAGGAGAATGATGTGATGGACAAGACCCAATCCTAAGCCTAGCACAAAGATCGTAGTTCGTATGCTAAAGCTTTTCTAATGTCAAGTATCATTTCCTTAGACCATGAGATTGTGCAACTCCCGGATGCCGTGGGAATGCTTTGGGTGTACCAAACGTCACAACGAATCGGGTGGCTATAAAGGTGCATTACAGGTATCTCCGAAAGTGTCTGTTGGGTTGGCACGAATCGAGACTGGGATTTGTCACTCCGTGTAAACGGAGAGGTATCTCTGGGCCCACTCGGTAGGACATCATCATGTGCACAATGTGAACAAGGGGTTGATCACGGGATGATGTGTTACGGAACGAGTAAAGAGACTTGCCGGAAACGAGATTGAACAAGGTATCGTGATACCGACGATCGAATCTCGGGCAAGTACAATACCGCTAGACAAAGGGAATTGAATACGGGATCGATTGAGTCCTTGACATCGTGGTTCATCCGATGAGATCATCGTGGAACATGTGGGAGCCAACATGGGTATCCAGATCCCGCTGTTGGTTATTGACCGGAGAACGTCTCGGTCATGTCTCGCATGGTTCCCGAACCCGTAGGGTCTACACACTTAAGGTTCGATGGCGCTAGGGTTATAAAGGAAGTTTGTATGTGGTTGCGAATGTTGTTCGAGTCCGGATGAGATCCCGGACGTCACGAGGAGTTCCGGAATGGTCCGGAGGTAAAGATATATATATGGGAAGTCCTGTTTTGGTCACCGAAAAGTTTGGGTTTTATCGGTAATGTACTGGGACCACGGGAGGGTCCCGGGGTCCACCAAGTGGGGCCACCATCCCGGAGGGCAGCATGGGCCAAGTGTGGGAGGGACCAGCCCAGGTGGGCTGGTGCGCCCACAAGGGCCCAAGGCGCCTAGGGTTTGGGGAGGGGGCGCCCCACCTAGCTTGGGGGGCAAGTTTCCCCTCTCCCCCTTTGGCCGCCCCACCAGATGGGATCTGGGCTGGCCGCCCCACCAGATGGGATCTGGGCTGGCCGCCGCCCCTAGGAGGGAACCCTAGAGGGGGCGCAGCCCCCTCCCCTTCCCCCTATATATACTTGAGGTCTAGGGGCTGCCCAACATATGAGTTTTCACCTCTCCATGGCGCAGCCCTGCCTCTCCTCCTCCTCCTCCTCTCCCGCGGTGCTTGGCGAAGCCCTGCAGGATTGCCACGCTCCTTCACCACCACCACGCCCGTTGTCTTTGCTGCTGACGGAGTCTTCCTCAACCTCTCCCTCTCTCCTTGCTGGATCAAGGCGTGGGAGACGCCACCGGGCTGTACGTGTGTTGAACGCGGAGGTGCCGTCCGTTCGGCACTAGGATCTCCGGTGATTTGGATCACGACAGCACGACTCCTTCAACCCCGTTCTCTTGAACGCTTCCGCTTAGCGATCTACAAGGGTATGTAGATGCACTCTCCTTCCCCTCGTTGCTAGTTTCTCCATAGATAGATCTTGGTGACACGTAGGAAAATTTTGAATTTCTGCTACGTTCCCCAACAGGCTGCACCGGCTGTTGGTCCCGATACATTATGTGGATGAATCGGTGACGACACCGGTTTTAGATATGGGGAGTGGTAGCACTCCACATTATCGAGTTTGTAGGTGTGAGTGGTGGCTTTAGGTGAGATGTTTGTTCTTGTCAGACCTTTGTGAAATAATTAATAAAGATGGCTGCATGCATCGATTGATGCAGAGGTCGGAGGTCTAACCTTCTTTTCTAAAAAAAAGAGAGGTGTCTGCTTGTGTGGATATTCAGATGTTCAAAATGCGTGTCATTCGTGTGCCAAGTTAATCAGCTAGGGAAAGTAATAGCAATTCACTTGATCACATGGTAATAATGTTAGTAGGTGTATGTAAAGCTAGCTCATTAGCAAGTCAACATGGCCTCGGTTAAACATACGGAAGGGGATCCTCTAACGTCAAGAAGAGAAGTCACCTAAGCTACAATTCTCTAACTTTCCTCCTTCACATCCATATGATTAAGGCTAAAATGACTTGAATTAATTTGCAAATTACAAATCTATTGTATACATTTACAGAAAATACATACAAACAAAATTATGATGCAATAAAATTAATTTTAATTTTAATTACATGAACAGTAACCACACACATAACCTGCTGCAGTACATAATTACATTATTTGCTACAATGCCTCTGACTTTCCTTTTTTGTTTTGCACTAGATTGCACTGTAGCTTAGGTGACTTTCCTCCTTAATGTTAAAGGATCCACTTCCTAAACATACGTCGGTTTTTAGTTGCTGGTCTCCAATGACCTTTTTAACTCAAAACATGCGGTTGATTGGTCAAATAGGCAACAAGGACACGACACAAATGGAAAGAAAGTAGCAAGCTGTTAAATTCAGAATTTTATTTATGTGATTTCTGCTTCCATTTTGTGGAACCTAGCTTGTGAAATCTTCCTGTGTTTCTAACTTGAGCGCCTCTTGTGGTTTTAGCAATGGACTTGGCTCTAGCTCTTGAAAAGCTGGTGAGTGAGAAGTTCACAACCTGCACACCGTAATTGTGCCTTCATGCCTATTACAAGGAAGTTAGTGTGAAAGGGATTTGTGTGTGAGTTTGACCAATTGAATTCCTGATTGATTTATCAGAACCGGTACATGCGATGCTACATTACACCATATTTTAAAAGTTCATTGAAAATTTCAGAGGTAGCAACAAGGTGCAACGGTCCTCAGCGGAGCGACTTTGTTGAGAGTCAATTTCTTTAGGAGCAGATAAACCTTCTTCATACAGAGAGATCTGCCATAAACGTACTACTGTCTCGAAACACTTTATGACACTTTGATCCGATACTACTTGAAGAAAAGGCCTAAGGTCAGGACAGGAATGCTCCAATGGAAGATGCATGTAAGGTCACAAATCATAACTCTCAACAAGCGGATCAGCCAACAACTGGATGTGTTCCATGATTTATTTATTTCAGCGGGTTTACAAAGTGGTATGTACGGTGCCACACGGCACACGCCCTCCAAAGGCAATTTCTGTGAGGGAGAACCCTTGCGAGAATAATGCATAGTATATTTTTCTCCTGTTGCAATGCACGGGCATATTTACCAATACGGTAAAGCCAGTTCCCTAGTTTTCATCAACGTTCCAGCGAGCCAAAACATAGCTCTTGTACATGCACTGCCAAAGAAGAAACATTCCCAGATTTTGCACACTGAAATGTCTACTACTGCACATGATAAAGCAATTAATTCCCAGTGTTTGCCCAGTTGGGGAAACAAAATATTGCTTCGCTTCCACTGAGATCATAACCAGGTTTTCTCTGCAAAAGGGCAAGATAAGCTGAGAAGGAGAAAGCCCTGCAGCAAACCGCATGTGATGGTACTGATTATCAGAGGCTCCCTTCACTTGTAGTATATACAAAAAAAATCTATACAGGATGGGCTCCTTCACTAGTCAAAAACAAAGGAAAACGTCTAAACAAGTTTCCCATACAGATTATATACCATTGAGAATTGTCTAGTTATAGATGAAAGGGCAACAAATCAAACAAGAGCAGTGCCTAGCACGCTGCAATAGGCAATACAGAACATTGACAGTTCACAATGTGCAATATGGCAATAACAGATTGTTGTGGCAACTTAAACAGCCTTGTCTTCTACTTTGAGCAAAACATACTAATATGGGGAAATCAAACTCTTTCCAAGTACTGAATTATTATTAACTCCTTTTCTTTTATCATTATTCCTATATCTCTTCCCATTAATTTGTTTTTCAGAGTCCCCAATGCCAGCTTAAATTTGTGTGCTTGCAGGAACGACAACTTCCAACCACAAGTAAGGAACTTGTGTGCTTGCACTTTTAAACTTGTTTTCTACGTCAACATCAATACCTATGACTACGAGCAGCCTCCTTCTGCTAGATGCATCTATGTCTCAGATTATTAATTTTTCTACTGACTTCAGTTCATCAACACTCTGTTCTCTTAGGACCTGACTAGTAGATCGATGCATTTGCCAGAGCTTACTGCTGCATATACATGGGCCACTCCTTGCTCTGAACGAGCACACAAGTATATCAGAGCAATACATTGCTAACTGAAAATCTGAAACAGATTTTGCAATTGTGAACAAGAACTAACTTCTCCAAATTTCATAAGTAGCCAAGCAATGGAACCATAATATTTTGATACAAGCAGATCAGACGAGATAACTACTCTGCATAAGGGAAGTACCCTTTGAATCACACGAAACAAAGATGCGAGTTGCATAGGAGTACATGCTCCAGTTATATGGTAGTTAAAACTACTAGTATAAGGTACTAGCTAGAGGAGATACTTCGCACCACTGCTCTTCCTTGATGCCACCCATGTCATTCACGACGTAGGTACAATCCATGAGCTTCCTTGTATCTTTGTTCTTCAAGTTGCGGTTCTATTTTCAAGGGAAACAGAAGAAAGGTCAGCATGGAGATAATGAAGTATCTGAATATCAAATGAAGAACTAAGACAAGTGTCTAGTACAACAATAGTAAGTATCATGTACGCTTGAAAGTCAAAATAGCATTTGTTCCGACGAAGATTTTTAAAACCTCCAGGGGTATAGGTTAAATGCCTTCATACCCTAGACACTGAACTTTCCACTATAGTATTATACAGTGTGCTGCCCAATCAACAACACCTCTGATCATAGAAGGACAAATGTCATGCAAGCACAAATTAACCACAGTTAACTTGTATTATGCACTGGAAGGATATTTTTCACTGTGATAAATTTGAATCAGAAATTGAGCATAGAAATATACAATCCACAGCAAGCATACATTGAAAATTTTCCTTCCGGTGGATAATACAATTTAAAATATCGTGAGGAATCAGTCATATAGCTAACACAATTTTACAATAGTGTGATGGACAATATACATTACAAAACCATGTAACCTCAACAAGAGCTGTGTAGTGATCATCTAATATAAAGGCCAGAAGGCAAACCTTGCAGGATCATACTTGACCGCGGGGAATATGGGAGGCCAGATCATCATAAAAGGATGGATATCACGGTAACGAGTGCTTCTGTATTCATACACTTTACATAGTGTCCTGCACCTGACATCCAAGTGCAGTACACATCCACCCATCTGCAAGAACACAAAGTCACCATAGTCCACCACCTGGTCCATGAGAAGAACATTATGCCCATCCTTAATCGTGGAATCCGACTTCCTCAAATTAGCACACGTTTCATGCAGACAGATGTTATCAACCAGCAACGAATTGTCCCCCTTGCGGAGCCAGATGCGGAGTTGAAACTCCTTAAGCTGGATGAGATATACATCAGAAGCATCACCAGCCCGTGACAGCATGGTGGTGGCTCCGTTGCCATGCTCCACTCCTTGTGGAAGCCGAACCATGGAGAAACTCGAGGTCGTCAAATCGAAGACAAGAATGTCGCTTGGGCCTGTCGCCATACAAATTTTATTGCCCACGAGCACAGCTTTTGGTGTTGAGCGCGGGCGAGGGAGTTGGCCTATGTCCAAGAAATGATGCCTGCGCCAGGAGCCATCCTGCATCATATATACGTGCATCCTAGATTCTGGGTTGCTAGACTCCACATACAAGTAGTAGTAGGAGAGGCCATCCCCTTCTTTGGAGAGGACTTGTCTGAAAGTGCAGGAAGTGCTGAAGGGGAGTTGAGGGCGTGGGAGTGATAGAAGGATGGTCAGACCTCCCCCATGGCGCAGCGAGCGGTGCACCCCAAGAGCGCTCTTGTCTCTGTACAAGGTGACGAACACGCTGCCGTTCCGGCAGTCGAGCATGCCGGGCGATAGCCTCCGGTAGGCGCTGAAATTTGTGCGGCGGACGATGGCAGAGAGCTCTGTGGGCTGCGGCAGCATCCGGACGAAGGTTGGCGGAGAGGAGTCACAGTACCTGTCGTCGACGTAGAAGCCGAGGAGGCGGGGCGGGTGGAGCTCACGGAAACGGCGGAGGAAGGTCGGTTCGGAAAGCGGTTGTCCTTGTAATCCTGACTGGTTGATGGCTTTGTTAATTCAAAGCCGGGCTCTTCTTGAGCCTTCGTTCCAAAAAAAAAAGGCCGGTTCGGAGGCGTGCCCCAGCCAGCACTTGCAGACGAGGGCGGCGCGGACGAGGGTGGTCGGGAAGCCGACGTGAAGAAGGATCTCTACGAGGAGGTCGTCGTCGTCGAGCACCTTGGATACGGTGGCTGCTGCCGGCGGCGTCTGGCCGCCGCCCTCCATTTCTGTGGGTTTGGGTGCACAGAGGGGATCGAGGGTGGATGGTTGGCCAAGGAAGACAGAGCCAACGGGTCGTTCTCCCGGGCCTTGCTGCTTGTCGTATCATTTGGCCTCTCTGAGACTCTGACTGCGTATGCTGGCTGTGCAACCACAAGAACCCGTCGTGGAAGTAGTGAGATAATCTACTGTATTTAGGAGTGATTCGATGACCAATCAGAACCCGATGCTAAGAGTCGGACATATATAGAATGAAATCGATGTCGCACACGGGCTGCAAAGGCTATAAATCCATCTTCAAGCAGCATGTCTGTTGTGCCCGGCTGACAACAAGAAGATGCATCCCAAGAGATTTAAAGCTGGTCATAAGAGTTCATGATCCTCAGAGACATGAAGGGAGCTCCACTCCCGTCTTGCGAACGCAAAGTCGCCGACAATAAGACCATGCGGCAGCTCGTCGAGGAGCTCATTGTGCTGCCAACCATATCCGTGGTACGTTTCTGACTAACGCACTTTGATCATTTCAAGGGGAAAAGAGTTATTCACTGAATTTGATGTTAACTGCATCTAGTCAGATAATTGGATTCGTTGTCTGGCTAGTGCCATGCCTGAAGTCGCTGGTAATCGGTGACGGCGATCCTATTAGAATCATCCAGGATTCTTTCGAGATGATGGGGCATGATTCTGCAGTTTTCTCAGTGTGTGTGTCTACCTGCAGATCAAAATTCAATGTTCATTCAGTCTCACTCCAGTGACTGACTAGCTACTTATCCTAGGTGGAAACCTGAAGGTAGAAATATCAGTATGTAGACCAATGACCAGTCGTCAGCAGTTCGCCATTGTTTGAATTCACTCTGAATGGATCTACATGCTTCATCCTTGCGGAAGTCGGTGCTGAACCGCTCGGTGATGAGCGGTCATGTGCATCTCCCACATGGCACTGCGGGTGCTCAGGATCTCTGTGGTGCACACGGCGCATGTTGTCTGGTACTCTGGTGGTTCCTTCCCTATGACCTGATCTACCACTACGTGCTCTTGATGCAGTTCACGTTGCCTCCCACAGTACCACCATGAACATCGGTAAGCTCTCAACTTTCGCCGTTGTCTTCTTCTGAAGATTTGGTAAGTCCTGAACATTGACCTTGCTGAATAACCGTGTGCGCCTTGGCGATTTCAGGGGCCATGGCGCAGGTGCCGATGTCGGTCAGGAGGAGTGCTCGGATTTGGAACGGTGCCGAAGACTAGATGCCACGGGCGACACGGGCGACACGGGCGATGCCCGCGGCGATCGCCGCGATCCGGACGCCGGCGCCCGTCGCTCCTGGCGCTAGGCTGGTCGGGGGGAGATTCTGGGCTGTCGCCGAATCTGAAGAAGAGGACGACGACGATGGAGACTGCTCCGGCGTCCCGTCCGACGGGTATTCACCGACGACCTCGGACGTGATTTGTGAAGCTTTCAACCCTGGGTATTCAGAGGAGGAAGTGGCTACGATCGTCGAGGGAGTCATGCCGATTGACAATCTGGCGCGGCAAGGTCTTCTTCCGGAGGACAACGTGGAGGTGGTTCGCCGGATTGTTCATCAGAGGACGGCGGCTTCCGCGATCCGGCCTTGGAAAGGGCCCATACCTAAGGTAAGTCTTCCGAACTTGACTGTTTTCGATCTGATTCGGCCGGATGCTTGGACTATGGTTACTAGAAGAAAAGTTCATCACCGGACTCGGGCTCGATCGGCGCCGGAGGTGACCGCGGCGGCGCAGCCGGCCGTCACGGCGTCCCAGATCGGAGCGATGCGCCAAGAGCGTTTGAATTCGCTCCTGGCCGCGAGAGGTGGATTTCGGTTGCTGGGCCGCGGGGTGTTGCTGGGCTGGGATCTGCTGGGTATGAGGCCCAGTCAGATCGGGCTTTGGAGCACGGGGATCGAGGCATGCAGTCAGACTCGTACGTCGCTCCAGCAACTTCCGCAGCGCCCTAGGGTTTCCGGCTCCAAGCCGTCGCGGCGATCTTGGTTGGCGGGGAACGGCCGAGCTCGCCGCATTTCGCCGCTCGGGACCATGGCCGGGCGCGGCGGGCTGCCGGCGCTTCCTAAGGCCCCTTCTGGCTGGGGGGTTGGCCGTGGCGGTGGTGCGCCGCCGCTTGCCGGCGATGGCCGAGCCGCTTCTGCCCGGCTGTGCATGGCGCTGGTCGTGAAGTGCCGCCCGTGCCTTGGTCGGGCACGGAGCTCTCTTGGCGCGGCTGCAGCCACGGTGGGACGCGGCCTTGGCGCTCAGCCCGGGGTGCGGCCGCCGGTGATTAGCCCGACCACGATGGCCGTCACGGGACGTGGTGTGCCTCCGCCGAGGCCTCCGATTCCATCGGCGGTGGGGCGTGGAGCTGCTCCGCCAAAGCCGTCGTTGCATAATGGCCCTAGACCGGTTGGCCATGTCGATGGGGTTCGGCCGGTGGCCCAGGCAACTCATGCCGGCGTGCAGTCTCGAGCAGCGCCGCCGCCTCACTACGTGGCGAGGCCGACGCAAAAACGCTCGGGTCCTACGCAGACGAGACAAGACAACATGGCTGCTGAGTCGTCGGATCCGCCCCGAGGACAGTGGGGGGACGATGGCTATGATGCGTATGGGGATGGTCAACACCGTGGATCGTCATCTACGGGAGGTGGTCGTGGTTATGCTTGGCAGAGTGATGGTTCTGCTGAGAGGCCCTTCCTTGGCCCTTCGGGCGGTTTTGTCGAGGGCGCTTCTGGACCGGACTCACGGCAGAGAGGTGGCTACCGTGGTCAACATCGTGGTCGAGGTGGTGGTCGTGGCTTCCGCAGACAGCATACGCCGCAGGCCGTTGTAGACCATCAGGCGTCCGGGGTGGAGGCTAATCCCATGCAGGCGACCGCTCTGACTAGCGAGGCTATGGAGGTAGTCACGTCTCTGGCTAACACGGATGTTGCTATGGATCGGGCGCTTCACCGACGCAGTATCGTGTCCGAAGTCTGAGCGGGCGTCCAAGTGGGCGCGTAGGAAGGAAAAAATGCTTTGTTATCGATGCGGTGAGAAGGGACACTTCATTGCTGAGTGTGTGGCTGAGTTGTGTGATACGTGTGGTAAGCCAGCACATGCCTCGGGGGATTGCCCGCTTCTGCGTGAGCGAGCTCCGGCTCTTACAATGTATGGAGTATATTGTGCCGAGCTGATGTTCTTTGAGTCCCCAGTGCGAGAGATTCCAGTTGAGACGCAGAGCGACTCTTTGGAATTGTGAAGGTTACCGGGGAGATGTCTCAAGCTCGGGACAGCAGAGGCTTGAGGCTGCCTCTGGAGATTTTCAGTGGGAGCTTGTCCACATTGAGGAGCGCGTGTTCAGGGTTGACCTCCCGTCGGTAGAGGACTTGCGGCGGTTGCTGAGCTTTGGGATGTGTAAGGTGCCAGGCACTAATTGCATTCTTGAGTTTCAAGAGTGGAAGAAAGTGAAGCCTAAGGGGAAGCCCCTTACTCAGGTGTGGCTACGGTTCTCCGGGGCACCCTCCGAGGCTCGGCGGATGTTCGTGTTGTGGCTAGTCTGGGTATCATGGTTGGCAAAACGGAGAAAGTGGATATGACATTCACTCGCGCCCATGGGGTGGCCAGATTGCGAGTGAGTGTTCTGGACATCGAGTTCGTCCCGGATGTGGTTAACTGGACTTATAGGGGTGAGGTATTCCCTCTTGAGATTGAGTTCGAGGATTTTGAGTTGTTTGCTGAGGCGGTTATTGGTGCTGATGTGGATATGCACGAGGGGACGACAATGCGGTGCTAGGGAGGATCCGGTGATGAAATTTGGACGAGAGAGGTCCAAAGGATCGGGACCAGTTGCTCGATTGCCGAGACCGGATCGGGGTAGAGCGGCCCCATCTCCGTCGGTACCTAAGAGCACGCGTTGGTTTGGATCTTTTGAGCTGCGTCTGCTCCTCCTAGGCTTTGGAGCGACCGGGTGGAGTCTCGATGATGCTTTTGAGTGCTCGCTCCGGTGCTGGATTTTGTGTCTGCTGTTAGTCCGTGGTGGGTGACTGTGTGACGGGACACTCGGAGACGACCTTGGGGGGGGGGGGGAGGAACGTGGAGCCTCAGGTGGTTCCTTTCCTCCCAGGGCCCCCTGCGGTCTCGTGCAGACAGATGGCGGCTGAGTCGGTGGCTCTGCCTAGGGGGGGGGAGTTCGGGGCAGGTGGCCACGATTTCCTCTCCCTCTACTCTGACGCCGGCGACGCCAGCCTCGCCGTCGTTGGCCGGTCGTGAGGGGGGACCGTCTGGGGCAGGTGGCCTCCGACCCTTCCCTTTCTGCGCCGGCAGCTGCGGCATTTTCTCCTTTGGTGCTCGGCGGGAGTCAGGGGCAGGTGGCCCCGGTCCTTCCCTCGCCTTCGGCTGTCGGGACGGCGACGCCCTCAGGCTTGAGGGTTGGGGCAGGGGGGTGCTCGGGCAGGCGGCGCCGGCACCTATATCCCCCGGCCTCCCGTCCGTTAAATCGTGGGAGCCCTCCATGCTTGCCTCCTCCGAGTGGCGCTACTCGGGAGGAGGTTATTGCCTTCGGCGGGATCCCAGACCCGGTCTCTGAGGGGAGACGGATGAGCTCTCGTCTCCAGGACCACCCGGAGGTTGATGACATGCAGCAGAGGTGCGCTATGAGGGCGGCCAAGCTTCGTGACATTGAGGTCACAGCCGGTATGTCAGTCAACTTGTCCAATTCTATTTTGCATTTTTCTACGGATGAGATTATAAATAATGCAAATCAAGTAGGGGTTTCACTAGGGAATACCAATGCTGAAATTTCCAACTCGGTTAACGATCTCCTTGATCTGGAAGCAGAACGCGCTTTAGAAACCATTCAAAACCTAGCGGCAGTGAGACCTATGAATGATGCTGAGATTGATGCGTTGGGGGTGAGAGTGCTTGACAATTTTTGTGCGGACCTTGCACCATCCACTACTGAATCCGAGGAGGAGGAAGTTAGTGTAGAGGATGTAGTGAATCAACCACCAGAGCCCGGTTATGAGGACCGGATGGTGGACAATAGTAAACCCAAAGGTAAGTGGAAACGGAAGGTGTATCCCGCGTCCGCGGTACGTAGGAGTGCAAGGATTCGTACGGCAAAAAAAATTCATGATGACTTATGAAAGGAATCTTTTGGAATAGCAGAGGTCTGAAGGACTTGGCTAAACAAAGGTTTCTCGCTGAGGCGTCTCTGGAGCATCGATTAGATTTCATTGCTCTCTCTGAAACTGGTAGAGATAATTTTGCGCCTCAGTTTCTTTCCTCTCTTGCGGGTGGTGTTGATTTCGATTGGCATTGCCTACCTCCGAGAGGACGATCGGGAGGTATCTTGCTGGGTGTGAGATGCGATTCCCTTGAAGTCTGGAGTGTAGTGATGGGCGACTTCGTGGTAAAGTTTCGAGTTAGGTCTAAAGTTGATGGTTTCAACTAGGCTTTGGTGGCGGTTTATGGTGCCGCACAGCCTGAGCTTAAACCGGAGTTTCTGGCGGACCTTGTTTGAATCTGTGGGTCCGAGCAGCTTCTGATGTTGGTTGGGGGTGATTTCAATATCATTAGGAGGAGAGAGGAGAAAAATAATGATAACTTTGATGGTAGGTGGTCGTTTATGTTCAATACCATTATTGAAAGCTTGGATCTGAGGGAGATAGAGCTTTCTGGTAGAAAGTTTACCTGGGCTAATGCTTTGCCAAACCTGACATATGAAAAGCTTGATCGAGTTCTCGCGAGCGTGGAGTGGGAACAGAAGTTGCCTCTTGTTACGGTACAAGCTCTCTCACGGGGAATATCCGATCACGCACCATTGTTCGTGGACTCAGGGGAGCCGAACCATGTGGGAAACAAAAACACCTTCTCATTCGAGATGGCCTGGTTCGAACTTGAGGGGTTCTTAGACCTCATTGCCAGGGAATGGGCTAAGGGTGTAGGAGGCAGGACAGCGGTCGAGCGTTGGCAGAATAAAATTAGGCATTTGAGAAGTTTCTTACGGGGTTGGGCTAAGCACCTCAGTGGGGTGTATAAGATTAAGAAGGATAGGCTCCTTTCTCTTATACAGGCCCTGGACATAAAAGCCGAATCCATGATTTTGCTGCCTCTTGAGCTCGAGTTAAAAGCGAGGCGGAGAAGAGGTTGAAAGAACTTCTTTGCGAAGAAGAGTTGAAATGGGCTTTTCGAGCTAAGGTCCGCAAAGTGGTCCAAGGGGACGCCAATACTCAATTCTTTCACCTGATTGCCAATGGTAAGCACAGAAAGAAGCGAATCTTTCAACTTGAACAAGATGAGGGTACTACTTTAGGACAAGATAATCTCAAAACATATATTACCGAGTATTATAGACAGTTATTTGGACCTCCGGAGGATAATTTTGTGTCCCTGGATGAGTCCAGGACTGAGGATGTGCCTCAATTGTCTGCTGCCGATAATGATATCCGGGTTGCCCCGTTCTCAGAGAAGGAGGTGTTTGATGCTATTGCACAAATGAAAAACAATAAGGCTCCCGGACCGGATGGGTTCCCGGCCGAGTTCTATAAAAAGTGCTGGCACATTATTAAGGGGGATTTGCTATGTTTCATGATCTATTCTCTGGACAACTTCAATTATTTCACTTGAATTTTGGAACTATCACATTGCTCCCTAAGAAAACGGATGTTGTGAGAATTGAGCAGTTCAGGCCGATCTGCCTCCTCAATGTTAGTTTCAAAATCTTCACCAAGGTCGGGACTAATAGGCTCACAAAGATTGCGCGTGCAATGGTGCAACAATCCCAAACTGCTTTCATGCCGGACAGAAACATCCTTGAAGGGGTGGTTGTCCTTCATGAAACGCTCCATGAAATCCACTCCAAAAATTAGATGGAGTAATTTTTAAGGTGGATTTCGAAAAAGCGTACGATAAGGTCAAGTGGCCATTCCTCCAACAGGCATTGCGTATGAAAGGTTTTGATGACGCCTGGCGCCGGCAGGTCGAATCATTTACGCAAAAAGGGAGTGTGGGAATTAAAGTGAATGACGATATAGGTCATTACTTCCAGACACATAAAGGCCTCAGACAAGGAGATCCGATGTCCCTTATCCTGTTTAACATTGTGGTGGATATGTTAGCAATTTTGATAGGAAGGGCTAAGGAGAATGGTCAAGTGGGTGGCTTGGTACCTCATCTTGTTGATGAAGGTGTATCCATCCTTCAATACGCTGATGATGCAATCATCTTTATGGAGCATGACTTGGCCAAGGCGAGAAATATGAAGCTGTTGTTATGCCTCTTTGAACAATTGACCGGGTTAAAGATTAACTTCCATAAGAGCGAGTTGTTCTGCTTTGGTAGAGCCAAAGACGAACAGGAGTCTTATAGGCAATTGTTTGGGTGCGAGTTGAGGAATTTACCCTTCTCTTACCTTGGTATTCCGATACACCATCGTAGGCTGACAAACAGAGAATGGAAGTGTATCGAGGACCGATTTGAGAATAAACTGAGTTGCTGGAAGAGTAAGCTCATGTCATACGGAGGCCGATTAATCTTGATAAATTCGGTGCTCACGAGTATGCCTATGTTCCTCTTATCGTTCTTTGAGGTCCCAGTTGGTGTTAGGAAAAGACTGGACTTCTATCGATCGCGCTTCTTTTGGCAGGGTGATGAATTTAAAAGAAAATACCAACTTGCTAAATGGGATATTATCTGTCGACCGAAAGACCAAGGGGGTCTTGGTATCGAGAATCTTGAAGTTAAGAACAGATGCCTTCTTAGTAAGTGGTTGTGGAAGCTCTCATCCGGGACTGAGGCCATGTGGGCGCAGATCCTTCACAGCAAGTACCTCCAGACTAGAACACTGTCCCAAGTAACAGTCAGGCCGACAGACTCGCCTTTCTGGAAAGGACTAATGGAAGTCAAACAATCAATGTTCAATAGGACGAGGTTTGTTCTTGGAAAGCGGTGCTAGTACACGCTTACGGGAGGATACTTGGCTTGGCGACTCACCCTTGGCCATTCAATATCCGTCTTTATATCGTATTGCTTAACGACGTGAGGTGTTCAAGTTTACGGTATTTCAATCTATCCCCCTTAATATTCAGTTTAGACGGTCGCTAGCGGGCAATCGTTGGGAAGTATGGCTCCATTTAGTTAGGAGACTGATGGATGTTCAACTTTCTGACCAACCCGATGAATTACGCTGGAAGTTGAGTAGTTCTGAAGTATTTAGAGTTAAATCAATGTATATTGATGTTATTAATTCGAACTCCATTCCAACTTCCAAGAATGTCTGGGATGTCAAAGTTCCTTTGAAAATAAAAGTTATTATGTGGTTTGTCCATAAACAAGTTATTTTAACAAAGGATAACTTGATAAAGCGTAATTGGACAGGACCTACTAGGTGTAGTTTCTGTGATCGGGATGAGACGATTAAGTACCCTCTTTTTTGATTGCCCGTTGGCCAAAGTCCTTTGGCGGACGGTCCACATTGCTTTTAATATTACTTCACCTATCTTTTTTTAGCCAGCCGGTTGTGGCGTCTTTTCCTGGCTAGTTTGTGTATCTAGCCTTTTATTCTCTGTGTGAGCTGCCTTTTCTTTGTTTCAGATTAAGACTTTGAAACCTTGTTGGTACATTTTGTTATTTGGTTAATAAGATAGCAGTATGCATCACTTTTGATGTAGAGGCCGGGGAGCCCCCTTTTTTTTTAAAAAGGAGTGCTCGGTGATCTTCCTATGATCGTACCTCATTGCCGCCGTCGCGCTCTCCACCTTGTCCACCGTCTCCATGTCCATCTAATGTGATCTTCCTGTGTACAGTATTCATTACAGTGTTTAAGTAGGCATACCATTCTTCATGTGTTCCATTTTCAGCCTGTCCTATTTTTGCAAGAAGCTGGTAGATGCAGGAGCCGATCCAAAGACCAAAGGAAACTTGTGTTTCCTGTGCCAATCGTGCACAAGAACCCCCAACTCCCCTGGTTCTGAAGACTTCTGAATCCCAGCATACCAATTCCATAGCAAAAACGTAGTCTGAATCCCCTTGTTCTGCAGACTTCTGAATTCCAGGAATGTGTATACCAGTCCATGTTTGCAGAAAATACAGACTTCAATGGTGGTAGATCTGTGATTACAGTAAAGGTAAAGCACTGGACACTTGTAAAACATTTTGGCCAAACTTTGCCATAATAATAACCCGAGACTTCTCCCAACACTTTGGCCAAATAAAAATGTAGGCAGGACACACTTAAATGTGAGTACATGGTAAATTTATATTCGCTCTCATGTTTAGCGTAACAGTTTGGTAAACAGTATAACTCTTTTAGATGCCTGAAACCTGCCATGTGCTACTTACATTTTCTCTTCAAGGACAAGACTTTTTAGACGGATTCAATGGCAAGACTAGATAGAGTAAACATATACTTATATATGTGCATGAAAGTGTGTGTCAAAATTGAACTATAAACAGATCTGTGCTTTTCAGTTTCCAGCTAAGAAACATATGCTAAGATGGTAGAAACAAAGGATTATTACATATAAAAGCATTAGGATGCTTGGAAGGAAAAAAATGACGACATAAACAGAGCATCTATCCCTCGATATTAGCTTGAAAGGGCATTGAACCCGCTGGCAACATTTACATAATGAACTATCAAATGGATCAGGCATCCACATATCATGTATGTGCTTGTTATAGTGAAAACTGTAACTACCACAATCTCTTCTGAAATCAAATTGCGCATCTCTTGAAGCTTTGTTATCCAGCTGTAGTCGCCTGTGCTGATTAGCCATCCATTTCTCATTGCAGGTATTACCGCAAACACCAAATTTCATTACCTCAAGTACCTTCGCATTCAGGACAAAGAACTTGGCGAAGTTAACATCTGGTCTCTTGCCTTCATAGGTTTCCAAAACTATTGCTCTGAGATGGAGTTCAAGGCATTCGATAGGATCAACGGTGTCATACTGCCGCACATTTTTCATATCCTCCCTAAGATGTGACTACAAAATAACAAGTAAAGGATAAACGCCACTTAGGTCGCAATAAAAAGAGTAACTGTTTTGCAGGCAAAGAGCTATTTCCTCATCGCTGGCTTCCAAATATCTAATCATATTTGGATTAGTTGCATGATTTGCGAATTTAGGATTATTGAACAATGTAGTCCCCTAACACGTTATTTTAACTTCAACTAAGGCATCTTTTTACCACTAGATTTGCCATCTTAAAATTTGCAGAAAATGACCCAAATTTTTATACTGCTGAAGTTAATTTAACAAGAGTGTACTAATTTTTTTCTTATTTCCATATGTCCAGATTAGGCGTCAAGAGAGGTACGAGCAATCAAAATTAAACTCCACGTAATTAGTTTTACTGGTAAGTTTTTTCTGCAGTGATTAGCATTTAGCAACAAAGATTTCACCTGGATGTACAACTTCTCTATGCAGGGAAAGTATCTAAGGAATCCAACAACAACATCCAGATTGGGGCCAATAGAATCTAGAACCAAGATCCTCACTGTGCTTTTGAAGTAGTCAAGCTGATGGAGATAATTTCCTGGAGAAAATGAATAATATATGTCAGGCTACAATGCAAATAAGAACGCCCGAATGCGAGTTTCAAGAAGGCTTGTTTTACCTTAGCAATTATGGTTCCAAGCTCAAATTCGGAGATTCTGGGAGTCAGGTAGCCCAACACTGCCAATTTTGGTGCGGCGATGACCCTACTTGTTCTTGGACCCTCTTTACCTAGTTGGATCAATCTTTCAAGGCATGGTGCATACTCAATAATAAGCTCCACCATATCTGCTTGGTTATGAACATAGACAACAATACTCCGGAGAGTCAACGAGACGATCCGGACGATTCTGATCCCATGGATACTCTGAAGATCAAGGCTCTCGAGCACAGTGCAGCCAGAAAGCAGGCGGTGGAGGGCCAACTCCGAGATGGCAATGTCGTAGAGTTTGAGCTGCTTCAACTGAGGGAGAAGAAGCGTGGGGGCAATGTCAATCCTAGATAAATCGCAGCCGCCAATGCTGGCGAGCCGCAAAGTAAGCACGAATCGGAGCACAGAAGGAGGCACCAGGCTTTGCGAGTTTCTCCCATAGAAGTCGAGCTCCTCGAGGCCATTGAGGGCAGGGGACTGGAACCAACCGTCAAACCTGGCATACAAGTTGTTGTGGAGGCAGATGCTATGGAGGGAAAGGTGACGGGCTGGTCCAGGATGCGCAGCGAGGATCTTGGAGATGATGGCGGTGCAGTCACGCTCTTTCCAGGACCTTTTGAGCAGAAGGTTGTAGTCTATGACAAGGTTGAGTGGGGCTGAGCGCCAGAGGTGTCGCCACCGGGAGGAGAGAATGGGTATCCGTGCAGCCTCTTTAGTGGGGAGGAGGGAGATGCCAAGAATCTCGTCAGGGAGGCGGCTGATGAGGTCAAGGTTCTCGTAGCCACCATCCTTGTTTGCCGAAGGCTCTTGCAATTCCAGCTTGTCCCGCCTCCTTTTCTTGGATAAGGAAGCCACTACATTGTCCATGACTGCTGCCACAAAAATATCGGCAAAAGATCAAAAACATAGTTGTTGGAAAGAGCACATGAACACAAGTGCTTTAGCCACCACAACTTGAACCTTTCATTTATGAACGTACGGTATAGTTTGGACTTTGGAATGAGAATGGTTTACAGATGTAAACACATGTCAAAAGAATATTCACACACAAATTAATTCCGATCTAGGAATTAACCAGCTCTATGGCTACAAAGCATGTGCAGCCCAATAGACAAAATGACTCACTGTTCATGTATATACTGCCAAGCAAGAGAATCATTCACGCGTATACAGACTTAAGTGACTCAAACGACAAAATTTCTGTAACACGATCTGTGCTGCTGCTGAATAGTGCTGATTCCAGTGATTGTAGGCATGTTAATTTATAGCAACCAAATGATCAGTGTTATATGTAGCAGAATGATGGAAACATGCTAAATATTAACCCAGTTTGCTGTTTGAGCTAAATATGAACAGATTCTGCCCATCACTTTGGCAAACCAACACATATATAGCTCTTTCGACCAAATAATACCAGATTTGGCCCAAGACTATGTCAAACTGAAATATTGCATGCCTCATTGAAGTAAATGTATAGTACATGAAAGATAGGCCAATAAGTAATTTCTAGGTTCACAGTTTGGCAAACAAAATTAAGCGGAAGATTTGTGCTTCAACTTGTTCCATAAATTCTACTACCATTATTAGCTATAAATTTGAGGATCTACCCTCCCCTGGCCTTCCCTCTGTTGGTTCCCATCAAATTGCTAACAGCAGGTGAATATAATAGGCACCAAGCAAAGGTTCTAGGTGGAGCAAGTTCCCATCGGATGGTTCAAGAAAAAGATGGGTTTATTATGGAGGAAGCAAAGTTTTTTAGTTCTATATGTAGTTGTATCTCTATATACTATGGCCGGAATCTAGAAATCAATCTTGCCCCCAAGTGCCTAATCGATGTTTTGTCTCTCTTAAATCTCTAATAAGAAGTGCTTAATCGATGTGGGGGGGACGACTTGTATGCCGCTTCAGTCATAACACAGTATTACTACAACTTTACAAGCTCTTACCCGAGTAGCCGCCAGTCGCGCCTACGTTGCCGGCGACGATGTGCCTGACCTGAACCTGGCGATGGAGGGGTCGGCGGCGGGCGAGGGTTTCCCGTCGGGGTCACGCAGTGGGCAACTGAGGGTGTTGGTATTGGGCCTCCATGTGTAGCGGGCCTAAATCCCCCTACGTGGTGTTGCGGGCCACCGTTGTCTAAGCATCCGGTTTTCCTTTCCGTTTCTGTTTTGATGACACACGGAACAAAACCCGTCACTGTTGCAGGGTTGGATTCTCTTTTGAGCCAAAATTTCCAACACGACAAGATCATGTGGCAGCTTCGACACACGAAAATGTGGGTGTAGTTCTCAGCAAACCAAGCTAAGAGCATCTTCAGCCGTTTGGACCCTCCCCCAGGAGGCATTTTTTCAGCCGCTTGGAGTTGGGCCGGCGGAATTTTTGGCGCGGGGGGCAAACTTGTCCAGCCGTGCCCTACCCAGGAGTAAGAGCATCTCCAACAGCCGCGTTAAACTAGCGCCGCGCTGCAAATTAGGCCGTTTTAGCGCGTTGAGCGCACGGTCGGATACGCTATCCCGCGCGGTGTATTTGGGGCGTCCGCTTTCGCGCGCGGCACACTCGAGCGCTCGCGTCGCACTCTCTCATCTCCGCCTCCTACGACTTCGCTGGCGGCGCGGCGAATCTCGCCATGGGCGCCGCGTCGACGCTTCGCTCACCCGTTATGCGCGACCCCTCACTGCTGCTTTGCCGCCCGCCGCCGGAAACCCTAAGCGCGAGCGTTGGCGTCGCCATCACCGGAGCTCACGCCCGGCGTCCGCCTTCATGAGCCCTCTTCTTTGCCGCCGCGGATGATCATGTCGACGGGGGTCGCGTCGGCGTCGTCCGTCTGCCGCCGCCTCGATGCTCCCCAATGCGGCGCGGCCGAAGAAGGGCAAGACATCCGCGAAGAAGAACAAGGCGGCGGACGGCTCCGGCAGCTCGAAGGCGAGGGGAAAGAAGCTTGCAGGGCGTTTGCCTCGGCGCCATGGGTGGCAGTGGCCTCGACGACATGGGTGGCGGTGGCATTGGCGGTATGGGTGGCGGTGGCCTTAGCGCACTAGTAGAAAACAAGGCTTTCGTTCGGCCTGAAAAGAGCATTAATCCTGGTTGCATTACGAACCGGGACTAATGTGAGCATTAGTCCCGGTTCGAGCGGCTAGGGCGTCGTACAAGCATTAATCCCGGTTCAAATGAGACTTTTAGTCCCGGTTGGTGCCACGAATCGGGACTAAAGGATGGGATGCCCATTAGTACCGGTTCGTGGCACCAACCGGTACTAAAGGTTAGACCTTTAGTACCAATTCGTGCCACCAACCGGTACTAATGGGGTTTGAGGTATTAGTACCTAAAGGTCCCATTTCCAAACTCTACCCCCCTTGGATCGCCTTTTCAGTTATGTAAAAAGTAAAAGAAAATGATAAAAACTTTAAAAATTAAAATCCTTCCAGATGTAGTTTATGTTACTACATGTACTAGTTAGGAAAATTTAAAAACTTAAATTTGGACATGTTTTGAAAAAGTTGTAGGGAAAATGTAAAACGGCTATAACTTTTGCATACGATGTCAGAAAAAACGTATAATATATCAAAATGTTCAGCACGAAAATCCGCATCCGATTTTGACAGCCTACGGCCTGTTTTCATATTTTTAGAATCCTCAAATTCTAAAAGGAAAAAAAGTTATGCTCAAATTTTAGTTTTTTTTTTGAATTTTTGTTAAATCTGGTCAAACTATTTATTCAAGAAGTATTAGTGTTACTAAATAATTATTCAAGAATATTAGCGTTACTAAATAATTATTTCAGTTTTTTTGAATTTTGGTCAAATCTGGTCAAACTGTGGTCAAACTATGGTCAAACTGTGGTCAAACTATGGTCAAACTACTTATTCAAGAAATATTAGTGTTACTAAATAATTATTTCAGTTTTTTTGAAATTTGGTCAAATCTGGTCAAACTGTGGTCAAACTATGGTCAAACTACTTATTCAAGAAATATTAGTGTTACTAAATAATTAATGCTTTTTAGAACAATAGTTTCAAACTCAAACAGTGAAATGTGTGACTTCATGGTCAAGCTAAATTCCAGAGGGTTAATAGGATTGACATCTTACTATTGTTAGGAAAACAACAAGTGCAGACTTGGAAACGAGGGAGAATAGAACCCGGAAGTTAAGCGTGCTCAGATTGGAGTAGTGAGAGGATGGGTGACCATCCAGGAAGTTAGATGATTTGAAATGATGAGGGGTGATTAGATATTAGAGGTTAAATTGAGCAGTGCTGAGGGGCGATTAGAGATTAGATGTTAAAATAATTCAGAAATTTGAAAATCAAAAAAATTTCAAAAAAATTCAAAAAGAATCATAAAATTTCCTTTAGTACCGGTTGGTGTTACAAACCGGGACTAAAGGTGGACCTCCAGGCAGCGGCCACGTGGAGGACCTTTAGTCCCGGTTCGTGTAAGAATAGAGACTAAAGGGGGAGGCTTTAGTAATGACCCTTTAGTCCCGGTTCCAGAACAGGGACTAAAGGCCATTTTTCTACTAGTGGCGGTGGCATTGGCGGTGGCCTTGGCGCCATGGGTGGCATGGGTGGCTTCAGAGGTACCATGAGCGGTTTAGGTGCTATGGGAGGGATGGGTGCATCTCCGGCCGCCATGGGAGGCATGGGTGGCTTTGAAGCACCCCCCGACGCTACGGCCGCCATGGGAGGCATGAGTTTTGCTTCTCTCATGGGAGGCATGGGTGCACCTCCGGCCGCCATGGGCGGAATGTCCTTCGATGTGCCTCCTCACACACATTCCCATGAAGATGCCGTTGAAGATCTTGCCAACACCGTCGGAGCTTCACATGATGCGGTGCGTGATGAGGAGAGGGAGGAAGATTCATCTTCGGAGGCGGAAGAATCGTCTTCGGAAGATGGTGAGGACGAAGACGAGGAAGAGGATTAATGTGTCTTTCATTTGTGTCTTGAACTTGGTTTGCATTTTAAACTTGGTTGGATGAACTTGTGGGCATGATTTTGAACTTGTGGGCATGAACTTTTATTCATCAACTTGTTTGTGTCAAATTTTATATGTCATGTTCATTGCATTTTGAATGTTTCAAACTCATTTTGTGTCCAAAATGCCATATATACAATGTCCGGCGAGTCGCGCGCGTGGTATTTTTGCGCACTGCTGGAGCGGCGCGCGCTGCATTATAGCGCGGTTGTTGGAGCCAGCACTGGCGGACGCGCTAAACCAGCCGAAGCGCGCGCGGCATACTGGTTTTTTACGCGCGGCGCAGAGCGCGACTATTGGAGATGCTCTAAGAAAACAGAGGAAATTACCCTCCAAAAAAAGAAAGAAAAGAGAGGAAAGCAAGGTAGCAGTGGCCATGGCTCATCGGCCCGATCCTCGCCCGAGATGACGTCCTTCTCCGGCACTCCCTCAAACACCCGGAGCCATGGACGCAGCGACGTCGTCGGGAGCGAGCCCGGCGCACACGGCGTCGTGGTGCACGGCCCGGCCGAGGGCGGATGCGAAGGTGAACCCATTGTTGGGGAACGTAGTAATTTCAAAAAATTTCCTACGATCACGCAAGACCATGGTGATGGCATAGCAACGAGAGGGAAGAGTGTCCGTCCACGTACCCTCGTAGACCGAAAGCGGAAGCGTTATAACAACGCGGTTGATGTAGTCGTGCGCCTTCACGATCCGACCAATCCAAGCACCGAACGACGGCACCTCCGAGTTACGCACACGTTCACTCGATGACGATCCCCGGACTCCGATCCAGCAAAGTGTCGGGGATGAGTTCCGTCAGCACGACGGCGTGGTGACGATGTTGATGCTCCACCGACGCAGGGCTTCGCCTAAGCACCGCGACGATATGACTTCTTCGGCGCAGGCTTCGCCTAAGCTCTCTGACGATATGACCGAAGTGGAATATGGTGGAAGGGGCACCGCACACGGCTAAGGAAAGATCCGTAGATCAACTTGTGTGTTATGGGGTGCCCCTGCCCCGTGATATAAAGGAGCCAAGGGGAGGTGGCCGGCCCAAGGGGAGGCGCGCAAGGAGTCCTACTCCCTCCGGAGTAGGACTCCCTCCAATCCTAGTTGGATTAGGATTCCGGAGGAAGAGAGAGAGGGGGCCCACCTTTCCTAGTCCTAATAGGACTAGGGAAGGGGGGGCGACCACCTAGGGCTGGCCCTCTCTCCTTTCCACTAAGGCCCACTATGGCCCATGTAGTTCCCGGGGTTCCGTAACCTCCCGGTACTCCTAAATTCCGATTTCACTCGGAACCCTTCCGATGTCCAAATGTAGGCTTCCAATATATCAATCTTTATGTCTCGACCATTTCGAGACTCCTCGTCATGTCCGTGATCACATCCGGGACTCGAACAAACTTCGTGCATCAATACTTATAAACTCATAATGAACTGTCATCGAAGCGTTAAGCGTGCGGACCCTACGGGTTCGAGAACTATGTAAACATGACCTAGAACCATTCTCGGTCAATAACCAATAGCGGAACCTGGATGCCCATATTGGTTCCTACATATTCTATGAAGATCTTTATCGGTCAAACCGCATAACGACATACGTTGTTCCCTTTGTCATCGGTATGTTACTTACCCGAGATTCGATCGTCGGTATCCAATACCTAGTTCAATCTGCGTTGCAGTAAGTCTCTTTACTCGTTCCGTAATACATCATCTCACAACTAACTCATTAGTTGTAATGCTTGCAAGGCTTAAGTGATGTGCATTACCGAGAAGGCTGGAGATACCTCTCCGACAATCGGAGTGACAAAACCTAATCTCGAAATCGCCAACCCAACAAGTACCTTTGGAGACACCTGTAGTACTCCTTTATAATCACCCGATTACGTTGTGACGTTTGGTAGCACCAAAGTGTTCCTCCGGTGGCAGGAGTTGCATAATCTCATAGTTACAGGAACATGTATGGGTCATGAAGAAAGCATTAACATACTAAACGATCAAGTGTTAAGCTAACGGAATGGGTCATGTCAATCAGATCATTCTACTAATGATGTGACCTTGTTAATCAAATAACAACTCTTTGTTCATGGTTAGGAAACATAACCATCTTTGATTAACAAGCTAGTCAAGTAGAGGCATACTAGTGACATACTGTTTGTCTATGTATTCACACATGTATTATGTTTCCGGTTAATACAATTCTAGCATGAATAATAAACATTTATCATGATATAAGGAAATACATAATAACTTTATTATTGCCTCTAGGGCATATTTCCTTCACCCATCCATGGGAACGTGCGATCCCGGCGAGGAGGCCGAGGGAGGTGTGGACGTGGAGGGGGCGCCCAGCACATCCGGCGCCACCGAGTCAAGCTGCGCGCGCCAGCTCCTGCTCCCCGAAGGAAGGCCACACGAGGAGGAGTCTCGCCGGAGCGCCCTTCCGGGAGACGCCGAGGCCCGAGAATACGTCGAAGGCGAGGCACGCGAGGGAGCCCGGCGAGTCGTCGATGACCGGGCCTGCCGGACTAGCCCAGGCCTCCCCGTCTCCTCCTTCCTCCCGCCCATCGGGGCAATGGCTCACTGACGAGGCCGCCAAGGCGAGAGAATCGCGCGGGAGGACGATGAGCTCGTCGGCTTCGAGGAGGGAAGCGGCGAGGGGCAGGGAGCTCGGGTGGACGTGCGAAGTGGACGGACCTCCCCCGATGCCGGCCCCCGCCCCCGCCCCGACCACGGCCGCGAAGGCGCGGAGCGGGGAGCTGCTGCCGCCCAAGGGCGGCAGCGGCGGTGCGGCACGAGGGGTTGTTGGAGTCGCGATCCTCCTTCTCGACGCGGAACCGGGCCTGCCGCTGCTGCTTCTTGACCTTCCGTGCCGGGGAAGCCGGTAACGGCTTGTGCAGTGCCGTGACGAGGCAGGACCTCACCTGCGCGACCGCTTCCTCCCTCGACACCGGTGGCGAGGGAATGCCGTCCGTGGGCGTCGGGGACGTCGGCGTCGACGAGGACTGGACGCGCCGCGGCGGCCGACTGCGGAGGAGGGCAAGCTGGAGAGGAGGGACACGCGGCGACCGGAGGAGGAAAAGTGGGGAGAGAGAGACAAAAGGTGGGGAGAGAGAGATACGAAAAGGTGGGAAGAGAGGAGATATCTCACTGCAGGTGGGGCAGCGCCTGCAAAACGGCGAAATTAGCCCCCCAGGTGGCCCCAACTCCTTGGGTTTGGGTTGGGGTTGTAGGCGCCAATTTTTGTTTCATCCGGTGAAAAAGGAGATTTTGAGGGCACGACTGGGAAGATTTTTGTCCGCTGGCGCAACAAAACATGCTTGGGGGAGGGGGCTTCCTAGGGACGGCTGGAGATGCTCTAAGACGTACGCCTGATCTCTTCTTCTTCTTCTTTAGTTTTTCATTCAGAAGTGGTTCTTGTTCGAACAAACATGGGATCTCACTTTTCTAATTTCCTTTAAAGAAACCTAGAAGCAAAGCTTTATTTAAAAAAAAAACCAGAAGCAAAGCACGCATTGCTGTTGTTGTTTGGGCAAACACAATAAATACAAATGACTGCATTACATCGCTACCATCTATACATCACCTATCCTCATCATCCGCAAACACAAAGAATAACCGACATCTGAAGGATCTGCGGCGCCCATCGATGGTGTTCATCGGCGGAGTGGCGCAGCCGGCAGCTTCACGCCAATCTGCCGGGTGGAGCTCACGCATATGGCATGGGGCTTCATGGATCCAAGCTTGCCGGCAGCAGCATGTGGTCCTATACTCCTATGACTGGAGGGTACCAATCTCTCAGTGGAATAATGCAATGGTCCCGTTGGTCATCGCCTCTCTAGCTTGACCGGACAATGTTGACGTGCGCGAGTCGTGCCCTTCTTGAAGGTCCGGACATCCAAAATCCCACAAACCGAAACCAAAAGTAGAGAAGGTTTATGGGAGTCATGGACACATCACAGACACAATAAAACTTCCCCAAATGTACTATTTATTCTGTGTTTATAACTTTATATCAGTTTCCTGAAGTTTTGGAACAATATTTCGCACAACAAACTTATTTTAGATCACTTTTATATGCTGGCTTAAAATGATTTCTCGCTGATAGTTAAGCTCCCTCTTCTGTTCAAAATAATTCCCCAAGCTCCAAGAAATTTGTCTGCAAGGGCTTTACGCCTCAACCTCAAGTATGCTGACAAAACGTTGCAACATGCAAAGATGAGCTGTTCTTTCAGTTCCCAGTCGACATACAGTAGACGGTACACCAAGGTTTCGATAAGAAAAAGAAGGTTGTGTAAAACAAATGCTTAGAATGTTTGGAACAAAATACTCTCTCCTTTTCCAAATATTTGTCTTTCTAGAGATTTCAATAAGTGACTACATACGAAGCAAAATGAGTGAATCTACATTCTAAAATAAGTCTACATACATCCGTATGTAGTGTCCATTTAAAATGCCTAGAAAGATAAATATTTGGGAACAGAGGAAGTATATAACAAGATAAACAGAGTATCTCGGCATCAACCCAATCAACAACATCTTTTAGGCAAAAGGCATTACGTCTTAAGAAGGCCCCAAATGGTCAAAAGATACAGAGGTGCTGAATGAACAGCTTACGGCACAAGGTACACAACAACCGCACAGAACATAAGAGAAATGGAAAAGGCAGCTTACAATCAATGATGCCTTCCTCACTCAAGCCCCAAAGACAAGAAAATAAAACGAAGCAGCAAGGGATCAGCTAACTAACTGCCTTGAGGAAGATCACAGCCGCATGCAGCAGCCGTGAGCACTAGTAGAAAAAGGGCCTATAGTCCCGGTTCATAAGGGCCTTTAGTCCCGGTTCGTGAACCGGGACTAAAGGGTCGGTACTAATACCCTCACCCTTTAGTCCCGGTTCTATCCAACGGACAGATGGCCTTCACGTGGCCTGTCCGCTGAGCCAGGCGAGAGGCCTTTAATTGGTTGGTGGCATCAACCCACCAATAGGCATCCACGCCACATTTCTTTGGCTCTGGTTTTTGTTTTTTTTTTCAAAAGAGGGGGGGGGGTTGGGGGGTTAATTTAGGTGTTTCATATATTGTGCTATAGCTAGCTAATTAATAGAGAAAAGTGTCATTTCTTTTGTCCGTGCTTGGTCGACGCTACGTACTATACATACGTATAGAGAGGACTAACTAGACATGCTAGCTAGCTAGTAATTAAGCAAACAGTAAGATCGTCATGAACATATATATGCATACAGAGAGAAGTGATATCGACCACCTCTCCTTCTCTCGAGAGATTGGTCGAACAACAAGTTCTCGTATATCTATCCGACGCTACTGGCTACATATATACAATAATTATCTTTTAAAATACGGACGCGTGGTCCACATGGTATTCCCCGTCTTCAGCGATCACATAGTCAAGAAAGATTGCCGCCAATTCCTCTTGAATTGCTCGCATGCAATCTGGTGCTAGGAGTTCATCCGCTGCCGAAACATCTAATTTTAAGAAAGGGGTCAATACACACACACACACACACACACACACATATATATATATATATATATATAGGGAAAATCTATCCTACCACCCGGTGGTAGTTACCTCACATATCTTATATACTATCATGTGCTACTATATATACTATTTTATTATTTTAAATATGTTCATATAATATATCTAAGATATTTCAAAGCAAGTTACATGAACAAATTGCATATGAGCCCATAGTTTTTGTTATATTTATGAAATACGTACATATATTTGTACGTAAAAAAGAGCATACTCAAAACATGGTACATACTACCTAAAAATTAGTATATATACTACTTAATCATTGTTATATACTACATACTACACGTACATAATCTCGGTTTCGATAGATACTACATACAACATACAAAACGCAAGTGGTGGTAACTACCACTGCTTGTAGGAAACATTTGTCCTATATATATATATATATATATATATATATATATATATATATATATATATATATATATATATTTATATATATGAATGAATGAAACTCAACACACATGATCGTAATTTAATAAAATTGTGAATTTTTTTTTTTACGCTCTTGAATTTGTTTGTCGGAGTAGCCCCTCTCACAGGTCATGTGGCGGATGGACTCGCAAACGTAGTATCCACAGAAATTATTCCCTTGTTCCTGCCACAACCACTTTACAAGAAACAGAGGTCAATCAAACTGATAATTATATATAGCAAGCACATGCTAAATGGTATTGATGAAACTAGTGCTTGAATCACTAGGAGATGCGCGTGGAATATGCTACTATATAGTACTTACTTTCGGGTGTCTAAACTGATAATTATATACTTTGACACTATAGGAAGAAGGAAGAAGAAGAAGAAAAAAAAGAAGAAAATAGAAGAAAGGAATAGAAGAGAAGAGGAGAAGAAGAAAGGAATATAAGAGAAGAAGAAAGGAATAGAAGAGAAGAAGAAAAAATAGAATTTCTATTTTTTCTTCATAGAATTTCTATTTTTTCTTCTTCTCTTCTATTCCTTTCTTCTTCTCCTCTTCTTTTTCTTCTTTTTTCCTCTTCTTATTTATTTCTCCTCTTCTTCCTCTCCTCTTCTTCTCCTTTCTTCCTCTTCTTATTTTTCTTTTATATGAACATATCATCATATATATGAACATACATTTTCTTTGCATATGCATATGAACATACATACATACATTTTTCTTTCATATGAATATACATACATACATTTTCTTTGCATATGACCATACATACATTTTTCTTTGCATATGACCATTCATACATTTTCTTTGCATATGCTTTGCATATAAACATACATACATATGAACATACATACATACATATAAACATAACATACATACACAAAAATTCTAAAATCTGCCTAAAAATCTAAAAATCTGCCTAAAATTATCCATCCATCCATCCATCCATATAATGAACATATATAATGAACATATAAAAAGCATGCATACATCATCCATATTATGTTCATATAATGAACATATATACATGAACATAAATCTGTCTAAAAATTATATGAAATTTTTTTTTATGAAGAGGACGAGGGGCGAGGGAGGAAAGGGGGTCGCCGGAGCCGGACCGAGCAGGGAGGAGGCGGCAGTGAAGCGGCGCCCGACGAGGTGGGGCGGGCCGAGGCACGAGGCGGCGGCCGCGTGCGCAGGGCGCGGCCGTGCGTGTTTCGTGGACGGGGCAGGGGCGGCGGCCGGGCGTGGGGCGCAGGGCGCGTGCGTCGTGCTCGTGGGACGGGCAGGGGCACGGGCGGCGGCCGGTGGGGCGCAGGGCGCGGCCGTCGCGTGCTCGGGACGGGCAGGGTACGGGCGGCGGCCGGCATGGGCTCGGGCGGGGCACGGGAGACGGGATGGCGGCCGGCGGCGGCGACGGCGACGAGGAGCGCTGATTTGGGCAGCCTGGCGGCGGGGCAACTAGCTAGGGAGGCGAGGAGATGTGAAAATTTCACAAGTCTTGCTTATATAGAAAGAGCATTGGTCCCGGTTCGTGGCACGACCGGGACTAATGCCCTTTAGTCGGTTGGTGCCACCAACCGACCAAAGGCCAAATTTCAGCAGCCCAAAGGCGGGAAGCGGCCTTTGGTCCGGTTGGTGGCACCAACCGACTAAAGGGGCATTAGTCCCGGTCGTGCCACGAACCGGGACTAAATCCACCTTTAGTCTCGGTTGGTGCCACCAACCGGGACCAAAGGCCCTGTGCTGCCCTCGCCAAATGTTTAGTCCCACCTCGCTAGTTGAAGGGCGGCACTTTGGTTTATAAGCGCTGGTGTGCGTCCCCTTTCGAGCTCCTCTCAAATGCAGGCTTTCGGGCCTAATCATGCTACTGCCTGTGGGCCTATTGATCCTCTGCGGGCCTGAATCATGGCCCATGTAGGGTTTCTGGTCGTATTCAGGCCGTGGGGGCCTAGTAGGTGGTAGTTTTTTTTGCTTTATATTTTATTTCTTTTTGCTTTTAGTTTTAGAAAAAATATAAACTTTCTATTAGTGCCATTAGTTTTAAAATTTGAAAACACTTTTTTTGTTTTCTTTATTGCTTTATTTATTTTATTTTGTTTCTACTTACAACAAAATACTTATTGTTGCTATTTTTGTCGAGTACGGTACCGAGCTTTGTGTTGCCATCTTCGCAATTGGGGTACAACCCTTTTTTGTGATCCTCTAACATGCGATCGAACTTCAGCTTCTCCTTTTGACTTTCGCATTGTGTCCTTGCATCGACAATGACCCGGCGGAGATCATCATCATGGGGCACATCGTCTGGTTCATCTTGATCTTCAGCAGCTTCACTATGCAGCACCATCGTGCACATCGTCAGTGCAACTTGATGTTCAAGAGCATCACCGTATTCAGGGGCACATAGTTGTCATCGTACTCTTCTTCTTCGCCGTCTTCCATCATAACCCTTATTTCTCCGTGCCTCGTCCAAACATTATAGTGTGGCATGAAACCCTTGTAAAGCAGGTGGGTGTGAAGGATTTTTCCGTCAGAGTAAGACTTCGTATTCCCACATATAGGGCATGGACAACACATAAAACCATTCTGCTTGTTTGCCTCAGCCACTTCGAGAAAAGCATGCACGCCCTTAATGTACACGGAGGTGTGTCTATCACCGTACATCCATTGCCGGTTCATCTGCGTGCATTATATATAATTAAGTGTGTCAAAAATCATTACAGAACATCATGAATATATAATTAAATGACCAAATTAATAGAAGTTCATCATCACATAAAAACCAAAGTACATACATAGTTCTCATCTAACAACATAAAGCTCTGCAGAGCATCTAAATTAATTAAACCATACATTGAAACTATGTAAAACATTTCAATGTGAAAACAAATACGATCATAATCGCAACCAAGGTAACAACTGATCCAACGGCATAATGATACCAAGCCTCGGTATGAATGGCATATTTTCTAATCTTTCTCATCTTCAAGCGCATTGCATCCATCTTGATCTTGTGATCATCGACGACATCCGCAACATGCAACTCCAATATCATCTTCTCCTCCTCAAGTTTTTTATTTTTCCTTCAAGAAATTGTTTTCTTCTTCAACTAAATTTAACCTCTCGACAATAGGGTCGGTTGGAATTTCTGGTTCAACAACCTCCTAGATAAATAAAATCTATGTCACGTTGGTCGGCTTAATTTTCGTAAACAATAAATGAACCAATAGTTATGAAAAGATAATATATACCACATCCGAATCATAGATGTGACGAGGGCCGACGGGCGGATACCAAAACCATCGCACTATATAAGATGCAATAATAAAAGTAAGAAAATAATACAAGTAAGAATATTTTTCCTTTCGTAAAGAAGATAAGAACAAGAGGCTCACCACGGTGGTGTGGCGATGAGATCGCCATGGTGATCGACGGCGGTGAAGACGGGACGGGCGTGACGGACCGCTAAACCTAGACAAATATTGAGGAAAATGGAGGTTAGAGGTCGAGCTTGAAGAGGAGAAAGCTTAAGTAGTGTGGCTCGGGCATTCCATCGAACACCTTGTGTGCATAGGAGGTGAGCTAGAGCACCACCAAGCCCTCTCCCCCTCGGCCAGAAAAAACAGAGCAGTGTGCTCTGCTTTTGTGAGGGGCTATATAGGCAGCACCATTAGCCCGGTTGGTGGCATGAGCCGGGACTAAAGGGAAGCCTTTGGTCCCGATTCATGCCACCAACCGACCAATAGTGGTGGGCCAGGAGCCAGACCATTGGTCCCGGTTCGTCCCACCAACCGGGACCAAAAGGTCCGGACGAACCGGGACCAATGGCCCACGTGGCGGCCGCCCCTGGGCTCACGAACCGATAAATGCTCGCATTAGTCCCGGTTCTGGATTGAACCGGGACTAATGGGCAAAACAGGCCTCAACGATAGCCCCTTTTTCTACTAGTGGAGCATGGTCGACATCATTTAGCTATCAAAGGGATCAGCCTTCCTCATATCATGTATGTTCATGTTACGGTTACCATGAACTAGTTTAAAATCAAATCGAGCATTTCTAGAGGCTCTGTTATCCAGCTGCAGCCGCCTGTGTTGATTAGCCATCCATTTCTCACCGTGGCAACCAGAGAGGCCAAATCTCATTACCTTGAGCAGCCTTGCATTCAGAACAAAGAACTTGGCAAAGTTAACGTCTGGTCTCATGCCTACATAGCCATCCAATACAATCTTTGTGAGATGCAGATCAAGGCATTCAATTGGACCGAGCATATTATGTAGCCACACATTTTTCATATCCTTCCTAAGCGATGACTGCAGAAGAAGAGAAAAAAAATAAGCATAGAAAGAATTACATCTTCATAGATGGCATCTATTAACATCAGGATGACTTGCATGATGTGTAAATTCAGGATTATTGAACAGAATAATCCCCTAGAAGGTTTCTTTATTACCTTGAAAGTTTCTATCAACGTAAACTTGGGAAACCATTTTTTTATTGTGAATATTAATTTAACCAAACATTACATCAGACGTCCAAGCTAGGCACCCAGAAAGATATATGATCGATCAAAGATGAAAACCTCTTTGAACATGTTTAACACCATGCCATTTTACATTTTTTGCTGGAGTGGTTAACATTTAACAGCAAGGACTTCACCTGGATGTATAGATTCTCGGTGCAGGGAAAGCATCTAAGGAATCCAATAACTGCATCCAGATTAGGACCGATAGATTCTAAAGCCAAGATCTTCACTGTGCGCACCAGCATGATGAAGTTGATGGGGACCATTTCCTGGAGAAAAAGGATAAATACATCAAGAAATAACACCAATATATGTATGTTCCAAGAAGAAGACTGGTTATATTATACCTTAACAATTGTGGTTCCAATCACAAGTTTGCAGATTTCAGTAGACACATAGCCCAGCACCATCAGTTTAGGCGCTCCACCAAAATGTATGTTCCAAGAAGAAGGCTGGTTATACCTTAACAATTGTGGTTCCAATCACGGGTTTGAAGATTTCGGTAGGCACATAGCCCAGCACCGTCAGTTTAGGCGCTGCAATGATTCTGATTGTCCTTGGGCCATTTCCATTAGATGAAGTCAATCTCTCAAGGCATGGTGCATCCTCAATGACAAGCTCATGAAACACATCTTCTTTGGAGTTGGAATATACAGAGACACCAATACTCTGAAGGGTTTGTGAGACGACCCGGACGGTGCTGAGCCCGCAGATTCTATGAAGCTCAAGGCCCTGGAGCATAATGCAGCCTGCGAGTAGGCGGTGTATGGCCTCCTCCGAGATGGCGACGTCATACAAATTGAGCTGCTTCAGCCGAGGGAGAAGAAGCACGGGGGCAGCATTAATCTCGGTGAAACCGGCGCCACGATGACCCTGATTGTTCTTGGGCCACCAAATGAACCACGTGAGATCAATCTCTCAAGGCAAAAATAAAGTTGTGTAAAACAAATGCTTAGAATGTTTGGAACAAAATATATGACAAGATAAACATAGTATCTCGGCATCAACCAGATGAACAACATTTATTAGGCAAAAGGCAGAAGGCGGCCCCAAATGGTCAAAGGTACAGAGGTGCTGAATGCTTACGGCGGAAGGTACACATCAACCGCACAGAACATAAGAGAAAGAGAAATGGAAAAGGCAGCTTACAATCAATGATGCCCTCCTCACTCCTCAAGCCCCAAAGACAAGAAAATAAACGAAGCAGCAAGGGATCAGCTAACTGCCTTGAGGAAGATCACAGCCCCGTGCAGCAGCCGTGAGCATGGTCGACATATTTAACTATCAAAGGGATCAGCCTTCCTCATATCATCTATGTCCATGTCACGGCCATAATAAACTCTTTTAAAATCAAATCGAGCATTTCTAGAGGCTCTGTTATCTAGCTGCAGCTGCCTGTGTTGATTAGCCATCCATTCCTCATTGCGGTCATCAGAGAGGCGTAATACCATCACCTTGAGCACCCTTGCATTTAGAACAAAGAACTTGGCGAAGTTAACGTCGGGTCCCATGCCTACATAGCCCTCCAATACAATTTTTCCGAGATGGTGAACAAGGCATTCAACTGGATCGAGCATATCATGTTGCCACACATTTTTCATATCCTTCCTAAGCGATGACTGCAGAAGAAGAGAGAAAAAAAATAAGCATAGAAAGAATTAACCTTTTCCGTCAAAACAAAATAACCACTTCAAAGATGGCATCTATTAACATCAGATGACTTTCACTGATGCGTAAATTCAGGATTATTGAACAAAATAGTTCCCTAGAGCTAGAAGTTTCCTTTTATTACCTTCAAAGTTTCCAGGGTGCAACTTTGACCACTAGATTTATCAACATAAACTTGGGAAACAACAAAAATTTAATTGTGGATGTTAATTTAAACGAATATTGTATCAGTCGTCCAAGCTTGGTACCGAGAAAGTTGCTCCCTCCGTCTCATAATATAAGAGCGTTTTTTACACACCATACTAGTATCAAAAACGCTCTTATATTATGAGACGGGGGGAGTATATGATTGAACAAAGATAAAAACCTCTTTGAACATGTTTAACACCATGCCATTTTTTCAATTTTTGCTGGAGTTGTTAACATTTAACAGCAAGAATTTCACCTGGATGTATAGCTTCTCCGTGCAGGGAAAACATCTAAGAAATCCAATAACCATATCCAGATTAGGACCGATAGATTCTAGAGCCAAGATCTTCACTGTGCGCACCGGCCCGATGAAGTTCATGGGGATCATTTCCTGGAAATAAAGGGTAAATACGTCACGAAATATTCCACCAAAATGTATGTTCCAAGAAGAAGGCTGGTTATACCTTAACAATTGTGGTTCCAATCACGGGTTTGAAGATTTCGGTAGGCACATAGCCCAGCACCGTCAGTTTAGGCGCTGCAATGATTCTGATTGTCCTTGGGCCATTTCCATTAGATGAAGTCAATCTCTCAAGGCATGGTGCATCCTCAATGACAAGCTCCTGAAACACATCGGCTTCGGAGGTGGAATATACAGAGACACCAATACTCCGAAGAGTCGGTGAGCAGATCCGGACAGTGCTGAGCCCGTGGATGCTGTGAAGCTCAAGGGCCTCGAGCACAATGCAGCTTGCGAGCAGGCGGTGGATGTCCGCCTCTGAGATGACGACAAAGGGCAAATTGAGCTGCTTCAGCCGAGGGAGAAGAAGTGCAGGGGTAGCATTAATCCCAGGGAAATCGGCACCGTGAGATTTCGGCGCCACGATGATGTTTGGGCCATGTGATTTGAATCGCTCAAGGCAAGGTGCATTCCCAATGACAAGCTCCCGACACACCACATCTGCTGCGTGGTGGAATAACTGGGAACATACATAGACAGAGACATCAATACTCCGGAGAGTCGGTGAAACGATTCGGACGGTGCTGAGTCCGCGGAGGTTCTGAAGAACAAGGCGCTCGAGCACAATGCATCCTGCGAGCAGGCGGTGGATGGCCACCTCCGAGATGACTACGTCGTAAAGATTGAGCTGCTTCAGCCGAGGAAGAACAAGCGCCGGCGAAGCATTAATCTCGGGGAAATCGCAGCGCCCGATGCTCGCGGCGCTCAGGGTGGGCGCAAATCGGAGCACGGAAGGCGGTAGCGGGCGCGGTGGGCGGGAGTAGGCGTCACCGGAGGAGGTGAAGCCGAGCTCCTCGAGGCCATCGAGGGCGGGGGACCGGAACCAGCCGTCGAACTTGGCGTAGCGTTCGCGGCCGAGGCGGATGGTGTAGAGTGCGAGGCGGCGGGCGGGGCCAGGGTGCGCGGCGAGGATCTTGGAGACGATGGCGATGCGGTTGCGCTCTTGCCCGGAGAGTCCTCTGGCAACGAGGTTGAGTGGGGTGGTGCGCCTGATGTGGCGCCACCGGGAGGAGAGGATGGCCGTTCGGGCGGCTTCCTTGGTTCTGGGGACCAGAGAGATGATGGTGCCAAGGAGCTCGTCGGGGAGGCGGCTGATGAGGTCGAGGCCCTCGTCGCCGCCGCCATCCCTGGTCGCCGGGGGATCTTGCGCCTCGGGCTCGTCCCGCTTCCGCTTCTTCGATGCGGAAGCCGCCGCCGCATGGTCCATGGCCGCCGCCGCCGCCGCCGCCTCCAAAAGAGACGAGTTTGTTGAAGAAGAGCACGAGGAAACAGCCACTGAAAGCGGCACTCCCCCTGCTCTTTCCCCTGAAAAAGTGAATTCACTCTGATCTTTGACGGACGAGACTTGCCTGCTCTCCGTGTAGGTGGCTTGATTTGACTGAAACAAAATAAAATCCGGCTCCATCCTCTTAAAATCAGGTCGAGATGATTAGATTGAAAAGAGAAAAGAAAAAAAAGATAGCTGTGGGATGAAGTGGGAGCACGGATAGGAGCATGGGGAGGGAGCAGGCAAGCCGGATCGATGTTTGACCTCCCATGCAGCACAGTAACCGAGGCGACTCGCTGTGCATACGGCGCAGTGCGTTGCAAGACACCGTTTAATAGTACACAAAATCAAGTGAACATTAATATATGTACTTCTAAATTTTATTTGCTATTTACTTTGAATTTACTGTTAATCCGAGAGCATATGCTCTCCGGAGCCAAAACGGACGCCAGAAGCTGCGATTGCCGCTTCGCGGAGTTGCGATGGGGGCTTGCGGCGTGGGAGGATGTTGTGACCGCTGAGGCGCGGGGGATGTTCTTCTTTCAATCATGATTCAATTGTTATTTTTTAATTATGACTACAATTTAGTTAACTTTTGAAGATATTTGAAGTATGTTTCAGTCATGGTTCGATATAGTTTCAAATGCATTTTGGTCAAACTGTATATAATATATAATCAGGACTAAAATGTATTTCGAAAGTTGAAGTGGAAATTTTGAACTGGTGCAAAAAAATGTGAAATGTATTGGAATAGACCCAACAATGACCAAATGTGTTTCAAAAGCATTTCAAAATGCCAAGCTGTATTTCAAACATGTTGTGAAGAGAATTTAAATATTATTATCATCACTGAGGTTCACTTCTTTTTTGGGCAAACAATCCTGATTAGGTGACCAGACACCCATCACGCCTGTTGCGCGTGAACCGTTTGTCTCGGACGCTCACGGCCGCTTGCACCGTGTGTGCCTATCTTGTCTCCAAATGAAACGTCACCGTCCACTCGTTTCATCCCTATGCATCCCAACTCTCATAATTGTTTCCTCCTTTTCCCGTTGCTCTTGGTTGTTGACCTATATCCTTCCCGAAGGTAAATCCGCCATGGATTCCTCAAGCTTGTATCTTCTATGGACCCCCAGATTTATACATGCGCTGCTTGGATGCTTCCCCTCACCCTTGCTGTAAAATGGCTGCCACCGCCGCAAGTAGCCATGTCGTCGCACAAGTCATGGCATTCGCTGCTGTCGGGCGTTGTAGAGGAGCAGAGGCTGGGAGTTGCGAATGAGCAAGGCGGAGCTGCGATGCGGGTGTGCAGAGCGGGAGGATGTTGTGACCGCCGAGGCTAGGATCTGTGACATGTGTCTGGTAGATCAACGATAGGGGGAGAGTGACATGCACTAGTAGAAAACAGGGCATACGTCCGGGCCAGATAAGCCCATTAGTCCCGGTTCGGTCACGAACCGGTACCCATGGGCCCGTTTGTCCTAGTTCGTGAGGCCATGGGGCCTGTCGGGCCTCATGGGGCCATTGGTCCTGGTTCGTCTGGCCCCTTTGGTCCCGGTTGGCGGCACGAACCGGGACCAATGGGCCTCGCTCCTGGCCCATCATCATTTGTCCCGGTTGGTGGCCTGAACAAGGACCAAAGGAAGGTCTTTACCGGGACCAATGAACCAACCAGGAGAGAGGGCTTTTGTGTGTAAAACATTAAAAGCAAAAAGAATTTTCATAAAATAAAAAAAATAAAAAAAATAAGTAGAAACAAAATAAAATAAATAAGTAGATACTGAAAAAACTTTAATAAATAAGTAGAAACAAAATAAACTTCAATAATGTAAAATAAATAAATTATAATAAAATAAATAAAAATAGCAACAATAAGTAGAAACAAAATAAAATAAATAAAGCAAAAAATAAAGAATTTTCATAAAATAAGTAAAAGAAGCAAAAAAGAAAATAAATTAAATAAGTAGAAAGAAAATAAACTTTAATAAATAAGTAAAAACAAAATAAACTTTTATAAAACCTCTAGTATTATTGAAACTAAAATTATATAAAATTTATGCAACTAAAATTATCAAAGTATTTTCTGTTCAATACATTAAAAGAAAAAAGAATTTTCATAAAGAAATTTTTTGTTAGAAACTTTAATAGCAAAAATAATTTTTTGTTAGAAACTAAAATAACAAAATATGTTTTTGAATATAATGATAAAACACAGTAATATTAAATAGCAGGAAAAATAATCACTCAAAAATCTATGTTTATAGTACAGTTATTCAAAAACTAGTGATTCACACAAATTTCAAAAAAATCAAATTTAAACTATTTAAATTGGAAATCAAATGGCACTGACAGAAAGTTTATATTTTTTATTACCTAAAAGCGAAAGGAACTAAAAAATAAAGCAAAAAACAAAAGAAAATAAATATGCAAAAACAGAAGAAAAAAACTGGGAAAAATAAAAAAATGCCACCTAGTAGGCCACTACGGCCTGAATACGACTAGAAACCCTACCATGGGCCAGGATTCAGGCCCGCAGAAGGCCCAGTAGGCCCAACAGGCATAGCAGTGACAACTAGGCCCGTAAGCCTGCAATCGAGAGGAGCTCGAGAGGGGTGCACTAGTAGAAAACATGGCTATCGTTCGGGTCTGGCCAGCCCATTAGTCCCGGTTCTTCAAGAACCGGGACCCATGGGGGGTATTAGACCCGGTTCATGAGCCTGTGGCCGGGCCGGGCCTCGTGGGCATTGGTCCTGGTTCGTCTGGATCCATTTGTCCCGGTTCTAGGCACGAACCGGGACCAATGGACCTTGCTCCTGGCCCACATCCATTGGTACCGGTTCATGCCTTGAACCGATGTAGAAGGGGGGGCTTTAGTCCCGGTTCATGCCACGAACCGGGACAAATAATTTGCATATATATACCCATCGCCGCGGCAGAGCACTCCATAGTGCTCTGTTTTTTCAATCCGACGAGGAGAGGGCATTTGGGTGCTCTAGTTCACCTCCTATGCACATGAGGTGTTCGATGAAATGCCCGAGCCACACTAGTTAAGCTTTCTCCTCTCGAAGCTCGATCTCGGAGCTCCATTTTTTCCGAGATTTGTCTAGATTTAGCGGTCCATTACGCCTCGTCCCCGTTTTCACCGCCGTTGATCGCCCGCGCCGATCTCGTCGCCGGCACCACCGTGGTGAGCCTTTTGTTCTTATCTTCTTTCTGATACTTGTCTGATTTTCTTACTTTAGATAGATATTTGTCTGATTTTCTTACGTTTGACACATAATTATATATAATGCACGCAGATGAACCGCAATGGATGTATGGTGATGCACACACCTCCGAGTACATTAAGGGCGTGCATAATTTTCTCGAAGTGGCTGAGGCAAACAAGCAGAATGGTTTTATATGTTGTCCATGCACTAAATGTGGGAATACGAAGTCTTACTCTGACAGGAAAATCCTTCACACCCACCTGCTTTACAAGGGTTTCATGCCACACTATAATGTTTGGACGAGGCATGGAAAATAGGGGTTATGATGGAAGACGGCGAAGAAGAAGAGGACGATGACAACTATGTGCCCCCCTGAATATGGTGATGCTGCAACGGGGGAGTCTTTGAAGATCAAGAGGAACCGCATAATGTGCCCGATGATGCTGCAACAGGGGAAGCTACTGAAGATCAAGAGGAACCAGATGATGTGCCCGATGATGATCTCCGTCGTGTCATTGTCGATGCAAGGACGCAATGCGAAAGTCAAAAGGAGAAGCTGAAGTTTGATCGCATGTTAGAGGATCACAAAAAGGGTTGTACCCCAATTGCAAAGACGGCAACACAAAGCTGGGTACCGTACTGGAATTGCTGCAGTGGAAGGCAAAGAATGATGTGCCTGACAAAGGATTTGAGAAGCTACTGAAAATATTGAAGAAGAAGCTTCCAAAGGATAATGAATTGCCCGATAGTATGTACGCAACAAAGAAGGTCGTATGCCCTCTAGGATTGGAGGTGCAGAAGATACATGCGTGCCCTAATGACTGCATCCTCTACCGCGGTGCGTACGAGGATTTGGACGCATGCCCGGTATGCGGTGCATTGCGGTATAAGATCGCATTTAGATGACCCTAGTGATGTTGACGGCGAGCCCCGCAGAAGAGAGTTCTGCGAAGGTGATGTGGTATGCTCCTATAATACCACGGTTGAAACGACTATTCGTAAACAAAGAGCATGCCAAGTTGATGCGATGGCACAAGTGAGGACCGTAAGAAAGACGGGAAGTTGAGAGCACCACGACGGTCGCAGTGGAGAAAAAATCGAGAGAGAGTATCGGGCTGAGTTTGCACGTGACCCAAGGAACGTATGGTTTGGTTTAAGCGCGGATGGCATTAATCCTTTCGGGAGCAGAGCAGCAATCACAACACCTGCCCGTGACTCTATGTATCTATACCCTTCATCCTTGGCTATGCATGAATCGGTAGTTCATTATGATGCCTTTACTCTTCCAAGGCCCTAAGCAACCCGGCAACAACATTGATGTGTACATAAGGCCATTAGTTGAAGAACTTTTACAGCTGTGGAATGGAAACGGTGTACGTGCGTGGGATGAGCACAGATAGGAGGAATTTAACCTGCATGCGTTGCTGTTTGTAACCATCAACGATTGGCCCGCTCTCAGTAACCTTTCAGGACAGACAAACAAGGGATACCATGCATGCACGCACTGTTTAGCTGACACCGAAAGTATATACCTCGGAAGCTGCAGGAAGAATGTATACCTGGGACATCGTCGATTTCTTCCGACCAACCATCAATGTCGAAAGAGAGGCAAGCATTTCAAAGGCGAGGCAGATCACCGGAAGAAGCCTGCCATGCGTACCGGTGATCACGTACTTGCTATGGTCAATGATTTACACGAAATCTTTGGGAAGGGTCCTGGCGGACTAGCTGTTCCGAGTGACGCTGAGGGACACGCACCCATGTGGAAGAAGAAATCTATATTTTGGGACCTACCCTCTTTGGAAAGACCTAGAGGTCCGCTCTTCGATCGATGTGATGCACGTGATTTAAGAACCTTTGCGTGAACCTGCTAGGCTTCTTGGGCGTGTATGGGAAGACAAAAGATACAGCTGAGGCATGGAAGGACCTGCAACGTTTGCACGAAAAAGACGGCATGCCTCCAAAGCAGTATGAAGGTCATGCCAGCTACGCTCTTACCAAAGAAGATAAGGAAATCTTCTTTGAATGCCTGCTTAGTATGAAGGTCTCGACTGGCTTCTCGTCGAATATAAAGGGAATAATAAATATGGCAGAGAAAAAGTTTCAGAACCTAAAGTCTCATGACTGCCACGTGATTATGACGCAACTAATTCCGGCTACATTGAGGGGGCTTCTATCGGAAAACGTTCGATTAGCCATTGTGAAGCTATGTGCATTCCTCAATGCAATCTCTAGGAAGGTGATCGATCCAGAAATCATACCAAGGCTAAGGAGTGATGTGGTGCAATGTCTTGTCTGTTTTCGAAATGGTGTTCCCACCATCCTTCTTCAATATCATGACGCACGCCCTAGTTCATCTAGTTCACGAGATTGTCATTACGGGCCCCAGATTTCTACACAATATGTACCCCTTTGAGAGGTTCATGGGAGTCCTAAAGAAACATGTCCAGAAGCGCTTAGGCCGAAGGAAGCATCTCCATGGGCCATCAAACAGAAGATGTCATTGGGTTTTGTGTTGACTTCATTCCTGCCTTAAGAAGATAGGTCTCCCTAAATCGCGGTATGAGGGGAGACTGACTGGAAAAGGCATGCTTGGAGGGGAGACAAGAATATGCAGGGACGGATATTCTTGGTCTCAAGCACACTACACAGTTCTACAGAACTCTACCTTGGTGACCCCTTATGTCGATGAACACAATAATAGTATGCGCTCCAAACACCTAGAGCAGTGCAACGACTAGATTACATGTGAACACATCAGGACTTTCAGCAGTTGGTTGGAAACACGTCTCAGAGGTGAAAACACTATTTGTGAGGAGATGTACTCGTTGTCCAGGGGACCATCTTCGACCGTAATAATTTGGAAAGGATATGAGATAAATGGGAATACATTTTACATGATCGCCCAAGATCAAAAGAGCACCAACCAAAACAGCGGTGTCCGCTTTGATGCAGCCACCGAGAGGGGCAAGGACACATATTATGGTTACATAGTGGACATATGGAAACTTGACTACGGAGTAGATTTTAAGGTCCCTTTGTTTAAATGCAAATGGGTCAATCTGTCAGGAGGCGGGGTACAGGTAGACCCACAGTACGGAATGACAATAGTGCATCTAAACAATCTTGGGTACACTGACGAACCGTTCGTCCTAGCCAATGATGTGGCACAGGTTATCTATGTGAAGGACATGTCTACCAAACCGAGAAAAAGAAAAAATAAGGAAGCAAATACATCATACGATGAGCCAAAGCGCCACATAGTTCTTCTGTGAAAAAGGGACATCGTGGGAGTGGAGGGCAAGACAGACATGTCCGAAGATTATGAAAAGTTTTATGAAATTCCTTCCTTCAAAGTCAATGCTGACCCAAGCATCCTGATAAATGATGAAGATTATCCATGATTACGGCGCAATAAGGAAAGGACACAAGCGAAGAAAAAGTGAAGACTTTGTCCACAACTATTATGATGATACCATGCCAACTTTCAACATTTTCGTAGTTCATTTGAAATGCCTATTGTAACAGACAAGTTTCCGTATGAAATCCTGATACTTCGAAAGAGATTGTCTGTTTTGTACATCAAGTGCATCCAGTTTTTGCCGTAACACACTCAACTTTCTTGCACATGCTATGTGGATGAAATGATGATACCATGCCAACTTCCAACCTTTTCAGAGTTCATTTGAAATGCTTTTCAATTTCAGGGTCTTATAGCTCAAAATAATCAGTAAATGTATGAAAAATAACAAATGAAGTTAGAAAGGGTTGAAAATTGATGATGTGGCTTTGAATGGTGCATTTTGAACACATAAAAAGTCAGGGGTTCAAATAAGTTTAAAAAAAATGAAATCCCTGTGTAACAGATGAGTTTCCGTAGAAACCCTGATACTTCGAAAGAGATTGTCCATTTTGTACACGAACTGTATCCAGTTTTTATAAACTTCTAGTATTTTTTATAAAACTCTAATAGCAAAAGGAATCAACTAAAAAGCTTTTATAGACCTCTAGTATTTTTTAAACTAAAATTATATAAAATTTATGCAACTAAAATTATCAAAGTATTTTCTGTTCAAAACATGAAAAGCAGAAATAATTATCATAAAGAATTTTTTGTTAGAAACTTTAGTAGCAAAAAGAATTTTCATAAAGATTTTTTTTGATAGAAACTAAAATAACAAAATCTGTTTTTGAATATAATGATAAAACGCAGTAACATTAAATAGCAGGAAAAAGAATCACTCAAAAAATATTTTTATAGTGAAGTTATTCACAAACTAGTGATTCACACAAATTCCAAAGAATTAAAATTTAAACTATTCAAATTTGGAAACTAATGGAGTAACAGAAAGATTATAATTATTCTGAGCTAAAAGCAAAAAGAATAAAAAAATAAAGAAAAAATTAAAAGAAAATAAATAATTCAAAAAATAAAAAAATACTGGAAAAAATAAAAAAAATGCTGCCTAATGGGCCACACGGCCTGCATACGACTAGAAACCCATCTGTACATGGGCCAGGATGCAGGCCCGCAGGCCCAATAGGCCCAACACGGCAGTGACAAGGGTAGGCAACTAATGCTTGCATATTAGAGAGGAGCTCAACACCTGAGCGGCAACGCAGCTTATAAACAGGTGCTGAGCTCTCTCAGCTAGCTAGGTGGGCCTAAACTTCCCACCACATAGCGCTGTGCAAGGCCTTTGGTCCTGGTTGGTGGCACCAACCAGGACTAAAGGGTGGCTTTGGTCCCGGTTGGTGGCACAAACCGGTACCAATTCTCCCCCTTTAGTCCTGGTTGGTGCCATAATCAACCAAAGGCCTCTCGCTTCCCGCCTTTGGACTGCGAAAAGAGGCCTTTGGTCCAGGTTGGTGCCAAAGAATCGGGACTAAAGGTCGATTCGCCCCGGTTTGTCTCACGAACCGACCAGGCGTTGTCTATATAATCGCACTCGCCCAAATTTCATTCAGTTCGTTTCTTCCTCGCCGACGCCGCCAGTTGCCTCTCCACCTTGCCGTCGTTGCTGCCGCCGTCCGTGCCCGTGCCCGTGCCCCACGCGCCGCCGGTCCTGCCTCGCCCGTCGCCGCGCCGCCTCACCGTCGCCCTTCGCTGCGCCGCCCCTCACGCACCGTCGCCGTCGCCGTCCCCTGCCCGTCGCCCTCGCCGCGCCCCTCACGTCGTCGCCATCCCGTGAGCTTATATGAATATTGCTAATTTAATTAGATGTGTAGTTAATTTAGATGTGTAGTTAATTGAGTTAGATTTTGTTCATAGATTTTTTTTATTAGATTTTTTTCATATTGTGTAATTTGTTCATATTGTGTTAGATTTTTTTTCTGTTGATAGAATTTTTGGTGATATTATTGTTTAATATGCATGTTTGTATGTTCATATATATGCAAAGATCAAATATGTCAGTTTTTATGATTTTTTTCTATTCATAGAATGTTTATGATTTTTTTCTGTTGTAATTTTGTTCATAGAATTTTAAAGATTTTTTTGTTCATAGAATTTTCTTTGTCAATTTATGTATATGTTTATATTGTGTATGTATAGGAAAATTGTGTATGATCAAAGTCATTTATGTATATGTTCATATTTAGAAGAGAAAGCAGGAGAGGAAAAAGGAAAATAAGAAGAGAAAGTGTTTAATATAATTAGTAAGAAAAATAATAGAACTAGTTAAACTAGTTTATTTTTAGTAAGTACTACTTTATTTTATTTATAGTAAGTGCTTAATATATACTTGAACCAGTTGATTTAATAAACTACTTTATTTTCCGAAATTTTTATTATTGATAATTAATATTCCAGTAATTTTGAAACTAATAAACACTAATGAAAAATTTGAAAAATAGGAAGGACGCTAGGAATAATAATGTCCAAGGCTGGACGCCAGTACCAACAACGTCCATGGCTGGACGCTCTTATAAAAAGCGTCCACTATTTGGTTCGACCAAATCTTGTCTAGCTATCTTTGGCCTTCGACTTGTACCCTCAGCAACTTCCGCGGGACCAAAGCTAGACTCTGCCACCTCTAGCCCGTCGAAAATGGCACTCCAGCAACGCACCACCCTCTTTTCTCTCACTGGTATCCCTCTTTGCCAATTCCCATCGTTGTACCTCGCTCGCGATGGTGATCCACGGAATCCCCGTTGCCGCCGGGGCTGCAGCTATCGAACTCTGACGGTCATATCCTCCTCAGCAAGGACGACCCCGACCTCTTCCCTATTACGCTTGGAGCCATCGTCTCTGGCAACACTGACTACTAACACACCATTGTGAGCCCCTCCCCCCCTACACTAGGCATGCGCAACCGTGCGAGTGGGTGTGGGTGTGCTGTGAATTTGTGCATGAATATTTGTGCATCTTGGCGTGAACTTGAGTGGTTTTCTACCAAAAAAGGCTTGTGCCCCGCTTTATAGAGAACACAACAATCATACAACTCGACACCACACCACATACACTCGAGATAGGATACAAGAATGCAAAATAACAACGACACCACCACAACCCACTCCAAGCTCGCAAGAGGAATATAAAGAGTCCCGCGAGAAGCGGTCGGAGTGCTCCACCGTGACAGAGGTGTCACGAAGAGACGACGTTGCGCCCGACGAACCATGGACTCCAAGACGGTGCCTTCGGGAAGGGTACGGCACTGGAGCACCGCCACCGCCGATTCAAAAAAAATCATGGTTTCACCTAGAGCAAACCGAAGGAGGAGAGTAGCCGCAACGTCGCCTTCACGAAGGTGACGACATGCACGGCTGCCGCCGCCGTTGGCCTGGTGCAAGCCAACAAGGACTACCCTCTGGCACGCACTTTCCGCCTCCGAGACCACCATTGGTTGTTGAACACCGGACCATGCCGCCCGCACGCTCATGGCAGGGGTAGCTGCCCGCCGCGCGACCCACGACCCACGCCGCCACATCCGGCAGCTTGCACCGCATGTGCCACCATGCCGCCTGTCACGCTGCCGGCACAACACCGTCTATAACCGCTTCAGCGCACCACCACACCCGTTGTCCAACATTGTGTCCATGCCTGCTTGATCTGGCCCGCGCCCGACCTCCTTTGCATGGAAGACAAAACATCCCCGCCGCCGCCTACGCCGACCAGGCTTCGCCCGGCCGTGCCCTCTGGCAACGACTAGAAAGGAGGGAGAGGGGGAGGGGGAACCCCGACGACGGTGGCTAGGGTTCGCCTCCCGGTAGCTCACGGGAGCGTCGCAGAAGGGAGAGAGGAGGCCTCCTGACTAGCTCACCACTCGAGTTGTTTTCTTAGCAGCAAGGAGTGTACTAGAGCACACTGTCCATGGTTGCTTGTGACAGTTTTGGTAGCTAATGAGTTAGAAATACATATATATTCGTGTTTAAGACAATTTCTCTTCTAATTTGGCAAAAGCAAACTGGTCTAGAATGGTACAAATGGGCGTTTCAGTGATTTGTTATCAATGCCTCACAACCATCACAAAATATCCAAAGCTCACATATTAAATCTATTAGAGGAAATACTCTCAGTATAGTAAAATAAAAGCACCTGACCGAACCACATAATTGGACGCTGGTTATAATAGCGTCCGGCCGTGGACATCATTCGCAACAGCGTCCAGCCTGGACGCCGTTGTCCATAGCGTCCTTCCTATTTTTCAAATTTCGGCCCACACATTATCATTTTTCTAATTGTTGTAGTACTAATTACTATTAATAAAAAATCGGCTTTATTTTACTATAGAAGTAGTTTATTTTGAGTAAGTACTACTTTATTTATTTATAGTAAGTGCTTAGTAGTTGAATTAGTTGATTTAATAAAACTAATTTATTTTACTATATATAGAAGTAGTTCCCGCATCAACGTCGACGATGCCTATCCCTCATCCTCGTCGTCGACTCGACGGTGGAGGCCTGCTTGATCAGGGCCATGTCCGGGACTGGGCTCCACTGGGCTGGTATTGGGAGGTGCTACCTTCTGGGGGGCGTAGGTTGGTGAGGAGCCAGCCCGTTGTTGACCCGATCCTTATTTGGTGGCGATCGCGTGGGCTAGTGACGGTGCCGAGGCTTCCGGACACCGCGAAGGTGGTACGTCACCGTGTCAGCGAGGAGGACGAGCACGTCCGTCGCTACATGGTTGCGTTGGAGGGCGGGTTCGACAATACCTGGCAGGTTCTTCAGGGATCTCACTAGAGCTATGATCCTGTGATGGTTCCTTATCTTTGGGTGTCCATCGCTCGCGATGATATCCGTCGGGCGCTACGTTCTAGCTATATTAGCGATGCTATATGTATGATAGTATTCGAGGAGTATTAGTGATAATATTGGACGATGTACGGACACAAGAGATGATGTACTTTTGCTTATAATTGAAAGCATGCTAATTTTAATACTACTTTATTTTACGATGTGGTTTTGCTTATTGAATGCTCATATTGGAAAAGTACTCCTACTTTGAATGCTAAAATTGGAGAGCACTATGCAGAAATCTAGGAGCCCCCTCCATCATCCACGCCGTCGTGGGGTAGCTTCTTCTTCATTCCCATGTGCTAGACAAGTTGGTGTAATAATGCACTCGGGAATGAAAGGAGGATCTAGCATCACCGATAGTCAACCCGTGATTAATAATAATGATCTAATTTAGGTTTTTTAGTACATTTATTTAATTGTACAAGTTTAATATTTGAATTATGAACAGAGGCCGGAATTGTCGTACTCGGACGATGAAAACCGCCCGGGGGAGTGCGACTGGTGCCACGATGACAGAGGTATGTGCGACAGGTTCCTTGAGCTGGACGAAGATCGGCGCTTCAGCATTAAGCTCGAGGAGACCTTCGATGTTGAAACGGTACGCAACAACGACAATAGTTTTTTTTCGTAATTAAGCACAACTTCAACTATTTTAACGTGTATTTTTCATATTTTCCAATTCTACTAGCTTATCCCATGCTATGCAAGACGCTATGTCTTGGAGAGGATGGGTTTTGAAGACCATGAAAGTATGGAAACCAAAACAATTCACCTAAGGACCCATCATGGTATGGATTTTGAAGTAAAGTTGTACAATTCTGAGAGTGTAACCCATTTTGGTTGCAAAAATTGGGAAGCACTTTGCAAGATGTATGGTTTTGATGAGGGTATGCTTGTCACCATGAATCTTGGTGATCCTACAATCGAGCAAGACAATATGGACATTTGGGTCCTTGTTGATACATTTCCAATTCTTCCCCCGTGTGAGCTTTTCAAACATAGTTATTAAGTAATTTATATTGTTTATTTCAAAATAGTTGACAGCTTATTTTCATTCTTCAAAGAATGTGCGGAAGATGGTAGACAAAACCCACTACACTGATGGCTCCGAATTAACTTATAAGGAGAAAAATCATCTGATCACATTTTGTACTGATCTTGAGAATTACAATATCTACAATCGAACTCCTCAACATTACGGTCAATACATGCCACTAGTGCATGTGTTGAACTACGATAACTACCATGGAGATACCCTGGTAATATTTTTGACTATTACGATATCCGTGCATCTTTTTGCATACTTCTAAAAATAGTACATCATTGCTAACTACGAAGTTATTACTATGTTTTTCAACAGATAATCCGAAATGATTGTGTGCCTCATCTGATGTATACACACGGTCGCCTTGATGTTTTCAACATACAACTACGAATCTCAACTATCCATACCGGATTTCTAAAAGAAGTGGAGACATGACAATTAAAGAATGGAAAAAATGTATGGACAGTCGTAAGGAGCTTCTTGGAAGCAAAAGAAAGCGAAGCGCGAGAATTAGAGACAGGATTATCTCCATTCTTCATAATGGAGAGTCAGGGTCTATATTGTTTTATGCTATTTTACCTTAAGGGTGTTTAGGTCCTACCGACATCGATGATCATGTGCTAAGAACAATTATGTAGGGTTGGGTTCGATGACTATGAGGATGATGATCGTATGACTTGTTATTAATAACAAGTAGAAGTTGTATGATGATGCATGATTAGTAGGACTTGTTATTATATATGATGATGTATGATACGAGCATGAAGAGTTATTATATATCAGTGGGTGAAATGAACATAGCAGATGGCGTTGGTAAACCAAGCACGAAGATATAAGAGAGGACACTTCTCTCTATTAGCTAGCTAATAACAACCTAAATTAACCCCCAAAACCCCTAAACCAGCCACTTTAAAAAAAACCTCAGCTCCAGCCCGCGTGGATGCCTTTTGGTCCCGGTTTATGTCACCAACCGGGACCAAAGGCCCCCTTGCCTGGGCTGCCCGCGGTGGCCACGTGGAGGCCCATCTGTCGCGGTTCGTGAAAGAACCGGGACTAAAGGCCAAGGGCATTAGTACCGACCTTTTAGTCCCGGTTCTTAAACCGGGACAAAAGGCCCTTACGAACCGGGACAAACGCCCTGTTTTCTACTAGTGGTGCGGCAGTGGGGCTTATAAACCACTGCGCGCCCCTCTCAACTAGCGAGGTGGGACTAAAGTTTTGGCCACAGGCAGCACAAGGCCTTTGGTCCCGGTTGGTGGCACCAACCGGGACCAAAGGGTGGCATTGGTACCGGTTCGTGGCACCAACCGGGACCAATGCCCATAGTCCTGGTTGGTGCCACCACCCGGGACCAAAGGCCTCTGCTTCCCGCCCTTTGGGCTACTGAAAAGTGACCTTTGGTACCGGTTGGTGGCACCAACCGGGACTAAAGGTGGGCATTGGTCCCGGTTCGTGCCACGAACCGGGACCAAAGCTCTGTCTATATAATCCACACTTGTGAAATTTTTTGTTCAGTTCTTCGATCCCGCTCCGATGATGCTGCCAGGCTACCCCTCTGCCTCGCCGTCGCCGTCGTCACCCCTGCCTCCGACGCCGTCCCGCGCCGCCCCGACACCGTCGCTGCTCTGCGCCACCCTTGCCCCAACGTGGCCGCCCTCTGCCCCGACCTCGTCGTCGCCGCCCTCTGCCCCGACCTCGCCATCGCCGCCCTCTGTCGAGCCTCGTCGTCGCTGCCCCGTGAGCCCTCCCTTCCCCTGCGCCGCTGCCCCTGCCTGCTCTGCTTGCCTCCCTCTGCCGCATGCCGCTGCCGCCGCCCCGGCCGGCCTGCTCTCTATGTTGCTTTTTTTTCACACACTTTTTTTTCATTGATGTATGTATATATGGATGTTGTATGTATATGTATATATATGCAGATGTATGTATGATCCATGGATATGTATGCATTGATGTATAATATTTTTTTGTTCATAGATTTTTTTTATCAATTTATGTATATGTTCATATATATATGTGCATATTTAGAAAAAAATTGTGTTGCAAAAGTTACATTTAAGGTTAGTTGATTTAGTGCATTTTAGATTATTAGTAAGTGCTCAGTAGTTGAACTAGTTGATTTAATAAAAACTACTTTATTTTACTATAGAAGTAGTTTATTTTTAGTAAGTACTACTTTATTTTATGGGTTAATTATCCTTTTGCCCTCAGTGGTGTCTTGTGCTCAGTTTTGCCCTCAGATGCAAATTGTGCTCAGTTTTGCCCCCAGTCCATGTACAGCTACTATGACGAGGCCAAACGGCCATATTTGAGTCCATTCCGTCCGCCAGCGTCAGTGGTTGTGGGTCCGGAGCTTACACGTGGGACCGCGTGGACGTTGGTCTGGAGCTGACATGTAGGCCCGTGCAACTAAATCCCCAAATCATTCATAGCTCACTCTGCCCATCCGCTTCCCCGCCGGCCGGCTGACCTGCGCCGCCGCCGCCACTTGCGCCGCGGCCAGCACCTGCCCCGCCACCAGCTGCACGCCTACTCCACCGCTACCGTCCTGCGCCTACGCTCCACGGCTACCTGCGACGCCCGCCACCTTCCTGCGACGCCACGGGTGGGGCGCCCGCCACCTGCTCGACCCGCGGTGCAGCCTCCTTCCGTGCGCCCGGCCGGAGCGCTCAAAGGTGGGGGGCTGCTGGAGCTATTTGTGTTGGGGAACGTAGTAATTTCAAAAATTTCCTACGCACACGCAAGATCATGGTGATGCATAGCAACAAGAGGGGAGAGTATTGTCCACGCACTCGTGAGACCGTGGCGGAAGCGTTATGACAACGCGGTTGATGTAGTCGTCGTCTTCACGATCCGACCGATCCAAGTACCGAACGTCACGGCACCTCCGAGTTCAGCACACGCTCAGCTCGATGACGATCCCGGACTCCGATCCAGCAAAGTGTCGAGGATGAGTTCCACAAGACGACGGGCGTGGTGGCGATGATGATGCTCTACAGCAGGGCTTCGCCTAAACTCCGCGACGATATGACCGAGGTGGAATATGGTGGAGGGGCACCGCACACGGCTAAGGAACGATCCGTAGATCAACTTGTGTGTTCATGGGTGCCCCTGCCCCGTGATATAAAGGAGGGAGGGAGGAAGAGGCGGCCCTAGGAGGGGCGCCATGGGGAGTCCTACTCCCACCGGGAGTAGGATTCCCTTTCCTAGTCCAACTAGGAGTCCTTCCATGTATTAGGAGTAGGAGACAAGGAAGGGGAAGAGAGAAGGAAGGAAGGAGGGTGCGGCCTCCCCTAGTCCAATTCGGACTAGGCCATGGGGGGGCGCGCGGCCTGCCCTAGGCAGCCCCTCTCTCTTTCCTGCAGGGCCCAATAAGGCCCAATACTTCTCCCCGGCGAATTCCCGTAACTCTCCGGTACTCCGAAAAATACCCGAATCATTCGGAAACTTTCCGAACTCCGAATATAGTCGTCCAATATATCGATCTTTACGTCTCGACCATTTCGAGACTCCTCGTCATGTCCCCGATCTCATCCGGGACTCCGAACTCCTTCGATACATCAAAACTCATAAACTCATAATATAACTGTCATCGAAACCTTAAGCGTGCGGACCCTACGGGTTCGAGAACTATGTAGACATGACCTAGAACTATTCTCGGTCAATAACCAATAGCGGGACCTGGATACCCATATTGGCTCCTACATATTCTACGAAGATCTTTATCGGTCAAACCGCATAACAACATACGTTGTTCCCTTTGTCATCGGTATGTTACTTGCCCGAGATTCGATCGTCGGTATCCAATACCTAGTTCAATCTCGTTCTTGGCAAGTCTCTTTACTCGCTTACATAATGCATCATTCCGTAACTAACTCATTAGCTACATTGCTTGCAAGGCTTATAGTGATGTGCATTACCGAGAGGGCCCAGAGATACCTCTCCGAGCAATCGGAGTGACAAAACCTAATCTCGAATACGCCAACCCAACATGTACCTTTGGAGACACCTGTAGTACTCCTTTATAATCACCCGATTACGTTGTGACGTTTGGTAGCACCCAAAGTGTTCCTCCGGTAAACGGGAGTTGCATAATCTCATAGTTACAGGAACATGTATAAGTCATGAAGAAAGCAATAGCAACATACTAAACGATCAAGTGCTATGGCTAACGGAATGGGTCAAGTCAATCACATCATTCTCCTAATGATGTGATCCCGTTAATCAAATGACAACTCATGTCTATGGCTAGGAAACTTAACCATCTTTGATTCAACGAGCTAGTCAAGTAGATGCATACTAGTGACACTATGTTTGTCTATGTATTCACACATGTATTATGTTTCCGGTTAATACAATTATAGCATGAATAATAAACATTTATCATGAAATAAGGAAATAAATAATAACTTTATTATTGCCTCTAGGGCATATTTCCTTCAATTTGAACTAGGAGGAAGAACCCTAGGGTGAAATGGAGAGCAGTGGCGACCTCGGAGTATTGGCAAGGCAGGCATCGGGCCGGAGATCCGCCACGTCCACGACTGGGTTCCCGAGGGCTAAGTCCCGCCTCCTGTTTAGATTGAGCTTATTTGTGCATTTGAACACTCGATTCGAGTAGGTTTGCCCAATTAGTGTGCTAATTGCGTCTCTGTTTTTCGCCGGTTAGGATGGAGTTGCGGTTTGCTTTTTTGATGCACATTAGAAGGGACCGGTACACGTTTGATGCAAAGGATGAGAAGAAATACCAAGGAGGTTTTGATTATCGGTTGCCAATGGCTAGTAATTGGAGTTTCAGATAATTTGGGGAGGTAATTTGTAGCCAATATCCTTGGGGTTTGCTTGATGAAGTGGTATACAAATACTATGATGGGGAAAGGAAATGGATGACAGTTAGTAATGACGAAGAGCTAGCTACCATGTTTGTTAGGCATAAAGAGAAAGATAATTTTCATGTGAGGCTGCAAGTTGATGTGCTTGAGTAGGCATTTGGACCTAGGATGACGGGTGCAACATCTCGGGAGAACCAAGTCGTCAGAATGGCATCTCTAGCCAGAACAGTTCAGTTGGTGCACGGCGACGTGGTGGCTCGACAAGTGTGGGCAACAGCAGTAGGGTCCCCCTTGAAGTGGAGCCTAATGACTACAATTCTGGGGTTGATGAAGAGAAGCTATATTCTGATGTTATTCGGAATTTATGATGGGCACCTCGGGCTGATAACCAAGATGAGGCTCACAATGCAGTCCGTGTGGATGATGACGCGGTGGGTGAGGACGAAGACCTTGCAGCTGTTGAATGGGTCCCTTTGAACCCTCATATGGAAGAAGGTACAATTTTTGCATCCATGAATGAGTGTAGAAATGCACTTGTGACATACTGCATCAAGGTAGAACGTACATTCAAAGTTGACAAGAGCAATCAAGTATGTTACAGAGTGCACTGTCCGACTGAGGGTTGTCCATGGAGGCTGCTCGCATCTAAAATGCGAAATAGCACTAATGTTCAGGTCAAAGTAAACCCTTTTAAGCACACATGCCAGGAATGAACCCTTAGGAAGGATACAATCAGTAGAGCCAAGTCAAGATGGGTGGCAGAAGAAGTAAAGAAGTGGGTGAAAGAAAACCAGCAAGTGGGTCCAAAGGAATTGCAGAAGAACATCAAATATAAATTCAAGATAGATTTACCATACATGAGGTTGTTCAATGGTAAACAACATGCTATGGATTCTATTTATGGTAACTGGCAGAAAAGTTTTCAATTGTTGTATTCATTCAAAGGTGAAGTGGAGAGGACAAGCCCAGGTAGTATTGTAGATATTGATCACCACACCGTGGAGTACACATTTAGGGGAGTGACAAAGACCAAGGAATGCTTTAGGAGGGTTTTTGTCTGCTTTGAGGCTTGTCGCCGGGTTTTTTTGGCAGGTTGCAGGCCTTATTTGGCTATTGATGCCACTTTTCTCACAGGGAGGTTTAAAGGACAGTTAGTAGCAGCTTGTACAGTTGATGGACACAGTTTTGTATTTCCAGTTGCCTACGGTGTCTTTGGAGATGTAGTCTGAGGAGAGCTGGACTTGGTTTTTGCATAATCTGCGCTGAGCTATTGCACATCCCAATGGGTTGGTCATTCATACACATGCCTGCAAAGGTTTAGAAGTGGTCGTGGACAATGTGTTCCCTGGAGTAGAGCATAGGGAATGCATGCGTCAACTTGCTGCAAATTTCATGAAGAAATTCAAAGGAAAAGTGTATACCGACAATTTATGGCCAGCATCTTTGACTTGCAGTGTGAAGAAGCACAACTACCACTTGAGGCAGTTATACATGAATCCCAAAGTGAAAGAATACTTGGAAACACACCACTCCAAGTTATGGGCCGTAATCCAATTCAAGAACTGAGCAAAGTTGACTATGTGCACAATAATCTAGCAGTGTCTTTCAACTCAACGATCCGGAAACTAAAGGGTCATTATGTGGTGGATTTGCTGGACAGGATAAGGATAGAATACATGCAGAAATTTCATTATCGTGCAGGAATAGCCGAGGCAAAATTCATGGGCCACATTATCATCCCTGCCGTGATGAATGAACCAAGCGAAAACAACAGGCTTGGAAATGAACATGACTCTTTGCTCGGGTACCACAAACAGAGATATCATATTTGGATAAAGAGAAGGGGATTGGAGATATCCGATTGGATTTAGAAGCTAGAACTTGCAGTTGTAGGCAATGGCGGATAAGCGGGTTGCCATGCATTCATGCCTTGTTTTTCATCACTTCTCTCCCGTGTCCAAAGCGAGGAACATTCAGCAAGATGTGCATGATTACTACTCTGTTGCAAGGTTCAAAGCCACATATGCTTATGCCTTGCCTGCTATGGAGGGAAAACAACAATGGGACATGGTGGACCCTGGATTCAAGCTTTGCGCCCAGCTCAAGAGAGCAGCAGGTAGACCAAGGAAGAGTCAAATCAGACCTCGCAGTGAAGGAGCTGGACTTGGAGCGAGGAAGCATAAGTGCACAAGATGTGGTGGGTCTGGTCATTTCGGTAAATCTTTGTGATAACACAGTAGATCCAGCGTTCGGAGAGAGTTTTGATGAAGGCTTCGATGAAAATGTTGGTCAGCACCCGGTTGCCTCAACAGATGATGAAAATGATGGACAGCAGCCAGTTGCATCAGATGAGGATTTTGACGAGGTTCGAAATGATGATGGTCAACAGCCGCATGATTTTGACGATGATCTAAAACATCCTCCAAATAATGATTCAAGTGAGGCTCCAAATGATGATCCAAGTGAGGCTCAAAATAGTGATCATGGTGATCCAAGTGAGGCTCCAAATAGTGATCATGGTGATCCAAGTGAGGCTCCAAATGATGATCATGGTGATCCAAGTGAGGCTCCAAATGATGATCCAAGTGAGGCTCCAAATGGTGACCAACCTTCTGTTGTTGTGAGTTCTGCTAGGTATGTAAATCTTGCAAGGGTCAAATACTCAGACATTTATGGGTCACTTGACATGATCTCATTACCCTGTATGTTTTGCACAACTCTATGATAGGTTTGAAGAAGATGCACAAGGTACCGACAACCAAGAGGAGAAGAGAAGAAGCAATGAGCACAAGGTGCACGAGGAGCAAAGTTATGGCAAGAAGCTCAAGGAACAGAGAGAAGCCCGAACGCTATATATGAATAATTATGAAACATTATGAATAATGTTGTATTTCTGTTGGATGATGTTGGACCTATGTTAGAACTATGTTTGACATGATGTTTAAATCTGTTGGATGATGTTTGAATGAGCACATGGTTTTTCCTTTTTTTGGTTTTTTTGAATTTTATTTTGCTCATTTGAATTCTGGTCAAACCTAACTTTGACCAAGATTTAAACAAGTCTAAAACATCAAAATGAAGAACTAAGCCTGGATCCTTCTTAGTCAATCCAAAATGAAGCTGTGGTGAGGTTTTTGAATTTTTCATGAAAAATGTGCTAAAATGAGGGGTCCAAAGGTAGGGTAAACAACCTCATTTCTAAGCAAGGTTTTTTTCGACCTTATCTAAATCAGCCAAATAACTTTCCTAAACATATATTCTATATATACAGACTATGTGCGCTGGTTTTTCCATTTTTTGATTTTTTTTAAATTTGTTTTGCTCATTTGAATTCTGGTCAAACTTAACTTTGACCAAGATTTAAACAAGTGTAAAACATCAAAAATGAAAAACTAAGCCTGGATCCTTCTTAGTCACTCTAAAATGAAGCTGTGCTGAGTTTTTTGAATTCATGTTTATTTCCCCAAAACACTTCTCTTCACTTCATACAAGAGAGTTTGAGATACTCGAGATATCATACAATACACATGAACTTATCGTTTAAATGTATGTAAACTTTTTTTATCAACTTAAATCGTTAGTATATGACATAAGAAGACTATGTGCACAGGTTTTTTATTTTTCTGATTTTTATTTAATTTATTATGCTCATTTGAAATCTGTCAAACATAGCTTTGACTGCTCCAAACCCATCCCAAACCCCGCTAACCCTAGCGATGAACCAGAACCGTTCATCTAACCTTAACGCTAAACAAGGGCCGTCGATCTAACCCTTCTAGAAGGAATCTGCGGGGAGGAGGGGGGCGATCCGCGAAATGCAATCTGATTGGCTGGGAGATTCTTTTTTTTAACAAATATCGGGCGTGCTGGATGGACCGTTGGGCCGTCTCGTTGTCTGGGCCTGAGACCGCAGTAATTAGCCCGTCTCAGCCTTTCCAGGCCTTGCATGCATGCATGGGACGCGGCGACGTGCATAGGCTGCGACGTGGGTTTGCATGCGCGGGAGGCTGCGGCGTGCATAGGCTGCGACGTGCATGCATGCGAGCGAGCGAGGCGAGGCGCGCTAGGCGCGCTAGGATAGCGAGGCCAGCTAGCTGGTTCAGGGCAGCGAGTCAGATGACCGTCCGGTCAAAGAGCTATGAAGTGATTCAAATGCACGCACGCGCCCCATGCATCGTTTTTGTGCAAAAATTTAAGAGTGCAAAGCGTAACGGATACACACACGCGCCCGGATACCCTCACGCGTTCGGATTCACACACGCACCGTTCTCATCCTTTCCATCTTCCTCTCCCACCCACAGGCCTATAAATGGGGTGCCTATCTTCCTCTCCCACCCATAAGCCAGATCTGATCCATTCTCTCCAACTTCAAACACCCAATCGACCGAGCCCTCCCCAAGCGAGACCATGCAGTTCAACGGGCCGACCTTCAGCCGTCCGCCTGTCGTGCCAGAGCTGCGCTACCCACCGGGCGTGCTCGTGGAGAGGAAGCTCCGTGTGTGTGCTATTTCAAGGTGGAGGGGTTCCGTCGAACTCACCCGTGCCTTCCTCAGAGCCGGCTATGCCCACCTCCCACGAGGCTCGCCGAGGATGTTCACCCTCAACGAGGTTCGTGACCGCGGCGGCATCCTCCTACTGCTCACGGTCACCTTCACCAACCCGTTTGACGCGCGCGAGCTCCTCGGCCAAGTCTTTTGGTGCGGCTGCGAGGCCATCTTCTTCACCGTCTACAACATCTACACCAACTACGAGAGCATCTTCCCCACTCCAGCCGGGATGCACTCCCTTCCCTACGACGACGAGGAGGAGGTGTGAAGATGAAGACGGTGTTAAAGGGGTGCGCGCGGCCAAAGTGGAAGGAGGAGGTCAAGATGAAGACTGTTTTTTATTTTTTGCTTTTCTATATCGTGTCGTGTCGTGTCATGTTTTGTCATTAGTCCGTGAACTGTCCGTGAACCTATTATTGTAATGGTACTTGTGTTGCATCTTATCTAAGTTATTTATTAGGGTTTATTATGTGTGTTAAAAAATGTTCATGCCCAAACATATAATTTCTTCCCTAAACCAAGTCATGAAGCTCGAGAACTTGTGGTCTTTCATTAATGAAAATCGGAGGGGGTGAGAAACCCACCTTTTCATTCAAAAAAAAGTCATGAACTAACATGCAAATTTATTCCCTTTAAATCCTAAACCAAATGCCACTCTAACCAAAATTTCAGTGCAAACATATGTTTTCAACATACGTTTTCAACCTTCCAACCCTCCAAAATTTCAGTGCAAAACAAAGGAAAATCACTCTCACGCGTGTGCAAACATTCACGGTCTCACTATTTTTTTTTGACAAATTTCGCAGTCTCACTATGTATACCTTCCTTCCCTACCCATGTCAAACTCTTGCCATCTGTCCTAGCGGTTACCAGCGCAACCCTAAACACCACAAACCCACGCGGTCCTGGGTTTGAGTCCCCATCCGCACCAATTTTTTGTGCATTTTCCACCCTTCATTTTTTAGGCAAATTAGTTTTTACTCAATGTAATGCCCTTAAAAAATGTTCATTTATTTTGGCACTAGGTGTAAACCTCTACCAGAGCTGAGGCACATTTTCCATGACATTTTGGTCTGTGATTTAAATCACGGTGTATCTGAATTGGATTACTTAAATTGCTATTAAATATTTAACAGCTCCAAAAAATTTCTAACCTTAATTGTTTGGCTCTAAAATAATTCATTAGCTGCATTTCATTGATCAAAAGTTTCTGAATTCCTCATATCTTCTCCTTTTTTTCAACATATTTAAATGTTGATCACTTCTTCTTCTTTTTTCAACATTTAAACAACTTTGACCAACATTTAAACTAGGTGAATTTCTCATACAATTTCAAGATTACAAATTCCTCCATAATTCATGCCTTTCCATACATTTTCAACATTACAACCAGTGCGATTACCATATCTACAAATGCCCAAAAGTATTTGCAAATGGGTATTGGTGGTGCTTGATCTTCCAGCTTCCTAACCTTCTTCTTCAACATCCTAAGCTCAACAGCTAGCTCTCTGTCAGTGCGTGCTTCGCCCTCCATCTCTTCTTCCGGAGCTCGTGCTGCGGCCACTGCGGTTCGGGGCAGCATGCGCAACCATTCTTCATGCTCTTCTTGCAGTTCATTTATCAGAGTCTTGGCCAGAGCATCGACCCAAAGAAAGAAGCATGTCACCTGCATGAACACGGAACAGATCAACCCATTGCTCAAAGATCCCGACCACGAAAATGGTGCAATTGCCCCGATTCTTACCCCATTCTCGCTGCACACGTAGAACGGACGATTCTGGTTCCTCGGTGTGAGAAACCCTCCGATCAACGCCCGCCCGACACCGCGATGACGAAGACAGGCATCTCCACACGCCTCGCTCTGCATCCGCGAGGTGGCGCGGGAGCTTGCGGAAGACATGGAGCTCGAAGCCGAACGGGATCTCAACGCCGCCGCGCCCTCCACAGCTAGCTTTCCACCGCCGTCGTGCTCTCGCTCTCTCGCCGTGGTCAGGGTCGTGCTCTCTGTCGCTGTGGTCACCGCCGATGTCGCCCGCTTATATAGCACACCCGCAACGGCTCTATGCTCAACGGCTCTCTGCTGGGTCCCGCAGGCCACGTGTGCAACGGTCTGAATAAAATTGGCCGCGTCTGCCGGCTGGTCCCACCTGTAAGGGCCGAGTCAAAACGTTGACCTGATGGAGACGCCAAAGTTCACAAATTGAGTCGGTGCGCACGGACTAGGGGCAAAACTGAGCACAATTTGCATCTGAGGGCAAAACTGAGCACAGAGACACCACTGAGGGCAAAAGGATAATTAACCCTTATTTTATTTATAGTAAGTGCTTAGTAGTTGAACTAGTTGATTTAGTAAAACTACTTTATTTTAAGTTTATTTTTAGCAAGAAAATTAATAGAACTAGTTTATTTTTTTAGTTCTTATTCCCGCATCGACGTCGACGATGCCTATCCCGCATCCTCGTCGTCGACTCGGCAGAGGAGGCCTGCTTGATCAGAGGAGCCATGTCCGGGACTGGGCTCCGCCGGGCTGGTATTGGAAGGTGCTACCTTCCGGGGGACGTAGGTTGGTGAGGAGCCAGTCCGTCGTTGACCCGATCCTTGTTTGGTGGCGGTCGCGTGGGCTAGTGACGGTGACGAGGCTTCCGGACACCGCGGAGGTGGTACGTCACCGTGTCAGCAAGGAGGACGAGCACATCCATCACTACATGGTTGCGTTGGAGGGCATGTTCGACAATACCTGGCAGGTTCTTCAGGGATCTCACTGGAGCTATGATCCTGTGATGGTTCCTTCTCTTTGAGTGTCCACCGCCCGCGCCGATACCCGTCGGGCGCTACGGTTCTAGTTGTATTAGCGATGCTATATGTATGATAGTATTCGAGGTAGAGATAATATTCGACAATGTACGGACGCAAGAGATGATGTAGTTTTTCTTATAATTGAATGCATACTAATTTGAATACTACTTTATTTTATGATTTGGTTTTGCTAAAATTGGAGAGCACTATGCAAGGCGTATGCATTTGATTAGTTGATAGCTTATAGGGTTTTCGTTTTTGCAGAAATCTAGAAGCCCCCTCCATCATTCCCGCCGTCGTCCCCGTCACCGACCCCCCTCCGACCTCGAGGTGAGACTAGCCAAATCTCCATGTCAATATGAGTCCTATAAGATATTTTGAAATGTTTTTGCTCATATTTTCAACCATTGAAATGTAATGGCCATCAAGTTTGAATGCTCATATGAAGTAGATAAAAACATTTATATTTCCTTGCCGGCAAAATTCAGGCGCTCGATATGTCCTTTTTTAGAAAGATAATTAAACGATATTTCGGGTTGACTTTAAGTCTGCCGAGTCTCCACCATATATGGGAGGACGAAGAATCCCGGCTGTTGTCGTGCGGGTAGAAGCTCCTTCGCTCCGTGTGCTAGACAATTTGGTGTAATGCACTCAGGAACGAAAGGAGGAGCTACCATCACCGACGGTCGCAAATGTCAGCGAGGAATCAGTGAGGGAGAGTCTCCACCATATATATATGAGAGGACGAAGAATTCCGACTGTTGTCGTGGGGGTAGCTTCTCCTTCATTCCCATGTGCTAGACAATTTGGTGTAATGCACTTGGGAATGAAAGGAGGAGCTACCATCACCGATGGTCGAATATGTACACCACGTGAGCTGAGAGTTTTCAAGAAAAGGCTCGACAAACCGATAGTCAACCCATGATGAATAATAATGATCTAATTTAGGTTTTTTAGTACATACATTTAATTGTACAAGTTTAATATTTAAATTATGAACATAGGAAATGTCGTACTCGGACGGCGAAAACCGCCCGGGGGAGTGCGACTGGTGCCATGACGACCGAGGTATGTGCGACAGGTTCCTTCAGCTGGACGAAGATCGGCGCTTCAGCATTAAGCTCGAGGAGACCTTCAATGTTGAAACGGTACGCAAAGACGACAAGTGTTTTTTCGTAATTAAGCACGACTTCAACTATTTCAACATGTACTTTTCATCTTTTACATTTGACTAGCTTATCTCATGTTATGCAAGACGCTATGTCTTGGAGAGGATGGGTTTTGATGACCATGAAAGTATAGAAACAAAGAAAATTCACCTAAGGACTCATCATGGTATGGATTTTGAAGTAAATCTATACAATTCTGAGAGCGTAACCCATTTTGGTTGCAAGAATTGGGAAGCACTTTGCGAGATGTATGGTTTTTATGAGGGTATGCTTGTCACCATGGATCTTGGTGATCCTGACACCGCCGAAGACAATTTGGACATTTGGGTCCTTGTTGATACGCTTCCAATTCTTTTCCTATGTGAGCTTCTCAAATATAGTTATTAAGTGATTTATATTGTTTATTACAAAATAGTTGACAACTTATTTTCATTGACAACTTATTTTCATTCTTCAAAGAATGTGCGGAAGATGGTAGACAAAATCCACTACACCGATGGCTCCGAATTAACTTATCAGGAGAAAAATCATCTGATCGCATTTTATACTGATCTTGAGAATTACAATATCTACAATCGAACTCCTCAACATTATGGTCAATACGTGCCACTAGTGCACGTGTGGAACTACGGTAACTACCATGGAGATACCCTGGTAAGATTTTTTTATTATTACACTAGTAGAAAAAGGGTCAAACGTGAAGCACAATAGTGCCGGTTTGAATTTCAGCCGACACTAATGTGTATACTAGTGCCGGTTCGTGGCGGCGATCAATAGCACAGGTTCGTGGCGAACCTTTAGTACCGGTTCATGCCACGAACCGGTACTAAAGAGGCGGTGTCAACCTGCGGTCAGGCTATGGCCCCACCATCACCATTTAGTGCCGGTTCGTACCACGAACCGGTACTAATGAGGTTATGGCAAGCTGTTTTTAGTCCCACCTCGCTCCCCTAACAAGCCTTTTACCACCTTAAATATGTTATTTCTCAAACTATAACAAGCACTTGGTCTTCATTGAACTCTTTGTGTAGAATTTGTGGCCGCAATATGAGTCTTCGTCGGTTTATAAATCGTTGATGACTCATATTGACAATTCAGATTGTACACACAAAGATCATTGATGATCAAAGTATTTTTGATGTTATAAGATCATATTGACAATTTAGATCTGTAAAGAAATATAAGATCATGATCTAAATGCTCTTATATTTTTTATGCGTTAAGTATGCACCATTCAAAGCGACGCCATCAACTTTCAACCGTTTATGCCTTCATTTGCTATTTTTCATGCATTTAATGATTTGTTTTGAGAACTAAATGACCTGGAAATTGAAAAGCACTACGAATGAACTCTGAAAAATTTGAAACTTGGCATGGTATCATCATTTTACCCACATATCATGTTAAAAAAATAGAGAGGGTTACGACAAAAACTTGATGCACTTCGTTTACAAACTGGACAATCTCTTTTGAAGTATTCGGGTTTATGACGAAATTAAACTCATCTGTTACAAAGGCATTTTATTTTTTTTAAACTTATTACAAGTCCAGACTTTTTGTGCATTCAGTATGCACCATTCAACTGCTAGGCGGGAGGCTCTTAAGTACCGGTTCCAACTGTTAGGCGGGAGGAGCTCTTTAGTACCGGTTCCAACTGCTAGGCGGGAGGAGCTCTTTAGTACCGGTTCATGGCGAACCTTTAGCACCGGTTCGTGCCACGAACTGGTTCTAATGAGGTTGTGTCAGGTAAGGCTGGGGCCCCACGAGCACCTTTAGTACCGGTACATGGATGAACCAGACGTAAGCTGTTTTTTAGTCCCACCTCACGAAGTGAGAGGGACTAGGAGCGGTTTATAAGCCCTGAGTGCAGAGACGATGAAGAAGAGGCTCAATGCTCACGTTGCTTAGCTTCAAGCCTTCAGGAATATGGTAGACTGCACGGAGCTATGCGCAGTTCAGTTTACACTATTCGAAGGCTTGAAGCAAATTAACGAGCATTGCACCTCTTTTTTATTTTTAATAACTTATTACAACTCCGGACTTCTTCTGTTATGGCAAAAACTAATTGCACGTCGACATTTCTTTTTTTTAAGTTATAACTCCAGACTTTGACAATCAAGTTTTGCAGAAAAGAAGAAAAACTATAGCTGAAAAGAAAAAAACTATATAAAAAAACTACTCAGAAATAAATAGAAGAAAATAAATATAGCAGAAAAGAAAAAACTACTCAGAAATAAATAGAAAAAAAATAAAGCAGACAAGAAAAAAATTATATTTGCTATTTTTCAATCGTCTACAAAATGACCGTGAAATTGAAAATCACTACAAAATGAACTCTGAAAATGTTGAATTTTGGCAAACTAGATGAAAAACTACTCACAAATAAATAGAAGAAAATAAATATAACAGAAAAGAAAAACTTTACAAAAAACTACGCAGAAATAAATAGAAGAAAATAAAGCAGAAAAGAAAAAAAAACTATAAAAAATTGGGGCGCTGCCCTGTGGGCCTGATAGGCCACAGGTGTGTAATTACAGGCCTTAAAAGCCCAGCAGACTCACAAGGCAGCGCGCAGAGTTTAGGCCCACAAGCCTGCTATATAGAGGAGTTCGATGGGGTAGCCGCGGGTGGGTTTATAAACCAGTGCGGTTGCCCTTCGCCCGGCAAGGTGGGACTAAACTTTGGGGTGGCAGCGCGAGGCCTTTAGTACCGGTTGGAGCCACCAACCGGTACTAAAGGCCTGCTCTTCCCGCCTCTTGGCCTGGCCAAAGTTGGCCTTTAGTACCGGTTGGTGGCTCCAACCGGTACTAAAGGCCCCTCCTATATATATGGCACTTACGAAAAATCAGTTCCATCGACCCACTTCTTCGCGTCTCGCTCCAACCTCTCGCTACGCCAGCGCCGAGTCCCGTCGTCGCCGCCGCGCGTCGCCCGTCGTCCGCCCATCGCCCGCCGCCCGTCGCCGCTGCCCTCCGCCCGTCGCCCGCGCGTCGTCGCCCGCCGTCATCATCGCGCCATGTCCGGCCCGTCACGTACCCTCTCGCTCTCGTGTACCAGCGCCTTGGCACCCGTCGTCGCCGCCGCCCGCTTCGTCGTTTGGGGCGACGGCATACGCGGCCGCGCACTGCAGTGTACGTATACGTACGTACACAGACACACACATATATACACACATACACACACATATATACACACACATACACACACACATACACACATACACACACATACACACACACATTTTTTTACTTATTTTCTGTTTTCTGTTTTTTAGAAAATTTAATTAGATATTAATGAGCTAGGTATGTGAGATTTGAACTAGTTGAATAATTAATATAACTAGTTTATTTTTAGTAAGAAAATTGTCGAACTAGTTTATTTAGGTATTTGAGATTTGAACTAGTTGAATAATTAATATAACTAGTTTGTTTTTAGTAAGAAAATTGTCGTATCTGAGATTTGATGATCTAATTAAAATATTATTTGTTAATGAGTTTTTATGTTTATTTAATGTTTTTATATATTTTGAGTTTATATAAATGTTAGATTAATGTCGAATGTTAGATGAATATAATTAGATAAATATTTGAATTGGCTAGATATTAATTAATGTTAGATAGTAATAAGTGTTTAATGTTTCACCTATATGAACATATAGGAAATGTCATCTGACGACGAAAAAGATTTCATTATGTGCGAACACTGTGAAGACCAGCGCGGCCTGTGTGACAGAAATTTCCTTGTTGATGGTAGGCGCTTCAGCATCAAGCTGAATGAGACATTCGAAGTGGATACAGTAAATCACAACGGCAATTATTATTTGAATGCAAAACTTATGCTTCATTTGCTTCAACTTATAATTTTAAATTTTCACTATTCTACTAGCGCATCCCCTGCCATGCAAGAATTTTTGTCTTGGATAAGATAGGTTTTAGTGCTATAGATGATATGGAGGTAAAGAGAGTTTACTTGAAGGCCAGAGCATGGGTATACTTTCAACGTCAAATTATATAATGGAGACACGTACACCCATTTTGAATGCAAAACTTGGCAAGCACTATGCAAGGCTTATGCATTTGAGCCTGATATGGTTATCACCTTTGATATTCGTCCGGAAGATGATATTGAAGGTAAAATAGACATCTGGGTCGATGTGCAAACGCCTCTAGTTCTACCATTATGTGAGTTTTTCTCAACCATGCATGCATATGTTTATGTCTTTGATACAATTTACTTTCAAAAATAGTTGACAACTAATTTGTATTGTCAGCTTATTTCGGTTCAAGCAAACATGTCCGGCGTTTGGTAGACAGGACCTACTACTGCCCCGGGGCTCAACTAAACTGTGAGGAGATAAGTCATTATGTTTCATGGCTTGAGGATCTTAATACTATCAAGACAAAAGAAAAATTTCCTGAACTTATATATGTTAGTACTCAAAACATGCGACCAATGGTGATCGTATTGAACTACGGTCACATCTATAATCGAAAGATGGTAAGATTTTAACTATTTGTCCTTAATTAGTGCATCTTTTGCATACATTATTTTTGAAGCTAAACTTTCATTGCTTAGTATATTAATTACTATACGATGTTCTTTCATCAATAGGGACTTCCGATGACAGTTGTGCCTCAGTGGATCGAGACAAAAGGTCGCATGTCAATGGTTAGCTTACGACCAAGATTTCCTACATTACACATGAGTGCATTCAGGATTTCTAAAAGCGAAGAATGCTTAATAGTGAAAGATTGGAGCAAAATTGTAAACTATCGCAGAGAAGTACTAGGGGGCAGCAAGGAGAAGCGCAACCCAAGATTAGGAGACAGATTCATCTGCATGCTCCAGTATGATGAATCAGGAGAGTTATACATGTTCTATGCTATTCTACCTGAGAGGGAGCAGCAAGGGTAGCTAGTTCATGCTCTTAATTAATTAGTACTTGTCCTCTCTCATGCATGTCTGTATTGTCCTGAACTTCGATGTTGGTGATGATTATGTTGAACTCGATGATATCTTTGCTTCTGTTACAAAGTGAACTCGATGATTATGTTGGTGATTAGATAGCTAGCGGAAATGACTATGATGATTAAATAGCTAGTGGTAACTAATGACGACTATATGATGATTTTTAGCTAGCTAAAGTTTATTTATTTATTAATATGCGATGATGATGATGATGACCACTACAACTCACTATAACGTAAAACAATCCTAAATTAAATTGATAACACAAATTTAATTGAAAAATAAAAAATAAAACAAAACCCACAAACATTTAGTACGGTTGGTGTTACCAACCGGTACTAAAAACTCCTGCCCCGGAGCTGCCTCATGCCACGTGGTTGGCCTTTAGCACCGGTTCGTGCTGAACCGGTACTAAAGGGGGGGGCGGGTTTAGTGACCACACTTTAGTGCCGGTTGTGGAACCGGCACTAAAGGGCCTTACGAACCGGTGCTATTGCCCGGTTCTGCACTAGTGTTACGACATCCTTGCATCTTTTGCATACTTCTAAAACTAGTACATCATTGCTAACTACGAAGTTATTACTATGTTTTTCAACAGATAATCCTGAATGATTGTGTGTCTCATCTGATGCATCAACATGGTCGCCTTGATGTTTTGAACATACTACCAGGTCATCCTATGAATCTCAACTGTCCATACCGGATTTCTAAAAGAAGTGGAGACATGATAATCAAACAATGAAAAAAATGTATGAACAGTCGTAAGGAGGTTCTTGGAAGCAAAAGGAAGCGAAGCGCAAGAATTGGAGACAGAATGATCTCCATTCTCTATAATGGAGAGCCGGGTCTATATTGTTTTATGCTATTTTACCTTAAAGAGGGTATTTAGGTCCTACCTAATACTGATGATCATGTGCTAAGAACAATTAAGTAGGGTTGGTTCGATGACCATGAGTGTGATGATCGTATGATTTGTTATTAATAACGAGTAGAAATTGTATGATGATGATTGGTAGGACTTGTTATTATGATGATGCATGATGCAAGCATGAAGAGTTATTATATATCAGTGGGTGAAATAAAAATGGATTGGATTAAAGTGAAAACAACATGCATCATTCGGGACATGGTTGTATCCAGGAGAGAGCCCACACGATTCTGTGTGGGCGTATATTAAAACTATCCACACGTGTGCACGAAGACGACTGGACCGAACGAATCATTCAGGACGATCGCTCCCGTGCCCGCACGATTTCGTGTGGTGTGATCGCTCCACCACCTGAACGTCCATCCTATCAGCCATATATGCCTTTTCTATATTGGGTCCTACAATCTCAGTAGAGAAAGAGAAGCCTGATTTTTTTTCTGTGACAAAAAAAAGCCTACGATGCCATCAACTTTAACTGTAGAAAAAAAAAACCATGTAAATGTCCAGAAAAATTGCCATTAGATTTACGATTTGCCGACACGTAGAGAAAAAGTTGGCAAGGTTTATCAAACCATATTTGCATCCTAAGAAAGACACGGCAAAGCTGCCATGGCAAAAATTCAAAATTGTCATGACAGAAAGGAATATGTTTCGGAAAATGGCATGAACTAAAATTGGCATGGTGTGTTACACAATTTGAACAAAAGCAGATTTTAGGTCATGGCACATTTGCCAAATACATTAGAAAATGGACATAATTTGCCAACATGTCGTGTGAATTGTGGAAAACTCACACACATACAAAAGTTCACGTACACTAGTAGAAAACGGAGCTTTAATACTGGTTCTGCAACCGGCACTAAAGAGTGGAGACTAAAGGCCCCCCCTCTTTAGTACCGGTTCGGCATGAACCGCCACTAAAGGCCCACCACGTGGCGTGAGCTCGCGCCGTGGTATGGGGGACCTTTAATACCGGTTGGTGTTACCAACCGGTACTAAAGGTATTTCTTTTGAATTTTTTTTTGAAAATTTTGAAAAAAAAATTTGATTTTCTTTTCGATTTTCAATTTTCTGAATTATTTGATGATTTAGTCTCTAATCGCCCCTCTTAACTACTCAAGTGTGGACCACTCATTCCAAATCGTCTAACTTCCCGATTGGTCACCCATCCTCTCACTCCCCCAGCCTGAGCACGCTTAACTTCGGAGTTCTATTCCCCCTACTTTCCATGTCTGCACTTGTTGTTTTCCTGACAAATGTAAGTCAGAATCCTATTAACCCTCAGCAGTTTAGCTTGAGCATTAGGTCACACATTTCACCGTTTGAGTTTGAAACTATTATTCTAAAAAACAGTAATTATTTAGTAACACTAATATTTCTTAAATAAATTTGACCATAGTTTGACCACAGTTTGACCAGATTTGACCAAAATTCAAAAATTGAAATAATTATTTAGTAACACTAATATTCTTGAATAAGTATGTAGTAACATTAATACTTCTTGAATAAGTAGTTTGACCATAGTTTGACCAGATTTAACCAAAATTAAAAAAAACCTTAAATTTGAGCATATCTTTTTCTCCTTTTGGAGTTTGAGGATTCTAAAAAATTGCAAACAGGCCGTAGGCTGTCCAAATCAGATGCGGATTTTCGTGCTGAATTTTTTGATATATTATACGTTTTTTTCCCACACCGTATGCAAAAGTTATAGCCGTTTTACATTTTTCCTACACTTTTTGCAAAACATGTCCAAATTTAAGTTTTTTAATTTTCCTAACTAGTAGATGTAGTAATATAACTACATCTCGAAGAATTTTATTTTTTGAATTTTTTATCATTTTCTTTTGTATTTTTCAAAACTAAAATGGCGATATAGGGGGGGTAGAGATTGAAAATTGCCCTTTAGTACCGGTGTGTGCCACGTACCGTTACTATAGGTCAAACCCCGTTAGTACCGGTTTGTGGCACGAACCGATGCGAAGGTGATCATGAGGCCCCGGTCTGATGCCACCGCCACCATCTTTTAGTACCGGTTCGTGGCACGAACCGGTACTAAAGGTTCAAAACGAATCGGCATTAATGTATAGCCGTTCGAACCGGCACTAATGGTACCATTAGTACCGGGCCAAAATCGAACCGGCACTAATGTGTCTCATATTAGGTCCTTTTTCTACTAGTGGTACTACAAGTTGCCATGCTACATAAAATGTACATTTGTGGTGAACGATATCGATGGAGGTGAAAATTTCCGTTTATGTGAAAATAAAATTGCCACAGTGATGAATGTAAATTTGCTATGAAAAAAAAAGAACGTAAGTTTGCCATGGCAAAAATAACAAGTTAAAAATTGACATGGAAAATCTATTGCATGCACTATACCATTTGTTGAACACATAATAACAAAAAATGCATCATATTTGCCATGATCCATTTAACTAGATTTCACATGGTTTGGGGAAAATGACGTGAAGCATGGCAAATCTATTCTATTTTACTAAAATTGTCATGTTCGTAAAAATAGAATTGCCATGGTGTAGGGGAAAAATTGCCATGTAGTATGGCAAATCTATTTCAATTAACCAAATTTGCCATCGTTCTTAGAATAAACTTGCCATGGTGTAGGGGGGGGGGGGGGGGGAAATGCCATGTAGCCTGGCAAATAAATTGCATTTTACTAAATTTGTCATACTTCATAAAAAAAAGAATTGCCATCGTCGGGGAGGGAGGGGGGGGGGGGGGATTGCCATGTAAAATGTAAAAAAACAAACAAATTCAATTAACTAATTTTGCCATTGTTCGTAAATTAAACTTGCCAATGTGGAGGGAGAAAAATTGCCATGTAGTATGGCAAATCAAAGGCATGTGATATGACAATTTTGGGCTAAGCAGTAGAAAAAAAATCCATTTAACTACGTTTGCCATGCTTTATAAAATAGAATTGCCATGTTCTAGGGAAAAGGTGCCATATAGTATGGCAAATATGTTTTAATTAACTAAATTTGCCATGGTTCTTAGAAATAAACTTGCCATGGTGGATGGTAAAAAAATTGCCATGTAGAATTGCCATGGCCAGGGGAAAATTTGCCATGTATTATGGCAAAATCTATTTCGATTAACTATTTTTGCCATGACAACTACTCATAGAAATTCTGTCCATGACAACTACTACAGAATATTGCCATGGCAACTACTATAGAAATTTGACGGCGCAACTACTTGTAGCAATTATGCCCATGGCAAATACTATAGAAATTTGATGGCGCAACTACTCGTAGCAATTATGCCCATGGCAAGTACTATAGCAATTTGCCATGTCAACTACTCCATAATGGTGCCGTGTCAACTACTCATACCAATTATTGGTTGTGCTCCCTGCAAAAAAAAATATTGGTTGTGCATATCGTTGGGACATTGCATGGTAAAATTGAGAAGATTGAACTAAAAAATTAAACAAAGCCGAATACAAAAATGTGCAAGTGACATGGCAAATTTTAGTTTTTGAAACGGAGGCAAAGGTTGCCTCATCTATTAATTAAATAGAAGAGAATTATCCAGTTAATTACGGGAAACGAGGCAAAAACCGGAACAACAAGGGCCAAGCCCACTCCCATAGACTGAACAACACAGGGCAAAGCCCACCCTTATCGACGACAAGTCGACCTGCGGCCAGACAACGCAGCTCCGACTCTGATGGAGAACTCGGAAGAACAAAACCAGGCACGGCTGGCGCCACGAAAGATCGCCGAACGAGCCACCAGCAACCAGTCATGTACACCACAGGGCCCCGCCGCCGCAGCTTCGACTCCACAGCAACAAGCAAACCGAGGCAAAACCGTGAACACGCCGGAGAAGAGCCGACTACCGCAACCATTACCGCGTTGCCGACATCGCTCCCACCATCATCGTTGCCTCAGGAGTCTAGTCGCCACAATGAATCTCTCGGGGCCGCCGCCCCGACATCCACCACTCCGTCGCTACCAACAAGAATCAACCGCACCGCTTCCGGCCGCCGCCGACATTACCACCGCCGCCTTGAGCAGCAACGCCCGACATAAAGTCGGACCGCCCCTACGACGCATCGAGCCGACACCCCTCGCCCAAAGCGGGACAAGGATGCCACCCACCCACTGTCGAGATAGAGCCCCACCTCATAGAGCTGCCACTCACATTGTTTCCGAGATCGCCATCTCGACGCACAATTAGAAACCACCCGGAGCCGCCGCCCCGACGTCCACTGTCCCCGACGACGAAAAGATCAATGCAAACTGCAACATGCTGACTCTCCAAGATCGCCATCTCGACGCACAATTAGAAACCACCCGGAGCCGCCGCCCCGACGTCCACTGTCCCCGACGACGAAAAGATCAATGCAAACTGCAACATGCTGACTCTCCAAGATCGCCTCAAAGAAGGAAACGACGTAGCCGCCGTCATCGCCCGCTTCGACCATCCGAAGTTAAGGATTTCTCCCGGAGAGTCGTGTAATGGAGCTCCACCGCAACACCTTCAAGAAGGGGAACAACACCATGGCCATGGCGCCGCTGATGCCGGCACCGAGCCAAGGTCAGCGCTGGACTTTCGTCCGGAGCTCCTCCACACCTCCGAATTCGAGCAGATCCAAAGCACTGTGCAGCACACAATCTCCATGGTCGACGTCCACCGGCTTCACCTTCCCGCTGCGCCAAGTTACCTCCGCCGTCGACCACCAAGCTCACGTGCATCACCACCCTGGCCACACCCCACCTTCACACCAAAACTAGAAGCGCCAGACCACCGCCGCCCGCCGTCGCAGCAGCACCACGCAGAGCCGACGAGCAGAGTCGCGCGAGAGGTCCCCGCAGGTGCCAGATCCAGCCGCGCCCAGCCAAGCCTAGCGACCATGCACACGCCACCAGCACCCAACCTCGGGAGCACAGGGACGCCGACCAACACCACTGCAGATCCGGAGGGGACGCCGCCCGCAGCCGAAAGACCGCACCTCGCGGGATCCCGTCTCGAGCGCCGCCTGGATGCAAGACGCGACACCTCCAGCCCCGGCCGCCGCGCTGCCCGTGCAGCCACAGCAGCCGCCGGACCGCAGCAAGGTTCCAGGGCCGCCGCCCCGGCTCCCGCACGCCGTCCAGGGCCAACGCGCAGAACCGACCGGTGCCCTCGCAGCGCGAGAGAAGAAGGCCCGCCGCCACCGGCGGCGTCGCCCAGCGGCGGCGAGGGGAGGGGAGGGGAGGGGAGGTGGGAGGTGGCGGCGGCGGCGGCGCTAGGGTTCGCCCGAGCCGCCCCTGGGAGCGACGCGGACGCGGGAGGTGTTCCTGTGACTGTCCGGCAAATTTTAGTGACATTTGATCTACGGGTGCCAGTATCCGAATCATGCTAGCATGGTCGAAAAGCATGACAACCACCAAATCGCCAGGCCCGTGAGCTCACATGACAGCCTAGCAAACAAACTCGCAAAGACCCGACTGTACTACTACTTCATTTGGTAACGAACTATAGTAAGAGTGTTGTGGACGAGTTGAACTGAAGCAACACGCAGATATTTGCTGTTTCATTTTCTTCACAAAAAGTTATACAAAGTACTGAGTACTACTTCTAATTACTAACCCTTTCTTCTTCTTCAGCTAAGACCAAACAAAAGATAGGATCTACCTGGACTACGGCGGAGGTTGGTTTAGAACAAACATGACGAATGAACACATTCAGGCTAAATTCAGGTGAAAGCATCTACAATTCCAGCTTCACCAGAGACCCACCTCTCGGCCTACGGGGTGACGGAAGGAACTAGCGTTAGTGTTGCTGACAAGACTCAACTCCGGCACCACCGTTGCTTCTGTCCGTCAGTTGCTGGAGATTAACGAGGAAGAAATTGAATCGCCGTCGGTGGAGAAGATCTTCTATCTACATAAGGATGGTGCATGCAGCCGCATGTGTGTGTAATTAAGGGGCAGCTCACCTTGGGCGATGAATGATGAGCTTGAGGGAGATCCAGAAGCAGGACGGCGATGGTAGCGAGGTGGGAAGCATCGGTGGCGACCCCACGCCTCCGCGGCGCCAGCCTGCCTTGGTTGGCTCTGCCTGCGTCAGGCACGATGACGGCGCCGCCCACCCAAAATCGCCCCGCGCATCACACCTCGTCGAGCCCGCACATTGCCTCTGCCGCGAGTCTCCCCGGTGGAGCTACTCTCCGCAGCGGGCCACCTCGGTTCCGCAGGCGCCAGGCACGGGAACGGCGCTGCCCGCCCAAATCGCCCGCCCATGACGCCTCGATTTCGTCTGGTGGAGTTCCTCTCTGCATCGGCCCACCTGGTCTCCGCCGCCGCCAGCCCAAAATCGCCGCGGTTGTGCTCCTCGACGCCGGCTGGCCTCCGCTCGCATCGGATGTGAGATTCTGTGAGTGAGTCAGTGGGGAGAGAAAGGGGGTAAGGGAGGCGGACGTGGTGTGCATTGATTGAAATCATTCGGGCCGATCTCTGTTTTACCGAACGATCAGGTTCGCTGACATGGCTGTGTCATGTGGTTTAGGATGCACGCTCAGCATCCAACGGTGAAGAGAAAGTTTGGTTCAAATTATTTCATGCCACGCCTGTGGGCGTTATCATTTTGATAAAAAAAAACTACTACAACACAGCTCTAGCGCGACCACTGTTCTATCTGAATCAAAATGAAAAAGGAGCTCTAGCGTGACCAACTTGCGGTTAAACTAAACCAACGTAAAAGGAAACAAAAACTCAATTTATGATTATTGTTGATTAAAGCTGATATGGCAATAATATCTTGCACAAAAATGCTAGACGTACAGAGTCCTCCCTAACCAACTAAACCTGCCCCCTCTTATTTTCAGGTGGGTGAGGCCCTCGCTCCTTTTAGTCCAACTAGTAAATGCGCACGTATAGTCTTAATCCGGCATGAAGATATACCTAAATTTTCTTTAGAAAAGTAGCACGAAAAGAAATTGTCTGGCTAACACCACCAGCTGTAGGTCCATCTCTTTCTACAAATGGATTATTAATTGTACTAAATCCAATGTAGTTAATGGTACATGCAAGTAACCAAGGGAGGGGGCACATACCTTGTCCTCAAGCCGTTAAAAGACAAATCCAAAAATGTAAACACAATCCATTCAAATCAGCTCAATCGATCCACTACCCAGCTGCTACCAAACATTCCATATCACTGTACAACATAGTTGTTTCATAGCGCGTCATCCAGGAGATGCCACTAATTTCACAGCCGTCGTCCCCTTCCACGTCCAACTAATTAGGCTAATGATGCACAAAATGCGATTCGGATCAACTCTAAACATGCTAAAATAAAAACTGAGCACACCTCCAAATCACATCCAGTCAATCAAATAAATATACTACCCAAATAAGCTTGTAGAGTAGTCATGCATAATGCAAAATATTCAACGGAAAGAGATGAAGGGTGAAAAAGGATGGACCTCGATGTAGCCGAGCTAGTCGGGGCCGAGCTCCTCCATGATCAACGTCGTGTACTCCTCGACACGCTCAAGGATTTTGGTGAGCCTGTTTGCAAAGGCCGTTAGAGTGAGGACCTGACATCACAAGAGAAATTCACAAGCAGTCAAATGACTGGTTCTGAACAAACAAGACAACACGTAGCTTCGACTGTCATGACTCGTGACGGCATAACCTAAAGGCAATGAATCTAGCAGATAGGTGATATTACCTGTGGAAACCCGAGGAGCAGGGGATTGAGGTACATCAAGACTATCATTTTTTGTTGTAGCTTCCGCAGGTGTTTTGCTTTCTTGTCTTGGGACAGATGGGCATACCACCCTGCCCACTCTGTTTTTTGCATTGAAAATTGCTCTCTGCAGGTCGATGAGCAGTATTCCGAGAGCTTGAAACTGTACTCAGTATCTATATTATTATACTGATTTTGTGCACACCTCAGTCAGATGGAAAATAGTGTGATTCACGATCAGGAAATGAAACAAAACAATCATGAGTAGAGCATCCATGAACCAATGAAGTAAAGTTCTTGTGTTTAGGAATGTACCATTTGTGTGTGTTGGTTATATTGCTCAAAGTTCACGTTGCAGAGACAAAAGTGAAGAAGGATGGTCTTGAGATACTTGCTGACACTTGGCAGTAATAAGAATTGCAGCCTTCTTTTCAGCGCGTGCCTGACGGCGCTTCACCTTCTTATCATCAGACATTCGTGCATAACATCTTTGTTTTCCCTGCGGCTGCCGTTTTATATCGTGCAGATTCTCATCCGGGTGATTTTTATTCCCGGCTGGAGTTCTTTTTGTAAGGTCCCCAAACTGGGAATGGGAACAATTTGCTGATCATGAGTCACTATTTTTCATCTGACTGAGGTGTGCACAAAATCAGTATAATATGAATCAGATTGGTAACGAAGCTTAAGTGTTGAATGTGTGCATTGAAATAACAAGCTTTTTTTGGCTGGCTTCAGTTTTACACTGAAAAAAGTGAAGCAGCAGTACACTGAAAATATGATACATGAATCAGGCAGTACACTGGAAATATCAAACGTGAAGTAGCAGTACACTGAAAAAATTAAGCAGCAGAGATGAAAGACCTGGGGCACGACGGCGTGTTTGAAGTCGGCGCGTCCGCTGACTGTGCGAGCGGTGATATGTGAAGTGACGCGAGCCAGATCGGTGTAAGCGGCGTCCCGCCGGCAATCCAGCGATGTAGAAGGAGGCGCTGTCCGGACGGCTGGGCGGAGGTGTATTAGAAGGCGGCGTCCGCGACTCTAGCCAGCCACCGCTCAGGTGGCGTAGGAGGAGGCGCCGTCCACGACGGCCGACGGCCGAGGCGGTCGAGGCGGCGATGTCCTCTAAGGTCTGGCGGCTCGATGTGATGGGGGTGACGTATGGAAGGTGTTGCGGCTCGGTGTGATGGGGGGCGAGGGCGTTAAGGTCCGGCGGGCGGAGGCGATTTGGGCGGAGCGAGGGGGCGTCCCTGATGGTGCGTGCGTGCGGCAGTTGGATCTGTGTTTAGTTATTCATCATTAGGGACAATAATGACCATTGAATTAACGCTATTGGATCTGTCCTACTGGGTCTTTTTATATTGGTATAGATTAATTGACAGCTCAAACCCATCTTGTAAAACTCTGCGAATGTCCGTTGTTGTAGCATTGCTGTATCTCGCACTCTCTCTCTGCATCGATCTAGCATGCATAACAAACAAATCACGGGAGCACGGGAGCACAATACGACAATTATGGCGTCCACATACGGCATATTGACAAATGCTAGTGCCAAATGCAGAAATGACTTTTCGCGTCGGTTTCCACCAAATCATTCCAACCGACTATTAAAATGCGTGCCAAAAAGGGAGACGACAACAGGAGCATTGGCCTGAAAGCTTGCACGCAAACAGCAAACTCCGTTCCCACCTTGCATCACAGCGCCTTGGGATTCTGTAGGCTGGAGCTGGACCACACGAGGCCGGCCATGGCCTCCCCTCGCCAGGACGGACACGGACCACACGACGGCGCGCCGACGTACGCCGGCATGGCGGAGCTGGTGCCGGCGCTCCCGCTCGAGACGCGGTGCCCGCCGTTCGCGCTGCGGCGCTACGGCGGCTTCTGGCTGCCGGAGCCGGCCCTGCGGCGCGGCCTCCCGGCGTTGCACGCCGGGTTCGCGCCCAGGCGCGCAGACGTGCTCCTCGCCAGCTACCCCAAGTCCGGCACCACCTGGCTCAAGGCCCTCGCCTTCGCCACCGTCCGCCGCGCCGCGCACCCGCCCTCTTCCATCGACCACCCGCTCCGCCGTCGCAACCCGCAGGACTGCGTCCCGTTCATCGAGTTCCATGACGGGGACATGGCGGAGCTCGAGGCGCTCCCTTCGCCGCGCGTGCTCGCCACGCACCTCCCCTACTCGCTCCTCCCCGACCGCGTCGTCGCCGACGACGGCGCGCGGATCGTGTACGTCTGCCGGGACCCCAAGGACGCGCTGGTCTCCTCGTGGCTCTTCACCAGGAAAGCGTCCGCGAGTGTCGGAGTGGACTCCGACTCCTACTCCCTGCAGGAGGCGGCCGAGCTGTTCCGCGAGGGCCGGTGCTTCTACGGCCCTCAGTGCCGGCACGTGCTTGAGTACTGGGAGGCGAGCAGCCGCCCCTGCGGCGGCGGCGAGGTGCTGTTCCTGAGGTACGAGGAGATGCTGCGCGACCCGCCGGGGAGTCTGAAGACGATGGCGGAGTTCATGGGATGCGGCTTCTCCGAGGAGGAGGTGGCGCGAGGGTGGTGGACGAGATCGTGGACCTGTGCAGCCTGGAGAAGCTGAAGAACATGGAGGCCAACAGGGACGGGCGGCGGAACGCGTCGGGCATCAGGAGCGACTCTTTCTTCCGGAAGGGGGTCGCCGGGGACTGGAGCAGCCACATGTCGCCGGAGATGGGGAAGATGCTGGACGAGGCCGTGGAGGACGCGCTCAGGGGTCCGGGTTCAGCTTCTCCGGCTAAGCTCCGGCGAGCACTCGCCAGGGCGGTAGTGCGGCAAACAACAATGCCATTGCAAAGCACGGCTTGGAACACATGTTTTGTGGCGATCCATGGATTTAAGGCGCGAGTTTGATTCCATTTTCTTGCTCGAAAGTTGATTGTCTTGTAATAAGTTCAAACAGTAGTTTGATCTAACTCATTCCAAATGTTTCTTTCGAGAACTAGGCTGTAGCTAGCCTAGTAGCAAGGGAGCGCAATGGCCTCTCCAGCAACCAGGGTTCGAGCCACGTCGGGGACGAATTTCTGGTTTCTCACAAGGGATGCTTCTCCTATATCAATAAACCATGGGTGCTAGTGCCCATGAGTTTCATCTTTTCAAATGTTTCTTTCCCACATTTCCGAATCATTCCAGTTCTACAATTTCAGTCCTCATTTAGTATATTATTTAAATACAATTCCGGAATTTTCAGGTGTGTTTAGTGGAAATGGGGACCCGTGCAAGCACAGAGGAAAAACAGTAGAGTTGATGTTGGAGGCAGATCAATGCTAGAAATTTGCCATAAACAACAAAAAAAGTGCAGAATTTGAAGACTGAAAAGAAAAACAGCAAAGGTACCATTATTAGAAATTCCTTTGAGCACTTTTCTGATCCTAAATTCATTGCAGTAGCTAGTAAGATAGGGATATAAATAGATTCTGGTCAGGAAGACCATACAATTAATATGCTTGACAGTGCTTTTCAAATGTCTGAAGGACAGAAAATTGAAAACACCAAGCAAGATAGAGGTAGGACTTTGACACCTGCTGTGACTAATAGAAATGATGTGAGGCCTGAAGGCCCACCAAACGTTGATAGTTTAGTTGAATACCCTAAACTAGGTGAAAATCCTGATAACAAGCCTGAAGGGCTGCCTAGTCAGGAAGAACTGATAGCTTCCAATGCCTTCCCCTTTACTCCTAAAGGGATTGGATGTGTGATCCCACACACACATCTGAACCAAAGTGTTCTATGGAAGAAGATTTCCAACTATGGACAGGGCAAGCACCTTGGAAAAAAACTCTTTCAATGAATGCATTTTTTTGGAATATTAGAGGGATTACAAACCCTGGCAAACGAACTTGTATCATTGAGACTCTAGCTAAACACAAACCCAGTATTGTAGCTTTTTAAGAAACTAAGAAGGAGAACTTTTCTACTTCTTTCTTGAAATCCATTAGTGGTAATATTAGTTATATATGGCACCACCTGCCTACTGTAGGCACCTCAGGAGGTGTGTTGGTGGGAGTTGACTCTGATATCTTTGACATCAGTAGTTGGAGCTCCCTCCTTTTCTCTGTTTCTTGCAACCTAACCCACAAGAACAGTGGCAAGACTTTTAGATTCATAGCAGTGTATGGATCTCCTTATGAAGATGGTAAAGATGATTTCATATCTGAGCTTCACAGCTTATTTATTGAAGATCATCAGCCAACAATTATTGGAGGTGACTACAACTTAGTTAGATACCAGCAAGACAAAAACACAGGCAAAATCAAACACAAATGGAGTGATAAGTTTAATGCCTGGATAGAAATATGGAGCCTACTAGAAATTAAAATGTCTGGCAGGCAGTTCACCTGGGCCAACAACCAGGAGAATCTTATCATGTCTACCATAGATAGGATCTTTTTCACTACTGAATTAGATGCCCTCTTTCCTTTGAATAGCTACCAGGCCCTCCCTAGGACTGGAAGTGATCACACTCCACTCCTGTGGGACTCTGGTATTGGGAGCACCCCGAAAAGCACTAGTTATAAGTTTGAAAAATGGTGGATGCTGAGAGCTGAGTTCAAAGAGCTAGCAAGCAAGAACTGGTCTGCTCCCACATTAAGCACCATACCTATAGACATATGGCAAGATAAGGTCAGGAGATTTAGGAAGTTCAGTAAAGGTTGGAGTAGAAATGTTGATTCTGAGAACAAAAAACTCAAAATCAAACTGACAGAGTAATATAACACTCTGGATGTTAAGTCAGAAACCACTCCCCTTTCTGAATTAGATAGACTTAGGATGAAGACTCTGCTCTCTGAATTACACAACCTATGGATTATGGAAGAAGTGAAAGCTAGACATAGAGCTAGGGATAGATATATTTTAGAAGGAGATAGAAACACTAAATATTTCCAGGCTGTAGCCAACCAGAGGAGAAGAAAACTCTGATTAATACTTTGGAGGGGCCAAACGGTACCACCAATGATATCAATGAGATGTTAGAAATTGCCACAAACTATTATAAGGAGCTCTTTAAGAAAGAGAGTAGAGAAGGTTTTAGCATTAGCAATGACTTCTTCTCCTTAGAGGAGAGGGTGAAAGATCTAGATAATCAAACTCTGCAAAAACCTTTTTCTGAGGAAGAGGTGAGAGAGGCCATTTTTGGATCTTACTCTGAATGGAGCCCCTGGTATAGATGGACTATCTTTCCTCTTCCTCCAGAACTTCTGGGAAACCATTAAATATGATATTATGGAAATGTTTGATGATTTTCACAAAGGAAAGCTTGACATTTACAGGCTAAACTTTGAAATCCTGACTCTTATACCTAAAGAGAAAGAAGCTACTAGCATGAAAAAAATTTAGGCCTATCATTCTCTTAAACTGTATTTTTAAAGTGTTTACTAAAGTACTCACAAATAGATTGGCACTATTGATGAATACTCTCACCTCTAGTAACCAAACTGCCTTTATCAAAGGTAGGTATATCCTTGAAAGTGTAGTGACTGCACATGAAGTGTTGCACTCCACTTACAAATCAGGCAATCCAGGTCTAGTCCTAAAACTAGACTATGAGAAAGCCTTTGATAAAGTAAACCTAGATTTCCTACTAGAAATTCTAGAGAAGAGAAATTTTGGTCCTTTATGGATCTCTTGGATTAAGCAGATTACTCACATGGGATAAGTAGGTGTGAAAATAAATGGCATAGAGGGGCATTCCTTTATCACTTGGAAAGGCCTGAGGCAAGGAGACCCACTATCCCCTCTGCTTTTCAATTTAGTAGTAGATGTTCTCAGTAGAATGCTTTTCAAAGCAGCCTCTCAAGATATGATTAGTGGCTTGTGCTCTAACCTTATACCCGATGGGGTCATCTGCCTACAATATGCAGATGACACCATCTTGTTCATGGATAAATATGAACACAAAGCTTCTAATTTGAAAATTATCTTAACCTATTTTGAAAAAGTATCAGGGATGAAAATCAATTATTCTAAGAGTGAGATTATCCCCATATATCACACCGGAGACAAAAAGCTTTGCGACATTATAGGTTGCAAAGTTGGGGCTTCCCATAAAATATCTTGGGATTCCTTTACACTACGATAAGCTTAGGAGAGAGGATCTACAACCTCTAATAGATAAGATACTCAAAATAATAGTTGGATGGAGAGGCAAACTTCTATCCTACTCAGCTAGATTAATACTTATTAAAACTTGCCTAGCTAGTATACCCATCTATCTCTATTCTTTCTTCAAATTCCCCAAGTGGGCATTGGACATGATTAATAGTCAGATGGCCAATTGTCTATGGAATGATTTTGAAGGGAATAGGAAAATTCACCTTGCTAACTGGCACCTGGTCTGCATGAGTAAGCAGCATGGAGGCCTGGGGGTGCCTAATATTAGAGATATGAACCTTTGCCTGCTGGGAAGCTGGGTGAAAAGATACATCAAAGATGAAGGGAAGCTATGGAGAGACCTTATAGATAGAAAATATTTGAATGATACTCCTAATATCTTTGCTTGCAGCACACATAATTCCTCTAGGTTCTGGCAAGGGGTAATGTGGGCAGCAAAAGCATTAAAGTTTAGTTATAGATGGGTAGTAGGGGATGGTAAAAAAATTAGATTCTGGGGGGACATTTGGTTTGGGACCTCCCCTCTTTCTGTCCAGTTCTGGCCACTTTACTCCATTTGTCACCAGCATTGCGTCACACTGTCTGAGGTGTGGGACAATGTGGAAATTAAACTGACCTTTAGAAGGGTTTTCACTACATCTATGATGGAGCAATGGTACTGCCTAGAGCAGATCATTGAAAACATTTGTTTCCAGGAATGTGATGACTCCTTGGTCTGGCAATATGAAGCTAAGGGTGAATACACCACGGGATCACTATATAGCATCATTAACTTTCGGGGGGTGCAACCAGTTTATATTCCTGTAGTTTGGTTTAAATCCCACCTAGGGTGCAGGTCTTCCTCTGGTTGCTCTCTCACAATAAACTCATGACTAAAGATAATTTAGCTAAAAGAGGCATTGAAAAAACCCCTGATTGTGTCTACTGTACAGACAAAAAAACCATTGATCACCTTTTCTTTGGATGTGTGGTGGCCAAGCAAATCTGGCGGCAGGTCTCAATTCTGCTCTCCATTGAACTGGGTTCAGATTATCTCTCTATTGCCAGATTTTGGCCTGCCAACAAGAAACACACAGTGCTAAACTCTACATGTGCATGCATTCTTTGGACTTTATGGAAGAACAGAAATGCCCATGTTTTTAATAATGTTGTGTGGATTGATTTGAAACAGATTTGGGGAAAGGTGCTGGAAACAATGAGGAGATGGACGATCTTGCTCAGGGAAGAAGTGATCCTGTAATGGGAGAAGATAGCAAGCCAGATATCATTGATTTTGGGAACCCCTTTCCAAATCATGGCAAGATGACTTCGCTGGGGATGACTTCCACTGAAGAAGACGATCAGGTTCTCCTCTCCAAGCCGAACCTGGATGACTACGTCGCGCCAGGCAAACCACACCCATTCACTTCACCTCTGAGGAGCCCTTCTGGTGGTGCCAAGCACTGCCTGCTCAGCCCAGTCACTCCGCTTGACCTGCTGGGGTCACCGATGCAGCCATGGAAGAAGCTCAGAGGCACAGTGGAGAGACTGGAGGACAGCAAGACAGTTGAAGGCCGTGCTGATGGCATGATGACCTGCGAGATCGAAACTTAGTCGAGTAGCACTGTTACAGTGGTGGAATGACACTCCCTTCACTGTAATGAAAGTCGTTTGCGGTTGCATTAGACTGTCCTTTTTATTTTGCCCTCAGGGCATACTGTTTATTCATGCTCCCTCCCGCTGGGGGGGAAACATCTGCTCTTTCGACGTTGTTCCTGGTTTCATTTATAAAAATGGGACCGGGGGGTTTCTGATGACCCACAAGTGTAGGGGATCTATCGTAGTCCTTTCGATAAGTAAGAGTGTCGAACCCAACGATGAGCAGAAGAAAATGATAAGCGGTTTTCAGTAAGGTTTTCTCTGCAAGCACTGAAATTGTAGGTAATAGATAGTTTTGTGACAATGCTACCAAATATAATGGGACAAAAGTCATCTTGTGGAGAACCAAGAACAAGAAAATCAGCAGGGTATTTGACCTTCCCACACAAGACTTCAACATCTCTAACAATTCCAAAAGGTTTAATAGTATCTCTATTGGCAAGCTTAATTGTAACATCAATATCTTCCAACTCAGCGGGTGTAATATCGTGCATAATCTCTTTATATAATTCATAGGGTATTTCACTAGCACTAGCACCCATATCACATAAGCCATGATAACAATTATCTCCTATTTTAACAGAAATAACAGGCATGCCTACAACGGGTCTATGTATCTTAGCATCTGGTTTTGCAATATTAGCAGCTTCATCACAGAAATAAATAACATGCCCATCTAAATTATCATCCAAGAGATCTTTAACCATAGCAATACTAGGTTCAACTTTAATTTGCTCAGGAGGTGTATAAGTTCTAGTATTACTCTTACGAACAACAGTCGAAGTTTTAGCATGATCCTTTATCCTAACAGGAAAAGGTGGTTTCTCAACATAAGTAGTAGGAACAATAGGATCATTATAAGTGCTAGTCTTTTCTTCAACTATAATAGGTGCAACTACTTTTACTTCAATGGGAGGATTATACTTAAACCACTTCTCCTTAGGGAGATCAACGTAAGTAGCAAAAGATTCACAGAAAGAAGCTACTATCTCAGAGTCAAGTCCGTATTTAGCGCTAAATCCACGAAAAGCATCGGTATCCATAAAAGATTTAACACAATCAAACTTAGGTGTCATACCTGACTCCTTACCATTGTCGGAACCCCAATCTTCAGAGTTGTGTTTAATTCTTTCCAATAATTCCCATTTGAATTCAATAGTCTTCAGCATATAAGAGCCAGCACAGGAAGTATCGAGCATGGTGCGATCATTGAGAGAAAGCCGAGCATAAATTTTTTGAATAATCATTTCTCTTGAGAGCTCATGATTGGGGCATGAATATAACATTGACTTAAGCCTCCCCAAGCTTGAGCGATGCTTTATCCTTCGCGAGGCCAGAAATTATATATGTAATTACGATCACGATGAACAAGATGCATAGGGTAGAACTTCTGGTGAAATTCCAACTTCAATCGTTTATAATTCCAAGATCCCGTATCATCACATAGCCTATACCATGTCAATGCATCTCCCTTCAAAGATAAAGGGAAGACCTTCCTTTTGACAACATCATCGGGAATACCTGCAAGCTTAAATAATCCACAAATTTCATCCACAAAGATAAGGTGTAAATCGGGATGCAATGTTCCATCACCTGCAAATGGATTAGCTAGCAGTTTCTCTATCATACCCGAAGGAATTTCAAAGTGAACATTTTCAATATGTTTAGTAGGTTGAGGAGAAATTCTTTGCTCTACTGGTCGGGGCGAAGATGCCCCAAACAAGCCCCTCAAAGGATTAGTTTTCATAGTGACAAGTAACAGAAAATTTCAGCACACTATATAAATGTTTCCTTACCAAGTTCCACTCACCAAAAGCGCTACACTCCCCGGCAGCGGCGCCAGAAAAGAGTCTTGATGACCCACAAGTGTAGGGGATCTATCATAGTCCTTTTGATAAGTAAGAGTGTCGAACCCAACGATGAGCAGAAGAAAATGATAAGCGGTTTTCAGTAAGGTTTTCTCTGCAAGCACTGAAATTGTAGGTAATAGATAGTTTTGTGATAAGATAAATTGTAACAAGTAACAAGCAATGAAAGTAAATAAAGTGCAGCAAGGTAGCCCAATACTTTTTGTAGCAAAGGACAAGCCTGGACAATTTCTTATAATGAGAAAAGCGCTCCCGAGGACACATGGGAATTATCGTCAAGCTAGTTTCATCACGCTCATATGATTCGCGTTCGGTACTTTGATAATTTGATATGTGGGTGGACCGGTGCTTGGGTACTGCCCTTACTTGGGCAAGCATCCCACTTATGATTAACCCCTATTGCAAGCATCCGCAACTACAAAAGAAGTATTAAGGTAAACTTAACCACAACATTAAACATATGGATCCAAATCAGCCCCTTACGAAACAACGCATAAACTAGGGTTTAAGCTTACATCACTCTAGCAACCCATCATCTACTTATTACTTCCCAATGCCTTCCTCTAGGCCCAAATAATGGTGAAGTGTCATGTAGTCGACGTTCACATAACACCACTAGAGGAAAAACAACATACATCTCATCAAAATATCGAACGAATACCAAATTTACATGACTACTAATAGCAAGACTTCACCCATGTCCTCAGGAACAAACGTAACTACTCACAAAGCATATTCATGTTCATAATCGGAGGTGTAATGATATGCATTAAGGATCTGAACGTATGATCTTCCACCAAGTAAACCAATAAGCATCAACTACAAGGAGTAATCAACACTACTAGCAACCCAGAGGTACCAATTTGTGGTTTTGGATACAAGATTGGATACAAGAGATGAACTAGGGTTTGAGAGGAGACTGTCCTGGTGAAGATGTTGATGGAGATTGACCCTCTCCCGATGGGAGGATCATTGGTGATAGCGATGGTGATGATTTCCCCCTCCAGGAAAGTGTCCCCGGCAGAACAGCTACATCGAGCTCTAGATTGGTTCCGCCAAGGTTCCGCCTCGTGGCGACGGAGTTTCGTCCCGTAAGCTTGCCCATGATTTTTTCCAGGGTAAAAGCCTTTATATAGCAGAAGATGGACACCGGAGGGCCACCAGGGGGCCCAGGAGACAGGGGACGCGCCCCCCACCCTCCTGGCCAGGGTGTGGGCCCCATGAGGTGTTTCTTCCGCTCAATAATTCTTATTAATTCCAAAATAAGTTTCGTGGAGTTTCAGGTCTTTTGGAGCAGTGCAGAATAGGTTTCCAATGTTTGCTCCTTTTCCAGCCAAAATTCCAGCTGCCGGCATTCCCCCTCTTCATGGTAAACCTTGTAAAATAAGAGAAAATAATCATAAGTATTGATATATAATGTGTAATAACAGCCCATAATGCAATAAATATTGATATAAAAGCATGATGCAAAATGGACGTATCAGTTTCTACCCCATTTCATCTAAAAAAGTGTGTTCAAACATTTCAATTTCTTTTAAATATTACTTCAACATGATTCTATAAATTTGAAATGCATTTCATTTGGTTCCATTATGCATTGAAGTAAATTACAGTCTTCTTTTGATAACATTACAAAATTGAATGAGTTTGAAATGTATTTAAGTCAAGATTTAGAAAAATTTAAAAATCATTTCAATTAATTTCAATCATCAATCAATTATTATTTTATAATTATGACTGCGATATTGTTAATCGACTCTTTTTCAAATGCATTTCAATATTTCAAGACATTTGAAGTACGTTTCAGTCATGGTTTGATATAGTTTCAAATGCATTTTGGTCATAATGTCTTGTAATATAGCATCAGGACTAAAATGCATTTCAAAAATTGAAGTGGAATTTTAAAAATGTTGCTCTACATTAAAAATATATTGTGAAATGTATTGGAATAGACCCAACGATGACTGAAATGCGTTTCAAAAGCATTTCAAAATGTCGAATTATATTTCGAACATGTTGGGTAGTGTATACCATTTAATCATAACTGAAGTGCACTTCTTTTTCTGGGTAAACGATCTTTATTAGGTGACCGGTCGCGCATCATGTCGGTCACGCTTGAGCCATTTGATCGGGCGTGACCATCTGCTCTCGCTTGCACTGCGTGCGCCTACCTTATCTTCAAATGAAGAATTGTCATCCACTCGTTTCACCCCTGTGCACCCCCCCCCCCTTTCATAATTGCTTTTTCCTTTTTCTCGTCACTCTCGATGTTCACCTATATCCTTCCCGAAAGCAAATCATCCATGGATATCCACTATGGATCCCCCAAACTCATACACGTGCTGCTTGGATGATTTCCCTCCCCCTTGCTACAAATTGGCTGCCACCGCTGCAAGTAGCCATGGCGTTACACAAGTCATGGCACCCGCTGCAGTCGGTTGTTGTAGAGGAGCAGAGGCCTGGAGTTGCGAACGGCGCGCAGCGGAGCTGAGACGCGGGCGTGCGGCGTGAGAGGATGTTGTGGCCACTGAGGCTAGGATATGTGGCCTTTGTGTGGCAGATCAGCGATGGGGGAGCGGCGTCGTGCATGAAGATTGACTCCGGGTGTTGGGACCTACGACTCCCGTCTCCCGGAACCGATAAAGGCCCATGTCGCAAACGTGTCGCGCGTATGCTAGAACCGCGCAGGAGGGGGTGCTACGGCAGACAAAGATGCTGGAACCAACGAACCAACAGCAGCGACTGCAACCACAGGTGTTGGAGATGATTGTCACCGTGGCGCTGCAACCGACAACCGTGTTTGCTGGATACAGTGGTCCTCGATGGCGGGTGTTGCAACCATCACCAGCTGGTGTTGGGGACAGCGACCAATAGTGCTGCAACCGGCAACCACCTGTGCTGGAGCGAGATGTTGTCAGCACGACGCGAGCCGAGGTGTTGCAGCCGGAACAACACCGATGTAAAACAGGCAAGTTCTTTTTTTGCTAGGAGTGGTTCTGACGAGCCATTTTTGCTAAAACCAGTGAGCATTTTTGCGGCAACTGATGACGACTAGAGAGCTGCGAGGGGGCTAGCCATGGTGCCACGACCAGAGACCGGAGCGTTTTAAATCGAGTTTGCTAGGGCCAGCGACACCCAGTGCTTGAACCGGTGGCGGCATGAGCTACAAGCAATGGCAAGGCAAGCTACCACCAGCACGCCGGCGAGCTGCAATTGTCGACCGACGAAATGACTTTCTGGTAGCGTGCCAGCTAGAAAATCAACACTTCACCAATATCACATTAGACATCTTCATCCTAAAATATGAAACATGCTTTTGATTCTTTGAAACAAGATTTTAAACGACTCGCACTCAATGAGTATACCTTCTTACTCGCAAAAAACAAATATATCCATTGTGCGATGTAAAACAGATGCCACCATGTATTTATAATTTATTTATTTTTGAAAAACATACATAAATAAAATTGTGTCTCTCAAGATTTTTTTAGAGTATTAGGTCGCTCAAGTTATTTTGCTTGATAGGATTGTGTTGCTGCAAGTAGAGAGGGAAAAGGAAACCCCAAAGTCTTATTCTGATCCCGAGCTCAAATGCACCCCGATAAACAGTAAAAGAAGTAGTAAAAAAACTTCCAAAAATTCTGAAAACCTTCTTTGATAAACTTTGACAATTTTTTTGTATGCTTAGCAAATTTCAGCACAAAATGACATTCGTGTAAGTTGTGGCAAAAAAATAACAAAATCAGTACTCCAAAATGTTTTCAAAACTAGTAGCATTTTTGGAGCATCGTTTTTTTTTTGCCACGCCTTCCATGAATGTCAATTCGTGCTGAAATTTTGCAAGCATGAAAAACATTTTTCAATGTTTATCACACAAAAATCAGATTTTTTTTAGTAGAAACCGAAGAAACTCACTGCTTTTTGTTTTTTGAGACACAAAGAAACTCGCTGCTAAAAAGAAGAAAGAAGAAGAAACTGGCACCGGGCCGCTTCCTTTCTCCGCCCTCGACTACACCACAGCTCTAGCGCGACCACTTTTCTCTCTGAGACTAAAAAAGAAGCTATAGGGCGACCACCTCGGCCCCTCGGCGCCTTCATCGCCGACCTCCGGCGGCCTCCACTCCCAGATTCGCCACGCCACCGCCGCCTACCGCCGCGCCTCCACCTCGGCAAGCAGCAACACCAAGGTACCATCTCCCCTCTCTCTCCTCTTTTGCTCCGGACACAAGTGCCAAAAATTTCAGCCCTTGAACCCCCAAATCGACTAGGGTTTTTGACATTCGGGGCGTCCTGCCGCCCCCGTTCCCGCTTGATTCGGCCAGCCGCCGCCCAGTTTCTGGCCGACGGCGAGGGATCTCTGCCCCCTCAACCACCTTGCGCCATCTCTGCCCCGTCCGCCGGAAGATATGCTGCATTGCTGCCGTTCCTTCTCGTCCTCCTGTCCTCTGCTTTGCTGCTGCTCCTCTGGTTTGCTGTTACTGCTTTGCTATGACGGTGGTGATGCTGCTGCTGCTGCCAAGTTGCTCCTCTCCCATGCTGTTACTGCTTACTGTGCTGTGCTGTGCTGCTGCTCCTCTGCTAGCGCCTTGCAATATTGTTGTGTACCAAGATGTCTTAAATGTACATGTCTACTGCTCAAAAAAGAAAAGAAAAAACAGACGTACAGAGAGCAGTAAAATGCAGGTTGAATTGCTGGGAGCCTAGGATATGCATCAAAATATAGCTATATTTGGGCGTTGTCCCTAGTTAACGCACCGATTAATTCTCCAGAGCTTAATTCATTCAATTATCCGACGAAAACCCCAAACTTCTTCGGTTCTACTTCAATGCGATATTTCCATTTCTGAGGCAATCAGTTCTGATAGTACATTGCTGAGACCTGTGGTGATGTTGATTGTGAAAGACTTGTTTATTTCTCAGAACCTTGGGATATTACTTTGCGCGATTGACGTTCTCTCCTTGTCTTATCTTGGTACACAGGTGCTCTGAGACGAGGAGTACGTTCGAGATGGTGGCCAAGAACGAGATGTGGGCAGCTAAAGAGGCAGCAGCGAGGGCACGGACAGTCGACGAGTCGAAGAAGTACAAGAGATCGCTTGTGGAGATCGGTGTGATGCTATCGATCAGCGCCATCTGCATCCTCTCGAGCTTCCTTGTGCCGGGGATTTCCTGGCAGCAGCAGATCATGTGCTGGCAGAACGCGATGATGGCCTTCGCCTTCACCGTGATGTTCACCTGGATGCACCTGAGGACCTTTCGCTGGTCCGTCCACAAGACCGAGTTGCCTCTAGTTTAAAGGGGGAGGAGGGGCCATCGGTGGAGGAGAATATGTGGCCTGCTGGCCTTGAATATCTGATTATGTAGGGAGGTGTGTAATGATCATGGATTCAGGAATTTTATCCCTAGTTGCTCTAAGCCTTCAACTTCTGTAGTTTGTTAGATGAGGATTATCCGGGTTTAAGATGGTCTATGGTAATGTGGCTGCCCAGGTATGATTGCGTTGCTGTTTGAGGTCTCAATCGATAACAAGACTTGGGAGTTGGAGCATACTATGCTCAGTTATGTTATGCCATGAATATTGTGATTAGCTTGGTATGATGGATCAGTGCATGGTTGTGAAATTGCTTCCATGCAAACTCACTCTCATTATTATGGCCGTGAAATTGATTTATTTGAAATACTTGCAGGTACATATGTGTCTGAATCTTTAGTCTATTTACTGTACAAGCTTAAGTCTATTGCAGAAAACCTATAAAAGAGCTATTCTCGCCAACACTTTGCAAACACAAGCACATCTCTTCTACACGTACTGTCGAAAAAATAATCTCAGACTTTGCACAGCACTTGGGCAAACTAAAACACTGCAGTATGCATTGAAATGTATAGTTCAGGAAACAGAATATATAGCTCCATTACAGACCAGAGTATTTCCTTGGCCAATCTGCTCAACACCCATTACATGCTTCCTGTGAATTTCCTTAAACAGCCTCAAGTTCTACCAGCGAAAACAAGATTCTAGTGTAACCAGATAACGCATGTTCTATCAATTTGCGCTGTCGATACTTTGGAAGAAAAATGAAAGCAATGGTGCATGATGCTTCTATTTTTCTTCTTCTTTAACTTGTTAGTTCCACTTGCAGTATGTTGAAGCGTTGTGACATAATTTCACTGGATCAGAATGCACTTATGAAACCTCTTGTACATGCACTGTCAAAGAAGAAATAATCCCAGATTTTGCACAGCACTTCGGCAAACTAAAACATTGCAGTACACACTGAAATGTCTAGCACATGATAAAGCTAATAATTCCTAGGTTTTCTCCCGATTAGGGAAACAAACTACAGCTTCGCTTTCACTTGGATCATAACCAGATATCCGGTGCAAACAACAAAATAAACACACAAAGGGTAAGATACGCCGAGGAGGAGAAACCACCGCAGCAGAGCGCATGTGATGGTGGTAATCACGACAGGTCAAACAAGCAAAGTGTTTAGCTCGCTGCAATACGCAACAGAACATTGACAATTTACAATGTGCAATAGGGCGAAACAGATTGTTGTGACAACTTAAACAGCCTTTTCCAAGAACTGAATTACTGTTAACTCATTTGCTTTTATCATTATTTCTGTGTCTCAGGCTCTCAGCCCTTTAATTTGTCTTCCAGAGTCCTCAATGCCAGCTTAAACTTGTATGCTTGCAGGAAGGACAACTTGCAGAAACGGTTATAATAAATACAGTTAATAGTGCTACCACGTACTAGAGGAAATGCAGTCAACTACTGCTCTTCCTTGATGCCGCCCTGGTCACTCTCGGCGTAGGTGCCATCCATGAGCTTCCTGGTATATTTCTTCTCCCCATTGCATTTCTGTTTCAAAGTAAACATAACAAAGGTCAGGACGGAGATAATTAAGTATCCTAATATCAAATGGACAACAAAGACGACTGGCTAGTACAATGACAGGAAAATATTACATACGCTAGAAAGTCAAAATGGCATTTATTTTTAAACTCCAGGGGTATAGGTTAAATGTCTTCATATCGCATACATGCAACTTTCCACTATACAGTCTGCACTGCAGTAAAACAAACCTCTAATCGTAGAAGAACAAATGACAAGCAATCACAAGTTACCCACTGTCAACTTGTAGCATTGTCCACTGGAAGGGAATTTTTCACTACGATATATCTGAATTAGGAACCATGCATAAGAAATATACAATCCACTAAACAAGCATCCTTCCAATATATACATCATCATACTGAAAAAATATATTATACTTTTGTAGTCCAACATTTTAGTTTCGCATTTAAGTGCGGCTGATAGTTTAGAGAACAGTGATGCAGCAGAATGATGGTCCAAGCTAAGATATCAAACAAGCCTTTTTTCACCACCACCACGAATTTACTACTCTCTCCGTCCTGAATTACTTGTCTTAGATTTGGTCTAGATACGAATGTATCTAGACACGTTTTAGTGTTAGATACATCTGTATCTAGACAAATCTAAGACAAGTAAATTGGGACAGAGGTGATATTATGAAACTGTGAGAAGAACAAATTCAGAAGAATGCCATACGTTGCGGAACACAAGCGTTAACAGAAGCAACCATTCCCAGGAATCCTGCCTGTCGTAGTCTCACTCCCTCCGTCCCAAAATAAGTGTCTCAAGCTTAGTATAAATTTGTACTAAAGTTAGTTCAAACTTGAGTCACTTATTTTAGAACGAAAATACTTCAGTACATGTCAAGCAAACGACAACGACAGCCATCGACACTATCGAATCTATTCTCTAACTAGTCTTGAGTCCATATAAATCCTTCCATTCTCTAAGAGCATCTACAGCCGGACTCCCCAAATTGACCAGGCGGACACAGGACCACTGACCTGACAGGAGAGAGAAGGAAAAAGTTGATCCAACCAGACTCCACTCAAAGCCTCCCTAAACGTCCGGGCTGTCCGACAGTCCTCGTATTGCCACCATATATCAACAGAACAAACACCTAAAGGATGTGGAGGACCTATGACATGCATGTGTTGATTTCTACGACACTGTGCATACTGATAATACATAAATCAACATGTCTAATTTTACAAAATATTTGTATAGACTCAGTGGCTCCATATTTATGTTGTTTATTCTTTTCGTTAAACATTACAAGGCTACAATGGATATAAACAGTAAAATTTTAGTTCCAAAGTCATTGTATATGTCACACATGGAAGCTTTTCAAAATGTTCTCATATATAAAATAAAGCATACACAAATTCTACCTTGGAAAATGGTCACCCCTTTCTGCATCAAGATGTTGCAATCTTGACGAGGCAAATATAATTTTCAACCAATACAAAATTCTAAGCTATGGTGTCATGATGTGCCCAGCCTGTAAGAACAATGGATGGGGTGTCTCACCCTCTTCTTCTTTCAATATAAGATATGCATACTCATGCGTATTCTAGAAAAAAAATCTAAGCTATTATCTTTATACATACAGTTTGCTTCAGTTAGTCTTATGGGCCATCTAAAAATATGTTTCATGGGACCATTCTTGCTGACAGTGTCAAAAACGCTCTTATATTATGGGATGGAGGGAGTAGTGTCCAGAATTTGTTATCTGTCCATTAACGCAAACTGCTCATTTCACTAAGGAATTAGGAGTAATTTACTTGATATGACTGTTTAAAGCTCCACAGTTCACTTCACTAAGGATAGGGGAAGTCGGTTAGTTGATCTGACTGTTTACAGCTCCGCAATTTTTCAGATATCCTAGCTCTCTTCAGATTCAGATATCTGAATGACTATCATGATATGCAGATAGGATGTGAATTCTGAAATGCATGTTGTTATATGTTCTTAAGCATTTAACAAGCTTAGGAAAAACATCGTCAAGCTTGTGACAAAAAAAGATGTGAAAACTCGCCATTATTATCATCCCGTGATCTTTTAGGCTTGTTTAAGGAAATAAGCAAGCAAGATCACTTCAGGCAAAGTGTGCAACAACTGCAGCTGAAGCCTGATTTTGAAGATTGCAAGTTGGTAGTAGGGCGTCAGTTGTCATTAGGATCGGTCCACCTTTGCCATGTACTAATTTTCATATATATTATTTATGACGAGTTGTTCTTTTACTTGATTTTAGCATCTGTTGGCAGTGTGTCCTCATACCAAAAAAAGAGCAAGCGTCAAATATATTGTGAACAAATCATGTTAGAAATTTTCTTTCGCTGCACTATTCCTTAGTACGAATGATACCCAAGCAGATTCTTTGCCTTAGGGGCCCGCCATATTTAAAGGGAGTCATGCGTAATCTTTTGGCAACTAGGAAAATTCCATTTTCTTTAAGCTATCCACATGGTCCTTCTCAACTAGCAAATCAAACACCAATGCCACGTGCAAGGGACATCCTCATCATCCATGCAACACCCGTATTAAAAAAGTGTGCCCCCTATAATGACCACCAATAAGCGCCATGTAATATTACCACAGTAGACAAGTGATTTCAAATCTTATTATGGAAAGCATTCTCTTATGGCAAACATATTGTTAAAATATCCCTAAGGAATCAATCATATACCTAACACATTTCGACAGTGTGATGGACATACATTACAAATTCTGTAAGCTCAACAACGGCAGTAAGCATTCATGCAAAAAAAAAAAACAAGGGCAGTACACAGATCATCTAAGGGCCAAAAGACAAACCTTGCAGGATCATACTTGAGCGTTGGGAATGTGGGAGGCCAGATCATCATAAAAGGATGGATATTAAAACCCAAATGGCCGTTTTTTGCTTCATACACCTTACGAAGTGTCCTGCACTTGATGTCCAACTGGAGTGCGCATCCACCCATCTTCAAAAACACAGAGTCACCATAGTCCACCACCTGGTTCAGTGGAAGAAGTCTATCCTCATCCTCGATTGTGCAACATGAATTCCTCAAGTTAGCACACATCTCATGCAAAAAAATGGTATCAACCAATGACCAGTTTCCCCCCTTGTGGAGCCAGATGCGAAGTTGAAACTCCTCAACATGGATGAGATATACACCAGAAGCATCATGAGCACGTGCCAACATAGTGGTGCCGATGACGCCATGCTCCACACCTTGCGGAAGCTGAATTGTAGAGAGACTCAAGTCCGACAAATCCAAAACAATAATGGCAGTCTCAGCAGCCGCCATGTAGATTTTATTATCAACAAGCACAGCTTTTGGTTCCCATCGTGGTTCAGGGAGGTTGTCTATGTCCAAGAGATGATGCGTCCATCGGGAACCATCTTGCAACATATATACGTGTAGCATAGATTCTGTTTCTGCGCGCCTGGCAGACTCCACATACAAGTAGTAGTAGGACATGCCATCCCCTTCTTCTTTGGAAAGAACTTGTTTGAAAGTGCAGTTACTCCCGAGTCCAGGGCGTGGGAGTTGTGGGAGGATGGCTGGACCTCTCTCGGGGCACAATGGGCAGTGCACTCTGGTTGACTTTCTGCTTCTGCCGTTGTACAAGGTGAAGAAGACGCTGCCGTTCTGGCAGTCCCTGATTGTGGCAGACCTGGCATTGTTGGTTTTCAATTTGAAGCTCGCACGGCGGACAACGACAGCAAGCTCTGGGGGCTGAGGCAGCACTGGGACGAACACCAATGTCAAGCCGGGCGGAAGACCAAAGTCGTCGATGTAGAAGCCGAGGAGGCGGGGCGGGTGGAGCTTGCGGAAACGGCGAAGGAAGGCACGGTCGGAGGCGTGCCCTAGCCAGCGCTTGCAGACGAGGGCAGCGCAGACAAGGGTGGTGGGGAAACCGACGCGGAGAAGGATTTCGATGAAGAGGTCGTCATCGTCGAGCACCTTGGATACGGTGACTGCTGCGGCCGCCAGTGGCTGCGTCTCGCCTCCCATTTCTTTATTGGCTTCCTTGTGGAACGGGATCGAGGAAGAAGAAATTGCCTGCCATTTCAAGTTTTATTAATCTCTAAAATAGCAGTCCTTTGAAAGTTCACATCCAAAATACTATTAAATATGTACTAAGTGAAGCTAGCAGGGCATGGAAAACACAATTCAACCGTACCTGTTCACAAGATGGATTCTTCATACCTCATCTCCTTTTGTCACACCAATATTTCAGCAGCATAACGGCTGTATAACAGCAAGGAAGATGACATAAGTATCTCAGCCCTATCCTTTGCCACTTAATTCTTTAGCAGCATAACACCTAAACCCTAACATTTTAAACACGATATATAACCGGAGCACCATTAACAGAACTACGAAAGGACTGTCCGGTGTTCAGAGTTCACAAACACAAGCAAAAGACACGACAAATAAATTCTAGAAATGAAAGAGGAGGAGAAATGGATTCACACTTGGCCGAAATTTCTTCCAAGATCGCCATGGACGAAGGCTGCGGAGCTTGTGGGGCGACGGTGGAAGAGGGCCTAGGGCCAGTGCCGAACAGAGGGGTTGGCGGCCGCCCCTCGTCGACTTGTAGCAGAGGGCTTGGGAACTGGGTGTCAGGCTCCGCCTACGCCCTCGCCCAGTGAGATCTGGGGGTAGGCGACGCTGGAAATTCCTATTTGCCGCTCGTTGCGGGAAGCAGTCGACGCGACGCACAGGGGCAGATCGACGAGCCGCTCGTTGCGGGAAGCAGTCGACGCGACACACAGGGGCAGATCTACGAGCGCTAGGATGGGCCGGCCCGTTCAAACGATTGTGCGAATCCGGTTTTGGGAACCTTCTAGGTGGTTCCTAGCCGGTTTTTCTGGTTTTCGGAACCTTCTGGAGGTTTCTCAACCGGTTTTTCTATCTCCCCTTTTTTTTCATTTTGTTTCTTTTCTTTTTCTATTTCCTTTTCTTTTTCATTCAAAATTTTTCTTTCCTTTTTCTGTTTTCTGTTTTCTTTGCTCTTTCATTTTTTTCTTTTTTCATGTTTCTTTTGCTTGAGAATTTCAAATATTTATTCAGAATATTATAACATATGTTTTCAAGATTTTCTCTTAATTTCATAAAATGTTCCCGTTTTCAAAATTTGTTCGCAATTTCAAAAATATTCGAGTTTCAAAAAGTCTTTCAGTAATTTCAAAAAACGCCCTTGCTTTAAATTTTGTTCACAATTTAAAAAAATATTCGAGTTTTAAAAAATGTTCAGTAAATTTAGAAAAATATTCTCGTTTTCAAATATTTTTATTACATTCAGGTTTTGAGAAAATGTTCAGGATTTCATAAAATGTTCCTGTTTTCAAATTTTGTTCAGAATTTGAAAAAATGTTAGTGTTTGATCAGGAATATCAAAAACGATCTTGTTTTAAATTTTGTTCACAATTTCAAAAAATGTTTGTGTTTCGATAAAATTTCAGTAAATCCAAAAAAATGTTTGTGTTTCGTTTTCAAATATTTAGTACATTCATGTTTTGAAAAAATGTTTAGGAATTTCATAAAATATTCCTGTTTTCAAATTTTGTTCACAATTTTAGAAAATGTCTCTGTTTCAAAACCTCTTTTAGGAATTTCAAAAAATGTTCTTGTTTAAATTTTGTTCACAAATTCAAAAAATGTTCATGTTTTAAAAAAGTTTCATTAAGTTCAAAAATGTTCTCGTTTTCAAAATTATGTTCATGTTTTAAGAAAATGTTCTCTTTAAAAAAGTATGTTCAGAATGTCATTCATAAAATGTTTGTGTTTCAGAAAATTAGAGGAACATTTCGAAATTGTTCAAAATTTTCAAGAAATGTTTCCATTTTTTTTTCTAAAATCTCACCCCTGCTGGCTGTTGTTATAGAGTTTCACGCTTAAATATTCACTAGCTTTGCCCAACATATGAATCTCGATTGGTGCAATGATGGACGGAAGCTAGAAAACGCATACATAAGCAAACTCGAAAAGGATTTGACACATTTGTGATGCTCATCTGCTGGACACTTTGGAAACAAAGGAATGCGAGAGTGTTCGGATTGAGTCAAATCAAGAATGAATGGGAGACTGTGGACTTGATCTTCGACGATTTGAGGACTTGGGCTACGGCAGGAGCATTTGGAGGACGACCTATATCTGAGTAGTAGAGTAGCATTAGGAGTGGGGTGGAGGCTTGGTTGGGGTCGGCGTGTGACTACCAACTAGCGCAATTGTAAAACTCTTGTACATATTTTCTCCCTTCTATAAAGCTAAGGTACACCGATAAATCATGAGTGGACATGCGGCCACGCGAGGAGGAAATCAGCTCCGTCCACTCCCACGTGATTCGTGCACTTATTATACAGCCAGCTTGTATAATGATATCCCTGGCACATGTAAGCATCGTATAGTCTTTGTATTAAATCAGAGGGGGCAGCTGTAAGTCCCACACGTCAGTTGCATGGGACAGCCCGACATGCAATTAATCAGTCACCCATTACAACGGCTAGCTGCAGCATACTCCTCTCCTTGCCTGCACCACGCTCCTCCCTCTTTAAATCACTCAGGCCTTCTTCTTCCTCTGCCCAATTTGCTTATACTATTTGCTCTTTCTCTCTCACACACAATTTCTAGCATCGAATCGACCCCTTTCACAACCATGTGTTCATCCATGTCCCAGGCTATCTCTCCACCACCTTCATCTCACGTCATTTCCCAATCAAATTGCATCTCTTCCTCTCATACGTTGCCTCGAGTGCCACCCTATCTACGTGCTCTGGTTCATTCTAGAAGTGGGAGAACAACTGCATACATTTATGCAGCGCCAGATGGGGTCAACTCATATCGCACTCAACAGTCTACTGCCATGTCCCACTTCTCGAAGATAATCAAGCTTTGCTGAAGAAGATAACCAGCCATGCATCAGCCATTGTCGTGCTCTTCCTCCACAAACACTGAAACTTAGTCCCAGGCTGCAATCATCGTCTACTTTATTTACTTTTCAGTTTAGAGGCTGGTCATAGTGGGGAGTAACTTGGACTAGTAACATACATACGTTACTAGTCCATGTTACTACCATCATAGTGGGAAGTGTCATAGGTGTAGTAACATACATGTCTTCATTTAGGCTAGTCATAGTGGGGAGTAACTTAGACTAGTAATATACATATGTTACTAGTCCATGTTACCACCTTCATAGTGGGAAGTGTCATAGGTGTAGTAACATGCATATCTTCATTTATTGCTTTGTAGAGTCATTTTGTATTGGAAACCGCTATGTGATGGTAACATATTATGTTACTTTATTTGTCTCTCTCCTCTTTAATTACATGACACGTCATCTTTTTTGCTTATGTGGCATCTATATTACTACTTATGTTACTCCCACTATGACTAGCCTTATTGCTTTTTGTAGACTCATTTTGTATTGGGAACCGCTATGTTATGGTAACATATTATGTTACTCTATTTGTCTCTCTCCTCTTTAATTACATGACACATCATTTTTTTTTGCTTATGTGGCATCTATGTTATTACTTATGTTACTCCCACTATGACTAGCCTCAATCCAAACCAGCCATGCATCAGCCAGCAATTTTTTTTCTCACCAAGGTCATCAATGTAATAGCTAGTAATTTAAGTTTGGACCAAGCTACTCAATGTATGATCCAGTATTGGCTGCTTGTTATAACTACTCACTCACGTTGTAAATGCCTGCCAGCAATCAAGGCACCCAGGAATAATTAATGGCTTCATTTATCCAGTGTACTACCTGCTCAGCCTGTATTCATTTATTAGGAGCAGGTCGTGATTCGTTAACCCTGGCCATAATCACAGTTCGGTATTTTAATTTTGTCACATGTTTTGGACTACTGATTTACAACTGAAATCTTTACATGTATCATTTTCTTACAGAAAAAATCAGTTAGCTTCATTCTTCATCGTTAGCTCGAATCATGAAAATTACAACTTGAATTTGAAAACACAACATTAATAAAAAAAATCAGTATGCAGATTCTACATAAAAGTTCAAATATTTTTACATGGCTTATATAATATTTGAGCACCACCGTTATGAGAGAATGATACGTTTTTTGCGGCTTTGATTTTGATCTCAGCTTCACAATCATACTTGTTTATCAAGAATTATAATTCTCATTTTTGACAAATTAGAGACATCAAAATCGCTCCACAGATTCCTAAGTGTATATAGAAAGTTTGTCATGGTTCCAGCTAAATTTGTGTGCTTAGTCAAAGTGGTACATTAACTGTGACACAACGAACCTTAGCCGAAGCCAATCACTCTTGCTCTGCTCTCAACAGGGACGCAACTCGAACAAGAGCTACAAGGCACGCCATGAGCAAGGCCGGTGCTGATGGACGGCTGCCCCACGTCCACAACAATTATGACTGACCCAACCTGCAAGGGGCGTCGCTATCAGATGAGCCAGCATTCATACAAAAATTAAATGAGATCTGGCCCATGCGTGCAAGGTATAACATTGTGTATTTATGCTGGCCTGTGAATTACCTGCTCCGTATTGCGCAGAGGCCTATATTAAGTAGCAATCGCGATGCCCATGCGGGCGCTCGAGATTTCGGCATCGCATGCCACCATGTCCTAAAAATCCGCGTTGTAAGGTACACCTTTAACGTATCCTCAAAAAAAAAATATCCACCAGCACCTTTGTGATGGAGTGGCTAGATGGTCATGGTTCACTTTGTCTTGTGAGCATGGTCGCGGGATCGATTCACATCGTACCCTACTTGTTTTTCGGGTTTTTTTTAGGTTGCACACGATACAGTAAACATAAGTGGCTTTCGCGTTGACGGACCGGCCCAGTCATGCATCGCCCGTGTGCATCTAGCTTCTGTTTGACGCAGAATGCGTCGTATAGCAGGTTACAGCGACGCTGGCTGGCTTTGTGCAGCAACGGATGGGGAAGAGGGCACCAGCATCATGGGATAGTGCAACTAATTAATGAGCGCTCGCCTTCGGGGCGCCATGACGATTAAGACTTGGCGCTTCTCGGCGATTCGCCACGTATCACGCTCTGGACGCTCCCTTCGAATTTTATTTTTTTCGCACGCGTTTTCGGCTTTTTTAACAGTTTTTTTGGGTTTTTTTCGATGTTTTTGTTTTCTACCGGTCTTTCCTAGCTTTTCGACCAAAAAAAATCTTCAAAAAAAAATTTGCGCAAAAAAACGTGTTTTTTCTTTTTTGCGCGAGAGTCACGGTTTTGTTTCCGCGAGATGCACGGTTGTGCTTTCGCGAGAAACGCAACCGTGCCTCTTGAAACAAAAATGTGTTTTCTGTTTTTTCCTTTCGCGAGGTCACGGTTTTGCTTCCATGAGAAACGCGGTTGTGCTTTCGCGAAGTCACGGCCGTGCCTCTTGAAAGCAACGTGTTTTCTAATTTTTTTTTCTTTCACGAGAGTCACGGTTTTGCTTCCGCTTGAGGCACGGTCGTGCTTTCGCGAGAGTCACAGCCATGCCTCCTCGGAAACGAACAAAAACACGTTTTCTGTTTTTTTTTTCTTTCGCGAGAGTCACAGTTTTGCTTCTGCGAGAGCCTGGCGGGATTTCGTCGAGGCACGACGGAAAGGAAAAACCCGTGCTCCGGTTCAGTTTTTTCGTCCGGTTTTTTTATGAAAAAAAAGTTCGTCAAAACCTATCAACATGTGATCTAGTTTTGAAGATCTTGACGCCCAACGGTGAAAGCGGTTCGAGATTTGGACGCAGGGTTTAAGAGATAAAATGTTTTGAATAAACAGACAAGTGGCGCACATGCAACGCACCACTTGTCGCAACCTGGGGAATTGGAATGATCTTTGTAACGAGTACTCCTTAACTAGTGATTTCAAAGAAAAAAGATCGAGTACCAAGGGAAACAGATGTGCGACATGTGTGCTCAATGATCGCTAGGTTCTCCCAACTTCTGCTATAAATTTTTTTGCTGAAGCGTAGCCCGAGGATAGAAACATGACCTTCACTAAATTTATGTGCTCCCATAAAAGAGCTTGCATCTTATGAAATACTCCAATACATACTCCCTCCGTAAAGATTTACGGAGGGAGTAGTTTACAGCGTGGAGTCGAAAGATGAAGATTTGTTATGGTCTTAACCCGTTGTTGGAATACCAGTCTGCCATAATGGGGAAATACTTTTAGAAGCCAGGTGATGAACACTAAAAAAAGCCAACTAGATGCATATGTTAATTTGTTTTCACATGTTTAACCAAAGTATTCCCCTCGACTTTGTAGGACTACCAACACAAGTATTTAGCAGCAATGGACTGGCAGAAGCTCAAACTATTCTGCTTGAAGCTGTGGCACGAAGGGAGGTCTGCTGTGACCTATTATTACACATTAAACTTGTGACCGGTTATTACATATATTAACATAACACATGGAACTTGCAACAACCCTGTTTCATACCAGGTTGCTTGTGCTTCCAAATCGATCTAAGGGTAGTCTCCACCATCGTAGCCGTAGTCTCCAGCAGCAAACTTGTCCTCGGGATAGAACACTGCAACAATCCGCTTATCACCCCAGCAACCGCGATGCATGTTCCTCCTGCAAGTCTGCAACTGGCCGAGCTTTCAAGGAGCGAGTACTCGAGGAACACCCTTCCGACTCCAACAACCTCCGGAGCGCCGCCAGAGCTGGGCCGTGGGATGACAACCCTCACCAGGTTGCCGTATTTGCGTGTCGAATTCGTGACATCCCGCAGGAAGTCCTGGTAGAAGTCGTCGTCCTCGATATGGTCGTCGGATGAGAGCATCTGAGTCAGCAGCACCACCTTGGTTGCGGCTCCGTCATGCTGGTCAGGCTGGTCCTCATGTTGGTACTTTCTCATTTTAGCCACACGTCTGTCATACTCGTCATCATCATCCAGGCGTTTTCTCATTTTTTCCAGGAACGTGGCCTGGCGGGTAGTAGACAACCTCCAAGCGTGAGGGACCACAGTCAGGTAGCATGGCATCGTATTCCGGCTGCTGACAAACCAACATTAAGTTAGATTCTGTACTCCCTCCGTTCAAAATTAATTGAAAAAATATATGCCAAGATTTATAAAACAAACATGGCAAGATTTACAACACCAAATATTTATAAGACAAACATGTAGAAAAATTAGGGCCAGCTTGGAATCGGTGTAAACTTTTACAGCAGATTTAATTTACAGGTGTATATTACCGGCTGTAGTGTGATTTTCGCCAGCAATAAAACGACAGCCCGAGGTTTGTATCGGTATTTAGGACTCAACCAACAATCCAAGCGGGCCCTAATTGTGTTGATTATACAGCCGATCGATTGACATCAAGGAACCCGATTAACAAAATAATTCCCCCCTTCCCGAAAAATATATCCCCATCTAATCAAAGCAGTCAGTTAATCCTGACGCCCAATTTTCAGATCTCGGAATCAGGTTGGGGGGATCCAAAAAAAGAGATTCAATTTCATAATAGAAATAGATAGAATAGAGAGGGATGGAGACGGTGACCTTGAGTTGTTCGTCGGAGAGGCCGTCGGCCTTGGGATAGATGGAGGGCAAGTTCCGCAGGTCATCGGGGAGTGGGCGGCAGAAGGAAGCTAGGCATGCCTGCAGATCCAAGGCGTCGTAGATCTTGTAGTCGGTCATGCGATCCATTCGATTCCGCCGGTGGGGACTGGGATCCATTGCTCGATCGATCGATGCGTGGGATTTGCTGCCCTCGGTTGGTTGGGCGAGGAGACGAGCCGGTCGGGTCAAGGGCTACTCATATATCCGAGGCGGGCCGAGGGAAAGTCGGTTTGGCTGCGTTGCAATTGCAAACATGCATCCCCTAGTTATTAGAGTCTGAAACAAAATGTAGCTCCCACGTTCGTTTGAATTCTGGACCATTCGATCGATCTCCCTGACACGTAATGGCCATCGGATCTTGAGATGGAGCGATATTGGCCGTCGGATCTTGGGATGGAGCGGTACTGGCCGTTGGATCGATAGAAACATTGCTACTGTGGTCATTTTGGTGCCACCGCCTGTAAAATCGAGTGGCCGCCGAGGGCATTCTCGTCTTTTCACAGGCATGCATATAAAAAGCAGCACGCCTGTTTTAACCCTAGCCGCCGCTCCTCCCGCATCCTCTTCCTCTCCTCCCGCACTCGCCTCTCCTCTTCCTCCCCGCCATCTTCCTCGCGCCGCTATCTCTGCCTCCTCCCCTCCGGCCGCCACCTCTGCCTCCTCCCCCTCTCGCCCTCCTCCTCCTCCTGTAGCATCCCATCCCCCTCCACCCTTCCTCCTCCCCTCATGTCATTCCCCTCCCCTAACCCTAGAACTGACGAGGAGGCCGAGCCACCGTCTGCCCGGCCCAAGGTCACCGAGGGGCGGGGCCACGACTTCATGTGACAGCTGCACCACAGCGTCGAGCCGCCCGTCTGCTTCTTGGCAGGAAACCGAGGGGCCACGGCTCGCCCGGCCGCTGCACCCTGGCAACGCAGGGCCAAAGGCGACGACCGCGCTTCATCATCACCGAGAGGAGCGACGGCCGTCCACGTCGCCATTGCTATCGTCCTTCAGGTGCTCTTCCTGTTGCTCTCGTCGCCCCCCCCCCTCCTAGCCACTGATCTGGGATCTCCTCTCCGTTTATTATGGCATGGCTTGCAACTGTACCGTAGATTTGAGTGATAGGATTTTTGTGCAGACTATAATGTGGAATCAAGATTTTTATTGAGAGAGAGAGATCTTGCTTGTGTCGTGTAATCAGATTTAAATGACACTCTATTTATAATAGATAGGCACATGGGTCATTGTTGTCTTGCTAGACCTGTGTGGCAAATGCCAGTGTGTTTATCTGTACATATAGCGGCCTCTTTGATTTTTTCTTCCTCTAGGAGATTATGCTGAAAATGATGAGAGCAGCATAAATAATGGTTGCATTGATTGAATTAATTAGTGGCTCACTAAATAACAAACCAGGATGCTGAAACTTGCTATAGATTGTTGCTCATGTCAAATGAGGATTGCATATTTGTTCAGTTAAACTGCTATTTTGAGTATTTCTCTGTGATGAGTTAAATTATTTTTTCCAATACAGTGAAACTGCAGGTGCTATACTTGCAAAGGCGGAGATGGAAGAGCACAAAGGGCTAATTGCATATTTGTTCAGTTAAACTGCTATTTTGAGTATTTCTCTATGATGAGTTAAATTATTTTTTCCAATGCAGTGAAACTGCAGGTGCTATACTTGCAAAGGCGGAGATGGAAGAGCACAAAGGGCTAAACTAGCTCATACCGGAGAATGAAACTGAACTTCTCTATTTATCGAGTGTATCATTGTACCACGGGAAGACTCTCCCCCAAGATCAATGCACATGTCTACCAGGAATCTAGGAATCAAGAACAACATGTAAGCTGCTCATTATAGTCGTTGTCGATATTAAGTCTTGTGCATGTTTGCTAGGTTATGCACCTTTTGCTGATCTGCTCTTGCTTTTGCAGTGATCCAAGGGCACGGTGCCATGACTGCTGATTCTTTAGTGATAAAGTGTGTCTTCTATTTATGCACTCTTTCTATCAATCATCAATTTGCTCCCAGTTATCCATGTTTATGTACGTGTCTTCTGTCTCTAATCAGCTGGTCTTTATGCTGGTTTCTCTCCCAGTTGATTGTTCGTCCTCTATAGAGTTGTCAATGAAAAGGCTCCAAGCGATGTCACGGCCAGGAATCTCTTTTCCAGGCAGCCGAAGATGGTCAGGTAATCAACCATATCACGGACCGCGAAGTTGTACATGTCTTTTGGCGGCTGTTTGGATTGGGGCCCAAAACCTGGCTCGCCCCGCTTGCCTAGAGCCCCTGCATGTTACGCGCGGGTGAATCGAGGGCGCGGATGAACTTTATTATAAAGGTTGCACAATGCATTGTTGAGAAAACTATTGTTCTCTCAAACTGGTAATATTGATTTGTTCTCTTGAATGATGTAAAGTTAACGGATTGCCATGCCAGCATTGGTTTGATTTATAATAGGTTCATATGCATGTATATATTTATGTATTACATAACTGAATATTACCTTCTGATTTGATTTATTCAGGGTGGACAGGCTCAATGCTTCGTCTGCAGGCTACCCTGACAATGATTGTAAGCCTATAGCTACTTATATTTGTGTATGTATAAACTGGCATGACATGTATATAATCAGAGGATGGGTTGCTTCCAGTTCTGTTCTTAGCTAATGGTTATTTGCCAAAATTCATGGGCATTGAAAATTAGCAGACTGCATTTGAGCTTCTATAAATTTATATGATGTCTCAACAAATGAGTTGTATACTATATGTTATTGGGCATTGGATTATAGAAACATGAGCAAATAATTTTAGGTTGTTCCAGTTAAAATACCTTCTCTTGTGTGCAGGTTTCGCTGTCGACCGTGTGAGGTTTCAGCATCGTTTCTTGCTACTACAGGATCAAAGTAGTTGTAGACTGGGAGGTAAGCGTTGGGAGGAATGCGTTTCATTGTTAGAAATTTAGTCTTCTAAAATGATATGCATCATTGTTTGATATCAATATTAGTCAATCCGAAAAGAAACTTGATGGCGACATGCCTCCTAGGAACAATAGAAAATATCTTTATATAGAGGGGGAGCAAACAAACATAATTATTTCTTCTGGTTTACTATTACTTACGTAGCTCATAGTAATAATCACATATTTTTAACTATTCTATATTTTGCTTACCTAACAAGACCGTAGGAGAATTTCACTCTTGTTTAGATTGGGTTGCCGCTCTATTAGAGATGTTTAGATTCCTGATATTTTAAGCATAGAAAAATTAGCACATATGCCAGCTATTTGTATTCCTCTGAACTGATCCATTTTTCTCGAAATTATTGTTTCTATATAGAGGCAATAAAAACTATCAGGCCCGTTCATGTTGTGTTGGGTTCGGCCCAGTTACAAGACAGAGGCACAGGAGATGAATACAAGAAGTCGAGAAGACACCCTTCTCTCTGTTTCTAAATTACAGAGTACCTCGCCTCCTTGCTGCCTGCTGCGGCTACGTCTTGCTGGCGCTGCTCGCCGCGCTGGGGTACGAGGCCGTGGCGGCGGCGGCGCCCGTCGAGGCAGAACCTTTCTTCTGCCGAGCGTCACGGTATTTGGGCAGGCTCTTTGGCCTTCAGCTGCGGCAGCGTCTTGCAGCCGGAGCAGGTCGCCCGGCCTTCGTCCGGGTCTGGTGGGTGCTCTCCTCACTCCCTGCTGAGATGCTTGATTGGTGATCCCAGCTCTTCGTGCTCGTCTCGCCCCGCTCCGCTGTGTCAGGTGCTCTTCCTCTCGCTCTCTTCCATCCCCTCCTTTCCTTATTAATGTCGCCGCCACCTTGGCCGCAACAAAGCGATGGAAGATGGAGTAGGGATCGGGAGAGGAACAAGGAGTAAGAGGAGACCACTTGCTGGTGGCTAGAGAACCACATCCCCAGTGCCATGCTCCTGAGTCCGCTTCTACTGCCTCCAGTCAGAATACCTACCTACAACAGCAAGGTACTATGCAAGAATCGCGTTTTTATTTGAGAGAACTTGGTTTTGTTGCTGTTGTGAATGACATATGTAAGTGCCACGTTGGATCATTAGATTTTTGTTGATGTAATATGATCCTCCAGGTTAATTACTAGCAAGTATACATTCATTATTCTTTACAAAAGAAACTAATGCTAAAACAGATCTTGGAAACATTCAGAGAAAAAATGGCGATCGAAACCAAAATTAATGCATAAAGAAAATGTTATACCTGTGCCATTTAGGGGTGTTTAGGGACTAAACCAAATAAGGATTATGTGGTTTGGTGCCAGGCCGACAACCACCGGTTTAAAGCACCCTGGATACTAACCATCGGTCTTGCATGTTAAGCATGTAATAACTGGCTTGCCTGGCAGCGTACATCCTATATAGCCTGATAACAGATTCATTTAGCATACTATGTTTTTATTGGCATGTTCTTGGATTCTGGCTCCTTGACTTCTCCAACAACACTATGCAAGTTAGTGCTTTTAGATGAGTAAGTAGTAGTCATGTTCAAGAATTTTGCCCAGACCAAAATGCTATGGCTAATTTCACTTGATTTTGCCATGAAATTTACAGGGTCCAGTGCGTAAAAGTAGATCTGATTTCTTTCAGTGTAATTAGTACGGTTTACTCTATAGGCAAAATATTTGTTTTGTTTGTCTTGCTCAATCACTCATCCTGATAGGTGTTAATAACCAATATATTGTTTCATTCCTAACTTAAATTGCTGGATTAGTTTTACTGTTTGAATAAATCTGATTATGCAATGCAAAGGAAAATCAAGGATTACTTTTCTTGGTACATATGCAGTGTGTTTTTTGTTTACAGTAGTAACAATTTAAGTAGAGGCCAGATGCAGTGACAGAGATTGTGAACGATATATATCAGTTGGATATATTGAGCAATATGTGTGGTATGTCGCTGTTGAATTAGGTGAAGAATAAATGGTGCTGATAGTATAATGATTTGTTGTGCCTTTGGCAAAATATCCAAAAGTTTGTGTTGTTTTTAAGGAGCATGCTGCCTATATTTTTCTTTCTTCATGGCAGCTTTCATTTCATATCTGGACAATGAATGCAGGCTCTTTCATTTCATATATGGACGGCAAGGGCGTCTTCAGCAGCGTCTAAACAGGATTCGACTGCTCACTCGATGCCAAGGGAGATGCATTGCTGTCGCCGTCAAGGGACTCAACCAGCGCGGCCTCCAGGTATAGCGCGCCCAGCGCCACTATTTTTTCATCAGTTAATTTATTTCCCATTATGTTCTATTTCCCATGTGATTTAGCTTCCAATTATTTTTGCCATGGGAGAAAGGATTGACTGAATGTGACCAAATCTAAAGAAATGCTAATTGAGGTTTGTTTCCACATACAACAATGTAAGATCCTTCATCCCATTGTTACAACCACACACAAACTTGAGCCTCCGAGAGCACCTGGATTTTCAGCCATCCGATTGAGTAGCCAAACGTTTGATCTTCAGATAGAATTGAACTGATCCATGTGTAAACTAAACTGTTATGGTTTGAACTTCGAGGAGCTCAATCCATACAGCTACATTGATGTTATTTACCTATGAGATTAGAGAAAAGTGGAATGCTCCTATTCTAACTAGGTGCATACATTCACTTGATTTTTAGATTTTGCATGCCCCCTCCTGGTTCTAAGAACATATAGACATGTAATTTTGTTTGCTATTTTGTTGGTCAGTTTTTGTTAGCAAATAAGATGATTTTTTGCAGAGATTCACTTAATTTGGTATAAAAACAATATAGCCACCGCCATGTCGATGAACTCTGAAGCTGAATTGTTTTTTGTGGTTTCATATTTTATTTGGAAGAATGTCTGGGACCAACTATCATTTAAAACACGAAGAATATGGTATATAGTCGCTGAGATGCTTTGTTCTTTTTCTGTTTACATGTATAAGCTACAATAGCTTGGACCTTTTAGGGCCCTCATTGTTGTTTGGAAACAATTCTTGTCTTTGCTATAACAATGCACACTTTTCTTTGAGAAGAAGAATGTGCTCATTGATGTTGTTTAGTCTATACTTAATTTTTCTGCATGGTGTCTAAAGGAGTAGTATATTGAACCGTAATTAGCACCACTAGATAATTCTCATGAATATATGTTATACTCATCCTGCTGCTTATTTATATACGTGATGATTCAACACGACTCTTTTGCCTCTATATTCTTATCATACTTTCCATTTCACATTCTTAGCTGTTTATTGTTTCCAAACTTCCTGGAGACAGACAACTACTAATTACTAAGCGACACTGTATATAATGTGCTCTTTAGTATGGCATCAGAACAGCTAAATTTTCAGTCATGAACTATTTTCTTTATTATATTTTTCTACTTGCTCACTAAACAATGCATTGATGTCCAGTTTCTTTCTCCGTTATGTCCATTCGTCGCAGATCCTTGGATTATTTTGTGCGTTGTATATACTCTGTACAAGTTTGGCAATGCCCATTTTTGTCATTTAAAAGTTCTATTTTGCTCCCTGCTGTAATAACCATTTGGGACTCATACAAAGTATTTGGCCTGGACGGTTGAATTTATAGGGACATGCTACCTTACATGCCATTATGCAACCTATACCAAGCTTGTATCATGGTAGCATTAACCTCTCCCTCAACATTTGTTTAAAATGTAAATGGAATCAGCTCTAATATAAGGAGTTATTTTGAAAATAGAACATCTGGATATGGAATAGCTAATTTATTTTGTACTGATTTACAACATGTGATTCACTACTTTCTTTATCAGGTGTTCATGTTATTTCTTCGCTTCTTTTTGGTGTTGTGCTACCCCGTTGAGAGCCGACAGGAAGAATAGGAAGCAGAGTCCATAGGTCATGGCTTTGTGCAGCTAGCCAGCATGAATAATCGTGTGTCTGATGCTTAGCCAAGCAGTGTTCCATTCATCTATAAATAGATCGAGTGGTACTTTCATTACTTAGGTGAGAAGTATTTCATTCATTTGAAACTCAAGATTTGATAGTGGCACCCTCAAAGAGATAGCGTTGCATGTGCATAACTCACAATTTGACAAATAATTCCCTATATTTATTTGTTTCTTTCTTATTCATATTTCTGGTTCCTGAACTGAACCTCTATCATTTTCGACACATTAGGAGAGCCAATGATGGTTTGCTTAATTGACAAAGTCTTTTTTATTAGTGTTCTATACAGAACAACCCTTTTGGGTTATGACTAATCTCTCAATTATTTGATGCGGTGCCTCTACTAATCTATCGTTACTTTACAATTGAAATTTTTAGTGTGAAACACCAGTTGTATCTCCTCCCACTAAAGAGATCTAATAGGGAACATGTAAATAATACTTGGAAACGAAGGTAATATTTTTTATACATTATTTCAATGGCTCGATCCACACCCACGCGCTGCTTGGCATCGCCAGGTCACTGTTGCGTGATTGTCCAACATTTCTGCCATGCGTCCTCAAGCAGGAGGAACCGATTTCTAAGTTGTAGGTACGGATTTCCGTCTTTGACTTTGTGCAACAACTCTTCTTATGTTTGGTTATCTCCGTGTAACTAAGCAAATATCAAATCCTGCCATGTTTGATTTGGCAGGAGCAACATGAAGGAGAACATCTATGCTCGGTCATACTCTCAGGAAACCATGATGTGTTATTTCCATTGAAATGAATTACTGGTTTATATGTGTTTGGTAATCTGCTTTGAACTGTACGCCTGGTTGCTTATTAGATTTGATTATACGTGTTTGATTCTCCGAAAATGATCCAACGTATGTGTTAGCAGGCTAAGATGTATGATTGCATCACTGTTATATATTTGTTTTTGCCATCACTTCATGGTTTTTGCTCTATGCACTTCGTGTTTTCTCTTTAGAACATTGCAAGCACTTCATGGTTCTATTAATCATGTGCTACTAAACCAAACACTTCTCTCCCTCTAAATCGTCTCTGAACTGCAGCACGACAATGATACAAGCAAGTACAAGACGGTTGTGAGATCAACATCTCCTTGGGCTCTCCCAGGCCTCCATTTCTCCGAAGGCTGATCATGTTGACTTCTTAAGCCAGTAAGTGACTAGCATATTTTTTGGTGCATTTTGACTAATTAAACTCCTTTATTCTATCAATTGAATCGCGGTTTGCCAGGCTTCTTCTTGGCATTGAACTTTATATTAACTCCAAATTTGGATCATACTATCAATTATCACAAGTCTATTTGGAAACTATAAATTGATGTACCATCAGCAGCAGGAATAACCATCTCAAATTATGATTGAACGCGTGGATGTGGAGACTCTTCTATCCAAATCATGGCACTTGAACTGTGTGATTTGTTGTTGATTTTGTAGGACAAGCTGATGTTGTTTAACATCTTGGAGGTGGATGTGCTTGGCCAGAAGAAGGCATGGAGTCAACCTCGCTGCCTCTGCACATCGCAGGTATAGTAGATTGCCATCCCTTCTAATTTGTTCCCATAGAATAGGATGAACACCCACATATCAGTTTGGGTTCATATAGTGTGTGTTCTTCTCGATTGCCTACTCTTGATGCTTCATGTCATTCGACATTGACATTTTGTTCCTATTGGTTTACATGTTATATAATAAAACTTTAATTATCAAGGGTGTATCATATCTTGTCAACTTATTGTGGTAACTGAATGTTCTTCTGCATTCAAGAAATTTACGATGTTGAGGAAGCAACAGCTCATGCGTTACAGATGGTGAGTGGCTATGGCTTCAAGTTTCCTTTACTTTGGGGACTAATTATCTGATCTAATGAAGTACAATGTAAAACAATTACATCTTGAATGGTGCATGCTGTAAATTTGGTTCAGTAAACTTGAATAGACTTGTTTGCTTGAATAAACTTGTTTCCCCTCTGATTGTATGCTTGCAGTGGATTAGTGTAGTGCAGTGCATGCACTTGTTGGAGCAATTTTATCTTTCCCTGAATTTTGCTTGCTTGCTTGTTGTGTGCTTGCTTACACTGCTTGCGGTGTAGTGTAGTGCACTGCTTGAGTAGCAGTAGCAATTTTGCTTGCTTGTTGTGTGCTTGCTTGCACTACTTGCAGTGTAGTGCGATTACCTTTGCTTGAGTAGTTAGCAGTACTTGTCCCCTGCAAGGAAAAGTTTGATAGCTTATTTGCTATTCTCTTCTCTGTAGCAAGTGCAGCAGTATCCTCTCTTCCTCTCTTCTTTTTCAGTAGGAGTATTCTCTTCTCTGCTTGTCCTCTCTTCCACATTTCTTGATCGTGATAATGACATATTTCATGCTGAGGACTTATCTAATGACAAATCTTGATTTTCTTGAGTATTTATTCATGCTTGCTACTCCTGAGGAGTATCTCTTGGCTGTCTATACTAAATTAAATGAATTTGGTTGCAGTAAATTAAATGAATTTGGTTGCAATAGTTGATTCAGCTTAGTTTTACAGATGGTTTTGAAGGAATAACAAGGAAAAGTTGCGATTACTCCATTTAGCTTTTGTGTACTCCTACTGAACATCTCCAATACACACTCTGGAGTACTCTGTTTAGCTTTTGTGTACTCCTACTTGAGCTAAATAAAACTTTCCAGTTAATTAAAATTAACTGGATCATTAGGCATGTGTGTGTTGTTTGGTTTACATGGCGATGGTTGTTCAGTAATGATTTTCTCAGTACTCTTGCTTGCTCTTCTCTAATTACTGGAGTAGCAAGTGCAACAGTATTGCCCTGCTCTTGTGCCCTCCAGTAGTTATCTTTTGCCCTCCAACAGTAATTGAAATAAACAATTGAGCGTGTACTTGCTCTCTCTTCTCTCTTATCTTTCTCTTCTCTTCTCTTCTCTTTCTGGTTAATTACTCCAACAATTGAGTGTTGCTCATCTTGTCTTCTGAAACTTAACAGCAGCAACAGCAAGTCCTTTTACTCCAATATTAAATGAAACTTGATTTTGAAGTGATCAAATGAAAATATTCAGTTAACTTCGATAGAATTTTGAAGTACTCTTGATCCTGTGCTATACAATGAATTTGAGTAACTTTATCATGTGCTATACTAAGAATTTTGTATGAATAATTGTAAGTGCATCTAGTGCCCCTTAGTGATTTTGGTGTATTGAAGACTTATAGGTTAAGAAACTAATGTGTTTGTGAGTGTACACAGGTCTATAAGTGTATGAGGAGTTTGATATTTACAGAGAAAGTCGACCCCTAAAAATGAAGTTCTTCGATGAAGACTTTGATATTCAAGACTTTACGAAGACTTTGAAAGTGAAGAAATTGGTGTGACCTTGAAGACTTGGTATTCATTTGAGGAACATGAAGCGTGAAGACTTTTGTTTTCGTAGTTTCGTTTTCTCTTTCTTGAGTCATAGGAAACACCGTCTTTGTTAAAGGGGTCGAGGAAATACTAAGGAAAAATTTCCATGTGATGCTCAACTCAAAATCCTACACCTACCAATCCCTTGAGTGAAGCTTTTGGAAATCTCATACGATTCAGTCAATTTCTTCAAAGGATGAGACGAAGTTCTTACGGTCGCCGAGAATTTGTTCGACCGAGGAGTTAGGAATTCGCCGGTCTTGGATTGCCTACACGATGAGGAACATGATAGCCCCGAGGAATTTGAGATTCAAATTTCCGACCGTTCTTTGTCTTCTTGGCCCTGTCCCAAAATATCTTATCCACCTAACGGTCATATCATTGAAGGGCATTTATGTCTTATCATGTCGGGCTGCTCCCTAGGCTATAAATAGCCGCCCCCTACAACCACTAGCTGGTTGGCTGCTCCAAGAGAAACTTGACACTTGTCATTTGAGAGCAACCCATCCTCCGAGGACTTTGAGCGAAAATCATTGAGTGAGGAAAAACCCAAAACCAAACCCCTACAAACCCAAAGTGATTGAGCATCCATCAAGAGATTGATCCTGCGTGGATCCGACGCTTGTTACCTTTGAAGACTGTGCTTCTTCCAGACGATTAGGCGTCATGGTCTAGAGCATCCAATAGTAATTGTGGATCGCCGAGTGACCAAGTCTGTGAAGGTTTGGAAGTCGCCTGAAGACAAACCACGAGTGATTGGGCCAGGTGCATGTGACCTTAGTTCAAGGAGAATACGGTGAGGACTTGGTGTCCTGAGCTGCGTGCTTTCGGCCGATTTGGTGTCCGGGACTGTGTGTCCTCCGGTTTAAATACTCAGCTGCTCCAACAGACGTACAACCGAGACAATGAGTTGGAACTGGTCTACCAAATCATTGTCTTCACCAACCTAACTGGTTCTATTTCCTCAACCCTTTCATTTCCTCATTATTGTGTTGAGTGTTTGTTCATATCTGTGTTTGAAGACTTTGATGAAGACTTTCTCAATTTCCTCAGTTCAATTTCTTGATCTGTTTGTCTTCATCTTGTGCTATCCTGTGTTTACGCTTTACGTACTCTTTGTTTGTCTTCATTTCATCATGATGACCATGCCCGCGATTCTGTTATGCTTACTTCTGAGTACTTATTCCGCTGCAAGTAGTTCTTAGCTAAGGAATTTCCTCACCGGCAAATTCCTCAGTGAAGAATTCATAAAAATCGCCTATTCACCCCCTCTAGTCGATATAACGCACTTTCAATTGGTATCGAGCAAGGTACTCCCTTGTTACGTGTGATTTTAGTTTAACCACCGAGTTTTAGTTATGTCGACCGCAGGTATGATCAAGGTCTCGGCAGTGTCCTACCTTTGATGGGACGGACTACCCCTCTTTGGAAGAACAAGATGCGAATGCATCTTGAGGCAATTGACAATGATCTACGGTATGTTGTGGAAAATGGTGTTCCCTCGGTCACACCTTCTCCTGAATCTTGCCGATGTGAAAAGATTCAAGCAACTCGATTCTCAAGCGAAGAATATCATATGTGGCCATCTGAGCAAAGGACAATATGGAAGAGTGAGTGCTTTGGAAACTGCCAAGCTCATTTGGGACAAGCTGTCCAAAGTAAATGAAGGAGTCTCCACTCAGCACGACTCTCGAGTTGATGTTCTTCGAAATCTCTTCAACCGCTTCAAAAGACTCGACAACGAAAATGTTCAACAAACCTTCGATCGCCTCACTGACATCTCAAATGAGCTTCAAGCTGGTGCCACTAACATCACCGACCATGAGGTGGTGAAGAAATTGTTGAGATCGCTTGATTCCTCATTTGATACTCCGCACCGATGATACAAGAGCGTCTTTGACTACAAGTCACTTGATCTAGCTGATATCCTCGAGAGGCTAAATACTCATGAGTTCCAGCTTCTTTGAAAGAGAGATCTCTATGGTTCTAGCTATGGAAAAACACGTGCCCTAAAGGCCAAGGCTGTGTCTGAATCTGAGTGTGAAGACTCTGGTAGTAGCCTTGGAGATCCTGAAGAATTAGGCCAAGAGCTAGCACTGCTCGTGAAGAAATTCCAGAAGTTCTCAAGACGTGGTCGCTTTGGAAAATCCTCAAGAAGCAGTGATTCTTCATCCAGTGACAAAGAGAAGACTCTGCCACAAATGCAAGAAACCTGGTCACTACATCCAAGATTGTCCTCAGTGGGAAAAGGAATTAAAGAAGAAGAAACAAAAGGATTATAGTTCTGAGGACGCTAAGAAGAAGAAGAAATCGTCGAAATCTTCATCATCAAAATCCTCAAAGCCCTCTTCTCACAAGAAAAGCAGCTCCAAAAGGGCTCGGGCATTCATTGGCAAGGAAATGGACTCTGAAGCTGAATCTGAGGAACATGAGGAAGAGGAGGCTTCAGAAGAATCTGAGTCTGGTGTGGCGAGTCTAGCTCTCGCTACTGCTTTCGTCGACAAGTCCATCTTCAACTCAAGAAAATGACCTCACCAACAAAGCTGATGAAGATAGTGATGACTACGCTCCCACCTATTGCTTCATGGCAAAGGGTGCCAAGGTACTCAAATATACCTCCTCTGAATCTAGTGAAAATGAATCGATGAAGATCTAAAGCCCGATTACTCAAAACTTGCTAAGATTGCTGTAAAACAACAAAGGGCTTTTGAAAAGGTTCAAAACATGCTAGATAAGAGTGATGATATGTTAGGTGAAGAAATGGATCGCACTAAAGCCACGATTGAAAATCTTCATAGACTTGATCTAGGTTTGACAACCTTCAAGGTCATCATAACTCTCTCTTGTCGATCATGAGAAACTTTCTTATGAATTTCTTCAAAGAAAGCAAGATCTTGAGAAGCTAAGAGTGAGTTATGAAGATCTTCGAAGGAGCGCGATTCATTACTTGCTCAACAAATCGATTGCTTCTCGGGAAGAATTTGTTCCTCCATGCTTAAAGTGCATTGAGCGAGAATCGCTAATTCTTCACAGAATGTTCAAATGCTTCAACTGTTACAAATTCTTCACACCTCTTGCTATCACTAATTACTCATCTGAGGACATTGCTAGTATCACTAACGATGCAGGGCTGAAGGAATTATACATGACAGGCATGTACAAAAGCCTCAAAGGGCATCAGACTCTTTGTGATGTGCTTAAAAGGCAGATCCTCAACATGAACCCTAGGAAAGAGGGTATTGCCTTTGAGAGGAAACTCAATCTTGATGGAACATATTGGAAGCCGAGCGGTATCCCAAAACCTCATGGGTTCTTTGCAAAGGGACCTCCAGTTGATCCATCTAACTTATCTGGCTTTACATGCGAATCTCCTCATTCTTCTGATGAGTCATTTGACTCTAACTATAAACTGTTTAAAAATCAGAATGGTGAAGTATTTGCTAGATATGTTGGCACTAACTGCAGGAATGGTTCCCCTATGAAGAAAATCTGGGTTCCCAAGAAGTGCCTTGAAAGTCTTCAGGTGAATGTCCTCATGACACCACCTGTGAAGAATAGGAACCCCAGATCAAATTCTTCATATGGATCCAAGTCCTCATACGGACCAAATTCTTCATGTGGATCAAATTCCTCAAAAGGATCAAAGTCCTCATATGATCATCATCGTGCTAACAACTCTGTTTCATGAGGTAGAGCAAAGGGCTATCAATAACTGCATTATACTTCAAACCAATATGTACATAAGTCCTCGAAGAATTTCTCTGCTTATTCATATCCTAACCCAAACCCCACTTATGTGAAAGCGAAATGGTTTGGCCTCTATGCCACCATTCTCATATGGTGCTCGCAGAGTGATGAACTCTTTGCCACCCCTTGAGATGTGGGTGGTGAAGAAAAAGAACTAACCTCTTCTGCAGGGTCAGGTCTCGGGCGTGCTTTAAACGTCTGAAGAATTTCTTTGGGGCACGACAAAAATGCACGAAAGGATGCAGGCTAATCATGATGAAATGAACTTTCATTTCACACGTCCTCATCGCTTATACATTATCTTTGCTGATGAAATTCATCGATGAACTTGATATCATATTCTTCACTGATGAAGTATATGAGATCGTAAGTTGCACTAATTCATCTGCAGGATGATCAACCCAAAGCCACTGAGTGGGTTCTCGATAGTGGATGTACAAATCACATGACTGGTGACAAGAATCTCTTGATGGATGCTCCCTTATCACCGTCACATCTGAAGCATATCATCTTTGCTGACAAAGGCAAAAGTCAGGTATTGGCTCTTGGTAAGGTTGCGATCTCTAAGGACATACACATGGACAAAGTCATGCTTATTGAGTCCTTAGGATACAACCTCATGTCAGTCTCAATGCTTTGTGATCTTGATATGGTTGTTATCTTTGGCAAGTAACGTTGTGTTGTGATTATGGAAGCTGACAATTCCAAAGTCTTCGAAGGCTTTAGGAGAGGAGACTTGTATATTGTTGACTTCTCTACAGTACCACAACCAGCCGTGTGTCTACTTGCAAAAGCTTCAGAAGGCTGGCTATGGCATCGGCGACTTGGTCACGCAGGCATGAGGAATTTGCACACGCTTGCAAAGAAGAAGCAATTCAAATTCCTCAAGGATCAGATGTGCGGAGCCTGTGAAGCTGGAAAAATGACCAAGGCCAAGCATCCAGCAAAGACTATCATGACCACTACTCGTCCCTTCGAATTGCTTCACATGGACCTCTTTGGTCCTAATCATTACTCAAATCACTAATGATGCATCTCTATATGGCTTTGTTATTGTTGATGATTACTCCCGTTACACATGGGTACACATTGTTACTTACAAAAATGAAGTGCAGGAAGTCTTCAAACGATTTTCCTCGAGGGCTTCAACTAACTTTGGTGTGAAGATCAGACACATCAGGAGTGACAATGGAACTGAGTTCAAGAATTCCGGTCTTGATGCTTATCTTGATGAACTTGGTATTACTCATGAGTTATCTGCTCCCTACACTCCTCAGCAGAATGGCGTCGTGGATAGCAAGAACAGAACTCTTGTTGAGATGGCTCGCACTATGCTTGATGAATACAAAACGCCTAGTCGTTTTTGGATTGATGCAATTGATACCGCGTGCCACATCATCAACAGAGTATATCTTCACAAATTCTTCAAGAAGACTACCTATGAACTCCTCACTGACAAGAAACCCAATGTGAGTTATTTCAAAGTCTTGATTGCTAAATGCTGGATTAGAGATCCTCATCACAATTCTAAATTTGCACCAAAAGCACATGAAGGTTTTATGCTTGGTTACGGAAAGGACTCGCACACCTACAGAGTCTTCAACATCGCTCTTCACAAGATTGTTGACACTGTAGATGTGCGGTTTGATGAAACTAATGGCTCACAAAGAGAGCACCTACCTTCTGTGTTAGATGAACCAGCTCCTGAGGAATCTATCAAGTTCAAGGCAACTGAGGATGTCATTCCTATTGAAGAATCTGCTGAAGAATTCATTCCTGTACGCGAAGAACGTCGAGCTGATGCACCCGAAGATAATTTTTAAGACACTGGTGCCGAGGAAAATGATCAAATTCCTCGATGACAACCAGCTCATCCTCGCGTTGCAAAAGAAGTGCAAGTTGACAAGATCATCGATGACATTGAAGCGCCAGGTCCTCTCACACGCTCAAAAGCTTCACATTTATCTAACTTTTGTGGGCACTATGCTTTTGTCTCTATCACAGAGCCCACTAAGGTAGATGAAGCATTCTGGAGCCCGAGTGGATTCAGGCCATGCAAGAAGAATTACATCGATTCGAGCTCAACAATGTCCAGGAACTGGTCAAACGTCCGAGATCCTCGCAAGCATAATATCATTGGCACAAAGTGGATCTACCGCAACAAGCAAGATGAAAATGGCCTTGTGGTGAGGAATAAGGCACGACTTGTAGCTCAAGGCTACACTCGAGTTGAAGGAATTGATTTCAATGAAACTTTTGCACTGTTGCTAGACTTGAGTCTATTCACATATTACTACGCCTATGCTAACCATCACAATATCATTTTATATCAAATGGATGTGAAAAGTGCATTCCTCAATGGTAAGCTTGAGGAAGAAGTATATGTTGCTCAACCCCAGGTTTTGAAGATCCAAAGAATCCCGACAAAGTCTTGAGACTCAACAAGGCCCTCTATGGTCTCAAACAAGCCCCACAGGCGTGGTATGATACATTGAAGGAATTCTTCGTGAAGAATGGCTTCACACCAGTTCACTCGAGCCTACTCTCTTTACTAAATCATATGATGGTGAACTGTTTGTGCCAAATATATGTTGATGATATTATCTTTGGTCTTGACCAACGTTATAGTGATGAATTTGCCTATATGATGAGTGAAGAATATCAAATGTCTATGATGGGAGAGTTGAAATTCTTCTTAGGTCTTCAAATTCATCAACAACACAATGGCATATTCATATCTCGTGAGAAATACCTCAAAGATGTCCTGAAGAAATTCGCATGCAAGATTGCAAAGGCGTCAAAACTCCTATGCCCACAAATGGCCATCTATGCATCGATGAAAATGGTATTGACTTGATCACAAGGTATACCGCTCCATGATTGGTTCTCTATTGTACTTATGTGCATCTAGGCCAGATCTAATGCTTAGTGTTTGCATGTGTGCTCGATTTCAAGCTACACCGAAGGAATCACACCATAAGGCTGTGAAGCATATTCTTTGATATCTAGCTCACACACCAACACTAGGATTATGGTACCCCAAGGGCTCTACTTTTGATCTCATTGGATATTACGACTCGACTATGCTGGTGATCGTGTGGACCGCAAGTCAACATCTGGTACTTGTCATTTCCTCGGACGATCTTTGGTCCATTGGTCCTTGAAGAAAGCGAACTGCGTATCAGCATCATCTGCGAAGCTGAATACATTGCTTCTTTGGCTCATGTTGTGCTCAATTGCGTGGATGAAGCAAACTCTCAAGGACTACGGCATCAACGTGAAGAATGTGCCTCTCTCTGTGACAATGAGAGTGCCATCAAGATTGCTCACAACCCAGTTCAGCACTCGAAGACAAAGCACATTCAAATTCGTCATCATTTTCTTCGTGATCATGTGTTGAAAGGCGACATCTCCATCGAGCATGTGAAGACTGAAGAACAGCTAGCCGATATCTTCACTAAGCCCTTGGATGAGAAGAGATTTAGCAAGTTGCGGTGTGAGCTAAATATCTTAGAATCTTGAATGTTCTTTGAAAAGGACACACATCCGACACTTATGCAAAATTGATGACTTAGATGTGCAACACATGAAGAAAGCGTTTTCTTCAATCCATGAAGAATAACACTCTAAGTGTGAAGAAATTAATGAAGAATTTGATTCTCAGAACCCTACGACAATTGTACGCGGTGTCTGAAATCACCATTCTTATACGGTGGGACATGCCACCACCAAAGTTGAAAATCTTCAATTTGAGTATTTACTCAATTTTTGAAATTCTTCAGTTTTTCAAATTCTTCAACTTTGCAAAATCTTCACTGTTTCCGTCGTTTTTCTTCATTAGCTATATATATATATGGGTTTATGTCCTCTACAGCATTCACTTATGGCTATTTCTTCAAGTCGTTTTTTCTGCTAAGTGAATGTGATCGGACCCTTCCCCCTCTATGCTATACTCAACCCAATCTATTCACAAATTCTTCATGTGCGTTCTATTTGAAACTCGTTCAAAATCTTCACTGAGTCCTTGTCAGCTGAAGCAATTGCGAACGGAACTTCAAAACTGATCTTATCCAAACTTTCAGTTTTGCCGCTCAAACAGTTCCGCATCCCACGATGCATTATTTTACTCACCCACGATCGTACACGATCTCCACTACACAGTACGTGGGTGACACATGTTGTGAGAAGGAGAATGGTCAGGGGCATGTTCGTCCTAAATCCTCGGGCGAACAGTTTTTCACTGCCTCTATAAATACCCCTCTCTCCATCCTCACTTCTTTTACTCCGCTCGACCTCTCTCTCCCGCTCGAGCTCCTCAAACCCTAGCGCCGCTTCTCCATCGTCAGCCCGGTGAGGAAGAGCTTCGCTGCCTCGACCTCGTCGCCGTCGTACTCGCGCCGGTTGCGGAAATCTTCACTCCGTCGCCGCCGTAGCCATCTTCCTCCGCCGAGTTAGGCGTGGAAGATCTGAACAGACGAGCTTCACATCTACAACACCCAGTTCGTCGTGTTCTTCATTTAGGGTAATTAAAAGTTACTTTTACTGCCCTCGTTGATCCAAATTTTTCACTACAAAATATTCAAAGGTGTTTTATTCTTCAAATCCTCACACAAACACCTCACTAGATATATGCTCTTGATTCGTTTCTCTAAGCAATCATTTTTCTTCAAGATTCCTCAATTGTGTGGATCCTCGATCTGTACAACTCTGGAACCTAAGATAAAGAACGCTTAGTGAAATTCTTCAAGGCTCATCTGGTCAAAATCCTCAAAACTTGTTCTTTTTGAAAAACCTTCTGAGAACGCGTATGACCTCTCCAAATTCCTCGCAACTATACTCTGTTCACAGGTACTCATGTCCATTCTTTGAATCACTAGGTTCTCATCAACTTAACTCATTTGCAGCGTTCCTCGAAGAAAAGTTGCATACCTCTTCAGAGAATTCATTTGTTCAAATTCCTCAGCTGAAGAATATGGCAGAAGGAAAGAAGCCACAGAAAGGAGGAAAGAGGCCTGAGGTCATGACCGCGTTTGAAATCCCTGAGGAAATATATGTTGATTATTGCACACCTGATGAAGCCGAGTTCGGCAAAGAAAACAAAAATCAGCGCAAGGTGCGCATTCAAAGGATTGAACGGAGATGGGCAAGGGAATGGAGGGAGTACCGATATGTAACTCCAAAGTACATGAAGAAATTCGCACTCAATCCTCCATGCCCAAGAGCTCCATTGGCACTGGCCAAGAAGTCGACCCCACCAAAGATCAAGCGTGGTGAGGACTTTCTGAAGATTGGGCCAAGCGCCAAGCCAAGTTGGCAAGACAAGCCAACGAGGTAGTGAGGAAATTCAATGAGGACTCACATCTGCTGCCCCTGAGGCCTCTGTCAAGCCAAGAAAATCTATGGCAAAGAAGCCCGCACACAACCCAAGTGCTTCTCCAACAGTGCCCTCACGGCCAAGTTCCTCAGCTGTGCCCTCACGGCCAATTCCTCATGCTGCTCCTGCTCCTCCAAAATCCTCAGCTCCTTCAAAGTCCTCAGCAGCTCCTCCCAAGTCCTCAGCAGTTCCGACACAGTCCTCGGACTGTGCATCCGCCACGTGCCAAAGGATCAGCTTCTCCATTGCCTCTGGTGTTTCAGCAAGTTCCTCACTGCACCAAAGTCTTCATCTGGCCCGACTTCTGCGAAGACTAGGGCCCTGGACGAGGTCCTCGACCCGATCCCAAGAAGAAAAGCAGTCGCATTCCAAGTGCCACTGAAGATGATGAGGCTGATGATGATGAACTTGAGGAAATCATCAGAGATCGCCAAGAAAGGGCCGCTAGAGCCAAAGGCACATCTGTACCACTGCTGTTGGATCCGAGGAAAATCCTCGATTACATTGATCTCTGGCACAATGACCCAAACACCCTATGCACGACTTTCATCGACTCTGGACAAAGTCATATCAACCCATTTCATCATCAAGAGAAATGGAAGTTTGAAAAGGCAAGAGAGATCAAGAAAGCTCAATACGAGAAAGGAGAAGTTCTCAAGAAAAAGCGTTGTCGAGAATGACACGAGGAACTTCTCAAGGTCCGTAATGAAATCCAAGCCCTCAGCAAAAACTTTGATGCTTATTATGCTGATTGGCAAGGAGCCAAAGTCAGATTCGTCAACCTGACGAAGAAATTCACCAATGTTGCAACCCCAACGCAACATGAAATTCCTCAGGCTGGAGCCTCAGCTCAGCCGACTGAAGAACATGCCAGCACCGCTGATGAAGTTCAGGCTGCTGAAGAAAATGCCAGTTCCAGGGCTGATGATCCCATTCCAGCCGCTGAAGAAATTGCCAGGGCATCCACTAGTGGTGCGCCTGAAGAAACTGAACAAGACAGGGCAATTGCATCAGTTGCGCCTGAGGAAAATCAACAAGATTCCTCAGCTCCTCGTGCGCCAACACCAACTCCAATTCTTCCATCTGCCTCTGATGTGAAGAAGACCAAGGCTGCAGAACGAACTGCGGTGAAGAAAGCGGAAAGCATCAACGTCAAATTCTTGGTACTGCAAAGAAAATGAAGCCAATGACCAGCTCCTTTGAAAATCCTATTGATGCTGTTCCAATTTCCTCAATTCCATCAAAGGACCTTGTTCCTTTTGATGAAGATTATGTGATCCCAAGCGGATCGATGAAGAAAATCATTCTGTTTGCTTCGTTAGAGCAGATTGATGAAGAAATTGAAGTGGAAGCAATCTCTTCAACCCCAATCATTTCCTCACCTATGCCTCGGTTCACGGTGAAGAGGCCGGTGTTGAGGAAATTGAAGAAGATGTGGATATTGGAAGCACAACGCCCGGTGATGAGCGATGACTTTTGGGAAAGTCGACATCCAAATTCTCCACTCTTCACCCCAATCCAACAGATACCTCGGTCCCTGCTCCAGCGGTTCAAATGGGCTCAAGAAACTCATCCCACTTCATCTGTCCATGAAGAAATTCCAGCCACTAGCGCTGATGAACTGCTTCTTCTTGATCCTCGGACACTGTTGAGGAACAAGAAATTCCTCAGCCTGAAGAACCTGAGATTGCGATTCCAGAGGTCGTGATGCAACTCACTGACACTCCACTGCCAAAGCCAAAGGATCCCTTCTCAACAAAGAAAAAGTTCAAGGCTGAAGACTTCTTCAGCGAGCACGTATTCTTCACTGATTACAATCCATATGATTCTGCTCGCATAAGGAAGAGGCGTTTCTGGACTGCCAGCCAAGCCAATTTCTATTCCTCAGTGCTCTTCAACAAAGCCAAAGTCTTCGATCATGCACATATTCCTCATGTGGACATGGAGTATCTGCCAGGCTTTGAGCCAGTCCTCAGTGTTCTTCACGACGCAGGACTTCTGAATTTCTGCACTGACATCTGTGATTGGAATGAAAAACTCATTCTTCAATTCTATGCAACGCTGCACATCACCGGAGACGCCAAGACGTGAACTCATGGGTATTAGACTGGATGTTTGAAAATACTCACTACAAGGCACCAAAGAATCGAATTGCTTCATGCTCTACCACTCAGTCCTCCACTTGATGGTGCTCGTTGTATTTACAACGAACCTGAACTTTCAAATCACTATATGCAAGTGCTGATGAAGCCATTGAAACCAAGGCAGGCCCCAAGAACCAAATTCCTCGTCAAGGAATTATTGTATGTGCCTCGGACTCTCTATCGGATTCTGACGAAGACAATGAGTCCTATCAAAGGCCATGACTCAAATGATGAAGAAGTCGTTGGCATCATGAATAATATGCTTTTCAATATCATTCATGGCGTTCCCGTCAACTTCCATGATTTCTTCATGAGGACTCTGGTAAACATTGCTATGTCACCATTTGAGCTGAAGCCTTATGCGCCTTGGATAATGAGATTCATCAAGACAAGGTCTTAACTCAATTACAAGGCTGATACACTGAACCACTGCAGCTACTTGCCCCCGATTGAAGTCCTCAAATGGACATTTACCTCAGCTGATGACAAGGGCAAGGCTACTGCTGTGATCGATGAAGGCATTCGTCCATTGGATGGACAGTTTCGCAAAGCAGCATCCTACTCCACCAATGATGACTCGTCCACACATGACTCTGCCGCAAATACCTCAGTCAAGCAAAGTCCTCAAGCTTACAGACACCGGGGTGATGATCGATCGTGAGTTACTCCTCGGTCTTCATCGGAAGGTTGATCGCAATCATAAATGGGTCAAGCGTCGGTTTGGTTCAATTCTTCACAACATGACCTCAACACACAATGCCGTGAAGAAAAACCACTACTACCTCCATGAAACCTTCAAACACTTTGGGTTGTTCTTTCAAATGTCTACGGTCTTGGAAGAAGCGGCGACAATGGGACTCAAGGAAGAATTTGACTGATGCGCACCTCCTCCGAAGAAATACAAGAAGGTCAAAGTTCCTTCCTTGGTGGCCAGCTCCTATTGTTCATCGCGCGACACTGATGAAAATGAAGACTTGGACGACAACGCGGCAGGCCCTACTACAACAACCGTCCCCAACAACGCTGGCGCTCCTTCTTCAACTTGAAATTCTTCAGGGGCGTTAGTCCTCAGTTTCGATCCTTTTGGTCATTCGATGACAAAGGGGGAGAAATTTGAGTTAGTCTTCAAGCGGGTCTATTATATGGGCAAATTTTTGTTAAGTTACAACTCTCGTTCTTCTGAAAACTTTTATTGGATCGAGTTGTAATCTTAAACCCGATGGTGCTTTGATACTTTTGATGCACTGTGCTCTTGCACTATGCTCTGATACTTTTGATGCATCGAGCTCTGATTCTCTTGAGCTCGATACTCTTGATGCGTTATTTTGCATGCCTGTTCCTCATTAATGTTATTATTGCATGCTGAATTTCATCAAGCACCATATTTCATAATTCATTTCAAATTATTCATACTATATGTCAAATGCATGTATGAATTACAAGATATAGGGGGAGATCTCCATGATTCAACTCTTCAAATATGCATTGCTTCAAAAGCAAATTCCTCACTATGCACATCTGGGGAGTTCTTCTATATCTTGCAATCAAATTCCTCAATATCAGTATTTACACTTCATATGTTTATCCCCGTTGAAAACTTAAACTATATTGTAATAAATATCCAAAACTGTGGAGATTGTTATTGCATGTAGTGCACCTTAGTGATTTTTGTGTATTGTAGACTTATAGGTTAAGAAACTATTGTGTTTGTGAGTGTACAAAGGTATATAAGTCTATGCGTATTTTGATATTTACAGTTAAACTAGACCCCTAAAAATGAAGTTCTTCGACTGAAGACTTTGATATTCTGAAGACTTTCTGAAGACTTTGAAAGTGAAGAAATTGGTGTGACCTTGAAGACTTAGTATTCATTGAGGAACATGAAGCGTGAAGACTTTTGTTTTCGTAGTTTCGTTTTCTCTTTATTGAGTCATAGGAAACACCGTCTTTGTTAAAGGGGTCGAGGAAATACTAAGGAAAAATTTCCATGTGATGCTCAACTCAAAATCCTACACCTACCAATCCCTTGAGTGAAGCTTTTGGAAATCTCATACGATTCAGTCAATTTCTTGATGTGAGAGGCGAAGTTCTTACGCTTTCATTGAGGAATTTGTTCGGCGAGGAGTTAGGAATTCGCCGGTCTTGGATTGCCTACGATGAGGAACATGATAGCCCCGAGGAATTTGAGATTCAAATTTCCGACCGTTCTTTGTGCTTGCGCCACTGTCCCAAAATATCTTATCCACCTAACGGTCATATCATTGAAGGGCATTTATGTCTTATCATGCCGGGCTGCTCCCTAGGCTATAAATAGCCGCCCCCTACAACCACTAGCTGGTTGGCTGCTCCGAGAGAAACTTGACACTTGTCATTTGAGAGCAACCCATCCTCCGAGGACTTTGAGCGAAAATCATTGAGTGAGGAAAAACCCAAAAACCAAACCCCTACAAACCCAAAGTGATTGAGCATCACTGAAGAGATTGATCCTGCGTGGATCCGGCGCTTGTTACCTTTGAAGATTGTGCTTCTTCCAGACGGTTAGGCGTCATGGTCTAGAAGCATCCAAGAGGAATTGTGGATCGCCGAGTGACCAAGTCTGTGAAGGTTTGGAAGTCGCTGAAGACTTACCACGAGTGATTGGACGAGGTCCGTGACCTTAGTTCAAGGAGAATCTGGTGAGGACTTGGTGTCTGAGCTGCGTGCTCGGCGATCGGGTGTCCGGGACTGTGTGTCCTCGAGTTTAAATACTCAGCCCGCTCCAACCCAGACGTACAAGCCGAGACAGCGGTTGGAACTGGTCTACCAAATCATTGTCTTCACCAACCTAACTGGTTCTATTTCCTCAACCCTTTCATTTCCTCATAATTGTGTTGAGTGTTTGTTCATATCTGTGTTTGAAGACTTTGGTGAAGACTTTCTCAATTTCCTCAGTTCAATTTCTTGATCTGTTTGTCTTCATCTTGTGCTATCCTGTGTTTCGCTTTACGTACTCTTTGTTTGTCTTCATTTCATCATGATGACCATGCCCGCGATTCTGTTATGCTTACTCTTGAGTACTTATTCCGCTGCAAGTAGTTCTTCGCTAAGGAATTTCCTCACCGGCAAATTCCTCAGTGAAGAATTCATAAAAATCGCCTATTCACCCCCCCTCTAGTCGATATAACGCACTTTCAATAATGATTTGCTTGCAGTAGTGCTTGTATGCTGGAATTTTGGAGTAGCAGTAAAGTTTGGCAGCTGAGTTTCTTACAGTAGTTGAGTACTCCTGTATGTGTTAGAGCAAGATTGCGCTCACCAAGATCTTAAATAGGAGCCATGTTGAATTCACCAGGATCTTCCATGTTTAAGTCACAAGGATCTCCACCAGGTATGCATGTGTCCTCTTCGTCGGATGGAGTGCAATTGAGATCGAGCTCCATGGATCATTGTGTCCTCATTGTATTTACCTCTTGCAGGTGATGTGCCGTGCTGGATGATCTGGAGCTGGATTTGCTGCTCGGGCTGGGGCTGGAGCTGGAGCTGGAGTTGGCGTCACCTGCCTCTGCCAGGAGCTGCAACTGCCTCTTCCTTGAGCTGCTTCTGCCTTTGCCTGGACCTGCTGCTGGCTGGAGTTGCGCCTGCTGATGGCGGAGGAGGGAAGCGGAGGATCTGCTGGAGGAGGAGGGAGGCGGAGCTGCTGGATCTGGACAGAGGGCTGAGGAGGAGGAGGGAGGTGGAGGATCTGGGCAGAGGGTGGAGGAGGAGGGAGGCGGAGCTGCTGGATCTGGACAGAGGGCTGAGGAGGAGGAGGGAGGTGGAGGATCTGGGCAGAGGGTGGAGGAGGAGGGAGGCGGAGCTGCTGGATCTGGACAGAGGGCTGAGGAGGAGGAGGAGGGAGGTGGAGGATCTGGGCAGAGGGTGGAGGAGGAGGGAGGCAGAGCTTTTGGATCCGGGAGGAAGAGGGCTGGAGGTAGAGGAAGGAGGCGAAATTCAAATTGATGGGGGTAACCTGGTCTTTTTCACGGTTTTCGCCTGGTCGGAGAATTTCTCCAGCGACTGATTGCATTCTTATGCTTCCAGGTTTATATCAGCAACCTGCCTTTACTATTAGGTTTTCATAATTTTGACTACATAAGTATGTGTGATTACTAAACTATGGACTATTCATGCAGTCCTTTCTTTGAGCTTTTATATGAGTGCATTAGATGCTGGTTTTGAGCATTTGTTTTGCATGTTTTTTCCTGGTGTTATATTATCTATTTACAAGTCTCTCATGAAGGAGTACCACTCTATATGAAAGCTTTTGTGTTTGTGGTTTTTTATACTTGAAATGCTTTGGTGGTTGCATATAGATATACCCGGCAGCTTGCTGCCGGGGTGCGGCAAGCCGCATTTTCTATCTAGTCCTGTACTACTTGGGCACTGTCACGTACTATCTCGTAGTCAGATCAAAGAACTAAGCAAAACCCGGTTCCCACATTGATCACACCATCTGGGCACCTGGAGGCGTATATAAGGCCTTGTACAATGGAAGGTGCTTAGGAGAGAGGTGCTTAGAGAAATAAACCAGACTTTTTTAAGCACCGGTGCTTATTTCTTCTCTCTAAGCACCTCTCATTGTACAAGGCCTAACACTTCATCACAGTACCGAGAGAACCCTAACCGCCCTCAGTCCCTCGCTCCTTCCTCATCCACCCACGCATCCCTCGCACTTTCTCCTCCACTCTCCCCGTCGTCAGCACCAGCCGCGGCAGGCCGTCAACAGTCGCCCACCAAGCCACCACCACTTGCCCACCATGGTGAGCACAATAGGCGGCCAAGAAGTGGGCATGGCACCACCTCGGGACTCCCAACCCTCGCGAGCTCCCTCCACCCACCTCTGTCTCATCCTCTGCGCCGCCACCACTGCTTCTCGACCCCTCTCATGCTCCTCGCCGGTGTGTGCAAGCATGTCCACTTTACCCCAGCTCGCGCGTTGTCGCACCGATCGCCCCCCACTCTAACATAAGGTTCGGTGCTCGAGTTCACTGACGTCCGCCTCGGTGGTCCACTAGGCTCTCCGCTGGGAAGATGCATCCATCCCCAAAAGGAAGGGCACATTTTGTCATCGTTCTATCAGGAGGAGAGCATCATCACCATCACCCAACCATTTACTCACATACACGGTCTTGGTCTTTTCCTCATAACCCGCTTTTTAACCTGGTTCTTTCATAACCATGACCTCGGTCTACCTAAAAAGAGGCCATTCACAATATTCTTAAACATGTAAATTGGAAAACCCGTATAATTGGAGTGCCAAATCCTCTTGAATCCCATGAGATTAAAAGTACATATAATTGGATTATAAAGTGTTTGAAAGTATAGGAAAAAAAGTGAATTGTAAATGGTTTTGTATTGATGATATTTTTGCTTCATAATAGGGTGCAAATGAATCACCAATAATACTAAATTCGTAAGGATTCCAATCATGTGAATCAAACAACCATATTTTTAGAAAAAATACTCAGAATTCAAATTTACCAAAAGTTCTAGAACTCCTTTGAATCAAAGGTGCTCTTAGAGGTTGCATTAGTATCCCTGCGGGCATATTTTGATACTCCCTCTATTTCAAAATACGATTTAAGAGCTGAAACTTTTTGAGATTGTACATCAAACATGGATGCATGTCTCCAAATATTTTAGAATGTCTGAACATGTTTTGTATCTTCAAAATAACTTATGTCACCTAAAGGAAGATCCCATATTCATAACCCTTTGTTTTTGCGGCCGAGAACCAAAAATGACAAAATCGGAATTGAATATCATATTTTCCTTTTTCGAATCTCTAATTGTAGATCGAGTTTCGAGCTGATATTTTTGGAGCTGTAGGCATACCCTGCAGCAGGTATGTTTATTTTTTTCATAATTTTTTGGATTGTCTAAATATGAAGTTTTAAAGTTGATCCTACGATCTCACCTAAAGGACAGATTCCTATACTGGTCTCCCATTTTTTATATTGGAAGTGCGGTATTGTGACTCTCAACAATGTTGAAGACAGATAAATTGCAGCAGAAACACATTTCCCTTTGTGGAGGCAATATCAATTAACTATGCTAATACTGCCTCTGTATCAAATTATAAGACATTTTTGCATTATAATTTGAACTGCAAAAATGTCTCACACTTTCATACGGAGGGAGTACTAAATAGTATCCGACGTTGTATGTAGGCCACATAATATCAGTAAGTTAAACACTAATGCCAGGCTACTCAAGCTCATACAAAATTTTAGACACAATTTCCTCGGCTTGCACTTCTGATTCCAGTACCTCAACTCCAGCTCGTAACCACGCGGATCAATTGCAAATTACGCACCAAGTGCTCAACAATGAATTATAGTTTCTGTCAATGTGAAATGAGCAAATGTAGCTTCAGTGGCAGCAAACAAGGTGGAGCGGGACGCAAACTGCCTTGAAGCACAACGCACAACCACTAGCCTGGGAAGTTTGACTGCTCCTGAACTTCACCAACAGCAAGTTCAACAGCAAAGTTAGCTTGGGCATCAGCATCTGCATTAAATTTCCTCAAAGCATGGTTGATCTGAAACTGAAGAAACTTTCCCTTGAGCTCCTTAGCTTTCTTGCACAAGTCCGCCAAATTAGCATTCCTAGCGCGCCAGAGATCCTGGACCTGGTTACAGACGAGCTTAGAATCGCCTTGAGCACGGACATACTTGAATCCCTTGTTGGCAGCATATCTCAACCCCAGGAGCAATGCGCTATACTCAGCGGCGTTACACGTCGCAATGCCCAAGCCCTCGCGTAGCTGAGCGATCACGGATCCGTCCGGTCGCCTTATTATCACGCCGGCGCCTGATTTCCCAGGATTCCCTTTGCAGGCACCATCAAATTCAAGAATGCAGGACAGATGACTGTCAGGTAACGGCTCCTGTTCAGCCACTTTGGGATGCTTCTTTGATGGTCTGGTTTCCAAAGCAGAGGATGCAATTCCATCAGGTTGCTGGAAAGGGCAGGGAGCCAGAGCATCAAACAACTCATCTCTTGCATCTGCTGCGTTGATGGCATACAGAGCATTCTTGAGCCCGCGCTTTGCGAGATACTCCTCGGTTTCTTTGCGCAGGGAACAGCCTTTGTACACGATCACGGAAGGATCGCAGACCGAATTGCTGACTTGAGCTTGGCAGTCGGCGAGGTTCTTGTAGATGCCGATGACATCCCCCTTGCGGACGACATAGAACTGGCCGCCGCCGGCAGAGTCCGTCGGCGTGCCCTTCTTTGCCGCAGATTTCTTGGTGGAGCGCTTGGATTTGGACGAGGAGGAAGAGAAGAAGCGCTCAGCAAGGCCGAGGGCGATGGGCGGCACGGGAGGCCGGAGGGGCAAGTGGCACAGGTTGTGGCTGCCGCGCAGGCTCAGAGTGCCGGCCACCGCGTGCCTCCACGCCGCTCTAGAGATGCCACGGAGGAAAGGAGAAGAAGAACAGCAACTCCTCATCGACATCCAGCGAAAGAGGGCGTCGTCCTTCTAGCAGGGGGAGGGGGCGGGGGTGGGGGGTGGGGAATGAGCGGGTCAAGCAGGTGGCGGCTTTGGTGAGCGGACGAGCACAGGCGACAGGCGGCGCGGGGAAGCGGAGCCCGAGCGGGGACTACTGGGCGTGACGACGGGCGGAGGTTGAGGGGAAGCAGCGGCGGCGGCGGGGCGTGGCGGAGCGGCGCGCCGCCATCGGCCAGTTCGGACTGAGATAGGGTTAGAAGACAAGGGTTTTTTTCTTTTTCTGAGGGGTGTTTTCTCTAGGGGTGGTTTTTTTTTGGAAAAAGTTTAAAATAAACCTTAAAGTTGTAGACAAAAGCTAAATCAAATCCTAAACTTTGAATCCCGAAAATTGACACTCTAAACTTGTAATCCCGGTCTATTTTAGACCATAAACCTGTTTGGCACATTGAGAATACTATAGTCCCGGCCGGGATAACCAGCTACAATTTGGGCGGCCCACTATAATACAATACGAATTCGTGAAGTTTAAAAAATGTTCGCACATTTCAAAAACTGTTCAGAAGTTAAAAAAATGTTCCTGCTTTCTATTTTTGGCACAAATTCAATTCCTTTTGTATTTTTTGAATTTTCAAATTCTATTCGCATGTTAAAAAACTGTTGGTGATTTAAAAAATATCGTCTTTGTCAAAAAAAAATGTTCAGAATTCCAACAGATTTCACATGCTATGAAAAATGTTTCGGATTTTCAAAATTGTGCATTTTTAAGTAATGTTTTTAAAAGATGTTTCGGGTTGTTGGCTGCGGAATCAACTAGGCTGGCCCACCAGACATGAAGCGAGCTTTTTTTTCTTAACATGCGGTGTAAAAATTCTTTCTTTCTTTTTCTTAACACGCGACGTAATAATTCCAAAACAAAAAATCATGCCGCGGAGTCAAACTTGGGACCTGGCAGGGTTGACATGATTTCCCTAGTCACTACACCAGACGACTATGACGGGCAAAATGAGAGGCCGAAAATATGTAATAAAAAACTAAAGCGTCGAACTTTGAAAACTTTCTTTAGGGGCAAACAATTAGAACATGTGCGAGAAAATGTATGGGCCAGTTCAAACAAATGTGTATACAATGTATAATAATATTCATGTGATTAAAAAAAATCCTTTTAAGAATGTTCACGAGTTTCAAAAAATTTGTTTGTGATATTTTCAAAAAAATGCGTGTACAATGTAAAAAAAAATGTTTGTGCGTTGTAAAAAAATGTGCCATAACCTTAATAGAGTATACGTGGCTTGTGTTTGAAAAAAGTGTATGCGAATTTAAAAATATTGAACCATGTAAAAGAGTGTTCGTGTAGTTTTATAAAATGTTTATTGTTATTAAGAAAATTTAAAACATGTATTTGGAAAAATATTACCATGTATTCAATTTCTTTAAAATAATTCTAATTTAGAAAGGAAAAAGTCCAAACTAAACCTTGAATTTGTAGGTGAAAGCTAAATCAAACCCCGAATTTTCAATCCCTGAAATCAGCACACCAAACTATCTAATCCCAGTCTATTTTAAACCTCAAGAGGACTTAGCCGGTGCTTGCTGAATTGGCCGGCCCGGTAGCGCAGGCGCTCTCGCACGCACACTAATTTGGTTTTTCTCCACTCAAAAAACAAATCTGGTTTTTCTTAGTTTTTTCTTTTACGTTTTCTTTTCTTTTTCCATGTTTACACATGTCTAATTTTAATCAGTGCCCAGTGTACATTTTTAACGCACATGTTAAATATTTTTGATAAACTTTTGATATTTTCAAATAGATTATGGACATTTTTAAATTAGATTCAAAAAATGAATATATGGTAATATTTTTCCAAATACATGTTTTACATTATCATAATGACAATAAACATTTTATAAAGATACACGAACACTCTTTTACATGGTTCAACATTTTTAAATTTGCATACATTTTTTTTCAAACACGGGCCACGTATACTCTGTTAAGGTTATGGCACATTTTTTTACAACACACAAACATTTTTTTTACATTGTACACACATTTATTTGGAAATATGACAAACACATTTTTTGTAACTCGTGAACATTTTTAAAATGTTACATTTTTCTTAATGAAGGAACTTTTTTTGAATCACACGAATATTATGATACATTGTATAAACATTTGTTTGAATTGGCCCATACATTTTCTCACACTTTATAAAATGTTCTAATTGTTTTCCCCTAAAGAAAGTTTTCAAAGTTCGACGCTTTGGTTTTTGATTACATATTTTCGGCCTCTCATTTTGTAAGTCATAGTGGTCCGGTGTAGTGGCTAGGGAAATCATGTCAACCATGCCAGGTCCCAAGTTCGAATCCACGGCATATTTTTTTTGTTTTGGAATTATTACGTTGCACGTTAAGAAAAAGAAAGAAAGAATTTTTGCATCGCGTGTTAAGAAAAAAAAGCTCGCTTCATGTCTGGTGGGTCAGCCTAGTCGATTCTGCAGCCAACAACCCGAAACATCTTTTTAAAACATTACTTAAAAATTTGACACAATTTTGAAAATCCGAAATATTTTTCATAGCATGTGAAATCTGTTAGAATTCTGAACATTTTTTTTGACAAAGATGGTTTTTTTGAAATCACGAACAGTTTTTTAAAATGTGAATAGAATTTGAAAATTCAAAAAATAATAAAAAATACAAAACGAATTGAATTTGTGCCAAAAATAGAAAACAGGAACAATTTTTAACTTCTGAACAATTTTAGAAATGTGCGAACATGTTTTTAACTTCACGAATTCTTATTGTATTATAGTGGGCGGCCCAAATTCTTGCCCGTGTGACGGTAGCTGGTTATCCCGGGCGGGATTGTAGTATTCCCAGTGTGCCAAATAGGTCTAGGGTCTAAAATAGACCGGGATTACAACTTCAGAGTGCCAATTTTTGGGATTTAAAGTTCAGGGTTTGATTTAGCTTTCGTCTACAACTTTAAGGTTTATTTTGGATTTTTTAGAGAAAAGTCCAAAATAAACCTTGTAGTTGACCTTTTCATTTAAAAATGTCCATAATGTATTTGAAAATATCAAAAGTTTATCAAAACTATTTAACGTGTGCGTTAAAATGTACATTGGGTACTGATTAAAATTAGACAAGTGTAAAAAATAAAAAAGAAAAGAAAACATAAAAGAAAAATACTAAGAAAAACCAGATTAGTGCACGCACGAGAGCGCCTGCGCTACTGGGCCGGCCCAATTCAGCAAATACCGGCTAAGTCCTCTTGAGGTTTCAAATAGACTTGGATTAGAGAGTTTGGTGTGCTGATTTCAAAGATTAAAAGTCCGGGGTTTGATTTAGCTTAAGCCTACAATTGAAGGTTTAATTTGGACTTTTTCCTTTTTTTGGGGGGGTTAGAAGACAAGGGTGTATTTGGTCCAATGCTCTCTTTAGATTGCACACAATATACCGCTGAGGAACTTTTGATCTATTTGTGTATCTACACCCTATATGAAAAAAATAGTAATTCAATGAAAAGTCAAAAAATTCTGAATATATTTTTGAAATAAACTTAACCTTCCATTGTACTTGTGAGAAAAATTCCATAAAATAAATCCCTCTTTGACTTCTTTTCAAAAAATACAATTTTTGGCCCAAATCATGTGAACAGTGACCTATTATAGCAGATAATTTTTGTCTTTTTTGCTATGAAGCCAACGTTGGTTTTTTGTTCGTGAAAATTATATCCTAGTGCAAAAGTAAGTCAAATTTATTCTAAAAAAACTTTTGAAATATTTCAAATTTTGACTTAATTATTAAAAAAGTTACTCATATAGGGTGTATCTACAACCAGGAACCAAAGTGTATTTCCCCATAATATACCCGTAATTGACGTCTAAGCCCAGACTCATCTGCATTAGTGAAAAGTAAATTCAAAAAAATAGTAAAAAGCAGAATTCGTTAGGTGGATGCAAAAGTTTATGGTGAATGGACATTTGAGTAGCTCTTAGCCAAAAAAAAGAGTAACAAATTAGGTCTCAAAGAAACTTTGGTAAAGAAAAACAATGTTCAGGGCTGAACTTTTTTCCCAAGAACTCCTTGAATGTTCATTTAACATGAAATTTTGCACGCACCTATCGCACTAGAGCCGTGTCATACCAAACTTTAGTTCAGCTATATGTTACCATAGAAATTAACGGCACTTCCGATGTCTTGTGTCAGTCGTCCACCCTGAACACTCATATGATGTTGGTTATTCGGGCCTCTTTCATGTTTTTAAGATTTTTTATATTTACTCTTCACACCCAGGTGCAGATGCACCCATGCACCAAGTCATCTCTTTCATGCACATTAGGAAAGTTGGTCACATATTTTTTTTCACAACACTCGCATTTCTCATTCCAAATCACCTAATTCGTTTGCATAGTGAGGAAGGCGGCGCCGTAGTTCTTTTTTTGGAACACTCTCTCTTACATGTTGATATAGCAAGATTTTATATTTTGATCACGCCCATTAAGATTGGTCAAGGACATCGGAGAAAATTTTATGTGCGCCCTCTTGCAAAAAGGGTGCAACTCCAACACCTTTTGAGTCAAATCCTGGATCATGCACAACCCAACCTTCTCGCAAACTAAAACATTGCAGTACACATTGATCACAACGGGACACTAATTTTCTCTCGGGCCTTGTCCGGAATAAAGATGGCTCGGAATGGTGGTTGTCGGTGGTGTACGGACCCCAAGGGGACGAACTGAAGATTCAGTTCTTGGTGGAACTGCTGCATAGGAGGGATTTGTCCCCGGGACCCTAGATGGTGCTCGGCAACTTCAACATGATCATCAGAGCAGAGGAGAGGAACAACTCGAACCTTAACAGAAGAATGATGAGGAAGTTCAAGGCGTTCGTGGACAACAACGAGCTCAAGGAGATCTACATGCATGGTAGACGTTTCACGTGGTCTAACAAACGGGAGCACGTGGTTATGACTAAGATTGATCTTGTGCTTGTTTCCGTCGACTGGGAGCTTAGTTACCCGAATGTTTTGCTCCAAGCTCTCTCTACCAACATTTCGGATCATGCATTGCTTCACTTGTCTACCTCCGCCCCGTTTTGCCCTAAGCGTAGGTTTCGGTTTGAGCTTTACTGGACTCAGTTGGAGGGGTTAGAGCAAGCTGCGAAGGACGCTTGGGTGTGCGATGATGACATTGTTGACCCCTTCAAGAGGTTACATGATTTTCTTAGGAACACTGCCTCTGCCTTACAAGCTTGGGGTCAATGGAAGACTAGTAATATTAAAATCCAGATAGCCATCGCCAACTATGTCATTCTCAGAACTGGATAGAGCCATGGAGGCTCGTGTGCTGACCTGGATGGAGAGGTGGTTAAGAAGAACACTTAAGCAAGCGGTGCTGGGGCTGGCTTCTCTATAACGCATAATCGAGAGGCAACGGTCACGCCCGAGATGGATTCGTGAGGACGATGCTAACACGAAACTTTTCCAAGCTGTGGCTAATGGCAGGAGGTCCAAAAATTTCATCACTCGCATTAGGCACAATGGGGCTTTTTGATCACAGACCAAGAAAGGAAGGAGGAGATCTTCACAGAGGCCTATGAGCAGTTGCTGGGTCACACTACAACTAGGGAAGCAGACGTGGATTTAGGCTTCCTAGATATGGTAGAGCATGATCTCTTGGACCTCGACGCTATATTTACGGAGGAAGAAGTGTGGAATACGGTTAAGGAGATGCATTCGGAGGGAGCGCCGGGGCCGGACGGGTTTAGTGCGACATTTTATCAGAAGGCGTGGCCTATTATCAAGAACGAGGTTATGGCAGTGATCCTCAAGCTCTATGTTGGGGATGTGTGTGGCTTTGGTAAGCTCAACCGTGTGCATATTGTGCTCATTTCGAAAAAAACGGATGTCGAGGAGGTGGGGGACTTTGTCCTATCAGCCCCCTCATAGTGTGGCCAAGTTGTTTGCCAAGATGCTAGCAAATAGAGCGTTAGAAGAATGAAGGAGATCGTGACGGCCATTCAATTCACCTTCATTTGCAGGAGGCACTTGCACGATTATTTCTTACTGGTAAGGCAAGTTGCGAGAAAGATTCATGCCCGGAAGGAGGCTAGTGTTTTTCTAAAGCTTGACATTTCGCGGGCGTTCGACTCACTTACTTGGCCGTTTCTTTTCGATGTGATGAGAAGCAAAGGCTTCGGCCAGAAATGGTGTGGGTGGATTTCCATTCTCTGCTCAGGACTTCTAGTACCAAAGTGATCGTAAATGGGGTTCCCGGTAGAAGTTTTATGCACGCCAAGGCCCTCGGGCAGGGGGGCCCGTCTCACCCCTGTTATTTTGCCATGGATGTGCTGTCAAGAATCATGATCAAGGCCGCGGGCATTGGAGTAATTAGCAACTTCACGGGCATCACTGGACACCAATCAGTGTCGATCTATGCAGACGATGTGGTCATGTTTATCAAGCCTCGGGAGTTGGACCTCATGTTCATAAGGACTGTTTTATAGGTGTTCGGAGCTGCTTCGTGCTTAAGGGTCAATTACCAAAATTCGTTGGCGATAATGATTCATGGGAACAATATCGACAGGGATCGGGTCGAGTCTCTACTTCACTGTCGCATGGGCACTTTTCCATGCAAATATCTTGGACTCCAACTGGCCATTAGACAGCTCTCCAGGGCGGAATGGCAGCCCATGCTCGATCACGCGAAGAAGCTTGCCCCGGCTTGGCAAAGGGGACTTCTGCACCGCCCAGGTCGGATCGTGTTGGTTAAGTCTGTGATCACAGCTAAACCAATTCATCATTTCATGGTTACGGAGGCTCCAGCTTAGGTGTTTGAAGAAATCGATTAGTGGATGTGTTCCTTCTTTTGGGTCAGTAAAGATAAAGTGAATGGGGGACGATGCTTGGTATCTTGGAACTCGCTTTGCAAACCTACTTGGCTAGGTGGTTTGGGAGTACATAACCTTCAGCTGCAAGGTCTGGCTCTGAGAGTGAGGTGGGAGTGGCTTAGGCGGACGGACTCGGAGAGGCCGTGGCAAGGATTGCCGATGGCTGAGGACATGGAGGCATGTGCAGTCTTTGACAGTTTGGTGCATATTTCAGTTGGAACGGGCAACAAAGTACTTTGGAGAGATAGGTGGATCCATGGCTTCACGGTGAAGGACATAGCGCCATATATTCATGCTCTGGTGGACACGCGTATGATCAACTGGCGTACGGTCGAGGAAGGGCTAGATAATGGGAGGTGGCTGCTTGATCTTTCTAGTGAAATAAACTTCGGAGGACACATGCAACTTCTTCATCTTAACTTAGCGATCAGCATGGTCGATCGTGACCCTTCCAGAGAAGATTCATTCTCGTGGTCGACAGATCCATCCGGTAAATACACTGCCAAATCTACTGATGACCCACAAGTGTAGGGGATCTATTGTAGTCCTTTCGATAAGTAAGAGTGTCGAACCCAACGAGGAGCAGAAGGAAATGACAAGCGGTTTTCGATGAAGGTATTCTCTGCAAGCACTGAAATTATCGGTAACAGATAGTTTTGTGATAAGGTAATTTGTAACGGGTAACAAGTAATGAAAGTAAATAAGTTGTAGCAAGATGGCCCAATCCTTTTTGTAGCAAAGGACAAGCCTGGAAAAATTCTTATATGAAGGAAAAGCGCTCCTGAGGACACATGGGAATTATCGTCAAGCTAGTTTTCATCATGCTCATATGATTCGTGTTCATTACTTTGATAATTTGACATGTGGGTGGACCGGTGCTTGGGTACTGCCCTTTCTTGGACAAGCATCCCACTTATGATTAACCCCTATTGCAAGCATCCGCAACTACAAAAGAAGTATTAAGGTAAACCTAACCATAGCATGAAACATATGGATCCAAATCATCCCCTTACGAAGCAACTCATAAACTAGGGTTTAAGCTTACATCACTCTAGCAACCCATCATCTACTTATTACTTCCCAATGCCTTCCTCTAGGCCCAAACAATGGTGAAGTGTTATGTAGTCGATGTTCACATAACACCACTAGAGGAGAGACAACATACATCTCATCAAAATATCGAACGACTACCAAATTCACATGACTACTTATAGCAAGACTTCTCCCATGTCCTCAGGAACAAACGTAACTACTCACAAATCATATTCATGTTCATAATCAGAGGGTATTAGTATGCATAAAGGATCTGAACATATGATCTTCCACCGAATAAACCAACTAGCATCAACTACAAGGAGTAATCAACACTACTAGCAACCCACAGGTACCAATATGAGGTTTTGAGACAAAGATTGGATACAAGAGATGAACTAGGTTTTGAGAGGAGATGGTGCTTGTGAAGATGTTGATGGAGATTGACCCCCTCCCGATGAGAGGATCGATGGTGATGACGATGGTGATGATTTCCCCTCCCGGAGGGATGTTTCCCTGGCAGAACAGCTCCACCGGAGCCCTAGATTGGTTCCGCCACGTGGCGGCGGTGTCTCATCCCGAAAGCTTCCTTATGATTTTTTCTAGGGTAAGAGACTTCATATAGAAGAAGATGGGCACCGTAGGCCTGCCAGGTGGCCCACGAGGCAGGGCGCGCGTCCAAGGGGGTAGGGCGCGCCCCCACCCTCGTGGCCAGGGTGTGGGCCCCCTCTGGTACTTTCTTCGCTCAGATTTTTTATAAATTCCAAAAATAACTTCCGTGGAGTTTCAGGACTTTTGGAGTCGTGCAGAATAGGTCTCTAATATTTGCTCCTTTTCCAGCCCAGAATTCCAGTTGCCGGCATTCTCCCTCTTCATGTAAACCTTGTAAAATAAGAGAGAAAAGGCATAAGTATTGTGACATAATGAGTAATAACAGCCCATAATGCAATAAATATCGATATAAAAGCATGATGCAAAATGGACGTATCAACTCCCCCAAGCTTAGACCTCGCTGTCCTCAGGCGGAAGCCGATAACGGAAATATGTCCACATGTTTGGAGATAGAGGTGTCGATAAAATAAAATACGGACATGAGGGCATCATGATCATTCTTATGACATCAACATATATATATTTTGTCACATGATTTCTTATACTAAAGTAACAAGCTATTCACAATGTCAAGTATGAATCAGAAACTTCACTGAAAACTAACAAACTATAATCTCGGTCATTGAAGCAATTGCAATTTATCATAACATCAGAAAGAGTCAATATAAGAGCTCTTCAACAAGTCCACATACTCAACTATCATTTAGTCTTTCACAATTGCTAACACTCACGCAATACTTATGGTTATGAAGTTTTAATCGGACACAAAGAAAGATAGGGGCTTATAGTGTTGCCTCCCAACCTTTTACCTCAAGGGTAATGTCAACGATAATAGTTCATGCTAACGTACATCCAATTGGATATATATATCAGGATATTTCCAACACAATGTGCTTGCCAAAGGATAAAATATAAAAAGGAAATGTGAAGATCACCACGACTCTTGCATAAAGTATAAGACAAGAATAAAAGATAGGCCCTTGAGAAAGGATCGATATAGTTGACTAGAGGGGGGGGGGGGTGAATAGGCAACTAACAATTTTTAGCTTTTCTTTACCAAATTAAACTTTGCATCAAAGTAGGTTGTCTAGATATGCACCTAGGTGAGCAACCTATAAGATGCAACAACAACAAGTTCGCAAGCAAGCAAGGGATACACCGCGAATAAGCTTGCACAAGTAAAGGCACAAGATAACCAAGAGTGGAGCGGTGAAGAAGAGGATGTGTTACCGAAGTTCCTTCCTTTTTAGGGGCAGTACGTCTCTATTAGAGCGGTGTGGAGGCACAATGCTCCCCAAGAAGCCACTAGGGCCACCGTATTCTCCTCACGCCCTCACACAATGCGAGATGCCATGATTCCACTATTGGTGCCCTTGAAGGCGGCGACCGAACCTTTACAAACAAGGTTGGGGCAATCTCCACAACTTAATTGGAGGCTCCCAACCACACCACGAAGCTTTACCACAATGGACTATGGCTCCGAGGTGACCTCAACCGTCTAGGGTGCTCAAACACCCAAGAGTAACAAGATCCGCTAGGGATTAGTGGGGGGAATCAAATTTCTCTTGGTGGAAGTGTAGATCAGGGCCTTCTCAACCAATCCCGAGCAAATCAACAAGTTTGATTGGCTAGGGAGAGAGATCGGGCGAAAATGGACCTTTGGAGCAACAATGGAGCTCGGGGATGGAAGAGGTGGTCAACTAGAGGAAGAAGACACCCCTTATATAGTGGAGAGACAAATCCAACCGTTATCCACTTACTCAGCCCGCGACCTGCGGTACTACCACTCAAAACAAGCGGTACTACCGCAGGGGCTCACGGTACTACCGCAATGGACCGCGGTACTACCGCTGCAACGGCAGGAGCTAGTCCAGGCCAGAGCCGCCAAGGCTGAGGGCGGTACCGCCGCTGACGTGGTACTACCGCTCCCCCTTGCGGTACTACCGCAAGGCCAGATTGGACTAGCCTCGGAAGGGCGTGGATGAATAAAAATACATCTGTGCCTACTTCCCCTAAAAATCAAACAGTGCAAAAATCCGACACGGTACTAATAACCCACAAGTGTAGGGGATCGCATAGCAGCTTTCGGTAGAGTATTCAACCCAAGTTTATTGATTCGACACAAGGGGAGCCAAAGAATATTCTTAAGTATTAGCGGTTGAGTTGTCAATTCAACCACACCTGGATAACTTAGTATCTGCAGCAAAGTATTTAGTAGCAAAGTAGTATGATAGTAATGGTAACAGTGGCAACGGAAAAGTAAATAAGCGAAGCACAATATGTGAAAAGCTCGTAGGCATTGGATCAGTGATGGATGATTATGTCGGATGCGATTCCTCATGTAATAGCTATAACATAGGGTGACATAGAACTAGCTCCAATTCATCAATGTAATGTAGGCATGTATTCCGAATATAGTCATACATGCTTATGGAAAAGAACTTGCATGACATCTTTTGTCCTACCCTCCCGTGTGGCAGCGGGTCCTAGTGGAAACTAAGGGATATTAAGGCCTCCTTTTAATAGAGAACCGGAACAAAGCATTAGCACATAGTGAATACATGAACTCCTCAAACTATGGTCATCACCGAGAAGTATCCTGATTATTGTCACTTGAGGTTGTCGGATCATAACACATAATAGGTGACTATAGACTTGCAAGATAGGATCAAGAACTCACATATATTCATGAAAACATAATAGGTTCAGATCTGAAATCATGGCACTCGGGCCCTAGTGACAAGCATTAAGCATAGCAAAGTCATAGCAACATCAATCTCAGAACATAGTGGATACTAGGGATCAAACCCTAACAAAACTAACTTGATTACATGGTAAATCTCATCCAACACTACTGGAATCAGGGAATTCGCCGTCTGCCACCTCTTTGCCGTCAGCTAGCGGACGACAAAGAAGGTCTTTGCCATCAGCTACCAAGAACAAGACGGCAAACAAATGGCGGACAACAAATTAGGTCTTTGACATCGGCCATTTCTTTGCCGTTCGCTGGCTGACGGCAAAGAATCTTTGCCGTCCGCTGGCTGACGGCAAAGAGGGAGGTGGCACCCACTAACGAAAAAACTTAACGTCCCCTCTCTTTGTCGTCCGCAGCAGACGGCAAAGATGAACAAAAGCGGACGGCAAAGGCTAACCTAACTAACCTAACTAACGGCCGAGCCCCCTCCCCCACCCGTTACTCTCTCTTCTCCCTCCCCCTTCCCCGACGCCCACATCATCCACCCACCGCGCCGTCCCCGCCGCCTTCTTATCCCGCCACCGCCGCCCGCCCTCCCCACCGCCCGGCCTTGTGCCCGCCTTGCCGCCCCTCATCGCCCCGCCGCGCCACCGCCGTCCCACCACGCCCGCCTCCCTCCCCCGCCGACGCCCCATCCATCCCGCCCGCCCCCCCGTTGCGAGCCGCCCCGCCATCGCCCCGCCGCCCAGTCCCGAGAACCCGCCGCCACCGCCCACCACCCGGCGCCGTCGCCCCCAGCTCCGGCGTGTATTTTCTTCTTCTTTTTACTTTTTTGTTGTTTAATTGTTTAATTGTTAGTGTTAGTGTTAGTGTTAGTGTTAGTGTTAATTAGTATTAGTGTTAGTGTTTTTTTCTTTTGTTTAATTGTTAGTGTTAGTGTTAGTGTTAGTGTTTTTTCTTTTGTTTAATTGTTAGTGTTAGTGTTAGTGTTAGAAAAGAAGACGATTTAGTGTTACTATTAGAAAAAAGAATATGTAGAAGAAAAGAAGAAGAAGAAGAAAAGAAGTAGAAGTAGAAGAAGAAGAAAAGAAGAAAAGAAAAGAAGTAAAAGAAGTAGAAAAAATATGAAAAAAGAAGAAGAAAAGTAAAGAAAAAAAGAAAAAGAAATAGAAAAAAGACACCCCGACACGACACCCCAACACCCCGACACCCCGACACGACACCCCACCCGACCACCTGACCCCCTGACCCAGACAATCTGACCCCGACACCACACCCCGACACCCCGACACGACACCCCGACACCCCGACCCCCTGACCCCGACACCTCGACCCCGAGACCACACCCCGACACCCCGACCCCGACACCACACCCCGACACCCCGACCCCCTGACCCCGACACCCCGACCCCGAGACCACAACCCGACACCCCGACCACGACACGACACCCCGACACCCCGACCTCTGACCTGCACACCTGACCTCGGCACGACACCCCACCCCGACTTCCCGAATTTTACACCCCTAATTCCGACACCACCGGTATTTTTTTATGTTGTACTTGATGATGATACACTTAAGTGATATACATATTATTATTCATGTCATTATTTTTTTATGTTGTACTAATTTCATTTACTCTTTGTCGTGGCAGGTGTTGAAAGATGGTGGGCGCTGTTAATGATCGCTCGGAGGACCCTTCTTCATCGGTAGCGTGGTGCGAGGTCTTCTATTCCACACGCACCTCTCCGTCGGCGTTCTTTGGGACAGTATGGCGACACCGCCGGGTCCTTCTTCGTCGACCGCGGTGCCGAGCAGGGGACGAGGTAAGAAGAAGAGAGGAGCTGGAGCACGTGGTCGCGGGAGAGGAGGTAGGGTGACTGCCAGGGCGCCTTCCTCGCCGCCACCCCTAGTTGTTTCACCCGAGCACGTGACTGCTAGGGTGGACTCGTCCGAGGAGGAGGCTACACGGACTCTGGTCCACGAGCCTTCGGTCCACTGTCCTTCAGCCCACGAGCCTCAGGTTGACGGGCCTTCGGGCCACGAGAGTTCGGCCCACGAGACCCCGAAGGAACACACGTCTGGATGGGGTACCTGGCCGGATCAGCCTGAGGGGCCGAGTGGCCATGCTGATGATGGCGGGGAGCCGACTGATATTGAGGAGGAGGGGGGCACCGTCTACCAGCGTGGTTGTACACGGCTCCCGGACGTGCCGGCGACCCGCGAGCAGAGGTGATTGATTTTCCTTGATGGGGAGAGGCAAGTGCATTTAATCTTTTTGTACCCTTCTGCATTCACATTTCTTCAAATATCTAATGCGTTGGCCTTGTCATGCTGCAGGGGTTGGGACCACCATCATAGTGTCCGCCGGCCCAACTCCGTCCTTGGAGTTCTTTGTCGGCAAAACTTCCCGGGGTTTGTCACGTTGCACAGTGAGGGTCGGCTTCGAGCTTGGATTGAGTTGGGAGCACTACTTGGCTGCCTCGGCCCCCTTGGTGAGATTATCGACGGTGTCTTGTGCAAGACGAGGGCAGGCGTGGTGATTAGAAAGTTACTGGTAATTTCTCCTTTACACAATTAAAAATCTTCAACTAGCTAGTTATTAATTGTACTAATCAATATTGTCTCATTTGATTGCAGACATTCTATAGGTGTGAGGAGGGATATGAGGAGGAGGCGGCAAATGTTATCGATAACGTCTGCAAGCGCCTACTACAGAACTTACGGCACGAGGCTCGGGTGCAGGCTGTTCAAGACTACTACACCTCGCGTGGTATCAAGAAGACCAAGCCGGCGTGCCGCGAGAAGTTCTTGAGTAAGGATGAGTACATGAAGGTAATTCTTAAGGCCTTGTACTTTACTTCCTTCATTTAGTAATTCATAGCCGTAGCGCTCAAGTTTCTATTTCCTAACTTAGGCCCCTCCGAGATGGTGTGCGGATCGGATGGATTGTTGGGAGGTGTTGGTCAATGAGTGGTGCTCAAAAGAATGGCTAGCCCTCCACAACGAGGCCAAGGACAAACGTGCCCAAATGGAAGGTGTGCCACACCATCAAGGCAACTCCAACTTATATCAATACGGGCGGAACTGGGTATGTGGTTTGCTTCATGATTCATGCAATTCGTTCATCATGCTAGCTTCAGCCCTTTAATTATTTTGTTTCTCTCTTTCAGACACGCTATAATAAGGCGGATAAGGTGCCAGAGGTGTACGACCTGTATGCCATGGCCCACACTGGCTCTTACAAGAAAGTCAAGGCATTCTCTGCGTCTGACCTCGATGATCCAAAAAACTTCACCAACATCTCCTACCACGACAAGCTCGTGAAATATACAGATGAGGGGAAGGCGAGGAAAGGGGAGGACTTTAACCCGAGCCAAGGTCCCATTGATACAGAGCTGCTGATGATATCTGGTGGTGGGAGGTCCCATGGCTCCATAGCCATGGGAGATGGACTTATCCGTTGTCCTAGCACTCTCCCGGAGATCAAGGCGCGTCAGTCGAGCTCCGCTCCTGAGATAAGGCCTCGTGAACGGCCAGTCCAACTCGCCTTCAAGGTTAGTTATACGTACTCAGCTATCTTTCTCCATTACATTGTGTGCGCTTCCATCAATGATTACAAATGGTAACGAGGAGTGGTGTTGCAGGCTGCTATACAGAGTGAGAGAGATAGAACGGAGAAACTTCTGGCAGAGGTGGCGGAGAGGCAGCGGGAGTTGGAGGAGAGGACGACAAAGATGTTGGAGGAGGAGAGGGCACGGAATGACATGCATGCAAGGGCCATGTATGAGCTCCTTGTGGTAAGTTTTTTCTACGCATTAGCCAAAACATTCATGTAGTGTTTGTCTCATTACTAACTAGTATGACTGAGTTGTCAAAACCAAATGTGCAGTCTGTGTGCGAGAAGTCCGGTCAAACCGCTCCGCCGATGCCAGTGATTGCTCCTGGGACCATGGTGAGTTTAATTTGAATGGACATTACTTGCTAGTCTTAACATTTGAGTGTCATCATGCTAACGAGACATTGGAAATGATCTTTGGTGCAGCGTAACTCCAGACAAGCATCGCACGATCCTTCTCCAGCTACCGGCACGAGCCACCCCGCTACTACATCTCCATGATCACGGGAAGTGTCTCTAGTGTTTTGCTTAAAAAATGCATAAAGACCTAGACTTAGCTTTATTTCCTCCAATGCTTACCATAATGACTTATAGTTAGCTTCTTTTCCTCCAAAATGACTTGATAAGCTTACTGACCTCCATAACCATCCATTTTACCTATGTTAGCTGTAAAACGATCTGTACTTAGCTTACTTATGTAAAAAATGGCATAATTAGCTTAGTTAGCTCATAAACGATCCCATTTACCTAAGTTAGTTCTAAAATGACCCATTTTACCTTACTTAGCTTATAAATGATCCATTTTACCCAAGTTAGCTCTAAAATGATATATTTTAACTAGATTAGCTCCTAAATGATCCATTTTACCTACGTTAGCTCTAAAATGACCCATTTGACCTAGGTTAGCTCCAAAATGACCCATCTTACCTAGGTTAGCTCTAAAATGATGCATTTTACCCAAGTTGTCTCTAAAACGACCCATCTTACCTAGATTAGCTCATAAATGATCCATTTCACCTAAGTTAGCTCACAAACGATCCATTTTACCTAGGTTAGCTCCAAAATGACCCATCACACCTAGGTTAGCTCTAAAATGATGCTTTTTACCTAAGTTAGCTCATAAACGATCCATTTCACCTAGGTTAGCTCCAAAATGACCCATCTTACCTAGGTTAGCTCCAAAATGACCCATCACACCTAGGTTAGCTCTAAAATGATGCTTTTTTTACTAAGTTAGCTCATAAACTATCCTTTTCAACTAAGTTAGCTCATAAACGTCCCATTTCACCGAAGTTAGCTCAAAAACGATCCATTTCACCTAAATTAGCTCATAAATGACCCATTTCACCTAAGTTAGCTCATAAATGACATATACTTCTTGTTCTACTCTTCTTCTTGTAGTGACATTTTTCTAACTTTCTTATTTGCCATTTTGCAGATTTCATTCACTTCACGGAAGCTAGCTTGCTATGATGGAGTGCTTGTTTTTTCCTTCATTCTCTTCAAGTATTCTTCTAGCTTGCTATCTTGATGAAACTTTGCATTGTAATATGTATGGATGGAACAATGTGTATGTGCTACTTGGTATGTATGAATGGATGGAACTATATATGTATGTACGATGAAACTTATGTGCTAGATATGTCATATGTTTGCTGTTAAATAGCCCTGTGAAATATATTTTTATGTCATATATATTTGCTGTGAAAATTGTTGGAATAAAAAAAACAGAAAAAAGAGGCAATGTAGGATCTTTGCCGTCAGCCACTGATGGCAAAGCCACCTTTGTCGACAATGGCATGAATGACAAAGAAGCCATCTGGCCACACATGCTTCTGGTGGGCTGACCCATTTGGTCAGTTTGCCTACAGCGGCGGACGATAAAGTGTTTGCCTACAGCAGCGGATGGCTAAGGCTTTGCCTACAGCGGCGGACGACAAAGGCTGCCGTTAGCCACCTAACGGACTAACAGCGTATTTATTGCCGTCTGCTGCTGATGACAAAGGCCCCTTTGCCGTCAGCCTCAGAAAGCGGACGACAAATTACCTCTTTGCCGATCCTTACTTTGCCGGAGCCTTTTGCCGTCCGCGGCGGACGGCAAAGGTCTTTGCCGTCTGCCGTTCCTGCCTTTGCCGTCCACCATGGCTGACGGCAAAGTAGCTGATTCCTGTAGCTTCATTTTACCTAGCTTAGCTCCAAAATGACCCATCACACCTAGGTTAGCTCTAAAATGATGCTTTTTACCTAAGTTAGCTCATAAACGATCCATTTCACCTAGGTTAGCTCCAAAATGACCCATCTTACCTAGGTTAGCTCCAAAATGACCAATCACACCTAGCTTAGCTCTAAAATGATGCTTTTTACCTAAGTTAGCTCATAAACGATCCATTTCACCTAGGTTAGCCCCAAAATGACCCATCTTACCTAGGTTAGCTCCAAAATGACCCATCACACCTAGGTTAGCTCTAAAATGATGCTTTTTACTAAGTTAGCTCATAAACTATCCTTTTAACTAAGTTAGCTCATAAACGTTCCATTTCACCGAAGTTAGCTCAAAACGATCCATTTCACCTAAATTAGCTCATAAATGATCCATTTCACCTAAGTTAGCTAATACATGACATGTACTTCTTGTTCTACTCTTCTTCTTGTAGTCACATTTTTCTAACTTTCTTATTTGCCATTTTGCAGATTTCATTCACTTCACGGAAGCTAGCTTGCTATGATGGAGTGCTTGTTTTTTCTTTCATTATCTTCAAGTATTCTTCTAGCTTGCTATCTTGATGAAACTTTGCATTGTAATATGTATGGATGGAACAATGTGTATGTGCTACTTGGTATGTATGAATGGATGGAACTATATATGTATGTACGATGAAACTTATGTGCTAGATATGTCATATGTTTGCTGTTAAATAGCCCTGTGAAATATATTTTTATGTCATATATATTTGCTGTGAAAATTATTGGATTAAAAAAACAGAAAAAAGAGGCAATGTAGGATCTTTGCCGTCAGCCACTGATGGCAAAGCCACGTTTGTGGACAGCATGAATGACGGCAAAGAAGCCATCACAGCCACACATGCTTCCTGGTGGGCTGACCCATTTGGTCAGTTTGCCTACAGCGGCGGACGATAAAGTCTTTGCCTACAGCAGCGGATGGCCAAGGCTTTGCCTACATCGGCGGACGACAAAGGCTGCCATTAGCCACCTAACGGACTAACAGCGTATTTATTGCCGTCTGCTGCTGATGACAAAGGCCCCTTTGCCGTCAGCCTTAGAAAGCGGACGACAAATTATCTCTTTGCCGGTCCTTACTTTGCCGGAGCCTTTTGCCATCCGTGGTAGACGGCAAAGACCTTTGCCGTCCGCCGTTCCTGCCTTTGCCGTCCGCCATGGCTAACGGCAAAGTAGCTGATTCCTGTAGCTTCATTTTACCTAGCTTAGCTCCAAAATGACCCATCACACCTAGGTTAGCTCTAAAATGATGCTTTTTACCTAAGTTAGCTCATAAACGACCCATTTCACCTAGGTTAGCTCCAAAATGACCCATCTTACCTAGGTTAGCTCCAAAATGACCAATCACACCTAGCTTAGCTCTAAAATGATGCTTTTTACCTAAGTTAGCTCATAAACGATCCATTTCACCTAGGTTAGCCCCAAAATGACCCATCTTACCTAGGTTAGCTCCAAAATGACCCATCTTACCTAGGTTAGCTCCAAAATGACCCATCACACCTAGGTTAGCTCTAAAATGATGCTTTTTACTAAGTTAGCTCATAAACTATCCTTTTCAACTAAGTTAGCTCATAAACGTTCCATTTCACCGAAGTTAGCTAAAAAACGATCCATTTCACCTAAATTAGCTCATAAATGATCCATTTCACCTAAGTTAGCTCATAAATGACATATACTTCTTGTTCTACTCTTCTTCTTGTAGTCACATTTTTCTAACTTTCTTATTTGCCATTTTGCAGATTTCATTCACTTCACGGAAGCTAGCTTGCTATGATGGAGTGCTTGTTTTTTCTTTCATTCTCTTCAAGTATTCTTCTAGCTTGCTATCTTGATGAAACTTTGCATTGTAATATGTATGGATGGAACAATGTGTATGTGCTACTTGGTATGTATGAATGGATGAAACTATATATGTATGTACAATGAAACTTATGTCCTAGATATGTCATATGTTTGCTGTTAAATAGCCCTGTGAAATATATTTTTATGTCTTATATATTTGCTGTGAAAATTGTTGGATTTAAAAAAATAGAAAAAGAGGCAATGTAGGATCTTTGCCGTCAGCCACTGATGGCAAAGCCACCTTTGCCGATAGCCGCGGACGGCAAAGAAGCCACGCGGCGGCCACTTGTGCTTCCTGGTGGGCTGACCCATTTGGTCAGTTTGCCTACAGTGGCGGATGGCAAAGTCTTTGCCTACAGCAGCGGACGGCAAAGGCTTTGCCTACAACGGCGGACGGCAAAGGCTGCCGTTAGCCACCTAACGGACTAATAGCGTATTTATTGCCGTCTGCTTTCTTTGCCGTCCGTTGCTGATGGCAAATGCCCCTTTGCCATCAGTCTCAGAAAGCGGACGAAAAAATTAGCTCTTTGCCGATCCTTACTTTGCCGGAGCCTTTTGCCGTCCGCCGTTCCTGCCTCTGCCGTCCGCCATGGTTGACGGCAAGGTAGCTGATTCCTGTAGTGAACCCATCACTGTCCAGCAAGCCTACGATGCAATTACTCACGCACGGCGGTGAGCATCATGAAATTGGTGATGGAGGATGGTTGATGATGATGACGGCGATGAATCCCCCTCTCCGGAGGCCCAAACGGACTCCAGATCAGCCCTCCCGAGAGATATTAGGGCTTGGCGGCGGCTTCGTATCATAAAATGCGATGAAACTTTCTCTCTGATTTTTTTCTCCGCGAAACGGAATATATGGAGTTGGAGTTGAGGTCGGTGGAGCATCAAGGGGCCCACAAGACAAGGGGCGCGCCCAGGGGGGAGGGCGCGGCCCCACCCTCATGGACAGGGTGTGGCCCCCCTGGCGTTGATTCTTTCGCCAGTATTTTTTATATTTTCCTAAACTTATCTCCATGGATTTTCAGGTCATTCCAAGAACTTTTGTTTTCTGCACAATAAACAAGATCATGTCAGTTCTGCTGAAAATAGCGTCAGTCCGGGTTAGTTTCATTCAAATCATGCAAGTTAGAGTCCAAAACAAGGGCAAAAGTGTTTGGAAAAGTAGATACGTTGGAGACATATCAACTCCCCCAAGCTTAAACCTTAGCTTGTCCTCAAGCAATTCAGTTGATAAACTAAAAGTGATAAAGAAAAACTTTAACAAACTCTGTTTGCTCTTGTTGTTGTAAATATGTAAAGCCAACATTCAAGTTTTCAGCAGCTATTATGAACTAACCATACTCACAATAACGCTTAGGTCTCACATTTACTCATATCAATGTCATAATCAGCTAGCGAGCAATAATAATAAAACTCGGATGACAACACTTTCTCAAAACTATCATAATATAATATAACAAGATGGTATCTCGCTAGCCCTTTCTAAGACCGCAAAACATAAATGCAGAGCACCTTTAAAGATCAAGGACTGACTAAACATTGTAATTCATGGTAAACCAATAGTAATGAATGCAAATGACAGTGTGCTCTCCAGCGGGTGCTTTTTAATAAGAGGGATGATGACTCAACATAAAAGTAAATAGATAGGCCCTTCACAGAGGGAAGCAGGGATTTGTAGAGGTGCCAGAGCTCGATTTTAAAATAGAGATGAATAACATTTTGAGCGGTATACTTTCACTGTCAACGCAACAACTATGAGATGGCGATATCTTCCATGCTACATACATTATAGGCGGTTCCCAAACAGAATGGCAAAAGTTTATACTTCCCCACCACCAACAAGCATCAATCCATGGCTTGCTCGAAACAACGAGTGCCTCCAACTAACAACAGCCCTAGGGGAGTTTTGTTTAATTATTTTGATTTGCTTTGATCTTTTTGATCATGGGACTGGGCATCCCGGTTACCATCCATTTTCTCGTGAATGAGGAGCGGAGTCCACTCCTCTTGAGAATAACCCACCTAGCATGGAAGATACTAACAGCCCTAGTTGAAACATGAGCTACTAGAGCATACAAAACAGAATTTCATTTGAAGGTTTGGAGTTTGGCACATAAAAATTTACTTGGAACGGCAGGTAGATACCACATATAGGAAGGTATAGTGGACTCATATGGAACAACTTTGGGGTTTATGGAGTTTGGATGCACAAGCAGTATTCCCGCTTAGTACAAGTGAAGGCTAGAAAAAGACTGGGAAGCGACCAACTGAGAGAGCAACAACAGTCATGAACATGCATTAAAATTAATTTACACCGAGTACAAGCATGAGTAGGATATGTGAAGGCTATGTTGATTTGTTTCAACTACATGCGTGAACATGTGCCAAGTCGAGTCACTCAATTCATTCAAAGGAGGATACCATCCCGTCATACCACATCACAATCATTTTAATAGCATGTTGGCACACAAGGTAAACCATTATAACTCATAGCTAATTAAGCATGGCACAAGCAACTATAATCTCTAAAGGTCATTGTTAACTTTCACTTATCTCGATCAGTCCATATATATCGTCATTATTGCCTTTCACTTGCACGACCGAACGATGTGTATAATAATAATAGTGCACGTGCATTGGATTAAGCTGGAGTCTGCAAGCATTCAATTCAAGAGAGAAGACAAAGCAATATGGGCTCTAAGTTAAATAAACAATCATGCATATGAGAGCCACTAAACATTTTCAATATGGTCTTCTACTCTCGACCCCCAAAGGAAAGAATAGAAAATAAAACTATTTACACGTGAAAGCTCCCAACAAGCAAGAAGAAGAACGAGAAATATTTTTTGGGTTTTCATTTTAAGTCTACTACAAGCATGGAAATTAAACTAACTAATTTTTTTGGTTTTTCTTAAGGTTTATCAAACACACAAGAAGAAAGCGAGAAAAGGAAAATTAAACTAGCATGGATAATATAATGAAATAGTATGAGCACCGACAGCTAGAATAGTGTGTGAACATGAATGTAAAGTTGGTGAGAAATACGTACTCCCCCAAGATTAGGCTTTTGGCCTAAGTTGGTCTACTGCCAAGGACCGCGGCTACTCTCAAGAAATTGTCACAGGGCCATTCACACGGCCGTACTTCCGCTATGCGAGGAAGATTATACTTGGCCTTTTCTTTCTCTTTAGCTTGTTTTTCCTGGGAGCCTTGGCTAGAAGAGCCCCTCAAAAATCTCCTTAACATTTTCTGAAAATTTCTGAAATTTTAGCAACTTCAAAATAAAAGTGAATAAAACTAAACAAGATTGGTAGCAACTACTCCTACAAGTGCCTAGAGCCTATATCAAGCATTAGAATCACTTGGGACCTCATAAATTTGACATGCAAGCTCAAGAATAGGGTCACCTATACAGCAAAAATTTGCAATGAATAAAGCACTAGAACAAAAACTAATTGGACCAATGGAGGAGCACATACCAAGCAACAATCTCCCAAAGCAGTTTTGTGAACGGAGCTTTGAGCAAGGAGATCGAAAATCGCAGCAAAATGAGCTAGAACTCGTGCTTGAGCTGGATGGGGATTTTTTTGGGGAAGAAGATGGAGTGTGTGGGTGCAGGAATAAGTGGAGGGGGCCACCGTGGGCCCACCAGACAGGGGGCGCGCCCAGGGGGTGTGGGCGCGCCCTCCACCCTCGTGGCCTGGTGCTTGCCCCTCCTGTAGTGTTTTCAGTGCCTAAAATCCTCAAATATTCCATAAAAAATCATACTAAATTTGCAAGGCATTTGGAGCACTTTTATTTTCGGGTTATTTTTTATTGCACGGATAATTCAGAAAACAGACATATAATAATGTTTTTGCTTTATTTATTCTAAATAACAGAAAGTAAAAGAGGGTACAGCAGGTTGTGCCTTCTAATTTCATCCATCTCATGATCATCAGAATGAATCCACTAACAAGGTTGATCAAGTCTTGTTAACAACTCAGTCCGAATAACACGAAACTGGAGAAATTTCGAATAACACTAGGTTACCTCAACGGGGATATGACCATCCCCAACAATAAGAATATCATACTTTTTCTTGACAGTAGGAAGAGGAAATTCAAAACCTCCAATAATGATAGTTGGAAATTTTCCAATAGAATTGATGCTATGAACTTGAGGTTGTTTCCTTGGAAAGTGTATCGTATGCTCATTACCATTAACATGAAAAGTGTCATTGCCTTTGTTGCAATCAATAACAGCCCCTGCAGTATTCAAAAAGGGTCTACCAAGGATAATCGACTTACTATCATCCTCGGGAATATCAAGAATAACAAAGTTCGTTAAGATAGTGACATTTGCAACCACAACAGGCACATCCTTACAAATACCGACAGGTATAGCAGTTGATTTATCAGCCATTTGCAAAGATATTTCAGTAGGTGTCAACTTATTCAATTCAAGTCTACGATATAAAGAGAGAGGCATAACACTAACACCGGCTCCAAGATCACATAAAGCAGTTTTAACATAATTTCTTTTAATGGAGCATGGTATGGTTGGTACCCCTGGATCTCCAAGTTTCTTTGGTATTCCACCCTTAAAAGTGTAATTAGCAAGCATGGTGGAAATTTCAGCTTCCGGTATCTTTCTTTTATTTGTAATGATATCCTTCATATACTTAGCATAAGGGTTTACTTTAAGCATATCAGTTAAGCGCACACGTAAGAATATATGTATCAACAAAGCGCTCAAAATCCTCATCATCCTTTGTCTTGGATGGTTTAGGAGAAAAGGGCATGGATTTCTGAACCCATGGTTCTCTTTCTCTACCATGCTTCCTAGCAACAAAATCTCTCTTATCATAACGTTGATTCTTTGATTGTGGGTTATCAAGATCAACAGCAGGTTCAATCTCTACTTCATTATTTTTGCTAGGTTGAGCGTCAACATGAACATTATCATTAACATTAGCACTAGGTTCATGTTCATCACCTGATTGTGTTTCAGCATCAGAAATAGAAATATCATTGGGATTATCAGGTGTGTCTACAACAGGTTCACTAGAAGCATGCAAAGTCATATTGTTTTTCTTTTTCTTCTTTTTAGAAGAACTAGGTGCCTCTAAATTATTTCTCTGAGAATCCTGCTCGATTCTCTTAGGGTGGCCTTCAGGATACAAAGGTTCCTGAGTCATTCTACTAGTTCTAGTAGCCACTCTAACAGCAAAGTCATGTTTATTATTTAATTTATCGAGCAAATCACTTTGAGATTTAAGTACTTGCTCAGCTTGAGTGGTAACCATAGAAGCATATTTGCTAATGAGTTTAAGTTCATCTTTAACTCTAGCCATATAATCACTCAAGCGTTCTATTTCGAAAGCATTATTTTTTAATTCTCTACCAACATAAGCATTAAAACCTTTTTGTCTAGCCATAAAGTCATCGAATTCATCTAAGAATGGGTTATGGAATTTAGTAGACGGAATTTCAACTTTATCATATCTAGAGAGAGAATTTACCTTTACTACCTGTGTCGGGTTATCAAGACAATGTGTTTCTTGAACAGGCGGTATATTAAGACCATGTATTTCGTCAATAGGTGGTAAATTCTTAACATCTTCAGCTTTAATACCTTTTTCTTTCATTGATTTCTTTGCGTCTTGCATATCTTCAGGACTGAGAAATAGAACACCCCTCTTCTTTGGAGTAGGTTTAGGAATAGGCTCAGGAGTTGGCTCAATTGGTTCAGGAATTGCCTCACACTAAAAAAAATACACTTCCATGATGATACATGTTTGTCACAGTAGGTCGCATTTTTTGTCATGCATGTACATCCATGACGATTTTATGACAGAATCAAGATAGTCATACCTGTGCTGTCGTAGAAGTGTTCCATGACATTACCAAAATTATCAACACGGAAGTGTCCACTTCCATGCCGATAAATCACGTGTCACAGAAGTGCTTTTATCAAGGGTGACCGACACGTGGCATCCACCGTAACGGAACACCGTTAAGCTATCGGGTCGGGTTTTGGATCCGATAACCCGTTAACAGCCACGACCAATGGGAAATTTCCACGTGTAAAATTCTTACTGGCCCGACGAAACACGTGTCACCGATTGGGTCAGATAGGCGCCTATGATATGTCGACACGTTCCATGGCCCACCACTGGCCCATTTAGCTTACAAAGCCGGCCCGTTTGACTTGGTCAAAAGTTAACGGGCTGACCCATGAAAAGCCTGTTATCGGTCTCTTCGCAAATAGCCCATTTTACGACCCGTTAACTCACAGCCCGTTAGGCCCTAAAGGAAATCGGCCCAACAACGTCATGTGGGCCGTCGAATATAACACCAACCCATTTCACTTTCGGCCCATGTATGGCCCACAACGTCTTTCGGCCCATATGAGGCCTTCGTATCTTTCAGCCCTTTATAGGTCCACGGTGACTCTAGCCCATTATGAACAGTAATTTTCTTTGTACCCATTAACGGCCTGTGATTTACATGGGCCATTTCCAGCCCGTGTTAGCTTTCGGCCTATTGACGGCCCATACGTTCTTGGGCTCCTTTTCGGCCCTCGATTACTTCCGGCCCGTTACTGGCATGTTCCCCTAATGGGCCAAATTCGGCCCATGGCAAGACTCGGCCCGTTACTGGCCTGTTACCCTAATGGGCCAAATTCGGCCCATGGCAAGAGTCGGCCCGTTTCTGGCCTGTTAACCTATTGCGCCGTTTCCAGCCCATCCTATCTTTTGGCCCATTAACGACCCGTTATGCCTGTGACAGAATTAAGCCTTTGCTATCCTACGGCCTGTTAATGGCCCATTACTGTGCTGGGCCGATACCAATTACGCCCGTTTACGGCCCATGTAGACCCATTTATCCGACGGCCCGAGGCCCACCGATTCTACAGCCCTGTTGAAGGCCCATTTATCGACGGCCTGTAGGAGACCCATGGATCCTACGACCCATAGGAGACCCATGGATCCTACGGCCCGTATATGGCCCATGGTTGTTGCGGCCACTAACAAACCAGGGGAAAAGAAGACTAGGAAATAAATAAGGCCGAAACTAACGCTAGGCTATTAAGGCGATTACAAAGTTACATCCACTGACATCAAAGATCGCCACCAAAGGTAAATATAGGGAACACCCTAGACTATACAAAAATGGCTTGTTTGTTTTCTTTCAAATTTGGCTGCACGTTAAGAATAAATTTTGTATCACACCAAAACAAATTACAACTATATAACAAAAGGAAGGTTGGCATAAAACTTATGATCTAGCGAGATAAATGCACCACCGTAAGTTCGTAAGCTCAGTTCATTTGACCTGAACGCTTTCATGTTGTATTGTCCGATGGAGCACCATAACCCTCGCCTTCATTTCCCCTAGGCTCCTGAACAACATAGCAAATGTCTGATAGTCCGGTTTCAAAACCATGCATATCTTGACGACATCGAACAATGTCTCTCCTTGTTTCACAAAGGGTCTCTGTTAGGGAATGGACTTGTGTCTGGAGCGCAGATACAACATTGCTTTGAGCCTGCATATCTTGATCATGAGGCAGTTTGGACGATATTGCCTTAACAACCAACCCAGTGTTACGCAGGAATGTGCTTTTGGCACTGTTAGTGGACAGGTACTGACCCACTGCAGCAAGAGCTAACATTGCGGTTATAGTTGCCTCGCCACCTTCAGAAGGTGGCGGTTCCACCATTTTTCCATAGCTCATTTGAAAAGTTGTGGTTTTACACTAGTAGTACCAGAACAGAAGATATTAAGGAGGCAACAAAATCAAACAAAATAGCTTTGGTCTATATACAGAACTTATTCTGGTGAACCCATGTAAAATTTTAGTTGTATTTTATTGCAAAGTACATAATAAAACCAGGTTCCAAACATATGACCATGTACCATCGCTAATGTATTGTCTATTTCTTCACATTGTATTGAGGGCTAAGGATAAAGAGACGAAGTTTATAATAGGTAAGCATAGTATGACATCATTCATATCACAAAACAACTGAGAACAGACAAACAGGCAATTTTAACGTTGTGTGGGCAAGTCCAGAATGGAACTAGATTACGGGTCAAAATCAAGGAACATCACTCCTCTCTTTTAAACCTTGTAAGGTGCAATGATATGCTAAGACAATTGTGTATAAAATTGAAAAGAGTAATAGACATTGGATGCAAACCATGCAGTTCAAGGCACAAGTCAGAGTAAGTAGTAGTTAAAAGGCATGAGGATTAAGGACTTACAATAGCAGCTTTGACTGGTGTAGTCATGCCCTTCTTCTTCTTTGGTGTGACAGTCCTTGAAGATTTCCACATCATTTGGTTCAGGTACTTTTTGTTCCTTGTGGGCTTTCCTCTGCATTTCGAACAAGTCAATATAGATCTGATAATATGGTACAACGAAAAGAGTGAAATAACAGCTAATTACAAGAGCCTCGCATAGTGCAATATAGCTACGAGATCACGTAAATGCATTGGAATTTCACTTTAAATGCAGTTGGCCTTGTTCTTTGAACAGTTCACCTACAAGAAGATAGATTTTTGTGGCACATGCGTAAATAGGACTTCAACATGTGATCTGATCACATATATATAATGTACACGATACTTGGATCGGACCGGTGTTTAACAAGGTCCCTCGGTCTTCATCCAATATATTTTCCACTTTGGAGATGTTTGGGAAAGTTCACCGTTAGCCTTGCCTTCAAAGTGAGTTTTCCTCAAGTTATACCGACATCGTCAGCAGAGCATACTTGAAAACATGGGTGCAAGCTTGTCTGGTTGCGTCATCTTGGCTATCCAACTTGAACCTCATCTGTTGAAAATTATGGGAGTCTCATTATCAGCAACCTAGAAAGTATGGGACATAGCAAGATGATATTACTAGTTTCCATACATAACCATACTTACAGATAAATGGTCGAGGATGAATTGGGTTTCGTCTTTGTCATTCCTGTACTGAATCCATGTTGGGAGGATACGTACATGACACCTAACGGCAACCGCTCCCTCTGATACTAACTTGGCTGACTCTGTAGCATCACGTGGCCTTTTTAAACCTGCCTCAAAACGGATCTCCATTCTTACTCCTATAGATTTAGTTAACCTATCGAGCATTATCCCTGATGTTTGTTTCCTCTTGCGCCTAGGTGCTAGTCCAACAACGAACATAGGAAGTGTTAGTGTACATCAAACTGTGAGACTACATATAAAGAAGCATGCAACTGTAACTTGAATCCATCAACTACCTTCTTGCTGTTGAAGCTCACAAGGTTCATCTGATATTGCCAACTCGTCTTGTGTCAAGAGTGCTTGGGAAGTAGTGTCAGGTGGCAAGGGAGCTTGGGAACGCGCTGCTAGCTCGATTGGCCTTGACGAGTAAGTCGTGTAGCTAGTAATCTTGTGGTAGGTGTTGCAAGAACTAGGGTTGTCTCTGCTTGTTTGGTGGCAGCTATTTGTTTCTGTTTGGATTTTTTTACAGCTCGTGTAGCATGGGATGCCGTGTTTGTAGAATTTTCCGCTGGACTTTGACCTTCTATTGCACCATCGCACCGTGAGAATCTGCAAGATTCATCCGCTTCTCATTCCCTACCATTCTGTGTTTCTTCCTCTTTCTCTGTGCCATGTTAAGTCAAGCCGACAAGAAAAACGAATAATAATTTAGTTCTTCCGAACAAATTGATGCGTGATGCGCATTTAACTGAACTTTGATGTTAGACAAGCACATGATAGGAGGATGTAATATGTATGAAAAATAGGACGGAAGAGATAACCAGAACTATGATGTGTAAGCTAAGAATAACACATTTCACCAAATTAGAAGCAATGCAATGGAAGGTAGACACCATATGAAAGATGCTACAAATATCGCTCTGCCAAGTTAACAGTGTCTCATCATAAATGGCGTTTAAACAAATGTGAAGAAGTACATGAAATAAATCATATGCAAGATGCAAACAACATCACACTACCATGTTAGAGGTCTCTCGTCATTAGTGCCATTGCATATTCACAGCATTGCATATTCATAGCATTGCATATTCATAGCATTGCATATTCACAACTTATGATGTGTAAACTAAGGAGAAGGCATTTCAACAAATTAGAAGCAATGAAAGCTAGACACCATATGAAAGATGCAATGAATATCACTCTACCAAGTTAAAATTGTCTCGTCATAAGTGCCATTTCAACAAATTAGTAGTACAAGCTAGAAAAGAATGTGAGATGTAACCTATATCACACTCCGAAGTCAAACGTGTGTTATATAAGTGATTGTTGCAGGTTACACAACAGTAGTAATTTGATGTAAGAACATGGTGTGATATACAGATATTGTATGTTCTAGAAACAGGAACACGTGTCTTATTCAAGTATAATGTGCAAAGTAAGCAGATGGAATTCAACAAAATTAGAAGCAATACAAGGTAGACATCACACATAACATGCAACCACATATAACAATGCCAAGTTAGAGGGAGCACTGGTGATGGTGCACTAGGGGAGACGTGCTCATCATAAACACAGCTTTGTTGAGTGTCTATGCATGTGTTGTCTTGGAAATCATCTTGGGGGCGTGGAGGAGTAGAAACTATAGAGGCCCTCCGTTCGGAAGGAGCACCTTTATCCGCTGCCTTGCTAACTTCCTTCCGCTTTATTTATTTTTGAATTGTCAAGTAAAACCGACAAGAAAAAACATTAAAATTCTCTCTTCAGAACTCATTCATGCATGATACTGACAATCACTACTTTGATGTAAGGCAAACACATGATACCAGGATGGAATATGTACGAAAAACAGGACGACATGGCATGTTCACAACTGTTTGTGTAAACTAAGCAGAAACCATTCCAACCAATAAGAAGCAACGCAAGCTTGACACCACATGAAAGATGCAACCAATATGACTCTGCCAAGTTAAAAGCGTCCCATCATAAATGGAATTTCAACAAATTAGAAGCAGCGCATGCTATAAATCATATGAAAGATGCAACTAATATCACACTGCATATACTAAAGGTGTCTCATCATATTGATTGATGCGGGATACAAAAAAACAATAGTTTTATGTAAGGACATGCTTAATAGACAGATGTACTTTGTACTAAATACATGAAGGTATGTCACATTAACAGGTATAATGTATAAGCTAAGCAGACTAGCACATGCAGTTTAACCAGATTGGAAGAATTACAATCTAGACACCATATGCAACATGGAACCACATATCACGCTGCCAAGTTAGAGCAAGCACCTGCGATGCTAGTGTAGGAGAAATGTTGTAATCAACTACAGAGCTATGTTCACTATCTTCATCTAGCATTTCTGTTTCTTAAGAATCATGTCGGGAGGCTGACGCTGCATTCTTTAAATGAGGAGTAGTCCCCTTGCCTGCCTGCCTCATCATAAGTGATTGATGAGGGATACACAAGAACATTAGTTTGATGTAAGAACATGGTTAATACACAGATGTACTAGTATGTACCAAAAATATAAAGGCATGTCATATTCAAAGGTATAATGTGTAAGGTAAGCAGATGCAATTTAACTAAATTGGAAGCAATACAATCTAGACATCCGATCGGAGTGGCGAGCATGATCATCTAGGACACGAGAGCCTGGTGGGAGGCGGGCTGCTTCGCCACCATCGCGGCTTTTTAGTTGGCTTCCAGGTGATGCCTCTCTTTGCTGGGCTTGTCACTGGCTCGGCCAGTGCCCTGACTAGCTATTTGTCTTTTGGTGCTCACGGGATGGTGGTTCATGTAAAAAATATCTTTCCTTATCTTAATAAAGACCGACTTCGGCCTTTCGAATACAAGCTAGACACCATATGGAACATGCAACCACATATGACACCGCGAAGTTAAAGCAAGCACCTGGGATGGTGGTTCATGGCGAGAGAGATCATCAACTCCAGAGCTACGTTCCCCGTCTCCATCTGCTGACACTACACCCTTTAAAGTCTTGAAACGTGTCTGGCTTAGCTGGGTACCACGCTGGATCGACTTCTCTCTTGTGTTTTGTGCTTCTGTCAAGGCAGGGTCTGAAATACCCTTGCATAAAAACACAATAGTGAGAGTATGGGTGAAGTGTGTGCAGAACTAGTGCACTGTAAAAGTAGCAGATAGCAGGTGGCTGAAAAATAAATGACAGGAGACATATGATAGCTCTACAACATTGCATGACAAACAAAATTAGATTCTACTCCGTATGATTTTGTAATATATGAGCACAGAAATGCAGGTACTCCTCCAAAGACACCACCACATGTGGTCATATCTAAGATAATAGTCGACTGAAAATAAATAGGCCAGTCGATTTTTTTAATGAACCGTCCGATCTATAAGGAACGGGCAGATGGCCTTCGTCTACCTCCCGCCAGTCACGGTTGACGATCTTTCTCGAACCGCCAGTGACCACAGGCACAGACCCCTGCCTCCGCTGCCCTGCCCTCCCCTCGACCTCAGACCACCGTCGTGCTTGGCAGCGCCCCCAGCCATCCCTTTAATCCTGGCCGACCTCCAGATCAGGCGCCAGTAGCTCTAGGCCGCACACACCCCTAAGATAAACACCAAGGCGCTACTTCCCCGATGTAATAGGCGTACTAGCGCCTGTTACGCCGAGGAATGCTTCCGTTAATTGGGAATCAAGCGGCGTAAATTGAAATTGTGGGGGCGACGGACCTCTAGCTAAGGTGAAATAGTATATGAGGAGAAATCTTGTGCATCACGAGTTACTAGGAACATCTAGTATCAAGAAGAAGCGGTCAACTAGTGTCTTCTATGGATGAATACCGTGCAAGCAGAGACGTAAGATTTGCACGAATAAGGGAAGAGGAGTACCATTTTCGGTTGCCGGTGTGGTCACCTCCACATGTCGCGCCGATCTTCTTCTTTTTACCGGGGAAACCGATGTTCTGGAGGGTGCATTCTTGGACGAACCCATGGCCAAATTGTTGACTGTGTTGCCGTGGCCGTATGTTGGCGGAGGGGAAGCAGATCCGAGGCGGCAAAGGACGGCGTAGCAGGAACATCTCTGATGCAGTGGAGGGTGGCGAAGTTGGAGCGGCAGCGGTGAGGCGCAGGACGGCATGGTTGAACTGGCTTGGGTACGGACGACTCGGCCTCGGCTTCAACTACTAGCTATCGTGGCGCTGCTGCTAACTTTTACACACTCGCTACTGCTAATTTAACAGGTTTTTTGTTTTTTTGGGCATATTTGTTTTGTATTTGAACAGGCTTTATAGAAGAATCTTTAGCACATAGAAATGTCATCATGATACACATACAAATGCCTGCGAGACCACAAATGTAATCATAGCATATACATACAAATAGTCTCATCATAATCATCATCCAACACAAAGTGGTCTCTCGTCATCATCTCGAAAATAGCGATACAAGTCCTCGATTACTTGCAAATACATCATAATCCATCTAAACAATGGTATATGCGAGAAGAGCTATCACTTTGAGTACATGAGTTCGTATCCCTCTCTCGCATTAGCTTGAACCTAAACTAACTACTGCTTGTCGCTCGGAAACCGGAAACCGGTAACACCTGGGCCTGACACTCCGGCCACTCGTCGTATATATACTCCTGGCGTAGCACTTCTTCGCCATCGACGATCTATGCACCTGCATCGTCACATGAGTCGATGATATGCAACATATATAGTTGAGCAAATGTAAAGAGACAGACTTGATAAAAATAGAAACAACATATCATAAGCATAAATAACAAAGTTCATCGCACCCAAAATGCCCTAACTAGAGTGATCTTCGCTAGTCGAGGAGGAGGACGGTTTAATTACATCACAAATAAAGTTTCATCACAAGATAACTCAAAGTTTTGTCATACGTAAAGTATGGACTAAGCAGACACATTGTCATATATCGACAATCACTCCAACATGTCGTGCCATCCATCGATGTCGTGGAAATAGTCCCGAGCTTAGTGAAAGGCTTCATGTCGAGACGCTGAGAGGCTATCCATGTTCGGACGTCTTCCCGCGACATTTGTCCTTCTTCGTAGAACATCCCTGTTTTTCCGACGACCTCCTTCATGATGATTTGGGCAAGTTCGCGCTGGATGTGATAGAACTCAGCTCGAAGTAGATGATCCTCGATATCTCCTACGTCCTTTGCCCATTGCAGAATATGGGCATCGCCGGATCTAGGTGACATGCGAAGGTTCTGGTGATCCCGTCTGTACTCCAGCATGTGGTGTAGGACATAGAATCCATCATTAAGAGAATCGCTCGATTGCTGGATGCAGCAGAAGTCGGTCTTATGGGCGAAGGCGACCCTGCCGCCCCTTTTCTTCTTGTCCCTGACCTCTCCACCCCTTGCTTGGTAGTAAAAAATAGCATTGTCGAGAACATCCTTGATGTGGGTGTAATCCTTTTTGTGTATGTTCTTCGACGAGTCCAAGTAAAGAGCGTGGGTGAATTGGGGGTATAGGATGATGAGGACGGCGCGCCCGCCGCTGCGTAAAATAAGTACACCTCAAATTACTTAGCCTCCACCGTGCAAATGAATGATTGGAATCGAAGGAAGGATAGCAGCGCGGATGACTTACGCGGGATGATAAGGCACGAGAATCGCCCCCTTGTCCTTATTGGCGAGCATGAAATTGACGATGTATTCCCTCGTGTATACACGGTGCTCTGCGCAGACTCCCAAGAAGCCCTCGTGCATGTAGTACGGGTCAGCAACACAGATATGAGATATCTGCTCAACCCCGATGATGTAGTTCATCTGCAAGGCATAAAAGTGGACAAACGTAAAATCCAGCTTCTTCACGTGAAACATGTCGAATATGTAATCGAATCGGAGGAAGAACTTATCCGCGGTGAAGCTGTCGATGTACGACCTTTGCCGCGGAACGTTAACCACATAGAGTGGGTATCCTGGATCTGTCGAGGCGATGAGGCCTTTCTCTACCCGCAGCACATCGTCATGAAGTCTCCTTAGATCGCCGAATCTGGCATGTAGCGCTGTTGCAGGTAGGATTGGTTGACCGCGGATATGCCATTTATCCGCATCGGGGATATCTATACGGTCCTGAAGCCGAGGCTGCTGAGGCGGCTGGATCATAGAATCAGCTTTTTGCCTTTCCTCGCTCTCTTCCTAGACTTCTTTACTACCGGAAGGTCGTCCATAATACGTTGAGACGGCAATTCAGGCACCGACTCATGACGCTCAAACCCTGAGGAGGCGCCAGTATAGACATACTGTTCAGCGCCACCGTCGTCCTCATCCTCATCCATGGTGACGTCATCAGCAACTAATGGAGCCTCCTCCTTACCCCGTCCACTATCACCCAACCCGACACCCGACGTAATTGGGTAGGTGGGGTGTTGATGTTCATACCTTGCTGAGGCTGCGTGCTCGTGGGTGTGCTCCCGACCGCCTCCAGACGAAGCAGACTCTTTGGCCACAACAGGACCCACCCATTGCAACAATCACCAAGCCGCCATGGTGTCTCCTCATCATCCACCAGTAGTGTTGGAGGAGGCAAATTCTCGTGGCCTGGTTCGACACTGGCCATGGAAACCTTGAAGACATTCGGGGGGATCGGCCGGCTGGGAACGGTTCCTTCGGCTTCATTATCGTCGCCGTCCCCATGTCCACCTTCTGGTCACTGATGGTGTACAATATGGTGCACGGGGTTTTGTCGGCCTGCAAAGAGAAGTCTGCGACGTGAGACATCCGAAAGGCAACGAAAACGGGAGATTATACATTTATATTGAAGGGGGGCGGTGTGACAGATACCGTGAGGGCGTCGAGCTCAGCCAAAGATGGAGCACCGCCGAGCACGTTCGGCGCGGGAGCCGGTGCGGGAGCTGGTGTGGGAGCCGGTGCGGGAGCCGGTGCGGGAGCAGGTGCTCCCAAGAAGTCAGCAAGGGGAAAGTCCTCTGCATTTTTTTCTGGATTTTGCCTTGTCCAAGTGATAACGCCCGTAACCAAGGAAGTAGACAAATCTGCAACCACATGTTTTGCGGCAGCTACCGCTGTTGCGACTGTCTGAGATGATTTCTTCTCAACCGCAATCTCAACCTTCTTGTCGATGTTTTCTTCAGTTAACCTTCGTCTTTCCTTTCTCTCCTCCGTGATCTCACGGTAGTACTTCTTCCACGTGGCGCCGTCTCCGACACCGTGCATGTGTCCATACGACGGTCGAGTATCCACCGGTTGTTGTTTCAATATGTTCAACGCCCGGTTGAATGGAGTGTCCCACTTGGGCCTCGCCAATGCCTCTGACGGTGAGTCGCTTTTGGCCGCAATCCGGTGCCGCTCTCTCTGCAAAAGGCACAAGGATCGTTTACAAATATGACTAATGTGTGCAGTCGAATTGATCAGAAACTAAAATTACCAACAGTCTCATGAACTCCGTAATGACCGGTGTTGTCTCGTAAACCTTCTTCACTGGGTCCCAACGGTGCCGGGCCCTTAGGACGTCACACTCCTGCGGGACGGTGAAATCCGCCAAGGGGTCTGAGATGCCCAGACTCGCGGCTTCCGCGTCGTCCTTGGCCCATTTGGACCTCTTTCCGCCGTAACCACGGCTTCCGAGGTGGTGGCTCCCAATGTTCCTCTCTTGAAGCCCCTTCATGTACTTAGACTTGTTTTTGGCAGCTTCGGCCTCGCAAGCCTCCTTGAATATTTGAAACTGGTCTTCCGTGATTGTCGGATTATCCTTTACAATCTCGGAGTAGGGTTCCTTCTCGTCGATGATCCTTGCTTTAACTCGAGTTTTCCAGGTGGCCAACGTGTCGCTAAACTTGGTCATGGCGTGTTTGTTTATCTTCTTCATTGCCGGGTCCTCGTCTGGATCTTCATAATCCTTCTCATTCCGGCCCGGGAACAAGAATATCTGGTGAAGCTTCTTTAGGAGGGAGCTCCTCATATTTTCTAACTTCTGTAGTTTCTCATCGTTGATGGTGGCGGTTGTCCGTACGATGCAGCCTATTTGATTGCCGTAGCACGAGCGAGCTTCCTCGGGCGCCTTTGGCTCAAAATTGCCGTCGTCCACCTCCATGACCACCAGCCTAGTAGTCCTGAGTTTGTTAGGAAGCCGTTGCCTCTTTGCTTTCGGTTCTACACTGGCTCCGCTCCCCAAGGCAGCACCGGTCTCAGTCTCAGTGCCGGTCCCGATGCCGGTCTGAGTCTCAGCGCCTGTTTCAGTCTCAGCACCGGTCTGCGTGTTGGTCTCAGTCCCCGATGCCACCGGTGGGCCCAGCAACAACATCGGTTAATCGTCGGTAAGGCTAAAAAGTTCATCTGCTGCCCGGTAGGCGTCGACGCAATCACCAGAACCCTGTCCTTCATCGTTGCTAGCCATGTTTCCTATGATTAAATCAAGTCAATTAATTCTAGACCTAATAAAATGAATAATGACATAAAAAGGCCTATTGTTTTGCAGGAATGTTGACTCCTTCCTGGTGCGGCAAATCCCGGGCACTCGATATGTCCTAGTTTGTAGCACAAGTCATGCCGAAATTCACGAAATTTTTTGGCATGACCATTGCTAAAAAGTGGACAAATCGAGAACCTGAAATTTGCCGGAACAAAAATGAATCAACATTCGGGCAAAACATAGGCCACTCAGCATCATTCCCTGGAAACAACAAAGCCATTTGGGCACAATCGAACCACTTCAATGAAAAGATATAACATGACCACTTCAATGAAAAGATATAATCAACAATAAAAGTCTAGGAAGGGATCATATTTAAAATAAAATTTGCCTAAATTCTTTTCCTTCACTAAACACTTCTGCCTAGGACAAAACCCAAATTATGTTGATCTAGCTATTCCTCTCTCTCACACAAACACACATTATTATCTCTAACCCTTCTCTGCCTAGGACATAACCCAATTAAATTGCAAAGGAACTCCATTTCTCTAACCCTTCTGACCTAATGCTCTAAAATAACATTTTCCTCTAACCTAGCCAACCTACTTAACCTAGCTTGTTAATCCAATGAACCTAATTAACCTACCTATTTAACCTAGTTAGTTAATCTAGTTTACCTACATAATTAACCTAATTAAACTAGTTAATGCAGCTAGTTCTCTGTCAAAGCCCTAAATAAATTTTTGCACTAATTAACCTAGATAATTAACCTAATTAAACTAGTTAACCTGACTAGTTCTCTGTCAAAGCCCTAACTAATTTTTGCACTAACCTAGATAATTAACCTAATTAAACTAGTTAACCTAACTACTTCTCTGTCAAAGACCTAACTAAATTTTTGCCCTAACCTAGATAATTAAGATAATTAAACTAGCTAACCTATGCATGAGAGAGAGAGGAGGGGTGGGGGCTTACAGAGGATGGCTCCGGTGGTGGCGAGGGAGGCAGTGGTGGCGAGGGAGGCAGGGGCGTCTCCGGTGACGGCGAGGGAGGCAGTTGTGGCGAGGGAGGATCCGGTGGCGTCGACGGTGGCTCCGGTGGCGTTGATGAGGCCGCGCGGCTCCGTGGCGGTGGGGGCGGCTCTGGTGGCGTCGACGACGCAGCTCTGTGGCGCCGACGCGTCGGCAGGAGACAATGGCGAAGTGGGCGACGGTGAATCAGGAGACGGCGGGGTGGGTCGAGGATTTGGGGAGAAGTGGTGGCCGGGGAAAGCGGTTTTTGGTTAAGTCAAATTTAGCGATGAGCGTTTCACAAAACGCGCTATAGCTAAGATAGCTACAGCGGTTTTCACAAAACGCGCTGCTGTTATAGCCATGTAATTTTCTTCCATTTTTTATTTTCTTTTCTGTTTCTATAGCGGGGGTCTAGGACACACGCTGCAGCTATGTTAGCTGTAGCGCCTCTTACAAACACACGCTACTGCTATGCCTTCCTCCGTTTTTTCGCTTTTTCAATTATTATGCTTTACATTTTATTTTTTTCCTTTCTCCTTTTTCTATTTCTTTCATTTTCATTTACTTTTCTATTTGTTTTCATCTTATTTTATTTCCATTAGTAGTAGCGCTCTTCGTAGGAAACGCGCTACTACTTATACCCTAGCGGTAGCGCGCTTCTTCCAAGCCCGCTACTGCTATGCGTATCCTATCATTCTACCAACGGGAATATTAGTAGTAGCGCTTTTGGCACTACACGTGCTGCTGCTAAGGGTGTATCTGTAGCGCGGTTTTTCCTCAATCGCTATTTCTATCTAGCACTAGCGCTCTTTTTTAACCCGCGCTGTTGCTAAATTTCTGTGTATAGGCTTTTCCCTAGTAGTGCATGGAGGGCATCGCGGTTGAGGTTGCGGTGGACGACGATGTCGGGGTATCGGCTCCGGCGTGATGGAGGAGGCAGGCGGTTGATGGGTTGGATGGGGTGGCGGACGGAGGACGCCGGGGTTACGCGGCTGGTGGAGAGGTAGTTTTGGCGGCCACGGAGTACGAATGGGGAATCAGACGGGTGTGGGGGGGAACCATGTTTTGGTCTGGGACGCGCTTGTTTTTGGCTTTTTTGAACAGAAGATGGGACGTGCTTGTTTGAAATTTGGGGAAAGTACAAACTTTGCCCCCCTCTTAAATTTCAGACCTACTGCGGGTCGGGAGTAGGATGGTAATCCCAGGTATCCCAAATAGTGGGCGGGAGCGATTTCGGCCGCGCGCATGTGTGCTTAGGCGTCCATTGTGTATGAATGTTTTTCGGAGGCGGTTGCGTGGCGTATAGATGAAGCTACAAACCTACCCCGATTTAGACAGACGCTGCTTTGGTGCCTTAAAGGCACCTGCCTTTGGGTCACTGACATGTGGGCCAGCCACCTGTTGGGCCCACATGTCATGGACACAAAGGCAGGTGCCTTAAGGCACCGAAGCATAGTCCGGTTTAGACCTTTGGACGTCGGGCCGGTAGGTTTCACGGGTCGGAGTTATTAGAAAAGTAATTTCCTTGTACTACCAAACATTGGTCTCATGCGGTTTTGGGCGAGTAGATGCTCTTTTGGCATTTCGTTCGAAATTTTGAAACACAAGCATTCACGTTTAGAGTACTCTTGAACTATGAGGATTGACCTAAATAGACAATGTTATATTTGACCTTGTATGTTTGAAAACCTCATTAAATTATCTGCTTCTTTTTGAAATTTTGACACTTGAAAATCCTATAACTACGATTATTTTGGAATGGAGGAGCTAAATTTGAATCTATTTTGTACATGACTACATATGCTATTATGTACAAAATCAGAGCAAAGATTGGTGTCCCCATAATTTAGGTATGGTTTACAAATGCCATGATATGAAATTCAAATAATTGAATGGACTTCATGTTGAATTCAATTTTTTTAAACCACCTTAAGTTGAATTCAAATGTATGCTAGTTCGTAGGTAGCTATTTATAATGTTCATTGTGTAACTTTCATATGTATAATGTGCTTTACACACACAACATGAACTATACTCACGTTTATATTCGATTGCTAAAGCGATGCATTGTCTGGAGTTCAAAATACTAACTATGTGGATCAATTGTGTCGAATAATAACATAGACATGCTCAAATTCGATAGAATCTAGATGTCTGATGGATCAATGACCGCTCCTTACACGAATTGCAAATATCATGATCCCATCCTAATATTTGGATACAATTTATATCTTTAATCAATGTGTACAGCAGTCTTTTACGTGTAGTTTCACTCTCCATCGGTGGTCTCTCACACATGCTCACACACTCTCTCCCGAGGTGTATTTCTCGCACACATGCTCTAGATATAACCCTCCCTCCCTCTCGTAACCATTTACAACTGTTTTCACTAACCTTTATCACAAGCACTCTTCCTCTACTTAAACATACACACGCACAATCCCCATCGACCCTTTCTATATACATAGACCTGCCTACGTGTCTCCTGTACGCACATTATCTTTAGGCCTGTCTCTCACGCATTGTCTCACACCTCTCTTCCTAATTGACGAGTATGATTCTAGCAGAGCATTCTGTAGGATGCCCCTTAAAGTTAGGTTGGATGAATAGTAATATCAGAGATAAAGGGGTTACCTTAGTCCGAGAACCTAGGGTTACAAATCCTAGCCGGCTTTGACAGTGGACACAGAGTCCTTCACAATTCTGTTATCTTTGTCTTGTACAACTAGTCATCCATGGGTCTTCCTAAATGCGTCACGGGCCGACCAATGTGGCACAGGACGGAACCGAACGAAGGGCCTCACCTCGACCCACCGGACCTCACGCGGTGACACACCCTCTGCCCCCACATCTCATTATCTTCTCACACCCACACATACCAACACAAACACCACACACACAAAAAATTTCTCCTGGTGCCTCTATTCCCTCCCCCCTTGCATATACACACTCAAGGGAATGGAATCTCTCGTTGTGACGTCATATTTGTCTCTCTCTCTCTCTAGACCACTCTCATTTCTCGTGCTATCTCTCCCACGCCCCCCCGTCATCCCCTCTATCCATGCCTCTCTCGAATACGTAATACACACACATACCTCTCTAGGCCCCGCCAAATGCATCAACTACACATTCACACATGTTACATCACGCACCCTTTGATCTAAAAAGCCCTCTCTTCACGTTTATTTCGCATACAACATTCCTTTTGAATAAAGTGTGGCCAAAAATTATTTTAGAGTTTCTACATATATACAACATTACAAAGTTATATGGAGGAGTACGAACGCTAATTTGCATTGCATGGTGCCCACAATGATATTTATTCCGCACTGTGAATTTGTATATTTTTATACTATATACAAAGTTAGTCATAATAAAGAGAAATGAAGAGCATCTCTCTCTCCATCGCATACCCCCTCAGACGCCTTTCATGTATGCACACAAAACTATCTCCAGGTCCTCTAAAAGTAAGCCCCCAGAAAATTCACGCATGTTTCATCTTTCTCTCGCGATATATGCAATGACGATCATTGTATTTGAAGCGAAAGCACGATGCGTACATTGGACTTCAGAATCCACTCATTATGGTCACCATTACGTTTAGTGGTTATTATACAGTCACGGGCTCATCGTACAACTCTGTATTTGCTCATGACATGACTAGTTGACCAGTTAAACGCTCCACGTGGCACCTCTAGTGTTGCATCACATTATCTCACTACCATCGTGCCCCCCTGTCGACTTGTATCTACTCTACGTCTACACTCCTATAAAATACATAAAATACACTCTTATAAAAAACAGAGTTGGTGATGATGGTGTGCCTGCCATTCTGCAATATAGGACGTCCGATTTACATCTGACGGATAGGAAAGAAACTATGGCAATTTTGCAAAAAGGTACCCACACACCTCCCCACATTTGCAAATAAGGCCTTTCCTCGTTCATCCTTTTCTCTCACAAGATAAACTAGTCATACAAATGCATCTTGATGTTACGTGCAACGCACGGGCATCTTGCTAGTAAGAATGAAAACAAACGACAAAAAAAAAATTTGGACGGTGGTTCGAAGTCATGACCGCGGGCACAAAGGACAAGGTGGCCTTGTATTGGTATGCTGAGCCGTCTGTTTTAACACACATGAGCTGGTGTGGTGATTATACACACACGCACGCATGCACACGAACTGCATCCACGCAACACTCACACAAAAACATGCACCCACGCACGCATGCAACACTCACACGTACACACGCAGCCACACACGCATGCAACACTCACGGGCACACACACACGCATGCATGCACACACCAGTACACCACACGACCAACACACACTCTCACGCTCAAGTGCTCAACCTACACGTGCATGCGCACACATCAGGCCCTGGCAGACACATACACAACCAGGTGATTCCCGCGCACAGGTTGGAGTTTTGTCGCGCCTGCGTAAATTTGTGTTTATTTGACCTTTTCCCCATGTGAACTGATAGGTGGGACCCACAAGGAACATGGTAAATTTAACTAGTCAACATGGCGCCATGCAGACTATTTGGCCGGTCAACAGAGTGCAATCCGATGCTCAACCGTGAGCAAGTGACTGTATAATCACCGCAAAACGTATATAGTGAACGTAATCAGCTTATTCTGAAGTTCGGTGACCGTATTACGCTTTTCTCTCTGTAGGCCCTCCAAAACTACATCTCTACACGTTCTCGCATGTTACATCTAACAACTATGCAATACAACACTACTACTACACTCTAACACAATAAATCATATGTTCTTTTAGTTTTACTAGATATCATATTGTTACTTATAATTATTCAGTTTGCATACATTAAAATTGCCTTTGAAATGTATGGCTAGTATCATCTACCACGCCGAAAAATCCCGCCTTTCCCGCTTAATCGGGTTTGTATCGATGGATCGTATGAAACAGCAAAACTATAGTACTACACAAGACAAGTGACAGTTCACCGGGCCGTCGTGTCATGTACTCCTCCGTCAGAAGAGTGGAGCGCCGCTTTCATAAATCTTCTAGTCCCTTTCGCCTACATGTGGGACATCAAGCTACCGGGTCCACGTGCCATACCGAATACAAGCAGAGCAGCCGGGGTGAAGCACCCTACCATGGCGCCAAGCGTAGTAATGAGCAATGAGGCGTCAAATAACAAAGCTGCACCTTTCCTGCAGTTAAGTTGGAGGGACGAAGTAATAATGCTAAAAAAAGAAGTTGGAGGGACGAAGCAACCGTCATTTCACTCGTTGTTGAATCCGCTTCTCCCTCATCTTCTTCAACTTAACCATGTGTTGGATCTGCCATTGTTCTGCCTCATGTGGGACGCGGATCGTCTTGGTAAAGCACTGACACGTGGGATCGCATGTTAGCAAACCGCCAGGACAATGTCCTCTGAAAATAACAATCCTCCCCCACCATCTGCGTGGCAAAATCACCTCCTTTTTACTAATCTTGATTCTATAATTTTTTAGATCAATATAATTGAGATTTGTATAGATAGCACACAGGAGCAAAACCAAGTGGTACGGTTAAGGACATCCACAATGTATAGCCAAATGTGGAAATAGCTTTTGGCATCGTGGGAACCATTGTGGACGGTGTTGCCAAAGCCAAAAATATGGAACCGAAGCTCCCTGATTGATTGATTGAAGGAGTAGAAAAATGCAACGTCTCTCCTCTTTCTCCCATGCTTGGACGCATGTAGTATAGTATAGAGCACAAAGTCTACTCCCCTGTCCCTTCTATCACAAATCACAAAGCAGTGAGGTGTAAAATCACAAAAGCACGGACGAAGCAACCATCATTTCACTCTTCGCTGACTCCGCTTCTCCATCGTCTTCTTCGAGAAACCATCTCACCGCACTAAGCTGGACGGACGACGCTATTGTGTACTCCTAGTAGTACTAGTCCTTTGGTTCAATGGACTTCCTGGATGCAAATAAGGCGGTTGTCTCGGCTTGCAGGCGGCACTCGCGAACGACTTACCGGGGTCTCCCTCAATGGTGTTCTCCGTGAAACGCACTTCGCCAAACCACAAAAAAAGATATTGTCGACGTCACCGCAATGGGGAAGGAAGTCAAATATAGTTACTACCTCCATTTTTTTGTACACAAGGCCAGTATGTCAAAATTACAATTTGCAAAGGGCCACTAACACTAATCGAGGCAAACTTGATGGGGTTTGCCACTACTAGCAACCAAGGACATTAATATCCCCTGCATGCATGCGGAAGTGAGAAGGTTGGTTTGCATGGCGCTGCATTAATCAAGCGATGAGGAGTGAGATGGTTAGCTCTTTGGTCTTTGGATAAAAAATACGCATTAATTGACACGTGAAACGAGGATTTGTATCGATTAAATCCCGCGAAGGAAAACCCCGCCTTTCTTTTTTAATACTAGTACTCCTAGTACGCGTGCATTTCTTATCCTGTTTGGGTCTAGGCCTTGCATTGCCAAACTTCACCACACATTTTTGCCAAGCTTGCCTAAAGTTTTCAAAATGAGAAGGAGGTACACTTGCGCACGGCTCTCGCGGTCGCACTGCACCCTCACAGGGTCGCTCCTACACGCCGCGGTCGCACCACACCCTCACACAGTCGCTCCTGCACGCCGCAAACCCAACCAAGGGAACACACGCTCACTGACACTGCTGTCGCATGTGAACAAACCAAACTCAGCCATCCTATCATTGACACATAATTTTCGTTCATAGAGTATGTTTATCCAACCACATGTTGGGGAGTATCCGTACGGCCTGTGCGGTGGTCTGTTGGGGAAGAAGAAGAGGTGAGGAAGAAGGAAAGAAGGGTTAGGAGACGTAGGATATTCATCCAACCGCCTGAAATGGTAGAATGACCCAAGTCAGGCGACTTGCATAACAAATATATGTTTTTACACAACAAAAGATCCATAAAAATAACAACATAAAGAAAAACTATCACTGCTCGCAGAAAGAGACGGCCTGGTCGTCTTAGGCTGTCAGTGCGAACCAGCCATAGTTGCCGACGTGTATCTCTGCACCGTGGTTATCCTCGGCCTCCAGCTACTCGTTCAAGCGGAGCGTGCGGGCGCTCTGCACGGACGAGAGCATAGCCCGGTTCAAGTTGAGGATGTCCAGTTCCGCCTGCAGGAGGGCCTCGATGGTAGCGGCGTCCACGCGCTCCGCGTCGAGTCGAGCCTCCGCCGCCCGGTTCAAGTCCAGGACGTCCAGTTCCGCCTGCTGGAGGGCGTCGATGAGAGCGGCCTCCGCGCGCTCTGCATCGAGTCAAGCCTCTACCGCCCGGTTCAAGTCCAGGACATTCGGTTCCGCCTGCAGGAGGGCCTCAATGGCAGCGGCATCCGCGCGCTCTGCCTCAAGTTGAGCCTCCGCCGCCCGGTTCACATCCACGACATCCAGTTCCGCCTGCAGGAGAGCCTCGATGGCAGCGGCATGCGCGCGCTCCGCGCTGAGTTGAGCCTCTGCCTCCCGGTCCTCCTTTAGTATCGCCATGTTGAACCGCTGGTCCGCCTGCACCATGGGGGACTCGGACGCCGGCACGAAGTCGACGTCCATCGTCTCATACCCATCAGGGGCCTTCTGTGTCGCGACCTCCGCCATGAACATTCGATCGGCTTCGTCCTCCTCGTAGCTTGGCTCCAGAGAACTCGGGGATTAGCCCGCCACAAAGCGAGCTTGGGAACGGAGGTCTGTGGCGCCGACCGCCGCCGCGATTTCTGCGCGGCGCTCCGGCGTCAGCATCTTGTAGTAAGTGATCTTGCGGCGCACCATGGCTTTCCGGCGAACTAGGGGACGCTTGATGAGGGCTAGGGGATCGAAAGGTGGGGGAATGGGCTGGAGATTAGGTGTGGTTTTAGGGCAGTGGCTGGCGTAGGCCGAGCAGCGAAGGTTTTGGTGTGAATAGTGGTTCCGGTGACGACCGGTCAATCGGTTTTGATCAGACATCGCTCTTGTCGCGTTCGCGTTGCAGCCCGGCACGCTGGACCCTCCACGTCGCTCACCAAATAGAACGCGCTTCGTCTTGCGTTTTTGCTCGCTTGTGGGACCGCAGTTGAGAGCAAACCGACGTCCCTCCCCCCCCCTCGCCCGCGTCATTTATTATACTACCACTTCCTCCATTTTATGGGGAGTAAATAAAAACAGAGGGAGTATACTACGGATGAGGATCCCCTGACGTGGCCGAACCCATTGAGTAACTGACATACGGGGCCTAGCAAGCATGGGGTCCACCAGTAAGTGACCGAAAGTGAGGGTAAGGCAGGGATACCTACGTTAGAGGATCCACTTCCACTACTACTCCCTCCTTCCATTTACTACCTCCGTCCTGGTTTATAGGTCCCCTTTGTAGTTTCTGCCAAATTTTGACTAAAAATTTAACTAACAAAATGTTAATGCATGTCAAGAGAAATTATCTCATTGGATTCGTATTTGAACATAGTTTTCAAAAATATAATGTTTGGTGACATGCGTGAACATTTTTTTAGTTTAATCTATGGCCAAAATTTGGCACGAAATACAATGGGGACGAATAAACCCGTACGGAGGTAGTACTATACAGGGCCTAATGCGTTTTTCGAGGCTAACTTTGACCAAATATTAGAGTAATAATATATGACATGCAACTTACACAAAGCATACGGTCAAATTTGTATGTGAAAGGAGTTCCCAATGATATAATTTTCACATTATACATCTCATGTACTACTAATCTTGTCAATAGTCAAATGCGGTTTTAAAAACGCATTAGAGCATGGTTAATAATATATCCAGTCGATGGCTATGAGGGACTGCCATGTCATCTATAGCCATCATCTATTATATGCACTCATACGGTAGTGTGGGCTATAAGGTTGGCTATTTCCCACAAAAATATATATAAGGTTGGCTATTGTATTAGTACTTTTTTGCATCTCCTCTCTACTCCCTCCTTTCCGGTTTATAGTGCTCAATTTAAAAATCTCACCAATCAAGGTAGATGGCGAGTGGTGGAATACTTTTTGTAGTTTTGCAAAAGCACCTAATTAGTGCTCTTGTTATCCTCAAAAAATTATGTTTATCAATGCATTAATTGCAATGCATGCATGCATAAAGTACATGTGTTGGTCAATTTTCTCTTAATTCTTGCATGCAATGATTTAATGCACCTTGGAATCTGAACATGTGATGGAAAACAACCAAATTGAGCCTTATAAAATGGAAAAACTAAAATTTTGAGATAAGCCCTATAAACCGGAAAGGAGGGAGTATCTCTTTCTTCATATTTATTGTACTAGTATTTAACTAGGAATGCTTATATAGCTAAGGCTCTTGCATGAGAGCTCACTCCCCTTACTTTTTCACATCTCTCGCCTCCACATAGGCCCTATATAAATGGAAGGAGGGAGTACAGATGTTGTCAAGATCTAATGCGTGTACTATTGGACAGGGAGCTTAAAAAAGTTACTATTGGACTGGCTATATGTGGCGAAATCCTAGTAGGAAGAGCATGCGCTAGAACAAGCACATTCACATGGTTGAAAACAAATCGGAAACCATCTCGAGTACAAATCTAGGATTACGTACGAATCAACAATATTGATTGGGCGTGTTGTTGAATGTTGGTACCTTTTCTTTTATCAAAGTAGAGATACTTTGACTACACATAAAACTTATATGTAAACTAGAAAGGATAGGAGGGAGTATATTGTACGTTCAAAAACGAAACAAACATTGAATACCCTTTATATATGATTTGCGGATGCTATGATCACCGGTTCAAAATTTTGAATCCGCCTTAGGTATCACGTGCCCCCACTCGTTCCCTCTCGATTTCATCTCGGGGTCCGAAGATCAATTGAAAGAGGACTAGGGTGGGTACATGCGAATGATACTCGGCGGAATGTTCAAATGAGGCATGCGGGAGGATGGTCTCGACTGGAGGGCGACATGATCGATGGAGAAGAGGGTTGGAGAGGAATGAGAAATAAGCAAACGCCACATGACTATACTTGAACGGCTCAAATAAACAATAAGTTGTCTCGCTTGGCCTACATAGTGAAAGGACTAATGTGTAACGCGGAGCATTGACGCTCAAATATGGCCGGGAAAACAGGGAAACCGACATGTGGGGCACACCCGTCGGGACGACGTAGCGCAGACTAGTCCAATGGAGGAGCTGGCTCACGACCTCCTCGCCACCGACAACCGTTCATGTGGGTCGTTGGGGCCAACAACGGGGCGCAGCTCCAGCACCGCCTCTAGACACGGCGACCGCGGTGAGCGACACACTCATATCATCGCTAGACACGGTCGATTTCAGTGTGCCGAGGGTGGCGTTAGTGTTGTGGCACGACCAACAATATGTTTGGTTTGTGCCCAAGGTTGCCCCATCAAAGCATTGGGTAGCCAAAATTTTGGTTGAGGTATTCGTTGCCCATGATTTGGCCGAAATTGGAAAGAAAAATGAACTAGAGTTGGCTAGAGTTCATTGGCATGCCAAAAAAATGGCAACCATCCAAACAAAGACCAATCTTTGGGTCATGACCAAAATTTTGGTAAGGTGCACTTTGGCCACAATCCAAACACACCCCAACACCCGGCTCGTCGAGGATGCACGTGGCACTGTGACGCGTCCGTGGAGTGGTGTAGCGTGGCCAACTGCATCCTCAGGACCTGAGACCATGCCGGGTCGTCTCACTTTTTCAATGACATGCGGGGATCGCATGTGAGCAAAGGGCATCTCCAACGTTGCCACGACCGCAACTGACTACCCTGGCACACCAAAACCCTCGTCCCTCGCGCCGTCGCGCGGTGCGTTCCCAGCCGGCGCCAGCTGCCCGCATTCATGCCGTCCGTTCATATCTCGTCGTTAAGAGGCTCGCTGCCCGAGGAACCAACTCTGGCGACTTAATGACGCACCCGGACGCTTGGCCTCACCGGAATGCGCTACTTAAAGCGGCAATGCCCAACTAACCTCCACACCATAGCGCATCGTCCTCCTACCTGGCACCACATCCGCCATGACCGCAAGTGTGAACGCTCTGCGGGAGAGCTTGTCTTCGGGGATGAAGCTCGAGGTCGCCGCCCTCGCTCAAGTCGCCTCTCGCGATGCAATAGCGGCATAGCCAGACGCGGACGCGACCGCACAAGCGGTGGCCACGCCGGCGGCCGACGACAGGAGCATCGTCAGCCACGCGTCCTACTTGCCACCGTCCAACATCCGGCACCACCGAGGTCGGGGACTCCTCCGAGGATGAGTAGGGCATTGGAGGCGGCAGGGCATGGTGTGCCAACTGGCCGGTCCGTATCCCGTGTTCTACTCTTCCTCGCCGGAGACCGCACCTTCACTTCACGGGTCTTGAACCCCGCCCCCGTACATAGAGATCGCAGATGGAGGACGTCGGTCGCTGCCGTAGAATAGGTTTAGGGTCGGGTTTCTTTTATTTTTCTGTCCTATTAAAGTTTGAAATGTAATGAAAATCTGTTGTGTTTGCATTAATCTCGGCCGGTGTATATGAACTTTCACAATAATATACATATTGTAGGAGTACTAGCAAGATGCCCGTATGCTGTAACGGAAGATCAAGATCTTGTGGGAGAAAAGGATGAACGAGGGAAAGCCTTATCTCGCACATGTGGAGAGGAGTGCGGTAAATTGTCATAGTTTCCTTCCTATCCGTTAGATATAGATCGGACGACCTATATTGCAGGATGACAGGCACACCATCATCACCAACTCTGCTTTTTATTGAACCAAGACAAATCTAACATGCGAAGTAAAATAAACACATAGGAGGTGTTTGGTTGCAAGAATGGTAACATTAATGTTAATGTAATCAGATCACAATGTTTTAGGAGGTGTAACGATTTCTTTCCTAGTTTGTTTGGTTCGTCAAAGGTAAAGGAATTGGATACCGTTGATCTGCTCTATTTTCCCCAATGCGTGAGGATTCTCTCTCCCTGACTGCCAAACTTCCCCTGTCTCTCGCGGGTTAGCCTCACCCCATTAGTGGCCTGCTCGGCCCAGCCTCTCCCCGAGCATGCACGCCGCCGACCGCCGGCCTTCTCAAGCGCCGCCGGCCGCCCCCAAGCATGCCACCCCCAAGCATGCGCGCCACCGGCCATCTCAAGCGCAGCCTGCCACCCCCAAGCATGCGCGCCGCCGGCTGCTCTGATCTTGCACGCCGCCTATGGCCCTGATCTCGTGCGCTGCCTGCCGGCCTCTAATCTCGCGCGCCATTGGGGCCGCTCTTCCAGCCTCGGGTAAAAGAACGAACAGCGCTAAGAGTTCTGCGTCAGAGAGAGGGAACGGATACCGTGGACATGTGGGCGGAATCAAGTTTGTACAGCAGTGTAATCTGATTACACGGGATCTCATTACGGTGAAGTCCAAGCAAACAAAAGTTATCGTTTTCAGATACCGTCGCTATCAGGTTACGTTACAAAACGCCAAAAAAAAACACCTCCATAGTGTCTATACATACACAATTTATCTTAGGCACTCCAATAGTACGTCCACTACACATTCACGCATTTCACATCTTTCTACATCTACGGGAACCTACGAAAGGGTTAACGTAAATTGCCTCTCTCTCTCCTCCTCCGATTTTCATGATGGTGGGCCCTCCTCCCCCAATCTACAATCAACAGCTCACATGTTACACATTACGTTAATTACGTAACTGGGATTACGTAGGCGTAGCATTACTCGTCCTAAAAAACCCAACTAAGCCAACCTCCCAGCATATCGCGCGGGAAAAGACTCGACTATGCTGTTTTAGTCGGGATTACCGGATTACTAGTAAGTAGTATCGATGGATCGCACGAAGCAACAAATTTTTTTGAGGGGGCGAAGCACCTAGTTTAAAAGGAAAAAAGGCGGTACACTCACAGCACTCCTGTCACGGTCGCATTGCACCCCACACACGTTCGATCCTGCACACGGCTCACGCAAACGGAACGCGCTTCGGCTTGCCTCTTCACTGACACGTGGGACTGCACTTGGAGAAACCGACCATGCGCCTAACTCCCCGCCCACCGCGTGAAAATCCTCCGCCCCCACAAAAATTCCCCAAATCCGATTCAACCGCCCTTCGACCAACTAGCCAATAATATTCCCCAAACCCCCCTCCCCCCCGTCCCCCTCCACTCCATTCGCTCCGCCAAAGCCGCCCTCCCTGCCGCACCGATACGTCGGCGCCGTGGTTCATCGAGGGGACGCACGGCGATCCTCTCGCTCTCACGGTACGCTCTCGTAGACTGCCGTCCTCTAGCCGCGCCGCCACCTCTGGCTACGTTCTTGTGGGCGCCGCGGCGGTCAGCGCCGCCACCGCTGGCGATGTTCGTGTGGAGACGCACGGTGGTCAGCTTCTCCCATGGTACGTGCATTCTAGACTGAGGCCCCGTTCATGTCGGTGTAGCGCTGAATGTTAGTTGATAGACGCTGTTAATCTCACTGTTTGCCGAAGTAGTTTACTGTCAATATGCTCTACTTAAGAAGCTTCCTTGCCCTGTTCTACACTCAATCTGCTTAGCTGAGATGGCATGCCAAGGCTGATTAGTCGCTAAAATATCCTGCCATATATTTATTGTGACGTAGGTTGCCATGGTCTAGTAGCCAATCTGTTAGGTGAAATAGCTCTACACCGTTTTATACTCGATCTTTGTTGCTGCGATGGCCTTCGATAGTTTGATGGTTGTGTGCTCGGCCTCATTGACTGTTGAAACAACCTGCCATAATTTAGCACTCAAATCTGTTTGCTAAATTAGCTTTACATATATTTCGTTACTTAGATCTGCTCGTCCAAATATCTTGCCATAGCTTTAGACATCAACCTAGGTATTTATTTCTGGACTTCATAAAAAAGCATATACGTTTTTCCTGTAATATCTAGTAGAAGAACTAATTTGTATGTATAACAGATGGACATGACTTGGATAACTTCTGCTCGAAGATTCTCCGCTGCATATGTCGAGGGGGTTGAAAACTTCATGAACTTTATCAGAGCTGAGTACGGTGGTCCGAAATCAGATGTGCTCTGCCCGTGTAGCAGTTGTATGAATTCAGTTACAAGACCGCAGTCACCTGTGCAAAATCATCTACACTTGTATGGGATGTCGGTCACATATACTAGGTGGGTTTTCATCATGGTGAAACTGTCAACGTTAATGTTATTGACTACGTGGAAGCAGCAGATCACCATCTTGATCTGCCTGATGCTCAGGTGGAAGAGGAGGAGGAGGTGGTGGTGGCGGAGCCAGTGAGTTTGACCAACATTGAAACAATGCTACGAAATGCTTGTGCATTCCGTGAACTTTCACCTGCAGAAGAAAAACGGTGGGCCCGCATGTTGGAACAATGCAACGTGGCTGTCACCCCAGGAAATAAGCTGTTAGTATTCTCAGCTATGGTCACCTTTCTTCAGGTGAAGACATCTGAGTGGATGACCAACAAATCATTCGATGCGATGTTGGATGCTTTCCGCAAATCTTTCCCAGATGCGTCTGAGCTGCCACACACCTACAAAGAAATGAAGAATTTCCTTCGTGCAGTTGGAATTGGATATGATATGATCCATGTTTGTAAGAATAATTGTGTTCTGTTCTGGAAGGATTATGCCAACTTAAGTGAATGCCTGAAATGCAAATCATCAAGATGGAAAGATGGTGATGCTATGAAGAGGATTCCTCATAATGTTCTGATATATTTTCCAATTACACCAAGATTGCATAGGTTGTTTCATGATGCTGAAACAAGAGAGGATGTAAACCAGGAGTACAGAGATGAGAATGTAATGAGCCATCCATCTCATGGTAGTGAGTGGAAAAGCTTCAATGATAAACACAAAAAGTTTGTTGTCAATTCGAGAAACATTAGACTTGGCTTAGCTTCGCATTTGATTTAACCCATTTGGCCACCAGATCGCCACATATAGCACGTGGCCAGTGCTTGTTATCCCTTACAACATGCCTCCAAATGTCTGCACCAAAGAATCAAACTACATGATGGACTTGCTCATCCCAGGTCCAAAAAGTCCTGGAAAGGATTTTGATTTGTTCATGGAGCCTCTTGTGGAGGAACTTCAAAACTCAAGACCTATATAGCAACCCACCAGCTGATTTCTTTCTGCGTGCTGTTATAATTTGGTGCATCCATGATTATCCGGCTTTGGGCACTATGTCAGGGCGAATGACACATGATTACAATGCATGTGTTTGCTGTGACAGGAATCCGATGTCATGCACAATACTTAGCAAGATCAGTTACATTGGACACTGCCGTTTCCTTGCCAAGGACAAGCCGCATCCTAGAAAATACCGAAGACATGTGTTCAATGCAAAGCATGAAAACCGTGATGCTCCAAAGAGGCTCACCGCCGATGAGTTGCAAGTGGAATTAGAGAAGGTCAGGCATATTACACCAGGAAACCATCCTGGTAATGGTAGCGGGAAAAGGAAGCGTGGCAGGGTAGAAGAGAGATTATTGTTTACCCGCAGGTACACTTTGTGGGACTTGGAGTATTGGAAAGATTTGGATCTGTGGCATAATCTTGATGTGATGCACATCAAGAAAAATATATGTGCCATCATTATCGGCACACTTCTTAAAATTGAAGTCAAGACGAAAGATACCTTAAAATCTAGGATTAATTTGACACACCTGGGTATCAGAAAGGATTTGCAGGTGCAAGATGAAGGTAAACCATGGGATATGGCACCAGCTGTGTACGTCTTGGACAAAGTAAAAAGAAAAGAATTCCGCGAGGTCCTGTCACGTGTGATATTCCCACATGGATTTGCTTCCAACCCTGAAAGGAGAGTCAGTGCAGATGGAAACAAGGTACAAGGGTTGAAAACTCATGACTGCCACATCCTACTTCAAAGGGTTTTACCTGTTATCCTTAGAGGATTGGGCCGCATACGACTTATACAGAGCGATTCTTGAGTTGGGACAATTCTTCAGGGAACTCTGCAGTAGAAATATTAGGATAGATTCTTTGGAGCGTCTTAGAGACAAGATACCAACTATCCTATGCGACCTTGAGAAGATATATCCTCCATCCTTCTTTGATGTGATGGTGCATTTGGCTGTTCATCTACCTGATGAGGCGCTACTTAGAGGTCCAGTACAGTATGGCTGGATGTACCCTATTGAAAGGCGGCTAGGCACTTTCAAGGGCTATGTTAGGAACAGAGCTAGACCCGAGGGTTCCATTGCAGAGGCGTACATTGCTACAAAAGCATTTACATTCTGCTCAAAATACATTGAAACAGCTGATCAGCTTAGCAAAGAGGTGGGTGAAGACAATCCCGGGCTCAATGTTTTCGATTATTCTGTTCGAGTTACAGGGAAGAGTCGACAAGAGGACAAACCTAAAGATTTGGACAAAATGGTTTGGTATGTGTTGAATAACTGTCCTGAGATACTACCTTATATCAAACTTGTAGCACATTCTTATATATTTAGATGTTTGACGCGATCACTATGTTGTGCAGCATCTACAAAAAGGAGTTACTGCCACAAAATCCAAGAAATATTGACAAACTGGTTATGGCAGGATTTGCAAAATGGTTCAAGAACCATGTAAGCTTTTGAATTGCAATCGCCGCTTTTTTTAATATATTGAGTACATAAGATGATCAGCTTGTCTATTTTCTAACCATAGGTTAAGAAGATGCGGAGGATGGGCAGGCAGTTGATGATGCCCTTTACTCACTAGCAATGGGTCCTGATACTCGGGTAAGGCATTATGAATCTTGCGTTGTTGGAGATGTGCGCTACAACACCCTTGCACGAGACGATGGCAGGAAGACACAAAACAGTGCCATCATGAGCACGGATACGTATGGCAAAGAGACAATTGAAATGTATGCTAACATAACAGACATTGTTCAGTTGTAGTATGTCTCCAGTTTCAAGGATCATCGGTGTGTGGTTCTGTTGTGCTGCCGTTGGTATAACGTGTTTTCCAGGATCGTAAAACCCAGAGTTAATGATTATTTCAAATCCACCAATGTCAAGGCGGCGTACCAAACCAACGAACCTTTTATTTTGGCAAATCAAGCAAACAGATATTTTTCTTGGAAGACACATTTGCACGCAGCGATGACTGGAGAGTATTGCAAAGGTTTGAGCAGAGGAATTCATTTAATGAAGTTGCACAGCAAGATGATGCTTACACTGGTCCTAATGTACAAGACAACATAGATGTTCCTAATATCTTTGAGAACCATCACGTCAATGACGCCGGTGAAAAGAATGCCTGTCGTGCTGTGGACATACAAGAGTTGATCAAGAAGAAGCCAACGTTCGAGGACGTTGAGGATGAAGAAGAAGATGACACCGTGGGGAATTACGATTCAGACTGATACACATGGCGAAGATGTTGACGCTGCTGCTGCGGATGATGATTACATTGCTTTTGTCGTATTTGCCGGCCAGAAGATGTTTTTTTATCTACTATGTGAAATTGTGTTTGCTATGACAACTGAAACCTGATGAACATGTTGTTTAGTATTTTCTTTGTGAGAACATCATTTGTTATGTATGCTGATTTGTGTTTGGTGATTGTATGACAACTAAAACATGATGACATTGTTGTTTAGTTGTACTCATATTTGGCTGTGAAACTTGAATTTGATGACATAGTTTGTTGTTGGACTGCAATTTGCTCGACGTCTTCGAATGAGAACAAAGCTGACCCGACAGGGCCTCTGCTATTTATTTATTTATGAGCAAAAGGGGATACCCCCTGATTTCCATTAATAGAAATCATTAGATGTTCACAACACTACGCCCAGCCTGCTACACATGTTTCATTCATTACTAGTTTCAGCAAAGTGCTCATGTCATAGCCACTGAATACATCACGAGTGCTACATACACTGCAAATAAAGAGACAATCATCCTACAGAGCACATCGATTTTGCCCATTATCTTCACAAGCTCTTTCATCTCCACATTGCCGTCAAGGCCGTTCAACAGCTGTTGCTTGGCCATGATCAGAGGAGATGCATCTTTAACCTTCTGCTCTGCATCTTCCTCTTCTGTCGTTCCTTCAGTTACTTGTCCAACACCCCAACATGCTGGTATTGGGATTCCTCAGCTAACCAAATAATCAGCGTAGTTGCTTTCCCCACATCAAGAACTTCCCGTAAATACAAATCACACAAATCTTCCCTTTTCTGCACGAATCAAATTGGAAGATCATCAACCAAACTATTAAAAGAATCAGCAACTGAAAGCAGCAAAACAACACAAACATATTATTACCCCATGATTCAGGCATTTGTAGAAGACTCGGCCAGGGTTGAGGATTGTGGTTGAGACGCGACGGATGACTCTGTGTGATTTACAGCAGTGGCACCACACCAACGGTAGCGGGTTGCGACGAGCAATCGGCTGCGGTGCACGTGCTGGCGGGGGTGTGATGAGACCCACAGGCGATGATACGGGTGGCGACTTGGCGCACATCTGGTTGTTGCCTGCTGAAGAGCAGGTGGACGAGCAGCTAGCGGTCATGGTTGCTGCGTCCAGAGCTTCTGATGCTAGGCATAGTAAGTAGAGAAGAGGAGAAGCGAATGTTGGATATGTCAGTTTCATTACTTGCAGAGTAGCATAGCACCATATATAGTCATAGTCTAGTTTTGGATTCGAACCAGCTACAGGAGCACGTCTCTCTTTTTCTAAAACTCGGCAACATCTCTTTACTGGTACACTAGCTTGTTCTGTACGCCTTCTCAAGTCTTTGATTTTCTTTCCCTTTTTTGCGAGGAAGAATGGAGGACAAAACTGAGAGTTCCTGGGACTCGAACCCAAGACCTCTCGATTGAAAACCAAGGGTGCTAGTCACTTATGTGGCGAACGTTCCCTGTGAGGAGGACGGTAGACGAACGCATTTTCCTCGCAGTTTTCTTCCTATATATAAAAAAGTATGCTACTTGGTGTCCGCTTAGTCAACAAACGATTGTGCCAACCTTGACCATTGGATTGACACTCAACGTCTATCGCGTTTCTTCAGTCTCTTCTTCCTCGAGCCACCAAAGCCAAACCAGTGCCGGTGGGACCGCCTGCTCCCGCCTCCCACGGCTGGCTGTGCTGCCGTGCACGCATCATGGCCACATCGCACCCTAAAACTCTGGGCATCTTCCCCGACTCCTGTTCGTTCCTGTCCGAGGCCTCACCATCGTCCTCCTCCTTGGTTCGCTCTCCGTGGCGCCGCCCTCCGGTGTTGTCAACATGGTCAACAACCGAGAGGAATAAGGAGATGACTGTACATGATGAGGATGACAGTAGGGACCCAGCAGCGCGCGCAGTAATTTTGTTTTTTCGGGACGGAGAAGGGTATCAACTGGGTTGTGCGGGACCCGTGGCTCGTCTAACCCAGGCTTTTATTTCATATGTTTAGCACATGACCAGCCCAGTTTGTTTTTTCCTTTCTGAAAATGGCTAGCCAGCTATTTTGTTTTTTGCAGAATAACTAACATAGGCCTACTTGCTTTTCTACGCCTCAATGGGCCGGAAATCTTTCAAGACGAGGAGGGATGCATTTTGCCCAGAAAATGGGCTATAAGTAATAAGAAATGGGCTATAAGTAATAAGAAATGGGCTGTAAAATGAAAAAATACAGCAAACACGCAATTATTTCCAAAATACTGTTTTCTTTCGGATTTTGATATTTTAAATTTCATTGTTTTTGTGCGGGTAAAATTTCACTGAATTTAAATTAAGGTATATTTAGATTTAAAATTAATTTGAATCTGGCTAGAAATTTCGGGCTGTATGCTGTTTGGGAGAAATTTGGAGGCTGACTTGTGGGTCTACTAGGTTGACGTGTACTTTGGCTGTGTCAACTTAGTCCACAAACGATTCTAGCAGCAGTGACCGTTGGAGCTTCTTCAATATCCGATCTTCTTGCTCCAGCCGCCCAAACCAGCTCCGGTGGGACTGCCTGCTCCCGCCTCCCGTGGCCGGCTGTGCTGCCGCACAGGCCGCATCGCCCCACCCTACTTCATTGCTGGCCAGGCCATTCCTCTACTCACCCACACCTCGTGACACCCCAAAATTTTAACCTTGTTTTATTAATTAAAATTTTGCCAGGAAACTTAAACTTTTATTTTCTAGATTTTCTTTTGATTTCAGAACAATTCTTTTCTTTATTGTTATGAAGTTTTTACCCCAAGTGAAAACTTTCCAATTATATTATTGGACTTGTTTACCCTCTCAGGAAAAACATTTCTTTTATCAGTGGATTTATTTGCATAATTATTGCTCTCTGAACTTTATTCCTTAAAGTGATTTTTCATTAGTTTTGGAGCTCTATTTGAACTACAACCATTTGATAAATTTACTTAAAATTCCAACCAAAATTTGGAGATGTCATGTGATGTTTTTAAATCACTTTTATGCAAAAATATCTTCTGTTCATTGGAGATTTTGAGCTCTACACCAAGTTTTCAAATCTGGTCCAGTGGGCAATTTTCCACTACAACCTATTTAAATATTTCTTTAAAACTTCCACCAAAATTATGGGATGTTAATAGGAGTATATTATTCAACTTTATGCAAAAACCCAGTTATGTCCTTTGAAAAATTTGAGTGAATCAACCTCATTTTCATTCTGGTCCAACTTGATGATTTGTACTGCAACCATATTTTTTACTTGCTCCTTTACCCATGATTCTTTTTCCTGCTTATAGACCACCCTGCAAAACCCTTAAGTCCAAGAGAGTGGACCCATGGGAGGATTTTAAGTGCATGCAATCATGCCTTTTTCTTTCTGTCCAAAACTGAAGATTTGCAAAGCTTGCACTAGCAAGTTTCTGGTTTTGCCCAAATGACCTTGCCATCACCAACTTCATCTAAAGAGACTAGGCTCTGGAGATTCTGGCCACCCCAAGAGTTACCTAGATGCCCATGGCATCTTGTCAAACACCCTGTGAGCATGGCCAGTTTGGGCATGAACTTTTAGTTTGCACTGTGAGCTTGATCCACTGAACCAGCAACCTTGTCCACTAAGCTCCCTGATGCCTCTAGCCTGGACCTGCTAATCCCCAGCCCCACCCAAGTCTCCTAGCTTGCCCTGGCATTTTGCCGAACAGTTGGCGTGCATGCTCTGGGCGCGGCCAGAGCGCGCGTTTTGCACGTGCGTGCACCCGAGCCGCCGCGTTCGCTCGCCCCGTGCCCCTGGCCTTTGCTCGCCTGCAGAGCCACACCCCGACCTCATTCACTCACCAGAACACTCCAGCTCGTCCCTGGGGCCGCACAACGCCGCCGTTAGGTCGGCCACGGCGGCTAGCGACCGGCCACGGTGGGCTCCTGCCCCGGACGGCGCCGCCCGAGCCACACCAGCGCTCCAGCTCACTCATGGAACAACCCGTGCTCATCCACGAGCTCGTCCACTAGCGCCCGTCGCCGCCATGATGCCCTGCAAGCTACAGCGAGGCGGTTCGCCGAGCTTATCTCCGGCCGCCACGGAACCGACCTTGTTGTGCTATAAAAGGAGACCCCGAGCTCATCCGAGCACTCAGGCGACCTCAGGCCACCCCCATAGCACCCCCACAGCTAGTAATCATCGGGGGAAAGCCGTCTTCCCCGACTCCGGCCGGTTCGGCCTCCGCCACGCCCCAACACCATGCGTGGTAACCAGGGCCTCCCCCGCCCATCCAGCGCCACCATTCTACTCCTCTCGACCCTGCGGAGCCGCCCAGCCCCCCAAACACGGTCGGGAACCACCGTAGCCAGAGCCCCTAAATACACCCGAAGCTACCTCCGCCGCGGAGCTCGCCGCCGGCGACTCCCATCGTCCCCACCTACCTAACGACCACCGGGAGGACCGCCCTAGACTGGCAGATCCATCCCTGCCCTCGGATGCCCTCGAGGAGCCATCGTTCGCCGGCAAAGATCGCCGAAGCTCCGCCTCCATTCGGCCAAAGGAGAGGGAAGGCGGGGGATGACTGGTCAAACCTGACCAGTGGGCCCCTGGAGCCACTGTAAGTGACCCCGAGCCGGTCCATGCTGGCTAAGTGGAGACGTAAACCCAGAGTACGCCTTCGACGTGTTCAGTTCTCGAAACATTTTTCTTTTTTCTTTTTTATTTTAAAAATAGAATTTGACCAAAACTTTGACTGGCTATAACGTTTTAAATATAACTCCAAATGAATTGATTCTTTTTCCTACCTCTCTCAAATTTTGTCTAGTTTATTTTTATATTTATTTGAAAAAAATTCAGACAACTTTTTTGTACGGTTTTGAAACTATGTGTTAATTTGAATATTTTCAAAAATAGGATTTTGTTGGAGAGAGAAGAAGATTTTCAAAAGCTTTAGGATGCACCCTGCCTCTACACAACTTGAAGGCAAGCATTCTGAACCCTGGCATAATATCTTTGTGGGTTATTGATACGGTTACAACACCACCGTGATACGGAGAACTCGTTATTTTATGTGGTGATACGATCATACGCATGAGTGCATATTGGAGATTTCCTTGCTGTTGGAAATGGACATGCTTGTGATAGTGATCATCCTCGTATGCCTTTCGTGCCTACCGCAAGGAAAACGGGAAAGTCTCTGTCTTGGGTAGACCCGAGCTTGTCCCTAGTTCCTCGTCGAGACGAGTGTGTCCGGTATGACATGATGGGGTATGATGAGTGGTGATTCTGTCTGTTGGATGAAATATATTCGTTATGCTAATCATGCAGGGAATACTTAAACCTCCTGAGTCGACCATCGATCGAGTCTAGTTCCAGTAACCCCCATACTTGTTTCGTACTACCACTTGCCCTACAGCAGGTAGGGTATGGTTCAGTAAGTTGTCAACCCCTTTCTAGCACACACCGTACAGAGAGGCCATGGTGGAAGATACCGACTGCAGCCGGTAGGCAGGCCACCTGGTCTGGGGGCATGGGTGTTTCCCGTTGGGACCGAGAGGGGGCACCCCTTAGAGCGAGCGATATAAATTTGATCCCATGCTAATCGAGGTTGTAGCCTCCCCACTTATAGTTTTGCTTGACAGGTGTCGTGGGTGATTCCAGACACCGGTAAGTTAAGCTGGTGTGTGCAGGTCAGGTGTGTTTTTCAATTAAAAGACCATAGACGGAATTAGTCCTGATGGACTAAAGGAATCTGTCACTCGTGGGTAAAGAGTACAGCCTCTGCAGAGATTAAATCTATTCGAATAGCCGTGTCCATGGGTAAGGACTACAGTCTGGGATGGGTCAAGTGTCGGTCTTAGTGTTGGTCTTCAGAGGAGAAACTACTAAACCAGAACATGGATAATGACGTGTGACTTATGATGATTATGATTATTATTATTATGGACTAACCCCTTTATATTATTTGAAGTATTGAGTATCCTTGGGACGGTTCTACCTCCTCGATATTTACTTTGATTGTTTTCTTATGAGCCCTTTATGTGGTGTCGCTGAGACGCCCGACTGTGGCATGCTTGTTATTTCTATTGTTTATAAGCCCTTTATGTGGTGTCGGTGAGACGCCCGACTGTGGCCTGCTTGTTAATTTTTACTTTATAAGCCCTTTATGTGGTGTCGCTCAGACGCCCGACTGTGGCATGTTGTTATTTATTTACCTTATAAGCCCTTTATGCGGTGTCGCTCAGATGCCCGACTGAGGCATGCTCGTTATTTACTGTCCTTTCGAGGCATCGCTTCAGACACCCGATCGGTGCATTTTATTACTACTCTGTTAATGCATATCCATGTTGTATATAAATAACCTGCTTGCATGCATCCGGGATTATATTTATGACTGACGTTGTGATCATAGAATATTTCAGAGCATGATTATCAGTTGTTATATTATACCCGTGTTCATAATGTTTGCGAGTACATTCAAAGTACTCACTGGCTTGTCCCTGGCTATTGTCTTGGCCAGATTTCTTGCATGGAGAGGAGCGTTGCGATGACAGCCCCGGAACCCAAACAACGGTGATAGCAGCCTCGCGAAGATAGGAGTTAACCTGGTCAGTTGTTCCTATGGGAAATGGAGTCCCATAGACGTTGATGATCCACAAACCGCTTCCGCCATCAATCACTAGAAACCATTTGTTGTACTCACAGGCCAGAATGGTCTTGTACTACATATTTTGTATTTTGCTTGGAATTTCTGTATCAAGTTGGTGCCTCATCAGCTAACAGTAATCCTGGGGCTGGTGAGCACTAGGACCATTCTCTGGGAAATCAATACCCAGAAAACCGGTCGTGACAAACTTGGTATCAGAGCCAGGCTGACCATTGGCTAATCCTATCTTAGCCAGGTCGAAAACCTAGGTAAACCAACCCACCAGACCTTAACCTAACCCCGGCCAAGCTTCTCGCGTAAGATAGCCACACAAAGGACCCCCGTAACCTTTTGGCAGTCGGTGCCCAACCTATCAGCCTAGCCTGTCAATCACGCGCCAGTGACCGACACCTAAATTGTCTCATTCACAAGTGTGCGAAGGAAGACTCCGTCCCCTTTTTCTATAAAAAGGGCACACTAACCTCAACACAGCACATCACACCCTTCTCCCAAACCGAGCTATAATGCCTGGCCCCGTCGTGCACAATGAAACCACGGCAAACAACCTTGGAGGTTTTGTGACCGTGCTAGCAAACCTCACCCGCCGTGCCTTTGCATTAGAAGAGCCCCCAGAATATGTTGTGTACCAAGGACCCATGAGCGGTGAGAGCCATCAATTACAGGCCATCGTGCACATCTATGGTAGGGGTCTATGGCGGAACGCCTCTGAGTTCACCGGAAGGACAACTTCCTTTGAGCCACAAGCCATCCAACTAGCTGCTCGAGAGGCTATAGTTCAACTCCGGCACCTGTCGCCCAGAGCTAACTGTTGCTCGTTCTACTACTACCCCAGCCGTGACGGGTATGGTAGGCCACCCCGGGTTGCCAACGGAGATCACGAGGCGGATCCTGCATTGTTGCATCCGATGCGCTATGTAAGTACGCTAGAGGATCTATTCGATCAAATCACTCTTGATCTGATCGCAGCTCGTGGAGAGCTGATACGCCGATCCCCGACAAGAGGAGAAGATGAGCCCGACGCCGACAACCCAGTCGTGCTGTTCGGACAACGGATCGAGTCTTTGAGGTCTGCCCCGGCCATCAACCAAAATACCCTGATGACCCCAGAAGTGCTTCGTCTCCTTTTGGGAACACGCTCCAACGGGATTGTGGCCAACAATCCCCGGGATGGTCATCATCACTACCCTGACCCGGCAGCTCCTCAACCCCCTCCGGCAAATCCCGACGGTGAAACCCGTGGAGAAGCTTCGGCGTCCACTAGGCACGCCCGCTTAGATATTAACGAGGTAGACTAAGTCACTCGAGTAGTACCGAGTCTTAGTATGTCCACGCCCTGTAATTATGTGACCCTGTTAAATGCTATTTGCTTGTGCACCCCTATTTTAATAGTAGCCATGCATAAGTATGTTGGTGTGCGATTGCATTTTTAACCCGGGCGTAGCTACCAACCCCGACGACACAAAGTTTGTGCTATGAGTAAACTTTTTAGTTTCAACTAACATGAATGATATTTTCGAAAAACAACTCTTAACAAATCTCGAGGACGAGTAGTGTTGTGACACCCCAAAATTTTAACCTTGATTTATTAATTAAAATTTTGCCAGGAAACTTAAACTTTTATTTTCTAGATTTTCTTTTGATTTCAGAACCATTCTTTTCTTTATTGTTATGAAGTTTTTACCCCAAGTGAAAACTTTCCAATTATATTATTGGACTTGTTTATCCTCTCAAGAAAAACATTTCTTTTATCAGTGGATTTATTTGCATAATTATTGCTCTCTGAACTTTATTCCTTAAAGTGATTTTTCATTAGTTTTGGAGCTCTATTTGAACTACAACCATTTGATAAATTTACTTAAAATTCCAACCAAAATTTGGAGATGTCATGTGATGTTTTTAAATCACTTTTATGCAAAAATATCTTCTGTTCATTGGAGATTTTGAGCTCTACACCAAGTTTTCAAATCTGGTCCATTGGGCAATTTTGCACTACAACCTATTTAAATATTTCTTTAAAACTTCCACCAAAATTATGGGATGTTAATAGGAGTATATTATTCAACTTTATGCAAAAAACCAGTTATGTCCTTTGAAAAATTTGAGTGAATCAACCTCATTTTCATTCTGGTCCAACTTGATGATTTGTACTGCAACCATATTTTTTACTTGCTCCTTTACCCATGATTCTTTTTCCTGCTTATAGACCACCCTGCAAAACCCTTAAGTCCAAGAGAGTGGACCCATGGGAGGATTTTAAGTGCATGCAATCATGCCTTTTTCTTTCTGTCCAAAACTGAAGATTTGCAAAGCTTGCACTAGCAAGTTTCTGGTTTTGCCCAAATGACCTTGCCATCACCAACTTCATCTAAAGAGACTAGGATCTGGAGATTTTGGCCGCCCCAAGAGTTACCTAGATGCCCATGGCATTTTGTCAAACACCCTGTGAGCATGGCCAGTTTGGGCATGAACTTTTAGTTTGCACTGTGAGCTTGATCCACTGAACCAGCAACCTTGTCCGCTAAGCTCCCTGACGCCTCTAGCCTGGACCTGCTAATCCCCAGCCCCACCCAAGTCTCCTAGCTTGCCCTGGCATTTTGCCGAACAGTTGGCGTGCACGCGCTGGGCGCGGCCAGAGCGTGTTTTGCACGCAGTGCACCCGAGCCGCTGCTCGCCGCCTGCGCCCTCGGCCTTTGCTTGCCTGCAGAGCCACATCCCGACCTCATTCACTCACCAGAACACACCAGCTCATCCCTGGGGCCGCACAACGCCGCCGTCAGGTCGGCCACGGCGGCTAGCGGCCGGCCACGGTGGGCTCCTGCCCCAGACGTCGCCGCACGAGCCACACCAGTGCGCCAGCTCGCTCATGGAACAGCCCGAGTTCATCCACGAGCTCGTCCGCTAGCGCCCGTCGCCGCCACGATGCCCTGCAAGCTACAGCGAGGCGGTTCACCGAGCTTATCTCCGGCCGCCACGGAACCGACCTCGTTGTGCTATAAAAGGAGACCCCGGGCTCATCCGAGCACTCAGGCGACCTCAGGCCACCCCCATAGCACCCCCACAGCCAGTAATCATCGGGGGAAAGCCGTCTTCCCCGACTCCGGCCGGTTCGGCCTCCGCCACGCCCCAGCGCCATGCGTCGCAACTAGGGCCTCCCCCGCCCATCCAGCGCCACCATTCTACTACTCTCGACCCTGCGGAGTCGCCCAGCCTCCCAAACACGGTCGGGAACCACCGTAGCCCGAGCCCCTAAATACACCCGAAGCTACCTCCACCGCGGAGCTCGCCGCCAGCGACTCCCTTCGTCCCCACCTACCTAACGACCACCGGGAGGAACGCCCTGGACTGGCGCATCCATCCCTGCCCTCGGATGCCCTCGAGGAGCCGTCGTTCGCTGACAAAGATCGCCAGAGCTCTGCCTCCGTTCGGCCAAAGGAGAGGGAAGGCGGGGGATGACTGGTCAAACCTGACCAGTGGGCCCCTGGACCCACTGTCAGCGACCCCGAGCCGGTCCATGCTGGCTAAGTGGAGACGTAAACCTAGAGTACGCCTTCGATGTGTTCAGTTCTAGAAACATTTTTCTTTTTTTCTTTTTTATTTTAAAAATGGAATTTGACCAAAACTTTGACTGCCTATAATGTTTTAAATATAACTCCAAATGAATTGATTCTTTTTCCTACCTCTCTCAAATTTTGTCAAGTTTATTTTCATATTTATTTGAAAATTTTCAGACAACTTTTTTGTACTGTTTTGAAACTATGTGTTAATTTGAATATTTTCAAAAATAGGATTTTGTTGGAGAGAGAAGAAGATTTTCAAAAGCTTTAGGATGCACCCTGCCTCTACACAACTTGAAGGCAAGCATTCTGAACCCTGGCATAATATCTTTGTGGGTTATTTGATACGGTTACAACACCACCATGATACGGAGAACTCGTTATTTTATGTGGTGATACGATCATACGCATGAGTGCATATTGGAGATTTCCTTGTTGTTGGAAATGGACATGCTTGTGATAGTGATCATCCTCGTATGCCTTTCGTGCCTACCGGAAGGAAAACGGGAAATTCTCTGTCTTGGGTTGACCCGAGCTTGTCCCTAGTTCCTCGTCGAGACGAGTGTGTCCGGTATGACATGATGGGGTATGATGAGTGGTGATTCTGTCTGTTGGATGAAATATATTCGTTATGCTAATCATGCAGGGAATACTTAAACCTCCTGAGTCGGCCATAGATCGAGTCTTGTTCCAGTAACCCCCATACTTGTTTCGTACTACCACTTGTCCTTACAGCAGGTAGGGTGCGGTTCAGTAAGTTGTCAACCCCTTTCTAGCACACACCGTACAGAGAGGCCATGGTGGAAGATACCGACTGCAGCCGGTAGGCAGGCCACCTGGTCTGGGGGCATGGGTGTTTCCGGTTGGGACCGAGAGGGGGCACCCTTAGAGCGAGCGATATAAATTTGATCCCATGCTAATCGAGGTTGTAGCCTCCCCACTTATAGTTTTGCTTGACAGTGTCGTGGGTGATTCCACACCGTAAGTTAAGCCGTGTGTGTCAGGTGTGTTTTTCAATTAAAAGACCATAGACGGAATTAGTCCCGATGGACTAAAGGAATCTGTCACTCGTGGGTAAAGAGTACAGCCTCTGCAGAGATTAAATCTATTCGAATAGCCGTGTCCATGGGTAAGGACTACACCGATGGGTCAAGTGTCGGTCTTAGTGTCGGTCTTCGGAGGAGAAACTGCTAAACCAGAACATGGATCATGACGTGTGACTTATGATGATTATGATTATTATTATTATGGACTAACCCCTTTATATCATTGAAGTATTGAGTATCCCTGGGACGGTTCTACCTCCTAGATATTTACTATGATTGTTTTTTTACAAGCCCTTTATGTGGTGTCGGTGAGACGCCCGACTGTGGCATGCTTGTTATTTCTATTGTTTATAAGCCCTTTATGTGGTGTCGCTGAGACGCCCGACTGTGGCCTGCTTGTTAATTTTTACTTTATAAGCCCTTTATGTGGTGTCGCTCAGACGCCCGACTGTGGCATGTTGTTCTTTATTTACCTTATGAGCCCTTTATGCGGTGTCGCTTAGATGCCCGACTGAGGCATGCTCGTTATTTACTATCCTTTCGAGGTGTCGCTTCAGACACCCGATCGGTGCATTTTATTACTACTCTGTTAATGCATATCCATGTTGTATATAAATAACCTGCTTGCATGCATCCGGGATTATATTTATGACTGATGTTGTGATCATAGATATTTCAGAGCACGATTATCGGTTGTTATATTATACCCGTGTTCATAATATTTGCAAGTACATTCAAAGTACTCACTGACTTGTCCCTGGCTATTGTCTTGGCCAGATTTCTTGCATGGAGAGGAGCGTTGCGATGACAGCCCCGGAACCTAAGCAACGGTGATAGCAACCTCGCGAAGATAGGAGTTAACCTGGTCAGTTGTTCCTGTGGGAAATGGAGTCCCATAGACGTTGATGATCCACAAACCGCTTCCGCCATCAACCACTAGAAACCATTTGTTGTACTCACAGGCTAGAATGGTCTTGTACTACATATTTTGTATTTTGCTTGGAATTTCTGTATCAAGTTGGTGCCTCATCAGCTAACAGTAATCCTGGGGCTGGTGAGCACTAGGACCATTCTCTGGGAAATCAATACCCAGAAAACCGGTCGTGACACACCTCCTGTTATTTTCCGGCGACGACAGCTAGACCAGTAAACCTCGTACTCCCCACCACGTGGGCAACCATTGCCGAGTCTTCCCCGGCTCCATGTCATTCCCTTCCTAGGCCTCGCCGTCGTCCACCGCCATGGTGCTCTCGGCGTGGCCTGGTCAATATGGTCAATGAACGACATCCATCGGACATGGAATGTATGTGGAGAGGCTGACAACTGGGTCCACGGCCGCACACAAGGAAATGCCTCCTTATTACGCGCAAAATAATGATTCCTCCACCTGACAGCTGGGACCCATCGGGAGGGCCTCTGTATTTCGCGAAAAAAAAGTTCCCCCCGCTGACATGTTGGACCCACCAGCTATATCTTCGCACGCAAGGGAGTGCCTCCTTATTACGCACAAAAAAATGAATACCCCTTGCTAGCTGGGACCCGCCATAGTGGGAGGATGACTTGTGGGCCAACTAAGTTGACGGGGACGGAGGGCTTTGTCAACTTAGTCAATATGAACGATTCTAGCTCCAGTAACCGTACGATGTCCATCCAACGGCCGTAGTGCTTCTTCAACCTCTGTTCTTCTTGCTCCAGCCGCCCAAAGTAGCGTCGGTCGTGCCACATGCTCCTGCTTCCTATGGTCGGCTGTGCTGCCGCGAAGGCCTCACCTCCCCCTACTATTCCCACCGCTGGCCAGGACCTGTGGCGACGGCAACCTCACACCGCAGCTGAACCAGTGAACCTTCGTACTCCTCTCCGCGCGGGCTTCCACTGTCGCGTCTTCCCCGGCAACGCGTGTCGTCCCCTTCCAAGGCCTCGCTGTCGTCCACCGCCATAGTGCTCTCGGTGCGGCGTGGTCAACATGGTCAAGGAACGACTTCCATCGGACGTGGACTGTACGTGGAGAGGCTGACAGCTGGGTCCACGGCCACAGCAAGGAAGTGCCTCCTTATTACGCGGAAAATAATGATTCCTCCACCTGACAGCTGGGACCCACCGGACGGGCCACTGTATTTCGCGAAAAAAATGTTTCCCCTGACTACTGGGACCCACCAGCTACATCTTCGCACGCAAGGAAGTGCATCCGAGCAAAAAAACGATTCACCCCCCTGACTGCTGGGACCCACCAGCTACACCTTCGCACACAAGGAAGTGCGTTCGGGCAAAAAAAACGATTCGCCCCCCTGACTGCTGGGACCCACCAGCTACATCTTTGCACGCAAGGAAGTGCGTCCGAAAAAAACGATTCGCCCCCCTGACTGCTGGGACCCACCAGCTACATCTTCGCACGCAAGGAAGTTCCCCCTGACTGCTGGGACCCACTAGCTACATTTTTGCACGCAAGGAAGTGCCTGACAGTCGGGACCCACCTGGTCGAAGCGTACGTAGCGTTGTCATTCTGGTCGCGAACGTGTACGTACATACTGGTGGATGTAGAGGCGCGCACGTGTCGTAGTAGTGGCGCGCACGTGTCGTAGTAGAGGAGCGCATGCAGCATGTACACGTACGTACAACGGCCAGGGTGCAAGAAAGAAAATACGACCGCGTCATTACATACAGCGAGGTCTCGAACGCCTACTCGCGCATACGTACGGCCAGGGCTCATGTACATGGCTGGGTCGGAACGGAGAAACAGCGTCGTCGTCGTGTTCATGGGGAGCCAACCGGCTGGGTCAGAATGGAATGTGTCGTCGTGTTCATCGGGAGGGCTTGGATGGAACACGCGATGGAAACGAGGCCTGGCATAACGCAGAACGAAGGAAACAGTCTTGTGTTCGACCGGCCACGTTCGAAACGGGATCCTGTTCATCGGTAGGGCTCTGGCGTACCGCAAAACCGAGGAAACGGACCTCCTACGGTCGAAACGGGGGTCCTGTTGATCGGGAGGGGTGTGGCGTACCGCAAAACGGAGGAAACGGACTTGTGTTGGAGCGCTATGGTCAAAACAGGGGTCCTGTTCATCAGGAGGGGTGTGGCGTGTCACAAAACGGGACTCCACGGGATACTGTTCATCTCCACCATCGACCTCCTTCAGCCTCCACCGCGCGCTACTCCACAAGCTACTGTTCAACCACCCCTCCACGAGCACCCATCCACCGTCTACTGTTCATCCAGCCCTCCACGGGGTCGTCCTGTTCATCCAGTCCTCCACACCATGGGGTCCTGTTCATCCAGAGGCAACGCCACCGCTCACTGTGCATCCAACCCCACCCCCCCCCCCCCCCCCGCGCAACACTCATTGTTCATCTAGAGAGGCAGCATCCTTCGGCTTCAGTTAGCAGCAGTAGCGAAGGAATCGCTCGATCGGGTTTAGTTAACAGCCATCGATCGATCGCTCGGGTTCAGTTAGAGCCCAACGCCTCGCTCGGGTTCAGTTAGAGCCCAACGCCTCGCTCGGGTTCAGTTAGAGCCAACGCCTCACACCCACGCACGTACGTGTACGAGAGAAACGCGCATCACTCGGCCCCCGACCACCCACCGTAATCGAACTCCCGAAATTTTCCTCGCCCTCGCTTCTATCATGGTTTTTTCCGTCATGGACGGCCCAAAGAATGTCGTGCAGCTGCGTCTCCAGCCGCCTGTGACGAAAAAGCCCATTTTCTGTCATGATTTTTTGTCATAGAAGTAGGAGCCCACCATATCTATGATGATACCGGGTTTTGTCACAATTATGGTCATAGAAGTCTCATATGTATGACAGAATTTTTTTTTGTTCGGCCCAAAATGTCACGGATGTGTCTTTTTTTTGTAGTGTCAGGAATTGGCTCAGGAAGAGTCCAATTATTTTCATTAGTCAACATATTATTCAATAATAATTCAGCTTGGTTGACTGTTCTTTCCCTGAAAACACAACCAGCACAACTATCCAAGTAGTCCTTGGAAGCATCGGTTAGTCCATTATAAAAGATATCAAGTATTTCATTTTTCTTAAGAGGGTGATCAGGCAAAGCATTAAGTAATCGGAGAAGCCTCCCCCAAGCTTGTGGGAGACTCTCTTCTTTGATTTGCACAAAATTATATATTTCCTGCAAGGCAGATTGTTTCTTATGAGCAGGGAAATATTTAGCAAAGAAGTAATAAATCATATCCTGGGGACTACGCACACAACCAGGATCAAGAGAATTAAACCAAGTCTTAGCATCACCCTTTAATGAGAATGGAAATATCTTAAGGATATAATAATAGCAAGAATTCTCATCATTAGTAAACAGGGTGGCTATATCATTCCACTTCGTAAGATGTGCCACAACAGTTTCAGATTCATGTCCATAAAAAGGATCAAATTCAACCAAAGTAATTATTTCAGGATCAACAGAGAGTTCATAATCCTTATCAGTAACATAGCTAGGTGAAGTAGCAAAAGCGGGGTTAGGTTTCATTCTAGCATTAAGGGAGTGTTGCTTCCATTTAGTTAATAACTTCTTAAGATCATATCTATCTTTGCAAGCAAAAATAGCTCTAGCAGCTTCTTCATCCATAACATAACCCTCAGGAACAACAGGCAATTCATAATCAGGGGGAGAACTTTCATCATCACTATCATATATAATATCATCATTAATAATTTCATTCTCTCTAACCCTAGGAAGTTGTTCATCAAGAAATTCACCTAATGGCAAAGTAGTATCACACACAGAAGTAGTTTCATCATAAGTATCATGCATAGCAGAAGTGGCATCATCAATAACATGCGACATATCAGAATTCACAGCAGTAGAAGGTTTAGGTGTCGCAAGCTTACTCAAAACAGAAGGAGAATCTAGTGCGGCGCTAGATGGCAGTTCCTTACCTCCCCTCGTAGTTGAGGGAAAAATCTTAGTTCTTTCGTCTTTCAAGTTGCTCATAGTGATCAACATATATAAATCCCAAGTGACTCAAAGAATAGAGCTATGCTCCCCGACAACGGCGCCAGAAATTAGTCTTGATAACCCACAAGTGTAGGGGATTGCAACAGCTTTCGAGGGTAGAGTATTCAACCCAAATTTATTGATTCGACACAAGGGGAGCCAAAGAATATTCTTAAGTATTAGCAATTGAGTTGTCAATTCAACCACACCTGGATAACTTAGTATCTGCAGCAAAGTATTTAGTAGAAAAGTAGTATGATAGTAATGGTAACAGTGGAAACGGAAAAGTAAATAAGCAAAGCACAATATGTGAAAAGCTCGTAGGCATTGGATCAATGATGGATGATTATGTCGGATGCGATTCCTCATGTAATAGCTATAGCATAGGGTGACACAGAACTAGCTCCAATTCATCAATGTAATGTAGGCATGTATTCCGAATATAGTCATACATGCTTATGGAAAAGAACTTGCATGACATCTTTTGTCCTACCCTCCCGTGGCAGCGGGGTCCTAGTGGAAACTAAGGGATATTAAGGCCTCCTTTTAATAGAGAACCGAAACAAAGCATTAGCACATAGTGAATACATGAACTCCTCAAACTATGGTCATCACCGAGAAGTATCCCGATTATTGTCACTTCGGGGTTGTCGGATCATAATACATAATAGGTGACTATAGACTTGCAAGATAGGATCAAGAACTCACATATATTCATGAAAACATAATAGGTTTAGATCTGAAATCATGGCACTTGGGCCCTAGTGACAAGCATTAAGAATAGCAAGGTCATAGCAGCATCAATCTCAGAACATAGTGGATACTAGGGATCAAACCCTAACAAAACTAACTTGATTACATGGTAAATCTCATCCAACCCATCACCGTCCAGCAAGCCTACGATGGAATTACTCACGCACGGAGGTGAGCATCATGAAATTGGTGATGGAGGATGGTTGATGATGACGACGGCGACGAATCCCCCTCTCCGGAGCCTCGTATGGACTCCAGATCAGCCCTCCCGGGAGAGATTAGGGCTTGGCGGCGGATCCGTATCGTAGAACACAATGAGACTTTCTCCCTGATTTTTTTCTTCGCGAAACGGAATATATGGTGTTGGAGTTGAGGTCGGTGGAGCATCAGGGGGCCCACGAGACAGGGGGCACGCCCAGGGGGGAGGGCGCGCCCCCCACCCTCGTGGACAGGGTGTGGGCCCCCTGGCCTTGATTCTTTCGCCAGTATTTTTTATATTTTCCAAAACTTATCTCCGTGGATTTTCAGGTCATTCCAAGAACTTTTTTTTTCTGCACAATAAACAACATTGTCGGCGTTCTGGGAGCAGGGGTCCCCAGACTTGCCTGCCTGTGGCCTGCGTAGTGGCTCAAGGGGCGGCCCAGCATGGCCCATCTTCATCAGCACGAGCTCGAGACCCTCACGAGGGGCCAAGCATCGCGGGGTGGACGACAAGAAGCTTCCTCAGGCACGGCCTCGTCAGGCTGGCTCGCGAGGAGGCGGAGAGATCAAGGCGGGGTACCTCACGAGGTGCCCATGACGCAAGCCATGACGACCAAGGGCGCCAGTCCTCCTTTCCTCTTTGGTGCAAAGGGAGCAAGCGCAGGCGAGAGCATCAAGCAAAGGCATCCATTTCGGTGCAACAAGACCAAGACCATCGCAACGGCAGGAAGGAAGTCATCGTGGAGCCCAGGAAGGTGTCATCGTCATAGCCTTTGACAGGCGAGGAGCAACTTTAGTCAGGATAAGTGTACTAGATGTTCCCCTTCAAAATGGCCAATTGTTGGCGCCCTTCCCGCTCAATATTTGGGAAGAGGCCCAGGGCCTTTGCCTATAAATAGGACTAGCCACCACAAGGTAGAGGCATCCGATCATCACCAGGAAACCAGTAGAAAGAGCGACTGAACTCCCCCTAGCAGTTCATCGCACCAGCCTAGAACAGACCCTCGCGAGGCTGTTCTTCCTTGTACTGTTCATCATCAGCCCAAGAGGCAATCCACCACACCACAAACTATAGTAGGGTATTACACCACAATGGTGGCCCAAACTAGTATAAACTCTGTGTCTCTTGTGTTGTTCCTTTGATTGCTTAGATCATAGCGAGGCGGTGAGGTGCAGGTAGGTAGTGGGTGGAATCTCCGCGTGCACCCCAGTGTTCGAATCTAGAGGGTCTGCCGGAACCCGAAATCCGACATTTGGCGCGCCAGGTAGGGGTGCGCCGGAGCTTGTCCTTCCGCCGACCCGCTCTCCGCCGACACCACGACTCGCCCTGCGATGAGCAGCGCGCTGTCCGCTCCGGTCGTTAGCGCTAGCGCGGGGGCTAGGGGGCTCCGAGCCTTGGCCCCAGCCTTGCGACAGGTGCGGTGGCCGGACAAGTTACCGGCGGCTTCAGTGGCCCCTTGGGAAGAGTTGGGCAACCTCTTCCTCGCCAGGCACGCTGCGCCGGCGCCCCCGGTCGTCGCGGCCCTCCTGGGCGGCTCGCAGGCGCCACCTTCGGGCCGCCACGTCAATCCATTCGTCCGCCAAGTCGGCGCCGCCTCCACGCGGCAGGGGGCTCCCTCAGGTCGGTCGGCGCCCAAGGCCGATCTAGCCTTCAGCTCGAAGGACCACCCCTCCAACTCGGCCTGCTCGGGCGCGCTCCCGATGCTGTGCACTCCCACCATCTGCCAGGTGGCCGTCACCAGGACTCTCATCGACGGCGACTTGGGCCTCAACGTGCTCTCGATTGAAGCCTTCAGCCTCCTCCACATACCACCGGAGCGGCTTCGGCCCAGCCGACCCTTCTTGGGCATCGGGGGCGGGTCCTCCAGCTCCCTGGGGCAGATCCATCTCCCGGTAACCTTCGGCACCTACGACAACTTCTGCACGGAGCTAATCGACTTCGACATCGCCCCCATCGGCCTCCCATACAATGCCATCCTCGGCTACCCGGCGCTGGCCCGATTCATGGCTGCCACTCACCCGACGTACAACCTCATGAAAATGCCAGGGAGCAACGGCGTCCTCACCGTGTGCGGAGACACCGGGGATGCGTTGCAAGTGCTCAAGCTCGCCTTCAAGGCGGCGGCGGCGGCGCGGCCTGCCGACTCGGACGCCCCTGAGCCCAAGGGGGCTGCGTCGGCCAAGAAGAAGCAGTTGTTCACCCAAGACAAGGCAGAAACCAAGCACATGCTGGTTGACGAGGCCAGATCCACTGACGCCACCTTCACCATAGGTGCCAACCTCGAGCCCGAGCAGGAGGAGGCCCTGGTCAAGTTCCTGCGCATGAACAAGAAGGTATTCGCATGGGAGCCCGATCAGCTGGCGGGGATCCCTAGAGGCGTAATGGAGCACCACCTCAATGTGTGCCCCAATGTCCAACCCGTGAAGCAAAAAGCAAGGCGGCAGTCCACGGAAGAGCAGGCTTTCATCGTCCAAGAGACCCGCAAGTTGGAAGCTGCAGGGGTCATTCGCGAGGTCCGATACCCGGATTGGTTGGCCAACCCAGTCGTTGTGCCGAAGAAAGGGGGGAAGGAACGTATGTGTGTCGACTTCACCAACCTCAACAAAGCTTGCCCGCAAGATCCGTTTCCGCTCCCCCGCATCGATCAGATCGTCGACTCCACCGCCAAATGCGACCTATTGTGTTTCTTGGATGCCTTCTCTGGGTATCATCAGATCAAGATGGCGGGAGAAGATGTGGAAAAAACGGCCTTTCTAACCCCGTGTGGGGTGTACTGCTACACCTGCATGCCGTTCGGGTTGCACAATGCAGGGGCGACCTTTCAGCGGCTGATGCACATCACCTTGGGCCCGCAGCTCGGGAAGAACGTTGAGGCTTACATCGATGATATTGTGGTGAAGTCTCGCGAGGCCAAGACCCTGATACAAGACCTGGAGGAAACCTTCGCAAGCCTCAACGCCGTGAGCCTGCGGCTCAACCCAGAGAAGTGTGTGTTTGGTGTCCCCTCAGGCAAGCTCTTGGGCTTCCTCGTATCCCACCGAGGCATCGAGGCTAACCCAGAAAAGGTCAAGGTGGTCGAGGACATGAGCCCGCCAAAGACCCTCAGAGAAATGCATAAGCTCACTGGGCGCGTGACAGCACTAGGACGCTTCATCTCCAAGTTGGGGGAGCGAGCGCTGCCTTTCTTCCAGCTGATGAAGAAAAAGGGACCCTTTGAATGGACTGAAGAGGCCGACAAGGCGTCCCAAGACCTCAAGAGGTATCTAACCAGCCCTCCAGTAATTGTGGCCCCGCGCCCTCAGGAACCCCTGGTGCTCTACCTTGCAGCCACTCCCTACTCCGCCAGCGCGGCCCTGGTGGCGGTTTGGGAGGAGCGTCGGAACAAAGCCACGGCATCTGCCCCGGTCGAGGCGAAGCATAAACAAGGAAGACCCGCAGAGACCACTACCACAGCCAAGAAGGATCAACCGCCGCTGGGGGGCACACTCGAGACAGCGGAGACCCCTCCCCTTAGCGACCAGCCGCTGGGGGCTCCCCTGTCTCAGGAGGCGCCACGGTCTCCGGAGGGTGCCATCGACACCAGCATTCCCAACCTTGTTGAACATCCTGTGTACTTCGGCCAAGACAAAGGTTATGCGGGGCCAAGGCGCGGTACCCCATGCCTCGGAAACTTCTCCTCGCGCTATTGGTGGCCTCGCGCAAGCTGCGGCATTATTTTCAGGGCCACCCCATCAAGGTTGTCTCAGTGTACCCTTTGGAAAGGGTACTCAGGAGCCCCAACTCAGCTGGAAGAGTCACTGAGTGGAACATTGAACTGCAAGCGTTTCAGCTCGAATTCAGCACAACCAGAGTCATCAAGGGGGCCGCCTTGGCAGATTTCATGGCAGAGTGGACGGAGGCGCCGGGCCTCAAGGCTGATGAGGATCGATCCCTCTCCCCGGGAAGCGAGGCGCCGGACGGTTGGGTCATGTACTTCGACGGGGCGTTCTCCAGGCACGGCGCGGGGGCTGGTGCGGTGCTTATATCTCCTACCCAAGACAAGCTCTACTACGCCGTGCAGCTCTGTTTCCAGCACGGAGAAAAGGTCTCCAACAACATAGCTGAATATGAAGGCCTGATAGTAGGCCTGAAGGCCGCGGCCGCCCTCGGAGTAAAGCATCTTACCATCAAGGGTGATTCACAACTCCTCGTCAACTTCTCCAACAAAGTATATGAGCCAAGGGATGAGCACATGGAAGCCTACCTTGCGGAGGTCCGCAGGATGGAGAAGCAGTTCTGGTGGCTAGAGTTACAGCACGTGCCCCGTGGCACCAATCAGGAGGCCGATGACATCGCCAAACAAGCATCCAGGCGACTACCTCAGGAGCCTGGCGTCTTCGAAGAGCGGCTCTTCAAGCCCTTGGCCACGCCATCACTATCAAGCATGGTGCAGCCTCGAGAGGAGCTCCCCCAGCCGCCAGCCTCGGGAGCCCGGTCTATGGCCCGGCCTCAGGGGCATGTCTGCTCTTGACGATGGAGCCTCAGGAGGGGTGCTGGATCACGGAGCTCCGGAGCTATCTGACGCAAGGGACCTTGCCAGGGAAGGAGGAGGAAGCAGAGCGCATGGCGCGGCAGGCCACAACATACTACATCAGGGATGGAGAGCTCTACCGAAGGCGACCGAATGATGTGTCCCTGCGCTGCATCTCCAGGGAGCAAGGGAAGGAACTGCTGGCGGATATACACGGTGGAGACTGTGGGCATCATTCGTCGTCGCGGACCCTCATTGGCAAGGCGTTCCGCAGTGGATTCTATTGGCCCACTGCGCTCAATGATGCCGTCGAACTGGTAAAGGCTTGCGAGGCCTGCCAATTCCACGCCAAGCAGATCCATCAGCCGGCTGGAGGTCTGCAAACTATACCCCTCTCATGGCCATTCGCAGTCTGGGGGCTGGATATCCTGGGCCCATTTCCTCGGGCGCCAGGGGGCTACCGCTACCTCTACGTCGTCGTGGACAAGTTCACTAAGTGGGCTGAAGTGGAAGCCGTCCGCACCATCCCTGCAGGTTGTGCGGTCAAGTTCATCAAGGGCATCGTGAGCTGGTTCGGGGTGCCGAACCGCATCATCACCGACAACGGTTCGCAGTTCACCAGTAACCTCTTCAAAACATACTGTGCTAACCTTGGGACGCAGATATGCTACGCTTGATGGCGCACCCGAACAGCAACGGTCAGGCCGAGCGGGCCAACGCGGAGGTCCTGAGAGGCCTCAAGACCAGGACATTCAAGAAGAAGTTGGAGGCCTGCAGCCGAGGTTGGTACGACGAGCTTCAGGCCGTGCTGTGGTCCATCCGCATGACCGAGACCAAGCCAACTGGCGAGACCCCATTCTTCCTGGTCTACAAAGCTGAAGCGGTCCTCCCTCACGAGGTCAGACGTCGCTCCGCACGGGTCCTGGCGTTCAACGAGGCGCAGCAGGACACCATGCGGGGGACGGACCTCGTGTTGGGGGAGGAACGTCGACGGGAAGCCGCGCTCCGAGCGGCAAGATACCAGCAAGCGCTGCGGAGATACCATTGCTGCAACATTCACCCCAGGACTCTTGAGGTAGGGGACCTCGTGCTCAGGCGGGTACTCTCCAGTGAGGGACTGCATAAGTTCTCTCCCATGTGGGAGGGCCCGTTCAAGGTTGTTCATGTTTCCAGGCCCGGCTCCGCGCGCTTGGAGACTCAAGAGGGGGTACCCGTCCAGAACGCATGGAACATTCAGCACCTCCGGAGGTTTTATTCCTAAAAAGGCCCAGAGCCTGTGAAGAAGGCGAACGCTTGTGAAGATGTTGCGTTTTGGAAAAGGCCCAGAGCCTGTGAAGATGTTGCGTTTTGGAAAAGGCCCAGAGCCTGTGAAGAAGGCGAACGCATGTGAAGATGTTGCGTTTTGGAAAAGGCCCAGAGCCTGTGAAGAAGGCGAACGCCTGTGAAGATGTTGCGTTTTGGAAAAGGCCCAGAGCCTGTGAAGAAGGCGAACGCCTGTGGAGATGTTGCGTTTTGGAAAAGGCCCAGAGCCTGTGAAGAAGGAAAACACCTGTGAGGTTTATCTTTCCGAGAAAGGCCCGGAGCCTGTGAAGAAGGCCAATGCCTGTGAAGCTCGCCGCCCGTGACACTCTCACGTAATAATGAGTTGGGGCTGTACACGCCCTGGAGTCTCAGGAGCGCCGGCCTCAGGCCCTGGGGCTCCCTCCCACGCCCAGTGGCAGCACTTAGCTCCGCGCTGGTGAGAAGACGTCGAAGACTAGATTAGGTGCCGGACACGGCTTTTGTCATTTGCTTTCTGCAGTTGGCTTGTTCATCCCCATTCAAGGTTTTGCTGAAGTTGTTGTCGTCTTTGACTTGTGACTCTTTGCCTTTTTCGCTCTCCTGCCCCGATTTCTCTCGCGCAAGTCTCGCGAGGGAGCAGCGCGGGCGCCCTCGCGAGTGTTTTCTGCCCTTGTCATTCGAGGCTTCCCAACCCGGGTCCACTACAGGAGCACCCCTCCAGTCCGTGCCCCACGGGCACCGCGACACGAACACAGGACCTGGGTCGATCGCCTCCACGGCTGAGGCCGGGAACTACCTCTCCAGACTAACCCTCGCATGACATGGAACGTTCGACGAAGCCTCGGCCCCAGGAAGCAAGGGTCACGACAAGCCCTCCCCCCGAGCTATGTAATTTCTGCGGGCAGGCGTGCGGCACAAAGGCACAATACCAGAATAGCGGAAGTAGTACGATAATTAAACAGCAATAGTCCAAGAACACCCTCGCGGGGCCCTACACTACTGTCTTTTTGCGCAGGGAAAGGGAAAAAGAACAAAATAGGCGCGACTCGCCCGACACTGACTCGCGGGGGAGACTCGAACTGCCTCCGGAGCTCAGGAGTACTCCATCTCGCGCTTCACCGAGGCGCGACGGCGGGCGGACCCGCTACCTCCCTCCAGGTGGGCGCGGCGACGCGGAGGTTGATCGCGGCCACCACTGGAGGAACCGCTGCCCGAAGAAGAGCCGTCGAAGCTCGATGAACCTCGACCGCCACCGACCACACGCGCATTGTCGTCTTCATCGTCGCCGGGGCTGGACCCTCGGCCGCGGTCGTCGTTCTCAGGGCAACACCCAGCACGGCGACCGTCTTCCACGAACACCCTCACGTAGAGGGTGGCATCGCCGTCGAAATTGAAGTGCAGGGTGCACCGCCGGAACAGACCACGCGCGCGGGCAAACATTTGCCAGCCGCGGGTCAGGGCCAAGCTCCCGGCTGCAGAGACCTCCAGCGAAGCCCAGGAGGCTCGGCCGCAGCAACCGTCCGCCTGGAGCCAGAGGCTGCCCGGGGCGCCAGCCGGAAGCTTACCTAGGAGGAAGCGAGGAAGTTGGAGCCGGGTGCTGGCCGGTTCCGCCGCCCACACAATGAACTCCGGCAGTACCTCTGCCGAGTGGGAGCGCGGCCTAGGGGGTCGCGCCGCCGTAGCGCGTCCCCCAGCGGCGGTCGCCCGCCCTTCACCACACGGAGGATCGCCTCCGCGACCGCGGGGAGCCACCATGGGAGTCGCAGGGTGTTTGCGGGGACGGCCTCGACCGTGCTTGGGTGGAGGAGAGTCAAGCTCCACCTGGCTGGCCTTTCCTTTCTCCGGGGCCGAGAACCTTTTTTGGCGGAGCCATGAAGAAAAAGGAGAAGCAAGAAGGGATGGACCGGAAGGGCAGGCGCCGCCCCGTACTTATAGCCAGAGGAGGCCAACCGCCGGCCTCCACGACCACAGGTAATCATGACCCGCTTTGCATGCAGGGACTTGTCAGTTTGCACAATTGCTGAGGCATCGTGGGGGAGCGGGGCCGCCCACATCCAATCAAACGCCACGCGGCGCCCAAGGCCGCAGGCTGTTAGGGCCCGTGGCGCTTCGCACTTGCCCCTTCGCTTCTCTGCTCAGCCAAGTCCGGGCGCGCCTTGGGCCCGGGGGCTACTGACGGCGTTCTGGGAACGGGGGTCCCCAGACATGCCTGCGGCCTGCGGCGTGGCTCAAGGGGCGGCCCAGTATGGCCCATCTTCATCAGCATGAGCTCGAGACCCTCGCGAGAGGCCAAGCCTTGCGGGGTGGACGACAAGAAGCTTCCTCAGGCACGGCCTCGTCAGGCTGGCTCGCGAGGAGGCGGAGCGATCAAGGCGGGGTACCTCACGAGGTGCCCATGACGCAAGCCATGACGACCAAGGGCGCCAGGCGGGCGCCAGCCCGCGCAGTGTCCTCCTTTCCTCTTTGGTGCAAAGGGAGAAAGCGCAGGTGAGAGCATCAAGCAAAGGCATCCATTTCGGTGCAACAAGACCAAGACCGTCGCAACGGCAGGAAGGAAGTCATCGTGGAGCCCAGGAAGGCGTCATCGTCAGAGCCTTTGACAGGCGAGGACCAACTTTAGTCAGGATAAGTGTACTAGATGTTCCCCTTCAAAATGGCCAATTGTTGGCGCCCTTCCCGCTCAATATTTGGGAAGAGGCCCGGGGCCTTTGCCTATAAATAGGACTAGCCACCACAAGGTAGAGGCATCCGATCATCACCAGGAAACCATTAGAAAGAGCGACTGAACTCCCCCTAGCAGTTCATCGCACCAGCCTAGAACAGACCCTCGCGAGGCTGTTCTTCCTTGTACTGTTCATCATCAGCCCAAGAGGCAATCCACCACACCACAAACTAGAGTAGGGTATTACACCACAATGGTGGCCCGAACTAGTATAAACTCTGTGTCTCTTGTGTTGTTCCTTTGATTGCTTAGATCATAGCGAGGCGGTGAGGTGCAGGTAGGTAATGGGTGAAATCTCCGCGCGCACCCCAGTGTTCGAATCTAGAGGGTCTGCCGGAACCCGAAATCCGACAAACATCATGGTAGTTATGCTGAAAACAGCGTCAGTCCGGGTTAGTTTCATTCAAATCATGCAAGTTAGAGTCCAAAACAAGGGCGAAAGTGTTTGGAAAAGTAAATACATTGGAGACGATTGTGTACAACCGCTACCGGCATGCGGTACTATCACAGCGAGGAGCGGATGTAAAAATTACATCCGCCCTACTTCCGCTCATGTTGTTGTGCTGCATCAGGCCTCACGGTACTACAAGGCATGGGGCGGTACTACTGCGTAGGGCGCGGATTTAAAAAATTACATCCGCCCTCACAGCCGCAATAGAGGCTGAGTCTGGTTAGAGGCCACGGTATTACAGCTCCTTAGGAGCGGTACTACTCAGGCGCCACTGGTACTACCAAGAAGGGCTTGCGGTATTATCATAGGGGCTCATGGTACTACCGCTCCAAGGAGCAGTACTACCGCATGCCTCGGAATAGCAACACTAGGAATCCTTCTTTTTGCCTAAATATGAAGATAACGGAGGATGCTCCAAAGCGCAATGGGAAAGGCGGTGCAAAGGGAATAAACGTGTACGTGATGATTCCACCCAAACCTTTCCAACATGGACCCCATCTTAATAGTACTGCTATCCTACGAATCAAATCCACCAAAAGAGACATAGAACATTGCCGTCTTCAATAGTCTTCGAGGGGTACCAAATCGTCTTGTGCCTAGTGACGAAGCGACTGAAATACTCAAGGCACACGATTAGTCCGCAAAAGCATTGTCATCAATCACCAAAACACCTTAGGGATAAATATGCCCTTACAATATCCCCCTTTTTGGTGGATTGATGACAATACGGGATTTGCACAAAGGGAAAGACTATAGCACATAAGAAAACCCAACATCTCTAAAATAAATGAGCGCCCCCTAGATGCGTGCTATAGAGAAAGGTGCTTTGGACTGCACGACACGTATACTAGGATGAACACTCCCCCTATATTTTATAGACAAAGAATATCTTGCAACAAAAAGGCTAACACTAAACAAGATAGTAAATATGAGCATGACATAAATAGCACAATATAACATAAGCTCAATAAGGTAATAAGGTACGATAGAGTGCATATGTCTTACACCATATGATAGACCAAGTCTCACGAGCAAACTAAACCAAAGCAAGCAAGGTTCAACGGAACAAACACGAGCAAAGCAAACACAAGCACGACAGCAAATCCCTACACTATCTCCCCCTTTGGCATCGAGACGCCAAAAAGGCAGAGAGGACACCTAGAACACAATCGGTGGCTCAAGCGGAGTAATCAGACGCACGCTCCTTGTCAGACTCGGCAGCTGGAATGGTCTCCTCGGCGTCCTCCTCAGAATCAGTCCACTTGAAGCCTTGTTTCGCCATCCACTCAGCCTCTAGAGTGATGCGATCCTCAGAACCTCCAGAAAACATCCTCTCCAAACAGGCTCATGATCTTCTTGTCATGGCAGCGACTCTCCTTGGAGGCAACATGAGTCCTCAGACGCCCCTTTGCTGCATGCGTAACAAGGTCTTCATCTTGTTCTTCAGCCTCTTAGCCCAAGATGGCTCAGAGGTGGGAGGGGTGAAACCCTCAGAGCTGTCCTCGTCTGCTTACTCCTCCTCATCCTCATTTGCATCCACATCCATGGCAGCCGTAGCCTCAGCACGAGAAGTGGTGTTAGCCCACTGAGTCTTGACACGGAGCCGGATCGAATCATGTCGAATCCAATCAGGGGCCTCAAAGTCATCCTGAGGGTAGGGCTTCTCCCAAGTTGCTGAGATCAACTGAAACAGATAAGGTCCATAGATGGGGACCTTGCGGTTGAAGACGGCAAACCGAAGCTCACACCACATGATATGTGAGACATCAAGTGGTAGCATCTGATAGTTGCGCGCTTCTTCACACATGAGCAGCATGTCCACAAGATAAGCATGCACCTTGTCCTTGTCACCAATGCATGGGAAGAGAGAGTTGCGGAAGATCCGGTACATGATGTCAAGGAAGGAGTTGAGCACCCAAGAAGACTTGCCACTGGAGAGCTTCTTCTCAACAAGGAACGGCTGAAGCTTGTTCTTGTTGGCTGACTCGGGATTGGCATGAGGACGAACACCTTGGGGTGTGGCGAGCCCATCATCCTGATCACCAAGCAAAGTCATGAACTCCTTCCATGTAGCCGTCAGCTGCCGACCATTGGTCATCCAAGTCATCATCCGATCCTCATTAGGATGAAAGTACACCGAGGCAAAGAACTGAGCCACAATCTCCGGATCATAGTCTTTGTGAAAAGAGATGATATGCTCAATGCCAAACTGCTCCACTAGATCCAGAGCCTCACCAAAGTATTCCCGGTGCTTCTCTTCCCTCATATGATGCATGTCGATCCAGTGCACATCCACATAGATATTTCGCTTGGCCTTGATCATATCCAGATAAATGAGATTCTGCTGCTTGGTCCAAAACAAGTCATTCCCTCGAAAGTTGGCACGAGGATTCACATAGGGATTGATCTTCCTTCAAGTGATGAACTCAGCAAGTGGTATCTCATCCATACCCATGATGGGTTCCTTGTCCTTTGAGGCAGTGGTCTTGGTCCTGCGTTGGGGGGCACAAGAGCCCTCGGGAGCTTCATCTTGATTGTGCAGACGCTTGGAGCCCGTGTCACGGCTTGGATTGGAATGGCGAGCAGGAGCACCTGAGCCACACACCACAAAACAAACACGCAAGAAACGCGAGAAGGATCAGTGCAAAGAACACAACAAAGCAGTGAAACAAGTAGAACTCGCACTTGATAATTGCCACATGATAGATTTGACAGCAACGGTGGCACTGCTTGGTCGCGCGGAACTAAAAAATTAGTGCCGCTCCAAGGCACGGTAGTACCGCGAGGGCGGTAGTACTGTGCTGGAGGTGCGCTAGTACCGCATGGGCGGTACTACCGTGCTGGAGGTGCGGTAGTACCGCACGGTTTCAAATTTGAAACTGCAAGTGGATCTGAGTACAACCGTGGCGACAAACCGGTACTACGGTCGATCAAATCTACCACGAGGCAATAGATCATTTACTATCTCTACGCATTACTACTCTCCTACATCCTACTCTTGCAAAGATTTAGCCTAAAATCTCAAGAACAACCAGCATCTCCCCAAAAACCTAGAAGCAAAGGAACAAACCAAAAAGAGAGGGATTTGGGGGGGAAACTTGTTCCATGGCAAGAGGAAGTGGTGGGGAACGATCCCACCGGTCAGAATCTGAGGGGATCAGCCAGAGACGGAGTTCCGGCGAGGGTCTCCGGCGCCGTTCGTGGTCAGGAGAGAGAGAGAGAGGCGGCATGGGGAAGAAAGAGTGAATGGGTATGGGGGAGTTGGAACTCCCCATGCTTGCTCTTAACCCCCACGCGCTCGCTACTCCACGGTAGTACCGCGCATCATTGCGGTAGTATCGCCAGGGCGGAAGTACCGCGCTATGGGCGGTAGTACTGCTCCACCAGCGGTAGTAAAAACTTACTGTCGTGCTGGTTGCGGTAGTACCGTGTCCTTGCGGTAGTACCGTGGCAGACCACGGTAGTACCATGAACCCAGGAAAATGCAGTTTCAAACATAGGAGAAAACGACTTTGCACGGAACCTTCAAGAGAACACACACACCAACGAGCTAACAAGCGAGACACCGCAAACACAAGCTTGGCACGAAGAGGGAAAAGCAAGAGGCAACAAGGACCAAAAACGAGACACAACCTCTCCAAGGAGAGGGCGGTGGCCGGAGCCACCTATGTTTGATTTGATTGGTATGGCACCGCGAAGAATTATCCTTGGGCCCATGACCAAAACTCGTCTTTGAAGCACACGTACCATAAAAAATGGCTAATGTGAAAGAGTTGATCAATTTATGCATAATGGGGGGAGGGAGAGTTCATTGAGAGAACAACACTCCCTCTATGTCCATGCCTACACCTAAACTAGAAAACAAGTTGAGTGTGGTGGGGTGTGCAAGGGTTCAAGTAACATTGCTCGAATCAATGATATTTAGCTCATGCCTTAACTCGGGAAATCTTGCTTCATCCAAGGGCTTCATGAAAATATCTGCAAGGTTATCATGAGTGTTGACATACTTGAGCTCGATCTCGCCTTGCCTAATATGATCCCGGATGAAGTGATACCGAATCTCAATATGCTTCGTCTTGAAGTGTTGCACCGGGTTGAGAGAAATCTTGATAACACTTTCATTGTCACACCAAAGAGGCACTTTGTCACAAATGACACCATAATCCTTTAAAGTTTGCCTCATCCATAAGAGTTGTGCACAACAACTACCGGCCGCCACATACTCCGCTTTGGTGGACGAGAGAGACACACAACTTTGCTTCTCGGAAGACCAACTCACCAAAGAGCAACCAAGAAATTGGCACCCTTCGAAAGTGGTCTTCCTATCCACTTTGTCTCCCGCCAAATCAGAATCTGTATATCCTTCAAGCTTGAAGTTTGCTCCTCTTGGGTACCATAAGCCAAAGTTTGGGGTATGAGCCAAATATCGAAAGATTCGCTTGACCGCCACAAAGTGGCTTTCCTTCGGTGCGGCTTGAAACCGTGCACACATTCCCACACCCAACATGATATCTGGTCTAGATGCACAAAGGTAAAGCAAGGAGCCAATCATGGAGCAATATACCTTTTGATCCACTGCTTTACCATTGGGATCAATGTCAAGTTGGCACTTGGTGGGCATTGGAGTAGTAGCCGGCTTGACATCACTTATCTTGAATCATTTTAGCATGTCTTGAGTGTATTTGGCTTGGTTGATGAAAGTACCTTCTCTTCTTTGCTTGATATTGAAACCGAGGAAGAACTTCAACTCTCCCAGTGAAGACATCTTGAACTTAGAGGTCATGAGAGCGGCAAATTTCTCATTGAAACTTTTGTTAGGGGAACCAAATATAATATCATCAACATATAGTTGGCACACAAACAACGTCGAACCAACATCCGTGATACGAAAACCAAAATAAGAATGAGGAACTCCCCTTTGACCTTCTTAGTAAAAAGAGTGGGATCGATTTTCCCAACTTCAAATCCATGATCTTGCAACAACTCGGTAAGGTGGTCATACCATGCACGTGGGTATTGCTTAAGGCCATAGAGTGCCTTATTGAGTTGAGACACATGATCGGGGAAGTAGGGATCCACGAACCCGGGGGATTGCTTTACATAAACCAACTCATTAATAGGACCATTAAGAAAAGCACTCTTCACATCCATTTGTTGTAACTTAAAGTTGTGATGGGAAGCATAGGCAATCAACAAACGAATGGATTCAAGGCGAGCAACGGGAGCAAAGGTTTCACCGTAGTCAGTACCCTTGACTTGAGAGTAGCCTTGTGCTACCAATCTTGCCTTGTTGCGAACGATGGTCCCATGAGCATCTTGATTGTTCTTGAATATCCACTTGGTTCCAATGACATTGTTGTTCCCCAAAGTCCTTGGCACCAATCTCCACACCTTGTTGTACTCGAAGTTGTTGAGTTCTTCATGCATGGCATTGAGCCAATCCGGATCTTCGAGCGCCTCATAGACCTTTTGGGGTTCAACACAAGAGACAAACGTGTGATGTTCACAATAGTTTGCTAATTGTCTACGAGTGCTTAACCCCTTTCTTAGGCTTCCAACCACATTTTCCATGAGATGACCTTTGGTGGTGAGCTTGGAAGCGATCTTCGCGGCACGACGCTCTAACTCCTCCTCGGATGTGGAAAGAGGAGGGGTAACTTGATCATCTTGAGCGCCGTCTTGAGCTTGTTCTTGATCTTGATCTTGCTCTTGATCTTGAACTTGCTCGAGGGGGAGAACTTGACCTTGGGCATCATTTGGTGGTTCACCACCATCTTGAGGTTGATCTTGCCCTTGGTCTTGTTCAAGAGGTTGAGGGCCTTCACTTTGTTCTTCGGAAGCGTGTGGGTCTTGGGTTGGTGATGGCTCCACTTGAGTAGATCATTTTCCTTCTCCTTCGGCCACAAGGGGTTCCTCAATGGGTAGAATATGACCCACACCTATTCTTCTTATGGCTTGGGGAGGAATTTCATCACCTACATCATAAGTACCACTTTGCTCCACTTGGGAGCCGTTATTCTCGTCAAACTCTACATTACACGTCTCCTCAATGAGTTCGGCGCACTTGTCGAGGACATGGTAAGCATGAGAGTTTGTAGCATAACCAACAAATATGCCCTCATAAGCTCTAGCCTCAAATTTAGACAAACGAACACCTTTCTTGAGAATGAAACACTTACACCTGAACACCCGGAAGTACTTGAGGTTGGGCTTGTTACCGGTAAGAATTTCATAAGGAGTCTTGTTCAAGCCTTTGCAGAGATAGAGTCGATTGGATGCATGACATGTTGTGTTGATGGCTTCGGCCCAAAAGTTGTATGGAGACTTGAACTCTGCCATCATGGTCCTTGCCGCATCCATCAACGTCCGGTTCTTCCTCTCCGCGACACCATTTTTATGAGGGTTATATGGTGCAGCATATTGATGCTTGATCCCCTCATCACTAAGAAGCTTATCCAAGGTGTAGTTCTTGAACTCGGTGCCATTGTCACTTCTTGTTGTCAAGATCTTTGCATCATGTTGACGTTGAGCTTCATTTGCAAAGTCGATGACGGTTTGTTGAGTCTCACTCTTCCTCTTGAAGAAGTATACCCAAGTGTATCTTAAATAATCATCCACAATCACCAAGCAATACTTTCTACCTCCAAGACTATCAAAGGATGGAGGCCCAAAGAGATCCATGTGAAGGAGCTCCAAGGGTCTCTTCGAGTAGATGATAGTCATGGGAGGGTGAGCCTTCTCATGAAGCTTTCCTTCGATACAAGCACTGCAAGCACGATCTTTGGCAAAACTAACATTTGTTAGTCCATAGACATGGTCCCCCTTGAGAAGACTTTACAAAGATCTCATATTGACGTGGGCTAAACGGCGATGTCAAAGCCATCCCACATCAACTTTAGCCATTAGGGATGTCGCGGTCTTAGTGGGTCGCTCCGAAAAGTTGATCACATAGAGACCGTTCTCGACATGCCCAACAAAGGCTACTTTAAGAGTCTTGCTCCACAAGAGGGCCACGGTATCAACATCAAAGAAAGTGGCAAAGCCCATGAGTGCAAGTTGGCGAACGGGAAGTAGATTGTAAGCAAGGGACTCAACAAGCATGACTTTCTCGATCGTTAGATCATGAGAAATGACAACCTTGCCAAGACCCAATACCTTAGAAGACGAGGCATCACCCCACTCGACGTTGGTGTGCATAGAAGGGATCTTGTGCACGTCCACCACCAAGTCCTTGCTTCCAGTCATATGATTTGTTGCTCCACTATCGAGCAACCATGATCCCCCACCGGAAGCAAACACCTACAAGAGATCAATGCTTGGTTTTAGGTACCCATTTTGTAATGGGTCCTTTGATGTTAGTAACAAGGGTCTTAGGAACCCAAATAGACCATTCAATGTACTCATAAGGAGAACCAACAAATTTAGCATAAACATGCCCATCACTAGCACGGCACAGCACATAAGAAGGGTTAAAGTCGTCGGCTTTGTTGGAAGGGGTGGCATTGCCCTTTTTGACATCACCACCCTTCACATTGTTCTTCTTCTCCTTAGGAGCACCCTCCTCCTCCTTCACAAAAGTTTGCGTGAGAGGAGGAGGTCGTTTGGCCTTGACGTTCTTCTTCTTGTTCTTGGACTTGGGTGCGAACCCAACTCCCTCCTTGGCCACAACTTCCTTTTGATTGCTCAAAAGGTCATTGAGGTTCTTCTCACCTTGTATGCACGTCACAAGGCCTTTCTCAAGTTGCTTCTTCAACTTGGCATTCTCCTCCACAAGATGCACATGCTCACAACACGGGTTAGTGGCATTTGCATTATCAATTAATACCATATGAGGAAAGGTGGCTTTTTCTTTGGTTAGCTTCACTTGGAGTTGATCATGAGACTCCTTGAGGCTAGAATGAGCACCCTTCAAGACCTTGTGGGCCTTGTAGAGTATATCAAACTCCTTTTTGAGTCTAACATGGTCAACGCCAAGTTTAGCCTTCTCAGAAGTTAGCACACGAGATATAACAAGCGCATGATCAAGATCCTTTTTTAATTTAGCATGGTCATCGTTGTGTGACTCCTCAAGAGCCAAACGATGTCCACGCTCTTCCTCAATAGCATTAGAGAGATCCGATATCTCATCGGCATAGTCACGACTATGACCTTCCATCTTAGAGATGGTTTCTTCATGACCCTCGATCATGTCATTGGCTTCACCAAGTTGTTCCAAGAGAGCAACGAAGTGCTTCTTGGATTTGCCCTTAAGATTACTCATAAAAGACTCAAATTCATTTACTTCCTCATTGGACCCCTCACTTTCATCAATACCATCCATCAAGGAGGATTAGTAATGATGGTAGTTTTGATGTTGGGGGTTACCTTGTTGGTGGCTTTAGCCATGAGACACTTGGCGGTGATGTTCTCGTTGGGCGAGTCAAAGAGGGACACCCGTGGAGTAGTGGCAATGGCAACGGAGGCCATGGACATGGCTTTACTATCTTCATCATCATCGTCATCCCCATGGTACTCTTCTTGAACCACCAACCCTCGAGTAGGAGTCTTTTTGGTGAAGTTGTTCTTGTTTGGGAAGGACTTGGCTTTGTCTTTTCGGATGATCTTGCCACCATTGTCTTCCCGCTTCTCGTAAGGACAATCCACAACAAAGTGGCTCACATTGCCACAATTGTAGCATGTTCTCACGCGTTGCTTGCCCTTGAATCCACTTGAGTTGTTCTTGTTGAAGTTGGGCCTTGAGTTCTTCTTGCTCCAAAATTGCCTTGAAGCAAGAGCCATGTGCTCATGGTAATCATATTTTGTATCTTCGGGGTTGCTCTCCTCATCTTCCTCTTCTTCCTCTTCTTCCACAATAACCTTGGCCTTCAAAGCAAGGTTGGGCTTCTTTGCTCTTTGAGGATGCAACACCGTGTTGTCGGCGGTCTTGTCCAAGATCCTCATTGCCACAAACTCATCCAACACTTCATTTGAGGTCAAGGAGTGGAAGTCCGGTCTTTGATGGATGACGGAGGACATGGCCTTGTGGTAAGGCATCATTGCTTTGAGGAACTTGCGCTTGGTCCAATTGGCATCTGTGTCCTTGCTCCCATGATCTCGGAGTGCGACCGCGAGCTTGGTTACTCTCCGAAAGAGCTCATGAGGTTCTTCATCTTCTTTCATTGCAAACTCATCGGCTTCATCTTGCACCACTTCATAGTTGGAGCGTTGAATGCTAGCGCTTCCCTTATAAAGAGAAACAACACAATGCCATGCATCTTTGGCCATGGCAAAGGGTCGAAGATGAGGGAGATCTTCAGGTGGAACCGCATCTTGAATGATGAAGAGAGAATTCTCATTGAATTGATTATCCACGGCTTCTCTCGGGGTGAAGTTGCTTTGGTCATGTGGTAGGAAACCTTCTTCAATGATTCTCCAAAGATTAGTATTCACATGATTTAAATGATGCTTGAAGCGATAAACCCAAGACTCGAAGTCCTCATTTTTCACAATCTTAGGAGGAGGACCGGCATGATTTAAATGAGTAGAGGGAATCGGTCCTCCATAAATTGGAGGTTCCACATTGTCAAAGATGTTGGTGCCATTTCTACCACTAGTAGAAGGACCCTGTTCACTAGTAGCTTCCCCCTTGTCGGAGTTAGCATACATCACCTTGTTAGTGGGATCATCCACTTTCATCGGCGAGGTAGGTAGTTTAAGTCCTTCTAAGAATTTATTAAACATGCTTTCAACCTCGGTTGTCATGGAGGTTTTCAATGAGTCCAAAGCCACATTGAATTCCTCACGAGAAACCGCAGTTCCCCCATCGGCCGTAGACGAGCTCGGATTCACACCAATGTGCTCCTCCACTCCGTCTATGTTGTCAACCATACTCTTTGGACGGCAAAGTCCTTAATAAAGAGTCGAGGCTCTGATACCAATTGAAAGGATCGATATAGTTGACTAGAGGGGGTGAATAGGAAAGTAAAAAAAATTAGCTTTTCTTTACCAAATTAAACTTTGCATCAAAGTAGGTTGTCTAGATATGCAACTAGGTGAGCAACCTATAAGATGCAACAACAACAAGTTCACAAGCAAGCAAGGGATACAACACGAATAAGCTTGCACAAGTAAAGGCACGAGATAACCAAGAGTGGAGCCGGTGAAGACGAGGATGTGTTACCGAAGTTCCTTCCTTTTTAGGGGAAGTACATCTCCGTTAGAGCGGTGTGGAGGCACAATGCTCCCCAAGAAGCCACTAGGGCCACCGTATTCTCCTCACGCCCTCACACAATGCGAGATGCCGTGATTCCACTATTGGTGCCCTTGAAGGCGGCGACCGAACCTTTACAAACAAGGTTGGGGCAATCTCCACAACTTAATTGGAGGCTCCCAATGACACCACGGAGCTTCACCACAATGGACTATGGCTTCGAGGTGACCTCAACCGTCTAGGGTGCTCAAACACCCAATAGTAACAAGATCCGCTAAGGATTAGTGGGGGGAATCAAATTTCTCTTGGTGGAAGTGTAGATCGGGGCCTTCTCAACCAATCCCGAGCAAATCAACAAGTTTGATTGGCTAGGGAGAGAGATCGGGTGAAAATGGAGCTTGGAGCAACAATGGAGCTTAGGGATGGAAGAGGTGGCCAACTAGAGGAAGAATACACCCCTTATATAGTGGAGAGACAAATCCAACCGTTATCCACTCACTCAGCCCGCGACCTGCGGTACTACCGCTCCAGACAAGTGGTACTACCACAGGGGCTCACGGTACTACCGCGGTGGACCGCGGTACTACTGCTGCAACGGCAGGAGCTAGTCCAGGCCAGAGCCGCCAAGGCTGAGGGCGGTACTGCCGCTGACGCGGTACTATCGCTCCTCCTTGCAGTACTACCGCAAGGCCAGATTGGACTAGCCTGGGAAGGGCGCGGATGAATGAAAATACATCCGTGCCTACTTCCGCTGAAAATCAAACAGTGCAAAAACCCTACATGGTACTACCGCGCCTGGCATGCGGTGCTACCGCGCAGGGAGCGGATGTAAAAAATTGCATCCGCCCCTACTTCCGCTCATGTTGTTGTGCCAGACCAGGCCTCACGGTACTACCGCGCGCATGGGGCAGTACTACCGCGTAGGGCGTGGATGTAAAAAATTACATCCGCCCCTACAGCCGCACGAGAGGCTGAGTCTGGTCAGAGGCCATGGTACTACAACTCCTTAGGAGCAGTACTACCGTGTGCTGCGGTACTACCGCAGGGGCCTATGGTACTACCGCTCCAAAGAGCAGTACTACCGCATGCCTCAGAAGAGCAACACTAGGAATCCTTCTTTTTGCATAAATATGAAGATAACGGAGGATGCTCCAAAGTGCAATGGGAAAGGCGGTGCGAAGGGAGTAAACGTGTATGTGATGATTCCACCCAAACCCTTCCAACACAGACCCCCTCTTAATAGTACGGCTATCCTATGAATCAAATCCACCAAAAGAGACGTAGAACACCGCCGTCTTCAATAGTCTTCGAAGGGTACCAAACCGTCTTGTGCCTAGTGACGAAGCGACTAAAATACTCAAGGCACATGATTAGTCCGCAAAAGCATTGTCATCAATCATCAAAACACCTTAGGGATAAATATGCCCTTACACCTTCGCATAGGGAAGAAGAGGTTGTCATATGCTTTTATGGTTGGATGCACGAAATCCTAATGCAAAAGAATGTCACTTTATATTGCCACTTGTGATATGGACCTTTATTATGCAATCTGTCACTTTTATTGCTTCCATATCAGTATAAAGCTTATTTTCTCCACACTAATAACTCATACATATTTAGAGAGCAATTTTTATTGCATGCAACATGACAACTTACTCGTAGGATCTTACTCAATCCATAGGTAGATATGGTGGACTCTCATGGCAAACTGGGTTTAAGGATATTTGGAAGCACAAGTAGTATCTCTACTTGGTGCAAAGAATTTGGCTAGCATGAGGGGGAAAGGCAAGCTCAACATGTTGGATGATCCATGACAATATACTTTATTTCGGATATAAGAAAACATAACCCATTACGTTGTCTTCCTTGTCCAACATCAACTCTTTAGCATGTCATATTTTAATGAGTGCCCACAATCATAAAAGATGTCCAATATAGTATATTTATATGTGAGAACCTCTCTTTTTTTATTACTTCCTATTAATTGCAACGATGACCAAAACTATGTTTGTCAACTCTCAACAACTTTTATTCATCATACTATTTATACGTGAAGTCATTACTCTCCATAAGATCCATATGATCTCTTTTATTTCTTTTTATTCTTTCTTTTTCTTTTATTCCCTCAAGATCATAGCAAGATAGTCAAGCCCTTGACTCAACACTAATCTTTATTATATATAGCTTACGGAGTCGATTACATAGAAGGATCATAAAGCAAAAACTCACAACTAGATCATGCTAAAACTTTATTCTAGTAGATCAAGATATTACTAAAAGGGACGAACTAAGAAAAACGGTAAAGATAGGAGTGTGATGGTGATACGATACTGGGGCACCTCCCCCAAGCTTGGCAGTTGCCAAGGGGAGTGCCCATACCCATGTGTTTATGTCTCCTTCTTCGTAGGTGGTGATTATGGAGTTGTTGATGATGTAGGCTTGTCGTCCATCTTCCAAGGCATAGGCTCACCATCATAGAAGGATGATCGAGTCTCCGGGATCCTCAAATCTGCAGCCAAACTCATCCTCTTGAATCTATATTCATACAAAGCTCCAGGGATTACAGGAAGGTTTAGGCCTTGTGAGCAGCTCCAAACGGTCAGAAAAGAAGATGGTCCCGCCCTTACTTCGGCTTGAGGAGTCGTTTTCTCGCTATCTTCTTCGTCTGGATTAGCCTTTTAGTAGCCTAGTAGGTTGTTTGAGTTTCAGGTCACAGTTTTGGTTTTGCAGGTCATAGATCTGGGCTTGGAGGTGCTCGATTTTCTCATGAAGCTTGAAGATGGTTTCCCCAATGTTCTTGGCATCCAGCTTGTGGTTGTTGGTGAACTCCGAGATCATCATGTGGTTGGCGCTGAGTCCACGTTCCACCATCCCTTGGCACTTGAAAACTTGTTGTTCCATTGCTTCGAGTCTTTTCTCCATGCTCCCGGTCCTCCTTGGTCCCTCAACATCGCGGATGTGCAGCACCCCCTCACGCATCTCAATGGTTTGAGGGTGTTGCAGCACCTCCGTGAGGTAGGGGTTGATGACCTTCTCAAAAAAACTTGTCCTTGGGGGCGCTTGGAGACGTCATGGTGATCTAGATCTGTCAGAAAAACAGCTCGAAACAAAAGCAGAGGATTTTGTTTTGGTACGGAGGTCAAAACCTTCAGGAGATTATATAATGAATTTTTACCGACTAAAAGAAGTATCGTGCAAGAAAACAGAGTCCAGAGAGCACACAAGGTGCCCACGAGGTAGGGGGCGCGCCCAGGGGGTAGGGCGCGCCCTCCACCCTTGTGGATGCCTCGTGTCCTTCCCGGACTACTTATTGTTTTCCTATTTTCTTAAATATTCCAAAACGGAGAAAGATTGCTATTAGAACTGTTTTGGAGTCGGTTTACTTACCATACCACATACCTATTCCTTTTCGGAGTCTGAAATGTTCTGGAAAGTATCCCTTATGTATTCCTCCAGGGTTACGGTTTCAATAACATTGGTTTCAACATTTATAGGATTACCTGAGATATAATGTTTGATTCTTTGACCGTTCACCACCTTCGGATTTGTGCCTTGAAGTTGTTGATTTTTATGGCCTTTGGAACGATAGACCTCCTCGATAACGTAAGGGCCTTCCCATTTAGAGAGAAGTTTTCCTGCAAAAAATCTTAAACGAGAGTTGAATAGCAACACATAATCACCTACATTAAACTCACGCTTTTGTATCCTTTTGTCATGCCATCTTTTAACTTTTTCTTTAAACAGTTTGGCATTCTCATAGGCTTGAGTTCTCCATTCATCAAGTGAGCTAATGTCAAATAACCTCTTCTCACCGGCAAGTTTGAAATCATAATTGAGCTCTTTAATGGCCCAATATGCCTTATGTTCTAATTCGAGAGGTAAGTGACATGCTTTTCCATAAACCATTTTATATGGAGACATACCCATAGGATTTTTATATGCAGTTCTATAAGCCCATAATGCATCATCAAGTTTCTTGGACCAATTCTTTCTAGATCTATAACAGTCTTTTGCAAAATCAATTTAAGCTCTCTATTACTCAGTTCTACTTGGCCACTAGACTGTGGGTGATATGGAGATGCAATTCTATGATTAACATCATACTTGGCAAGCATTTTAAGAAAGACACCATAATAAAATGTGAACCACCATCACTCATTAAATATCTAGGGACTCCAAACCTCGGAAAAATAACTTCTTTAAGCATCTTAATAGAGGTGTTATGATCATCACTACTAGTTGGAATAGCTTCTACCCACTTAGTAACGTAATCAACAACAACTAAAATATGTGTATACCCATTAGAGGAAGGAAACAGTCCCGTATAATCAAAGCCCCGAACATCAAATGGTTCAATAACAAGTGAATAATTCATAGGCATTTCTTGACATCTACTAATGTTACAAATTATTTGACATTCATCCCAAGACAAGACAAACTTACGGGCATCTTTGAAGAGAGTAGGACAATAAAACCGGATTGCAATACCTTATGCGCAGTTCTATCTCCAGCGTGGTGTCCTCCATAAGCCTCGGAGTGACACTTACATAGGATCTGTTCTTGTTCATGCTCAGGTATACAACGTCTAATAACACCATCTACTCCTTCTTTATAAAGGTGTGGGTCATCCCAGAAGTAATGTCTTAAATCATAGAAAAACTTTTTCTTTTGCTGGTATGTGAAACTAGGTGGTATAAATTTAGCAACAATGTAATTAGCATAATCAGCATACCATGGAGCAGTACGAGAAGCATTTATGACAGCTAATTGTTCAGCAGGAAAGCTATCATCAATAGGTAGTGGGTCATCAAGAACATTTTCTAACCTAGACAAGTTGGCTGCAATGGGGTTCTCGGCTCCCTTTCTATCAATAATATGCAAATCAAATTCTTGTAGTAGGAGAACCCATCTAATAATTCTAGGTTTAGCATCTTTCTTTTCCATAAGATATTTAATAGCAGCATGATCAGTGTGAACAGTTACTTTAGAATCAACAATATAAGGTCTGAACTTATCACAAGCAAATGCAACTGCTAAAAATTCGTTTTCAGTAGTAGCATAATTTCTCTAGGCACTGTCTAGAGTTTTACTAGCATATTGAATAACATTTAGTTTCTTATCAACTCTTTGTCCTAGAACAGCACCTACAACATAATCACTAGCATCATACATAATTTCAAAGGTAAAGTCCAATTAGGTGGCTGAACAATAGGTGCAGAAATCAAAGCTTTCTTAAGTATTTCAAATGCTTCTACGCAATCATCATCGAAGACAAAAGGAATATCTTTTTGTAAGAGATTAGTTAGAGGTCTAGAGATTTTAGAGAAGTCCTTAATGAACCTCCTATAAAAATTGGCATGACCAAGGAAACTTCTTATACCTTTAATGTCCTTGGGACATGGCATCTTTTCAATAGCGTCAACTTTAGGTTTATCAAATTCAATACCTCTTTCAGAAATTTTATGCCCCAAGACAATGCCTTCATTAACCATAAAGTGGCACTTCTCCCAATTCAAGACAAGATTAGTTTATTCGCATCTCTGCAAAACTCGATCAAGGTTGCTCAAGCAATCATCAAAAGAAGATCCATAAACGGAGAAATCATCCATGAAAACCTCAACAATCTTTTCACAAAAGTCAGAGAATATAGCCATCATGCATGTTTGAAAAGTAGAAAGTGCATTACATAAACCAAAAGGCATACGTCTATAAGCAAAAGTACCGAAAGGGCAAGTAAAAGTGGTCTTTTCTTGATCCTCTTTTGACACAGGTATTTGAGAGAAACCAGAATAACCATCTAGAAAGCAAAAATGTGTATGTTTGGATAATCTTTCTAGCATTTGATCAATAAAAGGCAAAGGGTAATGATCCTTTTTAGTAGCTTTATTTAATTTGCGGAAATCAATTACCATCCTATAACCTGTAACAATTCTTTGCTGGATCAATTCATCTTTATCATTAGGAACGACAGTAATACCTCCCTTCTTAGGGTCACAATGGACATGACTTACCCACTGACTATCAGCAACGGGATAAATTATACCCGCCTCCAGAAGCTTTAGTATTTCTTTTCTTACCACTTCTTTCATCTTAGGATTTAACCGTCGTTGGTTATCAACAACCGGTTTAGCGTCTTTCTCCAATTTTATTTTGTGTTGGCATAGAGTGGGACTAATGCCCTTAAGATCATCAAGAGTATATCCAATAGAAGCACGGTGCTTCTTCAGAGTTTTCAATAATTTCTCCTCTTCCTGCTCTAAAAGGTTAGCACTAATAATAACATTATATATCTTATTTTCATCAAGATAAGCATATTTAAGAGTATCAGGTAGTGGTTTAAGCTCAAACACGGGATCACCCTTGGGTGGTGGAGGATCCCCTAGAATTTCAACATGCAAGTTGTGTTTCAAAATAGGTCCCTGTTTAAAGAATACTTCATCTATCTCCATTCTTTCATTCATAAACATATCATTTTCATGGTCTAGCAAATATTGTTCTAAAGGATCATTAGGAGGCACGACAATAGAAGCAAGACCAATAATTTCATCCTTACTAGGCCATTCTTTATCATGGGGTTGTCTACGAAATTTAGCAAAATTAAACTCATGAGACATATCCCCCAAACCAATAGTAACAACATCCTTTTTTAGTCTATCTTAGCATTAACAGTATTCAAGAAGGGTCTACCAAATATGATGGGACAAAAGCTATCTTGTGGGGAACCAAGAACAAGAAAATCAGCAGGATATTTAAATTTCCGACACAAGACTTCAACATCTCTAACAATCCCAACTGGTGAAATAGTATCTCTATTGGCGAGCTTAATTGTAACACCAGTTTCTTCTATCTCAGTAGGTGCAATATCATGCATAATTTCTTTGTATAAGGAATGAGGTATCGCACTCGCACTAGCACCCATATCACATAAGCCATGATAACAATGATCTCCTATTTTAACAGAAATAACAGGCATGCCTACAATAGGTCTATGTTTATTTTTAGTATCGGGTCTAGCAATTCTAGCAGCTTCATCACAGAAGTAAATAACATGCCCATCAATATTATCAGCCAAGAGATCTTTAAACATAGCAATACTAGGTTCAACTTTAATTTGCTCAGGTGGTGTAGGTGTTCTAGTATTACTCTTACGAACCATAATTGAAGCTTTAGCATGATCCTTTATCCTAACAGGGAAAGGTGGTTTCTCAATATAGGTAGTAGGAACAATAGGATCATTATAAGTGATAGTCTTTTCTTCAACTTTAATAGGTGCAACTACTTCTACTTCAATGGGAGGATTATATTTAAACCACTTCTCCTTAGGGAGATCAACATCAGTAGCAAATGATTCACAGAAAGAAGCTACTATCTCAGAGTCAAGTCCATATTTAGTGCTAAATTCACGAAAAGCATCGGTATCCATAAAAGATTTAACACAATCAAACTTAGATGTTATACCTGACTCCTTACCTTCATCGAGATCCCAATCTTCAGAGTTGCATTTAATTCTTTCCAATAAATCCCATCTGAATTCAATAGTCTTCATCATAAAAGAACCAGTACAAGAATTATCGAGCATGGAGCGATTGTTGAGAGAAAGCCGAGTATAAAAATTTCGAATAATAATTTCTCTTGAGAGCTCATGATTGGGGCATGAATATAACATTGAATTAAGCCTCCCCCAAGCTTGAGCGATGCTTTCTCCTTCGCGAGGCCAAAAATTATATATATAATTACGATCACGATGAACAAGATGCATAGGATAAAACTTCTGATGAAATTCCAATTTCAGTCGGTTGTAGTTCCATGATCCCATATCATCACATAGCCTAAACCATGTCAATGCCTTTCCCTTCAAGTATAAAGGGAAGACCTTCTTCTTGATAACATCCTCGGGCATACCTGCAAGCTTAAACAATCCACAAACTTCATCCACATAGATTAGGTGCAAATCGGGATGCAATGTTCCATCTCCTGTAAAAGGATTAGCTAGCAGTCTCTCTATCATACCCGAAAGAATTTCAAAGTAAACATTTTCAGTAGATTCAGTAGGTTGAGGAGAAACTCTTTGCTCTACTGGTCGGGGTGAAGATACCCCGAACAAGCCCCTCAAAGGATTGCTTTCCATACTAACATGTGACAGTAAATTTCAGCACACTATATAAATTTTCCTTACCAAGTTCCACTTACCAAAGGCGCTTCACTCCCCGGCGACGACGCCGGAAAAGAGTCTTGATGACCCACAAGTGTAGGGGATCTATCGTAGTACTTTCGATAAGTAAGAGTGTCGAACCCAATGAGGAGCAGAAGGAAATGACAAGCGGTTTTCAGTAAGGTATTCTCTGCAAGCACTGAAATTATCGGTAACAGATAGTTTTGTGATAAGGTAATTTGTAACGGGTAAAAAGTAATGAAAGTAAATAAGGTGCAGCAAGATGGCACAATCCTTTTTGTAGCAAAGGACAAGCCTGGACAAATTCTTATATGAAGGAAAAGCGCTCCCGAGGACACATGGGAATTATCGTCAAGCTAGTTTTCATCACGCTCATATGATTCGCGTTCGTTACTTTGATAATTTGATATGTGGGTGGACCGGTGCTTGGGTACTGCACTTTCTTGGACAAGCATCCCACTTATGATTAACCCCTATTGCAAGCATCCTCAACTACAAAAGAAGTATTAAGATAAACCTAACCATAGCATGAAACATATGGATCCAAATCAGCCCCTTACGAAGCAACTCATAAACTAGGGTTTAAGCTTCTGTCACTCGCAACCCATCATCTACTTATTACTTCCCAATGCCTTCCTCTAGGCCCAAACAATGGTGAAGTGTCATGTAGTTGATGTTCACATAACACCACTAGGGGAGAGACAACATACATTTCATCAAAATATCGAACGAATACCAAATTCACATGACTACTTATAGCAAGACTTCTCCCATGTCCTCAGGAACAAAAGTAACTACTCACAAATCATATTCATGTTCATAATCAGAGGGGTATTAATATGCATAAAAGATCTGAACATATGATCTTCCACCGAATAAACCAACTAGCATCAACTACAAGGATTAATCAACACTACTAGCAACCCACAGGTACCAATCTGATGTTTTGAGACAAAGATTGGATACAAGAGATGAACTAGGGTTTGAGAGGAGATGGTGCTGGTGAAGATGTTGATGGAGATTGACCGCCTCCCAATGAGAGGATCGATGGTGATGATTTCCCTCTCCCGGAGGGATGTTTCCCCGGCAGAACAGCTCCGCCGGAGCCCTAGATTGGTTCCGCCAAGGTTCCACCTCGTGGCGGTGGTGTCTCATCCCGAAAGCTTGCTTATGATTTTTTCCAGGGTAAAAGACTTCATATAGCAGAAGATGGGCACCGGAGGCCTGCCAGGTGGCCCACGAGGCAGGGGGGCGTGCCCGGGGGGTAGGGAGCGCCTCCCACCCTCGTGGCCAGGGTGTGGGCCCTCTCTGGTACTTTCTTCGCTCAGTGTTTTTTATTAATTCCAAAAATAACTTCCATGGAGTTTCAGGACTTTTGGAGTTGTGCAGAATAGGTCTCTAATATTTGCTCCTTTTCCATTCAGAATTCCAAACCGCCAAAGATTCTCCCTCTTCATGTAAACCTTGTAAAATAAGAGAGAAAAGGCATAAGTATTGTGACATAATGAGTAATAACAGCCCATAATGCAATAAATATTGATATAAAAGCATGATGCAAAATGGACGTATCATCTACCCACTATAGGCTATGTCTTGGTGCCGAGAGGGTACCATACGCCACTTGCATATGGAGAAGTTGGGCTCTTCTGAAGTGCAAAATCTTCGTATGGTTGGCGGTGCAACACCGTATCTGGACGTCCGGCGGGAGAGCGAGGCATGGCCTTCAGGATGCTCCTTCGACTTGCTACATGTGCCTTCAAGACGAGGATAATGCGGAACATATATTGGTGCAATGTGTTTATGCAAGGGAAGTGTGGGATTACATCATTGATGTGTTGAGCTTGCAGGGCAACATTTCGGAGCAGCGGGATTGCCTGTTGGATTGGTGGCTGACTTGGAGGGCGAACTTTAGGAGGGGCATCAAGCGTGGCTTCGGCGATGGTCATAGCGGTCAGTTGGGCTCTAAGGAAGCAACGCAACGCCAGAGTGTTCCATCGGACTAATCAGCAGATGATTGCGATAGATCTGGCCCTCACCACCATTGCAGAGCTGAAGGAGTGGAGGTCGGAGGGCTTGGGTGGTGTAGGTTTTAGAGTGTTTTGTGAGAGTGTAGGCATAGGTTAGTTTTTAGGGTGTTTAAGGGTGTGCGCCTTTGATGGAAGTCCGCTTCCATCCATAGGCTTCTTGTATATTGACTTGTGCTCTCTTCTATAAAATTAAGGTATGCTATTGGTGTACTCTCGAAAAAACATTTGGGCGAATCAATTAGGACTGCCCTTGCATTTAACTCCTAATAATTCCCAGGTCTTGCCTAGTTCGGAAAACAAAATATAGCTCTTTTGCGTGCATGTTCACATACCAAAGTAAGAGTTGAATCTGTTCATCATACACTATACACTTCCTGAGTTCTGCCACCGGAAAACAAGATTCTATACTGTGAATAGATCATCTGCCACAAGTTCTATTAATTTGCACCGTTAATACTTCAAAACTAACTTGGAAACAATCATATATTGTCATTTGACTTTTTCTTATTCTTCTTCCAACTCCTTTGTTTGAATTATATATAACACATGGAACATGCAAAACAACATTTCCATACATTGTGCTTCCATGTAAGAGATTAATCAACTACTTCCTTCGTTCTGAATTATAAGATGTTCTAACTTTTTTCTAATCGAAAGTATATGGACGCACTTTACTGTGTTTGTTCACTCATTTTAGTTCGTATGTAGTCAATACTGAAATATCCAAGACATGTTCTAATTTACAATGGACGTAGTACCAAATAATAGTTGATACATCATTCTCGTTAGTTTCTCTTGTTCGCTTCCTCCTTCCATTCCTGGTTAGTTTCATTCTTTTTTCCTTCTTTTGTTTTCTCTTTTCTCTTTTATTTATACATTCCAAAATGGTTGATATATAAATATATTATATATTTCAAAATAATTTCCTTAATTTCTATGCTATGCATTTCAGCACGCACTAAAGTGTTTGGTGTCAAATTTGTTCTCATAATTTGTAAGAAATGTTCTTAGCATTCAAAAATTGTTTGTTATTTAGAAAATATTCACATGTCTCAAAAATATGTTCGTGACATATTTATGTAATGTAAAAAAAATTAGTGTAAATTTGAAAATGGTTTCATACCATTCAAAAAAAGTTTGTGCCACCTAAAAATATTTTAACACTTTACAAATGTTTTACACATTTTTAGGAAATGTTCATGGCATTTATGAAACGTGTTCAATGTGTATTGAAAGAATATACAATGTGCATTTAACAAGTGTTCAACATTTATTCAGAAAATGTATAAAATATATTTGAAAAATGTTCAATGTGTATCTGAAAAGTATCCCACCTATATATAAAAAATGTTCATCCTGTATCTAAAATTGTTCAATTAGTATATAAAAAGTGTTCAAAAAATGGACATGTATTTGAAAAAGTAAAGAAAACAAATAACAAATAAAACACCCAAAAACAAAGAAAACCAATAAAAATGCACTAAAAAGAACAAAAAAACCCAATAAAGAACACAATGAAACACAGGAAAGGCTCTAAAACCGGTATGCAGAAACTTCCATAACAGCTCCATTTGGCCGGCCCACTAAGACGAGCGTACAATGAGCGCTAGAGGCGAGACAGTGTTACATCCCGCAATAAGCAAGATATAGCACCAGAACTCGGTCGCTGGCGCTGGAGGAGAGAAGCCGGTCACGCCCATGCAGCCCCCACACGCCCGTGCATGGTGCATGCATGTCCAATTAAAGGAGAATTAGCAGCCCATGCACTGGATGGGTAGCCCGGCGTTATTGCTAGGGGGGTACTAGTATGCCCAGTTAACAGCTCACGAGCTCTTGGCCTACGGCTGGAAATCATTGCGCTTCAGAAGATGAACCAAAAGCTGAATAGACAGAGGAAGGAACCAAGCGTTTTCTCTCTTGCAACCTGATCGAGGCGGAAGGGCCTAATAAAAACGGACGGAGTAAAATGGAGTAGTTAATTTAATGCTCAAAGTGCACATCACCATTGAATTAAACCTCATGTTTTGTCTTTATAGTATTGAATGCCACCCCGCATTATTATGCCAACAATACTATATATTCCCTCGCAAAAAAAACAATACTACATATTAAACTAACATTAAATCAGGCATTTGCAACCCTCTAAGTATTAGATCTACATTTTCTAAATATGCCCTTTACCGATAAAATGGAAGAAAGGAACAAACATGTACAAAGATCGCCTTACATTGTAAGGAAGTTTCTACAATTAGATATTTTATAATGTTTATTTAATTCGTATTTAACAGTGAAGGAGTTTTAAGTTTTTAATAGAATGTGAAAACTAATGCTACAAGTATTTAACATGGTTTTTTAGGTACACATGCTCCAGAGTTCTCAAGAACACTAAAGTTGGTGCAAACATATACAAATAAACAATAACACATCTGTTGCCCCATGAAGGATTACAATAACTTTTCTTGTATTTACGAATGATATAATTGAATGAATCATTTTTTAGCAATGGGTGAAACTTAAATTGACACATTTGTATTTACCTAAAATGTATCAAAAATGACACACATGAGAATTACAATACAAAAACAACATATATGAGTATTTAGCAGCATTGTAATTTGGTTAATTATGATAAGCATGACGGAAATACATGAGTTAATATATTACCTTGACATAATAAGGTACAAATTACGAAAGGTAAAATAAATTAGTATAAATAAGCGAAAGTTGTTATTTGTAACTTGGTTTGACTTGTATTAAAGAATATAAATTAAATTACTTGTGTTTTTAAAAAGATTATATTTGTCAAATGAATTATTTTGTTTATATTTATACTTTTAGTACATTACACAAACTCATTATGATGACATAATTAAATCTAAAAAAGCATGCATATGCTCCTTTTAGAGTTGAAGGCATTATTAAGTAATAAAACCGAGACCAAATAGTTTGTTGTAAAAGCCTCTGCTTCTTCTCGCAGACAGATCAGATTATTTGTCCCTAGCTTTGCCTCTCCCACACGCCTTGTTACTCTACTAGGCCCACGTTAGCAGTTATGGAGTCTGACAGTGTCAACACGACGCTCGGGTGTTTCTCTTCCTGTCACGCCCAATATGCGATACTATCCTAAAGAGACTCGTAGGTCCCACCAAGGATAGAACCGCATATTGAAACGCTTTTGCAAGGTGGATATCATTATATCAACATAACATAAGAGATGGGGATACATACATAAGGCATACAATGCCACACGAATACAACATCATCATACATAAGCTAAACATCCGACTACGGATGAAACACAAACAGAAACTCAAACGACATCCACCACCTTTAGCCTGTGATGCCGACACGGAACCTATCCCTGATCGAAGAAGAAGCGTAAGAAGAACTCCAAAACAAGCCAACATCGCTCTCGCGTCATGATCATCGTGATAACACTGTACCAAGAATCGTTGTTGTAGTAATCTGTGAGCCATGAGGACTCAGCAATCCCATTACCATGTGTATCAAGACTAGCAAAGCTTAATGGGAAAGGAAGGGGTAAAGTGGTGAGGTTGCAGCGATGTCTAAGCATATATGGTGGCTAACATACGCAAATAAGAGCGAAAAGAGAGCAAGCGGAACGGTCGTGAAGCTAGCAATGATCAAGAAGTGATCCTGAACTCCTACTTACGTCAAACATAACCCAAAACCGTGTTCACTTCCCGGACTCCGCTGAAAAGAGACCATCACGGCTACACACACGGTTGATGTGTTTTAATTCGGATCTGGTGTCAAGTTATCTACAACCGGACATTAACAAATTCCCATCTGCCACATAACGCGGGCACGGCTTTCAAAGTTTATACCTGCAGGTGTCCCAACTTAGCCCATGATAAGCTCTCGCGATCAACGAAGGATATACCTTCTCCCAGGAAGACCCGATCAGACTCGGAATCCCGGTTTACAAGACATTTCGACAATGGTAAAACAAGACCAGCAAAGCCGCCCGATGCGCCGACAATCCCGATAGGAGCTGCACATATCTCGTTCTCAGGGCAACACCGGATAAGTCAAGCTACGAGTAAAACTAGACCTCGAGTTTCCCCGAGGGGGCCCCGCAGGCTGCTCGGTTCGGACCAACACTTAAACAAGCACTGGCCCGGGGGGGCTAAAATAAAGATGACCCTCGGGTTAATTACTCCCAAGGGAAATGTAGGTGATGGTGAGGCAAATGGTAAAACCAAGGTTGGGCCTTGCTGGAGGAGTTTTATTCAAAGCGAACTGTCAAGGGGGTCCCATAAATCACCCGAGCGCGTTAGGAACGCATAAATCCGGGAACATAACACCGGTATGACGGAAACTAGGGCGGCAAGAGTGGAACAAAACACCAGGCATAAGGCCGAGCCTTCCACCCTTTACCAAGTATATAGATGCATTAATTAAATAAGAGATATTGTGATATCCCAACAAAATCCTGTCCACCAAGGAGCAATCTTCAACTTCACCTGCAACTAACAACGCTATAAGAGGGGCTGAGCAAAAGCGGTAACATAGCCAAGCAATGGTTTGCTAGGAAGGGTAAAAAGGTTAGAGGCTGACATGGAAAATAGGGAGGCTTGAAGAGCAAGTGATAGGTAGCGCAACATAGCGGATAGAACGAAGCAACTAGCATAGCAATGATAGTAGTGAGATCCAGGGTAGCGGTCATCTTGCCTGAAATCCCGCAAGGAAGAAGAACGAGTCCATGAAGAAGATGAAGCCACGAAGACGAACCAAGCGTGAGCGAACGAATCCTCACGATCGCAACGAAACGGGAACTATCGAGAAGAAGCACACAACATGGTAAACACACCACACATGAACATGACATGATACACAACAAGCATGATGCATGACAAAGCTACATGAAGCTACTCATGGCAAGAGACGATGCAAACAAGAGCAACACATCAAAGCAAGTTTAAATGAGGCCCGGAACAACATATAACAATTCCGGTAAGTCCTCATATGCAAGTTTCAAAATTGGTCCAGATCTGAATAAACCTTATGATCAAGTTGTAAAACAGCAAGTTAAGATGCACCAAGAGGATCTACACGAGATTCTAGTCAAGTTACATATAAAGTTCATTAGATTTGGAGCTACGGCCTAGAAGTTATGAGCAAAACAAGATAAACATGTCATTGATGCAAAATGCATACAAACATCAAGCAAACACACCAAAACAAGGATGCAACATGATAATATGAATCTATATGCAATTCTAAGCAAGTTTCATATAGATCACACTCAAAACGGAGCAACGGTTCCACACACACTCCAAACATGATATAGCAACAATCTGTCCAAAACAGCAACTAGGCATCTTGCAAGCATCAAAACAATATGCTACGGTACCACAATATGAAAACAAAAGGCATGATCATGATCTAAAGGTAAAGCATAATAAAACATGAACACTGAGCTATCTCCATAAACTACTAGAACATGCTCAAAAAGACATGGCAAGATTGCAAATGATAACAGTTTCAGACTTTGCAGAAACAACATCAGGTTGCAATGTTTAGAGCTATCAAACAACATGTTATAGGAACTTAACATGACAAACAAAGGCATGGCATGAATCTACTAATTGCATAGAACAAAAGTCCTTTACTGACCATGAGCCAAAAAGGATCAGAAAATATGATGGCACCTATGTAAACATGGCAAGTTATATGACAGATTCATACATGGCAGGAACGACAATAAGTAGGCATGTTGGTGAGCTTATACCACTCACCACAGAGCAATACATGGCATGACAAGGCAACCAACAGTAAGAAGACATGTTTATGAAGCTAAGCATGGCAAGAGCAAGTTCATAGGGTACATGGATCACTAGCAAATCACATGGCAACATTGAACTTAATGTTAACAGGCTGACAGCAACATTATTTAGCAACTTTGGAGCATGAATGGATAGAGCATGACATGTATAACAAAACATCCTTAGTGAACATCTCCAGATTATGCATGGAATGACTTGTAGCAGCAGGTTTACATAGCATCACGAAATAACAGATTCAGCCTAGCAAAACAGTAACAACAAGTACCCTACTTAACAAGCTTGATGCACTCAGTACAAGACTCACAAAAATACATGGATGGCACCCCTGTAAAGATGGCATGATGTAGTTCAAAACACATGTAGACATCAAACTCATAGGATGCACACATCAAACATGGCAAAAATGAGAAATGAGCATGTTCTGTTACAGACAGCAGACAACATTATATAGCACTCTTGCAACAATGATTCAGGCTTCAAGATGAACTCAAATGAACATGATGCAATGGGAAAAAATGTAGAGCATCTCTCAATAAACATTTTGACATATTACACGCACGAAACGGAGCTACAGATGCAGAGTTATGATGTGATGAACAGGGCAACATAATGCAAAAATATCTCGGGACTTAGTGGAAATTCAACCTTCGAAACTGGACGCGGTCGTGCGGGACGGAGAGATCCGAGTCGGGCGCGGGCGTTTGGAAGGTGGGGCTGGTGGATCTCGTCCAGATCCGGTGGATCCGGCGACAATGGCTCCGGCAGGCCTCCGGCGAGGGCGGAGGCCGGAGTTGGAGGGGCGGGGGCCGAGGCACGGGCGCGGCCAACGGAGACGCTGCCGGCGCGGCGTGCCGAGGATTTACGGACGGCGCTGTGGGACGACGGGCATGGCGGCGGGAGTTCGCGCGGCGGGTCGGGCGCGCCTCCGGCGAGGTCGGCCGGCGGCGGAGTTTCTACCGAGGCGCGAGGCGCCGGGCTCGCGACGGCGGCGCGTCGCGGGCCGAGGCGCAAGCGGGCGGGGCGGTCTCGGAGGGCGCTTAGCGGGCGGCGGACACGGTGGCCGCGGCGGGTCGGCGGGAGGCGCGGCGCGGCGAAGCGCCGGCCGAGCGGCGACGGCGCTGCTGAGATCGCTGGTCCGCGATGGGCCTGGCGGGCCGCGGCGGAGGGCGGCGGCGAAGTGCCATGTGGCAGGCTGTGGTTCGCTGAGGGGCGGCGGCTGGACGTGTCCGGTCCGATCCGAACGTGTCCGGCGGCGGAGAGGGAGCGGGGCTAGAGTTAGGGGGATTCATCCGCGAATTTGGACGGGAGGGCATATTTATAGTTTCTGGGAGCTAGGAGAGTCCAAATGAGAAGCAGTTTTCGCCCACACGATCGTGATCGAACAGCGGAGAGCATGGAGTGGGTTTGGATGGGTTTTGGGCCACTTTGGAGGGGTGTTGGGCTGCAACACACACGAGACCTTTTGCGGCTACCCGGTTAACCGTTGGAGTATCAAACGACCTCCAAATGGCACGAAACTTGACAGGCGGTTTACCGGTGCTATACCAAGGCCGCTTGGCAAACCTCGGGTCATTCCGAGAAAGTTTAACACCCGCTCACAACAGGAGACAAAAGGGGAACGTCGGAAGACATAGAAGTGCCGGATTGCAAAACGGACAACGGGGAAAATGCTCGGATGCATGAAATAAACACGTATGCAAAATGAGATGCACATGATGACATGATAAAATGCAACACGCAAGCAAATGACCTAGCAACAACGTCGAATATCTGGCGGACACCTGGCACATTGAATCTGGGGCGTTACACTTCCGGTGTAATAGAAGATTGACCTTGTGACATGTCGCCAGAGTTCATGATCGGAGACCCTACGGAGGCGACGATCATTCCATAGGTTGTTCTATCGGGAAAAAACTCCAAAAATGATTTAACAAATTATTTACAAGTGATTGGATAACGTTGCCAGCGTGGAAGCTCAAATGAGATATATGCGGTAACTGATCATTTGTCCTATCATTTGGTTTTTGTGTATATGTTGGTTGCGCAAAAAGAAGAAATCATTAAGGATGTGTGAGCAATATATTCAGGAGTGATCCGATAACGCTGCACATGGGCTGCTAAAGGCTAATATCCGTATCTGAGCAACTTCCATGTTAAAAAAAGAAGCATATTAGAGTGAGAGCACATATAGGCTCATTTGAATTTTCAACTGCACATACAATGTTTTCAGACTTTAGTCAAGGTACATTCACATATATGAAAAATTACTACAGAGCACAACTTATCATTTGCCCATTAGTTTGCTAATCGGTTCTGTTCAGGCCGTTAGGTAAGTGGCATGATGTCGCACCAATAACTAATACCTCGAAAGCAGTATGTTCATCAGATTGACATGGACCGCAAGAGGTCACCCTGAGTGCTAACCACCTGTAAGAGCAACTCTAGCAGACCCTGCAAAAACTTGACCCGTAAAACGCGTTCGTAGTTTCACGAAGATCGCGTTTGCGGGTCGAAAACTAGCGCGGTCGAACAGATATCAGAAACAAATCAGAAATCGGAATGGAGAGCTCCTTCCTCCAGCCGGCCATACCTTCTTCTCCAGCCGTCAAGGCCACGCCGATCGCGCTTCAACCCTGCCGCCGCAGTTATGCCTCGCCGCCGGCCGCGCTTCATCGCCCATCGGTCGCGCTTCGCCTCGCCGGTCGCGCTATCATCACAGCAGTCGCACCGCCACGCCGGACACGCCCATCACCTCCGCTGTCTGCCCAGCCTTGCCGCCACGCCTGCCGCTTTCGCTGCTCGTGCGCCTTACTCTATTGTCGCGAGTTGCAGTTTCGCCGCTGCCAAGGGAGGATTCCGCGGCAGCCGAGGTCATGGGAGGCCGCGACGATGTCGAGCTCGTCCAATTCGAGCCGGCGGTGATCGATTGCGGCGTCTAGCGGCCTTTTCCGATGTGCGGTGATGAATTCCGACGGGTTTAGGGCGGATTCCGGCAAACTCCGCGGCGGCGTGTTTGCTCCGACGAGGTTTGACTGGTATACGGGGCCCCCTATATTCGGCCCTCCAACCTCCAAAGATAAGGGTTTCGGGTGTGCATTTGCAGTGGCCCTTAAAATTTTATGGGTCGGACTATTTTTACGGTTTCTGTTCTGAACACTTTTTTCGCCCAAAACTGTAAAACGCAAAAAATTTATGGGTTTGACCACTTATGCGGGGTCTGCTAGAGATACTCTAAGAAGCCAAACTGTACTTATCATCCTTTCTAGAGATTGAACTGTCTCTACTCATTACACAAATTTTCTCTCTTTTACTTGGCCATTAGTTTGACTGCACCATGATGATCATGACAAGAAGGGAGTCAGGCTCAGCTGCCAATATCATTATTAACTCATCAATACATTTGTGTCTTTTCTTACCGGAATTATCTTTGCCTAGTTGAACAACTGCAAGATGGGATTCATGATCACATTCATGAACAAAGTTTAGAAACATTTTTTATGACAAACCTGCTACCATTTCTATGTTAGAAATTTAAATGTTTTTTTGTCAAGTGGTTAAAAGGTTGAATGCTCATCTTCCAAATGAAATATACATGTAAAATGCCATGACATTTATCCTAACTTGTTCAGTTTCTTTTACCATATGCACTACTTTTTCTAGGCGCTCCTTTTAACTTCAGAGTTGGTATGAACCACCGGAAAGCTACCCAGGATACAAGTTTGCAGATTGTATTAACAAACAAACAAAAAGCAGAATTGAAGATTATGCATCCGTTTTCTTTCGGTAAGCTTGTGCATAGGGACACGTAGACCTGTAGAGAGAAGTACACAATGGTGGCAGCATCACACCTATTTACACTGTCAAGGGCCTGACTGAGAAAATAAATGGTGGCAGCAACTTCATTAACATGAAGAACTTCCCATAAAACGAGTAGAAGGGGAATCTCCAAAGAAGCCAATAGTCTGTTGATCACAACAGTAGTCTGCGTGATAGGATCATATCGTAGGAGAGAGACAATTCAGCTAGGTCCAAAGGCACAATCTTTTGTTTCTGAAGAAGAAAGCAGTGCACTTGAAATGATCCTGACCAAAATGCGGGTTGAACAAAATGCCCGGGATCTTGGATCTATCTGCACATACATACTGTACTTCAGTAGTCCTGCTCAGATATTACATATTGTATCAGACTTTCAGTTTCAGGCCTTGTGCAGGGACTGTTAGGTGGGCGGCATCACATCGGCAGCGCTCGGGAGCCGCTGCCATGGCTGTGATGCCTCACCAACGACATAACAGGGGAGCTAAAAGCTCGGAAACAGTCTGTTCATCAGATTGACATGGACCACAGAAGCTCATCCTGACTGCTAACCACCTGCAAGGAACAAAACTGTTGCTATCATCCTTTCTGGGGACTGAAACTGTCACTACTCATTACACCATTTCTCTTCTTGTACTTTTACCTGGACAACAGTTTGACTGCACCATGATCATGACAGGGAGTAGAATTCATCAAAGACAGACAGAGGTGTATATTTGTGTCTTCTGTCAGTAGAATTCTCTTTGCCTGCAAGATGGGATCCATGAATCCATGATCGTATTCATGAACCAACCCTTATTATGATCCTCACATGTTGTGTTCAGCAGTACCCTGGACGCTATGCCATGCTATGCCAGTAGTAAAGGGCAGTGGCCATTTGCCAGCCCATTCATTCATGCGTGTGTGGTTGAGCTCTGGCAGTTAAGCGCCGGCCCAAGAGGTTGCCACCGGCCGGCGCCACCGCAAGCACATCACATCTCCATCATTATTGGCCAATTGACCACCACTACTAGCTAGATGGTGCCAACAGATCTTGGTTAGTGGTAGTAGTACTTTTGCATGACATGTTTTTGCAAGGTGATTCTTTTTATCTTTTCTTTTTGATGAAAAAGGTGATCACTGCTGTAATGCAAGCTGATGATATGATGATGCTTTGGATTGGTTCTCTTTTCTTTTTCGAAGAAGAAAAAATGATGCTCTGGTTCATGATAAGGTAACAGATGCTTGCTCTTTGGCCCCATTTAGTGATTGCTATGTCTTCTAAAAGCAACAAAAATATTGAGTGGTCAGTGTCAGTTCTTGATAAAATACGGATAGAACTGGTCTTAATTCTCAACTGTTCCTTCTTTTAGGCAATGAATTCTCAACAGGTATGACATTCACCGCAAGATGTTAAGCGGAAGAGGTGACCGCTCACCAACCGGAATGATAAAGATTCCAATTTTATCCCTTCTCAGAGGTAAACTAATGCAATGGCTCTTCAAAACCAAAGTACAAAAACACTATACAATTGGGTAGACCAGTACTGTCCAGATCTGTGATAGAGTACAATTTTGCACGGGTTACAGATCTGTCCTCATCTCTCACCCTTTCTTTCATAAAATATAGTATATCCATGCCAATTTTTGGATCATGGCACTTGCACATCGGCACAGTTTAAAAGAGACCCACGGCCCTGGCTGGAGCTGCCTGCACCAACCGCATGGAGCCATGAACTAACACTAATGATGACAAATCTTAATCATCCACGCAGGATTGCTGTGATAGTCCTACTGCCATCGAGAGTGATTTGGCAACCAACTTACATTACATTAAGAAAAGTGTAAACTGTATGAATGTACAGTCACATGCCCTTTCTCTTTGCTGTCTGAACAATCATATGTAGATTGACCAAGCTTGCTACAAAGTGAGTCTGATTGTGGTTGGTATCATATCATAATAAGATTGTATAATCATCTTTTATAAAACATGTTGAACAAACTCAGCATCAACAATCACAGCAATTGCTGCAGGCAATCTTCTGGCAATGCAATGGAATGGAAAAGGCTGTACCGAGCTGCACATCAACCAGCTCGTGGAAGAAACAAACAAATCATCATCAGAGTAAGTGGAAAAGAAAAACAGAGTAGGCACCGGCGATCTTCAGAGGAGCAGCATGGCCATGGACTTCAGCCGGCAGGACATGGCGTCGGCCTCCGCCGCCGCGTTCTCCCGGCCGATGCGGCTCCAGTTCTGCTCGCCGCCGGAGACACGGCACGCCGTCGCGAAGTCCAGGACCTTGCCGAAGATCCTGAACATCTCCACGGCGTATATCCTGTCCTGCCCAGCGGCGAAAACGGCGTTGGAATCCATGGGCGCGTCGGGGTGGGCCGACGCCTCGGCCCACTGGAGGAGCGGTGTCGAGCCGAGGTCCAGCTCGAACACCTTCCGCACGACCTTGTCTCTGCGGTTTGCCGGGTCGCACCATGAGACGCAGAGCATGAACAGCCGGGACGCGCAGCAGACCAGCGCCGGCGTGTAGTCTCGGAGCCGGGGCGGTGGGCGGGACGTCTGGACGACGGACCATGAGCCGGCGTCGAGATGGTAGGCGACGAGTGTGTCGGACTCGCAGTAGACGTAGAACGTGTCGCCGCAGACCGCGCCGGAGCACGCCAGGCCGACATCGGTGGGGAACCCAGCGATCTCGACCCATTTGTCAGTCACCGGATCGTATATCTCGCCCGACACGAGGGGCTCGTCCCATGGCCCTCGGCCACCCACGGCGATCAGGGCTTGCCTTGCCTGAGCTGGCTGCTTCTGTTGCTTGGCAGCCTTGCCGTGACCATGAGCTGGGACAGTGGAATCGGTGTCCTCGTTCAGCACATCCCTGAGACGGAGCCGCCGGAGCGAGAGCCGGTGCGGGTCCTCGTACACGGCGGAGGTGCCTCCCAGCCGGAACTTGCCACCGGCGTTAGCGCGCCGGACATGCTTCTCAGCGCGGGCGTGGACAATGCTGCGACTGGCAGACATCTCGAACACCCCCAGCACCGGCCGTGACCGCGCGGCCCGCATCGGGGAGGTCTTCCGCCATGCGCCGGTGAGAGGGCTGAACACCATGACTCCCTTGTGTGTCTTTGTCTTGACAGAGCCGGCGCTCGATCCCCCGGAGCGGCCGCCGACGACGTAGAGCTCGTCCCCGACGCCGGCGACGGAGAACAAGAACCTACCTTTGAGCGGGGCCGCCCCGACCCGGCGCCAGCGGTGGGCGGCCACGTCGAGCGCGTGCACGGCCGTGGCGGCGGCGGAAGCGCCCCAGCCGCCGTCGGCCTCGACCCCGAACAGGAACAGCCACGGCGTCGTGGCCGGGCGCAGCCCCTCTCGGCGCAGCCGCAGCAGCTGCGGCGCGACGGTGAGGTCCCGCCACCGCCGGCACACGCAGCGCGCGGCCAGGAGCGAGGCCAGCGGCAGGCGGCTCAGCACCATCTCCAGCACGTCGTCCGGGAGCGCCGACAGGGACGGCGCCGCATCCTCCGCCACCGCATCATCCTGGACCCGCAATGCGCGGCCGCTGCGCGCGACGGCCGCGGGGCCCTTCTTCCACGAGAAGCACTGGAGCGCGGCGGGGACGCGCTGCTCCTCCCCGTCCGCACCCGCCTCCGCCTCGCCGTCCCCGTCCCCGTCGCCTGGCGCGCGACGGCGCGGGGCGGGGTCGACCTCGTCGCAGGCGCAGACGCGGCAGCCGCCGGCGCCGCCGAGGGGCAGGCGGAGGCAGCTCCTCCTCCCTCGGCGCCCCCCTCCGTCGCGCCGCTTGGTGGCGGCCAGGGCGCCGGGGTCGTCGTCCTCGGCGCGCAGCAGGGCGGAGAGGCTGTTGCTGCCGGATCTCCGCAGCGCGGGCGCTCCAGACATGGGATGGGCAGGTAGGTGGATCAGAAGAAGAGGCGGTGGTGGGCGGAGGCGGGCGCGCGGAGGTGGAGGAGGACGCCGCGGAGGAGCGCGACGAGGGCCCTGGAGAGCGAGGGGATGGAGAGCATGGCGGCGGCCCCCGCCCGGTCTGGTCAGTCAGGGATTGGTTCTTGGATTGGAGGATTATGTCGTCGGGGAGACGAGAAGAGTGGGGGCGGTTAGTTGGAGTGGGGGTTGGGGAAAGTGGGCAGGAGCCGAGAGCGGAACGGCTCGGTTACCGGTGGCGGTGGGGTGGGAATGGAAACGAAAACGCGCGCGTCGGCGGGATTCACGGGGCCTTTTCCGGATGCCGCCGCGGGCTCTACTGCTGCGGTGCTGCCGGCGTGTAGCCCGTGTCCGGGAGCGACTGCGTGGATTGCAGCGCAGGTGAGAGGGGGGATGGAGATGACCATGGTTTTGTCGATGAGCTCAAACACGCATGGGGTTCGACTGTACTTTACTTTTCACTCGCATCAACCCATCTTTTTAGTAGTGCAATGCACACGATGAATTTACAAACGATCCACACACACACGACGAGCTCCCCTGCACCATTGGATTGCCTTCTTTGTTTTTTTTTTAAGAAAACTTTCAATCAATTAATCTTCAATCATGACAGTTGAATCATGAGAAACCTTTATTCCATCTTTAAAGGGCCTCCTTTGTTGAATCTGTGTGCACGTGGCTTGAGATCGTGTTGTGTGCAAATCATGCGTGAAAAATTGTCTGCACAACACTTTTGATGTTCTCTCTAGGATAACATCTCATTAGCTTTGTAAACTTGTTTCTTCTTTTGTCTTTATATACAAAATTCAGACGATTTTGTTTATGTTCCGTTAATGATTTCATACGTGAACAACCTTCGTTCGCACCAACTGGAGACGATTGTCTGCACGTGGCCAGTCATCTCCCCTTCATACGGCATCTTCTCTCGCACCAACCAAATCTCTTCAAGTTACAGTATATGCACCTCCATCTCTTCCTTGCGTTTTTCTCCTTTGTGCGTATCATACCCACCTCGTCTTCTTTTATTGTAGCCTCCTCTATTTGTCTTCAACTTTTAATGATTTCTCTTCTCCGCCAACTTCTTCCTTGATTTCATCAACTCATCGATCTTCTATCTCGTGTCTCACATATCTTCTTATTTCTGATCATCTTCTTCGACCCTTTCGTCGGTCCGTCCCACTCTAGACGTCAGAGTGGGATCTGTAGGCCTCCTATCCTCTCCATCACCATCAACTTCCTTCTCGCCATCCAACTTCGAAGAAAAGAGTTCCATGGCCTTGAATTTTTTATGGAGGAGCCTCCTCAGTCCTTGTTTTCCACTTCTCATTGTCATCCAATTCTTTCCACATAACTTCGAGGCAGAGTCCAATGTTTAAGAAATGAATAACTATAGTGTGGAATTCAACGTGGGTGTTTAACTTAACAGTCTCCACCGAAAGACCGCTATATAAATAATCTTATCGAAACCATAAGAAAAATCTATGTGCCTTTGGGATCTGATAGGAGTCACTGGAATTAGTTTCAATAATTTATAGAAAAATGAAAAATCACATAGGCTCATATGGCCCATTCATGCGTGACAAGGTGTGTGGAAAGTTTATCCTACCACAATCATGTAAGATGTGTTGGACCAACAAATAAGGTTGGTTCCACCAAGTCTGGGAATAGGACACATATACTCATTCTCCATCGCCCGCCTCATCTCGCACACGTGTCGTGTTTTGTGATCAAGTCGAGTCGTTCTAGGACATGTGTCACGTGCGCATGCTGACTTCTTTTTGTCGCGCGAGAAAAAGGTCGAAATGTTTTGCACTACTGGAGACGAAACCGGGAATAATTATGAATTGTTCCCCTTTGTTCGCTCTTTAGTGCTTTCAGTTTCATTTTCTGGAGTCTATTAGAGGCCGCTCCTCTATCCATAGACAACACATGTCAACCATTCCATATACGCATATGTGACTACCTCCCGGTTCCAAAGCTTTGTGCCACCTACGCATTTCCTACTCCGCTTCACAATGTGCACCGTGAAGTGGAGCACCAGGCCTTTGAAACTCTATATCTTGTGATCGAGAGAGACAATCATTTGGGGGGGGGGTGCTCTTGCGTGACTGTTGGCTTCTTTTCGAATGTGGCCGCGCACAACGACTTCCTCAACGACGACTACCTCCTCAACATCGATGATTTCTTTGGCGAGATGGCTTTCGATGCGAACGCTTCTTCTTCCACCAGTCCTTATGTGATCGCGTCCCCTGTTTTAGGGATTGTATTTGGATTTTTTTTCTGGTTGCAATCGACATGGGCGTGATGCTTTTATCTTACATATAGATTGCATGCTTACTTTGATTAATATTTTATTTTTATGTGGTCAAATAATCATTTCCATTTTGTTAATCATGTTTTATCTATCGTTATTTTGGATTAAACATACTGGAAAATTGCTCACATATTCAAGAGTGTATAGTGCATTGTCAAGATTTTGTTTGATAAGAAACAACTTGCTGCTTGACCAAATCATTTTGTAGACAAGTATGAAAAGTCTTTTGTACAAAAGAAACATATGAAATGTCTCATGGGAAACCAGGTTCCTACTTTATGAAGTCATTCCAGGCTTAACCGAAGAACAAAGAGGCTACATATTACATGTCTTCAGACTATAGTAAGAAAAGATAATAGTTTCTAACTAGAAAATACTTGAACTCTTAAATTTTCCTAAAAGAAAGTTGTAGATAAGTTTGACCATTTATATAAAAAAATATTAACATCTCAGACATCAAATATATATTATGAGAATAAATTTATGATAATGTTGGGTCATTATTTTTCTCTCAGAAACAAGGCAAAATAAAGAATATGTCGAGAGTTTGCGTTATTGGTTGGCATAAAAAATGTGAGTACTGTTTCGGTTAAAGGCAAATGTGGTGCGTTAATGGTGTTCTGGGATGAGTGTTTCTTCGTGGAGTTAAACAAATTTGGTGATCATTTTATTCACATGTATATTTGTAATAGTAATGGATCAAAATGGAGATGCACTTTGTTTATGGGAAACCGAAGGCAAACCAAAGGTATGTCATGTGGGAACTTCTGAGACGAGTTAAATCTCTGGGTATTGGTCCTTGGTTTATGGTGGGTGATTTTAATGAAGCAATGTGGCAACATGAGCATTTTTCACGTAAAGAGATTGTCAAAACTCATGGCTAACTTTCGGGAGGTTCTTTCTGAGGGCAACTTATTTGATTTGGGCTTTCAAGGTGTTCCTTGGACGTATGTTAATAAGCTGGAAGACAATCGAAATGCGAAGGTGCATCTGGATTGTGTGGTGGCGTGCCCTTAATGGTCTTCTATGTTTCCTCATTGCAAGGTTTCACATATTATTTCCTCCAGGTCAGATCATTGCCCTTTGTATATTCAAATGTTGGGTAATTGGCCTAATATTTCTTTAACAAGCATTTGAGATATGAATTATATTAAGAGAGGAAAGGTATGGCTTTGGATGAACAGGTTAGAGCTTGCTGGATTAAAAGTACGCAAGTTAAAGATTTGGGGCATGTGACGATTAACCTGGATAAACTAATGAAATCCCTTCATACTTGGAGTCAGTTTCACATTGATTATCTCCCAAAAGAACTTGAGGGTTGCTCGCAAAAGATTAAATTTTCTTTTCAAAAGGAGTGATAGTGAGGCGATTGTGGAGATAAAGAAAATTCTTGTGGAGATGGATGAGCTTCTTATAAAGGAAGAAATCATGCGGAAGCAAAGTTCTTGTATTAACAAAATGATTTTGGGGGATCGTAATACAATTTTTTCCAAAGGAGGGCCTCATGGAGGGTGAAGAAAAATAATATTTATGCTCTCAGGAGGAGTGATGGGACTCTCACGGACAATATGGAATAGATTCAAGGTATCACAAATTTGTTTTTTCAGCAACTATACTCATGTGACACTAATGTTAACCCTTCTCATATTATTTCGCTTGTGAACCTCTCGTAAATGATGATATGAATGCGGAGTTCCGCAAACCTTCTTCTGAGAAAGAGATTAGTGATGTGTTACTTCTTGAGCTTGCGTTGATTTTTTCCTTGAAGAGGAAAGGGTGATGCAGCAAAATAGAAATAAGTATTCCCTCAGTTTGAGAACCAAGGTATCAATCCAGTAGGAGGAACACACAAGTAACCAATGGTTGCACCTACACAAACAAACAAATACTTGCACCCAACGCGATAAATGGGTTGTCAATCCCTTCACGGTTACTTGCAAGGATGAGATGTGATAGAGATAGGTATAAAAGATAAATAAAAGTGCAAAATAAAGTAAAGGTAAATAAATTGCAGCAAGGTATTTTTGGGTTTTGGTTTTATATATCTGAAAATAATATGATAAAAATAGATCAGGGGCCATAGTTTTCACTAGATGTTTCTCTCTTGAAAGAAAGCATACGGTGGGTAAACAAATTATTGTTGAGCAATTGATAGAAAAGCGCAAAATTATAATGACATCTAAGGCAATGATCATGAATATAGGCATCACGTCCATGCCAAGTAGATTGGTGTCACTTGAACTACCTCGTTATTTCCCCAAAGAGGAAGGATGATGCAGTACAACTATGGTAGGTATTTCCCTCAGCTATGAAACTAAGGTATCAATCCAGTAGGAGAACCAAGCAACACTATGTAAATGGTACCTGCACACAAAGAACAAATACTTGCAACCCGATGCTGAAAGGATCGAAAAGAGGTGTCTAGAGGGGGGTGATTAGACCCTCAACAAAGGAAAGTAGCAGTTTTTAAGTTCTTTAAGTTAAGGTTGAATTTTAGCACAAGTTTAAGCATTCACAATACATTTCAAGCAAGCATGGCAAGAGTATATGAGCAGCGGAAAGTAAAGCATGCAAGTTGCAATAAAGTAAAGGGATGAGATTGGAGTGTGCAAACGCAATTGGAGACACGGAGATTTTTGGCGTGGTTCCAATAGGTGGTTGTCGGTGTCAAAACCGGCGGATCTCGGGTAGGGGGTCCCGAACTGTGCGTCTAGGCGGATGGTAACAGGAGACAAGGGACACGATGTTTACCCAGGTTCGGGCCCTCTTGATGGAGGTAAAACCCTACGCTCGCTTGATTGATATTGATATTGTGGATGTTTACAAGAGTGGATCTACCACGAGATCAAGGAGGCTAAACCCTAGAAGCTAGCCTATGGTATGATTGTAAGGGTTGTTGTGATTGTTGTCCTACGGACTAAAGCCATCCGGTTTATATAGACACCGGAGAGGGCTAGGGTTACATAGAGTCGGTTACAATGGTAGGAGATCTACATATCCGTATCGCCAAGCTTGCCTTCCACGCCAAGGAAAGTCTCATCCGGACACGGGTGAAGTCTTCAATCTTGTATCTTCATAGTCTTGGAGTCCGTCGATGATGATAGTCCGCAAATGATAGTCCGGCCGATGATGGTAGTCCGCTATCCGGACACCCCTAATCCAGACTCCTCAAGAGGCCCTCGAACCAGGCTTCAATGACGATAAGTTCGGCCTGTATATTGTTTGGCATTGCAAGGCGGGTTCCTCCTCCAAATGATAGAAGATTGTGAACACCAGATAGTGTCCGCTCGCAAAATAAATTCCACATTCCACCGTAGAGAGGATAATAAAATATACACAAGTTCAATCTGCGACGTTTTCGTGGCATGACGTCACACCACTACCAAGCCATTACTCGAATTGTTTTTTACTTTACCACCTCAACAAGACTTAGCTAAGCGGTTTCCTTGGCACGCCTTGTCGGCAGAGATCGTGTTTCCTTAATCCGGGATTCTCATCAATACGGGCGTGGGTAACCCAACCGCGTCATTGATGGTGACGCTTGGGAGATAAGCGAGTTTTACCAGCCGGTGGGGGACGCGTGAGATTTCGCCTACCATATAAGGGATAATGATTCACCTTCTCACCCACGCCTTCTTCCTCCTTTGCTTATCCATCTCCGCAAGACTTTCGAGCTCCAGCGCCCAAGTTCGCGCATCTTGTCTCAACCTTCTCCGACCATGTCCGGAGCGGGAGGTAAATGGTTGGCCTCCACCGTTAAGGAGGAGCAAATCGCCAGATCAAGGCAGCCGGATACCTCTCCAAATGACATCACAAGACCGACCGCCTGACGAGGGCAGCTCATCCCCACCCCTAGGCCCCATGAGAGGGTTGTCTTTCTTTCCCACTTCCTCCGCTGGACTGGGCTTTCCACTTCACCCCTTTGTTCGGGGCTCATGTTCTACTACGGCCTGGATTTCCATGATCTGGCGCCGAACTTCATCCTCAACATCTCGGCGTTTATCGTCAGGTGCGAGGCCTTCCTTCGCATCCAGCCCCACTTGACGTGGCTCAAGACCTTCAATGTCAAGCCAAGGTAGTAAAGGGCATTCAAGCGGAGTGCGGAGGTGCCATGTTGGGCAAGATGCCCAACGTCCTTTGGTTCAAAGGGGCCTTCGTGGAATCCGTCAAGGGGTGGCAATCGGGGTGGTTCTACATCACCGAGCCGCGTGACCTTAAATGGGCGGCTGCCCCCGGGTTTAGATCTGGTATCCCCATGCAGCTCACCTCCTGGAAAGAGAAGGGCTTCTTTGTGGGGCAGTTTGAAGGAGCCGACGGACTCCAAACCTGTATCAAGAAGCTGGTGAGGAAGCTTAGGCTGGTTAACGTGGTCCAAGTCATGCTCGTCCGCCGGATTCTCCCATGCCAAGAGCGGGCATTCAATCTATGGGAGTTCGATCCGGAACATCACTGGGCGCTGAACAAGCTCTTCGACACAACGTACGAAGGCGCCTGGAAGGTGCTGTTCAAGGGCGCCGGTTTCGCATCCGCGATCGAAGATCGCGATTTCGCCGCAGCCGCCAGTCGACGAGGTAAGTGATTCTACCCCTTTACAGGACACTTGTTTTTCATAGTTTGACTCTATGCGGGTTTTAACATCCCCTTTTCCTTTGACAGGACTGGATGAAGAAGGCGGAGCAGATTACCGTCCGGCTCCTATGCCGTAAAATCCAGCTTGACGCCGTCTAGCGAAATTTCTTGGTTCCGGCCGCACGTGGTGCCGGAGAAGAAGGCCAAGAAGGAGGCCACAGGTGCTCGAAAGAGTGCCCGTTTTCAGGTGTCCGACGACTCCGGGGCGGACTCCTCCCCCGAAAATGAGGAGGAGGAAGAGGACTCTCTCCCAGAGGAGGGAGAGAGGAAGAGGAAGGCTTCCCCAACAGGGGAGGCCGAAGGGTCCAAGAGGGGAAGGACTGTTCCCCCGGACAGCTCCGCCAACATCAACGTTGGCGAGGAAGAATGGCCTTCAAGGGCCAGGCCTCCAGCGAGATCATAAGTATCCGGATTCCTGAATGATTTATAATTTCTTTTTCTGCGTCACATAGTGTCATTCTAACGCCGCACGCTGCCTGTAGTCCGGCCAGTGATGATCTCCCCGCTTCATCGAGCGGGTCGTTGGCTTCGTCGGATGTAAACTCCATCCCGACCGCCTCCACCCCTCGTGACGCTGAAGACGCCGAGGTGGGATCCCCCAGAAGGGACCCATCAGGGGGAGGCTCCGGAGGCGCCACAAGGCGCCCTCCCGGACTTTGCACCGGACTCCACAACAGAACCCGCAGTGGTTCCGGAGTCCGGCAGGCGGCCCCTTCGATCGAAGGGCAAGACCGTGACGCCGGCAGCTTCCGGCCCAACCGAGGCGCCGCAATTTGTTGGAGGTGCTGCAGAGCGCTTCCATCGAGGAAGAACACCGCACTATTATGAGTGCGGTGATTCGTAAGTGCAGCTTCGCCAAAGGCGGGCTGACCGAAGCCTGCAATAGCCTTCTATCAGGCTTTGAGGTAAGAAGTTAAAAATATGCAATGTAAGACCGCATAGACAGTAGCCCATGATGCTCGGTTCGGTGTTCGGAAAGAAAAGTCGGATTGAGGATAGTAAAAAAGATAAACGCAGGGTTGCTAAAAAATTATGTCAATATGGGTTGCAGGCTGCGCTGCTGACCTCTGCCGCACTTACTGCGGAGGTCGGTGCGTTGAAGCAGGAGCTCGAGCGGTCCGGGCAAGAGCTCGGCCGCGCCAGGAAGCAGCTCCAAGACAAAGAAGGTGAGTAACACCGCTTTGAATTTGTACCTTATAGAAAAGGATTTAGGTTGCGATAAAAAATAACAAGGATAACATGGGTACTGCAGGGGCCACGAACGAGGTGGCGGCCTCAAGGAGGCCGTGTCCGCGTCAACGCAATGCGGCCACTTGAACGGGAGAGCGAGAAAAGCAAGAGGCGCGGGTGGCGGTGGTTCAGCAAGAGCTCCGTGCTCTCATGGAAAAGCATGAGAGGTTGGAGCGTGACTCAAAGACTCGAGAGTCCGAGCTTGCCTCGGCTCGAAAAGTGCCAAACCGCCAAGGCCGAGGCCCATAAGTCCCTTCAGGAGGTTGAGTTGATGAGGAAGATAGCGGCGGGTAAGGCATTTTTCATGCAAAGCAAGCATGTGAATGTAAATTACGTGTTACTTACCCGGTTCGGAGCTCTCCAGGCGTTTGCAGATCTGCCTTGCGGCGTGTCGATGCCGCCGCATTCTACCGAGCCGAGGAGGGAGCTCAATGGAGAAGGTCTTGGTCTCGATATCTTTGAGGCCGCCATCCGGTGCCCCTAGCGACCGGTGAAGCAGCTGGTCGAAGCTTCACAAGGTGGCCGAAGCAGGCCATGAAGGGCCTCATAGTCCGGTGTGGCGGAGAGGCCATGCACAGAGCTACTTCGGTCTCGTCACGGCCGGCTGGTGGATGCGTGCCCCTGGGTGGAGGTTATCAAGCGCTCCGCCTATATTGAAGGTGCTCGTCGGGCCCTTGCCCGCGCAAAGGTGCAGTGGGGCAAGCTGGATGCGGAGAAGCTAATCACTAACGCGCCGCCAGCGCGCAAGGAGCATCGTACGCCCGAAATTTACTATAAGGCTGTCCTGAACGGTGCCCGCAAGATTGCGGATGAGTGCCCCAGGGATGTAATTATTGAGTGAATTCGCAATGTGTTATCCTGTGCGCTGAAAACCTTGTTCATATGCGCTAAGAAACGCTTGTTTAATTTAAAATATTAGCTTCAGGCGGCCGTTTATTAAATCTGAGAGATGGCAAGTCGTCGGCTTCAGCCCCCATGCCACGAAAGTGCTTTGGGGTGTTCGGGATAAACTTGAGCACTCTTGTTCCCATTTTTGGGTCCATCTAGGGAGGCGCTCAACACAACGGACAAGGCAACCGGACTTATAGTGCTTGAACACTCTCACTTAGCCATAGAATTCTATAATTTTAAATTTCGGCGAAGCCCCTAGTATTCGGAAGACCGAATTGGGGCGCTATCCACGCCTTCATCGGACATAATCCGAACTTCGCTCAAGCGGCGTAGGTCTTTAAGGACCCGAAGGACCGCTCGAACAGCGACCGATCTCGCCTTATCGTGCGGTCAGTTTTAGCTTTCTCCATCGAGGCGTTAACCGGCTCAACCGGGCGCAATCGCAGTGGTTCTCCCAAAGTGCTACCTTAACCGATAGAACGGAACGTAAGGTGCCGAACATGGGAGCCGGGCAAACCCAACTATTGACCCAAGGCATGATTCGGAGCTGATTCATATAATGCTATAAGTTCGGGGTGCCGCACTTGAGAAAGTGTGCGGACTTTATCACACCATAAAGTGGAGGACATAAGCCCCCGGTGTATTTGGCCGTACCAAGATGCACGGGTGCAACATGTCGTAAATGAACATATATATATATATATATAAAGTAATGCAATTATAGGCAAAAGTGCTGCATTTATTCGAGAAGATATGCTATCAGTGCGGAATGATACAAATAGTGCGGAAAGCAAGGGATTGGACGAATTAAAGGCGTCTCCCTCCAGGGGTAGGCCGCGGAATGTTGTATTTAACATATTTAATGCTTGTGATGGAGACCACCTGGGTGTCCGTCGCGGCCTTTGTCCTTCCCTGGCTGTTGCATCATGAGTTCGGCAGGTTCGCCACGGACTGAGTTCTGTATAAAAAAGAGAAAAATAAAAGAAAAAAGAGCGACACACTTGGGAGCCCCTGGTGTGGTCGAACCGCACTCTGGGCCTGTTGTGGTTGTGCCCTTCCCCCTATGCCCATGGTATCTCCAGGGCGTAATAATGTACGCGGAGAGTTTGTCTTGCAGTTTTGTGAGGGCTGGGGTTGGGGCCGCATTGCTACTGGCGATGCCGCAGGCGTGCGGTGGTCTTGGTTGATGTTGCTCCGCACGCTTGGTCGCTTTCTGGTTGTTTAACGGCCGGACTCGAGAATTGCCTTAAGAGGCTGCTCAGATTTCGCCGCGAGAGCCGCCAGTATGTTCCTCCGTTCGGAGGAGCGCCCGTGTTTCCATTGACCGTGATGACTCCACGAGGGCCTCGCATCGTGAGCTTAAGGTATGCATAATGCGGCACCGCTGTTGAATTTTGCAAACGCGTTCGTCCGAGCAAAGCGTGATAGCCGCTGCGGAACGGGACTATGTCGAAGATGAACTCCTCGCCGGAAATTATCCGGGATCCGAAGACCACTTCCAGCAGTAATCGAGCCTGCATAATTGGCCTCGACACCTGGTATGACGCCTTTGAAGGTCGTCATTGTAGGTTTAATCCTTGAAGGGTCTATGCCCATCTTTCGCACTGTATCCTGATAAAGCAGGTTCAGGCTGCTGCCGCCGTCCATCAGGACTCACGTGAGGTGAATCCATCAACGATTGGGTCTAAAACCAATGCGGCGAATCCGCCATGGCGGATACTGGTCGGATGGTCTCTTCGATCGAAAGTGATCGGGCAAGAGGACCATGGGTTGAATTTTGGGCGATCGCTCTTTCGCGATATCGTCCCTTTAGTGCACGCTTCTGCTCCCTCTTGGGAATATGCGTTGCGTATATCATGTTTACCGCCCGAACTTGAGGGGGGAATCCCTTTTGTCCTCTGTTGTTCGGCGGCCGGGTTTCTTCCTCGTCATCGCTGTGTAGCCCCTTGTCACTGTTTTCGGTGACTAATTTGCTACTGCTTGAATACCCAACAATCTGTTGGTATGGTTAGCTGGCTTTTCGGGTGTTCCATGAATTTGACAAGAGCGGTCGAGTATTCGGTCCAAATTGGACGGGCCCGGAGTGGTTCTTTTGAATGGCTTCTTCTGTTGACCGGGTTTGGAGCCTCGGAATCCGGCATTGACTGCCGTATCCTCATTGCCGTCGCCGTTGATGCGGCGTTTGTTTTTATTTCGACGCAACCTGCCATTGCGGTCCTTGGTATCCGGACTGCCAGCGTTTTTGCTGAGGTTGTTATCGCGAAGCGAGCCAATATCCTCTCCCGCACAGAAGCGGGTCATGAGGGATGTGAGGGCTGCCATGGATTTCGGCTTTTCCTGTCCTAGGTGCCAGGGCAGCCACTCGTCGCGGATGTTATGTTTGAAGGCAGCGAGTGCCTCCGCATCCGGACAGTCGATGATTTGATTTTTCTTTGTTAGGAACCGTGTCCAGAATTGCCTGGCCGATTCGTCTGGCTGCTGGATTGTGTGCCTTAGGTCGTCTGCGTCCGATGGTCGCACATACGTGCCCTGGAAGTTGTCGAGGAATGCGGCTTCCAGGTCTTCCCAGCATCCAATTGACTCTGCGGGCAGGCTGTTAAGCCAATGCCGAGCTGGTCCTTTAAGCTTGAGCGGGAGATATTTGATGGCGTGAAGGTCATCGCCGCGGGCCATGTGTATATGGAGGAGATAATCCTCAATCCAGACCGCGGGGTCTGTTGTGCCATCGTAGGATTCGATATTAACGGGTTTGAACCCTTCAGGGATTTGATGATCCATTACTTCGTCAGTGAAGCATAGTGGGTGTGCGGCGCCTCTGTATTGAGCAATATCGCGACGTAGCTCGAGAGAGCGCTGTCTGCTGTGTTCGGCCCGGCCGGTGTGGTTGTATCCGGTGCGACGGTATTCGTCGTGGGTCGTTGGGCGTACACGTGATCCATAGATAGATCTGGATTGTCTTGCCTTGTCCTCCAATATATCTCGCAAGTCCGGCGCGTTCCCCCGTGGCTTCCTGCTTTTAGAGCGATACCGGGTGCGGTTTTGGTGGAGGGCTTGCATGCCTCTCTATCGCGCCACGAGGTGGTCGGTCTGCCGTGACAGCGCTGGTGATGCTGCCTCCTCTAATCGGGGAGCAACTTGCGTTTGGGGTAACTTTTGGAGGGCGTCGAAGTTCATACTCTTGACGCGAGGACCTCGGTCCATCCGTCGGCCAAGAGGGTCTTGATCAGCTTGAAGTCGTTGTTGTTTTTTCTTTAGGCTGTTTGCCGTGGCCATTAGCCTGCCTAAAACGCTCTTGCTCGACGGGATCCTCGGGCACGACGATTAAATGTCGCCGCCGAGGCTTGCCTCGTCTCCGGGAGGAGGTAAGTAATTGTCATCCTCGACCTCTTCGCGCCGCCCTCTCTCCCGAGGGCTTGCTTCGGCGTCGTCCTGCGCTGGATCGTGCTGGAGGGAGTTGTCTTCGGCACTTTCTGGGGTGTTATTATCTCCTATGCCGGAATCTCCATTCTTGCCTTGGCGGGATTTAGAGCGGCGCCGCTAACGTCGGCGCTTGGGCTGTTTCTTTAAGGAATCGGCCTCCGCTGCTTCTTCGCCGTCCCCATCTTTTGGGGTGTCCACCATGTATATGTCGTATGACGAGGTGGTTTTCCGGTGTCCTGTAGGCACTTTGGTTCTTGGTAGTATCCGCATCATCGCCCATACCGTTGATGTCTTCGAGTCGTAGTCGAAATGCGTCGGTTAAATCGTCGACGGTGGCTACGAAGTGGGTGGTGGGTGGGATCTGAATTTCTTCGTCATCCGCGTCCCAACCGTCCTGGCCGTAGTTCGGCCAGGGCTCTCCGGATAGCAAGAGATGCTTCAATGAATTTATGATATCGCCGAAGGGCGAGTGCTGAAAGATGTCTGCAGCAGTGAATTCCATGATCGGCGCCCAATCGGATTCGACTGGCAGGGGTGCAGGAGGTTCGGAGTCCGCAGGAGTCCGCACCTCGAGTCATGGGCTTTACGGGGACAAGGTAAGTGTTCGCTCCATCGCCAGAGGAATTGCGGCTCTCGAGGCGGTGTCCAGCCATCCGTCCTCGATCCGAGCGATCGGCTCCGGACTATGAGTCGGAGCGGATTCGTGTGCGGCCTCCAAGGGGTTGTCCAGCGGCAGAGTTAGGTCATACCCATCGTGACAGCGCGGCGCGCCCGGCTGTGGCTCGGATCCGTGATATCGGCCGTGAAGTTTAGGCTTCCAAACCTGACCTGACGGCCAGGGGCGTAGCTCTCGATCTGCTCCAGATGGCCAAGGGAGTTGGCCCGCAGTGCGAAGCCGCCGAACACGAAGATCTGTCCGGGGAGAAAGGTTTCGCCCAGGACTGCGTCGTTGTTGATTGAAGAGGCCATCAAGCCTATCGGTGGCGACCACGTAGGAACTCTCAATGAAAGCACCAATGTCGGTGTCAAAACCGGCGGATCTCGGGTAGGGGTCCCGAACTGTGCGTCTAGGCGGATAGTAACAGGAGACAAGGGACACGATGTTTACCTGTGTTCGGGCCCTCTTGATGGAGGTAAAACCTCACGCCCCGCTTGATTGATATTGATATTGTGGATGTTTACAAGAGTGGATCTACCACGAGATCAAGGAGGCTAAACCCTAGAAGCTAGCCTATGGTATGATTGTAAGGGTTGTTGTGATTGTTGTCCTACGGACTAAAGCCATCCGGTTTATATAGACACCGGAGAGGGCTAGGGTTACATAGAGTCGGTTACAATGGTAGGAGATCTACATATCCGTATCGCCAAGCTTGCCTTCCACGCCAAGGAAAGTCCCATACGGACACGGGGTGAAGTCTTCAATCTTGTATCTTCATAGTCTTGGAGTCCGGTCGATGATGATAGTCCGGCAAATGATAGTCCGGCTGATGATGGTAGTCCGGCTATCCGGACACCCCCTAATCCAGGACTCCCTCAGTGGTGCTATCGTACATCCACATTGATGGAGACTTCAACCCACGAAGGGTAACGGTTGCATGAGTCCACGAGGGGCTCCACCCATGAAGGTTCCACGAAGAAGCAACCTTGTCTATCCCACCATGGCCATCTCCCACGAAGGACTTGCCTCACTTGGGTAGATCTTCACGAAGTAGGCGATCTCCTTGCCTTACAAACTTCTTGGTTCAACTCCACAATCTTGACGGAGGCTCCCAAGTAACACCTAACCAATCTAGGAGACACCACTCTCCAAAAGGTAATAGATGGTGTGTTGATGATGAACTCCTTGCTCTTGTGCTTCAAATGATAGTCTCCCCAACACTCAACTCTCTCTCACAGATTCGGATATGGTGGAAAGATGATTTGAGTGGAAAGCAACCTGGGAAGGCTAAAGATCAAGATTCTTGTGGTTGGATTGGAATGTCTTGGTCTCAACACATGAGTAGGTGGTTCTCTCTCAGAAAATGAGTAGTGGAAGTGTAGGCACGTTCTGATGGCTCTCTCACAAATGAAGAAGGGGGTGGAGGGGTATTTATAGCCTCCACACAAAATCTAACTGTTACACACAATTTACCAAACTCGATGGGACCGAATAGTAAAACTCGGTGAGACCGACCTGGTTCAAAATGTGAACGTTAGTCTTTTCGGTGGGACCGATATGATCAACTCGGTGGGACCAATGTGCTAGGGTTAGGGTAAAATCTAAAATCGGTTTGACTAATTACACAAACTCGGTTTGACCGATTACACAAACTCGGTGAGACCGATTTTGGTAATAAGCAAACAGAGAGTTGGTCAAGCAAACTCGGTGGGACCGACTACATATCTTGGTGGGACCGAAATAATTGCAATAGGCAACAGAGAGTTTGCAAGCCCATCTCGATGAGGCGGAGATCCCATCGGTGAAACCAAACTGATTATGGTTTCTGGCAGTGGCTATGTCAAGTGAACTCGGTGGCGCCGGATAGATCAAATCAGTGGGCCGAGTTTGACTTTGGGTTTAGGACATATGTGTAAATGAGAAGGTAGTTGAGGGCTTTTGGAGCATATCACTAAGCACTTTCAGCAAGCAAGCCATTAAGCAACACCTCATCCCCTTTTAATAGTATTGGCTTTTCCTATGGACTCAATGTGATCCTGGATCACTGAAATGAAAATGTAGAGTCTTGAGCTTTTGCCAATATGTGTCCTTAGCATCTTGAAGGGGTTCCACATCCTCTTGTCCATGCCATGCCTTTGTTGAAGTTTTTGAAATATACTAGATGAAAATATTAGTCCAACAAGAGATATGTTGACATTAATTACCAAAATCACCCAGGGAGCACTTGTGCTTTCAATCTCCCCCTTTTTGGCAACTGATGACAACATACATCATAGCTTCAGATAAAGATATGAAGAATAACAAGTAAAGCTTTGGAAAGACATGTAACATGCATATGCCCCCCTACATGTATGCAATCATGGAAATATAGAGTATAAGAGCATGTGAATGCATAAGCATGTCAGATCAAGCAATGAGTTACATGTATCTCGGTTATATGCATCAGAGCAAATGATGTAACTATAGGAAATGTACCTCCATGTTCGTGATTCCTTCTTGCAAACAATATGTACAACAACAAGAAATCATCATGCACATGGATGTGATGCATATACTTACCTTGTGGTCTACAGCTGGCTTTGGAAGAGATGAACCTGAGTAAACAAGGTTAGATAACACACGAACACCTACTAAACAAAGCAAGTGAGTAACCACAAAAGTACCAATATTGGGATGACATGTAGATAGTGAGTACTTGGTACTCTATTTGGATATAGATATGTCTCCAAAGAGTAAAGATATGCAACGAATTTTGAAGATTTTCTTCCCTTAAGTGTCTTTCTCCCCCTGAATCTTATATTGGATAACGGGAGAAGATAGGGTAAAAGAAAATCAGAGCGAAACAATCATAACACATACTAACATGTCTTTACCCTCTTGAAGACATGTGACTTCTCTTCTCTATGGATAATAAGCATCTGGAGAAGCTTAAGGCATGCTTTCTCCCTTATGTGATAAGCTTTGATGTGCTCTCTCTCCCCCTTTGATATCAATTTCCAAGAAGGGATCTTCTGGAGCATGAGTCAAGTAGGTTTGGTCCTTGAGTCACATTACAAAGCAACATGTAATATAATATGTTGGTAGAGGACAAGAATCATCGAGTGGAGCTGGAACAGATATGCAGGATGCTAATGGCAAAATGTTTTCTCAGTATTGAAATCGGTAAGGCCGGTTCATTCTCATCAGTGACACCGAATTGGAAGTGTCAGAGATGATGCATATCGTTCAGACCGGGTTTGTCCTTGTCGGTTGGACCGATGAACAATCTACAATGTAGCATTGCAGTTCGGTCTAGCCGAGAGGCAGAAATCGGTGAGACCGAGTTCAATACAGAGGAAATTTTTTGTCATCTCAGCTCACTAGGCAAATAAGATCTCACAAAGATTTGCAAGGAATTAACTGAAGGATTTGCAATGAATTGGATGCAGGGAATGCAGAACATAACAGAGAAAAGAAAAAGAAGAAATCTAGATGAAGTGAAAGGGAAACAAACATGCTAGACACAAATGCATGAGCACAAAGACACACTAGAGATCTTCATCTAGAATTGGTCGGCGACAAAGTCACCTATGTTAGAGTATATTAACTGAGGATTCAAGTGAGAACACTTGATCGTAGTTCATACTCATCGTTTAATCTCAAAATGGGGTTCCATTTTTCCTTTAAGCATTTTGATGTATTCGCATCTTGTTGAGCTGCTTTGACCCAAGTCTTAGGGTAAAGCTTCTCTAAGATGGAATGACATACCTTGGGTAGTGGTGTTGATCTTGATCATGTAGTTGAACTTGTGTGGGATGCCACTACAAAAAAATACACTTCCGTGATGATACGTGTTTGTCATAGTAGGTCACGTTTTCTGTCATGCATGACATCCATGGCGATTTTATGACAGAATTAAGATAGTCATACTTGTGCTGTCGTAGAAGTGTTCCATGTCATTACCAAAATTATCATCACGGAAGTGTCCACTTCCATGACGATAAATCGCGTGTCATAGAATTGCTTTCGTCAAGGGTGACCGACACGTGGCATCCACCGTAACGGGTCGCCGTTAAGATATCGGGTCCAGTTTTGGATCCGATAACCCGTTAACAGCCCGGATCAATGGGGATTTTCCACGTGTAAAATTCTCATTGGTCGGAGGAAACACGTGTTTGCTCACCGTTGGGACAGATGCCACCCAATCATTGGACAGGAGGCGCCTATGATACGTCGACACGTGGCACGACCCAATAGAGGCCCATTCCGGTGAAAAGGCCGGCCCAGCTAAAGGCCCACCATGTTTTTTCAGACACTAGTGGGTTGGCCCGTTAACAGCCTGCCTTGTTTTGGGCCAAATTGAGGCCCATAGCAGATCATGCCCGTTCACAGCCTGTCGTGTTTTGGGCCAAATTACGACCCATATCGGATCAGGCCCGTTAACAGGCCACTGTTTTTTGGGCCCATTCTAAGACATGTTTATATTTTGGCCTGTTAAATGCCCGTTAACCAGTTCGTCCCGATAATAGTTTCGGCCTGTTAGCAGCCCATGGTGCATCTGGGACGTTGTAGGTCCGGTTTAACTTTAGGCCCTTTAACGGCCCATGCAGAAACTGCGCTATTTCTTGTCCGAAGTAACTTTAGGCCTCTTAAAGGCCCGTAGTCTTCGTGGATAAATTTTAGCCCAACAGGTCTATCGGCCTGTTAATGGCCCATGGAACAGTTGGGCCTAATTACAGCCCGCGTTGAATCTGGCCTGCTTACAGCCCATCTGATAATGGCCCGTGACACTTTTGGGCCTATGGCCCGCGTGGATACCGGCCCGCTTAAAGCCCATAATTTTATTGGGCCAAACAGGCCCGAGATATATTTTGGCCTGTTAACTGCTCGCCCTATTTGGGCCAAACATGGGCCTTAGGCAGTTTCAGCCTAGATTGGCTCGTGAATTTTTCGGCCCAACATTGGCCCAATCTAGGTTTTAGCATGTTAAAAGCCCATGGTATTCTCTTGCCCAGCTAGCTAGAACTTTACTCGGCCTGTTAAAGGCGGGAAACTACTATATGTTTAGACCTGCTAATGGTCCAAGATGATTATAGGCGCACGTTTTGGCCCATATGAGTAACGGGTCGGCCTGAAGACCGACAACACTGAGATCCACTGAACCTTCCGGCCTAAATTACAGCATACCGACCAAAGAATAAACCTAGACTATACAATAAAGAAATTACGGCATATTACATCCATTGGGAATCAAAGTTCGCTACCGGTGATAATAAAGCGCAACGTGACCGCGGATTACATACACTGGGCATCAAAGGTCGCCACCAGTGCATATAAACGCGCCGACAAAAGAACATACAAAACTGAGAGCACTTTAGAAGGCGCTAGTCCTGGCCAGGACGGGCCTCGCAAGCAGCCGAACAAGCTGATGAGACCTCAGTTGTATCAACGATAGATGCTCCATCCCTAGCTGTATGGCACCATAGTGCGCAAGGCAGTCCTCTAACATCTTCTTTGCATATTTGACTTCAAGTCAGAGCTGAGCTGAAGCAAGCCTTTCCGCTTTAAGTTGAGACTGAAGAAGTCGAACTGATTGAGGCAAATGATCGCACAAAGGTTGTCTCACACCTGCCGGTGAGTAGCTTCAATTCACTGTCTTCATCAAGACAGACCTTGGGGTCATCTCGCTGTCCTCAATATGATTTGTCTCACTATCTTCCCTAAAGTTCTGCACGGCATAAGAGATACGACTACGAAGAGAAACAAGGAGACACGTAACAGATTTCACAATTATATAAGCAAATAAATGGATCTGCATTACGCATAAGGAACATGTTTTTACAACTACAATTTAAAACTGGTAGTTGTTGCAAACATCCAATCAGATGTAAACAACAAAGTAAATGGCAGTGGAGGAAATGATGCCTATCCAACCCTATACTAGAACAAAGTTTGAAGGCTTGAGAAGGATAAACTTACATTACATGTTAACACGGGCTGGACAAAGCCCTTCTCCATGTTGATGGAAGGATAATTCAATAAATTACCCAAAGAAAATTCTTTATAAGCATTGCCATTATTCTACATTTTGCAAAGAGTAAATATAGATCAAATAATATTGGAAGAAACAGAGGATAATGAAGCTCAAAAGTAATCGATGATACATAATCAAATAGAAATTAATTAAGTACAGGGTTACAAGGCAAATGGTACTGACAAGAGGAATGCAGACATCAACGTCACTGCGTTGGCTTTATTCAACATTTTGGTAAGAGTAAATGGAGATATGATAATTTGGAGAAAGTGGAGGGCAGGGCAGATAAGATGCAGAGTAATGCTAGACAATCAACTATCTCGCGATGCAAGTACAGTAATACCACCACCGTCCATTATTACTTGTCGTCCAAATGGATGTATCTAGCACTATTAAGTTCTAAATACATCCATTTGATCAACAATTAATTCGATACAGAGGGAGTACATGACAACAGGTACTTACATGAGCAATCCAAAAATTCATAACCATTGTGTCAATTCTACATTTATCTAAGATTAAATATAGATCTTATAATTTCAAGCAAAGGGAGGATAAAGAAGCGAACATTTACAGTGATGCTACATAATCAAATAGCAATGAGTGTAAGTATGCTGACAAAGGGCAAGAGGTACTGACAAGAGCAATGCAGAGCCCAGTATTGTTGTGAGATCCTATGATCCTTTGAGCAAGGAGATTCATCTGAAATTAGTTTTCATACAAGAGAGAAGGTAAGGCACATGCAGAAATTTAGGAGTTCAAATTTTGAATTTGTCGGGGAAGCTGATCGTGACCCACGAACACCTATGGGACCGGGTCCCTTGTGGTTCGGAGGGGGGCGGAGAATGCACGAAGAGCAGATCGAAGCGATGCACACGAGCAGATTTACCCAGCTTCGGAGCTCTCCGGAGAGATAACACTCCTACTGCTGCTTGTCTGATTATTTGTGTTCTTGCTAGGGAGCGCTGGGAGCTACAAGACCTAGCCTGAGTATAGTCTCGAATGAGTCGAATGAACTAGCCGGAGCCGAACCGAAAAACCTGAACCCTTTCTACGTTGCACTTGGGCCTCCTTTTATATGCACAAGGGGTCACCACAGATGGCAAGTAGACAAGGGTAAAATAGGAAAAACAGAGGTTGGTACACCGCTTTGTACAAAGGTACGATGATCTATACCTAACTCTGACGGCAAGGGACAAACGCCATAAATGTCCGTCCCTGTCACCTGAACAGTGTAACAGGGACCGTCAAGTGCGCCACCGTTTGCCATGATGGTAGCTTGTCAGCGCCGCTTATCGCTGCTCCCCGCTGGCTGCACAGCCCATTGACACGCGTGCCTGGGAAAACCCCATGGAAACACGTTGGCGGATGAGCTGGAGCGGAGATGAAGAGAGGTCACTTGCCGCGGCGAGCGCCTTGCCGCGGCAAGGTTCTTGTCGCGCTCGGGAGCTTGTCGCTCACTAAGCCTTCCCGGCAAGCTCCTCTTGCCGGGGCCTTGTTTCCTTTGTGCCCTGAGTGGCCTTCCCGGCAAGCTCCTCTTGTCGGGGCCTTGATTACTTTGTTCTTGAGTGGCTCCAAAGGAGTCGCTGAGGATCTTGGTGGTCACCAGGCCAGCCCTGCCGCGGGGTGCTGCGACTGTCCGTGCACAAGTTCGGGATACTAGGGTACCCCTACTCTAGTACACCGACAGGAGCCCCCGGGCCTGGGCCACACACGGCGCTAAGCTCTGTTGGGCCAGGCCAAAAAAGCGATTACGGGCACGCTGGCCTGGTTCGCGCAGATTATTAACCGGACCCACCACGTCCCCCCACGAGCACGTTCCGGACGTGGCGTCGTGGGAGAGATCGTGGGGGCTTTCTTTAATGGGAAAACCGGAACGCCCGTCCCCTCTCCCCCTTTATAAGCAGGGGGAATAGGGGCAGGACGCCCACTTGCCATTGCTGTCACATCAGAAACCATCGCCGCTCCCCCCTTCTTCTCAAGTCCACAGAGAGCGACGCTCCGCCCCCCACATTGCCACCGGCGCCACCAACGTCGTCGACCTCCCCCACCATCTCCCCCCATGGCTCCGAAAGCCGACAAGGGGAAAGGCGTGAAATCAGCCGAGGCGCAGCGGCTCGCGGCGCTGCGGAAGGAGCGGGCCCTCTTCGATCCCTCGCTGACAGAAGGAGCTGCGGGAGCTGTATTACCTTTTCTGGTCGACGGAGACGCGGGCGCACCCGCACACGAGGGTGATCTCCGCCGCCACATCCGAGAAGGTTTCCATCGGGTATCCTTTCTTCACGCTTTTCTTCCACTGCGGGCTCTGCCCGCCCTTTTCCGAATTCTTTTGCGATGTCATGAACACATATGGCCTCCGCCTCCTTGATTTCACCCCCAACGCCATCCTCACCATGGCCGTTTTCGGACACCTCTGCGAGAACTTTGTCGGGGTCCACCCAAATGTAGCACTCTTCCGCCATTACTTCATGCCCCGCGTAGAGAGAGGAGAGCCGCTTGCCGGAGGGATTGCCTGGGTCTCCAGGATCGGCAAGAAGGAAGCATATCTTGACGAAGAGCTGCGCAGCAAGTGGGAGGAGTGGAGAGCTGACTGGTGTTGGATCTTAGAGGAGGAGCCACAGCCTTTTACTGCCCTGCGCCAAACTCCCATAGTGCGCGGCAATGATTGGAGCAACTTGGCGCCGGAGGACGACAAGTTGAAGATTGTCGTGACCTGAATCTTGCGCCTCCGACAAGAAGGGCTTACCGTAGGAGCTGTTGGCGCGGACTTCCTTCGCCGCCGCATCGCGCCCTTGCAGGAGAGGAGGAGGCCTGCTTGGGAATTCCAAAACGCGGCATACATCATGAGGCTACGCCCGGGTTTGAATTGGAATTTCACTGTCTTGGAGCTGAACGGCATACTGCGGGAGCTGTTCAAGCATGATGCGGATCACCCCGAGTGGTTCATGTTGCCGAGGGGAGTCGTGCCCTTGTGCAACAACTTGTCGCTTGACAGCATCCGCGCGATAATGCTGTTGTGCGATTCCCATGGAATCGTTCCAACCTGGCAGGAGCCCGCCGACGACGTCGTGCAGCAGTTCTTCGACAACTTGGCGGAAGTGCCGATCCATACCGACGAGCAGAAACGGCTCACTCGCGACACCACCGATCAGGAGATGGCGCGCATCGCCACAAGGTTGGAGGAGGCGGCAGAAGCTGCCGCCGCCGGCGTGTTTGGGTTCACCATCGAGGAGGCAGAAATAGCCGAGGCGGCAAGCCTTGCCGACCGAGAAGAGCTCGTCAAAGAGGAGGAGCAGGCTGAGCCTGACGCCGACTCGAATGAACCTGCCGAGGGCGCCTCCCCTCCGCCGTCAAGTAGCTTGTCTCGGGAGGAGCCCGCGGCCCCGCCAAGAAGATGTCTCCGCAAGACTGGAGAAGCTGCGGGGCGGCAGACGGCCCAACAGCCGCCTCGCCGCCCGACGCGCTCTACCGCGGCAAGCACTGTTGCCGCGGGAGCGCCTCCTGCCGCCACAGCAACTGGAGCGGGATCTTCTGGGACCACGGCTTCCGCATCCGCCAAGCGTCCAAGGGAGCCCACTCTTCCAGCCCGTCGCACCGGAGGTGGAGCGGAATTCGACTTCTCCGCTCTCAGCTCCGAGGAAGAAGAGGAAGAGTAAGTTCTTGTCGCTGGTACTTGTAATTCTTCAATTTGTTGTTTTGTCTTGCATCTAACTTGCTTCATTCTGAACCTTTTTCCTTCTTCAGGACGCTGGCTAAGAGGGCGTCGAAGAGGGCCAAGACCCCGGTGATCATCGTCGAAGACGATTCCCCTGTGGCGACAGGAGGCACGTCTGAAACTCCCTTGCCGGATCCGGTAACCCTTCAACAGAGCAGCCCCCAGCACAGCCCCCAGCGTAAGTGTTTGGATTATCTCTTACGGTTCGGTGTGCTTGGGTGCTCCTTCTTTACTGATATCTGACTTGTTGAATTGTGTAGGAGCAGAGCAGCCTCATCAGGAGGCCCCGGAAGTCACTCCTGAAGTTCTGCTTGCTTCAACTACGCCGCCGAGGGAGAACTCTCCGCCAAGGGAGCGCTCTCCAGCAAGGAAGGCCTCTCCGACAAGGGGAGCTTCTCCGACAAGGGGCGGCGCCGACGACCCTCCGGTGGTGGAGACCGCGGCTACAGATCCCATTGCAGGTAATCTTCTTGACTGGAAATTTCCCTTGGGTCTTTTCTCTTCGAACATTTGCTTGACTTGTTCTTTTCTTTTTCTGATCATCAGATCCATCTGCCGGAGAGCCGATGGATACTGAGGTTGCCGGCGAGGAGGATGCCCGCGGCAACAACAACGACGCCGCCAACATGGAGGAGGAGGCCGGCGCCGATGGGTCCGCCGGCGACGAGGCCGCCAAGGCTGCCGGCGCAGAGGCTGGGGAGGGGTCTGGTGATCGCATCTTGGCACGCCCCGAGGCCGCAGGAGCGCCAGCGCTGCACCGACCGCCGATCCCGCCACCGATGCCGCTGCGCAGACTCAAGAGCCCAGCCCGGCGCCTATCTGAAGGCCGGCGAAGGTGTCTTCATCAAGCTTCTGTGGGCGTCAAGCTCCAGGGCACCGGTCGAAGGGGAGACCTTCGACGCGGAACTGCTCGCCTCTGCTGGGCTGTCGCTGGTTGACGCGCCAAGCAGCAGCAGTGGCGAGTCCGAGGAGGAGCAGCTGCTGAAGAAGCTGCTGTCGCTCTACCGCGCCCGACAAGCTAAGCTGGAGTCGCGGGAAGCTCTTGTCGCGAGGGCGGGAGCTGACATGGAGAAGCGCAGAAGAGCTCCGGCGCGCCAACAAGGAAACTCTCCGGGACAGAGCGGAAGCGCGGGAGCAGCTTGCTGAGGAGCGCACGGCCTTCATCTTGGAGAAGGCCGAGGTCGAGGAGCAGCAAAGGCTTGCCGGTGGGAAGCTCTCTGTGCAAGAAGGTGAACTGGAGCAGCGGAAGATCAACCTAGACAGCTATGAGGAAGATCTTGCCGCGCGCGAGGAATCAATTGGCGGAGCACTCAAGGAGGCAAAGGACGCCAGCCACGGGCCGAGGCCGCCAAGAAGGAATTAGAGACGAGGGTGACCCAGCTGGAGGCCACCTCCGGAAGAGCGGCGAAGAGGTCACCGCGTTGAAACATGAGCGCGAGAAGGACGCCTACACTCTTGGTGAGTTGCAGGGTCGTCTCGCTGAAAAGATCAAGGAGATCGACGCCGCCAAGGACTCCAAGGTGGATCTGGAGCTGAAACTGACCACCTTGACGGAGACGTTGGACGGCGCCAAAGAGCGGGAAGCGGGCCTGTTGGAGAAGATCAAGGCCAACGAGGAGCTGCTGTCGAATGCTGTGACCGCCCAAAATAATCTCAGAGACAAGCATAATGCCTTTGGGCCGGAAGGTCTTGTGGACACTGCCGGCGCCATCCACCGAAATGATGGAGCTGGGATGGTGGATCTTGGGTACTCCACCGACGAGAACCTCCAACCCAGCGCCAAGCTCAGCCTGTTTTTCAAAGGTGTGTTGGCGGGTCTCCAGCGGCTCCGGGAGGAGATCCCAAAGCAGCTAGCTGAGGAGTCGCGCCAAGTCTGCGCCGGGGCCCTCCAGAAGGTGCTGATGAAGGTGGCCTTCCGCAATCCGGGCGTCAACTTCACCAATGTCCTCAAGTCCCTGCCTCCAACTGCTGACGTTGAAGCGCTCAAAGCCCTTGTCGCACCCATCGTGGACAGGGTGAGCGGAGTCAAGAGGCTCGATGGCGACCGCGTGGACTAGGCCGCCAAGTTTATCTTTACCTTGTCGTTGTAGATCATGTTTAAAACAATTCATTAGATCTGCGACAAGTCATTTTGTAATATACTCTATCTTAGGCAATCGAATGCAGTGTTATTTCCTTTACTCGATTTCTCCCTTTGTATGTTGGTGCCCTACGCTTTCAGGGAACTTGTCGGCGTAGGCACCCTTGCCGCGAGCGCTGAGTGCGGAACTTCAGCAGCCTGCTGGCGATGCCGCCTCCGACAAGCAACCTTGTCGCAACTAGTTGCAGCTCACTTAAGTTGTTGAGCGGACTCGAAACAAAGTAAGGGCGCAAACTAGCTACGAGTTGGTTCCTCCGTGCACAGGTTTTCCATACAAAGTACTATCGTTCGAGGAAGATAACTTAAAAATTTAAAAACTGATTGCTCAAACTTTGGCAACTTAGCTTTTCTGTCGTTTGCTTCCTGGCAAGGCGATACTTCCTCGAGCGACACTTGGCGGTCCACGTCATTATCTTCTCCTCCCCCCCCCTCGGTTAACTTGTGGGTGGATGAACCTTCTTTTCTTTGAGAGAAGAAAGAAGAGAAAATAAAGTTATGGAGCCTAGTGACTCGTTATTGCTTACCGGTTGTAGATGCTGCACAAGATGTCAGATAGCACATGCAAATAGGTTATGAAAGCATGAAATTGACAAGTTGTGTGCAACACATAGGCTTTACTGATGCACGGGGTCTGCGCCCGGCTTTGTACAAAGGATTACATGCAACAGCGGCAAGACTTGTATAAAAGGGTGGTTGCCGGAACGGGTTCCGACAACCGCGCCCTATGGGTAAAACTTACGAAGATGCTCTATATTCCAGGAGTTGCTCACCGGAACGCCATCTTCGGTCTCAAGGCGGACAGCGCCAGGCCTAGTGACTCGTTTCACCCGATAAGGGCCTTCCCACTTCGGCGTCAACTTGTTGGAATTCTTGGCGGATTGAGCGGCGAAGAACAAGGTCGCCTTCCTCGAAGCTTACGGTATTAACTTCTGCGGCTATGGTAGCGGCGCAAAGCTTGCTGGTAACGAGCAGCTCGTCTGACAACAAGAAGGCGATCCTCCTCAAGGAAGCAGTCGTCATCCTGTCGCAACTGCTCTTGCTCAAGCTCATCATAAGCGAGCACTCGAGGCGATCCGTATACGAGTTCCGTGGGGAGAACTGCCTCTGCTCCATAGACTAGAGCAAAAGGTGTCTGGCCAGTGGCTCAATTTGGCGTCGTCCTGATCGACCAAAGAACCACCGGCAGCTCCTCAATCCAGTTTCTTCCGCACTTGCGCAGCCTGTCGAAAGTTCTGGTCTTGAGTCCCCGCAGCACTTCAGCGTTTGCTCTCTCTGCTTGACCGTTGCTTCTCGGATGAGCAACAGAAGCAAAGCAGATCTTGGCGCCAAGATCTTGGGCGTAGTGCATGAAGGTGCGGCTCGTGAATTGTGTGCCGTTGTTGGTGATGATCCTGTTAGGTATCCCAAAACGGCCAACAATTCACCTGAAGAACTTGATCTTGTTGTCTGTCACCTTCCTCACTGCCTCCACTTCCGGCCACTTTGTGAACTTGTCGATTGCTACGTACAAGTACTCAAAGCCCCCGACAGCTCGGGGGAAGGGGCCGAGGATGTCGAGCCCGTAGACCGCAAAGGGCCAGGATAAAGGGATCGTCTGGAGAGCTTGAGCTGGCTGGTGTATCTGTTTGGAATGGAACTGGCACGCTTCACACTTGGTTACTTGTGCAGTTGCATCCTGGAGGGCTTCTGGCCAGAAGAAACCTTGCCGGAAAGCTTTGCCGGCAAGTGCCCTTGCGCCAATGTGGTGTCCACATATGCCTCCATGTATCTCTGCCAATAGCTTCTGTCCATCTTCCCGGTGAATACACTTCAATTTCACACCATTGAGTCTTCTTCTGTACAGGATGTTGTCAACAAACTGGTACATACTTGACTGCCGGGCTACTCTTTCCGCTTCTTCTTGCTCTTCGGGATGTTCTCCTGTCTGAAGGAAATGGACAATCTGCTGCGCCCATCTTTGGAGCCTGCGGCTCGACAACAGAGGACTAAAGGCACATCTATCGCTGCGGGAACATCGGCTTCTCTGGCAAGAACACTGCGGCTCACCGAGCTTGATGGTCCCGGCAAGCTTGCCGGAGCAAAGCTTGTCGGGGCGTCTGCTTCAACGAAACAAACCACAGGGCTTGTCGGGCATCGCCCCTCAGTGATATTTATGCGTTGATTTTGGGGACTTTCTTGGCGGCGGCTTGGGAGCTCTACCGAAAGTAGTCACCGAAACCAACTTCCTCTTCTTGTTCTGTCCGGTTGATGGCGTTACAGTCGGTTGAGTCAGCTTGAGCACAAAAATTCCTGGTTCCACAGGTAACTTGAGTGCGGCACACTTTGACAGGCCATCAGCAATATCATTCTGAGCTCTTGGAACATGTTCCATTTGCAGGCCTTCAAAGTGCTCTTCTAGCTTTCTCACTTCATCGACGTAGGCTTCCATCAACGGACTTTGATAATCTTTATTTACTTGGAGGACGACAAGTTGCGAGTCACCCCTGACAATGAGCTTCCTAATCCCAAGGTCCACCACGATCCTGAGACCGGCAAGCAAACCTTCATACTCTGCAGTATTGTTTGTTGCTTGTTCCTTGGGAAAGTGCATCTGGACTATGTACTTGAGGTGCTCTCCGGTGGGTGCGACAAGCAGCACGCCGACACCGGCGCCTTGCAGCGAGAAGGCACCATCAAAGTACATCAGCCACTCTTTATTTGCCTCCTTGACGGGGATGCTCGTCTCTGGAATTTCTCCATCTTGTGTTGGCGTCCACTCTGCTATGAATTCTGCCAACGCTCTGCTTTGGATAGTTGAAGTGCTTTCAAACTTGAGGCCAAAGCTTGACAGTTCCAGTGCGCACTCGACAATCCTGCCTGTCGCTTCTGGATTTTGCAATATCCTCTTCAGCGGAAAGCGAGTGACAACTGTTATCTCATGTGCTTGGAAGTAATGGCGCAGCTTTCTCGAGGCCATGAGGAGGCCGAAAAGCAGCTTCTGCACACCAGAGTACCTTGATCTAGCCCCCTGCAAAAGGGAACTAACAAAGTAGACTGGGCGCTGCACCATCCTTTTCTGAATCTTCTCGCAATTCTGCGCAGATCCATCCTTGTCGGGACCAGAGCTTGACGGCGGAGCCCCCTGCTTGTCGCTGGATGCACTTGTTCCGGTTGCCGGCTCATCATCCGCCTCCCTCTCCGCTACTAACGCAGCACTAACCACTTGATTGGTTGCCGCTATATATAGCAGCAACTTCTCTTGTGGCCTAGGTGCGACAAGTATTGGAGTGGAGGACAGGTATCTCTTCAAGTCCTGCAGCGCAGCCTCCGCTTCGGGAGTCCATTTCATTGGACCTGCCTTTTTCAAAATTTTGAAAAATGGCAGGGCGCGCTCAGCAGACTTAGAGATAAACCTGCTGAGAGCAGCCACGCAACCGGCAAGCCTTCGTACATCCTTGACGCGCTTTGGTGCTTCGATCTGCTCAATGGCCTTAATCTTGTCGGGATTGGCTTCAATTCCCCGCTGAGATACAAAGAACCTGAGAAGCTTGCCGGAAGGGACTCCAAACATGCACTTCTCGGGGTTGAGCTTGAGGTTGATCCTGCGCAGATTTGCAAAAGTCTCATCCAAATCTTGAACTAGAGTTGCTTTGTCCTTGCTCTTGACCACTATGTCATCCATGTAGGCTTCCACATTTACGTATGTATCTGTGGCTCAAAAGCGTCGTGGACTACTCTTGCAAACGTTGAACCAGCATTCTTCAAACCGAAAGGCATCCGTATGAAACAGTATGTGCCACATGGTGTAATGAATGCGGTTTTCTCTTCATCCTCTTCTGCCATGAAGATCTGATGATATCCTGAATATGCATCAAGAAATGAAAGCAGATCACATCTAGCCGTGGAGTCAACAATCTGGTCGATACACGGCAAGGGAAATGGGTCTTTGGGACAAGCTTTATTAACATCTGTAAAGTCAATACATAGTCTCCATTTCCCATTTGCCTTGCGTACAACTACCGGATTGGCCAACCACGTGGGATGGAGGACTCCTCTGACAAGGCCTGCTTTGGCTTCCAACTTCTTAATCTCTTACGCAATGAACTCTTGGCGCTCCACCGCACCTTCACGACTTTTTTGCTTGACGGGCCGCGCGTGAGGACAGACAGCTAGGTGGTGCTCAATCACTTTCACAGGAACCTTTGGGGATGTCGGATGGTTGCCATGCAAACACATCGACATTCGCCGCAGGAAAGCAACGAGCTCGCCTTCCTATTTAGGGTCTAGAGTGGCACTGATGGTGAAGGTACCACCAGTGCCGTCCTCCTTGGCGGGCATCCTCTTGGTCTTCGGCGGAGCTGCCATCTTCTTCTTGCACTTGCCGGTGGAGCTCGATGGTGCGTCCTCGACGGTAGCGCAGCACTCCAAAGAGGTGTGCTTGCCGGAGTGGGCATCAGAGCTCCTGCCGGACTTGGTGGTCTTCTTCCCTCCGGGAGCTTCAGCGGCAAGTGATTTGCTATCTGTCGCAGCTGCTGCATCCCGATAAATCTTGTCGGCGCAGATAAGCGCATCCTTCTTGTCGCCATGGACAGAAATGACGCTTATCGGGCCGGGCATCTTGAGTAAGTTGTAAGCATAATGAGAGGCCGCCATGAACTTGGCGAGTGCTGGACGGCCAAGTATGCCATTGTAAGGCAATGAAATCGGCAACGCCAAACGTGACCCTCTCGGTTACGAAGTTGAGCTCGCTGCCAAATGTTACCGGCAACGTGATCTTCCCTTTGGGCTTGCTCCTTCTGGGTTGATTCCTTGGAAAGTACCGGTCTCTTCGAGCTCGCCGTCGAGGATTTGAAGCTTACGGAGCACCGCAAAGGAGATCAGGTTCAAAGCCGCCCCGCCACAACCAACATCTTTGTGACCTTGAGGTTGCGGATGGTTGGTGAGACCAACATCGGCAAGCACCCGACCGCGATTATGTGATCAGGGTGGTCCTCAATGTCAAAGACAATGGGCGTGCTGGACCACTTCAGAGGCCTGCGTGACTCCACGGATGGTTCTGCCGCATTAACTTCTCGCATCCATTGTTTGAGTTGGCCGTGCGAGGTATGCAGAGAAGCACCACCATCAACGCAGAGGACCTCTGTTGCCTTCTGAAACTCCTGCTCATCAGCTTCATCATCTTCCATATCTTCATCGTCATCTTCGTATTCGTCTTTGTCGCGGCCGCGGGGAGGTCTGTCTCCTTGCCGCTGCTTGGCCTTGCCGCGGCGCCCTCCGTGGCCGGGTCTCTTCTTGCTAGCTGCACCCGCACCTTCCTGGGCCTTCTCCTTGTCTCACCGCTCGTACTCTGCCTTCTGCAGTTCAACAAGCTGCTCGACTTTCTTGCAGCTCTGGAGGTCGTGGCCCTTGGTGCGGTGAATCTTGCAGTACTGCTTGTCGGAGCTGCCCTGCTTGTCGGCGGCCGCCACAGCTTGGCGGTTGGTGTCAGCGGCAACCTCCTTGCCAGAGTCGCCAACCTTAGCCTTGCCGGCGCCACCTCCGTTGCCGGACTGCTCGACAACTAGTACCTCTTTGTTCTTCTTCCTTCTGTTGTTCCGCCGCCGGTTTTTCCTTGCCGGGACGGTCTCCTCACTGTCTGATCCTGCTTCAACATTCTCTCCTGGGAGTCTCCTCCCTTCCTCAGCACGTGCACACTTGTCGGCCAGGGCGTAGAGTTCACTGACGTCTTTGACTTTGCACATCGCCATTTCCTCCCTCATCCTGCGGTTCCGCGACGTTACGATGGAACGCTACCGATCACCGGGAGGGTGGACATCTGGGATGTTGTAATGCACGCGATCAATCTACGAATGAACTTGCGCAGGACTCTCCTTCCTTCCGGGCAAGCGGTGAAGGTCACTCTCACAGCCATGAGGCTTGTGGCACGCTGTGAAGGCGCCGACAAACCGATGGCACAGATCTGCCCAAGAGGATATGGAACTGTCCGGCAAGTGCATGAGCCAAGATCGGCGTTTGGCTTGAGCACCAGAGGGAAGTAGTTGGCAAGGATCTTGTCGTCTCGTCCCCCCGCAGCCTGCACCGCGATGGTGTAGATGCTGATGAACTCCGATGGGTGTGTCCTGCCATCATACTTTTCTGGTACATCTGGCTTGAAGTTTTTCTTGTCGGGCCACTGGACTTGCCGCAGCTCTCGTGTGAACGCAAGGCAACCTACCGCGTACGGCAAGTCGCCTGGTTCCCCTGGCGCATGCATATCGACAGTGGGCCCAGTGCGCTGGTCGGATTGACGCCGCGCTTCTCTTCGGCCCTCGATGCGGGTTCGAGCGTCTTCTTCTTGTCGTTCCTTAAGAACTTGGCGCTGATCACGGCGAGCTCGTGGATCCGACGACGCGGTGGAGTCGCTGTCGAGGTGGATCCGAGGAGCTGGTGATCTTAGCCTTCGGGAAGGGGAGTGCATGGTGGTATCACCCCCGCAGGTCTCGTCGCCACCGGCTCGTGCCTTGTCGCCTCGCCGCGGCAAGGACGCAGCGATTGGTTGCCGCGAACGCCGCCAGCAAAGCCGATGAGACTCTGAATTGTGGCCCTCCATTCGTCGACCTTGTCGGCCGTCGGAGGGTAGTCTAGAAGTAACTGAGCTCTCGCCAAGGCTTCCGCCGGAGTGGTGGGTGGCAATGGCGTACAGAGCGAGGAACGGGATGTGCTCGGACTCCTAACCAAGTTAGGAGGAGCACCATCCCGCCCAAGCGACCGTACTCCGCTCGTGCGGGTCTCGAGGGCCTCGGGATCCTCCAGCTTGGCCTTGATCCAACGAGCGTATGGTGCTACGAGCATCATGACGCTGTCGGTCCCGTGCCTCCTGAGAAGGACGCGGTGCGGATTCGGACGCCGACGCCTGCGCCGCCTTGTCTTTGGACCTGGTGGCGTTGTGGGCTCTCGACGATGCACTGTTCCTCCGCCAAGTCTTCCCCACCACCCGTCAGCTCCGGTGGTGGTGGAGTGCAACGCGGACGGCTCTCTTCTTGCGAAGACTTCTTCTTCGGTGCCATGTTGATGAAGATGATGATGAAGTTGCTCGTGTGACCGCTGGATCAGGTTCACACAGCCTCGACGCCCCCTACCTGGCGCGCCAAAGATGTCAGGGAAGCTGATCGTGACCCATGAACACCTATGGGACCGGGTCCCTTGTGGTTTGGAGGGGGGCGGAGAATGCACGAAGAGCAGATCAAAGCGATGCACACGAGAAGATTTACCCAGCTTCGGAGCTCTCCGGAGAGATAACACTCCTACTGTTGCTTGTCTGATTATTTGTGTTCTTGCTAGGGAGCGCTGGGAGCTACAAGACCTAGCCTGAGTGTAGTCTCGAATGAGTCGAATGAACTAGCCGGAGCCGAACCGAAAAACCCGAACCCTTTCTACGTTGCACTTGGGCCTCCTTTTATAGGCACAAGGGGTCACCACAGATGGCAAGTAGACAAGGGTAAAATAGGAAAAACAGAGGTTGGTACACCGCTTTGTACGATGTCTGATGATCTATACCTAGCTCACGGCGGCAAGGGACAAAAGCCATAAATGTACTGTCCTTGTCGCCGGAGCAGTCTGTGAGGACCGTCAAGTGCGCCTCCGCTTGCCACGATGGTAGCTTGTCGGTGCCGCTTATCGCTGCTCCCGGCTGCTGCACAGCCCATTGACACGCTGCGTGCTGGAAAACCCCATGGCGACACGTTGGCGGATGAGCTGGAGCGGAGATGAAGAGAGGTCACTTGCACGGCGGCGCCTTGTCATGCAAGGTTCTTGTCGCGCTCGGGAGCTTGTCGCTCACCAAGCCTTCCCGGCAAGCTCCTCTTGTCGGGGCCTTGTTTCCTTTGTGCCCTGAGTGGCCTTCCCGGCAAGCTCCTCTTGCCGGGGCCTTGATTACTTTGTTCTTGAGTGGCTCCAAAGGAGCCGCTGAGGATCTTGGTGGTCACCAGGCCAGCCCTGCCGCGGGGTGCTGCGATTGTCCGTGCATGAGTTCGGGATACTAGGGTACCCCTACTCTAGTACACCGACAGAATTGATACCATAGACAGTACTTGACGCTGGGTTCTCAGCAGTTCGAGTAGGGGTTTGGTCAGTGGAGTAGGGGTAAAGTGTGGTACAGTTGGGCCTGTGTTTTCTGTGGCTGCTGATCTATCTGATTTATCAGGTATCACTACCTTTTCTAAATACCTAGTTTGTACTCCTTGAGGATCTGCACTCACCCTCTTCCTTTTGGACATCTATTATGAAAGAACAACATTTGGATGGAAAAACATAGTATGACGACACATGGAATAGGTACAGAAAATGGATAGGTATGGCATATACTCATATATGATGCTTAAACTAAGAAGATGGTGTAACAAAGTAGAAGTAATGCAAGAGGTCAGATGCAAAATGTGCGACCAATACAACCTTGCCAAGTTAGAGCAAGCACCTTGATGGGTGAATAAGATAGGCCATCCTCCACCATGCCAAGCTTGTTAGCCAGTGGATTGTTCCGCAATATTCCTCTCATGTGTCCATTCTCATATTCATTTTTATTATGTTCAATACCTGACATGCATGAAAACATAAAAACAAGTGAGATTATCTTTGTCTTGCAGTGATTCTAATCCAATCGCCTCCTGTAAACCCTTTGTGCTATCTCTTGCAATTCTTACGAGAGATGCCATGCATGCTGTAATTTGTTGTGTGCATTAATATAATGTGGCCTACTACTCAAAATATAAGAGCTCCAGAAGTGATGATACTTCACAGATGACAGCCTCAACATATAGTAAAGAAGAACAAGTCGACCTGACCTGACAGATTTAAAATATACTAAGGGAGAACAACTCGACCTGACCAGTCGACCACAAATGTCTCTGCTACTCTTCCCAACAAGGAACATACTTATTAGAGAAGAGAAGAGGATCATCTTAAATAAGAGCAGAAGAGCAAGAAGATTGAAGATATTACAAGTCTTTCTATACAATGTCGGTTGCCCACCCATGATGAACCAGAGCGCACAGAGAAATACTATTCCTTCCGGTCTCTCCATATGTGGCTCACATGCATTTTGAAACTAAATTAGGAACATTTAGCTGACCAATTAAACATCTCTCAGTTTTACTAATATCAACATATTATCATATTTGAATTTGTACAACTAAGCTTGTTTAGCTCGATGGGTGGAGAAGTGCTATTATGACACGAACCACGTAGGCTGATCGTGGTCATCATAAAATGGGGAAACCATAAGCATGATGAGTATAGTGTTGACCGTGGTGGTGGGATGGCAAATCTGAAGCTGCAAACCACGCAAAGGGTAGTTAGCAACCGATGTTTGCTTTGAAATTAAAACTAAGATTTGGTATGGACAAGAAAGTACTATCTACAAGTGACAAAGGAATGCAATCTGCTGTCTCTCTATATGTCGCGACATGCATTTGGAAACTCAAGTGGGACCTTTAGCTAACCAATTAAATGTGTCTGTTAACTAATATCAGTATCATATCACAATCATATTTGGACAACCAAGATTTGGAATTTTGAGTGTTGTGTTGTTTAGCTTGAAGGGTGGAGTAATGCTAGTATGACAGAAAGCACCTACGCAGATCATAGTAGAGTAGATAAAAGGGGAGAACCTGAAGCATCAAGAGTAAAATCAGGAAAGTGGAACTAGCTGGACCAGTGGGTGGAGCACATGCTTTTCAAAACGAATATAGGAACATTAGGTGACCAATTAAACGTTCTCTGTTTTAGTAATATGAGCATCATATCAGATTCGTATTTCAACGCCTAAGCTTTGGAATTATGAGTGGCATGTTGTTTCGCTTGATGGGTTGAGGTCTTGAGGAGCAGTGCTAGCACGACACGAAGCACCTACGATGATGGTAGTGAATATAAAGGGGGAAACCATAAGCTTTACAAGTATAGTGACCGTGCCATGGCGGATCTGAAGGTGCAAACCGGACAAAGCTACTTCGCAACCAATGTTTGCTTTCAACTAGCCACTACGATTTGGTACGGATAAGAAAAGTACAGTAAACAATTTACGATCTATTTTCCGGGTGAGATTAATTACTTAAGCACACATGGAAGAGTACCACCTCTCTTGCGATGCCGTGTAGGCCCCTGCTGATACGTTGAGGGTGTTGCGGGTGCGATGGCTATCGGCGGCGGGGAAGAAGACTTTAGACGGCAGACGGCCGGGTCGCGGGATAAATCCTGTTGCCGTGGACGAGGCGATCGTAGGAGCGGCAACGGGAAGGTGGGCGACAGCGCCGATGAAGCGAGAGGACGTGATGAAAGGATCCTGGTTCGGCGCCGTGGATGAGAGACGTCCATCTCTTGCAGTGGACGACGGGGTAGGGGTAGCAGCTCCGGCAAGGTGGAGGATGGGGTGGCAGACATAGGAGGTTGGCCGCAGTAGAGAGGTTGTTGTGGCGCCACGGTGTATGAATGGGGAAATGGAGGGGGAGGGGGATCTCAAACTTTGGGACGCGCTTGTCTGAAATGTTGGAAAGTTATGAACTTACCCTCCGTTTAAAATTTTGGACATCACGTCGGTTGGGGATAGGACGGTAATCTTGCATCTCCCAAATATTTGCCGGTAGCGATTTCAGGCGAGGAGGGGGTGTTTTGCCGCCCACGGTTTGTTCCCACGGTGTATGAACGGGGCTGACAGGTAGGGCGGTTTTGTCACATCTGAGGGAAGTTACACATCTAGCCCTATTAAAAATATTTTCCTACATCGAGTTCGGACGAGGAGAGTTTTTTTGCCGCCCATCGTGTATGAATGGGGAAATGGAGGGAGAGACACATGTCTTTCGGACGAGCTTGAATCAAATGTGTTTTGCCGCCCACGTTTGGCGCCCACCGTGTCTGAATGGGCTCAGAGGCGGTCGTGTCACGTCTGGTTGAAGTTACTAGACTACCCCTATCGATAGCAGTGCAAATCCGATCGATAAGGATGTCAAAGTGTCAGGGGTAGACAGTAATTTCCATCTCGCAAACACTTGCTTCGGGCAGCCCACAAATGATAGTGGGTGTTTAGCCGCTTCGTTCAAAACTTGGGAGAATTAGCATTCACGTTTGCCCTGGGCCCTGGCAACTAAATTCAAATCTAATTTGTATTCGATTACAAATATCCATAGATAATTCTACGTTTTGTTATTTATTTCTTCAAAACCACAACAAAGATTTATTCCAACTTTACACATGATTATGAGTTAGAAATGCCGTGATCTTCGAATTCAGTAGGTTGGATGCACTTTGAGTCAAACAGTTATTTCATCCAATACAATATGCTCACACGAAAAATAGTTCACCTTATGTCAGTCATACAAGTACTGAGGATTACCTCGCCTAAAAAATTCGGATCATTACAACACATGGACAACATAGTGGGTCTTACAATATAAACCATTCAGAGACATGACACAACATGCAAGTACAATAATCTATTGAAATTTCAACTGGTATCTGAAGAAGAACTGGGATTACCCTGTGCTTCAGATAGTAGAAACAGCAGGACCTCCTCCATTTTCAAACACAACATTCTTACTTCCTCCAATTCTTGGGTTGCTTGCATAATGTGTGCAGCTAATTGCATAATTTCCAGCCTCAAGAACAAGATTACCTCATTCATGGCAGCCACACCATCTCTTTCCGCCTCTAGTAGAGCCTCAAGAACTATAATATCTATGCTCAGACTGCTCTCCGGCGGTGTTTCCTATGAACTGCTACCATATGTTAACATGGATGGCGCACTGCTTCCACAAATAGATTCTGGGTTGTACATTGTGTCCTAGTGTGAACGGCATCCTGAAAGGTTTCCACTGGACATAAGTTATCGCATGATCCAGGCAGTAAGCTTACATGGTAAATGACATACGAATTATTTATGAGCATGGCAAGCTATATTTAAATGGTTCGAAGCAGCATCAGCCGAAAAGAAATTAAAATGGTAAGATGAAACTAGGGATGTAAGTGGCAAATAAACGACATCCGCCAGTCCCATCTAGTTAGTTTTTGCTAGCTCCCTAGTTCATTTTCCTCAAAAAACAAAAACTCTTTTGAACTATCATACCACTAGTGGAATTTAATCGGGATTAAACATGACCTAGTTGATATCCCTAGTTGAAAGGGAGTGTACCACCGCTATATTTAAGTTGCCAAGGCATCTAAGCAGTTCAAATAATCTGAGAAAGCACTTAACAGTGTGGCCTCATATAAACTATGAAGATAGTCTTGTGATGAAGTTCGGAGGAAAAGTTAAGGACTCAAATGAACTAGGCATACATTTCTTTACGATAGTATAGCAGGCACTGCTGACATATTGGCCAACTCAGGTATAGCCTAACAAGTAACAAACAAGCATTCGAATCAAGCAATATAGCAAAGCAGACAACTGAACTATTTGTAATTCTGTAGGATTACAGGTTGAGGGCACAAGCCAAGAAAGCATCCCACACGCATTACATTTCACATGTACTAAAACACACTGGCTTACCATATGTTGCTGTGAAGCCTCGCTGCCGTTGCAATGTTCTTTGAAGATATCGTCAGCATCACGTGGTTGCAAATCTAGTTGTTGTAGTATATTCTGCACCCTCTATTTAGGTAAAATTAATTTTAATCGCATGCACTGGTTTGAATTGATCATCAATGGTTCATCTAAACTAATGAAAGAAGGGCGTGTGCTTACACGACAATATATCCGCTTCACTCTATTTTTATGCTTGTTCGAGGTGCCAGCCCCAAAAGAACAAATATTTTTCTTGATGGGGTTGGCAACTCCATAATTAATAGAAGCATCAAATTAGTCATGCAACTTGGGAAGATCAAGAACACACAAAAATAATGAACAGAGGCTTGGAGCAGTGATGTAATAGCTAGCATTAGAAAATGTATGGTAAAACAAACAAAAAGCAGCGGAACCACATGCTAGTTTGCTGATGTGTAATTAAGCATAGAGAACATGGAGCGGTCTGATGGAACCAATAGGTGGTATCAGAACAATACCATTATCATAAATATAGCATGCAAGAAGTAAAATAGTAGGCAGTGATATCTGGGAAGTACAGCAATACTTAGGACAAAACTAAAGCATATTAACTATATGTGCATTGGTATGTAATTTAGCACATGTAACATGTTCACCGCTGTAAGTATGGCTCTACAGGTGCAAGCAGAATAACGCGTCTCATGACAAATTGAATGATGCCCTGAAGAAATTCAAAGGTGCAGTGCTTATGCTAAGAAAGTGAACATAGGCGCCGACCATTGGATAATAGTACCTGATTCTCGGCGGCGTATGGGTATCGTTGTTATACTTGATAGCTAAGGATAGCCGATGGTGATCGTGTTGCGGTTGAGTTTGTGCCGGCTGTCGCCATCACTGAAGCGGCTCTGGTGCTTCGGTTGCGGCGCCTGTCGACATACAAGAAAGCTCGTCTGTGGTAAGTGAATAGTTGCATGATAAAGAAGAGAAAAACCGAAGGAGTACAAATCGAAATAACCCGATGAGGCTGCGGCGTCGATGGCGGGGCGGTGGAGTTGAATATGGTGTCCGTGGAGCGGTCCGGTGCGATGGATGAAGGCTTGGTAGGCGTAGTGTCTGATGCTTTCGGTGAGGCGGATCTGTTGCGGTGGACGGGGGCTTGTATGAAGGGTCAGCGATGGGGCGGATGAGGGAGTCAGTGAAGGGCCTACACTGTGGTGGACGAGGGCGCCGGTTAAGCAGATCTAGTGTGGTGGACCATGATGGTGGTCAAGGAGATCTGGAGCGGTGGACAAGCCAGTTGCTGAAGCGGCTCCGGTGAAGTGGTGAGTTGGTAGTTGGGGGTTCCAAGGTGCGGAAGGTAGATCTGGCGGGGTGTGAGGTCCACCGCTGCTACGGAGGACTAGATTCGGAGGCTTGTCGTGGTTGGGGAAGTCGAGGGAGGGAAGGGAGGGGCTCGGGGAAGAATGTTGGGGGCAAAGAGGGAAAACAATGGAGTTACCAAAGTAGCCCTTTTTTGTTCATGTGGCAGGGGTAAAACAGGAATATCACAGGGCTAAACTTTGGTAGCGAGATATTTCGATGTGAGCGGAAGTTTGAAAGCTTTTGGCGCTGAAATTATAAATGTTACGCTCTTATGCACGGCCGACTATGATATCATGGCGAGAATTTATTTGTTTTGCATGCAAAAAAAGTGCAAGTTTTGAAAATCAATGTCTCCAACTCGAAACTTAGATTGTCCATTCAATTCAAATATGGATCATTGAGCTAGTACAAGCAAATACCATCATACAGTCCAATTCAAATGAAATTCCAAATGTGTTTATCCTAAATATGATGACAAAAGCAAAAATGTGTATGTGTATGAATAAAGTGGATGATTATAAAGTTTGAACATGCATGTATGTGTATATCTCTACACTACTAGGGAAAAGCCTAGCAGCAGCGCGGGTTTTGGGCCTCTCAGTAGCGCGGGGACCGGCGCTACTAATAAGGCGCTACAGCTAACGTATAGCGATGGCGCTGTTGTCCCACGCTACTACTATACATGAATAGATGTAGCACTCTTTAGAAAAGTATTTGCTGATATTATCTGCGGTATTTGTTCTTGGGAAGCGCTCTTTGGTAGTAGCGCTACTGCTAAATTTTTCCCCCTCGCTACTACTAGTTTTATTAGTTTTTTTCCCTGCATATTTGTTTTTGTATTTGTTTTGTATTTGAATAGGCTTTATACAATAATCTTTAGCATATCATACACATACAAATGTAATCATAGCATATACATACAATTAGTCTCATCAAATCATGTCATCATCATAATCATCATCCAACACAAAGTGGTCTCTCGTCATCATCTCAAAAATAGTGATACAAGTCTCGATTACTTGCAAATACATCGTCATCCATCTAAACAATGATATATGCGAGAGGAGCTATCACTTTGAGTACATGAGTTCGTATCCCTCTCTCACATTAGCGTGAACCTAAACTAACTACTGCCTGTCGCTCGGAAACCGGAAACCGGTACACCTGGGCCTGCCACTCCGGCCACTTGTCGTATATATACTCCTAGCGTAGCACTTATTCACCATCGATGATCTATGCACCTGCATTGTCACATGAGTCGATGATATGCAACATATATAGTTGAGCAACAGAAAGAGACAGACTTGGCAAAAATAGAAACAACATATCATAAGCATAAATAACAAAGTTCATCGTACCCCAAAATGCCCTAACTAGAGTGATTTTCGCTAGTCGAGGAGGAGGACGGTTTAATTACATCACAAATAAAGTTTCACCGTGCATAACTCAAAGTTTTGTCATACGTAAAGTATGGACTAAGCGGACACATTGTCATATATCGACAATCACTCCAACATGTCGTTCCATCCATCCATGTCAGGGAGATAGTCCCCGAGCCTAGTGAAAGGCTTCAGGTCGAGACGCTGAGCGGCTACCCGTGTTCGGACGTCTTCCCGCGACAATTAATCCTATACCTAATAAAATGAATAATGACATAAAAAAGGCCTATTGTTTTGCAGGAATGTTGACTCCTTCCTGGGGCAAATCCCGGGCACTCGATATGTCCTAGTTTGTAGCACAAGTCATGCCGAAATTCACGGAAAATTTCGGCATGACCTTTGCTAAAAAGTGGACAAATCGAGAACCTGAAATTTGTCGGAACAGAAACGAATCAACATTCCGGCAAAACATAGGCCACTCAACATCATTCCCTGGAAACAATGTTCAAATATCCCTCTTCGACACCGCAACACATGTCCAAATATACACGAGCAACCACATGTCCAAATTTCACAAGCTAATTCAAAAACAAAGTGTAGAAGAAAATCCATTTAACTACTAATAGAACAAAATTCAGTTAACTTTAGTGCTCTATAATGATGAAAGGAAAAAAAATTTCAGTTAACTACTAATTTCATTCATTTAGGTTATTCATTTAACATCACCTAATTAACCTACTGTACCACTATTATTAGCAGCACTACTAACCTAATTAACCTAGCAAAACTCTAGTGCCCTAACTGAAAAACATCTAATTAACATCTACTAGTACCACTATTGCCCTAACCTAATTAACATCTACTAGTATCACTATATACTATACAAGCAGCATCTACCCTAATTAAACCCTACGCCCTAACTAACTTTTGTTGTAAACCAAATTTTTGCTCTAAACTAATTTTTGCTCTAACATCTACTACTTAACATCCTTTGCTCTAAACTAAATTTTTTCTATAAACAAACTTTTGCTCTACTAATTTTTTTCTCTAAAATGCAGAGAGAGAGGAGTGGGGGAGGGATGGGGGACCTGACACGTCTCCGTCGTATCTATAATTTTGATTGTTCCATGCCAATATTATTCACTTTCATATACTTTTTGGCAACTTTTTATATTATTTTTGGGACTAACATATTGATCCGATTGCCCGATGCAGTTCACATGCATTGCATGTTTTATGTTTGTGAGAATATCCATATCAAACAGAATCCAAATGGGATAAAAAGCAGACGGAGCTTATTTTTGGAAAATATGGAAAATTCCAAGAAAAATCCACGCGAGACGGTGCCGAGGTGGTCACGAGGCAGGGCGCCCCTCACTTTGGCGCGCCGCCTACCCTCGTGAGCCCACCGTAAGGCGGTTGATGCTCTTCTTTTGCATAAGAAAGATAATATTTGGAAAAATCTGGGCGAAGGTTTCAGGCCAATCAGAGTTACGGATCTCCATATATACGCCGAAACGGTGAAACAGAGCCGAGCAGGCAGAAGCAGAGAGATAGATCCAATCTCGGAGGGCTCTCGCCTCCCAAGACATGGGAGCCAAGGAACAGAGGGAAACCCTCCTCTCATCTAGGGAGGAGGTCAAGGAAGAAGAAGAAGAAGGGGGGCTCTCTCCCCCTTGCTTCCGGTGGCGCCGGAACGCCGCCGGGGGCCATCATCATCACCGCGATCTACACCAACACCTCCGCCATCTTCACCAACATCTCCATCACCTTCCCCCCTCTATCTACAGCGGTCCACTCTCCCGCAACCCGCTGTACCCTCTACTTGAACATGGTGCTTTATGCTTCATGTTATTATCCAATGATGTGTTGCCATCCTATGATGTCTGAGTAGATTTTCATTGTCCTATCGGTGATTGATGAATTCCTATGATTTATTTGAGTTGCATGTTTTATTATTGGTGCTGTCATATGGTGCCCTCCGTGTCACGCAAGCGTGAGGGATTCCCGCTGTAGGGTGTTGCAATACGTTCATGATTCGCTTATAGTGGGTTGCTTGAGTGACAGAAGCATAAACACGAGTAAGAGGGATTGTTGCTATGGGAATAAAGAGGACATGATGCTTTAATGCTATGGTTGGGTTTTACCTTAATGAATCTTTACTAGTTGCGGATGCTTGCTAGAGTTCCAATCATAAGTGCATATGATCCAAGTAGAGAAAGTATGTTAGCTTATGCCTCTCCCTCAAATAGAATTGCAATAACGATTATCGGTCTTGTAACATAGTCAGTTGCCTAGGGACAATTACACAACTCCTACCATCACTTTTCCACACTCGCTATATTTACTTTAGTTGTGTCCTTACCTTAGCAGCCCCTAGTTTTATTTTCGTGCTCTTTACTTTCTTGCAAGCTTAAACAAAAACACCTACAAAGTACTTATAGTTTTATACTTGTTCTAGGTAAAGCAAACGTCAAGCGTGCGTAGAGTTGTATCGGTGGTCGATAGAACTTGAGGGAATATTTGTTCTACCTTTAGCTCCTCGTTGGGCTCGACACTCTTACTTATCGGAAGAGGCTACAATTGATCCCCTATACTTGTGGGTTATCAAGACCTTTTTCTAGCGCCGTTGCCGGGGAGCAATAGCGTGGGGTGAATATTCTCGTGTGTGCTTGTTTGATTTATCACTAAGTAATTTTTATTTGCTGTTCTAAGTTGTTCTCTATCTTTAGTTATGGATATGGAACACAAAAAACCAAAAAAATTAGAGGTACTTGCTACTCATGAGGATGGGGTAACTCCTAAAACCCCCGATTCTCATTATGTGAGAAATATTATGTACTACTTTGATAATCCTAAGAAAACCCCACTCAACTTTATAATGGGAGACACGTTGGATCAACGTGAATAATTTAGGGATTATCGCTCGACACAAAAGGGGAAACTATTATGGGATCAATTTATTATGTTGCATTGGTATGCTAGACAACTATGCTTGAGATATGATTATACTTGTTGCTCTAGGATGAAGTCTCCACATCTTGACTTTTCATGCGAATTTAATGATAATAAAACCTTAGCTTCTTATGCTAAAGGTATATATGATTACTATGATGTGGAACAAATAGAAGAATTTGTTGCTTTTATGAGTGCTTATGAAATAGAATCTTTGTTTAAAACTTGTGAAAATTTTGATGATGCTATTTACAGACCTGAAAATTTTGCTATACTTAGATATTGCTATGAAAATTATAAATTCAATGCCAATATTGATGCATTTATTGAGGAAGTTAACGCTGCCCAAGAAGAGACTAATATTTTGCAGGAAGCTATGGAAGAAGAAATTGATGAAACTGTGACCTCATTGGATGAAAAAGATGATGAGGAGAGCGAAGAACAAAAGGAGGAAGAGCGGATTAGCTACCCGTGCCCACCTTCTAATGAGAGTAACCCTCCAACTCATACATTATTTAATTCCCTTCGTGCTTACCGAAGGATGATTGCTATGATCCCTTGAATTAGTTAGAAATATCCCTTTTAGAAGATGCTTGCTATGCTATGGCCAAGATGCCAATATGAATTATGCTTATGGAGATGAACTTGATATAGTTCCTTATGTTAAAAATGAAATTGTTGATATTGCACTTACGCATGATAGTCCTATTATCTTTTTGAATTCTCCCAACTACACTATATCGGAGAAGTTTACCCTTATTAAGGATTATATTGATGGGTTGCCTTTTACCGTTGCACATGATGATTTTGATAGATATAATATGCATGTGCTTGCTGCTCCTACTTGCAATTATTATGAGAGAGGAACTATATCTCCACCTCTCTATGTTTCCAATACAATAAAATTGCAAGAAACTGTTTATACTATGCATTGGCCTTTACTATGTGTGCATGAATTGTTCTTTTATGACATGCCGATGCATAGGAAGAGTGTTAGACTTCGTCATTATATGATATATGTTATTTTGTGCTGACTACTAAATTATAAATCATTGCTAATTAAAATTGGCTTTGATATACCTTGGCATCCGGGTGGATTCACTACTTGAGCACTATATGCCTAGCTTAATGGCTTTAAAGAAAGCGCTGCCAGGGAGACAACCGGAAGTTTTAGAGAGTCATTTATTTCTGTTGAGTGCTTTCATATAGTTTAAAAACAACAAAATAAAGAGGGAACCCAAAACTTTTTCAAAAAGGAAAGGGGAAGTGAGAAAGACAAGCATTGTTGAAGTGGGAGAGCTCCTTGAACTTTGTTCATGCTCACGGCAACTTTGTGAATCTTGATTACAGAAACTTTTCAACAAAAATAATTATCCCCTTGTGCAATTCCATTTTATTATAAAAATAATGTGCCAAGGTTTGCCTTTAGGATGTTTACAATACTTGTTGGTTTGTGCAGTGCAGGACAGAAACTTTGGCTGTAGTGCGTGATTTTTAATTTTTTACTGGAACGTCAAATGGTTCTGATTCTTTTTGCAATGTATTTCTGTACAACTTGTTTATTTTTCCTAATTTGGGAAGAATTGTTCAAGTATCAGAAGTATGGTGGATGTTCATATTGCTACAGACTGTTCTGTTTTTGACAGATTCTATTTTTGATGCATAGTTTGCTTGTTTTGATGAATCTATCAATTTATATCAGTGGGTTAAGCCATGAAAAAGTTATATTACAGTAGACACCATGCAAAAACAAAATATGAGTTGGTTTGAAACAGTAATTAGAGTAGTGATTTGCTTTATTATACTAACGGATCTTACCGAGTTTTCTGTTGGAGTTTTGTGTGGATGTAGTGTCTAATCGAGGATGTTTCGATGTGAGAAGAAGGAAGAGAGGCAAGAGCTCAAGCTTGGGGATGCTTGAGGCACCCCAAGTAAATATTCAAGGAGACTCAAGCATCTAAGCTTGGGGATGCTGGGGAGGCATCCCCTCTTTCTTCAACAAATATCGGTATGTTTTCGGATTCGTTTTGTTCATGCGATATGTGCAAGTCTTGGAGCGTCTTTTGCAATTAGGTTTTTATTTTTCTTTTATGCACCATGCTGGTATGAGATAGTCCTTGGTTGATTTATAGAATGCTCATTGCACTTCACTTATATCTTTTGAGTATGGCTTTATAGAATGCCTCATGTGCTTCACTTATATCATTTGAAGCTTGGATTGCCTGTTTCTCTTTACATAGACAACCGCTATTTGTAGAATGCTCTTTTGCTTCACTTATATTTCTTAGAGCTTGGGCACATCTTTTGTAGAAAGAATTAAACTCTCTTGCTTCACTTATATCTATTTAGAGAGATGATAGGAATTGGTCATTCACATGGTTAGTCATAAAATCCTACATAAACTTGTAGATCGCTGAATATGATATGTTAGATTCCTTGCACTAGTTTTGAGATATAGAGATGGTGATATAAGATTTATGCTAGTTGGTGGTTGTGGATTGTAGAGACACTTGTGTTGAGGTTTGCAAGTCCCGTAGCATGCACGTATGGTAACCGTTGTGTGACAAATTTGAAGCATGGGGTGTTTTTTCGATTGTCTTCCTTATGAGTGGCGGTCGGGGACGAGCGATGGTCTTTTCCTACCAATATATCCCCCTAGGGGCATGCGTAGTAGTACTTTGCTTCGAGGGCTAATAAACTTTTGCAATAAGTATATGAGTTCTTTATGACTAATGTGAGTCCATGGATTATATGCACTTTTACCTTTCCATCATTGCTAGCCTCTTCAGTACCGTGCATTGCCCTTTCTCACCTCGAGAGTTGGTGCAAACTTCACGGTGCATCCAAACCCCGTGATACGATACGCTCTGTCACACATAAGCCTCATTATATCTTCCTCAAAACAGCCACCATACCTACCTATTATGGCATTTCCATAGACATTCCGAGATATATTGCCATGCAAATTCCATCATCATCATATACATGACTTGAGCATTCATTGTCATATTGCTTTGCATGATCGTAAGATAGCTAGCATGATGTTTTCATGGCTTGTCCGTTTTTGATGTCATTGCTATGCTAGATCATTGCACATCCCGGTACACTACCGGAGGCATTCATATAGAGTCATATCTTTGTTCTAGATATCGAGTTGTAATATTGAGTTGTAAGTAAATAAAAGTGTGATGATCATCATTATTAGAGCATTGCCCCAGTGAGGAAAGGATGATGGAGACTATGATTCCCTCACAAGTCGGGATGAGACTCCGGACGAAAAAAATAAAAAAATAGAGAAAGGCCAAAAAAAGAGAAGGCCCAAAAAAACAAAAAAAAATGAGAGAAAAAGAGAGAAGGGGCAATGTTACTATCCTTTTACCACACTTGTGCTTCAAAGTAGCACCATGTTCTTCATAGAGAGAGTATCCTATGCTTTCACTTTTATATACTAGTGGGAATTTTCATTATAGAACTTGGCTTGTATATTCCAACGATGGGCTTCCTCAAATGCCCTAGGTCTTCATGAGCAAGCAAGTTGGATGCACACCCACTTAGTTTCTTTTGTTGAGCTTTCATACACTTATAGCTCTTAGTGCATCCGTTGCATGGCAATCCCTACTCCTCGCATTGACATCAATTGATGAGCATCTCCATAGCCCGTTGATTAGCCGCGTCGATGTGAGACTTTCTCCTTTTTTGCCTTCTCCACATAACCTCCATCATTATATTCTATTCCACCTATAGTGCTATATCCATGGCTTGCGCTCATGTATTGCGTGAGGGTTGAAAAAAGTTGAAGCGCGTTAAAAGTATGAACCAATTGCTCGGCTTGTCATCGGGGTTGTGCATGATGGGGGCATTTTGTGTGTGAAAATGAAGCATGGCCAAACTGTATGATTTTGTAGGGATAAGCTTGCTTTGTCCTTGTTGTTTTGAAAAGACATGATTGCTTTATTAGTGCGCTCAAGTATTATTGTTTTTATGTCAAATGATAGACTATTGCTTTGAATCACTCGTGTCTTAATATTCATGCCATGATTCTACATATGATCAAGATTATGCTAGGTAGCATTCCACATCAAAAATTATTCTTTTTTATCATTTATCTACTCAAGGACGAGCAGGAATTAAGCTTGGGGATGCTGATACGTCTCCGTCGTATCTATAATTTTTGATTGTTCCATGCCAATATTATTCACTTTCATATACTTTTTGGCAAATTTTTATATTATTTTCGGGACTAACATATTGATCCGATTGCCGGTGCGGTTCACATGCATTGCATGTTTTATGTTTAGCAGAATATCCATATCAAACGGAATCCAAACGGGATAAAAACGGACGGAGCTTATTTTTGGAAAATATGGAAAATTCCAGAAGAAAAATCCACGCGAGACGGTTCCCGAGGTGGTCACGAGGCAGGGGGCGCGCCCCTCCCCCCTGGGCGCGCCGCTACCCTCGTGAGCCCATCGTAAGGCGGTTGATGCTCTTCTTTTGCCGCAAGAAAGATAATATTCGGGAAAAAATCTGGGCGAAGGTTTGAGGCCAATCGGATTCTGGATCTCCATATATCTGAAGCGGTGAAAGCAGAGCCGAGCAGGCAGAAGCAGAGAGATAGATCCAATCTCGGAGGGGCTCTCGCCCTCCCAAGCCATGGGAGCCAAGGCAGAGGAAACCCTCCTCCCATATAGGGAGGAGGTCAAGGAAGAAAGAAGAAGAAGGGGCTCTCTCCCCTTGCTTCGGTGGCGCGGAGCATGCCGCCGGGGCCATCATCATCACCGCGATCTACACCAACACTGCCGTCATCTTCACCAACATCTCATCACCTTCCCCCCTCTATCTACAGCGGTCCACTCTCCCGCAACCCGCTGTACCCTCTACTTGAACATGGTGCTTTATGCTTCATATTATTATCCAATGATGTGTTGCCATCCTATGATGTCTGAGTAGATTTTCGTTGTCCTATCGGTGATTGATGAATTGCTATGATTATTTTGAGTTGCATGTTTTATTATTGGTGCTGTCCTATGGTGCCCTCCGTGTCGGCATAGCGTGAGGGATTCCGCTGTAGGGTGTTGCAATCGTTCATGATTAAACTTATAGTGGGTTGCTTGAGTGACAGAAGCATAAACCCGAGTAAGAGGGATTGTTGCGAATGGGAATAAAGAGGACTTGATGCTTTAATGCTATGGTTGGGTTTTACCTTAATGAATCTTTAGTAGTTGCGGATGCTTGCTAGAGTTCTAATCGTAAGTGCATATGATCCAAGTAGAGAAAGTATGTCAGCTTATGCCTCTCCCTCAAATAGAATTGCAATAACGATTATCGGTCTAGTAACATAGTCAGTTGCCTAGGGACAATTCCACAACTCCTACCATCACTTTTCCACACTCGCTATATTTACTTTAGTTGTGTCTTTACCTTAGTAGCCCCTAGTTTTATTTTCGTGCTCTTTACTTTCTTGCAAGCTTACCCGAAAACACCTACAAAGTACTTCTGGTTTCATACTTGTTCTAGGTAAAGCAAACGTCAAGCGTGCGTAGAGTTGTATCGGTGGTCGATAGAACTTGAGGGAATATTTGTTCTACCTTTAGCTCCTCGTTGGGTTCGACACTCTTACTTACCGAAAGAGGCTACAATTGATCCCCTATACTTGTGGGTTATCGAGGGACTTCTGAGAGAGGGAGGCGGTGGCGGGAGGTGCTTTCGATGTGAGGCTGGGGGGGAGTGGGCGGGCTCGGGCATGGGCAACGACGGTCCTGGGCGGGCTCGAGGCGGTGAGGTGGAGGGCACCCGCAGTGGCGTCGAGGTGGCCTCGGGCGGCAGTGAGGATGGCCGGCCTCGGGAAACCCGCTACTGCTATTCCTTTCTCCTTTTTCCCTTTTTCTTTTATTTTTCTTTACATTTTATTTTTTTCCCTTTCTCCTTTTTTGATTTCTTTCATTTTCATTTACTTTTCTACTTGTTTTCACTTTATTTTATTTCCGTTAGCGATGGCGCCTTACGTAAGCGCACTACAGCTAAGGAGAGAGTAGCAATAGCGCTGGGGCGATATACACGCCATCGCTAGGTTGGGCTAGCCATGTGCGCCCGCTTAAACATAGCAGCAGCGCTTTTTGCTAATCTGGCGCTACTGCTAAAGTCATAGCGATGGCGCGGTTTATTCTGTGGCGCTGCTACTAAGTAGCAGTAGCGTATGATTTTGTACAGCGCTACTAGTAACATTCTGTGTATAAGGTTTTCCCTAGTAGTGCTAGGTTTGATATATGAATTTGAAATCATGAAATCCCAGCTTAAAAAATGTACCTCCATTTAAATGAATTACAAAACCTAATGATGGAGTCGAATTCCTAAATTCCAATCTTAGGTTTGTAATTCGGGTACATCAAGGTATATCACGCATGTTCAAAAGTATCGTTATCTCATAGTCCAAACTGTGAAACAAATTGATCAACCATGAGTGCACACACTATTAACCATATATATCTCAATTACGCTAAAGTCCCTCAAATATAGACACCTCACTCATTATCTGAAGCCAACCCCCACCCCCACTCTCTGTCGCCCCCCTCCGTCGCCCCCTCCCCCAAACACACGTCGTTCTCTCCCCCAGAAACGAACACACGAGAACATTAACACCCCCTCTCTTCTAAAGTCCGTACCCAATATAGGTATCTTTTCACTTTGTCTCTCAGGCATGAACACATCTCTTCCCCCACTCTCTAGGTCTCCTGGCATCTCTCTTTGCCAAGCACACGCACTATATAGAGTGTATCTTTCCCATACACACAAAACGTCGCCCCAAACGTCTATCTCCCTAGTTATGTGGTTCTCGCACACTCACCTCACACGCCACCGCCACTGCAAACAAGCACACTTTGTCTCCTTGTGCACCACTCTCCTCTTTCTATCTCTCCCACATGCGGACCTGCCTAGCTCCTTCCCTGTATACATATATGTCGTGACTCTTTCCATAGCTCCCTAATGTATCATCGTTCTCAATCTCGCACGTTGTTCTCTACACCATCTATTCTAGATCTCTCATGAAGTCCCTATCACACACACGATGACTCGCTTCCCTTGCGTCTCCGTACATAGGCCAATTTCAAACAACATCAACATTGTCTCCCTATCTATACGCCACTTATGGACACAAACGACCCTTCTCTCCCCCCTCTTTTCCTCTCTCTCTCTCTCTCTCTCTCTCTCTCTCTCTCGGTCGCTAGCTCTCTCTCTCTCACACACCCCTCTCCCACACACACTCGATGTCTCTTCCAAATAGTCTGCTCCTCGCCCGCACCCATGCTATCCCGCTACTACACACGCCTTTGTCTCTCTTTGACACACATGTCACACCATTCCCCCTTCCCTTATACTAGTTTTACATCATTAGTGGTCTCTCTACTCCACATACACACACTCCCTCTCACACACAAATGCATGCACAAACACACATAGACACGCACAAACACCCATCTATCTGGATCCTTCTTTTAAGACACACACCCTTTCATATTCTCTCCAGCTCTAGGTATGTATATACCCCCCTCTCTAGCTCAGATGCACACCAAAATTCTCCATCTCTCTAACTCACAAATCTCTCCCCATGTTCGCATGTGTATCTCACACACTCACTCTCTAATTATGTCTATGTGTCTCCACGTTACACAACACAAAGCCCCACGTACATGTCTCTCTCTATCCTCCACACACATAGACACAAAGAATCTCTTATCATTGCCTCTGTATCTAGACATATCACACACGCACACTGTTTCTCTCTCTCTCTCTCTCTCTCTCTCTCTCTCTCTCTGTCGCAAACACGCTCAACAAGGGTTTCCCCGTGAATAACTTACCGTCTATTCATCAACAGTTGTGGCAGTACGGCGAACACGAGACGTGAAAAATAATAAATCTACATGTGCGTAGACCACCTAGTATGACTACTAGGACTAGAGCAAGCCGAAAGCGCGCCGCCGTCACACCCTCCTTATCGTGGATGGGAAAACCTTTGTTTTACACATTCGAGAAGTCATTGTGCTAAGGCCCCACATGCTGAGCCGTTGAATAGAATGTAGATCCTAGTTTACGGAAACAAGTATCGATAATACGTTTGTATCTCCGTACTTATATTTCTTCTCTTATAAAAAAACCGAGTTGGTGATGATGGTATGCGTGCCATCTTGCAATAGACCGTCCGATCTATATCTGACGGATGGAAATTAAACTAAAAGATACCCGCACCTCTCTCCACATTTGCAGACAAGGCCTTCCCTCGTTCATCCTTATCTCCAATTAGTCCTGGCCATCTCAGGCCCAGCCCTGTCGGCCCACCCAGGCCCGACCCTAAAATCCAGGGCCTAGGCCCGATGGGCTTGTCCGTGGGCCGGGCTTGGGCCTGAGTTTTGAGCCCACCAGCAGGGCCTAGACGGTCTTGGGCTTGGCATATTGGCATTTTGAGGAAGAGGCCCGGCCCACGGCCCTAAGCCCTAAGGGCTTTTCAGGGCTTTTTACCAGATGGGCCGGGCTTGGGCTTAAAAAGTAGGCCCGGTGGTAGGGCCTGGGAGGGCCTGGGCCTTAGTTTTCTGCCATGGGCTTTTTTAGGCTCGGCCCGGCCCGGCCCATGGCCAGATATATCTCCAATAACCTCATTGTTGAGCAATTAAAAAAGGAAGCCTCTGGAACAAACTGGCCTGGTGGCCGCTGCCGGCGTCGTCCATCCCCTTGCCTCCGCTCAGTCCAACCACCAATCACCACCACGCCCCACACCTCTTCACCTTATCTCCTCTTTCTCAAGATATCATTAGTTTTTACACATGGGATTACTCCCGCATGGGTCAATCACAACAAGTGTTTTATAAAAAAAATGCATCTTGATGTTCCATGCAATGCACGGACATCTTGCTAGTACTCCTACAGAAGACTCCGTTGGTGATGATGGTGTGTCTGCCATCCGCCATTTCTAACCATTAGATCTACGTCTAACGACTGTGAGGTAAGTTGTCGCCTTTTCTCACCAACATCCCACTTCTCTACCAATTTGCAGAAAACCCCATAATTAGTATCTTAAAACCAACCACAACCCTCCATCACCTCACCAAAACAGCCCAAGGAATATTTTCTGATTGAAACATAATATATCTCTAGTGATATATGTATATCAAAATTAGAGTGGGTTGTATCAAGTTTGTGAATAAGTATTATTCTAATTATGATCCGTTGCAACGCACGTGAACATTGCTAGTATTTCCAACCATGCAAAAAATGCTAGTGTTTCCATAGTTTCGAGTTTTCCATCAAGATATTAGTCACTCATGGTTGATATTTACTTTCAATCACGTACACATAGGTACTATGTAACTAGCCTTGCTTATTGGCTTCCAAAGCTTAACTTTCACTCCTACTTACAATATGTAGAGTATTTAACAAAAACTACCACTTTCAACCAGCCCTAGGAAGAAACTATTGTACAAAAAATAGCAAAAACATACCCAAAATTTCTTAATCCGTGCCAAAAACTACTACCTAGTGCCGATTAGGCTCGTTTAAACCCGTTTATGACAGGGTTGGCCCACACGTCCGTGCTGACGAGGCAGCTTAAACCAACACATTTTGTTTGACCGTTGACATGAGGGACCCACATCTGACCTTCTATCCTATTATATTCCCCCTCAAATCATTATTTTTCCTGAACATTACTTCAAACAGTACTGATGCGTGTTCATCGGTGGCGCCTGTGATGAGCGAGTTGGCCGCCACTCCGCCGGACGGGACGGATGCCGCGCTGGCCTCCGCATGGGTTGGCAGGCTGGCCCGAGCGTGACTCACGCGCAAGCAAGCTGCCGCGCTGGCCTTCGCTCAAGCCAGATGGCTGGCCTTAGCGTGGCACGCGCGAGCAAGCCGCCGTGCCGCCGTGCCAATTAATTAGCTAGCAAACCTTGCAGACAAGCAGCTAGACGGAGCTATCTTGGCTAGCTAGCGGCCGCGAGCCGCCGGACGGAGCTGGCATCCGGGCTGCCGCAACATGGGCTCTGCACCACCGGCGGTTTTGACCTCGCCTTCTTCCGGCGGCGGTAGCTGCGTCCGATGGCCGAGGATGACTAGGTGGACGGGCCGGAGGTAGGAGGTCACTCGGGGATTTTTGTGCAGACTGACATGTAGGTCCCACAAGTCATAACGCCTAACTTGCTGGTCAAATAGAAGGCGTTGAGTTAAGGGGCGACATGGGTTGAAACGTGCCTATAGCGGCACTTTGTAGAGTAGTTGTTTCTTGGTAGGGCTGGTTGGTAAGGGCATGTACAATGGTTGATAAGGTAGTCTTATCTTAAGTCTGCCACGTATGCAAGTGGTAGTAGTTTCTTGGCATTATTAGTGGTTTCTTGGCATTATTAGTGGTTTCTTGTAAGGAACAAGGTACTACTAGCGACAAAAGGTGATTCTAGATTGCGTTGTACTACAATGAGTACTACTAGTGGTCGCGGGAGTGTATACCTCGTTTTGTGGGTTCGATCCCGGACGAACGCACGGTGGCCTTTTTTTAAATAGTACTCCACAAAACGAGGTAGTTTGAGTTTTGAAGTCGAACGAACGTGTCGCACCACAATCTGGGTGCACTGGATAGCCCAGCCACGTGAATGGGTTTTCCTTCCCATCATCTCGTGGCTCACGTGCTCACCCTAGCCGCACCTCGCTTGCAGCTTCCTCATCAGCTAGTAGTAGCATATTTAAACTAGCGCCTCCCAATTAAGCCCAAGGAGCCGGAAAAGCCTGGCGTGGCATTGGTAATTGTGCAATATGGCTCTGTATGTAAAGTGCTAGTACTCTACTACTCTGTAGCTTGTGGCGTTGCACGCATGGACTTCACTCCATTATCGGCTCTATAAAAGAAATTCCTCTTGACATGATTTTTTTGTTTTGAAACGGAGGCAAAAGCTTTGCCTCATCTCATTCATAAAGAAGGAACTACTAACAAAGTTCGACGAGATCCATTACACCTCCACAAATGGAAGAGAAAAGCCTAGTCTCGCTGTATCAAATAACTCAAATGTTCTGCCCCTGTAGTAACCGTCGCTGATAAACAGGATGCTAGTGTGTGCATGAGAGGAGCTGCTGAGTAGGCCAGATACCCGCTTGAATAGAGAACCGAGAGTACCCACTACGCAGGTGTACTTTCCCTGCATTGATAGTACAATGATGGTTCTAGAGAACAGTACTACCCTCCACTTCCAACTGTAGCTGCTTGGCCATTCAAGAGTTCAAAACTGGTGCACTATACTAGAAGTACAATACATCGCACTACTAGTTGAGAAAGTAGTACTAGTACTGCTAGAGTACGAGTACGTAGTAAATAATAGCCCCACCCCTTCGCTAAGGAACAATCGAGGAGCTACAGTTGGAAGGGACGAGGCCCTGCGGTTACTACGCTCTTATCTCCTCCTCGCCAGTTCCCCTCCCCCCGAAGAGAAGGCAGTTTGTCGCTGCTCCCATGGATTCGCCAGGCGTTTCTCCTCCTCGTTGGGGCTGGGAGACCTTGGACGATGATCCTCTGGGAGAAATCGCACGCCGCTCCGACGTCCTCACCGCCGCAAGACTCGGTCCTTCCTGCACCAACTTTTTCAAGACGGTGCTTAAACAGGCTTGGGAAAAGGCCATGCTTGTTGGTCTTCCATGCGTCCTCGAGGAGAATGTTCTTCTATGGGACAATCCTTCGAATAGTCCACCACTCCCTAGTCATGGTTGCACATTGACTCCGCTAGAGTTGCCAACGTTGAGAGGTAGTCAGATTTTGTCCGATGAGCAGGTCAGTCATGGAGTTTGATCATGTAGTACTTAGTTATTCCATTTCCATCCTGTAATTTCTCTGTTGCCCACCGTATTATATATAGGTCTGGGTCGGTGCCAACGAAGATTAGCTTGCATACCTCCGGCCGGATACCACCATCATTTTGCACAACATCAAAAGTTGTGTGGTCGTTCCCGTAGACCCCTTCTCCACCATTGGGATCGGCCTTCCTGACTGGCTGGGCTTGAATACGTATGATGATACCAACATGAGATTGAAGAAGATAGCAATTGCGGACCCACCGACAAAGAGACACGGCTACGATGATTACTATCTCATTGCGGTGTTCGACATAAGAATTGCCATCAATACAAGAGGCAGTAACGGCAGACAGGGTAGAGGCTGGCGCATGTTGGCCGCGGCAGATTTGTACCCCTACACGTTCGAAGACGTCGTGTTCCATCTAGGGCGCATCTTCGCGGTGAAAGGCCAGGGTACTTGTTTCATCTGGTTGCCATCCCATGGTACGGGAGATTACAAACGGAATGCACAAACCATCATTTGCATCCCTAACGGTACTCCATTATTTTGCAGGGACCAGTCATCCCCCGATCAAAAGAAGATCACCGATCCTGGATGTGCATTTTCATCCGCGATTTGATCTAACCTGGAACCTTGTAGCTGACTTTGGCATATTGGGATCAACTATCTTAGCAGTTGTTACCCATGGTACCACTGATGTGCAACATGGTCACACAATCTACCACGATCGGACCGTCACCATCTACCCAGGTATTCCATTTAGTATTGTACTTTTTAACCCTCTCGCCTTCTCTTTCGTTGTTGTACTACTTACTAGTACTAGTAGGAGTAATTTTTACCTTAGAGGACGTGTATATCTAGCTAGGCCCTTGAAGACTTGAACCCACTAGCTGCCACCATTTTTGTTTTTCTATGTCTTACTATCTCACCCATGTAGCCAAGAATAGCTATATATAATAAGCCGGTTATTTTACTTCCTCTATACCGGAGTAGTACTACTTGCTACATAGTATTACTGACCGCCATATTTGAGCACAACATTATTATGCATGGACCTTGACTGCGTACGTCACCATGTGTCCAGATCTGAGATGCAGCGTGTACCAGATGAACTGCGCCGAGTTCGACCCCCGTGATGCTACGTGGGTGCTGAGGAACACTCTTGGAGAGTACTCGCTTTTCATTGGGGACAGCTACCCCATTGTGAAGCGGATGCCACCTTCCGTGCACGACACCGAAGGCCTGCCATTCATGAAGCATGGTTGTGTATTCAGTGCGCACCGCCGGATGAATGACATGCTGGGACACGCTATCCCTGATTTATGCCGCTTCAGCTTGGATGAGTCTCCATCGTGTGGAACCGGACTACAAAGCCGTGACAATGATTCCCGTTGCCCACCGCTATGGATCGTGCCATCCATGAAGAACATCTGGGACTAGAACCTGGAGGAGGACATGTAGCCCATCTATAACATGTAAGTGGGGTATGGTAAATTGTGAACGGTAGCGCTGTGAATATATGTAGACTAGTCGTGCACAAATTTATAACATGAATTGGAGATGAACTTGTGTGCTACTGGCATTTGTCCTTTAGAATTTATTACTAGTAAATGTGTTATGTGTACGTGCAACTTATGTGGTTGTTGCACGGGCTCCAACACGCTCTTTAAAAAAAAGGTGGCACAACTTTGGATATAGGTGACGTGGTGGCATCATACAGTAGCATCGTTCACTATAGTCGTAGTATACTCCTACTAGGATGACAACTCCTATAAAACCTTGCGCTTGGCTCTTTGCCTCTTTGGGAGGTTCAACAGTTCGTACTCGTGTGAACCTTGCACTTGGCTCTTCGCCTCTTCGGAAGGTCCAACAATGATGATACTACAGTACAATATGCTTCTGGCAATCTGACAACGATTGAACTGCTGCACGTCCACCGCGAGGGCGAGGGCGAGCGAGAGGAAGAGGGAGAGGGCGCTGTAGTCAAAACCCTCTCCTCGTCCTGCAAGCCACCGCGCGCGTGGGCGAGGGAGAGGCGTAGTAAGCAAGCTTCTCCTCGTTCGGCGAGTTGACTGGACACATCAAAGCAGTACTAGTACTAGTCCATATTGCATCCTTTCCGGTTAATATGGCTTAATTTGAAACGAGAAAAATACACTGGCGGTCAATGTATGTAACAATACGCTCTTTACGGTCAGTATATATAGTTTTGCGGTGATTATACGATCACTAGCTCATCGTGAAACACCGTATTGCACCCTCTTGACCGGCCACATAGTCGACGTAGCACTTTGTTGGACTGGTTAAATTGTCACCTGGTTTACGGGTCCCACACATGGGTTGGCAGAGCAAAGAAATCAGTTAAACAAAACTTTACGCAGGCGCGACAGGAGTCCAACCCTTGCGCGCGAACCACCCTGGCTGTGTATGTGAGTGCATGCACGTGTACTCCCTCGGTCTTCCAACAAAGAGTGTACATCGGCTAAAAAACAAAGAGTGTACATCTACACTTCCAATGCATTTAGCCTTTAATCTAAATCGATATTGATTGACTAATGCACCAACTTGTGATCTAGCTATAGGCTACATGTCTATCCTTAATTACAGCATGCAACAACCTTCATTCAATCTTCTTCTCTCAATGGTCACATGCACACATAAGTCTGCTACTTTTGGGCATTAATTATGCCCTGGTCAATGTGTAAATCTCTAAATGTACAGTCTTTCACGGACGTAGGGAGTAGGTTGAGCACTTGAGCATGAGCGTGAGCGTGTGTGTTGCGCCGTGTGCTGTGTGCCGCATGGGTGCGTGAGTGTTCCGTGCGTCCATGTGTACGTGTGAGTGTTGCATGTGGCATGCATGCATGAGGCTTTTACTCCCTCCCATTAACATGTTCATATTCCAAGCTTCCTCTGTACCATCCATATGGTGATACTCCCTCTGTTCCCAAATATGGAGTAAAAGCCTCCCTCTGTTCCCAAAGACGGAGTATTTGTCTTTCTAGAGATTTCAACAAGTGACTACATACGGAGCAAAATGAGTGAATCCACACTCTAAAATATTCTACATACATCTGTATGTTGTATTCCATTTGAATGTCTAAAAACACTGTATTTAGGAACGGAGGGAGTAGCAAATAAATATTAAGTTCTCTTGTTTTTCCCTCCTTGGTCACGGTGCACAACCAAAGATGACTTATTCACCTGGATGGAGGGAGTAGATGGTCAAAGTTTGACAAAAAATAATGCATTGGTAAACATAATTTTTTGAGGAAAACGAGTGCATTAATTGAGTGTTTTTGGAAACTACAAAAATTATTCCACCACTCATCATCTACCTTGGTTGATGAGGTAGTACTAGTACTCCTACATTATTGGCGCCGGGTGCCTTGGCCAATGTTTCATCTTGTTGGACAGGATGAGGCTACTTCCAATGCATCGGTGCTTACATGGGGTGCTAAGAACATTAAAAACTTTAGCAACTAAAGCTCCCAATGCATAGGTGCTTAACTTGTTGGTGATAAGCATCCTTTATTTAATGATTTTGTAACTAAATTTCTTCATGCATTGGTTAGATTCTTCCATTTAAGTCTTTTGTCTAGGTTCTCTCGCTTAGACTGGGGTCACCACACTTATCTCTCTCCTCTTAATTACCTTGCCACATCAGACTTTTTGCCTACATGGCAGCCTTAACACCTGTACAAGGCGGAGCATTGGGAGGGGCCTGAGCGTACAGGCATAGAGATACTATAGATAGGAAGTCTTTGCGATCCATTATTCCCCATCTCAGTCAGAGAGAACTATTCAACTAGTCTTCACAGTGAAGTGACAATACACGCTGCAACAGATGGGACACTTAATTAATAAGATGAACAAGCGTGTTGGTCTTACTAAATCAGCCTTACCCGATCGCCATCATGTTTGCCGATTGGAGCACGCTTCCGCCAAATACGACTACGCACCTCTCTCCTCCATTAAGCGACATATGGGCCCTCTTGAGGTAGACCCTTTGTTGGGAAGCGTAGTAATTTCAAAATTTTCCTCACGATCACGCCAAGACCATGGTGATGGCATAGCAACGAGAGGGAGAGTGTCCGTCCACGTACCCTCGTGAACCCGAAAGCGGAAGCGTTATAACAACGCGGTTGATGTAGTCGTGCGTCTTCACGATCCGACCGATCCAAGCACCGAACGTCACGGCACCTCCGAGTTCTGCACACGTTCAGCTCGATGGCGATCCCGGACTCCGATCCAGCAAAGTGTCGGATGAGTTCCGTCGACCTGACGGCGTGGTGGCGATGTTGATGCTCCACCGGCGCGGGGCTTCGCCTAAGCAACTGCTGACGATATGACTTCTCGGCGAGGGCTTCGCCTAAGCTCTCTGACGATATGACCGAAGTGGAATATGGTGGAAGGGGCACCGCACGGCTAAGGAAAGATCCGTAGATCAACTTGTGTGTCATGGGGTGCCCCCTGCCCCGTATATAAAGGAGCCAAGGGGAGGTGGCGGCCCAAGGGGGAGGCGCGCAAGAGTCCTACTCCTCCGGGAGTAGGACTCCCCTCAATCCTAGTTGGATTAGGATTCCCGGAGGAAGAGAGAGAGGGGCGGCCCACCTTTCCTAGTCCTAATAGGACTAGGGAAGGGGCGGCCTTGACCACCTAGGGCTGCCCTTCTCCTTTCCTCCAAGGCCCACTATGGGCCCATGTAGTTCAGGGGTTCCGGTAACCTCCGGTACTCAAAAATTCGATTTCACTCGGAACCTTTCCGATGTCCAAATGTAGGCTTCAATATATCAATCTTTATGTCTCGACCATTTCGAGACTCCTCGTCATGTCCGTGATCACATCCGGGACTCGAACAACCTTCGGTGCATCAATACTTATAAACTCATTATGAGCTGTCATCGAAAGCGTTAAGCGTCACGGACCCTACGGGTTCGAGAACTATGTAGACATGACCTAGAACCATTCTCGGTCAATAACCAATAAGCGGAACCTGGATGCCCATATTGGTTCCTACATATTCTCTGAAGATCTTTATCGGTCAAACCGCATAACGACATCGTTGTTCCCTTTGTCATCGGTATGTTACTTACCCGAGATTCGATCGTCGGTATCCAATACCTAGTTCAATCTAGATTGCGGTAAGTCTCTTTACTCGTTCCGTAATACATCATCTCACAACTAACTCATTAGTTGCAATGCTTGCAAGGCTTAAGTGATGTGTATCACCGAGAAGGCCTAGAGATACCTCTCCAGAGCAATCGGAGTGACAAAACCTAATCTCGAAATCGCCAACCCAACAAGTACCTTTGGAGACACACTGTAGTACTCCTTTATAATCACCCGATTCGTTGTGACGTTTGGTAGCACCAAAGTGTTCCTCCACTAAGCAGGAGTTGCATAATCTCATAGTTACAGGAACATGTATGGGTCATGAAGAAAGCATTAACATACTAAGCGATCAAGTGTTAAGCTAACGGAATGGGTCATGTCAATCGGATCATTCAACTAATGATGTGACCTTGTTAATCAAATAACAACTCCTTGTTCATGGTTAGGAAACATAACCATCTTTGATTAACAAGCTAGTCAAATAGAGGCATACTAGTGACATACTTTGTTTGTCTATATATTCACACATGTATTATGTTTCCGGTTAATACAATTCTAGCATGAATAATAAACATTTATCATGATATAAGGAAATAAATAATAACTTTATTATTGCCTCTAGGGCATATTTCCTTGATCTCCCACTTGCACTAGAGTCAATAATCTAGATTACAAAGTAATGATCCTAACACCCATGGAGTCTTGGTGCTGATCATGTTTTGCTCGTGGAAGAGGCTTAGTTAGCAGATGCGCAACATTCAGATCCGTATGTATTTTGCAAATCTCTATGTCTCCCACTTGGACTTGGTCCCGAATGGAATTGAAGCGTCTCTTGATGTGCTTGGTCCTCTTGTGAAACCTGGATTCCTTTGCCAAGGCAATTGCACGATATTGTCACGGAAGATCTTCATCGGTCCCGATGCACTAGGTATAACACCTAGATCGGAAATGAACTCTTTCATCCGACTCCTTCATTTGTTGCTTCCGAAGCAGCTATGTACTCCGCTTCACATGTAGATCCCGCCACGACGCTTTGTTTAGAACTGCACCAACTGACAGCTCCACCGTTTAATAAAAACACGTATCCGGTTTGCGATTTAGAATCGTCCGGATCGATGTCAAAGCTTCGTCGGCGTAACCATTTACGACTAGCTCTTTGTCACCTCCATATCTGAGAAACATATCCTTAGTCCTTTTCGGGTATTTCGGGATGTTCTTGACCGCTGTCCGATGATCCATTCTGGATTACTTTGGTACCTTCCTGCCAAGCTTATAGCTAAGCATCGTCAGTCTGGTACACAGCATTGCATACATGATAGAGCCTATGGCTGAAGCATAGGGAACATCTTTCATTTTCTCTCTATCTTCTGCTGTGGTCGGGCATTGAGTCTTACTCAATCTTATACCTTGCAACACGGGCAAAAACCTTTCTTTGCACGATCCATTTTGAACTTTTTCAAAATTTTATCAAGGTATGTGCTTTGTGAAAGTCCAATTAAGCGTCTTGATCTATCTCTATAGATCTTGATGCCCAATATGTAAGCATCTTAACCGAGGTCTTTCATTGAAAAACTTTTATTCAATAATCCTTTTATGCAAACCAGAAATTCTATATCATTTACAATTAATAATATGTCGTCAAAATATAATATCGAAATGCTACAGAGCTCCCACTCACTTTCTTGTAAATCTGAGGCTTCTCCAAAAGTCTCAGTATAAACCCATATGCTTTGATCACACTATCAAAGCGTTTATTCCAACTCCGAGAGGCTTGCACCGGACCATAAATTGATCGTTGGAGCTTGCACACTTTGTTAGCACCTTTTGGATCGACAAAACCTTCTGGTTGCATCATATACAACTCTTCTTCTAGAAATCCATTCAAGAATGCAGTTTTTACATCCATTTGCCAAATTTCATAATCATAAAATCGGCAATTGCTAACATGATTCGGACAGACTTAAGCATCGCTTCTGGTGAGAAAGTCTCATCGTAGTCAACCCCTTGAACTTGTCGAAAACCTTTCGCAACAAGTCGAGCTTTGTAGACGGTTACATTACCATCGGCGTCAGTCTTCTTCTTAAAGATCCATTTATTTTCAATGGCTTGCCGATCATCGGGCAAGTCAACCAAAGTCCATACTTTGTTCTCATACATGGATCCCATCTCAGATTTCATGGCTTCCAGCCATTTTGCGAATCTGGGCTCACCATCGCTTCTTCATAGTTTGTAGGTTCGCCATGGTCAAGTAACATGACTTCGAGAATAGGATTACCGTACCACTCACAGTGCGTATTTTATTCTGGTCGACCCTCTGAGGTTCGATAGTAACTTGATCTGAAGCTTCATGATCATCATCATTAGTTTCTTCACTAATTGGTGTAGTTGTCACAGGAACCATTTCTTGTGATGAACTACTTTCCAATAAGGGAAGCAGAATCTGATTATCTCATCAAGTTCTACTTTCCTCCCACTCACTTCTTTCGAGAGAAATTCTTTCTCTAGAAAGGATCCGAATTTAGCAACAAAAATCTTGTCTTCAGATCTGTGATAGAAGGTGTACCCAACAGTCTCCTTTGGGTATCCTATGAAGACACATTTTTCCGATTTGGGTTCGAGCTTATCTGGTTGAAGTTTCTTCACATAAGCATCGCAGCCCCAAACTTTAAGAAACAACAACTTTGGTTTCTTGCCAAACCACAGTTCATAAGGCGTCGTCTCAGCGGATTTTGACGGTGTCCTATTTAACGTGAATGCGGCCGTCTCTAAAGCATAACCCCAAAGCGATAGCGGTAAATCGGAAATAGACATCATTGATCGCACCATATCTAGTAAAATGCGATTCTGACGTTCGGACACACCATTTCTCTGTGGTGTTCCGGGTGGCGTGAGTTCTTGAAACTATTCCACATTGTTTCAAATGTAAACCAAACTTCGTAACTCAAATATTCTCCTCCACGATCAGATCGTAGGAATTTTATTTTCTTGTTACGATGATTTTCCACTTCACTCTGAAATTCTTTGAACTTTTCAAATGTTTCAGATTTGTGTTTCATTTAGATATACCCATATCTGCTCAAATCATCTGTGAAGGTGAGAAAATAACGATACCACTTGGCGTGCCTCAACATTCATTGGACCACAAACATCGGTATGTATGATTTCCAATAAATCATTGCTCGCTCCATAGTTCCGGAGAACGGCGTTTTGGTCATCTTGCCCATGAGGCACGGTTCGCCAAGTACCAAGTGATTCATAATCAAGTGATTCGAAGCCCATCGGTATGGAGTTTCTTCATGCGTTTTACACCGATATGACCTAAGCGGCGGTGCCACAAATAAGTTGCACTATCATCATCAACTCTGCATCTTTTGGCTTCAACATTATGAATATGTGTATCACTCTTGTCGAGATTCAACAAGAATAGACCATTCTTCAAGGGTGCATGACCATAAAAGATATTACTCATATAAATAGAACAACCATTATTCTCTGATTTAAATGAATAACCGTCTCGCATTAAACAAGATCCAGATATAATGTTCATGCTCAACGCGGCACCAAATAACAATTATTTAGGTCTAAAACTAATCCCGAAGGTAGATGTAGAGGTAGCGTGCCGACCGCGATCACATTGACTTTGGAACCATTTCCCACGCGCATCGTTACCTCGTCCTTTGCGGTGCTCGTCTATTCCGTAGTCCTGTTTGAGTTGCAAATATTAGCAACAGAACCAGTATCAAATACCCAGTGCTACTACGAGCTCTAGTAAGGTACACATCAATAACATGTATATCACATATACCTTTGTTCACCTTGCCATCCTTTTTATCCGCCAAATACTTGGGGCAGTTCCGCTTCGATTGTCCGGTCTGCTTGCGGTAAAAACACTCGATTTAGGGCTTAGGTCCGGACTTGGGTTTCTTCTCTTGATCGACAACTTTCTTGCTGTTCTTTTTGAAGTTTCCTTCTTCTTCCCTTTGCCCTTTTTCTTGAAACTAGTGGTCTTCTTGACCATCAACACTTGATGCTCTTTCTTGATTTCTACCTCCATGACTTTCGGCATCGCGAAGAGCTCGAGGAATTGTCTTAGTCATCCCTTGCATATTATAGTTCATCACGAAGCTCTTGTAGCTTGGTGGCGATGATTGGAGAATTACATCAATGACACTATCATCCGGAAGATTAACTCCCAGCTGAATTAAGTGATTGTTATACCCGGACATTTTGAGTATGTGCTCACGTGAACTATTCTCTTCCATCTTGCAGCTATAGAACTTATTGGAGACTTCATATCTCTCAATCCGGGCATTTGCTTGAAATATTAACTTCAACTCCTGGAACATCTCATATGCTCCATGACGTTCAAAAGCGTCGTTGAAGACCCGGTTCTAAGCCGTAAAGCATGGCACCTTGAACTATAGAGTAGTCATCAGCTACGCTTTGCAGGGCGTTCATAACCACGGCTCGGCATCTGCAGCAGAACTGTCACCCGGCGGTGCTTCGGGGCGTAATTTTTACGTGCAGCAATGAGGATAATCCTCAAATTACGGACCCGATCCGTGTAATTGCTACCATCATCTTTCAACTTTGCTTTCTCAAGGAGCATTAAAATTCAACGGAACAACGGCGAGCCATCTATCTACGATGAAACATAGACAAGCAAAATACTATCGGTACTAAGTTCATGATAAATTTATGTTCAATTAATCATATTAAAAATCCCACTTATACAGACATCTCTCTACTCATCTACGTGATAACGTGATCCATATCAACTAAACCGTGTCCGATCATCACGTGAGGCGGAGTAGTTTCAACGGTGAACATCACTATGTTGATCATATCTACTATATGATTCACGTTCGACCTTTCGGTCTCCGTGTTCGAGGCCATATCTGTTATATGCTAGGCTCGTCAAGTTTAACACGAGTATTCTGCGTGTGCAACTGTTTTGCACCCGTTGTAGATGGACGTAGAACTTATCACACCCGATCATCACGTGGTGTGCAGGTACTCTGAACTTTGTAGCAGTGCATACTCAGGAGAACACTTCTTGATAATTTTTAGTGAGAGATCATCTTATAATGCTACCGTCAATCAAAGCAAGATAAGATGCATAAAGGATAAACATCACATGCAATCAGTATAAGTGATATGATATGGTCATCATCATCTTGTGCTTGTGATCTCCATCGCCGAAGCACCGTCATGATCACCATCGTCACCGGTAGCGACACCTTGATCTCCATTGTAGCATCGTTGTTGTCTCGCCAATCTTATGCTTCCACGACTATCACTACCGCTTAGTAATAAAGTAAAGCATTACATCGCGATTGCATTGCATACAATAAAGCGACAACCATATGGCTCCTGCCGATTACCGATAACTTCGGTTACAAAACATGATCATCTCATACAATAAAATATAGCATCACGTCTTGACCATATCACATCACAACATGCCTGCAAAAACAAGTTAGGCGTCCTCTACTTTGTTGTTGCAAGTTTTACGTGGCTGCTACGGGCTGAGCAAGAACCGTTCTTACCTACGCATCAAAACCACAGCGATAGTTTGTCAAATAGACTCCGTTTAACCTTCTCAAGGACCGGGCGTAGCTACACTCGGTTCAACTAAAGTTGGAGAGCAGGTCTTCCGCAAGCCATCTATGTGCAAAGCACGTCGAGGAACCGGTCTCGCGTAAGCGTCTGGCGTAAGGTTGGTCCGGATCGTCTCGTCCAACAATACCGCTGAACCAAAGTATGACATCTTTGGTAGGCGGTATGACTTGTATCGTCCACAACTCACTTGTGTTCTACTGCGTGCATATGACATCAACGCGCATAAAACCGGGCTCGGATGCCTTTGTTGGGAAGCGTAGTAATTTCAAAATTTTCCTACGATCACGCCAAGACCATGGTGATGGCATAGCAACGAGAGGAGAGTGTCCGTCCACGTACCCTCGTGAACCCGAAAGCGGAAGCGTTATAACAACGCGGTTGATGTAGTCGTGCGTCTTCACGATCCGACCGATCCAAGCACCGAGCGTCACGGCACCTCCGAGTTACGCACACGTTCAGCTCGATGGCGATCCCGGACTCCGATCCGGCAAAGTGTCGGAGGATGAGTTCCGTCGGCCTGACGGCGTGGTGGCGATGTTGATGCTCCACCGGCGCGGGGCTTCGCCTAAGCAACTGCGACGATATGACTTCTCCGGCGCAGGCTTCGCCTAAGCTCTCTGACGATATGACCGAAGTGGAATATGGTGGAAGGGGCACCGCACACGGCTAAGGAAAGATCCGTAGATCAACTTGTGTGTCATGGGGTGCCCCTGCCCCGTATATAAAGGAGCCAAGGGGAGGTGGCGGCCCAAGGGGGCGCGCAAAGAGTCCTACTCCCTCCGGGAGTAGGACTCCCCCTCAATCCTAGTTGGATTAGGATTCCGGGAGGAAGAGAGAGAGAGGGGCGGCCCACCTTTCCTAGTCCTAATAGGACTAGGGGAAGAAGGCGGCGACCACCTAGGGCTGCCCCTTCTCCTTTCCTCCAAGGCCCACTATGGGCCCATGTAGTTCCAGGGGGTTCGGTAACCTCCGGTACTCGGTAAATTCGATTTCACTCGGAACCTTTCCGATGTCCAAATGTAGGCTTCCAATATATCAATCTTTATGTCTCGACCATTTCGAGACTCCTCGTCATGTCCGTGATCACATCCGGGACTCGAACAACCTTGATTGCATCAATACTTATAAACTCATTATGAGCTGTCATCGAAGCGTTAAGCGTGCGGACCCTACGGGTTCGAGAACTATGTAGACATGACCTAGAACCATTCTCGGTCAATAACCAATAAGCGGAACACGGATGCCCATATTGGTTCCTACATATTCTCTGAAGATCTTTATCGGTCAAACCGCATAACGACATACGTTGTTCCCTTTGTCATCGGTATGTTACTTACCCGAGATTCGATCGTCGGTATCCAATACCTAGTTCAATCTCGTTACGGTAAGTCTCTTTACTCGTTCCGTAATACATCATCTCACAACTAACTCATTAGTTGCAATGCTTGCAAGGCTTAAGTGATGTGTATCACCGAGAAGGCCTAGAGATACCTCTCCGACAATCGGAGGACAAAACCTAATCTCGAAATCGCCAACCCAACAAGTACCTTTGGAGACACCTGTAGTACTCCTTTATAATCACCCGATTCACGTTGTGGCGTTTGGTAGCACCAAAGTGTTCCTCCGGTAAACAGGAGTTGCATAATCTCATAGTTACAGGAACATGTATGGGTCATGAAGAAAAGCATTAACATACTAAGCGATCAAGTGTTAAGCTAACGGAATGGGTCATGTCAATCAGATCATTCAACTAATGATGTGACCTTGTTAATCAAATAACAACTCCTTGTTCATGGTTAGGAAACATAACCATCTTTGATTAACAAGCTAGTCAAATAGAGGCATACTAGTGACATCTTTGTTTGTCTATATATTCACACATGTATTATGTTTCCGGTTAATACAATTCTAGCATGAATAATAAACATTTATCATGATATAAGGAAATAAATAATAACTTTATTATTGCCTCTAGGGCATATTTCCTTCACCCACATGTCATCGGCATAACTATTTACACTCCGAAGGACGGTATATCCTGGTAGTAGTACTAGTAGAATAGAGATTTAATGCATTTTCTTCCGCGTCTTTCACTCTTCTTCCTCCTCTCTTCCCCATCGTCGGCCGCACACCATTTCCCCCCGCTCCTTTGCTCGCCCATGACGCCATCTTCCTTGGTAGCTCGCGCGTACCATATCCCCCCGCTCACTGCTCGGCCACACGCTATCTTCTTCGCTGGCCCGCCCGAATCCACTTCCCCGCTAGCTCGCAGGCACCGAAAACCCCAGTCACTCAGCGCCCTAAAAAACCCTATGGCAGAACCGACTGACACGCAGAGCCGCGATTGGAATTCCCTCCCCGATGTTCTCTTGGAGCAGATCTGTAATTGTATGGACCTGCTCAGCACCGTCCATCTGGCCGCATGCTCGGTGTCTTTCTACCATCTACTAAATGCGCAGCAGACGGCTCTTTTCAAGACACCACCTTTAGCGATGCCCGATCCTCGCAGGTGGCCTAGACACCGACTTGATGATCCTACGGAGGTTGCCGTGGTGCCCCTCGACATGCTACCACTACCCGTCCACATGTCCTTCATGCGCGAACACTACTTGGCGGGCATGAAGGCCAACTAGATCATCCTCATCCACCAATCTGGTAGTCTGTGGCGTCTCGTGGATATCTACACCTAGCGAGAGATCACCCTTCCATCATTGGATACCGCCGCCATCGAGCCTCGTGGCCCGCCGGACACTCCTGCCTACTACGCATGAGACGCGTCGAGCTTTTGGCTCGACCTCTGTTTGCTGAAGGTTGTAATCTGCGAAGTGCCCACACCATCAGAAGACTACATGGATTACAAGCTCCTTGCCATGTTCAACATGGGATTAGTCTATCTGGAATCTGGTCGCCATACATGGTTATGGCTCATCGTCAATCCTCTTCACCCAACATTTCTGTCTGATGCTATAGTGCACGATGGCATCGTTTACGCGGTTGACGCACATATTGGCCGCCTATACTAGTGGAATCTATCGTCGTGGAAAAATTTCTATCTCATCTCATCTTTACCTTATGAATACGCCTATTCATTGTTACAAATTTAGAATATATAGTATGTTTGTAACCACATCATTGCTATATGTTCTCATTTCCTAGATTTTTATGACCACACATGTTATTATTAGAGTTGATATGAGAACAATTGGCATCTAATGATTGTTAGAATAGATATTATGAGTATAACCTCATGATTGCTATATGTTACTCTGATTTCCAGGATTTTTATAACAACACTTGTTATTGCTTAGAGTTGATATGAGAACAGTAGTAAGTGCTATGGTAGAATATGAGTAGGCCCTGTCATATCTGTTTTCCTCTCATTGTTACACGATGTTTGAACCATGATATATTGCTAGAATATGAAAGCCATTGGCTTATTTTTTTAACTTGGGGTGTGATTATGACCACGACATTGCAATTCTCTGCCTATGATATGTGTCACTATTATAATAATCTTAATTCCACACATACTGTGAACATGATTGTTTTTTTTCCTTTTGGTCTCCAATTTGAATTGTTACAGCAGACACAAATGCGATGGCCTTCATGATTCCAGGACCTGGAATCATACCAGCCGATGGGTGGTGGTTTATCACTCGTTCAGCTGACGGCGGTCATTTGATGCTCATTTGCACGTAGCAAATTGACCAAACCATTACATCAAACCACATGCAGTACAATGCCTAGGGCGTACGTGACATTGATGGCTATGGCTGCTTTGTGTTCAAGAAATATCCCAACTCCATTGGGCCAGGCGTATTCAACTCGAGGCGGGTTTACAGCCTTGGCAACCACTCCATGGTCCTCGGGCTCAATTATTCGATCATCCAACCAATCATCGATCATATCACCGGCGATGATTACCGTGTTATGCAACTTCCATTCGCCAGGGGGAACTATGTTTACACACCATACCATGGGTTTCATGAATCACCATATCCAGAGATTAGTTGACACAACTTGTTGCCAGATAATATTTAGTGTGTGAAAGGCATAAACCATGCGATGGATGTCTTTTGCAAACCCGACATGCGGTGATGTGGTTCATGCCAACAGCAAATATGCACAACTTGATTCGTACTGATATCTAGACTGAGCCATGTATCCTGCTACTGCAGCATGACCCTCTTTTGTTGGATATTATGTAGTGTTGTTAGTTTGAAGCACTCCTCTGGTTTGAAGGATAGATACCTTTCTGGGATCAAGTGCATCCTAACTCACCTGCGTAGGATGTACTGATAATGATGATGGAGATGTTGTGCAGAAGCTATATATATAATATATATTATTTATATATATATTTATATATATATATATATCAATTAGGCTTCAAGTGCGTACTTGTTGGTGAAAGTGTTGTCCAATGGGAATTATATTTTGTATTACTCATGTAGCCTACAAAGTCTGTCGCACAGCCTTGTAACTTCTTACTCCATTTCTAAATTTGTACTAGTCCTCTATACCGTATATTGCGCTACTTGTACTACTACCTACCTCCTGGTTTATTGGTCCCCTTCGTAATTTGTGTAAAATTTTGACCATAAATTTCACTAACTAAATGTTAATGCATGTCACAAAAAATTATATCGTTTTATTCGTATTTGAACATAGTTTTCAATGGAATAATTTTCGATGACATGCATTGACATTTTGTTAGTTAAACCTATGGTTAAAATGTGTCACTAAATACGACTAGTAAGTACTCGTACAGTAGTAGTACTAGTATACGTCGGTCAAATTATTCATCATGTCCTCACATTGAATTGACGTGACACAAGAATCCCGGCGGCGTGTTCGGGTATTGTGGACTTTAGATTTGGAGTACTACCAGTTATCTATCGAAATCTTTCATCATTCACTCAAAATAGTCGATTGATCATACATTGAGTACCATATAAATGGAATTAACCGATGCAACTATAAGAAGGATTGGATGGTGCTGCCGGCTGGCGTCAAGTTCTATCCCACGGATCAGGAGCTGATCGAGCACCTTGAGGCCAAAGTGAGTGCTGACAGCACGAGATCTCACCCTCTTATCGATTTGTTCATACCAACCATCGACAACGAGCACGACATATGCTACACCCATCCTGAGAAACTTCCAGGTAAGACACCAATCGGCCGTCGACTTGCACAAACATATTCCTTTGTGTATAGCTCTATTTTTCTTTTTAGACGTAGACCTAGTGAAGCAATTACAGTTTGACAGTTAATAAAAAGTGAAACAAGTGACTGCAACATGCCAAAGATGTTATGAAAATGACATCTACGTATACTAAAACCTGTATTCGACAATACTGCAGGTATCACATTGAGTGGCCTAAGAAAGCATTTCTTCGTAGCAATTCAGGGCGTTCAAAAGGGGCACGTGGACGCGTCGCAAGATACAGTCGGAGTGCGGCATGCACGCGATGTGGCACAAGACCGGCAATACCTTGCTGGTGATTGTCAATGGCCGGCAGATGGGCAGCAAAAAGGTTCTGGTGCTGCACACCAACAAGAACTTCGACCATTCCCGCAAAAAAAAAGAACTTCGACCAGCAGAGGACCAACTGGGTGATGCACATGTACCACCTCGGGGACCTGGAGCAAGAGAAGGAGCGGGAGCTGGTCCTCTGCAAGATTTTCTACCAGACGAACACTAGGGCCAGGATCAAAAAGATTATAAGTTAGTTCGGTATTGGTACTTGTACTACCTTGTCGTCCGCAAGTTGGTATTGTTGTTAACGATCTTTCGGTATGAACTTGGCATTTGCTTCCCACCATCATGCCGAGGGTCGACATGGATATAAAGCTGAATCATTTGTTTTGAAACAGATTTTCAGGCACCTGATTTTTATTTGATGGGTAGCATAAGCACCTCCGTTCAAATTCCCGGTTCTCCAAATTTTTCGAAACAAGTGCATGCACTTATTATCACAATGAAAAAACAATATACCTGCCGCATCCCGATTATCGATGCAGCCTTGCAGAATTCTCTCGTTTATTGAGCAGGTATATTGTTTTTTCAGGTCGAGCAAGTTTCAACCGGGTTGTAGACTGCCCAGGCTTGGTTTTGTTTTTAACAGGCCCAGCCCATGACGACAACGGGGCACAAAGATCTAGCAGGTATCTACTGGCCTCTGGCCCACCAGTGTTAGTTATATTTTGTCTTACAACATCCGTAGGCAGTTTTTTTACTGAATCAAACACACAGCCCAATTCTATTTTCCTCTTGAAACGCCATGTCCTACTTCCGTTTTCTAATCTCTACCTATAGTTCTACTAGTTCATATACACGTATCATTATATTGAAAATACACAAAGTTCCCTTTTCATATTTACATCCTTATTTTTGTTGTTGTTTCCCTCCCAACACTGATTTTTTTAGCACTGGTTTTCCCTTAAACCAACTCAATTGTCCCACGTCTTGTTTGCTTACAAAAACAAAACAATTTTTTTTAGCAAATCAATAAGTTCTTAAAAAATGTTTATCATTTCAGGATTACAACAGTTCGGACTCCACCGAAATATGCAAAATAAGGTTGAACTTTTTGACCGTGGTCCTGGGCTGTAATAAATTACTTAAGAATTAGCAAATGGGCTGCAAATTATTAAAAATAGCAAACGGGATCTATGTTGTCTGCCACAGATTTGGAGGCTGACTTGTGGGCCTACTAAGTTCATGCGTACACAAGGTTTCTTAAAAAAAGAAACTTAGTCAACAATCGACTCTACCAGTGTCAGACCGTTAGATGTCAATAACGGCAATCGTGCTTCTTCAGTCTCTGATCTTCCTGCTCCAGCCGCCCAAACCAGCGCTAGCTGAACCGCCTGCTCCCGCCGCCCATGGCCGGCTGTGCTGCCGGGCAGGCCTCACGGCCCCACCATACTTGCAGCCCTAGCCTGGCTATCCCTCTCCTCACCCACACCTCCTGTTATTTTCCGGCGACGGCAGCTGAACCAGTCAACCCTCGTACTCCCCACCGCATGGGCAGCCACTGCCGTGTCTTCCCCGACTCCGTGTCGTTCCCTTTGTAGGCCTCGCTGTCGTCCACCGCCCTGGTGCTTTCGGCGCGGCGTGGTCAACATGGTCAACGAACGACATCCATCGGAAGTGGATCAGACGTGGAGAGGCCGACAATTTGGGTCCACGGCCGCACACAAGGAAATGCCTCCTTATTACGGGCAAAATAATGATTCCTCCACGACATCCGGGACCAACCGAAAGGGCCTCAGTATTTCGTGAAAAATGTTCCCTTGTTGACGGCTCGGACCCACCAGCTATATCTTCGCACACAAGGAAGTGCTTCCTTATTACGCACAAAAAGATTAATACTCCCCCTGCTAGCTGGGACCCACCATATGGGAGGCTAACTTGTGGGCCTATTAAGTTGACGCGGATGGAGGGCTTTGTCAACTTAGTCAATATGAACGATTCTAGCTCCAGTGACCGTACAATGTCCATCCAACACCCGTAGTGCTTCTTCAACCTCTCGTCTTCTTGCTCCAGCCGCCCAAACCAGCGCAGGTCGTGCTGCGTGCTCCTGCCTCCCATGGCCGGCTGTGATGCCACAGAGGCCTCACCGCCCCCTACTACTCGCACCGCTGGCCAGGCCATCCCTCTACTCACCCACACCCCCTGTTATCCTGCGGCGAGGGCAGCCTCACACCGCAGTCGAACCAGTGAACCCTCGTACTCCTCTCTGCGTGGGCATCCGCTGCCGCATCTTCCTCGGCTCCGTGTTGTCCCCTTCCTAGGACTTGCCGTCGTCCACCGCCCTGGTGCTCTCGGCGCGGCGTGGTCAACATGGTCAAGGAACAACTTCCATCGGAAGAGTACTGTATGGGGAGAGGCTGACAGCTGGGTCCACGGCCGCAGCAAGGAAGTGCCTCCTTATTACGCGAAAAATAATTATTCCTCCAGCTGACAGCAGGGACCCACCAGACGGGCCACCGTATTTCGCGAAAAAAATGATTCACCCCCTGACTGCTGGGACCCACCAGCTACATCTTTGCATGCAAGGAAGTGCGTCCATATTACGGGCAAAAAATTGATTTGCCCCCCTGACTGCTGGGACCCACCAGCTACATCTTCACACGCAAGGAAGTGCCTGACAGTCGGGACCCACCTGGTCGAAGCGTACGTAGTGTTGTCATTCTGGTCGCGAACGTGTACGTACATACGATCGGTCTGTCTGCAGGCTGCAGCGATGAACCGTGGCCGTGTAAGGAAGGGCACGTGTCGTAGTAGAGGCGCGCACGTAGCATGTACACGTACGTACAGCGGCCAGGGTGCAAGAAAGTAAATCTGACCCGCGTCACATTACATACGGGCGGGGTCTCGAACGCCTACTCGCGCATACATACGGCCAGTGCTCGTGTACATGGCTGGGTCGGAAGGGAGAAAATGCGTCGTCGTCGTGTTCATGGGGAGGCAACGGATGTTGGAAATATGCCCTAGAGGCAATAATAAAAATGGTTATTATTATATTTCCTTGTTCATGGTAATTGTCTATTGTTCATGCTATAATTGTATTAACTGGAAACCGTAATACATGTGTGAATACATAGACCACAACATGTCCCTAGTGAGCCTCTAGTTGACTAGCTCGTTGATTAATAGATGGTTATGGTTTCCTAACCATGGACATTGGATGTCATTGATAACGCGATCACATCATTAGGAGAATGATGTGATGGACAAGACCCAATCCTAAGCATAGCACAAGATCGTGTAGTTCGTTTGCTAAGAGCTTTTCGAATGTTAAGTATCATTTCCTTAGACCATGAGATTGTGCAACTCCCGGATACCGTAGGTAGGGGTGGGCATAAAAACCGACAAACCGAACACCGAACCGAAGCCGAAACCGAGAAAACCGAATTTTCGGTTTTTATCAATAATATATAAAAATTCGGTTTCTGCTTGTACTAACCGAACAAGGTTCGGTTTGTTCAGTTTGTAGTTCGGTTAGCCGAAACAAAACCGAACACAGCGTATGTGAGACACATAGACAGTACGCAGACTACCCAAACTGACAAAAGAAACAGTACGCGGACGCAAAACTACAGTGGAGCTGCGCGCTGTCCATCTTTCCTCTGCGCACTGCGCAGCCTGCCACACTTCCCTTCGATGAAGGCCTAGAGTTGATTTTTTTAATAGGGCAAGGCCTCAACGTTTCCACGCAGCCAGCCAGTAGCCCAGACGTGACTTTCTTTGACCATGGGCCGATCACGTGCATGCATGCTAGCCCGCATGTGAAGATAATCAGAGACACCATATATTTCTTTAGTCCCACCTCGCCTGGCCGATGACGTGAGTCAAAGATTTCTCGCTATATAAGAGTATGCCCCTGGCACAGTCCTTCAAAGCATGGTCTAATCGGTGTAAACTGAAAACCGTACCGAATTGTCGGTTAACCGAATTTTCAGTTATTTATTTTAAGTTACCAATTTCGGTTTTTGGTTTTGCAAAACGAATTTAAATATAAACCGAATGGTAGAAACCAAAATTTCAGTTTATACCGAACGCCCACCATTGACCGTAGAAATGCTTTGGGTGTACCAAACGTCACAACGTAACTGGGTGGCTATAAAGGTGCACTACTCAATGTGACTAAGTAGTTAGTCACGGGATCATGCATTACGGAACGAGTAAAGTGACTTGCCGGTAACGAGATTGAACGAGGTATGGGGTGTATATGGGATTGATTGAATCCCCGACACTGTGGTTCATCCGATGAGATCATCGTGGAACATGTGGGAGAACGTCTCGGTCCTGTCCGCATGGTTCCCGAACCCGTAGGGTCTACACACTTAAGGTTCGGTGACACTAGAGTTGTTATGGGAAATAGTAAGTGGTTACCGAAGGTAGTTCGGAGTCCCGGATGTGATCCCGGACGTCACGAGGAGTTCCGGAATGGTCTGGTGGTGAAGATCAATATATTGGACGAAGGGTATTGGAGTCTGGAAGTGTTCCGGGGGTACCAGGCTATGGCCAGCATGACCGAAAGGTGTTTCGGGAGCCCCGACAAGTGTTGGAGGGCCTCGTGGGCCAAAGGGGAAGGGGCAAACCAGCCCACTAAGGGGTGGTGCGCCCCCCACACCCTTTCCCACGTTATTTGGGGAGGTGGGGCGCCTCCACCTGGCTTGGGAGGCAATCCTCCACCTGCTTGGCTTGGGGGTCAAGTCTCCCTAGGATTTTCCCTAGGGAGATCCAATCTGCTTGGCCGCCGCGCCCTAGGGAAAACCCTAGGACGCCTCCCCCTCTCCCCTTGCCCCTATAATAGTGGAGGAGGAGGAGGTGTTGGAGGAGGGAGAGGGCTGCGTCATAGTGCTTGGCGAAGCCCTGCTGGAGAACCACGAGCTCCACCACCACCATGCCGTCGTGCTGCTGGAGTTCTCCCTCAACTTCTCCTCTCCCCTTGCTGGATCAAGAAGGAGGAGACGTCCCCGGGCTGTACGTGTGTTGAACGCGGAGGCGCCGTCCGTTCGGCGCTTGGATCGGATCTTCCGCAATTTGAATCGCCGTGAGTACGACTCCATCAACCGCGTTCCTGTAACGCTTCCGCTTAGCAATCTTCAAGGGTATGAAGATGCTCTCCCTCTCACTCGTTGCTAGCATCTCCTAGATTGATCTTGGTGATTCGTAGGAGAATTTTGAATTATTGCTACGTTCCCCAACAACGGAATGCATCGTGTTCATGGGGAGGCAACGGAATGCGTGCTGTTCATCGGAAGCCAACCGGCTTGGACGGAACAACTGATGGAAACAAGGCCTGGCATACCGCAGAACGGAGGAAACAACCTTGTGTTCGACCGGCCACGGTCCAAACGGGATCCTGTTCATCGGGAGGGGTCTGGCGTACCGCAAAACGAAGGAAACTGACTTCTCTTGGACCTCCTACGGTCGAAACGGGGTCCTGTTGATCAGGAGGTGTGTGGCGTACCGCAAAACGGAGGAAACGAACATGTGTTGGAGCGCTACGGTCGAAATGGGGGTCCTGTTCATCGGGACGGGTGTGGCGTACCGCAAAACGGAACTCCACGGGATACTATTCATCTCCACCGTCGACCTCCTCCAGCCTCCACGAGCTACTATTCATCCACCGTCGACCTCCTCCAGCCTCCATCTGCGACTATTCATCCACGGGCTCCTTTTCATCCAGCCTCCACCGGCTACTGTTCAACCAGCCCTCTCCACGGGGTCCTGTTCAACCACCCCTCCATGGGCTACTGTTCATCCAGCCCTCCATCGGCTACTGTTCAACTAGCCCTCCATGGGGTCATCCTTTTCATCCAGCCCTCCACGGGGTCCTGTTCATCCAGCCTTCCACCGGCTCGATCGATCGGGGTCCTGTTCATCCAGCGGCAACACCACGGGTTCCTGTTCATCCAACCCCCCACCGGGAATTGTTCATCCAAACCCCCCAACAACACTCAATGTTCATCCAGAGGCAGCATCGATCGGCTTCAGTTAGCAGCAGTAGCAAAGGAATCACTCGGTTTCAGTTAACAGCAAGGGATCGATCGATCACTCGAGTTCGATAGCAGCGTAACTGCGATTACAATCGCTCGGGTTCAGTTAGAGCCCAACGCCTCGCTCGGGTTCAGTTAGAGCGCAATGCCTCACAAACGCGCGTACGTGTACGAGAGAAACGCGCATCACTCGGCCCCCGACCACCCACCGTAACCGGGAACTCCCGCGATATTTTCCCCGCCCTCGCTTCTACCACGATTTTTTCTATCATGGACGGCCCAAAGAATGTCATGCAGCTGCGTCTCCGGCCAGCCCAGGACAAAAAGCCCATTTTCTGTCATGATTTTTTTGTCATAGAAGTAGGAGCCCACCACATCTATGATGATACCGGGTTTTGTCACAATTATCGTCATAGAAGTGTCATAAGCATGACAGAACTTTTTTCGTTCGGCCCAAAATGTCACGGATGTGTCTTTTTTTTTCAGTGTGCTCAAGGTTGATCTAGCTCATCAAGAGTTTGGAGCACCACTTGTAATTTTATTTCATCTACCTATATGGGTTAGTCTTGCAAGGAAGAGCACTTGCATATCCAAAATGACAAGCATGAAATTTGGTACCAAATGAAATTTGATATATAAAAATTACCAAAGGATATGTTGAAACAATTTATGCTTCCTTGTCTTCAACCACCAAATTGTAGAGACTTGGTGATGTAGAGATTGCTCAAGATGTGAGTGAGTTGCAATCTCATAGATTTCGATTCATCCAAGAACCTACAAGAGTTAGATAGCATGCAAGGGTACAAGTATATCGAAGACATATGATCATTATCATTACAGAAATATTAAGGATTAGTCAAAGGCTCATGCCTTGCATGCATCCAAATGGAGTGTCTACTCCAAGTTTGAGGCATCAATGATGTGGAATTCACCTCTCAAATGGAAAAATACTTTCTCATCAAGCGGTTTGGTGAATATATCCGCCAATTGCTTATCGGTACGAACATGCTTAAGATCAATGTCTCCTTTAGCAACATGATCTCAAATGAAATGATGACGAACTTCAATATGCTTAGTTCGAGAATGTTGCACGGGATTGTGAGCAATCTTAATAGCACTTTCATTATCACAAAGCAATGGAACATGTTTCACATATATCCCATAATCTTTAAGAGTTTGGGTCATGCAAAGTAATTGAGCACAACATGAACCGACGACAATGTATTCCACTTCGGCGGTGGATAAGGATATCGAGTTTTGTTTCTTGGAGGACCAAGACACAAGAGATCTACCAAGAAATTGACATGTTCCCGAAATGGACTTTGTATCAACCTTGTCACCGGCATAGTCCGAATCCGAGTAGCCAACAAGATAAAAATAAGACCTCTTAGGATACCAAATGCCAAAGTTTGGTGTATGAATTAAGTATCTCACTATCCTTTTCACAGCCTTAAGATGACATTCTTTGGGGGCCGCTTGATATCGTGCACATATGCACACACTTAGCATAATATTGGGACGGGAGGCACATAGATATAACAATGAACCAATCATAGAGCGATAAACCTTTTGGTCAACCGGTTTGCCATCCTTAGTCAAGTCAAGATGTCCACTAGTAGGCATGGGTGTTTTCATACTTTTGCTTTCTTGCATGTTGAACTTCTTGAGTAAGTCCTTGGTATACTTCGTTTGGGAAACAAAGGTACCCTCCTTAGTTTGCTTGATTTGCAAACCAAGAAAGAACTTGAGTTCAATTATCATAGACTTCATCGACATTAGCCTTCAAAACTTTTCACTAAAATGAGGGTTAGTCGAACCAAGTATGATATCATCCACATAAATTTGGCACACAAATAATTCTCCATGAACCCTTTTAGTAAAGAGTGTAGAATCAATTTTTCCAATCTCAAAGCCTTTTTCAATAAGGAACTTGGTCAAGCATTTATACCATGCTCTAGGAGCTTGTTTAAGTCTGTAAACATGATCGGGTTTCTTGGGATTAACAAAGCCGAGAGGTTGTTTGACATAAACTTCCTCCTCAATTTCACCATTTAGAAAAGCACTTTTAATGTCCATTTGATATAGATATCATGATGATTGGCATAAGCAAGTAAGATGCGTATGTACACAAGTCTAGCAATGGGGGCATACGTCTCACCATAGTCCATACCTTCGACTTGAGTGTATCCTTGGGCGATGAGACGGGCCTTGTTGCGTACAACTTGTCCATCTTAATCTTGCTTATTCTGAAACACCCATCTTGTACCAATGATATTTTGGTTGTTGTCCGGCTTCAATACCAATGTCCACACTTGGTTCCTCTCAAAGTTGGGTAGCTCTTCGTGCATGGCGTTCACCCAATTCGGATTATCAAGTGCTTCTTCAACCTTCATAGGTTCAATACTAAAAATGAATGAATAATGTTCACAAAAAATAGCCAAACGAGTTTTTGAGCGAGTAATTCTCACGGTTTGGATATTATCGAAGATTTGTTCAACGGGGTGATCTCTTGAAACTCTTGCTCTAACTCGTGAGAGTTTTTGTTTGGGTCGGGGTGGAACATCCTCTTCGTCATCTTGTTCTTCCTCTTGGCCTTCTTCATTGTTGGTGTTTTTGTTCTCTCATGGAGGTGGAGAAGGAGGTTGATGAGGTTCATCTTGGTGTACTTCCTCGTTTTCTTTATCTTGGCGTGTCCCACTTGTGGATGCCTCTGAGTCAACTCATGGTTCACACCTTGTTGTGAGGTAGAAGCTTCCACTTGGACGGACGAGGTACTCTCCTTCACCTCCGTTGGGTGAATCTTGCCAATAGACAAGTCTTGGATTGCTTCAGAAGGGTCTTTGTATCCTACATCAATTGGCAATTGCTCTACTTGCGAGCCATTGGATTCATCAAACTTCACATCTACCGTCTCTTCAACCTTTCGGGTGAAATTGTTGTAGACACGGTAAGTGTGAGAGTTTGAGCCATAACCGAGTAGGGAACCCTCATGAGATTTAGGAGCAAATTTAGAATGATGATGCTTATCAAGAATATAACACTTTGAGCCGAATACTCGAAAGTATCCAACTTGGGGTTTGTTACCGGTGAGAAGCTCGTATGCCGTCTTGCTGAGTAGCTTGTGAAGATATAGACGATTTGTTGCATGACAAGCTATCTGAACCACTTCCGCCCAAAAGTGTTTTGGCGTCTTGTACTCATCAAGCATCGTTCTTGCCATCTCAACAAGAGTCCGGTTCTTCCTCTCAGCAACTCCATTTTGTTGAGGCGTGTACGTAGCCGAGAACTCATGTGAAATCCCTTCTTCGTCAAGAAAGGTATCCACATTTGCGTTCTTGAACTTTGTTCCGTTGTCGCTGCGAACCTTCTTGATCTTCACTTCAAATTGATTTTGGGCCTTCCTAGCGAAGTTCTTGAAGATCTTTTGAACCTGAGATTTATCATCAAGAAAGAACACCCACGTAAATCTTGAAAAGTCATTGACAATGACTAAGCCGAATGAATTTCCACCGAGACTTTTATAGGCGTTTGGACCAAAGAGATCCATATGAAGTAGCTCGAGCGGTCTTCTCATGGTCATAATTTTCTTCACAGGGTGGCCTCCTCCATCCCGTTTTCCTACTTGACACGCACTGCACAATCTATCCTTGTCAAATATAACATCTTCCACTCCAAGGATATGATCACCTTTAATAAGCTTATCAAGATTTCGGATGCCCACATGACCTAACCTTCTATGCCACAACCAACCTTTAGAAGATTTAGCAATTAAGCAAGTTCTAGGTTGAGCCTTTTTAGTGAAATCAACAATATATAGATCACCTCTACGTATACCGGTGAAGACCATATTATGATTATCTCTTCGAAACACTTGGCAATCTACTTCAGTAAATAGCACATTGAATCCAAAGTCAGCTAGTCTAGACACTGAAAGTAAATTATAGCCAAGAGATTCAACGAGAATAACATTTTGGATGGAGCTGTCATGTGAGATGACCACCTTACCAAGGCCAACCACCTTACCCTTTGAGTTATCACCAAAAGTGACATACTTTCGAGGGCCATCATTTTTAGCAAGCTCACGAAACATATCCTTGTCTCTGGTCATGTGATCGGTACATCCACTATTAAGAACCCATTCCTTTCCTCCAGCCATGTAACCGCGAAGGTTAGCCATAAGACCAAAGTGTCTCATAGAGTCATCGATATCGAAGTCACTATCATCATTCTCATCATAGTAACCGTGTTGAACATCGTCTTGTGATTGGTCATTACCTAGAGAGGGTGATTCGTTAGATGTATGACCATGTCAATGTCCATCTTTATGACTTTCGAGATGATGTTACTAATGATTCCAACATCTCCTTTGGCACGCATAAGGTCACGAAGCTCAAATAGACGATCACCAAACTTAGGATCATTAAGATTCATTTTATTTAAAGCAATGGACTTTTGAAGAATCACATCTAGATTGTTCAAGGAATAGTTTGGAAACGTTCCTCAAGAAATCTCCATATGGTGTAAGCACAATCAAGAGTAGGCAAGCAACCAAACAAATTTCTAAGAAATCCTCTAATGATAAGGTTAATAGTCCTAAGATTGCAGATCATGTCAAGTGATCATCAGGGGTAGGATGCAAGGGGTCAACAAGGGGCGCACAAGGGCTAGTAATGTACTTGTTCAAATGATAGGGGATCACAACAGTTTTCGAGGGTAGAGTATTCAACCCAAATTTATTGATTCAACACAAGGGGAGCCAAAGAATATTTCAAGGTATTAGCAGCTGAGTTGTCAATTCAACCACACCTGGAGATTAATTATCTGCAGCAAGTAATCAGTAGCAAAGTAAATGATAGTTTTGATAGTAGTGACAGCAGTAACAGTAATAGTAACAGTGATAGCAGTAATTTTGTAGCAAGTGTAACAGTGATGATAACAGTAGTAACTTAGCAAGAACAATATGAGATAAATTCGTAGGCATTGGATCGGTGACTTGTTGGATGTTATTCATCACGAGACAGTTATTACCTAGGGCGATACGACACTAGCTCCAGTTCATCGATATAATGTAGGCATGTATTCCGTAAATAGTCATTCGTGCTTACGGAAAGAACTTGCATGACATCTTTTGTCCTACCCTCCCGTGGCAGCGGGGTCCATATTGGAAACTAAGGGATATTAAGGCCTCCTTTTAATAGAGAACCGGAACAAAGCATTAACACATAGTGAATACATGGACTCCTCAAACTACGGTCATCACCGGAAGTGGTCCCGATTATTGTCACTCCGGGGTTGCCGGATCATAACACGTAGTAGGTGACTATAACTTGCAAGATAGAATCTAAAACATGGATATAATTATGATAACATAAACGGTTCAGATCTGATTTCATGGCACCCAGGCCCAAAGTGACAAGCATTAAGCATAGCAAAGACATAGCAACATCAATCTAAGAACATAGTGGATACTAGGGATCAAGCCCTAACAAAACTAACTTGATTACACGATGAATCTCATCCAAATCCTCACCGACCAGCGAGCCTACGAAGGAATTACTCACTCCCGGTGGGGAGCATCATGGAATTGGCGATGGAGAAGGGTTGGTGATGACGAAGAACGAAGATCCCCTCTCGGAGCCCCAAGCGGACTCGGATCTGGCCTCATATTTGAAGAACAGGAGGTGACGGCGGCTCTGTCTCGTGGATCGCGATAATTCTTTCTCCCTGATTTTTTCTGGAAAAATAGGATTTTATAGCGTCAGTTTTAGGGTCAGCGGGGCCACAAGGTGGGGACAACCCACCTGGGCGCGCCAGGAGAGGGGGGGCGCGCCCTGGTGGGTTGTGCCCACCTAGGGGGCCCCTCTCTGGTAGGTCTTGGCTTCAGAAATTCTTATATATTATATAAAAATTCCTCGCGAAGTTTCGTTCCATTCCGAGAACTTTTATTTCTGCACAAAAAACAACACCATGGTAGTTCTGCTGAAAACAACATCAGTCTGGGGTTAGTTTCATTCAAATCATGCAAATTAGAGTCCAAAACAAGAGGAAAAGCGTTAGGAAAAGTAGATACATTGGAGAAGTATCAACGAGCCTCGAAGAGACCAAGAGCTTCGCCACGCCAAGGACCAGGCTCACTCCTCGAGTGTCAGCACTAGCATGGGGCAACAATAGCCCCAAGTAGGAGCCCGGGGGCTGGGCCCAGGCTCTTCCCTTCGGCATAGCCAGCAGAAGAAGAGAACAAAGGAAGAAGAGGGGGAATGCAAAGATGGATGACTCCGCCCTCCTCCGCCCCTCCCTTTTATAGGTCGGGCGGGGAGGGCAGATGCTCCGTCAACGGGTGGCCACCGCCCTCCTCCGCCAATTCAAGACGATCGGGCCCTTGCCATGATGCTCTCCCGCGCCACGCGCCTCCGTTACCTACCCCGCGCGATGCATGCAGCATACGTGGCCAACGATAAGGGCGCACTGTGGGAAGAGTAAATTGGCAGTTTCTACCCCGTGCGTTAAAGTCATTCACGGCCATCACTGGAGCGGCCCCGCTGCTGTTGGCTTTATAACACGTGCGGGGAAACCGGAAACTGGCCAAAAATCAAGGCTAATGAAGCAGCAATGGAAACCTCGAGGGGCCAACCCCTTCAGCAACCCTACCTGTGCACTTATTAGGCCCTGCCCGTGCACTTATGAGGCCCAACCCCGACGACGCTCAGCAGTGCGTTCGGGGCAGGCCCGGGGGCTTCTGTCGAGGCAACAAACCCTGGGCCTGTTGCCCAGACTGTGCACAGGCACAAGAGCAAGATTGAAGCATCAACCTAAGTTAGAGATCAAAGGACCAAGAGATTTGAAGAACCAACATGCAGCTCAGAGAGACCAAGATCAAGCTGGAGAAGCAGAGTGTCGACGAGAGAAGGGCCTCCCTTGCCGGGCAGGCGAGCCCGGCAAGGGGCGAGGACACCACAAGAAGCAAGCGACCGAAGCTCCCCGGCAGGGCCTGCCGGGGACCGCGGAGGCAAAACCACCTCACCAACCACTCAAGCACGACCCACGTCGTCAATCAATGCGGTGTCAAACCGCAAGGTGATTAAGTGGCAGCCATTCGCCACATGGCAGCCATTTCCTACAGGAGAAACCCATAGATGACATCCGTCCTGTGACGTGTCAAGGGAACAGGCGCGGAGCTGGCAAGATAGCCCGGCAAGCCTTGCCGGGCAACCAGTGATGTGACACTAAGCGGTGCATTTAATGCACCCTGTCAGCCCGCAGAGTTAGGTATGATAGCACTGTTTGCTATCATATCAATGGATAATGACTACTTTGCCATTGTGGTGACCCCTTGATCTATAAAATGAGGCCCATGGCACCCGTAGGAAGGGTTGGAAAGTTGACGAACCCACACTCCCATACGCGCGTAGTTGCTGCTGCCCTACAGCAGCCCCTGCCACGCAAGTGTACTACGTTCCATCATCTCCATTCCACCATCAATCCACCAAAGCAGGAGTAGGGTCTTACGCCTTGCGGCGGCCCAAACCTGGGTAAATTGCTTGTGTGCTCTCTGTCGTGCTATCGTGCGCTGGTCTGCTCTTTGTGCAATGCGGCGTCCCCCTGCCGAACCAGCAAGTGACCTCCTGGCCCCATAGGTGGCCGTGGATATCCTGCGACACCGCATTTTATGAAATCTAGCAAATGGATGTCAAAACTATATTCCTTAATGGATTTATTGAAGAAGAGTTGTATATGATGCAACCAGAAGGTTTTCTCAATCCTAAAGGTGCTAACAAAGTGTGCAAGCTCCGGCGATCCATCTATGGACTGGTGCAAGCATCTCGGAGTTGGAATATACGCTTTGATGAGTTGATCAAAGCATATAGTTTTATCTGAGACTTGCGGTAAACTGTATTTACAAGAAAGTGAGTGAGAGCACTACAGCCTTTCTGATAAGTATATGTGAATGACATATTGTTGATCGGAAATGATGTAGAATTTTCTAGAAAGCATAAAGGAGTGTTTGAAAGGAGTTTTTCAAAGAAAGACATGCTACTTACATATTGGGCATCAAGATCTATAACGATAGATCAAGAAGCTTGATAAGACTTTCGATGAGTACATACCTTGATAAGATTTTGAAGGAGTTCAAAATGGATCAGTCAAAGAAGGAGTTCTTGCCGGAGTTGTAAGGTATGAAGTTGAGTAAGACTCAAAACCCGACCACGGCAGAAGATAGAGAGAGAATGAAAGTCATTCCCTATGCCTCAGCCATAGTTTCTATAAAGTATGCCATGCTGTATACCAGACCTATTGTGTACCTTGTCATGAGTTTAGCAAAGGGGTACAATAATGATCCCGGACTAGATCACTGGACAGCGGTCAAAATTATCCTTAGAGAACTAAGGAAATATTTCTCGGTTATGGAGGTGATAAAGAGTTCATCGTAAAGAGTTACGACGATGCAAGCCTTAACACCGATCTGGATGAATCTGAGTCTTAATCTGGATACATATTGAAAGTGGGAGCAATTAGCTAGAGTAGCTCCATCCAAAGCATTTTAGACATAGAAATTTGCAAAATACATATGGATCTGAATGTGGCAGACCCGTTGACTAAACTTCTCTCACAAGCAAACCATGATCACACCTTAGTACTCTTTGGGTGTTAATCACATGGCGATGTGGACTAGATTATTGACTCTTGTAAACCCTTTGGATGTTGGTCACATGGCGATGTGAACTATGGGTGTTAATCACATGGTGATGTGAACTATTGGCGTTAAATCACATGGCGATGTGAACTAGATTACTGACTCTAGTGCAAGTGGGAGACTGAAGGAAATATGCCCTAGAGGCAGTAATAATGTTGTTATTTTATATTTCCTTATATCATGATAAATATTTATTATTCATGCTAGAATTGTATTAACCGGAAACTTGATACATGTGTGGATACATAGACAAAACACTGTGTCCCTAGTAAGCCTCTACTAGACTAGCTCGTTAATCAAAGATGGTTAAGTTTCCTAACCATAGACATGTGTTGTCATTTGATGAATGGGGTCACATCACTAGGAGACCCATCCTTTAACTTAGCATGCGATGTCATAGATGGTTAAGTCACCTAATGATGTGATGGACAAGACCCAACCGTTAGCTTAGCATGTTGATCATTCAGTTTTATTGCTATTGCTTTCTTCATGTCATATACATATTCCTTTGACTATGAGATATGCAACTCCCGGATACCGGAGGAATACCTTGTGTGCTATCAAATGTCACAACGTAACCGAGTGATTATAAAGATGCTCTAAAGGTATCTCTGAAGGTGTTTGTTGGGTTGGCATAGATCGAGATTAGGATTTGTCACTCCGAGTATCAGATATGTATCTCTGGGCCCTCTCGGTAATGCACATCATGATAAGCCTTGCAAGCAATGTGACTAATGAGTTAGTTGCGGGATGATGCATTATGGAACGAGTAAAGAGACTTGCCGGTAATGAGATTGAACTAGGTATGAAGATACCGACGATCGAATCTCGGGCAAGTAACATACTGATGACAAAGGGAATAACCTATGTTGCCACTACGGTTTGACCGATAAAGATCTTCGTAGAATATGTAGGAACCAATATGAGCATCCAGGCTCCGCTATTGGTGACCGGAGAGGTGTCTCGGTCATGTCTACATAGTTCTCGAACCCATAGGGTCCGCACGCTTAACGTTCGATGACGATTTTGTATTATATGATTTATGTGATTTGGTGACCGAATTTTGTTTGGAGTCCCGGATGAGATCATGAACATGACGAGGAGTCTTGAAATGATCGAGAGGTAAAGATTAATATATAGGACGATAGTATTCGGACACCGGAACTATTCTGGGGGTACCGGGTACGTATCGGGTCACCGGAAGGGGGTTCCGGGCAACCCCCGACAAGCTATATGGGCCTAATGGGCCAAGAGGGGAAACACACCTGCCACAAAGGGGCTGGTGTGCCCTCCCCTCCCCCATATGAGCTGGCCAAATTGGAGAAGGAAAGGGGAAGAAGGAAAGGAAAAAGGGAATAGGATTCCCCCTTCCCCCTCTTCCCTTCCTACTCCGAATAGGAATAGGAAAGGGGGAGGCCGAATTGGGAGGACCCCAAGTAGGATTCCTCCTACTTGGGGCGCCCCCTTGGCTACCTCTCCTTCCCTCCAACCTATATATATGAGGGGAGGGCACCGCTAGAACACATAACAAACATTGTTAGCCATGTGCGGCGCCCTCCTCCATAGTTTACGCCTCCGGTCATATTCACGTAGTGCTTAGGCGAAGCCCTGCGCGGATCACTTCACCATCACCATCACCATGCCGTCATGCTGACGGAACTCTCCCTCGACACTTTGCTGGATCAAGAGTCTGAGGGACGTCATCGACCTGAATGTGTGCAGAACTCGGAGGTGACGTACGTTCGGTGCTTGATCGGCCGGAACGAGAAGAAGTTTGACTACATCAACCGCGTTGTCAAACACTTTCGCTTTCGGTCTACGAGGGTACGTGGACACACTCTCCCACTCTCCTTGCTATGCATCTCCTAGATAGATCTTACGTGAGCGTAGAATTTCTTTTGAATTTGCATGCTATGTTTCCCAACAACACAGTCAATCCAAGGAATACGTTTCCGTTCTTATGTACATCCCACACAGTCAATCCAGGGAAAACATTTCCGTTCGTATCTATATCACACACAGTCAATCCAAGGAATACATTTCCGTTCTTATGTACATCCCATACAATTAATCCAGGAAAAACATTTCCGTTCGTATGTACATCCCACACGGTTTTATGTGTAGGCTCGTGTGTGAAAGAGGTAACTATCACACACGCTCTACCTTGGTTAACTGTTTACTTTTATCAACTACATCACACACGATTTGATGAAGAAAACTGTGTGGCATGGGCTATCCATCACAAGCGTTTTTACTTCTAGAACTGTTTGCAAAGTTCCATGACACATTTAGCAGATTTATTAGTTTACAATTAATAATTCTAGTATTACGCAAATTCACATTTCATATCGAACGACTATTTGCCAATTTCATATCAGGCACATAAATATATTATAACATCACAGTACGATAGCTACATGAAAACAACACAATACAACATATAGCTAGTTCAACTTCATAAGAACAATATTAGAACAATAAATTCATTTCCCTAATCGAGATCATCCAGGCTCGTCTTATCCACCTCTGCTTCCAGTTCAGTAAGAATTTGTTTTGCACTGGCCAACTGGGAAAGTTCCTCCTCCTTTGCCAACACCATCTTAGCGAAGTCCGATTTAAAAAATCTGAGCTTATTCTCCACCTTCCTCTTTTTATCCCGCATCTTCAAATATTCTTCAGCGTTGACAACACTTTCTCTGAACCTACGTCTATTCTCTTCCTCATACATGCTCCAGAGTTTCGCTAGGCACATCTTCAAAGACTGTGGTCACTCTTGATCAACCCACTCCAAGTAAGAACGCTTCCGTTCATCCTATAATATTTAAAACTAGATCAGTAACAATTGTAGGGGAAATGGGTTTATAGCAACATAGAAAATCACCAATGCTTATTTTGAAAAACTGAAGAAACATGTTAATTATGACATATCTTCTCAAAAAGATCAATGTGCAAATGAATTAATTGCTACTGAGACAACAACCAAATTCTGGAACATCAGAAGCTATAATTAACTACAACAACACTACAAGTTCTTACTCATGTACAATAAATAACAAATTGAACATTTTATGAGGAAGGTAAATATAACTGCAACAGCATAGCGACAGTGTTTGGATGACAGCAAATTGATACTAACAGGTGTGTACATGCACAAATTTAGTAACATAGAACTAATAGCACTAAGGCCGTCCACTATGTATGCCAAAACTGGTGTAAAGACAACTGTTGCTACATCTCGCACCGGTGCCCTGCACTGGCGAGCCGATGCAGCGGAAAAAAATCAGGGACCCGGACTCTGGAGCACCTAGTTGCTCCGATGCCCAGTTCCTTCGTGCCATAAAGATTTAGTATTTTACTGCTTGGCTGCTCGGATGTGTGGAACAAAGTTGGCTGCACAAACTACTGAAGCGGTGCCAAATAATTTTCTAATGGCACCGCTGATGAGATGGCAACAATTTTAGATACTAGGTACAAACTGTGACACTGTCTTAGGATGCGTTTGGTTGAAGGTGTGGTATGAATGGGTTGGGACCGTGACAGTGTCTGAATCACATCTAACAAATGATTTGTAACAACGAAAGAGGGTCTAACCTTCTCTGCACATGCCAGAAACTTCCTCCCACTATCCACAGATTCAAACGCAACTAGCTTCACGCATGAAGATTGATGATGACAACGAGCAGATAGATCTTCAGCCACCTCGCTCCATTCGTTGCCACTGATGGTCCTAGGGAGCTACAAGAGGAAGAAATGACTCAAATCGACCGTCGGGTAAATCCTTCATTCCAAGTCATAGCCTGAGAGAGAGAAGAGAGGCATACCCAGGTGGTGATGGAGTCGTTGCCGGAGGAGGAACCGCTGGAGAGGTCTTTGAAGAAGACCATGGCGACCCCGCCTGTAGGATGCGAGACGGCGAGAGCGAGGAAGCGGCTATAGCTTAGGAAGGAAGGAAGAAGGAAATAGGGAAAATGTGACTTGTGGTCGGGAGAAAAGGGGTGGGAAGCCCTCCCCCCCGCTCTGGCTGCGAAGTCCAAATCGAACGCCACATCAAGAAGGAGCCGCACAACACGTTGGGCCGTTGGATGCCTCTAGCACGGCAAGGAGAGCACGCCACCACATCCGCCACGTCGGCACCCGGTCACCGTGAAGAAGAAGCCCCCCTCCCCTCCCATGCGCTCGCGAACACACGTGAGCGCCTCGTGCATTACGTCGGCCATGGTGGCGGCAACAGGTCGTCCTGCAGCACGGTGTTAAGGAGTGGCGTGACACGCAACACCGGGCCGCGTTCCGCGACGCTCCTTGCGGACCCCGCAACTAGGTCCTTGCGGACCCCGCAACCTAGTTGCGAGCCAAGTTACTAACCTAGGTGCCTTGAGTGGCTGGGTCATTGTAGGATTTTGCATTGGTTTGCAGCTTGTAGCGTAGCGTACTCATCTGCAGAGAAGCATTTTTGTTTGCTTTCAAATCCCATCAGTAAGCTATCCGGATCCCATCCGGCAGATAGAATGGTTTCTTTGTTACCAGAATTGGTTTTTATTGGACAACTTTAGATCGATTTTTTTGTGGGGCATTTTAGATTAATTCTGCACACATTTGCTTGGTTATCTGTTCTCTTGAACTTGCACATTAATTGACAAGTGCACATTAATCTAAGTTCCTAGCACATTGTTCTTGGCTTATCAATGGATTTTGTTAATTATCTGCCATTGTCCCTGAATGGTACTACCAGTACTAGGAAGAGGATAGTAGTGTAAATTAGATAGATCATTTTTTTTTGTTCAGTAGTTTCAATCAATGGACATGCTATGTAATGTGTCTAGAAGATAAGATTCACATGTCGAAGCTTGGTAATCTATAAACTATTTTTCTTCGTGAACTCCTCATCCTTAGCTATTAAATCATTTTCAATCGATCCGTAGCTGGAATTGTCTTCTTGCTTGATATGATGCATTTGGCTGAAATAATCATTTGTGCACAGAACCAAGACGCAGAGAGGAATATCCGTTAAGATAAAAGTTTTCATTTTCTATCGACATGTCATATGCTTATTATGCTGAAACAATAAAGATGGCATTGTACTTTAGCTAATCAGAATTCCTGTTTTTTGACCTGAGCTAATCAGAATCCTTGAAGGGGTATGTTTAAACTTTCCAGCCTGGTTAGTTGGTTCTTTCAGTTACGAGTTTGGTCTGTTTTGTCAAAATAAATTTTTGAATGAACATGCTCCTTTTGTATTACCACTTTGACCTGAACGTCTGCATAATCTGAATGTGTACGTCCTCATGAGCCTGTATGTGTGCATGAGGTTGAGCTTTTGTGTTCGGAACAAAAATTCACAATGAAATCTGAACGTGTATAGCTAGCGTCGCAAAGGATACAAAGCTAGCATACTGTACATAGCATTAGGCATCAGAGCAGCTAAACATGAAGATGCGGACGTCCGCATGTGACCCGCCAGCCATAGCAAGCAGTCAAAATTTGCCTATCCCGGAGTTGAACGCCCTTCCTTCATCCCGGTTGAATGCCGGACGGGTTACCGTCGGGGGGCGCATTGAAGGCGCCATCACAACTCACAAGAGGATAGCCGACGATCGAGCTCGAGCGCCCAGAGAGTTCGGCAGGACAGCCATCAGATCATGAGGTCAAGGTGATGTGCGGTTTCCGAAACTGTCGATATGATCGATCATCGATGCTCCAGAGAAACAAAAACAGATTATTATTATTTTGCAGGAAAACAAGAACAGAAATTGACACGCCAATGCAACTGCTTACCATGTTCAGGACATAACAAAGATTCAAGCAAGACCCCACAGGCACATAAAAGAATAAAAATTCAGTACACAAATAATTTGACTACAACACTACAACTTAAGTTCAAGTTTAGCTAGCACAAAGATAGGAGCTAATGGGTTCTGCGCTACAAAAAATCTGAATTCTCAAGTTGTCATATCTTAGGCCAAGACACTTCTGAAGAAATTGAGTTGCAAGGCGACGGTCAATAGTCTTGCTAAGGTCTTTTCCTCCGCATCAACACTCGATGTTGGCCAAACTACCAATAAAAGTGAGGAAGTTAGCATCAGTTCACAGTACAATAGTTTCAGAAAACTAACACTTGACCTATGCATTGTGTCATTGCCGAACATACAACTTAGTAGCTATGCTAACATTTGAACTTCATGTGATTCGCCATAGTTATGAGGAACATCTCATAATGAGTATGAGGAGCATCCACAGAATATATATTGACAACAAAAATCAAAAGAAAGAAGCTTATTGGGGCACATCCAACACAACAAAACCATGGAGCAGATTCAGGTTTTTAAACTTAGACAACAATATCATAACAGAGAAGGTCGCCCAAGCAAGGTCATTCCTGCTACCAATGCAAGTGCAGTTCCATAACCTGTGGATTGCAGATAATTAGACCAGGACAAGTAACATTCAATACAGTTCATGCATGATGACCAGATCACATCAAGACACCAAAAAGATTTAGGAGAATACTGGGAAAAAATCCATTCTGGGAAGAAAGACTCTCGGAACAAAGTACTAAACCATATAATTTTGAAACATGGAAAATTATAGTTTGACCATGCCCAGCTAGGTTTACATGATGGTTCCAAGTGAATAACAATCACCATTATTAAGACGAAAATGAACACCCAAAAAGAAGCAGTTTATTTGAATTCAACATACAGAACTACAGAATACAGATGCAAACACCAGCCCTATTTGGATTGAATGTAATTTTGTGTGCTCCCCGTTATTTAGAGCTCAACGTAACCACACTAATATAATATAGATTCCTCACCAAATCATAAACTGTTTTAAATTTCCATTTGACGAATCTCCCATTACTTAAATTTCCATTTGATGAAGCAATGACACAAAAAAAAGATCCGTAAAATCTGCTACTCCTCGAACATACACTAAAATTGGTGGCACAAAAAAAGTCATCAGGCATGATGCAAGTAGGATAAAAAATGAAATATGGCCAGATATTACTAGCTTATGCAAGGAGCATATTGGTGCGAGGCAAATCTGCAATCTGCATCGATTTAGAGAAGGGCTGGCCGAGACTTGGGCCAGTAAGGGCTTCAGCAGAGGGGCGGAGCACTGACTCTGCAAGGCAATAATTTTGTGTATATTCAGAGAAGATAATTATCAGAAGAGTATTAGATTAACTAATCGCTAGCCAGTGCATCCACACCTCAACACATGTTATCCGGTACATATTCCAGCGAGATGTCATGGAACGAGCATATTCGTGCAAGGCAAAGCAAACCTGGAATCTGTATCTTGTTAATGGAAGGGTTGACCGAGACTTGGGCCAGTTGGGGCTTCAGCAGAGGCGTGTAGCACTGTAAGGCCATGGTTGCGACTTGCGAGTATATTCAGAAAACCTGTCAATTCAAGATGATTAGATCAACTAGTCGAAAACCAGCACACCCACACATTCCAAAGTAGTAAATTTTGTCATGATAATTGAGTATCATATTTTTTGACACGTATTGAGTATCATATTCTGAACTTGACATTCAGGATTTGATCCAGCTACAGTTACTCCACAGCCCCTGTTACCTAAACTTAACACTTAAGGGTTCAGCTTTTAAAACTGAACTTGACACTTGACAATCATGACTGAATACCATGCATAATGCTGAATGATTAACCGGCTTTCTTAGCTCGCACTGCACACACACTTGTGCTTTTGTTCACCAGTATTGCCGTGTTCAATAAGTTCGTGGCGATAGGAATAGCTCATACCATACGTATAGTCATGAATTGATCTGAAAGTAGCCCTCCAATATCTCTGCCTACTAGTCTATTAATTGTGATTCGATTAGATGGTGGCTGCTGAACCGGTTAACAGTTACTCCAATCATCTCTGAAATAAGTACACGCTAACACTGACGCTGCTTGTGCATTGCTACCATTGTATGCAAATTAGTTGTCTTAACTAATACAGTAATTTCTCTCTGCGACTTTTGCTTTTTTTTACTTTGAGAAAGGCACAACACAAGAAAACGTGAGATGGATTCCTCTTAACCAGTGAAGTAAATTTTCTCTCTGGCGTTGGAAATTGCTCTTAACCAAAACTTTTCTATTATTGATTCTCAAGGAAGTTCATCCTACTGTAAGCCTAAATTCTGTAATTCATGAGCAACCCCACTGGACTCAGATAAATCAAGGATGGAGCGATAAAAGACCTGAAGGAAATGGAGCATATTAAAATCAATATAGCTCTGGTAAAAGGATGCCCTTCCCACACAGCAGGTAAGTAGCCAAGCAAGCTCATAAAGTCATAATTCATATGATAAATTCAGAGATGTCACTTGCCATCATTCAGAATGGCTATGATGAGAACCATGAATAATGCCAGAAGAACAAACCTGCAACCATAAAAGACAGCAAGATTACCGGTGGTGAAATACTATCATGATTACCTACTATTGGATTTGCTACTGCATTCTTACCACTATCCGTATGGTGATGCAAACGGCATACATTTGCAGCCAAGTAGTACAAATCGACAGAACTCTTGTAGTAGAAGATAACAGGGGAACTTCAGCTGAACTTTAGCGTGTAGTTCATCATGCACTGCAAGATGGAGAACACAACACGGAGGCCAGGCTCCGTGAGCACGATGTCGACGCAGACCTGGCAGCGTCTGTCGTGTCCGACAGCGCGTTGCCGCAGGTGCCCAACAAAATCCGAACAAAGATAATGAACATTAATGATTGCAGGAAGTGCATAGAAAATCCATAGTTTTGATATATAACTCTATATAAGACAAGATTATTTTTTGCATACAACTGTATCTTGTTGCATAGCAAAACATTTCTATTATTGATTCTGAAGGAATTTATTTACCCTAACATCTTAATATTTCAAGGTTTTAACAAAAGAAGAACATATAGTTTAGGAATGAACGGACTACATGAGTATGAGAAAACATTTATACACATTACTACATATTGATAAACTTTATTATCAGTTGTTTGACGTTAATAAAAAGCAAGATATATCTAACTCTTGTGCATCTTTGGAGGTTCCTTCGTTGATTTTGCCATGGTAGGATAAGCACGAATGGTAGCATGAACCTTCTTGTACAGTGCTTCCATGTCATCGGCCGCAATATTCTTCTTGATGTACTCACTGAAGTGAGATTGGTACTTCTTAGATTCCTCATCAGCTATTGACTGAAATAAAGGTAGGGCAGAAGTTAAAACGAGATTCAGTAAGCTGCTTCAGAAATAAGAACAAAGTACGCTGCTTTAGGATACTTTATTTATATGGGTGAATCTGGCCTAGATATATCTTCCAGAAAGAATTCATGCATACAACAACGATAGCCCTAGGGAATGACGAAATGGCATTATAATACCACAAGGGCAATGGATCCAACTCACCTTCATGTAGTCAGCAACATGACCTTCATAGATGTATTTGCGGTGAATCTCACCGCCCAGCTGCTTCTTATCCTTCTTGAAGCCAGCAATCTCTTGTCACTGTGCACAATATCAAGACCGCCATCCAAAGCTCCCTGCAGTAGCCAACAGACTGAAGCGGGTCTCAAACAGATAAACTGTATGCTTCCTAATTCAATAGCTTAGAACCCCCTAAATATAGAATAAAAGAAACACACCAACAACAGGCAATAAATGCAGTCCAAGATTGGCATACTTCAAGTCCATCAGTGAGCCTGTCACAGAGCGATGGATCAAACAACACTGTAAGTAAGCTATATATTTTTCTTGGCTTTCCAAGTTTACCAACTACATCGTTTAAAATGTCTATTATTTAGATTTCTAACCTATCCAGCAAAATTATCAATCGTGTATTCAAGATTTGTAGGTAAACAAAATAAAGGAGACTTTTCACCACAAATCTCATCTAGCCACAAATCATAGCATCAGAATAAGAGAACAAAGTTTAACAAAGTGACAACACAAAAGAAAATTAAAGCATTACAGCAGCAGCTCACCATGGCAATCCTGAAAAGCAAAGACTTGTCAGTGTAGAAGGGGTATGTGAAACCCTCTCTGCCTGATCTTCCTACTCTTCCTTGTGACTGCAGATGAAAAGAAAAGCAGTGAACTTGAGGTCCAGATCTCAGATTCATACATCCAATTTTTTTGCCAAAAAAAAAGCAAAGTAAAAATCTGAGAACAAAAACCGACTGATACAGCTGCGGGAGCCCTAATAGTTCTGCATAAAAGAATCTTTATTTCCCCATAAGAAAACTTCTCCATACCAAGTTGTATATTCTTTGACACTTTCAATGGGAAAAATATTCAGCAATAAAATTGGTCATTGAAGCTAAAGCACCATTCACCTATGCAACAACATAAATTAGTATCAGAGTTCTAACAACAAATGTAGGTGTAGTCCATAGATAAGCTAACTACCTGGAATATCTAGCAATTTAAAATGCTTGAATGAAGCTGCAGAATGAGACAAAAAAGGGAGACAAGTGTAAGAGCAGGGGGAAGAGCGGAGGTGGAGGCAAACCTGAACCACCTCGGCATCCTTGCTCCTGCTCCTCCTGTGCCGGGAAGGAGAGGTTGCGGGCGCAGGAGATGCATGGAGTCATCATTGTGCACAAGCTGCAGGTGTCAACGCCCATCTTCTGAGGCCACCGCACGCCGCACGAGCCGCCGCACCACCGCACTGCACAAGCTCCTCGAGGAAGAGGCGGAGCGCGGTCAAACTAAATCTCATAATCCACCATAAAATTTGGTTAAAGGTCACAGTCCGCTAACTAAATCCAAATTTTTCCAAATTTATTAAAGATTCATTTATCCATCAATATAAGAATCGTCATGCTCAACTATTAGACCTAAAATCTCATAATCCACCAAACATCTTTGACTACTGTCTTAAGAGACAATCTCCTAACTAAATCCAAGTAAAATCTCATGTTCAAGATTAATTAATACACCAAACATCTTTGACTATCTCCTCAAGATCACAATCAACTAACTAATCCATCAAAACTCTCATAATCCACCATAAAATTTGGTTCAAGATCACAATCGCCTAACTAAATCCAAATTGTTCCAAACTAAATTAAATATCTGTTCATCCACCAATATAGTAACCACCATGCTCATCTACTAGACCTAAAATCTCATAATCCACCAAACATCTTTGATTATCATCTCAAGACACAATCACCTAACTAAATCCAACTAAAATCTCATAAACCACAGAGAAATTTGGTTCAATATTGCAATCATCTAACTAAATCCAAATTGTTTAACATTAATTAATCCACCGAACATCTTTGACATCTTCCCAAGATCACAATCTACTAACTAAATCTATTGAAAATCTCGTACTCCACCGTGAAATTTGTTCAAGATCAAAATCGCCTAACTACATCCAAATTGCTCCATGTTTACTAAAGGCCCATTTATCCATCAATATAATAACCACCATGTTCACTTACTAGATCTAAATTAACATGATTCACCAAACATCCTTGACTAACTCGTTGAGATCACAGTCACCTAACTAAATCCAACAAAACCTCAAAATCCACCGTGAATTTGGTTGAAAATTGTTCCAAACTAAATCAAAGATTTGTTTATCCAACAATATAATAATCACCATGCTCACCAACTAGACCTAAAATCTCATGATCCACAAAACATTTTTTATTATCATCTCAAGACACAATCACCTAATTAAATCCAACTAAAATCTCATAAATCATAGAGAAATTTGGTTCAGTATCACAATCACCTAACTAAATCCATATTGTTCAAGATTAATTAATACACCAAACATCTTTGACCATCTCCTCAAGATCACAATCAACTAAATCCATTGAAAAATCTCGTAATTCACCATGAAATTTGTTCAAGATCACAATCGCCTAACTAAATCCAAATGGCTCCATATTTACTAAAGAAGTCGCTACTTCCTTGAGATTGAGGTTTCTTCTACCTGTATGGTTTCTTTATTTCCTAAGAGGAGTATCCAGGATCTTCTTGCTCGTGTTGCTCTTACTGGTGAGCACACTATTGAGACTGCTATGAAGCTCAACATCCACCTTTGTGTCCACCTCCACTCCCTGTAAGTCCGGACGGGCGTCCGTTGCCTGGTGACGGGTTGCTATGTGTGCTGTCTTGATCCCACATCCCGTGTTCCCTTGCTGGGCGACACCATGACCGCACGCTCAAGCACCACCAATGGGAGCAAGAGCTCAGACAATCGACGCATACCTGAATTTTACCCACGGGACATGCCCGAGAACACGGCGCTACCTATCGTCAAGGCCAAGGGCGCGCATTAGGAGAACGTGGGATGCTTAATCAAGTGCGTGACACAAAATCCGCAAACAGGACAATGACACCAAGCCGGATCAGCGGGGAATGGAGAGTGTACACGCACGTGGGATGTTGGATCAAAGTCCATCTGCTGCAACTACCCCCAGTCTCTCCTCTGTTGCCTTGTTTACCAGTTATTTTCAGTAGTGGCATCATCGCCTTGACTCACTTGTGTGGCCCTCATCTCTATCAACCAATATAATAATCAACATGCTCACCTACTAGACCTAAATTTACATAATCAACCGAACATCTTTTGCTAGCTTGTCAAAATCACAATCACCTAACTAAATCCAACCAAGACCTTATAATCCACCGTAAAATTAGGTTAAAAGATCACAATCACCAAACTAAATCCAAATTGTTTCAAACTAAATTAAATATTTGTTTATCCGCCAATATAATAATCACCATGCTCGGTTATTAGACCTAAAATCTCATAATCCACCAACCATCTTTGATTATCTTCATAAGACACAATCACCTAACTAAATCCAACTAAAATCTCATAAATCAAAGAGAAATTTAGCTCAATATCACAATCACCTAACTAAATCCAAATTGTATAGGATTAATTAATACACAGAATATCTTTGACTATCTCCTCAAGATCACAATCAACTAACTAATCCATAAGAAATCTCATAATCCACCATAAAATTTGGTTCAAGATCACGCCTAACTATATCCAATTTTTCCAACTTTGCTAAAAATCCATTTGTCCACCAATATAATAACCAACATGCTCACCTTCTAGACCTAAATTCACATAATCTACCAAACATCTTTTACTAGCTCGTCAAGATCCCAATCACCTAACTAAATCCAACAAAAACCTCATAATCCACCGTAAACTTTTGGTTAAAAGATCATAATCACCTACCTAAATCCACATTGATCCAAACTAAATCAAATATCTATTTATCTACCGATATAATAATCACCGTGCTCATTTCCATAACTAAAATCTCATAATCCAATGAACATTGACAAACTTCTCAAGACACAATCACCTAACTAAATCCACCTAAAATCAAATAAATCACCGAGAAATTTGGTTCAATCACCGAACTAAATCCAAATTGTTCCTGTCGACTACGAGATGCCTATGGTGACTTCATAAAATCTAGAGATGATATGTCGGCTCAGTCTCTCGAAGTGTGCGTGCGTGCGTTCATAGGGGTGAGTGTATGCACACTTATATGAGCACTTGCGTCTGTGCAGCGTTAAAAAAGATTTATTAATCAACCAAACATCTTGGACTATCTCCTCAAGATCTCAATCAACTAATTCAATCCATTTAAAATCTCGTAATTCACCATGAAATTTGATCCAAAATCACAATCGCCTAACTAAATCCAAATGACTCCAAGTTTACTAAAAATCTATTTATCCACCAATATAATAACTACCATGCTCACTTACTAGACATAAATTCTCACATAATCCATCAAATATCTTTGACTATCTCGTGAGGATCATAATCACCTAACTAAATCTAACCCAAACATCAAAATCCATCGTCAATTTGCTTAAAAGATCACAACCATCTAACTAAATTAAAAGACCACAATAATCTAACTAAATTGTTTCAAACTAAATTAAAGGTCTGTTTATCCACTAATATAATAGTCACCATGCTCACGTACTAGACCTAAAATCTTAACATCCACCGAACATCTTTGACCATCTTCTCAAGATCATAATAACTTATTTAAATCCACCTAATATCACATAAATCATCGTGAAATTTGGCTCAATATCACAATAGCCTAACTAAACTCAAATTGTTCAAGGTTAATTAATCCATCAAATATCTTTGACTATCTCCTCAAGATCACAATCAACTGCCTACATCCATCTAAAATCTCGTAATCCAACATGAAATTTGGTTCAATATCACAATGCCCTAACTAAATTCAAATTGCTTCATGTTTACTAAAGAAGTTGCTACTTCCTTGAGATTGAGGTTTCTTCTACCTCTAATGGCTTCTTTATTTCCTAAGATGAGTATATCCACAATCTTCTTGCTCGTGTTGCTCTTACTAATGAGCACACTTTTGAGACTGCTATGGATCTCAACATCCACCTTTGTGTCCACCTTCACTCCCTGTAAGTCCGGACATGTGTCCATTGCCTGGTGACGGGTTGCTATGTGTGCTGTCTTGATCCCACATCCCGTGTTCCCTTGCTGGGCAACACCATGACCGCACGCTCAAGCACCACCAATGGCGAGCAAGAGCTCAGACAATCGACGCATACCTGAATTTTACCCACGGGACATGCCCGAGAACACGGCGCTACCTATCGTCAAGGCCAAGGGCACACATTAGGAGAACGTGGGATGCTTAATCAAGTGTGTGACACAAAATCCGCAAACAGGACAAGGACAGCAAGCCGGATCAACGGGGAATGGAGAGTGCACACGCACGTGGGATGTTGGACCAAAGTCCATCTGCTGCCACTACCCCCGGTCTCTTCTCTGTTGCCTTGTTTACCAATTATTTTCAGTAGTGGCATCATTGCCTTGACTCACTTGTGGGCTCTGATCTCTATCAACCAATATAATAATCAACATGCTCACCTACTAGATCTAAATTCACATAATCCACTGAACATCTTTTACTAGCTTGTCAAAATCAAAATCACCTAACTAAATCCAACCAAAACCTTATAATCCACCCTAAAATTTGGTTAAAAGATCACAATCACCGAACTAAATCCAAATTGTTTCAAACTAAATTAAATATTTGTTTATCCACCAATATAATAATCCCCATGCTCAGTTATTAGACCTAAAATCTCATAATCCACCAAACATCTTTGATTATCTTCTTATCAAGACACAATCACCTAACTAAATCCAACTAAAGTCTCATAAATCATAGAGAAATTTAGCTCAATATACAATCACCTAACTAAATCCAAACTGTATAAGATTAAATAATCACAGAATATCTTTGACTATCTCCTCAAGATCACAATCAACTAACTAATCCATCAAAAATCTCACAATCCACCATAAAATTTGGTTCAAGATGACAATCGCCTAACTAAATCCAATTTTTTCCAAGTTTGCTAAAAATCCATTTATCCACCAATATAATAACCAACATGCTCACCTACTAGACCTAAATTCACATAATCTACCGAACATATTTTACTAGCTCGTCAAGATCTCTATCACCAAACTAAGTCTAACAAAAACCTCATAATCCACCGTAAAATTTTGGTTAAAAGATCATAATCACATACCTAAATCCAAATTGATCCAAACTAATCAAATATCTGTTTATCTACCAATATAATAAACATCATGCTCATTTCCTTAACTAAAATCTCATAATCCAACGAACATTGACTATCTTCTCAATCACCTAGATAAATCCACCTAAAATGAAATAAATCACCGAGAAATTTGGTTCAATCACCGAACTAAATCCAAATTGTTCCTGTTGACTACGAGACGCCTACAGTAACTTTGTAAAATCTCAAGATGATATGCCGGCTCAGTCTCTCGAAGGTGCTCATAGGGGTAGGGTGTGCGTGTGTGCGTTCATAAGGGTAAGTGTATGCGCGTTTATATGAGCACTTGCGTCTGTACTGTGTAAATAGAAGATTAATTAATCAACCGAACATCTTGGACTATCTCCTCAAGATCTCAATCAACTAATTAAATTCATTTAAAATCTCGTAATTCACCATGAAATTTGATTCAAAATCACAATCGCCTAACTAAATCCAAATTACTCAAAATTTACTAAAAATCCATTTATCCACCAATATAATAACCACCATGCTCACTTACTAGACATAAATTCTCACATAATCCATCAAACATCTTTGACTATCTCACGATGATCACAATCACCTAACTAAATCTAACCCAAACATTAAAATCCACCATGAATTTGCTTAAAATATCACAATCATCTAACTAAATTCAAATTGTTTCAAACTAAATTAAAGGTTTGTTTATCCACTAATATAATAGTCAGCATGCTCACGTACTAGACCTAAAATCTTAACATCCACCGAACATCTTTGACCATCTTCTCAAGATCATAATAACTTAACTAAATCCACCTAAAATCACATAAATCATCGTGAAATTCGGCTCAATATCGAAGTAGCCTAACTAAATTCAAACTGTTCAAGGTTAATTAATCCATCAAATATCTTTGAGTATCTCCTCAAGATCACAATCAACTGACTAAATCCATCTAAAATCTCGTAATCCACCATGAAATTTGGTTCAAGATCACAATCGCCTAACTAAATCCAAATTTTCTCTAGTTTATTAAAAATTTACTTACTTAACCGATATAATTACCACCATACTCACCTACTAGACCTAAATTCACATAATCCACCAAACATCTTTTACTAACTCATCAAGATCACACCACCTAACTAAATCCAAGCAAAACCTCATAATCCACCATGAAATTTGGCTTAAGATCACAATCACTTAACTAAATACAAAATGTTCCAAACAAAATTAAAATCTATTTATCCACCAATATAATAACCACCATGCTCACTTACTAGACATAAATTCTCACATAATCCATCAAACATCTTTGACTATCTCGCGAGGATCACAATCACCTAACTAAATCTAACCCAAACATCAAAATCCACCGTGAATTTGCTTAAAATATCACAATCATCTAACTAAATTCAAATTGTTTCAAACTAAATTAAAGGTCTGTTTACCACTAATATAATAGTCACCATGCTCACGTACTAGACCTAAAATCCTAACATCCACCGAACATCTTTGACCATCTTCTCAAGATCATAATAACTTAACTAGATCCACCTAAAATCACATAAATCATCGTGAAATTCGGCTCAATATCGAAGTAGCCTAACTAAATTCAAACTGTTCAAGGTTAATTAATCCATCAAATATCTTTGAGTATCTCCTCAAGATCACAATCAACTGACTAAATCCATCTAAAATCTCGTAATCCACCATAAAATTTGGTTCAAGATCACAATCGCCTAACTAAATCCAAATTTTCTCTAGTTTATTAAAAAATTACTTACTTAACCGATATAATTACCACCATACTCACCTACTAGACCTAAATTCACATAATCCACCAAACATCTTTTACTAGCTCATCAAGATCACACCACCTAACTAAATCCAAGCAAAACCTCATATCCACCGTGAAATTTGGCTTAAGATCACAATCACTTAACTAAATACAAAATGTTCCAAACAAAATTAAAATCTATTTATCCACCAATATAATAATCACCATGCTCATCTACGTACCTAAACTCTCATAATCAACCGAACATTTTAGACTATCTTCTCAAGATTAAATCACGTAACTAAATCCACCTAAAATCTCATAATCCATCATGAAATACGGTTCAATATCACAATCACCTAACTAAATCCAAATTGTCCAAGGTTAATTAATCCACCAAACATCTTTGACTATCTCCTCAAGATCACAATGAACTAAATAAATGCATCAAAATCTCGTAATCCACCATGAAATTTGGTTCAAGATCATAATCGCCTAACTAAATCCAAATTGCTTCAAGTTTATTAAAGATCCATTTATCCGCCAATATAATAACCACCATGCTCATTTACTAGACATAAATTTTCATAATCCACTGACATCTTTGACTATCTCGTCAAGATCACAATCACCTAATTAAATCTCCACTTCATCTCCATTTTGTAAAACCTTATTTTCAGAATCATCCCATGGTCATTAGTGACACCCTTGGGTTTTTGTAAAACATTTATGAGTAATGAAGATTCTTCCCAAGTCCTATGATTTATGCGACTAGCATGGCTAAGCATTACTATTAAACTTGCAGATACAACCCACGTTTATTTGACCACTACATGGTTAGAAAGGAGAGGTATTAAGAATGTCAAAGGAGGGTGTCAATACCAAGCACATAGAGCATAGCAAAACCCTAGCTAATTTACTTAGCATAAAAATGTCAAAGGGGTGTTAATATCAAGGACATAGGGTAGCTAAACCCTAGCTAATTTACTAAACATAGCAATACTAGTAAACAATACTTTATGCATGAAAAATAATTGTAAGTGTAATGCAAATATGGGTTCAACATGATCAAAGTAGGTTGCTTGCCTCGCTCAGCAAAGTCTTCAATGGTTTTGGTCACTCCTCGAATGTCCTTGAATCTTTCGAAAGATAATGATTTCTACTAAATGGAAAAATAAAATTAACACACAATCAATAAACAATATGTGCAAAAGGCTCCAAAATTTACAGGAGTAGTATCATTGGAAAGAGGGAAATTTTTGATGAATTTTGGAAGTACCCTGGATTTTAGAAAAAGAGAAATGGTATTGTGAGCCAGAACGGGTCTGCCTGATTAAACAGTACTACACCAGGGGGAGGGGGGTCGACATCGAAGGCGTGAAGGAGAAATACGCCTTCACTTACATGTCGATTTAAACCTGCATTGGGGGATCACACAAGCCACACATGAGCAGCAAAACCAGGATAATCAAGCAATATATAAAGATCAAGCAATAACAAATAAGATAATATGGATAAACTAGAGGATATTACTTCAAAGTGGCGGAGCCAAGGAAACCAGATTGCAGCTGAAGCAGGAGCAGGTACCTAATTCGGAGAGGTTTTTGTGGTAAGGCGCAGGTCCGGAGGTGGATTGATCCTGGGACGCGTCAGGTGTTGTAACTTCAGTAGAATACGTTGTAGGCAGCCCATAGCTACCAGTAGCATAACGATCACAGTATGACTGCTACTGGCCATAGCCTGGCTGGCTAGCAGTGGGTGCACCAAGGGTAGGCGGTGGTGCACCATAGCCTGGCTGATTGTATCCATACTGCCCATAACCAGCCTAAGTAGGCGGTGCCTGTCCATACGGAGCAGATGAAGGCGGCTTCTGAGCATGCGGAGGCTACCCATAAGCACCCTGGCCATACGTGGCCTGTGGTGGTGGCTGCATATCATAGCTAGGCTGTGTGGAGCAGTGTATCCAAATTGAGGGGGCAGAACCTTGCACCGTGTAGCTTGATGCAGCAGCAGCAGCAGTATAGGTGGTTGATTAGGATAACTCGGTTGGCCTCCAGTGGCTGGAGTTGAAGCTTGCTGCCCTGAAGATGCTTGACCAGCGCCGCTTGGACCACCATAGCTCGGTGCAGTACCACCATCCTGAGTTGAGTTAGCAGCTGATGCCCCATAGTTCTGCTAATCATATCCAGGCTGCTGCGAGTAAGACATCCCTTGGGTCTGATAACCAGAGTAATCATAAGCTTGTTGCCCGCCACTCTACTGAGAGTATGTAGAATCACCATACCCTTGTGAAGCATGAGTAGCAGACTGGCTGTAATCGTAGCTGCTAGCATCAGGAGGTGCAGCGGTTCCAGTGGCATACTGTTGCTGTTGGGGTTGCTTTTGTTTGTTATAGTAGTCATAGCCAGTGCCAGGGGGGCTGCTCTGCCATAAGGTTGCTGGCCATATTATGGTGGTGCACCAGGATAAGCTCCAGGCTGCATGTAAACAGGCCGTAGTGTTGCTGGTGCATCAGGCGCACCCTTTGCCCGAGGACGGGGAGGGTGGTAGCCCTGTTGGATTTCTGGCGTGATTCTGCAAAAATATAGTTTGCACATCAGAATATGTATAGAACACAACATACAATGTACCATGCAGAACAAGTGCAAACCAGACAAAACATATCCAAAAACAAAGCAATGTAATATATAGAAATTCCAGAACCACCAAGAAAAATGGAGGGATCAACTCACCGAGCAAGATTCTCAAGCAACATTAGTGCTGCCCATCTAGCGTCTACCATGTGCAAAACTATGGGAGCTAATGAAGATTGGGCAGCTAGATAAACACACGTATATATTGAATAGCAATAAAAGATTGCCTTGCAGTTTGTAGATGTTGATAAATCAGCAATAATGGATGGTGACAGAGTGATCCATAATTATGTGCAACATCTACTTATATTGCTAAATGGCACAACATACACAACAGCAGTTCTTTCGGCAAGTCTCTCCAAAAAATATATTATAGGTGAACAGAAGAATGTCAAAGGAAATATTTAAGCAAAGTTTTAAGGAAGTTTTGGTCATGGTAACAAGAAAAGTCAACAGAGGGAGAAAATATAACGAAAAAACCAAAGATAGATTCATGCGAGATATACTGCATAATCTTTCCAAACTATACATAGCACATACAAACTTTCTTGCCTAGTCAATAAACAGTACTCCCTCCGTCCCTATATTTTGAGACAGAGGGAGTAACATTCTTATTTGTTACATGTTGCTCTCACAGGGTGGTGTTAGCAACAGATAGAATGGGCTGAAAATTAAGAATCAAGAATTATCCCCTGAGTGAGCAAAAATATCAATAGCCTAAATACCAGCTACTACAGTGCATGATCCATCATTGAAGTGTGCAGACTGATCGCCTGCATAGAGGTTTAAACCAACTATCCCCAAAGATGTATAGAAATAGCAAACGTAAATTTGACAGGACAAGACCAGGTATATGAAATCCAATCATATAACCCAAAATTCAAACTAGTCCTTCTGTTTCGATATAGAAAGACCAGGCATGTTCCTGGATGTATGTATTATATTCTAATGGTATACCAATGGTACACATGGGACTTCTATACCAAAACAGAGGGAGTAGTTTATAATTTTATCTTTCATCCATCAGCATCAAGTATATTAACGTTAGGTAGTAACAAATCTGCCACCAGGATTGATGTGTGCAGCCCTCAGAACTAGTTACTGACACTAATTTGGCCTTATGTCAAGATAATGATCAACAGACAGTATAGCCTGGGATATATGGATAACACCACAAGAACCACTATGATATGTAGTGAAGACGTTGTGATAGGGTATATAAACCTCCCAATGGAAGTATGGATTTGCCAGTATTTATCTGTGATTGTTCAAATATTTCTAGTATCTTCATCAGAGAGACTACACAGAGCATAGCAGCTAATAACAAAGAGATTGCACAAATTACAAGTATGATTATATAAAGTATACAATCATGTCAAAGCCATACTGCTGGTGCTCCATGACCACCTTGTTTTACAAGACAACCCGTTGAGACAACGTTTTGGACATGTACATTTGACAAGAATATAGGGTATATCATAACTAAAGAGAAGAGTTTCAAAAGCAAGCAATGGAAAAGGAAGGTCAAGTAGAGAAATATAAATCGAGACAAAAAATACAGTAACATATAAAAAAATGATAAAATTAAACCCACATGATTTTAACAACACTGATAAATAACAAATAGCTGCAGCAGTTAGGAGGTGGCGTGAAAACTGAAAAGAGAAAGAAAGCTGACCTCACTGGTAACCTCACTCAAGCTGCTTTGCTATTTCAATTCGCTCTGCAGTACCATGAATATACAGTGTTCTTTCAGTTGAAGTATCACCAGGAGGCAAATGCAAAGGAATGACCTGCAGAAGGATTTTTTAGGACAAATCAAATATTACTATTGTTATTACCAGTGGTAATGATGAAGATGATACAAAATATAATATACTAACTAACAAGGAGAAAAAGGAGAATAATTAAATGGATAATTATGAAGATGAAAGGAGCATGAGTTCTACTTCTAGTTGAGCAAAATTAGAACTTGGATTTTAATTTACTTGGTAAATCATAAGAAAAATGAAAAAATGCAACAACAAAACGCATCACGCAGTGTTAAGTTATTAAGGAAATTCAATGGTAAGTTAGACCAGGTTCAGCCAGCAAATTTATGCTAGACTTTGCAATAAGAATTTTCGCAAACCTGTATACAAGCTCCAGATTTGGCGTGCATGGATTTTATAGTCTCACCAAAAAATAGTTAGACATGGAATTAATAGGCAAGGGTTTTCACCACCAAAGAAACTGAAGTCCGTGAAATAATATCAACTGGGAAGCTTACAAGAAACCCTCATTGCTATATTGGGGCGTGGTATGATTTTCAAAGTCTGACAAACAAACCCAGTTCTAGAAAGCAGCCAGTTTACCTTAGCAATTTGCATCTAGGATTGCTCAGCACTAGGTTGAGGTGCATTGTACCTCCAATTAGAGATAGTGCCAGATGAGCCAGCATCAGCCTGCAGGTCACATGACAAGTATGGTTGAATAAATGGATGCACAACTAAATGTGAAGTCCTAACCATAAAAAAGATATCACAGTACCTCTACAAGAACATCACTTATCAACTGTTCAGCTGTGCTTATCTGGTCAGGAGTGCCCGAAAGATCAACCAATCTTGTCTGTGACCTGGGTTGAACATCCATGTCCCTTGTTACTTGGATCTTTGCCCCTGACTGAAGTTGGATATGCTGTATAGTTTCTCCAGCTTTTCCAATGATAACACCAATCTAAAAGAAGTTACGAAAATTAAGTTACAGAGCAAAAAAACTGCACTCATGCAACCTTGTATCAACTGCAAGAATGCAGAAACCAAACGAGTAAACTCCCAAGTAGCATACCTTCCATTTGGGATATCAATCTTTTTTGTGGTACTACCACGCTGGTATCCACCACCATACGAATAATACTGATGTGTGTTTCCTTGAGAAGATAAGGGTGGGATGGAAGAACCATGGCCTGGAAATAAAACAACAACTCATTATATTACTGATAGCTGCAGATCTGTTGAGTGAGAAGAACAACCTTCATGTGGACAACATAAAACAGGACAATAATGCCAGTACATAAGTAACAAACTAATAACATTCAGAGCTGACTGAAAATATTACTGGAAATCACATCATCTATGTACTACATGAGAGAATCAAATATTTGGCTCTGTGCCGATAGACAATCATCAATGCAGTGTGTTACCGCTTTTTGCATGTTAAAAAGGAACCACAGAAACTATTGTCATTTGTTGCATCTAGCGGACAGGGGCCAGTTCCACGAGACATTGAATAAAATATTACATCATATAGCAGAATCAAACTATGGATACTATTGATCACCTACACAAATATATTTGCCAGAATTATTAACAAACTCTACTAGCCATCCTTATAAGCCCGTAATAATATTGGAGCTCATTATATGGAGATCTAAACTTCCTACCGAGGATAAAGGAATTGCTAGGCGTTTTCTTGTTGCCTACATCCTAGTACGGTTAAGCTTCGCCTAGGCGGGCTATTTTCTTCCACTGCTTCCTAAACATATCGCTAAATCGCATGGACCGCATAGCAGTACTCAGCAGCTAAGGCTCACTTGGCGGCGAGAGAGAGAAAAGGGAGAGGATGACGGGTGGGAGCCAGCTGTGTAGTATGTATATGTATAAATTTCATGTAGATTTGATGAGGAACTAGAGACACTAGCTTTTGACTTGGGTTGGGTTTGATTTGTGGGGTACGGACAACAGCAGCAACCATGTCAATGGTTTATTTCGTCGGAATCTATATGATGGTTTGAATTAGTTGGGTTCAGTTCATAATGGAAAGCTGCCAATGGTTTTTTTTTTTTTTTTTTTGCAATGTATGCATGATGAATTTATCAAATTCAATGTGTGTGCGGTGAATTTAGCTCAATGTGTGTGTACGGCGTGCTTGCGGGCAAAGTGTTCAATGAATTGCGTGAACCAAATGTCAATTATAGGGATTAAAGTTTAGGAAATCTGCTAGAGATGCTCTAAGATGTTCATATTATTTCAATCCTATGCCCGATGCATACAAACAACTAAGCAACTATAACAAGATTGTGATGCAAACACGAGATGAGATGAGACGAGACGAGGAGTGGGAGCCGGGACCTGCGGGAAGAGGTGGGCGACGTAGAATCCCCGCGAGATGAGGGCGAGGAGGCGCTTGAGAGTCGACCTGCTCGCCGTCGAAGCGGGAATCGAGGAGCGCTGGGATGGCGGCGGCGTCCGGGTCATCGTAGAGATGCGCGTCCGCCCCACCTTTGCCGCGCCGCTAGCCCGCATCCCCGAACCAGTCTCTCTATATTCTATATGCCGGCTTGCAGTGCCCCGGCTCCCTCGTCGAACGCGGCGGCGGCGATCTGGGCGGCCGTCCCGTTCCGCCGCCTATGTAAGAGAGACACGGGAGCGTTTCCCGGTCCGTGTCCGTCTCGTTCAGGGGAGCACGATGGGTACACATGGAGCGGGCCAAACTTACGTGTAACCTGGGCCGTTCGCGAGAGGAAAGGCACACAGCGAGCAGAGGTAGCCGGCCCAACTTCGCTATGTTTCTCGCTCGCTTCGCCCGCTCTCTCGCTCGTTCGGCCTCATGCTTCGCCTGTTAGTTTTTTTGGAAAAAAGTCTAAAACAAACCCTGAACTCGTGGAGAAAAGCTAAATGGAACCCTGAACTCCTAATCCCTGAAATGAGCACACTCAACTCACTAATCCCGATCTAAATTAAACCCTGAGACCGTTTTAGAGCTAATTTCGGCGTGGCGTGGATTTCACCAGGATTCTGACTTGTGGGCCACGGATAGGTGGATAAAGAGAGGGGAATCTGAGCTGCTGTTAGGTTCACGGCGAGGACAGAGACGAGGGGGCGGCGATCTGAACAGGGCGCAGTGCGGCGGCGCCGGGGGGCAGGGTGCGATGTCGGGGTTCTCAGGGGCATCTTTCGCTCCCGGATTCCGTCGAGCTAGCGAAAGGAGGGAGGCTGAGACAAGGTCGCCGATTCCATACCGCGAGGGCGCCACGGATTACGAGCCGCCGAAGCTCTGCCATTGCAATCCGCCAAGGAAGGCGCCGAGGTGGATATCATGGAGCCGGCAGAACCCCGACAGGAGGTACTACGCTTGCGTCCATGCGCTGGTGAGCTCCATTTCCCCCTCCATTTTCCATCTGCAAGTCCCTTTCTTACGCCTTTGCTTAGTAAATCTGATACATTCCTTTGTGTTCATTTTGATAGAATGGTGGTTGTCGGTTTATTGAGTGGCATGATGATCCACTGCCCAAGTTTTTTTCTGATTTGATTGGAGATTTAAGAGATGAAGTTTGGAGACTGAAGGGTGCTAGGACTGAAGATGCAGTTGAAGAGCAAACAATGACAGAAAGTGTGATTCTGGCTCTGCAGGAACAGTTGAAAGAAAAAAGTGCTGAGGCAGATGCAGTGAAGACCAAATATAAGACAATTCTGGTTGTGTTTGTTGTCTTTGTGCTAGGTTTAGTGCTAGGGAAATTTCTAGTGCACTGAATATGTGGTCAGGTTGGTCTTTGTATGGAGAAGGAGAATGGTTGGTTAGTGTCAGTTGTTGCTGGAACTATGTTGATCTATGTTGTTGGTTGATTTCCAATCCAATGTGGCAGGAACTATGTATGATATATTGATCTATGTTGGGGCTGATCTTGCTGCTGGTTGAGAAGTAGGTGCACTTCCAGCTTGTGTAGTACCAGCCTGCAGTACATTCATGTATTAATTGACAGCTACTAAACTCATCTAAAATTATTTGAAGGCAAGGTAAATTACTAATAAGCAACCATATTAATTCACAGGTAATAAACTCATCTAAAATTACCTCAGTGCTTTTTCTTTTCTTGGCTGCCTTCACAAGATGTGCATTTTTTTTCTTGCCCTTCTCTGGATTCTTCTTGCAACCAGATTTGTTGTGGCCTGCAGTGCCACACATTGAACAAACAATAACAGTGCCATGTTTGCTCATTTTTTTGCCAACTGGTTTCTCATGGTCTTCCCTCCTCCTAGCATTCTTCTTGGGCCTGCCTGGCATTCTAACTTTAACATAATCAGGAGCTTCTGGCCTAGGTTTTTCAGAAATAGGCCACATCTCCTCACCTTCCACAGGTTCCAAGCAATGCTCATAGATGCTCATGAATGTGTCAATGCTATAGCAAGGATCAATGTAATCTTCCACTTGTTTTCCACACTTGTATATTGCAGTGATGGCATGAGAACAATGAAGAGCTGAAAGTTGGAAATAACCACAAGAACAAGTTCTTTTTTCAAGACTTACAGTGTATTGCCTTCTTCTCCGATTACCAGTCTCACTTCAAACCCATCTTTGCCATTCCAAAGGACCTCCATGAACTGTGTTCTTGCTATGCTGGCTTTCAACTTTCTGAATATGCTAGGGCGTATTTTTCCATGAAATTTCAAACCTTTGGCCCTCTGTTCTTGAATTCTAGCAAACATTTTCTTCCTTATTTTCTCTAGCATGGAAATTATTGGATAAAACCTTGCATCCACAATTGCATGATTGAATGATTCACACAAGTTGTTATCCATCGACTCACATTTGGAACCAACTGCAAAATATGCCCTTGCCCAGTGCACTGGTTCTGTTCTCATCATATCTTTTGCACCCTCTGGTGTTTCTTGTGCAAGCTTGGCTTTATAATAATTGAAATCTTGGGTGTTTGCTACTTTGGCAATAGCCCAGAATTTCTTCTGCCACTCATGTGCCCTGTGTTTCTTCCTCCAGTTGGCATAGATGTGCCTAGCACACATCCTGTGCTCTGCTTTTGGAAGATAGTCATTCATGGCATTGAGAATTCCCTTTTGTCGGTCAGATATGAACACCCAGCCATCTTCATTGTTGTTAATGTTCAAATCCTTAATGAGCAAAACCAATGAACCATTTCCATGTCTCATTTGTTTCTGCTCAACTACTGCCCAAGCCGGTGGATACATTTGATTATTTGCATCCCTAGCTATGGCACACAACAGCTCCCCTTCACATTTCTTTAAAGAAACAACCATCTAATCCTATCACTTTTCTGCAGCCAGTTTTGAATCATTGCTTCAATGCATTAAAGCAAACATAAAAGCTCTGAAATACATTGTTGATCTTGTCGGTTGGATCCAAACAAACTGCCACTGTACTTCCAGGATTACTTCTAAGAAGCTCAAGCTGATAATCAAACACTCTGGTATATTCATTCTTCATGCCACATAGCAATTTATCCATCACAAGCTTCTTTGCATGCTTGCACTTTGAGGTGGACATATCTGCAAACATATCTTGCAATACTGTTGCTTTCATACTCTCTATCTTCCACATTGGATTTGCAAGAACGAAGTGCTCATACCTCTGTGCAATAACCTTTGGCAATCACTAGCCTATTCTCTCTGTTTTGGGCACAGTGATGTTCATCATTATATGTGATCACTTGGAATCTGCTTGTCCTACTGGTTTTTGCTGCATATATCATCCAAGGGCATCCAGGCCATCCACACTTGGCTCTAACTCCATTTATCTCTGAATTTTGGAACACAATGCTTCTTTTTGTCACTAGCCCATATCTCTTCAAAGCTTTGACTAGCTGGTTCTTGCTTCTGAAGACCATTGACAACTGGAAGTTTGGAATTTCACTGTCATTGTTGAATCTAAGAAACTGGCTCTTCATCCTCTCTCGCTCTCCATCGTAATCCTCACCATAGGAGTAATCCTCATCAGAGGAATCAAAGTTCCACTCCTTCTCCTCTCCTTCTAGCTGCTCCTCCATATTTGCAATCAAATTTATTGGAACTGCTTCACTTGTATCTCTTCCAATCCAGCTTTTTGTTTCTCTCATCTTTTTCTTGAATTTTCTTGCATGCCTTCTAAGCTCTACCACTTCTGAATCTTCACCACTGTCCTCACTGTGTGGCATATATTCAGTGTCGCTGTCATCATCTGAACCTTCATTGTTCACATTTGGATTTGTTTCTGGAGGAGCAGCAATTGCTTGTGAAGTACCAGCCACATGTTGTGAAGTAGCTGGCATATCTTTGTGAAATGTGAGGACCAGCTTGACTTGGATTGCAAATTTGTGACACTGCAAATTCATCTTCAACTAGCTCATTGTCAACTACATTAGTTCTTCCCCTTCTCTGCTTCACTGGACTGACAATGATTTGGGAGATGACCCCTGTGTCATCAGGAACCATGATATTCTGAACACCGCTAACACTTCTTCACTGTCACTAGCTTCAACAGTGACATTCTCAACAACTTGCACTTCTTCTTCACTGTCAGTAGCTTCAGCAGTAACAATGGCAGGTGGAGCATCACTTAAGTGCACAAGTTCATCCTCAAAATCACTGCAACTGCTGCTGTCTGCATTGTCCTGTTCCCCATGGTACTCAACATAAATATGTGCAACAGCACCAACACAAATATAATCACCCATCTGCACACATTTACTGTCATCATCCAAGAACACCAAACCATCAACCAATTCAGTCCCAGGAATATGAAAATAGAATTTCATTAATTCATACAGATCCATATGATCTTTCAAAAACCCTTTGACATCCTGCAAAGAGAGCTTGTCTCTTTCAATCTCGACACCCCTCATCACCCCCAATATAGTCCAACTGTCGACCAATTCGAAGAAATCCTCCAAAATGAAACCTAACATTTAGAATCTCTGTTGGGTCCATGCTGTAACTGAAAAAAGAAGAAAAAGAACACATAGATCACTACCTTGTGCTAGTATGAACTAAAATCAGAAACTAATCTAAACAGCAGAACCTACTTTTTCCCACTTAAAAGATGATCCTTTTAACCCTAAAACCCTAACTCATCCATGTTCAGAGAGGTCAAAATGCGGCGACATAGGAGCATGATCCTCGGGGACATACCTTAACCCATTGCGCGCAACAGTGCGCCGGCCAGATCGTCGCCGCTGGAGCAGATCAGCCGCCTGCCGCCATTACCATCGCGAGAGCAGAGAGGAAGACAGGGGGGCGGCTCCTCGACTCCTACGGTGGATGGGCTGGACTCCTCCTCTCTCAACTGATAAAGTGCTTGATCTGCCGCATTGGGCCGGCCCAACTTGATCGGACCCAAGCGCCAACACTCTTTGTTTATCCAAAAAAAAATCGAATCCTGGCCAGTCTGTTTGGAACGGTCTCAGGGTTTAATTTAGACCGGGATTAGTGAGTTGAGTGTGCTCATTTCAGGGATTAGGAGTTCAGGGTTCCATTTAGCTTTTCTCCACGAGTTCAGGGTTTGTTTTAGACTTTTTCCGTTTTGTGTGTGTGTGTTGCTGGTCTGGTAGGAAAAAAAACCGGCTAGTTTTAATACAGTTTAAAACAATTGTGAAATCAAAAATAGTTTACTGATTTTTAAAAGATTTCATCCATTTCAGAAAAGTTTGTGAATTTGGAAAAATATTGTAAAAATGAAAACGTTCATAGATTTTGAAAATAAAATTGCTAATATGAAAAAAGTTTGCTAATTTAAAAAATAATCATGAATTGAAATTTTTTCACAGGTTTTGAAAACAGATCATCAATTCAAAAAGGTTCATGAAGTTGAAAAAACTGCATGAATTTGAAAAAAAATTGTTATTCAACAAAAGTTAGCAAAAATGAAAAGAAAGGTCATAATTTGGGGAAAAATCATGAAATTTGGAGAAGGTTCACAAATTTAAGGAAAACTTCATGGCTTTGCAAACAAAAATCTCAAAATTGAAAAAAAAAATTCATGAGTTTCAAAAAAATGTTTACGAATTTGGAAATTGATTCCGAATTCAAAATTTAAAAAGTTCATGAATTTGAAAAAAGTTCACTTAGTTTTTAAAATGTTCATAAATTTGCAAAGTTTGTGGATTGAAAAAATGTTTCATGAATTTCTGAAAATATCACAATTAAAAAAAGTGAACAAACTCAAAAGAAAGTTCATGAAGAAAATGAAAAAAGAAATTGAAACAAAAATAAAAAACAACCGAAAATTATGCATGAAAAAACAAAAATAAAAACACTAAGAAAACCCTGCAGAACCGGAACCAGAAATGTGCACAAGAAGAAGAAAAAAGAAGTAGAAGTAGGCACAACGGGTGATCTGTCCCGGGTTGTTATTGTTGTTAGAAATAAACCAGGAGATTTGGAGTCTGATTCTTAACTCGCCCATAATTTTGAATTTTATAAGAAAAAAATGGAAAACAAAATTAAAAGGGTCGAGCCCAGGATGGAGAGGGTGTGCGTTGGTTTGTCTGTAAGCTTATAACTAGTGTTGAGGGCGCCAAATAGAAGTTGGCCACAGCAAGTACACTTCTGAAGTGAGGTGCATTCATCTCACTTCGGGCATCTCCTCCCCCAAACCCCTCATCGAAATGTAGCCCCCTCCGCTGCATTCACTCCTTCCAGTCTCGTCGTGCCCTCCTGCGAGTGGAGAATTGTTGGGGAACGTAGTGTTTCAAAAAAAAATCCTACGATCACGCAAGATCTATCTAGGAGAAGCATAGCAACGAGCGGGGAGAGTGTGTCCACGTACCCTCGTAGACCGAAAGCAGGAGTGTTTAGTAACGCGGTTGATGTAGTCGAACGTCTTCCCGATCCAACCGATCCAAGCACCGAGCGTACGGCACCTCCGCGTTCAGCACACGTTCAGCTCGATGAAGTCCCTCAATCTCTTGATCCAGTTGAGGACGAGGGAGAGTTCCGTCAGCACGACGGCGTGGCGACGATGATGATGAAGTTACCGGCGCAGGGCTTTGCCTAAGCACTACAACGATATGACCGAGGTGTGTAACTGTGGAGGGGGGCACCGCACACGGCTAAGAGAAGACTTGGTTTGTCTTTGGGGTGCCCCCCTCCCACGTATATAAAGGGGGGAGGAGAGGAGGCCGGCCATAGGGGGGCGCGCCATAGGGAGGAGTCCTACTTGGACTCCCGGTCCAGGTAGGATTCGCCCCCAACATCATGGTGAAGTACTTAGCACATGCAGTATCACTGACATCTAACATCTCCATGGCCATCTCATAACTCTTAATCCAGGCTTCAGGGGGCTGATCCGCTGTGTAATTAGGCACCTTACGAGGACCCTTGAAATCCTTAGGCAAACGCTCGTTACGTAGAGCCGTCACTAAACATGGCACACCCAAGGTTCTAGAGGTCACTCCTGCCTCCACCGAAGCTGACGGATAAATCGGAGATTGTTGTTGAGCCGCCAGCTCAGCCTCCCGACGCTCTATGCCCTGATCTACCAAAGTCTGAGCATTCGTACCTCCATGCGTCGGGTCATGCCCATGAGGCTGGTTGCGGCGCTGTTCACTGCTCGAAACTGCCGGTGAGTCAATGTGCCTGCTATAACTCTGGCTTGGACGAGGGGTTGAGTGAATCCTTTCACGGCTATAAGAATACGCCGCCTGCTGAGCCACAGATGTCTGAAGAAGCTCTCTGGCCCTCCGTGTCTCCACCACTGTTGGAGACTCACCTTCAACTAGTAAAGCCGCCAATCGTGTCGCCATAGCAATTATATTATCCAACGGGTTAGAGTAATGACCTGGAGGCGTGTGAACATGCTGAGGTGGAGTATTATTCAAACGTGGCGGGTCCATCGCATGCAGCTGAACCAGCGCTCCAGTCCCAGGCGCTTCGACCGCCTGGTTCACCACCGGCGGGTCACTGGTCCCTGCTCCAGGCATGTTGAAGAGGTTCCTTGCATCATAAACTGGAGGTAGACGAGTCTGGTGCCTCCTCCTCATGATCGCGTTTGAAGCGTTCTGATCCAATGTGAGCCGAAAGGACTCTGCTTGAATCCATTGTGCCTGGGCGTCCAAAGAGGTCCGCTCCGTAGCCATCCTAGCATTCTCAGCCGCCGGTTCTTCCTTGGCTTGAGCTATCTCATCACGTAGCCTTGCCACATCCACCTTGTGTTGTTCCTGGTTGTCCGGGGTTACCTCCACCCACATCAGAGTCGTCAAAGCCTCCAATAACTCTGTCAAAGCTTGAGTCAACGGGCGCGCCGTGCCGCTAGCACCAGCCGCTGCCGGGGCCGTTGAGCTGGAGGTCATAGCCGCGGCAGTTGTTGAACCAAGCGTCGGCTGCGTACCGGCCATGTAGATCGCGACCCGGTTCGACAGCTCATAGGGGTCCGGAATACTGTCACCATCGGAACAGCCCCCACGCCGACCGTCTTGCAGTTGATACAATGAATTAGTATCGCCTATGGACGACTCACCATAAGAGTAAATGGCCGTCTCACCGCCAGACACAGATCCTTCCTCGCCTTCCGCCCCATGGATGAAACCAACAAAGGCGTGCTTCACGGCGAGCTGAACTCGGGTGGGTCGTGCACGTTGAGCCGTCTCGATGATGTCGGTGCAGATGTCCGGCTCAGGGCCTGGTTCGCCGATCTTGCCGATGAAGACATGGATTCCGCCGAAGGGGACCCGGTACCCGTACTCAATTGAGCCGGCCTTGGGGCCCCAGTCTGCATCGTCAATGTAGAGCTTGCCGCGACGACTCTTGGTCATCCGGCCCACAGCGTACCCCTTGATCCCTTCAAAGTTGCCCTTTAAGAACTCGAAACCACGTGCGCCTGCGCCATGGTGGGCGCTAACTGTCGTGGAATTGTCACGGTAGATGTCCTAGCGGAAGGAATTAGTCATGGAGCCATCGCAACTAGGTTAACTTAAAGGGATTAATCGGGGCAAAGGACACGGAGAGTTTATACTGGTTCGGCCCCTTGCGGTGAAGGTAAAAGCCTAATCCAGTTTGAGGTGGTATTGTTAGGGTTTCGGTTACCAGGGAGCGAATACGCTTGACCTAGTTCTCGTTCTCTTGTTTTGTTGCCCTAAGGCACCATTGGGTCGTCCCTTTATATACACAGGCAAGACGCCCGACGGTTCACAGAGTCCCGGCCGACTCATATACAAGTGTCGGGCTCGGTGACTAACTACGCCTGCCTTACAAAACAAGTCATACACATATGGCGGTTCATCCTCTTGGGCCTCAAGTCGCCTCTGGGTTTTGGGCCGTCAACGGGCTTGTATGATCCGCCATCTTCATTGATGAGTTGCCAGTGGTATGACCCGGCCCCTCCTGGGCGGTTCATACCCCATAGTCATATCCCCAACAGGACCCATAGGTCTATGGTAAACTACTCACGCATCATCGGAAGGGCAGCAAGGTTGATGTAGAGCCTCTCCGTGATCGATTCCCCCTCCGGCAGAGTATCGGAGAAGGCCTCCAGATGGGATCTCGTGGTTCTGGAACTTGCGGCGGCGGAAAAGTATTTCAGGTGTCTCTTTGACGTCAGGGGAATATTCCAGTATTTATAGAGGTGGAATTAGGGTTTGATGTGCCACAAGGGCCCCACAAGCCTGGGATTTATATAGGTTAGTCCAAAAAAATGATATATAATTGCATCTAATAACATATACAACATCCAAAATTGATACTATAATAGCATGGAACAATAAAAAATTATAGATTCATTGGAGACGTATTAAACCACTATGGTTATTCTAAAACTTACTACAGTGGGTTTCGAGGATAAGTCCCTTGGGCTGCCGATGCCAGAGGGTAGAATGAAGGCTGGTAAATTTCAATCGACCAAAGATAAGGTTTTAAAAAGGCCATCTGAATGGATTGAAAAGTATGTCTCTAGTGGTGTAAAGGAAATTCAAGTCAAGGCAGTGTTTCAAGCGCACCCCATGTATGCCATGGGAATCTTTAAATTTCCAGCCTCACTTTCTGAGGAGCTATGCCAGATCATAAGGAATTTCTAGCAGTGAGATGAAGAAGATATGAGGAAAACCCATTGGTTAGCTTGGATAGACTAACAAAATCAAAAGGGCATGGCGGCATGGGGTTCCGTGATCTAAGGTTATTTAATCAAGTGCTCTTGGCAAAACAGGCTTGCCATTTATTGGTGTATCCTGACTTGTTATGTGCTAAGGTAATGAAGGCAAAGTATTACCTCAGTGGTCACATCCTGGATACTGTCTTCTCGTAGTCCACATCGGTGAATTGGCAAGGTATTGTGCATGGCCTCAAACTGCTTAAAAAAGGTGTCATTTGGAGAGTGTTCGATGGTAACAGTATAAATATCTGGAGAGATAGCTAGCTACCAAGGAATTTGGGCTTAAAATTTTGACCCAAAATAATCAACCTAGACTGAAATGGGTGTCTGAATTATTCATGAGCGGGACAAGAAGATTTGATGAAATTTTCATTAAGAACTTGTTCTATGACCATGATGCTGAGGAGATCTTAAATTTTTGTGTATTCAGTCTGGGAGAGGGTGATTTAATTGCATGACACTGTGAGATAAATGGTATGTTTTCAGTTAAAAGTGCGTATAAACTGGCCTTAAATCTCAAGGATGGCAAAGGAGACAGCAGCTTCGCTAATGGGGAAAGAGGCTTTGGGACGTTATTTTGAAGGCCAAAGTTCCGCAAAAAATCAGATTTTTCGCCCGGTGGGGCCGCGTCTAACAATTTGACGGTCCAGATGAATAGAGTATCTCATCATCAAACTACGTCAGGTTATGTGCTCTATATGTGGTGTTGAAGATGAAAGAATTTTCCATACTTTTGTGACTTGCTCAAAGGCTCGGGCTTTGCATTTCGCCTTGGGGGAAGTGTGGGATATCCGGGAGAGGAGTTATTTAGATTATGGGTCTGGACTGGTTTCTCATTTTGTTGGACCAACTGGGTCGCATGTGCGCGAGCAAGTTTTATTCATGTTCTAGAGAGCTTGGCATCCGAGAAACGATTTGATTTTTAGAAGGGGGGGGGGGGGAGAATCCGTGTCCGCCTCTGATATCTTTGTGGATAATTATTGGAAGAGCTTCTCATCAGTCAACGGTTGTGTGCAAGTGGACTTAAGCAACAAAGGTAAGGGGGTGACTGATAGTTGGAGGTACGCTAATCTTATGACAAAAGATTGTGTTCTCTGAAAGCCTCCTGCTCCTGAATATATTAAGATAAATGTTGATGCTAGTTTTATAGAGGGCATGAGATCTGCTAGCGTAGGAGTTGTTGCAAGGAATCATCTGGGCGAAGTCATCGTTTTGTCGTGAGACTTTATTCGGTCGTGTACCTGTATGGATGAGGCGGAACTCCGGGTGTGCCTTGCTGGGTTATACATTGGTATTACTCTTCACAAACCAGTTATTTTGAAAACTGATTGCTCTTTTGTGGCATCTTTTCTGGCAAAACAAACCATAGACATGTCTCCTCTTGTGGATCTGAAAAATGAAGCGTTGAGCGTCTCAAAGTTTATTGTTAGTCTCAAGATTATGAAGATTGACCGACAGACCAATATAGTGGCCCATGAGATTGTTGAGTGTAGTTTTGACAGTAGGCCCGATGGTGTGCTATGTAATAGTGTTTTGTCCTGCATGGCAAATCCTGTATTTGAACGATTGTAAGAATTTCTTAATTAATTAATATATGGGTGTTGTTTTAAAAAATATTGAAACTAATTTGGTGCTGCGGATATTGATATAATTTCAATAAATTTAGTCGAACTTAAAGATATTTTATTCCCATGAAAAAATAGAACTTCAAGTATTTTGGAACGGATGAAGTACCACGAGTTAACAATACGCAGGGAATGCATGATAACTTGGTGTTAACGGGCTGTTATGTAACGGCCGTCAGCACTTGCGATGTACTCCCTTCATCCCAAAATAAATTTGAGCTCCTTTAGTCGGGTGTGCCCGAAGAGAGACAGTAGGATGTTTCGCTGAAGGCAGCCGCCAAATTGGGCCGGCCCAGCATGGACACAGGCCTTCGGCACATTTTTCTTTCACTTTTTTGCATTCGTTTTTTACCTTTTCTTATATTTCGAAATATTTTGAGCATGTCTATTATAAAAATCACTTTGTATGCAAAAGTTGAAAAATGTTAATCATGCATTAAACAAATGATAAATGTGTAGAACAAAAATGTTTCTGACGTATGCAAAAAGTGTATAGCGCGTATCAAAAAAGTAGAAAGAAATTGTTTTCAATTTTTTTTGAAAATTTTAATCATGCATTAAAAAAATGTAAATATCTATAAAAAATGTTTCTAAATTATACACAAAATATATACAAAAAATCTACAATGTGTTTGGAAAAAAGTTGGCATCAAAGAATGTAAGCTTTTCAAAAATGTTAATCATGTATCTGTACAATGTTAAATGTGTATATAAAAATGTTTTTCATGCATACAAAAAATGTATAACTTGGAAAATGTTAATATGTATATATATAATGTTCCTGATGTATACAAAAGATGTACAATCATTAAGGAAAAAGTAGACATAAAAAATGTTGCGAATTAACCTGTGGTTGGATGGTTAGGAGGAAAGTGGGATCCTCAGCCCACCAGTATTCAAGTCCTGGGTTTGACATTGGTGCTCACGTTATTTCTGAATTTATTTCAGGCCTTCAGGCGATGTGCGTTCAGTGGGAGGAGACGATTCCATCTACTATGAAGGCGTCTGTGATGACTTTGTCAATCTCAAGATAATGTGCCAGCTCAGTCTCTCGAAGGTGCTCATAGGACTAGCGTGTGCGTACGTGCGTTCATAGGGTGAATGTATACTTGTGTATGTGACCAACTTCGATTGTGTTGTGTTAAAAAAATGTCTAAACATTTTTAATCAGGTATTTTTAAAATGTTAAATGTGTATATAAAAATATTCATGTTGTATACAAAAAATATACAATATGTATGAAAAGGTAGACATAAAAATATAAGTTGGCAAAAATGTTAATCACGTATTGAGAAAATGTTAAACGTGTATATAAAAATAGTTCCTGGTGTATATAAAAATTGTATAAAGAAAACGGAGAAAACCTCTAAAAACCAAAAAGGAAACAAAAAAGAAAAAGAAATAAACAGTATAAACGAATAAGAAAGAAAAAAGAAACAAAGAAAGAAAGAAAAGAAAAGAAAACTAGTAAAAAGCATGAAAGAAATGAAAAAAAAACATGATGGAAAAACAAAACAACCAGAGAAAGAAGGAAAACCGAAAGAAAAAAACAGACAAAACCATACATAAAACGAGCGAGCGAGCGACTGAACTAGCGGGAGAGCGACATCACTATGAGACGGGCCCATACGGGCGAGCCTTTCAAGCGAGAGGGATGCTAAGCTGACACTACAAAAATACCCCCTCCATGTGGGTCAACCTACTAGAGCGGCTTTTTTTGAACCCCGATGAATCCCGAATGCCCGAAGGTTTTTTATGACAACTTTAGTTGACGCAAGAGTTTAGTTGGTAAACATGATAATTTTGTCCCAGTTTGTTTATGTCACAAAATTTTGCCTAAATCCAGGAAATAGTGTGAAAGAGTTGACAACCTGAAAACCAAAGCAGACCTTCAGGCTTTGATGCTCGCTTGGACGGAACTAATAATTCAGTGCCAAGGATGAGCTCATTGCCACGTAAAAAAACCAAGTGTCCTCTAGTCTCTTGTATTTTCTTACACAAAAATGACTCAATTCTATTGTAAAAAGTTCACCAAAGTATAAAACACCTTAAACGTAATAAAATTACATCCACGTCCCTAGACCGAACGACCACCGCTGCCATCGGAACTAGCTGCTGATGCACCACTGTCCACACTCCCATACCCGAGTAGGTCTGACATTGTCAATGACCGATATATGTCCAATGTATTTATAAATTTTAAAGTATATTTATGCTATATTCATACCACATGGCTTTGGGACCTTTTTATATGATCTTATTGGACTAACCTACATAATCCAGTGTCCAGTGCCAGTTGTTGTTTTCAATATCCTTCTAAAATTTGCAGAAATAATTTTTTGGGGCCAAAAAAATCGAGAAAAATACCTTCATGAAGTTTCAACCTAGAAGATACCTTGGGCCACATGCGAGCCCACCATGCACCCTAGGGTTGCGGCACTAGGAGAGGGCATGTGGAGCCGTTGGTGGTCCTCTTCGCCGCCTCTCACGCCCCCTATTTTTATGTGATTTTTTCATTGTCGCCTCTCTACTTTTCGGGGGAGGCCCAACTAGCACTTTTTCGGCACCCTGCCGGAGGGGGTGTGGGGTGTTCATCTTCTTCGAGCTCTTCATCATCCCTTGTTACTCCTATGATGATGCGGGAGTAGTTCTTTCTCGGGGTTGAGGGTTTGTATCGGTAGTTATGTGTTGTTTCTCTCTTGCTTGATCATCTAAGTTTTTAATATTGTTCATGATCATGGATTTTGTTAATTAAGTTGAATTAAGATGTATCCCTCTTATTCTCTCTGTGGTTAATTGAATCTTTCTCATGCTATGAGTTCCTTTATGTTGGATTGAATCTTTTGGAAATCGGTGAGATTATGTGATGCATATCTAGTATAATTGTCGAAGATAGCTGTAGTGACACTGCGGTGACTCTATATATTAAGTTAGAACGAAGAAGATAATGATGTGATTGTTTAGTATAATTTTCGGGCTTTCCTGAAGTGACATTGAGGCGTGTCGTATGGACTAAGATTACAAAGACAAACTTAGAGGTATGCTTAGCCATACCTGCACTATCTCATCTCGCTTTGATATAATAAGAAGTACTTTGGAGTGATTGTTTGCCATACTTTTTGAGGATATATCATGTCTTTTAACTATATTAATGTTGTTGAGAGACATTAGTGGACGTATGAGCCCATGTTTTAAGGATTGAGACACCATTTTACTCACTTTTGCTACTTGTTACCTTCTTGTACTTAGTTATTACAAAAGCATAAAAATATTATTACATCCAAATTATGAATCTCTTTGCCGAACTAGTGCACATCTACAACTGACAATTGTATTAGATGTGTTGAGGACACAAAAGACTACTTGTATCTTGATTGCAGGGTTGTTTGAGAGGGAATAATTTCAACCTACACCTCCCACATATTGATAACCTTAGTTGATCCACTTGAGAGAAATTGTTTCTGTCCTACACTCCAATGCACTTGGAGACCCAACAAAATCTAGAAGAATGGGAGTACGTAGTAGACATCAAGATCTGGCGCCATTGCGGGGAGTTAGTGCTTGAAAGTGTTTTATTTTGATCTTGCGATTGAATATTTTAGTTTCTTGCTCACTAATCGTCTTATGGAAGAAAACAACAAAAAATGAAGGTACTTGATTATCTTTATAAAATTTATCCTGAAAGCATGGAATGAGAAGCTAGTCATGAATGAATAAAAGAGGAAATTAGAAAGGTTATTGATGTATGTTCTTTGAATATTAATCATGGTTGCAATAGGCATGATAACTGTTTTACAAAAAAAGTTTCATATAAGCATGTTTATTATTGTGGGAAGAATATACCGTATGAAAGAATGAAATTTATGGATGAGAGGTATTGTAAGAGGCATACGCATGAGAGAATTAAAATATGATCGACTTAAGGAACTCAATGATCATGCTAAATGATTTTGATGCATCCATCCCATTACTTGTGAACATTGTGATGAGGTTGGTCATTTTAATTTGCAATGCACACACCATTGTGATCAAATCATTGCCAAATGCACTGACATCATGATCATGTACCATCATGATCACCCATGTAAATTATGATGGAACTTAGTCTATTTTTGGGGTGTGAAGAATTGAGACATAAAAATTCCTGGTTTAATTGCACTCTCACATATGGGATTAATAGTGTTCTAAGTGATATCTATATGTTTTATGTGGTGAATTGCAATGAGAATGCCTACATAGCCAAACTTAGGGAGAGAGGAACTTTATTTGAATATAAAAAGAATATTTTTCTCATATTGCCACTAATGTGGGAGAAAAAGTATCCCAAGTTTATCCTGTTTTTTCTAAGAAGGAATCAAGTGACATGGTCAAGTACTGGTGCGCGTCGGTCCTAAGAAAACGGTTTAAAACCCCTTTCCGCGACGGCATTTGGAACCATCGCCAAGTGAGTGTGGGCGATAGGGGGGTCCTTCCCATATGACCCAGAAACCGTCAGGGATATGGCCTCCTGGTACACACGCTCAGCAAAATGAGGTCGTGTACGATCGGCGAGCGGTCAAATACGGAAATACGTATAGTAGAGCTAAAAAATACAATTATATGGCGAAATTGTTTCCGGTCGCAAGTACATCCCACACAGTTAGTCCTTGCTAAACGTTTCCGTTCGTATGTACATCCCACACAGTAGCTCCAAAGAAAACGTTTTCGTTCACAGGTACATCACACATAATTTTTCTTGTTAAATCGTTTGCGTTATTGAATGTATCACACGCGGTCCGTAGAAGAAACTGTGTGGCAAAGGATGTCCATGACACACAGATTTTATGTGGTAAATGTTTGCGCAAGGGGGCCTAACGCAAACAGTTTTTAAGAGAAAGTCGTGTGTGATTGTTCATTGATCCAACACGGTTTATTCCTAGAAACTGTGTGCGTTGCCTGAGGTCATCGCCCACGGTATTTTTTTTCAATAACCGTTTGCAATAGCAAAACTCAATTAGCAGGCAATTAGCAGGCTAGTTGCCCTATTATTAATAATCCATTTATTAATCTAATTGACATTCATATTAAGCACACAATATATTTCATTTTCATATTAAGGAAGCAGAATTTCATAATTGAAATACATCAGAATACAACATGATATAGCTTCAGCACTCAGCTACCCCATTACACAACTGCACCAGCACCAAGTTCCACATGCAACATGTAGAACCTTTCGAAATTAGCATCATAGACGGTATATAGACAGATGCATCTCATCTGGAAAACTGCTGAAGTGGAAGGCGAATATTGATCCTTCATTCATGTTGAAGGTCTTTGCAACTTTAGGCCAGTGCCTATGGATGATTGACCGTCCGTCCTTCGTCGTCTTCAGGAACACTTCAATATTGAACCGTGGGTGTCATATGAAAACCTTCCTCGCCTCCTGACCACAGAGGTGGTTTGCGAGGTAATCATCAGTGAACTGCTTTGGAAAGGCCTGAAAACAAGGATATGCATAAATATCTTCTCTATATTGGAAATGGGGCAAAGGAATAAAAAAAGGCAATGTATAATAGTTAGTACCATATTGTAGTGAACTGATGTCTTGTTCATTGTGCAGACGAAGATCTTGTTGTTTTTTGTCGCTAATTTCTTTATCCTAACAATCTTTCTGAGTTTCATGATTTGATTGATATTCATGGACAACTCATTTCCCCATATGCAAAAAGGGTCGAAAAGTGGGTCAAAACCTCTGACACCAGGACCTACATGTGCAAGACCAAATTGTTAAAAACCAAAATATTAGAATGGTTCCTGCAGTTGCACAATAATGTTCTATTAGAGAACGGACCATGCACGTGCTAACCTTGATTGTAAACCTTAGTGCTTCCCATTGTTTCCCTGCAACACATATAAGGTAGTTAGTCATCAGGTTAAGTATGGGTTCGCATGCTATCAGTAAAATATGTTGATGAAAAATAAGCACATTACAGATTCATCAGATTAATTCAAGTCACATGGAAAACCCATTTATCCGAACAAAGCATAATTAAGAACTAGGAAATAGTACTTGTCTATGTTTCTCATGTTTTAAGTGCAGCCAAATTCGATTTATTCCTCACATGCACAACAATACAAAATTCTACCCACGACAATTAGACATCGCATTGCAGAATTGAACCAAACAGTTAACTAAACACCACAACAAATGAACCAAATATTAACTGAGCATCACATTGCACATATAACATACTCCTAATATAAGATCAAACAGTTAACCAAACAGTTAACTACAACCAATTGTAGCAATTGTATTTGTTTCTCCTGTATTTACTACAGCCAAATTCAATTTATTCCTCACATGGTATATACAATAACATAATGCACCCACAACTATTCAACATCGCATTGCAGAACTAAACCAAACAGTTAACTGAACACCACAACAAAAATGAACCAAACGTTAACTGAGCACCACATTGCATAATGTATAACCAAACCAAGCATGCTTGACAACTTGGAAATATAGCAATTGTATTCGTTTCTCATGTATTTTGTAAAGATAAATTCGATTTATTTCTCACATGGAAGATGATACAAAATTGCAGCCTGAAGAATTGAACATCACATTTGCAGAATTGGACCAAACAGTTAACTGAAGACGACAACTAATTAACAAAACAGTTAATAAGTGAGCACCATATTGCACGACATATAGAACATATACACTAGAGCAACATATTGCATGGTAAAATTAGATAGCACAATTCATTAGAATTTGTGAAGGTAAGGTAGGAGCAGCACACGCAACGCATAAACCGAGCATGCTTAACCGGCGTAGCTAGCAAATGGCAAGGTGCTCCTCCAAGATCTGGGTTTAACGAATGGCAGCCATCGCGACCTCATCCGCAGCGTCTTGATGGCGATTTGCTTCTCCGCTGCCAAATGCTCCTTGAGATCCTAGCTATACTGCATGCACCATGGCTTAGGCCGGTGCTTATTTGGTGGAGGGGTCGGTGATTTGGGTGGAAGGTGTCACGCTCGCGCCGGCGGTCGGGGCATGTGGGATGTGGAAGGAGGAGGAGGATGGGGGTCAGGTGTGGATTACATGCCTGGATAGACGAGGCCGAGTAGCGTGAAGGAGGGGCGCCAACGAGGAGGTGGCGCTGCAAGCAAGGAGTGAAGGTTTCAGCTTGGAAAGGAAGGCGGAAAGAGGGGGAAATGTTGCTTTTGGTAAGGGGGAGGGGCGGGGAGGTAGATATTTCCACGGAAGCCGAAAATTTGGAATCACTTCAGCCAAAAAACTGGCACGCAAAGTGTCATCAGACACGGTCCCTTATTCAGAACTGTGTACGATATGTCGACATCACAAACGATTCAGATAGCTTCACCCGTGTGTGATGAGTTTGAACGTCAAAAGTTTTGGTTCAAATTTCCATGGCTACAGTGGTCATCCACGTCATTGCATAATTTGGGTATGCTACCTCTTGAGCACTGCGTTGGTTTTTCCTTGAAGAGGAAAGGGTGATGCAGCAAAGTAGCATAAGTATTTCCTTCAGTGTTTGAGAACCAAGGTATCAATCCAGTAGGAGGCTACACGCAAATCCCTCGTACCTGCACAAACAAATAAGAACCTTGCAACCAACGCGATAAAGGGGTTATCAATCCCTTAACGGCCACTTCCAAAAGTGAGATCTGATAGAGATAATAAGATAAATATTTTTGGTATTTTTGTTGTATAGATTAAAAACTAAAGATTGCAAAATAAATGGCGCTAGAAATCGCTAGTTATTGGGAGATTAATATGATGGAAAATAGACCGGGGGCCATAGGTTTCACTAGTGGCTTCTCTCAAGATAGCATAAATATTACGGTGGGTGAACAAATTACTGTCGAGCAATTGATAGAAAAGTGCATAGTTATGAGAATATCTAGGCATGATCATGTATATAGGCATCACGTCCGCGACAAGTAGATCGTAACGATTCTGCATCTACTACTATTACTCCACACATCGATCGCTATTCAGCATGCATCTAGAGTATTAAGTTCATAAGAACAGAGTAACACATTAGGCAAGATGACATGATGTAGAGGGATAAACTCAAGCAATATGATATAAACCTCATCTTTTTATCCTCGATGGCAACAATACAATACGTGCCTTGCTGCCCCTGCTATCACTGGGAAAGGACACCGCAAGATTGAACCCAAAGCTAAGCACTTCTCCAATTGAAAGAAAGATCAATCTAGTAGGCCAAACCAAACTGATAATTTGAAGAGACTTGCAAAGGTAACAAATCATACATAAAAGAATTCAGAGGAGATTCAAATATTGTTCATAGATAATCTTGATCATAAACCCACAATTCATTGGATCTCGACAAACACACCGCAAAAAGAATTACATCGAATAGATCTCCAAGAAGATCAAGGAGAACTTTGTATTGAGATCCAAAGAGAGAGAAGAAGCCATATAGCTAATAACTATGGACCCAAAGGTCTGAGGTAAACTACTCACACATCATCGGAGAGGCTATGGTGTTGATGTAGAAGCCCTCCGTGATCGATTCCCTCTCAGGCGGAGCGCCGGAAAAGGCCCCAAGATGGGATCTCATGGGTACAGAAGGTTGCGGCGGTGGAAATAGGGTTTTGTGGTGCTCTTGGATGTTCACGGGGTATATGAGTATATATAGGCGAAAGAAGTCGGTTGGGGGAGCCACGAGGCGTCCACGAGGGTGGGGGGCGCGCCTACCCCATTGGGCGCGCCTCCCTACCTCGTGGCCGCCTCGTTGCTTCCTTGACGTCCACTCCAAGTCTCCTGGATTGGTTTGTTCAAAAAATCACTCTCCTGAACTTTTCATTCCGTTTGATATTCTTTTTGTACGAAACACTGAAATAGGCAAAAAAACAGCAATTTGGATTGGGCCTCCGGTTAGTAGGTTAGTCCCAAAAATAATATAAAAGTGTATAACAAAGCCCATTAAACATCCAAAACAGATAATATAATAGCATGGAACAATCAAAAATTATAGATACGTTGAAGATGTATCAGGGTACACAAAGGTGAATACAACACACCCACACTTCTTAATCGAGCAAGTTCAGCAATTAAACAGAGCTAGCTGACATAAACATTACTCTAACAAATTAAAGACCGGTGGTCCGCCGCTGCCTCCATGTCCTGCTCGCGCCCGACGGTCTCCTGGGGAAGGGGCTCCATGGCATCCATGGCACCATACTCGACAAGCATCTCGCCATCCGCGTCCGCCATCTCTTTGGAAAAGGCCGCCATGAGCTGGGCGTGGGCGGGCCTTAATCTGAGCTTGGGCCAGGCTCCGTCGTCATAAGGTATCTGGCGGAGGAACGGACGACTATTCAAAGCTCTCGGCGATTGCGGCACGCCGGCCGTGGGTTGCCGACCGTTGTCGGAGAAGCTTCGTTCGATTTATCACGGTGACCGCCAGAGCTGGCGTGGCCTTCGTCGAAGCGAAAACGCCCGCTGAACGGACAGCTGCGTGCCACTCTCGCCCGATTGCTATCCCCGCGAGATGTTCTGCCGCCACCGAGAAGCAACAACGGCCGTTTGGGCTGCCTTTGCCGCCCGATCGCGGTGTGGCAGCGCTCATGCACCTTGTTATCACTCGCATGGCGGATGCGGCCGAGCTCACGCCGGACTGGGACACCGAAGTTGCCATCACGACACGAGTCCACGAGCCCATCTTTCACCGGCGGCCCGAGCAGTGAAATGATATTTGGGGAGCGAGCTAGTGTGCTTGAGACACCGGCTGTGGACTGTAGCCGACGCACCTTCTCGTGTAAGACATAGGCGTACTATACACCGACGGTGCTCCAGGATATTTTGTGCTGCATCTCACACGGTTACTAATAATAAACTATGTGCGGTCTACTTGATTTTTCATCTTGATTAGAATTACATAATGGGGTCACAGCGGCAATGGACGGTGTTTGAATTGCTAGACCTTTTATCTGGAATGAACATGCAAATATATGTGTGTCGTAAAAGAATTGGAATTATTCAGGGTTCTTTTGAACATTTTATACATTAAATTGGAGGTGCACAATTCAAAATTAAACTACATGCACATGCTCCAGTGCATATAAATTGGTTGAAAAATCAAATCTGTGTCCTTGGGTGCATGCTTAGGTCCCATCCAAGAAATGGGAATGAATTTCAAACACCAGGGCACCGTTGATTGTCGGCAAAACAGTGAGATGCCTGGTTTTTAAATTCTAGTAAATCCAAAACTCGTCTGAAATTATGAAACTTGGCATGCTATCATGAAGCGGTATCAAAATGCCATGGTAAAATTTTTGTCCTATTTGGGACAGGTTTGGTTATATGCTTCTCACAACAAGCATGATGGTTTTCTATAGGGAACGTCCCACCTTTGAGGACGAAACGATATCCATTGCCTCTTATTGCTTGCAATTTTTTTTCTCGTGTCAACATAGAACAACAGGAGTGTTGTGTGAATTTTTATGATTTTTCAGGGTTTGTTTGGACATTTTTATGCATTAACTGAGTTTTCAATGCATTTATGTGCACAATTCAAATTTGAACTACATGCACATGCTCCAGTGCATATAAATTGGTTGAAAAATCAAATATGTGTCCTTGGGTGCATGCTTAGGTCCCATGCAAGAAATGGGAATGAATTTCAAACACCAGGGCCCCATTGATTGCCGGCAAAACATTGAGATGCATGGTTTTTAAATTCTAGTAAATACAAAACTCGTCTGAAATTCATGAAACTTGGTATGCTATCCTGGAGCAGCATCAACATGCCGTGGTAATTTTTTTCCCATTTGGGGTAGGTTTGGGTATATGCTTCTCACAACAAGAATGATGCTTTCGGTAGGGAACGTCCCACCTTTGGGGACGAAACGATATCCATTGCCTCTTATTGCTTCCAATTTTTTTTGTCGTGCCAAGATAGAACAACAGGAGTGTTGTGTGAATTTTTGTGATTTTTTAGGGTTCGTTTGGACATTTTTATGCATTAAATGAGTTTTCAATAAATTTATGTGCATAATTCAAATTTGAACTACATGCACATGCTCCAGTGCATATAAATTGGTTGAAAAATCAAATATGTGTCCTTGGGTGCATGCTTAGGTCCCATGCAAGAAATGGGAATGAATTTCACACCAGGGTACCGTTGATTGCTGGCAAAACATTGAGATGCCTGGTTTTTAAATTCTAGTAAATCCAAAACTCGTCTGAAATTCATGAAACTTGCCATGCTATCATGGAGCGGCATCAACATGCTGTGGTATTTTTCGTGTCCATTTTGAGAGAAGGTGCACCCGAATAATGACATCCAACAAAGGCATTTTGAAAAAATACCGCTACTTTAATATCTCAAACGTTTGTATAATTCAAACCGTGTGCGTTCTGTTAACCATTCCCGTGACGCCACATGTCTTGGTTTTAATGGCTGTAGGAGGTGCCGTGCGGACAACTGCTTGACCTTGACTGAACGGGAGGCGTGCGAGCGCGCGCAGGCTGATCGAGAGGCGTGCAAGCCGTCCTCGAATGCGCAGGCTCACCGGGAAGCGTGCGAGCTGTACGTTGTGCACACTCACTGGGAAGCGAGCCCTTTGACTTCCATGGCCACCCGCCTTGCTCGCATCCTCTCCATTAATGGCGCCCAAGCCACAGTTTAATTCTCTTTTTAAATATAAAACACTCATTGCAAACGTTTTAGTTAGAACACCCGTATGCAAACTGACAGTTTCCTCAGGAAGCCAAGAGAAAATATGCCGAGCAGGATTTCTGCAGCTCTTGATCGCAAACGTTTTAGATAGAACACCCGTATGCAAAGTGAGAGCAGCGCATGATTTGTGCATCCCTTCAACGCAAACGGTTGTTTTGGATGACCCGTGTGCAACCACGTACAAACAATTTGGTAAGATTTGCATCTGTCATATTGGGTATGTTGCCATTTATCAAACTGGAAAGATTTACATTTGTTGATCTAGTAACGTTGCCATTTGTCAATCCTTGTAACACTCCAATTTGTCAAAATATGCAGCTAGAAATCACTAGCACTATCTATGATCAGATGAACTGAACAAAATAGCCCCTAAATACTACTACTACTACTACTACTGCGGAGGGGCTTTGTACTACTTTCGGCTGCCGAGCGCTAATGACCCACAAGTGTAGGTGATCTATCAGAGTCCTTTCGATAAGTAAGAGTGTCGAACCCAACGAGGAGCAAAAGGAAATGAAAAGCAGTTTTCAGCAAGGTATTCTCTGCAAGCACTGAAATTATCGGTAACAGATAGTTTTGTGATAAGATAATTTGTAATGGGGTAACAAGTAATGAAAGTAAATAAGGTGCAGTAAGGTGGCCCAATCCTTTTTATAGCAAAGGACAAGCCTGGACAATTTCTTATATGAAGGAAAACGCTCCCGAGGACACATGGGAATTATCGTCAAGCTAGTTTTCGTCACGTTCATATGATTCGCGTTCGGTACTTTGATAATTTGATATGTGGGTGGACCGGTGCTTGGGTGCTGTCCTTACTTGGACAAGCATCCCACTTATGATTAACTCCTATTGCAAGCATCCGCAACTACAAAAGAAGTATTAAGGTAAACCTAACCATAGCATGAAACATATGGATCCAAATCAGCCCCTTACGAAGCAACGCATAAACTAGGGTTTAAGCTTCTACCACTCTAGCAAACCATCAAGTACTTATTACTTCCCAATGCCTTCCTCTAGGCCCAAACAATGGTGAAGTGTCATGTAGTCGACGTTCACATAACACCACTAGAGGAGAGACAACATACATCTCATCAAAATATCGAACGAATACCAAATTCACATGACTACTAATAGCAAGACGTCTCCTATGTCCTCAGGAACAAACGTAACTACTCACAAATCATATTCATGTTCACAATAAGAGGGGTATTAATATGCATATAGGATCTGAACATATGATCTTCCACCAAATAAACCAACTAGCATCAACTACGAGGAGTAATCAACACTACTAGCAACCTACATGTACCAATCCCAGACTTGGAGACAAAGATTGGATACAAGAGATGAACTAGGGTTTTAGAGGAGATGGTGTTGGTGAAGATGTTGATGGAGATTGGCCCCCTCCCGATGAGAGGAGCGTTGGTGATGACGATGGCGATGATTTCCCCCTCCCGGAGGGAAGTGTCCCCGGCAGAACAGCTCCGCCAGAGCCGTAGATTGGTTCCGCCAAGGTTCCACCTCGTGGCGGCGGAGTCTCGTCCCGAAAGCTTGCTTCTGGTTTTTTCTCGGACGAAAGACTTCATATAGCAGAAGATGGGCACCGGAGGGCCACCAGGGGGCCCACGAGGCAGGGGGCGCGCCCAGGGGGGTAGGGCGCGCCCCCACCCTCGTGGCCAGGGTGTGCCCACTCTGGTATTTTCTTCGCTTAATATTTTTTTTCCAAAAATAACTTCCGTGGAGTTTCAGGACTTTTGGAGTTGTGCAGAATAGGTCTCTAATATTTGCTCCTTTTCCAGCCCAGAATTCCAGCTGCCGGCATTCTCCCTCTTTATGTAAACCTTATAAAATAAGAGAGAATAGGCATACGCATTGTGACATAATGTGTAATAACAGCCCATAATGCAATAAATATAGATATAAAAGCATGATGCAAAATGGACATATCAACTCCCCCAAGCTTAGACCTCGCTTGTCCTCAAGCGGAAGCCGACAACGATAAATATGTCCACATGTTTAGAGATGGAGGTGTCGATAAAATAAAATACGGACATGAGGGCATCATGATCATTCTTATAACAACAACATATATGGATAGTGTCATATTATTTCTTATGCTCAAGTAATAATCTATTCACAATGCAAAGTATGAATCAGAAACTTCATTGAGAACTAACAAACTATAATCTGAGTCATTCAGGCAATTGCAATTTATCATAACTTCAGAAAGAGTCAATATAAGAGCTTTTCAGCAAGCCCACATACTCAACTATCATTTAGTCTTTCACAATTGCTAACACTCGCGCAATACTTGTGGTTATGGAGTTTTAATGGGACCTGAGAGAAAGATAGGGGCTTATAGTTTCGCCTCCCAACCTTTTACCTCAATGGTAATGTCAACAATAATATTTCATGATAACTTACATCCACTTGGATATATATATATATATATATATATATATATATATATATATATATCTATCAGGATCTTTCCAACACAAGGTGCTTGCCAAAAGATAAAATGTAAAAAGGGAAAGGTGAAAATCAACATGAATCTTGCATAAGGGTAAGAGATGAAAGTAAAAGATAGGCCCTTCGCAGAGGGAAGCAGAGGTTGTCATGCGCTTTCAGGGTTGGATGCACAAAATCTTAATGCGAAAGAACGTCACTTTATATTGCCACTTGTGATATGGACCTTTATTATGCAGTCCGTCACTTTTATTTCTTCCACATCACAAGATCGTATAAAGCTTATTTCCTCCACACTAATCAATCATACATATTTAGAGAGCAATTTTTATTGCTTGCACCGATGACAACTTACTTGAAGGATCTTACTCAATCCATGGGTAGATATGGTGGACTCTCATGGTAAAACTGGGTTTAAGGGAATTTGGAAGCACAAGTAGTATTTCTACTTGGTGCAAAGAATTGGCTAGCATGAGGGAGAAAGGCAAATTCAACATGTTGGATGATCAATGACAATATACTTTATCTCAGACATAAGAAAACATAACCCATTACGTTGTCTTCCTTGTCCAACATCAACTCTTTAGCATGTCATATTTTAATGAGTGCTCACAATCATAAAATATGTCCAAGATAGTATATTTATATGTGAAACCTCTCTTTCTTTATTACTTCCTATTAATTGCAACGATGACCAAAACTATGTTTGTCAACTCTCAACAACTTTTAATCATCATACTCTTTAAATGTGAAGTCATTACTCTTCATAAGATCAATATGATCTCTTTCTTTCTTTTTATTCTTCCTTTTTCTTTTATTCCCTCAAGATCATAGCAAGATAATCAAGCCCTTGACTCAACACTAATCTTTATTAATAGCTCACAGACTCGATTACATAGAAGGATTATAAAGCAAAACTCAAAACTAGATCATACCAAAAACTTTATTCTACTAGATCAAGATATTACTAAAAGGATCGAACTAAGAAAACGGAAAGATAGAGATGTGATTGTGATACGATACCGGGGCACCTCCCCAAGCTTGGCAGTTGCCAAGGGGAGTGCCCATACCCATGTGATTATATCTCCTTTGCTGGTGAAGAAGATGGAGGTGATGATGATAGTCGCACATCGAGCGTAAGAGGTCCTCCAACTTGCGGATAATGCCCTTGAGTGCGATGATATGATCCTTCAACAAAATTTTCACATGTGAGACACTTGTTTTGTATACGAGCTAACTCAATCATCTTGCAAGCTTCGATCTCAGTTGGGGTAAGAAGATTGTGATCAAGTTGAAGAATGTCTTCTGCTGCCGGAGCTTGGTCCTCCGTGGCCTTGTTGATTCCTTCATCCTTGTTGATCTCCATGGGTTCTTCCCTCTTCAGCTCTATCTTCCTTAGCCAAGCATCGTTGTCACCGTTGTTGGAGGAGGGGGACGACATGATGCCCGGCCTTGACAACTCTGACAAAAACAACTCGAAACAAGAATAGAGGATAATTGCGTGATACGGTGGTCAAAACATTGGGGAGATTATATAATGAATTTTTACCGACCGAAAGAAGTATCGTGCAAGAAAACGGAGTCCGGAGAGCACACGTGGTGCCCACGAGGTAGGGGGCGCGCCCAGGGGGGTAGGGCACGCCTCCCACCCTCGTGGAAGCCTTGTGTCCTTCCCGGACTGCTTCTTATTTTCCTATTTTCTTAAATATTCCAAAACGGAGAAAAATTGCCATTAGAACTGTTTTGGAGTCGGTTTACTTACCGTACCACATACCTATTCCTTTTCGGAGTCTGAAACGTTATGGAAAGTGTCCCTTATGTATTCCTCCGGAGTTACGGTTTCAATAATATTAGTTTCAACATTTATAGGATTACCTGAGATATAATGTTTAATTCTTTGACCGTCACCACCTTCGGATTTGTGCCTTCGAAGTTGTCGATTTTTATGGCACCGGAACAGTAGACCTCCTCGATAGCGTAAGGACCTTCCCATTTAGAGAGAAGCTTTCCTGCAAAAAATCTTAAACGAGAGTTGAATAGCAATACATAATCACCTACATTAAACTCACGCTTTTGTATCCTTTTGTCATGCCATCTTTTAACTTTTTCTTTAAACAACTTGGCATTCTCATAGGCTTGGGTACTCCATTCATCAAGTGAGCTAATGTCAAATAGCCTCTTCTCAGCGGCAAGTTTGAAATCATAATTGAGCTCTTTAATGGGCCAATATGCCTTATGTTCTAGTTCGAGAGGTAAATGACATGCTTTTCCATAAACCATTTTATACAGAGACATACCCATAGGATTTTTATATGCAGTTCTATAGGCCCATAATGCATCATCAAGTTTCTTGGACCAATTCTTTCTAGATCTATTAACAGTCTCTTGCAAAATTAATTTGAGCTCTCTATTACTCAATCCTACTTGACCACTAGATTGCGGGTGATAAGGAGATGCAATTCTATGATTAACATCATACTTAGCAAGCATTTTACGAAAAGCACCATGAATAAAATGTGAACCACCATCAGTCATTAAATATCTAGGGACTCCAAACCTCGGAAAAATAATTTCTTTAAGCATCTTAATAGAGGTGTTATGATCAGCACTACTAGTTGGAATAGCTTCTACCCACTTAGTAACGTAATCAACAGCAACTAAATTATGTGTATACCCATTAGAGGAAGGAAAAGGTCCCATATAATCAAAGCCCCAAATGTCAAATGGTTCAGTAACAAGTGAATAATTCATAGGCATTTCTTGACGTCTACTAATGTTACCAATTCTTTGACATTCATCACAATATAAGACAAACTTACGAGCATCCTTGAAGAGAGTAGGCCAAAAAAATCGGATTGCAATACCTTATGCTAGATTCTGTCTCCAAATGGTGTCCTCCATAAGCCTCGGAGTGACACTTGCGTAGGATCTGCTCCCTGTTCATGCTCAGTACACAACGCCTAATAACACCATCTACTCCTTCTTTATAAAGATGTGGGTCATCCCAGAAGTAATGTCTTAAATCATAGAAAAACCTTTTCTTTTGCTGGTATGTGAAACTAGGTGGTATAAATTTAGCAACAATGTAATTAGCATAATCAGCATACCATGGAGCAGTACGAGAAGCATTTATGACATTCAGTTGTTCATCAGGAAAGCTATCATCAATAGGTAGTGGGTCATCAAGAACATTTTCTAACCTAGACAAGTTGTCTGCAACGGGGTTCTCAGCTCCCTTTCTATCAATAATATGCAAATCAAATTCTTGTAGCAAGAGAACCCATTGAATAAGTCTAGGTTTAGCATCTTTCTTTTCCATAAGATATTCAATAGCAGCATGATCAGTGTGAATAGTTACTTTAGAATCAACAATATAAGGTCTAAACTTATCACAAGCAAATACAGCTGCTAAGAATTCTTTTTCAGTCGTGGCTTAATTTCTCTGGGCATTGTCTAGAGTTTTACTAGCATATTGAATAACATTTAATTTCTTATCAACTCTTTGCCCTAGAACATCACCTACAACATAATCGCTAGCATCACACATAATTTCAAAAGGTAAATTCCAATCAGGTGGCTGAACAATAGGTGCAGAGATTAATGCTTTCTTAAGTATTTCAAATGCTTCTACACAATCATCATAAAAACGAAAGGTATATCTTTTTGTAAGAGATTAGTCGAGGTCGAGAAATTTTGAGAAGTCCTTAATGAACCTCCTATAAAAACCGGCATGACCAAGGAAACTTCTTATACCTTTGATATCCTTGGGACACGACATCTTTTCAATAGCATCAACTTTAGCTTTATCAACTTCAATACCTCTTTCAGAAATTTTATGCCCCAAAACAATGCCTTCATTAACCATAAAGTGGCACTTCTCCCAATTCAAGACAAGATTAGTTTCTTCACATCTCTGCAAAACTCGATCAAGGTTGCTCAAGCAATCATCAAAGCAGGATCCATAAACAGAGAAATCGTCCATGAAAACCTCACATATCTTTTCACAAAAGTCAGAAAATATAGCCATCATGCATCTTTGAAAGGTAGCAGGTGCATTACATAAACCAAAAGGCATACGTCTATAAGCAAAAGTACCGAAAGGGCAAGTAAAAGTGGTCTTTGCTTGATCATCAGCTGACACAGGTATTTGAGAGAAACCAGAGTAACCATCTAGAAAGCAAAAAATGTGTATGTTTGGATAATCTTTCTAGCATTTGATCAATAAAAGGTAAGGGGTAATGATCTTTTTTAGTAGCCTTATTTAATTTGTGGAAATCAATTGCCATCCTATAACCTGTAATAATTATTTGCGGAATCAATTCATCTTTATCATTAGGAACGACAGTAATACCTCCCTTCTTAGGGACACAATGGACAGGACTTACCCACTGACTCTCAAAGAACGGGATAAATTATACCTGCCTCAAGGAGCTTTAGTATTTCCTTTCTTACCACTTCTTTCATCTTAGGATTCAGCCGTCGTTGATGATCAATAACTGGTTTGGCATCTTTCTCCAAATTTATTTTGTGTTGACATAGAGTGGGACTAATGTCCTTAAGATCATCAAGAGTATATCCAATAGCAGCACGGTGCTTCTTCAGAGTTTTCAATAATTTCTCTTCTTCATGCTTTGAAAGGTTAGCACTAATAATAACAGGATATATCTTATTTTCATCTAGATAAGCATATTTAAGAGTATCAGGTAATGGTTTAAGTTCAAACACGCGATCACCCTTGGGTGGAGGAGGATCCCCTAGGATTTCAACAGGTAAATTGTGTTTCAGAATGGGTCCCTGTTTAAAGAATACTTCATCTATTTCCCTTCTTTCATTCATAAACATATCATTTTCATGGTCTAGCAAATATTGTTCTAAAGGATCACTAGGAGGCACAACAATAGAAGCAAGACCAATAATTTCATCTTTACTAGGCAATTCTTCATCACGAGGTTGTCTAAGAAATTTAGAGAAATTAAACTCATGAGACATATCATCCAAACCAATAGTAACAACATCCTTTTCGCAGTCTATCTTAGCATTAACAGTATTCAAGAAGGGTCTACCAAATATAATGGGACAAAAGCTATCTTGTGGGGAACCAAGAACAAGGAAATCAGCAGGATATTTAGCTTTCCCACACAAGACCTCAACATCTCTAACAATCCCAATTGGTAAAATAGTATCTCTATTGGCAAGTTTAATGGTGACATCAATATCTTCTAACTCAGCGGGTGCAATATCATGCATAATTTCTTCGTATAAGGAAATATGTATTGCACTAGCACTAGCACCCATATCGCATAAGCCATGATAGCAATGATCTCCTATTTTAACAGAAATAATAGGCATGCCTACCACGGGTCTATGTTTATCTTCAAAGACTGTGTTTAGCAATTCTAGCAGTTTCATCACAGAAGTAAATAACATGCCCATCGATATTATCAGCCAAGAGATCTTTAACAATAGCAATATTAGGTTCAACTTTAACTTTCTCAGGAGGTGTGTAAGTTCTAATATTACTTTTACGAACCACAGTTGAAGCTTTAGCATGATCCTTTATCCTAACAGGGAAAGGTGGTTTCTCAACATAAGCAGTAGGAACAATAGGATCATTATAAGTGATAGTCTTTTCTTCAACTTTAATAGGTTCAACTACTTTTACTTCTATGGGAGCATGATATTTATACCACTTCTCCTTAGGGAGATCAACATGAGCAGCAAAAGATTCACGAAAAGAAGCTACTATCTCAGAGTCAAGTCCATATTTAGTGCTAAATTTACGGAAAACATCGGTATCCATAAAAGATTTAACACAATCAAACTTAGGTGTTATACCTGACTCCTTATCTTCGTCGAGATCACAATTTTCATAGTTGCATTTAATTCTTTTCAATAAATCCCATTTGAATTCAATAGTCTTCATCATAAAAGAACCAGTACAAGAAGTATCGAGCATGGAGCGATTGTTGTCAGAAAGCCGAGCATAATTATTTTGAATAATCATCTCTCTTGAGAGCTCATGATTGGGGCATGAATATAACATTGACTTAAGCCTCCCCCAAGCTTGAGCGATGCTTTCTCCTTCGCGAGGCCAAAAATTATATATATAATTACGATTACGATGAACAAGATGCATAGGATAAAACTTCTGATGGAATTCCAATTTCAACCGTTTGTAGTCCCATGATCCCATATCATCACATAGCCTATACCATGTCAATGCCTCTCCTTCAAATATAAAGGGAAGACTTTCTTCTTGATAACATCATCGGGCATACCTGCAAGCTTAAATAATCCACAAACTTCATCCACATAGATCAAGTGTAAATCGGGATGCAATGTTCCATCTCCCGCAAAAGGACTAGCTAGCAGTTTCTCCATCATACCCGAAGGAATTTCAAAGTAAACATTTTCATTTTCAGTAGGTTCAGTAGCTTGAGGAGCAACTCTTTGCTCTACTGGTCGAGGTGAAGATACCCCGAACAAGCCCCTCAAAGGATTACTTTCCATAGTAAAATGTGACATTAAATTTCAGCACACTATATAAATTTTTCCTTACCAAATTCCACCTACCAAAGGCGCTTCACTCCCCGGCAACGGCGCCAGAAAAGAGTCTTGATGACCCACAAGTGTAGGGGATCTATCGTAGTCCTTTCGATAAGTAAGAGTGTCGAACCCAACGAGGAGCGGAAGGAAATGATAAGCGGTTTTCAGCGAGGTATTCTCTGCAAGCACTGAAATTATCGGTAACAGATAGTTTTGTGATAAGATAATTTGTAACGGGTAATAAGTAATGAAAGTAAATAAGGTGCAGCAAGGGGGCCCAATCCTTTTTCTAGCAAAGGACAAGCCTGGACAACTTATATGAAGGAAAACGCTCCTGAGGACACATGGGAATTATCGTCAAGCAAGTTTTTGTCACGTTCATATGGTTCGCGTTCGGTACTTTGATAATTTGATATGTGGGTGGACCGGTGCTTGGGTGATGTCCTTACTTGGACAAGCATCCCACTTATGATTAACTCCTATTGCAAGCATCCGCAACTACAAAAGAAGTATTAAGGTAAACCTAACCATAGCATGAAACATATGGATCCAAATCAGCCCCTTACGAAGCAACACATAAACTAGGGTTTAAGCTTCTGTCACTCTAGCAACCCATCATCTACTTATTATTTCCCAATGCCTTCCTCTAGGCCCAAACAATGGTGAAATGTCATGTAGTCGACGTTCACATAACACCACTAGAGGAGAGACAACATACATCTCATCAAAATATCGAACGAATACCAAATTCACATGACTACTAATAGCAAGACTTCTCCCATGTCCTCAGGAACAAACGTAACTACTCACAAATCATATTCATGTTCATAATCAAAGGTGTATTAATATGCATATAGGATCTGAACATATGATCTTCCACCAAATAAACCAACTAGCATCAACTACAAGGAGTAATCAACACTACTAGCAACCTCGGTACCAATCCCAGACTTGGAGACAAAGATTGGATACAAGAGATGAACTAGGGTTTTAGAGGAGATGGTGCTGGTGAAGATGTTGATGGAGATTGGCCCCTCCCGATGAGAGGAGCGTTGGTGATGACGATGACGATGGTTTCCCCCTCCCGGAGGGAAGTGTCTGAAGGAAATATGCCCTAGAGGCAATAATAAAGTTGTTATTTATTTCCTTATTTCATGATAAATGTTTATTATTCATGCTAGAATTGTATTAACCGGAAACATGATACATGTGTGAATACATAGACAAACATAGTGTCACTAGTATGCCTCTACTTGACTAGCTCGTTGAATCAAAGATGGTTAAGTTTCCTAGCCATAGACATGAGTTGTCATTTGATTAACGAGATCACATCATTAGGAGAATGATGTGATTGACTTGACCTATTCCGTTAGCCTAGCACTTGATCGTTTAGTATGTTGCTATTGCTTTCTTCATGACTTATACATGTTCCTGTAACTATGAGATTATGCAACCCCCGTTTACCGGAGGAACACTTTGGTGCTACCAAACGTCACAACGTAACTGGGTGATTATAAAGGAGTACTACAGGTGTCTCCAAAGGTACATGTTGGGTTGGCGTATTTCGAGATTAGGTTTTGTCACTCCGATTGTCGAGAGGTATCTGGGCCTTCTCGGTAATACACATCACATAAGCCTTGCAAGCATTGCAACTAATGAGTTAGTTGTGAGATGATGTATTACGAACGAGTAAAGAGACTTACCGTAACGAGATTGAACTAGGTATTGGATACCGACGATCGAATCTCGGGTAAGTAACATATCGATGACAAAGGGAACAACGATGTCGTTATGCGGTTTGACCGATAAAGATCTTCAGAGAATATGTAGGAACCAATATGGGCATCCAGGTTCCGCTATTGGTTATTGACCGAGAATAGTTCTAGGTCATGTCTACATAGTTCTCGAACCCGTAGGGTCCGCACGCTTAAGGTTTCGATGACATTTATATTATGAGTTTATGAGTTTTGATGTACCGAAGGAGTTCGGAGTCCCGGATGAGATCGGGGACATGACGAGGAGTCTCGAAATGGTCGAGACATAAAGATCGATATATTGGATGACTATATTCGGACATCGGAAAGGTTCCGAATGATTCGAGTATTTTTCGGAGTACCGGGTAGTTACGTGAGAAGCAATGGGCCTTGTGTTGGAAATATGCCCTAGAGGCAATAATAAAAGCATTATTATTATATTTCCTTATTCATGATAAATGTCTTTATTCATGCTATAACTGTATTATCCGGAAATCATAATACACGTGTGAATACATAGACTACAATACGTCCCTAGTAAGCCTTTAGTAGACTAGCTCGTTGGTCAACAGATAGTCATGGTTTCCTGACTATGGACATCAGATGTCATTGACAACGGGGTCACGTCATTAGGAGAATGACGTGATGGACAAGACCCAATCCTAAGCATAGCACAAAGATCGTGTAGTTCGTTTTGCTAGAGCTTTTCCAATGTCAAGTATCTCTTCCTTAGACCGTGAGATCGTGTAACTCCCGGATGCCGAGGGAATACTTTGGGTGTACCAAACGTCACAACGTGAATCGGGTGACTATAAAGGTGCATTACGGGCATTTCCGAAAGTGTTTGTTGGGTTGACACGGATCGAGACAGGAATTTGTCACTCCGTATGACGGAGAGGTATCACTGAGCCCACTCAGTAGTGCATCATCATAATGAGCTCAAAGTGACCAACTGTCTGGTCACGGGATCATGCATTACGGTACGAGTAAAGTGACTTGCCGGTAACGAGACTAAACGAGGTATTGGGATACCGACGATCGAGTTTCGGGCAAGTAACATACCGTCTGACAAAGGGAATAGAATACGGGGGTTGCTTGAACCCTTGACATCGTGGTTCATCCGATGACAACATCGAGGAACATGTGGGAGCCAACATGGGTATCCAGATCCCGCTGTTGGTTATTGACCTGAGGTCGTCTCGGTCATGTCTGCATGTCTCCCGAACCCGTAGGGTCTACACACTTAAGGTTCGGTGGCGCTAGGGTTAATAGGAAGACAAGTATGTGATTACCGAATGTTGTTCGAGTCCGGATGAGATCCCGGACGTCACGAGGAGTTCCGGAATGGTCCTGAGGTAAAGATTTATATATGGAAAGTGGTTAAACGGACTCGAAAGTTTCTGAGGTATACCGTAATGTACCGCAGCCCACCGGAGAGTTCCGGAGGTCCACCGGGAGGGGCCACCCCTCCCGGGGGGCCACATGGGCTAAGTGGGAGAGGGAGCTAGCCCCTAGTGGGCTGGGAGCACCTCCCCACCTAGGCCCATGAGGCATGGGCATGGGGAGGAAACCCAAAGGGGCGCCTCAGCTTGGGGGCAAGCCACCCTCCCTCCTCCCTTTGGCCGCCCCCATCTAGGGTTTCCCTAGATGGCCGGCCCCTGCCCTCTCCTCCTATAAATAGAGCGGTGGGGGAGGGCTGCACACCCCATTGAAGGCGCAGCCCTCCCTCCCCAACACCTCTCTTTCTCCACGCTGAAGCTTGGCGAAGCCCTGCCGAGAACTGCCAGACCAACCGCACCACGCCCGTCGTGCTGCCATTGGAGTTGTCTTCCTCAACCTCTCCTTCATCCTTGCTGGATCAAGACGGAGGAGACGCCATCGTCCGTGCACGTGTGTTGAACGCGGAGGTGCTGTCCGTTCAACACTTGGTCATCGGTGATCGGAATCACGTTGGGAATGACTCCATCATCACCACTCCCTCGAGCGCTTCCGCATCGATCTACAAGTGGTATGTAGATGCAAACTCTCTCTCTTGACTCGTTGCTTAGATGAACTCATAGATAGATCTTGGTGAAACCGTAGGAAAATTTTAATTTTCTGCAACGTTCCCCAACACCTTGATGGGATTTAGTGGGAAGAGGAGAAAGGGCCAAGGGGCTGCTGCGCCCCCCTCCCCTCTAGTCCGAATTGGACTAGGGAAAAGGGGGCCGGCCACCTTTCCTTCTCCTCCACTTCCTTCTCCCTTCCTCCCCTCTTGGTGGACTCCTACTAGGACTTGGAGTCCTAGTAGGACTCCACACCACCGCACCTATTGCCTTGGCCGGCCTCCTCCTCCTCCATCCTTTATATATCGAGGCAAGGGCACCCCATGGACACACAAGTTGATCTACGGATCGTTCCTTAGCCGCAGGCGGTGCCCTCCTCCACCATATTCCACTTCGTCATATCGTCATGAGCTTAGGCGAAGCCCTGCGCCGGTGAAGTCATATCATCGCGGAGCTTAGGCGAAGCCCTGCGTCGGTGGAGCATCATCATCGTCACCACGCCGTCGTGCTGACGGAACTCATCCCCGACGCTTTGCTGGATCGGAGCCCGGGGATCGTCATCGAGCTGAACGATGTCTTTGAACACGGAGGTGCCGTCGTTCGGTACTTGAATCGGTCGGATCGTGAAGACGCACGACTACATCAACCGCGTTGTTATAACGCTTCCGCTTACGGTCTACGAGGGTACGTGGACATACACTCTCCCCTCTCGTTGCTATGCCATCACCATGGTCTTGCGTGTGCGTAGGAAAATTTTGAAATTACTACGTTCCCCAACAGTGTCCCCGGCAGAACAGCTCCGCCAGAGCCCTAGATTGGTTCCGCCAAGGTTCCGCCTCGTGGCGGCGGAGTCTCGTCCCGAAAGCTTGCTTCTGGTTTTTTCTCGGACGAAAGACTTCATATAGCAGAAGATGGGCACTGGAGGGCCACTAGGGGGCCCATGAGGCAGGGGGCGCGCCCAGGGGGGTAGGGCGCGCCCCCACCCTCGTGGCCAGGGTGTGGGCCCCCTTTGGTATTTTCTTCGCTCAGTATTTTTTATTATTTCTAAAAATAACTTCCCTGGAGTTTCAGTACTTTTGGAGTTGTGCAGAATAGGTCTGTAATATTTGCTCCTTTTCCAGCCCAGAATTCCAGCTGCCGGCATTCTCCCTCTTCATATAAACCTTGTAAAATAAGAGAGAATAGGCATAAGTATTGTGACATAATGTGTAATAACAGCCCATAATGCAATAAATATCGATATAAATGCATGATGCAAAATGGTTGTATCAAGCGCGCTTAGTAAGAGGCGGAGGAGGAGGAGCCTACCGACGAGCTGGGCAACCGCAATACGGTGCCTGTCGCTGTTGCAGCTTCAGCGACGCTCACCTTGAACGCCCTTTGCTACTCCGGACGACCCCTCTCGAAGTGGTGGTTCTCCTCGTAGATCTCCTGATTCCTCGCCTCTGAGGTGGCTTGTGCCGCGGCCACGGCGGCGGTAAGGCTCTTTGCGTGCTAGACGAGGCGCTCCTCCTCCTCCCGCAGGAACTCAGCATAGCATGCAAGGTCGCTGACGCACGTGCAGGCATCCACCTCCGCCTCCCGCCTTCGGGCGGCTGTGGCGGAGCGGGTGATGACCCCGGATGTCGACGGTGGGTTGGCGGCCACGGCGGCCGACGACGGGATGGCGGCCACGACCACCACCTCCCGCCTTCGGGCTGCGGTGGCAGAGCGGGTGATGGCCATAGTGGCCGGCAGTGGGTGGCAGCCACGACGGCCACCTCCCGCCTTCGGGCCGCGGCGGGGGAGCTGGCGATGGCCCTGGCTTTCGATGGTGGTGTGTCGGCAACGGTGGCCGGTAATAGCTGCCGATGGGCAGCGGCGGCGGAGCGTGTGGTGGGTGTTCCGCGCACACCCAACAGGGACGCCATGCGCACTACACTACACCGGGGACTGCGCCGCCGCCGGGTGTAGCCTCCCAGCTGGAGCTGTCCTCTGATGACGGCGGAGTGGCTAAGATACGACGACAGACCGGTGCCATTGGCGATTGTGGGAGAAGCAGACGAGATAAGCTACAGGGAGGGAGGGCAAAATGCGACGCATGACTCGCAGGCCGTGAGGGTTTTTATAGCAGGCCGGTAAGCATTGGGATTTTGGACGATTTCACCGAGTCAGGCGGGAAGCTTGCACGGGAACCTGCGAGGCTGCGCAGGAACGGGCTCACCGATGATTCACTGGCGCCACCGTTTGGCCAAAACAACGCCCCCGCGCGCTGCGCAAGCTTGCGCTATAAGCCGTCTGCGGCAGCGGGGTGACAAGCATGCGAGAGAAGGACGAAAGGCCACGTACACATACGGCTAATAAAAAAACGTTTGCGATTTAATTACCTACTATACCACTGTTCTGGTTTATAAGTATGATTTAACTAATAAAATATGAATGCATGTCGCCAAAGATTATATAGTTGGATTTGTATTTGAATATAGTTTCCAATTATATAATTTTTAAAACATGCATTAAAATTTTTTTGGTTAAATTTGAGGGCAAAGTATGGTATAGAATATAAAGGAGACTATAGACTAGAAGGAGGTGGTAGCACACGGCCGCTCTCTACGCAGCGACGCAACTGTCGGCCGACATGTAGGCGACTATTTCCTGCGTGTTCAACTGCTCTATGCATGTGGTTGCTAGCTGTTCAGGCGGCCGCGGCGCGCTCTGCTCGTGTCCCGCCGCGCATGCTCTGCTCTAGCGTCCCTCTGGATGCTCTGCCCTCGTCCCTCCACACGCACTGCAAGTGTTTCGGGCCGGCGCACGATCACGCACGTTCGTGTAAAAGCGGTTACGCCGGGCGCGGCACGACGATGCAGTTACCCGCTGCAAAAATTGCCATGCGGATGCGCCGAGAATCCACGCCGCCTGACCCCCTTTTATTCATGCGGCTATTTACATTCATCTCTCGTCTCACACGACACAATAAGCACACCCACGAGGACACATACAGAGAGGACATCCAGCGGTTCCAATGGCGCTCCCCGTAGCTCCAATGGCGCTCCCAGCGGCCGACGATGACAACGACGGGCAGTTCACCATGCATCACGTTGTGGACACCCACGTGAGGGGGAAGGCCCTCTCGGTGGTGTACACGAACGATCCGGTCTCGATGGAGAGCTCCATCCAAACTATGGAGCAGTTCCTTGCCGAGGACAAGTACCGAGTGGTCGGCTTCGACCTCGAGTACACCATCGATCGTGCCGGGCACGATCAGAAGGTTGCCGTTGCCTAGTTGTGCGTGCGACATGACGTCCTCGTCTACCACCACCACCTTGCCACAAGGCCTTGCGAGCGTTTCTTCAGGTCTATCAACAGCTCCGACTACAGTTTCGCTATGGTGGACACCACCAACGATCTAAAAGCGCTCAAGGTTTCGGACTTGAAATGCTCGAATCTTGTCAACATCCAGCACCACTACAAGGTCTGGGGCAGCGACAAAAAGAAACTGAACTCCCTGGTTAACCTCGCCTCGGCCATCATCGACCCCTACTACGCGAAGATGAAAGAAAAGAGCAATAAGGACAAGAACGCCTGGCACAATGTGTGGCATCAGAGACTAGATGAACAACATGTCAAGTACGCGGCCATGAACGCGTACACAAGCTACGAGATGTACAGGCGGATCGTTGACATGAGGAACTATCTTCTTCCTGACCCAGACGAGGGATCGAGCCATATAGCAGTGGCGGCAGCGTTACAAGAAGTAGATGACTAGACGATCGTTTCTCCTACTTTAGAATGCATGCAATTGTTTATTGAGGTGTGTGCGAATGATCTGTTTAGCCACTTATGTAATTGGATGTTTATTTCAGTTATATATATACATGTTATTCTACTGTAGACAGAGCAAACACGGCTTATTAGCAGCAATAAATACGTGTTATTATTGGTCTTCGCACACATTTCTGATTACGGACCTGTTTGCCGCGTATCACACACATCTTGTTCAGTTGAACCATTTCCATTGTGTTTCCTAATCACACACAGTTCATCCCAGTGAACCGTATGCTGTATATCGCACACGCCTTCATCTGGCTGCCCGTTTCTTTTGTTTCTCCTCATCCCAAACAGTTAATTGAGCTGAACCGTATGCCCTGCATCGCACACGCAATGAAATTCTAAACCGTGTCTGATGCATCTGTCATCGCAAACGTTTTGCACCTTTTTTGACGATTTTTCCACCACCGTTTGCGATTATGGCATCACACTTAGTTTCGTCAAAGGGTCTCTGATCGTAGTGTCGCGTTTGGCCCATCCTGCAGTAGTGAAGCTTCCTTTCCAACCACTCTCTCCAAAAAAAGGTCAGAAAAATACTTGACCCCACTCCTAAGGTGGCGAAGAAGAAAAAAAAAGAAAGACAAAAATGGTATCCCTCCCAAAGCATGTTGTTCCTATTATGATTCACTAGTAGAAAACAGGGCTTTCGTCCAGGCCAGTTTAGCCCATTAGTCCCGGTTCCATCCAGAACCAGGACCAATGGAGCTATTTGCCCCGGTTCGTGAGCCCAGGGGGCCGGCCGGGCCACGTGGGCCATTGGTCCCGGTTCGTCCGGACCTTTTGGTCCCGGTTTGTGGGACGAACCGGGACCAATGGTCCTGCCTCCTGCCCACCACTATTGGTCCCGGTTGGAGGCATGAACCGGGACCAAAGGCTTCCCTTTAGTCCCGGTTCAAGCCACCAACCGGGGCTAATGGTGCTGCTATATATAGCCCCTCAGCAAGAGCAGAGCACACCGCTCTGCTTTTTTCCGCCGAGGGGAGAGGGCTTGGTGGTGCTCTAGCTCACCTCCTATGCACACAAGGTGTTCGACGGAATGCCCGAGCCACACTGCTTAAGGTTTCTCCTCTCCAAGCTCGACCGCCAAGCTCCATTTTCCTCAATATTTATCTAGGTTTAGCGGTCCGTCACGCCCGTCCCGTCTTCATCGCCGTCGATCACCCGCGGATCTCATCGCTGCACCACCGTGGTGAGCCTCTTGTTCTTATCTTCTTTCTAAAAGGAAAAATATTATTACTTATTTGTTTAGATAGATACTTGTATTATTTTCTTACTTTTATTATTGCATCTTATATAGTGCGATGGTTTTGGTATCCGCCTGGCCGCCCTCGGCCTGTCTATGATTCGGATGTGGTATATATTTTCTTTTTATAACTATTGGTTCATTTATTGTTTATGAAAATTATGCCGACCAATGTGACATAGATTTTATTTATCTAGGAGGTTGTTGAACCGGAAATTCCAACCGCCCTATTGTCGAGAGGTTAAATTTAGTTGAAGAAGAAAACAATTTCTTGAAGGAAAAAATAAAAAAACTTGAGGAGGAGAAGATGATATTGGAGTTGCATGTTGCGGATGTCGTCGACGATCACAAGATCAAGATGGATGCAATGCGCTTGAAGATGAGAAAGATTAGAAAATATGCCATTCATACCGAGGCTTGGTATCATTATGCCGTTGGATCAGTTGTTACCTTGGTTGCGATTATGATCGTATTTGTTTTCGCATAGAAATGTTTTACATAGTTTCAATGTATGGTTTAATTAATTTAGATGCTCTGCAGAGCTTTATGTTGTTAGATGAGAACTATGTATGTACTTTGGTTTTAATGTGATGATGAACTTCTATTAATTTGGTCACTTAATTATCTATTCATGATGTTCTGTAATGATTTTTGACACACTTAATTATATATAATGCACGCAGATGAACCGGCAATGGATGTACGGTGACAGACACACCTCCGAGTACATTAAGGCGTGCATAATTTTCTCGAAGTGGCTGAGGCAAACAAGCAGAATGGTTTTATGTGTTGTCCATGCCCTATATGTGGGAATACAAGTCTTACTCGACCGGAAAATCCTTCACACCCACCTGCTTTACAAGGTTTTCATGCCACACTATAATGTTTGGACGAGGCACGGAGAAATAGGGGTTATGATGGAAGACGGCGAGGAAGAAGAGTACGATGACAACTATGTGCCCCTTAATACGGTGATGCTACTGAACATCAAGATGCACCAGACGATGTGCACGATGGTGCTTTGGAGCAGTGAAACTCTTTGAAGATCAAGAGGAACTAGACGATGTGCCCGATGATGATGATCTCCGCCGGGTCATTGTCGATGCAAGGACACAATGCGAAAGTGAAAAGGAGAAGCTGAAGTTCGATCGCATGTTAGAGGATCACAAAAAAGGGTTGTACCCCAATTGCGAAGATGGCAACACAAAGCTCGGTACCGTACTCGAATTACTGCAGTGGAAGGCAGAGAATGTCGTGCTGATAAAGGATTTGAGAAGCTACTGAAAATAATGAAGAAGAAGCTTCCAAAGGATAACGAATTGCCCGACAAGTACATACGCAGCAAAGAAGGTCGTATGCCCTCTAGGATTGGAGGTGGAGAAGATACATGCATGCCCTAATGACTGCATCCTCTATCGTGGTGCCTACAAGGATCTGAACGCATGCCCGGTATGCGGTGCATTGCGATATAAGATCGCACGAGATGACCTCGGTGATGTTGACGGCGAGCCTCCCAAGAAGAGGGTTCCTGCGAAGGTGATGTGGTATGCTCCTATAATACCACGGTTGAAACGTCTGTTGAAGCGGAGAGCATGCCAAGTTGATGCGATGGCACAGTGAAGACCGTAAGAAAGACGGGAAGTTGAGAGCACCCGGCGGGTCGCAGTGGAGAAAAATCGAGAGAAAGTACTGGGATGAGTTTGCAAAGGACCCAAGGAACGTATGGTTTGCTTTAAACGCGGATGGCATTAATCCTTTCGGGAGCAGAGCAGCAATCACGGCACTCGCCCGTGACTCTATGTATGTATAACCTTCCTCCTTGGATGTGCATGAAGCGGAAGTTCATTATGATGCCGCTTCTCATCCAAGGCCCTAAGCAACCCGCAAGAACGACATTGATGTGTACCTAAGGCCATTAGTTGAAGAACTTTTACAGGCTGTGGAATGGAAACGGTGTATGCGACGTGGGATGAGCACAAAAAGGAGGAATTTGACCTAAAGGCGTTGCTGTTCGTGACCATCAACGATTGGCCCGCTCTCAAGAACCTTTCGTGACGGACAAACAAGGGATACCACGCATGCACGCACCGTTTACTTGACAATCGATAGTATATACCGAAGCTGCGGGAAGAATGTGTACACAGGCCATCGTCGATTTCTTCCGACCAACCATCAATGTCGAAAGAAAGGCAAGCATTTCAAAGGCGAGGCAGATCACCGGAAGAAGCCGCCATGCGTGCGGTGATCACGCATTTGCTATGGTCAATGATTTACACGTAATCTTTGGAAAGGGTCCCGCGGGCTAGCTGTTCCGAATGACGCCGAGAATCACGCACCCATGTGGAAGAAGAAATCTATATTTTGGGACCTACCCTCTTTGGAAAGACCTAGAGGTCCGCTCTTGATCGACGTGATGCACGTGACGAAGAACCTTTGCGTGAACCTGCTAGGCTTCTTGGGCGTGTATGGGAAGACAAAAGATACACACGAGGCACGAGAGGACCTGCAACGCTTACGAAAAAGAGGGCATGCCTCCGGCAAAGATGAAGGTCCCGCTACCACGCTCTATTTAAAGAAGAGAAAGAAATATTCTTTCAATGTCTGCTCAAGATGAAGGTCCCGGCCGCTTCTCGTCGAATATAAAGGGAATAATAAATATGCCGGAGAAAAAGTTCTAGAACCTAAAGTCTCATGACTGCCACGTGATTATGACGCATTGCTTCCGGTTGCATTGAGGGGCTTCACCGAAAACGTCCGATTAGCCATTGTGAAGCTATGCGCATTCCTCAATGCAATATCTCGTAAGGTGATCGATCCGTAAATCGTATCAACGCTAAGGAGTGATGTGGCGCAATGTCTTGTCGGGCTGAGCTGGTGTTCCCACCATCCTTCTTCAATATCATGACGCACGTCCTAGTTCATCTAGTCGGCGAGATTGTCATTCTAGGGCCCGTGTTCTACACAATATGTACCCCTTTGAGAGGTTCATGAGAGTCCTAAAGAAATATGTTCAGAATCGCGCTAGGCCAAAAGGAAGCATCTCCATGGGCCATCAAATGAGGATGTCATCGGGTTTTGTGTTGACTTCATTCCTGGCCTTAAGAAGATAGGTCTCCCTAAATCGCGGTATGATGACGGAGACCGACCGAAAAGGCACGCTTGGAAGAGACTCAATAGTATGCGAGGGACGGATAATCTTGGTCTCAAGCACACTACACGCTTCTACGTAACTCTACCTTGGTGACCCGTATGTCGATGAACACAAGAACGATCTGCGCTCCAAACACCCGGGAGCGGCGACGATCGGATTACATGTGAACACATCAGACTTTCAGCAGTTGGTTGGAAACACGTCTCGGAGGTGACAACACTGTTTGTGATGAGCTGTACTTGTTGTCCGAGGACCATCTTCGATCGTAATGATTTGGAAAGGATACGAGATAAATGGGAATACATTTTACACGATTGACCAAGATGAAAAGAGCACCAACCAAAACAGCGGTGTCCGCTTTGATGCAAAGCAACCGACAAGGGAAATGACACATATTATGGTTACATAGTAGACATATGGGAACTTGACTACGGAGTAGATTTGAAGGTCCCTTTGTTTAAGTGCAAGTGGGTCAATCTGTCAGGAGGCGGGGTACAGGTAGACCCATAGTACGGAATGACAACAGTGGATCTAAAAAATCTTGGGTACACTGACGAACCGTTCGTCCTAGCCAATGATGTGGCACCCACGACCTGAATACGACTAGAAACCCTACCATGGGCCAGGATTCAGGCCCGCGGGAGGCCCAGTAGGCCCACAGGCACATATTGCACGTTTAGGCCCGAAAGCCTGCTTTAGAGAGGAGCTCGAGAGGGAAGGCGCACCGCACCTTATAAACTGGTGCGGCTCCCTCTCAACTAGCGAGGTGGGACTAAACATTTTGGCAGCAAGCACAAGGCCTTTGGTCCCGGTTGGTGGCACCAACCGACTAAAGGCTTTGGTCCCGGTTCGTGGCACCAACCGACTAAAGGGCTTTGGTCTGGTTCGTGGCACCAACCGGGACTAATGCCCCCTTTAGTCGGTTGGTGCCAACCGAGACCAAAGGCGCCGCTTCCCGCCCTTTGGGCTGCTGAAAATTGGCCTTTGGTCCCGGTTGGTGGCACCAATCAGTGACTAAGGGGCATTAGTCCCGGTTGGTGCCACGAACCGACTAATGCTCTTGCTATATAAGAAAACACTTAGAGTTTTTCACTTCATCTCTGCAGTTGCCGACGACGCCGCCAGCTGCCGATTCACACTCCGCCGACGCTGCCGCCGTCACGCCCGCGCCCGCCGTCACCACCAGCGCCGCCCGACGCTGCCGCCAGCCACACGCTGCGCCGTCATGTCATCTCCCAGCGCCACCCGACGCTGTCGCCGCCCCCGACGTCGTCGCCGCCACTCCCCGCTGCTCGCCCACGCCGCCGCCGCCCGCCTGCCCCTGACGACGCCCTTGTGAGCACTGCCACCTGCCCGGCCCTTGCTTTTTTTAGATATATGTATTTTTTAGATATATGTATTTCTTATGTATGTTCATATATGCATTTTTTAGATATATGTATTTCTTATGTATGTTCATATATGTATTTATGTATTTTTTACATGTTTTTTGTATGAATGTATGTATTTTAGGTTAGTTTCATTGTTAGAAAAGTTTTGTATATTTAGGAAGAAGGAAGAGAAGGAAGAAGGAAGAAGAAGAAAAGGTTTTATATATGCAAAAGTTACATTTTTAGAAAAGTTTTATATATCTAGCTAGAAAGAAGGAAGAAGAAGAAAAGAAAGAGAGGAAAAGGAAAATAAGAAGAGGAAGAAAGGAGTAGAAGAGGAGAGGAAGAAGAGGAGAAATAAATAAGAAGAGGAAAAAGAAGAAGAATAGAGAAGAAGAAAGGAATAGAGGAGAAGAAGAAAAAATAGAAAATATTCTATTTTTTCTTCTTCTCCTCTATTCCTTTCTTCTTCTCCTCTTTTTTTCTTCGATCTTCTCCTCTGTCATCGTCGATATACCCCTCCCGATAACTTCAACACGAGGGGGGGGGTCCATATACCCCCTCCCGATAACTTCAATACGTGGGGGGGGGGGTCGTCGATATACCCCCTCCCCGATAACATTAATTTCCCGTGTATGTATCTCGTCGTTGTCGATATTACCCCCTTGAAGCGTTGTCGAGGGATCGAGGGTTCTAGGGTCGAGGGTTCCAGGGTCGTCTAGGGGTCGAGGGTTCCAGGGTCGTCAAGGGTTCAAGGGCTCGAGGATCGCCGAGGGGTCGAGAGGGTTCCTAGTGTCAAAGTATTGAAGAAATCCATGGCTTCATCATTAGCCGGAAGTAACCATGGCATGATGGTACGAAGTCCTCCAAAGTTATTCTGGAATGGAGTCCGGATAGGATAATTTGCCTTTTGTATGCAATTTCAGCAAAGGCCTTTCAAATAACGATATTCGGAAGGTTCTTGCTGAACTTTGTACCGTAAAGTGAATTATCCTATCTCGGGACTCCGCTCCAAAATAACTTTGGAGAGCTTCACCATCATGCACCTACTTCACCTAATGATGAAGACATTGTTTTGTTGAATCCTTTGACACTAGGCAACCTCCCGACCCTCGGCGATCCTCGACCCTTGACCTCGACCGCTCGGAATCCACGACCCTCTACCCTACCGTGGGCGTCGATGCCCACGCCACTTGTGGGACATAGATGTAGTCTTCAACGCCGACCCCTCCCGATAGCTTCAACACGTGGGGTCGATATTACCCTCCTTGAAGCGTTCTCGAGGCCACCCCTAACCCTTGAAGCGTTGTCGAGGCCACCCCAAACCCTAGAGAAGCAGCGTCGAGGCCACTAATATGATTCCTTATTGTGATTAGCTAGCTAGTTCTACGCTTGCCACTAATATATCCATATCTGTCATGTTTGAATAATAATTGCCATGTTGTAAATATTTGTAGAAACTATGGACACCCCCGAGACGAAGCACAAGAAGCGTTGTTGAGGGACATAATCGCACAAGGAAGTGGCGCCGTCGCTTTCGTTGATGTTTCTCAACGACAATGATGGTCTGGAAGGAGAGGGTGAAGAAGCAGCTGGCTATGATTTACATGGCTCCGATGACCCAATGCCGGTGCAAGAAGGAGAGGGTGAAGAAGTAGACCGTGAGGACGGCTCCGGTGATCACCAAACCGAGTCCGCCAGGTATATATATTAGTTAAGCCTGTGCTGACTAGCTCTCGTCTTTGTTTTGGTTTGTACACATATTAATTAACTCTCGTCTTTGTTCTTTTTTCTAGCCCTCCGGATCGAGCACAACTTCGGTAAAGAGACGAGGCTCGAAGAAAAAGTTGAGCTCGGATGAAAAGTTTGAGATCATACAAATCGCGCGACGGCCAACCGATTGAACCCTACCGACAAAGAAGGCATTTGTTGCTCGGTCACGGGGTTACGGTTAGGGACAAGATCCCGATCAGCATTCACCAATGGTATAAGCCTAAGAACGAAGACCCCGAGGTGTCTTGTGTCAATGATATGCGTAAAATGATCTTTGGACCGAAATGAAGTCAAATTTTACCCTTCCGCTAGAGGATGATCCGGAGAAGCCAGTAATAGAGCCATTAATCAAGTCTTTTGCTCTTAAGAAGATGGCATAACTGTTCAGGAATTGGAAGAAAGAACTCAATACGTATGTCGAAAAAAATGAGACACCAGAATTCAAGGGCAAATATGAGAAGATCAGAGATGATCGCCCGCATTTGTGGCCTACAAGACATCGGAAAAGAGTAAAAAGATGTCGGCGACAAACAAGAGAAATGCAGCGAAGAAGAAGCTTCACCATCGCACGGGTCGTGGCTACCTCGTAGTTCGCCTAAGTGGGCCAAGGCTGAGAATGATCTGCTTGATAAAGGGATCGAACCAGAGACAATGAACTGGCCGGATCGTTGCGGACTTGGTTCTTCGGGGCAGCGGATCCTTGGACCCTATAACGAGGAAGTGCATTTGGACGGACGAACAATTGGACATACCACCAAGAGGCTTCAAAGCAATATATCGGGCAGCGCAGCAAGGGAAGTTGGTTCCGCATGTGGAGAAGGACGAGCTCACAATGGCCCTCGGGAATCCACAGGCACCACAGGACGGACACGTGGCACGCCAGTTCGCTTCGTGGAAGGCTGGATTTCGGACGCGGGGTTACAAAACCCATGAGAGGAGGAAGAAAGCTGGAAGCAGAGCCCTAATGCAGCGCTGCACGAAAGGGTAATGGGGCTAGAGGAACAAGGAACGAGAAGCGGCAGATCACAACAAATGACCTGCCAAGCTTCCCCGGTTACCCCGCCATCTCGGCGGAGAAGCAGCGTGGCTTCCACCGAGCTGCTTCAGCCAGGGCAGCATGCCTTGACGGCTCCTGCCAGCTATCCCGTGGATGCTATCACGGATCTTGAACATTGCCACCTTATGGCGCAATGGAGCAATTTGAAGGTCAAGGCGGTTGTTGGTTGTTTATCCTACTAAACCCGACTCAACTTTTCACCGCCGGTCGATTCCGAAGGATATGCTAAGGTGATGGTCGATGAAATAACGGAGGGATTTGAGGACCTCCGCTTGACCACCCTACCGTGAAGGGGAGTATCGGCTGGGTTCTGCTCAAGACTCCATGTCTATGGCGGAAGGATCTCATCAACCTTCCGAACTGGGCGCCTCCGCCTCCTCCTCCGGCGAAGTCAGGGCACTCCGCCTCCTCCACCGCCTCCTCCGGGCGAGTGACGATCAGGGCACTCGGCGGCTCCTTCTCCGGCGGCGTGGCGGCACTCCGTCTCCTTCTCCGCGCTGCCGGCGCTCGAGCAGCCAGCCTCCTCCTTCTCCGCCTCGTCGGCAAAGGGCGGAAGAGACCGCCGCCGCTCCGGCTGCTCCGGTGCGTCGTAGTCCTTCTCCTCCGCCTCGTAAGCAAGGAAAGAAGACATCCGCTCCGTCTGCTCTGCCGGCGTCTAGCAGTACAGCCAAAGGCGGGAGGAGATACAGATTCGGTCCTTCTCTGAAGACTCCAGAGAAGTTACCATACGAGAGGAGCGAGGAGGAAAACGCGAAGATCACGCAGACCAAAGTGGATGACTGGTTTCAAGGGTTGAAAGCAAAGAGACATCCACCTCCGGAGGAGAAGGTAGATCCGGTTAAAGCGCGCACTCAGCTGCCCCGACAAAACCACCCAAGTCTCCGCCGAAAGGCAACTATGAGCGCATTATTGGAAAGGCATTTGCGAAGCGGAGAGATCGGGAAGTACTGTCGCGATCAAAGGATGAAAGAACGACGAGCTGGGAAACAAATTTCCCAGCTCGGCGAACAAGGGAAGCAATCGTGCCCCCGCTCAAGGTGCTCGCTAGCGACATCGTCGATCCGAGGATGGTGCCGGTTATGGCAATCCTGCAGATTACCCGCCAGACGATGTACATTATGATTTCTTGGAGGTGCAGATACAAAGATACGAGTACGGGAAGCCTCTCGTCAAAGATGAAAGCTCTCTATCAACGATGATGCGAAGATTGCATGATTGGTACATGAAAACCTGCAAAAAGTCCGAGGGAGGAGTACTTGTATGTGAGAGTTAAAAGGAGCATGACCTCCTTGGAATTGAACTGCTGCCTATTCCATTTGAGGAGTTCTATCAGTTTTTCAATCAATTGGCCCTCGATAAAGCAACGGTCACCTGCTCATCTGTAAGTAGTACTACTTACATCATTAAGTATCTCTATATAACTCAGCTCTTTCATTGCATGTATTTATAAATATCCTCACTATATTATGCAGATTGAAGATCGTCGAAATGAAGAAAAGACAAGTGGGTGATATTGGGTTCATTAACACATATCTCATAGATGCAAATGAGGTTAAATATCGTGCCGACGAAACCGAGGCCAACTTGCTACGATCGTTGGAAATAAATGAACACAAAAATATAATACTCTTTCCTTACAACTACGCTGCGTGAGTGTTCTTTGTCTTGTGGCATATTCGGTTTCCCTTATTAGTCCAAGGTTATAGTAATGTAATATTGATGAGTTATGCATGCGCAAGCAGGTACCACTATATTCTCCTAGAGATTAAGCTTGAGCAGGAGTAGTAACTGTCTTAGACTCGAGACGAAAAGATCCCAAGGAGTATGCGGACATGACTGAAATGCTCGAGAAGTAAGTTAAATCGATCATTATCCACCATATCAGCAACTTTGTTCATTTCGATATCAAGTAATTGTTTTCTTTGTATGGCAGGGCTTGGGGAAAATTCACCAAAAAAGCTCCGGACTACCGAAGAAGCTGCAATTTAGACACCAAAGTAATTACTATATAGTAGCATATTCCACGCGCATCTCCTAGTGATTCAAGCGCTAGTTTCATCAATACCATTTAGCATGCTTGCTAATTATCAGTTTGATTGACCTCTGTTTCTTGTAAAGTGGTTGTGGCAGGAACAAGGGAATGATTTCTGTGGATACTACGTTATGCGAGTCCATCCGCCACACGACTGTGAGAGGGGCTACTCCGACAAACAATATGAAGTGCGTAAATAAAAATATTCACAATTTAATTTTATTACCATCATTTGTGTTGAGTTTCATTCATTCATATATATATATATATATATATATATATATATATATATATATGTATTGACCCCTTTCTTAAAATTAGATGTTTGAGCGGGATGAACTCCTAGCACCAGATCGCATGCGAGCAATTCAAGAGGAATTAGCGGCATTCTTTCTTGACCACGTGATCGCTGAAGACGGAGAATACTATGTGGACCACGCGTCCGTATTGTAAAAGATAATTATTGTATATATGTAGCCGGTAGTGTCGGATAGATATACGAGAACTTGTCGTTCGACCAATCTCGGAGAAGGAGAGGTGGTCGATATCACTTCTCTCTGTATGCATATATGTTCATGACGATCTTCTGTTTGCTTAATTACTAGCTAGCTAGCGTGACTAGCTAGTCCTCTCTAACGTGTCAGGACCCCGATCCTAAGTCACACCGACCTAGCATGTAACACATCATATCACTTTGCGGCCTCACGCACGGTATTCCCACGGGTGTCGCCCTACCAAGGCCCGGGACCGTTTGCGCCTTTTGGCTCACGTATATGATAGTGTCGCTAGCATCCATATGACAAAGAACCCGGGCCGACATGGCTAGTCGTGAACCCAAAGCGGCGCTAACCTATGGGAACAGGCATACATGAATCACATCGAGCATGTCGGTCATCAACGTATATATTCGGGCTGTAGCACTTGGCTAACAGGATTCCGCACCCGGTAGCAGGCTAGGCAGGACTCGAATAACACCGCGTGACATTTCCCGAAGGGACGAGACATAAAACGAAGTGAAACACATGCCGCGATCAAGTGTCCAAGCAAGAGCGCTGAGCTAGCAGGACTCGGTGAACTGGTCAGAAGCGGACTACTATCGCCGTAAGCACGAGACTACATTTCCCCATATGAGAGGCTGCCAAGGATAAACAACTAGTTTGTCAGATCCCACACATACAAAGCATTTCAACATACACACATTATGCTCAATATGCGTAGATACAACATGGCATCACAACATAACTCTACGACTCAAATATTATTCATTAGGCTCCGAAGGGCGAGATATTACAAACATGGGTCTCATGACCCAACACTCGAAACATACAAGTCAAAGCACAAGCGGAAGCTAAACATGTCCGAGTACGCATAACTATAAATGAAAAAGGCTGAGAAGCGACTATCTACCGAGATCTGCCGAGGGCACAAGATCGTAGCTGAGGTAACAAGCTAAACGTCAAGTCCAAGCGGAACTACTAGCGAGACCGACGCCTCTCTCGCAAAACATAAAATAAGCAAACGTGAGTACAATTGTACTCAGCAAGACTTACATCGAACTAACTACATATGCATCATTATCAAGAGGGGTGGTGGAGTTTGACCGCAAAGCCAGCTTTGACTCGGTGGCTATCCTGAACTACGATCGCAAGGAACTCTTTGAGGTGGCGCTGCGAGTCCACATATTCACCACATCAATACACCACTATGGACCCGCTCCCGTCTCCCCACGAGAACGCCATCCATAGCACTCACGCTTATCTTGCGTATTTTAGAGTATCCACTTTCACTTGTCTATGAACTGATATAGGCAACCTGAAGTCCTTCTCCGTGGACACGGCTATTCAATAGATCATATTAAACCCTGCAGGGTGTACTTCTTCACACACGCTCTCACCACTTACCGCCGTTTACACGACATGTACTCGGCAACCTTCAAGCGGAAGCCCAACGTGGGTGTCGGCCACGGCCTACCTAAACACTCAAGTCCCTAGTCCGGGTTTATCGCCTATTCGGGTTCCATCCGCAGGAGTCCGCCGAGGTTTCCCATACAGCCCCGAACGATGTGTGCAGGGTTCCCAGACACCAAGCAGGCGAATCGGTACACTGACCCACGGTGCCTACCGCAACACAACCCACCCCTAAGGTCAGCGTTGCGTGCGGCCCCAAGATGCTACAAACACGAAACTACTTGCAACTCCGGACTAAGAACAAGGGTGGTTAAGAAGCCGAGAGGGTCCATTGGTTTCGGGCCCAATGCGTGGTAGTAACTGTTTCATGGATCACAAACACGAACTCAGTTCCTGAGGACAGCTGCAATGAGACAACCCACCATGTACTCCTACATGGCCTCTCACCGCTACCTTTACCAAATCGTGTTCACACACTTAGCTCACACACACAGTAGGACATGTTCATAACAATTCCAATTCATTCCCGATGAATCGGACCCGACTCAACTCTAAGCAAGCAGGCATGACAAACAAGCATAAATGAGTAGGCACAACATGGCTCAAACAATTCCTACTCATGCTAGTGGGTTTCATCTAATTCTTGTGGAATGACAGTCATGCAAAGGATCAAGGGGTTCAGCTACGCAGCAAGTAACACATGAGTCGTTGTTGTCCTAATGCAGTAATATAGAGAAGGAGCGAGAGAGTGGGATTGTATCGGAATGAACAAGGGGGTTTTGCTTGCCTGGCACTTCTGAAGATAATATAGTTCTTCATCGGTGTCATCGAATTCATCGTCGGTACGTCGTCTACTGAGAGGGGCAATTACCGGCAAACAAGAGAGAACACAATCAATGCAATGCACATTCACATGAATGACATGTCATGTTAAGGTACTGAATTCACCTAGTGCAATATCTAGCCAAGTTAATTGAAGTGGAATTCAAACAAAGTTGAACTCCAACTCCAAATGCTATTTCATAAATTACCCTAATCATGATTCATCCTATTCAGTGAGGTTAACTTGTTCAAGCATGCATGAAAGTGCCATAAACAGATTCTTCATATTTTTCTGATCATCTTTCATATATAAATTATTTCAATCCGAGTTACGGTTGAATTTATATGAATTTTAGAAGTTTGAGGTATTTCTGAAATTTCCTGAATTAAATTAAATCCAGAAAAACTAGTTATTGCGTCAGCCTGACGTCGATGTGACGTCAGCGAGTCAACTGGGTCGCTGTCCAGGTCAACTCTGACGCTGGGACCCACTGGTCAGAGTAATTAGCTTAACTAACTTTTAATTAAAACTAAACCTAATTATTTAACAGGGCTGGGCCCCACCGCCATCGACTCAGAGAGTCAATCAGGCCCACCCGTGGTCAAATTCCACGTTGGCTGCGGCGTTTAGTCCGTGAGCGACGCGGCGAGAGTGGTTTTGCCACTCCGTGACCAAATGGCCCGGAGGGCATCTAGGAGGAGGCGGGAGGAGCCGAAGCTATTGGTGGGGTTAGCCGAGTCGGGTGGCGGGTTCGCCGGCCGAGCTTCGGGTGCAAGTGGGGATGGGGCTGCGATCTTGTGAGCAAGCGCGAGGTGCCACGGAGGCTCTACGTGTCGCGGGAGGCGCATGCATGCCCGGACCAAATGGTCACCGAGCATCACCGGCGACGAAGTCTTGGTAATGGCCAGCGTCCGGGTGAGTGCGGTGTGGTCGCTAGGGTGTGCGGAAGAGCGAGCAGGGAGGGAGGATAAGCGAAGCTCACGGCGAGTCGGTTGGAGCAAACGGCGAGCTTCGGGGCGTCTTTAATCTTCTGAATCGGCGGCGGCGATCGCCCGGCCGTGGCGATGAAGATGGCGGTGATGGCGTGGCTTGAGGGCACCAGCGTCGCGTCCGTCGTGGTAGAGCTTGCTGGATCCCAGGCGGAGCTCGGGGGCTTGTCGGGGTGGAGTGGGGGTGGCGGTGGCCGCGGCGGTGCACGTCGGCGGTCTCGGGTGCTCCGGGGATGAGCGAGGGAGAGAGACAGAGGAGGGAACGAGGGAGAGGGAGAGAGCGAGGGGGTCCAGGGGGTTGGGGCGCGCCGAGGAGATGACGCGAGGCGTCGCGGTGGCCAGGCGACGCAGGCAGGCAGCCTGGTGGCGTGGCCCAGCCTGCCCGGCCAGCTCTCTGCCTGCTGGCGAGAGGAAGGCAGTGGCTGGCAGACTGACACATTCTTTGGGCCGACGTGGGCTGCTAGGTGAAATTTGGTAGCTGCCGAGTAGAGATTCTGGTGAGTTTACATGTTCTCTTATTGTTTTCTGTTTTTTTTTATCTTTTGCCACTGTTTTGAATTTAAAACAATTCAAACAATGCCAAAAACTCCTCTGAATATTTTTATTTTGCTAGATGGACTTTTCCAAAAGCTCATAAAATATTTCAGGGTATTTGAAATTATATTCTAATTATATGAATATAATTCAAATTCAAATAGCTAATGATTTAAATTCAAAATCCCAAGATTAATTCCTTATAAATGTTCAATATTTTGTTTGGGACCGTAACCCTTGCCAAAAATTATCAAACATTTAAGAAGAACATTTTGGGAACAATGAATGAGATTTTAGGGGTTTTGCCCTTCTTTTATTTAAATTTTGAGGCTTCCAAATCTCCTCAGTTCAAGTTTCAAAAATTTTAAACATGATGCAAACATGAAGGCTAGCCTAGTGCATGCCAGGACTAGGGATGTGACAACTCACCCCCACTAAACAAGAATCTCGCCCCGAGATTCAAGTCGTGAGGTAAGAGGAAAAGGGAAGTCACAAACTATCATAATCTTCATGATCCAATTGCCTTCTCGAAGATGTTGGTTCACTCCATCATCTTGGTCTTGACGTCTTTGCTTTTGAGATCTTTACTCGGCACGACAACAGAAAGGAGGGGGAAAACCCTACATGATTCGATCTTCACGAAGATCAAGTAAACATGATCGACTCACGGACTGAGATGGTGACACATCTTGAGTTGGGACACAGAACACATTGAGAGGGATGGAAGAGCAAACAACGAGGTTTGATTAGTGGGCAACAATTCCACGCTTAGAATGATGGTGGATGGTGTCAAGGTGGCGAGGAAATAATTATCATGATTCAATAGCGGGGCACCTCAGGGGAGGTGACGCGAGGAACTATTCCCTTAAGTGGCAAAAAGAATTACTTTTGATACAAAGATCATTGAAACTCTTCATACCAGCCTAAGGTAATTCACAACGATCGCTTGGTGGAGTGCAAAGGAATGGTACACCCGGACTAGAATGGATGATGTGGACTACCTTGTTGAAGACAACGCCATGGATGATTTTTGCTTATCATCGGAGGTAGAGGGGACCCATGGTAGGTCAACTTTTGATGATGATCCTAGACAAGAATTACTAAGAAGGCAACCCATAGTGAAATGGCACCAGGACGGTGCAAGCTGGGAACGAATTGCAACTGCTGAAATGTTCCAACCATCATATCTTCCTGAGATTCAGATCTGATTGGTGATGGGATACTTCAGGCTCAGCATGTCCGAAAAGGAAAGGTTGCAACACAAATCGACGAGATGACGTTGCGAGATTCTCGGGATATGAACTACGGTAGTGAGCTCCAAAACATGAGCGGGTTCTGCTACAAACAGGTGAACACATTGTCCCAGACAAGCATGGCCACGTGGTAGTCTTATATTAAACACTACCAAGTTCAGGTGGGGGGGGGAACCATCATCGAGGATATCGAAGTCTTAACATAAGTCATATGATTAGCTCTTATGAAGAAACTTCTTCTCCTTGTACAAATCAGTTAGTGGCTTGGTGTGCTAGGGATACATACGGAATGAAGATGATCAGTCTATCAAACCATAGAATACTTCGCACATGCATGACTGACTTGGAATGATTCCAGAGGAAGCAAAACAAACCTTTCTCAAATTCATGGCGGCAACTTACATCTAATACACATAAATTCGAGGAAGTCTCTTCAACCATCAAACATAAGCTTCATGCACAGAACATGAAGAAATGCTTACACAAGTTTCCAACACTAGGTTGATGTTCAACATGACTCATGGGGGAGACAAAATGCTACTGATGGGCTCAACAGCAACTCATCGGAATTTCCATATCCTTTGGACTTCCACCATCATGTGAACACGTGATAGTATTGGTCGAGACCAAAAGATGTAATGGTGTATGCTCGAGGGATCAACCACGAGTAAGACAACATTACGAGCATCGTTAATGCTTGATTTGATTTGACGTTAGCCCATACTCAAATCAAAGGATTGATAAGACAATAGGTCCAGCAACTGATCACGAGGACCAATCGATGAAGATATCATCTTTCTTCGACACACGCTACACAAGAGTATCCCATTGGATCGAACTAGGTTAGGCAAGCTTTTATCTTCCAACTCTCCAAGTTGTTGTCTAGCTTAACCAACTAGCTCAGGGATATCCAACACAGGTTCTTGGAGAAAGGGTGGTTCACAAGAAACCAACTTGATCACGAGCCCAACATAACAGTCAGGTTACAACCCGGTAACACTTCCAAGAAGATATTTGGAAAGTCACGAACCACCGGTATGTTACTAAGCTCGAGAACAATCTTGCTTTGAGGGCAAGACGATATGATCAGATGAGTGAGGACTAGACAAGATCCTAACTCATCAATCAAAATGTGCACCAGAAATAAGGACTAGGTAGCACGATCAATCTTAGGATGATGATTTAATAACCAACACGCTAAGAAGGAGGATATTGTCCATTTGCTACCAAGCAACGAGTTGCTCGGAGTATTGATTTCACACATCACAATTCACTTGTCGGCATTCCGGTTACAACAACTCGGAACAGAGGAATGAACAATGATGGCCAGAAGTATCACTGCGTCAAGAATTCATAAGCGAAGGTGCAATTCTCATGAAGCTACTGACATAAAGTGGGTAATGCTTCGGGATAGAACAGAATCAAAAGCTGAATTGGCATTTTGATCTGCGGGATACAACTGCTCTGACCCAATCCTGGATATGGATGAGGTATCGAGTTTGTTTCTCCTAGTCATTCCGGAATAGAATGGCTTGTCGGACCACAAGAAGAATGGGCATCGATGAGGGCGAGAGCACGACTACTCCCGACTATCAACCGATAGGCGGGGTCAGGATACAACTAAAGAGAGCAACTCAAGGAACATATAATTTTCTGAGTTGTGGATGCATAGATTAGTATGTCGAGCAAAGCTCAATATTTCCTCCGGATAACCCATGCAGAAAGGTAGAATTTGCAGAGTCACAATATGAATGGAGTACTCCTCAAGAGCACTCTGGTTGTGATCTTTTGGTTCAACAGACTTCTGCCATAAGTGGTTCATGGTATTTGGAAGAAGGATATACCACGGACCTCGATGACTATCGCAAAGGTTACTAATATCCTAAAGGCACTAGCAATACTAACAACATGAAGTAGGATGAATCTCGGGTTCAGAAACCCAGGAGTAGAATACCTACTACTAAATGGCATCATGGGATGCTTTCAAGAATAATGGCCAGAATCATCACACTAGGGATACAAAAGCATTGCTAAATTGCTAGGTGACTTCCTAAACACCTAGGGTCATAATAATAGTTCCAACATATATGTCAAGGCAACAGAGTACATCGACCGACTGGTTAGTGTGCTTATTCTGACCAAAAGGAACATCGGAAACGGAAGGAAGGATTTGCGAATGCATCAGACTATTTAGAGACCTGGGATGACTCGGACAGCATAACGGCTGTAAATGCTCAAAATGATTTGAGACATCCTGCAAAAATGGTGGCATAACCACTCAACAACATCATAACAAGATTACGAGATCAACGGTTATCATACGGGAATAGTAGGAACTGAACTGGGATTAAAACCAACAATCTTATAGGTCTATGGATTAGTAACACGTCATCGATAGATAGATGAGAAGCCTAGTTCTTAATCCCGTAGAAGAGAAGAGGATGATTTCGGATCGAGGAAGGCCATGAGGTATAAGGAGTAAAAAGAGCCTTACGTTCCCTCCCACAATCAATTCCCTTACATAACTAAAGCATTTCTAGACACAACTTGACCGGTTTGGCTTGGTAATCCTCTGACGATCGAGCTCTGATACCAACGCTGTCAGGACCCCGATCCTAAGTCACACCGACCTAGCATGTAACACATCATATCACTTTGCGGCCTCACGCACGGTATTCCCACGGGTGTTGCCCTACCAAGGCCCGGGACCGTTTGCGCCTTTTGGCTCACGTATATGATAGTGTCGCTAGCATCCATATGACAAAGAACCCGGGCCGACATGGCTAGTCGTGAACCCAAAGCGGCGCTAACCTATGGGAACAGGCATACATGAATCACATCGAGCATGTCGGTCATCAACGTATATATTCGGGCTGTAGCAGGCTAACAGGATTCCGGTACCCGGTACATGTAGCGAGCTAAGCAGGACTCGAATAACACCGCGTGACATTTCCCGAAGGACGGACATAGGAACGAAGTGAAACACATGCCGGCCGATCAAGTGTCCAAGCGATGGCCTGGGCTAGCAGGACTCCGGTGAACCGGGCATGCGGACTACTATCGCTCAGAAGCACGAGACTACATTTCCCCATATGAGAGGCTGCCAAGGATAAACAACTAGTTTGTCAGATCCCACACATACAAAGCATTTCAACATACACACATTATGCTCAATATGCGTAGATACAACATGGCATCACAACATAACTCTCTGACTCAAATATTATTCATTAGGCTCCGAAGGCGAGATATTACAAACATGGGTCTCATGACCCAACACTCGAAACATACAAGTCAAAGCACAAGCGGAAGCTAAACATGTCTGAGTACGCATAACTATAAATGAAAAAGGCCGAGAAGCCCGACTATCTACCGAGATCTGCCGAGGCACAAGATCGTAGCTGAGGTAACAAGCTAAACGTCAAGTCCAAGCGGAACTACTAAGCGAGGCCGGCGTCTCTGCAAAACATAAAATAAGCAAACGTGAGTACAATTGTACTCAGCAAGACTTACATCAGAACTAACTACATATGCATCATTATCAAGAGGGGGTGGTGGAGTTTGACTGCAGCAAGCCAGCTTTGACTCGGTGGCTATCCTGAACTACGACTGCAAGGAACTCTTTGAGGTGGCGCACACGAGTCCACATATTCACCACATCAATACACCACTATGGACCCGCTCCCGTCTCCCTACGAGAACGCCATCCATAGCACTCACGCTTATCTTGCGTATTTTAGAGTATCCACTTTCACTTGTCTATGAACTGATATAGGCAACCCGAGAAGTCCTTCTCCGTGGACACGGCTATTCGAATAGATCATATTAAACCCCTGCGGTGTACTTCTTCACACACTCTCACCACTTACCGCCGTTTACACGACATGTACTCGGCAACCTTCAAGCGGAAGCCCAACGTGGGTGTCGGCCACGGCCTACCTAAACACTCAAGTCCCTAGTCCGGGTTTATCGCCTATTCGGGTTCCATCCGCAGGAGTCCGGCGAGGTTTCCCATACAGCCCCGAGCGATGTGTGCGGGGTTCCCGAGACACCAAGCAGGCGAATCGGTACATCAACACGGTGCCTACCGCAACACAACCCAGCCCTAAGGTCAGCGTTGCGTGCGGCCCCCAGCATGCTACAAACACCAGAAACTACTTGCAACTCCCGGACTAAGAACAAGGGTGGTTAAGAAGCCGAGAGGGTCCATTGGTTCCGGGCCCAATGCGTGGTAGTAACTGTTTCATGGATCACAAACACAGAACTCAGTTCCTGAGGACAGCTGCAATGAGACAACCCACCATGTACTCCTACATGGCCTCTCACCGCTACCTTTACCAAATCGTGTTCACACACTTAGCTCACACACAGATGGGACATGTTCATAACAATTCCAATTCATTCCGATGAATCAGACCCGACTCAACTCTAAGCAAAGCAGTGCATGACAAACAAGCATAAATGAGTAGGCACAACATGGCTCAAACAATTCCTACTCATGCTAGTGGGTTTCATCTAATTCTTGTGGAATGACAGTCATGCAAATGATCAAGGGGTTCAGCTACATGACAAGTAACACATGAGTCGTTGTTGTCCTAATGCAGTAAAATAGAGCAGGAGGCGAGAGAGTGGGATTGTATCGGAATGAACAAGGGGTTTTGCTTGCACGGCACTTCTGAAGATAATATAGTTCTTCATCGGTGTCATCGAATTCATCGTCGGTACGTCGTCTACTGAGAGGGGGCAATTACCGGCAAACAAGAGAGAACACAATCAATGCAATGCACATTCACATGAATGACATGTCATGTTAAGGTACTGAATTCACCTAGTGCAATATCTAGCCAAGTTAATTGAAGTGGAATTCAAACAAAGTTGAACTCCAACTCCAAATGCTATTTCATAAATTACCCTAATCATGATTCATCCTATTCAGTGAGGTTAACTTGTTCAAACATGCATGAAAGTGCCATAAACAGATTCTTCATATTTTTCTGATCATCTTTCATATATAAATTATTTCAATCCGAGTTACGGTTGAATTTATATGAATTTTAGAAGTTTGAGGTATTTCTGAAATTTCCTGAATTAAATTAAATCCAGAAAAACTAGTTATTAAATCGACTGACGTCGATGTGACGTCAGCGAGTCAACTGGGTCGCTGTCCAGGTCAACTCTGACGCTGGGACCCACTGGTCAGAGTAATTAGCTTAACTAACTTTTAATTAAAACTAAACCTAATTATTTAACAGGGCTGGGCCCCACCTGTCATTGACTCAGGAGAGTCAACCAGGGCCCACCCGTGGTCAAATTCCACGTTGGCTGCCGGCGTTTAGCCGCCGGCGAGCCCGACGCGGCGGCGAGAGTGGTTTTTGCCACTCCGGCGACCAAATGGCCCGCGGAGGGCATCTAGGAGGAGCTGGGGAGGAGCCGAAGCTATTGGTGGGGTTAGCCGGAGTCGGGGTGGCCGGGTTCGGCGCCGGCCGGAGCTCGGGTGCAAGTGGGGATGGGGCTGCGATCTTGTGAGCAGCCTTGGCGAGGTGCCACGGAGGCTCGTGTCGCGAAGTGCGTTAGGCGCATGCGGGACCAAATAGTCACCGGAGCATCACCCGGCGACGAGTCTTGAGCGGCGCCGTCCGGGTGAAGTCGATGTGGTCGCTAGGGTGTGCGGAAGAAGCGAAGCAGGGGAGGGAGGATAGGCAGAAGCTCACGGCGAGTCGGTTGGAGCAAACGGCGAGCTCGGGGGCGTCTTTGGTGCTGCGAATCGGGCGGCGGCGATCGCCGGCCGTGGCGATGAAGATGGCGGTGATGGCATGGCTTCAGGGCACCCGGCGTCGCGTGCGTCGTGGTAGAGCTTCCTGGATCCAAGGCGGAGCTCGGGGGCATGTCGGGGAGGAGAGGGGGTGGCGGTGGCATGCGGTGCACGCGTCGGCGGTCTCGGGTGCTCGAGGATGAGCGAGGAGAGAGCAGAGGAGGAGCGAGGGAGAGGGAGAGAGCGAGGGGTCCAGGGGTTGGGGCGCCGAGGAGATGTGGCCAGGCGTCAGGTGTGACGGCAGGCAGGCTGGTGGCGTGGCGCCAGCACGCCGCGTGGCGCTCTCTCTGCACTGGCGAGAGGAAGCAGTGGTGGCTGCAGGCCAGCCACAGTCTTGGGCCGCCAGTGGGCTGCTAGGTGGGCTGGCTGCCGGAGTAAGTTACTGAGTGAGTTTACATTCTCTTATTGTTTTACATTTACATTTTTTTTTAAACTTTTGCCACTGTTTTGAATTTAAAACAATTCAAACAATGCCAAAAACTCCTCTGAATATTTTTATTTTGCTAGATGGACTTTTCCAAAAGCTCATAAAATATTTCAGGGTATTTGAAATTATATTCTAATTATATGAATATAATTCAAATTCAAATAGCTAATGATTTAAATTCAAAATCCCAAGATTAATTCCTTATAAATGTTCAATATTTTGTTTGGGACCAGAACCCTTGCCAAAAATTATCAAACATTTAAGAAGAACATTTTGGGAACAATGAATGAGATTTTAGGGGTTTTGCCCTTCTTTTATTTAAATTTTGAGGCTTCCAAATCTCCTCAGTTCAAGTTTCAAAAATTTTAAACATGATGCAAACATGAAGGGTAGCCTAGTGCATGCCAGGACTAGGGATGTGACAACTACGTATGTATAGTACGTAGCGTCGACCAAGCACGGACAAAAGAGAGGACACTTTTCTCTATTAATTAGCTAGCTATAGCACAATATATGAAACACCTAAATTAACCCCCAAAACCCCCAAACCCCCCCTTTAAAAAAACAAAAACCAGAGCCATAGAAATCTTGACACGTGGATGCCTATTGGTCCCGGTTGGTGCCACCAACGGACCAAAGCCTCTACTGAGCTCGGCCAGACGAGGCCACGTGGAGGCCCATCAGTCCGATTACGGATAGAACCGGGACTAAAAGGGGTATTAATCTGACCCTTTAGTCCCGGTTCATGAACCGGGACTAAAGGCCCTCACCAACCGGGTCAATAGGCCCCTTTTCTACTAGTGATTATGCCTAGTGAACATGATCCTGAGATAACATCACAATCAAGCAGTTTATAAATTAGCATATAGCTTGAACATGTTGATCATCTCGCCTTAGAGCTTTGTGAAATTTATCCTATTACTTGTGAATGCTCCAATGATGACATTGGACACTTTATTTTTCAATGCAAAAATAATCCTTATACATTTGAGGCTAATTATCATAATGAGAGCCCTAGGTTTCTTGTGAAGCTAGTTGAAAAATTTACACATCATGCTGGGTGTGAAGTATTATTGAAGAATATTACTATGCTTAAAAAGTGCCCATTGACAGAAAAAATTAAATGGGAGTTTCCGCCTAATTATGAGTCCTTTTTAGAGACTTGTTCTGATAATATATTGATTAATGCCGCAGCAGGCAGCTCATGCATGGAGTGCTTCTAAACTGTGCCTAGGCCAGAGACATCCATGCAGCGCTGGGCATTTGGCCACCTTCGAGTACATCCATCTTTAGAGGAGTCTTCTCCAAGTGACGCTCTCTTCCGACCTAGATTGCATTCGATGGCGTGGGCCGATAGTGGGATCTACTCCGCCTCCTCCTGTTACGGAGGTCCCTTCCAAGGCTCTATCAGCAACATGGATTGGCGGCTCATTTGTAAGGGACGGGCTCCAACCAATGTCAAGGTATTCCTCTGGCTCGCGAAGCAAAACCGGTGTTGGACGCCTGAAAGATTAGCCAAACGTGTCTTGGCCCACCCTCCGTGCCGCGTGCTCTATGATCAAGGTGCCCAGGACATTCATCAACTGCTAGTGGATTGCGTCCTCTCGAAGGAGGTCTGGTACCGCACCCTGGCTTTGTGCAAATTCACCACCGGTTCTCCGAATAGCGATCTCCCACAGTACGAATGGTGGAGGGCCGCAACCAACTCCACTCCTCCCTCCCTTCGCAAGGCCCTTGTGTCGATTGTCCCCTTGGTCGTCTGGGCTGTCTGGAAACACCGCATTGAGTGCATCTTCGACCAACGGCAACCTTCTATCAGCTACCTCTTCTCATCCATTCAAGACGACATGCGCGCTTGGGCGAAGACCGGCACCAAGGGGATCCAGACTTTGCTTGATGTAATGTAAACCGTGATGTAATAGGGCTGAGCAACCCCCTGTTCTCTGCTCGTGAGAGCCTCCGACACGCCTTATAGTGTACAAGCCGGAGGATCTCAACCTCTGTAATTCACTCTAGCTATCAATACAATGATACGCTTCCATGTGTATTAGCGAATTTTTTTTGATTAATGAACATAAGTGACAGAGACCATTCAACCACTAAATAGTTCTCCCTCCGTTCCTAAACATAAGCCTTTTTTAGAGATTTCTATATACACTACATACAGATGTATATAGATGTATTTTAGAGTGTAGATTCACTCATTTTGCTTCATATCTAGCCCATATTAGAATCTCTAAAAAGACTTATATTTAGAACAATAGGGAATAGTCATTTGCTTGAATCGCAAACTACTATGGATCAATGAAGAGAACTTTGGTGGAACCACTTATGAACTTGAAAAGTCTTTCTGATGCGAACTTAGAGAATGATGATGATAATGCTTCTCATATTACTCACTCTTTTCTAAATATAAGTCTTTTTAAATATTTGAATTTAAACTATATATGGATGTATATGGACATATTTTAAAGTGTATATTCACTCGTTTTGCTCTGTATATAGACCATATTACAATCTCTAAAAGGTGGACGGAGGGGAGGAAGTAGTATAGGGGGGGCCGAGTACATGTATTAATCGAATCTTGTTGGTAATTACTCATTGCTCCTACTAAAATTGTTGATCGTTGGGGGGGGGAGGGGGGGGGGGCAGGGCCCCTGCTCGTCCCCCTGGCTCCGCCCCTGGTGGAAGAAGATAAGTGGCCGCGGAATCACAAAGTTGAGATGGAACGTGTATTCACATAGTGACAGACAGAGGAAGACTTTGTCCTAATCGCATTGTGAAAGGGTTGTGTCTTTTTTTTTCTTTTTTTTTGCGGGTGTGTCTTTTTTTTCTGAACCGAAGGGTTGTGTCTTTTTGATATAAGGTCCATGTTAGTATCATCTATTGTTGGTTTCACTCTTCTTCCAATCGACATTTCCAATTTCCAGCAGGAAAGCGTGCAACACGGGCGCGCGCGAGCAGGTAGTACGTTGGAGCGTGCAACACGAGCGGGCTGGACCGCTGGAGGGTGTCAGTCAAATCGCGCGCTGATACGATGCACCGGTACGGTGGGTAATAAATCTCCATCGGCACGTACGTCGACAATGGCCTCTGGCCGTGCATGCCTCACGACTTGCTTTGTCTGTCACCAAGTACTACTAGTAGTACAAAAACTCTTCGGAGGATGAAAGGACCAGCCCGTCAGGATGCAGTGCGAACCAAATGGTTGCAGTTTCTTGGGGAAAATAAAAGCGCGCCTCACGTACGATTGCATCCGCAACCACAAGCTCATTATCTCCTGTGCCCGGCCTCGTGTATAAATACAGTGCCATTTTCCTACACCAAGCAATGCAAGCTCTCATCTCCATCTCCGTGCTACTCCCTTAAAAAAATATAAGATCGTTTAGATCAGTACTTACTTCCGTACGCACATCCGCGGTGTGAAGAAGCTCTAGCCTCTAGCTAGCTAACTAAAGATGGCTGCCATGCCGACGATGGTGTTCGAGGCGGGGCCAATGGAGGTGGATGTGAAGCACGTGGACAAGAGCATGATCCCGAACCTGACCAAGCCTTTGATGGTGGTGGCGCCCAAGGAGGCCGGCGCGTACCCCGTCATCGTCTTCCTGCACGGCTGGAACATGCTCAACAGCTGGTACGAGCAGCTCCTCACACACGTCGCCTCCCATGGTTTCATCGCCGTCGCACCACAGGTCTGCTATCATCTCCTGCTAATTTAAATTAAATATATTTTAGTGATCCAAAATATATCATCTGACTAACTACAACTAGCTTGCAATGCCAACAGCTCTACTGGATGGTGGCCGAGCCCGATGTTGACGACATAGACGCCACAAAGCGAATCACCAACTGGCTCGCAGATCATGACAAGGGGCTCGCCTACGTCCTCAAAGACGTGTTCAAACTTGAGCATGTCGAGCCTAACCTAGCCAAGCTGGCTCTAGCCGGCCATAGCCGAGGCGGCCAGACGGCCTTCGCCGTCGCCCTGGGACTAGGGGACACCAAGACCAAGCTGGAGCTCAAGTTCTCCGCCCTCATCGGCGTCGACCCCGTGGCCGGGGTTTCGAGAGCCCAACAGCTGGAGCCCAAGGTGCTCACTTTTGAACCCGACTGTCTCGGCGTGGGGATGCCGGTGCTGGTCATGGGGACCGGGCTGGGTCCCAAGCACATCGGCGGATTTCCCTGCGCCCCGGCGGGCGTGAACCACGCAGAATTCTACAGGGAGTGCGCGCCGCCTCGCTACCACCTTGTGCTGAAGGACTACGGGCATCTCGACATGCTGGATGACAATGTGCCCTACGTCATCAACAACTGCATGTGCATGAGGAACCAACACGACACCAAAGACCTTGCTAGGAGGACCATGGGAGGAGCCATGGTTGCCTTCCTCAGGGCTAAATTGCGAATCGATGCTCGTGATCTGATCGCCATATATCGTAATCCTGAGCTCGCGCCGGCCCTCCTGGACCAAGTTGATGAGTTTCTTCCTTGCTTGGTTGGACGGCCAAATCCGTCGTCTGTGTGAGAGTTATATTACGTGCATATGCCTAGCTACTATAAATAAGGTGTTGGTGCATGGCCATGTTATGGCTCATGACTACTATAACACGTCCAGTATTCCTAATTACTAAATAATAAGCACTCATGTCATGTGTGCATGTATCTATGTTGAACATGTATATTATGTGTGCCATTTATCGATCCTTATATGATGTTCTTCAACCCTCAAGCCAAAATGAGCTTTCTATCATTTAATTTTGTTGTAAAGTCTCGTCCTTTCTTTTCCCGAACTAAAAGATAGAACTTATTTGAGAGAAGTCCATATTACAACCACAAATCACCGTCAAAGTCTAATATGCAACCATGAACGATGAAACCATCTACTTTACAACCTCAGTCTTTCAATACCGGACAAGAAAATAATCCTGGACTGGTTTTGACCATTGTCTACCTAGTCATCAGCCCAACCAGTCTGCCACATCACCCACCCACTAACCTAGCCCTATCTCTCTCCCCTCACTCACCCAACCACTGCCTACAGTTGCCCACCCCATGGTTGTCGCCGCCGCCTTTTGCCGCGCCACCATGGCCTCTGGCCGATCGCCACCGTGCAAGTCCAGCCTCATCCTCCTCTTCTCCCTCTTGCGTGCTCCTTCCCTACCCCACCTCATGTCACACAGTGGCCTCCACGCAGTCGCCACCCCCAATCCCGACATCACCGCGCCATGGCCCGGCCTTTGCTTTTGCTTGTCGGTTCATGCCCTTGTTTGGCTTAAGCCTTGATGCCAGTTCGGTTGTACCAGGAGGCCGAATGAGGAGCAAAGAAGAGGGAGAAGAGGAGGAGGCTGGAAGCGATGGTGGTCTTGCCGAATCAGGCGATGATCGTGATGGCGGCGGTGTCGATGGTGCCTCGAACGTGGTGTCCTCGTGAGGTGAAGTGGGAGAGGGAGGCGAGGGAGGAGAGGCGCACGAAAGGGGGGTGGGCTCGCTGATCGGCGGTTTCGTGGCGGGCTTGGTAGTGATGCCAGGGGAGGAATCTGGCGAGCGACGCTGCAATTTGAGTTGTTGGGGTGGGAGGCCGCGGTGAGAGAGAAGAGAGAGAGGGGGGGGGTAGGTTTGACTAGGTTGTTCAATAGTCAAACATAGTCAAAAACTAGTCGAGGGTTCAACGATGATTGCGGCTCCGGGGCGCTAGTCCTTAGGGAGACGCGTCTTGCGGAGATTTCCATTATTATCGACAAGCTCAAGCCGGCTTTAGTAGTGGAACGATGATCGGCGCGTCAGCGACTCGTTCTGGTGACGGTAGTGGTCGTTCGGTGGTCTTGAAATCTCGATATAATTTTTATCATGTTTGAGATGCTTTGTACTTCCGGTTAACTTCTATAATAAATCTAGATTATTTTTGTAAAAAATAGTAATAAAACTAGTCATGATGACCTTTTTCGTTTCTAGAAAAACTAGTAGTTATGGAAAATAATGTTTTCTCTGATCTAAGTGTAGCAGTTTCGCCGCAGCCGGAACACACGTACGTACCCATGTTTGTCAGCCAATTAATTACTGGGTCCTTCATTGTTCCAGCCACTTGATGACACTCCAAGCATGGCATGGCCGCCGGCTGCGTCTCATCTTTTCCTGATGGAACGGAAGTCAGAGGCTTCACCTTCTCCCCGTCCATGGGAGCACAGTCCACCGGCTTGGTATCCTCCTCGTTGAGAAGAGAAATTGCCAGCTGCATGGGATGCGAGGTGGCCGACGGATAGGAGTTCGTGTCGTGTTGATTCTCCATATGAGCGAACAAAGGAAGCAGACAGATTGGTTCACACAAAAGAATGAATAAAAGGACGATAGAAGATTTTTCTCTATAAATCTAAAGCCCTGCAGGATACGCACTAGTGCATGCAATCTTCACTTTCCTAACAAAACTACAGCGCATGCACATCATATACGAAATGGAGATTTGCCTTCTACTTCTTTCTAGGAAGGTCATACGTGGGTTGTAGCTTCTGTAGGGATAAAAGAGTCAACTAAAGAAATACACCTTATAATCTAAATTTTTTCAAAAAAACTATACACCCTATATCAAGGAACGGAGGAAGTAATATTCAACGGAAAACGTTTGGATTCATCCGGATGATTTCTTCCTTCCGTAAACCGTGTGCTGTGCACGCCACGTGCCCTCACCCACCGCTCCATCCCAGCCTTATCTTCTCGCAAGCTCTTTTCTCCACACGTTCTCTCCTTTTTCCCCTATCATCCTCATTAGTTACAGCAGAGAAGAGGCCATTGACCCCATGGCCAGCACCACCAACCAGCACAGCTGGGAACGGAAACGGGCCGCCACCGACGGCCGCATGATTCTACTCTGCCCCAACACCACCCCTGTTGCAAACATTGGGTGGAGCAGCCACCCTGCTGCTGCATTCACACCATGGCTAAAATCTGAACCGGCAACACAAACGGCGAGGTGACAACAAGGTCAGGGGGAGGGCGACTCTGGCCAGCACCGCTGTAAGGTTCCTGCTCGCCATTGCCACTCCACGCTTAAATCCATGTTTTTTTTGCAGCACCACCATTGCTGCGACGTGCCATCTCCCTCAACTCCGGCCGTCGTCACATGGCGATGCTACCAGTGGAGGAGGCTGCGGTGAGCACATCTGCTGCTGCTGCTTATTGCACAACACAACTGGTACTGTCAGGGTAGTCATGCGGCTCGTCGGAGCGTGCGTCGAGGCAACTCTTTCAACTCCGACGGAAGCAGAGCCGACGCTACAATGGAACTTCGCCGGATTTGCAATGGAACTTCGCTGGAGCTGCAATGGAGTTCGCCGGACGCCGTCGATGCTGCGTTGGAGCTCTGCCGGAGTTGCAATGGAGCTTCGCCAGACGACGTCGGTGCTACGTTGGAGCTCCGTCGGGGCTGCAATGGAGCTTCGCCGGACGATGTCAGTGCTTCGTTGGAGCTTCATCGGGGCTGCAATGGAGCTTCGCCGGACGTTGTCGCTTGTCGGGCCTGCATTGGAGCTATCGCCGGGCCGTGCTGTGCTACATTGAAGCTTTGACAGGTGCCAGCAGCACTACGTTGAAGCTGGTCTGCTGCCGTGGCTTTGCTGCATCGAACGGCCACCAGCACGCTAATCCGGCGGCTGGCTAGGCGGATGATGATTTCCTAGAGAAATCATCCGGTTTATTTTTAGCATGCGCCATATTCAACACAAGGCCTTCTAGAAAAACATATTCATCACAAGGATTACACAGAAAACGATTCAGGAAATAGTATCGAACCGAAACCGAAACCGGTCACGTTCCGCAGACCGTACCGACCATCGGGCCTCTATATACGAACAACCCGGCCGGCCCAACAACAGGAACCGACCAGGGCCGGCCGACGGAATTGCCTTGCCGCCGCGTCGATCGCGGGCCGACAGAATCGCCTCCCCCCGCGTCCAAGATCGCATGGCCAACTACGGAAACCCCTCCCCGCCGGCGCCGCCGACCGACGACGACTTGATTTTGCATGGCTTGCAGCAGCGGGGGACTCCGACCTTTGTGCGGCGCGTGTTCATTATCAGCCAAGGTGCTTCAGATCTGAGCCAAGCACGGCCACCGACAAGATCCCGAGACGCCGCAGCCTTGATCGCATGACCAACTTGAGCTACCCGTCCCTGCCGCCCAGCCACTACCATGTTAGCACCTCCTTCCTAATTTCTTTTCCTTTCTCAACCCCAACAAAGCATACATCCATACTCTGTAGTTTGCCTTGATTTCTGTTAACATAATTAATTGATGAATTGGGTGTTTGTTTCAGCCATACTAACTTGATTCTGCCTGGCTTCTTGCAGTGGGGCGCTCCAGGCTTTCCTCGGCCCGTGGTCATTCCCAAGCAACTCCCTCCAGGTGATGAACGTGCTTATGTACACGAATATTATCCTCCTACTCAGACCGTGCAGGGGCAGCACCGTCTACCTCACGAAGACGGAGCAACGGAGGTGGTATGCCTCACCGAGATGCTCTCGTCGCACCACCTCCTCGAGGGGCAGCGAGTTTCTGAGCGCTTTTGGAGGATGTCGGCGAAGAAGCATGCGTGTTTAGCAACCTGGTGAATGTGGTCGTCAGCGGCCCGGCTCCAGCAATGTCGATCCGGTGGTCGCTGGAGTCGGGAGGGTCTTCTTGGAGTACTCGTGCCTCGACAGCTCGAATCTTTGCAAGATCGAGATGGGTGGGAGATTGTGGGATGAGAAGCGAATTGTTGCAAGGTTCTATCCAGAGGACAAGTTTGCTGCCGGAGACTACGGCTACGAGCCTCCGACAGATAATACTAGTTAGATAGATCTCGACGAAATCCAATTAATCCCGTGTCGTTGACATCTTGTTGGTAGTGTTTTGAAGCACATTGTAAGAAATAGTTGCTGCAATCTCCATACATTACAATACATATTCGCTTGCATTTTTGGTACTATATAACAAACAATTATATCTATAAAATACCTGTAAAGATTTTAACAATATCGTGAAGAAGTAATTTCAATCACAGATAATACTTGTGAACCATAAAGTATTATCTTAGTATAAAACTGCTTTTCACGGTCACATCAGCACATGGTTCAAAACCCTAAATACGATCATTCTGTTGAGATTATAAACATGAGTACTTGCTAACGGAACTAGCACTTTGAACGAATGCAGATCAATGGAGCCATGCGCTTAAAATTGAGTCTGAAGACCAATCATTCAATGTGATGAACACCAGATGTTTCCCTAGCACAAGGTTAACATTTGTGTAGCAAAGTAGCTAGCAAGACGTGTTGATCAGTAGAATTTGGAAGCAAGCTTTACTATGAGCTCGTTCACAACATCCGGATAGGTTTTAGCTATATGCTTCCAGCCTTTGGTCGACAATAAGATTTGTAACTTTGCGGGAGACAGGAGTCGCGCAAACTGCACGCACTCCTCCTTCAGGCGAGACCAATGGTACTGCTCGGCTAGATCAAGAATAGTCGCCACCGAGCTCATGTCTAGGTGCTCACACAACTCGTCTTCGCACATCAACTTGAGTTTTGGGAGATCGTACCTATCCGCCGCTACAAGCAAGTGCTGCAGCCACGTTACTTGTTCGTCCTCTTCATCATATTCTTCTTCCGACTCGTCCTCATCCTCGTCCTCGTCCGTGTCTCCTTCATTTTCATCCTCCTCCATGTTGTCAACCTCCCTCTTGGGCAGCGAGTCATTGTAGATGAAAGTTAGCAAGGCCCTGAACACACTTGGTGCCATATCTTCTATGTGTATGACACTAGTAGTACCCTCCATCAGTGGCGGAGCTTGCAACAAATTCCTGGGCGGGATGGATAGGCTAAATTGCATGAAATTGGTATTTCTTCAGCCCATGGGCCGGCTATAATAGGAGGACATGCTGCAAAGCTGGGCGGGCCATGGCCCATGTAGCCTTGCTGAAGCTCCGCCAGTGCCCTCCATCATGGAGCCAAAGAGCTGCGCCCTGAAGACCGAGGACCGAGTCGCAAGCACACACCGATGCGCGGCGAACGTCTCGCCATCGACCTCGAACGTCACGTCCGCACCCAACTTGGTTTGAAGAAGATCTCCGAATTGCCTGAGTACGTCCGGCTTGGGCACCTCAATGGTCGAGGTGGGAGCGATGCTACCGACGGCGGTCGCAACAAACACATCGCACCGGATGATGAAACTGTCATCCCTGAGATGTCTCGACGCCTCAAAGTCCCCGCTCTTCATCCACCTATGATGGCCACACGAGGTGCCAGTCGAAAGAGAGGCAACTTCAGATGAGCGAATGCGTGACGACTTCTGCTTGTCGATCTGGTCGATGAAACTGAACTCAAACTGCACCTTGACATGGCGTGAAACATCCTGATCGAGAGCGAGGGTAATAGAAGCGTGGCCCACGTCTTGGGCGCGCTCGCCGTTGACCCACCAGTAGCCTCCCACCCTAAAAGGCCTAGACTTGATGCTCTTCCCGTTGGGTGTGTTCTCCTTGATGCGTGAGTAGCCATCCACAATGAACAGATGGTAGCCGCTGGCCGCGCCGCAGACGACGACTGATGCAGATTGCAGCTTACCATCAAAGATGACAGATACGCCGGCGAACGGCATGACGAGCCCAGGACCTGCACGCATTGGTGGAGTTAGGATTTTTTTTTTTGGAAAAGGGGATAACTGTGTTATCATTGGTGGAGTTAGGATTTTAGAGTGGGGTAATTAACTAGACATAATTTATCTTTGATACCACTTATTAACACGCCAATGCCATGCGCATATGAATCGATTCCTATACACTTCACCGTTCTAAAACTACTACTTCTAAATGTCTTACATTTGTTCACATAGGGTGCAGATGATACTCTACACGTTGTTGTGAGAATATTTGCAATATATTTCAATAATATTTGATTGTACAGAATATGAATATGTGGAGTAATGATAGAACTAATACTGAAACAGTTGCAAAATATTTAATAAAATATAAGTAGTGATCAACCCAAAGGTCCAATCAAGGTTTACAAACTCACAACACCTGACCCTCTCAAACCGACCCCAAGACTCGTGTCTGCGGACCACACGTATCTGCACTGCGAGTTACACATAAAGCATGCATGTCAATTTTATTCAGTGTTGTAGGTATTGACGTATTTTTTACAGCAAATTTGATCAAACATGGAAATATTCACCCTTTTGGAAAAATCAACACACTTCATATTTTGAAACGGAAGGAGAATACATATGCCCCAAACCCCCAGTCCAAAATTAGACAAGAGAAAAGGCAAAGAGCAAAGGACCTGAAGAGATGAAGCAGCGGGGAATATCGACTCCGGTCGCGTCAGCCGGTTCCCGATCGATATATCGCACTAACGGCGTAAACACAGCCTGTTACTCCTGGCCTGTCGATGTCGCCCTGCGCGGCTAGTGCCGCCGCCGTCTGCCGTCGCTACTCCGGCAGTCCCCGGTGGCCTAGCCGTGAGCAGTACGTCACGTGCCCAGCAGTCGAGTAGGCGACTTGCGATTGGGGTTTTGGAACGGCGGCGGCGAAGGAAACCGGGAACATGGACCCGTACACGTTAACATCTGTGGTTCCATATATGTAGAATGTACTCAAACCATTCGTAAGCACGTAAAACTCTACGAGAAATTTAATTTCTGCGGAAGACATTCGTAAGCCCTACGTAATAAGGGTCCTATATATGTCGTTTCTTTTTTTTAGAACCGGGTTTGTATGTTCCAATCTTCCTTTTTGCAGTTTTTTTTTGATAAATTCCTTTTTGCAGATAGTTTTTTTTTTGAACATCAGTACAGACATAAGCGCTCATACCTCTATGAACGCACACAGCACACCCTACCCGTATAGGACTTTTAATCTTAGATTATTCTTGAAATAATCCTCCTACTTTTTCTTTTTTTTTTTGCGGGAAAAAGGGTTCATGTATTGCTCACGTGGGTGTTACATCGTTCGTACACAGCCTTACAACTTCATCTGTGCCCGCGCCCAGCCAAACAGCTGTTCGAGGCGTGACACGGCCATAGTGCACAAGCTCATGGCTAACTCTATTTTGTGTACGTCGAATGGAAGCAATAACAATCTCCCTTTCTTTAGCTAGCAAGGATTTAATCTCTCCAATTAACGCCATATGTCTCGAGCGATCAGACCCACTTTCGCCAATCATCTTGACCGCCTCAGCACAGTCTAGCTCAACCATAATCGGCTTAGTAGTCCATTGTGTCGCTAGATGAATTCCTTCTCTGCATGCTTCAAGTTCAGCTTGAAGGATCGCATGTACGCAACTCTCGGCAGGCTGAAAAAATAATAGCACCTGTCTCATCCCGAAGAATCATCCTTGTTCCATCACGACCATTTGCCTCTAGATAGGATCCATCCGTGTTCAGCTTTGTCCATCCACAAGGCGGTGGGTACCACCTCAGGTCAGCTTCACCGGGATAATGCAAGAGATGTGAGGTGCTTGGCCTAACTAGACCCATGGGAGCCGTAATGACCATCTTCTCCTTCTCCATGTCGCCATGAGGGTGCTGTTGGAGACAAAGGAGAGATGATATGTAGCTATGGAGGTAGCGCCTCGATGCTTCAGTTGGAGGAGCCTTCTTCCCGTGAGTGACTTCATTCCGGACGTGCCATGACCTCCACAACGTCATTAGGAGAACCATTCTTGCCGTGTCAGAGAGCGGATGGAGCACGTCAAGAAGCCATTCGGGTCCAGTATGACGAATAGCATCCACATCAGGGAGCGGCCAGTCTTGAGCCATTGCGAGCCAAAGGTCTCTTGCTCGGGGGCACCTACAAAATGCATGGAAAGTGTGCTCGCATTCCATACCACAAACGGGACAAATATTAGACGATTCCAGATGTCGAGAGAATATATTTTCCCACGTCGCCAGAGTGTTGGAAGCGAGCTTCCAAGCAAAGACCCGTATCTTAGGGGGAGCAGGGCACCCCTATATGGTCTTCCAGATGGCGCGTCGAGCATCCGGTGCCCTACTCGTCGACACCGCCGATAATCCTCCTACTTCTCCAACCTGACCCAGTCGAACAAGTAACGTGTAGCGATGTACATTCAAATTACTAGTAATTGTGAACGTCGAGGTTTTAGCTACTATTTTGCCCTAACTATACTGGTAGAACGCCCGTGTGTTGCTACGTGCTACAATGGATATAATTAAATCAAACAAATGATTATGGTCGTCTTCAAAATCGAACCTCATTTCTCTCATACATCCGGGCGTGTTCGGACATCAAACAGGAGCCTAGCAGCCCTATATAAAACAAATGACTGAACAGTCCGGGCTTCCCAAATCCAGACTATATATGGGAGAGAAATGTGGTTGTGTGGACTATCTGGGATGCTATCTCCAACACATGGGCCCAACACAAAAACCACACGCCACGACGCACCATTTCCTTTTCCTGTCGGACCCTCCCCTTCCCGCTCGGTTTCCCGCTGTAGAAGTCCTTTCCCGCTGGAGCCATCTCCTTTAAAACCGGATGACGCCCACCTTCGCCATGGCACCTTCTCTTCTTCACATCGTACTTCTCCATGGACTACCAAGGAGGAGCCTCCCACCAACCACCGAGCTCTCCGCCCTGATCCCCTCCTAGCATGTTCGTGCCAATCCGCCACCCCCATCAAGGGGTAGGAGGCGTGCGCTGCCTATGATGCCCCCTGTGCCAAGAAGGCAGATCCAATGTCTCCTGAGACATTGCCAGGTTGTAACATATAGTTGAATGTCGTGCATTCCACAAAAATATGATGTCCGTTGTTGGGCATGCAACTGATACGCCACTTGTGTCCATTATTAACTCTTGAAGCAACCAAGCAATGCATCATAAATAAAAAATTGTACGAGTTGGTGAAAATAATATGAACTGCTCGCTCATGCAATTTGCTGCAAATCCATCTATAATAAAATGCAGTTTGTCACATCTTCTAAAGTAGGAAAATTATTACGCTCAGACAACCGTAACTGAATAGAACAACCCGAACCCTCATCCAGATCCACATCCATATCTGTCGCATAATATAAGTAGGAGGCCCACATGTGTCCACATAATTTCTGATGGGACAAGTTGACATTCCACATAATATCACCAAAATGACAGATTCAGCTAAACGTTGTACCGAAACATAATACTGGCACTTAAATTAATCTACCATCGATGCTACTTAACTGCCCGTGCATTGCAACAAGGGCATATATAGTAATTCAACATTAGTTGTGTCTCGCATACATATGCAAATCTTTTTGCACACCAGGCTGCCTTGGATACTTCTTTTTTACCGGTAAATCGCTCTCCTTTTATCCTTTGTTTTTTTCTCCCAAGAAAAATATTTCTTAGAGTGATATGTGAATGAATATATCAACAACCATAATAAAATATCAAGAGCTAAAAATTCTTTAATCAAAGAATTTAAGAATGTATCCATGATTCATTTGACATTGATTCTTTTCCAAAATGTTGTCTTGTGTTATCAAACATTTATTCTTTTTCATAGATTTGGTCTTTAAATATTGATTAGATATCACCATGATTAATTTCTTTCCATAACGACATTACTAAATTGGGAAGACAAAGCCGAATCAAGTAGATTAGTGAGGTTTGTCTAGGGCACATCCAGATGTGCCCTAGTTATTGCACATCTAAGTGACACAATCAAGCATAAAAAGGAAAGGAAAAGAAAAAAAAGAAAATACCCACACAGATCTCCGTGTAGGATCAGTGACATAGGACTTAGATGTGCAATATTTATGGCACATCTAGATGTGTTTTAGCAAAAACTGTTTAAATAAATTGGTAGGATAGAAAAAATTGGTGGGGGTGGTTTAACCGGAATGGAGGGGACGCTACCAACTAACCACGTCGTACAGGTCTGCGCCGATTCTAATAGTATGCCGAGCAAAAACCAACCAATTGGTAATAGAAAAAATGAAATGGGAAAAACGAAAATGGAAAAACAGAATGTAGATAAAAACAATTAATAATAATGCACACACGCGTTAAATGGGCCAGCCAACTTTGATTCCAGTTGATGCTTTGGTATATTTGATTTGATTTGGGTATGAGTAGTGGAAGAGAAGGAAAGTTTGGATTCAGTTGAGATTTCTTAAGGCCTGATTTGAATGAGTTAATGCATGATGTTGTTTTGGGGAAGTGCCGATTTGATTGAGTTACTGCACGCGTCAAATGGGTTGACCCAAATTGGCTATGCTTGAGCGAAAGGTCACTTGTAAGACGCTCATGGGCGTAATATAGGGTTTGCCGAGGGGTTGGTTGGAATGAGGGAGACCACCATATCCCCTTTTAGTAGTAGAGATGTATTTTCCAGCCAAAAACAAAAATAGAACTACAAGGATATAATCTCAAGAATCTGTCTAGGGCATGTTCTCATCCCGAGCTTATATGAGCTCGGGTGAACGGAAAATGGAAAATCCAAAAAAATTGGGTGAAACTTTGACAAATATTTTGATAGATGGAAAATTTTCATCATCATTTGACATTCGTGGAAAATGTGGCAAAAAAAAACAAAATCGATGCTCCAAAACATTATTTTCAAATGCATTTTGGAACATGATTTTATTTTTTTGTCACATTTTACCCGAATGTCATATGGTGATGAAATTTTGCAAGCTATCAAAAAATTTGTCAAAGTTTCGCACCGAAAACATTCGAAATTTTTGAATTCATTTTTGAATTTTTACTGTTCACCCAAGCTCACATGAGCTCGGGATTAGAGACTCACTTTGGACATCTAGATGTGCTCTAGTTATTGCACATCTAAATGACTCAATCAAACTAAAAAAGAAAGATAAAAGGAGAAAGAAAATACTAGCACGAATCTCGGCCTAAAATCAATGACATAGAACTTAGATGTGTAATACTTAAGGCACATCACAAAACTATAATCTCAAATATGTATCTGGCAACCGATTACGTGGTACCTATTACAATTCATTCCACATGGAAAATGTACTATCTTTTGCGAGATGAAGCACACTTTTTAATAGCAGAAATTTCCGCTATCTTTCTAAGACATGAGTATTATGTTGTAGGAAACCAAACGAGAACATGGGCATGCGACATAATTAAGTTATCGCCTTAATTTGATGAATATCAAATTTGATAAAATAATATAACACGTTCTCAAAACATCAATTCTTAAAAACTTCCAACATGAAAACAGTTATGCAAAAAAGGTGCTAAATCAAAATAAAATAGTAGGGATGGTGAAAACACAATCAGTCGCCAAACGCTTAGTACCACCTTAATAGAAGTCATATGTTCATAATTACTTTTGGACTGATCTACAAATGAATATGTTAAGTTTTCTTTGAATGAAGTTTTTAAGTCCCAGGGAGACGATATGAGAGAAAGTTTGGAGAGAAGCAGTTAAAGCTTGAGCACCCCCAATAAGTTATCTAAAGAATTCCCAAGCTCCAAGTTTGGGGATGCCACGGCATCCCCCTCATCTTCCTCAACAAATATTGGTTTTTCTTGGTTGGGCATATGCTTTTATTTGTTCAAATGATATGCATAAAAAATGCTTGGGGAGTAAATATTATTTTCAATTAAAATACACCATGCTAGTTAGGGAATGGTTCTTGATGGTCAAATATCTATAGAATGCTCTTTGTGCTTCACTTATATCCGTTAGAGTAATGGTGAGATAGAAACACTATAAACTCTTTGATCTTGACTTATAATTGTTGAAGGGTTGGAAATGTTGTTGTCTTGTGAATAAATCTACATATTATTGGCACGACATTAACAATATTAGCATTGAAATAAAAATATATACATAGGTGGTCTAATAATAAAAAGTTCCATGAACAACATCTAGAAGTAAAAAACCAGGAGATTGATTATTTGCAATCGTTTTGAGGTAGTTAAAGGGTAATGAAGGAACATGGCAAAAATGAACTAGAGTATATAAGTGAGTTGGTGTATTAGAGTTGACAAGAACTTGAGTTATTCTTTAACTTAATGAACCAAAATGTTGGGAACAAAAATCTAACTTGAGTAGGATTGAGATGTTCGAGTAAGCCAACAACTTTGGTTTAGGTTGGGATGAGTGATGTTTAACTCCTACAACCTATCCCCTCGGAGTAAGGAGTTTATGTGGACTATATGTACCAAAGCTTTATGCACTTCGTTTATCTTTATTGGTAGCCTCTTAGGAATCATGCATTTCCATCTCTCACCTCGAGACTTGTGCAAACTTCGTTGATACATCAAATCCCATGGGAGGACTTTCCCTTGTTCTCATAAATATAAGCACATATATATTCCCCAAAATAGCCACCATGCGTTCACATCTTGGTATTTCCATAGCCATCACGAGATATTGCTATGCAACATCCACCATTTCCATTACATGAGTAGGGATTTGATCATTCACTGTCATTTTGTTTTACATGACCATATATGGTCCATGATATTTATGTGGCACAACAACCGCCTTTCACATTCATATATGCCACACTAGATCATGCACCATGGATGGTTCACAAAAAAAAAGAGAATAATAAAAGGAGAAAGAGAGGATGAGGGAAGGAGCAACACTACTACTAGCACGTAGTTTTAGCAGATATCATAAAGTGCTTCAAAGTAGCATTATTGCATTGTATTATATAGTTTTCATGTACTTCATGTTTAATATACTAGTGTAGACTTTTACATTGAATAACTTGACTTGCATATTCCAAGGATGAGCTACCTCAAAGGCTCTTGGTCTTCACGAGTAAGGAAGTTGGATGCACACCCCCACTAGTCTGTAGGAAAGATATCAAATATACTACTCTAATCCATCTATTGCATGGTGACTACTACTCCTTGCATTAACATTGATTATGAGGCCTGAAAATGAAGTGCTTAATTTTAATCAAAGGGGAGGAGAAAGTTCAAAAGATGCTTGGTATTGGATTTGCAATGCTCAAAATAGATCTACTCGTAAGCAATCCACCACTGTTCTTCTTCGCAATTTTTATGTGGGTATTACTACTTGGTATAAATTTATGCTTGGCACTATTACTTGAGGAAATTTTCTGATTCATCACCCTTTGGATGCTTTCAATGCTATGAGGAATTTAGTGGTTTCACCACCTATCACTATTAATGAAATGGCTGACTTTGGAACTTGTTATGTGAAGGTTAGAAATTATTGAGAACAAAATGCCCACTATTGAACACATTAACATCTTGATAAAAGGGTGCATAACCAAGTTACTACATTTGACTCTTGATTGGGAACCACGTTGAAATTACTAAAGGATAGAGATCAAATCACCAATAGAGTAGAGGAAAGTCCTGCTACAATTGATAAACTGGAAGAGATTTGGGCTCAACTTTTTCTTCCGTTAAAACTATTGAAAGGACTCCTACAAATAAGAATTCGAAACTTATGTATATTCCTGAAAACAAGGGTGAATCCTCTAGTAAAGAGATAGAAGATCTAAAAATGATTAGCGTTCACCCCAACTTTATTGAAATGATAAAGGGACCTATGATTGAAAATATATTTCTCAATTTTGTACCTAGGAGTGTCATTATTAAAGAGATGTTTGCTAATCCTCCTACGAAGTCTCATTGCATAATTTAGGAATTGACGAAGCATGATAACACTTCAAACCATGCATTATGCCTAGCTAGGGGCATTAAACAATAATGCTTGTTGGGAGGCAACCCAATAGTTATCTTTGTTTTTAAATTTTTTTTGGGAAGAAACCGTGGAGCCTTCCGGTTCCTCCCAAAGTCCGAAACTTTTGGTGGCGGGTCCTAAAGGGTTTTTTCCCAAGGCATATTGAGCATATTGGTTTCTGCCATGCATGTGGGCAACAGGAAACCATTCCACATGCATTGTTCAAATGTACATGGGCGAAGCTGTGTTGGCAGGAGATCAAGAACTTGTCACCCACCAAAGTACCAATTCTGCGCCCTGAGACTTGGGCGATAGACATAGTAGAACCAGGAGGTGAAGCAGAAATCTGCATGCATCATTTTATGCAGATCTGGGCAATTTGGATGGAGAGAAATACATTTTTTTTGAGACAACCTCACGAAACTTTATTAACCCATCACAATGTTTACAGGGATGAAAGAGAGATCTCCTGGATGGCCTAACCAAACATGGCGGCCCAATCCGAGAGAAAGAGAGTGTTTCGCTAGGTTGCGAGTGAAGGAAATATGCCCTAGAGGCAATAATAAAGTTATTATTTATTTCCTTAATTCATGATAAATGTTTATTATTCATGCTAGAATTGTATTAACCGGAAACTTAGTACATGTGTGGATACATAGACAAAACATATAGTCCCTAGTATGCCTCTACTTGACTAGCTCGTTAATCAAAGATGGTCATGTTTCCTAACCATAGACATGTGTTGTCAATTGATGAACATGATCACATCATTAGGAGAATGATGTGATGGACATGACCCATCCGTTAGCTTAGCATTATGATCGTGTTAGTTTCATTGCTACTGCTTTCTTCATGACTTATAAAAGTTCCTCAGACTATGAGATTATGCAACTCCCGAATACCGGAGGAACACTTTATGTGCTACCAAACGTCACAACGTAAAAGGGTGATTATAAAGGTGCTCTACAAGTGTCTCCAAAGGTGTTTGTTGGGTTGGCATAGATTGAGATTAGGATTTGTCACTCCGTGTTTTGGAGAGGTATCTCTGAGCCCTCTCGGTAATACTCATCACTATAAGCCTTGCAAGCATTGTTACTAATGAGTTAGTTGCGAGATGAAGTATTACGGAACGAGTAAAGAGACTTGCCGGTAACGAGGTTGAACTAGGTATTGAGATATCGACGATCGAATCTCGGGCAAGTAACATACCGATGACAAAGGGAACAATGTATGTTGTTATGCGGTTTGACCGATAAAGATCTTCGTAGAATATGTGGGAGCCAATATGAGAATCCAGGTTCCGCTATTGGTTATTGACTCAAGATGTGTCTCGATCATGTCTACATAGTTCTCGAACCCGTAGGGTCCGCACACTTAACGTTTGATGACGATTTGCATTATAGAGTTATGTGATTTGATGACCGAAGATTGTTCGGAGTTCCGGATGAGATCATGGACATGACAAGGAGTCTCGAAATGGTCGAGACGTAAAGATCGATATATTGGAAGGCTATATTCAGACATCGGAAAGGTTCCAAGTGATTCGTGTATTTTTCGGAGTACCAGAGAGTTACGGGAATTCGTATTGGGCCTTAATGGGCCATACGGGAAAGGAGAGAAAGGCCTCAAGGGTTGTCGCGCCCCTTCCCCATGGACTGGTCCGAATTGGACTAGGGAAGGGTGGGGGCGCCCCCTTCCTTCCTTCCTTCTCCTTCTCCCTTCCCCTTGTCCTATTCCATGTGGGAGGTGGAATCCTACTAGGACTAGGGAGCCCTAGTAGGACTCCATGTTGGGGAACGTAGTAATTTCAAAAAAATTCCTACGCACACGCAAGATCATGGTGATGGCATAGCAACGAGAGGGGAGAGTGTGTCCACGTACCCTCGTGAACCCGAAAGCAGGCGTTATAACAACGCGGTTGATGTAGTCGTGCGTCTTCACGATCCGACCGATCCAAGTACGAGCGTCACGGCACCTCCGTGTTCAGCACACGTTCATTTCGATGGCGATCGCCGGACTCGATCCAGCAAAGCGTCGGGGATGAGTTCCGTCGACGCGACGGCGTGGTGGCGATGATGATGCTCCACCGTAGCGAGGGCTTCGCCTAAGCTCATGACGATATGACCGAAGTGGAATATGGTGGAGGGGGCACCGCACACGTCTAATGATAGATCCATAGTTCATCTTTTGTGTCATGGGGTGCCCCCCTGCCCCCGTATATAAAGGAGCAAGGAGGAGTGCGGCCAGCCCTAGGAGGAGGCGCGCTGGAGGAGTCCTACTCCCACCGGGAGTAGGACTCCCCCCCCTTTCCTAGTTGGATTAGGACTTGGGGGGAGGGAAGAGGAAGAGGCGCCGCCCCCTCTCCTTGTCCTATTAGGACTAGGGGAGGGGCGCGGCCTGCCTGGTCGGCCCTCCTCTTCTCCCTCATGGCCCACTAAGGCCCGTTAACCCCGGGAGGGTTCCGGTAACCCCGGTGTTCGGTAAAATCCGATTTCACCGGAACTATTCAAGTCCAAATATAGGCTTCCAATATATCAATCTTTATGTCTCGACCATTTGAGACTCCTCGTCATGTCCGTGATCACATCCGGGACTCCGAACAAACTTCGGTACATCAATACTCATAAAATTGTCATCGTGACGTTAAGCGTGCGGACCCTACGGGTTCGAGAGCTATGTAGACATGACCTAGAACTATTCTCGGTCAATAACCAATAGTGGAACTTGGATGTTCATATTGGTTCCTACATTTTCTACGAAGATCTTTATCGGTCAAACCGCATAACAACATCGTTGTTCCCTTTGTCATCGGTATGTTACTTGCAGAGATTCGATCGTCGGTATCCAATACCTAGTTCAATCTCGTTACCGGCAAGTCTCTTTACTCGTTACGTAATACATCATTTCATAACTAGCTCATTAGTTACAATGCTTGCAAGGCTTAGGTGATGAGTATTACCGAGAAGGCCGGAGATACCTCTCCGATAATCGGAGTGACAAAACCTAATCTCGAATTATGCCAACTCAACATATACTTTTGGAGACACCTGTAGAGTACCTTTATAATCACCCGATTACGTTGTGACGTTTGGTAGCACACAAAGTGTTCCTCCGATGGCAGGAGTTGCATAATCTCATAGTTGCGGGAACTTTGTATAAGTCATGAAGAAAGCAATAGCAACATACTAAGCGATCAAGTGCTAAGCTAACGGAATGGGTCAAGTCAATCACATCATTCTCCTAATGATGTGATCCGTTAATCAAATGACAACTCATGTCTATGGTTAGGAAACATAACCATCATCAATTAACGAGCTAGTCAAGTAGAGGCATACTAGTGACATTACATTTTGTTTATGTATTCACACATGTATTATGTTTCCGGTTAATACAATTCTAGCATGAATAATAAACATTTATCATGATATAAGGAAATAAATAATAACTTTATTATTGCCTCTAGGGCATATTTCCTTCAGTCTCCCACTTGCACTAGAGTCAATAATCTAGATTACACAGTAATGATCCTCACACCCATGGAGTCTCGGTGCTGATCATGTTTTGCTCGTGAGAGAGGCTTAGTCAACGGGTCTGCAACATTCAGACCCATATGTATCTTGCAAATCTCTATGTCTCCCACTTGGACTTGGTCCCGAATGGAATTGAAGCGTCTCTTGATGTGCTTGGTCCTCTTGTGAAATCTGGATTCCTTTGCCAAGGCAATTGCACCAGTATTGTCACGAGAAGATCTTCATTGGTCCCGATGCACTAGGTATAACACCTAGATCGGAAATGAACTCCTTCATCGAGACTCCTTCATTTCTTTGCTTCGAAGCAGCTATGTACTCCGCTTCACATGTAGATCCCGCCACGGCGCTTTGTTTAGAACTATACCAACTTACAGCTCCACCGTTTAATAAAAATACGTATCCGGTTTGCGATTTAGAATCGTCCGGATCAGTGTCAAAACTTGCATCGGCGTAACCCTTTACGACAAGCTCTTTGTCACCTCCATAAGCGAGAAACATATCCTTAGTCCTTTTCGTATTTCGGGATATTCTTGACCGCTGTCCAATGATCCACTCTGGATTACTTTGGTACCTCCCTGCTAAGCTAATAGCAAGGCACACATCAGGTCAGTACACAGCATTGCATACATGATAGAGCCTATGGCTGAAGCATAGGGAACTCCTTTCATTTTTCCTCTATCTTCTGCGGTGGTCGGGCATTGAGTGCGACTCAATCTTACACCTTATGTCTGAGCAAGAACCCTTTCTTTGCACGATCCATATTGAACTTTTTCAAGACTTTATCAAGGTATGTGGATTGTGAAAGTCCGATCAAGCGTCTTGATCTATCTCTATAGATCTTGATGCCTAATATGTAAGCAGCTTCACCGATGTCCTTCATTGAAAATTTTTATTCAAGTATCCTTTTATGCTATCCAGAAATTCTATATCATTTCCAATCAACAATATGTCGTCCACATATAATATTAGAAATGCTACTGAGCTCCCACTCACTTTCTTGTAAATACGGGCTTCTCCAAAAGTGCATGCAAAACCATATGCTTTGATCACACTATCAAGCGTTTATTCCAACTCCGAGAGGCTTGCATCAGACCATAGATTGATCGTTGGAGCTTGCACACTTTGTTAGCTCCCTTAGGATCGACAAAACCTTCCGGTTGCATCATATACAACTCTTCTTCCAGAAATCCATTCAGAAATGCAGTTTTGACATCCATCTGCCATATTTCATAATCATAAAATGCGGCTATTGCTAACATGATTCGGATAGACTTAAGCATCACTACGGGTGAGAAGGTCTCATCGTAGTCAACTCCTTGAACTTGTCGAAAACCTTTTGCAACAAGTCGAGCTTTGTAAATGCTTGATAACATTACCGTCAGCGTCAGTCTTCTTCTTGAAAATCCATTTATTCTCTATTGCTTGCCGATCATCGGGCAAGTCAACCAAAGTCCACACTTTGTTCTCATACATGGATCCCATCTCAGATTTCATGGCTTCAAGCAATTTTGCGGAATCTGGGCTCACCATCGCTTCTTCATAGTTCGTAGGTTCATCATGATCTAGTAGCATGACTTCGAATAGGATTACCGTACCACTCTCAGTGCGGATTTTATTCTGGTTGATCTCTGAAGTTTAGTAACAACTTGATCTGAAGTTTCATGATCATCATCATTAACTTCCTCACTAAGCTGGTGTAGGTGTCACGGGAACCGATTTACGTGATGAACTACTTTCCAATAAGGGAGCTGGTACTGTTACCTCATCAAGTTCTACTTTCCTCCCACTCACTTCTTTCGAGAGAAACTCCTTCTCAAGAAAGGATCCATTCTTAGCAACGAATGTCTTGCCTTCGGATCTGTGATAGAAGGTATACCCAATTGTCTCCTTTGGGTATCCTATGAAGACACATTTTTCCGATTTGGGTTCAAGCTTATCGGGTTGAAGCTTTTTCACATAAGCATCGCAACCCCAAACTTTCGTAAGCGACAACTTTGGTTTCTTGCCAAACCATGGTTCATAAGGTGTCGTCTCAGCGGATTTTGATGGTGTCCTATTTAACGTGAATGCGGCCGTCTCTAAAGCATAACCCCAAAGCGATAGCGGTAAATCGAAATAGACATCATAGATCGCACCATATTTAGTAAGAAATGCGATTACGGCGTTCGGACACACCATTCTGTTGTGGTGTTCCGGTGGCGTGAGTTGCGAAACTATTCGCATTGCTTCAAATGTAGACCCACCTCGTCACTCAAATATTCTCCTCCCCGATCAGATCGTAGAAACTTTATTTTCTTGTTACGATGATTTTCAACTTCACTCTGAAATTCTTTGAACTTTTCAAATGTTTCAAATTTATGCTTCATTAAGCAGATATACCCGTATCTGCTTAAATCATCTGTGAAGGTGAGAAAATAACGATATCCGCCACGAGCTTCAACATTCATCAGACCACATACATCTGTATGTATGATTTCCAACAAATCTATTGCTCTCTCCATACAACCGGAGAACGGTGTTTTAGTCATCTTGCCCATCGAGCACGGTTACATAAGTACCAAGTGATTCATAATCAAGTGATTTCAAAAGTCCATCTGTATGGAGTTTCTTCATGCGTTTACACCAATATGACCTAAGCGGCGATTGCCACAAATAAGTTGCACTATCATTATCAACTCTGCATCTTTTGGCTTCGACATTATGAATATGTGTATCACTCTTGTCGAGATTCAACAAGAATAGACCACTCTTCAAGGGTGCATGACCATAAAAGATATTACTCATATAAATAGAACAACCATTATTCTCTCGATTTAAATAAATAACCATCTCGCATTAAACAAGATCCGGATATAATGTTCATGCTCAACGCGGCACCAAATAACAATTATTTAGGTCTAAAACTAATCCCGAAGGTAGATGTAGAGGTAAGCGTGTCGACCGCGATCACATTGACTTTGGAACCATTTCCCACGCGCGCCGTCACCTCGTCCTTTGCCGGTGCTCGCTTATTCCGTAGTCCTGTTTGAGTTGCAAATATTAGCAGCAGAACCCGATTATCAAATACCCAGTGCTACTACGAGCTCTAGTAAGGTACACATCAATAACATGTATATCACATATACCTTTGTTCACTTTGCCATCCTTCTTATCCGCCAAATACTTGGGGCAATTCCGCTTCGGTGACCAGCTTGCTTGCGGTAGAAGCACTCGATTTCGAGCTTAGGTCCAGATTTGGGTTTCTTTTCTTGAGTAGCAACTTGCTTGCTGTTTTTCTTAAAGTTCCCCTTCTTCTTTCCTTTGCCCTTTTTCTTGAAACTAGTGGTCTTGTTGACCATCAACACTTGATGCTCCTTTTTGATTTCTACCTCCGCAGCTTTTAGCATTGCGAAGAGCTCGAAGTGTCTTGTTCATCCCTTGCATATTATAGTTCATCACGAAACTCTTGTAGCTTGGTGGCGATGATTGGAGAATTTTGTCAATGACACTATCATCCGGAAGATTAACTCCCGGTTGAATCAAGTGATTATTATACCCGGACATTTTGAGTATGTGCTCAGCTTGTGAACTATTCTCATCCATCTTGCAGCTATAGAACTTATTGGAGACTTCATATCTCTCAATCCGGGCATTTGCTTGAAATATTAACTTCAACTCCTGGAACATCTCATATGCCCCATGACGTTCAAAACGTCGTTGAAGACCAGTTCTAAGCCGTAAAGCATGGCACAATTGAACTATGGAGTAGTCATCAGCTTTGCTCGCCAGACGTTCACAACTTCTCGGCGTTGCTCCTGCAGCAGGCACGGCACCCAGCGGTGCTTCGGGGCGTAATTCTTACGTGCAGCAATGAGGATAATCCTCAAATTACGGACCCGATCCGTGTAATTGCTACCATCATCTTTCAACTTTGCTTTCTCAAAGGAACGCATTAAAATTCAACGGAACAATAGCACGAGCCATCTATCTACGATGAAACATAGACAAGCAAAAATACTATCGGTACTAAGTTCATGATAAATTTAAGTTCAATTAATCATATTAAAACTCCCACTTAGACAGACATCTCTCTAGTCATCTAAGTGATTACGTGATCCAAATCAACTAAACTATAACCGATCATCACGTGAGATGGAGTAGTTTTCAATGGTGAACATCACTATGTTGATCATATCTACTATATGATTCACGCTCGACCTTTCGGTCTCCGTGTTCCGAGGCCATATCTGCATATGCTAAGCTCGTCAAGTTTAACCTGAGTATTACGCGTGTGCAAAACTGGCTTGCACCGTTGTAGATGGACGTGAAGCTTAACACACCCGATCATCACGTGGTGTCCGGGCACTCTGAACTTTTAGCAACAGCGCATACTCCGGGAGAACACTTCTTGATAATTTTTAGTGAGAGATCATCTTATAATGCTACCGTCAATCAAAGCAAAATAAGATGCATAAAGGATAAACATCACATGCAATCAATATAAGTGATATGATATGGCCATCATCATCTTGTGCTTGTGATCTCCATCTCGAAGCACCATCATGATCACCATCGTCACCGGTAGCGACACCTTGATCTCCATCGTAGCATCGTTGTCGTCTCGCCAACTATTGCTTCTCGACTATCGCTACCGCTTAGTGATAAAGTAAAGCAATTATATGGCGTTGCATTTCATACAATAAGCGACAACCATATGGCTCCTGCCGATTGCCGATAACACGGTTACAAAACATGATCATCTCATACAATAAAATATAGCATCACGTCTTGACCATATCACATCACAACATGCCCTGCAAAAACAAGTTAGGCGTCCTCTACTTTGTTGTTGCAAGTTTTACGTGGCTGCTACGGGCTGAGCAAGAACCGTTCTTACCTACGCATCAAAACCACAACTATAGTTTGTCAAGTTGGTGCTGTTTTAACCTTCGCAAGGACCGGGCGTAGCCACACTCAGTTCAGCTAAAGTTGGAGAAAGCAGACACCCGCGGTCACCTTTAAGCAACGAGTGCTCGAAGCGGTGAAACCAGTCTCGGCGTAAGCGTCTGGCGTAATGTCGGTCCGGGCAGCTTAATCTCACAATACCGCCCGAACCAAAGTATGACATGCTGGTAAGCGGTATGACTTATATCGCCCACAACTCACTTGTGTTCTACTCGTGCATATGACATCAACGCGCATAAAACCTGGCTCGGATGCCTTTGTTGGGTAACGTAGTAATTTCAAAAAATTCCTACGCTGCGCAAGATCATGGTGATGGCATAGCAACGAGAGGAGAATGTGTCCACGTACCCTCGTGAGACCGAAAGCGGAAGCGTTATAACAACGCGGTTGATGTAGTAAATGCGTCTTCACGATCCGACCGATCCAAGTACCGAGCGTCACGGCACCTCCGTGTTCGACACCGTTCAGCTCGATGACAATCCCGGACTCCGATCCAGCAAAGCGTCGGGGATGAGTTCCGTCGACCTGACGGCGTGGTGGCGATGATGATGCTCCACGGTAGCGAGGCTTCGCCTAAGCTCCATGACGATTTGACCGAAGTGGAATTGGGTGGTGGGGGGCACCGCCCCCGGCTACGGAACTATCCGTAGATCAACTTGTGTGTCATGGGGGGCCCCCCTGCCCCGTATATAAAGGACCAAGAAGTGCGGCCAGCCCTAGGAGGAGGCGCTGGAGGAGTCCTACTCCCACCGGAGTAGGACTCCCCCTTTCCTAGTTGGATTAGGACTTGGGGGAGGGAAGAGGAAGAGGCGCCGCCCCCCTCCCTTGTCCTATTCGGACTAGGGAGGAGGCGCCGGCCTGCCTGGCCGGCCCTCCTCTTCTCCCTCATGGCCCACTAAGGCCCATTAACCCCGGGAGGGTTCAGTAACCCCGGTGTTCGGTAAAATCCGATTTCACCGGAACTATTCGAGAATCAAACATAGGCTTCCAATATATCAATATTTATGTCTCGACCATTTCGAGACTCCTCGTCATGTCCGTGATCACATCCGGGACTCCGAACAAACTTCGGTACATCAATACTCATAAAATTGTCATCGTGACGTTAAGCGTGCGGACCCTACGGGTTCGAGAACTATGTAGACATGACCTAGAACTATTCTCGGTCAATAACCAATAGTGGAACTTGGGATGTTCATATTGGTTCCTACATTTTCTACGAAGATCTTTATCGGTCAAACCGCATAACAACATACGTTGTTCCCTTTGTCATCGGTATGTTACTTGCCGAGATTCGATCGTCGGTATCCAATACCTTGTTCAATCTCGTTACCGGCAAGTCTCTTTACTCGCTTACGTAATACATCATTTCATAACTAACTCATTAGTTACAATGCTTGCAAGGCTTAGGTGATGAGTATTACCGAGAAGGCCCAGAGATACCTCTCCGAGAATCGGAGTGACAAAACCTAATCTCGAATTATGCCAACTCAACATATACTTTTGGAGACACCTGTAGAGTACCTTTATAATCACCCAATTACGTTGTGACGTTTGGTAGCACACAAAGTGTTCCTCCGGTAAACGGGAGTTGCATAATCTCATAGTTGCAGGAACTTTGTATAAGTCTTGAAGAAAGCAATAGCAACATACTAAACGATCAAGTGCTAAGCTAACGGAATGGGTCAAGTCAATCACATCATTCTCCTAATGATGTGATCCCGTTAATCAAATGACAACTCATGTCTATGGTTAGGAAACATAACCATCATCGATTAACGAGCTAGTCAAGTAGAGGCATACTAGTGGCATTCTGTTTGTTTATGTATTCACACATGTATTATGTTTCCGGTTAATACAATTCTAGCATGAATAATAAACATTTATCATGATATAAGGAAATAAATAATAACTTTATTATTGCCTCTAGGGCATATTTCCTTCACTCCACACTTTGGGCGCGCCCTATGAGGGTCGGCCTCCTCCTCCCTCCATCCTTTATATACGTGGCCAGGGGCACCCAATATACACACAAGTTGACATTGTTTAGCCATGTGCGGTGCCCCCTCCACAGTTACACACCTCGGTCATATCGTTATAGTGCTTAGGCGAAGCCTTGCGTTGGTAACTTCATCATCACCGTCACCACGCCGTCGTGCTGACGAAAATCTCCCTCGGCCTCAACTGGATCAAGAGTATGAGGGACGTCATCGAGCTGAACGTGGAGGTGCCGTACGTTCGGTGCTTGGATAGGTTGGATCGCAAAGACGTTCGACTACATCAACCGCGTTAACTAAACGCTTCCGCTTTCGGTCTCACAGTGCGTGGACACACTCTCCCCTCTCGTTGCTATGCATCACATAGATAGATCTTGCGTGATCGTAGGAAATTTTTTGAAATTACCGCGTTCCCCAACAGTGAGCTTCAAAGTTCGAGCTCCTAAATTCATGAACTATATCACAAGAAATATAAGACGACGATCTATCTAACACCTCCTTTAGAACTGCACCATAAGAAGCGAGACTGTACTGCTTTATGTCGTCGACTACCACCTTGTAGTCGGAAGCAATATGAATATGCCTAATATAAAGATCATCAGCTAGTGCAAGAGCTTCCCTTAGGGCCAAAGCTTCGAGTGTAGATGGATCTGTAACATGGTTGAAAACCACCGCTGAGGCCCCTAGGAAAACACCATGCTGATCTCTACAAATCGCTGCAGTTGTCCCATGCCTTCCCCTTCTCGATACCGCTCCATCGACATTGATTTTTGCGCTACCCAGTGCCGGTGGCAACCAAGATGAAGCTTGGGCCGCTCGCTGTCCACCTGGCTGCTGGCTTCTCCTGTTGATAATCTCCAACTCTGATATGTAACTCTGAATGAATGCATCAGTCGCATGCGGAGATTGGAATATATCCTCGTGTGTAGCCTTTCTCCTAGCTCCCCACACTGCCCTAGCAGTTACCACCACATAGATGAACTCCTGGCCGTCCAGACTTTCATGCAGGGCGAACAACCAATCTTTTGCATTGTCCTATTGGTGTTCAATAAGCTTCTCAACCAATTCCTCGGGTGCCAGGGCCCAGACGCTCTTGGACAATGCACAAGTCAGAAGAGCATGCCGCCAAGTATCTCTTGCTCCGCACGGAGGACATGAGTCCGTGTCAGCCATATGGCGATGGTGCAGAACTTCACCACTGGGCATAGAATGTGTGGCAAGACGCCATAGGAACATACATAGCTTTGAAGTAACCTGAATGTGCCACAATGTGCTCCAAATCTTGTCCTCCTGTCCTGTGGACGAGCCCTCAGTCCCGTTCCACCAGCTCTCTCTACTGGTCTTGGTTCTCAAGATCATTCGGTAAGCCGATCAAACAAAAAAAAACACCTCTCCTTTCTTCATGCGACGCTCAGAAGTTCGGCAACCTCCTAGTGCAGACTGGTATCTTTAGGATCTCTTCTGCGTCGAAAGGAGCAAAAACAGTGCGAATCAGCCCCTACTTCCACTGCGCCGAAGTGTAATCAAGGAGTTGTGCCACCTTCTCTGGCGGATTAGGAACGAGAGAAATACATGTACTCAGGCTGACCATAGTGGGGGTAACATAACTAGTATCATGGACTCGAGACTCGTAAACATGCTTATGTGACAAACAATTAAAGAACTGAGAGAGGCACATAGTAACATAGGTAGATACCGTATTATAATAAATGTTATGCTACTATGTGTCATGCATGACAATAAATAAGACCACCTATGATACTACTTTATGATACTATGCATTATGGATGTCTATGTTACTTCCCACTATGACCAGCCTCATGGTAAATGCACTGGGTTCAAATTATTGGCGTGATGGGCCCTAATTATGATGCTAGGCCCATGAACACACCGACCCAATAAATTGTTAGAGGTCGAATCGGCTTCTCTTTTTGCCAACCTATCGATCCCGGAATTCTAAAAAAAAAAACCTATCGATCCCCTTTCTTCTGGATGACAATAAAACCTATCGATCCCCTTTCGTACCGATGAAATAAAAAGACAGTGATGGAAGGCAAGACGAGACCGGCTAAGGCACACGCCGCTGTCTGCATGTGGAGTCTGCCGAAGGATCGTATAGATTGCACACCTATATAAGTTGCAAGATGGTTCCTGGCATCATCTCTTGGACATAGACCAATTCCCACTTCCGCGATCAGAACCAAAAGCTGTGATCATCGAACAATAAAATTTATATGGTAGGTGAGCTGAGGGACATTATTGTCTTGGATTTGACAACATCGACTTTCTCCACAATTCAGCTTCCACAAGGAGTGGACCATGTCTCAAGAGGCACCACCATGTTGTTGCAACCTGATTATGGTTCCGGTGTATATCTCATCCATATTGAGGAGTTTCAACTTCGCATATGGTTCCACAAGGGGCATAACTGGTTGCTGGTGGATACCATTTGTTTGCGTGAGATGTGTGCTAATTTAAGGAATTCGGGTTGCATGATTGAGGGTGATCGGAATGTACTTCTCATGAACCAGGTGGTGGACTATGGTGACTTTGTATTCTTGAAGATGGGTGGATGCGCCCTTCACTTGGATACCAAGTGCAGGACACTTCGTAAAGTGTATGAAACAGAAAAGTATCAGTTGGGTGATATCCATCCTTTTATGATGATTTGGCCTCCCAAATTCCCTGTGCTCAAGTACGATCCCGCAAGGTTTGCCCTTTGGCCTTTTAAATGATTTGTTTTAGATGATCTGATGAGGTTATATAACTTTTACTATGTCCATCGTCCTTCACACATTTAGTCGGGATTTTTTTTTTAGAAAAGGAGGATGACCCCCGGCCTCTGCATCTGGAAGATGCATACGGCCACTTTATTGATTATTCTCGAGGACCTTACAAAGTATTACAACAATGTGCACGAATCCACCGTCTTGGCAACACATGCCGCTTCTCCTATCCAAAAGATGAAGGGGTGCTAGCTGGGCCACTACCCAAATCACTCACCTAAGCCTAACATCAAAAGCGGAAGCGAAACATATTCGAAGCCCCAACCGAGCCACATACCGGTGCAGGGCACAATCTGGTCGACGCACTGCGTGTGTCGCCGCCATCTTCCACAGGTCCATCTTCAGATCATATTGAGGCTTCTACCTTGTTCCGCCACTCAGCCATCGACGCCCCCATGACGCCAGACAAAGATCCTCCTCCTCTGCACGAGTCCATCTCCAGCGCGCCAGGCACCGAGTCTCCACAGCACCATGCCGTCGAGATCCACCACCATCAATGTGTAAGATGAAGCACCGCTCCACCAAAGTCGCCGTCCTCTAGTCCCTCGAGTCCATGTGCTCCTCCAAAAATGATGCCCCGAAACGACACCGAGAGCCGCCGTCATCCGATCTCTTGATCTAGGGTTTCCCGGAGGTAGCAGAGTGGCCTTAAACATCTCCACGACGATGCCTTCAGAAGGGAACGACGCAGACAAGCGTCGCCATCGCCGGCCTTGGCAATAGCCAATAGCAGGTTTTCACCCGGATCGATCGAAGACCTCCATCTCTCGTGCACGGGTCGCCCGTCCTTGCCGGGATCTGGATGATCCCGCTTGCGGATCTCGACGGAGAAGCCCCCACCGAGACCCGCCGAGCGGGGAGGCCGAGGTCAGCCACGTGATCGGATCCGAGATGGATCCAAGCCAGCCCGCCCGAGTCTGCCTCAGCAGCCACCACCGCTGCCGAGGCTCGCCGCCGCGTGCCCAGCGCCGCCACCGCTTCGCCGAGGCCTGCCGCCGCGGGACACCGCCGCTGCCGCCCTAGATCCGCCGCCGCGGAAGAAGAAGTCGGAGAGGGAATCCCCGCCGCCGCCCGTCGCCACGCGGGTTTCACCAGCAGGCGCCACCCGGCGGCGGCGAGAGGAGGGGAGAAGGAGGGGGCGGCGGCTGTGCCTAGGGTTGGAGGCCCCCGAGTCGCCCAGGGCGGGGGCGACGCGAGGGCAAGGTAGTGGTCTTAGTCGGGATGAGTGATGTGGATAGATAAGCAAAATTCAAGAGATAAAATAGAGTTGTTTCTTGGTTGACAAAAGACTCCCATAAGATTCTCTTTAAACAGACTCTAAATATATTAACATAACAGATCCGGAGGTAGAAACTTAATTACCTTTTGCTTTCATACCGCCACCTGAATAGTTATATATCCAAATCCAAAATCTGTATTACCTAATGTCCATAAGCCTAGCTTGTCATTGTTTTAAACGAAGCTAGTAATATTTATATGGACTCGACACTAGTTGCAGAAAGACATAATGTCGATGGCTACCGTTATTGTTTCCTAGACACATATAGTGGCATGTCTACTATATCACATCACTCCGTGGAATATTTGCTTTTGTGACTTAACGCTTGGGTTGGCGACAGATGACATGCTTTCTGAACTTTGTTCTTCCACTTGTATAGATTGCAATTTTGCTTAAAAATGACATGTTTTGTGTTTTAGCACGGATCTTCAATTCTTCCATGTGCTTGTTTCCTAAACAGTCAGGCGTGCATAAGTACACGACTAAAGATTGGGCCAACAAAAGTATAAACATGTTTCCTTTTCAGATATTTTATATGAATAATGGAATGAATGTTTCGTATGTGTATGTCAAAGCTGCTGCCCTTTTCGAAAACAAGAATGTCAAAGCTGCTGTTGCTTATGGTTTGCATATTTGTTATGCATGATTCTTGATTCAGATATATCACAATGATTTATTTTTCCTTTTAGAGAGTGGATAATACAAGTTAACTGTGTGTAATTTTTGCCAGCATGGCATCTGTGCTTCTATGATCAAAGGCTTTTTTACCGGACTGCACACTGTATTTAAAGGCATTTAACCTATACCCTGGGGCTTTAAAAATCCTTTATAGGGATGACTGCTAATTTAATTTGACATCCGACCGTACAAAATATCTTACATTTGTTGTACTAGCCATTTGTCCTTGTTGTTAATCTGATATTCGGATAATTAATTACCTCCACCCTGAACTTTCGTTTGTTTCCCTTGAAACAGAAACGTGGCATGAAGAAGAAAGATACTAGGAAGCTCATGGGTGGTAAGAACAAGGCGCAGTAGTGAGCTGCATTTCCTCTCCTCTAGTAGCTGATGGCAGTTCTAACTGTCTATAGTATATCCTTCGGTTGATTAGTTAATCAGGAATTAGCTGGTTGTATATGTTGAGTAGTTTTTTCTTCTGATTATGTTATTTGGATATAAGTGTCTTTTCGTTCAGAACTGTGAAATCGGTTTTAGTCAGTAATGTATTGCTCCAGTACTGTAAAAGTAAATAAAAAACGTTTCTTTGAGGGCAGATAATCTAAAATGTACCTGGTTCAGTGACTTGATACTTGATACCAAGCTCTGTATGTGCGCTTTGGTATAAATGATTGAATCTTTGGGAAACAAAGCGATCATACCAGGGGTAAGAGAATGAAGTCTTGATGAACTCCTTTTTTTTTCTTGAGATGGAAGTGTGAAGTGTCGATAGGTTCAGTAGTACATTTTGCGCGGAAGCTGAAAACTAAGGGTTCAGGGTTCAGAGGGCACGGTGTCGTTCCCTGCATGTACACATGCTTAAGTTGGCATCTGGGATTCTGGACATGGTTGCTTCATTAAATTAATTGATATAGATATACCCTAGTAACAATGCTCTTTGTGTTAATTGACATGGATGCATAACATGATAAAAAGCTGAATCAAGTTGAAAAAAGAAGAAGAACTGAGCCTGGCTTAAGCTTAACTTTTCCCCTGTAGAAAGTGCCGATGTAATGCTTGTTATTACCAGTGTACCAGCTAATTAAGATCAAGCTCCGTGGTGGAAATGTACTAGCTAGTGGGATCACTGCAAGAATATTTGAGTTGCAGCACCGCACGTTATGCAGGAGAAACCACACCCTTTATTTCATCACATTATAGTGCAACCCCTATTCAGAAGTTCAGTCTCTCTCATTGATCAATCTGTGCGTCCTCCTCTATCAACAGAATCTTAGCAGCTCCGCTGTTTTTAAAATTCCTTGCATCCCTGTTTCTCGTGAACATCCATGCCATGCAAAGGATTGCTTAATTATCCAGCACCGTGGGTCGATCTACGGTGCACCGCCCTCCAGCGCCGCCACGTGGCCCGAATAAACGAACGAAACCCCTGTGCCCCGCAAGGCGTCGGCGACAAGCCTGTCACAGAGCTGATGAAGACGGGGAACACCTCTTCTTCCTGAAGTGTAGGAATCCACCAGTTATATTTTTTTTTTCGAGACAAACCAGTTTTTTTAGCAGCCCAAACCAGTTATATTATATATGGCCGGACATGGATGGGCTCTAATTGTCAGGGCTAGGCCCATGTACACGTCGCATCTCCTTTCCCAAAAAAAAAGTATCGACCCTAAACCCACCGAAACCCACACGTACAAATCGCGGATTCTGTTCATTATCTCCAAACCCACGGAGAGAAACCAACGCAGCAGCACATGGAAGGCGAGAGGCAGCAACCGGCGGTGGCGGCCGATTCCGTATCCAAGGTGCTTGACAACGACGACCTTCTCATCGAGATCCTCCTCCGCGTTGGCTTCCCCACCATCCTTGTCCACGCCGCCCTCGCCTGCAAGCGCTGGTTAGGGCACGTCTCCGACCACGCCTTCCTCCGCCGTTTCCGTAAGCTCAATCCACCACATCTCCTGGGCTTCTACATAAAGTACAGACCCAATTACCTTCGGACCATTCCAACATCCTTCATCCCGATGTTGCCACAACCCCCGGAGCTCGCTTCCGTCGTCCGCCACGCAAGATTCGGCCTGGACGCCTACTTAAGCTTATCGCCCGAAATACTAGACTGTCAAAACGGCAACGTGTTTGTCCGCTTGTTCGACCGTTGGACTGGGAGCTGGAGCAGAGGCAGAGTGCACCGACCTTTGTGCCCCAAGAGAGGCATGACCTTCAACCCACCACTCTTATACCCACAGCTCCAAAGTAACGGATCCTGTCGTTCAATACAATTCCTTTCCAAAGAAGATGGGGATGGTCTGTCCTACTACTACTTGTATGTGGAGGAGACTATATCCGGTAAACCAGAATCTAGGCTGCACGTGTATATGTTGCAAGATGGTGTTTGCCGCAAGCATCATCTTTTGGACCATCTCCCTCCCGTGCCTTACGAACCTAAGGTTGTGTTTGCCGACAATAAAATTTATGTGCCGGCAGGCCTGAGTGACATTATCGTCTTGGATTTAACGACCTTGAGTTTCTCCACAATTCAGCCTCCGCGGGGCGTGGTGCATAGCAAGGTCGGCACCACTATGTTGGCACGGGATGGTGACGCTTCTAATGTTTATCTTATCCATGTCGAGGAGCTTCAACTATACGCATTTGGCTCCACAAGGGAGATGACTGGTTGCTCATCGATTCCATTTGTTTGCGTGAGATGTATGCTAATTTGAAGATGTCAGATTGCATGGTCAAGGATGAGCATACTATTTGTCTCATGAACCAAGTGGTGGACTATGGCGACTTTGTATTCTTGGAGATGGGCGGATGCGTATTTCACTTGGATATCAAGTGCAGGACACTACGTAAAGTATATGAAATAACAAATGGTTGTTTGGTTGACATATATCCTTTTATGATGATCTGGCCTCCCACATTTCCCACGCTCAAGTATGATTCCGAAAGGTTTGCCTTTTTCACCTTTAAATGATGTGTTGAGGCTACGTTGTTTTGCAGTGCATCATTTGTCAAAATGTTAGATGCATTTAAATGTCAAATTGTTTTGCAGTGCAGGATACAAATTTAATTACGTTTTGCTTCCCAACAATTGTATTAGCCAATATGTTGTCATCCTTAATGCCATTTTATAAGCTAGTGATATTTTCGGCACTAGTTATAGAATTATATTTGACAGTGTCAATGGTTGTTGTCGTTTGCCTGACATGTCCTGATGTACTCCCTCCGTATCAAAATATAATTAAGACGTTTTTGCAGTTCAAATTGAACCATAAAAACATCTTATATTTTGGTACAGAGATAGTATTTGACTATGGTAGACCACTCAGTAGAGTAATTGCTTTTGTTAAAGCTTGTGTCTGCGATGGATGGCATACTTCATGAACTTATTTTTACGGTCTGCCCCTTGTATAGATTCTAGTTGTGCTTTTTTTGTTTTAACAAGGATCTTTCATTCTGCCACATCATTGTTTCCTAAACAGTTAGGCATGCGTAAGTGCAAAACAAAAAAATTGGGCCTAATTAAGTAAGTATAAAATACATTTTCTTTTAAGTCTTCTCGGTAGAACGGATGAATGTTCTATATATGTTTTACCAGTGGGACTGCTTACTCAAACCATCTATTGCTTAGTCGTGTGTATATTTGTTATGCATGTCATATATATGGAAGTGAAAAAAAAAATAGACTAGTGGATAATATGAGTTATCAGTGGGTAATTTGTGATTGCGTGGCATTTGTCCTTGTATGTGATCAGAGGTTTACTGGAAATATACTATATGTTTATAAGATATAAAGGATTCTAACCCATTCCCTGGAGCTTAAAAAAACTTTGTTGGAATGCTATTTTGACTGCAAGAGTACATAAGTTAATTAGTCCCCAAGTACCCTGGTGTCTTACTATCGTTGTGCTAGACATTTGTCTGTGTTGTCCATTTGATCATTTTCATACTTAATTATCTAACTCCCGACCTTATTCTCCTTTTCCTGACACAGAAATGCAACGTGAAGAAAAAATATACCAGGGTACTTGGGTGGCATCAAGGAAGAGCATTATTGAGCTGCATTTACTCTCTTAGCTGGTAGCAGTTCTGGCTGTATTTATTATAACCTTTTCTGGGTCAGTTAAATAGGAAGTAGGATGATTAAGATTTTTGTTTTGTGTGGTTGGAAGGATGCCTCGTTTGAACGGGTACTTACAGCATTCGGAGAAGTGTCTTTGTCAGAATTGCGAAATTGGTTTTCAGTTAGCAATGTATTGCTCCGATGTCAGAGTTAAAAATGGTTTCTCTGAGGCTCTAATGTACTCCCTCGCTTTCACAAATATAAGATGTTCTAACTCTTTTCTAAATTGAATGTATACTAGCACAATGTCTGTGCGTTGCTACGGAACCATTGGCTTAAAGATGATGAAATAACATTAGTGTACTTTATCACCGTTGTGTGACTTACGATTAGAAAAGATAGCAAAAATAAAGCGAGAGACATGGAGCATCAGAGAGTTTTAAATGACCATAATAGGTTGGGGAAAGAACTAAAATCAAGATCGATTTTGTCTTTGTCATTTGTGTCTTAAAAAAAAATTGGTCTCACATGAAAGTAGTGTATTTGTTTATTTATGATAGGAGTAGATCTCACATGTGAATAAAGTGCATTTGTTTATAAATCCTGAAGGTTGCTAGTTTCACATGTAAGGATGCATGTATTTGTTTATTTGAAAATGATGTTGCACCCATACGTGAACTCATCACAAACTCCAATCTTTATAAATAGGATAGGAAAGATATACACCTTTTAGTGGTGTTTGTTCAGTCACTTTAGTCCTTTAGTTTGTATTTAGTCCTCAAAGTGATCGTTGAAGGCGGCCAGTGACGGCATGAATCACTCGGGCAGCTAGTAGCCCCCGTGCCAGCGGAGCGCGAAAGGCGGCCACCGCATCTTGAGAGGCAGAGTCAGGATGACCTCGGCCACATTGTGCGTGTGCAGCGTGCCATGCTCGTTGTTTTCATCTAGGTTTCTTCCACCCCCGGCCATGGCTGCTGCCTCGTCCTCCGCAGCAAGCTCGCCAAGCGCGCCGTCTCTGAAGGCAACTAGGCCGTCACCAAGTCCCATCTCCTCCTCCTCCTACTCCTCCTCCTCCTCCTCCTAGGCTGTCGTTGGCTCGTGCCTGAAACTTTCCTAGTTAAACTTGGCATAGAAAAATATTGACTTTCTCATTGAACAGGTTATTGCATTTTGCATATTGCATTTTATAATAAAGCGACCTAGTGGTTAATACTGCAATTTTCTCAAGCCCCAAAGAGATTTCGTCTTCTCCCTTCTATAAAACAGTTAGCCTACAACCATTGGCTTTGTTCCCCAGTCGGTGCATTATACATGTTTCCTTTTGTGTCTTTTTTTTAGATTTGGACTGTGTTGTTCTATTAGGATTGCCAGGTTGTGGCATATTTTAAATGTGAAAATACTGTGTGCTTACTCTGTTTTTTGGTTTCAACATATGTGAGTAAGCGGAAAAAATAACACGGAGAAGACACACCACCATAGAGAATCAAAGTAAACAGTAGTCTAACTAAATACATCATAAAGTAGAACCTGAAACCATCAAAACCTGGAACCAACAACTATTTAGTCCCCTCCTATAAACAGCTTTAGTGCTCTACTTTTAAGTTGTCTTATGATCCATTTGATTCTGGTAGTTGCAGGTTCCACTCTCTCCTCCCTGTTGAGGAGTAGCCACCTTCGCACTGCCATTCCTGTCATGATTTTAAAACTTTGTTGTGTGTTAGTTGGGTCAGCCAAGAACATTTTGTAATATGTTCCTTATTATCCACACTGGTCAGGACTCAGGAGACAACCTGCTGGCCAGGTATCTTTAGCAAGTTTATATTTGGGTTTACAAAATCCCTTATATAATTTTGCTCCTCCACAAAGCGCAATAGTGAGAGCGGAACTTCCTGCCATACCAAGAAATCTCTTGGACCTGTCCAAACAAGCCCAATTACAGGGCACCCAAGAGTATATCAGCAGTGTTTAGTTCACCATATAGCTGAAAATGTTCATCTCCTGTTGCCACTCATGTCCAAATTTTTTCCTGGTAAGCTTGGCAACGGAAAATATTGACTTCCTCATGCAAGATTTGACTCCTAAAGATATTACCTTTTGCAATAAAGTGGATTACCGGTAAATACTACAATTTTCCCAAGACCCAAAGAGACTATGTCTTTCTCCCTCGGAAAGTCTTTGCCAACTCTGCGCTTATTCTTGACATTCCCGAGCTGCATTCTTGACTATGAGTATCACATAAGAGGCTGAGACGATAATCTGACTTCGATCGCAGTTCATTTCTGGGCTCCAACATTTAAATGGGGGATGACATTGCGTGCCGACTTTGCTAAGCCTCCTGAAAAGATATCCTATCCCCAGAAAATTGGTATGTTCAACAAGCATTTCAGGACACTTGCAAAAAAAAGTATTTCATGACAGCATGCCATTAGTTTACTGTTTACTTATTCTTGTGTCATGCTCACGTGCTTCTTATGTTACTAGTATGTATGCACGTGCATTGCACGTCTTAATATACCAGAGTGATTTTGGTAAAAGTTAAAAGAAGTAATAGATGTGCTAATAGATTCAAATAAAAAGAAATAATAGTGATGTATAAATACCGACATTAGTTAAATATTGTAAAAGCAGGAAGTAGTATTCATGCCATAAAACTGTACGTTCATTTAAAAAGAACTGCACGTTCATTCACTTTCTCCACGTGCCCTTTTTTATTGAAAATCCTTCACATTATCCTACCAAACCACATCGTCTGGGCTCAATCAAATGGTCATGTGGCAAATTCAGCCCATTGGAGCCAGTTATGGGCTTCTTTTTTCTGAAAAGGGTACATGGTTGTTCTAGAACACAGTAGAGGTCGCAGCAATGTACTGTTCATGCGAATCCTGCTGATCTTAGCCGTTGGATTAAGAAGACCAACGGTTACGATTGATGTTCTTAGTCCTATTTAAGATTGGTACACTATATAGTAGTATAGATTATATGGGGTGTAGCGGTTGTCTGCACTGGAGTCGTCTGATCACGCTACAACATGGTTATCACACGGGTAAGTCATGACATGAAGAGTTCAGAACTGAGAGCCCCCGCGTCGCTCCCGTGCGAGCGACTCGGGCGGACCACCAAACCCTAGCGCCGCCACCACAAATTTTGCCTCCACCCTCTCCGCCGCCGCTGGAGGACGCCAGCGGGCGATGCCTCGTGGCTGACGGCGGCGGCGGGGATCCTTGCTCGCGACTACGGGCGGCACTCGGGCACGGCGGGTGCTACTCGGCGGTCATGTGGGTCGGCCCGCGAACTGCAGCCCAGATCCGCCAGCTGCCGCTTCCTCGCCGGCGTCCTGAGGCTCGGCGCGCGGGCGCCGTGCTGCGAGCTGGTGGTGGAGTGCCTCCTGCGCGCGCGCACAAGCTCTCGGATGCTGCTCTCCGCGGTCTGCCCCATGGCTTCCCCTGCTCTGCTTCGCTCCTGTGGCGCTATGAAGCAACCGGTGGACGCAGCGCCGTGTTGCGCGCTCCGGTGGGCGTCCAGGTCGCGAGGCCGTGCCATCCGCGCACGGATCCGTGCTGGCACGTGGGGTCGTCTCTGGGTTGCATCCCGGCGGAGCCGCCGTCCCCTGCGGTGGTCGGCTGGACGGGGTGGTGGCTGCGCCGAGGAACTGGTGGTGGTGCGGTGCGGTGCGCCTGATCCCAGATGCGCCGGGGCAGGCTGGATCCTCTCGAATCTGCCCTCGGGCGTGGCGTCGAGTCAGGGGAGCTTCCGGGCGAGGTGGGACAGGAGCGGCCGGCGCGTCGGCTCCAGATCTGTCAGTGGTCGCAGTTTGCCGAGGTTCCCGTCCCCGATCTGGCCATCTTCATGGAGGTCGGTCGTGGGATGCTGTTCGGCGGCTTGGTTGGCGCTGCCAGCTGTGTTGGTGGATGCGTGGCTTGCTTCTGGCTTGGGGCTGCCGGTCGTGATGGCGGACGGCACGGGGGCCGTCTCGGGTCCTGTGCGGCCGTGCTCTGGGAGAAATCCCTGCTCACCCCTTGGGTGAGCTGACCACGACAGCGCCAACCCGGTGTCGTATACCTTCCTAGAGGCGTGGTCTCCGAGCTCTTCCGCGTGGATCTGCTTCGGCGTGGTTCAGGCCTCTTGCTGTAGGGATGTGCTCAAACTCCGGGTGAGAACCTTGCATCGACTATGTCGATGTCGGCGGCAGCGGCGTCTATGGACGTCGTCTTCCTCGCAGGAGGTGCCGCTGTGGAGCTCCAGCACCTACGGCACTTGCTTTGTGGTCTCCGGGTGAAAACCTGAGATCTGGCTCGCCGGATCGGATGATGGTGTTGTGTCTTCGACAACACTACCTCCTTGGAGGCGTCATCTTGGAGGCCCAACGACGGCTCCGGTTGCCGTGCGTGGTGGTGGGTGGTGCGGCCAGCTTAGGGCCGACGGTGGTGTGTTTCTTCTTCATGTGTTTCTCTTCGGCTGTCCTTCGCGTGGTCTCCGTCCTGTTGTTGTGCATGCTCAAGACCCTCCCATGGTTGCCGTTGTGCTGCGGCGAGCTTCGGGCTCTTGGTGTTGTCTTGGTTCACCTTTGCTCAAATGACGACGCAATGATGCCTCCCCAACCTGCTAATCGTTTCGACCGCCTGTGGTGGATCTCCCAGTCAAGGTTCGTGTTAAGGTTTGGCACTCGTTGATTATGGTTGATCCTCAGTTATGCCGTGGGGCTCGGTATGCACGCCGGTGCGGTGCGTTAGGTTGTTTGCAGAGTCTTGGTATTGTGATCCCTCGACAACACCCCACATCTACTTGTGTCTCTCGTGGTGTTGGTCTTTTTGCCTGCTAGCTAGGTTGATGGCATGCCTTCTCTGGGTGGCAATTTTTTCTCATCTTCTGTAACCTTTTTACCTGTACGGTTTTCGGCCCGGTTTCCCTCATAAACGGGGTCAACTTGTTTAGGTTTTTGATCCGGTTTCCCTTATAAACTGGATCAGCCAAAGCTTAAGGGGTGACTCTTGGCTTTGGCAGCTTTTTGAGCAATATATTCAGGTGGGGATCCTCCCCCCCCCCCCTCCCCCCGCCCCGGTGACCGTTCAAAATAAAACACGGGTAAGCCATCAATTCTATACTATCCTTTTCCATGGTTATGTGCACTGAACCTTATAAGGTGCTGTCAAATTTGGGTGAGATGGATTATCTTTGTATTATTATATCTTAATAGAATTATTCATTTTAAGCTTGAAAAAATGTTCAACATTTTTTACATTGATGTTAGTCTGCTGATACGGTGTTAGTCTGATAATATGGTGTTTAGATTGGAGGCTGTTTTTTCAAGCTGGCAAGGTTGACAGCTTAACTTTGTGTGTTTATGCAATCACCCGGCCGGTGCACCCATGGGATGCTTGCTACTTGTTCCAAGTAGCCAACCTTTAGCTCGTGCATGTTCGACAAGGATGGCATCAGAAGGCCAGGGCATCCCTTGCGGCGGCGCCAGAGTCTTTGCTGGTGCCGGCAGTAAGACAACCCCCTCGTCAATCACAAGGGCAAGTACATGGCCGCCGTCCTTGAGAAGCTCGGTCAGTAAGACAACCCCCTTGATTCTTTGTCAAAATGTCCGAGTCATCCGCCAATAATTGTTTTCTTCTTGAGCATTTTCCTGTTGTTATTGTCCCTATATGTGCATGCACGGCTTTGCTTTGCTTTAAGGTTGTGTGTTTGTTGTCCATGTAGAAATGGACAATACTATTATTGTTTAGTCTGCCTGGAACCCGTTGCATGTTTAGCATACTCATATATAGATGCAACGATTATTTTATCTCTGTACAGATTAGTACTAAGCTCACCATTTAGCCATGTGCCTACATTTTACTCTAAAACTTGCAGCTTTGTTATCTGTGTGTCTATCCTGTTTTGCAAATTTCTAGGGTGTGTGGAGTAGGTCAATGGCATGCACGGTTTGAGGCTGACTTGGTTTTAGCTTGGTTCTGCCTATTTGTTTGCTGGAAAGAAAAATGGACAGTGTTATGCATCTCTACTTCCAAGTCAACGTCTCTCCTGACAGTGTCATCCATTTAATATTCTAGTGGAGGCCATGTCATTTCTTAAAGATCTGTATATTAGTGCAACCGCCAAGTACTCCCTCTGTAAAGAAAATATAAGAGCGTTTAGATCACTAAAGTAGTGATCTAAATGCTCTTATATTTCTTTATGGAGGGAGTATTTACTATTCAACATTCTGATAATCATGAATTCTTCATGCCTTTTCTGGTCTAGAGCGTAACTAACTGGTGCATGTTGATTTCAGGGTCAGAGACGCTCTTCTCATCTTCTCATCTAGTGGACGCGGTCGTGTTTGTGGAAATCAACGGCTGGATCTGATCATGCAGTTTACTTCATATTCACATGCAGCAACCCTGGTGGCCACTTCTTGGGTTGAATTGACTACTACTCCCTCGGTTCCACAATACATGACTTCCATTTGTCAAAATATATTGACAAATGGAAGTCATGTATTGTGGAACCAAGGGAGTAGTAGCAGCACATGGAAGGCGAGAGGCAGCAACCAGCGGTGGCGGCCGATTCCGTATCCAAGTTGCTTGACAACAACGACCTTCTCGTCGGGATCCTCCTCCGCGTGGGCTTCCCCACCACCCTTGTCCACGCCGCCCTCGCCTGCAAGCGCTGGTTAGGGCACGTCTCCGACCACGCCTTCCTCCGCCGTTTTCGTAAGCTCAATCCACCACGTCTCCTGGGCTTCTACATAAAGTACAGACCCAATTACCTTCGGACCATTCCAACATCCTTCATCCCGATGTTGCCTCAACCCCCGGAGCTCGCTTCCGTCGTCCGCCACGCAAGCTTCGGCTTGGATGCCTACTTACACCTATCGCCCAAAATACTAGACTGTCAAAACGGCAACGTGTTTGTCCGGTTGTTCGACCGTCGGACTGGGAGCTGGAGCAGAGGCAGAGTGCACCGACCTTTGTGCCGCAAGAGAGGCATGACCTTCAACCCACCACTCTTATACCCACAGCTGCACAGCAAGGTCGGCACCACCATGTTGGCACGGGATGGTGACGCTTCTGGTGTTTATCTTATCCATGTCGAGGAACTTCAACTACGCATTTGGCTCCACAAGGGAGACAACAGCTGGTTGCTCATCGATTCCATTTGTTTGCATGAGATGTATGCTAATTTGAGGATGTCAGGTTGCATGGTGAAGGATGAGCATACTATTCGTCTCATGAACCAAGTGGTGGACTATGGTGACTTTGTATTCTTGGAGATGGGCGCATGCGTACTTCACTTGGATATCAAGTGCAGGACACTACGTAAAGTATATGAAATAACAAACGGTTGTCTAGTTGACATCTATCCTTTTATGATGATCTGGCCTCCCACATTTCCCACCCTCAAGTATGATTCCGAAAGGTTTGCCTTTTTCGCCTTTAAATATTCTGTTGAGGCTACACTGTTTTGCAGTGAATCATTCGTCACAATGTTTGATACGTTTGTGTTATTGCATTAGGTATATGAATTATTGGCTTGGGCATTTTTACAGGACTAATTGTTCACTATAGAAACGCTTATCACAAGATGATATGAAATCACTTGTACATTGTGGTAATTGATTAGAAATCCCTTATGTACTTGTGGCAATATTACAAGGTTTTACTTGTGGTCATAATAAGGGGCGCACTCCCATTTTACATATGCCACATGGGGGATAGGGGTTTCCCCTTGTATAGATTCTAGTGGTGCTTAAAAATGACTTGTTTGGTGTTTTAACACAGATCTTTCGTTCTGCCACATCATTAAGTGCAAAAGTTAAAATTGGGCCTCATTAAGGAAGTACAATACACATTTTCTTTTCGTATTGGATACTTAGTCATGTGTATACTCCCTCCGTCCCAAAAGAAGTGTCGCTGATTTAGTACAACTAAATCAACGTCACTTATTTTGGGACAGAGGGAGTATTTGTTATGCATGATTCCAGATTCATATACAAATGCTATTTTGAATTCCGAGAGTACATAGTATCTTGCTATCGTTTTACTAGCCACTTGTCTGTGTTGTCCATTTGATAACTGGATACTTGATTATCTTCCTCTTGACCTTATTCTTTTTTTCCTGACACAGAAATGTAACGTCAAGAAGAAAGATACCAGGAAGCTCTATGTTGGTATCTAGCTAGGTATCTCGGCGGCATCAAGGAAGAGCATTAGTGGGCTGCATTTCATCTTTTAGCTGGTAGCAGTTCTAGCTGTTTTTATTATAACCTTCAGTTCATTAGGAACTAGGATGACTGGGATTAATTTTTGTTTCATGTGGTTCGGTGGATATCTCGTTTTCTAGCAAAAAGAAAAGAAAAGGAAAGGAAGGATATCTCGTTTGAACTGCTTGCGTCGAAGCCTTGTGGTTCCAATCCCTGCCTACTTATGGCATTTGTAGAAGTGCCTCCTTTTTTCAGAATTGCGAAACCGGTTTTCAGTTAGCGATTCCAAGTCCAATTTAACAGTAGAAGAATATGGTTTCCTTGAGGCTCTAGTGTAGCAGTAAAAGAGGTTTCTTGGAGGCCAGCATGAGGGTCGTGCTAAATGGATGGACAAGCTCTGCGAATGGATTGATCATACTAGGCAGGGGAGAGGGAATGGAGTGTTGAAGAACTCGATGGTGAAATTAAGAATTTGAAACATGTATGCATCTACGGTAGTAGTCAGACCGGCTGAAGGAACAAGGAAGCTACTGCCTGTTAGCCTGTAGGTGTTGATGTTGAAGCTGATGGAGAGCTAGGGGCGCGGATTGCTGTGGTGTCGTTCCTTGCAAGGCTTCAAGTTCGGCATTTGGGACTCTGAACCTGAAAGCTTCTTCAGTCATAATAATTGTCAGAGATACAGTATTAATGGACATCGCTGTAGTGTAGGTTGTAGTTTTTGGTGTTACAGCATCTACAACCGGACCTCTCAAATCCGCCTCATACGCACGGGCGGGCCGCCGGTCACTACCCGGTCATGATTTTTTGACACAGACGGGCCCTCAAACGCCCCGGCTGACCGGCACCCCTGATATCCAGCCCAAATATGATACGGATATGGGGCGCCCGGGCACGCCCGTCACGTCGGCCTGACGGCATGGTCCCACACGGAAACACTCGGAAACCCGGTGGTCCGATGAACGCCGCGTCCGTCGCTGTGGTGTGAACGCCGCTCCAGCAGGCCGCGTAGTGCATTGCCCGGCTATTTAAGTCGACCGGCGCCACCGAAACCCTACCATCCATCGACATTTTCCTCCTCCTGTCTGCCGCCGCCGCCACTTTTCACTCTTCCCGTCACCTAGTAGCCATCCGCCGCCACTACACACGATCGAGCACCGCCGTCTTCCTCCTTGAGCAGGTCTGGATCCAAAGGGAAGCGGGGCTACCTCTGGAACCATAGAAGGATTTCGAGGAGGAGGAGGGGGTGAAGGAGGATGAGGAGGTGGACGAGGAAGATGAGGAGGAGCAGGAGCCGCCGCTGGACGTGGGGGAGGAGGAGCCGTCGGCGATGCAGGAGGACGTGGATGTGTGGCCGGAACAGCACGCCATCGTTTACTCCATCCGCTCTGAGTCGGCCAGGCGTCTCCGTCAGCAGCAGATGGAGGCGGCACGGGCTGCGGCGCACGCGGCTCAAGCTCCGGTGCTGGAGACTCAGGCCATCCCCGACGGCGACGAAATATGAGTAATATAGAACGTAATACGTAGCAATATATTGTTCATGATTTTGTATGGATTTAAGAAATGAATATGAGAGAGTTGGATGTGGAGAAGGAAATATGAGGCGTGTCCGATTAGTGTCCGCGGACGCGCTCGGACATGTCCGTGAGCATTTGAGGGGCCGGATTTGCAAAGTCTGGCTATAGGTGCTCTTAGCGTTTCGGGGCAACTGAACTTGTTTTCACAACTGGATGTTGGTTCACTTGCTCCGTTATCTTTGATGCACCCATCCAATGAACAGTAAAATAGAAAAAAATAGAGAAAATTCAAAAAAATCTGAAACATCGTGGCATTAATTCTGAGGCTCATCAGTTAGCTAAGGCTTGTGTACCCTGGCTGCTGGGTGTCATTTGTGTCTAAATTCTGCACCTGGATTTACTTGTAGTTGTATCCCACAAACCATTGTGGAATGAATAGATCAGCCCTATTTCTCAGAGAGAAATTTTTCCTTTGACAAATAATTAATCAATTTTTGTGGCATTGTAGAAAAATGACTGAAACATTTTAGTGGTTCAATCATTTGTTAAGACCAAACGAGACAATTATATCTTTATTAATACACCCACCCACACACACACACACCGAGTTTTAGTATGAGAAAACCAACAATGACACTCGCTAGACGAAGTTACATCGAGCAATCCCGCCATGGAGCCAGCCAACCACCACGCATTACTACTAGCCAACGCTAGTTGTTGACTCTCGAGCATACCTTCCTGATCTCTGCGCCTTGGTTGCCTCTGGTCTTGATCCCGATTTTCCCCATATTCTCCATGGCTCTCTCGAACTTCCTCTCCCACGCCCCTGCCCTGTTCGCGTTTTCAGTCACCTGCGTCATCGTTTCCGTCGAGTTAAGCACGGCGTCCGAGGTGAAGAGCACTTTCCTGTCGATCACGTTCCGGTAGTACTGCTTGTCCAGGACATCGGGGGTCACTTGGTCTTGGTTCACGTTGGTGTTGTCGTTGCCGTTGCACTGGGCCCTGAGCTTGGCGGCAAATGCCGGGTCCATCTCGGAGAAGCGGCTGGAGAAAAACAAGCAGCGGGCGCGGCCGATGGTGTGCGCGCCGGAGAGCGTGACCATCTCGTCGGAGGTGAGTCCCTTGGCCGCGAAACTCGCCTGGAGCTCCGTGACGTTGGAGAAGGGCCCGGGCAGCTGGTCGGTCTCGTTGGCGAAGGACTCGCGCCCGTCGTAGCGGCCGCCCGGCATCGGGACGTTGATCCGACGGTTGCTGAGGAAGTAGGACGCGTCGCGGGCGGCGAAGGCGACGATGTCGGCGCATGAGACTCTGCTGGGGCAGGCGGCCTCGATCGCCGCCTTGGCCGCGTCGATCACCTCGAACCCTCGAAGGCTGTTCTTGTTGGGAGGGCCTTCCCGCTCCGTGTCGCTGTTCTTGGAGTTGGTCGTGGTGAGGAGGACGGAAGCATCGCACCCCTGAACGTAATGAACATGTTGATCCTCTTAAATGACAATGCAGTTAACGTACACCTATATAAGAAGAGATATCTAGGAGCTGTGTGTGCGTACCCGAACGAAGCAGTCGTGGAAGAAGAGACGGATGAGGCCCGCACCGATGCCAGGGTTCGCGGCCACGGCGTCCCTCACGGCACCCCTCACGATCCCTTCCGCCCTGGGGCAGTAAGACGTCGACCTCCTGTTGTCGTAGTAGCCGTAGCTGAGTCCTGACCCCGTGGGAGAAGCCCCCCGCTGCCGGCGGTTCACCCTGGGGCCGCGAGCACAGAGCCGCGGGTTGAAGGTGGGTAACCTCATCCAACCGTTGAAGCAAATGCTTGCGCCCTCGCACGCCGCCGGCCCGGCCAGGAACGCGGCCAAGACGATGATCGCTGCGAGCTTGGTCACCATCTTCTCTTGGCACCGGTCAGTAGATAGACGGTCGTGTAACGTCGTGTGTTGTTTGCTCCGCCTGGGTTACGGGTGGCATATTTATAGGTCGTCGGGACGAAGGCAGTAGCTAGGCAACAAGGTATGGGCACAGCCGCGTTTCGTGGGCGGTGCACGTTGCGATGGACCCGAGTTTCCACCGGACTGCTCAAGGGGCTGACCGGGGGCGTTGGATGCATCAAGTTGCGCTGTGTCTCAGTGATTGCGCGTCGGCGGTCTGATCGGCCTCGTGGTGCCGGTGTGCGTGGGCGTTGGACATTGAAAGCTGCATGGGATCGAACAGTGGCTCCGCCTTGCTGTCCTCGCCGGATTTGTTCACTGAGTGGAAAATGTCCACAACGTGAACAACCACTCCATGCAGGCAGATTGCATTAACAGCTGCAGCAGCTGCTAGCTAACCGGTTTGCATTAACTCGAGCAGGTTTCGTTGACACGTTCACATGCATACGAGTGCTTTTACTACTCCCTTTTCAAATTTGCCAAGAAATATAAGACATCTCCAACATAGATCTTCAAACAAACCGTGCGCATACATTTGGACCGTGTCCGCATACATCCGGATCTTGTGGTCCGTGTTGTGCCCTCAAACGCGGGCATATATCGGTTCGCCGTCGGTCCAGACGCAGTTTTTCCCGCAAAACGGAGGCAAACTAGGGGTGCTTTGCAGGATCCGGACCGCTGCCATGCCGGCGTCTGACTGTTCTGCCCCACTAAAAACCCCTCACAGTCCCATTTTCTTCCACTCCGTCACTTATCCCCCTTGCTCTTCATCCCACCATCCTCCTCCGCCGGCGCCGCTGCTCCTCTCCAGCCGGCACACAACCATTGTCGGACCTCCGCAACCAGCACTAACGCACCCACTCGCCTTTTACGATGGCGTCGTCCACCCAGGACCCGTCCATAGGCAGGTACACTCCGCCCCTCCTGTCAAATTCGTCTATGGCGGACACCACGCCTGGCAGCTCTTCAGTCAAATGCCGTTGAGCTTATTTTCGAACGACGGGTCTTTTTTAGAGTACGAAAGATGGCGGGGTACTTATTCATGGAGGATGAGTTATTGTATGATGTGTGGTTGGCCGTATCCGTGGATTTCATAGGCAGGAGCAGAGGGGATCCCTTCTGACTGTACGTGCACATAGTTTTGACTTTTTAGTTAAAATATCTTCAAAATGTAACCGTTCTTGTCCGGTTTGTATGAAATCTGTCATGTTTGTATGAAATCCGGCCGAGTTTGCATGAATTTCATCCGTTTGTTGAAAAGTTGTTTGAGATGTATGCGGCTAGCGTTGGATGGCGTCATCCCGCATCCGTGTCCGCGGAATGGTCCCCCTATCCGCGCACGGATGCGGGAGGATTTTTGCAGGTTGCCAGTGGAGATGCCCTAATGAACCTAAGGTGGGGTGCATCCAACTTATTTGCTCATGAAGACCTCGAGCGTTTTGAGGAAATTCGCTATCGTAATATGCAAGTCAAGTTTTAATAATGTAAAAATCCCACTAACGTATGAAAATAAATAATATGAAAAATCTCTCTATGAAATACATGGTGCTAGTTTGAAGCACAAGTATGGTAAAGGATAGTAGTGTGCCCTCTCTCCTTTTTTCTCTTTTTTTTGTGGGCACTTTTCTTTTGTTTTTTTTCCTCACTGCTGGCAGTGGCACACTCTAAAAATGCATCACACTTGTATTTACTTACAACTCATAATCATGAAATATAATGATGACTTCATATGAATGCCTCTCACGGTGTATCAGGATGTGCAATGATCTAGTGTAACATGTAAAATAATGATGAACAGTAGCCTTGTCACATATATCATGTCAGCTCTAGGATCATGCAAAGAAAAATGACAATGAATGCTCAAGTCATATAATGAATAGTAACAATGAAAGTTGCATGATAATTCTCGAAATGGGTATGAAAATGCCTTAATATATAGGTATGCTGGCTGTTTTGAGGAAGATATAGTGTGGCTTATGTGTGAGAGGTCGTATGACCCCACAGGGTTTGAATGTATCAATGAAGTATATGCACCTGTGAAAGATCTACCATCTAACATCTAACTTATGTTTTCGTGATGGGCAGTACTCTGCGCCGGCGCACCGGCGGAACGTTTCGGCCGGTCCAACCAGAGCCACTCGATCTGGACATGCGTAACCGTCAGATCTGCCCCACATCTCCTATCGTCATCCTCCCCCATGGGAAAAAAGAGGAGACACAAAAAGCAAACGCCACCGCCGCTCGCTCGCAGGATCCCGCACTCTGGCATGCGCTTCTCTTGCTTGGACCACAGCTGCCCCTGCTCGTCGCCGGTGCTCGCAGCCTCGCCGCCGCCGGCGAACCAAAACACTACCCGCCTTCATCGCCGACACCGAAGTGAAAAATGCCGGTTCCAGCAAAATCAAAATACGGTGGTAGCAAAATTTTAGGATGGTTCCAGCAAAAACAAAGGATGGTAGCAAAAACTCTTGATGTTTCCATGAATTCCATGAAGACTCTGGTAGTAGCAAAAACTCCGGTGGTAGCAAATGGCATCTCCGGTAGTAGCAAAAATCTGAGACGGTTGTAGCAAAAAAAAAAAACTATCGCCGCCGTTGAGCAACACCGCCGTGGGTGGATGTAGCAAAAAATGTCTTCAGTTCCAGCAAAATCAAAATATGGTTGTAGCAAAAAAGACTGGAAAAACAGAAAATGTATGTAGCAAAAATCGACAAACACCGGTAGTAACAAAAAATCAAAACGGTTGTAGCAAAAATGGTTCATCGGTTGCAGCGAAAATCACCTGCTAGCAAAAATTTGGGCGGGGGGTGGTAGCAAAAAGCATGGGCCAGTTCCAGCAAAAACAAAACATGGTTGTAGCAGAAAAATAAGCAAGTTCCAACAAAAAATGAAGCTGGTTCCAGCACCCGACAAAGCCGGTAGTAGCATCGGAGATCGCTGGTTCCAGCACTTGCCGCAAACGGGTTGCAGCTTCTTTGTCGCTGGTTCCAAAGATCGATGCAGCTGGTGGTAGCACCAGGACTCGCTGGTTTCAGCACCAGATGCAGACCGTTGCAGCTTGGGTCGGCTGCCGATCGACGCTAGAGAAGTCCGTCGCAGCTCGGCCACCAGAGGTCCAGCACTTCGCTGCTGCCCGTCGCACGGCGCCTGGGTCCCGCAGCTAGCACGGCTTCGTGGAAGGAGGGAGAGGTGGGGCGCCCATGGCGAAGGAGGCGGAAGGAGAGGGAGAGGTAGGCAACGTCAATGGGGAGGGAGGTGGAAGAAGGAGAGGGAGGCAGGAGCAGCGTGGGCAGGACAGGAAGAAAAGGGATAAGGAAGCAGGGCGGTGTGCGGCCAGCAGTCGCGCTGAAGAGGATAAGGGAGCAGGGCGGTGTGCGGGGCCCTCGTGGGGATGACATGTCCCTTCCTGTGTTAGCGCTACGCACGGTGTGAGCGAGTCGACCGGCCGAAGTTTGGGCCGGTGCGCCGGGTACAAGCGTTTCCCTTTCGTGATTCGTGCTTTTGTCGTATAAGAGCAAGTATAATAGTGTCTAGTCAACTGACTACAAATCATTCCACCTCAAATGAAATCTTGCTGGAGGGAAGAGAAAATAGGAGAGAGAAGGGAGTGGGCGCTCCATGAGTCGCTCGGCTACAACACAATGCTCGAGAGAAAGGAGCTGCATGCAAGGGCTAAAAGCTAGCGCAGCTTCCTCCCCTCCAATCACTGGCATTTTTGTCTCTCCCATGCATGTTAACATTAATTACTATAGCTAATGCCTACAGCCAGATTTATTGGAGCATGGTTAATAGCACAATATGCTGCTGGCTATAAGGCTGGTTATAGTGGGGAGTAACATACATTAATATCATGCATATGATACTAGTGTATGATACTACATTCATAGTACATAGTATCATAAAGTAGTATCATAGGTGGTCTCATTTATTGCCATGCATGATACATAGTAGCATAACATTTATTATGATACGGTATCTACCTATATTACTATGACCCTCTCTTTCTTCTTTAATTACCTACCACATAAGCATGTTTGCTAGTCCCAAGTATATGATACTAGTTATGTTACCTCACTATGGCTAGCCTAAGCCCCTGCCACATCATCTATAAAGCCTTCCCACACAATAAGCTGGCTTTTAGGTTGGCTCTAAGACTGACCCTAATAAAGACATGGACATTTAATATTTGCACCTGTTGTGATCCAATACATACAACATCTTTGTGGCCATTTCAATCAGCATATATCTGCCATTCATGCCAATAGGATATACCGGATATACCAAACAAAATTGATCAATATTCAAGCAATTTTAATAATTATGTACACATATATTCCATTCATGCCAATAGAACAGACCAAGGAAAACTAATTAATAAACAAGCAAGAAACAGGTGCGCATAGCACCATGACAAAACAGTTGAACATTGCTTGAGTCTTTCCAAGGAAGCATTAACTAAACATAGAACTAAATAAGACGCCCGGCAAACAAGCCGTTAGTTTTAATCTTGGCGCCGACGATCAACAAACTGATGGCGCATAACACCATGACATCGACACTTAAACATTACACCAGTCTTTTTAAGAAAAAATTAACCAAACAAGAGACAATGCAAATAAGCCGTTAGTTTTGATCTTGACGATGATAAGTTGGAACTTCAACAGAAAGGAGCGACGAATCCATCTGCATCAACAATCTTCAGCCACTGTATGGAAAAATGGAAACAAAGCAGATGGTAAATATTTCCGCATGAATGCAAATGATGATGAGATGAAGATGGCATGCTCATGACAGTAAGAGTTGCATTATGATTCACTATTGGGTCAGCCATAGCTATCCATGCTCAACTTTAATTCTTATCTACTTCACAAATCTCACTTCATGTCATACACAGATGGTACCTCATATGGTTCACTAGAAATGATAGCTGGAAGTAAGTTTCAGGTATTACTTTCTTTTACTTTGAAGCCTATTATAGGAGCTATTTTAAACAAACAACACACTCAGATCCAACGACTACAAGGCTACAACTTCTGTAATCCAACAACTATACATGTTTAGTAAAATCAAGTACATTGCCAATAGGAACAGGAACAAGCTATAAAAGACTAAACTGTAAATAGAGAATGCATACCAGTAGGTTGCACATGCAGCAGTCACCACGACACGGCATAGTCCTGGAATAAAATGTATGTAAGATATAATGTTGATCCTCCATTAACAGGAAGGAAAAAAGAATAGTAACATGCAGATGTCAATATCCCACCGTGCCTAATTGTGATGCCTATTTTGAGCCCTATACCAAATATGCTCGACCAGATCATTTTTAAGTTGGTTATGTTGTGGACGAGCACGGATGGTAGCTTTCCTACGCAGTACATCAGCAAAACAAAGATTACCACCAACATTCACTTCAGGGGGTAGAGCAAATGAAGCCCCTGGAATCTCATTCAAGTCAATATGAACGTTAACTTGCTCTCTCTCATCTTCGACTATCATATTGTGGAGAATCACACATGCTCGCATGATCCTTCCAACACTCTTTCTCTGCCATAGTCGTGCAGGCCGGCGAACAATGGTAAAGCGGGACTGCAATACCCCAAAAGCACGCTCCACATCTTTCCTTGCCCCTTCTTGGTACTTGGCAAATAACTTATGTTTATCTGTTTGGGGAAGTGGTATGGTCTTCATGAAGGCAGCCCACTCTGGGTATATACCATCAGCAAGGTAGTAACACGTGCTATACTCATTTCCATTGACTGAAAACTGAACTTGAGGGGCTTCTCCTTTCAAGGCATCAAAAAACAGTGGGGACTGGCTGAGCACATTAAGGTCATTGTTTGACCCAGCAATTCCAAAGAAAGCATGCCAAATACGAAGGTCCTGGGAAGCAACGGCTTCTAGGATCATTGTAGGCACTCCATAATCGCCACGGGTGAATTGCCCCCTCCATGCTAAAGGACACTTCTCCCATCGCCAGTGCATGCAATCAATACTTCCTAACATTCCAGGAAAACCACGAGACTCGTTAACCTGAAGCAAGCGCTCAATATCCTCTCTTATGGGGCGTCGCAAGTATTCCTCGCCAAACACCGCAATCACACCCCGTGCAAACTTGTCCATACACTCTAATGCAGTGGACTTCCCAATCTTCAAGTACTCATCAAGGGCATCTGCAGGGGTGCCATACGCTAGCATGCGCATGGCTGCAGTACACTTCTGCAATGGTGAGAGGCCTATTCGGCCAGAACAATCTGCCCTATAAGTGAAATAGGGAGACCACTGACCAAGGGCATTCACAATGCGTAGGAAGAGGTGTTTATTCATGCGAAATCTTGTATGAAACATACTCTCATCGTAGAGTGGATCAACAGCAAAATAGTCCTCCACCAAACGTTCATGAGCACCTCCATGATCCCTTCGAATGATCTTCCTTGGACCACTTCGTCGTTGAGATGATCCAGCTGAAATCCTAGCCTTGATCTTCATAATGAGACGCTCGGCGAAGGAGTCAAGGACGGTTTGCTCAGCAACATACTCTTCCATGATTTTGGATGGGGCTAGTTCATCAGAGTCATCTGAGTATGATGATGAATCCGACATGGTGGGTGAGGAAGATTGGTTTGTAGGCTGAGCAGGAAGATGAGAGGTATGGGAAGGAAGATGGGTTTGGGTGGATGAGTCTAAACCTGAGATGGGGCATTATATAGATGTCTCAAGTGTCCTGAGTGTATAATTATGTTTGCATGATTATTTAGAATGCACTGTAGTTAAGTGTAATTTGACTATTGACTACATGGTTTTTGCACTTCTACATGGTTATCTGGAATGCATTGTAGTTAAGTGTAATTTGACTATTGACTACATGATTTTTTGCACTTCTACATGGTTATCTGAAATGCACTGTAGTTAAGTGTAATTTGACTATTGACTACATGGTTTTTTGCACTTCTACATGGTTATCTGGAATGCATTGTAGTTAAGTGTAATTTGACTATTGACTACATGATTTTTTGCACTTCTACATGGTTATCTGAAATGCACTGTAGTTAAGTGTAATTTGACTATTGACTACATCTTAAATGTCAACAATTTCAGCAGAGAACTAACATCTATTTGAGCACAAAATAGTTTCAACAAAGATCAATGCATAGATACTTATATTTTCAGCACATAAGAATTTCAGCAGTGATGGTGTGATAAATAAAGTCAAATTTATCTAAGGCAATGGACAATAGGAAATACCTTAGTCAGTTTTTCCAAATAGCTTCTCCCTAAAACACTTCAATGCCAACACGTGCTCGGATCTCACATCTTCGGACATCCTACTTGTGTCTTGCATCATCAAGGAGCGGTATGTTTCTAGCATGACTGACTCCTTGTGATCTTTTGCTGCAAGGCATGCAAGTTTCCGAGCCTCAAGATTCTCCTTTGGACACACGCCTTTGTGTCTCTAACATCTCTTCTGGCCTTCATTTGCTGCATTCTGAGCATCTAAAAACTTGCTAAGCTCATCTTCAAGATCTATTATACAACCTTCGTCCTTTGTTTTTCGTTTCCGTTTAGCTGTCTTGCCACCCGGTGGACGTTCCTATTTATCATCATCTAGAGTGAAACGTTGCCCCACTTCATCATCAACACTAAACTTCCTCTTGTCCGGCTCCACATCTTCTAGGCGTTCCAAATATGCATCCCATTTTGGTTGCTCTTTTAGAACTACCCAACAATGCTCAAACATAAATGGACCATCTTCTGGGTGATCTGCCTCATAAGTTTGCATTGCCCTCTTCTTTAAATCTGCATCAGATTCACCACTAGCATACAGTGCACTAGCTTCCTTGTAACTCCCACAAAACCATGCAACCCTTTTCTTAATTCTCCCAAAGCGATCCTTCACTTGCTTGACTAGCCTTTCCCTGTTTTTGGGAGTGGTACTATTGTAGACAGCAGCAACTTCGTTCCAGTATTGGTCGTTCTTCTTGTAATTTGATTGGATTGGATCATTTGAATTATTCAACCAAGCACCAACCTACAATATTACCAAAATAGGTTTATTCTTCTCCTAGTAATGTAACACATGGAGACCAACATGGAAGAAAAGCTTACCAATCTAAGATCTTCCTCTTTTGTCCACATCAAGCGCTTTTCAGTCCTTGCACACTCGCCACCATTGGTGGCATCTCCTTTCATGATTTGTTGCGATGAAGTCCCATTGCTCACAGCTTGTGAAAGGCTTGGCATGTTTTTAAAAAACCAAGGAACCCTCCCTTGGCTCATTAACTTTGCTTGGGGTGCCCAGAACCCCTTCCGGTGACCCTATATGTACCCGGTGTCCGAATACCATGGTCCATATATCAATCTTTACCTCTCAACCATTTCGAGACTCCTCGTCATGTCCTTGATCTCATCCGGGACTCCGAACAACATTCGGTCATCAAATCACATAACTCATATAATACTAAATCGTCATCAAACGTTAAGCATGCGGACCCTACGGGTTCGAGAACTATGTAGACATGACTGAGACACCTCTCCGGTCAATAACCAATAGCGGAACCTAGATGCTAATATTGGCTCCTACATATTCTACGAAGATATTTGTCGGTCAAACTGTTATGACAACATACGTTATTCCCTTTGTCATCGGTATGTTACTTTCACGAGATACGATCGTCGGTATCCACATACATAGTTCAATCTCGTTACCGGCAAGTCTCTTTACTCGTTCCATAATACATCATCCTGTAACTAACTCATTAGTCACTTTGCTTGCAAGGCTTCTTTTGATGTGCATTACCGAGAGGCTCAGAGATACCTCTCCGATACTCGAAGTGACAAATCCTAATCTCAATCTATGACAATCCAACAAACACCTTCGGAGATACCTGTAGAGCATCTTTATAATCACCCATCTACATTGTGATGTTTGATTGCACACAAGGCATTCCTCTAGTATCCGAGAGTTGCATAATCTCATAGTCGAAGGAATATGTATTTGACATGAAGAAAGCAATTGCAATACAACTGAATGATCATTATGCTAAGCTAACGGATGGGTCTTGTCCATCACATCATTATCCTAATGATGTAATCCCGTTATCAAATGAGAACTCATGTCAATAGTTATGAAAACTTAACCATCTTTGATAAACGAGCTAGTCAAGTAGAGGTCACTAGGGACACGGTATTTTGTCTATGTATCCACACATGTATCAAGTTTCCGGTTAATACAATTATATCATGAATAATAAACATTTATCATGATATAAGGAAATATAAAATAACAACTTTATTATTTCCTCTAGGGCATATTTCCTTCAATGGGGAGTAACATATGTGTGGTGTCATGTAACACTTCATTTATTAGGTTATAGACTTATCTTGCCTTGGTATGTGTGATGTTACTCATAGTACTACATGTCCCTCTTTCTTCATTAATTACTTGCCACATATCTATTTTATCTAGATATGTGTGATGTTACCACATATGTTACTCCCACTGTGGGTAGTCTAGGAGCATGGTTAATAAGAAAACCCGCTGCTCGCTTATACCAATGCCATGTCACTTAAAGCCTTCATAAAAGGCCATTAGTATAATAGATTGACTGTAAGCTATCTATTATATTGGATATAGCATTAAATAATTGCATGTAAAGGAGGCAAGAAAACACATATGATTGGAAGAGAGGGAGTAACAGCTGCTTTTTAGCTATCATGTCGCTGCATGCAACTTACTTTTTCTTGGTTGTTGCGTTGTAGCCGGGCGACTAGTGAAGCACCGGCTCCCTCCTTTTTCATCGATTCTCTCTCATCCAGTCTGATGACCTGTGATGGCTTATACCCTACTGAGTGTGTTCTATTATACTTACTCTAAGGTGTGGAATAAGCAATAGAAATAATACAATTGACACTACCTGCCAATACTTAAACGGGTCCGCTTGGTCTGTTGGCTAATGTGAGAGAATACACACACGGAGAAAGGACAGTTGCATGCAGAATCTCTGTCCTCTCTACCAAATCAAAACCAATCCTTTTACTTCTTTGGAATATAATGATTGATTGAGATCTTTTAATCTAAGAATATATATATATATATATATATATATATATATATATAGACACACACACGTATATATGAACTACTGGGGACAAGACCTTTTAAAACAAGACCACCAAGGGTTATATTTTAAAGATGTTTAAATTTGTTATTTATAAAATTGACACTAGTACGCGTTGGTGCTATACAGACGGTTTTTAACGTCTTTCCGCGACGGCATTTGGAACCGTCTGTAGGAGATATGCCCTAGAGGCAATAAGAAATGATATTATTTATCTCCGAGTTCATAATTATGTTTATGTTCCGTGCTATAAGTGCAATGATTCTCGAGTCTGCAATATCCACGAGGCTCGGAGGAAGATTCAGATGAGCGTGTGGAATAATAAACGGTAAGGAGTATTCCTAGTCTGGCCTCTAAGACTAGCTCAAGTGTTGCATGATGGTTCTGTTTTCCTGATCATGGGCATGTCTATGCCAGCAATTTTGAGGGCACAATGTTAAGAGAACATTTGTGTTGAATCGACCGGATTGATGTTATGCTAAGAGATTCATTCGTCACAAGTTAATGGTGCATAACACAGAGATGGTTAAACGCTTGCATGATTCCTTAGACCATGAGAGTATCGAGTTTCTTCATGCTTGCTTCATGAACTTTGGGGTTTGTTAAACGCGTCATCCGTAAATGGGTGGCTATTACGGCGGCTTACGGGTTCATGGAAAAGTGTGTCAAGTAACTTGATAGCTCAAGATTGGGATTTGCTCCTCCGACGATGGAGAGATATTCTTGGGCCCTCTCGGTATTACGGTATCCATCATCGTCTGGCCAGACACAGTGTGATTTGATCACTCGGATGCCGGAACACGGAATCGAGAAAAGAGAACAAAACCGGTAACGAGGTAACTTGCATGGTGGACAAATTGTTAGTCCATGGGGATGCAACAAATCTCACCTCGGGTGTTTGTGACATATAGCGAAGCAACGGGAATAGCTCACTGCAACTGGAGGTTCACTCGAATATTCATTCGTGTGGGTATAGGGGTCAATATGGGTGTCCACGGCTCCGATGTTGATCATTGATCGGAAGGGGTTCCGGGTCATGTCTATACTTCACCGAACCTATAGGGTCACACGCTTAAGGGTCATCTATCTGCTGAATACTAGACAAGGAGTCTGAGAAAAAATCATCGAGAAAGTTTCGGACACCGAAAAGTTTCGGATAGCGGAAAAGTTCCGCAGAGAGAGGTCACCGGATGAGTTTCGGTGAAACCGAAATAGTTGTTTCGGGATATGCCATTAAGTCAAAATGGTTTCAGCACATGCCTGATAATTCTTGGAGGGTGCCAGAATCATTTTGGAAACTTTTTGGAATTTTCAGAAATAAAAACCGGAAATGTTCCGGAGCTGCAGGAACCGGTTCAGATGCTTTTCGCAGATGAAAATCACTAAACTGGAATTGTTCTAGAACACGTTGAAAATTATTATGGTGGATACTGGAAATGTTCTAAGCCCACGTAAATATTTTCAGTTCGAACGGACGATGAAAAATGTTGTCGTGAATAGTGAAAGTGCTTTTTGGGATATTTTATGGAAAGCCACCTTTTGGGGCTTTGCCCAAAAGATCTAGGGCTGACATGGATGGATTGGGAGGCCCTCATGTGGGCCCCCCAAGGGGTGTGGCCGGCCACACTTGGGGCTCCACCTTGGAGCCCCTCTTGTTCGTTGGTTTCACTCTTATGTCCTTGAGGAAAGACTTCATTCATGTGTATTTTGGGTTTTTGTGTTAAACTACCCTATCCCTTGGGATTTCCTATAAATAGAGGTGGAGGGGCAGCCCTCCACACTCACTCTTTCTCACATACAAGTGCCATGCATGATCTGGCTTCTCTCTCCCTCCCAGCGAAATAGTTTCGTAGAGCCGTAAGGCTGTCTGGGTTCCGGCAGGAACTAGTTCTGGACGGCGAAGCCCTGCCGGATAGATGACACTGTATGTGTGCAACTCTGTAGAGAGATCGTAGTTTCAGTATTAGTTTGTGAGTGCCTCCCGAAGGGCTGTCCGTGTGACCGTCCGAGTTTCGAAGGTCCTCCCGAAGGGCTGTCCGAGTGACCATTCGAGTTTCGAAGGTCCTCCCGAAGGGCTGTCCGCGACACCGTCCGGGGGGCTGTTCGACCGCCTCCCGGAGGGCTGTCTGAGGAGCAGATGAGGGTATACATCCTCGCGGTTGGGAGGTTGTAAATCCTAACTGCGGGGATCTGCACCACCGATTGTGATCGACTCTACTTCCCGCTACGCTACGAGTCGGTAACGAAAAAGATCAAACCATGTATGCAGTCTCCATAGTGGTCCTGGGCTGGTGCGTAGGTCGGAAAATTTTGTTTTCTGTCGCGTTCCCCTACACCGTCGTCAAGTGAGTGTGGATAGGGGGTCCTTCCCACACGACCCAGAAACCGTCGGGATTGGGCGAGGGGCTACTGACGATCGCCATAGAATAAACGTATGAGAAGCCGTCCCAGTCCCACATGTTACATCTCGACGTTACATTTCTGGTCAGAGAGACATCCCAAACGATTACGCCGCTATAGTCGTGTGAAAAAGTGGAAATCAACATTTAATCTTCTGATATGTTTGTGATAGGTACGTTATCGCACACGGTTCAAGAATGTAAAATGTGTGTAGTGCCTCTACTAACGCTAACGTGTCCATTTTCATAACTGTGTGCGATTGATATTCCTATCACACACGCACACTGGTTTGAAACGTTTGCCGTACTACCATGAATTGCACACGCATATGATACGAAACCGTGTGTGCTTCTGTCGGGCATCGCAAACGTTTCACGTCAAAGAACCATCTGTTCTCTCTTTTTTAGTCGCACACGCTATTTTCTTTCTAACCATGTCCACATTATTTTATTATCTCCTGTATATTTTTATTTTTCCCTGTAATTTATTATTCGAATTGGAAATTTTGAAATATGAAACATGCAATTCAAAATTTTAGCACAATGGTCCAACAATGCTAGATGGAGCCTCTATTAAACTAGCGCCTTCTAAGACTTCTTCAAAATAGTGCTCGGCCGATACCCGGCCTATGGCCGAACTCTGGGTTGCAATAGCGGTGGCCTCCATCTCTGCCCAGTATGTCTTGACACGGGCAAGAACCATCCGCGCACCCTCTATGCACGCCTACTTCTTCACGGCGTCGACATGCGGCACAACACCAAGGAATCGTTGCACTAAGCCAAAATAACTATTCAGCCTTGGTCCTTCCGGCCAAAGATGATCCACAACAGACCTCATGCCAAGCCCGGGCAACCTATGGAGCTCGGCCCACTCGGCCATTTTCTCATTTAACAGCAGCGGACGCGCCGGATCATTGAACTACGACCAGAACAACTTTTCCACTTCGTGATCTTTTTTATCTTCGAACAACTTGGTCGCATCAGCAGCACTTGCTGCCAAATCCAGGTACGCGTCCGTAGAACTCCATAATTGATCCAGAAGGGCATACTTAGGATCTCCAAACTTCGTCCGCAATAAGAAGGGCTTCCCGGCCACGATATCTCCGGCTTGATGTAGCTCCTCCTTCGCCGCTCTGATTTTAGAGCGGGCTTCCTTGGCCGCTACCATGGCTTTCTCCAGGTCTGCCGTCTTTGTTCGGCTTTCCTTCTCAAGAAGCTCATACCGGCCGGCGGCATCTTTCAACTCAACAGCCATCTTGGCTATTTTTTCTTTGCTCTGTCAATGCGCAGCCTGTTCGGCTCTTAGATCTTCGACCACCTTTAGGGCGGCCGCATCACTCCTCCTGGCTTGTTCCTTGGCTCGGGCAAGTTCCGCCCGAAGGGTCTCCACGGCGACAGCTCCATCTGTAGTCACAGCATATTACAGATACTAGCATCATGCTCCTCTTAATATGTGTTGCTCACCGGAGAAATACATACCCTGTGCCTCGTCAAGCCGTTTGTTTACAAGCACGATGTCGGCATCTGCCGCGTCAAGTTGCCGCTTCAGTTCGGCAAACTCACCAGTCCGGCTAGCCGCCGGACCCTCAGCCACCTGCACGTGAAAGCAGCACGGTTATTACCTGGGACTACGATCCTCTATTTGTTGCCTTTTTCGACAGCAACCAGAGTCTCAGGGGCTACTATCTGCATAGGGCACACCTAGCGTGTGCGGCACCATCAAAAAATATATATTACTTCACGTACCTCAAAGCCTCTCAGCGGGCTCATAAAAGCTTCATGCAACCCGCTTTCGGCGGATGAAATCTTCTCAACCACCGTACCCATTAGCGTACGATGCGCTTCTGAGATGGCCGCTTGCTCCAAAAGATTCATCAGTGCGTCTGGTCGCACACTGGACAGTCCCGGACTCTTTCTGTTGCTCTCTTTAGGAGCCGAATACCCTGGGCTTCGGGTGGCCGAAGGGTTACCCTCTGGCCTTGGCGGATCAGGAGAAATCCTCCGTGACGACATCTCAGGGTCGTCCGCTTCACGAGGCGGGGAGGCACTGGGAGGCGTTTCGCTCTCCATCATCTCCGGAAGAAGATCCCCCGAAGACGAACTCTGTCGAGAACGGCTACGATCCAAACTACAAGACATACGTCTCGGTTATTGATTTCAGGAGTGAAGCAGGGTATATTTGCAGTTCCATGGAGGGCTGGTCCCCTTGCGGGTACTGTGCGGTAAGGATGCCCTCCGGGGTAGGGCCCCCTGATAAAGGTTTCTTCCCTTGTTTGAAAACCATTGTTTCCAAGTCTTCAGAGGCGGCCCTCTTCCTTCCTTGGGGAGAGGGAATTTCAGATTCTTCTCCCCGGTTGTCCTCCTTCGCGGAGGCACTAATTCCCCCGGTTTGGATGAATAATGAGTGAGGCTCACTTTCGGCTTCTTTGTTCCTCCCTTTATCTTCCCCTGATGGCGCTTGATAGGGCACAAGCTCAAGCATCATGGCTAGTACATGATCCGGTGAGCCTTCGGGAAGGGGGGCCGGACACCTGATCATCTTTGCCTTTTTTACCCAATCCTGGTCAAAGAGCGACTTTTCAGAATGATGTTGTGATAAATAAAGAGACAACATGTTCGGCCGAAGAATTACTTACTTGGGTATCTAGACGGTTGCAGCTCAGACCCGCATCCTCGGTGGTGTCCGGACACCTTATTTGTGATCCGAAGAACAATCCATACATCTCTTCGTGCGTCATGCCGAAGAAGTGCTGAATAGTTCGCGGTCCTTCCGGGTTGAACTCCCACATACGGAGAGGTCGACGTTTGCAAGGCAGGGCCGACGAACTAGCATGACTTGCATTACCTTGACAAGGCTGACATCTCTCTCAAAGAGATCTCGGATGCGAATCTGCAGTATTGGCACATCGTTTACTGGCCCCCAATCCAGCCCCTTGTTGACCCATGACGCCAGTTGTGGCGGGGGGCCCGAGCGGAAGGCAGGGGCGGCTACCCACTTAGTACCACGGGGAGTTGTGATATAAAACCACTCCCGTTGCCATAAGCTGGACACCTCCGGGAAGGAACCCTTTGGCCATGGAACATTGGCGCATTCTGTGTGTCACCCATCAATCATCTTTGGCTTCACATTAAAGGTCTTGAGCCATAATCCGAAGTGTGGGGTGGCGTGGAGGAAGGCCTCACACATGACGATGAACGACGAGATGTGAAGGATGGAATCCGGGGCCAGATCATGGAAATCAAGCCCGTAATAGAACATGAGCCCTCTAACAAAGGGATCTAGACTAAAGCCTAGCCCTCGGAGGAAGTGGGAGACGAATACGACACTCTCGCTGGGTTCGGGAGTGGGAATATATGACAACCTGATTTTTGGCACTTTCTTTTTCTTTTGTTTTTCTGAGGTTTTTGCTTGAGTTTTCTTTTTCCGTGGCTTTGTGGTCTGGAAAGTGAAGAAGATGAACTCTTCTTTGCTTCCAGAGTGGCTTGTCATACCCAAATCCTTCCCTAGACCCTATCATTTTCATCCTAGCCCAAATCCCAATATTCTTTTTATTGGAAATATTCCTTTTCTATTAAAGGAATAACTCAAATTGCCCTAGATTGTGAAGCAACCTTTATTTCCATCACTCCTAAAATTCCCAAATAATTCTCATAAATTGTTTGGGTCATATCTTTCTCAAAATGGCAAAATATTTCACTTGTCATGTTTATCATCATGCTCAAATAATTCATTTCCTATTCTTCCCTAAATGGCATATTGTGAATCAAGTGCTATTTTCCTTGCACCAATTGACCTCAAACTCCTTGGACACCTTTTCATGTCCATATCATTGCCACATGCCAAAATGCAACCTCATTGGCCTAGTAATTATTTAATTATGATTTTCCAAAGTTTCTATCCAGAAAGAAGCTTTGTGAAGGAAATGCAAGCTAGGCATATCCAAATGAGTTGCCATTTTGCATGATCCCTAATATCATCATATCATAGCCCTTCACCAAAGTATAGCTCATGTCATGCCTCCATGAGAGCTCATCTTCAATTCTTTGATTTTTTCCAAAATTTCAGTTTGTGAAGCAAGTATATTTTATCTTGCTCCATTATGGCTGTCAATTTTTTTAGGCCTTCTATTATCCATATAATCTATCTCCATCCATTTTGGGCATATTTCATCAAGCCATTATTTCTCTAGAATTTTTCCAAGGTTCTGGACAGAAATGATGTTTGTAAAGCAAGTACCATTTTGGATGGTCCAATTGGTATGAGCTTTTTACAGCATCTTTATATGTCCATATCATGAGGATTTGCCAAGTTTCATCCCATTACATAACTCCATGTGAGTGCATCACCCTAATCTTGATTATGGACCATATTTGGCAGTTGCAAAGCAAATCTGTTAAATCTTGATCCAAACCCCTCCATAGTTACCAGGATGTAAGTGCTTCTTTACCTCAACCTCCTAGACAACTCCATTTGACCCAGTCCCTCTCCTGTGGATCGCCAGTGCTCATCAAAGTTTACTACAGTAAACTTCAGGTGTTAACTGCCATTTTATCATGTCACTTTTAACCAAACTACCGCCGCAGTTGCAACCTCCCCAGGAAGGACAAGCCCCCAGACATTGTTTGGCCGGCCGTGTGCCACTGTGTGCACTAGTGCACGTGGTGATCATGAGCTTTGGCATGCAATGCGCGCGCTCTGCTGGCGTTGGCCGCGTCCACGGCGTCTTCTTGCTCGGGCCCCTCTCCCTCTCATCGCCTTCGCGCTCGTGAGCCTGTCCAATAGCTGGCCTGCGTCGCCACCGTCCTCCTGGAGCCCTCTTCCCCTCCGTCACCCCCTCCATCAGCTCTCGTCGCCGCGCGCCCACGGGAAGCCTGTAGCCAACCGGGAATTTATGGCGTTCGGCCTCTTCTCCTCTTGTCCACGAGCTCATCCTCGTCTCCGTGAGCCCTGCCCCTCGTCCGTTCCCTTCCCCGTCGCCTTCCCCGAGCTCGCGAGCGTGAGCACGCGTCCTCGGCGCCGGACACGCGTCCGTGGCAGTGTCAGCTCGGCACTCCTCTCCTATGCCTATTAAGCCCTCCCCCGAGCCGTTCGAGCACACCACTGGCCTTCCCACACTCCTCTTCCCGTCCCCGTCCTCTCCCCAGAGCTCGAGAGCCCCTCCTCGCATCTCTCTGTCGCCATGGCCGCCGATCCCCTCCGCCTAAATTGGCGCAACGCTGACCCCGTCTCACATGGGTATGGCACTCCCCTTGGCAACTGCCAAGCCTGGGGGAGGTGCCCCGGTATCGTATCACCATCACAACTCCTATCTTTACCGTTTTTCTTAGTTCGATCCTATTAGTAGTATCTTGATTTAGTAGAATAAAGTCATGGCATGATCTAGTTTTGAAGTTTTGATTTATGATCCCTCTATGTAATCGAGTCTGTGAGCTATATAATAAAGATTAGTGTTGATTCAAGGGCTTGATTGTTTTTCCATGATCTTGGGTGAATAAAAGAAAAAGAATAAAAATAAACAAAGAGTTCATATTGATCTTATTGAGAGTAATGACTTCACATAGAAAGAGTATGATGATTAAAAGTTGTTGGGAGTTGGCAAATATAGTTTTGGTCATCGTTGCAATTAATAGGAAGTAATAAGGAAAGAGAGGTTTCACATATAGATATATTATCATTGACATCTTTTATGATTGGGAGCACTCATTAAAATATGACATGCTAAAGAGTTGATGTTGGACAAGGAAGACAACGTGATGAGTTATGTTTTCTTATATCTGAGATAAAGTATGTTCTCATGGATCCTCTAACATGTTGAGCTTGCCTTTCCCCCTAATGCAAGCCAAATTCTCAGCATCAAGTAGAGATAATACTTGTGCTTCCAAATACCCTTAAAACAGTTTAGCCATGAGAGTCCACCATATCTACCTATGGATTGAGTAAGATCCTTCAAGTAAGTTGTCATCGGTGCAAGCAATAAAAAATGCTCTCTAAATATGCATGACTTATTGGTGCAGAGAAATGAGCTTTTACGAACTTGTTGTGGAAATAATAAAAGCGACGGACTGCATAATAAAGTTCCACATACAAGGGGCAATGTAAAGTGACGTTATTTTGCATTAAGATTTTGTGCATCCAACCATAAAAGCGCATGGCAACCTCTGCTTCCCTCTGTGAAGGGCCTATCTTTTATTATTATCTTCTACCTTATGCAAGAGTCAAGGTGATCTTCACCTTTCCTTTTTCATTTTATCCTTTGGGAAGCCTAGCATGTTGGAAAGAACATGATATATATATATATATATATATATCTAATTGGATGTAGGGGAGCTTGAATTGTTATTGTTGACATTACCCTTGAGGTAAAAGGTTGTGGGGCAGAACTACAAGCCCCTATCTTTCTCTGTGTCCGATTAAAACTCCGTAACCACAAGTATTGCGTGAGTGCTAGCAATTATGAAGGACTAAGTGTGGACTTGCTTTTAAGCTCTGACATAGACTCTTTACGATGTTATGATAAATTGCAATTGCTTCAATGACTGAGGTTATAATTTGTTGGTGCCCAATAAGGTTTCTGATTCATACTTTTGCATTGTGAAAAGATCATCACTTGAACATAAGTAATCATATGACAAAATCTATATATGTTGCTGAGATTAATCATGATGCCTTCATGTCCGTATTTTATTTTTTATCGACGCCTCTACCTCTAAACATGAGGACATATTTATTGTTATCGGCTTTTCGCTTGAGGACAAGCGAGGTCTAAGCTTGGGGAGTTGATACGTCCATTTTGCATCATGCTTTTATATCGATATTTATCGCATTATGGGCTGTTATTTCACGTTATGTCACAATACTTATGGCTATTCTCTCTTATTTTACAAGGTTTACATGAAGAGGGAGAATGCCGGTAGCTAGAATTCTGGGCTGGAAAAGGAGCAAATATTGCAGACCTATTCTATGCAACTCCAAAAGTCCTGAAACTCCACGGAATATCTTAAAATAAATAAAGAAAAATCATCGCCAAAGATGAAGGCCAGGGAGCCCACACCCTGCTCACGAGGGTGCCCCCCCTGGGGCGCGCCCCCTACCTCGTGGGCCCTCTGGTGGCTCTCCGATGCCCATCTTCTCCTATATGAAGTCTTTCGATGAGAAAAAAACCAGAGGCAACCTTTCGGGACGAGACTCCGCCGCCACGAGGCGGAACCTTGGCGGAACCAATCTAGGGCTCCGGCGGAGCTGTTCTGCCGGGGACACTTCCCTCCGGGAGGGGGAAATCATCGCCATCATCATCACCAATGCTCCTCTCATCGGGAGAGGGCAATCTTCATCAACATCTTCACCAGCACCATCTCATCTCCAAACTAGTAGTGTTGATTACTCCTTGTAGTTGATGCTAGTTGGTTTATTTGGTGGAAGATTATATGTTCAGATCCTTTATGCATATTATTACCCTACTGATTATGAACATGAATATGCTTTGTGAGTAGTTACGTTTGTTCCTGAGGACAAGGGAGAAGTCTCGCTATTAGTAGTCATGTGAATTTGGTATTCGTTCGATATTTTGATGAGATGTATGTTGTCTAGCCTCTAGTGGTGTTATGTGAACGCCGACTACATAACACTTCACCATTATTTGGGCCTAGAGGAAGGCATTGGGAAGTAATAAGTAGATGATGGGTCGCTAGAGTGATGTAAGCTTAAACCCTAGTTTATGCGTTGCTTCGTAAGGGCTGATTTGGATCCACTTGTTTCATGCTATGGTTAGGTTTACCTTAATATTTTTGTTGTAGTTGCGGATGCTTGCAATAGAGGTTAATCATAAGTGGGATGCTTGTTCAAGTAAGAACAGCACCCAAGCACCGTCCACCCACATATCAAATTATCAAAGTACCGAACGCGAATCATATGAATGTGATGAAAACTAGCTTGACGATATTCCCATGTGTCCTCGGGAGCGCTTTTCCTATTATAAGAGTTTGTTCCGGCTTGTCCTTTGCTACAAAAAGGATTGGGCCACCTTGCTGCACCTTATTTCCTTTTGTTACTTGTTGCTCGTTACAATTTACCTTATCACAAAACTATCTGTTACCACTTATTTCAGTACTAGCAGAGAATACCTTGCTGAAAACCGCTTATCATTTCCTTCTGCTCCTCGTTGGGTTCGACACTCTTACTTATCGAAAGGACTACGATAGATCCCCTATACTTGTGGGTCATCACATGACGGCTATCCGTCCCGAGTACTGTTCTTATACATGTTCTATTGCATCCAGTTGGTTAAATGCTTGCATGATGGCATTGTTGATATGTTCTTGCATGATATTTATTGTTGATGCTAGTGGTCATGCTATGTTTCGGAGAAGTATGTACCTATTAGTTTCATGCTAGTCCGTATGCCATGTTTAGTTGGATATGATTCATTGTTGATATGGTGGATAGTTATGTTGTACCCTCATGATTATGTTGATATCATGCTCATGCAATTGCATCATGTTATTTTATCATGGCTCAGCATTTTGCATTCAAGTTTAACCGGATTTAATTGAGCTTGAACAACTGTTGGCTGAGTCATGGTGCCACCATATCGAAACTGACCAGTGCAACCATGCTTACCTTATGGGAAGGTCCTAACTGGGTCTATTGTCGTGCCTCTCGCCGGTGCCTCCAACTAGGGAAGGTTATGGGCATGCTTACCCTGATCAGGTAGGCGGACATAACCTTGTGTGCCCATTTTTTTATTTTTATGGATCCGGTCCCCGTGAGGGACTTTTGGCCACGACAGTGGTCGGTGTGTCTTTGGTAGACACGGGGCCACCCAGGACTAGCCCAGTTGGGAGTGGGTCGGAGTGGCCGGGAGGGTGTCATGGCAGTAGATCGGTTTTGTCGGAACGCCGTTGGTCCACCCGATTGGGAGTGCGAGGCCATGGGTTCCGTGGTGTGGGTACAGTGTGCTACCTCTGCAGAGTGTATATTAAATCTATCGATAGCCGCGTCCGCGGATAAGGGCCCAATTCGTGTCGATCCCACCGTGAGTCAACAGTATTAATAATAAACTGTTTAATAACAACCCCGGTTCGATGATGGGATAAGTTGGTTGTGATCACCAGAAAGATCACCATTTGAGACCAAGTGTTGGTCTTGGTTGTGATCGCCGGAATGATCACCGTGGTATCGAGGATACCGAGTTGTTGGATATTCGTGATGTTGTGCGAGAATCATGGGTAAAGATCAAGCTCCTAGTGGTCATCTAATGATTACTACGGTATCCTTTATACCAAGCTTGATTTGATCCTGAGATAATCGTGTGATGTCCGAGGTTGGTAAGTGATGCATGCGATGGTTACGTAGTAACCCGAACAGAATAAATAGTGCTTGTAGTGTCATCATGTTGCATGCTAGTAGTGTCAGATCTATATGTTCATGCCATGCTCATATTGTTCTAGCAGTATTATGTTCATGTTGTTCATGCCATGTTATTCTGATGATCTCATGTTAATTCCTTCTTAACCTGTAATTGCCATGCTGTTGTTTGTCTCGAATGCTTCTGGTTATTGTGAGCCTGCAAGTACATTCAATGTATTGACCTGGCGTGTCATGCCAGTTTGCAGGTCGTGCCTGGATTGCTTGCTTGTTTTGTGTTGTTCCTGTGTTCGCGAGCTAGGATAAGCGTTCCAGCCAGAGTCCCTACGGAGTGGAGTTCAACACCGTCGTCGTTGTTCCGCTGCTAGAGTTATTCCGCTGCTTCGAGTTGTTCTGCTGCTTGCATAGAGCAACTGAGGATGGCGTGGTGTCGCCGTGCCGATGATATTCATTGTAATATCGGAGACCTTGTAATCATATTCGTGTAATAATAGAAAGCTGGTTTGTTCTATGCTAAGCAGTGCCGTATTCCAGAAGACTTCTCCTCGATCTCTGGGATGGAATACGGGTCATTCTGGTTTCTCTGAGCCGGGGTGCCACAGAATGACCTTCCCTTGAGCAGGCAGCCTGTGCGAGATTTCGGCGGTCAGATACCTGGCTTCTCTTAGCTTCTTGATGTGCTCCTCTGTTATAGAGGAAGGCATCCACCGACCTTGAAGGTTGGATCCGGACATGATTGAAGGTCTGAAACGCCTGGCCTGAGCCTTGGGTGTTGGAACTCGAAGTGGGGGAAGGATTCGGTTGAGCGCGGGAAGAAAGGGACAGGCCTTGGCCCCTTTATAAAGAGGGTGAATATCAAGCGTCCTCCGCGTGGCCGTTTGGGACTTGCCTAAAATTGAGGAGTCATACCAACAGGCACGACTGGGTTACCCATACCCGTATTTATGAGAATCCCGTGAAAAGAGGGACATGACCTCTGCTTCGACAGGACATGCCAATAAAACCGCCTCGCAACACGTGCAGTGGCAGGCTCGGAAAAACAGTTCGTCATGACCAGACATGGCAAAACGTCACGTTATGAAAAGCTGTCAGCAGATTTATGGAAATATTATACGGTGGAGGTTGAGCCCTCCCGCGTGCCGACGATGCTGCTACTGTCCCAGCTTCTCTTCTTCGGTGCGCAGACTTCACTTCATGGTGCAGTGGTGAGACGGCGTTAGAAGCTTCATGACCATGTTGGCGCAGAGTGGTGGTCTGTTTGGTGGTGGGCTCCGGAGCGCCCGAGGTGATGGTTGAGATCAGGACAAATTCCTGTTGGCATGTCCGGCACCGACGCGGTGGCGCTTGAGGGTGTCGCCGGACCTTCTGGTGGTATGTGGAATTTGTTTTGCAGAGCCGGACACTATCCTTGTGTTCAAAATATTCTACGGAATATTCGGAGGAGGAACCCGCCTTGCAATTTCGAAGACAATCTGCGCGCCAGACTCATCGTCATTGAAGCCTGGTTCAGGGGCTACTGAGGGAGTCCTGGGGGTCCTCGGACAGCCGGACTGTCGGACTATGAAGATACAAGATTGAAGACTTTGTCCTGTGTCCGGATGGGACTCTCCTTGGCGTGGAAGGCAAGCTTGGCAATACGGATATGTAGATCTCCTCCCTTGTAACCGACTCTGTGTAACCCTAGCCCCCTCCGGTGTCTATATAAACTGGAGGGTTTAGTCCGTAGGACAACAACAATCATACCATAGGATAGCTTCTAGGGTTTAGCCTCTACGATCTCGTGGTAGATCAACTCTTGTAATACTCATATCATCAAGATCAATCAAGCAGGAAGTAGGGTATTACCTCCATCAAGAGGTCCCGAACCTGGGTAAACATCGTGTCCCCCGCCTCCTATTACCATCCGCCTTAGACGCACAGTTCGGGACCCCCTACCTGGGATCCGCCGGTTTTGACACCGACACTTAGGAGAGGGGATCTTTTCAATAGCATCTACTTTAGCTTTATCAACTTCAATACCTCTTTCAGAAATTTTATGCCCAAGACAATACCTTCATTAGCCATAAAGTGGAACTTCTCCCAATTCAATACAAGATTAGTTTCCTCACATCTCTGCAAAACTCGATCAAGGTTGCTTAAGCAATCATCAAAAGAAGTTCCGTAGACAGAGAAATCATCCATGAAAACCTCAACAATCTTTTCACAAAAGTCAAAGAATATAGCAGTCATACATCTTTCAAAGGTAGCAGGTTCATTGCATAAACCAAAAGGCATAGGTCTATAAGCAAAGGTACCGAAAGGGCAAGTAAAAGTGGTTTTCTCTTTATCCTCTTTTGACACAGGTATTTGAGAGAAACCATATTAACCATCTAGAAAGCAAAAAATGTGTATGTTTGGATAACCTTTCTAGCATTTGATCAATAAAAGGTAGATGGTAATGATCTTTTCTAGTAGCTTTATTTAATTTGCGAAAATAAATTACCATTCTATAACTTGTAACAATTCTTTGAGGAATCAATTCATTCTTATCAATAGGAACAACAATAATACCTCCTTTCTTAGAGACACAATGACCAGGGCTTACCCATTGACTATCAGCAATAGGATAAATTATACCTGGCTCCAGAAGCTTTAGTATTTCATTTCTTACCACTTCTTTCATCTTGGGATTTAACCTTCATTTCTGATCAACAACTGTTTTGGCATCCGTCTCCAATTTAATTTTATGCTGACATAGAGTGGGACTAATGCCCTTAAGTTCATCAAGAGTATATCCAATAGCAGCACGATGCTTCTTTAGAGTTTTCAATAATTTCTTTTCTTCGTGCTCTGAAAGGTTAGCACTAATAATAACAGGATATATCTTCTTTTCATCAAGATAAGCATATTTCAGAGTATCAGGTAATTGTTTAAGCTCAAACACGGGATCGCCCCTTAGGTGGAGGAGGATCTCCACGGATATCAACAGGAAAATTGTGTTTCAAAATAGGTCCCTATTTAAAGAATACTTCATCTATTTCCCTTCTTTCATTCATAAACATGTCATTTTCGGGGTCTAGCAAATATTGTTCTAAAGGATCAGTAGGAGGCACGACAATAGAGGCTAGACCAATAATTTTATCCTTACTAGGCAATTTTTTATCATCGGGTTGTCTACCAAATTTAGATAAATTAAAACCATGAGACATATCTCCCAAACCAACAGTAACAATATCTTTCTCGCAGTCTATCTTAGCATTAACAGTATTCAAGAAGGGTCTACCAAATATAATGGGACAAAAATTATCTTGTGGGGAACCAAGAACAAGAAAATTAGTAGGGTATTTTATCTTCCCACACAAGACTTCAACATCTCTAACAATCTCAATTGGTGATATAGTATATCTGTTAGCAAGCTTAATAGTAACATCAATATCTTCTATCTCAGCAGGTGCAATATCATTCATAATTTCTTTATATAATGTGTAAGGAATTGCACTCACACTGGCACCCACATCACATAAGCCATGATAATGTTGATCTCCAATTTTAACAGAAACAACAGGCATGCCAACAACAGGTCTATGTTTATCTTTAGTATTGGTTTGAGCAATTCTAGTAGCTTCATCACAGAAATAAATAACATGCCCATCAATATTATCCACCAAGAGATCTTTAACCATAGCAGTACGAGGTTCAAATTTAATTTGTTCAGAGGGTTAGGGTGGTCTAATATTACTTTTGTTGACCACAGTTAAAGCTTTAGCATGATCCTTTATTCTAACAGGAAAAGGTAGTTTCTCAATGTAAGCAGTAGGAACAATAGGATCAACATTATAAATAATAGTTTCTTCTTCAACTTTAATAGGTTCAACTACTTTAACTTCAATGGGAGGATGATATTTAAACCAATTCTCCTTAGGGAGATCAACATGAGTAGCAAAAGATTCACAGAAAGAAGCTACTATCTCAGAGTCAAGTCCATATTTAGTGCTAAAATCATGAAAAGCATCGGTATCCATAAAAGATTTAACACAATCGAACTTAAGATTTATACCTGACTCCTTACCTTCGTCGAGATCCCAATCTTCAGAGTTGCTCTTAAATCCCATTTGAATTCAATATCCTTCTTCATATAGGAACCAGTACAAGAAGTATCGAGCATGGATCGATCCTTATGAGAAAGCCGAGCATAAATTTTTTGAATAATAATTTCTCTTGAGAGGCCATGATTGGGGCACGAATATAAAATTGACTTAATCCTCCCCCAAGCTTGAGCGATACTTTATCCTTCACGAGGCCAAAAATTATATATATAATTCCGATCACGATGAACCAGATGCATAGGATAAAAACTTCTGATGAAATTCCAATTTCAATCGGTTGTAGTTCCATGATTCAATATCATCCAATATCCTATACCATGTCAATACATTTCCCTTCAAAGATAAATGGAAGACCTTCTTCTTGACAACAACCTCGGGCATACCTGCAAACTTAAATAATCCACAAACTTCATCCACATACATTAGGTGCATATCGGGATGTAATGTTCCATCTCCTGCATAAGGATTGCTAGAAGTTTCTCTATCATACCCGAAAGAATTTCATAATAAATATTTTCAGTAGGTGCAGTAGGTTGAGGATCAACTAACTGTTGTTCCGGTCGAGGTGAAGATACCCCGAACAAACCCCTCAAAGGATTATTTTCCATAGTAACAAGTGACAGTAAATTTCAGCACACTATATAAATGTTTCCTTAGCAATTTCCACTTACCAAAGGCGCTTCACTCCCCGGCAACGGCGCCAGAAAAGAGTCTTGATGACCCACAAGTATATGGGATCTATCGTAGTCCTTTCAATAAGTAAGAGTGTCGAACCCAACAAGTTGCAGAAGGAAATGACAAGCGGTTTTCAGCAAGGTATTCTCCGCAAGCACTGAAATTATCGCTAACAGATAGTTTTATGATAAGGTAAATTGTACCGGGTAACAAGTAAATAAAGTAAATAAGGTGCAGCAAGGTGGCCCAATCCTTTTTGTAGCAAAGGACAAGCCTGGAAAAATCTTATATAAAGCAAAGTGCTCCCGAGGACACATGGGAATTGTTGTCAAGCTAGTTTTCATCATGCTCATATGATTCGCGTTCGTTACTTTCATAATTTGATATGTGGGTAGACCGGTGTTGGGTTCTTCCCTTCCTTGGACAAGCCTACCACTTATGATTAACCCCTCTCGCAAGCATCCGCAACTACGAAAGAAGAATTAACGTAAACCTAACCATAGCATGAAACATATGGATCCAAATCAGCCCCTTACGAAGCAACGCATAAACTAGGGTTTAAGCTTCTGTCACTCTAGCAAACCATCATCTACTTATTACTTCCCAATGCCTTCCCCTAGGCCCAAATAATGGTGAAGTGTCATGTAGTCAACGTTCACATAACACCACTAGAGTAGAGACAACATACATCTCATCAAAATATAGAACGAATACAAATTCACATGATTACTTATAACAAGACTTCTCCCATGACTCAAGAACAAACGTAACTACTCACAAAACATATTCATAATCAAGATCATAGGAGTATTAATTATCATTAAGGATCTGAAAATATAATCTTGCACCAGATAAACCAACTAGCATCAACTACAAGGAGTAATCAACACTACTAACAACCCACAGGTGCCGATCTGAGGTTTTGGGACGAAGATCGAATACAAGAGATGAACTAGGGTTTGAGTGGAGATGGTGCTGGTGAATATGTTGATGGAGATTGACCCCCTCTCGATGAGAGGATCGATGGTGATGACTATGACGACGATTTCCCCCTCCCGGAGGGATGTTTCCCCGGCAGAATAGCTCCGCCGGAGCCCTAGATTGGTTCTGCCCAGGTTCCGCCTCGAGAAGGCGGCACTTCGTCCCGAAAGCTTCTCTCTGATTTTTTTCAGGGTGAAAGACACCATATACCCAAAGATGAGCACCGGAGGCCTGGCAGTGGGCCCACAAGGTCGGGGGGCGCGCCCTCCACCCTTGTGGCTGGCTGGTGGCCCCCCTCTGGTACTTCCTTCGCCCAATATTTTTTATATATTCCAAAAACATGCTCTGTGAAGTTTCAGGACTTTTGGACTTGTGCAGAATAGGTCTCTAATATTTGCTCCTTTTCCACAATTCCATTCTTAGGCATTCTCCCTCTTCATGTAAACCTTGTAAAATATGATAGAATAGGCATAAGTATTGTGATATAATGTGTAATAACAGCCCATAATGCATTAAATATCAATATAAAAGCATGATGAAAAATGGACGTATCACGGAGACAAAGTGATCCTCCGGGTCAACACGCACAGCGGCCATCGCACCGTGGACCGCGATCAGCTCCTGGCGGTGGGGATTTGGAGGCATGAGGATGTTTCGCAGGTGCCATTTAAGCAATCAGGCCGGGGCCGTGATAGAGATCGGTGGGTTACCTGACTGGATTCGAGCAGAACGTAGATGTGGTTAAAGTTGTGGTTGCGGCGGCGCCGGTTTGAGCTGCCGGTAGGGGGAGGCGCGGGGTGGGGGGAGATAGAGAGATACTGAGGAAATATGGTGGGTGGGGATGTGGTTGGAGGAATAAATTCTGAAATCGCGCGCCTAATGAAAATTCCGCTGCGAAACTTGAAACTTGGGCGGGGGAAACATACAACACGGACGAAACCCGTAAAGTACTCGTCTGCGAGAAAATAGAAAATTGGCAGATCCAGACTCCAAAAAAATGTACACATGTAGTTGATTATTACGTCTGGTTTATTAGGAAACATCGCACAAGTATCTGACTTATGGATCATTAACGCAAAAAAACGCAGAAGGGTACGGCATAGAAACCGTGTGTTTTGTGATCTTCTAATGATTAACACAAAAAATGCACACAGGAACACATGCTAATCAATGCTCAAAGCCCTCAAAGGATGCTCTTACCAACATTGTACGTTAATACTACTAACTTATAGTACTGCTGGTAATTTGCTCTAATACTACAAACTTAAACTACTTATCACATGCCGCCATTAGGGCATGCTGGCCAGACGTAGGTGTTCTCCTTCCCGGCCTTGTAGGCGGCAGCCCACCGTGCTTCGATCTCCGCCAAGCTCTCCTCGCCATGGCGTGCGGCCTCTTCTTTCTTGTGGTGGTGGGACTTTCTTTTCTTGACTGCTTTCTGCCTTTTCTGCTCCTTCTGTGCGGCTTTGGCCACCTCTAGATCCACCGCCCATTCGGCCATGGCAGCCTCAAAGTCCGCCCATGTAACTGTGTGGCCGCCGGCGGCGATGAACTTGGCACGGCGAGATGCCATCCCTTCCTTACCATGTGTGCGGTCGCGGGCGGCAAGGAACGCTGCGCGACGGGATGCCATCGCTTCCTTACCAGTTACTATGCGTCGCGGTGCCATGGATGACGCTTGGAGAGAGCTCTGGGACGGAGGGGCCGGGCAGCCGTACAGTGCGATGGTATTCAAGAGATCAACGACAAACGACAACAGAAATTTGGCTTCCCTTACAATTTTGCTTGTTCATTATCGCACACGGTTCGTCTCCATCGCTTCCAGAAACAGTGTGCGCTGAGCCTATTGTGTGTTGCGTTATGACTGGACGGAACCCTGGCCACGCGTATCACGCGTGTCCACCGTAGGATGCGCCGCGGTCGAACGACAATCCACGTCCCTCACATCACACCCGTGCAGTTGTAGCTGGATTGGATTTATATGCGCTAAATGCCTAGAAAATGCACATAATCCCCTAAATATGGTAAATGAGCCCAGAAAAATGCCAAATTTGAACACGGTGATTTGCAGGGTATATGTTAAATCGTGAAAAAAACTCCGGGGCAAAGAAACGAAGAAAATTTGGATTCCCCTTCAATCTTGGTGATTTCCCTCGTGAAAGCATGGAACTTCCTTGGTGATGGTTCGATTTATGAAAGGCGTGCATGACGACATAAGCCAAACCTTCTCAATTTTTTACCAGGTCATGGTGAGGTCATACCATGGCACCATGCCAGGCGTCATGTTTTTGAAGCATTTATTTTATTTTTACTATAGTTCAAAACCCAATAAACAAACGTTTGTGGTTGACTATTTCCATACATTTCATCGAAATATCTGTCCATTCCTTGTAAAAGGCATGAGAATTTACTAAATGGCACGAGCATGGTTTTCCAAGCCGTTCTTGTGCACCCTTTCATGCACCGATTGTTTGAATTTGAATTATGTGCATTAATGCCTAGTAGATGCACAAAATCCCCTAAATATGGTAAATGAACCCGGAAAGTGCCAAATCTGAACACGGAGATTTGCAGGGTGTATGTTGATCGTAGAAAAAACTCGTGGAAAAAGGACAAAGGAAATTTGGATCCCCCTTCAATCTTGGTGATTTCCCCCTCGAAACCATAAAACTTCCTCGGTGATGGTTTGATCTATTAAAGGCGTGCATCACGACATAAGGAAAACATTCTCCAATTTTTACCAGGGCAGGGTGAGGCCATACCATGGCACCACGCCAGGCGTCATATTTTCCAACCATGTATTTCATTTTTGTATAGTTGTTAACCCGATGGCAACGACGTTTATGGTTGACTATTGCCACACATTTCCTTGAAATATCTTCCCATTCCTTGTAAAAGGCATGAGAATGTACTAAATAGCACGAGCATGGTTTTCTAGACCGTTCTTGTGCACCTTTTCATGCACCGATTGTTCGAATTTGAATTATGTGCATAATTAATGCTTAGAAAATGCACATAATCCCCTAAATATGGTAAATGAGCCCAGAAAAATGTCAAGTTTGAACACGCTGCATTTGAGGCGGTATGCTGATCGTTGAAAAAAAAACTGAATGACAAACTAGGACAGAAATTTGGATTCCCCTTCAATCTTGGTGATTTCCCTCTCGAAAGCATGGAACTCCTCGGTGATGGTTCAATTTATGAAGGGCGTGCATGGCGACATAAATCAAACCTTCTCAGCATTTAACCAGGGCACGGTGAGGCCATACCATGGCATCATGCCAGGCCTCATGTTTTTCAAGCACGTACTTCATTGTTCTATAGTGGATAACCCAGTAAATGACGCGTTTTTGGTTGACTATTGGCACGCATTCCCTTGAAATATCTGCCCGTTATTGTAAAAGTCTTGAGAATTTACTAAATACCACGAGTATGGTTTTTCCAGACCTTTCTTGTGCACCTTTTCAAGCACCAATTGTTTGAATTTGAATTATGTGCATTAATGCCTACAAAATGCACATAATCCCTAAATATTGTAAATGAACACGGAAAAGTGTCAAATTTGAACACGGTGATTAGCAGGGTTTATGTTCATCGTGAAAAAACTCATGGATGAAGGACAAAGGAAATTTGGATTCCCATTCAATCTTGGTGATTTACTATCGCACATGATTCATCTTCATCGTCTCTATGAACCGTGTGTGTTCACTCACAAATGCAAAAGGAAAAAAGAAAACCCTTGCCCACTCCGTCCCCGCCCACTCGTCGCGGACTCCTCCGCAACTCTACACCTCATCAACTTCAATCGCGGCGGCCACCCTAAGCTTGACGACTGTTGTCGGCGGGCGTAGGTCGCGCTCCGAACGGCACAGGATTTCGCCCCTACCACTTTTCGTCGTCTATCTTCATCGACATTCTAGACTCTGGTCGACTGGGGTTTTTTGCGGGATTGGGCCGGGGATTTTTCTCATGGAGAAGGTAATCCATTTAGCAAAATATTCACTCATCTCTTATCGCAGTCCGTTCGTCGTTGTTAATCAACCGGCGGAAATCGTCATGGAATCATTTTTGTTCTAGCTGATTCGTGGGTGTTCATTCATGTGTCCACAGTGCGAGCACACATCACGCAAGTGTGGTCAAGGCCAGTCGAAAACAAAGTTCTATCTCACCATTCCGGATGACTTTAGGGAGCGCTTGGTATGTTCAATCTCAACCTACCACGGTCGGCATGGCCTAAATTTGTGAACATATATAAATGCTGTTGCTACATTATCTATATATTTGCATCAAATCTCTGTTACATTATCTATTTTTAATTCTATATTTTTGTACTTTGCATTCATCTATATATTGATCTGTTCTATCAGTTACTCCCATATTTGCATCTTGCTCTATTATTTCAATATATCTAATTCTGATCTTAATTTTCATTTCAAGCAGTGCATCCCTCGCTTTGCAAGAACATGAGTAGAAGGAAATTTTGGGCTTTACTTTGTTGATGACTCCCAGGATGTCATATTGACAACGCAGCAATGATTTACAATGATAGTTAGTGTAAAACTTGATAAAGATGGTCACTCATATTTTAATGCGGACCTTTGGAGAAAAATGTCTCAGTGTTATGAACTGAAAGCTGGCAATAAAATTCTAGTGTGCACACCACAGCCTGGTCTAATTAACATGGATGTTTACTTCCCCAACGTCATCAGCCGATCAAAGTCTGATCGAGATTAGTGCCCTTTCAACTTTCTCCATGTTGTCATAGTACTTAGCAAAATCGGGGTATTTGTTCTAACTAACTGATCACCATTTAAGCAAGCAATTATGATTTCATTTTTTGACTCTGTTCCTAGGCAGTAACAAATTCTATTTACCAATTTATGCGCACTATATATTCTTCTGCCATGTTCTGAATAAATAATACCTTTCCACTGATGTTGCTTGAAGCTACGTCGGTATTTCCCCAAAGAGGAAGGGATGATCCAGCACAGCGGTGGTAGGTATTTCCCTCAGATATGAAACCAAGGTTATCGAACCAGTAGGAGAACCAAGCAACACAACGTAAATAGCCCCTGCACACAAATAACAACACCTCGCAACCCGATGTTGTAAGTGCATATAGTGCCACCCCTAGTTGGTTTTGGAGTATTGACGACAAACCTAGTTGAGGGACTAATGTGTTTGTGAGAATTGCAGGATAACACAGGTAGTAGTCCCTCATTGATTCGGTTTACCTACCGGAGATGACCCCTAAAAATGTATGGAGACATTGAAGATAACGGTGGTATGTGAAGATATTCACGTTGAAGACTATGACAAGAGAAGGCATTGCATGAAGACTATGGAGCGCGAAGACTTAGTTGTTTCGTTGTTTCCTTTTCTTCTTTGTTGAGTCATAGGAACCACCGTCTTTGTTAAGTGGGGTCCCGATGAACAAAGTCATAGTGATCAAGTGATGCTCAACCAAATCCTATGTCTTGACGAAGACAATGAGAGCTAATCTTATCCAGTGGATGAGTCGACTTGACTTGTAGCCCAAGTAAAGTTGCCGCGTGTGTTTGAAATCTGACCGTTGGAACACGTGTCAGTTCCTTAGTGACCCAGGGTCATTTCGGACAAATTAGGTCGGGTTGCCTAGTGGCTATAAACAGCCCACCCCCTACACCATAAATTGGTGGCTGCTCAGAGCTAGTGCATGGCTTTTGTCGTTTGAGAGCAACCCACCTCCGAAGCTTTTGAGAGAGAGAAATCCTTGCGAGGACAAAGCCCAAACACCCGAGCCAAAGAGTGTTAGGCATCATGAAGTCTTTACATCGTGACTGAAGACTTCTTACACTTGAGGGCTGTGAATCCTCCGGCCGGTTAGGCGTCGCATTCTAAGCATCCAAGAGTCATTGTGGATCGCCGTGAGCAGATTACATGTAGGTTTGGAAGTCTACCTTGAAGACTTACAGAGTAATTGGGCGAGGACTGGGTGTCCTTAGCTCAAGGGAATAAGGTGAAGACGTGGTCTTGAGGTTGAATCTCAGCCTCCCTAACCCAGGACGTCACGGTTGTCACGACAAGCTGGAACTGGTCCAACAAATCCTCTGTCCTCACCAAGTGACTGGTTCTATCCTCTCCCTCTCTTTACTTATAGTTTGTCTTCGTGAAGTCATTTCGTGCTTGCACTACCTGTTTGACTCCACTTTGTGACTACTATCATTGTTTGGCTTCATACTATCTTCCATCCTGACCTTTACTACCTAGCTGCTATTAGTCTTCGTGCATTCACTTCATTGCATACTTGACTATGGCTTGCTTAGTGTAGCCTACCTTCCGCTGCATATCAATAGGTTCATTTCTATTGTTTGTCTTCGAAACTCTCATGTTTTGAAGACTTACATAAAAATCGCCTATTCACCCCCCTCTAGTCGATAACTAGCACTTTGAATTGGTATCAGAGCAAGGTACTCCCTTGTTACGTGTGATTGATTTTACCTCCTGGAGTTTTAGCTATGTCGACTGCAGGGATAATCAAAGTCTCCGCTGCTTGCCCCGTCTTCGATGGAACTGAATATCCCTACTAGAAGAATAAGATGCGTATGCATCTTGAAGCCATTGATGTCGACCTCTGGTATGTCGTCAACAATGGCGTTCCCAAGACTGGTGAAGGTGTCACCCCTGCTGATTTCAAGAAGTTCATTCAACTGGATTCTACTGCCAAGAACATCATCTGTGGTCATCTGACCGAAGGACAGTATGGTCGTGTGAGTGCTCTGGAAACGTCGAAGCTAGTCTGGGACTGGCTCTCCAAGGTCAATGAAGGCATCTCAACCCATAGAGATCAAAGGATCAGTGTTTTTCGCAACCTCTTCAACCGCTTCAAGAGAAACGACAATGAGAACGTCCAGCTCACGTTTGATCGGCTCACTGACATCACAAATGAGCTTCATTCTCTCGGCGCCACTGAGATCACCAAGCATGAAATCGTCAAGACACTACTGAGATCACTTGACAGCCCGTTCGACACCCTTGCCCTCACGATACAAGAACGCCCTGACTTCAAGACACTCGATCCGTCTGATATACTTGAGAGGCTCAACACACATGAGTTCCAGCTATCTGAGAAAAGAGATATCTATGTTGCCAACTATGGCCGAACTCGTGCTTTGAAGGCAAAAGTTGTTTCCTCATCTGAAGAAGAATCTGACTGCAGTTCTAATGATCCTGAAGACATTGGAAAGGAACTTGCTATGCTTGTGAAGAAGTTCCAGAAATACACTAAGACCAAGGGCTTCGGAAAGTCTTCATGATCCAGCTCAAGAAATGATGAAGCTTCCACTCATGACTACAAGAAGAGAACATGTCACAAGTGCAAGAAGCCAGGACACTACATCTTTGAGTTCCCACGGTGGGACAATGAGAACAATAAGAAGAAGAAGAGCAAAGAATATGATTCTGGTGACAAGAAGAAGAAGAAATACTCAAAGTCTTCTTCCAAGTCCTCATCCAAGTCTTCATCTCATAAGAAGAGCTCATCTGGCAAGGCTCGTGCTTTTGTTGGCAAGGAGATGGATTCAGAGGAGGAGGCTGCTTCTCAGGAGGCAGAGGTGGAGTCTGAGGAGGAGTCCGACCCTGGCGTTGCAAGTCTGGCTCTAGCTACAGCCTACGTTGCCAAGTCCATCTTCAACATCAAGACAATGGCTCCGTCACCAACGCCAAGCTAATGACAAGGACGACTCTGCTCCCACCTACTGCTTCATGGCACATGGTGCCAAGGTAAAATCACGCGATGCTTACTTTAAAACATCTAGTGAAGATGACTCTGATTGTGAATCCAAACCCAGCTACAATACACTTGCTAAAATTGCAACTGAACAACAGAAAGCTATGGAACATACTCAAAAACTGTTAGACAAAAGCGATGACCTGTTGGACGCTGAAATGACCCGTTCTCAGTCCTTAATTGAAGACATAAAAAATCTTCATGTTAAGTACCAGGAACTTGAAAGTCGTCATGAAATGCTCTCAACCACTCATGAAAAGCTCTCCTATGATTATCTTCAAAGGAAGCAAGAGCTTGAGAAATTGAGAGCGGCTCATGAAGATCTTCAAAAAGAGAATGAGTCACTTAGCTCAATGGATCGATTCCTTCGGGAAGGATTTGAACCACCATGTCTAAAATGCCTTGAGCGTGATAACGCTCGTCTGTTCTTTGAATGTTCTCTGCTGCTCTTGTTGCAATATCTTCAAGCTGCTGATGTGGTAACTAACCCCTCTGCCAAGGATGCCACTACTATTCTTTGATGAAAATGTTAGGTTGAAGATATTGCTTGAAAGCAGGGGATGTACAAAAGTCTCAAAGGGCATCGAGACAACATGCGATGTCCTCAAAAGCGATTCTGAACCTAAACTCTAGGAAAGAGGGTGTTGGGTTCGTGAGGAAAATGAATGTTGATGGCTCCTCTTTGGAAGCTTTGAGCAGTACCCCAAAACCACATGGGTTCTTTGCAAAGGGACCTTCAGTGGATCCATCCACCTTATCTGGCTTCACTTGTGCTAACCTTGTTATCATTGATGAATCATTTGATGCAAACTATAAACTGTTTAAGAATCAAAATGGTGAAGTGATTGCCAGGTATATTGGTACTAACTTCAGGAATGGGCCACCTATGAAGAAGATCTGGGTTCCCAAGAGTTGTCTTGAGAATCTTCATGTGAATGTCATCATGACACCACTTAGGAAGAAGACAAATCCCAGACCAAAGGCTTCATATGGTCCAAAGGCTTCATACAGACAAAGGACTCACCTGAGTCACCCTAACGCCAATGTTTTGCAGGGAAACCATACTCAGACATATGAATATGAGCGTGTTTCTTCAAACCGCTATGTTCATAAAACTAAGAACTATTCTGCTTATTCATATGAGTACTATTCACCTCCTACAAGGCTATTTGCTAGGACTTCAAAGCTGAAGTTCTCAGATGCTGCACTTAGACTCATTGCTTCTAAGCCACCCCTGAAGATGTGGGTGGTTAAGAAGAATTAACTTTCTTTTGCAGGGAAAGGTCTCCAGCCGGAAATCAAAGGCGTCTGATGCTATTGCTGGGGACCTAAAACATCCTATAGGGCGCAAAATCAAATGCCCAAATGGTCTCACTATGTATTTTGTTCCTGAATCGTTTGCCAATCATCCTATCAGTCCTAATCTTGATCTGAGCTTTGATAATCCTCTTGTCCGTCAAATGTTTATGCTTCACAATACTCTTGGTGAAGCCTATCCCCCTATCTGAACTGTAGGGTATGACACCTCATGCTTGAGAATCGATTATGGACCATGGATGCACTAATCATATATTTGGTGATCGAAGTCTTCTCATGGACACAACCTTACGTCCATCTGACAAGAGTCACATCACATTTGCTGACACTAGTAAAAGCAAGGTATTGGGCCAAGGTAGAGTTGCAATCTCAAAGGATCAGCACATGGATAAAGTGATGCTTGTTGAATCCCTTGGTTTCAACTTAATGTCTGTCTCAATGCTTTGTGACTTGAACATGATTGTGATATTTGGAAAATATCGTTGCCTTGTACTAATGGAATCGACAAGTCTCTAGTCTTTGAAGGTCTTTGGAAAGATTATCTATACATGGTAGATTTCTCGTGAGACCCTGACTACGCCGTATGCCTTCTTGCAAAAGCTTGAGTCTTTGGCTCGGCATCGAAGGCTAGGGCATGCTTTGGCATGAGGAACTTACACACTCTCGCAAAGAAGAAGCATGTCATAGGCATCGAGGGCTTCAAGTTCAAGAAGGATCACTTGCGCGGTTCCTGCGAAGCTGGAAAGATGACTAGGGCCAAGCATCCCTCGAAGACAATCATGACGACATCTCAACCCTTCGAGCTGCTACACATGTACTTATTTGGCCCTACTCACTACTCTACTCTCACTACTTCTGCTTATCTCTATGGCTTCGTCATTGTTGATGATTACTCAAGATATATGTGGGTGCACATAATTCTCTACAAGACTGAAGTGCAGGATGTCTTCAAACGCTTCGCCAACCGTGCAATGAACAACTATGGTGTCAAGATCAAGCATATCAGGAGTGACAACGGCACAGAGTTCAAGAACACCGGCCTCGGTCTGTACTTGGATACATTAGGCATCACTCATGAGTTCTCTGCTCCATACACCCCTCAGCAGAATGGCATCGTGGAGCGCAAGAATAGAACACTCATTCAGATGGCACCAACAATGCTTGATGAATACAAGACTCCAAGAAAGTTCTGGCCTGAAGCTATTGATACTGCATGCCATGTCATCAACCATGTTTATCTTCACAAGCTTCTGAAGAAAACATCCTATGAACTCCTCACTGTTAAGAAGCCAAATGTCAGTTACTTCAGAGTATTTGGTGCTAGGTGCTGGATCAAGGATCCACATCACACTTCAAAATTTGCACCAAAAGCACATGAAGGTTTTATGCTTGGTTAACGAAAAGGACTCGCACTCCTACAGAGTCTTCAACCTATTTCTCTATAAAGTGGTTGAAACTGTGGATGTGCGGTTCGATAAGACTAACGGCTCGTAAAGAGAGCACCTGCCAAATGTGCTAGATGAAGTTCCACCTAGTGAATCCATCAAGCTAATGAGAACTGGAGAAATCATACCGTCTGAAGCACAGCCTGAAGAGGAACTTATCATTTCTGCACCTAATCAACCTGAAGACAATGCTCAGCCCGAAGACAATCCTCCCAACGGTGACAATGATCAGCAAGAGCAAAATCTTCGTCCAGTTCATCCTCGTGTTGCAAATGAAGTGCATATTGAGAAGCTAATTGATAGCATCAATGCGCCTGGTCCACTCACTCGTTCAAGAGCAACACAACTAGCAAATTTCTGTGGGCACTTTGCTTTCGTCTCAATATCTGAACCCAAGAAAGTTGCTGAAGCCTTCATGGAACCTGAATGGATTCAAGCTATGCAAGAAGAGCTTCAACAGTTCAAGCTGAACAATGTCTGGGAACTTTTCAAGCATCCTGACCCCCGCAAGCACAACATGATAGGCACAAGATGGATATATCACAACAAACAAGATGAGCATGGTCAAGTTGTCAGAAACAAAGCTCGTCTCGTTGCTCAAGGATACACTCAAGTTGAAGGTATTGACTTTGATGAAACATTTGCTCCTGTGGCTAGGCTTGAATCTATTCTCATATTGCTAGCCTATGCTAACCATCACAAAATCTTGTTGTATCAAATGGATGTGGAGAGTGCATTTCTAAATGGCAAGATTGAAGAAGAAGTGTATGTTGCACAAGCTCCTGGCTTTGAAGATCCAAAACATCCTGACATGGTGTACAGGCTAAACAAGGCACTGTATGGCCTCAAACAAGCCCCTCGCGCTTGGTATGACATGCTCAAAGACTTCCTGAAGAGCAAAGGCTTCAAACCTGGTTCCCAGGATCCCACACTCTTCACGAAGACATATGATGGTGAACTGTTTGTGTGCCAAATATATGTGGATGACATTATCTTGGTGCACCAACCAGAAATACAGTGATGAGTTTGGACACATGATGCAAGAGCAATATCGGATGTACATGATGGGTGAGCTGAAATTCTTCCTTGGTCTTCAAATTAAATGACAAAGAAATGGCATCTTCATATCTCAAGAGAAATCGTCAAAGATTGCTGAAGAAGTTTGGAATGCAAGGCTGCAAAAGGTTACACGGCGTAATGCCAACCAAGAGTCATCTGGGTCCTGACGCCAACGGTAAAGAGTTTGATCAAAAGGTATACCGCTCCATGATTGGTTCTTTACTTTACTTATGTGCATCTAGGCCAGATATTATGCTTAGTGTTTGCATGTGTGCTCGATTCCAAGCGGCACCAAAGGAATCACACCACTCAGCTGTGAAGCAGATTCTACGATATTTGGCTTACACCCCAACATTAGGATTATGTTATCCAAAGGGCTCAGAGTTTGATCTAGTTGGATTCTCAGATGCTGATTATGCTGGTGACAAGGTGGATCGCAAGTCTACATCAGGCACATGTCACTTTCTGGGACGATCACTTGTCCGTGGGTCTTCAAAGAAGCAGAACTGTGTATCACTCTCCACTTCTGAATCTGAATACATTGCTGCTAGATCTTGCCACGCTCAGCTTCTATGGATGAAGCAAACACTCAAGGACTATGGCATCCATCTGAAACAAGTACCACTCTATTGCGACAATGAAAGCGCCATCAAGATTGCCAACAACCCAGTTCAGCACATTGAAATTTGTCATCACTTTCTCAGAGATCATGTCATGAAGGAACATATTGATATCATACACGTCAACACTGAAGAGCAACTGTCAGATATTTTCACAAATCCCTTGGATGAGAAAAGGTTTTGCAAGTTGCGGTGTGAGATAAATATCTTGGAATCCTCAAATGTCCTGTGATCAGGCACACATCCTAACAATTATGCATGTTGATGACTTAGATGTGCAACACACGAAGTAAAGTATATCTTCAATCAACGAAGACTTACATTCTAAGTGTGAATACATTAACGCGGAATTTGACATCGGAGTGCCACGATAATTGTGCGACGTGTCTGGGTCTAATACTTCCTATACGGTGGGTAACGCCACCACCAAATTCTTCTGTTTGAAGTGTTTTTCTCATGGCATAACATTTGCTATGTCTTCGCATTTGGTTTGTCTTCAACTTCAACATGTCTTCATGATTATCTTCACTATGTTGATTTGGTTGTACTCTGATATATACATATATTAGTGTTCTGTCCTCTACAGCATTCACTTATAGCTATGTCTTCTCGTTTGAATTTTTTTTGAAATAAGTGAATGTGATCGGACGCTAACCTCTCTATGCTTTCTACCTCAAACTCTATCTATCCAAATCATATGCATTCTGTTGAATCTGTCGAATGTCTTCTCCGCGTCTTTATCAGCAGAAGATACAGAGACAAACATTAAATCTGTTTTAAATGCTCAATTCTTATTGCCTGAAACCCGGAGAAGCCGGAACGACCATCTGACAGTCCAGGCGGGCGTGGGAACGTGGGACAACTCCCAATGTGTTGCATGTTCGCCACGTGTCCCTCAGATGTGAACCGCCAGGGGCACCTGCGTAATCGCGCGCTGTCGTCCCTTTCCCTATAAATACCTGTCCAATCGCGGTCAAAATCCTTCTTCCACCTCTCCACCTCGACAAACCCTAGCGCCACCGCTAGCTCTCGACGATGCCGGCGACGAAGCTCTTAGCTGTCGCGGCCTCTCCGATGTCGTCTTCACGCCGGCCGCGGACATCGTCTTCTCCGCCGCTGTCGTAGGTGTCCTCCGTCGCCAAGTTAATTAGGGCACGGAAGATCGAACTGCTCGGCCTCATGTTCTAATCTGTATAGCAGTTCATCGTGTGGTAAATTAAAACCCTCTTTTTACCGTCTTTTTAATCCTATAGATTCATCCTTTCTACCAAAAGTGGTTTCTGCCTCCACGAATTTGGATCTATCCTGTCTGCATCTCATATGATGCCTAGTATGTTCACTTATGCTTCACACGTAGTTAGATTCCTCACTTGTACTTATTCTTGGATTCGTACAAATCTGGAACCAACTCTCAACATATAAGTGAATGTGTTCGCACTATGACGTCAATGTCTTCTAAACTGATTTATCTTCAAAATCTTCTGAGAATGCATATGACCTCTTCCCCTTCCCTCGCATCTCTAATCTTTGTCACAGGTACATGTCCGTGGGAGAATCCCTTGGTTCTCATAGTACGCATTCATTTGCGAAATTCTTACAACATCACATAACCTCTCCGAAGCCGGTTCTGTCGACCCAGTGACGGAAGCCTTTGTGATGTTGAAGCCATTCCCCGAACTTCATGGCAACAGAGAAATGCAAGGAAGGGTGGCAGAACAAGCCGTGGAGGCACATCAATGGATCTGCCCGAAGATCTCTATGAGCTTTACAAAACTTATCCTGAAGAGAGCTATGGTCAGCGCAAGACACGAATCCAATGGATTCAAAGATATTGGGCAGAACAATGGTACAAGTACAGGTTAGTGACCCAGGAATATGCTGAGAAGAATGCCATATCAAGCGACCCTGGGGAACATTTTGTACAAAAATCTTCCACCCAGGTCCAGAGCTGAAGCCATTGAACAAGGCTTCTACCCTTGCATGGTCCATGGACCACAGCCTGCAGATGCCGACCCATCTTCATTGCTATGGTGTCGTGACGACAATTTGTTCAAGCGCAACTTCCAGTATGCCAAGAACTCGGCCAAAGAAAACAAGAAGTCGTGGGGATTAGACTTCAATCCAGGCCCCTCTGCTCCTCGTGCTGATGGCACACGCAAAGCTGAACCCAATCTTGTTGGGCCCTTCTACAACCTAGAAGGTCTCATCACTCATATTATGGTTCAAGGGACAGCCCTGGATGAGCCTGCAGACGACGCTGATTCTGATGAAGCGCCTGCACCACCGAAGCCAAAGAAGCTGAAGAAACCTAAAGCTTCAAAGCCTTCCCCTGCACCAAAAGCTTCACGAGTGAAGCCTCTGGCCACTGCTCCTCCTGCACCAAGTGTGCGATCTGAAGATCTCTCACGCATCTCCAAGTCCGAGAAGAAGAAAAAAAGCCTATGCACACCATCGCCCAGCTCGACCCCTCATTGTTACGAGGAACGAGAATGGCCTCTGTCAAGTGACGGCGATCTTCTTGATGGCGCTCTTGAGCTGCTGATAAAGAGCAAGCAAGAGGCGGAAATCTTCAATGATTTGCCTCTCTTTGACGTGGAAGTATTAAACAACTTCATTGATGAGTGGTTTGACACCCCCAATCTCAGCTTTGACGATCTGCAACTTCCAATTGGACTAAGCGTCTCCTTCCATGGCGCCATTGCTCCTGAGCTGGCTCTCGCTCAGAAAATTGTTGAGCTGAAGCACAAGATCGATTATGAAAAGGCTCGGTTCAAGAAGCACATGGCCAAGCTCAGCGTGGCAGACGTCCAGAACTTTAAGGTCATGCTGCATGAGCTCAAGGAAACGTTTCACAAGAAACGTGATGAAGCCAAAGGTTCTCGTGAGCGCATGAAGATTCTTGCTGCCAAGTGTGTTCAAGCTTACAATAAAGCTGAGAAGCGCAAGGCACTTGGGTGTCCTGGCATTGACCCCAAGATGGCTGCCAAGCAGAAGAAGAAGCCATCTGTGGACCAAACTGAACCATCCAGGCGGGAAGAACCTTGCATTATCTTCCCAGCTAGTATGACAGGCGTGAAGCCTAAGGTCCCCACAGTGGCTTCAGAGCTTCAGAAGACAAGGGCAGCTGAAGCCAAGGCCAGAAAGCGCAAGACCAAGAACACCACTAATGATGCTCCACCCACCAAGAAGCGCAAGACCAAGAAGAGAGATCGGGCTGCTCCCACAGAGCCCCTTGTAGTCGAGCCGATTTCTGTTGCTCATCCTGAATCTACACAACAAGAACGTCGAATGATAGTTCATGAGCACCTTCCAGAGGCTCCACGGTCAAGACATTCCATCTGTTGACCCCACCGCAGCTGAAGACATTAGTCATCGTGACAATGTTGAAGATGATGAAGTCCTTCCTCAGATCGAGCACAATGTGGTATCATCGCCTGTTCTTATGAACAACGAACTCATCAGCATTGGTCGTCCATTGACGCCAATTGCTCAGGATGACTCATGGGCTGATCACCCACAAGACTTCACCCGTCAAGCAGAAACACCTGTTACTCCCCCAACTCAAGTCACCACTCCGGTGATTGAAGATGAAGACTTTGTGGCCCAACCAACTCCATCTCCACAAGCGTCGCCAGCGTCCCGCAGGCTTCGCAAAGGACCAAGGTCACAGGTCTCTCTGTCAAGTGTTCCAGAAGGAGAAGAGCGCCACTCCGTTTCACGCCAAGTCTTTCCTGAAGCCTCTCCAACCGTGAACAACCCCGAGACTGAAGCAAATATGGCTGAAGATATTCTGGCTGCATCAGCCGATGACCAAGAAGAACCAAGAGAAGAAGAAGCACGTGTTGCTACACCCCCTACCAACCAAGTTGTTCTCGAGGAGAACGTGTCTGACCCTCCAGCTACTCAAGTGGAGGTTAACAACATTGAGGCGACCACCAACACCAATACTGAAGCCAATGATGTTGTCATGGCTGAAGCTAATGTGGCGCCTGAAGTCAATGTGGTGCTAGAAGTGACAGCACCTGAAGTCAATGCTGCACCTGATGCCAATCTGCAGCCTGAAGTCACTGCCACTGCCATCGCCCTTTGCTCCTGTACCGCCTCCCAGGCCACATACTATTGAGCAAGCATACAACTATGATAAGCTGGTCACTGTCAGATGGCCTATTCTGGTTCCTCCTCCTGCTGCTGGTCCGCAATTTGACTATCATGTCGAGCACAGGCCACAGGTCCAGAAGCCAAAGCCAAGACTGCCTGTGTTTCGTGTAATCGCCACTTCACCAGGGTCCTTCAATGCAAATGGCTTCATTGTGCACAACACTTTCTTTGATAGCGCCAAGAACCCTTATTCCAAGCCAAGGATTTCATCAGATCGGTTGTGGAGCTATCAGCAGCGTAGTTATTATTCATGTGTTCTTTATGATCAAGGGTGCATCTTCCCTCATATGCGTCTTGACTGTGAAGCCATTGTTGGACTGCCATGCCTTGAAGAAGCCCTTGACTGCTTCCGTGATCTTTGGATCTTGAACTTTGTGGTGATAAGGAGCATTGGAATGAGGAACTTCTGCTTCAATTTTATGCTACCCTCCACATTCGTGGATACAACAGGGATCCGAAGACTTGGGTCCTTGAGTGGATGACAGGCAATGTCCATCATGAAGCCAAAGCTTTTGACATCATTGAGCTAACCGGCCTGCCCACTCCAGGCGAATTATATGGACCTGGTTGTCAGCTTCACCGCAATGCTTTGGAGAGTATCTTCCATAAGCCAGAGCCCAACATGAGCCAAATGTTGAGCATGATGAAGCCTCTGCCACATGACGCTGATTACCCAAAGGAGTTCTTTGTCAAAGACCTAGAGTATCTTCCCCGCACTATTTATCACATCATCAGGCAAACTCTATGGCCTGTCAAAAGACATTCTTCAGCAGCAAAACTTGAAGGAGCCATGAAGACTTTGTTCTTTTATATCTTCAATGGCATCAGCTTCAATGCTCAAGACTTCTTTATCAGGCAGTTGGCTGCATCAGGCTCTGATCTCTTTGGGTGAAGTTCTATGCTCCGTGGGTCATGCGCCTCATCAAGCTACACTCAGCTGTCAACTATCAGCCCTCTGCTCGCAACCATCTGATCTTTCTTCCAGAGGTTGATATGTCAGTTGAAGCCATATACCCAGAGCCTGCCAAGGAGCATGTTTGTCTTCACAATACAGATCACCAAAGCTTCACGCAACCCATTGAAGGAGTCTAGGCAGTCACTCGTGTTTATCCTTTGGCTGGCAATACCCGCTTACCTCACGGTGCTCAAACTGAAGCCACTGAAAGCACTATTGCTCAAAGGCCTCGGAAGCGATCTCGTGTTCTCAATGACCGAGAACTTCTCGTTGCCCTGCATCAGAAACAAGATAAGCATCACTTCTGGCTGAAGCGCCAGATGCAAAGCCTCTTGGTGGACGTCAATCGCATTCGCAATCTTGCCACCAAGAATGCCTTTGTTACACATGAAACCTGTCAAAGGTCATGGAAGAGTTTGACATTGCTGAGTGCTGAAGCTGATCTTCATGATGATGGCTTCACTAAAAGATTTAAGTTTGACTCCACTCCTTCAAGGAATGCCGTCTTGCGTCGAACTCCATCTCTTGAAGACTCTGATTATTCCTCCTCCGCGGCAACGGTGAATGCCAGAGTGATCGATGATCAAGATGATGCTACTTCACCACCTCCAACGTGTATCGACACTGCACCAAGTTCGTCTGCACCGCCAAACCCCGACGCCGACCCTGCAGCTTCTCCTACTCCTTCTGGGAGCAGTAGAGGCTCTATGTCTTCAAACCTTTTGGTCCTTACTGACAAAAGGGGGAGAAGCATATGAGTTGATAGTCTTCAAGCGGGTCCATATGGGCGGTTGCTTTATATTTTGCCTAGTGCTTACAACTCTCGCTTTTGATACATTTGGTTATTTGAGTTGTAACACTTAAACTTGATGGTCGTCTGCTACGTTTTCTGCTATTCTGTGATGCGATGATAAATTCTGCATGTGCGATGATAAATTCCGCACTTAGTCATTTTGCAGACGTCCATTTTTCATTATGCATGTCATTATCTTTGTTATATCAAATCATGCATGATGAATTGTCTTCATAAGTTGAAGAGGATCTCGACAAGTACAACCTGCCATGTGCATTTGCATTCCAAAAGCAAATTACTTATATGCACATCTTCAGGGGGAGCCTTTTGCTACTTATGAAGATAATACCTTTATCCTTTACAATTTCACATACTTTTATCCCCGTTGAAAACTTCAACAGTTTGTCATCAATCACCAAAAAGAGGGAGATTGTAAGTGCATCTAGTGCCACCCCTAGTTGGTTTTGGAGTATTAACGACAAACCTGGTTGAGGGACTAATGTGTTTGTGAGAATTGCAGGATAACACAGGTAGTAGTCCCTCATTGATTCGGTTTACCTACCGGAGACGACCCCTAAAAATGTATGAAGACATTGAAGACAATGGTGGTATGTGAAGATATTCACGTTGAAGACTATGAAAAGAGAAGGCATTGCGTGAAGACTATGGAGCGCGAAGACTTAGTTGTTTCGTTGTTTCCTTTTCTTCTTTGTTGAGTCATAGGAACCACCGTACTGTTAAGTGGGGTCCTAGTGAACAAAGTCAGAGTGGTGGTGATGCTCAACCAAATCCTATGTCTTCGAGCGAAGACAATGAGAGCAAATCTTATCCAGAGCTGGATGAGTCAACTTGACTTGTAGCCCAAGTAAACTTGCCGCGTGTGTTTGAAATCTGACCGTTGGAACACGTGTCAGTTCCTTAGTGACCCAGGGTCATTTCGGACAAATCAGGTCGGCTTGCCTAGTGGCTATAAACAGCCCACCTCCTACACCATAAATTGGTGGCTGCTCAGAGTTAGTGCACGGATTTTGTCGTTTGAGAGCAACCCACCTCCGAAGCTTTTGAGAGAGAGAAATCCTTGCGAGAACAAAGCCCAAACACCCAGAGCCAAAGAGTGTTAGGCATCACTGAAGTCTTTCTGTCGCGTGACCTGAAGACTTGTTACACTTGAGGACTGTGAATCCTCCAGCCGGTTAGGCGCCGCGTTCTGAGCATCCAAGAGTCATTGTGGATCGCTCGTGAACGAAGTCTGTGAAGTTTTGGAAGTCTACCTTGAAGACTTACCAGAGTAATTGGGCAAGGACTGGGTGTCCTTAGCTCAAGGGGAATAAGGTGAAGACGCGGTCTTTTGAGTTGAATCTCAGCCTCCCTAACCAGACGTCTGATTGTCACAACAAGCTGAACTGGTCCAAAAAATCATGTGTCCTCACCAAGTGACTGGTTCTATCCTCTCCCTCTCTTTACTTACAGTTTGTCTATGTGAAGTCATTGTCTGCTTGCACTACCTGTTTGACTCCACTATGTGACTACTATCATTGTTTGGCTTCATACTATCTTCCATCCTGACCTTTACTACCTAGCTGCTATTAGTCTTCGTGCTTTCACTTCATTGCATACTTGACTATGGCTTGCTTAGTGTAGTCTACCTTCCGCTGCATATCAATAGGTTCATTTCTATTGTTTGTCTTCGAAACTCTCATGTTTTGAAGACTTTCATAAAAATCGCCTATTCACCCCCCCCTCTAGTCGATAACTAGCACTTTCAAACGTGTTAAAGGGGTTGTCAATCCCTTTCGGGTAGCGGCGCCAGAAACGGCGCGCGGACGGGAAAAAGTTGTAAGAGATTGAATAAATAGATCGGAAATAAAATAAAATGAAGCAAGGTATTTTTGTATTTTTGGTTTAATAGATCTGGAAATAAATGCAAAAGAAAAGTAGATCACAAAGGCAAATATATGAGAAAGAGACCCGGGGGCCGTAGGTTTCACTAGTGGCTTCTCTCGAGAAAAATAGCAAACGGTGGGTGAACAAATTACTGTTGGGCAATTGATAGAACTTCAAATAATCATGACAATTTCCAGGCAATGATCATTATATAGCATCACGTCCAAGATTAGTAGATTGAATCATGCCTGCATTTACTACTATTACTCCGCACATCGACCGCTATCCAGCATGCATCAAGTGTATTAAGTTCATGGAAAAACAGAGTAATGCAATAAGAACGATGACATGATGTAGACAAGATCTACCTATGTAGAGATAGACCCCATCGTTTTATCCTTAGTAGCAACGATACATACGTGTCGGTTCCCCTTCTGTCCATGGGATCAAGCACCGTAAGATCGAACCCACTACAAAGCACCTCTTCCCGTTGCAAGATAAATAGATCAAGTTGGCCAAACAAAATCCAAATATCGGAGAAGAAATACGAGGCTATAAGCAATCATGCATATAAGAGATCAAAGAAACTCAAATAACTTTCATGGATACAAAAAGATATAACTGATCATAAACTCAAAGTTCATCAGATCCCAACAAACACACCGCAAAAGAGTTACATATATGGATCTCCAAGAGACCATTGTATTGAGAATTCAGCGAGAGAGAGGAAGCCATCTATCTACTAACTACGGACCCGAAGGTCTACAAAGAACTACTCACGCATCATCGGAGAGGCACCAATGGAGGTGGTGAACCCCATCCAAGATGGTGTCTAGATTGGATCTGGTGGTTCTGGACTCTGCGGTGGCTGTATGAATATTGCGTCGACTCCCCTAGGGTTTTGGGAATATTGGGGTATTTATAGAGCAAAGAGGCGGTCCGGGCACCGAGGTGGGCACAACCCACCGTAGCGCTGCCTGGCCTCTGGCCAAGACTAGTGGGTTGTGCTCCCCTCGGAGCACCCCCCAGGCGCAACCAGGGCCCATTACGTTCCTTATGTTCCATAAAAATTCTCCATCAAGTTTTGTTGCATTTGGGCTCCGCCTGATATTGATTTCCTGCGATGTCAAAAATATGCAGAAAATAGCAACTGGCACTTGGCACTATGTCAATAGGTTAGTACCAAAAAATAATATAAAATGATTATAAAACATCCAAGATTGATAATATAACAGCATGGAACAATCAAAAAAAATTATAGATACGTTGGAGACGTATCAGCATCCTCAATCTTAACTCCTACTCGTCCTCGAGTAGGTAAGTGATAAAAACCGAATTTTTTATGTGGAATGCTTCCTAACATGTCATATCATATTATTTTCTTAATAGCTTGGACATTTGGAATTTTATGTGATTCAAAGCAACCTGTCTTCCGAAATATCAACGCTAAAATAAGTTATCCCTAGCCCATCATGCTCAATCATTGATCCATTCATGAAACACACTCACATATTAGCTACACCCGATACTCAAGTACGATCATATTGCCTCCTAGTTGGTGCTTTTATAAAAGAAGATGGAGCCTCAAATTCCAAATAAAAATTGCATAAAGTAAAGAAAGGCCCTTCGCAAAGGGAAGTAGGGACTTGTAGAGGTGCTGAGGGAGTCCTGGACTAAGGGGTCCTCGGGCGTCCGGCCTGTTATCCATGGGCCGGACTGATGGGTTGCAAAGATACGAAGACCGAAGACTCCCACCCGTGTCCGTAAAGGACTCGCCTTGGCGTGGAGGGCAAGCTTGGCGTCCAAATATGAAGATTCCTCTGTAACCGACTTTATGTAACACTAGATCCTTCTGGCGTCTATATAAACCGAAGGGCTTAGTCCGAAGGGGGGATACTCATTATCATAGTCATACATGCTAGACTTGTAGGGTTTAGCCATTACGATCTCGTGGTAGATCAACTCTTGTAATACTCATATTCATCAAGATCAATCAAGCAGGAAGTAGGGTATTACCTCCATAGAGAGGGCCCGAACCTGGGTAAACATTGTGTCCCCTCTCTCCTGTTACCATCGACCTTAGACGCACAGTTCGGGACCCCCTACCCGAGATCCGCCGGTTTTCACACCGACAGGTGCCAGAGCTCAAAGCGAAAAATTTAGAGATAAAAACATTTTGGGAGGTGTATCCATCCCACCAGCGAAAATAAATTAGAGTTCCCAACACTTTCCATGCTAGATATGTCATAGGCGGTTCCCAAACAGAAAATAAAGTTTATTCCTTTTTCCACCATACTTTCACTTTCCATGGCTAGCCGTCTCCACTGTTGCCCTCCATACCAACACTTTCCAAGGAATTTATTATTTGACAACATAAAGTAAATTCATTTTTTTTCATTTCGGGACAGGGCGTCCCTAAAACCTTTGCCTTACTCTCGTGCAATGACAAGTGAATAAACACTCATCATGAGAATAACACATCCAGCATGGAAAATATTAGCCACCCCTCACCGCTCCGCGAGCGAAAAAAACACACAAAAGAGAAGTTTGTTTTGAAAATTACAGATGGCACATGCAAATTTTCTTAGAATGGCAAAAGAATACCGCATATATGTAGATATAGTGGACTCATGTGGCAAAACTGGTTTAAAGGATTTTGGATGCACAAGTAGAGATCATACTTAGTGCAAAATGAAGGCTAGCAAAAGATAGAGAAGCGACCAACCAAGAAACGAATAATCTCATAAGCAAGCATTAAGCATAATTAACACCGAATAATGCACCACAAGTAGGATATAATTTTATTGCATGACTATTGACTTTCGTGCTGCATAGGGAATCACAAACCTTAACACCAATATTCTTACTAAAGCATACTTACTCATCAACAGAACTCACATATTACATCATCATATCTCAAAAGTATTACTAAGAATCAAGTTTATTTTGTCCAAAGATCTTCATGAAAGTGTTTATTATATCCTTCTTGGATATCTATCACTTTAGGGCTAATTTTCATGTGTTGCTTTTCATAAGCTCAAACAAATATAAGTGAAGATCATGAGCATAAATTTTTTTCTTTCTCTCAAAATAGTTTAAGTGAAGCAAGAGAGAATTTCTTGAAAATTTTACTAAATCTCAAATAAATCTAAGTGAATCAAGAGAGCGTTTCTTCAAAAATACTAAAGCACACCATGCTCAAAAAGATATAAGTGAAGCACTAGAGCAAGTCCATAGCTCATAAAAATTTAAGTGAAGCATAGAGAGCAATTATAACAAGTCATGACATAATTTTGGCTCTCTCAAATAGGTGTGTCCAACAAGGATTGATGACTTCAAACACAAAATAAAACAAGCAAAGACTCATATCATACAAGACGCTCGAAGCAAAACACATATTATGTGACGAATAAAAATATAGCTTCGAGTAAAATACCGATGGTCTTTAGAAGAAAGAGGGGATGCCACTCGAGGACATCCCCAAGCTTAGTTGGTTGCTCATTTTTGGATAATAGCTTGGGATTTCGGGGCATCCCAAAACTTAGGCTCTTCTATCCTTCCTTCATCCATCATAAGATAACCCAAAACTTGAAAACTTCAATCACACAAAACTTAACAAAACCTTCGTGAGATCCGTTAGTATAAGAAAGCAAACCACTACCATAAGTACAGTATAAAACCAATTCATATTTTATTTTTGTATTATATCTACTGTATTCAAACTTTTCTATGGCAAAAACTCATCAAAGAAAACCATAGAGCCATCAAAATAAGCACACAACACAAAGAAAACAGAATCTGTCAAAACAGAACAGTCTGTAGCAATCTAACTATTTCGAATACTTCTATAACTCCAAAAATTCTGCAAAAATAGGAAGACCAGGGTAATTTGTATATTAAACTTCTGCAAAAGGAATTGGCATTTTATCACGTTCTGGTGATTTTTAACAAAAAAAATTCGTGAGTGCATAAGTTTTTGTTTTCCAGCAAGATCAAACAACTATCACCCAAGAAGATCCTATTGGCTTTACTTGGCACAAACACTAAATAAAACACAAAAACAAAATCATACCAGTAGCATAATTGTGCAAACACACAAGAAAAGAAAGAAAAAAGCAAAAATAATTTTTATTCATTGGGTTGCCTCCCAACAAGCGCAATAGTTTTACGCCCTTAGCTAGGCATAAAGCAAGGATCTAAGTTTTGTCATCTCCTTTCGAAAGCAAATAGAAAACTTCCTATCAATGGCATTTAATCTTTTATTTTGTTAAAGCACATGACCATTGATAGCGGAAGAAAGATTAAGCACGTTGCGAAAATTCGTATCTAAACTTATCGGCATCCTGGGAACGGGAGTACCCAGACTTGCCTGCCTGCGGCCCACGGCGTGAGTCCACCAACGGCCCAATACGGCCCAGCTTCAGCGGGAATGGCTCAAGACCCTCACGAGGGGCCAAGCCTCGCGAGGGGGATGACACCAAGACCTCCCTGGAGGCGGCCTCACTAGGCTGGCTCCCGAGGAGCGGAGATATCAATGCAGGGGGCACCCCGCGAGGTTCACATGACGTGAGTAGTGATGACCAAGGCCAGGCGGGTGCCAGCGGGCGCAGTGTACTAGTTTCCTATTTGGTGCTAAAGAGGCAGGCGCAGACGAGGAGTCCCGAGGCATCAGGCAAAGGTTTCCATATCGGTGCAACGAGACCAAGACCAGCAGAACGGAGGTCACCACGGAGCCCACAGCAACGTCACCACCAAATCCTTTGGCAGGCGAAGACTGCTTTTGTCAGGATAACTTGTACTAGTTGTCTCCCTTCAAAATTGGCCGTTGTGGGATCCCTTCCTGCCTACATTTGGGAAGAGGACCGAAGCCTCTATAAATAGGACTAGCCAACACCATAGGAGCAAACTGACCTTGGACTGGATTCATTCCATCCTCACATCCACCGGCCCATAGAGCTCAAGAACACCTCTCCTCCTGAGGTTGTTCATCCATTGTACTAGTTCATCCTCAGCCAACGAGGCAATCCATCACCACCACACTAGAGTAGGGTATTACACCACACGATGGCCCGAACCAGTATAAACCTCTGTGTCTCGTGTTCTTTGGGTCCGTCGAGCTAGGCCGTGGAATCGTTGGGTAGGCAGGCTGGGGAGAGAGAGCCTTCGTGCACACCCCAGAGTTTGAACCTCTCAAGGGTCCGCGGAGCCCTGAATCCGACATTTGGTGCGCCAGGTAGGGGTGCGCCAAAGCTTTCCCTCCATCGATCCACGCTCCACCGCTCCGCCAGTTCCATGGCTAATGCTCGTCGGGCCAGCGCTGAGCGCCAGGCCGCTCTCAACGCTCGCGTCGCCCAGACGGTGCCCGTCGGCGGGCCTCCCCGTCGCTCTCCATCACCTGTTGCCAACGCCGCCACCGGCCCGGCGGGGAACGAGCAGCAGGCCTCATTGTTGCACCCCTCCGTGCGGCGGGACAGACGCACCGCCACCCCGTCACTGATTCCCGCCGGTTCGTCATCCCACGCTCACCACGGGCCCGCGAACGCACAGGTCGCGCTCCTCATGGCGCGTGAGCTCCTGCGCTACTGCCCCGTCGACGACCTCTATGAGGACTGGCTGGACCATATCACCAAGCTCGTCAGCCGCCGGGGGCTCCCCTGCACCATCCCTCTCGCTGCCGCGTCCACCCCCGCTGCGAGCGATGTGGCCCACGGAGCACCTCCGCGTCAAGACGTCGCCATCACACCAAGACGCGTGGCCCTACAGCATGACCCACCGTGCAAGGCACCCGCGCGTGAAGAAGGAAGCTGCCAGGAGGTCCCTTGGCCGCAAGAAGATGCTCCTGCACTCCCCGCACCACCGCGTCAAGACCATGCGCCACCCGTGGTGGCGGCGCACGGGTACCAAGACCAGGCTCCGCCCCCGCGACGGGCTCGAGTGACTATAGCAGGCTGCCGCGCCTTCACTCCTGAGCTACGTAGCGTCGTTTGGCCAGGGAACACTACAAAAAAAGACACATCCGTGACATTTTGGGCCGAACGAAAAAAATTTCTGTCATACATATGACACTTCTATGACAATAATTGTGACAAGATCCAGTATCATCATAGATGTGGTGGGCTCCTACTTCTATGACAAAAATCATGACGGAAAATGGGCTTTTTCGTCACAGGAGGGCCGGAGACGCAGCTGCATGACATTCTTTGGGCCGTCCATGATGGAAAAAACCATGGTAGAAGCGAGGGGGAGGAAAAATTTTGGGGAGTTCCCGGTTACGGCGGGAGGTCGGGAGCCGAGCGATGCGTGTTTCTCTCGTACACGTACGCGCATGTGTGCGAGGCGTTGGCTCTAACTGAACCCGAGCGAGGCGTTGGGCTCTAACTGAACCCAAGCGATTGCACCTGCGAACTACAGCGTTCGAACCCGGCGATCGATCGATGGCTGTTAACTGTACCCGATCGAGTGATTCCTTCGCTACTGCTGCTAACTGAAGTCGATCGATGCTGCCTCTGGGATGAACAGTGAGCGTTGCGGGGAGGGGGTTGGATGAGCGATGGCGGTGGCGTTTGCCTCTGGATGAACAAGACCCCATGGTGTGGAGAATTTGGATGAGCGATGAAGCGGTGGAGAGGTGCCCTTGGAGGGTGGTTGACCAGAGCCCATGGTGTGGAGGGCTGGATGAGCGATGAAGCGGTGGAGGGGTGGGCGTGGAGGGTGGTTGAACAGGACCCCGTGGTGTGGAGGGCTGGATGAACAGTGAGACGGTGGAGGGTGGTTGAGCGATGGCCGGTGGAGTAGCGCGCGGTGGAGGCTGGATGAACAGGAGCCCGTGGAGGCTGGAGGAGGTCGACGGTAGCCCGTGGAGGCTGGAGGAGGTCGACGGTGGAGATGAACAGTATCCCGTGGAGTCCCGTTTTGTAGTACGCCACACCCCTCGCGATGAACAGGACCCTGGTTCGACCGTAGGAGGTCCGTTTCATCCGTTTTGCGGTACGCCACACCCCTCCCGATCAACAGGTCTCCCGTTTCGACCGTAGGAGGTCCGTTTCCTCCGTTTTGCGGTACGCCACACCCCTCCCGATCAACAGGACCCCCTTTTCGACCGTAGGAGGTCTGTTTACTCCGTTTTGCGGTATGCCACACCCCTCCCGATCAACAGGACCCCGTTTCGAACATGGCCGGTCGAACACAAGGCCGTTTCCTCCATTGTGCGGTATGTCAGGCCTCGTTTCCATCGCCTGTTCCGTCCAAGCCGGTTGGCTCCCACACGTTCCGTTGCCTCCCGATGAACACGACGCATTTCGTTGCCTCCCCATGAACACGACGCATTACGTTGCCTCCCCATGAACACGACGACGACGTTGTTTCTCCGTTCCAACCCAGCCATGTACACGAGCCCTCGCCGTACGTATGGCGAGTAGGCGTTCGAGACCCCGCCCGTATGTACAACATATGTGGCCGTATTTTTCTTTCTTGCACCCTGGCAGCTATACGTACGTGTACATGCTACGTGCGCGCCTGTACTACGACACGTACGCGCCTCTACATCGACCAGTATATATGTACGTACACATTCGCGACCAGAATGGCAACGCTACGTACGCTTCGACCAGGTGGGTCCCGACTGTCAGGCACTTCCTTGCGTGCGAAGATGTAGCTGGTGGGTTCCAGCAGTCAGGGGGGCGAATCGTTTTCTTTTTTGCCCAAACGCACTTCCTTGCGTGCGAAGATGTAGCCGGTGGGTCCCAGCAATGATCGAGGCGAATCGTTTTTGCCGGACGCACTTCCTTGCGTGCGAAGATGTAGCTGGTGGGTCCCAATGATCGAGAAGCGAATCGTTTTGGTTTTTCTCGGACGCACTTCCTTGCGTGCGAAGGTGTAGCTGCTAGGTCCAGCAGTCGAAGCGAATCGTTTTTTGCGGGGCGCACTTCCTTGCGTCGCGATGGTGTAGCAGGTGGGTCCCAGCAATGAGGGCGAATCATTTTTTCGGACGCACTTCCTTGTGTGCGAAGATGTAGCTGGTGGGTCCCAGTAGTCAGGGGGGCGAATCATTTTTTTTCCGGACGCACTTCCTTGTGTGTGAAGATGTAGCTCGTGGGTCCCAGCAGTCAGGGGCGAATCATTTTTTCGTGAAATACGGTGGCCCGTCCAGTGGGTCCCCGCTGTCAGGTGGAAGAATAATTATTTTGCGCGTAATAAGGAGGCACTTCCTTGCGGCTGCCGTGAGACCCGGTATCGGCCTCTCCACGTCTGATCCACGTCCGATGGAAGTCGTTCCTTGACCACGTTGATCACGCCGCGTCGAGAGCACCACGGCGGTGGACGACGGCGAGGCCTAGGAAGGGGACGACGCAGAGCCAGGGAAGACGCGGCAGTGGATGCACACACGGAGAGGAGTACGAGGGTTCACTGGTTCGGCTGTGCTGCCGTCGCTGCAGAATAACAGGGGGTGTGGGTGAGTGGAGGGATGGCCTATCCAGCGGTGGGAGTAGTAGGGGGCGGTGAGGCCTCACGCGGCTTATAGCCGGCCACGGGAGGCAGGAGCAGGCGGCACGACCGGCGCTGCTTTGGGCGGCGGGAGCAAGAAGACCAGAGGTTGAAGAAGCACGACGGTCGTTGGATGGACATCGTACGGTCACTGCAGCTAGAATCGTTTATATTGACTAAGTTGACAAATCCTTGATACGTCGTCAACTTAGTAGGCCCACTGGTCGACTTCCAAAGCAGTGCGCCCCGGATGGCGGGGAGGAATCATTTTTGGGCGGGTGAAGCTAGAATATCCGAGATTGAAGAAGAAGCACGGCATCCGTTGGATGGACATCCAACGCCACTACTGCTAGAACCGTGTGTTGACTATAAGTTGACAAAGCCTTGCATACGCGTCAACTCTGTTTTTTTAGGGGACGCGTCAACTTAGTAAGGCCAGAAGTGTGTGGCAGAGAATTTATAGCCCATTTGAGATTTGTAAGAATGTGTAGCCCATTTTTGAATTCTAATGGAATTTACTACAGCCCATTTACAGTTTGTTAAAAGTACAGCCCATTTCAACCAACCGTTCAAAACAGAATTCAATAAAATTTCCCACATTTTGATGGGATCCGAAATATTTTATCCCAAAATTTCTAGTCAGATTAAATACAATTTCAATATAAATTTATATTACGTAAAAATCCAACGAAACATTGTGCTCGCAACAATTAATGAAATTAAAATTTTCAATATCCAAAATAATTTATAAAGTAATCACGTGTTTGGTGCATTTTTTTATAGTTACTGCCCAGTTTTTACAATTACATCCCATTTATTATTTCTTAAAGCCCATTTTCTTGTTAAGCCTAATGCATCCCTCCTAGGAAAGATTTGCAGCCTAGCGGGGCGGAGAATAACAACTTGACCTTGCCTGGGTATTCCTAAAAAAAGTATAGCTGGGCTAGCCATTTTCAGCTTGAAAAAAAATAATATCTGGGCTGGATATCTGGCCTGGACTAGACAGGCCACAGCCCGCCAAGTTAATACCTGCAGCGATGTTTTCGTTGTTGTTCAGAGGAGAAAAATTAATATCTGGGTTAAACATCAAAAAACTCTGCACAAATACTGCTCGAGCTTCTTGGTCCCAGCTGTCGGCCGCTTCTTGTGCAATTCTCTCGTTTATTGACTACTCCAGGAGGTTGACAATTGTGTGGGACCGTGATGTCAGGAAACCAGGAGGAAGCAAAATAAATTATAGTTATATATATATAATAAGGAGGCACTTGCGTACGTGAGGCTATGGACCTGGTGGGTCCCCGTTGTCATCCTCTCCAAGTAAAGTCATCTCCTCTCTCTGGCGCTTTCCACCGAAGCGATCGGTGCCCGCCCTTCTTCCCGGTCTGCGATTGCTCTGCCTTCAAACGACACAAGTGTCGTCCGTCCGTCCATCTGCTGCCCACATTAATGATACACGGTTGCCGAGGCGGCTACTCCGGTGCCACACGTCCGTCCCTCCGCCCGCCCACCATTGCTATATAAAGTGTTGCGCCGGCCATAGCCGCAGTCATCCGCGTCCGTTCCCTTTCTCCTGTCCACACCACTACTGCCCACCATGGCTTCCTTGCGCTCCAGCGCTCTTTGGGACGGGCGGACGACGGACCACAAGGAGATGGCAGCCATTGCTACCAACCGGCTGGCCGGCAGGCAGCCGGAGGACGACGACGTCCCAATAGAGAACATGGTAGTCGACGATCCAGCGCCAACCCCCTCCTCCGCACCATCCTCGCCGGTGCATTGCACCATGACCATCGGCGAGGCCCGTGCCCAATATATGGACAGAGTGAGGCAGATGCGTGAGGAGTATTTCCGGGAGGCGCGGGACGACGCCGCCTACAACCACCATCTCCTCCAGGAACACCTGCAGGCGGAGGAGCAGATCGCAACGGAGCGAGCGGAGCAGGAGGCGCTGCTCGACTCGTACCGCTCCGCCCGCAAGGGCCGCCTCGGCCGTGATCTTGCATGCGGGTGGCGGAGGCTGCGGCCGCCTACAAAGAGGCTAGCAAAGAGGGCGATGAAGCGGGCGAGGCGCTGTTTGGCGAGGCCCCACCCTGTCGGTAACGTGGGGGAGGGGTTTCCACCGCTCCGCTGAGACGCCGCCCGCCGGCAACAAGACAGAAGACATCGCCGGCTCCGCCGAGGCCCCTCCCCGCTAGCAACGAGGCCGCGCCACATAGAAAACGAGGAAGAGTAGAACACGGTAGGTCGCCACCGCTCGGGTCCAAGTAAGGCCACCGCTGCTACCCTTCGGTTGAAGCCAAGCTAGGCGGGTTGACCATTGACGGCTGGTTAGCTTCTTGGCGATGGCGTGGAGTCGGAGAGCTATCTTTGAAAAAACGCTGCTTCTACTTAGCTGCTGGTGCAGTTGGTGGTGACACGTGGGCCCAATAGGCCACATGTGAGTTACATAACTGCACTTGCGATTAATCACTTAGCTTTCTGTTACATTTCGGCCGGACACAGTGGGTAGCTTCGGTTAATTAATTATACCTCCAGCGCACCCTTTTTAGTTGAAGAATGTATGAAATGTAATGAAATCTGGCATGTTTATATGAAATCCGACCGTGTATTAATGAATTTATTTGATTAGTTCAATTCTGTATCAACGGCATTGGATGAACATGCAAAACAATAAGTACTAGCATTATTCCCAGGGTGATCACCTCGTTTGCAGCAGTTTCACATGTACTCCCTCCGGTCCTTTCTAGTCTGCATACAAGTTTTGTCATCAGTCAAAGTATCTCTACTTTGACCAATCTTATACAAAAAGTATGCACTTTCACAATGTGCAGTAAAAGGAAATGTAGGAGTAGAAAGAGTTTGAGCAGCTTTTTAGCGTTTCTGTGCATTGCAATCAAACACACAGGCCTGGCAATTCATAGAGAACATTCAAAACAATCAATGATTATGCATCTCAGCGACTCACATGTGAGAGGCAATATTTACTTCACAACTAAAGAATAAATAAAAAATTGATCGACGCTAATTGACAAAGGCGTCCCATTCAAAAATATCAAACGCATGTCTTGCTAAAATCAATGAGCAAAATTTGACAAGGCTGTCCCATTACAAAATATCAAATGCCTATGATTGTGGAATGGGCAGGGTTTGCCATCAGTTCGGACATTGAAATGGCACCTCGTGCTAAATAAACCAGTTGTTCTTTTTGTGCAGTTCCACCCAAATCAACCAAATTTGCGCGTAGCTTGTATGATTTCGCCCTTATATGTTGCAACGCCTTGAACTTATCGGCACCTCCTTTCTTATGGTGGAAATGAATGATTCGATGTATTCATGAACATTTGGTGCAGTTCCCATTGAAATCAAGCTGAGCACCCCTGTTTGCACAAATACAAAAAAGTGATTAGTATAAAGCAAATTGTACTATGATTTGATAGTTTCAACAGGCACATACATGGTCCATGTAGAGCACACTTTTAGAAATATGGAACTCACCAGAAAGAATCCTAGAACAACATTGTACTCAAGCATCACAAAGCAAAAAATGGAGATTTATGGGTCCTTCCGAAATGAAGTTAGTTTGGTCTTGTGGGGAGTAATCAGAACCATCCTTCAACTACTCCTTCCGATGAGAAGATAGACAGGGCTTCTTCATCACGGCATAATCGGAACTAGTCACTTCACGTACTCCATATTCTTCTTCGTGAGGAAGATGATCCTGTTGTGCAAAGACAAGAGGACTACTAAATGCTAGCATCCATGTTTGCTCGAAAAAAAGGAAAGGAAATATTTAAAACATCACAGATGAAGCACTTCTCAAGGACAATACCACTTTTTCATGACAGTATCTAAACAGTAGCACAACACTAATAGAGATGACAAAGCTCAATCATATGGATGAAATCGTTAGGCGAGTACCAACCTTTGTCGAGGAGGCTGATTGTGTAGAGCATACAAATGAAGCACTTCTCCGGAACCATCTGTTGCTATCTCTACGGGGTGGCCATGCTTACTATATACTCCTCGATTAGTTTAATGTTTCCAACATCTTCTTGTGCAGTTCCGCTAAAATATATGGTATCTTCAAAGAAGATCCCTGTTTGCACAAGTAGAGATAATTACATATGGCGTCAAATCAGTGGCAAAACAATTGCTCGTTCCAGCCATAGCAATAAATTAAGATGCAAAACTATATCATTACTTGTGTCATCATAGTTCCGATTAGCTTCATTACAGCACCGGAGTTCATTTTGTTTTTCTTCCGCTTGTTCTTCCCCTTCATCACTTGGTTCAATAACAGACAAGCTTCGCCTTCAATGTGAGAATTGGCATGTCAATTAGGGAGCACAAGTATAGTACTAAACTTAATTTTCTAATGAAAATGGCAAAATACAGGCAAGCAGTTGTGAAATATCCTTATCTTACCTCAATGGGATAGTACGGTGCACATACAGATTGGAAGTCTTGTCTCCATTTGTGCAGTTCACTAAAATCAAGCAACATTATCGTACAAGTAGCACAACATATGAAAGCACACTGCAAAATCATGTGAAAGAAGGCTAGTACTGACCTCTCATGATGCAGAATTCAAACAACTCACAAGACGAAGATCTGAACAAAATTCGCCTTAACAGATAGGAAGTAAGATCTCCTCTTGTGCAGTTCCACTAAGATCAAGCAATCAAGCAACGTTGTCGGTGTGACATTTTGGTTGAACTGCACAAAACACTCTTAAAACGAAAGTGTTTTGTGCAGTGCAACAAAAGGTCACAATGGCAACAAGGTGAAGTAGATAACCTTGTTTACACAGAGGTGCAAAGGAAACAATTAGTGGTCAATAACGGTGGATGACACAGAAGCCAACAAAAAGAAGCGTCTACCTTATCTAAATGGGAAAGAAAGCAACACAGTAGCATTTCTCAAACAGGGGCATTGATTAATATTAACATAGAGATTATATTAATAATAAAATTCGTTAAACATATAATTTGCTTTTAACTGTGGCATTGCATCAATTTTCCAGTGGCATTATTAGAGGGTGTTTGTTTACAGGGACATTTTGGTGTAGGGACTAAAAAAACTCCGTGTCAGTCCCATCTAAACCAAACAAGAGGTACTTTTAGGGACTATAAGTGGGCATTTGGGACTAAAGAAAGAAGACCCCGAGGGAGTATTTTTGGGACTTTTTCCAACAGTTGCCCCTGCCACGCATCGCACCTTGTTTCTATTAGTTCATTACTAGGGGTAACATGGTCTTTTAGCATGTCATTTAATAACCTCAAGTCCATGTTTAGTCCACCAGAACCAAGCAGGTAGGGACTAGGGAGTTTTTAACCAAACAGGGCCTTAGATTAACAACAGCTAATGAGTTGCAGGGACGGTGGGCCGACCAGCACCATGTGCATCTACCGATGTCTTGTGGTCATGCACAATCTGTTGCAACAAAGAACAAACAACCAAGGAGCATATTTGTGTTGGTCCCAGTTTTGTTATCTTTAGACACCTTTCCCTATGTGAGCGCAGCAAATCTAGTCATGCTCAAACTCTACAGCCTTGTCCCTTCCTTTCCTTTTTGAACTAGTACTTTCGCCCTTCCCTTTCCTCTTTAAACCACGTCCTAGATTTATGCGATACAACTTTCCCCACTACTTTCCCACATTCCTTTCCTCTTTGAACCACATCCTAGATTCATGCTATACAACTTTCCCCCTTCATTTCCTCTTTGAACCACGTCCTAGATTCATGCTATATACTTCCTCCGTTCCTAAATATAAGTCTTTGTAAATATTCCACTATGAACCACATACGGATGTATATAGATGCATTTTAGAGTGTAGATTCATTCATTTTGCTCCGTATGTAGTCCTAGTAAAATCTCTACACTACTAGAAATACCACTACTAATGGCGCACCTAATATGGCCATTAATGGCGCATCAGAGGTGCGCCATTGACAGCACGCCATTAGTAATTTTTACTAGCGCACCACCTGGTGCGCCATTAGTATCTGGTATACTAATGGCGCACCACTGGTGCTTATCATTATATCTGGTATACTAATGGCGCACCACCTGCGCGCCATTAGTATATGCAAGGGTGCGCCATTAGTATTATGCCTCGAGGCATGTATACCAGTGCTTTGGCATACTAATGGCGCACCACCTTCGGATGCGCCATTAGTAACGCAGCATACTAATGGCGCACTTCCTGGTGATGCGCCATTAGTATGCCTTTGTCATACTAATGGCGCCGTCATGTGATCGCCATTAGTATGAATATTAGGTTTTTTTATTTTTTATTTTCTGTTTTTTGCACAGGTTACAAAATGTATAATTTGACAAAATATAGACAGCACACATCAACAATAGATTCATCAAATACAATAGAAGATTAGTCCTTGAATACAATTCATCATATTAGTCTCCGAATACAATTCATCATATTAGTCTCCGAATTGAAAAGACCGAACAAAGATAGAACATTATATTACAAGTCTCGAGACCCGCGAGTAGCGAGTTTATCTTCGCATTACAAGTCGATATCGATCATCTAAACTACCATCACATAGAAGAGAGCTGCGGTCATCACGATGAGCATCATCACGATGAAACTCGTCTTCATCCGGTTCCTCCAACGCTCCCTCCCCTCTCCCGCTAGATAGCGGGCGTATCTAGATTCGATCTCGGCCCTAGTGGTGTACCCTTTGTAATTGTTACCGCTGAATCGGTGAACCTGTCTCCGACACTCCTCCCAGTCATCGTAGACTCCGGGAACCTTACCCTTGTACACGACATACGTCGGCATCGCTATGCACTAGCCAAGCGAAGCGTTAGTACCAATTCACAGACAATACATAAGCAATATATAAGTATGCAATGAGCGATCGGAAGAGAAAAGCAAGACATTAATAGCATCGATTACATCTAAGTTGAACGACTCTCGAAACCAAAGAGACATACTACAAGTTCATTAAAGTTTAATTACAACATGACCCAATCGATGTTTCAGAACTAGACAACTCGACTCAAGGGACGGAGCGTGGATGAAGCCGCCCGTCTATCGTGGGAGTCACGAAAGAACGGGCGTTGTCATCCTGCATTTGTAGCATTGTGTCGATGTCACCGTTGGACGGTTGATTTACGAGGTAGAACTGCCCCGAGGTACGAAGGACATCTTGATGGATGATTTCCGCAAACTCCGATTGGATGCGAAAGAATTCTTGTCGGAGGTCCGCGTCTGGATTGCCGACACGCTCGCGGCCCAATCTTGGAGTTTACTCGGTAGCGAAGTTGATGATGGTCCCGTCGATCGCCTCGCATGTGATGGATGGCGTAGTAGGCACCCTTCGACCGCCAGCGGTTGCTTGACGCAGCGAGCGTCGTATTGTGGGAGAACACGTGCTTGCCGTGCTACGAATAGGCCTGGTGAAGGTGCCTCCAGATTTGGCGTGGCAGGAGAACATCATCAAGAACCTTCTTGACATTTGTGTAGTCTACGTTCGATCGACGGTCCGGGTCGAAATACGTGGCCATGGAATATTTAGGGCTTAGGAGGATGAGCGTGCAACGTGTGTCACCGCAGAAAACACGGAATGTTAAAAGAAAAAGCGATCGAAATGTAAGAATTCATATGTTACGGGCGGTTGAGGAGGACTTACTCGGGAAAGTAAGGCACGAGGAAGTTATCCTTTTCTTGGTTTGCCGAATGACGCCTTCGAGGTAAGAACTTCGCGACTTGCGGTCCCCGCCTGCCCAAGATCTTGGCACGCATGTAGAAGGGTCGACTATCACGATGTCCGGGGTCTTGTCGCGAATGATCCGCATCTCCATACTCAGCGAAAATAGCCGAGCGAAGGTGTAGTGAAGCGGATGAAGGTTCAACATAAGCGTGGATGTCATCAAAAACGCAGGACGATCGTCGCCCGATGGAGTTATCCACAAAGCCCTTGCCCTCGGCACCTTGGCCGCGAAACCGGGTATGCCACATCCTTCTCCCTGAGACGCCGCTTCTCCAAAGAAAGAACACTATCATGCAGACTCCGCATAGCACCGGTTGCAGCATTGAGCATATTTGTCGGTAGCATCGCCCTACCCGCCACATGCACCCTCCTCGAGATATCCTGCGGTGAAGGTGGCCCGTCACGAGCACGGATCGTACTCGGTGCCGGTGGCTCGCACCCTTCTTAGTCTTTCTTTTGCGTGCCTTCTTCTTCTCCTGTAATGGGACCGAGTTTTGCTCACAGACCGCCTTCTTGAGTGTGTTGGGGCTGATAATATTTTGCACCTCGCCTATCGAGGCTCGGTCAAGTCGGCTGGAGGCGTCTCCGAGAGCTGAACGCCAGACGGCGCGCTGTTGCAACTTGGCTTCTCCAGCGGTACGAGCTAGATCGCACGTCTTTTGTTGGGTTTGGTTCTTGAGAAGGAGGCCCCATGAAGTCGCCATCGTACCCATGCTCGGCAAAGTATTGATCGACGCGTTGCCAAATGTATCATAGTCGCCGTCGTCGTCATTACGATCCTGTGCCATATGCATGTTTGGATCCATGGCATAGGGATGTCCGGCACCGTTACGGCGGTCTTGCCATGGGGCGACTTGGCGCCGCACGATCGGGCGGTGTTGTCTTTGGGTGGTGTCCCCGCCCCCAAAGCGAATCTGGCTCTTGACCAGCGAGGCCAGCTCAGGCGAGTCTTGAGGGTCATCACGTCATCATCGCCGGCCCCACGGGTCGATTCGGAGGTAACAAGTCGTCAGAGTTCGGCAGCACCGAACCAGTTGAACCCTAAACAAGTTGGGTGGCATCCGGGTACCGTGGAACAAGGGTTGCCGGTTGAACGATTTTGCCCTTGGCGACATCGACCAACTCGTTGTTCACGAAGTGGAGGAGAGTGCACGGAACGTCGGCTGCGCCTGTGAAAACATGTAGGGCGTTAGGGATGCCCGATCAAAAGGCAAGGAGATGAAGTCCTCGGCCGAGAGAGGCTTAATTAGTTACCGTGATGATGGCGTCGAGCTCGGCTAATGTAGAGGCACCGCCAACGGCGTGCGATGGACGGAGGGCCGCTTGCTGCGAAGGTGCCGCCGGGCAGCGTACACCGGGTGCATTAAGCTCCGTGCGGCGTCGGAGACACCAATGCCGCCTCGCTGGAGGCACCAATGGCCCCGCCATCGCATTATGCGAGTTGCTGGCCGTGAAGCTAGGAATCGGGCGGCCCCTGTTGGCGCCCGCAATCCACGCCTCAACCCCGAGATCAAGGTAGGCACAAGGGCGGTGATAAATACGCTCCAGTCGTTGTTCCACTTGCTCTTGGACAATCTCCGGAATCCGCGCCACCTGTGCCTTGAGTTCTTGAACCTCTCGCGCTGGCTTTCCGAGCTGGTCTTTTTCTCCTTCCGCACACCAGCGGTATAGTATGACCCCATTTTGTCGACAAGCCTTTGCGGCCACACGACCGGTGACGTCGACTTCTGAGCTTATCCTTGTTCTTCATTACATTCAACCCCTATTTAGAGTGGTGTCCCAAGGGTTGCTCTGAGTCGACCCCGCTCTGCTTTCAATCGCTGCGGAAGGAATGTGAACCATTTAGAAATTGACTTCATTAATTAGAATGCAACCATATGGAGCTAATTACGCTGGGTGTATTCCTTACGAGAACAAGCTCAAGCTGCCTGGTCTTCGGATCCGTGGTAAGCTCCTTTGTTTTCGGTCCTTCTTGTACCGGGCCCCTGACAAAGTTCCTAGTCTGCTTGTCACCGCCCGTATGTATCGAAGAGGCGGTAGGCCTTGCTCGGCACGGTCCGCCTCCTCCTTGTCCCATATAGGCTCCGCCACTCAGTAACCGCCGGGACCGAGTGTGTGTTCCCCTATGTTCAGCTCCGCATTTGTTTCCCCACTCACTTGATTGGGAGCTTGCGGTGCTCGAGCAATTGATCTTGAAGTCGTTGTAGTCATCTTCGGTGATCGAAGGATTTTTCTCCTTGATCTTCTCATAACTCTCACCTTTCTCGATCATTCTCTTCACATTGCTTTTCCAAGTAGATGGCCTTGCTCATCTTCGTGAGGGCAGCATTGTTCACTTTATTCCCTTTGAGGCTTGTGTTTTCAAATTCAGCGGGAACTTGTATCGTTCGTGCAGCTTCGTGAAGAGGAGGTTGCGCAAATTCCCTCGGTCGGGATGCCTCGGGTTCTCGGTGTTGATCGAGGCGGTGCTCGGACAATGCACCCGAGCTGAAGCGAGTACCCCTTGACTATTCGTTCGGGCGCCGTTGGATTCCCGTTGGAGTCCACTTGATAACTTCCTCCTTGAGGGTGCGGAGCACGATCGGGCGCCGGTCCTTCCGTTGCCTCTTGGTGGCTGCCATCTGCGTCTTGCCGCCATCATCGATGGTGGCATCCTCGGCGGCACCATCGGTGGTGGCATCGGTGTGGTCATCCTCGGCGGCACCATCCGTGGTCTCGGGATCGGTGGGGAAGGCGTGACCTCATACAAGTGAGGTTGTTCCTCCATCTCTGGGACAGCTCCCAGAATGCCTTGCCGCTCAACCCCGGCCTCATCGTTGTGGGCCATGTTTCTCTCTAAATAGAAACAAAGTTTGGTCAAAAGTTGGTTATTGTCAAGGAACAAGATCATGGTCTCATCATTTAGGGTTTGTCGACACCGAGGCATCCTAAAATCTAAGTTTTTATCATTGAGGGTTTTTCGACGCCAAGGCACCCTAAAAGCCTAACTTTTCATCATTTCGGTTTTATCGACACCGAGGCACCCTAAAAGCCATGCATTAGTCACAAATGCGCCGGGCACTTGATCCTACTTAATTAACTACTAAGATACCCGGCCGATGCATTAGTCGCAAGTACGCCATATGTCCTATTTTTAGCAAAGTCATGCTAAACTTCACGTAAAATTTCAGCATGACCTTTGCTGAAAATAGGACATATGGAGTACCCGAATTTTCCAGAACGGAAGTTAATCGACATTCCGGCAAACTCAAGGGCCTCTCGGGGTACCTGCAATATCATTATCCCAGCGTAATGAAGTCCCCAATGGGTCATTTCGTAAGATCACAAGTAGCATCATCACAAGTACAACATCATCACAAGTACAACAAAGAAGAAGTGAATACAGCCATAACAAAGAAGCATCAACTTTATTCTTCTTCTTCATAAAGACTAATTGTCTAATTGAGCAATACAATGACGGTGTGAACAAATAAAAACACAAACTACACCTACATATTTGGGTACCTCTATGGTAGTAACATGCCATTCTCTGCCTAGAGCTATTGTAGCACGATCTATTACGCTTAGTACTAAAGTTATAGCAGTATCATGCTTTCATAACCAACTAGTTACCTTTAAGTTCAAATCATCCACAAAACCACAAATGTAAGTAGCACAAAATCATTCAAGTACCAGTGTTTAACTAAAACTTGGTGTGAATAAGATCCTCTGTCAAGATTACTTCATACCAATAATCAAAACCCCAAAACCTGACCCCAACTAGTTACCATAAGGTCAAATACTGTCCACAAAACCAAAACATAAGGTCAAATACTGTCCACAAAACCAATATCGACCCCAACTAGCTACTCACATCTATTTACGGTGGGTGTTGAGGTAGGACTTCTCGCGATACTCGGAGGCGGAGTAGAGGCTGCTGCCGCAGTTCTTGAGCTCCTGCATCAAGCATGGCCACAACACTCAGTTTATCTACCATAGACAGCAGTTTAGCGTAAACAAAAGCAACACACATATGTCTATGAAGTATCTGAATTTTGCAACTTTATTGTGTCTGAAATAGCTTTACTCGATGGTGTTATCGAAATGAGCAAAGCCGTCTTGAATATTTGCATGTACAGAGATGTGAAATATTTATCAAGTGAATGTAAACATTTGGTGTTTGAATTTATTGACTGGAAGGTGTGCTTCAATGCATACTCACTAAGTGAAATGAGAAATTCCAAGTTGAGATGAGAAATACTCATGACTAAGATAACACGTATCCTGTTAGTCTGAAAAATGATGTTGCAAGAGGGCAGGCTTCAGCTCTCAAGTGATATGTTGGTGGAAAAAGCAGAGGATGGGAGTACTCCTGCGTGCAGCAATATAAAGAGGCACTCAAACAAAGCAGCGTCCACCATTCGAAAAATAAAAGCAAACAATGGTTGCAGTTTGAAACAACCACAAAAAAATTCGGTACTCTGAACCCCAAACACTATTTAAAAGAAGTGCAAGAAGCGGTTTCAGGCTCTCTGAGCACCGAAAGTACCAGGACCAACATGTAGAAATCTGCCCCCTTGCCAAATTTACCTTTACGAGCAACATCTACAAATCAAAACAGAAGAGATGCAAGCCAAAACTACTTACGAGTAGCAAACCAGTGAACAACTATAAACCATAGAACTTAGGGAACCACAGCCAAAAAATGTGACTGCTTGTAAAAATAAAAGAAATATTTCTTTGCGGTGTAGGACGTGCGAGTTCTTCAAAACATTTGATGCAGAAGATTTAGTGCAAAGGAGAAAGATATATATTTCACTCTCAACAATATAACCAAAGGTTATCCTCAAATGAACATCTCAATTCTTACAAATGCCTGCATAATTATTATTTTTAAAAGAGGCAACGCTTTGCATAAGGTTCAGTTTTAAGCATTTGCTCATTGATTCACGTAAAAACAAGGCAACGCGAGCTATCATTTATTCAATTCTAAAACCAAATGGGCCATTTTGGCACCACCAAGGCTCAACTATCATGCGTACTCTTACAAGGATCATCAAGTATATGCACTTTTGGACGTCGACACTAATCTACATGTATTTGCTATCTCAATGATTCCACAAGCTTCAGGAGAAAAACAATCTACAATTCTAGGCCTATTAGGACGATCTTGGTAAAACAACAATCGGATAAGGCGCAACAAATCATACAAGATCCATGTGTGGAGAAAATTTTATCACGCAGCTACTATTTGGATCATAAAGATTTACCAAGCCGAGCAGGAACTGTAATAGATGAAACATGCACAGATTAACATATCCATCACATATATTATAAAGATCAGAGAGAAATGAAGGACAAACGGGAAAAGCGAAGTAAAAGGCATAAAACACAACCACCAGACAGATTCTGCTTTTAAGATACTTGGAACACTCTGTACTTCTATGTGCGCATATTTGTTTCTTCAACATTCAGAAATATGGTAAAATGATTAAGAAAATATCATGAACCTTCAAATTCATTCAGCTGCACCAAGCAATCTAAGCATGCTCGCTGCTTAGTGAGTAAAGTGATAGTAAATGTTATCCCAAGGATCCTATCGTAATCTGATCTAACTGTGTCCAAGTACGAAAGAACAAACAGCATTTTATACCGTGCAAGCATCTAGTGGCAGAATCAAGTTCAAATAACAAACGGGAACATGGGGTTAACTAAGAGTCGGTGGGTATCTTGTCATCATTGGCATGTAACTGAGTCATTGCCCATATGGAGAAACAACTGCAAGGCTAATAACCCGCAAGGCTAATATCTAGTTGATCGCCAGATTGTATCGGCAAGAACAACTATGCATATACATCACTTACTTACTTACTAAGCCTTTGATCCAAAACTAAATTCAGATGGGACCTGGGTACCTTGGGCGGGTCGTGGGTGGGGGGTCGACGGTGGTGTGGACGGGGCGGGGTCGAGGTGGGGCAGCGGCGTCGGGGCGGGGTCGAGGCGGCGCTGGGCAAAGGCCCGGGCGGCGGGTCGGGCGGCGTCTGGGCGGCATCCGGGCGGGCGGGTCGGGCGGCGTCTGGGCGGCGGGCGGCGGGTCGGGCGGCGTCTGGGCGGCGTCTGCGGCGGGTCGGGCGGGTCGAGGCGGCGTTGCGCAAGGCGTCCGGGCAGCGCCCGGGCGAGGGAGAGGGCGAGGAGGGAGAGGGCGAGGGCGAGGGCGAGGCGAGGGCAGCGGCGGGGCGGCGGTGGGGCGAGAGGAGAGAATCAAGTAGGGATCGGGCGAAGGGGATCGGGCGAAGGGGCCACAATACTAATGGCGCACCTCACGCGATGCGCCATTAGCATGTCCACACTAATGGCGCACCTCACCGTGGTGCGCCATTAGTATTTTTTTATTTCCACAAAAGCCAAAAGGTTATCTACTACTGTAACCTATCCATGTCAAGCCCACTCTACTAGCTCGACTGGTCAGCCTCCGATTCTCACACTAGGAGGTCCCGGGTTCGACTCCCGTGCTCCACAAAATTTTTTTAGCATTTAAAAGCTATTTGATACTTATTTATGTTTAAATATGTTCAAACTTGTTTAAATAATAACAGTAATATTTTTTATAAGACAGTAGCATTTAAAAAGCTGTTTGATACTTATTTTTTATAAGACGGTCTTGTGGGTGCGGGGGTCGGGCCGGTTGAGTAGGGAATCGAGGGTGCGGGGTTTGCCAGTGGCGGTGGACTGGGGGTGCTCAAGGCGGCGAGGGACCGGATCTGGCGAGGTGGGACAGCGATCGAGATGGAGGGGGATCGAGGTGGGCTCCACAAATTTTTCTTAGCATTTAAAAAGCTGTTTGATACTTATTTGTGTTTAAAAATGTTCAAACTTGTTTAAATAATAACAGTAATATTTTTTATAAGACAGTAGCATTTAAAAAGCTGTTTGATACTTATTTTTTATAAGACAAGAGCATTTTTTTATAAGACAGTAGCATTTTTTTTTATAAGACAGTAGCATTTAAAAAGCCATTTTAAAAGATGGAGGGAATCGAGGGTGCGGGGGGTCGGCGGCCGTGGACTGGGGGTGCTCGGCGTAGGGGGCCGGATCTGGCGAGGTGGGATAGCGATCGAGATGGAGGGATCGAGATCGAGTGTCCATGAAATTTAAAAATATTCATTATATTTCGAAAATTACCCATGAAATACAATCGAGAAATGAAGGCTACGATTTAAATACAATCGATCTTAGCTAGCTATCTGTTCACAATCTTCTTGCCCTTCTTTTTCGCAAATGGAGTTCTTCTGTGGAACGGACGTCCTTTAGGTAGGGTGGTCCTGCTTCTTCTTTTGGTGTATGCTGCTACTTCATCATCGTCGTCATGTTCGATCCTCGGGTCGCCGTACTTGTCGAAGTCTTGCTCATTGGCTACTCCATCCATTCCGATGATCTTCCTTTTGCCTCTCCTCACGACAACACGATCGGGCTTTGGCGGGTCGGTAATGAAGAAGCATTGGTCCACTTGGGAAGCCAGTACCCATGGCTCATTTTTCGCGGTGACGCGTTTGCTCATGATCTTGGATTTGGCTTCGTATAACCATGGTGGTGAAATACCGGTCTTCTTTTATGACGTTCTTGGCCCATCGACCACGGAACATCGACCTTCTCTCCAACAGAAGCTCAGCTCCCAGATCTCCTCGATCCTTCCGTAGTATCTGTCCTTGTCGTTACGGTGTAGGATTCCATCGTTACCCGGAGTTACGATAACCATCGCTCTTCATGTCCTTGGCCTCGGTGTAGAATGTGTAGTCGTTGATATCGTGCGCCTCATAGGTCATCAGGTTGTGCTCGGCATACATGACAAGGCGAATATGAGTTGTTCTTCCGCGGAAGAATCCTCATGTAAAGGGTACGAAGAAGCTTATGCTTGAACCAACGCGTGAAACATGAGTTGTGCTCTTTGAGTGTATCTCCGTCCGTCCTCTGTTGGCCTCGGTCATTGTACGTCTTTTTAATAAAGGTTTTGTGCTCTACCACCCAAGGATCGACCACGTCTATGTGTTGTAGCGCGACTAGGTTTGCTCTTTCAAAGTCGGTGGGTCGACCCTCGAAGTCGACATGCATTTCGCGGCGACCCTCGCGGTGACCCCATCCAGTGAGCCTGCTGAGGTGCCTGTTGACGGGCAGACCAACGGGGTTCTCAATGCCTAGATAATTCATGCAGTAGGAGATGCACTCTTCGATGAGAAAGCCCCTGGCTATGCTTCCCTCAGGACGTGACATGTTGCGAACGTATCCTTTGATGACACCATTCATCCTTTCGAACGGCATCATGCTTTGTGCGAGGAACGTCGGCCCGAGTTGGATGATATCCTCCACTATATGGACCAGCGGATGCACCATAACGTCGAAGAATGCGGGCGGAAGTACATCTCAAGCTCGCATAGTATCACCACGATCTCTTCCTCGTAGCCTTCGAGTTGCCTCACGCCAATCGACTTCCGAGATGACGTCGAAGAAGTTGCATAGGCCAAATAGCGTTTCCGCGGACGTGCGCGTCCATGATCCCACGGATTGCAAGCTGGAAGTATGTCAGGTCATCGGCCGCGTGACGGTCGTGAGACTTCATCCACGAACTTCTGCTTCACTGGGTCTAGGTATCCGCTTATCTTCCCAGCGTAACCGTGAAGGAAGTTTTACTCCTAGGAGGCAGGTGAAAACTGCTCGATCTCCTCGACTTAGAGTGAAGCACGCGGGAGGGTAGTCATTTCCGGTCTTCTTGGCCTTTTTGCCTTTATGGCGACTTTACGTGTCCCCGCTTCGCCTCATCATCATCATCATCATCATCATCATCATCATCATCATCATCATCATCATCATCATCATCATATATAGCGTGAAGCTCCTGCACGATGCCCATTGATTTCAAGTCTGCCCTTGCTTTCGGCCCATCTTTGGTCCTCTCGGCATGTTGAGCAGGGTACCAAGCGGACTCTCGCACGTTCTTCGTGATATGCATGACATCAAGGCTGTGAGGCACACGGTGGATCTTCGATACGGCAAGTCCCGTAAAACAGACCTCGTTTTCCATACCTTCAGCCAGCTCTGGCGCCTTTTCGCTTCTTTCCGGCTCTGGCGCCTTTTGCTTCTTTCCGGCGTTGGGCAGATCTTTCCAATTTTCCAACAGCTTGTCTATTTCCTCGCCGCTCCTCGTACCACGGTAGTTTTCGGGTTCGGTTTCACCATCGAACAGATCCTTGCGTTTCCTCCACGGGTCATCGTCGCGAAGCCACCTTCGATGTCCCATGAACACGGTTTTCGAAGACCCGGATCTCTATCTAGTCTGGCGATACGTTGTGTCATCCATGCACCTTACGCATCCGGAAAATCCGTGGACTACACCCCGCGACATATCCGTGAACCGAGATAGTCGTGCACCGTCGTGAGCAGGTGGCTCTCATAGGGAAATATTCTTTCTCTGCGGCGTCCACGTATTGGCTGGCGTTTTCCACAGCGTGTCAAGCTCCTCTTTCGGCAGCCCTAGATACAGATTGATGTCGTTCCTGGTTGTTTCGGCCCTTCAATTAGCATACTCATGTGAATGTACTTCCTCTTCATGCACAACCAGGGGGAAGGTTGTACATCCACACAAACACAGGCCAGGTGCTAAACGGATTGACTCCATCGGTGCTCGCGCCTAGCACGATGTTCCTTGGATCGTTCCCAAATTCCGAGTCTTGAAGTTCAACGCTTGCCACCGCTCGCATCCTTAGGGTGACTCGGCATCTTGTCTTTTTATCTATCTCCGGATCATTTGCGTCATCTTCCCGCTTCTTCTCCTCCCTATCCGCTGCGTGCCACGCAGGAGCTTTGCTACCTTAGGGTCCGCGAAATAGCGCTGCAGACGAGGAGTGATCGGAAAGTACCACACCACTTTTCGAGGAGCTTTCTTCCTCTTCTTGTATCGAGTGACGCCGCACACCGGACATATGGTAGACTCCAGCGTGCTCGTCCGATAAATGATGCAATTGTTCATGCACACATGTTATTTCACGTGCGGTAAATCCAGAGGACACACGATTTTCTTAGCCTCCTCCAAACTGGTCGGGCACTTGTTCCCCTTGGGAAGACGTTCGTGCGAGAATGACATGTTCTCGTCGAAGCATCGTCGGTCATTTTGTGTTTTACCTTCATCTCCGGGGCCATGAGCGTTACTTTCGGCGGGTATCCTCGGCCTGCATCCTTCATACAATGGAGTAACCGCGTCTAACTCAAGTTGATCCATCTTGGCTTTCTCTCAGCGGCAGCTCTTGCGTTATCCGTCGCTTGAGAAGCGACTCTTGAATATGAGGGTCCTGCACCCAGCCCATCGATGGTCCAGCGTCGTCGCTCCGCCGCATCATCATCTTCATGATCATGCCCGTCGCCTGCTCCGGCATCTTCCTCATCATCATGTCCTGCATATTCTACATGATGATGTGTACAACATCACGCCGTGATCATCGCTGAGGATTCTTCGTCTTCTCGCCCGCCCGAGCCGCGGTGGTTGTCTTGCTGCCCTTCCTCATTTCTTGCCGGCCCGCATGGGCGACTTCGTAGTCATCTTCATCACCTTGCCACCGATAGCCATCCATGAAACCACGCAACAGCAGGTGGTCCCGCACCTGCCAGAATCCGGTCCGCAATAAGGCTCTTCACTTGCATCTTCGACACGGACATCTTATCTCCGTCTCGTTCTTTTGAAGCATCTCGGCCTTCGCGGACCTCAAAAACCTATTCACGATGCCTTCGGTCATCGTGCGGACCTATGGTCGCTGCGAGGTAGAGCAAAACGATATTTTAGAACCAAGAAAAAATTTGGCATGACTTTCCCTAAAAATAGGACCAAAAGGATGCTTAATGCCAAAATTCTGCGAAACGGAAATGAATCAACATTCCGCAAAATATTGGCAACTATCGCATTTCAAATACCGTACACCTCCAAACACAAACACATATGCAAACACCACAAACATATGCAACACCACGAACATACATAGATCTAGCTAGGCCGTAAAAAGTGCATGTGCACATTGTTGTAAGGAGAACAACCTAAATATAGCTTCCCCTTACTTACCTATTAAAACAAGGTAATTTAACCACTTAATTTGAATGAATCTATGGTGGAAATGAGGTGAAAAGAGGAGGCACCCGAGACAAGGAGGAGGTGGAGAGAATGAAGTGGGGAGAAAGTGAGTGTGTGGGTAGGAGAGGCTGTCCCAAATATCTTGTTGCTGCCCACTTACTAATGGCGCACCTCTTGCATGGTGCGCCATTAGTAGTTACCACTACTAATGGCGCACCTAAGCAGGATGCGCCATTAGTATGTTTGGACAGTTCAAAAAAAGTTTCTATACTAATGGCACACCCACACCTTTGGTGCGCCATTAGTAGTTACAACTACTAATGGCGCACCGGGGTGTGGGTGCGCCATTAGTATGTTTGGACAGCGCACTAGTTTAAAAAATTTGGTACTAATGGCGCACCCACACCTGAGTGCGCCATTAGTAGTTACAACTACTAATGGCGCACTCGGGCAGGATGCGCCATTAGTATGTTTGGACAGGCGCACTAGTTCAAAAAAAAAGTTTCTATACTAATGGCGCACCCTCACACAACTACTAATGGCGCACCAGGGTGTGGGTGCGCCATTAGTATGTTTGGACAAAGCACTAGTTTAAAAAAATTGGTACTAATGGCGCACCCACACATTGCGCCATTAGTAGTTACAACTACTAATGGCGCACTTTCGGGCAGGATGCGCCATTAGTATGTTTGGACAAGCGCACTAGTTAAAAAAATTTGGTACTAATGGCGCACCCAAGGCATGGTGCGCCATTAGTAGTTTAGACTCTAATGGCGCATCGTATGGCGGTGCGCCATTAGTATATACTAATGGCGCACCATCTTTCCGGTGCGTCATTAGTGTCATTTCCATCTATAGCCCTTTTCCTAGTAGTGCTACAAAGACTTATATTTAGGAACGGAGGGAGTACAACTTTTCCCACTACTTTCCCCCACTCCTTTCCTCTTTGAACCACGTCCTAAATTCATGGTATACATGCAGCTAGAGCAATGCATGTGGAGTAAGTAAATTATACCTTAAGGTTCTCGGGGCGTGGTTCGGTGGGCCACGGGACGGCGGCGAAGAAGAAGGGGTCGGAGGCCCTCCCGCGCCGCCGCTGGGTGGAAAGTGAACAGCTGCGCCCGATGGTGGATTCCCTCCCTCGCCGACGGCAGCGGCGTTAAAGCCTCCTTCCCTTCCGTGAGACAGATCCTGCCGGTGCTTTTGAGCAGCAGTGAGGAGAGAGAGAGAGGCCAATATGAAGTCTTGTTTAGATCTGGAGAGGGCGAGAGTGTGAAGAGAGCAACTACAAGCACTTGAGGCTCCAGCCGAGAGGGCGAGAGAGTGTGAAGAGAGCAACTACAAGCGCTGAGGCTCCAACGTGTATATATATACTGGAGAGAGAGTGTGAAGCGTGCAAACCCTAGAAAACATACCAGTCAAAGAATCCTCGTGGCAAAAATTATGCTCAAGTGCAGTTATCGAACCCGAGACTTCAAGTTTGATGAGCGAACAGGCTAACCAGCTACACAACCCTCCCATTATGTTCAAAGAGAGGAAAATAACCTTTTATACATTCCTCCATTCGTGTGACAAGCATGCCGTGTTTTTTGTGTGTGTGGGAGTCATTGGGATTTCAATCATAATCGTGTCATGTGGCTTTGGTGGCAAGACTATCCACAGTGGTGCAGAAATAATGCAGCCTTAGTCACCTTACCTCTCTCCACGTAGTACGTTGGATCCCACTAGTCAGAGGGTGAAACAAACAAATTAATAAGAAAAATTAAAAGCACCGGCGGTGTATCTTACCTCACACATCTCGAGCTGCTCGGGAACACTGTCCAATTGATCCCTCTATTCGCTCACGTACTATTTTAAGTGAATCCTTATTATAACATGCACACAAATTTTGGGCACTTGTATTCGACTTAAGTCGATTGTGCAACAGATCTCGTATACTTACTACTCCCTCTGTCTAGGTGTAATAAGTCACGTTAGAGGTGCAACGGGACCAAGGTGCGTGTGTGTGTGTGTGTGTGTGTTTAACATCATGTGTGTGTTAGAGAGTGCGACAGATCGACCTACTCCTACAGAGAGATGGTGTGTAGTGTACGATTTTAGCCGTGAGAGTCGGTGCATCCTCTCATTTCCGGGCGTGTCCGGTAGGGACATGCGGACAGCTGCCACACCCGCTCCTGACCAGCCTGGCCCACCCAAAGCCCCTCCATCGCCCGCGCGCGCTTCCCGCCCGAAACGGTCAGCGCCGCTCCAAAGAATCGGTGCCGCATTCATCCCCGGGCAGAGCGGACGCGACCTCTCACTGGCGCAAGAGTGATGGTTGCTTCGTCCATCCAACTTACTGCTGGGTCTATGTGATTTGACGGCTCATTGGTCTTTATTACTGAGGTGGTAGGACTGCTGGATGTCCCACGCTTTCGGCGAAAGGAGGTACTACTACTACTACTAGATTACAATTTTCTCCATTCTTACAGCGGAGGAGTGCAAGAGCAGTGAAAACACGCAGGCTCAGTGATTACATGGCCCACCTCACACTATCACCGTCGACACCTAGCTCTTTACATAGTACTCCCTCCGCTCCTAAATATTACTAGATGAGTCCCCAGCGTTGCTGGAGAACAGCGATATATCTCTCTGCATAAAATTATCAATTTCATAGAACTTAAAAAACTCTATAACCGCATGACAAATGTGGTAGCCAAACTAAATAAACTCCCATCATCATTTAGATCATCCCACGTAAGGAAAAAAGATCAGCCAACTCCTCTTGCATAATGGGATTATATTTTTCTTTTGACATGTTAATGGGACTTAAAAGCTCACTTACATGCATGCTACCGGTGCATGCTTGCATGCAAACATGTTGATGTGATTTAAAACCCACTCACATGCATGTGCCACGGTATTTCTGCATGCTTGCATGTGGCTTAGTGCGGAGCCTCTCAACGTCTAGATCAGACGGCTATTATGGACTGATTTACTTCATCTAATGGCTACATCAATTTTGATGATGTGGCTCAAGGAGAGGATAGAGAATTCCTAGCGGTGGGGCTAGCTATTACTAGTAGATAAGTCTTTGTAGAGATTCCACTAGGTGAACTACATACGGAACAAAATGAATGAATCTACACTTAAAATGCATCTATATACATCCGCATGTGGTTCATGGTGAAATCTCTACAAAGACTTATATTTAGGAACGGAGGAAGTACTAGTATAGTACATACGGTAATTTATCAGCGAGATAATTTTGTACAATGCTATGAAGCTTCCAGCACATTACATGTATCTTGCATCCAAGGTTGCCCGTTGCAACATTTCATCAAATACAAAGGAGACTAACATGCATGCTATTGCATCTCAATGATTGACAGATCATAGCAGATATGTACTCCCTCCGTTCCAAAATAAGTGTCTCAACTTTGTGCAAACTTTAGTACAAAGTTGTACTACTACTAAAGTTGACACTTATTTTGGAAAGAGGCAGCTAAAGAAAAAAACGATCCATGCAGTCCCTAGCCCTTGAACCGTGAACCCTGACCAGTCTTCAATTTGCTGGGAATGTTCGAGCTTCCTAATAAATGAAGTTTGCAACCTTTTGACCATCGGATCATTTTGTGCAGTTTCACCAAAATCGAGATGAGCATGCCTGTGGCAAAGAAATTGAAGAAGCGTGATTAGAATAAGATTACTGGGACTAGTTGATGAGACATAAACTCATCACAAATACAGTACGTAGAAGCTAGTAGAGGTATGTGCGGGGCAAAGAAGTAGAGAAATATCCACAGGGAGTGATGTGGGCAGCTGGAGCAGTGGTGCAAGCCGGCTGTAAAGGGAGTTGTACCTGAGGGACGTAGCTCAACCTTGAGGAGGGCGGCGGGAGGCGGCAACTGCCTATGTTGCGGCAGTGAGCAAGGGACGAAGGCAACCTCACCGGCATTGTGAGAGAATCGGGGACCCCCGATCGAGACGCGTGCCGACAGTGGGTTTTCGCCCGTCGGTGGCCACCGCATCTACACTAAGCATCCACCCCTTCCCCAAGCGGACGTGATCCGCCGGGTGTTAGAGATGTGGCCCACGATCGTTTTGTGCGAGAGAGTGTGAAGAGAGCAACTGACAAGCAACCGTGTAAGCTGGCCCGTCGACTATGTATATAGTGGAGCGGTTTCCTTTTCTCTCCATATGAACCTATCATATTAAATGCGTGCCACTCAAGAAATAAAAACTTTATTTATAACTGACGCGGCACCTACTACTCGTTCTCCTATAACCTTGCGCTTGGCATCTCCAAAATATTAACCTTGCGATTGGCTCTTCGCCTCTTCGAGAAGTCGAGTAATAATGGTAGTGCAGTATATATCGTTCTGGCTATATGAGACCGAATGAATTGCTGCACGTCCACCACGCATGCAGGGTCGAGGGCGAGGGAGAGTGCTACATACGGAGCAAAATGAGTGAATCTACACTCTAAAATACGTCTACATACATCGTTGTTTGGAGTATGTACTAGTAGTTCATATTGAAATCTACTAAAGGACATATATATTCCAAACAATATGATATAATCTCTATAACCAAGGTAGTAGGGATGAGGAGTAAACGGAGGGAGTAGTAAATTTTTCTCATCGTCCTGTGAGCCACCGCACGCATGGGCGAGGGAGCGGGCGTAAGGCGGAGCAAGCTTCACCTCATCCTGCGAGCCACCGCGCCCGTGGGCGGGGTAGACGGCGTACTAAACAAGCTTCTCCTCGTTCTGTGATTTGACGGGACACATCAAAAGTCTTGCCTCTAAGGTAGGCCCCACATGGTTTGCCTCTTTTTTTAACATAACACGTCAAGTCGCAATTTGCTTGTTCACCAGTTGTAGACGATCCTCCCTCCACCAAGTGGACAACCGTTACATCGTGCAAAATTACCACGTGGGCTGCCTTTTTTCGTCTGAAATTAAGCTCCATCGTGTACCAGCAGGTGTGGTTGGGAAAGAGGCAGAATGCGTGCGCCGTGCATGTACCTCTTCTCTTCATGCACGTCCCCCACCTACGTGGGTGTGTGTGAGAGATACAAACCGCGTTCGTGAGTGTTTTTTGTTTTGGGGTGGGGTGGGGGTGGGGTGGGGGGTTGATTTCGTGAATTATTTGTGGGAATATGTGTCGATGACATCTCAAACAAAATTTTGCATGCAATGTGTGTGAAATGGAGGCCTATCCATATCATACATAGAGGGTCGGGCAATCCACGAGAAGAGAGGAGGGTCATAGCTATCGATAGAGTCGAAGAGGATCAAGTGGGTGGGTGCGAGATCGATGAAGAGAGCCATCGAAATTGTGTGTGTGTGTGTGTGTGCAAGTCAAAGATATAGGGGCGACCTGGCCTCTGGAATGTTAGAGGGCACATGTCAAGTTTGTGTGTGGCAGGGAGACATGACTAGAGCGCTCGATGTATCGGTGTGTGTGGGGGGGAGGGGGTTGAGGGAGGGGTAGGGAGAGGCCTAACTATAGAGGTAGAATGACTCGTATATGTGTTGAGAAGGAGAGACCCAGCTATGTCTTGAGGAGATCGGTCGACATCCATACATAACTGAAGGACGGGAAATATGATGGGACAGAGAGAGAGAGGAGAGAGAGAGGGATGGAGAGGGAGGGAGAGGGGTAGAGTGCTGGATGGGTGATGGAGTTGCTTCTCGGAGATGGTGGGAGAGGCCTACTAGACAAAGCGAGGTGGAACTGCAATGTTATCAATAAGAGTGGGGATGTGTTTACATGCGTGCACATGCGTGATAGATCTGTCGGGACGCATCCATGGAAGATGAAGGGGAACCATGTGTTTGGTAAGCAAACCTAACTAGATCGGTAGATCAATTGTTGTTTGTCAGAGGAAGGGAGAGACACAACTAATGAGGTAGGTCAATCGACGTGTGGGTAAAAACGAGTTATAAGGACCTAGCTAGCTATATGTATAGCGAGAGACCGGTCCATGTATGTCCATTTGTTAGAGGCAAATAAGGCCTAGCGAGACGGATAGATAGAGAGAATGGAGCTAGGAGGTGGTGCGAGAGGTCCAACTACTAGCAAGATAGGGGGAGGAGTGTGTGGTTGTCAGATCGATGAAAAGAGGGGCGAGAGTTTACACGTGTGTCTGACCGTATGAGAGACACGAGGCAAGGACACATAAAGGAGGAGATTGAAGGTGTGTGTGTATGTTGTAGGCAGGCATCGCTGGAGAGGTTTATCGATCGGTGTGTGTGTCGGAAAGGAGTTGTGGAGACTCTGGGAGAACGACCTAAAGAAAAAAATGAATGTGCCCGGTGGATAGAATCTTTGAGGGAGGGGAGGGCGAGGATGTTGTGTGCATGCACGAGAGAAAGTTAGTGGTAGCTACAAAGGTTAGAGGATTGTGTGGGTGTAAGAGACTAACAAAGATCATAATTTGATATGAAAGCGGATTCATATATTTGAACAGGAGATCATAGTGTTTTAAACATTGCATGCATGAATATAGTGGTTATACACGTGTTGTGCACATGTTATACCATAATGTGATAATGCATGGCGTTTGCAACTCACAACTAAATGCCGAACAATCTAAACCATACTATACATCAAACAATCTCACATTTTATTTGAATTTGTGATAATGTGTGGCGTTTGCAGCTTACAACTAAATATCGAACAATCTAAACAATACTATATATCGAACATTCTCACATTTTATTTGAATTTGTGGTAATGTGTGGTGTTTGCAACTCACATCTAAATACTTGTAGGCGTAGGGGCGGGGCACCATACATAATGTGATAAACACATTATACATATGAGACATGGTTTAGATTATGAAGATCTAGCTAGAGCTAGAAATGTAAAGTGATTTGAAATCAAAATAAAGTGGATTCTAAAAATCTAGTTCGAGTTCATATAGTACACATAGTTCATATGTAACTCGAGACTAATCATGTGGTGTGCTCTGAAGATAATACATAAACGATGGTTTAACTTGACAATAATGATGATTGTAGATCTTATTAAAACAGAGAAAGCGAATTCAAATGCTTTGACTTCACAACAATCATTATTGTATATCTTATTCAAATAGAGAAACGAATTCAAATTTAGTTCATATTGAAGCGGTAGTATATACGTTTGGAATGCACTAAAACGTTCATTTGAGTAGTAGGTTGCATGCATTATACACGTAACATAACATGACTTCAAAGTTTTGAATGACATTTGTAGTGTGCATTCATTTGGTACAGTACACGTTAGGCTTGTGTGGAAATTTCAACCCGCGCCTTGTTAGCCCGAAATATTTAAGATATATCTTTGTCTTGTTGTGCTCCGACAACTCCCTCCATCTCAACCCGCGCCTTGCTATTCCGAAATTACAACGCTGCCAAAACTCCCACCTCCTGTGAAATCCCGACCGCGAAATACCCGTGGTACCCACGAACCGAAAAGAACCACCTCAAATCGGTGGGGGTACTTTCGTAACTTACCCCACATTTCGGACAAGCGCGTCTCTAAGCCATGGTTACCCACTGCCATCCCATCCGCCCACCCATTCGTACACCGAGGCCGTGAAAACCCGCGACGAAACCCTACACCCTGCTCCGTCCGCCACCCAGCCGAAGCCTCTTCCCCGAGGATGTCGTCCACAGCAACACCTCGACGTCCCTCATCCACCGTACCGGATGAGGATCCGTCATCGATCTCATCGTCCCGCCGGTTCAGCCACCCCGTCCTCCACCTCCAAGGAGCTGCCCCGATGTTCCCCTCGTCTTTCGCGCCACCACCATTCCCACACCGCTGTCTTCACCTGCACCACCGGAAGAGCATCATCATCACCGTTTCCTCGGATGAAGCTGAGGCCTAATCGGCGCCACCAAAGAGGTTGTACACTAATAGCCGCATTTTGTTCTTGATTCGATCTCACGGTGCTGCCGGCGCTCGGTCCCGAGCCGACACGGCGCGGCTCCATCCACGGCGGCATCACCGGCCACTTCCTCCACGGTGTCGCTCCCTCTGCGGCGACGTCCACATCAGTTGGAGCTGCTGCTGCTTTAGCTCTTGCTCGCGCTGCTGCTCTGCTCTTGCTCTCGGTCCCTTGCCTAGTCTGCTCTTGCTATTGCTCTTGCTCGCGCTGCTGCTCTCGCTCTTGCTCTTGCTTGCGATGCTGCTCGATTTAGCTACACTTGATCGGTGAATCGACTTTTTGGGTCGATCGATTTTTCAGTGTGTGGGGGCTCGCCGGGTGAAGGAAGAACCAGCCGCAGCGGGAGGGGGTGCTCGTCGAGAGGTACCCCACTATCTATCTTGGGGTTCAGATGGGCGGTGGTCGCCCGGCGATGGCGGGCGTTACGGGCGGTGGCATGGGGATCATGGAGAAAAAAGCTCGTCACGGGGGGCTAGAGGGATGGCCGGGCGGCGGTGGACCGGCTACTGAGGAGTGTTTTCCCGTCTTGAGCGGCGGCGCACCACCGCCATGACGTGAGGCTGCTATTTGGCGGTGGTGGTGGCGGCTCGAGGGTGGAGGTTGAAGATGAACCGCAGGCCCTTGATTTCGTATCCAATGGCTGCAAAATCGGTGACCAGAGATGAAAAAGTCGATCGACCGGCGTGTAGCCTCACCTTGCTAGTGCGTTCGATTTCGGACAAAATTCAGTTTCGACAAAGCAAAATTCAGTTTCAACAGTTAAGTTCGGTTTGACAGCTTAAGTTCAGTTTTAAGCGATTAAGTTCAGAGATGAGCGGCTGATGTATTTTACATCTAGCACTTTGTGGTTATGTATTTTACGTCATGTATTGGAGATGCTATTAGAATTCCACTCAGGTTAACGTTGTTCGTTGTCTCTCTTGTCCTGCTTCAGCCTCGGCGTCGTACAACTCACCGGAGCTGCTCCAACAACGAAACCCTCCATCGCAGCGTAGCAGTACCTCGGGCTCCATCTCCAGACGCCTAAGATCTTCTTCCCCTCCTCCGACAGCAAAGTCAGCCGGAGCATCCTCACCGGCCAACCCAATCACGCTGAGATCAACATGGCTTCGCCAAAGAGGTTGTACACTTGTTGCATCTCTTTTTTACTCTACATGTTATATATATTGTCCACTGAGCACATGGATTTGTTCCTTTAGTGTCTCCTTGAAAGAAAAAATGTAGGAATTTTAATTTTCACGTGTCCTCCTTTTCAAATTCCTATTCATGAAGCAGAAGACTAAGAGATAGTAGCATAATAGCATTACAACCGTACATTTTCTTGTGGTTTGACTTAATCTCACCATGCTTCTTTGCATCATGTGATCTTCCAATTGTTGTGAATCAAACACCCAGATTAGCAGAAATCCTGTGTTTTTAAATTCTCTGTTTTGCACGTGCATTCCTATCCTATTCATGTCTATTTCCTATCCCTGCATTGTTGGAATCCTCCAATTCAATCGAGCACTTACAGAATTACTTCTCTTATAGATAGTTGTCAAAGAAAACCTTGCGTGGTTTGTCCCGCTCTCTCGGCGTCGTCCACCCCAGCTCGCTACTCCAACTACAGTAAGGGTCCAGCCAAAGGGATCCGCCTCCAGACCTGTCTTTCGCCGCCTCGAGATCTTCTTCCCCTTGTGGCAGCCATGAAAACTGCATTACCATCATCAACCGAGCAGATGACCTCGAGGACTACACGGTCCGCAAGAGAGGTCGCACTCTTTCGATGTCTGCTTATGTTATGCATCGCTTAATATTACATGCTACTTTATCGTCCTGTTCACCGATTAGACTCTGAGTCAGCTCCAAACTAATGGTCAAACTTGAGTTTTTAAATGGTTGTGTGGTACATATCGGGGCCGCTATCAATAGTATCTATCTACTATCTGGTTAATCCCCGGTGTCTACTATGAGTTTCATGTTGGGTGGAAACAAATAGTAAAGAAGCCATTATCTGTATTTTTTAACTGAAGCCATTATCTGCCTGCTATTATTGGTTTTGGGTCTATCCACGAGTTGCTACCATCACTCTGGATTTCTGCATGCACTCCTTACATAATCTCACTATGTTTTATTCCTATGCATGACAGTTATTGTAAACAATGGAACTGAACATGTAGAGCAAAAGAGACGAGCCTTGTGTGGCAATAAAATTTCATGCAGACATCGCTCCATGGTAGGCGCAAAGGCAGCCCCCCCTCCACGCATTTCGATTGTAATCGAGAGGAAGATATCTGTTCTGAGGGGGATTTAGAAGAAGAAGACAACTCCTATTTACCCCCTGAGGTCTTCGCTCTAACTTGGCATGCTGATGTTGGTTATATCATGCATATGGTGTCTTGCATTGCTTACTTTATACATCAAATATGTCATATGCTTAGTTTAGACATCCTTTGTGTGAATGCTATATGTTTAGTTTATTCATCATTTATGTGAATTATGCAACACCATCTTGTTTAGCCAGGCATCATATATGTGAATTTTGCAATGCCATCCTGCTTAGCCAGTCATCTTATATGTAAATTATATCAGGCCATCCTTTTTTGCATTACATATTACATTTGTCAACAATGTTAGTACATTCAATTGCTCTTCGTATTGCATCGGTCATTTGACACGGTGATGGAAAATTTTGGAGTGAAAACAAGGTCTTGAAGCGAACTATGCTATCTGACGAAGCGCATATCTCGCTGGTTACGGATAGCTCCTCAGAGGAGGATTCAGAGACAGATGACCAGTCCTATTCCCCCCGAGGTGTATGCTCTAACTTGGCAGGGTTATGTTGCTCATATCGTGTGTATGGTGTCTCGCATTGCTATGTCATTTGATGAGTTTAGACATGCTTTGTGTGAATGCCACACATTAGGTGTCTAATTACCATATATGTGAATTATGCATTGCCATCTTGTTGCAAGACATTATATATGTGAATTATACAATGCTATCTTGTTGCAAAGGCATTATATATGTGAATTATGCAATGCCATGTTGTTTAGCCAATCATCATGTATGTGAATTATATCATGCTATCATTTTTTTTATTACGTGTTCCATTTGTCGACAAGGTTTGTATATTCAACTACTCTTCCTGTGCATCAGCCATTTAAAGCGGTGATGGAAGTATCTGGAGTGAAAACAAGGTATTCAAAGCAGACAATGCTACCTGCTGAAGCAGACATCTTGCTGGTTACAGAGAGCTCCTCAAAGGAGGATTCAGAGACTGATGATCAGTCATATTTCCCCCTTGAGGTCTATTCTCAAACTTGGCAGGGTTATATTACCCATGTCATGCATGTTGTCTTGCATTGCTTAGTTTTTACATCATATATGGATTGCCATCTGCTTACTTGCTTACTATATAAATCATATATTTGAATTATATCATGCCATCATGTTTACATAGTACATACACATCATCTATCTGAATTATGGCATGGCAACCCATTTAATAAAGACATCACATAGTTATATCATCTCATCATGTTTAGTGTTTACAGTCATCATATTTTGAATTATGGCATTCTATCCGTGAATGTATGTGAATTATGGCATGCCAACCTATTTAATAAACACATTATATAGTTATGTCATGTCATCCTGTTTACATATTCTCATATTTTTGAACTATGTATTTCCATCTTTTTAGTTAGCCATCATAATGTGAAATTGTGTCATGCTATCCTGTTTAGTTAGCCATCATATATGTGAAATTGTGTCATGCTATCCTGTTTGGTTAGACAACATAAATATGAATTATTTCATGCCCTCTTTTATTCCCCACTATCCATTGCACCTGTCTATCATACAATGTCTATACTTTCAATTACTTTTCTTGTTTATCACCCATTTGAATTGGAGAGCGTGATGGCGTTATCTAAGGGAGTAACAACACGGTCTTCGAAAAGATAGTGCTACCAGTTGATGTAGATAGAACCACGGTTGTACTTGCCCAAGGACCAGATCCACCACACATAACCCAGACTCCATGATTGTACCCCTACCCGGTTGGACAGAGAACCAGCTACACCCCTTCTAACCCCAACCCGGCGAGATAGTAACCGAAGTTCCGGTTGACACAACACCGTCTCCACCACAGAGCACCCAAACACGGCAGTTAGTAAGGGAACTGCGAGTGCCCAAAGCACGAGGACCACCACTCGAATCCCAACTCAACGCTTAAAGGAGAAGAAGATTTGTTCTCGTGTCGGGTTCTTTAGCTATGGTTCATACTCCTTGTCTTTGTTGCATTACTGTATTTACTCATACCAACTATTTTCAAATTTGAAGGATGGAACTGGAACTCCAATGGCGCAACAGGTATGTTTTAAACCTGTTTCTTTAACTGGTTTTCTGTTGTAACCTGCTCTATGTTGATTTTAGTTTCAATTGAATAAACAGTTATGTTCTCATGTCATGCACATTACAAGTGTTGTTATTGCTCTATAGTTACCCACACTTATATTCTGTCTATTATGCTTTTTCTTGAACAAATATTATTTGAATTGTGTCTCTATCTTGATTTGGCAACAAAAACTAGAATGATATAGACCATAAAGTGACCATGGTACATAGATATATGTTTGTTTCATGCTGTTATCATGTCCACTTTACTACTGAACTCATTTACCAAAATGAGTTTCATATACAACATGATAAACATGTGATGTGTCTGCTTGTTTCTCTTTTAGAATGCGGACAAAAATATTGGAGAATAGTACCGCGTTATCCAACGGTAAAGGAAGTAATGCATATAAGGTTCAAGATATGAGACATCCCTGTTGGTCTCCAAGAAAGCTGATAAAAACTATCTTGACGACAGTGAGGGAACCCAAAAGTCCTGTCTTGATGTAGTGTTCGAGTTACTGGCCACTACTGCTGGCACAAGCTCTTCGAACTCACTGCTTGAATCGGTTCCTCTTCTTGAGTCTCAACTTCAAGTTGAAAGACATCGATCGAGATGTCTTTGCGACAGAAGTCAAGGACTAAGGAAGTCCCCGCAGAATTCAGATGCATATTTTCTGGTGCAACGACAATGTTACCGGAGGATTTAAGCGCCAAAAAGAGAAAGTTAATAAGCTTGCTAAGCATCTTGCCGACATTATGGGTACCCATGATATTGTTTCTTGAGATCTTCAAGTGGTTTCAGTTCTGGATTTGTTTTCTTCAAGGCGTTTATTTGCGCTGGTCGCCAACTTTGACAACCGATGTATATGATATGTCGCTTTGTTCCCTATATTTGCACCGGTGCCGAACTTTGATGCCCAAAGTGGATGTAATATGTGTAATAGCCATGATAGCCTAGCATTAGTTGCTTGCTTACTTATTTCCTTGTTGTCTTGTTTATTTGTTTGCTTGTAGTCATTGCAGTTATTTTTCCGCGGTTTGCTAGTGGCTGCAATAACCTATTTTTTAAAACTACGCCACAATAACCATGGGCTAATATTTACTGTAGTGACACTGGGCCTCCTACTGGCCCTAGGAACAATGGGCCTTCTATGGGCTGTAGAAACAATGGGCTTTCTGCGCGTCATATCATCAATGGGCCTTATACGGGCCATATGATCGATTGGCCAAACATGGGCCAAACAGACCGCATTATGGCCGTAAACGGGCTAGAGTTGGAATCGTCCGTTCATGAGCCGACCATAACGGGACATCGTTAATAGGCCGTATTTGATGACGCTATGAAAACGGCCCAACGTATTAACGGACCACAAACGGGCCGACTGTAACCACGGGCTGAATTTGGCCCACAAGCAGAAAATGACAATAACGGGTCGTAAGTAAACGAATGCTGGAAATGAGCCCAAGAATAAATGGGCTCTGAGAAGGCCGAAAGATAACATGGGCTGGAAACGGCCCTACGGAATAACAGGCCATTAATGGGTATAAAGTGATACACTGTTCATTACGGGCCAGTTTCACCACGGGCCGTTAATGGGTGTAAAGTTATACACTGTTCATTACGGGCCAGTTTCACCACGGGCCGTTAATAGGCCAAGAGTTACATAGGGCCTCATATGGGCCAAAAGACGTCATGGGCCATACATGCGCCAAGTGAAAACGGGCTGGAATCATATTCGATGGCCGGATGACGCTCTTGGGCCTAATTCGAGATAGGGCGTAACGGGCCTTAGGTTAGCGGGTTGTAAATGGGCTATATGCGAGCAGTAGTTGTGACAGCTTTCTATGACGCCTCGATTCAATCGTGACACTAATCATGCACGCAAATGTGTACGATCAAGATCGTGGACTCACGGAAGATATCACAACACAACTCTAAAACATAAATAAGTCATACAAGCATCATAATACAAGCCGGGGCCTCGAGGGCTCGAATACAAGTGCTCGATCATAGACGAAGTCAGCGGAAGCAACAATATCTGAGTACAGACATAAGTTAAACAAGTTTGCCTTAAGAAGGCTAGCACAAACTGGGATACAGATCGAAAGAGGCGCAGACCTCCTGCCTGGGATCCTCTTAACTACTCCTGGTCGTCGTCAGCGGGCTGCACGTAGTAGGGCACCTCCAGTGTAGTAGTCGTCATCGACGGTGGCGTCTGGCTCCTGGGCTCCATCGACTGGTTGCAGCAATCAGGTAAAGAAAGGGGAAAAAGGGGGAACAAGGCAACCGTGAGTACTCATCCAAAGTACTCGCAAGCAAGGAGCTACACTACATATGCATGGATATATGTGTAAAGGGCCATATTAGTGGACCGAATCAGAATGCCGTAATAAGAGGGGCATAGCTAATCATGTCGAAGACTACGCTTTTGGCAGCCTCCGCCTTGCAGCATGTAGCAGAGAGTAGACTGAAGTCCTCCAAGTAGCATTGCATAGCATAATCCTATCCGGCGATCCCCTCCTCGTAACCCTGAGAGAGAGCGACCACCGGGTTGTATCTGGCACTTGGAAGGGTGTGTTTTATTAAGTATCCGGTTCTAGTTGTCATAAGGTCAAGGTACAACTCCAAGTCGTCTCATTACCAAGATCCACGGCTATTCAATAGATTAACTTCCTGCAGGGTGCACCACATAACCCAACACGCTTGATCCCATTTTGCCGAACACACTTTCCTGGGTCATGCCCGGCCGCGGAAGATCAACACGTCGCAGCCCCACCTAGGCGCAACAGAGAGGCCAGCACGCCGGTCTAAACCTAAGCGCACAGGGGTCTGGGCCCATCGCCCAATGCACACCTGCACGTTGCGTACGCGGCCGAAAGCAGAACTAGCCCCCTTAATACAAGAGCAGCGACGTTCCAATCCGGTAGCAGCGCCACTCGATCGGCTGGCGTCACGAAGTGCTTCGGCTGATACCACGACGCCAAGTGCCCATATCTTTCCCACGTAGTTGGTTAGTGCGTATAGGCTCGTAGCCAACTCAGATCAAATACCAAGATCTCGTTAAGCGTGTTAAGTATCCGCGAACGCCGAACAGGGCCAGCCCACCTCTCTCCTAGGCGGTCTCAACCCGCCTGCCGCCCGCCACAAAGATCCACTCGCGGGTGCTCCACCAGCTGACCCGACTTTAGTCTCCACATGTGTCATGTATAAAGTATATAGTATATACCCGTGATCACCTCCCGAGTGATCACGGCCCGATAGTATAGCACAACAGACGGACAAGAATGTAGGGCCACAGATGAAAATACTAGCATCATATACTAAGCAAGTAGGGTAGCAGGTAAAGGTAACAACTTGAGTAGCAAGGACAAAGCTATGCAACAGCATAGGTATAACAGAACGCACTAAAACGCTACACTACTCTAACGCAAGCAGTATAGAGTAGAATAGGCGATATCTGCTGATCAAGGGGGGGGGGCTTGCCTGGTTGCTCTGGCAAGAGAGAGGGGTCGTCAACTCCGTAGTCGTACTGGGCAGCAGCAGCGTCGGTCTCGGTGTCTAGCGGAAGAAACAATGAACACTTAAGCAAACAGATGCATGACGATGCATGACAAAGCAAAGCGTGATGCTAGGCATGCCCTAACGTGGTATGAGGTGGTATCGGTTAAGGGGGGAAATATCCCCGGGGTTTCGTGTTTTCGGGCAAAGGAGCTGGAGGGGGAAAGTTGCGAGTTCGATAGGTTAGGGATGTGTGGCGGACGAACGGACTGCGTATCCGGAATCGTCTCGTCATTCTGAGCAACTTTCATGTTGAAAATATTTTAATCCGAGTTACGGATTAAAAAATATGATTTTCTAAAGATTTTATTAATTTCTGGAATTTAATTAATTATTTAATTAATTCGAAAAATGGATTTATGACGTCAGCATGATGTCATGCTAACGTCAGCAGTCAACAAAGTTGACTTGGTCAATTCGACATGTGGGTCCTGGGACCCACCTGTCATTCTCTCTGCTTAGGTTAATTACAGTTAGTTAATTTAATTACTATTTAATTAACCTAACTAGTTAATTAAATTAATTAAACCGGATTAATTAACTTAATTAATTCAAGAGATAATTAATTAATTAATAATTGATTTTATTAAATCAATTTTTATTTATTATTTTTATTTCTAATTCCTTTTTTTAATAAAACGTTATGGGCATGGGGCCCATCTGTCATAGGCCCCAGGGGCCTATCGGGCGTGGGTTCGAATTCAAGGCGTCAGCACGATTGGCGCGCCCGAGCGCCTAACCAAGGCCGAGACGGCGCGCTAGGTCGGGCCCTGGTGGCCGGGCAGAGGTGAGCGTCGTGGGGAGGCGAGGGACGAGAGGAGGCGCAGCTCACGGGGGTGTAGGGCAGGCGTGGCGTGATGGCGGTCGGGGAGGACCGGCGAGGAGGAGGACGGGGACGCGAGATCCCGCGACGACGGAGGAGCAGGCCGGCGAGATGGGCGGCGGGGCGGCGTCGGCAGTGGTGCCGACGGTGCGGCATTGGGGCTCGGGGCGCCGCGGGGTTGAGCCCCCGTTCCAGATCGGGGGTGGAGGTGTCGGGGCGGCACATGGACCGGAGGAGGAGGGACGATGACGGCGGCGGCGAGGTGGCCTCGGCCGGTGAAGCCACCGGGCGGCGACCGGCGATGGTGCTCGGGTCGAGGGGCACCCAGATCGGGGAGAGGGGGAGGGGACTGGATAGGGGATTGTGAGGGAGGGGATTAGGGTTTTGGCCGCCTGTAAGTTATAGTTGCGGTGGGCCGCCTAGTTAACGAGAGGCCACCGGTGGTCGTGGCCCAAAGTGGGGGGTTCTAGTCTTCTGCTTTTTTGTTTGTTTTGTTTGTTTTCTTTTATTTATTTCATCCTCTGTTTTAATTCAATTTAAAATATTTATGCATTTTATAAAACTGTGTCTTCTACACCATAATTATCTATGTAATATCTAGTACAAACCGAACAATTTTATTTTAATGTTTGAAAACTTTTATTATTTACCAAATTTTGAATTTGAATTTGAATCGGTTTCGAACTAACTCGAGATTAGCAACTATAATCGAGTTGACGAGGAATCACTAGCGGAGGATCATCAGAAGCTTAATTACCCAGGCGTCACAATTCTCCTCCACTACAAGAAATCTCATTCCGAGATTTAAGAGGGAGTAAGGGGGAAGGTTTGGTAACGAATCTAGCGGGTCTTCTCATCCTGGCTTGCTCTTCTCGAAGAGGCCGGTTCAATACATTGATGTCTTCATTTCTCTGCTTCAGGTCATCATGATGAATTCGGCGCCTTTTCTTCAGGAACTCCATCGTACTTACAAAAGAATAAAGGGCACTCTGGGAGAACGGACGTCGGCAAGGTTGACTACCGGGTCGACAACATCGAGGAAGGTGGCGGAAAGTAACTCTCGAATCGAATCTTAAGAAAATATCGAGAGCAAAGTAAGGAGGTAACCTGGGAAGTTTCGAGCGGGCAGGCAATCGTTCGATGCCTGTTATAGGGCGTGAAAGGGTCAAAACAACGGGAATAAGTATTGTGTCCGATACCAGACCTGAAGGTGGCTCCTGAATTACCCACGAGGCCACGCGCGAGGAATAACTTTGACACTAGGGTGTACAGGAGAGTTAGGTTTCGATCCTGTGAAACTGTGGGTTATGGGCCCACCATGTGGTTTAAAAGTAGGAAGGGCGCTGACATCTTGCACAGTCATGTAAGCAAGGCATGTCAGAGGTTAGTCTGCCGGTTATGTCGACAACAACATCGGTACCAAGGGCGAGGGACGAAGAGAACCATTTTCCTGCTCGTTGAACGAGGCGGACCAATAGGCAAAGTTCTCGTCCATCGGTGGTTATCGGGATGTCATCAACAATAGTAACAGGGTCTTATTGACAGAGTTGTACAACTGAGGTGTTTATATAAGCAGCGAATCATTACCGCTTATATCATATAAACCACGAGAATTGTTAAACAAGACAATGGAAAGGAAAATGTGATCATCAGATTAAACAGAACAGTGGAAAGAAAAATGTGTTCAAACGCATATGTCAGGGGTATATCCTTCACAAGGACAAAGCGAGAACATGATAACCATGACATGATATTAAGTAGAAAAGCCTCTAGGTGAGGGAGAGAAATTTTCATGACATTATCCATACAGCGGTGTTTGGATAATTGAGCAAGAAACGCTTAGCATTGGGCTTCAAATGTTCTTGTTGAAACATCGGAGTACCATAGACATGCTTCGAGATAGCATTGACATGGTCTTCATGTAAAGATCATACTTCGGATACACAAAGGATTCATCAGGAATAACTTATAGAATAAGTCTTACAATTTCCTCCAGGAAGAATGGTTATCCTTGCAAAAGAAATTATAATGATAGGTCCTCCAGCCAGGGGGGGGGGCTGCTAGGCATGACATCATATTACCGGTAATCAAAGGACCAACAACCTAACTCCTGGAAAGTTGTCCCAACCATCATATCTGACCGAGATTCAGATCCGATTGGTGTCATGTTACCTCAGACTCAGGATGTCCGAGAAGAAAGGTGCAACACAAATTATCGAGATGACAGCATAAGATTTCTCGGGAATTGAACTATGGAAGCGAGTTCCGAAACAAGAGTTCATCATTAAATCAAGGAGAGGACAAGGAGGTGACTGAGGGACTCAGCGACAATTCATCAAAATTTCCGACAAGATGGATTTCCACAATTATGTGAACAAGGAGATAACATTTGTCGGATCAAATGGTATAATGATGTATGCTCGAGGAAAACATACACAATTAAACATTGGTTGAAAGGTGCGCCCGAAATATGGGTTGGGTTGCACGACCAATGTCAGATTGGTGATTCAATAATCAATAGTCTAAGAATAAACGGCCGACCATTAATCTTCACGTAAATAGGGTTGCTAGAAGTGCGGAATCCAAACATCACTGCTCACTTATTGGTACCCCAGTTGGAATCAACACGAGGACCAAGAAGAAATTGGTGATAGTGAGAAGTATCACTATACCAAGAATTCTTAAGAGGTGGTGAAATTCCCATGACATTCTTGACATAAAAGGTGGTAATACTCCAAGGTAAAGAAGAACAATGCTGGGTAGCAAGGAACTCAAGGTATAACACAAAACATGAGCAGGTTTGCCTCGGAGGGAAGGCAATAATGTTGGCAAGGATAACACAAATCAACGAGGGGAAAGGAAGGTATTTGTCATCATGAGTTCAGATGATATCCTAGAAGAGCTCAGAACGGTCATGATGGTCACGATACATTTGTCGAGAGATTCCATGAAGATGTAATCAATCAGCGACGACAATAAGTCAAAGGAATGAGGTAGCGGAAGGTTATTGGAACCATGGGTAGGACACCAACTTGAAATCAGGATTGTTGTCCAAGGCAAACTGATATGACGAGGAAGATCGACGTAAGCTTAGCTCATCGTCGAAAATTTTTGGTGCTCCGGGAAGAAGGACCAGGTAGCACACTTAAAATTTAGCACGACAGGGATATAGTCGATCAGGCTAGGAACGACATGATCGGGTAAAAACTCGTACTTAAAGAAGATTACTAAGAGTTATTGAACTGTAGTGCGGACTCGATTCAGTTATCGGTGTCTTTGAGGGTTTAATAACTCAGAGCCCGTGAAAAATTGGAATCAGTGGGAAGGTAGTACTTGATGAACTCATAAAAAGTTATGCAGTTCCATGATACTCTCGAGATACCAGGGGGTATTACTCGACGACAGATCAAAGTAGAGGTCGTACCGGGGTATTGATCCACATAAGACAAGTGCTTACACTTGCATCGAAAATGGTATTTAAAGGAGAACATGGTCGGAACCACGATTGTAAAAGGCCAGACCCCAGATATAAGATGAACTTATATCAAGGGAATAATTAATTTTAAAAGAAGCTTCGATGAGAAGATGTACATCGTGTCCATGGGCATGAACATAAAGTTCAAGGTCGACTCCCACTTCTCCAATGCATAACCTTTCATCCACTTCTCGCGTTCGATGAAGTTGTATTGTTGAAATTTTATCTGGAAAAATACCAGAAGAGTATGACTCGTGGGAACTTCCGAGTTCACAAATATTAAGGAAGGCATAGGTTTAACCTATCGGGGCATCATGGAAACATATACCCCAAGCTTCAATAGTAGATACCACCAGCTCGAAAGTAGAGCAAGGTTGAGCAAGTAGATGATACAATTTACCAAAGGCATTACGTATCCAAGGGAAATCTCACAAGGTTATGGAATATGGAGGACGATGTCGGATAAAATTCATTAAAGGATCTGCCGGTCCATAACAGAGCTAATGTGAGCATCGGCACACAACCAGAGGAAGTAACCATGCAAAGGCATTGGATTATCGAAACAACTAACTAATCCAGAGCTCAAATGCAAAGGAATTATGATTTTCAAATCAAGGGATCAGAAACAGACGTTCTGACCAAGGATGGATCAATTGAATATACCAGAGGCACAGTCGACGACAGATAGTTTGGTCGAGAACCAGCTCATGTTCAAAATGACGTCTGAGCCGGAAGGATGAATTCTAGGATCTATTTGAGGGTTATGAGCATTCGCAACATATTGAATCCACCAGGACCCAAAATGATAATGACAAGGTATGCCATTAAGATTACGAGACTTATGGGATTAACCATAATGCAAGCAAGCAATAATTTCAAGAGCAATAGGCTGCTCAGGATTTACGGAAGATCGAATAGTAATTTGAAGACTTTTGTGAAACACATGAACAACTAGGGATGATCGGATACTCGACAAGTGCGAGGATTTATTTGAAGGGGTATTCATGTGGCAAAGAACTGCTAGGCAGTAGGCACAAAGTATTCTCGGTACAATAGAGAAAACTTCGGGGCATCTTGTAATAACAAGATCAATGGGGGATGATTGCATGAATGGCAAGTGTAAGTAGTTATCCATAAGGATTTATCGGTGGTCGGGAATAGCAAAAGTGATGGGCACAAAGTCTCGAGAGAATATCAAAGAGTATCTCCGAAATCTTCTGGTGCAGTAGGCGATCATCTGAAGTGAGGGGCTCTCCGGGAGAAAGTACTTGCGAGAACCTAAAGTTAGATTTTAGTAAAAATTCGTTTAACCCGAATAGAAGAGAGCTCGAGTCCCGAGTAAAGATCGAGGAGTAAAAGATCCTAATACCACCCAATGGCGGCGTGGGCCCATAAGGCACACAGCCATGTTAGTAAAAGTTATGCAATGACTAGACTCAACTTCGCCAAGGAGTTGGAAAGGGGATTCCTACAGCGATCGACTCGATACCAACTTGTGACGCCCCGATTCAATCAGACACTAATCATGCACGCAAATGTGCACGATCAAGATCAGGGACTCACGGGAAGATATCACAACACACCTCTAAAACATAAATAAGTCATACAAGCATCATAATACAAGCCAGGGGCCTCGAGGGCTTGAATACAAGTGCTCGATCATAGACGAGTCAGCGGAAGCAACAATATCTGAAAGTACGTACATAAGTTAAACAAGTTTGCCTTAAGAAGGCTAGCACAAAGCGGGATACTGAGATCGAAAGAGGCGCGGGCCTCCTGCACAGGATCCTCCTAACTACTCTGGTGGGTCGTCGGCGGGCTGCACGTAGTAGGGCACCTCCGGTGTAGTAGTCGTCATCGACGGTGGCGTCTCAGCTCACAGGCTCCATCGATCGTTGCAGCAATAGGGTAAAGAAAGGGGAAAAAGGGGAACAAGGCAACCGTGAGTACTCATCCAAAGTACTCGCAAGCAAGGAGCTACACTACATATGCATGGATATATGTGTAAAGGGCCATATCAGTGGACTGAACTGCAGAATGCCAGAATAAGAGGGGCATAGCTAATCATGTCGAAGACTACGCTTCTAGCAGCCTCCGCCTTGCAGCATGTAGCAGAGAGTAGACTGAAGTCCTCCAAGTAGCATTGCATAGCATAATCCTATCCGCCATCCTCCTCGTAACCACGAGAGAGAGCGACCACCGGTTGTATCGGCACTTGGAAGGGTGTGTTTTATTAAGTATCCGGTTCTAGTTGTCATAAGGTCAAGGTACAACTCCAAGTCGTCACATTAGAAGATCATGGCTATTCGAATAGATTAACTTCCTGCAGGGTGCACCACATAACCCAACACACTTGATCCCATTTGGCGAACACACTTTCCTGGGTCATGCCCGCCGCGGAAGATCAACACGCCGCAGCCCCACCTAGGCGCAACAGAGAGGCCAAGACGCCGGTCTAAACCTAAGCGCCACAGTGCAGGCCCATCGCCCAATGCACACCTCAAGACGTTATGTGACGCGGGCCGAAAGCGTAACTAGCCCCTTAATACAAGAGCGGGCTTACGTTCCAATCCGCGCGCCACTCGCCGGCCGTCGCCACGGCGCTTTGCCGATACCACGACGCCGAGTGACCATATAGTATAGCACAACAGACGGACAAGAATGTAGGGCCACAGATGAAAATACTAGCATCCTATACTAAGCAAGTAGGATAGCAGGTAAAGGTAACAACTTGATGTAGCAAGGACGGGCTATGCATCGGGATAGGTATAACAGAAAGCGAGAACGCTACACTACTCTAACGCAAGCGGTATAGAGTAGAATAGGCGATATCTGGTGATCAAGGGGGGCTTGCACGGTTGCTCGCAAGAGAGAGGGTCGCCAACTCAAGTAGTCGTCTTTGGGCAGCAGCAGCGGCCGGTCTCGGTGTCTAGCGGAAGAAACAATGAACACTTAAGCAAACAGATGCATGACGATGCATGACAAAGCAAAGCGTGATGCTAGGCGTGCCCTAACGTGGTATGAGGTGGTATCGGTTAAGGGGGGAAACATCCGGGAATTATCCCCGGGGTTTCGTGTTTTCGGGCAGAGGAGCCGGAGGGGGAAAGTTGCGAGTTCAATAGGTTAGGGGTGTGTGGCGGACGAACGGACTGCGTACCGGAATCGTCTCGTCGTTCTGAGCAACTTTCATGTTGAAAATATTTTAATCCGAGTTACGGATTAAAAGATATGATTTTCTAAAGATTTTTATTAATTTCTGGAATTTAATTAATTATTTAATTAATTCGAAAAAATGGATTTATGACGTCAGCATGATGTCATGCTGACGTCAGCAGTCAACAGAGTTGACTTGGTCAACCTGACATGTGGGTCCGGTGGGACCCACCTGTCATTCTCTGTTTAGGTTAATTACAGATTAGTTAATTTAATTACTATTTAATTAACCTAACTAGTTAATTAAATTAATTAAACCAGATTAATTAACTTAATTAATTCATTAGATAATTAATTAATTAATTATTAATTTTATTAAATCATTTTTTTTTTTTTTATTTTTATTTCTATTTCCTTTTTTTTAATATAACGTTTTGGGCATGGGGCCCATCTGTCATAGGCCCCAGGGGCCTATTTGGCGTCTTGACAGGCACGCACTAGCGAACCTTGGAGATGGGCGCGTTAGGCCGGGCCCTGTGGCACGGGCGAAGCAGTAGGTGGCGTCGTGGGGAGGCGCAGAGGAGGAGAGGAGGCGCAGCTCACGGGGGGTATGGCGCAGGCGTGGCGTGATGGCGGTCGGGGTGGACCGGCGAGGAGGAGGACGGGGACGCGAGATCCCGCGACGACGGAGGAGCAGGCCGGCGAGGCAGGCGTGAGGCGCCGTCGGCGATGGTGGCGACGGTGCGGCATCGGGGCTCGAGGCGCCATGGTTGAGCCCGTTCAGATCGGTGGTGGAGGTGCGGGCGGCACTGCAGACGGGAGGAGGAGGGGCGATGGCGGGCGGCGAGGTGGCCTCGGCAGGTGAAGCCACCGGGCGGCGACCGGCGATGGTGCTCGGGGCGCGGGGCACCCAGATCGGGGAAAGGGGGAGGGGAGTGGATCGGGGATTGTGAGGGAGGGGAGTAGGGTTTCGGTCGCCTAGGGCTATAGGCGCCAGGCCGGGCAGCTGGTTGGCCTGGGAGGCCACTGGCTGTGGCCCAGTGGGGGGGGGGGCGGGTTCTAGTCTTCTGTTTTTTTGTTTGTTTTGTTTGTTTTCTTTTATTTATTTCATCCTCTGTTTTAATTAAATTTAAAATATTTATGCATTTTATAAAACTGTGTCTTCTACACCATAATTATCTATGTAATATCTAGTACAAACCGAACAATTTTATTTTAATGTTTGAAAACTTTTATTATTTACCAAATTTTGAATTTGAATTTGAATCAGTTTCGAACTAACTCGAGATTAGCAACTATAATCAATGTGACGTGGCATCACTAGCAGAGGATCACTGTAGCTTAATTACCCGGGCGTCACACTTTCCATGGGCCGGCGCGCCACCTTTTGACCAAGTCAAACGGGCCGGCCTTTCCACAGGAATGGGCCTCTGTTGGGCCGTGCCACGTGTCGACGTATCATAGGCGCCTTGCGTCCAATGAGTGGATGACATCTGTCCGAACGATGAGCAGACACGTGTTTCCTCCAGCCAATGATTATTTTACACGTGGAAAATCCCCATTGGTCGGGGTTGTTAACGGGTTGTTGGATCCAAAACCCGACCCGATAGCTTAACGGCGTTCCGTTACGGTGGATGCCACGTGTCGGTCACCCTTGACGAAAGCACTTCCGTGACGCGCGATTTATCGTCATGGAAGTGGACACTTCCGTGATGATAATTTTGGTAATGTCATGGGACACTTCTACGACAAAGCATGTGTATGACTATCTTGATTCTGTCATAAAATCGTCATGGATGTACATGCATGACAGAAAACGCGACCTACTGTGACAAACACGTATCATCACGGAAGTGTATTTTTTTGTAGTGGAAGTTCAAGCCCGACCTGCCTCCGTGCTACAACGGCACCCCTGACCCTGCTGAGTTCCTGCAGCTCTACGAGCTGAGCATCGAGGCGGCCAACGGCGACGAGAAAGTCATGGCAAACTGGTTCCCCATGGCCCTTAAAGATGGCGCGCACTCGTGGATCCTGAACTTGCCCGCGGGATCGATCTCCTCCTGGGGCGAGATGCGCGAGTGTTTCATCGCCAACTTCCAGGGCACTCGCGACCGCCCGCCGGCCGCGGGTGACCTACGGCGCATCAAGCAACAGCCGGGAGAGACCCTACATAAGTACATCTAGCGCTTCAACAACGTTCGCCTCAAGATCCCCAAGGTGACGGACGAGGCCATCATCTCCACATTCTCCGACGGCGTCCGCGACGCCAAGATGAAGGAGGAGCTCGCCATCCACTAAGACCTATGCACGGCTCTGGAGATGTTCAACATGTCTACCAAGTGCACAAAAGATGAGGAGGGGCACCTCTTCCTCCTCGAGCTCCCTAATGATGACCCAGAAGATAAGAAGGCCAAGACCAAGGATGTGAAGCGCAAGGGAGCGGCCGTGCTCGTGGTTGAGCCAGAGATGAAGCGCGGCTGCGACCACCCGGAGTCTTCGAAGGGCAGCCGTCCATTCTACACCTTCCACAACGTGCATAGCCACAATACCGATGACTGTCAGGAGCTCAGGGCCATCCGCGATGGGCACTTCGGTCGACGCCCCAAGCACAACGACCGAGGCTACAGCCGAGGAGGAGGACGAAGCAGAGGACGCTGGGACGACCGAGGCCTCCGCGAGGAGTGGCGCGACCAACCTCGTGAGGACCGCTAGCAAGACTAGCCTCGTGAGGGCGCCTGGAGGGACCAGCCTTGTGAGGACCGTCCTCAAGGCAAGGCTGGCCTCCCTCCACTGCCACCACCGCCGCCACGAAGAAACGACGATCATCACCAGGACTAGGGGGCTGGGGGCTTCCAGGAGCCGCGTGCCATAGCTTGCATCCTGGGTGGCGCCCAGGCCTGAGCCTCCCAGCGCATCTTCAAGCAGTTCGCTCGTGAGGTGAACGCGGCCCTCCCCAGGCTCAAGGCCACGCGCCCACTCAGGTGGTCCAAGTGCACCATTACCTTCAGCTCGTCCGACCAGCTCAAGTGCGCAGCAACTGTCGGCGCCCTCCCGATGCTCTGCTCTCCCATCATCAGCAACGTCCTTGTCACCAAGACACTCATCGATGGTGGCGCAGGGCTCAACGTTCTCTCCATCCACACATTTGACCCCTCCAAGTGCCATACGATCAGCTGCAGTCGACCAAGCCCTTCTCAGGAGTGACCGGCAGCTCCACCACCCCGATAGGGCAGATCCGCCTCCCTGTCACCTTTGGCAAGCGTGAAAACTACTGTACTGAGCTCATCAATTTCGACATCGCCCACATTCGTCTTCCCTGCAATGCTATCCTCGGGTATCCGGCCCTGGCCAAGTTCATGGCGGTGACTCACCATGGTTACAATGTCCTCAAGATGCCAGGGAGTTGCGGTGTTATCACGGTCGCCTGCGATGAGAAGGACGTGGTGTGCCCTCTCGAGCGCGCCTACCAGGCTGCGGCGGTCGAAGACCCAGACGACGAAGGCACCATCTACCCTCCTGAGGCCATCCCCAAGAAGAAGAAGTAGCTGCTCCACCAAGGGCCTCAGGAGAATAGCGTCTCCAGCGGCAATTCCTCAAGACATGTGCTCGCAGATGGGGCACCTCCCTCCCTCGCATAGGAAGGCACGCCCGGCGCCCTCCTCAGGCTGGGCTCGGGGGCTCTCTCTGCAAGGCCTCAGACCTAGCCAACGCCACATGGGAGGCGCTCGGGCACTACATGGAGGCGTGCTTTGCCGCACGCTTCCTTCATCATGGCACAAGGCGTGAGGTGCCTGGTGCTCAGGAGTTCATCACCAAGACCACCAAGGAGCTCCAAGAGGCGAGAGCCATGCGTGGTGACCGCCGCCCACCACCTGGCGCAGCTCCTTGTCCTGGCGCGGATGATGAACTGCGTGTCTGCGTCGATATTCCAGGGTTCAACAGGGCCGCATGTCAGGAGCGCTTCTGGCCATCGCGCGTTGGCCGGTGCGGAAGTCCACCTCATAGCTATGTATGCATGCCTTTCGGCTTGCCGAACGCGGCAGTCACATTCCAGCGCCACCTGCGGAGCATCCTGATGGCCCAGGAAGCCAGGCACCAGGCGGTCCTGGCGGAGATGGGGACATTCCTTCACGGGCCTCTCGGCCTCCCAGAGCCTCCCGAGGCTCAGGATCTTGGCGGCTCGCGAGGAACGACTCCTTCGGCACGCATCTTTAGCTGCTCCAACACCCCTTCAACAACGGTGCCAGGTGGCATTTTCTGGTTTATTCAGCTGGGGGTGCCCCTCGGGCTGCATCATCCCCAGGTCGTATGGGCTCGTCCCTGCGACATGTATCCTTTTACATCTTCAGCTTACTCTATTGGGGGCGCCCCTCGGGTTGCATCATTCCCAAGCCGCATGGGTCCGTCCCTGTGGCATGTATCGTTCTTGTATCTATTTGAATTAGCTTGCCTCCTTGCACAAGTTACCTTACGATTACCACCTGCCTGTCTGGTACTTCGATACCATGAACGTCGTGCGCCCTTGCAAGCCCACCCACGACCGCCTCATGATTAAGGACTGGCACGGCGTCTGTGCTCGGATTCGTCCCTGCAGCGTCGCCAAACCCAAGAGGCTGAGCTCTGGCTCGCAGGCCAGCTCTCGTGCACATCACATCCCATGGCCCTTGGTGCCTCGTTCTCGCTTCAGCTAATTGCGGACGGACAAGCCAGGGCGCGCGACCCAGTGCCTCGCCACCACGAGAGCCGCGAGCCAGACGTCTTTCTTCCAGATTCTTTGCATGAGAAGACTAGGCACGGCGTCTGTGCTCGTGTCCGTTCCTGCATCGTCAATAAACCCAACGACCGAGCTCTGTCTAGCGGGCCGGCCCCGTTCACGTTACCTCCTGGGTCGTTGGTGTCTGGCCTTCTCATGTGATCACCTCAGGAGATTCATCCGGTGCAGGTTGCCTAACCATCTCGCAGGGCCACCGCAGCTATCAAGAATCAAGACCAGGCGCAACCCGCCTTGAGGTAGGGCCTCATGAGTCCCGCGCTGGCTCACGAGTGCCCAGACACACCTCGTCTAGCCCTGTCGTGCAAGCCACGTGTCAGGGCGGGGCTGTACACGCCCCGGGGGCTCCACTCAGAGGGAGCCCTCACCCACGCACCAGTGGAAGCACCATGCTCCGCGCTGGCAATTGACGAGCGGCTATGCCCGTGCAAGTGCGGAAGCACTACGCTCCGTGCTGGTGATAAACAACTGAGGGCAGCCTCATGGCCGTACCAACCTCAGGGAGCCTCTGGGCTTAGTATCCAGTCTCTTCTCAACACTTCCCCTCGGGAGAGTCGCGCGAGAGGGCTGCGCTCGGATCACACCCAAGCGTACGCCACCCTGCCAGGTCCCTCGGGCCTGGTCATCGCGTGCCCCTCCTCAGCGGGACCTCGGTGAGGACAGGTATGGAGGTCTGTTCATACGTTAAGGGGGACTCCTGAGCATCACGACTCAGGAGCCTAACTAGCCACATGGCCCCTCACCCCTTGGTCTCGTCCTGGTGATCCGGATGACTCAATGGCGGCTGAGGCATGCACAGGGCTGGGCCCTGCCGATGTAGAACGCTAAGGCCTAATTGTTGGATTTCGGGTTCCGCCAGACCCTCTAGGTTCGAACACTGGGGTGCGCACGAAGATCTCGCCTTCTACCTACCTGCACCTCGCCGCCTCGCTAGGATCTAAACTATGAAAGGAACAACACAAGAGACACAGGGTTTATACTAGTTCGGTCCACCATTGTGGTGTAATACCCTACTCTAGTTTGTGGTGTGGTGGATTGCCTCTGGGGCTGATGATGGACAATACAAGGAAGAACAGCCTCGCGAGGGTCTGTTCTTGGCTGGTGTGATGGCCTGCTAGTGGGAGTTCAGTCGCTTCTCTCTCTCTCTATGCGATCTCCAAGATTTCTAGATGCCTCTAGCCCTGTTCTCGATTCCGGGATCCTCCTACCCTATGGGTGGCTAGTCCTATTTATATGCAAGGGCCCTGGGCCTCTTCCCAAATATTGAGCGAGAAGGGCGCCAACAATTGGCCATTTTGAAGGGGAACATCTAGTACACTTATCCTGACTAAAGTTGGTCCTCGCCTGTCAAAGGCTCTGGTGCTGACGCCGGCTTGGGCTCCACGATGACTTCCTTCCTGCCGTTGCGATGGTCTTGGTCTCATTGCACCGAAACGGATGCCTTTGCTTGATGCTCTCGCCTGCGCTTGCTCCCTTTGCACCAAAGAGGAAAGGAGGACATTATGCGGGCTGGCGCCCGCCTGGCGCCCTTGGTCATCATGGCTTGCGTCATGGGCACCTCGTGACGTACTCCGCCTTGATCTCTCCGCCTCCTCACGAGCCAGCCTGACGAGGCCGTGCCTGAGGAAGCTCCCTGTCATCCGCCCCGCGAGGCTTGGCCCCTCGCGAGGGTCTTGAGCTTGTGCTGATGAAGACGGGCCATGCTGGGCCACCCCTTGAGCCACGCCGCAGGCCGCAGGCAGGCAAGTCTGGGGACCCCCGTTCCCAAAACGCCGACAGTAGCCCCCGGGCCCAAGGCGCGCCCGGACTTGGCTGAGCAGAGAAGCGAAGGGGCAAGTCTGGCGCCCTTGAGCCCTAACAACTGCGGCCTTGGGCGCCGCGTGGCGGTTGATTGGACGTGGGCGCCTTAGCAACTGCGCGAATCGACAAAAGAGCGGCATCTGTCTAGGTTTTGCTTCTTCCGGTCATTGCTCAGATCCCCTTTCTTGCGCCTTTCCTTCCTGCCTTCGAAATCTCCAGATCTACTTCAACCGCGTGCCCTAGCAAGATATGGCGCCTCGCCAGACCCCGGCCGGAGCTTGGTACTCACCCGCCTTGGACTCGCCGAACGTGTCGGAGAAGGGCCTTGCCCGGGTGCGCCGGATGGTGGCGGCGCAAGGAAACGACGGGGCTGAGGTGCTCAGGGCTGGCTCCGCCCATCCCGAGGGCCAAGGAAGCACCTTCTATCCGCTCTTTGTGAGCGCCATCGCTGCCGGTCTAGTGCCTCCCTTCTCTGAGTTCTTCTTCTCTGTCCTCCTCCATTACAAACTGCTGGCTCTGCACCTCCACCCCAACTCTGTTCTTCTTCTGGCGATCTTTGCTTACAATTGTGAGGCTCACGTCGGGGTGCAACCCTCAGTGGCCTTGCTGCGCCACTACTTCTAACTCCGAACCTCTCATGTCCCATCTCACAAGGCGCGAAGCTTTGTCGCGTACGGCAGCTCCAACGCCATCTCGAAGCCCGGGAAGAGGATTGAGAGCTTCAGGAGCAAGTGGGTCATGGTAGATGCTGGGCGCACCACCCTCGGCTGATTCTGCCCACGGAGCATCCCACGAGCTCCGATGATTGGTCTCGCATGGAACTCGTGGATCCCCGCGCGAAGCCGGTGCTGGAGAAGATGGACGCGGATCTGTGGCCGAGCAACATGGCGACGGTGAAGCTGACCGGTGCGTCGCTCCTGAGGGAGTTCCTGGAGCACCAGGTGGCCCCGCTCCGTCAGTACTCGCTTCCGCTATGGAGGCCCCGCCCGAGCCCGCAGTCTTGGCCGACGAAGATCTGGCCGCGGTCCTCAAATATTTGGTCGGGGGAGACGTGGCGAGGCTGGAGGGCGCCCCTGTGCACCCTATTCCTTCGAGATGATTGGGAGCAGGTGGACTCCATGCCCGTCTTCAATGGGGACGGGCCTGCCTCATGGAGGTTCCCGAGGACCCGCGCCCCGGGCAACGGTGAACGTGTACTCCGGCGACTCCAGCGAAGAGGAGGAAGAAGAGGAGCGGGAAGCGGGGCCTGACTCCGAGGCGACCGACGGGGAGTCAAGAGCGCCCCTCCCCCGGCGCAGGTCCCGCGCTCTCCGCCTCTTGCCGAGCGGCGACGACGAGGATGGCGACGAGCGGGGCGGCGAGAGCTTGCCCCCGATCCCGAAAAAGGACAGGACTGGGCTGGTCCCCCGCGGGTCTGCCCCGGCTCCGAGGTGATCCGCAGACGCGCCTCCTACTCCCGGGCCTCTTGAGGCTGATCCCTGCAGCCGGCTCTCGGGCTTCAAGTATGGCCGGAGGTTGCTCGAGCTCGCGAGCGATACCAGTAAGTGCTTGATTCTTGTTTTATTCCTTGTTTTGTCGCTGAGGCTTGATGTCTGTATCTCTTGGCTAGGCTGGCGCCTGCGGCGAAGAAGCCGAAAAGGCTCCCGAGGGCTCCCTGGGCAGCGCCTCTGCCCACGAAAGAAGGTGACAGCAAGGCACGGGCCTCTCCTGCCCGGTCGTCCTCGCGAGGCTTGGCGGAGCTGGCTGGGGCGAGCTCAGCCCCCATGGCCCAAGCGACTCCTGAGGTATCCTTGCCTGATGCCACCGCCACAGCTGTTGGGGCGCAGCAGGTCCCGCCTCAGGATACTGTGGTTACGCTGTCGTCCTCTCCTCCTACTCCACCAACTGTCGTCTCTCCGACTCCTCCCACTGTCCTGGACCGTGCTGCTGCTGAACTGGACCGGCTGCAGCAAGATCTTTTGGGTGCCGACCCTCGCTTGGTGGTCGGGCGCTTGGAGCTGGCTTCTGGCTGGATTCGCTCTGACGCTTCGATCCGAGCGGCGCTGGTTCAGGCCTCGACGGCTTGCGACGAGGAGAAGCAGGCCGTCCTTGGGGCGAAGGCTGCTCGCGACGCCGCTTTGGGGGAGGTGGCTGATGTCCGAGGTCGCTGCAAGACGCTGGAGAGCGAGCTTCAGGGCCTGCGGGACCAGCTTGCCAAGGAGGCCCGCATTCCCCAAGAGAAGGAGGAAGACATGAAGGCTCGTGAGGCGGCCGTCAAGGACCGGGACGCCAAGCTTAACAAGCGCCAGGACCGCTGGTATGTTGGAGCAGGAGTTGGAGGCGAAGAGGGTCGAGCCTGGGGCCAAGGCGCGGGTCCTTGCCGAGGACCCCGAGGCCTTCACGGAGATGGAGGTGAAGGCTTGCACCTTGCCGAGGTCGCTTCTGACGACAGCTGACACAGAAAGCCCGCTGGCCGGCGCCAAGGACGGCCCCGCCAAGCTGCTTCCCTTCCTGATCCGCGCTCTTGAAGATGTCACCCTCGGCCTTGGCCCTACGGCTGAGGCTGAGGCGTGTGTCCTATCTTCTGCAGGGGTGACGCGGGTCTTTACCCACGTCTACCTTCGCGATCCCGATGTCGACCTTGACAGCCTGCTGGAGCCAGCTAGCGGCGAGCTTGCCGCTGCCGCTGCTGAGGCCGTGAAGGGTTCTGCGGAGGCTCTGCTGGCGAAGTTCCGGGCCTTCAGCACCAAGCCGAAGCGAGGCGCTGCCGGTCCTGAGGCTTCACGAGGCGAACCCGCTCCGCGCAGCTCCGCCGCCAACATGCATCATGCCTCGGGGAGGCGTTTAAACTTGTGTTTGGTGTTGTGATAACAGTTATGGACTGTAATATTTGCTTTTGAATTCCTTGAGATTGGCGCTTTTCCTTCCTACTTGCTTATGTTCTCGTCGCAGAGCCCGGCCCCCATACCTCAGCCGTCATAGCCCCGACCGGAAACCAGGACAGGACAAAGGAGTGAGGGGCTACGTGACAAGTTAGGCTCTGAGTCGCGATGCTCAGGAGTCCCCCTTAGCGCATTTAACAGCAAGTAGGGAGGTGAGATGTGGGTGAATCTACCATTCTACGTCTCAGAGCCCGGCCTCACAGATACCTCAACCGCCGTTAGCCTTTCGGAACTAAGGAGTGAGGGGCTACGTGACCAGTTAGGCTCCTAAGTCGCGATGCTCAGGAGTCCCCCTTGAAGCTCAAACGGCCTTTGTACCTTGGCTCCGCTCGGGGAGGGACGTGCGATGAACCAGGCCCGAGGGGCCTGGCTGGGTGGCGTGCGTCTGGGCGTGACCCAGGCGTAGCCCCCATGCCCAGCCCCCTCGCGCGGCACACCCAAGGGGAGGCATTGTGATGAGGCTGACACCGAGCCTGGGCTCCCCGAGGTTGATGCGGCCGGGGCCACCCTCGCTTGTTTATCACCAGCGGAGCATAGCGCTCCGTATGTGTGCAGGCATAGCCGCCTCGGCAGTGTCGTCAGCCAGCGGAGCATGGTGCTTCCAGCAGTGCGTGGGAGGGGCTCCCCTCGGGAGGAGCCCCTGGCGTGTACAGCCCCATACGACATGTGGCTGCACGGTAGGGCTCGACGAGGTGTATCTGGGCACCCGTGAGCCAGCCAGGACTCACAGGGCCCTACCTCAAGGCGGGTTGCACCTGGCACTGGGCCTTAACTTGTGATGTGTTCCTGCAAATTTGGTTAGATTCCGACGCTCTACGTCCTCGGGTCCCGGCCCTCGAGCGGGTCTCAGTCGTCACTGGTATGCCAGGTCGCGATGCCGTGGACAAGGCCAGAGGGTGAGGGCTGGAGAGCCAGTAGGAGCCCATGAGTCGCGATGCTCAGGTATCCCCCCTTTAACGTGCAAGCGGCCGACATGAAGGAATAAGGGGTGCCGTGGACAGGCATCAAATAACAATCATGATGGGTCGAACGCATGACCCGAAATAAACGCAAGAGGGGTACATGTCACTGGTCTGCCCGGCGATTTGGGGATGATGCAGCCCGAGGGGCGCCCCCAACAAGGTAAGCTAGGAACATGAAGTAGAAGGGGATACACGCCGCAGGGACGGACCCACGCGGCCTGGGAATAATGCAGCCCTGGGGGGCGCTCCCAGCTAGAAATGAAACTTGAAGGATGTCACCTGATAACGTTGAAGACGAAAGGATGTTGAAGTAGCAGACGTCGTGGGCTGCAGAAGCCGACCTTCACGAGCCCCTAGGCCCAGGAGCCTCGGGAGGCTCCGGAGGCGCTGATGGCTCCCGGCGGACCATCTCCATCTCCGCCAGGACTACGGAGCGCCTGGCCTCTTGAGCCTCCAGGATGCTCCCTATGAGGCGCTGGTACGTGGCGGCCGCGTTCGGCACGCCGTAGGGCATGCGAACGTAGCTGTGGGGTGGGCCTTCGCAGCGCCCCGTGCGTGAGGGCCAGAAGCGCTCCTGAGAGGAGGGTCGGTTGAGCCCTGGTATGTCGATGCGGACGCACAGCCCACCATCCTCGCCTGGATGGGGAGCTACGGCGGGTAAGCGGCGGCTGCCACTCATGACTCTTGACTCCTGCAACTCCTGAATGACCTGGCTGACGAACTCCTGAGGGTTTGGCCTTCCTTGCCTTGCTCCTTGAGGGAAACGTGCTTTGAAGCACGCCTCCAAGTGGTGCCCAAGCGCCTCCCTCGTGACCTTAGCAAGGTCGGTGGCCCTCCAGGAGAGAGCCCCCTAGCCTTGCTCGAGGAGGGCGCCAGGCGCGCCTTCCTATGCGACAGTAGGAGGTGCCCCCTGAACAGGCGCGGACCCTGAGGGGCCTGCCTCCTGAGGGGTCGGGCCTGGCGATGTCTTCTTCTTGGGAGCGGTCTCAGGGAGCCTCACGCTCCTGCGGTCTGGGTCTTCAAGTGATGCGGCTTGAAAAGCTCGCTCCAGGGAGCACACTGCTGCCTCTTTCTTCACAAGGCACTGTGATGACTCCGCCGCTTCCTGGCATCTTGAGGACGTTGTAGCCGTGATGAGTCACGGCCATGAACTTGTCCAGAGCTGGGTACCCGAGGATGGCATTGTATGGCAGGCAAATGTGAGCGACATCGAAGTCGATGAGCTCGGTGTGGTAGTTGTCGCGCGCCCCGGAGGTGACAGGGAGGCAGACCTGCCCAATCGAAACCGTGGAGCCATCGGTGACTCCGGAGAAAGGCTTGGTTGGCTGAAGCTGATTGTAAGGGACTTGGAGATTGTTGAATGTCTCTACGGACAGGACATTGAGCCCTGCTCTGCCGTCAATGAGCATCCTGGTGACTTGCACGTTGCTGATGATTGGGGAACAAAGCATCGGGAGGACTCCGGTGGGTCACAAGACTTGAGCTGATCCGCCGAGTTGAACGTGATGGCGCACGCTGACCACCCGAGAGGGCGTGTGGCTTCGAGCTTGGGAGGACTGCATTCACTTCATGGGCGAACTTCTTGAAGATGCGTTGGGAGGTTGGGGCTTGAGCTCCGCCCGGGATACCAGCGATCGCCTTGACTCCTGAAGCCCCCAGCCCCCTAGTCCTGATGATGGTCCTCATTTCTCCTTGGCTGCGGCGGCAGAGGAGCGAGGCCTGCGTTTCCTTGCGGACGATCCTCACGAGGCTGATCCCTCCAGTCTCCCTTGCGAGGCTGATCCTGCCAGCGATCCTCGCGAGGTCGGTCGCGCCACCCTTGGCGAGGGCCACGGTCTTCCCAGCGTCATGCGTTCCTTCCTCCTCCTCGGCCGTAGCCTCGATCCTTGCGGTCGGGGCGTCGGCCGATCCTCCCTTCTCGCACGGCTCTGAGCTCTTGACATTCGTTGGTGTTGTGGGTGTGGAGGTCATGGTACACACAGTACCGCCTGCCCTTGGAAGACTCGGGCTGATCTCTGCACCGCTTGGTGTCTGGTTCTGCCGCGAGCACGGCAGCCCCCTTGCGCTTCACGTCCTTGGCCTTGGATTTCTTCTCTTCTGCGTCTGCGGCTGGCAGCTCGAGGAGGGAAAGGCGCCCTTCCTCAGCCCTGGCGCACTTGGTCGCCAAGTTGAACAGCTCCAAGGCAGTGCACAGATCTTCATGCATCGCCAGCTCCTCCTTCATCTTGACGTCGCACACACCGTCGGAGAAGACTGAGATGATGGCCTCCTCGGTCACCTCGGGAATCTTGAGGCGTGCGTTGTTGAAGCGCTGGATGTACTTATGCAGGGTCTCTCCTGGTTGCTGCTTGATGCGGCGCATCTCGCTCACGGCAGGAGGCCGGTCGCGAGTACCTTGGAAGTTGGCAATGAAGCGGGTGCGCATCTCGTCCCAGGAGGAGATCGTGCAGAGCCGTGTTCAGAGCCAGTGCGGGCTCCGGCCCTTGAGTGCCATGGGAAACCAGTTCGCCATGACCATCTCGTCCCGTTAGCAGCTTGATGCCCAGCTCAGAGAGCTGGAGGAACTCCGCAGGGTCGGTCGTGCCATCGTGGCGAGGAGGCAGGTCTGCTTGAACTTGCCGGGCCACGCGACGCTGCATGTACTTCGGTGGTGAAGGCGCTGGCAGCCTTTGTGGCCAAGGGAGGCCTCTGATGACGAAGAGCCTGGTCTTGCGGGCCCCATCTTGCGCGGCCGCTGGGAGCAGCTGAGGTCTTGGCGTCTTTGGAAGCAGGAGCGTGGTCGTGGACGAGCCGGTGCGTGTGGAGCACCCGGGCAGCTTCTTGGGGCGAGGACCTCTTGGCGATTCTGCTCTTCTTGCTGCGGCTGGGCCGACGGAGTGGGTTCCGCCCAGGGGCCACGCGCCTTGGGGCCAGGGCGCCTTCTTGAGGGGGAGGCGGCTGAGGCGCCCCCGGAGCTTCATCGCCCGCGCAGGGCGGGGCGCGGTGCAGCGAGAAGGACGGCGCGGGGGAGCCCCCTGCGGCGTGGACGAGCTCGGCGACGCGGTCGAGCCACTCTTCATAGACGTCGTTGACAGGGCGGTAGCGCATGAGCTTGTTTGCCGCGATGAGTGCAGCTCGAGCCTCCATGGGCGTGCGGAGCGCGCGAGACGAAGAACTAGCTGGGGCGAGTGAAGGAGTGGCGGTGCGGCCGTCTCGCCTCACGGACGGATGCTGGGATGATGCTTGCTGCTTGTTCCCGCTGGGCCGGCGGCGTCGTTGATGGCAGGCGACGGTGAACAGCGGGGCGGCCGCCGACGGGGGCCGTCTGGGCGACGCGGGAAGCGAGAGCGGCTCGGCGCTGCACGGGCCCGACGGCGTCGACATGGATGCGATGGTCGGCGAAGAACAGGCGGCGGAAGATTTAATTCCGCGCACCCTTACCGGGCGCGCCAAATGTCGTATTCGGGTTTCGCAGACCCTCTAGAGTTCGAACACTTTGGGGTGCTTGCGCGCGGAGATCTCGCCCTCTACCTACCTGCACCTCGCCGCCTCGCTGGGATCTAAACTATGAAAGGAACAACACAAGAGACACAGGGTTTATACTAGTTCGGGCAACCATTGTGGTGTAATACTCTACTCTAGTTTGTGGTGTGGTGGATTGCCTCTAGGCTGATGATGGACAATACAAGGAAGAACAGACTCGCGAGGGTCTGTTCTTGGCTGGTGCGATGGACTGCTAGTGGGAGTTCAGTCGCCTCTCTCTCTCTCTCTCTCTCTCTCTCTCTCTCTCTCTCTCTCTCTCTCTCTCTATGCGATCTCCAAGATTTCTAGATGCCTCTAGCCCTGTTCTCGATTCCGGGATCCTCCTACCCTATGGGTGGCTAGTCCTATTTATATGCAAGGGCCCTGGGCCTCTTCCCAAATATTGAGCGGGAAGGGCGCCAACAATTGGCCATTTTGAAGGGGAACATCTAGTACACTTATCCTGACTAAAGTTGGTCCTCTTTGTCAAAGGCTTTGGTGGTGACGCTTGGCTTGGGCTCCACGATGACTTCCTTCCTGCCGTTCATGACAGTCTTGGTCTCGTTGCATCAAACGGATGCCTTTGCTTGATGCTCTCGCTGCGCTTGCTCCCTTTGCACCAAAGAGGAAAGGAGGACATCAAGTGGCTGGCGCCCACTGGCGCCCTTGTTCGTCATGGCTTGCATCATGGGCACCTCGTGAGGTACCCCGCCTTGATCTCTCCGCCTCCTCGCAAGCCAGCCTGACGAGGTCGTGCCTGAGGAAGCTCCCTGTCGTCCGCCCCGCGAGGCTTGGCCCCTCGCGAGGGTCTTGAGCCTGTGCTGATGAAGATGGGCCGTGTTGGGCCACCCCTTGAGCCACGCCGCAGGCTGCAGGCAGGCAAGTCTGGGTACCCCCGTTCCCAGAACGCCGACACTAGTTTCGTGTTTCCCTCCCGAAGGTTGTTCGTACATCAAGGGGGACCCCTGAGCATCGCGCCTCAGGGGCCTAACTGGTCACGTAGCCCCTCACCCCCTGGCCTCGTCCTGGCAATCCGGACGAGCCAGCGGCGGCTGAGGCATGCGCGGGACCGGGCTCTGCCGACATGGAACATTCAAGCAAACGGGAAAGAAATTGCAGAATCCTAATAAATTATTACAAAACATACTATTCTTCAAACACCAAACATGAGTTTTAAACGCCTCCCACGAGGCATGGTGCATATTGCAGGAGATAAAAGTGGGAAGAGGAGCTGCCAGCAAGCCCCCTCGTCAGCCTTGGCCACCGTCATCACTCGCAAGGAGTGCTCCTTCGCCGACGACGTTGCCCTCGCCCATGCCGTCCGCCGGAGTCACGGGGTTGGCAGCACCGTCGGTCGAGGGTGCAGGGTCAATGGCGAGGAACTTCTTCAACAGGGCCTTCACCTGGCCCTTCACGACTTCGGCAGCAGTTGCACAGTGCTCTTCCTCTACAAGCTCGAGCAGCTCGCCAAGGTCAGCATCAGGGTAGCGAAGATGAAGGTGGCTGAAGACGCGCGTCAGAGCTGAAGAGGAGAGCGCGCAGGCTTCCCCCTCCATCATGGGGCCGATCCCGTTGACGAAGCCCTCAAGTGACGTGACAAGCTGAGGGAGTAGCTGGGCAGGGCCCTCGTCATCAGTCACCAACGGCTTCTCCAGGCCCTTCTCGTAGAGCTCGTGCAGTGCCTCGCGGGACCTCAGCTCAAGAGATTTGAAGGCCTCGCGATCCTCAGCAAGAACCTTCGCATTGGCCTCCAGCTAGACCTTCTCCGCTTCCACCTTCTTCTCCAGCTCCTCAAAGCGGCTGTGTTCTGAAGCATGCGCCCTCGCCGACTGCTCCAACTCGGTGTCATGGTCGGTCACCGTGTCTTTGCGGACCCTCATCTTCTTCTCCTACACCTCGCACTCACGAGCTTCGGTGGCGCGTTCGTTGCGAATGGTCTCCAGCTCGGCCTCCGCCAACCGGCAGTGCTCCTTGGCGGCCTTAGCATCCTGTTGCGCCGCATCACGGGCGGCAGTAGCCAGACCAGCGGCCCGCTCCCCTTCCTTTGGAAGCTGCCACGACCTGGCTCCACGCCGCTCTGATGGACGCGTCGGATCGCAGCCACCCCGAGACCAACTCCAGGCGCCCTGACGCCGGGCGATGATCGGCGCCTTGAAGGTCGCCCCGAAGCTGGGTCAGCGCGGAAAGAGCCTCCTCCAGAGCGTCGGGCGAAGCAGAAGGATCACGAGCCAGCGGCATGGTGGGAGGAGGAGGAGACAGTGTCATCGCCAGGGCCTGCCAGTTGGTAGCAGCAAAAGAAGAAACTGGGGGCTCCTGGACCTTTGGGACCTCGGCAGGTGAGCTCGGAGCGGGCGCCTCCGAAGCCGACTTGGCTGTGGAGCTCGCTTTCTCCCGAGGTCGGTCCTCCGGGCCTCGCGAGGATGACCGAGCCGGAGAGGCACGAGCGCCGTCGCCGCCCTTCCGCGCCGGGGAAGGTGCGGTCGTGGCAGGCTGTTAGCTCCCAGAGGGCGCGGCCGCTCCCTCTCTCTTCTTCTTCGCCGCCAGCGTTGGCCTGGTGGTGCAAGGGGAAAGCGTCAAGAAGCAGCGGCAGAACAGGAACAAAATCAGGGCAAAGCACTTACTAGTCTACGGCGGCGTAATCCCTCAGCCTCTTCTGAAGCACGAAGCCCGAAGGCTTCGCAGCCTAGGGTGCTGGCGTGCGGATCCCAGGAGAAGATGAGGGAGCAGTAGCTAGGCCTGCAGCATCACCAGTCGGTGTTGAAGCAGGGGCACTGATACGTCTCCGTCGTATCTACTTTTCCAAACACTTTTGCCCTTGTTTTGGACTCTAACTTGCATGATTTGAATGGAACTAACCCGGACTGAAGCTGTTTTCAGTAGAATTGCCATGGTGTTATGTTTGTGCAGAAATAGAAGTTCTCGGAATGACCTAAAACTTCACGGAGATTATTTTTGGAAATAATAAAAAATATTGGTGTAAGAATCAAGGCCAGGGGGCCCACACCCTTTCCACGAGGGTGGGAGGCGCACCTCCCCCCCCCCCAGGGCGCGCCCCCTGCCTCGTGGGCCCCCTGGTGCTCCACTGACCTCAACTCCAACTCTATATATTCATGTTCGGGGAGAAAAAAACCAGAGAGAAGGATTCATCGCATTTTCCGATACGGAGCCGCCGCCAAGCCCTAAACTCTCTCGGGAGGGCTGATCTGGATTCCGTTCGGGGCTCCGGAGAGGGGAATCCGTCGCCATCGTCATCATCAACCATCCTCCATCACCAATTTCATGATGCTCACCATCGTGCATGAGTAATTCCATTGTAGGCTTGCTTGACGGTGATGGGTTGGATGAGATTTATCATGTAATCGAGTTAGCTTTGTTAGGGTTTGATCCCTAGTATCCACTATGTTCTGAGGTTGATGTTGCTATGACTTTGCTATGCTTAATGCTTGTCATTAGGGCCCGACTGCCATGATTTCAGATCTGAAGCTATTATGTTTTCATGAATATATGTGAGTTCTTGATCCTATCTTGCAAGTCAATAGTCACATAATATGTGTTATGATCCGGCAACCCCGAAGTGACAATAATCGGGACCACTCCCGGTGATGATCGTAGTTTGAGGAGTTCATGTATTCACTATGTGTTAAAGCATTGTTCCGGTACTCTATTAAAAGGAGGCCTTAATATCCCTTAGTTCCAATAGGACCCCGCTGCCACGGGAGGGTAGGACAAAAGATGTCATGCAAGTTCTTTTCCATAAGCACGTATGACTATATTCGGAATACATGCCTACATTACATTGATGAATTGGAGCTAGTTCTGTGTCACCCTATGCTATGATTGTTACATGATGAACCGCATCGGCATAATTCTCCATCACCGATCCAATGCCTACGAGCTTTTCACCTATTGTTCTTCACTTATTTACTTTACCGTTGCTACTGTTACAATCACTACAAAACCCAAAAATATTACTTTTGTTACCATTACCATTACTATCATACTACTTTGCTACTAAATATTTTGCTGCAGATATTAAGTTATCCAGGTGTGGTTGAATTGACAACTCAGCTGCTAATACTTGAGAATATTCTTTGGCTCCCCTTGTGTCGAATCAATAAATTTGGGTTGAATACTCTACCCTCGAAAACTGTTGCGATCCCCTATACTTGGGGTTATCAAGACTATTTTCTCAAGGCCGTTCTTTGGGGAGCATAGCTCTATTCTTTGAGTCACTTGGGATTTATATCTGCTGGTCACTATGAAGAACTTGAAAGACGAGAAAACTAAAATTTATCCCTCAACTACGAGGGGAGGTAAGGAACTGCCATCTAGCTCTGCACTTGATTCACCTTCTGTTTTGAGTAAACTTGCGACACCTAAACCTGCTTATGCTATTAATTACGATAGATGATGCCACTACGCTATGCATGATACTTATGATGAAACTACTTCTATGCTTGATACTACTGTGCCACTTGGTGAATTTCTTGATGAACAACTTGCTAGGGCTAGAGAGAATGAAATTATTGAAACCGATAATATTGATGAAAGTGATGATGAAGATTCTCCCCCTAGATATGAATTGCCTGTTGTGCCTGAGGGTTATGTTATGGATGAAGAAACTGCTAGAGACTTTCTTGCTTGCAATGATAGTAGTGATCTTAAGAAATTATTAGCTAAGCTGAAACAAAAAATCTCTGAATGCTAGAATGAAATATGATCCTGCTTATGCTACTTCACCCATCTTTGTTACTGATAAGGATTATGATTTCACTATTGATCTTAATATAATTACTTTGGTTGAATCTGATCCTTTTTATGGCTATGAATCTGAAACTGTTGTGGCACATCTTACTAAATTAAATGATATAGCCACCCTGTTCACTAATGATGAGAAAACTCGCTACTATTATATCCTTAAAATATTTCCGTTCTCATTAAAGGGTGATGCTAAGATATGGTTTAATTCTCTTGATCCTAGTTGTGTGCATAGTCCCCAGGATATGATTTATTACTTCTCTACTAAATATTTCCATGCTCATAAGAAACAAGCTGCTTTAAGGGAAATATATAATTTTGTGCAAAGTGAAGAAGAGAGTCTCCCACAAGCTTGGGGGAGGCTTCTCCAATTACTTAATGCTTTGCCTGATCATCCTCTTAAGAAAAATGAAATACTTGATATCTTTTATAATGGACTACCCGATGCTTCCAGGGAAAAAACAGTTGATCAAGCTAAAATTCTATTGAATAATATGTTGACCAATGAAAATATTGGACACTTCCTGAACCAACTCCTAAGCCAACTCCGAAGAAAAGGGGTATTCTATTTCTCAGTCCTGGACATATGCAAGAGGCAAAGAAATCTATGAGAGAGAAAAGGTATAAAAGCTGAAGATGTTAAGAATTTACCTCCTATTGAAGAAATACATCGTCTTAATCTACCTCATGTTGAAGAAACACATGGTCTTGATAACCCGACACAGGTAGTAAAGGTAAATTCTCTCTATAGATATGATAAAGCTGAAATCCCTCCTACTAAGTTTGCTAGCCAATGCCTAGACGAGTTTGTTAATTTTATGGTTAAGCAAGAAGGTTTCAATGCTTATTTTGGTAGAGAATTAAAACGCAATGCTTATATGATTGAACACTTGAGTGATTATATGTCTAGAGTTAAAGGTGAACTTAAACTCATTAGTAAACATGCTTCTATGGTTACCACTCAAGTAGAACAAGTACTTAAAGCTCGGAATGATTTGCTCAATGTATTGAATAGTAAGAATAATGACTTTGTTGTTAGAGTTGCAACTAGAGGGGGTAAAGTGACTCAGGAACCTTTGTATCCTGAGGGCCACCCTAAGAGAATTGAGCAGGATTCTCAGAGAAATAATTTAGATGCACCTAGTCCTTCTAAAAGAAGAAAAACAAAAATGATAGGACTTTGCATGCTTCTAGTGAACCTGTTGTTGACACGCTGAGAATCCCAATGATATTTCTATTTACGATCTTTGAAACACAATCAGGTAATGAACATGAACCTAGTGATAATGTTAATGATAATGTTCATGATGATGCTCAACCTAGCAATAATAATGATGTAGAGATTGAACCTCATGTTGATCTTGATAACCCACAATCAAAGAATCAACGTTATGATAAGAGAGACTTTGTTGCTAGGAAGCACGATAAGGAAAGAGAGCCATGGGTTCATAAACCCATGCCCTTTTCTCCCAAACCATCCAAGAAAAAGGATGATGAGGATTTTGAGCGCTTTGCTGAAATGATTAGACCTATCTTTTTTTTGCGTGCGTTTAACTGATATGCTCAAAATGAATCCTTATGCTAAGTACATGAAAGAAATTGTTACTAATAAAAGAAAGATACCAGAAGCTGAAATTTCCACCATGCTTGCTAATTATACTTTCAAAGGTGGAATACCTAAGAAACTAGGAGATCTAGGAGTACCCACTATACCATGCTCCATTAAAAGAAACTATGTTAAAACTGTTTTATGTGATTGGAGCCGGTGTTAGTGTTATGCCTCTCTCTTTATATCGTAGACTTGATTTGAATAAGTTGACACCTACTGAAATATCTTTGCAAATGGCTGATAAATCAACTGCTATACCTGTCGGTATTTGCGAGGATGTGCCTGTTGTGGTTGCGAACGTTACTATTTTAACGGACTTTGTTTTTCTTGATATTCCCGAGGACGATAGCATGTCTATTATTCTTCGAAGACCCTTTTTGAATACTGCAGGGGCTGTTATTGATTGCAACAAAGGCAATGTCACTTTTCATGTTAATGGCAATGAGCATACGGTACACTTTCCGAGGAAACAACCTCAAGTTCATAGTATAAATTCTATTGGAAAAATTCCATCGATTATTTTTGGAGGTTTTGAATTTCCTCTTCCTACTGTCAAGAAGAAATATGATATTCTTATTATTGGTGATGTGCATATCCCCGTTGAGGTAACATAGTGTTATTCGAAATTTCTCCGGTTCCATGTTATTCGTAATGAGTTTGTTAACAAGACTTGATCAACCTTGTTAGTGGATTCCTTTTGATGAGCATGAGATGGATGAAGTTAGAAAGCACAACCTTCTGTACCCTCCTTTTACTTTATGTTATTTAGTTGAAATAAAATAAAAACAGTATTTTCTGCCTGTTTTCTGAATTATCCGTGCAATAAAAAATACCCTAAAAATAAAAGTTCTCCAAATGCCCCGAAATTGAAATATGATTTTTTCTGAATATTTGAGAATATCTGGCACTGAGAACACAGCAGGGGGAGCAAGCACCTGGCCACGAGGGTCCAGGGCGCGCCCCCTGCCTCGTCAGGCCCATGGTGGCTCCCTCCACTTATTCCTGCACCCACACACTCCTTCTTCCTCCCAAAAAAATCACCAACCAGCTCAAGCACGAGTTCTAGCTCATTTTGCTGCGATTTTCGATCTCCTTGCTCAAAGCACCTCTCACAAAACTGCTTTAGAGGATTGTTCCTTGGTATGTGACTCCTCCAATGGTCCACTTAGTTTTTGTTCTAGTGCTTTAATCATTGCAAATTTGTGCTGCCTAGGTGACCATGTTCTTGAGCTTGCAAACTTCCACAATGGGGTAGCACTAGTGAGCCTCGCAAATCTGAATTTAGAGATTTTCTTGCTAGTATAACTGTGGGGAAATCTAGAGATATAACACAAGCTACCATAGGGAGCATTCATTTTCCTGCTATACATTATTTTGCTCTCTTCATAGGAAGGTGCATAAATGGTAAGGATGAAGCATGTCACATGTCTGTCCCTGACCTCAGTGTTCTCAGGAGTGCTGTATTAGGAGATAAACATTATAATTTGGGAGCCATTGTTGCACGTAGGTTGCATAATAATAGAATTAATGGAGATTTCGTTGATGGAATTTATGCAACTCGTCTAGCTAATTTTCTTGATATACCTATTCGTGATTATGATATGGAATTGCCTCCTTCTTATCTAGATTTTAATGCCATGGTTCACCATCGGTTTGTTGAGAGGGATGAACCTCCTCTCCAAGATCTGACTAATCTTTGACAAAGGCCACGCCGTCAATATTGTCCTCCCTGCTCCTACTCTATTTGACTTTCCGGCAAAGGGGAGATATGTCATAACCAGGGAGGAGGCAAATGAGTACGAGAGGAGGACGAGGGCAGCTCGCCTCCAAGCTGCAGCCCACGATGCAATAGCCGCTGCATCTCAGTACGACCCCAGTTATAACTTTGGATATCCGTCAGGCCAGTCGTGGCAATAGACCAACTTAGGCCAAAAGCCTAAGCTTGAGGGAGTACGTATTTATCACCGACATTACATTTATGTTCACACACTCATGCTAGTTGTCGGTGTTCATACTTTTTCATTGTAATATCCATGCTAGTTTATTTTATTTTTATGCTTTCTTCTTGTGTGTTTGAAAAACCTTAAGAAAAAACCAAAAAATTAGTTGTAGCTTTTAGCTAGTTTACTTTTCATGCTATAGTAGTAGTAATTAAAAGAAAACCCAAAAATATTTCCAGTTCTTCTTTTGCTTGTTGGGAGCTTTCCCGTGTAAATAGTTTTATTTCTTTTCTTTTCTTTGGGGGTCGATAGGAGAAGACCATAATGAAATTGTTGAAGTGGCTCTTATATGCATTATTGTTGATTTAACCAAGAGCCCATATTGCCTTGTCTTCTCCTGTTTATTGAATGCTTGCAGATTCCAGCTTAGTCCAATGCACGAGCACTATTATTATTATTCACATCGTTCGGTCGTGCAAGTGAAAGGCAATAATGACGATATATGATGGACTGATTGAGATGAGAGAAGCTGGTATGGACTCGACCTCTCTTGTTTTTGTAAATATGATTAGTTCATCGTTCTTGATTCAGCCTATTATGAATAAACATGTTTGCAATGACAATTAGAGATTATAGTTGCTTATGCCATGCTTAATTAGCTAGGAGTTTATAATGGTTTACCTTGCATACCAACATGCTATTAAAATGGTTGTGATGTGGTATAATGGGGTGGTATCCTCCTTTGAATGATTCGGTGGATCAGATTTGGCACATGTTCGCGCATGTAGTTGAAACAAAATCAACATAGCCTTCACGATATTTATGTTCATGGTGGATTATATCCTACTCATGCTTGCACTCAATGTTCATTAATTTTAATGCATGTTCATGACTGTTGTCGCTCTCTAGTTGGTCGCTTCCCAGTCTTTTGCTAGCCTTCACTTGTACTAAGCGGGAATACTGCTTGTGCACAATCCCTTAAACCCCAAAGTTATTCCATATGAGTCCACCATACCTTCCTATATATGCGGTATCTACCTGTCGTTCCAAGTAAACTTGTATGTGCCAAACTCTAAACCTTCAAATGAAATTCTGTTTTGTATACTCGAATAGCTCATGTATCAACTAGGGTTGTCTGTATCTTCCATGTTAGGCGGGTTATTCTCAAGAGGAGTGGACTCCGCTCCTCACTCGCGAGAAAATGGCTGGTCAGCGGGATGCCCAGTCCCATGCTTTATGCAAACCAAATCAAAATAATTGTAAACAAAACTCCCCCAGGACTATTGTTAGTTGGAGGCACTCATTGTTTCGAGCAAGCCATGGATTGATGCTTGTTGGTGGAGGGGGAGCATAAACTTTACCATTCTGTTTGGGAACTGCCTATAATGTGTGTACATTGGAAGATATCGCCATCTCTCGGTTGTTATGTTGACAATGAAAGTATGCTGCTCAAAATATTATTTATACTCTGCTTTAAAATCAAGCTCTAGCACCTCTACAAATCCCTGCTTCCCTCTGCGAAGGGCCTGTCTATTTACTTTTATGTTGAGTCATCACCCTCTTATTAAAAAGCACCAGCTAGAGAGCACAGCTGTCATTTGCATCCATTACTATTAATTTATGTTGAGTATGACTATGACTGGATCTCTTTTACCATGAATTACAATGTTTAGTCAGTCCTTGGTCTTTAAAGGTGCTCTGCATTTATGTTTTATGGTCTCGTAAAGGGCTAGCGAGATACCATCTTGTTATATCATATTATGATTGTTTTGACAAAGTGTTGTCATCCGAGATTTATTATTATTGCTCGCTAGTTGATTATGCCATTGACATGAGTAAACATGAGACCTAAGTGTTATTGTGAATATGCTTAGTCATAATCTTTGCTGAAAACTTGAATGTTGGCTTTACATATTTACAACAAGAGCAAACGGAGTTTGTAAAAGTTTTTCTTTATCACTATCAGTTTATCAACTGAATTGCTTGAGGGCAAGCAAAGGTTTAAGCTTGGGGGAGTTGATACGTCTCCGTCGTATCTACTTCTCCAAACACTTTTGCCCTTGTTTTGGACTCTAACTTGCATGATTTGAATGGAACTAACCCGGACTGAAGCTCTTTTCAGTAGAATTGCCATGGTGTTATCTTTGTGCAGAAACAAAAGTTCTCGGAATGACCTAAAACTTCACGGAGATTATTTTTGGAAATAATAAAAAATATTGGCGAAAGAATCAAGGTCAGGGGGCCCACACCCTTTCCACGAGGGTGGGAGGCGCACCTCCCCCTGTATGCGCCCCACTCGTGGGCCCCCTGGTGCTCCACCGACCTCAACTCCAACTCTATATATTCACGTTCTGGGAGAAAAAACCAGAGAGAAGGATTCATTGCGTTTTCCGATACGGAGCCGCCGCCAAGCCCTAAACTCTCTCGGGAGGGCTGATCTGGATTCCGTTCAAGGATCCGGAGAGGGGAATCCGTCGCCATCATCATCATCAACCATCCTCCATCACCAATTTCATGATGCTCGCCGCCGTGCGTGAGTAATTCCATCGTAGGCTTGCTGGACGGTGATGGGTTGGATGAGATCTATCATGTAATCGAGTTAGTTTTGTTAGGGTTTGATCCCTAGTATCCACTATGTTCTGAGATTGATGTTGCTATGACTTTGCTATGCTTAATGCTCGTCATTAGGGCCCGGCTGCCATGATTTCAGATCTGAACCTATTATGTTTTCATGAATATATGTGAGTTCTTGATCCTATCTTGTAAGTCAATAGTCACCTACTATGTGTTATGATCCTGCAACCCCGAAGTGACAATAATCGGGACCACTCCCGGTGATGACCGTAGTTTGAGGAGTTCATGTATTCACTATGTGTTAATGCTTTGGTCCGGTACTCTATTAAAAGGAGGCCTTAATATCCCTTAGTTTCCAATAGGACTCCAGTGCCACGGGAGGGTAGGACAAAGATGTCATTCTAGTTCTTTTCCATAAGCACGTATGACTATATCCGGAATACATGCCTACATTACATTGATGAATTGGAGCTAGTTCTGTGTCCTATGTTATGACTGTTACATGATGAATCGCATCCGGCATAATTCTCCATCACCGATCCAATGCCTACGAGCTTTTCACATATTGTTCTTCACTTATTTACTTTACCGTTGCTACTATTACAATCACTACAAAACCCAAAAATGTTACTTTTCTTACCGTTACCGTTACTATCATACTACTGTGCTACTAAATACTTTGCTGCAGATATTAAGTTATCCAGGTGTGGTTGAATTGACAACTCAACTGCTAATACTCAAGAATATTCTTTGGCTCCCCTTGTGTTGAATCAATAAATTTGGGTTGAATACTCTACCCTCGAAAACTGTTCCGATCCCCTATACTTGTGGGTTATCAGGCACTGCCTCAGGACATCAGCGCCGACCTGCTGTTCATCGGGACCCCAGCCGGCGGTCTTCGAAGGAGTGACCTTGGACCTCGTGGTTACCCGAGCGGGGGGCAGGGCCTCCCTCACCAGATGGTCATCGGCGTTGTCGTCGTCGGGGAATGCACGGGGGTGATCGGTCATGCGCGGAGGGGAAGTCTCCCATGCCCCCTCCCGGGTCGCCTCTGAGTCCGGCTCCTCCTCCTCGCCGGAGTCACCGGAGGACAGCACCAGCGGGGCTTCGGTGGGCACCGGCGGCACGAGCCCCTGCTCGTTGAAGACAGGCATGGCGGCAGTAATCTCTGCCCCGTTAGGGCGGCGGTACAGCGGAAGATGGGAGTCCGGCGGATACCCCTGATCCACCCCGACCAGGAGGCGGAGGGCTACGTCCAGCTCCTCATCGGACAACGGGTCCGAACAGAAACAAAGCTCACCCCCCTTGTCCTCAAGCTTCCACAGGGGGCGCGAGCGCGCCTAGAGCAGTGCCAGGCGCTGCGCTAGGAACTCCTTGACTATCATGGCCCTCATCAACTTCTCTGCCTTTGGGTCGTCAGGCTTTAGGTCGGCGGTCATCTTCTCCAGCACATGCTTCGCCTGGGGGTCGGCGAGCTTCGTGCTGAGCCAACCCTCGTGGGGTGAAGGCATCCCTGTCAGCGGCGTCAGCCGAGGGTAGGAACATTTGGCATCCATGAGGACCCATTTGTTCCTAAAGCCCTCGGCCTTCTTCCCAGCCTTCGAGATCGCGTTTGTCCCGTTAGCCGTGACGAAGTTAGCACATCCCGAGCAATGGCCCTCCTTGTTTCGGAGGTAGAAGAAGTGGCACAGTAGCGCCACAGATGGCATCACCCTCACGAACGCCTCGTAGTAAAAGGCGAAGATCGACAGGAGGAGAACATAATTAGGATGAAGATGGAGAGCATGGAGATTGTAGTGGCTAAGCACAGCATAGAAGAAATCAGAAAAAGGAGGGACCAGCCCAGCAAAGACACTGTTCAAGAAGAAGAGATGAAAGGTAATGCCCGGAGCCTCAGGCTTGGCGGAGCCGGCCCAAAGCGCTGCCTCTCTTTCCTCGTCGTCATCGCCCACCGTCATTCGGCGCGCGGTAGCAAGCTTCTCCTCCGAGACCGTGGGCGCGCTCAAGGCCGGCTCGTACCAGGTGGGTGAGGGCGAGGCCTTAACCTTGTCGGGCGCCATCAGATGCGAGCTCGGGGGGATTTTCGACACATCAGGAGCCTCTTGGGGCGAGAAGGAGGAATGGGGTCTGGAGGAAGGTGGAGGAAGGCAATGAAAGCTCTGCGGCATGCACCAGCCTTTTGTCAGTCAAGGGAGGTTGCCGAGGCAGCGTGGGGAAGCGGAGGCGCCCACGTCCTGTCAATCGCCACGCGTCGACCAAGGCCGCAGACGGTTGGGGCCCGTGGCGCTCCGCACTTGCCCTTTGGCTTCGCCTGAAGACAAGTTCGAGCGCCTTAGGCCCGGGGCTCTTGTCGGTGTCCCGGGAACGGGTACCCAGATTTGCTCGCTGCTGCCCACGGGCGTGGCTCCACCAACGGCCCAGTATGGCCCAGTTTCGGCGGCAATGGCTCAAGACCCTCGCGAGGGGCCAAGCCTCGCGAGAGGGATGACACCAAGACCTCCCTGGGCCGGCCTCACTAGGCTGGCTCCCGAGGAGCGGAGATATCAATGCAGGGGGCACCTCGCGAGGTTCACATGACGTGAGCCATGATGACCAAGGCCAGGCGGGCGCCAGCGGGCGTAGTGTACCAGTTTCCTCTTTGGTGCTAAAGAGGCAGGCGCAGACGAGGAGTCTCGAGGCATCAGGCAAAGGTTTCCATATCCGTGCAACGAGACCAAGACCAGCAGGACGGCAGGACGGTGGTCATCGCGGAGCCCACGGCGATGTCACCACCAGAGCCTTTGGCGGGCGAAGACTGCTTTTGTCAGGATAACTTGTACTAGTTGTCTCCCTTCAAAATTGGCCGTTGTGGGATCCCTTCCTGCCTACACTTGGGAAGAGGCCCGGGGCCTCTATAAATAGGACTAGCCACCACCATAGGAGCAAACTGACCTTGGACTGGATTCATCCTCACATCCACGGGCTCATAGAGCTCAAGAACACCTCTCCTCCTGAGGCTGTTCACCCATTGTACTAGTTCATCCTTAGCCCACGTGGCAATCCGTCACCACCACACTGGAGTAGGGTATTACACCACACGGTGGCCCGAACCAGTATAAACCTATGTGTCTCGTGTTCTTTGGGTCCGTCGAGCTAGGCCGTGGAATCGTTGGGTAGGCAGGATGGGGAGAGAGAGTCCTTCGTGCACACCCCAGAGTTCGAACCTCTCAAGGGTCTGCGGAGCCCTAAATCCGGCAAAACTAGCCTTCATCTCTTTGATTATTTCATTTTGATAAAATCATGCAAGGGTAGTTGGTTCAACATTTTCTCCCTTGGGGTGCCCAAATATGGTTTTCATCTTTTCATAAGTATCAACGGCATCCCCTTCAAGAAAACCGTTTTGAAATATAGAATCCAAAACTTGCTTAAAGGAAGAAGGTAAACCAGCATATAAATTTTCAGGTATATCTCTATCTGATATTGGGGCACATAGCTAGCTCGAATTCTCAACAGCCTATCCCAAGCATCTTTCAAAGATTCATCAAGTAAATAACGAAAAATTCTAGAATCGTCCTCATCAAAATTGTTAAGATTTTCCTTAACAACCCCGGTAAGTCCTTCCATAACATCATTATTTATGAGCTTGGAGAGGACGGAGGGGCTATCCAAAGTATTAAAACTTGGGAGGAAACCCCTAGCCTTTTTTAGGATCGGCCATAGCAGCGGAGAGAAGAACTTAAGTAGACGGAAAAAGGGCGAACGAAAAAGAGAGGCGAATAAAATGGCAATTTGTGAAGTAGGGGAGAGGAAATGAGAGGTAAATGACAAATAGTGTGAATTGCGAGGAGATGAGATTTGTGATTAGGAAACTGGTATATTTTGAAGTTCCTCCCCGGCAAAGGCGCCAAAAATTCCTTTTGATGTCGCTTGAAGCTACGTCGGCATTTCCCTAAAGAGGAAGGGATGATGCAGCACAACGGCGGTAGGTATTTCCCTTAGATATGAAACCAAGGTTATCAAACCAGTAGGAGAACCAAGAAACACAACGTAAACATCCCCTGCACACAAATAACAACACCTCGCAACCCGACGTGTTAAAGGGGTTATCAATCCCTTTCGGGTAGCGGCACCAGAAACGGCGCGCTGACGGGAAAAAGTTCTAATAGATTGAATAAACAGATCGCAAATAAAATAAAACGTAGCAAGGTATTTTTGTATTTTTGGTTTAATAGACCTGAAAATAAATGCAAAAGAAAAGTATATTGCAAAGGCAAATATATGAGAAAGAGACCCGGGGGCCGTAGGTTTCACTAGTGGCTTCTCTCGAGAAAAATAGCAAACAATGGGTGAACAAATTACTGTTGGGAAATTGATAGAACTTCAAATAATCATGACGATATCCAGGAAATGATCATTATATAGGCATCACGTCCAAGATTAGTAGACCGACTCCTGCCTGCATCTACTACTATTACTCCACACATCGACCGCTATCCAAAGATGCATCTAGTGTATTAAGTTCATGGAAAAACGGAGTAATGCAATAAGAATGATGACATGATGTAGACAAGATCTACCTATATAGAGATAGACCCCTTCGTTTTATTGTTAGTAGCAACGATACATACGTGTCGGTTCCCCTTCTGTCACTGGGATCAAGCACCGTAAGATCGAACCCACTACAAAGCACCTCTTCCCGTTGCAAGATAAATAGATCAAGTTGGCCAAACAAAACCCAAATATCGGAGAAGAAATACGAAGCTATAAGCAATCATGCATATCAGAGATCAAAGAAACTCAAATAACTTTCATGGATATAAAAAGATATAACTAATCATAAACTCAAAGTTCATCAGATCCCAACAAACACACCGCAAAAGAGTTACATCATATGGATCTCCAAGAGACCATTGTATTGAGAATTCAGCAAGAGAGAGGAAGCCGTCTAGCTACTAACTACGGACCCGAAGGTCTACAAAGAACTACTCACGCATCATCAGAGAGGCACCACTGGAGGTGGTGAACCCCATCCGAGATGGTGTCTAGATTGGATCTGGTGGTTCTGGACTCTGCGGTGGCTGGATGAATATTTCGTCGACTCCCCTAGGGTTTTGGGAATATTGGGGTATTTATAGAGCAAAGAGGCGGTCCGGGGGGCACCCGAGGTGAGCACAACCCAACAGGGCGTGCCTGGGCCTCCTGACGCCCTAGTGGGTTGTGCCCTTCTCGAGGCACCCCCCCAGGCGCAGCCAGGGCCCATTACGTTCCTTCTGGTCCATAAAAATTCTTCGTGAAGTTTCGTTGCATTTGGACTATCACAGCCCTAGATCTTTGTTTGTAATTAGTTGCATCTTCATCCATGTCATCATGTTTATTTTTTAATGAACTTGAAATGGGGACATGTGAAACCCTCAGAAATCAGTTCCAAAATAACCAACCTTAAAATGAGTCCAAGAAAAATGTTCCTGTTATTCTATAGAAATATTGGTAAGAGGTAAAATTCAAACCAATATTTTGGAGTCACAGAAATATTTATTTTGGCCATTTGAATTAATCCAATAACTATTTGCTTTGGATTTATACTTAATATATATTAAATATGACTCAATAATTACGGAAGTTTGTGAGTGGCCTTGTATATATTTTAGCAAGCCATATAATAACCTACAGAATTTATTAAAATGATTTAGTTGCTAAACTAAATCAAAACAGAGGAAGAAAAATAGAAAACAGAAACAAATAAAAGAGAGAGAGAATCTTACCTGGCCTCACCTGTGCAGCCCACCAACCGGCCCAGCACTGTAGCAGGCTGGCCCAGCCCACCACCGCCACCTCCCCTGTCGTCTTCCTCCTGTGCCAGGAGGACGGGCGCATGCCCGACGCGCGTGCACCGCCGTGCGGCCACCTCCTGCCTGCTTGCTCGCTGCTGGAGACGGCCCCGAGCGCCATGCACTCCCCCTCGACCGCCCCGTACCCCTCTCACTCTCCCGTACCCATTCCCCTCTCCCTCGCTCTCTCGCGGCCTTGGGGACCACTTTGTCGCCGCCGTTAAGCCTTTTTGTGACCACCAGCATCCCCATGCCAAGCCAGCTAGTCCACGAGCTCCGCCTCATCTGCCTCTTCCTCCTCGATGATTCTCCCGGCCTCGGACGCGCTGCTTCATCGTCACCATTGCCGTTTCCGTCGCCGGCCACCGAAGCTCATCGCCGCCGACTCGGGAGCTACCGGACGTCCCCAACCTCGCCCTCGCGCTCGTTGGACTCGCTGTGAGCACCTACATCTAACCCCCCTAACCCCGCTGCCTCTTGCTCGCCGTGTGTTGCCCCTTGCTGCCCGCAGCACACCGCCGGCCGAGCTCGCCGTCAACGCAGCTCCGGTGACCATTTGGTCACCCCGGCGACTCCAACACGTTCGTAGCACCCCATAGAGCAGCCCCAGCGCATCAGTTGGCTCGCTTGCAAGCTGCAACACCGAACCCGCAACTCACACGAACGTCGGCCGCCGCTTTCGTGCTCGCCGCCGTTGGCTCCGGCCACCATAGGCTCGGCGTCCACCACCACTAGACGCACGCCTGCAAGAGCTCTCCAACGAGCCCAAGAACAGCCTCGCCCATGCCCTGTGGGCGTTTTCCGAGCCGCGCCACCGTCTCGGGCCTCGCCGGCGTCGAGTCGCCGGTGGGTTTGACCCCGCTGACCATTGACCGGGTGGGCCCAGTTTGACCCCCTGGGTCACTGACGCGTGGGCCCCAGGCCACTAACTAAACTAGGTTAGTATTAGTTTAACGCTAACTAAATTTAGTTAGTTAACTAACTCATCGACAAAGGGACCCATAGGTCGTGGTTGACTGGACCGCTACTGCTGATCAAGGCCACAAAGGACGTAGTCTTGTACGCGATAACTCCTTTTCTGTATTTATTCTTATACAGGAAATTCCAGAAAATAGCCAAAACTTCTAAAAATCATAGAAAACCAACCGTAGCTCCAAATCAAACAAGTTATATATGAAAAATGATCATAAAAATTCAATCTATCCATCTGTACCATTTTCATGCATGTTGGAACAACTTAAAGTTGCTGTTTAGGACATTTCAATTAAATGGCATTTAAGAAAGCACATATGGAGTTTGGAATTTGAACCTAGTGTTCAAACCAACTCCATTTAACTTGTTGCTAGTTGCATTAGGCCAATCAACAGCATATTGCCATGTCACATTCATGCATCATTTTGTTGCATGGCATTTATTGTGTTTCTTCTTTGCCTGTTGGTGATTGTTCCCTCCCGATAGGCGTGGTTTCGACGATGAGTTCGATGACACCGATGACACCGATGAAGAACTATATTATCTTCAGAAGTGCCAGGCAAGCAAAACCCCCTTGTTCATTCCGATACAATCCCACTCTCTCGCTCCTGCGCTCTTTTATTACATTAGGACAACAACGATTCATTTGTTACTTGATGCGGTAGTTGAACCCCTTTATCCTCTGCATGACCTGTCATTGCCACAGTAAATAGATGAAACCCACTAGCATGAGTAGGAGTTGTTTGAGCCTGATGTGCCTACTCATTCATGCTTGTTTTTCATGCCTCTTTGTTTAGAGTTGAGTCAGGTCTGATTCATCGGGAATGAATTGGAATGGTGATGAACATGTCCTCTTGTGTGTGAGCTAAGTGTGTGAACACGATTTGGTAAAAGGTAGCGGTGAGAGGCCATGTAGGACTACATGGTGGGTTGTCTCATTGAAACCGTCCTCGAACTGAGTTACGTGTTTGTGATCCATGAACAGTTACTACCACACATTGGGATCCTTAATTGACTCTCTCGGCTTCTTAACCACCCTTGTTCTCTATCCAGGAGTTGCAACTAGTTTCTGGTGTTTGTAGGATATGTGTTGGAGGTCGTGCCTAGCGCTGACCCTAGGGGTGGGCTATGATGCGGTAGATACACCGTGGCACGGTGTACCGGGCGCCCGTTTGGTGTCTCGGGAACCCTGCTCACCTCGTTCGGGGCCGTATGTGGAAACCTCGGCCGGACTCCCTGCGGATGGAACCTGAATAGGCGATAAACTTGGACTAGAGACTTGAGTGTTTAGCTAGGCCGTGGCCGACACCCTCGTTGGGCTTCCGCTTGAAGGTTGCCGAGTACATGTCGTGTAAACGGCGGTAAGTGGTGAGAGCGTGTGTGAAGAAGTACACCCCTGCAGGGTTAACATCGTCTATTCGAATAGTCGTGTCCGCAGTAAAGGACTTCTGGGTTGCCTATAACAGTTCATAGACAAGTGAAAGTGGATACTCTAAAATATGCAAGATAAGCGTGAGTGATATGGATGGCGTTCTCGTAGGGAGACGGGAGCAGATCCATAGTGGTGTATTGACATGGTGAACATGTGGACTCGTGTGCGCCACCTCAAAAGAGTTACTTGCATTCGTAGTTTAGGATAGCCACCGATTCAAAGCTGGCTTGCTGCAGTTAAACTCCACCACCCCTTTATTGATACCGATGCATATGTAGATAGTTCTGATGTAAGTCTTGCTGGGTACACTTGTACTCACGTTTGCCTATTTTATGTTTTTGCAGAGAGACGTCAGTCTCGCTAGTAGTTTCGTGTGGACTTCGACGTTTAGCTTGATACCTCAGCTACGATCTTGTGCCCTCGGCAGGATCTGGTGGATAGTCAGGCTTCTCAGCCTTTTTCCTTTGTAGATGTCTGTACTCAGACATGTTAAGCTTCCGCATGTGTTTTGACTTGTATGCTCTGAATGTTGGGTCATGAGACCCATGTTTGTAATATCTCGCTCTTCGGAGCCTAATGAATAAATACTTGAATCGTAGAGTCATGTTGTGATGCCATGTTGTATTACACATATCGAGCATATTGTGTGTATGATTGAAATGCTTGGTATGTGTGGGATCCGACAACCTAGTTGTTTATCCTTGGTAGCCTCTCTTATGGGGAAATGTAGTCTTGTGCTTCCATGAGCCATAGTAGTCCGCTTCTGACCCGGTTCACCGAGTCCTGCTAGCCCAAAGACTACCGCTTCCGAACACTTGACTGGCCGGCATGTGATTCACTTTGTTCATGTGTACGTCCCTTCGGGAAATGTCACGCGGTGACATCCAGTCCTGCCCTAGCCAGCTGACCCGGGTTCCCGGAGTCCTGTTAGCCAGTGCTACACCTGGATTCGCAGCTGCTGACCGACATGCTCGATGTTGATTCATGTATGCCTGTCCCTATAAGTTAGTGCCACTTTGGGTTCACGACTAGTCATGTCGGCCTGGGTTCTCTGTCATATGGATGCTAGCGACACTATCATATACGTGAGCCAAAAGGCGCAGACGGTCCCGGGCCATGGTAAGGCGACACCCGTGGGAATACCGTGCGTGAGGCCACAAAGTGATATGAGGTGTTACCTGCTAGATCGATGTGACTTGGAATCGGGGTCCTGACAGCTTTGGTATCAGAGCCTGACTGCATGGAGGATTACCAAGCCAAACCGGTTGAAGTTGAGTCTAGAAATGCTTTAGTTGTGTAAGGGAATTGATTGGGGAAGGGAACATAAGGATCTTTTTACTCCTTATACCTCATGGCCTTCTGATCTGAGTCAACCTCTTCTCTTCTACGGGGATTAAGAACTAGGCCTTCTCATCTATCTATCAGGATGACGTGTAACTAATCCATAGACTTATAGGATTGTTGGTTTCAAGCCCCAGTTCAGTTCCTACTACTTCCGTGTGTTGTTAGTTGATCTCAGAACCTTGTTATAGTGATGTTGAGTGGTCATGCCACTATTTTGCAGGATGTCTCAAATCATTTTGAGCATTTACAGCCGTTATGCTGTCCGAGTCATCCCAGATTTCTATATAGTCCGATGCATTTGCAAATCCCTTCTCTCTGTTTCTAATGTTCATTTGGGCCAGATTAATCACACAAATTAGTGTGTTGAGGTACTCCGCTGCCTCGGCATATATGTTGGAGCTATTATTATGAACCTAGGTGTTTTTGGGAGTCACCTAGTAATCTAGCCATGTTTTGTGTTCCGGTGTGATGATTCTGGCCATTATTCTCGAAAGCATCCTGTGATGCCATTTAATAGTAGGTATTCTATTCCTGTGTTCTTTAACCCGAGATTCACCCTACTTACCTCCTGTTGATAGTGTTTGCTAGTTCCTTTAGGATATTAGTAATTTTGTGATAGTCCTCGAGGTCCGTGGTATTTCCTTCTTCCAAATACTATGAACTGCTTATGGCAGAAGTTCCTCGCTGAACCGAAGGATCACAATCAGAGTACTCTTGAGGAGTTCTCCATTCATAATTGTGAATCTGCCAGTTTTACCCTTTCCGCATGGGTTATCCGGAAGAAATGTTGAGCTTCGCTCGACATACTAATTCTATGCATCCACAACTCAGGAAAAAAACATATGTTCCTTTGAGTTGTCCCTCTTTAGTTGTTTTCTGACCTCCATCTATCAATTGATAATCAAGAGTATGTGTGCATTCGTTCGTTGATGACTATTATTCTTGTGGTCTGTCAAGCCATTCTATTCTGGAATGACTAGGAGAAACAAACTCCAGTGCCTCATCCATATCTAGGATTGGGTCAAAGCAGTTGTATTCCGCATATCAAAATGCAAATCCAGCTTTTGATTCTGTTCCACCTGGAGTGTTACCATCTTTATGTCAAGAATGTCATGAGAATTGCACCACCTCTTATGGATTCTTGACGCAGTGATACTTCTCGCTATCATTATTCATTCCTCGATCCCGTGTTGTTGTAACCGGAATGCTGACAAGTGAACTGTGGTGTGTGAAATTGATACTCCTAGCAACCTCGTTGCTTGGTAGTTAATGGACAATATTCTCATTCTTAGCGTGTTGGTTATTAAATCATCACCCTAAGATTGATCGTGCTACCTACTCCTTATTTCCGGTGCACTCTTCGATCAATGAGTTAGGACTGTGTCAATCCCTCACTCTTCTGATCATGTCATCTTGCCTTGAAAAGCAAGATTGTTCTCGAGCTTAGAGACATATCAGTGGTTCGTGATTTTCTGAATATCTTCACGGAAGTAGCACCATGTCGTCCCCTGACTGATAAGTTGAGTTCGTGATCAAGTTGGTTTTCCAATAAACTAGTCTTTCTCCAAGAATCCGTGTTAGATACCTCTGAACTAATTGGTTAAGCTAAAACAACAACTTGGAGAGGTTGAAGATAAAAGCTTAATCCACTTAGTTCAGTCCAAAGGGGATATCTTGCGTGTGTGTGTGTGTGTGTGTGTGTGTTGACGAGAGATGATATCTTCATCGATTGTTCCTCGTGATCGGTTGTTGAATCTATTGTCTTGTCCAAACTTTGACTTGAGTATGGGCTATCGTCAAGTCAAATCAGAACCAACGATGTTCGTAATGTTGTTTTACTCATGGTTGATCCCTCGAGCATACACCATTACATGTTTTGGTCTGACCAATGCTATCACCGTGTTCACATGATGGTGAAAGTCCAGTGATATGGAAATTCTGATGAGTTGCTGTTGATCCCATCAGCAGCATTTTGTCTCCCCCATGATTCATGTTGAACATCAACCTAGTGTTGGAAACTTTGTAAGCATTATCTTCGTGTTTCGTTCATGAAGCCTATGTTTGGATGAAAGAAGTGACTTCCTCTAATTCATGTGCATTTAATGTAAGTTGTCGCCGTGGATCCGAGAAAGTTTGTTTTTGCTTCCTTTGGAATCATCCCAAGTCAGTCATGCATGTGTGAAGTATTCTATGGTCTGATAGACTGATCATCTTCATTCCATATGAATTCCCTAGCACACCAAGCCACTAACTGATTTGTTCAAGGAGAAGAAGTTTCTTCATAAGAGCTCATCATATGACTGATGCAAGGACTTCGTTATCCGCGATGATGGTTCCCCAGCTGAACTCGGTAGTGTTTTATCATAAGACTACTATGTGGTCATGTTTGTCTGGGACAGCGTGTTCACACATGTTTAGCAGAACCAGCTCATGTTTTGGAGCTTGCTATTGTAGTTCATCTCCCGAGAATCTCGCAATGCCATCTCATCGATTTTTGTTGCAAACTTCATTTTTCTCTCTAGACTGGATGGGTCTGGAATATCCTGACACCAACCAGATCTGAATCTCAGGCAGATATGATGGTTGGATCATTCCTAGCATTTGCATTTTTTCCCGACTTGCACCACCATTGTGCCAATCCCCATGGGCTGGCCTTCTCGGTAGTTGCTGTCCAATATCATCTTCAATGGTGGACTTACCATGGGTCCCCTCCACCTCCGATGATAAGCAAAAATCATTCATTACGTTGTCTTCTACAAGGTAGTCCACATCATCCATTCTAGTCCGGTATGCCATCCCTTTGTACTCTGCCAAGCGATTGTTGTGAATTGCCTTAGGCTGGTATAAAGAGTTTCAATGATCTACGAATCAAAAGTAATTCTTTTGCCACTTAAGGGAATAGTTCTTCGAGTCACCTTTTCCAAAGTGCCCGTTCACGGGATCATGGCAATTATTTCCTCGCCACCTTGACACAGTCCACCATCTTTCTAAGCGTGGAATTGTTGCCCACCAAATCAAACCCCGTCACTTGTTCTTCCATCCCTCTCGATGTGTTTCGTGTCTCAGCTCGAGAGATGTTTCAATGTCTCACTCGATGAGTGATCCTGAGTTGTTCGATCTTCGAGAAGATCGATCCTTCTGAGTTTTCCTTTCCTCTCATTATCATGTTAATTGGAGTTCTCGAGCAAGACATCAAGACAAAGATGGTGATCGTGTCAACGCGTTCTTATGAAGTGCAACCTGGACCGTGAAGACCGTGTTAGCTTGTGCCCCTCCGTCTTCTTACCTCATGACTTGAATCTCGGACGAGATTCTTGTTTAAATGGGGGTGAGTTGTCACAGCCCTAGATCTTTGTTTGTAATTAGTTGCATCTTCATCCATGTCATCATGTTTATTTTTCAATGAACTTGAAATGGGGACATGTGAAACCCTCAGAAATCAGTTCAAAAATAACCAACCTTAAAATCTTCTCAAATGAGTCCAAGAAAATGTTCCTGTTATTCTATAGAAATATTGGTAAGAGGTAAAATTCAAACCAATATTTTTGGAGTCATAGAAATATTTATTTTGGCCATTTGAATTAATCCAATAACTATTTGCTTTGGATTTATATTTAATATATATTAAATATGACTCCAATAATTCTGGAAGTTTGTGAGTGGCCTTGTATATATTTTAGCAAGCCATATAATAACCTACAGAATTTATTAAAATGATTTAGTTGCTAAACTAAATCAAAACAGAGGAAGAAAAATAGAAAACAGAAACAAATAAAAGAGAGAGAGAGAATCTTACCTGGCCTCACCTGTGCAGCCCACCAACCGGCCCAGCCCACCACCGCCACCTCCCCTGTCGTCTTCCTCCTCTGCCAGGAGGACGGGCGCGTGCCCGACGCGCGTGCACCGCCGTGCGGCCACCTCCTGCCTGCTTGCTCGCTGCTGGAGACGGCCCCGAGCGCCATGCACTCCCCCTCGACCGCCCCGTACCCCTCTCACTCTCCCGTGCACATTCCCCTCCTCTCCCTCGCTCTCTCGCGTGATGCCCGAGGACCACTGTCGCCGCCGTTCGCCTTTGCCGCGGCCACCAGCATCCCCATGCCAAGCCAGCTAGTCCACGAGCTCCGCCTCATCTGCCTCTTCCTCCTCGACGATTCTCCCGGCCTCGGACGCGCTGCTTCATCGTCACCATCGCCGTTTCCGTCGCCGGCCACCGAAGCTCATCGCCGCCGATTCGGGAGCTACCGGACGTCCCCGACCTCGCCCTCGCGCTCGTTGGACTCGCTGTGAGCACCTGCATCTAACCCCCCTAACCCCGCTGCCTCTTGCTCGCCAGAGCTGCCGCCCTTGCTGCCCGCCCACGCCGGCCGAGCTTCGCCGTCAACGCAGCTCCGGTGACCATTTGGTCACCGGCGACTCAACACGTTCGTAGCACCCGTAGAGCAGCCCAGTAGCATCAGTTGGCTCGCTTGCAAGCTGCAACACCGAACCCGCAACTCACACGAACGTCGGCCGCCGCTTTCGTACTCGCCGCCGTTGGCTCCGGCCACCATAGGCTCGGCCTCCACCACCACTAGACGCACGCCTGCAAGAGCTCTCCAACGAGCCCAAGAACAGCCTCGCCCATGCCCTGTGGGCGTTTTCCGAGTCGCGCCACCGTCTCAGGCCTCGCTGGCGTCGAGTCGCCGGTGGGTTTGACCCCGCTGACCATTGACCGGGTGGGCCCAGTTTGACCCCCTGGGTCACTGACGCGTGGGCCCTAGGCCACTAACTAAACTAGGTTAGTATTAGTTTAACCCTAACTAAATTTAGTTAGTTAACTAACTACTGACAGGCGGGACCCATAGGTCAGGGTTGACCTGGACCGGGCCTGTTGACCGCTGGCGTCACAGTGACGTAGTGCTGACGCAGTAACTCCTTTTCTGGATTTATTCTTATACAGGAAATTCCAGAAAATAGCCAAAACTTCTAAAAATCATAGAAAACCAACCGTAGCTCCAAATCAAACAAGTTATATATGAAAAATGATCAAAAAAATTCAATCTATCCATCTGTACCATTTTCATGCATGTTGGAACAACTTAAAGTTGCTGTTTAGGACATTTCAATTAAATGGCATTTAAGAAAGCACATATGGAGTTTGGAATTTGAACCTAGTGTTCAAACCAACTCCATTTAACTTGTTGCTAGTTGCATTAGGCCAATCAACAGCATATTGCCATGTCACATTCATGCATCATTTTGTTGCATGGCATTGATTGTGTTTCTTCTTTGCTTGTTGGTGATTGTTCCCTCCCGATAGACGTGGTTTCGACGATGAGTTCGATGACACCGATGAAGAACTATATTATCTTGAAGTGCCGGGCAAGCAAAACCCCCTTGTTCATTCCGATACAATCCCACTCTCTCGCTCCTGCTCTCTTTTATTGCATTAGGACAACAACGATTCATTTGTTACTTGCTGCGGTAGTTGAACCCCTTTATCCTCTGCATGACCTGTCATTGCCACAGTAAATAGATGAAACCCACTAGCATGAGTAGGAGTTGTTTGAGCCTGATGTGCCTACTCATTCATGCTTGTTTTTCATGCCTGCTACTGTTTAGAGTTGAGTCAGGTCTGATTCATCGGGAATGAATTGGAATGGTGATGAACATGTCCTACTGTGTGAGCTAAGTGTGTGAACACGATTTGGTAAAGGTAGCGGTGAGAGGCCATGTAGGAGTACATGGTGGGTTGTCTCATTGAAGCCGTCCTCAGGAACTGAGTTCTGTGTTTGTGATCCATGAACAGATACTACCACACATTGGTATACTTAATTGACTCTCTCTGCTTCTTAACCACCCTTGTTCTCTGTCCGGGGAGTTGCAACTAGTTTCTGGTGTTTGTAGGATATGTGTTGGAGGTCGTGCCTAGCGCTGACCCTAGGGGTGGGCTATGATGCGGTAGATACACCGTGGCACGGTGTACCGGGCGCCCGTTTGGTGTCTCGGGAACCCTGCTCACATCGTTCGGGGCCGTATGTGGAAACCTCGGCCGGACTCCCTGCGGATGGAACCTGAATAGGCGATAAACCTGGACTAGAGACTTGAGTGTTTAGCTAGGCCGTGGCCGACACCCTCGTTGGGCTTCCGCTTGAAGGTTGCCGAGTACATGTCATGTAAACGGCGGTAAGTGGTGAGAGCGTGTGTGAAGAAGTACACCCTGCAGGTTAACATCATCTATTCGAATAGTCGTGTCCAAAGAAAGGACTTCGGGTTGCCTATAACAGTTCATAGACAAGTGAAAGTGGATACTCTAAAATATGCAAGATAAGCGTGAGTGCTATGGATGGCGTTCTCGTAGGGAGACGGGAGCAGATCCATAGTGGTGTATTGACATGGTGAACATGTGGACTCGTGTACGCCACCTCAAAAGAGTTACTTGCATTCGTAGTTTAGGATAGCCACCGAGTCAAAGCTGGCTTGCTGCAGTTAAACTCCACCACCCCTTTATTGATACCGATGCATATGTAGATAGTTCTGATGTAAGTCTTGCTGGGTACACTTGTACTCACGTTTGCCTATTTTATGTTTTTTGCAGAGAGACGTCAGTCTCGCTAGTAGTTTCGTGTGGACTTTGACGTTTAGCTTGATACCTCAGCTACGATCTTGTGCCCTCGGCAAGATCTGGTGGATAGTCAGGCTTCTCAGCCTTTTTCCTTTGTAGATGTCTGTACTCAGACATGTTAAGCTTCCGCATGTGTTTTGACTTGTATGCTTCAATGTTGGGTCATGAGACCCATGTTTGTAATATCTCGCTCTTCGGAGCCTAATGAATAAATACTTGAATCGTAGAGTCATGTTGTGATGCCATGTTGTATTACACATATCGAGCATATTGTGTGTATGATTGAAATGCTTGGTATGTGTGGGATCCGACAACCTAGTTGTTTATCCTTGGTAGCCTCTCTTATGGGGAAATGTAGTCTTGTGCTTCCATGAGCCATAGTAGTCCCTTCTAACCCGGTTCACCGAGTCCTGCTAGCCCAAAGACTACTTGCTCGGAACACTTGACCGGCCGGCATGTGATTCACTTCGTTGATGTGTCATCCCTTCGGGGAAATGTCGCGCGGTGACATCCGGAGTCCTGCCTAGCCTGCTACAGCTCGGGTTCCCGGAGTCCTGTTAGCCCAGTGCTACAGCCCGGATTCGCAGCTGCTGACTGACATGCTCAATGTTGATTCATGTATGCCTGTCCCTATAAGTTAGTGCCACTTTGGGTTCACGACTAGTCATGTCGGTCCGGGTTCTCTGTCATATGGATGCTAGCGACACTATCATATACGTGAGCCAAAAGGCTTAAACGGTCCTGCCATGGTAAGGCGACACCCGTGGGAATACCGTGCGTGAGGCCACAAAGTGATATGAGGTGTTACCTTCTAGATCGATGTGACTTGGAATCGGGGTCCTGACAGCTTTGGTATCAGAGCCTGACTGCATGTAGGATTACCAAGCCAAACCGGTCGAAGTTGAGTCTAGAAATGCTTTAGTTATGTAAGGGAATTGATTGGGGAATGGAACATAAGGATCTTTTTACTCCTTATACCTCATGGCCTTCTGATCTGAGTCAACCTCTTCTCTTCTACGGGGATTAAGAACTAGGCCTTCTCATATATCTATTAGGATGACGTGTAACTAATCCATAGACTTATAGGATTGTTGGTTTCAAGCCCCAGTTCAGTTCCTACTACTTCCGTATGTTGTTAGTTGATCTCAGAACCTTGTTATAGTGATGTTGAGTGGTCATGCCACTATTTTGCAGGATGTCTCAAATCATTTTGAGCATTTACAGCCGTTATGCTGTCCGAGTCACCCCAGATGTCTATATAGTCCGATGCATTTGGAAATCCCTTCTCTTTGTTTCTAATGTTCATTTGGGCCAGATTAATCACACAAATTAGTGTGTTGAGGTACTCCGCTGCCTCCGCATATATGTTGGAGCTATTATTATGAACCTAGGTGTTTTAGGGAGTCACCTAGTAATCTAGCCATGTTTTGTGTTCCGTGTGATGATTCTCGCCATTATTCTCGAAAGCATCCTGTGATGCCATTTAATAGTAGGTATTCTATTCACAGGTTCTTGAACCCGAGATTCACCCTACTTACCTCCTGTTGATAGTGTTTGCTAGTTCCTTTAGGATATTAGTAATTTTGTGATAGTCCTCGAGGTCCGTGGTATTTCCTTATTCCAAATACTATGAACTGCTTATGGCAGAAGTTCCTCGCTGAACCGAAGGATCACAATCAGAGTACTCTTGAGGAGTTCTCCATTCATAATTGTGAATCTGCCAGTTCTACCCTTTCCGCATGGGTTATCCGGAAGAAATGTTGAGCTTCGCTCGACATACTAATTCTATGCATCCACAACTCGGGAAAAAACATATGTTCCTTTGAGTTGTCCCTCTTTAGTTGTTTTCTGACCTCCATCTATCAATTGATAATCAAGAGTATGTGTGCATTCGTTCGTTGATGACTATTATTCTTGTGGTCTGTCAAGCCATTCTATTCTGGAATGACTAGGAGAAACAAACTCCAGTGCCTCATCCATATCTAGGATTGGGTCAAAGCAGTTGTATTCCGCATATCAAAATGCCAATCCAGCTTTCTGTTCCACCTGGAGTGTTACCATCTTTATGTCAAGAATGTCATGAGAATTGCACCACCTCTTATGGATTCTTGATGCAGTGATACTTCTCGCTATCATTATTCATTCCTCGATCCCATGTTGTTGTAACCGGAATGCTGACAAGTGAACTGTGGTGTGTGAAATTGATACTCCTAGCAACCTCGTTGCTTGGTAGTTAATGGACAATATTCTCATTCTTAGCGTGTTGGTTATTAAATCATCATCCTAAGATTGATCGTGCTACCTAGTCCTTATTTCTGGTGCACTCTTCGATCAATGAGTTAGGATCGTGCCAATCCCTCACTCTTCTGATCATGTCATCTTGCCTTGAAAAGCAAGATTGTTCTCGAGCTTAGAGACATATCAGTGGTTCGTGATTTTCTGAATATCTTCACGGAAGTAGCACCATGTCGTCCCCTGACCGATATGTTGAGTTCGTGATCAAGTTGGTTTTCCAATAAACCACTCTTTCTCCAAGAATCCGTGTTAGATACCTCTAAACTAATTGGTTAAGCTAAAACAACAACTTGGAGAGGTTGAAGATAAAAGCTTAATCCACTTAGTTCACTCCAAAGGGGATATCTTGCGTGTGTGTGTGTGTGTGTGTGTTGACGAGAGATGATATCTTCATCGATTGTTCCTCGTGATCGGTTGTTGAATCTATTGTCTTGTCCAAACTTTGACTTGAGTATGGGCTATCGTCAAGTCAAATCAGAACCAACGATGTTCGTAATGTTGTTTTACTCATGGTTGATCCTCGAGCATACACCATTACATGTTTTGGTCTGACCAATGCTATCACCGTGTTCACATGATGGTGAAAGTCCAGTGATATGGAAATTCTGATGAGTTGCTGTTGAGCCCATCAGCAGCATTTTGTCTCCCCCATGATTCATGTTGAACATCAACCTAGTGTTTGAAACTTTGTAAGCATTACCTTCGTGTTTCGTTCATGAAGCCTATGTTTGGATGAAAGAAGTGACTTCCTCTAATTCATGTGCATTTAATGTAAGTTGTCGCCGTGGATCCGAGAAAGTTTGTTTTTGCTTCCTCTGGAATCATCCCAAGTCAGTCATGCATGTGCGAAGTATTCTATGGTCTGATAGACTGATCATCTTCATTCCATATGAATTCCCTAGCACACCAAGCCACTAACTGATTTGTTCAAGGAGAAGAAGTTTCTTCATAAGAGCTAATCATATGACTTATGCAAGGACTTCGTTATCCGCGATGATGGTTCCCCACCTGAACTCGGTAGTGTTTTATCATAAGACTACTATGTGGTCATGTTTGTCTGGGACAGCGTGTTCACACATGTTTAGCAGAACCAGCTCATGTTTTGGAGCTTGCTATTGTAGTTCATCTCCCGAGAATCTCGCAATGCAATCTCGTCGATTTTGTTTGCAAACTTCATTTTGCTCTCTAGACTGGATGGGTCTGGAATATCCTGACACCAACCAGATCTGAATCTCAGGCAGATATGATGGTTGGATCATTCCTAGCATTTGCATTTTTTTCCCCAGCTTGCACCACCATTGTGCCAATCCCCCATGGGCTGGCCTTCTCGGTAGTTGTTGTCCAATATCATCTTCAAAGGTGGACTTACCATGGGTCCCCTCCACCTCCGATGATAAGCAAAAATCATTCATTACGTTGTCTTCAACAAGGTAGTCCACATCATCCATTCTAGTCCGGGTATGCCATCCCTTTGTACTCCGCCAAACGATTGTTGTGAATTGCCTTAGGCTGGTATAAAGAGTTTCAATGATCTCTGAATCAAAAGTAATTCTTTTTGCCACTTAAGGGAATAGTTCTTCGAGTCACCTTTTCCAAAGTGCCCCGTTACGGGATCATGGCAATTATTTCCTCGCCACCTTGACACCGTCCACCATCTTTCTAAGCGTGGAATTGTTGCCCACCAAATCAAACCCCGTCACTTGTTCTTCCATCCCTCTCGATGTGTTTCGTGTCTCAGCTCGAGAGATGTTTCAATGTCTCACTCGATGAGTGATCCTGAGTTGTTCGATCTTCGAGAAGATCGATCCTTCCGAGTTTTCCTTTCCTCTCATTGTCATGTTAGTTGGAGTTCTCAGAGCAAGACATCAAGACAAAGATGGTGATCGTGTCAACGTTCTTATGAAGTGCAACCTGGACCGTGAAGACCGTGTTAGCTTGTGCCCCTCTGTCTTCTTACCTCACGACTTGAATCTCGGGACGAGATTCTTGTTTCGTGGGGGTGAGTTGTCACAGCCCTAGATCTTTGTTTGTAATTAGTTGCATATTCATCCATGTCATCATGTTTATTTTTCAATGAACTTGAAATGTGGACATGTGAAACCCTCAGAAATCAGTTCAAAAATAACCAACCTTAAAATCTTCTCAAATGAGTCCAAGAAAATGTTCCTGTTATTCTATAGAAATATTGGTAAGAGGTAAAATTCAAACCAATATTTTTGGAGTCGCAAAAATATTTATTTTGGCCATTTGAATTAATCCAATAACTATTTGCTTTGGATTTATATTTAATATATATTAAATATGACTCCAATAATTACGGAAGTTTGTGAGTGGCCTTGTATATATTTTAGCAAGCCATATAATAACCTACAGAATTTATTAAAATGATTTAGTTGCTAAACTAAATCAAAACAGAGGAAGAAAAATAGAAAACAGAAACAAATAAAATAGAGAGAGAGAATCTTACCTGGCCTCACCTGTGCAGCCCGTCAACCGGCCCAGCACTATAGCTGGCCGGCCCAGCCCACCACTGCCACCTCCCCTATCGTCTTCCTCATCTGCCAGGAGGACGGGCGCGTGCCTGACGCGCGTGCACCGCCGTGCGGCCACCTCCTGTGTGCTTGCTCGCTGCTGGAGACGGCCCCGAGCGCCACGCACTCCCCCTCGACCGCCCCGTACCCCTCTCACTCTCCCGTGCCCATTCCCCTCCTCTCCCTCGCTCTCTCGCGCGACGCCCGAGGACCACTGTCGCCGCCGTTCGCCTTTGCCGCGGCCACCAGCATCCCCATGCCAAGCCAGCTAGTCCACGAGCTCCGCCTCATCTGCCTCTTCCTCCTCGACGATTCTCCCGGCCTCGGACGCGCTGCTTCATCGTCACCATCGTCGTTTTCGTCGCCGGCCACCGAAGCTCATCGGCGCCGATTCGGGAGCTACCGGACGTCCCCGACCTCGCCCTCGCGCTCGTTGGACTCGCTGTGAGCACCTGCATCTAACCCCCCTAACCCCGCTGCCTCTTGCTCGCCATAGCCGTCGCCCCCTTGCTGCCCGCAGCACGCCGCCGGCTGAGCTCACCGTCAACGCAGCTCCGGTGACCATTTGGTCACCCCGGCGACTCCAACACGTTTGTAGCACCTCGTAGAGCAGCCCCAGTGCATCAGTTGGCTCGCTTGCGAGCTGCAACACCGAACCCACAACTCACCCGAACGTCGGCCGCCGCTTTAGTGCTCGCCGCCGTTGGCTTCGGCCACCATAGGCCCGGCCTCCACCACCACTAGACGCGCGCCTGCAAGAGCTCTCCAACGAGCCTAAGAACAGCCTCGCCCATGCCCTGTGGGCGTTTTCCGAGTCGCGCCACCGTCTCGGGCCTCGCCGGCGTCGAGTCGCCGATGGGTTTGACCCCGCTGACCATTGACCGGGTGGGCCCAGTTTGACCCCCTGGGTCACTGACGCGTGGGCCCCAGGCCACTAAGTAAACTAGGTTAGTATTACTTTAACGCTAACTAAATTTAGTTAGTTAACTAACTACTGACAAGCGGGACCCACAGGTCAGGGTTGACCTGGACCGCGCCTATTGACCGTTGGCGTGACAATGACGTAGTGCTGATGCAGTAACTCCTTTTCTGGATTTATTCTTACACGGGAAATTCTAGAAAATAGCCAAAACTTCTAAAAATCATAGAAAATCAACCGTAGCTCCAAATCAAACAAGTTATATATGAAAAGTGATCAGAAAAATCCAATCTGTCCATCTGTACCATTTTCATGCATGTTGGAACAAATTAAAGTTGCTGTTTAGGACATTTCAATTAAATGGCATTTAAGAAAGCACATATGGAGTTTGGAATTTGAACCTAGTGTTCAAACCAACTCCATTTAACTTGTTGCTAGTTGCATTAGGCCAATCAACAGCATATTGCCATGTCACATTCATGCATCATTTTGTTGCATGGCATTGATTGTGTTTCTTCTTTGCTTGTCGGTGATTGTTCCCTCCCGATAGACGTGGTTTCGACGATGAGTTCGATGACACCGATGAAGAACTATATTATCTTCAGAAGTGCCAGGCAAGCAAAACCCCCTTGTTCATTCCAATACAATCCCACTCTCATGCTCCTGCTCTCTTTTATTGCATTAGGACAACAACGATTCATTTGTTACTTGCTGCGGTAGTTGAACCGCTTTATCCTCTGCATGACCTGTCATTGCCACAGTAAATAGATGAAACCCACTAGCATGAGTAGGAGTTGTTTGAGCCTGATGTGCCTACTCATTCATGCTTGTTTGTCATGCCTGCTCGCTTAGAGTTGAGTCGGTCTGATTCATTGGGAATGAATTGGAATGGTGATGAACATGTCCTACTGTGTGTGAGCTAAGTGTGTGAACACGATTTGGTAAAGGTAGCGGTGAGAGTCCATGTAGGACTACATGGTGGGTTGTCTCATCGAAACCGTCCTCAGGAACTGAGTTCTGTGTTTGTGATCCATGAACAGTTACTACCACATATTGGGATCCTTAATTGACTCTCTCGGCTTCTTAACCACCCTTGCTCTCTGTCCACGAGTTGCAACTAGTTTCTGGTGTTTGTAGGATATGTGTTGGAGGCCGTGCGTAGCGCTGACCCTAGGGGTGGGCTATGATGCGGTAGATACACCGTGGCACGGTGTACCGGGCGCCCGTTTGGTGTCTCAGGAACCCTGCTCACATCATTCGGGGCCGTATGTGGAAACCTCGGCCGGACTCCCTGCGGATGGAACCTAAATAGGCGATAAACCTAGACTAGAGACTTGAGTGTTTAGGTAGGCCGACACCCTTGTTGGGCTTCCGCTTGAAGGTTGCTGAGTACATGTCGTGTAAACGGCGGTAAGTGGTGAGAGCGTGTGTGAAGAAGTACACCCTATGAGTTAACATCATCTATTCAATAGCCGTGTCCATGATGAAGGACTTCTGGGTTGCCTATAATAGTTCATAGACAAGTGAAAGTGGATACTCTAAAATACGCAAGATAAGCGTGAGTGTTATGGATGGCGTTCTCGTAGGGAGATGGGAGCAGATCCATAGTGGTGTATTGATATGGTGAACATGTGGACTCGTGCGCCACCTCAAAAGAGTTACTTGCGTTAATAGTTTAGGATAGCCACCGAGTCAAAGCTGGCTTGCTGCGGTTAAACTCCACCACCCCTTTATTGATACCGATGCATATGTAGATAGTTACGATGTAAGTCTTGCTGGGTACACTTGTACTCACGTTTGCCTATTTTATGTTTTTTGCAGAGACGTCGGTCTCGCTAAGTAGTTCCATGTGGACTTGACGTTTAGCTTGATACCTCAGCTACGATCTTGTGCCCTCGGCAGATCTGAGTGGATAGTCAGGCTTCTCGGCCTTTTCCTTTGTAGATGTCTGTACTCAGACATGTTAAGCTTCCGCATGTGTTTTGACTTGTATGCTCTGAATGTTGGATCATGAGACCCATGTTTGTAATATCTCGCTCTTCGGAGCCTAATGAATAAATACTTGAGTCATAGTGTCATGTTGTGATGCCATGTTGTATTACACATATCGAGCATATTGTGTGTATGATTGAAATGCTTGGTATGTGTGGGATCCGACAACCTAGTTGTTTATCCTTGGTAGCCTCTCTTATGGGGAAATGTAATCTTGTGATTCCATGAGCCATAGTAGTCCGCTACAGCCCGGTTCACCGGAGTCCTGCTAGCCCAGCACTACTGCTCCGGAACACTTGATCGGGCGGCATCCGATTCACCGTTCTCGTGTCTTTCCTTCGGGAAATGTCACGCATGATGACATCCGAGTCCTGCCTAGCCTCAAGCAGTCAGGTTCCCGGAGTCCTGTTAGCCCAGTGCTACAGCCCGGATTCGCACGCTGTTGACCGACATGCTCGATGTTGATTCATGTATGCATGTCCCTATAAGTTAGTGCCACTTTGGGTTCACGACTAGTCATGTCGGCCCGGGTTCTTTGTCATATGGATGCTAGCGACACTATCATATACGTGAGCCAAAAGGCGCAAACGGTCCCGGGCCATGGTAAGGCGACACCCGTGGGAATACCGTGCGTGAGGCCGCAAAGTGATATGAGGTGTTACCGGCTAGATCGATGTGACTTGGAATCGGGGTCCTGACATGGACTCCGTCTGATATTGATTTCCTGCGATGTAAAAAACATGCAGAAAACAGCAACTGGCACTTGGCACTATTTCAATAGGTTAGTACCAAAAAATGATATACAATGACTATAAAATGATTATAAAACATCCAAGATTGATAATATAACTGCATGGAACAATCAAAAATTATAGATACGTTGGAGACGTATCATCCACCTTTTAAGCAGGATATGTTGGATGCATAGTGAACGATCTGTATGTTACTAAGCGTGCCAAATTTCACTGGAAGGACTTGAAGCATGTCATAAACTTTGTTGATAATCTGACAGAGATAGCACAGCGTATGAACGCTGGATTTTGGATGGGATTAATTATACCTATGGTGCACACATTGAACAAGACCAATTATGTGCACAAACGCTGGTAAAAAGTCTTATTTTAATGTTGATGCTCATAAACTATATATATCTTCAACAATATGTTACAATTGGTTTTTATTCTACATGTCAACAGAAATTGCCCACTGTAGCAGTTCCTGGATCGATTTCCCGGCATGGTCGAATTACACGTGTGCATGCTAATAACGCCAAAGTAATTGCAAGGTACTGCATTTCTCGCAGAAATGGAACCATTCAAATTAACAAGTTCTCGCTTGTCGTGGCAATGCATCCATATTGGAAAATTGGAGACACTATTCTACGCATGCTCTACCAAGGCACAGGAGGGCTCTTCCTTTTCATTGACGAGATGTCGATTCGCCGTGATCAAGCTGCTTCCAGTGGATAGTTGTGATTGTTGGCCCTCAGCCTCTTAAAATGTGCTAGTTGCTACTATGTTAAGTATGTAGATATGGACCATATGATTGTTGGCCCTTAGCCTCTTAGAATGTGATAGTTGTTACTATGTTAAGTATGTAGATATGGACCATATGGTTGTCAAACCCGTGTTACGAAGATCCTCCTTTTGTCGAATAGTGTAACTACTATATATATGTTACTCAAATGTTGTTACCCAAGTTTTTAAATTTTCATGGAAAGTATTAGTATCGTACACAGTTCATTGAGTTTAAGTGTGTGCCTGATGTCCAGAAGGAATTTGCATATTAAATGTCCATATTACAAATTCACACACATGTTAACATAAGGAAACGTATGTGTAACTAACTAATTATCACACACGAGTACTCGCAGACGCATCATGTGCGATACTCCTAGCCACCGCAAGCAACTAGTTTGCATTTTTCAAAGTTTTTTGTACACACAGAATCGCACATGAACTAACTGTAGTAACCGTCTATGTTGTAATTTCTCATCGCAAACAGTTCATCTGAGTCGGCAGTTTGCCACGTATCACACACATCTTGTTAAGTTAAACCGTTTCTGTTGTGTTCCCTAATCCAAAACAGTTTGTCCGAGTGAACCGTGTTCCGTATATCGCACACACATTGATATGGCAGCCCGTTTCTATTGTTCTGCCTATCGCAAACAGTTCAAATGGATTAACCATGTGCCCTAGATTACACACGCAACTAAAATCTAAACTGTATTTGATGGCTCCGCCATCGCAAATGTTTTGCACCTTTTTAACGGGTTTTTACACCACCGTTTGCGATTAATACATTGCACACAGTTTCGTCAAAGGGTCTCTGATCATAGTGTCGCGTTATTAGTATCCTGCAGTAGTGTGATTGAATTAGATTTCACGAGTGAAAACTATTTTTAAAATGAGTTCAATTTATTCCAGAAAGGATTTTAGTTATTTATTAAATAAAATGATTTAAGTTGTTTTAAAACCATGCTTTCAAAAAAATTTAGAAAGGTGATTTCAGTTATTTTATTGTTTCAATAACCTATTTCATTTTCGTGAAAAAAAACTGCCATTTCAATTGGTACAAAACATTGAAATATGTGTTCAACTTACTAAGATATATTTTCAATAAAAACTATCAAATGTTCCAAATAGGTGAAATAGTTGAAATGTGGTTCTGAAAAAATCATTATAACTTTATTGAAATAATCACCTCTATTTTTAAATAAAAAAACACACATGTGGAATATATGAAATTATTGCATTTATTGAAATATTGACATGAAACTGATGTGGGATATATTGAAATGATTGGAATCATTGTTTTAAAATAACTGAAATTATTGGTTTGAAAAAATTGAAATCGTTATGTTGAGATATTTGAAATCACTTTTCATGACTTTTTTGAAAGTTAATGAAATTATTGAAATACGTACTTGAATTACATAGATATATGTTTTAGAAAAGATTGGAATAAATAAATATGTGAAAAATTTCTAGTAAGTGAAATTGAAATGTATACTGAAATTACAGAGGCGTATCATTCAGAAATATTTCAAATAAGTGGTTTACGGGTTGGGCGCCCAGCTCACCATTTAAATTCAGATGGGTGATTAATTAAGAGAAGAAGAATATTTAGAGCAACCCCAATGCAGCGACTCAAATGGTCCGCTCGTGTGCCCAACCCAGCGATGCATTTTTATTTTATGTCCGATTTGTGTCCATTACGATCCATTTTCATTCTAAATTTGGGTTAGATTTGGATGGAAAGCGGACACAAACCAGACATTTTATGTGTCCTCTTCATCCGTCTCTGTCCGCTGCAAGCCCGTCTGGCCCACCTGCCATTCACACACATATTTATTTATTTATTTATTTATTTTCTCTTTCTCTCCCTGTTGCACACCTCGCCCCATATCCTTGCTCCGGCGAGACTCCACAGGCGCCACCGCCGCCGCTGCTCTACCTTTTCTTCATCTTGCCGAGCGTTGCCTCACGCGCCCAACCCAGCGCGGCGCCCAGGCGCGCCGTACTCGCCGGGGCACCCACGCCGCGCTCGCCCTGCCTCATCTTGCAGGCGTGGGTCTTGCCTCCCCGCGCCTAGCCGCTGCGAGCTCCCCTGCCTGCTACGTATTTGCTGAAATTTCGGGGTTGACATGCCACAAAATGCGTCAGCTATCGTCTGGCTGATCCAAACAAAAAAGAGGACAAACCCTATTGAATATATGAGCAAGTTACTACGAGATTTAATCCGAATAAGCAAAAAATAAATCATGATGGCTATAACAGAGATTAAACTAATCATGTGAACTAGCATAGTGGATGAACAGATCGAATCTAGGGCACAGACTAGAAACATGAATTCTACCACGATCTCGAACAGGAAGGACAGAAACACATACGGTGCAACGGGAGCAGCACCGTTGGCGCTGAGGTCATCACCCATGTCGTTGAGGAAGAGGTTGCCGAGGTCGGGGAAGAAGTCGCCGTCGATGAAGTTGTCGCTGCCAGCAGTCGCGCGAGTGCGCTCCCTAAAAATCTGATCGCCCCTCTCTCGTACAGGGTCATGAGAGGCGGGGTTCCGGAGGCCTGCTGTCCCTTCTCGCGGTGAGCGCCGAAAGGAGGGATGGAGAAGACTTGCGTGGCGGCACAATTATCTAGAACGGTGGTGCGAAACCATGCGATGCGACGGCGGCTAGGGTAGACGTCTACCTGACTATATAATGTGGGTCGGGTAGGTCATGGAGAAAACCCACGTCCAAGTAACAGCCCCACGATCCAAAAGAATCGGAAATGGCTGAGTAATTAACGCATCCATTAATTATTAATTAATGACATATTCATTATTTCCGAGCAGCAAAAATATAGACAACGTGCATAGCTTTTTCCTCGGCTCGGCTCATTTCCCGCAACCCGCGGCGCGTTGTGGCGAGGCGAGCGAGGAGGGCGAGCATGCATGTAGGTCTCCTCTTCTCATATTCATACAAGTGGTAGAAGAACTCACCTTATAAAGATGTGCAAGTCTCTCTCAACTTTCGGGGTGGGACTAAACTTTGGTCCCACTCACACCACTCACATGTGTGCATGAATGGACCAAGAGAATTTAAAAAAATTAGTTGGGCTTTGGGCCAAAGGCCCACTAGAAAATTCCAACAATCCCCCATGAAGTCTCATTGGCACATCTCATCATCTAGTTCCAAATTATTGTTTATATACCAGTGCTCAGTGGAGACTGTAAAGTTGAACTTCTGCTTAGAGGTTTATGCTAGACTAGATCACAACTTGAATAATGGACTATACCTTGAACTACAAGTTTTCTGCGAGACTAGTTTCACACAAATTCTTGACCGATATTGGGCTGTCGCAAGGCTTCCCCGCGGATGGAGCGTATACGTCATACTCTAGGGCCTTTCATGAATTTATTAGAGAACACCCGATTCTCACAGACTGCGACGTTAACAGTCAAATTCATATAGGTGTGTTCCTTGGAAGATGCTCTGCAGGACAACATCTCTGCTTACTCAAATAAGTCACTTGCAACACATTAAGATAACTATCAACCTGCCATGTAGATCACGAGAGTATAGCATCTTCATGGAGTGGGATAATTGAAATAGGGTACTCTCCACTCAGCTGACCAACAGCTTGTCTCCCACTTCTACTTCACGGGATCTCCGATCACAGAGAGTGGGTACCTCTATAGACAACTCATGCGGTGGGTCTCAAACCCATCTCCATCGATGCATTATCTATCACATTACGTGATAAAACCTTTGTGAAGGGATCTGCCAAGTTTTTCGACGTCTGGATATAATCCAACGTAATAACTTTGGAGTTGCTCAATTTTTTTATAGTTTAGTCTCCTCTTCACATGCCTTGAGGACTTCATATTATCCTTATAATTGTTTATCTTGATGATCACAGTTTGATTATCACAGTTCATCACGATAGGGGGTATTGGTTTTTCAACCATATGTAAGTCCATCAAGAGCTCACAAAGCCACTCTGCTTCAACAGTGGCAGTGTCTAATGTTGTGAGTTATGCTTCCATAGTTGACCTCGTTAAGATGTTCTGCTTGCAAGACTTTCAGAAAACAGCGCCACCACCAAGCGTAAAAACACAACCACTTGTGGCCTTAATCTCATCAACATCAGGTATCCAGTTTGAGTCACTATAAACCTCCAATAACCTTGGATACCCGGTGTAGTGAATCCCATAGCTCGTTTGCCTTTCAAGTAGCGCATAACTCTCTCAACTGCATGGCAATGATCATCTCCCGGTTTTGACACAAACCGACTCAGCTTGTTCACAGCAAAAGAGATGTCAGGCCTTGTGGCACTCGCCAAATACATAAGCGAGCCAATAATCTAAGAATACCCCAGTTGATCTCTAGCAATCCGTTGATTCTTCCGAAGCAACACACTAGCATCATATGGAGTTGGAGAAGGCGTGCAGTTGATATACCCAAAACGACTCAAGATCTTTTCCACATAGTGAGACTGAAGTAGTGTAATCCCACCATTCTCATCTCTCAACAGCTTGATGTTTAAGATAACATCTGTTGGGGAACGTAGTAATTTCAAAAAAATTCCTACGCACACGCAAGATCATGGTGATGCATAGCAACGAGAGGGGAGAGTGTTGTCCACGTACCCTCGTAGACCGAAAGCGGAAGCGTTATAACAACGCGGTTGATGTAGTCGTACCTCTTCACGATCCGACCGATCCAAGTACCGAACGTCACGGCACCTCCGATTTCAGCACACGCTCAGCTCGATGGCGATCCCGGACTCCGATCCAGCAAAGTGTCGGGGATGAGTTCCGTCAGCACGACGACGTGGTGACGATGATGATGTTCTACCGGTGCAGGGCTTCGCCTAAACTCCGGGACAATATGACCGAGGTGGAATATGGTGGAGGGGGGCACCGCACACGGCTAAGGAACGATCACGAAGATCAACTTGTGTGTCATGGGGTGCCCCCTTGCCCCGTATATAAAGGAGCAAGGGAGGGGTGGCCGGCCTAGGAGGCGCGCAAGGAGGAGTCCTACTCCCACCGGGAGTAGGATTCCCCGCCTTCAAGTAGTAGGAGTAGGAGCCAAGGAAAGGGAAGAGAAGAGAAGGAAGGAGGGGGCGCAGCCCCTCCCCCTAGTCCAATTCGGACTAGGCCTTGGGGGGCGTCCAACCTCTCCTCTCTCTTTCCCCTAAAGCCCAATAAGGCCCATATACTCCCCGGCGAATTCCCGTAACTCTCCGGTACTCTGAAAAATACCCGAATCACTCGGAACCTTTCCGAACTACGAATATAGTCGTCCAATATATCGATCTTTACGTCTTGACCATTTCGAGACTCCTCGTCATGTCCCCGATCTCATACGGGACTCCGAACTTCTTCGGTACATCAAAACTCATAAACTCATAATATAAGCATCATCGAAACCTTAAGCGTGTGGACCCTACGGGTTCGAGAACTATGTAGACATGACCTAGAACTATTCTCGGTCAATAACCAATAGCGGAACCTGGATGCTCATATTGGCTCCTACATATTCTCACGAAGATCTTTATCGGTCAAACCGCATAACAACATACGTTGTTCCCTTTGTCATCGGTGTGTTACTTGCCCGAGATTTGATCGTCGGTATCCAATACCTAGTTCAATCTCGTTACCGGCAAGTCTCTTTACTCGTTACATAATGCATCATTCCGTAACTAACTCATTAGCTACATTGCTTGCAAGGCTTATAATGATGTGCATTACCGAGAGGGCCCAGAGATACCTCTCCGACAATCAGAGTGACAAAACCTAATCTCGAAATCGCCAACCCAACATGTACCTTTGGAGACACCTGTAGTACTCCTTTATAATCACCCGATTCGTTGTGACGTTTGGTAGCACCAAAGTGTTCCTCCGTAAACGGGAGTTGCATAATCTCATAGTTACGAGAACATGTATAAGTCATGAAGAAAGCAATAGCAATATACTAAACGATCAAGTGCTAGGCTAACGGAATGGGTCATGTCAATCACATCATTCTCCTAATGATGTGATTCCTTTAATCAAATAACAACACATGTCTATGGTTAGGAAACATAACCATCTTTGATTAATGAGCTAGTCAAGTAGAGGCATACTAGTGACCATATGTTTGTCTATGTATTCACACATGTATCATGTTTCCGGTTAATACAATTCTAGCATGAATAATAAACATTTATCATGAAATAAGGAAATAAATAATAACTTTATTATTGCCTCTAGGGCATATTTCCTTCAGTCTCCCACTTGCACTAGAGTCAATAATCTAGTTCACATCATCATGTGATTCAACACCAATATTCACATCTGTATGTGATTAACACCCATAGTTCACATCGTCATGTGACCAACACCCAAAGGGTTTACTAGAGTCAATAATCTAGTTCACATCGCTATGTGATTAACACCCAAAGAGTACTAAGGTATGATCATGTTTTGCTCGTGAGAGAAGCTTTAGTCAGCAGATGCATCACATTCAGAGTCGTATGTGTTTTGTAAATATTCTATGTCTACAATGCTCTGCACGGAGCTACTCTAGCTAATTGCTCCCACTTTCAATATGTATCCAGATTGAGACTTAGAGTCATCTGGATCGGTGTAAAAAGCTTGCATCGATGTATCTCTTTCTGACGGGCTCTTTTATCACCTCCATAATCGAGAAATATTTCCTTAGTCCTCACTAAGGATGTTCTTGACCAATGTCCGATGATCTACCTCTAGATCACTATTGTACTCCTTGCCAAATTCAGAGCAAGGTATACAATAGGTCCGGTACATAGCATAGCATACTTTATAGAACCTATGATCGAGGCGTAGGGAATGACTTTCATTCTCTTTCCTATTTTCTGCCGTGGTCGGGATTTGAGTCTTACTCAATTTCACACCTTTGCAACACAGGCAAGAACTTTTCTTTGACTGTTCCATTTTGAACTACTTCAAAATCTTGACAAGGTATGTACTTATTGAAAAAAAACTTATCAAGCGTCTTGATCTATCTCAATAGATCTTGATGCTCAATATGTAAGTAGCTTTCTTGAGGTCTTTCTTTTAAAGAACTCCTTTCAAATACTCCTTCATGCTTTCCGGAAAAATTCTACATCATTTACGATCAACAATATGTTACTCACATATATTTATCGGAAAAGGCGGTAGTGCTCCCACTCACTTTATTGTAAATCTGAGGCTTCACCGCAAGTCTCAGATAAAACTATATGCTTTGATCAATTTATCAAAGCATGTATTCCAACTCGAGATGCTTGCACCAGTCCATAGATGGATCATTTGGAGCTTGCATATTTTGTTAGCACTTTTAGGATTTACAAAACCTTCTCGTTGCATCATATACAACTCTTCTTTAATAAATCCATTAAGGAATGCAGTTTTGTTTATCCATTTGCCAGATTTCATAAAATGCGGCAATTGCTAACATGATTCGGACAGACTTAAGCATAGATACGAGTGAGAAACTCTCATCGTCGTCAACACCTTGAACTTGTCGAAAACCTTTTTGTGACAAGTCGAGCTTTGTAGATAGTAACACTACTATCAGCGTCCGTCTTCCTCTTGAAGATCCATTTATTTTCTATGACTTGCCGATCATCAAGCAAATCAATCAAAGTCCACACTTTGTTCTCATACATGGATCCCATCTCAGATTTCATGGTCTCAAACCATTTCGCGGAATCTGGGCTCATCATCGCTTCCTCATAGTTCGTAGGTTTATCATGGTCTAGTAACATGATTTCCGTAATAGGATTACCGTACCACTCACAGTGCGGATCTTAATCTGAAAGATCTACAAAGTTCGGTAGTAACTTGATCTGAAGCTCCATGATCATTATCATTAGCTTCCTCACTAATTGGTGTAGGAATCACTATAACTGATTTCTATGATGAACTACTTTCCAATTCGGGAGAAGGTACAAATTACCTTATCAGGCTCTACTTTCCTCCCACTCACTTCTTTCGAGAGAAACTCCTTCTCTAGAAAGGATCCATTTTTAGCAACGAATATCTTGCCTTTGGATCTGTGATAGAAGGTGTACCCAATAGTTTCCTTTGGGTATTCTATGAAGACGCACTTCTCCGATTTGGGTTCGAGCTTATCGGGTTGAAAACCTTTTTCATATAAGCATCGCAACTCCAAACTTTAAGAAACGACAGCTTAGGTTTCTTTGCTAAACCATAGTTCATACGGTGTCGTCTCAACGGATTTAGATGGTGCCCTATTAAACGTGAATGCAATCGTCTCTAATGCATAACCCCAAAAGCGATATTGGTGAATCGGTAAGAGACATCATTGATCGCACCATATCAAAATAAAGAAATGCGATTCTGACGTTCGGACACACCATAACGTTGTGGTGTTCCAGGTGGCGTGAGCTGTGAAACTATTCCACATTGTTTTAATTAAAGACCAAACTCGTAACTCAAATATTCATCTCCACGATCAGATTGCAGAAACTTTATTTTCTTGTTACGATGATTTTCCACTTCACTCTGAAATTCTTTGAACCTTTCAACTATTTCAGACTTATGTTTCATCAAGTAGATATACCCATATCTGCTCAAATCATCTGTGAAGGTCAGAAAATAACGATACCTGCCACGAGCCTTACTACTCATTGGTCTGCATACATCAGTATGTATTATTTCCAACAAGTTTGTTGCTTTCGTTCCATTGTTCAAGAGCGGAGTTTTAGTCATCTCGCCCAAAGGCACGGTTCGCAAGCATCAAATGATTCATAACCAAGTGATTCCAAAAATCCATCTTTATGGTGTTTCTTCATGCGCTTTACACCGATATGACCCAAACGGCAGTGCCACAAATAAGTTGCACTATCATTATTAACTTTGCATCTTTTAGATTCAATATTATGAATATGTGTATCACTACGGTCGAGATCCAACGAACCATTTTCATTGGGTGTGTAACCATATAAGGTTTTATTCATGTAAACAGAACAACAATTATTCTCTAACTTAAATGAATAACCGTTTTGCAATAAACATGATCAAATCATATTCATGCTCAACGCAAACACCAAATAACACTTATTTAGGTTCAACACTAATCCCGAAAGTATAGGGAGTGTGCGATGATGATCATATCAATCTTGGAATTACTTCCAACACACATCGTCACCTCACCCTTAACTAGTTTTTGTTCATTCTGCAACTCCCGTTTCGAGTTACTACTCTTAGCAACTGAACCAGTATCAAATGCCGAGGGGTTGCTATAAACACTAGTAAAGCACACATCAATAACATGTATATCCAATATATCTTTGTTCACTTTGCCATCCTTCTTATCCGCCAAATACTTGGGGCAGTTCCGCTTCTAGTGACCAGTCCCTTTGCAGTAGAAGCACTCAGTCTCAGGCTTAGGTCCAGACTTGGGCTTCTTCACTTGAGCAGCAACTTGCTGGCCGTTCTTCTTGAAGTTCCCCTTCTTCCCTTTGCCCTTTTCTTGAAAATAGTGGTCTTGTCAACTATCAACACTTGATGTTTTTCTTGATTTCTACCTTCGTCGATTTCAGCATCACGAAGAGCTTGGGAATCGTTTCCGTTATCCCTTGCATATTATAGTTCATCACGAAGTTCTAGTAACTTAGTGATGGGTGACTAGATAATTCTGTCAATCACTATCTTATCTGGAAGATTAACTCCCACTTGATTCAAGCGATTGAAGTACCCAGACAATCTGAGACATGCTCACTAGTTGAGCGATTCTCCTCCATCTTTTAGCTATAGACTTGTTGGAGACTTCATATCTCTCAACTCGGGTATTTGCTTGAAATATTAACTTCAACTCCTGGAACATCTCATATGGTCCATGACGTTCAAAACGTCTTTGAAGTCCCGATTCTAAGCCGTTAAGTATGGTGCACTAAACTATCAAGTAGTCATCATATTGAGCTAGCCAAACGTTCATAACGTCTGCATCTGCTCCTGCAATAGGTCTGTCACCTAGCGGTGCATCAAGGACATAATTTTTCTGTGCAGCAATGAGGATAAACCTCAGATCACTGATCCAATCCGCATCATTGCTACTGACATTTTTCAACATAATTTTCTCTAGGAACATATCAAAATAAACATATGAAAGCAACAACGCGAGCTGTTGATCTATAACATAATTTGCAAATTACTACCAGGACTAAGTTCATGATAAATTTTAGTTCAATTAATCATATTACTTAAGAACTCCCACTTAGACAGACATCCCTCTAATCCTCTAAGTGATCACGTGATCCATATCAACTAAACCATGTCCGATCATCACGTGAGATGGAGTAGTTTCAATGGTCTCCGTGTTCCAAGGCCATATCTGTTATATGCTAGGCTCGTCAAGTTTAACCTGAGTATTCCGCGTGTGCAACTATTTTGCACCCGTTGTATTTGAACGTAGAGCCTATCACACCCGATCATCACGTGGTGTCTCGGCCACGAAGAACTTTCGCATAGCGGTGCATACTCGTGGAGAACACTTCTTGATAATTTTAGTGAGAGATCATCTTAAAATGCTACCGTCAATCAAAGCAAGATAAGATGCATAAAGGATAAACATCACATGCAATCAATATAAGTGATATGATATGGCCAACATCATCTTGTGCTTGTGATCTCCATCTCTGAAGCACCGTCGTGATCACCATCGTCACCAGTGCGACACCTTGATCTCTGTCGTAGCACCATTGTTGTTACGCCATCTATTGCTTCTACGACTATCGCTACCGCTTAGTGATAAAGTAAAGCAATTACAGGGCGTTTGCATTTCATACAATAAGGCGACAACCATATGGCTCCTGCCAGTTGCCGATAACTCGGTTACAAAACATGATCATCTCATACAATAAAATATAGTATCATGTCTTGACCATATCACATCACAACATACCCTGCAAAAACAAGTTAGACATCCTCTACTTTGTTGTTGCAAATTTTACGTGGCTGCTACGGGCTGAGCAAGAACCGTTCTTACCTACGCATCAAAACCACAACGATAGTTTGTCAAGTTGGTGTTGTTTTAACCTTCGCAAGGACCGGGCGTAGCCACACTCGATTCAGCTAAAGTGAGAGAGACAGACACCCGCCAGTCACCTTTAAGCACGAGTGCTCGTAACGGTGAAACCAGTCTCGCATAAGCGTCTGGCGTAATGTCGGTCCGGGCCGCTTCATCCAACAATACCGCTGAACCAAAGTATGACATGCTGGTAAGAAGTATGACTTGTATCGCCCACAACTCACTTGTGTTCTACTCATGCATATAACATCAACGCATAAAACCTAGGCTCTGATACCACTGTTGAGGAACGTAGTAATTTCAAAAAAATCTACGCACACACAAGATCATGGTGATGCATAGCAACGAGAGGGGAGAGTGTGTCCACGTACCCTCGTAGACCGAAAGAGGAAGCGTTAGCACAACGCGGTTGATGTAGTCGTACGTCTTCACGATCTGACCGCTCCAAGTACCGAACGCACGGCACCTCCGAGTTCAGCACACGTTAAACTCGATGACGATCCCCGGGCTCCGATCCAGCAAAGTGTCGGGGATGAGTTCCGTCGACGACGCAAGGCAGTGGCGATGATGATGTTCTACGGCGCAGGGCTTCGCCTAAACTCATGACGATATGACCGAGGTGGAATATGGTGGAGGGGCACCGCACACGGCTAAGGAACGATCACGAAGATCAACTTGTGTATCATGGGGTGCCCCTTGCCCCGTATATAAAGGAGCAAGGGAGGGTGGCGGCCTGGGAGGCGCGCAAGGAGGAGTCCTACTCCCACCGGGAGTAGGATTCCTTCAAGTAGTAGGAGTAAGGAAAGGGGGAAGAGAAGAGAAGGAAGGAGGGGGCGCAGCCCCTCCCCCTAGTCCAATTCGGACTAGGCCTTGGGGGGGCGCCCAACCTCTCCTCTCTCTTTCCCCTAAGCCCAATAAGGCCCATATACTCCCCGGCGAATTCCCGTAACTCTCCGGTACTCTGAAAAATACCCGAATCACTCGGAACCTTTCCGAACTCCGAATATAGTCGTCCAATATATTGATCTTTATGTCTCGGCCATTTCGAGACTCCTCGTCATGTCCCCGATCTCATTCGGGACTCTGAACTCCTTCGGTACATCAAAACTCATAAACTCATAATATAACTGTCATCGAAACCTTAAGCGTGTGGACCCTACGGGTTCGAGAACTATGTAGACATGACCTAGAACTATTCTCGGTCAATAACCAATAGCGGAACCTGGATGCTCATATTGGCTCCTACATATTCTCTGAAGATCTTTATCGGTCAAACCGCGCATAACAACATACGTTGTTCCTTTGTCATCGGTATGTTACTTGCGAGATTCGATCATCGGTATCCAATACCTAGTTCAATCTCGTTACCGGCAAGTCTCTTTACTCGTTACATAATGCATCATTCCGTAACTAACTCATTAGCTACATTACTTGCAAGGCTTATAGTGATGTGCATTACCGAGAGGGCCCAGAGATACCTCTCCGACAATCGGAGTGACAAAACCTAATCTCGAAATACGCCAACCCAACATGTACCTTTGGAGACACCTGTAGTACTCCTTTATAATCACCCGATTACGTTGTGACGTTTGGTAGCACCAAAGTGTTCCTCCGTAAACGGGAGTTGCATAATCTCATAGTTACAGGAACATGTATAAGTCATGAAGAAAGCAATAGCAATATACTAAAGCGATCAAGTGCTAGGCTAACGGAATGGTTCATGTAAATCACATCATTCTCCTAATGATGTGATCCCTTTAATCAAATAACAACACATGTCTATGGTTAGGAAACATAACCATCTTTGATTAATGAGCTAGTCAAGTAGAGGCATACTAGTGACTATATGTTTGTCTATGTATTCACACATGTATCATGTTTCCGGTTAATACAATTCTAGCATGAATAATAAACATTTATCATGAAATAAGGAAATAAATAATAACTTTATTATTGCCTCTAGGGCATATTTCCTTTGACATCAGCTACTCCTAGATCCCTCATCTCAAAACAACGAGATAAGAAATCCTTAACCTCCTTGATTAGATCAAGTTTGGTTACAAAGATCAGTATGTCATCAACATACAGACAAAGAATAACTCCTTCGCCCCCACCATGGCGATAGTACACACACTTGTCACCATCATTTACTACAAAGCCAGCAGCAGTTAATGTTCTTTCGGACTTTTCATGCCACTCCTTATGAGCTTGTTTAAGACCATATAAAGACTTCAATAACTTGCACACCTTTCCTTCCTGACCAGGTACTACAAAACCATCTAGCTGATCCATGTAAATTTCCTCCTTCAACTCTTCATTGAGGAAAGCCGTCTTAACGTCCATTTGATGAGCGAGAAGACCATGTGAGGCAGCTAGTGATAGTAGCACCCGAATAGTGGTCAGTCTAGCCACGGGTGAGTAAGTATCAAAGAAGTCTTCACCTTCTTTCTGGGTATAACCCTTAGCCACAAGTTGTTCCTTGTACTTTTCAATCGTACCATCAGGTCTAAACTTCTTCTTGAACACCCACTTACATCCTACAGATTTGCACCCATAAAGACGGTCAGTGATCTCCCAGGTTCTGTTAGCTAAGATGGAATCCATCTCTCTACGAACAGCTTCCTTCCAGTAGTCAGCATCAAGAGATCCATAGGCTTCTGAAATAGTCATGTGTGTGTCATCCACGAGGTACACAATATAAATCATCACCAAAGGACTTTGCAGTCCTCTGTATCTTACTCCTTATAGGAGTTTCATTGTCACCCTCAACAGGATTCTCAACGTGTTCCGTCGCAATGGCGGGTTCAGGAATTACAGCAAATTCCTCACTAGATGGAGTAGGTATCTCCTAATTTGATGAACTCGACATATCCTTCATAGGAAATATGTCCTCAAAGAAAGTTGCATCATTCGAGTCCACAATCGTACCAACATGCATGTCGCCTCAGATTTTATTATCAAAAATCTATAACCAATGATATGAAAAGCATAACCCAGAAGAACACGATCCATGCTTTTTGGTCCAAGCTTGCGCTTCTTGAGAATTGGCATATTGACTTTCGCCAAACAACCCCAAGTACGTAGGTAGGAGAGTTTCAACATTTTTCTTTCCCATTCCTCAAATGGAGTCATGGTCTTATGCTTTGTGGGAACTCGGTTTAGGACATGACACGCGGTCATTAGCGCCTCCCCCACCATTCCTTGGAAAGACCCGATGTGTCTAACATGGCGTTAACCAAATCAGTTAGAGTTTGATTCTTTCTTTCGGCCACCCCATTCGACTGAGGTGAGTAGGGAGGCATCCTCTCATGGATTATACCATGTTTCACACAAAACAAATCAAATTCATTAGAAAAATACTCTCCACCATGATTGAACCTTAACCATTTAATTTTTTGATCAATTTGGTTCTCTGCTTCAGCTTTATAGTTTTTGAAGAACGTTAAAGCCTCGTCTTTTGATCTCAGAATATACACATAACAATATCTACTGGAATCATCAATCGACGTCATAAATATCTCTTTCCACCTTTTGTCAACACGCCATTCATCTCACAAAGATCAGAATGTATAAGCTCTAGTGGCGCCAAGTCTCTTGCCTCTGCAGTCTTATGGGACTTGCAAGGTTGCTTAACTTGCACACATACTTGGCACTTGGAGCCTTTGACAGTAGGGATTTAAGGAAATAAATTCATATTGGCTAGCCGCGTCATGAAACCAAAGTTAATATGACAAAGTCGTGAATGCCAAATATCAGACTCATTATTGTGGCAAACATTATTAATATCTTTAGTGCAAATATCTGACAAAGATAGGCGGAACAAGCCTCCGCACTCATAGCCTTTCCAACAAATTGTCCACACTTGGAAATTAAAACTTTATTGGACTCAAAAATCAACTTAAAACCATCTTGACATAAACGGGAACTGCTGGCGAGATTCTTATTGATGGACGGCACATGATGAATGTTCTTCAGACATATGGTCTTCCCCCAAGTAAACTTCAGATCCACCATACCGACACCTCAAACGATGGCATGTGATCCGTTCCCCATCAGCACGGGAGAAGTCCCTGTGACCTAGTAAGAAGAAAAACATGGAGGCGTCAGCACAAACATGTACATTGGCACCGGTGTCAATTAACCAATCAGGAGATTGAAATACTGAAAGGATGGTAGGAAGAATACCATACCCAGATTCCTTCATATCAATATCACCGATGACAACATTAGCGGACTTGCCGCTCTTCTCATGTTCGCGCTCCTCAAAGCGGTTAGGACACTTCGGAGCCCAGTGATTAGGATCACCGCAGACATGGCAAAGTCCCTTCCCCTTCTTATGAGAATTCTTCTTGAAGTTGGTAGGATGTGACGTCTTGTTCTTTGCATCAAACTTGCCTTTGCGCTGAGTTTTGTTCATGTTGTTTTTTAACTCGTTGGGCTGGAAGTTCTTCTTCTGTACTATGTGGGCACTAGAAGCTCCCTCGGCAACTCGAGCACGTGTGTCCTTTGCTCTCGCCTTCTCTTCAACATCAAGAGTACCAATGAGATCCGAAACGGAAAACTCCTGTCTCTTGTGTTTCAGGGAAGTAGCAAAATTGTTCCACGAAGGTGGAAGCTTGGCAATGATGCCTCCGGCAAAAAGAAAATTCCGGCAGCACACACTTGAGGTACTCAAGTTCCTTTGCGAGCGACTGTATCTCATGAGCTTGCTGGACAACAGACCGCTCATCAGTCATCTTATAGTCATAGAATTGCTCCATGACGTACAACTCGTTATCAGCGTCCGAGGCCCCAAACTTGGCCCCGAGCGCAGCCCACATGTCCTTGCCGTTGTCAAATGACATATACGAATCCACAGTGGAATCGTCAAGAACACTCAGAAGGGCGCCTTTAAAGAGGGTATCGATCTTCTCAAAAGCTTTCTGTCATGCGAGATTAAGATCGCTCTCAGGCTTGTCCTTGGTGGCGTCATAGCAGTACATGGTTTGGAACCAGTAAACTGCTCTTGTGCGCCACCTCTTATATTGCACCCCCTTAAAGGTAGGCGGCTTCAGATGCGCAGCAAAACCACTCAGAGTAAATTGACTATAATCAGATTTTTGGAATGTTGAATATATGAGCAAGTTACTACGAGATTTTAATCCGAATAAGCACAAAATAAATCATGAAGGCTATAACAGAGATTAAACTAACCATGTGAACTAGCATAGTAGATGAACAGATCGAATCTAGGGCACAGACTAGAAACATGAATTCTACCACGATCTCGAGCAGAAGGACAAAAACACATACGGTGCAGCAGGGAGCGGCCGTTGGCGTTGAGGTTGTCGCCCATGTCATTAGCGAAGATGTTGCCGAGGTCGGGGAAGAAGTCGTCGTCGGTGAAGTCGTCGCTGCCAGCAGTCGCGCGAGTGCGCTCCCCAAAACCTGATCGCCCCTCTCCCATACAGGATCACGAGAGGCGGGTACTGGAGGCCTACTGTGCCTTCTCGCGGTGCACGCCGAAAGGAGGGATGGAGAAGACTTGCGTGGCGGCGCAATGATCTGGAACGGTGGTGCCAAACCATGCGATGCGGCGGCGGCTAGGGTAGACGTATGCCTGACTATATAATACGGACCGGGTAGATCGTGGAGGAAACCCACGTCCAAGTAACAGCCCCACAATCCAAAAGAATCAAAAACGGCTGAGTAATTAATGCATCCATTAATTATTAATTAATGACTTATTAAATATTCCCGAACAGCAAAAATATAGACAACGTGCATAGCTCTGTCTTCGGCTCATTCCCGCAACCCGTGGCGAGCGAGGAGGAGGAGGAGTGCGCATATAGATCTTCTCTTCTCATACTCATACAAGTGGTAGAAGAACTCGCCTTATAAAGAGGTGCAAGTCTCTCTCAACTTCCAGGGTTGGACTAAACTTTAGTCTCATTCACACTACTCACATGTATGCATGAATGAGGCAAGAGAGTTTCAAAATTTTAGTTGAGCTCTGATCAAAGGCCCACTACCAAATTCCAACAAACCCGCCCGCTCGACCGACTCAAAGGACAAAACGCGGGCAAAAAGGACACGATTTGGATCGCTGCGTGGGGTTGCTCTTAGGCCAATTGAAACAGGACAGCTCAACCGGTCCGTAAAGTCTGTGAGCCGGGGCTCGTGTCTAGCATTTTTGCTCGGAACCAGCCTCCCAGGTCCCAGCTAACTAACCGATCCCCGCGTGCTCTTCTCCCTTCCTCCTCCGTGTCGCCTGTGAGCACCGCACGAGGATGAGGGTGCTGGGCAGGAACGTCTCCCCGAGGCAGATCGCGCTGCTCGCCGCAGGGTAGGCACCAGGCGCCGGCGCCGGCGCCGCCGCGTTCTGTTGGTCTCGTCGCTTCTCCTCCTTGGATTGATTAATCAATCTGGGTGTGTGCTGTATGCAGGCTGGTGTTCTTTGGGGCGACGACGTACGACGTGCACCGCTCCATCAAGAACAACGATCAGCCCCCGACCAGGGAGCAGGTGGCCGCGCTCCAGGACTTCATCGACTCCAGGAAGCGCTAGTTAGGGGCGGCCCGGTGTATGGCTCGTTCGTCTGAAGCGACAAGACCGACGTCTATGTGTTCGACGGTATAACACTGAATAAGGAATGGCTTTGTCAGCCAGTGCTCGTGTATTATTAGTTGTGGAGTTCGTGATCATCTCGACTCTGTTCTTGAAACAGCTAGCTATAGTAAACTGCTGTTGCAGCACTTCACACGTTCACAGCTACCTCTGCAGTTCCTGTGAAATGTGTTAAAAGAGACTGTGAATAGTTTCTTCAACTAATGTTATGTTGTCCGCTTCATGTCAGTAATGGAGAGAAACGCGAGCTTGTTCCACGGAGCAGCGGCCCGTGAGACTGTGCGCAACGCGCGGGGGCGACCTGGGACGACCCAACTTTGATCTGCCTCATACATTCAAAGATCCGATGGCCAAGACTGTCAAATCGTTGTGGAGGCTCGTAGCTAGCTGTGTTATACTGTTTTTTAATTTAATGGCCACCAGCCAATGAAGCTCGTCCTTAGCTTGGGAGTGCAAGTTCAATGACCGTTTGACATGGCTAACCTAAGATGTCGCCCATCAGTTAGAGCTTCAATTCAAGAACCAGCTGCTTACCTAAATGGCTAAAGGCTTGATTCCCGGATACAGTCTGGAGAGTAACCTGTTACACATTCTACAGTCTACACCACCGATGAGAAAATTCATCACATGAACTGCTAGCATGTACCATCAATGACAGGTGTCAACTGAGTTTGTTATCAAGTTGCGCTCACGGACCTAAAGATAATTCAGTCATGACAGCAACAAAATATATCCCCAGATAACAAAGGTGGCGACCAAAGCACATCTTTCGGCACGCACGTACAAGTATCAGCTGAGTTTGTTCTAGAGTTGCACTCGCGGACCTAAAGATGGTCGGTAGCCTGCATCTAACTGTTGCCTACACACATCTTTCGGCAACACAAACCTTGGGGAGCATGCATGCTCCACCATTTTATGGGCATTTCCTCTGGATATAGGAAACGCCGTGCTCTTCGTACCTGTTTGCGACAAGATCGATATTCTTAGGCGTATGAAACAAAAGAGCAGGGCAACCAAACAGACCCTAGAGAATCAAACTTACTCTGCTTTGGAGAACCACATTTGCTGGAACGACCCAAGGGATGCAAGGATGCTCCCTCCAATCCAGACACTGCACTCATCGAATTATAATGTGTCAGTCATGTCAATCAACATCTAACCGATGATGAATCTCAGCACTAGCGGCCACACAGACAAAACCAGTCACACGGAATGCATTTTTTCTGTGGTGGCCCTTCCCTATGGTCAAGGATAAGTTTTACTGGCATTGTGATCAGCATGCTTTCATCCAATTTCAAACCGATTTCAGGGTCACGACATGCTCTTGCATTAAGCTACTCATGTAATCAAAACAGCAAAAAGAACAGTTTTACTTTCCAATGGCAACACAAGCAATCATTCAAATTCCACTGCTGCTAACGGGATCCACTGAGCATAGTCAGTTCATACAAACACGAGCAAATATACTGGATCTTACCTGAATCGCCTCTCCGTTGAATTTCCACTTGCCAAAACCTTTACCCGAGCATTTTGAGGGGACTCCTGCGATCATTGAGTTAAAAATAAGAATAAACTCAAAGATTCAGAAAAGACCATCAACTAACCAGCAAAACCAAGACAAAAGAACCATTCTCAACAGCCTTAACCATAGATTCTCCTTTTTATGAACAACCATGTAGTGACTAGTCACTAACCAAAAGAATCAATGAGATGCATTTTATTCTCCTATTTTTTAGGAAGGTCAAAGAAATAAGGTGGGAAGCATTGTCTAAAGCATGATTTGACTTCATACAAAGCAAATAAGTTATTGCATTGAACTAATAGCAAAGCTTCGAAGAAAACATACATAAACTGAGACATGCTTGGAAACGGTGAAAACATATTAAAATACAGCAACATTTATCCTAGCTTGTTCAGCTGCCTTTTTATTTACCTCCAGTACTTCTTTTTCTAGACGGTCCTTTAACTGCAGAATTGATGATGAGCCACCAGAAAGCTATCCAGAATACAAGTTTGCAGATGTTAGAGTTGTATTGACAAATTATAACAGGAGAATTGAAGATTATGTTATATGAGTTCTTTCAATAAGCCCGTGCATGGGGGCATGTAGAGAGAAGTAGCAATGCAGCACTGGAATTAATGTCTTTACCAAGATGCTGCTGAGTAGCTCCTTGCGAATGTCAACATCACACCTATTTACACTTTCAAGGACCTGATGAAAAACAAGGGTGGCAACAACTTCATTAACATGAAGAACTGTCCAAGCTGCACAACATTATCAGCACTCATAATTAACTCACCATTCGTGGAAGTCCACGAATCGAAGTGGAATCTCCAAATCCATCGATCCCAGGAATAGTCTGTTGATAACAAAATTAGTGTGCAGTAGAGAGGTTGAAGACAAGTCAGCTAGGTCCAAAAGAAATTATTGAATATTGATAGCATCTACTGAAGGACACCTTTCCATATTTGGGATCAGTGCTGCACAAGGATGGGGATATCGATTAAGATGTGAACCATTGAATCAAAGCCGGATGGATGAAGTGGCGTCAAACTTCTGGCGTTCTCTGTGACAAGAGAGTGCCACAGAAGCTAAAAGGAAGCTTCTATAGGACGGCGATTCGATCCGCAATGTTGTATGGCGTTGAATGTTGGCTGACTAAAAGGCGACATGTTCAACAGTTAGGTTTAGCGTAGATGTGCATGTTGAGATGGATGTGTGGCCACACAAGGAAGAATCGGGTCAGGAATGATGATCTATGGGACAAAGTTGGGGTGGCACCGATTGAAGAGAAGCTTGTCCAAAATCGTCTGAGATGGTTGGGCATATTCAGCGCAGGCCTCTAGAAGCTCCAGTGCATAGCGGACGGCTAAAAGCGTGTTGATAATGTGAGGAGAGGTCGTGGTAGACCAAACTTGACATGGGAGGAGTCCGTAAAGAGAGATCTGAAGGACTGGAGTATCACCAAGAACAAGCCGTGCGTGGAAGCTAGCTATCCATGTGCTCTACCATGAGTTGGTTGCGAGATTTTATGGGTTTCAGCACTAGCCTACCCCAACTTGTTTGGGACAAAAGGCTTTGTTGTTGTTGTTGTTGTTGTTGTTGATAGCATCTAGTGAAGAAGCAATGAACTTGTTCTGTTCCTGGATAGTGTAATCAACCACTAGTACAGATCCTAACCAACATACATGTACACAGCAAATTATACTTTTCTTACTCACCTGAGAAAGGAATGGGTTGAACAAAATGTCAGGAATCTTGAATCTCTCTGCACCAACTTCAATAGTTCTGCTCAGATGTAACATAGATAAGTTATAACCTCTACAAACATAAACAACATATTTACCACAAAATTGCAGTAACAGAAACAGAGAAAGTGGAGATGTCAGAATCCTAACACCTTATAGGTGCATTGTGCAGCCGAAATCAGAATACCATGCATACTTGTAATGGGCATGAAAAATCTACAATCATCACAGTAGCTGCATCATGATATGGCCTACCAGGCTGCAACAACTCGGGGCTATACTAAAATGTGGCACATGCGCAGATCCTAGTAAACAGTGACATAGATTTCGCCGTTCTATTTTCAGGCTTCCTTTTCAATGAATTTTGAGTCGAAACTTTGTGGTTTCTAAACCACAATTTCTCAGTGTTATGATATATTGGTTTTATGTCGATTTGTAAACAATGAAGTTTGTCATGACTATTTGGTGGCCGTACTGAAGAGGGCATGCACAATGGAGCAAGAGGTCAAGACGCATCAGATACACTCCAGAAAAGTAGCTACTACCCCATATTCAATATCTAATTGTTAACAACATAAATTATTCTGACTGGAGAGATGTGTCTACATAATTGATAACTTACTGCCCATCTGGAAGCTCGTATGAAGTTGTAGGAACATTTGCATATGCCACTTCTGCAGGAAAATAAAGCAGGGAAAGTGAACAGAAGAACCTAAAAGAGGAACTCCAAAGCAACATAATGCTTAAAGCATACAAAGAGATGTCAAATCAGTCAAACAAATAAAAATCATGGTGATTGACAGACGACATGCATAAAAAGTAGCCAACTATATTATGGTTGTATGCATATACTGGATCAACTGAAACTGGCTTGATCATCAGATTTTGCATACATGCCAGTATGGTCCAAGCTTAGCATCAATATAGCAGAGCTAAACAATCACAGAAATAATGTGTTTTCGAAATGCTATACCATCGAAGGGAGTATCTGGAACTCTACAAACCGTCTCCTTGATGTCGCTAGCAATAGCTCTCTGTGATACCGAGTAAGCATCACCATTAAATGCATCCAGACAAAAATTAACAAAGCAAAACAAGAATTGCAGATTTGCCAATGAACATACCATGTGGTACAACCTGTAACTATCCGTGGTGTTCGGAAAATCAAGGTCTACAACCTGAAAAAGATAAACATGGGTTCACAGAATAAACACCGCATAGTTTCCCTTATATCCATCTAGCGTAATGCTAATTAAATTAGAATGTAACCATGATTAATTAATTAACACAGCAAGTTCAGAACCTTAGTACCACATAAATACGAAGAAAAACACTAGAGATATTTTAAAGGGCCAGCTATATATAGTCAGAGAACCACCTAGTGCGCATGTATCTGTGAATATCGATATGTACAGGGAGGCGTTACTTCATGATATTGGAAGTGCCAAAATAGTATTCGATGTCTACCGAGAGATTTACTCCGCGTGGTAAAACTTAATTGGTGCCAGAAACAAACTTGGCAAGGGGGAGGGGTACAGACCACCTTGCAGGCTCTCTCAACTTTTTTTGTTAGAAGACAAGGCTGATAGGTATATTGTATATTTTGCCCCTACTCTTTACTGGTGTTGATTTCAACTATACCAACAGTTCAGCTCACATTCAATGGTACAAGGAGTTTCAACAAAGGGGCACATCGAATGGTGTGAAGAGTTATCTCTTGGTCCAAGGAATCACAAGCAGACAAGAAAAGCATGTCAATTTCAGATGTAGTGTTATAGAAACTACACCTTATAATCTCCAGGGCTCACTTCCTTCTTCTTGAAGGAATACCGGGGCCTGATCTGAGAAGTGAACAAACAGGATATGAAAATACAGCAAGGACTAGTGTGCTATCTTAACCAAGAGAGGTGCTTACAACAACGCCCTTGCTCTCCAAGCTTTTCATCATACAGTCAGTCAAAATTCACCGCCAATCGGAGAAGTTGCCACAGACTGCCACATGAAAACAAGTTATAAAATGGTAGAAGAAAAGGCTTCAGAAGAGGCAAGGCAAAAGTGATAATAATGTTGCATATGCCAGAGTCCATATGATACAACGTAGCATTTTATTTTATCAAATGTTAAAGCAGCTTGGATTAATCAAATTTTCAAATGGAATGTAAAGTAAAAACAGGCAAATCACTACACCTCCCCTTGAAAATCAGGATATTGATAGCATAACATACCTTTTGCAAAACATAACCATCATGCACAGCAGAAACCACAGTAGACCCACCACCACTGCACCAAACATGATCGCTCTGTCATATTCCAGAAATTTCTATCATGATAAAGACCCAAAGCAGTAAAATTAAGATGAAATATGTTTGACACGAGCTTCTTCCAAGTGTTCATATGATAAGTTTCATAGCACTTCTTATGAAACGCTCAAGGAATCGAGAAGGTCACCTAAGCACGAAACCAGATTAAGGTGTTTAAATCAAGGAAAGTGAAAAAGGGAGATTTGAGCATTAACAGTTAGAACCAACTTCTTCATGAGTATTTCCTTGGTGCGGATGAACTGTTACACACTATCTGTGTTATGTGCAACGTATTGGTGAAAAACAATTTACTTCAGACATAGAGTAGCAAATTAAGAACCAAGCAGACACCACAACACAGTGGACTTGTTCATAAACTAATCGGGCTAACATAGCAAAAAAGGGACCTTCATCTATTTCCAAGGAAAACAGCAGGCTGCAGAGATAAAATGTCATCAGGAAAATGCTGACCTGTCAACCACTAGAGATGTAGCACGTCCAGATGCAAAAGATGTGAGAACCTGATAATCCAATCAACAATTAAAAATAATTAACTGGTTGCATCAAAGATTACTTCTGAGAGAGACATACCGCATTTTTGCAAGGAACAGCGCTGGCACTTTGTACTTCTCAAACATAAGTTCTGCTGCTCTATAGGACATGAAAAATAAGAGTCAGGCTTGAAAGCATTGATATGGGTAAGCAATATAAATATTTTAAAAACAAAACATGCACACATACTTCTCTCTTTGCTGTGCGCTGTTTATAGATGGTTCCGCTTATCAGCATAGGATGCTCTTCAGGATTGATCAATAGCCGCCGTCTGAAATATAGAAGAAGTCAGTGTGACAATATAGTAGATCCACAGAAATAGTAACTTCAACAAATTACATAGCATCGTAACGAGGAAATCCTTGTACTTAATCGACCTTACCTGTTACAGAAGAAAAAGCATCCCAACATATGAAATAAAACAGGAGGGAAAACAACGAATCATTTCCCGCATACTCACAAACTAAACAATTTCACAATCAGTATACTCAGTGAAATGTACACAGAATGTTAAATGTTAAGCTTGAACTAGTAACTTAATTGTAGTTCAGCTGGTGTCATTGCTGATTATCGACGGACCGTGTTAAAGAGGAGAGATTGCTCAGAGCTGCATCAAGTAGATAAATAAATTTACCTAAAAGCATGATTCCATATGTTGTCAACAACATCCCAATCTGTAACTGTTCCATCTTTCATCGGTGAGATCACCTGTTTTGTGGAGAGGGGACCAATAGCGATAGTTAACAGAAATCATGAGTAACAAATCGCCCTTAGAATGTGCGGTTACTAACCTCCATATGATCCCTCCTGAATTCTAGTTCTTGACCTACATAAAATTTGCGATTTGTCTTCGCTTTGTCCACATCCATAGGCTTGGATCCATTCTTAGGATCTGATGCAGAGTCGGACTTCTTCTCTGGCTTAGCTCCATCGGTATCTTCCGCTTGTTCAAGTGAACCAACAACCTGAAGATATCAAAACCAGATACTGAGTGCGATGAGTTGTACTTGCCAAAACGTCCCAATTAGGTAGCTCACATACCCTTGAACCAACAAAACAACATAATTTCCGAGGACTGTTCAGGCAAGGAAAACGTGCTAAACCCAAACATGGCATTAAGTGGCCAAATTTAAACCATTTTATTAGTGTGAACCATAGTGTTTTTTTCTAATTTTTCTTTGAATGTTATTACATGATTAGTTCGTCTATTTCATCAGAAACAGGGTGAAACTAGCAATTTACTGCCAGACTGCAAAAATTAGCCCAATAATCCCACTAACACTTGAAATTCAGTTTATTTTTGTTTGACTCATAGTGCAGCATGTAAGAAAGGCTCACAGTAGCTAACACCAATAGCTAGCGGCAAATCTGAGCCATTAGAGCCTGAATCATGAACCGAGTGTGTAGATTACAAAGATTGCACGCTGAAACCAACAGGTAGGTGCAGGTCCTATCGCAGTTTATTGATTCGATGTCTGAAGTCAACTTAGGGTTAAAGTGGCTACTTGTATTTGCAGAGTACAGCGTGCCTGCTACGAAATTTGCGATTTGGCGCAATGTGGCAATGAACTGACACACTAGCAAGCACACCATGTCTGGACCAGAACCCAAGGCTGTCAATTCAAAAACTTGGGAATGAATGAAGCACTAACTTTTCCATCACCAGCACAAACTTGCGCGGTTGCAATGCACAAAATTCAGCACAAACAATCGGTTCCACTCCCAGTTGAGCGAACTAAAACAGCCTATGACAGCAGGCTGGTGACAGGGAAACTCTCCGACCCAGCGTAATTCGAACAGTTCGAGGGCGGCAGGGGAAGCTCACCGAGGGGAAGACGGATTTGGGGGTGTCGTCGCCCGCGTAGCCGGCCTTGCAGCTGTAGGAGCCCACGTCGATGACGATGGCCGAGACCTCGTCTGCGGGGGGAAGAAGTTAGCGGCCGCGGCGGGAGATCTCCAGGGTTTAGTTAGGGTTTAGCAGGGGCAGGGGCAGGGGCGAGAGATCTTACCGCCGCCGTACATGGCTGGAGATCCGGAGAGGCAGGGCTCGGCGAGCGGGGGCGGGGGCGGCGCGGGGCGCAGGGCCGGATGCGGATGGCGTGCCGGGTCTCGCGTCGGCGGCGACGCTTAGGTACGGCACGGAGCGAGGGCTCGGAAGGGGGCAGAGAGGAGAAAAAAACGACGAGCGAGTTTGGCTCTGGATAATGGATCTTTTTTTATTTGTATTTTTTGCTGATGCTGGGCGTCGGTCGACCGATTAGAAGCCGCACGCGCGCAGAAGCCGTATGAGAGCATTTCCAGACGTTGGCCCCCGAGAAGGACCTAAAAGTCGCCTCAGGGAGGCACCGGCGCTAAATCATGTGCTGGAGCCGTAATGTTCTCCAGTGGCGGCGCCTATGTTTTTTTTTAAACTTAAATTTTGTCATAAACACGGCGCAAATTAAACCAAACTTCGGTTAGTTCATTCATATTTAAAATATTTTACAAAAAAGAAAAAAACGACACTGGGCTGCTCCTCGCCGTTTCCCTCGCCGTTCCTCGCCGCTCGCCGCCCTTGCAGTTCTACATGCCGAGGAGGCTGTAGAACCGCGTGTAGTCGTCGTGCCGCCGCCGCCATCGTCGTCGTCGTCGTCGGCGGCGTTGCCTTCGCCATTGCCGCCGTCCTCTTGCAGCCTTCCCCGGTTGGCGCGGCGGGTTGACGGTCCGGAGCGTCCTCATCGTCGTCGCCATTGTCGAGGATCAAGACGACGTGCAGTCCTCGCGCATACGCTTATGCGGTTATCTCCTCTAGGGCGCTGCCGGACCATCTAAATCCAGGTAGTCGTCGCGCCACCGTAAAGCGTCCTCGTCGGGCCAAGCGGGCTATCTCCTCGTACTCGGGAAGCTGGCTCCGGTTTAGGCTGACGAGGGCGCGGCTGAGGGTGGAAGTCGGCGACGTAGCGTGGCCCCTCCCTCGCCGCCCGCGACAGGGAGGCGGCGGTGGTACCGGGACCCCGCCGGCGCTCATTCTCCACGCCCCGGGCACCCGCATGTCCGACAGGCCCGGGTATTCGGCCTCGAAGAGGAGCCGAGCTTCGTCCTCGTGAAGGTGGCGGCGGCCGAAGCCGTTCGCCGCCGCGCCATCGTCTGGGAAGCGTTCGGCCATTCTTTTAACTGGAGACGGCGAGAGGAGAGGGAGGAAGGGGGAGAAAGGTGGCGTCAGCGGTGGAGACTCTGTGCGTGCCACCAGCGGCGTCGGCTTATATAGGCGGGCGCCGCCGCCTGCGTGGCCGCCCGCGTTCTGGCGGCGTGGCATCTTGTGAGGGCAGCGTCGTCACGCGTCTTCAACTGCCGCCCGTGAGGCATCAATGGCAGAGGCTGACCGGCACGGCAGCGCGTGGCAGCTTTGGCATTGATTCGCCGCTGTAAACAAGGCGATGAGGACGACGAAGCAGCGAGAAGCGAGACGAGTCGCTGGCAAGGAGGGCCCGCGGCTCTTTCGCGCCAAAAACGATTCGCCGGCGCTTCGGCGCCCCAAAGACGTCGGGTTCGGGTTAGTCCGCCAATACCAATTTCGACCCGAGCCGAAAATTGGGCCCTTAGCGCGACAATGATTTTTGACGTCGGGGCGAAAAAGTCGCTGGGGCCTTGTTGAAGCGCGGTTGGAGATGCTCTGATTGCCTCTCGGGTAGTTTCTTTCTTCCTGGCGTAGTCGCACACCTCACATCATGGGAGCAACTAGTTAACGAGCGCTTCTTCGGAGCCTCAGCCACTTGGCGCGCTCTCAGTCATTCGCCACGTGTCGTGCTCTGGACGCTCCCTTCGGATTTTTTTTTATTTTTTCGCACGCGTTTTCAGTTTTTTTAACGGTTTCTTCCGGTTTATTTTGACGTTTTGGTTTTCTACCGGTCTTCCTTAGCTTTTCGATAAAAAATCGAAAAAAAATTGCGTGAAAATACGAGTTTTTCTCTTTTTTCCCTTTCGCGAGAGTCACTGTTTTGCTTCCGCGAGAGGCACGGTTTTTGCTTTCGCGAGAGTCACGGCCATGCCTCTTGGAAACGGAAAAAAAATGCGTTTTCGGTTTTTTTTTCTTCGCGAGAGGCACGGTTGTACTTTAGCAAGAGTCACGGCCGTGCCTCTCGTAAACAAAAAAGAAATGTGTTTTCTGTATTCTTTTTTCCTTTCGCGAGAGTCATGGTTTTGCTTCCGTGAGAGGCACGGTTATGATTTTGTGAGAGGCACGGGCGTGCATCTTTCGGAAAGGGAAAAAATCCGTGCTCCTGGTTTGGTTTTTTCGTCTGATTTTTTCGTGAAAAAAAAATCGTCAAAACCTATCAACTTGTAATCTAGCTTTGAAGATCTCGACGCGAGGAATCCAACGGTGAAAGTGGTTCGAGATTTGGACGCACGGTTTAAGATAAAAGGTTTTGAATAAACGGATCTATGAAAAAAGAGAAAACTCCCAAGTTGCGACAAATGACACCCATGCAGCGCCACTTGTCGCAACCTGAAAAGGTTGGAGTGATCTTTGCAACGAGTGCTCCTCAACTAGTGATTTCGTCACGCCATTCCAACCCCTCTTCGCCATGGCAAAACATAGGGGGGCGGCCCTAGCCCTAGCTTTCCCCGCGCGTCAGCCGGGAAAGCATGCCGGAGAGCGCCATCGTGAACTGTGGCGGCTGCTCATAGTAGGACCGAGCACCCGTTATAGCAGGTCACGTCCCTGCAGCAGCTCGTTCTCCGGTCATCCCCTTGCAACACCCACCGGTGACAGCCGTCGGTAATAGCATCACTTGCTGCCAGTCGCAGCACGTGCATGGATTGTTCATCATCGGTTGCAATGCTAGCATTGACGGGTCCAGAATTCCATACATTTCTTTTTCGCGATGAAGAATTTTATACATGGGTGTTCAAAAAATTGTGGGTATCAAAACAAAAATTGATCTAATATCTAGATGTCCGCGTAGCAAGAACCCTTTTTCCACCAAAATGAGAATACCTTATAAAAATGACAAAATAAATAAAAATCATTTACTACATAAATCATACATTTGGGGATCAAATAGCCATTAGTATACAATGCATCTGAAAATAATGAGTAAGAAGAATGCTAATTACTTGGTGCTGGTGACATGCACATGTGTAACTCGTGCTATAGGTAACAAGCGTGATGCTATGGCAGTGACGAGAAATGACATTTGGGGACTGAAAGTCTTAAACTATACACCATATATAATTTCTAGCCAGTTTTTTTTAGAAAAATAAATGTACACCCATGACCAACTGTTGATCCGGCCCTAAGTACTAGCACCCTCACAAGATGACTTGTTGATGTTCCCAACACTCCGCATTGCCGCTTGCAACATCCTCATACGTCTCAAATATATTTATATTTTTTATTATTTTATGCTATTATATATCACTTTTGTATACTTTTTATAGCAATTTTATATTACTTTAGACTAACCTATTAATTCGGTGCCCAGGGTCAGTTTTTTTTTTGCATATTTTTGACTTTTCATAAAATCTATATCTACTGACCTCAAAATAACATAAGGATTTACAATGATTTCTTCCAAGACATGAAGATTCCAGAAAGTGACAGGAGGGGCCAGGGCCACCCCTGGCCTCCATGTGGCTAATGGCCCACCCGCATGGGGAGGCCTTGTGGGACTCCCTGGCATCTTCTTATGCTGATTATTTCGCCTATAAATGTCATAATTCGAGAAAGTCTACGTATCCCTTTTTTAGATCTTTTTTGCGGCGGAAAATTTCTACTTCGAGGAGATTTAATCTGGAGGTCTGTTCCGGCACCCTACCGGTGGGAGATCCATCACCGGAGCCATCTTCATCAGCCTTTTTGTCACCATGGCATTATCTCTCCCTTCTGATTCAATACCAAGTTCCTGTGAGCTGCCTCACATGACCATGATCAATATGAGGAACTGGTGGTTGTGTTTGTTGAGATATCGTGAGTTGTCACTTTATGATTAGATTATTCATAGAATTATATTGAATCTCTTAAAGTTTCTTTATTGCATAATTAAGTAGTCATGTATGCTTTTCGATTTATTTGTCGTCGCTGGCCAAGATTGATTGATAGTTCTTTAGAGGGATTTGTGCATGATAGTGGGTTCAGTTTTGCGGTGATCTATCCCAATGACTAGAAGGGAACGAACATGTATTGTATTGTTGCCACTAAGGATAAAACGATGGTTTATTTATCACACCACTAAGATTTTCCTGCAAAAAATTATCACACTTAGATATAGTTTTTACTGTCTATATTATGTCTTATTGCAATCTCTGTTTATTGTAAACTTAATACTTCGATATGCATGTTGGATAGCGATCTTGGGATGGAGTTTAATTGTAGACACAGTTGGATAATGGTCTACATATCACATACATAATGTCTATGTAAGATTATACTGTGAATGATCATAGTTATAAATATAAATATTGTAATTTAATCGTTAGCCAACTATCTAGTGAACCTATGGCCTCCGGGTCTATTTTTTCTCTACTGAAAACATCACTACAAATACTTTTCCTTGTTGTACCGCTTTATTTATCTTCTCTATCTATCAATTCCTAACATATTGTGCAATTTACCATTGTAAATAGCGGGACAAGGATCTTGACAACCTTCTTAAAACGTCAGGGGCAAGAGTATCTCGTATTTTGTGTGCAGGTATCGAGGATTTTATTTGCTGCAGAAACTCCTACTAGTTTGATAAACCTCGGTTCGAGGAAAATACTTATTGCTGGGTTACTTAACCCTTACATTTGGGGGTGACCCAACCACTTTTACGAGGGAGCAAGAACTATTTGTTGTAGCCAATTGTTTCGCTTTGATTTTATATGCGTTGGCTTGTGTTTTTAATTAGATTCTCGTAGTTTTTTCGTTCATTTATAGTGTTGGGTTGTTGCGGCAGCAGATAATATTTGTTTCCATAGGAGTCTGGAGTTGTTCGATGCGTGGTTGTGATGTTCTTACACGTTTTGAGCTCGGTGTCAGCTGGTGATGATTGTGAGCCCCTTGAGAGCTCTTGTTCCACACTAAAACCATGAAATTATCGTTATAACGCTCCCATGGCCCGCCCCATAAAGCTCTTGCTCACTCAACTTGGCTCCCTGCTTTGCTCGCTCACCCCACTAATAGCTCATAAAAAACCAACTATCTTTTTTTATTTGAAAAGCTTCGCTAAATCAACAGATAATATTTTTACTTAAAAAATATGAATTTTATAAAATGTTGACAAATTTTAAAAATATTCATAGATTGCAAGCAGTGTTCAAAAATTTGAAAAAGATTCACAAATTAAAACTATTCACTTACTTTAGAACTGTTCATGAACTTTAATAATGTTCACAACTTTAAAAATATTCAAAAAATTTATAAAATATTCATGAATTATAATAAATGTTCATGAACTAAAATATGGGGAAAATATAAAATATATAAAGAGAAGAACAAACAAACACACAGTCAAATAGGAAAGGGTAAACAAAACAATTAAAGTCTGTAAAGAAAACACAGAAAAAATTTAAAACAAAAACCTGGTAAACAAATACAAAAAGAATGCACAACAAAAAACCAAACAATACCATCTATAAGCTTCTGAAAACCAGAAAATCGATCAGTGCATTACGACTATGTAGGTGCGTTACTCTCTCTCAATAACACAAATACCCTTGCAAGCGGGTGCTTAGCACCTCACAATCCACAATGCACGAGGAGGCTCCAAACTGAGGAGTTTAGTATCTGAATAGATATATGTCTTTTACTGAAAATGTCGAAAAACAATGATAATAAATGGAAAAGGATCCATGTACGAAAGATCTAGACCAGAAATATTCTATGTTGTGTGGTGCTGGACTTGGACGCTGAAGGACGCAAAGGCTATAAATCGCCTACTATGGTGTTTGTGTTCGCCGAATTCCTACTCGGACGCAGCCCAAGTGCTTCTTTTTCGCTCTTTCCCTGCCAGCTATACTTGGAGCAAATCCTAGTATTCCATAGCCCGGCGCCTTAAGCGCTGCTTAAAGGCAATTTCATACAGGGCGCACACCACCCTGTACACTAGGTCAAGTAACCGGCCCATATTCTTCATGTTTATTTTTTTCTGCGTTTTCACCTAGGTTTTCTAAGTTATTTTATGTTTCTTCTTTTAACTGCATGACATTTTTCAAATTCAATGAACTTTTTTCAAAATTGATGAAAATTTTCTAAGTTTTTGAATTTTTAATAATTGAGTATCCTTTTTTTCAAATTCGTGATTTTTTTAAATCAATGAACTTTTTTAAATTCACGATTTTTTTTAAAATTTATGAAAATTCTCAAATTCATGAAAGTTTCTCAAACCATGATTTTTCCCTTTTTGACAAACTTTTTATTTTATTTTTAGCGCTTTTTTGCGTTTTATTCCAAAAATCAAAGGCCAACATTGAACAAGAAGATCCAGGTGCGCATTCCGCGAGGGATCGGTCGCGCGCCTGATGGGCTGGTCTAAAACTGATGAACAATTTATTAATTCACGAATAATTTTAACAATTTGCGGTCTATTATTTGAATTCATGAACATTTTCTCCAAATTTGCGATCTGTTTTCCAAGTCCATGAACACTCTTTGATTGGTGAATATTTAATGAAATTGCTGAGCATTTATTGATTTCACGAAAATAATTTTCAAACACACGGGCCCGCAGCAAAGGCACAAGAGGGGCAAGTGCCCTCTGCGCCGTCCTAGCGTGCCCAATTATAAACTGGGAAGGGATACTAGTCTATTAGAGTGCCAATATCATTTTTCTTCTTCTTCATAAAACTAGTGTGTTAGACTGCCAGTACCAGTCTTTTTTTGTCTTGTTATTATTTTCTGTTTAGTTCTTCTCTTTTTTGTCTTGTTATCCCTTATTTTTTTTGTCTTTTTTGGTTCATAATGTTTTGAAAATATGTGCGTGGTGTTTTCAAAAAGTTTTCATCATATATTCTAAATTTGTTTTTATTTTATTATTTTTTCTTTTCATATTATCTATTATCTTTTATTTTGTTTCTTCTGGTCCTTATTATTTTGTTTGTCGCACACTTAAAAATATGTGTATTGTATTTTCAAACATATTCACCATATTTTATAAAAATTACATCACGTATTTTAAAAAAATGTTGTCACGTTTTATAAGATGTTCATCACATTTCACAAGTTTCCATCGGGTTTTTACAAAATTCATGGCCTAACTAAAATATGTTCACTGCCTAATAAAAAAATGTTCAACGTGTTTATAAAAAAATTGTTGAGGTATTTCCAAAACGTTTATTGCATATTTATAGAATGGTCATCACTTATATTTAAAAAAATATATTTACTGCATTCTAAAAAATATACGCCAAAATTAATGGTTATCATGTAATTTGAAACATGTTAATGTGTGTATATTAGAAAGAATTTGCCGTATATCTAAAAAATGTATTGAAAAAATGTTAATCAATCATTTTTCAAAAAAATTCGTCGTGTATTATTACGAAATTCACTGATGAACATTTTCTAGAAACCTCCTAAAATGTTTTTACGGCACAATGAACAATTTTTTTGTATGTGACGGAAATTTCTAGTTCATGACGATTGATTTTTTCAACGTGACTAAATTTTTTTAATTCATGGTTAAAACTGTTTTAATGAACGATGAACATGTTTTCCAATTCTTATGAAAATTATTTTGCCGATGAACATATATAATATACAATTGACATTTTCGACATACCTGATGAACATTTTTTATACACGCTGAAGAATTTTAAATAACAACTAACATTTTCATAATTTATGATGAACATTTTCCTTAATTTACGATGGATATTTGCTAATACATAACATGCATGTTAATAAATTTTTCATAATATATATTAAAAAAGGAAAATACAAAATACAAAAATAAAACAATTCTTAGTTATAGAATATTAGAAATTATAGAAATATATGAAAATGTTCATCATCCAGGGTGACGAATAGACAATCCTATTCGTCACCCTGGGTGAGGAATAGTTATTCTTCACCCCCTCTATTTTACCATCAATGCACCGTAATTTTACGTTTCTAAGTTTTGTCTTATTTTCGACATAAAAAGATACCGTAAAAAAAAATATAATCGTCGTAAAAAATATTTTATGTTATGTAAAATTACAAATGTAAAAACATAGTGTAAAATACACATAAACTGTAAATTTTCTTGTCTTATGACCTATATTTTTATTTTCTTATGTCAAATATTACATAGTGAATGAATAGGAATGTAATTACCATGCTGCACACCTGAAAGTCCCCCAGCTACTCCCTGTAAAGCCAAACCCCCTTTTGAAATTGAGCAGTTGGCCAAATTAACTAGGAAACCTTGACACACGCTTTCGTCCAGTAGCTTGATCTGCTGGTGCTAGGAGGGGATTACTACTAGAGCCGCAGCCGGTGCTAAGCACTCATAGTTTCAGGTTATTATTTCTTAGTTAATTTGTTTGAGATGGATGTGGCTGATTCGATTGGAAATAATTCTTGCAGTCTGTAACCCAGTTTATGCCTCAAATAACACTAGATCTATTGATTGATTCCTGACATCAACGCACTGAATGGACTCAAAAACGGAGAGGTGCCATGGTGTACTGTGGGTTTCAACCTTTCGGGAGATGCATAGTTCAGCAATGTTCTGTACTATTGGAGCAAGCTTTTCATCCATAAACTCTAAGGTCACTTAACTTCTCTTTCTTTTCATCTGCAATTTTATGTAATGCGTAACCCCTTTCTTCAAAGTTGTTTGCTAATGTATGAGCCCAATCTAAAATTAATTAGGCTAATGGTGAGTGTTTTAGTTTCCTGGATGGTGATGCTTCTGTTATCCGAATGATGTGCTTTCTATTTTCATGTCTAGACTTGGTTTCATCTTTGTTCACAAGGTGAATACCACTAAATCTTTAGAGTTGAAAGTGAGAGCTGCAGATTTTTTTTCACGGATCAAACTTCCGTACTAATGCCTACATCAACCGCCTGGGAAGAAGTAACATCATCCTTATTTTCTAGGTACATCTATTTCATTAATCGGTATATCTTCCTTTATCTGTAACTCGATATTAGATATTATGCTCACAAGTGGGCTATTACAGTATAGGTGGACAATTTTTTGACATGCCATATACTTTGTCTGGACAACAAAATTATTTTCACATGAGAACCTCACACAAAATCACTGTTTAAATCATTGTTGGATGTTCCATTCTTTGATTATTTTGTTACATTCAAACTAAGAATAATGCAAGAAAAAATCCTTCATTGTTCTAGAGAGGTGTTGGAGGCTCTCAGCTGCATATTCTGATAACATAACTGTCAATTCACTGATGGCATTACGCCAAATATACATAATAAGACCAAACATTGTTTTTACGAATTAGCATCAAGTTGCCAGGAGCAGTGAAGCGCCAATAATGGTCAACTATGGTGCCTGAGGAGATGGATATATATAGTTGTAGGTTGCAGATATACGCCTGGATCAATATGTAAGTACTATTACAGAATTACTTCAGCTTATGCTGAGTGTTTCTATTAGCTAGATGGTTGTGCTTCATGTCCTAGGATCGCATGCTCTTTATGTTCAGAGTATGGTCTGATTATGAATAAGATAATAAAAAGGTTCTTACTTCTAACTAGACATTTTGTTAATTTCCAGTTGAATGCTTCCACGCGCCACCTCCTTCTCCCCCTCCTGTGCTGCGTCAAGAAGGGAGCAGTGACGAAGCAGAGGTAGACGTGGACACCTGCGGTAGGAGCCAAGGGGGGAACGGAGAAAGGCGGACACGAGATCCATGAACCCAGAGAAGAGAAGGTATGCGAGCTCGTCCACCGCAGGCTATAGCTCTGGAATCGGCGGTGTCAGACGCCGCCAGTGCCACCGTGTCCCGCCTCCGCCTGGCCTGGTTGCAACAAAAGTATGACTGCAGGTGTGGTTCATTTAGTTTTGCAGTTTGATTTACTTGCTTGTGCATATGTGCGTGTATACTGAGAGAGATGGAGAGATTATTCTGTTCTAGCAGTCGTATTTCTGTGACATATCTTCTCCCCTCCACTCCTTTTTCATTTGCCTGAAATCTGAACATGAAAAGCAGTTACAAATTGAGAGCAGCAGAGTAAACGTTCAAAAGTTCAGAGCGGGTGCATGTTTTTGAGATTCAGAGGACGTGTAAGCTGGAAGATGGGTTGCCATGCTTTGTAAGTATGATTAGTTGGATTAGTATTCCATCCGATGGCAGTGCAAAGTTGAAGTAGGCGCCGACGAAGGACCTTAGGGTCTGTTCTTCACATCAACACTTAATTGTCCAAAAAGCAGCAATTACATTTTTCTTTGCAAAAAGGCCTAAGGCCGAATATTAAGAAACGAATGTCCTTACAAACTCACCCGTACGGAAAAACAAAGTTGCATTCAAATCTCTGGGGGAGCCGAGCTCTTGTGCCTCCTGCATCCCTCTGAGCCTCTGCCTCGACGGATCAAACTTTTTTCAACCCAGGAATTTGTGGAAGCAGCGGTCGAGAAGATGTTGATGTAGAGCAGGTGTTGTCGGTCGCAATTTGTGCAGCAAATCGCTGCCTTGGAGAAGAAAATGTGAGAAAGGCATGTAGAAACTGCAAGACCATGAAAGTCGATCGAATCCGAACAGATGCAGCCCCCTTCTCCAATGACCAGGTTAGGTTGGGTTGCCACTGAAGATAGCCAACACGCTGGAGCTGAGATGCTAGCCCAGACCACCCACCAGAGCACTCGCAGCAACCGGCCCTCCCTGCCATATCGCGTGGCCCACCAGGTCACAACATCTCGGAAGGACCTCCTCGTCGCCGACAGCTCTGCGCGGGCTTTGCCGTCAGTGTACCATGACGGCGGGAAGAGGAGAGAGGTGATCTAGGTTTTCTTGTGAAGGCAGATGAAGAGCAGAATCATACCTCAACCTAAAGCATAGCTTAGCGATAATTCAACCTCGGCAACACGAAGGCATATTCACCTTGTAGCGAATGAGGGTAACCGTTAAAGTACATATCTTGTATATCTATAGCCTACCTCCGTATCTTCCCTATTCTGTTCGGTTGTAGATTGATACGAGGAGGTCTGTTCCTTGGCTTCCAAGGCTCCATGTAATCGTGATGCTGATCGCCCCGATCGAGTGGCGTCTTCCCTCATATCTCTTGCTTGTTTATAGTAACCTTATTTTTGACATTGTTTTGGATATAAGAAGTGGCGCGTAGTGGCACTCGGAGCAGAAGCAGAGTTCAAAAAAAAATTGTGTTGTTTGGTTGATGACGTGAGTAACATGCCTGAGTAAAATGTGTGCCTGGCAGTGGCCGTAACAATGTGTGCCTGGCAGTGGCCGGAACAATGTGTGTGCCTGACAGTGGCCGGAGCACGTGTTACTTTCTGACTCACCAGTCAAGTTTGAGAGTAGGTTGTGGCTAGCTAAGCTATTGGAACGTAAAAAATTGATGGTTGGAGACATGATTTTGCGTGCGCCTTTCCAATTTCCTAGGCCTGTGCCCGCAAGAAAAAAAATTCTCATTTCATGTCGGATGCACTCAAGGAGGCAACCAAACAGAGTCCAGGCTAGTTTCAGGAGTCACTCCGACTAGGCAAATGTCAAGGTAGCAACCAAACGGGAGCTCCTATTTCCGGCCCCATGCGAGGGAAAGCGAGCTAACGCACGCCCCAGCTCCCCCACGGGCGAATTTGGACCGACCCACGTCCTGGGCGGGGCACCCCTCTTTTCTGTTTTTTATTTCTTCGTCTTCTTTTACATTTATTTTTCTTTCATGTTTTTCTTTTCTGATTTTTGCTTATTTAAAACATGTTCAGGAATTCATAAAATGTTTTGAATTTGAAAAAGTTTCAAATTTTATTTTAGTTTCAATTTAAAAATATTCATGAATATGAAAATGTTCATGAATAGGAAAAAAGTTCATAAATTTGGAAAAGGTTGTTAGTCCCCAAATTTTAAAAAATGTTCAAAACTTATAAAAATTTCACTATTTGATTTTTTTTGGAATTAAAAAATGTTCATGAATTTGAAAAAATGTTCTCAGATCTCAAAAAATATTCACAAATTCGAAAGTAAATATCTATTTATAAAAACGTACGAGACTTTACAAAATGTTCCCGGAGTTCAAAAGATGCCCAAATTTCTGTAAAAAAATCATGGTTTGAAAAAATGTTGTAAATTTATAAAAAAATCACCAATTTGGAAATTGTTCATGGGTTTCAGAAAATAGTCTTGAATTTGAAATAAAAAATGAAAAAAGAAAGGATAATGCTAAAAGAAAAAGTAAAATAAATAAATAAAAATTATTATTGAAAAAACCCAAAAACCTGTTATGGGAAGGTTCTAGAACCTTCACAAAACCGGACAGGGAGTCTCCTGGAAAAGTCTACTTGGGTCGGCCCATATCTGCACTTGCAAGACACCCATGTTTGCTCGACACTTGTGCGGTGAATAGGATTCCCGCAACCAAATAACATCATATAGACAACCGCTCCCTAACTTAATATTACTCCCTCCGTCCAAAAATACTTTGTTATAATCGTATATCTGAGCGTATTTTACTTTTAGATATATTCATTTTTATCAATTTCTGCGACAAGTAATTCCGGACGGAAGTGGCACTTTCTAATACGAAATGTCAAAACTATATCTCAGTTTCAAAAATAATAGTCAAATTTATCACCCAGACGTTCCCCCGATGAACGAAGAGTCACTCTTCCTTCACATTCAGAAGGCCCTCTCTTCGCTGACATCACGGACGAAGAAACTCTCTTCGTTGTCCTGGCGGACGAAACTCGTGAACAAAGAGTATCTCTTTGTTGACCTTGGTAGACAAAGAGTGGTCTTCATTGCTCACCAGAAGGAGAAGGCACAGGGTGTACACTTCATGTTCCCTCGTAGATGATCATCCCTGCTGCGTCGTAGCTCCTCTTGCCGAACCCTCCTGCCACCAAGACCGCATCACAGAGAAGAATCCATTCACAAGAAGAAGTGCTCTAACAGTGCATTACGGAGGACGAAGTTTGTCGTTCAATCTACCCCGACCGGTCCAAGGCGTTGTTTCTTCCCTATTACTCACACCTATCTACTTATCTAGATGTCACCATCCTCCTAGACATTGTCCCACTCCGGCAAAGAAAGAGCCCATGGGCTAGCCCATGTCCGTGACAACGTACAGTCCATGTGCCAGTGACAAATCGATCCGGGCGATGTGAAGTTATGAACATCCTTGGCGTATTTTTAACTCTCTTCTTTTTGTCAGCACTTTTACATTAATTCCAGATTTTTTTCTTAAAATACCTAAAAAGGTTGTTAATATGCTAGTACTCATTTTCATGAACTGCTATGCTACTCTCTTTTCTACTAAAAACATGTAAATGTTTTCATTCTCAACTAGTTTTAAGTTTTTTTACATGCATAAACCTTTTTCCATGAACAAAAAATAACAATTTTAAAAATATTTACCAGGACATTATAATCTTGGAGTGCAAAACATCTAGGAGGTGTTTGGTAGGCTGCATTAGGTCGAGCCGGGCTCGCGCAAGCTGAAATCAGCCCATTTGGTTGCCTGAGCTGCATCTGTTTCCTGGCCCGCATGAACCTCAAAGCAACTTTGGGCCTCGCTATGGAGGAACGCCCGAATCGGCGGCTTTTTGCGAGCCAGGCTCGCTCAAGCAACACGTGGCGAGCGCCTGCACGCTTGGGGAAGCACGATGGATGACGTGCCGTCTCATAACTCCCCATGCTCCCTCCCGTCACCTCCCTTGCCAGTTCACACGCACCCCCCCTCTCTCCCCTCACCGTCCATTCGGTTTCTCTGATGGTAGAGCCGCCGTCTGATACGTCTCCAACGTATCTATAATTTTTTATTGTTTCATGCTATTATATTATCTGTTTTGAATATTTAATGGGCTTTACTAAGCACTTTTATATTATTTTTTGGGACTAACCTATTAAACGAAGGCCCAGTGCAAATTGCTGTTTTTTTCTCTATTTCAGTGTTTCACAGAAAAGGAATATCAAACGGAATGAAACCTTCGGGAGAGTTATTTTTGAAACAAACGTGATCCAGGGGACTTGGAGTGGACATCAAGAAAGAAGCGAGGAGGCCATGAGGCAGGGGCGTATATATATATATATATATATATATATATATATATATATATATATATATATATATATATATATATATATATATATATATATATATATCCATATACCCGAAAACATCCAGGAGCACCACGAAACCCTATTTCCACCGGCCAACAACCTTCTTGCATTCGTGAGATCCCATCTTGGGGCCTTTTTCGGCGCTCATGAGGGGGCATCAATCACGGAGGGCTTCTACATCAACACCATAGCCTCTCCGATGATGTGTGAGTAGTTTACCTTAGACCTTCGGGTCCATAGTTATTAGCTAGCTGGCTTCTTCTATCTCTTTGGATCTCAATACAAAGTTCTCCTCGATCTTCTTGGAGATCTATTCGATGTAACTCTTTTTACGGTGTGTTTGTCGAGATCCGATGAATTGTGGGTTTATGATCAAGATTATCTATGAACAATATTTGAATCTCCTCTGAATTCTTTTATGTATGATTGGTTATTTTTGCAAGTCTCTTCGAATTATCAGTTTAGTTTGGCCTACTAGATTGATCTTTCTTGCAATGGGAGAAGTGCTTAGCTTTGGTTCAATCTTGCGTTGCTCGATCCCAAAGGATGTAAAGGGAAAGCGACACGTATTGTATTGTTGCCATTGAGGATAAAAGATGGGGTTTATATCATATTGCTTGAGTTTATCCCTCTACATCATGTCATCTTGCCTAATGCGTTACTCTGTTCTTATGAACTTAATACTCTAGATGCATGCCGGATAGCGGTCGATGTGTGGAGTAATAGTAGTAGATGCAGAATCGTTTCGGTCTACTTGTCGCGGACGTGATGCCTATATACATGATCATGCCTAGATACTCTCATAATTATGCACTTTTCTATCAGTTGCTCGACAGTAATTTGTTCACACCGTGATACTCATGCTATCTTGAGAGATGCCACTAGTGAAACCTATGGCCCCCGGGTCTATTCTCCATCATGTAAGTTTCTGATTTATTTTACTTTGCAATCTTTACCTTCAATCTATATCATAAAAATACCCAAAATATTTATCTTATTATCTCTATCAGATCTCACTTTTGCAAGTGGCCGTGAAGGGATTGACAACCCCTTTATCGCGTTGGTTGCAAGGTTCTTATTTGTTTGTGTAGGTACAAGGCAATTTGCGTGTATCCTCCTACTGGATTGATACCTTGATTCTCAAAAACTGAGGGGAATACTTACGCTACTTTGCTGCATCACCCTTTCCTCTTCAAGGAACGCATGCTCAAGAGGTAGCAAGAAGGATTTCTGGCGCCGTTGCCGGGGAGGTTTACGCCAAGTCAAGTCAAGATTTGATCTCCCGTCAACGTGCCGATTTCTGGCGCCGTTGCCGGGGAGTCTACGCACAAGTCAAGACATACCAAGTACCCATCACAAACTCTTATCCCTCGCATTACATTATTTGATATTTGCCTCTCGTTTTCCTCTCCCTCACTTCACCCTTCCTGTTTTATTCGCCCTCTTTTTCCGTTCGCTTTTTTCCTTCGCTTGCTTCTTGTGTGTGCTTGTGTGTTGGATTGTTCGTCACGATGGCTCAAGATAATACTAAATTGTGTGACTTTTCCAATACCAAAAACAATGATTTTCTTAGCACTCTGATTGCTCCTCTTACAGATGCTGAATCTTGTGAAATTAATTCTGCCTTGCTGAATCTTGTCACGAAAGATCAATTCGCCGGCCTTCCTAGTGAACATGCCGCTACCCATCTAAACAGCTTTGTTGATTTCTGTGATATGCAAAAGAAGAAAGATGTGGATAATGATATTGTTAAATTGAAGCTATTTCATTTTTCGCTTAGAGATCGTGCTAAAACTTGGTTTTCTTCTTTGCCTAAAAATAGTATTGATTCATGGAATAAGTGCAAAGATGCTTTTGTCCCTAAGTATTTTCCTCCCGCTAAGATTATCTCTCTTAGAAACGATATTATGAATTTTAAGTAACTTGATCATGAACATGTTGCACAAGCTTGGGAGAGGATGAAATTAATGATCCGTAATTGCCCTACACATGGTTTGAATTTATGGATGATTATACAAAAAATTTATGCCGGATTGAATTTTGCTTCTAGAAATATTTTAGATTTGGCCGCAGGAGGCACTTTTATGGAAATCAATTTAGAAGAAGCTACTAAACTCCTAGATAATATTATGGTTAATTATTCTCAATGGCACACCGAAAGATCAACTAGTAAAAAGGTTCATGCGATAGAAGAGATTAATGTTTTGAGTGGAAAGATGTATAAACTTATGAAATTGTTTGCTAATAAGAATGTTTCTTCTGATCCTAATTATATGCCTTTGTCTACCTTGATTGAGAATAATAATGAATCTATGGATGTGAATTTTGTTGGTAGGAATAATTTTGGTAACAACACATTGAGGAAACTTTAATCCTAGGCCGTTTCCTAGTAATTCCTCTAATAATTATGGTAATCCCTACAACAACTCTTATGGAAATTTTAATAAGATGCCCTCTGATTTTGAGACTAGTGTTAAAGAATTTATAATTTCTCAAAAGAATTTCAATGCTTTGCTTGAAGAAAAATTGCCAAAGATTGATGAATTGGCTAGGAACGTGGATAGAATTTCTCTTGATGTTGATTCTTTGAAACTTAGATCTATTCCACCTATGCATGATATCAATGAGTCTCTCAAAGCTATGAGAATTTCCATTGATCAGTGCAAAGAAAGAACCGCTAGGATGCATGCTGAGAAAGATTGCTTTGTGAAGGCGTGTTCTTCTAGTTTTCATGATAATAAGGATGAAGATCTAAAAGTGATTGATGTATCTCCTATTAAATATTTGTTTTAAAATATGAATCTTGATAATGATGGGACTGGAGATGAGTCAACTTTAGTTAAAAGGCGTCCCAATGATTTAGAGTTTTTAGATCTTGATGCAAAAATTGGTAAAAGTGGGATTGAAGAGGTCAAAACTTTACATAGCAATGAACCCACTATTTTGGATTTCAAGGAATTTAATTATGATAATTGTTCTCTAATAGATTGTATTTCCTTATTACAATCCGTGCTAAATTCTCCGCATGCTTATAGTCAAAATAAGGCTTTTACCAAACATATCGTTCATGCTTTAATGCAATCCTATGAAGAAAAGCTTGAATTAGAAGTTTCAATACCTAGAAAACTTTATGATGAGTGGGAACCTACTATTAAAATTAAAATTAAAGATCATGAATTCTATGCTTTGTGTGATTTGGGTGCTAGTGTTTCCACGATTCCGAAAACTTTGTGTGATGTGTTAGGTTTCCGTGAATTTGATGATTGTTCTTTAAACTTGCACCTTGCGGATTCCACCATTAAGAAACCTGTGGGAAGAATTAATGATGTTCTTATTGTTGCCAATAGGAATTATGTGCCCGTAGATTTCATTGTTCTTGATATAGATTGCAATCTTTCATGTCCTATTATTCTTGGTAGACCTTTCCTTAGAACGATTGGTGCAATTATTGATATGAAAGCAGGGAATATAGATTCCAATTTCCGTTAAGGAAAGGCATGGAATACTTTCCTAGAAAGAAAATTAAATTACCTTATGAATCTATTATGAGAGCCACTTATGGATTGCATGCCAAAGATGATAATACCTAGATATATTCTTGCCTTTATGCCTAGCTAGGGGCGTTAAACGATAGCGCTTGTTGGGAGACAACCCAATTTTATTTTTGTTCCTTGCTTTTTGGTTCTGTTAAGTAATAAATATTTGATCTATCCTCTGATTAGATATGGTTTTATGTTTCAATTAGTGTTTGTGCCAAGTAATACGTATAGGATCTTCTTGGATGATAGTTATTTGATCTTGCTGAAAAAGTCAGAAACTTTCTGCTCACGAAAACAATTGTTAAAAATCACCAAAACGTGATAAAATACTGATTCCAGTTGAAGTAGATCAATAAATAAATTATCTAGGTCTTCCTATTTTGGTAGATTTTTCTGAGTTCCAGAAGTTTGCGTTAGATGCAGATTACTACAGACTGTTCTGTTTTTGACAGATTCTGTTTTTCGTGTGTTGTTTGCTTATTTAGATGAATCTGTGACTACTATCGGAGGTTATGAACCATAGAGAAGTTGGAATACAGTAGGTTTAACACCAATATAAATAAAGAATAAGTTCATTACAGTACCTTAAAGTGGTGGTTTGTTTTATTTCGCTAACGGAGCTCATGAGATTTTCTGTTGAGTTTTGTGTTGTGAAGTTTTCAAGTTTTTGGGTAAAGATTTGATGGATTATGCAAGGAGTGGCAAGAGCCTAAGCTTGAGGATGCCCAAGGCACCCCAAGGCAAAATCCAAGGACAACCAAAAGCCTAAGGTTGGAGATGCCCCGGAAGGCATCCCCTCCTTCTGTCTTCGTCCATCGGTAACTTTACTTGATGCTATATTTTTATTCACCACATGATATATGTTTTGCTTGGAGCGTCTTGTATGATTTGAGTCTTTGCTTTTTAATTTACCACAATCATCCTTGCTGTACACACCTTTTGGGAGAGACACACATGAATCAGAATTTATTAGAATACTCTATGTGCTTCACTTATATCTTTTGAGCTAAATTTTTTTTGCTCTAGTGCTTCACTTATATCTTTTAGAGCACGGCGGTGGTTTTATTTTATAGAAATAATTGATCTCTCATGCTTCACTTATATTATTTTGAGTCTTTTAGAACAGCATGGTAATTTGCTTTGGTTAAAATTTTAGTCCTTAAGTGATGAGCATCCAAGATAGGTATAATAAAAACTATCATATAGAGTGCATTAAATATTATGAGAAGTTTGATACTTGATAATTGTTTTGAGATATGAAGATGGTGATATTAGAGTCATGCTAGCTGAGTAGTTGTGGATTTGAGAAATACTTGTTCTAAAGTTTGTGATTCCCGTAGCATGCACGTATGGTGAACCGTTATGTGATGAAGTCGGAGCATGATTTATTTATTGATTGTCTTCCTTATGAGTGGCGGTCGGGGACGAGCGATGGTCTTTTCCTACCAATCTATCCACCTAGAAGCATGCACGTAGTACTTCGTTTTGATAACTAATAGATTTTTGCAATAAGTATGTGAGTTCTTTATGACTAATGTTGAGTCCATGGATTATACGCACTCTCACCCTTCCACCATTGCTAGCCTCTCTAATACCGCGCACCTTTCGCCGGTATCATACACCCACCATATACCTTCCTCAAAGCAGCCACCATACCTACCTATTATGGCATTTCCATAGCCATTCCGAGATATATTGCCATGCAACTTTCCACCGTTCCGTTTATTACGACATGCTCCATCATTGTCATATTGCTTTGCATGATCATGTAGTTGACATTGTATTCGTGGCAAAGCCACCATTCATAATTATTTCATACATGTCACTCTTGATTCATTGCATTCCCGGTACACCGCTGGAGGCATTCATAGAGTCATATTTTGTTCTAAGTATTGAGTTGTAATTTTTGAGTTGTAAGTAAATAAAAGTGTGATGACCATCATTATTAGAGCATTGTCCCAAGTGAGGAAAGGATGATGGAGACTATGATTCCCGCACAAGTTGAAATGAGACTCCGGACGAAAAAAAGAAAAGAAAAGAAGCCATAAAAAAGAAGAGAAAATGCCCAAATGAAAAAATGAGAGAAAAAGAGAGAAGGGACAATGTTACTATCCTTTTACCACACTTGTGCTTCAAAGTAGCACCATGATCTTCATGATAGAGAGTCTCCTATGTTGTCATTTTCATATACTAGTGGGAATTTTACATTATAGAACTTGGCTTGTATATTCCGATGATGGGCTTCCTCAAAATGCCCTAAGTCTTCGTGAACAAGCGAGTTGGATGCACACCCACTTAGTTTCTTTTGTTGAGCTTTCACACACTTATAGCTCTAGTGCATCCGTTGCATGACAATTCGTACTCACTCACATTGATATCTATTTATGGGCATCTCCATAGCCCATTGCTACGCCTAGTTGATGTGAGACTATCTTCTTCTTTTTGTCTTCTCCACAACCATCATTCTATTCCACATATAGTGCTATGTCCATGGCTCACGCTCATGTATTGCGTGAAGATTGAAAAAGTTTGAGAACATCAAAAGTATGAAACAATTGCTTGGCTTGTCATCGGGGTTGTGCATGATTTAAATATTTTGTGTGATGAAGATAGAGCATAGCCAGACTGTATGATTTTGTAGGGATAACTTTCTTTGGCCATGTTATTTTGAGAAGACATGATTGCTTTGTTAGTATGCTTGAAGTATTATTATTTTCATGTCAATATTAAACTTTTATCTTGAATCTTTCGGATCTGAACATTCATGCCACAATGAAGAAAATTACATTAAGAAATATGCTAGGTAGCATTCCACATCAAAAATTCTGTTTTTATCATTTACCTACTCGAGGACGAGCAGGAATTAAGCTTGGGGATGCTTGATACGTCTCCAACGTATCTGTAATTTTTGATTGTTCCATGCTATTATATTATCTGTTTTGAATGTTTAATGGGCTTTACTAAGCACTTTTATATTATTTTTTGAGACTAAGCTATTAACCGAAGGCCCAGTGCAAATTGCTGTTTTTTTGCCTATTTCAGTGTTTCGTAGAAAAGGAATATCAAACGGAATGAAACCTTTGGGAGAGTTATTTTTGGAACAAACGTGATCCATGGGACTTGGAGTGGACGTCAAGAAAGAAGCAAGGAGGCCACGAGGCAGGGAGGCGCGCCCCCACCCTCGTGGGCCCCCCGCAGCTCCATCGACCTACTTCTTCCTCCTATATATATCCATATACCCCGAAAACATCCAGGAGCACCACGAAACCCTATTTCCACCGCCGCAACCTTCTCGCACTGTGAGATCCCATCTTGGGGCCTTTTTCGGCGCTCCGCCGGAGGGGGCATCGATCACGGAGGGCTTCTACATCAACACCATAGCCTCTCCGATGATGTGTGAGTAGTTTACCTCAGACCTTCGGGTCCATAGTTATTAGCTAGATGACTTCTTCTCTCTCTTTGGATCTCAATACAAAGTTCTCCTCGATCTTCTTGGAGATCTATTTGATGTAACTCTTTTTGCGGTGTGTTTGTCGAGATCCGATGAATTGTGGTTTAATGATCAAGATTATCTATGAACAATATTTGAATCTCCTCTGAATTCTTTTATGTATGATTGGTTATTTTTGCAAGTCTCTTCGAATTATAAGTTTAGTTTGGCATACTAGATTGATCTTTCTTGCAATGGGAGAAGTGCTTAGCTTTGGGTTCAATCTTGCGTTGTTCGATCCCAAAGTGACGTAAAGGAAAGCTGACACGTATTGTATTGTTGCCATCAATGATAAAAAGATGGGGTTTATATCATATTGCTTGAGTTTATCCCTCTACATCATGTCATCTTGCCTAATGCGTTACTCTGTTCTTATGAACTTAATACTCTAGATGCATGCTGGATAGCGGTCGATGTGTGGAGTAATAGTAGTAGATGCAGAATCGTTTCGGTCTACTTGTCGCGGACGTGATGCCTATATACATGATCATGCCTAGATACTCTCGTAATTATGCACTTCTCTATCAATTGCTCGACAATAATTTGTTCACCCACCGTGATACTTATGCTATCTTGAGAGAAGCCACTAGTGAAACCTATGGCCCCTGGGTCTATTCTCCATCATATAAGTTTCTGATTTATTTTACTTTGCAATCTTTACCTTCAATCTATATCATAAAAATACCCAAAATATTTATCTTATTATCTCTATCAGATCTCACTTTTGCAAGTGGCCGTGAAGGGATTGACAACCCCTTTATCGCGTTGGTTGCAAGGTTCTTATTTGTTTGTGTAGGTATGAGGCGATTTGCGTGTATCCTCCTACTGGATTGATACCTTGGTTCTCAAAAACTGAGGGAAATACTTACGCTACTTTGCTGCATCATCCTTTCCTCTTCAAGGGAAAACCAATGCATGCTCAAGAGGTAGCACCGTCTCGCCGCGGCCCACCCACTCCCATCATCGCCGACAATAGTACTTATAGGGAAAGGTGGATTGCCAGCATCTCCTCCTCCGGACGGGATCTCGCTATGTCTCTCCATGCGCCATCCCCATTCCGCACCATTCTGCCTCCGGGCCAATGCAGCACTGCCGCTGCTTGCTCCGGCTCCGCCACCGGTGTAGGACGTCGTCATCTTGGGTTCCACGTCCTTTGTCAGCCCGACTTATGGGGGGTATTTTTACCCCATTCGAGGGTTTTCTCCCCTGTGTCCAGTGCAAGGGGAGGGGAGCTCGAGGATGCCACGCTCATTTTCCAGTCGACACGTGACAAGGACCACGACCGCGGCCCTCGGAATGGACATCTCTTCTTCTTCGGCGACGACACCCCTGTTCTCGTCGGGGTTTTCTCCACGGCCGGCATACACTCCACCGACAATCCCCCGGTAAGCTTCTAATCTCCCCCTTGCCGATGCGTTCCTAGTTAGGGTTATTAGGGTAGTTCGAGCAATGTTAGATTAGTTTGTTGACAGTGGGTTGGATTGGACTCGGTTCGATTCGATTCGACCAGATTCGATCGAACCCACTGCTTTGGGTGCTGTTCTTGCTATTTGTTGACAATGGATTTTATTTGACTGGATGTTATATGATGTCAATGTTGCCTAGGGTAGATTTGATTGTTCACTCCACATTTATAGTGCCTATGATGCTACTTAGGTGTTGTTCTTGTTGTTTTGTTGCTGTTCTTGGTGTTGTTCGTGCTGTTGTTGTTGCTGTTAGTGCTGTTGTAGCTGTGTAAGTGTGTATGCTGCCACATTCATAGTGCCTTGGCTATGTGATTGCATAACCAACATAGGACAGTGCATGTGCATGCTAGTAGGACAAACCTGAATGGCAAAGATAGAAGTAGGACCAACTTGATTGCATGACCAGCATGTGCATTTAGCATGATCTGATAGCACTAATTGCTAGTCATGATCATTGTTAGCATTTAGCACTGCTATCTCTGATCATTGGTAGCACTGATCAGTGTTAGCATTGATCATTGCTAGCTCTGATTAGTGTTCGCACTGATCATTGCTAGCTCTGATCATTGGCATTTGCACTTGTGCAATGCTATGATCTGATCATAGCACGACTGAAGTGCAAATGCCAATGATCAACAGACATTGCCATTGGTCACTGCCAATGATCATCTCTCATTTGCTAACTTTCTTCCACTTTACTGACAAGATAATGAAGACAGAGTGGGACAGAGCCGACGGGGGAGCGCAGGTCATCCCGTCGGTGTAGATGGTGCCGAGGACCTCATCCACACAAACCGATGGCTGAAGAGGGTGGTGGTTCCTTGCAGGGTGGAGTACATGAGCTTGCCACTCGGCGTTGGCACGAGACCAAGGACCGGCCACGGGGAGGGTGCGCGGGAACCTATCAGGTTCTACGTGCGGATCCAGGACCAGGAGGACATTGCCATGATGGTCATCCCGACTACATTCAGGCTGGTGATGATGCAATGGCTGGTCCTTGGCCCTCCTCGCGTCGTAAGCCTCTCTTCTAGCAAGTGGTGCGAGTTCTGGATCCCAGGTACATATGTTCAAGGGCCACATGGTGCTCGGGCGCGGCTGGGAGTACTTCTTCCGGCGGCACAAGATCGTCCACGACGACCTCCTAGTCCTGAGGCTCTTCGGCCTAGGGCTGAAGGTGTAGATCTTCAACACCAACACCTCCAACATCTGCAGGGTCTGGTGCTTGAAGCACAACTGCGTCGGCGACATCTCGCATGCCCTCTAGGTTGTGTTTCTGTAGATCGACTGAAGTATGGACTAAGTTAGGTTTGAACTGAAGTTTGTTCGTTCAGTTTGCTGCTAAACTTGTCTATATTCTGCCCAGGGATCAGCAACCTGGGGTCCAGCAGAGGCATGGGATGCCCTGGCATTTTAAACTTAAGCGTGGTACTAATTATGATCTACCTGTTCTCGCTATTTTTATTGTGTTGTTCTTGCTGTTCTTTGTTGTTCTTATTGCTCTTTTGTGATCTGATCGTGTGATGTGTTTGTTGGTTGTCTCCTGTGAAGTGTTGCAAAAGGGGTCGTAAGACCAAGGGTGAGTAGAACAACTACTTGCACACAGCCAAACAGTTGTGCTTTGCATTTTCTCACCCCTAAAGCATAAACACAGGCAACCAAACAACATGCCACCATCCGTGCCTTGATGCAATGCAGACAACCAATTAACATGCATACGTTAGTTTTTTGCCTGCATTACCTCAACCAGGCCCAGATAGGTTAAGTATGCAAAGTGGCAAAAAATGGTGCAGGTAACCAAACACATCCCTACCCAATAAGGTTCATATCGACTTATGGCACGAGGTACCGTGTTGAGATGGTCTGGCAACACGTGGACCCTTGTGGGTTCAGGTTCGTGAGCGCCTGTCAGCTGCTACTAGGTTGTCTAGCGTGTTTTATCACAAAAGAAAAGCTAGCTAGCTAGGTCGGGGTTTCGACTGTGCGAACATAGTGTAGCTCAGATATTAGGTTCCTTGTGATAGAATCAGCCCATCAGGGTATAAGTCCTAGACTTAACATTTGTGCTCGCATTTTTCTGAATTTATTTTATACTTTCGGACGATGCTCGTTTAGTGGAAGGAGACGTTCCCTCGTTCACGAAAACACCTATGGTGTCCGTCAATCTCAAGATGTTGTGCCGCCTCAGTATCTCGAAGGTGCTCATAGAGATAGGGTGTGCATGTATACGTTCATAGGGTGAGTGGGCGTGCGTGTATGTGGCCATGTGGGCATCTATGCTGTAGTGTTTAAAAAAATCACGTAAATAAAAGTGTCTAGACCAGAATATTTTTTTTCAGACTAGTGAAATATTTTCTACCCATGTAGGAGTAAAAATTTCGTTGACCATTGTTACATTTTTTTAATAAAAATGCGAAAGAAAACCTCTTGACACGAAACATTTCCCAACATGAGTGTGTCAGTATTTTCTTGCTAATATAGATGAGTTTTTTGTAATGAAAATGCGTATGATTTCTTGAAGGATATTTTATTACAACAATTTCATCAACTACGAAACATCGCTCCCACGCTAGACAGTACATACTTTGTGTAGCTCACTGCCACAATCTCAATTTTCTTACCGAACTTCCATTTCCATTTCTTATATAAGTGATAGCGTGTTTTGCATATATACTACTTCCTTCTTTTTATAATGTAGCGCCTATAGATTTTTTTTCGAAAGTCAAATTTTACAATGTTTGATCTAGTTTGTAGAAAAAAGGTATTATTTTGTAATATCAAATGCATATCATTAAATACATCATGGCATATATTTGCATATTTGTATATGTTTGGTATTGTATGTAGATAATTTTCATTATAAATGTGCAGTAACCAGTAATCCATCAGAAGGAGACTCTTTCTCCAAGCTCCAACAATGATATGCATGCCCGCCGGATCCGGGGCGACCTGTCGCCTACGGGGGCCGGGTCACGAGTCGATCTCAGTTTGCTGTGACTGGGAAGCCAACAAGCTATCGCAGACCCTACAAAGCACGCATGCGCATGTAGCCGCGTACGGCGTCCGTCACCTGCGACAGTACGTCGGCCCGGCCTTTAAACGGGCACGCCGCACCTGCCTGAACAGCGAACCTGCTCTCCGTCGTCGTCCATGCGCCCCCGCCGGCCGGCCCGCCCCCCTCCCCGGAGAAAACGACGAGGTCACGGTCGAATCTCGCCCTCGCTAGCCGTTCCAGCTTGATTGGCTAGCTAGCACGGACGACCGTACGGGCGGCAGAACGGAGGCGATTGATGGAGCGCCGGATCTGACGTTTCGTTTTGTGGCCGGCGTCGACCCATCCATCCGTCGATCGTACGCATGGGCCGGGCATGGCATCTTCCTCTGAAAGTTAGCTAGCGAGCTGCCGCATGCATCATGCGTCCACAGTAGATTCGCCTTTTGGGTTTTCGCCGGTTTTTAGGATCGATTAGGAACATGTGCATGCAGGCAGGTCGAGGTCGAGCTGACACTGGCCATTGGACGCTCGCCGCCGGCCGCGTGTGGCGGTGGCACACGAACAGACGAACGCCGCCGACCGATTCCTCCTCTCCGGCGGCCTACTTAGCACATCCCACGAACCAGGCCCGGTACCGGTCCATGTACACTTGGGAGAGCAACGTGTCAGTGCATGCTGAGGAACCTGTGATCCCGCATGCATGCAGATGCACATGTGTTTCGTTACCTGTATCATTTTTTTTGCCCGCTTTGCATACTTGAGCCATTTAAACTTAGTTGAGATTATGCAGGCAAAAAACTGCCTGCATTGCATTAACACCTACCCGTTCCAAATTGCTCGTCGTGGTTTTAGTTCAATTGAACTTAACCACGACTAGTAATTTGGAACGGAGGGAGTAGATGGTGACCTATTGTTTGGTTGGTTACTTTGTGCTTTAGAGGCGAGCAGATGCAAAACACAGCTGTTTGGCTGTGTGCAAGTAGTTGGTCTGCCCATCCCTTTCAAATATGGACTTACCACCTATTTTATAGCACACAGCACACTATCAGCAAGAACAACAACAGAAGGACATCAAGAACAAAGCAAAAAAAATCAAGAACAGACAGATCATAAGTACTACTAGACACAAGTTTAAAACGGCAGGGCATCCCATGCCCCTGCTGGACCCTAGGGTGCTGGTCCCAGGGCAAAATATACAACTATCCACAAATTATAATTAGTATTTGGGGCCTCTAAATGGTGTTTACTCTGAAATTTCAGGACAACTGCACAAGAGTTGGTTCGAAGCCACATTGTGTCTTTTGTTTAGACCCTCCTTCAACCATGAGATCTATCCTATGGGGGTCTCTGAGCTTCTCCTTCAACCATGAGATCTGTCCTACGGGAGTGCAAGAGTAGAGGAGATTGCTTTGAGTATAAGCAATGGATTCTTCATCAAGCCAATTGCAAGTTCTTATTAGATTTGGAGGACGTGCACATCCTAGATCACGGTTCTCACTCCAGAGTAGTTAAATGCTCTTTTTTCTCTTCCAAACGTTGAAATTTGCAAGGTCAACAAAACGTTAGAATTACAGTGTGTGAAAACATTTTTGATTTGTAAGTCAAAAACGCTTTTATATCACGGGACATTGGCATGTAAAGTTTACAGGAAGGTTTTACGGGATGACCATATATTTTGCATTGAGTTCTTATTAGAATTACAAACCGAATAAAAGCGCTTTATAGGAAGGTTGTACTGTCACCCCTCAATGATTAGTCTATCCCTAGATCACGGGACATTGGCATGTAAACATTAGAATTACAGTGTGTGAAAACAATTTTCCCTCAATTATACGGTCATCCCGTAAAATGATTTTTACAGGAAGGTTTTTACGGGAACTATTGGAGTTGCTTTAAGTCTCTCCCTAGCTATTTATACCCTGACTAGATAGGATTGTCAAGAAAAAAACTCAAATTCATGATTCCGGGAGAATTCTGGAGGAGGTTCGATTCTTAGGAATCTGGCAGAATCGGGCAAAAGAATTGGGCCTAAGTAGTGTGAATCTCGTTGGTCATGGTCGCAGTTAAGGAGGCGTTTGGTAGGCTACATTAGGTCCAGCCAGACCCGCACGGGATGAAATCCGCCCATTTGTTTGCCTAGGCTGTATCCGTTTCCTGGTCCGCATGAATCTCAAAGCAGCTCTGAGCCTGGCTGTAAGGGCATATTTATCCCGTAAGTGTTTTGGTGATTGATGACGATACTTTTGCGGACTAATCGTATGCTTTGAGTTCCTCGGATGGTTCATCTCTAGGCTCGAGACGATTCGGTGCCCCTCGGAGACTATTGAAGACGGCGCCGCCCCACGTTTCTTTTGGTGGATTTGAGTCGTAGGAGAGCCGTACTATTAAGAGGGGTCCGTCGGAAGGTTAGGCGGAATCAACACGTACACTTGTCCCTCCTTTCCCTGCACTTTGGAGCTTCCCTTCGTTATCTTGGTTGTGCGGAAATCGACAATCGCCATCAACTTGCGGTAGTACTTGGTACACGCTGATAGTACCGCTGGGTGCCACGGTAGTACCGCTCCTCTCGGCGGTAGTACCGCGGCTCCTGTGCCTAGTGCCGCTCCGGTCTTGATAGTAGGGCGGATGTAATTTTTACATCCGCGCCCACCACGGTAGTACCGCTGGCCCAGTATGTAGTACCGCTGGAGCCCACGGTAGTATTGCTCCCTATGAGCCGTAGTACCGCGGGCCTCCTACCGAAAGTACAGATAGTTTCACGGTAGTAGGCATGCGCTGACGGTAGTACCGCTCCTCCGAGCGGAAGTACCGCGTCGGATTTTGCACTACCGCAGTTTCAACGGAAGTTGGCACGGATGTAATTTATTTCATCCGCGCCTTCTCGTGCCGTGACTCTCGCCTTGCGGTAGTACCGCAAGGGGAGCGGTAGTACCGCTGCATAGCGGTAATCTGCCTTAGTCGCTAGTCCCGCCCGTCTTGCCGCTGTAGTACCGTGGTCCGCCACGGTAGTACCGCTGTGACCTCATGATAGTACCGCGCCCGAGCGGTAGTACCGCACGTCATGAGCTGAATAAGTGGATAACGGTTGGATTTCTTCCACGACTATATAAGGGGCATCTTCAACCTCTAGTTGACCACCTCTTCTCTCTCCAAGCTCCATTGTTGCTCCAAGCTCCATTTTGGCCCGATCTCTCTCCCTAGCCAATCAAACTTGTTGATTTGCTCGGGATTGGGTGACAAGGGCCCGATCTACACTTCCACCACAAGATATTTGATTCCCCCCACATCCCTTGCGGATCTTGTTACTCTTGGGTGTTTGAGCATCCTAGACGGTTGAAGTCACCGTGGAGCCATATTCCATTGTGGTGAAGCTTCATGGTGTTGTTGGGAGCCTCCAATTAAGTTGTGGAGATTGCCCCAACCTTGTTTGTAAAGGTCCGGTCGCCGCCTTCAAGGGCACCAATAGTGGAATCACGGCTCTTGCATTGTGCGAGGGCGTGAGGAGATTACGTGGCCCTAGTGGCTTCTTGGGAGCATTGTGCCTCCACACCGCTCTAACGGAGACGTACTTCCCTCAAAAGGAAGGAACTTCGTAACACATCCTCGTCTCCACCGGCTCCACTCTTGGTTATCTTATCCCTTTACTTGTGCAAGCTTATTTGTGTTCCTATCCTTGCTTGTTCGTGTGCTTGTGTTGTTGCATCATATAGGTTGTCCACCTAGTTGCACATCTAGACAACCTTTATTATTGCAAAGTTTAATTGGTAAAGAAAAGCTTAAAAATTGTTAGTTGCCTATTCCCCCCCCCCTCTAGTCAACTATATCGATCCTTTCAATTGGTATCAGAGCCTCGTCTCTTTTTAAGGACTTTATCATCCGAAGAGTATGGTTAACGTCGCAGATGTGGGGGAGCACTCCGGTGCGAATCCGACATCATCTACGGGAGATGGGGGTACCTCGATCTCTCGTGAGGAATTCAATGTGGCGTTGGCACATTGAAAAACTCCATGACGAGCGAGGTCAAGGACATGTTTAAGGAATTCCTAGAAGGGCTTAAACTTTCCACCGCACCGTGAAAGTGGGTGATCCCGCCAACACGGGAGCGGATGCTAACTCCGATAAGGGGAAGCTACTAGTGAGAAAGCCCCTCGTCTAGTGGTAAGAATGGCACCGCATCTTCGCCCATGTGCAACCTCCCGTTTATGGTGGACCGATTCCTTCCACTCATTTGAATCATGCCGGTCCACCACCTAAGATTGATAAAAAGGAGGATTTTGATTCTTGGGTTTATCGTTTTAAGCGTCATCTAAATCATGTGAACACAAACCTTTGGAGAATCATTGAAGAAGGTTTCTATCCGCATGATCCGAGCAACTTTTGTCCTAGAGAGGTCGTGGACCATCAATTCAATGAGAATGCTCTCTTCATCATCCAAGAAGCAATCCTTCCCGAAGACCTCCCTCATCTCCGGCCTTACTCCCGTGCCAAAGATGCTTGGCTCAAGGTGGTTTCCATGTATCGAGGAAGCGCAAGCATTCAACGTTCCAATTATGAAGTGGTCCAAGATGAAGCCGATGAGTTTGCAATGAACGAAGAAGAAGAACCTCGTGAGCTCTATCGGAGAGTAACCAAGCTCGCTGTCTCCCTCCGGGATCATGGAAGTAAGGACACCGATGACAACTGGATCAAGCGCAAATTTCTCAAGGCAATGATGCCCTACCACAAAGCCATGTCCTCCGTCATCCGTCAACGACCAGACTTCCACACCTTGTCCTCAAGTGATGTGTTGGATGAGTTTGTGGCTATGAGCATTTTGGACAAGACCGCCGACAATGCGGTGCTTCGCTCCCAAAGAACAAAGAAGCCCAAGCTCGCCTTGAAGGCCAAGAGTTGTGTCGAAGAAGATGGAGAGGAGGAAGAAGAAGAGAGCAACCTCGAAGATACTAAGTATGATTATCATGAACACATGGCCCTTGCTTCAAGACAATTTTGGAGCAAGAAGAACTCAAGGCCCAACTTCAACAAGAGCAATTCAAGTGGCTCTAAGGGCAAGCAACGAGTGAGGACGTGTTTCAATTGTGGCAATGTGAGTCACTTTGTTGCGGAGTGTCCATATGAGAAGAGGGAAGACAATGGTGGCAAGCTCATCTGTAAGGACAAGGCCAAGTCTTTCCCCAACAAGAGCAACTTCCCAAAGAAGACTCCTCACAAAGACTTGGTGGTTCAAGAAGAGTAAAATGAGGATGATGATGATGATGAGGATGGTGAATCGGTTGCCATGGCCTCCGTGGCCATTGCAATGACTCCTCGGGTGTCTCTCTTCGGTTCACCCAATGAAAGCATCATCGCTAAGTGCCTCATGGCTAAAGCCACCAACAAGGTAACCCCCAACATCAAAACTACCATCATCAATCATTCTTCTTTGACGGATTGCATTGATGAACATGAGGGAACTAATGTAGAGGAAAATGAATTTGAGATCTTTATGAGTAAACTCAAGGGAAAATCCAAGAAGCACTTCGTTGCTCTCTTGGAACAACTTGGTGAAGCCAATGTCATGATCGAGACTCATGAAGAAACCATCTCTAAGATGGAAGGGCATAGTCGTGACTATGCCGATGAGATTTCGGATCTTTCCAATGCTCTTGAGAAAGAGCGTGGTCTTCGTTTGGCTCTTGAGGAGTCACACAACGATGATCACGCTAAATTAAAGAAAGACCTTGATCATGCTGTTGTTGTGTCTCGTGTTCTTAGTTCCGAGAAGGCAAAGCTTGGAGTTGATCTTTCTAGACTCAACGAGGACTTTGACACTCTCGACAAGGCTCACAAAGTCTTGAAGGGTGCTCATGCTAGTCTCAAAGAGTCTCATGATCAACTCCAAGTGAAGCTAACCAAGGAGAAAGCCACCTTTCCTCATATGATATTGATTGATAATGCAAATGCTACTAACCCTTGTTGTGAGCATGTGCATCTTGTTGAGGAGAATACTAAGTTGAAGGAGCAACTTGAAAAGGGCCTTGTCACATGCATTCAAGGTGAGAAGAACCTTAACGACCTTTTGAGTAATCAAAAGGAAGTTGTGGCCAAGGAGGGGATTGGGTTCAGCCCAAGCCCAAGAGCAAGAAGAAGAATGACAAGACCAAGCAACCTCCCCTCTCAAGCAAACTTTTGTGAGGGAGGGAGAGGGTGCTTCCAAGAAGAAGAAGAACCGTGCAAAGGGTGGCAATGTCAAGAAGGACAACGTCATCCCCATGAACATAGCCGCGACTTTAACCCCTCTTATGTGTTGTGCCGTGCTAGTGATGGGCATGTTTATGCTAAATTTGTTGGTTCTCCTTATGAGTACATTGAATGGTCTATTTGGGTTCCTAAGACCCTCGTTACTAACATCAAAGGACCCATTACCAAATGGGTACCTAAAACCAAGCATTGATCTCTTGTAGGGTTTGCTTCCTGGGGATCATGGTTGCTCGATAGTGGAGCAACAAATCATATGACCGGGAGCAAGGACATGGTGGTGGACGTGCAAGAGATTCCATCTATGCCCACCGATGTCGAGTGGGGTGATGCATCACATTCTAAGGTATTGGGTCTTGGCAAGGTTGTCATTTCTCATGATCTTACGATCGAGAAAGTCATGCTTGTTGAGTCCCTTGCATACAATTTGCTTTCCGTTCGTCAACTTGTAGTCATGGGTTTTGCTACTTTCTTTGACATTGATACCGTGGCCCTCTTGTGGAGCAAGACTCTTAAAGTAGCCTTTGTTGGGCATGTCGAAAACGGTCTCTATGTGATTAACTTTTCGGAGCGACCCACTAAGACCGCGACATGCCTAATGGCTAAAGTTGACGTGGGATGGCTTTGGCATCGTCGTTTAGCCATGTCAATATGAGATCTTTGCAAATTCTTCTCAAGGGGGACCATGTCCGTGGACTAACAAATGTTAGTTTTGCCAAAGACCGTGCTTGCAGTGCTTGTATTGAAGGAAAGCTTCATGAGAAGGCTCACCCTCCCACGACTATCATATACTCAAAGAGACCCTTGGAGCTCCTTCACATGGATCTCTTTGGGCCACCATCATTTGATGGTCTTGGAGGAAGAAAGTATTGCTTGGTGATTGTGGATGACTATTCGAGATACACTTGGGTATATTTCTTCAAGAGGAAGAGTGAGACTCAACAAACCGTCATCGACTTTGCAAATGAAGCTCAACGTCAACATAATGCAAAGATCTTGACTATAAGAAGTGACAACGGCACCGAGTTCAAGAACTACACCTTGGATGAGTTTCTTAGTGATGAGGGAATCAAGCATCAATATTCTGCACCATATACCCCTCAACAAAATGGTGTTGCGGAGAGAAAGAACCGGACGTTGATGGATGCAGCAAGGACCATGATGGCGGAGTTCAAGTCTCCATACAACTTTTGGGCGAAGCCATCAACACCGCCTTTGTCATGCATCCAATCGGCTCTATCTCCGCAAAGGCTTGAACAAGACTCCTTATGAGATACTCACCGCAACAAGCCCAACCTCAAGTACTTCCGGTGTTCGTGTAAGTGTTTCATTCTCAAGAAAGGTGTTCGTTTGTCTAAATTTGAAGCTAGAGCTCATGAGGGCATATTTGTTGGTTATGCTACAAACTCTCATGCTTACCGTGTCCTCAATAAATCCACGGGACTTATTGAGGAGACGTGTAACGTGGAGTTTGATGAGAATAACGGCTCCCAAGTGGAGCAAAGTGGCACTTGTGATGTAGGTGATGAAATTCCTCCCCAAGCCATAAGAAGAATGGGAGTTGGCTTTATCCTACCCATTGAGGAACCCCTTGTGGCCGAAGGAGAAGGACAATGCTCCACTCAAGTGGAGCCATCACCAACCCAAGGCCCACACGCTTCCGAAGAAAAAAGTGAAGGCCCTCAACCTCATGAACAAGACCAAGGGCAAGATCGTGCTCAAGACGATGATATCACCTCAAATGATGCCCAAGGTCAAGTTCTCTCCCCGAGCATGCTCAAGATGGAGATCATGCTCAAGACAGGCGCTCAAGATGATCAAGTGACCCCTCCTCATCTCACCTCCGAGGAGGAATTAGAGCGTCGTGCCGCCAAGATTGCTTCCAAACTCACCACCAAAGGCCATCTCATGGAGAATGTGGTTGGAAGCCTAAGAAAAGGGTAAGCACTCGTAGACAATTGGCAAACTATTGTGAACATCATGCGTTTGTCTCTTGTGTTGAACCTCAAAAGGTCTATGAGGCGCTCGAAGACTCGGATTGGCTCAATGCCATGCATGAAGAACTCAACAACTTCGAGTACAACAAGGTGTGGAGATTGGTGCCAAGGCCTTCGGAGAACCACAACGTCATCGAGCGAAGTGGATTTTCAAGAACAAGCAAGATGCTCATGGGAACATCATTCGCAACAAGGCAAGATTGGTAGCACAAGGCTACTCCCAAGTCGAGGGTATCGACTACGGTGAAACCTTTTCTCCCGTTGCTCGTCTTGAATCCATTCGTTTGTTGATTGCTTATGCTTCCCATCACAACTTTAAGTTGCAACAAATGGATGTAAAAAGTGCTTTTCTTAATGGTCCCATCAATGAGTTGGTCTATGTCAAGCAACCCCCCGGGTTCGAGGACCCCTACTTCCCGGATCATGTGTATCAACTCGATAAGGCACTCTATGGCCTTAAACAAGCCCCACGTGTGTGGTATGACCACCTTACCGAGTTGTTACAAGATCGTGGTTTTGAAGTGGGGCAAATCGATCCCACTCTTTTTACCAAGAAGGTCAATGGGGAGTTGTTTGTATGCCAACTATATGTTGATGATATTATCTTTGGTTCTCCTAACAAAGCTTTCAATGAGGAATTTGCCGCTCTCATGACCTCCAAGTTCAAGATGTCTTCGATGGGAGAGTTGAAGTTCTTCCTTGGTTTCGATATCAAACAAAGAAGAGAAGGAACCTTCATCAACCAAGCCAAATACACTCAAGACATGCTCAAAAGATTCAAGCTAAGTGATGTCAAGCCGGCTACTACACCAATGCCCACCAAGTGCCAACTTGACATTGATCCCAATGGTAAAGTGGTGGATCAAAAGGTATATCTCTCCATGATTGGATCCTTGCTTTACCTTTGTGCATCTAGACCGGATATCATGTTGAGTGTGGGAATGTGTGCACGGTTTCAAGCCGCACCGAAGGAAAGTCACTATGTGGCGGTCAAGCGAATCTTTTGATATTTGGCTCATACCCCAAACTTTGGCTTATGGTACCCAAGAGGAGCAAACTTCAAGCTTGAAGGATTTACGGATTCCGATTGGGCGGGAGACAAAGTGGATAGGAAGTCCACCTCCGGAGGGTGCCAATTTCTTGGTTGCTCCTTGGTAAGTTGGTCTTCCAAGAAGCAAAGTTGTGTCTCTCTCGTCCACCGGCGGAATATGTGGCGGCCGGTAGTTGTTGTGCTCAACTCCTATGGATGAGGCAAACTTTAAAGGAGTATGGTGTCATTTGTGACAAAGTGCCTCTTTGGTGTGATAATGAAAGTGCCATCAAGATTTCTCTCAACCCGGTGCAACACTTCAAGATGAAGCACATCGAGATTCGGTATCATTTCATCCGGGATCACATTAGGCGAGGAGAGATCGAGCTCAAGTATGTCAACACTCAGGATAACCTTGCGAGATATATTCACGAAGCCCTTAGATGAAGCAAGATTTCATGAGTTAAGGCATGAGCTAAATATCATTGATTTGAGCAATGTGACTTGAGCCCGTGCACTCCCCACCACACTCAACGTGTTGTCTAGTTTAGGTGTAGGCATGGACATAGGGGGGGTATTGTTCTCTCAATGAACTCTCCCTCCCCCCATTATGCATAAATCGATCACCTCTTTCACATTAGCCATTTTTTATGGTACTTGTGTTCCAAAGACGAGTTTTGGTCATGGGCCCAAGGATAATTCTTCGCGGTGCCATACCATTCCACTCAAACATAGGTGGCTTCGGCCACCGACCTCTCTCTTTGTGAGTCCTTGTCGTTTGGTGGTTGCTTGTTGTCTTTTGCCTCTAGTTTGTACCAGAGTTTGTGGTTTCTTGTGTGTAAAAAGGTTTCCTTGCGAAGGCCCTCTTTTCGTTTTTGAAACCTGCGGTGACTTGAGATTCACGGTACTACCGCGGCCAGCTGCGGTACTACCGCCAGCCTGCCACCAGTACTACCGTGTCTTGAGCATCAGTACTACCGCAACCTCACGGCAGTAATTTTTTACTGCCGCCCAGTTGAGCGGTACTACCGCCTCGGTGCGGAACTTCCGCCCGAGCGGTACTACCGCGATGATACGCGGTACTACCGCGACGGTTCGAGGGCGTGGGGATAAGGACAGGCAGGGGGAGTTCTAACTCCCCATACCCATTCACTGCCTTCTCCCCACGTCGCCTCCTTCTCTCCCTTGCTCAAGAATGGAGCCGGCGTCTCTCGCCGGATCTCCTCCACAGGCTGCCCTCCCGTGATTCCGACCGGTGGGATCGTTCCCCACCACGTGCTCTTGCTATGGACCCAGGTTTTTCCCCAATTCCCTATCCTTGTTGATGGTGTTTGGCGTTTCTAGGTTTTGGGGAGGCTTGTGTGTTCTTGAGATTGATAGGCCTAATCTCTACAAGAATAGGATGAAGGAGTGTAGTATTGCATAGGATTTATATGTGTATTGTTGTCATGCGCTAGATCTGATCACTGTAGCACCGTCGTTGTTTCGCGGTTCTTTTCAAATTCAAATCAATAGTTGGGTCCGCTGCGACGCGGTACTACCGCCCCGATGGCGCGGTACTACCGCTTGCACGGTACTACCGCTTCGGTGCGGTATCATACGCTTCTGTCGGCACTACAGCTCTACTTCCGTCCAACCATGGTACTACCGTGACCTCGCACGGTACTACCGCGTTTGGAGCAGTACTACTACTTTAGTGCCGCAGGCAGTGGCAGTCCTACCGTGCCTCACACCTATCGCATGCCAACTTTCTCATATGTCTCCTATGTGTTTCTTGTGCTTTTTCGTGGCATTTGCATTGATCTTCTTTGCGTCTTTGGTGCTTTGCGTGTGTGTTTTGGTGGTGGCTCTCGCCGGTCCAATCCCAGCCGTGACACTGGCTCCAAGCGTCTGCGCAACCCCGGTGAAGCACCAGAGGGCTCCTCCTCTGCCCCCAAGCGCCATGTCAAGACAACTGCCACCAAGTTCAAGGAGCCCGCCAAGAGCATGGATGAGATGCCCCATTCTGACTACGTCCGTCTCAGGCAAATTGATCCGTACGTGACCCCTCGTTCCTCAGTCAGGGGCTGTGAGCTGTTCTGGAACAAGCATCAAACCAACGTCTATCTGGACGTCATCAAGAACAAGCAGAATACCTATGTGGATGTGAAGTGGATTGACATGCATCACTTGAGGAAGGAGAAGTTCCGTGCCTACTTTGGAGAGGCTCTGGATGAGCATGTGATCTCTTTTCACCTTGACTATGATCCTGAGCTCATTGGTCAGTTCTTTGCTTCTGTCTACTTTCACCCCAATGAGGAGAGGAGGATGACTTGGATGACAAATGGCCGTGGTCGATCGCTACGGAAGGAGTTCATGGATTTGCTCCAAGTTCCTGATGACGGGCTTGACTCCCCCGTGGGTGTTCGTCCCCATGCCAGCCCTGACTCTACCAACAAGGACAGGCTTGCACCGTACTATGTTGAGAAGACACTTCCAAGTGGCAAGATAGGGTTGGTGCTCAACTCTTTTCTGGATATCATGTACCACATCTTCCGCAACTCCTTGTTCCCCCGCATTGGTGACAAGGACAAGGTCCATGCCTATATGGTGGATATGATGCTCATCTGCGAGGAGGCTCGTGTGTCTCAGACTCAGCCACTTGATATCTCACACATCATGTGGTGTGAGCTTCGATTTGCGGTGTTCAACCGCAAAGTGCCTATCTACGGGCCGTATCTGTTTCTGCTGATCTCGAGGACTTGGGAGAAGATGTTCCCCGGTGAGGAGTTCCTTGCCCCTGACTGGATTCGCCATGACCCCCACCGTCTGCGTGTCAAACCCAACTGGGCCAACACTACTACTCGTGCTGAGGCGTCTGCTGCTAGGGCTGCTGTTGGAGAGGAGGATGCTGGCGCCGAGAATGTTGATGAGGGCCATGCTGCTAGGCCTTCCCAGAGCTCCTCTATGCCTTCTTGGGCCACGAAGTCAAGGACAAGATGAAGACTCTTTTCTGCATGCAAGCCAAGGGGCGACAGGACTCATGTGGCATCCAAGGAGAGTCGTCGCCGGGACAGGAAGATCTTGGAGCTCTATGGTGAGGATGTGTCTGGCGGGCCTGAGGAGCACATCACTCCAGAGGCCGAGTGGATGGCGAAGCAAGGCTACAAGTGGACTAATTCTGAGGAGGACGTCGAGGAGTCCATCCCTGCTGCTGAGGAGTCTGACGGAGAGGGTTGGGACGAGTTCCCTTCTGCTTGAGCCACCGCTTGTGTGTAGGTGTCCTCTCGGCCTTTTTGGCGTCTCGATGCCAAAGGGGGAGAGAGCGTAGGGATTTGCGAGTCTTGTGTCGTGTTCGTGTTTGGTGTGTTTATTGCGTTTTCGTTTGAACCTCGTTTGAATCGTTTGAACCTCGTTTTAGTTGCTTTCCCTTCTTATGGTGTAAGACATATGCACTCTATCTATCTTAGCAAGCTTATGTTATATCGTGCTATATGTTGCTTAGATGTTATTCTTCGGACCTTTGTCTCTAAAATATAGGGGGAGTGGTGATCCTAGTACGTGTGCTATGCAGTCCAAAGCATTCATCCAGAGTGCACACATCTAGGGGAGCCCGTCTATATTTTGGAGAGGAGGGTTTGCCCTTGCTCTATATTATTGTATCTTTGTGCAAATCCCGTATTGCCATCAATCCACCAAAAGGGGAGATTGTAAGGGCATATTTATCCCGTAAGTGTTTTGGTGATTGATGACGATACTTTTGCGGACTAATCGTATGCTTTGAGTTCCTCGGATGGTTCATCTCTAGGCTCGAGACGATTCGGTGCCCCTCGGAGATTATTGAAGACGGCGTCGCCTTCGTTTCTTTTGGTGGATTTGAGTCGTAGGAGAGCCGTACTATTAAGAGGGGTCCGTCCGGAAGGTTAGGGCGGAATCAACACGTACACTTGTCCCTCCTTTCCCTGCACTTTGGAGCTTCCCTTCGTTATCTTGGTTGTGCGAAAATCTGACAACTGCCACTGTACTTGCGGTAGTACCGCAGGTACACGCGGTAGTACCGCAGGTACACGCGGTAGTACCGCGAGGTGCCAAGGTAGTACCGCTCCTCTGGAGCGGTAGTACCGCGGCTCCCAGGCTTAGTGCCGCTCCGGTGCGGTTGTAGGGGCGGATGTAATTTTTTACATCCGCGCCCACCACGGTAGTACCGCTCGTCCAGCGCGGTAGTACCGCGGAGCCCACGGTAGTATTGCTCCCTATGAGCCGTAGTTAGGGCTGGGCGTTCGGTTCCCCCGAACCGTTCGGGTCGGTGCTTCGGTCTTTCAAAAATTTCGGTTGTCCAAAATCGCTGACCGATCGGTCAATGGAAAGAGCACAAACCGATGAATGACCGCACTAAGATTTCGGTCCGGTCATCGGTTCTGACCGAACAACACCGAACATTTAATAATGGTAGGAATCGTTGCACACTTGCACTTGCACACCGATCAGCCCTGAACATTTAATAATGGCAGGAATCGCTGCACACTGAACAACCTTGATTATTTAATAAGTGCAGGAATCGCTACACGATTCTCCGGTTCCTTCTTGCCAAAACTAAACCCATTCCCCATCTTTGCTTAACAATCAGGAAGAGCAAACAAGTGACGGAATATAACAAGACGCTGCAGACGTAGTACGAGATACGACATGATCATATCATTACCATCCAATAGTAGTTTAGCAAACACACGAATTGAGTCTCAAAACAGGACACAACTGGTAAATTTTGACCGACACACACACTTAGTTCTCAAGACTTAAATTTAGAACCTAAATTAAACGCATAGCAGGCAGCGTCTGATGGCAGATAGCTACAATTTTCGAACTTCTAAACTTCAAGCTTTATTTCGTCTGCTCCATCAACTAGCAGTAGTTTATTCAGAAGCGCAACCAACCAAAAGAATATCTGGAATATGAGCAATAATTCAGTTGAGTAGTCCATAGATAGAAACATAAATATATTACGATATCGATCTGAATTGAAGCAGCAACACGAATTCTTATAGCTCGAAGTGGAAGCTCACCAATCCTTAAGTAGGCTTTGCGGTGGTGGGAGGCTTGGCATTGCTTTGGAGCTTCGCTTTCTCCTTATATTCCGCAATTAACTCTGAAAACAACAATGGTGGAAGCAAGCATTATATAACAGCAAATGAACACATATTACATAATGCAAGATTAATTAAATCAGGTTACCTTGTTCAAGCTTGGTCAATTCTTGATGTTCTCTACTATGTCGACATGAGTACCATATCGAAGCCAATCCACGAGTGCACACAAGGGCTTCAACCATGAATGGAGTCGAGAAGATCTGAATTCATCGAGAATACGCCACCAGAGAGAACGCAGACTTCGGATGCAACAATCGAGATGGGGACTGCCAAAACATCCCGTGCTAAGCATGCCAATATAGGAAACCTAGATGAGTTAACCTTCCACCAATCTAATATGTCAAATTTTGGGCCATCATCTTCGTGCTCCTCGGAAGAAACTTGTCCATTTCAGACTTTGCTGCTGCTACCACCACTGTTCAGCCTCATTTTTTGGCAATCACGGATCTCATCATGCTTGCACGCCCTCCAGCTTGATTCAACTTCCCGAGAAGGACTACTTAGAGGTGATGCAACATTTGGAGCATACATCATCCTATATTCCTCAAACAAATCTCAAGACAAGTAATCTTGTTGCAGCCCACACCTTAGGCCCTTTCTCCTCTCCATACACTTCTAAAATGGCAAATTGTGTGTATTCTGTAAGCTTGTACCTGCGACACAACAAGAAAGTTAAACTTTAATTTGTGTTCGACGACATAAGAAAGCATTGCCTAATGAAGAATGGTAGATTATAATACTTGTAATTTTTTTACCTTGGATCAAGTGCCGTTGCAATGAAAATCAGCAAGTTGAAGTTCTCCTTTTCCTTTCCCTTTTGCTGGTATCGAGCTCATGCCAATTTCCCCAATATTTATCAGACTTATCCTTCATCCTCTCTGCCATTGCAATTTGCAAACCATCCCCACTTTCCATCCAACTTTTCACTAACATATTCACCTCACCAATCTCATGGAAAAAGCTATTAGCAGTCACATACAATGAGGCAGAAACACGAGTTGTTAGATCTGCAAAATGAGCAAGAAATTCTGCCATCTTCTTGACATTCTCCCAGTCCTGCTCATCTGGAACTCCAACACCCTTCTCCTTACCTTTATCGGTAAGTAGATCAATTGCAAAGTAAGGATCTTCATCTGCATACCTTGCAAAAACTTTCTCATAGCTAACAGCAGCCTTCAACATATAGTACGTCGAGTTCCACCTAGTGCTCACATCAAGAATCAAGAAGGCCTTGGTGTTAACCTTCTCAAGGTCTGCACATTCTTTGAACTTAGTCAACCTACTTGGGCTATTTCTCACATATCTAACAGCTGCACGCATTACGCTTGATCAAGTATCAATTTCTTTTAGACCATCTGTAACTATTAAGTTGACAATGTGGGCAGCACACCTCATGTGGAGAAACTTGCCTCCAGCTATGCAAGTCTTAGCTTTATTCAGTTCCTTTTTCATGTAACCAATACCACCATCATTGTTACTAGCATTATCAACAGTAATGGTCATGACCTTCTCTATCCCCCAATCGATCAAAGTTTTCTGCAAGTGTTTCCCAATATCATCTCCTTTATGACCCTTAACCTTGAAAAAGCTAATGGCTTTCTTGTGGAGTTTCCATTCTTTACAAATGAAGTGGGCAGTAACAGTCATGTAGCTATCTTTTGTTGAGAAGTCCAACCATCGGTTGTGAGACACACTCTTTCACATTGTTCTTTAAAGAAAATTTTCAGTTTAGCCTTTTGTTCAAAATATGCGAACAACATCCCTAGTGCATGTTCTCCTAGATGGAACTGAGAAACGTGGGCAGGCTTTAGACATGAACTTTTTAAACCCAGATTTTTCACCAAATGCAAATGGGAGCTCATCTTCTATTATCATTTCAGCAAAAGCGGCCCTAATAGCATCAGGATCAAATTTCCAAGCATGTACACTATCAAATTTCCAACCTGGTCCGCATGAATCTCAAAGCAGCTCTGAGCCTGGCTGTAAGGGCATATTTATCCCGTAAGTGTTTTGGTGATTGATGACGATACTTTTGCGGACTAATCGTATGCTTTGAGTTCCTCAGATGGTTCATCTCTAGGCTCGAGACGATTCGGTGCCCCTCGGAGACTATTGAAGACGGCGTCGTCCTACGTTTCTTTTGGTGGATTTGAGTCGTAGGAGAGCCGTACTATTAAGAGGGGTCCGCGTCGAAAAGGTTAGGGCAGAATCAACACGCATACTTGTCCCTCCTTTCCCTCGCACTTTGGAGCTTCCTTCGTTATCTTGGTTGTGCGGAAATCGACAACTGCCATCAGATTTGCGGTAGTACCGCAGGTACACGCTGTAGTACCGCTGGGTGCCACGGTAGTACCGCTCCTCTCGGCGGTAGTACCGCGGCTCCCAGGCCTAGTGCCGCTCCGGCGTGGTAGTAGGGGCGGATGTAATTTTTTACATCCGCGCCCACCACGGTAGTACCGCTCGTCCAGCGCGGTAGTACCGCGGAGCCCACGGTAGTATTGCTCCCTATGAGCCGTAGTACCGTGGCCCTCCTACCGAGTACAGTAGTTTCACGGTAGTAGGCATGCGCTACGGTAGTACCGCTCCTCCGGAGCGGAAGTACCGCGTCGGATTTTTGCACTACCGCAGTTTCAACGGAAGTTGGCACGGATGTAATTTATTTCATCCGCGCCCTTCTCAGGCCGTGACTCCCACGCTTGCGGTAGTACCGCAAGGGGAAATGATAGTACCGCATAAGCGGTAGTACTGCCCTTAGTCGAGCTAGTCCGGCCGTCTTCTTTGCTGTAGTACCATGGTCCGCCACGGTAGTACCGCGCGGCCTCGCGGTAGTACCGCACCCCAGGAGCAGTAGTACCGCGCGTCGCGGGCTAAATAAGTGGATAACGGTTGGATTTCTTCCACGACTATATAAGGGGCATCTTCAACCTCTAGTTGACCACCTCTTCTCTCTCCAAGCTCCATTGTTGCTCCAAGCTCCATTTTGGCCCGATCTCTCTCCCTAGCCAATCAAACTTGTTGATTTGCTCGGGATTGGGTGACAAGGGCCCGATCTACACTTCCACCACAAGATATTTGATTCCCCCCACATCCCTTGCGGATCTTGTTACTCTTGGGTGTTTGAGCATCCTAGACGGTTGAGGTCACCGTGGAGCCATATTCCATTGTGGTGACGCTTCGTGGTGTTGTTGAGAGCCTCCAATTAAGTTGTGGAGATTGCCCCAACCTTGTTTGTAAAGGTTCGGTCGCCGCCTTCAAGGGCACCAATAGTGGAATCACGGCTCTTGCATTGTGCGAGGGCGTGAGGAGATTACGGTGGCCCTAGTGGCTTCTTGGGGAGCATTGTGCATCCACACCGCTCTAACGGAGACGTACTTCCCCTCAAAAGGAAGGAATTTCGGTAACACATCCTCGTCTCCACCGGCTCCACTCTTGGTTATCTTATCCCTTTACTTGTGCAAGCTTATTTGTGTTCCTATCCTTGCTTGCTCGTGTGCTTGTGTTGTTGCATCATATAGGTTGTCCACCTAGTTGCACATCTAGACAACCTTTATTATTGCAAAGTTTAAATTGGTAAAGAAAAGCTTAAAAATTGTTAGTTGCCTATTCCCCCCCCCTCTAGTCAACTATATCGATCATTTCACTGGCTCTGGAGAAACGCCCGAATCGGCAGTTTCTTGCAAGGCAGGCTCGCTCGTGCCATGCATGGCGAGCGCCTGCACGCTTGGGGAATCGCAGAAGAGGACGTGGCGTCTCATAACTCCCCATGCTCCCTCCCGTCACCTCCTTCGGCAGTTCACATGCACTCCTCTCTCCCCCCACCGCCGTTCAGTATCTCCGATGGCAAAGTCGTTGTCTCTCCGCGCCCCACCTACCCCCGTCATCGCAGGCAGCAATCCCATCCAGGAGAGGTGGATTGCCGGCCTCCTCCTCCGGACAGGATCTCGTCGCGGATCTCCGGCCGGTGTCCCCATTCTACACCATGCCACAGCCCCGGGCCAATGCAGCACCGCTGCCGGTCTCTCCGGCTCTGCCACCGGTGCGAGACCTCGTTATCTTGGGCTACACGCTGGCGGGGATCAATCCCTGCCGCTTCCATCCTTTGCCGGCCCGGCTTATGGGGTACTTTTTTACCCCGATTCGAGGGTTTTCTCCTCTGCGTCTGGTGCAAGGGGAGGGGAGCTCGAGGACGCCGCGCTCATCTTCCAGCCGGCGCGTGACGAGGACCACGGCCGCGGCAACATCTTGCATGCCCTCTAGGTTATCTATCGTCTGTCAAGTATGAACTAGTGTAGGTCTGGACTGAAGTTTCATCGTCTCTTTTACTGTGAACTTGTCACTAGTCCCAACTCGGAGGTTCCAACCTCTCACCATTTATGGTCCGAACTATACTGGGATCAAATATACACTAACTCAAACGGATATATACAACCAGAGTGTCCAAGCTACCCTTATTATCTAATACTCCCTCCGTTTTAAAATATAAGACGCTTTTTGACACTATCATGGTGTCAAAAAACGTCTTATATTCTGATACAGAGGGAGTATAGACTAATTCAGACGTTTCAAACATGAGCAAAATGTCTCTGTTGCATCCCAGAATATCTGGACACCTCTCTCTCTCTCTCTCTCTCTCTCTAGGGTTGACCAATCGGAGGATCCGCACATGGAAAGCTAAGAGAGATTTCAGTGAAAGAGCGAGAGTTTTGGAGGTTTGAGTATGGGCACCTAGCAAAAATCTTCTTCTCCTTAGTAGGTCTAAGATTCCTTTTTGATAGTATTAGAATACCTACAACTCAAATTTATCTTTGATTACAAAAGTTAGAAGATCCTTAGTATTGCTAATCCATTCTCCAATGATTTCAGGGGTCAATAGCCATTTTCCAAATCGCTTATTTTGTGACTAAGCAAGTCAACACTTAGAGTACAATGTTAGTCTTTTAATCTTGTTCCCGTGAATCATGAAAACCTAATATGACAAACTATGAGTGTTGTCATCCTTTCCATTTCATTACCCAGAAATCTTTACTTGTTTCCTTAAACAACCACTGTTACCTACTAGTTATCGTGACTGAATCTGAGTGAGGCTTCATCACCCTAACATGGATATTTACATGTTCACTGGTTCGATTCCAAGAATGCTACTTCACACCTAAAATGCTTTGTGATGCGGACTTCTGTTTTGCTACCCACTACTCGCGTTTTGGCTAATTAACGTCATGTTAAAAACATGAATTAAGAAACATATGAACAAGAACAGGGTTGCTTAGCGCCCTATGGAAATTATGTTGTCCCCTGAAACATGAATCGTTTCCCATGCGTATGGCAGCATAAATGTTTGACCTGTCAACCTTGCATTTGAATACTAAAATGTTTGTGCTTAACCAGGCGCGGTTTGTGGCCTATTTATTGACAGGCAGTTGAACCACCCGGAAAACATACATTCTCTAGCAGCAGATGACACACGACAAGCCGCGCCTCTAACCTATAGTATCGTCTAACTTAGGGGGTAGTTACAATGCATTCATACTATTATGAGGCTATGCGTGATGTAGAGCCCAATCTTTCTCCAGAACAACTGAGTAACAAATAAAACATCGGAATGGCTTTGCGCACGACACATTATGTACAACATGCATATGGCAATTGGATTCATGATTTCTGATGGCTTCTACGAAAACTTCATCTCAAATCATGAAATTATGTTGGTATGGATTAACGTAGTATGGCATAACTTACAGTCACATCTTCAATTTGAATCTTTAAATACATTTCATATATTTGAATGGAGCCAGCAAAATATTATTGGTAGCACATCACAGAAATAGCTGCTGGCGAAGGTCTGAAACCTGCCATGTTTGATCCTTCACCAAAGTTACATCAACCAGGTGTGGGTAGCTAGTATCTAGTCAGTCAGACACGAAGACTTTGCACACTTTGCTGTTTTTATATACTAGCACATGGACCGTCGACAGCAGAGTCTACACGTCTCAAAAGTGCCTACCGAGAATATAGAATATCAGTATATAATATAGCAGTGTATACACTTCTTAAATTATACTGACTATTTGTCATGTAGCAAAATGTCATGTACGCTAGCTAGTAGATTCTCTATGACAGTTTTCCCTCTCGCGTTGACACTATACGTATGTGGCTAGGAGTACCGATATAATATATACCACACATTAAGTGGCAAATTTTTTTCGGTCTATTCCTCTCATCGTTGTAAAGTAGTAGTCCCTCCGATCCACTGATCAATAAGTGTTGCCGTTTTGAACCACGACACTTATTTTGAATAAGAGGGAGTTGTACTATTGATAGCTAGCTAGGGTATATTAATTCCGGGTATATGCAATGTGTCGTGTGAGTGTTCAAGCAAAAAGAATGTTGCCACATCATTAAGAACCTATATAAATCATATCTCCCCGTGCAAGCTTTCTTTGTAGTTGCTTACTTGACATATTGTATATTATTAGTACAAGTTAAATGCATAGAGTTGGTGTCTAATCAGTCACTCATATGCTTCAAATAAGTACCAATGCTATCCTATTTGGAATAAAAAAAAGACAGGTTTTGATTTGCTAAGCACCTCTAAGCACTTGCATCATACATGCTCTAATGAATCAACCCAACTTTATCGAATTTATTTCACATGTTTTATTTGAAATCAGACACGTTTCCCCGCAAAGGTGTCACCCAACATTCATAGAAAGTTTTGTTTTCTGACAAGAAGAATAACTCATGTCCTCTACATCGACTGATGCACACAACCATATATTAGTAATTATTCAACAATACTAAGCAAAATTAAGCTTTGATGCCGGCTTACAAATAAATATGTAGCCATCCAAATGGATCTACCTGCGACGTTATCTCAAGCAAAAGGTCGAAGTTCAGAATTTCATCCTTGAAGCAAAACTTAGAGCCAACACATTTAATAAGGGCACAACCTTTCCGCCAAAAAAAAAAGAACAAGGGCACAACCAACACACGTCGATATTTCCTGCTATATCATGATAGGCAAGACCATGAGTTTGCACCCATGCTACAAACATACTTTTTAGGATTCCACTACAAAGTTGGCGTCAGATTTTGAAGCATGGCAAATCTGATGTCTGTGTGGTAAATTAAGTTGTCGTGAGCATGGCAATTTCGCTCAGCAAACATGGAAATCCTTGCCATACTCAGTTTTTTGCTAGAATTTGGCATGCTTGCTGAAGGAAATTGCCATGCTCGCGACAACATAATTTGCCATCCCGAGTGGTAGATTTGCCATGCTTAAACATCTGACGTCAGATTTTAACATTTCGGTATTTTTTATTGAATTCATCGCTGTCAGCAACCTCTCCACCGGCAGATGTCCTCGTGCTAGATGGATCCCTACGCCAAGAGTCCAAGCCTATCCTTGTCGCTATAAGCTCGCTTGCTCCTGGTACAGGTACCAATCGGACAGCGACACGTTCAACAGTGTATTGAATGAGATTGTACAGAGAGAAACGGGTATGCCCTGTTCAACAGTGTCATATGGCGACGGCTCCGTGCAATATAACGCTGGGTGGACGGTCCATCGTGCATGTATTCCGTTGGTACATGTCTCGTATGACGGAACATAACAATTGTCATCAGCCACGGTCCGACGCGCAAACAGCGTGTTCCTAAGGAAAATCCTATTCTTACGCGAAGCTTCTACGAAATCTGCACGCACTAGTGCATTTCAACCAGTAACTACTTCCCTGATTCTAGCTAACCGCCACCGGATGAACTAGTACGTAATTTCTTTTTGTATACCCTGTACGTAGAAATAGAATTGGTTTTTTTTATTTTGAGGATCAGCATTTTGTCCGTTGTTCCTAAGAACTAATTAACCATGCCTAAGAAAAGGAAGGTAGAGCCAATTGCAAATTAATCTGTATTACCGATCATTTTATTGCCACATGTACCCAAGATTTGTACCTATAATTTGGTATTTTGATGACACACTTTTTTTCAATGGACTAATAGATTGTATGACACTGTCCGCATTGGAAATGTTGAAGTTCTGCATGGTCTATAGTATTCAAATTATTTCAGCTGTTGCCGTAGTGGGATATTTAAACAATCTAAGGCTATAATTTGCCGAAAGATTAGTAGAAAAAGTACCTTTTGAGCTCGAACTCAAATAAGCCCGCATGAACAGTAAAAATTCAAAAATATCTAACAATCCCGGAAAAAAATCTGATGAACTTTGGCAAATTTTTGAAGTGCTTGCAAATTTTTATCATGGTAACATTCATGGAAAGCGTGACAAAAAAACAAAATGAGTGCTCCAAAACGCTTTCAAAGTAGCATTTTCAGAGCATTGCTTTTGTTTTTTTTGTCACACCTTCCTCAACTGTGATCTCATGATGAAAATTTGCAAGCACTTCGAAAATTTGTCAAAGTTCATCAGAATTTTCTTTGAATATTTCTTAAAATTTTTCCTGATATTACGGTTCTATAAATACTCCATGTCCTATAAATACACAATTAATCATGTTTTTGCATGTCATGTCTTAATGGAGTTTTTGCATTACAACATGTCGAATAGTTAACCGACAGAGTTTCTATTCGATCGCCGCTCCCGCTATGTGTACCAGTCGAACAAGGACGCGTCAGATGATGTATTGAATGTCATCGTATAGAGCAGGAGGTTGGTACGTACGGTCAAACATTCGCATACGGTGCCTGCGCCCTTTGATATCGATGCCGTCACGGCACACCGCGCCTTCATGTCGTGCAATCATAGTTAATTAAGTAAAAAAAAAATCTTTGATTGGTTTCTTTCTGAATCACACAGGTCTGTGTTGGGCATGAACCTCTTGAACGTCCACCCTGTGTCCGTGAATACGAAATTTCTTCACGGCAAATTCAAGAAATGTCCGCGAATTCAAAATATGTGCAAGTATTCTTGAAAAATGTTCAACTATTGAAAAAAAATGTTCGTGAATACAAAATATATTCAAGCACTCAAAAATAATGTTCGCGGATTCAAAATATGTTAAAGGATTCTTGAAAAATTCAAGTATTCAAAACAAATATTCACGAATTTGACTATTGTTCACAAATTCAGAAATGTTCGCAAATTTAAAACTTGTTTGTAGCAAATTCAAACAAAAAATGTTCACGGATTCGGAAGATAGCGAAAAGCCTAGCCCCCCCCCCCCCACTTCCCTTTCCTTCTTCGCCGCCGCCAAAGGCTGGCACCAGGCAAGCCCAGGACACTGCCAATGAAGGTGGCGACATGGATTGGAGCTTGCTGTCGCGCTCGGGGGTGGGCGCCTGGATCGGATCCGCTTGATCTGCCCGGCCGTTCGGAGGAGCTCCGCGCCTCCACGTGGGTCAACGTGTGTGGCGATCCGGGGTGAGCTCCTGGATCGGATTTGGCCGTTTCGTCCGATCCTTCCGGCCGTTCGGGACACTGCAGGTGCCCCGTGATCGTTTCGCACGAAGGTGCCTGATATGGATCAGGATGCCTACTAGCCTCCATCCCATGCTCGGTGTGCCTCTCCTTGCGGATCTGGGTCACAAGACTTGTCGATCCTCGATGCGGTTTGAGCAGGAGGTGGGTATTCAGATTGGGAGAAATCCCTACCCGGCCTTTCGGCCATAGCTGCGGCGACGCTCGAGGGCGCAATTTTCTTCTCCATGGAGATGCTCGTCAGATCTGCATCTACTTCCAGCATGCCATCTGTCTCCCGGGCGAAAGCCCTAACTGCGGTGGGCGGCGATGACACCTTCAGCATCTTTCCCTTCTTGAAGGCGCCATCTTGGGAGCTGTGTGGATGCATGGTGGACATCATTGGGTTGGTGTTGGCGGCGATCTGGATCAGGAGGTGGGGTGGCGTTGTATCTATCGTGTCGACGACGGCGGGCTTTGCGGCATGGCGTAGCAGAGTCTCGGCGGCGGATGCGTCTTGATGGACGAGCGCAGGGCGGTGTTGTTGTCTGGAGCCGTGTTGGCGTCGACGGCAGTATGGTCTACCAAGGTGAATGCGTTCATCGCTCCTAGAGATGGGACGGTGGAAGATCACGATGGTGGATCCAGAGCGTGCACATGCAGTGCGCACTGCGGGTCGGCCAGACCAGATGGTGCTCTCGGCCCGATGCGCGATAGATGCGTGAGGCTACCGGATTAGATAGTGCGTGTTCATGCGGTTCGGACACATTATCAAGAGTATAGGTGTTGCTCGACGGACGGGTGGCTTTGGGCTGATCCTTGTATTCATGTTGTTAGTCTTAGTTGAATAATAATAAAGATGGTTGTATGCATCGATTGATGCGGAGGCCGGGGTCTTCTTCGTTTTCGAAAAACATTCAAATTTGGAAAATGTATGCGAATTCAAAATATGTTCATGGTGAAATCAAATAATGTTCGTGATGTCAAAAAATGTCCGTGAATACAAAATAAGTTCTTGGCAAATTTAAAAATATTTATGAATTCAAAATATGTTCAAGTATTCTAGAAAAATTCAAAACAAATGTTACAAATTCAATATTGTTCACAAGTTCAAAAATGTTTGGGAACTCAAAAAATGTTCGCAGCAAGTTCAAAATATATTCACGAATTCGATAAAGGTTTGCGGTAAATTCAAAAGTTGTTCGCTAATTCAATAAGTGTTCGTGAATTCAATAAATGTTCGCAGAGATTTCAAAATATATTTGCAAATTCAGAAAATGTTCACATATTTAAAAACTGTCAGCAAATTAAAACAGTTCACATATCAGTTGCGCTAATAGGACGGCACATGACGAGGACAAAACCACGCGCTTGAACTAGGCTGCGGGCACAAGACGGAGCTGGCTGCGTGTGCCAGCATTACACAGACGACGTTACGGATGCCGTATGGCCAACTCAGTGCAATATTAAATCTATATCTGGCCCATTAATGTATGTTGTGTTGGATCTACAAGAAAAGAACGGCACATGATACCGTGTGCAGGCGCGGACGAGCACTCTTGTGTATTTTCGCAACCTACGACCAGTCAGTTAACAGCCGACCGCTCTACCACTGAGCTACTGAGGAACAAGGGGGGATTCGACCTCCTAGAGTTCAACTCCCGCTCTCAACCCATGAACAATATGAGTCCGAAGCTTCTTTCGTAACTCCCATAATTTCTTCGTAGTGGCTCCGTTCCATGCCTCATTTCATAGGGAAGCCCAAAGTGGCTCTATTTCATTCTACTTCACTTCCTAGCACTTCCTATCATTTAATATCCATCCCTTTGGTCTTATTGACATAAGAGATGTCATTTATAGTCTATCTCCCCCCCCCCCCCCCCCACCCCCCAATACAGACTCGCCTCCTAATGTATACATCCCTCCTCACAATGTCATACATCATTGCTCCAAGACAGGCACCTCCGACGATCCAGTGATATGATAAAAAAGGAGCAATTTGGATATATTATTGTGGAACTAGGAGGCATTTGTGTGGTCCTTCATCATCATAGGAAGCTACCGATCTTCATACGATGTAAACAACCTCTCCAAGTTCTAGCTACATGCATGATACTTGTCGAAACCCTACATCATTAGCAAAGTGGGGCGATCACACAAATCTTTGAGTGGGATGGAAGGTTTGGAGTTGAACAAACACCAATTCCGTTAATATAGGTACCATTAATTTAAATTGATTATCATATCCTCAACATTTCTACTTGAATTATTTTTAACCAGATTTATTCACCCGGTCATAATTTCCGTGTGTTGGGCCAAACCCCACTGCTCAGATTCCTTACCTTGGTCGATTCTCAAAAAAAGAAAAGATTCCTTACCTTGGTCACATATTTTGTGATGATACACATGGATTTTTTGAACATGCTGTTATCCGCATCGTGCTTGGTGAAGACATCGGAGAGATGTGCACGAATCTCTAGGAACAGAAACATGCATGTTAGAAACTCTGATCATATCCATTTCTCTGGGTGATGCATCAAACTTTGATTGAGCCGAGTCACCGAGAATGAGTCCTGATTTTTATATGCGAGTATACATATTACCACCTAACGTCAAAGGACGACCAGGATAATAATAAAATGTCCATTTCATATATAAATTATATTGGCATCTAGTGGACATCACCAACAACTAAAGCAGGGCCGGCAGCTTGAGGGTTATTATTTATCTGGTATGTGGTTGCATCACGACGCACGCATTCTCTGTATATTGGATTAGTTACATACTCCCTCCGTTTCACAATACATGCCTTCCATTTGTTAAAATATAGATGTATCTAGACATATTTTAATATATAGGTACATCCATTTTTAAACAAATGGAAGTCAAGTATTTTAAAACGGAGGGAGTAGTTTCTTATGCTACCAAGATCGAAAAGGGAATGTCACTACCACCTAGCTTGGTAAGCAAAGTTTGAATTGATTATTTTGAGCTAGCTACAGATCCTCTTATGAGAAATGTATTGTCTCGATCGCATGCTTTCAGCTGTATGTCCTGTTCAGGTTTGACAGACAGATGATTATCATGTTCAAGTGTGCATATTATGAGTAACACTGGAGTAATTTAGTAAGAAAGCACAGTCCATGCCAATGGACACGCACAGACTTGTTTTTACCGATATATTGCAAAAAATATTTGTGAAAAAAACTAGATGGCAGATGGGAGATTGCAATGTTGGAGGCATGCAGGAGTGAGATCACTGTTCACTACAGCCTAGCTAGCTCGATCGTGACAGGGATTTGGTATAAATTACACAGTGCTCATTTTATTGCAGTACATGGTTTGTCCTTAGCTACGAGCTTTTGCATATGGATCGAGATGTACTAATATGTTACTATTTGTTAAGGTTCAGTGACACGCATGGACAAACAACCTATAAGACAAAGAAAGTCTCGTACTTATAATTAAATACAGTGTGCTTAGCTGGGGTGGAGAAAAGGAATTTTAAGATGTGTGTGTTTGTTTTTTGTATTCATCCCAGTAAACAGATGCATGACAACCTGGTTGACAAGACAGAGAATGTCTTTGTGTACATATATACCACACATGGTATATACAGACAATAATAGTATTAGTATATGTAGTAACTGGTTGGACAGATGTGTCAAGAAGATAGTTGGATAAATTTTAACCAAATTTTAAGGACAAACCCTATATTTCAACAATTAATACTTAGACAGAACAAGAACCACATTGCAATTGCAGGTTTACCCTCACGGCTGGACCCACAAAGTTTAGATAACTGAGCTAGAAGTTTAATATTTACCACATGTCATATTTGGTAAGCTATCTAAAAAAGAATGAATAAAATGTTGGGAAATGTTGCATGGAAAACAAAAAATATTCTACGCTGCATAAAGATCTATCCATGGAGATAGATAGCAGCGAGAGGGAGAGTGTGGCTACGTACTCTTGTAGACAGATGGCGGAAGCGTTTAATGCTTAGCAGTTGATGTAGTCGAACTTCTTCGCGATCCAACCGATCAAGTACCGAACGTACGACACCTCCCGTTCAGCACACGTTCAACCCGGTGACGTCCTCGCCTTCTTGATCCGGCAAGACGGGCAAAGTAGTAGATGAGTTCCGGCAGCACAACGACGTGGTGACGGTGATGGTGATGCTCTCTCCGCAGTGCTTCGCCTAAGCACTGCGAAGATATGACCGAGGAACGAAACCGTGGAGAGGGGCGCCGCACACGGCTAATAGATTGTCGTGGGTTGTGTGGCGCCCCCTCCCTCTCCTATATATAGGTGGGGTGGAGGGGAGGCAGCCCGGGGTGTGCCCCAAGGTGGCCGGCCAGCCTCTCCTTGGGTGCCTGCCCTATGGCGCCCCCCTTTCCTTGTTTGGTGCCCGGGAGAAGGCAGGAGGGGGTGGCGCCCCCCTTCCCTTTTTTTCATGTGGGAGAAAAGGCAAGAGGGGCCAGCCCCCTCCCTTTCCTTCCATAGGGCCGGCGGCCTAGAGGTGGAGGCACACGTTCCCCATGTGGGCTGGTGTGCACTCCCTCGTTGGCCCGTTTGGCCCATTAAAATCCCGAGGCTTCTCGGAACCCCTTCCGGTGATCCGATGACTACCCGATTCAATCCGAAACCTTTCCGGTGACCGAATACATAGTATCGTCCTATATATCAATCTTTACCTCCGGACCATTCCGAGCTCCTGGTCATATCCGCGGTCTCATCCCGGACTCCGAATAACATTCGGTCACCAAATCACATAACTTATATAATACTATATCATCAACGAACGTTAAGCGTGCGGACCCTACGGGTTCGAGAATGATGTACACATGACCGAGATGCCTCTCCGGTCAATAACCAATAGCGGAACCTGGATGCCCATATTGATTCCTACATATTCTACGAAGATCTTTATCGGTTGAACCTTGTGACAACATACATAATTCCCTTTGTCTGTCGGTATGTTACTTGCCCGAGATGTGATCGTCGGTATCTTCATACCTAGTTCAATCTCGTTACTGGCAAGTCTCTTTACTCGTTCCGTAATACATCATCTCATAACTAACTCCTTAGTCACTTTGCTTGCAAGCTTCTTGTGATGTGTATTAGCGAGAGGGCCCAGAGATACCTCTCCGATACACTGAGTGACAAATCCTAATCTCGATCCATGCCAAATCAACAGACACCTTTGGAGATACCTGTAGAGCATCTTTATGATCATCCAGTTACGTTGTGACATTTGATAGCACACAAGGTATTCCTCCGGTATCTGGGAGTTGCATGATCTCATAGTCGAAGGAATATGTATTTGACATTAAGAAAGCAATAGCAACAAACTGAACGATCATATGCTAAGCTAACAAATGGGTCTTGTCCATCACATCATTCTCCTAATGATGTGACCCCGTTATCAAGTGACAACACATGTCTATGGTTAGGAAACCTTAACCATCTTTGATCAACGCGCTAGTCTAGTAGAGTCTTACTAGGGACATGGTATTTGTTAATGTATCCACACATGTATTTAAGTTTCCAATCAATACAATTCTAGCATGAATAATCAACCTTTATCATGAATAAGGAAATTAAAATAAAAACTTTATTATTGCCTCTAGGGCTTATTTCTTTCAGTCTCCCACTTGCACTGGAGTCAATAATCTAGATTACATTATAATGAATCTAACACCCATGGAGTCTTGGTGCTGATCATGTTTTGCTTTCATGAGCGGCTTAGTCAACCGGTCTACTACATTCAGATCCGTATGTATTTTGCAAATCTCTATGTCTCCATCCTTGACCGTTTCACGAATGGAGTTGAAGCGTCTCTTGATGTTTTTGGTTCTCTTGTGAAACCTGGATTCCTTCGCTAAGGCAATTGCTCCAGTGTTGTCATAAAATATTTTCATTGGACCCGATGCACTTGGTATTACACCAGGATCGGATATGAACTCCTTCATGCGCTGCTTCCGAAGCAGCTATGTACTCTGCTTCACACGTAGATCCCGCCATGACGCTCTGCTTGGAATTGCACCAATTGACAACTCCACCATTCAATTAAATACGTATCCAGTTTGTGACTTAGAGTCATCTGGATCAGTGTCGAAGCTAGCATCGATGTAACCATTTACAACAAGCTCTCCGTCACCTCCATAAACAAGAAACATATCCTTGGTCCTTTTCAGGTACTTCAGGATGTTCTTGTTGGGGAACGTAGTAATTTCAAAAAAATTCCTACGCACACGCAAGATCATGGTGATGCATAGAAACGAGAGGGGAGAGTGTCTTCCACGTACCCTCGTGAACCGTGTGAGCGTTATGACAATGCGGTTGATGTAGTAAATGCGTCTTCACGATTGACCGATCCTAGTACGAGCGTCACGGCACCTCCGCGATCTGCACACATTTAGCTCGGTGGCGTCCACGAACTCACGATCCGATGAGAGCTTGAGGGAGAATTCCGTCAGCACGACGGCGTGATGACGGTGATGATGATGCTACCGACGCAGGGCTTCGCCTAAGCATCGCTATGATATAACCGAGGTGGATTATGGTGGAGGGGGGCACCGCACACGTCTAAAATATCAATGGTCAACTTGTGTGTCCATGGGGTGCCCCCCTCCCCCATATATAAAGGAGTGGAGGAGGGGGAGGGGGCCAGCCTCCTAGGCGCGCCCCAAGGCACTACAAAAAAATACACTTCCGTGATGATACGTGTTTGTCATAGTGTCGGTGTCAAAACCGGCGGATCTCGGGTAGGGGGTCCCGAACTGTGCGTCTAAGGCTAATGGTAATAGGAGGCGGGGGACACAATGTTTACCCACGTTTGGGCCCTCTCGATGGAGGTAATACCCTACTTCACCTTGATTGATCTTGATGATATGAGTATTACAAGAGTTGATCTACCACGAGATCATAGAGGCTAAACCCTAGAAGCTAGCCTATGATTATGATTGTTATTGTTGTCCTACGGACTAAACCCTCCGGTTTATATAGACACCAGAGGGGGCTAGGGTTACACAAAGTTGGTTACAAGGGAGGAGATCTACATATCCGAATTGCCAAGCTTGCCTTCCACGCAAAGGAGAGTCCCACCCGGACATGGGACGAAGTCTTCAATCTTGTATCTTCATAGTCCAACAGCCCGGCCAAAGTATATAGTCCGGCTGTCCGAGGACCCCCTAATCCAGGACTCCCTCAGTAGCCCCTGAACCAGGCTTCAATGACGATGAGTCCGACGCGCAGATTGTCTTCGGCATTGCAAGGCGGGTTCCCTCTCCGAATACTCCGTAGAAAATTTTGAACACAAGGATCGTGTCCGGCTCTGCAAAACAAATTCCACATACCACCGTAGAGAGTACAATATTCCACAAATCTAATCCGCTGACAACTTTTCATAACGTGACATCACGCCACAACTTGGTCTTTATTCGAACCGTTTCCCTCAACCAGCTGTTGCACATGTTGCAGGCGGTTTCCTTGGCACGTCTTGTCGAAGCAGAGATTGTGTCCCCTTATCACGGGATTCTCATCAATACGGGTATGGGTAACCCAACCGTGCCATCAATCGCGGCGCTTGGGGAATAAGCGATTTTACGGGGCAAGTGGGGAGGCACATAGTTTCTACCGCCTTTATAAAGGGATAAGGATTCCTCTTTTTCACCCACGTCTTCTCATTCCCCTGCCCATCCATTCTCACGCACTCGAGCTCCAGCGCCCAAGTTCTCATCTTCTCCGCAAAGCCATTCCAAACATGTCCGGAGCGGGAGGCAAGTGGATGGTCTCCTCCGTTACGGAGGAGGACATTCTGGCTCAGGAAGCCGGATACGGCATGAGACATCGCGCACCAGCTCCCAGACGCGGGGCAGATCGTCCCTACTCCAGATCCCATGAGAGGGTTGTATTCCTCCCCCACTTCGTCCGCGGACTAGGATTTCCTCTCCTCCCATTTGTCCGCGGGCTCATGTTCTACTACGGGCTGGACTTCCATGATCTGGCCCCCAATTTCATCCTCAACATCTCGGCGTTTATCGTCGTGTGCGAGGCCTTCCTCCGCATCAAGCCCCACTTGACTTATGGTGAAGACCTTCAACGTGAAACCGAAGGTGGTGGTCGGCCCGACAAGCGGAGTCACGGAGGTTCCATGGTGGGCGAGAATGCCCAACGTCACCGCTCGAAGGCTCCTATGTGGAGACCGTGAAGGGGTGGCAATCGGGGTGGTTCTACATCACCGAGCCGCGACACCAACCGGGTGGCGGCCCCAATTTCGATCCGGCATCCCCATGCGGCTCACCTCACACAGAGAAGGGCCTATCATGGGGTTCGTCGGTGGAGCTGGCCAGATTCGAAGCTGTGTCAAAAATATGATAAGCAAGAAAATCAAGCTTGTCAGCGTGGTTCAGGTCATGCTCTTCCGAATCCTCCCGTGTCAAAGACGGGCATTCAATATGTGGGAGTTTGACCCGGCCAAGCACCAGACGCTGCGAGAGCTTTTCGACACGACACACAAAGACATCTGGAAGGTGCTTTTCAAGGCCGCCGAGGTACCTCCTTCCCTTACCGAGGATCGTGGACTCAGCGCAAAGCGCCCTGCCAATCAGGTAAGCTGTTTATATCTCACAAGATGTTCCTCTCCCCAGTAAAATTGTGCGAGGGATCTGAACCTCCACGCCATTTTAACAGATCGGGTAGCGGCAATGAGCGGATCGATTGTCCGGCTCCACTGCCCGAAGATCCAGCAAGGGCTCTCTTAACGGAGATGCTGGTTCCGGCGCCCTATGAGGCGCCGGAGAATAAGGCCAAGAAGAAGGCCGCGGGGACCAGGAAAGGTCTCCGGCGCAAGGTTGCATCGGACTTATCATCCGAAAACACCAAGGCGCACTCCTCCCACGAAAACGAGGAGGAGGAAGAGGAAAGTTCTACCCCCCGAACCGGGGGGGGGGGGGGGGGGAAGAAAAGGAAGGCCGCCCCATCTGGGGAGGCCGAAGGGTCCAAGAAGGGAAGGACCCTCCCTCCAGACCACTCCACAAACCCCTGGCGAAGTCGTAAGTATCTGGATACTATAATAGTTATGGTATGTTTTGTTTTATTGCTTCTTATATCATGTCAAACATGATCGTGCGGTCCATCCAAGGCCCACATCGATGTATCCTCTTTGGATGGGTCTTTGGGCCAGTCGGCGATGAACATCAATTCGCTCCCGACAGCCACCTCCCCTGGCCCACGGACGACACCGAGGTGCCGTCTCAGAGGATATTGGACCAAGGGGAGATAATTCTGGAGGCGCCCCAAGGCGACATCCCAGACACCGGGCGCGTGGGGGGTATGACTCCCACGGGTTCTGATGATGGGGGCCGCAGCGAGTTTGGCCCCCAGCCGGATACTGCGTCGGCACCTCCAGTGGTTCCGGATTCGTTCAGGCGACCCCTCGCTAAGGGGGGCGAGCCGTCTGTGCCGATGGCCTCTATCCATCCAGAGGCATCGGACAACTTGCTGGAAGCGCTTCGCGGCGCTTCCATTGACGAAGAGCACCGCACCATCATGAGTGCGGTAGTCGAGAAAGTTCGGTCCGCCAAAAGCGGATTGACTGAAGCCTGTGCCAGCCTCCTAACAGGCTTTGAGGTAAGTAATCAAATTATGATAAATTACACAGCATAGACAATAGCCCCTGATGCTCTGTTTGGTGTTCGGAAAGAAAGGCCGAATAGAGGATCAAATAACAATCACATGAGTCTAACCAGAATATGTCTATGTGAATAAGCAGGCTTCACTGCTGGTCACTGCCGCTCGTACTGCGGAGGTCTCCGGACTTAAGCGGGACCTTGAGCAGTCCGAGGAAGAGCTCGGCCTTACCAAGAGGCAGCTCGAAGAGAACAAAGGTAAGTGATACTCCGTCTGTATATTGATAAAGAAAAAGTGGTTTTTAGATCATACGATCGTTATGAATTTTGATAGGGGCCACGGTCAAAGTGGCGGCCCTGAAAAAGGCGGTGTCCGAGGCCAAAGACACAGCGGCCAAGGAGCGCATCACGCGCGAGAAGCAAGAGGCCCGAGTCGGCGAGGTCCAGCAAGAGCTCCGGGATTTCATCAAAAATCTGATTCCTTGGGCGTGACTCTAAGACGCAAGGGTCCGAGCTTGCGAAGGCCCTTGAGAACGCACAAAATGCCAAGGCCGAAGCCCAAAAGGCCCTTCCGGAGATGCGGGCGGTCAAGAAGATAGCGGCGGGTAAGGCATTCATTATGCAAAGAAAGCATGCGAAGGAGACTTTCCTTTTACTTACCCGAATTCGGAGCTCTCCAGGAGCGTTCGCAGATTTATTGTGCAGCGTATTGGATGCCGCGGAGTTCTACCGGGCCGAGGAAGGGAGCTCGACGGAAAAGTTGTTCTGTTCTCAATATGTTGGGACCGAACATCCGATGCCCTTGAGCGACCAGCTGAAGCAACTGGTCGAGCTTCACAAGGCGGCCGAACTGGCTATGAAGGGTCTCATAGTCCGGATGTGGCCTGGCGAGCCCCTGCCTGGCAGCTACTTCGGCCTGGTAAAGCGGCTTGTGAATGCCTGCCCCCGGCTTGAAGTCGTAAAGCGGTCCGTCTGCATTGAAGGTGCGCGCAGGGCCTTTTCCCGTGCGAAAGTGCACTGGGCGAAGATGGATGCTGAAAAGCTGGTGAAGGAGGGGCCACCGGAGGGCAAGGAGCATCGCCATCCCGAAAAGTATTATGACAGTGTCCTGAAGGGTGCCCGCCTTGTGGCGGAGGCATGTACTAAGGATGTAATATTTGAATGAATGTACTCATGTGATCCTGTAATATGAAAACGAGTTCATGTGCGCTATATAACGCTTGTCGATTTAAAATATTACCTTCTGTGCGGCTGTTTATAAAATCCGAGAGTTGGCCAGTAGTCGGCTTCTGCCCCCATGTAACTAGTACTGAGGTGTTCGGAATAAATCTTGAACACTCTCTATCCAAAATTTTTTGGTCCTTTAAGGAGGTGTTTAGCGCAGCGAACAAGGCAATCGGACTATACAACTTTATCACTCTCACTTAGCAATCGAAGTCTACAATTTTAAATTTTGGCGAAGCCCCTAGTATTCGGAAGGCCGAACTTGGGGCGCTATATATGCCGAAATTGGACAAGGCCGATTCCTTGCCCGAAGCGAATAAAATCTTTAAGGATTTGAGACCTCTTGAACAGCGACCAGCTCTCGCCGCATCATGACAGTCAGTTTTCGGCTTTATCTACCGAGGTGCTCGTCCGAAAGAACCGGGACACAATCGCAGTAGTTCTCCCAGTGCTACCTTAGCCGATATAGCGGAACGTAAGGCACCAAAACATGGGAGCCGGGCAAACCCAACAATTGACCCAAGACATGATTCGGAGCTGATGCATATAATGCTATAAGTTCGGGGTGCCGCACTATCGAAAGTGTTCGGACTTTTCTTGCCGTGTTATGGGGTACACTGAAGCCCCTGGCGCACTAGACGTGCCAGAATGCACGGGTGCAATTTGTCGTAAATAAGCAGACAAGGAAAAAAGATAAAGAAATGTAATAATAAGCTAACGATGTACATTGTTATTTAAATGATACGTCAAAGCGTATATACAAGTAGTGCAATAAGCAAAAAATAGGACTATTTGACATGTCCTATCCAAGGGCAAGCTGCGTGTGAGTATGTAAAACAGGTATAGCGATCGTTATCAGAGACCACCCGGGGATTTCTTTGCACGTCCGAGCTTCTTGCTTCCTTGGTGTTTCCTTCCCGTGATGGGTCCGATAATCAGGCTATCGGAAAGGGCTTCCAGAGAATAGGGTCCTGAAAGAGAGAAAATGGTAAAGATATACGGGCCCTGAGGCGGTTGAGCCGCATAATGGGCCGTACCATAGCCGTGCCTCCGCCTATGCCCATGGTATTTTGAGTGTGTAATTATGTACGCGCGGCACAAATTTTGCCGCTTGACTGGGACTAGGACGGAGGCCGAATTGCTAGGCGAGCTCTGGACGTGCCGGGCGATCCTGTTGCAGAGTACTCCAGACTCACTTGAAGCTGTCCGGGGGTTTTATCGCCGAACTGGCGGTTTGCCTAAGAAGGCTGCTTTGTACTTCTGCTGCGAGGGCATGATGTGCTCCTCCGTGCAGGCGGCGCTCTGTGTTTCCATTAACTGTTATAACCCCGAGGTCCTGGCATTTTGAGCTTGAGGTATGCATAATGCGGTACCGCATTGAATTTGGCAAATCACGGTTCATCCGGCGATGTGTGATAACCCGCTGCGGAAGGGGCGATATTGAAGATTAACTCCTCGCTTGAAGTTGTCCGAGATCCGAAGACCACTTCCGGTGTGATTGAGCCGTCAGCGTGAGCCTCTACACTTGGTATGACGCCTTTAAAGGTGGTTTTAGTGGGTTTGATCCTCGAGGGGTCGATACCCATTTTGCGCACTGTATCCTGATAGAGCAGGTTCAGGCTGCTGCCACCGTCCATAAGGACTCGAGTGAGGTGAAATCCGTCAATGATGGGGTCAAGGACCAATGCGACAGAACTGCCACGACAGATGCTGGTAGGGTGGTCCCTGCGATCAAAAGTGATCGGACAAGAAGACCATGGGTTGAACTTTGGGGTGACTGGCTCCATCGCATAGACGTCCCTTAGTGCATGCTTCCGTTCCCGCTTGGGAATATGGGTTGCGTATATCATGTTCACCGTTTTCACTTGGGGAGGAAATTTCTTTTGTCCTCCTGTGTTCGGTGGCCGGGGTTCCTCCTCGTCGTTGCTATGCAACCCCTTTTCCTTGTTTTCAGTATTCAACTTGCCGGCCTGTTTGAACACCCAGCATTCTCTGTTGGTGTAGTTGGCTGGTTTATCGGGGGTGCCGTGAATTTGACACGAGCGATCGAGTATGCGGTCCAAACTGGACGGGCCCGGATTGCTTATTTTGAACGGCTTTTTCCGCTGCCGGGACTTGGAGCCACTGAATCCGGCATTGACTACCGTGTCTTTGGCGTTGTCGTCGTTGTTGCGACGCTTCTGTCTGTTGCGACGTGGCTTGCCATTGCTATCTCTGGCATCTGAATTGCCAGGATTTCTTGATGTGTTGTTGCTGCGAGCCAGCCAGCTGTCCTCGCCCGCACAAAAGCGGGTCATGAGTGTCGTGAGGGCTGCCATGGACTTCGGCTTCTCTTGGCCGAGGTGTCGGGCGAGCCACTCGTCGCGGATGTTATGTTTAAATACCGCTAAGGCCTCGGCATCCGGACAGTCGACAATTTATCTCTTTTTAGTTAGGAACCGAGTCCAGAATTCCCTGGCTGACTCCCGGCCTGTTGGGTTATGTGACTCAAGTCATCAGCATCCGGTGGTCGCACATAAGTGCCCTGGAAATGGTCAAGGAATGCGTCTTCCAAGTTCTCCCAACTGCCAATGGAGTTTCCCGGCAGGCTATTCAGCCAATGCCGGGCCGGACCTTTGAGTTTTAGTGGGAGGTACTTGATGGCATATAGATCATCACCGCGGGCCATGTGAATGTGGAGAAGGAAATCTTCAATCCATACCGCGGGATCTGTTGTACCATCATATGATTCAATGTTCACGGGTTTAAACCCCTCTGGGAATTCGTGATCCATTACTTCGTTGGTGAAGCATAGGGGGTGTGCGGCGCCTCTGTGCCGGGCTATATCACGACGCAGTTCATACGAGTCTGGTCTGCTGTATTCGACCCGGCCAGATTTGCTTTTAGTATATCCGGCGTGATGGTCGTCGTTATGCGTTGGGGCGCGCCCTCGGGATCCGTAGATCGATCTTGTATGTCCTGCTTTGTTTTCCAATACGTCTCGCAGGTCCTACGTGTAGCCCCGGGCCTTGGTGTTTTTGTTTGACTGGCGACGGGGTGCGGGCTGGACTTCGGGCTGATATGCCTCTTTGTCTCGGCCACGAGGTGGCCGGTCAGCCGCATCATACGTTGGTAGTGTAGGCTTTAATGCTTCCTTTTCGAGTTGGGGTAGCAACATGCGCTTTGGGTAACTTTTGGTTGGGCGCTCGAGTTCGTATTCCTCGGCTGCCAGGACCTCGGTCCATCTATCCGCTAGCAGATCTTGATCAGCTTGAAGCTGCTGCCGCTTTTCTTGAGCTTTTCTTTGTGGCTATAAGCCGGCGCTTGAAGCGCTCCTGCTCGACGTGATCCTCAGGCACGATGAATTCTTCGTCGCCGAGGCTCACCTCGTCTTCGGAGAGGGGTATGTAATTGTCATCCTCTGATTCTCCGTCCGTCGCCTGTTCCTTAGAGCTACCTTGCCCATCCTCCCGCTTGAAGCCTAGCTGGGGGGGGGGGGATTGTCTTCGTCTTCGGCACTATCCGCAGCGTTATTGTCTCTTGTGCCGGTATCGTTGCTTTTGCTATGGCAGGGCTTAGAGCAGCGCCGATGACGCCGGTGCTTAGATTGCTTCTCGAGGGGATTATCCCCCGTTGTCTTATTGCCATCGCTTTCTTTGGGGGTGTCCCATCGCTTTCTTTCGGGGTGTCCACCATATATATATCATATGATGAGGTGGTTGTGCATCGCCCTGTGGGCGGTGGTTCCTGTTCTTCTCCTGCATCGTCGTCCATACCATCGATGTCTTCGGAGCCAAAATCGAGGATGTCGGTTAAGTCATCGACAGTGGCTATTAAGTGGGTGGTGGGTGGGGAACGAATTTCTTCACCGTCCGCCTCCCATTCAAGCCGGACATAGTTCGGCCAAGGGTCTCCTGACAGAGAGAGAGACCTTAATGAATTTAGCACGTCGCCCAAGGGCGAGTGCTGAAATATATTCGTGGAGGCAAACTCCATGATCGACGCCCAATCAGATTCGATAGGCACGGATTCGGAGCCTGTGGCCGGGGACGAATCCAAGGGTCTGGTGACACAGGTCTCATAAGAGGTGATGTCAGTATTCAGCTCTATTGCCGCTGAGTGCGCGGCCTCCGTGGTGGGATCTATCCACCCGTCCTCGGACGGCACGATCTGCTCCGGATTGAGGGCCGGAGTAGCCGCAGGTGTGATCTCCCGAACACCGTCCGACGACAGAGCTAAGTCACGCTCGTCGTGGTATGCGGCGCACTGACATGGGCTCGAATCCATCAAGATCAAGTCTCCGCGGATGTCGGCGGTATAGTTCAAGCTTCCAAACCTGACTCGACGGCCGGCGTAGCTATCGATCTGCTCCAGATGGCCAAGCGAGTTGGCCCGCAGTACGAAGCCGCCGAATACGAAGATCTGTTCGGGGAGAAAAACCTCACCCTGGATCGCATCGTTACCGATGATCGAGGGAGGCATTAAGCCTTACCGTGACGGCACGGTGGAACTCTCAATGAAAGCACCAATGTCGGTGTCAAAACCGGCAGATCTCGGGTAGGGGGTCCCGAACTGTGCGTCTAAGGCCAATGGTAACAGGAGGCAGGGGACACAATGTTTACCCAGGTTCGGGCCCTCTCGATGGAGGTAATACCCTACTTCCTGCTTGATTGATCTTGATGATATGAGTATTACAAGAGTTGATCTACCACGAGATCGTAGAGGCTAAACCCTAGAAGCTAGCCTATGATTATGATTGTTATTGTTGTCCTACGGAGTAAACCCTCCGGTTTATATAGACACCGGAGGGGGCTAGGGTTACACAGCGTCGGTTACAAGGGAGGAGATCTACATATCCGAATTGCCAAGCTTGCCTTCCACTCAAAGGAGAGTCCCACCCGGACACGGGACGAAGTCTTCAATCTTGTATCTTCATAGTCCAACAGTCCGGCCAAAGTATATAGTCCGGCTGTCCGAGAACCCCCTAATCCAGGACTCCCTCACACAGTAGGTCACGTTTTCTGTCATGCGTGTACATCCATGACAATTTTATGACAGAATCAAGATAGTCATACCTTTGCTATCATAGAAGTGTTCCATGACATTACCAAAATTATCATCACGGAAGTGTCCACTTCCATGACGATAAATCGTGCGTCACAGAAGTGCTTTCGTCAAGGGAGACCGACACGTGTCATCCACCGTAACGGTACGCCGTTAAGCTATCGGGTCCGGTTTTGGATCCGATAAACCATTAACAGCCCCGACCAATGGGGATTTTCCACGTGTAAAATCATCATTGGGTGGAGGAAACACGTGCCGGCTCACCGTTGGGACAGATGTCATCCACTCATTGGACCCAAAGCGCCTATGATACGTCGACACGTGGCATGGCCCAACAGAGGCCCATTCCTGTGAAAAGGCCGGCCCGTTTGACTTGGTCTTTAGGTGGCGGGCCGGACAATGCTAAGCTTGATAACTGCCTGTTCCGATATAGCCCATTTACAGCCCGCTAACCCAGGGCCCGTTTAAGGCCTATCCAAATTAGGCCCAGTAGCGTCACCTGGGCCGTCCAATATAATTCCATCCCGTTTTAACTTCCGGCCCATGTATGGCCCATGACGTCTTTTGGCCCATATGAGGCCCTTAGTAACCCTCGGCCCATTAACGGCCCGTGGTAAAACTGGCCCGTAATGAACAGCGTATCACTTTATACCCATTAACGGTCCATTATTCCGTTGGGCCGTTTCCAGCCCATGTTATCTTTCAGCCTTCTCAGGACCCATTTATTCTTGGGCTCATTTCCTGCATTCGTTTACTTTTAGCTCGTTACAGTCATTTTCTGCTTGTGGGCCAAATACAGCCCCTGGTTACAGTCGGCCCGTTTGTGGCCTGTTAATACGTTGGGCCGTTTTCATAGCGTCATCAAATACGATCTATTAACGACGACCCATTATGGTCGGCCCATGAACGGACGATTTCAACTCTAGCCCATTTCCGGCCATAATGTGGTCTGTTATTGGCCCATGTTTGGCCAACTGATCATACGGCCCGTAGAAGGCCCATTGATGATACGGCCCGTAGAAGGAACATTGTGTATATGCCCCGTAGAAGGCCCATTGTTTCTACGGCCCGTAGGAGGCCCATGTTAACTAGAGTAAATATGTAGCCCATTGTTAATGTGGCCTAGTTTAAAAAAATAGGTTATTCCGGCCACTAGCAAACCGCGGAAAAAGAACTGCACTAACTACAAGAAAACAAATAAACAAGACAACGTAAATAAATAAGCAAGCAACTTACGCTAGGCTATCACGGCTATTACACATATTACATCCACTGGGCATCAAAGTTCGCCACAAGTGCAAATATAGGGAACAAAGCAGCATATAAACGCCGCAGCAAAACAAGTCCATAACTGAAACCACTTCAGAAGAGCTCAAGAAACAATATCCTGGGTACCCATAATGCTGGCAAGATGCTTAGCAAGCTTATTAACTTTCTCTTGTTTGGCGCTTAAATCCTCCGGACTTGTCAAGTTGCACCGAAAGTATGCATCCGATTCTGCGAGGACTTCCTCGGTCCTTGACTTCGAAATATAACATCGATCGATGTCTTTCAACTTGAAGTTGAGACTCAAGAAGCCGAACTGATTCGAGCAGCGAGTTCAAGAGTCTGGTGCCCGGTGATAGTAGCCGATAACTTCGAACACTACATCAAGACAGGACTTTGGGGTTGTCTCAGTGTCTTCAATATAGTTTTTATCAGCTTTCTTGGAGAACAACAGGGATGTCTCACTATCTTGAACCTGATCTGCATTACTTCCTTTACCATTACATAACGGGGTACTCTTCTCCAATATTTTATGCGCGTTCTAAAGGAGAAACAAACAAACACATCACAGGTTTACAATGTAGTATATGAAACTCATTTTGGTAAACCAGCTCAGTAGTAAGGTGGACAGGATAACATCATGAAACAAACATATATCTGTGTAGTATGGTCACTCTATGGTCTATATCATTCTAGTTTATGTTGCCAAATCAAGATAGATACAGTTCGAATCATATCTATTTAAGACAAAGCAGCATAGACATAATATTAGTGTGGGAAACTACACAACAATTACAACACTTGTAATGTGCATGGCATGAGAACATAACTGTTTATTCAATTGAAACTGAAATCAATATAGAGCAAGTTACAACAGCAAACACATTAAAGAAACAGGTTTAAAACATACCTGTTGCACCATTGGAGTTTCAATTGCATCCTTCAAATTTGAAATTAGTTGGTATGAGTAAATACAGTGATGCAAGAGCAAAGTAGTATGTGTTGGAAATATGCCCTAGAGGCAATAATAAAAGCATTATTATTATATTTCCTTGTTCGTGATAATTGTCTTTTATTCATGCTGTAATTGTATTATCCGGAAATCGTAATACACGTGTGAATACATAGACCACAATACGTCCCTAGTAAGCCTCTAATTGACTAGCTCGTTGGTCAACAGATAGTCATGGTTTCACGACTATGGACATCGATGTCATTGACAACGGGATCACGTCATTAGGAGAATGACGTGATAGACATGACCCAATCCTAAGCATAGCACAAGATCGTGTAGTTCGTTTTGCTAGAGCTTTTTCAATGTCAAGTATCTCTTCCTTAGACCATGAGATCGTGTAACTCACGGATAACGTAGGATTGCTTTGGGTGTACCAAACGTCCACAACGTGAATCGGGTGACTATAAAGGTGCACTACGGTATCTCCGAAAGTGTCATTGGGTTGACACGGATCGAGACTGAGATTTGTCACTCCGTATGACGGAGAGGTATCTCTGGGCCCACTCGGTAATGCATCATCATAATGAGCTCAAAGTGACCAAGTGTTTGGTCAGGTAACGAGACTGAACGAGGTATTGGGATACCGATGATCGAGTCTCGGGCATGTAACGTACCGATTGACAAAGGGAATAGTATACGGGGTTGCTTGAATCCTCGACATCGTGGTTCATCCGATGACATCATCGAGGAGCATGTGGGAGCCAACATGGGTGTCCAGATCCCGCTGTTGGTTATTGACCTGAGAGCGTCTCGGTCATGTCTGCATGTCTCCCGAACCCGTAGGGTCTACACACTTAAGGTTCGGTGACGCTAGGGTTATTAGGAAGACTTGTATGTGATTACCGAATGTCGTTCGGAGTCCGGGATGAGATCCCGGACGTCACGAGGAGTTCCGGAACAGTCCGGAGGTAAATATTTATATATGGGAAGTTGTCAAACGGACACCGGAAAGTTTTGGGGGCGTACAGGTATTGTACCGGGGCCACCGGAAGGGTTCCGGAGGTCCACCGGGAGGGGCCACCACTCCCGGGGGCCACATGGGCTGCGTGGGGATAGCAGCCAGCCCCTGGTGGGCTGGGTGCGCCCCCCCCCTTGGGCCCATGCGCCTAGGGTTTGGGGGGAACCCTAGAAGGGGGCGCCCCCCTTGCTTGGGGGGCAAGTCACCCCTCCCTGCCGCCCCTCTAGATTCCCATCTAGAGGGGCCGGTCCCCTGCCCCTTCCCCTATAAATAGAGGGGTGAGGGAGGGCAGCCGCACCCAAGCCAAGGCGCAGCCCTCCCTCCCAACACCTCTCCTCCTCCGCGTGTGCTTGGCGAAGTCCTGCCGAGGCTGTCACTCCACCATCATCACGCCCGTCGTCTTTGCTGCTGGAGCCATCTTCCTCAACCTCTCCTTCCCCTTGCTGGATCAAGATGGAGGAGGCGTCGTCCCGTCTGCGTCGTGTGTTGAGCAGCGAGGTGCTGTCCATTCAAAGACTTGGTCATCGGTGATCTGAATCACGGCGATGCGACTCCATCATCACCATCCCCTTGAACGCTTCCTTTTCGATCTACAAGTGGTAAGTAGATGCAAACTCACTCCCTTGACTCGTTGCTTAGATGAACTCATAGATGGATCTTGGTGAAACCGTAGGAAAATTTTTAATTTTTCTGCAACGTTCCCCAACAGAGGCATCATGAGCTAGGTCAAATCGTAGTTATCTTTTGCACGAGTAGAACACAATTTTGTTGTGGGCGTAGATCTTGTCAACTTGCTTGCCGCTACTAGTCTTATCTTGCTTCAGCGGTATTGTGGGATGAAGCGGCCGGACCAACCTTACGTGCAGCTTACGTGAGACCGGTTCCACCGATCGACATGCACTAGTTGCATAAGGTGGGTGGCGGGTGTCTGTCTCTCCACTTTAGTTGGAGCGGATTTGATGAAAAGGGTCCTTATGAAGGGTAAATAGAAGTTGACAAAATCACGTTGTGGTTATTCGTAGGTAAGAAAACGTTCTTGCTAGAACCCAATTGCAGCCACGTAAAGATGCAACAACAATTAGAGGGCGTCTAACTTGTTTTTGCGGCAATTGTCATGTGATGTGATATGGCGAGAAGTTGTGATGAATGATGAATGACATATTGTGATGTATGAGATCATGTTCTTGTAATAGGAATCACGACTTGCATGTCGATGAGTATGACAACGGCGAAGCCATATGAGTTGTCTTTATTTTTGTATGACTGCGTGTCATTGAAGAACGCCATGTAAATTACTTTACTTTATTGCTAAACGCGTTAGCCATAGAAGTAGAAGTAGTCGTTGGCGTGACAACTTCATGAAGACACGATGATGGAGACCATGATGATGGAGATCATGGTGTCATGCCGGTGACAAGATGATCATGGAGCCCCGAAGATGGAGATCAATGGAGCTATATGATATTGGCCATATCATGTCACTACTATATAATTGCATGTGATGTTTATTACGTTTATGCATCTTGTTTACTTAGAACGACGGTAGTAAATAAGATGATCCTTACAACAATTTCAAGAAGTGTTCTCCCTAAGCGTGCACCGTTGCTAAAGTTAAATGCGTTTCGAAGCACCACGTGATGATCGGGTGTGATAGATCCTTACGTTCACATACAACGGGTGTAAGACAGTTTTACACATGCAAAACACTTAGGGTTAACTTGACGAGCCTAGCATGTACAGACATGGCCTTGGAACACGGAGACCGAAAGGTCGAACACGAGTCGTATGGAAGATACGATCAACATGAGAATGTTCACCGACGATGACTAGTCCGTCTCACGTGATGATCGGACACGGCCTAGTCGACTCGGATCGTGTAACACTTAGATGACTAGAGGGATGTCTAATCTGGTGGGAGTTCATTAAGATAATTTGATTAGATGAACTTAATTATCATGAACTTAGTCTAAAACCTTTGCAAATATGTCTTGTAGATCAAATGGCCAACGCTCATGTCAACCTGAACTTCAACCCGTTCCTAGAAAACCAATTTGAAAGATGATGGCAGCAACTATACGGATGGGTCCGGAACACGAGGATCATCCTCATAGCTGCCAGGAAACAATATGTCCTAGAAGGACCGCTAGGTGACGCTCCGTCCCGAAGAACCAAGACATTATGAATGCTTGGCAGTCTCGTCTTGATGATTACTCCCTCGTTCGGTGCGGCATGCTTTACAGCTTAGAACCGGGCTCCAAAAGCGTTTTGAGCATCACGGAGCATATGAGATGTTCGAGGAGCTGAAACTAGTTTTCCAAGCTCATGCCGGGTCGAGAGATATGACGTCTCGACAAGTTCTATAGTTGTAAGATGGAGGAAAATAGTTACGTCGGTGAGCACATACTCGGAATGTCAGGTTGCACAACCGCATGACCCGGTGAATATTAACCTCCACGATGAGGCGGTCATTGACAGAATCCTTGATCGCTCCCACCAAGCTACAAGAGCTTTGTGATGAACTACAATATGCAGGGGATGGTGAAGACCATTCCTGAACTATTTTCAATCTTTGAAGTCGTGAGAGGTTGAGATCAAGAAAGAACATCAAGTGTTGATGGTCAATAAGATCACTAAGTTCAAGAAGGGCAAGGGCAAGAAGAACTTCAAGAAGGACGGCAAGGATGTTGGCGCCCGATAAGCCGATTCTGGGAAGAAGTCAAAGAATGGACCCAAGCACGAGACTGAGTGCTTTTATTGCAAGGGAAGGGTCACTTTGGAAGCGGAACTGCCCCAAATACTTAGCGGATAAGAAGGCCGCAACACCAAAGGTATATTTGATATACATGTAATTGATGTGTACCTTACCGGCACTCGTAGTAACTCACAGGTATTTGATACCGGTGCCGTTGCTCATATTTGTAACTCACAGCAGAGCTACGGAATAAGCGGAGGCGGCAAAGGGCGAGGTGACGATGCGCGTCGGGAATGGTTCCAGAGTCGATGTGATCGCCGTCGGCACGCTACCTCTACATTTACCTACGGGATTAATTTTGAACCTTAATAATTGTTATTTGGTGCCAAGTTTGAGCATGAACATTGTATCTGGATCTCGTTTAATGCGAGATGGCTACTCATTTAAATCCAAGAATAATGGTTGTTCTGTTTATATGAGAGATATGTTTTATGGTCATGCTCCGATGGTCAATGGTTTATTCTTAATGAATCTCGAGCGTAATGTTACACATATTCATAGCGTTAATACCAAAAGATGTAAAGTTGATAACGATAGTCCCACATACTTGTGGCACTGCCGCCTTGGTCACATTGGTGTCAAGCGCATGAAGAAGCTCCATGCCGATGGACTTTTGGAGTCTCTAGATTATGAATCATTTGACACATGCGAACCATGCCTCATGGGCAAGATGACCAAGACTCCATTCTCCGGAACAATGGAGCGAGCAACCAACTTGTTGGAAATCATACATACCGATGTGTGCGGTCCAATGAGTGTTGAGGCTCGTGGAGGATATCGTTATGTTCTCACTCTCACAGATGACTTGAGTAGATATGGGTATGTCTACTTGATGAAACACAAGTCTGAGACATTTGAAAAGTTCAAGGAATTTCAGAATGAAGTAGAGAATCAACGTGACCGAAAGAGAAAATTCTTACGATCGGATCGTGGAGGAGAATATTGAAGTCACGAATTTGGTACACACTTAAGAAAATGTGGAATCTTTTCACAACTCACGCCGCCTGGAACACCTCGGTAGCAATTGTGTCCGAACGTCAGAATCGCACTCTATTGGATATGATGCGATCCATGATGTCTCTTACCGATTTACCGCTATCATTTTGGGGATACGCTCTAGAGATAGCTACATTCACTTTAAATAGGGCACCGTCTAAATCCGTTGAGACGACACCGTATTAATTATGGTTTGGGAAGAAACCTAAGCTGTCGTTTCTAAAAGTTTGGGGATGCGATGCTTATGTCAAGAAACTTCAACCTGAAAAGCTCGAACCCAAGTCGGAAAAATGCGTCTTCATAGGATACCCTAAAGAAACCATTGGGTATACCTTCTACTTAAGATCCGAGGGCAAGTTCTTTGTTGCCAAATCTGGATCCTTTACGGAAAAGAGTTTCTCTCGAAAGAAGTAAGTGGGAGGAAAGTAGAACTTCGATGAAGTACTACCTCTTAAACCGGAAAGTAGTGCAGCTCAGAAAATGTTCCTGTGGTGCCTACACCAATTGGAGAGGAAATTAATGATGATGATCAAGGTACTTCGGATCAAGTTGCTCTTGAACCCATTAGGTCCACTAGGACACGTTCCGCACTGCAGTGATACGGCAACCCTGTCACGGAAATCATGTTGTTAGACAACGGTGAACCTTGAACTATGAAGAAGCGATGGCGGGCCCAGATTCCAACAAATGGCTAGAAGCCATGAAATCCGAGATAGAATCCATGTATGAAAACAAAGTATGGACTTTGGTGACTTGCCCGATGATCGGCGACGATAGAAAACAAATGGATCTTTAAGAAGAAGGCGGACGCGGATGGTAATGTCACCATCTATAAAGCTCGACTTGTCGCTAAAGGTTATCGGCAAGTTCAAGGGATTGACTACGATGAGTCTTTCTCCCCGTGCGAACCTTAAGTCCGTCCGAATCATGTTAGCAATTGCCGCATACTATGATTATGAGATATGGCAGATGGACGTCAAAACAGCATTCCTTAATGGTTATCTTAAGGAAGAGCTGTATATGATACAGCCGGAAGGTTTTGTCGATCCTAAGAATGCTAACAAAGTATGCAAGCTCCAGCGATCCATTTATGGGCTGGTGCAAGCATCTCGGAGTTGGAACATTTGCTTTGATGAGATGATCAAAGCGTTTGGGTTTATGCAGACTTATGGAGAAGCCTGCGTTTACAAGAAATTGAGTGGGAGCTCTGTAGCATTTCTCATATTATATGTAGATGACATACTTTTGATGGGAAATGATATAGAACTCTTGGACAGCATTAAGGCCTACTTGAATAAAAGTTTTTCAATGAAGGACCTTGGAGAAGCTGCTTACATATTAGGCATCAAGATCTATAGAGATAGATCGAGGCGCCTCATAGGTCTTTCACAAAGCACATACCTTGATAAGATTTTGAAGAAGTTCAAAATGGATCAGTCCAAGAAAGGGTTCTTGCATGTGCTGCAAGGTGTGAGATTGAGCTCAGCTCAATGCCCGACCACGGCAAAAGATAAAGAAGGGATGAGCGTCATCCCCTATGCCTCAGCCATAGGATCTATTATGTATGCCATCTTTGTGTACTAGACCTGATGTAAACCTTGCCGCAAGTTTGGTAGGAATGTACCAAAGTAATCCCGACAAGGAACACCGGACAGCGGTCAAGAATATCCTAAAGTACTGAAAAGGACAAAGGACATGTTTCTCGTTTATGGAGGTGACGAAGAGCTCGTCAGTAAAGGGTTACGTCGATGCTAGCTTCGACACGACTGAATGACTCTAAGTCACAAACCGGATACGTGTATATGTTGAATGGTGGAGCGATGGTAAGTGCGGTACCGCAAGCATAGCGTCGTGGCGGGATCTACATGTGAAGCGGAGTACATGGCAGCCTTGGAGGCAGCACATGAAGCAATTTGGGTGAAGGAGTTCATCACCGACCTAGGAGTCATACCCAATGCGTCGGGCCGATCAAACTCTTCTGTGACAACACTGGAGCTATTGCACTTGCCAAGGAGCCTAGGTTTCACAAGAAGACCAGGCACATCAAGCGTCGCTTCAACTCCATCCGTGAAAATGTTCAAGATGGAGACATAGAAATTTGTAAAGTGCATACGGATCTGAATGTCACAGATCCGTTGACTAAACCTCTTTCGCGGGCAAAACATGATCAACACCAGAACTCTATGGTGTTCGATTCATCACAATGTAACTAGATTATTGACTCTAGTGCAAGTGGGAGACTGTTGGAAATATGCCCTAGAGGCAATAATAAAAGCATTATTATTATATTTCCTTGTTCGTGATAATTATCTTTTATTCATGCTATAATTGTATTATCCGGAAATCGTAATACACGTGTGAATACATAGACCACAATACGTCCCTAGTAAGCCTCTAGTTGACTAGCTCGTTGGTCAAACGATAGTCATGGTTTCCTAACTATGGACATCAGATGTCATTGACAACGGGATCACGTCATTAGGAGAATGACGTGATGGACAAGACCCAATCCTAAGCATAGCACAAGATCGTGTAGTTCGTTTTGCTAGAGCTTTTTCAATGTCAAGTATCTCTTCCTTAGACCATGAGATCGTGTAACTCCCGAATACCGTAGGAGTGCTTTGGGTGTACCAAACGTCACAACGTAACTGGGTGACTATAAAGGTGCACTACAGGTATCTCCGAAAGTGTCATTGGGTTGACACGGATCGAGATCGAGATTTGTCACTCCGTATGACGGAGAGGTATCTCTGGGCCCACTCGGTAATGCATCATCATAATGAGCTCAAAGTGACCAAGTGTTTGGTCACGGGATCATGCATTACGGTATGAGTAAAGTGACTTGCAGAACTTGAGACCGAGCGAGGTATTGGGATACCGACGATCGAGTCTCGGGCATGTAACGCATCGATTGACAAAGGGAATAGTATCTGAGGTTGCTTGAATCCTCGACATCGTGGTTCATCCGATGACATCATAGAGGAGCATGTGGGAGCCAACATGGGTGTCCAGATCCCGCTGTTGGTTATTGACCGAGGCGTCTCGGTCATGTCTGCATGTCTCCCGAACCCGTAGGGTCTACACTTAAGGTTCGGTGACGCTAGGGTTATTAGGAAGACTTGTATGTGATTACCGAATGTTGTTCGGAGTCCGGGATGAGATCCCGGACGTCACGAGGAGTTCCAGAACAGTCCGGAGGTAAATATTTATATATGGGAAGTTGTCAAACGGACACCGGAAAGTTTTGGGGGCGTACCGGTATTGTACCGGGGCCACCGGAAGGGTTACGGAGGTCCACCGGGAGGGCCACCTCCCGGGGGCCACATGGGCTGTGGGGATAGCAGCCAGCCTGATGGGCTGGGTGCGCCCCTTGGGCCCATGCGCCTAGGGTTTGGGGGAACCCTAGAAGGGGCGCCTTGCTTGGGGCAAGCCACCTCCTGGCCGGCGCCCCCTCTAGATTCCCATCTAGAGGGGCCGCCCCTGCCCTTTCCCCTATAAATAGAGGGGTGAGGGGAGGGCAGCCGCACCCAAGCCAAGGCGCAGCCCCTCCCCTCCCCAACACCTCTCCTCCTCCGCGTGTGCTTGGCGAAGCCCTGCCGGAGAACTGTCACTCCACCATCATCACGCCGTCATGCTCCTGCTGGAGCCATCTTCCTCAACCTCTCCTTCCCCTTGCTGGATCAAGGCGGAGGAGACGTCGTCTGCACTGCACGTGTGTTGAGCGGAGGTGCTGTCCGTTCAGACTTGGTCATCGGTGATCTGAATCACGGCGAGTGCGCCTCCATTATCACCATCCTTGAACGCTTCCACTTTTCGATCTAAAAGTGGTATGTAGATGCAAACTCACTCCCTTGACTCGTTGCTTAGATGAACTCATAGATGGATCTTGGTGAAACCGTAGGAAAAATTTTAATTTTCTGCAACGTTCCCCAACAGTATGAACCATAGCTACGGAACCTGATCTGAGAACAATTCTTCTTCTGCTTTAAGCGTTGACTTGGGGTTCGGTGTGGTGGTCCTCGTGCTTTGGGCACTGCAGTTGCCTTACTAACTGCTCGTGTTTGGGTGCTCTGTGGTGGAGACGGTGTTGTGTCAACGGGAACTGGGTTACTATCTGTTGGGGTTGGGGTTAGAAGGGGTGTAGCTGGTTCTCTGTCCAACTGGGTAGGGGTACAATCTGCGTGAGTCTGGGTTATGTGTGGTGAGGCTGGTTCTTGGGCAAGTACAAACGTGGTTCTATCTCCATCGAAAGGTAGCACGATCTTTTCTGAATACCGTGATTTTACTCCCATAGATACTGCCATCACCCCCTCCAATTGAAATGGCTGATAAACAAGAAAAGTAATTGAATGTACAGACATTGTAAGCCCTGTTCAAGAATTCATCCGATTAACCAGTTAACTTGCCGATTAATCCCTACTCATATTGTCACCGAGTAGCCGATAAACCGAAAAATCGTCCGATTAATTGGTTAAATGGCCGATTAACTTGCCGATTAGCCGATTAATTCCCTACTCTCTAGCCAACCGAGCAGCTACCAATTAACGATTTCCTCAACAATGATTGTAAGATAGACAGGTGCAATGGATAGTAGGGAATAAAACAGGGAATGAAATAATTCACATTTATGTTGTCTAACCAAACAAAATAGCTGGACATAATTTCAAATATATGATGGCTAATTAAACAGGATAACATGACACAATTTCACATGTATGATGGCTAACTAAACAGGATAGAATGACATACTTCAAAAATATGACGACTATGTAAACAAGATGACATGATATAACTATACGATGTGTCTAGTAAAGTGGTTGGCATGCCATAAATCACAAACATGCCGTCGATGGAAACAGGATGGCATGATATAATTCACGGATAGAATGACATAATTCAAAATACGATGACTATGTGAACAGGATGAGATGACATAACTATATTATGTCTTTAGAAAATGGGTTGGCATGCCATAAATCAGATACATGTTGTCTATGTAAACATCATGGCATGATATAATTCAAATATATGATTTATATTCTAAGGAAGTGAGCAGAGGGCAATCGCATATATGATGTGTCAATTAAGGAGATGGCATTCAATATCGTGTATATGATGTAAAAACTAAGCATTGCAATACAACATATGCATGATATGAGTAATATAACCCTGCCAAGTTTGAGCATACACCTCGGGGATAATAGGACTGGTCATCCGCCTCTGAATCCTCCTCTCAAGATCTATATGTAACCAGCAACATATCTGCTTCACCGGGTAGCATTATGCGCTCACGAAGACCTTGTTTTCACTCCAGATTTCTCCATCACCAATTCAAATGGCTGATGCACAGGAAGAGCAGTTTAATATACAAACATTGTGGACAAAAGCAATGAGAAGTACAAAAAAAAGACGACATGATATAATTCACATATATGACGCTTGGCTAAACAGCGTGGCATTGCATAATTCACATATATAATGCCTTGCAACATGATAGCATTGCATAATTCACATATATAATGTCTTGCAAAAAGATGGCATTGCATAATTCACATATATGGTAATTAGACACTAAACATGTGGCATTCACACAAATCATGTCTAAACTAAGCAAATGACATAGCAATGCAAGATACCATACGCACGATATGAGCAACATAACCCTGCCAAGTTAGAGCATGTACTTCGGGGGGGTGGGGGGGGAATAGGACTGGTCATCTGTCTCTGAATCCTCCTCTGAGGAGCTATTCAGAACCAAAGAAGACATGCGCTTGCCGATAGCATTATGCCGCTCAAGACCTTGTTTCCTCCAGATTTTTCCATGACCGTGCCGAATGGTTGATGCACAGGAAGAGTAATTGAATGTACTAAAATTGTTGACAAATTTAACACGTAATAAAAATATGATGTCATGATATAATTCACATATAAGATGACTGGCTAACCAGGGTGGCATTGAAAAATTCACATATATGATGCCTGGATAAACAAGATGGCATTGCATGATTCACATATACGATAAAGAAACTAAACAGATGGCATTGACACAAAGCATGTCTAAACTAGCCTATTGACAACGTATCTATAATTTTTGATTGTTCCACACTGTTATGTTATCATTCTTGGATGTTTTATAATCATTTTATAGTCACTATCATTTTTTGGTACTAGCCTATTGACATAGTGCCAAGTGCCAGTTGTTGTTTGCTGCATGTTTTTTACATCGCAGGAAATCAATACCAAACGGAGTCCAAACGCAGCGAAACTTTTTGTGGATTTTTTCGGACCAGAAGACATCCAGTGGGCCGGAGAAACACCTGGGGGTGCTCCGAGGGGAGCACAACCCACTAGGGTGCACTTGGAGGCCCAAGCGCGCCCTGGTGGATTGTGCCCACCTCGGGTGCCCCCCGGATCGCCTCTTTGCTCTATAAATACCCCAATATTCCAGAAACCCTAGGGGAGTCGACGAGAATCAATTCCAGCCGCTGCAGAGTCTAGAACCACCAGATCCAATCTAGACACCATCATGGAGGGGTGCATCATGTCCATTGGTGCCTCTCCGATGATGAGTGAGTAGTTCTTTGTAGACCTACGGGTCCGTGGTTAGTAGCTAGATGGCTTCCTCTCTCTCTTTTGATTCTCAATACAATGGTCTCTTGGAGATCCATATGATGTAATGCTACCTCTTGAGCACTGCGTTGGATTTCCCCGAAGAGGAGAGGATGATGCAGCAAAGTAGCGTAAGTATTTCCCTCAGTTTTTGAGAACCAAGGTATCAATCCAGTAGGAGGCCACGCACAAGTCCCTCGTGACCGCACAAAGCGATAGCTACTCGCAACCAACGCGATTAGGGGTTGTCAATCCCTTCACGGTCACTTACGAGAGTAAGATCTGATAGAGATGATAGATAATATTTTTGGTATTTTTGGTATATAGATGCAAAGTGAAAAGTAAAAGGCAAAGTAAAAACAAAACAAGTATTAAAGTGATGGAGATTGATATGATGAGAATAGACCCGGGGGCCATAGGTTTCACTAGTGGCTTCTCTCATGAGCATAAGTATTCTACGATGGGTGAACAAATTACTGTTGAGAAATTGACAGAATTTAGAATAGTTATGAGTATATCTAGGTATGATCATGTATATAGGCATCACGTCCGAGACAAGTAGACCGAAACGATTCTGCATCTACTACTATTACTCCACTCATCGACCGCTATCCAACATGCATCTAGAGTATTAAGTTAAAACAGAGTAACGCCTTAAGCAAGATGACATGATGTAGAGGAATAAATTCATGCAATATGATAAATACCCCATCTTGCGATCCTCGATGGCAACAATACAATACGTGCCTTGCAACCCTTTACATCCTTTGGGTAAGGACACCGCAAGATTGAACCCAAAGCTATGCACTTCTCCCATTGCAAGCACTACCAATCTAGTTGGCCAAACCAAGCGGATAATTCAAGAGACTTGCAAAGATAACCAATCATACATAAAAGAATTCAGAGAAGATTCAAATATTATTCGGAGATAAGCTGGATCATAAACCCACAATTCATCGGTCTCAACAAACACACCGCATAAAAGAAGATTACATCGAATAGATCTCCACGAGAGAGGGAGAACATTGTATTGAGATCCAAAAGAGAGAAGAAGCCATCTAGCTACTAGCTATGGACCCGAAGGTCCAAGTAAACTACTCATACTTCATCGGAGGGGCTATGGTGATGATGTAGAAGCCCTCCGTGGTGGATGCCCCCTCGTGAGCTCCGAACAGGCCCCAAGATGGGATCTCATGGATACAAGAAGTTGCGGCGGTGGAATTAGGTTTTGGATCCTGTCACGATCGTTTGAAGTGCGTAGGTATATATAGGAGGAAGGAGTACGTCGGTGGAGCGACAGGGGGCCCATGAGGCAGGGGGGCGCACCCTAGGGGGGGGGGCACCCTCGTGACCGCCTCTTTCGTTCCTTGGAGTAGGGTCCAAGTCCCCTGGATCACGTTCGGTGAGAAAATCACGTTTCCGAAGGTTTCATTCCGTTTGGACTCCGTTTGATATTCTGTTTCTTTGAAACACTGAAATAGGCAAAAAACAACAATTCTGGGTTGGGCCTCCGGTTAATAGGTTAGTCCCAAAAATAATATAAAAGTGGAAAATAAAGCCCAATATAGTCCAATACAATAGATAAAGTAGCATGGAGCAATCAACAATTATAGATACATTGGAGACGTATCAGGCATCCCCAAGCTTAATTCCTGCTCGTCCTCGAGTAGGTAAATGATAAAAAGAGAATTTTGGATGCGGAGTGATACTTTGGCATAATTTCAATGTAAATCTTCTTAACTGTGGTATGAATATTCAGATCCGAAAGATTCAAGACAAAAGTTCATATTGACATAAAAATAATAATACTTCAAGCATACTAATCAAAGTAATCATGTCTTCTCAGAATAGCATGGCAAAAGAAAGTTCATCCCTACAAAATTATATAGTTAGGCTATGCTTCATTTTCGTCACACAAAGATGTTCCCAATTTCTATACCCCCGATGACAAGCCAAGCAATTGTTTCATACTTAAATAATCTCAAACTTTTTCAACCTTCACGCAATACATGAGCGTGAGCCATGGATATAGCACTATGGGTGGAATAGAATATGACGATGGGGATTGAGTGGAGAAGACAAAAAAGGAGAAAGTCTCACATTGACGAGGATAATCAACAGACTATGGAGATGCCCTCTTTTGAGCTTGATAGTTTTGCTCATAGTGCTTCACTTATATCTTTTGAGCGTGAATTTTTGCTCTAGTACTTCACTTAGATATTTTAGAGCACGGTGGTGGATTTGTTTTAAAGAAACTATTGATCTCTCATGCTTCACTTAGATTATTTTGAGAGTCGTTAATAGCATGGTAATTTGCTTAAATGTTAATATACTTGGTATTCAAGATATGTGAAACTTTCTTTTGAGTGCGTTGAATACTAAGATAAGTTTGATGCTTGATAATTGTTTTGAGATATGGAGGTGATAATATCAAAGTCGTGCTAGTTGAGTAGTTGTGAATTTGAGAAATGCTTGTGTTGAAGTTTGCAAATCCCGTAGCATGCACGTATGGTTAAAGTTGTGTAACAAATTTGAAACATGAAGTGTGGCTTGTGCATCCTTATGAGTGGCGGTCGGGGACGAGCGATGGTCTTTTCCTACCAATCTATCCCCCTAGGAGCATCTTGGCGTAGTACTTGATTTTTATGACTTCTAAATTTTTGCAATAAGTATATGAGTTCTTTTGACTAATGTTGGGTCCATGGATTATACACACTTTTACCTTTCCGCCTTTGCTAGCCTCTTGATGCCGTGCATTGCCCTTTCTCACCTTGAGAGTTGGTGCAAACTTAGCGGTGCATCCAAACTCCGTGATATGATACGCTCTTTCACACATAAACCTCCTTATATCTTCCTCAAAACAGCCACCATACCTACCTATTATGGCATTTCCATAGCCATTCCGAGATATATTGCCATGCAAATTTCCACCGTTCGTTCATCATCATCATCATGACATACTTTACTTTTGTCATATTGCCATTGCATGATCATGTAGTTGACATCGTATTTGTGGCAAAGCCACCATGCATTATTTTTCATACATGTCACTCTTGATTCATTGCACCATCCTGCACATCACGGAGGCATTCATATAGAGTCATATCTTGTTCTAGTTTCGAGTTGTAATCCTTATTGTTGTAATCAATAGAAGTGTGATGATCATCATTATTAGAGCATTGCCCAAAAAAAAGAAAAAAAAAGAGAAAGGCCAAAAAAAAAGAAAGGCCCAAAAAAAGAAAAAAAGAGAAAATAAAAAGGGCAATGCTACTATCTCTTTTTCCACACTTGTGCTTCAAAGTAGCACCTTGTTCTTCATATAGTGAGTCTCATATATTGTGACGCCCGGATAATTATGCTACAGTAATTCTCTGCTAATGATGCCACGTCACTTCGATTACTATCACTAATCTCGTGTTAGTTCGAAACTGATTCAAATTCAAATTTGATTAAAGGCAAATAATATAAGTTTTCAAACAATGAAACCAAAATGTTCAAGGTGGGTCGTAAATCATGCGTAAATACGATGGAGGAACCAAACCTTGATAAAATGTTTAAGGGCTCTAAACTAATTAAAACAGTAGTGAAAACAATTAAACAAATACCTAATGGATTTTATAAAATATTAAAATATTTTATTATGGGTTAAGAATTGATGTGACAGTAGTATATTTATAAATACAATTTTAGGTGCTAGTGTTAATTTTTATAAAACTGAAGTAAAAGGGGACTTAAAATGAAATAGAAAATAAAAAAGTAAAAAAAGAGGAAAACAACCTCCCCCCCCACTGGGCCAACCGTGGCCCAGCTGGCCAGCCCAACTGGGCATCCAGGCCACCATGCCGGCCCGCCTCTTCCTCTTATCCCCACCCCGACCAAAACCCTAGCCCGTAACCCCCCCACTCCCTCGATCTCTCCCACGCCTCTCTCCTCCTTCCCCCATCTGGATCGGGGGAGAGGAGCCAGATCCCGCGCCGTTCCGCGCCCCTGACACCGGCGCCCGTCCCCAGCACCGCCTCGCCTCTCTATCTCCTCCCTTGACGGTGCCCGCACCTCCTCGACCCGTCTTTGGAACAGAGCACGACCCCATGGCGCTCCACGCCGCTGCCCGCCCTTCGAGGCCTCTCCTCCCTCGCCGGACCTCCTCCGGAGCCCGCCTCATTGGGCGCCCTCGCCACCTCGTCGCGACCGCACCTGCCCTTGCTGCCGTCCCCATCGCCTTCGTCCTCGCCCTCTCCATCAACGGCATCCTCGCCGCCGCCCGTCGCCCTTGACGCCTCCTCGCCCTCCTCCTCGCCGGTCTTCCCGACCGCCCCAGGCCATTGCCCGTTGCCCTCTGCGCCCACCCCGTGAGCTTCCCCCCGCTCCCCTCTCCCCTAGGTCGCCTCGGCCGTCGCCCGCTCAGCAGCGCTCCGGCGCCCATGATCGCCCGCCCTCTCCTTCCCCACAGTCGTCTACGCCCCCACGGCGCCCCGCCACCTCGGCGTCGTCGACCGGGCCCTCGCCGACCCACGCGCCTCGCTTCGCCCGCCTCTTGCTCGGCCATTGCCGCATGCAGTGCCGTCTCCGGCTTCCCGTGTGCTCAGCCCCCCTCTGCGGCGCCTCTCGCTTCGCCGTTATCGCCCTCGGCCAGCCGCACCTCTGCGGCGACCCTCCAGCGCCTGCGCGACCTCGCCCATGACCCTACTTCGCCGCCGACCGTGCTCGGCCTCGCTCGGCGCCATCACGCCCCGGCGCTTTATCAGAAGGCGCCCAGCGCCGCTCCCCCAGGCCCAGATAAGGCCTTTGGCTCACTGACAAAGGGGCCCCGCCCCAAAACGTTTTTAGAAAAAAAAGAAGGAATTAAAATAAATAAATAAATATAATTAATAAAAATAAAAATGATTTTATAAAATTAATTATTAATTAATTAATTAATTAAGCAATTAGTTAAGTTAATTAATCCGGTTTAATTAATTTAATTAACTAGTTGAGTTTAATTAACCTGATCAATTAACCTAAACCCTAATTAAACTAACAGTGTATGATGTGGGTCCCACAGGACCCACATGTCAGTTGACCAGGTCAACGGTCAACGCTGACTGCTGGCGTCGGCATGACATCATCTTGATGTCATAAATCCATTTTCGAATTACTTAAATAATTAATTAAATTTCGTAAATTAATAAAATCTTTAGAAAATCATATCTTTTAATCCGTAACTTCGGATTAAAATATTTTCAACATGAAAGTTGCTCGACGCAGCGAGGCGAATCCGGATACGCAGTCCGCTCGTCCGCCACACCCTAACCTATCGAACTCGCAACTTTCCCCTCCGCTCCTGCCGAAAACACGAAACACCGGGATATTTTCCGGATGTTTCCCCATAACAGTACCACCTCATACCACGTTAGGGCACGCCTAGCATCGTTACTTGTCATGTCATGCATCGATATGCATATGTTTGCATGGTATTCATTGTTTCTTCCCCTCTTCTCTCCGGTGAGACCACGAGGCCAAGCTATTCTTTGCCCGATTCGACTACGGAGTTGGCGACCCTCTCTCTTGCCGAGCAACCAGGCAAGCCCCCCTTGATCACCGGATATCGCCTATTCTACTCTATACCTTGCTTGCATTAGAGTAGTGTAGCATGTTATCGCTTTCCATTATACCTATCACGATGCATAGCCTTTGTCCTTGTTACTCTTGTTGTTACCTTTACGCAATCCTATATGCTTAGTATAGGATGCTAGTATTTCCATCTGTGGCCCTACATTCTTGTCCGTCTGCTGTGCTATACTATCGGGCCGTGATCACTCGGGAGGTGATCACGGGTATATACTTATACTTATACATGATACATGTGGTGACTAGAGGCGAATTGGCATGTGGAGCACCCATGAGTGGATCTTTGAGGCGAGCGACAGGCAAGTTGAGACCGCCTAGGAGAGAGGTGGGCTGGCCCTTTTCGGGCGTTCGCAGATACTTAACACGCTTAACGAGATCTTGGTATTTGATCTGAGTTGGCTCTGAGCTTATACGCACTAACCAACTCGTGGGAAAGATATGGGCACTTTCGGCGTGGTATGGTATCGGCCCGAAGCACTTCAGACGTCGGTGACAGGCGGTAGCGCGCCCGAATTGGAGAACGCCACTAGGCTAGGTCTGCTTTGGCCGCCCTACATAGCGTCTTGGTGTGCTCGAGGCGATGGGCCCAGACCCTGCGGCGCTTAGGTTTAGACCGGCGTCGGCCTCTCTGTTGTGCCTAGGTGGGGCTGCGGCGTGTTGATCTTCAGCGGCGGGCATGACCCATGAAAGTGTGTCGGCCAAATGGGATCAAAGCGTGTTGGGTAAGATGGTGCACCCTGCAGGGAAGTTAATCTATTCGAATAGCCGTGATCTTGATAGCAGGACGACTTGGAGTTGTACCTTGACCTTATGACAACTAGAACCGGATACTTAATAAAACACCCCTTCCAAGTGCGGATACAACCGGTGGTCGCTCTCTCTCGGGGATACGAGGAGGGATCGCGGGTAGGATTATTGCTATGTGATGTTACTTGGAGGACTTCAACCTACCCTCTTCTACATTTGCAAGGCGGAGGTGACCGAGCGTAGTCTTCGATAAGACTAGCTACCCCCTCTTATTACGGCATTCTGCGATTCAGTCCTTGATATGGCCCTTTACACATATATCCCTGCATATGTAGTGTAGCTCCTTGCTTGCGAGTACTTTGGATGAGTACTCACGGTTGCCTTGTTCCCCTTTTCCCCTATCTATACACGATTGCTGCAACTGCACGATGGAGCCTGTGAGCGTGACGCCACCGTCGATGACGACTACTACACCGGAGGTGCCTACTACTACGCAGCAGCCCACGACGCATTTACCACTGTGAGTAGTTTAGGAGGATCCCAGGCGGGAGGCCTGCGCCTCTTCGATCTGTATCCCGGTTTGTGCTAGCCATCTTATGGCAACTTGTTTAACTTATGTCCGTACTCAGATATTGTTGCTTCCGTGACTTCGTCTATGATCGAGCACTTGTATTCGAGCCCTCGAGGCCCTGGCTTGTATTATGTTGCTTGTATGACTTATTTATGTTTTAGAGTTGTGTTGTGATATCTTCCCGTGAGTCCCTGATCTTGATCGTACACATTTGCGTGCATGATTAGTGTACGATTGAATCGGGGGCGTCACATATATTGTGCTTCAAAGTAGCACCTTTTTCTTCATATAGTGAGTCTCATATATTGTGCTTCAAAGTAGCACCTTGTTTTTCATATAGTGAGTCTCATAAGTTGTCTTGTTCATACTAGTGGGATTTTTTCATTATAAAACTTGGCTTGTATATTCCTACGATGGGCTTCCTCAAAATGCCCTAGGTCTTCATGAGCAAGCAAGTTGGATGCACACCCACTAGTTTTCTTTTGTTGAGCATTCATAGCTCTAGTGCATCCGTTGCATGGCAATCCCTACTCCTCATGTTGACATCAATTGATGGGCATCTCCATAGCCCGTTGATTATCCTTGTCAATGTGAGACTTTCTCCTTTTTTGTCTTCTCCACACAATCCCCATCATCATATTCTATTCCACCCATAGTGCTATATCCATGGCTCACGCTCATGTATTGCGTGAAGGTTGAAAAAGTTTGAGATTATTTAAGTATGAAACAATTGCTTGGCTTGTCATCGGGGGTATAGAAGTTGGAAACATCTTTGTGTGACGAAAATGAAGCATAGCCTAACTATATGATTTTGTAGGGATGAACTTTCTTTTGCCATGCTATTTTGAGAAGACATGATTACTTTTGATTAGTATGCTTGAAGTATTATTATTTTTATGTCAATATGAACTTTTGTCTTGAATCTTTCGGATCTGAATATTCATACCATGATTAAGAAGATTTACATTGAAATTATTCCAAAGTATCACTCCTCATCAAAAATTCTCTTTTTATCATTTACCTACTCGAGGACGAGCAGGAATTAAGGTTGGGGATGCCTAATACGTCTCCAACGTATCTATAATTTTTTATTGCTCCATGCTACTTTATCTACTGTTTTGGAATATATTGGGTTTATTTTCCACTTTTATATTACTTTTGGGACTAACCTATTAACCGGAGGCCTAGCCCAGAATTGCTGTTTTTTTTGCCTATTTCCTGTTAGAAGAAACGGAATATCAAACGGAGTCCAAACGGAATGAAACCTTAGGGAACGTGATCTTCTCACCGAACGTGATCCAGGAGACTTGGACCCTACTCCAAGAAGTGCCAGAGGCGGTCACGAGGGTGGAGGGCGCCCCCCCCCCCCCGGGGCGCGCCCCCCTACCTCGTGGGCCCCCTGACGCTCCACCGACGTACTCCTTCCTCCTATATATACCTACGTATCCCCAAACGATCAAAAAGGGAGCCAAAAACCTAATTCCATCGCCGTACCTTCCTGTATCCACGAGATCCCATCTTGGGGCTGTTCGAGCTCCATGGGGGGCATCCACCACGGAGGGCTTCAACATCAACACCATAGCCCCTCCGATGAAGTGTGAGTAGTTTACTTCAGACCTTGGGTCCATAGCTAGTAGCTAGATGGCTTCTTCTCTCTTTTGGATCTCAATACAATGTTCTCCCCTCTCTCGTGGAGATCTATTCGATGTAATCATCTTTTTGCGGTGTGTTTGTTGAGATCGATGAATTGTGGGTTTATGATCCAGCTTATCTATGAATAATATTTGAATCTTCTCTGAATTCTTTTATGTATGATCGAGTTATCTTTGCAAGTCTCTTTGAATTATCCATTTGGTTTGGCCGACTAGATTGGTAGTTCTTGCAATGGGAGAAGTGCTTAGCTTTGGGTTCAATCTTGCGGTGTCCTTACCCAAAGGATGTAAAGGGTTGCAAGGCACGTATTGTATTGTTGCCATCGAGGATAACAAGATGGGGTATTTATCATATTGCATGAATTTATTCCTCTACATCATGTCATCTTGCTTAAGGCGTTACTCTATTTTTAACTTAATACTCTAGATGCATGCTGGATAGCGGTCGATGAGTGGAGTAATAGTAGTAGATGCAGAATCGTTTCGATCTACTTGTATCGGACGTGATGATTATATACATGATCATACCTAGATAACCTCATGACTATGCTCAATTTTGTCAATTGCTCAACAGTAATTTGTTCACCCACCGTAGAATATCCATGCTCTTGAGAGAAGCCACTAGTGAAACCTATGGCCCCCGGGTCTATTCTCATCATATCAATCTTCATCACTTTTATACTTGCTTTGCTTTTACTTTTCAGTTTGCATCTCTATACCAAAAATACCAAAAATATTATCTCTATCAGATCTCACCCTCGTAAGTGACCGTGAAGGGTTGACAACCCCTAATCGCGTTGGTTGCGAGTAGCTATCGTTTTGTGTAGGTACGAGGGACTTGCACGTGGCCTTCTACTGGATTGATAACTTGGTTCTCAAAAACCGAGGGAAATACTTACGCTACTGTGCTGCATCATCCTCTCCTCTTCGGGGGAAACCAACGCAAGCTCAAGACGTAGCAGGGAGAACATTGTATCGAGATCCAAAAAGAGAGAAGAAGCCATCTAGCTACTAGCTATGGACCCGAAGGTCTGAAGTAAAATACTCACACTTCATCGGAGGGGTTATGGTGGTGATGTAGAAGCCCTCCGTGGTGGATGCCCCCTCCGTGAACTCGGAACAGGCCCCAAGATGGGATCTTGTGGATCTGAGGAAGTTGCGGCGGTGGAATTAGGTTTTGGCTCTGTCACGATCGTTTGAAGTGCGTAGGTATATATAGGAGGAAGAATGCGTCGGTGCAGCGACGAGGGGCCTGAGGCAGGGCGCCCTGAGGCGCCCCCACCCTCGTGATCGCCTCTTTCGTTCCTTGGAGTAGGGTCCAAGTCCCCTGGATCACGTTCGGTGAGAAAATCACATTTCCGAAGGTTTCATTCCGTTTGGACTTCGTTTGATATTCTGTTTCTTCGAAACACTGAAATAGGCAAAAAACATCAATTCTGGGCTGGGCCTCCGGTTAATAGGTTAGTCCCAAAAATAATATAAAAATGGAAAATAAAGCCCAATATAGTCCAAAACAGTAGATAAAGTAGCATGGAGCAATAAAAAATTATAGATACGTTGGAGACGTATCATGTAACTCTTTTTGCAATGTGTTTGTTGGGATCCGATGAACTTTGAGTTTATGATCAGATCTATCTTTTTATTCATGAAAGTTATTTCTGTTTTCTTATATGCATGATTGCGTATAGCCACGTATTTTTTCTCCGATATTTGGGTATTGTTTGGCCAACTTGATCTATTTATCTTGCAATGGGAAGAGGTGCTTTGTAGTGGGTTCGATCTTACAGTGCTTGATCCCAGTGACAGAAGGGGAACCGGCACATATGTATCGTTGCTACTAAGGATAAAACGATGGGGTCTATTTCTACATAAATAGATCTTGTCTACATCATGTCATCATTCTTATTGCATTACTCCGTTTCTCCATGAACTTAATACACTAGATGCATGCTGGATAGCGGTCGATGTGTGGAGTAATAGTGGTAGATGCAGGCAGGAGTCGGTCTACTAATCTTGGACGTGATGCTTATATAATGATCATTGCCTGGATATCGTTATGATTATTTGAAGTTTTATCAATTGCCCAACAGTAATTTGTTCATGCACCGTTTGCTATTTTTCTCGAGAGAAGCCACTAGTGAAATCTACAGAGCCTTTGTGATCTATTTTCCTTTGCTTTTATTTCAAATCTATTAAACCAAAAATACAAAAATACCTTGCTGCAATTTATTTTATTTGGCGTTCGATCTATCAGTATTTACAACTCTCTCACGTCCGTTTGCCTATTTCTGGCGCCGTTGCCCGAAAGGGGTTGACAACCCCTTTAACACGTCGGGTTGCGAGTATTTGTTATTTGTGTGCAGGCGTTGTTTACGTAGTGTTGCTTGGTTCTCCTACTAGTTCGATGACCTTGTTCTCATCACTGAGGGTAATACCTACCGCTGATGTGCTGCATCATCCCTTCCTCTTTGGAGAAATACCGACGTAGCTTCAAGCCACGTCAAAAGGAATTTTTGGCGCCGTTGCTGGGGAGACATCATCAACATCAGGTTCCTAATCATAAATCCCATCTCCTCGCAATTTACATTATTTGCCATATGCCTCTCGTTTTCCTCTCCCCCACTTCACAAAAAATTGCCGTTTAATTCGCCCTCTTTTTCATTCGCCGTTTTCTTGTCAGATCTATCCTTTTCTTACAATCATGAGTGATTTTGGTATGGCAGCAACAGATGGTGGCCTAACTCCTAAGATTGGACGTACGGGCAATATGGATGCTAAAACTTTTATCTTAGATCAAGGGAATGTTATGGGAAATGAACATATCCAAGAATTTTTCAATTGTGTTGGGAATCTAAGTCTTGATGATGCTCCTATACTTAGCACTACTAGATCTTATGTGGATGCTATTTCAAACTAGTTCTGAAACTTGAAAGTAAATTTATCCGTACTCATCCTACTTTGCAAAAATTGTTTTTTGAGCTTCCCGTTATAAAGAATCCTAGGGCTAAAAAGTTTGCCACTCTTTTCCTTATGAATGATTTTGGCTACATAATACGGGAAACTAGGGAAATCTTTGATTTTTATGGCATGAATCGTGAAAAACCCGTGATAGATGAAATTCTTTACAATAGTGATTAGGCGCTAAGGCATTTGCTTGGGGATAATAAAATCTTTGATGAGAATCTTAAAAAGGAAGTCCCCGTTTTAGATATAATCCAACAAGTCTTCAATAATGTTAATCAACATTACTCTTGGATTGTTGCTGGAAATCAAAGGGGGTATGCTGAAAAACAACTTAGTAATGCTAAGGTTTCTATGGATAATATGGTTTATGTTGTCTTTACAAAACCTCATGACAAGAATACCCCTAAGGAAATTAAGAACAAAGATGGCAAAACTTAGATCTTTGCTTTATGCCTAGTTAGGAGCGTAAAACGATAGTGGTTGTTGGGAGGCAACCCAATGAATAAAATTTATTTTTGCTTTTTTCTTTCTATTCTTGAGTGTGTGAAAAATCATGCTACTATTATGATTGTGTTTTTTGTTTTAATTAGTGTTCGTGCCAAGCAAAGCCGTTAGGATCTTCTTGGATGATAGTTGTTTGATCTTGCTGAAAAAACAGAAACTTACATGCCCAGAAAAACAATTGTTAAAAGTCACAAAAGCGTGATAAAATACCCATTCTATTTGCAGAAGATCAATATACAAATTTCTCACGTGTTCCTAATTTTTACAGAATTTTTGGAGTTACATAAGTATTCGAAATATCTAGATTGCTACAGACTATTCTGTTTTTGACAGATTCTGTTTTCTTTGCGTTGTGAGCTTCTTTCGATGATTCTATGGTTTTCTTTATGAGTTTTTGCCATAGAAAAGTTGGAATACATTAGATATAATGCAAGAATAAAATATGAATTGGTTTGATACAGAAATTATAGTAGTGATTTGCTTTGTTGTACTAACGTATCTCATGATGGTTTTGTTGAGTTTTGTGTGATTGAAGTTTTCAAGTTTTGGGTGATGATTCGATGGATGAAGGAATAAGGAGTAAGAAGAGCCTAAGCTTGGGGATGCCCATGGCATCCCATGATATTATCCAAAGAGAAGCAAGCAACTAAGCTTGGGGATGCCCCTAGTGGCATCCCCTCTTTCTTCTAACGACCATCAGTATTTTACTCGAAGCTATATTTTTATTCATCACATACTATGAGTTCTGCTTGGATTGTTTTGTATGATATGAGTCTTTGCTTGTTTTTCTTTGTGTTCTAAGTCTTGAATCCTTGCTGGACACACCTTTTTGAGAGAGCCAAAATTATGCCATGACTTGTTAGAATTGCTCTCTATGCTTCACTTAAATTTTGATGAGCTATGGAATTGCTCTAGTGCTTCACTTATATCTCTTTGAGCACGGTGTGCTTAGTTAGTTTTGAAGAAATGCTGTCTTGCTTCACTTAGATTTGTTTGAGAGTTAGTAATTTTTTTAAAGAAATTCTCTCTTGCTTCACTTAAATTAATTTGAGAGAAAGAAATATTATGCTCATGATCTTCACTTATATTTGTTTGAGCTTATCAAAAGCAACACATGCAAATTAGTTCCAAAGTGATAAATATCCAAGAAAGATATAATAAAAACTTTCATGAAGATCATTTGACAAAATAAACTTGATTCCTTGTAATAGTTTTGAGATATGATGATGTGATATGTGAGTCATGTTGGTGAGTAATTATGCTTTAGTAAGAATATTGGTGTTAAGGTTTGTGATTCCCTATGCAAGCACGAAAGTCAATAGTCATGCAATGAAATTACATCCTACTTGTGGTGCATTATTCAGTGTTAATTATGCTTAATGCTCGCTTATGAGATTATTCGTTTCTTGGTTGGTCGCTTCTCAATCTTTTGCTAGCCTTCATTTTGCACTAAGTATGATCACTACTTGTGCATCCAAAAACCTTTAAACCAGTTTTGCCGCATGATTCCACTATATCTACCTATATGCGGCATTCTTTTGCCGTTCTAAGAACATTTGTATATGCCATCTCTAATTTTCAAAAGAAACTTCTCTTTTGTGTGTTCATACCACTCGCGTGGCGGTGAGGGGTGGCTAATATTTTCCATGCTAGATGTGTTATTCTCACGATCAGTATTTATTCACTTGTCATTGCACAAGAGTAAGGCAAATGTATTAGGGATGCCCAGTCCCGAAATGAAAAATGAATTTACTTTATGTTGTCAAATAATAAATTCCTTGGGAAGTGTTGGTATGGAGGGCACCCGTGGATACGGTTAGCCATGGAAAGTGAAAGTATGGTGGAAAAAGGAATAAACTCTATTTTCTGTTTGGGAACCGCCTATGATATATCTAGCATGAAAAGTGTTGGGAACTCTAAGTCTTTTTCGTTGGTGGGAAAAGCACACCTCCCAAAATGTTTTTATCTCTAAGTTTTTCGCTTTGAGCTCTGACACCTCTAAAAATCCCTACTTCCCTCCGCGAAGGGCCTTTCTTTACTTTATGCAATTTTTTAAATTTGAGTCTCCATCTTCTCTTATAAAGCACCAACTAGGAGGCACTATGATCATACTTGAGCATTGGGTGTAGCTAATGTGCGAGTGTGTTTCACGAATGGATCAATGGTTGAGCATGATGGGCTAGGGATAACTTATTTTAGCATTGATATTTTCAAAGACATGGTTGCTTCTTGATATGCTTGAGTATTTAAGTCATCATGTCAAAACTAGACTATTGCTTTGAACCATATAAAAGTCCAAATGTCCATGCTATAAAGAAAAGAATATGAGATTTCATGTTAGGCAGCATTCCACGTCAAAAACTCTGTTTTTATCATTTATCTACTCGAGGACGAGCAGGAATGAAGCTTGAGGATGCTAATACGTCTCCAACGTATCTATAATTTTTGATTGTTCCATGTTGTTATATTGTCATTCTTGGATGTTTTATAATCATTTTATATCATTTTTTGGTACTGACCTATTGACATAGTGTCGTGGAATTAACACGTCAGATGTCCTCTTGAAAGGACTTAGTCGTGGAGCCATCGCGACGGGTTAGCTTGAAGGGGTTAAACCGGATAAGGGACACGGGAGTTTTTATACTAGTTCGTCCCCTTCGATGAAGGTAAAATCCTACGTCTAGTTGTGATGGAATTGATTGGGTTTCGATGACCAGGGAGCAAATACGCTTTGCCTGGGTCTCGAGTTGTTGTTTTTCTGCCCTCGAACCGCCGCCGGGTCGTCCTTTTATATACATAGGTTGACGCCCGGCCGGTCTACGGAGTCCCGAGGTCGGCTTATACAAGTGCGCCTCGGTCTCCCCTTTCCTATCTTACAACACAAGTTATACAATCATAGCAGTTTACTACCATGGGCCCTAATCCGCCTTTGGGCTCTGGGCCTCTAAGCTTCATCAGTAAAGCACCATCTTCTGGGTCTTTACGGGCTTCAATGTAGTTGAGGGTGAACCGGCCCCTCCTGGGCGGTTTACCCTTAGTAGTTATATCCCCAACATTAGGCCCCAAGTTGATTTGAACAAGTTCATGTCAATCTCCAATATTTAGAAAAATCCTGTGAACATCTTCTTACATTCCTCGTAAACCGCCGCGATGTCTTCTCCTGTAAACTTTTGTTAAACCGCCGTGACGTCATCCTCTGGATACAGCAGTGGCTTCTCATGACGTCATCTCTGTATAAAAAGATTAAAAAGATTCCTTTAATTAATTGCTCCCAAAGATTGAGGCGATAGCGACGCCCTCTTTTGCCGCTTCAGGCTCCTCGATCCCCGCGCTTGCCTTATCCATTTGCCTTATAAATAGGCTCGGGGGTCCTTTCTTTCTTCCCCTTCGGTGCCTCTTCTTCCTCCTCGCGACGCTCAAGCTCTGAAGCTCCGCCACTGACCTCAACCTTCGAGCACTGCATCGACAAAGGTCGCTGCATCAACCTGATCGTACCAGAAACCTGCGGCTCTTCTCCGCTATCCCTGCGCATCTGGTAAGCTTCCTCCTCTCAACCTAGAACAGTATTTAGGGTTTCTGCGTTCATCCGTGTTCATAGGTGTTCATCTTTGCTCGCTGCCTTTTTGATTACTGTTGAAACTAGATGAACTTGTCATCCTCCTCTTACAGCCAAAGTTGCAATTTTAGTTTACCTTGCCGTAGTATCTCTTCCTGCCTTGATAATTCCCTTATGGATTTATGGTGTTTTGTCATCACCATTTTAGGGCTCAGAATAATTTTTCTTACTGAACTACAGTAGATCCAAATTTATACTGTCATTTTGTGAAACCTGTTTCTGTCAACACTTAGTAGATTTTCAGCTCTGGCCCTTCCACCTAAGGGTGGTTTAACCTTTAGTGGTTGATAATCCGCCATACGCCATTAGCCCTCACTTAAACCGCCATCTTGACTTGAATAGCAATTTCCGGTTTACCTCACATGTATGCTTTGATCAAATTCCCAGTTTAACACCGATTAGTACATATGAACCGTCAATCACAAACCGGCCTTCATTTTTTCCTTTACAGTTTTGCTTTCCACGATGACCAAGCAATTTTCTTCTTGCAACTGGGTTCCATCCCGGATCACGGAAACGCAAATCAACAGATACGTTGTAACGGGCACTTTAGCTTCAAAAGATGTCCTTCACTGGCGAGTTCCTGGCCCTGAATGCCCTCCTGAGCCTCAAGATGGAGAAGTGATCGTGTTCATGCAACATCTATCCCGGGGATTCAGCCCTCCCGGATCAAAGTTTTTCCGGGATGTACTTGCCAGCTTCCAACTCCATCCTCAGGATATTGGACCACATTCTATGTCCAACATATGTAGCTTCCAAGTGTTCTGTGAAGTTTACCCTCAAGAAGAACCAACTGTTGATCTCTTCCAGGATTTCTTCCACTTAAACCGCCGAACTGAGTTCTCTGACGGCCCCAATACTGAACTTGGTGGTGTGTCGATTCAAAAAAGGAAAGAAGTTGATTTTCCTCATGCCAAACTTCACAGCCATCCTAAAGACTGGAACAAACATGGTTTTATTGTCAGAATACTGCCCCTGCTGGAGAAAATCCTTTGCCGGGCTACCGTGCTCACCGGCTTAGCAATGGCCACCCTTTACCTCAACAATTAACCGCCAAAGAACGACAAGCTTATGCACCTCAACTCGCCAAGCTCCGGGCTCTCCTCGCCAACGGTTTGACTGGTGTTGATCTCGTTCGCTGTTGGGTTTCGTGGTGTGTCCTGCCTTTAAGCCGCCGCCCCGGATTGATGTATGAATATACCGGCGACGCCAAGGATCCTCAACGGTTTAACGAAATAGAAATGATTGATGATGAAGTCACTGAAAGTGTGAAGAGGATGCTTGACGAACCGATCACCGCATGCAGCCAAATTGGGCTGCACCCTTTTTATGCCTCCAACAAACCGCCAGCGGTAAAAACTTTAACCTTGTACTTTTTGATCCGTCTCCGCTTTAACACTGATATAATAATCCTTTGTTTAATTTTGCAGGCCAATAGCTCCTTATGGAAAAGGAAAACTCAAGATAAATCGGCCAGGACTCCTCGTGCCAAGAGCAAAGTCACCAAGAGAACAACCAAGAAGAAAACCGCCGAGTCTTCTGATCCGCCAGAAGATATTGACGAATCGGATCAAGAGGTAGAACTTGACTCCCTTGGTTCCTTTTTCATACACCTTATTGACAATGACTATTCCCAGGATGATGCGGAGGCCAGCCGTGCGGACCATGTTGAGGTAATCTCTCTTTCCTCCGATTCAGATCTTGTGCCGGTTCAAAGATTTTGCCGTGTAGTCCGGAAAGTAAAATACTCTCACCCTCTTGCTTATTTGGATTAAAAACTTTCTTTGAAGACACAGCAACCTGAAGGGCGTCGCACAACCCGACACGATGGCCAGCAAGTCACCTCTTACGGTTTCTGGGATACACCAACCCGGAAGCGTCGTCCAGAGGTTACTTGTTCTCCCGAAAATCTTTATCCTTTGAAGGGTTTCTTCCGATACCCACTCAATCCGTCTGATTCGAATTACCAGGTGTCTTCCAATTCGTCTGGTGGTTCATCAACCACTTAGCTGCCTCCCCTTAAAACCGTCCCTGGGTAAGTATACTGCCCTTCATCTTTTTCCTTCATAGTTCGGTTTACCGTGCTAATTTTTGTTTTGATATCAGTGCCAAAGCCCATCTGAGCAAGAAGGCTAAAACCAGTGCCCCTATTGGTGAAGTTGAACCGGATAGGTCTCCTGAGGGTACCAGTAGAAATATTGATGTTATGGATGATTCCACCCAACAAGGTGAGAACACTGAAGCTAATCCGCTGGAAGCTGACCCGGCTACTCATATTGATCCATCAAGCCCTCATGCTACTCCTTCGAGCCGGCTGCTAATCCGCCGAGCCCACCTGCTAATCCGCCAAGTCCAGCCAGGGATACCGTCAATCCGCCAAGTCCACCAAAGGGTGATGATGATGATGTTATTATTACTGGTATGGGTCATACTAGCTTTGGTAATCCGGTTGTCTTGTCAAAACATATTGCCAAGGAGGAATTCACTGCTATGGGCAAGGGGAAAGGGAAGACCGATTTATCCAACTTCATCAACCTTAGTGCAGAGGAACTTCAATCCGGAATTTAAACCGCCTTTACACTAGCCGTGATTTTGAAGCCGGTTTGGTGAACCTGATGAAGGAACGTTATGAGGTAATCTTCAAGAATGCTTTGAAATTTACTTTATTCTGTATATCTCTTCCATTGTAGCCCCCAAGGGCCGGGTTATCTCTTGAAGATAAACTGGGACTTTGATATAAAGAACACTTCAACTGAGTAGCCCCCAAGGGCCGGTTTGTCTTTTGAAGACAAACCGGGACTATCTAATCATGTTAATTGCCTTTACTTATAACTGATCAATTGTGCATTAGCCCCCAAGTGCCAAGCTTAATACCTGGATTGAGCCTTGGGACTTGAAAATACTCACTTTAAAAAGCAATCCACATTAGCCCCCAAGTGCCGAGTGCATAACTTGTTATGTGCTTGGGACTTTAACAACTTCATCTTCTGACTTTTGCAGACCGATAAAAATATCAAAGAATCTCAAATCGCCGATCTTCAAGAAGACATCAAGTCCCAGCAAGAAGAGACCACGAAAGCCAAAGAGGAGCTAAAGGGTGTTTTGGCAACCATGGAGCAATTGAAGGATGGTTTTGAAATGAACGCACCAATCGAAACCGAGAAGGCTGCTTTGTTGAAGCGGGCTGAAGATGCAAGCATCTCTTAAGCGAAGCGGAAGAGCTAACAGGGCTAAAACATCAAGTGAATGCTATGACTTCTGCAATCTTTGGTAAGTACTTTGTCATAGCCGGTTCGAAAATATCTTGAACTCTGCCGGTTTAACATTGAATTCGTAAACTATTACAGGTAATCGCATTGCTTAGCTAGGCACAGATATGCGGATGAAACTGAAGGCAACATACACTTTGATTGAGCAATTATACACGGTGCCCAGCAGGTTATCATGCGATCTCATACAACAAACCGGCACCAACATTGATCAAGGACACACTAATAAAATTATCCATGACGCCGGCGCAGATAGAAGAGGTGAAGCAATCTGCTGCCAAGGCTGGCGCTTTACTGGCACTGACTCAGGCCAAAGCATGGATATCTGACTTGGATCCAGTTGATATCGCCAAGGGATTTCCGGATGAACAAAAAGACGGGTCAACTTTTGACAACGAAGCCCTCAAAGTCCTGACAAAGGAGGTGCGTCATTGTCGAGTCAATCGGGTGAAGAGGCTAACTTGATCATTCATCGGTCCTTTTACGATGAAAGGAACCAGCGGGTTGATACAAGCGTGATGAAGCGCAAAACCTTATCCCGCCAATCCGTAAGCACACTTACGCCCCGATGTTGAACCGTCCAATCGATAAGTGAAGAAGCTGTATTTGTGCTCTAACCGGATTAGTGGACCACCATTGACTTCCGACCCTTTGGGTGGAGAGGAGGAGGTTGAACCGGATGCGCCTGAAGATCCATCAACTTCACATCATCCTGGCAATGAGTCTTAATCTGGCATTAGGGTTACTTTGTCAAACTTTGTTTTGTGTAAGAACAATCAGCATTTTGGGCCTCAAAGCGCCTTGTAATAGGCTAGTGCAAGTACTTTGATCTGCGGCACTGATACATAACTTTGTTTGATCTGCCATGATATGTGCTATTCTTGATTATATCTTTTCATGCAATCCTGCTGTCTGCATAAAAAGAATTGTCCGAGTGGTTTACCGCCGGACGGGTCACAATGCCCCATACAAAGCCTGGTTAATAACCAAAGCTAAATCAAAAATATGAAATAAATCATACCTGTGATATTAAATCACTGAGTTGGTGTACCAACTTGTATTTGTAGTAAGGGTGAAAAACCCAAATCTGAAGCATTGATAACTCCCACCATGCAATCTTTGGTGTAAACTTTTAAACCATACCGTGTTGTGAATAACACCATTTGATTATGCTGGTAATATGTAATCAAAGCCAGTCCGGGTTGTGAAACACCGATTTGATGAGAAATATGGTCTGACAACTTATAGTTGAAAGCCAAGCCGGGTTAACAAACACTGGGTTAACATGAATATGATCTGACAACTTGTAGTTAAAAGCCAAGCCCGGTTAACAAACACCGTGCTAATATGATATTACCAAGTGCCAGTTGCTATTTTCTGCATGTTTTTTACATCGCAGGAAATCAATACCAAACGGAGTCCAAACGCAGCCAAACTATTTGTGGATTTTTTTGGACCAGAAGACATCCAGTGGGCCGGAGAAGCGCCTGGTGGGGGGGGGGTGCTCCGAGGGGAGCACAACCCACCAGGGTGCGCCTGGAGACCCACGCGCGCCTTGGTGGGTTGTGCCCACCTCGGGTGCCCCCCGGACCGCCTCTTTTCTCTATAAATACCCCAATATTCCAGAAACCCTAGGGGAGTTGACGAAAATCAAATCCAGCCGCCGCAGAGTCCAGAACCACCAGACCCAATCTAGACACCATCATAGAGGGGTGCATCATGTCCATTGATGCCTCTCCGATGATGCGTGAGTAGTTCTTTGTAGGCCTACAGGTCCATAGTTAGTAGCTAGATGGCTTCCTCTCTCTCGTTTGATTCTCAATACAATGGTTTCCTGCAGATCCATATGATGTAACTCTTTTCGCGGTGTGTTTGTTGGGATCCGATGAACTATGAGTTTATGATTAGATCTATCTTTTTATCCATGAAACTTATTTGAGTCTTCTTTGATATCTTATATGCATGATTGCTTATAGCCCGGTATTTCTTCTCCGATATTTGGGTTTTGTTTGGCCAACTTGATCTATTTATCTTGTAATGGGAAGAGGTGCTTTGTAGTGGGTTCGATCTTATGGTACTTGATCCCAGTGACAGAAGGGGAACTGACACGTATGTATCGTTGCTACTAAGGATAAAACTATGGGGTCTATTTCTACATAAATAGATCCTGTCTACGTCATGTCATCATTCTTATTGCATTACTCCGTTTCTCCATGAACTTAATACACTAGATGCATGCTAGATAACGGTCGATGTGTAGGGTAATAGTAGTAGATGCAGGAAGGAGTCGGTCTACTAATCTTGGACGTGATGCCTATATAATGATCATTGCCTGGATATCGTCATGATTATTTGAAGTTCTATCATTGCCCAGTAGTAATTGCTCACCCACCGTTTGCTATTTTTCTCGAGAGAAGACACTAGTGAAATCTACGGGCCCCGTGTCTCTTCTTTATTATATTTGCCTTTGCGATCTATTTTTCTTTGCTTTTATTTTCAGATCAATTAAACCAAAAATACAAAAATACCTTGCTGCAATTTATTTTCTTTAGCGTTCGATCTATCAATATTTACAACTCATCACGTCCGTTTGCCTATTTACGGCGCCGTTGCCGAAAGGATTGACAACCCTTTAACACGTCGGGTTGCGAGTATTTGTTATTTGTGTGCGGTGTTGTTTACGTAGTGTTGCTTTGTTCTCCTCTTGGTTCGATAACCTTGGTCTCATCAACGAGGAAATACCTACGCTGGCATCTTTGCATCATCCCTTCCTCTTTGGGGAAATACCGACGTAGCTTCAAGCCGCATCAGATCCCTCTCTCGTTCTCTTATGTTTCCCGTTCCTGTTTTCTGGCCCTTCACCGTTTCTTAAATTCCCAGAGATCCGTAATTCCGATTGCGCTAAAATTTTAACACAATTTTTTTTCAATAAACTATCTTTCTTGCGGCGAAAGAATGGCACAAACCGACTTATGGGGTTCCCACTAGGCACGACCGTGCACCAGGGGGTGTGGGCCACGCCCTGGTGGGTAGTGGAGGTTGGGGAACTCCATTTCCGTTGATTCCACCTCCCAAAATCACATATATTCCAAAATAGATCTCCGTAAACTTTTATCGCATTTGGACTTCGTTTGATATGGATATTCTGCGAAAAACACATGCAACAAACAGGAACTGGCACTGGGAACTGGATCAATATGTTAGTCCAATAAATCATATAAATTGTTGCCAAAAGTATGTGAAAATTGTATAATATTGGCATGGAACAGTCAAAAATTATAGATACGTTTCAGACGTATCAGCTGTCTGCAGGGACATGCATGGGTCATCAATGTCGGAATCGATTCCGGTGAATCTAGGATAGGGGGTCCCGAGTTGATAGCATTGACACGATAGTCACAGTAGATGCGAGGTTTTACCCAGGTTCGGGCTTTCTCGAAGAGATACTACCCTACGTCCTTTTGTCCATATTGATTGTGGATGGAGTACATAGTACATGTGTTTCTACCACGAGATTGTCTATATCCCTCTATGTACCCTACCCCCTAGTTTACATAGCCGAGGGGTCTACGGTTACAAATATGTCAGCTACGTGTATGGTAAGTCGTGATGTAATCGACCTTTAAGTCTTGAAGTATGCACCAAGTCTTCGGGAACCTTCCTTGCATGCGTTGTGGGTCTTCTGCATTTGGCCCACCAGTGAACCCCCTTGGTGGGTCCTCGGCCCGGGCATCTGGCCGGGAGAGGACGTGTAGAGTACCCCCTAATCCAGGACGCCATCACCTGCCCCTCTTCTTTGCCTCGATGTAAAGGTGATGTCCATGTTGGTTGCCCCCGATCAGGCCTCTTTCTAAATAGATGTACACGCATCATATGTCAATTTCGGATGGGGCTTCTTTTGTTTTGGAAACTTCCGATGATGCTCATACTTCCTTTCTGGCAATTCCTGCTTTTACCAACTTTCGAAAATGCAAGCATGCACTTACAGAAAAACAGGGATACGACTTTTGGATTTCAAACTCTAGAAAATTGCATTTGAACTTTTGGGAGTTTCAATTTTTAGAAAGCCTAAGAAAAAGGTCACACGGCTGGGCTCCAAATTAGGTCTGTATGTGTGTGAGAGAGGAAGAGCTCATATGGTGCACGTAGGTGGGCCCCCTAGTACGTCTCAGCAGCGTCCCGTGACCTAGGACGCTCCCACACGTGGTCGGAGGGCAGGCTCCATGGTGGGTCTGTGTGTGTGTGTGTGTGTGAGAGAGAGAGAGAGAGAGAGAGAGAGAAAGAGTGCGTGCGGTACACGCGGGTGGCCCCCCTAGCACGTCTCAGGAGCGTCTCGTGACCTGGCTCGCTCCCACGCGTGGTGGGAGGGCGGGCTCCATGCATGGTGGGCCTGTGTGTGAGAGAGAGGAAGAGTGCGTGTGGTGCATGCGGGTGGGCCCCCCAGCACGTCTCGCGACCTAGCGTGCTTCCACACATGGCCGAAGGCCGGGCTCCATGCATGGTGGGCCTGTGTGTAAGAGAGAGGAAGAGTGCGTGTGGTGCATGTGGGTGGGCCCCCTAGCATGTCTCGCGACCTAGCATGCTTCCACACGTGGCCGGAGGGCGGGCTCCACGATAGGAAGAGCGCGCATGGTGCACGTGGGTGGCCCCCGCCCCTAGCACGTCACGGCAGCGTGTCACGACCTATCGCGCTTCCGCACGTGGCTGGAGGGCGGGCTCCACGGTTGAAAGAGCGCGCATGGTGCACGTGGGTGGCCCCCGCCCCCTAGCACGTCACGGCAGCGTGTCGCGACCTATCACGCTTCCACACATGGCCAGAAGGTCAGTACGGTTATACACGAGGGTTAATTTGCATCCAAAATATCATGTCTGACGTAGTCAAAGGGATAAATAATAATAAAAATCTCATACCTAGGATAAAAATAAACACTTGACATTTTCAACGCTGGACTGAAAACATTTGTAACACAGCACTCCTTCGGCGCCGACGTTCGTCAAGGCGAGTGCTGCCCGTCGGCCGGCGCCACGGCCGGACTTCCATCTAAGTGGCAGCACATTCACGCAAGCAGTGCCACTGTGTCAGTCAGGCTTCTCCCGCACACCATCGACCACACCTACACGCTTGTCCGTACGTGGCGTGCGTGCCTGCACACCCAGCAGTAGGAGTGTAGCGGCAGCCAGCTAGCTGCTCGCCAGCCAGTGCGCCACCCACCGTCAGCCAGCTAGCTGCATGCATGTACGCGCACGGCCGGGCGGCCGGGACAACGCCGTGCAGGCGCGCGCGCGCGCACGGACGGCCGGCCGGCGTGACCCGGCCACCACCGGAGCCCCACACGCCAGCTCACTCGCGCTCAGACCGCCGGATCGGCCCGACCGACGGCCCCGATAGGCCCGCACGTTGCCGTCGACGTGTACAGGATACAGAATCAAGCCGCGGGCACGAGGGCGACCGTGCGCGCGACCCGTGGGCCCCGCCCGCGCGTGGACCTCGCGACCCCTGCCCCTCCCTCCCTCCCTCGGCGCGGCGATATATTTGGCCCTCAGCTACAAGCCATTGCAACCACTCCCGGAGCGCAAGAGAGAGAGAGAGAGAGAGCAGATATCCTATCCCCCCCTAGACTCCAAGGCGAGGGGAAGCGGCCGGAGGGGAAAGCAACAAGCGGGTAGGGTTCGCCGACCGCTCCCCCAAATTCCCCATCGGAATCACGCACCGTTTTATATATCTTTATTATCGTCGTCGTCCCCGGCCGCTTGCTGTCCGCCGTTTGGTGCCTTGCTTGGGGCTGGGTTTGGTTCCTTTTCCTCCACTCCCCCAGCCCTCCTCGCCTCGCCTTTCCCCAACCCATATCCCTCCTTCTCTCTCTCTCGTCTGTGTGCGTGTGTGTGTGGGTGTGTTGGTTTTGAGCAATCTTCTCGCCGGACTCTTCTCCTAGCTTGGCGCGGTGCGTGCCCCTCCTCGTCCTCCGTCTGTCGATTTCCTCCTTCCTTGCGTGTGTGCGTGTGTGCGTGTTGTGTGGGTGACTTATAGGCCGCTACCTGTGGATTTGTCATCTCCCTTGCTTTGTTCTCTTGCTCGCAAGGGGTATGGCATGGTGTATGTGTATGTGGCTTGGTTTGTCCTCTACATACATGGTCGCTGCTGCCTGCTCGCTGGATCTTGGTCATATTTATGTCTTTCTCACGTACATGCGCCGCCGAGCGGCTATCTATTCTGAATTCTGATCCATCCATCCTCTCTTTCGTTTGTCTTTTAGATCCGTCCGCAAGACGCCGGAAGCAAGCAAGGAACGTACGTACACGCCGTGTCGTCGTCGCCTTGTGCTCTCTAGACTGGGCTGGACAGGCTTGGACTGGTCGGTGTGTGGCGGCGCTCAACGACGACAAACAAGCAATTGGAGGAAGCTGTTAGCTAATCTTGTTTTGTTCCGATCCATCCATGGCCGCCGCGTCCTCCGCTCCCTTCTTCGGCCTCTCCGACGCGCAGATGCAGCCGCTGATGGCCGCGCAGCAGCCCCCCGCCCCCGCCGCCGCCGCGCCGGCGCCCAAGAAGAAGCGCAACCAGCCGGGCAACCCAAGTGAGCAATTAATCCGTCCAGCTATTCCTTTACCAATCTTAATTCTACTAGTAGCAGGTGAATATTAATTGAGTATCGTCGGTCTCTCTGTACTGTATTGATGCAGATCCTGATGCTGAGGTGATCGCGCTGTCACCGCGGTCCCTGATGGCGACGAACCGGTTCGTGTGCGAGGTGTGCGGCAAGGGGTTCCAGCGGGAGCAGAACCTGCAGCTGCACCGTCGCGGCCACAACCTGCCCTGGAAGCTGAAGCAGAAGAACCCCAAGGAGACGCGGCGGCGGGTGTACCTGTGCCCGGAGCCGACGTGCGTGCACCACGACCCGGCGCGCGCGCTGGGCGACCTCACCGGCATCAAGAAGCACTACTGCCGCAAGCACGGCGAGAAGAAGTGGAAGTGCGACAAGTGCGCCAAGCGCTACGCCGTGCAGTCGGACTGGAAGGCCCACTCCAAGACCTGCGGCACCCGCGAGTACCGCTGCGACTGCGGCACCCTCTTCTCCAGGTATATATACCATGCAAGCACGCCATTGATCCATCCATCCGTCCAAGATCGATGTTTCAGTTCATTTTCGGTTCATATATGCTTATACTGTTTGCTGTTGGATTTTGGATGTGCATGAGCGAATGATTGGGTCATGATGAAACTTTGATGAGGGGCTAGCTAGGCTGCTAGGGGCGATTCGATTTGACGGGTGGTGACGGATGGATGGGATGCTGGCCCTAGGTAGCTGCCTAGGGTTAGGGCTGTTACTGCTGGTACTACGTGCCCACCTAGCTAGGTACATGGGCTCTCGTGTACGTGTACGAGTATGTGTGTAGTATGTGTGTGCGCGCAAGTTTTGGCTGGGTTGGATTGGAATTGGATTCCCTGCAGAGAGAGAGAGAGAGAGGGGGGGAGAGAGAGAGAGAGAGAGAATGGAAGGGGATGGATGGAGGATGCAGCTAGAGGTAGCAGTCGACCTGCTGCAGGCTGCAGCTAGCGGGCTCTGCTCTGCTCCCACGTGAATCGCTCTTGTCGGGAGGGGACTGGAGATATGCAGCGAGGGCACACCCTGACACGGTCATCTGGCGGCAGTCCCGCCTTTTTACACCTCGGAATCCGCACTCTTCCCACTCTCTCTCATCTGCATCGACCTGGCATGGATCCCCACATGTGTGTTCACGTGATGACATACATGCTGCCTGCAGCACTCCCATCTCAGCTCAGCCATGGCGCAGCACGCAGCCTTCCTTGCCTTCTCATGTGATGCATGGCAACTGCCAAAGTCATGCCAAGTACTGCTGCCGCTGGCCATGACTAGCCTGCTTTTAGCTCGCTAGCTTGCAATCAGCACCATCCGAGATGGATGGATTAGCCACAAAGCCTGCTGCTGCGGCTTTTACTTGTTGCATGCATGTCTTGTACATGCCGGTGTTGTCTTACATGTAACTGATTGCACTATAGTTAGGGTGAATACTCCCTCCGTCCATAAATATTTGTTGCAGAAATGGATCAAAATAGATGTATCTAAAACTAAAATATGTCTAGATACATCCATTTCTATGACAAGTATTTTTGGACGGAGGGAGTATTTGTCATGCACATTTGGCTAGTTTTACCTCATTTTGCAGCTTAGTATTTTTTTCTTACAAAATAAAACATTGTGCCATCCATAGCTTTATCTGCTCCGTGGAATCGGATCCGAATATTCCTCAAAAATCATCGGTCAAAATTAATTGCCAGTTAGCATTCCCTGCAATAACGAAAGAAACGACAATCTATAATCGATGCGCCCAGTAAAGGATTGCAAGCTACCCAACTGGCGTAATAAATCGGCACATTTAGAGCAAGAGATTTGGTAGCACGGGTTAATTTCTTTTAATTATTATAGTTGGGGCGATGCATATTTGTCATGCACTTTCGGCAAGTTTTGCCACATTTTGATGGTATCGTTATGCTTTCAGCTTAGTATTATTTTTTCGTAGATAACAACGCATTGTGCCATCTATAGCTGAATCTGCTCCGTGGAATCGTATCGGAATATTTCTCAAATACCATTGGTCGAAATTGGTTGCCAGCTAGCATTCCCTCAAATAACGAAAGAAACGACAATATATCATATGCACCCAGCAAAGTATTGCAAGCTACCCAACTAGCGTACTAAATCGGCACATTTAGAGCAAGACATATGGTAGCACGGGTTAATTTTTTTAATTACTATAGTTAGGGTGATGCATATTTGTCATGCACTTTTGGCAAGTTTTGCCTCATTTTGATGATATAATTATGCTTTCAGCTTAGTATTATTTTATTCATAGATAACAAAGCATTGTGCAATCTATAGCTTAATCTGCTTTTTTGAATCGGATCAAAATATTTCTTAAAAATCATCAGCCAAAATTAATTGTCAGCTAGCATTGCCTTAGATAGCAAAAGAAGTGATAGTCTTATATGGATGAAAACAGTAAAGGATTGCAAGCTACACAACTGGCCTACTAAATCGACACATTTAGAGCAACTTCATCATTATATGCAAACAAGTAGGAAAACAAAAAAATGACGATTTCCACCGCACCCACTAGTAAGCTGATTTTATGACCAGTAGTTAAAGAAGGCAAATCTATAAAGTAGTGTGAAATATTGTGTTGGAGAGAGAGAAAGAGATTTGCTAGCACGGGTTAAGTGTTTTGAATTACTATAGGTAGGGCGATGCGTATTTGTCATGCACCGTTGCCTAGTTTTGTCTCATTTTGACGATATCATTATGGATTCAGCTTAGCATTTGTTTCCTTACAAAATAAAGCATTGTGCAATCTATAGCTTAATCTGCTTTGTTGAATCAGATCGGAATACATCTTAAAAGTCATCAGTCAAAATTAATTGCCTCAGATAGCAAAAGAAATGTTAATCTTATATAGATAAACACATAATATGCAAACAATTAGGAAAACCAAAAATTGTGCCCCCCACCCCCCTCTAGTAAGCTGATTTCAAGACGGTTAAATAGAATGCAAATCTATAAGTTTTGTGAAATACTTTGTCGGAGAGAGCGAAAGAGACTTGGTAGCATGGGTTATTTTTTGGAATTACTATTGGTAGGGCGATGCATATTTGTCATGCACCTTTGGCTAATTTTGCCTCATTTTGATGATATCAGTAATCTTTCATCTTAGTATTTTTTCCTTACAAAGTAAAGCATTGTGCAATCTATAGCTTAATCTGCTTTGTCAAATCAGATTGGAATATTTCTAAAAAAAGGTCAAAATTAATTGCCAGCTAGCATTGCCTCAGAGCAATAGAAACGACAATCTAATATACATATTCATAGTAAAGGATTGCAAGCTACCCAACTGGCGTAATAAATCAGCACAAGAGCAACTTCATCATTATAGGCAAAAAATTAAGAAAACCAAAATTTGATGATTTCCACCGCTCCCCCCCCCCCCTATAGTAAGCAGATTTTATGACTAGTTAAATAGAAGGCAAATCTATAATTTTCTTGTGAAAGATTGTGTTGGTGAGCGAGAAAGAGATTTGGTAGCACGGGTTAATTTATTTGAATTACCATAGGTAGGGCGAGGCATATTTGTCATGCACCTTTGGCTAGTATTGCCCCAATTTGATGATATCATTATGCTTTCAGCTTAGTATATTTTTCCCTTACAAAATAAAGCATTGTGCAATCTATAGCTTAATATGCTTTGTCGAATCGTATCAGGATATTTCTAAAAAATCATCGGTCAAAATTAATTGTGAGCTAGCATTGCCTCAGATAGCGAAAGGAACGACAATCTTATATATAGGAACACACTAAAGGATTGCAAGTTACCCAACTGGCGTAATAAATCATCACATTAGAGTAACTTTTCCGTTTTATGCAAATAAGTAGGAAAACAAAAAATTAACGACCCCCCCCCCTAGTGAGCAGATTTTATGACTGGTTAAATAGAAGGCAAATCTATACAGTTTTGTGAAACATTGTGTTGGGGAGAAAAAAGAGATTTGGTAGAACGGGCTAACTTTTTGAATTATTTTTTACAATATTCTCTGAAATTTGACCACATTTAAATATCATTTTGTTTTAAGTTTGAATATAATCTGAATTTTGAGGTGCAAACATATTTTTCTACCCACTAAAATTACACAAAATTTCAAAATTACAATTTAAACATTGATCGATTTCAATGTTTTGTATGTATTATGTTTAGAGAGAGAGGGGCCATCTGGTGCGTTGCTACAAGACAATTTTCGGGGTCTTTTATAGTTCTGAATGGTACGTTGTATATCTGTTGGTTCAGTAGTTTGTCATGCGATAATTGTTAGAGTTGTGTCGAATATTATTGTACAAGTTAGGTTACAGTTGGACTTGGAGTCGTACGGTGTCGTGTTTGTGTGATTGCGTGATCCTCGGTAGATCGACGGTGGCCTTAGATTAATTCTAACAATAATGTTGATAGGATGTGCAATTGATCCTTTTGATGGCATGATTTCTTTCACAGTGGTGGCATTGACGGTGTTGTTAATGATCAGTAGAGTCCTGATTAATTCCTACAAGAGTACCTAAATTATCAGCAGACGAGCGAGCTCTTCAATAGCCGCCCCGCGTCCAAATCGACTATGATCGGGGGATTTGGCCTTCTCTTCGAGAAGATGAATTATGTTTAAAAAGAAAGAGAGGAGGCGAATTATATTGCATGTGTCATTGTTGCCAATATTTGTGTAGTTTTAGCCAGTGATTGACCATTAAATGATAAATTCAGTTCATCACCTGATTAGCCAATTAATTCCATATACTGCTTTACTGTTGTTGCTGAAATTTATTTGTAGGTTGAACTTTCGCCTCGATTTAATTTGACTAGGATGCATGTTTGATTCTAAATTATTTGATCAGAAAATTATAATGTTACATTTTATACATATGGTGACAATTATAGTGTGACACTCATGCGCATTAGGCATGAAAAGTTTTTGACATTTTTTCCACGTACGCATGCAGGAGGGACAGCTTCATCACCCACCGCGCCTTCTGCGACGCGCTGGCCCAGGAGAGCGCGCGGCTGCCGCCTATTGGCGCCGGCATGTACGGCGGCCCCGGCAACATGGCCCTCGGTAATCTCTCCGGCATGACGCCCCAGATGGCCGGCGGCTTTCCAGACCAATCCGGCCACCACTCATCAGCTTCGGCCATCGACGTCCTCAACCTTGGTGGCGGTGGCGGCAACGCCGGTCAGTTCGAGCACGTCATGCCATCTTCCTCGGGGTCCTCCATGTTCCGCTCCCAGGCCGCCGCCTCTTCCCCGTTCTATATGGGCGGCGGTACCGCCCAGGACTTTGGCGAGGATGACGTCCACCGTTCCCATGGCAACCAGGGCTCTCTCCTCCAGGGAAAGTCCCCCGCGGCCTTCCATGGCCTTATGCAACTTCCAGAACAGCACCAGGGAGGCGGCGGCGGCAACGGTAATAACAGCCTCCTGAACCTTGGCTTCTTCTCAGGCAATGGCAACGGGAGCGGCCAGGACTCGCGCCTGGTCTTCCAGAACCAGTACAACGGCAGCGCCGGAAATGGCAACAGCAGCAATGGAAATGGAGAGAATGGCGGCATTGTCGGGTCCAGCAGCGTCCTGGGAGGCGGCGGGGGCTTCCCTTCGCTGTACAGCTCGTCTGAGGCGGGCGGCGGGCTCCCGCAGATGTCCGCGACTGCGCTGCTGCAGAAGGCCGCGCAGATGGGCGCGACGACGAGCAGCCACAACGCTGGCGCCGGCGGCGCTGGGCTGCTCCGTGGCCCGGGTATGAGGGGTGGCAGCGGAGAAGGCGGGTCGTCAGCCGCAGCAGCGGCGGCGAGCGAGAGGCAGTCGTTCCATGACCTCATCATGAACTCTCTGGGTAGCGGGAGCGGCGCCAGTGCCACAACCGGCGGTCGCGCCGGGGCGTTCGGCAGCGGCGGGGGCTTCCCCGTGGACGACGGCAAGCTGAGCACTCGGGACTTCCTCGGCGTCGGCCCTGGCGGCGTGGTGCAAGCCGGCATGGGCCCGCCCCGGCGGCACAGCGGCGGCGCCGGGCTCCACATGGGCTCGCTGGACCCTGCCGAGCTGAAGTAGCAACCTACAGGAGGGTCGATCTATCGTCAAGAAAAACAACAATGGAAGCTCTCAAGGTAAGGTGCGTGCATGGCGATGGAAGAATGAAGAGAGCATGCATATTACTGCATTTAGAAGAACAAAGGTTAATAAATTAGTTTCTTGGGTAATCTTTCGTCATGTTAATTAATTAGTGGACGTGTCCTCTTTGGCAAACTAGCTAGACCAGAGTTTCAGTTTAATTTTGCCATGTTTCATGCATGTATGTATGTGATGTACATTTGGTCGGCCGGTCTCCTTGGAACTTGGGCGTGAGATGTGGAGACCGGACCGGACCAGACCGGAACTTAATCTGTTACCATTTGGAGTTTTACTGCCTGCTTGATACATGCATGCATGCATGCCTGCGCTAATGTCTGGATGATGATCATCATCAGAGTATACAACTTAATATCTATGTCAGCGCCGGGTTTATATTTCATGTTGGTTTCTTCTCTGGGTGGCGCTGCTTTCAAAGCTGAAAGGACGACTGGGGCTGATCAGCAAGCAAGCACAGTGGGCATTAATTAGCCGGTACGTCCTCAGCTTATGACCGGTCAGTGAGGCTGGATGGATGCATCAGTGTGTACGTTTATGTAGGTCTCAGGCGAGACCAGACATGAAGCACACGACAGGGGAGGAAGATACAAGCAGATGATCCAAGGCACGCATCCCCAGTGCATGGCTCATCCATGAGCAGCCGCTGCTGCTAGCTCTGGCCATGGTTAGTACTACGTGGAATGCACCACTAACTATTCTCTCGATCTTGGTTGGCCTCTTGACTTTGCATGCCCCTCGTCGATCGTCTGCAAGCAAAAACTGCTTGCACTGCTGCCCTCACTGTGTGTGTTGTGATCCGGTCTGGCTGAGGCACCACACATATAGGGGTGGATTGACGTATACAAATGTAGCCACAGGAAAAGGTACGTGCCGGCTCGCTATGCAGTGTTTGGATGTAGCTGAACGCTACAGAACAAAGCTGGCCCTCTCAAAGTCCACGTGAAGAGAGAGAGAGAGAGGCGACAGGTGCATGCTAGTCTGTGCATCAGGCAGGTCGATCCAGAACTAGCTATAGCTACACAGGGAGGTCTGTCAAATGTCACACTGTTTATGTGATCACTACTCACTAGGTAGGCACATTTTGGCTAATCAAGGGCATCTCCAAAGCGGCTCAAATCGTCACGCACGTATTGTGCCATCTAATACGGGCCTATATCAGTCCATTCAACGATCTTGATGTACATTTTTGGGTAAACGTGAGATAAACTGAGGGCCTTTGCAAGAGTCCGGACTGCAGACGTGTAGGACTCCGACATCCCAAGACCCCTCCCCCCCCAAAACCCCTCCCTGACCCCACGCCTTCATCCTCTCATTTTATCTTCTTCTTTTTTCTCTCTCTTTCCTTCGCTGCCGCTCCATCACCCCCGCCGCGCAGGTGAGTCCATCACCTCCAGTGGTACACCAGGGATCCAAGCCGCTTCTTCTCCGCCGTTGTTTCACACCTCTCCTCCGACCGTCGTAGATACCATCAGCTCCTATGGTACTCACCGTGCCCGGTAACTGTTCGATGAAATGCCGGTGCTAAATTTGTTTGGCCCTTCTTCTTTGAAGCAATGGGTTCGAATATGAAGTAATATACGAGCACTATGTTGAGCCGTGAGACGACTCGTCTGATGAGGAGGACTACACGGATGAGATGACGATGATACTGGCGGTTATTGCAGACTCGAGGTGTGCGGAAGAGCATATTCTCAATTTCAAGGGATTGATCAAGGGTCATCGAGTGCTCAGCTGCAACAGTGCGCGCGGCCATTTGACGCTGATGTCCGACTACATTGCCCCTGATGCCCTCTTCGCTGACAATTTTCACCAGCGGTTTCGGATGCGCAAAAATGTCATCGATTATCTCTACCATGGGATCCGATTTCCCACTTTTTTTTCAAAAAGGGGGGACTCCCCGGCCTCTGCATCAGAACGTTGCACACAGTCAACTTATTAAATAAACAAATAGGTTCAACAAGGTCTTAAAGTCTCAAACGGAAATAAAGGAAAGCTCACAAAGAGCCAAAGGGCCAATAACAAACTAGCCACAAAAAGCCACAACGGCTGGCATAAGAAAGATAGGTAAACTAATTGCCTATCCTATTACATGACCGCCATCTAAACCGGTTGAAGATATCCCGTGCTACCATCTCCCAGCAGATAGATCCAGTAACCAAACGCTCCCTGACCTCCGTCGGAGTGAGTAGCGACCACATACGGATCAACGCAGTGGCTCGGAAAATAACCTGCAAAAAATGAATATTTGTTGTTCTGTTAAAAACCAAATCATTTCTGCAGTTCCAGACTGCCCACAATAAAGCACATACTCCTACGCGAATGTGTCTCGCTATTTCGGGCTCTATCCCGTTAAGTCACGTTCCAAATAACGTGCTGACAGAACTCGGTGGAGTAATATTAAATGCAATATGGACCGTCCGCCATAGAACTTTGGCTAACGGCAATCAAGAAAAAGGTGTTTGATAGTTTCATCCCGATCACAGAAACTACACCTAGTAGGTCATGTCCAATTACGCTTTGCCAAATTGTCCCTGGTTAATATTACCTGTTTATGTACAAACCACATAAACACTTTGATTTTCAAAGGAACTTTGACAGCCCAAACATGTTTGGAACTAGGAATAGAGCTTGAATTGATAACATCAAGATACATTGAGTTAACTGTAAACTCTCCAGACATAGTAAGCTTTCAGCGTAATTTATCGGGCTGTTGAGACAGCTAAACGTCCATCAGTCTACGTACTAGATGAAGCCATTCTTCCCAACGATTGCCAACTAGCGTCCTTCTGAACTGGATATTAAGGGGAGTGGATTGAAGTACTGTTGCAACGAACGCATCACGTCGTTGGACAATACGATAGGAAGGGCTAAGGAGGCTGGTCAGGTGGGTGACAACATATCAACTACAATGTTGAACAAGATAGGAGACATCGGATCCCCTTGTCTCAGGCCCTTATGTGTCTGGAAATAATGACCTATGTCGTCATTTACTTTAATTCCAACACTCCCTTTTTTGCGTGAACGATTCTACCTGGCGTCGCCAGACTTCATCAAAACCTTTCATACGCAAGGCCTGTTGAAGGAATTACCATTTGACTTTATCGTATGCTTTCTCGAAATCCACCTTAAAACAACTCCATCTAATTTTTTCGTGTGAATTTCGTGGAGCGTTTCATGAAGGACCACCACCCCTTCTAGGATGTTTCTGTCCGGCATGAAAGTAGTTTGAGAATGTTGCACCACAGAATGCACAATCTGTGTGAGCCTATTAGTCCCAACCTTGGTGAAAATTTTGAAACTAACATTGAGGAGGCAGATCGGCCTGAACTGCTCAATTCTCACAGCCTCCGTTTTCTTAGGAAGCATTTTATTGTTCCAAAATTCAAGTGAAATAACTGAAGCTGTCTAGAAAAGATCATGGAACATTGGTAACAAATCCCCCTTAATAATATGCCAACACTTTTTAAAGAACTCCGACGGAAATCCATCCGGCCCTGGAGCCTTATTGTTTTTCATCTGCGCTATAGCTTCAAACACCTCTTTCTCCGAGAAGGGGGCAACCAAAATATCATTATCATCAGCAGTGAGTTGAGGCACATCCTCAATCCTGGACTCGTCCAGGGACACACAACTATCCTCTGGAGGCCCAAACAACTGCTTATAGTACTCGGTTATGTATAATTTTAGGTTATCCTGTCCTAGAATAGTTCCTTTGTCTTGTTCAAGCTGAAAGATTCTCTTCTTTCTATGCTTGCCATTAGCGATCAAGTGAAAGAATTGAGTGTTCGCGTCCCCCTGGACAACTTTGTGAACCTTAGCCCGCAACGCCCACTTTAATTCCTCCTCACGGAGAAGCTCTTTCAACCTCATCTGCGCTTCCAGTTTAGCATGAAGCTCCGTGGGTTGCAAAATTGTGAACTCGGCTTTTAAATCTAGGGACTGAATAAGTGTAAGGAGTCTTTCCTTTTCGACCTTATAAATCCAACTAAGATGCTTAGCCCACCCACGTAAGAAACTTCTCAAATGCCTGATCTTATTCTCGCCACGTTCAGCGAAGTCCTACCTCCTGCATCCTTAGCCCATTCCCTGGCTATCAGATTCAAGAAGCCTTCACGTTCAAACCATGCCAGCTCGAATGAAAAGGAGTTTTTGTTTTCCATGTGGTTTGGCTCACCCGAGTCCACAAATAAAGGCGTGTGATCAGAAATTCCACGCGAGAGGGCCTGGACCATTACCAAAGGGAATTTATGTTCCCACTCGACGCTCGCTAGGACTCGATCCAGCTTCTCAAACGTCGGGTTTGGCAAAGCATTAGCCCACGTAAAATTTCTACCGGAAAGCTCTATCTCTCTCAGATCCAAGCTTTCAATAATGGTATTAAACATAAACGACCATCTGCCGTCAAAGTTATCATTATTATTTTCCTCTCTCCTCCTAATGATATTGAAGTCACCCCCAACCAAAATTGGGAGCTGCTCAGAGCCGCAAATTCGAACAAGATCCGCCAAAAACTCTGGTTTAAGCTCGGGCTGCGCGGTACCATAAACCGCCACCAGGGCCCAGTTAAACCCATCAGCTTTGGACCTAACCCGAAACTTAACCGCGAAGTCTCCCATCACTACACTTCGGACTTCCAACGAATCACATCTCACTCCAAGTAAGATCCCACCCGATCTTCCTCGCGGAGGAGGGCAGTGCCAATCAAAATCGACACCTCCCGATAAGGTATTGAGAAACTGGGGCGCAAAATTATCTCTACCAGTTTCCGAGAGAGCAATAAAATCCAATCTATGCTCGATAGACGCATATGCAAGAAACCTTCTTTTAGCCAAGTCTTTTAGACCTCTACTTTTTCAAAAGATTCCTTTCATATTTCATCATGAATTTTTTTAGTAGTACGGACACTCCTACGTACCGCAGAAGCAGGGTAGACCTTCCGCTTCCACTTGCGTTTTGGTTTGCTTTGATCCTCCACCCGGTCCTCACAACCGGGCTCAGTGGATCTAACTACGGCATCCTCTAAAGTGTTATCCTGTTCCTCTGACTCAGGAATGGATGGTGCAAGATCCGCACAAAAATTATCGAGCACTCTGACCCCCAACGCATCTGCATCATTCATGGGTTTTACCACTGCCAAGTTTCGAATCGTTTGTAAAGCGCGTTCTGCTTCCAAATTTAGGATATCATTAACAGAGTTGGAAATTTCACTATCATTACTACCTAGTGAAACTCCTAATTGATATGCATTATTAATAATCTCATTATTAAAAAAATGCATGATAGAATTAGAAATGTTGACCGACATACTAGTAGTGACCTCAATGTCACGAAGCTTGGCCGCCCTCATGGCGCACCGCTACTGCATGTCAGCAACCTCTGGTGCTCCTGGAGACGGCAACTCATCCGTCGCCCCACAGAGACCGGGTCGGGGATCCCTCCAAAGGCGATGACCTCCTCCCGAGTAACCCCTCTTGTAGTGAAGTTACTTCCCTCACCCCCAGCACCTAGCGGGTCTGCACCCCTCGAAGGGTCAGCCGGATCTGCCGGAGGAAGCGGCGGGGAGCTCCCTGGCCCCACTGACGTCTGCCTTGAAAAGAGGCCCTGGGCCGCCGGTGCGTCGGGAGAGGGAAGCGCGAGGGCCGCCTGCCCGAGCACTCCTCCCGCCCCAACCCTCTGGCTAGAGGGGGTCACCGGTGCTACAGGAGACGCGGCCTCCCTAGCAGCCACAGGGGAAGAGGGGATCGAGGCCACCTGCCCCGGACCGCCTCCCCCACGCCCAGCCGCCGTCTGCATCTCCGGCGCCACGAGAGGAAGAGAAGAAGTCGAGGCCGCCTGCCCCAGACTCCCTTCCCTAGGAACCGCCTCCAAAGTGGAGGTCGTCTCCCGGATTGAGCCCACGGGGAGAGTGAGAGATAGAGGAGCCACCTGCTCAGACTCCACCTCCCCTCCCCCAACCGAGGTCATCACCGAGAAACTCCTCACCAAGCCTCCGAGCATAGGACTATCAACAGCATCAACCTCCAAGGCAGGAAGTGTGCGCTCAAACACATCATCGGACTCCACCCGATCACTCCAGAGTCTGAGAGGGGCAGAGGCTAGCTCAAATGACCCAAACTTCAGAGAACTCATGGGCACCGAGGAGGATGGTGCCGTCCCGTCCCCGGGCGTCTGAGTAACGGGGCCTGATCCATTGGACACCTCTCGTCCAGCATCATCAACTGGTGCCTCCTTGGCACCCGTGTTGTCATCACCCTCATGCATATCTACGTCAGTCCCGTTGATCACCTCAGCAAAGAGATCTGCATCCTCAAACTCAATCTCGAGGTTGGAAACCTCCCCCCTATATGTCCACTTGATCACATCAGGGACGAACTCAATGTCCAAAACACTCACCAACAGTCGGGCCACCCCGTGAGGGTGGGTAAAGACCATATCCACTCTCTCAGTTTTCCCAACCATAATACCCAAACTAGCCACGACCCAAGCATCCTGCATTGGCTCGGAAGGAGCCCCGGAAATCGTAACCAAACCTGAGTAAGGCGCTTGCCCTGTGGCTCAACCTTCTTCCACTCGTGGAACTCCATAATGCATTTAGTGCCAGGTACTCTGCACAGCCCAAAACTCAGCAATCTCTGCAAATCTTCCACAGAGGGGAAGTCAACCTTGAACATGTTGGCCTCAATACTGACAAGCTCCCACTGGAAGTCACCTGGAGCTAACTCCTGAAGTCTCTGCTGTCCCAGGCCTCGAAACATCTCCTTGGGTAACTTTCACAACCCCGGTGGTCAAACGCTGGGTCTCCACAGAATCTCTCTACGCCGGAGACTCAAAGAACATCAACTCAGCACAATATATACTCCATACATTGTAAGAGCCGGAACCTGATCACGCAAAAACGGGCAATCCCCCGTAACATGTGCTGGCTTACCACACGAATCGCAAAGCTCCACCACGCACTCAGCAATGAAGTGGCCCTTCTCTCAACATCGATAGCACAACATCTTCTCCTTCTTACACGCCCACTTGGACGCTCTCTCCGAATCTGCCATCTCAATTTGTAGCCACACGGTCCAGTACCTCGGTGTTGGCGGTGACATCCACGACATCCATAGCACAGCTAGACAAGTCTGGCGTCGGCCGGGATCGGCTGCCCACGGCAGTCGTCTGGTCATCAATAACAGGTGGAGGTGGCTGCCTGTTACGGTACCGACCTCGACCACCACGAGGCCCCCGGTGTCCACCTCGCTGCCAGTAGTCAGGGCCAGATGCCCCCTCAACAAAACCACCCGGAGGGGTCTCTCAGCAGAACCATCACTCTGCCAAGCATATCCGCAACCACCTCCCGTGGACGACGAACCATGGTGTTGGCCATCCCCATATGCATTGTGACCATCGTCCCCCCACTGTCCCCGGGGCGGTTCATTAGTCCCTCCAACAGGCGCGTTCTGATGTGACTGCGCCGGGCCAGGCCGCTTTTGCGCCGGCCTCGTGACGTAGTGAGGTGGCAGCGCAACACGACGCTGATTTCTGTTGAAGACGAACTAGTTGACCGCAGTTGGCCTCGGACCGTGCGTCCCGCCCCGCCCCGCAGCAGCATTCACTGTCGTGCTCGGCGCCTTCGGCCGGGGTCCAACAGGACCGCCCTGACCCGCTGCTGGCACTGGCGGCCTAGCCACCGATGGCTGGGAACCAGGAAGCGTCCCGCCCCGACCCGCAGCGGGTGCTGGTGGCCAAGTCCCGGTGTGGCCACCTCCCCGACCCACAGCAGCTTGCACCGTGTGCTACCTCTTGGGCACTACGTTGGTTTTCCCTTGAAGAGGAAAGGGTGATGCAGCAAAGTAGCGTAAGTATTTCCCTCAGTTTTTGAGAACCAAGGTATCAATCCAGTAGGAGACCACGCACAAGTCCCTCGGACCTACACAAACAAATAAATCCTCACAACCAACACGATAAGGGGTTGTCAATCCCTACAGGTCACTTACGAGAGTGAGATATGATAGATATGATAAGATAATATTTTTGGTATTTTTATGATAAAGATGCAAAGTAAAATAAAAGGCAATAAAAATAACTAAGTGTTGGAAGATTAATATGATGGAAGATAGACCCGGGGGCCATAGGTTTCACTAGTGGCTTCTCTCAAGAGCATAAGTATTTACGGTGGGTGAACAAATTACTGTTGAGCAATTGACAGAATTGAGCATAGTTATGAGAATATCTAGGTATGATCATGTATATAGGCATCACGTCCAAGACAAGTAGACCGACTCACACTGCATCTACTACTATTACTCCACACATCGACCGCTATCCAGCATGCATCTAGAGTATTAAGTTCATAAGAACAGAGTAACGCTTTAAGCAAGATGACATGATGTAGAGAGATAAACTCATGCAATATGATATAAACCCCATCTTGTTATCCTCGATGGCAACAATACAATACGTGCCTTGCTGCCCCTCATCCTTTGGGAAAGGACACATAAGATTGAACCCAAAGCTAAGCACTTCTCCCATTGCAAGAAAGATCAATCTAGTAGGCCAAACCAAACTGATAATTCGAAGAGACTTACAAAGATAACCAATCATACATAAAAGAATTCAGAAGATTCAGATATTGTTCATAGATAAACTTGATCATAAACCCACAATTCATCGATCTCAACAAACACACACATAAAGAAGATTACATCGAATAGATCTCCACTAGAGAGGGAGAACATTGTATTGAGATCCAAAAGAGAGAAGAAGCCATCTAGCTAATAACTATGGACCCGAAGGTCTGAAGTAAACTACTCACACATCATCGGAGAGTCTATGGTGTTGATGTAGAAGCCCTCCATGATCGATGCCCTCCTCGTGAGCTCAAACAGCCCCAAGATGGGATCAAGTGCAGAAGGTCGGGTGGTGGAATTAGGTTTTGGCTCCGTGTCTGGTTGTTTGAAGTGCGTGAGGTATATATAGGAGGAAGGAGTACGTCGGTGGAGCAACATGGGGCCCACGAGGGTGGATGGCGCGCCCAGGGGGGTAGGCCCGCCCCCTACCTCGTGGCTTCCTGGTAACTTTCTTGACGTAGGGTCCAAGTCCTCTGGATCATGTTCGTTCCGAAAATCACGTTCCCGAAGGTTTCATTCCGTTTGGACTCCGTTTGATATTCTTTTTCTGCGAAGCTCTGAAATAGGCAAAAAACAGCAATTCTGGGCTGGGCCTCCGGTTAATAGGTTAGTCCCATATAGAATCTAGAAGTGTATAATAAAGCCCAATAATGTCCAAAACAGAAGATAATATAGCATGGAGCAATCAAAGATTATAGATACGTTGGAGACGTATCAAGCATCCCCAAGCTTAATTCCTGCTCGTCCTCGAGTAGGTAAATGATAAAAACAGAATTTTTGATGTGGAATGCTACTTGGCATAATTTCAATGTAATTCTTCTTAATTGTGGTATGAATATTCAGATCCGAAAGATTCAAGATAAAAGTTCAATGTTGACATAAAAATAATAATACTTCAAGCATACTAACTAAGCAATTATGTCCTTTCAGAATAACATGGCCAAAGAAAGTTCATCCCTACAAAATCATATAGTTTAGTCATGCTCCATTTTCGTCACACAAGAATGCTCTCATCATGCACAACCCCGATGACAAGCCAAGCAATTGTTTCATACTTTAGTAATCTCAAACTTTTTCAACCTTCACGCAATACATGAGCGTGAGCCATGGATATAGCACTATGGGCGGAATAGAAGATGATGATGGGGGTTATGTGGAGAAGACAAAAAAGGAGAAAGTCTCACATCAACGAGGCTAATCAATGAGCTATGGAGATGCCCATCGATTGATGTTAATGCAAGGAGTAGGGATTGCCATGCAGCGGATGCACTAGAGCTTTAAATATATGAAAGCTCAACAAAAGAACTAAGTGGGTGTGCATCCAACTTGCTTGCTCACGAAGACCTAGGGCACTTGAGGAGGCCCATTGTTGGAATATACAAGACAAGTTCTATAATGAAAAATTCCCACTAGTATATGAAAATGACAAAACAAGAGACTCTCTATCATGAAGATTATGGTGCTACTTTAAAGCACAAGTGTGGTAAAAGGATAGTAACATTGTCCCTTCTCTCCTTTTCTCTTTTTTGGGGCCCTCTCTTTTTTTATGGCCTTTCTCTCTCTCTTTTTTTTATATTCCTCACTTGGGACAATGCCCTAGAAAATGATGATCATCACACTTCTATTTATTTACAACTCAATTATTACAACTCGATACTAGAACAAAGTATGACTCTATATGAATGCCTCCGGTGGTGAACCGGGATATGCAATGAACCAAGAGTTACATGTATGAAAGCATTATGAATGGTGGCTTTGCCACAAATACTATGTCAACTACATGATCATGCAAAGCAATATGACAATGATGAACGTGTCATGATAAACGGGATGGTGGAAAGTTGCATGGCAATATATCTCGATTGGCTATGGAAATGCCATAATAGGTAGGTATGGTGGCTGTTTTGAGGAAGATATAAGGAGGTTTATGTGTGAAAGAGCATATCATATCACGGGGTTTGGATGCACCGGTGAAGTTTGCACCAACTCTCAATGTGAGAAAGGGCAATGCACGGTACCGAAGAGGCTAGCAATTATGGAAAGGTGAGAGTGCGTATAATCCATGGACTCAACATTAGTCATAAAGAACTCACATACTTATTGCAAAAATCTACAAGTCATCAAAAACCAAGCACTACGCGCATGCTCCTAGGGGGATAGATTGGTAGGAAAAGACCATCGCTCGTCACCGACCGCCACTCATAAGGAGGACAATCAAAGAACACCTCATGTTTCAAATTTGTTACATAACGTTTACCATACGTGCATGCTACGGGACTTACAAACTTCAACACAAGTATTTCTCAAAATCACAACTACTCAACTAGAACAACTTTAATATCACTACCTGCATATCTCAAAACAATCATCAAGCATCAAACTTCTCTTAGTATTCAAATCACTCATCAGAAAGTTTTTTACTAATCTTGAATACCTAGCATATTAGGATTATTTTAGCAAATTACCATGTTATTTAAGACTCTCAAAATAAGCTAAGTGAAGCATGAGAGATCAATAGGTTCTATAAAACAAATTCACCACCGTGCTCTAAAAGATATAAGTGAAGTACTAGAGCGAAAACTATATAACTCAAAAGATATAAGTGAAGCACATAGAATATTCTAATAATTTTCGAATCATGTGTGTCTCTCTCAAAAGGTGTGTACAGCAAAGATGATTGTGGTAAACTAAAAAATAAAGACTCAAATAATACATGACGCTCCAAGAAAAACACATATCATGTGATGAATAAAAATATAGCTCCAAGTAAAGTTATCGATGGAAGTAGACGAAAGAGGGGATGCCTTCCGGGGCATCCCCAAGCTTTGGCTTTTAGGTGTCCTTAGATTATCTTGGGGGTGCCATGGGCATCCCCAAGCTCAGGCTCTTGCCACTCGTTGTTCCATAATCCATCAAATCCTTTACCCAAAACTTGAAAACTTCACAACACAAAACTCAGCAGAAAATCTCGTGAGCTCCGTTAGCGAAAGAAAACAAAAGACCACTTCAAGGTACTGTAATGAACTCATTCTTTATTTATATTGGTGTTAAACCTACTGTATTCCAACTTCTCTATGGTTTATAAAATATTTTACTAGCCATAGATTCATCAAAATAAGCAAACAACACACGAAAAACAGAATCTGTCAAAAACAGAACAGTCTGTAGTAATATGTAACTAACGCAAACTTCTGGCACTCCAAAATATCAGCCAAAATATAAAGACCTAGAAAATTTGTTTATTGATCAGCAGCAATTGGAATCAATATTTTATCACGTTCTGGTGATTTTTAACAATTATTTTCGTGAACAGAAAGTTTCTGCAATTTTCAGCAAGATCAAATAACTATCATCGAAGAAGATCCTATAGGTCTAACTTGGCACAAACACTAATTAAAACATAAAAACAAATCTAACCAGACGCTAGATCAAAGATTTATTCCCAAACAGAAGCAAAAAGCAAAAAAAACTAAAAATAAAATTGGGTTGCCTCCCAACAAGGGGGTTTTTGATTTTTTGCCACCACTTACTTTTCACTTTGATAATTTGCCACTCCTTACATTGATATTGATCTGTTGCCACCCTTTATTTTGCACTTCGATTTTTTGCCATTTTTTCACACAAAAATAATACTTGCAAATCATTGACATGATATATGCATAAAATAGTGGACCAAAATACCCTTTATGCTAGATTGACCAGTGCACCCAGCCGATTCAACGATTGAAATCAAATCAGGAGGGGATGAACCCATTCGTTGTCGCCGCCGCCGCCGCCCTCTCTGATGGCCGGCTGCTCTCCTCCAGGCCGTCGGCCACGCCGCCGGAGTACCAGATGCCGGGCGGACGTACCACGGGGAAGGCCTAGGGCGCTGCTCCAGGCCTCCATCCGGTGGTTCGCCTGAAGGTCGCTCCCGATGGGGTCACCCCGCGGGGATCAAACTTGGTGCCTCGGCCTGCCTCAAGTGCGTGGCTAACCATCACGCCATGCTGGTCTCGTCACGGGAAGGGCCCTAGATGCCCCTCCGGGCTTGTGCAGGGAGCACGGGAAGCCTCCCTTGTCGGAGGCGCGCGAAGGACAGGAAGGGTGGGCTCCGGCACCGGGTAGCCCACAGCTCGGAGGCGTGCGCGACGGGGGCATTGGGTGCTGGTTATGTTGGCAAGTTGGAGGGGTACGAGGTCGGCGGCGCTGCCGGTGATGAGAAGCTGGTGGCTGAGGCATGGGGCGGGTGAGGGAGATGGGGAGTGAGCTTCTCTCCCGCGTCTTGTATACCTGTCAATCGGGAGGCAGCAGGGCTGGGCGGAGGGATTTGGAGGTCAGCCATGGAGCAACGTGCCCCCGATGGAGATGGAGCAGAGCGCCCCGTGATCTAGTCGCCGCTGTTTCATGACCCGTGAGTGGTCAATGGGGCGGGGGCAGGGGCAATCTCGGTTTATCCCGTGGACAGGGGCAAATCTTCCAAGTCTCAAGTAAGGAATGGCAAAAAAACAATTACGAGATAAGGAGTGGCAAATCGTCAAACTCCAAAGTAAATCGTAGCAAGAAATCAAATCACCCCCAACAAGCGCTATCGTTTAACGCCCCTAGCTAGGCATAGAAACAAGGATAGATCTAGGTATTGCCATCTTTGGTAGGCAATCCATAAGTGGCTCTCATAATAGATTCATATGGTAATTTTATTTTCTTCCTAGGGAAGTGTTCCATGCCTTTCTTTAATGGAAATTGGAATCTAATATTCCCTTCCTTCATATCAATAATTGCACCAATTGTTCTAAGGAAAGGTCTACCAAGAATAATAGGACATGAGGGATTGCGATCTATGTCAAGAACGATAAAATCTACGGGCACATAGTTCCTATTTGCAACAATAAGAACATCATCAATTCTTCCCATAGGTTTCTTAATAGTGGAATCCGCAAGGTGCAAGTTTAAAGAGCAATCATCAAAATCACGGAAACCTAGCAAATCACACAAAGTTTTTGGAATCGTGGAAACACTAGCACCCAAATCACACAAAGCATAGCATTCATGATCTTTAATTTTAATTTTAATAGTAGGTTCCCACTCATCATAAAGTTTTCTAGGGATAGAAACTTCCAACTCAAGTTTTTCTTCATAAGATTGCATCAAAACATCAACGATATGTTTGGTAAAGGCTTTATTTTGACTATAGGCATGAGCAGAATTTAGCACAAATTGCAACAAGGAAATACAATCTATCAAAGACCAACTATCATAATTAAATTCCTTGAAATCCAAAATAGTGGGTTCATTAATATCTAATGTTTTGATCTCTTCAATCCCACTTTTATCAATTTTAGCATCAAGATCTAAAAACTCCGAATTTATGGAATGCCTTCTACGTAAAGGTGGATCATATTCAGGCCCATCATTATTAAGATTCATATTGCAAAACAAATATTTAATAGGGGACACATCAATAACTTTTAGATCTTCATCTTTATTTTCAAAGGAACTAGAAGAACACGCTTTCATAAAGTAATATCTCTTAGCACGCATCCTAGCGGTTCTCTGTTTGCACTCATCAATGGAAATTCTCATGGCTTTGAGAGACTCATTTATATCATGCTTAGGAGGAATAGATCTAAGTTTTAAAGAATCAACATCAAGAGAAATTCTATCAACGTTCCTAGCCAATTCATCAACTTTAAGCAATTTCTCTTCAAGCAAAGCATTGAAATTCTTTTGTGAATTCATAAATTCCTTAACACTAGTCTCAAATTCAGAGGGCATCTTATTAAAATTTCCATAAGAATGGTTGTAGGAATTACCATAATTATTAGAGGAATTACTAGGATAAGGCCTAGGATTAAAGTTTCCTCCATACGCGTTGTTACCAAAATTATTCCTACCAACAAAATTCACATCCAAAGATTCATTATTATTCTCAATCAAAGTAGACAAAGGCATATCATTAGGATCAGAAGAAACACTTTTATTAGCAAATAATTTTGTAAGTTCATCCATCTTTCCACTCAAAACATTAATTTCTTCTATCGCATGCATTTTTTATTACTAGATCTTTCAGTGTGCCATTGAGAATAATTAACCATAATATTATCTAGGAGTTTAGTAGCTTCTCCTAAAGTGATTTCTATAAAAGTGCCCCCCGCGGCCGAATCTAAAAGATTTCTAGAAGCAAAATTCAATCCGGCATAAAAAATCTTGTATAATCATCCACAAATTCCAACCATGCGTGGGGCAATTACATATCATTAATTTCATCCTCTCCCAAGCTTGTGCAACATGTCCATGATCAAGTTGCTTAAAATTCATAATATCGTTTCTAAGAGAGATAATCTTAGCGGGAGGAAAATACTTAGAGATAAAACCATCTTTGCACTTATTCCAAGAATCAATACTATTTTTAGGCAAAGACGAAAACCAAGCTTGAGCACGATCTCTAAGCGAAAAAGGAAATAGCTTCAATTTAACAATATCATTGTCAACATCTTTCTTCTTTTGCATATCACACGAATCAACGAAGCTATTTAGATGAGTAGCGGCATCTTCACTAGGAAGGCCGGCGGATTGATCTTTCATGACAAGATTCAACAAAGCAGCATTGATTTCACAAGATTCGATGTCGATGAAGGAGCAATCGGAGTGCTAAGGAGATCATTATTGTTGGTATTGGTAAAGTCACATAATTTGATATTATCTTGAGCCATCGTGACAAACAAGCAATCCAACACAAGAGCAAACAAGAAGCAAGCGAAAAAGAGGCGAATGGAAAAGAGGGGGCGAATAAAACGGCAAGGGTGAAGTGGGGGAGAGGAAAACGAGAGGCAGATGGCAAATAATGTAATGCGGGAGATAAGGGTTTGTGATGGGTACTTGGTATGTTGACTTTTGCGTAGGCCTCCCCGGCAACGGCGCCAGAAATCCTTCTTGCTACCTCTTGACCACTGCGTTGGTTTTCCCTTAAAGTGGAAATGGTGATGCAGCAAAGTAGCATAAGCATTTCCCTCAGTTTTTGAGAACCAAGTTATCAATCCAGTAGGAGACCACCCACGAGTCCCTCGCACCTACACAAACAAATAAATCCTCGCAACCAACGCGATAAGGGGTTGTCAATCCCTACATGGTCACTTACGAGAGTGAGATATGATAGATATGATAAGATAATATTTTTGATATTTTTATGATAAAGATGCAAAGTAAAATAAAATAAAATAAAAATAACTAAGTGTTGGAAGATTAATATGATGGAAGATAGACCTGGGGGCCATAGTTTTCACTAGTGGCTTCTCTCAAGAGCATAAGTATTTACGGTGGGTGAACAAATTATTGTTGAGCAATTGACAGAATTGACCATAGTTATGAGAATATCTAGGTATGATCATGTATATAGGCATCACGTCCAAGACAAGTAGACCGACTCCTGCCTGCATCTACTACTATTACTCCACACATCGACCGCTATCCAGCATGCATCTAGAGTATTAAGTTCATAAGAACAGAGTAAGGCTTTAAGCAAGATGACATGATGTAGAGGGATAAACTCATGCAATATGATATAAACCCCATCTTGTTATCCTCGATGGCAACAATACAATACGTGCCTTGCTGACCCTACTGTCACTGGAAAAGGACACCGCAAGATTGAACCCAAAGCTAGGCACTTCTCCCATTGCAAGAAATATCAATCTAGTAGGCCAAACCAAACTGATAATTCGAAGAGACTTGCAAAGATAACCAATCATACATAAAAGAATTCAGAAGATTCAAATATTGTTCATAGATAAACTTGATCATAAACCCACAATTCATCGGTCTCAACAAACACACTGCAAAAGAAGATTACATCAAATAGATCTCCACGAGAGAGGGTGAGAACACTGTATTGAGATCCAAAAAGAGAGAAAAAGCCATCTAGCTAATAACTATGGGCCCGAAGGTCTGAAGTAAACTACTCACACATCATCAGACAGGCTATGGTGTTGATGTAGAAGCCCTCCGTGATCGATGCCCCCTCCAGTGGAGCTCCGGAACAGGCCTCAAGATGGGATCTCACAGGTACAGAAGGTTGCGGCAGTCGAATTAGGTTTTTGGCTCCGTATCTGGTAGTTTGGGGGTACGTAGGTATATATAGGAGGAAGGAGTACGTCGGTGGAGCAACATGGGGCCCATGAGGGTGGAGGGCGCGCCTAGGGGGGTAGGCGCGCCCCCTACCTCGTGGCTTCCTGGTAGCTTTCTTGACGTAGGGTCCAAGTCTTTTGGATCATGTTCGTTCCGAAAATCATGTTCCCGAAGGTTTCATTCCGTTTGGACTTCGTTTGATATTCTTTTTCTGCGAAACTCTGAAATTGTCAAAGAACAGCAATTCTGGGCTGGGCCACCAATTAATAGGTTAGTCCAAAAAAGAATATAAAAGTGTGTAATAAATCCCAATAATGTCTAAAACAGAAGATAATATAGCATGGAGCAATCAAAAATTATAGATACTTTGGAGACGTATCACCGTGGCGCCACGCCCAGCGCCCACATGCGGCGGCGGTGGCTCAACACCGACACGGCCACTCGCAGCCACCGTCGGAGGCTTCTTCGCTGGAGGCGCCCCCGCCCCTCGGCCCGCCATCGAAACAAGGGGCCTGATCCGTTTCGCCCGTCCAGAGCCGCAGGAAAGGAAACCCGGCGTCCCGTGCCGACGAACCCTAGCAAGCGGCGCAAAAACATACGTAGGGAGAGGATCGATAGAAATTCTGCATGTATCGGTGCACGCAGACTTGGTGGGTTTCGGAATAGCCTGGGCCTCATACCCAAGCTATCTCCGGCCCAACCAGTTGCGGCCTAGTGACTGTCAGATTCGGCCCATCGCGGCCCAAGAGAAAATTCAAACGAACCTCCCAAGCCGCCCTGAGCCCGATCCCCTGGATCGTCGGCGTGAGAGCTGCGGCCGCCGCCGGCGCTAGTCCGGCAACTTTCCGGCGCACATGCCTCCTCTTCTTAACCGTGATCCACGACTCCGGACGAATCAAATCGAAGAGCGTAAGGTTCGGAAGACGTACCTTAGGTAGGGGGCCCTTCCATGGCCTGATCGCCATCGCTGCCATTCTCCGGTGGACAACGCGACGGGCCATCTCCTTCCTCTCTCCCGCCTGAAGTCCAACCCTAGCCGGATCGTCGATCGGCAAAACCTTGTCGACCGTCGTGGCTACTTCGTCTTCGTCATAGCCGGAACTGAAAAACTCACATATTAGATCCGACGGCGTTGGCGACGGCGGTGAGGCCGCCGAAGCCTCCCCGTCACCGTCCGCATCGTCCTCATCCGATTCGGCCAGAGCCCAGAACCGGCGGCCTACGCACGGACGAACTCCAGGAGATGGGGGCGACGCCCCCGTGATCGCCGCTCCGGTCACCCCCGGAGTCGCCCTCATGCATATCCACATATGTGCCTGGACTTACTGCTGCTACCTAATGCATATCGAAGAACAATCAGGATGATGAAAAACCCGCGGGGGAAAAACCTTGGCAACATTGCCAACAATACAGCCTCCTCGGCCTGACGCCCTTGGCCTACATGTTATAAATTGCCCGAACAACCAACAGGACTTGCTCACAAGTTCGTGTCAAATTTAGGACCAGATTCGTCATGTCCATTCTGCGGCTCATCATGGAAGTATATAATTAAAGCACGAGAAAAAAAATATCCTTCTTGTACGTAGGTTGTTGAAGGATAGCCAAATTTGTTGTATGAATATAAAGATGTGCGTGATGTACGTCTGAGCTCCTGCTTCTCTACATCATTTTCTGCATTTGGACTGAATGTATGCAGCAAAAGATAATTCCATCCAAATAGTATCATAATTATATTTAGTAATCCAGAATGGAATACATTATAGTACACATAAATCTTTTATATTCGAACATGTTATGATCTACAGTAAACATCATGCATATGATATTTTCATCGTACATATCACATTTTCGTCTGACTCCAAAAGTCCAAGCACATTTATCACAATTGTCTTTAGTAATCCAAAATAAAATTAGTATTATATTACACATAAATTATTTCCTTTATGTTTTTTTAACTGGGCATTACCCCTTTCCATTACTGCGACATAACGGAAATACATCATTTGTCCAGGAAATAGGACGGGAAAGAGGAAAGCGGGTTCAAGCATCGTCGTGAAACCCACTGTGAGCACTCGCCATCGAGATTACTCACTGTGGGGCGAAAACTCGACGACACCATTACATCAAATCATCAGTCATATAAACTGCAAGACTGTCTAGTTTACGAGACCAAAGACCAAAGACATAGGCAAAATGCCCGCACACGATCAGCAAAACAGCAATCCCCCTCCGTTTGATAGCAGACATCACTCCCTGGATCGAACTGGATCTTTTTTTGCTTGGCCATATTGCTTTAGCGAGTTCCCTCTTCCTGGTACGCCGTGGCACAGATCTGCATCAGCCTTGAAGCACTGTTCTTCAGCATGGCCGCTCCAGTCCTCAGGTCGTCCGCATCCCTTTGTTGCTTCATCAGCCCTGCCCAGTAACATAAAAGAGCACAAGTGGAAAATGTACATTCAAACGGGCTTTTAAGAGGAATAAATTCAAATGTAGCTCTATTGCGGCATGTCCAAATAGCCAGCATATGGCTGCAATGCCCACAGTATAGAACACCTCCCCCTCTGGGAAGAAGGAGTGACACCACGAGTATGCTTGCCATATGTTGTTTGGGCATAGATCAGTCCCAAACATACAGGCCACAGCCCTCCAATTTACCCTCGCTACTGGACAAGTAAAGAATAAATGCTGAGATGTTTCTTTCTCTTCACAGAAGGAACATTTAGGATCTTTTTCCATCCCCTGTGTTTCATCACATCTCTGGTTAGAATCGCGTTCTGTGATAATTGCCACATGAAAATTTGTATTTTCAAAGGTATATATGCCTTCCATATCCAACGATAGTCACATCCTGAGATGTTCTTTTCCAGAAAAGAATAAACTGATCGGTTAGTAAAGTAAGATTTAGAGCCCAAAGCCCATTTGATTTTATCACTTTCATCCGAAATACATGCTTTACTAACTGTATCAACCATCTGCTGCCACTGCTCCCCTAGTTCCTGGTTTAACCTTCTTCGAAAGAAAGATAAGGGGTCAGCCACCAGGCAAGAATTAACAGTGCAGTCGGGATAGTTACAAATAGAGAATAATCTGGGGAATTGTTCACCGAACGGTAATTGATCCCCAACAGGGTCCATCCAAAGCCTGGCAATATTGCCAGATTGGATCAACACCTGCCTACCAGCCATATATAAATCCTTAACTTTCATTATTGCTTTCCAGCATGGGGAGTCACTGAGTTTCCCCTTAACTGAAGCAATAGTATCTCTACGAAAATATTTAGCCTTAACAATATCTTGCCACAAGCCACTTTGTGTCTCCAGTTTCCACCACCATTTAGTAAGTAAACTCAAGTTCTGCTTATGGAGGTCCTTAACTCCCAAACCCCCTTTATTTTTGGATCGACAAATCCTAGTCCATTTGACCAGGTAATATCTTTTTTTGTTCTTAGTGACTTGCCAGAAGAACCTTCTCCTATGCTTATCCAGTCTTGCTATCATGGTTTTTGAAAGCAAAAACATGGACATGTAATAGAAAGCAATGCTCGAGATGTTAGCATTAAGTAGGGTCAATCTACCTCCTAAAGAGGCATTGCTCCCTAAACCAGATTCACATCTTTTTATATACCTTTCTTCCAGAAATTCCCAGTCCACTCCTCTCAAAGAAGAGTAACTTACTGGAACACCTAAATATTTCATGGGGAAATGCCCAATCTGGCAATTGAACATATATGCATATGTTGTCAAAATATTTTCACCCCCCCCCCCAACACACAAAATTTCACTTTTCTAGAAGTTAAATTTTAAACCCGACATTATCTCAAACATATAGAGCAATATTTTCATATTCAGGGCTTTCTTGGGGTCATGTTCGATGCATAACACCGTGTCATCTGCATACTGCAGGATAGCCACACCATTTTCCACTAGTTCAGGTGCCAAGCCAGTGATCAGCCCATGTTTTTGTGCTTGAAGCACCATTTTACATAAGCATTCAGCTGCAATATTGACCAGGAATGGGGAGATAGAATCCCCTTGTCTCACTCCTTTGAAGCTCTGGAAATATGGTCCCAAAGTGTTATCCAATTTAACACTGACCGTTCCATTTTGGATAATTTTTTTCATCCACCCACACCAAGTACTACCAAAACCTATGTTTTTTAAGCATTGTATAAAAAATTCCCAATTCACCTTGTCATAAGCCTTCTCGAAATCTAGTTTAATGACAATCCCCACTTTCTTCCTAATATGAGTATAATGTAGGATCTCATGGAGGGACATAATTCCAACCATAATATGCCTGTTTTTAATAAAAGCATCCTGATGTTTACTGAATAACACATCAGCATAGGGGCCACTCTATTGTCAAGCACCTTGGTGATCAGTTTATAGGGGCATCTAAGTAAGCAAATTGGTCTAAATTGATGTATCTTATTAGCTTCATTGATCTTGGGAATCAAAGTGATAATGCCATAGTTCAATCTATGCACATCCAATCTCCCCTCACAAAATGCCAGAAATATATTCATTATATCCTTTTTAACAATCTCCCAACAATGCTGATAAAATTCAGCAGGTATATTATAAGGTCCAGGGGCTCTGTTACTCTTCATTGAGAACATGGCTATTTTGACTTCCTCCTCACAGAAAGGTCTAGTCAAGATCAAGTTATCGACCTCATCCAATTTCTCATTATCCCCCCAAACCCCAGGATCAAGTTGGAACAAGTTCCCAGGAGCTGGCCCAAATAGGGATTTGTAAAAGTCACTGGCATGCCTTAAAAGATTATCAATTCCTTCAATAGTAACATCACCAAGACTCAGTGATATATGGTGTTTTTCCTTTTATTTCCATTCACAATCCTTTGATAATAAGAAGTGTTACTATCTCCTTTAAGCAACCAGCGTTTTTTAGATTGTTGTAACAAAAATAATTCCTCATTAACTAGAATTCCGTTCAACTCCACTAAGAATTCAGTTTTCATGCAAAAGATATCAGGGTCTAGCTCCCCCTTTTCTTCCTCCTCCTCAATCCACCTCAACTCATCTCTGATGTTCATCTTCCTGATCTTTTCATGACCAAATTTATTCGAGCCCCATCCCTTGAAAAACTTTTTAAAACGTTTCACTTTGATATTTAAAATATCAATAGGGTCCGTAGCCTTCACATATTGGTTCCAAATTTTCTCCACTAGAGGGAGAAGTTCATCTGATTTCAGCCAACTAAGTTCAAACCTAAATTCTCTTGTCTCTAGAATTCGGACAACATAATTGTCAGAGGACAACAAGAAGCATTGTGGTCTGATACGTCTCTAACCTGTTTTTTAATGTTAACTTGAGGAAATATAGCTTCCCAATCACTACTCATAAGGACACGATCTAATTTCTCAAGAGTTGGATGAGATTGACCATTGGTCCAAGTGTACATCCCTCCACTCATATGGATCTCACTCAAACACATAGCATTAATCACAGAATTAAACAGATCAGAATAAGGGGAATGTTGCCACTTTTTTTTCTCCTGCATGTCTAAGTATATTAAAATCTCCTCCAATCAGCAATGGACTTGATATATGACTACAGAAGTCAGAAAGTTCAGTTAAGTAATCTTCTTTATCCCTGTCATGGGCAGCACCATAAACATTGCATAATGTCCAATTCTTTTTTTCTTTATTATCATAGAAAGAGGCTTGCAGAATAAATCTGCCCTTCTTCCATGTCACCCCTTCAAATCTTTCTTTTTTTACTCCATAGAGAATCCCCCCAGATCTGCCTATAGATGGAACAATATTCCATTCATATATCTGGTATGGATCAATTTTCCTAAAGAAACTGTCCATGAAACTTCTTTTATGGGTCTCTTGTAAACCAATAAAGTAAAGGGAATGATCCTTAATAAGATGAGCGAGACAGGAACTCATTCCTTTCTTTCCTGCCCCCCTACAATTCCAAAATAGACCTATCATTTAACACCATTCTTCTTTTCCCTCCCATCGTGGCCTTGGAATAATGGACAGAGCTGCCAGTTTTCTTTTTTCCACCCCTATCAAGGTTCTGACTCCTCGTCACAGGTCTAGAAATAGCCACATGGACTTTTGGGCTCCTTTTTTTTCCTAGACCTGACTAAAGTAAATTCCTCTTCTAACTCCTCCTCTTCATCTGCCCAGTCAGCACTAATGGGAGTTATATTTCCTTTGACATTAGTGATATACAACATTTTTTTCTCAATAACCTTCTCCGGTATAGTTTCATCCCCCCCCCCCCCCCCGCGCGGTTATTTCTCACTTTTTCTAGCTCGCTTAAAATGTCATTGCTAGAAAAATTACTATCAGGAATTAACACCCCCATTTTTGTTGCTTTAAACATCAACTCATGATTAGAAAGCACTTCAAATGAATTATGGGTCGGCTCATTACCTTCCAGATTTCTTTTTTTGGAGATAGCTGCAGCCTTATCCTGCATTTTGCCCTCCATATTTTGCATGTTCCTCACACTGAGTTTCAATCCAGCCTCAGGGACAAGGGGGGAGTAGGAATCACCTCCCCATATCATCAGAAGAGGTGAGAAACTTTTCCATATATTCAGTTTCCCCCCTTCCTTCTCATGCTCATCTCCCTCAAATTCTTCGACCTGTTCATTATTTTTTATTTTCCAAATGAGATATATGCAAAGCAGATATATCTTTAGAAACAGTGGCAGCACCAGGGAACTTTTTTTCTACCTGAATCTCATCAACATACTGCTCAATATTCTTTGCAGCAGAAATTGTGATGGACTTAAACAATGTTCTCGTTTTTACATGCCTCATCAGCAATTGCCTCGATCAGCAATGTAGTATCCTCAGTTTCCTCAGATTCTTCTTGCCCATCTTTCAAAGAGTCATTAGGAGCATTTTTTCCCACCTCCATACATCTACTAGGCCCATCCCTCTTCTCTTTTTCATTGGACTTGGGGTGTGCCCGAGAAAACTGCTTATCATATGGTGAGTTTTCTAGCATTATCAGCCTGGGCGCTCTTACTTTCCCTCTCTGGTTCTCTGACCAGTACCTTATCGATTTCATAGAAGAAATCAAAGATGTGTGTGCCATGTCCTCCAGGTAGCTCATCCACATTACGACATCCTAGCCGGACCCGTACAAATTCAGGTTTATGCAGGGTGGCCATGTCGATTCAAGTGGTACACCTACCAGAGATGAGACATAAGCCAGATTTCTTCCATTTCTCCTTTCCAGAGGAACATTTGCTACTTTAACCCAAGTAATTTCCATCACACCTTTTGCCCCAACATTAGCCGACCATGGGACTATTTTCACCACCACTCCACAAGATTTCAGGGTCATTCTATCATTGTAGCATGCTTTTTTAACATCTCTCTAGTTAGGGAAGCGCATGTCATAAGTATTGGGGCCTATTGAGCGAGCAGTACAGTGCCATTTAATCCCAATATAGTCAGAAAAAGCATCTTCTAACTCTTTCACACTAGCTTCCCCCTCTATCACAGTAATCACTACACTAGTAGCCCTCTCCTTAAGCTGCTTAGCAGTGCATGAGTCTGGGATGTAGAAAATTCCCTGCCCCTTGGCCTGGAAAGCACACATCGGTGCCACACATTCCCAAGGAAGAGAGGTAATACAGACCAATGCCAAATGCCCCATCTTACTACATCTCTCACAGAATGCTTGTGGACAACTAGCAGGAGTATGGCTAGTAGATTTGCATATCAAACAGGGATTGTAAGCTTTGGGTGGGGGACCTGGGAGAAGGGCTCAGCACGCGGGACGTTGTCGTAGATCTGCTTCTTCTTGTGGGAGTCCACTGCATTGAAACCAGGGGGATTAGGGTTCTTCTCCACCCAGATCCCCCCTGATCTTGCCCTCTTGGCTCGTTCCGCTGCTTCATCCCACCGCTCGGTGTCGTCCGATGCCGCCGCCGCCTTCTTGTTGGTGGAGAGGTCGTCTCCGTCGACATCCCTGGACCACGAGAAGCGGCCACGGCCGCATCCCCGGTCAAATCGACCGGCTCCGCGCCCCACCCGCCCAGATCCGAAGCCCTCCCATCGATTCCCGCGGAAGGCTTGGCCGCCGCGGTCTTCCATCTCTGGCGGCTTGCTTGGCGTGGAGGCCACCACCGCAGTGTAGGATCTGTTGTCGCCTCCAATCTTTCCCTCCCACCAGAGGAAGGAGGAGGGGAATCTCGATCTAGGGTTTCTCGGTGTCTCCCAGAAGTGAGAGAGAGCAGTGTATAGGTCACGGACCGGGGTGGAGGGGGCTTTTGTATCCGCGTCTCCCTGCTGCGCCCCATGACCTCGCCGATCTCCGTCCACGTCAATGGCGGCCGCCCCAACAGTGGCTGGATGTGGCCCGAGAATCCCTGGGCCCCGCCATCTCCCACCTAGAACGTAACTCGGTGTATCGCACGCGCCACTGCTCGTCGGTCGCTCCCACCGTGTACCCGCAGCCGTGTCGCTTGCCGGGATTCGGTCCCGAACCCTAGCAATGTGGCAGGGGAAAGATACGACCTGACCAACGTCGATGGACTCCCCCTCGCGCAGGTAGCGCACGTCCACCGTCACCCCCTTGTCATCGATCAACATGATCCGGAGCGCACAGCGGTGGAGGAAGATCTCGCCGTCGGCGAAGTGGAGGGTGCATGCAGCCGCACGGTCCGCTGCGAAGGAGACGTGCCAGCGTTCGTCAAACGCCATCCTCACCTCCTCAATAAAATAAAAAACGGTCTAGGAGTACTGATACCTATTTCCTTTATGTTGACAAACATATAGCTACACATGCCAATAAGGGGGTGCAAGGATACTTTTCTCTCCCTTTACAACGCACAGGCATATGTGCGAGTGCACACAAAAGAAGCGGAAAACAATAGGCGTGCATAAAAAAAACCTTGGCAGTTGACACGTCCTCGACAAGTGACCACTAGGGGAGTGAGGTGGAGCTTCCGTCTCTCTCTCCCCTGAGTAGTTTTACTGTGTTTTTCATTACTGCAACTTGCCGGTTTGACATTGTTCTTCTCGATTGAAGCGCAATGTGCTTTCCCTGTATCTCTTGTCGTTTATCTTTGGTCTATATCTACCAATGGTACAAGTCCATTTAGCAAAGCAGAACCCATGTGAACAGTTCCAAGAAAGTGTCCAACGATGTGCACAGAGCATGCATGATTCAGACTAGTTGCCTGTCTTAGCAGTTGCACAGAAATAGTTTATACCCCTGGAATATCCATGAATATTTAGGAAGATTTCATTCATGTTGGGAACAAAAACTGTTTTTTTCTATTGACCATTTGCATTTTTTGGTATTATATGACTTTGCTATTTGCTTGTGTGTATGTGTGGGTGTTGGTGTTGGTTGTATGCATCTTATCTATACAGAGGTCGGACGTGTGCTTGTTGTGTTTGTATCCTCTTAAATATTGATGCTTTATTTTAAGTCAATAAAATTAACTCTTTATTGAATTTAAAATTCAGGTGGCAAAAATACTGTTTTCCGCACACACGACGGACATTACTCTGCTAGGTTCTACCTTAAGCTTACACGACCATGGTTGGTTCATTGCTCTTGTAGGCCCACCAAAAATGTACGTAAACCATTCCATTTCCCTGAATTATGAAATAGTATGTGCCCCTTAAAATATCTAAACGTTCAAGAAAGGGAAAAACTCGCCGAGATACAATTTGGCGTCTCTGGTTGCTACACCGCTGCTGCCTCAATATATCTCCTGGGCCCCACATGCAGAATTCTCCTACTACCACAGAGTAATAATCAGCGATCATGCATATTTGTTCATCAATCTAGGAGGTAATGACATGGGGAGGGAATAGGCCAAGTCATGTAGAAGGATGTGTAAAGAGGTAGAAGAGTGATGCCGAGCTTAGATGGCACTAGCGTTATGCAAAATTCAGCTTTTTTGTGCAAAACCTAAAGCTATGTGTAAAAAGTAAAAACATTTTGTTTAATGGCTGGTCTCTTCTGGAATTGTAGAGGATTGGGTGCCCCCAAGGCTGGTCATACCGTCATAGCGAGGGTAACTTAGCTAGTAACATAAAGCACCCCAAGATAAAGTTGCTTATGTGCCAAGTTGTTAATAAGGGGAGAGGTGTTTGTAGTAAACATAATATGTTACCATCATATATCACTTCCTAACAAAAGATAAGTCTACAAGCTAATAGATGCAATTATTTATGATACTACCTTAATATTACTTTGCGCTGTAAAGATAGAAAGGTGCTACACACACGATAATTTCTGGACGATTTACGCATGACGCGGCACATCAAGCCGTCCATGCGTACAACAAAACTGGGTAGTGCCATTAAATTCTCCATCTTCCAAAGTTAGGCTAGGATCTGTCGTCCGCAAAGTAGGTTCGATGAAGATAGTAACATAAATTGGTGTCATATGCATAACACTAGTCTAAGTTACTCCCGCTTGAAAAGAGAAGGTTTCTAAAGGATGCTTCTCTGTTCATAATCTAGATTTTTTCCTATGTGCAAGAACTGGAGAAAGACAAGCCACAAACTTTAGAGGATTCTCACATGTGATAATGAAGGTGGATTGCCTGTAGTTGGTGACACTCTGGAATACTCGCCAGAATTCTTGTTCAATTGTGGCTCCTATCTTAGTTGAAATTGGAGAGCTAGTTAGTTGTTTTTGTTTATTTGAAATTCAGCATGTAAACAGATCAGCAAACCTTTCGGTGCATCTTTGTGCCAAGCATGCTTGCACATTGAAGGTGAGCGAGAGTTGGCTTAATGAAACTCTCAGCTTCCTAGTGACTAACTTATTGGTTGTTTGTCCTAGGAATGCTTTTGTCTGAATAATGCTCTCTGAATTGCCCTAAAGAAACATAACAATCTATTTCATCCCAATTTATTTTCTCATAAAATGGGAAAAGTGTGAGGAAGGAAAAAAAGAACCAGCTACGGAATAAATCTCTTTCATCTCTCGTCGGCAACATAAACCTCTCCATGGCAAACCAGACTACAAGGCGACGGGCGATATTTTTTACCACACAACATACAGTGGCGTGGTGTACGGTACGGCAGGAGGCGTCGCCGTCCGTCGACCTGTTGCTAGGTTTTGAACCGACCCTGTCGTCGGCTTCGCCCCGTGTTCTCCTCTCCTCCCCTTCCTGAATCCTCTGACGTACTGTTTCTGTCCGCGTCCGGCCATGGAATCTTGCAAAAAGAGAGATATAGCTAGCAATGCTATACTGCTAGCATACAGAGACAGTGCCCGCGTATTTGTGCCCTTTAATGAAATGATTGACGACGCTCCTTAATTTGCCCCGGTGCATTTTGTGTCCGGTGGAAGCACGTACTATGTACGCAGTGTCAACAGTCAAGTCGAGTCCTGGTTTTGCTGCTACTATACTAATACTACAGTAACAATACCTATGGAGACGACAATATACACGTATGTACATCATGCGTGCATGCATGCACAATGTCTTCGCCTGTCCGTGCAGCCTTGTATGCATGCAAAAGTAAAAGAGATCTGCGACGACGGACCTTGCATGCAAAAGGCGAAGAGAAAGCGATGGATGCAGTTGTAGGTTCGTGATCCGATTCTTCGTTAAAAGCACGGGGACAAAAGGAACAAACGGCCGACCTTTTCCGGGGAATCATTGATCGGCCAGTCGTCCGAATCGGATCTCGGATCTCTACCAGATCTCATCCGTTGCAGCCCACACAACGGTGCAGCTGAGTCTACAGATCGACCCTGCATTTTCCTTATGCCACGGCGTCCCCGCCGCGCGCGCTCACAGTGGCCGCCGTACCCCTACCGGCGGGTGGTGGAGCAGCCGAGCAGGGAGGCGAGCGGTCGGGGATGCGCATCGTCGACACCGGCCGGCGTCGGGCATGACCAGCCACATGGGGCTTGTTGTCGTTGCCGTTGGCCGCCAGCGTCTGGCGCCTAGCTACGTAGAGGAAGTACCCCTTGGCTCTTGCTTGCAACGGCCGGGGAAAGGCGTTTATGCATGTCCTGTGTCAGCTCGATTATTAGCTAGTCTAGTGAGTGAGTACGTGGAACTGTTGGCTTTGCTCCCAGGACGAATATATCTGTCCTTGGAGCTTGGAATCCATCGGGTTTAATATTCCTGGACCCGCCCAGTGATATGCTAATCAATGTACTTCCAGCAGGCGATGCTGTTAGTTTGATTGATGGGAGCATGCATGCAGCATGATTTTACGTGATATAGTTTGACTGATTAGATGACTAACTTTAGTACGTAACCACACATCAGTGTATACGTGGAATACTCATCAGTGTGTACAAATACTCTCTTTGTCCGAAAATAAGTGTCGCTGGTTTAAAATAAAGGAAGTAGTACGCATCCGCGAACACTCAAAAAGGCACATGCAAAAACATGGGAAATACACACACTAACTTTAAAATGCACACACACTTATTTATGAGTAAATATGCACACTAAGGTGAGAGTTGCACACTTCACTTATTATTGCTTTCTTTTGCCAGCAAAAAAAAAAAACAAGTGAAAAGCACGTGTACACAAAGATAGCACGTACGTGCACACACCAAAAAAAAAAAAAGAGGAAGTACACATATCTTAGATGTAAAGTATATCACGTTTATCGAAACCTACCAATATAGAATCTAGTTTCAAAGTATGAACGATGAACTCAGTAAAAACAACTCATAAATTGGATGCTCGGTTCAAAAGATATTTCGGTTAGATAGTACCCATCTTATCAAAAGAGAAAATCCCACCAAAATAACCTCGTGTTGGCACCATGACGACTATATCTCGCATTAAGCAAGTTGGAAGCATCTCTCGCTGAAGGACTTCTCAGTCTCGCGTAGCAACTGGGCCGGCCCATTGGCACATACTCCCTCCATCCGGAAATACTTGTCATCAAAATGAATAAAAAGGGGTGTATTTAGAACTAAAATATGTCTAGATACATCTCTTTTTATTCATTTTGATGACAAGTATTTTCGGACGGAGGGAGTACTTAATAAGAAATAGTGGAGAAAAGGGAGCAAAAGCGGGAATCAAACCCAAGTCTCCTGGATAGTTGCTAGTGATGCTAGCCACTAGGTCTGTGTCGAGTTCGTGTTGAAAGCTGTAGGGCGTGACATACTTGAGGTAAAATAGCTAGTTTTCTCCACTGTTTTTTTTTGTTTTACATCATTTTTCTTTATTTGTTTCTCCGCTTTCATTGGTTTTTTTATTTTCTATATTTTTCTTTGGTTTTCTTTGTTTCTTTTCAGTTTTCGTTGGCCTTTTCTTTTCATTCTATTTTCCTCCTTTTTTTGTTTCTTTCTTGTTTTTCATCGGGGTTTTTCTCTTGGTTTCCACTTTTTTATACACATTTTTTGCATATATCTAATACCCGTTTAACAATTTTCAAATACAACATCAACATTTTTTTAATACCTGGTTAACATTTTCTTTATATACATTCAACCATTTTCAAATGCTTGATTAAAAACATTCAAATACAAGATCAATGTGTTCAAATACATGGTCAACATTTTTTCTGTAAACATATAACATTTTTCAAATGCGTGATTAACATTTTTTATACACATTTAACATTTTTCAAATGCCCGATCAACATTTTACAAATACTTGTTCAACATTTTCTCAAATGCTTGATTAAATTTTTTATATAAATGATAAAAAAATTCATCTCTTTTTAATACATGGTCACCATGTTTTCTATACACATTTAAAATTTTCCAAATGCTTGATTAATATTTTTGAAGTCTTTTTCAACATGTTTTCATGCTTGATTATCATTTTTGTATAAATGACCAATTTGTTTTATTAGTTTTCTAATACATGGTCAACATTTTTATGTGCATTTAACATTTTTCAAATGCTTGATTGGAAATTTTCAAATACTTGTTCAATATTTTTTCAAATGATTAATTAACATTTTTTGAATACATGATCAATTTTTTCATACACATTGTTTTCATACATTTTTCGTATACGTGATTAACATTTTCTCTGTATGCATTTCACATTTCCAAATGTTTGGTCAAGATTTTTCAAATGTTTTTTGTACAGTGTTTTTCTAATATAGAATATCTGGAAATATGAATAAAGTAAAAGAAATAAAAAATGAAAACAAAAAACATAACAGAAAAATAATATGGCATGTGGCCAGTGGCGCGAAGGGCCGGCCCAATATGAGTTCACCTTGACTTCCTCCGAAATCACTAATCAAGGAGAATGTCTAATTTTTTTAATTAAGGAGCACTTTTTGCAAAGGTCACTCCCACCTCCGCGGGTTGCGACAAGTGTGCGCGCTGCACGTGCGCCATTTGTCGTAACCTGAGAGTTTTCCCTTTTTTTTATAGATCCATTTATTCAAAATATTTTTATATCTTAAACCGTGCATGCAAATCTTGAACCCTTTTCACCGTTGTATTCGTTACGTCAAGATCTTCAAAACTCGAACCCATGTTAATATATTCTGACAAACTTCTTTTTAGAAAAAAATCAGACGGGAAAACCAAACTAGGAGCACCTTTTTTATTTTTCCGAAAAAGGCACGACTATGCCTCTCACGGAAGAAAATCCATGCCTCCACGAGAAGTAAGTCTGTGCCTCTCATTGAAGGAAAAAAATAAAATGCGTTCCATAAGTATACTTTTGATACAGATTACTACAGACTGTTCTGTTTTTGACAGATTTTGTTTTCACTGTGTTGTTTGCTTATTTTGATGAATCTATGAGTAGTATCGGAGGGTATGAACCATATAGAAGTTGGAATACAGTAGATATTACACCAATATGAATTTAGAATGATTTCACAACAGTACCTAAGTGGTGGTTTATTTTCTTATACTAACGGAGCTTACGAGTTTTCTGTTGAGTTTTGTGTTGTGAAGTTTTCAAGTTTTGGGTAAAGATTCGATGGACTATGGAATAAGGAGTGGCAAGAGGCTAAGCTTGGGGATGCCCAAGGCACCCCAAGGTAATATTCAAGGACAACCAAGAGCCTAAGCTTGGGGATGCCGGATGGCATCCCTCTTTAAATCTTTGTTCATCGGTAACTTTACTTGGAGCTATATTTTTATTCACCACATAATATTTGTTTTGCTTGGAGCATCATTTTATTTTATTTTTTTTGCTTGATGTTTGAATAAAATACCAAAATCTGAAATTCTTAAATGTTAGAGGGTCTTCACACAGTTGCATAATTATTCAACAACTCATTGATCTTCACTTATATCTTTCGGAGTAGTTTGTCATTTGCTCTAGTGCTTCACTTATATCCTTTTAGGGCACGACGGTAGTTTTATTTTGAAGAAATAGATGAACTCTCGTGCTTCACTTATATTATTTTGAGAGTCTTTAGAACAGCATGGTAATTTGCTTTGGTTATGAAATTAGTCCTAATATGATAGGCATCCAAGATGGGTATAATAAAAACTTCGATATAGAGTGCATTGAATACTATGAGAAGTTTGATACTTGATGATTGTTTTGAGATATGAAGATGGTAATATTAGAGTCAAGCTAGTTAAGTAATTGTGAATTTGAGAAATACTTGTGTTGAAGTTTGCAAGTCCCGTAGCATGCACCTATGATAAACGTCGTGTGACAAATTTGAAGCATGAGGTGTTCTTTGATTGCTTTCCTTATGAGTGGCGGTCGGGGACGAGCGGTGGTCTTTTCCTACCAATCTATCCCCCTAGGAGCATGCGCGTAGTGCTTGGTTTTTGATGACTTGTAGATTTTTTGCAATAAGTATGTGAGTTCTTTATGACTAATGTTGAGTCCATGGATTATACGCACTCTCACCCTTCCATCATTGCTAGCCTCTTGATGCAGTGCATTGCCCTTTCTCACCTTGAGAGTTTGTGCAAACTTCACCGGTGCATCCAAACCTCGTGATATGATACGCTCTATCACACATAAACCTCCTTATATCTTCCTCAAAATAGCCACCATACCTACCTATTATGGCATTTCCATAGCCATTCCGAGATATATTGCCATGCAACTTTCCACCGTTCTGTTTATTATGACACACATCATCATTGTCATATTGCCTTGCACCGGTATTTGTGGCAAAGCCACCGTTCATAATTCTTTCATACATGTTACTCATGAGTCATTTCCCATCCCGGTACACCGCCGGAGGCATTCATATAGAGTCATACTTTGTTCTAGTATCGAGTTGTAATCCTTGAGTTGTAAATAAATAGAAGTGTGATGATCATCATTATTAGAGCATTATCCAAAAAAAGAAAAAAAAAAGAGAAAGGCCAAATAAAAAAGAAAGTCCAAAAAAAGAAAAAAAAGAGAAAGGCCAAATAAAAAAAGAAAGGCCAAATAAAAAAAGAAAAAAATAATATAAAAGGGACAATGCTACTATCCTTTTTCCACACTTGTGCTTCAAAGTAGCACCATGATCTTCATGATAGAGAGTCTCTTATTTTGTCACTTTCATCTACTAGTGGGAATTTTTCATTATAGAACTTGGCTTGTATATTCCAACAATGGGCTTCCTCAAATGCCCTAGGTCTTCGTGAGCAAGCAAGTTGGATGCACACCCACTTAGTTTCTTCTGTTGAGCTTTCATACATTTATAGCTCTAGTGCATCCGTTGCATGGCAATCCCTACTCCTCGCATTGACATCAATTGATGGGCATCTCCATAGCCCGTTGATTAGCCGCATCAATGTGAGACTTTCTCCCTTTTTGTCTTCTCCACACAACCTCCATCATCATATTCTATTCCACCCATAGTGCTATGTCCATGGCTCACGCTCATGTATTGCGTGAAAGTTGAAAAAGTTTGACAATAATAAAGTATGAAACAATTGCTTGGCTTGTCATCGGGGTTGTGCATGATGAGAGCATTTTGTGAGACGAAAATGAAGCATAGCCAAACTATATGATTTTGTAGGGATGAGCTTTCTTTGGCCATGTTTTTTGAGAAGACATAATTGCTTAGTTAGTATGCTTGAAGTATTATTATTTTTATGTCAATATTAAACTTTTGTCTTGAATATTATGGATCTGAATGTTCTTGCCACAATAAAGAAGATTACATTGATAAATATGTTAGGTAGCATTCCACATCAAAAATTCTGTTTTTATCATTTACCTACTCGAGGACGAGCAGGAATTAAGCTTGGGGATGCTTGATACGTCTCCAACGTATTTATAATTTTTGATTGTTCCATGCTATTATATTATCCATCTAGGATGTTCTATATGCTATTTTATATGATTTTTGGGACTAACCTATTAACCTAGAGCCCAGTGTCAGTTTCTGTTTTTTCCTTGTTTTTGAGTTCTACAGAAAAGGAATACCAAACGGAGTCCGATGGATGTGCCAATTTTGACGATTTTTTATGCACCAAAAGACAACCACGGAGTAAAAGTGTTGGGCCAGAAGAGTCTCGGGCCGTCCACGAGGGTGGGGCCCCCCTGGGCGCGCCGGCCTACCTCGTGGACGACTCGGGCACCTCCTGACTTGTTCCCGACGCCAAAAATTCCTATAAATACTAAAACCTCCATAACATAACCTAGATTAGGAGTTCCACCGCCGCAAGCCTTTGTAGCCACCAAAAACCAACCGGGACCCTGTTCCGGCACCTTGCCGGAGGGGGGATCCCTCACCGATGCCATCTTCATAATCCTAGCGCTCTCCATGACGAGGAGGGAGTAGTTCACCCTCGGGGCTGAGGGTATGTACCAGTAGCTATGTGTTTGATATCTCTCTCTCTCTCTCTCTCTCTCTCTCTCGTGTTCATGATTTGGCACGATCTTGATGTATCGCGAGCTTTGCTATTATAGTTGGATCTTATGATGTTTCTCCCCCTCTGTCTCCTTGTGACGGATTGAGTTTTCCCTTTGAAGCTATCTTATCGGATTGAGTCTTTAAGGATTTGAGAACACTTGATGTATGTCTTGCATGTGCTTATCTGTGGTGACAATGGGATATCACGTGATCTACTTGATGTATGTTTTGGTGATCAACTTGCGGGTTCCGTAACATTGTGAATTTATGCATAGGGGTTGGCACACGTTTTCGCCTTGACTCTCCGGTAGAAACTTTGGGGCACTCTTTGAAGTTCTTTGTGTTGATTGAATAGATGAATCTGAGATTTTGTGATGCATATCGTATAATCATACCCATGGATACTTAGGTGACATTGGAGTATCTAGGTGACGTTAGTGTTTTGGTTGATTTGTGTCTTATGGTGTTATTCTAGTACGAACTCTATGATAGATCGAACGGAAAGAATAGCTTCGTGTTATTTTACTACGGACTCTTCAATAGATCGATCAGAAAGAATAACTTTGAGGTGGTTTTGTACCCTACCATAATCTCTTCGTTTGTTCTCCGCTACTAGTGACTTTGGAGTGAGTCTTTGTTGCATGTTGAGGGATAGTTATATGATCCGATTATGTTATTATTGTTGAGAGAACTTGCACTAGTGAAAGTATGAACCCTAGGCCTTGTTTCAACGCATTGCAATACCGTTTACGCTCACTTTTATTACTTGTTACCTTGCTGTTTTTATATTTTCATATTACAAAAACCTATATCTACTATCCATATTGCACTTGTATCACCATCTCTTCGCCGAACTAGTGCACCTATATAATTTACCATTGTATTGGGTGTGTTGGGGACACAAGAGACTCTTTGTTATTTGGTTGCAGGGTTGTTTGAGAGAGACCATCTTCATCCTATGCCTCCCACGGATTGATAAACCTTAGGTCATCCACTTGAGGGAAATTTGCTACAGTCCTACAAACCTCTGCACTTGGAGGCCCAACAACGTCTACAAGAAGAAGGTTGTGTAGTAGACATCAGTGGTCTTGTTGGATGAAGCGGCCCAGACCGACATTACATGACCGCGTTCATGAGACTGGTTCTACCGCCGTGCTTCGCACACAGGTGGCTAGTGGGTGTCTGTTTCTCCAACTTTAGTTGAATCGAGTGTGACTACGCCCGGTCCTTGTTGAAGGTTAAAACAACACACTTGATGAAAAATCATTGTGGTTTTGATGCGTAGGTAAGGACGGTTCTTGCTAGAAGCCCGTAGCAGCCACGTAAAACTTGCAACAACAAAGTAGAGGACGTCTAACTTGTTTTTGCAGGGCTTGCTGTGATGTGATATGGTCAAGACGTGATGATATACAATTTGTTGTATGATATGATCATGTTTTGTAACAGTTATCATATGGTTGTCGCTTTATTGTATGAAATGCAATTGCCATGTAATTGCCTTACTTTATCACTAAGCGGTAGCGATAGTCGTAGAAGCAATAGTTGGCGAGACGACAACAATGCTTCGATGGAGATCAAGGTGTCAAGCCGGTGACGAAGGTGATCACGACGGTGCTTTGGAGATGGAGATCAAAGGCACAAGATGATGATGGCCATATCATATCACTTTTCTTGATTGCATGCGATGTTTATCTTTTATGCATCTTATTTTGCTTAGTACGGCGGTAGCATTGTAAGATGATCTCTCACTAAAATTTCAAGGTATAAGTGTTCTCCTTGAGTATGCACCATTGTGACAGTTCTTCGTGTTGAGACACCACGTGATGATCGGGTGTGATAAGCTCTACATTCACATACAACGGGTGCAAGCCAGTTTTGCACACGCAGAATACTCGGGTTAAACTTGACGAGCCTAGCATATGCAGATATGGCCTCGAACACCGAGACCGAAAGGTCGGCGTGAATCATATAGTAGATATGATCAACATAGTGATGTTCACCATTGAAAACTACTCCATCTCACGTGATGATCGGACATGGTTTAGTTGATTTGGATCACGTGATCACTTAGATGATTAGAGGGATGTCTATCTAAGTGGGAGTTCTTAAGTAATATGATTAATTGAACTTTAATTTATCATGCACTTAGTCCTGATAGTATTTGCATAACTATGTTGTAGATCAACAGCTTGCGATGTAGCTCCCCGTTTATTTTTTGATATATTCCTAGAGAAATATAAGTTGAAAGATGATAGTAGCAATGATGCGGACTTGGTCCGTGATCTGAGGATTTTTCTCATTGCTGCATAGAAGAACTATGTCCTTAATGCACCACTAGGTGACGAACCTATTGCAGGAGCAGATGCAGATGTTATGAACGTTTGGCAAAGCTGGGTATGATGACTACTTAATAGTTTAGTGCACCATGCTTTACGGCTTATTACCGGGACTTCAAAAATGTTTTGAACGCCACCGAACATATGAGATGTTCCAAGAGTTGAAATTTGTATTTTAGACTCATGCCCGAGTCAAGAGGTATGAGACCTCTGACAAGTACTTTGCCTACAAGATGGAGGAGAATAGCTCAACCAGTGAGCATGTGCTCAGTTAATGCGAGTACTACAATCGCTTGAATCAAGTGGGAGTTAATCTTCCAGATAAAATAGTGATTGACAGAATTCTCTAGTCACTATCACCAAGTTACTGGAACTTCGTGATGAACTATAATATGCAAGGGATGACGAAAATGATTCCCCGAGCTCTTCGTGATGCTGAAATCGACGAAGGTAAAAATCAAGAAAAGCATCAAGTGTTGATGGTAGATAAGACCACTAGTTTCAAGTAAAAGGGCAAGGGAAAGAAAGGGAACTTAAATAAGAAGGACAAACAAGTTGTCACTCCCATGAAGAAGCCTGAAACTGAGTGCTTCTACTGCAAAGGAAATGGTCACTGGAAGTGGAACTGCCCCAAATACATGGCGGATAAGAAGGATGGCAAAGTGAACAAAAGTATATATGATATACATGTTATTGATGTGTACTTTACTAGTGTTCATAGTAGCCCCTGGGTATTTGATACTGGTTCAGTTGCTATGATTAGTAACTCGAAACAGGAGTTACAAAATGAACAAAGACTAGTTAAGGGCAAGGTGACGATGTGTGTTGGAAGTGATTGCAAGGTTGATAAGATCACCATCGCACACTCCCTTTACCTTCGGGATTAGTGTTGAACCTAAAATAAATGTTATTTGGTGTTTGCGTTGAGCATAATATGATTAGATCATGTTTATTGCAATACGGTTATTCATTTAAGTCAAAGAATAATTGTTAATCTATTTACATGAATAAAACCTTTTGTGGTCATACACCCAAGGTGAATGGTTTATTGAATCTCGATCGTAGTAATACACATATTCATAATATTGATGCTAAAAGATGCAAAGTTGATAATGATAAGTGCAACATATTTGTGGCACTGCCGTTTAGGTCATATTGGTGTAAAGCATATGAAGAAACTCCATGCTGATGGGCTTTTGGAATCACTTCATTATGAATCACTTGATGCTTGTGGACCATGCCTCATGGGCAAGATGACTAAGACTCCGTTCTCTGGAATAATGGAGCGAGCAACTGATTTATTGGAAATAATACATACTGATGTATCCGATCCGATGAGTGTTGAGGCTCGCGGCGGGTATCGTTATTTTCTGACCTTCATGGATGATTTGAGCACATATAGGTATATCTACTTGATGAAACATAAGTCTGAATCATTTGAAAATTTCAAAGAATTTTAGAGTGAAGTGAAAAATCATCGTAACAAGAAAATAAAGTTTCTATGATCTGATCGCGGAGACGAATATTTGAGTTACGAGTTTGGTCTTCATTTGAAACAATGTGGAATAGTTTCACAACTCATGCCACCTGGAACACCACAGCGTAATGGTGTGTCCGAACGTCAGAACCGTACTTTATTAGATATGGTGCGATCTATGATGTCTCTTACCGATTTATCACTATCATTTTGGGGTTATGCATTAGAGACAACTGCATTCACATTAAATAGGGCACCTTCTAAATCCGTTGAGGCGACACCATATGAACTGTGGTTTGGCAAGAAATCCAAGTTGTCATTTCTTAAAGTTTGGGGTTACGATGCTTATGTGAAAAAGTTTCAGCCTGATATGCTCAAACCCAAATCGGAGAAGTGCGTCTTCATAGAATACCCAAAAGAAACTTTTGGGTACACCTTCTATCACAGATCCGAATGCGAGATCTTTGTTGCTAAGAGTGGATCCTTTCTAGAGAAGGAGTTTCTCTCGAAAGAAGTGATTGGGAGGAAAGTGTGATACCTACACCAATTAATGAAGAAGCTAATGATGATGATCATGAAACTTCAGATCAAGTTACTACTAAACCTCATAGGTCAACCAGTGTACGGTTCCCACCAGAGTGGTACGGTAATCCTATTCTGGAAGTCATGTTACTGGACCATGATGAACCTACGAACTACGAGGAAGCAATGATGAGCCCATATTCCGCAAAATGGCTTGAGGCCGTAAAATCCGAGATGGGATCCATGTATGAGAACAAAGTATGGACTTTGGTTGACTTGCCCGATGATCGGCAAGCAATAGAAAATAAATGGATCTTTAAGAGGAAGACGGACACTGATAGCAGTGTTACTATCTACAAAGCTAGACTTGTCGAAAAAGGTTTTTGACAAGTTCAAGGTGTTGACTACGATGAGATTTTCTCGCTAGTAGCGATGCTTAAGTCTGTCTGAATCATGTTAGCAATTGCCACATTTTATGAAATCTGGCAAATGGATGTCAAAACTACATTCCTCAATGGATTTATTAAAGTATAGTTGTATATGATGCAACCAAAAGGTTTTTTCAATCCTAAAGGTGCTAACAAAATGTGCAAGCTCCAGCAATCCATCTATGGACTGGTGCAAGCATCTCGGAGTTGGAATATACGCTTTGATGAGTTGATCAAAGCATATAGTTTTATACAGACTTACGGTGAAGCATGTATTTACAAGAAAGTGAGTGGGAGCGTTACAGCTTTTCTGATAAGTATATATGTATGACATATTGTTGATCAAAAATGATGTAGAATTTTCTGGAAAGCATGAAGGAGTGTTTGAAAGGAGTTTTTCAAAGAAAGACCTCAGTAAAGCTGCTTACATATTGAGCATCAAGATCTATAGAGATAGATCAAGACGCTTGATAAGGTTTTTCAATAAGTACATACCTTGACAATATTTTGAAGTAGTTCAAAATGGAACAGTCAAAGAAGGAGTTCTTGACCATGTTGCAAGGTGTGAAGTTGAGTAAAGACTCAAAACCCGACCACAGCAGAAAATAGAAAGAGAATGAAAATTCATTCCCTATGCCTTGGTCATAGGTTCTATGAAGTATGTTATGATGTGTACCAGACCTATTGTGAATCTCACCATGAGTTTGGCAAGAGGGTACAATAGTGATCCAGGAGTGGATCACTGGACAGCGGTCAAAATTATCCTTAGTGGAATAAGGAGATATTTCTCGGTTATGGAGGAGATAAAGAGTTCGCCGTAAAGTGTTACGCCGGTGCAAGCTTTGACACTGATCCATATGACTCTAAGTCTCAATCTGGATACATATTGAAAGTGGGAACAATTAGCTGGAGTAGCTCCGTGTAGAGCATTGTAGACATAGAAATTTGCAAAATACATATGGCTCTAAATGTGACAAACCCATTGACTAAGCTTCTCTCACAAGCAAAACATGATCACACCTTAGTACTCTTTGGGTGTTAATCACATAGCGATGTGAACTAGATTATTGACTCTAGTAAAACCGTTTGGGTATTGGTCACATGGCGATGTGAACTATAGAGTGTTAAATCAAATGACGATGTGAACTATTGGTGTTAAATCACATGGCGATGTGAACTAGATTATTGACTCTAGTGCAAGTGGGAGACTGAAGGAAATATGCCCTAGAGGCAATAATAAAGTTATTATTTATTTCCTTATTTCATGATAAATGTTTATTATTCATGCTAGAACTGTATTAACCGGAAACTTAGTACACGTGCGAATACATAGACAAACAGAGTGTCACTAGTATGCCTCTACTTGACTAGCTCATTTAATCAAAGATGGTTATGTTTCCTAACCATAGACATGAGTTGTCATTTGATTAACGGGATCACATCATTATGATGTGATTGACTTAACCCATCCGTTAGCTTAGCACGATGATCGTTTAGTTTGTTGCTATTGCTTTCTTCATGACTTATACATGTTCCTATGACTATGAGATTATGCAACTTCCGAATACCACAGGAACACTTTGTGTGCTATCAAACATCACAACATAACCGGGTGAATATAAAGATGCTCTACAGGTGTCTCCGATGGTGTTTGTTGAGTTGGCATAGATCGAGATTAGGATTTGTCACTCCGATTGTCCGAGAGGTATCTCTGGGCCCTCATGGTATGATGCATTACGAAACGAGTAAACATACTTGCCAGTAATGAGATTGAACTAGGTATTGAGATACCGACGATCGAATCTCGAGCAAGTAACATATCGATGACAAAAGGAACAACGTATGTTGTTATGCGGTTTGACCGATAAAGATCTTTGTAGAATATGTAGGAACCAATATGAGCATCTAGTTTCCGCTATTGTTTATTGACCAAAAGTGGGTCTCGGTCATGTCTACATAGTTCTCGAACCCGTAGGGTCCGCACGCTTAACGTTCGGTGACGATCGGTATTATGAGTTTATGTGTTTTGATGTACCGAAGGTAGTTTGGAGTCCCGGATATGATCACGGACATGATGAGGAGTCTCGGAATGGTCGAGACATAAAGATCAATATATTGGAAGGCTATGTTTGGACATCTGAATGGTTCTGGGTGAGTTCGGGCATTTACCGGAGTACCGGGGGGTTACCGGAACCCCACGGGGAGTTTATGTGCCTTAATGGGCCTTAGTGGGAGAGAAGGGAAGGTATCCTAGGAGGGGGCGCCCGCCCCCCAAGCCCAATGCGAATTGGGTGAGGGGGCCGGCCCCCTTTCCTTTCTCCTTCCCCCTCTTCCTTCTATTCCTAGTGGGACTAGGAAAAGGGGAGTCCTACTCCTACTAGGAGGAGGACTCCTCCCACCTTGGCGCGCCTAGAGAGGCCGGCCGGACTCCCCCTCCCTCCTTTATGTATGTGTGGAGGGGGGCACCCTAGGACACAGAAGTTGATTGCTTAGCCGTGTGCGGTGCCCCCCTCCACAGATTTCCACCTCGGTCATATCGTTGTAGTGCTTAGGCGAAGCCCTGCGTCGGTAACTTCATCATCACCGTCATCACGCCGTCGTGCTGACGAAGCTCTCCCTCGACACTCAACTAGATCAAGAGTTCGTGGGATGTCACCGAGCCGAATGTGTGCAGATCGCGGAGGTGCCATACTTTCGGTACTAGGATCGGTCAGATCGTGAAGACGTACGACTACATCAACCTCGTTGTCATAACGCTTCCGCTTTCGGTCTACGAGGGTACGCTGACAACACTCTCCCCTCTTGTTGCTATGCATCACCTAGATGGATCTTGCGTGTGCGTAGGCAAAATTTTGAAATACTACGTTCCCCAACACTATGGGGTGCCCCCTCCCCCGTATATAAAGGAGGGGAGGAGGAGAGGGCCGGCCCTCATAGGGCGCTGAGGGAGTCCTAGATTAGGGGGTATCCGGACAGCTGGACTATATCCTTTGGTCGGACTGTTGGACTATGAAGATACAAGATTGAAGACTTTGTGTCGTGTCCGGATAGGACTCTCCTTGGCGTGGAAGGCAAGGTTGGCGATACGGATATGTAGATCTCCTCCTATTGTAACCGGCTCTATGTAACCCTAGCCCCCTCCGGTGTCTATATAAACCGGAGGGTTTAGTCCGTAGGACCAACAACAATCATACCATAGGCTAGCTTCTAGGGTTTAGCCTCTACGATCTCGTGGTAGATCAACTCTTGTACTACTCATATTATCGAGATCAATCAAGCAGGAAGTAGGGTATTACCTCCATCGAGAGGGCCCGAACCTGGGTAAACATTGTGTCCCCTGCCTCCTGTTACCATCCGCCTTAGACGCACAGTTCGGGACCCCCTACCCGAGATCCGCCGGTTTTGACACCGACATTGGTGCCTTCATTGAGAGTTCCACTGTGTTGTCACCGTAAAGCTGGATGGCTCCTCCGATCATCGATAACGATGCGGTCCAGGGCGAGGTTTTCCTCCCTGGAAAGATCTTCGTATTCGGCGGCTTCGTACTACGGGCCAACTCGCTTGGCCATGTGGAGCAGATCAAGAGCTACGCCCCTGGCCACCAGGTCAGTTTTGGAAGCTTGAATTACACTGCCGATATCCGCAGAGACTTAATCTTTGAAAGATTCGAGCCCATGCCAGTTGTGCCGCACGATCACGACGAGCATGATGTAGCTCTGCCGTCGGACAGTGTTCGGGAAATCACGCCACCAACCACTCTGGCCTTCAATCCAGAACGGACTGCGCCATTCGAAGACGGGCTTATAGACCCCGCCTTGGAGGTTGCACCCTCAGTGGCGATAGAGACGAATACTGACCTTACCCCTCACGAGAACCATGACGCTGAACCGTTGGACTCGTCTCCGGCCACGGACTCCGAACCGCCTGCGCCCATGCCTATCGAATCCGATTGGGCGCCGATCATGGAGTTCACCTCCGCGGATATCTTTCAGCACTCGCCCTTCGGCGATGTACTAAACTCGTTAAGGTCTCTCTCCCTGTCAGGAGAACCTTGGCCGAACTATGTCCGGCTAGAATGGGATGCGAATGACAAAGAAATTCACTCCCCACCCACGACCCACTTAGTAGCCACTGTCCATGATTTAACTGACATGCTCGACTTCGACTCCGAAGACATCGATGGTATGGACAACGATGAAGGAGACGAACAGGAACCACTGCCCACGGGGCACTGGACCGCCACCTCATCATATGATATATATATGGTGGATACACCCAAAGAAGGCAATGGCGACAAGACAGCGGAGGATGACCCCTCCAAGAAGCAACCCAAGCGCCGACGTCAGCGGCGCCGCTCTAAGTCTCGCCACAGCAAAAGCGGTGATACCGGCACAGGAGATAACAGTACTCCGGACAGTGCCGAAGATGATGACAATCCCCTCCAGCAAGATCTAGAGCCGGAGGATGAACAAGCCAGCCCTCCTGAGCGAGCGGCAGAGGGAGAAGCGGAGGATGACAATTACATGCCTCTCTCCGAAGATGAAGTGAGCCTCGACGATGAAGAATTTGTCATACCCGAGGATCCCGTCGAGCAGGAGCGCTTTAAGCGCCGGCTTATAGCCATAGCAAATAGACTGAAGAAAAAATAGCAACAGCTTCGAGCTGATCCGGATTTGCTAGTAGACAGATGTACTGAAGTCCTTGCGGCCGAGGAATACGAACTCGAACGCCCCTCCAAGGGTCACCCAAAGCGCATGATGCTACCCCAACTTGAGGAGGAAGCATATGATGCGGCTCATCGGCCACGTCGTGGCCGAGACAGAGAGGCATTTCAGCCAAAAGCTCAGCCCGCACCCTGCCGCCACTCAAACAAAAATACCAAGGCACCGGGAAACACGCGAGACCTACGAGACGTATTGGACGACAGGGAAAAACACGCAAGATCGATCTTCGGATCACGAGGGCACGCCCCTACGTGGGACGGTGACCGCCACGCCAGATACAATAAAAGCAAATCCGGCCGGGCCGAATACAGCAGGCAAGACTCATATGAGCTGCACCGTGATATAGCCCAGCAAAGAGGCGCGGCACACCCCCTATGCTTCACTGATGAAGTAATGGAGCATCAATTTCCAGAGGGTTTTAAACCCGTAAATATCGAATCATATGATGGCACAACAGATCCCGCGGTATGGATCGAGGATTTCCTCCTCCACATCCACATGGCCCGCGGTGATGATCTACATGCCATCAAGTACCTCCGTTAAAACTTAAAGGACCAGCTCGGCATTGGCTGAATAGCTTGCCAGCAGACTCCGTTGGCTGTTGGGAGGATCTGGAAGACGCATTCCTCGACAACTTCCAGGGCACTTATGTGCGACCACCAGATGCCGATGACTTGAGCCACATAATTCAGCAGCCAGGGGAATCGGCCAGGCAATTCTGGACACGGTTCCTAACCAAGAAAAATCAAATTGTCGACTGTCCGGATGCAGAGGCCTTAGCAGCATTTAAGCACAACATCCGTGACGAGTGGCTCGCCCGGCACCTCGGCCAGGAAAAGCCGAAGTCTATGGCAGCCCTCACAACACTAATGACCCGCTTTTGCGCGGGAGAGGATAGTTGGCTAGCTCGCAGCAACAACATATCAAGAAACCTTGGCACTTCGGATACCAAGGACAGTAACGGCAGGCCACGTCGCAGCAAACACAAGCACCGCAACAACGGCGATAACACCGGGAATACGGCAGTCAATGCCGGATTCAGAGGCACTAAACCCGGTCAGCGGAAAAAGCCATTAAAAAAAGCACTCCGGGCCCGTCCAGTTTGGACCGCATACTCGATCGCCCGTGTCAAATACACGGCACCCCCGATAAGCAAGCCAATCACACCAACAGAGAATGCTGGGTGTTCAAGCAGGCCGGCAAGTTAAACGCCAAAAAAAAGGACAAGGGGCTGCACAACGATGACGAGGAGGAGCCACGGCTGCCGAACACGGGAGGACAGAAGAGGTTCCCCCCACAAGTGAGGACGATGAACATGATATATGCAACCCACGTCCCCAAGAGGGAATGTAAGCGTGCACTAAGTGATGTATATGCGACGGAGCCTGTCGCCCCAAAGTTCAACCCATGGTCCTCTTGTCCGATCACCTTCGATCGCAGGGACCACCCCACTAGTATCTGTCATGGCAGATCGGCCGCATTGGTCTTAGACCCCATCATTGACGGATTTCACCTCACTCGAGTCCTTATGGACGGTGGCGGCCTGAACCTGCTCTATCGAGGATCAGGCGCAAAATGGGCATCGACCCCTCAAGGATCAAACCCACAAAACGACCTTTAAAGGCGTCATCCAGTGTAGAGGCCCATTATGCGGGCTCAATCACACCGAAGTGGTCTTCCGATCTCCGCATAACTTCCGGGCGAGGAGTTAATCTTCGATATCGTCCCGTTCCGCGGCTATCACGCCTTTGCTTTCGGGCGAACCGCGTTTGCAAGATTCATCGCAGTACCGCATTATGCATATCTTAAGCTCAAGATGCCAGGACCTAGGGGGGTCATCACAGTCAATGGAAACATAGAGCGCTCGCTCTGTACGGAGGAGCACACTGCAGACCTCGCAGCGGAGGCACAAAGCAGCCTCTTAAGGCAATCCACCAGTTCGGCGACAAAGGCCCCGGACACCGTCAAGCGCGTCCGGAGCAACCTGCATCAGGATCGCCTGGCACGCTCAGAGCTCGCCTAGCAATTCGTCCCTCGCCCTAGCCTCAGTCGAACGACAAAATTCGTGCCACGTGTACATAATTATGCATTGAAAATACCATACACGTCAGCGGGGGCACGATCAAGGCACGTCCCACAATGCGGCTCAACCGCACTAGGGGCTTACTAACTTAATCATTCTCTTTCTTTCAGGACTTTACTCTCTGGAAGCCCTATCCGGCAGTACGATTGCCGGGCACATGATACAACATCCAAGGAGGCAGGAAGCTACATCGTACAATGGAATCCCGAGGTGGTCTCTTATAATGAGTGAAATACCTACTTTAAGATACCAGTCCGCAGCTTGCCCTTGGACGGGACATGTCAAATAGTCCTATTTTTTGCTTATCGCACTACTTGTATCAGCATGCTTTGATGCATTTCTCGAATAAACAATGCATAGCACTATTCTATTATCGCATTCTATATTCTTTTATATATATATGTTCATTTATGACAGTTAGCACCCATACACTCTGGTACGGCTAGTATGCTAGGGGCTTCCGTATACCCCATAACACGGCGTGAGAAGTCCGAACACTCTTGACAGTGCGGCACCCCGAACTTATAGCATTATATGCATCAGCTCCGAATCATGTCTTGGGTCAACAGTTGGGTTTGTCCGGCTCCCATGTTTTGGTACCTTACGTTCCGCTATATCGGCTAAGGTAGCCTTTGGGAGAACTATCACGATTGTGTCCCGGTTCTTCCGGACGAGCACCTCAGTAGAGAAAGCTAAAACTGACTGTCATGATAAGGCGAGAGCTGGTCGTTGTTCGAGAGGTCTCAAGTCCCTAAAGACTTATTCCGCTTCGGACGAGGAGTCGGCTTTGTCTGACTTAGGCGTGTATAGCGCCCCAAATTCGGCCCTCCGAATACTAGGGGCTTCGCTAAAATTTAAAATTGTAGACTTCTATGGCTAAGTGAGAGTGATAAAGCATCATAGTCCGATTGCCTGGTTCGTTGCGCTGAGAACCTCCCTCGAAGGACCCAAAAACGGGAAAAAGAGTGCTCAGATTTAAAGAGTGTTTTGGATAAACAGTGTTTAAGATTTATCCCGAACACCTTAGTACTAGTTACATGGGGGCAGAAGCCGACGACTAGCCAACTCTCAGATTTTATAAACGGCCGCACAGAAGGTAATATTTTAAATACAAAAGTGTTGTATAACGCATATGAACCATTTTTCATAATACAGGATCACATGAGCAAGTTCATTCAAAAATTACATCTTTGGAACACTCGTCCGCCACAAGACGGGCACCCTTCAGGACACCCTCATAATACATTTCAGGGTGACGATGCTCCTTGCCCTACGGCTGCCCCTCCTTCACCGGCTTCTCGGCGTCCATCTTGGCCCAGTGCACCTTCGCACGGGTAAAAGCCCTGCGTGCACCTTCGATGCAGACGGACCGTTTTATGACTTCCAGCCATGGGCAGGCATCCACAAGCCGCCTCACCAGGCCAAAGTAGCTATTGGGAAGGGCATCGCCAGGCCACATCCGGACTATATGGCCCTTCATGGCCTGTTCGGCCACCTTGTGGAGCTCGACCAGTTACTTGTTTGGTCGCTCAAAGAACATCGGTGTTCGGTCCCAGTATACTGAGACCAGAACACCTTCTCTGTCGAGCTCCCCTCCTCAGCCCGACAGAACTCCACGGCATCAGACACACTGCGGGGCAGATCTGCGAAAGCCCCTGGAGAGCTCTGAACTCGGGTAAGTACATAGAAATTTTCTTTCACATGCTTGCTTTGCATAATGAATGCCTTACCCGCCGCTATCTTCTTCACCGCCTCAATCTTTTGGAGGGCCTTGGCATCTTTTGCGCTTTCGAGGGCCTTGGCAAGCTTGGACTCTCGCGTCTTCGAGTTAAGCTCCAAGGAATCGTGCTTCTTCACGAGTGCCTGGAGATCTTGCTGCACCTCGCCTACTCGGGCTTCGTGTCTTTTTTCGCTCAATGCGCTCCTTGGCCACTTTGTTCTCGGCCTCGGACAGCGCCTGCTTCAGGGTCGCCACTTCGGTTGCGGTCCCTGGCACATTCATGATGATCCTATTATCCTGCAACCAAAACTTTTTTATATAGACAAGGTATTGCTTACCTTTGTTCTCCTCGAGCTGCTTCTTGGCAAGGCCGAGTTCTTCCTCGGGCCGCTCGAGGTCCTGCTTGATCTTGGCGACCTCCAGCGATGCGTCTTGGCGGCGGCCAGCAGTGAAGCCTACATATGCATACAGACATATTTGGATTAGACTCCTGCAGTCACTGTTTGATCCTCTATTAGGCTTTTCTTCGCAAACGCCGAACAGAGCATCAGGGGCTACTGTCTATGCAGTAATATTTTTTTATACTTCGATTACCCACCTCAAAGCCTGATAGGAGGCTGGCACAGGCTTCAGTCAGTCCTCTCTTGGTGGACTGAACCTTTTTGATCACTGTACTCATGATAGTGCAGTGCTCTTCGTCGATGGAAGCGCTACGAAGCACTTCCAGCAAGTTGTCCAGTGCCTCTGGGTGGACAAAGGTCACCGGCACGGGCGGCTTGCCCCTCTTAACAGGGGCCGCTGCGGAGTCTGCAGGACCACTGGTGGTTCCGGTGCGGTGTTCGGCTGAGGGCCGAACTTGGAGCCCGTGGGAGTCTTGCTCCCTTTGCGCCCAGGTCCGGAAGGTCGCCTTGAGGCGCCTCCAGGACAACCTCCCCTCGGCTTGGTGCCCTTTGAGACAACGCCTTGACGTTGTTCGTAGGGCGAGGGGAGGAGGCGGTCTTAAGTGAATCATTATTCATATCTGACGAGTCCAAAGAACCGTCTGACGAAGATACGTCGATGCGGGCTCGGGACGGACTGCATAATCATATTCGGCGTAAGGAGAAGCAGTGCAATAAAAGCATACCATGAATTACTCTGGTATCCGAATACTTACGACTTCACCAGGGGCTTGTCCCTGGGCAACCACTCGTCTTCACTATGCGTGGCGGTCGTAGAACAGTCCGGAAGGAGAGTCCTTCCCTTCTTAGACCCTTCGGCCTCCCCGGTTGGGGCGGCCTTCCTTTTCTTGTCTCCCCCGGCTGGAGGGGGAGAACCTTCATCTTCCTCCTCCTCGTTTTCACGAGAGGAGTGCGTCTCGGAGTTATCGGACGATGAGTCCGATACCACCTGACGCCGGGAACTCTTTCGGGTCCCCGTGGCCTTCTTCTTGGTCTTCTTCTCCGGCACCTCATAAGGTGCCGGAGTCAGCATCTCCGTCAGGAGAGCGTTGGCCGGATCTTCGGGCAGGGGGGCCGGGCAGTCGATCTGCTCCGATGCTTCCACCCAGTCCTGTCAAAGGCATGGGAGCTAATATCCCGCACATGATTAAACTGGGGAAAGTAAATACCCTATAAGGTGTAGAGAACTTACCGGATTCACAGGGCGCTTCGCGCTAAGTCCGCGGTCCTCGGTAAGGGTAGGGGGGACCTCGGCGCCCTTGAACGGCACCCTGCAGACGTCCTTGTGCGTCGTGTCAAAGAGCTCGCACAGAGTCTGGTGCTAGGCCGGGTCGAACTCCCATAAATTAAATGCCCGTTCTTGACACGGGAGGATCTGGCGGAAGAGCATGACCTGGACCACGTTGACAAACATGAGTTTCTTGCTTATCATGTTCCAGATACACTTCTAGAGTCTGGCCAGCTCCACTGATGAACCCCCAGGACAAGCCCTTCTCTTTCCAGGAGGTAAGCCGCATGGGGATTCCGGATCAGAATTCGGGGGCCGCCACCCAGTTGGTGTCGCGTGGCTCGGTGATGTAGAACCACCCCGACTGCCACCCCTTTATGGTCTCCACATAGGAGCCCTCGAGCCATGTGACGTTAGGCATTTTGCCCACCATGGCGCCTCCGCATTCCGCTTGCTGGCCGCCTACAACCTTCGGCATGACGTTAAAGGTCTTCAGCCACAGGCCGAAGTGGGGTTGGACACGGAGGAAGGCCTCGCACACGACGATAAATTCCGCGATGTTGAGAATAAAGTTCGGGGCTAGATCATGGAAGTCTAGCCCGTAGAACAACATGAGGCCGCGGACGAACGGATGAAGGGGGAACCCCAGTCCACGGACGAAGTGGGTGAGAAAGACTACCCTCTCGTAAGGCTCCGGGGTAGGGACGATCTTCCCCTCGTCGGGCAGCCGGTGCGCGATATCCGTGGCCAAGTATCCGGCTCCCCACAGCTTCTTGATGTCCTCCTCCATGGCGGAGGATTTCATCCACTTGCCTCCCGCTCCGGACATGATTGGAGCGGTGTGAGGAGAAAGATGCGAACTTGGGTGTTGGAGCTTGAGTGCGCAAGAATGGATGAGCGAGGAGGAAGAAGGCGTGGGTGAAAAAAGGTGAACCCTTATCCCTTTATAAAGGCGGACAAAACTATACGTCCCCGCTAGCTTGGTAAACTCGCTTACTCCCCAAGCGCCGTGATTGACGGCGCGGTTGGGTTACCCACGCCCGTATTGATGAGAATCCTGCGATAAGGGGACACGATCTCTGCTTCGACAAGACTTGCCAAGGAAACCGCCTCGCAATATGCGCCAAGGCTGGTTGAGAAAAACGGTTCGAATAATGACCGGGCCATGGTATGATTCATGATATCAAGTGCGTCGTGACTGGATTTGTGGAAATATTATTCTCTCTACGGTGGTATGTGGGACTTGTTTTGCAGAGCCAGATACTATCCTTGTGTTCAAAATCTTCTACAGAGTATTCGGAGGAAGGAACCCGCCTTGCAATGCCGAAGACATTCTGCACGCCGGACTCATCGTCATTGAAGCCTGGTTGAGAGCTCTTGAGGGAGTCCTGGATTAGGGGTATCCGGGACAGCCGGACTATATCCTTTGGCCGGACTGTTGGACTATGAAGATACAAGATTGAAGACTTCGTCTCGTGTCCGGATAGGACTCTCCTTGGCATGGAAGGCAAGCTTGGCGATACGGATATGTAGATCTCCTCCTATTGTAACCGACTGTATGTAACCCTATCCCCCTCCGGTGTCTATATAAACTGGAGGGTTTAGTCCGTAGGACCAACAACAATCATACCATAGGCTAGCTTCTAGGGTTTAGCCTCTACGATCTCGTGGTAGATTAACTCTTGTACTACTCATATTATCAAGATCGATCAAGCAGGAAGTAGGGTATTACCTCCATCGAGAGGGCCCGAACCTGGGTAAACATCGTGTCCCCTGCCTCCTATTACCATCCGCCTTAGACGCACAGTTCGGGACCCCCTACCCGAGATCCGCCGGTTTTGACACCGACAGGCGCGCCCAAGGGGGGGAGTCCTACTCCCACTAGGAGTAGGTTTGCCCCATTCCTAGTAGGAGTAGGAGAAGAAGGAAGAAGGAGAGAGGGAGAAGGAAAGGGGGGTCGGCCCCCACCCCAATTCGGATTGGGCTTGGGGGGGGGGGGGCGCCCTCCACCTGGCCGCCTCCTCCTCTCTTCCACTAAGGCCCAATAAGGCCCATTGACTCCCCGGAGGGTTCCGGTAACCTCCCGGTACTCTGGAAAATGCCTCATCCGGAACCATTCCGGTGTCCAAACATAGCCTTCCAATATATCGATCTTTATGTCTTGACCATTTTGAGACTCCTAGTTATGTCCATGATCACATCCAGGACTCTGAACTACCTTCAGTACATCAAAAAACATAAACTCATAATACCAATCGTCATCGAACGTTAAGCGTGCGGACCTTACGGGTTCGAGAACTATGTAGACATGACCGAGACTCATCTTCGGTCAATAACCAATAGCGGAACCTGGATGTTCATGTTGGCTCCCACATATTCTAGAATTTCTTTATCGGTCAAAACGCAACATACGTTGTTCCCTTTGTCATCGGTATGTTACTTGCCCGAGATTCGATCGTCGGTATCTCAATACCTAGTTCAATCTTGTTACCGGTAAGTCTCTTTACTCGTTCCGTAGTGCATCATCCTGCAACTAACTCATTAGTCACATTGCTTGCAAGGCTTATAGTGATGTGCATTATCGAGAGGGCCCGGAGATACCTCTCCGACAATCAGAGTGAGAAATCCTAATCTCGATCTATGCCAACTAAACAAACACCATCGGAGACACCTGTAGAGAATCTTTATAATCACCTAGTTACGTTGTGACGTTTGATAGCACACAAGGTGTTCCTCCGGTATTCGGGAGTTGCATAATCTCATAGTCAGAGGAACATGCATAAGTCATGAAGAAAGCAATAGCAATAAAATTAAATGATCATTATGCTAAGCTAACAGATGGGTCTTGTCCATCACATCATTCTCTAATGACGTGATCCCTTTCATCAAATGACAACACATGTCTATGGTCAGGAAACTTAACCATCTTTGATTAACGAGCTAGTCAAGTAGAGGCATACTAGGGACACTTTGTTTTGTTTATGTATTCACACATGTATCAAGTTTCCGGTTAATACAATTCTAGCATGAATAATAAACATTTATCATGATATAAGGAAATATAAATAACAACTTTATTATTGCCTCTAGGGCATATTTCCTTCATATAGCCCATAGTGTCACGAGCAGCCGGACAATGTCTGGATGTGGCAACGAATCCAGCAGAGAAAATATCCAGTGCTTGGCATCAGATTCCCTCATCTGGTTCATATTTTCCACTAGGTCCTGGTCAGCTAAAACTCAGACGCATGGTGACATGGTGCAATCCATAAGGGAATGCTTTCAGGAATAGTCTGCCCAGCAAAGGGTGCAATTGCTAGTGATTGCCATGTTGCAATGATGAAGCAGGTCTGCATGTGGGATGGACCGTTGTTCGAGACTCCATAGGAAGATTCTGATTTTTGATAGCACTTGCACTTTCAACAACTTGGACCACGTCTTGAAAGTGCGTTATATCGACTAGAGGGGGGGTGAATAGGCGAATTTAATGAATTCTTCACTGAGGAATTTCAGGGTGAGGAAATTCCTAAGCGAAGAACTACTTGCAGCGGAATAAGTACTCAGATGTAAACATAACAGAACACAAGCATGGTCATCATGATGAAATAAAGACAGGCACAAAGTACAGAAAGCGTAAACACAGGATAACACAGGATGAAGACAAATAGACTGAAGAAATTGAACTGAGGAAATTGAGAAAGTCTTCAGTCAAAGTCTTTAAACAGATATGAACAGGTGCACAACACAGAAATGAGGAAATGAAAGAGTTGAGGAAATAGAACCAGTAAGCTTGGTGAAGACAATGATTTGGTAGACCAGTTCCAACTGCTGTGTCAGTTGTACATCTGGTTGGAGCGGCTAGGTATTTAAACCTGAGGACACACAGTCCCAGACACACAGTCCTCACCCTATTCTCCTTGAGCTAAGGTCACACAGACCTCGCCCAATCACTTGTGGTAAGTCTTCAGGTGACTTCCAAACCTTCACAAACTTAATCACTTGGCGATCCACAATTTACTCTTGGATGCTCAGACCATAACGCCTAACCGTCTGGAAGAAGCACAGTCTTCAAAGATAACAAGCATCGGATCCACGCGTGATCAATCTCTTCAGTGATGCTCAATCACTTTGGGTTTTTAGGTGTTTGGGTTTGGGTTTTCCTCACTTGATGATTTTCGCTCAAAGTCCTCGGAGGATGGGATGCTCTCAAATGACAAGTGTTGGTTTCTCTCGGAGCAGCCAACCAGCTAGTGGTTGTAGGGGGTGGCTATTTATAGCCTAGGGAGCAGCCCGACATGATAAGACATAAATGCCCTTCAATGATATAACCGTTAGGTGGGTAGATATTCTGGGACAGCTAGAGCACAGCACAACAACGGTCGGAATTTTAAGTATCAAATTCATCAGGGCTATCATGTTCCTCACTGTGTAGGCAATCCACACTGGCGAATTCCTAACTCCTCAGTCAGGACAAATTCCTCGTGACGGAAAGAACTTCGTCTCACATCCTTTGAAGAAATTGACAGAACTGTATGTGATTTCCAATGGCTTCACTCGAAGGGATTGGTAGGTGTAGGATTTGAGTTGAGCATCACATGGAAATTTTTCCTTAGTATTTCCTCGACCCCCTTCAACAGTACGGTGTTTCCTATGACTCAAGAAAGAAAAAATGCAACTACGAAAACAAAAGTCGTCACACTTCATGTTCCTCGAATGAATACCAAGTCTTCAAGGTCACACCAATTTCTTCTCTTTCAAAGTCTTCAGAAAGTCTTCAGAAATCCAAAGTCTTCAATCGAAGACATTCATTTTTAAGGGTCGACTGTCTCTGTAAATATCAAACTCCTCATAGACTTATAGACCTGTGTACACTCACAAATGCATCAGTCCCTTAACCTATAAGTCTTCAATACACCAAAATCACTAAGGGGCACTAGATGCACTTACAATCTCCCCCTTTTTGGTGATTGATGACAATAGAGGTTAAATTTTCAACGGGGATAAACATATGAAGTGTAAATACCGATAGTGAGGAATTTGATTGCAATATATAGAAGAACTCCCCCTGAAGATGTGCATAGTGAGGAATTTTCCTTTGAAGCAATGCACACTTGAAGAGTAGAATCATAGAGATCTCCCCCTATATCTTGGAAATCATACACGCATTGACATATAATATGAGGAATTTGAAATGCATGATGAAATATGGTGACTGATGTAATTCAGCATGCGTGCATTAACATTAATGAGGAATAAGCATGCGGAAAGACACATCAAAAGTATCAGGACACCATAGAGTTTAAGTTTACAACTCGGTCGAATAAAGTCTCAGAAGAACGGGAGTTGTAACTTTGCAAAACAAATGCCCATATAGGTAGACCCTCTTGAAGACTAACTCAAATTTCTCCCCCTTTGTCATCGAATGACCAAAAGGATCGAAAATGTGGACTAACGCCCCTGAAGAATATCAAGTTGATGAAGGAGCGCCAGCGTTGTTGGGGTCATTTGTTGTTGTAGGGCCTGCCGCAGTGTCGTCCAAGTCTTCATACTCGTCGGTGTCGCGTGATGAAGAATAGGAGCTGGCCACCAAGGAAGGAACCTTGACCTTCTTGAATTTCTTCGCTGGTGGTGCAGACCAGTCAAAGTCCTCCTTGAGACCCATTTGCTTCAGATCTTCTTCACCATATAGATGTGACAAAATAGCCCAGGTACGACCGAAGACTTCATGGAGGTAGTAATGGTTTTTCTTCACTGCATTATGTGTAGCAGTCATGTTGTGAAGAATATTACCAAACTGACGCTTAACCCATTTATGGTTTCGATCCACCTTCTGGTGAAGACTAAGAAGAACTTCACGGTCAGTCATCGCCCTTGGAGCTGTTGCTTGAGGATTTCGCTTGGATGCATTGGCAGCAGAGTCATGAGTGGCAGAGTCATCATTGGTGGAATAAGATGCAGCTTTGCGAAACTGACCATCCAATGGACGAATGCCTTCATCAATAACAGCAGGTGCCTTGCCCTTTTCATCAGCTGAGGAATATGTCCGCTTGAGGACTTCAATTGGGGGCAAGTAGCTAAGGTGATTCTGAAAGTCAGTCTTGTAGTTGAGTGAAGACCTTGTTCTGAGGAATCTTATAATCCAAGGAGCATAAGGCTTCAACTCAAACGGAGAGAGTGCAACATTTGCCAGAGTCCTCATGAAGAAATCATGATAATTGACAGGAATGCCATGCATGATGTTGAATAGCAGATTCTTCGATGCCAACAATTTCCTCATCAGATGAGTTGTGGCCTTTGATAGGACTCAAAGTCTTCGTCAGAATGCGATAGACTGTTCTTGGCACATATAGCAATTCCTTCACGAGGAACTTGGTCCTTGGGGCTTGACCGGGCTTCAGAGGCTTCATAAGCACTTGCATGTAATGAGCAGTGAGTTCAGGCTCCTGGTACAGGCAACGAGCTCCTTCAAGGGGTGGAATGATGGGCAGGGCGTGAAGTAATTCAGAGGCTGGTGCCTGATAATGAGTGTTTTCGGTCATCCAGTCCAATACCCAAGTGTTGATATCATCAGCATCACTTGTGATGTGCAGTGTTGCGTAGAACTGAAGAATAAGCTCTTCATTCCAATCAACAATGTCAGAGCAAAAGTTGAGCAGTCCTACATCATGAAGCCCACTAAGGACTGGGGTAAAGCAAGGCAGTGATTCCATATCCACGTGAGGAATATGCTCGTGGTCGAAGACTTTGTCCTTGTTGAAGATTAGTGAAGAATAGAAATTGGCCTGGCTGGCAGTCCAGAAGCGCTTCCTTCTAAGACGAGCAACGTCATAAGGATTATAATCAGTGAAGAAAACATGCTCGCCGAAGAAGTCACCAGCCTTGAATTTCTGCTTCTTTGAGAAGGGATCCTTTGGCTTGGGGTGAGGGGTGTCGGTCAATTGCATCACCACCTCCGGAATCGCAATCTCAGGATCCACAGTCTGAGGAATTTCAGGTTCTTCTACAGTGGCAGCCTGGGTCTTCAATTCTTCATTAACATTTTCTTCAGCACTAGTGGCTGGAATCTCTTCATGAACAGACGGGGTTGCACGAGGTTCTTCAGAACCCATTTGTACTTCTGTAGTGACAGGGGACTGAGGAATTTGTTGCAGAGGTGTGAACAGGGGACAGTTGGGGTGCTGACTTTCCGAAAAGTCATCATTCAACACTGGTGTTGTACATCCAATGTCCACATCTTCTTCTTCACTCTTTTCTTCAGTGTCGGCCTCTTCAGCAGTGAACTGAGGCATGGGCGATGAGACTAGTGGGGTTGAAGGGATTGCATCCGCTTCAATTTCTTCATCCAACTGTTCTGAAGAAGCAGCAGAAGGAATGTCATCATCGGATCCACTTGGGATCTCATATTCTTCATCAAAAGAAGGTCCTTTGATGGCATGGAGGATACAGGAACATCATCAATTGGGTTGTCAAAAGAGCTAGTCAGCGGCTTCATCTTCTTCGGAGCTGAAGAATCTGATGAAGTTGATGCCTTCCTTTTCTTCATAGCTGCATGTTCTGCAGCCTTGGTTTTCTTCACATCTGATGCAGACGGAAGGATTGGAGTTGGAGTAGGTGCAGGAGGAGCAAAGGAATTTGGTTCAATTACTTCAGGCACAACTGTTGCAGTTGCCCTGATTTCTTCATTTTCTTCAGGCAAAACTGTTGAAGCTTCAGCTACCCTGGCAGTTTCTTCAGGTGCAACACTAGTGGTTGCCCTGGCAATTTCTTCAGCGGCTGGAATACAGTCATCAGCCCTGGTACTCTGAGATTCATCAGCAGCCTGATTTTCATCAGCGGTGCTGGCATGTTCTTCAGTAGGCTGAGCAGATGCCTCAGCCTGAGGATTTTCCTGTTGCGTTGGGGCTGCAACATTTGAAGTGAGCTTCTCAGTTATCTTCACAAATCTGACTTTGGATCCAAGCCAGTCAGCATAGTAGTGATCAAATTCATCACTTAGTTGCTTGATCTCAGATTGAAGAGCAACAAGTTCTTCAGGTGAAAGCTTCCGAACATTTTGCTTCAGAAAGCGCTCTTTCTTGTACTGCGTTTTCTTTAGTCTCCTTCCTTGTTCAAATTTCCATTTTTCTTCTTCAATGAAGGCAGTCAAAACATGACTTTGACCAGGAGTGAGTTTCATCTCCGGCAAAGGTGTGTTGGGATCCTTGTGCCATAGGTCGATGAAGTCTAGGATCAAATTCGGATCCAGTATCATCGGCACATTGCTGCCTTTGGCTCTAGCGGCCTTGAGCTGCCTGTCTATGATGATTTTGGCAAGTTCCTCATCATCAGCTTTGTCATCTTCGGACGGTACTTGAAAAGCGACCTCCTTCTTGTGAGGACTTGGTCGAGAGCCTCGTCCAGCAGTGGCCTTTTTCTTCAGCAGAGAGGGGCCTGTTGAGGAAGTTGGTGCAGCTGAGGAACTAGCAGAAGCTCCTGAGGCGATTGAGATGCCTTGTGTCCTTTGGCACGTGGCAAGATGCACAGGTGCTGAGGATTTTCTCGGAGGAGCTGAGGACTTTGGAGGAGCTGGAGCAGCTTGAGGAGTTGGCCGTGAGGGCTTTGAAGAATCTGGCCGCGAGGGCATTGCTGAGGAACTTGGCCGTGAGGGCATTGAGGGTGAAGCACTTGGCTTATGAGCGGGCTTCTTCGCCATGGCCTTCTTTGGCTTGATTGCAGAGGCCTCAGTAGTGGTAGCAGCAGCAGCAGAGTCTTCATTAAATTTCTTCACTACTTCTTTTGCCTGTTTGGCCAGTTTGGCCTGGCGCTTGGCCCATTCATCAGGATAGTCCTCACCGCGCTTGAGGCTGGTGGGATCTGCTTCTTGGCCAGGTGCCAATGGAGGTCTTGAGCATGGAGGGTTGAGAGCGAATTTCTTCATGTACTTGGGAGTAACATATCTGTACTCCCTCCATTCCCGTGCCCATCACCTCTCTATCTTTTGAATGCGCACCTTGCACTGATTTTTATCCTCCTCAGGGGGTGTGCAGTACCCAGCATAGATGTCATCAGGGATTTCAAATGCTGTGTTGACCTCAGGCCTCTTTCCTCCCTTCTGTGGCTTCTTACCGTCAGCCATTTTCTTCAGCTGAGGAATATGAACAACAGAATTTTTTGAAGAGGTGTGCAACTTTTCTTCAAGGAATGCTACAAATGAGTTAAGTTGATGAGAAGCTAGTGACTCAACAGCGGACATGTGTACCTTTGAACAAAGTATAGTTGCGAGGAATTTGGAGAGGTCATATGCGTTCTCGGAAGGTTTTGCAAAGCGAACAAGTTTGAGGAATTTGACCAGATGAGTCTTGAAGAATTTCACTAAGCGTTTGTTGTCTTAGGTTCCAGAGTTGTACAGATTGAAAATCCACACCGTTGAGGAATCTTGAAGAAAAATGTTGCTTAGAGAAACATATCAAGAATAGATGTTTTGTGAGGTGTTCAGTGTGTGAAGGTTTGAAGAATAAACACCTTTTGAAGATTTTGTAGAAAACATTCGAATCAAAGAGGGTAGTAAAAGTAACTTTTAATTACCCTTGATGAAGAACATGACGAACTGGGATGTGTAGATGTGAAGTTCGACAGTTCAGATCTTCCACGCCCTAACTTGGTAGAGGAAGACAGCTACGGCGGCGGCGGAGTGAAGAAATCCGCAGTATGCGCGAAAATCTTAAGGCTTAATGCAGGTCGAGGCAGTGAAGCTCTTCCTCACCAGCGACGATGAAGTAGCGGCGGCGCTAGGTTTTGGGAAGCTCGAGCGGGCGAGAGGTCGAGCGGAGTAAAAACAAAGTGAGGAAGGGGAGGGGTATTTATAGTCGGAGTGAAAAATTGTTCGCCCAAAGAAATTGGACGAACATGCCCCTGACCCTTCTCATTCGCACATGTGTCACCCACGTACTGAGAGGTGGCGATCGTGGGTGAATAGATAAACATTTCACAGCGGAACGGTTTGAGCGGCAAAGCCGAAAACTTAGTTAAGATAAGTTTAACGTTTCGTTCGCAAATTCTTCAGCTGACAAGGACACAGTGAAGATTTTGAACGAGTTTCAAATAGAACACACATGAAGAATTTGTGAATAGATTGGGTTGAGTATAGCATAGAGGGGGAAGGGTCCGATCACATTCGCTTAGCAGAAGAAGCAACTTGAAGAATTAGCAATAAGTGAATGCTGTAGAGGACATAAACTCTATATATATAGCCAATGAAGAAAAACAACGAAAAAGGTGAGGACATTGCAAAGTTGAAGAAATTGAACAACTGAGGAAAAACTCAAATTGAAGATTTCAACTTTTGGTGGTGGCGTGACCCACCGTATAAGAATGATGATTTCAGACACCGCGTACAATTGTCGTAGGGTTCTGAGAATCAAATTCTTCGTTAATTCCTTCACACTTAGGCCCCGTTCGGAAGTCATCTCGCTTCTAAAAAGAGCTGGCTCCAGCTTCTCATCTTGCTAGCCAGCTTCCGTGAGGAGCAGGAGGCGTTCGGCACACTGCTGCAGCTCCCAGCCTGGCATAGGTGCGAGGCGTGGTGGCGGAGATTGGTGGCGTTGTGGCTGTGCGCCGGAGGAGACTAGCGGGGCGAGGCAGAGGTGCGAGGCGAGGCGGCCGAGACTGGCGGCAGCGCGGGGGGACGCCGGCCGGCCGCTGACGGGGTGGCGGCTGCTAGGTTTGGAGAGCAGAGGAGCGCTGCACGTGTTTCTGTACGAGCAGCTCTCGTCGGGCCAACAAGCTGGGCTTTGAGCCAGGAAAAGCGTTTGAGGTGGCACTTGGTGGCATTCCTACCATAATTTGGAGGAACTCCACCTTCTGGTTTTGTGAAGCTGGGCGTGGCTGCTTCTCGTTTCCCATAAATTTGCACGCTGGATTCTTTGTCTCCGCGGAGCTAGCTTCTCGGAGGATAACCGTTCGGGCTGGCTTCTCGGATGAGATTTTAAGAAGCTGGCTCTAGAGAGCTTCCGAACGGGGCCTTAGAGTGTTAGTCTTCATTGATTGAATAAAAATGTTTCTTCATGTGTTGCACATCTAAGTCATCAATTTTGCATAAGTGTTAGGATGAGCATCCTTTTCAAAGAACATTCGAAGATTCTAGGATATTTAGCTCACACCTCAACTTGATAAATCTCTTCTCATCCAAGGGCTTAGTGAAGATATCGGCTAGCTGGTCTTCAGTTCTTTCATGCTCTATAGAGATGCCGCCCTTCCACACATGATCAAGAAGAAAATGATGACGAATCTGAATGTGCTTTGTCTTAGAGTGCTGAACTGGGTTATGGGCAATCTTGATTGCACTCTCATTGTCACAGTAGAGAGGCACATTCTTCATGTTGACGCCGTAGTCCTTGAGAGTTTGCTTCATCCACAGCAATTGAGCACAGCAAGAACCATCAGCAATATACCCAGCTTCAGCAGTAGACAGTGACACGGAGTTCTGTTTCTTTGAGGACCAACAGACCAAAGATCGTCCGAGGAAATGGCATGTCCCAGATGTTGACTTGCGGTCCACACGATCACCAGCATAGTCAGAGTCTGAATATCCAATGATATCAAAAGCTGAGCCCTTGGGGTACAATAATCCAAGTGTTGGTGTGTGTCGGTGTCAAAACCGGCGGATCTCGAGTAGGGGGTCCCGAACTGTGCGTCTAGGCGGATGGTAACAGGAGACAAGGGACACGATGTTTTTACCCAGGTTCAGGCCCTCTCGATGGAGGTAAAACCCTACTCACCTTGATTAATATTGATGATATGGGTAGTACAAGAGTAGATCTACCACGAGATCGAGAGAGGCTAAACCCTAGAAGCTAGCCTATGGTATGATTGTTGTTAGTCCCTACGGACTAAAACCCTCCGGTTTATATAGGCACCGAAGAGGGTTAGGGTTACCAGAGTCGGTTACAATGGTAGGAGATCTACATATCCGTATCGCCAAGCTTGCCTTCCACGCCAAGGAAAGTCCCATCCGGACACGGGGACGAAGTCTTCAATCTTGTATCTTCATAGTCCAGAGTCGGCCAAAGGTCATAGTCCGGCCATCCGGACACCCCTAATCCAGGACTCCCTCAGTAGCCCCTGAACCAGGCTTCAATGATGACAAATCCAGCGCGCATATTGTCTTCGGCATTGCAAGGCGGGTTCCTCCTCCGAATACTTCATAGAAGATTTTGAACACAAGGATAGTGTCCGGCTCTGCAAAATAAGTTCCACATACCACCATAGAGAGAATAATATTTACACAAGCTCAATCTGCTGACGTATTCCGCAGCATGACATCACACCACGGCCAAGCCGTTATTCGAATCGTTTTCTTGTCCCACCTCGGTAGCGTTTAGCGAGGCGGTTTCCTTGGCACGTCTTGTCAAAGCGGAGATCATGTCCCTTATTCCGGGATTGTCATCAATACGGGCGTGGGTAATCCAACGCGCCATTGATTACGGCGCTTGGGAGATAAGCGAGTTTTATCAGGCAGGTGGGGACGCATAGCTTTGTCCGTCCATATAAGGGGATAAGGATCCACTTTTTCACACACGCCTTCTTCCTCCTTTGCTAATCCATTTCCGCGCACTTGAGCTCTAGCGCCCAAGTCTGCACATCCCACCTCGACCTTCTCCAACTATGTCCGGAGCGGGAGGCAAGTGGATGGCCTCCTCCGTCACGGAGGGGCACATCAAAAAGCTGCGAAAGGCCGGATACTTGTCCGACGACATCGTGCATCGGCTCCCCGATAAGGGGCAGCTCATCCCCACCCCCAGGCCCCATGAGAGGGTGGTGTTCCTCCCCCACTTCCTCTGCGGACTAGGATTTCCACTTCACCCATTTGTTCGGGGGCTCATGTTCTACTACGGCCTAGATTTCCACGATCTGGCCCCGAATTTCATCCTCAACATCCCGGCGTTTATCGTAGTGTGCGAGGCCTTCCTCTGCATCTAGCCCCACTTCGGCTTATGGCTTAAGACCTTCAATGTCAAGCCGAAGGTAGTGGGCGGCCGCCAAGCCAGTCTTGGAGGTGCCATGGTGGGCAAGATGGCCAACGTCCTATGGCTCGAGGGCTCCTTTGTGGAGACCATAAAGGTGGCAATCGGGTGGTTCTACATCACCGAGCATACGACTCTAAATGGGCAGCGGCCCCGAATTCGATCTGGCTTCCCTACACGGCTCACCTCATGGAAAGAGCGGGCCTGATGTGGGGGTAATTCGGAAGAGCTGACCGGACTGCAAACCTGCGTCCAAAACCTGGTGGACAAGAAGCTCAAGCTTGTCAACGTAGTCGAGTTATGCTCATCCGCCGGATCCTCCCATGCCGACAGACGGGCCTTCGACTTGTGGGAGTTTGATCCGCACAGCACCGAACAGAGCCGGCTCTTCGACACTACGTCATTTAAGATGCCCGTGAAGGTGCTGTTCAAAGAAGCGCCGAGGCTCCCGCATCCGCTACCGAAGATCGCGGATTCAGCTCGCAGCATCAAGCCAGCGAGGTAAGCTATTTTACCCTTTACGGGACTCTTTTTTCATAGTTTGACTCTATGCGGGATCTAAAACTCCCTCACCTTTGACAGGACTGGCAGAAGACGTCCGGACGGAGTTACTGTCCGGCTCCCTTAACAGAAGACCCAGCGGACGCCGATTGGCCAGGGTTCTTTGGTTCCGGCACCTACGTGGTGCCGAAGAAGAAAACCCACGGAACTCGAAAGAGTTCCCAGCGCCCAGTGTTGTCGGACTCATCGTCCGATGACTCGGCGGACTCCTCCCGCCAAGACGAGGAGGAGGAAAGAGCCTCTCCCCGGTGAAGGAGAAGAAAAGGAAGGCCGCCCCAAGCTGGGGAGGCCGGAGGGTCAGAAGGAAGGACCCTTCCTCCGGACTACACCACCAACGCCGACGACGGCGAAGAGGGGTGGCCACCGAGGACCAAGCCCCTTGCGAAATCGTAAGTGTCTGAACACCAGAATAACTCATGGTGTTCCATTTGTCGCACATCATCTTATAACGCCGAATATAACCATGCAGCCCGCCCAAGGGCCGGGCTCGGCCCAGCGAGACGAGCGGCTCCACTGGATTCGCTTCGGATGTGAATAGCACCTCACTTCCGACCGCCTCGTCTCCTTCCGCCCGCGGATGACGCCGAGGTGGAGTCCCAAAGGGGCCCAGCCAGGAAGGAGGTGGCCACGAGGCGCCGCAGGCGACCTCCCGGACTCGGCGCAAAGGGATAAAACCGAAGGGCTTTAAGTCCGACCTCGTGTGCGGACTCCGTCCGAACCTTCGGTGGTTCCGAGTCCGGCAGCGACCCTTCGTAAGAAGGGCAAGATCTGACGCCCGGTGACCTCCGGCCCAACCGGAGGCACCGGATAATTTGATGGAGGCGCTTAACGGCGCTTCCATCGCCGAGAGCACCGCCTTTATATGAGTGTGGTGATCCGAGAAAGTTCGATCCGCCAAGAGCGGGCTAATTGAAGCTTGTGCCAGCCTTCTAACGAGCTCACGAGGAATGTATTTAAGATATGTAAAAATAGTACCGCATAGACAGTAGCCCACGATGCTCGGTTTGGTGTTCGAGAGAAAAAGCCGAGCGATGATCGAAAAAGATATCTGCAGGAGTCTAACATAAGTATGTCAATATGGGAATGCAAAGGCGCTGCTGACCTCTACCGCCTTGCTGCGGAGGTTGATGCATTGAAGCAGAGCCTCGAGCGGTTCGAGAATGAGCTCGACCTTGCCAAGAAGCAGCTCGAGGACAAGGAGGGTAAGTAATACCTTATGAAAGTATTTAAAAGACGTGGTTGCAAAAAATGACAGGAGTAACGTGAATATTGCAGGGGCCACGAACGAGGTGGCGACCCTGAAGGAAGCGGTGTCCAAGGCCGAAAGCAATGCGGCCGCGGAGCGCACCAGCGAGAGAAGCAGAGGCGCGGGTGGCGGAGGTGTGGCAAGAGCTCCGTGCTCTCGTGGAAAAACACGAGAGTTTGGAGCATGACTCAAAGACTCGAGAGTCGAGGCTCGCCTCGGCCCTTGAGCGCCAAAGCCGCTAAGGCCGAAGCCCAAAAAGCCCTCCAGGAAATTGAGGCGATGAAGAAGATAGCGGGGGTAAGGCATTCTTTATGCAAAGCAAGCATGTGAAAGTGAATTATCTGTTACTTACCCGAATCCGGAGCTCTCCAGGAGCATTCACAGATCTGCCCATGATCGTCCGATCTTGCCGCATTCTACCGAGCCGAGGAGGGAAGCTCGGCGGAGAAGGTGTTACAGTCTCGATATCTTTGAGGCGGACACCCAGTGCCCTTATAGCGACCAGTTGAAGCAGCTGGTCGAGCTCCATAAGGTGGCGAACAGGCCATGAAGAACCTCATAGTTCGGCTATGGCCTAAGGAAGCCATGCACAGGAGCTACTTGAGGCTGGTGAGGCGGTGGTGGGCCTTTGTCCATGGGTTGAAGTCGTCAAGCGCTCGTCTGCATCGAAGGTGCCCGTAGGGGCCTTGCCGTGCTAAGGTGCACTGGGGCAAGATGGACGCTGAGAAGCTTGTGATGGACGGACCACCACCGGGCAAGGAGCATCGCAAGCCTGAAATGTATTATGAGGGCGTCCTGAAGGGTCCCCGCCTTATAGCGGGTGAATGCTCCAAAGATGTAATTTTTTAGTAGACTCGCATTTGTTATCCTGTGCGCTGAAAACTTGTTCATATGCGCTAAGCAACACTTTTGAATTTAAAATATTACCTTCTGTGCGTTCGTGTATTAAATTTGAGAGATGGCGAGTCATCGGCTTCAGCCCCCATGCCACGAGTGCTGGGGTGTTCGGGATAAACTTGAGCGCTCTTGTTCCCATTCTCGGGTCCTTCGAGGGAGGCGCTCAACACAACGAACAAGGCAACCGGACTATAATGCTTGAACACTCTCACTTAGCCATAGAATTCTATAATTTTAAATATCGGCGAAGCCCCTGGTATTCGGAAGACCGAGTTCGGGGCGCTATCCACGCCTTGGCCGGACAATGCCGACTCCTCGCTCTAAGCGGCATAAGTCTTTAGGGACTCGAAAACCCCTCGAACAGCGACCAGCTCTCGCCCTATCATGACGGTCAATTTTAGCTTTCTCCACTGAGGTGCTTAACCCAGCTCAACCGGGGCACAATCGTAGTGGTTCTCCCAGCGCTACCTTAGCCGATATAACGGAACATAAGGTACCAAAACATGGGAGCAGGCAAACCCAACTATTGACCCAAGACATGATTCGAGCCGATGCATATAATGCTATAAGTTCGGGTGCCGCACTTGTGAAAGTGTTGGACTTATCACACCATATTGTGGGGTACTTAAGCCCACAGTGTATTGCCTGCACCAAAGTGTACGGTTGCACAATGTCATAATTGAACATATATATAGAAAAAGGAATTCAATAATAGGCGAAGCTATGTATTGTTTATTCAAAAGGGCTGCGATGAAGAGCGAGCGATACAAATACTGCGATAAGCAAGGGACGAGACTTTTTAACATGTCCGCCTCCAGGGGTAAGCTGCGGGATGGTATGTAAAACAGGTATACTTCTCGTAATAGAGACCACCTGGACACTCGACGTAGCTTTCTGCTTCCCTGGCTGTTGCATCGTGTGTTCGGCGATTCTACTGCCGGACAAGGCTTCATGAGAACGGAGTCCTGAAAGTAAAAAAGAAAGAAGAAAAGAAAAGAATGACACAATCGGGAGCCCCTGGTATGGTTGAGCCGCATTCTGGGCGTGCCGTGGTTGTGCCCCTCCCCATATGCCCATGGTATTTCTAGAGCGTAATTATGTACGCGTAGTACTGGTTTCGCAATTTCGCGAGGGCTGGGGTTTGGGCCGCATTGCTATGGGTGCTCGGAACGTGCCAGGCGGTCTTGTTGTAGGTTACTCCGGGCGCGCTTGACAGTGTCCGGACGTTTAATAGCCGGACTCGAGAATTGCCTTAAAAGGCTGCTTTGTACTTCTGCCGCGAGGGCCGCCGTATGCTCCTCCGTCCGGAGAAGGCGTTCGGTGTTCCATTTACCGTAATGACTCCTCGAGTACCGCATCTTAAGCTTGAGATATGCCTAGTGCGGCACCGCATTGAACTTTACCGTCACGGTTCGTCCGGCGATCGCGTGATAGCCGCTGCAGAAGCGGGACTATGTCGAAGATTAACTCCTCGCTCGGAAGTTATCCGGGATCCGAAGACCACTTCAAGTGTAAGCGAGCACTTGTCTGATTGGCCTCTACACTGGTATGGCGCCTTTAAAGGCGTTTTGTGGGTTTAATCCTTGATGGGTCTATGCCCATTTTGCGCCATATCCGATAAAGCAGGTTCAGGATGCTGCTGCCGTCCATTAGGACTCTAGTGAGGTGAAATCCGTCAATGATTGGGTCTAGAACCAATGCGGCGAATCTGCCGTGGCGGATGCTAGTGGGGGGGGGGGGTCCCTTCGATCAAAAGTGATCGGGCAGGAAGACCACGGGTTGAACTTTGGGGTGACTGGCTCCATCGCATATACGTCCCTTAGAGCATGCTTCCGCTTCCTTTTGGGTATGTGGGTTGCGTATATCATGTTCACCGTCCGCACTTGTGGGGGGAAGCCCTTATGTCCTCTATTGTTCGTGGTAGGGCTCCTCCTCGTCATTGCTATGCAGCCCTTGTCATTGTGTTCGGCATTTAACTTGCACACTGCTTGAACACCCAACAATCCCTGTTGGTGTGGTTGGCTGGTTTTTAGAGTGTCGTGTATCCGCACGAGCGATCGAGTATTCGGTCCAAATTGGACGGGCCCGGAGTATTTCTTTTAAATGGCTTTTTCCGCTGACCGGGTTTAGAGCCTCTGAATCCGGCATTGACTGTCGTATCCTCAGCATTATCGCCGTTAATGCGGCGCTTGTGCTTGTTGCGACGCGACCTGCCATTGATGTCCTTGGTATCCGAATTACCAGGGCTCTTGGTCATGTTGTTACTACGAGCTAGCCAGCTGTCCTCTCCCGCGCAAAAGCGGGTCATGAGTGTTGTGAGGGTTGCCATAGATTTCGGCTTTTCCTGTCCTAGGTGCCGGGCAAGCCACTCGTCGCGGATGTTGTGTTTGAAGGCTGCAAGGGCCTCTGCATCCGGAAAGTCGATGATTTGATTTTTCTTGGTTAGGAACCGTGTCCAGAATTGTTTGGCCGATTCCTCTGGCTGCTGAATTATGTGGCTTAGGTCATCGGCGTCTGGTGGTCGCACATATGTGCCCTGGAAATTGTCGAGGAATGCGGCTTACATGTCTTCCCAACAACCAATTGACTCTGCTGGCAAGCTGTTAAGCCAATGTCGGGCTGGTCCTTTAAGCTTGAGTGGGAGGTATTTGATGGCGTGTAGATCATCACCGCGGGGCATGTGGATGTGAAGGAGATAGTCTAGATCCAAACCGCAGGATCTGTTGTGCCATCGTATGATTCAATGTTTACGGGTTTGAAACCCTCAGGGATTTGATGATCCATCACTTCATCTGTGAAGCATAGTGGGTGTGCGGCGCCTCTGTATTGGGCTATATCACGACGCAGCTCAAATGAGCTTTGTCTATTGTGTTCGGCCCGGCCGGAGTTGCCATATCCGGCGTGACGGTTATCATCACGTGTCGTGGGGCGCCCACACGATCCGTAGATCGATCTTGTTTGCCTTGCCTTGTCCTCGAGTATATCTTGCAGGTCTGGCGCGTTTCCCCGCGCCTTGGTATTTTTTGAGCGGCGCCGGGGTGCGGCTTGAGTTGAGGGCCGAGAGGCCTCTGTCAGCAACCACGAGGTGGCGGTCAGCCGTATCATCTTGTTGGTGATGTAGGTTTGGGTGCTTCCTCCTCTAGTCGGGGTAGCAGCCTGCGTTTTGGGTAGCTCTTGGAGGGGCGCTCAAGTTCATACTCTTCGGCCGCAAGGACTTCAGTCCATCTGTCAGCTAGCAAGTCTTGGTCAACTCTAAGCTGTTGCTGCTTTTTCTTAAGGCTGCTTGCCGTGGCCATAAGCCTGCTTTTGAAACGCTCTTGTTCGACGGGATCCTCGGGCACGACAAATTCGTCGTCATCGAGGCTTGCCTCATCTTCGGAGGGAGGCATGTAATTATCGTCCTCTACCTCTCTTTCTGCCACTCTCTCATGAGGGCTGGCTTCTCCATCCTCCTGCGCTGAATCCTGCTGGAGGGGGTTGTCTTCAACCTTTGTCCGGGATGTTATTGTTTCCCGTGCGGAATCACCGCTTTTGTTGTGGCGGGATTTAGAGCGGCCTTGGCGCCCGGCGCTTAGGATGTTTCTTGGAGGGGTCATCCTCCGCTGTTCCATCGCCATTCCCATATTTTGGGATGTCCACCATGTATATGTCATATGACGAGGTGGCCTTCCAGTGCCCTGCGGGCGCTGGTTCTTGGTCGCCTCATGTATCGTCATCGATACCGTTGATGTCTTCGGAGTCGAAGTCGAGCATGTCAGTTAAATCATCGACAGTGGCAACGAAGTGGGTGGTGGGTGGGCTTTGAATTTCTTCGTCGTCCGCATCCCAACCTTCCTGACCATAATCCGGCCAGCGCTCTCCTGACAAAGAGAGAGACTTCAGTGAATTCAGGATGTCGCCAAAGGGCGAGTGCTGAAAGATGTCCGCGACAGTGAATTCCATGATCGGCGCCCAATCGGATTCGATTGCGGGGGCGCGGAAGGCTCGGAATCCGGAGAGGAGTCCGGCACCTTGGAGTCACGAGCTTCGCAAAGGACGGGGTAGGTGTACGGCTCAATCGTCGTAGAGATCGCAGCCCCCAAGGCGGTGTCCAGCCACCCGTCCTCGATCGGCGCAGTCGGCTCCGAGCTAAAGGTTGGAGCGAACACTGGTGCGGCCTCAAGGACACTGTTCGGCGGCAGAGCTAGATCATGCCCCTCGTGACAGTGCGGCGCGCTTGGCTGTGGCTCGAACCCGTCGAAGATCAAGTCTTCGCGGACATCAGCCGTGTAGTTCAAACTTCCAAATCTGACACGGTGACCAGGCGTAGCTTTCAATCTGCTCCGGATGGCCAGCGAATTGGCCCGCGGCGAAGCCGCCAAATCTGAAGATCTGTCCGGGAGAAAAGTCGACCACAGGTGCATCGTTGTTGATGATCGGAGGAGCCATCGGGCCTAAAGATGACGACATACGGAGGAACTCTCAATGAAAGCACCAATGTCGGTGTCAAAACCGGCGGATCTCGGGTAGGGGGTCCCGAACTGTGCGTCTAGGCGGATGGTAACAGGAGACAAGGGACACGATGTTTTTACCCAGGTTCGGGCCCTCTCGATGGAGGTAAAATCCTACTCCTAATTGATTAATATTGATGATATGGGTATTACAAGAGTAGATCTACCATGAGATCAGAGGCTAAACCCTAGAAGCTAGCCTATGGTATGATTGTTGTTAGATCCTCTGGGACTAAAACCCTCCGGTTTATATAGGCACCGAAGAGGGTTAGGGTTACACAGAGTCGGTTACAATGGTAGGAGATCTACATATCCGTATCGCCAAGCTTGCCTTCCATGCCAAGGAAAGTCCCATCCGTACACGGGACGAAGTCTTCAATCTTGTATCTTCATAGTCCAGGAGTCCGGCCAAAGGTCATAGTCCGGCCATCCGGACACCCCCTAATCCAGGACTCCCTCAGTGTGTGAGCTAGATATCGAAGAATATGTTTCACAGCCTTATGGTGTGATTCCTTCGGTGTAGCTTGAAATTGGGCACACATGCAAACACTAAGCATAATATCCGGCCTAGATGCACATAAGTACAATAAAGAACCAATCATGTAGCGGTATACCTTTTGATCGAAGTCAATACCATTTTCATCAGTGCATAGATGGCCATTTGTGGGCATAGGATTTTTTACCCCTTTGCAATCTTGCATGCCGAATTTCCTCAATACGTCCTTGAGGTATTTTTCTTGAGATATGAATATGCCGTTGCACTGTTGATGAATTTGAAGACCTAAGAAGAATTTCAGTTCTCCCATCATAGACATCTCATATTCCTCCCTCATCATATAACCAAATTCGTCAGAGTAACGTTGGTCAGTACAGCCAAAGATAATATCATCAACATATATTTGGCAAACAAACAATTCACCATCTTAAGATTTAGTGAAAATAGTAGGGTCAAGTGAACCGGGCTTGAAGCCTTTCTTCATGAGGAATTCCTTCAAAGTATCATACCATGCCCGATGGGCCTTCTTGAGGCCATAGAGGGCCTTATTGAGTCTGAAGACTTTGTCAGGATGCTTTGGATCTTCAAAACCTGGGGGGTGAGCAACATATACTTCTTCCTCAAGCTTACCATTGAGGAATGCACTTTTCACATCCATTTGATATAAAGTGATATCATGATGGTTAGCATAAGCAAGTAATATGCGAATAGCCTCAAGTCTAGCAACAGGTGCAAAAGTTTCATCGAAACCAATTCCTTTAACCTGTGTGTAGCCTTGAGCTACAAGCCGTGCCTTATTCCTCACCACAAGGCCGTTTTCATCTTGCTTGTTGCGGTAGATCCACTTTGTGCCAATGATATTGTGCTTGCGAGGATCTGGACGTTTGACCAGTTCCCAGACGTCGTTGAGCTCGAACTGATGTAATTCTTCTTGCATAGCTTGAATTCACTCAAGCTCCAGAAATGCTTCATCTACCTTTGTGGGCTCTGTGATAGAGACGAAAGCAAAGTGCCCACAAAAGTTAGACAAATGTGAAGCTTTTGAGCGTGTGAGAGGACCTGGAATGTTGATGTCGCTGATGATTTTCTCAATCTGCACTTCGTTTGCAACGCGAGGATGAGCGGGTTGTTGTCGAGGAATTTGATCATCATTTTCTTCCGCACCATTTTCTTCAGGTGCATCGGCATGACGTTCTTCATGTTCTGGAATGATTTCTTCAACAGATTCTTCGGTTGGAATGACATCCTCAGTAGCCTTGAACTTGATAGTTTCCTCAGGTGACTGTTCATCTAACACAGAAGGTAGGTGCTCTCTTTGCGAGCCATTAGATTCATCGAACCGCACATCTACAGTTTCAATGACTTTGTGATGAACGTTGTTGAAGACTCTGTAGGTGTGCGAGTCCTTTCCATAACCAAGCATAAAACCTTCATGTGCTTTCGGTGCAAATTTAGAGTTGTGATGAGGATATCTTATCCAACATTTAGCACCGAATACTTTGAAATAACTCACATTGGGTTTCTTGTCAGTGAGGAGTTCATATGCAGTCTTCTTGAAGAATTTGTGAAGATATACCCTGTTGATGATGTGGCACGCAGTATCAATTGCCTCAATCCAGAAGCGACGAGGCGTCTTGTACTCATCAAGCATAGTGCGAGCCATCTCAACAAGAGTCCCGTTCTTGCGCTCAACGACGCCATTCTACTGAGGAGTATAAGGAGCAGATAACTCATGAGTAATACCAAGTTCATCAAGATAGTCATCAAGACCAGAGTTCTTGAACTCGGTTCCATTGTCACTTTTGATGTGCTTGATCTTCACACCAAAGTTGGTTGAAGCCCTCGAGGAAAATCATTTGAAGACTTCTTGCACTTCATGTTTGTAAGTGACAATATGCACCCATGTGTAACGAGAGTAATCATCAACAATAACAAAGCCATATAGAGATGCATCATTTGTAACTGCAGAACAATGATTAGGACCAAAGAGATCCATTGAAGCAATTCAAATGGTCGAGTAGTAGTCATGATAGTCTTTGCTGGATGCTTGGCCTTGGTCATCTTTCCAGCTTCACAGGCTCCGCACAAGTGATCCTTGAGGAATTTACATTCTCAATGCCAATGACATGCTTCTTCTTCATGCGGCGTGCAGATTCCTCATGCCGGCATGACCAAGTCGTCGATGCCATAGCCAAATACGAAGCTTTTGCAAGTAGACATACGGCTGGTTGTGGTCCTGTAGAGAAATCAGCAATATACAGATCTCCTCTCCTAAAGCCTTCGAAGACTTTGGAATTGTCAGCTTCCATGATCACAACACAATGATACTTGCCAAAGACAACAACCATATCAAGATCACAAAGCATTGAGACAGACATGAGGTTGTATCCTAAGGACTCGACAAGCATGACTTTGTCAGCGAAGATGATATGTTTCAGATGTGATGGAGATAAGGGAGAATCCATCAACAAATTCTTGTCACCAGTCATGTGATATTTACATCCACTATCGAGGACCCACTCATTGGCTTTGGGTTGATCATCCTGCAGATGAATTAGTGCAGCTTACGAACTCATATACTTCATCATTGAAGAATATGGCGTCAGTTTCATCAGATCAAATTCATCAAGCAACAAAAAGATAAAGCAGTATTAGGACGTGAGAAATGAGGATTCATTTCTTCATGATTAGCCTGCGTCCTTTCAGGCAATTTCAGGTCTCCAGCAAATTCTTCAGACATTTAATCACGTCTGGAGACCTGACCCTGCAGAGAAATTAGTTCTTTTTCTTCACCACCCACATCTGAAGGGGCGGCAAAGAGTTCATCACACTGCGAGCTCCATACAAGAAAGGTGGCATAGAAGCCAGTCCACTTCGTTTCACATAAAAGGAGTTAGGGTAAGCATATGAATAAGCAGAGAAATTCTTCGAGGACTTATGAACGTAATGGTTAGAAGAATAGTGCTGATATTCATAGCCCTTAGCTCTTCCCTGCGAAATAGAAGTGTTAGATCGATGATGTTCATATGAGGACTTTGATCCTTTTGAGGAATTTGATCCACGTGAGGAATTTGGTTTATATGAGGACTTGGATCCATATGAAGAATTTGATCTGGGGTTCCTATTCTTCACAGGTGGTGTCATGATGACATTCACCTGAAGATTTTCAAGACACCTTTTGGGAACCCAGTTTTTCTTCATAGGGGAACCGTTCCTGCAGTTAGTGCCAACATATCTAGCAAATACTTCACCATTCTGATTTTTGAACAGTTTATAGTTGGAGTCAAATGACTCATCATAATAATGAGGAGATTCACATGTAAAGCCGGATAGATTAGATGGATCTACTGGAGGTCCCTTTGCAGCAACCCATGAGGTCTCGGGGTACTGCTCAGGCTTCCAATATGTTCCATCAACATTTATTTTTCTCTCAAAGGTAATACCCTCTTTCCTAGGGTTCCTGTTGAGGATCTGCTTTTTAAGCACATCACAAAGAGTCTGATGCCCTTTGAAGCTTTTGTACATGCCTGTCATATACAATTCCTTCAGCCTTGCATCGTCAGTGATACTAGCAATGTCCTCAATTGAGGAATTAGTGACAGTAGAGACAGGTGAAGAATTTGTAGCAGAAGAAGCATTTGAACATTCAGGTGAAGAATTAGCAGTTTCACGTTCAATGCACTTCAAACATGGAGGAATGAATTCTTCCTGGGTAGCGCCGATATGTTGAGCAAGTAATGAATCGCGCTCCTTCTGAAGATCTTCATAACTCACTCTTAGATTTTCAAGATCTTTCTTTCTTTGAAGAAATTCATAAGAAAGCTTCTCATGATCAGATAAGAGAGTGTTATGATGACCTTGAAGGTTGTCAAACCTAGATTGAAGTCTCTGAAGATTTTCATTCAAGGTTTTAGTGTGATCCATTTCTTCACCCAACATATCATCACTTTTGTCTAGCATGTTTTGAACCTTTTCAACAGTCTTTTGTTGTTTCACAGCAATCTTAGCAAGTTTAGAGTAGCTAGGCTTGAGGTTTTCATCAGATTCATCCTCACTAGATTCAGAGGAGGGGTATTTGAGTACCTTGGCACCCTTTGCCATGAAGCAATAGGTGGGAGCGTAGTCATCATTGCCTTCATCAGCCTTGTTGGTCAAGCAATTTTCTTCAGAGTTGAAGATAGACTTGCTGAAGAATGCAATAGCGAGAGCTAGGCTCGCCACACCAGACTCGGACTCCTCAGATGCCTCCTCTTTCTCATGTTCCTCAGATTCAGCCTCAGAGTCCATTTCATCCAGTGAATGGCCGAGCCTTCTTGTAGCTGCTCTTCTTGTGAGATGAAGACTTTGAGGATTTTGATGATAAAGACTTTGAAGATTTCTTCTTCTTCTTCGCATCATCAAAACTGTAATCCTTGTATTTCTTCTTCTTTGAATCCTTTTCCCACTGAGGACAATCTTGAATGTAGTGACTAGGTTTCTTGCATTTGTGGCATAGTCTTTTCTTGTAGTCACTAGATGAGGAATCATTACTCCTTGAGGCTTTTCCAAAGCGACCACGTCTTGTGAACTTCTGAAATTTCTTCATGAGCAGTGCTAGTTCCTGGCTCAGTTCTTCAGGATCACCAAGGCTACTACCAGAACCTTCATCTTCAGACTCAGAGACTGCCTTGGCCTTCAGGGCATGTGATCTGCCATAGCTCGAACCATAGAGTTCTCTCTTCTCAGCAAGCTGGAACTCATGAGTATTTAGCCTCTCGAGGATATCAGCGGGATCAAGTGACTTGTAATCTCCACGTTCTTGTATCATCAGTGCCAGAGTATCAAATGAGGAATCAAGCAATCTCAGCAACTTCTTCACCACCTCATGGTCGGTGATGTCAGTGGCACCGAGTGCTTGAAGCTCATTTGAGATGTCTGCGAGGCGATCGAAGGTTTGCTGAACATTTTCATTGTAGAGTCTTTTGAAGCGGTTGAAGAGATTGCGAAGAACGTCAACTCGAGAGTCACGTTGAGTTGAGACTCCTTCATTGACCTTGGACAACCTATCCCAGATAAGCTTAGCAGTTTCCAAAGCACTCACTCTTCCATCGCCTTTGCTCAGATGGCCACATATGATGTTCTTCGCTTGGGAATTGAGTTGCTTGAATCTCTTCACATCAGCAGCATTCAGAGAAGGCGTGACTGAGGGAACACCATTTTTCACAACATACCAGAGATCGTTATCAATTGCCTCAATATGCATTCGCATCTTATTCTTCCAGTATGGGTAGTCCGTCCCATCGAAGATAGGACAACCAGCAGAGACCTTGATCATACCTGCGGTCAACTTAACTAAAACTCTAGGCGGTTAAACCAAAATCACACAGAACAAGGGAGTACCTTTCTCTGATACCAATTGAAAGTGCGTTATATCGACTAGAGGGGGGTGAATAGGCAAATTTTATGAATTCTTCACTGAGGAATTTCAGGGTGAGGAAATTCCTAAGTGAAGAACTACTTGCAACAGAATAACTCCTCAGATGTAAACATAACAGAACAACAGCATGGTCATCCTGATGAAATGAAGACAGGCACAGAGTACAGGAAGCATAAACACAGGATGAAGATAAACAGACTGAAGAAATTGAACTGAGGAAATTGAGAAAGTCTTCAGTCAAAGTCTTCAAACAGATGTGAACATGCGCACAACACAGAAATGAGGAAATGAAAGAGTTGAGGAAATAGAACCAGTAAGCTTGGTGAAGACAATGATTTGGTAGATCAGTTCCAACTGTTGTGTCAGTTGTACATCTGGTTGGAGCGGCTAGGTATTTAAACCTAAGGACAAACAGTCCCGGACACACAGTCCTCACCATATTCACCTTGAGCTAAGGTCACACAGACCTCGCCCAATCACTCGTGGTAAGTCTTCAGGTGACTTCCAAACCTTCACAAACTCGGTCACTCGGCGATCCACAATTTCCTCTTGGATGCTCAGACCATGACGCCTAACCGTCTGGAAGAAGCACAGTCTTCAAAGGTAATAAGCGTCGGATCCACGCAGGATCAATCTCTTCAGTGATGCTCAATCACTTTGGGGTTGTAGGTGTTTGGGTTTGGGTTTTCCTCACTTGATGATTTTCGCTCAAATTCCTTGGAGGATGGGACGCTCTCAAATGACAAGTGTCAGTTTCTCTCGGAGCAGCCAACCAGCTAGTGGTTGTAGGGGGTGGCTATTTATAGCCTAGGGAGCAGCCCGACATGATAAGACATAAATGCCCTTCAATGATATGACCGTTTGGTGGGTAGATATTTTGGGACAGCTGGCGCACAACACAGCAACAGTCGGAATATTAAGTATCAAATTCCTCAGGGCTATCATGTTCCTCACTGTGTAGGCAATCCGCCTTTGGCGAATTCCTAACTCCTCGGTCGAACAAATTCCTCGTGACGGAAGAACTTCGTCTCATCCTTTGAAGAAATTGATCGAACTGTATGAGATTTACAATGGCTTCACTCGGAGGGATTGGTAGGTGTAGGATTTGAGTTGAGCATCACATGGAAATTTTTCCTTAGTATTTCCTCGACCCCCTTTAACAGTACGGTGTTTCCTATGACTCAAGAAGAAAAAATGAAACTACGAAAACAAAAGTCTTTACGCTTCATGTTCCTCGAATGAATACCAAGTCTTCAAGGTCACACCAATTTCTTCTCTTTCAAAGTCTTCAGAAATCCAAAGTCTTCAATCAAAGACATTCATTTTTAAGGGTCGACTTTCTATGTAAATATCAAACTCCTCATAGACTTATAGACCTGTGTACACTCACAAACGCATCAGTCCCTTAACCTACAAGTCTTCAATACACCAAAATCACTAAGGGGCACTAGATGCACTTACACGTCTGTTTCACTTGTCAGAGTTTGATGAATCCGCACGACCATCAAGCCACGCCTCACATCAGTGCTTGGTCGAGACTATCATTCTGTAAGTAGACCTCACCGAAATGATAGCTCCATAGTCTTTCCATTCCCAAAATTCTTGAACCTGCCTGGTACAAAGTGAGATAGCTAGAATCGCCTAGGCATCAATGTGTATGAAGGTGTCGGTGTCAAAACCGGCGGATCTCGGGTATGGGGTCCCGAACTGTGCGTCTAACGCGGATGGTAACAGGAGGCGGGGGACACAATGTTTACCCAGGTTCGGGCCCTCTCGATGGAGGCTAATACCCTACTTCCTGCTTGATTGATCTTGATGATATGAGTATTACAAGAGTTGATCTACCACGAGATCATAGAGGCTAAACCCTAGAAGCTAGCCTATGGTATGATTGTTGTTGGTCCTACGGACTAAACCCACTGGTTTATATAGACATCGGAGGAGGCTAGGGTTACACAGAGTCGGTTACAATGGGAGGAGATCTACATATCCGTATCGCCAAGCTTGCCTTCCATGCCAAGGAGAGTACCATCCGGACACGGGATGAAGTCTTCAATCTTGTATCTTCATAGTCCAACAGTACAGCCAAAGGATATAGTCCGCTGTCCGAATACCCCTAATCCAGACTCCCTCAAGAGTCTCCCCGAACCAGGCTTCAATGACGATGAGTCCGGCGCACAGATTGTCTTCGGCATTGCAAGGCGGGTTCCTCCTCCGAATAATCCATAGAAGATTTTGAACACAAGGATAGTGTCCGGCTCTGCAAAACAAGTTCCGCGTACCACCGTAGAGAGAATAATATTTCCACACATCCAATCTGCCGACCTTTTTCATAACGTGACGTATTTCGTAGCATGACATCACACCACGGCCCGGTCATTATTCAAGCCGTTTTTCTCAACCAGCCTCCGCGCATATCGCGAGGCGGTTTCCTTGGCACGTCTTGTCGAAGCAGAGACCGTGTCCCCTTATCGCGGGATTCTCGTCAATACGAACGCGGGTAACCCAGCCGCGCCATCAATTACGGCGTTTGGGGAGTAAGAGGTTTGACCAGGCAAGTGGGGAGGCGCATCGCCTTTTCCGTCCTTATAAGGGGACAATGGTTTATTCTTCTAACCCACGCCTTCCTCCCAGCTCGTTCCCTTCCGTTCAAGCTCCAACGCTCAAGCGCTCCTCTTCCCTGCCCACAAGAGGTCCTCCGAGGATGTCCGGATCCGGAGCGGGAGGCAAATGGATGGCATCTACCGTCCAAGAGCAGGATATTAAAAAGCTTCGGAAGGCCGGGTACCTGGCCAAGAAAATCAGCCACCATTTTCCGACGGCGGGACAAATCGTCCCTACTCTGGAACCCCACGAGAGGGTTGTATTCCTCCCTCATTTCATGTGTGGGCTGGGGTTTCCCCTCCACCCGTTTGATCGCGGCATCATGTTTTATTATGGATCGATCTTCACGATCTGTCAACTAATTCCTTCCTCAACATCTCGACATTCATTGTCGTGTGCGAGGTGTCAGGACCCCGATTCCAAGTCAGATCGATCTAGCCGGTAACACCTCATATCACTTTGCGGCCTCACGCATGGTATTCCCACGGGTGTCGCCTTACCATGGCCCGGGACCGTTTGCGCCTTTTGGCTCACGTATATGATAGTGTCGCTAGCATCCATATGACAGAGAACCTGGGCCGACATGGCTAGTCGTGAACCCAAAGCGGCACTAACCCATGGGGACAGGCATACATGAATCACATCGAGCATGTCGGTCATCAACGTAAGAATCCGGGCTGTAGCACTGGGCTAACAGGACTCCGGTAACCCGGGCTGTAGCAGGCTAGGCAGGGCTCCAGATGTCACCGTGACATTTCCCGAAAGATGACATATAGGAACGAAGTGAAACACATGCCGGCCAGTCAAGTGTCCAAAGCAGTAGTCTTTGGGCTAGCAGGACTCCAGTGAACCGGGCTGTAGCGGACTACTATCGCTCAGGAAGCACTAGACTATATTTCCCCATATGAGAGGTTGCCAAGGATAAACAACTAGATTGTCGGATCCCACACATACCAAGCATTTCAAACATACACACAATTTGCTCAATATGCGTAAATACAACATGGCATCACAACATAACTCTATGACTCAAATATTTATTCATTAGGCTCCGAGGAGCGAGATATTACAAACATGGGTCTCATGACCCGACACTCAGAGCATACAAGTCAAAGCACAAGCGGAAGCTTAACATGTCTGAAATCTGAGACATCTACAAATGAAAAAGGCTGAGAAGCCTGACTATCTACCAGATCCTGTCGAGGGCACAGGATCGTAGCTGAGGTAACAAGCTAAACGTCGAAGTCCACGTGGAACTACTAGTGAGACTGACGTCTCTCTACAAAACATAAAATAAGCAAATGTGAGTACAAATGTACTCAGCAAGACTTACATCAGAACTAACTACATATGCATCATTATCAATAAAGGGGGTGGTGGAGTTTGACTGCAGCAAGCCAGCTTTGACTGGGTGGCTATCCTGAACTACGACTGCAAGTAACTCTTTTGAGGTGGCGCACACGAGTCCACAAATTCACCATATCAATACACCACTATGGATCCGCTCCCGTTTCCCTACGAGAACGCCATCCATAGCACTCACGCATATCTTGCGCATTTTAGAGTATCCACTTTCACTTGTCTATGAACTGCATACAGCAACCCGTAAGTCCTTTTCATGGACACGGCAATTCAATAGATCATATTAACCCTACAGGGTGTACTTCTTCACACGCTCTCGCCACTTACCGCCATGTACACCTCGTGTATCTCGGCAACTTTCAAGCGGAAGCCTGGCGAGGGAGTCGCCACGACCTGACTAACCACACAAGTCTCTAGTCCAGGTTTATCGCCTATTCGGGTTCCATCCGCAAGGAGATCCGGCCGGGTGTCGCTCACGGCCCCAAACGATGAGAGCAGGTTCCCGAGACACCAAGCAGGCGTCTCGGTACACCGTGCCTCGTGTATCTACCGCAACATAGCCCACCCCTAGGGTCAGCGCTACGCACGGCCCCCAACACATATCCTACAAACACCAGAAACTAGTTGCAACGCCTGGACAGAGATCAAGTTGATTAATAAGTCGAGAGAGCTTGGAGTGCCCGGAGCCCAATGTGTGGTAGTAACTGTTTCATGGATCACAGACACAGAACTCAGTTCACGAGGACGATCGCAATGAGACAACCCACCATGTACTCCTACATGGCCTCTCACCGCTACCTTTACCAAAACGTGTTCACACACTTAGCTCTCAACAAGAGGGACATGTTCACACAGCTCTGATTCATCCCCGATGAATCAGACCTGACTCAACTCTAAGCAGTAGCAGGCATGACAAACAAGCATGAATGAGTAGGCACAACAGGGGTCAAACAACTCCTACTCATACTAGTGGGTTTCATCTATTTACTGTGGAATGACAGGTCATGCAGAGGATAAAGGGGTTCAACTACCGCAGCAAGTAACAGATGAATCGTTGTTGTCCTAATGCAGTAAAAGAGAGCAGGAGCGAGAGAGTGGGATTGTATCGGAATGAACAAGGGGGTTTTGCTTGCCTGGCACTTCTGAAGATAATATAGTTCTTCATCGGTGTCATCGAACACGTCGTCGGAACGTCGTCTACCGGGAGGGGATAACACCGGCAAACAAGAAAGAACACAATCAATGCAATGCAACAATATGATGCATGAATGTGACATGGAATATGCTGTGGTTTGAGCTAATGCAACTAGCAACAGATTAAATGAAGTTGGTTTGAATGCAAGATTCAAATTCAAACTCCATATGTGATTATTCAAATGCCAGTAAATTGATTTGACCTGATCACCAGGTATAAGTTGTTTAACATGCATGAAAATGTTACAGATGGATAGATTGGATTTTTCTGATCATTTTTCATATATAAATTATTTCATTTGGAGTTACGGTTGAATTTCTATGATTTTTAGAAGTTTATACTATTTTACGGAATTTCTGAGTAAAACAAATCTAGAAAAACCTATTATGCGTCGGCATTAAGCGTCATGCTGACCTCGATGAGGTCAACAGACCGGTCCAGGTCAAACTGACGCGTGGGTCCTGCATGTCGATGACTAACTAAACTAACCTAGTTTAATTAGCACTAACCTAGGTTAAGCTAATTTAGTTTAAACCTATACTAAATTAGTTAGGCGGCGGCCCGCATGTCATGGACCCAGGAGGTCAACCCCTGGTCAATCGAGGCTAACTTCGCCGGCGGCTCGACGCCTTGGCGATGATAGGTGCGGCGAGGGGCTCGGGTTCGCGCTCTGAGGCACCCGTTTGCTCGTGGTTTTGCGGCTATAGGTTGCTTTGGGCTTCAGCGCGCATCCAGTGGCAACAACTTCGAGCTGGGGAGGCCGGAGCTCACGGAATGGAGCTTCAGCGGCAGCTCGGAGTTCGAACGACGGCTACTGGCGCTGCGGTGCACGGCAAGGCGAGCTAGCGGCTGAGTTCGAATTCTGGGAGCAGCCCGAGCACGATGACGAGCTCAGGTGCGAGCTACGGTGTCCGTAACCACGACGGTGACAGAGCATGGCACTGGCGAGCTTCGGAGCTCATGGGGATGGCATCTATGGCGAGAAGCAGACCACGGGGCCAGGGGGAAATGGTGGAGGAGCTCACCGTGAACTCGAGGAGGGGCTCAGCTTGCTCGTGGACGACCTAGGGCAGACGAATCGACCGGCGGCATCTCGGATGCCTGAGGTTGAAGAAGACGGCGGTGGCGTGAGCAGGCCTCCGGCGGCGCTTGGAGCGGTGAGGAGGAAGAGTAAGCCGAGGCGGAGCTTTGGGGACGTCGGGGAGGTGAGGCGGTGGCTGTGGCAGCGGTGGTACTCATCGGCGGCTGATTCGCCTGTGGTGAGAGGGAGAGAAAGCAGAGGAGGGGAGAGGCACGGGAGAGAGTGAGAGAGAGAGGCAGGGAGGTGCGTGGCACCACCAGAGAAATCCAGGGCGTCGAGGGGAGCGGCAAGCAGGAGGTGGCCGGGGCGCGTGTGCGGCCTGCAGCGACCACACGCCTCCCTCCACCTTGGCGGAGGTGGAAGACGACAGGGAGGAGCCACAGTGGGTGGGCTGGTTTTGCCATTTGGGCTGCTCTGATGCTGTGCCGTGGGCTTTGCTAGGTAAGTGCCAGGTAAGTTCTCTCTCTTCCTCTTTTAATTCCTGTTTTCTATTTTTCTGCAGCTTTGTGGCTTTATTAAAAAATACTAAATCAATCCCAAAAATCATGCAATCGCTCATGACCACCGTTGGAAATATATCCTACAAGAACATTTCAGTTTGGGATTATTTGAGCATTTAAATTATTTTATAGTATTTAAATGCCCAAATGCAAATAAGTAATGATTTAATTCAAAAATCTAGAATGGCCTAGGAAAATGTGCACCATTTTTGGGAGAGATTCTAGACCAATCCAAAAATAATGAACTTTTCTGAAGAGCATTTTGGGTTCATTGAGAATATTTTTATTTGAACCTAGTTGATTTGATCTGGTGCTAGGGTTTGATTAATCCCCATTTCAAATTTCCATGAAAGTTAAACATGATGCAAGCAAGATGCAAACACTAGGCAGCACCAGAAGCTAGGGATGTGACAACTCGCCCCACTAAGCAAGAATCTCGTCCGAGATTCAAGCGTGAGTAGGATGAAGGGGAACGCAAACTAACATAATCTTCACAATCCGGTGGCACTTCATCGAGCGTTGAATCGATCACCATCTTTGACTCGATGTCTTCCTCTGAGAACTCCAACTAACATGACAAGAAGAGGAAAGGAAAACTCTAGAAGAATCGATCTTCTCGAGGATCGAACAACTCAGGATCAACTCACGGAATGAGACATAGCAACCTCTCTCGAGTTGAGACCACGAAACATACGCCGAAGGGATGGAGTGAAACAGATGACAAAGGTTCACTAGGTAGACAACAATTCCACACTTGAGGTGATGGTGAATGGTTTTCAAGATGGCGATGAGATAATTGCCATGATTCCATAACGGGCACCTTAGAGAAGGTGACTTGTAGAAATATCCTTAAGTGGCAAAAAGAATTACCTTTGATTTAGAGATCATTGAGATTCTTCATACCAGCTTAAGACAATTTACAATTGATCGATTGGAAGAAATCGAAGGAATGCAAACTCGAACTAGGATGGATGATGTGGACTACCCTGTTGAAGACAACGCAATGGATGATTTGTTTATCATCGGAAATGGATGGGACCCATGGTAGGATCACCTCTGAAGATGATCCCGAACAACAATTGCTGAGAAGGCAATCCAAGGGAGATTGGCACAAGGCAGTGCAAGCTGGGAACAGAATGCAAATGTCGGAAAGGTTCCAACCATCATATCTGCCTGAGATTCAGATCTTTTTAGAAACAGGATACTTCAGACTCAGCATGTCTGAAAAGAAAGTTTGCAACACAATTCGACGAGATGGCATTGCGAGATTCTCGAGGAATGAACCAAGGTAGAAAGCTCCAAAACATGAGCTGGTTCTGCTAAACACATGTGAACACGTTGTCCTGCATAAGCATGACCACATGGTAGTCTTACAACAAAACACTACCGAAGTTCGGTGGGGAACCATCAGCGAGGATATCAAGTCCCTACATAAGTCCGGATTAGCTCTTATGAAGGAACTCCTTCTCCTTGAACAAATCAATCGGTGGCTTGGTGTGCTAGGAACGCATGTAGAGCGAAGGTTGCAAGTCTCCGAACCACGTAATACTTCGCGCGTATGCATGACCGATTTGGGATGATTCCAAAGAAGCAACATTGACTTTCTCGAATCCACGGCGGCAACTTACATCGGATGCACATGAATTAGAGGAAGTCACTACTATCATCCAAGCATATGCTTCATGAACGAAACACGAAGAAATGCTTACACAAGGTTCCAACACTAGGTTGATGTTCAAAGATGACTCATGGGGAGACAAAATGCTGCTGATGGGCTCAACAACAACTCATCGGAATTTCCATATCTTTGGACTTCCACCATCATGTGAACACGGTGATAGCATTGGTCGCACCAAAAGATGTAATGGTATATGCTCGAGGATCAACCACGAGTAAGACAACATTACGAGCATCGTTGGTACTGATTTGATTTGACGATAGCCCACACTCAAATCAAAGGATTGATATGACAATAGGTCCAAAGAACTGATCACGAGGACCAATCGATGAAGATATCATCTTTCTTCAACACACACTACACAAGAATATCCCTTTGGAACGAACTAAGTTAGGCAAGCTTTTATCTTCCAACTCTCCAAGTTGTTGTCTAGCCTAACCAACTAGCTCGTGGATACCCAACACGGATTCTTGGAGAAAGGGTGGTTCACAAGAAACCAACTTGATCACGAGCTCAACATAACAATCAGGAAACAACCCGGTAACACTTCCAAGAAGATATTTGGAAAGTCACGAACCACCGGTATGTTACTAAGCTCGAGAACAATCTTGCTTTGAGGCAAGACGATATGATCAAATGTGTGAGGACTTGACAAGATCCTAACTCATCAATCGAAGTGTGCACCAGAAATAAGGACTAGGTAGCACGATCAATCTTAGGATGATGATTTAATAATCAACACACCAAGAATGATATTGTCGTCCACTAACCACCAAGCAACGGGGTTGCTAGGAGTATTGATTTCACACATCACGATTCACTTGCTCGGCATTCGCCGTGACAACACGGATCCGAGGAATGAATAATGATGGCGAGAAGTATCACTATACCAAGAGTTCATAAGAGGTGGTGCAATTCTCATGATATTCCCGACATAAAGAGGGCAATACTTCGGGGTGGAACAGAATCAAAAGCTGGATTGGCATTTTGACCTGCGGAATACAACTACTTTGACCCAATCCTCGAAATGGACAAGGTACTATAGCTTGTTTCTCCAAGTCATTCTTGATAGAATGGCTTGACGGACCACAAGAATAATAGGCATCGATAAACAAATGTACACATACTCTTGGTTATCAACTGATAGAGGATGGTCGGGATACAACTAAAGAGAGCAACTCAAAGGAACATATAATTTTCTGAGTTGTGGATGCATAGATTAGTATGTCGAGCAAAGCTCAACATTTCTTCCGGATAACCCATGAGGAGAAGGTAGAACTGGCAGAGTCACAATTATGAATGGAGAACTCCTCAAGAGTACTCTGATTGTGATCTTTTAATTCAAAGAACTTCTGCCTTAACTAGTTCATGGTATTTGGAAGAAGGAAATACCATGGACCTCGAGGACTATCGCAAAGTTACTAATATCCTAAAGGAACTAGCAAATACTAACAACATGAAGTAGGGTGAATCTCGGGTTCAAGAACCCGGGAATAGCATGCCTACTAACTAATAACATCACGGGATGCTTTCGTGAATAATGGCCGTAATCATCACACTGGAATACAAAAGCATTGCTAAATTGCTAGGTGACTTCCTAAACACCTAGGGTCATAATAATAGCTCCAACATATATGTAGAGGCGTAAGGTACCTCAACTCACCGATTAGTGTGCTTATCCCGACCCAAAGGAACAACGGGTGGAAAGAAGGGATTTTGCAAATGCATCAGACTAATTAGAAACCTGGGATGACTCGGACAGCATAACGACTATAAATGCTCAAAAAGATTTGAGACATCATGCAAAATGGTGGCATAGCCACTCAACAACATCATATCAAGATTTCGAAATCAACAGTTAACATACAGAAATAGTAGGAACTGAACTGAGGCTTCAAATCAACAATCTTAAAGGTCTATGGATTAGTAACACGTCATCCTGATAGATAGATGAGAAGGCCTAGTTCTTAATCCCCGTAGAAGAGAAGAGGATGACTCAGATCAGAAGGCCATGAGGTATAAGGAGTAAAAAGAGCCTTTCGTTCCCTCCCACAATCAATTCCCTTACCTAACTAAAGCATTTCTAGACACAACTTCACCCGGTTTGGCTTGGTAATCCCTCTGACGATCGAGCTTTGATACCAACGCTGTCAGACCCCGATTCCAAGTTACATCGATCTAGCCGGTAACACCTCATATCACTTTGCGGCCTCACCCGCGGTATTCCCACAGGTGTCGTCTTACCATGGCCCGGGACCGTTTCGCCTTTTGGCTCACGATATGATAGTGTCGCTAGCATCCATATGACAGAGAACCCGGGCCGACATGGCTAGTCGTGAACCCAAAGCGGCACTAACCCATGGGGCAGGCATACATGAATCACATCGAGCATGTCGGTCATCAACGTATGAATCCGGCTGTAGCACCTTTGGGCTAACAGACTCTGTAACCCGGGCTGTAGCAGGCTAGGCAGGCTCGAGATGTCACCGCGTGACATTTCCCGAAGGACATATAGGAACGGCGAAACACATGCCGGCCAGTCAAGTGTCCAAAGCGGTAGTCTTTGGGCTAGTAGGACTCCGGTGAACCGGGCAGAAGCGGACTACTATCGCTCAGAAGCACTAGACTACATTTCCCCATATGAGAGGCTGCCAAGGATAAACAACTAGATTGTCGGATCCCACACATACCAAGCATTTCAAACATACACACAATATGCTCAATATGCGTAAATACAACATGGCATCACAACATAACTCTACGACTCAAATATTTATTCATTAGGCTCCGAGGAGCGAGATATTACAAACATGGGTCTCATGACCCAACACTCGTGAAACATACAAGTCAAAGCACAAGCGGAAGCTTAACATGTCTGAGTACAAACATCTACAAATGAAAAAGGCTGAGAAGCCTGACTATCTACCAGATCCTGCCGAGGGCACAGGATCGTAGCTGAGGTAACAAGCTAAACGTTGAAGTCCACGTGGAACTACTAGTGAGACTGACGTCTCTCTGCAAAACATAAAATAAGCAAACGTGAGTACAAATGTACTCATCAAGACTTACATCAGAACTAACTACATATGCATCATTATCAATAAAGGGGGTGGTGGAGTTTGATCGCAAAGCAAGCCAGCTTTATTTGGGTGGCTATCCCGAACTACGATCGCAAGTAACTCTTTTGAGGTGGCGCTACGAGTCCACAAATTCACCATATCAATACACCACTATGGATCCGCTCCCGCTTCCCTCTGAGAACGCCATCCATAGCACTCACGCTTATCTTGCGCATTTTAGAGTATCCACTTTCACTTGTCTATGAACTGCATGCAGCAACCCAAGTCCTTTTCCATGACACGGCTATTCAATAGATCATATTAACCCCTGCAAGGGTGTACTTCTTCACACACACTCTCGCCACTTACCGCCATGTACACCTCGTGTATCTCGGCAACCTTCAAGCGGAAGCTTTGGCGAGGGAGTCGGCCACACCGACTAACCACACAAGTCTCTAGTCCAGGTTTATCGCCTATTCGGGTTCCATCCGCAAGGAGATCCGGCCGGGGTGTCGCTCACGGCCCCAAACGATGAGAGCAGGGTTCCCGAGACACCAAACGGGCATCTCGGTACACCGTGCCTCGTGTCTCTACCGCAACATAGCCCACCCCTAGGGTCAGCGCTACGCATGGCCCCCAACACATATCCTACAAACACCAGAAACTAGTTGCAACTCCTGGACAGAGATCAAGTTGATTAATAAGTCGAGAGAGCTTGGAGTGCCCGAGCCCAATGTGTGGTAGTACCTGCTTCATGGATCACAAACACGTAACTCAGTTCACGAGGACGGCTGCAATGAGACAACCCACCATGTACTCCTACATGGCCTCTCACCGCTACCTTTACCAAAACGTGTTCACACACTTAGCTCTCAACAATGGGACATGTTCACACACCTCTGATTCATCCCCGATGAATCGGACCTGACTCAACTCTAAGCAGTAGCAGGCATGACAAACAAGCATGAATGAGTAGGCACAACAGGGCTCAAATAACTCCTACTCATACTAGTGGGTTTCATCTATTTACTGTGGAATGACAGGTCATGCAGAGGATAAAGGGGTTCAACTACCGCAAAGAAGTAAATGTATGAATCGTTGTTGTCCTAATGCAGTAAAAAGAGAGCAGGAGCGAGAGAGTGGGATTGTATCGGAATGAACAAGGGGTTTTGCTTGCACAGCACTTCTGAAGATAATATAGTTCTTCATTGGTGTCATCGAACACGTCGAACGTCGTCTCACCGGAGGGATAACACCGGCAAACAAGAAAGAACACAATCAATGCAATGCAACAATATGATGCATGAATGTGACATGGAATATGCTGTGGTTTCAGCTAATGCAACTAGCAACAGATTAAATGAAGTTGGTTTGAATACAAGATTCAAATTCAAACTCCATATGTGATTATTCAAATGCCAGTAAATTGATTTGACCTGATCACCAGGTATAAGTTGTTTAAACATGCATGAAAATGGTACAGATGGATAGATTGGATTTTTCTGATCATTTTTCATATATAAATTATTTCATTTGGAGTTACGGTTGAATTTCTATGATTTTTAGAAGTTTATACTATTTTATGGAATTTCCTGAGTAAAAACAAATCCAGAAAAACCTATTACTGCATCAGCATTGCGTCATGCTGACCTCAGCAGGTCAACAGACCCGGTCCAGGTCAAACCTGACGCGTGGGTCCTGCATGTCAGTGACTAACTAAACTAACCTAGTTTAATTAGCACTAACCTAGGTTAAGCTAATTTAGTTTAAACCTAAACTAGATTAGTTAGCGGGCGGGCCTGCATGTCATGGACCCAGGGAGGTCAACCCCTGGTCAATCGAGGCTAACTTCGCCATGCTCGACGCCGGGCGATGATAGGGTCTTGTGGAGGGGCTCGGGTTCGCGCTACAGGGCACCGTTTTGCTCGTGGTTTGCGGCTACAGGTTGCTGGGCTTCGCGCACATCTAGGGGTGGCAACAGCTCGAGCTGGGGTGGCTGGAGCTCACTGGAATGGAGCTCGCGGCGGCGCCGGAGTTCGGGCAACGACGGCTACGGCGCTGCAGTGCACGGTAAGGCAAGCTAGCGGCTGAGTTTCAATTCTGGGAGCAACCCGAGCACGATGACGAGCTCAGGTGCGAGCTACGGTGTCCGTAACCACGACGGCGACAGAGCATGGCGCCGGCGAGCTTCGGAGCTCGTGGGGATGGCATCTACGGCGAGAAGCAGACCACGGGGCCAGGGGGAAACGGTGGAGGAGCTCACCGTGAACTCGAGGAGGGGCTCGGCTTGCTCGTGGACGACCTGGGGCAGACGAATCGACCGGCGGCATCTCGGATGCCTGAGTTTGAAGAAGACGGCGGTGACGGCGGAGCAGGCCTCCCGGCGATGCTTTGAGCGGTGAGGAGGAAGAGTAAGCCGAGGCGAAGCTTTGGGACGCGTCGGGGAGGTGAGGCGGTGGCTGTGGCCGCGGTGGTACTCATCGGCGGCGACAGTTGCGCTCGATGGTGAGAGGGAGAGAAAGCAGAGGAGGGGAGAGGCACGGGAGAGAGTGAGAGAGAGGCAGGGAGGTGCGTGGCACCACCAGAGAAATCCAGGGCGTCGAGGGGAGCGGCAAGCAGGAGGTGGCCGGGGCGCGTGTGCGCGCACGACGGCCACACGCCCTCCTGCCCACTGGCAGGAGGTGGAAGACGACAGGGAGGAGCCCCTGGTGGGTTGGGCTGGTTTTGCCCGGCTGGGCTGCTACATTGCCAGGCCAGGTGGGCTTTGCTAGGTAAGTGCCAGGTAAGTTCTCTCTCTTCCTCTTTTAATTCCTGTTTTCTATTTTTCTGCAGCTTTGTGGCTTTATTAAAAAATACTAAATCAATCCCAAAAATCATGCAACTGCTCATGACCACTGTTGGAAATATATCCTACAGTAAACATTTCAGTTTGGGATTATTTGAGCATTTAAATTATTTTATAGTATTTAAATGCCCAAATGCAAATAAGTAATGATTTAATTCAAAAATCTAGAATGGCCTAGGAAAATGTGCACCATTTTTGGGAGAGGTTCTAGACCAATCCAAAAATAATGAACTTTTCTGAAGAGCATTTTGGGTTCATTGAGAATATTTTTATTTGAACCTAGTTGATTTGATCTGGTGCTAGGGTTTGAGCAATCCCCATTTCAAATTTCCATGAAAGTTAAACATGATGCAAGCAAGATGCAAACACTAGGCAGCACCAGAAGCTAGGGATGTGACACGAGGCTTTTCTCCGCATCTCGCCACACTTCAGCCTATGGCTGAAGATTTTTAATGTGAAGCTCAAGGTAGTGGGAGGCGAGCATGCCGAGTGTGGGGGCGCTATGGTGAGAAAGATGCCCAATGTCATATGGCCAACCGGCACCTTCAACGATTCCGTCAAGGAGTGGCAACAACAATGGTTTTATATCACTGAGCCGCGCAGCACGGAATCGGCTGCTACTCCCAAATTTCGATCCGGTCCCCCCTTGCGGCTTACATCCTGGGTCAAAAAGGGCTTGAACTGGTCCTTGCCCGATGAACTATCGGTGCTCCATACACGCATCAAAGACATGGGAGACAAGAACATTGAACTTGTTAATGTGGTCCAGGTGATGCTAGCCCGTCGGATCATGCCTTGCCAACACCGGACTTGCAATCTATGGGAATTCGATCCGGCCAACACTACAGAAAAAAGACACATCCTTGACATTTTGGGCCGAACGAAAAAAAATCCTGTCATACATATGACACTTCTATGACGATAATTGTGACAAAACCCGGTATCATCATAGATGTGGTGGGATCCTACTTCTATGACAAAAAATCATGGCAGAAAATGGGCTTTTCATCCTGGGCGGGCCAGACGCAGCCTGCATGACATTCTTTGGGCCATCCATGATGGAAAAAACCATGGTAGAAGCGAGGGGAGGGAAATTTTGGGAGTTCCGGTTACGATGGGAGGTCGGGGCCGGCGGTGCTGCTTTCTCGTATTACACGACGCTGCAGGTGCGAGGCGTTGGCTCTAATCAACCCGAAGCGAGGCGTTGGGCTCCAATCGAACCCGAAGGACAGAATTGCGAAAGGCTACGCGTTATCGAACCCGAGCGATCGATCGATAGCTGTTAATCGAACCCAATCGAGCGATTCGCTTCGCTATCGCCGCTAATCAAGCCGATCGATGCTGCCTTTGGGATGAATAGTGAGCGTTGCGGGGGGGGGGGGGGGTTGGTTGAACAGTGAGGGGTGGCGTTTGCCTCTGGAAGAACAAGACCCCGTGGTGTGGAGGGATGGATGAACAGTAGACGGTGGAGAGGTGGTTCAACAGGACCCCGTGGTGTGGAGGGTTGGATGAGCGATGAGCGGTGAAGGGGTGGTTGAGCGATGGCGGTGGAGTAGCGCGGTGGAGGCTGGATGAACATGAGCCCGTGGAGGTGGAGGAGGTCGACGGTAGCCCGTGGAGGCCGGAGGAGGTCAACGGTGGAGATGAACAGATCCCGTGGAGTCCCATTTTGCGGTCGCCACACCTCCCGATGAACAGGACCCCGTTTGACCGTAGGAGGTCCGCTTTCGTCTGCTTTTGGCGGCACGCCACACCCCTCCCGATCAACGGGACCCCCGTTTTGACCGTAGGGAGGTCCGTTTAAATCTATTTTGCGCTATGCCTCACCCTCACGATCAACAGGACCCCGTTTCAACCGTAGGAGGTCCGTTTCCTCCGCTTTCTTGATACGCCACACCCTCCCGATCAACAGGACCACTGCTCAACGTAGGAAGTCTGTTTCCTCCGTTGTGCGGTACGTCAGGCCTCGTTTCCATCGCCTGTTCCGTCCAAGCCCTCCCGATGAATACAACCACGCATTCCGTTCCGACCCAGCGGGTTGGCTCCCACGCGTTCCGTTGCCTCCCCATGAACACGACGCATTCCGTTGCCGCCCCATGAACACGACGCATTCCGTTGCCTCGCCATGAACACGACGACGATGTTGTTTCTCCGTTTCGACCCAGCCATGTACACGAGCCCTCGCCGTACGTATGCGCAAGAAGGCGTTCGAGACCCCGCACGTCAGTACACATACGTGGCCGTATTTTCATTCTTGCACCCTGGCCGCTGTACGTACGTGTACATGCTACGTGCGAGCCTCTACTATGACAGGTGTGCGCCTCTACATCCACCAGTATATATGTACATACACGTTCGCGACCACAATGACAACGCTACGTATGCTTCGACCAGGTGGGTCCCGATTGTCAGGCACTTCCTTGCCTGCGAAGATGTAGCTGGTGGGTTCCAGCAGTCAGGGGGGCGAATCGTTTTGGGTTTTTTTTTGCCCGGACGCACTTCCTTGCGTGCGAAGGTGTAGCTGGTGGGTCCTAGCTGACAGGAGGGAAACTTTTTTTTGCGAAATACGGTGGCCTGTCCGGTGGGTTCCTGCTGTCAGGTGGAGGAATCATTATTTTTCGCGTAATAAGGAGGCACTTCCTTGCTATGGCCGTGGACCCAGCTGTCAGCCTCTTCTCCTATAGTGCACGTCCGATGGAAGTCGTTCCTTGAGCACGTTGACCACGCCGCGCCGAGAGCACCAGGGCGGTGGACGACGGCGAGGCCTAGGAAGGGGACGACGCGGAGCCGGTGAAGACGCGACAGTGGATGCCCACGCGGAGAGGAGTATGAGGGTTCACTCGTTCGGCTGCGGTGTGAGGCTGCCGTCGCCGTAGGGCCTGGCCAGCAGTGGGAATCACTACAAAAAAAAGACACATCCGTGACATTTTGGGCCGAACGAAAAAAATTTCTGTCATACATATGACACTTCTATGACGATAATTGTGACAAAACCCGGTATCATCGTAGATGTGGTGGGCTCCTACTTCTAAGACAAAAAATCATGACAGAAAATGGGATTTTCGTCCTGGGCGAGCCGGAGACGCTGCTGCATGACATTCTTTGGGCCGTCCATGACGGAAAAAACTATGGTAGAAGCAAGGGGGAGGAAAATTTCGGGGAGTTGCCGGTTACGTTGGGAGGTCGAGGGCCGAGCGATGCGCGTTTCTCTCATACGTACGCGCGTGTGTGTGAGGCGTTGGCTCTAACTGAACCCGAGCGAGGCGTTGGGCTCTAATCAACCCGGCGATTGCTGCGCAGGCTACGCATCGAACCCGAGCGGTCGATCGATGGCTGTTAATCAACCCGAGGGAGCGATTCGTTTGTTGCTGCCGCTAATCAAGCTGATCGATTGGATGAGCAGTGAGCATTGCGGGGGTTGGATGAGCAGTGGCGGTGGCGTTGCCTCTGGATGAACAGGACCCGTGGTGTGGAGGGCTGGATGAGCAGTGAAGCGGTGGAGGGGTGGCCGTGGAGGGGTGGTTGAACAGGACCCCGTGGTGTGGAGGGCTGGATGAACAGTAGACGGTGGAGGGGTGGTTAAACAGTAGCCGGTGGAGTAGCGCGGTGGAGGCTGGATAAACAGGAGCCCGTGGAGGCTGGAGGAGGTCGACGGTAGCCCGTGGAGGCTGGAGGACATCGACGGTGGAGATGAACAGTATCCCGTGGAGTCCTGTTTTGCGGTACGCCACACCCCTCCCGATGAACAGGACCCCCGTTTCGACCGTAGGAGGTCCGTTTCGTCCGTTTTGCGGTACTCCACACCCCTCCCGATCAACAGGACCCCCGTTTCAACCGTAGGAGGTCTGTTTCCTCCGTTTTGCGGTACGCCACACCCCTCCCGATCAACAGGACCCCCATTTCGACCGTAGCAGGTCCGTTTCCTCTGCTGTGTGCTACGCCAGGCCTCTTTTCCATTGCCTGTTCCGTCCAAGCCCTCCCGATGAACACGACCACGCATTCCGTTCCGACCCAGCCGGTTGGCTCCCACGTGTTTCGTTGCCTCCCAATGAACACGACGCATTCCGTTGCCTCCCGATGAACACGACGCATTCTGTTGCCTCCCCATGAACACGACGACAACGCTGTTTCTCCGTTCCGACCCAGCCATGTATGTCTGCGCGAGTAGGCGTTCGAGACCCTGCCCGTATGTACGTACGTGGCCGTATTTTCTTTGTTGCACCCTCGCCGCTGTACGTACGTGTACATGCTACGTGAGCGCCTCTACTACGACACGTGCGCGCCTCTACATCCACCAAGATATATATATGCATTACGTTCGCGACCAGAATGACAACGCTACATACGCTTCGACCAGGTGGGTCCCGACTGTCAGGCAGTTCCTTGCGTGCAAAAATGTAGCTGGTGGGTCCCAGCAGTCAGAGGGGCGAATCTTTTTTTTGCCCGGATGCACTTCCTTTGCGTGCGAAGATGTAGCTGGTGGGTCCCAACAGTCAGGGGGGCGAATCGTTTTTTTTTGCCCGGACGCACTTCCTTGCGTGCGAAGATGTAGCCGGTGGGTCCCAGCAGTCAGGGGGGCGAATCGTTTTTTTGCCCGGACGCACTTCCTTGCGTGCGAAGATGTAGCTGGTGGGTCCCAGCAGTCAGGAGGAAACTTTTTTCGCGAAATACGGTGGCCCGTCCGGTGGGTCCCCGCTGTCTGGTGGAGGAATCATTATTTTCCACGTAATAAGGAGGCACTTCCTTGTCATGCGGCCAGGACCCAGCTGTCGCCTTTCTCCACGCATACCCACGTCCGATGGAAGTCGTTCCTTGACCACGTTGACCACGCCGCGCCGAGAGCACCACGGCGGTGGACGACGGCGAGGCCTAGGAAGGGGACGACTCGGAGCCGGGGAAGACGCAACAGTGGATGCCCATGCAAAGAGGAGTACGAGGGTTCACTGGTTCGGCTGCGGTGTGAGGCTGCTGTCGCCGCAGAATAACAGGGGGTGTGGGTGAGTAGAGGGATGGCCTGGCCAGCGGTGGGAGTAGTAGGGGCGGTGAGGCCTCCACGGCACCACAGCCGGCCACGGGAGGCAGGAGCACGCGGCACGAGGGACGCTGGTTTGGGCGGCTGGAGCAAGAAGACCAGAGGTTGAAGAAGCGCTACAACCGTTGGATGAACATCGTACGGTAACAGGAGCTAGAATCATTCATAATGACTAAGTTGACAAAGCCCTCCATCCTCGTCAACTTGGTAGGCCCACAAGTCAGCCTCCCAAGATCTTTGGGTTCCACCGGTGGGGAGTATTCATTTTTGTGCGTAATAAGGAGGCACTTCCTTGCGTGCGAAGATAGTTGGTGGGTCCGACAAGTCAGCGAGGGCACGCGTTTTTTCACGAAATACGAGAGGCCCTTCCGGTGGGTCCCGGATGTCGTGGAGGAATCATTATTTTGCGCGTAATAAGGAGGCATTTCCTTGTGTGCGGCCATGGAGCCAGCTGTCAGCCTCTCCACGCACAGTCTACTTCCGATGGTGTCGTTCGTTGACCACGTTGACCACGCCGCGCCAAGCGCATCCAAGGTGGTGGACGACGGCGAGGCCCCGGACAACAACGAGCCGGAGATGGAAGATGCGGGAGTAGAGTCGCAGACGGAGAGGTGTACAAGGGTTAACTGGTTCTAGTGCGGTGTGGTTTGGCAGTCAGTGGAGAAGAACAGGAGGTGTGGAGGGGTGGAGTGATGGCCTGGCCAACGGTGGAGTAGCGCTTCATAGCGAAGCATGCTAAGCAGAGCTGCTAGCAGCAGGAGGCGGCAGGTGGTCCCGGCGGCGCTGGAGGAAGAAGACGAGAGATTGAAGATGGATGCCGGCCGTTGGATGTAAATCCAACGGCTAACATGTCAGAATCATTTGTTGACTAAATTGACAACGACTTGCGTTGGCTTCGACCTATTGGCCCACATTTCAGCCTCCAAAAATGCGGCACGTATTCAACCCATTTTTTCAGAATTACAGTCTTTTTTTTACGCGGTAGAATTTACAGTCAATTTGATCTTTTTTTTGAATTACAGCCATTAGCTGGGCTGAGTGAACAATTAATGTAGCGTCCATGCGGCCCATTATTTTATTTCCTAAAAAAATACAGGCCATTTGCACTTTATCTAGATACACGATTTTGCTGGGCAGATTCTAATTATAATGTTGGGTTGGGCCAGCAATGTTATCAAAAAATAAAAAAGGGCTGAGCATTTTGTTATAAATATATTTAAATAATAAGTGATATTATTTCATTCGCCCTTAAATCTTACCAAGCTTTTGTACACAATCACTAGGATTTTCGTACAAAACAATCCATGATTTTATTTTGTTAAGAAATTATTTTTATAAGTTAATAAGATGTGGGATATTGTTTTCTTACATATGTAAGTATCTCGTTAAATATATGATGACAATAAAAATAATATATAATAACATATAAAATAATTTAAATATATATAATATAGTTAGAAGGGAAACATAAGTTGTACCTGTCGTTCCTACTCTTATATAGAAAAATAGAACAGACCTCTGCGTTTTCTTCAATAAAATACATAAATTGGGCTGCCAAAATAAAACCTCGGATGGGAGGTCCATAGGCCGGTCGATACATGACGGCCCTAAGAAAATACAAACAGGCCCTCCCATCCGAGGTCGTGTCTGAGCATGTTAAAAATTAAAGCCTAGACGGGGCAGCCCAAAACCACGTCCAACACTTGCCAAAACTTCGACCCTCATTTTCTCTCTGTTTCGCACACTCGACATTGTGTGGGCATTTTGACTGTGCATCATATGAAGATGTGCTATGCATGAATGTTGATCATCATGATGTTAACTGGCTGGTAGTTCCATTTTCGACCATGAATAAAACATCCAACATGATGTTAACCCTGTTTGAAAAGGCCGTGTTAATATAAATGCTCTGCCTCTGAAAGTTGGAGTTTCTTATCTGAAACTGAACTTGCAGTTTCTTATCTGAAACTGAAACTTGCAGTTTCTTCTCGTCTGCACTTTTATACTCCTATGAAACTACAATTTTTTAAGCGCTGAAAATAGATCTCTAGAATTCATAAAATTCTTCATATGCTCAATACTGCAAATCTGAAATTCAAAAGACATTCATATCTGAAAGTACTCTCAAAATACACAACACAAAACACAATTCACAACCTGCAAATACTGACAACCTTAAGCTCCTTGTCGGTGTCAAAACCGGCAGATCTTGGGTAGGGGGTCCCGAACTGTGCGTCTAGGCGGATGGTAACAGGAGACAAGGGACACGATGTTTTACCCAGGTTCGGGCCCTCTTGATGGAGGTAAAACCCTACGCCCTGCTTGATTAATATTGATGATGTGTGTTACAAGAGTGGATCTACCACGAGATCAAAGAGGCTAAACCCTAGAAGCCAGCCTATGGTATGATTGTTGTTTGTCCTATGGACTAAAGCCATCCGGTTTATATAGACACCAGAGAGGGCTAGGGTTACACAGTCGGTTACAATGGTAGGAGATCTACATATCCAGATCGCCAAGCTTGCCTTCCACGCCAAGGAAAGTCCCATCCGGACACGGGATGAAGTCTTCAATCTTGTATCTTCATAGTCTTGGAGTCCGCCGATGATGATAGTTCGGCTATCCGGACACCCCTAGTCCGGAACTCCCTCAGTAGCCCCTGAACCAGGCTTCAATGACGACAAGTCCGGCGCGCATATTGTCTTCGGCATTGCAAGGCGGGTTCTTCCTCCGAATAATTTACAGAAGATTGTGAACACCAGGATAGTGTCCGGCTCTACAAAGATAAATTCCACGTACCACCGTAGAGAGAATAATATTACACAAGTTCAATCTGCTGACGTATTTAGTGGCGTGACGTCATGCCATTACCAAGCCTTTGCTCGTTTTTATTGTTCCACCTCCGTGCGTTTAGCGAGGCGGTTTCCTTTGGCACGCCTTGTCGAGGCAGATCGTGTTCCCCTTATTCCGGATTCCCATCAATACGGACGTGGGTTACCCAACGCGTCATTGATTGTGACGCTTTGGGGGATAAGCGAGTTTTACCAGGCCGGGGACACATGTTTTTGTTCGCCCATATAAGGGGATAAAGATCCAACCCTTTTACCTGCGCCTTCTTCCTCCTTGGCTTATCCATCTCCGAGAACTCGAGCTCCAGCGCCCAAGTCCGCACTTCTTACCTCAACCTTCTCCAACTATGTCCGGAGCGGGAGGCAAGTGGATGGCCTCCTCCGTCACGGAGGGGCAGATCCAGAAGCTGCACGACGCCGGATATTTGTCCAAAGAACATCGCGATCGGCTCCCCGACGAGGGAGAGCTCGTCCCCAACCCCAGCCCCATGAGAGGGTAGTATTTCTTCCCCATTTCCTCCGCTGGACTGGGCTTCCCTTTCATCCCTTTGTCCGAGGGCTCATGTTCCACTACGGCCTAGATTTCCATGATCCGCCCCGAATTTCATCCTCAATATCTCGGCGTTTATCGTCTGGTGCGAGGCCTTCCTCGCATCCAGCCCCACTTCGACTTGTGGCTCAAGACCTTGATGTCAAGCGAAGGTTGTGAAGGGCAGCCAAGCGGAGTGCGGAGGCGCCATGGTGGGTAGGATGTCCCACGTTACGTGGCTGGAGGGCACTTTCGTGGAAACCATCAAGGGGTGGAAATCGGGGTGGTTCTACATCACCGAGCCGCGTGACCCTGATTGGGCAGCGGCCCCCGAATTCAGATCTAGCATCCCTACACGGCTCACCTCCTGGAAAGAGAGTGGCCGGATTTGGGGGGATTGGGAGGAGCTGACCAGACTCCAAGCCTGTATCCAGAAGCTGGTGGACAAGAAGCTCAAGCTTGTCAACGTAGTCCAGGTCATGCTCATCCGCCGATTCTCCCGTGCAAGGCCGACGGGCTTCAACATGTGGGAGTTTGATCCGGCGCAGCACTGCACTCGAAGCGGGCTCTTCGACACTACGTACGAAGATGTCTGGAAGGTGCTGTTCAAGGGTGCCGAAACTCACGCATCCGCTACCGAAGATCGCGGATTCCGCTCGCAGCGTCCAGCTGACGGGGTAAGTGATTTCACCACTTGTTTTCCATAGTTAGGCTCTATGCAGGATCTAAACTCCCTTTACCTTTTGACAGGAATGGCTGGCGAAGGCCGAACGGACTATCTGTCCTGCCCCATTGCTAGAGGACCCAGCGGACGCCCGCCTAACAGGGCTGCTGGCTCCGGCACCCCACGTGGTGCCGGAGAAGAAGGCCAAGAAGACGGCCACGGGGACTCGGAAGAGTTCCCGTTTTCAGGTGCTATAGGATGATGAACTCAGGGCGACTCCTCCCACCAAGGCGAGGAGGAGAAGAAGAAAGCCTCTCCCGGGGAAGGAGGGAAAAGGAAGGCCTCCCCAACAAGGGAGGCCGAAGGGTCCAAGAAGGGAAAAAATCTTCCCCTGGACTGCTCCGCCAACACCAGTGACGACGATGAGGACTGGCCTGCAAGGGCCAAGCCCCTGGCGAGATCGTAAGTATCCGGACTCCCGAATAACTTCAAGGTTTTTTCTTTTCGCCACATAATGTCTTTCTAATGCCACATACAACCCTGCAGTCTGCCCAAGGATGATCTTCCCATTTCGTCGGGCGGGTCCTTGGGTGCATCGGATATGGATTCCCTTTCGACTGCCTCCACCCCCCTTGCCGCGGACGACGCCGATGTGGTATCCCAGGAAGGGACCCACCAGGAGGAGGAGGCCCCGGAGGTGTCACAAGACACCCTTCAGGACTTTGCACCGGACTCAGCCCCGGAGGCCACAGTGGCTCCGGAGTCTGGCGGGCAACCCCTTCGTAAGAAGGGCAAGACCGCGACGCTGGCTGCCTCCGTCCAACCGGAGGTGCCGGATAATTTGCTGGAGGCGCTCAATGGCGCCTCCATCGAAGAGGAACACCGCCTTTATTATGAGTGCGGTGATTCGTAGGTTCACCGCCAAGAGCGGGCTGACTGAAGCCTGCAGCAGCCTTCTAACGAGCTTTGAGGTAAGAATTTCAATATATGTAAAATGGTACCGCATAGACAGTAGCCCCTGATGCTCGGTTCGGTGTTCGGAAGGAAAAGCCGGACCGAGGATCTTTAGAAAGATAAACGCAGGAGTCATAAAAAATATGTCAATATGGGATTGCAGGCTGTCTTGGACCTCCGCCAAGACCGATCAAGTGAGGTCTATACTTTGAAGGAAAACCTCGAGCGATCCGAGAACAAGCTCGGCCATGCCAAGAAGCAGCTCGAGGAAAAAGAAGGTGAGTAATACCTTATGAAAATTGTACCTTACAGAAAAGGATTTGGTTGCAAGAAAAATGACAAGGATAACGTGGGTATTGTAGGGGCCACTAACGAGGTGGCGACCTTGAAGGAGGCGGTGGCCGCGGCCGAACGTAATGCGGCCGCGGAGCGCACCGAGCGAGAGAAGCAGGAGGCGCGGGTGGCGGAGGTACAGCAAGAGCTCCAGGATCTCGTGAAAAAACATGAGAGCTTGGAGCGTGACTCGAAGACTCGAGAGTCTGAGCTTGCAACGGCTCTTGAGAGTGCCAAAGCCGCTAAGGCCAAAGCCTACAAGGCCCTCCAGGAGGTTGAGGCGGTGAATAAAATAGCAGCGGGTAAGGCATTTTTCGTGCAAAGTAAGCATGTGAGTGTTAATTACCTGTTGCTTACCCGAATTCGGAGCTCTCCAGGAGCGTCCGCAGATCTTCCTCGCAACGTGTCCGATGCTGCCGCATTCTACCGGGCCGAGGAGGGTAGCTCGACGGAGAAGGTCTTACGGTCTCGATGTCTTTGAGGCCGGACATCCGTGCCCTTAGCGACCAGCCGGAAGCAGCTGGTCGAGCTCCACAAGGCGTCCGAACAGGCCATGAAGGGCCTCATAGTTCGGCCGTGGCCTAAGGAGGCCATGCACAGGAGCTACTTCGGCCTGGTCGGCGGTGATGGATGCGTGCCCGTGGGTAGAAGTCATCAAGCATTCCGCTTGTATTGAGGGTGCCTGTCGGGCCCTTGCCCGCGCAAAGGTTCACTGGGGCAAGATGGATGCCCAGAAGCTCGTGACGGACCTGCCACCAGAGGGCAAGGAGCATCGCACGCCCGAGATGTATTATAAGAGTGTGCTGAAGGGCACCCTCACTATTGCGGGTGAGTGCTCCAAAGATGTAATATTTGAGTAGACTCGCATTTTGTTATCCTGTGCTGAAAACTTAGTTCATATGCGCTAAGCAACGCTTGTTAATTTAAAATATTACCTTCATGCGGCTGTTTATCAAATCTGAGAGATGGCAAGTCGTCGGCTTCAACCCCATGCCACGAGTGCTGGCGTGTTCGGGATAAACTTGAGCGCTCTTGTTCCCATTTTTGGGTCCATCTAGGGAGGCGCTCAACACAGCGAACAACACAACACTCTCACTTAGCCATAGAATTCTATAATTTTAAATTTCGGCGAAGCCCCTAGTCTTTGGAAGGCCGAATTTGGGGCGCTATCCACGCCTTGGCCGGACAGTATCCGGCTCCTCGCTCTAAGCGGCATAAGTCTTTAAGGACTCGCAAAAACCTCTCGAACAGCGACCGGCTCTCGCCTCATCATGACGGGTCAGTTTTAGCTTTCTCCGAGGCGTTAACCCAGCTCAACTGGGGCGGAATCGCAGTGGTTCTCCCAGTGCTACCTTAGCCGATATAACGGAACGTAAGGTACCAAAACATGGGAGTCGGGCAAACCCAACTATTGATCCAAGACATGATTCAGAGCCGATGCATATAGTGTTATAAGTTCGGGGTGCCGCACTTGTGAAAGTGTTCGGACTCATCATACCATAATGCGGGAAACATAAACCACTAGTGTATATTAGCCGTACCAAAGTGTACGGATGCAACATGCCGTGAATGAACATATGTATGAAAAAGAAATGCAATTATAAGCAAAAAGGTGCTGCATTGTTTTATTCAATAAGTGCTGCTACGAATGCAGAACGATACAAATAGTGCGCTAAGCAAGGTATGGGACTGTAAAACATGTCCCCCTCCAGGGGTAGGCTGCAGATTGGTGTATAAAAATGCTCGTAATGGAGACCACCAGATATTCGTTGTAGCCTTTATCCTTCCCCGGCTGTTGCATCGTGAGTTCGGCAGTGTCTGCCGCCGGACCGGGCCTCGACAAATGGAGTCCTGTGGGTAAAAAGTAAAAGGTAAAAAGAAAAGAAAAAGGAACGACACACTTGAGAGCCCCCGTGTGGTTGAGCCGCAATGGGTTTATCGTGGTCGTGCCCCTCTCCCCATGCCCATGGTATCTTCAGAGCGCAATGGTGTACGCCAAGGACCTGCTTTGATGTTTCGCAGAGCCGGGTTAGGGGCATCGCTACGCTGCGATTCTCGGAACGTGCCAGTGGTCTTGTTGTAAGTTAATCCGGGCGCTTAGGCAGTGTCCGCCGCTTAACGGCCGGACTCGAGAATTGCCTTAAGAGGCTGCATTGCACTTCGCCATGAGAGCTGCCAGATGTTCCTCCGTCGGAGAGAACGTTCAGTGTTTCCGTTGACCGTGATGACTCCTCGAGGGCCTGGCATCTTGAGCTTGAGGTATGCGTAGTGCGGCACCGCGTTGAACTTTGCAAACACGGTACGTCCGAGCAAGGCATGATAGCCGATGCGGAACGGGACTATGTCAAAGATTAACTCCTCGCTTCGGAAGTTATCCGGGGATCCGGAGACCACTTCCAGTGTAATTGAGCCTGTACAATTGGCTTCTAAACCTTGTATGACGCCTTAAAAGGTCGTTTTGGTAGGTTTAATCCTTGAGGGTCTATGCCCATTTTGCACACTATATCCGGTAAAGCAGGTTCAGTTGCCGCCGTCCATCGGGACTCTGGTTAGGTGAAATCCATCGATGATTGGGTCTAAGACCAGTGCGGCGAATCCGCCGTGGCGGATGCTGGTGGGGTGGTCCCTTCGGTCAAAAGTGATCGGGCAGGAGGACCATGGATTGAACTTCGGGGCAACTGGCTCCATCGCGTAGACATCCTTGAGTGCACGCTTCCGCTCCCTTTTGGGTATGTGCGCCGCGTATATCATGTTCACCGTCCGCACTTTTGGGAAACCCTTCATCCTCTATTGTTCCGTGGTTGGGTTTCGTCCTCGCCATCGCTATGCAGCCCCTTGTCATTGTTTTCGGCAATTAACTTGCTCGCCTGTTGAATACCCAACAGTCCCTCGCTGGTGTGGTTAGCTGGCTTTTCGGGGGTGCCGTGTATCTCGCACAAGCGGTCGAGTATTCGGTCCAAATTGGACGGACCCGGAGTAGTTCTTTTGAATGGCTTTTTCCGCTGACCGGGTTTAGAGCCTCTGAATCCGGCATTGATTGCCGTATCCTCAATATTTTCGCCGTTAATGCGGCGTTTGTTTTTGTTACGACGCGGCCTGCCATTTCGGTCCTTGAAGTCCGGACTGCCAGAATTTTTGCTGAGGTTGTTGCTGCGTGCTAGCGGTTGTCCTCACCCGCGCAGAAGCGGGTCATTAGTGATGTGAGGGCTGCCATGGATTTCGGCTTTTCCTGTCCTAGGTGCCGGGCAAGCCACTCGTCGCGGATGTTATGCTTGAAGGCCGCGAGGGCCTCCGCATCCGGACAGCCGACGATTTGGTTTTTCTTGGTTAAGAACCGTGTCCAGAATTGTCTGGCCGATTCGTCTGGCTGCTGAATTATGTGGCTTAGGTCATAAGCGTCTGGTGGTCGCACAAAAGTGCCCTGGAAGTTATCGAGGAATGCGGCTTCCAGGTCCTCCCAGCTCCCAATTGACTCTGCTGGCAAGCTGTTGAGCCAATGTCGGGCTGGTCCTTTAAGCTTGAGGGGGAGGTATTTGATGGCATGAAGATCGTCACCGCGGGCCATGTGGATGTGAAGGAGATAGTCTTGATCCAAACCGCGGGGTCTCTGTGCCATCATAGGATTCAATATTGACGGGTTTAAACCCTTCGGGATTTGATGATCCATTACTTAAATGCATGAAGCATAGTGGGTGTCTGGCGCCTCTGTCGGGCGATAGCACGACGGAGCTCAAAAGAGCTTTATCTGCTTTGTTCGCCCGCTGGAATTATCATGTCCGACGCGACGGTTGTCGCCACATACCGTGCGCCCACGCCGATCCATAGATCGATCTTGATTGTCTTGCCTTGTCCTCCAATATATCTCGCAGTCCGGAGCATTCCCATGTGGGCGCAGTGCTTTTTGAGCGATGCCGGGTATGGTTCTAGTGAAGGGCCTAGAGGCCTCTTCCGTCGCGACCACGGGGTGGTCGGTCACCCGTATTGTCTCCTGGTGATGCGGGTTCGTAAGCCTCCTCCCTAATCGGGGAGCAGCTTGCGTTAGGGTAGCTTTGGAGGGCGTTCGAGCTCATGCTCTTCGGCCGCGAGGACTTCAGTCCATCTGTTAGCTAGCAGATCCAGATCAGCTCTAAGTTGTTGCTGCTTTTTCTTGAGGCTGTTCGCCGTGGCCATAAGCCTGCGTCTAAAACGCTCTTGTTCGACGGGATCCTCAGGCACGACGAATTCATCGTCGTCGAGGCTTGCTTCGTCTCCGGAGGGAGGCATATAATCCTCTACCTCTTCTTCTGCCGCTCTCTCGTGAGGGCTGGCGTCTCCATCCTCCTGCGCTGGATCTTGCTGGAGTGGATTGTCTTCGGCACTGTCTGGTGTATTGTTATCTCCGGTGCCGGAATCTTCATTCTTGCTGTGGCGGGATTTAGAGCGGCGCCGCTGACGCCGGCGCTTGGGCTGTTTCTTGGAGGGGTCATCCTCCTCTGTTCCTTCGCCATTCCTATCCTTTGGGATATCCACCATGTATATGTCATATGATGAGGTGGCTTTCCAGTGCCCGGTAGGCGCTGGTTCTTGTTCGTCTCCGGCATAGTCATCCATACCGTCGATGTCTTCGGAGTCGTAGTCTAGCATGTCGGTTAGATCGTCGACCACGGCTACCAAGTGGGTGGTGGGTGGGCTTTGAATTTCTTCATCGTCCGCATCCCAACCGTCCTGACCGCAGTCCGTCCAGGGCTCTCCTGATAACGAGAGGTACTTTAGCGAACTCAAGATGTCGCCAAAAGGTGAAAGTTGAAAGATGTCCGCTGCGGTGAACTCCATGACCGGCGCCCAATCGGATTCGATCGGAGGGGGCGCGGGAGGTTCGTAGTCCGGCAAGGAGTCTGGCACCTCGGAGTCGCGAGCTTTATGAGGGACAAGATCAGTGTTCGGCTCTATAGCCAGAGGTTGCAGCCCCGAGGCGGTGTTCAGCCATCCGTCCCGATCTGCGCGCCACGGCTTCAATTGAAGATCGGAGCGGTTCGAAAAGGGCCTCCAGTGGTACCGCCCAGCTGCAGAGCTAAATCACGCCGCCGTGACAAGGCGGCATGCTCGGCCGTGGCTCGACTCCATCGAGGATCAAGTCCTCGCGGATGTCGGGCCGTGAAGTTCAAACTTCCGAATCTGACCGACGGCCAGGCGTAAGCTTTCGATCTGCTCCGGATGGCTGCTTAATCGGCCCAGCGAAGCCGCCGAATCTGAATATCTGCTCGGGAGAAAAGTCTCACCGGACCGCGTCGTTGATGATGGTCGAAGAAGCCATCGAGCCTATCGGTGACAAATACGTAGGACTCACAATGAAAGCACCAATGTCGGTGTCAAACCGGCGGATCTCGGTAGGGGGTCCCGAATCGCGTCTAGGCGGATGGTAACAGGAGACAAGGGACACGATGTTTTACCCAGGTTCGGGCCCTCTTGATGGAGGTAAAACCCTACGTCCTGCTTGATTAATATTGATGATGTGTGTTACAAGAGTGGATCTACCACGAGATCAAAGAGGCTAAACCCTAGAAGCTAGCCTATGGTATGATTGTCGTTCGTCCTATGGACTAAAGCCATCCGGTTTATATAGACACCGGAGAGGGCTAGGGTTACACATAGTCGGTTACAATGGTAGGAGATCTACATATCCGTATCGCCAAGCTTGCCTTCCACGCCAAGGAAAGTCCCATCCGGACACGGGACGAAGTCTTCAATCTTGTATCTTCATAGTCTTGGAGTCCGGCCGATGATGATAGTTCGGCTATTCGGACACCCCCTAGTCCGGAACTCCCTCAGTAGCCCCTGAACCAGGCTTCAATGACGACGAGTCCAGCGCGTTGATTGTCTTCGGCATTGCGAGGCGGTTTCCTCCTCCGAATACTTCATAGAAGGTTTTAAACACAAGGATAGTGTTCGGCTCTGCAAAACAAGTTCCACATAACACCGTAGAGAGAATAATTTTTGCACAGATCTGCCGACGATTCTCGCGTGACATCACACCACGGCCAGGCCTTTATATGAATCGCTTTTATTGTTCCACCTCAGCGTGTTTTAGCGAGGCGGTTTCCTTGGCACGTATTATCAAAGCGTAGATCATGCCCCTTATTCCGGGATTCTCATCAATACGGACGTGGGTAACCCAACCGCGTTCGTTGGCTGCCTTGTCTATCAAAGGCGAAGTCCTAATCGACCACGGGTAGGCTCTTGGTATTCAACCTTTTATAATGAGACCAAGGCCCTCTTCTTTTACACCCTTCATCGAAGTTCGCCTCGGCCGAGTTCCAACACCCAAAGCTTCAGATTTAGGCGCTTCGGACTTTCGACGATGTACGGCTCCGACCAGCACGGCCGATGGATGTCTTCCTCCATCATAGAAGAGGATGTGCTAAAGCTGCGAGACGCCAGGTATCTAACCGGCGAGATCTCGCATAGGCTGCCTGCTCCAGGGCAGGTCATTCCCACTCCTGAGCCCGGCGAGAACGTGGTCTTCGTGTCCCACTTCCTTCGGGGTTTAGGCTTCCCGATGGATCCCTTTGTGCGGGGGCTCATGTTTTATTATGGGCTGGAATTCCACGACTTGAATCAGGAGTCCATCCTCCATATCTCGTCATTCATTGTCGTATGTGAGGCCTTCCTCCACATTACCCCCCACTTTGGATTGTGGCTCAAAACCTTCAAGGTGGAGCCAAAGACGATCAAGGGGCATCAAGCAGAGTGCGGAGGGGCAGTCATAAGCAAATGTGCTGATGCTCCGTGGCCCGAGGGCTCTTTTCAAGGGGAGCTTGGTTTGTGGCAACGGAGTGGTTTTATATCACCGCCTCCCAGGGCACCAAATGGGCAGCGCCTCGCCTTCCGCTCAGGTCCACCACAGCGGCCGCATCATGGGTCAACAAGGGCTCGACTGGGGCCATCCAAGGGCGTTCCCCTGCTGCAGGGCCGTATTCGAGATCTCCGTGAAAGAGGGATCAATCTGCTGCAGTGGCGCAGGTTATGGTGATCCGGTGCCTTCAGCCCTGCAAACGTCGCCCCCTCCGCCTGTGGGAATTCAATCCAGAGGGACCACGAGCTCTCCAAAATTTCATGGGCACGACGCCCGTGGAGATGTATAAATTGTTCTTCGGACCACAAGAGAAGTGTGCGGACTTGACCGAGGACGCAGGACTATGCTGTAATCGCCCAGATACTCAAGTAAGTAGTCCTGTAACCGGACAAGCTGCTCATTCATTTATTTCATATATATGCCCTTTAAAGGAGCCGTTTCTTGAACAGGAGTGGATAGCCAAGGCAAAGTTAATAAGGTGTCCGGCTCCCTCCCCGAGACCACGCCGGATCCCATGCCGACCAAGATGTTGAAGGTCGCGCTTTTGAAGAAGGCGAAGGGGGAGCGGGAAGCAACTGCCTCTGCGAAGGAGGCTATCAAGGGAGGAGGGATTAAGAGTCCCGCCTTCCGAGGAGAGAAGAGGACCGCTTCGGAAGACCCGGAGGTCAAGGCCTCAAAGAGGGGAAGGGAATCTTCGGCAGAGAGTCCGGCGCTGGGAAGTAACCCATCCGCATTATTTCCCCGAGGGGATCAGCCCTCCAGCGAGCCGTAAGTAAAAACAAGGGGTCTTGTAAATAAGGAACATCCCTGTGTTTATTCATGAGGATAACCGAAATTGTACCTTGTAGTTCGGACCTCAGCCCTTCTCAGCAGAGCTCGTCTTCGGGGGATCTTCTTCCGGAGATGATGGGAGAGCGAAACGCCTCCACCTATCGCATCCTCATGTGAAGCGGACGACCCAGAGGTGTCGTCGTGGAGGGTTCCCCCAAGTCCGGAGGGCCGGAACGTCCGGCGCCAAGTGGCGTGCGGTTGGAGGAGCTGAAGGATCCGCTCGGGCGAGTGGCTATTTCAGAAGATCACCGTGCTCTAATGGGTACGGTGATTGAAAGAATTGCATCCGCGGAGAGCGGATTGCATGAAGCCGCCGAAGCTTATCGACGGGGTTTGAGGTACGCAAAATGATGTACCTTCCGACGCTTATGCATATAAAATGCGCCTCAGATAGATAGTAGCCACGAGACTTGGTATGTCATCGAAAACGACAGCGATGCGTTTCAGGATCATAATCTCGCTATTAATCGCCGCCTTTCCTATGCAGGTGGCGGAACGCTCGGTGGCCAGCCGGATCGATGGATTCGCCGAGCTGAAGAAGCAACTCAACGCTGCGTATGCGGACATCTCGCTGGTCAATAAACGACTTGATGAGTCACAAGGTATGTGGTTGCTCATGATCGCTTAGTAAGTAAGCTGATGCCCATTCCTTACAAGTTGTATGCTTGATGCGTATGGTGCCGCCGCTGTGGAAGACCTTCGAGCGTAACTTGCTCGGGCCAAGGAGCAAGCCGTAAAGCGAGGTGGCTGCCTTGAAGGCAGCGAAAGAGCTAGAAGCCGAGAAGGCTGCTCATCGCCGGTTAGGAGGAGATGGCCGGAATGGCCATGAAATTAAAAGTTGCTACCGACCGCCTGGAGGTTCGTGAAGGAGAACGCCGAGTGGAGCAAGAGGACCTGAAGAAGGCCGATGCCGAAGCCAAGGATGCCCGTAGTGCGATGCGGGCTATGAAGGAGGAACTGCGTCAGGTCGGAGACATTGTGGCTGGAAAGCCCTTTATGCTGCGTAGGAAGTTCACGGATCCGAAGTATGCTCAGCTGGGCCGATTGTACAGTGCGGAGGATCCTTATTTGGACTTGGCGGCGAAAAGGGCGGACGCGATCGTACACTTTCGAAGCCGGAGGATCATGAAATGGAAGAGCTTTTCTGGTCTCAATTCCATAGTCCGGAGCGCCCACTTCCGCTGAGTGATCGGCTGGTTGAGTGGGCTGAGCTGAATAGATTGTCCGGACTAGCCATGACGGATGTGGTCGCTCATCTGTGGCCGAAAAGGCCCAAGCCGAAGAGTTATTTTGGCTTGTTGCAGCAATTCCTTGGGGCAGTGCCGCATATTAAGGCGATGATGCGGTCGGCATGCATAGAAGGTGCACGGATGGCTCTCGCCCGTTGTAAAACACACTGGGCGGAGATGGATGCCACCGCTGTTGCATCCCGGGGTTCGCACAAAAGCCGATTCCCCGGCGAGCATTACTTTGAGGAGGTCCTGCAGGGCGCTCGTATAATAGAGGCGCAGTGCTCGAAAGATGTTATGTTTGAATGACATGTATGATTTCTAGGATCATGTTTATAATGCAATGACTTTTTATACTTGTGTGTTCAAGTATTGAACTATCTCCTGTGCGGCCATATATGTATGTATAATCTGAAAGATGGCAGTCTTTGGCTTCAAATTTCACGCACATGGTACGGGGGTGTTTGCAAAAAGAAAAACGCTTTTTCACACTTAATCCAACGTCTTGGTCCTTTTAAGGAGGTGATAGCATAGCAAACTAGGCAACCGGACTATAATGCTTTATCACTTTCACTTAGCCATAGGAGCTCGAATGTGGGGCTACTATATAGCCCCTGATGGCACCACGCTTCTCTGAACTCGGGCGCCAGATGTGCTCGACCGGAAGCGGTCCTTCGTCAAAGCGGAGGAATTCTAAACATTCCAATGGTCGATCGAGTGGTTGACCAGTCTCTCGCTATATCATGACAGTCAGTTTTTGGCTTTCTCTACTGAGGTGCTCTCCCGGCCGAACCGGGGCACAATCGCAGAGTTCTCCGGTGCCGCGTTAGCCGATGATACGGAACGTAAGGCAACAAAACACAGGAGCCGGGAAAACCCAACATTTGACCAAAGACATGATTCAGAGCTGATGCATATAAGGCCTAACTCGAGACGCCGTACACTCCCTGAGGTGTTCGGTCTTTATGATATCGGGCAGAACAAAGCCCTAAGCCCCTAGTGTCCAGGTACAGGCGGGAACTTCTGACGCGGCCGATGCCAAAACGCCAGCCTCCTCCTCGGCTCTGGTAGGAAACCGGGGGATGTGTATCAACAAGAGACAAGAAGAAAGGTTTATGCAGGGTCTTAATCGAAAAGAATCCTTGCAACGGGTCCCTCATCGCATGTCTGCTACCGTGTCTCCGCTTGTCAGTATCTCGGACGGGTGTAGCACGTGCTTCATTTGTAAAAGAGAAGGACTTAGTTTCTAAGAAATATCGTGCAAAAATTGTATTAAAATAAAGTATAATTTGGAAGATGAAGAAAGTTGAGCTTTATTGGCTTTCATCATTTATGTGCGCGGCCCCCAAAAAAAAGGGGTATGCGGCTGGGAAGCCCCTTGTTAAGTTACGCCGGACTCATCTAACCATGTCCGAGGTCTAAATGACCTGTTTTTAGGGGCTTTGACCTGCAAGGTCGGATTAATGTGTGGCTGTCGAGGCAGCCGCACATTCTCCGTGGTCGAGAGACACCTGGAGTTTTGAGATTATGCCATGTGGACCGGGCATTTTTAAGCGTAAGAGACGCCAGAATGTGGTATTGCATTAAAGCGGCAAAAGCTGCACGCCCCAAAGAGTGCTTAAGGGCTACTGCTAAATGGGGCGATGGGGAGTGAGCTTTTCGCGACGGTGGTTGTCGGATGAACCGAACACAACCTCTAGTGGTACAGAGCATGTATAATAAAGAGGGCCTGGCGTCATTCCTTTGAAGGAAGTGCCGCTATAGCGATTTTTGGTAGGTTCTATCCCCATTATGCGGACGGTGTCCTGGTATGGCAGGTGCCGCGCTGTGTGTTATCACATGAAGTGAGTTCACTATTTTGACTTCTAGTGGGAAAGTCTTTTGTTTTCCGGAGTGCTGCTTTTGGCTTTCGTCACCTTCACTTGGTGTGTCGAGCTCCTTGTGTTCGGCGTTAAGTCAGCCGGACTGCTTGAAGACCCAACAATCTCTGTGGGTATGGTTTGCAGGCTTCCCGGAGGTACCATGTATTTGACACAGTCTATCCAGAATCTTGTTTAGGTTGGATAGCTAGTCACTGTTATCCTTTAGGGGCAGTGTTTTGTTGTTCGGCCAAGAGCTTTTGAATCCGGCGTTGACCGCCGTACTATTTGGGCCATTTTCCTTATTCCCGCGCTGATCTTTTTTGTGTCGTGATTTCCCATTTCCATCCCTGATTTGGATGTACTGGTCATTGGTGTCTTTGCATCTAGCCAGCCAAATTTGTCTTCCCCTAGCAAAAAGCATGTCATGAGGCTTGTTAGTGCGGCCATTGTTCTTGGTTTTTCCTGGCGAGGTGTTCTGGCGAGCCATTCGTCTCGGACGTTGTGTTTAAAGGCCGCTAAGGCTTCAAAGGTCCGAGACAATCGACTATTTGGTTCTTTTTAGTGAGGAACCTGTTCCAGAATTTGCGGTCTTGACTCTCCGGGCTGTTGAGTTATGTGACTTAAATCGTCTGCATCCGGAGGCCGGACATAAGTCCCCTGAAAATTTTGCTCGAAACGCATCCTCAAGCTCTTCCCAACTTCCAATCGTATTTTCTGGGAGGCTTTTAAGCCAATGTCGAGCCGGCCCTTTGAGCTTGAGGGGTAGGTATTTTATGGCATGGAGATCGTCTCCTCTTGCCATATGTATGTGTAGGATATAATCCTCAATCCAGACTCCGGGGTCTGTTTTTCCGTTGTATGCCGCTATGTTTACGGGTTTGAATCCCACTGGAAATCCATGATCCAGTACCTCGTCGGTAAAACATAGTGGGTGTGCGGCACCCCTGTATTTGGGTGTCCCGTTGTCTTCAAATGCTCGGCTGGTTGTGTTACTTCCTGGAGTCTTCTTTTTTGGCACATAGATAGACCTGGCCGGGTTATCCTTTTCCCGAGGATCTTTATGCTGATCGTGTGCCGGCTTGTGTGCGGCGCCCCTTGTTGCTCTTGGCCTCATCATCCGGTCGCCTATCCGCCAGCGGCTTCTTTCTTTTTTGATGCGGGGCTCTAAGGCCTCCTCGTCAAATTCGGGCAACGACTTGCGCTTGGGTAGCTCTTTGTCCGGGTGACTAGTGCCATATTTATCTGCGGTGTTGAGTACTTTGCTCCATCTCATTCTGAGTGCGTCCTCCGCTGTTTTGAGCTTCCTCTTTTGCTTCTTCAAACTTCTTGCAGTGGTGACGAGCCTTTTATGAAGATTCATATGCTCTGGTGATGTGAGATCATCTTCGCCGGGGATGGGTTGCTTGTCCAGTTCATGTTTGGCTGGCTGCTTGTTGACATGTGCGTCGTCCACTGCTTCGCCCTGCTCTAGGGCCGGGTCCGTATGGGTGCCGTTTTTGTTGATGCCGGTCTTCGGGCGGCACTTGCGTCGCCGCTTTGTTTGTTTGTTGGGGGAGTTGTCCTTCGCCACGTCCCGGTTTTCCTCATTGTCGCTTCCTTTTGGTGTATCCACCATGTATACGTTGTGGGCTAGGGAGGCATTCCAGTGCCCGTTGGGCGCTGGTTCTTGGCCGTCTCTGGCATCGTCGTCCATACCGTCGATGTCTTCGGAGTCGTAGTCTAGCATGTCGGTTAGATCGTCGACAGCGGCTACCAAGTGGGTGTTGGGTGGGCTTTCAATTTCTTCGTCGTCCGCATCCCAGCCGTCCTGACCGCAGTCCGGCCAGGGCTCTCCTGATAACGAGAGGTACTTTAGCAAAGTCAAGATGTCGCCAAAAGGTGAGAGTTGAAAGATGTCCGCTGCGGTGAACTCCATGACCGGCGCCCAATCGGATTCGATCGGAGGGGGCGCGGGAGGTTCGAAGTCCGGCAAGGAGTCCGGCACCTCGGAGTCGCGAGCTTTATGAGGGACAAGATCAGTGTTCGGCTCTATCGCCATAGAGGTTGCAGCCCCCGAGGCGGTGTCTAGCCATCCGTCCCCGATCTGCGCAGCCGGCTCCGAATTGAAGATCGGAGCGGGTTCGAATCTGACCTCGTGGTCTTGTCCGCCGCAGAGCTAAATCATGCTGGTCGTGATGCGGCGGCACGCTTCGGCGTAATCGACTCCATCGAGGATCAAGTCCCGCGGATGTCGGCCGTGAAGTTCAAACTTCCAAATCTGACTGACGCCAGGGGCGAAGCTTTCGATCTGCTCCGGATGGCTGCTTAATCGGCCCGCAAAGGCGGTCGCCGAATCTGAAGATCTGTCCGGGGAGAAAAGTCTCACCCTGGACTGCGTCGTTGATGATGGTCGAAGAAGCCATCGAGCCTATCGGTGACGACACAGAGGAACTCTCAATGAAAGCACCAATGTTGGTGTCAAAACCGGCGGATCTTGGGTAGGGGGTCCCGAACTGTGCGTCTAGGCGGATGGTAATAGGAGACAAGGAACACGATGTTTTACCCAGGTTCGGGCCCTCTTGATGGAGGTAAAACCCTACGTCCTGCTTGATTAATATTGATGATGTGTGTTACAAGATTGGATCTACCACGAGATCAAAGAGGCTAAACCCTAGAAGCTAGCCTATGGTATGATTGTTGTTTGTCCTATGGACTAAAGCCATCCGGTTTATATAGACACCGGCGAGGGCTAGGGTTACACAGAGTCGGTTACAATGGTAGGAGATCTACATATCCGTATCGCCAAGCTTGCCTTCCACGCCAAGGAAAGTCCCATCCGGACACGGGACGAAGTCTTCAATCTTGTATCTTCATAGTCTTGGAGTCCGGCCGATGATCATAGTTCGGCTATCCGGACACCCCCTAGTCCGGAACTCCCTCACTCCTCCTGACAATTCACAACCTGCCCGACTATTGGGCTGGGGGGGGGGCAGCCCCCTCCTATTCCTCGGCGACAGACAGCCGCCCCGTGAGACGATGTGAACGGCGAGGGAGACGATGGCGGGGAAGCGTCGTCGGGCCAACTGCTTTTCTCCTCTTGCAGTTGGAGTCCGGCCGATGATGATAGTTCGGCTATCCGGACACCCCCTAGTCCGGAACTCCCTCAGTAGCCCCTGAAACAGGCTTCAATGACGATGAGTCCGGCGCGTATATTGTCTTCGGCATTGCAAGGCGGGTTCTTCTTCCGAATAATCCATAGAAGATTGTGAACACCAGGATAGTGTCTGGCTCTGCAAAAATAAATTCCACATACCACCGTAGCGAGAATAATATTACACCAGATCAATCTGCTGACGTATTTTGTGGCGTGACTTCGCACCACTACCAAGCCTTTATTCAAATTGTTTTTACTGCTCCACCTCGGTAGCGTTTAGCGAAGCGGTTTCCTTGGCACGTCTTGTCGAGGCAGAGATCGTGTTCCCCTTATTCCGGGATTCCCACCAATACGGACGTGGGTAACCCAACCGCGCCCATTGGCCTGCCTTCTCTATCAAAGGCGAGTCCTAATCGACCACAGGGTGGGCTCTTGGTATTCAACCTCTTTATAACGAGACCAAGGCCCTCTCCTTTTTACACCCTCTATCGAGTTTGCCTTGCGCTTCGAATTCCAACACCCCAAAGCTCCAGATTCAGGCGCTTCGGACTTTCGACGATGTCCGGCTCCGACCAGCATGGCCGATGGGTGTCTTCCTCCGTTACAGAAGAAGACGTGCTAAAGCTGCGAGATGCCAGGTATCTAACCGGCGAGATCTCGCATAGGCTGCCTGCTCCAGGGCAGGTCATTCCCACTCCTGAGCCCGGCGAGAACGTGGTGTTCGTGTCTCACTTCCGTCGGGGTTTAGGCTTCCCGACGGACCCCTTTGTGCGGGGGCTCATGTTTTATTATGGGCTTGATTTCCATGACTTGAATCCGGAGTCCATCCTCCATATCTCGTCATTCAATGTTGTATGTGAGGCCTTCCTCCATATTACCCCCCACTTTTGGTTGTGGCTCAAGACCTTCAAGGTGGAGCCAAAGGCGATCAAGGGGCAGCAAACAGAGTGCGGAGGGGCGGTCATAAGCAAATTTCTTTGGTGCTCCGTGGCCGAGGGCTCTTTTCAAGAGGAGCTTGGTTTATGGCAACGGGAGTGGTTTTATATCACCGCTCCTGTGGGCACCAAATGGGCGGTGCTCCCCGCCTTCCGCTCAGTCCACCACAGCGGCCGGGCGTCATGGGTCAACAAGGGGCTCGGTAGGGGTCGTCCAAGGACGTTCCCCTCGCTGCAGGGCCGTATTCGTGATCTCCAGAAAGAGGGATCAATCTGGTTGCGATGGCGCAGTTATTGTGATCCGGCGTCTTCAGCCCTGCAAACGTCGCCCCCTCCGCCTGTGGGAATTCAATCCGGAGGGACCACGAGCTCTCCAAAATTTTATGGGCACGACGCCCGTGGAGATGTATAAACTGTTCTTCGGATCACGAGAGAAGCTGCAATCGCCCAGATGCTCAAGTAAGTAGTCCTGTAACCGGACAAGCTGTTCATTCATTTATTATATATATATATGCCCTTTAAAGGAGCCGTTTCTTGAACAGGAGTGGATAGCCAAGGCAAAGTTGATAAGGTGTCCGGCTCCCCTGCCAGAGACCGCGCCGGATCCCATGTTGACCAATATGTTGAAGGTCGCGCCCTTTGAAGAATGCGAAGGGAGGAGCGGGGGAGCAACTGCCTCTGCGAAGGAGGCTATCAAGGAAGGAGGGATTAAGAGTCCCACCTTCCGAGGAGAGAAGAGGACCGCTTCAGAAGATCCGGAGGTCAAGGCCTCATAGAAAGGAAGGGAATCTTCGCCCAGAGTCCGGCTACTGGAAGTAACCCAGCCGCATTATTTCCCCAAGGGGATCAGCCCTCCAGCGAGCCGTAAGTAGAAAGAAGGGGTCTTCTAAATAAGGAGCACCCCCGTATTTATTTATGAAGATAACCGGAATTGTACCTTGTAGTTCGGACCTCAGCCCTTCTCAGTGAGCTCGTCTTGAGGAATCTTCTTCCGGAGATGATGGAGAGCGAACGCCTCCACCTGTCGCACCCTTATGTGAGGCGGACGACCCGGAGGTGTCGTCGCGGAGGGTTCCCCAAGTCCCGTGAGGCGGAAGGTCCGCGCCAAGTGGTGTGCGGTCGGAGGATCTGAAGGATCTGCTTTCGGGCGGCGGCTATCTCGTAAGATCACCGTGCTCTAATGGGTACGGTGATTGAAAGAATTGCATCCGCGGAGAGCGGATTGCATGAAGCCGTCGAAGCTTCTTGTGACGGGTTTGAGGTACGCAAAAAATGATGTACCTTCTATCAGTTATGCATATAAAATGCGCCCTGTATAGATACTAGCCCCTGAGACTCGGTTGTTGTCAAAATTGACAACGTGCCGAGGATCAAATTCTCAGTTTTAACATATCGCCGCTTCTAAACAGGTGGCGGAGCGTCCGGAGGCCAGCCGGACTGATGAATATGCCGAATCAAGCGGCAACTTGACGAGGCGGAATGCGGACATCGCTGGTCAATAAACGGTTTGACGAGTCACAAGGTATGCGACTTCTATGCGGACACACTGTTAAGGGAGCTTGACGCCCATGTCTTCTTGTGTGTATGCTTTAATGCAGATGGTGTCGCTGCCGTTGAGGAGCTGCGCAGAACTTGCCCGAGCGAAAGAGCAAGCCAGAGTAGTAATGTGGCTGCTTTAAAGGCGGCGAAGAGCTAGAAGCTGAACGGGCTGCTCACCGGCCGAAGAAGAGGAGATGGCCGAGATGGCCAAAAAGTTAAGGAATGCTACCGATCGTTGCGAGGTTCTTGAAAATGAGCGTCAAGCGGAACAGGAGGGCCTAAAGAAGGCCGCCGCCGAATCCAAGAATGCCCAATCGGCTTTGAGATCTGCCAAGGAGGAGCTGAGTCAGGCCAGGGCAATTGCGGCTGGAAAACCGTTTACGCTGCGGAGGAAATATACAGATCCAAAGTATGCTCCGTTGGATAAATTATGGAGTTCAGAGGATGCTTATCTGGACTTGGCGGCGGCCTTGTGGGACGCGATTGAGCACTTCCGGGGCGTAAGGGGCCTGAAGGGAAGAGCTATATTGGTCGCAATTCCATAGTCCGGGCGTCCTCTTCCGCCACTGACCGATCGGTTGGCGAATGGGCCGAGCTGAATCGATTGTCCGGATTGTCCATGAAGCATGTCTTGACTCACTTGTGGCGGATGGACCCAGTAGAAGAGCTATTTTGGTGTAGTGCAGCGGTTTCTTGGTGCGGTGCAGCGTATCGACGCAATGAAGCGATCGACGTAGTATTGAGGAGCGCGGATGGCTCTTGCCCGTGTCAAGACATCTTGGGCGAGATGAAGGCCACCGACGTTGCATCCGAAGACTCGAGACAGAAGCCGGTACCGCCGAGCACTACTTTGAAGAAGTCTGTCGGGCGCTTCGTTTAATAGAGACGCCTTGATGCTCGAAGGATATTATGTTGGAATGACATGTATGATTTGTGAAAACAATGTTTCAATGTAATATGAGTGCTTTTTATACTTGTGTGTTCAAGTAGTAAACTACTCCTGTCTTGCGGCCGTTTATGTATATGTGTATATAACCTGAAAGATGGCAGTCCTTGGCTTCAGCCCCCACGCACATAGTGCGGGGGTGTTTGCAAAAAGAAGCGCTTTTTCACTCTTAATCCAACGTCTTGGTCCTGTCAAGGGGGTGACAGCATAGCAAACCAGGCAACCGGACTCTAATGCTTTATCACTTTCACTTAGCCATAGGAGTTCGAGGGTGGGGCTACTATATAGCCCCTGGGGGCACCGCACTCTCCCGAATTCGGGGTGCCTATGTGCCTGACCGAAAACCGGTCCTTTGTTAATGCGGAGGAATTCTAAACATTCCTGTGAGTCATCGAGTGGTTGACCAGTCTCTCGCTATATCATGACAGTCAATTTTCGGCTTTCTCTACTGAGGTGCTCGCCCGGCCGAACCGGGGCACAATCGCAGTAGTTCTCCTGGTGCCGCGTTAGCCGTGAAAACGGAACATAAGGCAGCAAAACACAGGAGCCGACAACCCAACATTTGACCAAAGACATGATTCGAGCTGATGCATATAAGGCCTAACTTTCGAGACGCCCGAATACTCCCTAAGGTATTCGGTCTTTATGAAAATGGGCAGAATAATGCCCTAAGCCCCTAGTGTCTAGGTACGCGCAAAAAATTCTGGTGCGGCCAATGCCAAAGCACCAGCCTCCTCCTCGGTTATATTAAGGAACCGGGGGGATGTGTATCAACAAGAGACAGTGAAAAAAGGTTTACGCATGGTCTTAATCTGAAAAGAATCCTTGCAACGGGTCCCTACTGCACGTCTTTGCATGTGTCTCTGTTGTGCCGTATCCTGGACGGGTGTAGCACGTTGTTCATCTGTAAAAGAGAGGAACTTAGTTTAAAAGAAAAGGATCGTCATGTAAAGATGTACTTAATATTTAAATAAACAAAGTACGGTTCGAAGAAGTGAATAAAATTTGAGCTTTATTGTCTCTTGTTATAAATGCATGCAGCCCCTTGTATGGGGGTATGCCGCTAGTGGGCGCCGGACTCGGATAGCTGTGGAGCTGTCGATGCAGTCTCCCCTTCTTCCGCGCTCGAGTAACACTTAATACTTCCTTTCAACAAGATGATGTCGCGTGGACCGGGCCTTTTAAGTGTTAGAGATGCATAATGCGGTATTGCGTTAAAAGCGGGCGAAGCTTGGCGTCCCAATAGTGCTTGATGGCTACTTTTAAACGTGGAGACATGGAAGAGTAACCTTTCGCGACGGAAGTTGTCGGATGAACCAAACACAACTTCTAGCAGTATGGAGCCCGTGCAAAGGGCGTATGGGCCTGGCAGTACTCCTTTAAAGGAGGTGTTTCTATGGCGAATTTTGGTTGGGTTTATCCCCATCCTGCGGATTGTGTCCTGATATATCAGGTTTATGTCACTGCCCCCATCCATGAGGACATGTGTAAACTGGAATCCGTCGATTATAGGATCCAATATCAAGGCAGTCCATCCTGCGTTCCGGATATTATCAACATAGTCCTGATGGTCGAAGGTGATTGGTTTTGACAACCAATGTGCGGCGCGCCTTTTAGGGGGCGCCGCTTTGTTTGTCCCTTTGATCACGTGAAGTGAGTTTACTGTTTTAACCTCCTATGGGAAAGTTTTTCGTTTTCCGGAGTGCTGCTTTTGGGTTTCATCACTCGCATTTGATGTGTCGAGCCCCTTGTGTTCGGCGTTAAGTCGGCCGGACTGTTTGAAGACCCAACAATCTCTATGGGTATGGTTTGCAGGCTTCCCAGAGGTACCATGTATTTGACACAGTCTATCCAGAATCTTGTTTAGGTTGGATAGCTCGTCCTTTATTATCCTTTAGGGGCAGTTTTTGTTGTTTGGCGAGAGCTTTTGAATCCGGCGTTGACCGCGTACTATTTGGGCCATTTTCCTTATTCCGCGCTTGATCTTTTCTGCGTCGTGATTTCCCATTTCCATCCCTGATTTCGGATGTACTCGGGTCATTGGTGCCGCATCTAGCCAGCCACTGTCCTCTCCAGCAAAAGCGGGTCATGAGGCTTGTTAATGCGGCCATTGTTCTTGGCTTTTCTTGGCGAGGTGTCAAGCGAGCCATTCGTCTCGGACATTGTGTTTGAAAGCTGCTAAGGCTTGGCGTCCGGACAATCGACTATTTGGTTCTTTTTAGTAAGGAACCTGTTCCAGAATTTCTGGGCTGACTCTCCGGGCTGTTGAGTTATGTGACTTAGATCGTCTGCATCCGGAGGGCGGATATAAGTCCCCTGAAAATTTGCCCGAAAAGCATCCTCGAGCTCTCCCCAGCTTCCAATGGTATTTTTGTGGAGGCTTTTAAGCCAATGCCGAGCTGGGCCTTTGAGTTTAAGGGGTAAGTATTTTATGGCGTGGAGATCGTCTCCTCTAGCCATGTGTATGTGGAGGATGTAGTCCTCGATCCGCACTCGTGGTGCATTGTTCCGTCTTATGCCTCTATGTTTACGGGTTTGAATCCGCTGGAAATTCATGATCCGGCACCTCATCGGTGAAACATAGGGGTGTGCGGCGCCCTATATTTGGGTGTGCCATGATCTTGAATTTTGGCGTATTGCATTGCTTTGACGAGCCTGCTTTCTTGGCCCACAGATGGACCTAAGTGGGCCATCCTCTTGATGTGAATCCTTATGCGGATCGCATATTGGCTTGTGTGCGGCGCCATTCGCCGCTCTCTTTTTTCCATGACGTCGTCCATCTGACCAGGTGGCCTTCTTGCTTTTTAATTGTGGGGGCTCTAAGGCCTCCTCGTCAATTCAGGCGTAGCTTTCTTTTCGGTAGCTCTTTGTTGTTGTATCGTCGCCCGTGCTTGTTCAAGGGTCTTGAATACTTTGCTCCATCTCGATCCTGAGTGCATCTTCCGCTGTTTTGAGCTTCGCTTCGCTTTTTTCGAGGCGACGCGATGGCGGCGAGCCTTTCTGGAGGTCATTTTGCTCCGGTGGTTTGTCCGGTGTGAGATCGTCTGGACTGTTGTCTTCGCCAGGACAGATTGTTTATCCAAGTTGTCTTGTTCGGACGACTTTCGATAGCTTGTTCGTTGTCCACCGGTTCGCCTGCTCTATGGCTGGGTCTTTGTTGAGGCGGGACTTTGTTCGGCGTTTACGTTGCCGTTTGGCCCTTTTCAAAGGGATTTATCCTTCGTGGCGTCCGTTGCTCCTCGTCTTCATTTGCTTTAGGTGTATCCACCATGTATACATCATGGGGTGAGGTTGTCCGACATCCTATAGGTGTTGGTTCATTGTTGTCTCCTACATCGTCGTCCATACCGTCAATGTCTTCGGAGTCGAAATCGAGCACGTCGTGTAGGCTATCGACAGTGGCTACGAAGTGGGTGGTGGGTGGGCGTTGAATTAATTCATCGTCCGTATCCCAACCTTCCTGACCGTAGTCCGGCCAGGGCTCTTCGGATAAAGAGAGAGACTTTAGTGAATTCAGGATGTCGCCAAAAGGCGAGTCTTTGAAAGATGTCCGCGGCCGTGAACTCCATAACGGGCGCCCAATTGGATTCGATCGGCAAGGGCGTGGATGGTTCGGAGTCCGGAGAAGAGTCCGGCACCCTGGAGTCGAGGTCTTTGCAAAGGACAGGGATGGAGTTCGGCTCGATCGCCGTAGAGATTAAAGCCCCTGAGGCGGTGTCCAACCACTCGTCCCCGATCGGGGAGTCCGGCTCCGGATTAAGGGTCGGAGCGGATTACGAGTGCGGCCTCCAGGCCTTTGTTCGCTGCTTGAGCTAGATCATGCCCATCGAGACAAGTCGGTAGCGCTTGGGTACGTGGCTCGAATCCGTCGAAGATCAAGTCCCGCGGATATCGGCCGTATAGTTTAAACTTCCGAATCGACTCGACGGTCGGGGCCGTAGCTTTCGATCTGCTCTAGATGGCTGCGAATTGGCCCGCAGCAGTAAAGCCGCCGGACACGAAGATCTGTCAGGAGAGAAGTCTCACCACTGGACCGCGTCGTTGTTGATGATCGAAGGAGCCATCGGGCCTATCGGTGACGACACGCAGGAACTCTCAATGAAAGCACCAATGTCGGTGTCAAAACCGCGGATCTCGGGTAGGGGTCCCGAACTGTGCGTCTAGGCGGATGGTAACAGGAGACGAGGGACACGATGTTTTACCCAGGTTCAGGCCCTCTTGATGGAGGTAAAACCCTACGTCCTGCTAGATTAATATTGATGATGTGTGTTACAAGAGTGGACCTACCACGAGATCAAAGAGGCTAAACCCTAGAAGCTAGCCTATGGTATGATTATTGTTCCTCCTACGGACTAAAACCCTCCGGTTTATATAGGCACCGGATAGGTGTAGGGTTACACAGAGTCGGTTACAAAGGTAGGAGATCTACATATCCGTATCGCCAAGCTTGCCTTCCACGCCAAGGAAAGTCCCATCCGGACACGGGACGAAGTCTTCAATCTTGTATCTTCATAGCCCTGGAGTCCGGCCGATGATGATAGTTCGGCTATCCGGACACCCCCTAGTCCGGAACTCCCTCACTCGCCCTATTTTTACTTTATTATTACTTCATTTTATCAGTGACACTAGGGTCGAGCAGGTGGCAAACGAGGTGTACCGTGTGTCGCAAGGATGGAGGCAGGGGTGCTTAGGCGGGATCTTTGTCTGGCTCTTTCAAATACCAACATGGATGAGTCAATTCATGGGACCTTTTGGTGCAGCTCACCTAAAATGAAGCAATGTCCCGTGAGCTAGCAGCTTCTTCTTCAAAAAAATTAAGAAAAGGGCTCCAGCCCCGGTTCCATTTCCATCAGAAAACGAAACCCAGAGAGCTTCTTCTTCATTAGTTGCGATAAAATTGAGCAACATCAAGGTTGGTTGTGAAGCTCTTGGAATGCTCAACTATAATTTGGATATCATTTGTGCAGTTCAACTAAGAACGGCGTGAAATGTATATCTCTGTTTGCACAAAAAGGTGGAAAGGAGGGTGACTAACAAGTGATGAAACATGCATCAAATGAAAAGAAGCATGTTCCTTATTTGAATGGCAATCCTACAAGGACAGTAGCAATTTCTAAAGAAGTGGCATTGCTAGATATTAGTGTGGGCATTAGGATTAACTATGACAACCGTTAAATATGACGTTACTTTGGGCACGGGAGAGTAGGGGGACCAGGACAGTTGCATTTCTAACGAAAAGAACCAACTTATCTTAATGGGAAATTTTAGCAGGACATGTAAAGAAGTGCCATTGATTCATATTATCGAGGCATTACATTGAAAACAACATTGGTTTAACGTGTCCTTACTTTTAACAAAGGTCGATCGCTACATTTTACCGGTGGCATTACATAAGAGTGGCTCGAAGCAACAAACATCGTAATGTGATATACAGGTTGGTCCCATTTTTGTTCGGTATAGCCACCTTATACTAGCCATGTTTGGATCATGGGGTTAGAGCTAGTTTGGGTTAGTTGGGGGCTTAAATAACCCAAAAGTATCCAAACAGGTTGGGTTAGTTCCATCTAACCCAACTATCCCGGTGGAGCGGTGCTTATTTGAGTTAGAGTGGGTTAAAAAATAACTCTAACTTTAACTGTGTTAGAGTATCCAAACAGGGCCACTATGTGAGGCTAGTGTAAGTGCATCTAGTGCCCCTTAGTGATTTTTGTGTATTGAAGACTTATAGGTTAAGGGACTAATGTGTTTGTGAGTGTACACAGGTCTATAAGTCTATGAGGAGTTTGATATTTACAGAGAAAGTCGACCCTAAAAATGAAGTTCTTCGATCAAGACTTTGATATTCAAGACTTTACGAAGACTTTGGTAGTGAAGAAATTGGTGTGACCTTGAAGACTTGGTATTCACTTGAGGAACATGAAGCGTGAAGACTTTTGTTTTCGTAGTTTCATTTTCTCTTTCTTGAGTCATAGGAAACACCGTCTTTGTTAAAGGGGTCGAGGAAATACTAAGGAAAAATTTCCATGTGATGCTCAACTCAAAATCCTACACCTACCAATCCCTTGAGTGAAGCCTTTGGAAATCTCATACAGCTTCAACAATTTCTTCAAAGGATGTAGACGAAGTTCTTACAGTCGCCGAGGAATTTGTTCGGCCCGAGGAGTTAGGAATTCGCCAGTCTTGGATTGCCTACGATGAGGAACATGATAGCCCCGAGGAATTTGAGATTCAAATTTCCGACCGTTCTTGTCTTCTTGCGCCACTGTCCCAAAATATCTTATCCACCTAACGGTCATATCATTGAAGGGCATTTATGTCTTATCATGTCGGGCTGCTCCCTAGGCTATAAATAGCCGCCCCTACAACCACTAGCTGGTTGGCTGCTCTGAGAGAAACTTGACACTTGTCATTTGAGAGCAACCCATCCTCCGAGGACTTTGAGCGAAAATCATCGAAAGTGAGGAAAACCCAAAACCAAACCCTACAAACCCAAAGTGATTGAGCATCACCGAAGAGATTGATCCTATGTGGATCCGACGCTTGTTACCTTTGAAGATCAAGCTTCTTCCAGACGGTTAGGCGTCATGATCTAGAAGCATCCAAGAGGAATTGTGGATCACCGAGTGACCAAGTCTGTGAAGGTTTGGAAGTCGCTGAAGACTTACCACGAGTGATTGGACGAGGTGCATGTGACCTTAGTTCAAGGATAATCTGATGAGGACTTGGTGTCCTGAGCTGCGTGCTTTCGGCGATTTGGGTGTCCGGACTCGTGTGTCCTCGAGTTTAAATACTCGATCGCTTCCAACCAGACGTACAACCGAGACAACAGTTGGAACTGGTCTACCAAATCATTGTCTTCACCAACCTTATCGGTTCTATTTCCTCAACCCTTTCATTTCCTCATTCGTGTTGAGTGTTCATTCATATCTCGTGTTTGAAGACTTTGATCAAGACTTTCTCAATTTCCTCAGTTCAATTTCTTGATCTGCTTGTCTTCATCTTGTGCTATCCTGTGTTTACGCTTTACATGCTCTATGATTGTCTTCATTTCATCATGATGACCATGCCCGCATTCTCTTATGCTTACTTCGAGTACTTATTCCGCTGCAAGTAGTTCTTCGCTAAGGAATTTCCTCATCAAGAAATTCCTCAGTGAAGAATTCATAAAAATTGCCTATTCACCCCCTCTAGTCGATATAACACACTTTCAATTGGTATCAGAGCAAGGTACTCCCTTGTTCTGTGTGATTTTGGTTTAACCACCTGGAGTTTTAGTTATGTCGACCGCAGGTATGAAGAACGACATGCCCTATCTTTGACGGTCATGATTATCCCAAGTGGAAGGCCATGATGAGGAAGCGCCTCATGGCAATGGACAGCGAGTTGTGGACCGTCACTGAAATTGGTCTTCTTGATCAGGTAAGACGGCGAACGCAGATGATATTCGCAAGTACACTCGACTTGACATCATGGCGAAGGATATCATCTGTTCTCGCCTATCTAGAGATGAATTCAAGCGCATTGTGCATCTTTGCAATGCGAAGCTTATCTGGGACCGAATCTCCGACGTCTATGAAGGTCATCGAACCCGTCATGATCCTTGGTTTGAGGACTTCAAGGAATCTCTCAAAACGATGACTTTCGAACCAGAATCATCATCTTCTGCATCATGTCTCATGGCAAAGGGTGTCGAGGTAACCGAATGTTCCTCATCTGAATTTAGTGACTGTGAATCTGATGATGATGGATCTGATGATGATATTGAACCTAGCTATACCAAACTTGTTTGCATTGCCACCAAACAACAACATGCTTTGGAAAAGGTTCAAAACATGCTAGATAAAAGTGATGATATGTTAGGTGAAGAAATGGATCGCACTAAAGCCTCGATTGAAAATCTTCAGAGACTTCAGTCTAGGTTTGACAACCTTCAAGGTCATCATAACACTCTCTTGTCTCGATCATGAGAAACTTTCTTATGAATTTCTTCAAAGAAAGAAAGATCTTGAGAAGCTAAGAGTGAGTTATGAAGATCTTCGTAAGGAGCGATTCATTACTTGCTCAACAAATCAGCACTTCTCGTGAAGAATTTGTTCCTCCATGCTTAAAGTGCATTGAACGTGAATCGCTAATTCTTCACCTGAATATTCAAATGCTTCAACTGTTACAAATTCTTCACCTGCCTCTGCTATCACTAATTCCTCATCTGAGGACATTGCTAGTATCCTTGACGATGCAGGTTGAAGGAATTGTACATGACAGCATGTACAAAAGCCTCAAAGGGCATCGACTCTTTGTGATGTGCTTAAAAGCAGATCCTCAACAGAACCCTAGGAAAGAGGGTATCGCCTTTGAGAGGAAACTCAATGCCGATGGAACATATTGGAAGCCCGAGCAAGATCCCAAAACCTCATGGGTTGCTGCAAAGGGACCTCCAGCTTGATCCATCTAACTTATCTGACTTTACATGCGAATCTCCTCATTCTTCCGATGAGTCATTTGACTCCAACTATAAACTGTTCAAAAACCAGAATGGTGAAGTATTTGCTAGATATGTTGGCACTAATCTGAGGAACGGTTCCCCTATGAAGAAAATCTGGGTTCCCAAGAAGTGCCTTGAAAGTCTTCAGTGAATGTCCTCATGACGCCACCGTGAAGAATAGGAACCCCAGATCAAACTCTTCATATGGACCAAATTCTTCATATGGATCCAAGTCCTCATACGGACAAAATTCCTCACGTGGATCAAATTCCTCAAAAGGATCAAAATCCTCATATGATTATCATCGTGCTAACAACTTTGTTTCGCAGGGTAGAGCTAAGGGCTATGAATATGTGCATTATTCTTCAAACCAATATGTTCATAAGTCCTCGAAGAATTTCTCTGCTTATTCATATGCTTACCCTAACCCCTCTTATGTGAAACGAAATGGATTGGCCTCTATGCCACCATTCTCATATGGTGCTCGCAGAGTGATGAACTCTTTGCCACCCCTTCAGATGTGGGTGGTGAAGAAAAAGAACTAACCTCTTCTACAGGGTCAGGTCTCCGGGCGTGCTTTAAACGTCTGAAGAATTTCTTGAGGGCCCGACAAAATGCTGAAAAGGACGCAGGCTAATCATGATGAAATGAACTTTCATTTCACACGCCCTCATATCGCTTATCTGTTATAATCGCCTCGATGAAATTCATCTGATGAACTTGATATCATATTCTTCACTGATGAAGTATATGAGATCGTAAGTTGCACTAATTCGTCTGCAGGATGATCAACCCAAAGCCACTGAGTGGGTTCTCGATAGTGGATGTACAAATCACATGACTGGTGACAAGAATCTATTGATGGATGCTCCCTTATCACCGTCACATCTGAAGCATATCATCTTTTTGACAAAGGCAAAAGTCGTGTATTGGGTCTTGGTAAGGTTATGATCTCTAAGGACATACACATGGACAAAGTCATGCTTGTTGAGTCCTTAGGATACAACCTCATGTCGATCTCAATGCTTTGTGATCTTGATATGGTTGTTATCTTTGGCAAGTATCATTGTGTTGTGATTATGGAAGTCGACAATTCCAAAGTCTTGAAGGCTTTAGGAGAGGAGACTTGTATATTGTTGACTTCTCTACGGGACCACAACCAGCCGTGTGTTTACTTGCAAAAGCTTCGTATATCGGCTATGGCATCGGCGACTTGGTCACGCAGGCATGAAGAATTTGCATACGCTTGCAAAGAAGAAGCATGTCATTGGCATTGAGAATGTCAAATTCCTCAAGGATCACTTGTGTGGAGCTTGTGAAGCTGGAAAAATGACCAAGGCCAAGCATCCAAATAAGACTATCATGACCACTACTCGTCCTTCAATTGCTTCACATGGATCTCTTTGGTCCTAATCATTACTCAGCCACTAATGATGCATCTCTATATGGCTTTGTTATTGTTGTTGATTACTCTCGTTACACATGGGTACACATTGTTACTTACAAAAATGAAGTGCGTGAAGTCTTCAAACGAATTTCCTCGAGGGCTTCAACTAACTTTGGTGTGAAGATCGGACACATCAGAGTGACAATGGAACCGAGTTCAAGAATTCCGGTCTTGATGCCTATCTTGATGAACTTGGTATTACTCATGAGTTATCTGCTCCTTATACTCCTCGTGAGAATGGCGTCGTGGAGCCGCAAGAACGTAACTCTTGTTGAGATGGCTCGCACTATGCTTGATGAATACAAAACGCCTAGTCGCTTTTTGGATTGATGCAATTGATACCGCTGCGTGCCACATCATCAACAGAGTATATCTTCACAAATTCTTCAAGAAGACTGCCTATGAACTCCTCACCGACAAGAAACCCAATGTAAGTTATTTCAAAGTCTTGATTGCTAAATGCCGGATTAGAGATCCTCATCACAATTCTAAATTTGCACCGAAAGCACATGAAGGTTTTATGCTTGGTTACGGAAGGACTCGCACACCTACAGAGTCTTCAACATCGCTCTTCACAAGATTGTTGATCTGTAGATGTGCGGTTTGATGAAACTAATGGCTCGCAAAGAGCACCTACCTTCGTGTTAGATGAACCAACACCGAGGAATCTATCAAGTTCAAGGCAACTGAGGATGTCATTCCTACTGAAGAATCTGCTGAAGAATTCATTCCAGTACGCGAAGAACGTCGAGATGATGCACCTGAAGATAATGCTGAAGACAACGGTGCTGAGGAAAATGATCAAATTCCTCGTCGACAACCAGCTCATCCTCGCGTTGCAAAAGAAGTAAAAGTTGACAAGATCATCGATGACATTGAAGCGCCAGGTCCTCTCACACGCTCAAAAGCTTCACATTTATCTAACTTTTGTGGGCACTATGCTTTTGTCTCTATCACAGAGCCCACTAAGGTAGATGAAGCATTTCGAGCACGAGTGGATTCAGGCCATGCAAGAAGAATTACATCGATTCGAGCTCAACAATGTCTGGGAACTAGTCAAACGTCCAGATCCTCGCAAGCATAATATCATTGGCACAAAGTGGATCTACCGCAACAAGCAAGATGAAAATGGCCTAGTGGTAAGGAATAAGGCACGACTTGTAGCTCAAGGCTACACACAGGTTGGAGGAATTGATTTCGATGAAACTTTTGCACCTGTTGCTAGACTTGAGTCTATTCGCATATTACTTGCCTATGCTAACCATCACAATATCACTTTATATCAAATGGATGTGAAAAGTGCATTCCTCAATGGTAAGCTTGAGGAAGAAGTATATGTTGCTCAACCCCCAGGTTTTGAAGATCCAAAGAATCCCGACAAAGTTTCAGACTCAACAAGGCCCTCTATGGTCTCAAACAAGCCCCTCGGGCGTGGTATGATACATTGAAGGAATTCTTCGTGAAGAATGGCTTCACACCCGGTTCACTCGACCCTACTCCCTTTACTAAATCATATGATGGTGAACTATTTGTGTGCCAAATATGCGTTGATGATATTATCTTTGTCATGTCTTGACCAACGTTATAGTGATGAATTTGCCTATATGATGAGTGAAGAATATCAAATGTCTATGATGGGAGAGTTGAAATTCTTCTTAGGTCTTCAAATTCACAACAACACAATGGCATATTCATATCTCAGGAGAAATACCGCAAAGATGTCCTGAAGAAATTCGGCATGCAAGATTGCAAAGGCGTCAAAATTCCTATGCCCACAAATGGCTATCTATGCACTGATGAAAATGGTATTGACTTCGGTCACAAGGTATACTGCTCCATGATTGGTTCTCTATTGTACTTATGTGCATCTAGGCCAGATATAATGCTTAGTGTTTGCATGTGTGCCCGATTTCAAGCTACAATCAAGGAATCACACCATAAGGTCGTGAAGCATATTCTTCGATATCTAGCTCACACACCAACACTAGGATTATGGTACCCCAAGGGCTCTACTTTTGATCTCATTGGATATTCTCGACTCGACTATGCTAGTGATCGTGTGGACCGCAAGTCAACATCTGGTACTTGTCATTTCCTCGGAGGATCTTTTGGTCCGTTGGTCCTCGAAGAAATGTAACTGCGTATCACCGCTTCATCGGAAGCTGAATACATTGCTACTGGCTCTTGTTGTGCTCAATTGTTGTGGATGAAGCAAACTCTCAAGGACTACGGCATCAACGTGAAGAATGTGCCTCTCATCGTGACAATGAGAGTGCCATCAAGATTGCTCACAACCCAGTTCAGCACTCGAAGACAAAGCACATTCAAATTCGTCATCATTTTCTTTGTGATCATGTGTTGAAGGGCGACATCTCCATCAAGCATGTGAAGACTGAAGAACAACTAGCTGATATCTTCACTAAGCCCTTGGATAAGAAGAGATTTAGCAAGTTGCGGTGTGAGCTAAATATCTTAGAATCTTCGAATGTTCTTTGAAAATGACACACATCCAAAAACTTATGAAAAATTGATGAATTAGATTAGAAACACATGAAGAAACTATCTTATAAAATCAATTAAGAATAACACTCTCAGTTTGAAGAAATTAATGAAGAATTTGATTCTCGTAACCCTCACGACAATTGTACGCGGTGTCTGAAATCATCATTCTTATACGGTGGGTCACGCCACCACCAAAGTTGAAAATCTTCAATATGAGTTTTTACTCAGTTTCGAAATTCTTCAGTTTTTCAAATTCTTCAACTTTGCAAAATCTTCACTGTTTCCGTCGTTTTTCTTCATTGGCTATATATATATATATGTGGGTTTATGTCCTCTACAGCATTCACTTATGGCTAATCCTTCAAGTCGCTTTTTCTGCTAAGTGAATGTGATTGGACCCTTCCCCCTCTGTGCTATACTCAACCCAATCTATTCACAAATTCTTCATGTGCGTTCTATTTGAAACTCGTTCAAAATCTTTACTGAGTCCTTGTCAGCTGAAGAAATTGCGAACGGAACTTTAAAACTAACCTTATCCAAACTTTCGGTTTTACCGCTCAAACCGTTCCGCATCCCATGATGCATTATTTTATTCATCCACGATCATACACGATCTCCACTACACAGTACGTGGGTGACACATGTCGTGAGAAGGAGAATGGTCAGGGGCATGTTCATCCTAAATCTTCGGGCGAACAGTTTTTCACTGCCTCTATAAATACCCCTCTCCCCATCCTCACTTCTTTTACTCCGCCGATCTCTCTCTCCGCCGAGCTCCTCAAACCCCTGGCGCCCGCCGCTTCTCCATCGTCACGGTGAGGAAGAGCTTCACTGCCTCGACCTGCCGCCGACGCATCGCTACCGACCGTGGAAATCTTCACTCCGCCGCCGCCGTAGCTATCTTCCTCCGCCAAGTTAGGGCGTGGAAGATCTGAACTAACGAACTTCCCATCTGCTCTTCTTAGTTCGTCGTGTTCTTCACTTCGGGTAATTAAAAGTTACTTTTATTACTCGCTTTGATTCTCAAACCTACCTGAAAATCTTCAAAGGTCTTTATTCTTAAAATCTTCACACATATGAACACCTCAAACAAAATATGCTCTTGATTCGTTTCTCTAAGCAATGATTTTCTTCAAGATTCCTCAATTGTGTGGATCCTCGATCTATACAACTCTGGAACCTAAGACAAATAACGCTTAGTGAAATTCTTCAAGGCTCATCTGGTCAAATTCCTCAAAACTTGTTCTTTTTTAAAAACCTTCTGATAACGCATATGACCTCTCCAAATTCCTCGCAACTATACTCTGTTCACAGTACTCATGTCCGCTCTTGAATCACTAGGTTCTCATCAACTTAACTCATTTGCAGCGTTCCTCGAAGAAAAGTTGCATACTTCTTCAGAGAATTCGATTGTTCAAATTCCTCACCAAGAATATGGCGTATGAAAGAAGCCACGTAAAGGAGGAAAGAGGCCCGAGGTCATGACCGCATTTGAAATCCCCGAGGAAATATATGATGATTATTGCACACCGATGAAGCTGAGTTCGCAAAGAAAATAAAAATCAGCGCAAGGTGCGCATTCAAAGGATTGAACGGAGATGGGCAAGGGAATGGAGGGAGCATGATATTTAACTCCAAAGTACATGAAGAAATTCGTGACTCAATCCTCCATGCCCAAGAGCTCCATTGGCACCTGGTCAAGAAGTCGACCCCACCAAAGATCAAGCGTGGTGAGGACTTTCCCAAGAATGGGCCAAGCGCCAAGCCAAATTGGCAAGAGAAGCCAACGAGGCGGGAGGAAATTCAATGAGGACTCTGCTCATCTGCCGCCATCGAGGCCTCTGTCAAGCCAAGAAAATCTATGGCAAAGAAGCCCGCACACAAGCCAAGTGCTTCACCAACTGTGCCCTCACGGCCAAGTTCCTCAGCTGTGCCCTCACGGCCAATTCCTCATGTTGCTCCCGTTCCTCCCAAGTCCTCAGTTGCTCCTGCTCCTTCAAAGCCCTCAGCAGCTCCTCCCAAGTCCTCAGCAGTTCCGACAAAGTCCTCAAGACTGTGCATCCGCCACGTGCCAAAGGATCGCAGGCTTCTCCATTGCATCCGTGTTTCAGCAAGTTCCTCAGCTGCACCAAAGTCTTCATCTGGCCCGACTCTGCTGAAGACTAAGGCCACAGCTGGACGAGGTCCTCGGCCAAGTCCCAAGAAGAAACATGTCACTTTCCAAGAGCCACCTGAAGATGATGAGGCTAATGATGATGAACTTGCGGAAATCATCAGAGACCGCCAAGAAAGGGCCGCTAGAGCCAAAGGCACATCTGTACATCGCTGTTGATCCGAGGAAAATCCTCGATTACATTGATCTCGCACAAGGATCCAAACACTCCTATGCCTGATTTTCATCTCGACCCTGGACAAAGTCATATGTCACCCATTTCAAAGATCAAGAGAATTGGAAGTTTGAAAAGGATAGAGATATCAATATAGCTCAATACATTAAGGAGAAGTTCCTGAAGAAAAACGTTGTCAGAATGACACCTGAGGAACTTCTCAAGGTCCAGAATGAAATCCAAGCCCTCAGCAAAAACTTCGATGCGTATTATGCTGATTGGCAAGGAGCCAAAGTCAGATTCGTCAACCTGACGAAGAAATTCACCAATGTTGCTGCCCCAACGCAACATGAAATTCCTCAAGCTGGAGCCTCACCAAGCAGATCGAAGAACATGCCAAAGACCACCGATGAAGTTCAGGCTGTCAAGAAAATGCTAGTTCCGTGGATGATGATCCCATTCCAAATGCATCGAAGAAATTGCCGGGGCATCCACTAGTGGTGCGCTGAAGAAATCGAACAAGACAGGTAACCACTGCATCATACCGAGAAAAATCAACCAGATTCCTCGAAACGGAAAACATCACCAAGGCCAAATTCTTCTACTGCGAAGAAAATGAAGCCAATGACCAGCTCCTTTGAAAATCCTATTGATGTTGTTCCAATTTCCTCAATTCCATCAAAGGACCTTGTTCCTTTTGATGAAGATTATGTGATCCCAAGCGGATCGATGAAAAAATCATTCTCACGCTTCGTCAGAAAGCAGATTGATGAAGAAATTGAAATGGAAGCAATCCCTTCAACCCCAATCATTTCCTCGCCTATGCCTCAGTTCACACCGAAGAGGCCGGTGTTGAGGAAATTGAAGAAGATGTGGATATTGGAAGCACAACGCCAGTTGATGAACGATGACTTTTGGGAAAGTCAAGATCCAAATTCTCCACTCTTCACCCCAATCCAACAGATACCTCAGTCCCCCGCTTCCAACAGTTCAAATGGGCTCAAGAAACTCATCCCACTTCATCTATCCATGAAGAAATTCCAGCCACTAGCTACCGATGAACTGTCCGCCGATCCTCGGATCAAGACCAGAGAGGAACAAGAAATTCCTCACCAAGAACCCGAGATTGCGATTCCAGAGGTCGTGATGCAACTCATCGACACTCCACCGCCAAAGCCAAAGAATCCCTTCTCAACAAAGCAAAAGTTCAAGGCTGAAGACTTCTTCAATGAGCATGTATCTTCACCGACATAATCCATATGATTCTGCTCGCATAAGGAAGAGGCGCTTGGACTGCCAGCCAAACCAACTTCTATTCCTCAGTGCTCTTCAACAAAGACAAAGTCTTCGATCATGCTCATATTCCTCATGTGGACATGGAGTCTCTACCAGGCTTTGAGCCAGTCCTCAGTGTTCTTCACGACGCAGGACTTCTGAATTTCTGCACTGACATCTGTGATTGGATTGAAGAACTCATTCTTCAATTCTATGCAACGCTGCACATCACCGGAGACGCCAAGACGTGAACTCATGGGTATTAGATCGATGTCCGAAAATACTCACTACAAGGCACCAAGAATCGAATTGCTTCGTGCTCTACCACTCAGTCCTCCACTTGACGGTGCTCGTTATATCTACAACGAACCAGAACTTTCAAATCACTATATGCAAGTGTTGATGAAGCCTTTGAAGCCAAGGCAGGCCCCAAGAACTAAATTCCTCGTCAAGGAATTATTGTATGTGCCTCGGACTGTCTATCAGATTCTGATGAAGACAATGAGTCCTATTAAAGGCCACGACTCAAATGATGAAGAAGTCGTTGGCATCATGAAGAATATGCTTTTCAATATCATTCATGGCATTCCCGTCAACTTCCATGATTTCTTCATGAGGACTCTGGCAAACATTGCTATGTCACCATTTGAGCTGAAGCCTTATGCGCCTTGGATAATGAGATTCATCAGGACAAGGTCTTCACTCAATTACAAGGCCGATACTCTGAACCACTGCAGCTACTTGCCCCCGATTGAAGTCCTCAAACGGACATTTACCTCAGCTGATGACAAGGGCAAGGCAACTGCTGTGATCGATGGAGGCATTCGTCCATTGGATGGAAAGTTTCGCAAAGCTGCATCCTACTCCACCAATGATGACTCTGCCACACATGATTCTGCCGCAAGTACCTCAGCCAAGCAAAGTCCTCAAGCCACAGCTCCCAGGGTGATGACTGATCGTGAGTTACTCCTCAGTCTTCATCAGAAAATTGATCGCAATCATAAATGGGTCAAGCGTCAGCTTGGTTCAATTCTTCACAACATGACCTCAACACACAATGCAGTGAAGAAAAACCACTACTACCTCCATGAAACCTTCAAACGCACCTGGGCTGTTCTTTCTAATGTCTACACATGGAAGAACTCGACGACAATGGGTCTCAAGGAAGAATTTGACTAGTCTCGCACCTCCTCCAAGAAATACAAGAAGGTCAAAGTTCCTTCCTTGGGGGCCAGCTCCTATTCTTCATCACGAGACACCGATGAAAATGAAGACTTGGACGACATCAAGGCAGGCCCTACTACAACAACCGACCCCAACAACGCTGGCGCTCCTTCTTCAACTTGAAATTCTTTAGGGGCGTTCGATGACAAAGGGGGAGAAATTTGAGTTAGTCTTCAAGCGGGTCTATTATATGGGCAATTTATTTTTGTTAAGTTACAACTCTCGTTCTTCTGAAACTTTTATTGGATCGAGTTGTAATCTTAAACCCGATGGTGCTTTGATACTTTTGATGCACCGTGCTCTGGCACTATGCTCTGATACTTTTGATGCACTGAGCTCTGATTCTCTTGAGCTCTGATACGTTATTTTGCATGCCTGTTCCTCACTAATGTTATTGCACGCATGCTGAATTTCATCAAGCACCATATTTCATCATGCATTTCAAATTCTTCATATTATATGTCAGATGCGTGTATGAATTACAAGATATAGGGGGAGATCTCCATGGTTCAACTCTTCAAATGTGCATTGCCTCAAAAGCAAATTCCTCACTATGCACATCTTCAGGGGGAGTTCTTCTATATCTTGCAATCAAATTCCTCAATATCAGTATTTACACTTCATATGTTTATCCCCGTTGAAAACTTAACCTATATTGTCATCAATCACCAAAAGGGGGAGATTGTAAGTGCATCTAGTGCCCCTTAGTGATTTTGGTGTATTGAAGACTTATAGGTTAAGGGACTAATGTGTTTGTGAGTGTACACAGGTCTATAAGTCTATGAGGAGTTTGATATTTACAGAGAAAGTCGACCCTAAAAATGAAGTTCTTCGATCAAGACTTTGATATTCTGAAGACTTTCTGAAGACTTTGAAAGTGAAGAAATTGGTGTGACCTTGAAGACTTGGTATTCACTTGAGGAACATGAAGCGTGAAGACTTTTGTTTTCGTAGTTTCATTTTCTCTTTCTTGAGTCATAGAAAACACCGTGATGCTTAAAGGGGTCGAGGAAATACTAAGGAAAAATTTCCATGTGATGCTCAACTCAAAATCCTACACCTACCAATCCCTTCGAAAGTGAAGCCTTTGGAAATCTCATACAGTTCAGTCAATTTCTTCAAAGGATGTGAGACGAAGTTCTTCCGGTCACGAGGAATTTGTTCGACCGAGGAGTTAGGAATTCGCCAAAGGCGGATTGCCTACACAAGAGGAACATGATAGCCCCGAGGAATTTGAGATTCAAATTTCCGATCTTTGTCGTGTCAAGCGCCAGCTGTCCAAAAATATCTTATCCACCTAACGGTCATATCATTGAAGGGCATTTATGTCTTATCATGTCGGGCTGCTCCCTAGGCTATAAATAGCCGCCCCCTACAACCACTAGCTGGTTGGCTGCTCCGAGAGAAACTTGACACTTGTCATTTGAGAGCAACCCATCCTCCAAGGACTTTGAGCGAAAATCTTCGTTGAGGAAAAACCCAAAAACCAAACCCCTACAAACCCAAAGTGATTGAGCATCACTGAAGAGATTGATCCTACGTGGATCCGACGCTTGTTACCTTTGAAGACTGTGCTTCTTCCAGACGGTTAGGCGTCATGGTCTAGAGCATCCAAGAGGAATTGTGGATCGCCGAGTGACCAAGTCTGTGAAGGTTTGGAAGTTGCCTGAAGACTTACCACGAGTGATTGGACGAGGTCTGTGTGACCTTAGTTCAAGGAGAATAGAGTGAGGACTTGGTGTCCTGAGCTGCGTGCTCAGCGACTGGGTGTCCGGGACTGTGTGTCCTCGAGTTTAAATACTCAGCCGCTCCAACCAGACGTACAACTGAGACAGCAGTTGGAACTGGTCTACCAAATCATTGTCTTCACCAACCTTTTCTATTTCCTCAACCCTTTCATTTCCTCATTACTGTGTTGAGTGTTCATTCATATCTGTATTTGAAGACTTTGACTGAAGACTTTCTCCATTTCCTCAGTTCAATTTCTTCAGTCTGTTTGTCTTCATCTTGTGCTATCCTCGTGTTTACGCTTTTCTCAGACTCTATGATTGTCTTCATTTCATCATGATGACCATGCCCGCATTCTCTTATGCTTACTTCTGAGTACTTATTCCGCTGCAAGTAGTTCTTCGCTAAGGAATTTCCTCATCAGCAAATTCCTCGGTGAAGAATTCATAAAAATCGCCTATTCACCCCCCCCTCTAGTCGATATAACGCACTTTCAGCTAGCAAATCTAGTGTTGGACTTACTCTGTTGACTTGTCCCCCAGTCCCCACTTTCTTTCCTTTTTCAACCAATAGATCGGGTTTATATTGAGTTTGTACGGCGTTCCCTTTATTTCCCTATTAGACCTAGAGACCATTTGGATAGCCAGTCCCTGCTACTTTTCGCCCCCATTATTTCCTCTTTCGACCAAGTCCTAGATTCAGGTAACAAATCCTCCCCACCCCCACCCCCTTTCTTCCTTGTTTGAACCAAGTAGTACTAGATTCGAGTGCATGAACTAGTTTTACCTCTTAAACGTAAAAAAATAGGTGGTTTTCAACAGCCGGTCGATCCTATCTACGAGGGGGCACGAGAAATAGTAAAAGTTACAAATGCAGCGACGTCAGAGCTCGTGAAGTAGAGCAAGGCCGGTTTCAAGGAAGTTATACCGATGGTCGCCGGGATGTCGCTAGGTGGGCGGCGGAGGCCGGATCTGCCCACACTACGGCAGCCGAGGAAGAAGGGGTCGGAGGCCCTCCCTCGCCAAATGGGTGCTTGGGAGAGAACGGCAAGGCAGGCTGATCGACGCGCCTAGCAAGGGTAAGAGCCGTCACGAGGACGCATCACGTGAACGTTGCACCTTCTCACCTTCCCAAGGAGAGGATCCGGCTAGATTTGTGACCAGCGGTGAGCAGAGAGAGAGAGTGTGTGGCCACCACTGCCGTGTTTAGATCTGGAGAGGCCGAGACAAGTGTGAAGAGAGCAACACTAGCAAGCAAGCGGAGGCTCCTGCCTATATAGTGGAGTAGTACTTAGTTTTCTTTTTTCACCGGAGCCGGGCTTGACCTCGCCAATGACTGTCGAGAAGTCTTCATGCACGTGGGTCTGAGGCGCAGCTTGTCGCCATTTTGATCTCAAGCGCGGATTATAACATATAACACGAAAAAATGCCACATGACAACAAATCATAACCTCAATGCCCAAAGAGACAACATGAATCCCGACGGACAAACTAGACGAGGAACAAAGCTCAAATTAAAGATAAACTCGAAGAAAAGGGGTCCGTCAATAGATGTCCTAATTAACATAGCCGGCTTGACCTAGATGCCAGCCGAGTAGTCACTGTTCGAGCATGTGCCCCAATGACTAGCCCAACTCAGTTGTCGCTGTTTAACCCTCGCAGCGATCCAAGCACATGACACATAATTTTGCGAGATGACAAGAAACCTTTTTAGATTTCTCACCACAACTACAGCCATGTACAACACAGCTCGCATGATATGAAGACGATAGCCAATCCAGGCGTGTTCCGGTGGAGTCTGGTCACATGCATGGACGAACCGATCTTCCGTGTCTTGCAGGGATCGTCCAGGCACCAACGTAGTACAACACTTCTCTAGTACTATCGCTCGTCTCCCTCTTCTATTAAGTCACCCGACTTGCGGGGCCGGGGAGTGTGCCTATGGTCGGTTCTCAATCTCCGTCCCACATGTGTGTGCGAACGTAATATGACGTATGTTCCATTTGGAGAGCAGCGTGCCAGACCGACCGACCGTATGGGGTGCGACGCAAACGCGACGGGCGTGTTGTATACTCCGTACATGTGTGCTGCCATTTTCTAGACGCTTTGCTCCATGGCGCGGGTGCAATCCATGGATACAAAATTAGTATACTGTATACTATTTAAAAGTCGAGGGCGGGGCTTTTCCTGCCCGGTAGGCGGCGGGACAGTTCCGCCTAGTCGGTTCGACAGAGACGCGAGAAGACGAGGGAGTAGGCTGTTGCAAACATAGGGTTGTGTGATTTGACAGCGAGTTACTGCTGGGCAGGTGGGGCCCCGTGATTTGACTTGCCATTATCTCCTTGTTGAAGAGAGTAAAATTTTCTCCTAAGTGATGACTAACCTTATAGCTAACCTTCTTGTAGTACGAGTGACTAAGTGATGACTAGGTATGACATGCCAACATCAGATAGCCTAACGCACCATGTTAAATCTCCAAGGCGCGACAAGGCTGCGGCGACGCGATGGTCATGGTAGGTGCGACCATGATACGGGTGTGGCAGCCCTTGATCTGAGATCAAATGGTCGCATGCTAAGTTGCTGAAAATTTGCAATAACCCTCCCGCTGCAATCGGCAAATTTCCTCCCGCTGGCCGGAGTAGGTTTCTCGGTTTGCATGCGGGTTTAATGGAGGCGAGGAGGCGTGTTCAGCCGGGCGTCAAAGTGACGGCCAAGATTATTCGATTTGACAACTACAACTAATATATTATAAAAAACAAAGAAGAGTAGTAGAGATAGAGATAAGAATAGAGACTAGGGAGGAGCACCGTCTCATCGCTTCAGGCTACTCCTGCGCTCCATTCGGGCGGTCATAGCGTCCCCTACAGCCACTCCCTCCTGCGCTCCATTCGGTGGGGGCTGTTGACATTTGGGAAGCGCACTCTCGTGACTGCTAGCAGCCACGACTTCACCGACGATGACTTCTTCCCCGACCTCGGCAACCTCTTCCTCAACGACATGGGCGACAACCTCAACGCCAATGGTGCTGCTCCCGTTGCACCGTATGTGTTTCTGTCCTTCCTGTTCGAAATCGTGGTAGAATTCATGTTTCTAGTCTGTGTCCTAGACTCAATCTGTTCATCTACTATGCTAGTACGCATGATTAGTTTAATCTCTGTTATAGCCGTCATGATTTATTTTGTAGTAAATCTCGTAGTAACTTGCTCATATATTCAACTGGCGGAACGTCCCCTACAGCCACTCCCGTTTCATGGACTGCCTGGTCGATGACTCCAAGGAGCCCTTCGCTTCATCGCTATGAGTGCCCGGTGCCGTTTTGGGGCTCGCCGGCGGACATCGTGCATCACCTGACGCAGGCGTGTGGCCATCACTACTGGCCCTTGGCGAAGAACATCAAGTACGAGACATGCTACCTGTCGGTGTCAAAACCGGTGGATCTCGGGTAGGGGGTCCCGAACTGTGCGTCTAGGCGGATGGTAACAGGAGACAAGGGACACGATGTTTTTACCCAGGTTTGGGCCCTCTCGATGGAGGTAATACCCTACTCCCCGCTTGATTAATATTGATGATATGGGTAGTACAAGAGTGGATCTACGACGAGATCGTAGAGGCTAAACCCTAGAAGCTAGCCTATGGTATGATTGTTGTTCGCCCCACGGACTAAAACCCTCCGGTTTATATAGACACCGGATAGGGTTAGGGTTACCTGAGTCGGTTACGATGGTAGGAGATCTACATATCCAGACGCCAAGCTTGCCTTCCACGCCAAGGAAAGTCCCATCCGGACACGGACGAAGTCTTCAATCTTGTATCTTCATAGTCCAGAGTCCGCCAACGGTGATAGTTCGCTATCCGGACACCCCTAATCCAGACTCCCTCAGTAGCCCCCGAACCAGGCTTCAATGGCGATGAGTCCGGCGCGTAGATTATCTTTGGCATTGCGAGGCGGGTTCTTCTCCAAATTCCATATACGTGTCGAATAGTGTCCGGCTTCTGATAAATGCTGCGCTCCTTGGCTTCCACGCCCAATAATGGCCATCTTCCACGTGTTTGAATGAATGCGAAAAGCCAGGGTATTTTTACACTTATCCCCCTAGCTGCGCAAATGAGCCACCTATAAAAGGGACGAGGATCTAGATCTGAGTCACACCATCCCCCCTCCGCGAGCTTTCATCGGAGCGCCTCTGACAAAAATCCATTCCATCATGGACAGTCGACGCGGCTCCTCCTCTCGCGCTCCTATCCCTCAGCACGAGATTGGGAGAGATGCTCGATCCCGCATAGCGAGCTAGTGACACTCCAAACCAAGGGATTTCTTCCCCCGGCCTTCATGGTTCCAGTTCGAGCCGGACTCGCCACCTATAAGGGCGGAAAGCAAGCGGAGAGTGTTCCCGATCCCTCCAAAGGAGAGCGGGTATGCTTTATCTCTTATCTAGTAAGAGGGCTCGATTTCCAATTCATCCGCTTTCTCCGGGGCTCTTGGAGTTCTACGGCCTCCAGTTGCACCACCTTACGCCTGCCTCCATTTTGCACATCGCGGGCTTCGAGGCCCTTTGCGAACTGTTCTTGGGCGTCGAGGCTCATTTTGTGCTGTGGAAGAGATTATTCTTCCTTGTACCCCGTTCCCATGAGGGGTCAATATATCAAGTAGGCGGAGCCGAGCTGTGGCGCATCGCCGGGACCGGATATCTATCCGGAACCCCGAAGAAGGCATCCGAAGACTGGCCTTCGGAATGGTTTTATATAGAAGACGTCCTGCTGCCGGATCCTGTTCGGATCGGTCTCCCGGAGTTCAGCAATGCTCCTTTGAAGAAACGCCTGAGTTGGCGCCCGCGGAGCTCCCAGAGGGAAGACGACAGGGACGTCCTTTACCTGATGAGCTGAATAAGATTGTTAGCTCATTCCGGACTGACCATGATCGGTGTCATGGCCACATGTATTATGCGGGGGGTGCAGCCGCTCCAGTATAGGGGCCACCCCATGTGGGATTTCAACGGGGAGGACGATGCCACCCGTCATGGCCGTAAGGGGCCGGATCGATCCACCGATCTGGTGAAGACCTTGTCCTCATTGTACAAGGGAGAAGAGGAAGATTTTCTCGCGTCAATCCATTGAACGGATTTTCTATGAACAATCCTCGAAGCTGGGTAGCGGACATTTCTTTTTGCACATCCGATCCGTATTCCCATGGTTTGGTATCTCATTTTGTGATTTTGACACAGGAACTGCGCCAGGCCGTTAAAGACATAAACAGCCCGCCTCCACAACCCGAGGATCCGGAAAGGCTCCTCGATCCGGCCTCCCAAGAGGATCTGGACATATTGGTGGAGCTGATTGATGGGGTATTTCACCAACTGAGCATCGATAATGCCTTGGTTGCCATTACGGCTGATTACCCCGGAATACTTCCAGCCTCACAGGTAACTGAGACCGAGGTCCCAATACCCTGATAATGACCCATCCATGCTTATTTTTGATCATCGTATACCAATGGTGTTTCGCAGGGGGTGCCTTCGAGGCAGGAGGCCGAGCCCGCGGCGGCTAGCCAACAAGGGGCAGCACGGCCCCGCAGGCTAAAAAGAAGTGCGGTCCGGATCGAAACGCCGCCGCAACGGTATGGCGCGTCACCATATTCCCAGGATTGATTCCTGGAAGGCGTACTAATGATGGTGCTCTTTTCAGGAAAAAGAGCGCTCGCCGGACTGTGTCCGGAGAGGTTGCCAATCGAGCCTCCGCCAACCAGGCTCCAAAGCCGGGTCCAGAAGCGGAGGCGAGCACGAGGCGTCATCGGATGCTCCTCCGACAAAGGATGCCGACAGATTGTCCGCCACCAACTCCGAGGTGGAGAGCGCCATGAATCACAGGCGCCACGGGACAGTTCTTCGTGGACGCATGTTTCTCCCAAGAGGCATTGAATGCCTTCAATTGAGAGATGCGCACCTCCGTGCCGCTCAAGATGGTCTAGCCAGAGCCACGGAGCGGTATGTAAAGGACATACAGTGAGGAAATTTGACGGTTATATAAGCCAAGAGCCCTCGAGACTTAAAATAGTTAGAATAACTGATTTAAGGATCATTTGTTATGCGTGATCTTACAAAAAGGAATACCCGATCGTCTCGGAGCTTGAAGAATGCAAGGCCCAACTTGAGGCCGCACTAGCCGCTGCAGGGGGAGCCACAGAGACCCCCTCTGGTAATATGTGCTTCAAAAGATAAGTAGTTTGTGAAGTGCGGCATGTGTGTAAATCTGGCAATAATATTGCAGATGGCGCCGGACTAGATCCGGACAAGCAACAGCTCTTTGCGCGGTTGAAGGTCGGCGAGAATGTGCTTACAAGGGTGAGGCAAGAGAAAAATAATCTCAAGATGCCAACACCCACCTGGGTGAGGAACTAAAGGATGTTCGTTCCCAAATTGCGACTCCGTGAAGGAGAATCGGCGACTTCGTCGCGGCATTTACAGTAAGTGCTTGAGCGAACTTTGAAAAAGAGTTTGGCGAGGAAGTCAATTAACAGAGTTATGTCTGTAGGTATGCTCACGGGTCGTCCTGCAGAGGAAATGCCCGGTTCTACGGGTGACCTTCTTCCCGAGCTATTGCAATTGCACGAACGAGTTCGGCAGGTGATGAAAGGCGTTGCCCAGGCCTTGTGGCCATCTATCTCCCTGCCCGAAGGCCTTGGAGAGCTTGTAGAGAAGCTTCAGGGAGCACGGCGGCGCTTCCGACTATGGAAGATATCGGCCTGTCGTCAAGGCGCCGAGGAGGCTGGGCCATGGTGAAGACGCAAAGACACGAAGGCGGACCCAAACCACATGGCCGAGGTCGGACCTGTGGGACCAATCGAAGGAGATCCCTGTGAGCTTAGTGTACGGCCAAGTAGAGTTGGCCGCAAAGTATTCCCAGCAGGATCAGAAACTAGACAGCCTATTAGATGGCATTGAAGAGGAATACAATCACCAATTTGACTATGTAATTTAAAATGACATGTAAAATGCCTTCTAGCTGGATTGTAGATCGTTTGTCGTAGCGGACCTTTTCGCTTCAACCTCGGGACCCAATAGTCCGGAGTGTATCCGAATACCCTCGCGGTTATGTAAAAACCGGGACATGCATGGAGACCAGGCGTAGGGGTCATGAGTGCTTTATCAGACAAGTGCCCAACTAGTTATGTTATATTACATGGTTAGTAAGAAACATCTTCCAGGGAGAATAGTTCTGTTAGGGGTTCCTTTCCCTGGGAGGCATGCCCTAAAGTGTATGTCCCATCATAAAAAGCGTAAAAGCATCCGGGGCAGATAAATGAAAAATAAAAAATCGTCTTTTAGTTCACCGACCGAATATTCCCTTAAGAATGCTAGCTTTCGGCCTCACCCAGTCTGAGGTACACGTCCGGCTGACCCGGCGGTAACAATTGCAGACATGCTCCCTTTACCACCTAGCCGAACAATCGGGAATGTAGGGGTAAGCACAGGAGCCAGGCAACCCACCTTGGCCAAAACTTAAGTCATATCGATGCATATAATGGTGAATAAAAGGTACATGTGGAAGTGTGACACATGTGTTGGGCATAAAGCCCGTATAAATAAGCTTCTGTTAAAGAAGCCCCCAGGTATAATGAGCGCGGATAGCGCGTCAAGTGTGTGTGAACAATGCGCAAACGAGCCTTTAACGGCTTCGGAAAAAAGGAGGGAGAACGAGAGAAACAAAATACAGCTTAAAGTATAAAATATAGACGGAGGAAGGAGACGAACTCAGAATCCAGCGCTAGGCGTAGAATCTACGGAGACGGGCTGCGTTCCATGGGTTCGGCTCGAGTCGGTTATCCGATGCGTTTCGCAGACGATACGCTCCGCCGGTTAGGACTTGGTCGATGATGAAGGGACCCTCCCATTTGGGCTTGAGTTTGTCCTTTTTCTTGTCAGGCAGGTGTAGAACTAGTTCGCCGACATTGTAAGCTTTGGCCCATACTTCCCTGCTTTGATATCTTCGAGCCTGCTGTTGATAGAATGCGAAACGAGATTTTGCCACGTCACGCTCCTCCTCCAAGGCGTCCAGCTGTCCCCGCCGATCGAGCTCGGCTTCTCTTTCTTCGTACATGCACGCGAGGTGAGTCATGAATTATGTCGCAGGGCAAAACTGCCTCTGTGTCGTATACCATAAAAATGGTGTGAATACGGTAGTGCGATTCGGCGTGGTCCGCAGCCCCCAGAGTACGGAGTCGAGCTCCTCAACCCAGTGCGTGTTAGATTCCTTGAGGGAGCGCACTAGTCTGGGTTTAATGCCGCGCATGATTAGACCGTTTGCTCGCTCGACTTGACTGTTAGTTTGGGGGTGATAGACTGAAGCATAGTCGAGCTTGATGCCCATGTTTTTGCACCAGAGTTTGACCTCGTCGGCCGTGAAGTTCGTGCAGTTATCAGTGATGATGCTATGGGGACGCCAGTAACGGTGTACTACCCCGATATAAAGTCTATCATCGGTCCGGATTCGGCCGTCTTCTGTGCTTGGCCTCTATCCATTTGGTGAATTTATCCACCATGAACAATAGGTATTTTTGCTTGTGGGTTCCTCCTTTAAGGGGTTCAACCATGTCAAGCCCCTGCACTGCCAAGGGCCAGTGATGGGTATAGTTTTGAGGGCGGTGGGTGGCATGTGGCTTTGATTAGCAAAGAGCTGGCAACCGACGCATCGTTGGACTAAGTCCCCGAGCATCTTCCCGGCCGTCGGCCAATAAAATCCTGTCTGGAAGGCCTTGCCTACAAGGGCCCGGCCATGACATGGTGCCCACCGAGTCTGGCATGAATTTCAGCCAGGAGATTCCGCCCTTCCTCTTCAGAGATACACCTTTGAATGACTCCGGTTGTGCTTTTCTTATAAAGCTCTCCCTCATGGACCTTGTAGGCTTTAGACCGCCGCACTATGCAGCGGGCCTCGTTTTGGTCGTCGGGAAGTTCCTGCCTAGTTAGGTAGGCTAGGAATGGTTCTGTCCACGGGGCGATGACTGCCATTATTGCGTGGGCTGACGGTGTTATTTTGTTAGCGGGACCACCAACTATGTCGGAATGTTCGGTGTGGGGCAGTGTGGTTGGGTCCGGTTTGTTATTTCCGGACTCTCCCTCCCATAGTACGGATGGCTTGAAAAGCCTCTCTAGGAAGATATTGGGGGGGACGGCATCGCGCTTTGCGCCAATGCGTGCCAACATGTGTGCTGCCTGGTTGTTATCCCGGGCTATATGGTGAAATTCGAGCCCCTCAAACCGAGTTGAAATTTTTAGGACGGCATTGCGATAAGCTGCCATTTTCGGATCCTTGGCATCAAAGTCCCCATTTATTTGGGATATCACGAGGTTCGAATCCCCGCGCACCTCTAGGCGTTGAATGCCCATGGAGACTGCCATCTGGAGACCATGTAGAAGGGCCTCGTATTCGGCTATGTTGTTGGAGTCCGTGTACATTATTTGAAGTACGTATTGGACTGTATCTCCGGTTGGGGACGTCAGAACGACGCCAGCCCCGTGCCGCCAACATTTTGGAGCCGTCGAAGTGCATGATCCAGTTGGAATATGCGCCTTACTCTTTAGGGAGTTCGGCTTCAGTCCATTCGGCGATGAAGTCAGCCCAAACTTGCGACTTAATAGCTTGCCGTGGCTTGTAGGTTATGTCGAACGGGAGGACCTCAATGGCCCATTTAGCAATCCGGCCCGTTGCGTCGCGGTTGTTTATAATATCATTAAGAGGTACTTCGGAGGCTACTGTTATCGAACACTCTTGGAAGTAGTGTTGCAGCTTCCGGGATAACATGAACACCGGTATGCTATCTTTTGATAATGCGGGTACCGTGACTTGCATGAAGTTAGGACAGTGGACACGTAGTAAACTGGTTTTTTGAGAGGGAACTTGTGTCCGTCCGTTTCTCGTTCGACAACGAGCACCGCGCTTACAACTTGATGGGTTGCTGCGATGTATAATAGCATTGGTTCGCCCATGTTGGGCGCGGCCAGGACCGGATTTGTTGCCAATACGGCTTTGATTTCTTCGAGTCCGATCATGGCAGCATCCGTCCACTCGAAGTGTTCGGTCTTGGCACGGAGGAGGCGATAAAGGGTAATGCTTTTTCTCCTAAGCAGAGATAAAGCGGCTTAGAGCCGCCATGCATCCAGTCAATTTTTGTATTTGCTTGAGGTCTTTTGGGATATACAATTGTGACAGAGCTTGGATCTTGGCTGGGTTCGCTTCAATTCCTCTACGGATACAATGAAGCCCAAGAGCTTTCCGGTTGAGTACGCAAAACGCATTTTGCGGGTTGAGCTTGATGTCATATGTTCGGAGATTATCGAATGTGAGCCTCAAGTCGTCGGCTAGGGTTTCGACATGCTTGGATTTGACGACCACATCGTCTCACGTATGCCTCCACTGTTTTGCCGATCTGGTTTGCCGGACATGTACGAATCATGCGGCGATATGTTGCGCCGGCGTTTTTGAGCCCAAAGGGCATTGTGTTGAAGCAGAATGGGCCGTATGGAGTGATGAATGTCGTTGCGTCTTGGTCTGGCTCTGCCATCTTAATTTGGTGGTAGCCGGAGTATGCGTCGAGGAGACACAATGAATCGTGTCCTGTGGTAGCGTCGATAATTTGATCGATGCGGGGGAGAGGGAAGGGATCCTTTGGGCAGGCCTTGTTAAGGTCCTTAAAATCGACACATAGGCGCCAGGATTTGTCCTTCTTTGGTACCATTACTAGGTCTGCTAGTCGGTCCGGATGTTTAATATATCTGATGAATCCAGCCTCCAATAGTTTAGCTAGCTCCTCTCCCATGGCCTGTCTCTTGGGTTCGGAGAAACGCCGAAGAGCTTGTTTGACTGGCTTGAATCCTTTTAGGATATTTAGGCTGTGCTCTGCCAACCGGCGTGGGATTCCTGGCATGTCTAAAGGGTTCCAGGCAAAAATGTCCCAATTTTCGCGTAGGAATTCTCGTAGTGCGGCGTCCACATCAGGGTTTAATTGTGCCCCGATGGAGGCCGTTTTTGTAGGGTCCGTTGGATGGACTTGGAATTTGACTATTTCGTCTGCCGGTTTAAAAGAGGTGGACTTGGATCTCTTATCGAGTATCACATCGATCCTGTTCACCGTGGAGCGCTTGATGCAGTGAGTTCCTCTGCCGCTAGGGCTTTGGATAGTGCCTCAAGGGCAAGTGCGGCTGTTTTATTTTCGGTAGCAGTGCTATGTCCGGGTCACTAGCGAGAGTTATAATTCCATTGGGTCCGGGCATTTTGAGCTTCATGTACCCGTAATGGGGTATAGCTTGAAAAATTGTGAATGCATCTTGCCCTAATAGAGAGTGGTATCCGCTGCTGAACGGGGCCACTTGGAATGTGACCTCCGCGGACCTATAATTGTCCGGTGTGCCGAACACCACATCTAGTGTGATTTTTCCTGTACAACATGCTTCCCGACTGGGGATTATTCCTCTAAAGGTTGTGCTGCTTTGCGCAATGCGGCTCCAGTCTATTTCCATTTTTCGAAGGGTTTCCTCGTAGATGAGGTTTAATCATTTGCCGCCGTCCATGAGTACCTTGGTAAGGCGAAAGTCGTCCACTATTGGACTGAGGACCAATGCTGCTGGTGCTCGGGCTGTTCGGAATTTAGGTTGGTCACTAGCGTTATAGGTAATAGCCGTGTCACTCCATGGATTTATTGTTGCTATCTGGTAGACTTCAAAGAAGGTCATGGAGTGTTCGTTTCCGCATATTATTTGATGCGAAAGTCTCGAAGACCATTAATACCGTACTGGTATTGCTGGGCTGGTGCTCTAGAGCTAAGAGCTCTTCGCCACTTTTGGCCACCTGCCGTAGTATCCAACATGCTCTAAGGCTATGAGTTGGAGTGGCGCCCTTTGTGCTATGAACTTTGCAGGGTCCATTGAGCCATCCCTCCAGTATGGTTCCATGCCCTTTGGGGGTTTTTGCTTTTTGGTATGTAACCCAGGTGCCTGGTGATGATGCACCCTTTTATTTCGGACTAGGGTCGTATTCGGGGCCAGATTATCCCAAAATTTGATTTCGGTTTTCCAGGCGCTCTCCATCGCGCAGTACTTTCGTACTATGGACGCCAAGTCAGCCAGCGTGTAATTTCCTGACGACTTATGGCGTTTAGGATTCCCTTGTCCGTGCAATTATTGCGTAAGAATGAGATTGCGTCCTCCTCGCGACAATCCTTTATCCTGTCCATAACCGGGAGGAATCGCCCGATAATGATGTCTTGTTTCACCGGGCTCTTGCCGGATTTGGGATAGCTCGCTTATGTTTGGGTGGGCGGGTGGAATTAAATTCTGAACCCCGTCCGATCTAAGATTCAGGGGCCAAGAAGATTCCAAACTTGGAAGCTTGGGTTCTTGGAGGTTGTCCAATGGATCTAGCCCACGCACGACTTTAAGTTCGTGGCTCGAGTGGTGTCCTCCCTCCGGGAATCCGGCATGGAGGGCTCGGGAATCCGGACATAGCTAGTCCTTAAGGTAGGAGAAGAGTCGCCAGTATTGTTCCTCTACCACAGCAACGTGGTGGGTAGCCCGGGAGAGTTGATCTCTCTCGATCGGTTTTAGGCCCAATCGATCGTAGTCTCAGAAGCGACTCCCGAGCGCGATCCAAGAGCTCGTTTAAGGAGGAGAGCTCCATCGGATCTAACTGCTTGGCGAGTTCCGAGTTAACATGAAGATTGATTTCGATGACCCGAGAAGTCATCGTCGGCGCGGCGGCCGAACAGGCGGTCATAAGAAAACTGCCTATCCGGAGAGTTTGGCCGGTGGCCAAAGCTCCTTTAGCAACGGTGCCGTCTTTAAAGACGGGATGAGGCATCCTTCGACAGCGGCACGGCAGAGGAACTCTCAATGAAAGCACCAATGTCGGTGTCAAAACCGGCGGTTCTCGGGTTGGGGGTCCAGATCTGTGCGTCTAGGCGGTTTTTAACAGGAGACAAGGGACACGATGTTTTTACCCAGGTTCGGGCCCTCTCGATGGAGGTAATACCCTACTCCTGCTTGATTAATATTGATGATATGGGTAGTACAAGAGTGGATCTACCACGAGATCAGAGAGGCTAAACCCTAGAAGCTAGGTATGATTGTTGTTCGTCCTACGGACTAAAACCCTTCGGTTTATATAGACACCGGTATAGGGTTAGGGTTACAGTAGTCGGTTACAATGGTAGGAGATCTACATATCCGTATCGCCAAGCTTGCCTTCCACGCCAAGGAAAGTCCCATCCGGACACGGGAGGAAGTCTTCAATCTTGTATCTTCATAGTCCAGGAGTCCGGCCAACGGTGATAGTTCGGCTATCCGGACACCTCCTAATCCAGAACTCCCTCACTACCCGTTCACCATGCCGGAGTCGATGGAGGATTAGCGCCGCCTGCTAGTCTCGGAGGAGGACGGCAGCGTCTTCCTCTTGATCGTGGCCACCGGCGAGGCCTGCGCAGGCCGCCGCCACATCTCTATAGTGTGCGTCAGGGGCGACGCCGCTAACGCTGACACTGACACGAGGCCGATGTACGGGTGCGTGCCCACTATTACTACCCCTCGGAGGTCCGTGGGCGGCGACAGCTCGTCAAGCTGACTTGGACTCTGCCGAGCTGGGACCTTCCCGCCGATGTGGACATGTAAGACGCCTGGTATTATTTGACCCCCAACAATGTGCATGGGGACTCCAAGGAGGTTCACCTGGACATATGCATTACTAAGTTAAATGTTGTTCATTAGTCTTCGCTCAATGTAATCCGCTGTCTAAGCATGTGGAGACTTCCGTGCATGATCTTGCTCTATTGGAGTATCGTGCATGAATAAAAGTGTATCCATTTATGGTTTAGTCTAGAATCTTCCATGTATGAATTTTTACTACGAGTGCCGATGAAAGACTTATGATGAACCATTTCACGCAAAGCACAATAAGAGTTATTTCTTCACCAGTTTTGGATGCAGGTTGAACAGTTGAACGCTTTTGTTTGCAAAAGATACTTTTTTATCTATTTCACCTGGATGTTTCTGAGCTCTAGAGATGAAATAATATCCGAAGAAACCTATCGATACCTGTTACACATGAGATGACCCCCACATCCTTTGTCAAAATAAACAACACCCCGATCAATGCATTTCACTCTTCCGTGCAACGGACGGGCACCTTACTTGCTCCTACAAGTGCTTAAGCTTGCCACATAGGCATAAAGTCTGATGTGGCAAGTTAATCAAGAAGAGAGAGACTAGTTTGGTGACCCAAGGAAGAAACGGTGCTAAGCGCGTGTACCTACGTGAAAAGACAATTTTGAGTCTATAGCTAATTAAATGAAGCAAACTTAGCAACACCATTTCATTGGAAGAGGTCACTCCTTGGCAAATGCAATAAATACTAGTACTCCCTGTGTCCCATAATATAAGAACGTTTTTGGCACTCCACTAGTGTCAAAAACGTTCTTATATTATGGGACGGAGGGAGTACGAAGAAAGAGATAGAGAGGAGTAAAAAAATACACTTATAGCCAACCTTATAGCCAACCTTGTTGTCGTATGAGTGACTAAGTGATGACTATGTATGACATGCCAACATCAGATAGCCTAACGCACCGTATTACATCTCCAAGGGCGCGACCGCGTGAGCGACGCGACGGTCGTGGTAGGCGCGACCATGATACGGGCTGCTGGCAGCCCTTGGATCTGAGATCTTTTTTCACGGTCGCATGCTAAGTTGCTGAAAATTTGCAGAATAACCCTCCAGGATAGGATATTCACCCATTGGTCTAGAATCACGCCATCCAACCGTTCGATCTCCGATCCAAGGGCTCCCGGAAGCCCGTATCATGGGAGAATGGAAAGCCACTACCCTGCCGTTCGCACGCTGGCAGTTCGCTCCTACTCATCCCCGCACGTCCTTTGATACTACGGCGGTTCGCTCCTAGTCGTCCCGTCCATTCACATTACGGCAGTTCCACTAATCCTAACCCTCCTCCCAAATCCATGGCGTCCCAAATCTCCCCGATCGGCGGTGAGTACAAGGTCAGAACCATCACCGACGATGAGTTCAACGTCATCTACACCCGTTCTTCCGTGACGGTGAAAGGATGACTTTCTCGCTTCAGACGCATGTTCGAAGACTCAGATGATGAGTGGGTCGCTGGGCTAGATGTTGAGTACACCACAGTCCTGGGACGAGAGAAGGATCTAAAGGACGAAGAGAGGAAGAAGCCCGCCGTGATCCGAGTTTGTGTGCATGACTTATGCTTGGTCTACCACATATGCCATGCCGACGTTGAGTGCCAGGATTTTAAGGACTTCCTCGAGAGCAACCTAGTCAAATTCACATCAGTAGACTTTTGTAACGACAAAGAAGTCCTACGTCGGATAGGCCTCGTTGTAGGCAACACCTTCGACCTCCAAAAGAATCGGCTGGTGTCCTCTCATCAGCCTTCAATGCTGACCGGCAGGAGCCATGGTTCATCCTTCGTACGGTAAACTGGAGAAACCTCATTACACGTTTCATCGTCATGCATGGCAGCGGAATGTACTAGATATAGACCACATCCACTACGCTGCAATGGATGGCTACCTTTGTTTCAATATCTACAAGGGTTGGATGAAGAGCAACAGCCAAGTTGGCTGTTCAAGCAAAGAAGTATCGGCCAAGAGGAAGAGGGACAAGGACGAAGTCGAGGACGTGGACAAGGACTCCGAGTAAGGTGGCAGTGTCGTTGCTCATGGTGGTTCTAATGCAGTGTCTACCGGAATTGTTGCAAAGTTTAATTTCACGTGTGCTTAATTTAATTTGAGGGGTGTGTTGTGCTGAGCCCCCAGCAGAACTATGTTATGTTTCTTCTTGTTACTTTATCTCTTCAGTAAGTACATACTAGTATTTCTTACATTTCATCTTTTAGTTGGTATAGTACTACCACTCGTTTATTCAAATTATATACGTACAATATATATGGCCAACATCATATAGCCAGCAGTTTAGAGGGTGTTTGTTTCCAGGGACTTATTGGTTTAGGGACTTAAAAAAGTCCCTATAAGTCCCATCTAAACCAAACAGGAGGGACTTATAGGGACTTAAAGTGGGCATTTGGGAGAGTCTTATAGGGACTTATAGTTGTAATATGGCCTTATAGGGACTTATAAGTCCCAGGAACCAAACAGGTAGGGACTTTTTAGGGACTTGGGACTTATAAGTTGGGACTAAAAAAAGTTCTAGGACTTATGTACCAAACAGGGCCTTAGTTGTCAAAGAATTTCAGGGTGCTTAGTTTTGTCAATGAATTCCAGGGTGCTTAGTTTTATTTGAGGGGTGGGTTGTGCTGGACACCATTATTGTGACTAGCCTTTAATAGTACTATATGCATAATTTGGCGACGAGCGCTCTCTATATGTACAACCTTTTTTTTTAATTTCAAGTTTTGCTCCATAGCGCAATCCATCGATACTACTGCTGTACAAAAGTATACATTTTTTAAAAGGTTAGAGGGCGGGGCAGTCTAGCTTGGTCGGTTTCACGAGAGGCGAGGGCCTTTGTGATTTAACGGCTCATTACTACAGGAAGGCGGGGCCTTGTGATTTGACTGCTCGTATAAATGCGCCGACGACCTGATCGAGGAGGAGCAAAGAACTGCAAGGGTATACTCAAGTTTTCCACCGGAGTAGTAATCTTGGACGGAGAACCTAAACACGGCAGCCCGATTGCCATATGGCGATAAAAATGATCTAATTTTCTAGTCATCTCATTGTTACTAGCATTGTTCTATTCATTCCTCAAAAACAAAAACCATTGTTCTATTCATGCCTCGCAGAGAATGTGACACGTCTTGTTGAAACACCGAAGCAAAAAGATGAAACACGGTAGCAAAAGAAGAAGGAAGATTATCACCCCAACTGATCTAATTCGCCGCGGAGTCGTAACTGCTTATTCATGGCCTCCACGACCTCCATCTCCTTGCGCGTCTCCTCCGCCATCTTCTTCATTGTGTCCATGACGCAGGATTTCTCGACGCGAGCCTTCATCATCTGTTCCACGGCCGCATTACGTACCTTGACAGCAGCCGGGTGCTCGATGCGGAGCTTCGCCAACTCCTCCTTTTGTTCCATGACGAGGGCCTGCAGCATCTTCATCGAGGAACTACTATTCTCATGCAGCTTCTTCCAGCCGGCGTTCTTCTCCTTCAACAGGTCGATCTCGTGGCAGAGCTTCGCCTTGTCCTCCTGAAGTCGCAGGATTTCGTTGGTCGCCTTCTTCTCCGAGGCAATGCTCTTCTTCAGCAGCATCACCAAGCCGGCGGTCAACTCCCCCTGCTGATTGAGCTCAGCGGGCATGTTGTTGAGGCTCTCCTTCAGCAACTCCGTCAAGCCTTGGATGAACTCCTTCTGCTTATTGAGGTGCTTATTGAGCTGATCGGGCATGCCGTAGAGGGATAACGACTCCAGATCCGCCGGCTCGGCATGTTCGCCTCCGCGGCTAGGGCGCTCCTGGGAGCCATCGCCTGACCGTGAGAGATCTTTCGAGGTCTCTGCGTGGCGGCGAGCCCTCTTTTTTTTCCGCAGCCTTGGTTCCCGCTCCCTTGTTATGAGTAGTTCTCGACCTAGAGCTCTGCTCATCGCCATGGCGACGACGGACGAAGAAGAAGCACTTATGAGGAGGAAAAGTAGAGTAATTTTGGGTTAGGTAGTTCCCCTTTTTATAACCTAAGTACTAGCACTACTAGTACTAATACCTGCATACTGGGAACACGTTCAGGTTTGGTACGTACTAGTAGGTGTGAGCAGGCTTTCGAATGTGATGGGAATAAGGTAAAGATTAATTGATGGTTTTGGTTTCGAGGCCCGAAACGGCTCCCGATAAGTTTAGCGGAACATAAATTTCAAGTACTACACTGTCAAAAATTGGCACAAAATACGAAGGAGACCAATGGAAGTACTACTAGCAACCCACGATTTAACTACTCGCATGCGCAGTGGAGTAATAATGTCTTTCTTCCGCCCTCACGTCCACTCAATTTGCATGCGCTGTATTAATTGACCATCAATGAAGTGAACGACTTTAGATGCGTCAAATTATCACATGGGGTGGATCTTGGTACAAAATTGTGTCCGCCCGTGTACCCGCGTGTGCATGCAAGGGAATGAGTGCGTGCGTGGCGTGCGTGCACATCTTAAACCGTGCATGTACCGCCCGGTATGGCTCGGGGAGGACGAGTACATTCTTCTCGAACCAGCAGCACGTCACCTGATCAATCCACGCAAGGAGGTCGCGACAACGCCTCCACATGTGCCACGTGGCTTCATGAACTGTAAGAGAGACACTGTGTAGTGTGCCATTGGTATTCTAATTTACGTGTTTTGCACATACTCGAAGTACTAGTAATGTACACGTGCATTGCACGCATCAGATTTTGCAACCAAATTATGAATAAATACCACACTATAGCATGTAAGCTTTGAGTCATATATGCGTGATGTAGCCCTTCGTTTAATTCTTATAGTTCATCTCATTCAAAATCAAATTAGTTTTTATAAAAAAGCTAAGAACGCGTGAATAGGAAAAACATGGGATTATAGTGGAATGTCGTCTTGAATCCTATAGGATTGTCACGAGTGTTTGATTGTGCATAGAAAAAACGCAGAATTCTTTCAAAGAGGTTTGAGTGGATGGGATGTTTCCTATGAAATCTAGTGCAAATGAATCATATGGAAATATTCCTATGGTTTACAATCCTACGAATCAAACAACCAAGATAGGAAAAATTCCTAATGATTAGAATCCTCCCAAATTCCTTTGAGAATCCTTTGAATCAAAGAAGCCCTTAATCTATTTTATGATTCATGGAATTGTGCGCTGTAAAGCATAAAGTAAAAACAAATAGTGGCAATTCAACTAGAAAAAAAGTTTGGGCAGTTATGATACGGAATATTCTAGAACAAAAGAGAACCACTGTTGTTTTGAGGTTTGTGCATTATGCTTAAGTTCAACCATGGAGTCTGCTAGATTGTACATGTGGCAAAATCCGGTGGGGGCTAGAAGATGGTGCGAGGGGCCGAGTGGAGGGAGACTATGAAGGAATGCACAAGTGCGAGATCGATATTAGAGAGAGGGGGAACACGCATGCTGTTAACGCAAAGGGCGGAGCCATGAAAAATAAATGAGCTAGGGGGCCAAGCATTGCTAATCCTTTACAAGGAGGGTCAATTCATGAAATTAAACCTTTTTAGCAACAATTGTCTAATGATCACATTCATATTAGCCTCGATATATAGTGATGTTAGGGGGGGCAGGGCCCTTACTGCCCCATGTCTTCGCCATTGTGCACGCGTCTGAGAGATGAAGCGGAAGGCATGGATGATGAGAGGGGGACGTTGGATATATAATTAATGTGGGTGTATTAGCTATTTATGTTAATCCTATATAGAGAGGTATAGATTGATCGATGTGGACGTGGGAGAGGTATAGATTGATCGATGTGGACGTGGGAAAGAGGGTGAGACCTCACTTGATATATCGATTGATCGGTTTGTGTGGAAAACTATGAAAGACCTAGCTATATACACACATACATAGAGGAACATCGATCGTTGCGCATGCACGCGTTGCATGAATATAATGAAGATCTGCGCGGTGCGGTTTGGAAACGAGCATGTTGTAATTTATACACATTGAACAAGGTTAGACTGATTTGAATTTGAGATACCGATGGCAGACATCATTTGCCCACGTCGCATCCGTGCATGGACACACTATTCTAATTGGAGATGATGGGCGGCTTTCGCATCACATATCTATATCTATACCCCTATATATATATATATATATATATATATATATATATATATATATATATTGTGTGCGGGTAACTTTAACTTTGAAAGATGGTCGTTGGATGAGGCGAGTCCGATGGTCCAAAGATAGCAAATTTGAGCACTATTGGCCGTTGGATATCATCTAGATTCCACCAGATTTCGCCACATGTATAATCTAGAAGACTCCATGGTTGAACTTAAGCATAATGCACAAACATCAAAACGCAAGCACTTCTTATTTGTTCTAGAATCTTCCGTATCAGAATTGCCCAAATGTTTTTCTACATGATTTGCCAATATTTGTTTTTACTTTATGTCTTACAATGCACAATTCCATGAATCTTAAAATAGATTAGCTCTCTTATAAAAACTAGATGATTTTGAATGAAATGAACTATATGAATTAAACGAACATCTACATCATGCATATATGACTCAAAGCTTGCATGCTATAATGTGGTATTTATTCATAATTTGGTTGCCAAATCTCATGCGTGCAATGCACGTGTACCTTACTCTAGTCTAAATGGAGTTTGTGTGTGTGTTCTACGAGTTGAGGTGCAAATTGTCTTTTTTTTTGGTACACGTTAAGCTTGTTCTTCCGAAATTTTAAGCCGCGCCTTGTTATGCCGAAAATTGAAGCTAGCGTCTTTGTCTATCGTGCTGCGAAACTCCCGCCTCTTCAACCCGCGCCTTGTTAGCCCGAAATATTTAAGATATATCTTTGTCTCGTTGTGCTCTGACAACTCCCTCCATCTCAACCCGCGCCTTGCTATTCCAAAATTACAACGCGCGCGAAAACTCCCACCTCCTGTGAAATCCCGACACGCGAAATGCCCATGGTACCCCTGAACCAAAAGAACCGCCTCAAATCGGTGGGGGTACTTTCGTAACTTACCCCACATTTCGGACAAGCGCGTCTCTAAGCCATGGCTCCCCACTGCCATCCCATCCGCCCACCCATTCGTACACCGAGGCCGCGAAAACCCGCGACGAAACCCCACACCCTGCTCCGTCCGCCACCCAGCCGGAGCCTCTTCCCCGACGACGTCGTCCACAGCAACACCTCGACGTCCCTCATACACCATACCGGATGAGGATCCGTCATCGATCTCATCGTCTCGCCGGTTCAGCCACCCCGTCCTCCACCTCCAAGGAGCTGCCCCGATGTTCCACTCATCTTTCGCGCCACCTCCATTCCCACACCGCCGTCTTCACCTGCACCACCGGAAGAGCATCATCATCACCGTTTCCTCGGATGAAGCTGCGGCCTAATCGGCGCCATCAAAGAGTTTGTACACTAATCACCGCATTTTCTTCTTGATTCGATCTCACGGTGCTGCCGGCGCTCGGTCCCGAGCCGACACGGCGCGGCTCCATCCACGGCGGCATCGCCGGCCACTTCCTCCACGGCGCCGCTCCCTCGGCGGCGACGTCCACAGGAGTTGCTGCTGCTTTAGCTCTCGCTTGCCCTGCTGCTCTGCTCTTGCTCTCGGTCCCTGCACTGTCCGCTCTTGTTATTGCTCTTTCTCGCGCTGCTCTCGCTCTTGCTCTTGCTTGCGATGCTGCTCCGATTGGCTACACTTCAACGATCAATCGACTTTTGGGTCAGTTGATTTTCAAGGGGTGGGCTCGCCGGGGTGAAGGAAGAACCAGCCGCAGCGGGGAGGGGGGCTCGCCAGAGAGGTACCCCACTATCTTCTTAGGGTTCGGGATGGGGGCGGTGGTCGTCGGCGGTGGCGGGGCATTGGCGGGGCGGTGGCGTGGGGATCACGGAGAAAAGCTTCGGCACGGGGGGCTAGAGGGATGGCCGGGCGGCGGACCGGTGGTGGGGAGTGTTTTGGCGGGCGGGCGGTAACCGCCGCGAGCGGCGGGGGCTGTTTGGCCGGTGGTGGTGGCGGCTCGGGGTGGAGGTTGAAGATGAACCGCAGCCCTTGATTTCGTATCCAACGGCTGCAAAATAGACTAACCAGAGATGAAAAAGTCACGACCGACCGACGTGTAGCCTCACCTTGCTAGTGCGTTACGCTTCGACAAGAAAAATTCAGTTTCGACAAGAAAATTCAGTTTCGGCGATTAGGTTCAGTTTGACAGCTAACTTCAGTTTTCGACGCTTAAGTTACTGTTTTCGACGATTAAGTTCAGAGATGAGCGGCTGATGTATTTTACATCTAGCACTTTGTGGTTATGTATTTTACATCATGTATTGGAGATGCTATTAGAATTCCACTCGAGTTAACGTTGTTTCGTTGTCTCTCTTGTCCGCTTCAGCCTCGGCGTCGTACAACTCATCGGAGCTGCTCCAACGACGAAACCCTCCATCACAAATGAGCGATACCTCGTGCTCCATCTCCGGGCGCCTAAGATCTTCTTCCCTCCTCCGACAAAGCAAAGTCAGCGGAGCATCCTCACCGCCAACCCAATCACGCCGAGATCGACATGGCTTCGCCAAAGAAGTTGTACACTTGTTGCATCTCTTTTTTACTCTACATGTTATATATATTGTCCACTGAGCACTCGTAGTAACGGGAAATACGATTATTTTATCCTACTATATGACAAGCAGTGAGGTACCAGGCAACTTAGCTATTCGTGATGGACTCTCTTGAACGCCATCGTTATTTATCTCTGCCCGTTTGAGCTGTGCATTTGTCGATGGGCCTGGGAGTTGAGCTAGTATGGCAGTGGCCTGGGTCCAAATTAATAGAAGTAGCACAAAAACATTTTTTAGTGTAGGATTTTCCTTGCTCAAGCCTGCCTACTAGAATCGCCAAGCTTGAAAGGAAAAGTGAATGAAAAACATAGGAATTGGAAAGTTTCCTATGGTACTACTTTTCATGAATTTGGTGCAAAGGAATGGAGCAAAGGAAAACTGTAGGATTTGTTCCTTTAGTGTCTCCTTGAAAGAAAAACCGTAGGAATTCTAATTTCCACTTCTCCTCCTTTTCATATTCCTATTCATCAAGCACAAGACTAAGAGATAGTAGCATAATAGCATTATAACCGTACATTTTCTTGTGGTTTGACTTAATCTCACCATGCTTTTTTGCATCCTGTGATCTTCCAATTGTTGTGAATCAAACACCCAGATTGGCAGAAATCATGTGTTTTTAAATTCTTTGTTTTGCACGTGCATTCCTATCCTATTCTTGTCTATTTCCTATCCTTGCATTGTTAGAATCCTCAAATTCAAACAAGCCCTTACTCAATTACTTACATGATATGTGTCAAAGAAAACCTTGTGTGGTTTGTCCTGCCTCACAGTGTTCCACCCCATTTCAGCTGCTCCAACGATGGAAGGGTTCACCACAAGAGGGATCGCTCTCGGACTGTCTTCGTCGCCTCAGATCTTCTTCCCCGCCGCCGGCAGCCACGACAACTGCATTACCATCATCAACTGAGCAGATGACCTTGAGGACTACACGGGTCCGCAAGAGAGGTCGCGCTCTTCCGTGTCTGCTTACGCTATGCGTCGCTTAATATGATGACATGCTACATTATCGTCGTGTTCACCTATTAGACTCCGAGTTAGGTCCAAACTAATGCTGAAACTTGAGTTTCTGAATGGTTGTGGGGTACATATTGGGGCAGCAATCAGTACTATCTGTCTACTATCTAGTTAATCTCCGATGTCTACTATGGGTTTCATGTTGGGTGCAAACAAACATTAAAGGAGCCATTATCTGTATTTTTTAACTAAAGCTATTATCTTTGCTATCATTGGTTTTGGGTCTATCCACAGCTTGCTACCATCACTCTGGATTTGTGCATGCACTCCTTACATAATCTCACTATGTTTTATTCCTATGCATGCCAGTTATTGTACACAATGGAACTGATCATGTAGAGCAAAAGAGACGAGCCTTGCGTGGCAATAAAATTTCATGCATATGTCGTTCCATGGTGGGCGCAAAGGCAGCCCCCCCTCCACCCATTTCGGATCGTAATCAAGAGGAAGATAACTATTACGAGGGGATTCGTAGGAGAAGACCACTCCTATTTACCCCATGAGGTCTTTGCTCTAACTTGGCATGCTTGATGTTGGTAATATCATGCATATGGTGCCTTGCATTGCTTATCATATACATTAAAGATGTCATCCGCTTAGTTTAGACATGCTTTGTGTCAATGCCATCTGCTTAGTTTCTTTATCGTATATGTGAATCATGCAATGCCATCTTGTCTAGCCGGGCATCATATATGTGAATTTTGCAATGCCACCACCGTTAGCCATCATCTTATATGTGAATTATATCATGTCATTATTTTTTTATTATGTGTTAAATTTGTCAACAATTTTAGTACATTCAATTACTCTTCCTGTGCATCAGCCATTCGCACGGTCATGGAAAAATCTGGAGTGGAAACAAGGTCTTGAGCGCATAATGCTATCTGATGAAGCGCATGTCTTGCTGGTTACCGATAGCTCCTCAGAGGAGGATTCAGAGACAGATGACCAGTCATATTTCCCCCCTGAGGTGCATGCCCTAACTTGGCAGGGTTATGTTACTCATATCGTGTGTATGGTATCTTGCATTGCTATGTCATTTGCTTAGTTTAGACATGCTTTGTGTGAATGCCACCTGTTTAGTGTCTAATTACCATATATGTGAATTATGCAATGCCATCTTGTTGCAAGACATTATATATGTGAATTATGCAATGTTATCTTGTTGCAAGGCATTATGTATGTGAATTATGCAATGCCATGATGTTTAGGCAAGCGTCATATATGTGAATTATATCATGTCATTCCTTTTTTATTTCTCATTGCTTTTGTCGACAATGTTTGTATATTCAACTGCTCTTCCTGTGCATCAGCCATTTGAATTGGTGATGGAGAAATCTGGAGTGAAAACAAGGTCTTCAGAGCAGACAATGCTACTTGCTGAAGCAGATATCTTGCTGGTTACAGATAGCTCTTCAGAGGAGGATTCAGAGGCAGATGACCAGTCCTATTATCCCCCTGAGGTGTATGCTCAAACTTGGCGGTTATATTACTCATATAATGCATATGTTGTATTGCAATGCTTAGTTTTTACATCATATACACAATATTGAATGCCATCTCCTTAGTTGACACATCATATATGCAATTGCCCTCTGCTCACTTCCTTAGTATATAAATCATATATTTGAATTATGTCATGCCATGATGTTTACATAGATAGCACGTATCTGAATTATGGCATGCCAACCCATTTTCTAAAGACATAATATAGTTATATCATCTCATCTAGTTTACATAGTCATCATATTTTAAATTATGTCATTCTATCCGTGAATTATATCATGCCATCATGTTTCCATCGACGGCATGTTCGTGATTTATGGCATGCCAACCACTTTAATAGACACATCGTATAGTTATATCATGTCATCCTGTTTACATAGTCATCATATTTTGAAGTATGTCATTCTATCATGTTTAGTTAGCCATCATACATGTGAAATTGTGTCATGCTATCCTATTTAATTAGCCATCTTATATGTGAAATTATGTCCTGCTATTCTGTTTGCTCAGACAACATAAATGTGAATTATTTCATGCCCTGTTTTCTTCCCTACTATCCATTGCACCTGTCTATCTTACAATGTCTGTACATTCAATTACTTTTCTTGTTTATCAGCCATTTCAATTGGAGGGAGTGATGGCAGTATTCTGTGAGAGTAAAACACGGTCTTCGTAAAAGATCGTGCTACTGTTGATGCTTGAGATAGAACCACGGTTGTACTTGCCCAAGAATCAGCCCCACCACACATAACCCACACTCATGCAGATTGTACCCCTACCCAGTTGGACAGAGAACCAGCTACACCCCTTCTAACCCCAACCCCAGCAGATAGACACCCAATTCACGTTGACACAGCACCGTCTCCACCACAGAGCACCCAAACACGAGCAGTTAGTAAGGCAACTACACTGCCCAAATCACGAGGACCACCACTCCGAACCCGAAGTCAACGCTTAAAGCAGAAGAAGAATTGTTCTCGTGTCGATTCCGTAGCTATGGTTCATACTACTTTGCTCTTGCATCATCAGTATTTCTGATACCAACCAATTTCAAATTTGAAGGATGCAATTGAAACTCCAATGGCGCAATGTATGTTTTAAACTTGTTTCTTCAACGTGTTTGGCTGTTTGCTGTTGTAAATTGCTCTATGTTGATTTCAGTTTCAATTGAATAAACAGTTATGTTCTCATGCCATGCACATTACAAGTGTCGTTATTGCTGTGTAGTTTCCCACACTTATATTCTGTCTATGTTGCTTTGTCTTAAATAGATATGATTCAACTGTATCTATCTTGATTTGGCAACATAAACTAGAATGATATAGACCATACAAAGGACCATACTACATAGATATATGTTTGTTTCATGTCTTATCATGTCCACCTTACTACCGAACTGGTTTACCAAAATGAGTTTCATATACTACATTGTAAACCTGAGATGTGTTTGTTTGTTTCTCTTTAGAACGGGATAAAATATTGGAGAAGAGTACCCTATTATGCAATGGTAAAGGAAGTAATGCAGATAAGGTTCAAGATAGTGAGACATCCCTGTTGGTCTCCAAGAAAGCTGATAAAAACTATATTGAGGACACTGAGACAACCCCAAAGTCTTGTCTTGATGTAGTGTTCGAGTTACTGGCTACCACTGCTGGCACCAGCTCTTCGAACTCGTTGCCTGAATCAGTTCTGCTTCTTGAGTCTCAACTTCAAGTTGAAAGACATCGATCGAGATGTTATGCGACGAGGAAGTCAAGGACCGAGGAAGTCCTCGCAGAATTCAGATGCATACTTTCTGTGCAACAAAGAAGCGCCGGAGGACTTAAGCGCCAAACAAGAGAAAGTTAATAAGCTTGCTAAGCATCTTGCCAGCATTATGGGTACCCGTGATATTGTTTCTTGAGCTCTTCTCAAGTGGTTTCAATTACGGACTTGTTTTGCTGCGGCGTTTATATGTCATGTTCCCTATATTTGCACTAGTGGCGAACTTTGATGCCCAAAGGATGTAATATGTGTAATAGCCGTGATAGCCTAGTGTAAGTTGCTTGCTTATTTATTTCCTTGTTGTCTTTTTTATTTGTTTGCTTGTAGTTAGTGCGCTTTTTTTCAAGCGGTTTGCTAGTGGCTGCAATAACCTACTTTTTAAAACTAGGCCACAATAACCATGGGCTAATATTTATCAGAGTGACACTGGACCTACGGGCCGTAGAAAGCGATGGGCCTTCTACGGGCCAGATAAACAAGTGGGCCTTCATGCGGTCAGAGAAACAATGGGCCTTCTACGGCCGCAGTAAACAATGGGCCTTCTACGGGCCGTATCATCAATGGGCCTTATACGGCAAGATGATCGATTGGCAAACATGGGCCAATAACAGCCGCATTATGGTCGTAAACGGCTAGAGTTGGAATCGTCTGCTCATGGGCCACCATAACGGGCCATCGTTAATAGGCCATATTTCATGACGCTATGAAAACGGCCCAACGTGTTAATCGGACCACAAACGGGCCGATCATAACCACGGGCTGAATTTGGCCCATAAGCGTAAAATGACAAGAACGGGCCATAAGTAAACGAATCTTGGAAATGAGCCCAAGAATAAATGGGCTCGAGAAGGCCGAAAGATAACATAATGGAAACGCCCAACGGAATAACAGCCCTTAATGGGTATAAAGTGATACACTGTTCATTACGGGCCAGTTTCACCACGGGCCGTTCATGGGTGTAAAGTAATACACTGTTCATTGCGGGCCAGTTTCACCACGGGCCGTTAATAGGCCAAGAGTTACATAGGGCCTCATATGGGCCGAAAGACGTCATGGGCCATACATGGGCCAGCGAAAACAGGCTAGAATCATATTGGGTGGCCCAGATGACGCCATCGGGCCTAATTCGGATAGGGCGAACGGGCCTTGGGTTAGCGGGCTGTAAATGGGCTATATGCGAACAGCCGTTAACGGGCTTTACATGGGCCGCCGCCACCTTTTGACCAAGTCAAACGGGCCGCCTTTTCACCGAATGGGCGTCATTGGGCCGTGCCACGGTCGACATATCATAGGCGCCTTCCGTCCATTGAGTGGATGACATCCGTCCCAACGATGAGCCGACATCGCAGTTTTCTCCACCAATGATGATTTTACATGTGGAAAATCCCCATTGGTCGGGTACGTTAACGGGTTATCGGATCCAAAACCCGACCCGATAGCTTAACGGGCGTTCCGTTATGGTGGATGCCACGCGTGTCGGTCACCCTTGACGAAAGCACTTCGTGACGTGCGATTTATCATCATGGAAGTGGACACTTCCGTGATGATAATTTTGGTAATGTCATGGAACACTTCTACGACAAAGACAGTATGACTATCTTGATTCTCGTCATAAATTTGTCATGGATGTACATGCATGACAAAAACGCGACCTCTTGTGACAAACATGTATCATCACGGAAGTGTATTTTTTGTAGTGAATAGTAGGGCGGTGAGGCCTCCATGGCAGCAGACACCGCCACGGAGGCGGGAGCAGCGGCACGACCGGTGCTGCTTTGGGAAGTCGGAGCAAGAAGACCAGAGGTTGAAGAAGCACTACGGCCGTTGGATGGACATCGTCACGGTCACTGGAGCTAGAATCGTTCATATTGACTAAGTTGACAAAGCCCTCCGTCCCCGTCAACTTAGTAGGCCCACAAGTCAGCCTCCCACCAAGGTGGGTCCCAGCTAGCAGGGGGAGTATTCATTTTTTGTGCATACTAAAGAGGCACTTCCGGTGGGTCCGAGCTGACAGCGGGGGGAACGTTTTTTTCATGAAATACGGTGGCCCGTCCGGTGGGTCCCAGCAGTCAGGGGGGGAACGTTTTTTTCACGAAATAAGGTGGCCCGTCCGGTGGGTCCCTGCTGTCAGGTGGAGGAATAATTATTTTGCGCGTAATAAGGAGGCCCTTCCTTGCGGCCGCCGTGGACCCAGCTGTCAGCCTCTCCACGTACAGTACTCTTCCGATGGAAGTCGCTCGTTGATCACGCTGCGCCGAGAGCACCAGGGCGGTGGACGACGGGGACGCCTAGGAAGGGGACGGCGCGGAGCCGGGGAAGACGCAGCAGTGGAAGCCCGCGCGGAGAGGAGTACGAGGGTTCACCTTCTGGTCAGGTGTGAGGCTGCCATCGCCCGCAGAATAACAGGGTGTGGGTGAGTGGAGGGATGGCCTGCCAGTGGGAGTAGTATGGGGCGGTGAAGCCTCCATGGCAAAGACAGCCGCCACAGGAGGCAGGTGAGCAAGGCACGACCGGCTGCTTTGTGCGGCTGAACCAAGAAGACCAGAGGTTGAAGAAGCACTACGGCCGTTGGATGGACATCGACGGTCCTTTGAAGCTAGAATCGTTTATATTGACTAAGTTGACAAAGCCCTTGGTATGCTCCAACTTAGTAGGCCTGGTCAGCCTCCGAAATGGTGCGCCCGGATGTCGTGGGAGGAACCATTTTTGGGTGGCGAAGCTAAGAATATCCGAGATTGAAGAAGAAGCACGACATCCGTTGGATAGACATCCAACGCCACCGCCGCTAGAACCGTGTGTTGACTATAATAAGTTGACAAAGCCTTGCATACGCGTCAACTTATTTTTTAGGGACGCGTCTTAGTAGGCCCACAAGTGTGTGGCGTAGAACTTATAGCCCATTTTATGCGTTTTGTAAGAATGTACAGCCCATTTTTGAATTCTAATGGAATTTACAACAGCCCATTTACAGTTTGTTAAAAGTACAGCCCATTTTCTAGCTAGGACAACGATTAATAATTTCAACCAACCGTTGAAGACAGAATTCAATAAAATTTCCCACATTTTGATGGGATCCGAAATATTTTTATCCCGAAATTTCTAGTCAGATTAAATATAAATTTGTATTACGTAAAAATCCAACGAAACATTGCACGCGCAACAATGAAAATTTAAGATTTTCAAAATCCATAAATAATATTTTATAAACTAATTTCGTGTTTGTTGCATTTTTTATAGTTACTGCCCAGTTTTTATAATTACATCCCATTTATTACTTTTTAAAGCCCATTTTCCTGTTAAGCCTAATGCATCCCTCCTAGGAAAGATTTGCAGCCAACAAGCGGAGAATAACAAGTTGACCTTGCTCGGGTATTCCTCAAAAAGACGTATAGCTGGGCTAGCCATTTTCATCTTGAAAAATTAGTATCCGGCTGGATATCTGGCACAGGCTAGACGGGCCACAGCCCGCCCAGTTAATACCCTGCTCTCCTCTGAACAACAACGAAATCATCGCCAAGAAAAACTCTGTAGTGCTCATGCCTCAAAAACACAAATACTGCTCGAGCTGCTTGGTCCCAGCTGTCAGCCGCACCTTGTGAAATTCTTTCGTTTATATTGACTACATAGGTTGACAATGGTGTGGGACCGTGATGTCAGGAAACCAGGAGAAAGCAAAAAATATAGTTGTACATAATAAGGAGGCATCAAGGCAGACGACGGCTATGGCCCTAGTGGGTCCCTAGTGTCATCCAGTCAAAATAAAGTCATCTCTTGAATCCTCATGTTCGTTGACCATGTTAATAATGCTCAGTGCCACGGCGAGCGCAACAACTCGAAGGACAACGGAGAGGGCCTCGCGGGCCCTACGGAGGTCTGATACAGCGCCCGAAGCTCATTCAGGAAGCCAGGATCATCAGACACCTATGAGCACCTTCGAAAAACTAAGACGGCATGAAACGGTAAGGCCGCGCTTGGGAGCTCTGGTTTATTTCAAACCTGTATTAACATATAAGTGTAATTTACTCGTCATCGGAAACAACGCGTAAAATACAGGCGTAATGCAACCGAGGGCCCAAGGTCTGTAAGTAAAACCGGCGGGTTACGCGTGTAATTTGAGAGACTAGTGTATATTTTACGAGCACTGCTATATGGACGACATTACCAGACGATACATGCACGACATGCGTATCATGCCATCCATGGGCAAGGCTGAAACAGCAGCTAACGGCTGGATTAGCAATCGTCCGAGTGTCGTTCAGTGTTTTTATCGTGTGTGAAGTACTTCCGATATTTTACTAGTCGAAATCGACCAACCAAGCGCCTTTGCCCGAGACCATCTGCTTTAATTTGCAAGCGTCAGTTTTACAAGCGGTTTTGGTTGGAAAACGACGATCCAATCACGGCCTAATATCATGAGTTGGTCGGAAGATCATATGGTTTCACGTCTAACCTACCCGACTTGTCGTATAGGCTATGAATGAAACATCAGACGATGAACTTCTTAAGCACGGAAACAACATAAGAGGATGATCTTCTTAACAAACAAATCACTAGCATTAGATCGACATGCAAAACAATACGAAGCATTATTCTCAGGAGGCACGATGAACAGCTCGTGATGCCGCATGCCACAACATTCCAAGCTCAACTTTGCAATCAAACACAATGCCTGGCATTACATAGACAATATTCAACAAACTCTTAACACAGGAATATCTCAGCAGAGTAACTATTTACTTCTAAACCGAACACAAGAATAGGAAAAAACACTCGACGCTGCTCACAGCAAGGGCGTCCCACTCAAAAATATCAAATGCATGTCTTCTGGCTAACATCAATGAGCAAATTTTGACGAGGTTTTCCAATTCCAATATATTAAACTAACGTCTTCTTGCTAAAATCAATGATTAAACTTTGACAAGCTTTTCCCATTCAAAATATGTAATGCCTATGATCATGGAGTCATGTCTTAGCTTCTTGTACTTGTTTGGGCACTTTTTGCCCAGGGCACTCCACGCGTTGTTATTGCCAATGGTCTCTGCAGACTAGTCATGTCACCGGTGTCCAATAATACTCTGTAAAGCTTCTCGGTCATTCCTTCTGTAATGTAGCGCAAAGCGATGGCTTCTTTTCTCAAGAAAGTGGAACGACCAACTGGACCCAGTAATGCAGCAGTTTGCCTTGGACACATTGGCTCCTTTTGTGCAGTTGAACTAAAATCGAAGTCGGAATTAAGATTCAGTAGACATTATCTTAACAATACCTTGGTTAAACATGTAGAAAGAACTACAAAGCAGGATAGTACCATTCCTAACAAGTGTTGCAGTTTTGAACTAAGATTCAGTAGTTAATTAATTCTGAGAGTAGCATTGCTTAATTTTACCAGGCATTAGTGAGGGAGTCCCGGATTAGGGGGTGTCCGGATAACCGAACTATCACCGTTGGCCGGACTCCTGGACTATGAAGATACAAGATTGAAGACTTCGTCCCGTATCCGGATGGGACTTTCCTTGGCGTGGAAGGCAAGCTTGGCGATACGGATATGTAGATCTCCTACCATTGTAACCGACTTTCGTGTAACCCTAACCTATCCGGTGTCTATATAAACCGGAGGGTTTTAGTCCGTGGGACGAACAACAATCATACCATAGGCTAGCTTCTAGGGTTTAGCCTCCTTGATCTCGTGGTAGATCTACTCTTGTACTACCCATATCATCAATATTAATCAAGCGGGGAGTAGGGTATTACCTCCATCGAGAGGGCCCGAACCTGGGTAAAAACATCGTGTCCCTTGTCTCCTGTTACCATCCGCCTAGACGCACATGGGACCCCCTACCCGAGATCCGCCGGTTTTGACACCGACATTGGTGCTTTCATTGAGAGTTCCTTCCGTATCGCCGCCATCGGATAGGATGCCTCATCTCGTCTTTAAAGACGATACTATCGCCAAAGGAGCCTTGGTCACCGGCCGCACTCTTCGCTAGGTGGTTTTCTTATGACCGCCATCCGCCATCGCTACCGACGATGACCTCTCGAGTCATCGAAACCAACCTCCATGTTAATTCGAACTTGTCAAGAGTTAGATCCGATCGAGCTCTCCTCCAGTAACGAGCTCTTGGATCGCATCGCCGCTCGAGTCACCACAGACTACGACCGGATCGGGCCTAAAACCGATCTGAGAGAGATCAACTCTCCCCAGGCTACCCATCATGTTGCTGTGATAGAGGAGCAATGCGGCGATTCTTCTTCTATCTTAAGGACTAGTTAAGTCCGGATTCCCGATCCCTCCATGCCGGATTCCCGCGGAGGGACGGATGTCGATCAAGCCCTGAACTTAAAGTCAGGCGGCGGGTTGGACTCATTGGATAACACTCAAAAACCCAAACTTCCGAGTTCGGAAACTTCTCGGCCCCCGAGTCCTAAATTGGACGGGGTTCCGGATCTAGTTCCACCCGCCCACCCAAACATTAGCGATCGGCAAGAGCCCGCTGAAACAGTACATCATTACTGGGCCAGATTCCTCCTGGTTATGAACAGGATAAAGGACTGCCGAGAGGAGGACGCAATCCCAATTTTCTGCAATAATTGCATGAACAAGGGAATCCTAAACGCCATAAGTCGTCGCGAAATTACACGCTTTGCTGACTTGGTGACCATAGTACAAAAGTATGTGCGATGGAAGCGCTCGAAAACCGAAAGTAAATTTTGGGATAATCCGCCCCGAATACATCCCTAGTCCGAAATAAAAGGGTGCATCATTATCAAGCACCTGGGTTAAATACCAAAAACCAAAACCCCTAAAGGGTACGGAACCGTCTTTGGAGGGTTGGCTAAACGGACCTGCAAAATTCATAGCACAGAGGGCGCCACTCCAACTCATAGCCTTCGAGCATGTTGGATACTACGGCAGTGGCCAAAAGTGGCGAGGAGCTTCTAGCTTCAGAATCCCAGCCCAAGAACACCAAGACGGTGTTAATAGCTTCGAGACTTTCGCATCAAATAACATGCGAAAACGAACACTCCGCAACCTTGCCGAAGTCTACCAAGTAGCAACAATAAATCCATGGAGTGACACGACTATTACCTTTAATGCCAGTGACGAACCTAAATTCCGAACAGCCCGAGCACCAGCCGCATTGGTCCTCAGTCCGATAGTGGACGGCTTTCGCCTTACTAAGGTACTCATGAATGGCGGCAGCGGACTAAACCTCATCTATGAGGAAACCCTCTGAAAAATGGAAATAGACTGGAACCGCATTGAGCGAAGCAGCACAACCTTTAGAGGAATAATCCCTAGCCGGAAGCATGCTGCACAGGAAAATCACACCGGACGTAGTGTTCGCTCACGACAATTACAGGTCCGAGGAGGTCACATTTCAAGTGGCCCCGTTCAACAGCGGATATCATGCTTTATTAGGACGAGAGGCACTCACAATTTTTCAAGCTATACCCCATTATGGGTACATGAAGCTTAAAATGCCCAGACCTAACGGAATCATCACTCTCGCTAGTGATCCGAACATAGCACTCCGCATCGAAAATAAGACAGCCGCACTAGCCCTCGAGGCACTATCCGAAGCCCTAGCGGCCGAGGAACTCACTGCGATGCGCTCCACGGTGAACAGGGACGATGTGATACTTGATAAAAGATCCAAGTCCACTTCTTTTAAACCAGCGGATGAAATAGTCAAATTCCAAATCCACCCAACGGACCCTGCAAAGACGGCCTCCATTGGGGCACAATTAAACCCTAATGTAGATGCCACACTACGAGAATTTCTACAAGAAAACTGGGACATCTTTGCCTGGCACCCTTCAGACATGCCAGGAATCCCACGTCGGTGGCGAGCACAGCCTAAATATCCTAAAAGGATTCAAGCCAGTCAAACAGGCTCTTCGGTCCTTTTCCGAACCCAAGAGACAGGCCATGGGAGAGGAGCTAGCCAAACTTTTGGAAGCCGGATTGATCAGAGATATAAAACATTCGGACTAGCTAGCAAACCTGGTGATGGTACCAAAGAAGGATAAATCCTGGCGCCTATGTGTTGATTTTAAAGACCTTAATAAGGCTTGCCCAAAGGACACCTTCCCCCTCCCTCGAATTGATCAAATTATTGACGCTTCAAAGAGGACACGACTCATTGTGCTTCCTCGATCGTATCTCGGCTACCACCAAATCAAGATGGCGGAGCCAGACCAAGTCGAACAGCATTCATCACTCCATACGGCCCGTTCTCGCTTCAACACAATGCCCTTTGGGCTCAAAAACGCCAAGAACATATCAGCGCATGCTTTGACATGTCCGCAAACCAGATCGGCAAAAGCAAAGGAAGCATATGTAGATGACGTGGTCGTCAAAACCAAGCACGCTAAAACTCTAGTAGACGACTTGAGGCTCACATCCAAAAATCTTGAAAATATGACATCAAGATCAATCCGGAAAAATGCGTCTTCGGCGTTCCAGCCGGAAAGCTCCTGGCTTCATTGTGTCCGGTAGAGGAATTGAAGCAAACCCAGCCAAGATCCGAGCTCTGTCACAATTGGATATTCCAAAAGACCTCAAACAAATACAAAAATTGACGGGATGGGTAGCGGCTCTAAGCCGCTTTATTTCCCGTTTGGGAGAAAAGGCGTTACCCCTTTACCGCCTCCTCCGGTGCACCGAACACTTCGAGTGGACTGATGCCGCCACGGCCGGACTCAAAGAAATAAAGGCAATTTTGGCAACAAATCCGGTCCTGGCCGCGCCAATGTGGGCGAACCAATGCTATTATATATCGCCGCAACACATCAAGTTGTCAGCGCGGTGCTCGTTGTCGAACGAGAAACGGACGGACACCGGTTCCCTCTTCAAAAACCGGTTTACTATGTGTCCACTATCCTAACTCCATGCAAGTCCCGGTACCCACACTATCAAAAGATAGCATACGCGGTGTTCATGGCATCCCGGAAGCTGCGACACTACTTTCAAGAGTGCTCGATAACGGTAGCCTTCAAGTACCTCTTAACGACATTATAAATAATCGCTGACGCGACGGGCCGGATTGCTAAATGGGCCATAGAGCTCCTTCCATTCAACATAACTTATAAGCCACGGCGAGCTATTAAGTCGCAGGTTTTGGCCGACTTCGTGGGTCGAATGGATCAAGCGAACTCCCTAAGAGTACGGCGCGATACTCCAATTGGATCATGCACTTTGACGGCTCCAAAATGTTGGCGGCACGGGGAAAGGCGTCGTCTGACGTCGCCAACCGGGACACGGTCCAATACATCCTTCGAGATAATGTATACGGACTCCAACAACGCATCGAATCTGAGGCCCTTCTGCACGGCCTCCAGATGGCAGTCTCCATGGGCATTCAACGCCTAGAGGTGCGCGGGGATTCGAACCTCACAATATCTCAAATAAACGGAGACTTTGATGCCAAAGATCCGAAAATGGCAGCATACCGCAATGCAGTCCTAAAAATGTCAGCACGTTCGAAGGGCTCGAATTTCATCATATAGCCCGGGATAACAACCAGGCGGCGGATATATTGGCACGCATCGGTGCAAAACGCGACGCCGTCCCACCCAATATCTTTTTGGAACGGCTGTTCAAGCCATCCGTACTATGGGAAGGGGAGTCCGGCAATAACAATCCGGACCCAACCGCACTGCCTGACGCCGAACACTCTGACACAACCGGAGGCTCTGCCCCCGAGATAACACCCTCCGCTCACGAAATAATGGCGGTTATCGCCCCGTGGACGGAACCATTCCTAGCCTACCTAACTAGGCAGGAACTCCCCGAAGACCAAAATGAGGCTCGCTGCATAGTACGGCGATCTAAAGCCTACAAAGTCCATGAGGGAGAGCTTTATAAGGAAAGCACTACAGGAGTCCTTCAAAGGTGTATCTTCGAAGAGGAAGGGCGAAATCTCCTGGCTGAAATTCATGCCAGACTGGGTGGGCACCACGCCGCAGCCCGGGCCCTTGTAGGCAAGGCCTTCCGTCTGAGGATTTTATTGGCCAACTACCTGGGCAGATCTTGCAGGATTTAGTCCAACGATCGTCGGTTGCCAGCTTTTGCTAACCAAAGCCACATACCACCCACCGCCTCAAAACTATACCCATCACCGCCGTTCATGATGCAGGGGCTTGACATGGTTGGACCCCTTAAGGGAGGAACCCACAAGCAAAAATACCTATTGGTCATGGTGGATAAATTCACCAAATGGATAGAGGCCAAGCTCGTTAAAGCGGCGAATCCGGACCGGTGATAGACTTCATATCGTGGGTAGTGCACCGTTACGGTGTCCCCACAGTATCATCACCGATAACGGCACCAACTTCACGGCCGATGAGGTCAAATTATGGTGCAAAAGGCATCAAGCTCGACACGCCTCGATCTATCACCCTCAAACCAATGGCCAAGTCGAACGAGCAAATGGTCTAATCATGAGCGGCATTAAACCCGCACTAGTGTGGTCCCTCAAGGAATCTAACACGACCTTTGGGTTGAGGAGCTCGACTCCGTACTCTGGGGCTATGGACCACGCCCGAATCGTACTACGGATTCACACCATTCTTTATGGTGTATGCAGCAGAGGCAGTCTTGCCCTGCGACATAATACATGACTCACTCGCGTGCGCATGTATGAAGAAAGAGAAGCCGAGCTCGATCGGCAGGACAGTTTGGACGCATTGGAGGAGGAGCGCGACGTGGAAAAAGCTCGTTCCGCATTCTATCAATAGCAGGCTCAAAGATATCAAAGCAGGGAAGTACGGGCCAAGGCTTATAACGTTGGTGAACTAGTTCTACGCCTGTCGGACAAGAAAAAGGACAAACTCAAGCCCAAATGGGAAGGTCCCTTCATCATCGACCAGGTCCTGACCAGCGGAGCATACCGTCTGCGAAACGCATCGAATAACCGACTCGAGCCGAACCCATGGAACGCAGCCCGTCTACGAAGATTCTACGCCTAAGCGCCGGACTCCAAGTTCGTCTCCTTCCTCCGTCCACATTTTCTATTTTTGCTGTCTTTTATTTCTCTCCTTCCTCCTCCTTCTTCTTGAAGCCTCTAGAGGCTCGTTTGCGCTTTTTTCGCACATACTTGACGCGCTGTCCGCGCTCATTATACACAGGGCTTCTTTAATGAAGCTTATTTATACGGGCTTCATGCCCAACACATGCGTTAAACTTCCGCATGTACCTTTTATTCACCATTATATGCATCGATATGACTTAAGTTTTGGCCAAGCTGGGTTGCCTGGCTCCTGTGCTTACACCTACATTCCCGATTGTTCGGCTAGGTGGTAAATGGAGCACCTCTGCGATTGTTACCGCTAGGTCAGCCGGACGTTTACCTCAGACTGGGTGAAGCCGAAAGCTAGCGTTCTTAAGGGAATATTCGGTCGGTGAACTGAAAGATGATTTTTAACTATTTAGCCATCTGCCCCCAGATGATTTTACTGCTTTCATAGCAGCTTTGACATGCACTTTAGGGCATGCATCCCAGCGAAAGGAACCCTTAACGGAACTATTCTCCCTGGAAGATGTTTCTTACTACCCATGTAATATAACATAACTAGTTGGGCACTTGTCTCGATACAGCAATAATGACCCCTACGCCTTGTCTCCATGCATACCCGGTTCTTATATAACCACGAAGGTATTCGGACACACTCCGGACTATTGGGTCCCGAGGTCGCCGAAAAGGTCCGCTATGACAAACGATCTACAATCCGGCTAGAAGACATTTTTTCATGTCATATTTTTACATAGTCAACTCGACTCATTGTATTCCTCCTCAATGCCATCTAATAGGCTATCTAATTTACAATCTTGCTGGGAATATTTGGCAGCCAATTCTACTTGGCTGTACACTAAGCTTACAGGAATCTCCATCCCATCAGGCCCCACAGGTCCGACCTCGTCCATGTGGTTTGGGTCAGCCTTCGTGTACCGCGTCTTTACCATGGCCCAGGTCTCCCTGGCGCCTTGACGGCAGCCCGATATCTTCCAAGTCGGAGCGTCGCCGTGCTCCTTGAAGCCGCTCTGCCAGCTCCCCAATGCCTTGAGGCGGGGAGATAGATGGCCACAAGGCCTGGCTGATGCTTTTCATCACTGTCGGACTCGTTAAATGCGGTGACATAATTCGGGAAGAAGATCACCAAGAATCGGGCATCTCCTCCTCGGGGCGACACAGTGAGCAAACCTACATACATGTTTATGTTAGCCGCCTTCCTCGCCGAACTCTTTCAAAGTTCGCTCAAGCACTCTTGAAAATGCCGCGACGAAGCCGCCGATTCTCCTTCTACGGAGTCGGACAACCGGGCACGAACATCTTTTAGTTCCTCATCCAGCTTGGTATTGGCATCACGGAGGTTATTTTTCTCTGCCGCACCCTCGTAAGCACGCCTCGCCCGGCCTTTAGCCGGGCGCAAGAGCTGTTGCTTGTCCGGATCGATCCGGCGCCATCTGCAATGTTTTGTCAGATTTACACACCGCCGCACTTCATAAACTATTTATCTTTTGAAGGTATATTACCGGAGGGGTCTTTGTGGCTCCCCCTTGGCGGCTAGTGCTTGGCCTCAAGTTGGGCCTTGCACTCTTCAAGCTCTGGACAGTCGGGTACTCTTTTTCTGTAAGATCCTCAAGATAATAAATGATCCTTAAATCAGTTATTCTAACTATTTTAAGTCTCGGGCCTCTTGGCATATATAATCATCAAATTTCCTTACCCGTATGTCCTTTACATACTGCTCCGTGGCTCTGGCTAGACCATCTTGAGCGGCACGGAGGTGCGCATCTTCCAAATTGAAGGCATTCAAGGCCTCTTGGGAGAAACATGCGTCACGAAGAACTGTCCGACGGCGCCTGTGATTCAAGGCGCTCTCCACCTTGGAGTCTGTGGCGGACAATCTGTCGGCATCCTCTGTCGGAGGAGCATCCGACGTACGCCTCGTGTCCGCCTCCGCTTCTGGACCCGGCTTTGGAGCCTGGCCGGCGGAGGTTCAATTGGCAACCTCTCCGACTCGGTCCGTGGCACTCTTTTTCCTAAAAAGAGCGTCAGCATTAGTACGCCTTCTAGGAATCAATCCTGGGAGCATGGTGACACGCCATACCGTTGCGGCGGAGTTTCGATCCAGACCACACTCCTTTTTAGCCTGCGGGGCCGTACTGCCCCTTGTTGGCCAGCCGCCGCGGGTCGGCTTCCTGCCTCGAAGGTACCCCCTGCGAAACACCATTGGTATACGGTGATCAAGAAATAAGCACGGATGGGTCATTATCAGAATATTGGGACCGCGGTCTCAGTTACCTGTGAGGCGGGAAGTATTCCGGGGTAATCGGCCGTGATGGCAACCAAAGCATTGTCGATGCTAAGTTGGTGGAATACCCCGTCGATCAACTCCACCTTTATATCCGGATCCTCTTCGGAGGTCGGATCGAGAGACCGCCCGGATCCTCGGGTTGTGGGGCGGCTGTGTATCTTCTCCATAAATCCGGCGCAGCTTCCTGCAGTAAACCACGAAATGAGATATTTAACCATGGGAACATGGATCGGATAGGTCACAGAGATGTTTGCTTACCCAGCTTGAGGATTATTCAAGAAAACTCCTTGATGGATTGACGCGGAGGAAATCCTCCTCCTCCCTTTATACATGGCGCATAAGATCTTCACCAGTTCGATGACCGATCCCGCCCTTTGCGGCCATGGAGGGTGGCATCGTCCTCCCCGTTGAAATCTCACATGGGGTGGCCCCTATATTGGGCGGCTGCACTCCTCATAATGCAGATTGCCATGACTCCAATCATGGTCAATCCGGCATGAGCCAGTAACCTTATTCGGCTCATCAGATAGAGGACATCCCGGTCATTTTCCCTCCGGGGGCTCCGAGGGAGCCAGCTTAGGCGCTTCTTCAGAGGAGCATTGCTGAACTCCGGAAGGCCGATCCTAACAGGATCCAGCAGCGGGACGTCCTCCATGTAAAACCATTCAAGGCCGCCTTGGATGCCTTCTTCGGGTTCCGGATAGGTATCCGTCCCGCGATGCGCCATAGCTCGGCTCTGCCCACTTGATATATTGACCCCTCATGAGAACGGGGTACTAGGCAGAATAATCTCTTCCACAGCCCGAAATGAGCCTCGACGCCCAAGAATAGTTCGCAAAGGGCCACAAAGCCCGCGATGTGCAAGATGGAGGCAGGAGTAAGGTGGTGCAACTGGAGGCCGTAGAACTCCACGAGCCCCCGGAGAAACGAATGGATTGGAAATCCGAGTCCTCTTACTAGATAAGAGATGAAGCATACCCGCTCTCCTTTAGAGGGATCGGGGACACTCTCCGCTTGCTTTCCGCCCTTGTAGGTGGCAAGTCCGCTCGAACCGGAACCATGAAGGCCAGGGAAGAAATCCCTTGGCTTGGAGTATAACTAGCTCGCTATCGGAATCGAGCATCTCTCCCAATTTCTGTGAAAGGGCTGGGAGCGCGAGAGGAGGAGCCACGTCGACTGTCCATGATGGAATGGGCTTTGGTCGAGGCGCTCGATGAAAGCTCGCGAAGGGGGGATGGTGTGATTCAGATCTAGAACCTCGCCCCTTTTATAGGCAGCTCATTTGCGCAGCTAGGGGGGTAATTTTAAAAATACCCTGGCTTTTCGCATTCATTCAAACATGTGGAAGATGGCCATTATTGGGCGTAGAAGCCAAGGAGCGCAGCATTTATCAGAATCCAGACACTATTCGACAAGTATATGGAATTTGGAGAAGAACCCGCCTCGCAATGTCGAAGACAATCAACGCGCCGAACTCATCGTCATTGAAGCCTGGTTCGGGGGCTACTGAGGGAGTCCTGGATTAGGGGGTGTCCGGATAGCCGAACTATCACCGTTGGCCGGACTCCTGGACTATGAAGATACAAGATTGAAGACTTCGGCCCCGTGTCCGGATGGGACTTTCCTTGGCGTGGAAGGCAAGCTTGGCGATCTGGATATGTAGATCTCCTACCATTGTAACCGACTCTATGTAACCCTAACCTATCCGGTGTCTATATAAACCGGAGGGTTTTAGTCCGTAGGATGAACAACAATCATACCATAGGCTAGCTTCTAGGGTTTAGCCTCCTTGATCTCGTGGTAGATCTACTCTTGTACTACCCATATCATCAATATTAATCAAGCAGGAGTAGGGTATTACCTCCATCGAGAGGGCCCGAACCTTGGTAAAAACATCGTGTCCCTTGTCTCTTGTTACCATCCGCCTAGACGCACAGTTCGGGACCCCCTACCCGAGATCCGCCGGTTTTGACACCGACAATTAGATTAACGAAAAGCATAAACAGTTCCAGGGGAGAGTGGGCGCAACAACGGTATGTGCTTCCATCTACTTATAAAGGGGGTGATGCAGAGTTTGTTGTAACAAAGCAACAAGCATCATGTCTGGGTTGGTCCCATTTTTGTTCACTACTTAATGGGAAAAGACAACAATACAATAGCTTCAATTCAACATTTATTTAAAACAGTACCAATACAAGTAGCACAACATCTCAAAGCACACTGCACAATCATGTGGATGAAGGCCTGTACTGACCTTTCATGAGACCACCAGGATAAAATATGAATCTGCCAACACGAATAGGAAATCCAATCTCGTTTTGTGCAGTTGCACTGAAATCAAGCAAAGTGTTTCACGTAGCGAAGCAAAATGTCGCAATAGCAACAAGTTGAATAGATATCCCTGTTTAAACAGAGGCAAAAAAGGAATCAATTCCTGGCTAATAAAGGCGGATGAAACACGCCACAAAAATGGTAATCCCGCCAATCCCTAACAAGTGTTGCAGTTTTGAAATAAGATTCAGTAGTTAATTACGAGAGTGGCATCAATTCTTGGCTTATAAATGGGGTGATGCTGAATTTGTTGTAACAAAGCAACAAGCATCATGTCTGGGTTGGTCCCATTTTTGTTCACTACTTAATAGGAAAAGACAACAATACAATAGCTTCAATTCAACATTTATTTAAAACAGTAACAAAACAAGTAGCACAACATCTCAAAGCACACTGCACATCATGTGGATGAGACCAAGATTTGAAACAACTCGCCATGAAGACTGGAAACAAATCTCGAACTCCTTTTGTGCAGTTCCACAAAAATTAAGCAAAGTCACCGGTGTGACATTCAAGTTGAACTGCACAAAACACTCTTAAAACATAAGTGTTTTGAGTAGCGAAGCAAAATGTCGCAATAGCAACAAGTTGAATCGATACCCCTGTTTTAACAGAGGCAAAAAAGGAAACAATTACTTGCCGATAAAGGAGGATGAAACAAACGGTGAGAAAGAAGCATCTAACTTATCTTGGATGGAAAACAAAGTAGGATAGTAGCATTTCTAAAACGGTTGCATTGATTCATATTAACAGAGACATTCTCTTGAAACAACATTCGTTAAAAATGTAATTTATTTTTAACAGTGGCATTGCTTACATTTTTCGGCGGCATTCTTAGATTAACAACAACAAAATAGCTGTATGGGACATGCCAGCACCATGTGCGTCCACACGTATAAAATGGGTGATGCGAAGTATGTAGCCAAGCAGCATATATGCGTTGGTCCCATATTTGTTTTCTTTGAACCTTTTTCCTAAGTGAGGGCAACAAATCTAGTCCTGCACAAACTACCAGACCCCCCAGTTTATTTCCCTTTTCAACAAAGAGATCGGTTCCTTACAGATGTGTGTACTGGGTTACCCCCTTTTTCCCTTTTTGACCTACAAAGCGGTTGGATAGCTAGTCTATACTACTTTCCGACCCTCCTTTCCTCATTGAACCACGTCCTAGATTCTTGCTCCAGCCCACCGCACCCTTCTTTCCTCTTTGAAGCAAGACCTAGATTCGACTACAGATCGAAAAAGATCCACATGCAGCTAGAGCAATGACGGTTTCAAAGAAACTTACCTTAGGGTCGTCGAGGATGTGGCAAGGCGTCTTGGCGGGAGGCGGATATGCCCACACCACGACGGCAGCGAGGAAGAAGGGGTCGGTGGCCCTCCCGCACAGGCGCTGGGTGAAAGAGAACAGCACAGCCGGCAGTGGATTGCCTCCCTCGCCGAAGGCGATAGAGTGAACGCTGCACCTCCTCCCCTTCCCGGTGCGACGGGATACGGACGCCTCCTTCACCAGCTGTGAGGGGGGGAGAGAGACAAGAGGCCAACGCAGTCTTGTTTAGATCTGGTGAAGAGAGGGTGAGAGACTGTGAATATAGCAAACCCTAGCAAATGAACGTTGAGCCTACAGCGTGTAACATATATGTAGTGCGGCGAGCGTGTGGAGAGTGCAAACCCTAGAGAACAAGCGCTGAGGCTCCCGCTTATATATATACTACTGTAGTACGGACTGAGCTCCGGTGCCTTCACTGCAGCTGCTTTTGGCTGTATTACAGGTGAGCCAGCCACATTTTGGGCCCACCTGTCATAAACCCAAAGGCAGGTGCACTAAGTCAATGAAGCCGCGTCCATATAGTACTCTCGTGTATACGACTAATATATAGTGGAGTGGTTTTTTTATTCTCTCCATAACAATCGTTTTAAATTGTGTAAGTACGAAACGAAACTCTTTATTTAATGTACAGTGAAGAAAACTAGTACTACTTCCGATGAACTAACGATCCACGCCCACGCGTCCTGGTTGCACTTCCTGTCCTTCACGTGTGGTACACTACCCTCCCTTAAGTGAACAACCACAAATGCGCCAAATTATCAGAAACGTGTGAGAGTGTGTACAAATAAAGAATTTTAATTTCAATTATCGGAAAGGCTTGAGAGTATTACAAAGTTTGACTTCACCAAATCTAATATGGAGTAAATAAAAATGGAGGGCTACTACGTCCATCCGGGTTTTTAGTCCACACCATTTTTTAAATCAAAGTTAATAGCTGGACAAATAAAATTACAGGGGAGTTGGAGACAAAGTTATGAGAAGGCTTAGAAATCAATACAAAACTTATGCTCCTAGTACCAACGTCGATCCTTCTTCGAGGACATATTTGGTTTATAGCCAATTGTGTGATAAAATTGCACCAACGTCAAAGACGACCGCGACTCCAACGCAACCAAGGTGAACTGACGAAGGATATCATCTTTGTGCGTAACAAGGAAAGAGCACTGATGGAAGACAGCTTGTTTTTCATTGAAAATCGGTTAGCTTCACCAGCCGACGCAACCATGAGGTGTAACCATGAGCATCAATAGGTCATCGTGGTGATGCATCATCCATTTGGCATCAAGTTTGGGTGAGGCACCTATGAAGTTCGACAAATCCTCACTATGGTCTGTTTCTTCTCAGTAATCAAGCTCGAGGAAGGAAGAACCACGTGGCAGAGGATAGTGAGGCGGAACAACAATGGCCATCCAATTTTGTGCAGTTCCACTAAAATTGAGGAAGACATGCCCTGGGTATGGAGACACGCATCACTGTTTCCAAAAATATAAAAAGGGTTAGCAACGACATCTCAATTGTCCATAAGAATTAATGAAAAGTACACCAACAAACAGAAGCATCATAATTATATATTGATGGGTACTAAACCAGGATACCCGAGAAAAAAAGCATTTCTTCATTTAACCAGTGATAGTACTACCACCATATGGACAATGACCGCACAACCACCATGTACTTTTTGTCGAAACAACATGTATACCTCCACCGAGGCATAAATCGTGACAACTTTTCGAGTGGCATTTCCTCTATAATAGTACTAGTAGGTGATGTTGGACCAGCCGACGAACCCTAGCTACTATGCATGGGGAGTTGGGGAGTAGTCGATAGAAGAAAACCCGCACGCAGCGAACCGGGAGCTGGACCAAGACAAGAAGTTATACCTCAGGTGGGCGAGATGTCGTTTAGGCGGGCGGGCGGGATCTGCCCACACGACGGCAGCGAACAAGGGCGCGGAGGATCTACGTCCGCGCCAGCGCCGGCTCCGAGAGGACGGTGCGCATCGACTCCCTCCGTCGCCGATGGTGACAACGTCAACACTGCACCTCCTCACCTTCCGCAGCGGACGGGATTCAACCGGATCTGTGACCACCGGTGAGGAGAGAGATAGAGTGGACACTGTCATCTTGTTTTGATATGGAGAGGGTGAGAGAGCGAGACGCGAGAAACTCTATCAAACAAGAGGCTATAATGGAGTAAAAAACCTCTCCATAGCAGTGGTTTTAAATAGAATACGCGCGTTCCCGGAAAAAATAAACGAAAATTGGCGGACAATTTAAGGGTCTGTCTAGGACACATCTAGATGTGACATAGTTATGTCACATCTAAGTTGATGTCCACTCTGTTTGTGGTCTATTTTTTTGTCCTAGTTTTTTTGTTTCTTGTTGCTACATTATATACTTGTGGGAGCTTAGATGTGATATCCTTAAATAACATCTAGATGTGAATTAGACAAACTGATTTTCTAACGTACCAAGAAAGAAAACTCGATCAAAAACATGCCCCCACTTCTAGGTCGTGAGAGTCGTCGCGCACACACACATAGACATAGACATGCATATCCGTGTTTACCTAAAATTCCATTTCCATCTCCATCTCCAATCATATTTGTCCAACTGGCACATTATTTACGTTTTTAATTATATACGCAGCAATATTAACGTACAACATCTCTTGTTTGCACACGTCCGGACCGCTGCCACGGCCGGTCCTGACCAACCCGAACCCTCTTCATCACCCGCGCGTGCTTCCCTCCCGAAATGGTCAGTGCCTCATTCATGCCCGGCCAGAGCGGACGCGACCTCTCACTGGCGCCGGCATTGAAGCGGCGCACCGGCCAAGAGAGCGTCACCCGCGCCGCTTCCGGGTGCACGCGGCTGCTCCGCGTTCAAAGGTCGCAATAGCCGGCTACAACATGCATGTAAAAAGTTCTTGGGAGTCCGTGCTACAGGTAGCTGTCCTCCCCCAACTCGTCAATCTCTTCCAGTAGTGCTAGTACTTCATGGCGTGATCCATCAACAAGCAGGCGGGAAAGTTATCGTATACTCGGTTTGCGGTGAGTGGCATGATGAGCGACCGTGTGGGGTCGAGCCGTGGAGGAGGGTGAGACACGAACACGACAGACGTGATTTAAACGTTGGTTTTGCTCGATGGCGCGATCCAACGAAATGAAACGTTGGTTTCTCTCTGTTTCCATTTTTTCTTCGGAAAAACGGAAACTTTCCACTCCATTTTCATTCCTATTCCAAGGTTTCCCCGTTACAACATTCCATCAAATACAAAGGAAAACTAACACGCATGCTGATGCATCTCAATGATTCACAGATCATAGCCAATATTTACTTCACAACTAAAGAAAAAAGTTGTGAGAGCGTGTACGAAAGAAAACCTACTGATGGGGTCACTATGAATTAAACCCTAAACCCTAAACATTATTTAATTCCCTGGCCAGGTAGAACCTGTCGAAGGAAAGACGGCTAGCACCCTCGGATTATACGATGCTTTTGTGCAGTTCCACTAAAATCGACCTGAGCATCCCTGATGGCAAAGATATTGAAGAAGTGTGAGTAGAATAATAGTATTGGCACTAGTTCATGAGACATAAACTCATCACAAGTAGAAGCTGGTAGAAGTAGAGAAAGATTGACATGGAGATGGAGCTACGGCAGTGCAAGCCGGCTCCAAAAGGAAGATGGACTACCTGGGACGTCGGGCTATAGCTAGAAGGGCGGTTGGGACGCGGCATCGGCCCATAGGGCGGTGACCCCCGATTGGGACGCACCGACTGTGGGTTTTCTCCCTCGCCGATGTCGACCGCGTCTACGCAGAACATTGTTCCCTTCCCCCAGCTGCGGGATCAGTCACGTTGTTATATGCTTGTGAAGAGAGCAACCTTAGCAAGCAGGCTTGTAGCTTAGGCTCCTGCTAGTGTATATATAGTGGTTTTCTTTTTCTCTCCATATCAACCATTTTATATTGCGTACGTGTCATTCAAGAGTGAAATGATGGTTGCTTCTTCCAACTAACTTACTGTGTGATTTGACTGCTCCTTAGTGGCCCCTACACGTACTCCCCCTACGTGTATGCAACAGTCACACGTACACACGGACGCAAAAACGCGCGCGACGCCCTAATGCATGCATGTCCGAGCACACGACAGAACACACACGGTCACGCTAAGTGCTCAACCTACACGTGCATGCACACACATACTCAGTCAGGTTGAGCTAGTGACCGTATAAACACCGGAATATATATATATATTGAGCGCAATGAGCATATTATGAAGTCCACTAACCGTATTTTTACAAATATACAGTGACAGACAGTGTATTTATCTCGTTTGAAATTAAGCCATATTAACCGGAGAGGAGGCAGTATGGACTAGCATTACTTTGTTGTGTCCCGTCAACTTGCCGAACGAGGAGAAGGTTGCAGACGGGAGAAGCTTGCGCGGTGGCTTGCAGGACAAGGAGAAACTTTTGACTAATGCAAGCTCTCCCTCGCCAAAGCGGTGGACGTGCAACAGCTTAATTTGGTGTCGATTGCCGAAGCATACACTATACTACTAGTACTACTATTGTTCGACTTCCCGAATAGGCGAACAGCCAAGCGCAAAGTTTACTAGTACTAGTACTACTACTATAATCTATAAAGGTACGTACTATACTAGTACTAGGAACCGAATGGAGGAGCGTCTGCACTCTTATTATAATTTTAAAATGTGATAAAGCAATCTTCAACACATTTGGTTCTCTTGAGGGTTCTCGCATGTGATAATGAAAGTTGATTGCATGGAACACTCACCACAATTCTCGCTAATTCTGGCTCATATCCTGTTACAAATAGTAGCGCCGGTAATATTTCCTCTTTTTTTGTTATTCAGCATGTAAACAGGTCAGCAAACCTTGCGGTGCATCTTCGTGCGAACCGTGCTTGCTGCACTTTGAATATGGCCGAGAGCTGGCTTGATGAAACACCTCGCTTCCTACTTCTTTATTTGCGGGGTACCTCGCTTCCTAGTGACTAGTGTCTTGGCTGATCGTCCTAAGAATGCTTATATATGAAAAAAGCTCTCTCATTTGTCCGCAAAAAAGATTAAGCCATATTAACCGGAAAGGAGGGAGTATGGACTAGCACTACTTTTTGGTGTGTCCCGTCAACTCGCAGAACAAGGAGAAGCTTGCAGGACAAGGTGAAGCTCGCCACGCCTTTTGACTAATGCAACCTACCCTCGGTGGACATGCATCAGTCCATTCGGTGTCAGATTGTCAGAGGCATACACCGTAGTACCCAACATGCGAAGTACCATCATTGTTCGACTTCACGAAGAGGCGAAGAGCCAAGCGCAGTAGTACGAGTAGTACTACTACTACAACCGCATGGTGGAGCGTCTGTACTCTTATTTTTTTTAATCTCTGATAAAGTACACGTTTATTCCGGAGAAGGGCGGAAAACGGCAGCCCAACATGTAATGAATGATATCGATCAACCAACCATGCTCGAATATATCTTGGCCTCCGTGCGAGCCCGTCTATGTGTTCTCGCTCCTCGTCTCTCTCAAGGAACAGCGGGTTGGCTCTTTGCCGTCAATTGAGATCGGTTTGCTCACACTCCTATCCCACATGTCAGTGATATGCCAAGAGGAGGTGCGTTGACCGACCGGCCATACGCTGCATTTGGTTTTGCACCTTCATACTACTCCTCCCTCTGTCACAGTTTACAGGGTGCGCTTCATTATGATGCATTTCTCTCAATGCATTCCACCACCAGAGAGACTTTAGACGCGTTAGGTTTAATGCTCAATTAATTAGGGTTTTGGTAACCGCAATCAAGTCCACAATTTTCTCTCCATGTAATGTACTACTACGGAGCGGAGTAAGTGCATGCATGTGTGTACCCGGGGTGGAAGCACTGCATGCATGTGTGTACGTCGTGCTATAACTACCAATGCTATTTTTCAGGCCGGTCGCTAGTCGCCTTGGTCCCATAGATTTTTTTTCTTTTTCCTGAAGCGCGATGTATAAACAGTGACGGATGGAGTAGTATGAGCGGATTCAAATAAGAGTGTATTGATGGTTGCTTCTTCAGAGCAACTTACAGTGGGAAAGGTGGGGCTTATGATTTGACTGCTCATTACTCACTATTAATGCAGCGCAACGACCGGGCTGAGTCTCCCATGCGGTTGTGCACTACCCCCTCGGTTCTTAAATATACTCCAGAGTATATTTGTCTTCCTAGAGATTTCAACGAGTGACTACTCAAATATTTGTCTTTTTAGAGATTTCAAATGGACTGGCACATACGGATGTATATATACATATTTTAGAGTGTAGATTCACTCATTTTGCTCTGTATGTAGTCACTTGTTGAAATCTCTAGAAAGACGAATAGAATATTTAGGAACAGAGGGTGAACACATATGAAGCAAAATGAGTGAATCTACACTCTAAAATATGTCGTTTGAAATTTGTAAAAAGACAAATATTTAGGAACGAAGGAGTATAATTTTGTGCATGGCACATGGACCCGGATGATGAAGAGGCTTCTGGCAATGCTATCAAGCTTCCATCATTTGTTTACATAATTGACGTACTATACAAATAATTTTCCAGCGACATGAAGTTGTACAATGGTGTGAGCTTTCAGCTTTTGTTTCGCGTGTCTTGCCATCGATGCTCTTCCGGAAACAATAAAAAACTAACTTCCTTGCTAATGCATGTCAATTATTAGCAGATCAGAGCTAATAATTACATCACAACTGAAGACAGAGTTGTGAGAAGGTGTTAATTAAAATTGATCCATGCTTTCATTGGCAGCAACGTCCCCCCAGCTCTGTCTAAATCAACAAGGCATGTTGGGAAAAAAAGTAGCTGTCTGGAGCATGCAACATTCCAATCATTTTGTGCCGTTCCACTAAAATAGAGCTGAGCATCCCTGTTCCAAAGATATTAAGTGTGATTACGATAATAGAGGACTGCTGATGAAACAATAAACACACAAATAGAAGCCGGTCACCTTTGCAGTCTCTCTTAAGACTAACTAGTTGGAGAAGATTAGGCTCGGAGTTGGATGAGGAGGATAGAGCAAAACCAATATCCCTTTGTGCAACAAGACCTTTGAAATGTAGAGACGTTGCCCGTGTGACATTTTAGTACAACTGCACAAAACACTCTTAAGAAAAAAGTGATTTGTGCAGTTCACCAAAAGGTTGCAATAGCAACGAGGTGAAATGGATAGCCCTGTTTGCAAAAAATAGGTAGAAAGGAAACAATTATTGGCCAATAACAGTTGATGAAACATGCGACGACAAAAAAGAAGCATATTCCTTGCCCTAAGGGAAGATAACAACACGGTTGTGTTTGTCTAAAACGGTGTGAGGACGAGAATGCAATATGGAAAGTACGCTGGACGAGCTATGTTTTGGGCAAAGAACTATGGAAGATCCACATGCAGCGACGTGGGAAGACGGGCAGTGGAGCAAGGCCGGAGGGGATACCTGGAGGTCATCGGGATGTAACTAGGTGAGCGGCGGCGGGCGGAATCTGCGAGCAGGTGGCGTAGGCCCTGCCGCGCCGGAGCTTGGTCAGAGAGAACGGCGTGTACCGCAGATCGGGACGTGCTGCCTCTGCACCGTCGAACAGAGAAACGATGCACTTCCTCCCTTTCCCCCGGCGGATGGGATGCGGCCGTATCAGTGACCAACGGTGAGAGAGAGAGAGAGGCCACCGCACTCCCTTTCCCCCGGCGGACGGGATGCGGTCGGATCAGTGACCAACGGTGAGAGAGAGAGGCCACGGCAGCCTTGTGTGAGATACTCTGAAGAGCGACAAACCAGGCATGCAAGGCTCCATTGTATATAGTGAGCGGACTACCTTTTTCTCCATAAAAATCATTTTATATTCTGTGTACGTGCCATTGAGCGCTATAACTTTATTTAAAAATAACGCGGCAACGCGTCAAGTCGAACTTTGTTTCATGCAGGCGTGGTACACGACCTCCCTAGGTAAACAACCGCTACAGGCGTTCAAATTAGCACGTGGGCTGCCATTTCGTAAAGAAATGAGCTCCACCGTGTACCCGCGCGGGTGTGGCTGGGCACGAACCGTGAGTACGTGCACGGTTCACCTATTCTCTTCTTGTATACATACACCACCTACGTGGGGTTGTGTGAGAGAGATACAAACCTAGAGAGATATAGTGTGTGGGTTCTTGAGAGTTTTTGGGGGGGGGTCAATCAAAAAATGTAACATATGCAATGTGTGTGAAATAGAGTCCTGGATATAACATATATATAGAGGGGCGATCAACGAGAAGAGAGTGGAGGTATCATCGGCTTGAGGTGTCCATAGAATCGAAAAGAGGGAAGATGTGTGTGTGCTGCTAATCGATAAAGAGTGCCATCGAATTTGTGTGTGCCCACGCCAAAGATATAGAGTGGCTGGCCCTCTTTGGAGCGTGAGAGGGGACATGTGCTGTTTGTCTCTGTGGCATGGATACCTACCTGCAGCGCTCAACTATCGGTGTGTGGTGGGGGAAGAGGGAGGCCCAATTAATTATAGAGGTACAATGGCTGGTATATGTGTGGAGGAGGAGAGAGGCCTACCTCATGTATTAAGGAGATCGATCTACCTCATGTATTAAGGGAGATCGATCGGCATCCATGCATATGTGCAGGAGAGGAATAAGGTTGGGAGAGAGACAAAGCTAGAGTGTTGGAGGGGGTGGTAGTTGAGTTGCTTCTAACAAATGGTGGGATAGGCTTGCTAGACAAACGGAGGGCACGCCCACAATATCAATAAGAGAGGAGATGGCTGCTTGTTGTCTGTGCACGTGCGTGTGAGATACGGGTCAGGAGGCATGCACGAATGATGAGGGGGGACGATGTGGCTGTGGTAAGCAGACATAACTACATAGGAAGATCAATCGCCCTTTGTTAGAGAAAGGAGAGACATAACTTGTGAGGTACGTTGATTGATGGGGGTAGTGAAAGTCGATCTAGGTATATGTTGGGAGATCGATCGGTATACATGCATGTGTGTGTTAGAAGCAAATGAGGCACGAGGAGAAGGATAGAGAGAGAGAGAGATGCATGTAGGAGGTGGTACGAGAGGCATACTATATCGAAAGCGGGGAGGAGTGTCTAGTACGAGAACGATGAAAAGAGTGGTGGGAATGAGGCATGGACGGTGACAAGAGAAGAGGGGAAGCTTGTGTTTGTGCTAGGCACACCTGGCTAGAGAGGCATATCGATCGATGTGTGCCGTAAATAAGGAGCTGGGGGGCCTACACACACCATGGGTGAACGACCTAAAGTGAAAAGATGAATTTGCACGATGGAGCTAGAGAATGCTGAGGGAGGGTGAGAGGGATGCGGGGTGTGCATGCACAAGAGAAAGTTAGCGCTAGCTACAAAGATAAGAGGGTTGTGTGGGTGTAAAAGACGAATAGAGATCATATATACTTCATTATAAAAGGTGAATTCGGATATTTGAAGAATTTATCATAGTGTTTTAAACCGATGCATGTGTGAATATATATAACGGTGATACACATGGTGTGTTTATGAACATGTTATACTACATTTAATATATTTTATCTCTACTCTTATAAAAACGGAGTTGTTGATGATGGTGCACTGCCATCCTGCATTATAGGTCATCCGATTTATATCTCATGGATAGCAAGGAAACTATGATGGTTGAAGTTGGCAACAATCATGATTGTAGATTCTTATTGAAATAGAGAAACGAATTCAAATTTAGTTCGAATTGCAGCGGCAGTATAGACATTTGGAATGCACTAAAATGTTGGTATGAGTAGGTTACATGCATTATACAGCAAGTGAAAAAATTTAATCGGACATAACATGGATTCATACTCCCTCCTTCCATTTATATAGGGCGTAATGAGATTTTTAAGACCGCCTTTGACTATTGACAAGATTAATAGTACATGACATGCACAATTCGAAAATTATATCATTGAAAGAACCTTTCACAGACGAAGTTAACGGCGTGCTTTGTGTAAGTTGCATGTCATATATCATTGCTCTAATATTTGGTCAAAGTTAGCATCGAAAACGCATTAGGCCCTATATAGATGGAAGGAGGAGTAGCTTTGAATAGCATTTGTATAGTAAAACGGGCAAGACTCTCTCTTTGTGTGGTGCGAATAGTTTTATTTTTTCGCTTTTCTTTTGGTTGAGGGAAGTGCGAATTGATTTGGTACGCATACAAGTAAAATATTACTACACGTTAGGCTTGTCCCTAAAATTCAACCCAGCGTCTTGTTATATCCCGAAAATTCAGATATCATGCTCCCAAAACTGGCGCCTTCACAACCCGCGCCTTGCTATCCCGAAATTACAACGCGCGTGAAAACTCCCTCCAGCTGCCAAATCCCGACACGCGAAATCCCCCTTCTAACCCTGAGCCGAAAGGGCCTCTAGTTCAAATCGGTGGGGGGTGAAGGAAATATGCCCTAGAGGCAATAATAAAGTTATTATTTATTTCCTTATATCATGATAAATGTTTATTATTCATGCTAGAATTGTATTAACCGAAAACATAATACATGTGTGAATATATAGACAAACAGTATGTCACTAGTATGCCTCTACTTGACTAGCTTGTTAATCAAAGATGGTTATGTTTCCTAACCATGAACAAGGAGTTGTTATTTGATTAACAAGGTCACATCATTAGTAGAATGATCTGATTGACATGACCCATTCCACAAGATAACACTTGATCGCTTAGTATGTTAATGCTTTCTTCATGACCCATACATGTTCCTATAACTATGAGATTATGCAACTCCTGCCATCGGAGGAACACTTTGGTACTACCAAACGTCACAACGTAATCGGGTGATTATAAAGGAGTACTACAGGTGTCTCCAAAGGTACTTGTTGGGTTGGCGTATTTCGAGATTAGGTTTTGTCACTCCGATTGTCGGAGAGGTATCTCGTGCCTTCTTGGTAATGCACATCACTTAAGCCTTGCACGCATTACAACTCAGGAGTTAGGTAGGAGAGGATGTATTACGGAACGAGGAAAGAGACTTACCGGACACGAGATTGAACTAGGTCTTGGATACCGACGATCGAATCTCGGGTAAGTAACATACCGATGACAAAGGGAACAACGATGTCGTTATGCGGTTTGACCGATAAAGATCTTCGTAGAATATGTAGGAACCAATATGGGCATCCAGGTTCCGCTATTGGTTATTGACCGAGAATGGTTCTAGGTCATGTCTACATAGTTCTCGAACCCGTAGGGTCCGTGACGCTTAACGCTTCGGCGATGTTCATAATGAGTTTATAAGTATTGATGCACCGAAGGTTGTTCGGAGTCCCGGATGTGATCACGGACATGACGAGGAGTCTCGAAATGGTCGAGACATAAAGATTGATATATTGGAAGCCTATGTTTGGACTTGAATGGTTCCGAGTGAAAACAGGATGTTACCAACACCGGGGTTACGGAACCCCGGGGTATATGGGCCCTCATGGGCCTTGAGGGAGAAGGAGAAGGGCCGGCCAGGTGGGCTGCGCCCTCCCCTTCCAGTCCGAATAGGACAAGGAGAGGGGGGGCGGCGCCCCTTCCCCCTTTCCCCCTCCCCAATCCTACTCCAACTAGGAGAAGGGGGGGGGAGTCCTACTCCCGGTGGGAGTAGGACTCCTCCTTGGTGCGCCTCCTATAGGGCCGGCCACCTCCCCCTTGGCTCCTTTATATCCGGGGGCAGGGGGCACCCCAAGACACACAAGTTGATCTACGGATCTTTCCTTAGCCGTGTGCGGTGCCCCCTTCCACCATATTCCACTTCGGTCATATCGTCATGAGCTTAGGCGAAGCCCCGCGCCGGAGAAGTCATATCGTCATGGAGCTTAGGCGAAGCCCTGCGTCGGTGGAGCATCATCATCGTCATCACGCCGTCGTCTTGACGGAACTCATCCCCGACACTTTGCCGGATCGGAGTCCGGGATCGCCATCGAGCTGAACGTGTGCGTAACTCGGAGGTGCCGTCACGTTCGGTGCTTGGATCGGTCGGATCGTGAAGACGCACGACTACATCAACCGCGTTGTTATAACGCTTCCGCTTTCGGTCTCACGAGGGTACGTGGACGGACACTCTCCCTCTCGTTGCTATGCCATCACCATGGTCTTGCGTGATCGTAGGAAAATTTTTGAAATTACTGCGTTCCCCAACAAAGTGGCATCCGAGCCTGGTTTTATGCGTTGATGTCATATGCACGAGTAGAACACAAGTGAGTTGTGGACGATACAAGTCATACCGCCTACCAGCATGTCATACTTTGGTTCAGCGGTATTGTTGGACGAGACGATCCGGACCAACCTTACGCCAGACGCTTACGCGAGACCGGTTCCTCGACGTGCTTTGCACATAGATGGCTTCGGAAGACCTGTCTCTCCAACTTTAGTTGAACTGAGTGTGGCTACGCCCGGTCCTTGAGAAGGTTAAAACGGAGTCTATTTGACAAACTATCGTTGTGGTTTTGATGCGTAGGTAAGAACGGTTCTTGCTCAGCCCGTAGCAGCCACGTAAAACTTGCAACAACAAAGTAGAGGACGCCTAACTTGTTTTTGCAGGGCATGTTGTGATGTGATATGGTCAAGACGTGATGCTATATTTTATTGTATGAGATGATCATGTTTTGTAACCGAGTTATCGGCAATCGGCAGGAGCCATATGGTTGTCGCCTTATTGTATGCAATGCAATCGCGATGTAATGCTTTACTTTATTACTAAGCGGTAGTGATAGTCGTGGAAGCATAAGATTGGCGAGACGACAACGATGCTACGATGGAGATCAAGGTGTCGCGCGGTGACGATGGTGATCATGACGGTGCTTGGCGATGGAGATCACAAGCACAAGATGATGATGACCATATCATATCACTTATATTGATTGCATGTGATGTTTATCCTTTATGCATCTTATCTTGCTTTGTTTGACGGTAGCATTATAAGATGATCTCTCACTAAAATTATCAAGAAGTGTTCTCCTCGAGTATGCACCGCTGCCAAAGTTCAGAGTACCCGGACACCACGTGATGATCGGTTGTGATAAGTTCTACGTCCAACTACAACGGGTGCAAAACAGTTGCACACGCGGAATACTCAGGTTAAACTTGACGAGCCTAGCATATAACAGATATGGCCTCGGAACACGGAGACCGAAAGGTCGAACGTGAATCATATAGTAGATATGATCAACATAAGTGATGTTCACCGTTGAAACTACTCCGTCTCACGTGATGATCGGACACGGTTTAGTTGATATGGATCACGTGATCACTTAGATGACTAGAGAGATGTCTGTCTAAGTGGGAGTTTTAATATGATTAATCAAACTTAAATTTATCATGAACTTAGCACCGATAGTATTTTGCTTGTCTATGTTTGATGTAGATAGATGGCTCGTGTTGTTGTTCCGTTGAATTTTAATGCGTTCCTTGAGAAAGCAAAGTTGAAAGATGATGGTAGCAATTACACGGACTGGGTCCGTAACTTGAGGATTATCCTCATTGCTGCACGTAAAAATTACGTCCCGAAGCACCGGCCGGGTGACAGGCCTGCTGCAAATGCCGAGCCGAAGTTATGAACGTCTGCAAAGCAAAGCTGATGACTACTCTATAGTTCAAGTGTGCCTTGCTTTACGGCTTAGAACCGGGTCTTCAACGACGTTTTGATCGTCATGGAGCATATGAGATGTTCCAAGAGTTGAAGTTAATATTTCAAGCATATGCCCGGATTGAGAGATATGAAGTCTCCAATAAGTTCTATTGCTGCAAGATGGAGGAGAATAGTTCACAAGTGAACACATACTCAAAATGTCCGGGTATAACAATCACTTAATTCAGCCGGGAGTTAATCTTCCGGATGATAGTGTCATTGATGTAATTCTCCAATCATCGCCACCAAGCTACAAGAGCTTCGTGATGAACTATAATATGCAAGGGATGACTAAGACAATTCACGAGCTCTTCGCAATGCTAAAAGCCATGGAGGTAGAAATCAAGAAAGAGCATCAAGTGTTGATGGTCAACAAGACCACTAGTTTCAAGAAAAGGGCAAAGGGAAGAAGAAGGAAACTTCAAAAGAACAGCAAGAAAGTTGCTGATCAAGAGAAGAAACCCAAGTCTGGACCTAAGCCCAAATCGAAAGTGTTTTTACCGCAAGCGCACGGACACCGAAGCGGAACTGCCCCAAGTATTTGGCGGATAAAAAGGATGGCAAGGTGAACAAAGGTATATGTGATATACATGTTATTGATGTGTACCTTACTAGAGCTCGTAGTAGCACCTGGTATTTGATATCGGTTCTGTTGCTAATATTTGCAACTCGAAATAGGGACTACGTAATAGACGAGCACCGCAAAGGACGAGGTGACGATGCGCGTGGGAAATGGTTCCAAAGTCAATGTGATCGCGTCGGCACGCTACCTCTACATCTACCTTCGGGATTAGTTTTAGACCTAAATAATTGTTATTTGGTGCCGCCGTTGAGCATGAACATTATATCTGGATCTTGTTTAATGCGAGACGGTTATTCATTTAAATCGAGAGAATAATGGTTGTTCTATTTATATGAGTAATATCTTTTATGGTCATGCACCCTTGAAGAATGGTCTATTCTTGTTGAATCTCGACAGTAGTGTTACACATATTCATAATGTTGAAGCCAAAAGATTCAGAGTTGATAATGATAGAGCAACATATTTGTGGCAATCGCCGTTTAGGTCATATCGGTGTAAAACGCATGAAGAAACTCCATCTTGATGGGCTTCGGAATCACTTGATTATGAATCATTTGGTACTTATGTAACCGTGCCTCATGGGCAAATGACCAAAACGCCGTTCTCCGGCACTATGGAGCGAGCAACAGATTTATTGGAAATCATACATACCGATGTTTGTGGTCCAATGAATGTTGAGGCACGCCAAGCGGTATCGTTATTTTCTCACCTTCACAGATGATTTGAGCAGATATGGGTATATCTACTTAATGAAACACAAATCTGAAACATTTGAAAAGTTCAAAGAATTTCAGAGTGAAGTGGAAAATCATCGTAACAAGAAAATAAAATTTCTACGATCTGATCGTGGAGGAGAATATTTGAGTTACGAGTTTGGTTTACATTTGATACAATGTGGAATAGTTTCGCAACTCACGCCACCCGGAACACCACAGCGAAATGGTGTGTCTGAACGTTGTAATCGTACTTTACTAGATATGGTGCGATCTATGATGTCTATTTCCGATTTACCGCTATCGTTTTGGGGTTATGCTTTAGAGACGGCCACATTCACGTTAAATAGAACACCGTCAAAATCCGTTGAGACGACGCCTTATGAACTGTGGTTTGGCAAGAAACCAAAGTTGTCGTTTCTTAAAGTTTGGGGCTGCGATGCTTATGTAAAGAAACTTCAACCAGATAAGCTCGAACCCAAATCGGAAAAATGTGTCTTCATAGGATACCCAAAGGAGATCATGGGTACACCTTCTATCACAGATCTGAAGGCAAGATTTTCGTTGCTAAATTTGGATCCTTTCTAGAGGAAGAGTTTCTCTCGAAAGAAGTGAGTGGGAGGAAAGTAGAACTTGATGAGATAATCAGATTCTGCTCCCTTATTGGAAAGTAGTTCATCACAAGAAATGGTTCCTGTGACAACTACACCAATTAGTGAGGAAACTAATGATGATGATCATGAAGTTTCGCATCAAGTTACTCTTGAACCTCGAGGTCAACCGTAATAAAATACGCACTGTGAGTGGTATGGTAATCCTATTCGACGTCCTGTTACTTGACCATGGCGAACCTACAAACTATGAAGAAGCGATGGTGAGCCCAGATTCCGCAAAATGGCTGGAAGCCATGAAATCTGAGATGGGATCCATGTATGAGAACAAAGTATGGACTTTGGTTGACTTGCCCGATGATCGGCAAGCCATTGAAAATAAATGGATCTTTAAGAAGAAGACTGACGCCGATGGTAATGTAATCTGTCTACAAAGCTCGACTTGTTGCGTAAAGGTTTTCGACAAGTTCAAGGGGTTGACTACGATGAGACTTTCTCACCAGAAGCGATGCTTAAGTCTGTCCGAATCATGTTAAGCAATTGCCGCATTTTATGATTATGAAATTTGGCAAATGGATGTAAAAACTGCATTCTTGAATGGATTTCTAGAAGAAGAGTTGTATATGATGCAACCAGAAGGTTTTGTCGATCCAAAAGGTGCTAACAAAGTGTGCAAGCTCCAACGATCAATTTATGGTCCGTGCAAGCCTCTCGGAGTTGGAATAAACGCTTTGATAGTGTGATCAAAGCATATGGGTTTATATGCACTTTTGGAGAAGCCTCAGTATTTACAAGAAAGTGAGTGGGAGCTCAGTAGCATTTACGATATTATATGTGGACGACATATTATTAATTGGAAATGATATAGAATTTCTGGATGGCATAAAAGGATACTTGAATAAAAGTTTTTCAATGAAAGACCTCGGTGAAGCTGCTTACATATTGGGCATCAAGATCTATAGAGATAGATCAAAACGCTTAATTGGACTTTCACAAAGCACATACCTTGATAAAATTTTGAAAAAGTTCAAAATGGATCGTGCAAAGAAAGGTTTTTGCCTGTGTTGCAAGGTGTAAGATTGAGTAAGACTCAATGCCCGACCACAATGAAGATAGAGAGAAAATGAAAGATGTTCCCTATGCTTCAGCCATAGGCTCTATCATGTATGCAATGTCATGTACCGCACTGACGTATGCTTAGCTATAAGCTTGGCAGGAAGGTACCAAAGTAATCCAGAATGGATCATCGGACAGCGGTCAAGAACATCCTGAAATACCTGAAAAGGACTAAGGATATGTTTCTCGTATATGGAGGTGACAAAGAGCTAGTCGTAAATGATTACGTCGACGCAAGCTTTGACACTGATCCGGACGATTCTAAATCGCAAACCGGATACGTGTTTTTATTAAACGGTGGAGCTGTCAAGTTGGTGCAGTTCTAAACAAAGCGTCGTGGCGGGATCTACATGTGAAGCGGAGTACATAGCTGCTTCAGAAGCAGCAAATGAAGGAGTCTGGATGAAAGAGTTCATTTCCGATCTAGGTGTTATACCTAGTGCATCGGGACCGATGAAGATCTTCTGTGACAATATCCGTGCAATTGCCTTGGCAAAGGAATCCAGATTTCACAAGAGGACCAAGCACATCAAGAGACGCTTCAATTCCATTCGGGACCAAGTCCAAGTGGGAGACATAGAGATTCAAAATACATACGGATCTGAATGTTGCGCATCTGCTAACTAAGCCTCTTCCACGAGCAAAACATGATCAGCACCAAGACTCCATGGGTGTTAGGATCATTACTTTGTAATCTAGATTATTGACTCTAGTGCAAGTGGGAGACTCAAGGAAATATGCCCTAGAGGCAATAATAAAGTTATTATTTATTTCCTTATATCATGATAAATGTTTATTATTCATGCTAGAATTGTATTAACCGAAAACATAATACATGTGTGAATATATAGACAAACAAAGATGTCACTAGTATGCCTCTACTTGACTAGCTTGTTAATCAAAGATGGTTATGTTTCCTAACCATGAACAAGGAGTTGTTATTTGATTAACAAGGTCACATCATTAGTAGAATGATCTGATTGACATGACCCATTCCACAAGATAACACTTGATCGCTTAGTATGTTAATGCTTTCTTCATGACCCATACATGTTCCTATAACTATGAGATTATGCAACTCCTGCTTACCGGAGGAACACTTTGGTACTACCAAACGTCACAACGTAATCGGGTGATTATAAAGGAGTACTACAGGTGTCTCCAAAGGTACTTGTTGGGTTGGCGTATTTCGAGATTAGGTTTTGTCACTCCGATTGCTCTGGAGAGGTATCTCCAGGCCTTCTCGGTAATGCACATCACTTAAGCCTTGCAAGCATTACAACTAATGAGTTAGTTATGAGATGATGTATTACGGAACGAGTAAATAGACTTACCGGTAACGAGATTGAACTAGGTATTGGATACCGACGATCGAATCTCGGGTAAGTAACATACCGATGACAAAGGGAACAACGTATGTCGTTATGCGGTTTGACCGATAAAGATCTTCGTAGAATATGTAGGAACCAATATGGGCATCCAGGTTCCGCTATTGGTTATTGACCGAGAATGGTTCTAGGTCATGTCTACATAGTTCTCGAACCCGTAGGGTCCGCACGCTTAACGCTTCGATGACAGCTCATAATGAGTTTATAAGTATTGATGCACCAAGGTTGTTCGAGTCCCGGATGTGATCACGGACATGACGAGGAGTCTCGAAATGGTCGAGACATAAAGATTGATATATTGGAAGCCTATGTTTGGACTTCGAATGGTTCCGAGTGAAAACAGGATGTTATTTAACACCGGGGTTACTGAACCCCCTGGGGTATATGGGCCCTCATGGGCCTTGAGGGAGAAGGAGAAGGGCCGGCCAGTGGGCTGCGCCCTCCCCTTCCAAATCCGAATAGGACAAGGAGAGGGGGGCGCCTTCCCTTTCCCTCCCCAATCCTACTCCAACTAGGAGAGGGGGAGTCCTACTCGGTGGGAGTAGGACTCCTCCTGGTGCGCCTCCTATAGGGCCGGCCACCTCCCCTTGGCTCCTTTATATACGGGGCAGGGGCACCCCAAGACACACAAGTTGATCTACGGATCTTTCCTTAGCCGTGTGCGGTGCCCCTTCCACCATATTCCACTTCGTCATATCGTCATGAGCTTAGGCGAAGCCCTGCCACGGAGAAGTCATATCGTCATGAGCTTAGGCGAAGCCCGCGTCGGTGGAGCATCATCATCGCCATCACGCCCGTCGTCGACGGAACTCATCCCCGACACTTTGCCGGGATCGGAGTCCGGGATCGCCATCGAGCTGAACGTGTGCGTAACTTCGGAGGTGCCGTCGTTCGGTGCTTGGATCGGTCGGATCGTGAAAACGCACGACTACATCAACCGCGTTGTTATAACGCTTCCGCTTTCGGTCTACGAGGGTACGTGGACGGACACTCTCCCCTCTCGTTGCTATGCCATCACCATGGTCTTGCGTGATCGTAGGAAAATTTTTGAAATTACTGCGTTCCCCAACAGGGGGTACTTTTGTAACACACCCTACATTTTGGACAAGCGCGTCCGTAAGTCATGCTTCACCCCCTTCCATCGCCCCCTTTTCGCCATTCGAAAATCCCAGGCCGCCATAACCTCTCCGCTCCAGCGAAACCCCACCTCCTCCGTTCGCCACGTCACCGCTACCCAGCCGGAGCCTCTTCCCCGACGACGTCGTCCACCGCAACAGCTCGACGTCCCTCGTCCACCTCCCCGGATGAGGATCCGTCGTCCATCTCGCCGTCCCGCCGGTTCAGCCGCCCCGTCCTCCACCTCCAAGGAGCTGCTCCGATGATCGCCTCGTCTATCGCGGCTGCTCCATCCCCACAGCGCCGCCTTAACCTGCTCCACCGGAACCGCAGCATCCTCACCGACTCCTCGGACGAAGCCGAGGCCTACTCGGTGCCACCAAAGAGGTTGTACACTCATCGCATTGCACCTTCTCCTTAACTCGACCTCCCGGCACCGACGGTGCTCCATCCCGCACCCCCATGGAGCAGCTACCTTGAAGCCGGCACCGCGGGCGACATCTCCATGGCGGCTCTCCCCCAGTGCGAGGCCCCTTCGGCGGCGGCGGCCATACCAGCCGGATCTGCATCTGCTGCTGCTCTGGCTCTCGCTCGCTCACGCTGCTACTGCTGCTCCGGCTCTCACTCGATTGCTCGCTCACCCAGCTGCTGCTGCTGCTCTCCCCCTCGCTCGTGTTGTTGCTCTGCTCCGATTAAGCCACACTTCACCGATCAATCGACTTTTGGGTCACCAATTTTCGGGGTTGGGGGTGGCTCATGGATTTAAGGAAGAATCACCCGCAGCGGGGACGGGGGCTCGCTGTAGAGGTACCCCACTATCTATCTTAGGGTTCATGGTGGGGGGCGGGGCCTAGAGGGCTGGCCGGGAGGCGGTGGCGAAGTTGTTTTGGGCAGCGAGGCGGGCGCTGGGGCCAGTTCGGCCGGTGGTGGTCAAGTGCGGCTCGAGGGGGTGCAGGTTGAAGATGAAATGCAGCCCTCCCTAAACTACATGTCAAGTGCCTCTCTGCTACCATTATGCTCTGGGCCGACAAGAGTATTCAGATTCCACAAGAAATTTCAGTTTCGACGCTTAAGTTCAGAGTCAACAGTTTTACCTCATCTATTGTAGTCGTGGTTTTTGGTGATGTTAATTTTACATCCATTTTAAATCATCTATTGGAAATGCTATTAGAATCCCACTTGAGATTGACGATGTCTGCCTTTGTGCTGCTTCAGCCTTGACGCCTTACCTCACCGGAGCTGCTCCAACGATGTAATGATCCATCACAACAGAGCAAAGGCCTCGACGCCGCTTCTGATTCCTCGCATCTTCCTCCACACCTCCGACAGCCACCTCTGCCTCAATCGCTTCAAATGACCAACCCAATGATGCTTTGAGGTCGACACGACTACGGCAAAGAGGTTGTACACTTGTTGCATCACTTATTACTATACATTCACGCCGATCCATTAGGGCTATTTTGGTTCAACGGAAAACGCCGATCCACTGGTTGTTACCATCACTCTAAATTTCTGCATGCTCTCCTTACATAATCTCACCATATTTTTTTCATATGCATGTCAGATATTGTACATAGTCATGCTGAACATGTAGAGAAAAAGAGAAGAGTTTTGCACGGCAATACAATGTCATGTAGACATCGCTCCATGGTGGGTTCAATGGAAAACCCTCCCCACCCCTCTCCAGATTGTAATCCAGAGGAAGATATCTGCTCGGTAGGCGGATTCGCACGCCACGACCACTCCTATTTACCCCTCAAGGTGTTTGCTCTACCTTGGCATGATGATGTTAGTCATATCATGCATATGTTGCCTTGCAAAGTGCCTACTTTTGACATCATATATGTCATCCGCTTAGTTTAGACATGTTCAGAATGCCACCTGTTTAGTTTCTATACCATATATGGAATTTATGCAGTCTCATGTCTTTTAGCCAGCCATAATATATGTGAAATGTGCAATGCCATCCTGTTTAACCAGGCATCATATATTTGAATGATATCTTGCCCATCCTTTTCTTCATTACATTTCCATTTGTCGACAATGTTTGTACATTAAACTACTCTTCCTGTGAATCAGCCATTTGGGTGGGAGACGAAAAAATCCGGAGTGAAAACAAGGCCTTCAGAGGCACGGTGCTACCGTCAAGCAGATCTCTTGTTGGGTCCCGATAGCTCCTCGTAGATGGATTCGTAGACAGATGATGGCCAGTCCTATTCCCCCACCGAGGTGTATGCTCTAACTTGGCATGCTTATACTGCTCATATCATGCATACGGTGTCTTGCATTGCATAGTTTAGACATCATATACACAATATTCAACACCATGTTCTTAGTTCGTACATCATATCGAATGCCCTCTGCTTAGCATATAAATCACATATGTGAATTAAATGATGCGATCCTGATTACTTAGATAACATGTAGGTGAATTATGTCATGCGATCATGTTTAGTTATTCATCATATCTTTGAATTATGTTATGATATGCTATCCAGTTTAGATAGACATCATATATGTGAAATTATGTCATGCTATCCATTTTAGTTAAACAATATACATGTCAACTATTTCATGCCCTCTTTTTTCCACACTATCTATTGCATCATCTCTCATACAATGTCTGTACATTCAACTATGTTTCCTTTTTATCAGCCATTTGAATTGGAGCGGTGATGCCAAGATTCAGCGGAATAAGAACACGGTCTTCACATAAAACAGTGCTACCTCTTGGTGGAGATAGCACCCGGGTTGTACATGCACAAGAACCAGCCCTACCACACATAACCCAAACTCTTGCAGATTGTACCCCTACTGCGATGGACAGAGAACCAGCTTCACCCAATCTAACCCCAACCCCAGCCGATAGTAACCCAATTCCTGTTGACACAGAACCATCTCCACCACAAAGCTCCCAAACAAGAGCAGTTAGTAAGGCATCTCCAGTGCCCAAAGGGCCGGTACTATCACGGTGAACCCCAACTCCACCAGTTAGTACGCCTATTCCTGTGGAGGAAGCACAACCAGCCAGTCGTAGTTTAGCATCTGTCGCATTTGATGTTGTTAAATCATATGTGTGTATCTTCCCATCTTGGAAATATTATACTGAAGATGAAGGAAAATGCCAGTTGCAGGTGTTTGTCCAGGAGTTATGTGTAAGTAATGTTATTCATGGCAATTACTTTGCTTCGTCCCATACATCCTACCTCCATGATGGTTATAATACAGCAAATTTTCCTATTTTTCTCTATAGAGAAGGACCGATTTGGAAACTCAGGATGAGGTAACCTGTGCTAATACCTCTGCTATCTTCAAGAATGCTTGGTGGCAGTATCGGAATTACCTAAGAAAACGTACTTCACCGGCAAAAAAACTCATCAAATTCCTTATGCTCTCCCGAGACACATTTATTGGACGATGACTGGGAACGCCTTGTTCTGTACTGGTCCCGAACCAAGAATGTGGTAAGGTCTATGAGCTCATTTTCTATTTTTAAGTATTTTATTCTTGCGTCTTACTGTACTCTATTCATGTAGAACAAGTGCCTAAACCTGAAGAACAACTGTTCTAATTTAAGATTCCATTGCTATCATAGTTCAAAAAGCGCTAGGCGTTAATTGTGCGTTTTGCCACCGCCTTGCGCTTTACTGACCAAAGCGCATGCTTATGCGTAGTTATACACAGATTATGTGTAGTTATGCGCAATGCGTTTTGCCAGCGCCTAAAGCCTAGGCGCGCTTAAGCGCTCGCTTAGGCGCGCCTTTTTTAACTATGATTGCTTTGCTCTTGTATCACTGTATTTACTCATACAAACTTAACTTTTAAATTGAAGGATCCAATTGAAACTCCAATGGCACAGCAGGTATGTTCACGCATGTTTCTTTAATAGGTTTGCTCTTATCAATAGCTCTGTTGATTTCAATTTCAATTGTGTATACAGTTGACTTTCATATCATGCACATTACTAGCATCACAACAGAGCCAATAGTGTTGTTGTACATGTAGACCCGTGGTACCCATCTGAAATCTTGTTGTGCCGTGTAGTTTCCCACGCTTTGTATTCTTTCACTACTGCTTTGTCTTGAACTGATATGATTTGAACCGTGTCTCTATTTTGATTTGGCAAGACAATGCAGTGACCATAGGACATATATATATATATATATATATATATATATATATATATATATATATATACATATGTTTGTTTGATGCTTTTATTATGTACTAGTACTTGGCAATAGAAGACTTGGTAGTTTAATCATGTCCACCTTACTAATGAACTGGTTCACCGAAATGAGTTTCATATACTAGTACATGCTAAACTTGTTATGTGTCCGCTTGTTTCTTCTTTTAGAATGCCGATGTAATATTGGGGAAGAGTGCCTTATTAAGCAATGGTAAAGGAAGTAATGCAGATAAGGTTCAGGATAGTGACACATCCTTGTTGGTCTCCAACAAAGCTGATAAAACAGCTAAGCAAGACTATCTTGAAGACAGTGAGACAACCCCACAGTCCTGTCTTGGTTTAGTGTTCGAAAGCATCGCCACTACCGCTTGCACAAGCTATTCAAACTCACTGTTTGAATCAGTTCGGTTTCTTGAGTCTCAACTACAAGCTGAAAGACATCGATCACCGTGTCATGACAAGAAGCGGAAGGACTGCGAAGTCCCTGGAGCATTCAGATGCATACTTTCCGTGCAACAAAGAAGCGTTGGAGGATTTTAGCGCCAAACAGGACAAAGCTAATCAGCTTGCTAAGGTTATTGCCAAGCATGGTGGATACCTGTGATAACGTTCTTGAGCTCTTACAGTTGTTTCATGTTATGCTCTTGTTTTGTCAGTCGCATATTCGCACCGGTGGCCAATTTTGACGGCCGGTGTATGTAATATGCTGCTTTGTTCCCTATATTTGCACCGTGGCGAACTTTGATGCCCAAAGTGGATGTAATATGTGTAATAGCGGTAATAGGCTAGCGTTAATTGCTTGCTTATTTATTTCCTTATTGTCTTGTTTAGTTGTTTGCTTGTAGTCACCGCAGCTTCTTTTGTGTGTTTTTCTAGTGGCCACAATAGCCTATTTTTGGTAACTAGGCCAAAATAATCATGGCAACACATGGACTGTTGTAACCATGGGCCTCCTGCAGTCAGATGATCCATGGGCCTTCGTCCGGTCGTAGGATCCATTGGCCTTCTATATGGGCCGTAGGATCCATCGGCCTTCTATACGGGCCTTAGGGTCCATGGGCCTTCTACGGGCCGTAGGGTCCATGGGCCTTCTACAGGCCGTACGATCCATGGGCCTTCTACGGGTCGTACTATCCATGGGCCTCATACGGGCCGTAGGATCCATGGGCCTTCTACGGGGCGTATCATCATTTCGCCAATCATGGGACGTACTATTCGTGGACCATAACGGGCCGTTAATAGGCCGTATTTGATAACTCTATGAAAACAGCCCAACTGGTTTTTTTACATGAAAACGTCCCAACGTATTAACGATCCGCAAACGGGCCGACTGTAACGACGGGCTGAATTTGGCCCACAAGCGTAAAAATGACAAGAACGGGCCATATGTAAATCGAATGCTACAAATGAGCCTAAGAATCAATGGGCCTTGAGAAGGCCGAAGATAACTTAATGGAAACGGCCCAATGGAATAACGGGCCGTTAATGGGTATAAAGTGATACACTGTTCATTACGGGCCAGTTTCACCACGGGCGTTAATGGGCCAAGAGTTACAAAGGTCCTCATATGGGCCAAAAGAAGTCATGGGCCACACATGGGCCGGAAGTTAAAACGGGTTGAATCATATGGGACGGCCCAGATGACGCTACTGGGCCTAATTCGGATAGGGCGTAACGGGCCCTGGGTTAGCGGGTTGTAAATGGGCTATATGCGAACATGCAATTAACAAGCTTTCCGTGGGCCGGGCCGCCACCTTTTAACCAAGTCAAACGGGCCGGCCTTTTCACAGGAATGGGCCTCTGTTGGGTCGTTCCACGTGTCGTCGTATCATAGGCGACTTCAGTCCAATGAACGGATGACATCTGTCCCAACGGTGATCCAACACATGTTTCCTCCAGCCAATGATGATTTTACACGTGGAAAATCCCCATTGGTTGGGGCTGTTAACGGGTTACCGGATCCAAAACCCGATCCGATAGCTTAACGGCGTTCCGTTATGGTGGATGCCACATGTCGGTCACCCTTGACGAAAGCACTTCTGTGAAACGCGATTTATCGTCATGGAAGTGGACACTTCCGTGATGATAATTTTGGTAATGTCATGGAACACTTCTACGACGGACGGTATGAATATCTTGATTCTGTCATAAATTTGTCATGGATGTACATGCATGACAAAAACGCGACCTACTGTGACAAACATGTATCATCACGGAAGTGTATTTTTTTGTAGTGCAAGCACCAGACTTTACGAGAGCTCTTCGGCTCATCACACAAGGACATCTGGAGGGTGCTTTTCAAGTCCAGCAAATCATGGCCAGACTCCGTCGAGGACCGCGGGTACCAATTGTCCCGTCCTGCAAGTTCGGTAAGTCATCATACCTTTACCCGTGTAACCCAAAGGAAGCGCTTAATGTGTTTTGTACAATCTCCAGGGCTGGACGGAGAAGGCGGAGCGGATCCATTGTCCGACCCCGCTTCCCGAAGAACTGGCCATCCCACTTCTGACGAAGATGCTGGTCCCGGCGCCTTACAAGGTGCCGAAGAAGGCGGCCGAGAAGGAGGCCAAAAAGACCCGGGGCGGCCTTCGTCATCGCGGTACTTCGGACACAATATCCGAAGGTCCCGATGTCGACTCTGCCTTCGAAGAGGACAAGGAGGAGAAGGAAGAAGAATCCCCTGCTAGGGGAAGAAAGAATAGGACGGCCTCCGCACACTTGGAGCCCGAGTTGCCCAAAAGGGGAAATGTTCCCCTTTCGGAGGAGTCCACTACCGCTGCCGATAGCGGCATGGCATGGGACTCATAGTATTTTAGGCGTTCGGACTCATAGTGGCTTAGTATTTTAACTTATGACATATTTTTTGAAGTCCGACGAAGTCCCGTAGCGAGCTATCCTCATCAGAGGACCTGCTGAGCTCAAATGCCATGGAGAGCGGGAAGCCCCCAAAGGCCCCTTCCTCCGAACAGGCGCATAATACCAAGGCCTCGCCCCAAAAGGACCCCTGCCAGGGAGGAAAGGAAAAAACCGTGAAGGCGGCGCCTGGAGGTCAAAGCTCGGGGGCCGGACACGCGAGGGAAAAGATTCCCATGGGGGCTGACGGCGGGGTCGATCCTGAGTTCGGCTCTCAACCAGATGCTTCGTTGGTGGCATTGAAAGACGCCTCCATCATTGATGAACACCGTGCCCTTATGGGTGCGGTGATTGAGAAGATTCAGTCAACTGAGAGTGGACTGAACGAAGCCTGTATCAGCCTTATAAGAGGCTTTGAGGTAAGTTTTATGGGTTGTCGAAGAGTGTCATAGTATAGATAGTAGCCCCTGATACACTGTTCGATGAAAGAAATAACCGGACAGAGGATCGAATTTATGATCGCGGGGAGACGCAGTGAATGAGATAAATATCTCTTATGTTATAAGCAGGCATCTGTAGCGGCTGCTACTTCTCATACTACGGAGATCTCCGGGCTGAATCAAAAATGCAGGCCGGGCGAAGAAGAACTTGGCCAAGTGACAATGCAGTTGAGGGATAAACAAGGTACGCACCCGTCAAATTCGCGTTAATTGCGAATGAATGTTTAGTATGATTTGAGCTTTATGACTTGTGCTAGGGGTTGTGACCGAAGTCGAAGCCCTTAAGAAGGCAATGGCCGAGGCCGAGAAGAAGGCAGCCACTAAGCAGGCTCTTCGTGAGAAGCACGAGGCCAGGGCCATTAAGGTTGAGCAAGAGCTGCAAAAGGCCGTGACGAAGTACGAGACCTTGGATCAGAGTTTAAACAAGAAGGAATCCGAACTTACCAAGGCTCATCAGGCCCTAAGCGATGCCCGGGAGGAAACTCACGGCGTTCGGCAGGAGATCCAAGAGGCGCGGAAGATTGCGGCGGGTAAGGGTTGTTCTCTGTAAAACAAGTATTTGCGGAGAAAATTATCTTTCTAGTTTTAAACTTGGAATTCTCAGGGGTATTTGCAGAGCTGCCCCGAGATATCGAATGTCGCCTATTTCTACCGAGCGAAGAAAGGAACATCATGGATAAGCTCTTCGTCGCAGATTTGGCACCGAATTATCCGGTGCCTTTTGTCGATCAACTCAAACAATTGATCGAATCGCGTATAGGCGGCGGAGCTAGCCATGAAGGATTTGATTATCCGGCTATGTCCCGCCGAGCCAATTTCGAACAGCTAATTTGGGCTCGTGAAGCGGTTGTAAATGCCTGCCCTCGACTTGACGTCATCAAGCGGTCGGTCTGTATTGAGGGTGCGAGAATGGCCTTCGCCCGCGCAAAAGTGCACTGGGGGAAGATGGATGCTGAAAAGCTGATGATCGAAGGACCGCCGGAGGGGAAGGAGCACCGCAAGCTCGAATTATATTATGAAGGAGTCCTGAAAGGATCCTACCTTGCGGTAGAGCAATGTGCCAAGGACATTATATTTCCATGAATGTCAATCATGTTATCCTTTGTAAAGTTGGAACGAGGTCATTTATTTATTGCCTGTTGTATAAAAGTTTACCCTCCTGTGCGGCCGTTTTATATGTTAATCCTGAGAGTTGGCCAGTCGTCGGTTTCTGCCCCCACATAAAAATACGGGGGTGTTCGGGATTAACCTGAGCACTCTTTATCCCAATTTTGGGTCCTTCGAAGGAGGTGCTCAGCACAACGAACTAGGCAATCGGACTATAGGGCTTTATCACTCTCACTTAGCCATAGGAGCTTTAGTATGGTAGGCGCAGCCCCTGGTGTTCGGAAGACCGCACGAGGGGCTCTATAGGCGCCTGATCAGAAGAAAAACCGATCCCTCGCACGCTGCATTGGTTATGGCATTATGCGGAAGAAATCCTTAAAGATTTTGTAACCTCTCGAATAGCTGACCAGCTCTCGCCGTATCATGACAGTCAGTTTTGGCTTTCTCTACTGAGGTGCTCGTCTAGAAGAACCGGGACACAATCGCAGTAGTTCTCCCAGTGCTACCTTAGCTGATATGGCTGAATGTAAGGTACCAAAATGTGGGAGCCAGGAAAACCCAACTATTGACCCAAGACATGATTCGGAGCTGATGCATATAGTGCTATAAGTTCGGGGTGCCGAACTTCCATGAAGGTGTTCGGACTTTACTGCCATATTATGGGTAAAACGTAGCCCCTGGCATATTTTGAGGCGTATCGCTATGTGCAGATGCCACTTTGACAAAAGAATTTCAATAAGAAATAACAGCAGATAAGCGTCATATAAATCCACATGTTGTATTTAGGTGGTACGTCTATGCGTATAGGTACAAATAATGTGATATATAAAAGAAAGGAATATGGTTGCGGAACCTGCTGAAACCAGGTGGAAGAGGCTGAGTGCGGACCCGTATTATAACCGGATGGTCATTGCAGGGAATGTCTAAGGATTCCCTTACGCATTCTAGCTGCCTTCATGTAATCCGTCCTGGTCGGCGCAAAGGTGAACCTGCGAGGGAAATGTAAGAAATATTTATGTGCTGCAGGGTGGTTAAGCTGCCGAGTGCGGCCTGTCCTGGCCTTCGCCGGAGTGTTTAGTTGAGCCCTGGACGGGCCGTGCTATCCTTCCATGAAGTAGGTCGGAGTCCCCTGACGGTGTCCGGAAGCCTGGACGTCCGCTCGAGGTTCGGCTGTGAGGTGATGCTTGTTGTTTCTGTTACTAGGGCCGCGGTGAGTATTTTGGGGCCGAAGGAATGTTCGGCCTTGCCATTAACCGTGATGACGCCACGTGGACCGGGCATCTTGAGCTTACAGTAGGCATAATGTGGCACCGCGTTGAACCGAGCGAATGTGGTTCGTCCGAGCAGTGCTTGATAGTTACTACGGAGGGGGACAATTTCGAAGACTAAATCTTCGATATGGTGATTTTCTGGTGGTCCGAAGACTACCTCAAGGGTAATTGAGCATGTATAGCAAGCCTCCTCACCTGGTATGATTCCTTGGAAAGTAGCTTTAGTGGGTTTAATCGCTGAATGATCGATGCCCATCTTGCGCACTGTGTCTTGATAGAGCAGATTTAGACTGCTACCGCCGTCCATGAGGACTCGAGTGAGGTGGAACCCGTAAATTATTGGGTCCAGGACTAGTGCGGCTGGGTTGCCCTGACTGGCATTGACCGGACAATCCATGTGGTTGAAGGTAACTGGCCCCAGTTTATATTGTGGGACGACAAGTTCCGATGATGCACCATCCCGAAGGATGGATATCCGGTCCGAGTTTGTAATTTGGGTGGTATGTACCACGTTTACCGATTGAATATCTGGGGGCAATTTCTTTTGCCCTCCTGTGTTCGGTGGTCTGGGCTCTTTGTCGCTATCGTCGCTTTGAGACTCCCCTTTGTCTCTCACGCCTGCCCTGCCGGCTTGTTTGAAGACCCAACATTCTCTGTTGGCATGGGTGGCTGGTGTTTCTGGGTGCCATGAATTTGGCATTGGCGACCGAGTATGCGGTCCAGACTGGAAGGACCCGGATTTTTATTTTTGGATTGCCCATTCCGCTGACCGGACTTTGAGCCCCTGAACCCGGCATTAACTGTCGTGTTTTCGGCGTTTTCACCATATTTACGACTCTTATTTTTGTTGCGTCGTGGTTTGCCGTTGCCATCCCTGGCTTCTGATGTGTCAGGTTTGCTTGTTGTATTGGTACTACGAGCCAACCAGCTATCTTCGCCCGCACAAAAGCGAGTCATGAGTGTCGTGAGGGCTGCCATGGATTTTGGCTTTTCTTGGCCGAGGTGTCGGGCGAGCCATTCGTCACGGATGTTATGCTTAAATGCCGCTAAGGCCTCTGCATCCGGGCAGTCAACAATTTGGTTTTTCTTGGTTAGAAACCGTGTCTAGAATGTCCTGGCTACTGAATTATATGACTTAAGTCATCAGTGTCTGGTGGTCGCACATAAGTGCCTTGGAATTTGTCGAGGAATGCCTCTTCCAAATCCTCCCAACTGCCGACGGATTCTGCTGGCAAGCTATTCAACCAATGCCGAGCTGGTCCTTTGAGTTTCAGTGGGAGGTACTTGATGGCGTGTAGGTCATCACCGTGGGCCATGTGGATGTGGAGGAGGAAATCCTCAATCCATACCGCGGGGTCTGTTGTACCATCATACGATTCGATATTTACGGGTTTAAAACCCTCTGGGAATTCATGATCCATCACTTCATCAGTAAAGCATAGGGGTGTGCGCGCCTGCATGTCGGGCTATATCATGACGCCAGTTCATATGAGTATTGTCTGCCGTCTTCGGCTCGGCCGGATTTACATTTAGTGTATCCGCCGTGATGATCATCATCACGTGCTGGTGCGCACCCCCTTGATCCGTAGATCGATCTTGCATGTTTTGCCTTGTTTTCCAATACACCTCGCAGGTCTCGCGTGTTGCCCCGTGCCTTGGTATTTTTGTTTGAGTGGCGGCGGGGTGCGTGCTGGGCTTCAGGCTGGAATGCCTCTCTGTCTCGGCCACGAGGTGGCCGATCAGTCGCATCATACGTTGGTGATGTAGGTTTCAATGCTTCGTCCTCAAGTCGGGGTAGCAACCTGCGCTTTGGGTAACCCTTGGAAGGGCGTTCGAGTTCATATTCCTCGGCCGCAAGGACTTCAGTCCACATTGCTCGCTAGCAAATCTTGATCAGCTCGAAGCTGTTGTTGCTTTTTCTTCAGGCTATTTGTTGTGGCTATAAGCCGACGCTTAAAGCGCTCCTGCTCGACGGGATCCTCGGGCACGACAAATTCTTCATCGCCGAGGCTCACCTCGTCCTCGGAGAGAGGCATGTAATTGTCATCCTCCACTTCTCCCTCTGCCGCTCGCTCAGGAGGGCTGGCTTGTTCATCCTCCGGCTCTAAATCTTGGCCGAGGGATTGTCGTCATCTTCGGCACTGTCCGGGGTACTATTATCTCCTGTGCCGGTATCACCGCTTTTGCCGTGGAGAGACTTAGAGCGGCGCCGCTGACATCGGCGCTTGGGTTGCTTCTTGGAGGGGTCATCATCCGATGTCTTGTCGCCATCGCCTTCTTTGGGTGTATCCACCATCTAAATATCATATGATGAGGTGGCGGTCCAGCGCCCTGTGGGCGGTGGTTCCAATTCGTCTCCTGCATCGTCGTCCATGCCGTCGATGTCTTCGGAGTCGAAGTCGAGCATGTCAGTTAAATCGTCGACATTGGCTACCAAGTGGGTGGTGGGTGGGGAACGAATTTCTTCGTCGTCCGCATCCCATCCTAGCCGGACATAGTTGGGCCAAGGCTCTCCTGACAAGGAAAGAGACTTTAACGAGTTTAGCACATCCCAAAGGGCGAGTGCTGAAAGATATCTGTGGAGGTGAACTCCATGATCGGCGCCCAATCGGTTTCGATAGGCATGGGCGCAGGCGGTTCGGAGTGCGTGGCCGGAGATGAATCCAGTGGTTCGGCATCACGGCTCTCGTGAGGGGTAAGGTCAGTATCCGGCTCTATCGCCGCTGAGAGTGCAGCCTCCAAGGTGGGGTCTATCCTCCCGTCCTCGGATGGCGCAATTTGCTCCGGATTGAAGGCCGGAGTAGTTGCTGGTGTGATCTCCCGAACACTGTCCGACGGCAGAGCTATATCGTGCTCGTCGTGGTTGTGTGGCACACCTGGCATGGGCTTGAATCCGTCGAAGATCAAGTCTCCGCGGATGTCAGCAGTGTAATTCAAGTTTCCGAACCTGACCTGATGGCCAGGGGCGTAGCTCTTGATCTGCTCCAGATGGCCAAGCGAGTTGGCCCGCACTGCGAAGCCGCCGAATACGAAGATCTGTCCGGGGAGGAAAACCTCATCCCGGACCGCATCGCTATCGATGATCAAAGGAGCCATCAAGCCTTACGGTGACGGCACAGTGGAACTCTCAATGAAAGCACCAATGTCGGTGTCAAAACCGGCGGATCTCGGGTAGGGGGTCCCGAATCTGCGCGTCTAAGGCGGATGGTAACAGGAGGGGGACACAATATTTACCTAGGTTCGGCCCTCTCGATGGAGGTAATACCCTACTTCCTCGCTTGATTGATCTTGACGATATGAGTATTACAAGAGTTGATCTACCACGAGATCGTAGAGGCTAAACCCTAGAAGCTAGCCTATGGTATGATTGTTGTTGGTCCCACGGACTAAACCCTCCGGTTTATATAGACACCGAGAGGGGCTAGGGTTACACAGTAGTCGGTTACAATGGGAGGAGGTCTACATATCCAGACGCCAAGCTTGCCTTCCACACCAAGGAGAGTCCCATCCGGACACGGGATGAAGTCTTCAATCTTGTATCTTCATAGTCCAACAGTCCAGCCAAAGGATATAGTCCGGCTGTCCGGATACCCCCTAATCCATCAGTCCCTCAGAAGGTGTTTTGGATTAATTCCCTATTCCAGTTCGTCGCATTTGGCAAGATGAGGTCACTTACTCGACGTGGTGGGTCTTGGGCGAGACAAGTGTTTAGCCTCATACTCTAATATGTAGGTATCTAGTTGTCCCTCCATATATTCATCATTTGACCATTGCCAATTCTACGAATCAAACCTTTGGATAGCACATCTCTTCCTTCAACTACTACTCTCCAAATCCGAGAAGGTGAATTGCCTAGTTACTCTTGCAAGAACTCAGAATCTGGACAATACCTTACTTTGAGGATACAAGCACTAAGAGAACCTAGATCTTGTAGGATGCGCCAATCTTGGCGAGCTAACAAACCAAGATTAAAAAATTCCATGTCTCCAAGCTTCCCAAGAATTCTGGCTTAGTCATGACATCCCAAGACGCCAAGGCACTTTTCCTTTCACCTTACTTGCTTCCCCACCAAATTTTTTAGATTGATGAGTTGATGTGTTGACACAAGCCTCGAGGCAATTTGAAACTAGACATAGAATATATTACGGACCGCTTGTGCAACTGACTTGATCAACACATCTTTTCCACCAGCTGTTCCAAACCTATCTCTCAAGTATTTAAAAGGCTCTATTTTTTGGGGTTACCAGCATCTGACGACATTCCTAAAAAAAATCTGAGAGAGAGATTCATTTGGTACCCCAAGGATTTGCTTCACCTCATTCCTTAGTATCTCTGAGCAGCCCTTGCTAAAAAAGGTAGAAGACTTGGCCAAATATTTTCTGTCCCGAAGCTTTATAATAGCATTTCATCACCATTTTCTTTGAAGAACAGCAAACTATCGTCCACAAAAATGACTCACCGACGGAGTTGACTGAGCCACTTTTATGCCACCGAGGTGCGATGACTAGAAATTTCTTTTTAAGAGGCATGAAAGGCCCTCCGCTGCCAACAAAAACAAATATAAAAATCCCTTGATGGATACCACATGTAAGTTTAAAGCTCTCAAGTTTGTCATCAAACAAAACCGAAAATTTAACAGAGGTTACCATCCCCATTATCATTGAGATCCAAGCTGGTGCAAACCCCAATTTTTTCATTATAACCTTCATTCCACTCGACTCGATCATAGGCTTTCATCATGTCCAGTTTTACCGCACATAACCTGTTTTTCTTAGCTTTGTTTCTCTTCATGAAGTGCAAAACATAAATATGCTAAGATAATGTCATCAGTGATCAGGCGGTCTGAAACAAAGGTGAATTGCTATTTAGAAATAATGTCAATTAAAATGAGCTTCAAACGATTAGATACCACCTTGAAAGCAATTTTGTACAGGGCATGGCAGAGGCTAATAGGACGGAACTGAGATAGGAGAGTGGGGTTAGCTACCTTTGGTATCCAAACCAAGATTGTCTCAGTAAGCACATGAACATCCTCTTCCCCACGCAATATTCTCAAAACAATATTAGTGACCTCTTCTCCCACAAGATTCCAATTGTGTTGTAAACAATATGCGGTGGGCCTGAAGCTTTTGTTGCGAACATCTAGAAGATGGCCTTTTTAACTTGACATTAGAATAGGGAGCAAGTAGTTGATCGTTCATCATAGTTGTGACTTAAACCGAAACCTTATCATTGACCTCTTCCATCCCCCAAGTGCCTTCATCCGAGAACAAATCTTTGTAGAAGAAGGTTGACAGATCTTTCATCTCCTCCCAGTCCGACGTGCTGGTTCCATCACCACGAGTCAACTCTGTTATTCTGTTTTTAAGCCTTCACATGCTCACATGTTGTTGGACGAACTTCGTTTTTCTATTGCCATCCAATCCTGGAGCGCTAATGCATAAGGATTTCCTCCATACATGAGATCGAACAGATGGATTTGTCAGGATATATATGATTTTGTTTTTCCTGACTAGCCCATACATGGGGCATCAAGTAGAGACCTAACCCATCTTATTCGTCATTTCCTATTCGGCGCCTTCAGCGCCCGTTAACGTGCATTTTGTTAACTGGCGCTGAAGGCGCCTCTTACCTGGGCCGACCCATATTATTTTTATAAACTCCTCCCCCCCCCCTTCCCCAAAAAAAAGATATAGGTCGGCTTCTAACTCACAACATCTGCGTTCGAAGGGATGAACACTAACCACTCAGCTATCCTACCCATTGTGAAACAATTTCAGCGTTTTCCTTTTATTTATTTCTTCAGTCATGGGGCTTTTTTCTGGACGTTTTCATTTGGTTTTTTTCTTGCTTCTCCCTTTTTCACTTTCTTTAATGCACGGATTCTTAAAAAATTCATGAACTTTTTCTTCAAAATCGATGAACCTTTTATCCAAAATCCATGAACTTTCATTCAAATTCGTGAACATTTTTTAAAAATTCATCAAGTTTTTTCAAATTTGTAAACTTAAATGAACTTTAAAAAAAATTAAATGCACCTTTTCATATTTGATGAACATTTGTCAAATTCGATGAACATTTTTCAAATTTGTTGAACATTTTTCAAATTTGATGATGTTTTTTCAAAATTAATGATTTTTTTCAAAATCGATGAACCTGTTCAATTTTTTGTGAACTTTCCTTAAAAATTGATGAACTTTTTCAAAATAGATGAATTTGTTTTCAGAATCGATGAACTTTTCAAGTAATTTTCAAATTTAAGTTAATATCTTTTTAAAAGGAAGGTTAACTACTCCCTCCGTCTGAAAATATAAGAGTGTTTTTTACACTTATATTTTGGGACAGAGGGAGTGGTACTGTTTTCTGCTAGTAAACTACAAAACTAGTCTGGTCGAGTGGTTATTGCGTTGGGCTGTGGACGTGCAGTGCTGAGTTCAAATCCCAACTCTCCCACTGGTTTTCTTCATGTTTTCCTTTTCGAGCAGGTGCCGGGCCGGCCCACTACGCAATGCTTGCAAGCACCAGAAGCGTCAACCGGAGCTCTCGGAAGCAACTAGTTAACGATCGCTCCCGGGAGCAACTAGTTAACGATCGCTCCTTCGGGGAGCCTCTCAACGAACACTTGGGGGTGGGCAGAGAACGTGCGCCATTTGACGGCTCTCAGCCACTGCCACTTGTCGCATTTCGGGTGTTTTCTTCGGATTTTGTTCTTTTTTACACACGCGTTTTTGGTTTTTTAGAAATTTTTTCTGGGTTTTCGAGAAAAAATGTGTTTTCTTTTTCTTTTTTTTGCTTCTGTGAGAGGCACGGTTTTGCTTTCGTGAGAGGCACAACCGTGACTCTCAGAAACGGAAAAAAGTGTTTTTTCCTTTCAAGAGAAGCACGATTTTGCTTCCGCGAGAGGCAGCATTTTGCTTTGATGAGAGGCACGGCCGCGCCTCTCGAAGAGGAAAAAACGTGTTTTCTTTGTTTCCCTTCTGTGAGAGGCACGGCCGCGCCTCTCGAAGAGGAAAAACGCGTTTTCTTTTTTTCCCTTCTGTGAGAGGCACGATCTTGTTTCAGCAAGAGGCACGGCCGTGCCTCTCGGAAACGGAAAAAACACGTTTTTTTATTTTTTTTCCTTCCGTGAGAGGCACGGTTTTGCTTCCGTGAGAGGCATGGTTTTACTTCCGCGAGTGCCACGGCCGTGCCCCTCGGAAAACGAAAAAACCACATTTTCTCTCTTTTTTTTTCCTTTCGCCAGAGGCACGGTTTTGCTTCCGTGAGAGACAAGGTTTTGCTTCCATGAGAGGCGTGGCTCTCAGAAACGAAAAAAACGCGTTTTCTTTTTTTTCTTTCACGAGAGGCACGGTATTTTCTCTGGGTTTTTTAGCGAAAAAAGATCATCAAAGCCTATCAATGTGGGATCTAATTTTAAAGATCTCGACGCTAGGAATCCAAGTGAATAAGATTTGAACGCACATTGTAAGAGATAAAATATTTTGAATAAACGGATTTATAAAAAAGGAAAAACTCGCAGGTTGCGACAAGTGGCGCACATGCAACGTGCCACTTGTTGCAACCTGAAGAAGGGGAACTGATCTTTGGAAGGAGTACTCCTCAATTTGATTTCCATCTTATTTTTTTTTTGAGGTCCTCAGAAAAACGAAAGGAGCTCCCATCTTATTCACATCTGGGCTCGTAAACTTTTTTTTCAAATTCGTGACTGGCCCATCTATACAGTAGGCCCGCTTAGAACAAGATGGGATTAATAACAAACATGTCGGCCCAGTATCACGAGCACAGTCGAGAGCACTAACGTCCAACGATTTCCATTTTCGCTTTGGCTCACCGCTCACCGGCGGCTCACACCAGCCGCCGCACGCCGTGGCAGCGTACGGCCTCCAAGCCCGCCGCCGCCCACTCCTCGCCTCCTCTTCGTCCATGGCGGCTTCAGTGCGAGGCGCCCTGGTAATCCCGCTCCCGCCTCCGTTCGCTTCCCCGCGCCGCCTCGCCCCGTCCCCGCGGAGGCGCCGCCGTCGCCTCCCCAGGGTCCGCGCGGCTGCGGCAGAGCCCGTAGAGGTGGTGGGCGTCGGGAGCCGGAAGGATGCCGTCATCGACTTCTGCCTTGGCTCCCGCACCCTCTCCTCCACCCCAATCCGCTTCTGGTAAACCCTCGCGCTGCAGCGCAATCTGGTCTGGGATTTGGGCGTAGACCTTGTTTGAGGCAATGCCAGTGTCAATTTTTGAAAATGTGGAACTGTCGGGCCATTGTGCATTCTCTTCCGGACAATGCCGATGGTGATTTAGCGTGTGGCTTCGGTATCACACTAGTGCGGTACTGCGGTAGCAACCTAGTGTAGTGTTTTGGTTACAATAACTATGGAGTGGCATACTATCAATGCCTGTCTGTCACAACGTTAGACAACTAATTAGGAGGCCATTTCCTTCCTGTCACAACGTTAGGCACATCCAAAAGTTTATGCGGTGATGCATTGGAAACTCCTTGTAAAAATTCTGCAGTGAAAATTAATCATGTGATGTGAGTTTCTTGTAACAAAATGGTGCACCTCCCTTGTTCAACACAAAACAGAAAAAGAATTGCAAGCAGCCCAATATGGTATCAAATTTTATAAAGCTAGGCACGTTTTCAGTACTTCGTAACCTGCCCTCATATGCTTTTCTTTGTAAACGGTTATGTCTTACATGTAGTTTTGTTTCAGGACAGTACATGTGGATAATTCTGAAGTGCAATTCATACCGAGAATTCAGGATACAGGTCAACTTTTCTGTGCCTTTACTTCTCGTCCGATTGTTTATTCTGCATTAACAACGTGTACACATGCTTTCTCTTCTAGTTTTTAGCATGAACCCGGCAGTTATTTATTTTCAGAGACAGCAGTTGGAGACTTGGAACGTCCCTTATCTCTTCATCCTTGCCCGTCGGCGGTTATTATTGTTTGTACACTTCCCATCTCTCTGTTTGATGCGATTTATTGTTTTCTTGTTCTTGTCAGAATATTAAGTATGCATCAGTTGCTCTTTTGATATTAGAAATTTTGACTTATTTTTGTGTTTGATAATGTATTGTCATGTTACTAGTTCTGGCTGTGCTCATTTCTTTAGAAACAAACAATTGACCTTGACAACTTTGACCCATGTTGCCTGATTTCATTATAGTGCTGATTTCACTATAAATCTGTACTATCTCTTCTATTTATGTTGTGTTTAATTACTTTGATACCCACATAAGTAGAAGGTCAATGCAAGAAAAGATACTTAGCTTGGCAACTGTTAACAATCCAACTATCTGTCCAGAGCATGTTTCATGTTTCCATTTGCCTGAGAGAGGTCCTGGTTCATGGATCAATTCTTGGTGTGAATTTAAGATTGTGATTTACCCCCCAAGATGAGAACACTCCTGAGCTAGATCCAGAAATTTTATATAGAGGACGCCAAGTGAACTTGCCAATTAACCATGTTGTGTGCAGTGATACCCCCCACACGTTTCTTACTAGTGAAGCACTTTTAACAAATAATGGGATGAAATGACATTCTTGTGGGAAATGTGATCGAGCATTTTAGAACAAGAAGGTAAAATTGGTCTTTTTGGTGCTGATATAGGTGCCTCTGGATCACAGCAGATGATATGTTAACATGAACTTCCGAACACTATATCTTGCTACTGATTTTCAGATTTTGTCGGCTAAGATAGATTAATATTTTCCATCTTAAAGTGAATGCATTCTGTAGGTTGCAAGTGCCGGACAGGAGGCTGATCAAATTGCTGCACTGGAGCTTCTAAGTGCTACCAAATCTGCCGATAATCTGGCTGCATCAATATTTTTGAAGCCCTTTTGTTTCGAGGGACAAAGACGGCAATTGGAGGTGGCATACTTGTGCAGTGATATCTTCATTTTTTGAAATGTGCATTGCTCCCTACAGCCTGCTTACATAAATCAAGATTATTATGTTGTCTTTTTGAGTTATCATTAACTGTTGTACTTTTTGGTTCTGCAGGCATCTGATTTGATTGTTAAATTTCAAGCATGCTCGAATTTTCACATTGGTAATCCATTTTCCGGCCTACCTGTTACAGCATGCTTTAACGCTTTTGCACTCGAGCTGAAGTAAAATTGACAATACTCAAATATTTTATGGAAACAAAAAACAATACTCAAAGAGGGCTTTCACTTTTTTTCATTCTATTTGGATTTTATCTTTGCTTTGTTATGGATCTTGATATAGTGCTCGTCCCACCTTTTGCTTGTAGATAGAACGAGAGTAAAAGTAGGTTGACACATTTGAGCTTGTTATGTGTTTTTATTGAAGTCTTTGTACATGCTCATGACCCAGAAAAGGCGAGCCATACAGATGTCCCTTATTTGCAAAAACTAAAAAGAACCCGAGGGAGCATGAGCTTCTGGTTCACTTTGTAGGGATTGCAGAAGGGATGATATAGTAGCACTATGTAATAAGTATGTTGACTTTTTCTTGTGGTACTAGAGGTAGCAAAGTAGTAAGGATCAGTCATGTATTTTTACTGATCTACATTGAAATTATATTATGTAGTTATAAACTTGTAATAGTTTGTAGTGCAATTTAGTATCATATCAACTACACTTCAACATCTGTCATTAATCACACCCCAAGACCAGTGGCGGAGCCAGAACTTTAGTGGAGCCTGGGCAAGCTCGACCCTAAGTGTCTAATCTCGAAAGCAAAATCGATTGTTCTGATACATACAACATACTAAAATGATCATTCCACGGGCCGGGTCAGGTTCGTGCCGGGCTTGGCAAAGCCCGAAGAAAAATCCCAAGTCCGAGCCTGACACGAAGCACATGAACAATGACATTTTTAATTAAAATACTTGGGATATTATATTAATTTATCATACCTATATTTTGAATAAAAATATAAACATGGCCATTTGGGCTTTTGTGCCAGAAAGTGGAGCCCGAGCCCGAACCTAGCCTGAATGTGAGGCTTCGGGTTCGGGCCTCCGGGCCGAGTTGTCCATGAGCAGGTGTACAACATACCGTATAAGTTAGTCCCACCCATCTGAACCACAAATCCGCATTAATAACAAAGGGAAAAACAAAGTCATTCAAATGTCATTTTAAAATGAACTAATATGTAATATCGATATTCAGTTTCATACACCAAAATAAATGTGATACATGACAATAAAACTTATAGAATCAGGCCACGCATAGAACCAAACTCGCCTTGTTGCAAACAGAAGTGCAGCTATCCAAATTTCCACGCAAAGGCCCTAAAAATACTACCAAGATAAAAAAGGGATTTGCAATTCACATAAACTGAGTGTCGTGATTTGTGAATATATATCCAAATAGAGAGCTTGCAAGACGACAAAAATTGTATGGAATATATGAATAGTGTGTTAAAGAAAATCATGAGACAAATAACAGTTCTGACGCCGGGGGAGGGAGGTGAGCGAACAGAAACATTTTTTTAGTGTATAATAACGAACAGCCTTGTTTTTCGAGCAATTAACGAACAGCTGTTTCTCTCGCTACCGAAGCGCAGCTCTTAATAAAGCCCATTCATTACCAAAGGAAGCTGGCCCTACACGTTTTTGCCCGGGAAACCATGCTGCGTATGTGGAATTTTTCAGCTGTGGCATGACATCGTACAGCGTACTCGTAGGCAGCAGCCCGGGCAAGTGCCCAGGGTGGCCGGGCGCTGGCTCCGCCACTGCCCAAGACAAATGATATGTAGTTAAAATGGATTGGATCTATCCAGCTGCACTTTATAATATATTTTTGTATTTTCAATAAATAAGAAAAGTGTGCACGATCTTGACGAATTACTATGTATTTTTCCACCCCAGTTATTGAAGCTGATTCACTGCTTGAGACGGAAGTCGAAACTCTTGCTGAAGCTTTGGAAAGTGCCAATAATGCTGTCCTCTCAACTATTAGTATGATATCCATCATGATGTCGGTGAGTCTTAAGTTCTTTTCTGTTTTCTTTGTATCAAAATTATTATTTTACTATTCTAATTGACTAATCTCGTACCCTTGACATATCAGGGATTTAATCAAATGTTCTGGAGCTCCCTTGATGCACAAATTAAGGAAGTTGATCCTGAGGAAGTAGGCAAAGTAATCTTCTGAATTCTCTTACTACTCAGTGGTATGACCAGCATGTGAGTTTGTTTCTTGATTCTTACAGTGTACAATTCTAACAGCTACTCAAAAGCTATGGGGAAGCTAGGGTTGGATTTGGTGCTGGTTATAATGTCCAATCAGCTATTAAACAGGCTGTTCTTCACTGTCCATTTCTTCGTGGTGGCATAAAGGTGCACACAATTCTCTATTTACACTATGAACTGTTAAATCTGCACCCACTCGTACCAAGAGTAAATGTTGCTATCACTTGTGCAAAAAGTGACTGTCTATTGTGTGTGTCTACACCCGTGAAAATTCTATAACCAAGTATTCAACCCCTGACATGTTGCATGTTAGTATACGATTCACGCAAGCCTGCACTAATGCTCCCAAATTCTGGATATGGTAGTAGATAACTAATCAGTTAATAAAGAAAAAAGAAAAGAAATCTCCAATACTATTTCTCTCTTATAATACTGGTTATGTTGGTCTGTATGATGATGGAAATATATATGCTGAACAAACAACTCATGTAGTCAGGTCCTTGTTCACATTTGCAATCTTACTTTGCACTAGCCCGATCATCTCAAGCATGTGGGAACCTGTTGTTTGAGGCTTTGAGCTCTCCCACATTAGAATTATTAGGGCAATGCATTATTTGATTTTTGTATGCTTCTTATAACTATGATGAATTTCAATTGTATGGAAACACTGTTCCTGCTCATAACTTATCTCTTTCTGTAACAATGTTCTGTTTTCTTGGCACTGATCTGGCTATACAATATTTCGATGTAGGACTTGAACAATGTTGTTTTTCTGTCGCTTACAACTTCCCGAGTATTGGCCGAGAGTGATATGATCTCCATTCTACACATCTTTCGTCGAGTTACTGGGTTCACTAAGGATATTATATTTTCTAGAAATTCTGAACCTGATCTAGAGCCAAAACTCATAGTAGTTTCCCTTCTAACAATTCGGTAAGCTCTTGCACGACAAATTTAACCTGATTGAGAAAATTCATACTTACACCGACTCTTAATGTCTCATTCATTTAACTTGTCCAATCACATAGTCCCGCTACTTATGCATGTACTGAATCATGCTTTGTTAGTCTAACAGTATTCAGTTAATCTTTCAAGTTACATATATTTCACTACAATCAACCTATACCTTTACGCCATGTCTCAACTATCCGATGAAAACAGAATAGCAGTCTGAACCTGTGAGCTTGGAGTGAAAAAAGAACATTTAATATTCATTAATCATCTATTACCTTCTAGCAGACATGATTGTCTCTTCAGTTTCTTATACTTTCTATATCAGATTTTTTTTTGTTGGCGGGGAAATATCAAACTTAGTATCCCTTTTAACTTCAATGTCATATTTCTAGTATGAAGTTGCCCGGTCCATGTCACTATGTAGATAAATAGGTGATATATAGTAGATGCTTCAAACTGATTCATGGGTTTTGTTCCAGAACTTCTTCATGGTTTTAATCGCTATTTTTGTACAACTTTTAATTAAATAATGAAGACTTTGTACAGAAGCTTACCGCCCCAAGTACAAACATTGTATAGTATCTGGTGTTTTTTCCAGCTTTGGTGATTAAACTGATTTCTTGCTATATTATCTTGGGGAAGGATATTCAGAAACAAGGGTGCCAGTTTTCATTGTTTCTTATAATGGGGATAGTATTCAGACAACCATTGCAATTCGTGTAGTATCTTTTTCCTAGGGTGTACTTATTTTTAAACTGAGACGTACAAAAATTGCGTATTATGGTCTGGATTGCAGTTCTTTATTCAATGTTTATGCAGATAAGTAGCAGCATATAAATGAATGATAAATGTGCTCATTGTTCGTTTCCAGAAATGCCCGTGATGAAAATGTTGCCTCAGTAAAGGAGGGGTTTCTTTTGAGCATGGCTTTGCATTTTCCTTTTATATCATCTCTTATGGGAGGAGATACTCAGGAGCTTAGACAAGCTCGGTTAAATCACTCATTCAGCCAATTGCCTGACAGTGGATTGAGCTTAGCGGATCAAGGATTGCCAGAACATTTCAGTGTTTCTAATGATGCTACCGTTTCTAATTTACGTTCTGACAAAATAGAAAATATCAAATCTGAGAGGTAATGTACATACCCATCTTTTTATTTCCCAGTGAATATCATCCCTTCTTTAGTTTAACTTTCAGTTACTTGATGTTCATTGCAATCTTTCTTAGGGAATCTGATAACAATAATGGGAGAATACATCCAGAGTTTAAAGAAGCTAATTTAGAGTCTGATGGAGAAACTAGTACAGATGTTGGCAGAGGTAAAATTGATTGCACTAGGTTCGCTATTTGCTTCTTTGCCTTTTTTGGTGGAGCATCCTAACTTTATTCTTCATTGACAAGAGGATCCAAGTTCACAACAGGAGCGTAATTTCTGGAGTAATGCCCCTGCCTTTGGTATTGCACAATTGTGGGCTAAAGAGCGGACCACAACTGGTAGAAGCAATAAAAGGAATGAGCTCGATTATATCACTCTGCCTGTTGGTGTAAAATCTCTTGAGGTTCAGTATGGTCATTCTCCAAATACACAGCCTGAAACCCGTAATGCTACCTATAGCACACCTCTATCTACTGGGCATGCTGTCTCTGGAACCTCACTTTCTGGTGTTGGTTTGGAGAAAGTGATGGAGATATGTAGTTCTGCAGCGGCATTTCTAAAGGGCAGAATGGATAAATCTCGAAAACGTGGTTCTGCTGCCAGCCGAGCTGCATCGATGCTCGTTAGTGCCTCCCTCGCTGTCTCTGTATATTTAGACTTATCTTGGATTTCTCCTGGTATAGTTTTGTTCTTAAGATTTTCTTCATCTGCAAATAGCTTGTGTATCCTAATCAAGTTAAGTTTTTGTTCATCACATTTGAGGATGAGAACCACCATCACTTTTTAGTACGATCTTTTTATTGCATGTAGGTTCATCAAATCAGATGCCTGGTTTCGCCAGCCCAAACTGGGTGCACTCAAAACCACCCTCCTAATTCCCTCTCCAGCTATTCATCATCATCATGTGTTGCAGTTGTTCCTTCGTATTTTTGCCAAATCAGACGCCTGGTTTTGCCTACCCAAATTGGATAATTGTGCATCAAAACCATCCTCCTGGTTTCCTCTTGAGCTACTCCTCATGTGTTGCAGTCGTTCCCTTCATTTTTGCCATTGTTCCTATGGTGTGGCGACTCATCAGTTTCTCTCTTTGTCTGAAATAGGTTTTCCATTTAGTCATGTGTGCGCACTGTGGTGTGTGGTGGGCAGTGGTGTTTATGCCGCAAGCACAACTTGGTTATTATTTGGTTCACAAAATACTGAACAAACTAATGTTCTTCTTTCTCAGCAATGTTTCTATGATGAAATATTGGTTTGAAACCCAAGCAAGTACACTAAGTTCCGTTTTAACTTGTCTTTGGAACTGCTGTCCATCTCCAGGGAAGCTTTTCATTATCTCATATCTGAGACACAGCTGCTTGTCATTGCTAGAACTGTGCATGGTCTAAGACTTTGGTAGATAATGTTCGATAGCCTTAACAAGTTAACATATATAGACTCTGGCTCCCGTAATAAATTTATTGCCATGTCTGGGTTGCTGTATGACAACTGCAATCTCTTATATATCCTGTAGGATGCAGAAAGAGAACCCGAAAAAACATGGACCCCAATAGTTGAAATACAGTTTGGAGAAGGGACTTACAGAGGGAGATGCCAAGAAGGTGTCCCTGAAGGAAAGGTGAAGCTCATTAAAGCACTTGATCTCTTCTAGTTGGCTGGCCGGAAGTATTACCAATCCTGTTTTCTTAACTTCTCTACAGGGACGCTTAACCTACAGTGATGGTAGCATCTATGATGGACTCTGGAGGTATGGCAAGAGATCCGGTTTGGGAACACTTTATTACAGTAATGGTGATGTATTTCATGGAACATGGAGGGACGATCTTATTCATGGAAAGGTAGGGTGCACTCAGTTGCCATCTGTACATGATACTTCTGAAATGTTCTAGTTAAATTATCTGAAACATGGTGATATCAGAAATTTCTGTTTAGTTATTAAATAGGCACTCTCCATGTTAGATTGTGCTTGTTCTTTCCATGCTCTATTTTATTAGTCTCATGATTACTTGATGAGAAATAAGCACTTAATGTCGGAATATAGTTCATCAGCATACTTTGATAGTTTAATCAAATATTGCCATGTGACCTGCGACAGTTAGAACATTTTAGATAGGTTTGCTACCGAACAACTTATACTCGCTTTTCAATTTCATTTGCATAGCTTATATGTGCATCTTTTCCCCTTATATTCTTATGCACCAAAATCCCGTTTCAAGGCTTCATAAAAAGACTCCGAGTCTTGATTTTGATTGCTTACTCTAACTGAACATGCGCTCAGTTGTATACTTGGTAAAATCTAATAGTAACATCTTGTATAGTATTGAATATTAACCACGTATTTGCATGTTGGTTAGACTATTGCAACCCTCTTTCAAGTTTGTATGTGAAGTTCTGAGATTTCCTTTCTTCTCTTTAGGGTTGGTACTATTTTCACAGTGGTGACCGTTGGTTTGCGAATTTCTGGAAGGGGAAGGCTAATGGCGAGGGGAGATTTTATGCCAAGGATGGGAGTATACTCTTTGGCCATTTTCAAAATGGATGGCGTCATGGAGAGTGCCTGTTGATAGATGGGAACGGATCAAGGTGGTTCTCGTCTATTTCTCGTTTAAATGTGCTCTGGAATGGGTAGATCTGCAAAAGAAGAAGAAGAATAACTATACATTATTTTAATCTGACAAAATTTTGACTTTAATATGGATTGTGAGTACAGATGGCTTGAAGTTTGGGACGATGGTGTGCTTACCGGACGGACTAAACTGGAAGAATAGGATTCTGATTTCTCTGGACGTCATTGGCAATGCCTTGCTGCTTAAAACAGGGAGGGCTATGCTTCAAATTCTGTAAGACACCGTGGTATGACCTTCTATTACACCTCATCCGTTCTGTGTCTAACATGATGTTAATTTAGTCTTGCCCATCTGCCGATAGGTTCGCCGCTGGATGCTTTGTTGAATGAAGTGATTGCACTAATTTTTCCAAAGCTTGTGAGCTGTACTGGTTGCTGGTTACCCCCTAGAGGGAGGTATGGGAGAGGGTTTCCTTCATACTTGTGTTGTTCAAATTGGGGAAGAGCACCACAAATTCACAGGCACAAGTGCACCAAACAAGTAGGCCTGCAATCAGTATGTTTCTTCTCTGATTAGGTAGGCTCTGTGCATAGATGAAGAAGCCCTTGTCTCCCACATTTGTTTCCAGTTGGATGCTGGAGTTTCCACAAAACCGGGCAATGTCGCCTGTATGTATATATAGTTTCCACTCTACATACTGATGAGCATCATCTTAAGTTTATTCATCTCTCGACGGTTCGGTCAGTGGCGCCCGAGAACTTGATGATCTCGGTGATCACAGACTTGCTACCGAAAAAGCGGCACGTGGTCAAATAGGGGAGTCCCACGTGGCAGATTAGTGTGTCTGTTTCAGCTTGACTTGTTGGTTCAATGGTTGGACGGCCGGAGTGAAACAGGGTGGTGTCAAAACCTGATTGGTGGACTATAAATAGTATGATCCTTGCTTTTCTTTTCTGATGATGGTCCGGATGAATGAATGAATGAAATCCATCCCTCGTGCTGTGACTACCCTAGTATACAGGCAAATCAGTAGAGAAAAGGACGTTCGCTTTGTAGCTCCGGTAGTACTCCATAAAACAGATGCGCGCGCCAAGGATAATCAAGTTTTATTGTGGGAATGGACGGTAGGGAAGACGCTGTATTATCATCGGTCAATGTCAGGCTGGATTGGACGTGCTCCCTCCGATCCATATTGATTGACGCTGCTTTAGTACAATTTTGGGTTTGGGTGTGGCTAGATCTCAGTCGATTAAGACTTAACTAAGGTTCTGTTTGGATTGTGACTATCTTTGCCATATGTTGCCACATGATTTTAGCCACACTTGCCTTAATTGAGTTACTCAAATTGTTAGCCACACTTTGGCTTGCCTAAGAGAATCTTGCCATACTTTTTGTGTCTATGACATGTGGGGTCCATTGCTCATAAAAAAATTCTTGCTTTAGGTGTGGCTATAACCAAACACCTACCTGACTTGGTCAAGGTTGCCTAAAGTTAGGTGTGGCAAGGTGTGGCTAGGAACCAAACAACCCCTAAGTCTCAGTCAAGTGCCACAACATGTAAAAAAGTAGAAATAAATAATTAAAAAAATTACACGAATATTCATACAATATCTTACGAATATAGCATTGACTGAGACTTTGTTAGGTCTCGGCGATTGAAATTTAGCACTCCCGTACAACCGCATGGACCATCAGATTTTGACAGTGTTTTGCTAATTCGAGCTGGGAATAAGCGAAGGCAGATTCGGGATTCCCGAGTGCCGACTTTGCGGGGGATGTAGACGCTTGGACCAAAAGACTGGCGGGCTCCTAAAAGAAAGGGTCCAGGACTCTCTTGCGTGCTGCTCGCTGCTTCTTTCTTGAGGTCTGATGACTTTTTTTTGCTAGAAACTTATGGGAGCTTTATTGACGAAGTAGCATGAAATTACAATCAGCCCTAAGGCTGTCAACTAGGAAAGAAGGGCAATCCTCAAGCCAACACTCCGAAGCCAATAAGGCGGAAGCCTTCTTGGCACACAGATCAGCCAAAGTATTACCCTCCCTGGGTACATGCCTAATCGAAAAGGAAATAAAAGACAGAGACTTCTCCCGAATTTCATCCAAGATAGGCGCGACAATTGACCTTGAACTATCACGCGAAGACCAGAGGTTGACAACCTCTAAACAATCCACCTCCATCACTACGTGTGAGAACCCACGTAGTTGTGCGAAGATAACTCCTTCCCGTAATGAAAGAGCTTCAGCAACGAAAGGGTCTGACACTCCCGGAAAAGGTTTGCTCCACGCTCCCATGAACGACAGATGAGACCTTGCCACGCCTCCTCCTCCCGCGCATGAAGCTTCAGTATTGATTGCACCATCCGTATTAATCTTAATCCATCCCGCATCAGGAGGACGCCACTGTAGACCCAAAACGCCTCGAACAGGTTTTGGAAATTCAAGCAGCAGCAAATCATTACGAATAGTTTTAATCGCGTGAACTGGATCATAAGCTGGTTGATCATGAGTCCACCGATTCCTCGACGACCAGATCGCATGCATAACAGTAATAATTTTTCCTCTGTCCTGGTCCATAATCTGGTCATCCATGAGCACATCCCTTGCCCACGTGCCCGAGTCCAGCAGTGGCAAATTGATACCCATGAAATCACGCGCCGCACTCCAAAACAGCCCCGCATGAGAGCATCCAATCAGCGCATGGTGCAAGTCTTCCGACGTAGTCTTGCATATATCACATATCGCCGTTGTACGTATATGACGATGATGAAGGGTAGCATAGTCCGGGAGAATACCCTGTAACACTCGCCACCAAAATACTCTTACTCTGGGAATAACCTTGAGCTTCCACAAGGCAGTCCACATGTGTTTTTCTGACGGTGAAGGTTCCGTTATTGTTCCTTCCTCTGGAGCAGAATGCTCATTATGAGTCACTAGAGCATGATAAGCTGATTTAACAGAATAAACACCAGACCTCTCCAAATCCCAGGCAATAAAATCCTCACCTCCGGATGCTCTTAATGGTATGTTCAGTATAGCTGTAGCATCTGATGGTAGAAAATTCCTTCTGACTAGTTCAACATCCCAAGCCCCCGTCTCATGATCGAACAACTCTGAGACCCGGGGTATGGGGTCATCCCCAATCCGACCAGATGGCTTGCGCGTACTCGTGTTCGGGATCCACCGATCCGACCAGGTAGATATAGATTCACCATTCCCAACACGTTTAATCAAGCCACATTCCAGCGCCTTTCGGCCTGCGATGATCGCCTTCCAGGTCGCCGATGCTGAGCGAGGCGCCTGTGCTTCCATGAAATCACAATTATGAAAATATTTACCCTTCAAAACTCTAGAGCATAAGGAGTTGGGATGGGTCAGCAACCGCCATCCATGCTTGCCAAGCAAGGCTAGGTTAACACTTTCAAAGTCCCTAAACCCCATACCTCCATTCGCTTTTGGAGCAGTGAGATTTTCCCAAGACACCCAATGCAAAGACCGGCGGTCAATGGAGCTACTCCACCAATACTTTGCCATTGGAGATGTAAGTTGCGAGCAAACTTTCTTGGTCAACTGAAAACAGGACATGCTAAACGTGGGTATGGCTTGAACCACAGATTTGAGCAAGATCTCCCTACCTGCACATGCCAAGTTTCTCTCGGACCATCCTTGCATTTTGTTCCGGCCCCTCTCAACAATATGGGCGGTTGCCACTGTAATCTTGCCAACTGCTGTCGGTAGACCCAAATATCGCTCAGTGAAAGCTTCCACAATGATTCCAAGTGTTTGCTTAATATCCCTTCTCAACTCATGAGAAGCATTGGGGGTGAAGTAAACTGCACTTTTCTCACGGTTGACTGCCTGGCCAGAGCAGGCGGCATAGATCCTGAGAATATCATTCAGTCGATTTGCACTCTCCACTTTGGCATTCATGAATATTAAACTGCCATCCGCAAAGAGCAAATGATTAATCCACGGGGAGTGAACGCTCACTCTGATCCCCCTATCAATATATGCACCACCATAATAATTCATCAAGGAGGTTAGGCCTTCTGCACATATCAAAAAAAGAAAGGGAGAGGCTGGATCACCCTGGCGTAAACCTCTGGATGGTGTGAAGTATGGCAATAACGACCCGTTCACCTTCACAGCAAACCAGACGGAGGTAACGCATTTCATGACGAGACGAATAAACTTCTCGCCGAAACCAAGCCTAGATAGCATGGCCTCCTAATAATGCCACTCAACCCGATCATAGGCTTTCAGCATATCGAGTTTAACAGCACATGAGGATTGCTTGCATCGTTTCTTTTTCTTCATCGCATGTACCGTTTCATGAGCTACCAGCACGTTGTCTGTAATCAGACGTCCTGGCACAAACGCACTTTGTTCCTCTCCAATAATCTCATCCATCAAGCCCCAGAGCCTGTTTGTGATTGCCTTTGATGCAATTTTGTACAAAACAAGGCACAACGAAATTGGTCGGAATTGAGAGATTTTTTGGGGATTACGTACCTTAGGAATGATGGTAATAGCTGTGTCATTTAGGCCCAAAGGTAATTCGCCCCCATTCAGAAAATCTAGGATAGCAGCGGTGACGTCTGCCCCTAATATATCCCAATGGCGCTGAAAAAATCCCGCAGTAAACCCATCCACACCTGGCGCCTTGGATGGCGCCATCTGGAAAAGAGCCACTCGCACCTCCTCCGTTGTAAAATCCTTTTCCAACAAAGCATTCATAGCGTCATTGACACGAGCAGGAACTAGTTGCAAAAGAGCAGACATATCATTAAAACCCTGCGATTGATATAAGTTTTGGTAGAAACCCATGATTTCCTGTTGCACTTCCACCGGGTCGTCACATGTTGTACCATCCGCCCTCTCAAGGGAGGAAATTCTATTTGTTCGGCTTCGCCGCTTGGGCTTGATAATATTTTGTATTACGGTCCCCTTTGCGCAGCCAATCAATTCTTGACCGTTGCTTTAGCCACACCTCCTCTTGCCTCAAGGTTTCTTGAAGCTGTGCCGCCACTGACAGCTCCTCCGCATTCGGTCCCCGTCTGATCGAGGCCGCTCGAAGACGCTCCAGATTTTTCTGCAGTTTTTTCTGTTGGGGAACGTAGTAATTTCAAAAAATTTCCTACGCACACGCAAGATCATGGTGATGCATAGCAACGAGAGGGGAGAGTGTAGTCTACGTACCCTCGTAGACCGAAGCGGAAGCAATCACAACGTAGAGGAAGTAGTCGTACGTTCTCCTCGCGATCCAACCGATCCAAGCACCGTTACTCCGGCACCTCCGAGTTCTTGGCACACGTCAGCTCGGTGGCGCTCCTCGGGCTCCGATCCATGCAAAGCTCCGGGGAGAGAGTTCCGTCGGCCACGACGGCGTGGTGACGATCTTGATGTTCTACCAACGCAGGCTTCGCCTAAGCACTGCTATGATTTGGCGAGGTGGAATATGGTGGAGGGGGCACCGCACACGGCTAAGGAACGATCTCAAGGATCAACTTGTGTGTTATGGGGTGCCCCCGCCTGTATATAAAGGAGCAAGGGGAGGGCGGGCCGGCCCCTAGGAGGTGCGCCAGGAAGGGGGAGTCCTCCTCCTAGTGGGAGTAGGACTCCCTTCCTAGTCCAACTAGGAAGGAGGAAGGGGAAGGAAAGAGAGGAGAGGAAGAGGGAAGGGGGCCGCCCCTCCTTGTCCAATTCGGACTCCCCATGGGGGCGCGCCACCTCTGGCGCAGCCCTCTCTCTCCCTCTTGGCCCAATAAGGCCCATTACTTCCCGGGTGTTCCGGTAACCCCTCCCAAGACTCCGTTTTCTCCGAAACTTCCGAACCTTTCCGAATCCGAATATAGCCGTCAATATATCAATCTTTATGTCTCGATCATTTCGAGACTCCTCGTCATGTCCGTGATCACATCCGGGACTCCGAACTCCTTCGGTACATCAAAATACACAAACTCATAATATAACCGTCATCGAAACCTTAAGCGTGCGGACCCTACGGTTCGAGAGCAATGTATGTTGGGGAACGTAGTAGTTTCAAAAAAATTTCCTACGATCACGCAAGACCATGGTGATGGCATAGCAACGAGAGGGAAGAGTGTCCGTCCACGTACCCTCGTAGACCGAAAGCGGAAGCGTTATAACAACGTGGTTGATGTAGTCGTCGTCTTCACGATCCGACCGATCCAAGCACCGAACGCACGGCACCTCCGAAGTTCTGCACACGCTCAGCTCGATGGCGATCCCCGGACTCCGATCCAAAGAAAGTGTCGAGGATGAGTTCCACAAGACGACGGCGTGGTGACGATGTTGATGCTCCACCGACGCAGGGCTTCGCCTAAGCTCCGCGATGATATGACTTCTCCGGCGCAGGCTTCGCCTAAGCTCATGACGATATGACCGAAGTGGAATATGGTGGAAGGGGCACCGCACACGGCTAAGGAAAGATCCGTAGATCAACTTGTGTGTCTTGGGGTGCCCCCGCCTCAGATATAAAGGAGGCAAGGGGAGGTGGCCGGCCCTAGGGGAGGCGCAAGGAGGAGTCCTACTCCCCAGGAGTAGGACTCCCCCCTCTCCTAGTTGGACTAGGATTGGAGGAGGGGAAGAGGGAAGGGCGCCACCCCCCTTCCTTGTCCTATTCGGACTAGAGGGGAGGGGCGTGCAGCCCACCTTGGCTGGCCCTTCCTCTTCTCTCCTATGGCCCATTAGGCCCATGGACCTCCCGGGGTTCCGGTAACCTCCCTTGCATCTCGGTAAAATCCCGATTTCACCCGGAACACTTCCGATGTCCAAATGTAGGCTTCCAATATATCAATCTTTATGTCTCGACCATTTCGAGACTCCTCGTCATGTCCGTGATCACATCCGGGACTCGAACAACCTTCTTGCATCAATACTTATAAACTCATAATGAACTGTCATCGAAACGTTAAGCGTGCGGACCCTACGGGTTCGAGAACTATGTAGACATGACCTAGAACCATTCTCGATCAATAACCAATAGCGGAACCTGGATGCCCATATTGGTTCCTACATATTCTACGAAGATCTTTATCGGTCAAACCGCATAACGACATACGTTGTTCCCTTTGTCATCGGTATGTTACTTACCCGAGATTCGATCGTCGGTATCCAATACCTAGTTCAATCTCGTTACCGGTAAGTCTCTTTACTCGTTCCGTAAGACATCATCTCACAACTAACTCATTTAGTTGTAATGCTTGCAAGGCTTAAGTGATGTGTATTACCGAGAAGGCCTAGAGATACCTCTCCGACAATCGGAGTGACAAAACCTAATCTCGAAATACGCCAACCCAACAAGTACCTTTGGAGACACCTGTAGTACTCCTTTATAATCACCCAGATTACGTTGTGACGCTTGGTAGCACCCAAAGTGTTCCTCCGTAAACGGAGTTGCATAATCTCATAGTTACAGGAACATGTATGGGTCATGAAGAAAGCATTAACATACTAAACGATCAAGTGTTAAGCTAATGGAATGGGTCATGTCAACCAGATCATTCAACCAATGATGTGACCTTGTTAATCAAATAACAACTCCTTGTTTATGGTTAGGAAACATAACCATCTTTGATTAACAAGCTAGTCAAGTAGAGGCATACTAGTGACATACTTGTTTGTCTATATATTCACACATGTATTATGTTTCCGGTTAATACAATTCTAGCATGAATAATAAACATTTATCATGATATAAGGAAATAAATAATAACTTTATTATTGCCTCTAGGGCATATTTCCTTCAGTCTCCCACTTGCACTAGAGTCAATAATCTAGATTACAAAGTAATGATCCTAACACCCATGGAGTCTTGGTGCTGATCATGTTTTGCTCGTGGAAGAGGCTTAGTCAACGGTCTGCAACATTCAGATCCGTATGTATTTTGCAAATCTCTATGTCTCCCACTTGGACTTGGTCCCGAATGGAATTGAAGCGTCTCTTGATATGCGTGGTCCTCTTGTGAAATCTGGATTCCTTTGCCAAGGCAATTGCACCAAGATTGTCACGTAAGATCTTCATAGGTCCCGATGCACTAGGTATGACACCTAGATCGGAAATGAACTCTTTCATCCAGACTCCTTCATTTGCTGCTTCCAAGCAGCTATGTACTCCGCTTCACATGTAGATCCCGCCACGACGCTTTGTTTAGAACTGCACCAACCGACAGCTCCACCGCTTAATAAAAACACGATCCGGTTTGCGATTTAGAATCGTCCGGATCAAGGTCAAAGCTTGCATCGACGTAACCATTTACGACTAGCTCTTTGTCACCTCCATATACGAGAAACATATCCTTAGTCCTTTTCGTGTATTTCAGGATGTTCTTGATCACTGTCCAGGATCCATTCCTGGATTACTTTGGTACCTTCCTGCCAAGCTTACAGCCTAAGCATACGTCAGTGTCCGGTACACACATTGCATACATGATAGAGCCTATGGCTGAAGCATAGGGAACATCTTTCATTTTTTCTCTATCTTCTGCTGGTGGTCGGGCATTGAGTCCGACTCAATCTTATACCTTGCAACACGTGCAAAAACCTTTCTTTGCACGATCCATTTTGAACTTTTTCAAAACTTTATCAAGGTATGTGCTTTGTGAAAGTCCAATTAAGCGTCTTGATCTATCTCTATAGATCTTGATGCCCAATATGTAAGCAGCTTCACCGAGGTCTTTCATTGAAAAACTTTTATTCAAGTATCCTTTTATGCTATCCAGAAATTCTATATATCCAATCAATAATATGTCGTCCACATATAATATCAGAAATGCTACAGAGCTCCCACTCACTTTCTTGTAAATACAGGCTTCTCCAAAAGTCTGTACAAACCCATATGCCTTGATCACACTATCAAAGCGTTTATTCCAACTCCGAGAGGCTTGCACTGCACCATAAATTGATCGTTGGAGCTTGCACACTTTGTTAGCACCCTTTGGATCGACAAAACCTTCTGGTTGCATCATATACAACTCTTCTTCTAGAAATCCATTCAAGAATGCAGTTTTTACATCCATTTGCCAAATTTCATAATCATAAAATGCGGCAATTGCTAACATGATTCGGACAGACTTAAGCATCGCTACGGGTGAGAAAGTCTCATCGTAGTCAACCCCTTGAACTTGTCGAAAACCTTTCGCAACAAGTCGAGCTTTGTAGACAGTTATATTACCATCAGCGTCAGTCTTCTTCTTAAAGATCCATTTATTTTCAATGGCTTGCCGATCATCGGGCAAGTCAACCAAAGTCCATACTTTGTTCTCATACATGGATCCCATCTCAGATTTCATGGCTTCCAGCCATTTTGCGGAATCTGGGCTCACCATCGCTTCTTCATAGTTTGTAGGTTCGCCATGGTCTAGTAACATGACTTCCGTAATAGGATTACCGTACCACTCACAGTGCGTATTTTACTCTGGTTGACCTCACGAGGTTCAAGAGTAACTTGATCCAAGTTTCATGATCATCATCATTAGTTTCCTCACTAATTGGTGTAGTTGTCACAGGAACCATTTCTTGTGATGAACTACTTTCCAATAAGGGAGCAGATATGATTATCTCATCAAGTTCTACTTTCCTCCCACTCACTTCTTTCGAGAGAAACTCTTTCTCTAGAAAGGATCCGAATTTAGCAACGAAAATCTTGCCTTCAGATCTGTGATAGAAGGTGTACCCAACAGTCTCCTTTGGGTATCCTATGAAGACACATTTTTCCGATTTGGGTTCGAGCTTATCCGTTGAAGTTTCTTTACATAAGCATCGCAGCCCCAAACTTTAAGAAAGCGACAACTTTGGTTTCTTGCCAAACCACAGTTCATAAGGCGTCGTCTCAACGGATTTTGACGGTGTCCTATTCAACGTGAATGCGGCCGCCTCTAAAGCATAACCCCAAAACGATAGCGGTAAATCGGAAATAGACATCATAGATCGCACCATATCTAGTAAAGTACGACACTGACGTTCGGACACACCATTTCTCCGTGGTGTTCCGGTGGCGTGAGTTGCGAAACTATTCCACATTGTTTCAAATGTAAACCAAACTCGTAACTCAAATATTCTCCTCCACGATCAGATCGTAGAAATTTTATTTTCTTGTTACGGTGATTTTCCACTTCACTCTGAAATTCTTTGAACTTTTCAAATGTTTCAGATTTGTGTTTCATTAAGTAGATATACCCATATCTGCTCAAATCATCTGTGAAGGTGAGAAAATAACGATACCCGCCAAGGCCTCAACATTCATTGGACCACAAACATCGGTATGTATGATTTCCAACAAATCGCTTGCTCGCTCCATAGTTCCGAGAACGGCGTTTTGGTCATCTTGCCCATGAGGCACGGTTCGCAAGTACCAAGTGATTCATAATCAAGTGATTCCGTAAGCCCATCAAGATGGAGTTTCTTCATGCGTTTTACACCGATATGACCTAAACGGCAGTGCCACAAATAAGTTGCACTATCATTATCAACTCTGCATCTTTTGGCTTCAACATTATGAATATGTGTATCACTCTTGTCGAGATTCAACAAGAATAGACCATTCTTCAAGGGTGCATGACCATAAAAGATATTACTCATATAAATAGAACAACCATTATTCTCTCGATTTAAATGAATAACCGTCTCGCATTAAACAAGATCCAGATATAATGTTCATGCTCAACGCCGCACCAAATAACAATTATTTAGGTCTAAAACTAATCCCGAAGGTAGATGTAGAGGTAGCGTGCCATTGCGATCACATCGACTTTGGAACCATTTCCAACGCGCGATCGTCACCTCGCCCTTAGCCAATCTTCGCTTAATCCGTAGTTCCTGCTTCGAGTTGCAAATATTAGCAATGTAACCAAGATCAAATACCGGTACTATCTGCGAGTATTAGTAAGGTACACATCAATAACATGTATATCACATATACCTTTGTTCACCTTGCCATCCTTTTTATCCGCCAAATACTTGGGGCAGTTCCGCTTCCAAAGGTCCGGTCTGCTTGCGAAAACACTCAGTTTCAGGCTTAGGTCCGGACTTGGGTTTCTTCTCTTGATCAAGAACTTTCTTGCTGTTCTTTTGAAGTTTCCTTCTTCTTCCCTTTGCCCTTTTCTTGAAACTAGTGGTCTTGTTGATCATCAACACTTGATGCTCTTTCTTGATTTCTACCTCCGCAGCTTTTAGCATCGCGAAGAGCTCAGGAATTGTCTTAGTCATCCCTTGCATATTATAGTTCATCACGAAGCTCTTGTAGCTTGGTGGCGATGATTGGAGAATTCTGTCACATGACACTATCATCCGGAAGATTAACTCCCAGCTGAATTAAGTGATTGTTATACCCGGACATTTTGAGTATGTGCTCACCGATGTAACTATTCTCCTCCATCTTGCAGCTATAGAACTTATTGGAGACTTCATATCTCTCAATCCGGGCATTTGCTTGAAATATTAACTTCAACTCCTGGAACATCTCATATGCTCCATGACGTTCAAAACGTCGTTGAAGACCCGGTTCTAAGCCGTAAAGCATGGCACACCGAACTATAGAGTAGTCATCAGCTCTGCTTTGCGGACGTTCACAACTTCTCGCTCAAGATTCTGCAGCAGTTCGCTACCCAAATGGGTGCTTCCAGGGCGTAATTTTTACGTGCAGCAATGAGGATAATCCTCAAATTACGGACCCGATCCGTGTAATTGCTACCATCATCTTTCAACTTTGCTTTCTCAAGGAACGCATTAAAATTCAACGGAACAACAAAGACGAGCCATCTATCTACAAGAAACATAGACAAGCAAAATACTATCAGGTACTAAGTTCATGATGATTTTAAGTTCAATTAATCATATTAAAAAACTCCCACTTAGACAGACATCTCTCTAGTCATCTAAGTGATCACGTGATCCATATCAACTAAACCATGTCCGGTCATCACGTGAGATGGAGTAGTTTCAATGGTGAACATCACTATGTTGATCATATCTACTATATGATTCACGCTCGACCTTTCGGTCTCCGTGTTCCGAGGCCATATCTGTTATATGCTAGGCTCGTCAAGTTTAACTCGAGTATTCCGCGCGCAACTGTTTTGCACCCGTTGTATTTGAACGTAGAGCCTATCACACCCGATCATCACGTGGTGTCTCAAAGACGAAGAACTTTCGCAACGGTGCATACTCGTGGAGAACACTTCTTGATAATTTTTAGTGAGAGATCATCTTATAATGCTACCGTCAACCAAAGCAAGATAAGATGCATAAAGGATAAACATCACATGCAATCAATATAAGTGATATGATATGGTCATCATCATCTTGTGCTTGTGATCTCCATCGCCGAAGCATCGTCATGATCACCATCGTCACCGCGCGACACCTTGATCTCCATCGTAGCATCGTTGTCGTCTCGCCAACTATTGCTTCTACGACTATCGCTACTCCTTAGTGATAAAGTAAAGCAATTACATGGCGTTGCATTTCATACAATAAAGCGACAACCATATGGCTCCTGCCAGTTGCCGATAACTCGGTTACAAAACATGATCATCTCATACAATAAAATATAGCATCACGTCTTGACCATATCACATCACAACATGCCCTGCAAAAACAAGTTAGACGACCTCTATTTTGTTGTTTGCAAGTTTTACGTGGCTGCTACGGGCTGAGCAAGAACCGTTCTTACCTACGCATCAAAACCACAACGATACTTCGTCAAATAGACTCCGTTTTAACCTTCTCAAGGACCGGGCATAGCCACACTCGGTTCAACTAAAGTGAGAGAGACAGACACCCGCCGGTCACCTTTAAGCAACGAGTGCTCGGGCGGTGAAACCAGTCTCGCGTAAGCGTCTGGCGTAATGTCGGTCCGGGCCGCTTCATCTCACAATACCGCTGAACCAAAGTATGACATGCTGGTAGGCGGTATGACTTGTATCGTCCACAACTCACTTGTGTTCTACTCGTGCATATGACATCAACGCATAAAACCAGGCTCGGATGCCATCGTTGGGGAACGTAGTAATTTCAAAAATTTCCTACGATCACGCAAGACCATGGTGATGGCATAGCAACGAGAGGGAAGAGTGTCCGCCCACGCACTCGTAGACCGAAAGCGGAAGCGTTATAACAACGCGGTTGATGTAGTCGTACGTCTTCACGATCCGACCGATCCAAGCACCGAACGTACGGCACCTCCGAGTTCTGCACACGTTCAGCTCGATGACGATCCACGGACTCCGATCCAGCAAGTGTCGGGGATGAGTTCCACAAGACGACGGCGTGGTGACGATGTTGATGCTCCACCGACGCAGGGCTTCGCCTAAGCTCCGCGACGATATGACTTCTCCGCGCAGGCTTCGCCTAAGCTCCGCGACGATATGACCAAGTGGAATATGGTGGAAGGGGCACCGACACGGCTAAGGAAAGATCCGTAGATCAACTTGTGTGTCTTGGGGTGCCCCCGCCTCAGATATAAAGGAGGCAAGGGGAGGTGGCCGGCCCTAGGGGAGGCGCACCAAGGAGGAGTCCTACTCCCACCGAGTAGGACTCCCCCTCTCCTAGTTGGACTAGGATTGGAGGAGGAAGAGGGAAGGGCGCCACCCCCCCTTCCTTGTCCTATTCGGACTAGAGGGGAGGGGGCGCAGCCCACCTTGGCTGGCCCTTCCTTTTCTCTCCTATGGCCCATTAGGCCCATGGACCTCCCGGGGTTCCGGTAACCTCCCTTGCATCTCAGAAAATCCCGATTTCACCCGAACACTTCCGATGTCCAAATGTAGGCTTCCAATATATCAATCTTTATGTCTCGACCATTTCGAGACTCCTCGTCATGTCCGTGATCACATCCGGGACTCGAACAACCTTCTGCATCAATACTTATAAACTCATAATGAACTGTCGCCGAAGCGTTAAGCGTGCGGACCCTACGGGTTCGAGAACTATGTAGACATGACCTAGAACCATTCTCGGTCAATAACCAATAGCGGAACCTGGATGCCCATATTGGTTCCTACATATTCTACGAAGATCTTTATCGGTCAAACCGCATAACGACATACGTTGTTCCCTTTGTCATCGGTATGTTACTTACCCGAGATTCGATCGTCGGTATCCAATACCTAGTTCAATCTCAAGCATCGGTAAGTCTCTTTACTCGTTCAGTAAGACATCATCTCACAACTAACTCATTTAGTTGTAATGCTTGCAAGGCTTAAGTGATGTGTATTACCAAGAAGGCCTAGAGATACCTCTCCCGACAATCGGAGTGACAAAACCTAATCTCGAAATCGCCAACCCAACAAGTACCTTTGGAGACACCTGTAGTACTCCTTTATAATCACCCGATTACGTTGTGACGTTTGGTAGCACCCAAAGTGTTCCTCCGTAAACGGAGTTGCATAATCTCATAGTTACAGGAACATGTATGGGTCATGAAGAAAGCATTAACATACTAAACGATCAAGTGTTAAGCTAATGGAATGGGTCATGTCAACCAGATCATTCAACCAATGATGTGACCTTGTTAATCAAATAACAACTCCTTGTTTATGGTTAGGAAACATAACCATCTTTGATTAACAAGCTAGTCAAGTAGAGGCATACTAGTGACATACTGTTTGTCTATATATTCACACATGTATTATGTTTCCGGTTAATACAATTCTAGCATGAATAATAAACATTTATCATGATATAAGGAAATAAATAATAACTTTATTATTGCCTCTAGGGCATATTTCCTTCAATGTAGACATGACCGAGATACATCTCCGGTCAATAACCAATAGCGGGACCTGGATGCCCATATTGGTTCCTACATTTTCTACGAAGATCTTTATCGGTCAGACCGCATAACAACATACGTTGTTCCCTTTGTCATCGGTATGTTACTTGCCCGAGATTCGATCGTCGGTATCCAATACCTAGTTCAATCTCGTTCTTGGCAAGTCTCTTTACTCGCTCCGTAATACATCATCTCACAGCTAACTCATTAGTTGTAATGCTTGCAAGGCTTAGTGATGTGTATTACCGAGAGGGCCCAGAGATACCTCTCCGACAATCGGAGTGACAAATCCTAATCTCGAAATACGCCAACCCAACATCCGCCTTTGGAGACACTGTAGTACTCCTTTATAATCACCCAGATTACGTTGTGACGTTTGGTAGTACCAAAGTGTTCCTCCCAGTAAACGGAGTTGCATATTCTCATAGTTATAGGAACATGCATAAGTCATGGATAAAAGCAATAGCAACATACTAAACGATCGGGTGCTAAGCTAATGGAATGGGTCATGTCAATCAGATCATTCAACCAATGATGTGACCTTGTTAATCAAATGACAACTCCTTTGTCTATGGTTAGGAAACATAACCATCTTTGATTAACAAGCTAGTCTAGTAGAGGCATACTAGTGACACTCTGTTTGTCTATGTATTCACACATGTATTATGTTTCCGGTTAATACAATTCTAGCATGAACAATAAACATTTATCATGAAATAAGGAAATAAATAATAACTTTATTATTGCCTCTAGGGCATATTTTCTTCAGTCTCCCACTTGCACTAGAGTCAATAATCTAGATCACATCACCATGTGATTAACATCGATAGTTCACATCATCATGTGATTAACACCCATAGTTCACATCGCCATGTGACCAACACCCAAAGGGTTTACTAGATTCAGTAATCTAGTTCACATCGCTATGTGATTAACACCCAAAGAGTACTAAGGTGTGATCATGTTTTGCTTGTGAGAGAATCTTAGTCAACGGGTCTTTCATATTCAGATCCGTTATGTATTTTGCAATTTTCTATGTCTACAATGCTCGCACGGAGCTACTCTAGCTAATTGCTCCCACTTTCAATATGTATCTAGATCGAGACTTAGAGTCATCCAGATCGGTGTCAAAACTTGCATCGACGTAACCCTTACTTACCTAACCTTTTGTCACTTCCATAATCGAGAAACATATCCTTATTCTACTAAGGATGATTTTGACATTTGTCCAAAGGATCTACTCCTAGATCACTATTGTACTCCTTGCCAAACTCGGTGTAGGGTATACAATAGATCTGGTACACAGCATGGCATACTTTATAGAACCTATGGCCAAGGCATAGGGAATGACTTTCATTCTCTTTCTATCTTCCGCTGTGGTCGGGTTTTGAGTCTTACTCAATTTCACACCTTGTAACACAGGCAAGAACTCTTTCTTTGACTGTTCCATTTCGAACTACTTCAAAATCTTGTCAAGGTATGTACTCATTGAAAAAACTTATCAAGCGTCTTGATCTATCTCTATAGATCTTGATGCTCAATATGTAAGCAGCTTCACCGAGTTCTTTCTTTGAAAAACTCCTTTCAAACACTCCTTTATGCTTTGCAGAATAATTATAAATTATTTAAGATCTAAAATATTTAATTCACATATACTTATCGGAAATGTTGTAGTGCTCCCACTCACTTTCTAGTAATTACAGGCTTCACCGCAAGTCTCAGATAAAACTATATGCTATGATCAACTTATCAAAGCATGTATTCCAACTCTGAGATGCTTGCACCAGTCCATAGATGGATCATCGGAGCTTGCATATTTTGTTAGCACCTTTAGGATTTACAAAACCTTCTTGTTGCATCATATACAACTCTTCTTTAATAAATCCATTAAGGAATGTAGTTTTGTTTATCCATTTGCCAGATTTCATAAAATGCGGCAATTGCTAACATGATTCGGACAGACTTAAGCATAGATACGAGTGAGAAACTCTCATCGTAGTCAACATCTTGAACTTGTCGAAAACCTTTTGCGACAATTCTAGCTTTGTAGACAGTAACACTACTATCGTCATTCGTCTTCCTCTTGAAGATCCATTTATTTTCTATGGTTTGCCGATCATCGGGCAAATCCATCAAAGTCCATACTTTGTTCTCATACATGGATCATATCTCAGATTTCATGGCCTCAAACCATTTTATGGAATCTAGGCTCATCATCGCTTCCTCATAGTTCGTGAGGTTCGTCATGGTCAAGTAACCCGACCTCCGTAATGGGATTACCGTACCACTCTGTGCGGATCTCACTCTGGTTGACCTACGAGGTTCGGTAGTAACTTGATCTGAAGTTACATGATCATCATCATTAGCTTCCTCACTAATTGGTGTAGTAGTCACGAGAACTGATTTCTGCGATAAACTACTTTCCAATAAGGGAGAAGGTACAATTACCTCATCAAGTTCTACTTTCCTCCCACTCACTTCTTTCGGGAGAAACTCCTTCTCTAGAAAGGATCCATTCTTGGCAACAGAATGTCTTGCCTTTCGGATCTGTGATAGAAGGTGTACCCAACATTTTGGGTATCCTATGAAGACGCATTTCTCGATTTGGGTTCGAGCTTATCGTGATGAAACTTTTTCACATAAGCATCGCAACTCCAAACTTCAAGAAACAACAACTTTGGTTTCTTGCCAAACCACAGTTCATATGGTGTCGCCTCAACGGATTTAGATGGTGCCCTTTTAACGTGAATGCAGCTGTCTCTAATGCATAGCCCCAAAACTATAACGGTAAATCGGTAAGAAACATCATAGTTGCACTATATCCAATAAAGTACGGTTATGATGTTCGGACACACCATTATGCTGTGGTGTTCTGTGGCATGAATTTGTGAAACTATTTCACATTGTTTTAATTGAAGACCAAACTCGTAACTCAAATATTTTACCTCTGCGATCATATCGTAGAAACTTTTATTTTCTTGTTACGATGATTCTCCACTTCACTCTGAAATTCTTTGAGCTTTTCAAATGTTTCAGACTTATGTTTCATCAAGTAGATATACCCATATCTGCTCAAAAACATCTGTGAAGATCAAAAAATAATGATACTTGTCGCGAGCCTTAATATTCATCGGACCACAAACATCAGGATGTATGATTTCCAACAAATCTGTTGCTCGCTCCATTGTTCCGGAGAACGGAGTTTTAGTCATCTTGCCCATGAGGCATGGTTTGCAAGCATCAAGTGATTCATAATCAAGTGATTCCAAAAGTCCATCAGCATGGAGTTTTCTTCAAGCGCTTTACACCAATATGACCTAAACGGCAGTGCCACAAATAAGTTGCACTATCGTTATTAACTTTGCATCTTTTGGTTTCAATATTATGAATATGTGTATCACTATGATCGAGATCCAATGAACCATTTTCATTGGGTGTGTAACCATATAAGGTTTTATTCATGTAAGCAGTAACAACAATTTATTCTCTTACTTGAATGAATAACCGTATTGCAATAAACATGATCAAATCATATTTATGCTCAACACCAAATAACACTTATTTAGGTTCCACAGTAATCCCGAAAGTATAGGGAGTGTGCGATGATGATCATATCAATCTTGGAACTACTTCCAACACTCATCGTCACTTCCCCTTCAACTAGTTTCATTCGCTCTGCAACTCCCGTTTCAAGTTACTATTCTTAGCAATCGAACCGGTATCAAATACCGAGGGGTTGCTGCGAACACTAGTAAAATACACATCAATAATCTGTATATCAAATATACCTTTGTTCACTTTGCCATCCTTCTTATCCGCCAAATACTTGGGGTAGTTCCGCTTCTAGTGACCAGTTCCATTGCAGCAAAAGCATTTAGTCTCGTGCTTAGGTCCAGACTTGGGCTTCTTCACTCGAGCAGCAACTTGCTTGCCGTTCTTCTTGAAGTTCCCCTTCTTCCCTTTGCCCTTTTCCTTGAGACTAGTGGTCTTGTCAATCATCAACACTTGATGCTCTTTCTTGATTTCTACCTTCGTCGATTTCAACATCACGAAGAGCTCGGGAATCGTTTTCATCATCCCTTGCATACTATAGTTCATCACGAAGTTCTAGTAACTTAGTGTTGGTGACTAGAGAATTACATCAATCACTATCTTATCTGGAAGATTAACTCCCACTTGATTCAAGCGATTGAAGTACCTGCATAATCTGAGAACATGCTCACTAGTTGAGCGATTCTCTTCCATCTTTTAGCTATAGAACTTGTTGGAGATTTCATATCTCTCAACTCGGGTATTTGCTTGAAATATTAACTTCAATTCCTGGAACATCTCATATGGTCCATGACGTTCAAAACGTCTTTGAAGTCCCGATTATAAGCTGTTAAGTATGGTGCACTAAACTATCAAGTAGTCATCATATTGAGCTAGCCAAACGTTCATAACGTCTACATTTGCTCCTGCAATAGGTCAGTCACATAGAGGTGCATTAAGGACATAATTCTTCTGTGCAGCAATGAGGATAAACCTCAGATCACGGATCCAATCCGCATCATTGCTACTAATATTTTTCAATACAATTTTCTCTAGGAACACATATAAAAACATAGGGAAGCAACAACGCGAGCTATTGATCTACAACATAATTTGCAAAATACTACCAGGACTAAGTTCATGATAAATTAAAGTTCAATTAATCATATTACTTAAGAACTCCCACTTAGATAGACATCTCTCTAGTCATCTAAGTGATCACGTGATCCAAATCAACTAAACCATAACCGATCATCACGTGAGATGGAGTAGTTTTCAATGGTGAACATCTTATGTTGATCATATCTACTATATGATTCACGCCGACCTTTCGGTCTCCGTGTTCCGAGGCCATATCTGCATATGCTAGGCTCGTCAAGTATAACCTGAGTATTCTGCGGGTGCAAAACTGGCTTGCACCCGTTGTAGATGGACGTAGAGCTTATCACACCCGAGCATCACGTGGTGTCTCGGCACGACGAACTTTGGCAACGGTGCATACTCAGGGAGAACACTACTTGATAATTTTAGTGAGAGATCATCTTAAAATGCTACCGCCAATCAAAGCAAAATAAGATGTATAAAAGATAAACATCACATGCAATCAAAATATGTGACATGATATGGCCATGATCATCTTGCGCCTTTGATCTCCATCTCCAAAATCTTGTCATGATCTTTATCGTTACCGCACGACACCATGATCTTCATCATCTTGATCTATATCAATGTGTCGTCACATGGTCGTCTCGCCAATTATTGCTCTTGCAACTATTGCTATCGCATAGCGATAAAGCAAAGCAATTATTTGGCACTTGCATCTTATGCAACAAAGAGACAACCATAGGGCTTCGCCGATTGCCGATAACTTCAACAAAACATGATCATCTCATACAACAACTTATATCTCATCACGTCTTGACCATATCACATCACGACATGCCCTGCAAAAACAAGTTAGACGTCCTCTACTTTGTTGTTGCAAATTTTACGTAGCTGCTATGGGCTGAGCAAGAACCGTTCTTACCTAGGCATCAAAACCACAACGATAGTTCGTCAAGTTAGTGCTGTTTTAACCTTCGCAAGGACCGGGCGTATGCACACTCGGTTCAACTAAAGTTGGAGAAACCGACACCCGCTAGTCACCGTGTGCAAAGCACGGCGGTAAAACCAGTCTCGCGTAAGCGTCTGGCGTAATGTCGGTCCGTGCCGCTTCATCCAACAATACCGCCCGAACCAAAGTATGACATGCCGGTAAGCGGTATGACTTATATCGCCCACAACTCACTTGTGTTCTACTCGTGCATATAACATCAACGCATAAAACCTAGGCTCGGATGCCACCGTTGGGGAACGTAGTAATTTCAAAAATTTCCTACGCACACGCAAGATCATGGTGATGCATAGCAACGAGAGGGAGAGTGTTGTCTACGTACCCTCGTAGACCGAAGCGGAAGCAATCACAACGTAGAGGAAGTAGTCGTACGTTCTCCTCGCGATCCAACCGATCCAAGCACCGTTACTCCGGCACCTCCGAGTTCTTGGCACACGTACAGCTCGGTGACGCTCCTCGGGCTCCGATCCAGCAAAGCTACGGGGACAGAGAGTTCCATCAGCACGACGGCGTGGTGACGATCTTGATGTTCTACCAACGCAGGGCTTCGCCTAAGCACTGCTATGATTTGACCGAGGTGGAATATGGTGGAGGGGCACCGCTGCGGCTGAGGAACGATCTCAAGGATCAACTTGTGTGTTATGGGGTGCCCCTGCCCCGTATATAAAGGAGCAAGGGGAGGGCCGGCCGGCCCTAGGAGGTGCGCCAAGGGAAGGGGAGTCCTCCTCCTAGTGGGAGTAGGACTCCCTTTCCTAGTCCAACTAGGAAGGAGGAAGGGGAAGGAAAGAGAGGGAGAGGGAAGAGGGGGCGCGCCCCTCCTTGTCCAATTCGGACTCCCCATGGGGCGCCACCTCCTGGCGCAGCCTCTCTCTCCCTCTTGGCCCAATAAGGCCCATTACTTCCCGGGGTGTTCCGGTAACCCCTCCGCACTCCGTTTTCTCCGGAAACTTCCGAACCTTTCCGAATCCGAATATAGCCGTCCAATATATCAATCTTTATGTCTCGATCATTTCGAGACTCCTCGTCATGTCCGTGATCACATCCGGGACTCCGAACTCCTTCGGTACATCAAAATACACAAACTCATAATATAACCGTCATCGAAACCTTAAGCGTGCGGACCCTACGGTTCGAGAACAATGTAGACATGACCGAGATACATCTCGGTCAATAACCAATAGCGGGACCTGGATGCCCATATTGGTTCCTACATTTTCTACGAAGATCTTTATCGGTCGGACCGCATAACAACATACGTTGTTCCCTTTGTCATCGGTATGTTACTTGCCCGAGATTCGATCGTCGGTATCCAATACCTAGTTCAATCTCGTTCTTGGCAAGTCTCTTTACTCGTTCCGTAATACATCATCTCACAGCTAACTCATTAGTTGTAATGCTTGCAAGGCTTAGTGATGTGTATTACCGAGAGGGCTCAGAGATACCTCTCCGACAATCGGAGTGACAAATCCTAATCTCGAAATACGCCAACCCAACATCTGCCTTTGGAGACACCTGTAGTACTCCTTTATAATCACCCGATTACGTTGTGACGTTTGGTAGTACCCAAAGTGTTCCTCCGTAAGCGGAGTTGCATATTCTCATAGTTATAGGAACATGCATAAGTCATGGATAAAAGCAATAGCAACATACTAAACGATCGGGTGCTAAGCTAATGGAATGGGTCATGTCAATCAGATCATTCAACCAATGATGTGACCTTGTTAATCAAATGACAACTCCTTTGTCTATGGTTAGGAAACATAACCATCTTTGATTAACAAGCTAGTCTAGTAGAGGCATACTAGTGACACTCTGTTTGTCTATGTATTCACACATGTATTATGTTTCCGGTTAATACAATTCTAGCATGAACAATAAACATTTATCATGAAATAAGGAAATAAATAATAACTTTATTATTGCCTCTAGGGCATATTTCCTTCATTTTCACCTTCTTGGTGATGTTGCCAAACTCCCGATCACCCCATGCACCCAGTTTTTCCTGAACAGACGTTAGCGCAAGCATAACGCCCTCCAATCCTTGATGACCCGTCTCTGACCGCCAAATATCATTCACCAACGCATCGTAGTCATTGTGAGACTGCCAAACATTTTCATAACGAAACGGGCGTCGACCACGTCGCTCCCCACGTTCCTGAACACACCTCAACTCAGCAAGAACATAGCAATGATCTGAAGCCGTCGAGCTAATATGTTTCACAGAAAAGTACGCGAACAAGGACAGAAAATCTGCATTGCCAACAGCACGAACGAGTCGTGCTTTAACATTGGAATTTCCTTGCTGTTTATTGTCCCATGTAAAGGGAACACCTCTCCAGCCTAGGTCTTGAAAGGAACAGTGATCCAAAACCTCTCGGAACCCTCGCATTTGCCACTCCGGCCTCGGATGGATGCTAAAATGCTCATCGGCATACATAGTTTCGTTAAAGTCTCCCATACAGAGCCAACCAGAATGTGGAATTGCATGTAAAGTACGCAAGAACTCCCAACTATGATGTCTATTTTCAGTTCGAGGTTCTCCGTAAAAACCCGTGAAGCGCCAAGCTTGCTGCTCATCGCTAGCCTTGACACTTACATCGATGTGTGCACGGCTATAGTTCCTCAGCTCAACAGTTACATTATCTGTCCAGAACAAACCAATGCCACCACTAAGGCCGTTGCTATCAACAGCAAAACACCCCGAAAAACCAAGGAGGTTCTTCAGACTCTCAACTTTGGTCCCTTTAATCTTTGTTTCCATGATAAACAGAAGGGAGGGTCCTTCCTGCTTCACAATCTTGCGAAGCTCACGAACTGTCGATGGGTTCCCAAGCCCCCGACAGTTCCAGCTCAAGCAATTCATTGGGACGGGCAGGGCTGTCCAGCAGCCTCTGCCGAATTCTCAGGAGTTGGCTTTTTCTTCTTTGGAAGCCTGTTATAACCATACTCAGCCCCAGAGTCGTCATCCACTTTGTCATCCTTTGCATCAGCCGGAGTAACAATCCTGTGCTGCTCACGGCTCTGTCGTGAAGGTCGTGGTGTAGTTTCCACGACGGTAGACCTGCTGAGGTGCTTCCTTTCTTTTTTGCTGATTATTCTTCTTAATCGGTGAGTTCACCTCGTTGCCCCCCGCCGGTACATTGCTGGAATTCTTAGACTCCCTCTTGCTGTCCGAGCCCGACTGCTGTTTGGCCCCAGACTCCCCCGATGCAGTTTTCTTACGCTCCTCCGGTGCCCTCAACTTCGGACCAAAAGGTAGCTCACCCTTATCATCCCGTTGACCCGGAGTTGGGCAAAACGGATCAGAGTGACCAAGACGGCCACAAGAGAAACAGAAGTGGGGTACGGTTTCATACTGGATATCGTAGGGATCCTGCTTCTGTCTCTTTGCTGACTCGATGACAATCCACCGTCGTAGCGGTTTATTCACATCAATGGAAACTCTCGCCCTCAGAAAGCCACCCATGTGATCAAACTGTGCGTGAGTAGCTCCTTTATCAATCTGCTTTGCAATAACTTTTCCCCATGAGTCATCCCGAAGGTTGTAGGGTAGGTTCAAAACCCTAGCCCATAGATGCAACTTATCAAACTTCACCTCATCGGGTCTCATACAATCCTTGAAATCTGCCAAGATGACCGCATTCTTACTGATATGCCAAGGCGATCCGTCCCAGATGCGATTCCTATCTCGCTGCGATTCAAATTCAGCAACAAAAATATTCTCTCCCATCAATCTGAATTGAAGTCCCCGAGGGTTCCCCCACGCCGGACGCAGAGCATTAGTGATGGTATGGATGTGGAGCACGCTGCGATGCAGCACCTTCCCTGCTAGTAGCCACTTCTCCGGCGCATCCTCCTCACGATCATCAATGACCAACGGAGTAGCTTCCTCGTCGGTGATCCCCAACTTCCCAAGAGCCTCCTCCAAACAAGCCCTATCTGTGCGCAGCGGGTCCGAAGACCCCGCTGATTGCTTGCCGTGATCAGATGTAGCCATCTTCTCCGGAGATCGATGCGCTCCGCCGGACGAGATCGACGAGCGCGAGTTTTTTCCCCCGAGCCCCCGTCGCCGCCGCCAGGGAGGTTTAGGGTTTCGTGGGAAAATGTGATTCGTCTTGTTGGAGCGTCTTTGAGGTCTGATGACTGGACGTCGATGGCCACACTTCATTTCATATTCGGGTGCAATCAACCAGATGTATACGGAAAGTGCAGTTTAACACCATGCGTGGGTGCGTGCGTGCGTGCATGTGAGCCGCGTGGCATGACGGGCATGGCCCACCGCACTGCCTACCTCCCGGTTGACCAGTGGAGAGCAGAAAAACTGGACCAATCAGCCACACTCAAGTGCACAGCGGAAATTGAGCACCAGCCGTTTCCTGCCTGCCCTGAATGCCAGGAGCAATTCAGCACCTGGCAGCCGTTCGGTCGGCGCAGTGGTCTCTCTGGCAAAAGGAAAACAGAGGAGAGAATATTCACCGTGGCTCAAGGGTTGATTGGATTTGGGGCCACGGCGAGTCAGGTTCACGCGCATCCTGCCTGCTCTCCACGCCGAGTGCAGTGCGGGACGGGAGGATTTGGTCCAAGTCGCAGCCCCTCCTCCCACTCGCGGCCATCCTTGTCGTGCTCCTGCCTGCCGACGAGTGCTTGCTGACCGGAGAGGCAGGGAAGGCCGGCCGTCGCCGTCCATCGGCTCCCTTTTTGCTCCCGCCGCCCGTCCGAGTGCGAATCAGCCGTCCCGTCTCCGGACATCTTGCCTGATGCCGGGCGCCGACACATGTGCGCGGTGATGGCGCGAATTCACCTGGGCCAGGACGCACCGTCGTCCAATACGAGCTTAATTGCCACGGCAAGGCAAAGAAAGAAAAACGCAACGACAGCAGACAGGATATGATATGATCAATCATGCATGGCATGGCGCGTCCTTGTCCCGGCCACCCCACCACACCAGGTGCTCCTTGTCGCGCGCGCCGTCCTGTACCTCCGTTCCGACGTCCACGTGTCGGCCGGGCTCGATGGTCACCGGCACTGGCAGGCATGTGGCGTCCGCGCTGGACGTGGGACGGCGGGCGACGGGCCGGGAGATGCATGCATCCATGATCCACCTATGGCTCTGGTCGGCGCCGGTGGTGGTCACCATCGGTTCGTTCGGTGTGATACTGATATGGTGGTTAGTGGTTACTACTCCACTAAAACTGTTGTTAACTGACACTCACATGCGTGTGCCTCTGTTGGGTCTGTGGGTCGATCCAAGATCATTCTACCGGTTCATCATCTGGTCGGTGAATTCAGAGCAGACATTCCTAGATCGGTCCATCGTGTCGGTCCATCCCTGCCAGCCTGCCTCAAGCTTGATCGTTCGTTGGCAACAGAGTGCAGCCAGTGGAGCCGCGTCCAATCCTACAGCAGCTCCAGTGCCTTCTCATCCCCGTTTCTTTCCGTTCGCGCGCGCGCGCTCACTCATGTGCAGGAAGAAAAGTGGGTGTGTGGGAACGCATACGCTGATCCGACACGCGCCCACTCGGCTCGACGTTACAAAAAGGGCACCCAAGGAGAAGGAAGGCGTGGCAACCGCGCACACACAACACGGTCACTTGACACCGATCGTCGATCTCTGCCTTTTCAGCCATGCTCTCCACGGCCCGCGCGGTGAGCTCGCCCGCGTCCGCTGCCCGGCACCACGGCCGGTGCCGGTTCGTCGGCGCGCCGAGGCGCATGGTGGTCCTGCCGGCCGACCACGGGAGGCGAGCTGCTGCTGCCGGCTCCAGCAGAGTGTGCGCGCGCTCTGTGGCAGCGCGTGCCGCCGGATCGTCCAACCCCGCTGTCTGCCACGAGGCGGCCGCGCCGTGGAGCATGGGCTATGCCACGGCGCCGGCGACCGTGTCGCACGAGGAGAGCGTGCGCCAGCTCGTCCTCAAGCAGGCGGCGCTCGCGGCCTCGACCACGCCGAGGAAGGCGCGGCTCGCCGGGCGCGACGCCGGCGTGCTGGACGCGGCCTTCGACCGCTGCGGCGCGGTGTGCAAGGAGTACGCCAAGACCTTCTACCTGGCCACGCAGCTCATGACGCCGGAGCGGAGGCGGGCGATCTGGGCAATATACGGTAATCCACATCGCCACATGACACTGATGCAAGCGACGAGAGGAGATGATTGATGTGGTTACTAACTTCTTGGATGTGTCGCGCAGTGTGGTGCCGGCGGACGGACGAGCTGGTGGACGGCCCGAACGCGGCGCACACGTCGGCGCTGGCGCTGGACCGCTGGGAGTCGCGCCTCGACGGCGTCTTCGCCGGCCGGCCCTACGACATGCTCGACGCGGCGCTGGCCGACGCCGTGGCCGCCTTCCCGGCCGTCGACGAGCGGCCGTTCCGGGACATGGTCCAGGGGATGCGCATGGACCTCGCCAAGTCCCGCTACGCCACCTTCGACGAGCTCTACCTCTACTGCTACCGCGTGGCCGGCACCGTCGGGCTCATGACCGTCCCCGTCATGGGCGTCTCCCCGGGCTCCCAGGCGGACGTCGAGACGGTGTACGCCGGCGCGCTCGCCCTCGGCGTCGCCAACCAGCTCACCAACATCCTCAGGGACGTCGGCGAGGAGTGAGTGTCAGTTCAGTTGTATATATACAACGCTTCTGAAATCACCTGCTCATCTTTGACGCCGCCATTGTTGCACAGTGCGAAGAGGGGTAGGATCTACCTGCCGCAGGACGAGCTCGCCATGGCCGGCATCTCCGAGGCGGACATCTTCGCCGGCCGTGTCACCGACGAGTGGAGGAGCTTCATGAAGGGCCAGATCGCGAGAGCCAGGGCCTACTTCCAGGAGGCCGAGCAAGGCGCCGCCGAGCTCAACCAGGAGAGCCGATGGCCGGTACGTACGACGCACTTACGCATGACACTTTCTTCTTCAATCACCTCACATAAATTCCATCAAATATTGAAACTCAGTCCTTGCTTCAGATTAACATGTAATTTGTGCATGCAGGTGTGGGCATCTCTGCTTCTGTACCGGCAGATCCTGGATGAGATCGAGGCGAACGGCTACGACAACTTCAGCAAGAGGGCCTACGTTCCCAAGGCCAAGAAGCTGGCGGCGCTGCCCAAAGCTTACCTCAGATCCCTCATGCCTCCTCCTTCGCAGAGGCGCCGCTCATCAGTTAGCTCTGATCCTCTAGTGTAACAGTGACACAGAGATCAAAATCTTGTACTAGTATATAGCAGTGATGTACAGTACAGATTTAAGCTAGACCTTGTGAGTACGTTTTTTTTTGCAATGTACAAAGTGTTGAAGAATAATTATGTGCTTGTTAGAAAATGATCTTGGTGAAAACAGAGATGTATTCATTGTGGATGATCATCTTGGTGAGCTGGGTGGGGTGTCTATCTGCAGGTAGGCCTACATCATGCAATCACTAATTATTTAGTCCAATGTACTGAAAATGGCAAGTGATTGATTCATTTGATTTTATATGAAATGTTGTTCTTGTCAGCATAGTTGTTGAGCATGAGCTCACCAAGAAAGATTTCCATCCCTGAAGTCAACATGCTAGTTTATAGAAATATAATGAATACAGATGGCATCGTTTGGTACTGCAAGAATCATATTCATATCAGCATGAACTCACCAAGATCTTGAGTTATATGTCTGGAACCATCAAGTGTTAAATAGGAAACTGTATTTTGGTCTTGGTTAAAACTAGTGCAACTGTCAGGAGGAAACACAAAGATACCCTCAACAACATCTAACCTCATTTTTCGAGAGCCTCGGCACACAAATAACGAGCTCCATTCAAGTAGGTCTTAAAGTGACCGTTGAACCCTTACAAGCTTCTAAAACATTTCAACGTAGAAGTTTCCGGAATGACTCACAGTCTAGGAGTCCTCACAATTAAGAATCACAATTTGGTTCGATGAAATTTTATATCAAGGTCTCCACTTACTTTTCCCACACATAGTTTCTAACTTATGGAATCAAGTTGTTTTGAAGTCAGTAATATTGTTTAACTCAAATCCAAAATTAAATATGAATAAATGGTGGATTAGATCGCAACCTAATTGGACTCACATTTCATAGCAGCTGTAAAAATCCGCATTTACCCACTCCTTACTGTATCTTTTGTCCGAAGGATATATTAATTCAAGTATTGAGAAGTAAGCTTAAAGAATTTCATTGGTTCGACATAATACAGAGGGCATCAACATGATCTTTCTTTACATAATTTTGAGATCAGATTTAAAATATTTTATTCCACATGCTCTCCTAATACAACTATCAACTAAGAAAACAAAAGATTGTATCATCGACATTTAGTCAACTTATACAGCCAATATATACAGGAGGGATTTCATAAGATTGTCAAATCTCTTAAGTCAAATCTCTAAGATTGGTATATTTTTCCTCAAGAACACAACAACGAGTCACAAATCTCTTAAGGTTCTCACATATTTGTAGTAAACTTTTTTATTTCGTTACAACTGGCCATTTCAATAAATTAATGATGAACTTATTTTTTGATACACATTTTGTTATAATATGTTAAATATCTATTTTCCAGATATAGATACTAATATTCTTGATGCAATCACATTTTCATAATATATCATATATACTTTTCATACAATTTTTGTTAACCTTTCTCATACAATTATTAAACATACATTTCCTTATGATAAATTGAAGTTAGAAACATATAGATAACTATATATATACCTACATTAAAAATGTCCCACAACTAGGCAAGTGATTTCTCGAGTTAGTCTGGCCACTCTAGATCAACCCACTGGACACTTCCATAGTTTTTGTATTGCTCCAAAAATAGGCAAACAATGTTTTTAAATTGTGTCTAGTGTCTGCTTGCTTATACACTAAATTACCTACACACTAGGCATCTTTGCTTCTGTACTGGCATGCTGGGGCGGAGCCAGCCAAGCGGGCCGCCCCAGGCCGCCTTAATATACTGTAGCAGACATGTACAACAAAATGCTACAATGCACAAAGAATTCGGGCCTTGCGCCTCAGGCCTGGGTCGTGCCACTACTGGTAGATCTTGGACGAGATCAAGGAACGTCTACAACAACTTCAACAAGAGGGCCTATGTTCCCAAGGCCAAGAAGTTGGCGGCGCTGCCCAAAGCTTACCTCAGGTCCCTCATGCCTCCTCCTTCGCAGAGGCGCCGTTAATTGGTTAGCTCTGATCCTCTAGTTGTAACAGTGACACACACAGAGCAGAGCCTTGGTAGTATGTAGCAATGATGTACAATAGGTACAAATTTAAGTTGGACCTTGAGTATGTTTTTGCAATGTACAAAGTGTTGAAGGTGAATTACGTACTTGTTAGAAAATGATGCAGAGCAGAGTGAAATGAAACAGAGATATACTCATTGTGGAAGGTCATTTGAACTGGTTCGGGTATCTATCTGCAGGCCTACATCCATCATGCAATGACTAATAATTTAGTCCACTCTACCGAAAATGGCAAGTGATTGATTCATTTGATTGTATATGAAATGCTGCTCCTGTCAGCATAGCTGTCAAGTTTGGTTAGCCAGAAAGATTTCCATCCTTGGAAGTCAACATGCCAGTTTAAAAATATAACAAGTACAGATGGCATCGTTTGGTACTGCAAGAATCATATTCATATCATATCAGTATGAGCTCACAAAGATCTTGGTTGTACTTCTCGAACCGCCAAGTGCTAAATAGGAAACTGTATGTTGGCCGTGTGGTTGAAATTAGTGCAACTGAGAGGTGAGGGAAACAGAAAGATACCCTCAACGACACCGTGTCTAGCCTTCCTTCGGAGAGGCACCGTTAGTTAATTAGCTCTAATTCCCCAGTGTAAACTGTAACACTACACAGAGAGCAGAACCTCAACTAAAACCACGACAAGAATTATGGAACAGAGGGAGTACATAGCAGTGATGTACAACACAGATTCAAGCTAGACTGGTCAGTGCTGCTCTCCTGATGCATTAGGTATATTCCAACTTAATTGTGTTCTGTTGTGGTGGCCTTTTGAGATTGACCCATTAGAATTTTAGAATACCAAGTGTATATCAATAGATACATCATGAGATATATTTTCAGTGTATATACTTGGTATTGCAGATATAAATGTTTTTCTTTATAAACTTGGTCAAAGATTACTATTTTGACCTTTAGAAATCCTTGTCGATAAGAATTATTATGTTTGCTTACCACATTGACAAGGCAATACTTATACCACATGAGAGTTTTTTGGCTGGGTAACCCTATGAGTGTGATCCTCTGTGTGAAGCATATCCTCAGTAAATGATGTACCGATCTGTAGGTTCTTTTGGCATCATAGAGATCGAGTGCCCGATTGTGTGAGAGCTTCCTGAGGGGACAAATAATTGTCATTTGTTTGCTGAACTTTGCCTTTCAAGCATTCTTAAGAAAATTCCTTCTTTCTAGCATATATTCGACAAATAAGGACATAATCTGAAAGCCTATTGCAGCACCAATGAATATGGGTACAGATTTAGGTACTTCGGCCCTGTTCGGTAGTCACCTGCTCCTAGAATCTGCGGAGCAGGGCAAGTGCAGCTCCACCATTTTAAACTGCAGCTCCACCAACTCCGCTCTCGGAGTTGTGGAGCGGAGTGGTACCGAACAGGGCCTTCATGTCAGGATATGGGTACAGATTTAGACAGATGTGGAGCTGGCCTCAGACCAAGTACAATTGTACCAAGAAATACATTTTTCAGGTAAAACGTCTGGAACAGCAAAGGTCCAAGCCTGGCGGCCAAATTTTGTGTTTTGACCCTTTTTGCATACTATTTCAGGATCCGACCCCGGTTCGAAATTTTTTCGAGATTTGACCCTTTTTCCTACCGCCAGGGCCTCTGGCGGTTGGGTTATGCAGCCTACCCATGTCAGCACGCAGAAACGGGCGCCATCCCCCTCCGTCGCACCCTACCGGCAGGCCCTGGCGGTAGTCTGTCTAATCCTACCGCCAGCGCCACGTGCGGTAGGGTCCGAGAAGTTATTTTGCCCGCAACCCCCGCGCCCCTGCCCATCTCCCCACCCCTCCCCCTCCCTCCCCATCGCCAGTTCTTCTTTTTCTCCCCAAGTCGCCCCTCTCTCCCTCTCTCATCTCCTCCACTCCCCCCCTTGGATCTTCATCGTTTCTTCACCGTTTTTTGCGGATCGAGATGGCCCCTAAGAGAGAAACGTAAGCTCCTCCAATCCCTCCAATTAGTTTTTGCAAACTTGCTTCCGATTCAACACATTTTTTGCTTCAAATCCCTCATATTTTTGAACTGAGATTGGATTTTTTTTGTACCCAAGATTGTTTTAGCATGATTGTACTTGTAGTTCTTAGTTCTTTAGTAAGTAGTGGTATTGAATATGAACTCTAATCAATAGTTCATATGTTAGTGTGAAGATGAACCCTAGTTCATAAATTTTTTTGTTAAAAAAATTTATGATGTAATGCATGTGGGAGGACTTGATAGTAGTTTTATGATGCATGTTGATATGATGATATGAAGATGTTGGAGGATTTTTATTATGATATGATGCATGTTGATATGATGCATATTGGAGTAAACAAAATATATATGATGCATTTGGATGTCATGTCTATGAAATTGTGATCACTATTTGGATGTGATCAAACTTCTTATGTCTACAAAACTTTACATGAAACACATGACCCTACCGCCAGGCTCCCTGGCGGTAGGGTCAGACAACCTACCGCCATGGGTCCTGGCGGTAGGATGGACCTACCGCCAGGGCAGTAGCATATTTTTGTTACAGAACACCTGGTTGGCAAACCACACACCTTACCGCCAGAGTCTCTGGCGGTAGGGTTAGATACGACCCTACCGGGTTTCTGGCGGTAAGGTACTTATCCACGTCGTGGCAGTGACGGCCCCCGTCTCCCTCCGTCACACCCTACCGCCAGGGAATCTGGCGGTAGCCTGTCTAAACCTACCGCCAGGGGCTCTGGCGGTAGCAAAAGGGTCAAATGACGAAATTTTTTCAAACGGGGGTCAGATCTTGATTTTGTTTGCAAAAAGGGTCAAAACACGAAATTCGGCCAAGCCTGGCTGGGTGGGACTTCTTGTAAACCCCAATGAACGCATCAATAAAACCACTGTTCATACAAGTAAAAACCTCCTGAACACTGGGTCCGTCTTGGACAAAATAACTACAATACACACCCAATGCATTATGCATGCTGGTTTGATTGAAGTGTCTTGCTTTTTCTGTCAGCTCCTGAACATACTTAATCACCGCATTAACAGATTCCACCATCATGTCCAACTCAAAATTGACAAGTGCATTTCAAATGTCTTTTAGAAATTCAATCATGTGAAATGTTGTGATGTTACACTGTGCTTGCACTCTCTGTCCGAGAGTGGAACATCAGCATGCACCATGACCCCATGCCAAATTGACATATAAATCGGCGATGTGAATCTCACTTACTATTCTCCCTCTGTTCGAAAATAAGTGTCATGGTTTTAGTTCAAATTTGAACTAAAAGCACGACACTTATTTTGGAACAAAGGGAGTATTTCTGTAGTCTTGTAAGAATGTCGATGTTTTAATCAAGCTTGGAAATAATTATATCAAATCTTGCTTTCAAATATCTTAATGGCAGAGTTCAACTTGTGACTACAATGAAATTCAGTGACCCGGACCCATAGTCTATCAAGCCTTTAGCTATCTATATAGGTGTTGTATGGAGCTTCAAAGTTCAGGTTAAGGTTGGTCAGAGTTGCAATGGAGCAGGAAGCAATTCTGCCATCTACCCTATAAACACCAACAATCTACTGACAACTTAAGATGGCTTAAATCTGACACTCAATTCTGACTGCAAGAGTAGTAAATGCACATTTGTTTGATATAGTATTGCACAAAAACTTGAAAATCAATCAGATCTGAAAACAACTGGAGATGTCACATGGTACAGTCCTAAAGTGCAGCCTACCATCATACGGATTTACGATTATGCACATCATTGCTTATCCCTGCATGCAGTTTTGATCTACACAACCATTTCTACACTGATATCCAAGTGGGCTGTTTCTGTTTCTGTTCGCCCTAACACCTTTGGCAAAAGAAAGAACACACTCTATACCATCAAACCAAAGACAAAAAGGTCGAGCATCTTCCAATATTTCTAAAATGTAGTTATACCTAATTCTTTCTACACTAAAAGTCAATGACAAAAAACTTGTGTATAGATATCCAGAAAGATGCACTGCACATGTGCGATGACTAAAGGAATAAAAACAGGAATGATGCTCACCTGTATATCCAGAACACTGGGGGCAAGATCACTCATATGAGATGGCATAGATGATTCTTTTTCTCAAGGAAAGCATCCTGGATCGCCTGCACGCGATAGTCTGAATTATATCAGGGACGGTTGATGCCACAGCAGTTCGGAGTATTGACGAACACACCACCGAGCCCTGTCTTGACCGTGCAGCTTACCACCGCGCATGTGCCTCATGTTGCTATGTAATCAAATCCAAATTTTCAATTGCTTCTAAGAAAGCTCTTGTGGAAAGAACAGGCACATGAACAAATGAGTGGAAAGAACAGGCGCATGAACAAAGTTAAAAGAACACCTGTTGCAGTACTCTTGTGTTGCAAAGAACACCAGGGTTCGATCACCTACTGTGGTATAGCCTTTAATAACATGTGGTGCTCTTTAATAATATGAATCTCCTGGGCACAAAATCCACACAGCAGGCCTGACAGTAAATAAGTTAACATCTGAAAGGTGCACTTCTTTCTCCGTTTTTTGGGGTGGTGAGAGACTCTCGTAGTGATGACAACCAATTTCGTTGCCAATGCAAGGTCAGTGTGGTACCTAAACTCATAGATTCTTAAATCTGGTGTTGGGTTGATACGGGTGTCGACAGCAAGAGTTCACACAGGTATGCGGCATGCTGCCAAGCTAGCTCTGCTAATAGTAATCCCTCTGTAAAGAAATATAAGAGCATTTAGATCTAAACGCTCTTATATTTCTTCATGGAGGGAGTATATTCTAAGGTGCTTCAGTTCTCAAGCCACTGTTTGGTCTCTATATTTACTGCTTTCTCCCTGTAGGATAGTCAGATTGATAGGACAACTTATGCACATGCTTGGAAATAGGCTCAAGAAATTGGTGTGCTTGGAAGTTGGAACCCTGTAATGTTGGGATCACATCGATGGAGATACAAATCTCTTTGTTACAGTTTGTCCTCATGGCATGGGATTTCATAACCAAGGGTAATTTTGGGGTGGTAAGATCGGAATAGGCTTTTAAATAGCTTTTCCACATAACACCCCCAAAGGTTACCCTACTGTTTATAGTTTAAAAAAACACCCCAAAAAGCTTTTAAACACACTTTTAAAGAGCTTTTGAATATGCTCAGTACCATACATAATCTACTTAAGCAAATTCAGAGTCTGCAATTCAAGAAACATTGTTTCAGAAAATAAACCTCAAGCCTAGACAAATTGCAATGAAACAGTCGGCTTCAGATCACACACAGCTTCGAAACACCAACACCAAGCCAAAGCACCCGCCAAACTTCAGCGGCAGCACAACGGACAAAAAAATGGTTATGCATTTACAATTATCAAAACATATGTGCAAGCCGGATATCACAGCTAGGAGACTATTCCAGTTCCAAGTATCAAGAGTGGAATAAGTTCACAGCAGTGCCATGACAGAAGGAAAAAAAAATCTAAATATCTAAAATTCCCGAAGTACTGAAGAGTCCATATACTTCTCATATCTGAATTTCAATCTCCGGATTGCAATTAGGATAGTACAACTGTACCTAGTACAGCAACACACTAGGCTCTGTATGTTTTTTTTATTTTTGCCTATCTAAGCAAACAAACAAACAAACATGGAAGCTTCATTCATAATGTAGAGACTTACCAAAGACAGAGACATCAATGAAATGAGTGTAAATTTCAAAACTGAGATATGTACTGCAAGTTGAACAACCCTACACAAACATCACCATGAACTTACAACACCCAAACTAATAAAGTTATTATTGTGACACATCCATCTGTTCATATTGAGTAAGCACACACATCAACGACGACGGGAACCAACTTTACACTGAGCCACTCTCTCTTACAATTGATGGAATCGATTGATCATAAAGCATGTATACTGACCTATCCATCATCTTGGCTAGGAGGCGTACTGTGGTGCCCGTGAGGCCATCCTAGCAACCTGTGCCTGCTGCTGCGCATTGTTAACCTTGGTGCAGAGGACACGCTGGAAGAACTGCTCCCTTGCAAGTGCGCGCACGCTCCTGAGGTAGCCATCGAACAGCACCGATCCTTCCTGGACAGCCTTGTCGAGCGCGTAGATGGTGTCCTCGAGCGCCAAATCAGTAGCTGTGCACTCAAGCATCTGCCTGGAGAGCACGTCGGCCGGCTGGATGGCCCCCTCCGCCTCAGCAGTATCGTCGGCAGCCCCCTTGCGGTTCTCGGCGACCCAGGCCTCAATGACGTCAGTGGCCATCACCACGTCCTGAAGCCGGCGCTCGAGCGTCTCCTTCTCCTCCGTGATCCTGCGCACCCCGTCGTTCACCGCCTCCCCCCGGCCACGCAGCTCGGCCTGCACGGCGAAGAGGGAGTCGACCTCTGCCTCGCGGGCGGTGCGCAGGGCGGCAGCGTCCGCGTAGGCGGTGTCGACAAGCTTGGAGATGGCGTTGCGCTTGAAGACCTCAGCTGGATCCTCTGTGGGCGGCTGGCGCGCGGCGAGCTGGGGCGATGCCGGGAACCTGTATGGGCGAGGGACAGGAGCGTAGACGGCCTCGGGGCGCATGGCGGGGGAGGCGGCGGCGGGAGGAGGAGCAGGATGAGCGGGAGGAGGAGTGGGAGACGGGGCTGCGACGGATCTGGTGAAGAGAGGCGGGTCGAGGCCGAAGAGGTGGGAGAGGGATCTGACGAGGTCGAGGAGGTTGGAGGAGGGGAAGACCCAGGAGCGGAGGTAGGGCGCGTTGGCGACGAGGCCGGAGCGGTCGACGAGCGGGTGGTGGGGCTTGATGAGCATGTCGCGGGTGGGGGAGAGGAAGACGAGGGGCGGGGAGCGCGGGTAGGTCTCGGGCAGCCAGATGACGGCGGGCAGGTTGTAGGTGGCCCCGGCGTGGTGGATGGGGACGGTGCCGTCGGCCTGGAGCAGGTGCGCGGCGCGGCCGTCGTTGTGGGTGAAGAGGGCCGCCTTGGGGTGGAGCGAGGGGAAGGCGTCGGCGAGGGCGACGAGGTGGTTGCGTATGAGCCACTTGACGTCCTCCGCGTAGGGGAGCGCCGAGGGCCCGCGCTGGGAGAGGGCGGTGTTGAGGAACTGGTGCGCGTACTGCGCTCCGCTCGCCGGCGGCGGCGGGGACGGGGACGGCGCCATCGGATCGGGGCGGCGGCTAGGGTTTGGTCCTCCTGCCTTCTCTGTGGATATTTGGGGGAAGGAGGAAGAAGAGTGCACGACAGGAAGGGGAAGGAGGGTTCGCTTCCTTTGCAATGAATGGATCAAGGGGAAGACGAATACTTTCTCAAAAATAAAAATGGTTCGCTTCCTTTGCAATGAAGTAATTGATTTTGCATCCGACTTGTTTTCTAAATAAAAAAAACTCTGAAAAACTAATTTGACGAATAGAATTAGTAAAACTACACATCTGACTAGTTGACTGCCATCAAACAAAGCACTCAATGTTCAGCCACAACACAAACAAATAAATTTGTAAACAATATTTTTTTTACTCCCAAAGAGCGAACACATTGCACGCAATGTTCAACCACAACACAAACACAAGTATCTTCTTCTCTATATTCCAACAAACACCATGCACCCCTCTAGCTGCTCTTTTCTGGTGAGCTTGTCGTTCATTGCCTTCTTTGTCATAAATCATTCATCCTCTCAATATATTGCCCATTGACTCCGCATATGGCTTTTATGCCATTGCTTTGTTGTCTTACTCTATTATGTACATTGTGCAACGATGGAACACCATCAACAAATGATGAGATATAAGGCACCTCATCTTAGTACAAAGTATTTAGAAACTTGGCAACCCACCGTCGCGTCGCCCCTAGAGATCCGAGACGACGGTGATGTGGTCCCGTGAAGCCGAGGCTTCTAAGAGGAACGGAGATGGGCACCTCCACTATGGTGATTCCAAAGAGTCAGGGCAGGAAAGCGGTGATTGAGAAGAAGGCTCCGAGGAGAGCTTGGGTGGCGGCGTGCATCGCATGGGTGTCATCGGCACGGTGAGGGAGGTGTTGCGGAGGCCGTGTGAAGTAGGAGATATAGGGATAGAAAAGGACTATTTGTTAGGGCAAAAAAGGTGTATAAACCGAAAATGTTTGAGAAAAAATTGTCGGGATAGGAAACGTGGGGTGGAGAGGATAAAAACACGGAAAAGTGTGATGGTGGGAGGTGAGGCGAAAATAAACCAAGGGTACCAGGCTACCAGCTACCCCTTTATTAGGAGGGAGTAGAGATAGAGACAAAGACTAGAGACAGAGATAGAGATAACAACATGCATGATCCCAATCTTTCATTTGGTAAAGAATGTAAAGGCAACTCTACATTTCTCCCTTTAACTAGTAGAATGCATGTGCGTTGCTACGGGCCACAATATAGATAATCTACATTCTTTTGTCGATAATACATAGATGATGAAAACGACTGTCATGAGTTGCACTATCCATCGTCTCTCCACTCTAATAGATCTTTCTAACATATTTCCAACAATTTCTTTTATTTTTATGATTGTTTAGGATGGATTGTGCAGACGAAATGTTGCAGCATGTTGCGTCGGACATCCGTTTAAACCCTGCCACCATCTCCGCCACCCCAGACCTCCCATACCTTGCACTTGAATCCATTAATCCCCTGCCCCTTCTCCGTCAGCGATGACCTGCCTCTGCTACTGGTTCTTCTTCTTACCTCATCGTTTTTTTCTTCTTCCATCCTACCGACGAGCTGTTAAATAAAACGAGAACAAATGAAACACAAGAGACACGGGAATTTTACATGGAAACCCTTGCGGGAGAAAACCACGGATGCACGAAGGTGCAATCACTATGACGGAGGAGTACTACAAACATGAGACGACATTCCGTCTTTAGGTGCAACTACATGGGGTATATATGAGGGCAATACACAAGAGTCCTTGGTGGACAAGTAAACGAGTCGTTCTTGTACGCGTCGGTACCAACGCAAAGGCCCGCACCATTTACTAAATATTTCAATTATGAGATATAACAGATGGATGTCAAAAAAATTCCCATGAGATGGAAATAAAACCATTATATATTTGATACGGACCAAGGTAATTTTGTCAATCCAGAGATTGCTAGTAAATGTGCAAACTTCAAGAGATCCTATAAAGATCTGAAGCAAGCATAATGGAGTTGGAATCTTTATTTTGATGAATTGGTAGGATAGTATGATTTCATCGATAGAAGCAAAGATGCTTGTATTTACAAGAAAGTAAGTGAGGGCATGATAATATTTCTAACCACTATGTGTGCATGACACATTGTTGATTGGAAACTATATAAATTTCTTGACACGGATTAAGACTTTATTGAAACTAGTTTTTTAGTAAAGCACTTAGGTAATATAGTCCTTCGGTTTGGCATTATAATCTATGGAGATAGTAGTGCCTAATCAAGGCTAGGACAAAATACATATTGACAAAATACTAAAGTAATTTAGTATGAAAATTGCCAAGAAGTGTTTCTTGTCAAAGTTACATGGAAGGAGTTCTTAGCAAGAATCAGTATCTTGAATACTGATGAGTTAAATACATGATTTCCAACACTTGTGTTAATTCCATGGTATGTAAATAACCAGATATGTCCAAGTACTCCAAGTAAGTTGTGAGTAAAGTTATCAGAATGGCCAAATTATTGATCATAGGACAACACTGAAAATATCGTTAAGTACCGATGACGTGTTTTTTGCATACGGAGAAAATGAAAAGATTGTTGTAAGGAGTTACATCAATACATGCTTGATGTAAGTAGTACATCGACAAAAAATCTTCATTCGGTACTCCAACAAATTTTGATGGTGGCACAATAAGTTGGAATTGGTCCAAGGTAGTTACTGTGATGAATTCTATAACTGAATGCTAAGTATATTGTCGCTTTAGAAGCAACAAAAGAGGGTGATGAATCAAATAACTTGGATTGGTTTCTAGATGATTGTGCAAATAGAACATTGTTCTCAATAGTGGTTCTATAGCTCAATCTGAGGAATCATAAGTCATGCCAGTGATTCAATACATACAAAGTCAGTTTCACACACATTATAAATTTATGTGAAAGCATGACAGATGCATTGAAATGCAAATGATACACGCGGATCTGAAGTTGTCAAGATCTGATAGGATGAAGTCTATACCACATGCAAAGCATGGACAGACACCAGATTACCGTTGGTGTTTGAAAGTGCTAACTAGATTATTGACTCTAGTACAAGTGGGAGACTGTTGGAAATATGCCCTAGAGGCAATAATATTTGTATTATTACATTTTCGTATTCATAATTAAGAGTTTATATTTCATGTTATAAACTGCTATGATCCTGGAATATGTGATTCAGTGGAAAACTCATATGCAAGTGTGAAATGATAAATGGATAAAATGAAGGTTCATAGTCTCGCCTCTAAGACTAGCTCAAGTGTTGTTGGTGATCACATTTTTCGGAACTTAGGATATCGTTAAGTGGAACGATGATCCTAAAACAACAATAGTGTTATGACGTTGGAAGAACGATCATATTGAATCATAATTACTCCAGATTTCCAGCTGCTGCCCATTTTCTCCGACTTAGCATTTTCAGGTCCTGCCCATTTTCTCCGACGTAGCGTTTTCAGGTCCAGATTTCCAGCTGCTGGAATTCTTCCTCTTTGTGTGAACCTTGCATATTATGAGAGAAAATGCATTATAATTACTCCAGAAAGCAATATTATGCATAAAAACATCATAAATAACAGTAGGTAAACTCGCCATTGGACGCAAGGTGAGCTCGCTCCTCTCCGAACTGTCACTTTCCACATGTGAGACATGGCTACTACCTCAAACATATGTGCTATGCATGACCAGGAACCAAGAGGGAGGCCATGGACAAGACAACGCGGACACCAAGTACAAGGACCAAACGGAGAAGCTATCAGAAATCTACAGCAACCGGACGATCGGTCTGGACCGGATGTCTGAGGCCTGGAAGCCACCGGACGACCGGTCGGGACCGGACGTCCGGCGCCTAAAGCCCCAGCCGGCCCAAGTCCCAGCCATTGCCAGCTACAGCAAGCGGACGTCCGTCCAGGATCGGACGACCGGCCATCTCCGGACGTTCGGTGTCACTTGTACAGAGCGAAAATAGCGGAAGTCCGAGCCCTACCAGACGTCTGGTCCCTCGTGAGCCACCGGACGACCGGTAAAGGCCGGGCATTCGCTGCCTGTGTGTGCACAGTTATGGGCCCGAGAGGCCCATGTACCCTTTTATTTCGCCCCCATTTGCACCTAGACTATAATTAGACCTCCTGCTCCTCCTCCTAGTTAGGGTTAGCATTGGTTTAGCTCATTTGTAAGATAGAGCGTTGCTCATCCATCCGGATCTACTCCACCGAGAGAGACCGTTCCCTCTTCAGAGAAGATCCACTTTGGATTCAAGACCCCTTCATGGGAAGACCCCTCAAGACCTCCTCATGGAGATGAACTAGCTACTTGTGTAGTCCTTTATTGGATTTGAATCGTGTATCTTTTTGTGTTTCGAGGATCTAGCACATGTGTGACCATATCTTGTTGGTTTGAGTGATTCTCTTGTGTTTCCCCTCGTGATTTCTCCTCGTGTTCTTCAGGTTCTTCGTAGGATTCCCTCCAATCATGAAATATCGGGCATCTAGGGTTCCACCCTACATCATCTTGGATCAGAGCAAGGTTGATCACGAATTTGGAGCCCCTACGCCCTCTTTTTCTAGCCTAATTTTGTTGTGTTCTTCCCCAATTTCGAAAATCCCCACCAAAAATAGCCCCAATTTTTTTTGTGATTTGTTGGTTTGATGATGTTTTGTTGATTTTGATCCATGGATTTGCTTGGTTTCAAGTGGATCTAGCATCTCCCCAAGTTTCCCCATCTTCCATCCATGAAATTTGCTCAATTTTGACCCCAAAATCCCCAAATTATGTCCAAAATCACTTAACCCAATTGTTGTTTGAGATTGTTTGAGTTGTGGCTCGTGTCTCCTAAGGTGTTTCGGCTACTTAGGGATGGCAAATTCAACTACGACACGTGTATAGCCCATCATTCCACTTCCGCATTGCCAAGTGCAAACTACCACCGCTTTCCGCTACCACCATTTGACATTTGACACTTGAGATTTTGAGTTTGCGGTTTTTCCGTTTCCTAAGGTGTTTCGGCTAATTAGGGACGGTTCGACATCGAGAACACCGCCACTCATCATCGCCACGAGGTCGTCATCGACATTGACCACCTCACCATTTTGACACCATCAACCGTAAGCAAGTGAGGGTAACCTCGATGACATCATTGTACATTCTCCTTGCCATTACATTGTTAACCCCTAGCCCATTTTGTGTCACTTGCCTATTGAGACTAGCCATTGAGTATTGCCGGCAACATTACTTGTGCACATTAGTGATCATTGGTCTACACCTTCTATTGCATATATACCATATCATATTGGTATCATTTTGGTATCATATCATCTCTTGTGCCACAAGTTTGTTCCCACATATATACAATTGATATCTTGGTTTGTGCATTGTGCAAAAGTGGCCATACAAAAAAAAGAATAAGCTTTTAAGCAAAAAGAGAGAGCAAAGAAGCTTGTAAGCAAGTGCCATAGCATCATACCACATTGCATATAAGATTGTCATATCCGATCATCTTGGATCATCTTGTGAAACATCGGGAACCATACATACATAGCATACTTGGGGTAGGAAGTTGCTACATTTTGCATATCATAGGTTGTGCACAAGTGTCGCATCCGCCTATTGAGCAATTGTGCTAGCGTCTCTCTTGAGTTGTGCAACACGAGCGTTTTCCATGGACTCCACATTTTGTGCTCATTCCTTGGTTGCACGACCCCATTTATCTATCCGTGTGTGTGTTCCCGTGTGCCTTTCATTGCTATTAGTCTACTTGTTGCACTTGCGAATTTGTGAATCTCTTTCAACATTATTGACTCTTGCTAACATTTTGCATCAAATTTTTGTGCCACTATCCTCACTGAGATCCACCATAAGCCTTATTTGTGTAGGTGTGAGAAATTGACGAGATCGGAACCAATTGTGCTATTTCCTTGTTACATCATTGAGTGATCATTGATCCATTCTCAACATCGATCAAGGTACATTTGGTCTAGTTCTTCTCCTTCTCCCACTCACATTTGCTCGAGTATTGTGATGGATAGAAAAGGCATTTCATCTCCGGTCTTCGACAACAACAATGGCGCGTACAACTACAACAACAAAACTCCCAACTTCGGACTACAACGAGCCATGCAAGGCCTCGAGAACATTGCCACCGGCTTACGACAATCCGAAGCAAGGAAAAGGGACTATATCAACAACTTGTTCGACTACAACAACAAACACATGGAGGAGCTATGACAAATGTTGGTCGACTACAAGTCTTGTTCCCCTTCGTCATCTTCAAAGCGGCGACGTTCAAGCCACAAGTCCTCAGAGCGCAACAATGTTGCAAGCGCAATTCGTCCACGTCCACATCTACATGGAGATCATCATGATCAACATCATCATGAAGGGAAAGTCACCTCCAAGCAACATGTGCACGACGACGACGAACGACATCTACTACGAGCTCAAGCACGAGAACGACAGCATCATCATGAAGATGCTCCACACACGCAAACGTACAAGTCCCAACAAGCCCTACTTCACGCCAAGGCCAAGCTTCAAGAGCACAAAAGAAGACTGCGAGACAAGCACCACCAAGAGGAAGCTACAGCTACCACCACCACTTCGGCATCTTCGCCAAGTGCTGCTATCAAGGCATCTTCGCCTTTGGATGTACGACATCTTCGCCTACTTCCCATGAGTTTGCCTACATCGACATCTTCAACAACAAGGCGACCACCTACAAGCGAGGGCGACCCTTCCATCTTCGGAAGCCCCTCAAGGAAGATGACCGAGCATGGGAAATTCCCTTCGATCATGGAGACGAGCTACAAGGTGCCACATCATATGGGCCCCCAACAACAAGAAGGCGACAAGACGGTCGAGCAAGGGCCATCCCCTTCGACCACGACGACGAGCATGAACCTCTTCAACAACATGAAGACGACGCCCATAATGGACTCATACTCCGAGTCAAGCTACACGAGCACACATGAGACTTTATCTTTGACCTTGGAGGAGAGTGATGATTTACCACATCCTACGACATTCATCTTTGGAGGCATTATGGATGAGGAGGTTGAGCATGGGACTATCCCTTCAACCAAGGTGGCGATAGGAGTTTAGCATGGAGACATTTGCACCTACATCTCTCCGATACCCACATATGACGAGATGCCCCAATTACCATGTGAGGAGAGCCACCACCACATGAATGACATGAGTGACTCCACCATATGTGACATTGAGAGCATTTCATATGAGAGCATGAGTGTGACCACCACTAGCCCCACACATGAGAGCATGCCACACATCCTATGTGAGATTGAGAGCCACTTGACTGACTCCACCAACCATACGAGTGAGAGCATCCAAGAGGGAGTGAGTGAGCCAACACTTAGTGAGTGAGGTAGTTGACATGACATATGAGGCCACTATGATTTCTAATGACTTAACCTCTACTCCGAGTGTGTTTTGTTCTTTGGTGCTAGGTCTCCTACATGACGACATGCCTATCCTTGACGAGTCCATCCCTCCAATGGAGATGACGATGGCCATGGTGGACGATGATGCACCCCCCACATGGTTCCATCAAGATGAAGATGACAACGAGTGGATCCAGTACAAAAAAATACACTTCCGTGATGATACGTGTTTGTCACAGTAGGTCGCGTTTTCTGTCATGCATGTACATCCATGACGATTTTATGACAGAATCAAGATAGTCATACCTGTCTTTGTCGTAGAAGTGTTCCATGACATTACCAAAATTATCATCACGGAAGTGTCCACTTCCATGACGATAAATCACGCGTCACAGAAGTGCTTTTGTCAAGGGTGACCGACACGTGGCATCCACCGTAACGGAACACCGTTAAGCTATCGGGTCGGATTTTGGATCCGATAACCCGTTAACATCCACGACCAATGCCGATTTTCCACATGTAAAATTCTCATTGGCTAAAGGATCCACGTGTCAGCTCCGCGTTGGCACAGGTGTCACTCATCCAACGGTTGAGATGGGCCTATGATATGTTGACACGTGGACCGGCCCAAAAGTGGCCCACAAAGTTTAAATGGGCCAGCCCAACCGGAGGCCCATAAGGTTTAGCGGACCATAATGGGTCGGCCCAGCTAAAGGCCCACAAAATTTAGCGGACCATAATGGGTCGGCCCAGCTAAAGGTTCAAACGATTTTGCGGACCATAATGGGCCGGCCCAGCTAAAGGCCCACAAGATTTTGCGGACCACAATGGGCCGGCCCAGCTAAAGGCCCACAAGATTCTACAGACCATAATGGGCCGGCCCAGCTAAAGGCCCAACATTCGCTGTCAAATCGGCCCGTCAACGGCCTGGTCTAGACTTGTCATCAATGCGGCCCATGGTCACTTCTCGCCCGTTAACGGTCATAAGTAATTGGGCGAATTACGGCCCGGTATTTCCTACCGTTAAAGGTCCGGCTTCATTTGGGCCCATTTACGTGCCATCAAAACTTTCGCCCATAAACGACCGTGAAGGATTTGGGTCATATTCGCCATGTCCGCTATTCGCCCGTTAGAGGCCCACTATAGATTTGGGCCACTTTCGCCTGTTGTCATTTTCGGCCCGTTAAGGCGGACGTAAACCATGGGCCATATGTGGCCCAACGTCATATCGGGCCCATTAACGGCCCATATAAAAATGACGATAATCTAGCCCGACCAAAGTTCCTACCGTTAAAGGCCCGTGTATTAGGTCGGCAAATTTACGGCCCGTCCGAATTTCGGCCTGTCAAATATCCGCATCGTAAATGGGCCACCATTTCGGCCTGCTAAGTCCAGTGGGTTATTTCGCACAATCAGGGCCCAATCTCACTTTCGGTCTATTAAAGGCCCATGTTTTTTATGGGCTCGAGATATTTACACCCTTTAAACGGCCTATTTTTACTGAGAGCCCAAATTATGTTTAGGCCTGTTAAAGGCCCACTATGGGCACAGGCCTACCAGAAAAATATGAAAGCTTATGCTGATTTAAGCCCAGATATTTTTAGTGGGCTACATGCCAATTTCAGCCAGATTCGCTTTTAGCCCAATTGGAATGGGCCCATTTAATGTTGGCATGTTGGGCTCCTACGAAGCTTTCTACCGAATACATTACTAAGATAAACCTACACTATACAAAAATAGCGTCAGAATTACTGCAGCACATGGCGGCATCATAAATATTGTATCACAACAAAATAAATTCCAACCATACAACAAAAGGCATGTTTGCATAAAGTTTACAGTCCTTCCAGATAAAAGCAACATCAGATGTATAGAAACACATATCATTTGACACGAGTGCTAGTGTTTCAGTCAGAACTGATGGAGCGCAGATCTCCACCTTTTTCCGCCATTGCTCTTGAACAACGGGTTTAATGTCCGATAGTCCGGTTTCAAAACCATTCATATCTTGACGACATTTCTCAACCACTATTCTTGTTTCCAAACAACGTCCATTAGGGATTGGACTTGTGTCCGGAGCACGATATATCACTCTATCTAGCAGGAAGATTTTTGTTCAAGAGGGCGATTTGGACGAGGTTACCTTGACAACCAACCCAAAATTACGCATGAAGGTGCTTTTTGCACTGTTAGTGGAGAGATATTGACGCACTGCAGCAAGAGGTGACATTGTGCCTGTAGTAGCCTCATCACCTTCATGTAGTTGTGGCTGTTCAATCATTTGTTCCATAGCTTCCTGAAAGTTTGAACTTATAGATTAGTGTACCAGATAAGTTACTAATGAGACAAAAACAAACAAAGTAGGTTAAACGTTTATACATAACTTATTTTGGTGAACTCTTTGTAATACTTTAGCATGTATTGTAGTGCCAACTACATAATAAAATCACTTTCGGAACATATGTCCATGTAGCATGCCTCTTGCATTGTCTATTTCCTCACATTCGTTGACATCTAAGGATAAAGAGACATGGTTTAAAGTAGGATGAACATAGTATGACATCATTCATATCATGGGCAAACAGATATAAAACAAACAGGCTATTTTATCATTGTGTGCGCACGTGAACATAACAACTAGATTACAGATCAAGACCAAAAGAATATCCTTCATCTCTTTTAAACCATGTAAGGTGAAATGATACGTTAAGACAACTGTGTATAAAAGTGAACAGAGTGACTGACATTGGCTGCAAACCAAGTAGTTAAATGAACACATCACAGCACCAATCAGTTCAAAGGCAGGAGGAGTAAGGACTTACAACAACGGCTTGAACTGATGTGCTCATGCCCTTCATCTTGCTGGTGTGGCAATCCTTGAAGATTTGCACTGCATTCGGTTCATGTTCTTTTTGGTCCGCACGGGATTTCCTCTATATTTGGAGCAAGTCAATATAGATACGATAATATGGCACAAAAAAAAGGAGGAAGTAGCAGCTATTTACAATAGCCTCGCAGTGTGCAATATAGCTACGAGATCCTGTTGTCTGTTGGAATTTCACTTTAGAATGGTTGGTTCTGTTCTTCAAACAGTTAGCCTAGAAGAAGATACACTTGTAAGGCACATACATAAATACAAGTTCAATATGTGGTCTGATCAAATACATATAGCCTACATGATACTTTGGATCAGACCAGTGTTTAATGAGGGTTGTCCAGTCTTCATCTGTAATATATTCCACTGGAGATGTTTGGGCGATTTCATTGTTAGCCTTGCCCTCAAAGTGAGATTTTCTAAGGTGGTACCGACATCGTCATGCAGAAAGCGCATCGAAAAGCATGAGTGCATGCTTGTTTAGTTGCATCATCTTTCGGATCCAACTTGAACCTCATCTGTTGAAAAAAGAATGTGAGTCTTATTAGGAGGAAGCTAGAAAGTATGGGACAGAGCAAGACAATATTACTAATTGCGATGAATAACATTACTTACGGATAAATGGTCAAGGAAGGTGTTAAGCTGGGTATTGTCTTTCTCATTCTGTCTTTGGATCCACGTTGGGAGGATACGCGCATGACACCGACGGCAATGGCTGCCTCGATACTAACTTGGTGACTCAGAGCATCACGTGGCCTTTTTAAACCTGCCTCAAAATGGATCTCCATTCCTCCTCCTTTAGATTTTGTTAATTTGTCAAGCATTATCCCTGATGTCTGTTTCCGCTTGCGCCGCGGTGCTAGTTCAACAACGAATATGGAAAGTGTTAGTGTACATCAAACTGTGAGAGTACATATAAAGGAGCATGCAACTGCAACTTGACTCGGTAAGGTACCGTCTTGGTGTTGATGCTCATGAGTTTCATCTGATCTTGCCAAGTCCTGTTGTGTCGGCGATTGCTTCAAGTAGTGTTAGGTGTGAAGGCAGCTTGGGAACCGCCGATTCGAGCAAACGAACGAGTAATCGTTGAGATCTTTGATGCAGTTGAAGCGGATGTTGCATTTGGTGGAGCGGGTGATACTTGTGTTTGTAGATTTAGCCGGTGGACTTGGACCTTCTACTACACTATAAGTACCAGAGAATCTCGACGCCGTAACCTTTTCCGTTTCACTCGACGAGTAACAAAGACTCCCTACTATATTATTTTCCTTGCTCTTTTTGACTTTGCCATGTCAAGTTGTACCCACAACACAAAAGAATAAAATCACTCTTCGTAACTCATTGATGCATGATACGAGACAAGCAATACTTTGATGTAAGACAACCGTATGAGGATGGAATATGTAAGAAAAATAGGACGACATGACATATTCACAGCCACGATGTGCAAACTAAGCGTATGATTTTCAAGAAAATAGAAGTAATGCAAGCTAGACACCATATGAAAGATGCAACCAATATTACTCGCCAAGTTAAAAGTGTCTTGTCATAAGTGGCAATTCGAAAAATTAGAAGCAAGACAACATAGAAATCAATGCAAGATGCAACCACTATCAAACTGCCATGTTAAAAGCGTCCAATCATGAGTTCTTGATGCGGGATACACAACAACAGTACTTTGATGTAAGAACATGGTATGATAGATAGATGCAGTGTATTCTAGACACAGAAAGCCATGTCATATGCACATTTACAACGTATAAACTCAGCAGGTGCAATTTAATCAAAATAGAAAAAATACAGGCTAGACAGCATATGCAACATGAAACCAATTATCACACTGTCAACTTAGAGTAAGCACCTGCGCTGGTGGAGTGCGGGAGATGAACTCATCATGTAGACTTGGGACTTCAACTTCATTAGCGATAGTAATGGCAAATCTAGAGAGTCTCTGTTTGCGCTGGTGCGGAGGACGACCAACATCCCCTAACTTACTCCTTTCCTTCCTATTTTTTTTGATATTGCCTTATGAAGTCAAAACCACAAGAAGATGAATAAAATTAGCTCTACATAACTGGTTGATGCATGATACAGACGAACACTACTTTGATGTAAGGCAAGCGCAGGATAGGAGGATGGAATATATACAAAAAAAGACAGTGTTTCATATTCACACGTACGATAGGAGGATGGAATATGTATGAAAAAAACGATGGCGGAAGGCATTTCAACAAATTAGAAGAAATGAAAGCTAGGCACCATATGAACATGCAACCAATATCACTCTATCGGGTAAAAAGTGTCTCGTCGTAAGTGCCATTTCAAGAAATTAGAAGCAGTACAAGCTAGAAGACAATGCAAGATGCAACCTACATCACAGTCCCAAGTTAAATGTGTCTTATGGGTAAGTGATCGTTGCAGGTATAAGTTGTAAGCTACACAGATGCAATTCTACATAATCAGAAGCGATACAAACTATACATCATACGGAAAACGCAACCACGTATAATAGTTCCAAGTAAGAGCAAGCACCTGTGATGGTGGAGTAGGGGAGATGTGCTCATCATGTACACGTATGTTCTAGAAACAGGAACACATGTCATATTCACAGGCATTATGTGTAAAGTAAGCAGATGCAATTCAAGTTAGAAGCAATACAAGCTAGACATCATACGCAACATGCAACCACATATAATAGTGTCAAGTTAGAGCAAGCACTGTGATGGTGGAGTAGGGGAGATGTGCTCATCATCTACACAGCTACGTTGATCGTCCAAATTTTGTGTTGTCTTGCGAATCTTGTTGGGAGGATGGCGGAGTAGAATCTGTAGAGACCCCATGTTTGAGTTGTTCAAGGACCACCATCATCCAACTGCCGGACTAATTTCCTTCAGCTGTAATGATTTTGCATTTGAAGTCAAACCGATAAGAAAAAGGAATAAAATTCGCTCTTCGTAACTCATTCATGCATGATAATCGATTTAACACTACTCGGATGAAAGGCAAACACATGATGCGAGGATGGAATATGTATGAAAAACAGGATGGTGTGACATATTCACACCTATGATGTGGTAACTAAGCGAAGGCATTTCAAAAATTAGAAGCACCGCAAGCTAGACACCATATGAAAGATGCAACCAATATCACTCGCCAAGTTCAAACTATATATGGCGTTTCAACAAATTAGAAGTAGTACATGCTAGAAATCATATGCAAGACACAACCAATATCACAGTGGCGACTTAAAGGTGCCTTATCATAAGTGACTGATGCGGGATATGCAAGAATAGTAGTCTGATGTAGAAACAGGAACACATGTCATATTCACTGGCATTATTTGGAAAGTTAGCAGATGCAATTCAACTAAGTTAGAAGCAATACAAGCTAGACATCATACGCAACATGCAACCACATATAATAGTGCCAAGTTAGAGCAAGCACTGTGATGGTGGAGTAGGGAGATGTGCTCATCATCTACACAGCCTACGTTGGACTGCCTAGCCTTGCGTTGTCTTGCGAATCTTGTTGGGAGGATGGCGGAGTAGAATCAGAGAGAACCTCCGTTTCAGTTGATCGGAAGGACCACCATCATCCAATGCCTTGCCAATTTCCTTCAGCTTTATTGATTTTGCATTGTGAGGTCATACCGACAAGAAAAAGGAATATCATTCGCTCTTCAGAACTCATTCGTGCATGATATCTTGTGAACACTACTCGATGAAAGGCAAAGTCATGATACAAGGATGGAATATGTACGAAAAAATGGACGGCTTGACATATTCACACCTATGATGTGGTAACTAAGCGTAAGGCACTTCAACAAATTAGAAACACTGCAAGACACCATATGGAAGGTGCAATCAATATCACTCTGCCAAGTTAGAACTGTCTCGTCATAGGTGGCGTTCATCAAACTAGAAGCAATACATGCTAGAAATCATATTCAAGACGCAAACCAATATCACACTGCCAACTTAAAGGTGTCCCATCATAAGTGACTGATGCAGGATACACAAGAAGAGTAGTTTCATGTAAGAACATGGTGTGATAGATGATATAGTATGTACCAAAACAGGAAAGTGTGTCATATTCACATGTATCATGTGTAAGCTAAGCAGATGTAGTTTACACTAATTAGGAGCAATACGAAGCTAGACACCATATGCAACATGCAACCAGATATCACACTGCCAAGTTAGAGCAAGCACCTTGGATGGTGGAGTAGGGGAGCGAAGACTTGGACCTTGTAATGCACTATCAGTACAAGGAGAATCGGTACAGATGCTCCGTTTACGTTGCTGCAGAGGACCACCATCATCACCTTCCTTACTCTTTTCCTTCCTCTTTCTTGATTTTGCCTTGTCAAGTCAAACCCACAAGAAAAAGGAATAAAATTTGCTCTTCAGAACTTATTGATGCATGATACTGACGAACACTACTTTCATGTAAGGCAGCCACATGATAGGAGGATGGAATATGTATGAAAAATAACGACGTGACATATTGACATGTATGATGTATAAAGTGTAAACTAAGCACAAGGTGCTTGAACTTGTTAGAATCGATGCAAGCTAGAAACCATATGAAAGATGAAACCAATATCACTCTGCCAAATTAAAAGGGTGCCCTAACAAATGTATTTGACCAAATTAGAAGCAATACATGGCAACAGGCTAGAAATAATATGCAATATGCAACTAATAAAGGTGACTCATACAAAAGAGAGGTAGTTTCATGTAAGAACAAGGTTAACACATAGATGTAGTGTGTACCAAAAATAGGAAGGCATGCCATATTCACAAGTATAGTGTGTAAACTGTTGGAAATATGCCCTAGAGGCAATAATAAAAGTATTATTATTATATTTCCTTGTTCATGATAATTGTATTTTATTCATGCTATAATTGTATTATCCGGAAATCGTAATACACGTGTGAATACATAGACCACAATATGTCCCTAGTGAGCCTCTAGTTGACTAGCTCGTTGATCAACTGATAGTCATGGTTTCTTGACTATGGACATTGGATGTCGTTGATAACGGGATCACATCATTAGGAGAATGATGTGATGGACAAGACCCAATCCTAAGCATAGCACAAGATCGTGTAGTTCGTTTTGCTAGAGCTTTTCCAATGTCAAGTATCTTTTCCTTAGACCATGAGATCGTGTAACTCCCGGATACCGTAGGAGTGCTTTGGGTGTACCAAACGTCACAACGAATCGGGTGACTATAAAGGTGCACTACAGGTATCTCCGAAAGTATCTGTTGGGTTGACACGGATCGAGACTGGGATTTGTGACTCCGTATGACGGAGAGGTATCACTGGGCCCACTCGGTAGTGCATCATCATAATGAGCTCAAAGTGACCAACTGTCTGGTCACGAGATCATGCATTACGGTACGAGTAAAATGACTTGCCGTAACGAGATTGAACGAGGTATTGGGATACCGACGATCGAATCTCGCAAGTAACATACCGATTGACAAAGGGAATTGTATACGGGTTGTTTGAATCCTCGACATCGTGGTTCATCCGATGATATCATCGAGGAGCATGTGGGAGCCAACATGGGTATCCAGATCCCACTGTTGGTTATTGCTCGAGAGCCGTCTCGGTCATGTTCCAGATGTCTCCGAACCCGTAGGGTCTACACACTTAAGGTTCGGTGACGCTTAGGGTTGTATGAATATGAGTATGCAGCAAACCGAATGTTGTTGAGTCCGGATGAGATCCGGACGTCACTAGGAGTTCGGAATGGTCCGGAGGTAAAGATTTATATATAGGAAGTCTTATTTTGGTCGCCGGAAAAGTTTCGCTACATCGGTATTGTACCGGAGTGCCGAAGGGGTCCGGGGTCCACCGGGGTCCACCTGCCCCGGGGCCACATGGGCTGTAGGGGTGCGCCTTGGCCTATATGGGCCAAGGGCACCAGCCCCAAGAGGCCCATGCGCCAAGATATAAGAAAAAGGGAGAGTCCTAAAGGGGAAGGCACCTCAGGGTGCCTTGGGAGGATGGACTCCTCCCCTCTTAACCGCACCCCTTCCTTGGAGGAAGGGGCAAGGCTGCGCCCTTCGCCCCTCTCTTGCACCTCTATAAAGGGAGGGGAGGGAGGGGAGGGAGGGGTGGCCGCACCCATCTGCCCGGGCGCCTCCTCCTCGCAACACCTCCTCCTCCTCCCGTAGTTGCTTAGCGAAGTCCTGCCGGAGTTACTGCATCCACCACCACGCCGTCGTGCTGCTGGATCATCATCAACCTCTCCTTTCCCTTGCTGGATCAAGAAGGAGGAGACGTCATCTGCTCCAGACGTGTGTTGAACGCGGAGGTGCTGTCTGCTCAGCACTAGGTCATCGGTGATCTGAATCACGGCGAAATCTGACTCCATCATCCCGTTCCATTGAAGGCTTCGCACGCGATCTACAAGTGGTATGTAGATGCAATCACTCTCCCATGACTCGTTGCTAGATGAACTCATAGATGGATCTTGGTGAAACCGTAGGGAAAAATTTTAATTTTCGCAACGCGTTCCCCAACAAAGGGCATCATGAGCCGTGTTTATGCGTAGTTCTCTATTGCACGAGTAGAACACAATTTTGTTGTGGGCGTAGATCTTGTCAACTTGCTTGCCGCTACTAGTCTTATCTTGCTTCAGCGGTATTGTGGGATGAAGCGGCCCGGACCAACCTTACACGAACGCTTACGTGAGACCGGTTCCACCGAACGACATGCACTAGTTGCATAAGGTGGTCGGCGGGTGTCTATCTCTCCCACTTTAGTTGGAGCGGATTCGATGAAAAGGGTCCTTATGAAGGGTAAATATAAGTTGACAAATCACGTTGTGGCTTTCACGTAGGTAAGAAAACGTTCTTGCTAGAACCCTATTGCAGCCACGTAAAACTTGCAACAACAATTAAAGGACGCCTAACTTGTTTTTGCAGCAAGTGTTTTGTGATATGATATGGCCAAAGTTGTGATGAATGATGAATGATATATGTGATGTATGAGATCATGTTCTTGTAATAGGAATCACGACTTGCATGTCGATGAGTATGACAACCGCAGGAGCCATAGGAGTTGTCTTTATTTTTGTATGACCTGCGTGTCATTGAAGAACGCCATGTAAATTACTTTACTTTATTGCTAAACGCGTTAGCCATAGAAGTAGAAGTAGTCGTTGGCGTGACAACTTCATGAAGACACGATGATGGAGATCATGATGATGGAGATCATGGTGTCATGCCGGTGACAGGATGATCATGGAGCCCCGAAGATGGAGATCAAAGGAGCTATATGATATTGGCCATATCATGTCACTACTATATATAATTGCATATGATGTTTATTATGTTTATGCATCTTGTTTACTTAGAACTACGGTAGTAAATAAGATGATCCCTCATAACAATTTCAAGAAAGTGTTCTCCCTAACTGTGCACCGTTGCTAAAGTTCGTCGCTTCAAGCACCACGTGATGATCGGGTGTGATAGATCCTTACGTTCACATACAACGGGTGTAAGACAGTTTTACACATGCAATACACTTAGGTTAACTTGACGAGCCTAGCATGTACAGACATGGCCTCGGAACACAAGAGACCGAAGGTCGAACATGAGTCGTATGGAAGATACGATCAACATGGAGATGTTCATCGACGATGACTAGTCCGTCTCACGTGATGATCGGACACAGCCTAGTCGACTCGGATCATGTATCACTTAGATGACTAGAGGGATGTCAAATCTGAGTGGGAGTTCATTAAATAATTTGATTAGATGAACTTTATTATCATGAACAATAGTCTAAAGTCTTTGCAAAATGTCTTGTAGATCAAATGGCCAACGCTCATGTCACCATGAACTTCAACGCTTTCCTAGAGAAAACCAAGTCGAAAGATGATGGCAGCAACTATTCGGATCGGGTCCTAACCCGAGGATTATCCTCATAGCTGCCAGAAACAATATGTCCTAGAAGCACCGCTTAGGTGAAGCACCCATCCCAGAGAACCAAGACGTTATGAACGCTTGGCAGTCTCTCGTCGATGATTACTCCCTCGTTCGGTCGGCATGCTTTACGACTTAGAACCAGGGCTCCAAAAGCGTTTTGAGCGACACGGAGCATATGAGATGTTCGAGGAGCTGAAACTAGTTTTCCAAGCTCATGCCCGGTCGAGATATGAAGTCTCCGACAAGTTCTACAGCTTGTAAGATGGAGGAAAATAGTTCTCACAAGTGAGCACATACTCAAAATGTCTGGTTGCACAACCGCATGTCCCTACTGGACATTAACCTCCGGACGAGGCGGTCATTGACAGAATCCTTCAATCGCTCGCACCAAGATACAAGAGCTTTGTGATGAACTACAATTTGCAGTGGATGGTGAAAACTATTCCTGAAGTATTTTCAATGCTGAAGTCAGCAGAGGTAGAAATCAAGAAGGAGCATCAAGTGTTGATGGTCAATAAAACCACTAAGTTCAAGAAGGGCAAGGGAAAGAAGAAATTCAAGAAGGACCGCAAGGATGTTGCCGCCTGCAGTAAGCCAGCTTGCCGGAAGAAGTCAAAGAATGGACCCAAGCACGAGATCGAGTGCTTTTATTGCAAAGGGAAGGGTCATTGGAAGCGGAACTGCCCCAAATACTTAGCAAACAAGGGCCGCAACACTAAAGGTATATTTGATATACATGTAATTGACGTGTACCTTACCAGTACTTGTAGTAACTCCTGGGTATTTGATACCGGTGCCGTTGCTCATATATGTAACTCACAGCAGGAGCTGCGGAATAAACGGAGACTGGCGAAGGACGAGGTGACGATGCGCGTCGGGAATGGTTCCAAGGTCGATGTGATCGCCGTCGGCATGCTACCTATACATTTACCTACGGGATTAGGTTTTTAACCTCAATAATTGTTATTTAGTACCAAGTTTGAGCATGAACATTGTATCAGGATCTCGTTTAATACGAGATGGCTACTCATTTAAATCTGAGAATAATGGTTGTTCTATTTATATGAGAGAAATGTTTTATGGTCATGCTCCGATGGTCAATGGTTTATTCTTAATGAATCTCGAACGTAATGTTACACATGTTCATAGTGTGAATACCAAAAGATGTAAAGTTGATAACGGTAGTCCCACATACTTGTGGCACTGCCGCCTTGGTCACATTGGTGTCAAGCGCATGAAGAAGCTCCATGCTGATGGACTTTTAGAGTCTCTCGATTATGAATCATTTGACACATGCGAACCATGCCTCATGGGCAAGATGACCAAGACTCCGTTCTCCGGAAAAATGGAGCGAGCAACCAACTTATTGGAAATCATACATACCGACGCAAAGCGGTCCAATGAGTGTTGAGGCTCATGGAGGATATCGTTATGTTCTCACTCTCACCGATGACTTGCGTAGATATGGGTATGTCTACTTGATGAAACACAAGTCTGAGACCTTTGAAAAATTCAAGGAATTTCAGAATGAAGTAGAGAATCAACGTGACCGAAAGATAAAATTCTTGCAATCAGATCGTGGAGGAGAATATTTAAGTCACGAATTTGGTACACACTTAAGGAAATGTGGAATCGTTTCACAACTCACGCCGCTGGAACACCTCAACAGAACGGTGTGTCCGAACGTCAGAATCGCACTCTATTGGATATGGTGCGATCTATGATGTCTCTTACTGATTTACCGCTATCATTTTGGGGATACGCTCTAGAGACAGCTACATTCACTTTAAATAGGGCACCGTCTAAATCCGTTGAGACGACAATCGTATGAATTATGGTTTGGGAAGAAACCTAAGCTGTCGTTTCTAAAAGTTTGGGGATGCGATGCTTATGTCAAGAAACTTCAACCCGAAAAGCTCGAACCCAAGTCGGAAAATGCGTCTTCATAGGATACCCTAAGGAAACCATTGGGTATACCTTCTACCTTAGATCCAAGGCAAGATCTTTGTTGCCAAGAACGGATCCTTTCGGAAAAAGAGTTTCTCTCGAAAGGACTAAGTGGGAGGAAAGTAGAACTTCGATGAAGTACTACCTCTTGAACCGGAAAGTAGTGCAGCTCAGAAAATGTTCTGTGGTGCCTACACCGAATCGGAGAGGAAATTAATGATGATGATCAAGTTACTTCGGATCAAGTTGCTATGAACTTCGTGAGTCCACTAGGTCACGTTCCGCACTGCAGTGGTACGCATACCCCGCCACGGAAATCATGTTGTTAGACAACGGTGAACCTTCGAACTATGAAGAAGCGATGGCGGCCCAGATTCCAACAAATGGCTTGAAGCCATGCAATCCGAGGTAGGATCCATGTATGAAAACAAAGTATGGACTTTGACAGACTTGCCCGATGATCGTGACGATAGAAAACAAATGGATCTTTAAGAAGAAGACGGACGCGGATGGTAATGTTACCATCTATAAAGCTCGACTTGTCGCTAAGGGTTATCGACAAGTTCAAGGGATTGACTACGATGAGACTTTTTCTCCGTGAGCGAAGCTTAAGTCCGTCCGAATCATGTTAGCAATTGCCGCATACTATGATTATGAGATATGGCATATGGACGCCAAAACGGCATTCCTTAACGGTTATCCTAAGGAAGAGCTGTATATGATGCAGCCGGAAGGTTTTGTCGATCCTAAGAATGCTAACAAGGTATGCAAGCTCCAAGAATCCATTTATGGGCTGGTGCAAGCATCTCGGAGTTGGAACATTCGCTTTGATGAGATGATCAAAGCGTTTGGGTTTATGCACTTATGAAGAAGCTGCGTTTACAAGAAAGTGAGTGGGAGCTCAGAGCATTTCTCATATTATATGTAGATGACATACTTTTGATGGGAAATGATATAGAACTTTTGGACAGCATTAAGGCCTACTTGAATAAGAGTTTTTCAATGAAGGACCTTGGAGAAGTTGCTTACATATTAGGCATCAAAATCTATAGGGATAGATCGAGACGCCTCATAGGTCTTTCACAAAGCACATACCTTGATAAGATTTTGAAGAAGTTCAAAATGGATCAGTCCAAGAAAGGGTTCTTGCCTGTTTTGCAAGGTGTGAAATTGAGCTCGGCTCAATGCCCGACCACGGCAAAAGATAAAGAAGAGATGAGCATCCCTATGCCTCAGCCATAGGATCTATTATGTATGCCATGCTGTGTACCAGACTGATGTAAACCTTGCCGTAAGTTTGGTAGGAAGGTACCAAAGTAATCCCGCAAGGAACACCGGACAGCGGTCAAGAATATCCTGAAGTACACGAAAAGGACAAAGGACATGTTTCTCGTTTATGGAGGTGACGAAGAGCTCGCCAGAAAGGGTTACGTCGATGCTAGCTTCGACACGGTCTGGATGACTCAAAGTCACAAACCGGATACGTGTATATGTTAAATGGTGGAGCAAAGAAGTTGGTGCAGCTGCAAGCAGAAGCGTCGTGGCGGGATCTACATGTGAAGCGGAGTACATGGCAGCCTCGGAGGCAGCACATGAAGCAATTTGGGTGAAGGAGTTCATCACCGACCTAGGAGTCATACCCAATGCGTCGGAGCCGATCAAACTCTTCTGGGACAACACTGGAGCTATTGCACTTGCCAAGGAGCCCAGGTTTCACAAGAAGACCAGGCACATCAAGCGTCGCTTCAACTCCATTCGTGAAAATGTTCAAGATGGGGACATAGAAATTTACAAAGTGCATACGGATCTGAATGTCGCAGATCCGTTGACTAAACCTCTTCCGCGGGCAAAACATGATCAACACCGTAACTCTATGGGTGTTCGATTCATCACAATGTAACTAGATTATTCACTCTAGTGCAAGTGGGAGATCGTTGGAAATATGCCCTAGAGGCAATAATAAAAGTATTATTATTATATTTCCTTGTTCACGATAATTGTCTTTTATTCATGCTATAATTGTATTATCCGAAAATCGTAATACACGTGTGAATACATAGACCACAATATGTCCCTAGTGAGCTTCTAGTTGACTAGCTCGTTGATCAACTGATAGTCATGGTTTCCTGACTATGGACATTGGATGTCGTTGATAACGGGATCACATCATTAGGAGAATGATGTGTTGGACAAGACCCAATCCTAAGCATAGCACAACATCGTGTAGTTCGTTTTGCTAGAGCTTTTCCAATGTCAAGTATCTTTTCCTTAGACCATGAGATCGTGTAACTCCCGGATACCGTAGGAGTGCTTTGGGTGTACCAAACATCACAACGTAAATGGGTGACTATAAAGGTGCACTACAGGTATCTCCGAAAGTGTCTCATTGGGTTGACACGGATCGAGATCGGATTTGTCACCCATATGACGGAGAGGTATCACTTTGGGCCCACTCGATAGTGCATCATCATAATGAGCTCAAAGTGACCAAGTGTCCGGTCACGGGATCATGCATTACGGTGCGAGTAAAGTGACTTGCCGTAACGAGATTGAACGAGGTATTGGGATACCGACGATCGAATCTCGGCCAAGTAACATACCGATTGACAAAGGGAATTGTATACGGGTTGTTTGAATCCTCGACATCGTGGTTCATCCAAAGTGATATCATCGAGGAGCATGTGGGAGCCAACATGGGTATCCAGATCCCGCTGTTGGTTATTGCCCGAGAGCCGTCTCGGTCATGTCTGCATGTCTCCCGAACCCGTAGGGTCTACACACTTAAGGTTCGGTGACGCTAGGGTTGTATGAATATGAGTATGCAGCTAACCGAATGTTGTTCGGAGTCCCGGATGAGATCCCGGACATCACGAGGAGTTCTAGAATGGTCCGGAGGTAAAGATTTATATATAGGAAGTCTTATTTTGGTCGCCGGAAAAGTTTCGCGCGTTATCGGTATTGTCTGGAGTGCCGAAAGGGGTCCGGGGTCCACCGGGGGGTCCACCTGCCCGGGGGCCACATGGGCTGTAGGGGTGCGCCTTGGCCTATATGGGCCAAGGGCACCAGTCCCAAGAGGCCCATGCGCCAAGATATAAGAAAAAGGGAGAGTCCTAAGGGGAAGGCACCTCCGAGGTGCCTTGGGAGGATGGACTCCTCCCCCTCTTGGCCGCACCCCTTCCTTGGAGGAAGGGGCAAGGCTGCGCCTTCCCCTCTCTTGCACCTATATAAAGGGAGGGAGGAGGTGGCCGCACCCATAAGCTCCTGGCGCCTCCCTCCTCCCTGCAACACCTCCTCCTCCTCCCGTGAGTTGCTTAGCGAAGCCTCGCCGAGTTCACTGCATCCACCACCACGTCGTCAGTGCTGCTGGATCATCATCAACCTCTCCTTTCCCTTGCTGGATCAAGAAGGAGGAGACGCCATCCGCTCCGTATATGTGTTGAACGCGGAGGTGTTGTCCGTTCGGCACTAGGTCATCGGTGATCTGAATCACGGCAGTACGACTCCATCATCCCTGCTCCATTGAACGCTTCCATCGCCGATCTACAAGTGGTATGTAGATGCAATCACTCTCCCATGACTCGTTGCTAGATGAACTCATAGATTGATCTTGGTGAAACCGTAGGAAAAATTTTAATTTTCTGCAACGTTCCCCAACATAAACTAAGCAGATGCAATTTACCCTAATTAGGAGCATTACAAGCTAGACACCGTATGCAACATGCAACAACATATCACACTGCGAAGTTGGAGCAAGCACCTGTGATGGTGGTGTAGGGGAAGTGTGGTCTTCAGGTATAGAGCAACGTTCAATATCTTCATTTAGGCTTGCTATTTCTTGAGAATCATATGGAGAGGATGAAATTGCATTCTTTATAAGAGTATTGCGTCTCATATTAACCCACGCGCGTGACTGTCTCATCATAAGCGATAGACGCATGATACACAAGAACAGTAGTTTGATGTAAGAACATGGTGTGATAGGCAGATGTAGTATGTACCAAAAACAGGAAGGCGTGTCATATTCACATGTATAATGTGTAAGCTAAGGAGATGCAATTTAACAAATTAGGAGCACTGATGAGGGATACACAAGAAAAGTAGTTTGATGTAAGAACATGGTTAATAGAAAGATGTAGTATGTATCAAAAACAGGAAGGCATGTCATATTCACAGGTATAATGTGTTAACTAAGAAGATGCAATTTACCCTAATTAGAAGCATTACAAGGTAGACACCATATGCAACATGCAACCACATATCACATCGCCAAGTAAGAGCAAGCACTGCGATGGTGGTGTGGGGAATTATGCGGTGATCAACTAGAGAGCTACGTTGACTATCTTCATTTAGCCTTGCTGTTTCTTGAGAATCATGTGGGGAGGATGACACTGCACTCTTTAAACGAGTAGGGCGTCTCACAGTAACCCACCCGGGTGACTGTCTAATCATAAGTGATTGACGAGGGATACAAAAAAGCATTAGTTTGATGTACAAACATGGTTAATAGACATATGTAGTATGTATCAAAAACAGGAAGGCATGTCATTATCAAAGGTATAATGTGTAAAGTAAGCTGATGCAATTTAACCAAATTGGAAGCAATACAAGCTAGACACCATATGCAACATGCAACCACATTTGACAGCACGTAGTTAAAGCAAGCACACAGGATGGTTGTGTGTGGCAATTGAGATCATCAATCGCAGAGCTACGCCATCGTCTCCAATCACGACATCGCACCCATTAGAGCAATCAAACGCTTAGTGCTTATCTTCGAATTACATCGAGGCGACTTCTGTCTTTTCTTTTCTCGCATTCATCAACACTGCGTCAGTCTGAAATACCCATGCATAAAAAAACAATAGTGTGAGTATGGGTGAAGTGTGTGCACAATTAGTACAGTGTAAAGGTAGCAGATAGCAGGTTGGTGAGAAATAAATGATGGGAGACATATGATAGCTCTACAACATGCATGGCACACTCAATTACTACAAGATTCTATGAAAATAACAGTCGAATGAAAGCAAATAGGTCAGTCCATTTTTTCTGCACCGTCCGATGTACAAAGAACAGGCAGCTCGCCTTCATCTACCTCCAACCAGTCAGTGTTGACGACCTTCCTCGAAACACTAGCGACCATCGGCCCAGTATTCCTCCCCTGCCTGCGCCCTCCCCTCGACCTCACCGCACCGTCGTGCTTGGCACCGCCCCCCGGCCATCCATTCAAGCCCGCCGACCTCCAGATCGGGCGCAAGCAGCTCCTGCGCCCCACACCCCTATGATAGACACCGATGCACCGCTTCCCGGGAACAAAGCGGACTAGGTGCTCCACGCGCCTAAGCGGGTGTCGCTTCTCTTAATTGCGGTTCGACCGACTGAATTGAAATCCAGCGGCTACTGACCTCTAGCAAAGGTGAAATAGTAAAAGGGAGGAAACCTTGTGCATTTAGTATCACGAAGAAGATGCAGTAAGAAGCGCTCAACTAGTTTCTTCCGTGGGATGAATACGGTGTGAGCGGAGACGTAAGATTTGCACGAATAAGGGAAGAGGAGTACCTCTTTCTGCTGGCGATCTTGTGTCCTCCTTCTGCTTTTTCCGACGATCTTGTTGTTCGCTGGAAACCGTGGTTGTGAAGGACGGTGCAGCCTTGGACGAACCCATGGCCAAGTTGTTGAGTGTGGTGCGGTGGCCGTCTGTCGGCGGCGGGGAAGCAGATCCGAGGCGGCGAACGACGGTGTAGCGGGAACAGCTCCGGTGCGGTGGATGGTTGCGATAGTGGAGCCGCAGCAGTGAGGCGCAGGATGGCGTGGTTGGAGTGGTTCTGGTACGGCGTACGTCGGCGTCGGCATCGTGGAGGCAGCTCTGCCTCGGCTTCAGCTGCTAAGTCCTTGAGGGCGTTGCGGTTGCGGTTATGCTGACGACGTCGGGGTACCGGCTCCGGCGTGATGGAGGAGGGCGGCGGTGGATTGGCCTCTATGGGGTGGAGGACGGAGAAGGCTCGGGTTTCGCGGCTGGTGGAGAGGGCGTTTTCGCGCCCATGGAGTATGAATGGGGAAACGGAGGGAGGCGGGGAACTAAGGGGGAACAATGTTTCGGTTTGAGACGCGCTTGTTTGAAATTTGGGGAAAGTTACAAACTTTGCCCCCATCTAAAATTTCGGACATATTGCGGGTTGGGGGTAGGACAGTCATGTCAGGTGTCCCAAATATGGGCGGGATAGATTTCGGCCGAGCGCATGGGTGTTTAGGCGCCCACGACGTATGAATGCTTCTCGGAGGCGGTTGAGACGGGCGTCTTGGTGAAGTTACAAACCTACCCCGGTTTAGACCTTTGGACATCGGGCCGATAGGCTACACGGGCCAGAGTCAGGACAGTAATTTCCTACCACCAAAACATTAGTCCCGCGCGGTTTCGGGTGACCAGAGGCCTATTTGGCGCTTCGTTCAATATTTGGGAGCAGAAGCATTAACGTTTTCGGTTCTCTTGAATTGAACTTTCAGGAATTGTCAAACTTCACAAATCTTTACTCTTGAAAATCCTAAAGCTACGATTATTTTGGAATGGAGGGGGTATTTGAATATACATTGTACACGAGTATATATTAAAAAATATGCAAATTACCTCAGTTCATGCATGGTTCCAGATATAATCTCCTTGGTTGCAAAAAAAAAGTTAGATATGCTTATGAATATATATAGCATGTTCAAACTCACAACAAAGATTGATGCCCCATTTTACATTTGATTTACAAAAGCCATTATCTCAGGTTCAAATAGATGAATGCACTTCCTATGAATTCGAATCTTCGAAACCCCCTTTATATTGAATTCGACATGTATTTTATTTCGTAGCTAGCAATTTGGAATATATCCATGCAAGTGACAAATGTATAAAGTGCTTCACACTAACAACATGGAGTGCACTAATTAATGTTTATATATGAATTGCAAAAGCATCCATTGCCTGTATTTCAAACCGCTCTCACTCTATGGATCGATAAGATGAAATAAACACATGCACATGCTAGAATTCAATAGAGTATGGGTGTCTCGATAGACTGATTTTCGTCCATACGCAATTTTGCAAAATTCATGATCTCATCCAAAAATAATAATGCCATTTATATTTTAATTTAATGCGTAGAACCGCCTTTTACACGTAGATGCACTATGCCTCGCCCCATTCTCACAAACGCATTATATATCTCTCTATCTAACGCATAAGTGCACACACTTTATATGCATCGGCATTTCTCTTTCACACATGCTCACAATCTCTCTCAGGGTGTCGGGGTGTCTCACGCACATGCTCTCTCTGTTTCTCTCTCTCTCTTCGACTACTATGTACCACTCTTTTCACTAATCTCAGTTGGAAAACACTATTTCTCTCACATGCATATATACACATGCACGGTCTCTACTAGCCCTCTATATGCACATATATGTGCCTACGTGTCTCCCGCACGCACATTATCTTTAGGCCTCTCTCGCACACATTCCCCCCCCCCCCCCCCGACACACCTCTCTAATAGTAGTTGGCGAATATGATTTCATCATATCATTCAGTAGGATATCCCTGGCTGTTAGGCTGGATGGTAATACGAGGCAAAGTTTTACCCTAGTTCGGATCAGACCATTGCAGTTGAAGAAAGAGCCTACTCGGTATCAGTATATTAGTGATAGGGGTGTGTACAAAGTACACGTGAATACCGGGCATTGTGCGTGTGTGTATACTATCGACGAACTAGCCCCCAAGCTTGTATAACATACTAAGGGCCTAGGGTCACAAATCATATATAGTCGGCTTATCACCGGTGGGGATAGAGTCCTCCGCGACTCTGGTAGCTTCGCGGTCAGACGTCGAGTCCTCCACATGGGTCTTCAGATAACACGCCCTCGGTCCAACCTATATGTGGTGCAGGATGGAACCGACCCATGAGTCTTCATGTTGACCCACCACAACTAGAAATGATGTGCCCACCACACCACACACGCAATCGGCCACTAAGAAAATAAGCATATACAATAGTACAACGGTATCTAGCTCACGATCGTCTCCATATTTTGTTGATGACACCGACGGACTTTGCATTTGATGCGTGCTCAGATTTTGTTGGCGACACTTACGGTCATTGTATTTGAAGCGAGAGCACGATATGGTCACTGGACTTCAGAATAAGCTCATCACGGTCACCACATACATTTTGTCGTGCTAACCAACATGTGGTTGGATGATTAGAGGACAGTGGTTTCTTGAGCCCACCAAGGTTAAAGTCCCGGTGCTCGCATTTATCTTGTGTTAATTTCAGTATTTTCCGGCAATGTACGTTCAGTGGGAGGAGACGTTCCACTCGACTACGAGGCACCTATGGTGACTTCGTAAAATCTCAAGATCATATATGCTGGCCCACTCTCTCGAAGGTGCTCATAGGGGTAGGGTTCGCGTGTGTGCGCTTATAGCGGTGAGTGCTTGCGCGTATATATGAGCCCTTGCGTGTGTACCATGTTAAATAAAATACATGTCATGATTATACGGTCACTGGCTCACCCGTACAACTCCGTATTTTGTTGATGACACAATCAATTGACCAGTCAAACGGCACAACTAGTGTTGCACCATCGGGGTGCGTAACCGTGGGGCCCACCTGTCAGCCCGTATATGAAAGAAAGAAATGGTAGTTTGAGTCTATACTGTGTTAATAAAATAGGAGTACATTTTAGGGTGATCATACGGTCTCTGGCTCACCATACAGCTCCGTAATTTGTTGATAACACGATCAATTGACCGGTCAAACGGTCCACATTCAGCAGCGCACGTTACCATAGGGCCCACCCGTCAGTGCGTATGTGAAGGACAGAAATGGTAATAAACTAGTGGTCAGTGGGTATTCGAAGTCGTGAAACCTCTGGTTGGCAGGCACCGGCGGTTGGGGGGCGTTCATTGGGCGGTGGGGTGGGGATCCCTGGAGAAAAAGCTCGTGGCAGGGCTAGAGGGATGGCCGATGCGGCGGCGGACCAGCGGTGGGGAGTGGTTTTGGGGAGGGCGGGCCGGCCGCGGGCGACGGGGGCGGGCGGTTCGGCCGGTGGTGGCTGGCGGCTCAGGGGGGTGGAGTTTGATGATAAACTAGAGGCCCTTGATTTCGTATCCAACGGCTGGAAAATCTAATGACCAGAGATGAAAAAGTCAGTCGACTGACGTGTAGCCTCACCCCGCATGTACACATGCACGCTGATGAGTGGGAACCTACTATAAAGATTAGAATTAAAGATTATGAGTGTTTTGCTTTGTGTGATTTGTGTGCTGGTGTTTCCACGATTCCGAAAACTTTATGTGATATTCTAGGTTTCCATGATCTTGATGATTGTTCTTTAAATTTGCACCTTGCGTATTCCACCATTAAAAAGCCTATGGGAAGGATCAATGATGTTCTTATTTTTGTAAATAGAAATTTGATGCCCGTAGATTTTATCGTTCTTGATATAGATTGCAATCTTTCTTGCCCTATTATTCTTGGTAGACCTTTCCTTAGAACGATTGGTGTGATTATTGATATGAAGGAAGGGAATATTAGATTCCAATTTCCATTAAAGAAAGGCATGGGGCACTTTCCAAGAAAGAAAGTTAAATTACCTTATGAATCTATCATGCGTGCTACTTATGAGTTTAGTGCCAAAGATGGCACTCGTTAGATCTATCCTTGCTTTTATGCCTAGCTAGTGGCGTTAAACGATAGCGCTAGTTGGGAGGCAACCCAATTTTTCTTTTGTTTTTGCTTATGTTTAGGAATAAATAATCCATCTACCTTCTGTTTAGATGTGTTTTTATGTTTTAATTAGTGTTTGTGCCAAGTTAAACCTATAGGATCTTCTTGGATGATAGTTATTTGATCTTGCTGTAATTTCCAGAAACTTTCGGTTCACGAAAACAATTGTTAAAAATCACCAGAACGTGATAAAATAGTGATTCCAATTGCTGATGATCAATAAACAAATTTCCTAGGTCGTCCTATTTTGGCTGAAATGTTTGAGGTCCAGAAGTTTGCGTTAGTTACAGATTACTACATACTGTTCTGTTTTTGACAGATTCTGTTTTTCGTGCGTTGTTTGCTTATTTTGATGAATCTATGGCCAATAAAATAGTTTATGATCCATAGAGAAGTTGGAATACAGTAGGTTTAACACCAAATTAAATAAATAATGAGTTCATTGCAGTACCTTATGTGGTGGTTTTCTTTTCTTTCACTAACGGAGCTTATAAGATTTCTGTTGAGTTTTGTGTTGTGAAGTTTTCAAGTTTTGGGTAAAGCTTTTATGGACTATGGAATAAAGGGTGGCAAGAGCCTAAGCTTGGGGATGCCCATGGCACCCCAAGATATTCAAGAATAGCCAAAATCCTAAGCTTGGGGATGCCCCGGGAAGGCATCCGCTCTTTCGTCTTTGTTCATTGGTAACTTTACTTGGAGCTATATTTTTATTCGCCGCATGATAAGTGTTATGCTTGGAGCATTGTGTATTATATTAGTCTTTGCTTTTTAGTTTACCACAATCATCCTTGCTGTACACACCTTTTGGGAGAATCCTATTTAATTAGAATTTGCTAGAATACTCTATGTGCTTCACTTATATCTTTTGAGCTTGATAGTTTTTGCTCTAGTGCTTCACTTATATCTTTTAGAGCACGGTGGTGTCTTAATTTTGAAGAAATTGCTAGTCTCTCATGCTTCACTTATATTACTTTGAGAGTATTTTAGAACAGCATGGTATTTGACATGGTCATAAAATTGGTCCTAGAATGGTAGGCATCCAAGTTGGGTATAATAAAAACTATCATAGGAAGTGAATTGGATGCTATGATCAATTTGATACTTGATAATTGTTTTGAGATATGGAGGTAGTGATATTAAAGTCATGCTAGTTGGGTGATTATGAATTTAAAGAATGCTTGTGTTAAAGTTAGCAAGTCCTGTAGCATGCATGTATGGTTAAAGTTGTGTAACAAATTTGAAACATGAAGTGTACACAGCTTGTGCATCCTTATGAGTGGCGGTCGGGGACGAGCAATGGTCTTTTCCTACCAATCTATCCCCCTAGGAGCATGCGTGTAGCACTTGATTTTTGATGACTTCTAAATTTTTGCAATAAGTATATGAGTTATTTTGACTAATGTTGAGTCCATGGATTATACGCACTTTTACCTTTCCGCCTTTGCTAGCCTCTTCGGTAGCGTGCATTGCCCTTTCTCACCTTGAGAATTGGTGCAAACTTCGCCGGTGCATCCAAACCCCGTGATATGATACACTCTATCACACATAAACCTCCCTATATCTTCCGCAAAATAGCCACCATACCTACCTATTATGGCATTTCCATAGCCATTCCGAGATATATTGCCATGCAACTTTCTACCGTTCCGTTCATCATCATCATGACATACTTTACTTTTGTCATATTGCCATTGCATGATCATGTAGTTGACATCGTATTTGTGGCAAAGCCACCATGCATTATTTTTCATACATTTCACTCTTGATTCATTGCACCATCCCGGTACAGCGCCGGAGGCATTCATATAGAGTCATATCTTGTTCTAGTTTCGAGTTGTAATTCTTATGTTGTAATCAATAGAAGTGTGATGATCATCATTATTAGAGCATTGCCCAATCAAAAAAAAAGAAAAAAAAGAGAAAGGCCAAAAAAAGGGAGGCCCAAAAAATAGGAAAATAAATAAAAAGGGCAATGTTACTATCTCTTTTTCCACACTTGTGCTTCAAAGTAGCACCTTGTCCTTCATGTAGTGAGTCTCATATATTGTGATTCAAAGTCGCACCATGTTTTTCATATAGTGAGTCTCATAAGTTGTCTTTTTCATACTAGTGGGAAATTTTCATTATAGAACTTGGCTTGTATATTCCTACGACGGGCTTCCTCAAATGCCCTAGGTCTTCGTGAGCAAGCAAGTTGGATGCACACCCACTAGTTTTCTTTTGTTGAGCATTCATTTATAGCTCTAGTGCATCCGTTGCATGGCAATCCCTACTCCTCATGTTGACATCAATTGATGGGCATCTCCATAGCCCATTGATTATCCTCGTGAATGTGAGACTTTGTCCTTTTGTCTTCTCCACACAATCCCCATCATCATATTCTATTCCACCCATAGTGTTATATCCATGGCTCACGCTCATGTATTGCGTGAAGGTTGAAAAAGTTTGAGATTATTTAAGTATGAAACAATTGCTTGGCTTGTCATCGGGGTATAGAAGTTGGGAACATCTTTGTGTGACGAAAATGAAGCATAGCCTAACTATATGATTTTGTAGGGATGAACTTTCTTTTGCCATGTTATTTTTAGAAGACATGATTACTTTGATTAGTATGCTTGAAGTATTACTATTTCTTTTATCAATATGAACTTTTATTTTGTATTCATTTGGATCTGAACATTCATGCCATAATAAAGAAAATTACATTATTAATTATGCTAGGTAGCATTCCACATCAAAAATTCTAATCTTTAATTCTAATCTTTATAGTAGGTTCCCAGTCATCATTAAGTTTTCTAGGTATAGAAACTTCCAAATTAAGTTTTTCATCATAAGATTGCATCAAGGCATCAACAATATGTTTGGTAAAAGCTTTGTTTTGACTATAAGCATGAGGAGAATTAACAACGGATTGCAACAAGGAAATACAACCTTTTATAGAGCAATTATCATAATTAAATTCCTTGAAATCCGAGATAGTGAGTTCAACATTATTAGAAGTTGAGGATTCTCCAATCTCACTTTTAACAAATTTAAGATCTAAAGACTCCGAATTCTTGGGACGCCTTCTAGGCAAAGTTGATTCATCATCAATCCCATAATCATCAAAATTCATATTGCGAAACATATATCTAATCGGAGACGCATCAATAACTTTAAGATCCTCATCATTATTTTCACGGAAACTAGAAGAACACGCTTTTATAAAGCTTTCTTTTTTAGCACGCAATCTAGCGGTTCTTTCCTTGCACTCGTCAGTGGAAATTTTCATTACTTTGAGAGACTCATTGATATCATGCTTAGGAGGAGAAGATCTAATTTTAAGAGAATCAACATCAAGCGAAAGTCTATCAACGTTCCTAGCCAAATCATCAACTTTGAGCAATTTTTCTTCAAGCAAAGCATTAAAATTCTTTTGAGAAATCATAAATTATTTCACACTATTCTCAAAATCAGAGGGCATCTTATTAAAATTACCATAAGAATTATTGTAGGAATTTCCATAATTATTAGAGGGATTACTAGGGAACGGTCTAGCATTAAAATTTCCTCTATAAGCATTGTTTCCAAAACTATTCCTACCAACAAAATTCACATCCATAGATTCATTATTATTATAAATCAAGGAAGACAAAGGCATATATTGGGATCAAGAGGAGTATTTTTAGTAGCAAACATCTTCATAAGTTCATCCATCTTTCCACTCAAAACATTGATTTCTTCTATAGCATGCACTTTTTTACTAGAATTTCTTTCGATGCGCCATTGAGAATAATTAGCCATAATATTATCAAGAAGTTTTGTAGCATCTCCTAATGTGATTTCCATAAAGGTGCCTCCCGCGGCCGAATCTAAGAGATTTCTAGAAGCAAAGTTCAAACCGGGACACAAAATTTGTATGATCATCCATAAATTCAAACCATGAGTAGGGCAATTGCGAAGCATCAATTTCATTCTTTCCCAAGATTGGGCAACATGCTCATGATCAAGTTGTTTAAAATTCATAATATCGTTCCTAAGAGTGATGATCTTAGCGGGAGGAAAATACTTAGAGATGAAAGCATCTTTGCACTTGTTCCAAGAATCAATACTATTCTTAGGTAAAGACGAAAACCAAACTTTAGCACGATCTCTAAGTGAAAACGGAAATAACTTCAATTTGACAATATTGTTATCCGTATCTTTCTTCTTTTGCATATCACACAAATCAACAAAGTTGTTTAGATGAGTAGCGGCATCTTCGCTAGGAAGGCCGACGAATTGATCTTTCATAACAAGATTCAGCAAAGCGGTATTGATTTCACAAGACTCATCATTATTAAGAGGAGCAATCGGAGTACTAAGGAAATCATTATTATTGGTATTCGAGAAGTCACACAATTTGGTATTATCTTGCGCCATGGCAACAAGTAATCCAACACACAAGCAAACCGAAAAACGTCAAGCGAAAAGAGAGGAGGAGATTGGGAAAGAGAGGGCGAATAAAACGGCAAGGATGAAGTGGGGGAGAGGAAAACGAGAGGCAAATGGCAAATAATGTAAATGCGAGGGAGATGGGTTTGTGATGGGTACTTGGTATGTCTTGACTTGAGCGAAGGCCTCCCCGGCAACGGCGCCAGGAATCGCATGTTGGTGGGAGGTCGAATCTTGAGTTGACTTGGTGGAAGCTTCCCCGGCAACGGCGCCAGAAATCCTTCTTGCTACATCTTGAGCTTGCGTTGGTTTTCCTCGAAGAGGAGAGGGTGATGCAGCAAGTGTAGCGTAAGTATTTCCCTCAGTTTTGAGAACCAAGGTATCAATCCAAAGAGAGGCTCCTCAAAAGTCCCACGCACCTACACAAACAAACCGAGAAATCACACCCAACGCAATAAAGGGGTTGTCAATCCCTTCACGGCCACTTCATGTAAAGTGAGATCTAATAAAGATAGTATGATAAGATAAATATATTTTTGGTATTTTATAGTATAGATGCAAAAGTAAGGATGCAAATAAAAGTAGATAGGGAGCAAATATGATAAGAGATAGACCCGGGGCCATAGGTTTCACTAGTGGCTTCTCTCAAGATAGCATAAGTATTACGGTGGGTGAACAAATTCTTGTCGAGCAATTGATAGAAAAGCACATAGTTATGAGATTATCTAGGCATGATCATGTATATAGGCATCACGTCCATAACAAGTAGACCGACTCCTGCCTACATCTACTACTATTACTCCACAATAGACCGCTATCCAGCATGCATCTAGAGTATTAAGTTCATAAGAACAGAGAAACGCATTAAGCAAGATGACATGATGTAGAGGGATAAACTCATGCAATATGATATAAACCCCATCTTGTTATCCTCGATGGCAGCAATACAATACGTGCCTTGCGACCCTTTACATCCTTTGGGTAAGGACACCGCAAGATTGAACCCAAAGCTAAGCACTTCTCCCATGGCAAGAAAGACCAATCTAGTAGGCCAAACCAAACTGATAATTCGAAGAGACTTGCAAAGATAACTTAATTATACATAAAAGAATTCAGAGAAGATTCAAATATTATTCATAGATAAACTTGATCATAAACCCACAATTCATCGGATCTCGACAAACACACCGCAAAACATGTTTACATCGAATAGATCTCCACAACAGATGGGGAGAACATTGTATTGGGATCCAAAAGAGAGAAGAAGCCATCTAGCTAATAACTATGGACCCGTGAGGTCTGTGGTAAACTACCCACAACTCATCGGAGGGGCAAGGATGTTGATGTAGAGGCCCTCCGTGGTTGATTCCCCCCTCCGTGATCTTGGCGAAGGCTCCAAGATGAGATCTCGCGGATACTGTAAGGTTATGGCGGTGGAAATTGTGTTTCGTGGTGCCCCGGATGTTTTGAGTGCGTAGGTATATATAGGCGGAAGAAGCACGTCGGTGGCACTGAGGGCCCGCGAGACAGGGGGCGCGCCCTATAGGGGGGGGGCGCCCTCCTATCTCGTGGAGGCCTCGACTGCTTCTTGACTTGCACTCCAAGTCCTTTAGATCACGTTCGTTCCAAAAATCACGCCCCCGAAGGTTTCATTCCGTTTGGACTCCGTTTGATATTCCTTTTCTTGAAATCAAATAGGCAAAAACAGCAATACGGGCTGGGCCTCCGGTTAGTAGGTTAGTCCCAAAAATGATATAAATGTGTAAAATAAAGCCCATAAACATCCAAAAGGGGTAATATAATAGCATGGAACAATAAAAAATTATAGATACGTTGGAGACGTATCACACGCACGCATGTAGGCGTGCAACACTGACACGTACACATAACGTACACACGCACGCATGCTGGCGTGCAACACTGACACGTACACATGCACTCACGAACACACGCACGTATGCACCCATGCATGCAACATCAAAACACACCTTGCACGCACGCAACACTCGCACGCCTGCATGCACACAACACACGCACGCAAGACACACGCTCAACCTATACGTGCATGCACCCTTTGTTAAGGACATGGATTGTTACGGGTATTAATCAATCTTATCTGTGATAAGCAGAACATTGATGTTTGCAGCGCTCTTTATGAATCACAACGTATCGAACGGGCTATCAACATAGTAGGCTTAACTACACGAAAAATATGACGTCACACTCAATGAACAATCATCGGTTTATGAAATGCCCGCTTCTGACCGCCCTGGCCCACCAGTTCCTCTGTGCGCGCTGCGTTGGAGTCAGCGACATGCAGGCCATGCACCCAAAGAGCCCACACGTCAGTGGAAGAAAGGCACGGTGTCCTAGGTCAGAGTCGAGGGCGCCACTCGCGGCACGCCCGGCTGAACACGCCTTCGTGCCGCATTCAAACGCCTCCATGAAACCCGCCCGTGTGGAAGCCGAGAAACCCACTCTGGACACACGTTCGTTCATGACCGGGCCGGCGTTAAACGCAACGCCGGCTGAGCTCCTCCCGTCCGTCGTCTATTTAATCTCCTAGGCCAAACGCCAACCAAGAATCGCATACCTCCGCCGCTCCCCTATCTCCTCCAGCATTTTGTCCACTCTTACAATGGCTTACGAAGAGTAGTTATTCTGCATCCAAGCCGGCTGGGTAGCCCACCGGATACGAGCTATGCAGCTCGCTGATCCACCTCCCTCCCCTCGCCTGACGGAGCCAGTTGCCGCCCCAAGCCGGGCGCAGCGGTTCAAGAACTCACCGCTCGAGCCAGCTCGACGAGGAGCGGCGCCGGGCGCGTTGTTGCCGCCCACGCCGCCGCCTCGTCAAGCGTCTCCCTGCTTACGTGGCTGAGACTCCCATGCCGGCGGCCGCGCCATGCAAGCAGCGACAGAAGCTGGGTGCACGAAGAGCAACGAGTCGGTGGCCAGCGCCTCCGCGTCCGCCGCCATCGTCGAGGAGAAGTAGAACACGGGAGGCCGCCGCCGCTTGGGTCCCATGAAGGCCACCGCGGAGGCGACGCCGGCATACACAGCAGGTGTCTTGACGGATCCTTTTGTTGCGAGGACCTTCGTCGACCCCGCATGGGCTCCACGGAAGAGGGGAATGTTAGGATGAACTCGAGCCGGTGCCGGCCATGGCGAAGTAGTGGCCGGTGATGAACTCGAACCGTGCCGCCACCATCATCTTCGCACCAGCCAATGATATCAATTGGGCAGTGGGAAGCGAGCCGCCCTTTGCACCGAAGCATATACCTCCGGGGCTCCGGCAGTCCGGTGATCGTCTTTGCGGACATGAGGAACACAAATCGATCGGCGGCGACCATTTAGGCCAGGTATTATATACTGTCTTGTCCGTAACTAGCACCGCGTAGTTCATTTGAATGTAATGAAATCCGTCATGTTTGTGTTAAAATCCGGTATTTTATATGATTTTCGTCGTTGTTTATATGAAATATCAGTTTGTCTACGTGTTTGCGTGAATTTTGTCTGGTTGGTTGAGTTGCTGTCATAATGTGTGCGGCTACGGTTGGATGGCGTAATTCGGGTCGCCGATCGGTCTGCGGGCGGCTCGGGACGCGTTGTGGGACCAAAAAAACACAGCTCGTGCGAGCTCGTCTCCAACGTGCACGCTGGAGGATGCATGACAGCATGAGCACCCGAGCCATTCCTCGTTCATCGGTGGAAAAGGCACCGGTGGACAAAAGGGTCGCCAATATTTTGGCTACCCGCAAGATCCAAACATCCCTCCCAACAGATTCAAATCCCTCGCTCACCGTGAAATTTTGTCATGTGTTGTTTTCATGGACTAGCAAGATGCCCGTGCATTGCACGGAACATCAAGATGCATTTTTTACAAACTCCGCATGCATGCAAGGGATAATTAATGTCCTCCTTTGCTAGTACCACGAGGCAAACACCATTAATATTGCATCGATTAGTGTTAGTGGCCTTGTATATCTGCAAATTGTAATTTTGATAGTGGCCCTTGTATATAAAAATGGAGGGAGAAATATGAGAGATAAGGTGAGGAGGAGGGGCGTGGTGCCATGGTGGTGACTGTGGTCGGACCGGGCGGAGGCATGGGGATGGACGGCGCATTATGTCTAGGTTTGTATCTCTCACACACACCCACGTAGGTGGGGGACGTGCAGGAAGAGAAGAGGTGCATGCACGGCGCACGTACTCCCGTCTCTTTCCCACCCACACCCGCGGGTACACGGTGGAGCTCATTTCTGTACGAAAAAGGCAGCCCACGTGGTAATTTGGCACGTGTACTGGTTGTCCACTTGGTGGAGGGAGGATCGTCTACCACGGGTGAACAAACAAATTGCGACTTCACGCGTTATGTTAAGTTAAAAAAAAGTGGCAAAACCATGTGGGGCCTACCTTAGAGGCAAGGCTCTATACACTGGAGTACTTTTGATGTGTCCCGTCAACTCACAGAACGAGGAGAAGCTTGCTTAGTACACCGTCTCCCCCGCCCACGGGCGCGGTGGCTCGCAGGATGAGGTGAAGCTTACTACTATTGTACGCCTTTAAGCCCGCCTCCCTTGCCCACGCTGGGTGGCTTGGCAAGACGAGGAGAAAATTTTACCACTCCCTCCGTTTACTCCTCGTCCTTACTACGTAATTTGGTTAGTTCTCCCTCCATTTACTTATACAAGGCCACTATAAAAATACATTTTGCATCTATACAAGGCCACAAATAGTAATCGAGACAAAAGTTACTACTCCCTCCTTTCCAGTTTATGGCTTAATTTCAAAATCTCTCCAACCAAGGTAGAGGGTGAGTGGTCGAATTAATTTCGTAGTTTGCACAGTACGCTCGTTTTTCTCAAGAAGTTATGTTTACCGAGGCATTAATTAGAATGAATGCATGAATGACCACTAAATTTCCATGAACTTGTACATGCATTGGTTAGTTTCCTCTTGACACTGCTTGCGTCGGGTGATCAAACACACCTCGAAATCCAACATGTAATGGTACTACTACTAGTATAGTAGAATTGACACTTATCAAACAGAAAAACGAATGTTTTTTAGATGAGCCCTATAAACCCTAGTTGGTACGTACTCCGTAAAAACAGATTTTTCCAAAACTAAGACGCTCCCTTTCATGAATTCTGTAGTATACTCCTCCATCGATGCTCCATTTCATGAATTCTGTACTTCCTGTCGCTGACATGTGGGACATATAGCAACCGGGTCGACGTGTCAAGCACCAAATAACAAGGCAGAACAGCAGGGGACGCACCCCACTGCACCGCCCAGAGTAGTAATGAGCAATGAAACGTCAAATCATAATGCCGCACCTTCCTAGACGGATGAAGCAACCATTATTTCACACTTCGGTTCGACATCATCTCAAACCACGTACTAGTATTGCTTCTGCCTCAAGAGGGACACGCGCATCGCCTTGGTACATCATGACACGTGGGACCGCATGACAGGCCATGCTCCCCCGCCGATCGCTCGGTAAAATCACCTCATTTTTACTATACTTCCTCCGTATCGGTTTACTACATGGCATGCACGTTGTTCTAGGTTGAGAATTTAACTGGCTATATATATATGTGATGAACAGTACTCTAGCCTTTTAAAAAATGTATACTTTTGTACAGTAGTACCATCGATGGATTGCGCCATGGAGCAAAAATTGAAACTTTTAAAAAAGGTGGTACATATAGAGAGGCACAAATGGCCAAATTATGCATATAGTACTATTAAAAAAGCTAGTACGTGCTTAATTGGGGTGCTAAATTTTATTAAAGAAATACTAGTAGTATGTACATACTGAACAGTTAAAGTAATGAGAAGAAACATAACATAGTTCTACTAGGGGCTCAGCACAACACACCCCTCAAATTAAACTAAGCACACCTGAAATTAAATTATGCAACTAATCCGTAGACATCAGACAGAAGTTTAGAACCACCATGAGCAACGACATCGCCACCTTACTCGGAGTCCTCGTCCACGCCCTCGACTTCGTCCTTGTCCCTCTTCCTCTTGGCCGATACTTCTTTGCTTGAACCGCCAACTTGGTTGTTGCTCTTCATCCAACCCTTGTAGATATTGAAACAAAGGTAGCCATCCATTGCAGCGTAGTGGATGTGGTCTATATCTAGTACATTCCGCTGCCATGCATGACGATGAAACGTGTAATGAGGTTTCTCCAGTTTATGGTACGAAGGATGAACCATGGCTCCTCCCAGGGTCCGCATTGAGGGCTGACGAGAGGGCACCAGCCGATTCTTCTGGAGGTCGAAGGGGTTGCCTACAATGAGGCCTATCCGACCCAGGACTTCTTCATCGTTCTTAAAGTCTACAGTAACGAATTTCACTATTTTGTCCTCGAGGAAGTTCTTAAAATCCTGGCACTCAACGTCGGCATGGCATATGTGGTAGACCAAGCAAACGTTATGTACGCAAACCTGGATCACGGCGGGCTTCTTCCTCTCTTCGCCCTTTAGATCCTTCTCTCGTCCCAGACTGTGGTGTACTCAACATCTAGCCCAGCGACCCACTCATCATCTGAAGTTTTCAAACATGCGTCTGCGAGAAAGGCATCCTTTCACCATCGCGAAGTACGGGTGTAGATGACGTCTAACTCATCGCCGGTGATGGTTCTAACCTTGTACTCACCGCCGATCGGGGATATTTGGGAAGCCATGGATTTGGGAGGAGGGTTAGGATTAGTGGAACTGCCGTAATGTGAATGGACGGGACGACTAGGAGCGAACCGCCGTAGTATTAAAGGACGTGTGGGGACGAGTAGGAGCGAATCGCCGCGAACAGCAGTGGTAGTGGCTTTCCATTCTCCCATGATACGGGCTTCGAGCCCTTGGATCTGAGATCGAACGGTTGCATGGCGTGATTCTAGACCTATGGGTGAATATCCTAGCCTGGAGGGTTATTCTACAAATTTTCAGGAACTTAGCATGCGACCGTTTGATCTCAGATCCAAGGGCTGCCAGCAGCCCGTATCATGGTCGCGCCTACCACGACCGTTGCGTCGCTCGCGCGGTCGCGCCCTTGGAGATTTAACACGGTGCGTTAGGCTATCTGATGTTGGCATGTCATACATAGTCATCACTTAGTCACTCATACTACAACAAGGTTGGCTATAAGGTTGGCTATAAGTGTATTTTTTACTCCTCTTTATCTCTTTCTTCGTACTCCCTCCGTCCCATAATATAAGAACGTTTTTGACACTAGTGTAGTGCGAAAAACATTCTTATATTATGGGACACAGGGAGTACTAGTATTTATTGCATTTGCCAAGGAGTGTGTCGTGGTGGGCGCACGACATATGCCAAGGGATGGCTAAAGAGAGGAGGAGGCTCGAGGGCGCTGGTGGGCTTCGGAGGCGAGGTCGATATCTTGGCGCTGGACGCCGACATACCTGTGTTCGGGGCTCTCCGAGAGATAACACCCCTAGTCCTGCCAAGTTTAGTTGGATGGTTGATAGTACAATGTTGCTCCTGGAGCTGTTTGGAGGAGGAAGGAGACTGGCCAAGGCTCCGGCTGGTCCTTCTCCTCGGTGTCACTATGTCTCTGTTGAATATCTTGTGTCCTCTCTCTATCTTGTCTCGTCTCTCTGGCGCAGACTCCTGGGGGGTTTTATAGACCAGCCCACCCAGGGTTACAATGGTCATATGCCGAGTCGGTGGGCCCGTATAGTCGGTGTCCGGGGTGCCGGGCAGGGTCCCGCTTGGGGACTTGTGATTCGCCGGGTTCCCCTAGGTGCGGGCCCCGCATGCCTAGGGGGACTGTGCGCCGTCTTGTCGATCGTCAGGGCGTGGCCGGGTCGAGTCGCGCACAGTGTTCTCCATCAGGCATCCGCTGTCTTTGCCGTCGGTAAGGGCGGGAACACTATTGCCGTGCCGATACAGTCGGCCGGGTAGGTAAGGGGCACTGTTGCCACACTCTTGCTGACCACGGGCATGGGCGGGGGCACTGTAGTCTTGGTCATCAGTGATTGAGGTGTCGTCCCATCGTACGACCTGGATGGGACGGGAGTTGACCTGTGGCTGGGTTGCCGTGGACGCCACGGGTGGGTTGGCTTACTAGGGAACCCAAGGCTGCGCCGGGTCGGGTTGCCTTGCGCCAGCCGCTGCGGCCGGGTTGGCGTTCCTTGCCGAGTCGAGGGTCTTTGTCGTCGCCTTCTTGGGTCGAGCGACCCGACCCGGCTGGCGCATCTTGCCGGTTCTTGACGATGCGGGCCCTGCTGTTTTTGAAATAGATCTGGGTTCCGTTGCCTGCGCGGGGTTCATCCCCCCGATAGTAGTCCCCGAAGCTGTGAAGGTCCGCCGTCTTTGGATGAGTGGGCTTTCGCAGCTTCCCCCTTGAGCAAGGCGGAATCTGCGAACGTCGGGACCGGCAACACCCACTGTGTAACGGTATTTTCGGAAACCGGATCGCGGCGTCCCGGTCGTGGAGGGAACCGAGGAGTCCGCCGAATCTTGAGGCGATCCCTCGGGCTTCGCGCTGGCGCCACGTGGTGCTCGGAAGCCGGAGGGGCCTGACAGGCCACGCGCGTGACGGGACCGGGCGACGGGCCGGGGGCCTGCCGTTGTGCGCCTTTGGCCACGCGTGCGGATTTATTTCGGCGTCTTGGGGCTGGTTGCACTTCCCCGCGCAGTTAGTGCGTGCGTACGTGCGCACTTATTGCGGGGTAGTGGAACGGGCGCGTGCACACGATCCCACTTCCCCATGTTTGAACCGGGGCTTATAAATTGAGGGGGGCAAGGGGGCGGCGGGCATTATTCTCACTCGCACCCTCCTGTCCCCCTGCTCTCGCCCTGCTTCGCCTTACTCGACGACGCGCTTGCGCCCGCAGCCCGGCAGAAACTCTTCTCCGTCGTCCTTCTTCCTTCCGCTTCCATCCATGGCGCTGCCGTCGGGCTCTTGGATGGGTTCCAATGTCACTGACGATGACATCACGCAGCTTCGAGCTTCGCGGCGCTTGCTGCGGGAGACGGACGTTGGTGTCCGCCTGCCGCGCGGCGAGCAAAGGCCCCGACCCGAGGGGCAGGAGCGCATCGTCTTCCTTACCCACTTCGAGCGCGGGCTTGGGCTGCCAGCGAGCGCCTTCTTCCGTGCCTTTCTGGAGTTCTTCGGGCTTCAACCGCACCATCTCGGCGCCGGCGCTATCGTCCAACTCTCCGACTTCGTGACCCTGTGCGAGGGGTACCCGGGGGTCGAGCCGATGATCGACCTCTGGGCGCGCTTCTTCTCCTTGAAGCAGCAGGGCCCATTGGCCGGGGAGTTCGCCGACTGTGGCGCCGCCGTCATCTCCAAGCGGTCGGGGGCAGACTTCCTCAAGATTCCGCTCGAGGATTATGCCAAGAAGTGGCAGAATTCTTTCTTCTACGTCCGCAATCTTGGTGCGGACCACATCAATCTCCCCCCTTTCGCCATGGCGCCGCCGCGGGCGAAGACGAACTGGGGCTACTCGCCCCGGCGCCCGTCGCAGGAGATCGTCAGCCTCTGCGAGCGGGTGACGGTGATGAGGACGCAGGAGGGGCTCACCGGCACGGATCTTCTCGCCGCGTTCATCACCCGCCGGGTCCTCCCGCTTCAGAGGCGCTCCTGCCTCATCGGCCAGATGATTGGCCTGCAGGACCCCAACCGAATGGTGTCGACGCGGCTGTCTGGGGAGTAGGCCGCGCGCGCCGTCAACGCCATCTCCAGGGCCAATCTTGGAGAGGATTGGCGATTCGGCAAGGCGCCGTATAGCCAGGCGAACCCGGCGCCGCAGGTGAGCACCTGGTCTCCTTACTTTGCCGCCGCACATCTTCTTGTTCGTCCTGATGCGTCGCGGGCGGTTCTTCTGCATGCGACCCGGCATCCTTACGCCCGGGCTCCGCTGCCGGTGGCGCCGGTGGCCCCAGAGGAGCCTGCGGCCCAAGGCGGTGAGGAGGTGGCCGAGTCCGACGCCGGCGCTATGCACCGAGCCGGTAAGCTTCAAGTCTTTCTCTTCTTCATCTTGTCTTGATTTGTTGCCCGTGTCGCGGTGAAGGCGATGCTGACGCCGGTTGCTTGGTGCAGCGGCGTTGGGAGGGGGAGGCGGCGATGCAGGCGGAGCCGGGCCCTCGCATGGGGCGGCGCCGAGCCACCGGCATGGCAAGGACAGCGTCGCACCACGACCCCGCGGATCAAAGCGCGCAGCGGACCCGGCCGAGCCCGGAAGGCCGGCCAAGAAGAAGCGCGCGAAGCCGATCCCGGTCCCGGTCTTGACGGGGTAAGTTCTGTTCGCCGCTTGCGCCTGGGTTTCCTGTCTTTTTTGCTTATTTTGCCTTCTTCAGGTCTCCGATCGCGCTGGCGAGGGTGGCGGCAGAGGCTGCGGCCACCGAGGGGACCGCGTTCCGCAGGAGCCGGTCCGTCCTCACCGGTCTGGCCGGGGAGGAGGGGCGAGGCGACTCGGACCTCGGCCTGGACCCGGACGACACCGAGGCCTTGGCCTGGCATGACAGGAACCGGGCCGAGGCAGAGCTAGAGGTGGCGTCGGTCCGGGCTTGGACCGACGCGGCGGCGGCGTGGGCGCGAGGCGGCGCGGAGCCGGCCTGGCGCGAGATGCCGGAGGGCATGGTGGTGGAGGCGACGGTTTTTGAACCATCGTCGGTGAGAGAGCCCGACCGTGGGGGCCGGCCCGAGGTGGTGCTCCTCGACCAGGAGGTCGTGGAGGTGGGGGGCGATACCCCGCCGCGAGTCGACATTGTCGAGCGCGCGGGGGCTGATGGTGGTGGAGGCGGCGTCCCGGAGGGGGCACCACTGGCGGCGGCGCCGGAGGCGCCGTTGTCTATGGAGGAGGCACCGCAGGTGGCGGTACCTGAGGTGGTGACGCAAGGCGCCCTGGTGTCCGGATCGCCGTCGGCGCCGGAAGGGGCGTCAGAGGAGGTGCTGGCCGCGTCGCAAGCGGCCAGCGGGGGGCATGCCTTGGTGCCTCAGCAGAGCGGGCGCCGAGCTGTCGTGCCACAGCCCGCGCGGAGCGGGGGCGTGGCCGTCTTCGGGCCCCAGACCCAGGAGGAGGCGGCGCTGGATGCCGTCAGCCGCCTTCTGCGAGGCCGGACGGAGCGCTTTGAGGCCTTCGCCCAGGCCGAGATGGAGCGAACGTGCGACCTGGAGCGCGTCGTCCTGGTAAGTCCTTCTTCTTCTTGTTTTCTTGAGATTTTATCTACGTAGAGGCCAACATGGCCCACTGGGTGTAGCCCCCGAGATTCGGGCCAACTGTGTAACAGTTGGGCCAAATCTTAGGCCTTGTGTTGACTTTGGTCTTCTTTTCAGCATCTTGACGCCTTCCGGGTTGAGGCCTACAACCGGCTCCTGGGCAAGCATCGGGAGCTCAAGGGGCGGCTTGCTGCCAAGGAGGAGGAGCTTCGCGCCGCAGCAGGTACTTTGCTGAGCTCTTCTCTTCTAGTGGGGGCCCCACTGGGTGTAGCCCCCGAGATTCGGGCCAACTGTGTAACAGTTGGGCCAAATCTTAGGCCTTGTCTTACTTTTCCTTCCTGCTGAGTTCTTCTTCTTTCCAGCCAAGGTGCTGTCTTGGCGGACCCGCCTGTTCCGGGCCGGTCATCACTATGACCGACTCATTGCTGATTTCGACCGTCTCGGCATCGAGGCGGCGCAGGTGAGGGCGGAGGCGGCCGCGTCCCGACGGTCTCTTGACGAGGCCAGCCGGCTGCACGAGCAGCTGGCGGGTCACAAGAGCCGCCTCGAGGCCGAGGTGGAGCTTCTTAAGGCGGAGGCCGCCAAGGCGGTGGAAGCGCGAGCCAGCCTGATCGAGGCGGACCCTTGGCCCAGCAGCTGGTGGCCGACGACAAGGGCCGGCTCTAGGCCAAGGTGGAGCGTCTGCGGGAGCAAGCCACCGCGGCGGATGAGGCCCGCCAGGCCGAGGCTCGCCGCCGTGACGCGGCTGAGAAGGCGACCGAAGACAAGGACACCAACCTGAAGGCGGCCCTTGCTAAGGCGGCCGACCTGGAGAAGGCGCTCAGGGAGCGGGACCATGTCTTGGAGCGGGAGCGACGTGGTACGTTGCTCGAGGCGCAACACCTGGAAGAGTCCTTCTCCAGTAAGTGATGCTTCTTTGTTGTTTGCCGGGTCGGGACCCGACCCTTTCTTCCTTGTTGCCCTTCTGACTTGCTTCGCCTTTGGCTGCAGGGGCCTTTCCGGAGACGCAGCGGCTGGCGGAGGAAGCCGTCCGCTATCAGCGCGACCCGACCGGCGTTGTCGGGTCCGGGACGGATCCGCTGACGGCTTGGACCTTCCCGGAGATCCTTGCCATTGCTGAGGCCCGGCTGGGGGCCTTGGGAACGCAGATGGAGCAGCTGTCCCGAGCCGGTACCGCGATGACGGCGGCCTTGTGGCCGGGTTCCGTCCATCCGCGCAGCTTCTCGCGTCTGGCGCGCTGGTTGGAGATGGGCCCGGATCGCCTTACCGACTGGCGCGTTTCTGCCGCCCGGGCCGGTGCTGAGATGGTGCTCCGGATCACGCTGTCTTGGCATCCGGATCTTCAGCTGGACGCGCTAATGGGTCAGTGCTGCCGCTCGGTCTGTTGCTTTGCAGGAGAATGCCGGCCGGATCGCCTCCCGGGCCAGCTACATCGCCGGGTTCGCCTTCCACGATGAGTTCCATCTGGAACGGACGGAAGATGGCACGGTCGTGGCTGGCGACGACTACGGCTTGCTTCGACGCGACCCGGAGGGCAGCTCGGAGGAGACGGGCGTCTACGGCGACGCGGAGGTCGGAGAGGACACCGGTGCTTCGCTGGATTCGGAGGCCGGCCGGGGGAGCCGTCGACATCACGGCGCGGCGCTGGGAATGCCTGAGAATCTTTTGTAGGAAATTTTGTTAAGTAGCAGGTCCAACCATCCGCTAGGGGTTTTCAGGGTGTAATGAACTCGGGCCATTGGCCTTTGCTTGAAACATTTATGTGTAAATGTTGTGAGTGTTTATTTGCTTTTTGCCTTCTGCTTTTTTCGAACTTATTTCATGCGTTGCTCCTCCCTGAAGCTTCCCCCCCGCGAGTCAGACGGCCGAGGCTCCGGTCCGTGACAAGGGGTTCGGCTCTTCGAGAGGCGGCTACAGGAGTTGGGTCTTTTAAAAACGTTGAGCGCGAGCGAAACACCCACTGGGCCGGCTGGCGGCAATCCGGCTTGGCCGGTTGGTGAGCAGCCGGTCGTGCGGCTAACTTAGTTGACGAGCGTCGGGCCGGGTTGGTCGACCCGGCGGCTTTGACTTAGTGTATGAATCGTAGGGGAGCTTTAGCCCGTTGCACTTGCCCGCCGTCAGCCAGAGCTGGGTCTGCGGTTTTAGGGCGAAGTGGGGGGGGGGGGCATCCTAACTTATCAGGAATCACTAAGCTAAGCGGCGGGGTGATGATCAAGCCGGCCAACCCCCGAGCCCCCGGGTCGAGCTTGTCGAGCTGGCGGCCGGGTTCGGTAGTGAGGTGGTGTGAAATATGGACGCAATAAATTGGTCGGCAAAAGGCAGCCCCCGAGTCTCGTTCGAGGACCCCATAGTTTCGTATGCTTACAAAAGGCGTGGATACATACATTCGTTCGGCTAACTGTAAAACGGACGGAGGAGTTCCGCGTTCCATGGCCGGGTCGTTTCTTCGCCGGCGGTGTCCCTCTTGCGCTTCTTCGATTTGCGTGCGTCGATGAGGTAGTAGGCGTTGCGGTCGCGCAAAGCCCTGCTCACGATGAATGGGCCTTCTCATGGAGAGGACAACTTGTGCTGGCCTACCTGCTCTTGGACGAGTCGGAGGACGAGGTCGCCTTCGAGGAATGCGAGAGGCTTGATCTTCTTGCTGTGGTAGTGCCTCAAGCCTTGCTGGTAGATAGCCGAGAGGCTAAGTGCCAGCAGGCGCACCTCTTCGAGCAGGTCGACGCCGTCTTCCCGTGCTTCTCTTGCCTCTTCTTCAGTGTACATCGCGACGCGCGACGAGTCGAACTCGACGTCGGTCGGGATGATGGCTTCTGATCCATAGACGAGGAAGAACGGGGTGAACCCGGTCGACCGGTTTGGTGTCGCGAGACTCCAGACAACCGCGGGCAACTCGTCGAGCCAACTACCGGGTGAGTGGATAAGTGGCTCGACGAGTCGCGGCTTGATGCCGGACAGGATGAGTCCGTTGGCCCGCTCGACCTGCCCGTTGGACTGCGGATGTGCCACGGAGGCCAGGTCGAGGCGGATGCCGGAGACGGAGCAGTATTGCTCGAGCGCGCCCTTGGCGAAGTTGGTGTGGTTGTCGGTGATGATGCTGTTCGGCATGCCGTAGCGCACCGCTATGTCCTTGATGAACCGGACGGCTATTGGCCCGTCCAGTTTCTTGATTGGTCTTGCCTCGATCCATTTGGTGAACTTGTCCACTGCCACCAGCAGGTGCGTCATGCCGCCTTGAGCGGTTTTGAAGGGTCCCACCATGTCGAGTCCCTAGACCGCGAAGGGCCAGGCGATCGGTATGGTGCGGAGGCCGACGCCGCCGGTGGCTGCGTTCTTGCAAGCGGCCGCATCCTTCGGTGCGAGGACGAGCGACTCGGCGTCTTCGAGGGCCGTTGGCCAGTAGAAGCCGTGGCGGAACGCCTTGGCCACGATGGACCGAGACGCGGCGTGGTGCCCGCACTCGCCCTGGTGAATGTCGAGGAGGATGTCGATGCCGCGGTCCTGCTCGACGCAGCGCAGGAACACGCCGGTAGAGCTGCATTTGGTGAGCTCGTTGTTGATGATGGTGTAGGCGGATGCCCGACGCTGAACTTGCCGAGCCTCGGTCGCCCATGGGGAGAACCCGTTCTCGGCCATTCGATATTGGCGGGGGCCCAAGATGGGGCCGTGATGGTGGTGAAGACGGCCACCTGGGTGGGTTCCGAGTCGACGGCTCCTGGGCCGAGTTGAGCAGCCCCCGGGTTGGTGGCGGCGACGGCCGGGTCCGGGGTGATGGTAGCCGGGTTGAGCTGAGCAGCCCCCGGGCCGGGTTGAGCAGCCCCCGGGCCGGGTTCAGCAGTCCACGGGCCGGGTTCGGTAGTCCCCGGGCCGGGTTGAGCAGTCCCCGGGCTGGGTTGAGCAGTCCCCGGGCCGGCTTGCAGCGCGGCCGGGTCTTCTGGGACGTGGATGGACTCGGAGTCCGGCGACGGCTTGACGGATGGCTTGCGCAGGTGCTCGAGGGAGACGCCGGACGGGATAGCTTGACGTGACGAGGCAATTTTGGCGAGCGTGTCGGCTGCCTCGTTCTCCGTGCGCGGGACGTGGAGGAACTCGCAGCCATCAAAGGATCCGGGCAGCTTCTGGATGAGGAAGCGATAGCTTGCCATGTTAGGGTCGCGGCGCCCCACTCGCCGGAGCATCGCCGCACCACCAAGTCCGAAGTCGCCAGAAGACGTGATGCGCCGGATGCTGAGTTCCTTGGCAAGCCGGAGGCCGTGCACAAGGGCTTCGTATTCGGCGACATTGTTGGAGGCAGCGAAGTGGATTTGGAGTGCGTAGCGGAGTCGGTCACCCTTCGGGGATGACAGTACGATGCCGGCCCCTAAGCCGAGTCGCATCTTGGATCCGTCGAAGTGCATGCGCCCCAAGGCCGAGTCGGGAGGCGGCGGCAGTATCGGGTCTCGGTCCAGTCGACGAGGAAATCGGCCAGGACTTGAGACTTGATCGTGGTGCGGGGCTCGTAGAGGATGGTGTGGCCAGCTAGCTAGATCGCCCACTTTGCAACCCGGCCGGAGGCGTCCCGGCACCCGATGATTTCTCCGATAGGCGCCGTGCTGATGACAGTGACGACATGCTCTTGAAAGTACTGCTTCAGCTTCTTGGCGGTGAGGTACACGCCGTAACACATCTTCTGCTTGGAGGTGGAGAGCACTTCGCTCAGGTAGTAGATCGGACGCTGGACGGCCTGGATCCTGCCCTTCTCCGGTCGCTCGACCACCAAAGACTGCGTCGACCGCCATGAGGTCGCGGCTATGTAGAGCAACAGCGGCTCCTTGTCGGTTGGTGAGGACAGGACGGGTGCAGTGGAGAGCATGCGCTTGAGGTCTTGGAAAGCTTCGTCCGCCTTGTCGTTCCACTCGAACGGGCTTGTTTTCTTCATTAGCTGGTACAGGGGCAGTGCCTTCTCGCCCAGCCGGCTTAGAAACCGGCTGACCGAGGCCAGACAGCCTGTGAACTTCTGGACATCGTGCAACCGGGTTGGCTTGCGCATGTGCTCGATGGCCTTGATCTTCTCCGGGTTCGCCTCGATGCCGCGCTCCGAGACGAGGAAACCGAGCAGCTTTCCGGCTGGGACGCCGAAGATGCACTTTCCCGGGTTGAGCTTGACCTTGTATTCGCGGAGGTTGGCGAATGTTTCCTTCAGATCGTCGAGGAGCGTGAGGTGCTGCTTGGTCTTCACCACGATATCGTCCACGTACACGTGGATGTTCTTGCCGAGTTGCAGTAGCAGGCACTTCTGCATGCAGTGTTGGAAGGTGGCGCCGACGTTCTTCAACCCGAACGACATGGTGATGTAGCAGTACTCTCCAAAGGGCGTGATGAAGGACGTCTTCAGGGCATCGGCCGGGTCCAGCTTGATCTGGTGATAGCCGGAGTAGGCGTCCAAGAAGGACTGCAGCTCGCACCCGACGGTCGAGTCGATGACTTGGTCGATCTGCGAGAGGGCGAACGGATCCTTGGGACAGGCCTTGTTGAGGCTGGTGTAGTCGATACACATGCGCCATGTCTTGTTCTTCTTCAGGACGAGGACTGGATTGGCCAGCCACTCGGGGTGAAACACTTCCATTATGAAGCCGGCCGCCAGGAGCTTGGCGACCTCTTCGCCAATGGTTCTTCTCTTCTCTTCGGAAAATCGACGGAGGGTTGACGGACAGGCTTGGCGTCCTTGGGGACGTGGAGTTTGTGCTCGGCGTACTTCCTCAGGATACCTGGCATGTCTTTGGGGGTCCATGCGAAGATATCCCGATTCTCACGGAGGAAGTCGACGAGCTCGCCTTCCTATTTGCTGTCGAGGCGGGCGCCTACGACAACGCACTTGCTGCAGTTGGGGTCTTCCGGGTTCAGCTTCACTTTCTTGGTTTCCTTGGAGGGCTTGAAGGCGGCCTCATTGGCCGGGTCCGGGGTCGGGATCGATGAGTCGGAGGCCTCGCCGGCCAGGGTGACGATCCGGTCGAACTGGCGCCGCTCCTCGGCAATGACCAGCGACTCGGCCAGCTTGGCGTCGTCTCGGGTGCACTCCAGAGACTTGCGGTAGTCACCGGTGACAGTAATGAGGCCCTTGGGACCTGGCATCTTCATCTTCAGGTACACGTAGTGGGGAACCGCCATGAACTTGGCGAGCAAGGGCCGGCCCAGCAGAGCGTGGTATGCGCTGGACAGGTCCACCACTTCGAACCAGATTGGTTCGCGTCGGAAGTGGCTGTCATGCCGCCAAACAGACGGTCGAGCCGGACCCGGCCAATGGGTGAACAGGAAAGGCCGGGTACGATGCCATGGAAGACGGTCCGGGATGGCTCCAGGTCTTCGGCCTTGAGGCTGAGCTTGGTCATCGTGTCGCAATAGAGGATGTTGATGCTGCTGCCGCCGTCGATGAGGACTCGGGAGAACTTGCAGGTGCGTCGCGCGACGATCGTAGGGTTGAGGACGAGGGCGTACCCACCCGGACTCGGCATGACTGCCGGGTGATCCTCCCGGGTCCAGGTGATCGGGCTCTCTGACCAATGCATGAAATCTGTCTTGGCGGACGACGATGTTCACCTCTCGCCAGAGGAGGCGCTCACTGCGCTTGTCGTCGCCGAGGCTGGTGAAGACGACGTAGGCCGCGTTCTGGTCCGGGTAGGCGTCGTTCCGCATCGCGCTGCCGGCGGGGGGCGGCGGTGGAGGCAGAGGCGATTGTCCCGCGCCTGGAGCCGGAGCCGGAGGAGGCGGGACGTCGCCCCTCATGAGGCGCTTGGTGATGGTGCACTGCCGAAGCGTGTGCATGGAGGGTCTTGCGCCGCTGTGGTGCTTGCACGGAGCGTCGAGCATCTCTTCAAAGCTCATGGTGGGTTGCCACGCCATCTTGCCGGTCTGCCGGCGCTTCGCTGCCGGGTCCGCTGCGGGCTCGGCGGCCGCGACGAGCCGGTTGTCGTGACGTTGCACCGGCTGCTCGGCCTTGCGCTTGTTGTTCTAGTGGTGCTGCTGCCGGCTGCCTTCGTCGGCCGACTTCTGTGGAGGGACCGGCTTCGCCTTGCCGACCTCATCCAGCGCCACTTGGATCTTCATGGCGGAGTCGGCGTTGGCGTACTTGTCCGCCGTCACCATGAGCGCGGCCATGGTGGCCGGCTCGGAGCATAGAAGCTTGTGCTTGAGGAGGGTGCCGTCTCGGCACCCGTTGACGAATATTGATCGCTGGACTTCATGGACGCCCTCACAGCCTATTCCGGAGCTCGGTCCAGCGGCGAGGTACTTCGCGTCGGTCTCCGTCGGCCCTCGCACGCACATGGCGAAGCTGATCGGGCGACCGGGTCGCTTGTACGTCCCAGTGAAGTTGCGGACAAATGCTTCCTCGAAATCGACCCATGCATTGATGCTGCCCGTCGGTAGGCTGTTCAACCATGTGCGAGCCAATCCTTGGAGCATGAGCGGTGCGTAGCGCACGGCGAGACGACGATTGGCACCGGTGATGCCAATGGCCGTGGTGTAGTCGGTGAGCCAGTCTTCTGGCTTCACGGTCCCATTGTACTTGGGGGTGTCGCGGGGGAGAGCGAATCCCTTAGGGAAGGGCTCCTCCCGGATGCGTGGGCCGAAACACGCCGGCCCTATAGCGCCGCTCTCCTCCACCTCCATGGAGCGAGCGAGCTGATCGAGGCGGTGGCGCGCGTCGGCGTTGTCGATGGCGCGCGGGCCGAGTCGACTGGCGGCCAGGCCCCGAGGGACCGGGTCGGCTGGAGCAAGACGCCGGCCAGGCTGGATGGGTCCGTGTTGGGTCTCTGGGGCGGGCTCGTTGCCCAGAGCATCGTGGCGGTGCCGGCCGGGTTGCGCCGGGTTCGGCCCCGGCCGGAGTGCGCCTTGCCGGGCGGCGAACAGCCCGTGTGCAGGAGTTCGTCGGGTCCGCCAAGGCGGGCGGAGCCGGACCCCGCCGGCTTGGCGAGCTGGTTGAGGCGATCCTGCTGAGTGTTGGCGGCGTGGAGGAGCTCGCGCATCCGCCTGGCGCGCTCTCGAGCTCCTCGCCCGCGAGTTGGTCGAGGTCGACCGCGGCTGCCTCCGCAGCGCGCATGTTCTTGACTGGGGTCTCGTAGACGGTCCGGCCGGCGCCGAAAGCCCGGCCGATCGCTCCTTCCCGGGCGCGAGTATCAGTGGCCCGACTTGGCTCGGCCGCGGCGGGCGTGAATCCGTGGGCGGCGTCATGCTCCATCTGAGCAGCTTCCAGGTGGCGTCTGGTGGCGGCCAGCGTCTCGGATAGGTCCAGCATTTGCTGGCGCCTGTCCTTGAGCTGGGTTCGGGCTTCAGCAACATTGGTGGCATCGACGTCGGTGCCGATGGGAATGCGGAGGCTCTGCATCGCGGCGCACAGCGGGTCAGTCGTCTCCGTCTGAGCCGCAGTGGTCGCGGCTTCGGCGGCTCTTCTCGTCTTGCTCGACGAGGAAGAGGCGCCATCGCCGGTGACGAAGACCTCTACGTGGGCGTCCATCGCCCCGGCAGTGAATCCGCCGCTGAGAGAAAACGGGGAGTCGGAGTAGCTGAGCACCCCGCTGGGGTACTCGTCGGTCGCAGGCGCGTCGGAGATGCACAACACGGTGAAGGAGGCGGCGAGCGCGCCGATGACGTCGTCCGCCAGAGCAACGGACTCGTCGGAGTAGGAGAAGGGCCCTGTCCGAAGCATGCTTCCGGCCAGTTCCTCGAGCTGCCCCACGGTGGGCGCCAATCGTAAATGGTGGGCACACGGCGGATGCCAAGGGATGGCTAAAGAGAGGAGGAGGCTCGAGGCGCCGGGGCTTGAGGCGAGATTGATATGCTTGTGGCGCTGGACGCCGGACATACCTGTGTTCGGGCTCTTCGGAGAGATAACACCCCTAGTCCCGCCGAGTTTAGTTGGATGGTTGATAGTACAATGTTGCTCCTGGAGCTGTTTGGAGGAGGAAGGAGACTGGCTAAGGCTCCGGCTGCTCCTTCTCCTTGGTGTCGCTATGTCTCTGTTGAATATCTTGTGTCCTCTCTCTATCTTGTCTCGTCTCTCTGCGCGGACTCCTAGGGGTTTTTATAGACCAACCCACCCAGGGTTACAATGGTCATATGCCGAGTCGGTGGGCCCGTATAGTCGGTGTCCGGGGTGCCGGGATGGGTCCCCCTTGGGGACTTGTGGTTCGTCGGGTTCCCCTAGGTGCGGGCCCCGCGTGCCTAGGGGGACTGTGCGCCGTCTTGTCGATCGTCAGGGCGTGGCCGGGTCGAGTCGCGCACAGTGTTCTCCGTCTGGCCTCTGCTTGCTGTCGTCAGCGGTAAGGGCGGGAACGCTGTTGCCGTGCCAGCCCTGGTCAACGGGTAGGTAAGGGGCACTGTTGCCACGCTCTGGCTGACCACGGGCATGGGCGGGGGCACTGTAGTCTTGGTCATTAGTGACTGAGGTCTCGTCCCATCGTACGGCCTGGATGGGACGAGAGCTGACCCGTGGCTGGGTTGCCGTGGACGCCACGGGTGGGTTGGCTTACTGGGGAAGCCAAGGCTGCGCCGGGTCGGGTTGCCTTGCGCCAGCCACTGCGGCCGGGTTGGCGTTCCTTGCCGAGTCGAGGGTCTTGGCCGGGTCGCGCGCCTTGCCGGGTCGAGCGACCCGACCTAGCGCACGCCGGTTTGCGAGGCGATGCGGGCCCCGCTGTTTTTGAAATAGATCCGGGTTCCGTTGCCTGCCCGGGGTTCATCCCCCCGACAGAGTGACCTCTTCCAATGAAATGGTGTTGCTAAGTTTGCTTCATTTAATTAGCTATAGACTCAAAATTGTCTTTTCACCTAGGTACACGCGCTTAGCATCGTTTCTTCCTTGGGTCATCAAACTAGCCTCTCTCTTATTGATTAACTTGCCACATCAGACTTTATGCCTATGTGTCAAGCTTAAGCACCTGTAGGAGCAAGTAAGTACAATAGTGCGCTTTACATGGCATTTTTGCATATGTGGAGGAAAGAGAGGCAATGAAAAAGTGGAGAAGTGGGCTCTCATGCAAGAGTCAGCCTCTACTACATGGTGGAGCATTGGGAGAGGCACCTATATGAAGGTGGTCAGGAATCGGGAGACTCACGCCGGTCGTAGCGCCGCAGTTAAAATGATAATGGCAAGTAAAATCATGGGGCCCCACCTGTCCAGCAGTAACTCGCTGTCAAATCACACAACCCTATGTTTGCAGCAGCCTACTCCCTCGTCTTCTCGCGTCTCTGTCGAACCGACTAGGCGGAACTGCCCCGCCTACCGCGCAGGAAAAGCCCCGCCCTCGACTTTTAAATACAACTACTCCCTCCGTCTAGGTGAGTAAGTCATCTTCTGAAAACCAAATAATCCCAAAATACTAAGGCGCGGTGCATTAACTTCTACCTCGCTTTCTTGTTTCTTCACATATCAACCAATAAGAATCCAATGATATACTTTTTGTGACATAGTAACTCATATTTAGTTAGTCAAATGGATGACCTAGAACTACGTGCAGGCCCTATAAACCGAGACGCCTACAAATAAAAACCCGAGACAGAGAGGGTAGTTCAGTATGTATCTTTTTAGATCAATATAGTCGGGATCACCAGGGAGCAAAACCAAGTGGTAGGCTGCTCCTGTCGTGTTGGCGTAGCAACTCAAGCAGGGTCAGTCCGCACATGAAATGGCGACACACTTAACAGGACCCCATTGGCAGACATGTGGCTCATCCACCGTCTTGTTCCACGTGTGATGCACCAAATTACAGTTCGGAGCAGCGGTTGGAATTGGAGGCACCCCGAAAATGAGCGATGAGGGGTCAAATCACAAAGCCCCACCTTTCCCGCATTAAGCTGGACGGATGAAGCAACCATCATTTCACTCTAGCATGCAAGAGCATAAAGAAAATAGAAAACAATGATGCGTGCGGCAGCTACCTAGGGCACCCTAGGGCAGGGGTCTCCACTACAGATCCTTTTTTTTTTGAAAGCACCTCCACTTCAAATCGGCTTCTCCCTCGTCCTCTTGAAGAAAACCGATGATGAGTGCGGCGGTAGGGTTTGTAGGAGTACTACGGCGTGCAAGGGCCACGTCAGAGTAAACGGGTTCGAGTCGACGCCTTAAATATGTGTGGGCTGCTTGGTTTTATGGGAACGAGGCAGCATTTTGGGTTCGGGGACCAAAGGAGATATAGTGCATTACAAAAATTGTGGACGAGGTTCGACCGAAAGGCAATGATGCATGGGCCCTGCATTTTGATATACCCGGGGCCGCGTGAAATTTGCTACTCTACTCAAAACTAGTAAGGTACACATTTATTGAACGCATGAGATTTCGAAACCAAATTATGAATAAGTACACACTATAGCATGTAAAGCTTTGAGTCATATATGCATGATGTAGATGTTCGTTTAGTTCTTATAGTTCATCTCATTCGAAATCAATTAATTTATAAAAATGTTAAGATTCATGGGGTTGTGCATTGTAAATCATAAAGTAAAAAACAAATAATGGCAATTCATTTAGAAAAAAATAATCAATTATGATACGTAAGATTCTAGAACAAAGGAGAAGTGCTTGTGTTTTGAGGTTTGTGCATTATGCTTAAGTTCAACCATGGAGTCTTCTAAATTGTACATGTGGCGAATCTGGTTGAATGTTGATGATATCCAACGGCCAGTAGTGCTCGGATTTGCCTATCTCTGCACTGCCGGGTTAGCTTCATCCAGCGACCATCTTTCAAAGTTATTGGCACACTATATAGTTCTTGTGCCATAGTTGCATGTTTTGGAAAAAAGCTACTAGTGGGTTGTACTATTTATTTAGGAATAGAAGATGTATACATGGAAGTTGTAGGGAAAGAGATGACATGGAGCATCTCAATTCCTATGAGTAGGGATTGGAAAAGAGATGTCATTTGGTTCACATCATAGGAACTTTTCTATTGAATCTAGAGATGACATGTATCTCAATTCCTATGAGGAGGGATTAGTAAAGAGATGTAATTTGGTTCATATCATAGGAACTTTTCTATTGAATATACGCTAATGTTTATTTTCCTTTGAAATTAAGGGAGTATAGGAATCCATTCATATGAACCAAGTGGCTCTAAAGCTATAGAAATGATATCATGTTTATTTCCTTTGAAATGTAGAGTATATGAATCTATTCCTATGAACCAATTGGCTCTAAAGGAAAAAATCCTATAAAAATCATATCATATAGAGTTCCTATGATATTCCTCGACACTAAAGGATGGTTGAAATTGCTGCGGGTGATACGATGGTCTTTCTTTGTAGACTCCTCACCCATCTTTATAGTTACCTCTCGAAGATGAATGAAATGATATATACAGGGTATTCTACATGTGCAATTTGGTACACGAAAACTCGGTAAAAGTTTGCGAGGTTCGAATTTTCAATAAAGCTATATCCTATATGCACTGCATTTCGGAACAGAGGGAGCATACGGAAGTTGCTAACACTCACGTGAAAGATTTGTGTGTAGGAGGAGTGGCTGTTCTGTTAAATGACATGGCAAAACTGACACTGTCGGATGCCGATCTAATGGTTTTTACGGCGTTAAATCGGAAAAGGCTTGTGGTGAATGTTTGTCGGATAATGATTTACGGACACATGCATTGCATTGATACGTGCCCCCCTCTCTCTCACGCACACACACCCTCATGAGTCACGACTCTCCCGAGTCCCGAGTCCTCTCGCAGACTCGCACGTCGCACCCACCGTCTACCTGCAGGTAGACGTCACGCACATATGTGCTCTTCACACCCTACCCTCAGAACTTCTAAAAAAAAAGACGGCGCGCACATTTTATTTTAGCTCACACGTCACACACTTATACTATTACTCTTGGCGTGAACGTTCTTTGGGCATGATATTGTACTCTCATGAAGAGAAGCGGTGCACGCACGCACTAGTTCTCTCACACCCACTCGCGGGTACACGTAGGAGCGCATTTTTCTTGAAGCTGGTACAACAAAATCACTCCACTATATATAAAAGCAGGAGCCTTAGCGCTTGCTTTACTAGGGTTCCTCTCGTTTACTCTCTCATGCTCTCCAGATCTAAGCAAGACATAGGTGGCCACACTCTCTCTCTCTCAGCTCACGGCTGGTCACAAATGCGGCCGGACAACCTCGACCGGCGCAGGGGTGTAGGTGCACCGTTCACGCTGTCGTCAGCGGCAAGGGAGGAGACCAACGGCTGCTCGCGCGTCCCGATCGGCGGCCGTGCCATTCTCTCCGAAAGAGCGCCGGCTCGGGAGGGCCTCCGACCCCTTCTTCCACCCTGCGGTATTGTGGCCAAGATGCGGCCTCCCGCCGTCGTCTTTGCCACATGACGACGAATTCTCGTGTATATATTCCTTCAAACCTGCCTTGCTCTACTGCTTGACTCTTCCCCTTCAAGCGTGGATCCTTTTCTACTTCCGTCCGCTGTTCCAAAGCCAGCTAGACTTCTACTATTATTAGAAGAAGCTAGTTCATACAGTCAACTCAAAGCGTTGGTTCAAACAGGGAAGAAAGTGGGAAAGCTGTAGCATGAATCTAGGACTTGGTTCTAAGAGGAAACGGGGGAAAGTAGTAATATCTGTCACTGTTTAAATAACCGTATTTCGTATTTGCGCAAACAGGGATGTCTGTCTCCATATCGTTTCGAGATGTATGTCTCCATATCGTTTCGGGATGTCTGTCTCCGTATCGTTTCTATCCGCGCAATCAAAAGCACACACCTCAGTTTTAGTACAAATGCACAAAATGAGATGGCTATCCCTCGTTGCCGTCGTCTAACCTCCCGTCTTCAAGGTATCCCTACATTGGTAGTAACTAAGGTAGAATGACCAACACAATCTAAAAGAAGCTGATTCAGACGCTTTTACTTCCTGATTGCGGTCAGGTGGACGAGCGAAAACAACCGCATCCTAGTCCGTAATGCACTTTCTACCAGTTCATCCATGGACCGAGGACTAGGCCTTGCACGGCTGCACGGTGGTTTTTGACAAAAGGTCTGCGGACCGGAGGCATTGTGGTCTGCTTATTTCTGCAAATAGCGGTGCTTAAATTTAGTGGAATGCACAAGAATTTCACACAGTCAAGACATCGCATGGTTCAGTTCAGCATTCCATCCGAGACCACAATTATAATTGGTTATTCGGAATGAGAGAACCTAATCACGGATGGTGGCAACAAGAAAAACCAAAGTGAACTCCAGGAAATTTAAGCCTGCCGGGAGGCCCTTTGCTTAGAGAAGCCTTGCTTGTTTTTTCCTGATTTGTAAACCTTCTCACAACTTTGTCTTTTGCTGTGAACTAGTATATGTTTGTTATGTAAAATGAATCATTCAGATGTATAAAATTGCTTAACTTATGCTTTTCAAGATTTTGATAAAGACGAGTTTAATGTGAGTGTTCCACATGAGCGCTGGACTAGCGTGTGAACGTTTGGAATTTATTACATTGTGGCCTCAATTAACTGCATGAACCACTGTAACAAGATACATAGTTGCTTATATGTCAGACAACAGATTGTTGATTGTTAGCTGGTCGATAGCCTAGTGTTGAAGCGAGCTGAACCAATGTGCCGTGTTTTGCACAATCACATAAGTGGGGTAGCACCAACAGTGTTTACAAGTACTTATGTATACGCCGACGCGGTTCTCGAGCGAGTGCTCTATTTCATCAAAACACACACCTGCTTTCGTATGATAAACCGTGACAACTTATGTCTTACCATGCCATATTCATGAAAAACTAGTGAGGACGCATCTGTTTCGGCAACAATTACGATGGTTCTCACATGATTCACGGGCACACAAAAGTAGCAGCAGTTCCCATAGACGGATTCAAACAGAGTACTAGCCCCAGAGGGGTCGATAATGTGAGCAAGGTTCAGATAATTAGACACAATCCAAACTACTATTGAACACTAGTCAGCAACTATTTCATGCCTCGATCTAATTTGGGCTGGACACAAGAAGGACCTTGCCATGAACATCATCGAGGACGTCCCGCAGCAGCTCAATCTTGTGAACCTTCGTGAAGACAACCTTGTGGCCTTGCCACTGATAAACTTGTTTGTGGAGGCATGCCATGTCATCTTCCTGCGTAAGCTTGACAAGAACGGTATGCCTCACAAACGAAGGAGTAGCTTTGAACTTCTTGTGCTTCCATACACCCTGGACAACACGCCTGAGAATAGTGAGGCTGGAATACAACTCTTCATTGGTATAACCGCAAACGGCTTCCAGGATCCAACAGCCTAAGAACTCTGTTTTCCCAGTGCGTATATTCAGGTCATCCGCCTCATAGCGAGTGACATGCACAACCACACAATCCTTATGCGCATCGGGGCTCTAATTGAAACAGAAACAAATTCTGAATTACTTTTCAAAGATAAGAAACACAAGTTATATAAACCACTATGTAAAGAATGGCATCGAAGCTAATAAAATTTTGCATTACTAATCACCACATACTTCCTTTTCTAAAAAAAATCACCACATACTTAGATGAAAAACCACAATCGAGATCGGCAAAGAAGGAAATCACCTCGGGCAGCTCAGCAGGGGGGGGACACATCCTCGAAGGGGGAAAACTGCTCCTGCAGTGCCACGGGGGTTGTAACCTCAAACGGGGCGTTGACCATCTCAGTAGTGGCCGTGATCGTATCTGGGGTCGGCTCGGTGGTTGCCTCCATCTTCTTGGAGCTCTCTGTCTCATGGGGATCAGCCTCCCGCGTCTGCTCCAATATCGGCAGATCTTTGCCTGGTTCTCCTTGGTCCATCATGAAACTGACGAATACTAGGAGACCACTGAAAGGAAAACACAATCGCAATGACAATGAAACAAAAAAGAGAGTGAGGATCGGTTACTTCTTTGCAAAAGTTCTTTTTTTTCTCTGAACGAAAATATACCATTATCACGGATCTGCTTACCTTCCCTTCGTTGGGAGAGAAGAACAGTGGCAGATGCGAGTGTTGCCTTTCTTGAAGACGGTGAGGGAGAAGGGGATTCAGCGAAGAGTGAAATGATGGTTGCTTCGTCCGTCAAACTTAGACTGCAGGGAGGTGGGGTTTTGTGATACGACGGATCGTTACTGCCGCGCTACGACCGGGGTGACTCTCTGCCTGCATACTGCCTTCTAATTTGGTGGATGGCATTTGGGCCCGCGCGCTGCATGGCCCGCATGTCGGTGAACAAAAGTATAATGGCATTCAGTAGAGGGAGACGTTTCAATGACCTAGGAGGAGCGGTAGAGTGTCTCCACTGTACTAGTAGTAATTGTTTTTGGGTAGTCAGAGTGTCTCCACTGTAATAGTAGTAATTGTTTCTCGGGGCCCAAGACAAAACAGCCCATCCACACTAGTAAATAGTAAAATCAATTCAAAAGCCCATATATTTACTGAATGAGAGGCGCTACCCACACCCAAAGACACCCCCCAAAAACACAGGTGCTCTTCTTCCTCCTCGCTCCCACCCACCTCACGCCACCGCTCCACTGCACTCCCCAAATTCCTCACCTCACTCCTACAGAAAACCCCAGATCCCCTTCTTCCTCACTCCTACAGAAAACCCCCAGCTCCCCTTCTTCTTCGCTCGCACTACAACTATGCTCGTCATTCACATTACTGCTCAAATCCGTGAGCGACGCGACGCCTCGAGGAAAATGGAGTCGGTGACCCCAACGCCAAGAAGATGAGGCTCCGCCAAGCGACGCCTGCTAGATCCCTCACCCGGCAACGCTGGGAGAAGCGGCGACCCGCCCCCACCGGATCCTGTGAACTCAGAGAATCTCGGGTGGACCGTGATCAGCGATCTCCCAGACGCCGGCCCTGGGGGAGATCATCTCGCTTCTCCCCACCAAGGATTGCTGCCGCACCCAAGTCCTCTCAATTCGGTGGCGCCCTCTATGGCGCACGTGCTCTTAATCTCGACTGTCGTCAGCCATCTCTCTTCAATGATTTTGAAATCCCCAGAGCCATCATCTCCTCCCACCAGGGCTCCGTTCAAAGCCTCTGCATCCCGTCATGCTACCTGAGCAAGCATACCATGCCCTGCACGGTGGACGCCTGGCTGAAATCCCCTGAATTCACAAAACTACAGCTGCTTGAGTTCTACTATTCCCCTGGAAATCACATACCACATACCGAACGCCATGAACTTGTGCCCTCAGCACCGATGTCCATCTCGCGGTTTTCCTCCTCTCTCCACACCGCCACCTTTGCGTTGTGCTACCTACCAGACAATCTTTTACTAAACCTTCAATTCCATTTCTCAAGAAACTTTCACTTGTGCGGGTTCGTATATCGGAGGCCTCATTGCACAAAGATCATCCACTCAAGTTGCCATCTTATTTGGAGTGCTTGGTGCTTGTTTTCACCGATTAGAATCGGTTGTCTCCAAATAAAGTCGCCTAACCTTGTAAGAATTGGAATTTCTTTTGACGGAAGGCAGCTCATCATCCAAGATGCCCCTTCACTTCAAAGGTTGATCCTTGATTCTAGTTATTCACCGTTGCAAATAACCGTCCTCTCTGCGCCTAAACTGGAGACCTTGGGTGTAATACATGATCTCTGTGCTCATTTCAATATGGTGTTTGGCTCCACAGTTCTTCAGGTACTTTATATTATCATGTAACCATAAGCTGCATTTTAAATTTCTGCGCATAATTTATATATCATCTTGGAGTACACATTTTGTACTAATATTATGTTCGATGCTCAATGAAGAGTTTCTCCATGGATGGCCTATCAATGGTGCTGGATTCTGTCAAGATCTTATATATCCAAATGAATAGTTTTGGTCTGAACAAGATTATTGGCTTGCTGCAATGCTTTCCATGTCTGGAGAAGTTGTATATAAAGGTGATAATTTCACGCACATTGGAAGCCCGCATATAGTGTACTAGAATTAACCGTTCAGCTGTTGCTCTTTCGACACTCTTCTTTTAGACCTTAATTGTTTTCAATCTTCATGTCTATTTAGGCAACCGGATGGGGGTAAGAAAGTTATAACCAATCGGTGGATTCATAAGCATCGGGATTTTCTCACTTCTCATGAGATTCGATTGAAGACAATAACGCTAGAACGATATGTAGCCAACCGTGCAAACACAAGATTTGTCACATTCTTCCTGCTGAATGTGAGGTTACTATTGTCCATCGTGCTTAAGTTTATCAAGAGCTTGGTTTTGACGGATGGGTATGTCGAAGAGCAAAAAAAGGAGTTTCAGGTGGGCAAAAGAGCTTCTAAACATGTCGAGCTTCTATTTACAACATATGTGGTCATAATCCAGTAAATTTTACGACCCGGGATGTTCATTCTATGGACCTGACCGATCCATTTGACTGTGACTGCCGAAAACAGTGCTGGAGTTAGATGTTGTTGCCCTTTTCAATCTGGGTTTTTTTGTAAACCTGATGAACAATTAACCCTCGTGCTTTTGTACAGTTTGTAAGATGGAGTTAGATGTTCCTGCCCTTTTCAACTCGGCTGTGACTGTCATATTTTCTTTGAAACAAGGCAAATGGCTTGCCATTCGTTTAATTTAGAGTGAAATATTGTAACAAATCCCAACCAAGGGAAATAACATCACTCTCGCCGGTTGCTTGAGCTCACTGTGCATTACAGAAGCCAAGTGATTAGCCCCCACCAGCACCCACAAACTTATTTCGAACTAGCACATCAAATGGGCTGTAAATTTTCATAGGAAAGGATGCATGACCGTGATGATTTGGATTCGACATTTGGGACCCGTGGAGGAAATAGCCTATCAAGGTGGTGTTGACTTACTAGCCACCAACAAACGATTATGCCTACCAGCCGTTGGATTGACATCCAACATCTGTCGTGTATCTTCTATCTCTTGTCTTCTTCTTCCTCCAGCCACCCAAACCAAACCACCCTGTCGGCTCCGCCTGCTCCCGCCTCCCATGGCTGGCTGCGCCTCCGCCGCCCTACCGTACGTACCCTCCAACATTGGCCAGTCCCTCCCTCTATTCCCCCACACGTCCTATTATTCTCCGGCGACGTCAGCCCCAACACGCACCCGCGTCCATTTTGCATCATGCTTTTATATCGATATTTATCGCATTATGGGCTGTTATTTCACATTATGTCACAATACTTAGGGCTATTCTCTTTTATTTTACAAGGTTTACATGAAGAGGGAGAATGCGGCATTGGAATTCTCAATGAAAAGGAGCAAATATTGGAGACCTATTCTCAAGAACTCCAAAAGTCCTGAAACTCCACGGAATATCTATAAATAAATAAAGAAAAATTGTCGCCAAAGATGAAGACCAGGGGGCCCACACCCTGCTCACGAGGGTGGGGGGCGCGCTTCCCCCCTAGGGCGCGCCCCCTACCTCGTGGGCCCCCTGGTGGCTCTCCGACGCCCATCTTCTCCTATATGAGGTCCTTTGTCAAGAAAAAAAATAAGAAGCAACCTTTTGGGACGAGACTCCGCCGCCACGAGGCGGAACCTTGGCGGAACCAATCTAGGGCTCCGGCAGAGGCTGTTTGCCAGGGACACTTCCCTCCGGGAGGGGAAATCATCACCATCATCATCACCAACGCCTCCTCATCGGGAGAGGGCAATCTCCATCAACATCTTCACCGGACCATCTCATCTCAAAACCCTAGTTCATCTCTTGTGTCCAATTCTTGTCTCCAAGTCCGGATTGGTGCTAGTAGGTTGCTAGTAGTGTTGATTACTCCTTGTAGTTGATGCTAGTTGGTTTATTCGGTGGAAGATCATATGTTCAGATCCTTTATGCATATTATTACCCTCTGATTATGAACATGAATATGCTTTGTGAGTAGTTACGTTTGTTCCCGAGGACAAGGGAGAAGTCTTGCTATTAGTAGTCATGTGAATTTGGTATTAGATTCGATATTTTGATGAGATGTATGTTGTCTAGCCTCTAGTGGTGTTATGTGAACGAGACTACATAACACTTCACCATTATTTGGGCCTAGAGGAAGGCATTGGGAAGTAATAAGTAGATGATGGGTTGCTAGAGTGATGTAAGCTTAAACCCTAGTTTATGCGTTGCTTCGTAAGGGCTGATTTGGATCCATATGTTTCATGCTATGGTTAGGTTTACCTTAATACTTTTGTTGTAGTTGCGGATGCTTGCAATAGAGGTTAATCATAAGTGGGATGCTTGTTCAAGTAAGAACAGCACCCAAGCACCGTCCACCCACATATCAAATTATTAAAGCACCGAACGCGAATCATATGAACGTGATGAAAACTAGCTTGACGATATTCCCATGTGTCCTCGGGAGCGCTTTTCCTGTTATAAGAGTTTGTCCAGGCTTGTCCTTTGCTACAAAAAGGATTGGGCCACCTTGCTGCACTTTATTTACTCTTGTTACTTGTTGCTCGTTACAATTTATCTTATCACAAAACTATCTGTTACCACTTATTTCAAAGATTTGCAGAGAATACCTTGCTGAAAACCGCTTATCATTTCCTTGTGCTCCTCGTTGGGTTCGACACTCTTACTTATCGAAAGGACTACGATAAATCCCTATACTTGTGGGTCATCAAGACTCTTTTCTGGCGCCGTTGCCGGGGAGTGTAGCGCCTTTGGTAGGTGGAATTTGGTAAGGAAAAATTTATATGGTGTGCTGAAATTTACTGTCACTTGTTACTATGGAAAGTAATTCTCCGAGGGGCTTGTTAGGTATCTTCACCCCATCCAAGAGAGAAAAGAGTTGCTCCTCAACCTCTTGAACCTATTGAAAATGAAACTCCTTTTGAATTTCCTTCGGTATGATGGAAAAACTGCTAGCTAATACTTTTACAGGAGATGGAACAAAGCATCCTGATGAACATCTACTCTATGTGGATGAAGTTTGTGGACTATTTAAGCTTGCAGGTATACCCGATGGTGTTGTTAAGAAGAAGATCTTCCCTTTATCTTTGAAGGGAGACACATTGACATGGTATAGGCTATGTGATGATACGAGATCATGGAACTATAAAAGATTGAAATTGGAATTTCATCAAAAGTATTACCCTATGCATCTTGTTCACCGTGATCGCAATTATATATATAATTTTTGGCCTCGCGAAGGAGAAATCATCGCTCAAGCTTGGGGGAGGCTTAAATCAATGTTATATTCATGCCCCAATCATGAGCTCCCAAGAGAAATAATTATTCAAAGTTTTTATCCTCGGCTTTCTGATAACAATCGCACCATGCTCGATACTTCTTGTGCTGGCTCTTTTATGATGAAGACTATTGAATTCAGATGGAATTTATTGGATAGAATTAAACGCAACTATGAATATTGGGACCTCGACGAAGGTAAGGAGTCAGGTATGACACCTAAGTTCGATTGTGTTAAATCTTTTATGGATACCGATATTTTCCATAAGTTTAGCACTAAATATGGACTTGACTCTGAGATAGTAGCTTCTTTCTGTGAATCTTTTGCTACTTATGTTGATCTCCCCAAGGAGAAGTGGTTTAAATATCACCTCCCATAGAAGTAAAAGTAGTTGCACCTATTAAAGTTGAAGAAAAGACTGTCACTTATAATGATCCTATTGTTCCTACCTCTTATGTTGAGAAACCACCTTTCCCTGTTAGAATAAAGGATCATGCTAAAGCTTCAACTGTGGTTCGTAAAAGCAATATTAGAACTTATGCACCTCCTGAGCAAATCAAAGTAGAACCTAATATTGCTATTGTTAAAGATCTCTTATCTGATAATATTGATGGGCATGTTATTCAATTCTGCGGTGAATCTGCTAGAATTGCTAAACCTAGCGTCAAAGATAAACATAGACCTGTGGTAGGCATGCCTGTTATTTCTGTTAAAATAGGAGATCATTGTTATCATGGCTTATGTGATATGGGTGCTAGTGCTAGTGTTATACCTTATGACTTGTATAAAGAAATCAAGCATAAAATTGCACCCGCTGAGTTAGAAGAAATTGATGTCACAATTAAACTTGCCAATAGAGATACTATTTCACCAAAGGAATTGTTAGAGATGTTGAAGTCTTGTGTGGGAAAACTAAATATCCTCATTGATGTTCTTGTTCTCGCCTCCACAAGATAGCTTTTGTCCCATTATATTTGGTAGACCCTTCTTGAACACTGTTAATGCTAAGATAGATTGCGAAAAGAATGTTGTTACTATTGGCTTGGATGATATGATTCATGAATTTAATTTCTCTAAATTTAGTAAACAACATCGTGAGGAAGAATTACCTAGTAAGGATGATATTATTGGTCTTGCTTCTATTGCCGTACCTCCTAGTGATCCTTTAGAACACTATTTGCTAGACCATGAAAATGATATGTTCATGAATGAAAGAAGGGAAATAGATGAAGTATTCTTTAAACAGGAACCTATTCTGCAACACAATTTTTTTCCTGTTGAAATCCTTAGGGGATCCCCCTCCACCCAAGGGTGATCCCGTGTTTGAGCTTAAACCGCTGCTCGATAATCTTAAATATGCTTATCTTGATGAGAAGAAAATATATCATGTTATTATTAGCGCTTAACCTTTCGTGAGCATGAAGAAGAAAGATCATTGAAAACTCAAGAAGCACCGTGCCGCTATTGGATATACTCTTGATGATCTTAAGGGCATTAGTCCCACTTTATGTCAACATAAAATAAATTTGGAAGCGGATGCCAAACCAGTTCGTGATCCTCAATGACGCCCTAATCCTAAAATGAAAGAAGTGGTAAGAAAGGAAATATTAAAGCTTCGGAGGCAGGTATAATTTATCCCGTTCTGTCGATAGTCGATTGGGTAAGTCCTGTCCATTGTGTCCCTAAGAAGGGAGGTATTACTGTTGTCCCTAATGATAAAGATGAATTGATCCCGCAAAGAATTATCACAGGTTATAGGATGGTAATTGATTTCCGCAAATTAAATAAAGCTACTAAGAAAGATCATTATCCCTTGCCTTTTATTGATCAAATGCTAGAAAGATTATGCAAACATACACATTATTGCTTTCTAAATGGTTATTCTGGTTTCTCTCAAATACCTGTGCCGGCTAAAGATCAATCAAAGACTACTTTTACTTGCCCTTTTGGTACTTTTGCTTATGGACGTATGCCTTTTGGTTTATGTAATGCACCTGCTACCTTTCAAAGATGCATGATGGCTATATTCTCTGATTTTTGTGAAAAAATTTGTGAGGTTTTCATGGACGATTTTTCCGTCTATGGTTCCTCTTTTGATGATTGCTTGAGCAATCTTGATCGAAGTTTTGCGTAGATGTGAAGAAACTAATCTTGTCTTGAATTGGAAAAGTGCCACTTTATGGTTAATGAAGGTATTGTCTTGGGGCACAAAGTTTCGAAAGAGGTATTGAAGTTGATAAAGCCAAGGTTGATGCTATTGAAAAGATGCCATGTCCCAAGGACAAGAAAGGTATAAGAAGTTTCCTTGGTCACGCCCGGATTTTATAGGAGGTTCATTAAGGACTTCTCAAAATTTCTCGACCTCGACTAATTTATTACAAAAAGATGTACCATTTGTCTTTGATGATGATTGTGTAGAAGCATTTGAAATTTAAGAAATCATTAGTCTCTGCACCTGTTGTTCAGCCACCCGATTGGAATTTACCCTTTGAAATTATGTGTGATGCTAGTGATTATGTTGTAGGTGTTGTTCTAGGGCAAAGAGTTGATAAGAAATTAAATGTTATCCATTATGCTAGTAAGATCTAGACAATGCTCAAAGAAATTATGCTACTACCGAAAAGGAACTTTTAGCAGTTGTGTTTGCTTGTGATAAATTCAGACCCTATATTGTTGATTCTAAAGTAACTATTCACACTGATCATGCTGCTATTAAATATCTTATGGAAAAGAAAGATGCAAAACCTAGACTTATTAGATGGGTTCTCTTGCTGCAAGAATTTGATCTGCATATTGTTGATAGAAAAGGTGGTGAGAACCCCGTTGCAGATAATTTATCTAGGTTAGAGAATGTTCTTGATGACCCACTACCTATTGATGATAGCTTTCCTGATGAACAATTAAATGTCATAAGCACTTCACGTAGCACTCCATGGTATGCTGATTATGCTAATTATATTGTTGCTAAATTTATACCACCTAGCTTCACATACCGACAAAAGAAAAAGTTTTTCTATGATTTGCGACATTACTTTTGGGATGACCCACATCTTTATAAAGAAGGAGTAGATGGTGTTATTAGACGTTGTGTGCCTGAGCATGAACAAGAACAAATCCTACGCAAGTGTCACTCCGAAGCTTATGGAGGACACCACGCTGGAGATAGAACTGCACATAAGGTATTGCAATCCGGTTTTTATTGGCCCTCTCTTCAAAGATGCCTGTAAGTTTGTTTTGTCTTATGTATGAATGTCAAAGAATTGGTAATATTAGTAGACGTCAAGAAATGCCTATGAATTATTCACTTGTTATTGAACCATTTGATGTTTGGGGCTTTGATTACATGGGACCTTTTCCTGCCTCTAATGGATATACACATATTTTGGTTGTTGTTGATTACGTTACTAAGTGGGTAGAATCTATTCCAACTAGTAGTGATGATCATAACACTTCTATTAGAATGCTTAAGGAAGTTATTTTTCCGAGGTTTAGAGTCCCTAGATATTTAATGACTGATGGTGGTTCACACTTTATTCATGGTGCTTTCCGTAAAATGCTTGCTAAATATGACGTTAATCATAGGATTGCATCTCCATATCACCCACAGTCTAGTGGTCAAGTAGAATTGAGCAATAGAGAGCTCAAATTAATTTTGCAAAAGGCATTAATAGGTCTAGAAAGAATTGGCCCAAGAAACTTGATGATGCATTATGGGCCTATAGAACTGCATATAAAAATCCTATGGGTATGTCTCCGTATAAAATGGTTTATGGAAAAACATGTCACTTACCTCTCGAACTAGAACATAAGGCATATTGGGCTATTAAAGAGCTCAACTATGATTTCAAACTTGCCGGTGAGAAAAGGTTATTTGATATTAGCTCACTTGATGAATGGAGAACCCAAGCTTATGAAAATGCTAAGTTGTTTAAAGAAAAAGTTAAAAGGTGGCATGACAAAAGATACAAAAGCGTGAGTTTAATGTAGGTGATTATGTATTGCTATACAACTCTCGTTTAAGATTTTTTGTAGGAAAACTTCTCTCTAAATGGGAAGGTCCCTACGTTATCGAGGAGGTCTATCGTTCCGGCGCCATAAAAATCAACAACTTCAAGGCACAAATCCGAAGGTGGTAAACGGTCAAAGGATCAAACATTATATCTCAAGTAATCCCATAAATGTTGAAACCAATATTATTGAAACCGTAACCCCGGAGAAATACATAAGGGACACTTTCTAGACCGTTCCAGACTCCGAAAAGGAATAGGTATGTGGTACGGTAAGTAAACCGACTCCAAAAGTATTTTTAAGGCAATATTTCTCCGTTTTGGAATATTTAGAAAAATAGAAAATAAGTAGCAGTCCGGGAAGGACACGAGGGCCCCATGAGGGCCCCACGAGGGTGGTGGGCGCGCCCCCCTACCTCGTGAGCACCCCGTGTGCCCTTCGGACTCCGTTTTCTTGCACGATACTTATTTTGGTTGGTAAAAATTCATTATATATTCTCCCGAAGGTTTTGACTCCCGTATCACGCAAATCTCCTCTGTTTTTGTTTTGAGCTGTTGCTGCTGCAGATTAGAGCAAGATGTATTCTCAAGAGTCAGTCGGGGAGAGCCGGGTATCTAATCCGGCACCGGAACCAAGGGCAAACAGCGACGCTGACCACTTTGGGCCAACAACGGAGGAAGAGATGGAGGCCGACTTGATGAGGGTAGATGCCATGGAGGATCAAGAAGTCACCTCTCGCCTCCGAGCTGGGTTTACGATGGGGGAACTATAGAGCTCAGCTATTCCAAACTCGGTTATCCCTTCCAATGTTAGATTTCTTTCTTATGAAAATATGAGGAGGAGTGTCTCTTGTTCTCCCGCAGCTATGCAGCACCCTTGGGAGCAAGGAGCTTTAGCCGTTACAGGAAAGCTGCGCAAGGAAATAATGGACCTCAAGCAGCAAGCCAATAAGCTCGAGGAGGAGAACCGTATCTTGAGGGGAATCATCGCCAAGAATATTACATCAACAACAAAGAAGGAGACATAATCACATGGGTATGGGCACTCCCCTTGGCAACTGCCAAGCTTGGGGGAGGTGCCACGGTATCGTATCACCATCACAACTCCTATCTTTTCCATTTTTCTTAGTTCGATCCTTTTAGTAGTATCTTGATCTAGTAGAATAAAGTTTATGGCATGATCTAGTTTTGAGTTTTGCTTTATGATCCCTCTATGTAATCGAGTCCGTGAGCTATATATAATAAAGTTTAGTGTTGAGTCAAGGGCTTGATTGTTTTGCCATGATCTTGGGTGAATAAAAGAAAAGAAAGAAGAAAAAGAATAAAAAGAAACAAAGAGTTCATATTGATCTTATTGAGAGTAATGACTTCACATAGAAAGAGTATGATGATTAAAAGTTGTTGGGAGTTGGCAAATATAGCTTTGGTCATCGTTGCAATTAATAGGAAGTAATAAGGAAAGAGAGGTTTCACATATAGATATATTATCATTGACATCTTTTATGATTGGGAGCACTCATTAAAATATAACATGCTAAAGAGTTGATGTTGGACAAGGAAGACAACATGATGAGTTATGTTTTCTTATATCTGAGATAAAGTATGTTGACATGGGTCCTCTAACATGTTGAGCTTGCCTTTCCCCTCATGTTAGCCAAATTCTCGCACCAAGTAGAGATACTACGTGTGCTTCCAAATACCCTTAAACCAGTTTAGCCATGAGAGTCCACCATATCTACCTATGGATTGAGTAAGATCCTTCAAGTAAGTTGTCATCGGTGCAAAGCAATAAAAATTGCTCTAAACATGTATGATTGATTGGTTTGGGAGAAATAAGCTTTATACGATCTTGTGATGTGGAAGTAATAAAAGCGACGGACTGCATAATAAAGGTTCATATCACAAGGGGCAATATAAAGTGACGTTCTTTCGCATTGAGATTTTGTGCATCCAACCATAAAAGTGCATGGCAACCTCTACTTCCCTCTGTGAAGGGCCTATCTTTTATTATTATCCTCTACCTTATGCAAGAGTCACGGTGATCTTCACCTTTCCTTTTTCATTTTATCCTTTGGCAAGCCTAGAATGTTGGAAAGAACATGATATATATATATATCTAATTGGATGTAGGGGAGCATGAATTATTATTGTTGACATTACCCTTGAGGTAAAAGGTTGTGGGGCAAAACTATAAGCCCCTATCTTTCTCTGTGTCCGATTAAAACTCCGTAACCACAAGTATTGCGTGAGTGTTAGCAATTATGAAGGACTAAATGATAGTTGAGTATGTTGACTTGCTTTTAAGCTCTGACATAGACTCTTTCCGATGTTATGATAAATTGCAATTGCTTCAATGACTGAGGTTATAATTTGTTGGTGCTCAATAAGGTTTCTGATTCATACTTTTGCATTGTGAAAAGATCATCACTTGAACATAAGTAATCATATGACAAAATCTATGTGTGTTGCTGTTATAAGAACAATCATGATGCCTTCATGTCCGTATTTTATTTTTATCGACGCCTCTACCTCTAAACACGAGGACATATTTATTATTATCGGCTTTTTCGCTTGAGGATAAGCGAGGTCTAATCTTGGGGGAGTTGATACGTCCATTTTGCATCATGCTTTTATATCGATATTTATCGCATTATGGTCTGTTATTTCACATTATGTCACAATACTTATGGCTATTCTCTTTTATTTTACAAGGTTTACATGAAGAGGGAGAATGCCGGTACCGAATTCTCAATGGAAAAGGAGCAAATATTGGAGACCTATTCTCACAAGAACTCCAAAAGTCCTGAAACTCCACGGAATATCTATAAATAAATAAAGAAAAATCGTCGCCAAAGATGAAGGCCAGGGGGCTCACACCCTGCTCACGAGGGTGGGGGCCCCCCCCTAGGGCGCGCCCCCTACCTCGTGGGCCCCCTGGTGGCTCTCCGACGCCCATCTTCTCCTATATGAGGTCTTTCGTCAAGAAAAAAAATAAGAAGCAACCTTTTGGGACGAGACTCCGCCGCCACGAGGCGGAACCTTGGCGGAACCAATCTAGGGCTCCGGCAGAGCTGTTCTGCCAGGGACACTTCCCTCCGGGAGGGGGAAATCATCACCATCATCATCACCAACGCTCCTCTCATCGGGAGAGGGCAATCTCCATCAACATCTTCACCAGCACCATCTCATCTCAAAACCCTAGTTCATCTCTTGTGTCCAATTCTTGTCTCCAAGTCCGGGATTGGTGCTAGTAGGTTGCTAGTAGTGTTGATTACTCCTTGTAGTTGATGCTAGTTGGTTTATTCGGTGGAATATCATATGTTCAGATCCTTTATGCATATTATTACCCCTCGATTATGAACATGAATATGCTTTGTGAGTAGTTACGTTTGTTCCTGAGGACAAGGGAGAAGTCTTGCTATTAGTAGTCATGTGAATTTGGTATTCGTTCGATATTTTGATGAGATGTATGTTGTCTAGCCTCTAGTGGTGTTATTTGAACGTCGAATACATAACACTTCACCATTATTTGGGCCTATAGGAAGGCATTGGGAAGTAATAAGTAGATGATGGGTTGCTAGAGTGATGTAAGCTTAAACCCTAGTTTATGCGTTGCTTCATAGGCTGATTTGGATCCATATGTTTCATGCTATGGTTAGGTTTACCTTAATACTTTTGTTGTAGTTGCGGATGCTTGCAATAGAGGTTAATCATAAGTGGGATGCTTGTTCAAGTAAGAACATCACCCAAGCACCGGTCCACCCACATATCAAATTATTAAAGTACCGAACACGAATCATATGAACATGATGAAAACTAGCTTGACGATGTTCCCATGTGTCCTCGGGAGCGCTTTTCCTATTATAAGAGTTTGTCCAGGCTTGTCCTTTGCTACAAAAAGGATTGGGCCACCTTGCTGCACTTTATTTACTCTTGTTACTTGTTGCTCGTTACAATTTATCTTATCACAAAACTATCTGTTACCACTTATTTCAGTACTTGCAGAGAATACCTTTGTCGTGGATTTGTCACAGCAGATGTCCTTAGTGTCAGGACTTAGTCGTGAGGCCAACGCATCTATGCGGTAGCTTGAGAGGGGTTGATCGGAACGAGAGACGCAACACAAGACAAGGATTTAGATAGCTTCGGGCCCCGGAAAAACATCATCCGGTAATAACCCTACATGCTGTTTGTGGCTAGGTCTCATTATGATCATGAGAGAGTCGCTGGTAAGCCGGCTCTTTGTGTCTAGCCCTAGAGATTGTTCTTGTTGCTTGTCCTAATCCGCCAGCGGGTCGTCTCTTTATATACACGGGTTGACGCCCCTACGGCCTACAGAGTCCCGGCCGGCTCATAAACAGTGTCCGGCTCGGTGACTAGTTAATTCTACCTTATGATACAAGTCATGCCCTTACAGCGGTTTACCTCTACGGGCCTTAAGTTGCCCGTGGGCCTTAGACCCTTTATTGAACCGCCATCTTCATGCTCGGTCTTGGGCTTCTTTCGGATGATTGTCTCTTTGCGTAACCCGGCCCCTTATGGGCGGATTACACAAATAGTTAGGGCCATCCATGAGTCGCCAGGCTCGTGAGTCGTCACTCCGGCGGGTTACCAATGAAAACACCAATCCCGGCCGGGTCATACTTCCGGGCGGGTCATACCGCGGGGTATATCCCCGACATTAGCCCCTAGTTTAATTTGGATTTATCCATGTTAAACTGATCCTGTAAAATAAACACAAGAACAAACTTGATAGGTTGTGCTCCGGGTTAAATAAGTTCCTGAACCAGCACCTGATCATCTTTAAGTCCTTGTAAATTCCTCCTCGATATGTATCCATAATCTCATAGCAAACCTCTTTAGCAGATATGTTCAAATTTTGCCAATGCAAAAATCTAGATACTTCCTTTGAGAAATCCGGGTCAACAGGCCAGCTTCAGAGTCAATTTGCTGACATTGGTCTCTTGTTGAGAAATACTGTAAAGGATAATCCACTTGAGTCAGCTTTCAATGCTCTGACTTGACAAAAATATTGGTCTTCAAATATTCAACTTATATTCATCCGGCTTGAAGATATAAAACTTACCGGTTTATGATTTACCAAAATTGCCGGGTTATAAATAGATGATGCCGAGTCATAATTGTCGCCGACGCCGGTTTATGATTTTTGCAGACACCGGGTCAATCTGATTTACTCAAACTGAGAATTTGAAGATATTTCTCCCTTATATCCATATTACCTGTAGCCCCCAAGGGCCGGTTTAATCAGCATGAATAAGCCGGGACTTATCACCATGGCTTTAAATAAAATCCAGTTGTGTAGCCCCCATGAGTCGGCTATAGTCATAGTAGTGTAGCCGGGTCATCATAAAATTGTCTTTAGCAAAGAACAATATACATTAGCCCCCAAGTGTCGGGTCATTATGTAATGATGAGCAGGGACCTTGTAAATATGATGATGTAAATTTGAGCAGTAACGTGTAGCCCCCAAGGGCCGGCTTAGTAAGATAATACTGAGCTGGGACTTTTCATTGAAAATAATATCATATGATGTAACCCCCATCCTGGGGCTTGAACCCACGTCCACAAGGTTAAGAGCTTTGTGCTTTACCAACTGAGCAGTGGATCCTTCAATATAATGGAATAAGGCTTGTGTACCTTGAATTTTAACAGGAGCAATTGGTAGCCCCCAAGGGCCGGCTCATTACAATGGGATGAGTCGGGTCTTCAATAAGGCCAATAAAAATGACTTTGCATTAGCCCCCAAGGGCCATGGTGCATCTTTGGCGGTGACATGGGACTTGTATATTCAATGTAATCTCGATTTGAACAATGTAGCCCCCAAGTGCGGGTCGTAAGCCTGCAGCGACGCGGGACTATTGCCTCCATTGTAAAATAAATCATGCCCATTGATAAAAATAATAGCCGTTGCGCTAAAGCGACTTTGAAAACCTCAATCATAACACTGGTTATTGATAATCACAATAGAAATCCAGCTTTGTTGGCTATTCAAGATTTGAATAATATAATCCGGTATGAAAACCTCAATCATTCAATATCATCATGAAAATCCAGCCAGTTTTGGCTATTAAAGATTTGAATACCTTATCGGTTGACAAGTAAATCCGAAGTTTAAATACTCGGCGGCTCTTGGCCGATGTCGACTTAATGCGCATTCATTGTAAGCCGGAATTTTTATAACCCGGCGGCTTATAGCCTTTGAGAAAAATCCAGAATGGATAATCATTTTGAAGCATCAACTTTGGTAATGAGCTTGAACTTAATCATTTATATGTCATAGTTCTGCAAATCCTGCATAGAGTTTAAACAACATATGCCCTGGCGACTTAACGTCAAAAGCCAGGGCGGGTAACCACCCAAATGTAGTCTTACCCTGCACACAAGTAGATCACAAGAACCCTTGGCGGTTTGCCACAGGGCGGGTCATATAAAAAACCCGAAAAGAATTATAAATAGACAAGCCGGTTATCAATCATGATGTTAAGACACAATTGATGTTATTATACTTATGATCCTTTGGATGATACCACCGGTTTACGTGACCCAGAGGGTGAAGTTGATAACTCAATCCTGTAAAAGCCGGGACATATGATATTTGTGACAACTCAAATACTTGTGATTGTATAAAAAGCAGATAATATTTTTTGAGGCTTCTGATTCGAATACGACCAGTAAACCGTTCCAAAGGGGTTAAGCTAAGATTCGAATACGATCATATAGCCCCCAGTGGCGTTGGCGTTGCCGATCAAAGTGGGTATCAACAGCTATGTTCTCTTTGGTTCGAATACGACCTATGTTTGAACAGGAAGCTCCCAAATGACCTTAAGAGTTGTTTAGCGACGCTGATTCAAATACAATCCACGTCGATTGCCAAAGGGGTTGAGCTATGATTCGGATACGATCAAGAAGCCCCCAAGTAGGTTCAGCAGTTTGCTAATCAAAAGGGTATCGACTATATGTTCTCTTTGGTTCGAATCGACCTATGTTTGGACAGAAGCCCCAAGTGACCATATAAATTTTGGCATTGCGCTGATCAAGAGGGTACTGATAGCTATGCCCGATGAGCAGGAAGCCCCCAAGTGACCATAATAAAATAAGCTGTAAGGCAGGATACCCATGTTTTGAACCGTGCATCATGGCAGCAAGTTCCCTTTGGTAACCATTAATTTGTTGGAGATCTCGAACTTGCGAGAGATTAATTCTTTTGAACCGTAAATTTTTAAACCGGATATTGAGATCCTCAAAGCTGTGTAAGGGACAAATTTACCTTGATCCGGATGTTGAACCGGTTTTGAGAGCTTCAAAGCTTTGCGGGAGAAAGATATCTCTTGAGCTGTATTTTAAACCGGAATCTTCATTTTGAACCGGAAATTTTTCTGACGGCTTTTAAATATTTGCCAATAAAGCAGTAGCCTCGAGGGCCGGGTTATCTTCCCTTCAATGACCCGGAATTCTTGAATTCATTGAAACCGGCTAACTTTGCCGAGCCATACCATTGTAGCCCCCGAGTCTCAAGATGACTCGAAGTGTTGGCTTGAGATTCTCCATATTTGACCATAGCAGAAGGTGTATATCATTGGCGTTGATAGCGCGATGTGAATCCACAGAAGGTTGAGGTGACTGCGGCGGGTTATAAATGATCATGAACCGTGTCAGCAACTCGGCCAATGATTCCTTCCAACTGGCTGTTTGAAGTTAACCAAACCGTAGTGCGGCGACTTGCGCGCCTGCCCATTGAGCCATCCAGTGCAGACGGCAGCTAATAATACATGATAATTTGCCTTCAATTTGTTGGAAGAAAACCAGGCTTCCAAGTAGTGACTTGCTCATACTCAATAAACAACTCATGCAGACAGGTGCGGCCTGATGTGTTGATGTAGACCAGGCCACGAGAGACGGACGGTAAAGACGACTGCAACATCTGAGGCGGCACAGACAGATAAACCGGCCATGGCGTTGTAAGCCGGTGCGGACGGGCAAGTGGTCCTCCTTGTTGTAAGCCGGCGTGGTCCTGAGAGACGGCCACGGCGTTGTAAGCCGGCGCGGTCACGAGGGACGGCCACGACATTGTTAAACCGGTGCGGGAGTCCGTTGAGTAACGACGACCACCTATGCCCAAAGATGTTGGCATGCCTCCATCTTCGCGGTATAATATGTCATAAATAATTGCCCTGCATAAACAATATTGCAGACCAAGGCAAAGACAAACTTGTTCTTTGACAAAAACAACATGTGCTAATAAAACAAACTCGGATGGATATCACCTGATTTGTTTGGACGACGGATGACCCGTTTATCGTGACAGAGGTAGCTCAGACAGACCAACGATTCAATATAGTCCCGGCGGCTCAGGTAGACCGGCGACTTAATATAAACCCGGCGGCAAGGGTGGCTCAACGCGGCTCCGGCGGGTTGATGTAGATTAAACTGCACAGGCGGCGACTTGCGCACACCTGTTCCATCAGTAAGCGGGCACAGACGCCGGTGCGTGATGGTGCTGACGTACACTTCATAGGCACAACAGGACACCACCTTTGCTTATGCATTAGGATGACATATGGACTGATCTGCTGGATGTCCGATTGATGGGACTTGCACTAGCATTTTTTGTTGCAGATCAATTCACCTTTTATTTATTTTTGCACTCCCATGTGTTGGAACAGATCAAATGAGAGAGATGGCGGGTCTGCGTGTGTCTCTCGGCCAGCGTGTGCAAGTTTTGTACTGTTCATCAATTAGTACTACTTGTATTTGCATCTCCTGGCGGTTTTCTTTTTGCTTTCTTCTCTTCACGTTGTTGGCTCCAGAGTCCATCCAACCTTGAACCTTGTGCCAAGGAATCATACTTTATAGTGGCTTGTTTTGAACTTGTAGCTGCGAGAATTCGGCGTGACCGCATGGATGGGATGAGCTTGCGCTCGTATTTGATCTGCTCGTATTTGAACATGCGCTCGAGCAGCGGCTCAAGATGGCTCAGAGCATAGGTTGAAGCAGGCATGGCCACGACAGTAGCCCAGTACACCGGCGAGGGGCGGCTCACAAGCGGCCCACGGCCAGGGCGGCTCGAAGTGGATGTGATCCAAAAGCTGGGTCGCGTCGGCAACTCGGGGAGCTCAGAACAGAGGCCAGGCATGACCCGGTAGGGATGGCTCCTGCATGGCGACTTGTAAGGTTGAAGGCGGACGGAGCACCGGCGAGCCTGCAGCGGCGACTCAAGGCGGCAGAGGCGGCTCGCAGCCGGCGAGGCGGGTTTCAGCGGAGGCGGCCTGCGGCAAAAGAGGCGGCCCGCAGCGATAGAGGCAGCTGGCCACGGGCGCTCGGAAGCGCGAGGCTGTGTAAAGCGCGCGAGGCGGAGCCTGGCCCGGAGCAGCGGCGACGCGGAGCCGGCCACGGCAGAGCACAAGCAAGGCCACTATAGGCGGAAAGCGAGGCGAGGCCACGGGCCTTAGCGAGGCGGGCAAGACAGCGGCTTCGCGGGCGGGCGGCTCAGCCCTGCTACGGCTGAGGCAGGTGGAGACGGAGGTCTCAAAGGCGGACGGCGGCGACCCGCGATTGGTAGGTCGTCGAGCAGAAACCGGAGGAGGCGACTCAACGCGAGCCTGAGTCCTTCTCCGGGTCGTACTTCGGTCTGACTCTTTTTTGTTTTTCCTTTTTCCAATTTGTCTTTGCTGTGGATTAGATCGAATTTGGAGTGGTCAAACCGATTGCTTGTTTGTTTGACTCGTCGTAGCTGACAACTTCTAGTTTCCTTCGGTGAATCTTTGCTTGACGTCGACACACATTGACTCAAAAAAAATCGTAGAGCTCTTCCATGGCTGTTGACAATAGTACTTCTTTGATCTTAATTGATGAGGCCAGAATTGATACAGATCCTTCCGCGGTAGCTCTTGCTGTTCGGACGGTAGGTGCTCGTCACAGCCGGTGGCGGCGGCTCAACAGCAACCCTAACTTTGATGATAAATTTGCAAAATCTTCCCAATGTTGGTTCTTCTTCTCCCGGTCAATCGCGAGCTTCTCAATCCCTGAGAAAGCGCCCTCCAAGAACTCAGCACCACCATGCGCAGGCCCCACGGTGGGCGCCAACTGTCGTGGATTTGTCACGGCAGATGTCCTTAGTGTCAGGACTTAGTCGTGAGGCCAACGCATCTATGCGGTAGCTTGAGAGGGGTTGATCGAAACGAGAGACGCAACACAAGACAAGGATTTAGACAGCTTTGGGCCCCGGGAAACATCATCCGGTAATAACTCTACATGTTGTTTGTGGCTAGGTCTCATTATGATCATGAGAGAGTCGCCGATAAGCCGGCTCTTTGTGTCTAGCCCTAGATATTGTTCTTGTTACTTGTCCTAAGCCACCAGCGGGTCGTCTCCTTATATACACAGGTTGACGCCCCTACGGCCTACAGAGTCCCGGCCGGCTCATAAACAGTGCCCGGCTCGGTGACTAGTTAATTCTACCTTATGATACAAGTCATGCCCTTACGGCGGTTTACCTCTACGGGCCTTAAGTCGCCCGTGGGCCTTAGACCCTTTATTGAACCGCCATCTTCATGCTCGGTCTTGGGCTTCTTTCGGATGAATGTCTCTTTGCGTAACCGGGCCCCTTATGGGCGGCTTACACAAATAGTTAGGGCCATCCATGAGTCGTCAGGCTCGTGAGTCGTCACTCCGGCGGGTTACCAATGAAAACACCAATCCCGGACGAGTCATACTTCCGGCCGGGTCATACCGCGGGGTATATCCCCGACAACCTTGCTGAAAACCGCTTATCATTTCCTTCTGCTCCTCGTTGGGTTCGACACTCTTACTTACAGAAAGGACTACGATAGATCTCCTATACTTGTGGGTCATCACGCTCCGTCCCGAAAGTCTTCTCCTTATTTTTTTTAGGTCAAGATGACTAATATACCAAAAGAGGGGCACCAGAGGTGGGCTAGGCTGAGCACAACCCACCAGGGCGCGCCTAGGAGCCTGGCGCTCCCTGGTGTCTTGTGCTCACCAAGTGGCCCCCCTCCGGTAGTTATTTGCTTCATTATTTCTTATTTATTTCATAAAAGTTCCTCGTGAAGTTTCAGCTCATTTGGAGTTGTGCGTAATAGGTGGCCTGACGTAGCTTTTTCAGGTCCAGATTTCCAGCTGGCGGAACTCTCCCTCTTTGTGTGAACCTTGCATATTATGAGAGAAAAGGCATTAGAATTACTCCAGAAAGCATTACTGTGCATAAAAACATCATAAATAACAGTAGGTAAACATGATGCAAAATGGATGTATCAAGTATCGCGAGGCAAAGGGAATATCACATGATAACCAATGGTTCACTTGAATATCATGCGTGTAATCATGGGGACCGATATGGATGTCCACGGTTCCACTATCAGTCATTGAGCGAAGGGTTTCGCTCATGTCTATGGTTACCGAACCTACGGGTTCACAAGCTTAAAGTAATCACGATCTGCTGAGTGTTAATAGAACGGGAGTGATGAGAATATATTTGTGGAATTGTCTCATTAATATTCAGAATAGTTTTGAGAGGTTCTGGAAGCGTTTCGGGGTCACCAGAAGGGTTTGGTGGATATCGGGTAATACCGGATATTGCCGATTAATATATATAGGTGAAAAATGTTTTTGGGATGTTAAATTATATATATAATACTCTGAAAATGTTTAGAAGAAATATATATTTACTTTAATATCAACGGCCTAATAAGGCCAAGTGGTGGAAGACCACTTGGGCCATAAAGGCCCAATAGGGGTGGCGCCCCCTTCTCCCCATGGAAAGGGGAGAGGGAGGCCGGATTGGAGGGGATTCCCCTCCCGTTGGCCGGCCACAAGGGGGAGACTTTCCCCACTTGTGTGGCGCCCCCTCCTCCCCTCCCAACCTATATATACTAGATGATTTTCATCTTTTGTGACACAAGTTTTGGGTGCCTCTTCCAGTTGATCTAGTTCTAATTCTAGTTGGTCCTAGACTAATTAGAGCTAGCCCTAGCCACCTCTAATCCTCATAATTAGAAGCCCAGTGTGATTCTAATCTCCCCCCTCTAATTCTCCAGCGACGATTGGATCTGGACGACGAAGCGCTGTCGGATCGTGAAGACTGTACGCTTGCAACCAAGTAGAGAGGCCGTGCTTTCGGTCTTGATTTGAGGATCGTTCGAGGCGGTTCACGGATCGTCATCAACGTTCGAGGGAGTTCAAGTACGATCTACACCAACTCGTCTACTTCCGCTGCACTCCGAAGTCGGTAACGATCGTTGATCACAAACCGTTATACATTTTTTTTGTTTTCTACTATCTTTCCCAACATTTCTTTTCTTTCAGGAAGCATAATTGTGCTTCTCATGGAAGCACATGTTGTACTTTTCCCTTTTGGGAAAACATAGTTGTGCTTCTCGTGGAAAAGCACTGCTTCCAAAAAAATCCCTCAAAACATAAAAAACCATGCAAAAGGCGAAAAAACAAATAAAACCTGAAAGCACGTGGAGAAAGAAAAAATCCTGAGGGTACGCTATCCCGCGACACATGGTGGCGGTCGGGTGTACCACTTTGGCATGCTCCTAGTCCAGCAAAAGTGACGCGCCGGATTTCCCTCGAGAGGGTACACTTTGATTATGTTTTTTTAGGCTAAAAATGCTCAGTTATATTCATTTGATAAAATGTTCATTCAAATACAACTTAAATCAGGAGGCTCCACGAGCCAAAGATGTCTACCCTAGGGAGCATGTCTAGCGCCTCTGTGATTAGTTAGCCACTCCCCATATACAGTACTCCAAAAAATTACGAATAAATCCAGTCTCTACCTCCAAAAACTTGGGCCGTTTCTTTAGCAGAAGTGGGGCCCATTTTGGAGCAACTCCTTGGGCCGTACGGCCTCGAATCAACGGGAGTGTTCAGCCCACAAAAGTCACCCGAAACAGGCAGAGCGAAACCCTCTCCTCGCATTCCCCCGAACCCAAACTCCCAACCAATGGCGGCCACGGCGATGGAGCACGACGGCGGCGCCGAGGTGGTCGTCACCCCGGGGGAGCTCCTCGGGCCCTCCTCGTCCCTCGAGGCCGGGCGCGGCGCCTACGCCGACGGCCGCTCCGTGCGCGCGTCGGTCACCGGCCGCCGCCGCTTCGTGGCCCCCGCCCCCGGCTCCTCCGACCAGGTGGGGTTTAACTAGGGTTTCTGGAGCTGTCCGTCCCTTCGCTCCTCTCGCTGCTGCTTATGATTGATTGGTTGGCTTGATTTGGTTTGGCTGCAGAGGTCCACGGTGGAGGTGGTCGGGCACAAGGCGCACGGAGCCGTGCCGCAGCCGGGGAGCATCGTCATTGCCCGTGTAAGACCTCCCTCTCTCTCTCTCTCTCTCTCTCTCTCTCTGTTACCAGGACACCGTTGATTGGGGAAGCTTGATGTTCAGTAGCTGTGTTGTGTGGCGCTGAATTTCGTTAGTGCTGAGTGGATGTGGTGTGTACCCATCTAATGCCATGGTTGAATTAGGGGCTGGGTACTGTTGTTGTCTGTACTCATGCTTCATGTGGATATTTCCGGCATATGTGGGTGGCAGTTACTGAAAATTGTGTGAACTGTTAGAAGACTAGAATGCATCGGCGTTGCCTGTGTTAATAGACTTGTGCACATGGAAACAACTTTTCCCTGTTAAAGGTTGACCTTGTTAACCTGTAAAGCCGTACTGACTTGAAATTCGGGTAATGGTGAACAACCAGCCTATTGTTCACGTGTTGAGCCTAGCACTAAACAAGTTCATATGGCTGCTTGCTCCCAAACAATATCTGGTACATTAAGGTTTTCTTTCTATCATCTCCTCATTGACCTCTGGAGATGACTTTACATAATGGATAAGGGGAGTTTGGTGTTTCATGCAAATGTAACCTGGGCTTGGCCTCTGATTCTAAGCAAATAAATGGGGGGAAAGATCTTACGTCTATATCTATTTTTTTTTAGCAGACACTCTCTCTTGTTCGTAACTATCTTAGCATCAATTTTTAGCATGTGTGGATATTCTGCTGTCGGCAGTGCCACTGGTCAACCTTCTTTTACTGTAGGTAGTGTAGCTGAAAGAGATTTGCATGCCAACTTCTTTTAATTGCTGCAGTGCTAATTGCTTGTTTCTTTCGCAGGTGACTAAGGTTATGGCTAGGATGGCGTCTGCAGATATAATGTGTGTTGACTCAAAGGCTGTCAAGGAAAAGTTCACTGGCATGATAAGGTATTGGTCCATTTCTGTTATGCTGCCATTTGGTACTGATCGTCATAGATTTATTGTATGGTTTTGCTTTGAGTTGATTGCCAAAGTGTTTAGAGTCAATTGCTTTTGTTCATTATTTTCTTGTAGACAATAGACAGTGTATTGCAGGAAAGTTCCTCATGCCATGCTCTTATGTTTTGTAGGCAGCAAGATGTTCGTGCAACTGAGATCGACAAGGTGGATATGTACCAGTCATACCGACCTGGTGACATTGTCAGAGCTCTGGTTGTATCCTTTAGGGGGGACATTACATCCTATTTGTTTTCTCTTGGAGTCTTGGTCATGTGCATCTGCATGCTTCAAGTCACTTTATTTCCAGAAATTATTCATTTGAATTATTTAGCTACCAGCTTCTTGTCTTGCCAGAGTACTCACTTTTGACCAAATTGCAAACCTTACATCATGCTGAAGCTCTCTCTTGGTGATGCAAGGGCATACTACCTTTCGACAGCCAAGAATGAACTTGGAGTTGTTTCTGCCCAAAGTATAGCTGGTAAGCTCTCTGTAACTGCCGTACCAAGTTACAACTGATCCTCATATTGTATGATCAGGCAGAATTGTGCTAATGCAGCTACCCTTGTTTTGTTTGCCCTAGGTGGTACGCTGGTCCCAACCAGTTGGACTGAGATGCAATGTGAATTAACTGGCCAAATCGAGCAAAGAAAAGTTGCAAAGGTCGAATAGATCTTGTTTACTTTGTCAGATAGGAAGGTAAAATTGTTGGTTACAGAGTTCTATCTCATTTGCTCAGAGTCTCAGGTGTCTGACTTTTTCAGTTATGTACTTACATATGTGCCCTTATTTCCTAGTGGAAGCAGGTACTACCCATATTTCTAGTGTATTTGCATGTAATGTATTGGTATCCTGTACAGTGGCTAGCTGGCTACTGTTTGCCTAGTCCCTTGTATACAACTTAGTATGGCCGAATGCGGACTCTGCTCTGCACACTGATGAAGCCATTGGTTATTGTCTACCTCACTGTTGATCAGCTTTCAAAAGTTTAGTAATCCAGTAAATGTTTGATTGATCTACCCCTATATCCACTGTGTCTTGCTTTCAAACAATGTTTAAAAAATTGCTAGGCGTTAGTTGTGTATCTTGCCACCGCCTTGCGCCTATCTGACCAAAGTGCACGCTTAAGCGCAATTATACGCACATGAAGCGCACTTAAGCACTAGATGTTTTGCTATCGCCTTTTGAGCATAGGTGTGTCCTTTTTTTAACTATGCTTTCCAATGCTCATCGCCTATTCGCCCCTATGTGTTCCATTTGTTTCACCTGCCTGTACAGTGACTGGAAGTTTTCTGGGTGTACTTGTAATTTCCATATTCTCGCTTTACAGGTTCTGATGGTGTATGGTACATTTGATCAACGACGCTGGGTCCTCCAGACATGATCATTGCCACTGGATTTAGCACATTAATTCTGAGTAGCCTCTGAGCGTGTAATACAATTATGCTTGTTGAATGTTATTTATAGGATTTTAGGCCATGCGAGATTCTGACATTCCGGTCTGCTGTGGCTTTGAAAGAGTTGAAGTTTTGGTTTGAGGATATAGATTGATTATGGAAAAGATGTCATTTGAGTTTTCTTGACGTGCACAAAAATTCTTGCGCAGGAGACTTGGCAAGACTCTTATCGACACAGTGAAATTGGAACGCTGTTCAGATGTTAACAGTTCCTTCTCCTTTGGGATAACCAGATATACTCCCTCCGTCCGGAAATACTTGTCATCAAAATGGTTAAAGGGGGATGATAAGTATTTTAGTTCTAGATACTCCCTCCGGTCTACTTCCTCCGTTCGGAAATACTTATCATCAAAATGGATAAAAGGGGATGACAAGTATTTTAGTTCTAGATACTCCCTCCGGTCCTTTTTAGTTCGCATATAAGATTTGTCTGAAGTCAAGCCTCGTAAAGTTTGACCAACTTTATAGAACAAAACACCAACATTCACAATATGAAATCAATATTAGTAGATGCATCATAACTTAAATTTTCATATTGTATAACTTTAGCATGTAGATGTTGATATTTTTTTATATAAATATGGTCAAATTTTATGAAATTTGACTCAGACAATTCTTATATGCAGCGCGAAAAGGACCGGAGGAAGTACATCTTTTTTTAACTATTTTGATGACAAGTATTTTTGGATGAAGTATATATTAATAAAAAGAAATGTATCAGAGACGATGAACGCCGGGTCCAGTGGGATTAGTTTCCATTTGCGGGGCAGAGCGGCCGGCTAATGCTGAGCCTGATCGGGCTGGTACACTTGAGCTGGCCGTTTTTGCATGTGAGCCATGCGTCTGAGTACCGTTTATTACTCTGTGTTCCTAAATATTTATCTTTCTAGAAATTTTAACTACATACAAAGTAAAATGAGTGAATCTATACTCTAAAATACGTCTATATACATCCGTATGTGATAATCAATTCAAGATCTTTAAAAGACTTATATTTAGAGCATCTCCAGCCGCGTCCTCAGAACAGCCTCCCAGGCGATTTTTTTGCGCCGGCGCCGAAAAAACGGCCTAGTCGCGCCCCAAGAGCCCGTTTTTCGCCGGCTTCGGCCGAAATCAGCGCCGGCGGACCCAGGCCGAACCCAACGCGCCGGGGGCGCCCGAGGGCATCGGGGCGAGTGTTTTGGCGCGAAACAGCCGCGAGCCCACCGAGTCAGCGAGACGGCCGCTTTGTCGACCTCATCGCCTTGGTTCCCGCGGAAATCAATGTGAAGGCTGCCGCGCTGCCGCGCCGGTCAGCCTCCATTGATGCCTCACAGGCGGCGCAGTGAAGACGCCGCCGACGCGCGTCCCGCCCGCATGGGCCACGCGTCTGCCCACATGCCGCCCCCACCCCTCTTCGGCTATAAAAGGCGCCCCCTCCCTGCCGGTGAGCGCCACGACCTCCCGCTCTCCCTCCCGCGAAAGCCTTCTCCCTGCCGGCGAGCTCTCCCACCACTCCCCTGTCCGCCGACGAGCGAAACCATGGCGGAGAGATACCCAGGCGATGGCGCAACGGCTAACGGCTTCGGCCGCCGACACCTCCAGGAGTCGGAGGCGCGCCTTTTGTACGAGGCCGAGTACCCGGCACCCCCCGACATGCGCGTGCCGGGTTCGTGAAGACTGAGCGCCGGCGGCGTCCCGGTACCGCCGGTGCCCGAAGGGGCGGCATGGCGGAAGGAGATCGCCCGCATCCGCTCCTCGCTGACAGAGGAGCAGCGGAACGAGCCGAGGTACGCGCCTGAGAGCGAAACGCTGTAGACGCTGTACTTCGAGCGCCGCCGTGAGGAGCAGATCGCCTCCGTCAACGGCATCATCCCCCACGGCCGCCTCAACTCCGAAGGACGGCGCGAGTGGTGGGGCGTCCCGCCAGCACTCGGCGCCGTCCTCGACCACATCGAGACCGGCAATATGCCGCGGTGGAGTACCCAGCGCCCTCCTTCTCTACGCCGCGGCGATTTCTAGATGCCGCGCGAATGGAGCCGGGTCGTCCTCGTCGTCGAACTCGCTGCCGCCCTCCGTCCCGTCAAGCCCGAGCCGGAGGAGACACCGCTCGGTCGTCGCGCTCGCAGCGGCGCCCTCGCCTGCGACGGCACCGACGAGGCGCTCCCTCCGCCTGGTTCGGCCGAAGCCCGAGCCGGACATGCTCCCCGTGAAGCCGGAGCACGCCGGCATGGTGGCCCCCGACGACGAGTCCTCCCTCAAATGGGCGAGGGAGGACTACGTCCGCAGCGTGTGCGCCGCCGCCGGGCGTACCTGCAGACCAGTGCCCGTAGCCGCCCGAGGCCCGGGCTGTCCCGAGGAGTGTCGCCGCCGCCGAGGAGGGCGGGCGTTATCGCCATCGACAGCGACGACGAGGGCGAGGCCGGGCCGCTGTTACCGCCGGCGGCCCCGAGGGATGCAACAGGACGCCAAAGCGAGGCGCGCGACGACGACGACGACAGCGGCGGCAGCGGCGACTACACCATCTTCTACAGGCTTCTCGTAATGTAGACGGCGGCGGCGGCGACGGTGGCGGCAGCAGCTAGGCTTTTTAGTTTATTTTTAAGTTAGTTCATGCATGTTTTTAAGTTTTTTTAAAAATTTTGACGAAAAATGACCGAGTTCATCCAAAAACCGCCGAGTTTGCAAAAAAATTAAAACAAACTTCGCCGAACCCGCAGCGACCGTGGGCGTGTGACTGGGAGCGAACCGAACCCCAGAAGACGATCTAGCGCCGGCTCGCCCTCAGACCACTCTTTTTCGGCGCCCTGAGGGCCGAACGGCTGGAGGAGGGAGCAGTACGTAGGAAACAAAAGCCGTTGCAAGAAACTTTAAAGTCCGTCTGGATAGGGGAGCTACCGCAAACTCCTGGTGGGATATTTATTCACGAGCTTAGGTTAAGCACCTTACATCGCCATACAATGACCATTGTCCCCTGTTGATTGTTGGAGGCAGAAACTGAGACTAGACCAAGGAGTCGATGCAAGTGCTATTAGGTTCTGTGGGAACGTGAACCCCGCCTCTCAGAGTTGATCTCTAACTTGTGGGAAGAGGCAGGACCGAAGCAATCCTCAGGAGCGTTGGGAAAAAATTATGAGCTCCCTGCATAAGAGCAACTCCAATGAGGCGACCCATTTCGTCCGCCCGTGTCCGTTTCGGTCAGCACGGACAAAAGTGGCGGCCCAACGCGTCAACCCAAACAGACGCGCGTCCGTTTTTCGTCCGCGGGTGACCCATTTCCTGCCTAATTTTAAGCCTGATTTGCGTTCGCGCGGACACGAGACGGACGCGCGCGCGCGCCTACTCTTCTCCCCGGGCCCGCCGGTCGGTGGCAGCCACCACCATTTTCCCCCATTTTCCCCAGAAACACTCCCGCCCGCGCGCGCTCGCTCCCGCCCCAACCATGGACGACGCCATTGACCTCGACCTCGACCTCGACGCCGCCGCCAGCCTCGCCTCCCTTGCCTAGTTCGGCGCCGTAGCCCCCTCCGGGAAAGGCAAGCCTCGTGCCCCGCGCAAGATCGCCGCCGCGACCAAGCCGAAGAAGGCGCTGACGCCCGAACAACGGGCAAGGGAGTCGGCCAAGAGGAAGGGCCGGAGGCACTCCGCGGACGCGAGGGATGAGGTCACGCCCGCCGTCGCCGCTTCTGTGCAGAGTTCACCAATGCCCGCGTCGCGGCGGCAACGAGGGAGGCGCTCTACATGCTAGGGGTAAACCCTAGCGAGCACAGCTTCGTCCAAGCCGCCGTCGCCGCGGCAAGCACCGGCTCGTCGGCGTTTCCTCGGATGGTGCTGCCTGAGTCACCCCGCGCGTCGGCTTGCAACCCGGTCCCCGGCTTCCACGTCTACCCGCAGGCCTCCCGCCTCTCCGGGGAGTGCTCACCCGACGTGAGCGTGGTCGCGCCTTTCACGCCTGCGCGGCGCCCATCGACCTCAACGCCACCCGGTGGTTGGTGGCTCGTCGTCCGGCGGCACGAGGAACGCCAGCGACGCCGCCGCGGGCTCCCGACGCCCAGAATCTGCTCGAGGAATGCCGTCCGCCGTCGATGAGGACTTCATGCAAAACCTCATCTTGAGGCGGTGCACCGTGTCTTGCTTCGATCCCGGCAGACACAAAGCCAGACGGCCGCGGGCGTTTCACGCCGGCCCGGGCTATGATCCCGACCAGCGGCCTTCATGCGTGATCAGGTCGGCGTCGACCTGGACGGCTTCCCCCTCGACCACGAGTTACCGGACGACTACGGGCTAGAGGAAGAGGACGAGTGCGACATCGACGTGGAGCCTTTGTTCGAGGACGAGCTCGCCAACCAAGCCGCCGGTCCTAAGCCCAAGCGCAAGAGCAAGCGTACGAAGGCGTACACGGCGGCCGAAGACAAGCTTCTTTGCGAGTGTTGGCGAGACATTGGACAAGACCCGAAGACGGGCGCTGAGCAAAAGCATTCGACCTTTCGGACTCGTGTGCACCGAGAGTTCCATGAGCGCAAGAAGTTTTCACCTTACCAATTTGTGAGCACGCGCGGGTGGGTCTCCATTTCCAAGCGGTGGAGGATGATCCAACAAGAGTGCAATAAGTTTTGCGCCACCCTTGAGAGCGTCAAGGCCCGCCCCGTGAGCGGCATCGGCATGCAAGACATGGTATGATAGCAAGCAAGCCATCCTCTTTTGTGTCATCAAGATCATCCTTTTACGTCTTCATTTGCTATCACTTGCCCATATGCTTGCATGGAAACATTTTGTAGGCATTTCAAGCTTTGGAGGCATTCAAGGTTCAACACAATGGCAAGTGCTTCAACCTCTTCCATTGCTATCGGGTCATCAAGGACGAAGAGAAGTTCAAGGCACAATATGCCGCACTCAAGGCACGTGGGGGGAAGAAAGCCGTGGAGGATGTTGGGGAGGGCGAGCCGGCACGGCCGCGGGGGAAGACCAACTCCAAGAAGGAGGACAAGCGAGATGCGGCCACCAACGCCTTGATCGCAAGCGTGGACGGCATGATGAATAAGAAGGACTAAGGCGGAGCAAATGGATGCTTTCATGGAGATCCAAAGGAGGAGGCTTGATCTTGACGCCGAGAAGCAAGCCAAGATGTTCGAGCTCGAGGCAGAGAAACAAGCTAGGATGCTAGAGATCGAGGCCGCCAACGCCAAGACCAAGGCGAAAGAAGTGGCTCTTGCGAGCATGATGACCGGGGAGGAGATCATGAAGGTGGATCTCAACACCGTGTCGCCAAGGAAGAGGTCGTGGTTCGAGAAGATGCAGGCCGACATGCTCAAGTTCGCCGACGAGTGATCTATGGTGGCGAGGGCCATCTTTTTTGTATGCTGGCATGACCACGGGAGTCGAGATGGCGTGGTCGAACTCAAGTCCCACCCTTTTTTGTGTGCTGGCATGTGTGCCGGCCGGCTGGTGAGTGCGCCAGCATAAACTGTGGTGATATTTTGTGAAGCCGGTATTGTATGCCGGCGCTGGCATGGTGCCGGCATGAGACATGGCAGCTGGCATAATCGGCCGCGGGCCCTTTTTATTTAAAAGTTGAATGCGGGCATGAAATGGGTCGGCTTGTTGGGCGCACTGCCGACCCAAATGCAAAACTGAGCGGACGCTGGGCGGACGGCCGATTCAAATGGACAAAAAACGAACAAATGCGCCGTCCATTTGGGCCGGCCCGTTGGAGTTGCTCTAACTGGAGCAAGAAAAAGTTTGGTAGTGTTATTAGGGAGATTTAGAAGTCAAGATTTAGACTTGAGGAACTTGGAATATGCACGCTGATCTAGATTTTTGCCCGTATTTTCTTCAGAATTCTATAAAAATGTGAAAATATAATATTTTTTTCAAAAACCGGAGTCCAAAAGCAGTTTTCGCATTGGTGAGTGGTTATGTCTGTTACATTGGGGCTATCGATGCGTGTACAAGATATACTCTAGAAGGGTTCGTTCGTGTATAAGATATATCCCATGGACGGCCGGCTGGCGTGGTCGATTGACCTGCAGTGACAAAACCAATGTCGACGAAGAAAATGCGTACAAGGGTTACATGTAAGTACAAAGATGTAGCTCTTGGAAACCCAGCCAGCCTAGTGCACCACATACGGACGTGTTACTGCAAGGATCTCTGATAGCTGCGTTTGAGCTTTAGCGGACATGCGCGCGGCTGTATATATGCATGTGTTTGGCACGACGTCCTATGCTAATAGCTCTCGCTTTCACGCTGACTCTCTGCGCATCGGCTATATATCTATGGATGCGTCCATTCCATGATACTTCCCTCCCTGAATACCTTCACCCCAGCGTCCACATAGCCGGGCAGCCAAGCTCTCTCCCCCCCGACAGTCAGCCCCGCCCGCGACGCCGTCGTCGCCCTGATGAGGGCGCGCCTCTCCTCAGTACTCTACACAAACCATGGCGGTCTATACCCACGACCACGAGGCCATCGACTGCCCAACGCAGCAGCAGGCGCTGCTCCGACGAGGCTCCCAACGGCCACACGACCGCCACGCACCCATTGCTTTCGTGGAGCCGGCCATGGGCTGCTGCAAGGCCGGCCGTCGCTCCCGTTGATGCTACAACCCTTGCCTGTAGCAGCCCTCTCCTCGTGGTCGTGTTGCAAGGCTACCTTCACGACCGTAGTTGCTTTGCAGCATCCGGCGTGCTGCAAGGTCGCCATCGTCAGCGCCGCTGACACGTGACCCTGCGTTGCCACCGTCGTGCTAGAAGGCGTACGTCTCCGTCGTTGATGCTGGAATGTTCTGCGGCCACATGAATTGAATCAGGCGAACCAACGGACGGCAAGGCGGTGGCATGGAAGGATGCGGCGGGTCAAACACACGTGTCGGTGGAACATGTGCCACACGGATATGGGTGTGTAACTGTGTTAGCCTGGAGGCAATGTAGCAAGATCACTGTCACAGAATGCACACCATTTCACAGAGTTGCTCCTCGCCATGCATGACCGCGGCCGTGTGCATGACATGGGGCAGTGTCGGAGGATGCACACCGACCAGTACACGACCAATAATCTAATACTCACTTTCTTCATCGGTGTAATCTAGTCATTACCGTTGTACAATTATTTAGGACATTCCTCTGTACATGCTTGTGTTATCCCATGTACTTACAACTCCAGTTCTCCTATCAATGAAATAATATATATCACGTCAGCAACCAACCTTGGAATTAACTTCCAGCTTGTCAAGACATTCTGAAGCTGTCAATATTATATACTATAAGAAGATGCAGTTGATCCATACAAAACAAAATGTGTGAAGATTAATTCTATGCCACGCTCAGATCAATTATCACCATACATAGGTATCTCAGCAGAGATGTTAACTAGGAGTAAGATCTTAGCTAAAGTCGGAAACAAGACATACGCCTCGCCGAGGAGAGCTACCTACCAAGCCAGCATCGTTACACACGAAGGATCAAGGGGTTGCCACCTACCAACTCGGAGACAATTACGTACGTTCGTATACTATATGCTCCGTGAAACGGAACGCCGTATAATATACTCCCTTCATTTGTATATAATATATACAAGATCACCTCGTAATTTATGTGTAATCTTAATTATTAATTAGTTTGACATATATATATATATATATATATATATATATATATATATATTCCCTTCATTTGACACACACACACAAACATATCTCTCTTTTTTTAGACGGGTACTAACATATCTCTAGGACTCCCTCCATTTCTTTTTAGTCTACGTATAAAAATATTCGGGTCAAACTTCATAAAGTTTAACCAACATCATAAGAATAAATATCAACATTAACAATACGAATCAATATCATTAGATGCATCATGAAATAAAGTTTCATGCTATAACTATAGTGTTGTAGATGCCGATATTTCTTAAGAAATCTGGTCAAACTTTGCTTAGTTTGACTTCTAACAAATTTTATACGCAGCGTAAAAAGAAATGGAGCGAGTATTATTAAAGGTGAATCAGTACGTCATTGTTTCATTTGCCTTCCACCCAACCCTCTAGTGATTCCTCCCTCCCATCGTTTTTTCTTAGATATATCTCACCTCCCGGTATTTTAGACCGATTTGCCCGCACGGTTTGTGAAAATGCACCTCAACAATCCACGATGCCCCCCCCCCCCCCCTCCATGTGAGCGACCACATCCCACCCATGGCCTCTGCTGCTACCGCTTGCTCCTTCCCCAACCTCCTCCTCATCGGTCAGCGCCTCCATGATCGCCCCATCCCAACGTCATCTTCCCTCTTGATGAACATCCCCTCCTCCGCACAGGACTACACCACCATCATCATCCGCCTCCAAGTCAAGAAGCCGCAATCTGTAGCGGCTTCAACTTACGAGACAGGAACCAATGATGGATGGACCAGGGGAGACATTGAAGCTGTTTGCACGGAGTACAATCAGGTGAAGGAACTCTCCGCGGTGCTCGCCGTAGTACAAAAATAGGACTCCCTCTCCTGCTGTTGTCACCACTCTCTTACCGGAGTCGGCCTTACACTGTCGATAACAAGCGAAAAGTCTTCGTGCACATGGCCCTAAGGACCAGCACCCGAAGCCGTAGTTGTCGCCGTTGAACGCTTGAATCGAGCTGACACTTTACGAGGTGTTACCGGCATTGCACGACAAGAAACCCTAAACCCGTCGCCCAATTGACGAACTCAAGGAGGATCGGAGCATGGAAGACAACTCAAAGATAAAGCACCGCCATCTATTAGAGCGCGTGGTTATCATTGATTTTAATGAAACATATTCTCCATTAATGGGCGGATTCATTTTTGATATTTTATATCTTTTACAGTTAAAAATCATCTATCTATGTAGTTAATGGATGACCACATGCCTTTACATGACGGTTCCGGACAAAATCACAATCCCGAACCCACATGCAAAATGCAACATGAATTGTGTAAAATTCAATAAGTCATTATACATCCTAACCAGTCGGGCCGGATGTGGTGCAACCGACTTTCCCAGTTCCTTTTGCATTTGGGTTAGTCTAACAATGATGGTTTCCCATGTGTATTCGTAAATAAGTCCTCAGCATGATTTTGCATTACCTTAGTGTATGTTAATGGTCTTAATGTCATTGGAAACACACAAGATATCGGTGAAGCAGACAATCACGTAAAAGTCGGAATTTTGGATGAAGGATTTAGATATAACTAACTTTTTCTTGTTTCTTCATTTCGAGAACCTTCCCTCCAATATTATGGTACATCGACCTGGTGAAATTCAATACGCGCAAGGCTTACCATATAAAATTATCATGGTTGTCCGATCTCTAGACGTAGAATAAGTTCCACTGAGAGGCAAGAAGATGGAGAAGAGGTGTACATATAAGGTTCAATATCTCAGTGACATTGGAGCACATGTTGGTCTTGCAAATCGATAGGCCTGATATCACATTTAAAGTGAAATGTACTAACCAGACATCTCTAAGGCACCAAAGATATTGGTCTACTCGTTTATCGAGAGAGAAACAACTGTCATGTGGTATTGCTTCCATTGAACAGCCAACTAGTATCTATGGATATAAGGTTGTTTGTTTTGTTCAGATTCAAACATAATACAAAACGAGCAATATCACTAACATACAACCCCAAAATTATTATAGCCTCAAGAATTTCAATGGGAAAATAAACATGTTGTAAGTTAAGTCGCGCGATAAGCTTGCTGCTTTATTCACATAGTTGCTATCAACTTCAACAAAATAAAGAAAATAATACATTCATGGAATTGGTATGGGATGACTTTGAGATTTTGCAAGGGTTTGGGGAAGTATCTTCATGAAATGTAACATGTTCATAATATTATATTGCATTTTCCCCTTTATGGGTTTACTCTCAAGATTCTCATCAAGATTTCTAAGAATACCAACACAAGATTGTGTGGCATTCCTTTTTGTGTCTCCTTTTTGGCATTTATGAAGGAAATATATCAAGACATACCATTGCTCTCTAAACTCACCTACGGGTTTTATACTCGGAGGGGGGGGGGGGGGGGGTTCTCGTATGAGTTGCCAAGGAGAATATATATAGTTACAATTATATGTGATCTTATTATATGGTAGTTCGTTTAACTGGACTTGAAGGATCCACACATTTTTCCCACTGGATTTTGAAGGATTCTTTATCAAGATGACACATAGTAGCAAGGACAAATATTTGATTAGAAGGAGTGTGAATAATAGTTAACACATGTAAATTATCAGTTTAATCCATGCTTAATGGAAACATGTGTCTCTTGTGATGCACCATTTAGGAGGGTGTAAACATCCAAACCATTGATGGACTCTTTGACTAGTGTTCATCATTAGTCTTTAATCATATGCAGAGGTCCGGTCTTCCCAGCCCCTTATTGAAAAAATGTAGTCTTTGATCATTCTACTCTAACAAACACACATATTTTAATAGAGAATTCCGCTACTCTTGTAAATGTAGGAAACGATATGGATTAAACCGGTGTTGCTCAAATATTATCCTTTTTTTAGTGGATGGTGAAAGATTGCCTGAGGCTCACAAGAAAAGGCCGCCTGCCCCCTGCCAGATCCGCTTGGTCGTGGTACCCGATGTAGTTTGTCAACTCCATTCTCCTGCCTCGAGATAACCTAGAGCAAAACCCCGGCGGCATGTGCTCTGATATATTGCCACTATATATTGTCTTTCACTACGTACTCCAGTAGCGAAGCGTGTGTACATTGTCCCAATGGATCTCCACGTGTATTTCGCCATTACCGTGCCCGACCTCATCTTCGGCCGTTCTGTCCGGATCGAAGCAGCCGTCAATCCCATGGCCCAACACTCGCCGTACGACGGCATCTTCCTCCTCGTCCCGGCCGGAGTCGAAGCTGTGGCGCTGCTCACTGTATGCTTTTCCGTCGGCGCAAACATGGTGCAAATCAGAGTTGCCATGCTCACCCGAGTGACGCATCCTTGCGCTGCTTTGATGTGGGTGGTTATCATCATCGCTGGAGCAGTTGTTGTCGGTGCCTTGGGGATTCTCGTCGCCACAAGTCGTGCAAACTCATATGACGATTACACGCCGACTTAGCTCTCGATGCACGCTGCTCCTTAAAACATACCCCCTCCATAAAGAAATATAAGAGCGTTTAGATCACAGAAGTAGATGATCTAAACGCTCTTATATTTCTCTACAGAGGGAGTATTGTACTACTGTACATTTGAAGGCTTGTGTGGCCTCAGAACTACTGTATTTCTACGTTTTTCCTTTTTTGCGGGTAAGGCCACGTTTACTCTGCTTGTGTTTTAGCCAATCCCAGTAAGCTTATCTATTGCAATCTTGGTCCAGCTTTGTTTTGCACTTTTGCTTGTGACACAGTTTCAAGGATGGAGTTTGGGCCATTTTGGAATAGAGGATTTTCATGGGAATTTTGTAGAATTATAATCTGTAGAAACTTTCCATGTCAAATCCAAATTACCACGGTAATTAAAGATTAATACGTATTGTTTTCCTACATCATAACACCACAAACTTTTTGAACGTCTCGATGCAAAAAAAAAAACTTTTTGAACGTCCATGCCAACCTCTTGTTTGCACTTCCCTCTTTTTTTTGCCGGGATGTTTACACTCAGTTTTGCACCTGCAACGCCCTTAGATTTCTACGTTGGTCTTTCAAATAATTTTAAGCCGCCCAAAGCTCCTCTTTGCCCGCAGCGCTCCCCTCTCCAGCCAAAGCCGCACATCGTCCCTCTTCTCTTCCCCAACCCACCCGCAAGGCCTCCAAGGCACAAGGAAGAGCATTACTAGTAAAACCCTCTGTTGGGATATCCTCCTCATGTGGGCTGTGAGGAGATGACCATTTAAGGCCTTTTAGGCAGCCCAAAGAGGTGCATAAGCCCACTACCCATTAGGGTTATGACCTAGGGTCATTTTGGATTTTGCACATGTGTGGATGGGGATGCTTTACCCTCCTTCCAGCAGCCACCACCAAGAGTGACGAAAATCAGTTCATCCTCCAAGAAAGAAGAGAGAAAACCAAGAGAGCAAGGGAAGAAGAGGAAGATTGAAGGAAGAAGCAAAGGAGCTCCTCCCCAAGGTTGTGATGGTCCAGATCCACTACCTTGCCTCCTTCAAGCTTCAGTTCCACCATCTTTGGTGAGATTGTTCCAATCCCTAGTTCTTGAGCCCCAAACCCTGTTGTGTTCATCCAAGATTCAGAAATCTTGATGTATGAGATCCTCTAGTGTTGTCTAGAGAAGAACTTGTTGTATCCCACATTTGATAATAGTGGAAGAAGATTTGGGTGGCTTCGGCCCATGGTTTTTCCCCTCAAGTTGAGGGGTTTTCCACGTAAAAAATCTGGTGTCTCTTTGTTGATGCTTGATGCTGTCAGGAAAACATACTCCTACCACAAGACACTAGGGTGAGGAGTGTCTTGTCTGCCGAGTAACTTTTTCTGCCTCCATATATGTTGCTGCATATGTTTCCTTCCGTGCTAAGCAACGATCCTTGAATTAGTACAGGATGTGGTGCTGAGATTACTTGTTTTCGCTGCAGTTTTCAGTTAACCACAAGTGTATTTGTGTGCTAATTCCCAACAGAGTGGTATCAGAGCCTTGGTTGCTTAGAAGGTTGCAAATCCCAGTTGCTTGATTGTTCTTTGGAAGTGCTGCTCACAATGGCTTTGGAAGAAAGCGCTACTACAAGTGGCATGATAAAACTTGATTCTTCCAATTACTCATTATGGAAGCCCATGATGGAAGACATCCTTTATTGCAAGGATTTGTATGAGCCAATTGTGAAAGACAAGATACCCACAGGTGTCACGGAAGAAGAATGGAGAGTGTTGCATAGAAAGGCGAGGGTATGATTAGGTTGTACATCAACCACAATATTTTCCACCATGTTGCAAATGACACAAATGCTTATGAGATGTGGCGAAGTTGGAGTCCATGTATGAGAGGAAGACATCAATGAACAAGGCCTCGGTGATCAAAAGACTTGCTAAGCTTGAGTACCGAGATGGCACAAGTGTGATTGAGCACTTGAATGTCTTCCAATGCCATATAAATCAACTTTCAGCCATGAAGATCAACTTTGAGGATGAGGTGCAAGCATTGTTGCTGCTGAGTTCCATGCCTGATAGTTGGAACACGCTTGTTGTGTCACTTAGCAATTTAGCTCCGGATGGGAAGCTGACTTTGGAGATGGTGAAGAACAATATGCTGAATGAAGAAGCCAGAAAGAAGGAAAAGGGTGATGCCTCTTCTTCTGATGCGTATGTGGCTGAAACCCATGGGAAGAATGAGAACCGTGGACGCAGCAATACAAGATTTCAGCAAGGCAAAATCAAATCCAGGGGGAGATCAAAGTCAAAACAGAGAAAAGATATTACTTGCTTTCATTGTGGCAATCCGGGACACATAAAGAGCGAGTGCAGGAAGTACAAAAGAGAGCTTGCAGAGGGGAAACTCACAAAGAAAACCGAGCAAAAGGCTGAGAGCAGTTCAGCCATGACCGCAACAGATGAGGACTATCTAGTCATTGAAGATGAAGATTCTATAGTGCTGTTCGTGATGATGCCATGAGTTGGGTTGTGGATTCATGTGCATCCTTCCACATCACATCACACAAGGAGTATTTCACATCTTACACTAGTGGTGTTACTGGCCAAGTGAGGATGGGAAATAGTGGTTCGTCAGCAATTGTTGGCAAGGGTTCTATATGCATTGAAACAAACACAGGTTGCAGATTGGTGCTCGATGATGTGAGGCATGTTCCGACATAAGGCTGAATTTGTTATCAGTGGGCAAGCTTGATGATATCAAACATCCTAGTTATTTTGGTGAAGGAAAATTGAAGCTCACCAAAGGCTCTTTGATTGTGGCTCGAGGAAGTAAGCAAGGTAATCTCTATGTGACTAAAACCAAGTTGTGCAATGAGGTGTTGAATGTTCTTTGAAAAAGACACTTGGTTGAATTGTGGCACAAGAGGCTTGGGCATATGAGTGAGAAGGGCATGCACGCTCTTGCTCGCATGGAGTACCTCCTGAGTTGAAAGGTATATCCTTGAAACCCTGTGCACATTGTTTTGCTGGCAAACAACACATGGCTGCATTTTGTACACTCCCTCCACATCGTGCAGATAATGTTCTTGATATTGTGCACTGCACGTTTGCTCCATGACTGAAAAATCTCATGGTGGAGCATTATACTTTGTGACTTTTATTGATGACCATTCCAGAAAGGTTTTTCTGTATGTGCTGAAACACAAATGCCAGACGCTTGAAGCCTTCAAGGAGTTCCATGCCAAGGTTGAAAGAGAAACTGACAGGAAATTGAAGTGCGTGAGATCAGACAATGGTGGTTAATACAGAGGTCTTTTTGAAAGATATTGCAGAAATGTTGGCATCAGGCTTGAGAAGAGTCCACCAAAGACACCCCAGCTCAATGGTCTTGCAGAGAGAATGAACAGGACACTCACAGAGAGGGTCACAGCTATGCTCTCTCATGCTCATTTACCTAATTCATTTTGGGCTGAAGCATTGATGAATGCTATGTATGTGGTTAACCTATCTCCCTCCGTTCCTCTTGCAGGTGATATTCCTCAGAGAGTTTGGTCGTGGAAGGAGGTATCATACAAGCACTTGAAGGTCTTTGGTTGCAGGGCATTTGTACATGTTCCAAGGGATGAGAGATCCAAGCTTGATAGCAAGACAAAGCAGTGCATCTACCTCAGCCAACCAAGTGAAGAGTTTGGCTACAGGTTGTGGGATCCAACCAATAGAACGATTGTGAGAAGCAGAGATGTGGTGTTCATTGAAGATGAAACAATAAAAGATATTGGGAAACCGGAGAAGACAATGACCAGCACACCTCAAAGTTGATATGGATCCAATCCGTCCTCCTCTCGTGCATGACAATCATGGGGAGATGATGACACCGAAGACAAGTGGAGATGCAACTGATCAAGGCGGTACAAGTCAAAGTGGCGAGCAGCCATCAAGTGATGATGAGGATGAAGTTGGTAATGATGATGCCAACGAAAATCCACCTGATTCACCACCAAAGGCAGCAAAGAAAGAAGAAGTGAAAGAGGACACATTCCTTCTTCTAAATATCCACCACATCAATATGTGTTGATGACAGATGCAGTGAGCCCTCATGCTATGAGGAGGCGATGTCCGATGAGAACAAAGAAGAATGGTCGAAGCCATGCAGGATGAGATGAATTCCACATGTGAGAATGATACCTTTGAGTTGGTGAAACTGCCAAAGGGCAAGAAAGCACTCAAGAACAAGTGGGTGTACAGAGTGAAGATCGAAGAAAACACCTCACATCCAAGGTACAAGGCCAGATTGGTTGTGAAAGGATTCATCGTAAAAGGGCATTGATTATAGTGAGATATTCTCTCCAAGGGTCAAGATGTCTTCGATCCGAGTTGTGCTTGGCATGGCTGCCACCATGGACTTGGAAATTGAACAACTTGATGTGAAGACAGCTTTCTTACATGGTGACCTAGAGGAGGAGATATACATGGAGCAGCCAGAGGGATTCATGGTTGCAGGCAAGGAGCACTTAGTTTGTAAATTGAAGACGAGCTTGTATGGCTTGAAGCAAGCTCCTCGGCGATGGTACAAGAAGTTTGAGTCTTTTTTGACTGGCTTGGTTACCATAAAGCACAACCTGACCATTGTGTCTTTATGAAGAGGTACGCCGAGGGTGACTTCATTATTCTCTTGTTGTATGTTGATGATATGCTGATTGTTGGAAATGGCACAAAGAGGATTGCTCTCCTCAAGAAGGCATTGAGTAAATCATTTGCCATGAAGGATTTAGGACCAGCTAAGCAAATACTTGGCATGAAGATCTCCGTGATAGATCAAAGAAGCTGCTTTGGCTCTCACAGAAAGATACACCGAGAAGGTACTTGAAAGGTTCAATATGAAAGATGCAAAATCTGTTATCTCTCCGCTTGCAGGCCATCAAAAACTGAATTCAAAACAATGTCCTACAATCAAGAAGGAGAAAGAAGAAATGAGGAAAGTACCTTACCAATCTGCGTGGGCAGTTTGATGTATGCCATGGTATGCACTAGGCCTAACATTGCCTATGCAGTTGGAGTTGTTAGCCGGTTCATGACAAATCCAGGTAAAGCTCACTGGGAAGCAGTGAAGTGGATTCTTAGGTATCTCAAGGGTACTTCTACATCTTGTCTATGATTTGGAAATGGTGATCCTGTATTGCAGGGCTATACGGATGCAGATTATGTAGGTGACAAGGATCGTAGGAAGTCCACATCCGGATACCTGATGACTTATGCAGGGGGAGCAGTGTCATGGCAGTCAAGATTGCAGAAATGTGTCTCTACATCAACTACAGAAGCTGAGTACATTGCAGCAGTTGATGCTGGCAAGGAGGTTTTGTGGATGAAGAACTTCTTGCAAGAGCTCGGCATGAAGCATGATAAGTATGTTACATTTTGTGACAATCAGTGCTATTCATCTTGCCAAGAATTCAAGCTATCACTCTCGAACCAAGCACATTGATGTGAGGTACCATTGGATTCGAGATGTTGTGAGTTCCAAGTTGCTGAAACTTGAGAAAATACATACCGACGACAATGGTTCAGATATGATGACCAAGATATTACCAAATGAGAAGCTACAAGCATGTTGCAAGGTAGCGGGCATGGCGGTGCCCCCCTCATGAGTCGGAGGGGAGATTTGTTGGGATATCCTCCTCATGTGGGCTGTGAGGAGATGACCATTTGAGGCCTTTTAGGCAGCCCAAAGAGGTGCATAAGCCCACTACCCATTAGGGTTATGACCTAGGGTCATTTTGGACTTTGCACATGTGTGGATGGGGATGCTTTACCCTCCTTCCGGCAGCCACCACCAAGAGTGACGAAAATCAGTTCATCCTCCAAGAAAGAAGAGAGAAACCAAGAGAGCAAGGGAAGAAGAGGAAGATTGAAGGAAGAAGCAAAGGGAGCTCCTCCCCAAGGTTGTGATGGTCCAGATCCACTACCTTGCCTCCTTCAAGCTTCAGTTCCACCATCTTTGGTGAGATTGTTCCAATCCCTAGTTCTTGAGCCCCAAACCCTGTTGTGTTCATTCAAGATACAGAAATCTTGATGTATGAGATCCTCTAGTGCTGTCTAGAGAAGAACTTGTTGTATCCCACATTTGATAATAGTGGAAGAGGATTTGGGTGGCTTTGGCCCGTGGTTTTTCCCCTCAAGTTGAGGGGTTTTCCACGTAAAAAATCTGGTGTCTCTTTGTTGATGCTTGATGCTGTCAGGAAAACTTACTCCTACCACAAGACACTAGGCTGAGGAGTGTCTTGTCTGCTGAGTAACTTTTTCTGCCTCCATATATGCTGCTGCATATGTTTCCTTCCGTGCTAAGCAACGATCCTTGAATTAGTACATGATGTGGTGCTGAGATTACTTGTTTCCGCTGCAGTTTTCAGTTAACTACAAGTGTATTTGTGTGCTAATTCCCAACACCCTCAAACCCTTAAACCCTTATAGCAGTTTTAAGGGTTGAGAAGTGCCAGTTTTTGACACTTTTAAGGGTTGAAAAACAGGGGCAAAGACTAGAACCCTCAAACTCAACCCTTAAACTGCTTTAAGGGTTGGATTTGTGGGTTCTAGTCTTTGCCTCAACCCCAACCTTTAAAACTGTCATTTCATATATCACACATTTCATCACATTTCATCATATGACATGTCACAAATTCCATCACATTTGACATAAAACAATAATCATTCTAATTATTATTACAACACCGAATAAAACAATAATCATTCAAATTATTACAACAATGTTTGAGCAAATTACACTAATTGTTCAATCAAATAGGACATAGAAAAGTAAAACAAAGATACATCATGGGCCAATGCGCCGCCCATCCAACTGCCAGTGGTGCTCTACTAGATCATCCCGGAGCCGACCATGAGTGGTTGCATCCTCAATCTCACGATGTGCTTGAAGAAAAGCGTGTATGCGAGAAGGGTTTCTTTCCGGTTGCACACGGGTACCAACATTGTCATAGAAACAAGGGAGGTTTAACCATCTCTCATCCTCTAGGATCATGTTGTGTAGAATCACACAACATTTCATGATGTTCACCAAGGTTTTTTTGTCCCAAAACCGAGCTGGACCACGAACTATGGCAAACCTTGCTTGCAAAACACCGAAAGCTCTCTCAATATCCTTGCGGGCTGCCTCTTGTGCCTTGGTGAAATGAGCCTCTTTTCTTGTTAAGGGCACCCCATTTTTCTCCTTGATGGACTTCACAAGAGTTTCCCATTCAGGATAGATGCCATCGGTGAGATAGTATCCCATTGAGTACTCATTGTCCATGATTTTGTAGTTGCAAGCTGGAGCATCCCCAGAAATTAATCTTTTGAACAAAGGAGATCTATTGAGGATATTGATATCATTGAGTGTTCCCGTCAACCCCAAGAATGCATGCCAAATCCATGTGTCCTGAGATGCTACGGCCTCAAGCACAATGGTAGCATCACGACTTTTACCGCAATACATTCTGTGCCATGCCTTTGGGCAATTTTTCCACCTCCAATGCATGCAATCAAGACTACCAAGCATCCCCGGTCATCCCCTTTTTTCATTCATTTCTGTTAATCTCTTTGTATCCTCCTCGTTTGGTGCCCGAAGATACTGCTCACCGTACAACCGGATGACCAACTTGGCAAACCTACGGACTGACTCCGTGGTTGTATCTTGCCCAATGCGAAGATACTCGTCGGTATAATCCGCGGGTATGCCATAAGCGAGTACCCGCATTGCCGCCGATATCTTTTGATATGCACTAAACCCCATGATACCGGCAGCGGATCTACGATGTTTAAAGTAATAGGAGGCGGCCTCACAATCGGTGACAATCTTCACAAACAAACTACGCCGCATTCGGTACCTTCTGCGGAAGAGATGAGGAGGGTATGTAGGTACCTCCGCGAAGTAGTCTTCCATCAAATGCTCGTGTCCGAGAGCGCGGTTCCGATAGATGGTGACTCGCCCCATCTTCGACTCTCTCCTCTGATCCATCAGCTTCACGCGGTATTCAAACGATTGCACGTCGATGAGGAGGCTCATCATCTCGACGACGTCGTCTTGCAACAACTCATCAATGTCAGAATCGTCGGATGTCGACCAATCCGATGATTCTACATCGAGTCCATGACAATCTCCTCATTGTTCATCTCCATCTCGCAGCGACAGTCACTAATTAGTGCTAGAAAATGAAACAATAAAGAAAATGAAACAAAATGAAAAAAGCACATACCTCACCTCGGAGGAGGCGGCGTCGGCCCGGCCGGGCGGGAGGGCGGCCGGGCGCTGCTTGACGGGCGGAGGGCGGCCGGGCAGAGGCGGGAGGGCAGCCGGCGGGAGGGCGAGGCGGCGCTGCTTGGATGGCTCTGGCGGGCGCGCTCCTCGATGCGGCTCCTCGATGCCGGCTCCTTGGTGGCCGGTCAGGGCGGGAGGGGAGGCAGGAGGGCGGCCGGGCTGCGGCGGCGCAGGGGAAGCGGGAGGGGACGCCGGGGCGGGGCGGAGGAGGCGCGCCCGGGGTGGGGAGGAGGACGCGTGGCCGGGCGGGAGGCGGCGGGCGCGCGGGCGGGAGGTGGAGGGCGGTGCGCGGGCGGGAGGCGGAGGCGGCCGGGGATGGAGCGCCGGGCGCGGGCGGCGGAGGGCGGCCGAGGCCGGGCCGGATCCGGGGAGGGAGCTGAAAACTCCCTCCCGCTGCTGGCGAGGGAACTGGTCGGAGGAGGTTGGGCTGGCCAACCCCTGTTTCTACAGGCTGGGAAGGAGAATAGGGGTTGAGCCCCTAAAATTTTTTAAGGGTTTAAGGGTTAAGGGGTTCTATTCTTTAGGAATTTTTCGTCTCAACCCGTAAAAAAATGGTTATTTTTTAAAGTTTGAGAGTTTAGGGGTACTACTATAAATGATCTAAGCCCCATCTCTCCTCCTACGATGTCTTCCCGTCGCTGCGCTCCTCCGTGACCTTTACATCGGCGACCGCCGCCCTGGCCCTATCCCCTTGGCTCCTCGATCGCTCAACCCTGCTGCGCGCGCGTGATATGTCATCTCATTCGCCCGCCATCCTCTATCGACCGCCAAGGAGCTTCAGGCCGTTCGCCATGTAGGACCACCCGGGGGCGGGAGCAGTGGGTGCACCTCCGCGCCGCCCATGGGGCCGAGGAGGCCATCAAGGTGGACGAAGCCACGAAGCCCCCGGGTCAGAAGCGCTCGAGCAAGGGCTCCATCTGCTCCGCCTGGCCTGACGACCTCACCATCTGCCACATGCTCACCCTCTAGGCAGTCGGCGGAGGCCGCGGTGGACGCGACTTCAGTTCAAGATCAATTCCCCCGGTGGTTGAAGACAGTTGAATCTTTCGTGGCAGGCATGTTAGCAGGTGAAATGGCCATAGTAGCATAGTCCTTGTTGAGTATATTTGTGTGTAGGGCCCATCTTCTGTTTCCTCTGTATAGTTGAGGTTGTGGTCCATCTCTGTACTTATATATACGTGCCTGGTGCACCGATCAATACATCGCGATTGCACAGCCCACATTTTGTCCTTCTACATGGTATCTATCGCAGCACGATCCTAAAACCCTCAGCCGCCGCCGCCGCCGCTACTCCCCGCCGCCGCCATCAGCCGCCGCCGCCGCCACCGTCTTCTCGATCGCCGCCGCCGCCGCTGGTTGTCGCCGCCCCTCCCCACCATCCCGCCTTCCGCCGCCGCCGCCTCTTCCCGAGGCCGTCGCCGCCGATCGCCACGAGCTTCCGCCCACGCCCTCTCTCCCGCACCACCCCAGCCCACTCCGCCACCCTCCAACCCGCGCCGCGTCCCGCGCCCCAACCCAAAACCCTAGCCATGAGCTCCTCCTCCTCCACCGTCTCGAACCCGTTCGCCGATCCCGATGTCACCCTCGTCTGCGACCTCGACATCCATGAGCGTGTCCCGGTGAAGCTTGATCAAAACACCGCGTCCTACTCCGCTTGGAAGCGGTATTTTTCGCTTGTGTTCCGTGAGTACCTCCTGCACGACCACGTGGACGACACCGTGGACTCGGCGCTCATGATCAACGACGAGGAGTGGATGATCCTCGACGCCACCATCATCCGCCGGTTCTACCTCACCATCTCCAGCGACCTCTTCCACACCGTGGTGGATGACGACGACGACGCCTACGCGGTCTGGACCAAGCTCAACGGCCTCTTCACCGACAACCGGCTGCAGCGCAAGGTCCTTCTCCACGGCGAGTTTTATGGGTGCCAGCAGCTTGACTCGTCCATCGATGATTTTTGCATGTGCCTCAAGAAGCTTGCTGATGAGCTCCGTGGTCTCGGGGAGACGATCGGCGACGAGCTCCTCATCAGCACCCTCACCGCCGGCCTCAACAAGGATTTTGGGAACGCCGCCTCCAACCTCACCCTCATCTCGGAGCCTACCTTCGCTAAGGTGGTCGCGTACCTCAAGTTGGAGGAGCGCCGGATGCGGATGGCGCGGACTTGCGCGACCCACACCGCCCTCGTCGCCGGCACCCGCGGGGGTCAAGCCCCGCCACCATCGCGCCCGACGCCGCCCAGCCATGGCGCCCGCCTCCTGCCAGCTTCGCCCGCCGGCCGCTCCCTTCCCGCCGCCCACCGGCGGCCAATGGAGGGGGTCGCGGCGGCCGCAAGGGGGCGCAGCGCCAGGAGGAGCACCACGCCGCCGCAGAGCCTACCAGCCGCCCCTGCGGTACGCCGCCGTAACCCATGGACCGGCGCCAGCACGCTTACTCCATGCCGGTTCCCCATGCCCCTGCCCCGGGTATCCTCGGCACCCGGCCACCATCGCACCAGGCGTTCTACGCCGCGCCGCAGCCCTATGCGGTGCCCTATGTCCAGCAGCCATAGCCAGGCGGGCTGCCGCTGCTGCCCCTGACAGGCCCCACCGCAGCCTCTCCCGCCGGCGCCGTGGGACCCGGCCCTTCTGGCGGCTCTTCACACCGCTCCTTCCACGTCCAGCTACACTGGCAGCGGCGACTGGTACATGGACACCGGAGCCACTGCTCACATGGCGGCTTATCCCGGTAACCTCCACACCTCCTATCCCGTCCATACTTCCAACCGCATCACCGTCGGTGACGGCTCCTCTCTTCCTATCACCCACATAGGTCATGCATATTTTCCATCTAACTCCACTTCATTATCCATGTCTAATGTCTTAGTTTCTCCTGAGCTTATTAAAAATCTTGTTTCTGTTCGTTCTCTTACACGTGAAAATCCTGTTACCGTTAAATTTGATGAATGTGGTTTTTCTATTAAGGACGCTCGCACGCGGATGGTGCTCCATCGATGTGACAACCCTGACGAGCTCTACCCGGTTCACTCCGCCACCTCCACCACTTCCGCCGCCCCTGTCGCTCTCGCCACCGGAGTGGATCTTTGGCACGCTCTCTTGGGTCATCCTAATCCTGCCACCCTTCGCCATATACTTCGGAGTTTTTCTTTCACGTGTAATAAGAACGAGGATCACTCGTGTCATGCATGTCGCCTCGGCAAACATGCTCGTCTAACGTTTAGGGCTTCTTCTCGTGTTGCATCGTACCCGTTTGAGTTAATTCATAGTGATGTTTGGACCTCTCCTGTTGCCAGTAATACGGGCTTTCTTTATTATCTTGTCATACTTGATGATTTCTCGCATTATGTGTGGACCTTCCCGTTGCGCCGCAAGTCGGATGTTATATCCACTCTCGCCGCCTTCTACTCCTATGTTCTCACGCAGTTTGGTCGTCGATCCCATTCTCGCGTTGCAGATAGATAACGGGAAGGAGTTCGACAACCTAGATGTTCGTACTCTCCTCACCACACATGGCACGACTTTTCGTCTCACTTGCCCATACACCTCGCAGCAGAACGGTCGCGCTGAGCGTATCATTCGCAGTCTCAATGACTGCGTTCGGACCCTTCTCTTTCATGCCAATGTGCCTCCGCGCTTTTGGCCTGACGCTCTCACCACCGCTTCACTCCTCATTAACATCCGTCCATGTCGCACTCGCGGGAACTTTGCACCCCATCACCTTCTCTTCGGTGCACCACCCTCTTATGATGAGCTTCGCATCTTCGGCTGCCTTTGCTACCCTAGCATCGCCGCTACTGCGCCTCATAAGCTTGCACCCCGCTCCGTCGCCTGCATCTTTCTCGGCTATCCACCTAACACTAAGGGCTACCGCTGCTATGATCCCGTCTCTCATCGTGTTTTCACCTCCCGACACGTTTAGTTTGATGAGATGATGTTTCCGTTTCAGCAGTAGGTACCTCTTGTCGCCTCGTCACCGTCGGCCACCGGCGGCCCTTCGGTGACTCCGTCAGGTGGACGGCCCCGTACGGCCCGTGGACCGCCTCCGGGCTTTGGCGGTCCTCGCGCCCCCACGCCGGCGCCTGCACCCTTGGCCTCCTCGGCCGATCACGACGGCGCAGCTGGCGCCCCCTTCACCCGCCGCCCCCGACTTCGGGCGCCAAGGATCGGCGCTTCTTGGCTCGGCCGCCCCTTCGCCGCCTCGCCGGTCCGACACCGCCGCCTACGTGGCCTCGCCGCCCGTGTCGCCGGCCACCTCGCCGGTGGCTCCGGTGGCGCCGACTGGCCCAGTTACACGGGCTCGCACCGGTGTTCATCGTCCAAGCCTCCGGTACTCGAGCGAGAAGTATCTCCTCGTCGCCTCCACCGCAGAGCCGTCTCCTCTTCCCGCGTCCGCTCGCACAGCCCTCCGTGATCCTCACTGGCTTGCGGCGATGCAGGAAGAGTTTGACGCTCTTCAGCGGAATCGTACCTGGACACTGGTTCCCCGGCCTCCTCGCGCCAACTTCATCACCGGCAAGTGGGTCTTTCGCCATAAGACCCGCTTGGATGGTACCCTTGAGCGCTACAAGGCTCGCTGGGTGGTTCGTGGTTTCCGCCAGCGCGCTGGAGTGGATTTCACTGAGACGTTTGCCCCGGTTGTCAAACCGGGCACGATCCGCACCGTCCTTCAGCTCGCGATGTCTCGAGGCTAGCCCGTTCATCAGATGGATGTATCCAACGCCCTTTCTCCACGGCCATCTTGAGGAGCAGGTGTATTGTGAGCAGCCCACCGATTTCGTCGACGCGTCACTTCCTGGCCATGTGTGTCTGTTGTCCCGATCTCTCTACGGGCTCAAGCAAGCACCCCGCGCCTGGTACCAGCGGATCGCCGGGTTTCTTCAGACACTGGGTTTCAGCGTCACTCGCTCGGACGCCTCATTGTTTGGCTATCACCACGGTGACACGACTGCTTATTTGCTCCTCTACGTCGACGACATCATCCTGACGGCCTCCTCCGCAGCTCTTCTTCAGCAGATTAATCTTCGGCTGCGTGACGAGTTTTCCATCAAGGACTTGGGTGCTCTACATTATTTCCTTGGCATTGAGGTCGTTCGGCGCCCGGATGGTTTCTTTCTTCATCGCCAGGCGTATGCGACGAGCTTCTTGAGCGTCTTGAGCATGCTCAATCGCCACCCTGTCGCTACTCCTGTTGACACGAAGGCCAAGGTTTCGCTCTTGAGGGCTCGCCAGCGTCGGATGCTCCTTTCTACGGTCTATCGTCGGTGCTCTTGATCTCGACTCTCACCGCATCGGATCTTCAGTATGCTGTTCAGCAGGTGTGTCTCCACATGCACGCCCCTCGTGACTCCCATTGGACTCTCGTGAAGCGGATCCTCCGTCACATCCGCGACACGATAATCCTCGGGCTGACACTCACGGCGTCCACTTCTCTGGAGATGATGGCCTACTTCGACGCGGACTAGGCTGGCTGCCCAGACACTCGTCGGTCCACCTCTGGCTACTGCGTCTACCTCGGTCCATCACTCGTCTCGTGGTCGTCCAAGCGACAACCCACGGTTTTCGCGCCCAAATACGGAGGTCGAAAGTACCGAGTTGTGGCCAACGCTGTTGCTGAATGCACCTGGCTACGACAGCTACTTCAGGAGCTGCATCACGACGTCTCCCAGGCTACGGTTGTCAACCGCGACAACGTTTCTGCGGTGTACCTCTCCGCCAACCCCGTTCATCATCGCCGGACTAAACACATTGAGCTGGACATTCATTTTGTGCGCGAGCAGGTGGCCCTTTGACGTATTCGGGTTCTCCACGTGCCGACTGCACAACAGTTCGCCGATGTGATGACGAAGGGACTGCCGACTTCCACCTTCAAGGAGTTTCGTTCCGCCTTTATACATCGGGCGCCGCTTCGATCGCGCTGGGGGTTGAGTATATTGTGTACGGGTATATTTTTGTTTATGGCCCACCACCTGTTTCCTTCAGATAGTTGAGGTTGTACCACCTCAGATTTTATATATACGCGTTCGATGCACCGATCAATACATCGCGATTGCACAGCCCACATCTTGTCCTTCTACAGTCCTCATCTTCAGATATAACTCGTCAGACATGCTAGGACTGAACCTACTACCTCGGTATAAGAAATCAAGATGGTAGAGGAAATGAAGCAACGATGCATCTTCCAGCTGGTTATTTTGGAAAATGATTTAGTTATCGTGGCTGTCTCTATGTGATAAGGTCCCCAGGTAGAGGATCAACTTTTTTTTTAGCAACTGTAGAGGATCAACTGTGCCGAGTTATCAAGCTCTTGTTGCAATCCTCCGCATACTCCACAATGAGTTGTTGTCCAGAGGATGGAAATGTCTGCACAATCCACTCTCCAGTCAATCATAACCTGTAACCACATCTAGCTCATTGTTCTTCATTTTGGGTCAGGCCGTGCAAAGCACATCCCTGGTAATACAACTTATGGTCTCATGTGTTAACTCTGCTCTGGACACTTGATACAGTTACGCTCCTTGGATGATGTAGTAATTCAGGCCCTTTTTCTGTTCAGGTTTTGGCTTGTTATTGACCAGTGTTCCCGTGCAGTCAGCAAAACCTGATTCATGCCTGATACACTCCCTCCATGTTTTACTACTCAACATATGCCATTTTTGACTTGCTTTTTCTCCCACCAAAAGTAATAGTCAAAACTGTACACTGGACACTTCACAGAGACAAGTATAGACAGTATTTTTTTTCTTTTCTTTCCGACATGGTGAAATTGGAACTTTGTACATATGTGAACAGATTTCTCCTTCAAGATATCCAGACGTTAACAAAATGAATAAGATTAGTCATGCACCCCAGGTAAGAGAAACTACCATATCAACAGAAACCCACCCAACTGGCCAAAACCCAGAATTGCGCAACATACTTGGGACCATATCACGATCTCACAAACAGCCGGGCGGCGTTAAGGTTGCAAGAAGCTGGGTCCCTGAGGCAGCTGCAGAAGCCATCTTCGTCAGTCGGGAACGATGCCGGCAATGGACGGTCCGGAGTCACACCGACCTTTTTACCAACAAAAAAACATTTCAAAGTCAGGCCATCTGGTATCAACATCTGTTGAGTCTTATCGATGCCACGGTGCGGCAAAGCAAAGCAATGCTCACCTTGTCTATGTCAGTATGCGCAGGGGTTTCGTAGCGCGCCACCGTCACGGCCAACCCTGAGCCATCGGACAGTGCAAACACCGACTGGATCTTGCTGGAAGTTGGAAGGTAAGTGGTGTGAGAAGCTAAGGATGCCAAATCAGAACAAACCACATGACAGGAGGGACAGTAGGGCGCTACCCTTTTCCATATGTTGGTTCCCCATACACCACTGCCCTCTTGTTGTCTTTCAGTGCCCCAGCAAGGATCTCACTTGCGCTTGCAGTTCCTTTGTTTACCTGGTAACGAGCTCAAGTGTTCAAAGGTCACTTCTTGTGATGCATAGTGTCATATCATTGATCAAGAATATATCTCTAATTGCCGCATTGTAAGCAAAGGTAGCTCGTACCAGGACAACTAAAGGTTCTGATGCAGCAATCGTGCTAGCTCCATCTGCCTCATAAATGTCACGGACACCACGGCTGTCACATATATACACAATGACACCCTTGTCCATCCTGGGAAAACAAGAGTAGCTTTTAAACTTCACTCAATTTAGCGAGCGAGTCAATATGGAAAAAATATACTCAATATAGTAGTTTTCACTTTTCAGCCCAGAGTTAGAACAGCTTCGGCATAAAGATCAACAAAGTCCCAGTTTTCACGAGTCCCAACAGATATAAGCCAAGAGTAAAGGTATCAAGGTGTACAGCTAGAATTCACCAAGGAAAAAAAATCATATTTCTATCAGTCAGTTTTTTAGTTAACATATTCCAGTTTAAAGTATAATTAACAAACTAATTAAGTACATCGTCAACACATATGCATACACAGAGCAAAACTCATGTGCTGAAATGTGATGATGTAACAGCTTACCAAATCTTCGCAATCTCAATCCCTTCAGGAAAAAGGCCACCGCTGCATCAAACACAGGCATGTAAATATTTCAATAGAATTAGGTGATAAGGCACCCCGAGTTCTGCAGGTAAAAACCTGTTATTCCGCAGATCCAACACAAAGGCCTTTACATTATTCTCCCTTAATTTCTTAATGGCCTCCTTAACGGATCCTGGAATAGGATAGTGAAGTAGTGTGATCAGCACAGCTTGACACCTTTAAAACGATAAATGCTTCAGAAAGATAATATAATTTTGAGCCAGAGCCAGCTAAAACCTGCAGCATTTTGGTTAAATGTTGTTAGTTTGATGTAACCGATCTTTGAGCTGTCCTCTGAACCTGGAATCTCACACATCCTTGATCTCACCGGGTTTAAAGTATATCTTTCTCTCCTGGCATACATTAAGTTAAGATGAATCAGCAACAACCACTCTTTAGTCTCGAGTAAAAGTACTGAATCATTTCTTCTGAAGGAACTACAAAAGAATGGTGTGCAGGAGTTTACTTCAAAACAACATGTCTGGTATCAGCTCCACTGAGAATAGTCAAATCTATTGAGCTTCCTTCGGGACCCCTAGCAGGAATCAACACAAGATTATCAGAGGCCTCCTTTGGTTTAGAGGAATCTTGTAGGAATTTCATAGGATAGGATTTCTATAGGAAAAAATCCTTTAGAGCCCTTTGGTTTGTAGGAATGGAATCCTATTCCTATGGAGGAATTCTTCCTATCCTCCGCATTTCATAGGAAAATAAACATCAGCCTAGACCCAATGGAAAAAATCCTATGATGTGAATCAAAGGGCATCTCCTTTCCTATTCCTACTCATAGGATTTGAGATACATGTCATCTCATTTCCTATAACTTTCCTATTCCTACGATTTTCCTACCCTATGAACCAAAGGAGGCCTACGCAACATTCACTAACACTGCATTTTGATCATATAAAGTATTCGTGATAGACAGGTCTTACTGTAAGCGATCTGCTGCGTCATATATGTCCATGTCTTGCGCGCTTGTATCGTCAATTGCCAAGATAACGTCTCCAGACACGATGCCCGCCTTTTCTGCAGGACCCCCTGGGGCAGCTGACATTACAGAGAGCCCTGCAGGCGATCCATTAAGCGCCAACGGGTAGCCAATGGATAAACCTACACCCGTGAGGGCACCTTGCGTGCCAGACTTACTTCAGGAAAGGCAATGGCATGCATCAGAATTCAGAAAGCAGTTCATACTATGTTAAGTGAGCAGTAACCGGAGTTTGTGTGAGCATCATACCCGCAAACTCTTAAATTTCTCGGGTTCCAGTAACCGAGTGAACGGATCATCCAAGGTTGCAAGCATCTTCTTTATTGCCGCATCTGAAACACAGTCCAGTGTAAGCAAATTCAATCAGATAGCTAGAAAACGCAGCATCTCTCATATCCGTAAAGACCATTGCTCTCTTCGAGTGGTTCGGTGTGTTTATAAACGAAATTCAGATTCAACAACGAAGTGGTAGCATAAAATAGGTGCATGTGATCGAATCGTCGAATTTTGTTCTACTTTGTGAAGTGACATGTGATGACTTGCAGAAGCGCAGGCCGGATAAACTTGTTTTCGCCAGGGAGACAGTGTTCTAAGTGGATAGCAAGGAGACTTCGCACAGTTATTAGGGCCATACATGTCTCCTGCCGCGTGTTCATGGGGTCGTCGCGGAGGGCGCGCTCGCGGTACCTGAACCAGCTCTGCCCGTTGAAGGACTTGTCGTAGTAGGCGCGGTCCACCGCGCGCCACGCCTCCAGGAACAGCAGGTTCTCCTCCGTGAGCGCGGACGCTGCTTGGGGCCAAAACCACGGGAGAGGGAAAGCACGAGTCAGCTAGGAGTAGAATCGAAGCGCAGGACAGCCTGAACCGAAATTTGAATCGAAGCGCTTGAGTGATTACACGGAGGCGGCGCCCTGCAGTAGGCGGGCGCGGAGAGGGACACGGCGAGCGCCATCCCCACGACCGCGCGGCGGCCGAGGCCGGCGGCAGCGGCGTCCGTCGCCGCCGGGCTGGCCCGCGCCACCGTGGAGCCCCGGAGGGCCCGGTCGACCTGTCTGGATCGGGGGCCCAGGGAGGAGGAGACGTGCCGGGGGGAGGCCGGGCGGGACGGGGCCGCGTGCGGGCGGCGAACCGGGAGGAGCATCGGGGCGCCGGTGCGGTGGTGGTGGGAGGAGCTCGCGGGAGATGGAGGAGGAGAGGAGAGGGACAGTGTGTGGAGGAGAAGCACGCGGGCAGAGGAGGGATGCAGCAGAGCACAGGCCCGCCCCGCCCTTTGGGCTGTGGCCCAGAGATAACAACGGGCCCCTGGGTGGGTATAAGCACGAGCTCCTAGGCCCGACCTCCTTCTTCCCTTCCTAGGCCGGTACACACAAAAAATAAAGTGCTCAAAGGAAAAAAAAGAAACATATAAATCAACTAAATTGTATTTCTTTTATAATAAAAAATAGGAAAAATAATAATACGGAAAGATAGAAACTGAAAAAAAGGAGAAGAAAAAAATAGAGATAGTACTCTTGTTCCACCCCGGACTTTATTTCTCATCTCATTGTAAATGATCTTTCTATTATCTGAGAAATAAAGTTATTTACCCGTCAAAAGAAAGAAAAGAAAAAGAAGAGAAGCCACCATATTGGGATGTGCCATGCGGGGAACTGCGTTAGTGAGTGCTAGATCGCTCTGTAAAGAAACGTTTAGATCGCCATATTATTCACGCTACTCATCGTTCTCTATGAAAAAATGTTGATAAATTGCACAAAGCGGTTGACTAGGCCAACTCATTTAGCACTTGGGCGTTGTAGCGACCGGAGCGTTTCTTCGTGTTAGTTTCAAGGTTTTTTCTAGATTACTATTTGTTGGTTAGATTTTCATTTGGATCAAATACTATTTTTCTAAATGTGAGCATTTTTTTATTTGACAAAAAAATACTAAAATTATGACCATTCTTTCAAAAAAAATACAAACATTTATTAAACCTTTTGTGCAAAAAATTATGTTTGCGAGAATTTAATAAAGAAATAGAATTTTTTTAGATAAGACTGTGAATACTTCCTAAAAGAAAAAAATCAGTTGGAAAAGGTGATGCGTAAGTTCCATTTAGGCACGCTTAGGTGCTAGGCGATACCCGAAACACCTTCACCTACAACATAAGCAAAATTCTAGGTGTGCCAAGCAAGAAATTGCTCGCTCCAGCGAGAAAACGTGCCACATTGCACTGATGAGCCATATGGGGCATATTCCAGTGCAGATTAGCTAGTAACTTCCCTATTCTCATGCTCTAAATTAACGTATATACGCGACCCAAAAAATGAATGAAATTTGCATATAATACCGGCCGGGCATGCAATGCATGTTCCATTTCTCGCGACGAAACAGCAGCAGACAGAGCATCAGCGTTTCACCTCAGCAATGCAATGATAACGAACTTATAAACAAGCAGAACCTCAAAACATGTGAGGTACTACTAGTGTCAAAAATGTTCTTATATTATAGGACGGAGAGAGTAGCTAGCATGCTCTACCTTTGACAGTGTGACGTACGTACGTACGGGAAGAGCGATCACTGAGCCATGCAAGCCATATAGCACGCATGCATCGTACCACTAGTCTTCATCATCTTCTGCCAACCGTAACCGTAGACGGGCAATCAAAATACAATCAAAAGGCGGCAGGCGCATTATTATCTGACATGGCATCCATGTTGGATCGCCTTTATTTCCGAGTAGATCGTCAAACGGTACTCGTACTGGTTGGTACTCACTACTCACCGATCCAAATGAAGCCGTTAGCTCCAAACTAAATGCACAGGGACACATACGGTTACGTCTTACGTGTATATACATATACGTGGACGCTACGTACATCTTCAACTACCATGTCCAGCACGATGCAATCATCGATCGTCCTCGACTCAATCCACCTGTCCTATAGGTGTGCATGATCGTAGGGGTCCGGCTAGAGAGAGCTGTGCCCAATCAATTAGTGACATCAGCAAAGGACTTAACATTTACGAGGAAAAAACGAGAAATTACGAGGAAATCACCAGAAAAACGAGAAAATCAATAAGGAAATTACGAGGCACGGTGCTGCCTCTGGCCAACTTCGTGTCCCCATGCTCGTGTGAGCACCGGCGAGATATCTAGCGCTACTGCTAGTTCGTATACGTTAAGCCGAGTTATGCGTACAATGTCAGGTGCCACGTGATCTGAGCGCCAGCGAAATATCGAGTGCTACTGCTGGTTCATACTAGCCATGCCCCGCGCGGCAGCACGCCGCACCCCGTCGATGAGTTGTGTTTGAATATGTTGTTTTTATTGTTTACAATTATACTTAATTTAAAGCAAGAGAGATATATAGATGAGATTGCAATCATAAAAAGATAATATGAAAAATCACACAATTATTGTCACCGTACGTATTCCATCTTAGAAAACGGGGAGTATACATGATGGTACTTTTCTAGTAAGATCAAACAAACACGAAACATTCACTTCTAACTTAGATCATTTCGGTGGAGCCCCCTGCATGCTTGGTGCTTCAGTGCTTGTGATGAAATGATAGAGGGCATTTACAAGTTGTTGCATGCAATCTTCAGATGACTTGGCGCCGGTGCACGTGATGATTGGATCTTCGGTGTATGGACGTTGAGAGTACATTCATAGTGGTATCTTGTTGAAGAAATTATCGCATATTTTAGCTAGGATTCTAGTCTGCCTTGTAAACTCATTTTACTGGATGGTTATTCAAACGGGCCATGTTGAATTGTCATTGATTGGTTCATGTTTTCTCTTGCATTGAAGCAGACTTCCCATTTTGACTTGAAATGAATTTGGCGCCATGTGCGCCTCTCCCTTGTTCACAAAAAAATTCTGAACTTGAAGTACATGATAGTTTTGGTGACCATCAGTTGTTCTGTTGTATATGTTATAATGTTATATGCTATAGTTAATTGTTGTTGGAAACGTGATGAAGCCACTCGGTGACTTCAAGCGCATGATAGCAGGTTTCTCATTGTGATTTGAGCGGCACGTACCCGGGGACATACTTCCGCCGATGATACGTTGGATCGTGATTTGGGACCATACCACAGCGACCGTAACTGCACTACAGTAACCACTAACCACACACGCAAACACAACATGTTAGCCAATTAACATCGAATTAAGTGGCGTTCAGAACCAACGGAAATGCGGTGCCGGTAACACGGAGTAAAACAGCATCCAGAATCAACGGAAAAAGTGGCGCTACATGGCGATGCACGTGGTCACATCACAGACGAAAATCTCCTCCAACATTGTATGCATGCACATGACTACCACTCAGAGTCCACCGTCCAACAACACGTGACTAATCCTAACATTGGCAGTCTAACGAAATCACAGACCAAATCGCAACACACACCCACAAAACGTACGCTCACAGGTCCCCCAATAATACATGCATGCGCCATGCATCCATTAACCAATTTTGAACAGCATAAAAACTCCTAAGAAACCACAAATAATTACCAGAAAGCTTTGACAAAAAAATCATAAGCAGGCACCATTTTATTATCCTTGTGTATAAATGTATGATCAAACCCATTATTTGGTGAGATTTTAGGATACATTTTAATACGTTCCCCTTGTCTTATTTTTGTAGAATCAAGAAAAAACTAAATATAACCATATATTTAACATTCTTAATTACAATTCAGTTTTGAAAAATGGAATTTCACTAAGGCCCTAGAGAAAATCTAAATGGAAAAATTATGCTATTCCACAACCTCTCGAAAGCTGCATTTTCGGTCGTTGCAACATTTTGTTATAATTAATATTATTTCATGAAAAAAATAGTTATATTATTATTTGTTATTCAAGTGAATCAAAACGAATGTTTTCCTACTATTGCCAATTGGAACGAAAATATTTCATATGTTTGTATTACTGCCAGTTCTAGGCTTCAACACTAGTAGAAAAGGGTCAAACGTGAAGCACATTAGTGCCGGTTTGTATTAGAGCCGGCACAAATGTATACATTAGTGCCGGTTCCAACGGCTAGCCGGGCCGCTCTCATTAGTACCGGTTCGTGGCTAACCTTTAGCACCGGTTCGTGCTACCTAACCGGTACTAATGAGGGTGGTGGCGAGGATGTTGTCGATCTGGGCCCCCTCCGGCACCTTTAGTACGGTTCGTGCCACGAACCGGTACTATAGGTCCTCCTGCATATAAACCCTTCGTCCAGCTTCGCTCTGTTCTTCCCCTTTCCCTCTCCTCTACTCTCTGTTCTTCCTCTTCTCCTCGAGCTCATCACACATTTTGCCCAAAATTTGTCAAGATTTGAAGGCCCCCATCCATTCAAGTGATCACAAAGGTTAGCAACTTTGTCCTTCCATCTCTCATTGCTAGATTAGCTCTTGCAATGCTTTATATAGTTATTGATTTGTGAGTTTAGTAATTTGGGAGGAAATATATATATGTGCTAATATTTGATTTATATGCAATTTGAGGTCAAAATAACACTTAGTTTGCATATGTAGGTGTGGTTTACTTAGTGCCTTCTAAATCTCTGTCGTAACCACCGTCGATCGTCAAGACCGTCTCTGTCACGGCACCACCTTGTGGTGAGCCTCTTGTTCATGAAATTTTATATAAAAATTGATGTTTGTGTGATTTGGATATATAGTTACTCGTATAATAATTATCTTACCCAGACGTCGCTTGTTATACATAGTGCCATGGTTTTGATATCCGCCCCCGTCGGCCCTCGTCCTTGTTATGATTCGGATGTGGTATATTCTCTTTTAAAACTATTTGTTGCATTTCGTGTTTATGACAAACTATGCCCATCAAGTTGACATAGATATTTTTATCTAGGAGGTATGTGAACCGAAATTCCAACCGACCCTATTGTCGAGAGGTTAAATTTAGTTGAAAGAGAAAATGAGTACTTGAAAGAAAAATTGAAAAGAATTGAGGGGGAGAAGATGGAATTGGAGTTGCATGTTGCCGATGTCGTCGATGATCACAAGATCAAGATGGAGAAAATGCGCTTGAAGATTACAAATATTAGAAAATATGCCATCGATAGTGAGGCTTGGTATCATTATGCTGTTGGATCAATTGTTACCTTAGTTGCGATCTTGATCGCATTTGTTGTTGCATTTAAATGCTTTAGCTAGAGAGTTATTTGTTTGTTGCATTTAAGTGTTGTATGAACTTTATGTATGAACTTGTATTAATTTGGTCTATTCGGTGTTGTGTAATGAAGATGAGCCGGCAATGGATGTACGATGACCGATGATCTCCCCAGTTCGTTGAGGGCGTGCATACTTTTCTCGCTATGGCTGAGGCAAACAAGCGGGCGGATGGTTTTATGCCTTGTCCATGTGTCTGGCTGTAAGAATGGTCGCAATTACTCTACGCCAAGAACCATTCACGCCCACTGTTTGAGTCCGGTTTCATGCCCCACTATAATGTTTGGACCAAGCACGGAGAAAGAGGGGTTATGATGGAAGACAATGAAGAAGAAGAGGACGACGACATCTATCCCGCCATGGGTTCTCTGAATACGATGATACAACAATGGGGGAAGAAGCTGAGCCGGTAATGCGGAAGAAGCTGGGCCGGCAATGCGGGAAGAAGTTGAAGAAGAGGCATCGGATGAGCCCGTTGATGATCTAGGTCGGGCCATTGCCGATGCAAAGAGAAACTGCGCAAGTGATTTGGAGAAGAAGAAGTTGCAGCGCATGTTAGAGGATCACAAAAATTGTTGTACCCAAATTGCGTAGGTGACAAGAAAAGCTGGGCACCACACCGAATTGCTGCAATGGAAGGCAGAGAATGGTGTATCTGACAAGGGATTTGGAAAGTTGCTGGTAATGATAAAGGATATGCTTCCAAAGGACAACGAATTGCCCGAGAGTACGTACGAAGCAAAGAAGGATGTCTGCCCTCTAGGGTTAGAGGTGCAGAAGATACATGCATGCCCTAATGATTGCATCCTCTACCGCGGTGAGTACGAGGATTTAAACGCTTGCCCGGTATGTGGTGCATTGCGCTATAAGATCAACCGCGATGAGCATGGTGATGTCGAGGGCGAGCGCCCAGAAGAAGATTCTCGCCAAGGTGATGTGGTATTCTCCTATAATACCACGGTTGAAACGTTTGTTCCAAAACAAAGAGCATGCCAAGGTGATGCGATGGCACAGAGAAGACCGTAAGAAAGACGGAAAGTTGAGAGTACCAGCTGACGGGTCGCAGTGGAGAAAAATCGAAAGAAAGTTCGGGAAGGAATTTGCAGATGACGCAAGGAGCGTATGGTTTGGTCTAAGCGCAGATGGCATTAATCCTTTTGGGGAGCAGAGCAGCAACCATAGCACCGGCCCGTGACTCTATGTTTGTATAACCTTCCTCCTTGGTTGTGCATGAAGCGGAAGTTCGTTATGATGCCCGTGCTCATCCAAGGCCCTAAGCAACCCGGCAACGACATTGATGTGTACCTAAGGCCATTAGTTGAAGAACTCTTACAACTGTGGAATGGAACAGGTGTACGTGCGTGGGATGAGCACATGGGGGAAGAATTTGACCTAAAGGCGTTGCTGTTCGTGACCATCAATGATTGGCTCGCTCTCAAGAACCTTTTCAAGATGCATAAACAAGGGATACCGCGGATGCACGCACTGTTTGGATGGTACCGACGATATATATTTGAATAGTTGTATGAAGAATGTGTACCGACATCGCCGATTTCTTCCGAGCAGGCATCCCGTAAGAAAGAAAGGCAAGCATTTCAAAGGTGAGGCGGATCACCGGACGAAGCCTCGCCACCGTCATCTTTGCTGATGTACATGATATGGTCAAGGATTTGAAGGTAGTCTTTGGAAAGGGTCCTGGCGGACAACCTGTTCCAAATGACGCTGACGGACGCACACCCATGTGGAAGAAGAAATCCTTATTCTGGGACCTGCCCTATTGGAAAGACCTAGAGGTCCGCTCGGCAATCAACGTGATGCACGTGACGAAAAATCTTTGCGTGACCCTGCTTGGCTTCTTGGGTGTGTATGGGAAGACAAAAGATACACCTGAGGAACGGGAGGACCAGCAACGTATGCACGGAGAAGACGGCATATATCGTGGTCATGCAAGCTACGCCTTACCAAAGAAGAGAAGGAAATCTTCTTTGAATGCCTGCCAAGATTAAGGTACCGTCTGGCTTCTCGTCGAATATAAAGGGAATAATAAACATGGCGTAGAAAAAGTTCCGTAACCTAAAGTCTCATGACTGCCACGTGATTATGACGCAACCGCTTCCTGTTGCATTGAGGGGCTTCTACCGAAAACGCTCGATTAGCCATTGTGAAGCTATGTGCATTTCTCAATGCAATCTCTCATAAGGTAATCGATCCATAAATCATACCAAGGTTACGTAATGATTTGGTGCAATGTCTTGTCAGCTTCGAGTTGGTGTTCCCACCATCCTTCTTCAACATCATGACGCACGCCCTAGTTCACCTATGCGAAGAGATTAACGCTTTTGGGTCCTGTATTTCTACACAATATCTTCCCCTTTGAGAGGTTCATGGAGTCTTAAAGAAATATGTTCATAACCGTGCTAGGCCGTAAGGAAGCATCTCCAAGGGCCATCAAAATGAGGAGGTCATTGAGTTTTGTATTGACTTTATTCCTGACCTTAAGCCGATTGGTGTTCTGAATCATGCATAAGGGCGCATCGATGGAAAAGGCACGCTAGGAGGGGAACAAATAATATGTATGGACGGACATTCTCTCACCGAAGCACACTACGCTTCTACAGAATTCCGCCTTGGTGGCTCCGTATATGGATGAACACAAGAATTTGCTACGCTCCAAACACCCGGAGCGGTCTCGATGACCGGATTACACGTGAACAAACCAGGAGTTTCACCACCGGTTGCGTACACGTACCATGCATGACACCTCTATAGAAGATGACCTGTACTTGTTGTCCCAGTTACCATCTTCGAATATAATGACTTTCAAAGGGTACAAGATAAATGGTAATACATTTTACACGATCGCCCAAGATAAGAAGAGCACCAAGCAAAACAGTGGTGTCCGCTTTGATGCAGAAACCAAGACGGAAAAGGAAACATATTATGGTTATATACAGGACATATGGGAACTTGAATATCGACGTGGTTTAAAGGTCCCTTTGTTTTGGTGCAAATGGGTCAATATGACACGAGGCGGGGTAACGGAAGACCCGCAGTACGGAATGACAACAGTGGATCTCAACAATCTTATGATGCGTATTTAACCATTCGTCCTAGCCAATGATGTGGCACAGGTTTTCTATGTGAAGGACATGTCTACCAAGCCAAGAAAAAGAAAAGATAAGGAAGCGAATGCATCATACGATGAGCCAAAGCGGCACATAGTTCTTTTCCGGGAAGAGAAACATCGTGGGAGTGGATGACAAGACAGACAAGTCAAGATTATGAAAAGTTTGATGAAATTTCTCCATTCACAGTGAATATTGACCCGAGCATCCCGTTAAATGATGAAGATTTTCCATGGTTACGGCGCAAATGGACACACGCGAAGAAAAAGTTTCACACCCAAAGATCTGGGATGTGATCGGCTTCACTATCATCACTTTCTTCTGTGTTTCACACCCTGAGGGGAATCTCTGTAATAGTTAGGGTAGTTATGTGTTTTGGCATTTGAAACGCGAAGAAATTTGATGTGCAAACAAATTCTTTCATGCCTTTACTGATTTTTAAAGTTAAATTATTCACAAACTAGTGATTCACACTAATTTCAAATAATTCAAAATTTAAACTATTCAAATTTGAAAACTACGGGCACTAATGTAAAGTTTGTAATTTTTGTACCTAAAGCAAAAATATTCACAAAGAAACTCTAAATACACAAAAAACAACACAAAAATAAATAAAGCAAAAAAAGCCCGCCTACTAGGCCGTGAGCGGCCTGCATACGACTAGAAACCCAACCTGTTGTTGGGCCAGATGCAGGCCCAAGAAGGCCAAGTGGGCGGGCCCACAGGCAAAGAAGAACACGTAGGCCCAGAGGGCCTGCTTTGAAGAGGAACTCGAGAGAGCGACCGCACGGGGTTTATAAACCAGTGCGGTCGCCCCTCGGCTAGCGAGGTGGGACTAAACTTGCCGACCGCACTGCTGCTAAATAAGACCCCTTTAGTACCGGGTGGTGGCACAAACCGGTACTAAAGGGCCTTTAGTACCGGTTTGTGCCACCACCCGGTACTAAAGGGGCCGCTTCGCTGCTTGGGCTGATTGAATAGACCTTTAGTACGGTTGGTGGCTCCAACCGTACTAAAGGTGCCTTCTATATATACAACACTTGAAAATTTTCATTCTCCTCTGCTTTCTTCCTCTGTTTCCATTGAACCGCCCGCCCGATCGATCGACGCCACCGACCTGCCGCCGCCGCCGCCCCTGCCGCCGCCGCCGCTTCGTCGCCGCCCCGCCGTCCGCTGCCGCCGCTTCGCCCCTCGCCGCCGCTCGTCTCCGCCGCCGCCACCCGTCCTGCCCGTCGCCGCCGTCCCTGCCGCCGCCCACGTCACGCCTGACCCGTTGCCCCGGCCGCCGCCGTCGCTGTCATTGCCGCCTCATTGTGAGCTCTCCCCTCTAACCCTCTCCCTCGCCCGGCGGCCACCATGGGCGCCGCCCCTCCCCGAGCCCATACACACACACACACAAGCATGATGAACACACACACACATACACGTATATATGTATGAATGCATGTATATATTAGTATATACGTATTTTGTATGTTTAATTAGTTTAGATTTTTTAGATTATTGTTTTTTCACTAGTATATATGTATGAATGCATGTTAGATGGATATAATTAGTGTTTAATTAGTATGGAATTTTTTTATATAATGTTGTTTTTCTGTTTTTTAATGGATGTATAGAAATTGTTTTTTCTGTTTTATTGTTAGATGCTTAATTATTATGAAATAGTATATATATTTTTGAAATATTAGAAATGTTAGAAAATTTATTTATCAAAATCCAATAATTAAAAAATATTATTTTTTTTTTGCGGGCATATAGCTAGTATTTGTTCTCGACGATGCCCGACCCGCATCCTCGCTGTCGACCCGTCATGACGACGCCCGGGCCGCCCATGTCCGGACTGGGCTCACTGGCTGGCACCGGGAGGTGCTGCCTAGAGGGCGCGCCGCTTGATGAGGAACCCGCCCCGGTCCCGCTGCCGACCCCTGATCTCGTTTGGTGGCGTTAGCGTGGGCCAATTTGGTGGAGGGACCCGGCCCGCCGGAGGAGGTACGTCAGCCGTGTCGTGGAGGAGGACGAGCACGCCCATCGCTACATGGTTGCGTTAGAGGGCGGCAGGTTCTCCAATACCGGCAAGATCTTCGTGGATCTCACTTCAGCTATGATCCTGTGAGGGTTCCTTCTCTTTGGGTGTCCACCGCCATGACGCAGAACCGCGAGTGTCCTAGATTCTTCTCGTAGTATTCGATCTTTAATTAGCTAGGCGGTGATGTACTATTCAATATTATATATTATTCGAGACGATGTATTCGAGATTGTATCTATTATTCTAGACGAAGTATTCGAGATTATATCTATTATTCGAGACGATGTAATTTGAATACTAAATTGTTTTATATTTCTTTTGAATTAGTTAAATAAAAGCTATGGCGCATAATACCGACAGAGAGGGAGAATGCACCATGTTCGATATGATACGCTGCCGATGATAATCAGAATGAAGAAGATTATGACGGCTCGAATTTCTAAACAACACCGGAGAGGGTGATATGATATTCGATCGCGACGACCGAATTGATGAAGTCATGAACTACGATTATGACGATGACGAAGAACATGTTGATCCTGAAACAACAAACACCGGTGAGGTATATATATTTATATAAGCAAGTTTCTGGTGATCATCACATGTTTTAAATGACTTGAAGATATATTAACGAATCGATCTTTGTTCTTTCAGCCATCCGGATCGAGAAAATCTTCAGGCAAAAGGACGAAACGAGGCCCGAACAAAAAGTTGAAGGAGGGCGAAAGTACAATATCGAGGCGGTCGGACCTAATGGCGAACCATTAGCGCCTAAGAAGATTGCGGACAAGTTCATTCATCGGTCGGAGTTCTTGTGAAGGACCAACTCCGATCTCCCTTCAAGAATGGAGAGAGCCAGCAAAAGACAAAGGACAAAGGCAAAGAGGACGCTGCTCCACGCCCGGATGTTACTTTTGTTGACAAGAATCAAAAAGATCTGCTTTGGGATACTCTCATGGAACATTTCACCCTAGCAGTATCATTTCACGTAAGCGTATGTGCAGAAAGTCAAGGACGCTGCTCTTAGGAAGATGGCGGTTGCATTCAAGAACCACAAGAATCGTGAATGGGACAAGTACGTCAAGGGAGGAAGGAAGACTCAGTATTCGAGGGAACACTAGAGAACCAACGTGCTCATTGGGACGATTTCGTGAAATTCAAGGATTTGGAATTAGCTAAGGAACGGTCGAGAATAAACAAGAAGAATGCCGAAAAAAGGATAAGTTCCATAAGTTGGGGCCAGGTGGCTATGCGGTGGCAATGCCTAAGTGGGATAAGTCTGAGAAAGAGATGGAGGATGCAGGTGTCACTCCGGATACTAAGAGCTGGCCCCCAGGTGCAGGACTTGGTTCTATGCGCATGGGGGGGAGTTGGACCCGAAGACAGGCAAAGTTTCTACGAAGGCATGTCTGAACGGAGCCGACGACGCGATACTTGTTGCAATAGAAGAGGCACGATCGGGGTGTTCCAGCCCAACAGAGAGAACGACGAGCTTACGCGTGCCTGCGAAATCCTGAACACCGGGAAGAACACGAGGCAAGGGCGCTATTCCGTGGTATGAGGGGTTTTCGACCGAACACCGACTACGTAACCTGCGAGAAAGAAGATTGCGGAGGAGAAGAAGAGGAAGATGGAGGAGGAGCAGAGGAAGCGGGACTATGAAAGCCTTCAAGGCCTAGAAGCAAGTCAAGCGGAATTGGCAGTCAAATTCCAGCGGCAGCAGGAGCAGATCGACTCACTTAGCCAGCAAGGGGTCTCAAGAAAGAAGCAGCTTAGCGGATGATCCAAAGATTGGATAGCACCGCCCCATCCATGCAGAGAAGCAGCGTGGGTTCCGCCCCGGACGATGCAATGCTGGGTAGATACCCCGTGGATGACATCACGGAGAACACTAGCTGCGAGCTACACGTCAAAATGAAGAACATATCCATGAAGGTGGCGGACGGCGTTGCTTTTCCCGTTACCCCCAAAGCAACCTACCATTGCATCCCGATTCCAGAGGGCTATGCTCGTGTCATGGTTGACGAGTGTAAGGGCATATTTATCCCGTAAGTGTTTTGGTGATTGATGACGATACTTTTGCGGACTAATCGTATGCTTTGAGTTCCTCAGATGGTTCATCTCTAGGCTCGAGACGATTCGGTGCCCCTCGAAGACTATTGAAGACGGCGTCGTCCTACGTTTCTTTTTGGTGGATTTGAGTCGAGGAGAGCCGTACTATTAAGAGGGGGTCCGTCGGAAAGGTTAGGGCGGAATCAACACGTACACTTGTCCCTCCTTTCCCTGCACTTTGGAGCTTCCCTTCGTTATCTTGGTTGTGCGGAAATCTGTCATTTGCCTCTGTACTTACGGTAGTACCGCAGGTACACGCGGTAGTACCGCGGGGCGCCACGGTAGTACCGCTCCCCAGGGGTGGTAGTACCGCGGCTCCTAGGCCTAGTGCCGCTCCGGTGCGGTAGTAGGGGCGGATGTAATTTTTTACATCCGCGCCCACCACGGTAGTACCGCTCGTCCGGAGCGGTAGTACCGCGGGGCGCCACGGTAGTACCGCTCGCCAGGAGTGGTAGTACCGCGGCTCCTAGGCCTAGTGCCGCCCCGGTGCGGTAGTAGGGGCGGATGTAATTTTTTACATCCGCGCCCACCACGGTAGTACCGCTCGTCCAGCGCGGTAGTACCGCGGTGCCCACGGTAGTACTGCTCCCTTTGAGCCGTAGTACCGTGGCCCTCCTACCAAGTACCGTAGTATTGCGGTAGTAGGGGCGGATGTAATTTTTTACATCCGCGCCCACTACGGTAGTACCGCTCGAGGAGCGGTAGTACCGCGTCGGATTTTCGCACTACCGCAGTTTCAGCGGAAGTTGGCACGGATGTAATTTATTTCGTCTGTGCCCTTCTTAGGTCGTGACTCCCCTGCCTTGCGGTAGTACCGTAAGGGGGAGCGGTAGTACCGCGCGAGCGGTAGTACTGCCCCTAGTCAGGCTAGTTCCGGCCTGTGCTGCTGCCGCGGTAGTACCGTGGTCCTCCACGGTAGTACCGTGCGGCCTCGCGGTAGTACCGCGCCCCTGGAGCGGTAGTACCGCGCTTCGCGAGCTGGCTAAGTGGATAACGGTTGGATTTTTCCACGACTATATAAGGGGGTTCTTCAACCTCTAGTTGACTACCTCTTCCCTCTCTAAGCTCCATTGTTGCTCCAAGCTCCATTTTGGCCCGATCTCTCCCTAGCCAATCAAACTTGTTGATCTGCTCGGGATTGGGTGACAAGGGCCCGATCTACACTTCCACCACAAGATATTTGATTCCCCCCACTTATCCCTTGCGGATCTTGTTACTCTTGGGTGTTTGAGCATCCTAGACGGTTGAGGTCACCGTGGAGCCATATATTCCATTGTGGTGAAGCTTCGTGGTGTTGTTGGGAGCCTCCAATTAAGTTGTGGAGATTGCCCCAACCTTGTTTGTAAAGGTTCGGTCGCCACCTTCAAGGGCACCAATAGTGGAATCACGGCTCTTGCATTGTGCGAGGCGTGAGGAGATTACTGTGGCCCTAGTGGCTTCTTGGGAGCATTGTGCCTCCACACCTCTCTAACGGAGACGCATTTCCCTCAAAAGGAAGGAACTTCGGTAACACATCCTCGTCTCCACCGGCTCCACTCTTGGTTATCTTATCCCTTTACTTGCAAGCTTATTTGTGTTCCTATCCTTGCTTGCTCGTGTAAGGCGTGTGTTGTTGCATCATATAGGTTGTCCACCTAGTTGCATCTAGACAACCTTTATTAGTGCAAAGTTTAAATTGGTAAAGAAAAGCTTAAAATTGTTAGTTGCCTATTCACCCCCTCTAGTCAACCATATCGATCCTTTCAATTGGTATCGTAGCCTCGTCTCTTTTAAGGACTTCACCGTCAGTAGAGTATGAGTTGACGTCGTAGATGATGTGGGGGAGCACTCCGTGCGAATCCGACATCATCTACGGGAGATGGAGTACCTCGATCTCGTGAGGAATTCAATGTGGCGTTGGACACATTGAAAAGTTCCATGACGAAGCGAGGTCAAGGACATGTTTAAGGAATTCCTAGAAGGGCTTAAACTTTCCACCGCACCCGTGAAAGTGGGTGATCCCGCCAACACGGGAGCGGATGCTATCTCCGATAAGGGGAAGCTACTAGTGAGAAAGCCCCCTCGTCTAGTGGTAAGAATGGCACCGGCATCTTCGCCCATGTGCAACCTCCTGTTTATGGTGGACCGATTCCTTCCACTCATTTGAATCATGCCGGTCCACCACCGAAGGTTGATAAAAGGGAGGATTTTGATTCTTGGGTTTACCGTTTTAAGCGTCATTTAAATCATGTGAACACTAACCTTTGGAGAATCATTGAAGAAGGTTTCTATCTGCATGATCCGAGCAATTTCTCTCCTAGAGAGGTCGTGGACCATCAATTCAATGAGAATGCTCTCTTCATCATCCAAGAAGCAATCATTCCCGAAGACCTCCCTCATCTCCGGCCTTACATCCGTGCCAAAGATGCTTGGCTCAAGGTGGTTTCCATGTATCGAGGAAGCGCAAGCATTCAACGTTCCAATTATGAAGTGGTCCAAGATGAAGCCGATGAGTTTGCAATGAAGGAAGAAGAAGAACCTCGTGAGCTCTATCGGAGAGTAACCAAGCTTGCAGTCTCCCTCCGGGATCATGGAAGTAAGGACACAGATGACAACTGGATCAAGCGCAAATTTCTCAAGGCAATGATGCCCTACCACAAAGTCATGTCCTCCGTCATCCGTCAACGACCGGACTTTCACACCTTGTCCTCAAGTGATGTGTTGGATGAGTTTGTGGCTATGAGCATATTGGACAAGACCGCCGACAATGCGGTGCTTCGCTCTCAAAGAGCAAAGAAGCCCAACCTCGCTTTGAAGGCCAAGATTTGTGTCAAGAAGATGGAGAGGAGGAAGAAGAAGAGAGCAACCTCGAAGATACTAAGTATGATTATCATGAACACATGGCCCTTGCTTCAAGACAATTTTGGAGCAAGAAGAACTCAAGGCCCAACTTCAACAAGAGCAATTCAAGTGGCTCTAAGGGCAAGCAACGAGTGAGGACGTGTTTCAATTGTGGAAATGTGAGTCACTTTGTTGCGGAGTGTCCATATGAGAAGAGGGAAGACAATGGTGGCAAGCTCATCCGTAAGGACAAGGCCAAGTCTTTTTCCCAACAAGAGCAACTTCCCAAAGAAGACTCCTCACAAAGCTTTGGTGGTTCAAGAAGAGTACAATGAGGATGATGATGATGATGAGGATGGTGAACCGGTTGCCATGGCCTCCGTGGCCATTGCAATGACTCCTCGGTGTCTCTCTTGGTTCACCCAATGAAAGCATCACCGCTAAGTGCCTCATGGCTAAAGCCACCAATAAGGTAACCCCCAACATCAAAACTACCATCATCAATCATTCTTCTTTGACGGATTGCATTGATGAACATGAGGGGACTAGTGTAGAGGAAAATGAATTTGAGATCTTTATGAGTAAACTCAAAGGGAAATCCAAGATGCACTTCGTTGCTCTCTTGGAACAACTTGGTGAAGCCAATGTCATGATCGAGACTCATGAAGAAACCATTTCTAAGATGGAAGGGCATAGTCGTGACTATGCCGATGAGATTTCGGATCTCTCCAATGCTCTTGAGGAAGAGCGTGGTCTTCGCTTGGCTCTTGAGGAGTCACACAACGATGATCACGCTAAATTAAAGAAAGACCTTGATCATGCTCTTGTTGTGTCTCGTGTGCTTAGTTCCGAGAAGGCAAAGCTTGGAGTTGATCTTGCTAGACTCAACGAGGACTTTGACACTCTCGACAAGGCTCACAAAGTCTTGAAGGGTGCTCATGCTAGTATCAAAGAGTCTCATGATCAACTCCAAGTGAAGCTAACCAAGGAGAAAGCCACCTTTCCTCATATGATATTGATTGATAATGCAAATGCTACTAACCCTTGTTGTGAGCATGTGCATCTTGTTGAGGAGAATGCTAAGTTGAAGGAGCAACTTGAAAAGGGCCTTGTCACATGCATTCAAGGTGAGAAGAACCTTAACGACCTTTTGAGTAATCAAAAGGAAGGTGTGGCCAAGGAGGGATTGGGTTCGCGCCCAAGCCCAAGAGCAAGAAGAAGAATGACAAGACTAAGCAACCTCCCCTCTCAAGCAAACTTTTGTGAGGGAGGGAGAGGGTGCTTCCAAGAAGAAGAAGAACCGTGCAAAGGGTGGCAATGTCAAGAAGGACAACGTCATCCCCATGAACATAGCCGCGACTTTAACCCCTCTTATGTGTTGTGCCGTGCTAGTGATGGGCATGTTTATGCTAAATTTGTTGGTTCTTCTTATGAGTACATTGAATGGTCTATTTGGGTTCCTAAGACCCTCGTTACTAACATCAAAAGACCCATTACCAAATGGGTACCTAAAACCAAGCATTGATCTCTTGTAGGGGTTTGCTTCCTGGGGGATCATGGTTGCTCGATAGTGGAGCAACAAATCATATGACCGGGAGCAAGGACATGGTGGTGGACGTGCAAGAGATTCCATCTATGCCCACCGATGTCGAGTGGGGTGATGCATCACATTCTAAGGTATTGGGTCTCGGCAAGGTTGTCATTTCTCATGATCTTACGATCGAGAAAGTCATGCTTGTTGAGTCCCTTGCATACAATTTGCTTTCCGTTCGTCAACTTGCAATCATGGGTTATGCTACTTTCTTTGACATTGATATCGTGGCCCTCTTGTGGAGCAAGACTCTTAAAGTAGCCTTTGTTGGGCATGTCGACGTCGGTCTCTATGTGATTAACTTTTCGGAGCGACCCACTAAGACCGCGACATGCCTAATGGCTAAAGTTGACGTGGGATGGCTTTGGCATCGCCGTTTAGCCCATGTCAATATGAGATCTTTGCAAAGTCTTCTCAAGGGGGACCATGTCTGTGGACTAACAAATGTTAGTTTTGCCAAAGACCGTGCTTGCAAAGGTTTGTATTGAAGGAAAGCTTCATGAGAAGGTTTCACCCTCCCACGACTATCATATACTCAAAGAGACCCTTGGAGCTCCTTCACATGGATCTCTTTGGGCCACCATCATTTGATAGTCTTGGAGGAAGAAAATATTGCTTGGTGATCGTGGATGACTATTCGAGATACACTTGGGTATATTTCTTCAAGAGGAAGAGTGAGACCCAACAAACCGTCATCGACTTTGCAAATGAAGCTCAACGTCAACATAATGCAAAGATCTTGACTATAAGAAGTGACAACGGCACCGAGTTCAAGAACTACACTTTGGATGAGTTTCTTAGTGATGAGGGATCAAGCATCAATATTCGCACCATATACCCCTCAACAAAATGGTGTGGCGGAGAGAAAGAACCGGACGTTGATGGATGCGGCAAGGACCATGATGGCGGAGTTCAAGTCTCCATACAACTTTTGGGCGAAGCCATCAACATCGCTTGTCATGCATCCAATCGGCTTTATCTCCGCAAAGGCTTGAACAAGACTCCTTATGAGATACTCACCGCAACAAGCCCAACCTCAAGTACTTCCGGTGTTCGGGTGTAAGTGTTTCATTCTCAAGAAAGGTGTTCGTTTGTCTAAATTTGAAACTAGAGCTCATGAGGGCATATTTGTTGGTTATGCTACAAACTCTCATGCTTACTGTGTCCTCAATAAATCCACGGGACTTATTGAGGAGACGTGTAACGTGGAGTTTGATGAGAATAACGGCTCCCAAGTGGAGCAAAGTGGCACTTGTGATGTAGGTGATGAAATTCCTCCCCAAGCCATAAGAAGAATGGGGGTTGGCTTTATCCTACCCATTGAGGAACCCCTTATGGCCGAAGGAGAAGGACAATGCTTCACTCAAGTGGAGCCATCACCAACCCAAAGCCCACACGCTCGAAGAACAAAGTGAAGGCCCTCAACCTCATGAACAAGACCAAGGGCAAGATCGTGCTCAAGATGAAGGTCATGCTCAAGACGGCGCTCAAGATGATCAAGTGACCTCTCCTCATCGCACTTCCGAGGAGGATTTAGAGCGTCGTGCAAGATTGCTTCCAAACTCACTACCAAAGGCCATCTCATGGAGAATGTGGTTGGAAGACTAAGAAAAGGGGTAAGCACTCAGAGACAATTGGCAAACTATTGTGAACATCACGCGTTTGTCTCTTGTGTTGAACCTCAAAAGGTCTATGAGGCGCTAGAAGACTCGGATTGGCTAAATACCATGCATGAAGAACTCAACAACTTTGAGTACAACAAAGTGTGGAGATTGGTGCCAAGGCCATCGGAGAACCACAACGTCATTGGAACCAAGTGGATTTTCAAGAACAAGCAAGATGCTCATGGGAACATCATTCGCAACAAGGCAAGATTGGTAGCACAAGTCTACTCCCAAGTCGAGGGTATCGACTACGGTGAAACCTTTGCTCCCGTTGCTCGTCTTGAATCCATACGATTGTTGATTGCTTATGCTTCCCATCACAACTTTATGTTGCAACAAATGGATGTAAAAAGTGCTTTTCTTAATGGTCCCATTAATGAGTTGGTCTATGTCAAGCAACCCCGGGTTCGAGGACCCCTACTTCCCGGATCATGTATATCAACTAGATAAGGCACTCTATGGACTTAAACAAGCCCCACGTGCTTGGTATGACCACCTTACCGAGTTGTTACAAGATCGTGGTTTTGAAGTGGGCAAATCGATCCCACTCTTTTTACTAAGAAGGTCAATGGGGAGTTGTTTGTATGCCAACTATATGTTGATGATATTATCTTTGGTTCTCCTAACAAAGCTTTCAATGAGGAATTTGCCGCTCTCATGACCTCCAAGTTCAAGATGTCTTCGATGGGAGAGTTGAAGTTCTTTCTTGGTTTCGATATCAAACAAAGAAGAGAAGGAACCTTCATCAACCAAGCCAAATACACTCAAGACATGCTCAAAAGATTCAACCTAAGTGATGTCAAGCGGCTACTACACCAATGCCCACCAAGTGCCAACTTGACATTGATCCCAATGGTAAAGCGGTGGATCAAAAGGTATATCGCTCCATGATTGGATCCTTGCTTTACCTTTGTGCATCTAGACCGGATATCATGTTGAGTGTGGGAATGTGTGCACGGTTTCAAGCCGCACCAAAGGAAAGTCATTTTGTGGCGATCAAGCGAATCTTTCGATATTTGGCTCATACCCCAAACTTTGGCTTATGGTACCCAAGAGGAGCAAACTTCAAGCTTGAAGGATTTAAGGATTCCGATTGGGCGGGAGACAAAGTGGATAGGAAGTCCACTTCTCGAGGGTGCCAATTTCTTGGTTGCTCCTTGGTAAGTTGGTCTTCCAAGAAGCAAAGTTGTGTGTCTCTCTCTTCCACCGAAGCGGAATATGTGGCGGCCGGTAGTTGTTGTGCTCAACTCCTATGGATGAGGCAAACTTTAAAGGAGTACGGTGTCATTTGTGAAAAAGTGCCTCTTTGGTGTGATAATGAAAGTGCCATCAAGACTTCTCTCAACCCGGTGCAACACTTCAAGACGAAGCACATCGAGATTCGGTATCACTTCATCCGGGATCACATTAGGCGAGGAGAGATCGAGCTCAAGTATGTCAACACTCAGGATAACCTTGCGTATATATTCACGAAGCCCTTAGATGAAGCAAGATTTCGTGAGTTAAGGCATGAGCTAAATATCATTGATTTGAGCAATGTGACTTGAGCCCGTGCACTCCCCACCACACTCAACTTGCTGTCTAGTTTAGGTGTAGGCATGGACATAGGGGGAGTATTGTTCTCTCAATGAACTCTCCCTCCCCCCATTATGCGTAAATCGATCACCTCTTTCACATTAGCCATTTTTATGGTACTTGTGTTCCAAAGACGAGTTTTGGTCATGGGCCCAAGGATAATTCTTCATGTGCCATACCATCCTACTCAAACATAGGTGGCTTCGGCCACCGCCCTCTCCCCTTGAGAGGCCTTGTCGTTTGGTGGTTTCTTGTTGTCCTTTGCCTCTAGTTTGCGGTTGAGTTTGTGGTTTCTTGTGTGTAAAAAAAATTGCAAAGGCCTTTTTCGTTTTTGAATCATGTGGTGACTTGAGATTCACGGTACTACATGACCAGCTGCGGTACTATGCAGCCGCCACGGTACTACCGCTTGTGGGAGCACGCAGTACTACCGCAACCTCACGGCAGTAATTTTTATCGCCGCCGGTCGAAGCGGTACTACCGCCTCGGTGCGGAACTTCCGCCCGAAGCGGTACTACCATGATGAGACGCGGTACTACCGCTGACGGTTCGCAGCGAGGATAAGGACGGGCAGGGGAGTTCCAACTCCCCATACCCATTCGTTACCTTCTCCCACATCGCCTCCTTCTCTCCCTTGCTCAAGAACGGAGCAGGCGTCTCTCGCCGGATCTCCTTCACCGCTGCCCTCCCGTGATTCCGACCGGTGGGATCATTCTCCACCGCGTGCTCTTGCTATGGACCCAGGTTTTCCCCAATTCCCTCTCCTTATTGTTGGTGTTTGGCGTTTCTAGGTTTTGGGGAGGCTTGTGTGTTCTTGAGATTGATAGGCCTAATCTCTGCAAGAATAGGATGAAGGAGTGTAGTATTGCATAGGATTTATATGTGTATTGCTGTCATGCGCTAGATCTGATCACTGTAGCACCGCCATTGTTTCGCGGTTCTTTTCAGATTCAAATCGGTTGTTGGATCGCTGCGGCGGTACTACCGCCCTTCTACGGTGCGGTACTACACAAGATGGTACTACCGCCTCTGCGGTACTACAGCTGAACGGTACTACCGCCTCCTGCGGTACTATCATACTCTATGCGGCACTACAGCTTTACTTCCGCTCCACCACGGTACTACCGTGACCCCACACGGTACTACTGGCGTCGAGCAGATATTCGCTTAGTACCGCAGCAAAGGGCCGTCCCCACCGTGCCTCACACCTATCGCATGCCAACTTTCTCATATGTCTCCTATGTTTTTCGTGTGCTTTTTCGTGGCATTTGCATTGATCTTCTTGCGTTTTTGGTGCTTTGCGTGTGTGGTTCAGGTGGTGGCTCTCGCCGGGTCAATCCCAGCCGTGACACCGGCTCCAAGCGTCTGCGCAACCCCGGTGACGCACCAGAGGGCTCCTCTTCTGCCCCCAAGCGCCATGTCAAGACAACTGCCACCAAGGTCAAGGAGCCCTCCAAGAGCATGGATGAGATACCCCATTCTGACTACGTCCGCCTCCGGAACATGGATCCGTACGTGACCCCTCGTTCCTCAGTCAGGGGCTGTGAGCTGTTCTGGAACAAGCATCAAACCAACATCTATCTGGACGTCATTAAGAACAAGCAGAATACCTATGTGGATGTGAAGTGGATTGACATGCATCACTTGAGGAAGGAGAAGTTCCGTGCCTACTTTGGCGAGGCTCTGGACTTGGTGGAGCAGTTTGGCATTGAGCATATCATCTCTTTTCACCTCGACTATGATCCTGAGCTCATTGGTCAGTTCTTTGCTTCGCTCTACTTTCACCCCAATGAGGAAAGGAGAATGACCTGATGACAAATGGCCGCAAGTCGATCGCTACCCGGAAGGAGTTCATGGATCTGCTCCAAGTTCCCGATGACGGGCTTGACTCCCCGTAGGTGTTCGTCCCCATGCCAACCCGACTCGCCAACAAGGACAGGCTTGCACCGTTCTATGTTGAGAAGACACTTCCAAGTGGCAAGATAGGTTTGGTGCTCAACTCCTTTTGGATATCATGTACCGCATCTTCCGCAACTCCTTGTTCCCCCCAAGACCGGTGACAAGGACAAGGTTCATGCCTATATGGTGGATATGATGCTCATCTGCGAGGAGGCTCGTGTGTCTCGGACTCAGCCACTTGATATCTCACACATCATGTGGATTGAGCTTGGTTTGCCGTGTTCAACCGCAAGGTGCCTATATACGGTCCATATCTGTTTACGCTAATCTCGAGGACTTGGGACAAGATGTTCCCTGGTGAGGAGTTCCTTGCCTCGATCGATTCGCCATGACCCCATCTGCTGCGTGTCAAACCCAACCGGGCCAACACTACTACTCGTCTTTGAGGCGTCTGCAGCCTAGGGCTGCTGTTGGAGAGGAGGATGTCAAGCGCCGAGCATGTTGATGAAGGCCATGCTAGGCCTTCCCAGAGCTCCTCTATGCCTTCTTGGGCCACGGTCAAGGACAAGATGAAGACTCTTTTCTGCATGCAAGCCAAGGGGCGACAGACTCATGTGGCATCCAAGGAGAGTCGCCGCGGACAGGAAGATCTTGAATCTCTATGGTGAGGATGTGTCTGGAGGATCTGAGGAGCACATCACCCCAGAGGCCGAGTGGATGGCGAAGCAAGGCTACAAGTGGACTGATTCTGAGGAGGACGTCGAGGAGTCCATCCCTGCTGCTGAGGAGTCTGACGACGAGGATTGGGACGAGTTCCCTGCTGCTTGAGCCACCGCTTGTGTGTAGGTGTCCTCTCTGCCTTTTTGGCGTCTCGATGCCAAAGGGGGAGAGAGCGTGAGATTCTTGAGTCTTGTGTCGTGTTCGCGTTCGCTTGGTTTGTTTATCGCGTTCTCTGTTGAATCTCGTTTGAACCTCGTTTTTAGTTGCTTTTCCTTCTTATGGTGTAAGACATATGCACTCTATCTATCTTAGCAAGCTTATGTTATTTCGTGCTATATGTTGTTTAGATGTTATTCTTCGACTTTTGTCTCTAAAATATAGGGGAGTGGTGATCCTAGATCGTGTGCTATGCAGTCCAAAGCATTCATCCCGAGTGCACACGCCTAGGGGAGCCCGCCTATATTTTGGAGAGGAGGGTTTGCTTTTGCTCTATATTATTGTATCCTTGTGCAAATCCGTATTGTCATCAATCCACCAAAAAGGGGAGATTGTAAGGGCATATTTATCCCGTAAGTGTTTTGGTGATTGATGACGATACTTTTGCGGACTAATCGTATGCTTTGAGTTCCTCGGATGGTTCATCTCAAGGCTCGAGACGATTCGGTGCCCTCGAAGACTATTGAAGACGGGCGCCGCCCCACGCTTCTTTTTGGTGGATTTGAGTCGTAGGAGAGCCGTACTATTAAGAGGGGGTCCGCGTCGGAAAGGTTAGGGCGGAATCAACACGTACACTTGTCCCTCCTTTCCCTGCACTTTGGAGCTTCCCTTCGTTATCTTGGTTGTGCGGAAATCTGTCATTTGCCTCTGTACTTACGGTAGTACCGCAGGTACACGCGGTAGTACCGCGGGGCGCCACGGTAGTACCGCTCCCCAGGAGTGGTAGTACCGCGGTTCCTAGGCCTAGTGCCGCTCCGGTGCGGTAGTAGGGGCGGATGTAATTTTACATCCGCGCCCCACCACGGTAGTACCGCCGTCCGGAAGCGGTAGTACTGCTGGGCGCCACAAGAGTACCGCCGCCAGAGTGGTAGTACCATGCTCCTAGGCCTAGTGCCGCCCGGTGCGGTAGTAGGGCGGATGTAATTTTTACATCCGCGCCCACCACGGTAGTACCTGGCTTCAGCTGGTAGTACCATGTGCCCACGGTAGTACTGCTCCCTTTGAGCCGTAGTACCGTGGCCCTCCTACCAAGTACCGTAGTATTGCGGTAGTAGGGGCGGATGTAATTTTTTACATCCGCGCCCACTACGGTAGTACCGCTCCTGAGGAGCGGTAGTACCGCGTCGGATTTTCGCACTACCGCAGTTTCAGCGGAAGTTGGCACGGATGTAATTTATTTCATCCGCTCCCTTCTCAGGTCGTGACTCCCCTGCCTTGCGGTAGTACCATAAGGGGGAGCGGTAGTACCGCGCGAGCGGTAGTACCGCGCGAGCGGTAGTACTGCCCCTAGTCAGGCTAGTTCCGGCCTGTGCTGCTGCCGCGGTAGTACCGTGGTCCTCCACGGTAGTATCATGACCTCATGATAGTACCGCGCCCGAGCGGTAGTAATGCAGCGCTCATGAAATGGCTAAGTGGATAACGGTTGGATTTTTCCACGACTATATAAGGGGGTTCTTCAACCTCTAGTTGACTACCTCTTCCCTCTCTAAGCTCCATTGTTGCTCCAAGCTCCATTTTGGCCCGATCTCTCTCCCTAGCCAATCAAACTTGTTGATTTGCTCGGGATTGGGTGACAAGGGCCCGATCTACACTTTCACCTCAAGATATTTGATTCCCCACTAATCCCTAGCGGATCTTGTTACTCTTGGGTGTTTGAGCATCCTAGACGGTTGAGGTCACCGTGGAGCCATATTCCATTGTGGTGAAGCTTCGTGGTGTTTTTGGGAGCCTCCAATTAAGTTGTGGAGATTGCCCCAACCTTGTTTGTAAAGGTTGATTCGCCACCTTCAAGGGGACCAATAGTGGAATCACGGCTCTTGCATTGTGCGAGGGCGTGAGGAGATTACGGTGGCCCTAGTGGCTTCTTGGGGAGCATTGTGCCTCCACACCGCTCTAACGGAGACGCATTTCCTCAAAAGGAAGGAACTTGGTAACACATCCTCGTCTCCACCGGCTCCACTCTTGGTTATCTTATCCCTTTACTTGCAAGCTTATTTGTGTTCCTATCCTTGCTTGCTTGTGTGCGTGTGTTGTTGCATCATATAGGTTGTCCACCTAGTTGCATCTAGACAACCTTTATTAGTGCAAAGTTTAAATTGGTAAAGAAAAGCTTAAAATTGTTAGTTGCCTATTCACCCCCCCCCTCTAGTCAACCATATCGATCCTTTCAACGAGGTGGTGCAGCCATATTCGGGGCTAGAGCTTGACATTCCTAGAGGTGAGGACGAGCGCTTTCTCGGAGACGCCAACCATCGTATCATCCTATGGAAAAAGGATTGCATCATCTTTCGAAGGCCACCGACACTGGCCATCTCGACTCCTCGTCAAGTCCGCCACCGAGTCAGCAGCCTCCCGCTCCTGCAAGTCCACCAAGTCCGCAAAGTGTCAGGCCACTCCTCCTCCAAGTCCGCCACAGCGTCGCGCCCACTCCTCCTCCAAGTCCGGCACAACCTCGTGCCACTCCTCCTCCAAGTCCGCACAGATTCAGGCGGCCACTCCTCCTCGTCCAACTCAGCCCGTCACCGGGCGTCTCCACCCGCCTCGGCCAATCGCAGAAGAGACACCCGCAGCTATGGTGCGTGTGGCACGAGTCGAGGTAGTACAGGAAGTACAAAGCGGAGGCAAGCGATATAAATATGGTCCAAGCCTCACGCCTCTTCCGCAGAGGTCTTATGACAGGTCCGAGGAGGAAATCGCAGCCATATCGAAGTCCGAGGTGGAAGCCCATTTTGCACCGAAACCGCCACCGCCGCCAAGGGAGAAAGTGCACGAGGAAACGATTGACCACTTCATTCGTATGGCTCAACCACTAGCTCCCAAGCCTGTTGACCACAGACTATGAGCGCCACATCGTGAAGTTAAATCGAGCACGCCCACGTAAGGAGGCGAGCTCGGGATCGAGCAAACAAGAAGCAATGTCAAAAATGCGGAAAACCATTCCCAATTTGGGAGAATAGGCGGCGAATCGATCCCCTTGCTTGTTGTGCCAACAACACGCGGATAAAGACGCGCCCAATATTATTGTGGGCAAACAGTTTACGTTCTGAGGTGGGCAATGTGGTAATAACGGAGGACCATTTAATGCAGGCTGAAGTTCTCAAAATCACTATTGGACAACTCCTCGAGATCGAGCCCATGCATGCTTAGAGAGGATGAAATAAACGGAAATATGTCCGGGCCGAACCTTTGGTCGAGCCAGACAAGGTCAAGAACCTCCCAACGAGAATGTATGAATTGCATCAATGGTACATGAACATTACCAAGATTTCCGATCGATTGTCCCTCATGGTGAATGTCAAGGAGGAGCATTACTTCCATTAGAAAGCTGTGTCCGTTGAGTATTCTGAACTGTTTCAGTTATACAATCAAGACGCACTCGACAAATCTATCGTCGGTTGCTATTGTCCTGTAAGTGATTTCTTTCTGTAATTTAAGTCTCAAGCTAGCTGTCTTGATCCTTTTGATCAATCATTACCTGTAATTATCCTCACTATATTCTTTTCTGTGGTATTATATGCAGGATGAAGATATATGAAATGAGAAAAGGTGAACGCTTTGGCATTGGGTTCATTGACCCAAACACCGTTAATGAATACACATGGAAACTAAATCCAGTTATCAAAAGGACGTAGACGACAACATGCTAGAGTTCTTGAAGCGCCTCAAATACAATGAAGATATACTACTTCCTTACAACTTCCAGTGAGTCACACTGTCTTGTACTACAAATTCTCTGTTTTTGCCTACTAGCTAGCTACATGTTTTTGCTTTACATATGCCCGCTTAATTAAGACATGCAAACGTGTGTGCATGCAGATTTCATTGCGTCTTGTGTATCATTAAAGTTGACGCCGGAACAGTTGAAATACTGGACTCACTACTCAAAGAAAAAACTGACTATAACATCTTGTTTGGAATAGTCAACAGGTAATTTCAATCATTATTAACTATATATCTCGGCCTATTTAGTTCATCATTTTTCATGATATAAACTATTTAATAACCCCTTTATTCATTTTCTTTGTCGGCGGTCAGGGCTTGGGCAAGGTTCATCAACAGACCCCGTGAGAATGGAAACAAAAGCTTAAATGGTTTCGACCCAAGGTAAGTAAATAAGTAGTACTAGCTAGCTAGCTAGCTGCCATATCTTTAATTATCATGCTTGATTAATTATTATCTGATCAAATTCAATTCTCGTAAAGGCCACAAGCGGCGCAGGGACTGATTTGTGTGCATTCTGCGTTATGCGAGAACATTCGCATGATGGTGTCCGAAAGGAGCAGATCTCAAAGATGTGAATGGGTACGCTTGTCAAAACACTATTCACAATTTTTACACCATTATCGATATCTAGTCACACAACTAATACACATGCATATTGATCTCCTTCTTAACAGTTCACAGAGGTGCGGGAGAAGCTCCTAGAAAGCGGAGCGCCGTAGAAGCACTTCAAGAGGAAATAAGCGGGATTTTTGCTCGACCAGGTCATAAATCCGAAGGAGAATACTATTACCCACTACCGCCCCCATGAAAACCACTTCCAATTGTCATCGTGCTCCGAAGGCACCAATTAGGCTAATGCCACTGGCTCTGAAGGCAACATGCATATGTAAGAGAAATTATATATAGCTATACATGTGTGTATGTGTGAATAGCACCCGTTGATGGTTTCTGAGACATTGATGATATATATATATATATATATATATATATATATATATATATATATATATATATATATATATATAACGTGTACAATGTGTAGTATCGTAAAATATCAGTAAATGAAAAAGAATTAAATTGATAACACAAATTTAATTGAAAAATAAAAATAAAACAAAACCCACAAACATTTAGTACCGTTGGTGTTACCAACCGGTACTAAAGGGCTCCGCCCCGGAGCTACCTCGTGCCACGTGGTTGGCCTTTAGCACCGGTTCGTGCTAAACCGGTACTAAAGGGGGGGGCCTTTAGTGACCATACTTTAGTGCCGGTTGTGGAACCGGCACTAAAGGGCCTTACGAACCGGTGCTATTGCCCGGTTCTGCACTAGTGCAACATAAGAAGTACTAATTCCCTAGGGATTAAGAGAGCATCAGCGCGCTATTAAACACCACAAACTTGCTCACGAAATTCTTAGAAAAGAACAGTGTACATCTGGGAAGAGCAAAGGTAAGCTCACATACATCTACAATAGTAAATACTGCGGGAAATTTTCCCAACAAGTCCATTTACACATGGAATCAACCAAACTAAAAAAAGCAAATGTAAACTACATGAACCTAGAAAAACATTCATCACGCATGAGGAATTTGAGATACAACCATACAGCTAAGGATGGAGGTGTTCGGTATGGGATGAATCGAAACGGGAAGATGAGACCTCACCGCGTTCTGCAGTGACGGCCGAACGGAAGGACGCCCATGCTCCCCGGCGTGGGACAAGGAGACGTCCCTCGGCAGCGCAGACCAGTGCACTAACATTGGACACTACAGAAGAGGGCGGCATCGTGGACCGGGACGTAGGCGATGGTCCGAAACCGAACTTGGCGTCCGCTTGCCAAGGAAGGTCACGGACAACATGTTCCCTGCACTGCGTCTGCGTGAACCGGATCACGTACATCATGCGCAGACGGCGCAAACAGAGATTACCCGCCGCAGTAGCGACATGAGCTTTGCCGAAGCACACCGCTCACGGCCGACCTGCACCGATCGACACGTTTCATGAGCCACTCCATGGCCTTGCTGTGTCAGCGTGCCCCGTTGTCAGCATCCCTCCTGTCATGGGCCATCTACTATGGGCTAGGCCCACCGCCTCACGACTTCAGGGACAACAGCCCCATCGACTACAAGTCAGGACCGAGGCATCGTGCGAGGTATCCAGCGGATCAACGAACCCGGCGGCGACGGCTCTTCTCCTACCTCCAGCTCTCCTGCTTCCTCTTTCTCAGTTCCTTGTAACGGCTACTCTGTAATCAAATCCTCTATATGAAGTGAGTAATCAAGAGGTCCATAGTGTGTCCTTAACATCTGGTATTCAGAGCCAGGCCACCACCAATTTTTTCCCAATTTTTCTTCCACACCGATTCATCCGTTCCACCGGCGACGACGTCATGCCTGCCGACTTACCACCGGAGTGGGATGCCATGTCTGCCAAGGAGCAGTTGTTGTGGTATCTCGATAAATTATGCGTGAAGGCGGAGGAGATGAGCGCCGCGTTGGGTGTTGCACGGGTGGGTGACCCTCCCATGGTCACCTCGCTTGTCGATCCGGCGGCTTCAACCACGACGCATGCCTCGTCCGCACCCGTCCCCGACGTCTCCTGCTCCACCACCAAGTCCCAGGAGGTCCTCGAGGTCATCCACGACACGGCCCCTGCCTCCATCGAGATGGCGCACGTCATCTGTTCGATGAAATGCTTGCACGAGGTCGTCACCACCGAATTTGGCGACAAGGGCCATGATGCCCCTGCTGCCATCCTTCTCAAGCCAGCGGTCGACCTCAACGACATACGGCCCACCCCTCCAATGGCCGAACCGGAAGACCAGAAGGAGTACCAGGCTGTTGCGACCGCGCCCCGGGCTGTCGATATCACCATCGATGTCCAACTTGCCACCCCTGTATCTCCCATGCTCTCGAGGTACGACCCTGATGTCGCCAACAACCGCGACAGCGTTACTGACACGTCCCTAATTTCGTTGGTCACACACACAGCGAAATTGGTGCCTTCGGTTGTCCTCGTCCTCGGCGACGACCGGGTGCAGCCAATTGCACGCACAGAGCATCCAGCACATGGCGTTCATCTTGTGATCGAGAGCAAATACTTACTCAGGCCACCATTTCCAAAGGAAATCAAGCAGCAACCGTGGCCGCCGCCTATTCCAGTGCAGATTGTTGAGGCGGGTGTTGTTCTCTTCCATGACACCCCCCACGGCTGTTTCACTGATGATTTTGGCTATAAGTGGGGCCACCTGACCACCAGCTGGTTGACTATCAAACAGAGCTTTATTTTGTAGTACATCCAGATGGAGAGTCGTTCTTGAACCATGTCTGGGATGTCTTGCTGCACACAAGGCACCAGGGCCTGCTGCTACAGCCGATGCCGTGGCCATCATTTCAGACAGATCATATTGCAGAAGAAATGGAGACTCGACCCATTCCGTGGCCACCGTTTGCAATCGGTGTACCATCAGAGGTATGACGTTCTAGTGTTCCCCATTGGAACTTCCTGGGGACTACTTCTGTTCACGACCTTCAGGCATGGACGTTCAAAGCACATACGTTTCTATCCGTCCAAGTCCGTGGCATTGGCTTGACTAGCAGTTCTCATCTGAAGAAACTATTTCATATTGGACATTGTGTGTACAATACATGGCAACAATGGTACAATTTCAGTGGATACTTCATAGAAATAACCACCGGACAGTTCTTGCGTTTGTGGTCTTCGAAACATGGCGATGAGGATTCAGGTTTTACTAAGAATTTCAAGCTTAATATTGCCTCTGAGCAACATCGGTCTTGTCTTGCTATGGTGGTTGTGCATATGTTTCGGAGAGTGAAGAAGTTGGGAACTCTTCACATAGAACGCATGAACATTATTCATCTTCAGTTAATGCAGTGTGAGCCATTGCTGTCCTCTGCTCAAGCATATTTGAAACTGAATGAAAAAGGTTCTGTTGTTCTTTACTTGTCTGAGGGCTATATGAGGTCTTTTAATCTTGAACTGCGATCGGCATGGCCACCAAACCATCAACTAAGAAGAAGGAGCACAACACAACCATTGTTGCATTGTACTCCCAGGCATGTTTTTCTGGTTTCCTTAGTTGAGCACCAGCTATGGTCTTCTGGTCAGCCTACTCCCTGGGTTTCCACTGACCCGAGCAATTGTTGTGCGGATGGGTCAAAGAGAATGGAATTCAACACGCCATCTATTTCCCCTTATTGTTCTGAACAATCCCAATGGAAGCTTGCATGGACACTCAGTTCTGAGAGGAAGACAACTACTAGTAGGCCCTGTCTTATGCATAATTTTCAGTTTGCCTTACCACCCAACAAGCTTCAAGCAGTGCAAGTATAGTCTGAAGTACCTATTGGTGAGCTCCCTGATGAATACTATCCCTGTCTTGCTAATTTTGGTTCACCTGCGACTATCTCTGTTGATGACCTTCATTCATTGGAACACATTGAGGACCCATGCCTAGTTATTCATGAACAGTCCATGAAGTTGGATACTACTAGAAACCTTATGTGTAAAACCCAAGACCATTGGAACTTGTCCAAGCATCGCATACTGGAGTATGCTATTTTGTACAACCATTAGAAGCCATACATAGCAGCAACGTCTGTTCATTTCTAAATATCCTATTACCTACCTGGTTGGATTCAGCTACAAGCTCAGATGCATGTCTCAAAATTGCTCTTGATGGGTTGGGCTATGACACCAATGAATTGCTGCAAGAAAGAATGCCATGGAATTTTGGAGGTTCAGCCTGTTGTGGCTTGCACGCAGTGAACTATAATTCCGAAGATTGTCCTCAAGCTCTTATCATGATGTGGCAATTTAGTTCTAGGCTCATCTCAACTGTTGACTGGTATCTATTCCAGTACAGTTATTGCAAGTTCCCTTGTTGCATGCCTGATGCGTTCAAATCCAAGGGAGTATAGAGCAAAGGACAGTATGCAATCAAGTTAGTTCTGCAGGCACTTTCTTCTTGTGAGCAATGGGATCCGGGAGGATTGAACTTTGCAAATGTCCAGGGCTTGCAAGTACCATGTTCTTGACCTCGGATCGCTGATTGCACTATGCATATGCTTCAGAATGGTATTCAGAAAAAAATGAAGCACTCCTATGAACCAGCGGAGAGCTGGCACCGGCTTGAGGGCAAGCCGGTTGTTAAGGGGGAGAGGACGTCAGCATCCCTCCTGTCATGGGTCATCTACTATGGGCTAGGCCCACCGCCTCACGACTTCAGGGACAACAGCCCCATCGACTACAAGTCAGGATCGAGGCATCGTGCGAGGTATCCAGCGGATCAACGAACCCGGCGGCGACGGCTCTTCTCCTACCTCCAGCTCTCTTCCTTCCTCTTTCTCGGTTCCTTGTAACAGCTACTCTGTAAACAAATCCTCTATATGAAGTGAGTAATCAAGAGGTCCATAGTGTGTCCTTAACATCTGGTATTCAGAGCCAGGCCACCACCAATTTTTTCCCAATTTTTCTTCCACACCGATTCATCCGCTCCACCGCAACGACGCCATGCTCTGCCGACTTACCACCGGAGTGGGATGCCATGTCTGCCAAGGAGCAGTTGTTGTGGTATCTCGATAAATTATGCGTGAAGGCGGAGGAGATGAGCGCCGCGTTGGGTGTTGCACGAGTGGGTGACCCTCCCATGGTCACCTCGCTTGTCGATCCGACGGCTTCAACCACGACGCATGCCTCGTCCGCGCCCGTCCCCGACGTCTCCTGCTCCACCACCAAGTCCCAGGAGGTCCTCGAGGTCATCCACGACACGGCCCCTGCCTCCATCGAGATGGCGCACGCCATCTGTTCGATGAAATGCTCGCACGAGGTCGCCACCACCGAATTTGGCGACAAGGGCCATGATGCCCCTGCTGCCATCCTTCTCAAGCCAGCGGTCGACCTCAACGACATAAGGCCCACCCCTCCAATGGCCGAACCGGAAGACCAGAAGGAGTACCAGGCTGTTGCGACCGCGCCTCGGGCTGTCGATATCACCATCGATGTCCAACTTGCACCAATGTATCTCCCATGCTCTCGAGGTACGACCCTGATGTCGCCAACAACCGCGACAGCGTTACTGACACGTCCCTGATTTCGTTGGTCACACACACAGCGAAATTGGTGCCTTCGGTTGTCCTCGTCCTCGGCGACGACCGGGTGCAGCCAATTGCACGCACAGAGCATCGAGCACATGGCGTTCATCTTGTGATCGAGAGCAAATACTTACTCAGGCCACCATTGCCAAAGGAAATCAAGCAGCAACCGTGGCCGCCGCCTATTCCAGTGCAGATTGTTGAGGCGGGTGTTGTTCTCTTCCATGACATCCCCCACGGCTGTTTCACTGATGATTTTGGCTATAAGTGGGGCCACCTGACCACCAGCCGATTGACTATCAAACAGAGCTTTATTTTGTAGTACATCCAGATGGAGAGTCGTTCTTGAACCATGCCTGGGATGTCTTGCTGCACACAAGGCACCAGGGCCTGCTGCTCTGTACCGATGCCGTGGCCATGATTTCAGACAGATCATATTGCGTAAGAAATGGAGACTCGACCCATTCCGTGGCCACCGCTTGCAATCGGTGTACCATCGAGGTATGACGTTCTAGTGTTCCCCATTGGAACTTCCCTGGGACTACTTACATTCACGACCTTCGTGCATGGACGTTCAAAGCACATACGTTTCTATCCGGTCCAAGTCCGTGGCATTGGCTTGACTAGCAGTTCTCATCTGAAGAAACTATTTCATATTGGACATTGTGTGTACAATACATGGCAACAATGGTACAATTTCAGTGGATACTTCATAGAAATAACCACGGACAGTTCTTGCGTTTGTGGTCTTGAAACATGGCGATGAGGATTCAGGTTTTACTAAGAATTTCAAGCTTAATATTGCCTCTGAGCAACATCGGTCTTGTCTTGCTATGGTGGTTGTGCATATGTTTCGGAGAGTGAAGAAGTTGGGAACTCTTCACATAGAACGCATGAACAGTATTGATCTTCAGTTAATGCAGTGTGAGCCATTGTTGTCCTCTGCTCAAGCATATTTGAAACTGAATGAAAAAGGTTCTGTTGTTCTTTACTTGTCCGAGGGCTATATGAGGTCTTTTAGTCTTGAACTGCGATCGGCATGGCCACCAAACCATCAACTAAGAAGAAGGAGCACAACACAACCATTGTTGCATCGTACTCCCAGGCATGTTTTTCTGGTTTCCTTAGTTGAGCGCCAGCTATGGTCTTCTGGTCAGCCTACTCCCTGGGTTTCCACTGACCCGAGCAATTGTTGTGCGGATGGGTCAAAGAGAATGGAATTCAACACGCCATCTATTTCCCCTTATTGTTCTGAACAATCCCAATGGAAGCTTGCATGGACACTCGATTACGAGAGGAAGACAACTACTAGTAGGCCCTGTCTTATGCATAATTTTCAGTTTGCCTTACCACCCAACAAGCTTCAAGCAAAGGTGCAAGTATGGTCTGAAGTACCTATTGGTGAGCTCCCTGATGAATACTATCCCTGTCTTGCTAATTTTGGTTCACCTGCGACTATCTCTGTTGATGACCTTCATTCATTGGAACACATTGAGGACCCATGCCTAGTTATTCATGAACAGTCCATGAAGTTGGATACTACTAGAAACCTTATGTGTAAAACCCAAGACCATTGGAACTTGTCCAAGCATCGCATACTGGAGCATGCTATTTTGTACAACCATTAGAAGCCATACATAGCAGCAACGTCTGTTCATTTCTAAATATCCTATTACCTACCTGGTTGGATTCAGCTACAAGCTCAGATGCATGTCTCAAAATTGCTCTTGATGGGTTGGGTTATGACACCAATGAATTGCTGCAAGAAAGAATGCCATGGAATTTTGGAGGTTCAGCATGTTGTGGCTTGCACGCAGTGAACTATAATTCCGAAGATTGTCCTCAAGCTCTTATCATGATGTGGCAATTTAGTTCTAGGCTCATCTCAACTGTTGACTGGTATCTATTTCAGTACAGTTATTGCAAGTTCCCTTGTTGCATGCCTGATGCGTTCAAATCCAAGGGAGTATAGAGCAAAGGACAGTATGCAATCAAGTTAGTTCTGCAGGCACTTTCTTCTTGTGAGCAATGGGATCCGGGAGGATTGAACTTTGCAAATGTCCGTGGCTTGCAAGTACCATGTTCTTGACCTCGGATCGCTGATTGCACTATGCATATGCTTCGTAATGGTATTCTAAAAAAATGAAGCACTCCTATGAACCAGCGGAGAGGCTGGCACCGCTTGAGGGCAAGCCGGTTGTTAAGGGGAGAGGACGCCAAGATCCCTCCTGTCATGGGTCATCTACTATGGGCTAGGCCCACCGCCTCATGACTTCAGGGACAACAGCCCCATCGACTACAAGTCAGGACCGAGGCATCGTGCGAGGTATCCAGCGGATCAACGAACCCGGCGGCGGCGGCTCTTCTCCTACCTCCAGCTCTCTTCCTTCCTCTTTCTCAGTTCCTTGTAACGGCTACTCTGTAATCAAATCCTCTATATGAAGTGAGTAATCGAGAGGTCCATAGTGTGTCCTTAACACCCATGCTCACCGTCGCCATGGCCTCGCCAGCTCCGGTGCAAGCCACGCCGCGCGCCGTCGGGACCTCGCCGATCGCTGGCACCATCGCGTCCAGTCTCACTGTCCGGGGGCCTCCTGCAGCCATCACCTCCAGACGCGAACGCCCTCGCTGTCGCGCACGCCTCCGTGGACATCTGCTGGCCAAATCAAGTGATCAACCTCACTTTGAATTCTGCTGCAAAGGCCTCATCGGTGATCGGCAAGAGGCCACGGAGACTCACCTCGCTTGGAACATGATATCGTGCTTGGAGCGGCTGCCCACCTCGTCTTCCGTTGCCGATGGCCGGTCGTCTTCCTCTGCTGGTCGTGCCCAAAGCTCGAGCGGTGAGAGAAGACCCTAGGCAATCAAGGCAGCAAACACACTCAATGTACAGAAAAACTCCATCACAAACAAACGGGGAAACAAAGAAATAGCAAACAAACCAGATCGCGACGCAAAATCCGCCGTGCATCCCGAACCGGAAAACGGCACGGAGCGGCCACATGCGGAACCAGAAGATCCTACAGAATGGCCACCCCGACAGAACAGCCGATGATGAGAGGCAGGAGCATCCTCCATACATACGGATCGACCAGACACAGCAGCCGAGGCAGCAGAACGGCCCGAACCACCACGCCGGCCAACCACAGCACCCCGCGAGCGAGAAGGCCGCCCCGGACGCCGCGGACCATGGAGTTAACGCATGCGACGCTGAGGAAACCTACCGCAATAATATGGCAAGAAGAGCGACCTATTTATAGCAACAACAACGGTAAAGACGGTCCGTAGATTTACAGGACAAAAGCGGTCACGATAGGCGTCCAGATTTCCAAATCGATCGGCGACAGCGGCACCGCTAAGAAACAACAACAGAGTCTAGATTAAACGATCAAAACGGTCGGCACCGATGAAAAAAGAGCGGCAGGCTCTAGAACTAACGACCAGAGCGGCACTGAAAGGAACACGTACGCGAGGAAAGCTTGAGAGAACACGTGAAAAGCGGCACCGATTAAAACAAACAATACCAAGCTGTAGAACCAACAGTGGTCAAACCGACAACGACAAGGACATCCTGGAGGAGCGATCGACGCGGTGCCGCTGTCCACGAAACGCAAACATCCTCCATAAGCCGCACCCTAGTTCAAAATATTTGAAACGAAAGATTGAAGCCACCACGCATTCGTACACAGCCAGATATCAAAATAATACGCGTGCCCCATAGAAATTTACCCAAAAGTTTTTTTCATTCAAGTGGATGAATCTTGGAGCAAAAAAGCTCCCGGATATAAAGGCTTGGGGATGCCTTTTGTCTAAGCTGTAGGCAATTTAGACTCACCCCGTTCCTCTAGGGGTTTCCTAGAGTCCACCCGTTCCTCTGGCGGCGACGCCGGAGTCCACCACTAAACTCTAACGCCGATTGCCTGGTCTCTTCCTGGCGATCGTGAGGCCTAGGGAGCACACGTACGACCGCCTAACACCATGGCGGAACCGATTTTGGCGGAGGATGAGAGGGGAGCGAAGGAAGTTCGGGCAGGGTTAGGGTTTGTAGATGGGAAGGGAGAGGTAGAAGGAAGCAGCGGGGATATACCGGCGACAAGCAATACTACCCTGGGCGAAGGCGATGATGTGAGGAGGGAGGAGGAAGAGGCGGCTCCTCGCCAAGAGGACGAAGAGGACTGGGACAATATTGGCCATGATCCGGCCCTGGAAGATGCCTTTGAAGGGCTGAAGTTGTATGGAGAAGAGGAGGAAGACTTGGATCTATCGGGTGAAGTGGATGAACTAATCAAGGAGGTGAGATGGTTATGCCTGTTTAGGGTTCATACTATGCTGCCGTTTAGCCATGCGGCGTTGCTAAACTCATTGAGGAACGCATGGTCGTGTGCCCAAGGAGTCACCTTCAATATCAAAGGGCCTAATTTGTTCCTAGCCCAGTGCCATTGCTTGGGGGATTGGAAGCGGATTATGGAAGGAGGGCCATGGCAATTCAGGAGAGATCCGGTTGTCATCGTTGAGTATGATAGATTTACAAACGTTGCAGAACTTGCCCTAGATATGTATCCATTGTGGGCTAGAATAAAAGGTTTGCCGGATGGGCTAACGAGGAAGAAGGAATTGGCGGAGAAGGTTGCTAAGAAGGTGGGCATGCCACCCTTTACTGTTGTTGTCAATGAAGGGAGGATTAACCCTACGAGCTTTTTGAGAGTTATGGTTTTTGTGGATGTTCATAAACCCTTGGTGAGATTTGTTCCGATTACACTGAAGGAATACAAACGATATCCGGTGAGTTATGAGAAGCTACTGGATTTTTGCTTCTTTTGTGGGTGCATGGGGCATGTGGTTGAAGAATGTGGAGATGGAGTTCACGACCCGTCGGAGTGTGATTGGGGGGACTGGCTACATTGGAGTAACGAACAGCCTATGGGGACTGCAGGGAGTGGTCGAGGGGGAGGTGGCGGAGCTGGTGGTGCGGGAGGTAGGGGAAGAGGTGTAGCTGGAGGGGGGTTTGGAGGAGGAACTGGTGAAAATATGGAGTTGGATGTGGCGTCCGAGGCGGCCTCCGGGACGGAGGGCCGCCGGGGCCAATGAATGTCATAAGTTGGAACTGCCGGGGAGGGGGGAATACCTGGACAGTTCGAGAGCTGGCGACAATCTCACAGTCGCATTCCCCAAACATGGTCTTTTTGTGTGAGACGAGGCAGAAGGCAGATAAGATGAGGAGGATCCGTGGTCGGATTGGGCTGAAGGGTTTTACGGGAGTTGATAGTAATGGGATGAGTTGTGGGTTAGCTTTATTTTGGCATGAGGCGTATGAAGTGGAAATAATGGATAAAGAGGAACGATATATTGACGCCCTTGTGCGTGTGGCAGAGGGAGCAACCCAATGGAGGATAATGTGTGTGTATGGTGAACCTAGAGTTGAGAACCGGCATATAATGTGGGAAAAGCTGCAGCGGTTGAAGAACATAAATGATGCTCCATGGCTTGTGGTGGGCGATTTTAATGAGGCAATGTGGAGCTATGAACATATGTCTTCGTCCCCATGGCCGAGCCACGTATGATTGCCTTTCGGGATACTTTGGAGATCTGTGGCCTTGTTGATTTGGGCTTTGTGGGAGTTCCCTTCACATACGATAACAAGAGACGAGGGCAAGTAATGTACAAGTCCGTCTAGACAGAGCAGTGGCCACAAATGAATGGAGAAACTTGTTTGCCTTCACGACAGTATTCCATGTGCCGTCGCCTTGCTCTGATCATGTGGCGGTGGTGATAAAAACGGCACCTGACCAAGGACCGTCGAGAGTGAAACAGAGACGGTATGAGCTTTTTTGGGAGAGGGATGAGGCGCTCCCTGAGGTCATTAAAGAGGCGTGGGAGGAGATAGGCAATGTTGAGAATCTGGCACAACTCCGAGAGGCCCTATCAAAAACAATGGCAATCTTGGGGAAGTGGAGCAGGAAGTTTGGTAATGTAACACGGGAGTTGGCGAAGGCTCGGCCCCGCTTGGATGAACTTATGCGTATGAATGCGGATAGACAGGAGATAAGAAGGATTACGGATAAGATGAACGAGCTACTTTATCAAGAAGAAATGCTATGGCTTGAGATCTAGAATAACTTGGTTGAAAGAAGGCGATCGAAATACCAAGTATTTTCAGTAAAGCTGTTTGGAGGGCGAGGAAAAACAAAATACGAGAGCTTCTTGATAGTATTGGAGTTGTACACTCGATCTCGCTACCATGGAACTGTTAGCAAATTGTTTTCATAATATTTTTGGTGATACTTCCCTTGATGCTTCACCATTTTTGGATCTTTTGGAATCAAGGGTATCGGCTGCAGATAATGACAAGCTGTGCAAGGCCTTTTCTGACAAGGAGATAGTGGATGCATTGTTTCAAATTGGCCCGCTCAAGGCGCCGGGTCCGGATGGCCTCGGCCGTGTTCTTCCAGCGCAATTGGAGCACGCTCAAGGAGGGGGTTTTGGCGGCAGTGAAGGATTTTTTCCACACAGGAGTTATGCCGGAGGGGGTCAATTCTACATCCATTGTGCTCATACCTAAAATCTCAAACCCGACCAAGATTTCGGACTACAGACCAATAAGCCTTTGTAACGTTATATATAAGGTCATATCGAAGTGTTTGGTTAATAGGTAGAGACCCCTCTTGGATGATCTTATTTCACCGAGCAAAGTGCTTTAATTCCTGGTAGATTGATCACGGATAATGCACTTGTGGCCTTCGAAAGTGCATCCACTACATCAAACAAGAGAAGGATCCGACAAAGAGCTTTTGCGCGTATAAGCTGGATCTGTCTAAGGCTTATGATAGGGTTGATTGGGTCTTCTTGAGGCAAGTGATGCAAAAGTTAGGTTTCTCTCAGCGATGGGTTGACCGGATTATGGCTTGTGTCACGTCGGTGAGATACTTGGTGAATTTCAATGGAACTCTCTTGGATTCGTTTACTTGTTTGTCGCGTGGGCTTGACAAGGAGACCCCTTATCGCCATTCTTATTTTTGCTTGTGGCGGATGGACTTTCAAATATTCCGAGGAAGAATGTGGAGTCGGGAGATATTACTCCGGTGAAAGTGTGTAGAGGTGCCCGGGTATATCACACTTACTATTTGCGGATGATACACTTTTATTTTTTGAGGCTTCTAAAATCCAAAGCGGAGAAGGTTAAAGCAATCTTGGGCGTTTATGGCGTATTTCTGAGGATAGAGCCTTAACTATGATAAGTGCTCCATACTCTTTGGGGATGCATGCCCGGTATAGTCCAGAGGAGGTTAGAGCAGCGTTCTTGGTTGTTACTAGCCAGTTCTTTGAGGACAAGTACACTGGACTTGACACCGGAGGGGAGGATGTCAAAAGGTCGCTTCGAACTCGCGCAGACTAGGCCGACAAAACGATCGATGCAGTGGGGGATGGTCACCGCCCAACCGGGACGTGAGGTGTTGATTAAGTCGATGGCTCAGCGCTGCCTACATACATAATAGGAGTCTTCAAAGTACCTTTCTCGATGTGTGATGATCTAACTCGTATGGTAAGAAACTTCTACTAGGGTTCGCGGAAGGCAAAAGAAGAGTGCATTGGCGAAGATGGGATTTATTGATGCAACCTAAGGCGAAGGGAGGAGTGGCGTTCGTGATTTTCAGATGTTTAATCAAGCTTTACTAGCACGCCAGCGTGGAGACTTATAACTAAACCCGATAGTTTGTGCGCTCAAGTTTTGAAAGCGAGGTATTACCCTCTGGGTAGGCTGGATGATCTGATTTTCACGGGTAACGTCGTCATCATGGTAAGCTATCGCTATGGCCTGGGTCTTTTGAAGAAGGGGTTAGTTTGTAGAGTGGGCAATGGCAGGAGTATACGTGTTTGGAGGGATAACTGGATTCAGAGGCCTTATTCTTATAAACCGATCTCCCCACAGGGAAGGTGCCGCATTCGATTCGTGTCGGACTTGCTAAATCAGAATGGCGCATGGAACTATGAGCTGTTGAATGAGTATTTTGTCAATGCGGATGTACAAGAGATCACGAAGATCAGAGCATCTCCGAGACTGGAGGAAGATGTTATAGCGTGGGGACTGGCTACATTGGAGTAACGAACAGCCTATGGGGACTGCAGGGAGTGGTCGAGGGGGAGGTGGCGGAGCTGGTGGTGCGGGAGGTAGGGGAAGAGGTGTAGCTGGAGGGGGTTTGGAGGAGGAACCGGAGGAAGGGAGGAGTAGGAAACCGAGGAAGAGCTGCAATGTATAGCGGGCCGGGGCCGTGGGGGGGGGGGGGTTGGTGTGTCCCCAGAGGCAGGAGGCGTTGGAAGGGAAACTCAGGAGTATGCTGGGATGGAGGAGGACCTCCGTTCAGTTCGTAAACGCCTGATTAACAGTGATGGCACAGTTAGCGTTCGAGGATAGCCGATTCCAAACCTAGCACGCAAAGTCTCAAGCACAGTTCTGTTACTAGAGGGAGGCACTGCATCGGAGGGGGTACACGGTGGTTCTGCTAATACACCTGGGAAAGTGCCAATCGTCAAGAGGAGGAAGCAAGGAGCTGATGGTGAAAATATGGAGTTGGATGTGGCGTCCGAGGCGGCCTCCGGGACGGAGGGCCGCCGGGGCCAATGAATGTCATAAGTTGGAACTGCCGGGGAGGGGGGAATACCTGGACAGTTCGAGAGCTGGCGACAATCTCACAGTCGCATTCCCCAAACATGGTCTTTTTGTGTGAGACGAGGCAGAAGGCAGATAAGATGAGGAGGATCCGTGGTCGGATTGGGCTGAAGGGTTTTACGGAGTTGATAGTAATGGGATGAGTGGTGGGTTAGCTTTGTTTTGGCATGAGGCGTATGAAGTGGAAATAATGGATAAAGAGGAACGATATATTGACGCCCTTGTGCGTGTGGCGTAGGGAGCAACCCAATGGAGGATAATGTGTGTGTATGGTGAACCTAGAGTTGAGAACCGGCATATAATGTGGGAAAAGCTGCAGCGGTTGAAGAACATAAATGATGCTCCATGGCTTGTGGTGGGCGATTTTAATGAGGCAATGTGGAGCTATGAACATATGTCTTCTGTCCCCATGGCCGAGCCACAGATGATTGCCTTTCGGGATACTTTGGAGATCTGTGGCCTTGTTGATTTGGGCTTTGTGGGAGTTCCCTTCACATACGATAACAAGAGACGAGGGGCAAGTAATGTACAAGTCCGTCTAGACAGAAAGCGGTAGCCACAAATGAATGGAGAAACTTGTTTGCCTTCACGACAAGATTCCATGTGCCGTCGCCTTGCTCGATCATGTGGCGGTGGTGATAAAACGGCACTGACCAAGGACCGCCGAGAGTGAAACAGAGGACGGTATGAGCTTTTTGGGAGAGGGATGAGGCGCTCCCGAGGTCATTAAAGAGGCGTGGGAGGAGATAGGCAATGTTGAGAATCTGGCACAACTCGAGAGGCCCTATCAAAAACAATGGCAATCTTGGGGAAGTGGAGCAGGAAGTTTGGTAATGTAACACGGGAGTTGGCGAAGGCTCGGCCCAGTTGGATGAACTTATGCAGATGAATGCGGATAGACAGGAGATAAGAAGGATTACGGATAAGATGAACGAGCTACTTTATCAAGAAGAAATGCTATGGCTTCAGAGATCTAGAATAACTTGGTTGAAAGAAGGCGATCGAAATACCAAGTATTTTCAGAGTAAAGCTGTTTGGAGGGCGAGGAAAAACAAAATACGAGAGCTTACTGATAGTATTGGAGTTGTACACTCTGATCTCGCTACCATGGAACTGTTAGCAAATTGTTTTCATAATATTTTTTCGGCTGATACTTCCCTTGATGCTTCACCATTTTTGGATCTTTTGGAATCAAGGGTATCGGCTGCAGATAATGACAAGCTGTGCAAGGCCTTTTCTGACAAGGAGATAGTGGATGCATGGTTTCAAATTGGCTCGCTCAAGGCGCCGGTCCGGATGGCCTCCCGCCGTGTTCTTCCAAATGCAATTGGAGCACGCCAAGGAGGGGTTTTGGCGGCAAAGTGAAGGATTTTTTCCACACGTGAGTTATGCCGAGGGGGTCAATTCTACATCCATTGTGCTCATACCTAAAATCTCAAACCCGACCAAGATTTCGGACTACAGACCTATAAGCCTTTGTAACGTTATATATAAGGTCATATCGAAGTGTTTGGTTAATAGGTAGAGACCCCTCTTGGATGATCTTATTTCACCGGAGCAAAGTGCTTTAATTCTGGTAGATTGATCACGGATAATGCACTTGTGGCCTTCGAGTGCATCCACTACATCAAACAAGAGAAGGATCCGACAAAGAGCTTTTGCGCGTATAAGCTGGATCTGTCTAAGGCTTATGATAGGGTTGATTGGGTCTTCTTGAGGCAAGTGATGCAAAAGTTAGGTTTCTCTCGGCGATGGGTTGACCGGATTATGGCTTGTGTCACGTCGGTGAGATACTTGGTGAATTTCAATGGAACTCTCTTGGATTCGCTTTACTGTCGCGTGGGCTTGACAAGGAGACCCCTTTATCGCCATTCTTATTTTTGCTTGTGGCGGATGGACTTTCAGCTATTCCGAGGAAGAATGTGGAGTCGGGAGATATTACTCCAAAGGAAAGTGTGTAGAGGTGCCCGGGTATATCACACTTACTATTTGCGGATGATACACTTTTATTTTTGAGGCTTCTAAAATCCAAAGGAGAAGGTTAAAGCAATCTTGGACGTTTATGGCGCTACATGTGATAGAGCCTTAACTATGATAAGTGCTCCATACTCTTTGGGGATGCATGCCTGTATAGTCCAGAGGAGGTTAGAGCAGCGTTCGGGTTGTTACTAGCCGCTTCTTTGAGGACAAGTACTGGACCGCCGACACCGGAGGGGAGGATGTCAAAAGGTCGCTTCGAACCTGCAGACTAGGCCGACAAAACGACCGATGCAAAGTGGGGGATGGTCACCGCCCAACCGGGACGTGAGGTGTTGATTAAGTCAAGAGCTCAGCGCTGCCTACATACATAATAGGAGTCTTCAAAGTACCTTTCTCAGTGTGTGATGATCTAACTCGTATGGTAAGAAACTTCTACTAGGGTTCGGCGGAAGGCAAAAGAAGAGTGCATTGGCGAAGATGGGATTTATTGATGCAACCTAAGGCGAAGGGAGGAGTGGCGTTCCGTGATTTTCAGATGTTTAATCAAGCTTTACTAGCACGCCAGGCGTGGAGACTTATAACTAAACCTGATAGTTTGTGCGCTCAAGTTTTGAAAGCGAGGTATTACCCTCCGGTAGGCCGGATGATACAGCTTTCACGGGTAACGCGTCGTCATCATGGTAAGCTATCGCTTATGGCCCGGATCTTTTGAAGAAGGGGTTAGTTTGGAGAGTGGGCAATGGCAGGAGTATACGTGTTTGGAGGGATAACTGGATTCCGAGGCCTTATTCTTATAAACCGATCTCCCCACAGGGAAGGTGCCGCATTCGATTCGTGTCGGACTTGCTAAATCAGAATGGCGCATGGAACTATGAGCTGTTGAATGAGTATTTTGTCAATGCGGATGTACAAGAGATCATGAAGATCAGAGCATCTCCGAGACTGGAGGAAGATGTTATAGCGTGGGGACTGGCTACATTGGAGTAACGAACAGCCTATGGGGACTGCAGGGAGTGGTCGAGGGGGAGGTGGCGGAGCTGGTGGTGCGGGAGGTAGGGGAAGAGGTGTAGCTGGAGGGGGGTTTGGAGGAGGAACTGGAGGAAGGGGAGGAGTAGGAAACCGAGGAAGAGCTGCAATGTATAGCGGGCCGGGGCCGTGGGGGGGGGGGGGGTTGGTGTGTCCCCAGAGGCAGGAGGCGTTGGAAGGGAAACTCAGGAGTATGCTGGGATGGAGGAGGACCTCCGTTCAGTTAGAACGCTGATTAACAAAGTGATGGCACAAGAAGGCGTTCGAGGATAGCCGATTCCAAACCTAGCACGCAAAGTCTCAAGCACAGTTCTGCATTACTAGAGGGAGGCACTTTGCATCGGAGGGTACACGGTGGTTACGCTAATACACACAGGAAAGTGCCAATCGTCAAGAGGAGGAAGCAAGGAGCTGATGGTGAAAATATGGAGTTGGATGTGGCGTCGAGGCGGCCTCCGGACGGAGGGCCGCCGGGCCAATGAATGTCATAAGTTGGAACTGCCGGGAGGGGGAATACCTGGACAGTTCGAGAGTCAAGCGACAATCTCACAGTCGCATTCCCCAAACATGGTCTTTTTGTGTGAGACGAGGCAGAAGGCAGATAAGATGAGGAGGATCCGTGGTCGGATTGGGCTGAAGGGTTTTACGGGAGTTGATAGTAATGGGATGAGTGGTGGGTTAGCTTTGTTTTGGCATGAGGCGTATGAAGTGGAAATAATGGATAAAGAGGAACGATATATTGACGCCCTTGTGCGTGTGGCAGAGGGAGCAACCCAATGGAGGATAATGTGTGTGTATGGTGAACCTAGAGTTGAGAACCGGCATATAATGTGGGAAAAGCTGCAGCGGTTGAAGAACATAAATGATGCTCCATGGCTTGTGGTGGGCGATTTTAATGAGGCAATGTGGAGCTATGAACATATGTCTTCTGTCCCCATGGCCGAGCCACAGATGATTGCCTTTCGGGATACTTTGGAGATCTGTGGCCTTGTTGATTTGGGCTTTGTGGGAGTTCCCTTCACATACGATAACAAGAGACGAGGGGCAAGTAATGTACAAGTCCGTCTAGACAGAGCAGTGGCCACAAATGAATGGAGAAACTTGTTTGCCTTCACGACAGTATTCCATGTGCCGTCGCCTTGCTCTGATCATGTGGCGGTGGTGATAAAAACGGCACTGACCAAGGACCGTCGAGAGTGAAACAGAGACGGTATGAGCTTTTTGGGAGAGGGATGAGGCGCCACGAGGTCATTAAAGAGGCGTGGGAGGAGATAGGCAATGTTGAGAATCTGGCACAACTCCGAGAGGCCCTATCAAAAACAATGGCAATCTTGGGGAAGTGGAGCAGGAAGTTTGGTAATGTAACACGGGAGTTGGCGAAGGCTCGGCCCCAGTTGGATGAACTTATGCAGATGAATGCGGATAGACAGGAGATAAGAAGGATTACGGATAAGATGAACGAGCTACTTTATCAAGAAGAAATGCTATGGCTTCAGAGATCTAGAATAACTTGGTTGAAAGAAGGCGATCGAAATACCAAGTATTTTCAGAGTAAAGCTGTTTGGAGGGCGAGGAAAAACAAAATACGAGAGCTTACTGATAGTATTGGAGTTGTACACTCTGATCTCGCTACCATGGAACTATTAGCAAATGATTGTTTTCATAATATTTTTTCGGCTGATACTTCCCTTGATGCTTCACCATTTTTGGATCTTTTGGAATCAAGGGTATCGGCTGCAGATAATGACAAGCTGTGCAAGGCCTTTTCTGACAAGGAGATAGTGGATGCATTGTTTCAAATTGGCCCGCTCAAGGCGCCGGGTCCGGATGGCCTCCCGGCCAGGTTCTTCCAGCGCAATTGGAGCACGCTCAAGGAGGGGGTTTTGGCGGCAGTGAAGGATTTTTTCCACACAGGAGTTATGCCGGAGGGGGTCAATTCTACATCCATTGTGCTCATACCTAAAATCTCAAACCCGACCAAGATTTCGGACTACAGACCTATAAGCCTTTGTAACGTTATATATAAGGTCATATCGAAGTGTTTGGTTAATAGGTAGAGACCCCTCTTGGATGATCTTATTTCACCGGAGCAAAGTGCTTTAATTCCTGGTAGATTGATCACGGATAATGCACTTGTGGCCTTCGAGTGCATCCACTACATCAAACAAGAGAAGGATCCGACAAAGAGCTTTTGCGCGTATAAGCTGGATCTGTCTAAGGCTTATGATAGGGTTGATTGGGTCTTCTTGAGGCAAGTGATGCAAAAGTTAGGTTTCTCTCAGCGATGGGTTGACTGGATTATGGCTTGTGTCACGTCGGTGAGATACTTGGTGAATTTCAATGGAACTCTCTTGGATTCGTTTGCGCTGTCGCGTGGGCTTCGGCAAGGAGACCCCTTATCGCCATTCTTATTTTTGCTTGTGGCAGATGGACTTTCAGCTATTCTGAGGAAGAATGTGGAGTCGGGAGATATTACTCCAGTGAAAGTGTGTAGAGGTGCCCCGGGTATATCACACTTACTATTTGCGGATGATACACTTTTATTTTTTGAGGCTTCTAAAATCCAGGCGGAGAAGGTTAAAGCAATCTTGGACGTTTATGGCGCTGCTACAGGATAGAGCCTTAACTATGATAAGTGCTCCATACTCTTTGGGGATGCATGCCCAGGTATAGTCCAGGAGGAGGTTAGAGCAGCGTTACTGGTTGTTACTAGCCAGTTCTTTGAGGACAAGTACCTGGGACTGCTGACACCGGAGGGGAGGATGTCAAAAGGTCGCTTCCAGAACCTGCAGACTAGGCTGACAAAACGACTGATGCAGTGGGGGGATGGTCAGCTGGCCCAACCGGGACGTGAGGTGTTGATTAAGTCAGTAGCTCAGGCGCTGCCTACATACATAATAGGAGTCTTCAAAGTACCTTTCTCAGTGTGTGATGATCTAACTCGTATGGTAAGAAACTTCTACTAGGGTTCGGCGGAAGGCAAAAGAAGAGTGCATTGGCGAAGATGGGATTTATTGATGCAACCTAAGGCGAAGGGAGGAGTGGCGTTCCGTGATTTTCAGATGTTTAATCAAGCTTTACTAGCACGCCAGGCGTGGAGACTTATAACTAAACCTGATAGTTTGTGCGCTCAAGTTTTGAAAGCGAGGTATTACCCTCTGGGTAGGCTGGATGATACAGTTTTCACGGGTAACGCGTCGTCATCATGGTAAGCTATCAGTTATGGCCTGGATCTTTTGAAGAAGGGGTTAGTTTGGAGAGTGGGCAATGGCAGGAGTATACGTGTTTGGAGGGATAACTGGATTCCGAGGCCTTATTCTTATAAACCGATCTCCCCACAGGGAAGGTGCCGCATTCGATTCGTGTCGGACTTGCTAAATCAGAATGGCGCATGGAACTATGAGCTGTTGAATGAGTATTTTGTCAATGCGGATGTACAAGAGATCACGAAGATCAGAGCATCTCCGAGACTGGAGGAAGATGTTATAGCGTGGGGACCAGGTAAACATGGTGTGTTTACGGTTAAATCGGCATATACTCTGGCCTTTGAAGAAGCGCACAGGGCCACGAGTGTTTCTTCCAGTTCGTCACCGTCAGGTCAGAGGAAGTGCTGGGACTTTATTTGGAAAAGCTGGGCGCCGCCATCGGTCCGCAACTTTGCTTGGAGATTAGCCACGAACTCACTCCCTACTTGGCAAAGGAAACACAAAATCGGGCTAGAGGTTGGGAGCAGGTGCCCGGTTTGTGGGATGGAGGAAGAAGATAATTTTCACCCCTTCGTTAACTGTCAGTTTAGTCGAGACTTGTATCTTGCTATGGCTAAAGTGTGGACGATCCCGGAGATAGAATCTATCGAACACAACGGGAAGGAATGGCTGCTTCATGTTCTAGAACCGTTGAATGATGTGGGGCGAATGATGGTCTTGATGATATTCTGGAGGAGTTGGTTTGTGCGGAATGAAGTGGTGCATTGCAAGCCGGCACCATCCATGGAGGCCTCCATTCGTTTCTTGCGCAGTTATGTTGATTCCCTGATTAGAATCAAGCTTTACCCACAAGCAGATCCAGTGAAAGGCAAATCCCCAATTGTATATGAAAAACCGGTGCCAATTGTTGGTGCCCTTAGTGCACCAGAGGAGAGAAGATGGAAACCCCCGTAGATGGGGTGGAGTAAGCTGAATACTGATGGGTCCTTCAGTGCTGGTAATGCAGGGGCTGGAATGATCCTACGCGACCATAACGGGACTGTTATTTTTTCGGCGTGCAGGGTCCTGTATTCTTGCAGAGATGCCTTGGAGGCGGAGCTCTGCGCTTGCATGGAAGGTTTCTCATTTGCACTCCAACGCAGCAATCTTCCTATAATGGTGGAGATGGATTCTCTTGAAGCTGTGACCATGATTGCATGTGAAGTCGTCGACCGCTCTATATATGCTTCAATTGTGAAGGAAATCAAGTACCTGTTGTCGCTCAGACAATCTTGTATTATTCATATAGCTAGGACCCAAAATAAGGCTAGTGATGCTTTAGCTTCGTTTGCTAGATTGCAAGGTAGGACCATGACTTGGCTAGGGACTGGTCCGGATGAGGTGATGGAGATCGTTTCTCTCGATTGTAAAGACTTGTTGATTGAATAATGCATGGTTATACCCCGCAAAAAAAAGGATATAAAGGCTTGGGGTATACGCTAAAGCGAGTTACGCGTACAATGTCGGGATGCCGCGTGATCGTGAGCTGCCTTGTGATCTTTTGTTTGATCCCTGGGGAAAGCTAACAACCTCGGGGTGTTGCCGCACATGTCCCAACCAACCGGGAGCCAGCCGATATCTATCGACCGTACGATCCTGCTAGGGCCCTACCTCTTCCTCCTCCTTCTCCCTGGCCTTCTTGTTCGTCCTCCTACCGCCCTTGTCCTTCCACCACTCATTTCCCCGTCGTCGTGGATGGGGGTTAGAGGGTTCGCTCCCTAAGTCTCCGGTGTTTAATTAGCGGGATATAATGATCCGAGGAGTCTAGAATGGATTGATGCTTATCGAATCATTAAACTCTGATGCGTCCTTTAGCTTTGAAACCTAGCAAGCTAGCTAGTGCAGGCGTGATCGTTAATTAGGGATCATGCGGGCCGCGTAGCACTGCCTGTCAATGCCAGAGTGTTTGGTGATCATGTGTTGATTGCAGACGTGCCTCCCCAGCTAAAAACCAGCCTCTAATCTTATTGTAATATATGATCCGAGTTGCTAATCAATCTACGGTTGAGGCCGTTCTAATTCTAATAAATAAATAGTATAAATCTTTAGAAAAGCTGTATGTGCAATGAGCAGAGTCACAAAGCTTACACATACCATTTCCAGGCATTAATTCCTTACTTAATTAGTTGCTGACCCAAATCAACCAACATGTCTCGCTCAAATCAAATAGTATTAATTTAACAAACATATATTCTTGCTACACGTGCAGTGCTGATTTGTTAGTTAATTGTTGTGTGCATGTTGATTAGAGTTTTTTCATTAAGTAGCACAAACAATCAAAAAACATCCTTACAAACATTAATAAACTAGATGGTATCCACGCATTGCTGTGACAATCTTGTTAAGAATGCATAATTAGGTGCTACATAAACAACTTAAACTATTGAAAAATAAAATGTAAGAGCATTTGTGGACATACACTTTGAAAACATTAAAAAAAGATATTAAGCACATAACAAAATCATGCATAAAAGTGAAAAAAGATTACAGTTAACAGATTGTCATTCTTACAAAAATGGTATATCAAATATATAGGTATGCCTCAAACGCCCAGCTCATATATCGTGTCCATGAGAGCACAAAACTTAGTTTGGTGGGGGGGATAACTGATAACTTACACACACCAACAGGTAATATTTAAATACATTATAACTAAGCACTTTTCTAGCTCTCTCAGGCCACAAGCCTTTCCAACCGTTTGATCGTGACTGTTGAGGCTTTCAGACCATTAGATTAGCTGTGGGTCACGCCTAATCCAGCTCCGTTCGCTAATACGGACCGCTAACGGGCTGGGGCAGCTGCTCCCGCAACAAAATTGCTGTAACGTGGTTTATTGGGCTCGTTCTCGCAGGAAGCCCATTGGAAACTCCCTTCGCTCGACGCCCCCCTCCCTTCGTCTCGACTTCTCTCTCTCAGCCCCTCCTCATTCTAACCGCGCTTGGGTGGCGGCGGCGGTGAAGTGCCTCCCCCTTTCAAGTGAGATCAGTGGCGCGACAGGCGGCAGTAGCGGTGAAGTGCCTCCACCTCCAGGTGAGATCTTTTGCGCACACGATCTCTCTCTCTCACCATCGCGGATCAGCGCCGCTGTAGCCTGTCTTCAATCCCACACCACCGCCTCTGTCTCCCAGCGATGTCGTCTCGCCGCCCTCGGTCTCACCATCAATTGATGCAGGGGAGTGATACCGCCACCTCCATCTCCCCTTTCCCTGCCTCTGAATCCAACCGAGAAGAAACTCATCTCTTCCCTCTCCTGTGGCATCCTCTCTTACCCTCCCGTGGCTCCTCGTCCTCCTCCCATGGCCACCAAATTCTGCAAGGATTTTTTATTCAAGTTGTTCTTTGTCACCAGGTCGCCGACAAGGTCTTAGTCCATGATTTGTTCGTCTCGCGCTAGAGGTGGGAATGATGTTTCATCGCGGATTGCACAAATAAGTGTCGCGTCTTGACTCAGATTGGTCTGGATTTGTGCAGATGGTGGAGGTGGAGAAGTCTGAGCGAAGGCTCGAGGAGGTGGAGGAAGAGATGGTGGCCAGCACCGCTCCTTCGGCCAGGAAAACATGGGCACTCCTGTTTGTTCATATCGACTAAATTGCGGGGTCGGTGAGTCACTATTGCCCAAAACCAAGCGGTGGATGGCGCTCACGAGCAAAAGCAGTCACATAATCATCTTCAGGGCTAAGATCAACGTGCTCCTGCCCTTTAGGCCCTTTGCCATCATGCTCCACTACCTCTCCAGAAACCACAATAATCACACTTATAAATTAATTTTTAGTATTCATCAGAATTGTACAGTATTACTTGCCTTTTTATGTTTAATTATTTTTTCTATTTAGTGTTACTTTTGAATCTTTTATAGCACAAGCATCCGTTTCTTCTTATAAATTCCATGTCATGTTTAGTCATGAGGAGCAAGACTGACATGTAGTGCCTTCTATATCCTCAAATTTCTATCTTCAAATGGTTCATATTAAGCAGATGTGCTCAAACATGTAATTATGCTTCCCCAACAATTGTGCTTTATGCTAACATAATTTGAAATGAATCCCTGTGTTCTAGGAGGACAAATTCGAGCTCCATATTACTTGGTCTGCTGCTTCTTCTGGGTTGTCTTCTACCTTCCAGTAGATTCTGTGAAGCTCCAATGGCTAACAAACAGGTTAGTGCTCGTGCACTATTATGCCTCAAGTTAATTAACTTGCGATGCAATTTCATATTTTATGGTCTGATTGCTCTAGGTGGAACTGACCGCTCACTACAGTGTGATTGCTCTAGATGGAACTAACTGCTCTATTGCATGACATTGCTAGGTCGCCAGTCCGTTCTTGATTTCGATTATGGGCGTGATATTGTGATATTATCCATGAACTGGAGAATGGAGTGAAAACAATTGGTCTACTGATGAACTTGACAGTTAGTATTTTTTACGGCAGATGCATCGAATTTAAGTGTCAGGAGTCTGCCTTTTGGTATGTACTTGTGGTGCGTTGCCTCTCCATTAAATTCTCATGTTCGCGGATTCTGAAGTGTAGTTATATTGTGTCATGCCTTTTAGATGAAAATAGAATGGAGCGGTATGTTCCATCACTTGGGACCATGTAATTATATTATTTGATATTTAGTATAGAGTTCTGAACTATCTTGGTTGGGCTTGATTCAGGCAAAAAAATACTTCTGCAAAGTTGTAGTCACAACTATAATTATCCAAGGAGTAAGTGTTGTCAAAGGAGGAGATGTCTTGCACAACTGCTGCTTGGTACCTGACGTGAACGACTTCATTAGGAGTTTGCTGCATGGTTGGAGGTCAGCTCAGCTTTTCTATCTGCTTAACTTTTGCGGATATAAAAAATTATGTAGTCTTGAAGCTGAAATTTAGTTGATTGAAAGTAAAGAGATTCAGAGTAAGAGACTTTTTCTTGCACTCAGGGGATGAGCACGGTAACATGTCTTCTCACTCCAATATTTGAGACTGAATTTGATAAAATTAGGCACTGCAATCTTTTTCAAATTATTGGCAAAATACACTCATGGACAGTTTTAAAGAAAACAAAAGTGCGTAATTTTCCTCTGCTTTGTGTTGAAGTCCTCTTGTATAGGGCATTTGAGGTTCTGTTTAGTGCATAATTTGGCGAATCTTTTGCAGCAAACACTCATTTGTTTGCTTTGCCATGAAATTTCCTACATACGACCGTCCTGTCTATCCAGGTGCCATAATTTTAGGTTTGACATCTAATAAGTTAACTTCAAATTTGAATGCCATGTATAGCATTTTTAGAATTGGAGTTACGGCATCGGTCGTCGCTACTACTTTAGTGATCTAAAACGTCTTATATTAGCTTACAGAGGTAGTATTTGGGTTGTCATTGACATCACACATTGACTGGCGATGTTGCATGTCAGAGGGGTCTACTCATACGTGCAGTTTCCAACTGTCTCTGGTGATTCTTTTCTTTATTTCCCACCTTGCACGTTTGGTATATTCATGGGTTCACCCTTCTTTCTCATATTTTAGTTTACTAAAATCGTAACAATTGGTGTCAAAACCTTATATTCGATGCTATTGCAGATCAGTACCATTACCCTGTTTGCAGATTTTTAGTTAACCTGTATTAGAAGAAATCATACACCAACTTACAGTCCTACTAAAAAAAGATATTGAAAATCAAATAAAACGTAAGCCAAAAAGATGACCAATACATTGGTACTATTTGGATCATGCTTCTTACATATATGTTTGATTACATTATCTATACAACTCTATAATTGTCCACATTATTTTCCTTAGCTTAACATGCCATTGCATTCCATACATAACTATCTGTTATAACAACAATTATAAGGTGAACCATGTTTGCCGCGACTTGCACATTTTTAATGTTCAATGGACTAAGACCAGAGTTTTCCCGTCTATACACATTCTATTCGCATTACATTTTTCTGCAAAATAATACTGACAGCTTCATCATTGTGTTCTACAGGAAGGTAGTTGATGTCACTAGAGATAATAAACCATTTGGATTCCAATACCATACCATGTTGATCTACACCTGGTGTGCTTTCTCTCCTATTTATGCTTTCGTTTCAGTGGTTCTAAGGCTCGCACATAATGATTGAGAAAAGTAGCACAATGTTTTTTTGGCTATTTGCTATCGATGGCATGTTGCAGTTTGCCATGGACCATGCTAAACGTGCATCTATCCGAGGAATATTGTACCTTATGGGATTTCTCATATATTTGTAGATTTATTGTATTTTCTTGGAATTGGACTGTAGATTTGTTGTTGTGTTGTCAGAATAAACAATGCATGAATTCGGTAACTGATTTTATAACTGCAGTCTCCTAAGCACAATTACTGATGCTTTATTTTCTAATCTTCAGTTTTCTTTTGTCGTTAAATACTATACAGCTTGGTTTTGTTACTAACTTTAATCCAATCATATATTTACATCAATCACTACTATTTTAGTAACAAAATAGACGGGCGCAGCAACGCGCGCCATCATGGTCTAGTATAGTATATGACATGGCAGGGCTGCATGGACATACTAATGCAAAAATGTAATGTATAATTTACATGCATGACTTGCTGATGTGGTGTGATTGTATATAGGAAAAATAGGTAGTATGCTGCCGAAATCCCATTTTGGCTCTAGGGAGCACATGCTCCTGCGTGCCAAAAATGAATTTTACAAATGTCAAATTTTTTGAATAAAATGGATGTGTTCATTGTCACACCCAAATGGTACATGCAAAATTTCAGGGGAATAACCCAAGCATTTTGACCTGTGCAAAAAAAAAGTCAAACACCAAATGTTACCTCCAAATGTGCACTTAATTTTGATTTTTCATCGACGAAGCACTGATGTCCCATATGGCACAAAAATTTGGCAAGCACAGTTGCTACACTAATATGAACATCTAATTTTTTTCAGAATTTTAAAATTTATTTGCTATTTATTTTGATTTTACTGTTCATTAGAGAGCATATGCTCCCTAGAGCCAAAAAAATCCGCGTCCAATATTTTGTAGCTACTTAGCAATAGGGAAACCGAATGTCGTTGATGAAAAATTGAACGATCGACTATATAGTTATGCTAAAACCGCCCAACACATATACCTTGTCTATGAGAGCACACAAATTTAATGAAGAAAATAACTGATGGCCTACATGCATGAACTATGATATCGAAGTAATGAATGACTTTTACGGTTCTCTCTCGCGCGTTAGAGCATCTCCAATAGGCGCACAAAAGTTTCGCGCGCTAAAATAGTTTTAGCGCGCAACTGTAGCATTTTTAGCGCGCCGGACCCAACATTCGTTTAGCAGATGCCCAAAAACACGCAGTGTTTTCAAAAAAAAAACACGCGGTGCAAATTGTGAAGCGTCCAATCCGATGCCCCAAATTTGCAGCTTCTAATAACGCTTTTTAGCGCGTGCTCAAATCTTTTTTTGCGCATGTATCATTTTACAACTTTTATTAAAGCTGTCCGGCGCTCAAAAAACTCAGATTTTAGTGCGCGGAGCATTTTTTGTGCGTCTGTTGGAGATGCTCTTACACGCGCTCGCAGGTGGTGTCAACTGCATACGCGGAAAGCAGCAGCAGGTTAGTTAATTACAACTATACTCTAGTGGCGAGTAAGAGCTGATGAGAAAGAAAAACAAGAGCCACCGCCGCGCGGTCCGCATGCAGTGGATTAATTAGATTAAAGACACGTATGTATAGCTGCAAAGCATATATGAAGGAATGGATAATCCACGGTTAATCATGTGGATGGGACATCTTGAGCTTACCATGCATGTATGTGATACCAGTAGTTGGGGCGCCACCTGATGGCGCCTCTTGAGACGGGATTTTGCGCACTAATCAAGTTAACGTATTAGTTAACGTCTATGTATGACATGATTCTTACTTCAGCGAGTAGATATGCAGTCCAAAAGAGCGATAGTTGCATATTGGTTGTTAAAAATACAAGACATGGCAATAGAACTGCAGCAGCAAGAGTATTGATTAAGCAGAGCAAGCATAGAAGTTCCATACATGTGTATTTCTTTTGGTGATTCTACAGAGCATAAAATGCCAAATTTAAAGAGTCGGAGAGCACATATATCCTTCGGCATAAAGTTCTTGTATTCTTGCAAGTTAGAGATATCATCAACTGGTTGATCTCATATTTCTGAAGTAAGGTTGAGGTGAAGAATATCTTCCAGTCCGTGAAAGAGATGCCTCTACATACTTGCAAGGCGTAAACCCATCATTGAATTCTTCATGAGGAGGTCATTTCTGTGTTAGCATTTCCAGAAGAACAATGTCATAGTTACAGACATCGCCTTTGGTTGAGATTTCACCGCCCATGCCATACTCTGCAATAATGTTTTGAAACATAAATTCATCAGACAAAATATGAAACATGCTACCAGCTTTAAATACTTGTGCGGTGCGGACCCCTCAGTGCGTGCGCCTCCTGAGACTTCTGATTCATGTGCTTTTCCCAGCAAGCTTGGGAGTTAAAATTTTCTTTACTACAAAACCTAATGGTTGAAGGTATATGTGAATAAAATATTATGACAATTGAGTTAAAACTTCTGATTTCTTTGCCTATTATTTTAGTAAGCTTAAGAGTTAAATCTGCAATAATCTCACATCAACAATAGGGTATCTTACAGGTCATACTGTCACATAGTAATAGTATGTAAACAAAGATTGCTAGTCATGGTATGAGAACAAATTGTGAAGAAAAAAGATGACCACCAAAAATCAAATTACCCGCACTTAACAAATTTGGCAAAATATTCTTTGAAGTCCTCCCTTAAAACTGTTTTCAACTATCAAATTTGACATGAACGGAAGCACACATTGTATATCAATCAAAACTTTAGATTTTTAAAGTCTGAAGTGCAGCAGTCATAACTGAAATCCTGATGAAAAATACATATAGCCGGATAGTACCTGCTATCCGGGTCTTCGTGTTCTTTCTTCACATCTTCGTGAAGTTTGGTAACTCTGACAGACAGCAAACAAGAGATATTGGATAGATGTTCATACATTTTGGCACTGAATCTTGCACGGAAACAAGAGTTGAGAGACACACACATACCTCAGTGCCAAGCATAGGAGCGTTCTCCTTACAACTGAACTGGGAAATCCCAACACCTGAACGAGCAAAATGCAAAGCCACGCTTAAAATTCAGTTTGGCTGAAGAAAGGAACCACATGAGGGCATGACTTGGCTCTGTCAAAAGCAAGCTGCACGCAATCGCAAGAGATGACCATCAGTAGCGCACTTAAATCTGAATGAAGCTGCATCAAGAAATAAATGAGAAGCAATATATAAAGTTCATCGACTCAAGAAGTTGTTTGTCCAAACAACCACCTTAACAGAATAACAATGGTATCCCTCTAATAAAGTTCATCGACTCAAGAAGTTGTTTTTTCATACAACCACCTTTCCACCTTGCAAAGCCATCAATTTAAACCATCAGCGGTATTGCCACAAACTAAGTCTCGGCGTCTTTGAAACAGTATGGATCACTTGCCGCCTAGTGTTAAGTAAAAGCAGAATGCTAATTTTGTATCGTTTGATCAATTCATGACGCAAAGTAGATAAGTTTTATATAATGATGCGTACCTCTGATTAATCCTTATCTTGACCTTTCTAACTACGCGCAAAAGAGCAGACACCCTGAAATAAAGTAACACAAATCAAACGAGCATCCCCTATTTCGTAAACTGAGGTATTATGTAAAATTGTTGCAATATCACTCACCAGAACGACCGCAATCAGAACAACCTAATCTAAAATTGCTTAAACCATTATTTTCAAGGCATGAATGAGAAAAAAAGCGAAAGCCATTAAAAACTCACTTGAAAGAACAAATACTTGCAAACAGAGTTTGACAAATCATACTTTCATAGTTTTACTAAGAGATATACAACATGGCATTAGTGCCAGTAAGTTGAACATTAGGAATAAATATGTAGATTCACTCACACATAATGGCAGCCGTGTATTCTTTTGTATTATCATCATTTCTATATTTTGATCAAGAACCATTTGACAAATCAGAGGTTCACGTTTTACTTGTAAGACGGCTATGAAAAGAAGGATATTGTGAGCACCCGCACAAGATAAATCGTGCTATATATTTGTTCGTTTTACTAAGATATAACAACCATGTATTCAAGAACATGATTTACCCGAAAATCGCACCGAGTTACCATTCCTATGAGCCATTAGTTTGTCGAGAAATACTAAATGAACTGGGATGAATACACGGAAGGCATCAATCAGGAAGGCCAATGCTCAAACAGTGCCATTCGCATTGGAGGGATGGATACATGGAAAATTACCTCGAGGAAAGAGGAAGATAGGGGACGCACTTATCTGGCACTTGAACTTTCTGGTTCGCAAGTCCAGGCTGCCGTCCGCCTCCGCTTCAGTCTAGCTTCTCTGATCGGTGATGCCGGACTGGCATCGCGCCGCCGAGGGTCCATCGTACACATCTCTGCATCATCCGGCCTCGAGGGCGCTACTGGAGAAAAGCAGACGTGAGGACCATGGGGATGGCGGCAACCGGCTCGAGGACATCGAGGGCTCAGAAAAGGAGAGAGGTAGAGGAGAGGTGGTGACGGCGACTGGCTCGAGGTCATGTGCGCTTCGCAGACCTTCTCCTCGCCCCTACAGAGACCCCAACCACCCCTCTGCAAACGGAAGGATTGGATTAGCACGCACGGATCAACACACTACAAGAAATCTGTTAATACGTGACGGTCCTTAGCTGTCACAGATCAACCAAAATCTGTCATGTGTGCCCATCCATGACGGATTTGAAATCCGTCATGTATATCGCGTCATAATTTGACATCATAGCTTCCATGACGGTTTTTGGCCGTCATGGAACTGCCTCAGGCCCGCCCAAGCCCAAACTAGGCTGTGACGGAACAGACCGTCATGGACCAATGCCACGTGGAATGACGTGGCTACCTACGTGGACACTATTTTTCGTCACAGAAACCGTCATGGATTTAGGATAAAATTAAATTTGGTCCCATCCATTTTTTTCAGCCTAGTTTTGATCAAATACACCTTCAAAGATAATGTGTCTTGTAAATCATAAAGCGAATTTTGGACCGAACAATATTTCCAAAGTACCATATGTTACACAAATATTTCCAAAGTACAATATTTCCAAAGCAATTTATCATATCCTCCATGAAGTGATAATATACAACATACATTGACACAATATATCACACAGCAAGGATTAGGAACTGGTTCAATCCAATTTACATCAACAAAACATGTAAACTACTAAGGTTGTCACTCGTGTTCTTGTCGTCGACTCCTGATGGCAACTACATATATTGACTCATGATGTCATGGCGGATTGTGATGGACATCACCAAGTAGCCTGCTACCCAATCATACCTACGATATTCACAACAACATTAGACATTTGTAGATATGAATAGATAGTAGAAGAAACTTAAAAAACAAATTACATGCTTTCCAAAATCTTTAAATATATTATGCTTACAAATGAGAATAACAAAGTATCTAGTATAAAACATCAATAAACATGAGGTTGCTACAAATTAATCCAAATAGAAATGTGTCAAATGAAAGTCTAATCAAGTTGACCTATAAGTGACAACATAATAGAACATACATTCTACAACTCAAGGATTATAGCAGCAACATTTGGGGCCATATAAATACAACAAAAAATGGCATCACCAATAAACTATATCCATGGCGCGGAGCCACCGCTCGTCGACCTAGCTGGTGTAAGATTCTAATGTTAATACCTCAACAAGTTTACACATGAAACTAAATATTTATCAAGGCACTAACAATAGTAATAACACTTACATGCCAAGTTAACTCCAAATGGCATGCAAAATAACTAAGAGCCATGGCCACTAATAGATCTATAGAAATAAGAGGCAAATGGTTCTATTAAGAGGTACCGAGATGGTGGTTAGGATGTATAGGTTTACTTTGATTCGAGTGCTAGAGATGATAAAATTAAGCACCAAGATCGATGGGGCACAAACAAATTAGTTCAGAATCACACCCTGGTGAAAATGCGTAACTCTGACTAGATCAACTAAATAGGTGCAGTTCAGTAGCAATTGAGTCGGCGAATGGAAATAACGGAGAAGTCATAGTAGTGGAATCAAAATATGCCGAATCGCTTAGTAGAAAACTAACCCTTGGTTGATCGCGGTTCAGTTCCACAAAGGCCATCGCGATTGCCCTCTGAAGCTCTATTGTGCGCCATGGCTGTTATGAAGCTACCTAGACCTGCATACCGGAAGCAAGAGATCATAGTCAGAAAATTAGAGTGTTAAGTTATAAAAAAAAGAGGAATAAAATCAAGAAAGAAGATTTAGGATCACTTGTCAGGGCACTATTGAGGAGGGCGACCTAGTGATAGAGCAAAGGAGTTGAAGAAAAAATGCATTGTGTCACTGTGTTGGCAAGTGCTAGCTCGGTTTGTGCCTCCAGGTTGATATAGAGTGAGCGAACACGTGGCCTTGGTACTAGTACTAGTATGTGGACGACCAATGGTAGTACTACTACTCTAAATTGACTCACTAATACATGTGCGTAGTACACAAATAAACAGGTTTAAACCTGTGTATTCTTACTGTAGGACTGGTACAGCGTAACAATGTATTTTTCTTCTTAGATTCGGATTAAACAAATTTCTGGAATACATATTCACCGGGCTGTAGGAGACAACAAGGATAGAAAAAGAAATGCCTAGGGAAAACTCTAAATAGAACATGTTGACATGTTAATACAGTAGCAGAAATCATGTCACCGAGACCTAGGGAGAAAATCTAAATTGAATTAGATCTTGATAGAAGGCCACATACCACAGTGCAACAGTTTGTCTCTACTTGGTACCCTGCAGTTTTATCTCTACTTGGTACCTTGCAGTGTACAGGATACAGAAGAAATTCAGAGAAAATTTAGTGTTAAAGATTCAGAGAGGAAGCACGCACACACAGCACACCGGCTGCTGCACCGATAGCAGCTGGCACCACCTTGTCAGCACGCACACTTAACACACCCGTATACTTAGAGAGGGCAGTAGACACACTAGGCAATCGACACTAACAGTTTGGACTAGGAACAGAGGTGAAGCGACTGTCAAAATAGACGTGCATCATGAAGTACTATCTATACAGGAACAAAGGGGATTGACGGATCAATAAGATTGTAACTTGGTATATAGCGATTGGGAAAAAAACTCATCAATATGATTGTAACTTCGTATATTACTCACTGCCTCCCTCAAATACATACGTCATTAAAAAAATGTGATCAATCGGGCGAGTCAGCAACACACTCTGAACCCAAAGACAGAACGCGGAGTAGTGGGTCAATGAAGCTCAAGCACAAATTTCCTGCTGGAACTTTTGTCAATACAGAGATAATGAATTCATAAGGTTATTCACTACAAGTAGAATGAACAATTTACCTACAACTGCTAAGATTTCATGCTGAAACTTACTGCTCATCGACAGGCTGCTCCTTGAATGCCAAGTACTCATAAAAAGATCACAAACAACGGGGCTCTCAAATACTTCATGCACGCACGCACAGGGGGATCAGACAAAATCAAGAGAGGTGGGTTGGGGGCATCAGGGACGGGTTAGTGTGATCTGGGTCAGACGGGGAGCTAACCTTGGTAGAGAAGAAGGCGTTGCCGACGGCGGCCCAGGGGTTGGTCGCCCGCCGCTGGATGTTGGACAGCAACAGCACCGCGCAGCCCGCAAGGTGATTTCAAAAGGCGCCATGGACGGAGGAGCTGCTAGAGAGGCGCTGTGTGGGCGGAGAGGAGCCGCCGGAGATGTGCGGTGTTGGATATGATGTCAAGAGCCAAAACCCTAGCCATGGCTAGGGGTTGCGGCAGCGCCGAGAGCGAGGAGCGGCGGATCCAGCCGGACTTGAGGACGAAAGGGTCGGAGAACAGCTCGTGGTGGCGGACGTCGTCGGAATCGTCGGGCATTGGTCTCGGCGTGACTGGTTGCAACAGGGGGAGAGAGAGATGTGTTGCGAGAGGGATGGATGGGTGGGGATCTGGCGGATCTGGTAGTTGCCCGAGCTGCAAGGTGAGTGGAAGGGCGGCAAGAGCCGGTGGCGAGCTCGGTGGAGGAGGGACGCGAAGAGGTGGTGGATGGCGGCGTGCTGTGGAAGATGAGGGAGGGGGCTGCTGAGGGAGAGAGGAGGGGCCGAGGAGGAGCATTTAGGGTTCTCATTTTATACCAGAACGGTTAGGCATGCTTTAGCGGGTTTGCGGGGCTGTACCAGGCCGTTCATGACAGTTTTCGATATTGTCATTGAAAATCCGTCACGGATTAATAAGTTTCTTGTAGTGACAACGAGCACACACATGAAGTGGCGGCGGCGGGGAAGGAAGATAAGATACCTGCGCGCAAGGAGACGAGGAGAGAAGTGGAGGCGCCGGCGCTAGGGTTTGGGCGTCGCGCACCCAAGTTGGGGCTCCACTGGCTGGGCGCGGACGTCCTCGTTCCATTCTCCATCTTCGGCCTCCCACGACAAGGCCGAATCACGCCGCCGCTTCCCGGCCGCACGACAGATCATGGATCGAAACCACCACCAGCCTTCTCCTCTGTCGGCTCTGTACCCTTTGCCCGGCCGCTCCTCCGTCCGCTCGATCCACCACCGGCGCTCGCATAGGTGTGTCGGTGGAGAAGAAGACGAGGTGTGGGCGTGGGACTCGACGTTGCCTTCGTGGGTAAGGAAGAAGAGGGCCCTCGGTGCTTTGCCTAGGGAGGCGTTATCTAGACGGCAGTACGGTAGATAGTCGAAGACCAAGCAACCGATCAAGCACCCAATCGCGGCCGTGTTTTTCCTTCTCCCCACCCAATCGAGGCGTTATCTAGGACGGTAGAACAATTGCCCTGATGACGTGGCTATCGTGAGAAATGCCCCTTGATGCACACTTTATTGTTTTGGATGGGCCACGCTGCAACACTACCCACCTGTTCTTCTTTTTAGTTGCACTAGGCTAATACTCCTTCGTCTTAAATAAGTATCGCTCATCTAATATAAAGTTGTACTATAAGATAAATTATTGAAATACCTGAAACAAAGAGAAACTCGAAAAACTCAGGAAATGCAGTCTTGTTTTTGTCCGTTCAGGACAAAGTATTAAGATGCCCCGGAAAGTGTTGGATGTGAGCACACAACTCCTCCCTAGTGGTTGCCTTCTTTGTGTTTGCTTGCTAGCACTCTTGCCGTTTAGCTGCGTTTGAACCCTCTTCTTCCCTCCCGAGACCTTGACGCGTCGTCCTCCTCTTCCTACTTGAACCTATCGCCCTGCCCCTTCTTTCTCAACCCATCGCCCTCCTCCTAGATCTATCGCCGCCATGGCGAGTGGACACAATGTCAAGTCAGGGCATTGCCATGTCATGACCGAGCATCCGCCAAATTCGACAGGGAGGCCAAGTTTTCTTTATCTCTCATGGTAAGGATGGTGGCATCTCTCATGGTAAGGATGGTGGCATCCCCCCCCCCCCCCCCCCATCCTTACCAAAAGGTATCACCGCATCAGAGGTTCACTTCCTTGGTCTAGCCATCGTGAATTTTAAGTAGCATCAAATGTTATTTTGTAATTAGCAACAAATATTGTTCTTAATAAGAGAGAGGACTGGTTAGCTCCATGGTTGTCTTGTTTTCGCCCTCAATTCTCAAGGAGAAACGTGTACAATGGACTTGATTAGATCGGGATAGAGCAGAGCTACGGTGAAAATCGCACACCATCCAAAAGTTTAATCACACAATGCCTTTTCAGGCATTTTTTGTTTAATTACCCACTCAAAATAACCAACATATTTTGCTTAAAATAAATAAAGAACCAACATATTATCTTCAGTTTACTTATTCAGGGAGGCCGAGCGCTGTTACTTCAGGCCACGTCAGCAGCGAAGAAGTCAAAGCCTGGACAATGCGGTCAACGTGGCGGGCCGGGTGGGGTCGGGCTTCTTCTTGTCGGAATCTCTGGGCCTGAGCCCGCGCGCCCTCTCGCGCAGCGCGAGCTTCTGCACCTTGCCCGTGGCGTTCTTGGGCAGCTCGTCGACGAACACCACCTTCCTCGGCACCATGAAGTGCGCCATCTTACTCCGGCAGAAGGCCACCAGCTCCTCCTCGCTCACCTCGCCGGCGCCGGAGTCGAACTCCTTCAGCGCGACAAAGGCGCACGGCGTCTCGCCCCAGTGCGGGTGCGGCATGGCGACCACCGCCGCCTCCTGCACCGACGGGTGGCCGTACAGGGCCGCCTCCACCTCCACGCTGCTGATGTTCTCGCCGCCGGAGATGATCACGTCCTTGGACCGGTCCTTGATCTCCACGTACCCGTCCGGGTGCACCACGCCCACGTCGCCCGTCAGGAACCACCCGCCGCGGAACGCCGCGTCCGTGGCCTCCGGGTTCTTGTAGTACCCCTTCATCACGCTGCTCCCTCGCAGCACGATCTCTCCGAGGGTTGTGCCGTCGCGGGGCACGCTCGCCATGGTCTTGAGGTTCTTGACGTCGGCCCCGGCGAGGGAGATCGCGCTCACGCCCTGCCGCGCCTTGAGCGCAGCACGCTCCGGCGCCGGCAGTGCGTCCCACTGCTCCCTCCACTCGCAGACCATGGCCGGGCCGGTCGCCTCTGTCATTCCGTAGGCGTGCGTGACGTGGAAGCCGAGCTGCTCGACGCGCTCCAGCAGCGCGGCTGGCGGCGGGGCGCCGCCCGTGAGCACCTCGACAGCGCGGGGCAGCGGGTCGTGGTGGGCGTCGAGGAGGACGTTGAAAAGCACGGGCGCGACGCACATGTGGGTGACGCCGTGGTCGGTGATGGCGGAGTACATGGCGTCGGCAGTCGGCGCGCGGACGCAGACGTTGGCGCCGCCGCGCGCCGCAATGCCCCACGTGAAGGTCCAGCCGTTGCAGTGGAACATAGGTAGCGACCAGAGGTAGACCGGCTCGTGGCCAACGCCCCACTGGAGCAGCAGGCCCACCGTGCTGAGGTAAGCGCCCCGGTGGCTGTACACGACGCCCTTGGGAGCCGACGTGGTGCCGGATGTGTAGTTGAGCGCGACGGCGTCCCACTCGTCCACCACCTCGCGCGGCGGGTGCCTGGCCGGGTCGCCGCGCGCCACCAGGCCCTCGTACTCCAGCTCACCCACTCGCGCCCCCGTCGGCGCGTCGATATCGTCGATAACGACCAACAGCGGCAGGGACGACGAGGTGATGCTCTTGAGCGCGTCGGTGGCGACGCGGATGTGCTGGTAGTCGACGAAGAGGAGCTTGGGCGCTGCGTGGCGAAGGATGGCGGCGACGCCGGCGGCGTCGAGGCGGGTGTTAATGGCGTTGATCACACCCCCAGCCATGGGCACCGCGAAGTGCATCTCGTAGAGCGCGGGGGTGTTGGGCGCGAGCACGGAGACGACGTCGTTCCGGGCGACGCCGAGCGCCTGCAGCGCGGCGGACAGGCGGACGCAGCGGTCGTGCGTCTGGCGCCAGGTGAAGGCGGTGCCGCCGCAGACGACGGAGGTGCGGTCGGCGTACACGGCCGCTGCCCGTGGCAGGAAGGTGACCGGGCTCAGCGGCACGTGGTTGGCGTCGCGCTTCGGCAAGCTGTCCATGGCCGGTCGATGGATGGATCAGTACTGATTGATTGCTCACGTGTGGAGGATCGATGGGTGACCTGATCTGATCCGATCTGGTCTGCGCTTGTGCAGACAACGAGAGATGGAAGCAAGCTAGGAGGAAGAATGGTGGGTGTGTTTGTGTGGAGCGGAGGGGCGGGTCGCTGCTTATTTATAGTGTGTGTGCGGGAGAAATGGACGTCTCACTCTTCATATTCCTGGTAGCTACCACGCGGGTGATTACGAAATTCAAACTTAAACAGTGTCGTGTGTGGAAGTGGAACTGATTGTGTGTGCTAATTTACCTCTCAGGGTTATTACACGATTCTTCTTCTTCTTCTTCTTCTTCTTCTTCTTCTTCTTCTTCTTCTTCTTCTTCTTCTTCTTCTCGTTTTCATTCTTAAAAAAAATTAACCTATTCATCTTTAATCATGGCAGTACAACAGACAACAAAAATAATAAAAATTACATCCAAATCTGCAGGCCACTTAGCGACGACTACAAGCACTGAAGCAAGCTGAAGATGTGCCTCTGCCTCTCTCATCGCCCCTCCCTCGCCGAAGTCCAGCAAACCTTGTTGTGGTAGACAGTCGGAAAGTCATCATGCTAAAGCCCTATAGAACCAGCGCACCAGAGCAGCAACCGTCGCCGATGAAGAGAAGCGTAGATCAAAATGATCCAACCTTAAGACACATGAAGATAGACAAATGAAGACCGGATACGAGCAGACCCACCACAATTCATGTTTGTTGAACAATATTGTGTGTTGGGTAAAGCATCCAATTGGTAATTTACCTCTACTGATTGTGTGTGGTAATTTACATCTACTGGTTGTTGAACCAATTGTGTGAGGAACTTGGTGATTGGGGTATAGTAATGCATCCAATTGAACCTTGCTCGTCAGATGCAACCTTGAACCTCACTTTTTTTTGAGCGGTACCTTAAACCTCACTTGAACCTACGGTAGGCTGGGCACTTGGTGGGCCAGGCTTTTATGGGCCCAAGCATAAAGTCTGGCCCTAAAAACTCAAGCTCGAGCCTGGTCTGGGCCCGGCCTAGAATAAATAGATAATGGCTAGTATTCCCCTGTTTATGTCATTATGTCTATATTTCCGTTGAAACTCTACAATAGGTGTTTTGGGCCTGTGGGTCTAGGTTTTTGGTCGGGCCTTCGAGCTAAAAATATGGCCCAAGACCGGACAACAGTGGCGGAGCCACCTCCCGGCTATCTTGGGCAGCTGCCCGGGCTCTGCCATTGATTGTAGTTTAAATAATAGTAGCAAATGGCATTTTGTAGGGGCAACCAACCAATAGACAAGAGTGTAGCGTACTTTGCCCTGGCTCTCCGGCCGAGCTGGCTCCGCCACTGCCGGACAAGCTATTGAGCCGGGCAACTCATGCCAAAAGGCATTTGGATAAAGTAAGCGTGTTTAGATTAAAAAAAAGTGATAAGCAAGGTCCGCTGTGTTTTGTCTCTCTGCGTAGCCGCATGTCTGCATGAGTAGAGAGTGAGAGGCATCATGGTCCAATTGTAGGAGGAAGTCTTGCACCGGTTCATCATGGCCTTGAAAAACTGTTGGAATTTACTTTTTCCCATGGCCTAGCCAAGGCGTGGATCAAGCTCTCGCTCGGGGCGCATGTCCTATCCCAAGAGCTTGTCCATGCAACTAGACGTGGGTGAAGTCACAGATGTTGTCAAAGATGCGCGGTACCGGAATTGGGGTTCATATCCTATTCTCCTGCACGGCGGTGCGAGTTCTATGGATGTTCGTCCATGAGGTGATGGGGCCTGACTGGGAGGCCCTGAACCCCGCGGAGTTCCTCAAACACAAGGCTACACAACATATGGCTCATCTTTGCGGCGTTGTCATAGATACTTTGGATGACCTTTAATAAAATTGTGATTGAGAAGGTCTTTCCAAGGAAGGCATCGGACTCCCTCAAATTTCTTGATTTTTTGCAACACTGACACCCGCTCTTCAGACAGCGTGATCGCAACCGTCTTAGCCTCATGATGGATGCGCTTCTGGTTACAGCGCGTCGACTATCGTCCTCGTAGTGCCGCGTGGTGGCTGCCACTAGCTGTTTTTTTTTCCTATTTCTCTCATGTTTTCTTGGGCATGATTGTGTTGTTGACCCATCTGCCGTTACTCTGATGTTGTATGGATGTTGGTTGTATAGACCGTTGTTTTATCTATAAAGCGGGACGAAAGCCTGTCAAAGATGTTGTGCCCACACAAAGGGGATGCTCAAGCTACAAGTTATCGATATCTCGTCATTGCTCTGAAATGATAGCCTTCGTTTGTAAGTTGTGATCGTATTGGGAAGTAATTTAAACCTGATCTTTATTCAACGAGGAATTATGCAGGAAAAGTGGGAGAATTCGCAACAAATTTCTGACGAGGAGAAGACAAAGAGCCAGTGCTGACCGTTTGGTTTGTTTATTGAATATAAAAAGGCGCACACGATATCATATCACGTTTATATTGCTTTGAAGTTCCCCTAGCATTCATGGGAAGAAGTTCCCATGGCATGATAGGTTTCTTTAGTTTACGCGTCAATTTTGAGGAAGAAAACAAAACACGAGTGTATCTTATCCTCGATCGTACGACCGTATGCATTTGTTTCCCGCGCACATGGATCACGTACGGCCGGGGCGCTCACCCTCCTCTCTCTTCACCCGTTCCGTTCAACGAAATCTATGTATGTGTTTTTAATTCATGCGTGGTTTCAAGCGTTCAACTCAGGAGGTGCTTGGTTCGTGAGCAGTGGCGCAAACGCAAACGTAATCAAATTACACCGTCACTGTAAACGGTATGGACGAAAATCAAACTCTGTTTGGTTCTATGAACTGTAACATTAACTGATTCCAGCAAATTTCTAGCGGTGGCCGACAGCGGCGCTCCTGTGTATGTGCGTGCTCCAATCAGTAGGTTAGATACAAGGCTAGGACTGGGCGGGCTGGCCGGCCATTGGCCTGATCTCTGCAGCCGACGTGCGGCCGTGATTGGGAGCAGCGGCTCCGGCGACGTACGCCATGTACTTGTGTAGGTTCCTGGTGGTCGGCGGCTCGCCGGCGGCCATCAAGGTGCACAGGCGACGGCGCCTTAGGTGGAGGAGACTGCGAGGAAGACGCGGTGCACCGGCGGCGGCGCCTGGGCGGAGGAAACCACGAGGAAGACGACATCGTGGGAAGGGGCTTCATGCGGGAAAGAGACGGTTTCTGATACAGGAAATTTCGGGCGTAATTAGATTTGTACTATGCCGGATTTGATACCCCTATTAACAGATCACGTCTCGACGGAACCAAACACATTTGAACGGGATGTGATACCAGCGTAATGAGGTTACGTTACAAAATCCCAAAACAAACACATCAATGTGTACGAGACAAGCACACAAATAAATACTACTGTTCATTCTACTTTATGTAAATGTAGCACATTTCCATTCGTTTTTGAACGAGAACACCCTGAGCAGGCACACGCACACGTGCTCCCTCCGTTTTTATTTAGTCTGCGTATTAGCTTTGGTCAAAATCAAGCTTTGTAAATTTTGACAAATTTTATAAAAAGTATTAACATATACAATAACAAATCAATATCATTAGATTCATTATTGAATGTACTTTCACATCATTTTGACTTTTTATGATAAATACTTATATATTTTATCTATAAACTTGATCAAATTTTACAAAATTTGACTTTAGTTAAATCTAATATGCAGAGTACATAACGGAGGAAGCACTAATAGTAGGAATATAAAGTACAAGTGCTTAACGGCACACACGCACACACACGATGCATGTAGGCATGACCGGGACTGCAATCCACTCCTTCTGTCAAACTCTGGATTGGTAATGTGCATTTTTTTAATGGTTTCAACTGTCCAAGTCGTTCAACTCAACGTGTACGAGACCCACCGAATATAGTATACTTTTCCAGTCACCTGAATGAATTCCTCGGACGATCATGAACAAAGGTTGCCAAACGGCTCATTTAACCGCTGGATCGATCGCTCGCACGGCCATGCACATATATTGACGATGTCGCCCCCACGCGCCGTCGACGAGGGCCGGCCAGCCGGCAGCCGTGGACCCGTGGTTGTTGAAGATGCTCAAAAACGAAAGGACCGCCTATGCCTCAGGTATCCGGGGGAGAAACAGCGTTCGTTGGATATCTCAGCTGTTGGATGCAAAATGAACAGTTGGATGACTGTTCTCAACCTCTCAGCCGTTTTATTCTCCCACCAACAGATTACATACAGATCGCACGCATGTATTTCAATCATCGACCTGGCCTGCCCTATTCGCTTGCCTCCACCCCACGGTCGGCCGGGGCTGCCCGGCACCACCTTACTGCCCCACCCTCTCCTCAACCGGTGATTTTTGGGATATTTTCAAAATCTGACCCCGGTTTAAAATATTTTTGGGATTTGACCCTTTTGCTACCGCCAGAGTCCCTGGCGGTAGGGTTAGACAGCCTACCGCCGTAGTCCCTGATGGTAGGGTGTGACGGAGGGGACGGCGGCCGTCACCGCATGCTGACGTGGATAAGTACCTTACTGCCAGGGGCTCTGGCGGGAGGCTGTCTAACCTTACCGCCAGAGGCTCTGGCGGTAAGGTGTGGCAGGGTTTTGCCGTACAGACGTTCTGTAACGAAAGATGCAAGGTCCCTGGCGGTAGGGGCTGGCGGTAGGTTCACCCTACCGCCATGGGGCTGGCGGTAGGTTGTCTGACCCTACCGCCAGGGTTCCTGGCGGTAGGGTCCTCTGTTTTGTTTTTTCAAGTTCATTTGGTTGCTTGTTTTCAAATTCAATATCACAGCAATATCACAACAAGTTTTACAAATATGACAGTAATATCATAGATTTTAAACAATTAAACTTGGGCATCACATAGATCCATATTAAGATAACTTGAAGTGCATAGAACATTTCAAACACATAGATCCACAAATAGCAAACACATAGTTTCACAACCACTAGACAAGTTCAACCAAACTAAAAGAGCCAAGTATCGAAGAGCATAATCAGTTGCTCCTTCCCCTCTTGGAGGTACGGTCCTCGTTACTCTTTGAACGAGTCTCTTAGGTCTTCTTCTTGGACCGTCGAGGAACCGGTCTCCGGAAAGGGTCCGGACTCAGCAAATCCTTCTTCTTCGGATTCCTCTTCGGCAACTGAGATGCTTGAGATGTTTGAGTTGGTGGAGGTCCATAATCTTCATCTTACTCCTCCTTCCCGTTGCTCTCATCTTCCTCCTCCTCCTCACCTTCTTCATGTGTGGCCTCCTCCTCCTCCTCCTCCTCCTCCCCAACCAACCTAGACGACGAGGGAGCATGGCTCGATGAGCCGATGAGACCCTGTGTGGCTACAGGCTGATAAGCTTCAACTGGCCCAGCTCCAGCACACCCAAGCAGCCCTACCAGCTTGCGACAACGCTGCACGAACTTCTACACTCACAATTAAACAAGGTCATAATAAGTATCGGATCAACTGATTGCAAATGAACAAGATGCATCTGTTCCGAGGAGGCTGAAATTGTACCTTCATCGTCCCCCTCACTTTGTTCTCATATTGTACGCTCCCGGGGAGATCACCTAGTGCATCTGAGGCTTCAAAGATGCATCTGTTCAGCTCACCGGACTGCAACGACATAAGTCAGTCATGATGACGAATAAAATAGTTTAAATACAACCTCGGTTCAAACTTACCACTCTATTGGTGAGGGGTGCAAACTCCCTAAATCTACTGTGCATGTCTCTGATGCTAGTCTGGTAGGCCTGTTCCTCGGGGTCATCCCTCTCCAGCTCCGCGATGTCTTCCGCCATCCACCGAGGCCTGAGACGAAGACGGTGCTTCTGGCCATCATCGTACCACCTCATGTGTCAGCCCAGGTAAGCATCCCAGTCAGTCACTTTTCTCTCCACGTCTTTCCGGTACCTCCGTCGTTCCCACGCCGCCACATGAGTCTTATGCTCCTCTCCCCAGTATGTGATCGACTGATTCTTCTGTCGGCTCATCCTGCAAGGCATAGGCAAGAGATCATCATAAGAAACATGATAAGCGTAATGAAATCATGGGCACGGAGAACAAAGCGCTCACAGGTGGAGCGCGTGGCCGCCGGTATCGGTGGGCTAGCCCGGTGGGGTATGCTGATAAATCCCAAACTGTGTGGCCATGCGGTGTGGCAAGTGCCACTCGACGGCGTACACACAGATCATGGGCACGATGCACCGCCAGAGACCACGGTCCGCATCGCACATCACGTTCAGAACAAAGTCCCACTCTCGGTCTTGTCGATACGGAGCCAACAGTTTACCTATTACATATACATTGGTAAGTTCCCACTCTCGGTCAAAAGTAGAATCAAAGAGAAAGGTGTTGAGCGACTTCATATACCTGCATATGCGTCAAAGCGTCCAACTTGTTGGTGTAGGTCTTGTACAAAGTCTTTTTTAGGCCCGTGTAGAGTTCGGCAACGTCCCACTCGTAAGCTATGGTGGGGTTTCGAGTCTCATCGCTGTCTTCGCTATAGTCTTCCCATGGGCGTCTTCGCAACTTCTCCAGACGCCCCACCGACAGCCGCTCCCACATCCAAATGGAGAAGGCCCAGACAAAGCCACCCATATTGGTCTTGTCTCCCGTCCTCTGCGTTGCGTCGTCAAGTTGCAAAACATCAAATGAGGATCAGATATAAAAAAATGTCATGGACACACTTTCGTAGGTAGGTAAGCAATTAGACACTCTCTTACCGAACGGTATAGGTAGGCGAGAGATGCGGTCCCCAAGCATACCCTGCATCCCAGTCCGCTAGGAAGAAACGAATCGCCAGTTGGCAGAGTTCCCGGAGCTATCTGGAAACACGACCTCCGAGAGAATATACCACAGATAGGCCCTCGCGTACAACTCCACAGTCACCTCATCTACGCCTTGGGGGCATGTCTTCCGGTGCTCCGAGAGCCAGGTTAACGGCACACCAGATGTACGGTTACTCTTGGCACCGGGGCAGTCGCCGATGAGGGTGGTAGCCCTCTGCTGCCAGTTGGTCCTCTCCACTCGACCGATGAGTGCATGACCCTCGATCGGCATGGCAGTAATCATCCCCTAGTCCTCGAGGGTCACCGTCATCTCCCCGCATGGCAGATGGAAAGAATGGGTCTCCGATTGCCACCGGTCAATCAGAGCTGTGAGAGCTGCGTGGACAAGCGTCGGCGGCTGACGCTTGAACTGCAACGCGAAACCCAACAGACGGGCTTTCTTGAAGAACGGCGTGTAGTGATCGTCGTAGTCCATATGCTCATGAACCCCGTGACCCCTCATGCGCAGTGGCTGGAGCATCTGTCAAATAGTGAACGCCAAAAGTTAGGAAATCATTTTCATCAATCCAAAAACTTTGATCAATATTTCATTCATATCACTTACCTCTCCGTTCTCTATGAAACGGGCACGATGACCCTTGTCGAATGCCCAGTCCAGCATGGAGTACCGTTAGCCGATGTTGTCCGCAAGAGGTGGTCCCCTTAATAGAATTTCATAAACAAAAGCAGCATAAGCATAAGCATACATATACAAACAATGAAAACAAATCATATCAAAATGCATCATATCAAAATAAAATTTTAAGCATATTCCTCCAACAACATCTACTACACATGATGGATCAAATCATATCAACATGCATCATATCAAAAAAAACCTCCAACATACATCATATAATCATATTTTTAAATAAATTTTTCCAAACAACATCTTCATATCATCATATCAACATGCATCATCAAACTAGGGTTCATCTTCACACTAGATGATATCATCATATCAACATGCATCATCAAACTAGGGTTCATCCTCATATCAACATTACATCATAATTTTTTTAACAAAAAAAATTATGAACTAGGGTTCATCTTCACACTAACATATGAACTATTGATTAGAGTTCATATCCAATACCACTAGTTACTAAAGAACTAAGAACTACAACTACAATCAATCTTCTTAGGTGAAAAAAAATCCAATCTAAGTTAAAAAATATGAGGGATTTCAAGCAAATAATGCGTCGAATCGGAAGCAAGTTTGCAAAAACTAATTGGAGGGATTGGAGGAGCTTACGTTTCTCTCTTCGGGGCCATCTCGATCCGCAAAAACGATCAACAAACGGTGAAGATCCGAGGGGGGGAGTGGAGGAGATGAGAGAGGGAGAGAGGGGCGACTTGGGGGAGAAAAAGAAGAACTGCCGACGGGAGAAGGGGGAGGGGTGGGGAGATGGGCAGGGGCGAGGGGGTTTCGACGGAAATGACTGCCCGGACCCTACCGCCAGGGGCTCTAGCGGTAGGGTTAGACAGGCTAGCGCCAGGTGCCCTGGCGGTAGGGTGCGACGGAGGGGGACGGCGGCCGTTTCCGCGTGCTGACATGGATAAGTACCCTACCGCTAGGGGCCCTGGCGGTAGGCTGTCTAACCCTACCGCCAGAGGCTCTGGCGGTAAGAAAAAGGGTCAAATCCCGAAAAAAATTCAAACCAGGGTCAGATCCTGAAATTGTTTGTCAAAAGGGTCAAAACACGAAATTTTGCCGCCTATACCTCTGGTATCCGGGGGAAAGAACAGTGTTCGTTGAATATCTCAGTTGTTGGATGCAAAATGAACAGTTGGATGACTGTTTTCAACCTCTCAGCCGTTTTATTCTCCCACCAACAGATTACATACTGATCGCACGCATGTATTCAATCATCGACCTACCCTGCCCTATTTGCTTGCCTCCACCCCACGGTCGGCCGGCGCTGCCCCGCACCACCTCACCGCCCCGCCCTCCCCTCAACCTACCCCCTCCCCCTCACATCGTTGTGTTTGCACCGCCACAACCATCCCTCTAAGCCCCCCCTCCCCCGCCCCTATGATCTACTGCAACGGCAACAAGCATCGTGCCCTCCCGACCCTCAACGATCAACCCGTTTCATCGCCTCTACTTAGGATGTTGTCCCTCGTCGTCGTCTTTAATGAGGTCCTAGTTCTGCCTCGCCGGGGTCGACACTCGTCACCGTCGCTCTTCACGCACCCCCGTCTTCGGCCTCGTCCCAAAATTGATTAACACGAGCTAATTTTTCAGGTTATAACTAAGAAATAGCAAACGTGAAAAAGGAAGAGTTTCATGCATGCATTGGCAGTGTCAGAGCATCTCTAGCGATCCCATATAACTTCGGTGAAGTGCGTTTTTCCGGCCATTTTATGGCACGGCCCAAAAAGACAGCCCGAGCAAGTCTGCTAAAAAGGGCCTGGACCGTAATTTTTTTACGGGCGGCCCGCAAACCCCCCACGATTCTGGTAGATATGCCGGATCTAGGACGATTTAGGGTTCACATCCCATAGATCGCCCATCCGCCTCCGCCGCAATTCACTCCCCCGGCGAGAAATCCCGCAAACTCCAGCCTCTATTTGCGCCGCATTTAACCACCGGAAGTTGCCAGAGATGGCGTCAGCGGGTGCCGGTCCTGCTCTGGGCGTCCTACAAAAAACGTTTCCGGGGCACCGTAAACGAGTTTTGCAGGATGGCTGGTTGCGGGATCTGCTAGAGATGCTCTCATTGGTGGTGGCATCCAACGTGTGTATTTTGGGGTCTCCTGAGCTGGACTGGTCAAGCGCATGCAGGAACATGTGAGGTCGATCGAGCTTAATGCGTTGGTCCTGCATGTTTTCTCAATGCAGGAACATGTGTGGCCGATCGAGCTTAATGCGTTGATCCTGCATGTTTTCTCAGACAGGGGGTTAAACTGGTTGTGTGAGATCCATCCTTTCCGGGAACCTGCGCCATTTCCTTTTGAGATGTTGACAAGTTTTCCTTCAACGAGGACTCGAGGAGGACCTAGCTTCCTGGTGATTGGTCGATGGCTGCGTTTTACGTCACTCTCTCCTACCACGGTCCGTCCACCTGTGCTTTACTTGAACCAATTGATTCGACGACGATGACCGGCCGGAGCGATGATAAGATCGATGATCATGCATGTCCACGTCCAATTGTGCTACCGGCGAGAGGCGACCGGCGCCGCCCGGTCCACGCAGAGTCCGTCCTCAATCGAGTCTAGAGTTCAAACTGGCGATGATGATCATGTGTTTCGTCGTTCAAACATGCATCCTGGGCCCTGTCCACAACACCCTCGTAATTTAACTGGATGATGCATGTACATTACATACTTCTCTCTACCGTCACATAATATAAAAGTGTTTTTTGCACTACATTGGCAGTAGTATATATCACGCACTTCCTCTGTCTCATAATACAACAAGTATTGATTTTCGTAAATGTTAAGTCTTCATTAACTTTAACCAAGCCATAGGGTCAACAGTTGAACAGAATGAGTTAATTGTGACGTCGCCGGTCTGCATCCATGCGGAGCTACTATGCCGCGGCTCGAGTGGTGGGAGCGAGTCTATGAGTTGGCACTTCAGGTCGGGTGGCGCAGGGTCATCGTCGGTGCTGGAGAAGGAGGAGGGGGAGAGGAGTTGTGGAATGGTCTGGACAACGGCCCAGGGGAGGGTAGGAGGCAGGAGCAGGCAATTAGACCGATGTCGTTTGGCAGTGTGGGGAGGAAGAAGATGAACGGTCTGCGAACGAGGATGGCCATTGGACAAAGATCCAATGGAAACATTGCCACACTTCTCATGTGTGGCACAGTGACAGTGACTAAGGATGAAATATTTTAGGTAGATCGGACTCTAAAGCATCAAACTAATCAATGCAAAATCAAAGTAGTTCATGAAATGATTTCTTTCATGTGATATATATTTGATACTACACGTTGATCTTGTCTTTTATAAGGATTTCAACCCAATGTGGAGGAGGGCATATTTTGTTTTCCAGTGGATTACTTCCGTACTCCCGGTTCATGTTATTGGTTGAAACAAAAGCAATCCTAGAAAGATTGCATTTGGTTCCAAGTTGTAACAAGTTGGGATTGTACTGCGAAATATATTTTTGATCTGATCTTCTTTTTTGCGGGTATAAACTTGTATTACTCAACCATACAATCCACCTTACAAAGATCAACGACTTCTGGGGGCCGGAGCCCAGCCAGACTACAGTTCTATGTTCCCTGCTAGCAAATTTAGCTAACAAATCGCTAACAAGATTTTGACTACGCTTGACATGAGCAATACAAGTCATACGAAGAGATCGCAAGTGTTTAATCTCCGCCACCAAAGAAGCATAGACAGACCGGTCTGTTTCTCTTCCATTCACCATGTTTACCGCTGAAAGCGAGTCCATCTCCAACCATATAGGTAGATCCGTCCTTTGGATAGCAAGTGAAAACCCCTTCATACAAGCACACAATTCAGCCTCGAGCGTGTCACGGCATCTGAATAATTCTCTACAGGAAGAGTAGATAATATTTCCCAGGGTATCCCTCAGTACCATACCTGCACCTGCTGTTCCTTCCTCCGTCCATGAACCATCCGTGTTCAGCTTTGTCCATCCCGCCAGTGGTACCGACCATTTAACAGCAGCAGGTACACTTCTCAATTTATGTGCGCCATTGGTTTTAGTCTCATAGGAAATCACTTCTTTACCTTGAAGGGTGGTACAGCTCGAATTGTACACCGAAATCAGTGAGTCAAGATACTCACAAAGAAACCTGCGGGAAGCCAACATTGGAGCTGGATCTTTATTATGCACCACTTCATTTCGGTTGTGCCAACACCTCCATATATTTTTGATCTGATCTTTATGCAACGAGGAACTCAGCGGATAAAGAGGGCGAATTGTCAACCAATTTGTGATGAGGAAAAGACAAAGCCGGCACTCAACGGTCTGTTTTGTTTATGAATATAAAAAGGTGCATACGATATCATACCACGTTTATATTGCTTTGAAGTTCCCGTGCCATGATCGGTTTGTTAGTTATTTCTCAAGAAAACAAACACAATATATTGGATCGTATGACCGCCGCGTGCATTTGTTTCCTGTGCACATGGATCAGGTACGGCCTGGGCGCGCGCTCACCTTCCCATCCTCTCGAGCATGAAAAATACAATAGATTTATCCTGACTAGAGTACTAAACATGCACACATGCTCATTTCTGCAAATCCGACACATTTCCGTTCATTTGTAAACAAATAAGTACATGTGAAGATCAACAAGATCGGCACCTGCTACAAGCCAACGGTGTAGCTAGCGACAAGGCGGTTCACCCATTCTGTATGTGTCTTTAATTTATTTATTTATTTATGCATGGTTTCAAGCGTTCAACTCAATGTGTACACTAGGACGATGTCAAGCCGGAGGCGCGAAAAGCCTAGGGTTTCTCTGCTCTCATCGGGGCCGGTGTCGATCCGCCTCATCTTCGGTGGCCTTAGGGTCATGACGGCGCGGTGGATCCCGGCCTTTACCGGTGGGATGGCTCTGTTTTAGATATTTCTTTGAGTTTTGTTAGGATTTGTGTTCTGCTCAGAAAGACGAGACGACGGCGGTTCCCTGAAGATGGAATAAAGTTCTCCCTGCCTAGCCCCCGTCCCAGTGGTGTCTCTAACATCGTCGATGGGCATGTGGAGGTGTGTCTCCGGCGGATCTTTCCTTGATGGATTTGCTCGGATCTGGCCGTAGTTCATCTATATTTGTGTTTCTTCATGTTGGATCCTTTCAATCTATGCTACTCTTCATCGGCGGCGGTTCTTGTTCTGCTGCGTTGAACCTATGGGGCCTTAGCACGATGACTTCTTGACTGCCTACCACAACAAGTATTGCCCGGCTCCGACGAGGGAGGGGCGATGATGTCGGCACGCCTTCGGCTCGCTTCTGTACTTGCAGTCGTTGTCGATAGCTAGTCTACGGATCTGGATGTAATTTTTATTATTTGTTGTGTTCATTGTACTGTTATGATTGAAGATGAATAGGTCGGAAGTTTTCTCGAAAAGAAAAACAAAGGCACGAAGCACATGAAAAACATGACATCCTGATTAAAAGATGCGCATAAATGGAAAAAAGAAAAGATGCACACAAGTGAATACAAAACCACATGTTCATTTATGTAAATGCAGCACATTTTTCGTTCGTCTTCGAACGAGGGAACAGCCCTGCGCCTGGCACGCGTGCGCACGTACATAAACTAGCCACAAGTGCTCAAACGTACGGCATCGCCCACACACAGCACACAAGGAACACGATGCGTGCGTGCGTGCATGTAGGCACGATCGACCGGCAAGGCCGCCATGATCCACTCGTTGTGTCCATGCTGCATGTCTGCCCTTTTAACGATTTCAACCGTCCGAGTCGTGAATGCTAGTAGCGTTCAACTCAAACGTGCAGGAGACCAGGAGGCCGGCCGGCCGAGTGTATCGATTTTCCACTCGCCTGGATGAAGGAAGGAAGGAAGGAATTCATCGGCCGAACATGAACGAAAATGATGCAAAAGGGTACGTAGTAGGTGGCCACTACCCACCAGTACGCGCCGTCGACTCGACGAGGGCCGGCCGGCCGTGGTTGGTGGAGAACCGGAGCTGAAAGAGTTCCATGCATGCATGCATGGCAGCGTTGGTGGTGGTTTGGTTTGTGTGGAAACCGACCCCGTGTGTGTTGCGCTAGACTTGCCAATCGCATGCATGCATGGATTTTTGGGATCGATCCTTCCTTTCCGGGAACCTGCGTCCTTCCCTTTCGGGATGTTTGACAAGTAAGTAGGAGTATGTTTGACTTGAACAGTTCAACGAGGAGTCGAGGAGGACCTTCACCTTCGTTTTAGTACCACTGCTTGAGATAAGATAATTACCAATTCAAGTAGGACCAACCGGCCAGCCGGATCAGGCAGCTGATGATGATGATGATGATTAATGATAATGAATTGATTGATGATGATAGATCATGTCCACGTCCAATTGTGTTAACGCCGAGACACGACCGACCGCGCGCCGCTCAGTCCGTCTTGATCGAGTCTGCAGTCCAAACTGTCTGATAGATGATGATGATCATGTGTTTAATTAGTTTCGTGTAAACATGCTGCGTCCTGACGCTGGGTCCACATATATATTACTACCTCTCGATGACGATATTCGGCACCCAAACTATGATTTCACCGTACGTCAGTACGTGCTACTTGCCTCGCCTTTCATACGTACGTACGTACGTGTAGGAAACCTGCATCAGCCAGCACATCCTGAATTCTGATCACCAGTTTTCGTGCGTGCGTGCGTAATGCCACACACACCGCATTACACTGCACGCCCTTGTATTCGAGTCCTGGACCGGATCGGATCATGTCCGATAGTGTCCCCTGCCGCTGCCCAGCCGGCCGGAGAGATGTGTATGCATGTGTCACTGTGTGTATGTCTCCGATTGGCAGTTACTGGCCCAAGCGCCGGTCGCCAGGAAATAGACCTCCTACCCAGCCTCCCTAGGGTTTCTTTCGCCTCCCGCCGGCACGCGACGCCGGTCTGCCTCGTCTCACGTGGCCTTAGTGCCATGAAGGCGTGGTGGATCCCAGCCTTTGTCGGGGGGAGGGCGTCGTTTTTAGATGCTTTTATAAGTTTTTTTAGGGTTTGTGCCTTGCTCAGAGAGATGAGTCGGAGGCGGCTCTCCGAAGATGGAATAAGTTTCTCCCCGCCTAGCCCCCGTTTCGGTGGTGCTTCTAGCGTCATCGGAGGGCGTGTGGAGATTTGTCTCCTGCGGATCTCGCGGGATTCGGTCGGCCTTTGTCTTCGGTGGATACACGTGGATCCGGTACTTGTTCGTCTGTGTTCGTGTGTCTACAGATTGGATCCTTCCGATGTAACCTTCTCTTCGATGGTGGCGGTTGTTGTTCTGGTGCGCTGGTCCTATAGGGCCTTAGCATGACGACTTCTCGGCTATTTAGTACACCAAGTTTTGCACGGCTCCAATGAGGGAGGGTGATGACAGCGGCGCGCCTTCAGCTCGCTTCAGTGCTTGTAGTCATTGCTAGGTGGTTTAGGATCTGTATGTAATTTTTATTATTTCTGATATTCGTTGTACTATTATGATTGATGATGAACAGATTGGATGTTTAACTGGAAAAAAATGGCCCACGCGCCAGTCGTCGGCCACGATTGGGTCTAAGAGCATCTAAAGGCGCGACCTGCAAATCCGGCCTCTCAAACGCCCGCGGACGCACCCGGTGAAGGAAATATGCCCTAGAGGCAATAATAAAGTTGTTATTTATTTCCTCATATCATGATAAATGTTTATTATTCATGCTAGAATTGTATTAACCGGAAACATAATACATGTGTGAATACATAGACAAACACAGTGTCACTAATATGCCTCTACTTGACTAGCTCGTTGATCAAAGATGGTTGAGTTTCCTAGCCATAGACATGAGTTGTCATTTGATTAACGGGTCACATCATTAGGAGAATGATGTGATTGACTTGACCCATTCCGTTAGCTTAGCACTTGATCGTTTAGTTTACTGTTATTGCTTTCTTCATGACTTATACATGTTCCTATGACTATGAGATTATGCAACTCCCGATTATCGGAGGAACACTTTGTGTGCTACCAAACGTCACAACGTAACTGGGTGATTATAAAGGTGCTCTACAGGTGTCTCCGATGGTACTTGTTGAGTTGGCATAGATCGAGATTGAGATTTGTCATTCCGATTGTCGGAGAGGTATCTCTGGGCCCTCTCGGTAATGCACATCACTATAAGCCTTGCAAGCAATGTGACTAATGAGTTAGTTACAGGATGATGCACTACGGAACGAGTAAAGAGACTTGCCGGTAACGAGATTGAGCTAGGTATTGAGATACTGACGATCGAATCTCGGGCAAGTAATAACATACCGATGACAAAGGGAACAACGTATGTTGTTATGCGGTTTCACTGATAAAGATCTTCGTAGAATATGTGGGAACCAATATGAGCTTCCAGGTTCCGCTATTGGTTATTGACCGGAAATGTGTCTCGGTCATGTCTACATAGTTCTCGAACCCGTAGGGTCCGCACGCTTAAAGTTCTATGACGATCGGTATTATGAGTTTATATGTTTTGATGTACCGAAGGTAGTTTGGAGTCCCGGATATGATCACGGACATGACGAGGAGTCTCGAAATGGTCGAGACCTAAAGATCGATATCTTGGATGACTATGTTCGGACAACGTAAGTGTTTCGGGAGGTTTCGGACATATACCGGAGTACCGGGGGGGTTACCGGAACCCCCTGGGGAGTATATTGGGCCTAATGGGCCTTAGTGGAGAAGAGGAGGAGCGGCTAGGGCAGGCCGCGCTCCCCTCCCCCTCTAGTCCGGATTGGACAAGGAGGGGGGCAGCGCCCCCTTTCCTTCCCCTCTCTCTCCTCCTTCCCCCTTCTCCTACTCCTACTAGGAAAGGAGGAGTCCTACTCCCGGTGGGAGTAGGACCCCCCCCCCTTGGCGTGCCCCCCTCCTTGGTCGGCCGCCTCCCCCCTAGCTCCTTTATATACGGGGGCGGGGGAGGGGGGGGGCACCCCAAGGACACAACAATTGATCATTGATCTTTTAGCCGTGTGCGGTGCCCCCCTCCACCATAATCCACCTCGGTCATATCGTAGCGGTGCTTAGGCGAAGCCCTGCATCGGTAGCTTCATCAACATCGTGACCACGCCGTCGTGCTGACGAAACTCTCCCTCGAGCACTACTGGATCGTGAGATCGCGGGACGTCACCGAGCTGAACATGTGCTGAACACTGAGGTGTCGAACGTTCGGTACTGAGGATCGGTCGATCATGAAGACGTACGACTACATCAACCGTGTTGCCATAGCGCTTCCACTTAACGGTCTACGGGGGTATGTGGACGACACTCTCCCCTCTCGTTGCTATGCATCACCATGATCTTGCGTGTGCGTAGGATTTTTTTTTGAAATTACTACGTTCCCCAACACCCGGGCGCGTCCGTGGGCACTGACAGGGCACTCCTCAGATCCTGTTGTCCACATCCGTATATCTCATATTCGGTACCTCATATCCATACTAAGCATGCAGCATAGAAATAAACAACGTAGATTATCAAACAGACATCGGACACAGAAATGCACATTTCGATCACCAAAAGATCACCGACGGATGTCCAAAAGATCGCCAAAGTTCACATAATTCACATAAATGACGGACAAGTTTAAACTAGAAGACTAAAAACTTGAGATTGAAGACGAAGAAGGCGGATCTTCACCACTTCCTCGCCGGTCCTTTGCCCTTTCGGTCACCAGCGTAGCTGTAGGCGTCGGTGGCTTGTGGCCGATCGTCCGAGTCATCGGACGAGGAGCCGTGGTCGTCGTTGTAGTCGGAGGTGTCGGAGAAGATGATGAGGCCTTTGAACCGCCGGACCTCCCTGTCCTGCTGCCGCTTGAGCTTCGCGAGCCAAGCCGCCTCCGCCACCTCGCGGTTTGAGCGCCTTGGCATTCTTCCGTCAGAGCCACCGCACGTCCGTCTCCACGGTCGTCAATGACCGGCGGTAGACCCAATCAAGGAGGTGTCCGTCCTCATCGAGCTCCACCTGCATCCCGAGGCGGCGTCGCGCGGGCTGCTCCGCCTCCTTCCTCTCCCTTTCCCTTTGATTTCGGCGTGCGCGTCGGGGTCGGTGGGGCGGGCACAAGCACCCACCGCTGCCCACGTGGGGAAGTAGCAGCCGGCATGGGCATGGACGATGTAGGGGAGGCGCGGATTGCGCAGACCTGTCAGTACCGTGCACGGGCCTGGAAGGGCCAGCGCTGGCGTTCGAGCTGCGCCGGCGGAGAAGCTGTATCTGCGACAACGCTGCAGATCCGGAGCTGCCTCCGGTCTCCACCTTGGACAGCTCCAAGGCGATGTAGAGGGCAAGCTCAAAGCCTGGATCTCGCTCGGAGTCGGAGCGGCTATCGGAGCTCGACATTGCGCCGGATTCGATCGGAATCGGTGCAGGAAGAGGAGAGGACAGAGCAAGAGAGGAGTGTATGAATGAGTTAGGGTTTTAGAGCGATGAACCGGATGGGGTTTCAGAGCGGCAAGCTCAAAGTTTGGATCTAGCTCGGAGTCGGAGTGGCTGTCGGAGGTGATGATGAGGTGCTCCGTCCAGATCGGTCGGTCCAACTAAACCTGCCTTTGGATCCAGTCAACCGGCGAATGTTGTTAAAACCATACGTGCGTGCACACGTAAAGCTACCTTTGACATATATAGGTCGACAAAAATATGTGGTACGTTTTTCCTCCAACGAGGAGGACCGGAGGGACCCGAAAAACGCACCTACTCCCTCCGTTCCAAATTACTTGTCGTGGTTTTAGTTTAAAAAAAGAAGAAGAAAAGCATCACAATGGCCTTAACAAGATCATCAATCATCTCCAAGGGCAAGGATTTCTCGGCTGCAAGTAGATTCTCCAAGGGCAATGAGCCTGCTTGCTTGCTATAGCTTCAGCCTTCAGGGAGAGACGAGGGGAGGGTTGGAGAGCCCAAGTGTAAGTACCCTACAGATGTCAAAGGCGCGAGCAAGACGAGGAAAGCGGGAAGCAGTCAAGGAGAAAGCGTAATGTTGTAGCGGGAGGTTTAAACGTGTAGTGGGCCTGAGGGTGTCCGCGAGAGTGGGCGAGGTCATGCAATACGGCCCATGTACCCTGCGAGGTTATAAGCAGGCGGGCGAGGGAGAGAACGGTACGAAGAGAATTTGTAATTCAAACCTCACCACTCATTCTATCTTATCCTCTTGCTTACGTCTTCTACCTCGGACCCCCTTATCCTCTATCTCTTTCTCTCGAATTTGAGCCGAAGTTCGACGCCGGCGAAACTCCTCCCCTCGCGGTCATGACAATCTGGTATCAGAGCCTCTCCCTCGCTCCGCCGTGCGCCTGCAAATTTTTTTCTCTCGAATCATACCCGGCAAATCCGAGGCGAAGGTAGCGGATCGCTCTCGAGCTTGATCTGCGTAAATCCGGACCTGAGGTGGGTTGATTTGAGGAAACCGGCGACCACGACGACGTTCAAGCCAAATCCGCAGACACGCTTCCTCGCGGAGGAGATGGAGGCGTTTCAGGAGCGGATGCTGCGGGAACTCGCCGAGATACGGGCGGCGCAGCGCAAGTTCGAGGTGGTCGATGGGATCTCCGCCCAGCTGGAGGCCCTCGATGCCAACCTGTCGGAGCGATCCGCGCCTTGATCAGTGCAGTGAAGGTGGATCTGTAAATGCGACACGCTGGGTCAGGTTCAGCAGAGCCAGTTCCACGCGGCGACGAAGGGAAAGCCGCCAGAGGGACCAGAGAGCTCGTCGCCGACTGCGTCAGAAGTGTCTGATGGTCTACTGGGAGCAGGGCCATCAGTTTCCATCCCGCACCACCGCGTCGGTTCAGTACCGCCGCTGTTTACCTGTTCAGCAGCAAGTTGTGCAGTCGAGTCAGGAGGAAAATTCAGGCAAACGTCAGTGGATGCCCAAGATGGATTTTCCTCGGTTTGATGGCAGTGATGTTCGGATCTGGCTAGATAAGTGTGAGGCATTTTTCAAGTTGTACAATATACCTGACAATTTCAAGGTTACTTCAGCATCTCTGTACCTGACAGATAATGCAGCTCATTGGTACCAGGCGTTCAAACAAACAAGTATCTACCACACCTGGCCTCAGTTCTGTGTTGCGATAGTGCAAGAGTTTGATGTTAACGTATACAGACAGAAGATGAAGGAGCTCATGTCCTTAAAGCAACTTGAATCAGTGGAGGAGTACAAACAGCACTTTCTCTGCACCGGTGTACACCATCGAGTTGTATGAACCAAAGCACTCGATGATACATTCTTGGTGACACGGTTCATTATGGGTCTTAAGCCCGAACTCCGGCAACTGTGGAACTCATGGATACCATCCTGTGCAATCGGCAGCAGTATTTGCTGCGGTTCAGGAAGGACTCTTGCAACAGAAGTCTGTCAGGTCCAACTATACCAAGACTCCTTTCACCAAGATGGACAGTCGACCTGCATTGGCTCCAGGGGAATTGTGGAAGGCAAAACAGTTCAAGGAATACCGACGTACTAATGGCCTTTGTTACAAGTGTGGAGAGAAATTTGCACCTGGACATGAATGCAGTCAAGCGCCTGCTACTGGAGCTCAGTTAAAAGCAGCTGAAGCAATAGTGCAGAATGAAATACTATCAGATGCTCTGCTAGATACTTTAGTTGAACAGTCTTCAGCAGATTGTGCCACCATTTCAAGAATCGTGCCTTTATGCAGGCAGTTCATCCCTGTGACCATACAATTGAGGGCTCTAGTTGGAAACCAAGTGGTTCTCATTCTAGTGGACTCAGGGAGCACACATACTTTTGTGGACCAGGCGCTATTGAGCAGGATCTCTCATTCTTCTTGAGCAAATCCACAGCCAATGAAAGTAAAAGTGGCAAATGGAGAAGTTGTCCAATGCACCGAGGTGGTTTCAGCTTGACTTGGTGGATACAAGGACACAATTTTACAAATGCCATGCATGTGCTTCCCTTAGGAGGGCATGATATAATTTTGGGCATGGACTGGTTGGAGCAATGGGGAATTATGCAAAGGTCATTGGGCGATAAGTGGATTCAGTTCGATGTAGGCGGGAGGTTAAACTGCAAGGAGTGTTGCTGTCCCAACCACTGCATTTCTGAGGAAGTATCGATGGAGCGATTAATGAAGTGGGAAAAGGAAATGAAGTTTGGTCCTCTGTTGTATTAAACAGGATTGTTATGGCACCTGAAACACCAGTTCCCCCTGCTGTGCGAGAGTTGATTGACAAGCACACCACAGTTTTCACTGATCCTAAAACATTACCTCCTCACAGGCCCTTGGATCATGCAATTCATCTGATTCCTGGAGCTGTTCCAGTAAATTGCAGGCCTTACAGGTACTCTCCACAACAAAAAGATGAGATAGAAAGACAAGTTGCTGAAATGCTGGAAGCTGGTTTGATTACACCTAGCATTAGTCCCTTTGCTTCTCCTGTTTTATTGGTAAAAAAGAAGGATGGCACTTGGAGATTATGTGTAGATTACAGAAGATTGAATGATATCACCATAAAGAGCAAGTTTCCTTTGCCAGTAATTGATGAATTGTTGGATGAGTTGGGAGGGGCCAAATGGTTTTCCAAACTGGATTTAAAAGCTGGATATCACCAAATTAGAATGAGGGAGGAAGATGAGCATAAAACAGCATTTAAAACACACCATGGTCAGTTTCAATTCAGAGTGGTTCCTTTTGGATTAGCTACTGCACCAGGGACATTCCAATGCAATATGAATGTCTTTATGGCTGGACCAAACAGAAAATATGTCTTGGTATTCATGGATGATATTTTGGTGTTTAGTTTCTCCTTGGAAGATCATATCAAGCATCTGAAGTCTGTATTTGAAATCCTAGCACAAAACCAGTTACATGTGAAACAGAGCAAGTGTGTGTTTGCTCAACAAACTATGGAATATTTGGGCCACATAATTTCTGACAAGGGAGTGGCTACTGATCCTGCAAAGACAGAAGCTATGGCCAACTGGCCAGTGCCTACCAATGTTACTGAATTAAGAGGATTTCTGGGGCTCACAGGGTATTACAGAAAATTTGTGAGAAACTATGGGTTGCTGGCTAAACCTTTGACTGTCCTACTTAAAAAACAAGCTTTCCAGTGGTCTGACACAGCTCAGGAAGCTTTTCAACACTTGAAGCAAGCTATGGCCACTACCCCTGTGCTAGCTCTACCTAACTTTGACAAAACTTTCACTGTGGAAACAGATGCCTGCAACACTGGAGTAGGAGCTGTACTCTCTCAGGAAGGGCATCCAATTGCTTATTATAGCAAGGCACTTGGAGTTACTAGCCAAAAGTTGTGCATCTATGAGAAGGAGTTCCTAGCAATCATGATGGCGATGAGATGATGGAGATCCTACTTGGCAAGAGCCCCTTTTGTTATTAAACTGATCATCAAAGCTTATGTCATTTAGGAGATCAACTTCTAACTTCAGATCTGCAGAGGAAGGCAATGACCAAACTAGTTGGGCTACAATTCTCTATACAAGATAAGAAAGGAGTGGAGAATCTCAGAGCGAAGCAATCATCTGTGGTGGCTCACTTGTTTCCTGTGCAGGCTATATCCACCAGCAAACCTGTTTGGATACAAGAGGTTTTAAACTCATATTCTGTGGACTCTGCTGCTCAAGGGATGTTGCAAAAATTGGCAGTAGACAGCAAGGCCTGTCCTGGGTTTCAGTTGCAGGATGGTCTGATTAAACATGGGGACAAAATTTGGATTGGTGCTAACACTGGATTACAGACAAAACTCATTCAAGCTTTTCATTCCACACCTGTGGGAGGTCACTCTGGCATACTGCCTACTTACCACAGGGTTAAGCAGTTGTTTAGTTGGACAGGCATGAAAACAGATGTGGAGAATTTTGTCAAACAGTGCAACACATGTCAACAGGCAAAGCATGAACTGTGCAAAACACCTGGCCTATTGCAACCTTTACCTGTGCCAGATCGACCCTGGCAGTCAATTAGCATGGATTTTATTGAGGGACTGCCCAAGTCTGAAGGATTCACTGCTATCCTTGTAGTGGTGGACCGATTGACTAAAGTTAGTCATTTTTTGCCTCTGAAACATCCGTTTACAGTTGCATCTGTTGCGGAGGTGTTTCTGAATAACATAGTGAAACTGCACGGATTACCATTGACAATTGTGTCAGACAGGAAAATCTTCACGAGTGCCTTTTGGCGAGAATTGTTCAGAGTGTGGGGCACCGAACTGCAGATGAGCACGGCGTATCACCCACAAACTGACGGCCAGACTGAACGTGTGAATCAATGTCTGGAGATGTACTTGCGTTGTGCAGTACACGATTCTCCAACCAAATGGGCGGCGTGGCTACCTCGGCGTAGTTTTGGTATAACTCTACATACCATTCCTCATTGGCTGCACCCCATACAAAGCACTATATGAGCAAGATCCAAGCGTTGGACAGCTCATGGTCGATCCACTTCTACGCACCACAGCGTTCGGACTTGGTTGGCCCTATCGGTCCGAGCATACAAAGACCTTTGCTCAAGGATCATCTTCTTGTGGCGCAATGCAAGTACAAGCATTTCGCGGACAAGAAACAATCTGATCGCCAGTTTGCCGAGGGTGAAATGGTTTACCTGCGCCTCCAGCCATATGCTCAGTCCTCAGTGGTAAACCGTCCTTGTCCCAAGCTTGCTCTCAAATATTTTGGCCCTTTCAAGGTCTTTGGAAAAAGTGGGAAATGCAACGCCTGGCTGGAGTTACCTCGGGCGGTATGATTCATTACGTGTTTCATGTGTCTCAACTCAAGGGCCATGTCTTGATCATACTCGGTGTTTACTACTCTTAGGTTCCACTCGATCGTCGATTACTGGTGTGATCCTGAAGAGATTCTCGATTGTCGATTGGTCAAAAAGGCAATGCATCCTATCTTGAGAATCTTGGTAAAGTGGTCGTCCATTCTGCGGCGTCGACAAGAACTTTGGGAAGATTACCAAGTACTCAAGCGGCGCTGCGGATGCACCGACTGAGGACATCTTTGGTTCTTGAGGAGGTATTGTAAGTACCCTACGGATGTCAAAGGCGCGAGCAAGACGAGGAAAGCGGGAAGCGATCAAGGAGAAAGCGTAATGTTGTAGCGGGAGGTTTAAGCGTGTAGTGGGCACGAGGGTCTCCGCGAGTGGGCACGAGGCCGCGGCAATTCGGCCCATGTACCTGCGAGGTTATAAGCGGTAGGCGAGGAGAGAAGCAGTCTGAAGAGAATTTGTAATTCAAACCTCACCACTCATTCTATCTTATCCTCTTGCTTACGTCTTCTACCTCGGACCCCCTTCTCCTCTATCTCTTTCTCTCGAATTCGAGCCGAAGTTCGACGCCAGCGAAACTCCTCCCCTCGCGGTCGTGACACCAAGCTTCCAGATTTCCTTACACATGAAACCGACCTCCTCACTATCATTCAGTAAACTCGCCGAAATTTCAAAAGAGAAAAGAAAAAGGTCAGGAAGGAGAGAGTACACGACTCCTCTCCCAACTGTGGAGCCGCTTGGGTTGGCATATAGAAATCCAACGAGGCTTTGCAAGCACACGGGCAGGGCAGTTGCTACCATCAAAGTTCCGCATTCAGACAGTTAACATTACGGATTCGTCTCGCGCATATTCGGCCAACATACAAGCTCATGGAGCAAGTTCACATGTCCTGTCCCGCCAAGATTTAGAGCAAAAAAGGCCCGGCGCCAGCAACGCAACCACTGCCACTGCCACTGCCACTAAACCCTTCCTGCATTTGCACAGCACAGCGGACCATATATAGATAGGGCTAGCAGCTCTTTTCAGAGACGGCGGCGGCCTATCTGTACTGCTCGGGGAGCTGGTACCCCGTCATGACGATCTTGTCCGCGAACATCTTGCCCGTCTTGGGCATGATGTGCCAGTGCATCGTCAGGTTGAAGTCCCTGCCCTTCAGGTTGCTCCCCTGCAAATGACATAGACACGGCATGGATCAAACAACTGTGCAGACGGAGATTCCAACGAATAATCAAAGGATAATCATACAGGTGATCTCCATCAAATTAACACAAAATCAAGGCAACACGCTTGCCTGGTCAATAAATCTGTACTTGTTTGTGGTATGGATCAAGAACTTGGCGTGCTCCTTCGCCGGTATGATTCCATCCCAAAGGGACACCTGTCATATATAGTTAAACCCGAAGCAATTATGTAATTTACGGGGAATAACTTGAAGTGCACAAGATAACTGATGCAGACAAGGAAAATTGACTCAATAAGACAGTAACTAATATTATGATGCCAGAAATAATGAGCCTTCCTCTATGATACAGATATATCATGTATCATGAGTACAGAACAAAGAGCATAGACCAGCACACTAGAAGTTCAGAAAACCAACAGAAGTAGGGCATATAGATATGGTCAAGCTAACATTCAGTAGATCATGCCAAATCTACATACTTATTTTTTATCACCTGATTTTAACCAAGCTTACCACACCTGGCTTTGAAAACACAAATTTCAATTAATTTGGCCAACTTCAGCATCTTTGTAGTTCATACAAATATATGTCTGATTCAACTTCAGTTCATCAAAATTCCAAATTCCAGAAGCAAATGTCAAATCAGTGGTGCAATCAAAAGCCAAACCAGGCTGAGTTTAGACAGTTTGGCACATCATGATAGTATAGAATGGAATTCTTAAGAATGAAGTATCAGAACTGATGCTAGAAATGGACATCAAATGAGCTAAACTTTGGTGGAATTCAATCGATTTCATCTAGCATTGCCATCCAGTTCTTACAGGCAGATAACAACCAGAACTTATTGCCAGCTGACTGGCAATAACTAGGTTCAGATTGAAAATTCCTACTGGACTTTCACAAAACAATCATTTAGTGTAACCAGATAGCAAGTTAATTTTGGTTCCAAAACCATAAACATATATGCAACGGGTACATGCCAATTTGTCTGGAATTGAGGAACTGTGGACCGGCAGAAGCTTTGTGCGATGACTACCATTATTGCAGGTTTGCATTACTCATATGAGCATATATACTGGCCTACAGGACCATGTGAGGAACTATAATTTGGGTTCACTGATACTAATCTGATAACTTATTTTTTATCAAGATCTTGAACCAAGTTTTTTTCATCTGGCTTCGGTAGCATACATTTTCAGTTAATTTGGCCAACTTCAGCAACTATGCTGTTTATAATTGATACAAATATGGTCGCTCCAACTTTAGTTTCATCCAAGTTCCGGATTCAGAAAGGAAAAGGTAAATCATTGGTAAAATAAATAGGCAGCCCATCAGTATATGTAAAGCTGATTATCTTAGTCTATTCCATTTACATTTCGGGGAGTTCAAGTGGTTTCAGGCCAAGTTTAGACAAGTTAGCACATTATGAACTACACAGTGGAGCTATTCAAAACAAAGCATCACAATTGATGATAGAGATGGATAGAAAAGGTGGTAAGCTCCAGCTGAATCTGATTATTTTCAAAAAGTTTGGACAAACACCATTGTTGAAGTTGTGGAATGATCATAATCACTAGTACCATTACTGGCTGCTTAGTGGTAACTAGGCTCAAAATCTGAGCCCCCCCCCCCCCACACACACACACACTCTCCCCCTCTCACACACACGCGCGCGCACGCAGCCAGCCAGCCACACCCAGGTATAGTTTGAGCGTCCCCTAGTGCAAAAAATATATAGTGTAACCCTGCAGCAAGTTATGTTCAATTTACAAAACCATCAAATATATATGCATCTACTTATGCATACAAGACAAGGAAAGGAGCTTATTTCCATCACTGCAAGCCATAAGTATGTGTCAATTGAATGTAATGGTGACCAGCACAAGCTTTGTGCCATAACTACCCAGCTGTTGCATTAATAATGTGAGCACACATACTGGCCCACAGAATCATGTGAGGAAACAGTGCAAACAACACAGCATACTAGTGGTGGGTGCTGAAGTAAAATATCTTGGAGAGGGGCGATTTGGCTCCCGAGCTCATCTGCGCGGGCTCAGAAATGAATATTCGAATATCTTGGTTTTATTGTGGGTTGGTAGGTTTTAATCAGCAGGACTTACCACTACAAAATCATGTGAGAAAACAGTGCAAACAACACAGCATAGTAGTGATGGCATTGAAGTAAAATATCTTGGTTTTATTGTGGGTTGATAGGTTTTCTTTGGCAGGACTGGCTACTTTCCTACAGGCACTATAATTCCGGCCTAGAATCTTAAAACACAAGTGTCGGGCGTTAAAGGTGCAATACAACACACTGCATGCAATCTTCTCTCCTTACAGAAGTGATGTTTAAAATAGTTACCGACACTTGTTTTATATAGAGAATGGATAAAAGCATGGGTCATATTTGCAATAATACACCACCAATACATCAATAAACTTACTTGATTCAGGGCATTTTGTGGAGTCTCATACTCAGCTGCCACGAAAACAAACACCTGAACAGACATCCAACAGAAGTAGCATTAAGTGATTTAGCATATCAGAAGCAGGAGGAAAATTCTCAAGCTTAGCCGAAACTGGAAGACATGAAAGATTCAAACATCAGTTGCATGGTTGGTAGCATCATAACACTAAACCAGACACTACACGAAAGAAACATCTTTCTACTTGCCACTGGCACAAGATCATTCTGCAAACCCGAGATATTCCATACATATGGATATACTACTACGGACGCGTTTGCGGACTTGCCTTCCTTTTCACCATGCCAGTATAGCCAATTTCACCGTGGTCAGTGTGAACATTCTATCACTACCTTACCTCGTGTTCTTGCGGGCGAAAGAAAAGAAACACCTTTATACCATAACCAAAACACCATACTGTGCTTTCTACAACAGGAATCACCTCCCACCTCTATTTGGTTCCAGGAGAATACGAATCAGCGAACATTTAGGGGAAAAAGGGGCAGGGTGCCGGCAGAGGACGTTACCTGTTTCGTGTTCCACGTGAAGAGCGACGAAAGGTCGGCGGAGATGTTGAGCGTCATGCTAACCTAAACAGGGACAGATCGTACAACAAAGTACCGTCAGAATCCGATGACATTCCGCCGAAGGGAATCGTCGGCGTGGGAAGGCAGGAGACCGGGCACGGGGGGGATCACCTCGTCGTTGGCGTTGGCCTCCTTCTGGAACCAGTTGATGTTGAGGATCTGCGGGGTTCAGAACAGCACAGCACAGATCGCGTGAGCAGGGGCGGAGGGGGGACGAATCGGGCAGGGCAGCGGACGAACTAAGACCGAGCGCGCGGCGGGGCGGAGGGGAGACGGGACGGGACGGGACGGGGGCGCGGTACCTTGACGGAGGCGGTGGGGGTGGGGGAGTTGAAGCTGTCGGAGAAGGAGGCGGCGAAGCACATGGCGGCCAGTATCGTCAGGGCGAACGTCGCCACCGCGTTCGCGCGGTGCCCGAAGGAGTGCATCCTCGCTCGCTCGCCGGGGCTCGCTGCGGCTGCTGGCTGCTGCCTGTGCTTCTGCTGCTCCGCGGCGGCGCCGGCGAATCCCGTGCAAAGCTCTTTTTTTTTTCCCCCCTGTCTGCTGTACTTTTCGCTGCCTGTTTTGCTCTGATCTTTGGAGAGGACGGACGGGTGGTGGGTTCCATGTGACCGGACCCACGCGCCGGTGACGGTGGTGGACATGACGTGGCGCGCGCCTATTGGGTGCGGCACGTCACGGGGAGTAACTGACGACGTGATGTGGTGGAGTAATAGCTGCGGGTACAAGTGGGCCGGCCCGTCATCCAGCACGGGAAAAGTCCATCTCGTTGGTACGGGCCTTTATTCGGGCATGTCTGCGCAGTTATTGTTGGGCCTTCTAGCGTGAAAACAAAAGAGGAAAAATAATCAAAATCAAATTCAAATATTTTTTGGTGGTAAGACTTGAAACGAGCTAATTTGGCACAAAACAGCTATGACCAGGTGTTATTTTAAGAATAATAATTGGTTACGCGTCTAGCAACAAAAACCGATGCTCACAAGTGGATATGACCGCCCTTTTACCTTACCTCAACCCGCTCGAGGTAGCGGTACCCAACATTTGTCCGGGCGCAGTCATATTTCTCGTAACACATGGATGTAGCATGTTAGTGAGTAGCGCAAGAGAAATGACCTTCACCGAGAGTTGTGTCTTTGGACATTGGCGAGGGAGATGAGCGTGTGGTGACCGACCGTGTGTGCCATCACGGGAAGCCGGCAAAGTGCAAGGAACCCATGGAGGACATTCATTTTAGACCGTCTTTTTTTCATGGGGAGGCACCTACATGTGTTTTCTAGTGCAAGTCAATTTTGCCCCGCGGCCGAGCACCCTTGTTCCTTCGCTAGCCTAATACTTCTCCCTTATTCCGTTGCGCTCTCCTCCCGTCCTCGCCTCACCGCCGCCCGTCGTGCCGTTCCTGTTTCGGTGAGGTCGCTGCCTAAACCGAGCGAAAGCGCTCACGCCTAAGAGCTCTTGCCCTCGAATACGTCAGCGTCTCGGGCATGGAGCGCTGGGTGCGCCTCTGCAATCAATTTACACACAAATGTTGAGGAATTTGTGTGAAACAGAAGCATGTTTTTAGAGCTTTCTTTTCACGATTTTTGTACTGTATGAGCTCAGAGGAGCGCATACGGCCGGTCGGCCAGTGGAGACAAATTGGGGCAACGTTTTTTATGTGAGCAGCTTATATTAGGCCGAAAAAGTGGGACAAGGACGCGGCGCATACGGCCCAGCGACTAGGCTGTCCGCGACCACGGTCCCAGGCCGCCCGCCCGTCGGTCGGCCCACCGCCCCGCCGGCCAGCGACAGCGACGGCGACGGAGGCAGCGCAAGCAAAGCCGCAAACCCTAATCTAATCTAATCCCCCGCCCCCCTCCCCCTCCCCTGACCTCGGTCTGGGGGCGGCGGCGGCGGCGCACGCGCGTCAGCGCTAATCCTGACCCCAAAACCCGTTGGTTCGGGCAAGTAATCACCCCCGCCAACCCACCGCACCGAACCCCATTTGCTCCTTTCCTTTCTCGCTGGCGGGCAGTCGCCACCGCCACACGCTCCCTCCCCGTGACCGCCCGCACGCAACCCCACCACCACCCGACCAAACCCACCGGGCCAAGGAAGCCAACCCCCGAGAACCAGCACGGCCAAAAATCTCGTCTTTTCCTTTTTCTTTTTGAGGAGCTGGAAGGAAGAAGAAGAAGAAGAATATTGCCCTTTGCCCCGTTCCCAAACCTTCCTCTCCGCACCTCCGCGGCGGCGGGCAGCGAGCTGTTGTTCGTTTATTTGTCTCCACGCATCCCCTCCCCTCTCCTCTCCTCTCCCCCAGAAATATTCCGTGCTTTTCTTCCACCGCGTGCGTTGCTTTCCTTTCCTCTGCCGTCCGTCGACCCTGCTTTGACTTGACTTCAACTTGAAGCCGCCTTCCTTCCTTCCTTCCTGGGATTGGATTGGGGAAGAATTCCTCCGCCGCCTCGGCTTCCCCCGTCCACCGGATTCATTGGGGAATTCGCTGCCTTCTGCTCCGTCCCGTCTGAGGGTTCGAGGCGGCGGAAGATTCTAAGAGGATTCTCTGTGTGTTTCTGGTGCCGGATTTGGGGGATTCAAGATGGGGAAGCCGTCGCTGAAGAAGAAGAGGGCCTCCTCCTCCTCCAGCGCCGGGGGAGGCAAGGCCGGCGGCGGGGACCACCACCATGGGGCCGGCGGCAAGCCGGGGGCGCTGGAGCGGTCGGGCTCTAAGGTGCTGGACGGCGACGAGACCATCTTCGCGGAGATGGCGCAGGAGCTGCGGGAGGAGGGGAACAAGCTCTTCCAGCGCCGGGACTACGAGCGCGCCCTCCTCAACTACGAGAAGGCCGTCAAGCTGCTCCCCGCCTCCGCCGCCCTCGACGCCGCCTACCTCCACAGCAACCTCGCCGCCTGCTACATGCAGATGAGCCCGCCCGACCACTACCGCGCCATCAACGAGTGCAACCTCGCCCTCGACGCTTCCCCCAAGTACTCCAAGGCGCTGCTCAAGCGGGCCCGCTGCTTCGAGGCGCTCGGCCGCCTCGACCTCGCCGCCCGGGATGTGGACAGGGTGCTGGCCGCCGAGCCTGGGAATCTGACGGCGCTCGACGTCGCCGACAGGGTCAGGCGGACCATGGAGGAGAAGGGCTTCGTGGTGGACGGGGAGGCCGTCATGCCCACGCCCGAGGAGGTGGTCGCCGCCGCGCCCAAGCAGCAGCAGAAGCCCAGGAAGAAGAAGGGGCGCAAGGCGGCCGCCAAGGCTGCCGCGGCCGCCGTGGAGGAGCAGGGGGAGGAGAAGGCGGCCGAGCCTGTCAAGGAGGCCGAGGAGCCGCCCAGGCAGGTCAAGCTCGTGTTTGGCGAGGACATCCGCTGGGCTCAGGTGCCGGCGACTTGCAGCATGGCGCAGCTGCGGGAGGCTGTCCGCGGCAAGTTCCCTGGACTCAAGGCTGTTCTTGTCAAGTACAAGGACAGGGAGGGCGACCTTGTCACCATCACCAACCAGGACGAGCTCAAATGGGCAGAGGACTTGACTGAGCCGGGGAGCTCGCTTCGGCTGTATGTCACCGAAGCTGACCCGGAGCATGAGCCTTATGTTGAGGATGCCAGTAGCAACCCGCTGGAGAGAAATACGCACAACGCATCGGACAATGGAAGTATCAGAAGCAACAGGCAGGATGAGGACAGGAGCACCGTGACTTACATTGATGATTGGATTGTGCAGTTTGCTCGCCTTTTCAAGAACCATGTCGGGGTCAGCTCCGATGAGTACCTGGACCTCCATGAGGTCAGTATGAAGCTGTACACCGATGCCATTGAAGACACGATTACTACCGATGAAGCCCAGGAGGTGTTTCAGCTGGCTGAGGGGAACTTCCAGGAGATGGCAGCGCTTGCGTTTTTCCACTGGGGTAATGTTCACATGTCTCGGGCTAGGAAGAGGCTGCTCTTACCTGAAGACTCTTCAAAGGAATTGGTGCTTGAGAAAGTCAAGGAAGCGTACGAGTGGGCAAAGGAAGAGTACAAGAAGGCCGGGAGGACATACGAAGAAGCTGTAAGGGCCAAGCCGGACTTTTTTGAAGGTTTCCTTGCACTTGCGCACCAACAGTTTGAGCAAGCAAAGCTGTCATGGTATTATGCTATCGGTACCAATGCGGATCTGGACGCATGGCCTTCCTCTGAAGTCTTGGAGCTCTTCAATAGAGCGGAGGATAACATGGAGAAGGGTACAGAAATGTGGGAGGAAGTGGAAGAACAGCGCCTGAAGAACCGATCCAAACCTAGCCAGGAAAATGCTGTGCTAGAGAAGATGGGCATGGAGGAGTATATCAAAGATGTATCCACTGATGACGCTGCTGAACGGGCTTCCAACATGAGGTCTCAGATCAATATTCTGTGGGGTATGCTGCTTTATGAGCGCTCGGTTGTGGAGTTTAAATTAGGACTGCCAGCGTGGGAGGATTGTCTGATGGCAGCAATTGAGAAATTTAAACTTGGAGGAGCTTCAGCTACAAACATTGCTGTGTTGGTGAAAAACCACTGTGCAAATGAAACTGCCCAGGATGGTAAGAAAAACAATATTTGTTTATTATCTAGTAGTTCACCATGTTCTTATCTCCTGATTTGCGAGGCTGAGGGAATTATAATGTTGATTTTGTTGGAGAAAATTAAAATTGCACACAAAATCATCATTAAAAACTGTGATGCTGATTGGCCTGCCATCCATTCTATAGACATGCTGTATTTTTTTGCTAGCTGTTCCTCTTCATCACTTTAAACTGACCACTGGAACTTATTATTAGGGAAGTTCACCTAGTATCATTGGAACTGTTATCATATTTTGAAGATATTTCTAGTACTGAGGATAATTTCTGAGAAAATTTGTTTACACGAAATCCGTCTCTTACATGTGTTGTTCACTAGTCGTTTTTGTTTAGAACATTGAGTTCATCAAAATGTGCCTTTGGTATAGTTAATATTGTGAAAACATGAGCTGTAATTGTGTAATCTACATTGTGTACTATGCTGAATCGTCCCAATCGTATGTTTCAATGTGCAATCATGTAGCTTACATCGCATCACTCGTTTCTAAGAATATCCTGTTTGCTTCTTAGGTTTGGGCTTCAACGTTGATGAAATTGTGCAAGCCTGGAATGAGATGTACGACATTAAACGGTGGCTTCGTGGTGCTCCATCCTTCCGCCTCGAACCATTGTTTAGGCGGAGAACTCCGCAACTGCATATGGCACTGGAACATATATAGTATCCATGAAGTTGCTCCACACATATTAAATTCTGGGGCACCGTTACCGACTCCAATTTTCTTTTTTAGGTGAGCGTAGTTGTATTCGTTTGCATAATAATTTTGTTTCATATGCACATGAGAATTTGAATTGGCTTCAGCGTGTTAGATGTGTCTTGCTTTTGTCATGATTATTACAGGCTGCATGGGCATAATTGTAACGAAGACGAATATACAGTTCTGAGTTTATCTGCTGCTCATGTTTTTTAATACGCCAGTTATTTCTGGATTTATGTTGTTCTTCCAACGCACATCTGCAGTTGCATATATTTGTTATGGGTCCTTGGTCCTTAGATGCCATTTGAAAAGAAATACCCTTTGTCTCTCTCAACAAGAGAAGTAATGAAACCATACACTACATATGTAATTGGACTCTGTTGACTATTTACTTTAGTCCAATTTCTTGCGCTGATTGGTCCAGATGATTCTGTAAACAAAATGCTGAAAGTACTAAATAATTAAAAGTTCAGAAAGCATGGTACGTGAGATGTTTGAATATAAGATTAAGCTATGGTACAACTATGTACTCCCTCCGTTCCCAAATATTTGTCTTTTTAGCCATCTCAAATGGACTACAACATACGGATGTATGTAGACATGTTTTAAAGTGTAGATTCACTCATTTTGCTCCGTATGTAGTCATTTGTTGAAATCTCTAGAAAGACAATTATTTAGGAACGGAGGGAGTAGCATTTAATGGAGATACTACCATATCATGAAGATAATAGATCTTTGCATGGAAAAGATTGCTTTCTGTCATACAGGGTTAGCATAGTCTGCACATGATAAGCTAATACATCTTTTAGTTCCTGATGGTCTGTGCTTAGGGGTTTAATTTACTGTAGGCTGAAGGACTTTTAAATAAACTTTTCCTGAAAAAAAATAAGTCTATGCATCATCTGTATTGAACTGTTATTGTAGGTTAATGCAACTTTAGACGTTAACTTAGTTCCTCGGGCAGTCTACCTTTCTAGGTGAATCTCTGAATGTGATCATCCTCTATTTTCTTTTGGCTCCTCCTTGGTCAGGCTGGAGCATTTATACAGTATAATAAATAATGTATCCGTACGTATTCTGAGCTACTGATTCGTTGGCCCATCTTAGTCAGAGCCTTGTGATCAATCCTTTGTGTACTCAGTTGTATCATCTTAAACTTGATCCAAATTGTTCCTTGTTTGGGATATTTTTGACATTGAATTTAACCCGTTGATCTATCTCTGCAGGTCAATTGCTGATTGGGATACAATACATGGATTTGTTCGGTTGCATTTTTTATACATCGAAAGAGTCTGCTTCCCGGTTGCGAAGCTATTCATTGCGGAGGGGCGGAGCCCGCCCGCGATTTGCATACGTTAGTTGTTGGTTCTTTTCGTCTGTCTTGTTCTTCTTCATGCACAGGAAGCTGTGACTTGTTACTGTATTAGAGCTGCATTTGTCCGTAAGCTTAGTAATATATATACATACTATATTTGACGATGGATTGGTGCATCCTCTATTTGTTTTGCGTTGTTGCGGTACCTTGTCTGCATGCCTGTTTTGGGCTTAATTTTATTGTGATTGCGTACACCATCTAGAATTTCTCGGAATCTGAAAGAAACAAAGGTTTTTTATTTTTGAGGACATCTCAAGCGGGGGCGGGGGTTTCTGCATTTCATTTAGAAGAAGAGAGATGGTCCAGTTTATAAGAAAAACCAGACCCAAAAACCTAACATTTTTTCGGTTAATTGAGGAAAACCGAGTGGAAACCAAAAAAAAAAAACAGAAAAAGACACTAGAGCTTGGGCACCGGGAAGGCACCGACATCAAGAGACATCTACATATCGAGCCCCAAAATCATTGGGTGTGGCTCAAGTGCAATCAAATATATCTAATACATATCGAGCCTTGCTGCACGGAAGCATCATGGGCTATCGTTATCTTGTGGGAAACATCCTGCAAGCCCAGCTTTCACTTCCTCGCAGTGCCCGCCAAAGTATTCAATGACATGATCACTTGCCGCGAAAAGCGGTTTCCTGCAACTAAATTTGTGGGGAAAATATCAGGTGATACCATGTCTTAGGTGCTCCCATGATACGAGCTTCTAGTCCGTTGGATCTCAGATCCAACGGCTTCTAGGAGGTTCTGAAATGTTACCGTACTTGTTTGCAATTTTTGGACTTTAAAAGGACTTTTTTGCAAAATGTTGAAAGCGATCCAACGGCTTCTAGGAGCTCGTATCATGGGAGCATATAAGGCTCCGTATCGCCTGATACCTACCCTTGTGAATTATGGAGAGCAAAGATTTTATCCTTTTTCTTTGTGAATTATGGTACCATATATGGACTGGCTCACATGTGGTGATTATAAATGTTTTGGGGTAGTTGGGAATTCACATTGGTATCTTTACCGGCCGAGACTTTGCTGGTGGCTCTCTATATATAACCATACTTCAAATGTGTTTTTTTCAAAGGGCATATAAATACAACGATGGCATCTAGAAGGACATCCCTTGCATCTATCTTGTGAAGTGAGTGAACTTTTTACTGAATCATTGGTTGTAGCTAGCTTAGGGCTAGGAGGCATCAGGAAAGCCGTTAGCACATGGATTCAAAAAGAAAGCACTGGTTAGCCCAAGCTCACAAGATTGTTCTGTGTCAGGATACAACATCTGCAATGCACATAGGCAGCATGGCAAAGACTACGACCATCTTAGCATTAGCTTACGCTCCACTGCTCACCCACAGAAAGACGGACATGCAGTTTAGCCCTCTTGTGATGTGTAGACGACGCGAGCTGCTATGTTTTGACTTGCGGGGTACGTTCCTCATAGGGGGCTTGCTCCTCCCATACGTCGTACCCTTCTCTTTTCTCTACAAGTTGTCTTTGCATTGTAATGTGCCATATATATTCTATAGGTTAACACTGATCGTGTCAAACATATACGACTAGAATGCCCACGCACATCATGCGACATCACTGACTTTATTTTTATGAGTGAATCACTTATTCTTCTTTTACCTACTATCTCCACCCCTCTCCACCAATCCAAGCTTGCCACTGCATCAATGGTGCATCGAACTCACAATCATCCTCCACACATTAGAGCAAGGTTAATGGTCGAGCCAAGTGTTGGCTATATCTTGTTGCCATGTCATCTATAGCCAGCCTAATAGCCAACATGTATATTAGTTAGCTAAAAAAAGTAATAGTACTTCAGTAATACATGGCCACCTCACACTCTCACAATGTTTCTTGGAGCCCGTGTTGGACTGACTCTTAATTTGCAGCCTCGTTCCCTTCTCTCTCATCTTCTCTCTCATCCAACTCAGTAAAAATATAAATACTTTAATTCATATAGCCCACTTACATCACCTTAATATACTTGCTCTTGGTATATGACCACCCAAAAATCAGTTACTAACCGCACAACAATGCATACATATCAACCTTGTTGATTAGAAAGATTCTTTTGACGATGTCTTTTTGTAGTGACCAGTCAGCTGAACATTTTGGAGTAGTAATTTAATGTCCGAACTTTTCAATATTTTCTATTAGTATTCCGTCCATCCCCTTTGCTCTCGCATTGTCGTAATGTCAATGCTTATGTTCTTCGACCACAACAAAGATAACAGTCTTTGCAATCACAACAAATCTATATACCTCAGAAAATCAAACTAAAACAAAGGTCAAACCCCTGCTCCTCGTTTCTAAGAGAAAATCAGTTGCTAAGTGCATAATGCTATGTATCCACTTGATACTACATTTTGAGATAATAAAATCGCCCTTTATCGAAAAAATGCATATCTATGTATTATGTAATTCACTCTAAATAAATGAAAATCACATTGCAAGTCAAATAAACTCAAAGGGACTGTCAATATCTTTGTCAACCAGATCTCAGTCAAACAACTAATTCCAAGATGGACATTCAATGTCTCCCTCCATCTTGGTAGCTGCAACATGGTTTTCTCTCAAAAAATAAAAGAGCATAGCAAAGTGTTTTAATAAACGCATGGAGGCGACGCGACATGAACTCACATCACGGCATGACCATGAACACTGCAGTCAGCTGAAAAATAACTTTCTTCAACCAGGATCTTGATAGTACATTTTCAGCTCCATTAGTACATCTAGCAGCTTCATGTGTTCCCAGTTTCACCTCATGATACTTCTTTTCTTCTATGGTGACACCAATCTGTCAAAAAATCTTGGAAAAACAAAAAAATTCAGAAAAATAGTTCATAATAGCAATGACACAAAACAATTCAGAAAAGCAAGAAGGGGATGAGGGAGGGAGGAGAAAGGATGGAGGAGCCTGTCGGCCCAAGTCCGGTGGGCAGCAGCGGACCACCGGTTCGCAGCAAGCCTGCAGATCCCACCGGTGGTATTGAATTTGGGGTGTTGATTTTGCAGGTCAATTGTTGATTGGGATATAGTACATGGATTTGTTCGGTTGCATTTTTATACTCCCTCCGTTCATTTTTGTAAGTCATTTCAAACAACTCAAAATAATCTGTTTTGTATATTGTCTGAAATGTCTTCAAGGTCTTATAAAAATGAACAGAGGAAGTACACCGAAAGAGTCTGCTTCCCGGTTGCGAAGCTATTCACTGCAGAGGGGTGGAGCCCGCCCGCGATTTGGATACGTTAGTTGTTTTTTTGTCTGTCTTGTTCTTCATGCACAGGAAGCTGTGACTTGTTACTGTATTAGAGCTGCATTTGTCAGTAAGCTTAGTAGTAATATACATACTGTTTTGAGGATGGCTTGGTACATCCTCTATCTGTTTTTGCACTGTTACGGTACCATGTCTGCATGCCTGTTTTGGGCTTAATTATATTGTGACCACATACACCATCTAGAATTCCTCGCACTGGAATCTGGAAGAAATCCGCAACTAAATTAGTGTATTTGGGGAACCTGGGATTAGGTGGAGGGAGTTGTGGAGAGTGATTTTTTTTTTTTGCGAATTGTTGTACCATATATGGACTAGCTAACCCGTGTAGTGACTATAAATGTTTTGGAATAGTTGGGAATTCACATGATATCTTTACCGACCGAGGCTTCGCTGGTGGCTCTATATATAGAGGTAACCACACTTCGAATGTGTTTGATTCAAAGAACATAGAAACACAATGATGAGATTTAAGGACATCCCCACATCTATCTTATGAAGTGAGTGTAATTTTTCTTTTACTGAATCATCGGTTGTAGCTAGCTTGGGGCTGAGAGGCATCAGGAAAGCTGCTAGCTCATGGATTGAGAAAAAGAGGATTGGTTAGCTCAAGCTCACAAGATTGACGCGGAGAGGTCGCACTTGGCTCAATCTCACAAGATTGTTCTGCGTCAGGATACAACATCTGCAATGTACAATGTACGTAGGCAGCATGACAGAACCGACGACCATCTCTGCGCTAGTTTATGCTCCACTACTCGGCCACAGAAAGACGGACGTGCGGTTTAGCCCTCTTCTGGTGTGTACATGCCGTCTTCTAGCCACTGTCTGCACCTCTGCTTCACCCATCCAAGCTTGCCACCGCATCAATGGTGCATCTGGCTCGCAATCACTCTCCACAACGACCACACAAAAAATCGTTACGACCATTCTGTTGAATATTTGGGAGTAGTAATTTAGTGTTTGTTTTCAATATTTTTTATTAGTATTCTGTTCATCCGCTCTTGCTCTAGCATTGTCGTATTGTTAATGCTTGCACTCTTTGACCACAACAAAGATAACATTTTTGCGATCACAACAAATGTTTTTAAAAAATCACTAAGGTGTATACCTAAGAAAATCAAACTAAACCAAACATCAACCCCCACACCTTGTTTTTAAACAGGAGAAAATCAGTTACTAACCACATAATAATCCATATCTATATGTTATGTAATCAACTCAATTGAAAATCACATTATAAGTCAAATAAACTCAAAGGAACTGTTAATATATTTGTCAAGCACATCTCAGTCAAACAAGTAACTCCAAGATGGACATTCCATGCAGATGCCGGAGGTTTTAACCTCCTTTTCGAATGAAGAAAAAAAGACAAAGGGGCATGATTTATACAGATCTAAATCAAAACTAGTAGTACAGTAATGCTGAAGGAAGTGTTTTTTTTTGCGGGAAGGAAGAGCTTGTAGGCAAGGTTACACTTGCAATGATGTGGGATCTCCGCATCACCAGCACCGGTTGTCTCAAATTCTTTTTTATTTTGTATATATACGATGGGACAAGTCCACTGAAATCCTATAAACAAAGTTCAAGTCTCAATTACAGCATGAATCTTCAAGTCCGATGGTCACATACTTGTCTTTCCCAGTGAAGCTTAGATTTGACATATGGAGTAGGAGTACAGCCAGCACTAACAGCAGCCTGTTTGAAAACTTGTAAAAAGAGCTTGCAAAGTACTTGCATCCATAGTGGAAGACTGCAGCCTGAGAGTGCATTGTAAGTCGTGAGACATTTTTCCCTCAAAGACTATCGTAAGAGCCGGAAGTACAGGAACTTGGCAACAAATCGGCAGATTTAAGAGTCATGTCATTAGAGTTGAACACTCCTCTTATAGAGTAAATTCTGCATGCAGAGCACAAGTCTAACCATGAACAGTTGAAGCATCTAGATCTAGCAGCAGCTGATGAATCTGTTAATTTGGTCATCCGTAGGTTTTGTATATATGGTCCTGGCGATGTAATTCTAGCCAGATGGAAAAAGCTCACCAAAACTCTTTGAGGGCAACAAGTGTCCCCATCAGAGGAGTTTTTACCTTAACCGGTGGTTTTCGAATAATCGTGTTTCGTTTAGTCTAGTTTGCAAGGTATATGTTGGATAGGGCCGGACCTTTTTTCTCTTGGGGGTCAGCCGTACGCGGATCATTTTGAACATCGGGCCAACCAAGGCTTCTAGACGAGCCTAGCAAAAGCCTGGCTGAGAAGCCCAGCCCAGCCAGATGTCAGTAGGACCCTAACAGAGTGTTCTAGATTCCCCCCTGCTTGAAATACTCCACTTACAACATACTTCTTCTATCTCAAAATTGCTCAAGTGATGCATGAATTTTTCTATTAAAAACAGAAAGCCTTGGCTCCAATACGTTGTATGGTTCAACCACCTCTAGCAGAGCTTAATCAACGACCTGCTCAGCTTGAAAAGTATACCACAAATGACAGCTTGAGATAACAGTAGCATCTGCATTTTGCTAAGCTCTGTTCTCCAGCAACTCAAAACATAACATCGCATCACGCCGTCAAGATGCCAGCATGGCCAGGAGATAAATGGAGCCACCAGAGCACTCAAAGGCGGTGATATTAAAACAAAGCATTCATTGACAAAATAAATCCTGAAACAGAGTTTGTTGCAAAACAAAGGTAACAAGAAAGATGTTTGAGTTTCTAGAGCCCACAATAGAGTTGTGAACTATAGGACTGGTTCCTCAGTTCTCTGAAACTTCTTACTCCCCCCGGTCCATATCAATTGTCGCTGATTTAGTACAAAGTTGTACTAAATCAGCGACAATTAGGATCGGAGGGAGTAGTAGATTCCCATCAACTAAGAAATCAAAAATTAAATCTGAACCTACATAATGTCCTTCTGGATGTCTTCTTGAGGTGTCGCTATGCTTGAATTGGCTTTATCGGGAACACAGTCTTTGGTTTCGAACAGTTGCAGCGTCAAAGCTTCAGAGTCGTATCAACATTGTTCACTTCACTACTATAGACCACTGTGCTCTCCCCTGATGTTGCGAGGCCAGCAAACCAATGCAGAATATTACCTTGAGGTGGTCCTGCTTGGAATTCACCCGTATGCATGACCATGAGATTCTTTGCTGCAGCAGTGGAAGGACCATCTGGTTCTTCAGGAACACTGTCGCCTTCTGACTGGCGGGCATCCATCTCTGTAACATCCATGAACGGCAGTGCAACATTCAGGTCAATGAGGTTTCTGACACTGGTGCCATCCTTCTTGTTCTGGAATTGCATTTCCAAGTCAGCTACACCCTTGCTCAAGGGTGTGCTGTCTGCGCCCATGTGTGTAGTGGATGAAGTTGATGAGCGGTGAGAATCTTTTTCGGTGGCTGCACTAATAGTGAAACCAAGAATTCTTGTGCTACCTCCTGAATAACCCATGGAACAAGGAGAAATCTGGGAATGCCTATTCTCACGACTCGGTGACACTTGTGATTTCTTCATGGTGATTTTCTTCGTCGAGTTTCGCAGCTTCTTTCTGTCCCACGAGATTTCCTTTGATGCATTCTCACTTGCTTGTCCCAGAGTGGCAGTTGCATCACGAGGACCATTGTTCAGATTCACATCCTTGGGACAATCATACAACGGAGAAGGATGTTGATACTGAGCCCCTCCAGGAATCTCTGATGAATGAAGGCGTTGATATCTTTGAAATGTTGGAAGTCGGCCATTCCGAGCACTGGGCAATTCAGCGTCAGCATAATGCCTCCTAGTCGTGTAATCTGTGGCGCTGCTTTGCCATAGAGATCTGGGTGCAGCATTGGAGCTGGATGCTGCAAATATTCCTGGATTGACGATGCTAGAGCTGGACTGGTAATGTGCGGTTGAGGAATCAACACCAGTTTTCTTGTGTGTGAGCCACTCCATGCCACTGCTTCGATCTTGAAAAGGAAAATATGATACACTTAGTGTGCATTGATGCTTAGAAATTGGTTTAAAACATAAAGATATACAAGTTTCTAAATAAATTAAGAAAATATACCTTTTAATTTATGGCCGTATGAATAACACTGGTTCTTAGAACTGGAGGCACCCACACTTGGGAAGTTTGTTTTCTTCGTAGTGCTAGATAACCCTATCACTTTTTTGTTCAAAGCATTCACTGTTGAGACACCTGATGGCTGTAAACCAGTGGCCCAATTCTTGTCCATGGGTGAGGTGCGTTGAATGCTAAGCTTCAGATTTGTACCAACAACTGAACCACTATTTCTTGGCAAACTCTTTGCAGGGTTCTCCCATACTGTCACCACATCATCATCACTATCATCTGCATCAACTGGAACGTGAAGGAGCATTCCTTTTGTGGACCCGCTATTGCTATGCCTCATAGACACTCTGTTCAAGCTATGCTCTATATTTTTTCCCTTCATGAATTTTCCAGAAGGTTTCCTCATATCATGTCCTGCAGGAGGCCCCATTTGCTGGACTCTTCTTATACCCCCAGATGGTAATGAATATGATATGGCTTGAGAATATCCTTTTGATTCACCTCCTCGGCATTGTAATGCCATTAGGTCCTTCTGAACCTTGTACAGACGATGAAGTTCATAGACCTATAAATAAAGGTGTCAAAACCGTATAGAAATGAGAAACAATTATGCCTATGGACAAATATAAGAAAAAACACATCACTTGCATATGTAAGCAATCTCTAGACTACTGAAAGCACATAGTATGGGTAATGTCATAATCTACCTGTTTCCGGAATGTAGCTTCCTGTGCAAGTATAGTCTGCTTTAGCATTTCCTTCTCAGCATATGCAGATCCATTTGTGGGTGTTACTGTGAAGCGGTTACTAAGATGCTCAATTGGTTTATTCTCCATGTGTTATGATAACCACCAATTGCCTTTCAAGTTTAGTCTACAATCTGCAAGTGGCCGAGTACCGAGTATTCTGGAAGATAGGTCTTGCCTTCAACTTTTGTTCCTGGTCCTAATAAATATCCACAGATAAATGATGGGTTATTGTAGTATCATCAAATGCATATAATACGAAGGATATTTCAAACAAAATAAATGCATGAACTTGGTATCCTTTTTCTTTTGTGACTGATTTGGTATATTCAGTCAGAGCATTAAAATGGTTCAGCATGTATGATTTGCACACTCATACTACACAGCGGCAATTAAGGCGTTAGTAACCCAACCAAGTATGACTTCACACCACAGCAAAGATGCATCACTTGACAGATATTTGGAAAATTCTGATCAACAAGCAATAGAAAAAAAGAAAGGATGCCCCATACTTACAAAGTTCCCGAATGTGAAGCAATGGTGTACAAGGAGTTTTATCCAGCCAATATTCCTTAGCCCACAAGAAACTGGATTATGTCTGCCGGCTTAATCAATTCCTCCTTATCTGAAGCAGACAAAAGCGGTTAGCTTGCGTCCGCAAGAAGAGATCTCAAATTTAGCATTTATGGAAAGTAAGGGCACACACATAATAATGAAGATGAAAATAAATGCGAAGCGAGGAAAATGGTTGACAAAATCCAGATTTGTGAGAGGAGAAGGATTCTAAAGATGAAATGTGTAGAAAACAGAACTTTACAAAGCAACTCCACGAACCTTCACCGCCACAAACAGACAGTTGAAGAGAAACTAAAAGAAATAGGAAACACACAACAAGAGGGGGCAAGGCAGGATCAAGCAAGGAGGAATAGAGGTGATCTCCCCGTGCCCCCACACCTTTCTGCCCAGGGCGTACCAACAGATTATAGCAAAAACAAATAGATGGGAAAGAGCAGATTTCGCACAAACAAAATCAAGCATAACAGCGCAGAGACTAGAGAGCTAAACTCCCAAGAACACGAGAGAATTTTCAGTTCACCTTATCACCAGGAGAAGCCCACGATACTGGTGGAAGATGTCCGTCTACCCTTTTTGTAGATAACCTTAAGGTGTTTCGTTCTTTATTAGGAGGGATTATAAATATTTGATTACGATTCAATGACAACTCGACATGGACACTAATGAGCTCATTTGGCCTTTCAATGCTTTTTGTTTCTAGTGCTATATTAATGCATTCATTTATGAGAGATTTCGTCATTTTGGGCTGGATTTTGAGCACATTCAATTACATGTAACTGACCCATTGCTTCTTTTTTTAGAAGGAATTTTCTCCCCTGGGTGGTTGGACTGACACATGTCCCCCCTATGCGACACGGTGCGCTCACTTCCTTTGAGCCAGGTTTGAATCCGGGTGGGTTGCCCACCTGCAGGACCAGCTAACCGATCAACAACTCGCTTGCATAACCAAGCCACTAGTCAGTTTAAATTTTTAATTTTGAACTAATTTCTTACTCCCTCCGTCCCAGTGCATTGGACACCTAACGGAAATGAGATATTCCTTGTATATAGGCCGCTACTCCCCTCATTTCTACCGATCACGTAATTACGTTTGCATGCTGCTCTTTCCATTTGCTGGCGCATTAAGCAGGATTTTTTAGCAGGGAATTAGTCATTAGTGACAGGAGAAACAGACATGCTGGTTGGCTACTCCAGGTTTTCATGGGCCCAGCAGAAATCATTAATCTCTGCTATATTCCTGATTTTCCTTGGTCCCTGTGCAGGCACCCTATGCACCGGTATGGAGGGATTATATTTTCTTATCATTTATCCCGGTGCACTTCGAGCAAGAAATAAATTAACGCACTAATTTTTTCTTGGGATAACTCGATAACCATTTTCTATCTGTAAGTGTTTGCTAAATAGTATTTCTTTTTACCAGAAAGTGCATGTCATCAAATTAGTGTTTGGGGAACTGTTGCAGAGTTTGTAGCCCGTAGAATTTATTAGAAACACCCAAAATCTATGAAAAATGAGAAAGTGCAGGCAGGTTCATCTACAAGCTATATCTGAACCATTTAGTGTGCATTCTGATTTGTGTTGTGTACTGTGATTTCAGTTGTATTCAATTTTTAGCGGGTTTACTTTGGCAAATTTGCTAGAAATTTTTTCATTGTTGCAAGGTGATTTGACTTACTACATGTACGTGGATGAGCGGGATGCATTTGTGGGGCATGTCATAGAGCATGATCTCTCTAAAAGAAGATACATTTGATTTTCGGTTGCCTTTATGAGAAGAAAAGTAAAAGACAAGTCAACTTTTGGTCTTGATTATCGTGGGGAGATTGTATTTACATGTTTCCTCCATATAAAGTTGGGTGACATTTCTTTACAAAAAATCTTGAGTATTGGTTTATGTGAAAAACCTTATTTCGCACACAATTATATCATTCTCATCATTTGCAGGCATGTTGCAGAACAGAATAATTTACAATTGTATTTTTTAAACTTCTAAAACATCTCACTAGCCATTTATTTCCTGTTCCTGATAGACATTCTGCTTGACAACTTAAATATTATGGTTAGGTGCATCTCCAAACTCATAGCCCTGTCAATCTCCTTTTTTGAAGGAAATGCTAATGTATGACCCAGATGCATGCCAAACAAAAAACATCATGTTGAATAGTTATCATAAATATCACAGCGACCTAAATCAGGCTTCTTCATATCTTAGCAGTGAGTTAAAAGTTGAAATAGAAGACAAAAGAAAAGACCTTATGCCATTAACATGTATACAAAGCATGAAAGACAACCAAAAAAGAAGTACAAATGGATGATTTATATTGTTGTATGAGATACAAGCTTGATACCTCTGACTCGGAATTTTACCGAAGACTGTATGCTGCTTCATCTCTAAGACATTCTTATGAAGTGGTACATGCAAAAAATAAAACACTCAACTATTCCACTTTTCCAACATAATCACTTTGCTGCTACTCCCTCTGTTCCTAAATATTTGTCTTTTTAGAGATTTCAAATGGACTACCACATAAGGATGTATATATACATATTTTAGAGTGTAGATTCACTCATTTTGCTCCGTATGTAGTCACTTGTTGAAATCTCTAGAAAGACAAATATTTAGGAACGGAGGGAGTACAATATAACTATAAAAATCACTTCTTCTTTTTTATCCTGAGGTCTTCTCACTTTCTTATTTTTAGAGGACCCTAACATTATAGCTTGTTTTGATTTTGATTAACCAGAAAAAGTGAAGCATTAAAAGTACCAACCTATGAACTATTCGATAAACCTAGCACTATATTGGTAGTGATTGGTCAGTCCATTCCATCACCAGCTTTCATCTTAACATAGTAACAGTTTGTGACAGAGCAAACCTGATGGCAGAAGAGCAGATGCTGAGAAATCCTTGAACGGTGCTCTGGGTTCTCAATCGATCGTGGGTAATTCTGTAACACGACACAGCGTCTTCTTGTAACATGTCACATCATCTTTCTGGTTGCAGGATTCACTGGAGCCAGTGCTTCCGTACATAGATTGAACATTCGACATGTTTGTCATTGCGACATAAGAAATTAAGCATGCCGTTGGCAAAGGACTCACTGCACAAGAATCTCATGACCTGCTGGAATGCAGCCAACATCCTTAACACAAACTCAGACTGCCAACCATCTCGGATAACTGGTCCGAGTCTGAGTATTTTCTGTCCCCCGCTGTGAACTCATGGAATGCTTCATCAGGTTCAATCCAATTCAACCCTACTGACTTTTGAGACCCAGTTCCCTTCATTTGTTGCTCTGGCATCTCTTCAAACATCCTCATCGCACTGGCCACCTCCCCCTGTCGCACCATCGCAGCCATGGCCGTGCTCCAGGACACGATGTCCCGTCTCGGCATTTCCTCGAACACCTTGCTGGCGTCCAAGAAGCCGCCCCGTTCCTGGAGTATGCGTTGATCAGCGCGTTGCTGAGCGCGTGTGAGGAGATAAGGTTGGAAGCGGCGAGCAGGCCGGGGTGGAGACCGTGCTCAAGCAGCTGCGCATGGTGGAGGTGCGGCAGGACACGGGGCAGTAACGATAGGTGCTGCTCCACGAGCCGGCGCCGCGAAGGTGCACCTCATGGCGGCGGTGGTGGACATTCGCGGTCGGTTCAGCGGTGGCGCCGCCGTGGTTGCCGGCAAAGAAGGGTCAGTGGTTGGCAGTTATTGCCGGAGAGGGGAGGGGAGGGGAGCTGCTCAGGCGAGAAGGGACAGAGTAAGGGCGGCCGTCAGCGCGTGGGTTCCGGCGGAGTTTTTTTGCTTGAGCGGCTGATAATCTCCTTGACAATCGCTCCATGACACACATTCACAAGATTTTGGTCGTAGGGGGTTCCGATGGAGATGGACCTGAAGCAATCCATTCATAAGGCTAGATTGCTAGTACCACGTTGTCATTTTTTTAAATAATTGGGTATTTTGAGAATAAATGAAAATACATAATAAGTGTGCGTGCTTGTGGTCACTTTTTTGAATGCACAGCGGACATTTTTCTAAATGATGTTTGCAAATTTTTAATACACGTGAAACATTTTCCAAAAAGATACTATAGTTTTTAATACACATGAACTTTTTTCCACTAACAATTTCTTTAATTTTTATGGCAACTTATTTTTTCCTTGCATTTCTTTTTCCAAATGGGAAAATAATAATATAAAAACATGAACCTGAAAAAACTAAAATAAAAGTTGTGTGGTTCTATAGAAGTGCCGTACATAATAAATATAATAAAATTCTTGACGAGGTACATAGAAACACAATATATATACTCTAGCTCAATCATATACGCCATGCAGAGTATTACATGGTGGTTAGCTTGTGTGGACTAAGCAACCCGCCGTAAAAGATCCGGAGGTCCTGGGTTCGACCCTCTATATTTGAATTAGTTTCTCTTTCCCATACTGACATGTGAAAGCCACATTATTTCTAAATTTAGGTTTTTTTATGTAATTAAATAAAACCATAGGCGGGTTTAATTCTTCAAAGCATAAACAAAACGTATGTGAGATGCATCGCAGGACTGGTTCGCAAATTTTAAGGACCGAAGAGGTATTCTGAAGTTCTCGAATCGTATTCAAGCAATTTCCGAGTTTAAGAACCATTGTGGACATCGTCACCAAGTTTGAGGACCATGCATGTATTTTACTCATGCACATTATCATCATAAATATCACTTCTGACCAAGTATGCCCTGGCTTGTACTCCCTTCTTATAGAAAAAAAGAATGGAAAATTAAAATTAGTAACAATGTTATGTGATGGCATACTCTATATTGTGAAAGCCGCACCAAAGTTAGTTCATGTGCTCAACCTAGTGTTTTGCCACATATTAACTTTTTTCAAGGCTACCCCGTATTAACTTACCCTAGTTGTCTTGTCATTGAAACCTCACAACATCAATAAACTCTCATGATCGTTTCTGTTAGGGATTAGACCTATTATTCATATATGTGTATAAAAGGAGATGAAAAAAATTTGAGAAAGGTTTAGTCTAAACCAGGGAAAGAAATTAACCCGCTAGGATTCCTTGACCTGGTGGTGTTCAGCCAGGCTGTATTGGCCCAGCAGGCATGTGGCATCCGGTCACTTCGTTGGAGTGGTTGTGAAAGTGTGTTGAAAGCATGGCACTATCCGCAATGGATTTTCGACATTGTACATTTTTTTAGAATGCCTCATCAACTTAGAGAACTGTGAAGCATGGTTTAGTTTTTGCCAAAAGGGGGGTCATGACGAACATGGGCAATGGTTCACAAATAAATGTTTGATGCCTTGGGATTTCTTGTTGAAAGCAATAGGGCTTAAGAGAAGGAATAGGTTCAAGTGGTTTTCAAACTTGATTGATTATATTGCTCAAGCATGCAACATGGATATGCTACTCTTCTAAACTCAATTGGGCTTGCACTATGAATATGATTACATCATTTATAAAATGTTTTTATCAATATTGTAAAAAGGAAAAACGTCTTAAGCTTTGAATTTTTGAGGTAGAAGGGTGGGCTTTCCTAGAGTTTAGAGAAGAAATAGATTACCAACACCGAGTTATTGGCATCTGAAGCTATACTACCATGGATCATAAAAGTGACAATGTGTTGACACCTGAAGGGAAGGAGCTCTCGAGGACAAGCCATTTACCCCAGGGGAGATATATGGTATTGAGTGGTTGGAACGTCATAACAATGTTAACTTGAATTACACCACTAGCTCATTCCTTGTCTATATATAACCATATCTCCCATCTGATTGAATCAACAGCTAAGAGTCCACACATGTTCCGACATCTCGATGGAAGCAAGACACCAATGGAGTGAGTGGAAATTTAACTGGCTCGTCGGTTTGAAGCTTGGGGTTTGGAGGTATCAGAAGACACACGGAATCCTCTGCATTGATGGATAGCATGTATTTTATTTTATTAGTAACCCGCTGATAGTGAAAAGGCACCTTTCCCTAGCAAGTAACTATCTAGAGGGAAAATATGATTTGTATATGCACCAGCAATAGTGTTGAGAAATAAATTTACGAGAATGTTTTGTGTGAATCGTGACAATAGCTCTGCTCATTCTATTAGAAGAAGGAACAAACAAAAATATATGCAAAAATACAATATAAAAGAAACCACTAGGTAGATGTGAAACACGCCAGGAGTATAAATAAAATACATGACTGCACATAGTTTATTACTTTACCCTAGGACAAATATAATAGTGGGCTATAATATTGCTTACATGACACTTTTACTTACATGGAGGAGAGACACAAGGAAAAATAGAAGGAGCGGTCTCTCATACAAGAACCAATCTCTACATGTGCTCCTCGGCAAAAAGAATAAATGAACTTAAAGAGAAAGAGAGAAATAGGGGAATTGTATGCCACCTCACAAAAATTGCCTAGTTGGTTCTAATCTTAGAACCAACCTTATAGCTAACCTATTATATTGGGAATTAATAAGATTCTCATTTGTCATAATTATGTTGCTAGTTGTGGGGAGTATCATATATTATCATGCATAGTATCATAGGTTAGTATTTTAGATGACCTTATTTATTGTTATGCATAACACATAGGAGGAGTAGCACATCATTTATTACGATGCAGTACCATGATATGATATCTAACTCTCTCTTTCTTTACTTGTATGGCACCTCATCAAAATTGTAGTATTATAGGTTAGCATGCGTGATACTTGTTATGATACCCCCGGTATGAATGCCGTTATATAACCAACTACTACTGAGCCGACACAATTGGCAAAGTCACCGTAGACGCCTCGTAGTCGATATGAACATCTCTTTTCACTGAAGGGTTGGTTCCACCATAAAAAAACCTATAACCATATGAGGTACACTTAGTTTGCATATAGCCAGCTGCTGGCTATATTATTAACATTCCACCTTACATGTCTAGTCAGTCATCCGACCACTCTTGATCCACACGTCCTGCATCCACACGACCACACCATGCATGCGCATGATGATCTAGCAAAATTAGAATTAATTACACAAAACTACCATATTTGTGGCTAGGTTAGCAGAAAACCACTAAATCGTTAATCCGTTACAAAAATCATCGCGTTTCCAGTAATCTTTTTATAGAAAAGCACTGATCGGAGGATTTAGGTCGTTTAATCACTTTTTGGAAAGTAGGGCCCGTGTGTAAAGAGCTGACTTGGCAGAACATTGACGTACACCACTGGATCAAAAACAAAAATGCAATCCAACCCAGCGGGTGGCATCCCTCATTCCTCCGGCCCTGCAAGCCGCCGCCGCCGCCTTGAGGCCTCCTCTGCCCCGCGCCTTCGGCAAGCTGACGCCGGCAACCAGCAGGCCCCTCGCGCCACTGTCCCCTGCCTCCACTTCTTCTCATTTCTCCTCTCTTGTTCTCAGCAGGAAGCCTTCATGGATAGATGGAGCTCCATCGCGCCGCCCAACTTGCCTGCACCCCCATCTCCGGCCACCTTCGCTCGCCGTCGTCCTGTTCCCGTCCAAATTCGGCGTCCTGGTCAGCGAGGACAGCGATGCCCGGAGCGCGAGCCCGCTGCTGCGTGCAGGGCGCCTCGGCCTTGAGCGCCACCGCAACGGCTCGGCCCTGCGGCCAGCCGTGGCAGAAGAAGACGAGCAAGGCGCCTTCCCTCCTCCCGTACATCGTCGACGGTGGAGTCCATCAAGGGCGCGCGCCATCTGGGAGCTCACCGCGACGCCGGCCAAGGGGGGTCCTCTTTGTAGCCCACGGCTGCCACTGCTGCCTGGAGAACTTCTGCCCGCCGTCCCAGCGTTGCCCCGGTTGCGTCGGGCTGCTGGAGGAAGTCGCCCCGTGCGCTACAGAGAAGGAGGTCGGCCGGCGTCCTAGCGCTTCTCCGGCTGGTCGGTAGGGAAGGAGGTGGCCCCTACCAAGCGGTCTCCACTTGGGAAGGGGTCTCATTGCTTTTGTTTTTTTAGATCTACTAGGGGTGTTTGTGTTTTTATTTTGCCAAGTCAGCTCCTTACATTCTGGCTTCACTTGTCAGAAAGCGATTAAACGGATCAAATCACCTGATCAATGCTTTCTGTAGAAAGATTACTGAAAACACTGTGATTTTTACAACGGATTACTGGCTTGGTGGTTTTTTACAAACCTAACCGCAAATGTGGTAGTTTTGTTCAATTAACTCAGCAACATTAATTGTGTATGCATGTTCATATTTTCTTGATATGCATAGTCCCCACCACCTCGCAAACAAGAGTAGTGAATGGGAGTGCTGAACATTTCTCTTCAATATTAGAAACACCATTGCCAAATTTGGTTTTCAAATACTTGACACCTTTTTATGAAATCATATAGATCAATGGAATCTTTGATTGAATCAGATTTTGTAAGGCTGCAATATATGATGGCTAAATACATAAAAGAAATATTCACCAAATATTATTTTAATAGAAGTGGCTATTAAGTATGGGAAGCAGACGAGCACCAATGCATCATATATGTTATGAGACATAAAAGGTCAATTCTCTTTTCTTATATACAAACAACATTTATGCTAGAAGCTACGCTTAATTGCCGTCCTCCCTGTCCACACGGACCAATGAGGTATATCGAGCCTTCATATATTTGACATTGGTTCCTACCATGGCTAGCACATGAACTACTTTATTACATGACTTAGGGATCAATCCAATCCACACACAAAAAAAAATCCATGCTTATATTAACACTAAAATTGTATTTGCTTGAAAAAAACCTGGTGGTAATGCACTATAGGAATCGAATCACAATCCACCAGGTATTCCGTCTTCGCTTCTCTGAATGTGAACTACAACATTATGCTTAGCAACAACTGTATAAACCTAGACAAATATGATTTCTATGGATATTGCTGGAGCTGGATCAAAAAGGGATGTGTTACACCGTGAACGAGCTAGAACAATATTATTTTCCTTTTTCGTGACAAACGACCAGGGCCAATTATTGACTTGGATAACCCCTGCTAGATTGACCCTGCGTGCAATCGGGCTTGCATGATGGACATGAGTAAACGTTTACAATGTTAAGAATGTTTCACAATGTTAAGGATGTTGTCTCAGAGGGAGAAGATTGGGCTCGGATACAGTTCGGACGAAAAATGAAACTAGGAGTGAAGGAGCCCTAGAGAATGGATATTTCCCTGTGTCTCATGAGTACCTTTTATAGTTCGTTCTAAAAAAAAGAGTACCTTTTAGTTCGTGGAAAATAAATGTTGTGGATGGAGTGGTTGGCGCTTCATAACAATCTTGGGTACAACTTCACTATACTAGGTGGTGTCTATATATAACCCTACCTTGAATCTGATTCAATCAGACAACAAGAGTCCACATCCATGCACTGACATCTAGTAGTAGATGGAAGCAACACACCAATGGAGAATGAGTGAAAGTTTCGCCGGCTCGCCTTCTCAAAGCTTGGGGTTGGGAGGTATAAGGAAAGACACGGGCTCGCAACATTAGGCGAAGCGCGTATAGTTCCATTTATTTTTAAGTTGGTCACATTGCACACGCACTCCGCTGTCTTGTTGTCCTAGTGGATGTGATATTACTGGAGACAAGGCGAGCACCAGAACTACTGCATTAATCAATTCCACGTATGTGCAGAGTCGGTTTGGTAACTTGATCCGAGATTTCATCGAGCGCGATGTGTATGGTAGGCACTCTGCAAGGTGAGGTGGGGGCGGCTTATTCAAAACCCGTGGTGTGGTCTTTGTAGCAGCGTGTCCTCTGAAGCAATGTCAGGATGGGGAGGAAGCAAATCTGGCATCATGCTATAATTAGCCGATCGCCACTATAAACGTATTGCATGCATATTGCGCTGCTAATCGAGGAGTTTGGCTCGCACCAAACTGCACAATACTGTAGAAAATAGATGCATGCATGTCAGCCAAGTCGGGGTGGTAGAGAGATCATACACTGTAACAGGGATCATAAAGGGTACACCTCATACTTTGGCTCAGTTTAGTCTACGGATCACCGTAGTGTCGTTCAGGCACCACATGGCCGCAGCTTGTCACGCACCTAGTGGATATGGATCGTTACCCTCTTAGAGCATCTCTAGCAAAACCCGCAAAACAGGCCATCCGCTAAAATAACCGTCGATTTAGCGGACGAGATCGTTTTTCCCGCCCCAAACAGATCCTGTAAAATCGATCGTCCGCTAATTTCTTTTTGCAGGATCGTGCAAAGTCCGGGTTAATTCCGCCATATCTACGGGTCTCCTCCCTTTTTTTATGCCGGTTCCCCTATCTCTCCCGCGTTTTGGCGTCAAGGAAGTTATTAGAGACAAGGCGTGTGTTGGAAATATGAGCAATTTACCATATGATTTAATCCATAGAAATAGAAGCGGTAGATAAAACATGACTATTGTAGCAGAGATGAAATTAGTCATGCAATCTAAAAGAGAGAAAATAAATAGCATCTGCACATGTGTACTATAATAGTACATATGTAGAACAGAGCCTAGAACAAGAAACTGGGACAAGATCTTAAACAGAAAGAACACGAAGACGTACGGAGCAGCGGCAGAAGCATTGATCTTGGGGTCGACGTCCTCGCCGGCCATGTCGTCGAAGCGGTTGTCGACGTCGGGAAGAAGTCATCGTTTGGGAAGTCATCGTCGGCGTCCGTGGCTTCCGTGATGAAGAAGTCAGTAGTCACGCAGAGCGCTCCCCCGAAAACTTATCACCTTCTCCCGTACAGGACTCGAAGTGGTGGGGTTTCGGAGGCCTACTGTCCCGACCTGCGGTGCACGCCGCAAGCCAGGATGGGGAAGAACCTTGCAGTAGCTCAGAGCTTGGAACTCGGTGGCGAGAGAAAGATGATGTTCTGATGTGTCCCTCTGGAGAGGAGCGACCTCTCTTTTATAGGCACGGGAGAAGGAGGCGAATAGGTACCGACTGGAGGTGATGAAGCAAAAGAGGGAGACGAAATGAGCAGGCAGGAGCTGGAGGGTGCAACATTCGTATTCAATATCCACTACAGAAAATGTTTCAGCTCAAACTTAGACAATGGCTCGGCTCATTCCCGCATCCCATGACGCGTCGTGGCGTGGCGTAGAAGGAGGAAAACATCCTCCCTTATAAGCAGGTCCAACTCCTACCAAACTAGCAACGTGGGACTAAACTTTAGTCCCAACTCTTGCCTTGCACGAATGGGCTAAATGGGCCTCTGGAATTTATTAGGAATTTCTAAAAATGCTATTGGGCTGACCCTAATAGACTAAATTCCAGCAAAACCCCACCAGATCCTAGAGGCACATAAAATTTGCCTTTTGTTCCAAAACTCAGTTTTACATACCAGTACTGCAGTGGAGACTGTTAAGTTGAACTTCCACCTAGAACTCTATGCTACGCTAGTAAGCAACTTGAACAGTGGACTAGACCTTAAACTGCAAGTTTTCTGTGAATCTAGCTTCACACAAAGCCTTGACCGATACTAGGCTACCGCGGGACTTCCCCGCCGGTGGAGCTAATGCGTCATACTCCGAGGCCTTTCATGAGTTTACTAGAGAGCACCCTACTCTCATAGATTGCGAAGTTTAACAATCAGATTCATATAGGTGTGTTCTTCAAAAGCTATTCTGCGCGCCCTGGGGGCCCTCCACCCTTGTGGATGACTCGGGACTCTTCTGGCCCAACTCTTTTGCTTCGGGGGCTTCTTCTGGTCCATAAAAAATCACTGTAAATTTTCAGCTCATTTGGACTCCGTTCGATATTCCTTTTCTGTAAAACTCAAAAACAAGGAAAAAATATAAACATGCACTGGGCTCTAGGTTAATAGGTTAGTCCCAAAAATAATATAAAATAGCATATAAATGCACATAAAACATCCAAGATGGATAATATAATAGCATGGAACAATAAAAAATTATAGATGCGTTGGAGACGTATCAATCCGCTCGCCCGACCAACTATCGAGGCTACCCAAACCCTAGAAGAAAGAGAGTCATTGTCGATCTACCCCCTCCCTAATAACTTCGAAATGAGGGGGGGACATCGGACATGCATGAGAGAGAGGCAGTCCGCTCGCCCGACCAACTATCGAGGCCACCCAAACCCTAGAAGAAAGAGCGTCATTGTCGATCTACCCCCTCCCTGATAACTTCGACATGAGGGGAGACGTCGGACATGCATGAGAGAGGCGGTCCACAACTAATCCATTGCTCATATATGCATATGATTCCTGTTGTGATTAGCTATAGGTCTATGTTTGCCACTAACATATCCATCTCTCATGTTTGTATATTGCCAACAAGAACAGTTGTTGGGGGGTATAATCCTTGCTGGTGCTGATCCCTTGTCGTTTCTCAATGACACCGATGGTCAGGAAGGAGAGGATGACGACTCCGCTAATTCAACAATGGAGGAGGAAGGAGATCATGACGGCTCCGGTGACTGAATGGCGAAGGAAGGAGATCATGATGACGGCTCCGGTGACCGAACGGAGGAAGGAGCTGTTGCAAAGTCTGGCGAGGTATATATATATATATATATATATATATATATATATATATATATATATATATATATATATATTAATTAAGCATGTGCTGACTTGATGCACTAATTGTTTTGGTATGTACATATATTGACGCTTATTTCTTCTTTTATAGCCCTCCGGATCGAACCAAACTTCCATAAGGATACGAGGCCCGAAGAAAAGGTTGCGCCAGGATGAAAGGTTCACGATCACAAAAATAGCGAAAGATGGCCAACCGACTGCTTCCAAGCGGACCAAGGACGCATTTGTACATCAGTGCAAAGTTGTTGTTAGGGACAGCGTCCCGATCAACATCGTGAAATGGAATAAGAGCAAGGATGACCCTAAAGTATCTTATGTCTAGGATAGACTGAAAGATGATCTTTGGACCTCGCTGATGACAAATTTCAGCCTCCCGCCAGAGGAGGAGCCGAATAACCCAGTTATAGAGCCAAAAGTCAAGGTGTATGCTCTTAAGAAGATGGCAGAACTATTCAGGAACTGGAAGAAAGAGTTGAACTCAAAGTTTGTCGACAAAGGAATCCAGAATTCACCGGTCGATATGAGAAGATAAGAGATCAATGGCCCGGATTTGTGGCCTACAAGCAATCGGGGAAGAGTAAGAAAAGGTCACTGACAAACAAGAAAAATGCTGCAAAGAAGTTGTATCACCATCACACGGGGTCAGGTGGCTACTACAAAGCTCGGCCGTTGTGGGACAAAGCTGAACAAGGCCTTCTTGCTAAAGGGGTCCAACCAGCGACATTGCACTGGCCAGATCGTTCAAGGACTTGGTTCTTCTAGGTTGGGGGAACTTTGGACCCAGGAACAGGGGAGTGTCGTTGGATGGACGAGCAACTTGCAATACCATCAAGAAGCTTCAGGCAGCAATCAAGGCAGCGCAGGAAGGGATGTTCATTCCCGACAGAGAGAAGGACGAGCTGACAGAGGCCACTACAAAAAATACATTTCCGTGATGATACGTGTTTGTCACAGTAGGTCGCGTTTTTTGTCATGCATGTACATCCATGACGATTTTATGACAGAATCAAGATAGTCATACCTGTGCTGTGTAGAAGTGTTCCATGACATTACCAAAATTATCATCACGTAAGTGTCCACTTCCATGACGATAAATCGCGTCCGCGAAGTGCTTTCGTCAAGGGTGACCGACATGTGACATCCACCGTAATGTAACGCCGTTAATCTATCGGGTCTGGTTTTGGATCCGATAACCCGTTAATAGCCCCGACCAATGGGGATTTTCTGTAAAATCACCATTGGTACGGAAAACTGCGATGTCGGCTCACCGTTGGGACATATGCCATCCACTCATTGGACGAAGGAGCCTATGATACTGACGACACGTGGCACAGCCTAAAGAGGCCCATTCACGTGAAAAGGCGGCCCGTTTGACTTGGTCAAAAGGTGGCGGGCCGGCCCACGAAAAGCCTGTTAACGGCATGTTCGCATATAGCCCATTTACAGCCCGCTAACCCAGGGCCCGTTACGACCTCTCCGAATTAGGCCCAGGAGCATCATCTGGGCCATCCAATATGATTCCAACCCGTTTTAACTTCCGGCCCATGTGTGTCCCATGACTTCTTTCGGCCCATATGAGGCCCTTTGTAACTCTTGGCCCATTAACGGCCCGTGGTGAAACTGGCCCGTAATGAACAGTGTATCACTTTATACCCATTAAAGGCCCGTAATCCATTGGGCCATTTCCAGCCCAAGTTATCTTTCGGCCTTCTCAGGGCCCATTGATTCTTGGGCTCATTTGCAGCATTCGGTTACATACGGCCCGTTACTGTCATTTTCTGCTTGTGGGCCAAATTCAGCCGTCGTTACAATCGGCCCGTTTGTGGACCGTTAATCGTTGGGCGTTTTCATGTCAAAAAAACCCGTTGGGCTGTTTTCATAGAGTTATCAAATACGGCCTATCAACGGCCCGTTATGGTCCACAAATAGTATGACCCATGATTGGCGAAATGATGATACGCCTCGTAGAAGGCCCATGGATCCTACGGCCCGTATGAGGCCCATGGATCGTACGGCCCGTAGAAGGCCCATGGATCATACGGCCCGTAGAAGGCCCATGGACCCTACGGCCCGTAGAAAGCCCATGGATCCTAAGGCCCATATAGAAGGCCAATGGATCCTACGGCACGTATAGAAGGCCAATGGATCCTACGGCCCGAAGAAGGCCCATGGATCATACGGTCCGCAGGAGGCCCATGGTTACAACAGTCCGTGTGTTGCCATGATTATTTTGGTCTAGTTACCAAAAATAGGCTATTGTGGCCACTAGAAAAACACAGAAAAAGAACTGCAGTGACTACAAGAAAACAACTAAACAAGACAATACGGAAATAAATAAGCAAGCAATTAACGCTAGCCTATTACCGCTATTACACATATTACATCCTTTGGGCATCGAGTTCGCCACCGGTGCAAATATAGGGAACAAAGCGACATATTACATACCTTTGGCCGTCAAAATTGGCCACCGATTGCAAATAAGCGGCTGACAAAACAAGAGCATAACTAAAACAACTTCGGAAGAGCTCAAGAAAGCGTTATCACAGGTATCCACCATGCGGCAATAAGCTTAGCAAGCTTATTAGCTTTGTCCTATTTGGCGCTAAAATCCTCCAACGCTTCTTTGTTGCACCAAAAAGTATGCATCTGAATGCTCTAGGGACTTCCAGTCCTTCCGCTTCTTGTCACAACACGGTGATCGATGTCTTTCACTTGTAGTTGAGACTCAAGAAACCGAACTGATTCAGACGGTGAGTTTGAATAGCTTGTGCAAGCGGTAGTGGCGATGCTTTCGAACACTAAACATGACTTTGGGGTTGTCTCGTTGTCTTCAAGATAGTCTTCCTTATTTGTTTTATCAGCTTTGTTGGAGACCAACAAGGATGTGTCACTATCCTGAACCTTATCTGCATTACTTCCTTTACCATTGCTTAATAAGGCACTCTTCCCCAATATCTTTGTCGACATTCTAAAAGAAGAAACAAGCAGACACATAACAAGTTTAGCATGTACTAGTATATGAAACTCATTTCGGTGAACCAGTTCATTAGTAAGGTGGACATGATTAAACTGCCAAGTCTTCTATTGCCAAGTACTAGTACATAATAAAAGCATCAAACAAACATATATCTATGTCCTATGGTCACTGCATTGTCTTGCCAAATCAAAATAGAGACACGGTTCAAATAATATCAGTTCAAGACAAAGCAGCAGTGAAAAAATGCAAAGCATGGGAAACTACACGGCACAACAAGATTTCAGATGGATACCACGGGTCTACATGTACAACAACACTATTGGCTCTGTTATGATGCTAGTAATGTGCATGATATGAAAGTCAATCAGTATACACAATTGAAATTGAAATCAACAGAGCTATTGAAGAAAACACATTAAAGAAACATGCGTGAACATACCTGCTGTGCTATTGGAGTTTCGATTGGATCCTTCAATTTAAAAATAAGTTTGTATGAGTAAATACAGTGATACAAGAGCAAAGTAATCATAGTTAAAAAAAGGCGCGCCTAAGAGAGCGCTTAAGCGCGCCTAGGCTCTAGGCATTGGCAAAATGCATTGCGCATAACTATGCTTAATCATGCATAAGCTAGCATAAGCATGCGCTTTGGTCGATAAAGCGCAAAGCGGTGGCAAAACGCACCATTAATGCCTAGCGCTTTTTGAACTATGATAGCAATGGAATCTTAAATTAGAACAGTTGTTCTTGAGGTTTAGGCACTTGTTCTACATGAGCAGTATAGTAAGACGCAAGAATATAATACTTAAAATAGAAAATGAGCTCATAGACCTTACCACATTCTTGGTTCGGGACGATGTAACAAGGTGTTCCGAGTCATCGTCGATAAATGTGTCTCGGGAGAACGTAAAGGAATTTGATGAGTTTCTTTGCCGGTGAAATACGTTTTCTTGAGTAATTCCGATCGCCACCAAGCATTCTTGAAGATAGCAGAGGTATTAGCACATGTTACCTCATCCTTAGTTTCCAAATCGGTCCTTCTCTATAGAGAAAAATGGGAAAATTTGCTGTATTATAACCATCATGGAGGTAGGATGTATGGGACAAAGCAAAGTAATTGCCATGAATAACATTACTTACACATAACTCACGGACAAACACACCTGGCCCGACATTTTCCTTCATCTTCAGTATAATATTTTCAAGATGGGAAGATACGCACGTACGATTTAACAACATCAAATGCGATAGATGCTAAACTACGACTAGCTGGTTGTGCTTCCTCCACAAGAATAGGCGTACTAACTGGTGGAGCTGGGGTTCGCCGTGATAATCTTGGCCCTTTGGGCAATTGGAGCTGCCTTACTAACTGCTCTTGTTTGGGAGCTCTGGGGTGGAGATGGTGCTGTGTCAACTGGTACTGGGTTACTATCTGCTGGGGTTGGGGTTAGATTGGGTGAAGCTGGTTCTCGGTCCATCGCAGTGATGGGGTACAATCTGCGAGAGTTTGGGTTATGTGTGGTAGGGCTGGTTCTTGTGCATGTACAACCGGGGTGCTATTTCCACCAAGAGGTAGCGTTGTTTTATTTGAAGACCGTGTTTTTAGTCTGCTAGATACTGGCATCACCCGCGCCAATTCAAATAGCTGATAAACAGGAAAAATAGTTGAATGTACAGACATTGTAAGAGAGACAGATGCAATAGATAGTGTGGAAAAAGAGGGCATGAAATAGTTGACATGTATATTGTTTAACTAAAACGGATAGCATGACATAATTTCACATATATGATGTCTATCTAAACTGGATAACATAGCATAACATAATTCAAAGATATGATGAATAACTAAACAGGATCGCATGACATAATTCACCTATATATTATCTGAGTAATCAGGATCGCATCATTTAATTCACATATGTGATTTATATGCCAAACAGAGGGCATTCGATATGATGTCTGAACTAAGAACATGGTGTTGAATATTGTGTATATGATGTCTAAACTATGCAATGCAAGACACCATATGCATGATATGAGCAGTATAACCATGCCAAATTAGAGCATACACCTCGGTGGGGAATAGGACTGGTCATCTATCTACGAATCCATCTCTAAGGAGCTATCGGGATCCAACAAGAGATCTGCCTTGACGGTAGCACCTTGTATGCTCAAGGCCTTGTTTTCACTCCAGATTTTTCCATCTCCCACCCAAATGGCTGATTCACGGGAAGAGTAGTTTAATGTACAAACATTGTCGACAAATGGAAATGTAATGAAGAAAATGATGGGCAAGATATCATTCAAATATATGATGCACAGTTAAACAGGATGGCATTGCACATTTCACATATATTATGGCTGGCTAAAAGACATGAGACTGCATAATTCCCATATATGATATAGAAACTAAACAGGTGGCATTATAGAACATGTCTAAACTAAGCAGATGACATATATGATGTCAAAAGTAGGCACTACAAGGCAACATATGCATGATATGACTAACATCATCATGCCAAGGTAGAGCAAACACCTTGGGGGGTAAATAGGAGTGGTCAGCGGTGTCTGAATCTGCCTTAGAACAGATATCTTCCTCTAGATTACAATCTGAAGAGGGGTGTGGAGGGTTTGCCATTGAACCCACCATGGAGCGATGTCTGCATGACATTGTATTGCCGCGCAAAACTCTTCTCTTTTTCTCTACATGTTCAGAATGACTGTGTACAATATCTTACATGCATATGAAAAAAATAAGGTGAGATTATGTAAGGAGAGCATGCAGAAAAATAGAGTGATGGTAACAACCGGTGGATGGATCCAAAATAATGATAGCGGCTGATGCTTGCTTTAATTTAATAAAAAGACAGATGATGATTGCTTTACTATTTGTTTCCCACCCAAGATGAACAACATAGGCATACCCTAGGTGAACCAGATATTAGACAGACATACTATTCATTGCTGCCTCGATATGTGTGTAACACCCCGGATGTAACTTTCCATAATTGTAACTCCAACTCTTGCCATTTCCGGCTATGTGTTATATTATTTCCTTCGTGGTTGGGTTTTTGTCTTTTGTTTTGCATTTTGTTCATGTCATCCGCATCATGATAACAACAATTAAAATGTTTAAAATTGTTGTATGCGTTAAATTGCTAAATAAGATATGGGGATTTCTGGAATTGTTGTTTGTTGTTTCCGGCCTCACTTAAACTTGCCTAGATAGTTAGTTTAATTATGCTTCACCTCTTGCCATGTTTAACAACATTTAATATTGTTGGGTACATAAACGAGATAGAACTAAATAATTGAATGTGGTGTTCCGTCAATATGAAACTCGTTGCATATTGAGATCCACTTAAATTGTAGTGTTGTTTGCTTCACCTTGCCATGCCATGCCTCATTAAACCGGACATGCATCATACTTGTTTGTGCATCATGTCATGTTTATGTGTTGTGTGTTTACCTTGTTGTTTGCTTCTTTCCGGTTGTGCTCCTTCTCGTTAGTTCCTGTTTCGTTGCGATCGTGAGGATTCGTTCGACTATGCTTGGTTCGTCTTCGTGGCTTCATCTTCTACATGGACTCGTTCTTCTTCCTAGCGGGATTTCAGGCAAGATGACCGTCACCTTGGATCTCACTTCTATCATTGCAATGCTAATTGCTTCGTTCTATCGCTATGCTACGCTACCTATCACTTGTTCATCAAGCCTCCCAAACTGCCATGTCAGCCTCTAATCTTTTTACCCTTCCTAGCAAACCATTGCTTGGTTATGTTACCGCTTTGCTCAGCCCCTCTTATAGCGTTGTTAGTTGCAGGTGAAGTCGAAGATTGCTCCATGATGGACAGGATTATGTTGGGATATCACAATATCTCTTATTTTATTAATGCATCTATATACTTGGTAAAGGGTGGAAGGCTCGGCCTTATGCCTGGTGTTTTGTTCCACTCTTGCCGCCCTAGTTTCCGTCATACCGGTGTTATGTTCCTTGATTTTGCGTTCCTTACGCGGTTGGGTGATTTATGGGAGCCCCTTGACGATTCGCTTTGAATAAAACTCCTCGGCAAGGCCCAACCTTGGTTTTACCATTTGCCTCACCTAAGCCTTTTTCCTTGGGTTTCCGGAGCAGGGTCATCTTTATTTTAACACCCCCGGGCCAGTGCTTCTTCGAGTGTTGGTCCTAAACGGGCAGACTATGGGGCCACCACAGGGCAACTCGAGGTCTGGTTTTACTCGTAGGCTGACCCATCCGTTGTGCCCTGAGAACGAGATACGTGCAGCTCCTATCGGGATTTGTCGGCACATAGGGCGGCTTTGCTGGTCTTGTTTTACCATTGTCGAAATGTCTTGTAAACCGGGATTCCGAGACTGATCGGGTCTTCCTGGGAGAAGGAATATCCTTCGTTAACCGTGAGAGCTTGTGATGGGCTAAGTTGGGTCACCCCTGCAGGGTATAAACTTTCGAGAGCCGTGCCTGCGGTTATGTGGCAGATGGGAATTTCTTAATATCCAGTTGTAGAGAACTTGACACGAGATTCGAAGTAAAACGCATCAACCGCGTGTGTAGCCGTGGTGGTCTATTTTCGGCGGAGTCCGGGAAGTGAACATGGTTTTTGGGTTATGATTGTGCGTATGTAGTTTTAGGATCACTTCTTGATCACTTCTAGCTTCTCGACCGTTCCGTTGCTTCTCTTCTCGCTCTTATTTGCGTATGTTAGCCACCATATTTTCTTAGTCCTTGCTGCAACTCCACCTCATCGCCACTTCCTACCCATAAGCTTAAATAGTCTCGATCTCGCGGGTTTTGAGATTGCTGAGTCCTCGTGACTCACCAGATACTATCACAACAGTTGCAGGTGCCAATGATACCAGTGCAGGTGATGCAACCAAGCTCAGATGGGAGCTCAACGAAGATCTTGGTCGTTGCTATGTTTCGTTTCATGTTGATCGATGAGTGGACCCAGTTGGGACGATCGGGGATCTAGCAGTTGGGTTATCTTCTTTTCTTTTGGCTTCGTCCGTAGTCGGACTATGTGTGTACTCTGAATGATGTATGATTTATTTAAGTACTTGTGTGAAGTGGCGATTGTAAGCCAACTCTTTATCCCAGTCTTGTTCATTACATGGGATTGTGTGAAGATGACCCTTCTCGCGACAAAACCACAATGCGGTTATGCCTCTAAATCGTGCTTCGACACATGGGAGATATAGCCGCATCGTGGGTGTCACAATGTGCCCCACAACTAATTTAGAACTCAAGTTTGAACATTAATTTGGACCTGACTTGGAGTCCAAGAGGTGAACAGGACGATAAAGTAGCAGGTAATTTTCAGCAATGCATAACATAAGCAGAAACAAAAGATTGAGACCTCTCTTGTGGACCCGTGTACTCCTCAGGTTCATCTGCTGAGTCGATGATGGTGATGTCGTTGCGATGGGTGCCGGCAGCAGGGAAGGAGATCTGAGGCGCGAAAAGGCGGTCGAGTCGTGATGTCTGGTTTGGTGGATGCTTACATCGATGGAGCAGCTCGGGTGAGGTGGACTGACGTCGCGGCGGGAGCAGGACAAACCACACAAAGTTCCCTTCAACACCTACACCAGAATCAAGTAATTACATGAGGGCTCATTTGGCTTGCATGATTCTAAAAATGCAGGGATAGGAAAAACAGCAGAATAGGATAGGAATGCACATGGTAAATAGAGCATTTGTAAACACAGGATTTCTATCAACTTGGGTGTTTGGTTTACATGAATTGGAAGAGCAGAGGATTGCAAAGAAACATGGCAAAAATAAAGTGAAACCATATGAAAGCGTGTACAGTTAGAATGTTATTCTGCCACTAATGCACTTGGTCTTGTTTTCATGCATAGGATTTTGAAAAGTAGGTCGGTGGATGTTTTCTTTGCATTCCTTTCAAAAAAATGCATGAATAATTGAATAGTAGAGTGCCATTGGAAAATTCCCTATTGCTATGTTTTTCCATTGAACCAAAATAGCCCTAATGGATCGACATGAATGTATAGTAATAAGTGATGCAACAAGTGTACAACCTCTTTGCCGTAGCCGTGTAGACCTCAGCATCATTGAGTTGGTCGCAGAAGCAGTTGAGGCAGAGGTGGCTGTCGGAGGTGTGGAGGAAGATCTGAGGAATCTATAGGCGGCGTCAGTCCTTTGCTACTGTTGTGATGGATGGATTACATCGTTGGAGCAGCTCCGGTGAGCCGTAAGACGTCAAGGATGATGAAGCACAAGACAGACATCGTAAATCTCAAGTGGGATTCTAATAGCATCTCCAATAGATGATGTAAAATAGATGTAAAATTTACATCACCAAAAACCAGTGACTACAATAGATGAGGTAAAAACTATTGACTCTGAACTTAACTGCCGAAACTGAAATTTACTGTGGAATCTGAATATTCTTTGTCGGCCCAGAGCATAATGGTAGCAGAGAGGCACTTGACATGTAGTTTAGGGAGGGCCTGCAGTTCATCTTCAACCTGCACCCCCTGAGCCACCAGCCACCACCGGCCAAACTGCCGGCCCCAGCGCCGCCTCGCCACCCCGAAACAACTCCCCACCGCCGCCCCGACCAGCCCTCTAGGCCTCCTGCCCCCCACCCTGAACCCTAAGATAGATAGTGGGGTACCTCTCTGGCGAGCCCCCATCCCCGCTGCGGGTGGTTCTTCCTTAACTCTGGCAAGCCCCCCAACCCCTGAAAATCGACTGGCCCAAAAGTCAATTCAGTGTACTGAAGTGTGGCTAAATCGGAGGAGAGCAGCATCACGAGCGAGGGGGAGAGCAGCAGCAGCAGCGCGAGCGAGCGAGAGCCGGAGTAGCAGCTGCTGGGTGAGAAAGCGATCGAGTGAGAGCCGGAGCAGCAGCAGCAACGCGAGCGAGCGAGCGAGAGCCGGAGCAGCAACAACAGATCCGGCTGGTATTGACGCCGCCGCCGAAGGGGCCTCACACTGGGGGAGAGCCGCCGTGGAGATGTCGCCCGCGACGCCGGCTTCATGGTAGCCGCTCCATGGGGGTGCGGGATGGAGCACCGTCGGCGCCGGGAGGTCGAGTTAAGGAGAAGGTGTGATGCGATGAGTGTACAACCTCTTTGGTGGCGCTGAGTAGGCATCGGTTTCGTCCGAGGAGTCGGTGAGGATGTTGCGGTTCCGATGGAGCAGGTTAAGGCGGCGCTATGGGGATGGAGCAGCCGCGATAGACGAGGCGATCGTCGGAGCAGCTCCTTGGAGGTGGAGGGCAGGCGGCTGAACGGCGGGGCGACAAGATGGACGATGGATCCTCATCCGAGGAGGTGGACGAGGGACGTCGAGCTGTTGCGATGGGCGACATCATCTGGAAGAGGCTCCCGGGCAGCGGTGAGGTGGCGGATGGAGGAGGGTGGGTTTTTGCGGCTGGAGCGGAGAGGTTATGGCGGCACAGGATTTGAATGGCGAAAAGGGGCGATGGGAGGGGTGAACCATGACTTAGGGACGCGCTTGTCCGAATGTAGGTTGTGTTACAAAAGTACCCCAGCGATTTGAACTAAGCGGCCCTTTTGGCCCAGGGTTAGAAGGGGATTTCGGCGTGTCGGGATTTGGCAGGTGGAGGGAGTTTTCGCTGTAATTTCGGGATAGCAAAGCGCGGGTTGTGAAAGGCGCCAGTTTGGGGAGCACGATATCTGAATTTTCGGGATATAATAAGACGCGGGTTGAATTTTAGGGACAAGCCTAATGTGTAGTAATATTGTACTTGTACGTACCAAATCAATTCGCACTTCCCTCAACCAAAAAGAAAACAAAAGAAATAAAACTATTCACACCACACAAAGAGAGAGTCTTGCCCCGTTTTACTATACAAATGCTATTCAAAGCTACTCCCTCCTTCCATCTATATAGGGCCTAATGCGTTTTTTGATGCTAACTTTGACCAAATATTAGAGCAATAATATATGACATGCAACTTACACAAAGCACGCCGTTAAATTCGTGTGTGAAAGGTTCTTTCAATGATATAATTTTCACATTGTGCATGTCATGTACTATTAATCTTGTCAATAGTCAAAGGAGGTCTTAAAAAACTCATTACGCCCTATATAGATGGAAGGAGGGAGTATGAATCCATGTTATGTCAATTTAAATTTTTTCGTTTGTTGTATAATGCATGCAACCTACTCATACCAACGTTTTAGTGCATTCCAAATGTCTATACTACCGCTGCAATTCGAATCAAATTTGAATTCGTTTCTCTATTTCAATAAGAATCTACAATCATGATTGTTGCCAACTTCAACCATCATTCGTGTATTACCTTAATAACACACCACATGATTACTATAGAGATAGATATGAACTATGTGTACTACATGAACTCAAATTCTATTTTTTGAATACACTTAATGTTGATTCCAAATAATAGTACATTTGATGTACTAACTATATATTCATAATCTAAACCATGTTCTAGACGTACACCATGTTTATCACACAAAGTATAATGTCCCGCCCCCTACATTATGACAAGTATTTAGACCTGAGTTGCAAAAGCCACACATTAGCACAAATTGTAATCAATGTTCTACATTATGATGTCTTCTTCAAGTATTCGTATGTACTTTTTTATAATGAATTATGATCTTTGTTTGTCTTTTACACCTTCACGATCCTCTTATATTTGTAGCTAGCTAGCGCTAACTTTCTATCGTGCATGCACACGCCCGCCCCCCTCTCACCCACCCTTAGCGTCCCCTCCATCACGCACGTTCATTATTTCTCTTTAGGTCGTCCACCCATGGTGTGTGTAGGCCCCCGGCTCCTTCTTTCCGGCACACACCGGTCGATATACCTCTCTAGCCAAGTGTGCTTACAACAAACACATATATACTTCCCCTCTTCTCTTGTCACCGTCCATGCCCCCCTATGTCCAATACGGTTCCACGCAGGTGCACACTCCCGCCCCTCTTTTCATTGATCACATACTCGCACACTCCTCCCCCCTTGAGATGGTAGGCCTCTCGCACCACCTCCTAGCCGCACCCCTCTCCCCCTGTCTGTCTCTCCGGACCTTATTTGCTTATAACACATGCAGGCGTGTATATGAACTGATCTCCCTACATATAGCTAGGTCGACTATAATTCGTTTTCCCCAAGCACCGATACACTCACCTCGCTAGTTATGTCTCTCCCTTTCTCGCACACACGACAGATCAAATGTAGTTACGTATGCTTACCACAACCATATCTTCTCCCCTCATCATCCTTGCATACCTCCCGACCCGTCTCTCACACGCACGTGCATAGACAGACAGACATCCCCCGCCCTCTCTTATTGATATTGCACTCATACGTACCCTCCATTTGTATAGCAGGCCTCTCCCACCATTTGTGAGACGCCACTCCACCACCAACCCTCCGACGTTCTACCTTTGTCTTTCTCCCAACCTTATTCCTCTGCTACACATATCCATGGATGTCGATCAATCTCCCTCAATACATAGCTAGGTCTCTCTCCTTCCCCACACATATACTAGTCGATCAGTCTCTGCCCCCTCCCCCCCCCCCCCCACACACCGATAGTCGAACATTGTAGGTAGGTATCCATGCCACGGAGAAAAACTACACCTCTGCCCTCTCAAATTCCAGTAGGCCAGCTGCCCTGTATCTTTGACGTGGGCAAACACAAATTTGATGGCACTCTTTATCGATCGCAGAGCCACACACTTCACCTTGTTTTCAATTCTATCGATATCTCACGTCCATGACTCCGTCTCACACACATTGCATATGTTACGTTTTTCTGTTTGATATATCATCAACACATTGCCTCTGTTTCGCGCAAACCATCTCTCTCACACCCACCCACATACGTACCTGCACCTAAAGAAGAAGTGCACGCAGGGCACACGTACTCACGTATCGTTCCCGGCCACACCCGCGCGGGTACACGGTGGAGTTTGTTTCTGTATGAAAAGGCAGCCCACGTGATAATTTGACGCATGTAGCGGTTGTTTACTCGAAGGAGGGTCGGGTACCACGCCTAGACGGAACAAAGTTTGACTTGACGCGTTAGTATTGAATAGATTTATATATTCCTCAATGGCACGTACAGAATATAAAATGATTGCCATGGGGAAAATGGAAAAATGGGTTTGTCTCTCGTCACACCATCTCACACAAGGCGGCCGTGGCCTCTCTCTCTCAGCATTGGTCAGTGATCCGGCCGCATCCCATCCACCGGCGGAAAGGGAGGATGTGCATCGTCTCTCTGTTCGACAGCGTTGAGGCAGCATGTCCCGATCTATGGTACCCGCCGTTCTCTCTGACCAAGCTCCGGCGCGGTAGGGCCTTCGCCACTTGCTCGCTGCCACAGTATGGGTAGATCCCGGCCGCCGGCGCCCTCCTAGTAACATCCTGATGACCCTCAGGTATAGCTTCCTCCGTCCTTGCTCCACTGCCCATCTTCCCACGTTGCTGCATGTGGATCTTGTTTAGTTGTTTGCTTAAATCGTATCTCGGCCGACGTACTTTCCATCTTGCAATCTCGTCCTCAAACCATTTTCGATAAACCACCATGTGCTATCTTTCCCTTATTACATGGAATATGCTTCTTTTTTGTCGGCGTATGTGTCTTCAACTCGTGTTATTGGGCAGTAATTGTTTCCTTTCGACCTCCTTTTGCAAACAGGGCTATCCATTTTCACCTCGTTGCTATTGCGACCTTTTGGTGAACTGCACAAATCACTTTTTTCTTAAGAGTATTTTGTGCAGTTCCGCCAAAATGTCACACGAGCAACTTTTTTACATTTCCGTGGGACTGGAGAAAGGGAGATTGGTTTTGCTATCCTCCTCATCCAACTCCGTGCCTAATCTTCTGCAACAAGTAGTTAGTCCTAAAGAGAGATCACAGAGGTGATCGGCTTCTATTTATGTGTGTTATGTTTCATCATCTAGTTCCACTATTATAGTAATCACACTGACTGGATATCTTTGCAAATAGGGATGGTCCGCTCGATTTTAGTGGAGCTGCACAAAATGATCGGATTGTGGTGTCCCCCATACACCTCTTTTTTGGCTACAGAGCTGGGTGAAACTAGTTGCCAAGCAATGAACACTGTGCCAAGGAAATGGAGCCATGCCTACGAACATCATCGATCAATTATATATTTTTCTTTATTTTTACACCTTCTCACAATTTTGTCTTCAGTTGTGATGTGAATATTGGCGCTGATCTGCGAACCATTGAGATGCATTAGCCATGGTAGCCATGGTAGCCATGGTAGTTTCATTTGTATTTGATGGAATGTTGTAACGAGATAATCTCGAGGCAAGACACATGAATCCTAAGTTGAAACCCTTTTTTTCCTGCGGGAACCAAAGTTGAAACCTTCATAGCATCACAGTACAATTTCATTAAAATTATGCGTACATATAAACAAATCCCGAAGGATTGATAGCAATGCCAGAAACAATTCAACTTCGTTTCGCCGACATGTTGGACATCCTTCATCCGGCTCCACCTGCCATGCAGCAATATTGAGTGCACAACACAACTTCAGGAAAGATTCACCGGTTGTTGCACCGCAGTAGTAATGACTAGTGAGCGGTCAAATCCACGAGCCCGCCGCCACGATGAAGTTGCTCGGACGAAGCAACCATCATTTCTCTGTTCCTTGAATCCGCTGGTGCTCCCATATTCCCACAGTAATAAGTTGCTCGGGCGAATCAACCATCACTATATCGGCTCACGTGTGATGACCACAGGAGCTATCCATTCCGATTGTATGTTAAAAAAATAAAGGTCGATAACTAATGCGGCAAACTTAAAAAAAAACTAATGCGGCACCTCGGGCCAACGCGGCCAGATTGCATTTTGCACGAGAAATTACACACCATGTTTCGTTGACATGTGGTCCCGTTCCAACATATCAGTGAGACGACAGCGAGTCCTTCGTGATTCAACTGGATGGATATTGCTCAAAAATCAGTTTCTGTACACGGATGAGTACTGTGATGCAATTCAATACGAGGGCCTTGTGTTTGCTTCCACCACTCATGGCACTGTTTTTGCATGGGATCCTTGTAGTTTCGGTACATTTGTCTTCCACCTTAATTGTAATTGTTTCATCCACATGCATGCAGGTTAGCAAGTTTCCCTTTACTAATTAACCTTCTTCTTATGTTTCCAAGGTCCTATGAACATTCCACCACCTATACTTGGAAACTTTTATAACCAAGGGGGAGATGACGATGGTGATGATCACGAGCATCAGGACAAGCAGCGCCCATATACTCAGTGGCGCCTGGCAACTAATTCCGATGGATCACCTCTTCTTGTGTGTATACAGCCCACTGATGATGTTACTACTAAGGAAGCAGGTGTAGTCTCCCATGGTCGCACTCTCCGGACCTATTCTAACACTCGTTGCATGGTATTCGGGGTGGATACTAGTGTGCTAGCGCCAAAACCTTCTCCCTGGTACATGATTGATAGTCTTGGAGAAAACTCAGTCTTCCTTGGACAAAACTATCCGATGATGGTGAAAGGCGATCCAACTGTTGTTGACACAATGTTACTAGTACCATTTATGAGAAGCAACTATATCTATACCTCAGACTTTTGGGTGGTTCCCTACCACAGAATGCGATATAGTAGGCCGCTTCAGCCTGGATGATCAGTCCTGCGTTGGTCTCGAGATCGACAATGGATGGCCCTTCCTAGAGAAACACTTGTGGTTCAAAGCAAGCGTTTCCAACGCCGAGGATTGGTTGAGTTGAAGTTCATTTCATTGCTTGTTATTTGTTGTGTGATGAAAACTTTAGTATTTATAATGTATCCTCGTTGTCGATGTGGGTTGATTGTTGGGGAACGTAGCAGAAATTCAAAATTTTCTACGCATCACCAAGATCAATCTATGGAGATTCTAGCAACAAGAGGGGAAGGAGAGTGCATCTACATACCCTTGTAGATCGCTAAGCGGAAGCGTTCAAGAGAACGTGGTTGAAGGAGTCGTACTCGTCGTGATCCAAATCACCGGAGATCCTAGTGCCGAACGGACGGCACCTCCGCGTTCAACACACGTATAGCCCGGTGACGTCTCCCACGCCTTGATCCAGCAAGGAGAGAGGGAGAGGTTGAGGAAGACTCCATCCAGCAGCAGCACAACGGCGTGGTGGTGGTGGAGGAGGTGGCAATCCTGCGAGGCTTCGCCAAGCACCGCGGGAGAGGAGAAGGGACTTGGGAGAGGGGAGGGCTGCGCCGAGAACATGTGGTGCGGCTGCCTCCCACCCCCACATATATATAGGGGCAAGGGAGAAGGGGCGGCCCCTCGGATCCAATCTGAGGAGGCGGCGGCCAGGAGGGAGGAGTGCCTCCAAAGTCAAGTGGAGGCCCTCCCCTTAGGGTTTCCTTCCCATGCGCATGGGCCTTGGGGGGGGCTGGTGCCCTTGGCCCATTATGGCTAGGGCGCCCCCCTACAGCCCATGCTACTGTATTGGACGTGGTGGAACAATTTCGGGACCTCCGGACCCCTCCGGAATCCTCCGGAACCTTCTGGAAGCTTCCCAGTACAATACCGAAAACCGAACTTTTTCCGGAACCCGAACAACAACTTTCCATATATAAATCTTTACCTCCGGACCATTCCAGAACTCCTCGTGACGTCCGGGATCTCATCCGGGACTCCGAACAACATTCGGTAACCACATACAAACTTCCTTTATAACCCTAGCGTCCATCGAACCTTAAGTGTGTAGACCCCTACGGGTTCGGGAACCATGCAAACATGACCGAGGCGTTCTCCGGTCAATAACCAACAGCGGGATCTGGATACCCATGTTGGCTCCCACATGTTCCATGATGACCTCATCGGATGAACCACGACGTCGAGGATTCAATCAATCCCGTATTCAATTCCCTTTGTCTAGCGATATTGTACTTGCCCGAGATTCGATCGTCGGTATCCCGATACCTTGTTCAATCTCGTTACCGGCAAGTCTCTTTACTCTTCCGTAACACATCATCCCGTGATCAACCCCTTGGTCACATTGTGCACATTATGATGATGTCCTACCGAGTGGGCCCAGAGATACCTCTCCGTTTACACGGAGTGACAAATCCGATCTCGATTCGTGCCAACCCAATGCACACTTTCGGAGATACCGTAGTGCACCTTTATAGTCACCCGGTTACATTGTGACGCGTTTGGTACACCCAAAGCATTCCCTACGGTATCCGGGAGTTGCACAATCTCATGGTCTAAGGAAATGATACTTGACATTAGAAAAGCTTTAGCATACGAACTACGATCTTTGTGCTAGGCTTAGGATTGGGTCTTGTCCATCACATCATTCTCCTAATGATGTGATCCCGTTATCAATGACATCCAATGTCCATGGTCAGAAAACCGTAACCATCTATTGATCAACGAGCTAGTCAATTAGAGGCTTACTAGGGACATGGTGTTGTCTATGTACCCACACATGTATCTGAGTTTCCTATCAATACAATTATAGCATGGATAATAAACGATTATCGTGAACAAGGAAATATAATAATAACTAATTTATTATTGCCTCTAGGGCATATTTCCAACAGTCTCCCACTTGCACTAGAGTCAATAATCTAGTTCACATCGCCATGTGATCAACAGTGATAGGTCACATCGCCATGTGACCAACATCCAAAGAGTCTACTAGTGTCTCAAACTAGTTCAAATCACCATGTGATTAAGTCTCAATGAGTTCTAGGGTTTAATCATGTTTTGCTTGTAAGAGAAGTTTTAGTCAACGGGTCTGAACCTTTCAGATCCGTGTGTACTTCGCAATTCTCTATGTCATATTGTAAATGCTGCTTCCACGCTCCACTTGGAGCTATTCCAAATGGTTGCTCCACTATACATTATCCGGTTTGCTACTCGAGTCACTCGGATAGGTGTTAAAGCTTGCATCGACGTAACCCTTTACGCCCGAACTCTTTATCACCTCCATAATCGAGAAACATGTCCTTATTTACTCCAAGGACAATTTTGACCGCTGTCCAATGATCCCCATTCCTGGATCATTCTTGTACCCCTTAGTGACTCATGGCAAGGCACACTTCGATGCGGTACACAACATAGCATACTATAGAGCCTATGTCTAAAGCATAGGGGCGACCTTAAATCCTTTCTCTCTTTTACGTCGTGGTCGAGCTTTAAGTCTTAACTTCATACCTTACATCTCAGGCAAGAACTCCTTCTTTGACTGATCCATCTTGAACACCTTCAAGATCATGTCAAGGTATATGCTCATTTGAAAGTACCATTAGGCGTTTTTGATCTATCCTCATAGATCTTGATGCTCAATGTTCAAGTAGCTTAATCCAGGTTTCTATTGAAAATCATCTTTCAAATAACCCTATATGCTTTCCAGAAATTCCACATCATTTCTGATCATCAATATGTCAACAACATACACTCATTAGAAATTCTATAGTGCTCCCACTCACTTCTTTGGAAATACAAGTTTCTCATAAACTTTGTATAAACCCAAAATCTTTGATCATCCTATCAAAGTGCATATTCCAACTCCGAGATGCTTACTCCGATCCTTAGAAGGATCATTGAGCTAGCATACCTTTTAGCATCCTTAGGATCGACAAAACTTTTCTGATTGTATCACATACAACCTTTCCTTACGTAAACCGGTAAGGAAACTCGTCTTGACATCCATCGCCAGATTTCATAAATGCAGCTAAGCTAACATGATTCCGGCGGACTTAAGCATCGCTACGGATGAGAAAATCTCGCCGTAGTCAACTCCTTGAACTTGTGAAAAACTCTTCGCCACAAGTCGAGCTTCATAGACGGTGACATTACCGTCCACGTCCGTCTTCTTCTTAAAGATCCATTTATTTCAATGGCTTGCCGATCATCGGGCAAGTCCACCAAAGTCCATGCTTTGTTATGATACATGGATCCTATCTCGGATTTTATGGCTTCTAACCATTTGTCGGAATTTGGGCCCACCATCGCTTCTCCATAGCTCGTAGGTTCATTGTTGTCTAGCAACATGACCTTCAAGACGAGATCACCGTACCACTCACGAAGCGATGCGCATCCTTGTCACCCTCACGAGGTACGATAGTGACTTGATCCAAAACTTCATGATCACTATCATAAGCTTCGACTTCAGTTGGTGTAGGTGCCACAGGAACAACTTCCTGTGCCCTTGCTACACACTTGTTGAAGTGACGGTTCAATAACCTCATCAAGTCTCCACCATCCTCCCACTCAACTTTCCGAGACAAACTTTTCCTCGAGAAAGGACCCGATTCAAGAAATAATCCCTATTGCTTTCGGATCTGAATTAGGAGGTATACCCAACTGTTTTGGGTGTCCTATGAAGATGCATTTTATCCGCTTTGGGTTCGAGCTTATCAACCTGAAACTTTTTCACATAAGCATCGCAGCCCCAAACTTTCAAGAAAGCGACAACTTAGGTTTCACCAAAGCGGTGTCGTCTCAACGGAATTACGTGGTGCCCCATTAAAGTGAGTGCGGTTGTCTCTAATGCCTAACCCATGAGCGATAGTGGTAATTCGATAAGAGATATCATGGTACGCACCATATCCAATAGAGTGCAACTATGATGTTCGGACACACCATCACACTATGGTGTTCCAGCGGTATTAATTGTGAAACAATTTGCACAATGTCTTAATTGTGTGCCAAAACTTCAGAACTCAGATATTCATCTCTATGATCATATCATAGACATTCTATCCTCTTGTCACGAAGATCTTAAACTTCACTCTGAAATTACTTGAACCATTCAATAATTCAGACTTGTGTTTCATCAAGTAAATATACTCAACATCTACTCGAATCATCTGTGAAGTAAGAACATAACGATATTCATCTTTGCATGCCTCAAAGACTCATTGGACTGCACACATCAAAATGTGTTACTTCCAACAAGTTGCTATCTAGTTCCATCTTCTTTGAAACCGAGGCTTTTAGGTCATCTTGTCCATGTGGTATGATTTGCATATCTCAAGTGATTCAAAATCAAGTGAGTCTAAGCGATCCATCTGCATGGAGTTTCTTCATGCGTATGCACCAATAGACATGGTTCGCATGTCTCAAACTTTTCAAAAGCAGGTGAGTCCAAAGATCCATCAACATGGAGCTTCTTCATGCGTTTATACCAATATGACTTACATGGCGATTGCCACAAGTAAGTGGTACTATCATTACTATCTTATATCTTTTGGCATGAAAATGTGTATCACTACGATCGAGATTCAATAAACCATTCCTTTAGGTGCAAGACCATTGAAGGTGTTATTCAAAAATAGAGTAACCATTATTCTCCTTAAATGAATAACCGTATTGCGATAGACATAATCCAATCATGTCTATGCTCAACGCATAAACACCAAATGACAATTATTCAGGTTTAATACTAATCTTGATGGTAGAGGGAGCGTGCGATGTTTGATCACATCAAACTTGGAAACACTTCCAACACATATCGTCAGCTCACCTTTAGCTAGTCTCCGTTTATTCCGTAGCTCTTTTATTTCGAGTTACTAACACTTAGCAACTGAACCGGTATCTTAATACCCTGGTGCTACTAGGAGTACTAGTAAAGTACACATTAACATAATGTATATCCAATATACTTCTATCAACCTTGCCAGCCTTCTCATCTACCAAGTATCTAGGGTAATGCTGCTCCAGTGGCTGTTCCCCTTATTACAGAAGCACTTAGTCTCGGGTTTGGGTTCAACCTTGGGGTTCTTCACTAGAGCAGCAACTGATTTGCCGTTTCATGAAGTATCCCTTCTTGCCCGTGCCCTTCTTGAAACTAGTGGTTTCACCAACCATCAACAATTGGTGCTCCTTCTTGATTTCTACTTTCGCGGTGTCAAACATCACGAATACCTCAAGGATCATCATATCTATCCCTGATATGTTATAGTTCATCCACGAAGCTCTAGCAGCTTGGTGGCAATGACTTTGAAGAAACATCACTATCTCATCCGGAAGATCAACTCCCACTCGATTCAAGTGATTGTTGTACTCGGACAATCTGAGCACAAGCTCAACGATTGAGCTTTTCTCCACGAGTTTGCGAGGCTAAGAAAATCGTCGGAGGTCTTATACCTCTTGGCGTGAGCACGAGCCTGAAATCCCAATTTCAGCCCTCGAAACACCTCATATGTTCCGCGACGTTTGAAATCGTGTTTGGTGCCTCAACTCTAAATCGTTTAACTGAACTATCACGAAGTTATCAAAACGTGTATGTCAGATGTTCGCAACATCCACGCGACGGCGTTTGGGGTTCAGACACCGAGCGGTGCATTAAGGACATAAGCTATCTACTGTCCGCATAATCGCTACTATCAACTTTCAACTATATTTTCTCTAGGAACATATCTAAACAAGTGGAACTAAAGCGCGAGCTTCACGACATACTTTGCAAAAGGTCTTTTTACTATGTTCAGGATAATTAAGTTCATCTTATGAACTCCCACTCAGATAGACATCCCTCTAGTCATCTAAGTGATTAAATGATCCGAGTCAACTAGGCCGTGTCCGATCATCACGTGAGACGGACTAGTCATCATCGGTGAACATCTTCATGTTGATCGTATCTACTATACGACTCATGCTCGACCTTTCGGTCTCTATGTTCCGAGGCCATATGCGTACATGCTAGGCTCGTCAAGTTAACCCTAAGTGTTTGGCGTGTGTAAATCTGTCTTACACCCGTTGTATGTGAACGTAAGAATCCATCACACCCGATCATCACGTGGTGCTTAGAAGCAACGAAATTTAGCAGCGGTGCAGTTAGGGAGAACACTTCTTGAAATTGTTGTAAGGATCATCTTATTTACTACCGTCGTTCTAAGTAAACAAGATGCATAAACATAATAAACATCACATGCAATTATATATAGTAGTGACATGATATGGCCAATATCATATAGCTCCATTGATCTCCATCTTCGGGGCTCCATGATCATCATCGTCACCGGCATGACACCATGATCTCCATCATCATGATCTCCATCATCGTGTCTTCGTTTACACGGAGTGACAAATCCCAGTCTCGATTCGTGCCAACCCAACAGACACTTTCGGAGATACCTGTAGTGCACCTTTATAGTCACCCAGTTACATTGTGACGTTTGGTACACCCAAAGCATTCCCTACGGTATCCGGAGTTGCACAATCTCATGGTCTAAGGAAATGATACTTGACATTAGAAAATCTTTAGCATACGAACTACGATCTTTGTGCTAGGCTTAGGATTGGGTCTTGTCCATCACATCATTCTCCTAATGATGTGATCCCGTTATCAATGACATCCAATGTCCATGGTCGAAACCGTAACCATCTATTGATCAACGAGCTAGTCAACTAGAGGCTTACTAGGGACATGGTGTTGTCTATGTACCCACACATGTATCTGAGTTTCCTATCAATACAATTATAGCATGGATAATAAACGATTATCGTGAACAAGGAAATATAATAATAACTAATTTATTATTGCCTCTAGGGCATATTTCCAACATTGATGACCTGTTGTATGTAATAAAATGATATGCATGGGATAAAATTACTAAATTTATGAATGGCTTTCGAGTCGCTTCTTTGAGTGAGTGGTGCGATGAGGCAAAAAAATATTTTCCGAATACATAATTGTACGTGCATTGCAACAGGTTATCAGATGAGGCCAATCAACAATAGTACTACTAGTACACTATTTGTACTAGCTTCACATGCTTCGCGCGTCGGGCGGGTGTTTTTACTGTAGCCATATGTTAATGTGTTACAGATGCGTGACCAGCACCTCGAATCCTCGATACTAGTACTATATAAGTAGTAGGAGTAGTAGGGTGGCATGGGCCAGAACAAGCATTCACATCCAGGAGTACGGCACACGCCACCAGCACGACATCCATCTGACACCATATTTCTTGGAGTCCGTGCTAGAGCAATCTCTTCAACCTCGTCGTTTCTCTAACTTCAGCCATCATGCGGCGGGCGAGGTGGAGGTTTGCCGATAGTCGGTTTCCTCAACTGCGGTCCCACTTGTAAGGCCAACTCCAACGCACGACCCCAAACGGACCTCCGTTTCGCATGAACTCCAACGATAATTTTGACTAGGAAAGCAAGACCAAAGAAAACAAAAACCACAAGAATACATTTTAGAAGATATCCAACTTCCATAACTGCTCCTGTAAGTTGGATTAGTGCCTTGTCGATGCATTCGTTGTTGATCTACGGAGGCTCGATCTTGCGTGCTTCTTTCTTCTTTGAGTGTAAAGAAGTAGACATTGCTTCCTCGCATCTAGTCTCATGTCTAGCCTCTATTCTAGTAGGAGTATCAACAAGTGCACTAGTCTCATCTCTAGCCTATATGCTAGCTAAAAGTGCTAGAACATCTACTAAATTGCGCTCTATCAATATATCGATGTACTCTTCTTCCCAATACCAAAACTTGCATCACCATAAAAAATTTAAGTTAGCACAACTAGTCTAATCCGAGAGCACAACCGAAGATTTGGTCGGGTTCTTCCTCCTTTTAATAAACCGACGTGGGACATCCGGCATCCGTGTCGTGCCATGCAAGAATATGGAGTGCTAGTTGAAGCCACGTGATGTGCATCTTGGGTTAAACTGTAAATAGAATCTTACTACTCTTGAGTAACTCCAAAAGCGGCCACCGAAGATCTTTATTGGATTTGTTTTTCATCACAAGCACGTCGAGGTGAAAGATGTGCAGGTTCAATGGGTCCTCTTGCGTTTTCACTGACATGTGGGACCACATGTGAGCAAACAGATGATGGTCTCCGCGCGTCCGCTGGCTGGCTGAGAAGAGAGATAGAGGAGGGCTGAGCACGGACTCTAGGAAATTTGTTCTACATAACCAGCACCTCAATATTCGCGTGTGGTTGTTTCTAGAATAAAAAAAGGAGGTACCCCTACTTATGTTACTCCCACTACGCCTAGACTAAGGTTAGTAGGTGACCTTGCACTTGGCTCTTCGCCTCTTCCGGAAGTTGATGGTTCTACAGTAGTACTTCTGGCAATCTGACACTAAATGAACTTCTGCACGTCCACCGCTTGTAAGCAAAAGTTTCTCCTCGTGCTGCGAGCCACCGCGCACGCGTTGGCGAGGGAGAAGGCATAATCAAGCTTCTCGTCATTCTGTGAGTTGACGAGACACATCAAAGTTATTTAGTACGTACTCTCTCCAAAAGAGGGCTGACCATGTCATTGCTACCATCCCGTGCTCCATCGTTGAGTACGTGCACTATTCACGTGCCATCGAGGAGAAAAAATATTGCGTAGGTGCCATCGAAGTGCACGACTCACTTACGCACTGCTTATATGATTATCTCCATTTTCTTGCATGACACGTGCACCTTGATGCTAGATGTCTCGTGTCTTGGGAAAAGGATGAACAAAGCTCACGTAAAAGAAAAGAGTTGAAGAGCATAGATTCCCGACGACCGAGAAGGAGCAATGAACCTCGCAATGGAGCATCTGCAAGGAACCTTGCGCTTTTTCCCCTGTTTTTTGCCGCCTGCCCACCTATAAACAAATAAAAGAACATGAACTCTTTGCTAACCACTAGAAACGGTACATCAGGATGCTAAGTTGAAGATGTTTTATACTCCCTCCGTTCCCAAATATAAGTCTTTTTAGAGATTTCAATAAGGGACTACATACGAAACAAAATGAGTGAATCTACACTCTAAAATATGTCTACATACATCTGGATGTTGTAGTCTATTTGAAATGGCTAGAAAGACTTATATTTTGGAATGGAGGGAGTAGTTTATATTGATAACCACGCAACAAGCCACACATGTACATGACGCATGCAGCCACGCATGTACACAAGCCAGTGCACTAACTCCATCCGATCCAACTCATGCACATACGCGCACAGCATGGAGCACACAACGCACGTACACAACACGTGCATGCACACACGCTCGGCCGTAGAATGCACGTGAATAACACATGCATGCGCACACACTCGGCTGCATGGAGGCGTGCGCCATCTGCGGCGACGTCCAGTTCCTCGTGCTACGGTGAAGCTCGCACGCAACGGCGCCTACGCATCTCTTGCAGCACCTCTTTGCCGTCGTTGCTCAACGACTAGTCGGAGACGAAGACGACCGCAGCCTCGGCCTTAGAGCTAGCACCGATGAAAAAACACGCACACACGCACAGGAGGACGTACGGAGTGCCCACGACGTGGTGCGTCCCCAGTCGCCTCTACTCCTTCTGTGCATGCTGTCTATCAAGGCGGCTGCATGCTAATGATGATGTGGGTGAGATCTTCTAGGACTCAGATGATGACGAGGAAAATTATGAGACACAAGGTGACGTACACCGTCAAGGGCCACGGTCAAGGGGGTGCTAGTAAGTGCTTAGATGTGCTTAGATGTGCTTAGATGAGGTGCTAAGTGCATTAAATGGCTTAGTAACTCAAGTCTTCAATGCATAGGTTCTTAGTTTATTGGTGCCACATCATATTTTCTGCCTACGTGGCAGGCTTAGCAGCTATACATGGTGGAGCACTTAGAGGCCAAGGCTGGTCATAGTGGGGAGTAACTTATCTTTGTAACATATTACTATGTTACTCTAAACATCTCTATAAACCGGAAAGGAGAGAGTAGTAACATAGACTAGTGTCATATGCAGAGTATGGGAGCACATGATATTTCCCCGTCCGGACCGATCCCAAGTTGGCTTTCACCTTCTTTGCCAAACAACCCCCCCTCCCGCACGCGCTTCCCGCCCGGCGCCAGCTGAGCCCGCTGCTCCACATTGATGGCAAGTCAGGGCGACACGGCCTCTCACTGCTTCCGTCGTTGAAGCGGCACGCCGACCGAGGGCACCGCCCGCTGCACGCCCGGCATTTCAGACTACACAGTGGAGAGTAACTTTAGAGCAAGTACTACAATTAGATGACATAAGTAGGCTATAAGGATTTAAATATAGTATTTGTGCTTAGTTGAAGGAGAGAGAAGAGAAGCGGATTGTAAACGTGTAGCCGGTTGTACTCCAACATACTTTGTGAGACAAAAGGTGGGGCCATTATTAATGATATAGTATTATACTAAAGGGACTAACGAACGCCTTAATTACTCTGTTTGTTTGAGACAAACCTTGGTGGGGCTATTATTGACTTGGACATGGGGTTTGGGGTCCAAAGGCCTACTATTATACTCACACGACCGACCTGACATGCTCTACCCTAGCCGCCGCTGTATCATATGGTTTCACACTGTTCCAGATCTTAGCGCCACCACGCAATTCTTCTCCAGCCCTCCTTCCGGCGTGCACTGCGAGAAGGGACAATAGTCCTCCAAACCCCGCCTTTTGTGATCCTGTACGGGAGAGGGGCGATCAGGTTTTTGGGGAGCACACTCCTGTGACTGCTGCCAGCGACGACTTCCTCAACGACAGCCTTCTTCCCCGACCTCGGTAACCTCTTCATCAACGACATGAGTGACAACATCAACCACAAATGTTCTGCTCCTCGCAGCACAAGGATGTGATTACATCCTCCTGGTTTAGTCCGCATCATTACTTTGATGTTTGCAATTGTCGTCATGATCGATTTACTGCTGATTCGGATTAAATCTCATACTAAATTGCTCATATATTCAACAATCCAATCCAAAAACCTGATTATAGGCAATTTACTCTGAGTGGTTTTGCTGTGCTTTTGAAGCCGCCTACTTTTAAGGGGGTGCAATATAAAAGTTGGCGCACAAGAGCAGTATATTCGTTTCAGATCATGTACTGCTATGATGCCACTAAGGGTAAGCCTGAGGGCGATCTTAATCCTACAACAGGAAGCTTTTCAGAACATGGATACCCTCTTCAAAGCCGCCATGCTGAGTATTCTTGACGATTCCATTGTGGATTCATATATGTTGTTGGACAGCGCCAAAGACATGTGGGTTGTGCTCGAGGCCACGTTTGGGCCCTCGGGCGCTGGCAACGAGTTGTACATCATGGAGCAATTCTTTGACTACAAGATGACTGATGAGCGCTCTGTTGTTCAGCAGACTCATGAGATCTGATCATTCTCTAAGGAACTTGAGTGCTTTAAGTGTGTGTTGCCGGACAAATTTGTTCTTTGGGACCATCATTGCCAAGCTTCCACCTTCGTGAAAGCGATTTTGCTACTTCTCCGAAAAACAAGAGACATGAGTTTTCTGTTTTGGATCTCATTAGCACTCTTGATTTTGAAGAGAAGGCGAGAGCAAAAGACACACGTGCTCGGGTCGCTGAGGGAGCTTCTAGTGCCCATGGTACACGAGAAGAACTTCTAGCCCAACCAGCCCCAAAACAACAAGAACAAATCTCAGCGGAAAGGCAAGTTTGATGCAAAGAACAAGCCGTCACATTCTACCAACTTCAAGAAGAATTCTCATAACGGGAAGGGATACAAACCTCAATTTTGGTAGCACCGCACAAAATTTATATGGCTGCATCTACTGCCGTCATTAACCTCATGGTGCTCAGGTATTCCTACATTTGTAACTAGGTACAATGACCACCGCAAGATGAAATTAGCTTATTAAATGCGTTGACTTGCTGAATGCAAGATGGAACGATCTTTGTCATGTGTGGAGGAGCAAACAAGCGGTGCAGTCCAAGGTGGAAATCAACCAAGGACTTGTGAAATTATATATAATCTTCCTCGTGCAGGTCAAGATCCCCTTCGTCCGGATGATCGTGTTTTTCATGCCGAGCTATTGATATGTGCTACTATTTTGCAACACCGTTTAAGTATAGCTACTGTTTTCCTATCTTTTCAGATTCGTGACAATGAATATGATTTCAAGGAATCATGCAATATGGACTCATGTTGAGTCATCTCTATTGCCTCATGTGTTTGCTGCAAATGTGTCAGCATCAATTGCAAGATGAGGCAGCTAGCTAGCTGTGGAGTTGCTAACATGCTCAAAGTGCTCGCAACATTGAGAAGAAACAAGTAGGCCCAGGAAATTAATGGGTGCGCAGGGAGGCCCTTTGCTCAAAGAAGCATCGACCGATTTTCTTTATTTCCACACCTTCTCGCAGCTTTGTATTGGTTATAGTATGGTGAATCATTGAGATGCCTAGACATGCTGAACTTTTGTTCTTCTGAATGTTAGTATGCATACCGTATCTTCTGAAGCTTAGTTTAATGTGAGTGTTCGCATCCAAGCATTCACATCCTCTAATTTGGTGGATGCACACAGAGAAAATAAATCTCCTTAATTTACTCCATAACCAGCCTATTAAATAGGCCTAGTAACAAACCAGGCGCATGCAGTGGCCGGCGGGCACATGCATCCTGCATGCATGGATAGTCAGCCAAGTCCATGCGCCAGCTCCAATGCAGCAACGCAAAAGAAGAGAGCGGTTCTTGGGAAAAAGCGAGTAGTTAGTGCAGCAGACCTTATAAACACGAACAATTCGCTCTCCCGCTTCCGTCTCCCCCCCCCAATTCCCCCCGCTCCCCAATCTTCCTCACTCGTCCAGAAAACCCCCGCTCACCTTCTTCCTCACTCGTACGGAAAACGCCTGCTCCTCTTCTTCCACTCCTACAGAAATCCCCAGCCCTCCTTCTTCCCCACTCGCACTGCCACTACGCTCGTCTCTGGCTACTCTGCTCAAACCCATGAGCTTGGCGCGACGCCCACAAGGAAAATGGAGTCGGCTGGTCCCAGCGCCAAGAAGATGAAGCTCCCGCTAGCGGCGACGCCGGTTGTAGATCCCGCACCCGGTAGCACAGGGAGAAGCGGCGAGCCCCCCCCCCCCCCCCACCTGGATCTGAGGAACCAGTAGAATCTCCGGTGGACCGCATCAGCAATCTCCCGGACGTCATCCTTGAGGAGATCATCTCACTTCTCCCCACCAAGGATTGCTGCCGCACACAAGTCCTCTATGGCGCATCGCGCTCCTCAATCTTGATTGTCGCAGATATCTGTCCTTCCTGAATTTGATCTCCTCAGAGCCATCGCCTCTTCTCACCAGTAGGGCCCCGTTCAATGCCTCTGCATCCCGACACATTACCTGTTGTCCATACCGACAAGGTGGACGCTTGGCTGACATCCCCTGAATTCGAAAAACTCCAGCAGTTTGAGTTATACCATTAACACAAAAGTTTCATACCACGAACAAATCAAGAATTCGTGCCAACACCACTGTTGTCCATATCGCGGTTTTCCTGCTCTCTCCACACCGCCGCCTTCGCCCGGTGCCATCTACCAGACGATCTGGTACAAATGCTTCGACTCCGACTACTAAAAAGACTTTCGCTTGTGGTGGTTTATCTGTCGGAGGCCTCATCAAGACAAGATCATCCACTCCAGTTGCCCTGCCCTGGAGCGCTTGCTAATTGTTTTGGGAATAGAAATCCGTATCAGTTGTCTCCAAATAAAGTCTCCTCACCTTAAAAGCATTGGAATTTGTTTTAAAGGACATCAGCTCATCATCGAAGATGCCCCTTCACTTGAAAGGTTGCTCCTTGATAATTGTTGTACACCTTCACAAATAATCGCTGCCTCTGCGCCCCAAAGCTGGAGACCTTGGGTGTAATTCGTGACCCGTTTAATAATCACAAGGAGTTGGTGTTTGGATCCTCACTTTTTCGTGCATGATATATTATCATCTACACATTTGTAATCATATGCTGCATTTTTCATTTGTGCGCATGAGTTTTATATCATCTTGGAGTACACTTTGGGTACTAATATTATGTTATATGCTCAATGAAGAGTCCGTCCATTTATAGCCTATCAATGTTGTTGTATTCTGCCAAGATCATATATATATCAGAATGTATAGTTTTGATCTGGACATAATTATTGGCTTATTGCGATGCTTTCGATCTCTGGATAATTTATACATAGAGGTGATGATTTCATGCACATTGAAAGCCCGTATATATTGTACTAGAATTAACTGTTCAGCTGCCGTTCTTTCGACATACTCTTTTTTTAGACCTGAACTATTTTCAATCTTCATGTCTACTTAGGCAGAACCACATGGAGAAAAACATATAACCAATCGGTGGCGTAATAAGCACAAGTATTTTCTCAGTTCTCATGACATTCATTTGAGGACAATAACGATGGAACGATATGCATCCAACCAGGCAACAGAAGCTTTGTCACATTCTTCCTGTTGAATGCGAGGTTACTATTGTCCATGAGGCTTAATTTTTACCGCAAGAGATTTCTCACAGACGGACATGTTGAATAGCAAAAAAGGAGTTTCAGGTGGACAAATGGGCTTCTAAACATGCTCGGCTTCTATTTACAACAAGTTGTAGTCATCCTGAAATAATTTTTTTTGCACAGGATGTTGATTTTATGGATCAGACCGATCCATTTGTTTGTGACTGCAAAAAAGAGTGGTTGGGTTAGATGTTACTCTCATGTTCAATCTGGGTTTTGTCTAAAAATTTGATGAACAATTAATCCTTGGGCTTTTTATACCATTTGTATGCTTGAGTTGCATGTTGTCGCCCCCGTACTCCCCTCCACCTTCCACTACACTGCCGTATCTTCCGGCGTTGTTCTCCGCCTTGGTTCGCTCGTTGTGCCCGCCGCCGTCCGGCGTTGTCAACATGGTCAACAACCAAGAGGAATCAGGAGATGTCTGTATGTGGAGAGGCTGATAGTAGGGACCCATCAGGGTCATTGCATTTCGCAAGCAGGTGCCTCGTTATTACAAGCCAAAAAATACTTCCTCCTAATTGTTTGACAACTAGGTCCCACGCCATTGTCAATGTAGTCAATAAATGAGAAAATTACACAACGAGCGGATAACACGGGGACCCGGCAGCTCGCCCGGTTGTTTTTAGTTTCGTAGACGGAGCTCAAGCGTGCATGTTGTCTTGAGGGTCTGTAAGCCCACGCTTACGCTTTTATTAAGCACATGACGAGCCCAGTTGATATATATTTTTCTTTATGAAATTGGCCTTCCCAGTTCTTTTTTTTAGAATACCAAAACCGAGGCCTACTTGCTTTTCTCAGCCCTGCTGGGCTGCAAATCATTCAAGACGAGGAGGGATGTAAGTAGTAAGAAATGGGCTTCCCCAGAAAATGGGCTATAAGTTGTAAGAAATGGGCTGTAAATTTTTAAACCAAAGCCAACCGGCAATTGCATTAAAATATCATTTTTTCAGGATTTCTCTACTCTCTACTCTTATAAAAACCAAAGCCAACTGGCAATTACATTAAAATATCATCATTTCTCCCACAAGATAAACTACTCATACAAATGCATCTTCATGTTCCATGCAACAAACGGGCATCTTGCTAGTTAAGATTCTAAATTTCATTCATTTTTTTGCAGAGAATTGTTTTTCGAATTTTATTTTGATATAATTTTTTGAAAATTATTTTTAACGTACCTCGAAATTTCGTGATTAAAAGAGTTCGGACCCCACCGAAATATGCAAAATTTCGTTGAATTTTTTAGCAGTGCCCAGAATATATGGTCTGTAATGCTAATAAAGAGAATATGGGCTTCAAATATCCTTAAGAATTAGAAAATGGGCTATAAATTATTGAAAATAATGGCTAATGGGCTGTATGCAGTTTTCCATAGATTTGGAGGATGACTTCTAGGCCTACTAGGTTGACGATGACGTTGTCCTAATTTTTTTTACGCGTACGCAAGGCTTTGTCAACTTAGTCAACACACAGCAGTGACTGTTGGATGTCCATCCAACGGCCGCCGTGCTTCTTCAATCTCTGATCTTCTGCTCCGGCCGCCCAAACCAAAGCATCGGCGGGACTGCTGCTCCTCCTCCCATGGATGGTTGTGCTTGCCGCCAGCCATCCCTCTAACCACCCACACGTCCTGTTATTTTCGGCGGCCTTGACCTCACCCCGCAGCCGACGGTCAACGTACTCCCCTCAACATGGGCATCCGCTGCGGTGGCTTCGCCGGCTCTGGTGGTTCTCTTCCTGAGCCTCGCCCTCGTCCACCGCATTTGTGCTCTCGGCGCGGCGAGGTCAACATGGTCAACAAACAACAACCATCGGAAGAGGCTGACAGTAGGGGCCCACACAAGGAAATGCCTCATTATTATGCGCAAAATAATGATTCCTCCACCAAAAAGCTGGGACCCACTGGAAGGGCCTCTGTATTTCGCGAAAAAAAGTTCCCCCCGCTGTCAGCTCGAACCCACCGGAAGTGCCTCCTTATTACGCACAAAAAAATGAATACTCCCCCTGCTAGCTGGGACTCACCTTGGTGGGAGGCTGACTTGTGGTCCTACTAAGTTGACGGGGACGGAGGGCTTTGTCAACTTAGTCAATATGAACGATTCTAGCTCCAGTGACCGTACGATGTCCATCCAAAGGCCGTAGTGCTTCTTCAACCTCTGGTCTTCGTGCTCCAGCCACCCAAAGCAGCGACGATCGTGCCGCATGCTCCTGCCTCCCGTGGCCGGCTGTGATGCCGCGGAGGCCTCACCGCCCCTACTACTCCCACCGCTGGCTAGGCCACCCCTCTACTCACCCACACCCCCTATTATTCTGCAGTGATGGCAGCCTCACACCGCAGCCGAACCAGTGAACCCTCGTACTCCTCTTCGCGTGGGCATCCACTGCTGCGTCTTCCCCGGCTCTGCATCGTCCCCTTCCTAGGCCTCGCCATCGTCCACCGCCGTGGTGCTCTCGGCGTGGCATGGTCAATGGTCAACGACCGACTTCCACTGGAAGAGTACTGTACGTGGAGAGGCTGACAGCTGTGTCCACGGCGGCCGCAAGGAAGTGCCTCCTTATTACGCGCAAAATAATTATTCCTCCACCTGACAGCGGGGACCCACCGGACAAGCCACCGAATTTCATGGAAAAATGATTCGCCCCTGACTAGTGGGACCCACCAGCTACATCTTCGCACACAAGGAAGTGCGCCCGGGCAACAAATAAACGATTCGCCCCCCTGACTGCTGGGACCCACCAGCTACATCTTCGCACGCAAGGAAGTGCTTGACAGTCGGGACCCACCTGGTCGAAGCGTACGTAGCATTGTCATTCTGGTCGTGAACGTGTACATACATATATACTGGTCGATGTAGAGGCGCGCACGTGTCGTAGTAGAGGCGCACACGTGTCGCAGTAGAGGCGTGCACGTGTCATAGTAGAGGCATGCACGTAGAATGTACACGTACGTACAACGTCCATGGTGCAAGAAAGAAAATACGGCCACATACGTACATACGGGCGGGGTCTCGAACGCCTACTCACGCATACCTACGGCCATGGCTCGTGTACATGGCTGGGTCGGAACGGAGAAACTGCGTCGTCGTCGTGTTCATGGGGAGGCAACGAAATGTGTCGTGTTCATGGGGAGGCAAAGGAATGTGTCGTGTTCATCGGGAGGCAACGGAACGCGTGGGAGCCAACCGGCTTGGATGGAATAGGCGATGAAGCGAGGCTGGCGTATCAGCGAAGCGGAGGAAACGACCTTGTGTTCGACCGGCCACGTTCAAAACGGGATCCTGTTCATCGGGAGGGGTCTGGCGTACCGCAAAACGGAGGAAACGGACTTGTGTTGGACCTCCTATGGTTGAAACAGGGTCCTGTTGATCGGGAGGGTGTGGCGTACCGCAAAACGGACGAAACGGACTTGTGTTGGAGTGCTACGGTCGAAACGGGGGTCCTGTTCATCGGGAGGTGTGTGGCGTACCACAAAACGGGACTCCACGAGATACTGTTCATCTCCACCGTCGACCTCCTCCAGCCTCCACGGGCTACTGTTCATCCATCGTCAACCTCCTCCAGCCTCCACTGCGGATCGCTCATCCACGGGCTCCTGTTCATCCAGCCTCCACCACGAGCCATCGTGCTGCAGCTCTTGCTCAACCACCCCTCTCCACGGGCTCCTGTTCAACCACCCTCCACGGGCTACTATTCATCCACCCTCCACCATCTACTGTTCATCCAGCCCTCCACGGGTCGTCCCTGCTCATCCAGCCCTCCACGGGGTCCTGTTCATCCAGCCCCAAACGGCTCGATCGATCGGGGTCCTGTTCCTCCACCCCACCACTCAATGTTCATCCAACCCCCCCATAGCGCTCACTTTGTTCATCCAGAGGCGGCATCGATCGGCTTGATTAGCAGCGATGGCGAAGAATCGCCGATCACTCGGGTTCGATATGGCTTTGCAATGCAATCGCCAGTTCGCTTAGGCGACGCCTCGCTCGGGTGCAGTTAGAGCCCAATGCCTCGCACACACCCGCGTACGTGTACGAGAGAAACGCGCATCGCTCGGCCCCCGACCACCCACCGTAACCGGGAACTCCCCGAAATTTTCCTCGCCCTTGCTTCTACCACAGTTTTTTCCGTCATGGACGGCCCAAAGAATGTCATGCAGCTGCGTCTCCGGCCCGCCCATGACGAAAAGCCCATTTTCTGTCATGATTTTTTGTCATAGAAGTAGGAGCCCACCACATCTATGATGATACCGGGTTTTGTCACAATTATCGTCATAGAAGTGTCATAAGTATGACAGAAAAAAATTCATTCGGGCCAAAATGTCACGGATGTGTCTTTTTTTTGTAGTGGGCCCTCGGGAATCTTGAGCACCCTGGATGAACACGAGGCACACCAGGCTCCGTTTCGTGGGTGCATGGGTTTCCCCACAGTGGTGGTTACAGAAGACGAGAGAGAAAGAGGAAAGCGGAAGCAACCGAAATGCAGAGGCTCGATGCAAGATTAGCAAAGCTGGAGGAACTTGAGAGCCGGCAAGCTACCGGCCAACCATCTCAGCGGCATGAAGATACTTCCTTCAACGTTGCCCCAGAAGCTACCTCACCATCTCAGCGGAGAAACAGTGTAGCTTCCACGGAGCTCGTTCAGCCTGATATCATGGCTCCTCGCTGCCCTATGGATAGTATCACGGAGGCTGAACATTGCGAGCTAATGACGAAATGCCAGAACCTGACCTTGAAGGCGGCGGTCGGCTCTGTTGTACCTCCTGAAGCTGAGGGAACTTTTCATTGCCGTCCGATTCCACATGGCTATGGATGAAATAATGGAGGGATTTGAGGAGCTGGAGCTTGACTACCCTACAGGTGAAGAGAAGATTCATCTGGAAAATGCTTTAAGGAGTACCTATCTATGGAGAAAGAAGTACATCAAGTTTCCAAATTGGACGCCTCCTCCTCCGCCGCCGCGTCAGGGCACTCCGCCTCCTCCTCCTCCTCAGGCGAGTGATCAGGGCACTCCGCCTCCTCCTCCACCTTCTCCGGTGTGTGAGCGCACTCCGCCTCCTCCAGCGCGTCGGCGCACTCCGCCTCCTCCTCCACCTCCTCTGGTGTGTCAGCGGACTCCGCCGCGTCAGCAATGGCGGAAGATAGACACAACCACTTCGGCGGCTAGCAGTACAAGCAGAGGCGGGAAGAAATTCAGACACGGTCCAAGCCTCAAGGCTCTAGAAAAGTTACCGTATGAGAGGACCGATGAGGAAAACGCGAACATCAGTGCTGCCGAAGTGAGGGCCCATTTTGAACGGAAACCTCCACCTCCAAAGGAAACGGTAGATCTGGTGAAAGCGAAGCGCACTCTGGATGCCCTGAAGCGACCACCACCGCCTCCGCCGGATTCCAACTATGCCCGCTGTATTAAAAAGACATATGAAGATGTGCGGCGGTCCGGAAGTACTTCCAGTGATTCAAGATTAGCATAAGGAAGAAGTGGGGAAACAATTCCCTAGCTCGGCAAACAGGCGAAGGAATCGTGCCCCCCCCCCCCAGCTCAAGGTGTCTAGTGATATCATCGCTAATCATCCGGGGCTAGTGCACAGTACCAATCTTGGTGATTACTTGAGCGATGATGTAGAGTTTGAAACGCTAGAGGTAGCAGAGATCTTCATATACGAGTACGGGAAGCCTCTCTTCAAACCTGATCATCCTCCTCTAACAACAATGATGTGAAGATTGCATGAATGGTACATGGATACCTGCAGGAAGTCTGGGAAGGATAGTATGATGGTGAGAATTAAAGACCAGCACGACCTCATTGGAGTTGAGTTGCTGCCTTTTGAATTTGCGGAGTTATTTCAGGTATTCAATCAAGACACCCTCGACAAACAACTCATGACTTGCTACTGTCTATAAGTATTACTTCTATAATTAAGTCTCTATAGCTCAGCTCTTTCATTGCATTGTTGGGGAACGTAGTAATTTCAAATTTTTCCTATGATCACACAAGATCTATCTAGGAGATGCATAGCAACGAGAGGGGAGAGTGTGTCCATGTACCCTTGTAGACCGAAAGCGGAAGCGTTTAGTTAACGCGGTTGATGTAGTCGAACGTCTTCACGATCCAACCGATCCAAGCACCGAACGTACGGCACCTTCGCGTTCACCACATGTTCAGCCCGATGACGTCCCTCGAGCTCTTGATCCAGTTGAGGCCGAGGGAGAGTTCCGTCAACACGACGGCGTGGCGATGATGTTGATGATGCTACCGGCGCAGGGCTTCGCTTAAGCACTATGACGATATGACCGAGGTGTGTAACTGTGGAGGGGGGCACCGCACACGGTTAAGAGAACTTGATGTTCTTTGGGGTGCCCCCTTGCCCCCGTATATAAAGGAGGAGAGGGGGAGGCCGGCCGGCCCTTGCAGGGCGCACCAGGAGAAGGGAGTCCTACTAGGACTCCAAGTCCTAGTAGGATTCCACCTGGAGGAAGAGGGGAAGGAAGGGAGAGGGAAAGGGGGGCAGCGCCCCCTTCCCTTGTCCTATTCGGACTCCCCATGGGGGGATCCTACCCTATGTGGGTTGTCCTCTCTCTCCCGTATGGCCCATGTTGGCCCACTGCTTCCCCGGGGGGTTCCGGTAACCCCTCCGGCACTGTTTTTACCCGAAACCACTCGGAACTCTTCCAGTGTCCGAATAACATAGTCCAGTATATCAATCTTTATGTCTCGACCATTTCGAGACTCCTCGTCACGTACGTGATCTTATCCGGGACTCTGAATAAACTTCGGTCATCAAAAACACATAACTCATAATACAAATCGTCATCGAACGTTAAGCGTGCGGACCCTATGGGTTCGAGAACTATGTAGACATGATCGAGACATATCTCCGATCAATAACCAATAGCGGAACCTGGATGCTCATATTGGCTCCTACATATTCTACGAATATCTTTATCGGCCAAACCGCACAACAATATATGTTGTTCCCTTTGTCATCGGTATGTTACTTGCCCGAGATTCGATCGTCGGTATCATCATACCTAGTTCAATCTCATTACTGGCAAGTCTCTTTACTCGTTCCGTAATGCTTCATCCCGCAACTAACTCATTATTCACGTTGCTTGTTGGACTTATAGTGATGAGCATTGCCGAGAGGGCCCAGAGATACCTCTCCGATACACGGAGTGACAAATCCTATTCTCGATCTATGCCAACCCAACAAACACCTTCGGAGACACCTTTAGAGCATCTTTATAATCACCCGGTTATGTTGTGACGTTTAATAACTCACAAGGTGTTCCTCCGATATTCGGGAGTTGCATAATCTCATAGTCTGAGGAACATGTATAAGTCATGAAGAAAGCAGTAGCAATGAAACTGTAACGATCATAATGCTAAGCTAACGGGTGGGTCTTGTCCATGACATCATTCTTCTAATGATGTGATCCCGTTCAGCAAATGACAACACATGTCTATGGTTAGGAAACATAACCATCTTTGATTAACGAGCTAGTCAAGTAGAGGCATACTAGGGACACTATGTATTGTCTATGTATTCACACATGTACTAAGTTTCCAGTTAATACAATTCTAGCATGAATAATAAACATTTATCATGATATAAGGAAATAAATAATAACTTTATTATTTCCTCTAGGGCATATTTCCTTCAGTCTCCCACTTGCACTAGAGTCAATAATCTAGATTACAAAGTAATGATTCTAACACCCATGGAGTCTTGGTGCTGATCATGTTTTGCTCATGGAAGAGGCTTAGCCAACGGGTCTGCAACATTCAGATCCGTATGTATTTTGCAAATCTCTATGTCTCCCTCCGCGACCAGATGCCGGATGGAATTGAAGCGTCTCCTGATGTGTTTGGTTCTCTTGTGAAATCGGTATTCCTTCGCCAAGGCAATTGCACCAGTATTGTCACAAAAGATTTAGATTGGACCCGATGCACTAGGGATGACACCTAGATCGGATATGAACTCCTTCATCCAGACTCCTTCATTTGCTGCTTCCAAAGCAGCTATGTACTCCGCTTCACACGTAGATCCCGCCCATACGCCTCTGCTTGGAACTGCACCAACTGACAACTCCACCATTCAATAAAAATACGTATCCGGATTGCGACTTAGAGTCAGCCGGATCAGTGTCAAAGCTTGCATCGACGTAACCATTTACAACGAGCTCTTTGTCACCCCCATAACCGAGAAACACATCCTTAGTCCTTTTCAGGTATTTCAGGATGTTCTTGACCGCTGTCCAGTGCTCCACTCCTGGATTACTTTCGTACCTCCCTGCTATACTTATAGCAAGGCACACATCAGGTCTGGTACAAAACATTGCATACATGATAGAACCTATGGCTGAAGCATAGGGAATGGCTTTCATTTTCTCTCTATCTTCTGCAGTCGTTGGGCATTGAGTATGACTCAACTTCACACCTTCTAACACAGGCAAGAACCCTTTCTTTGACTGATCCATTTTGAACTTCTTCAATACTTTATCAAGATACATGCTTTGTGAAAGTCCAATTAAGCGTCTTGATCTATCTCTATAGATCTTGATGCCCAATATGTAAGCAGCTTCACCGAGGTCTTATTCAAGTATCCTTTTAAGCTATCCAGAAATTCTATATTATTTCCAATTAACAATATGTCATCCACATATAATATTAGAAATGCTACAGAGCTCCCACTCACTTTCTTGTAAATACAGGCTTCTCCAAAAGTCTGTATAAGACCATATGCTTTGATCACACTATCAAAGCATTTATTCCAACTCCGAGAGGCTTGCACCAGTCCATAAATGGATTGTTGGAGCTTGCACACTTCGTTAGCACCCTTTGGATCAACAAAACCTTTTGGTTGCATCATATACAACTCTTCTTCCAAAAATCCATTCAGGAATGCAGTTTTGACATCCATTTGCCAAATTTCATATTCATAAAATGCGGCAATTGCTAACATGATTCGGACAGACCTAAGCATCGCTACGGGTGAGAAAGTCTCATCATAGTCATCTCCTTGAACTTGTCGAAAACCTTTCGCAACAAGTCGAGCTTTGTAGATAGTAACATTACCGTCAGCGTCAGTCTTCTTCTTGAAGATTCATTTATTTTCTATGGCTTGCCGATCATCGGACCACACTTTGTTATCATACTTGGATCCCATCTCAGATTTCATGGCCTCAAGCCATTTCGCGGAATCTGAGCTCATCATCGCTTCCTCATAGTTCTTAGGTTCATCATGGTCTAGTAACATGACTTCCAGAATAGGATTACCATACCACTCTGGTGCGGACCGTACTTTGGAAGACCTATGAGGTTCTATAGTAACTTGATCTAAAGTTTCATGATCATCATCATTAGCTTCCTCACTAATTGGTGTAGGAATCACTGGAACTGATTTATGTGATGAACTACTTTCCAAATCGGGAGAAGATACAATTACCTCATCAAGCTCTACTTTCCTCCCACTCACTTCTTTCGAGAGAAACTCCTTCTCTAGAAAGGATCCATTCTTAGCAACAAATATCTTGCCTTCGGATCTGTGATAGAAGGTGTACCCAACAGTTTCCTTTGGGTATCCTATGAACACGCACTTCTCCAATTTTTGTTCGAGCTTATCAGGTTGAAGCTTTTTCACATAAGCATCGCAGCCCCAAACTTTAAGAAACGACAACTTTGGTTTCTTGCCAAACCACGGTTCATAAGGCATCGTCTCAATGGATTTTGGTGGTGCCCTATTTAAAGTGAATGCAGACGTCTATAAAGCATAATTAACCCCAAAACGATAGCGGTAAATCAGTAAGAGACATCATAGATCGCACCATATACAATAAAGTACGGTTACGACGTTCAGACACACCATTACACTGTGGTGTTCCAGGTGGCGTGAGTTGCGAAACTATTCCACATTGTTTCAAATGAAGACCAAATCGTAACTCAAATATTCGCCTCCACGATCAGATCGTAGAAACTTTATTTTCTTATTATGATGATTTTACACTTCACTCTGAAATTCTTTGAACTTTTCAAATGTTTCAGACTTATGCTTCATTAAGTAGATATACCCATATCTGCTCAAATCATCTGTGAAGGTAAGAAAATAACGATACGGGCCACGAGCCTCAACACTCGTTGGACCGCATACATCAGTATGTATTATTTCCAATAAGTCAGTAGCTCGTTCCAATGTTCCTGAGAACGGAGTTTTAGTCATCTTGCCTATGAGGCATGGTTCGCAAGCACCAAGTGATTCCAAAATCCCATCAGCATGGAGTTTTTTCATGCGCTCTACACCAATATGACCTAAATGACAGTGCCAGAAATAAGTTGCACTATCATTATCAACTTTGCATCTTTTGGCTTCAATATTATGAACACGTGTATTTCCGTGATCGAGATTCAACAAAAATAGACCACTCAACAAGGGTGCATGACCATAAAAGATATTACTCATATAAATAGAACAACCATTATTCTCTGATTTAAATGAATAACTGCTACGTCTTGAGCTTGTGTTGGTTTTCCTTGAAGAGGAAAGGGTGATGCAGCAATAGTAGCGTAAGTATTTCCCTCAGTTTTTGAGAACCAAGGTATCAATCCGGTAGGAGGCTCCTCAAAAGTCCCACGCACCTACACAAACAAACAAAGAACTCGCAACCAACGCAATAAAGGGGTTGTCAATCCCTTCACGTCCACTTGCGAAAGTGAGATCTAATAGAGATAGTATGATAAGATAAATATATTTTTGGTATTTTATAATATAGATGCAAAAAGTAAAGATGCAAATAAAAGTAGATTGGAAGCAAATATGATAAGAGATAGACCGGGGCCATATGTTTCACTAGAGGCTTCTCTCAACATAGCATAAGTATTACGGTGGGTGAACAAATTAATGTCGAGCAATTGATAGAAAAGCGAATAATTATGAGATTATCTAGGCATGATCATGTATATAGGCATCACGTCCGTGACAAGTAGACCGACTCCTGCCTGCATCTACTACTATTACTCCACACATCGACCGACTCCTGCTTACATCTAGAGTATTAAGTTCATAAGAACAGAGTAATGCCTTAAGCAAGATGACATGATGTAGATGGATAAACTCATGCAATATTATATAAACCCCATCTTTTTATCCTCGATGGCAACAATACAATACGTGCCTTGCAACCCTTTACATCCTTTGGGTAAGGACACCGCAAGATTGAACCCAAAGCTAAGCACTTATCCCATGGCAAGAAAGATCAATCTAGTAGGCCAAACCAAACTGATAATTCAAGAGACTTGCAAAGATAACTCAATCATACATAAAAGAATTCAGAGGAGATTCAAATATTTCTCATAGATAAACTTGATCATAAACCCACAATTCATCGGATCTCGACAAACACATCGCAAAAAGAGTTTACATCGAATAGATCTCCACAAGAGAGGGGGAGAACATTGTATTGAGATCCAAAAAGAGAGAAGAAGCCATCTAGCTAATAACTATGGACCCGAAGGTCTGTGGTAAACTACTCACAACTCATCGGAAGGGCTATGGTGTTGATGTAGAAGCCCTCCATGGTCGATTCCCCCTCCGGCGGAGCGCCGGTGAAGGCTCCAAGATGGGATCTCGCGGATACAGAAGGTTACGGTGGTGGAAATTGTGTTTCGTTGGCTACCTGGATGTTTTCGGGGTACGTAGGCTTATATAGGAGGAAGAATTACGTCGGTGGCACCGAGGCCCACAAGACAGGGGCGCCTCAGGGGGCGCCCTACCCTCTCGTGGCCGCCTCGGCTGCTTCTTGACTTGCACTCCAAGTCCTTCGATCACGTTCGCTCCAAAAGTCACGCTCCCGAAGGTTTCATTCCGTTTGGACTCCGTTTGATATTCCTTTTCTTGAAATCTTGAAATAGGCAAAAAAACAGCAATACGGGTTGGGCCTCCAGTTAGTAGGTTAGTCCCAAGAATAATATAAATGTGTAAAATAAAGCCCATAAACATCCAAAAGGGGTAATATAATATCATGGAATAATAAAAAATTATAGATATGTTGGAGACGTATCAAGCATCCCCAAGCTTAATTCCTGCTCGTCCTCGAGTAGGTAAATGATAAAAACAGAATTTTTGATGTGGAATGCTACCTAGCATAATTCTCAATGTAATTTTCTTTATTGGGGCATGAATGTTCAGATCCAAATGATTCAAAATAAAAGTTCATATTGACATAAGAATAGTGATACTTCAGGCATACTAATCAAAGTAATCATGTCTTCTCAAAATAACATGGCCAAAGAAAGTTATCCCTACAAAATCATATAGTCTGGTTGTTGCTCTATCTTCATCACACAAAGTATTTAATCATGCACAACCCCGATGACAAGCCAAGCAATTGTTTCATACTTTAATAATCTCAAACTTTTTCAACTTCCATGCAATACATGAGCGTGACCATGGACATAGCACTATATGTGGAATAGAATGGTGGTTAAGACAAAAAAGGAGAAGATAGTCTCACATCAATGGGCTATGGAGATGCCCATTAATAGATATCAATGTGAGTGAGTAGGGATTGCCATGCAACAGATGCACTAGAGCTATAAATATATGAAAGCTCAACAAAACAAAATAAGTGGGTGTGCATCCAACTCGCTTGCTCACGAAGACCTAGGGCATTTTGAGGAAGCCCATCATTGGAATATACAAGCCAAGTTCTATAATGAAAAATTCCCACTAGTATATGAAAGTGACAACTTATGAGACACTCTATCATGAAGATCATGGTGCTACTTTGAAGCACAAGTGTGGAAAAAGAGATAGTAGCATTGTCCCTTCTCTCTTTTTCTCTCATTTTATTTTTTTCTTTTTTTCTCCTTTTTTTATTTTCTTTTTTTCTTTGGCCTTTCTCTTTTTTTTGGCCTTTCTTTTTTTTCTCTTTTTTTCTTTGTAAAGTCTGAAGTCTCATCCCTACTTGTGGGGGAATCATAGTCTTCATCATCCTTTCCTCACTGAGACAATGCTCTAATAATGAAGATCATCACACTTTTATGGATTTACAACTCAAGAATTACAACTCAAAGCTAGAACAATATATGACTCTATATGAATGCCTCCGTGATGTACGGGATATGCAATGAATCAAGAGCGACATGTATGAAAATTATGAAGGTGGCCTTGCCACAAATACAATGTCAAATACATGATCATGCAAAGAGCAATATGACAAAAGTAATGCGTGTCATATGAACGGAACGGTGGAAAGTTGCATGGCAATATATCTCGGAATGGCTATGGAAATGCCATAATAGGTAGGTATGGTGGCTGTTTTGAGGAAGGTATATGGTGGGTGTATGGTACCGGCAAAAGTTGTGCGGCACAAGAGAGGCTAGCAATGGTGGATGGGTGAGGGTGCGTATAATCCATGGACTCAACATTAGTCAAAAGAACTCATATACTTATTGCAAAAATCTACAAGTCATCAAAAACAAAGTATTACACGCATGCTCCTAGGGGGATAGATTGGAAGGAAAAGACCATCGCTCGTCCCCGACCGCCACTCATAAGGAAGACAATCAATAAATGAAATTGTGCTCCAACTTCATCACAAAGCGGTTCACTGATATGTCTCCAACGTATCTATAATTTTTGATTGCTCCATGCTATATTATCTACTGTTTTAGGCAATATTGGGCTTTATTATCCACTTTTATATTATTTTTGGGACTAACCTATTAACCGGAGGCCCATCCCAGTTCTTTGTTTTATGCCTATTTCAGTATTTCGAGGAAAAGGAATATCAAATGGAGTCAAAACGGAACGAAATCAACTGGAGAAGTTATTTTTGGAAGGAAAGCCACCCGATGGACTTGGACTCTACGTCAGGAGATACGGGAGGTGATCACGAGGGTGGGGGGCACGCCCACCCCCCAAGGGCGCGCCCCTGCCTCGTGGGGCCCCCGTAGCTCCACCGATGTACCCCTGCACCCATATATACCTACGTACCCTAAAACTTCCAGAACAGAAGATAGATCGGGAGTTCCGCCGCCGCAAGCCTCTCAGAGCCACCAAAACCTCTTGGGAGCCCGTTCAAGACCTGCTGGATGGGGAACCCATCACCGTGGCCATCTTCATAATCCCGACGCTCTCCATGACGAGGAGGAGTAGTTCACCCTCGGGGCTGAGGGTATGTACCAGTAGCTATGTGTTTGATCTCTCTCTCTCGTGTTCTTGATTTGGCACGATCTTGATGTATCGCGAGCTTTGCTATTATAGTTGGATCTTATGTTTCTTCTCCCCCTCTACTCTCTTGTAATGAATTGAGTTTTCCCCTTGAAGTAATCTTATCGGATTGAGTCTTTAAAGATTTGAGAACACTTGATGTATGCCTTGCCGTGTTTATCTGTGGTGACAATGGGATATCACGTGCCACTTGATGTATGTTTTGGTGACCAACTTGCGGGTTCCGCCCATGAACCTATGCATAGGGGTTGGCACACGTTTTCGTCGTGATTCTCCGGTAGAAACTTTGGGGCACTCTTTGAGGTTCTATGTGTTGGTTAAATAGATGAATCTGAGATTGTGTGATGCATATCGCATAATCATGCCCACGGATACTTGAGGTGACAATGGAGTATCTAGGTGACATTAGGGTTTTGGTTGATTTGTGTCTTAAGGTGTTATTCTAGTACGAACTCTTTTATAGATTGATCCTAAAGAATAACTTTGAGGTGGTTTCGTACCCTACCATAATCTCTACGTTTGTTCTCTGCTATTAGTGGCTTTGGAGTGACTCTTTGTTGCATGTTGAGGGATAGTTATGAAATCCAATTATGTTATTATTGTTGAGAGAACTTGCACTAGTGAAAGTATGAACCCTAGGCCTTGTTTCCTATCATTGAAATACCGTTTGTGCTCACTTTTATCATTAGTTACCTTGCTGTTTTTATTGTTTCAGATTACAAATGCCTATATCTACCATCCATATTGCACTTGTATCACCATCTCTTCGCCGAACTAGTGCACCTATACAATTTGCCATTGTATTGGGTGTGTTGGGGACACAAGAGACTCTTTGTTATTTGGTTGCAGGGTTGCTTGAGAGAGACCATCTTCATCCTACGCCTCCTACGGATTGATAAACCTTAGGTCATCCACTTGAAGGAAATTTGCTATTGTCCTACAAACATGTGCACTTGCAGGCCCAACAACGTCTACAAGAAGAAGGTTGTGTAGTAGACATCAAGCTCTTTTCTGGCGCCGTTACCGGGGAGGCTAGGTAAGTGAAGGTATATCTTTAGATCTTGCAATCAAATCTTTTTGTTTCTTGTTTTAGCTCTAGTTTAGTTTGTAAAAGAAAACTACCAAAAAATGGAATTGAGTTTGTCTCATACGCTTCATCTTTTTAATATCTTTCGTGAGTATGATGAAAGGAAATTTGTGCCAAAGTGTTAGAAGAAGAATGCATTAAAATGTTTGGCACTAAATCTTTGAATGATGAGCATGATTGCAATGTTGTTAGTATAAACTCCTTGAATACCCATAGTACTAATGATGATTGCTCTAGTCATAATGAAAATATCTCTCATAAGCATGTCAACTTTTGTGGAGTGCATGTTTGCATTAACACACCAAATAAAGAAGATAGATATTGCAAGAGGCATAAGTACTTAGAAACCAAATTGTTGCAAGAAGAGCTAGATGAATGTGCTGAAAGATTCAATATTTTTCATGCCCCTTGTGAACTTCGCAATGAACATGGTCATTTAAAGCTCCAATGTTATTTGTTTCATGATCAAGTCGTGTCCAAATATTGTGATAATTTGATTACCCTTGAGCATCATAAAGAACTTAGCCTTCTTTTGGGTTATGAAGAAATGAAACGTATAACTGAGGGTATTCCAAAATTTAGTCTTGATAAATTTCTTGATTTTGATCTAGAAAAGATTTATATGTATTGTGCGGTGAATTGCATTGAAAATCCTTATATTGCCAATTACATAAAGAAAATAAAACAAATAGAAGATGAAGAGAATACTAATGAAAGGGAAGAGACTTCCCAATATCCTCCTATTATTTCTTATGATGAATCAGGTAACGAGGAGGAGCTTTCTATTCAACTAATCTCATCAATAAGGAGCTGAAAGAGGAAGGTTGAACCTACACATAATGTGAAGAAGAAAAAGAAAAGAAGGAGCAACAAAGGTTTAAAAGGTATCCCTCCCAAATGATGTTGCTCCTACTACTCATTGTGATCATGATAATTGCTTTACTATTGGTGTTATCCATACTATTAATGATGAGAGTGATTATGCTTATGATATGAAAAGGCCCAAGCTTGGGGAAGCTATGTTTGATGAGGATGACATATTTGAGAATATATTTGCTGCAATTAATGTTTGTCCCAAGCTTGGGGATGCTATGTTTAATAATGATGATATTTTTAGCCTCTCAAGTTTTGATATGCAAAGTAGTTATGATGATAGCATGCCTTCTACCTATGATGATTATATTTATGAAAGCGGGTTTGGAAGAGTGTCAACTTTAGGAAGTAGTGATCCCACAATATTGGAGGATGTTGAATCTTATAATATTTATGAAAGTGGATTTGGAGAGGTCATGACTTTACTTAGTAATGATTCCACTATCTTGGAAGAGGTTTCAATCGATTATGATGAGAACAAAGTTGCTACTTATGATGATTATTGTGATGAAACTTATGCTATGGAAAGTAGTGATGACTCTATTTATAAAACTTGTCATGATTATGATTACCCTCTTTCTGAACATTACTCTTTAAGTGTGGAAACAATTTTTAGTGTTCATGTCTCTTATGATACTCCCACTATTCCGAATGAGAAGAATTTTGCTTATGTGGAGAGTAGTAAATTTTCTATGCTTGTAGATCATGAAAAGAATGCTTTAGGTGCTGGTTATATTGTTGAATTCATTCACGATGCTACTGAAAATTATTATGAGGGAGGAATATATGCTTGTAGGAATTGCAATAATATCAAGTTTCCTCTCTATATGCTTAAAGTTTTGAAGTTATGCTTGTTTTGCCTTCCTATGCTAGTTGATTGTTGTTCCCATAAGTTGTTTGCTCACAAAATCCCTATGCATATGAAGTGGGTTAGACTTAAATGTGCTAGTCATATTCTTCATGATGCTCTCTTTATGTTTCAATTCTTATCTTTTTTGTGAGCATCATTGAAATCATCATGCCTAGCTAGGGGCGTTAAACGATAGCGCTTGTTGGGAGGCAACTCAATTTTATTTTAGTTTCTTGCTTTTTGGTTCTGTTTAGTAATAAATAATCCATATATCTTCTGTTTAGATGTGGTTTTGTGTTTTAATTAGTGTTTGTGCCAAGTAGAACCTTTGGGAAGACTTGGGTGAAGTCTTTATGATCATGCTGTAAAAAACAGAAACTTTAGCACTCACGAGATTAGCTTCAACTTTTTACTGGAGAGTGCTATTTAGTTGATTCTTTTTGAAGATAATTACTAGACAAATTCCTCAGGTCCACAAATTTAGTTTAGAATATTTGGAGTTCCAGAATATTGCGTTAGTTACAGATTACTACACGCTGTTCTGTTTTTGACAGATTCTGTTTTTCGTGTGTTGTTTGCTTATTTTGATGAATCTATGGCTAGTAAAATAGTTTATAAACCATAGAGAAGTTGGAATACAGTAGGTTTAACACCAGTATAAATAAATAATGAGTTCATTACAGTATATTGAAATTGGTGTTTTGTTTTCTTTCGCTAACGGAGCTTACAAGTTTTCTGTTAAGTTTTGTGTTATGAAGTTTTCAACTTTTGGGTAAAGATTCGATGGACTATGGAATAAGGAGTGGCAAGAGCCTAAGATTGGGGATGCCCAAGGCACCCCAAGGTAATATTCAATGACAACCAAGCGTCTAAGCTTGGGGATGCCCCGGAATGCATCCCCTCTTTCGTCTACTTCCATCGGTAACTTTACTTGGAGCTATATTTATATTCACCACATGATATGTGTTTTGCTTGGAGCGTCATTTTATTTTATTTAGCTTTGCTTGCTGTTTGAATAAAGTATCAAGATCTGAAATTCTTAAATGTTAGAGAGTCTTCACATAGTTGTATAATTATTCGACTACTCATTGATCTTCACTTATATCTTTCAGAGTAGTTTGTCATTTGCTCTAGTACTTCACTTATATCTTTTAGAGCACAATGGTGGTTTTATTTTGAAGAAATAGATGAACAGTCATGCTTCACGTAGATTATTTTGAGAGTCTTAAATAGCATGGTAATTTGCTTAAATAATCATAATATGCTAAGCATACAAGATTTGTAAGAATTCTTATGAGTGTGTTGAATACTAAGAAAAGTTTGATGCTTGATAATTGTTTTGAGATATGAAGATGGTGATATTAGAGTCATGCTAGTTGGGTGATTATGAATTTAAAGAATGCTTGTGTTGAAGTTAGCAAGTCCCATAGCATGCACGTATGGTTAAAGTTGTGTAACAAATTTGGAACATGAAGTGTACCTGGCTTGTGCATCCTTATGAGTGGCGGTCGGGGACGAGCGATGGTCTTTTCCTACCAATCTATCCCCTAGGAGCATCTTGGCGTAGTACATGATTTTTTATGACTTCTAAATTTTTGCAATAAGTATATGAGTTCTTTTGACTAATGTTGAGTCCATGGATTATACGCACTTTTACCTTTCCACCTTTGCTAGCCTCTTGATGCCGTGCATTGCCCTTTCTCACCTTGAGAGTTGGTGCAAACTTCGCCGGTGCATCCAAATCCCGTGATATGATACGCTCTATCACACATAAACCTCCTTATATCTTCCTCAAAACATCCACCATACCTATCTATTATGGCATTTCCATATCCATTCCGAGATATATTGCCATGCAACTTTCCACCGTTTCGTTCATCATCATCATGACATACTTTACTTTTGTCATATTGCCATTGCATGATCATGTAGTTGACATCGTATTTGTGGCAAATCCACCATGCATTATTTTTCATACATGTCACTCTTGATTCATTGCACCATCCCGGTACATCACGGAGGCATTCATATAGAGTCATATCTTGTTCTAGTTTCGAGTTGTAATCCTTATGTTGTAATCAGTAGAAGTGTGATGATCATCATTATTAGAGCATTGCCCAAAAAAAGAGAAAGGACAAAAAGAAAATAAAAAAGAAAGGCCCAAAAAAAAAGGGCAATGCTACTGTCTCTTTTTCCACACTTGTGCTTCAAAGTAGCACCTTGTTCTTCATGTAGTGAGTCTCATATATTGTGCTTCAAAGTAGCACCATGTTTTTCATATAGTGAGTCTCATAAGTTGTCTTTTTATACTAGTGGGAATTTTTCATTATAGAACTTGGCTTGTATATTCCTACGATGGGCTTCCTCAAAATGCCCTAGGTCTTCATGAGCAAGCAAGTTGGATGCACACCCACTAGTTTTCTTTTGTTGAGCATTCATAGCTCTAGTGCATCCGCTGCATGGCAATCCCTACTCCTCATGTTGACATCAATTGATGGGCATCTCCATAGCCCGTTGATTATCCTCGTCAATGTGAGACTTTCTCCTTTTGTCTTCTCCACACAATCCCCATCATCATATTCTATTCCACCCATAGTGCTATATCCATGGCTCACGCTCATGTATTGCGTGAAGGTTGAAAAAGTTTGAGATTATTTAAGTATGAAACAATTGATTGGCTTGTCATCGGGGGTATAGAAGTTGGAACATCTTTGTGTGACTAAAATGAAGCATAGCCTAACTATATGATTTTGTAGGGATGAACTTTCTTTTGCCATGCTATTTTGAGAAGACATGATTACTTTGATTAGTATGCTGGAAGTATTACTATTTCTTTTATCAATATGAACGTTTATTTTGTATTCATTCGGATCTGACTATTCATACCACAATTAAGAAGATTTACATTGAAATTATGCCAACTAGCATTCCACATCAAAATTTATCTTTTTTATCATTTACCTACTCGAGGACGAGCAGGAATTAAGCTTGGGGATGCTTGATACGTCTCCAACGTATCTATAATTTTTGATTGCTCCATGCTATATTATCTACTGTTTTAGGCAATATTGGTCTTTATTATCCACTTTTATATTATTTTTGGGACTAACCTATTAACCGGAGGCCCAGCCCAGATTTGTTGTTTTATGCCTATTTGAGTATTTCGAGGAAAAGGAATATCAAACAGAATCAAAACGGAACGAAATCAACTCGAGAAGTTATTTTTTGAAGGAAAGCCACCCGATGGACTTGGACTCTCCGTCAGGAGATACGGGAGGTGCTCACGAGGGTGGGGGTCGCGCCCACCCCCCTAGGGCGCGCCCCCTACCTCGTGGAGCCCCCGTAGCTCCACCGGCGTACCCCCTGCACCCATATATACCTACGTACCCTAAAACTTCCAGAACAGAAGATAGATCGGGAGTTCCGCCGCCGCAAGCCTCTGTAGCCACCAAAAACCTCTTAGGAGCCCGTTCCGGCACCCTGCCGGAGGGGGAACCCATCACCGGTGGCCATCTTCATCATCCCGGCGCTCTCCATGACGAGGAGGGAGTAGTTCACCCTCGGGGCTAAGGGTATGTACTAGTAGCTATGTGTTTGATCTCTCTCTCTCTCTCTCTCTCTCTCTCTCTCTCGTGTTCTTGATTTGGCACGATCTTGATGTATCGCGAGCTTTGCTATTATAGTTGGATCTTATGTTTCTTCTCCACCTCTACTCTCTTGTAATGAATTGAGTTTTCCCCTTGAAGTAATCTTATCGGATTGAGTCTTTAAAGATTTGAGAACACTTGATGTATGCCTTGATGTGTTTATCTATGGTGACAATGGGATATCACGTGCCACTTGATGTATGTTTTGGTGACCAACTTGCGGGTTCCGCCCATGAACCTATGCATAGGGGTTGGCACACGTTTTCGTCGTGATTCTCCGGTAGAAACTTTGGGGCACTCTTTGAGGTTCTATGTGTTGGTTGAATAGATGAATCTGAGATCGTGTGATGCATATCGTATAATCATCACTAGTGCAGAACCAGGCAATAGCACCGGTTCGTAAGGCCCTTTAGTTCCGGTTCCATAACCGGCACTAAAGTGTGGGCACTAAAGTTCCCTTTAGTACCGGTTCAAAGACCGAACCGGTGCTAAAGGGAAACCACGTGGCACGAGCCAGCTCGAGGGCTCGAGCCCTTTAGTACCGGTTGGTAAGACCAACCGGTACTATAAGGTTTGGGGGTTTTAGTTTTATGATTTCTTTTTCATTTAATTTTGTGTTTCCATTTTAATTATTTTTCGCTTGCTGGTATTTTTACGATACTACACATTGTACACGTTATTTATATATCTATATATATATATATATATATATATATATATATATATATAATTTCTTGTAGAACCAATCATGCATATATATATCATCAATGTCTCACAAACCATCATATTAATTAATTCACACATACACACATGTATAGCTATATACAATTTCTCCTACATATGCATGTTGCCTTCGGAGCCAGTGGCATTAGCCTAATTGGTGCCTTCGGAGCACGATGACAATTGGAAGTGGTTTTCATGGGGGCGGTAGCGGGTAATAGTATCCCGCTATTTCTTCTTGAAGTGCTTCTACGCGCTCCGTTTCTAGGAGCTTCTCCCGCACCTCTGTGAACTGTTAAGAAGGAGATCAATATGCATGTGTATTAGTTGTGTGACTAGATATCGATAATGGTGTAAAAATTGTGAATAGTGTTTTGACAAGCGTACCCATTCCTGTCTTTGAGATCTGCTCCTTTGGACGCCATCATGCGAATGTTCTCGCAAACGCAGAATGCACACAGATCAGTCCCCTGCGCCTACTTGTGGCCTTTACGAGAATGGAATTTGATCAGATAATAATTAATCAAGCATGATAATTAAAGAGATGGCAGCTAGCTAGCTAGCTAGTACTACTTAATTACTTACCTTGGGTCGAAACCATTTAAGCTTTTTTCATTCTCCACGGGGTCACTGATGAACCTTGCCCAAGCCCCGCCTCGCCGACAAAGAAAATGAATAAAGGGTTATTAAATAGTTCATATCATGAAATGACGAACTAAATAGGCCGAGATATATAGTTAATAATGATTGAAATTACCTGCTGACTATCCCAAACAAGATGTTATAGTCAGTTTTTTCTTTGAGTAGTGAGTCCAAGATTTCAACTGCTCCAAGGCCAACTTTAATGATACACAAGACCCAATGAAACCTGCATGCACACACGTTTGCATGTCTTAATTAAGCGGGCATATGTAAGCAAAAACATGTAGCTAGCTAGTAGGCAAAAACAGAGAATTTGTAGTACAATACAGTGTGACTCACTGGAAGTTGTAAGGAAGTAGTATATCTTCATTGTATTTGAGGCGCTTCAAGAACTCTAGCATGATGTCCTCTACGGCCTTTTGATGACGTGGATTTATTTTCCATGTGTATTCATTAACGGTGTTTGGGTCAATGAACCCAATGCCAAAGCGTCCACCTTTTCTCATTTCATACATCTTCATCCTGCATATAATACCACGTAAAAGAATATAGTGAGGATAATTACAGGTAATGATTGATCAAAAGGATCACTACAGCTAGCTTGAGACTTAAATTACGTAAAGAAATCACTTACGTACAATAGCAACGGCGATAGATTTGTCGAGTGCGTCTTGATTGTATAACTGAAACAGTTCGTAATACTCAACGGACACAGCCTTTCTCATGGAAGTAATGCTCCTCCTTGACATTCACCATGAGGGACAATCGATCGGAAATCTTGGTAATGTTCATGTACCATTGATGCAATTCATACATTCTCGTTGGGAGGTTCTTGACCTTGTCTGGCTCGACCAAAGGTTGGCCCCGGACATATTTCTGTTTTATTTCATCCTCTCTAAGCACAGGCATGGGCTCGATCTCGAGGAGTTGTCCAACAGTGATTTTGAGAACTTCAGCCTGCATTATATGGTCCTCCGTTATTACCACATTGCCCACCTCAGAATGTAAACTGTTTGCCCACAATAATATTGGGCGCCACAGATCGTCACGTGTTGTTGGCACAACAAGCGAGGGATCGATTACCGCTGTTCTCCCAAATTGGGAATGGTTATCCCGCATTTTTGACAAATGCTTCTTGTTTGCTCGATCCCGAGCTCGCCTCCTTACTTAGACGTGCTCGATTTAACTTCCCGATGTGGCGCTCATAGTCTGTGTCAACAAGGCTTGGGAGCTGGTGGTTGAGCCATACGAATGAAGTGGTCAATCATTTCCTCAGGCACTTTCTCCCTTGGCGGCGGTGGCGGTTTCGGTGAAAAATGGGCTTCCACCTCGGACTTCGATATGGCTGCGATTTCTTCCTCGGACCTGCCATAAGCCCTCTACGGAAGAGGCGTGAGGCTTGGACCATATTTATATCGCTTGCTCCGCCTGTACTTCCTGTACTACCTCGACTCGTACCGCTACGCAACATAGTTGCGGGGTGTCTCTTCTTCGATTGCTGAGGCGGCGGAGACGCCGGCTGACGGGGCTGGTTTGGACGAGGAGGAGTGGTCACCTGGCTGTGCCAGACTTGGAGGAGGAGTGGCCTGAGGTTGTGCCGGACTTGGAGGAGGAGTGGACGTCGGCACTGTGGCGGACTTGGAGGAGGAGGAGTGGCTGACACTTTGCCGGACTTGAAGGAGGAGTGGCTCGACACTTTGCCGGACTTGGTGGACTTGCAGGAGCGGGAGATCACGACTCGGTGGCGGACTTCGACGAGGAGTCGGTGACGCGGTGTCGGTGGCCTTCAAAGATGATGCAATCCTTTTCCATAGGATGATACGATGGTTGGCGTCTCCAGAAAGCGCCGTCGTCACCTCCGTGAATGTCAAGCTCTAGCTCAATATGGGTCCACCACCTCATCAACCAAGACACGAGCATAGCCCACTGGAATCGGGTTGCAATGGAAGGTTGCCTGGGGGGGATTTGTAAAAGCAACGACGTCCGCCACCTTCATGGATATGTTCTTCATTTTGACGTGTAGCTCGCAGCTAGTGTTCTCCATGATGTCATCCACGTGGTATCTACCCAGCATTGCGTCGTCCGGGGCGGAACCCACGCTGCTTCTCGGCATGGATGGGGCGGTGCTATCCAATGCTGGATCATTCGCTAGCTGCTGCAGCCGAGACCCCTTTGCTGGGTAAGTGAGTCGATTCTGCTCCTGCCGCCGTAATTTGACTACCAATTCCGCTTAACTTGCTTCTAGGCCCTCAAGGCGTTCATAGTCCCGCTTCCTCGCTCCTCCTCCATCTTCCTCTTCTTCTCCTCCGCAATCTTCTTTCTCGCACGGGTTACGTAGTCGGTGTTCCATCAAAACCCCTCATACCACGGAATAGCGCCCTTGCCTCGTGTTCTTCCCGGTGTTCAGGATTTCCTGTGGCACGCGTAAGCTCTTCGTTCTCTCTGTTGGGCTGGAACACCGCCGATCATGCCTCTTCTATTGCAACAAGTATCGCATCGTCGGCTCCCTTCAGACTTGCCCTCGTCAAACATTGCCTGTCTTCGGTCCAACTCCCCCATGCGCATAGAACCAAGTCCCGACCTGGGGCCAGCTCTTAGTAACCGGAGTGGCACCTGCATCCTCCATCTCTTTCTCGCACTTATCCCACTTAGACATTGCCACCGCATAGCCACCTGGCCCTAGCTTATGGAACTTATCCTTTTTTTCGGCATTCTTCTTGTTTATTCTCGACCGTTCCTTAGCTAATTCCGAATCCTTGAATTTCACGAAATCGTCTAGACACTCGCGGTTCCTGCGGCGCGGGCGGTGGACACCCAAAGAGAAGGAACCCTCACAGGATCATAGCTGAAGTGAGATCCCCGAACATACTGCCAGGTATTGGAGAACCTGCCGCCCTCTAACGCAACCATGTAGCGATGGACGTGCTCGCCCTCCTCCTCGACACGGCGATGTACCACCTCCGCGGACCGGGTCCCTCCGCACCGAATCGCCCACGCGAACGCCACCAAACGAGATCGGGGTCGACGACGGACCCGGGCTGGGTTCTCATCAAGCGGCGCCCTCCGAGCAGCACCTCCAGTGCCAGCCAGTGAGCCCAGTCCGGACATGGGTCGGCTGGACGTCGTCATGAGACGGGTCGACGGCGAGGATGCGGGCTGGCAGCGTCGAGAACAAATACTAGCTATATGCCCGCAAAAGTAATATTTTTTAATGATTGGATTTTGATAACTAAAATTTCTAACATTTCTACTATTTCAAAAATCTATATACTATTTCATACTAATTAAGCATCTAACACTAAAAACAGAAAACACAACTTCTATACATCCATTAAAAACTGAAAAACAACATTATATAAAAAAATTCCATACTAATTAAACACTAATTATATCCATCTAACATGCATTCATACATATATAATAGTGAAAAAACAATAATCTAAATAATCTAAACTAATTAAACATACAAAATACGTATATACTAATATATACATGCATTAATTCATACATGTGTGTGTGTGTGTGTGTGTTCATCATGCTTGTGTGTGTGTGTGTATGGGCTCGGGGAGGGGCGGCGCCCATGGTGGCCTTGAGGCGAGGGAGAGGGGTTAGAGGGGAGAGCTCACAGCGGGCGACGGCGACGGCGAGGCGACGGGCGGTGACGGGTCAAGGGCGACGCGACGGGACGGGCGCGACGGGACGGGCCCGGCGGAGACGAGGGCGGCGACGGGACGGGCGGCGACGGGACGAGGGCGGCGACGGGACGGGCGGTGACGGCACGAAGACGACGGAAACAGAGGAAGAAAGCAGAGGGAATGAAATTTTCGAAGTGTTGTATATATAGAAGGCACCTTTAGTACCGGTTGGAGCCACCAACCGGTACTAAAGGCCAGTTTTGGCCAGCCCAAGCGGCGGGAAGCGACCCCCTTTAGTACCGGCTGGTGGCACAGACCGGTACTAAAGGTTCTCTTTAGTACCGGTTGGTGGCTCCAACCGGTACTAAAGGCCTCAAGCCACCCCAAAGTTTAGTCCCACCTGCCGGGTGAAGGGCAGCCGACTGTTTATAAACCCAGCCGGCTACCACTTTGAACTCCTCTCAGATAGCAGGCTTGTGGGCCTAAACTCACATGCTGCCCTCAGAGGTCTGCTGGGCCTTTAAGGCCTGTAATTACACACACGTGGGCCTATCAGCCCACAGGCAGCGCCAATTTTTTTATAGTTTTTTCTTTTACGCTTTATTTTCTTCTATTTATTTTTGTGTAGTTTTTGTATAGTTTTTTCTTTTCTGTTATATTTATTTTCTTCTATTTATTTGTGAGTAGTTTTTCATCTAGTTTGCCAAAATTCAACATTTTCAGAGTTCATTTTGTAGTGATTTTCAATTTCATGGTCATTTTGTAAACGATTGAAAAATAGCAAATACAATTTTTTTTCTTTTCTGCTTTTATTTTTCTTCTATTTATTTTGAGTAGTTTTTTCTTTTCTGTTATATTTATCTTCTTCTATTTATTTTTGATTAGTTTTTATATAGTTTTTTCTTTTCAGCTATAGTTTTTCTTTCTTTTACGCTATTTTTCTTTTCTCGCAAAACTTGATTGTCAAAGTCTGGAGTTATAACTTAAAAAAAAGAAATGTCGACGTGCAATTAGTTTTTGCCATAATGTAAGAAGTCCGGAGTTGTAATAAGTTATTAAAAATAAAAGAGGTGCAATGCTCGTTAATTTGCTTCAAGCCTTTTGGAATAGTGTAAACTGCACCGCGCATAACTCCGTGCGGTCTACCGTATTCTCAAGGCTTGAAGCTAAGCAACGTGAGCATTGATCCTCTTCTTCATCGCTCTCGCACTCGGGGCTTATAAATCGCTTCCTAGTCCCTCTCACTTCGCGAGGTGGGACTAAAAACAGCTTACGTCTGGTTCATCCATGAACCGGTACTAAAGGTGCTCGTGGGGCCCCAAATTTTACTCGACACAACCTCATTAGTACCGGTTAGGTAGTACGAGCCGGCACTAAATGGTGATGGTGGGGCCATAGTTCGACCGGAGGCCGACACAGCCTCTTTAGGTACAAAAATTACAAACTTTCTGTTAGTGCCCGTAGTTTTCAAATTTGAATAGTTTAAATTTTGAATTATTTGAAATTAGTGTGAATTAGTTTGCACATAAAATTTCTTCGCTTCAAATGCCAAAACACATAACTACCCTAACTATTACAGAGATTCCCCTCTCGGTGCGAAAGATGTAAGAAAGTGATGATAGCTAGTGAAGCCGATCACATCCCGCATCTTTGGGTGTGAAACTTTTTCTTCGCGTGTGTCCCTTTGCGCCAGTAACCATGGAAAATCTTCATCATTTAACGGGATGCTCGGGTCAATATTCACCGTGAATGGAGCAATTTCATCAAACTTTTCATAATCTTCCGACTTGTCTGCCTTGTCATCCACTCCCACGATGTTTCTCTTCCCGTAAAGAACTATGTGACGCTTTGGCTCATCGTGACGATGCATTCTCTTCCTTATCTTTCCTTTTTCTTGGCTTGGTAGACATGTCCTTCACATAGAAAACCTGTGCCACATCATTGGCTAGGACAATGGTTCGCTCTGCATACGCAAGATTGTTGAGATCCACTGTTGTCATTCCGCATCGCTGGTCTTCCGTTACCCGCCTCGTGTCATATTGACCCATTTGCACCGAAACAAAGGGACCTTTAAACCACGCCGATAGTCAAGTTCCCATATGTCCTGTATATAACCATAATATGTTTCCTTTCCCGCCTTGGTTTCTGCATCAAAGCGGACACCACTGTTTTGGTTGGTGCTCTTCTTATCTTGGGCGATCGTGTAAAATGTATTACCATTTATCTCGTACCCTTTGAAACTCATTATATTCAAGATGGTAACTGGGACAGCAAGTACATGTCATCTTCAATAGAGGTGTCATGCATGGTACGTGTCTGCAACCAGTGGCGAAACTCCTGGTTTGTTCACGTGTAATCCGGTCATCGAACCGCTCCGGTGTTTGGAGCGTAGCAAATTCTTGTGTTCATCCATATACGGAGCCACCAAGGTGGAATTCTGTAGAACTGTAGTGTGCTTCGGTGAGAGAATGTCCGTCCATACATATTATTTGTTCCCCTCCTAGCGTGCCTTTTCCATCCGGGCCGCCCTTATGCATGATTCAGAACACCAATCGGCTTAAGGTCGTGAATAAAGTCAATACAAAACTCAATGACCTCCTCATTTTGATGGCGCTTGGAGATGCTTCCTTTTGGCCTAGCACGGTTATGAACATATTTCTTTAAGACTCCCATGAACCTCTCAAAGGGGAACATATTGTGTAGAAATACAGGAACCAAAACGTTAATCTCTTCAAGATAGGTGAACTAGGACGTGCGTCATGATGTTGAAGAAGGATGGTGGGAACACCAACTCGAATCGACAAGACATTGCACCAAATCATTCTCAGAACCTTGGTATGATTTCTGGATCGATTACCTTCGAGAGATTGCATTGAGAAATGCACATAGCTTCACAATGGCTAATCGAACGCTTTCCGGTAGAAGCCCCTCAATGCAACCGAAGCAGTTGCGTCATAATCACGTGGCAGTCATGAGACTTTAGGTTCGAACTTTTTCTCTGCCATGTCTATTATTCCCTTTATATTCGATTTATAGCCGAGGTACCTTAATATCGAAAGGTGCATTCAAAGAAGATTTCCTTCTCTTCTTTGGTAAGAGCATAGCTTGCATGACCCCGATGTATGTCGCCTTCTCCGTGCATACGTTGCTGGTTCTCCCGTGCCTCGGGTGTATCTTTTGTCTTCCCATACACGCCCAAGAAGCCAAGCAGGGTCACGCAAAGATTCTTCGTCACGTGCATCACGTCGATTGCGGAGCGGACCTCTAGGTCTTTCCAATATGGCAGGTCCCAAAATATAGATTTCTTCTTCCACATGGGTGCGCGTTTGTCAGCGTCCTTTGGAACAGGTTGTCCGCCAGGACCCTTTCCAAATATCACCTTCAAATCCTTGACCATATCATGTACATCAGCACCGATGCGGTGGCGAGGCTTCGTCCGTGATCCGCCTCACCTTTGAAATGCTTGCCTTTCTTTCTTACGGGATGCCTGCCGGAAGAAATCGACGATGTCCTGTACACATTCTTCTTACAACTATTCAAATATATATCGTCGGTATCATCCAAACAGGCGTGCATCCGCGGTATCCCTTGTTTGTCCGTCCTTAAAGGTTACCGAGAGCAGGCCAATCATTGATGGTCACGAACAGCAACGCCTTTAGGTCAAATTCTTCCCCATGTGCTCATCCCACGCATCGTACACTGCTCCATTCCACAGTTGTAAGAGTTGTTCAACTAATGGCCTTAGGTACACATCAATGTCGTTGCCGGATTGCTTAGGGCCTTGGATGAGCACCGCATCATAATGAACTTCGCTTCATGCACAACCAAGGAGGAAGGTTATACAAACATAGAGTCACAGTGCCGTGTGCTATGGTTGCTGCTCTGCTCCCCAAAAGGATTAATGCCATCTGCGCTTAGACCAAACCATACGCTCCTTGCGCCATCTCGCAAACTCCTTCCCGTACTTTCTTTCGATTTTTCTCCATCACTGCGACCCGTGAGCTGGTACTCTCAACTTTCCGTCTTTCTTACGGTCTTCTTCGTGCCATCGCATCGCCTTGGCATGCTCTTTGTTTTGGAACAACGTTTCAACCGTGGTATTATAGGAGAATACCACATCACCTTGGCAGGAATCTTCTTCCTGGGCGCCGCCTCGACATCACCATGCTCATCGCGGCTAATCTTATAGCGCAATGCACCACATACCGGGGAAGCGTTCAAATCCTCGTACTCACCGCGGTAGAGGATGCAATCATTAGGGCATGCATGTATCTTCTGCACCTCTAACCCTAGAGGGCAGATAGCCTTCTTCTTTGCTTCAGACGTACTCTCGGGCAATTCGTTGTCCTTTGAAGCATATCCTTTATCATTACCAGAACTTTCCAAATCCCTTGTCGATACACCATTCTCGCCTTCCATTGCAGCAATTCCAAAGTGGTGCCCAGCTTTTTCTTGTCACCCTACGCAATTCGGGTACAACAATTTTTGTGATCCTCTAACATGCGCCGCAACTTCTTCTTCTCCAAATCACTTGCGCAGTTTCTCTTTGCATCGGCAATGGCCCGACCTAGATCATCAACGGGCTCATCGATGCCTCTTCTTCAGCTTCTTCCCGCATTGCCGGCTCAGCTTCTTCCGCATTACACGGCTCAGCTTCTTCCCCATTGTTGTATCATCGTATTCAGGAACCCATGGCCGGGATAGTTGTCGTCGTCCTCTTCTTCTTCATTGTCTTCCATCATAACCCCTCTTTCTCCGTGCTTGGTCCAAACATTATAGCGGGCATGAAACCGGACTCAAACAGTGGACGTGAATGGTTCTTGACGAGAGTAATTGCGACCATTCTTACAGCCAAAGACATGGACAAGGCATAAAACCATCCGCCCGCTTGTTTGCCTCGGCCGCAAGCGAGAAAAGTATGCACGCCCTCAACGAATCGGGAGAGCGTCGGTCATCGTACATCCATTGTCGGCTCATCTTCATTACACAACACCGAATAGACCAAATTAATACAAGTTCATACATAAAGTTCATACAACACTTAAATGCAACAAACAAATAACTCTCTAGCTAAAGCATTTAAATGCAACAACAAATGCGATCAAGATCGCAACTAAGGTAACAATTGATCCAACAAAGATAATGATACCAAGCCTCACTATCGATGGCATATTTTCTAATCTTTCTAATCTTCAAGCGCATTTCCTCCATCTTGATCTCGTGATCATCGATTTACATCGGCAACATGCAACTCCAATTCCATCTTCTCCCCTCAATTCTTTTCAATTTTTCTTTCAAGTACTCGCTTTCTCTTTCAACTAAATTTAACCTCTCGACAATAGGGTCGGTTGGAATTTCCGGTTCACATACCTCCTAGATAAAAATATCTATGTCAACTTGATGGGCATAATTTGTCATAAACACGAAATGCAACAAATAGTTTTAAAAGAGAATATACCACATCCGAATCATAACAAGGACGAGGGCCGACGGGGACGGATATCAAAACCATGGCACTATGTATAACAAACAACGAACGGGTAAGATAATTATTATACGAGTAACTATATATCCAAATCATACAAACATCAAATTTTATATAAAATTTCATGAACAAGAGGCTCACCACAAGGTGGTGCCGGCGACGGGACGGTGCAGGCGATCGACGGTGGTTACGACGGAGATTTAGAAGGCACTAAGTAAACCACACCTACATATGCAAACTAAGTGTTATTTTGACCTCAAATTGCATATAAATCAAATACTACCACATATAATTCCTCCCAAATTACTAAAACCCACAATTAATCACTATATAAACCAATGCAAGAGCTAATCTAGCAATGAGAGATGAAAGGACAAAGTTGCTAACCTTGGTGATCATTTGAATGGATGAGGGCCTGCAAATCTTGACAAATTTGGGGCAAATTTTGTGATGAACTCAAGAGGAAGAAGGGAAGAACAGAGGAGAGGGAGGGAAAGGGGGAGAACAGTGCGGGTGGATGAAGGATTTATATAGGACGACATTTAGTACCGGTTCGTGTCAAGAACCGGTACTAAAGGTGCTGGAAGGGCCCCATTCTGACAACATCCTGTCACCACTCTCATTAGTACCGGTTCGTGGCACGAACCGGTGCTAAAGGTTTGCCACGAACCGGTACTAAAGAGCTCCTCCCGGCTAGCCATTGGAACCGGCACTATTGGACACATTAGTGTCGGTTCTGTTACAAACCGGGACTAATGTGTCTCACATTTGACCCTTTTTCTACTAGTGCATGCCCACGGATACTTGAGGTGACAATGGAGTATCTAGGTGACATTAGGGTTTTGGTTGATTTGTGTCTTAAGGTGTTATTCTAGTACGAACTCTTTTATAGATTGATCCGAAAGAATAGCTTTGAGGTGGTTTCGTACCCTACCATAATCTCTACATTTGTTCTCCGCTATTAGTAGCTTTGGAGTGACTCTTTGTTGCATGTTGAGGGATAGTTATGAGATCCAATTATGTTATTATTGTTGAAAGAACTTGCACTAGTGAAAGTATGAACCCTAGGCCTTGTTTCCTATCATTGCAATACCGTTTGTGCTCACTTTTATCATTAGTTACCTTGCTGTTTTTATTATTTCAGATTACAAATACCTATATCTACCATCCATATTGCACTTGTATCACCATCTCTTCGCCGAACTAGTGCACCTATACAATTTGCCATTGTATTGGGTGTGTTGGGGACACAAGAGACTCTTTGTTATTTGGTTGCTGGGTTGCTTGAGAGAGACCATCTTCATCCTACGCCTCCTATGGATTGATAAACCTTAGGTCATCCACTTGAGGGAAATTTGCTACTGTCCTACAAACCTGTGCACTTGCAGGCCCAACAACGTCTACAAGAAGAAGGTTGTGTAGTAGACATCATTCACCATACGTGCATGCTACGGGAATCACAAACTTCAACACAAGCATTTTTCATAATCACCCTAAACTAGCATGACTTTAATATCACTACCTCCATATCTCAAAACAACTGTCAAGTATCAAATTGATCATAGCATCCAATTCACTTTCTATGATAGTTTTTATTATATCCAACTTGGATGCTCATCATTCTAGGACCAAATTTGTAACCATAGCACATACCATGCTGTTCTAAAAGACTCTCAAAATAATATAAGTGAAGCATGAGAGACTAGCAATTTCTTCAAAATTAATCCACCGCCGTGCTCTAAAAAATATAAGTGAAGCACTAGAGCAAAAACTATCAAGCTCAAAAGATATAAGTGAAGCACATAGAGTATTCTAGCAAATTTTAATCAAGTGGGCTTCTCCCAAAAAAGGTGTGTACAGCAAGGATGATTGTGGTAAACTAAAAAGCAAATACTAATATAATACACGACACTCCAATTAAAACACATATCATGTGGCGAATAAAAATATAGCTCCAAGTAAAGTTACCAATGAACGAAGACGACAGAGGGGATGCCTTCCCATGGCATCCCCAAGCTTAGGATTTTGGCTATCCTTGAATATCTTGGGGTGCCATGGGAATCCCCAAGCTTAGGCTCTTGCCACTCCTTATTCCATAGTCCATAAAAGCTTTACCCAAAACTTGAAAACTTCACAACACAAAACTCAACAGGAAATCTTATAAGCTCCGTTAGTGAAAGAAAACAAAACCACCACATAAGGTACTGTAATGAACTCACTCTTTATTTATTTTGGTGTTAAACCTACTGTATTCCAACTTCTCTATGGTTTATAAACTATTTTACTAGCCATAGATGCATCAAAATAAGCAAACAACACACGAAAAATAGAATCTGTCAAAAACAGAACAGTCTGTAGCAATCTGTAACTAACGCAAACTTATGGAAATCTAAAAGTCCTACCAAAATAGGAAGTCCTGGACAATTTGCCTATTGATCATCAGAAAAAAGAATCAACGCAAAAGCACGTTTATGTGATTTAACAAAACTAAATTGCACAAGAAAGTTTCATTTTTCAGCGTAATCAAATCAACTATCATCATAGGTTATCCTATAGGTTCTACTTGGCACAAACACTAATTAAAAGATAAAAACACATCTAAACATAAGGTAGATGCAAGATTTATTACTAAACAGGAACAAAAACAAAAAACGCAAAGAAAATTGGGTTGCCTCCCAACTAGCGCTATCGTTTAACGCCCCTAGCTAGGCATAAAAGCGAAGATATATCTAAGTAGTGCCATCTTTGGCACTCGGAGAGGATCTCCTTTCAATGGCATTCATTCTCCTATTTAGGGTAAGAACATTTCCATTAATGGAAGAAGTAAGATTAAGCACATTACAGAAGTTTGCCTCTAAGCTAGACTTCATCTCTTTAATAATTTCATTTTGATAAAAGCACAAGAGAGTAGTTGATTCAACCTTATCATTCATAGGGTGCCCAAATATGGTTTTCATTTTTTCATAAGTATCTATAGCATCCCCTTCAAGAAAACCTTCTTCAAAAATAGAATCTAAAACTTGTTTAAAAGAAGCGGGCAAGCCAACATAGAAACTTTTTAAGTAAACTTCAATTTGATATTGTGGCACATAGCTAGCCCGAATCCTTAATAACCTATCCCAAGCATCTTTCAAAGACTCGTCAAGTAAATAGCAAAAAATTCCAGAGTCATCCTCATCAAAATTATTCAAGCTCTCATTGGTTACCCCGGTGGGTCTTTCTATAGCATCATTATTTATGAGCTTAGAGAGGATAGAGGGGTTTTCCAAGGTACCAGAACCTAGGAAAGGGCCCTTAGTTCTTTTTGATTCAGCCATGGCAACGGGAAGGCAAACGGAAAAAGGAGAAGAAGATTGGGAAAGAGAGGGCAAATAAAACGGCAAGGGTGAAGTGGGGGAGAGGAAAACGAGAGGCAAATGGCAAATAATGTAAATGCGAGGGAGATGCGTTTGTGATGGGTACTTGGTATGTCTTGACTTGAGCGAAGACCTCCCGACAGCGGCGCGAAATCCTTCTTGCTACGTCTTGATCTTTATGCGTTGGTTTTCCTTGAAGAGGAAAGGGTGATGCAGCAATAGTAGCGTAAGTATTTCTCTCAATTTTTGAGAACCAAGGTATCAATCCAAAGAGGAGGCTCCTCAAAAGTCCCACGCACCTACACAAACAAACAAAGAACTCAGCAACCAACGCAATAAAGGGGTTGTCAATCCCTTCACGGCCACTTCATGAAAGTGAGATCTAATAGAGATAGTATGATAAGATAAATATATTTTTGGTATTTTATAATATAGATGCAAAAAGTAAAGATGCAAATAAAAGTAGATTGGAAGCAAATATGATAAGAGATAGACCCGGGGGCCATAGGTTTCACTAGAGGCTTCTCTCAAGATAGCATAAGTATTACGGTGGGTGAACAAATTACTGTCGAGCAATTGATAGAAAAGCAAATAATTATGAGATTATCTAGGCATGATCATGTATATAGGCATCACGTCCATGACAAGTAGACCGACTCCTGCCTGCATCTACTACTATTACTCCACACATTGACCGACTCCGGCCTGCGTCTAGAGTATTAAGTTCATAAGAACAGAGTAACGCCTGAAGAAAGATGACATGATGTAGAGGGATAAACTCATGCAATATGATATAAACCCCATCTTTTTATCCTCGATGGCAACAATACAATACGTGCCTTGCAACCCTTTATGTCACTGGGTAAGGACACCGCAAGATTGAACCCAAAGCTAAGAACTTCTCCCATGGCAAGAAAGATCAATCTAGTAGGCCAAACCAAACTGATAATTCGAAGGGGCTTGCAAAGATAACTCAATCGAACATAAAAGAATTCAGAGGAGATTCAAATATTTCTCATAGATAAACTTGATCATAAACCCACAATTCATCGGATCTCAACAAACACACCGCAAAAAGAGTTTACATCGAATAGATCTCCACAAGAGAGGGGGAGAACATTGTATTGAGATCCAAAAAGAGAGAAGAATCCATCTAGCTAATAACTATGGACCCGAAGGTCTGTGGTAAACTACTCACAACTCATCGGAAGGGCTATGGTGTTGATGTAGAAGCCCTCGATGATCGATTCCCCCTCCGGCGGAGCACCGGCGAAGGCTCCAATATGGGATCTTGCGGATACAGAAGGTTACGATGGTGGAAATTGTGTTTCGTTGGCTCCCTGGATGTTTTCGGGGTACGTAGGCTTATATAGGAGGAAGAAGTACGTCGGTGGCCGCCCGAGGGGCCCACGAGATGGGCGTGCCACAGGGGGGCGCCCTACCTCTCGTGGCCGCCTCGGCTGCTTCTTGACTTGCACTCCAAGTCCTATGGATCACGTTCGTTCCAAAATCACGCTCCCGAAGGTTTCATTCCGTTTGGACTCCGTTTGATATTCCTTTTCTCCAAAATCTTGAAATAGGCAAAAAAACAGCAATACGGGCTGGGTCTCCGGTTAGTAGGTTAGTCCCAAAAATGATATAAATGTTTAAAATAAAGCCCATAAACATCCAAAAGGGGTAATATAATAGCATGGAACAATCAAAAATTATAGATACGTTGGAGACGTATCAATAATTGTCTCGCATTAAACAAGATCCAGATATAATGTTCATGCTCAACGCTGGCACCAAAAATCAATTATTCAGGTCTAATCCCGAAGGTAGATGTAGAGGTAGCGTGCCGACGACGATCACATCGACCTTGGAACCATTTTTGACGTGCATCGTCACCTCGTCCTTAGCCAATCTTCGTTTAACCCGTAGCCCCTGTTTCGAGTAGCAGATATGAGCAACAGAACCAGTATCAAATACCCAGGCACTACTATGAGCATTAGTAAGGTACAAATCAATAACACGTATATCAAATATACCTTTCAGTTTGACATCCTTCTTATCCGCCAAATACTTGGGGTAGTTTTGCTTCCAGTGACCAGTCCCTTTGCAGTAGAAGCACGCAATTTCAGGCTTAGGTCCAGACTTGGGCTTCTTCCCTTGAGAAGCAACTTGCTTACCATTCTTCTTGAAGTTCACCTTCTTCCCTTTGCCCTTTTTCTTGAAACTAGTGGTCTTGTTAACCGTCAACACTTGATGCTCCTTCTTGATTTCTACCTCCGCAACCTTTAGCATTGTGAAGAGCTCCGAAATCGTTTTCCTCATCCCTTGCATATTATAGTTCATCACGAAGCCTTTATAGCTTGGTGGCAGTGATTGAAGAACTCTGTCAATGACACTATCATCAGGAAGATTAACTCCCAGAGTCAAGTGGTTATGGTACCCAGACATTTTGAGTATATGTTCACTGACAGAACTATTCTCCTCCATCTTGCAGCTATAGAACTTGTTGGAGACTTCATATCTCTCAACTCGAGCATATGCTTGGAATATTAACTTCAACTCTTGGAACATCTCATATGCTCCATGACGTTCAAAATGTCTTTCAAGTCCCGGTTCTAAGCCCTAAAGCATGACACACTGAACTATCGAGTAGTCATCAACACGCTTCTGCCAGACATTCACAATGTCTGTAGTTGCTGGCGCAGGTAGTACATCTAACGGTGCTTCCAGGACGTAATTCTTATGTGCAGCAATGAGGATAATCCTCAAGTTACAGACCCAGTCCGTGTAATTTCTACCATCATCTTTCAATGTAGCTTTTGTTGGGGAACGTTGCATAAAATAAAAAAATTCCTACGTTCACCAAGATCCATCTATGAGTTCATCTAGCAACGAGGGATAGGAGTGCATCTACATACCTTTGTAGATCGCGAGCGGAAGCGTTCAAGTGGACGGGGTTGAGGGAGTCATACTGCCGTGATCCAAATCACCGATGACCAAGTGCCGAACGGACAGCACCTCCGCGTTCAACACACGTCACGGAGCGGATGACGTCTCCCGCACCTTGATCCAGCAAGGAGGAGGGAGAGGTTGATGAAGATCCAAAGCAGCACGACAACAGTGGTGGTGGCTGCAGCAGGTTCCCATGAAGCTTCACGAGCTTCTGCGAGAGGAGAGGTGTAGCGAGGAGAGGGAGGCACCAAGGGTTCAGGTGCGGCTGCCCTCCCCTTTATATAGGCCCCCCTGGGGCGCCTGCCTTGGAGATGAGATCTCCCAAGGGGCGGCGGCCAAGGGAGGCTTGCCCCCAAAGGCAGAGGCGCCCCACCCCTAGGGTTTCCAACCCTAGGCGCGAGGGGCCAGAAGCGCACCAGCCCACCAGGGGCTGGTTCCCTCCCCACTTCAGCCCATGGGGCCCTCCGGGATAGGTGGCCCCACCCGGTGAACCCCCGGGAACCTTCCGGTGGTCCCGGTACAATACCGGTGACCCCTGAAACTCTCCTGATGGCCGAAACAACACTTCCTATATATAATTCTTTACCTCCGGACCATTCCAGAACTCCTCGTGACGTCCGGGATCTCATCCGGGACTCCGAACAACTTTCGGTTTGCTGCATACTCATATTCATACAACCCTAGCGTCACCTAACCTTAAGTGTGTAGACCCTACGGGTTCGGGAATCATGCAAACATGACCGAGACAGCTCTCCGGCCAATAACCAACAGCGGGATCTGGATACCCATGTTGGCTCCCACATGTTCCACGATGATCTCATTGGATGAACCACGATGTCGAGGATTCAAGCAACGCCGTATACAATTCCCTTTGTCAACCGGTATGTTACTTGCCCGAGATTCGATCGTCGGTATCCGAATACCTCATTCAATCTCGTTACCGGAAAGTCACTTTACTCGTACCGTAATGCATGATCCCATGACCAAACACTTGGTCACTCTGAGCTCATTATGATGATGCATTACCGAGTGGGCCCAAAGGATACCTCTCCGTGTCTGAAGTGACAAATCCCAGCCTCGATCCGTGTCAACCAAAGCAGACACTTTCGGAGATACCGTAGTGCACCTTTATGGTCACCCGATTACGTTGTGACGTTTGGTACACCCAAAGCACTCCCTACGGTATCCGGAGTTACACGATCTCATGGTCTAAGGAAAAGATACTTGACATTGGAAAAGCTCTAGCAAAACGAACTACACGATCTTGTGCTATGCTTAGGATTGGGTCTTGTCCATCACATCATTCTCCTAATGATGTGATCCCGTTATCAATGACATCCAATGTCCATAGTCAGGAAACCAAGACTATCTATTGATCAACAAGCTAGTCAACTAGAGGCTCACTAGGGACATATTGTGGTCTATGTATTCACACGTGTATTACGATTTCCGGATAATACAATTATAGCATGAATAAAATAAAATTATCACGAACAAGCAAATATAATAATAATCCTTTTATTATTGCGTCTAGGGCATATTTCCAACAGTCTCCCACTTGCACTAGATTCAATAATCTAGTTACTTTGTGATGAATCGAACACCCATAGAGTTCTGGTGTTGATCATGTTTTGCTCGTGGAAGAGGTTTAGTCAACGGATCTGCGACATTCAGATCCGTATGCACTTTGCAAATTTCTATGTCTCCATCTTGAACATTTTCACGAATGGAGTTGAAGCGACGCTTGATGTGCCTGGTCTTCTTGTGAAACCTGGCTCCTTGGCAAGTGCAATAGCTCCAGTGTTGTCACAGAAGAGTTTCATCGGCCCCGACGCATTGGGTATGACTCCTAGGTCGGTGATGAACTCCTTCACCCAAATTGCTTCATGCACTGCCTCCGAGGCTGCCATGTACTCCGCCTCACATGTAGATCCCGCCACGATGCTCTGCTTGCAGCTGCACCAGCTTTGCTCCACCATTCAACATATACACGTATCTGGTTTGTGACTTAGAGTCATCGGATGCGTGTCGGCTTAGCGTCGACGTAACCTTTTACGACGAGCTCTTCGTCACCTCCATAAACGAGAAACATGTCCTTAGTCCTTTTCGGTACTTAAGGATATTTTTGACCGCTGTCCGATGTTCCTTGCGGGATTACTTTGGTACCTTCCTACCAAACTTACGGCAAGGTTTACATCAGGTCCGTACACGGCATGGCATACATAATAGACCCTATGGCTGATGCATAGGGATGACACTCATCTCTTCTATATCTTACGGCGTGGTGGGACATTGAGCCGAGCTCAATTTCACACCTTATGTCTGAGGCAAGAACCCTTTCTTGGACTGATCCATTTTGAACTTCTTCAATATCTTATCAAGGTATGTTCTTTGTGAAATACCTATGAGGCGTCTCGATCTATCTCTATAGATCTTGATGTCTAATATATAAGCAGCTTATCCAAGGTCCTTCATTGAAAAACTCTTATTCAAGTAGGCCTTAATGATGTCCAAAAGTTCTATATCATTTCCCATCAAAAGTATGTCATCTACATATAATATGAGAAATGCTACAGAGCTCCCACTCACTTTCTTGTAAACGCAGGCTTCTCCATAAGTCTCAAGATAAACCCAAACGCTTTGATCATCTCATCAAAGTGAATGTTCCAACTCCGAGATGCTTTCACCAGCCCATAAATGGATCGGAGCTTGCATACCTTGTTAGCATTCTTAGGGTCGACAAAACCTTCCGGCTGCATCATATACAGTTCCTCCTTAAGATAGCCGTTAAGGAATGCCGCTTTTGACGTCCATTTGCCATATCTCATAATCATAGTATGCGGCAATTGCTAACATGATTCGGACGGACTTCAGCTTCGCTATGGGAGAGAAAGTCTCATCGTAGTCAACCCCTTGAACTTGCCGATAACCTTTAGCGACAAGTCGAGCTTTATAGATGGTAACATTACCATCCGCGTCCGTCTTCTTCTTAAAGATCCATTTGTTTTCTATCGCCGCCGATCATCGGCAAGTCTGTCAAAGTCCATACTTTGTTTTCATACATGGATCCTATCTCGGATTGCATGGCTTCAAGCCATTTGTTGGAATCTGGGCCCGCCATCGCTTCTTCATAGTTCGAAGGTTCTCCGTTATCCAACAACATGATTTCCAGGACAGGGTTGCCATACCACTCTGGTGTGGAACGTCTCCTGGTGGACCTCACGAAGTTCAAGAGCAACTTGATCCGAAGTACCTTGATCATCATCATTCATTTCCTCTCCAGTCGGTGTAGGCACCACAGGAACATTTTCCTGAGCTGCACTACTTTCCGGTTTTAGAGGTAGTACTTCATCGAGTTCTACTTTCCTCCCACTTACTCCTTTCGAGAGAAACTCTTTTTCCAGAAAGGATCCGTTCTTGGCAACAAAGATCTTGCCTTCGGATCTAAGGTAGAAGGTATACCCAATGGTTTCCTTAGGGTATCCTATGAAGACGCATTTTTCCGTCTTGGCTTCGAGCTTTTCAGGTTGAAGTTTCTTGACATAAGCATCGCATCCCCAAACTTTTAGAAACGACAGCTTAGGTTTCTTCCCAAACCATAATTCATACGGTGTCGTCTCAACGGATTTAGACGGTGCCCTATTTAAAGTGAATGTAGCTGTCTCTAGAGCATATCCCCAAAATGATAGCGGTAAATCAAGAAGAGACATCATAGATCGCACCATATCCAATAGAGTGCGATTACGACGTTCGGACACACCGCTATTACCGAGGTGTTCCAGCGGCATGAGTTGTGAAACGATTCCACATTTCCTTAAGTGTGTACCAAATTCGTGACTTAAATATTCTCCTCCACGATCTGATCGTAAGAACTTTATTTTTCGGTCACGTTGATTCTCTACCTCATTCTGAAATTCCTTGAACTTTTCAAAGGTCTCAGACTTGGTGTTTCATCAAGTATACATACCCATATATACTCAAGTCATCAGTGAGAGTGAGAACATAACGATATCCTCCACGAGCCTCAACGCTCATTGGACCGCACACATCGGTATGTATGATTTCCAATAAGTTGGTTGCTCGCTCTATTGTTCCGGAGAACGGAGTCTTGGTCATCTTGCCCATAAGGCATGGTTCGCATGTGCCAAATGATTCATAATCGAGAGACTCTAAAAGTCCATCAGCATGGAGCTTCTTCATGCGCTTGACACCAATGTGACCAAGGCGGTAGTGCCACAAGTATGTGGGACTATCGTTATCAACTTTACATCTTTTGGTATTCACACTATGAATATGTGTAATATTACGCTCGAGATTCATTAAGAATAAACCATTCACCATCGGAGCATGACCATAAAACATATCTCTCATATAAATAGAACAACCATTATTCTCGGATTTAAATGAGTAGCTATCTCGTATTAAACGAGATCCTGATACAATGTTCATGCTCAAACTTGGCACTAAATAACAATTATTGAGGTTTAAAACTAATCCCGTAGGTAAATGTAGAGGTAGCGTGCCGACGGCGATCACATCGACGTTGGAACCATTCCCGACGCGCATCGTCACCTCGTCCTTCGCCAGTCTCCGCTTATTCCGCAGCTCCTGCTGTGAGTTACAAATATGAGCAACGGCACCGGTATCAAATACCGGGAGTTACTACGAGTAATCGGTAAGGTACACATCAATTACGTGTATATCAAATATACCTTTAGTGTTGCCGGCCTTCTTATGCGCTAAGTATTTGGGGCAGTTCCGCTTCGATGACCCTTCCCTTTGCAATAAAAGCACTCAGTCTCGTGCTTGGGTCCATTCCTTGACTTCTGCCCTCAAGAATCGGCTTACGGTAGCGGCAACATCCTTGCCGTCCTTCTTGAAGTTCTTCTTACCCTTGCCCTTTTGAACTTAGTGGTTTCATTGACCATCAACACTTGATGTTCCTTCTTGATTTCTACCTCTGCTGACTTCAGCATTGAAAATACTTCAGGAATAGTTTTCACCATCCCCTGCATATTGTAGTTCATCACAAAGCTCTTATAGCTCGGTGGGAGCGATCAAGGATTCTGTCAATGACCGCCTCGTCTGGAGGTTAATGTCCAGTTTGGGACAGGCGGTTGTGCAACCCGGACATTTTGAGTATGTGCTCACCTTGTAACTATTTTCCTCCATCTTACAACTATAGAACTTGTCGGAGACTTCATATCTCTCGACACAGGCATGAGCTTGGAAAACCATTTTCAGCTCCTTGAACATCTCATATGCTCCGTGTTGCTCAAAAGCGCTTTTGGAGCCCCGGTTCTAAGCTGTAAAGCATGCCGCATCGAACGAGGGAGTAATCATCAGCACGAGACTGCCAAGCGTTCATAACGACTTGGTTCTCTGGGATGGGTGCTTCACCTAGCGGTGCTTCTAGGACATATTGTTTCTTGGCTGCTATGAGGATGATCCTCAGGTTCCGGACCCAGTCCGAATAGTTGTTGACATCATCTTTCAGCTTGGTTTTCTCTAGGAACGTTGAAGTTCATGGTGACATGAGCGTTGGCCATTTGATCTACAAGACATTTTGCAAAGATTTTAGACTAATGTTCATGATAATTAAGTTCATCTAATCAAATTATTTAATGAACTCCCACTCAGATTTGACATCCCTCAAGTCATCTAAGTGTTACATGATCCGAGTCGACTAGGCCGTGTCCGATCATCACGTGAGACGGACTAGTCATCGTCGGTGAACATCTCCATGTTGATCGTATCTTCCATACGACTCATGTTCGACCTTCGGTCTCTTGTGTTCGAGGCCATGTCTGTACATGCTAGGCTCGTCAAGTTAACCTAAGTGTTTTGCATGTGTAAAACTGTCTTACACCCGTTGTATGTGAATGTAGGAATCTATCACACCCGATCATCACGTGGTGCTTCGAAACGACGAACTTTAGCAACGGTGCACAGTTAGGGAGAACCACTTTCTTGAAATTATTATAAAGGGATCATCTTATTTACTACCGTCGATCTAAGTAAACAAGATGCATAAACATAATAAACATCACATGCAATTATATATAGTAGTGACATGATATGGCCAAAATCATATAGCGCCTTTGATCTCCATCTTGAGGCTCCATGATCATCTTGTCACCGGCATGACACCATGATCTCCATCATCGTGTCTCCATGAAGTTGCTCGCCAACTATTACTTCTACTACTATAGCTAACGGTTTAGCAATAAAGCAAAGTAATTACATGGCGTTGAATCAATGACACGCAGGTCATACAATAATTAAGACAACTCCTATGGCTCTGCCGGTTGTCATACTCATCGACATGCAAGTCTTGATTCCTATTACAAGAACATGATCTCATACATCACAATATATCATTCATCATTCATCACAACTTTTGGCCATATCACATCACAAGGCAATTGCTGCAAAAACAAGTTAGACGTCCTCTAATTGTTGTTGCATCTTTTACGTGGCTGCAATAGGGTTCTAGCAAGAACGTTTTCTTACCTACAAAAAACCACAACGTGATTTGTCAACTTCTATTTACCCTTCATAAGGACCCTTTTTGTCGAATCCGCTCCAACTAAAGTGGGAGAGACAGACACCCGCTAGCCACCTTATGCAACTAGTGCATGTCAGTCGGTGGAACCTGTCTCACGTAAGCGTACGTGTAAGGTCGGTCCGGGCCGCTTCATCCCACAATACCGCTGAAGCAAAATAAGACTAGTAACGGCAAGAAAGTTGACAACATCTACGCCCACAACAGATTTGTGTTCTACTCGTGCAATAGAGAACTACGCATAGACCTAGCTCTGATACCACTGTTGGGGAACGTTGCATAAAATAAAAAATTTCCTACGTTCACCAAGATCCATCTATGAGTTCATCTAGCAACGAGTGATAGGAGTGCATCTACATACCTTTGTAGATCGCGTGCGGAAGCGTTCAAGTGAACGGGGGTTGAGGGAGTCGTGCTGCCGTGATCCAAATCACCGCCGACCAAGTGTCGAACGGACAGCACCTCCGCGTTCAACACACGTGACGGAGCGGATGGCGTCTCCGCACCTTGATCCATCAAGGAGGAGGGAGAGGTTGATGAAGATCCAGCTGACGACGGCGTGGTGGTGGATGCAGCAGGTTCCGGCAGAGCCAGCCGAGCCTCATGAGAGGGAGAGGTGTAGCAAGGGAGAGGGAGGCACCAAGGGTTCAGGGTGCGGCTGCCCTCCCCCCCCCTTTATATAGGCCCGCTGGGGGAGGCCGTCCCTGGAGATGAGATCTCCCAAGGGGGGGGGGGGCCAAGGGGGGAGGCTTGCCCCCCAAGGCAAGTGGGGCGCCCCACCCCTAGGGTTTCCAACCCTAGGCGCAGGGGGCCAAGGCGCACCAGCCCACCAGTAGCTGGTTCCCTCCCCACTTCAGCCCACGGGGCCCTCCGGGATAGGTGGCCCCACCCGGTGGACACCCGGGAACCTTCCGGTGGTCCCGGTACAATACCGGTGACCCCCGAAACTCTCCCGATGGCCGAAGCAGCACTTCCTATATATAATTCTTTACCTCCGGACCATTCTGGAACTCCTCGTGACATCCGGTATCTCATCCGGGACTCCGAACAACTTTCGGTTTGCTGCATACTCATATTCATACAACCCTAGCGTCACCGAACCTTAAGTGTGTAGACCCTACGGGTTCGGGAATCATGCAGACATGACCGAGACAGCTCTTCGGCCAATAACGAACAGCGGGATATGGATATCCATGTTGGCTCCCACATGTTCAACAATGATCTCATCGGATGAACCACGATGTCAAGGATTCAAGCAACCCCGTATACAATTCCCTTTGTCAATCGGTATGTTACTTGCCCGAGATCCGATCGTCGGTATCCCAATACCTCATTCAATCTCGTTACCGGCAAGTAACTTTACTCGTACCGTATTGCATGATCTCATGACCAAACACTTGGTGACTCTGAGCTCATTATGATGATGCATTACCGAGTGGGCCCAGTGATACCTCTCCGTGTCTGAGCGACAAATCCCGATCTCGATCCGTGTCAACCCAATGACACTTTCGGAGATGCCCGTAGTGCACCTTTATGGTCACCCAATTACGTTGTGACGTTTGGTACACCCAAAGCACTCCCTACGGTATCCGGAGTTACACGATCTCATGGTCTAAGGAAAAGATACTTGACATTGGAAAAGCTCTAGCAAAACAAACTACACGATCTTGTGCTATGCTTAGGATTGGGTCTTGTCCATCACATCATTCTCCTAATGATGTGATCCCGTTATCAATGACATCCAATGTCCATAGTCAGGAAACCATGACTATATATTGATCAACGAGCTAGTCAACTAGAGGCTCACTAGGTACATATTGTGGTCTATGTATTCACACGTGTATTACGATTTCCGGATAATACAATTATAGCATGAATAAAAGACAATTATCACGAAAAAGGAAATATAATAATAATCCTTTTATTATTGCCTCTAGGGCATATTTCCAACAGCTTTCTCTAGGAATGCATTAAAATTCAAAGGAATGGTAGAACGGGCCATTGATCTACAACAACATAGACATGCAAAAACTATCTGGACTAAGTTCATGATAAATTAAAGTTCAATTAATCATATTACTTAAGAACTCCCACTTAGATATACATCCCTCTAGTCATCTAAACGATCACGTGATCCAAATCAACTAAACCATGCCCGATCATCACGTGAGATGGAGTAGTTTTCAATGGTGAACATCACTATGTTGATCATATCTACTATATGATTCATGTTCGACCTTTCGGTCTCAGTGTTCCGAGGCCATATCCGCATATGCTAGGCTCATCAAGTTTAACCGGAGTATTCTGCACATGCAAAACTGGCTTGCACCTGTTGTATGTGAATGTAGAGCTTATCACACCCGATCATCACGTGGTGTCTCGGCACGATGAACTGTAGCAACGGTGCATACTTAGGGAGAACACTTATACCTTGAAATTTAGTAAGGGATCATCTTATAATGCTACCACCGTACTAAGCAAAATAAGATGCATAAAAAGATAAACATCACATGCAATCAAAATATGTGACATGATATGGCCATCATCATCTTCTGCTCATGATCTCCATCACCGAAGCATCATCATGATCTCCATCGTCACCGGCTTGACACCTTGATCTCCATCGTAGCATCGTTGTCATCTCGCCAACTATTGCTACTACGACAATCGCTACCGCTTAGTGATAAAGTAAAGCAATTACATGGCGATTGCATTTCATACAATAAAGCGACAACCATATGGCTCCTACTAGTTGTCGATAACTTTGTTACAAAACATGATCATCTCATACAACAATTTATATCTCATCATGCCTTGACCACATCACATCACAACAAGCCTTGCAAAAACAAGTTAGACGTCCTCTACTTTGTTGTTGCAACTATTACGTGGCTGCTATGGGCTTCTAGCAAGAACCGTTCTTACCTACGCATCAAAACCACAATGATTTTTCGTCAAGTGTGTTGTTTAAACTTCAACAAGGACCGGCCGTAGTCAAACTCAATTCAACTAAAGTTGGAGAAACAGACACCCGCCAGCCACCTATGTGCAAAAGCACGTCGGTAGAACCAGTCTCATGAACGCGGTCATGTAATGTCGGTCCGGGCCGCTTCATCCAACAATACCGCCGAATCAAAATAAGACGTTGGTGGTAAGCAATATGACTATTATCGCCCACAACTCTTTGTGTTCTACTCGTGCATAAAATATCTACGCATAGACCTGGCTCTGATACCACTGTTGGGGAACGTAGTAATTTCAAAATTTACCTACGATGACGCAAGATCTATCTAGGAGATGCATAGAAACGAGAGGGGAGAGTATGTCCACCTACCTTCATAGATCGAATGCGGAAGTGTTTAGTTAACGCGGTTGATGTAGTCGAACGTCTTCATGATCCAACCGATCCAAGCACCGAACGTACGGCACCTCCGCGTTCAGCACATGTTCAGCCCGATGACGTCCCTCGAGCTCTTGATCCAGTTGAGGCCGAGGGAGAGTTCCGTCAGCACGACGGCGTGGCGATGATGTTGATGATGCTACCGGCGCAGGGCTTCGCCTAAGCACTACGACGATATGACCGAGGTGTGTAACTGTGGAGGGGGCACCGCACATGGTTAAGAGAACTTGATGTGCTTTGGGGTGCCCCCTTGCCCCCGTATATAAAGGAGGAGAGGGGGAGGCTGGCCGGCCCTTGCAGGGTGCGCCAGGAGAAGGGAGTCCTAGTAGGATTCCACCTGGAGGAAGAGGGGAAGGAAGGGAGAGGGAGAGGGAGAGGGAAAGGGGGGCCACGCCCCCTTCTTCCCTTGTCCTATTCGGACTCCCCATGGGGGGCCTCCCCTATGTGCGTGATAACCCACGAGTATAGGGGATCAATTGTAGCCTCTTTCGATAAGTAAGAGTGTCGAACCCAATGAGGAGCTAAAGGTACGTATAACAAATATTCCCTCAAGTTCTATCGACCACCGATACAAATCTACGCACGCTTAACGTTCACTTTACTTAAAACAAGTATGAAACTAGAAGGACTTTGTAGGAGTTGTTGGATAGGTTTGCAAGAATATAAAGAGCACATAAATAAAAACTAGGGGCTGTTTAGGTGAAGAAGCAATAAAGTTAGTATAGCGAGTGTGGAAAAGTGGTGGTAGGAGTTGTGAAATTGTCCCTAAGCAATTGACTACTTTACTAGACCGATAGCAAGTTTTATGCGGGAGAGGCCACTGCTAGCATGTCATCCCTGACTTGGAATTCTATGCACTTATGATTGGAACTATTAGCAAGCATCCACAACTACTAATGTTCATTAAGGTAAAACCCAACCATAGGATTAAGATATATTGGCCCCCCTTCAATCCCGTATGCATCAATTTCTATGCTAGGTTGAAGCTTCTGTCACTCTTGCCCTCCAATACATAGTCCTATCAACATACAACTAACCCTATGGTGTGATCCACGCCAGCAGCTCATATGATGGGCACCAAAGGACAGCAACATAATCACAAGCAAATTAAACCAATCATAGCAATTCACCAATTATCGATAGGACAACGAAAATCTACTCAGACATCATAGGATGGCAACATATCATTGGATAATAATATGAAGCATAAAGCACCATGTTCAAGTAGAGGGTACAGCGGGTTGCGGGAGAGTGGACCGCTGAATATATATGGGGGAAGGTGATGGAGATGTTGGTGAAGATGACGGAGGTGTTGGTGTAGATCACGGTGATGATGATGGCCCCGGCGGCGTTCCGGCGCCACCGGGAGAGAGCCCCCCCCCCTTCTTCTTCTTCCTTGACCTTCTCCCTTGATGGGAGAAGGGTTTCCCCTCTGGTCCATGGTCTCCATGGCGTGGGAGGGGCGAGATCCCCTCCGAGATTGGACATGTCTCTCTGTCTCTCTCTGTTTCGGCGTTTCAGATTCTAGCCTTTCACCGTTTCTTATATTCCCGGAGATCCGTAACTCCGATTGGGCTGAACTTTTAACACGATTTCTATTCGGATATTAGATTTCTTGCGGCAAAAGAAGGGAAACAACCACCTTGCGGGGTGTCCACGAGGGTCAGGGGCGTGCCCCCTGCCTCGTGGGCCCCTCGAGCATCGTCTCACGTTGATTCCACTTCCCAAAATTCATAAAAATTCCAAAAATAATCTTCGTCAGTTTTTATCCTGTTTGGACTCCGTTTCATATGGATTTGTTGCAAAACAAAAAACATGCAACAAAGCGAGGCGGCTGAACCTTCGGATCAATATGTTAGTCCCAAAAATAGTATAAAAAGTTGCCAAAAGTATGTAAACGTTCTAGAATATTGGCATGGAACAATCAAAAATTACAGATACGACGGAGACGTATCAGTGGGCTGTCCTCTCTCTCCCCTACGGCCCATGTTGGCCCATTGCTTCCCCGGGGGGTTCCAGTAACCCCTCCGGCACTCCGTTTTTACCCGAAACCACTCGGAACTCTTCCGGTGTCCGAATAACATAGTCCAATATATCGATCTTTATGTCTTGACCATTTCAAGACTCCTCGTCACGTCTGTGATCTTATCCGGGACTCCGAACAAACTTCGGTCATCAAAAACACATAACTCATAATACAAATCGTCATCGAACGTTAAGCGTGCGGACCCTACGGGTTCGAGAACTATGTAGACATGATCGAGACATATCTCTGGTCAATAACCAATAGAGGAACCTAGATGATCATATTGGCTCCTACATATTCTACGGAGATCTTTATTGGTTAAACCGCACAACAATATATGTTGTTCCCTTTATCATCATACCTAGTTCAATCTCGTTACTGGCAAGTCTGTTTACTCGTTCCGTAATGCTTCATCCTGCAACTAACTCATTAATCACATTGCTTGCAAGGCTTATAGTGATGAGCATTACCGAGAGGGCCCAGAGATACCTCTCTGATACACAGAGCAAACACCTTCAGAGACACCTGTAGAGAATCTTTATAATCACCCAGTTACGCTGTGACGTTTAATAGCACACAAGGTGTTCCTCCGATATTCGGGAGTTGCATAATCTCATAGTCTAAGGAACATGTATAAGTCATGAAGAAAGCAGTAGCAATGAAACAGTAACGATCATAATGCTAAGCTAACGGATGGGTCTTGTCCATCACATCCTTCTTCTAATGATGTGATCCCATTCATCAAATGACAACACATGTCTATGGTTAGGAAACATAACCATCTTTGATTAACGAGCTAGTCAAGTAGAGGCATACTAGGGACACTATGTATTGTCTATGTATTCACACATGTACTAAGTTTCCGGTTAATACAATTCTAGCATGAATAATAAACATTTATCTTGATATAGGGAAATAAATAATAACTTTATTATTGCCTCTAGGGCATATTTCTGTAGCGACCAGACCTCAAACAGTCTGATATCTATGCATCAGTGTCATCCCTGGATCGGTAATGCTGACACGCACAGTACTTGAAGGATTTATAACAGAGTAGCAATCACACACTTATTACATCGAATGTCTCAAAAGAGAACTTATTATAATAAATATGGCTTAAGGCCATCTAATAACGATAACAGCGAAAGGCTTGGAAGATAAAGCGAGTCCATCAACTCCAACGGCATCACTGAGTATAAGACCACGACCTAAGGCACCTTACTCGTCGTCTGAAAAGTCTGCAACATGAACGTTGCAGCCCGAAAACGGTTCAGCACATGGAATATGCTAGCAATGTAACAAATAGAGAGTAATGAACAGAATAATGCTATACTACATGCATATATGGCTGGTGGAAAGCTCTATGGTTACAATTTTGCATAAAGCCAATTTTTCCCTACAACAAAGGAATAAATTTTATTTAACTATCATGGTGGTTGTTAAACATTGAGAAGGTTCACCCAACTCAATCCCAATTAAGCATCATCATTAAAACCCAACAAATTAAATTAAGTAACATGACGAGATTCACATGATAATCCAGGTACTAGATACTCAAAACATCCATAACCGGGGACACGGCTAACCATGATTAGTTTATACACTCTGCAGAGGTTTGCGCACTTTTCCCCACAAGACTCGATCTCCTCCGTTGGATTTCTTGCGCTACATGGTGTTTGAGAAACGGATGACCGAGACATGGTCTTTTAGAAGCGTTTGCACCTTACGATGGGTAGACAGTTACACCTACTTTCCCCTACATCTGCTAGTCTACCACTGTAAGAGTTCACACAACTTAATCAACTATGCTAGAGCCCATAGTAGCTTGCGGCTGCACATGGAAGTTTCTAGCATGAATAATCTCATGATCCCTTTGAGCCTGGGTGGCGGTCCATAGGAGAATCACACGGTACCCCGGGATTTCCAAAAATACAGACAACACTGGGTTCCCCAGGTGCCTCAATCCACCCAGATGTGTACTAAAGTTTCCACCTTAAATAAATGATTAATTAACAATCTCACATCTGTCATGGATACACTCACCCAATCCACGTCTACTGGCAAGCATAGCAATATAAGCAAACGTGGAAGTATCTCCCAAATGTTTGATAATAAACAGGTAATAGGTTCTACCTCATCTACTTCCCATAACCCACATATTAATCAGATCCTAATCATGCAATTGTTTGAGGATTGATCTAATGCAATAAAACTGGGTAGTAAAGAGGTATGATCAAAGTTTTACTTGCCTTGCTGATGGTCCGTGAAACCTAGAGACTCGTAGTAGCAAGCGGCGCACTCCGGGTACTCTATCGCAAATAAACAAGCATACAATAAGCACTCATCTAATGCACGGGTAAAACTCAAATAAGAGATCTAACCAGAAAGTTCAACTTAAGAACTCCGGTTTGCAAAAAGAATCAAATCAAACGAAGCAACAAAAGTCAAACAGCGAAAGAAACAAGCTTCGTTTACTAATCTGGACCTAAGTCAAGTTTTACAGTAGCAAAAACTTGTTTGAGTTGGTTAAATGGAAAGAGGGTTTCGAGACGAAACTCCAGGCGCTTGAATCGCCTGATTCCGATAAACGAGCGAAAAGTTATACTAAAACGAAAATCGGATCAGAAATCGTGATCGAAAATAATCGCGGAAAATCCAAGAAAAAGAAAAACGGACGAACAGGCTAACGAACAAATGTACGGACGAACGTCCGCAAAATAAATAAACCAGAAAAAACTAAACCGATCTATTAAAAAAATAAACCGTGGTTTACTAAAAAAACCAACGGTTTTCCGAAGAAACTCTAATGGCGGGTAGCCACCTCCGGCGAGTCCCGGCGAGGCGGGGGCTCCGGTGGGTGGCGGTCGGTTGGCGGCAACGGGCAGCATGGCATCGAGCGTGACGGCGGTTGGCGACAGCAAGCGGCGGCGTCGGGCAATGCGGCCAACCTGCTGGCAGCAATGACTAAACTTAGCATTTGGGTGGCTGGGCGGGCTGGGGTGGGCTGGCGGCTTCGGACGGCTTTTAAAGCCTAGGCGAGGCGGAGTCCGGGTCACCCAGGGCGGCCTGAGTCGGTTCGTTTTTTTTTAATAATTCGGACGTGCAAAAAAAGATAAAAAAGAAATACTAAACGGACTCCAAAAATCCTGAAATAAATTTTCCCCGTCCTCTAAAAATAAGCCGGACAAGATGAACATTTATTTGGGCCTAAAATGCAATATTGAAAAACGCGTATTTTTCTTATTCAAATAAAATAGCGATAAAACTCTGAAATAAAATCTTATTTGATTTTATTATTAAATCTCCAATATTTCTTTATTTTGGGAAAGTCATTTTATTCCCTCTCTCTTATTTTTATAATAGAAATATACGAAGATAAAATAATTAAAATCAAATGATCCTATTTTCAAAATTTGAGAAAAAACTCAAATATGAAAATAACGAAATCCCCAACTCTCTCTGTGGGTCCTTGAGTTGCGTAGAATTTCTAGGATCAAGCCAAAATGCAATAAAATATGATATGCAATGATGATCTAATGTATAACATTCCAAATTGAAAATTTGGGATGTTACAAACTTACCCCCCTTAAGATGAATCTCGCCCTCGAGATTCGGGTTGGCTAGAAAATAGGTGAGGATGGTCCTTCAGTAGATCTTCCTCTCGTTCCCAGGTGGCTTCATCCTAGGTATGGTGGTTTGACTGAACTTTGCAAAACTTGATAACCTTGTTGCGCGTGAATCGGCTGGCAAACTCGAGAATCTTGACCGGTTTCTCCTCATAGGTCAAATCACTATCCAATCAATCGCCCAAAGCAATCAGATCTCTCAATGTATATTCGCCATCTCTGTGTGGCACTTCTTCAACTGGGAAACATGGAACACATCATGGACTCCTGACAATCCCTCGAGCAATTCCAACTTGTAAGCAACTTCTCCCATACGCTCCAAAACTTTGTACGGTCCCACAAAACATGGCGCTAACTTTCCCTTAACTCCAAAACGCTTAACTCCTTGAAGTGGGGACACTCGAGATAAACCCTGTCTCCAACTTCGTAAGTTGTCTCCTTGTGTTTAGAATCTGCATAGCTCTTCTGCCTGGACTGGGCTACCTTGAGCCTATCGCGAATCAACTTAACCTTCTCTTCAGACTCTTTAATCAAATCTGGTCCAAACAACTGACGGTCTCCTACCTCATCCCACAACAACGGTGTCCTGCACCTCCTTCCGTACAAAGCTTCGAAAGGGGCCATCTTCAAACTGGATTGATAATTGTTGTTGTAAGAGAACTCTGCATATGGCAAATTGTCGTCCCAACTAGATCCATAATCTAGCACACAAGCTCTCAGCATGTCCTCCAGAATCCGATTGACTCTCTCGGTCTGCCCATCTGTCTGTGGATGAAAGGCTGTACTGAACTCTAGCCTGGTACCCAAAGTTTCGTGCAACTGATTCTAGAACTTTGAGGTAAACTGGTGCTACCTCTTGAGCACTGCGTTGGATTTCCCCGAAGAGGAGATGATGATGCAGCAAAGTAGCGTAAGTATTTCCCTCAGTTTTTGAGAACCAAGGTATCAATCCAAGAGGAGGCTACGCCAAGTCCCTCGTACTGCACAAAGCGATAGCTACTCGCAACCAACGCGATTAGGGGTTGGCAATCCCTTCACGGTCACTTACGAGAGTGAGATCTGATAGAGATAATATTTTTGGTATTTTGGTATAAAGATGCAAAGTAAAAGTAAAAGCAAAGCAAGTAAATAAAGTGATGGAGATTGATATGATGAGAATAGACCCGGGGGCCATAGGTTTCACTAGTGGCTTCTCTCAAGAGCATAAGTATTCTATGGTGGGTGAACAAATTACTGTTAAGCAATTGACAGAATTGAGCATAGTTATGAGGTTGTCCAGGCAATGATCATGTATATAGGCATCACGTCCGTGACAAGTAGACCGAAACGATTCTGCATCTACTACTATTACTCCACTCATCGACCGCTATCCGGATGCATCTAGAGTATTAAGTTAAAAAAGCGAGTAACGCCTTAAGCAAGATGGCATGATGTAGAGGAATAAATTCATGCAATATGATAAATACCCCATCTTGTTATCCTCGATGGCAACAATACAATACGTGCCTTGCAACCCTTTACATCCTTTGGGTAAGGTCACCGCAAGATTGAACCCAAAGCTAAGAACTTCTCCCATTGCAAGAACTACCAATCTAGTTGGCCAAACCAAACCAATAATTCGAAGAGACTTGCAAAGATAACTTAATCATACATAAAAGAATTCAAAGAAGAATCAAATATTTTCCATAGATAAGCTGGATCATAAACCCACAATTCATCGGTCTCAACAAACACACCGCAAAAAGAATATTACATCGAATAGATCTCCACGAGAGAGGGGGAGAACATTGTATTGAGATACGAAAAAGAGAGAAGAAGCCATCTAGCTACTATCTATGGACCCGAAGGTCTGAAGTAAACTACTCACACTTCATCGGAGGGGCTATGGTGTTGATATAGAAGCCCTCCGTGGTAGATGCCCCCTCCGTGAACTCCTAACAGGCCCCAAGATGGGATCTCGTGGATCTGAGGAAGGTGCAGTATTTGGAATTAGGTTTTGGCTCCGTCCCGATCTGTTGAAGTGCGTAGGTATATATAGGAGGAAGGAGTATGTGGGGTGGAGGCGTCGGGGGGCCCACGAGGCTGGGGGCACGGCCAGGGGGAGGGGCGCGCCCCCCACCCTCGTGACCGCCTCTGGCACTCCTTGGAGTATGGTCCAAGTCTCCTGAATCACGTTCGGTGAGAAAATCACGTTCCCGAAGGTTTCATTCTGTTTGGACTTCGTTTGATATGCCGATTCTTCGAAACACTGAAATAGGCAAAAAAACAGCAATTCTGGGCTGGGCCTCCGGTTAATAGGTTAGTCCCAAAAATAATATAAAAGTGGAAAAGAAAGCCCATTATAGTCCAAAACAATAGATAATGTAGCATAGAGCAATCAAAAATTATAGATACATTGGAGACGTATCAGGCATCCCCAAGCTTAATTCCTGCTCGTCCTCGAGTAGGTAAATGATAAAAAGAGAATTTTTGATGCGGAGTGATACTTTGGCATAATTTCAATGTAAATCTTCTTAATTGTGGTATGAATATTCAGATCCGAAAGATTCAAGACAAAAGTTCATATTGACATAAAAATAATAATACTTCAAGCATACTAATCAAAATAATTATGTCATCTCAAAATAACATGGCCAAAGAAAGTTCATCCCTACAAAATCATATAGTTAGGCTATGCTTCATTTTCGTCACACAAAGATGTTCCCAACTTCTATACCCCCGATGACAAGCCAATCAATTGTTTCATACTTAAATAATTGCAAACTTTTTCAACCTTCACGCAATACATGAGCGTGAGCCATGGATATAGCACTATGGGTGGAATAGAATATGATGTTGGGGATTGTGTGGAGAAGACGAAAAAGGAGAAAGTCTCACATTGACGAGGCTAATTAACAGGCTATGGAGATGCCCATCAATGTATGTAAATATGAGGAGTAGGGATTTCCATGCAACGGATGCACTAGAGCTATTAATGCTCAACAAAAGAAAACTAGTGGGTGTGCATCCAACTTGCTTGGTCATGAAGACCTAGGGCATTTGAGGAAGCCCATCGTAGGAATATACAAGCCAAGTTCTATAATGAAAAATTCCCACTAGTATATGAAAGTGATAACGTATGAGACTCACTATATGAAAAACATGGTGCTACTTTGAAGCACAATATATGAGACTCACTACATGAAGAACGAGGTGCTACTTGAAGCACAAAATATGAGACTCATTACATGAAGAACATGGTGCTACTTTGAAACACAAGTGTGGAAAAAGAGATAGTAGCATTGCCCTTTTCTTTTCTTTTCTTTTTGGGCCTTTCTCTTTTTTTTGGGCCTTTCTTTTTTTTGGCCTTTCTCTTTTTTTGGCAATGCTCTAATAATGATGATCATCACACTTCTATTGATTACAACATAAGGATTACAACTCGAAACTAGAACAAGGTATGACTCTATATGAATGCCTCCCGTGATGTAGGGATGGTGCAATGAATCAAGAGTGACATGTATGAAAATAATGCATGGTGGCTTTGCCACGAATACAATGTCAACTACATGATCATGCAATGACAATATGACAAAAGTACTGTATGTCATAATAATGATGAACGGAATGGTGGAAAGTTGCATGGCAATATATCATGGAATGGCTACGGAAATGCCATAATAGGTAGGTATGGTGGCTGTTTTGAGGAAGATATAGGGAGGTTTATGTGTGATAGAGCGTATCGTATCACGGGATTTGGATGCACCGGCGAAGTTTGCGCCAACTCTCAATGTGAGAAAGGGCAATGCACTGCATCAAGAGGCTAGCAATGGCGGAAAGGTAGAAGTGCGATAATCCATGGACTCAACATTAGTCAAAAGAACTCATATACTTATTGCAAAAATTTAGAAGTCATCAAAATCAAGTACTACGCGCATCCTCCTAGGGGATAGATTGGTAGGAAAAGACCATCGCTCGTTCATCGCCACTCATAAGGATGCACAAGCCAGGTACACTTCATGCTTCAAATTTGTTACACAACTTTAACCATACGTGCATGCTACGGGATTTACTAACTTCAACACAAGCATTTCTCAAATTCACAACCTCTCAACTAGCATGACTTTTATATTATCACCTCCATATCTCAAAACAATTATCAAGCATCAAACTTATCTTAGTATTCAACGCACTCAAAAGAAAGTTTCACATATCTTGAACACCAAGTATATTAACATTAAGCAAATTACCATGCTATTAACGACTCTAAAAATAATCTAAGTGAAGCATGAGAGATCAAGTTTCTTTAAAACAAATCCACCACCGTGCTCTAAAAGATCTAAGTGAAGCACTAGAGCAAAAATTATCAAGCTCAAAAAGATATAAGTGAAGCACTATGAGCAAATTATCAAGCTCAAAAGATATAAGTGAAGCACATAGAGTAGTCTATCAAATTTCAATTCATATATGGCTCTCTAAAAAGGTGTGTACAGCAAGGATGATTGTGGTAACTAACAAGCAAAGACTCGAATAATACAAGACACTCCAAGCAAAACACATATCATGTTAGTGAATAAAAATATAGCTCCAAGTAAATTACCGATGGAAGTGGATTTAAAGAGGGATGCCTTCCGGCATCCCCAAGCTTTGACTTTTGGTGTCCTTGGATTATCTTGGGGTTCCATGGGCATCCCCAAGCTTAGTCTCTTTCCACTCCTTGTTCCATAATCCATCAAAAGAATTCACCCAAAACTTGAGAACTTCACAACACAAAACTCAATAGAAATCTCGTGAGCTCCGTTAGAGAAAGAAAACAAAAGACTACTTTAAAGTACTGTAATGAACTCATTCTTTATTTATATTGGTGTTAAACATACTGTATTCCAACTTCTCTATGGACCATAAACTATTTTACTAGCCATAGATTCATCAAAATAAGCAAACAACACACGCAAAACAGAATCTGTCAAAAACAGAACAGTCTGTAGTAATCTGTAACTAACGCAAACTTCTGGAACCCAAAAGATTCTACCAAAATAGAAGACCTGGACAATTTGTTTATTGATCAGCAGCAATTGCAATCACTATTTTATCATGTTCTGGTGATTTTTAACAATTCGGGCACTGAGCACAAAGATTCTGGAAATTACAGCAAGATCAAATAACTATCATCCAAGAAGATCCAATAGGTCCAACTTGGCACAAACACTAATTAAAAGATAAAACCACATCTAAATAGAGGCTATATGGATTATTTATTCCTAATCAGAAGCAAAAACAAAAAACACAAAAGAAAATTGGGTTGCCTCCCAACAAGCGCTATCGTTTAACGCCCCTAGCTAGGCATTGAGATTTCAATGATGCTCACATGAAAGACAAGAATTGAAGCACAAATAGAGCATCATATAGCATGTGCCAAACACATCTAAGTCTAACATACTTCCTATGCATAGGCATCTTATAGGCAAACAAATTTGCAAGGCAAGCAAAAACTAGCATATGCAAGGAATAAGAAAGAGATGATAGCAATCTCAACATGACGAGAGGTAATTTAGTAACATGAGAATTTCTATAACCATATTTTCCTCTCTCATAATAATTTTATGTAGGATCATAAGAAAATTCAACAATATAGCTATCACATAACATATTCTCAACACGATCCACATGCATGCGAAGTTGACACTCTTCCGAAATAGTGGGATTAATATTAACTAAAGTCATGACCTCTACAAACCCACTTTTATCAAAAACTTCATAAGATTGAACATTATCCAAATATGTGGGATCTAAAGTTGACACTCTTCCAAACCCACATTCAGTATTATTGCAAACACTGTTATCAATCTCATATTCATCATGGGGATTAAATAAATTTTCAAGATCATAAGAAGAATCATCCCAATCATGATCATTGCAACAAGTAGAGGACATAGCAAACTAGCATCCCCAAGCTTAGGATTTTGCATATTTTTAGCACAATTGACATCAATAGAATTTATAGTAAAATCATTGCAATCATGCTTTTTATCGAAGGAACTACCAAGTATGGGTGCAATAGCAACGATCTCGTGTTTAACATAAGGAACTATAGCAAATTCATCTTCATAAATATTGGCATCATGGCCACAAGAATAGCAAGTATCATGTTCATCAAGGGATATTTCAATCAAATCATCGGAATCATTATTATCTATAGATTCATGCATATCATTATTTCCTTCCAAAGCAACGGTCATTCTCTCAATAAATTCTTTGACATTGACATTATGAGCATAGTTTTCATAGCAATATTTAAGTATGTCAAAATTTTCAGATTCGTAGAGAGTAATATCATACTTTTCAATCAATGAAGCAACTTCATAAGCACCCTTAAAAGCAAAAAATTCTTCAATTTGTTCGATATCATAGTAACTATAAACACCCTTTGCATAAGAAGATAAGAATTCATTTTCATTAAACTCACATAGGTAAGGAAGGTGTTTTTTAGGGTCTTAGAGCAACAAGTAAAATCATAAATTTCACAAAGATTCCAAGCACAACACAGCAATCTGTTTATTTGACTCCATAAGAGTCTCCCTTTTTTAGATAAACGGTGACGCACATAATGAGCATGCTCATCTAAAGATTTCCCATCAACTAGGCTAGTTGGGGTTTCAGCACGAGCGCATAAGGATCGAAGATGATCCAAGTAGAACACTTTAAGTGGATCCATATCAATAGATTTTTAGCAAGCAAAGATGCAAGCAAATAGAAGGCACATGGAAACACAAACAAAAATACATACGGGAAGAAGGCGAAGAAAGGGAGAATAAAACGGCAAGGGTGAAGTGGGGGAGAGGAAAACGAGAGGCAAATGGCAAAAAATGTAATGCGAGAGATAGGGATTGTGATGGGTACTTGGTATGTTGACTTTTGCGTAGACCTCCCTGGCAACGGTGCCAGAAATTCTTCTTGCTACCTCTTGAGCACTGCGTTGGATTTCCCCGAAGAGGAGAGGATGATGCAGCAAAGTAGCGTAAGTATTTCCCTCAGTTTTTGAGAACCAAGGTATCAATCCAAGAGGAGGCTACGCGCAAGTCCCTCGTGCACTGCACAAAACGATAGCTACTCGCAACCAACGCGATTAGGGGTTGTCAATCCCTTCACGGTCACTTACGAGAGTGAGATCTGATAGAGATAATATTTTTGGTATTTTGTTATAAAGATGCAAAGTAAAAGTAAAAGCAAAGCAAGTAAATAAAGTGATGGAGATTGATATGATGAGAATAGACCCGGGGGCCATAGATTTCACTAGTGGCTTCTCTCAAGAGCATAAGTATTCTACGGTGGGTGAACAAATTATCTGTTGAGCAATTGATGTAATTGAGCATAGTTATGAGGTTACCAGCAATGATCATGTATATAGGCATCACGTCCGTGACAAGTAGACCGAAATGATTACGCATCTACTACTATTACTCCACTCATCGACCGCTATCCGGCATGCATCTAGAGTATTAAGTTAAAAAAGCGAGTAACGCATGTAAGCAAGATGACATGATGTAGAGGAATAAATTCATGCAATATGATAAATACCCCATCTTGTTATCCTTGATGGCAACAATACAATACGTGCCTTGCAACCCTTTACATCCTTTGGGTAAGGTCACCGCAAGATTGAACCCAAAGCTAAGCACTTCTCCCATTGCAAGAACTACCAATCTAATTGGCCAAACCAAACCGATAATTCGAAGAGACTTGCAAAGATAACTTAATCATACATAAAAGAATTCAGAGAAGAATCAAATATTTTCCATAGATAAGCTGGATCATAAACTCACAATTCATCGGTCTCAACAAACACACCGCAAAAAGAAGATTACATCGAATAGATCTCCACGAGAGAGGGGGAGAACATTGTATTAAGATCCAAAAAGAGAGAAGAAGCCATCTAGCTACTAGCTATGGACCCGAAGGTCTGAAGTAAACTACTCACACTTCATCGGAGGGGCTATGGTGTTGATGTAGAAGCCCTCCGTGGTTGATGTCCCCTCCGACGGAGCTCCGGAACAGGCCCCAAGATGGGATCTCATGGATACAGGAAGGTACTGCGGTGGAATTAGGTTTTTGGCTCCGTCCCCGATCTGTTGGGGGTACATAGGTATATATAGGAGGAAGGGGTACGTCGGTGGAGCATCAGGGGGCCCACAAGGCAGGGGGCACGGCCAGGGGGAGGGGCGCGCCCCCCACCCTCGTGACCGCCTCTGGCACTCCTTGGAGTATGGTCCAAGTCTCCTGAATCACGTTCGGTGAGAAAATCACGTTCCCGAAGGTTTCATTCTGTTTGGACTTCGTTTGATATGCCGATTCTTCGAAACACTGAAATAGGCAAAAAACAGAAATTCTGGGCTGGGCCTCCGGTTAATAGGTTAGTCCCAAAAATAATATAAAAGTGGAAAATAAAGCCCATTATAGTCCAAAACAATAGATAAAGTAGCATGGAGCAATCAAAAATTATAGATACATTGGAGACGTATCAACTGGGTTCCTCTATCTGATACAATGGTCCTCGGAACTCCATGCAGACATACAATCCTGGTCATGTATATCTTTGCCAACTTAGCACTTGTGTAAGTGGTCTTCACTGGGATGAAATGAGCTACCTTCGTCAAACGATCGACTACAACCCATATCGAGTCATAGCCTGAACGAGTCCTGGCTAATCCTGTGATAAAATCCATGCCTAGCTTATCCCACTTCCATTCGGGTATAGGCAATGGCTGTAGCAATCCTGCTGGCTTCTGATGCTCTACCTTCACTCTCTGACATACATCACATACTGCTACATACTCTGAAATATCCTTCTTCATTCCGGTCCACCAGAAGGTGTCCTTCAAATCCAGATACATCTTGGTATTTCCCGGGTGAATCGAATACGGTGAATCATGGGCCTCTTGTAGAATCAACTTCCTGATCTCCAGGTCATTAGGCACATAAACGCGATCCTCAAACCATAAGGTATCATGCTCATCTTCACGAAATCCTTTAGCCTTTCCTTCGCTCATCTTCTCCTTTATCTCGGCAATCTCCTTGTCTGTCTTTTGAGCTTCTCTGATCTTATCCATCAAAGTAGACTGAATCTCCAATGCTGCTACATAGCCTCTCGGAACTATCTCCAAACATAGCTCGCGAAGATCCTCAGCTAACTCCTTTGGTACCTCTCCGGTCATGAGAGTATTGACATGGCTCTTGCGGCTCAACGCATCGGCGACTACGTTAGCCTTTCCGGGGTGATAATGCAATCTCATATCATAATCCTTAATGAGCTCTAACCATCTCCTTTGCTTGAGATTCAACTCCTTCTGTGTGAAGATGTACTTCAAATTCTTGTGATCCGTGTACACCTCACAATGGTTTCCAATGAGAAAAAGTCTACATGTCTTCAATGCATGCACTACGGCTGCTAACTCCAAGTCATGTGTGGCATAATTCAACTCATGGGGCTTAAGTTGTCGTGAGGCATATGAAACAACTCTTCCCTCCTGCATAAGCATTGCTCCAAGTCCTCGATGAGAAGTGAGGGAGTTCCGGACTAGGGGGTGTTCGGATAGCCGAACTATCATCATCGGCCGGACTCCAAGACTATGAAGATACAAGATTGAAGACTTCGTCCCGTGTCCGGATGGGACTTTCCTTGGCGTGGAAGGCAAGCTTGGCGATACGGATATGTAGATCTCCTACCTTTGTAACCGACTTTGTGTAACCCTAGCCCTCTCCGGTGTCTATATAAACCGGACGGTACATAGTCCATAGGACGAACAACAATCATACCATAGGCTAGCTTCTAGGGTTTAGCCTCTTTGATCTCGTGGTAGATCCACTCTTGTAACACACATCATCAATATTAATCAAGCAGGGCGTGAGGTTTTACCTCCATCAAGAGGGCCCGAACACAGGTAAAATATCGTGTCCCTTGTCTCCTGTTACCATCCGCCTAGACGCCTTGATTCGGGACCCCCTACCCGAGATCCGCCGGTTTGACACCGACATTGGTGCTTTCATTGAGAGTTCCTCTGTGCGTCACCATCGGGAAGGATGCCTTTTCCGTCTTTAAAGACGGCGCCGTCGTCAAGGGAGCTTTGGCGCGGCCGAACTATCCAGCTAGGCGGTTTTCTCATGACCACCTGTTCGGCCACCGCCCCGACAATGACCTCTCAAGTCATTGAAAGCGATCTTCACGTCAGCTCGGAATTCGCCGAGCAGCTAGATCCGATTGAGCTCTCATCCGTAAACGAGCTCTTGGATCGCATCGCCGCCCTGGGAGTCGCTACCGACTACGATCAGATTGGGCTTAAAACCGATCTGAGAGAAATTAACTCTCCCAGGTTACCCACCACGTTGTCGTGGTAGAGGAACAATGCGGCGACTCTTCTTCTATGTTAAAATCCAACTATGTCCGGATTCGGATCCCTCCATGCCGGATTCCCGCGGAGGGATTTGACGCTAATCAAATCTGAACCTAAAGTCGGGCATCGGACCAGATTTGTTGGGAAGCGCTCGGCAAACCAAGCTTCGAATCCGGAAGCTTCTTGGCCTTTGAGCCTCGGACCAGGCGGGGTTCGAACTTAATTCCACCCGCCCACCCAAACATAAGCGATCTATCTAAAATACGGCAAGAGCCCGATGAAACAAGACATCATTATTGGGCCAGATTCCTCCACGGTTATGAACAGGATAAAGGACTGCCGTGAAGAAAGCGCGATTTCAATCTTCTGCAACAATTGCACGGACAAGGGAATCATAACGCCATCGATTAAATCGCGAAGTTTCACGCCTCGCCGACCTAGCGACCATCGTACAAAAATCTTTAGCGATGGAGAGTGCCTTGAAAACCGAAACTAGGTTTTGGGACAATCCGGCCCTAAATACAAACCCAGTCCGAAATAAAAGGGTGCTTCATACTCAAGCACCTGGGTTAAAAACCAACAAGCAAAAACCCCCTAAAGTGCAGAACCATCTTGGAGGGATGGCTCAACGGACCTGCAAAATCCCACAATACGGAGGGCGCCACTCCAACACACAGCCTTGAGCGTGTTGGATACTACTGCAGTGGCCAAAAGTGGCGTGAGGCTTTTTAGCCCGCAACCAACCCAGTACCAATACGGTATTAACAGTCTTCGAGACTTTCGCATCAAATAACATGCGGAAACGAACAATCCGCAGCCTCGCCGAAGTCTACCAAGTAGCAACAAACAAATCCATGGAGCGACACGGCTATCACCTTCAACGCCCGGTGACGAACCTAAATTCGAACAGCTAGAGCACCCGGCCGCATTGGTCCTCGGTCCGATAGTGGACGGTTTCCATCTTACTAAGGTACTCATGGATGGCGGCATGATTAAACCTCATCTATGAGGAAACCCTTCAAAAATGGAAATTGATCGGAGCCGCATTGAGCGCAGCAGCACAACCTTCGAGGGATAATCCCTAGTCGAGAAATACGCTGCACAAGAAAAATCACACTAGATATAGTGTTCGCTCACCGGACAATTACAGGTCCGAGGAGGTCACGCGTTCCAAGTGGCCCCATTCGGCAGCGGATATCACGCTTTGTTAGGGCGAGAGGCATTCACAATCTTCCAAGCTATACCCCACTACGGGTACATGAAGCTCAAAATGCCGGACCCAATGGGATAATCACTCTCGCCAAAGGATCCAGACAAAGACTCCACGCTGAAAATAAGACAACCGCACTGGCCCTAGAGGCATTGTCCGAAGCCCTAGCGGCAGAGGAACTAACTACGCTGCGCTCCACGGTGGATAGGGACGATGTGATACTCGATAAGAGGTCCAAGTCCACCTCTTTTAAACCAGCGTGACGAAATAGTCAAATTTCAGGTCCATCCAACGGACCCCACAAAGACGGCCTCCATTGGGGCACAATTAAGTCCTCGATGTCGAAGCCGCACTACGAGAATTCCTTCGGGAAAATTGGGACATTTTGCACAGCACCCTTCGAGACATGCCAGAATCCCACGCAGTCGGCGAGCACGACCTAAATATCCTAAAAGGATTCAAGCCATCAAACAAGCTCTTGGCGATTTTCCGAACCCAAAAGACAGGCAATGGGAGAGGAGCTAGCCAAACTCTTAGAAGCCGGATTCATGAGAGATATAAAACATCCGGACTGGCTAGCCAATCTAGTAATGGTACCAAAAAAGGACAAATCCTGGCGCCTCTGCGTCGATTTTAAAGACCTTAACAAGGCCTGTCCAAAGGACCCTTTCCCCCTCCCTCGCATCGACCAAATCATCGATGCTACCGCAGGGCACGATTCATTGTGCTTCCTCGACGCATACTCCGGATACCATCAAATCAAGATGGGGGAGAAAGATCAGGCTGCAACGGCATTCATTACTCCATATGGGCCATTCTGCTTCACACAATGCCCTTCAGACTCAAAAACGTCGGCGCAACATATCAACAAGATGATTCAAACATGTCCGCTACCCAGATAGCCAAAACAGTAGAGGCATACATAGACGATGTGGTCGTCAAGACCAAACACGTCGGAACTCTAGTAGAAGACTTGAGGGTGACATTCGACAACCTCCGAGCATATGACATTAAGCTCAATCCGTAAAAATGCGTCTTGGCGTACCGGCGGAAAGCTCTTGGGCTTCATCGTATCCGGTAGAGGAATTGAAGCAAACCCGGCCAAAATCCGAGCTCTATCACAATTGGATATTCCAAAAGAACTCAAGCAGATACAAAAACTAACCGGATGCGTAGCGTCCTTAAGTCGCTTCAACTCCCGTTTAGGAGAAAAGGCTCTGCCACTCTACCGCCTCCTCCGGCGCACCGAACATTTCGAATGGACGGATGCTGCCACAGCCGGACTCGAAGAAATAAAGGCCATACTAGCAACAAATCCGATTCTGGCCGCGCCCAACCTGGGCGAACCTATGTTATTATATATCGCAGCAACACATCAAGTTGTCGGTAGCGGTACTCGTTGTTGAACGAGAAAGCAGAGAACAGATTCCCTCTTCAAAACCAAAGGTACTACGTATCCACTTTGTTCTAACTCCATGCAAATCCGGTACCCACATTATCAAAAGATAGCGTGTCACGGTGTTCATGGCATCCGGAAGCTGCGACACTACTTTCAAGAGTGTTCAATAACGGTGGCCTCCGAAGTACCTCTCAACGATATTATAAACAATCGCGACGCATAACGGGCAGGATTGCAAAATGGGCTATCGAGCTCTTACCATTTGACATAACCTACAAACCAGGGCGAGCTATAAAAGTCGCGAGTTACGGCTGACTTAAATCGCCCGAATGGACGGCGAACTCCCTAAAGAGTAATGCAGCGCATACTCCAACCGGATCATGCATTTCGACGGATCCAAAATGTTGGCTGGCTTGAAATTTGGCGTCGTCTGGCGTCCCCAACTGGAGACACAATCCAATACGTACTTCAAATAATGTACATGGACTCCAACAACGCGGCGAATCTGAGGCCCTTCTACATGGCCTCCGGATGGCAATCTCCATGGGCATTCAACGCCTAGAGGTGCGCGGGAATTCAAACCTCGCAATATCCCAAGTAAATGGAGACTTTGACGCCAAAGATCCCAAAATGGCAGCTTACCGCAATGCCGTCCTAAAAATGTCAGCTTGGTTCGAAGGACTCGAATTCCACCATGTAGCCCGGGATAATAACCGAGGCGTGACGTGTTAGCACGCATCGGTGGCGAACGAGACGCCATCCCTCCAAACATCTTCACTGGAACGGCTCTTTAAGCCATCCGTATTATGGGAAGAGGAGTCCGGAAATAACAATCCGGAGCCAATTTGCATCACCTAACTCGAGACCATTACGACACAATCGTGGCTCGACCAATGAAATAACACCTTCACTCACGAAATAATGGCAGTAATTGCCCGTGGGACAGAACCATTCCTAGCCTACTTAATGCGGCGAGAACTTCCGAAGACCAAAATGAGGCCCATTGCATAGTTCGGCGATCTAAAGCCTACAAGGTCCATGAGGAGAACTTTATAAGAAAAGCACAACCGAGTCCTTCAAAGGTGTATCTCCGAAGAGGAAGGGCGAAATCTCCTGGCTGAAATTCACGCCCGGACTCGGCGGGCACCTGCTGCAGCCCGGGCCCTTGTAGGCAAGGCCTTCCGTCTGAGATTTTATTGGCCGACAGCCGAGGCGGATGCTCAGACTTAGTCCAACGATGCGTCGGTTGCCGCCTCTTTGCTAATCGAGCCACATGCCACCCACCGCCCTCAAAACTATACCCATCACCTAGCCGTTCATGATGCAGGGGCTTGACATGGTTGGACCCCTTAAAGGGGAACCCACAAGCACAAATACTTATTGGTCATGGACAAATTCACCAAATGGATTGAGGCCAAGCCGGTTAAAGCAGCAGAATCCGGACCGGTGATAGACTTCATATCCGGGGTAGTACACCGTTTTGGCGTCCCCCACAGCATCATCACTGATAACGGCACGAACTTCACGGCCGGCGAGGTTAAACTCTCGTGCAAAAACACGGGAATCAAGCTCGATTACGCTTCAGTCTATCACCCCCAAACTAACGGTCAAGTCAAGCGAGCAAATGGTCTAATCATGAGCGGCATCAAACCCAGACTAGTGCGGTCCCTCAAGGAATCTAAACGCATTGGGTAGAGGAGCTCGACTCTGTACTCTGGGGGCTGCGGACCACGCCAAACCGATTCACACCATTTTTCATGGTATACGGCGCAGAGGCAGTTCTGCCCTGCGATATAATTCATGACTCACGTCGTGTGCGCATGTACGAAGAAAGAGGAGCCGAGTTGGATCGGCAGGACAGTTTGGACGCCTTAGAGGAGGAGCGGGACGTGGCAAAGGCTCGTTCGCATTTTATCGCCAGCGAGGCTCGAAGATATCAAAGCAGAAGCACGGGCCAAAACTTACAATGTTGGCGAACTTGTTCTCGCTGCCGGACAAGAAAAGGACAAACTTAAGCGCCAAGTGGGAAGGTCCCTTCATCATCGACCAAGTCGACCGCGGAGCATACCGTCTACATAACGATCGACAACCGACTCGAGCGAACCCATGGAACGCAGCCTGTCTCCTCAAGATTCTCGCCTAACGCCGGACTCGAGTTCGCCTCACTCCCCCATCCACCTTTTTATATTTTTTACCGCCTCTTGTCCCCTCCTTCTTCCCACATTTTTTTCAATACCTTTTATAGGCTGATTTGCGCTTTGTTCGCACACACTTGATGTGCTCCCGCACTCATTATACAGGGGCTTCTTTAATGTGCTTATTCATACGGGCTTCATGCCCAATACATGTGTCATACTTACGCATGTACCTTTTATTTACCATTGTATGCATCGATATGACTTAAGTTTTGGCCAAGCTGGGTTGCTGGCTCCTGTGCTTACCCCTCGTTCCCGATTGTTCGGCTAGGAGGTAAAGGGAGCACCTCTGCGATTACTCTTGCCGGGTCACCGGATGTGTACCTCGGTGGGTGAAGCCGAAGCTAGCGTTCTTAAGAGAATATTTGGTCGGTGACTTGAAAGATGATTTATTACTTACTTATTTATCTGCCCCGGATGCTTTTTTTTACGCTATTTTCGCGATCCGGCATTGCACTTTAGGGCATGCCTCCCGAGAAAGGAACCCTTAACGGAACTATTCTCCTGGAAGATGTTTCTTACTAACCATGTAATATAACATAACTAGTTGGGCACTTGTCTGATAAAGCAATTATGACCCCGACGCCTTGTCTCCATGCATGCCCCGGTTCTTTTATAACCGTAAGGGTATTCGGACACACTCCGGACTGTTGGGTCCCGAGGTTGAAGCGAAACAGTCCGCAAAGACAAACGATCTACAATCCGGCTAGAAGGCATTTTACATGTCATTTCAAATTACATCGTCAAACCGACCGATTGTACTCCTCCTCAATCCCATCTAACAGCTGTCTAATTTATGATCTGTTGGGAATATTCATGACAGTTCTACTTGGCCATACATCAAGCTCACAGGATCTCCTTCCCATCGGGCCCCTTGGTCCGACCTCGACCATGTGGTTTGGGTCAGCCTTGGTAACGCGTCTTCACCATGGACCAGGCCTCCTGGCGCTGACGGCAGGCCGATATCTTCCACAAACGGAGGCGTCGCCGTGCTCCCTGAAGCTTCTCAGCAAGCTCACCAAGGCCCTCGGGTAGGGACACGGATGGCCATAAAGCATGAACGACGCCACTCATCGCCTGCCGAACACGTTCGAGTAATTGCACCGGCTCGGGAAGTTGGTCACCCGTTGACCCAGGCATTTCCTCCGGAGGGCGACCTGTGAGCATGAGCACACCTAAAGACATATTTCTGTCAATCGACTTCCTCGCCGAATTCTTCTTTTCAAAGGAATTTGTTCAAGCACTTACTATAAATGTCGCGACGAAGCCGATTCTCCTTCACGGAGCTGAACGGTGGGCGAACACCTTTCAGCTCTTCTCCTCGCTGGGTGTGGGCATCTTGGAGCTTGTTTCTCTCCTGCTGCACCTTCATAAGCACCCTCTCGCGGCCTTTAGGCAGCGCAGTAGCTGTTGCTTGTCCGGATCTAGTCCGGCGCCCTCTGCAATATTATTGTCGATTCACGCCGCACTTTGTTAAATAATTATATTTTCAAACTACGTCTTACCGGTGGGGGTCTCTGTGGCTCCCCACATGGCGGCAGATCTTGACCTCAAGTTGGGCCTTGCACTCTTGGAGCTCTGGGACAAATGGGTATTCTTCTCCGTAAGATCTGCATAATAATTGATCCTTAAATCGGTTATTTCAACTATTTTAAGTCTCGGGGCTCTTGGCATATATAACTATTAAAATTACTTACCCGTATGTCTTTCACATACTGCTCCGTGGCTCTGGTTAACCCATCTTGAGCGGCACGGAGGTGCGCGTTCCGCATCAAAGGCATTTAACGCCTCGGGAGAAACACGCGTCACGAAGAACTGTCCGGCGGCCTTTGTGATTCATGGCGCTCTCCACCTCAGACCGGGTGGCGGACAGCCTGTCGGCATCCTCCGTCGGAGGAGCGTCTGGCTCATGCCTTGTATTTGCCTCCCCTCCCGGACCATGCGTTGGAGCATGGCTGGCGGAGGCTTGATTGGCAACCTCTCCGGACACTATCCGGCGAGCGCTCTTTCTGGAAAAATTATGAGCATTAATATACCTCCTGGGGATCCTTCCTTAAAAATAGCGGTGCTCCGTACCGTTCTTGGCGATGTTTCGTTCGCGTCGCACTCCTCTTCCGCCCGGCGGGCCGGATCGACCCTTGTTGGTCGGCCGCGCGGGTTCGCTTCCCGCCTTAAAGGCACCTCCTGCGATGCACCATCGGTATGGGATGGTCGAATTGAGCGCTGATCAAATGATGGTGTCAAGACCTCGGCCGTAGTCACACGGAAGGCCGGAGACAAACCGGGGTAGTCGGCCGTAATGGCGACTAGGGCATTGTCCATGCTAAGTTGGTGGAACACCCGTCAATCAGCTCCACCTTTATGTCCGGATCCTCTTGGAGGTCGGATCAAGGGATCGTTCCGGATCCTCGAGGCTGTGGAGTTAGGCTTCAGATGCCCTCCACGTCCGGCGCAGCTCTGCGTCGAAATCACGCAGTAAGATACTTGACTTTAAAAGTATGGATCGGGTAGATGAACATCCGCTTACCCAGCTCGAGGGTTATTCATAGAGAATCCATTCAATCGGATTCGTGCGGAGGAAGTCCTCCTCCTCTCCCTTGTACAAGCTGGGCGGGATCTTTGCGGATCGGTGCCGAGCACAGCCCTTTGCGGCCATGACGGGTGGCGCCATCTTCCCTGTTGAAATCCCACATAGGGTGGCCCCTATATTGGAGTGGCTGCACCCCTCGCATAATGCACGTGGCCATGACTCCAATCATGGTCAATCCGGAGTGGGCCAGTAACCTAATCCGGCCCATCAGATAATGGACGCTCCTATCATCTTCCCGTTGAGGGCTCCGCGGGCGCCAACCCAGGCATTTCTTCAAGGGAGCATTGCTGAACTCCGAGAGGCCAACCCGAACTGGATCCGGTAGAGGGGCGTCCTCCATGTAGAACCATTCCAAAGGCCAGTCTTCGGACGCCTTCTTCGGGGTGCCAGATAGATATCCGATCCCGGCGATGTGCCATATTTTGGCTCCGCCCACTTGATATATCGACCCCTCATGAGAACGGGGTACGAGACAAAACAATCTCTTCCACAACGCAAAATGGGACTCGATGCCCAAGAACAGCTCGCAAAGAGCTATGAAGCCCGCGATGTGCAAAATGGAGGCGGGCGTGAGGTGGTGAAGCTGGAGTCCGTAGAACTCTAGGAGCCCCCCGGAGAAACGGATGTATGGGAAATCCGAGTCCCCTTATTAGATAGGGGACAAAGCATACCCGCTCCCCTTTGGAAGGGTTGGGGCGCTCTCCGCCGCTTTCCACCCTTGTAGGTGGCTAGTCGGCTCGAACCGGAACCATGAAAGCTGGGGAAGATATCCCTCGGTTTGGAGTGCCACTAGCTCATTTGTGTGGGCCAGGCATCTCCGCAATCTCCTGGCTTAGGGCTGGGAGCACGAGAGGAGGAGCCGCGTCGACTATCCATGATGGAATGGATCTTTGTCAGAGGCGCTTCGATGAGAACTTGCGGATGGAGCATGGTGTGAGCTGGATCTAGATCCTCGCCTCTCTTATAGGCGGCTCGTTAAGCACGGCTAGGGGTAAAATGTAAAAATACCCCAGCCTTCGCATTAAATGCGACACGTGGAAGAAGGCCATTATTGGGCATAGAAGCCAAGGAGCGCAACATTTATAAGGAAGCCGGACACTATTCGACGGGAACATAAAGTTTGAAGGAGAACCCGCCTTGCAACGCCGAAGACAATATACGTGTCGGGCTGCGTCGTTCTTTGAAGCCGGTTTGGGGAGCTCTTGAGGGAGTTCCGGACTAGGGGGTGTCCGGATAGCCGAACTATCATCACCGGCCGGACTCCAAGACTATGAAGATACAAGATTGAAGACTTCGTCCCGTGTTCGGATGGGACTTTCCTTGGCGTGGAAGGCAAGCTTGGCGATACGGATATGTAGATCTCCTACCTTTGTAACCGAATTTGTGTAACCCTAGCCCTCTCCGGTGTCTATATAAACCGGACGGCTATAGTCCATAGGACGAACAACAATCATACCATAGGCTAGCTTCTAGGGTTTAGCCTCTTTGATCTCGTGGTAGATCCACTCTTGTAACACACATCATCAATATTAATCAAGCGGGGCGTAGGGTTTTACCTCCATCAAGAGGGCCCGAACACAGGTAAAATATCGTGTCCCTTGTCTCCTGTTACCATCCGCCTAGACGCACAGTTCGGGACCCCCTACCCGAGATCCGCCGGTTTTGACACCGACAAGAAGCGTCGCAATATACTTCATAATCCTTGCGCTGATCTGGCAGAATCAACACTGGTGATGTAACCAAACGTTTCTTCAACCCTTGGAAACTGGCCTCACATTCCTCAGTCCATTTGAACTTGGTGTCCTTCTTCAACAGCTCCATCATGGGTTTCGCGATCTTCGAGAAATTCTCAATGAACCTCCGGTAGTATCCTGTGAGTCCAAGAAAACTCCGGATCTCCCCAACTGACGTGGGGGCTTCCCATTTTGTCACAGTGACAACCTTGGTGGGGTCTACTTCTATTCCTTCTCCGAATATAACATGTCCAAGGAATCCAACTTCCTTCAACCAAAACTCACACTTGCTGAACTTGGCATATAACCGATGTTCTCTGAGCCTTCCAAGTACCAAGCGCAAATGCTCCTTATGCTCCTCCTCATTCTTCGAGTAGACCAAAATATCATCAAAACACCACGACGAACTTGTCCAGAAACTCCATAAACACCTTGTTCATCATGTTCATGAAATAGGCAGGTGCGTTAGTCAGACCAAATGACATAACGGTATACTCATATAGCCCGTACCTGGTGATAAAAGCCGTCTTAGGTATATCCTGCTCTCGAATCTTCAGCTGGTGGTATCCTGATCACAGATCGATCTTGGAAAATACCTTGGCTCCTTGCAATTGGTCAAACAAATCATTGATCATTGGCAGTGGGTACTTGTTCTTGATTGTCACCTCATTCAATCCTCGGTAATCAACAACCATCCTCAATGATCCATCCTTCTTCTCCACTAGGAGCACTGGTGATCCCCAAGGTGACGAACTTGGGCGAATATAGCCTTTATCCAGTAATTCCTTAATCTGTTTCTTAATTTCCTCCAAATCCTTTGCGGGCATCCTGTACGGTCTCTTAGATATCGGCCCTGTGCCTGGCAAAAGATCAAGCAAAAACTCAATGTCTCTATCTGGTGGCATGCCTGGCAACTCTTCTGGAAATACATCAGGGAAATCCTTCACCACTGGTACTTTCTCCTGTACAACTCCTGATAAGGAATTCACTTGAGTCCTCTTCGGCTCATGCCGTGACACATACTTGATCCTTCTTCCTTCTGGGGTGGTAAGCAAAATCGACTTGCTGGCACAATCGATGTTTCCTCCATACATCGATAGCCAATCCATACCCAGAATCACATCCAAACCTTGCGACTCCAAAATTATTAAATCCGAGGGGAAAACATGCCTACCTATGGTCAATGGCACTTGAAAACATCCTTGACTGGACATATACTCCGCTCCTGGTGGGCTTACTAACATAGGTGTTCTAAGAACCTTAGTGGGAAGTTTATACTTATCCACAAATCCCCTTGATATGTATGAATGCGATGCACCAGTATCAAAAAGAACGGTTGCAGTAAATGACTTAACCAACAACTTACCTATTACTGCATCTGGCTGAGCTTCAACCTCCTCCATGTTAACGTGGTTCACATGTCCCCTGTTGAAAGGGTTCGGCTTCTTCCCAGAGCTTCCATTGCCGTTTCCATTCTTAGCTTCAGGACATTCATTGGCATAATGTCCAGTCTTCTGGCACTTGTAGCAAGTGACGCGGCTCAGGTCCTTCTTGGCTGGGGTTGATGGGTTGGTACGGTTCTGGCTGTTGCTTCCTCCATTCCCATTACCATTCTTGGGGCCACTATGGTTGTGTGAGCTCCCTCCTCCATGGGTATGCTGAAAAGGTCCTCCCGAGTTCGGGGCAAAACGAGGCTTCTGCTGAGCTCCAGAATTGTACTTCCCTTGTCCATACTTCCTCTTACGGTTGTCAATCTAATGTTGCTTCCCTTCAATCATGGGAGCTCTATCTACCAACTCCTGGTAGTTGTTGAAGGTTGCCACCATCAATTGCATGCTCAACTCATCATTCAGTCCTTCCAGAAACTTCTCCTGCTTAGCTGCATCTGTAGCAACGTCATCTGGGGCATAACGTGCTAGCTTACTAAAGTCATCCACATATTGGCCAATAGTACGTCCTTCTTGGCGCCAGTTGCGAAACTCACGCTTCTTCATGGCCATAGCTCCTGCTGACACATGGGAAGTACGGAAAGCCTGCTAAAACTGGTCCCATGTGACAGTGTCGATAGGATAAGTGGCGGTGAAATTCTCCCACCATGATGATGCGGGTCCATCAAGCTGATGTGCGACAAAACGCACCTTCTCCGCATCTGTGCATCCTGCAGTGGTCAACTCCCTTCCCATCTTGCGGAGCCAATCATCTGCAACTATCGGCTCGGTGCTACTGGAGAACACTGGCGGATTCAGCCTCAAGAAACAGGCTAAGTGATCAACAGGTGGTGGTGGTGGTAGGTTGTTGTTGCTGTTGTTGTTCCCCTGATTCTGATTCTGGACTAACATCTGCATCAATGCATTCTGCTGCTGGATCAACTGAGTGAGCTCCGGTGGAAAAGCAAATCCATTGTCACGTCTCGGAGGCATCTGAGGGTTTAGAAAAGATGAGAATACGGAATAGAATGGGGTCTATAGATAAAAACACTACCCATTATGCACATGAGACAAATGCAATCAATATCACTTCAATCAATTCAAACAAGGGCATACAACAGTCTAACTATCGTTACAAAAGTGATTGGACTATACTATATACATGGGGGAATACTAGTACTGTTATGGTGGTCGACTAGAAAAATTGATCGGTCGAAGACTCCATGATATCTGCTCCAGCTTCATCAACAAAGTCATCATCACTATCGTCTGGGTCCGAGTCGGTGTCGTCGATGATGATGTAGTACTCCAGGCAAGTGCAATCATCGTCTTCTCCTCCAGTCACGGGGAATCCCATAAATACTTTTAACTTCTTCTTAGATCATCATTCTTCTCCACGAGTGTCGTCATTTCCTCCTCATATCCATCGCGTGTAGACTTGAGTTCTTCTTCCAGCACCGTGATCTTGGTCATAGCCTTCTTCAGATATATCATGCATGCGCACATCTGGTTCTCCTGGCGACGTATGTGCTGGTTTAGCTCCTGGATGAAAGCTGCAATTGATCTATCCTTCCTGGTGCTGATCATCTCCCATTGCTCATCTCGACGCCCAAAAATCTGGTAAATAATATCCTTAAGATCCTTGTGGTAAACTTCTCCAATGTATCCCATGGTGATGTGGGCTGCCATGCTCTTTCCTAGACTCCAGGTTGGTGCATCAAAGGAAAACTCTATGGGCTCAGTGACAGGCATGAACGTCCTTCCTGGAACTTGAACTTGAATCATCCGACACTCCTCTTCTGGTAAAGTGGCGATGTAGGTCCCGGTGAAGCTCGGTACTCCGATGTTCAGGTGTCTAGTGACTTCCTTCAAGTGGCGTCCAAAGGGTGTATCTTCATCCGGTTGCGTGAACTTGTTCCTTGCATCCGCCATCCTAAAAGAGTAGAAAAGGAGAGGAGTCAGAAATGAGAAGAGAGTAGTGATCTAGGGCTTTAGCTTAGTGGTCGTGTCTCTACGATCGTGTGCTCGATACCATCTTGTAAGGACCGGACCTCAAGCGATCGATCTATGTGCATCGGTGTCATCCTGGATCGGTAATCTTTGACACGCCTGATTACTTGAAGGATTTATAACAGAGTAGCAATCACACACTTATTACATCGAATGTCTCAAAAGAGAACTTATTACAATAAATATGGCTTAAGGCCATCTAATAACGATAACAGCGGAAGGCTTCGAAGATAAAGCGAGTCCATCAACTCCAACGGTATCACTGAGTATAAGACCATGACCTAAGGCACCTTACTTGTTGTCTGAAAAGTCTGCAACATGAAGTTGCAGCCCAAAAATGGGTTAGCACATGGAATATGCTGGCAATATAACACATAGAGAGTAATGAACAGAATAATGCTATGCTACATGCGTATATGGCTGGTGGAAAGTTCTATGGTTACAGTTTTGCATAAAGCTAATTTTTTCCTACAACAAAGCAATAAATTTTGTTTAACTATCATGGTGGTTGTTAAACATTGAGAAGGTTCACCCAACTCAATCCCAATTAAGCATCATCATTAAAACCCAACAAATTAAATTAAGTAACATGACGAGATTCACATGATAATCCAGGTACTAGATACTCAAAACATCCATAACCGGGGACACGGCTAACCATGATTAGTTTATACACTCTACAGAGGTGTGCGCACTTTTCCCCACAAGACTCTATCTCCTCCGTTGGATTTCTCGCACTACATGGTGTTTGAGAAACGGATGACCGAGACATAGTTTTTCAAAAGAGTTTGCACCTTACGATGGGTAGACAGTTACACCTACTTTCCCCTACATCTGCTAGTCTACCACTGTAAGAGTTCACACAACTTAATCAACTATGCTAGAGCCCATAGTAGCTTGCGGCTGCACACGGAAGTTTCTAGCATGAATAATCTCATGATCCCTTTGAGCCTGGGTGGCGGTCCATAGGAGAATCACACGGTACCCCGGGATTTCCAAAAATACAGACAACACTGGGTTCCCCAAGTGCCTCAGTCCACCCAGATGTGTATTAAAATTGCCACCTTAAATAAACCATTAATTAACAATCTCACATCTGTCATGGATACACTCACCCAATCCACGTCTACTGGCATAGCATAGCAATATAAGCAAACGTAGAAGTATCTCCCAAAGGTTTGATAATAAACAGGTAATAGGTTCTACCTCATCTACTTCCCATAACCCACATATTAATCAGATCCTAATCACGCAATTGTTTGAGGATTGATCTAATGCAATAAAACTGGGTAGTAAAGAGGTATGATCAAAGTGTTACTTGCCTTGCTGATGATCCGTGAAACCTAGAGACTCGTAGTAGCAAGCGGCGCACTCGTACTCTATCACAAACAAACAAGCATACAATAAGCACTCATCTAATGCACGGGTAAAACTCAAATAAGAGATCTAACCAGAAAGTTCAACTTAAGAACTCCGGTTTGCAAAAAGAATCAAATCAAACGAAGCAACGAAAGTCAAATAGCGAAAGAAACAAGCTTCGTTTACTAATCTGGACCTAAGTCAAATTTTACAGTAGCAAAAACTTGTTTGAGTTGGTTAAATGGAAAGAGGGTTTCGAGACAAAACTCCAGTTGCTTGAATCGCCTCATTCCGATAAACGAGCGAAAAGTTATACTAAAACAAAAATCAGATCAGAAATCGCGATCGAAAATAATCGCAGAAAATCCGAGAAAAAGAAAAACGGACGAACATGCTAACGAGCGAGCGTTATTTATACTGACTAAGCAGCGAAAACCGTTCTTAAAACGAACGTACGGACAAACGTCCGCAAAATAAATAAACTGGAAAAAACTAAACAGATCTATTAAAAAAATAAACCGCGGTTTCCTAAAAAAACCACGGTTTTCCGAAGAAAACCGACGGCTACGCGGGTGGCTTCCTCCGTGGTGGCGCTGATCCGTGAGAGCGGTGGGGCTCGGCGGTGGTGGCGGTCGGACGGCGGCGTCGGCGTGGCGGCGGCGGCTGCTAGGGTTAGGGTTTGGGTGGCGGGGTGGGCTGGGGTGGGCTGGCGGCTTCGGGCGGCTTTTAAAGCCTAGGCGAGGCGGAGTCCGGGTCGCCCACGGCGGCCCGAGTCGGTTCGTTTTTTTTTAAATAATTCAGACGTGCAGAAAAAGAAAGAAAAGAAATACTAAACGGACTCCAAAAATCCCGAAATAAATTTTCCCCGTCATCTAAAAATATGCCGGACAAGATGAACATTTATTTGGGCCTAAAATGCAATTTTGAAAAACGCGTATTTTCCTAATTCAAATAAAATAGCGATAAAACTCGAAAATAAAATCTTATTTGATTTCATTATTAAATCTCCAATATTTATTTATTTCAGGAAAGTCATTTTATTCCCTCTCTCTTATTTTTATAATAGAAATATACGAAGATAAAATAATTAAAATCAAATGATCCTATTTTTAAAATTTGAGAAAAACTCAAATATGAAAATAACGAAATCCCCAACTCTCTCCGTGGGTCCTTGAGTTGCGTAGAATTTCTAGGATCAAGCCAAAATACAATAAAATATGATATGCAATGATGATCTAATGTATAACATTCCAAATTGAAAATTTGGGATGTTACAATTTCCTTCATGCAGGTATATATAATTATCCTCACTATATTATGCAGATTAAAGATCATCGAATGCAAAAAAGGACAAATTTATGACATTGGGTTCATTAACCCAAATGCCGTAAATGAATGGTCGGTAGGAAAGAGAATCAATGATACTAAGGACAACTTTTTACTATCGTTACTTCAACATCAAAACAAAGGGAAAATACTCTTTCCTTACAACTTGAAGTGAGTGTTACTGTCTTGTGCATATTCGGTTTCGCTTACTCGAGGTTATAGTAATGTAACTGATGAGTTATGCGTGCGCACTGTGCAGGTTCCACTTTATTCTGCTAGAGATTAAGCTTTACCGGGGAGTAGTAATTGTCTTAGACTCAAGACGTAAAGATCCCTAGGAGTATGCGGACATGACTGCAATGCTCCAGAAGTAAGTTCAATCGATCATTATCGCACCATATCGGCAACTTTCATTCATTTCCTTATATCAAGTAATCATTTTCTTTACCTGTCATGGTTTGGAAAGAGTTCACCGGAATGGTTCCGGGTCTACAGAAGGAGTTGTGATTTACACACCCCAAAGTAAGTAGTACTAGCAAGTTCCGTGCATCTCTCATTGGTTCTTGTTTCATCAATACCATTACCATGCTTCATTATCAGTTTGATTGAACTCTATTCTCGTAAAGTGCTTGTGGCAGGAAGGCGGGAATAATTTATGTGGATACTACGTTTGCGAGTTTATTCGCCACTCAACCTCTGAGCGGGGCTACTCTGACAAACAATATGAAGTACGTAAACAATATTCACAATTTTGTTTTATTACCATCAATTGTGTTGAGTTTCATTCATATATATGTATTGATTACCTTCTTTAAATTAGGTGTGGCAGATGCGGGATGAACTCCTACCACATGATCGCATATGAGCAATTCAAGAGGAATTGGCGGGATTCTTTCTTGATCACGTCATACATAAAGATGGAGAATGCCATGTGGAATTTGAAATTGATTTTAGATGTTAGGGATTGTAAGAGATGTTATATTAATTGCATATATGTAGTAGCGTCGGATAGATATATACGAAAACTTGTTGTTCGACCAATCTCGGAGAAAGAGAGGTCGCTTCTCTCTATATATGTTCATGACGATCTTGTGTAATTAATGGTTCCTTCATTTGCTTACTAGCTAGCGTGTCGAGTTCTCTCTATACTTATAGTAGCTAGCATTGACCAAGCACGGAAAAAGAGAGGTTACTTCTCTCTATTATCTAGTGCTACCTCTTGAGCTTGTGTTGGTTTTCCCTTGAAGAGGAAAGGGTGATGCAGCAAAGTAGCGTAAGTATTTCCCTCAGTTTTGAGAACCAAGGTATCAATCCACTAGGAGACAATGCACAAGTCACCGAATACCTGCACAAACAATCAACCACTTGCACCCAACTCGATAAAGGGGTTGTCAATCCCTTCACGGTCACTTGCAAGAGTGAGATCTGATAGAGATAGATAAACGGTAAAGTAAATATTTTTGGTAATGTTTGGTTTATAGATTGCAAAATAGTAGATCAGAAACTAGCAAGATGTAAACAAGATTCAATATAATGGAAAAGAGACCCGGGGGCCATAGGTTTCACTAGTGGCTTCTCTCAAGATAGCAAATATTATGGTGGGTGAACAAATTACTATCGAGCAATTGATAGAAAAGCGCATAGTTATGATGATATCTAAGGCAATGATCATGAACATGGGAATCACGTCTGTGTCAAGTAGACCGACTCCTGCCTGCATCTACTACTATTACTCCACACATCGACCGCTATCCAACATGCATCTAGAGTATTAAGTTCATAAAGAACAGAGTAACGCATTAAGCAAGATGACATGATGTAGAGGAATTAACTCAAGCAATATGATGAAAACCCCATCTTGTTATCCTCGATGGCAACAATACAGTACGTGCCTTGCTGCCCCTCATCACACCGGGAAAGGACACCGCAAGATTGAACCCAAAGCTAAGCACTTCTCCCATTGCAAGAAAGATCAATCTAGTAGGCCAAACTAAACCGATAATTCGAAGGGACTTGCAAAGATATCAAATCATGCATATAAGAATTCAGAGAAGAACCAAATAATATTCATAGATAATCTTGATCATAAATCCACAATTCATCGGATCTCGGCAAACACACCGCAAAAGCATATTACATCGAATAGATCTCCAAGAATATCAAGGAGAACATGGTATTGAGAATCAAAGAGAGAGAAGAAGCAATCTGGCTAATAACTATGGACCCGAAGGTCTGTGGTAAACTACTCACGCTTCATCGGAGAGGTAATGTGTTGATGTAGAAGCCCTCCATGATCGAATCCCCCTCCGGTAGGACACCGGAAAAGGTCCCCAGATGGGATCTCACGGGTACAGAAGGTTGCGGTGGTGCAAAAGTGGTTTCGTGCCCCCCCCCCCCTGATGTTTTTAGAGTATAAGAGTATATATAGGCGAAGGAACTAGGTCAGGGGAGCCATGAGGGTGGGGGCGCGCCCTCCTGCCTCGTGGCTTCCTTGTTGCGTCTCTGACTTCATCTCCAAGTCTTCCGGTTTGCTTTCGGTCCAATAAAGATCACCATGAAAGTTTCATTCCGTTTGGACTCCGTTTGGTATTACTTTTCTGCAAAACTCTAAAATAGGCAAAAAAACAGAAACTAGCACTCGCCCTCGGTTAATAGGTTAGTCCCAAAAATAATATAAAATAGCATATTAATGCCCATTAAACATCCAAAACAGATAATATAATAGCATGGAACAATCAAAAATTATAGATACGTTGGAGACGTATCAAGCATCCCCAAGCTTAATTCATGCTTGTCCTCAAGTAGGTAAATGATAAAAAACAGATTTTTTGATGTGGAACGCTACCTAACATATTTATACATGTATTTTTCTTTATTGTGGCATGAATGTTAATATCCGAAAGATTCAAGACAAAAGTTTAACATTGACATAAAAATAATAATACTTCAAGCATACTAACAAAGCAATCATGTCTTCTCAAAATAACATGGCCAAAGAAAGCTATCCCTACAAAATCATATAGTCTGGCTATGCTCTATCTTCATCACATAAAATATTTAAGTCATGCACAACCCGATGACAAGTCAAGCAATTGTTTCATACTTTTGATGTCCTCAAACTTTTTCAATCTTCACGCAATACATGAGTGTGAGCCATGGATATAGCACTATATGTGGAATAGAATGGTGGTTGTGGAGAAGACAAAAAGGAGAATATAGTCTCACATCAACTAGGCGTATCAACGGGCTATGGAGATGCCCATCAATAGGTATCAATGTGAGTGAGTAGGGATTTCCATGCAACGGATGCACTAGAGCTATAAGTGTATGAAAGCTCAAAAAGAAATTAAGTGGGTGCGCATCCAACTTGCTTGCTCACGAAGACCTAGGGCACTTTGAGGAAGCCCATCATTGGAATATACAAGCCAAGTTCTATAATGAAAATTCCCACTAGTATATAGAAGTGACAACATAGGAGACTCTCTATCATGAAGATCATGGTGCTACTTTGAAGCACAAGTGTGGAAAAAGGATAGTAACATTGTCCCTCTCTCTTTTTCTCTCATTTTTTTATCTGTGCCTTCTCTTTTTTTATGGCCTCTTTTTTCCGACCGGAGTCTCATCCCAACTTGTGGGGGAATCATAGTCTCCATCATCCTTTCCTCGCATGGGACAATGCTCTAATAATGAAGATTATCACACTTTTATTTACTTACAACTCGAGAATTACAACTCAATACTTAGAACAAAATATGACTCTATGTGAATGCCTCCGGCAGAGTACTGGGATGTGCAATGATTCAAGAGCGACATGTATGAAAAAATATGAATGGTGGCTTTGCCGCAAATACGATGTCAACTACATGATCATGTAAATCAATATGACAATGATGAAGCGTGTCATAATAAACGGAACGGTGGAAAGTTAATTGCATGGCAATATATCTCGGAATGGCTATGAAAATGCCATAATAGCTAGGTATGGTGGCGGTTTTGAGGAAGGTATATGGTGGGTGTATGGTATCAACAAAAGTTGCGCGACACAAGAGAGGCTAGCAATGGTGGAAGGGTGAGAGTGCGTATAATCCATGGACTCAACATTAGTCATAAAGAACTCACATACTTATTGCAAAAATCTATTAGTTATTCAAACAAAGTACTACGCGCATGCTCCTAGGGGGATAGATTGGTAGGAAAAGACCATCGCTCATCCCCGACCGCCACTCATAAGGAAGACAATCAATAAATAAATCATGCTCCAACTTCATCACATAACGGTTCACCATACGTGCATGCTACGGGAATCACAAACTTTAACACAAGTATCTCTCAAATTCACAACTACTCTACTAGCATGACTCTAATATCACCATCTTCATATCTCAAAACAATCATAAAGAATCAAACTTCTCATAGTATTCAATGCACTTCATATGAAAGTTTTTATTATACCCATCTTGGATGCCCATCATATTAGGACTAATTTTATAACCAAAGCAAATTACCATGCCGTTCTAAAATACTCTCAAAATAATATAAGTGAAGCATGAGAGTTTAACAATTTCTATAAAATAAAACCACCGGTGTGCTCTAAAAAGATATAAGTGAAGCACTAGAGCAATATTGTCTAGCTCAAAAGATATAAGTGAAGTACATAGAGTATTCTAATAAATCATGATTCATGCGTGTCTCGCCCAAAAGGTGTGTACATCAATGGTGATTGTGGTAAACTAAAAAGCAAAGACTCAAATCATACAATACGCTCCAAGCAAAACACATATAATGTGGTGAATAACAATATAGCCTCAAGTAAAGTTACCGATGAACGAAGACGAAAGAGGGGATGCCTCCCGGGGCATCCCCAAGCTTAGGCTTTTGGTTGTACTTGAATTTTACCTTGGAGTGCCTTGGGAATCCTCAAGCTTAGGCTCTTGCCACTCCCTACTCCAAAGTCCATCAAATCCTTACCCAAAACTTGAAAACTTCACAACACAAAACTCAACAGAAAATCTCATGAGCTCCATTAGTATAAGAAAATGAATCACCACTTTAAGGTACTGTTGTGAACTAATTATTTATTTATATTGGTGTAAAATCTACTGTATTCCAACTTCTCTATAGTTCATACCCCGCGATACTACTCATAGATTCATCAAAATAAGCAAACAATACGCGTAAAACAGAATCTGTCAAAAACAGAACAGTCTGTAATAATCTGTAACTCTCAAATACATCTATAACTCCACAAATTCTGAAATAAATTGGTGGACGTGAGGAATTTTTCTATTAATCTTCTTCAAAAAGAATCAACTTAAAAGTACTCTTCTGTAAAAAATGACAGCTAATCTCGTGAGCACAAAGTTTATGTTTGTACAGCAAGATCACATTTAACTTTCACCCAAGTTTTCCCAAAGGTTCTACTTGGCACAAACACTAATTAAAACATAAAACGACATCTATTCAGAGGCTAGATATATTATTTATTACTAAATAGGAGCAAAAAGTAAAGAACAAAGATAAAATTGGGTTGCCTCCCAACAAGCGCTATCGCTTAACGCCCCTAGCTAGGCATAAAAACACGAATAGATCTAGGTATTGCCATCTTTGGTATGCAATCCATAAGTGGCTCTCTTAACAGATTCATAAGGCAATTTAATTTTCTTCCTAGGAAAGTGTTCCATGCCTTTCCTTAACGGAAATTGGAATCTAATGTTTCCTTCTTTCATATCAATAATTGCACCAATCGTTCTAAGGAAAGGTCTACCAAGAATAATAGGACATGTAGGATTGCAATCTATATCAAGAAAAATAAAACCTACGGGCACATAATTCCTATTTGCAACAATAATAACATCATTAATCCTTCCCATAGGTTTCTTAACGGTGGAATCCGCAAGATGCAAATTTAAAGAACAATCATCAAATTCATGGAAACCTAGCACATCACACAAAGTTTTTGGAATCGTGGAAACGCTAGCACCCAAATCACACAAATCATAGCATTCATAATCTTTAATATTAATCTTAATAGTAGGTTCCCACTGATCATAAAGTTTTCTAGGGATAGAAACTTCTAGTTCAATCTTTTCTTCAAAATATTGCATCATAGCATCAACGATATGTTTAGTAAAAGCTTTGTTTTGATTATAAGCATGAGGGGAATTCAACACGGATTGCTACAAGGAAATACAATCTATTTAAGAACAATTATCATAATTAATTTCCTTGAAATCCAAAATAGTGGGTTCATTGCTACTTAAAGTTTTGACCTCTTCAATCCCACTTTTATCAATTTTTGCATTTAGATCTAAAAACTTTGAATCATTGGGACGCCTTTCAACTAAAGTTGACTCATCTCCAGTCCCATCTTTATCAAGATTCATATTGGAAAACAAAGATTTAATAGGAGTCACATCAATCACTTTTAGATCTTCATCATTATTGTCATGAAAACTAGAAGAACACGCTTTTACAAACCAATCTTTTTTTGCACGCATCTTAGCGGTTCTTTCTTTGCACTCATCAATGGAAATTCTCATGGCCTTGAGAGACTCATTGATATCATGCTTAGGTGGGATAGATCTAAGTTTCAAAGAATCAACATCAAGAGAAATTCTATCCACGATCCTAGCCAACTCATCAATCTTAAGCAATTTTTCTTCAATCAAAGCATTGAAATTCTTTTGCGAACTCATAAATTCTTTAACACTATTCTAAAAATAAGAGGGCAACTTATTAAAATTTCCATAAGAGTTGCTGTAGGAATTCCCATGATTATTAGAGGAATTACTAGGAAATGTCCTAGGATTAAAATTGCCTCTATACGCGTTGTTACCAAAATTGTTCCTACCGACAAAATCCACATCCATAGATTCATTATTATTCTCAATCAAAGTGGACAAAGGCATATCATTAGGATTAGAAGAAACACTTTTATTACCAAATAATTTCATAAGTTCATCCATCTTTCCACTCAAAACATTAATCTTTTCAATCGCATGAACCTTTTTACTAGTGGATCTTTTGGTGTGCCATTTAGAATAATTAACCATAATATTATATAGGAGCTTAGTAGCCTCTCCTAAAGTGATTTCCATAAAAGTGTCTCCCGCGGCCGAATCTAAAGATTTCTAGAAGCAAAATTCAATTTGGCATAATTTTTTTGTATAATCATCCATAAATTCAAGCCATGTGTAGGGCAATTACGTATCATCAATTTCATCCTCTCCCATGGTGTTGATGTAGAAGCCCTCCATGATCGAATCCCCCTCCGGTAGGACGCCGGAAAAGGTCCCTAGATGGGATCTGTAGCGACCACGATCGCAATGGACCGAAGTCTCTGTGCTTAAGTGTCATCCCTGGATCGGTAATGCTAACACACACAGTACTCGAGAAATTATAACAGAGTTCAATCACACACTTATTACATCAAGTCCTCATAAAGATTATGATTACACAAAAATAATATGGCTGAAGGCCATCTAAACTAAATAACTGCGGAAGCCTTGAAGGTAAATGGGTCCATCAACTCCAACGACATAGCTGAGTACAAGACAGCGACCTATCGCACCTTATTCGTCGTCTAAGTAGTTTGCAACATGAGACGTTGCATCCGTGTAGGTCAGTGATACGTCTCCATCGTATCTATAATTTTTTATTGTTCCATGCCAATATTACTCAACTTTCATATACTTTTGGCAACTTTTTATACTATTTTTGGGACTAACATATTGATCCAGTGCCCAGTTCCTGTTTGTTGCATGTTTTATATTTCGCAGAAACCCAATATCAAACGGAGTCCAAACGGGATAAAAACGAACGGAGAATTATTTTGGAATGGTTTGTGATTTTTGGGAGGAAGAATCAACACGAGATGGTGCCCGAGGGGGCCACGAGACAGGGGGCGTGCCCTGAACTCTCGTGGGCACCACGTAAGGCGGTTGACGCTCTTCTTTTGCCGCAAGAAAGCTAATTTTATGAGAAAAATCTGGGCGAAAGATTCACCCCAATCGGAGTTACGGATCTCCGGATATAAAAGAAACGGTGAAGGGGCAGAATCAAGAAACGCAGAAACAGAGGGAGACAGAGAGATAGATCCAATCTCGGAGGGGCTCTCGCCCCTCCCAAGCCATGGGAGCCAAGGACCAGAGGGGAGACCCTTCTCCCATCTAGGGAGGAGGTCAAGGAAGACGAAGAAGAAGAAGGGGGCCTCTCTCCCCCTTGCTTCCGGTGGCGCCGGAGCACTGCCGGGGGCCATCATCATCACCGCGATCTTCACCAACACCTCCACCATCTTCACCAACAACTCCATCACCTTCCCCCATCTATATTCAGCGGTCCACTCTCCCGCAACCCGTTGTACCCTCTACTTTAACATGGTGCTTTATGCTTCATATTATTATCCAATGATGTGTTGCCATCCTATGATGTCTGAGTAGATTTTCTTTGTCCTACCGGTGATTGATGAATTGCTATGATTGGTTTAATTTGCTTGTGGTTATGTTGCTGTCCTATTGTGCCCAATCGTGTCGCGCAATCATGAGGGATTACCACTGTAGGGTGTTGCAATACGTTCATGATTCGCTTATAGTGGGTTGCTTGAGTGACAGAAGCATAAACCTGAGTAAGGGGGTTGTGACGTATGGGATAAAGGGGACTTGATGCTTTAATGCTATGGTTGGGTTTTACCTTAATGATCTTTAGTAGTTGCGGATGCTAGCTAGAGTTCCAATCATAAGTGCATATGATCCAAGAAGAGAAAGTATGTTACCTTATGCCTCTCCCACATAAAACTTGTTATCGGTATAGTAAAGTAGTCAGTTGCTTAGGGACAATTTCACAGCTCCTACCACCACTTTTCCACACTCGCTATATTTACTTTATTGCTTCTTTATCTAAACAGCCCCTACTTTTTATTTACGTGCTCTTTATTATCTTGCAAGCCTATCCAACAACACCTACAAAGTACTTCTAGTTTCATACTTGTTCTAGATAAAGCGAACACTAAGTGTGCGTGAAATTAAATATCGATGGCGAGATAGGACTTGAGAGAATATTTGTTCTACCTTTAGCTCCTCGTTGGGTTCGACACTCTTACTTATCGAAAGAGGCTACAATTATCTCGTATACTTGTGGGTTACCAAGACCTTTTTCTGGCGCCGTTGTCGGGGATGTCATAGCGTGGGGTGAATATTCTCGTGTGTGCTTGTTTGCTTTATCACTAAGTAATTTTTATTTGCTGTTCTTAGTTGTTTTCTATCTTTAGTTATGGGTAGGAAACGCAAAATACCAAAAAAATAGTTGTACCTACTGAACCAATGGTTGAAGAACCACTCAAAATCTATCACACTCCTGAAGCTTTTTACTTGGATCATCTTCGATCCCTTTGTGCTCGTGCTGAAGCCCCCACTATCTTAGTTGAGGGAAAATCTTTGGAGCACGCTTGTTATGTGCGACACCGTATATCTGAAAAAGGGAAACTTTTACTGGATCAAATTCATCGTTTGCAATGCTATGCTTGGAATTTATGTGAAATATATGATGTTACTTGTTTTTCTGAAAACCCTAAGAAACACCTTCCCTACCAATGTGAGTTTAGTGATAATGGAATCGTATCTTCGTATGCTAACGGTGTTTATAATTACTATGATGTTCAACAAATTGAAGAATTTGTTGCTTTTAAGGGTGCTTATGAAATTGCTTCTTTGATTGAAAAGTATGATGCTACTCTCTATAAATCTGAAATTTTTTCCATACTTGAATATTGTTATGATAATTATGCTTCTAATGCCTATGTTAAACTATATATTGAGGACCCCTCCGCTGTCCAAGAAGAGACTAATATTTTGCAGGAGTCTATGGAAGAAGAAATTACTGAAACTGTGAGATCATTGGATGAAAAATATGATGAGGAGAGCGAAGAACAAAAGGAGGAAGAGCGGATTAGCTACCCGTGCCCACCTTCTAATGAGAGTAACTCTTCAACTCATACATTGTTTAATTCTCCTTCGTGCTTACCGAAGGATGACTGCTATGATGATTGTTATGATCCCGTTGATTCTCTTGAAATATCCCTTTTTGATGATGCTTGCTATGCTTGTGGCCAAGATGCCAATATGAATGATGCTTATGGAGATGAACTTGCTATACTTTCTTATGTTAAACATGAAATTGTTGCTATTGCACCCACGCATGATAGTCCTATTATCTTTTTTAATTCTCCCGACTACACTATATCGGAGAAGTTTGTGCTTATTAAGGATTATATTGATGTGTTGCCTTTTATCATTGCACATGATAATTTTGATGAATGTGATATGCATGTGCTTGCTGCTCCTACTTGCAATTATTATGAGAGAGGAACTATATCTCCACATCTCTATGTTTCCAATACGATAAAATTGCAAGAAACTGCTTATACTATGCGTTGGCCTTTACTTGGTGTGCATGAATTGTTCTTTTATGACATGCTGATGCATAGGAAGAGAGTTAGACTTTGTTGTTGCATGATATATGTTACTTTGTGCTCACTACTAAATTACAAAGCATTGCTAATTAAAATTGGCTTTGATATACCTTGGGATCCGGGTGGATCCATTACTTGAGCACTAAATGCCTAGCTTAATGGCTTTAAAGAAAGCGCTACCAGGGAGACAACCCGGAAGTTTTAGAGAGTCATTTATTTCTGTTGTGTTATTTTATATAGTTTAAAAACAAAAATAAATAAAGAGGGGAACCCAAAACTTTTCAAAAAGGAAAGTGAAAGTGAGAGAGACAAGCATTGTTGAAGTGGGAGAGCTCCTTGAAGTTTGTTCATGCTCACGGAAACTTTGTGAACCTTAATTACAGAAACTTTCATCAAAAATAATTATCCCCTTGTACAATTCCATTGTATTATAAAAATAATGTGCTAAGGTTTGCCTTTAGGATGTTTACAATGCGTGTTGGTTTGTACGGTGCAGGACAGAAACTTTGGCTGTAGTGTGCGATTTTACATTTTTAACTGGAAAGTTAAACGGTTCTGATTATTTTTGCACTGTATTTATGTACAATTTTTTTATTTTTCCTAATTTTGATAGAATTTTTGGCGTAACATAAGTATGGTGAATGTTCAGATTGCTACAGACCGTTCTGTTTTTGACAGATTCTGTTTTTGATGCATAGTTTGCTTGTTTTGATGAAACTATCAATTTCTATTAGTGGATTAAGCCATGGAAAAGCTATATTACAGTAGACACAATGCAAAAACGAAATATGAATTGGTTTGCTACAGTACCTAGAGTAGTGATTCGCTTTATTATACTAACGGATCTTACCTAGTTTTCTGTTGAAGTTTTGTGTGGATGAAGTGTTTGATTGAGGAGTCTCGATATGTGGAAAAGGAAGAGAGGCAAGAGCTCAAGATTGGGGATTCCCAAGGCACACCAAGTAAATATTCAAGGAGACTCAAGCGTCTAAGCTTGGGGATGCCCCGGAAGGCATCCCCTCTTTCTTCAACAAGTATCGGTATGTTTTCGTATTCGTTTCGTTCATGCGATATGTGCAAGTCTTGGAGCGTCTTTTGCATTTAGTTTTCACTTTTATTGTATGCACCATGCTGGTATGAGATAGTCCTTGGTTGATTTATAGAATGCTCATTGTACTTCACTTAAATCTTTTGAGTATGGCTTTATAGAATGCTTCATGTGCTTCACTTATATCATTTGAAGTTTGGATTGCATGTTTCTCTTCACTTAGAAAACCGCCATTTGTAGAATGATCTTTTGCTTCACTTATAATTGTTAGAGCGCATGCATATCTTTTGTAGAAAGAATTAAACTCTCTTGCTTCACTTATATCTATTTAGAGAGATGACAAGAATTGGTCATTCACATGGTTAGTCATAAAATCCTACATAAACTTGTAGATCGCTGAATATGATATGTTTGATTCCTTGCAATAGTTTTGCGATATAAAGATGGTGATATTAAAGTCATGCTAGTGGGTGGTTGTGGATTGTATAGACACTTGTGTTGAGGATTGCAAGTCCGTAGCATGCACGTATGGTAAACTGCTAGTGACAAATTTGAAGCATGGGGTGTTTCTTTGATTGTCTTCCTTATGAGTGGCGGTCGGGGACGAGCGATGGTCTTTTCCTACCAATCTATCACCCTAGGGGCATGCATAGTAGTACTTTGCTTCGAGGGATAATAAACTTTTTGCAATAAGTATATGAGTTCTTTATGACTAATGTGAGTCCATGGATTATACACACTTTTACCTTTCCATCATTGCTAGCCTCTTCGGTATCGTGCATTGCCCTTTCTCACCTTGAGAGTTGGTGCAAACTTCGCCGGTGCATCCAAACCCCGTGATACGATACGCTCTATCATACATAAGCATCCTTATATCTTCCTCAAAACAGGCACCATACCTACCTATCATGGCATTTCCATAGCCATTCCGAGATATATTGCCATGCAACTTCCATCATCATCATATACATGACTTGAGCATTCATTGTCATATTGCTTTGCATGATCGTAAGATAGATAGCATGATGTTTTCATGGCTTGTCCGTTTTTTGATGTCATTGCTACGCTAGATCATTGCACATCCCGGTACACCGCCGGAAGCATTCATATAGAGTCATATCTTTGTTCTAGTATCGAGTTGTAATATTGAGTTGTAAGTAAATAAAGTGTGATGATCATCATTATAGAGCATTGCCCCAAATAAAAAAAGGGAGAGGCCAAAGAAGCCTAAATAAAAAAAGGGGGGCCAAAGAAGCCCGCAAAAAAAGAAAAAAAAAGAAAAGGGGCAATGTTACTATCCTTTTACCACACTTGTGCTTCAGAGTAGCACCATGTTCTTCATATAGAGGGTCTCCTATGTTATCACTTTCATATACTAGTGGGAATTTTCATTATAGAACTTGGCTTGTATATTCCAACGATGGGCTTCCTCAAATGCCCTAGGTCTTCATGAGCAAGCAAGTTGGATGCACACCCACTTACTTTTCAGTTTGAGCTTTCATACACTTATAGCTCTTAGTGCATCCGTTGCATGGCAATCCCTACTCCTCGCATTGACCTCAATTGATGGGCATCTCCATAGCCGGTTGATTAGCCGCATCGATGTGAGACTTTCTCCCTTTTTGTCTTCTCCACATAAACCTCCACCATCATATTCTATTCCACCTATAGTGATATATCCATGGCTTGCGCTCATGTATTGCGTGAGGGTTGAAAAAGCTGAAGCGCGTTAAAAAGTATGAACCAGTTGCTCGGCTTGTCATCGGGGTTGTGCATGATGGGAGCATTTTGTGTGACGAAAATGAAGCATGGCCAAACTATATGATTTTGTAGGGATAAGCTTGCTTTGGCCTTGTTGTTTTGAAAAGACATGATTGCTTTATTAGTACACTCGAAGTATTATTGTTTTTATGTCAAATGACAGACTATTGCTTTGAATCACTCGTGTCTTAATATTTATGCCATGATTAGACATATGATCAAGATTATGCTAGGTAGCATTCCACATCAAAAATTATCTTTTATATCATTTACCTACTCGAGGACGAGCAGGAATTAAGCTTGGGGATGCTGATACGTCTCTGTCGTATCTATAATTTTTTATTGTTCCATGCTAATATTATTCAACTTTCATATACTTTTGGCAACTTTTTATACTATTTTTGGGACTAACATATTGATCCGATTAGGCTCAAAGGTCGGTTCCTGTTTGTTGCATGTTTTATGTTCCGCAGAAACCCAATATCAAACGGAGTCCAAACGGGATAAAAACGGACGGAGAATTATTTTGGAATATTTGTGATTTTTGGGAGGAAGAATCAACGCGAGACGGTGCCCGAGGGGGCCATGAGACAGGGGGCGTGCCCTAGGGGGGCAGGCGCGCCCTGGACTCTCGTGGGCACCCCGTAAGGCGTTTGATGCTCTTCTTTTGCCGCAAGAAAGCTAATTTTATGAGAAAAATCTGGGCGAAAGATTCACCCCAATCGGAGTTACGGATCTCCAGATATAAAAGAAACGATGAAGGCGTAATCAGAAACGCGTAAACAGAGGGAGACAGAGAGATAGATCCAATCTCGGAGGGGCTCTCGCCCCTCCCAAGCCATGGGAGCCAATGACCAGAGGGGAAACCCTTCTCCCATCTAGGGAGGAGGTCAAGGAAGAAGAAGAAGAAGGGGGCCTCTCTCCCCCTTGCTTCCGGTGGCGCCGGAGCACTGCCGGGGGCCATCATCATCACCGCTATCTTCACCAACACCTCCGCCATCTTCACCAACATCTCCATCACCTTCCCCCATCTATACTCAGCGGTCCACTCTCCCGCAACCCGCTGTACCCTCTACTTGAACATGGTGCTTTATGCTTCATATTATTATCCAATGATGTGTTGCCATCCTATGATGTCTGAGTAGATTTTCGTTGTCCTACGGGTGATTGATGAATTGCTATGATTGGTTTAATTTGCTTGTGGTTATCTTGCTGTCCTATTGTGCCCTCCATGTCGCGCAAGCGTGAGGGATTACCGTTGTAGGGTGTTGCCATACGTTCATGATTCGCTTATAGTGGGTTGCTTGAGTGACAGAAGCATAAACCCGAGTAAGGGGGTTGTGGCGTATGGGATAAAGGGGACTTGATGCTTTAATGCTATGGTTGGATTTTACCTTAATGATCTTTAGTAGTTACAGATGCTTGCTAGAGTTCCAATCATAAGTGCATATGATCCGAGAAGAGAAAGTATGTTAGCTTATGCCTCTCCCACATAAAACTTGCTATCGGTCTAGTAAAGTAGTCAGTTGCTTAGGGACAATTTCACAACTCCTACCACCACTTTTCCACACTCGCTATATTTACTTTATTGCTTCTTTACTAAAGAGCCCCTAGTTTTTATTTACGTGCTCTTTATTATCTTGCAAGCCTATCCAACAACACCTACAAAGTACTTCTAGTTTCATACTTGTTCTAGGTAAAGCGAACACTAATGTGCGTAGAGTCGTATCAGTGGCAGATAGGACTTGAGAGAATATTTGTTCTACCTTTAGCTCCTCGTTGGGTTCGACACTCTTACTTATCGAAAGAGGCTACAATTATGCCCTATACTTGTGGGTTATCATTCAGCACATTGAATATGCTGGCAGAGTTACACTGTAAAGCAATGAATGCAAGAACTATATCTACATGCAATATTTGGCTGGTGGAGGCTCTAAGTTTATGATTTTGCATAAAGCTAGTTTTTCCCTATAACAAAGGAATAAATTTATGTAACTACTCCCAAGTTGTTCCAATATTTGAGAATGTTCCCCCAACTCAAAATCCCCATTAAACAAGTATCATCATTAAACCCAATTCAATTAAATTAAAGAGTGATGAGATCAACAATAATATCCAATTCCAGATACTCAAGATGTCCATAACCGGGGACACGGCTAACCATGATTAGTTTATACACTCTACAGAGGTTGTGCACTTTTCCCCACAAGACTCGACCGTATCCATGATCGGAAGATCAAGACATAGTCTTTCTGAAGCATTAACTCTCTACTCCGGCAGACCGGTACACCTACTTTCCCTCTACATCTGCTAGTCCACCTCTTCGAGAGCTCATACAACTTACTCAACTATGCCAGAGCCCATAATGGCTTGTGGCTGCACAAGGAAGTTTCTAGTTATGAAATATCATATGATCCCTTTGAGCCTGGGTGGTGAACCGAGGAAAAATCACACGGGTACCCCGGGATTGCCCTTAATGGAAAACACTGGGTTCCCCAGGTGCCCCAACCAATCCACGCAGATGTGTATTAAAGTTGCCACCTTAATGTTATCCAAATTAATAACTCTCATAACTTCCATGCGAATCACGATCCAATCCCTATCTACGAGCATGGCTAAGCATTAATAAAGCATAACATATATTCCCGGGGTGATCAAAAGGTATTAGGTTCCTACCTCAAGTATACAACCAAACCATCCTACTCATGCAAATATTTGAGGAGCATAACTAATGCATAGTAAAAACTGGGTATAGAAGAGTATGATCAAAGTGTAACTTGCCTTGCTGACGATCTGCAAACTCTAGAGATTCGTAGTAACAAGCTTCACACTCCGGGTAATCTAGCGTAGACAAACAGTAGCATACATAAGCAATCACTCAAACGAAACAATAGAAATCGAAAAAAGATCCAAATAAAACTCGAATTAAGAAAACGACTAAACTAAACAGAAAACAAAACCTAACATCATTATTTTCATGTGGATTAGATCTTAACAGTATGTACATGTGATTAGCTACGATTTGCAAAAAGAATCAACTCAAACGGAGATACAAAACTCAAGAAATAAACGAAACAAGATCGTTTACTAATCGGAACTAAACTCAAATTTTAAATCGTCAAAAACATGTTCAAGTTTGTTAACTAGAAAGAAGAGATCGTTACGAAGATTTAGGCGCTAGTTTCATCTAATTTGGACAAAAGAGCAAAAAGTTATGCTAGTTTTAAGATCACGGGCTAAATCACGATAAAACTTATTCATGAATAGGTCCCTGGCCGAAAATAAAACTAAAAAAGAAAAATCTATCGTGCGAGCGTTCGTTAACAGAACTAAACGAATGAAAACCGTTCGTTAAACCGAACGAACGGGTGAATGTTTACTAATTAGACTAAAAAAACTAAAAACCGATCTAACCTAAAACCGAAAACAACGAGATAAAACCGATTGAACTGGGCGGTTCTTACCGGTTCGCCGGAGTTGACCGGCCGAGGCCAGATCGGATCGGGCGCGGGCGGCGTCAGACTGGCGCGACGGCGGCGTAAGCGGCGGGTTTCAAGGCGGTGGCGCGAGGCGACAATGGCGGTGATCAGAAGAAGACGGCGGCGGCGCAATGAAACTACTGATGGCGGCGCCAGGAGGCGGGCGAGGTGAGGAGGCGAGCGGTAGCGGCGGTGGCTATATAAAGGGCCCCGGGGGGTTGCCTTGGGCAGGGGGCGACGGCGGTGGCCGACCCGGACTCCTCCTGCCGGAGTCCGGCGTCTGCACGGGAGAGGAAGGCGGCGCGGGTCGGATGGGCCGACTGGGTTTCGGCCCAATCGATCCGGAGAGTTTTTTTTAAATAATTTCGCCGCGAAAGAAAAATCCAAATAAAACATATAAAAATTCTAAAGAAATTCCAGAAACGATTTTCATCGTCCAAACCTAATATTTGGGACAAGATGAACATTTTTCTGGACTAAAAATGCGATTTTAAAAAAATGCAAGTTTTCTCTAATTCAAATAAAATAGCAAAAAATACAAATAATAATAATAATTAGATTTTAAAATTTCTACTTCATTATTTTTATCTTCTGTTTGAAGAAGCCATATTATCTTCTCTCATTTATTTTTATTATTGGAAATAATTGGAGAGAAAAATATTAAAATCAAATTGATCCTCTTTTCAAATTTGAAATAAATTCAAATATGAAAATTTAGTGAAACCTCTCCTTGGGTCCTTGAGTTCCTTAAGATTTCTAGGATCACAACCAAAATGCAAATAAAATATGATATGTATATGATGATCTATGTATAACATCCAAATTGAAAATTGGGATGTTACAAGATCTCACGGGTACAGAAGGTTGTGGCGGTGGAAAAGTGGTTTCGTGGCTCCCCCTGATGTTTTTAGGGTATAAGAGTATATATAGGCGAAGGAACTAGGTCAGGGGAGCCATGAGGGGCCCGCGAGGGTGGGGGAGCGCCCTACCCCCTGGGCGCGCCCTCTTGCCTCGTGGCTTCCTCGTTGCATCTCCAACTTCATCTCCAAGTCTTCTAGTTTGCTTTCGGTCCAAGAAAGATCATCGCGAAGGTTTCATTTCGTTTGGACCCCGTTTGGTATTCCTTTTCTGCAAAAAAACAGAAACTGGCACTAGGCCCTCGGTTAATAGGTTAGTCCCAAAAATAATATAAAATAGCATATTAATGTCCATTAAACATCCAAAACAGATAATATAATAGCATGGAACAATCAAAAATTATAGATACGTTGGAGACGTATCAGCTAGCTAACACAATATGAAACCCCTAAATGAACCCTCCAAAACCCCTAAACACCCCTTTAAAGAAAACAAAAACCCCAGTGCGTGCGAGCTGCTGACGTGTGGCTGCCTTTTGGTCCCGGTTGGTGTTTGATACGTCTCAACGTATCTATAATTTTTGATTGCTCCATGCTAGATTATCTACCGTTTTGGGCAATATTGGGCTTTATTTTCCACTTTTATATTATTTTTGGGACTAACCTATTAACCGGAGGCCCAGCCTGTAATTGTCGTTTTTTCCTATTTCGATGTTCGAAGAAAAGGAATATCAAACGGAGTCCAAAAGACCTGAAACTCCACGGAACCTATTTTTGGACCAGAAGAAGCCCATTGAGTACAGGAAGCTCTCCAGGGGAGTCCCGGGCTGCCCACGAGGGTGGGGGGCGCGTCCACCCCCCTGGGACGCGCCCCCTACCTCGTGGCCAGCCGGAAGTCCACCGACGTCCTCCCTGCACCCATATATACTCTCGTACCCTAAAACTTCCAGAACAGAGATCAGATCAGAAGTTCCGCCGCTGCAAGCCTCTGTATCCATGAGAAATCAATCTAGGCCCTCTCCGGCACCCTGCTGGAGGGGGCCATCATCACCGGTGGCCATGGAGGAGTATCCCGGAGAGGTCTTCATCACCATGAAGGCCAAGGACCAGAAGGTGGAGGCCATGGAGGACGAAGCACAAGGGGGAGAACCTCTCCTCCTCTCTTCCGGTGGCGCCGGAGAGCCATCGGGAGGGGAATCATCGCCACGGTGATCGTCTTCATCAACATCACCATCATCATCACCATCCTCATCTCTTTTACGCGGTCCACTCTCCCGCACCCCGCTGTAATCCCTACTTGAACATGGTGCTTTATGCCACATATTATGATCCAATGATGTGTTTCCATCCTATGATGTTTTGAGTAGATATCTTTTGTCTTTGGGTTGATTGATGATCAAGATTGGTATGAGTTGTATGTTTTACTTTGGTGCTGTCCTATGGTGCCCTCCGTGTCGGCATAGCGTGAGGGATTCAGCTGTAGGGTGTTGCAATACGTTCATGATTCGCTTATAGTGGGTTGGTGAGTGGTGAAACACAAACCGGGTAAGGGGATTGTTGCGTATGGGAATAAAGAGGACTTGATGCTTTAATGCTATGGTTGGGTTTTACCTTAATGATCTTTAGTAGTTGCGGATTCTTGCTAGAGTTCCAATCATAAGTGCATATGATCCAAGTAGAGAAAGTATGTTAGCTTATGCCTCTCCCTCATATGAAAGCGCAATAGTGATTATCGGTCTTGTTAACAATTGCCTCGGACAATTCCGCATAATCGATCCACCATTATTCCACACTCGCTATTTATATTATTTAGTAATATATTCTAAATTTATGATAACAGAACCTACTTTTATATTTTAGCTCTCCGTTATCATGCAAAGTTATCCTCTTCATACCCACAACATAGTTTTATTTCTCGTTGCTAGTTGGAAGCAAACGTTCGGTGTACGTAGAGTCGTATCGGTGGCAGATAGGGCTTGAGAGAATATTGATCTTACCTTTAGCTCCTTGTGGGTTCGACACTCCATACTTATCACTTCCACCTTTGGAAATTGCTACGATGATTCCCTGCACTTGGGGATTATCAAGCTCTTTTACTGGCGCCGTTCTTGGGAGCAATAGCGTGGGGTTGATATTCTCGTGTGTGCTTGTTTGCTTCCTTCACTAAGTAGATTTTGTTTTCCTTTTTGTTTCTGTTTAGTTGTGGGTGAAACATAAAAAAATTAAAAATTAAAATACAAAAAAATTATTACTTGCCTCTCATGCCTAAAAAGTTTTTCAGAAAGAGAAGTGATTGGAAGGTTTTGCATTGAAGAAGTGAGGGTCGACCTTGAGCACCTGTGCTCGTGCTCACGGAAACAATGTAGAATTTTTCATGAAAGTTTCTCTGTAAATAATTATCCCCTTGTATATATTCCTTGTATTATAAAAATAATATGCCAAGCTTTGGTTTTAGGATGATTAGATTGCTTGTTTGCTTTGTGCAAAACAAAAACAGAAACTTTGGCTGTAGTGCATGAATTTACATTTTTAACTGGAAAGCCAAATGGTTCTGATTCTTTTTGTACATTACTTCTGTACAAATTTTCCAAATTTTCAAATTTAGTTTATAATTTTAGGAGTTACAGAAGTTTGCCAAACTTCCAGATTACTACAGACTGTTCTGTTTTTAACAGATTCTGTTTTGCGTGTGTTGTTTGCTTATTTTGATGAATCTATGAGTAGTATAGGAGGGTATGAACCATAGAGAAGTTGGAATACAGTAGATTTAACATCAACACAAATAAAGAATGAGTTCATTACTATACCTAAAGGTAGTGATTTGCTTTATTACACTAACGGATCTCACAAGTTTTTGTTAAAGTTTTGTGTGGATGAAGTGTCCGAAGGTCGAGGAGCTATCAATATGAGAAGAATAAAGAGAGGCAAGAGTTCAAGATTGGCGATGCCCAAGGCACCCCAAGTAAATATTCCAAGGATACTCAAGCATTTAATCTTGGGGATGCCCCGGTTGGCATCCCATCTTTCTTCTTCAACAATTATCAGTATACCTTGGGTTTTGTTTTGTTCACATGATTTGTGTCCTTTGTGTTTTTCTTTTTCTTCTAGAACCATACTAGCATGAGATATCCCGTCATTGATTTACAGAATACTTCATGTGCTTCAATTAAATCTTTTAAGTATGATCTTATAGAATTGCTCTTTGTGCTTCACTTAAATCTTTTGAGTATGGTTTTATAGAATGCTTCATGTGCTTCACTTATACACTTTGAGCTTGGATATTGGTTAGTTGTAGAATGCTCCATGAACTTCACTTATATCTTTTGGAGTATGAATAATACTATCATTTAAAGTGGGTTTGGAAGAGTGTCAACTTTAGGAATTAGTGATCCCACTATTTTGGAGGATGTTGAATCTTAGTGTGATATTTATGAAAGTGGATTCGGAAGAGTGTCAAATTTAGCTAGTAATGATTCCACTATTTCGGAAGAGGTTCTAATTGAGTATGAGAACAAATTTTCTATCCATGATGCTACTGAAAATTATTATGAGGGAGGAATACATGCTTGTAGGAGTTGCAAAAATATTAAGTTTCCTCTCTATGTGCTTAAAGTTTTGAAGTTATATTTGTTTTGCCTTCCTATGCTAGTTGATTCTTGTTCCCATAAGTTGTGTGCTCACAAAATCCCTAGGAATAGGAAGTGTGTTAGATTTAAATATGCTAGTCATATTATTCAAGATGCTCTCTTTGTGTTCCGATTCTTATCTTTAAAGTGAGCATCATTGAAATCATCATGCCTAGCTAAAAGGCATTAAAGAAAAGCGCTTGTTGGGAGACAACCCAATATTTACCCTTACTGCTTTTGTGTGTTTACATGATTAAGCTACTGCAGTAATCATGTTTTATATCTTTTGTTTCAATAAAGTGCCAAGTAAGACCTTTGGGAAGACTCGGGTGAAAGTTAATGTGATCTTGCTGTAAAAAACAGAAACTTTGTGCTCACGAGAATAGATGTCATTTTTTACAGAAGAGTGATTTTGAGTTGATTCTTTTTGAAGAAGATTAATAGACAAATTCCTCACGTACAACAATTTATTTCATAATTTTTGGAGTAGTAGAAGTATGGTTATTGTTCAGATCATTACAGACAGTTCTGTTTTTGACAGATTCTGTTTTCATTGCATAGTTTACTTGTTTTCTAGTTTCTATGGCTTATATTTCTCAATATAAATTGTAGAAATGATATGGTACAGTAGGCATCATGTGAAAACAATTATGAACCTTGTATTTTTCAGTACCAAGGTGAACGGTTTGCTCTTTATCATACTAACCTATCTCACGAAGTTTGCTAAGTTTTGTGTGATTGAAGTTTTCAAGTTTTGGGTGAGATATCGATATGAGGAGAATAAGGAGTGGAAATACCCTAAGCTTGGGGATGCCCAAGGCACCCCAAGGTAATATTCAAGGAAGACTCAAGCGCCTAAGCTTGGGGATGCCCCGGAAGGCATCCCCTCTTTCGTCTTCAAAACTATCGGTATACTTTACTCGGAGCTATATTTTTATTCGTCACATGATATGTGTTTTGCTTGGAGCGTCATTTTATTTTGTTAACATTTTCTTGATGTTATTTAGAATAGTGTTTTGCATCTTTAAATTCAATAAAAATGTCAAGGATGGCCTTTACCATGCTTATTTTGCTAGTATACATGTTGCTGTTTGAAAACAGAAAGTTTACCGCTGTTGCAAAAATTCCCTAGAAAATTCAGAGCATGATATAATGTTGAAACTTTTTGCATAATGAGATCTGATAAATATACTACAGTGGGAATTTTATCTCATAATTTTTGGAGTTAGATAAGTATTGATACTCTTGCATTCTTTACAGGCTGTACTGTTTTGACAGATTGCTGTTATGTTTGCATTGTTTGCATATGTTTGCTTGTTTAATGATTCTATTTGAGGGTAGGAGTATTAAATATGCAGAGGCATTTAGTATGCAATGTTGAATAATAATTTTAGTGATTTGTTACAGTAGAAAATGATAAGGTTTTGCATTGGTTTATACTAACCTATCTCACGAGTTCTTGTTGAGTTTGGTGTGGATGAAGCTTTCAATAAAAAGAGAAACCATGATATGAGAGGAATTAAGGAGATATACAAGTTCAAGCTTGGGGATGCCCAAGGCACCCCAAGATAATATTCCAAGAAGTCTCAAGCATATAAGCTTGGGGATGCCCCGTTAGGCATCCCACCTTTCTTCTTCAACAACTATCGGTTAATATCGGTTGAGCCTAAGTTTTTGCTTCTTCACATGAGTTGTGCTATCCTTGCAATGTCATTTTATTTTGTTTTACTTTCTGTTTGAATAAAATCATTGGATCTGAAATTTTGAATAGAAAAGGAACCCTCCCATGGCTAGTTAATTATTTGACTACTCAGTGTCTTTCACTCATATCTTTTAGAGTAGTTTGTCATTTACTCATGTGCTTCATATATATCCTACGAGTAAATGGGGGAATGAATTGAATGTCATAAATCTGAACTTTTATATGTTTCATTTGCTTATAACATGGTTAGTGATGACTTCACACATAGAAAGTATGAGGCATAAAAGTTGTTGAAAATTGGCAAACGTAGTTTTGGTCATCGTTGCAATTAATAGGAAGTAATAAGGAAAGAGAGGTTCACATACAAATATATTATCTTGGACATCTTTTATGATTGTGAAGCACTCATTAAGTATGACATGCTAAAAGAGTTGACGTTGGACAAGGAAGACAACGTAATGGTTTATGTTTTCCGACATCTCAGTTAAAGTATATTGTCATGGATCCTCTAACATGTTGAGCTTGCCTTTCCCCCTCATGCTAGCCAAAATTCTCAGCACCAAGTAGAGATACTACTTGTGCTTCCAAAATCCTTAAACCAGTTTTGCCATGAGAGTCCACCATATCTACCTATGGAGTAAGTAAGATCCTTCAAGTAAGTTGTCATCGGTGCAAAGCAATAAAATTGCTCTAAATATGTATGATTGATTGGTGTGGGAGAAATAAGCTTTATACGATCTTGTGATGTGGAAGTAATAAAAGCGATGGACTGCATAATAAAGGTTCATATCACAAGGCAATATAAAGTGACGTTCTTTCACATTGAGATTTTGTGCATCCAACCATAAAAGCGCATGGCAACCTCTGCTTCCCTCTGCGAAGGGCCTATCTTTTATTACTATCTTCTACCTTCTGCAAGAGTCACGGTGATCTTCACCTTTCCTTTTTTATTTTATTCTTTGGCAAGCTCCTTGTGTTTGAAAGATCATGATATATATATATATCCAATTGGATGTAAGTTAGCATGGGCTATTATTGTTGACATCACCTAAAGGTGAATACGTTGGGAGGCAACACAATAAGCCCCTATCTTTCTCGATGTCCGGTGAAACTCCATAACCACAAGTATTGCGTGATTTTTTGCATTTGTATTAGTCTATATGATAGTTGAATTTGTGGACTTGCTGAAAAGCTCTATTGTTGACTCTTTTCGATGTTATGATAAATTGCAATTGCTTCAATGACTGAGACTATAGTTTCTTAGTTCTCAATGAAGTTTCTGAACCATGTTTGACATTGTGAATAGATTGTTACTTGATCATGAAAAGTTTTATGAGATAAGCTGCTATTATGACACATATTGATGCTAGAAAAAGTGATTGGAATTATCATTGATCAAACTTAAGCACTTACTAGCACTCCGCATCAAAAATTATCTTTTTATCATTACCTAATCGAGGACGAGCAGGAATTAAGCTTGGGGATGCCTGATACGTCTCCAACGTATCTATAATTTTTGATTGCTCCATGCTAGATTATCTACCATTTTGGGCAATATTGGGCTTTATTTTCCACTTTTATATTATTTTTGGGACTAACCTATTAACCGGAGGCCCAACCCAGAATTGCTTTTTTTTGCCTATTTCAGTGTTTCGAAGAAAAGGAATATCAAACGGAGTCCAAAGGACATGAAACTCCACGGAACCTATTTTTGGACCAGAAGAAGCCCATTGAGTACAGGAAGCTCTCCAGGGGAGTCCCGGGCTGCCCACGAGGGTGGGGGCGCGCCCCCTACCTCGTGGCCAGCCCGGAAGTCCACCGACGTCCTCCCTGCACCCATATACTCTCTCGTACCCTAAAACTTCCAGAACAGATATCAGATCAGAAGTTCCGCCACCGCAAGCCTCTGTAGCCACAAGAAATCAATCTAGGCCCTCTCCGGCACCCTGCCGGAGGGGGCCATCATCACCGGTGGCCATGGAGGAGTATCCGGAGGGTCTTCATCACGATGAAGGCCAAGGACCAGAAGGTGGAGGCCATGGAGGAGGAAGCACAAGGGGGAGAACCTCTCCTCCTCTCTTCCGGTGGCGCCGGAGTGCGATCGGGAGGGGAATCATCGCCACAATGATCATCTTCATCAACATCACCATCCTCATCTCTTTTACGCGGTCCACTCTCCTGCACCCCGCTGTAATCTCTACTTGAACATGGTGCTTTATGCCACATATTATGATCCAATGATGTGTTGCCATCCTATGATGTTTTGAGTAGATATCTTTTGTCTTTGGGTTGATTGATGATCAAGATTGGTATGAGTTGTATGTTTTACTTTGGTGCTGTCCTACGGTGCCCTCCGTGTCGGCATAGCGTGAGGGATTCCGTTGTAGGGTGTTGCAATACATTCATGATTCGCTTATAGTGGGTTGGTGAGTGGTGAAACACAAACCGGGTAAGAGGGATTGTTGCGTATGGGAATAAAGAGGACTTGATGCTTTAATGCTATGGTTGGGTTTTACCTTAATGATCTTTAGTAGTTGCGGATGCTTGCTAGAGTTCCAATCATAAGTGCATATGATCCAAGTAGAGAAAGTATGTTAGTTTATGCCTCTCCCTCATATGAAACTGCAATAGTGATTATCGGTCTTGTTAACAATTGCCTCGGACAATTCCGCACACCGATCCACCATTATTCCACACTCACTATTTATATTATTTAGTAATATATTCTAACTTTATGATAACAGCACCTACTTTTATATTTTAGCTCTCCGTTATCATGCAAAGTTATCCTCTTCATACCCACAACATAGTTTTATTTCTCGTTGCTAGTTGGAAGCAAAGCGTTCGTGTAATGAGAGTCGTATCGATTGGCGAGATAGGGCTTGAGAGAATATTGATCTTACCGTTAGCTCCTTGTGGGTTCGACACTCCATACTTATCACTTCCACCTTTGGAAAGTGCTACGATGATTCCTTGCACTTGGGGATTATCAGTGTTTCCAACCGGGACTAAAGGTCCTCCTGCTTGGGCGCCCCCCAGCAGCCACGTGGAGCCCCTTCTGTCCCGGTTCGGGTTTATAAGCAAACCGGGACTAAAGGTTTTGGTCTTTAGTCCTGTTTGATTTGTCCCCGTTCCAGAACCGGGACTAAAGGCCCTCTGGAACCAGGACTAGTACCTTGTTTTCTACTAGTGTCAATCCTTCACTTTTACCATGTAGATCATGGTTGTCTGCCTGGCAACCTTCATCCCTCCCCCCAATTACAGTTGCCATGAATCTAAATACAAAGGAATTGTCATGCTAGAGCGGGAAGAATTGATGTGCTATAGATAGTATGGCATGGTTAACTATCAACAGATAAGATTGCCATGCTACATCAGAAAGAATTCTCATGAGTTGTCGGCTATGTACTATAATAGTTGCCACCATTTAGATAACAACTTTGACATGATGTACACACAAAATAAAGCTACACCACCAATGTGACACTTTAGTTACGCTGCACAAAACACTTTTACAACAAAAATGGTGATTTGTGCATATTAAAATATCGCAATAGCAATGGTATGTGTACAAAACCCTATTTGCGCAAAATAAACAACAATTTCATTTCTAGATACTTAATAATAATGTATGCTTAATAATTTGGATGATTGCCTTCTATCTTAAAGGGCCTATCTCATTTTTTTGCTTTTCTAGTTTGTCAGTACCAATTTTAATTACCTCCATCCCATGTTCAGATTCGGTGGTGCATTAAATCGTTGCATGCAAGGTCAAATAGAAGGGAGGGAGTATGCAAGCTCACATTGCAACAAGAGGGGGCTGCACCATAACCAAAGTTGTGTCGTGTTTCCCACCACGAAATGGGCCCCTTAAAGGCCACCCCGCCGCCTGCCCAACCACCCACCCTCAATCCTTGTTCGGTCGCCAGCCGGTCACGGATATAAATGGTCGGCGCCTTCCCCTTCACTCCCCTCTCTTGCACCTCCCCTTCCACTTCTCTACTTTCTCAATGGCATATTGCCACCCAATGGCCGCCGTTGCCAAGACCCCCCCCCCCACCCATCAAGCAATAACAGGAGGAGAAAGAACTGCAACATTGTGGTGGGATGATTTGAAGTTCACAATGGAGGCTGCTCGGAAGATGGGCTCCAAGGACCGTCGGATTAGGGAACGGGTGCCTACCCTCGCCCCCAATGATGGCTCATTTCTGGCATAGGACGCAGCTGCCCTGGCCTATTTCTGTGAGATCTAGGTTGCCAATGCTGCCATCCTCTCATGGACATCGTAGACAAGACCACCCTGGCCGGTTTCCGCAAGATAGGGGTCCGCCAATGCTACGTTCTGCGGCAGCACGCCCCGCGCCATCACCGCAGCCACCACAAATAGTTTAGTTAATTCTATACGTATTGGGTCACACTGCGACTCAAGACCTATGTATGAACGAAATCATTTGAATTTCACAACTCAATGTAGTTTAGTAAATCATTCTCAATTTTACCTATAAATCGGTGATGTACTCTGCCGGTGGAGGTATATGACAATGACATTCTCCTCCAGATAGCCTCAACCGTGCCCCTCCCCTTCGTGAGCCGCCTCGGTCTAATATGCAGCCCACCAGATCTGACATGGCCACACCTTGGTTCATCAGAGGCCTCCATGGATGGCGGTCCCCATCAAAGTCGCGCTCAAGATTTGGTACGCACGAGGAGGTGAATGTGACAGGGTGCTAGGGTTATGGAAGGGAGGGGCAAAAAAATAAAAATGAAGAAGGGTGAAGGAGAATCCACATCGAGATAGAAGGGAAATGGGTGTGTGTGATGTATCACAAACCAGGAGTAGTTTTGATACTAAAAATACATGTGATGTATGGAAACTACAAGCAGTTTCATAGTACCAATACCTCAACCTTTTACTACAGGTGGTTTCAGAGTTCTAACCGCCCTCGGTACTTTGGATAACAAAAATAACCGCCTTCGATGGGACATGTGGCTTTGCTTTGCCTTAAACAAAACCACTTTGGAGGCACGCTTCTAATGTCTGATTATGTACTAGTGCACTTAAAGTGCTAGCACGCCATTCTTGTAGATAGAACATTTGTGCTAGAGACACATTCAAATTATATGTATGCCATATAGACCCTTGTGGTATCTGAACAAACTAGTTTATTACATGCGCCCTTGGGAAATATGATTATCAATTGAATCAAGGTTAACATTCAAATCGTCTTTGCTTCTACTTCACTTTGTGACATCACCAATGATAATATAGTATTCGCACCGGATGATGGTTGAATGTGTGATTTTGTTCTTCATTTTCGAAACTCGGACAAAAGCTTTGTCACATCACATTGGGGGGGGGGGGGTTGAATAGATGACTACAAAATGTAACTTAATTGAAAAAATATGCATGTAAAGCCATCGGGCCCGACGCCCTAATACTTGCATAACTTTTGGCAGCCGCGCACACTTCCTTCGCAATGAACACCCCGCTGAGAGAAGTAAGATCACAAGAGGCGAGATTCATGACCGGCCACTTAAAGTCTCGGTGACCAACGACGAACTCCTTTCTTCATCCTCGAGTAGAAATGTGGATGGTTGGTTTTTATTTTTATTTTTGGACAATGAAATGTTGGTGGGTGATGATGCGCTCTCGATCCTCATGCTGCTTCTGCTCTTGGAACATGAGCTGAGTCAAACAAGGGCTTTTTAAAGGACAATATATAAGGTAGGCTGTGTGCCACGGGCTAGAACAAATATATTGTTAGTAGGCTGGGACAGCAGCAGCAGGCAACTCCCTGGCAGATGGGCCCTGCTTGGCAGCCAGCCCAAATCCAAGCCGATGGAAGCCAGTGGACTGCAGCCGCAGGAACCACCCGCCTCACCTTCTTCCGTCTGGAACGGCCCCGGCCCCGCCCGTCAGCGCCCTCCCTCCTCGCAGCCGCACCAAAACTCTAGGACGGGACGGGCACGGCCGCGCCTCCGCTCCATCCACCCGAGCCTAGCCCACAGTCCACCGCGGAGCCCAAAACCCTAAACCCCCCACCCCACCTCCCAACTATTAAAGCCTCCGCCCCAAGAAATCCGGCGCACGCTCGCTTGCCCCTCAGCACGTCACTCTTTTTTCTAAAACTCAGCAACGTCTCTTTACTGGTACACTAGCTTGTTTTGTACGCCTTCTCAAGTCTTTGATTTTCTTTCTTTTTTTGCGAGGAAGGAAGGAGGACAAAATTGAGAGTTCCTGGGACTCGAACCCAAGACCTCTCGGTTGAAAACCAAGGGTGCTAGTCACTTATGTGGCCAACGTTCCCTGGGAGGAGGCCGGCAGACGAACGCATTTTCCTCATAGTTTTAGTTGCGACGCAAGATCGAACGGTCGCAGTTTCAGAAATGTTATCAGGCAAACGAGCCCAGTTTTTCTTTTCTTCCTATATATAAAAAAGTATGCTACTTGGTGTCGGCTTAGTCAACAAACGATTGTGCCAACCTTGACCGTTGGATTGACATTCAATGTCTGTCGTGTTTCTTCAATCTCTTCTTCCTCCAGCCGCCAAAACCAAACCAGCGCCCGATTGGGACCGCTTTGCTCCCGCCTCCCACGGTCAGTCTTTGCCACGCACGCATCATGGCCACATCACACCCTAAAACTCTGCGCATCTTCCCCGGCTCCTGTTTGTTCCCGTACGAGGCCTCACCATCATCCTCCACCTTGGTTCGCTCGCCGCGGCGTCGCCCTCCGGTGTTGTCAACATGGTCAACAACCGAAAGGAATAAGGAGATGACTGTACATGGTTAGGATGACAGTAGGGACCCAGCAGCGTGCGCAGTAATTTTGTTTTTTCGGGACGAAGAAGGGTATCAACTGGGTTGTGTGGGAGCTGTGGCCTGTCTAGCCCAGGCTTTTATTTCATATGTTTAGCACATGACCAGCCCAGTTTGTTTTTTTCCTTTCTGAAAATAGCTAGCCAGCTATTTTGTTTTTTGCAGAATAACCAGCGTAGGCCTACTTGCTTTTCTACGCCCTGCTGGGCCGGAAATCTTTCAAGATGAGGAGGGATGCATTTTGCCCATAAAATGGGCTATAAGTAATAATAAATGGGCTGTAAAATGAAAAAATACAGCAAACAGGCAATTAGTTCCAAAATACTTTTTTCTTTCGGATTTTGATATTTTAAATTTCATTATTTTTGTGTGGGTAAATTTCATTGGATTTAAATTAAGGTATATTTAGTTTTAAAATTAATTTGAATCTGGCTAGAAATTTCGGGTTGTATGCTGTTTGGGACAGATTTGGAGGCTGACTTGTGGGTCTACTAGGTTGACGTGTCTGAAAAGGCTTTGTCAACTTAGTCCACAAACGATTCTAGTAGCAAAGGATCGTTGGGACGTTAATCCAACGGCCGTCGCTTCTTCAATATCTCGATCTTCTTACTCCAGCCGCCCAAACCAGCGTCGGTGGGACTGCTCGCTCCGCCTCCCATGGTCTGTCTTTGCTACACAGGCCGCACCGCCCCACCCTACTCCATTGCTGGCCAGGCCATTCCTCTACTCACCCACACCTCCTGTTATTTTTCGGCGACGGCAGCCGGACCAGTAAACCCTCGTACTCCCCACCACGCCAGCAACCACTGTCGAGTCTTCCCCGGCTCCGTGTCGTTCCCTTCCTAAGTCTCGCCGTCGTCCACCGCCCTGGTGCTCTCGGCGCGGCCTGGTCAACATGGTCAACGAATGACATCCATCAGACATGGACTGTACGTGGAGAGGCTGACAGCTAGGTCCTCGGTCGCACACAAGGAAATGCCTCCTTATTACGCACAAAATAATGATTCCTCCACCTGACATCTGGGACCCACCGGAAGGGCCTTTGTATTTTGCGAAATAAACGTTCCCACTGCTGACAGGTCGGACCCACCAGCTATTTATTCACACGCAAGGAAGTGCCTTCTTATTACGCACAAAAAAATGAATACTCCCCTGCTAGTTGGGACCCAGCATAGTGGGAGGCTGACTTGTGGGCCTACTAAGTTGACGGGGACGGAGGGCTTTGTCAACTTAGTCAATATGAACGATTCTAGCTCCAGTGACCGTACGATGTCCATCCAACGGACGTAGTGCTTCTTCAGCCTCTGGTCTTCTTGCTCCAGCCACCCAAACCAGCGCCGGTCGTGCCGCATGCTCCTGCCTCCCGTGGCCCCGCTGTGATGCCGCAGAGGCCTCACCGCCCCCTACTACTCCCACCGCTGGCCAGGCCATCCCTCTACTCACCCACACCCTCGTTATTCTCATGCGGCGACAACCTCACACCGCAGCCGAACCAGTGAACCCACGTACTCCTCTCCGCATGGGCTTCCACTGCCGCGTCTTCCCCGGCTCCGCGTCGTCCCCTTCCTAGGCCTCGCCTCCGTCCACCGCCCTGGTGCTCTCAGCGTGGTGTGGTCAACATGGTCAAGGAATGACTTCCATCAGAAGAGTACTGTACGTGGAGAGGCTGACAACTTGGTCCACGGCAGCCGCAAGGAAGTGCCTCCTTATTACGTGCAAAATAATTATTCCTCCACCTGACAGCAGGGACCCACCGGACAGGCCACCGTATTTCGTGAAAAAAATGATTCGCCCCCTGACTGCTAGGACCCACCAGCTACATCTTCGCACGCAAGGAAATGCCTGACAGTCGGGACCCACCTGGTCGAAGCGTTGTCATTCTGGTTGCGAACGTTTACGTACATACTAGTCGATCGGTCGCTTTGCAACGATGGCCGAGTAAGTAGCGGCACATGTCATAGTAGAGCCCCCCACGTAGCACTTCAGGCTGTCCCGTCTAAACTGTGTACACGTACATACAGCGACACGCCAAAAAATACGGCCACGTACATACATACGGGCGGGGTCTCGAACGCCTACTCGCGCATACGTACAGCCAGGGCTCGTGTATATGGCTGGGTCGAAACAGAGAAACTACGTCCTCGTCGTGTTCATGGGGAGCCAACCGGCTAGGTCGGAACGGAATGCGTCGTCGTGTTCATCGGGAGCCAACCGGCTTGGACAGAATAGCCGATGAAAACAAGGCTTGGCATACTGCAGAACGGAGGAAACGGCCTTGTGTTCGACCGGCCACGGTCGAAACAGGATCCTGTTCATCGGGAGGGGTCTGGCATACCGCAAAACGGAGGAAACGGACTTCTGTTGGACCTCCTACGGTCGAAACGAGGTCCTGTTGATCGGGAGGGGTGTCGCGTATAGCAAAACGGGGGAAACGGACTTGTGTTGGAGCGCTATGGTCGAAACGGGAGTCCTATTCATCGGGAGGGGTGTGGCGTACCGCAAAACGGGACTCCACGGGATACTGTTCATCTCCACCGTTGACCTCCTCCAGCCTCCATGGGCTACTGTTCATCCACCGTCGACCTCCTCCAGTCTCCACCTGCGACTGTTCATCCATGGGCTCCTGTTCATCGAGCCTCCACCACGCGCTCCTTCACCGGCTACTGTTCAACCAGCCCTCTCCACGGGCTACTGTTCATCCAGCTCTCCACCGTCTACTGTTAAACCAGCCCTCCACGGGGTCCTGTTCATTCAGCCCTCCACGGGGTCCTGTTCATCCACCCCCCAACCGGCTCGATCGATCGGGGTCCTGTTCATCCAGCGGCAACACCACGGGGTCCTGTTCATCCAACCCCCCACCGGGAACTGTTCATCCAACCCCCCCCCCCCCTCAACAAGGTTCACGGTTCATCCAGAGGCAGTATCGATCGGCTTCAGTTAGCAGCAGTAGCGAAGGAATCGCTCGATCGGGTTCAATTAACAGCCATCAATCGATCGCTCGAGTTCAGTAACGCTTAGCCTGCAGTGCAATCGCTCGGGTTCAGTTAGATCCCAACGCCTCGCACCCACGCGCGTATGTGTGTGAGAGAAACGCGCATCGCTCGGCCCCGACCACCCACAGTAATCGGGAACTCCCCGAAATTTTCCTCGCCCTCACTTCTACCATGGTTTTTTCTGTCATGGACGGCCCAAAGAATGTCATGCAGCTGCGTCTCCGGCCCGCCCAGGACGAAAAGCCCATTTTCTATCATAGAAGTAGGAGCCCACCACATCTATGATGATACCGGGGTCACAATTATCGTCATAGAAGTGTCATAAGCATGACAGGAAAAAAATTTGTCTGGCCCAAAATGTCACGGATGTGTCTTTTTTGTAGTGAGTTCAGTGAATCGTTCTCAATTTTACCTATAAAATTGGTGATGTACTCTCTCGGTGGAGGTCCACTACGACGGCGTTCTCCTCCAGATAGCCACAACCGTGCCCTCCCCTCCGTGAGTCGCCTCAGTCTAATATGCAGCCCACCAGATCTGCCATAATGACGCCTTGGTTCATCAGAGGCCTCGATGGATGGCGGTCCCCATCGAAGTCTCACTCAAGATTTGACACGCTTGGGGAGGTGAACGTGGCGGGGTGCTAGGGTTATGGAAGGGATGGGCAAGGAAAGGAAAATGAAGAAGGGTGAAGGAGAATCCACATCGAAATAGAAGGGAAATGGGTGTGGGTGATGTACTCACAAACCAGGAGTAGTTCTAATACTGAAAATACATGTGATGTACGGAAACTAGAACCGGTTTCATAGTACCAATACCTCAACCTTTTACTACAGGTGGTTTCAGAGGGCGGGAGTTCTAACCGCCCTCTGTACTTTGGTTAACAAATATAACCGCCTCCGATGGGACACTACATGTGGCTTTGCTTTGCCTTAAACAAAACCACTTCTGAGGCACGCTTCTAATGCCTGATTATGTACTAGTGCACTTAAAAATGCTAGCACGCCATTCTTTTAGGTAACACATTTGTGCTAGAGACATTCAAATTATATGTATGCCGCATAGACCCTTGTGGTATATAAACAAACTAGTTTATTACACGTGCCCTTGGGAAATATGATTATCAATTGAATGAAGGTTAACATTCAAACCGTCTTTGCTTCTATTTCACTTTTGTTACATCACCAATGATAATACAGTATTCGCACCGGATGTTGGTTGATTGTGTGATTTTGTTCTTCAGTTTCAAAACTCGGGCAAAAGCTTTGTCACATCACATTAAATAAGAAGAGTTTACAATAAAAAAACAAAGAGTCAAGTGGCTAGGTTACTGAAAGGATCGAAGCAATGACTGGGGGGGTGAATAGGCGACTACAAATTTTAAGTTAATTGGAAAAAAATGCATGTAAAGCCATCGGGCCTCGACGCCCTGATACTTGCATAACTTTTGGCAGCTTATTGCATTTGAAGCTACATCGGTATTTCCCCAAAGAGGAAGGAATGATGCAGCACAGCGGCGGTAGGTATTTCCCTCAGATATGAAACCAAGGTTATCGAACCAGTAGGAGAACCAAGCAACACAACGTAAACAACCCCTACACACAGATAACAAATACTCGAAACCCCACGTGTAAAAGGGGTTGTCAATCCCTTTCGGCTAGCGGCGCTTCAAGATAGGCAAACAGACGTGAATAAAATTATAGTAGATTGATAGATCGAACGCCAAACAAAATAAATAAGAATAAATTGTAGCAAGGTATTTTTGTATTTTTTGGTTTAATAGATCTGAAAATAAATGCAAAGTAAAAGTAAATCACAAAGGCAAATGTATGAAATAAAAGACCCGGGGGCCGTAGGTTTCACTAGTGGCTTCTCTCGGGAAAAATAACAAATGGTGGGTAAAAAAATTACTGTTGGGCAATTGATAGAACTTCAAATAATCATGACGATATCCAGGCAATGATCATTATATAGGCATAACGTCCAAGATAAGTAGACCGACTCCTGCCTGCATTTACTACTATTACTCCACACATCGACCGCTATCCAGCATGCATCTAGTGTATTAAGTTCATGAAAAAACGAAGTAATGCAATAAGAACGATGACACGATGTAGACAAGATCTATCTATGTAGAGATAGACCCCATCATTTTATCCTTAGTAGCAATGATACATACGTGTTGGTTCCCTTTCTGTCACTGGGATCAAGCACCGTAAGATCGAACCCACTACAAAGCACCTCTTCCCATTGCAAGATAAATAGATCAAGTTGGCCAAACAAAACCCAAATATCGGAGAAGAAATACGAGGCTATAAGCAATCATGCATAAGAGAGATCAAGGAAACTCAAATACTTTCATGGATATAAAAAGATATAACTGATCATAAACTCAAAGTTCATCAGATCCCAACAAACACAGCGCAAAAGGAGTTACATCATATGGATCTCCAAGAGACCATTGTATTGAGAATTCAGCGAGAGAGAGGAAGCCATCTTGCTACTAACTACGGACCCGTAGGTCTACAAAGAACTACTCACGCATCATCAGAGAGGCACCAATGGAGGTGGTGAACCCCATCCGAGATGGTGTCTAGATTGGATCTGGTGGTTCTGGACTCTGCGGCTAGTACTACTTCCTAATACTAGTACTCCTTCCTTCCCCCTCCAAATAAGATAAGGAAAAGAGAGGGAAACCTACTTGGAGTAGGTTTCCCCCTCCCTATGGCGCGCCCCCCTTGAGGCCGGCCACCTCCTCCCTCCCTCCTTTATATACGGGGGTAGGGGGGCACCCTAGAACACACAAGTTGATCCTTGAGATCGTTCCTTAGCCGTGTGTGGTGCCCCCTCCACCATATTCCACCTCGGTCATATCATAGCAGTGCTTAGGCGAAGCCTGCGATGGTAGAACATCAAGATCGTCCTGCACGCCGTCGTCTTGTGGAACTCCCTCTCCCCGGAGCTTTCTTTGGATCGGAGCCCGAGGAGCGTCATCGAATGAGCGTGTGCCAAGAACTCGGAGGCGCCGAGTAATGCTGCTGGGATCGGGCCGATCGCGAGGAGAACGTCTGACTACTTCCTCTACGTCGTGATCGACTCGAGGCGCCGGAGTAACGACGCCGATCGGCTGGATCGTGAGGAGAACGTCTGACTACTTCCTCTACGTTGTGATCGCTTCCGCTTTGGTCTCTGAGTGCGTAGACAATACTCTCCCTCTCGTTGCTATTCATCACCATGATCTTGCGTGTGCGTAGGAAATTTTTGAAATTGCTACTCGTTCCCCAACAAATGGCATCGAGCCTGGTTTTATGCGTTGATGTTATATGCACGAGTAGAACACAAGTGAGTTGTGGGCGATACAAGTCATACCGCCTACCAAAGCATGTCATACTTTGGTTCAGCGGTATTGTGAGATGAAGCGGCCCGGACCGACATTACGCGTACGCTTATGCGAGACTGGTTTCACCGTTATGAGCACTCGTGCTTAAAGGTGGCTGGCGGGTGTCTGTCTCTCTCACTTTAGTTGAACCGAGTGTGGCTATGCCCGGTCCTTGAGAAGGTTAAAACGGAGTCTATTTGACGAAGTATCGTTGTGGTCTTGATGCGTAGGTGAGATTGGTTCTTGCTTAAGCCCGTAGCAGCCACGTAAAATTTGCAACAACAAAGTAGAGGACGTCTAACTTGTTTTTGCGGGGCATGTTGTGATGTGATATGGTCAAGACGTGATGCTATATTTTATTGTATGAGATGATCATGTTTTGTAACCGAAGTTATCGGCAAGAATCGGCCGAGCCATATGGTTGTCGCTTTATTGTATGAAATGCAACGCATACATAATTGCTTTACTTTATCTCTAAGCGGTAGCGATAGTCGTAGAAGCAATAGATGGGCGTGGCGACAACGATGCTACGATGGAGATCAAGGTGTCGCCGGTGGCGATGGTGATCACGACGGTGCTTCGGAGATGGAGATCACAAGCACGAGATGATGATGGCCATATCGTATCACTTATATTGATTGCATGTGATGTTTATCCTTTATGCATCTTATTTTGCTTTGATTGACGGTAGCATTATAAGATGATCTCTCACAAAAAATTATCAAGAAGTGTTCTCCCTGAGTATGCACCGTTGCCAAAGTTCGTTGTACCCAGACACCACGTGATGATCGGGTGTGATAAGTTCTACGTCCATCTACAACGGGTGCAAAACAGTTGCACACGCAGAATACTCGAGTTAAACTTGACGAGCCTAGCATATAACAGATATGGCCTCGGAACACGGAGACCGAAAGGTCGGCGTGAATCATATAGTAGATATGATCAACATAGTGATGTTCACCATTGAAACTACTCCATCTCACGTGATGATCGGACATGGTTTAGTTGATTTGGATCACGTAATCACTTGGATGACTAGAGAGATGTCTGTCTAAGTGGGAGTTTTTAATATGATTAATTGAACTTAAATTTATCATGAACTTAGTACTGATAGTATTTTTGCTTGTCTATGTTTCTTTGTAGATAGATGGCTCGTCTTTGTTGTTCCGTTGAATTTTAATGCGTTCCTTGAGAAAGCAAAGTTGAAAGATGATGGTAGCAATTACGGACTGGGTCCGTAACTTGAGGATTATCCTCATTGCTGCACGTAAGAATTACGTCTGGAAGCACCGCTGGGTGCCGAACTGCCTTTGCGAGAGCTGGCCGGAAGTTGTGAACGTCTGGCGAGCAAAGTGATGACTACTCGATAGTTCGGTGTGCCATGCTTTACGGCTTAGAACCGGGTCTTCAACGACGTTTTGAGCGTCATGGAGCATATGAGATGTTCCAGGAGTTGAAGTTAATATTTCAAGCAAATGCCCGGATTGAGAGATATGAAGTCTCTAATAAGTTCTATAGCTGCAAGATGGAGGAGAATAGTTCTGTCAGTGAACATATACTCAAAATGTCTGGGTATAATAATCACTTGATTCAACTGGGAGTTACTCTTCCGGATGATAGTGTCATTGATAGAATTCTCCAATCACTGCCACCAAGCTACAAGAGCTTCGTGATGAACTATAATATGCAAGGGATGACCAAAACAATTCCCGAGCTCTTACATAATCTTTGAAAGCCGTGGAGGTAGAAATCAAGAAAGAGCATCAAGTGTTGATGGTCAACAAGACCACTAGTTTCAAGAAAAAGGGCAAAGGAAAGAAGAAGGGAAACTTCAAAAAGAACAGCAAGAAAGTTGCTGCTCAAGAGAAGAAACCCAAGTCTGGACCTAAGCACAGGCTGAGTGTTTTCTTTGCCAAGCGGTGGACCTTTGGAAGCGGAACTGCCCCAAGTATTTGGCGGATAAGAAGGATGGCAAGGTGAACAAAGGTATATGTGATATACATGTTATTGATGTGTACCTTACTAGAGCTCGTAGTAGCACACAGGTATTTGATCTTTGGTTACATTGCTAATATTTGCAACTCAAAGCAGGGACTACGAATAAGCGAGCAGCAAAGGACGAGGTGACGATGCGCGTGGGGAAAGCGGTTCCAAGGTCAATGTGATCGCGGTCGGCACGCTACCTCTACATCTACCTTGGGATTAGTTTTAGACCTAAATAATTGTTATTTGGTGCCGCCGTTGAGCATGAACATTATATCTGGATCTTGTTTGATGCGAGGCGGTTATTCATTTAAATCGAGAGAATAATGGTTGTTCTATTTATATGAGTAATATCTTTTATGGTCACGCACCCTTGAACAATGGTCTATTTTATTAAATCTCGATAGTAGTAATACACATATTCATAATGTTGAAACCAAAAGATGCAGAGTTGATAATGATAATGCAACTTATTTGTGGTAATTGCCGTTTAGGTCATATCGGTGTAAAACGCATGAAGAAACTCCATCTTGATGGGCTTGGAATCACTTGATTATGAATCACTTGGTACTTGCGAACCGTGCCTCATGGGCAAGATGACCAAAACGCCGTTCTCCGGAACTATGGAGCGAGCAACTGATTTGTCGGAAATCATACATACTGATGTTTGTGGTCCAATGAATATTGAGGCACGCGGCGGGTATCGTTATTTTCTCACCTTCACAGATGATTTGAGCAGATATGGGTATATCTACTTAATGAAACACAAATCTGAAACATTTGAAAAGTTCAAGGAATTTCAGAGTGAAGTGGAAAATCATCGTAACAAGAAAATAAAGTTTCTACGATCTGATCGTGGAGGAGAATATTTGAGTTATGAGTTTGGTTTACATTTAAAACAATGTGGAATAGTTTACGCAACTCACGCCACCGGAACACCACGGAGAAATCGTGTGTCCGAGCGTCGTGTCGTACTTTACTTGATATGGTGCGATCTATGATGTCTCTTCTTGATTTACCGCTATCGTTTTGGGGATATGCTTTAGAGGCGGCCGCATTCACGTTAAATAGGGCACCATCTAAATCCGTTGAGGCGACACCGTATGAACTATGGTTTGGCAAGAAACCAAAGTTGTCGTTCTTAAAATTTGGGGCTGCGATGCTTATGTGAAGAAACTTCAACCAGATAAGCTCGAACCCAAATCGGAAAAATGTGTCTTCATAGGATACCCAAAGGAGGCTGTTGGGTACACCTTCTATCACAGATCTGAAGGCAAGATTTTCGTTGCTAAGTTCGGATCCTTTCTAGAGAAGGAGTTTCTCTCGAAAGAAGTGAGTGGGAGGAAAGTAGAACTTGATGAGATAAGCGTATCTGCTCCCTTATTGGAAGGTAATTCATCACAAGAAATGGTTCTGTGACAACTACACCAATTAGTGAGGAAACTAATGATATTGATCATGAAACATCGGATCAAGTTGCTCTTGAACTTCGTGGGTCAACCAGAGTAAAATACGCACGAGTGGTACGGTAATCCTATTCGAAGTCATGTTACTTGACCATAGCGAACCTACAAACTATGAAGAAGCGATGGTGAGCCCAGATTCGCGAAATGGCTGGAAGCCATGAAATCTGAGATGGGATCCATGTATGAAAACAAAGTATGGACTTTGGTTGACTTGCCCGATGATCGGCAAGCCATTGAGAATAAATGGATCTTTAAGAAGAAGACTGACGCCGATGGTAATGTAACTGTCTATAAAGCTCGACTTGTTGCAAAAGGTTTTCGACAAGTTCAAGGGGTTGACTACGATGAGACTTTCTCACCCGTGGCGATGCTTAAGTCTGTCCGAATCATGTTAGCAATTGCCGCATTTTATGATTATGAAATTTGGCAAATGGATGTAAAACTGCATTCTTGAATGGATTTCTAGAAGAAGAGTTGTATATGATGCAACCAGAAGGTTTTGCTGATCCAAAAGGTGCTAACAAAGTGTGCAAGCTCCAGCGATCAATTTATGGTGCAGTGCAAGCCTCTCGGAGTTGGAATAAACGTTTTGATAGTGTGATCAAAACATATGGTTTTATCTGAGACTTTTGGAGAAGCCTGTATTTACAAGAAAGTGAGTGGGAGCTCTGTAGCATTTACGATATTATATGTGGACGACATATTATTAATTGGAAATGATATAGAATTCTGGATAGCATAAAAGGATACTTGAATAAAAGTTTTTCAATGAAAGACCTCGGTGAAGCTGCTTACATATTGGGCATCAAGATCTATAGAGATAGATCAAGGCGCTTAATTGGACTTTCACAAAGCACATACCTTGATAAAGTTTTGAAGAAATTCAAAATGGATCGTGCAAAGAAAGGTTTTTACTTATTACAAGGTATAAGATTGAGTCGACTCAATGCCCGACCACAATGAGAAGATAGAGAGAAAATGAAAGATGTTCCCTATGCTTCACCCATAGGCTCTATCATGTATGCAATGCTGTGTACCGGACTGACGTATGCTTAGCTGTAAGCTTGGCAGGAAGGTACCAAAGTAATCCAGAGTGGATCATCGACAGCGGTCAAGAACATCCTGAAATACCGAAAAGGACTAAGGATATGTTTCTCGTATATGGAGGTGACAAAGAGCTAGTCGTAAATGGTTACGTCGATGCAAGCTTTGACACCGATCCGGACGATTCTAAATCGCAAACCGGATACGTGTTTTTGTTAAGCGGTGGAGCTGTCGGTTGGTGCAGTTCTAAACAAAGCGTCGTAGCGGGATCTACATGTGAAGCGGAGTACATAGCTGCTTCGAAGCAAAGAAATGAAGGAGTCTGGATGAAAGAGTTCATTTCCGATCTAGGTGTCATACCTAGTGCATCGGGACCAATGAAGATCTTCTGTGACAATATCGGTGCAATTGCACTGTTGGGTAACGCGATAATGTCAAAAATTTCCTACGCACACAGGACCATGGTGATGGCATAGCAACGAGAGGGGAGAGTGTTGTCTACGCACTCGTGACCGTGGCGGAAGCGATCACAACGTAGAGGAAGTAGTCGACGTTCTCCTCGCGATCCTGCTGATCGGCGCCCGTTACTCCGGCACCTCCGAGTCGATGATGACGTAGAGGAAGTAGTCGTACGTTCTCCTCACGATCCGGCCGATCCCAGCGCCGTTACTCCGGCGCCTCCGAGGATTCTTGGCACACGTTCGTTTCGATGGCGCTCCATGGGCTCCGATCCGGCAAAGCTCGGGGAGAAGGAGTTCACAAGACGACGACGGCGTGGTGACGACCTTGATGTTTCACCGACGCAGGGCTTCGCCTAAGCACCGCTACGATATGACCGAGGTGGAATATGGTGGAGGGGGGCACCGCACACGGCTAAGGAACGATCTCAAGGATCAACTTGTGTGTCCTAGGGTGCCCCTCCTCCCCCGTATATAAAGGAGGGAGGGAGGAGGTGGCCGGCCCAAGGGGGAGGCGCACCAAGGAGGGGGAAACCTACTCCAAGTAGGTTTCCCTCCCTTTTTCCTTATCTTATTTGGAGGGGAAAGGAAGGAGTACTAGTATTTAGGAATAAGTACTAGTAGTAGGAATAGGAAGAGGGGGAAGGAGAAAGGAAAGGGGGGGCCCCTCCCCAATTCGGATGGGGCTGGGGGGGGCGCCTCCCTTGTTCCTTCTCCTTCCTCCTATATGGGCCCAATAAGGCCCATAAACCTCCCGGGGTTCCAGAACCTCCGAGCTCCAAACTTCTCCGGAACCTTTCCGGTGTCCAAATATATCCGTCCAATATATCAATCTTTATGTCTCGACCATTTCGAGACTCCTCGTCATGTCCGTGATCATATCCGGACTCGAACAACCTTCGGTACATCAAAATACACAAACTCATAATATAACCGCCATCGAAACCTTAAGCGTGCGGACCCTACGGTTCGAGAACAATGTAGACATGACCGAGACACATCTCCGTCAATAACCAATAAGCGGGACCTGGATGCCCATATTGGTTCCTACATATTCTACGAAGATCTTTATCGGTCGGACCGCATAACAACATCGTTGTTCCTTTTGTCATCGGTATGTTACTTACCCGAGATTCGATCGTCGGTATCCAATACCTAGTTCAATCTCGTTACGGTAAGTCTCTTTACTCGTCCGTAATACATCATCTCACAACTAACTCATTAGTTGCAATGCTTGCAAGGCTTATGTGATGTGTACTACCGAGAAGGCCCAGAGATACCTCTCCGACAATCGGAGTGACAAAACCTAATCTCGAAATACGCCAACCCAACAAGTACCTTTGGAGACACCTGTAGTACTCCTTTATAATCACCCGATTCACGTTGTGACGTTTGGTAGTACCCAAAGTGTTCCTCCCAGAACGGAGTTGCATAATCTCATAGTTATAGGAACATGTATAAGTCATGAAGAAAGCAATAGCAACATACTAAGCGATCAAGTGCTAGGCTAACGGAATGGGTCATGTCAATCAGATCATTCTCCTAATGATGTGATCCCGTTAATCAAATGACAACTCATGTCTATGGTTAGGAAACATAACCATCTTTGATTAACGAGCTAGTCAAGTAGAGGCATACTAGTGACACTGCTTGTCTATGTATTCACACATGTATTATGTTTCCGGTTAATACAATTCTAGCATGAATAATAAACATTTATCATGATATAAGGAAATAAATAATAACTTTATTATTGCCTCTAGGGCATATTTCCTTGATCTCCCACTTGCACTAGAGTCAATAATCTAGTTCACATCGCCATGTGATTTAACATCAATAGTTCACATCTATATGTGGTTAACACCCATAGTTCACATCGACATGTGACCAACACCCAAAGGGTTTACTAGAGTCAATAATCTAGTTCACATCGCTATGTGATTAACACCCAAAGAGTACTAAGGTGTGATCATGTTTTCTTGTGAGAGAATCTTAGTCAACGGGTCTTTCATATTCAGATCCGTTATGTATTTTGCAATTTTCTATGTCTACAATGCTCTGCACGGAGCTACTCTAGCTAATTGCTCCCACTTTCAATATGTATCTAGATCGAGACTTACAGTCATCTGGATCGGTGTCAAAACTTGCATCGACGTAACCCTTTACGACGAACCTTTTGTCACTTCCATAATCGAGAAACATATCCTTATTCCACTAAGGATAATTTTGACCCATTGTCCGATGATCTACTCCTAGATCACTATTGTACTCCCTTGCCAAACTCAGTGTAGGGTATACAATAGATCTGGTACACATCATGGCATACTTTATAGAACCTATGGCCAAGGCATAGGGAATGACTTTCATTCTCTTTCTATCTTCTGCCGTGGTCGGGTTTTTGAGTCTTACTCAATTTCACACCTTGTAACACAGGCAAGAACTCTTTCTTTGACTGTTCCATTTTGAACTATTTCAAAATCTTGTCAAGGTATGTACTCATTGAAAAAACTTATCAAGCGTCTTGATCTATCTCTATAGATCTTGATGCTCAATATGTAAGCGCTTCACCGAGGTCTTTCTTTGAAAACTCCTTTCAAACACTCCTTTATGCTTTGCGTAATAATTCTACATTATTTCCGATCTTCAATATGTCATTCACATATACTTATCGTAAATGCTTTGTAATGCTCCCACTCACTTTCTAGTAATTACGTGCTTCACCGCAAGTCTCAGATAAAACTATATGCTATGATCAACTTATCAAAGCATGTATTCCAACTCTGAGATGCTTGCACGGTCCATAGATGGATCACTTTGGAGCTTGCATATTTTGTTAGCACCTTTAGGATTTACAAAACCTTCTGGTTGCATCATATACAACTCTTCTTTAATAAATCCATTAAGGAATGCAGTTTTGTTTATCCATTTGCCGATTTCATAAAATGCGGCAATTGCTAACATGATTCGGACAGACTTAAGCATAGATACGTAGTGAGAAGCTCTCATCGTAGTCAACATCTTGAACTTGTCGAAAACCTTTTGCGACAATTCTAGCTTTGTAGACAAGTAACACTACTATCGTCGTCCGTCTTCCTCATGAAGATCCATTTATTTTCTATGGTTTGCCGATCATCGGGCAAATCCATCAAAGTCCATACTTTGTTCTCATACATGGATCATATCTCAGATTTCATGGCTTTAAACCATTTTGCGGAATCTGGGCTCATCATCGCTTCCTCATAGTTCGTAGGTTCGTCATGGTCAAGTAACCTGACCTCCAGAATGGGATTACCGTACCACTCAGTGCGGATCTCACTCTGGTTGACCTCACGAGGTTCGGTAGTAACTTGATCCGAAGTTACATGATCATCATCATTAGCTTCCTCACTAATTGGTGTAGTAGTCACGAGAACTGATTTCTGTGATAAACTACTTTCCAATAAGGGAGAAGGTACAATTACCTCATCAAGTTCTACTTTCCTCCCACTCACTTCTTTCGGGAGAAACTCCTTCTCTAGAAAGGATCCATTCTTAACCGAATGTCTTGCCTTTCGGATCTGTGATAGAAGGTGTACCCAACATTTTGGGTATCCTATGAAGACGCATTTCTCCGATTTGGGTTCGAGCTTATCAGATGAAACTTTTTACATAAGCATCGCAACTCCAAACTTCAAGAAACAACAACTTTGGTTTCTTGCCAAACCACGATTCATACGGTGTCGTCTCAGCGGATTTAGATGGTGCCCTATTAAACGTGAATGCAGCTGTCTCTAATGCATAACCCCAAAACTATAACGGTAAATCGGTAAGAAACATCATAGTTGCACTATATCCAATAAAAGTACGGTTATGATGTTCGGACACACCATTATGCTTTGTGGTGTTCGGTGGCATGAATTTTGAGAAACTATTTCACATTATTTTAATTGAAGACCAAACTCGTAACTCAAATATTTTACCTCTGCGATCATATCGTAGAAACTTTTATTTTCTTGTTACGATGATTCTCCACTTCACTCTGAAATTCTTTGAACTTTTCAACTATTTCAGACTTATGTTTCATCAAGTAGATATATGCATATCTGCTCAAATCATCTATGAAGGTCAGAAAATAATGATACTTGTCACGAGCATCAACACTCATTGGATCACATACATCGGTATGTATTATTTCCAACAAGTCAAGAGCTCGTTCCATTGTTCCGAGAAGCGGAGTTTTAGTCATCTTGCCCAAAGCGGCACGGTTCGCAAGCATCAAATGATTCATAATCAAGTGATTCCAAAAGTCCATCGGCATGGAGTTTTCTTCATGCGCTTTACACCAATATGACCTAAACGGCGATTGCCATAAATAAGTTGCACTATCATTATTAACTTTGCATCTTTTGGTTTCAATATTATGAATATGTGTATCACTACTATCGAGATCCAACAAATCATTTTTGTTGGTGTGTAACCATATAAGGTTTTATTCATGTAAGCAGAACAACAATTTATTCTCTTACTTAAATGAATAAGCTGTATTGCAATAAACATGATCAAATCATATTCATGCTCAACACCAAATAACACTTATTTAGGTTCCGCACTAATCCCGAAAGTATAGGGAGTGTGCGATGATGATCATATCAATCTTGGAACCACTTCCAACTCTCATCGTCACTTCACCCTTAACTAGTCTCTGTTCATTCGCAACTCCTGCTTTGAGTTACTAATCTTAGCAACCGAACTAGTACTAAATACTAAGGGGTTGCTATGAACACTAGTAAAGTACACATCAATAACATGTATATCAAATATACTTATGTTCACTTTGCCATCCTTCTTATCCGCCAAATACTTGGGGTAGTTCCGCTTCTAGTGACCAGTTCCATTGCAGCAAAAGCACTTAGTCTCGTGTTTAGGTCCAGACTTGGGTTTCTTCACTTGAGCCGCAACTTGCGTGCCGTTCGTCTTGAAGTTCCCCTTCTTCCCTTTGCCCTTTTCCTTGAGACTAGTGGTCTTGTCAATCATCAACACTTGATGCTCTTTCTTGATTTCTACCTTCGTCGATTTCAACATCACGAAGAGCTCGGGAATCGCTTTTCGTCATCCCTTGCATACTATAGTTCGTCACGAAGTTCTAGTAACTTAGTGTTGGTGACTAGAGAATTACATCAATCACTATCTTATCTGGAAGATTAACTCCCACTTGATTCAAGCGATTGAAGTACCCAGACAATCTGAGAACATGCTCACTAGTTGAGTGATTCTCTTCCTTCTTTTAGCTATAGAACTTGTTGGAGACTTCATATCTCTCAACTCGGGTATTTGCTTGAAATATTAACTTCAATTCCTGGATCATCTTATATGGTCCATGACGTTCAAAACGTCTTTGAAGTCCCGATTCTAAGCTGTTAAGTATGGTGCACTAAACTATCAAGTAGTCATCATATTGAGCTAGCCAAACGTTCATAACGTCTACATTTGCTCTCTCGCAATAGGTCCGTCACCTAGCGGTGCATTAAGGACATAATTCTTACAGGCAAGAATGAGGATAAACCTCAGATCACGGATCCAATCCGCATCATTGCTACTAACATTTTTCAATACAATTTTCTCTAGGAACACATATAAAAACATAGGGAAGCAACAACGCGAGCTATTGATCTACAACATAATTTGCAAAATACTACCAGGACTAAGTTCATGATAAATTAAAGTTCAATTAATCATATTACTTAAGAACTCCCACTTAGATAGACTTCTCTCTAGTCATCTAAGTGATTACGTGATCCAAATCAACTAAACCATAACCGATCATCACGTGAGATGGAGTAGTTTTCAATGGTGAACATCTTATGTTGATCATATCTACTATATGATTCACGCCGACCTTTCTCGGTCTCCGTGTTCCGAGGCCATATCTGCATATGCTAGGCTCGTCAAGTATAACCTGAGTATTCTGCGTGTGCAAAACCGGCTTGCACCCGTTGTAGATGGACGTAGAGCTTATCACACCCGATCATCACGTGGTGTCTCGGCACGACGAACTTTGGCAGCAGTGCATACTCGTGGAGAACATTACTTGATAATTTTAGTGAGAGATCATCTTAAAATGCTACCGTCAATCAAAGCAAGATAAGATGCATAAAGGATAAACATCACATGCAATCAATATAAGTGATATGATATGGCCATCATCATCTTGTGCTTGTGATCTCCATCTCCAAGCACCGTCATGATCACCATAAATCACCGTAGCGACACCTTGATCTCCATCGTAGCATCGTTGTCGTTCGCCATCTATTGCTTCTCGACTATCGCTACCGCTTAGTGATAAAGTAAAAGCAATTACGAGGCGTTGCATTTCATACAATAAAGCGACAACCATATGGCTCTGCCCGATTGCGATAACTTCGGTTACAAAACATGATCATCTCATACAATAAAATATAGCATCACGTCTTGACCATATCACATCACAACATGCCCTGCAAAAATAAGTTAGGCGTCCTCTACTTTGTTGTTGCAAGTTTTACGTGGCTGCTACGGGCTGAGCAAGAACCGTTCTTACCTACGCATCAAAACCACAACGATACTTTCGTCAAATAGACTCCGTTTAACCTTCTCAAGGACCGGGCATAGCCACACTCGGTTCAACTAAAGTGAGAGAGACAGACACCCGCCACCACCTTTAAGCACGAATGCTCGTAACGGTGAAACCAGTCTCGCGTAAGCGTCTGGCGTAATGTCGGTCCGGGCGCTTCATCTCACAATACCGCTGAACCAAAGTATGACATCTTTGGTAGGTAGTATGACTTGTATCGCCCACAACTCACTTGTGTTCTACTCGTGCATATGACATCAACGCATAAAACCTGGCTCGGATGCCTTTGTTGGGTAGCGGTAATTTCAAAAAATTCCCTCGCTTTTACGGGACCATGGTGATGGCATAGCAGCGAGAGGGAGAATGTTGTCTCGTGCCCTCGTGAGCCGTGGCGAAGCGATCTGGCGTAGAGGAAGTAGTCGTACGTTCTCCTCGCGATCCTGCCGATCCCAGTAGCCGTTACTCGGCACCTCCGAGTCGATGATGGCGTAGAGGAAGTAGTCGTCGTTCTCCTCACGATCCGGCCGATCCAGCGCCGTTACTCCGGCGCCTCCGAGTTCTTGGCACACGTTCAGCTCGATGGCGCTCCACGGGCTCCGATCCGGCCAAAGCTCGGGGAGAAGGAGTTCCGTCGGCCTGACAGCGTGGTGGCGACCTTGATGTTTCACCACGGCAGGCTTCGCCTAAGCACCGCTACGATATGACCGAGGTGGAATATGGTGGAGGGGGCACCGCACACGGCTGAGAGCGATCTCAAGGATCAACTTGTGTGTCCTAGGGTGCCCCCTCCCCGTATATAAGGAGGGAGGAGGAGGTGGCGGCCCAAGGGGCGCGCAAGGAGGGAAACCTACTCCAAGTAGGTTTCCTCCCTTTCCTTATCTTATTTGGAGGGAAAGGAAGGAGTACTAGTATTTAGGAATAAGTACTAGTAGTAGGAATAGGAAGAGGGAAGGAGAAAGGAAGGGGGCGGCCCCTCCCCCAATTCGGATTGGGCTTGGGGCGCCCCTCCCTGTTCCTTCTCCCTTCCTCCTATATGGGCCCAATAAGGGCCATAAACCTCCGGGGTTCCGTAACCTCCGAGCTCCAAACTTCTCCGGAACCTTTCCGGTGTCCAAATATATCCGTCCAATATATCAATCTTTATGTCTCGACCATTTCGAGACTCCTCGTCATGTCCGTGATCATATCCGGACTCGAACAACCTTCGGTACATCAAAATACACAAACTCATAATATAACCGCCATCGAAACCTTAAGCGTCACGGACCCTACGGTTCGAGAACAATGTAGACATGACCGAGACACATCTCCGGTCAATAACCAATAAGCGGGACACGGATGCCCATATTGGTTCCTACATATTCTACGAAGATCTTTATCGGTCAGACCGCATAACAACATACGTTGTTCCTTTTGTCATCGGTATGTTACTTACCCGAGATTCGATCGTCGGTATCCAATACCTAGTTCAATCTCATTAGCGGTAAGTCTCTTTACTCGTTCCGTAATACATCATCTCACAACTAACTCATTAGTTGCAATGCTTGCAAGGCTTATGTGATGTGTACTACCGAGAAGGCCCAGAGATACCTCTCCGACAATCGGAGTGACAAAACCTAATCTCGAAATCGCCAACCCAACAAGTACCTTTGGAGACACATGTAGTACTCCTTTATAATCACCCGATTCAGTTGTGACGTTTGGTAGTACCCAAAGTGTTCCTCCGGTAAGCAGGAGTTGCATAATCTCATAGTTATAGGAACATGTATAAGTCATGAAGAAAGCAATAGCAACATACTAAGCGATCAAGTGCTAGGCTAACGGAATGGGTCATGTCAATCAGATCATTCTCCTAATGATGTGATCCCGTTAATCAAATGACAACTCATGTCTATGGTTAGGAAACATAACCATCTTTGATTAACGAGCTAGTCAAGTAGAGGCATACTAGTGACACTCTGTTTGTCTATGTATTCACACATGTATTATGTTTCCGGTTAATACAATTCTAGCATGAATAATAAACATTTATCATGATATAAGGAAATAAATAATAACTTTATTATTGCCTCTAGGGCATATTTCCTTCATTGCCTTGGCAAAGGAATCCAAATTTCACAAGAGGACCAAGCATATCAAGAGACGCTTCAATTCCATTCGGGACCAAGTCCAAGTGGGAGACATAGAGATTTGCAAAATACATACGGATCTGAATTTTGCACACCAGTTGACTAAGCCTCATCCACGAGCAAAACATGAACAGCACCAAGACTCCATGGGTGTTAGAATCATTCTTGTGTAATCTAGATTATTGACTCTAGTGCAAGTGGGAGATCAAGGAAATATGCCCTAGAGGCAATAATAAAGTTATTATTTATTTCCTTATATCATGATAAATGTTTATTATTCATGCTAGAATTGTATTAACCGGAAACATAATACATGTGTGAATACATAGACAAATAAGATAGTCACTAGTAAGCCTCTACTAGACTAGCTCATTAATCAAAGATGGTTGTGTTTCCTAACCATAGACATGTGTTGTCATTTGATTAATGGGATCACCTCATTAGAAGAATGATGTGATTGACATGACCCATTCCGTTAGCTTAGCACTTGATCGCTTAGTATATTGCTATTGCTTTCTTCATGACTTATACATGTTCCTGTAACTATGAGATTATGCAACTCCTGCTTACCGGAGGAACACTTTGGGTACTACCAAATGTCACAACGTAATCGGGTGATCATAAAGGAGTACTACAGTGTCTCCAAAGGTACTTGTTGGGTTGGCGATTTTCGAGATTAGGTTTTGTCACTCCGATTGCCTGAGGGGTATCTCTGGGCCTTCTCGGTAATACACATCACATAAGCCTTGCAAGCATTACAACTAATGAGTTAGTTGTGAGATGATGTATTACTTGAATGAGTAAAGAGACTTACCAAGAATCTAGATTGAACTAGGTATTGGATACCGACGATCGAATCTCGGGTAAGTAACATACCGATGACAAAGGGAACAACATATGTTGTTATGCGGTTCCGACCGATAAAGATCTTCATAGAAAATGTAGGAACCAATATGGGCATCCAGTACCGCTATTGGTTATTGACCGGAGACATGTCTCGGTCATGTCTACATTATTCTCGAACCGTAGGGTCCGCACGCTTAAGGTTTCGATGATGCTTATATTATGAGTTTATGTATTTTGATGTACCGAAGGTTGTTCGAGTCCCGGATATGATCACGGACATGACGAGGAGTCTCGAAATGGTCGAGACATAAAGATTAATATATTGGAGGGATATATTTGGACACCTAAAGGTTCCGAGAAGTTTGGAGCTCCGGAGGTTACTGAACCCCCGGGAGGTATATGGGCCTTATTGGGCCCATGTAGGAGGAAGGAGAAGGAACAAGGGAGGGGCGCGCCCCCAAGCCCAATCCGACTGGGGGAGGGGGCCGCCCCTTCCTTTCTCCTTCCCTCTTCCTATTCCTACTACTAGTACTACTTCCTAATACTAGTACTCCTTCCTTCCCTCCAAATAAGATAAGGAAGAGAGGGAAACCTACTTGGAGTAGGTTTCCCTCCCTATGGCGCCCCCTTGAGGCCGGCCACCTCCTCCCTCCCTCCTTTATATACGGGGTAGGGGGCACCCTAGAACACACAAGTTGATCCTTGAGATCGCTCCTTAGCCGTGCGGTGCCCCTCCACCATATTCCACCTCGGTCATATCATAACAGTGCTTAGGCGAAGCCTGCGACGGTAGAACATCAAGATCGCCACCACGCTGTCAGGCCGACGGAACTCCCTCTCCCGAGCTTTGCCGGATCGGAGCCGAGGAGCGCCATCGAAATGAACGTGTGCCAAGAACTCGGAGGCGCCGAGTAACGGCTACCGATCGGCTGGATCGCGAGGAGAACGTCTGACTACTTCCTCACGTCGTGATCGACTCGAGGCGCCGGAGTAACGACGCCGATCGGCTGGATCGTGAGGAGAACGTACGACTACTTCCTCTACGTTGTGATCGCTTCCGCTTTGGTCTACGAGGGTACGTAGACAATACTCTCACCTCTCGTTGCTATTCATCACCATGATCTTGCGTGTGCGTAGAAATTTTTTTGAAATTGCTACGTTCCCCAACAGTCCGGGGGGCACCCGAGGTGGGCACAACCCACCAGGGCGCGCCTGGGCCTCCTGGCGCGTCCTGGTGGGTTGTGCTCTCCTCGGAGCACCCCCCAACCGCAGCCAGGGCCCATTACGTGTCTTCTGGTTCATAATAAATCTCCGTAAAGTTTCGTGGCATTTGGACTCCGTCTGAAATTGATTTCCTGCGATGTAAAAAAACATGCAGAAAACAGCAACTGGCACTTGGCACTATGTCAATAGGTTAGTACCAAAAAATGATATAAAATGACTATAAAATGATTATAAAACATCCAAAATTGATAATATAACAACATGGAACAATAAAAAATTATAGATACGTTGGAGACGTATCAGCAGCCGCGCGCACTTCCTTCGTAATGAACACCCCGCCGAGAGAAGTAAGATCGCAAGAGGCGAGATTCATGACCGGCCACTTAAAGTCTCGGTGACCGACGACCAGGCCCGGCCCATAGGCCGGGCAAACAGGGTGCCCGCCCTGGCCCCCAGAAGGCAGGGGCCCCAGCCCAGCTAGTATTTCCTCTATAGTATGTACGAAGACCAAAAAATAAACGAGGGATTCGACGTCTTCTCGTCATCCTGTGCTCCTCGACTCCTCGTCCCCAAATCCCAAACCCCCATAACTGCGCCGTCGTTCCCGTGCGTCACGCTGTCTCCGATTCCAAGGTTGCCGTTGGCCATTAATGGAGACTAGAAAGCCGCAAATCTACTTCCCAATCGGTTCTCCTTCCTTTCTCGATGTTCTGCTCATTCCCCATCAGCTAGACATTGGAGAGACAGACAGACAGTACTTGTTCTTCTCTTCCTGCCCCTAATCCCGTTCATCCTCGATTAAATAGCTCCGCCCCCTAAGAGATTCACATCTGCCTGCCCTGCTCCCTTGCATAGGTCTTCTTCTGCAGTTCGGCTCTTCGGTGGATCCAAGTGTGGTGGAGAACCTGGGGAGTGGGAATTATTCAATTCATGGTGCCGTCTTCTCGTTCGCGGTGACTACTGCAACCTGCGGATCTGCTGATCTGGCTACCTACATCCACATCAATCAACATTCAGGTGTTTTTGTTCCATGTTTTAACCATTTTATGCTTCTTGTTCTTGTTTAGTACATGTCCTCTAGAAAGTATTTATTAGGTATTAGTAACAAAAGGAAGAGAAAAAAGCAAATAGATGTAGAGGTAAAATCCCTAAATGGGCCATTGACAAAATTTTCACAACTAGTAGTTCTCCTCGAGATCCCCTGGAATTGGCCATAGTAAGTGCTGAAGAACAACCAACTGAGAATACTGATGCTACTGATCATGATACGAACGAGGATAATAATAATAATAATTCCAGTGAGCATGAAAACGTAACTCGTTCACCAAATTCTGAATCACCGAGTGTCGATAAACAACAAACATTCACTGTTGATATTTTTGATCCACAACACTGGGATAATCTGGATGATAAGGCTAGAGATATTTTAGTTGAGAAGCGTCCTGTAAGAAATGATGATATTGTGTTCCCTCCTGATAGTAATTCTAGACATCTTCACAAACTTTATTATTCCAGAAAGTTGAGCAATGGAGAGGTACATGACAGGAATTTGATGGTAACACAAAACATCTTAGTAGCAACCAGTTTTGACATGAATTTTTGTTTTGTGGAACATAATGAAGTCTCCATTCATACTTAGGAACCCAAGCTTTTGGTCGAACTACATCATTCCATTACTATCATGGTGTGTAGTTCACTTGGTCAATATAAATAAAGTGCACTGTCCGTTTTAGAGTCCAAATTAAGATCACCAGGCTATGCCATGTACTGGATATTACTTTGCTTTTGAAATAGAAAATATTTTGATCTTTTAAGTAAACAAGGGCCCCTTATTTCTGTTTTGCCCCTGGGCCCCATGTATCTATGGGCCGGCCCTGCCGACGACGAGCTCCGTTCTTCATCCTCGAGTAGAAATGTGGACGGGTGATTTTTATTTTATTTTGGACAATGAAATGTTGGTGGGTGATGATGCGCTCTCGATCCTCATGCTGCGTCTGCTCTCGGAACATGAGCTGAGTCAAACAAGGGATTTTTTTAAGGACAATATATAAGGTAGGCTGTGTGCCAAATATACTGTTAGTAGGCTGGGACAGCAGCAGGCAACTCGCTGGCAGATGGGCCCTGCCTGGCAGCCAGCCCAAATCCAAGCCGATGATGGAAGCCAGTGGACTGCAGCCGCAGGAACCACCCGCCTCACCGTCTCCCATCCCGAACGGACCCGGCCCCGCCCGGCAGCCGCACCAAAACCCTAGGACGGGACGGGCACGGCCGCGCCTCCCCTCCACCCGAGCCTAGCCCACAGTCCACCGCGGAGCCCAAAACCCTAACCCCCCACCCCACCTCCCAACTATTAAAGCCTCCGCCCCAAGAAATCCGGCGCACGCTCGCTCGCCCCTCCTATCCCGTCATCTCTTTCCTCCCCCCCTCGGCGCAGCAACAGAGGTACGGTACGGCCTGCCCCCTCCCCTCCCCCCCGCTCCGCCCCGCCCCGCCCCGCCCTAGGGTTCCGGGTCCGGAGCCCAGATTTGGCCGCTTCCGCGCCCAGAAACCGCGCCTCACCCGTTTTGCTTCGCCGGTTTCCGTGCAGAGATGGCGGCGGTGGCGACGACGACGGCGGTCCGCGGGAGCCAGGCGGCGGGCGCGCTGGCCGTCGCCGCGCAGAGGCTGCTGGTCCTCCTCGCTCTCGCGGTGAGCCTCCGGCGTCCCTCTCGCCTTGTTATTGTTCCTGCGCGTTCGTGCTGCCTCCCTTGTTATTGCGTCTGTTGTTACGGGTTACTACCAGATTGGCTAGTTGACCGTGATTCCAGCGCTGGTGGACTTGGGTTTTCCCTGTTCGTTAGGCTAGGCAATGGTGTGGTTTCCGTCCCTGAGGGTTTGACCCAAGGAATTCGGCTGGCTTTGCCCCTAGATCTGGAGGCGTATCCTCTTGACCGTAATGCTTAGGCAATTTTTAACCTCTGTGCCCTGCTAAACAGTGGCTGTTTAGTTTCGCCTGTTGGTTTCCGCGAGTAGATCTAGGCAGATCTGGGAGGCCGCATCAGGGGAGGCACGGTTGCGGGTGCAAACCTAGGCCGGCACATTGTGCCAAGCACAGAAAAATATCTAGTTGCATTGCATCAGGGCACATGTTGATGATTCCAAGCCTCAACTCAGCCAAACAGAGAAGATTGCTATTGTCGGGGTTTGCCAGTTGCAGAGCACGGTGATTACCCAAAACTACTTTTGGCGCTTGGACTCCGCCTGTGTCCCATCATGGAGCGCATTGTTTTGTTTTCCGAGTGTCATTCGGACTCGGGACGTGGGTTTGTTACCATGCCCTGTTTGGTTAGAGCAGTAAATGCTGCTGTCAATAAGGTTTAGGTGGGCGAATGGATAACGGTTACCGTTACGGTGGTCGTTTCCTAGCAATTGTCGCGTGTGCTTGGCCATAGGTCCACTATATAAAAAAACGGTTAGGTTCTCAGTTATGTTTTTGGCGGTGTTTTATTAAGTTCCAATAAAATTGGTGCGGGTACGTTTGTTGTTGGGAATTAGCTCTTACGGAAGCCCTTGAATTAATTTTATGAAAAAAAAATGTAGTGCGGCTGTTGAATGAGTGTCGTATTTGTGGAAAGCCTAGGCAGGGTTTTTTGTGATGTTATGGAAACACCGAAACTGGTTTTATTGAAAATCCCTGCACTGTGACTGTAGAATTAAATGTCATCTCTTATGTCAATAATAAATAAAATTGTAGTGCCGTGGTTATTCTGTATACCAAGGGATTGCTTACGTGATCACGGTTGAATAAGCTTTGTATATGCATTTATTTATATCATCGAATTGTTATGGTAACCTTATTTCTTATTACTACCTATCTTCCTCTGCTGATGAGACTTGAATCATGTTCAGATGGAAGCTGTAAGCAATGGAGCAGATATCTTCACTGAAGACCAGCAAGAAATTATCAAGTAAATTCATTACCCTATTCTGCATATGACTTCCACTGCAATGTATAGTTTTCTGTTGCTGACTGGTTTGTGCAATGCTGAAGGCAATTTGGCAGAATCAAATCCGAGACTGTTCCTGAGAACAAGGATGCAGGGTCTGATGACGACGACGACGATGATGAAGATGAGGATGATGAAACTGGTGATGCTGATGATGATGATGCTGATGCTGGGGAGGACTTCTCAGGTGAAGAAGGCGAGGACGATGACGAGGACGATGACCCTGAGGCGAACGGCGATGACGCTGGTGCGGGGAGCGACGATGATGATGGTGATGACGACGATGATGATGGTGAAGATGGCGAGGACGACGATGATGATGACGAGGACGAGGATGAGGAGGACGAGGAAGATGAGGACCAGCCACCGGCCAAGAAGAAGAAATGATCTGCCTTCCTGCTGTCATGTTTCAGTCCGTTAGTTTGTCTGCTGTCTAGATGATGATTGAGCGGGTCTGGTACACACCGACCTATGTAGCTTCTGTGTCGTGGTGGTTTGGTGTCTCATAGGGTAGAACATTGAACTTCTAATGTTGTTTCCTGCGTTGTGCAAGTAGTCTTAACATTTCGGTGTTGATGTGCTGTGTTTATTGGAGCTGTGATACCATTCAATCTAATTCTTGTTACTCCATGTTGTCACATGTGCTTTGAATGGCTTTTGGGTTCAACTTGTATGAAATCCAAATTATTTATGCTTCTGGTGAGTGAATATTCATAGTTTGTATCACTGCTATCTGAATGTGGATTTGAATAACTTGGAAATAGAAGGCATGTCGATCTAATAGAAGAACCAAAGAAGCATTTGAGACATTCCGTTCTCGCGATCTCAGTGTTTCAGGATGGGACAACAGAGCTCCCAGCAATGGAAAACAGTGACAGGCACTTCCATTCCAAAATTGTGCCAGAACATAACTAAACATACGTGCACCGCAGAAAAGCCTATACAATATACAGAGATCTCTACCGTATCTGGACGCCCATGCGGCATGTACATACACTGTCTACTTGTTCCTACCAGTCTATCCAGTGCCCAGGAGCTCCACAAATTTGCTGGGCAGGGTGAGCTAAACTCCCAACGGATTTCCTTCTGAATGGTCCTTCGACTACTGATTACTCTCTGTTAACGACTCAGACGCCAACTTGTTGAAATCCTGGGGCTCGCTGCTGGCGAATGTCAACCAGACGGCGGTGCCCGTTAAGTAGAAGAAGATCGATGGAGCAAAGAGCGACATCTGCACATATAGAAGAGACAATAATGAGTTGGTAGAACGATACATGCTAGCAAATACATGTCAAGGAGATGGCAGATTCGTGGTGTTGGCAAGCATACACTCCAAGAATGAGTTGTGTCGACAAGATAGCCGACTAGCGCGACACCAACGATTCCAGGCACGGCCCCTACGGTGTTTGTGATTCCCTGGAATGCAAAGGCAGTGAGTCAACAACTACCAATAGAAGAAATCGCCTTTTTTCTTTTGCCAACTCTGCTTCCCCTTTTCCACCAGAGCCTTTCCACCGTTTGAATTATACAGACTCGTTAGAGATTGGCACTGAAACTACCAAAAGTGAAAACTCTAGGATGCGTTTAGACAAGGGATTTCTTCTATAAGTTGCATGCCTTACCAGGAGAATGCTTGCATATTCACGTGATATATCTTGATGGGTGCAATAAAGACCTGTTTGTAAGCAAAAACATTAAGATTTTGGACCTTGGAAACATGGCAGAAAAAAGAATGGATGCAAGCTTTTTTTTTAAGGAAGAATGGATGCAAGCTTAGCACAATTACCTGATAATGCGAAGTTGGAGAGTGATATACCACCCGTAAGGAAAGCAACAACTACCCAGGGAGGGAGTCCAAGATCGACAGAGGAAAGCATCATAAAAGCTGCAGGTGACAGAAACGCAATTGCTTGACATATTTTCCGTACCTACAAAAGAAATTAATCAACTTAGACTCAACTTTTTCATTATCCTGTAAAAGGCCTTATTTACACAAGAAAACTGGACATCTCATGGCAATTTGCAGTGATGATTTTTAAATATTCCAACCTTTACAAATGAACTCTAGGAGCAACCATATATGAACCTAATAAAGGGGGCCAACTAAAATCGGAGCAAACTGATTTTTATTTATTCCTTTTAAATCTTCAAGGCATGATTTACCTTTGTGGTGTCAACTCCACTTGATATCAAGTTGTCTGCAAAAGGTGCTGCAATAGAAGTAATAACCATTGAGCCCAAAGGAGGAAGAATTGACACCTACAACAAATACCAAATATGGGACTTCATAAGACATGAGACTGGAGCAGTAGTCATAAATGAAAAACAAGGACACGACATGATCACATAGTAAGAACGAGGAGGGATATGAGGCTTTCACTACAAGGGTGTTCCTGTAATTATAAGAAATGAAAGCATGTACATACCCATGCAGCGTCTGCCAAGTTCAAGTTTAGCTCCTCACTGCATAAGAATTGAACAGGAATATATCACAAAAAAGCAAGGACATTGTTACAAATATTTAACATAATGTGCTGAACAGCAGAAAGAAGATTGTATTCCTCCAAACATTTTGCTGGACTTCTAAAGCATTATTAAATTGACGTATCACAACAAATGCAACTATGATATGAAAGCAGCTATGCAATACAGCGACCCGTAAATCTATAATGTCCAGTCTCAACTTGAACACAGGTTTCAGAAAATTTATATTTAAAAATCTCCTGTTTTATTTGGTTCTATCTTTGTTGAAGTCAATCCACTTTCAGAAAACTGAACTGAACGAGTAGGAAAAGTGTGCACGTGCAAGAAAGTTGTTCACATAGGGTGTTAACACACTGAAAAGTTAGTGAACGAAATCCTAGCAATTCAATCTCAATAGTAGCACCAAAATGTTGAATAGTAAAAGAAATAGGTGTGTCCAACTCACTAGGGACAGTTCATGAAAATAAGACAGTTAGTTAATCGAAAGGGGATACATTGAGTGAAAAATGACAAGACAAATATGCAAAGTGCCAAACCTAAAGAATGTTGGAAGCCAAGACAAGCAAGTATAGTGGCCCCAGCTTCCACAAAAGTGAGTGTACATCATTGCCCACACTGCCTTGCTTTTAAAGAATTCCCCCCAAGGCACATCCTACAACACAAAGGATAAAACTTGCTATATCAGTAATGTTTGTGAATCAAGCACCTACACTATTTAATACTCCCTCCGTCACATAATATAAAAGCGTTTTTGACACTACACCAACAGGGTCACCTTATTTTATTGGGAGTTATAAACTACATCTACAGCTAAGTGAAATAGGTCACAGCACTCGTGCTGAACTGTCGCTGATGGGGAAGCCCAACATGTACTGTATACAACTTTCAAATAGGGAGAGGCTCAGTGGTATGCCTTTAATGTCATGCAAGTTAACAAAAGCATAGTTATGTGCTATAGTTAGACCAAGATGGCCATGTGATACAGGTGAAAAATTCCTTATCTGGAAGGCACAGTTTTTGTTGGTTTATTGGCTTATCGTTATTACAAAATGATGTCTTCCAAGTACAGTGGGCATCTTTCTGCAACCCCACTGAAATCTATAGCAGCATCTATATTTTGCAGTCTCACCACACAGCAGCAACAGACTAGCAGAACAGTCTATTGGCTATTCTGGGCATATAATAAACAAAACTAAGAATGGCATGTAAACAAAGAGATTAAAATAAATTTTCATTTGAGCAAATTAAATTGCAGAAGCTAGCACAAAATCTACACCAACGATAGTTTCGATTATATTGCACATACTAACTACTTAGAGGATTCTCGAGTCTTCACACTTTTACAACACCAAACAGTTCAGACAAATTCACAATTTGAAACACTCTAGCAACCAACATATTTCTTGCCAATGAACTGAAAAGTTTCTCAGATCATTGATGTAGTTTGGTGTATCCCACGAACTAAAAAGGCTATCAAATTAGTTGATGTATCTTGATTCTGGAACTTTTTCATCGATCTCACAACTTTGTAACACTAACTTGATTCGTGTCTTCTATGTTCTAACAAAGAGGTTAAATGACATGCCAATAGCTACTTTTCAACTGGTGGAAAAACTCTGTAGTGTATCTGTCAGCTCTCAAACCTTTAGTGAGTCTGTCATCTCCTCAAGTGATGAGTCCGATGACTTTGAAGGCACAGATGATGATACACGACCATTAGATCCAGCAGAAGTATTTTCAAGATCTGTAAAGTAGATGATATTTTCAGGTATTGTAGTTGAAATTTTGTACTTATTGCGCAGAAATGGTAAGATCATAATGAACAAATATTTTTAGCAAACAGGTACAGCTAAGCTCAAAGAATACTTAATACTAAACATATTGAATGCTATTTTGTAATAGTATCGATAAATCTAGTGCAAACCACACTCAAAACATAATCATGCAAACATATTGGTTAGAACATCAAATCAATTTGGAACTAGCAAATTTGAGGTAGCCCTCAATGTATCTGCTGCACAACTGAAATTTCTCATATTTAAAACTGATTAGCGTTAGATTGAAAGGATGATTTTCTGACATAAATCTGTGTCAGCATCACATTGATCTCCTTTCTCTCTTCCAAGTTTAACAGCTGTTACTTAATAGACTACATGATTTTCTGACATAAATCTGTGTCAACATCACATTGATCTTTTTTGGGGGGAATTTTTCAAGTTACCTTGATGCTCAAACAGTCAGAAGCGCACATATAGGATTTGCCATGATACGTAAACTTGGGTCGGGCATGGCACTTATGTTAGATCAAACTTGACATAGAGGTTACGAAGACCAGATTGTACAATCATGATCACAAGATCAAACCAAACTGACAACCTGGCTAAGTGGCTATACAAGGTTGCCGAATATTCTACAGTTCATATACGATTACACAAACCAAGATGGTTTGGGTAATTGCATCAAGCTATGATTTTTCACTAGATATGGCATGTCTGCTTATGAAAAAACACAATGATATCATTAAGGCCACAATGTGATTCCTTCAGCTAAACTAGCATGCCACAATTGATTTTCTTCTATAACACATACAAACGGAGTATATAGAAAAAGAGATATGATTAGAAGTAACATTCATTGCAAGTTTCAATGGACAGTTTCTATCATGGTTGTTAAGACTTGTAAAAATAGATGTGCACTTACTTAATATGTCTTCATTGTCACCTGGCTGTAGTTCTTGTACAGATTCAAATACTAGACACCTGTGGAAATAAAAGAAGATGAAGCTAAACCAGAACAAATATTCAATTATGTGTTGCTAAGAAGTTTTTTGCTTACCATATAATTCCAAGAAGACCAAATATGTAAAAGACAGATTCCCAGCCAAGGTTCTGAATGATGGGAGGGGCGAACAGAAGTCTGTAATATTATCATAGACCAGGAGTTAACTATCTCGTACCATTGTCAATTAAGTTGTGTAATCATAATATCATACAGTCAAAATGCAATGCAATGTTGTTTTAGAACCAAGCAAAAAGTTACATCAGGTTACAAAGGTCTGATAATCTATCAGGATTTCTGTAAAGATGAAAGTTTCTGCTTAGACCCAAAAACTTTTACGTGCATCTGAATATATCTAGAAAATACTGCAAAACACTTACCCTAAGACACTTCCAAAGGCTAAACCACCAAAAACAACAGAAACCGCTCTTGATCTTTCTTGAAGAGGAATGGTCCTGCATGTGCAGCCATAGCAGTTAAATATGCAATAATAATGTATGAGAATGATGCTTCTCAAGTTTAATATGTTTATTCTATGTTCTTCCAGAGAGCAGCAATAATTCTACTGCCCTCTATCATGTTCAATAGAATTAAGATCTCAGCGGGGAGATAAGGTAGTTTTCTATTGGATTTCCTTTAAGCATAACATGTAATACATAGTTCTTTTTTCTTTCATAAACGTGTCAACAGAGAAGCTACATCATATCCACACAAATGGCAACTGAACCATTGAGAAAGTTATGCAATATAATCGTCATAAAAAATCCAGAATAAGACGTACATCAATCTTTTTTGTGTATTTCAATAAAAGAACGTGAATAGCTACCACCTGTGATTAAGCACAGGTAGCTAAAAAAGAATCCATCTAAACATTAAATATCCACAAAAACAATGCCGATACACTAGTTAGCTAGCGAAGAGTGTATAGTCACAAGATTCACCATCATCGATACAGGGTATTTCTAATAAATATGTCTACAACTACATGAGAACCCTGAAATTCCTGCTTAAAATTTTAGGAAGCGGCCTGAAATTCACATGAAGGAGATGTAAATGGTAGCCTGCGTCCAAGGAGAAGGTATTTTAGGCTTACCGTGCAATTAAATCTGTAGCTGCTGATGGTGAGACTCCTTCTCCAATGCCTACCTAGCATAGCAACAAAGTTAAAATGAATAAATACAAGGATAATATTTAAATAGTAAATTATTACTAGGAACACTCCCACCGTACTGACATGAAGATGTGATAAAAGAAACTAGGTATTGTCATCGCATGGGAATGCTCCAAAAACCAAAGTTGACATGCAGGTATTGCAATAATGCATGGGGTGCTTTATACGGTAAGGTGAAGGGACACTTATTCCAAAACACATTTTTACATAAATATGATACACCTGCCACCTGGAAATGTGCATATGAAATAATATAGCAATCATCATCTTAACAAAATGTTTTTATAGGTAACCCAATCTATGGTAATTTATGCTCAGAATACACAGAAACGTTAGCCCAAATAATAACAGCCATCACTCTCGGATGAAAAGTATGCTTTGTATGGGTATGTGTTCCTAATACAAAAATGAAACCAATGTACAAAACATGGTAAAAAAAAGCACAAAAGAAGTTAAGTGTACCGGATCATATGTGAACAAGAAGTTTCTAGAGGCTAACTAATGAGTAGAGGTATACCAGAATCCTTGATAGCACAAGTCCTGGCATGAATCCTGCTACAACAGGAATAACAGCTGTGGCCAAAGACCACACGAGAACACCGGCCTTAAGCACTGTCCTGCAATTAGCATATGAGAAAAACAATTATTGCAATATGAAAATAAATAAATGAATAATATGCATTGTATGAGAAAAAGCATATGATCAAATTATAAGAGATGGCCTTTGAGTTATGCAAGAAGCGCCTGCTAAACAAGTTACATGCTTGTTTCTTAATTCATCTATTGTTGGTTTACGCCTATGAATTTTTGTGGCTAAGAATTTAACAGTCAAGCTAGACTGATAACATAAAAATATGCAACCGGAAAAGAGGCAACATAACATTATAAAGCCAGGTAGAACTCACAAACCATATTATACTCCCTCCTATCCATAATAAGTGTCGCAGGTTTGAACTAAGATTGAACTAACCTTAGTTCAAAATCATGGCTAATTTATTTTGGATTGGAGGGAGTAGCATTTAGCACATCATACTGCTCTTTTGCATTTTTCCTTACCTACTACACTTAGTCTAAAGATTCTTCCGGTGATATGGACAGATGGTTTTAGTTCGATAGCATAGGTGAAGGAGAAACAACTGTCATCAACACATTTAACTTCTATTTGGGACAATGCCATATTAGAGTCACCAGCAGTCAATAACTATACCTATGATGCAAAAAGTCTTTGTGTATGCAAAATCGAAGATAACTTTGTATTTGTATTTATAAAATGTACAGGAGGCTTTTTGTTACCCCAAACAAACCTTCCACCAATCAATTTTGCCAGCCAGCCTCCAGGTAGTTGACTCAAAGCATAGCCCCAAAAGAATGATGATTGAACCAGGCCAGCAGTCGATGAGCTCCAACCATACTGATGTGACATTGGAATAATCGCAACACTCAAGTTAACCTGAAAAGGTAGAGTAGTTGCATTCAGCAGAAATTCCCGAGGAAACAAAAACTAAACTACCTAGATAAGCTACACATAGAAGTAATTAGCTACGCTAAGTGAAGAAGCGCATATCAAGACCGCATTAACAACCATGAGCAAGTTAGATGCTTTGCCAGTGAGACAAATAATGGTGCAGAAACACTTTGGTCGACAAAAAATACGTGCAGTATGGATGCAGACGAATGCCAGAACGGATATCGCACAACTTGGCAGATATCATGTTTGGTATGGAATTAACCGTTAAGCAAACTCGTAAGAGGAAAATCCCAACCGGTGGGCTTGAGCTGAAGTTTCTCACAGTTACGCCCTCTCTGCGGCGCACATGCGGCTAGAGGAGAACTGAAAGAGGACGCCACCCCAAGTATCAAAACCTGTTGAGCGTGGCAGATGCGCGGTGGTAAATGGTAACCGCTTGCTTTGATCATGAGCAAAGCGATATTAGCGTTCTCCCAAATGCGGCGCGTGCATTTCTGTTGACGCCTTGAAGCAACAATGGTGTTAAATTCAGTCTAGTTGCGGACCTGCGCCCCAGTTTTAAGCCATGCTTTGTTTTTCCCCCATCTTGAGTTTCTCCGATTTGCTCTCACGGACCACCGCATGGCGTGTCATTGTAGCACCGTCCGTGCTACTAGTGGATAGAGGCTAATTAAGCAGTAAGAAATGCCCCTAAACGAGAGAGAAAGAGGGCGGAGCGCGCGCAAGCACCTTGTCCATGTTGCAGATGACGAAGGCGAGGGAGGTGGCGCCGATGAGCCTGTAGCGCTCCGGCAGCCCCTCCCAGGGCGGCCACCGCAGCTCCAGCGCCCCATCCACCTCCTCCTCCTCAAACTCCTCCGCGGGCGCGTCCCCTCCTCCCTTCCTCTCCGCCGCCACCTCCGGGACCACGGAGCGCTTCTCCACGGCGCCCGCGGGCCCGCCCCCGCCCCCGCCGTCCCTGGAGGAGAACCGCCTCACGGCCCCGCAGCGCCGGTGCGGGAGGACGAGCAGGCGCGGCGGGAGCATGCGGAGGGCCTGGTGGCGGCGGCGCGGCCCGGCGTGGGGGAGGAGGCAGCGCTCGGGCTGCAGCGCGGAGGAGGCCGCCATCGCCATGGCCGCTTCGCTCGGGCTAGGGAGCGAGGCGAGCTAGACGTGGTGCTGCAGTGGGGTTTGAAATTGCTCAGCAAGGTTTTGGAGAGGAGGGGAGGCGTACACGCGGCGAGGGGCGGAACGAGCGGCCATGGGCAGCGGAGTAAGCGTGTCGTGCGCCACTGCTGCGCGGCGGAGAGGGGACGGCGACGAGCGTGTGGCTGGGGTCGCCCCTCAGCCACTGACCCACGGGGCCCGCATGTCGGTCAGGCCACGTGGGAATCGTTGCCTCATCTCATTGTTTCTGGCAGCCGCCAGCCGGTGAAAGAAGAAGACGCTACTACGTCAATGGCAACCGACTGGAACATATTATTTCTGGCTCGTTTAAATAAAACAAGTATATAAACAATAGGCTACCAGCCAAAAAAAAAAAAGCTCAGCTATATGTCAAGAATGTCTGGCGAGAACAACACATGTGGGTGAAACAAAAAAAAAATCATCAAAATCTCTACATTTCATTCCATTTACTAATAAAAACTCATGAGCTTTCATCGATCTAAGGAGAGCACGCAACTCCTTTTTTTTCATGTATGTATAATCCATTTGATTCGTTAAATATTTGCTGACTTCCAGTCATAGTAGATCCCTGGAAAACACTGCAACTCCTCAAAACTGTACCCCTGACCCTGAGCCCGTGGTGTGGCGCCGATCATGTACTGCTGGTGACCACCGCTTGCTGGGAGGACGGCACGGACGGCCTCCAGGCGGTGCCGTCGGGGCCGTCCATGAGGGCGATGCCGAGGGCCGCCAGCTCGTCCCGGATCTCGTCCGACCGACCGAACTGCTTCGCCTTCCTCGCAGCGGTCCGCTCCTCGATCTTCTGCACCACCTGCTCCTCGGTGACGCCCGCCCTCCGCAGCGCCTTCCCCCGCAGCTGCTGCAGCGCCTGAGAAACAACAACAGCACAAGCTCGTCGTCCTCGGTGGATCATCAACACTAGTAGAATGCACAGCATGGAACAACATTTGTCTTCTTCACCGGAAGAACCAAGCATCACAACAGTGGCTGGCCACCAATCCGCTGTTTTCAGTTTACAGAGAACGCGGCGCTCACCTCACGGTAGCTCGAAGGCATCAGCCCCAGGACAGAAAGCACCATTCTCACTTTCTCTTCCAAGGCCGCGAGCGATTCCAGCCGTTTCTCCTGCTTCTTTCCCTGACCAAACACAACACCAGCGCAAAGAAAGTGGTCAAGGCGGACTAGTACTTCTGCCTTTGTGCAAGAGCAGCGCAACTCATTCAGACAGACACTACCTGAGTAGAGTAGTGAATCCTAAATGTACCTCCACAAGTTTATTATCACTGGCTTTACCTTACGAGTATGCAGCAAATCATTCATAACTTTCAACGGCTCGGAAATGGCAGCCAGCGCCACCGACGTGTGAAGATCGTCGGACATCGAGGTCTCGAAATCCTCGTGAAGCTTCTCGACGCAGTGCGTGGTAGTAAAAGGTAGTGAATCTCCGCTACTGCTTTGGTCCTGCTGGGTGCTTTCTTCACAGTCGCGCAATGTCTGTATGTAGGAAATGATTCAGCATAAGGCCATGAATTACAAGTAATGGCATTTAAAATATCGCCTGATGAAATAACAAGAATGGTGAAATGTAACTTTCAGTGCCAACACAAGTCGAGAGTTCCGACTAGTCAGGCACAAGGAGCAATTTCATACTCTCAGGCATGGATACAAAAGCTACCCGTTGCTGGCTGTAAACTGACTGACTTCAGCTAGAGACACAGAGCGACTACTACTATACTCCCATGGATTCTAAAACAACACTGTCGAGTGACACCATGTGGAAGCACAAGACCATGGCTGAAATAGTAACTCTAAATTTTGGGCTGATCTGTCAGCACTTCTAAACAGGCAGGATGAAATCAGGGGAAAAAAAAGCAGTTCTTCAGATTAAGCCAGCCTAGGCCACAAAAGGCTCAGATTAAAATTTCTGACCAGGATAACAACATCCAGGGACAATCTCACAAGCTAGTCCAGGTTGAGCATTGATTATTCAGTTACTGAAAGTTGTACAGCAGAATTAGCATTGAAACCATGCTACAAGTCCGTTTCAAGAACATGAGACAAAAGGCATAGTGTATCTAACTAATAGTGAAATCGCTAAATTTGCTTCTAGATACGCAAGTACGTTTGCATAAGAATAATGGTGACCTTTTTGTGCATGCCATTGCAAGGTTCATTGGCATTATTTTTGTAGGAAGGTCACATTTGGAAAATGTACACATCCTTGTTATAAGAAAAGTCAAAATATGGAGGCCTGAAAATTTTGTGAGCTCCAAGGAAGTGATCCTCATATCCAACAGAGGCCTACGTTTTACAAGCAAATTCATATAAATAGGCTCAATGTTGTTTAAACTGGTTGGTGTTATTCGAATATTCCTGTAGCCACTACCCCAACATCCAGAGAGACCCATCGCTCGATTTTGAAACAATATGCCATGTGACCATAGTAGCAAAGATAGCAATACTGTGAAGCCATGAACATATAAAGATAAAATATACCTGATAAGTGTAGTACAATCTATCTGATGCAACATTAAGCTGCTCTACTGTGTAGTTGATTGGGGACCTGTAGTGGGTACCAAGTAAGAACATCCTCAACGCAAGCGGGTGGTACAGCTCTATGACCTGAAAAAGTTGGCAATCTTTGAGAAAGCAGGGTATATTATTCAGAAAACAAAGTATTCATGTAATGAATTACCTTGCGTATAGTGATAAAGTTACCAAGCGATTTAGACATTTTCTGGCCATTTACATTGACAAAACCATTGTGCACCCAGTAATTTATGCTGCTGTCACAACATGCTGCACGGCTTTGAGCGATTTCATTCTCATGATGTGGAAAAATCAGGTCCTCCCCGCCACCATGAATGTCAAAAGAATTGCCCAAGTATTGTGCACTCATGGCACTGCATTCGATGTGCCATCCTGGCCTACCCCGGCCCCAAGGGCTATCCCACCATGGCTCCCCAACTTTTGCAGCCTACAGTTCACACAGGATCAACTAACTTGGTGCTGAACTAAATATCTAAATCATCTCTTCACAGAGCAGACACAGAACAATTCACATACTGGAAGCAGGGAAATGGGACGTCTATTACCTTCCATAGAGCAAAATCAGCTGGGTTTTCTTTCTCTCGTCAACTGAAACCCTTTCACCAGCTCTATTATCCTCTAGTTTTCGACCCGATAACTTCCCATATTCAGGAAAATTGTCAACAGAGAAATAGACATCCCCACTTACTTCATATGCACAACCATTATCGATGATCTGTTCCAAGAAAAATAGCATAAGAAAGGAAGTCAAACCAAAAGACAAGAACTCTATTATGACAACATTTATACTCTGAAAATATGAGAATTGTAAGTGTCTGTAATTTATTTTGGATTTGTGTAAACACATTATATAGGTACTAGAACTCAGACCAACAGTAAGAGATACTAAACATCAATAACACAAAGTATTGCTCTTCATGTCCGCAGCTGCATATACAGAATTATATCACATCCAACATTGCCATATACATTATACATGTGCAAAGAACTTAGTGCAATCTCAGGTTGTTTTTTTACATAAATGAAGAGGATGTGAGTATACTGAATGTAATGGCAAATTCCTAGGTTGCCATGGTACAACCTACTTTGAAAATGGATGTCCTTTGTACAAGAATTCTATTTTATAAGATAACCTGCTTAATAATGAACCCCAAATGCATTGATCAACCCCATGAAAGCAGCACATTATAATGATAACAACCGAATGGTCTGGATGGATAAGAGTATGTCCAAACAAGGGTATTTCAACCAAATATAGGAATAACAAGGCTATTGCAGAAAGCAGCATAAAAACAAAAGATAAATAACAACAACCAACTACACGCACGCGCGCGCACACACACACACACACAAGACAGTAAGACGCCAACAAGCCACGTTACAAGTACAACTTACCTGTTTTATCATGGTTACAATCTGATCAATGTGATCTGAAACACGGGGCTCCACAGATGGTGGTAGACATTGAAGATGAGCCATGTCCGACAGGAAATCATCAGAGTATCTTTTGCTTAAGCTAAAAGGATCTTCCCCCAATTGGTTAGCTCTTGCAATTATCTACAGAATTCCAGAAGTGCAACTCAGGTTTCCTGTGCAGATGCAATCGGTGTTTAAATTTTCTTTCTAGTTTTCCAGGTAAACTAGCTTAATACAATTAGCAGCGAACTGAATGCAGTGGATATGAACTGATCAAACTAAATTCAGGGATTAGTCTGAAGTGAACAGTTCATATTACATGAGCATCCAAAGAAGATCTGTGCCTTCTCTATTTCAGTTCAGGTCATAAACATTTTTCTGGACGGTAATGGTATAATTTGACAACTTTTAAATGGAGATGATGCAAGAGAAGCTATAAATACAATAGTAGCATTTTTTTTGCTAAACTTAGTTTTACAACTAAGAACCAAACATCATTTGCAGTTATATGCAAAAAAAATTAACCTGAAAATCACCTTGTCATCGATGTCAGTAAAGTTCCGAACATAGCGTACTTCATAGTCCAAATAACGCAAGTACCTAAGATGGCCATAATTATATGTCAGGAGACCAAAGATAATCAGATGCAGTGCTTCCTATTCCCTACCTGGAAAAAAAATACTTGATGAAAACAAGAGAGGACTAAATGTTCACTGGTGACATTACATGCATAGTGTTTTAGAATGCCAGACTATCAGCGGGTGCGTAAGCCCATAGCCAAATTTTACTACGAGTAGCATATTCAAGCTTAGTCGAATAACTGAACCATTATAGCACAGTTTACTACGGTGTTAATGTTAAAACTTCCTAAACTGAGCTGGGCATATCACAAAAATGGGTACTATTAAGTGTTAACTATCAAATGGAAGAATTGCTTCCTGCCTCTCCATCTAGAGATACACAGAGATAAAATGGCCTATGAAATTCAATTATTAGGTATTAGCATTGCTTTTACAGTTGCAAAATCGTTTCTGATTTCCACCATTTGACCCACACGAACACACTGGCACAAACACAGGACACAGCCAGGTGGACCAAAGCTGCTGTCAAATCAGCAGCGCCAAGCCTGAATCAGTAGTGGACGGGCGAACCTGAAGAGGACATCGAAGGCGACGTAGGCGCGGGCGTGGCCGATGTGGCTGTCGTCGTAGGGCGTGACGCCGCAGACGTACATGCCGACCTCCCCGCCGGGCGCGCGGGGACGGAACGGCTCCCTCCTCCTCGACCTCGTGTTGTACAGGTGCATGTCCCGGGCCTTCTCCGGGGCCGCGCCATTCGAAGAGGCGGCGGCGGAGCAGAAGAAGAGCTTGGCGGGGTGGGAAGGGAGGCGGCGGGGGCGAACGAGGGAGGGCAGTGCAAAGAAATCTCCGTGGCGCGGGAGGGCTCGGGAATGCGAGGAGAGGAGCATCGGGAACAGACCGGTGGCGGCGCGCCTCGCCGCCGACGCCGCCGCCGCCATCATGAGTGGGTCGTGAAGGCCGCACGCGCAGGGGCAGGATAGCGTTTTTTGGATTTTTAGTTTGCCCCCTAAGATTTCTGGATTATTGCAACATCTCTCCGGCACACTGTCAGTTTGGGTTTGGTACAAAGCTAAGGGTGTGTTTGTTTGGGCTCTTTTTGATGGCTTCTATGGCTTCTACTCCCTAGAAAGCTAGAGCCCAAACAAACAGCCCAATTTTGGGTTGGCTCCACGGAGCCCAAAGTCGTAGCTGGCCCAGAAAAATGCCTGGAAGCTGAATCTGAAATTTTGGGCTTCTTCCAACCGGAGCTGGCTCCAAAGCCTCAAAAGACAATTTTACCCCCCCCCCCCACCCACTAAAACTCATTATACGCAGCAATTGCCACTGGTCGGTTCGTTTCTTTTCTTCTCCTCACTTCCCCACGAACAGATCCCCACCCATCCTCGCCGCTAGGGTTCCTCGGTCCCTTCCCCGCCGCCACACGCAGGCCAACGCCGGCCACCGGCGGCTCGGGCCAACGCTGGCCGGCGGAGAAGAAGCAGCCAGTATCCCCGTTCCTGCAGCGCACGGACTCCACCTCCATCCGCAGGGACGTCTGCCACCGCGCTCAACATCACCAGATCGCCGCCACCCACCCCAACGCCGGCCACCCACCCCAACGCCGGCCACCGGCCACTCGGTCCAATTTTACTTGTATTTTTATGGATTAAATGATGGTTTTGGATTAAATGATGGTTTTGGTACAAGCGAACTGCTAGTGTGTGTGCTCTGTTTATATAAATTGCAAACTTGACTACTGCTGGATATAAGGGTTTAATTGCAGCCTACAATGCACAGACCGGAAGAAACTATGTACAGAAGCAATTCAAGAATCGTTGGGATGATATGAAGGCTATATACTCTGCATGGGTATTTTACAAAAACAAAGCTACTGGGCTTGGATGGGATGATGTGAAGCAAACTATTACAGCAGACGATGATCAGTGGGCTTCATTGATTGCGGTTAGTTGATTTCATACGTGAATATCTACTACTGTCACGCTATATTATGCCACTAACAAGTGTTATCTTGTTATTTTGTTCGTGCAGATTCATAAGCCAATTAAAGCTTTTCGCCATGGACCTCCAGATAGCTTGAATGAGCTAGCAATCATGTTTGAAAAGGCTAACGTTGATGGACTCTCATCTGTCATGCCTGGAGTGGATAATGAAGAGGTGGAAGAAACTGAAACTGAGGTTTGTTGATCATGTCATACAGGAAGATTGTGCGGGCCAAACTAGTAAGACTGTTGACAATGATGATATTCTTGCCATCATGGAAGAGGTTGCCAAATGTGGAGCCTCCGAGACTAGTGATGAGTACTACATGGCTACAAAGTTGTTTGGTAAACCATCAAACCGCAGCTTCTTTTATGCAATGAAGACAAATGATGGGAGACTCAATTGGCTCAAGAGACAGTTTGATGATAGAAAGAAGTAGCTTCTGTCATAGTATCTTTACTTGTTGTACCATGTATCTTTACTTGTTGTATCCCATGGTATGGCTGCAGCTTCTTTTCGTGCTTTTGAACAATTTGAAACATGTGTTTGCTTGCTGTACCATGTTGAATTATGTATTTGCTACATAAATTTAGCATTGTTGAAACATGTTCTGTATGGATTAAACGATGGTTTGTGGTACTGAAGGACGGTCAGTGTCTCATGTAATATATAATTAATACCATATGTTATGACGAGTTCAAAAATATTGTCATGTGCTAGAATATGTGAAAACTAGCATGATCCCAGTTCAAATATGTGAAAACTGGCCATCTACGACTAAAACAATTCAAATTGGGCCATTTACTGTTAAAACAGTGTAATCAGCACTTAAACCCAATCTACAGAAGAATAAAGGGTGTTATGGTCATTTCAGCATGTTTCAGCATCAGCCGCAGCTGCCACAGCACAACTACCAAACGGCTGCACTTCAGCTCCAACCTTCCAAACAAATAGCAGCTATACCGCTCCTTCCAAATTGAGTTGCAGCCGCACCAAGAAGTCGCAGCCCAAACAAACACACCCTAAGAGCATCAGCCGGATTCGGCAAATCCGACCCTTATACGTCTGTGGACGCGCTTGAGCACGCCCGCCGGCGCATTCGGACGGGTCCTCATATTTCCGTCCCGGCATCCACATATCTCAATCCATGCAAATACATGCACGTCGATCATATAAGCCAAATGTCACACGTAAATAGCAAATGTTGGTACGAAGCATAGATAGTGTTTACATAAAATTTATTGAGAAACGCTTGTATACGGCGCGCCGGCCGAAACTTCGGCCGGTTGCGCCCACACACGCAGCGTCCCATTAATTCAGATGACGACAAGTACGTACAGCGGACCCACACGCGAATTAAATCTGGTGCCTTATCTCCTTCCTCCTTCGTTCTACTCAGTCTGTTTCTTCTACCTCTAGCGCCATGGCTTTGCTCCTTCCCAGTCTTTCCCATGCAGCTCGAGACCCCACAAGCTCTCTCACCGGCGATGACGTACTCGCCTGCGAGAAAGCGTCGGCGGCGCGGACGTCTACCTCGACAATGAAGTTGCAACCAAACGGAGACGGCGTTTTTGCTGCCTCCGGTTCCCCATTTGTTTTTGCTGCTCACAAGACACATCAGAGGCCGACGCTCACGATGACGCAGCAGTCGCCATGGATGCGCCCATACAAAGCTTCGTTTTTCTGTTATGGAGTGCTGCAACCGGCCGTGGGAGATGCTACATCCAGCGGCGAGGGATGCTACAACCGATAATTATTTTTGCTGGAACCAAATACTAGATTTGTTGCTATTTTTCATTTGCTAGAACCTGTGTTTTGTTTTGCTACTACCGGCACCTTCATTTGCTACTACCGGCGCATTTACATTTTTCTGCTACACAGGTTCGTGAAGATGATGCAACCTTAACGATGGGCGTCAACATTTTTTGCTGCAAACCATGAAGATTTTTGCTACAACCGCAACAAGGTTTGTTACCACCATACGCAGCGTGCCGGCCGACATTTGTTTTTGTTTTGCTACAACCATATCAATTGTTTGCTGCAACCGCAACCAAGGAAGCTACATCCCGTAAACAGTTTTGCTACGACGGCGACGGCGGCGGCAGCGAGGGCATCACGGAGGTGCTCCGACCAAAGGACTGCCGCCACAAGAAGTTGCGGTCGCCTTCCCCGGAGCTGCGACCATCGCTATGAGGAGCTGCAACCCACGGGTGAAAGCTTGCTGCATACATGGATCTAACGAGAAACATGAGAGACGACGGCAGCGACCGGCGGCGACCACGACATCCAAAGACACGGGATGGCGAGAGGGAGGAGGCCTAGATGAGGGGTGGTCGCCGCCGGCGGGAGGACGCCCAAGCGAAGGGGCAGCGCGCTTTCTGCTGAGAAGGAAGAAGAAGCTGAGAAAGTCAACGCACGCAGGATCGGACGGTTGAATCTCGCTGCATCGGGCGGCTGGGGCTGGACCGGCCCAACAGTTGGGCCGGTGCGTCGGCGCAGATCACTACCCAAATTTATTTTAAGTGTCAAACTCAAGCATTGGCTCCTTGGTTGTCATTGTGGATGCACATGTGCTCCACAAAATCATTGAGAAGTTGCGTGTGCACCTGCTGATCTCGAAGATTCTGATGCATCTACAGAAAGTTCATAAGCTGAGTCGCGTCTTGATCTTCCGGGATTTCAACTTGTTCTCCAGGTGCTTCGAAATCATGGGTTTGGGCTACACCATCACCCTCATCCTCGACAATCATATTGTGCAAAATAACGCTACATGTCATCAGCTGCCACAAAGTTTCTGATTCCCACATCATTGCAGCGCTCCGCACAATTCCCTGACGAGCCTGAAGCACACCAAATGTTATCTCCACATCCTTCCAAGCCGCTTCCTGCATTGTTGCAAAGTGGCTTTGTTTGTTGCCATGGGTTCGGATATGGTCTTCACAAACGCCGCCCACTGAGGATAGATACTATCGGCAAGATAGTATCCCATGTTGTACTCTCGGCCATTAACGGTGTAGTTGCACGACGGTGATTCCCCATTGCAAAGCCTCCTGAACACCAAAGATCGTTGAAGCACGTTGATGTCATTGTAGGATCCCGTCATTCCAAAGAAAGCATGCCAAATCCATAAGTCATGTGATGCCACCGCTTCTAATATGATGGTGGCCTCTTTGGTGTGACCTTGATACATTCCCTACAAACCTTTGGGGCAGGTCTTCCATTGCTAATGCATGCAATCAATTGACTCGAGTATTCCTGAAAACCCCCTTGCCTCTCCAATAGCCAACAACTTCTCCATGTCCTGCGCATTTGGTTCTCTAAGACACTCAGGTCCAAACACCGCTACCACGGCACAGGCAAACTTGATAGTACTCTTCAGACATGTGCTCTCCCCCATCCTGGCCATCTCACCAACGGCATCTGCAGTAGTACTGAAAGTGCGTGAAGGAAATATGCCCTAGAGGCAATAATAAAGTTGTTATTTATATTTCCTTATATCATGATAAATATTTATTATTCATGCTAGAATTGTATTAACCGGAAACTTAGTACATGTGTGAATACATAGACAAACATAGTGTCACTAGTATGCCTCTACTTGACTAGCTCGTTAATCAAAGATGATTAAGTTTCCTAGCCATGGACAAAGAGTTGTCATTTGATGAACGGGATCACATCATTAGAGAATGATGTGATATACTTGACCCATCCATTAGCTTAGCACGATGATCGTTTAGTTTGTTGATATTGCTTTCTTCATAACTTATACATGTTCCTATGACTATGAGATTATGCAACTCCCGAATACTGGAGGAACACTTAGTGTGCTATCAAACGTCACAACGTAACTGGGTGATTATAAAGATGCTCTACGTGTGTCTCGATGGTGTTTGTTGAGTTGGCATAGATCGAGATTAGGATTTGTCACTCCGATTGTCGGAGAGGTATCTCTGGGCCCTCTCGGTAATGCACATCACTATAAGCCTTGCAAGCAATGTGACTAATGAGTTAGTCACGGGATGATGCATTACGGAAAGAGTAAAGAGACTTCTTGCCGGTAACGATTGAACTAGGTATTGAGATACCGACGATCGAATCTCGGGCAAGTAACATACCGATGACAAAGGGAACAACGTATGTTGTTATGCGGTTTGACCGATAAAGATCTTCGTAGAACATGCAGGAACCAATATGAGCATCTAGGTTCCGATATTAGTTATTGACCAGAGATGAGTCTCGGTCATGTCTACATAGTTCTCGAACCCGTAGGGTCCGCACATTTAACGTAAGCGTTCGATGACGATCGCTATTATGAGTTTATGTGTTTTGATGTACCAAAGGTTGTTCGGAGTCCCGGATGTGATCACGGACATGACGAGAAGTCTCGAAATGGTCGAGACATGAAGATTGATATATTGGAAGGTTATATTTGGACACTGGAATGGTTTCGGATGACTTCAGGCATATACGTAGTACCGGGGGGTTACCGGAACCCCCCGGGGGCTAAATGGGCCTACATGGGCTTTAGTGGGAGAGAGAGGAGGCGCCCAAGAGGTGGGGGCGCGGCCCCCAAGCCCAATCCGAATTGGGAAGGGGGCCGGCCCCCCTTCCTTCCTCTCCTCTTCCCCTTCCTTCCCCCTCCTATTAGGACTAGGAAAGGGGGGAAACCTACTCCTAGTAGGAGTAGGAATCCCCCCTTGGGGCGCACCATGAGGCCCGACCGGCCCCCTCCTCCCCTCCTTTATATACGGGGGAGGGGGGCACCCCATAGACACACAAGTTGATTGTTTAGCCGCAGGCGGTGCCCCTCCACAGATTTCCACCTCGGTCATATCGTTGCGATTGCTTAGGCGAAGCCTTCGCCGATAACTTCATCATCATCGTCATCACGCCGTCGTCTTGACGAAACTCTCCCTCGACCTCACCGATCTAGAGTTCGTGGGACGTCACCGAGCTGAACGTGTGCAGATCGCGGAGGTGCCGTACCTTCGGTGCTAGGATCAGTCGGATCATGAAGACGTACGACTACATCAACCGCGTTGTCATAACGTTTCCGCTTTCGGTCTACGAGGGTACGTAGACAACACTCTCCCCTCTCGTTGCTATGCATCACCTAGATGGATCTTGCGTGTGCGTAGGATATTTTTTGAAATTACTACGTTCCTCAACAGAGGGGGGGGGGTGAATAGACGATTTTTACAAATTCGTCACTAAGGAATTTCAAGGTGAGGAAATTCCTAAGTCACGAACAACTAGCAGCGGAATAAGTACTCAGATGCAAGCATAACAGAGCAGTAGCACAATCATCATGATGAAATGAAAACAAGCACGGAGTACAAGTAGCGTAAACACAGGATAAGAAGGCTGAAGATAAGCTGACTAAAGAAATAGGATTGAGGAAATTGAGAAAGTCTCCAGTCAAAATCTTCAAAGAGTAACGATCAAGTACAACAGAATATGAATGAGTAAATGGAAGGGTTGAGGGAATAGAACCAGTAGCTCGGTGAAGACAGTGATTTGGTAGACCAGTTCCAACCGTTGTGACAGTCGTACGTCTGGTTGGAGCGGCTAGGTATTTAAACCTGAGGACACACAGTCCTCACCGTATCTCCTTGAGCTAAGGTCACACAAACCTCGCCCAATCATTCGTGGCAAGTCTTCAGGTGACTTCCAAACCTTCACAGACTCGGTCACTCGGTGATCAATTTCCTCTTGGATGCTCTAGACCATGACGCCTAACCGTCTGGAGGTTGCACAGTCCTCAAAGGTAACAAGCATTGGTTCCACACAGGAACAATCTCTTCAGTGATGCTCAATCACTTTGGGTTTGTAGGTGTTTGGGTTTGGGTTTTCCTCACTTGATGATTTTCACTCAAAGTCCTCGAAGGATGGGATGCTCTCAATGACAAGTGTCAGTTTCTCTCGGAGCAGCCAACCAGCTAGTGGTTGTAGGGGCGGCTATTTATAGCCTAGGGAGCAGCCTGACATGATAAGACATAAATGCCCTTCAATGATATGACCGTTAGGTGGGTAGTTATTTTGGGACAGCTGGCGCGTAGCACAACAACGGTCAGATATTTGATCTATCAAATTCCTCAGTGCTATCATGTTCCTCACTTGTAGGCAATTCGCACTGGCGAATTCCTAACTCCTCAGTCAGAACAAATTCCTTAGAGACCAGAAGATCTTCGCTCTACATCCTTTGGAGAAATTGACTGAATCGTATGAGATTTCCAATGGCTTCACACGAAAGGATTGGTAGGTGTAGGATTTTGAGATGAGCATCACTTGGAAACTTTTCCTTAGTTTTACCTCGACCCCCTTTAACAGTACGGTGTTTCCTATGACTCAAGAAAGAGAAAATGAAACTACGAAAACAAAAGTCTTCACGCTTCATATTCCTCGCATGAATACCAAGTCTTCAGGGTCACACCAATTTCTTCACTTTCAAAGTCTTCAGAAAGCCAAAGTCTTCAGTTGAAGACATTCATTTTTAGGGGCTGACTTTCTTTGTAAATATCAAACTCCTCATAGACTTATAGAACTGTGTATACTCACAAATGCATTAGTCCCTTAACCTATAAGTCTTCAATACACCAAAATCACTAAGGGGCACTAGATGCACTTACAAGTACCAAGTGCAAGCATCTTAGAGCAGTCATGCACTTCTGCTTGGCCGAGAAAGAGTTGGCCGCAGCAATCCCTTGTGAGATTGAAGCAGTTGTCGTGTGCCTCCACTCCCTCCATAATGCGCAAAAACAATGGTTTTCGCATGTGAAAACGACGGCGAAACCATGGATCATCCAGGAAAGTAGGTTTGGGAGCAAACTAGTCCTTGTGTAGTAGCTTTGCTCTGGACACCCTGTCACGGTTGATTACTCTTCTCCCTTTGATTGAGCCATTGAAGTTGAGAATATGCTCCACTTGCCGGTCCATTCCCTCTTGCATGCTCATGAGCATAATCATGTCCACTTCTGCGTCCAAATCCGACGAATCGAAAAACTCATCTTGAATCATTTGGTCAAGCTCCATTAGTCCATACTCCTCTTTCGACGAAGCATCGGAATCCATCATTTTTCCTAACAAAATCACAAAAAATTCGGTCAGACAATGTGTCGAACACATCAAGCGCAGGGCGGAGACAGAGATTTTCCGGATGTACCACGGTGGCATCCGGGCTGGGAATGACGTCCCCCACAGCGAGGACGGGAGAGGGGGCTGCTCTTTCGAGGCAGGTTGTGGAGAGCCTGGGAACGACTGCGGAGCGGGCGCGGCGGCGGAGCACGAGACGGATAGCGCGGAGTGATACGTCTCCAACGTATCTATAATTTATGAAGTATTCATGCTATTATATTATCCATTTAGATGTTTAATGGGCTTTACTATGCACTTTTATATTATTTTTGGGACTAACTTATTAACCCGAGCCCAAAGTGCCGCTGTTTTTCCCTTGTTTGATGTTTTAGAAAAGGAATATCAAACGGAGTCCAAACGGAATGAAACCTCCAGGAAAGTTACTTTTGGAACGGAAGCAATCCAGGGGACTTGGAGTGCACGTCAGGGAATCAACGAGGAATGCACGAGGCAGGGGGGCGCCCACCCACAGGCGCGCCTCCACCCTCGTGGGCCCTCGTGGCTCCTGGCGTATTTCTTCCTCCTATATATGCCAATATACCCTAAAACCTTCGGGAAATGTAATAGAACAGGAGTTCCGGCCAAAGCCTCTCAGAGCCACCAAAACCCAATCGGGACCCTTTTCCGGCACCCTGCCGGAGGGGGGAACCCTCATCCGGTGGCCATCTTCATCATCCCGGCGCTCTCCATGACGAGGAGGGAGTAGTTCACCCTCGAGGCTGAGGGTATGTACCAGTAGCTATGTGTTTGATCTCTCTCTCTCTCTCTCTCTCGTGTTCTTGATTTGGCACGATCTTGATGTATCGCGAGCTTTGCTATTATAGTTGGATCTTATGATGTTTCTCCCCGTCTACTCTCTTGTAATGGATCGAAGTTTTCCTTTGAAGTTATCTTATCGGATTGAGTCTTTAATGATTTGAGAACACTTGATGTATGTCTTGCGTGGGATAACCGTGGTGACAATGGGTTATTCTATTGATTCACTTGATGTATGTTTTGGTGATCAACTTATGTTCCGCCCATGAACCTATGCATAGGGGTTGGCACACGTTTTCATCTTGATTCTCTGGTAGAAACTTTGGGGCACTCTTTGAGGTTCTATGTGTTGGTTGAATAGATGAATCTGAGATTATGTGATGCATATCGTATAATCATACCCACGGATACTTGATGTGACATTGGAGTATCTAGGTTACATTAGGGTTTTGGTTGATGTGTGTCTTAAGGTGTTATTTTACTATGAACTCTAGGGTTGTTTGTGACACTTAAAGGAATAGCCCAATGGATTGATCGGAAAGAATAACTTTGAGGTGGTTTCGTACCCTACCATAATCTCTTCGTTTGTTCTCCGTTATTAGTGACTTTGGAGTGACTCTTTGTTGCATGTTGAGGGATAGTTATATGGTCCAATTATGTTATTATTGTTGAGAGAACTTGCACTAGTGAAATTATGAACCCTAGGCCTTGTTTCCTATCATTGCAATACCGTTTACGCTCACTTTTACCACTTGTTACCTTGCTGTTTTTGTATTTTCAGATTACAAATACTCATATCTACCATCCATATTGCACTTGTATCACCATCTCTTCGCGAACTAGTGCACCTTTACAATTTACCATTGTATTGGGTGTGTTGGGGACACAAGAGACTCTTTGTTATTTGGTTGCAGGGTTGCTTGAGAGAGACCATCTTCATACTACACCTCCCACGGATTGATAAACCTTAGGTCATCCACTTGAGGGAAATTTGCTAATGTCCTACAAACCTCTGCACTTGGAGGCCCAACAACGTCTACAAGAAGAAGGTTGCGTAGTAGACATCAAGCAGTTTCTAAGCGTCGTTGCGGGGAGGTGAGTGCTTGAAGGTATATCTTTAGATCTTGCAATCGAATCTTTTTGTTTCTTGTTTTATCACTAGTTTAGTCTATAAAAGAAAACTACAAAAAATGGAATTAAGGGTGCCTCATATGCTTCATCTTTTTAATATCTTTCGTGAGAATGATGGAAAGGAAAATTGTGCTCAAGTGCTAGAAGAAGAAATCTATAAAATGTTTGGCACTAAATCTTTGTATGATGAGCATGATTGCAATGTTGTTAGTATGAATTCTTTAAATATCCATGATGCTAATGATATGCAAAGCCACAAGCTTGGGGATGCTATGTTTGATGAAGATGATATGTTTAGTCCCCCAAGTTTTGATGAGCAAATTTACTATGATGAAAGCATGCCTCCTATCTATGATGATTATTGTGATGACACGTATGCTTTAAAGAATAATGATAACCATGAAACTTGTCATCTTGATCTTAATTTTCAATCACATGATAGTTGTTTTGTTGAGCTTCCTCCCACTACTATTCCGAATGAGAAGAATTTTTCTTATGTGGAGAGTAGTAAATTTTCTATGCTTGTAGATCATGAAAAGAATGCTTTAGGTGATGGTTATATTGTTGAATTCATTCATGATGCTACTGAAAATTATTATGAGGGAGGAATATATGCTTGTAGGAATTGCAATAATATCAAGTTTCATCTCTATGTGCTTAAAGTTTTGAAGTTATGTTTGTTTTGCCTTCCTATGCTAGTTGATTATTGTTCCCATAAGTTATTTGCTCACAAAATCCCTATGCATAGGAAGTGGGTTAGACTTAAATGTGCTAGTCATATTCTTCATGATGCTCCCTTTTATGTTTCAATTCTTATCTTTTATGTGAGCATCATTGAAACCATCATGCCTAGCTAGGGGCGTTAAACGTTAGCGCTTATTGGGAGGCAACCCAATTTTATTTTAGTTTCTTGCTTTTTGGTTCTGTTTAGTAATAAATAACCCTTCTAGCTTCTTTTTAGATGTGGTTTTATGTTTTAATTAGTGTTTGTGCCAAGTAGAACCTTTGGGAAGACTTGGGTGAAGTCTTTATGATCATGCTGTAAAAAATAGAAACTTTAGCACTCACGAGATTAGCTTCAACTTTTTACTGGAGAGTGATATTTAGTTGATTCTTTTTGCATATGATTACTAGACAAATTACTCAGGTCCACCAATTTATTTTAGAATTTTTGGAGTTCCATAAGTATATGTTTGATACAGATTACTACAGACTGTTCTGTTTTTGACAGATTCAGTTTTCATTGTGTTGCTTGCTTTGATGAATCTATGGCTAGTAAAATAGTTTATAAATCATAGAGAAGTTGGAATACAGTAGGTTGAACACCAATATAAATAAATAATGACTTCATTACAGTACCTTGAAGTGGTGTTTTGTTTTCTTATACTAACCGAGCTCACGAGATTTTCCGTTAAGTTTTGTGTTGTGAAGTTTTCAAGTTATGGGTAAAGATTCGATGTACTATGGAATAAGGAGTGGAAAGAGCCTAAGCTTGGGGATGCCCAAGGCACCCCAAGGTAATATTCAAGGACAACCAAGAGCCTAAGCTTGGGGATGCCCCGGAAGGCATCCCCTCTTTTGTCTTCGTTCATCGGTAACTTTACTTGGAGCTATATTTTTATTCACCACATGGTAGGTGTTTTGCTTGGAGAGTCATTTTATTTTGTTAGTATTTGCTTGATGTTATTTAGAACAATGTTTTGCATCTTTATTTTCAATAAAATTGTCAAGGATAGCCTTTACCATGCTTATTTTGCAAGTATACATGTTGCTGTTTCAAAACAAAAAGTTTACCGCTGTTGCAAAAATTCCGTAGAAAAGTCAGTATGTGATAAAATGTTGAAACCTTTTGCATAATAAGCTCTGATAAATTTACTACAGTGGGAAGTTTATTTCATAATTTTTGGAGTTAGGTAAGTATGATTAATCTTGCATTCTTTACAGACTATACTGTTTTGGCAGATTGTTGTTATGTTTACATTGTTTGCATATGTTTGCTTGTTTAATGATTCTATTTGATGATAGGAGTATTAAATATGCAGACGCATTTAGTATGCAATGTTGAATAATAATTTTAGTGATTTGCTACAGTAGAGTATGATAAGGTTTTTGCATTGGTTTATACTAACTTATCTCACGAGTCCTTGTTGAGTTTTGTGTGGTTGAAGCTTTTGAGATTTAGGGAGACCGTGATATGAGAGGAATCAAGGAGACACAAAAGCTCAAGCTTGGGGATGCCCAAGGCACCCCAAAATAATATTTCAAGAAGTCTCAAGCGTCTAAGCTTGGGGATGCCCCGGTAGGCATCCCACCTTTTTTCTTCAACAATTATCGGTTAGTATCGGTTGAGCCTAAATTTTTGCTTCTTCACATGATGAGTGATATCCTTGAAATGTCGTTTTATTTTGTTTTGCTTGCTGTTAGAATAATATCCCAAGATCTGAAATTATTAAATGGGAGAGAGTCTTCACATAGCTACATAATTATTTAACTACTCATTGGTCTTCACTTATATCTTTCTGGAGTAGTTTGTCATTTACCCGTGTCCTTCACTTATATCCAAGGTTGGAAAAAGCGGTAGGCGTAAGCGAGGCGGTTGGCCTTCGCCTAGTGCCTAGGTGGATCCTAAGCGCCCTAGGCGCGGCCTAGGCGGTAATATAGTTTTTACTCATAGTGTATTTGTGATTATTATATGAGTGTTGATATTAGTTTAGGGCATATAAATAAGTTAATTACCATCTACTGCCACTGGAATATAACCCGTTTGGCATATCAGTGCAGTATGTGGCATGATTTCTTGCTTGGGTAGGTAATTCTTTGCTTGCCCTGCCTAGACGTTCATTTATGCTCTAGGCGAGGCGTTTGGCCATTGCCTAGCGCCTAGGCATGCCTAAGCGCCTCCTAGGCACTGCCTTTTCCAACAGAGCTTATATCCTATGAGTAAATGGTTGAATGATTTAAATGTCATAAATCTAAAATTATATATGTTTCATATGCTTATCCCATGGGGAGTAATGACTTCACATATAAGAAGTAGAGGTGGTAAATTTATTGAAGGTTAGCAAACGTTGTATTGGTCACTTGAACAATTCATGAAAGAATATTGACGGAAGAGAGATTTCACATATAAATATACTATCTTGGACATCTTCTATGATTGTGAGCCCCATTAATTATTTTCAAACCTGAGCAAATTAGTTGAAGTTGGACAAGGAAGACAACATAATGAGTTATGCTTGGGTATATTTGTATAGAAGTTATATTGTTATGGATCCTCTAACATGTGGTGCTTGCTATTTAGAATCCTTTGCTAGCCAAAATATCTGTACTAAGCGGGAATACTGCTTTTGCATCCAAATTCCTTGAACCAAGTTTCTTCCATGAGTGTCCACCATATCTACCTATATGCGGTATTTACCTGCCGTTCCAAGTAAATTTGCATGTGAAACTCTAAACCTTCAAATAATAATATGTTTTTGTATGCCCGAATCGCTCATGTAGCGACTAAGGGCTAGCAGTATCTTCCATGCTAGGTGGGTTATTCTCACGATGAGTGGACTCCGCTCATCATTCACGAGAAAATGGCTGGTAACTGGGATGCCCAGTCCCATGATCAAAAGATCAAAATCAAATCAAAAATAATTGCAAACAAAACTCCCCTAGGATTGATGTTAGTTGGAGGCACCCGTTGTTTCGGGCAAGCCATGTATTGATGATTGTTGGTGGAGGGGGAGTAAAAATCTTTACCTTTCTGTTTGGGAACCGCCTATAATGTATGTAGTATGGAAGATATTGGGAACTCTTGGTCGTTATGTTGACAATGAAAGCATACCTCTCAAAATTATTTTCATCTCTGTTTTGCTTGAGCTCGCACCTCTGCAAATCCACCTTCCCTCTGCGAAGGGCCTATCTTTTACTTTTATGCAAGAGTCGATAGTATTCCTTCTCATTCCAACCTACTCTTTAGTTGGCAAGCATCATATGATGGAAGATCTAAGCATATATGGCCATTCAAATATATTTGATCATGAATTATTACTGTTGACATTACCCTTGAGGTAAAAGGTTGGAAGGCGAAATATTAAGCCCCTATCTTTCTCTGTGTTCGATGAATACTATTTGTTCTAAAAATATGCTTTGAGAGGTAGCAATCATGGAAGACTAAATGATAGTTGAGTATGTGGAGTTTGCTAAATCAAAGCTCTGACATAGACTCTTCCTAAAAATAAGATGAATTGTAATTGTTTGTTGACTAATAACAGGGTTTGTTAGTTTTCAAGAAAGTTTATGATCTATACCTTAACATATGAATAGTTTGTTACTTGATCATGCAAAGTTTTATGAGTTGAGCTACTATTATGACATATAATGATGCAAAAGGTGATTGAAATTATCATTGATCAAACTTATGCACCTGCTAGCATTCACACTTCATAAATTCTTTCTTTTATCATTTACCTACTCGAGGAATGACGGGAATTAAGCTTGGGGATGCTGATACGTCTCCAACGTGTCTATAATTTATGAAGTATTCATGCTATTATATTATCCATCTTGGATGTTTAATGGGCTTTACTATGCACTTTTATATTATTTTTGGGACTAACTTATTAACCCGCAGCCCAGTGCGGTTTACATTTTTTCGTTGTTTCAGATGTTTGAGAAAAGGAATATCAAACGGAGTCCAAACGGAATGAAACCTTTGGGAAACTTATTTTGGAACGGAAGCAATCCAGGGGACTTGGAGTGCACGTCAGGGAATCGACGAGGAAGGCACGAGGCAGGGGGCGCGCCCACCCCCCTAGGTGCGCCCTCCACCCTCGTGGGCCCCTCGTGGCTCCCCTGACGTATTTCTTCCTCCTATATATACCAATATACCCTAAAACCTTCGGGGAACAGAATAGATCGGGAGTTCCACCGCCGCAAGCCTCTGTAGCCACCAAAAACCAATCGGGACCCTGTTTCGGCACCCTGCCGGAGGAGGGAAACCTCATCCGGTGGCCATCTTCATCATCCAGGCGCTCTCCATGACGAGGAGGGAGTAGTTCACCCTCGGGGCTGAGGGTATGTACCAGTAGCTATGTGTTTGATCTCTCTCTCGTGTTCTTGATTTGGCACGATCTTGATGTATCGTGAGCTTTGCTATTATAGTTGGATCTTATGATGTTTCTTCCCCTCTACTCTCTTGTAATGGATTGAGTTTTCCTTTGAAGTTATCTTATCGGATTGAGTCTTTAATGATTTGAGAACACTTGATGTATGTCTTGCGTGGGATAACCGTGGTGACAATGGGTTATTCTATTGATTCACTTGATGTATGTTTTGGTGATCAACTTGCGGGTTCCGCCCATGAACCTATGCATAGGGGTTGGCACACGTGTTCGTCTTGATTCTCCGGTAGAAACTTTGGGGCACGCTTTGAGGTTCTATGTGTTGGTTGAATAGATGAATCTGAGATTGTGTGATGCATATCGTATAATCATACCCACGGATACCTGAGGTTACATTGGAGTATCTAGGTGACATTATGGTTTTGGTTGATGTCTGTCTTAAGGTGTTATTTTACTACGAACTCTAGGGCTGTTTGTGACACTTATAGGAATAGCCCAATGGATTGATCAGAAAGAATAACTTTGAGGTGGTTTCGTACCCTACCATAATCTCTTCATTTGTTCTCCATTAAGTGACTTTGGAGTGACTCTTTATTGCATGTTGAGGGATAGTTATATGATCCAATTATGTTATTATTGTTGAGAGAACTTGCACTAGTGAAAGTATGAACCCTAGGCCTTGTTTCCTATCATTGCAATCTGTTTACGCTCACTTTTACCACTTGTTACCTTGCTGTTTTATATTTTCAGATTACAAATACTCATATCTACCATCCATATTGCACTTGTATCACCATCTCTTCGCCGAACTAGTGCACCTATACAATTTACCATTGTATTGCGTGTGTTGGGGACACAAGAGACTCTTTGTTATTTGGTTGCAGAGTTGCTTGAGAGAGACCATCTTCATCCTATGCCTCCCACGGATTGATAAACCTTAGGTCATCCACTTGAGGGAAATTTGCTACTGTCCTACAAACCTCTGCACTTGGAGGCCCAACAACGTCTACAAGAAGAAGGTTGCGTAGTAGACATCACGGAGGAGGAAGAAGAGAGGAGATAGCAAATGGACCTGGCTGTTCTTGGGGATGGATTTGGTGTAATTTGGGGTGGGTCGGGTTGCCGGGTCCGACATGGCGGGCGTGCCCAGGCGGCCCCATATCCGCCCCATATTTTGGGCTGGATATGAGGGGTGCGGTCAGCCCGGGCGTTTGAGGGTCGTTTGAGGGGGCGTCTGGGTCAAAAAAAACGTGACCGAACAGTGACCGAGCGGCCCGCCCAGGCGTATGAGGCGGGTTTGAGGCGCCTGACTGTAGATGCTCTAAGTGAGGTGATAGCCCTTGATAGCAACGTCGAAGTAGCTCGTATGGTAGTTGATACGTCTCGAACGTATCTATACTTTTTGATTATTCCATGCTATTATATTATCTGTTTTGGATGTTTTATATGCATTAATATGCTATTTTATATTATTTTTGGGACTAACTTATTAACCTAGAGCACAATGCCAATTTCTGTTTTTTCCTTGTTTTAAGTTTTACAAAAGAGGAATATCAGATGGAGTCCAAACGGAATAAAACTTTACGATGATTTTTCTTGGACCAGAAGACACCTACGTGACTTGGAGAGAGGGCCAGAAGAGTCCCGAGGAGGCCACAAGCCTCTAGGGCGCGCCCTGAGGGCTTGTGGGCCTCTCGGAAGTCCTCCAACCCTAAGTCCACCTCTATATATTCTCAAATATTCTCCAAACATCAGAAGCATCCATCAAAATACGTTTCCGCCACCACAAGCCTCTGTTCCCATGATATCCCATCTTGGGGCATTTTTGGACGATCTGCCGGAGGGGGATTCGATCACGGAGGGCCTCTACATCAACCTTGCTGCCCTTCCGATGAAGCGTGAGTAGTTTACCACAGACCTACGGGTCCATAGTGAAGGAAATATGCCCTATAGGCAATAATAAAGTTATTATTTATTTCCTTATATCATGATAAATGTTTATTATTCATGCTAGAATTGTATTAACCGAAAACTTAATACATGTGTGGATACATAGACAAACAGAGTGTCACTAGTATGCCTCTACTTGACTAGCTCGTTAATCAAAGATGGTTAAGTTTCCTAACCATAGACATGAGTTGTCATTTGATTAACGGGATCACATCATTAGGAGAATGATGTGATTGACTTGACCCATTCCGTTAGCTTAGCACTTGATCGTTTAGTATGTTGCTATTGCTTTCTTCATGACTTATACATGTTCCTATGACTATGAGATTATGCAACTCCGTTTACGGAGGAACACTTTGTGTGCTACCAAAGCGTCACAACGTAACTGGGTGATTATAAAGGTGCTCTACAGGTGTCTCCGAAGGTACTTGTTGGGTTGTCGTATTTCGAGATTAGGATTTGTCACTCCGATTGTCGAAGAGGTATCTCTGGGCCCACTCGGTAATGCACATCACTATAAGCCTTGCAAGCATTGTAACTAATGAGTTAGTTATGGGATGATGTATTACGGAACAAGTAAAGAGACTTGCCAATAACGAGATTGAATTAGGTATTGAGATACCGACGATCGAATCTCGGGCAAGTAACATACCGATGACAAAGGGAACAACGTATGTTGTTATGCGGTTTGACCGATAAAGATCTTCGTAGAATATGTGGGAGCCAATATGAGCATCCAGGTTCCGCTATTGGTTATTGGCCGGAGACGTGTCTCGGTCATGTCTACACAGTTCTCGAACCCGTAGGGTTCACACGCTTAAAGTTTCGGTGATGATTGTATTATGAGTTTATGTGATTTGCTGTACCGAAGGTAGTTCGGAGTCCCGGATGAGATCGGGGACATGACGAGGAGTCTCGAAATGGTCGAGACGTATAGATCAATATATTGGATGACTATATTCGGACATCGGAAAGGTTCCGAGTGATTCGAGTATTTTCGGAGTACCGGGGAGTTACGGGAATTCACCGGGAGAAGTATTGGGCCTTATTGGGCCATGCGGGAATAGAGGAGAGAGGCAAAAGGAAGGAGGCGCGTGCCCCCTCTGGTCCGAATTGGACAAGGGGTGCAACCCCCTTTTCCTTCTCCCTCTCCCCCTCTTTCCTTCTCTCCTACTCCGGAAAGGAAAGGGGAATCCTACTAGGACTTGGGAGTCCTAGTAGGACTCCCCACACTTGGCGCGCCCCCTCTAGGGCCGGCCTCTCCCTTGCTCCTTTATATACGGGGGCAGGAGGCACCCCATAGACACAACAATTGATCATTGATCTCTTAGCCGTGTGCGGTGCCCCCCTCCACCATAGTCCACCTCGATAATATCGTAGCGGTGCTTAGGCGAACCCCTGCGTCAGTAGAACATCATCATCGTCACCACGTCGTCGTCTTGTGGAACTCTCCCTCAAAGCTCGGCTGGATCGGAGTTCAAGGGGCGTCATCAAGCTGAGCGTGTGCTGAACTTCGGAGGTGCCGTGCGTTCGGTACTTGATCGGTCGGATCGTGAAGACGTGCGACTACATCAACAGCGTTGTGCTAGCAGCTTACGCTTTTCGGTCTCACGAGTGCGTGGACACACTCTCCCCTCTTGTTGCTATGCATCACCATGATCTTGCGTGTGCGTAGGAATTTTTTCGAAATTACTACGTTCCCCAACAGTGGCATCCGAGCCTGGTTTTATACGTAGATGTTATATGCACGAGTAGAACACAAGTGAGTTGTGGGCGATACAAGTCATACCGCTTACCGACATGTCACACTTTGGTTCGGGCGGTATTGTTGGATGAAGCGGCCCGGACCGACATTACGCGTCAGCTTTACGCGAGACCGGTTCTACCGACGTGCTTTGCACACGGTGGCTGGCGGGTGTCAGTTTCTCCAACTTTAGTTGAACCGAGTGTGGCTACGCCCGGTCCTTGAGAAGGTTAAAACATCACTAACTTGACGAACTATCGTTGTGGTTTTTCTGCGTATGTAAGAACGGTTCTTGCTTAGCCCGTAGCAGCCACGTAAAACTTGCAACAACAAAGTAGAGGACGTCTAACTTTTTTTTGCAGGGCATGTTGTGATGTGATATGGTCAAGACATGATGCTATATTTTATTGTATGAGATGATCATGTTTTGTAACCGAAGTTATCGGCAATGGCGAGAGCCATATGGTTGTCGCTTTATTGTATGCAATGCAATCATACATAATTGCTTTACTTTATCACTAAGCGGTAGCGATAGTCGTAGAAGCAATAGTTAGCGAGACGACAACGATGCTACAATGGAGATCAAGGTGTCGCGCCGGTGACAATGGTGATCATGACGGTGCTTCGGAGATGGAGATCACAAGCACAAGATGATGATGGCCATATCATATCACTTATATTGATTGCATGTGATGTTTATCCTTTATGCATTTTATTTTGCTTTGATTGACGGTAGCATTTTAAGATGATCTCTCACTAAATTTCAAGATAAAAGTGTTCTCCCTGAGTATGCACCGTTGCCAAAGTTCGTCGTGCCGAGACACCACGTGATGATCGGGTGTGATAAGCTCTACGTCCATCTACAACGGGTGCAAGCTAGTTTTGCACACACAGAATACTCAGTTTAAACTTGACGAGACTAGAATATGCAGATATGGCCTCGGTGTTGGAAATATGCCCTAGAGGCAATAATAAAAGGATTATTATTATATTTCCTTGTTCGTGATAATTGTCTTTTATTCATGCTTTAATTGTATTATCCGGAAATCGTAATACACGTGTGAATACATAGACCACAACATGTCCCTAGTGAGCCTCTAGTTGACTAGCTCGTTGATCAATAGATAGTCATGGTTTCCTGACTATGGACATTGGATGTCATTGATAACGGGATCACATCATTAGGAGAATGATGTGATGGACAAGACCCAATCCTAAGCATAGCACAAGATCGTGTAGTTCGTTTTGCTAGAGCTTTTCCAATGTCAAGTGTCTTTTCCTTAGACCATGAGATCGTGTAACTCCGGATACCGCAGAGTGCTTTGGTTGTACCAAGCGTCACAACGTAATCGGGTGACTATAAAGGTGCACTACATGTATCTCCGAAAGTGTCTGTTGGGTTGACATGGATCGAGATCGGATTTGTCACTCCGTGTCACGGAGAGGTATCACTTGGGCCCACTCGGTAATGCATCATCATAATGAGCTCAAAGTGACCAAGTGGTTGGTCACGGGATCATGCATTACGATGCGAGTAAAGTGACTTGCCGATAACGAGATTGAGCGAGGTATTGGGATACCGACGATCGAATCTCGGGCAAGTAACATACCGTCGACAAAGGGGATTGTATACGGGGTTGCTTGAATCCTCGACATCGTGGTTCATCCGATGAGATCATCGAGGAGCATGTAGAGCCAACATGGGTATCCAGATCCCGCTGTTGGTTATTGACCGAGAGCCGTCTCGGTCATGTCTACGTGTCTCCCGAACCGTAGGGTCTACACATAAGGTTCGATTGGCGCTAGGGTTGTATGAATATGAGTATGCAGCAAACCGAATGTTGTTGAATCTCGGATGAGATCCGGACGTCACGAGGAGTTCTAATGGTCCGGAGGTAAAGAATTATATATAGGAAGTGCTATTTCGGCCATCGGAGAATTTCGGGAGTTACGGTATTGTCTGGGACCACCGGATGGGTCCCGGTCCACCGGTGGGGCCACCTATCCCGGAGGGCCCGTGGGCTGAAGTGGAGGGAACCAGCCTGGTGGGCTGGTGCGCTTCACTTGGGCCCCCCTGCGCCTAGGGTTGGAAACCCTAGGGTGGGGCGCCCACTGCCTTGGGGGCAAGCCTCCCCCTTGGCCGTCGCCCCCATCTAGATGGGTTCTAGAGGGCGGCGCCCCCAGGGGCCTATATAAAGGGGGGAGGGAGGCAGCCGCACCCTTGCACTTGGCGCCTCCCTCCCCTGCTACACCTCTTCCTCCTCCCGGTTGCTTGGCGAAGCCTCGCCGAATCTTGGTGCATCCACCACCACACCGTCGTGTGCGGGATCTTCATCAACCTCTCCTTCCCTTGCTGGATCAAGGCGGAGGAGACGCCACGCTGACCGTATGTGTGTTGAGCAGCGGAGGTGCCGTCCGTTTCGGCGCTAGGATCTCCGGTGATTTGGATCACGGCGAGCGACTCCTCAACCCCGTTCTCTTGAACGCTTCCGCGCGCCATCTACAAGTGGTATGTAGATGCATCTCTCTCTCTCGTTTCTAGATGAACTCATAGATTGATCTTGGTGAATGTAGGAAAATTTTATTTTATGCAACGTTCCCCAACAGTGGCATCATGAGCTAGGTCTATGCGTAGTTCTCTTTTGCACGAGTAGAACACAATTTGTTGTGGGCGTAGATGTTGTCAACTTTCTTGCCGCTACTAGTCTTATTTTGCTTCAGCGGTATTGTGGGATGAAGCGGCCGGACTGACCTTACACGTACACTTACGTGAGACAAAGTTCCACCGGCGACATGCACTAGTTGCATAAGGTGGCTAGCGGGTGTCTGTCTCTCCCACTTTAGTTGGAGCGGATTCGGAAAAAGGGTCCTTATGAAGGGTAAATAGAAGTTGACAAATCACATTGTGGTTATTCGTAGGTAAGAAAACGTTCTTGCTAGAACCCAATTGCAGCCACGTAAAAGATGCAACAACAATTAGAGGACGTCTAACTTGTTTTTGCAGCAATTGTCATGTGATGTGATATGGCCGAAGTTGTGATGAATGATATATTGTGATGTATGAGATCATGTTCTTGTAATAGGAATCACGACTTGCATGTCGATGAGTATGACAACCGGCGTGAGCCATAGGAGTTGTCTTAATTATTGTATGACCTGCGTGTCATTGATTCAACGCCATGTAAATTACTTTACTTTATTGCTAAACGTGTTAGCCATAGTAGTAGAAGTAATAGTTGGCGAGCAACTTCATGGAGACACGATGATGGAGATCATGGTGTCATGCCGGTGACAAGATGATCATGGAGCCCCGAAGATGAAGATCAAAGGAGCTATATGATATTGGCCATATCATGTCACTACTTTATATAATTGCATGGTGATGTTTGTTATGTTTTATGCATCTTGTTTACTTAGAACGGCGGTAGTAAATAAGATGATCCCTTATAATAATTTCAAGAAAGTGTTCCCCTAAGCGTGCACCGTTGCTAAAGTTAAATGCGTTTTGAAGCACCACGTGATGATCGGGTGTGATAGATCCTTACGTTCACATACAACGGGTGTAAGACAGTTTTACACATGCAAAACACTTAGGGTTAACTTGACGAGCCTAGCACGTACAGACATGGCCTCGGAACACAAGAGACCGAAAGGTCGAACATGAGTCGTATGGAAGATACGATAAACATGGAGATGTTCACCGACGATGACTAGTCCGTCTCACGTGATGATCGGACACGGCCTAGTCGACTCGGATCATGTAACACTTAGATGACTAGAGGGATGTCAAATCTGAGTGGGAGTTCATTAAATAATTTGATTAGATGAACTTAATTATCATGAACATTGGTCTAAAATCTTTGCAAAATGTATTGTAGATCAAATGGCCAACACTCATGTCACCATGAACTTCAACGCGTTCCTAGAGAAAACCAAGCTGAAAGATGATGGCAGCAACTATTCGGACTGGGTCCGGAACCTGAAGATCATCCTCATAGCAGCAAAGAAACAATATGTCCTAGAAGCACCGCTAGGTGAAGCACCCATCCCAGAGAACCAAGACATTATGAACGCTTGGCAGTCTCGTCTTGATGATTACTCCCTCGTTCGATGCGGCATGCTTTACACTTAGAACCGGGCTCCAAAAGCTTTTTGAGAAGCACGGAGCATATGAGATGTTCAAAGAGCTGAAAATGGTTTTCCAAGCTCATGCACGGGTCGAGAGATATGAAGTCTCCGACAAGTTCTACAGTTGTAAGATGGAGGAAAATAGTTACATCGGTGAGCACATACTCAAAAATGTCGGTTGCACAACCGCCTGTCCCAGTGGACATTAACCTCCCTGGACGAGGCGGTCATTGACAGAATCCTTGATCACTCCCACCGAGCTACAAGAGCTTTGTGATGAACTACAATATGCAGGGATGGTGAAGACCATTCTGAAGTATTCTCAATCTTTGAAGTCGTGAGAGGTTGAAATCAAGAAAGGACATCAAGTGTTGATGGTTAATAAAACCACTAAGTTCAAGAAGGGCAAGGGTAAGAAGAACTTCAAGAAGGACGGCAAAGATGTTGCCGCCCGGTAACCCAGTTCCGGAAGAAGTCAAAGAATGGACCCAAGCACGAGACAGAGTGCTTTTATTGCAAAGGAAGGGTCACCGGAAGCGAACTGCCCCAAATACTTAGCGAACAAGAAGGCTGGCAACACTAAAGGTATATTTAATATACATGTAATTGATGTGTACCTTACCAGCACTCGTAGTAACTCCTGGGTATTTGATACCGGTGCCGTTGCTCACATTTGTAACTCACAGCAGGAGCTGTGGAATAAACGGAGACTGGCGAAGGACGAGGTGACGATGCGTGTCGGGAATGGTTCCAAGGTCGATGTGATCGCCGTCGGCACGCTACCTCTACATTTACCTACGGGATTAGTTTTAAACCTCAATAATTGTTATTTAGTGCCAAGTTTGAGCATGAACATTGTATCGGGATCTCGTTTAATGCGAGATGGCTACTCATTTAAATCCGAGAATAATGGTTGTTCTATTTATATGAGAGATATGTTTTATGGTCATGCTCCGATGGTCAATGGTTTATTCTTAATGAATCTCGAGCGTAATATTACACATATTCATAGTGTGAATACCAAAAGATGTAAAGTTGATAACGATAGTCCCACATACTTGTGTAATCGCCGCCTTGGTCACATTGGTGTCAAGCGCATGAAGAAGCTCCATTCGATGGACTTTTAGAGTCTCTCGATTATGAATCATTTGACACATGCGAACCATGCACGATGGGCAAAATGACCAAGACTCCGTTCTCGGAACAATGGAGCAACCAACCAACTTATTGGAAATCATACATACCGATGTGTGCGGTCCAATGAGTGTTGAGGCTCGCGGAGGATATCATTATGTTCTCACTCTCACTGATGACTTGAGTAGATATGGGTATGTCTACTTGATGAAACACAAGTCTGAGACCTTTGAAAAGTTCAAGGAATTTCAGAATGAGGTAGAGAATCAACGTGACCAAAAAATAAAGTTCTTCTGATCAGATCATGGAGGAGAATATTTAAGTCACGAATTTGGTACACACTTAAGGAAATGTGGAATCGTTTCACAACTCACGCCGCTGGAACACCTCAACAGTAATAAAGGTGTCCGAACGTCGTAATCGCACTCTATTGGATATGGTGCGATCTATGATGTCTCTTACTGATTTACCGCTATCATTTTGGGGATATGCTCTAGAGACAGCTACATTCACTTTAAATAGGGCACCGTCTAAATCCGTTGAGACGACACCGTATGAATTATGGTTTTGGAAGAAACCTAAGCTGTCGTTTCTAAAAGTTTGGGGATGCGATGCTTATGTCAAGAAACTTCAACCTGAAAAGCTCGAACCCAAGTCGGAAAAATGCGTATTCATAGGATACCCTAAGGAAACCATTGGGTATACCTTCTACCTTAGATCCGAAGGCAAGATCTTTGTTGCCAAGAACGGATCCTTTCTGGAAAAAAGAGTTTCTCTCGAAAGGAGTAAGTGGGAGGAAAGTAGAACTTCGATGAAGTACTACCTCTTGAACCGGAAAGTAGTGCAGCTCAGAAAATGTTCTGTGGTGCCTACACCGACCGGAGAGGAAATTAATGATGATGATCAAGGTACTTGGATCAAGTTACTACCGAACTTCAGAGTCCACAAGGACACGCTCCACACCGTGAGTGGTATGGCAACCCTGTCCTAGAAATCATGTTGTTAGACAACGGTGAACCTTGAACTATGAAGAAGCGATGGCGGGCCCAGATTCCAACAAATGGCTTGAAGCCATGCAATCCGAGATAGGATCCATGTATGAAAACAAAGTATGGACTTTGATGACTTGCCCGATGATCGGCGAGCGATAGAAAACAAATGGATCTTCAAGAAGAAGACGGACGCGGATGGTAATGTTACCATCTATAAAGCTCGACTTGTCGCTAAAGGTTATCGGCAAGTTCAAGGGGTTGACTACGATGAGACTTTCTCTCCCGTAGCGAAGCTGAAGTCCGTCCGAATCATGTTAGCAATTGCCACATACTATGATTATGAGATATGGCAAATGGACGTCAAAACGGCATTCCTTAACGATCTTAAGGAAGAACTGTATATGATGCAGTCGGAAGGTTTTGACGACCCTAAGAATGCTAACAAGGTATGCAAGCTCCAGCGATCCATTTATGGGCTGGTGCAAGCATCTCGGAGTTGGAACATTCGCTTTGATGAGATGATCAAAGCGTTTGGGTTTATGCAGACTTATGGAGAAGCCTGCGCTTACAAGAAAGTGAGTGGGAGCTCAGTGGCATTTCTCATATTATATGTAGATGACATACTTTTGATGGGAAATGATATAGAACTTTTGGACAGCATTAAGGCCTACTTGAATAAGAGTTTTTCAATGAAGGACCTTGGAGAAGCTGCTTATATATTAGGCATCAAGATCTATAGAGATAGATCAAGACGCCTCATAGGTCTTTCACAAAGCACATACCTTGATAAGATATTGAAGAAGTTCAAAATGGATCAGTCCAAGAAAGGGTTCTTGCACAGACATAAGGTGTGAAATTGAGCTCGGCTCAATGGCCGACCACGGCAGAAGATATAGAAGAGATGAGTGTCATCCCCTATGCCTCAGCCATAGGATCTATTATGTATTCCATGCTGTGTACCGGACCTGATGTAAACCTTGTCGTAAGTTTGGTAGGAAGGTACCAAAGTAATCCCGGCAAGGAACACCGGACAATGATCAAGAATATCCTGAAGTACCGAAAAGGACCAGGATATGTTTCTCGATTTATGGGGGGTGACGAAGAGCTCGTCAGTAAAGGGTTACGTCGACGCTAAGCTTCGACCACGCATCCTGGATGACTCTAAGTCACAAACCAGATACGTGTATATGTTGAATGGTGGAAGCGATGGCTGGTGCGATTGCAAGCGAGCCGTATGGCGGGATCTACATGTGAAGCGGAGTACATGACAGCCTCGGAGGCAGCGCATGAAGCAATATGGGTGAAGGAGTTCATCACCGACCTAGGAGTCATACCCAATGCGTCGGGCCGATCAAACTCTTCTGTGACAACACCGGAGCTATTGCACTTGCCAAGGAGCCCAGGTTTCACAAGAAGACCAGGCACATCAAGCGTCGCTTCAACTCCATTCGTGAAAATGTTCAAGATGGAGACATAGAAATTTGCAAAGTGCATACGGATCTGAATGTCGCGGATCCGTTGACTAAACCTCTTCCGCGAGCAAAACATGATCAACACCGGAACTCTATGGGTGTTCGATTCATCACAATGTAACTAGATTATTGACTCTAGTGCAAGTGGGAGACTGTTGGAAATATGCCCTAGAGGCAATAATAAAAGGATTATTATTATATTTCCTTGTTTGTGATAATTGTCTTTTATTCATGCTTTAATTGTATTATCTGGAAATCGTAATACACGTGTGAATACATAGACCACAACATGTCCCTACTGAGCCTCTAGTTGACTAGCTCGTTGATCAATAGATAGTCATGGTTTCCTGACGATGGACATTGGATGTCATTGATAATGGGATCACATCATTAGGAGAATGATGTGATGGACAAGACCCAATCCTAAGCATAGCACAAGATCGTGTAGTTCGTTTTGCTAGAGCTTTTCCAATGTCAAGTATCTTTTCCTTAGACCATGAGATCGTGTAACTCCCGGATACCGTAGGAGTGCTTTGGGTGTACCAAACGTCACAACGTAATTGGGTGACTATAAAGGTGCACTACAGGTATCTCCGAAAGTGTCTGTTGGGTTGACACGGATCGAGGATCGATTTTCACTCTGTGTCATGGAGAGGTATCATCGGGCCCACTCGGTAATGCATCATCATAATGAGCTCAAAGTGACCAAGTGGTTGGTCACGGATCATGCATTACGGCACGAGTAAAGTGACTTTCCGATAACGAGATTGAACGAGGTATTGGGATACCGACGATCGAATCTCGCAAGTAACATACCGTCGACAAAGGGAATTGTATACGGGTTGCTTGAATCCTCGACATCGTGGTTCATCCGATGAGATCATCGAGGAGCATGTGGGAGCCAACATGGGTATCCAGATCCCGCTGTTGGTTATTGACCGGAGAGCCGTCTCGGTCATGTCTACATGTCTCCCGAACCCGTAGGGTCTACACACTTAAGGTTCGATGACGCTAGGGTTGTATGAATATGAGTATGCAGCAAACCGAAAGTTGTTGAGTCCCGGATGAGATCCCGGACGTCACGAGGAGTTCCGGAATGGTCCGGAGGTAAAGAATTATATATAGGAAGTGCTATTTCGCCATCGGGAGAATTTCGGGGTTCTGGGTATTGTACCAGGACCACCGGATGGGTCCGAGGTCCACCGGTGGGGCCACCTATCCCGGAGGGTCCCGTGGGCTGAAGTGGGAGGGAACCAGCCCCTGGTGGGCTGGTGCGCCCCCCACTTGGCCCCCCTGCGCCTAGGGTTGGAAACCCTAGGGTGGGGGGCGCCCCACTTGCCTTGGGGGGCAAGCCTCCCCCCTTGGCCGCCGCCCCCCCATCTAGATGGGTTCTAGAGGGGCCGGCGCCCCCCAGGGGGCCTATATAAAGGGGGGAGGGAGGGCAGCCGCACCCTTGCACTTGGCGCCTCCCTCCCCCTGCTACACCTCTTCCTCCTCCCCAGTTGCTTGGCGAAGCCTGCCGAGAATCTTCTTGCATCCACCACCACGCCGTCGTCTTCTTTGGATCTTCATCAACCTCTCCTTCCCCTTGCTGGATCAAGACGGAGGAGACATCACGCTGACCGTACGTGTGTTGAACGCGGAGGTGCCGTCCGTTCGGCGCTAGGATCTCTGGTGATTTGGATCACGACGAGAACGACTCCCTCAACCCCATTCTCTTGAACGCTTCCGCACGCGATCTACAAGTGGTATGTAGATGCATCTCTCTCTCTCTCGTTGCTAGATGAACTCATAGATTGATCTCGGTGAACGTAGGAAAATTTTATTTTATGCAACGTTCCCCAACACTCGGAACGCTGGAGACCGAAAGGTCGAGCGTGAATCATATAGTAGATATGATCAACATAGTGATGTTCACCATTGAAAACAACTCCATTTCATGTGATGATCGGTTATGGTTTAGTTGATTTGGATCACGTGATAACTTAGATGATTAGAGAGATGTCTATCTAAGTGGGAGTTCTTAAGTAATATGATTAAATTGAACTTTAATTTATCATGAACTTAGTCCTGGTAGTTTTAGCATATCTATGTTGTAGATCAATAGCTCGCGATGTTGCTCCCCGTTTATTTTGATATGTTCCTAGAGAAAAACTAAGTTTAAAGATGATAGTAGCAATGATGCGGACTAGGTCCGTGATCTGAGGTTTATCCTCATTGCTGCACAGAAGAATTATGTCCTTAATGCACCGCCAGGTGACAGACCTATTGCAGGAGCAGATGCAGACGTTATGAACATTTGGCTAGCTCAATATGATGACTACTTGATAGTTTAGTGCACCATGCTTAACGGCTTAGAATCGGGACTTCAAAGACGTTTTTGAACGTCATGGACCATATGAGATGTTCCAGGAGTTGAAGTTAATATTTCAAGCAAATACCCGAGTTGAGAGATATGAAGTCTCCAACAAGTTCTATAGCTAAAAGATGGAGGAGAATAGCTCAAGCAGTCAGCATGTGCTCAGATTGTCCGGGTACTACAATCGCTTGAATCAAGTGGGAGTTAATCTTCCAGATAAGATAGTGATTGACAGAATTCTCTAGTCACCATCACCAAGTTAGTAGAACTTTGTGATGAACTATAGTATGCAAGGGATGACGAAAACGATTCCCGAGCTTTTCATGATGATGAAATCGATGAAGGTAGAAATCAAGAAAGAGCATCAAGTGTTGATGATTAACAAGACCACTAGTTTCAAGAAAAGGGCAAAGGGAAAGAAGGGAACTTCATGTAGAATGGCAAGCAAGTTGTCACTTCCGTGAAGAAGCCCAAAGCTAGACTAAAGCCTGAAACTGAGTGCTTCTACTGCAAAGGAAATGGTCACTGCAAGCGGAAATGCCCTGAATATTTGGTGGATAAGAAGGATGGCAAAGTAAACAAGGGTATATTTGATATACATGTTATTGATGTGTACCTTACTAGTGTTTATAGTAGCCCCTGGGTATTTGATACTTGTTCGGTTGCTAAAAATTAGTAACTCGAAACAGGAGTTACAGAATAAACAGATACTAGTTGAGGGTGAAGTGATGATGTGTGTTGGAAGTGGTTCCAAGATTGATATGATCATCATCGCACACTCCCTATACTTTCGGGATTAGTGTTAAACCTAAATAAGTGTTATTTGGCGTTTGTGTTGAGCATGAATATGATTTGATCATGTTTATTGCAATACAGTTATTCATTTAAAGTCAGAGAATAATTGTTGTTCTGTTTACATGAATAAAACCTTTGATGGTCATACACCCAATAAAAATAGTTTATTGGATCTCGATCGTAGTGATACACATATTCATAATATTGATGCCAAAAGATGCAAAGTTAATAATGATAGTGCAACTTATTTGTGGCACTGCCGTTTAGGTCATATTGGTGTAAAGCACATGAAGAAACTCCATGATGATGGGATTTTGGAATCACTTGATACTTGCGAACCATGCCTTATGGGCAAGATGACTAAAACTCCGTTCTCCGGAACAATGGAGCAAGCAACTTACTTATTGGAAATGATACATACGGATGTATACGATCCGATGAGTGTTGAGGCTCGCGGTAGGTATCGTTATTGTTGGGGAACGTAGTAATTTCAAAAAATTTCTACGCAAGATCATGGTGATGCATAGCAACGAGAGGGGAGAGTGTTGTCCACGTACCCTCGTAGACCGAAAGCGGAAGTGTTAGCACAACGCGGTTGATGTAGTCGTACGTCTTCACGATCCGACCGATCAAGTACCGAACGCACGACACCTCCGAGTTCAACACATGTTCAGCCCAATGACGTCCCTCGAACTCTGATCCAGCCGAGTGTTGAGGGAGAGTTTTGTCAGCACGACGGCGTGGTGACGATGATGATGTTCTACCGACGCAGGGCTTCGCCTAAGCACCGCTACAGTATTATCGAGGTGGACTATGGTGGAGGGGGGCACCGCACACGGCTAAAAGATCAACTGATCAATTGTTGTGTCTATGGGGTGCCTCCCTGCCCCTGTATATAAAGGAGCAAGGGGGAGAGGTGCGGCCGGCTAGGAGGGGTGTGCCAGGAGGAGTCCAACTCCCACCGGGAGTAGGACTCCCTCCCTTCCTTGTTGGATTAGGAGAAGGGGGGAAGGAGGAAGAGGAGAAGAAGGAAAGGGGGGCGCCGCCCCCTCCTTGTCCTATTCGGACTAGAGGGGGGAGGGGGCGCGCGGCCTACCCTGGCCGCCCCTCCTCTTCTCCACTAAGGCCCACTATGGCCCATTAAACCCCCGGGGGGTTCCGGTAACCCCTCCGATACTCGGTAAAATCCTGATTTCAACCGGAACACTTCCGATATCCAAATATAGGCTTCCAATATATCAATCTTCATGTCTCGACCATTTAGAGACTCCTCGTTATGTCCGTGATCACATCCAGGACTTAGAACAATCTTCGGTACATCAAAACTTATAAACTCATAATATAACCGTCATCGAAACTTTAAGCGTGCGGACCCTACGGGTTCGAGGACTATGTAGACATGACCGAGACACGTCTCCGGTCAATAACCAATAGCGGAACCTAGATGCTCATATTGGCTCCCACATATTCTACGAAGATCTTTATCGGTCAGACTGCATAACAACATACGTTGTTCCCTTTGTCATTGGTATGTTACTTGCCCGAGATTCGATCGTCGGTATCTCAATACCTACTTCAATCTCGTTACCGGTAAGTCTCTTTACTCGTTCCGTAATACATCATCCCGCAACTAACTCATTAGTTACAATGCTTGCAAGGCTTAAGTGATGTGCATTACCGAGTGGGCCCAGAGATACCTCTCCGACAATCGGAGTGACAAATCCTAATCTCGAAATACGCCAACCCAACAAGTACCTTCGGAGACACCTGTAGAGCACCTTTATAATCACCCAGTTATGTTGTGACGTTTGGTAGCACACAAGGTGTTCCTCGGGTAAACGGGAGTTGCATAATCTCATAGTCATAGGAACATGTATAAGTCATGAAGAAAGCAATAGCAACATACTAAACGATCAAGTGCTAAGCTAACGGAATGGGTCAAGTCAATCAAATCATTCTCCTAATGATGTGATCCCGTTAATCAAATGACAACTCTTTGTCCATGGCTAGGAAACATAACCATCTTTGATCAACGAGCTAGTCAAGTAGAGGCATAGTAGTGACACTCTGGTTGTCTATGTATTCACACATGTATCATGTTTCCGGTTAATACAATTCTAGCATGAATAATAAACTTTTATCATGAAATAAGGAAATAAATAATAACTTTATTATTGCCTCTAGGGAATATTTCCTTCAGTCTCCCACTTGCACTAGAGTCAATAATCTAGTTCACATCGCCATGTGATTTAATACCAATAGCTCACATCACCATGTGATTAACACCCATAGTTCACATCGTCATGTGACCAACACTGTCGTGGTTTTGTCACGGCAGATGCCCTTAGTGTCAGGACTTAGTCGCGAGGCCAACGCATCTATGTGGTAGCTTGAGAGGGGTTGAGCGGAATCGAGAGACGCAACACAAGACAAGGATTTAGACAGCTTCGGGCCTCGGGAAACATCATCCAGTAATAGCCCTACATGTTGTTTGAGGCTAGGTGTCATTATGATCACGAGAGAGTCGCCGGTAAACCGGCTCTTTGTGTCTAGCCCTTGAAATTGTTTCTGCTTCCTTCTGTCTCTTGTCCCTCTTTGAGGAGCCCTGCCCCTCCTTATATATGTTGAAGGGGCGGGTTACATGTGGAGTCCTATTAGGATTAGGACTAGTCTATCTCTAATACAAACCGGATACAAGTCCAGGTATTAACTCCTTGTAAGACAAATATTCCTCACGCCTTTCCTCTTAAACCGGCCCACCATAACATGAGCCGGCCTTCTGGGCCTTGGGCCTTGTCACCGTTTGTCCCGCCCACCAGGTTACCAGTGAATCATAATGTTCAGTCAGGTTGCTTGTAAACCGTCTGGTCTGTGCGGGTCGCCGGTGAATCAACAAGTGTCAGCGGGGCCTCAAATAAACCGCCAAGTCCGGCCGGTTTACGCCGTGGGGTATATCCCCGACATTACCCCCCAGTTTAATTTGGATTTATCCATGTTAAACTGATCCTGTAAAATAAACACAAGAACAAACTTGACAGATTATGCTCCGGGTTAAGAATTCTTGTAAACCGACATCTGATCATCCTTAAGTCCTTGTCATTTCCTCTTTTTAGAAAATCCGGGTCAACAATCTGGCTTCATACTCAATTTGCTGACATTGGTTTCTCACAGAGAAATATTGTGAAGAATAATCCACTTGATTCGGCTTCCAAAGTGCCGATTTAAAAAATATGGGTCTTGAAATACTCATCTGATATTCAGCTGGTTTGAAGATGTAAAACTTGCCAGTTTAATATTACCAAAATTGTCGGGTTATAAAAACTGATAATTTCGGGTCATGATTGTTTCCGACGCCGGTTCATGATTGTTGCCAACTCCGGTTCATGATATTGATGACGCCGGGTTATGATTGTTTGCAGACACCGGGTCATAATGATTGGTGATGCCGGGTTAATCTGGTTTCCTCAAAACTGAAAATCAGAATATTTTTCACCCTTATATCCATATTACCTGTAGCCCCCAAGTCTTGAACAGAACAAAGTGATGATTTGAGACTTGTTTCCATATAATTACTGCCACTTTGAAGAAATCCATGTTGTTTATCTCTAGTAAAAACTAAATACTCCATATATGTAGCCCCAAGTGCCGGGTTGTCATGCTTGCAGCAACCTGGGACTTGTAATTGCTTATAAAAAGTTCAATCAGTGTAGCCCCCAAGGGCCGGGTCATTATGCAATAATGAGAAGGGACTTTGTAAATATAATCATGTAGACTTGAGCAGTGATGTGTAGCCCCAAGGGCCGGCTTAGTAAGAAAATACTGAACCGGGACTTGATATATACTTGAATATTTGACAGGAGCAATTGGTAGCCTCCAAGGGCCGGCTCACTATGATATGATGAGTTGGGTCTTCAATAAGATGAGCAAAAAATGACTTTGCATTAGCCCCCAAGTGTCATGGTGCATGCTCGCAGCGACATGAGACTTGCATATTTGATATAATCTCAATTTAAATAATGTAGCCCCCAAGTGCCGGGTCGTAAGCCTGCAGCGACTCGGGACTGTTCCTTCAATTGTAGAATAAATCATATCCTTTGATAAAATAATATCCATTGCACTAAAGCGACTTTGAAAACCTCAATAATACCGGTTATTAATAACCATAATAAAAATCCAGCCATGTTGGCTATTCAAGATAATATAACCCGGTATGAAAACCTTATTCATTCAATATCATAATGAAAATTCAGCCAAGTTTGGCTATCTGAATAATATAACCCAATGATTTATAAGCGCATGATTCCAAAGGCGCAATCCAAATATATATTGGCGACTTATAGTCAAAAGCCAGGCCGGTTTAACAAACACCGGATAATTTCTTCATCATATACTGGCGACTTATTGTCTTAAAGCCAGGCCGGTTTAATAAACACCGGATAATTTATCATCATACTGGCGACTTATAGTCAAAAGCTAGGCCGGGTGAATAAACACCGGTGATTTATAATCATGCTTTATTCAACCTGTTTCTGCATACAACAAGTTTAAAGTGTCCTGTGACATTGAATCACATCGTTGGTTTAACAACTTCTTGTAGTAAGGGTGATAACCCAAATCTTGAGTACTGATAACTCCTTCCATAATATGCCGGTTTATGATAAAACCGTACCGGGTTGTGATAAACACCGGATTATCCATATATAACACTGGTGACTGATAGCCGAAACCAGACCGGGTTGATAGTCTCCGGATTATAACTTGATCGTGTACTGACAACTTGTAGTTGAAAGCCGAGCCGGGTTGATAAACGCCAGTTTGAAAGAATCACAAATCTTATGAAAACAAAGAAAACTTAGCAAAGGCAAATAAAAACCGTTGTAGTCGAGGCTTTTCACGGGCTTCCAGGCCCCAAATTCGAGGCTTTTCATGGGCTGCCGAGCCCTTTGAAGTTAAACCATTTTGCAAAGCCTTTTAAGATGGTCCGCAATCCTTAACCAATCATCGTTTTAACTTGACAAGTTCAGGGTCTGTATTTTAGAGTAACTTGTCAAAGTTCGAAGGGTCATACCAGGTTTACTCCGCGGCGTGACTTACTAAAAGAGGCAGGTTAACCCGGGGTTTTAGGTGTATACACCAGGCTTCCAAGCCATGGCTTGATAGCCCATTACAAGTGTAGATTCTAGGTTCATTGCGATAGCAAAGAATCCCCAAGTAACGTTTTGAGTTGTGCTCAGTGGGTGCCTATGTTTGAGTTGTTGTTTTTTTACAACACTCTCTTTGGCCCCGGTTTTGGCGTTGAGCTGATCAAGAGGTGTGACTGTGGTTCGGATACCACCAAGCCCCCAAGTGATGTTGTGGCATTGCATCGATCAAGAGGTGTAGCTATGGTTCGGATACGACCAAGCGCCCAAGTGATCAATAATATGATAAGACAATAAGGCGGAATACCCATGTTTGAACCGCGCATCATGGCAACATGTCCTCTTCGGCAACCTTTAACTTTTTGCAAGAGACAAATTCTTCTTGAACCGGGATTTTGAACCGGATATTAAGAGCTTCAAAGCTTTGTGGGAGACATCTTTCCCTTGAACTAGATTGTAAACCGGATATTTGAGAGCTTCAGTGAGACTAACTTCCCTTGAGCCGGATTTTAAACTGGAGTCATTTCTGATGACCCGAAACTTTCTTCATTGAGCTGGGATTTTGTAACTGTCTTATACTTTCTAAACCGGAAATTCTCTGACGGCCTTTAAATTTTCATCGATATAACAGTAGCCTCCGGGACCGGGTTATCTTTCCCTCCATCGTCCTGGGGTTCTTAAATTTGCTGAAACTGGCAAGATTTGCTGAGTCATGTCATCGTAGCCCCCGAGTCTCAAAGGTGACTTGAGGAGTTGGCTTGAGAATCTCCATATTTGACCGTTATGTAAACCGGCATAACTTGTATATCATTGGTGTTGATAGCATGATGTGAATCCACAGAAGGTTGAGGTGACTGCGGCGGGTTATAAATGATCCCGTATGAGCCGTGTCAGCAACTCGGCCAATGGTTCCTTCCAACTGGCGATTTGAAGTTTAACCAAACCGCAGTGGCGGCGACTTGTGTGCATGTCCATTGAGCCATCCAGTGCATACGACGGTTGATAGTATATAATAATTTGCTTCCAATTTGTTGAAAGAAAACCGGGCTACCCAAGCTGTGACTTGCTCAAACAGCTCATGTAGACAGGTGCGGCCCGGTATGTTGATGTAGACCAGGCCGCGAGAGACAGGTAGCAAAGACAACCGCGGCATCAGAGGCAGCTCGGACAGATGAATCGGCCGCGCCATTGTAAACTGGTGCGGACGGGGAAAAATCGGCACCGGTGTTGTAAACCGGCACTGACGGGCGAGTTAATCGCGGGCGCAGTCCCGGCAAACAGATGTAAACCGGGCCACAGGGATGGCGACTTACGCACGTTCATTCACCAGGTGGTATGACATGGACGAAACGCCGGTGCAGAACGTTGCTAGCGCGTGCTCCGTACCCGTAATACAACGCCTCATTTGTAATGAACAATTGTCCTGCGTCAAAGGATATCACATATTAGAGTAATTGTTCTTTGATAAAAACAATATGTGCTAATAAAATATATAGGAAGGATAGCACCTGGTTTTTTTGTTGGACGGACGAGTTGGCCGCGGAAACCGGTGCAGACGGGAGAATCAATCACAAGCACAGTAAGCCGTGCGGACGACGAGTCAATCGCGGGCACAGTCCCAGCTAATTGATGTAAACCGGACTGCAGGGGACGGCGGTCTGCGCGCGCATGCCTGTCGAGCAGCGTGGCATGGACGAATCCTATTGCATGCACTCCGTATCAGCGATATAATGGCATAAAAAATTTATCCTGATTTGTCCGGATGACAGATGATCCGTTCAACACCACAGAAACGGCTCAGGCAGGCCGGCGACTCAATATAACCCCGGAGGTTTAACACAGCAGATGCGGTTCAACGCGGCCCTGGCGGCTCAACACTCATACACATCTGGTATTTCTGTCAAACAAACGCGGACACTGATGCTTGGTGCGCGTCCTGATGATTTTTCCAATGTACGTGGTACTAATGGTCCTCCTGTAGTACCCTCGTGAGGAGTATTATTAGTGGGGGACCTTGGATTTGCTTCTTCACATGAGCTAGTAGCACATGACTATGCTTGGTTAACCCGGCTATCATTGATACTTTTTTCATTAGATTCCCCTGTGTGGCTGTTCTTAACAGAAGTTGTATTGATCTGGGACTTCTTTGTTTGGTACATGAAGCGACGGTAGTAGTAAGAGTGCGTGGCTACCTTATATAAGGAAAAAAGGGATTTGTGGACATTGTTGATTGTTCGCCACGCAGCATTGGGCTTGCAGCTTTTGACAGCATGCTGCCGCCCCACATAGGCTTCCTTGCAATTGTTGTCTGAGCATGTGTGGCTGTACAACGCAGTTCTTGTCGCTGCCACAACCACATATTCGCAGTTAGCAGCAGCCTGTTGATGTTCGGCTGTAGGCAAAAAATTTCCTTGGACTTGATCCGGCCGTTGTGGCGAGCTAGCGGCGCGTCATGGCGCGACTGAAGCAAGCCCAATGGCAGAGGTAGACGCAGCAGCTGGTGACCTGCGGCCGACTTAAAAGTGCAGATCAAGACGGAGACGTGTCCTTCCCGTAGTAACCTTCCCTGATGGATCCAAACAGAGTTGACAAAGAAAAACCCGATTCGGTCTCAGATGGCGTGAAACAATGCTTTTGCTTATATTTTTTTGACTCAATCGCTTGACGGAGATTTGGCCTTGCGCTTGTTGGCGACTTGCATCCATCCGACCCGGTGAATACTTTTTGAACCAAAAAATCTTCACCTTTCGAGATCTTCTCTGATGATCTTGCCAAACGAACCGATGATCATCATCAATAAAAAATCTCTAGTGAACTTTAACGTTGATGCATATCCTTCCAAGAAACCGGTCTTTTCCTCATCCGGATGCAAACTTCTCAAACCCTAGATAAAATCCCTCCAAAAACTCAACACCACCATGCGCAAGCCCCACGGTGGGCGCCAACTGTCGTGGTTTTGTCACGGCAGATGTCCTTAGTGTTAGGACTTAGTCGCGAGGCCAACGCATCTATGTGGTAGCTTGATTGGGTTGAGCGGAATCGAGAGACGCAACACAAGACAAGGATTTAGACAGCTTCTGGCCCCGGGAAACATCATCCGATAATAGCCCTACATGCTGTTTGAGGCTAGGTCTCATTATGATCACGAGAGAGTCGCCAGTAAACCGGCTCTTTGTGTCTAGCCCTAGAAATTGTTTCTTCTTCCTTATGTCTCGAAGGGCCAAAGGCCGATCTTTATTAGATGGAACATAGGGTACAACCAGACGCCATCAGGCTAGGCGATCTAGCGCCGATGGTTCACTCCAGCTTACAGAACAGACGCTCCAACCCCAGGTGGAGCAGAGCAAGAACATGAAACAAAGTACAACCTCAAGCAGAGATGTCTGCAACACACCCAGCTGCCCTCCACACAGCAATATCATCACAGATCAGGTCGAGGACGATGTTGGATGTGCTGCCGTGTGCTGGAAAATTCTGGTATTCCGCTCCTTGCAGATCCTCCAATGCACCAGGATAGCAATGGTGTCGAAATCACGCATGTTCGTCTTGGGGATGCTCTTCCTTGTTGACAACCACCAGTCCTCTGTGGTGTTGCAAGAGTCATCAGGAATAGAGAAGTGCACACCCGTCCATTGCCTGAAGATGCTCCAAAGGTGCCGCGTATATCTGCAGTGCACAAAGAGATGTGTGCAGTCCTCCGGTTCCGCTAAGCAAAGAGGGCATGTATAATTGGACGGCCAACCTGTACGCAGCAGGTTGTCTGCCGTGAGGCAGCGCCTGTGCACGACTAGCCACATGAAGAATCGACAGCGGGGCGGCGCCTTTGACTTCCAAATAGGTTTGTAGCATGGAAAACGAATGCCAGCCATGAAGAACATCCGATATGCACTGCTGACAGAAAAACACTGATTATCCGTTAGCCTCCAGATCGGGCGATCATAAGCTTCAGGAGTTAGCACCATGGCCTGCAAAATGTCCCAGATTTCAAGGTATTGCACGAGCGCCTGAACAGAGAGACCTCCCCTTATGTATTGGATCCAGGCCTGGTTGTGCATCCCCTCCTTCACAGATCGCCCGGAGTCGCGCACAAAAGAGAAGAGGGCCAGAGCAGCATCGACGATCGATCGTCCACCAGGCAACCAGTTGTCTGTCCAGAATCTCGCAGTCTCACCGTTGCCAAATAAACAGCAGATGCTGCCTTAAAATTGCCCCAACCTCCTTCTCGGAGTCCGACAAGCTATGCCAGGGCCTTTCCTCTCAGTAGCCCATCCGAGCCAAGGCCACCGGCTTCGCAAGGCCAGCCCGAAGAGTCCGAGGTTGGCCAAACCGAGGCCACCCAACTCCTTTGGCCTCTGAGACCCGTGTCCATGGCAGTAAACAATGCCCCCCGTTGATTTCCTCCTCTCCTTTCCAGACAAAACCTCGGTATCTTCGTTCAATAACCTTGATCACCCACACCGGCAGTGGGAGCACTGACATGAAGTGGAGGGGGAGGGCCATGAGAACTGAGCTAGTAAGAGCCAGACGCCCCGCAACAGCCAACAACTTCAGCTTCCAGCCTTTCATCTTGTTCGAGAATTTATCCACCATGGGCCAAATGTCATTCCGGTTCAGCCGATAGATAGAGAGGGGGATTCCCAAGTACTTGAAAGGAAACTTTTGCCTTTCGCATTGAAAATGCTCCGTCACAGTGCTCTCAACCTCATCATCGCAACGGATACATGTTATGGTGCTCTTCCGCAGGTTAATCCGCAGACCCGAAGCTTCTCCAAACAGGTCTAACATGCCAGCAATCACCTGGTTGTCCACCGGAGTTGGCCTGAAGAAGAGAACTGCATCGTCGACGAAAATAGATGCCCCGGGCGTGTTGCTGTCGAGGTGATAGAAGACTCTTTTGAGCGGCCCAGAGTAGCATGGCGTGCAAAGTGTCCATTGCGAGGATGAAGAGTGCGGGCGATACCGGATCCCCTTGCCTCACCCCTTGGCCGAGAGTGAAGGGTGCCCTGCCCCTCCTTGTATATGTTGAAGGGGCGGGTTACATGTGGAGTCCTATTAGGATTAGGACTAGTCTATCTCTAATACAAACCGGATACAAGTCCAAGTCTTAACTCCTTGTAAGAAAAATATTCCTCACGCCTTTCCTCTTAAACTGGCCCACCATAACATGAGCCGGCCTTCTGGGCCTTGGGCCTTGTCACCGTTTGTCCCGCCCGCCAGGTTTACCAGTGAATCATAATGTTCAGTCAGGTTGCTTGTAAACTGTCTGGTCTGTGTGGGTCGCCGGTGAATCGCCAAGTGTCAGCGGGGTCTCAAATAAACCGCCAAGTCCGGCCGGGTTATACTTCCGGCCGGTTTACGCCGCGGGGTATATCCCCGACAAACACCCAAAGGGTTTACTAGAGTCAATAATCTAGTTCACATCGCTATGTGATTAACACTCAAAGAGTACTAAGGTGTGATCACGTTTTGCTTGTGGGAGAAGTTTAGTCAATGGGTCTGCCACATTCAGATCCGTATGTATTTTGCAAATTTCTATGTTAACAATGCTCTGCATGGATCTACTCTAGCTAATTGCTCCCACTTTCAATATGTATCCAGATTGAGACATAGAGTCATCTGGATCAGTGTCAAAATTTGCATCGACGTAACCCTTTACGACGAACCTTCTTGTCACCGCCATAATCGATAAACATATCCTTATTCCACTAAGGATAATTTTGACCGCTGTCCAGTGATCTACTCCTAGATTACTATTGTACTTCCTTGCCAAAATCAGTGTAGGGTATACAATAGATCTGGTACACAACATGCCATACTTTATAGAACCTATGGCCAAGGCATAGGGAATGACTTTCATTCTCTTTCTATCTTCTGCCGTGGTCGGGCTTTGAGTCTTACTCAATTTCATACCTTGTAACACAGGCAAGAACTCTTTCTTTGACTGTTCCATTTTGAACTACTTCAAAATCTTGTCAAGGTATGTACTCATTGAAAAACTTATCAAGCGTCTTGATCTATCTCCATAGATCTTGATGCTCAATATGTAAGCAGCTTCACCGAGGTCTTTATTTGAAAAACTCCTTTTTGCTTTGCAGAATAATTCTACATTATTTCCGATCAACAATATGCCATTCACATATACTTGTCAGAAATGCTGTAGTGCTTCCACTCACTTTCTTGTAAATACAGGCTTCACCGCAAGTCTGTATAAAACTATATCCTTTGATCAACTTATCAAAGCATATATTCCAACTCCGAGATGCTTGCACCAGTCCATAGATGGATCACTGGAGCTTGCATATTTTTTTAGAACCTTTAGGATTGACAAAACCTTCTGGTTGCATCATATACAACTCTTATTTAATAAATCCATTAAGGAATGCAGTTTTGTTTATCCATTTGCCAGATTTCATAAAATGCGGCAAGTGCTAACATGATTCGGACAGACTTAAGCATAGATACGAGTGAGAAACTCTCATCGTAGTCAACACCTTGAACTTATCGAAAACCTTTTGCGACAATTCTAGCTTTGTAGATAGTAACACTACTATCAGCGTCCGTCTTCCTCTTGAAGATCCATTTAATCTCAATGGCTCGCCGATCATTTGGCAAGTCAATCAAAGTCCATACTTTGTTCTCATACATGAATCTCATCTCAGATTTCATGGCTTCAAGCCATTTCGCGGAATCTGGGCTCACCATCGCTTCTTCATAGTTCGTAGGTTCGTCATGGTCTAGTAACATAACTTCCAGAATAGGATTACCATACCACTCTGGTGCGGATCTTACTCTGGTTGACCTACGAGGTTCAGTAACAACATGATCTGAAGTTTCATGATCATCATCATTAACTTCCTCACTAATTGGTGTAGTAGTCACAGGAATAGATTTCTGTGATGAACTACTTTCCAATAAGGGATCAGGTACAGTTACCTCATCAAGTTCTACTTTCCTCCCACTCACTTCTTTCGAGAGAAACTTCTTCTCTAGAAAGGATCCATTCTCAGCAACGAATATCTTGCCTTCGGATCTGTGATAGAAGGTGTACCCAACTGTCTCCTTTGGGTATCCTATGAAGACACATTTCTCCGATTTGGGTTTGAGCTTATCAGGATGAAACTTTTTCACATAAGCATTGTAACCCCAAACTTTAAGAAATGACAACCTTGGTTTCTTGCCAAACCACAGTTCATATGGTGTCGTCTCAACGGATTTACATGGTGCCCTATTTAACGTGAATGCAGCTGTCTCTAATGCATAACCCCAAAACGATAGTGGTAAATCGGTTAAGAGACATCATAGATTGCACCACATCTAATAAAGTATGGTTATGACGTTCGGACACACCATTACGCTGTGGTGTTCCAGGTGGCATGATTTTGTGAAACTATTCCACATTGTTTTAATTGAAGGCCAAACTCGTAACTCAAATATTCGTCTCCGCGACCAGATCGTAGAAACTTTATTTTCTTGACATGATGATTTTCCACTTCACTCTGAAATTCTTTGAACTTTTCAAATGTTTCAGACTTATGTTTCATCAAGTAGATATACCCATATCTGCTCAAATCATCTGTGAAGGTTAGAAAATAACGATACCCGCCGCGAGCCTCAACACTCATCGGGCCGTATACATCAGTATGTATTATTTCCAACAAGTTTGTTGCTTGCTCCATTGTTCTGGAGAAAAGAGTCTTGGTCATCTTGCCCATGAGGCATGGTTCGCAAGTATCAAGTGATTCATAATCAAGTGATTCCAAAAGCCCATCAGCATGGAGTTTCTTCATGCGCTTTACACCAATATGACCTAAACGGCAGTGCCACAAATAAGTTTCACTATCATTATTAACTTTGCATCTTTTGGCTTCAATATTATGAATATGTGTATCACTATGATCGAGATCCAACAAACTATTTTCATTGGGTGTATGACCATCGAAGGTTTTATTCATGTAAACATAATAACAATTATTCTCTCATTTTAAATGAATAAACGTATTGCAATTAACATGATCAAATCATATTCATGCTTAACGCAAACACCAAATAACATTTATTTAGGTTCAACACTAATCCCGAAAGTATAGGTAGTGTGCGATGATGATCATATCAATCTTGGAAGCACTTCCAACACACATCATCACTTCACCCTTAACTAGTCTCTGTTCATTTTGCAACTCACGTTTCGAGTTACTACTCTTAGCAACTGAACCAGTATCAAATACCGAGGGGTTGCTATAAACACTAGTAGATTACACATCAATAACATGTATATCAAATATAGCTTGTTCACTTTGCCATCCTTCTTATCTGCCAAATACTTGGGGTAGTTCCGCTTCCAGTGACCAGTTCTTTTGCAGTAGAAGCACTTAGTCTCAGACTTAGGTCCAGACTTGGGCTTCTTCACTTGAGCAGCAACTTGCTTGCCGTTCTTCTTGAAGTTCCCCTTCTTCCCTTTGCCCCTTTTCTTGAAACTAGTGGTCTTGTCAACCATCAACACTTGATGTTTTTATTGATTTCTACCTTCGCCGATTTTAGCATCGCGAAGAGCTCGGGAATTACTTTCGTCATCCCTTGCATATTATAGTTCATCACGAAGTTCTAGTAACCTGGTGATAGTGACTAGAGAACTTTGTCAATTACTATCTTATCTGGAAGATTAACTCCCACTTGATTCAAGCAATTGTAGTACTCAGACAATCTGAGCACATGCTCACTCGTTGAGCTATTCTCCTCCATCTTGTAGGCAAAGTACTATCAGAGGTCTCATACCTCTCGACATGGGCATGAGTATGAAATATCAATTTCAACTCTTGGAACATCTTATATGCTCCGTGGCGTTCAAAACATTTTTGAAGTCCCGGTTCTAAGCCGTAAAGCATGGTGCACTAAACTATCAAGTAGTCATCATACTGAGCTTTTGTCAAAACGTTCATAACGTGTGCATCTGCTCCTGCAATATTTCTGTCACCTAGCGGGGCATTAAGGACATAATTATTCTGTGCAGCAATGAGGATAATCCTTAGATCACGGATCCAATCCGCATCATTGCTACTAACATCTTTCAACATATATTTCTCTAGGAACATATCAAAATAAACGGGGAACAACATCGCGAGCTATTGATCTACAACATAGATATACAAATACTACCAGGACTAAGTGTGACATGCTGGTCCGGGCCGCTTCATCCAACAATACCGCCGAACCAAAGTGTGACATGCTGGTAAGCAGTATGACTTGTGATACGTCTCCAACGTATCTATAATTTTTGATTGCTCCATGCTATATTATCTATTGTTTTGGACTATATTGGGCTTTATTTTCCACTTTTATATTACTTTTGGGACTAACCTATTAACCGGAGGCCCAGCCCAGAATTGCTGTTTTTTGCCTATTTCAGTGTTTCGAAGAAACGGAATATCAAACGGAGTCCAAACGGAATGAAATCTTGGGGAACGTGATTTTCTCATCAGATAAGACCCAGGAGACTTGGACCCTCCGTCAAGAAAGCTCCAAGGCGGCCACGAGAGTGGAGGGCGCGCCCCCTACCTCATGGGCCCTGTCGGTGTCAAAACCGGCGTATCTCGGGTAGGGGGTCCCGAACTGTGCGTCTAGGCGGATGGTAACACGAGACAAGGGACACGATGTTTTTACCCAGGTTCGGGCCCTCTCGATGGAGGTAATACCCTACTCCTGCTTGATTAATATTGATGATATGGGTAGTACAAGAGTAGATCTACCACGAGATCGGAGAGGCTAAACCCTAGAAGCTAGCCTATGGGATGATTGTTGTTCGTCCTACGGACTAAAACCCTCCGGTGTATATAGACACCGGATATGTTAGGGTTACACAGAGTCGGGCCATAATGGTAAGAGATCTACATATCCGTATCGCCAAGCTTACCTTCCACGCCAAGGAAAGTCCCATCCGGACACGGGACGAAGTCTTCAATCATGTATCTTCATAGTCTTGGAGTCCGGCCGTGATGATAGTTCGGCTATCCGGACACCCCCTAGTCCGGGACTCCTCGAGTAGCCCTAAACCAGGCTTCAATGACGACGAGTCCGCGCCGCATATTGTCTTCGGCATTACAAGGCGGGTTCCTCCTCCGAATACTTCATAGAAGGTTTTGAACACAAGGATAGTGTCCGGCTCTGCAAACCAAGTTCCACATACCACCGTAGAGAGAATAACTTTTGCACAGATCTGCTGACGTATTCCGTGGCGTGAAATTACACCACGGCCAGGCCTTTATATGAATTGTTTTTTTACTGTTCCACCTCAGCGCGTTTAGCGAGGCGGTTTCCCTGGCACGTCTTATCAAAGCATAGATCGTGCCCCCTTATTCCAGGATTCCCATCAATACGGACATGGGTAACCCAACCGCGTTAGCTGGCACGCCTCTATCAAAGACGAGTCCTAATCGACCACGGGTGGGCTCTTGGTATTCAACCTATTTATAATGAGACCAAGGCCCTCTTCTTTTTACACCCTCCATCGAAGTTAGCCTCGCGCCGAAAGTGCCAACACCCAAAGCTTCAGATTTAGGCGCTTCGGACCTTCGACGATGTCCGGCTCCGACCAGCACGGCCGATGGATGTCCTCCTCCGTTACAGAAGAAGATGTGCTAAAGCTGCGAGACGCCAGGTATCTAACCGGCGAGATCTCGCATAGGCTGCCTGCAACAGGACAGGTCATTCCCACTCCCGAGCCCGGTGAGAACATGGTGTTCGTGTCCCACTTCCTTCGGGGTTTAGGCTTCCCGATGGATCCCTTTGTGCGGGGGCTCATGTTTTATTATGGGTTTGATTTCCATGACTTGAATCCGGAGTCCATCCTCCATATCTCGTCATTTATTGTCATATGTGAGGCCTTCCTCCATATTACCCCTCACTTTGGATTGTGGCTCAAGACCTTCAAGGTGGAGCCAAAGATGATCAAGGGGCAGCAAGCAGAGTGCGGAGGGGCGGTCATAAGCAAATGTGCTGATGCTCCATGGCCCGAGGGCTCTTTCCAAGAGGAGCTTGGTTTGTGGCAACGGGAGTGGTTTTATATCACCGCTCCCAGGGGCACCAAACGGGTGGCGCTCCCTGCCTTCCGCTCAGGTCCACCACAGCCGGGCGTCATGGGCCAACAAGGGGCTCGACCGGGCCCGCCCAAGGACGTTCCTTTGCTGCAGGCCGTATTCGAGACCTCCAAGAAAGAGAGATCAATCTGGTTGCGATGGCGCAGGTTATGTTGATCCGCGCCTCCTGCCCTGCAAGCGCCGCCCCCTCACTTTGTGGGAATTTAATCCGAGGGACCACGAGCTCTCCAAAATTTTATGGGCACGACGCCCGTGGAGATGTATAAACTGTTCTTCGGATCACAAGAGAAGTGTCCGGACCTGACTGAGGACGCAGGACTAAGCTGCAATCGCCCAGATACTCAAGTAAGTAGTCCCGTAACCGGACGAGCTGTTCATTCATTTATCATATATATATATATATGCCCTTTAAAGGAGTCGTTTCTTGAACATGAGTGGATAGCCAAGGCAAAGTTAATAAGGTGTCCGGCTCCCCTCCCGGAGACCACGCCGGATCCCATGCTGACCAAGATGTTGAAGGCCGCGCCTTTTGAAGAAGGCGAAGGGGGGAGCGGGGAAGCAACTGCCTCTACGAAGGAGGCTATCAAGGAAGGAGGGATTAAAAGTCCCATCTTGCAAGGAGAAAAGAGGACCGCTCCGGAGGATCCGGAGGTCAAGGCCTCAAAGAGGGGAAAGGAATCTTTGTCAGAGAGTCCGGCGCTGGGAGGTAACCCAGCCGCACTATTTCCCCAAGGGGATCAACCCTCTAGCAAGCCGTAAGTGAAAAGTAGGGGTCTTGTAAATAAGGAACATCCCTGTATTTATTTGTAAAGATAACCGAAATCGTACCTTGTAGTTCGGATCTCAGCCCTTCTCAGCAGAGCTCGTCTTCGGGGGATCTTCTTCCGGAGATGATGGAGAGCGAAACGCCTCCACCTGTCGCACCCTCATGCGAGGCGGACGACCCTGAGGTGTCGTCGCGGAGGGTTCCCCCAAGTCCGGCGGGGCCGGAAGGTCCGGCGCCAAGTGGTGTGCGGTCGGAGGAGCTGAAGGATCTGCTCGGGCGAGCGGCTATCTCAGAAGATCACCGTGTTCTAATGGGTACGGTGATTGAAAGAATTGCATCCGCAGAGAGCGGATTGCATGAAGCCGTCGAAGCTTCTTGGCGGGGGTTCGAGGTACGCAAAATTGATGTACCTTCTGACAGTTATGCATATAAAATGCGCCCTATATAGATAGTAGCCCCTGAGACTCGGTATGTTGTCAAAATTGGCAGCGTTCCGAGGATCAAAATCTTAGTTATAACATATCGCCGCTCCTAAACAGAAGGGCGTCCGATGGCACAGCGGATCGATGAATATGCCGAACTAAGGCGGCAGCTTTTACGAGGCGGATGTGGACATCGCTACCGTCAATAAACGGTTCGACGAGTCACAAGGTATCGACTTCTCTGGCGGACACACTGGTAAGGGAGCTTGACGCCCATGTCTTACTACTTGTATGCTTAATGCAGATGGTGCCGCTTTGTGGAAGAGCTTGGCGGAACTCGCCCGGCGAAAAAGAGCAAGCCGAAATAGTAATGCAGCCGCTTTAAGGGCGTCAAGAGCTAAAAGCGAGCGGGCTGCTCATTGCGGGTTAGGAGGAAATGGCCGATATGGCCAGAAAGTTGAAGAATATTGCCGACCACTGCGAGGTTCTTGAAAAAGAACGTCAAGCGGAGCAAGAGGGCCTGAAAAAGGCCACCGCCGATTCCAAGGATGCCTGTTCCGCTTTGAGAGCTGCCAAGGAGGAGCTGAGTCAGGTCGGGGCTATTACGGCTGGAAAACCATTTTTGCTACGGAGGAAATATACGGATCCAAAGTATGCTCAGTTGGACAAGTTGTGGAGTTCGGAGGATGCGTATCTGGACTTGGCGGCGAGCGCTGCGGACGCGGTTGAGCACTTCCGGGGCCAGAAGGGGCACGAAGGGAAGAGCTATATTGGTCGCAATTCCATAGTCCGGGCGTCCTGTTCCGTTGACCGATCGGTTGGCCGAATGGGCCGAGCTGAATCGATTATCCGGATTTGCCATGAAGCATGTCTTGACTCATTTGTGGCCGGGCGGACCCCAGCCGAAGAGTTATTTTGGTTTAGTGCAGCAGTTCCTTGGTGCGGTATCACAGACGACGCAATGAAGCGGTCGGCGTGTATTGAGGAGCACGGATGGCTCGCCCGTGTCAAGACATACCGCGTAGATGAAGGCCACCGACGTTGCATCCCAAGATTTGGACAGAGTTTAGTACCGCCGAGCACTACTTTGAAGAAGTTCTGCAGGCGCTTCGTTTAATAGAGACGCAGTTTCGAAGGATGTTATGTTTAAATGACATGTATGATTTGTGAAAACAATGTTTCAATATAATATAAGAGCTTTTTATACTTGTGCGTTCAAGTAGTAAACTACTCCCTGTGCGGCCGTTTATGTATATGTATATATAACCTGAAAGATGGCAGTCCTTGGCTTCAGCCCCCACGCACATAGTGCGGGGGTGTTTGCAAAGAAAGCGCTTTTTCACACTTGATCCAATGTCTTGGTCCTGTGAAGGAGGTGATAGCGTAGCAAACTAGGCAACCGGACTATAATGATTTATCACTTTCACTTAGCCATAGGAGTTCGAGGGTGGGGCTACTATATAGCCCACAGGGCACCGCACTCCCGAATTCGGTGCGTATGTACTGACCGAAAACCGGTCCTTCGTTAATGCGGAGGAATCCTAAACATTCCAAAGGAGTCATCGAGTGGTTGACCAGTCTCGCTATATCATGACAGCCGCTTTCATCGAGGTGCTCGCCCGGCGAACCGGGCAGAATCGCGATAGTTCTCCGGTGCCGCGTTAGCCGATAAAACGGAACGTAAGGCAGCAAAACACCTGATCCCGGCAAACCCAACATTTGACCAAAGACATGATTCGGAGCTGATGCATATAAGGCCTAACTCGAGACGCCGAACACTCCCTAAGGTATTCGGTCTTTATAAAAACGGGCAGAATGATGCCCTAAGCCCCTGGTGTCCAAGTACGTGCAAAAATTCTGGTGCGGCCAATGCCAAAACGCCAGCCTCCTCCTCGGTAATAGTAAGAAACCGGGGGATCTATATCAACAAGAGACAGTAAAAAAGGTTTACGCAGGGTCTTAATCTGAAAACAATCCTTGCAACGGGTCCCTACCGCGTCTGCGCCGTGTCTCCGTTGTGCAGTATCCTGGATGGGTGTAGCACGTTGTTCATCTGTAAAAGAGAGGAACTTAGTTTCAAAAGAAAAAGGATCGTGCAAAAGATGTACTTTATATTAAATAAACAGAGTACGATTCGAAGAAGTGAAAAAAAAATGAGCTTTAGTGTCTCTTGTGATACATGCGTGCAGCCCCTTGTATGGGGGTGTGCCACTAGTAGGCGCCGGACTCGTCTAGCCGTGTCCGGGGTTTGAATGACCAATTCAGGTTCTTTGACTAGCGGAGCTGGATAGGTGTGGGGCTGTCAAGGCAGTCTCCCGTTCTTCCGTGCTCGAGTAACACTTAATACTTCCTTTTAACGAGATGATGCCGCGTGGACCGGGCATTTTTAGTGTTAGAGATGCATAATGCGGTATTGCGTTAAAGCGGGCCTGGCATTACTCCTTTAAAGGAGGTGTTGCTATGGCGAATTTTGGTTGGGTTTATCCCCATCCTGCGGATTGTGTCCTGATATATCAGGTTTATGTCACTGCCGCCATCCATGAGGACTTGTGTAAATTGGAATCCGTCGATTATAGGATCCAATATCAAGGCAGTCCATCCTGCGCTCCGGATACTTCCGGAATAGTCCTGATGGTCGAAGGTGATTGGTTTTGACAACCAGTGTGCGGCACGCATTTTAGTGGGCGCCCGCTCTTTTTCCTTTGATCCACGTGAAGTGAGTTTATGGTTTTAACCTCTTGTGGGAAATTCTTTTGTTTTCCGGGGCTCGCTTGTGGTGCTCGTCATCATCTTCACTTGGTGTGTCGAGCCCTTGTGTTCGGGCGTTGAGTCTGCGTACTATTTGAAGACCCAACAATTTACGTGGGTATGGTTTGCGGCCTCCCGAGTACTGTGGATTTGACATATCTTGTCCAAGATTTTGTTGAAGTTGGATAGCTCATCGCTATTGTCCTTAAGGGCAGTTTTTGTTGTTCTGCCGTGAGCTTTTGAATTCGGCGTTGACTGCCGCGCTCTTTGGACCGTTCCCTTTAGTCCGGCGCTGGTCCTTGTTGCGCCGTGGTTTCCCGTTTCCATCCCTGACTTCGGATGTACTTGGGTCGCTGGTGCTGCATCTTGCTAGCCAGTTGTCCTCTCCCGCGCAAAAGCGGGTCATGAGGCTTGTTAATGCGGACCAAGGTGATTTACGACACCTCGGATACAGTCCGGCGTTGGAGCTCGGATACATAGTCCGGCGTTGGAGCTCGGACACAGAGTCTGGCGTTGGAGCTCGGATACAGTCCGACGTTGGAGCTCGGATACATAGTCCGGCGTTGGAGCTCGGACACATAGTCCGGCGTTGGAGCTCGGATATAGTCCGGCGTTGGAGCTCGGATACATAGTCCGGCGTTGGAGCTCGGACACATAGTCCGACGTTGGAGCTCGGATACATAGTCCGGCGTTAGAGCTGGGAAGCAGTCCGGCATTGGTGCTCGGCTGCAAAAGATACCTCGAATGTAGTCCGGTGTTGGAGCTCGGGCGCAAGAGGACGCTGCCGCCCGGGAACAACTTCAAACCCAAGGTGTGGCATAAAAATAACAAGGCATTGATAAAGGCCGGAAACTTAAAGGGGCTCCTCGGATACCCGACGTGTAAACTCGTCGAATGCATTTCAGCGATCCTCAAGATCGAAGATGAGAAGATTTGTTGAACCAGTTTTCAAGACCGGCAACCGAAGATAAAGAGCAGTTCGGAAGAATCGAGGAGCGTCCCTAACTTGAAGACCGGTTCAGGGGGCTACTGATGGTGTCCTGGACTAGGGGGTACTCACCACGGCGTCCCCCAATCGGTTAGATTGGGCCGAGGACCCCCAGGGCCGCATACTCATGGGCCAGTCCGGAAAGGTGCCGCATACAATGAAGATTCCACAAAGACTTGGTGATCAAGACAAGGAATCCTCCCCTACCGTCGTATTCGGCTAGGACTCTTGTTATCCTAGGCCTCTGGTGCATTATATAAACCAGGGCGAGGCTAGTCGACACATATACAATATACAACAATCATACCATAGGCTAGCTTCTAGGGTTTAGCCTCTATGATCTCGTGGTAGATCAACTCTTGTAATACTCATATCATCAAGATCAATCAAGGTGAAGTAGGGTATTACCTCCATAGAGAGGGCTCGAACCTGGGTAAACATCGTGTCCCCTGTCTCCTGTTACCATCTGCCTTAGACGCGCAGTTCGGGACCCCCTACCCGATATCCGCCGGTTTTGAAACCGACATTGATGCTTTCATTGAGAGTTCCTCTGTGTGTTCGGCAAAAGGTCGATGGCTCGCCCACAGATCAACTGCGACTTCGGCATCTTCGTCACCAGCTCGACTGGTCACCTTGGTTCGACCAAGGACTGCGCCCTATCTCCGATCGTCATGTTCGGATGAGGGCCTTCATCAACATCAACTCCGATCTCTATCAAGATCATGGAGGAATCATCCAAGGAGCCCGGGCTCAACGTCAACATTGCCCTCGATCAGACCGTCTTTTTTTACGGACAGCGAACTTGTGTCCGCCGCCACCGCCTCGTCAAGCGTCGTTTTAATGATTGCTTCGGTGGAATTGTGCGGAATTGAGTCCAAAACAACCCTGGAAAATTTCGTCGAGTTCCGATGGAGGAATCTCTGGCAATCTCCGATATACCGGAGCCTCATTGAATCTGGACGAGAATCCGGACGAGTTTAGTGCATGGTGTCCAGCTTCTAACTCGGACTTCCTTTGGAAGATCCAACCGTTGATCGGCTGCGGAATTCCTATATCTACCACCCCTCAAAATTTCAGCTCGATCCGACCGTCCAAACTCCGGGAACCTTTTGATTAGTGCATCACTTTTCAGATCTGCTTTCTGCGCGAAAACGAATCCGACCCGAGTTCGTCTTTTTTTATGAACGGGATTTCGGACATCCTTTTTGAAGGAAGTTTTGTACGGAGTATTGTGTTTTGTTCCCGAACACATCCCACTAACTTTAAGATCTTTTGAACATGATCTTCAACATCATGCTGGTGTCAAACCAGTCCGGCAATATTGCTCCACGGCTGCCGACCTGCGCTAGACACGTCGTCACTTTGTGAGTCGAGCTCAACTTCTTCGGATCATCATCTCGGCAAGCCGAACAAGAGTCCGGCATTGCGAAGGATAAATCATCACCAACATCGCCGCCCCACGGATTACACGGAGCGGGCATACCGGCATCGCCGCACGGTCGCTTCATCAAGCCGGCATCGACCACGTCACGACCTGCATCGGCAGGGCCGCACTATTACTTCTTCAAGCTGGTGTCCATCACGCCGACCTACTTCGACATCTCGGCTGGACCGGAGGCTTCGCCATCTCTTCATCAACCTACTCCGGACACTTCGGCGTTACTACCCGACCAGCTCCGTCACGTTAGCTGGACCGAGGGCTTTGCCTCGGCAAGCCAACCTTTGCCAGCATTGCCATGCCGTCGTTTTATCGCCCATAAGGCAGTGGGTGCGCGGAGCGAGTCCTAATTTTGAGAATCACCTTCCTTCGGATTACTACAACAAATAAACCAGGTGCTATTAATCCTAGTATTTTTTGCTTGTTTAGGTTCATTGTTCCCAAGTAATTATTACTCTGGTTTGTCCATCATATGTACACAGGTCTATCAAGTGGTGGCCGCATTATCGACGGTCGCATGATGGTTCGGTCAGTTTCCGTACATAGTCCGGCGAAACACCGCATCCGGAACTTGAACCGACCTGTGAATTCAGGCCTTGCCATGCCTTTACCGCATCATGCCGCCACCCTGCATCGACATTGACTTCGGCGCCAGGCCATATTTCTTTTATTACTCACTTCGCATAAATTATTTATTGTGCAACATTTTTTTAATTTAATTCTTATTATTACTATTATCCCCGATCTGCACTATTTATTGTGCACAGGAAAATGATCCAGCCGGACTATATCCTTTGGCGTCACCTCGGCTGGACGGGGGGTTCGTCGGCACTTCATTACCCCATGCAGGGGACTTCGGCATCACTCTGCCGTCCCGCATTGACCATGCTATGTCACCACTTCACAGTGCCGAGCTCTTTGCTCCGCCACCTCGGGACCGGCTTGGGAGATGGAACCTTGTCCCGCATCGTCAATACCGAACACATTAACCAGCTAAGTTGCCTTCATGCTCAAAGTTTTAAATTTCTACCTTGTGTTCGGTTCGACCAAGCATTATACTTTTTTGGAAAAAAGTTGCTTGTAAAAAATTTTCCTTGTCGAAACTTTGTTCGCACACACTTGACGCGCTACCCGCTACCATTATACCTCGGGGCTTTTTAACGAAGCTTATTAATTGGGCTTTATGCCCAACACATGTGTCACACTTCCGCATGTACCTTTTATTCACCATTATATGCATCGATATGACTTAAGTTTTGGCCAAGCTAGGTTGCTCGGCTCCTGTGCTTACCCTCACGTTCCCGATTGTTCGGCTAGGTGGTAAAGGGAGCACCTCTGCGATTGTTATCGCCGGGTCACCGGATGTGTACCTCGACCGGTGAAGCCGAAGCTAAGCGTTCTTAAGGGAATACTCGTCGGTGAACTAAAAGATGATTTCTTACCTATTTATTTACCTGCCCCGGATGTTTTTCTGCTCTTTTTCGCAGTCCGGACATGCACTTTAGGGCATGCCTCCTGTGGAAAGGAACCCCTAACGGAACTATTCTCCCTGGAAGATGTTTCTTACTAACCATGTAATATAACATAACTAGTTGGGCACTTTTCTGTTAAAGCACTAATGACCCCTACGCCTGGTCTCCAGCATGCCCCGGTTTTTATAACCGCGAGAGTATTCGGACACACTCCGGACTATTGGGTCCAGAGGTTGAAGCGAAAAGGTCCGCTACGACAAACGATCTACAATCTGGCTAGAAGGCATTCTACATGTCACCTTACATTTTATAGTCAACTTTTACCCAAGTCACTTGGGGGCTCTTATGTTTATTTGAGCCGTTTCATACTAAGTGTTTTTCTTCTTAGTCGTTGCAAAGTTAAAGCATGGCAGAAGCACTTTTTTTTCTAAAGTCCAATTTTCGGATTGGCACCGAACACTTGATCTTGTTCGGACGTCATGTTTTTACTGACGTTTTTTGGTTTTCCAAGCTTTTGGAACTTTTTAACTATTTGTGTGTTTTCAGCACAAGTCTCGCAGTGCAACGCCGGACACCTTTAGAGATTCGGCAAAAACATTCTCGGATATTGCTATATATGCATCAGTTTCGAATTGTGTCTTCGGTCAATAGTTGGGTTGCCCGGCTCCCGCTTGCCTCCTACGTTCCGCTTTGTTCGGCTAGGTGTGCAAAGGGAGAACCATCACATTGTGCTTCCAGCTCACATGGTTAAGCACCTCAGTGGAGAAAGCCGAAAACTGACTGTCATAATAAGCGTAAACTGGTCAGCGATCCGATGACGGTGTTAAATGACTGGCCATTCATAACAATGGTCGAAGTGTTTACGGCTCGACCTCAACTGTCGCCGAACACTACCGGGGGCTATTAACTGGCCTCCCAAACTAAATCCTCGATCTTTTGCTCTTACATTGGAGCTGAGGTTTCATGATCATGCTTAGCATGACAACCCAAAGAAAGGAACCGATAGCGGGACTATTTTCTTTGGAAGACATTTCTTCTGTTAAACAGTAATATAACATACCTCTCTGCGTACCTTTGTTTATAAAACCGTATGGCCAGATTGCCTTGTTTGTCGTAAATCTTTGCCCTCATAAAGGCTTTATAAAGTAGGACAAACACTCCTCGACTCTTGGCCGAGGAGGTTGAAGCCGATGGTCGGTCAACAAAGTTTTGTACAATGCGGATCCGAGCATTAATGACGTAAAAGTACTTGGATACATAGAGTCATTACACATAATTTGTGATTATACTATGGATATCGATCCTTAATTGACCACCCGTGCCCGCATTAAGGCTCGGGGCTACTAGGCTTCGGGCTTATTATTTACAGATATTAAAGCACATCGATCCCCGATCCGTGTTGCCGCCGACCGGTGTCTCGAGCTACCGTGCATTGCTGTTCTATGCGTAAAATTTTAAGTGCAATACAATTTCCGAGGAGATTTTGATCCTCAGGTTGGTCGGCCGCACCCAACCCGAGTCTCGAGGACTGAGCACGCCGCTTTTGTGTCCTGAAGTATTCTGCCGAGCTAGGACTTGATCCTCAGGCCGATTTTGCAAATCAACCTGAGTCTCAGCGGCTATGGGGATCAGCGGTCTTATGTCATCCTTCATGTGCATCTCGGTTTTAGACCGATACACACCCCGAGGGCTACGGCTATATATCTCGTCAAAGAATAAATTGCATCAATAAAAATATTGACAAAAATCGGCCCACATTCGGGTGGTGCACCACCTCGGAAGCGATCCGACATAAAGCTCGGGCGCTAGTGGCTGGCTCCATAGAGGGCATTTCCGGCATTAAGCTCGGCTAAACTCCTTCAAACTTCTTTGAACCAAGGTGATTTACGACACCTCCGATACAGTCCGGCGTTGGAGCTCGGATACATAGTCCGGCGTTGGAGCTCGGACACATAGTCTGGCGTTGGAGCTCGGATACAGTCCGACGTTGGAGCTCGGATACATAGTCCGGCGTTGGAGCTCGGACACATAGTCCGACGTTGGAGCTCGGATACAGTCCGGCGTTGGAGCTCGGATACATAGTCCGGCGTTGGAGCTCGGACACATAGTCCGGCGTTGGAGCTCGGATACATAGTCCGGCGTTAGAGCTGGGAAGCAGTCCGGCATTAGTGCTCGGCTGCAAAAGATACCTCGAATGCAGTCCGGTGTTGGAGCTTGGACGCAAGAGGACGCTGCCGCCCGGGAACAACTTCAAACCCAAGGTGTGGCATAAAAATAACAAGGCATTGATAAAGGCCGGAAACTTAAAGGGGCTCCTCGGATACCCAACGTGTAAACTCGTCGAATGCATTTCGGCGATCCTCAAGATCGAAGATGAGAAGATTTGTTGAACCAGTTTTCAAGACCGGCAACCGAAGATAAAGAGCAGTTCGGAAGAATCGAGGAGCGTCCCTAACTTGAAGACCGGTTCAGGGGTTCTTGACGGTGTCTGGACTAGGGGTCCTCACCACGTCGTCCCCAATCAGTTAGATTGGGTCGAGGACCCCCAGGGCCGCATACTCATGGGCCAGTCCGGACAGGTGCCGCATACAAGGAAGATTCCACAAAGACTTGGTGATCAAGACAAGGACTCCTCCCCCACCGGCGTATTCGGCTAGGACTCTTGTTATCCTAGGCCTCGGGTGCATTATATAAACCAGGGCGAGGCTAGTAGACACATATACAATATACAACAATCATACCATAGGCTAGCTTCTAGGGTTTAGCCTCTACAATCTCGTGGTAGATCAACTCTTGTAATACTCATATCATCAAGATCAATCAAGCAGGAAGTAGGGTATTACTTCCATAGAGAGGGCCTGAACTCCGGGTAAACATCGTGTCCCCGGCCTCCTGTTACCATCCGCCTTAGACGCACAGTTCGGGACCCCTACCCGAGATCCGCCGGTTTTGACACCGACAGTGTCCTTCTTATTTTTGATTGTGGGGCTCTAAGGCCTCCTCGTCAAATTCGGGCGATAGCTTTCTTTTTGGTAGCTCTTTGTTCGCGACTATCGCCAGTATTTGTCATGATGTTGAATATTTTGCTCCATCTGATTCTAAGTGCATCTTCCGCTGTTTTGAGCTTCCGCTTCGCTTTTTCAGGCTACGCGATGGCGGCAAAGCCTTTTCTGGAGGTTATTTCGCTCCAGCATTTTGTCCGGCGTGAGATCGTCCGGACTGTTGTCTTTGCCGGGGACGTGTTGTTTATCCAAGTTGTCTTGTTCGGACGATTGCTCGATAGCATGTTCGTGGTCCACCGGTTCGCCCTGCTCTATGGCTGGGTCTCTGTTGAGGCGGGACTTGGTCCGGCGTTTACGTTGCCGTTTTGACTGCTTTTCGAGGGATTTATCCTTCGTAGCATCCCGTTGTTCCTCGTCTTCATTTCCTTTAGGTATATCCACCATGTACACATCATGAGATGAGGTGGTTGTCCAACATCCTATGGGTGCTGGTTCATTGTTGTCTCCTACATCGTCGTCCATACCGTCGATGTCTTCGGAGTCGAATTCGAGCACGTCGTGTAAGCTTTCGACGGTGGCTCTGAAAGTGGGTGGTGCGTGGGCGTTGAATTTCTTCGCTGTCCGCATCCCAACCTTCCTGACCGTAGTCCGGCCAGGGCTCTCCGGATAAAGAGAGAGACTTTAGTGAATTCAGGATGTCGCCAAAGGGCGAGTGCTGAAAGATGTCCGCGGCCGTGAACTCCATGACCGGCGCCCAATCGGATTCGATTGGCAGGGGCGCGGAGGGTTCGGCGTCCGGAGAGGAGTCCGACACCCTGGAGTCGAGGTCTTCGCAAAGGACAAGGATGGAGTTCGGCTCAATCGCCGTAGAAATTGTAGCCCCCGAGGCGGTGTCCAACCACTCGTCCTCGATCGGGGAATCCGGCTCCGGATTAAGGGTCGGAGTGGATGCTGGTGCGGCCTCCAGGGCATTGTTCGGCTGCAGAGCTAGATCATGCCCATCGAGACAGTGCGGCACGCTTGGCTGCGGCTCGAATCCGTCGAAGATCAAACTTCCAAATCTGACCTGATGGCCAGGGGCGTAGCTTTCGATCTGCTCCAGATGGCCAAGCGAATTGGCCCGCAGTGCAAAACCGCTGAATACGAAGATCTGTCCGGGGAGAAAAGTCTCACCTTGGACCGCGTCGTTGTTGATGATCGAAGGAGCCATCAGGCCTATCGGTGACGACACAGAGGAACTCTCAATGAAAGCACCAATGTCGATGTCAAAACCGGCGGATCTCGGGTAGGGGGTCCCGAACTGTGCGTCTAGGCGGATGGTAACAGGAGACAAGGGACATGATGTTTTTACCTGTGTTCATGCCCTCTCGATGGAGGTAATACCCTACTCCGCTTGATTAATATTGATGATATGGGTAGTACAAGAGTAGATCTACCACGAGATCAAGGAGGCTAAACCCTAGAAGCTAGCCTATGGTATGATTGTTGTTCGTCCTATGGACTAAAACCCTCCGGTTTATATAGACACCGGATAGGTTAGGGTTACACAGAGTCGGTTACAATGGTAGGAGATCTACGTATCGCCAAGCTTGCCTTCCACGCCAAGGAAAGTCCCATCCGGACACGGGACGAAGTCTTCAATCTTGTATCTTCATAGTCTTGGAGTCCGGCCGTGATGATAGTTCGGCTATCCGGACACCCCCTAGTCCGGGACTCCCTCAGGCCCCTCGAGGCTCCACCGACGTACTTCTTCCTCCTATATATACCTACGTACCCTCGTCAGATCAGATACGGAGCCAAAAACCTAATTCCACCGCTGCAACTTTTTGTATCCACGAGATCCCATCTTGGGGCCTGTTCCGGAGCTCACTTAAGGAAGGATTCCACCACGGAGGGCTTCTACATCAACATCATAGCCTCTCCGATGAAGTGTGAGTAGTTTATCTCAGACCTTTGGGTCCATAGTTAGTAGCTAGATGGCTTCTTCTCTCTTTTTGGATCTCAATACAATGTTCTCCCCCTCTCTCCTGGAGATCTATTCGATGTAATCTTCTTTTTGCGGTGTGTTTGTTGAGACCGATGAATTGTAGGTTTATGATCAAGATTATCTATGAGTAATATTTGAATCTTTTCTGAATTCTTTTATGTATGATTGAGTTATCTTTACAAGTCTCTTCGAATTATCCGTTTGGTTTGGCCAACTAGATTGGTAGTTCTTGCAATGGGAGAAGTGTTTAGCTTTGGGTTCAATCTTGTGGTGTCCTTTCCCAGTGACAGTAGGGGCAGCAAGGCACGTATTGTATTGTTGTCATTGAGGATAACAAGATGGGGTATTTATCATATTGCATGAATTTATTCCTCTACATCATGTCATCTTGCTTAAGGCGTTACTCTGTTTTTATTAACTTAATACTCTAGATGCATGTTGGATAGCGGTCGATGAGTGGAGTAATAGTAGTAGATGCAGGCAGGAGTCGGTCTACTTGTCTCGGACGTGATGCCTATATACATGATCATACCTAGATACTCTCATAACTATGCTCGATTCATCAATTGCTCAACAAGAATTGCTCACCCACCGTAAAATACCTATGCTCTTGAGTGAAGCCACTAGTGAAATCTATGGCCCCCGGGTCTATTTTAATCATATTAATCTTCCTACGCTTTATTATTGCTTTGCTCTTTACTTTGCCTTTTATTTTTACTTTGCATCTTTATACCAAAAATACCAAAAATATTATCTATGATCTCTATCAAATCTCACTCTCGTAAGTGACCGTGAAGGATTGACAACCCCTGTTCGCGTTGGTTGCGAGGAGCTATTTGTTTTGTGTAGGTACGAGTGACTCACGCGTGGCCTCCTACTGGATTGATACCTTGGTTCTCAAAAACTAAGGGAAATACTTAACGCTACTCTGCTGCATCATCCTCTCCTCTTCGGGGAAAACCAACGCAAGCTCAAGACGTAGCAACTTGTATCGCCCACAACTCACTTGTGTTCTACTCGTGCATATAACATCAACGCATAAAACCAGGCTCAGATGCCACTGTTGGGGAACGTAGTAATTTCAAAAAAAATCCTACACACACGCAAGATCATGGTGATGCATAGCAACGAGAGGGGAGAGTGTTGTTCATGTACCCTCGTAGACCGAAAGCGGAAGCGCTAGCACAACACGGTTGATGTAGTCGTACGTCTTCACGATCCGACCGATCAAGTACGGAACGCACGACACCTCCGAGTTCAGCACACGTTCAGCCCGATGACGTCCCTCGAACTCTGATCCAACCGAGTGTTGAGGAAGAGTTTCGTCAGCACGACGGCGTGGTGACGATGATGATGTTCTACCGACGCAGGGCTTCGCCTAAGCACCGCTACAGTATTATCGAGGTGGACTATGGTGGAGGGGGGCACCGCACACGGCTAAAAGATCAACTTATCAATTGTTGTGTCTATGGGGTGCCCCCTGCCCCTGTATATAAAGGAGAAAGGAGGGAGGTGCGGCCAGCCAGGAGGGCCGCGCCAGGAGGAGTCCTACTCCCACCGGGAGTAGGACTCCCTGCCTTCCTTGTTGGATTAGGAGAAGGGGGGAAGGAGGAAGAGGAGAAGAAGGAAAGGGGGGCGCCGCCCCCCTCCTTGTCCTATTCGGACTAGAGGGGGAGGGGGCGCGCGGCCTGCCCTGGCCACCCCTCCTCTTCTCCACTAAGGCCCACTATGGCCCATTAAACCCTCGGGGTTCCGTAACCTCCCAGATCTCTAAAATCCCGATTTCACCCGGAACACTTCCGATATCCAAATATAGGCTTCCAATATATCAATCTTCATGTCTCGACCATTTCGAGACTCCTCGTTATGTCCGTGATTACATCCGGGACTCCGAACAACCTTCGGTACATCAAAACTTATAAACTCATAATATAACCGTCATCGAAACTTTAAGCGTGCGGACCCTACAGGTTCGAGAACTATGTAGACATGACCGAGACACGTCTCCGGTCAATAACCAATAGCGGAACCTAGATGCTCATATTTGCTCCCACATATTCTAGGAACATCTTTATCGGTCAGACCGCATAACAACATACGTTGTTCCCTTTGTCATCGGTATGTTACTTGCCTGAGATTCGATCGTTGGTATCTCAATACCTAGTTCAATCTCGTTACCGGTAAGTCTCTTTACTCGTTCCGTAATACATCATCCCGCAACTAACTCGTTAGTTGCAATGCTTGCAAGGCTTAAGTGATGTGCATTACCGAGTGGGCCCAGAGATACCTCTCCGACAATCGGAGTGACAAATCCTAATCTCGAAATACGCCAACCCGTACCTTCGGAGACACCTGTAGAGCACCTTTATAATCACCCAGTTACGTTGTGACGTTTGGTAGCACACAAGGTGTTCCTCCGGTAAATGGGAGTTGCATAATCTCATAGTCATAGGAACATGTATAAGTCATGAAGAAAGCAATAGCAACATACTAAACGATCAAGTGCTAAGCTAACGGAATGGGTCAAGTCAATCCCATCATTCTCCTAATGATGTGATCCCGTTAATCAAATGACAACTCTTTGTCCATGGCTAGGAAACATAACCATCTTTGATCAACGAGCTAGTCAAGTAGAGGCATACTAGTGACACTCTGTTTGTCTATGTATCCACACATGTATTAAGTTTCCGGTTAATACAATTCTAGCATGAATAATAAACATCCATCTTTGAGGTAACTGTACTTGCTCCCTTATTGGAAAGTAGTTCATAACAGAAATTTGTTCCTGTGACTCCTACATCAATTAGTGAGGAAGCCAATGATGATGATCATGTAACTTCAGATCAAGTTACTACCAAACCTCGTAGGTAAACCAGAGTGAGATCCGCACCAGAGTGGTACGGTAATCATGTTCTGGATATCATGTTACTTGACCATGACGAACCTACGAACTATGAGGAAGCGATGATGAGCCCAGATTCCGCAAAATGGCTTGAGGCCATGAAATCTGAGATGGGATCCATGTATGAGAACAAAGTGTGGACTTTGGTTGATTTGGCCGATGATCGGCAAGCCATAGAAAATAAATGGATCTTCAAGAGGAAGACGGACGCTGATAGTAGTGTTACTATCTACAAAGCTAGACTTGTCAAAAAAGGTTTTGACAAAGTTCAAGGAGTTGACTACGATGAGACCTTCTCACTCGTAGCGATGCTTAAGTCTGTCTGAATCATGCTAGCAAATTGCCACATTTTATGAAATCTAGCAAATGGATGTAAAGACCGCATTCCTGAATGGATTTCTGGAAGAAGAGTTGTATATGATGCAACCTGAAGGTTTTATCGGTCCAAAGGATGCTAACAAAGTGTGCTAGCTCCAGCGATCCATCTATGGACTGGTGCAAGCATCTCGGAGTTGGAATATACGCTTTGATGAGTTGATCAAAGCATATAGTTTTATACAGACTTGCGGTGAAGCTTGTATTTACAAGAAAGTGAGTGGGAGCACTACAACATTTATGAGAAATATATGTGAATGACATATTGTTGATCAGAAATAATGTAGAATTTTCTAGAAAGCATAAAGGAGTATTTGAAAGGAGATTTTCAAATAAAGACCTCGGTGAAGCTACTTACATATTGAGCATCAAGATTTATAGAGATAGATCAAGACGCTTGATAAGTTTTTTCAATGAGTACATACCTTGACAAGATTTTGAAGTAGTTCAAAATGGAACAGTCAAAGAAAGAGTTCTTGCCTGTGTAACAAGGTGTGAAATTGAGTAAGACTCAAAGCCCGACCATGGCAGAAGATAGAAAGAGAATGAAAGTCATTCCCTATGCCTCAGCCATAGGTTCTATAAAGTATGGCATGCTGTGTACTAGATCTATTGTATACCCTACCACTGAGTTTGGCAAGGGAGTAAAATAGTGATCTAGGAATAGATCACTGGACAGCGGTCAAAATTATCCTTAGTGGAATAAGGATATGTTTCTCGATTATGGAGGTGACAAAAGGTTTGTCGTAAAAGGTTACGTCGATGCAAGTTTTTGACACTAATCCAGATGAATCTAAGTATCAATCTGGATACATATTGAAAGTGGGAGCAATTAGCTAGAGTAGCTCCATGCAGAGCATTGTTGACATAGAAATTTGTAAAATACATACAGATCTGAATGTGGCAGACCCGTTGACTAAACTTCGATCACAAGCAAAAACATGATCACACCTTAGTGTTAATCACATAGCGATGTGAACTAGATTATCGACTCTAGTAAACCCTTTGGGTGTTGGTCACATGACGATGGGTGTTAATCACATGGTGATGTGAACTAATGGTGTTAAATCACATGGTGATGTGAACTAGATTATTGACTCTAGTGCAAGTGGGAGACTGAAGGAAATATGCCCTAGAGGCAATAATAAAGTTATTATTTATTTCCTTATATCATGGTAAATGTTTATTATTCGTGCTAGAATTGTATTAACCGAAAACTTAATACATGTGTGGATACATAGACAAACAGAGTGTCACTAGTATGCCTCTACTTGACTAACTCGTTAATCAAAGATGGTTAAGTTTCCTAACCATAGACATGAGTTGTCATTTGATTAACGGGATCACTTCATTAGGAGAATGATGTGATTGACTTGACCCATTCCGTTAGCTTAGCACTTGATCGTTTAGTATGTTGCAATTGCTTTCTTCATGACTTATACATGTTCCTATGACTATGAGATTATGCAACTCCCGTTTATCGAAGGAACACTTTGTGTGCTACCAAACATCACAACGTAACTGGGTGATTATAAAGGTGCTCTACAAGTGTCTCCGAAGGTACTTGTTGGGTTGGCGTATTTCGAGATTAGGATTTGTCACTCCGATTATCGGAGAGGTATCTCTGGGCCGACTCGGTAATGCACATCACTATAAGCCTTGCAAGCATTGTAACTAATGAGTTAGTTACTGGATGATGTATTACGGAACGAGTAAAGAGACTTGTCAGTAACGAGAGTGAACTAGGTATTGAGATACCGACGATCGAATCTCGGGCAAGTAACATACCGATGACAAAGGGAACAACGTATGTTGTTATGCGGTTTGACCAATAAAGATCTTCGTAGAATATGTGGGAGCCAATATGAGCATCCAGGTTCCGCTATTGGTTATTGGTCGGAGACGTGTCTCAGTCATGTCTACATAGTTCTCGAACCCGTAGGGTCCGCACGCTTAAAGTTTCGGTGATGATTGTATTATGAGTTTATGTGATTTGATGTACCGAAGGTAGTACGGAGTCCCGGATGATATCGGGGACATGACGAGGAGTCTCGAAATGGTCGAGACGTAAAGATCGATATATTGGACGACTATTTTCGGACATCGGAAAGGTTCCAAGTGATTCGGGTATTTTCGGAGTACCGGGGAGTTACGGGAATTCAGCGGGAGAAGTATTGGGCCTTATTGGGTCATACGGGAATAGAGGAGAGAGGCCAAAAGGAAGGAGGCGCGCGCCCCCCCTCTGGTCCGAATTGGACAAGGGGTGCAGCCCCCTTTTCCTTCTCCATCTCCCCCTCTTTCCTTCTCTCCTACTCCGGAAAGGAAAGGGGAATCCTACTAGAACTTGGGAGTCCTAGTAGGACCCACACTTGGCGCGCCCCCTCTAGGGCCAGCCTCTCCCTTGCTCCTTTATATATGGGGGCAGGGGGGCACCCCATAGATACAAAAATTGATCATTGATATCTTAGCCGTGTGCGGTGCCCCCCTCCATCATAGTCCACCTCGATAATATCGTAGCGGTGCTTAGGCGAAGCCCTGCATCGGTAGAACATCATCATCATCAACACACCGTCGTGCTGACGGAACTCTTCCTCAAAGCTCGGCTGGATCGGAGTTCGAGGAACGTCATCGAGCTGAACATGTGCTGAACTCGGAGGTACCGTACGTTCGGTACTTGATCGGTCGGATCGTGAAGACGTACGGCCACATCAACCGTGTTGTGCTAACGCTTCCGCTTTCGGTCTACGAGGGTACGTGGACACACTCTCCCCTCTCGTTGCTACGCATCACCATGATCTTGCGTGTGCGTAGGGAATTTTTTGAAATTACTACGTTCCCCAACACATAGCTAGTAGTTAGATGGCTTATTCTCTCTCTTTGATATTCAATACAATGTTCTCCTCGACGTTCTTGGAGATCTATTCGATGTAATACTCTTTTGCGGTGCGTTTGTTGAGATCCAATGAATTGTGGATTTATGATCAAATTATCTATGAATATTATTTGAGTCTTCTCTGAACTCTTTTATGCATGATTAAGATATTTTTGTATTTCTCTTCAAACTATCGGTTTGGTTTGACCAACTAGATTGGTTTTTCTTGCAATGGGAGAGGGAGAGGATGCGGTGGGGGAGAGGGAGACGACGCGGTGGCGGAGAGGGAGACAACGCGGTGGCAGAGGAGAGGGATAGGAGAGGGAGAGGATGCGGCGGGGGAAAATGGTGGGCGATGTGGTCGGAGGTGGTTCCCTTCCTCATTTATACGATGGGACACTTTTGGTATGTTCCCATGGACACGTGCTGCCCCACGGCCGCGGGCGGTTGCACGCGAAAACAAAATGCCTGAGCGTATATGAATACATATACAGCCGTGCATATGAACTAACGGGGCCGTACGGGCCCCCAGGGGCTCCTCGACGGCTATACGCACATGCAAAAATAACGATCGTGTCCCTCGTTTCAAACGGTTTTTGGTTAATTCTGGTCGTCCTTTTGTTTGTCCCCCTCGCGTTCAGCCCGGGGGAGCACCAGAGCAGAAGCGCTTGATGACACTCCTAGCTTCCTAGACCAGCTCGATAGTTGAGTGTCCTAGGAATGTTTTTGTTTGAATAAAACTCTCTACATTGCCCGCGGAAAAAACCCCAGCATGGTGGCTCTCATTTTCTATTTTGCCGTGGTACTGCTACATATGTGAAAGAATTACGCGCATCACCGTTTTCGTCAATTTCGCTTAGATCTATCTTGATTATAATGGTGTGACGATTTTTCTCTTTTGAAGGAAACAATGTAGCATTCATAAACATACATACATACATACATACATACATACATACATACATACATACATACAACAAATCTACTCTACAAAATTACCACTACAAGCATCTTTGAAAGACCGAGGTGACAAATTTTGAGACACCGAACTAGGAAAGCCTGGAATGATAAATCTATAAGGGCATATCCAACGGTAACCCGCAGAAAATCTTCCGCATCCGTCCACGGATAGGGGGCGTGGACATGGATGTGAGAGGTTGACATCCAACGCTAGCCGTATACATTCAAACTATTTTTCAACAAACCAGATGAAATTCATGCAAACATGGCCGATTTCACACAAACACGGCGGATTTCATACAAACACGGCGGGTTTACTACATTCAAACATTTAGAAAAAAAAGACCCACTCCTAAACCTATCATACGGCGGTGGCGCCTGGAGTCCAAGCCCGTGTCGTCCTCCTTCCGCCGTCTCCATGAGTACCGATGAAGTGAAGGTGCGGTCTCTGGTGAGGAAGAGTAGAATACGTGAGACAAACCGGCCCACATGGGACACAAGGCACCGCTGCCTCCCGTGGCCTACTCATTCTCGGAGGAGTCCGCGACCTGTCCGTCGCTGGTGGAGGTGAGGTCCATGATTGAAATTGTAGCGCCGACGCTGTCTTCGTCCCATCGTGTCGGCTGATAGTTCGTCGGCTGAGCATAGGAGGCGCAGCTGGCGTTGTTCTCCTATGTGATCGCCTGAAGCTGCGCCTCCGCGGCGGCCTCTTCCCGACGAGCGACGGCTTGAGCGCGGACGGCATCGTAGATGGCACGCTACTCCGCCACGAAGTTGGAGTTCGCCACGGCCTCCTCGCTCACGCGATTGCTGTAGATCTGGCCCTCTGCCAGCTGGTGCTGCTCCAGGAGGAATAAGTTGTACCATTGTTCCTTCTGTGCCTGCTGGAACACCGACAAAGGCGCCGACGCAGGCTGCACCTCCGCCATGGTGGAACTGCACCTGCGCCTGCTCCATGGTGAAGCCGGCGTGCATAGGAGGCGCAGGAGTCGGGGCGGAGTCGTTGAAGCCCGTCTCCATCGTGGTGTCGTCGGAGACCTCGGGCGAGCTGGCTGGCAAGTCGACTTTGATCCGGCTGGCATGGTGGCAATGTCAGGCGACGGAAAGGGCAGCCATAGCGTGCTTCGTCTCCGGCGACAGACTGTCCCATAGTGCTTTTCTGGTGGCGGCCATGGTGGATGTTGTGCAAGGAGGAGGATATGGAGGGCTGGTGTTGTGGTGTGGAGTTAGCCGGGTGTGGCCGCTTTATATAGCGGATTCCGGTGAGGCCAGGCGTCCGGGTGCGTCAATATGCGGCGTCGGAGTGGGTTTCTCGGCGGCGAGCCTGCTTAATGGCGGCAGACGGACGGATAGCGGCATTGAACAGGCGCAGTAGATATCTGTCCCGTCTCGTCCAGTCACGCGTCACCGGCATTGAATAGGCGCGGACACCGAAGACGCGTCGCGGGCGGTGCCCTCGGCCGGTGAGCCGGTCCAATGGCAGAGGCAGTGAGAGGTCGTGTGAGGGAGTCCTGGATTAGGGGGTGTCCGGATAGCCGAACTATCACCATTGGCCAGACTCCTGGACTATGAAGATATAAGATTCAAGACTTCGTCCCGTGTCCGGATGGGACTTTCCTTGGCGTGGAAGGCAAGCTTGGCGATACGGATATGTAGATCTCCTACCATTGTAACCGACTCTGTAACCCTAACCCTATTCGATGTCTATATAAACCGAAGGGTTCTAGTCCGTAGGGATCGAACAACAATCATACCATAGGCTAGCTTCTAGGGTTTAGCCTCTCCGATCTCGTGGTAGATCTACTCTTGTACTACCCATATCATCAATATTAATCAAGCGGAGTAGGGTATTACCTCCATCGAGAGGGCCCGAACCTGGGTAAAAACATCATGTCCCTTGTCTCCTGTTACCATCCGCCTAGACGCGCCGATTCGGGACCCCCTACCCGAGATCCGCCGGTTTGACACCGACATTGGTGCTTTCATTGAGAGTTCCTCTGTGTCGTCACCTATAGGCCCGATGGCTCCTTCAATCATCATCAACGACGCAGTCCAGGGTGAGACTTTTCTCCCCGGACAGATCTTCGTATTCGGCGGCTTTGCGCTGCGGGCCAATTCGCTAGGCCATCTGGAGCAGATCGAAAGCTACGCCCCTGTCCATCAGGTCAGATTTGGGAGTTTGAACTACACGGCCGACATCCGCGGAGACTTGATCTTCGACGGATTCGAGCCACAGCCAATGCGCCCGCCTTTGTCTCGATGGGCATGATCTAGCTCTGCCGCCAACAAGGCCTTGGAAGCCACACGAGTCCGCTCCGACCCTTAGCTCGAGCCGACTCCCGATCGAGGACGAGTGGTTGGACACCGCCTCGGGGCTACGATCTCTCTGGCGATTGAGCGAACTCCATCCCCTGTCGCTGCGAAGACCGTGACTCCCAGGTGCCGGACTCCTCTCCGGACTCCGAACCCTCCGCGCCCCTGCCAATCGAATCCGATCGGGCGCCGGTCATGGAGTTCATGGCCGCGGACATCCTTCAGCACTCGCCCTTTGGCGACATCCTGAATTCACTAAAGTCTCTCTTTTTATCCGGAGAGCCATGGCCGGACTACGGTCAGGAAGGTTGGGATGCGGACGACGAAGAAATTCAACGCCCACCCACCACCCACTTCGTAGCCATCACGATGATTTAACCGACATGCTCGACTTCGACTCGAAGACATCGACGGTATGGACGACGGTGCCGGAGACGATCAAGAGCCAGCGCCCACGGGGCACTGGAAGGCCACCTCGTCATATGACATATACACGATGGACATCCCAAAAGATGGGAATGGCGATGGAACGGTGGAGGATGACCCCTCCAAGAAACAACCCAAGCGCCGACGTCAACGGCGCCGCTCTAAATCCCGCCACAGTAAAAACGGCGATTCTGGCACGGGAGACAATAATACCCCGGACAGTGCCGAAGACGACCCCCTCCAGCAGGACTCAGCGCAGGAGGGAGAAGCAAGTCCGCACGACGGTCTGTGCAGAAGAGAGGTAGAGGGCGATAATTATCGCCCCCTCCAAGACGAGGCAAGCCTCGGCGACGATTTAATTCATCATGCCAGAGGACCCCGTCGAACAAGAGCATTTTAAACGCAGGCTCATGGCCACGGCAAGCAGCCTCAAGAAAAGCAGCCTTAGAGCTGACCAAGACCTGCTAGGCGGCGGATGGATCAAGTCCTTGCAGCCAAGAGTATGACCTCGAACGCCCTCCAAAAGCTACCCCAAACGCAGGCCGTTGCCTCGATCGGAGGAGGGAGCACCCACGTCACCAATAAGACGACATGGCAGACCCGGCCACCCGTGGTCGCTGACAGAAGCCTCTCGGCCCTCCGCTCAAGCCACGCCCCGACGCCGCTCAAAAAGTACCAAGGCACGGGAAAATGCGCCGGACTTGCGAGATATATTGGAGGATAAGGCAAAGCATATAAGATCGATCTACAGATCGCGTGGGTGCCCAACGACTCGGGATGATTACCGTCACGCCGGATACAAAGAACACGGCCAAAGTAACACGATGAGACAAAGCTCATATGAGCTACGTCGTGATATAGCCCAATACAGAGGCGCCGCACACCCACTATGCTTCACAGATGAAGTAATGGATCATAAAATCCCCGAGGGCTTCAAACCCGTAAACATTGAATCATACGATGGTACCACAGATCTTGCGGTCTGGATCGAGGACTATCTCCTCCATATCCATAGGGCCCGCAGTGATGATCTACATGCCATCAAATACCTCCCACTCAAGCTTAAAGGACCAGCTCGGCATTGGCTCAACAGCTTGCCAGCAGAGTCAATCGGTTGTTGGGAGGACCTGGAAGCCGCATTCCTTGATAACTTCCAGGGCACATATGTGCGACCACCAGACGCCGATAACCTTAGCCATATAATTCAGCAGCCAGAAGAATCGGCCAGATAATTCTGGACGCGGTTCCTAACAAAGAAAAATCAGATCGTCGACTGTCCGGATGCAGAGGCTAGCAGCCTTCAAACACAACATCCGCGACGAGTGGCTAGCCCGGCACCTAGGACAGGAAAAGCCGAAATCCATGGCAGCCCTCACCACACTCATGACCCGCTTTTGCGCGGGAGAGGACAACTGGCTAGCTCGAAGCAACAACTTGGCCAAAAACCACGGTAGTTCGGATACCAAGGACAAGAATGGCAGGTCGCGTCAACTAGCATAAACGCCGCGTTAACGGTGATAATGCTGAAGATACGACGATAAATGCGATTCAGAGGCTCTAAACCCGGTCAACGGAAGAAGCCATTCAAAAGAAATACCAGGCCCGTCCAACTTGGACCGAATACTCGATCGCTTGTGCGGATACATGGCACCCCGAAAACCAGCCAACCACACCAACAGGGATTGTTGGGTGTTCAAGCAAGCGAGCAAGCTAAGCGCCGAAAACAACGACAAGGGGCTGCATAGCGATGACGAGGAAGAGCCCCGGCCACGAACAATAGAGGATGAAGGGCTTTTCCACACAAGTGCGGACGATGAACATGATATACGCAACCCACATACCCAAAAGGGAGCGGAAGCGCGCACTAAGGGACGATACGCGATGGAGCCACGCCGAAGTTCAACCCATGGTCTTCCTGCCCGATCACCTTCGACCGAAGGGACCACCCCACTAGCATCCGTCACGGCGGTTTCGCCGCATTGGTTCTTGACCCAATTATTGACGGATTTCACCTCACCAGAGTCATGATGGACGGCGGCATCAGCCTAAACCTGATTTATCAGGATACATTGCGCAAAATGGGCATAGACCCGTCAAGGATCAAACCCACAAAGACGACCTTTAAAGGCGTCATTCCAGGTGTAGAGGCCAACTGCATAGGCTCCGTTACACTTGAAGTGGTCCTCGGATCCCCGGATAACTTCCGGAGTGAGGAGTTAATCTTCGACATAGTCCCGTTCAGCGGCTATCACGCCTTTGCCGGACGAACCGCATTCGCAAAATTCAATGCGGTGCCACACTACGCGTACCTCAAACTCAAGATGCCAGGCCCTCGAGGCGTAATTACGGTCAATGGAAACATCAACGCTCCCTCCGAACGGAGGAGCATACGGCCGCCTTGCGGCGAAGTGCGTAACAGCCTCTTAAGGCAATTCTCCATCCGCCAATAAACAATCGGACACCGCTGTCAAGCGCGCCGGAGTAACCTACAGCAAGACCGCCTGGCACGTTCCGAACAAGCGTAGTAACACAGCCCCAACCCCAGCCCTCGCGAACTCGCGAAGCCAGTACTACGTGCACGTAATTGCGCTCTGAAGCACCATGGGCATAGGGGACGGGCCACGACCACGGCACGCCGAGAATGCGTCTAGATCGCATTAGGGGCTCCCATTTGTGTCATTCATTTTTTTCTTTTTCTTCCTTTTACTTTCAGGACTCTGTTCTCTAGAAGCCCTGTCCGGCATTCGCGCCGAATACACGATGCAACAGCCAGGGAAGCAGAAAACTGCGTCGAGTGTCCAGGTGGTCTCTATTACGAGCAAGATACATTTTACATACCACACCGCAAACTTACCCCTGGAAGGGGGACATGTCAAAACTCCCATACCTTGCTTATCGCACAATTTGTATCGTTATGCTTTTATTTGCAGTTTCTTTTTAATAACCAATATATAGCTCTTGCCTATTATTGCATTCTTTCCCATTATATATGTTCATTTATGTCATTGCGCTACCGTACAAGTTGGTAAGGCCAATACACCATGGGCTTATGTCCCCCATAAACCTGGTGTGACAAGTCCGAACACTTTCACAAGTGCGGCACCCCGAACTTATAGCATTATATGCATCGGCTCCGAATCATGTCTTGGGTCAATAGTTGGGTTTTCCCGACTCCCATGTTTTGGTACCTTACATTCCGTTATATCGGCTAAGGTAGCGCTGGGAGAACCACTGCGATTGTGCACCGGTTGAGCTGGGTTGAGCACCTCAGTGGAGAAAGCTAAAACTGACCGTCATGATAAGGCGAGAGCCGGTCGCTGTTCGAGAGGTTTCTTCGAGTCCCTAAAGACTTATGCCGCTTAGAGCGAGGAACTGGCATTGTCCGCCAAGGCGTGGATAGCACCACTGAACTCGGTCTTCCGAATACTAGGGGCTTCACGAAATTTAACATTATAGAATTCTATGGCTAAGTGAGAGTGTTCAAGCATTATAGTCCGGTTGCTGGTTCGTTCGTTGAGCGCCTCCCTCGAAGGACCCAAGAATGGGAACAAGAGCGCTCAAGTTTATCCCGAACACCCCAAAGACTCATGGCATGGGGGCTGAAAGCCAACGACTCGACATCTCTCAAATTTGATAAACGGCCGCACAGAAGGTAATATTTTAAATTCAAAAGCGTTGCTTAGCGCATATGAAAAAGTTTTCAGCGTCCAGGATAACAAATGCGAGTCTACTCAAATATTACATCTTTGGAGCATTCACCGCTTATAAGATCGGGCACCCTTCAGGGCGCCCTCATAATACTTCTCGGCTTGCGATGTTCTTTGCCGTGGCGGCCTGTCCGTCACCAAATTTTCTCTCACGTCCAGCTTGCCCTAGTGCACTTTGGCACGGGCAAGGGCCCTACGGGCACCTTCAATATAGAAGGAGCGCTTGATGACTTCGATCCATGGACAGGCATCCACCAGCCGCCGCACTAGCCCGAAGTAGCTCCCAGGCATGGCCTCATTTAGCCACAACCGAGCTATAAGGCCCTTCATGGCCTGTTCGGCGACCTTGTGGAGCTCGACCAATTGCTTCAGCTTGGTCGCTCAAAGCACTGGTGTTCGGTCTCAAAGATACCGAGACCAAAACACATTTTCCGTCGAGCTCCCTTCTTCGCTCGGTAGAAAGCGGCGGCATTGGAGACACTCCATGGCAGATCTGCGAACGCTCTGGAGAGCTCCGGATTCGGGTAAGTACTAGATAATTGACTTTTACATTCTTGCTCTGCATAAAGAATGCCTTACCCGCGATCTTCTTTATTGCCTCAATCTCTGGAGGGCTTTTGGGCCTCGGCCTTAGCAGCTTTGGCACTCTCAAGAGCCGAGGCAAGCTCGGACTCTCGGGTCTTGAGTCACGCTCCAAACCCTCGTGTTTTTCCACGAGCACAGGAGCTCTTGCCGTACCTCCGCCAGCTGCGCCTCCCCTTCTCTCGCTCGGTGCGCTCATGAGCCGCTTTGTTTTCGGCCGCGGACACCGCCTCCTTCAGGGTCGCCACCTCGCTCATGGCCCCTGCAGTACCCATGTTATTCCTGTTATCTTTTGCAACAACATTTTTTTAAATTCCATAAGGTATTACTTACCTTCCTTGTCCTTGAGCTGCTTCTTGGCTTGGCCGAGCTCGTTCTCGGACCGCTCGAGGCTCTCCATCAATGCATTGACCTCCATGATCGGTCTTGGCCAGAGGTCAGCAGGGCAGCCTGCATTCCCATATTGACATAATTATGTTAGACTCTCACAGATATCTTTTTAGATCCTCAGTCCGGCTTTTCTTTCCGAACACCGAACTAAGCATCAGGCTACCGTCTATGCGGTAATCTTCTTACATATATTGAAAACTTACCTCAAAGCCTGTTAGAAGGCCGTTGCGAGCTTCAGTCGGCTCGCTCTTGGCGGATCGACTTTCTGGATCACCACACTCATAACAAAGGCGGTGCTCCTCCTCGATGGAGGCGCCATTAAGCGCCTCGATGCTATCCGGTGCCTCCGGTTGGACGGAGGACACCGGCGTCTTACCCTTCCTCTGAAGGGGCCGCTTCTTGGACTTGGAACCGAAGGTTCCAGATGGAGTCCGGACAAGGGTCGGGCTTAGAGCCCTGGGGTCTCGCTCCTCGCGCACAGAGTCCGGAGGCTGCCTTGCGCGCCTCCTGCGCCACCTCCTCTTGACCAGGCCCCTTGGGGCCCCACCTCGGCTTCGTCGGCGTGAGGTGAGCAGGCCGGAAGTGAAGTACTCTCCACTTCCGGCGAATTCGAGGACCCGCTCAGCAGGCGCGAGCTGCGCCTTGGGCGGGCTGCATGATTGTTCGGCATTAGAGAACACTATGCAATGAAAAAAAAGCCATGGGTATCCGGACACTTACGATCTCGCCAGGAGCTTGGCCCTTTTGGCCACTCCGCCTCGTCGTTGTCGGCGTTGGTGGAGAAGTACGGAGGAAGGGTCCTTCCTTCTTGGACCCTCCGGCCTCCCAGTTGGGGCGGCCTTCCTTTCTTCTCTCACTGGGAGAGGCTTTTTCCTCCTCCTCTTCCTCGGAGGGCGATTCCGCCTCGGGGTTGTCGGGCGATGAGTCCGACAACACTGGCGCCGGAGCTCCTTCGAGTTCCCGTGGCCTTCTTCTTAGCCTTCTTCTCCGGCACCACGCGAGTGCGGAGCCAAGAACCTTCCGTCAATCGGGCGTCATTGGGTCTTCGGCAAAGGGCGGACGGTTAATCTGTCCGGGGCGTCTTCACCGATCTGTCAAAGGTTAGGGAGTTTTAGATCCTGCATAGAGTCAAACTATGAAAAAGAGTCCCATAAAGGGTAAAATAACTTACCTCGGCGGCTTGACGTTATGAGCTGAATCCGCAATCTTGGTAGCGGATGGGAGCCTCGGCGCCTTGAACAAGACCTTCCGGGCATCTTAAATGCGTAGTGTCAAGAGCCTTTTCAGAGTTGAGTCTTTGTGCGGATCGAACTCCCACAATTTGAAGGCCCGTTGTTGGCATTGGAGAATCCGGCGGATGAGCATCACCTGGATAACGTTGACAAGCTTGAGATTCTTGTCCGCCAGGTTTCGGACGCAGGTTTGGAGTCCGGATAGCTCGTCCGAATCACCCCACGACAGGCCCGTCTCTTTCCATGACGTGAGCCGCGTGGGGAAGCCAGATCGGAATTCGGGGGCCGCCGCCCATTGAGAGTCGCGCGGCTCGGTGATGTAGAACCACCCTGATTGCCACCCCTTTATGGTCTCCACAAAGGATCCCTCGAGCCCACGTGGCTTTGGCCATCTTGCCAACCATGGCACCTCCGCACTCCGGCTTGGCGGCCGCCCACTACCTTCCGCTTGACATTGAAGATCTTCAGCCATAAGCGAAGTGGGGCTGGATGCGAGAGGAAGGCCTCGCCTGACGATGAACGCCGAGATGTTGAGGATGAAATTGGGCCAGATCGTGGAAGTCTGGGCCGTAGTAGAACATGAGCCCCGGACAAATGGGTGAAGTGGAAAACCTAGTCCATGGAGGAAGTGGGTGAGAAACACCACACTCTCATGGGGCACAGGGGTTGGAATGAGCTGCCCTCGTCGGGGAGCCGGTGCGCGATGTCATTTGGACAAGTATCCGCCTTCCGCAGCTTTTGATGTGCCCTCCGTGACGGAGGAGGCCATCCACCGCCTCCCGCTCCGGACATAGTTGGAGAAGGTTGAGGTGGGGTGTGCGGACTTGGTATTTGGAGCTCGAAAGTCTTGTGAAATGGATGAGCAAAGGAGGAAGAAGGCGTAGGTGAAAAGGTGGATCCTTATCCCCTTATATGGACGGACGAAGCTATGCGTCCCCCGCCAGCCTGGTAAAACTCGCTTATCTCCCAAGCGCCATAATCAATGGCGCGGATGGGTTACCCACGTCCGTATTGATGGGAATCCCGGAATAAGGGGGCACGATCTTCGCTTTGATAAGACGTGCCAAGGAAACCGCCTCGCTAAACGCGCTAAGGTGGAGCAGTAAAAAACGATTCGTATAAAGGCCTGGCCGTGGTGTGATGTCACGCCGCGGAATACGTCAGCAGATCTGTGCAAAAATTATTCTCTCTACGATAGTATGTGGAACTTGTTTTGCATATCCGGACACTATCCTTGTGTTCAAAATCTTCTATGAAGTATTCGGAAGAGGAACCCGCCTTGCAATGCCGAAGACAATATGCGCGCCGGACTCGTCGTCATTGAAGCCTAGTTCAGGGGCTACTGAGGGAGTCCTGGATTAGGGGGTGTCCGGATAGCCGAACTATCACCGTTGGCGGACTCTGGACTATGAAGATACAAGATTGAAGACTTCGTCCGTGTCCGGATGGGACTTTCCTTGGCGTGGAAGACAAGCTTGGCGATACGGATATGTAGATCTCCTACCATTGTAACCGACTACGTGTAACCTAACCCTATTCGGTGTCTATATAAACCGAAGGGTTCTAGTCCGTGGATCTAACAACAATCATACCATAGGCTAGCTTCTAGGGTTTAGCCTCTCCGATCTCGTGGTAGATCTACTCTTGTACTACCCATACCATCAATATTAATCAAGCGGAGTAGGGTATTACCTCCATCGAGAGGGCCCGAACCTGGGTAAAAACATCGTGTCCCTTGTCTCCTGTTACCATCCGCCTAGACGCACAGTTCGGGACCCCCTACCCGAGATACGCCGGTTTTGACACCGACATCGTGTCTGCCCTGAGCCGCCTTCAATGTTGAGTGGCGCTCTCTACAGCGACATGGATGTTGGCAGCTGGCGCCGGCTGGATCGCGTGGGAGCGGGAGGGATTTTTGGTGGGCTAGGGCGGGTCAGAAAACGGACTTGGGATCGGTCCGGACTCCTGTAAATCCCCCCCCCCCCCACTTTTGTCTTCGGTTTGCGAGAGAAAATGCGTCCGGACCATTCTGCAAATCGATACAGACCAGGATTGAATGACTTCCGCTGTTTGAATGGTCGCGGGAGGTGTTCCGTCTTGGAGATGCCCTAAGGACGGACGTAATCTAACTACCTGAGCTACTATTTCTCGTCTCAATGGTTGTTTAGTAAGCACTTTGAAAGTGTATTTGAGCTGGAAGCTCGTACGATGTAGCGCTGTGTGATAGGTGTAAGTTCGCGTAGGGCTTATTCAGTTTGGAGGAAATTAAAACATAGGAACTAGGAGTAGTATAGGAATTTGATGGGATGACACTTGCCATTCTAAAGAATTGACTTGCCTCGTTCCTACGCGTAAAATGAGCTTTGAGTGGATGTGTAATTTCCTCCAAAAGCATAAGAAATGAGTAGTATTCTTACGAAATTCCTGTACACATTTTCTACAAACCGAATGTATATATATGAAATTTTCTTCCGGAATCTTTGTTCCTACGTTTTTCCTACAAAAATCCTCCAAACCGAATGAGGCAGTAAAGTTGGTGTACTCTTGAATTTCAGGCAGACTTGATGAAGGTTTATTTACCTGGACCCTTGCTCTTCCACCTGAAAGAAGTAGATGCAGAAAGTTGTGCAGCCCGGCTGCGGTGCGGTGCAGGAGACGGCTGATCGAGTCTGAACTGAATATGGTTGTTTCCGTCCAGACCCTCGTCCTCCTGCTCCTCCTACCAACCCGACCCAACCCAATCCAGCCCCAGGCCCCAGCTCGTCGCGGCTCTGACTGAATCCCCGTTCACCACCGGAGAGCTACCGCCGACGCCCTGATCCCGCCCCTCTCCCCACCCCGTCCCCTCACGCCGCCGCCTACCACGCCCCCTCCTCGCCGCGACGTCGGTCGCGCCCCGGCCGTCTCCGCCCCGTGCGCGATCTCAGGCCGATTGGAGGTACGTACGAGCTTGTTCGATTGCTTTCGTCCAGCGATTAGCTAAGCACCCACCGACCTCAGCGATTTCTGGCCGCCACACGGCGCCCCATCATCTAGTAGATCCCTAGGTAGCAAGGCGTCCAAGATGAGATAAGAATATTCCTGTTCCTGCGGAGTTTCTTCTCTTCATGTCACCCAGACATTTTCTTTTTCTGTTTATAAGCGCCGGTATCGTGACCCAGTCGAGATTTTCTAATCCGCCCTCTGTTTTCTGGCAGATACGCTCGTCCATTCAGCCCGGCGGCCCTCGTCCAGCGAGGAGGAGAGATGCAGGTCAGCCGCTCATCTCTTGACTAGCATCAGTGATTTAGTTAGGCCTAGGGTGTTCCACGACGCCCAAACCTTGTCAATTCAGTTTACCATATGATAATTTTACAGTCCTTTGTAACTAGGCAGCACCTGCCTCTACATCAAAAGCAACACTCATAGAGCACCACAAGTTCATGCCACCAGCAGCTCCCTTGTTCCTTGGCGCAGCCTCAGTTCCTATAAGATCAAATGGCAGGCATAAGAGGAAAGATAAATGACAGGCTACAAAAGATTTAGCAAAACAAAAGAAAATGTTAGCAACACTACAGCCTACAGATAAAGCAGCTACAAAATGAACTAGTAAACAAGGTTGCGTTTGCAAGAAAGAGATAAAGCAACACTCTGCAACCTACATGAGCTTCTACAAGCTATGTTCTGCAGCCATGTGTTGGCGTCCAAAGGTCGTATCATCAGAATATGTTCAGAAAAGCATATCATGAAAGAATAGGGGATGCAAAGCAGTAGGACGAAGCAAAGCATCTTTAGTAGCAACCGTAGCACCAGCCGGCGGCAGCGGCGGCCAGACGACCTCTAACCCTAGCGGCGCTTGTTGGCTGTTGAGGTGCTGCTCGGCTCTCGTACACAGGTTTAGTTTGTCGATTTGGGTTCTGTCTATGGGTTGAAACGGTCTGTGAGACCGAATGGTCTCTGTCCAGACCAAACCGAACCAGCCCAATAGTAGCCAAAGCCCAAACCAATCCAAATTATATTAAGCACTTAGCTCATTTCAACCAATTCAAAGGTAGTTTTGCATAAGAACCAAACTGAAATTGTAGTTTTAGACCAAACTATTCCCAGGTTTAGTTGGTGATCACCAGTCATTTATTGAGGCAACTTGATTATACCTGTTAGGCCAGGCTGGACGTGATAATTGGCTAGCTGGATGGTATTGCCTAGTGTCTATATACAGCTTAGGTAGTCTTATTCCGGAGCTTTTTGGAACAAATTAGTATCGATCTCAAGCAAGTCTCAACAGCCACAATCAGAACTATTGTATCCCAGTTTAGTGGATGTTATTTGTTTCCTGTTGCTCTCAGGCAATGATCCCCTCGGTTCTTAAACATTCTGACAATGTCTTCTGTCTATAGGCATCTAGAGCTAGGCTCTTCAAGGAGTACAAGGAGGTGCAGCGAGAAAAGTCAGCCGACCCAGATATCCAATTAATCTGTGATGATTCAAATATATTCAAATGGACTGCTGTAATCAAGGTATTTGCTTCTATCACAAGGTGAATGCAGGAACGAGCAGTATCAGCTTTGTTACTGATGCCTTTTCTTACTGTTTATGTCGTTAGGGCCCATCGGAGACACCTTTTGAAGGTGGCGTATTTCAACTTGCATTCTCAATTCCTGAGCAGTATCCTCTACTGCCTCCGCAAGTCCGCTTCATCACCAAAATTTTCCACCCAAATGTTCACTTCAAGGTTACTTCTATATTGCCTTCTTTGAAAGGGAAAACTTTGTTTTTGCCACTTTAGCTTTTGCCCACTTTGTTTATGCCACTCTAAAATTTGACATCTCACTTTTGCCACTCTTAGGTTTTGACAATACATCACAAATGCCATTCTGTGGCAAAAGCAATAATTTTTCATTTCACTTTTGCCACTCTTAGGTTTTGACAATACATCACAAATGCCATTCTGTGGCAAAAGCAATAATTTTTCATTTCACTTTTGCCACTCTTAGGTTTTGACAATGTATCACAATTGCCACTCTAAAATTATTGCTTTTGCCACGAAATGGCAAATATGATATATTATCAAAAGCTAAGAGCGGCAAAAGTGAATGTCAAATTCTAGAGTGGCATAAGCAAAATGGGCAAAAGCTAGAGTGGCAAAAACAAAGTTTTCCCTCTTTGAAATACATGCTTCTATTAGGGTATATGAATTTGTGATTTTTGACCTTGTTGAAAGTAGGTAGAATCCTGATCTTCTTGGTTCCTGTTATTGAATTATTATTTTCTGCAATACCTGAATCAATGTTCTGTACATATAGACCCATTTGATACTATTATTTGATTGGTTTGTACTGTCGAAATTCCCTTTAACTCATAAATACACCATGCGCCCATTATGTGAACACAGCAAGCAGCACCTGTTGCTAAATCCAAAACTAAAGGGCAATTTCTGTTTCCTCAATTTCTCTTCTATTGTTTATGTTTCCAGACTGGTGAAATATGCCTGGATATATTGAAGAATGCATGGAGCCCTGCATGGACTCTACAATCTGTTTGCAGAGCCATTATTGCGTTGATGGCCCATCCGGAAGCAGACAGCCCACTTAACTGCGACTCAGGTAGCTTCATACCCTACTCATGAATTCGTTTCAATCATATTATTCATTATTTTCTGCTGGTGAGCCGATTGGTGGTTTATGTGCTCACTGTACATCAACCTATGATGCATGAAAATGTTGTCACCTTCAAGGATTTAGCTCCTTCATGTAATGTGGCTCTTTGAATTGCTTGTACACTGAGGTGGTAGATACAAGGTTTTGAAATATTGCCAACTTTTAACACCTGTTATGTTATGCAAGATTTGGAATTGAAGAACCAGTAGGCTGTTGTTACTCTTGTGAATGCCATCAGTCTGTATAATAGTAAGGGCATCAAGTATCCATCGATAGATGGTAAGAAATACCAAATCGATTGAATGTCTTCGTGACTGCAATTATTAACGTGCCCATGACACGGAGAATCTCTGTCCCTCGCCATGGATCCAAGTAAAATGGAAGTGAAAAGTTTGCTTGCACAACTCTTGACTTTAAAGCAAGCATGCATGTAGATTTCCCGAAATCAGTTTTTGCTTGGTCGTTATACTGCTCGGCCATAATGTTGGGTCACAGTGCTGTTTCCTGACTTCCCTTTTGTGTAATGCAATCACAGGCAATCTTCTCCGCTCGGGCGACATCAGAGGCTACCAGTCCATGGCGCGGATGTACACCAGGCTAGCTGCCATGCCAAAGAAAGAGTGATTTGCAGGGTTGCAAAGGTAAACCAGAGCAGTGGCGCTGGCGCTGGCTGATTGATTCATGCATGTATCAACTCTCTAAGTTGTCAGGTGTAACTCGTTGCTATCCCCGTATGAACTTGTGTGGCCTGATTTACTTACCCGACTTGTCGTCGTGGGTGTAATGTTGATTCTGTTGGGCTAAAAAGGATTTAAGCGTAAACGCTTGATTCATGATGATGTGTAATAAATAATCCTCACAGGGATTTGGTAACATGTACGTATATGATTCCTCCAGTGCAGTATCCTCTGGTTGATTGATTACCTGCTGTCCTCCTGTACACTTTGAGTCGCTGAAGCCTCGATGCCCCTACATATATGCATTGGTCCTCGCCCACTGTCTGCTCTTATCGACCGCTTATGTCGTTTTGGACCAGAGGCCCAGTCAAATTGGGCTAGGGGCCAGTCAAATATTGCTACTGTAAATATATTTTGTTTGGTACTATATCACATTGACTTCCTCAATATGGTTTGGATGATTATATCGGCTAAGAATGTAAAAATATCGCAGTGATATGACATACTCCCTCCGTTCCTAAATAGTTGTCTTTCTAGAGATTTTAACAAGTGACTACATATAGAGCAAAGTGAGTGAATCTACACTTTAAAACATGTCTACATACATCCGTATGTTGTAGTCCATTTAAGATGGCTAGAAAGACAAATATGGCTAGAAAGATAAATATTTGAGAACGGAGGGAGTACAAAACAAAATGGTACGCATGCATCTCCCATTCCATATGCTTCTCTGGATTTGGAGCACCCCGAGAACACTGGTACGGTGATCTTGATGCGACCACGTTGGTTCGTTGTGCCGCTGCCCGGAACCATGGCGAATTTCAGCATCTCGCCGCGGTCAGCGTCAATAGCCTCCATGAACAGACGAAAACATCATCATCGGAGCAGCCTCGGTTGTGCGACGGTGACCGGAATTGCCGGGGTGACTTGTCCCTTTGCCTCTAGCTGACGCTGAACAACCGCAGTCAACTGATGATATGGTGTAAATGGTGGTCGTGGCGAGCTGCCTTGCCTTTTTCACGTCAAAAGTAGCAGCTCATATAGTATTTCCTCCAGCTTCAAAACTGATCGGCACGACAATTGATCCACAAATCAACTAAGGAATTAATAGGTTCTCGGCTTACAAGATTTGGTGCAAAACGGAAGAGATAACATGCAAACCCTGCCACGTCAGAAATCACATACTCCCTCCGTCCCGTAATACAAGAGCATTTTTTAGACTACACTAGTGTAAAAAACGCTCTTATATTATGGGACGGAGGGAGTAGAAGATCTGGGGCAACGAATCTTCATACAACTAGAGAAAGTCTCCGCCAATCCGCATGCACGACAACAAACCCTAGACAAGATTTCAACTGATATTCAGAAGAAAATGGGTATACTCTACCATTAGTGTTTTTTCAAGTCAATTCTACCATCTAGGGGTTTTTCAAGTCAATTCTACCATCCACCATCTAGGGTTTGTTCAGACTCTACCATCTAAGGTTCAACATTGTAGCAGAACCTTTTTGCATATCAAAGCCCTCACTCCGGAGGGAAGAGCCATGTTACCCCCATAGAATACACACCAAACTTTGATGGGCTGCAAGTCCCGGACTTCATGTTGTACACGTCTTCCGTCTCCATGAAATAAATCGCATCTTCCTCCACCTCTCCACAAGGCGCCGGAACAGACTTGGAGAAGTTCATGCTAACGAAGAGTGCTCGGCCGCCTCCTAGCCCTTCGGTCAATGGCACCCAAGCATGTGTGCTGAAGTCCGCTTCAAAAACATCCACCTGGAGAGTGTCCCACAGAGTGGCATAATAGAGCTGCTCACGGCACTGGTAACGATGCCTTACCATGAGTAGCTTTCCATGTGACTCGATGAGGTGCCGGCTAGTTTCGATGAAAACATCAGGTCCAACATCTTGATCATATTCAACGGAGAAATTGATGTAGGTAAAGCCATTATCTTCCTCCTCTTCATCGTCGTTGTCTTCTTCATGTTCCTCTTGTTCATCTTCCTCCTCTTCATTTTGGTCACCATGGTCCTCCTCATCAAAAGTGGTCGATGCATCATAATAATCATCATAGTTGAGCGATTGCTCGATGACATATGTTCCCATTGTAACCATGGGCCTTCCGTCTCCATCCCACGTGAGGTCAAGGGGGATGAGGTCCTCAGCCGTGGTGATGGCATACAGTTTGTTACCAAGAAACGCGATGTCAATGATATAGATAAATGATGAAGTTGCTGCTGGCTCCGGCGACCACACACCCTTACCTCGCTGGAATACAATGAGGGGATGCTTCCAGTTGTTGGTGATGACGACGATGACATCGTCGACCGTGGAGCGCATGAGAAACTTGCGGATGAGAGACCTGCCATCGTCGATGACAGCGTCGAGCTCGGGCAACGGCATAGACCTGTTTGAGAAAGGATTGTGCAGGACATAATTGTGCACAACGTAGTACTCCAGGAGCTCCTCCTCGTCGTCATCGTTGTCATCGTCGTCGTCATCGTCGGTGGTGTGCTTCTGGCCGAGGCTGAGGGCGAGCCACTCGTTGGTGGATCCGACAGACATGGCGTTGTCGGGGAGGTCGTGGGCGTGGTTGCTGTAGGGGACGATGACGAGGCGGTCCGGGAGGGCAATCCACGGCAGCGAGCGCGCTTGGGGGCCATGGCGGCGCACGGCCGAGTGCCATGGACGGCTGACGGCACCGTCAGCGCGGCAGCGGGCGCAGTTCTCCGGGTCAGGAAGGCTGGCCACCAGGATGTGGAGGTTCCTCAGCACGAAGCCGCACCAGTACAGAACCGAAAACGCCAGGTCCATGTAGGAGAGGTGTATTTTTTTTCCTTGTCTTTTTGGTTCGATCGTACGTATTGGCGTGCAACTTGACCATGCATATATATAGCAGCGGAAAAGAAGTTGGGCTCCGGATCCGAACTGTCCACGAGTTCTTGGCCCATCCGACTTGATGGTCGGTATCGCTGTTTCACCCAATAAAATATAAAAAAATTCTAAAAAAACCAATAAAAAAATTAGACTTAAGAAAATTCAATATAAAAAAGTCACCAAAAGGCTGCAACGAGGCGAGATTTGAATGTTGATCATACCAATCTGCAATTCCTGGACATGTGGAGCTAAGAAAATTAGGCACGAAGCACGCCATGACATTATTTTGTTTATTTATAGAGGCGTGCTACGTGTCCGCCGGCTGATCTTTTAAAAAGATAAGCCCGACCGTGAGCCGTCAGATCTGCCTTATCGACCGGCCGAGCGTGTCTCCATCACTGCAACAGAGGTTTTATTACATAATTATTTGTGCAACATAGGTATTGTTGCAGATTTTTTTTTAGAACAACTTTGTTGCAAAAACAATTTTGCAACCCAGGTTTTGTTGCAATTTTTTTTCAATTGAGGTCTTGTTGCAGATTTTTTTTCGCAAGATAGGTTTTGCTCTAAAACATAAACCCGTCGTTGACCATTGCAACACCGCATATGTTTCAGAAGCATAACCCCTGTTGCATGAAGGATGGTATCTCACTTGACGCGTGTCATCCAGTAAAGGTGGCCGACGCAGCCGCTGCAATCCGCCGGTTGATGGTAAGCTTTTCCCTTATTTATATGCATCACCCTTATCTTTTAGACCCCTATAATGCCCGGACGTCCGGAATTTAAGCATGACAAACCAAACATTTTTTATGGCAATTTTAGTGACGTGAGAATGAAATTTTTGGTTGGCAAGCATGGTAACTCCATGCTCGGTGTATTTTATCAGAAAATTGGCATGCGTGTCAACTAAATTTGTCATCCACACGCTACTAAAATTGCCATTGAAAACGTCTGATTCGACATGATCAAATCCCGAATGTTCGGGATTTACCATTAGCATATCCTTTTATTATTTCATCGATAATATACTTAAGCTTTTATTCTCAACCGACTATTACTAGCTTCTCCACTTCGTCTTTCCTCCTCCATTGCTAGCCTTTCTCCTTTGTTTCAGCTGTCGTCTTAAATAACTTTCCCTTGGGAAAAAAGTCCAAAATAAACCTTAAAGTTGTAGACAAAAGCTAAATCAAACCCTAAACTTTGAATCCCGGAAATTGACACTCTGAACTTGTAATCCCGGTCTATTTTGGACCCTAGAGCTGTTTGGCACACTGGGATTACTACAATCCCAACGGGGATAACCAGCTACTCTCACGGACAAGAATTTGTGCCGTCCCACTATAACACAACAAGAATTAATGAAGTTTTAGAAAATGTTCGCATATTTCTAAAATTGTTCAGAAGTTTAAAAATGTTCCTCTTTTATATTTTTGGCACAAATTCAGTTAGGTATATATATAATTTTTCCTACATGTTGCCTTGGTGCCTTCGGAGCACGATGACAAGTGGTTCATGAGGGCGGTAGCGGGTAATAGTATTCTCCTTTGGGATCTATGACCTGGTCAAGCAAAATCCCACTATTTCCTCTTGAAGTGCTCGTATGCGCTCTGTTGGTACGAGCTTCTCCCGTACGTCATGGAATTGTTGAAGAAGGAGATCAATATGCATGCATGTGTATTAGTTGTGTGACTAGATATCGATAATCATGGAACTATGAAACGTACCCATTGCTGTCTATCAGATCTGCTCCTTTCGGACGCCATCATGCGAATGTTCTCGCAAACATAGAATGCACACACATCAGTCCCAGGCGCCTGCTTCAGGGCCTTTACGAGAATTGAATTTAACCAGGTAATAATTAATCAAGCATGATAATTAATTAATGGTATCGAACCAAGAATTAAAGAGATGGTAGCTAGCTAGCTAGTACTACTTAATTACTTACCTTGGGTCGATACCAAAACAACTTTTCTGTCCATTTTCCTGGAGTCACCTTGATGAACTTTGCCCAAGCCCTACCCACCGGCAAAGAAAATTAATAAAGGGGTTATTAAATAGTTCATATCAGGAAATGACGAACTAAATAGGCCGATATATAGTTAATAATGATTGAAATTACCTGTTGACTATCCCCTTCAAGATGGTGTCACTTTCTTTTTTAAGTAGTGAGTCCAGTACTTCAACTTTTCCTTCGTCAACTTTAATGTCTAATAAGATCCAGCGAAAACTGCATGCGCACACGTTTGCATGTTTAATTAAACGGGCATGTGCACAACACTAATCAACTATCCTAAACCCTATACACTTAATTATTAACATCTAGCTAGCTAGTAAGCAAAAACAGAATTTGTAGTACAAGACAGTGTAATCTTCATTGGTATCGACGCGCTTCAAGAACTCTAGCAGGCTTTCCTTTAAACTTGCTCGATAACTTGGAATTTTCCATGTGTATTCATTAACGACATTTGGGTCAATGAACCCAATGCCATAGCGTCCAGATTTTTTCATTTCATACATCTTCATCCTGCATAATACCACAGAAAAGAATATAGTGAGGATAATTACAGGTAATGATTGATCAAAATGATCACTACAGCTAGCTTGAGACTTAAATTACAGAAAGAAATCACTTACAGACAATAGCAACTGACGATAGATTTGTCGAGTGCGTCTTGATTGAATAATTGAAATAGTTCTGTATACTCAACGGACAGAGCTTTCTCATGGTAGTAATGCTCCTCCTTGACATTCACCATGAGGGACTCTCGATTGAAAATATTGGTAATGTTCATGTACCACTGATGCAATTCATACATTCTCGTTGGGAGGTTCTTGACCTCGTTTGGCTTGACCAAAGGTTGGCCCCGGACATATTTCCATTTTATTTCCTCCTCTCTAAATGGAGACATAAAGTGAGTTTTTTTAACATGCGACGTAATAATTCTTTATTCTTTTTCTTAACGCGCGACGTAATAATTCCAAAACAGAAAAACATGCGGTGGAGTCGAACTTGGGACCTGGCGCGCTAGCCACTACAGCAAACAACTATGACTGACATAATAAGAGGCCAAAAATATTTAATCAGAAACCAAAGCGTCGAATTTTGAAAACTTTTTTAGGGGCAAACAAAGCATCCATAATGTATTTGAAAATATCAAAAGTTTATCAAAAAATATTTAATGTGTGCTTTAAAAATGTACATTGGGTACCGAGAAAAATTAGACATGTGTAAAAATGAAAAAAATGAAAAATAAAAGAAAAACTAAGAAAAACAAATTAGTGCGCGCGCGTGAGCGACTGTGCTACTGGGCTGGCCCAATTCAGCAAATGCCGGCGAAGTCCAATCAAGGTTTGAAATAGACTGGGATTAGAGAGTTTGGTGTGCTGATTTCCGAGATTAGGAGTTCGAGGTTTGATTTAGCTTTCGCCTTTAAATTTAAGATTTGTTTTGGACTTTTTCCTTCCCTTGGCCTTGAAAAGAATGCGGACATTGCAGTGTAATTGTAATTTTGCAAAAGAAAAAAAACTTGGAATTTCAAACCTGCTTCAAACAGCTCCATGTCTCCATCTTCTTCCTCCGCCCGTCGCCTGAGCGTCGCTAGGGCAGTCGCCTGCCACCTGCGCGATTCTCCGCCCACCAGCGCGATTCCGCCGCCGCCCACCAGCGGAAACACAAACTGTGGCGCTGCCCACGTGCACTTGTGCTGCCGACCTGTGCGATTCCGTGCATCGCCTGCGTGTCGCCAGGGTCGTTGTTGTCAGTTTTTCGCCTGCACCGCCCAAGAGGTGCGCCGTCCAGGAAGTCGCCGCCGCCCAGGACCTGCGCCGCCACGATTCCCTACGCGCGTCGCCGGAACCTCCGCCACGATCCGGTGGAGCTCGTCCTCCTCAAGCTCCTGTGCGCGTCTGGTCTCGATTGCCTATACCAGGATTGCCTAGACCTGGACCGTGAGCTATGCCCATGACGCCAGTGGACCTGGAACTCCCCTGCTTCTCCCCTGCTGCCGGTGGATCTCTGCCCGTGTTGCTGCTGCTCGTCTGCCTGTGTCCGTGCACGGTGTCCGCCTCGGGCTCGCGTGTCGGCCTCCCAACCACCGAAATGCCCCGCGCGCGTTCGGGCCCGCACGTCAGTCACAGGAAGTGTCCACGCCCGTCCTTTTTAGTATGCCGAGCGTGCTATTGTTGTCGAGTTCTTTTGTACAACAGTCGGCATACTCCAGCTATTTCACACGGCGTACGGCGACATACTAGGCAACGTTTTTCTTGTAATGTTGAGTACATTTTTCTCTGTCTGATGCAAAAAGATTGTGTTCCTTTCTAGGTGCGTTCGGTCAGACATTGACCTTGGGGCCGAGATGAACAATATTATCGCTTCGTACCGTCCTGATCAGCTCGCTGGGCTCACATTTGACCTTGGGACGGGCACCAATAATGGAGTTATATATACTTGTAGTTTATGTTTATTAGGTCAAATTGTCAAAACTAAGCACATACTTTTAACGCGTTTGTTCGGGCGCATGCACCTACCGAATACTATATAGAATAGAAAATTAACCTAAGTGGTAGGTAAAGACATCTCCAATGTTGACCCTCAAATCATACACCGTATTCGTCCGTCGATGCAACAGCCGACCATCCAACCGTAGCCACATGCATTTTAAACCGGATTTCGATAAATCGGACGATTTTTATCAAACACAACGGAATTCATCAAATTCGGATAGAAAATAGCACAAATCATCCATAAATAGAACGCAAATATGTCTAGTATAATAATACAACAAATTTAACAAGATTAACTAGATGTTCGACAAGTTTTTCATGGATGAATCATGTTATTCCACACATACTACCCTTTGAGCTTCATCTAACAATGTATGTGCGTGAATGGTCTGCCTTTGGATTTGTAGTACATCATGACAGCTCGCGCAAGCTAGACAACGTGTAGAACAACAATAAGTGAATGAATCTATCAATTTACATGTAGAGCAAGAAGAAGCAAAGCTTACGATCTCCATGGTTACCACGCGCAATGGCCACATTGCCTCCAATTGATCAACAATGCACAATGCTTCGTGACAAAACTTTGGATGGTGTACTATCAATACGCTAAGGACTAACACTACATTCACAAATTATGTACATGTCATAGGGCCCAATGTGCTTTCGAGCATGAAATGAACCATGTACGAAGCGCTGCCAAAAGACCCCTTTCCTCTCCTGCCTATGAAGTCCGCAGCTATGGCCAACCAAGCATCGCACAACTACTCATTCTCCTTCACCGAGTACCCCACCATCCTTTTTTACTTTGAAAAACGACATTAAGTTTGAAAATAAGCTCAGTGACATTTGATCGAACACCCGCTGGGCGTGGCGTCCGCCATGGACGGCGTGGACAAGGGCTGGAGGGTACCTGATTGCAGACGGATACTGGGTGGACGGTGCCATTGTACAAGGCGAACAGCACGTCGGTGGGGATGTGGACGTCCGGCAATGCCTGGGCGGCAGACAGATAGGTACATCGGCATCGCGGAGGACGAGGGTGCGAATGCAAAGCAAGAGGATCAAGGGCGGAGTGGAAGAGAACCGGACTGCGAGGGATAATTTGAGTGGGCTGGGTGTTGGAGTCCTACTTGGTGGCGGTTAGGACTCTGCAAAGCCCCCGCCCAGTTTGCTTCCAATACGCGGGAAAAGGGACATCCGAACCGCTCTGTGGTCCGATACAGAACCGCGTTGGATGGCAAAATACGTTTGTACCGCGTGGTCCGAACGGATGCGGACAGTTTGAGGGTCCTCTTTGGAGATGGCCTAAGTTCCACTTGAGTACGTAACACTTATAACATCGATCATTGACTACATAAATAGTAAGGATGAAGTGCTTGCTCCATCTTGGTTTATTGATCCTCGTATTTTGTGACAAATTTTGATAAATTTTAACTAGTACTCTCTCTCTCCTGATTTATTGCCCTTCCAGTGCTTCACCTTGTACCGGTGTTAAGGCTGTCATGCAGATGAAAATTCTGATGTGACAAGGTAATTAAGAGAAGCAATGCCAAGTGCGTAAACCTAGGCAAAACACGTAAATGAAGAAAGCTCACCAATGCGTGCAAGAGTTTAGTTGCTAAATCATTAAATGAGGAAGTTTAACTATAATAAGTTAAGCACTTATGCATTGAGGGATTTAGTTGCTAATTTTTTTAATGTTCTTAATATCTCATCTAAGCACCTATGCATGGGAAGAAGAAGCCTATCCTATTTTTTATGATTTTCATTATATTAGTCGCATTTTAGTCTTATTGAGTTAAAGTTTTTGATCCCACACCATATTCAATACATGAAGATGATAGGGAGGGAATTGCAAGTCATGCATGCACTCTTAGGCTTGTTAGAGCAACTCTAGCAGACCCCGTAAAACCGCGCCCCGCATAAGGCGTTTACAGTTCAACGAAGAACTGTTTTGCGGGTTGAAATCATGCGCGGCAGAGTATAACCCATATATGGAACTGTATAATTTAAAAAAAAACTTTCGCGGGAGAAATAGCAACCACACTAGTTCATCACATACTACATGATCATTCATAGTTCATCATCACATACTACATTATCATACATACTACATTCTACTACTACTACTAGAGGGGGGGGGGGGATCTCGCGACGGTGAGACCGAGGTCGATATACCAAAATGGACGAGCTCGCGGTGGAGGAGCTCAGTCCTCGTCAGAGCTGACGAGATCGATGCACTTCTCCCTCTGCTCCTCGCGGATGCGCCGCCACTCATCGTCCTTTTCCTTCGCGGCGAGGTTGGTCGCGACCGCCTGCTTGAACAGGAGGTCTTCAAGCTCATCGTCGTGGCGGCGGCGCTCCGCCTCCTCGCGTAAGCTCCGTTCGGCAATGGCGGTCGCAACCGCGTTGAAATCGTCCATGAAATCTTTGGGCCCGACGACCCCTCAGCGCTCAATCTCCTCTGGCTCCTGCTTGACGGCGACGACCTCGATCTCCTCCAGCTCCTTCGACCACTCCCTCTTCTCAGGGAGAAGCGCCGCGCCGGAAGAGGAAGAGCTCGCGGTGTGGGAAGATCTCGTGGCAGAGGACGAGCACGCGGCCGAGGAGGGCGTATCCCGTGCCGACGGTCGTACTCCTCCGTGTCGCGAAGGAGGAGGCTCGACGACGGCTCGATGCCCTTGTTCGTCCACTTCCTCGCCGCGCACTTCCTCGCGCCGTCCGAGCGGACACGCTGCTCGCGCTCGGGGTCACCGCCCCGCGCGGAGCTCCACTTGCGACCCCCATATGGCGGCTGGAGGCGGAAGTGGGCTCACCAGCGGCGAGAAATGTGAGAGGGGAGTGGGGAATTGCGGCGAGACGCGGCGGCGGGGGATAGGTTTCGACCAGTATGTGCCCCGCGAACCCGTAGATATGCTGCTTCGGGGGGAGGGGGGCAGTTTGCGGGCGCGGTAAAAAAATTTACGGGCCGGGCGAGTATACGGGCTCTGTTCTGACCAGTAAATTGGGCCGAGCCCGTATACTCGCTGGAATTTTGCGGGTTCGCGACTTATACGGGGTCTGTTAGAGTTGCTCTTACACTGAGAGTATCATAGGTAGTATAATTCATGCCAATTACTGAGAGCGACGTTTTGGCTCCCGGCTCAGATGAGCCCGGGAGTGAACAGTAAATTCGCTAAAAAATATTAATAAAATAAAAAACTCTGAATTTTTGTGTGATAAAAGATGCTTGAGCGCGTGATGTCCGTGCCAAATTTCAGTGCATTCGAACATCTGAGTAGGTCTAAAAAGGCAAATTTAGAGTTAGTTAAAAAGTTTACTATTTGTGCACTCTTGAGATGATTTTTTTTCTGAGAGCTACTAATATATCCGAATGCGTTGAAAATTGGCACGGACCTCACACATTCAAATATCTTCCATGCAATTTTTTTGAATTTTTCTAGTATTTGTTTTGAATTTAAGACAAGAGTGAGTCCGCTAAGGGACAAGTATGACTCAAAAAATGATGGCAGGAGGTACTTAAAGGTACGATCTAGGTGAAAGAAAACTAAAAATCATGAAGGTCAATGAAATGATAAAAAACCACCAGGTCGAGTTCGCTTCTCCCTTCCTTTTGGTGTTTAGGATGTGAAGTTGATATAAGAAGAGAGGAAAGGGGAGCGGAAAGAGAGGGATTCGAACCCTCGGTACAAAAAAATTGTACAATAAATAAATCAGCAAAATTCTTTCTAATATTTTAGATGGGTGCAAATGAGTCCGTGCTCAGAATTGGATATACGACCAACTACTAGACATTTTTTCCGTGGTGACACACAAGTAAATGAGAAAAAAGAGGATTGTGTATCATGATATGATACGTATCATATTAATTAATATACTGGTATGTGTCATGCATGATAACAAATAAGATTATTATGACACTAACCTATAATAGTATGCATTATAAAGATAGTATCATATGTATGATACTACTAATATGATCCCTCCCATTGTGAGCAGTCTTATTCTCAATGCACCATGCAAATTCAATTATTGCTTCCGGAATCAGACATGTAGAGAATGTTTTATTGGACAATTTATCCAAAAAGGGTTTTCCCCGCTTTATATTAGAAAGCAACCAACACTGATAACATAGCAATGCTCGGGCGAGAAGCACAATAAGCCCAAAAGAAAAGAGAAAGAACAAAGAAAAAGAAAGAAATGCCAACAACGGCAGCTCGACAAAGCACGGATGACCCGCCACCGCTGCGCCCTCTGAAATCGATCCACCACAGACCAAGTCTCTGATCCACCGCGTACCAAGCAACACCTCCAATAAGGGATGCGACGCCGACAACGTTGTTGCCCGGACGTGTCCTATGGTTCCCTCCGGCACGCGGAAGGGAGTTGGGGATGGATGCCTCCGACACCCTCCCGGAAGGGGTGGCAGCACCCGCAGGTGTCACCGCATCAGAGCTGGAAGAGCCGGCAAGGGATTAATCCCTCACTCCAAACCCCATAGCCCAACCGGGCGAAGCCAACCAGCCACCTCGCCACCCACCAAAGATGCGCCACCTCGGTCTTGATGCCATCCATGCCGCCTCACTGAGATCACCACCACGAGGCCAAGAGGATGGAGAGAGACGCACCAGGCGACGGGAGCAGCGGCACCGGATCCGCGCGGGAGGGAACTACCTCCACCACCGTCATGCAGAAGACCCGTGCCTCTGACACCATCGCGGTCACCGTCCTGATGCAGCAGCATGGCATACTAGTCCACCCCTAGACCAGTGAGGCCCAAATCGGGCCCGCAAAGCCCCGCCGGCCACGCTGCAGCAGGGAGGCACCAGCGCCGCCAACATCTGCCCGTCCATCGTCGCTCCCCTGCTTCCCGGAAGCCACACCGACGACCCTCCCCGCCGCCGGCCCGCCTAGACCAAGCGGGCACCACCAGATCGCGTTGCCGCGTCACCCCGCCGCCAACGGCAGTGCCGCCGCCCAGTAGATCGCCCGCCACCACGCCGGAGAGTCCCGCTGCCGTCTAGGAGCACCCCGCGTTAGCGTGACCCGAGAGGGGAATGGCCAGCGCACCGGACGCCAGCGACGACGGCAAGGAGGGAGGGAAGGGGGAGGGGGAAGGAGGCATCGGGGGCGCGGCCGGTCGTCCGCAGGGGCGACGCGGTCACGAGAGGGATGGGGGCATTGGACAATTTTGAACCCCTAGCTCGTCTAATGTGTCCATTCTTGGGATAGACGGGTCCGGTACCTGTTGATTCCGTTTCCTTAGCTTTATTTAGGCGCAGACGCACATACACTCATCCCTCTACACATATAGGGACAATGTATTTTTTTATTGAAAGACGCTATGTGCTGGCCATGTGGTGGATCCATAATGCAAGAACGGTCACCGCCACCTACTATTGTTTGCTGTCCATCTCATTCCTCTCCTTGACAATGACAAGTTCATATGCACATGCAAACAACACATAACAAGATATCCACATATTGTGTGTGTGTGTGAGAGAGAGAGAGAGAGAGAGAGAGAGAGAGAGAGAGAGAGAGAGAGAGAGAGAGAGAGAGAGAGATGCAGGTGGTGACGGGTGCCATTGGCAGCCTGCTCCCCAAGCTGGGGAAGCTGCTCATGGAGGAGTACAACTTGCAGAAGAAGGCAAAGAAAGGTGTCGAGTATGCGAGAGATGAAGACTATACACGCTGCCCTCTGCAAGGTAGCCGATGTGGCGAGTGATCAGCTCGACGAGCAGGTCAAGCTCTGGGCTGATGAGGTCAGAGAGCTCTCCTACGACATGGAAGACGTCGTTGACAAGTTCCTTGTGCGTGTTGATGGCTCTAATAAACCCGCCGATGATGGCAACAAGCTCACGAATCTCGTGGAGAAGATGGCCAACTTGTTCAACAACGGTAAGGCTCGCCGCCAGATTTCTAGCGCCATCAAGAACATCCAGAAAGATGTCCAAGATGTGGCAGCCAGGCGTGGAAGGTATACAGTCGATGATATTGTGCCTAAGCCTACAGCTAGGACAGCTATCGATCCTCGTCTCCGAGCTCTGTACACTGAAGTTACGGAGCTTGTCGGCATCTATGGGAAGAGGGATCAAGAGCTTGTCAAGTTATTGTCCTTAGGAGATGAAGATCTGTGCAAGAAGAGACTAAAGATAGTCTCTGTAGTTGGATTCGGAGGACTAGGCAAGACCACTCTTGTTAGAACAGTATATGATAAGATCAAAGGAGGTTTCCATTCTTGGGCTTTTGTTCCAGTTGGTCGGAATCCTGACGTAAAGAAGATATTCAGGGACATTCTCATTGGTCTAAACAAGCAAATTTACACTAATATCAATCTCATGGTATTGGATGAAAGGCAACTTATCGAAGAAATCCGTGAATTACTTCAGGATAAGAGGTATGCGTCCCTTGATCAGTTTGGTTGTTGTTTGCATGCTACGGAAGCGGTCACTTAATGATTGTGTTAACTGGTAGAAAGCTTAGAATCTATTCTTTTCCAACGTCCTACTCATTTATAGCTGTATGAATCATTTTGATGCAGAGGTCGGGGGTAATCCTCCTTTCAAAAAAAAAAAAAAAAAAACCCTGCCCTACTCGTTTGTATCATTCCCAAATTGACATTTTATAGATATCCTACAGATAAATAATATTGTATAATTATATTATATATGTAGAAGCCATGTAGAGGTACAATTTCTAGAATTTTTTCTTTGAGGAGGACGTTAATTATTAATTTATTTTCTCAAGACATATTAAAGCGGAGAGATTATCGAGATCTATTCAAGGCTGGTTAGTATATTTGTTTAAATAATGCAAAAAAAATGCTCACCTTGCCCAAAATAAATGTTGATGATATTTACTTATGTTTCTTAACAAGTCATGTGTACTTTCTGAAAAAATGAATTCACTATTGGTCACAGAATTGTCGTCTATTGCTAGAAAATGTTCTCATCACCAAATTTGGGTTCTCTCAAATATTTTGGGTTGTATTTTGTGTTATGAATTTACAAAGTGAAATTTTATGCTGAAGATCATATCGTCTGAATAACATCAAAATGATGTGCATATATAGACCAAGTTCTATATTTTTGTACATTTTGTGGAACCGAGTTGATTGCTATGACTTCACCATGGGCAGCCACATGCTGAGGCCCATGTGAGCGCGGTGACCACCTATTGCTCGTAGTAAGCAGCATATAAAGGGCTCTAGAAAAATTACCGTCGGCATACCATGGTAGGTCTTGCTTGGATTAGTTACGCCAGATCGAAACAGGGCTTTGATCTCTGTCATCGTATCGCTGACTAGCATTACACATCTTACCACGTGGCAGACGTGGTTACTGATCTTCAAATCATTAAAAAACTAGCATTACACATCTTTATTGACAAGCTCCAGATTGTGAATTCGACACCTATTTGTTTTTTTTTGGTTTGACATTTTCTCTCTTCAAATAGATGAAGTGAATTGTAATTGAGGTTTTTATATTAGTTATAGTTTAATATTTGCAACTACATGGGTCGTTACGTGTCATCCACGCCTCGTTATTTACACTTCCATGAACGATTATTATTATTTGCTTGGACAGACATCTTATTCTCAGTTCACAATTAATGCAATCATTGAATAAATTATTGACGGGTTTGGCCTATGGTGTCCACTTGTTTTCTTCCTTACTAAATTGCATATGGTTTCTTGTGTTCATATGGCGCTTCATTAGCCTTTGTGATGTGTGCATAAACATTTCATAAATGCCCTCTCACAACTGATACAGATATCTCGTCGTAATTGATGATATATGGGATTCAAAACTATGGGGAGATATCAAGTTGGCTTTCTCTAATATGAACAATTTTGGAAGTCGACTAATCACGACAACCCGCATATTGAGTGTATCTAAAGGATGCTGTCCTTCCACTCATGATTCCATTTATGAAATGAAACCTCTCTCAGATGACGACTCTGCAAGGCTCTTCTATAAAAGAATATTTTCAAGTGAGAATGGTTGTCCTAATGAACTTAAGAAGGTATCTAAAGATATATTGAGGAAATGTGGCGGTGTACCATTAGCCATCCTTACTATTGCTAGTCTTCTTGCTACTGGTCAACAGATAAAGCCAAAATTTGAATGGCATGTTCTGGTAAACTCAATTGGTCGTGGACTTACAGAAGATGCAAGTATGGAGGAAATGCAGAGGATACTATCATTTAGCTATTATGATCTACCTTCTGATATGAAGACTTGTTTATTATATCTAAGTATGTATACCGAAGACAGTGAGATTGACAAAGAAGAACTTATATGGAAGTGGATATGTGAAGAATTTGTGCAGCATGGAAAGCAACTAACTAGCACATTTGAGATTGGGGAAACTTATTTCAACGAGCTGATAAATAGAAACATGATTCAGCCAATATACACTGGTTTTTGTGAAGTAAAAAGTTGCCGTGTGCATGATATGGTGCTTGATCTGATTCGTTCCTTGTCAGGTGAAGCAAAGTTTATTACAGTATTGGATAGTAATAAGGATATGACGTGTTCTCGTGGCAATATCCGTAGGATATCTCTCCAAAATATTGAGTTAGATCCACGAACCACACCTCTCATTAATTCAATGAGTATGTCTCAAGTAAGGTCCATTACTGCCTTTTCTCCAGCTATGACTATCATGCCTGCTCTATCTAGCTTTGAAGTTTTACGTGTATTGGATTTGAGTGGATGCGATCTTGGGGCAGTTAACTGTCAAGTTAACTTGAGGGATATTGTGTATCTATTTCATCTAAGATACCTAGGTCTAAGAAAAACTGGTATATGTGAACTCCCAAAGGAAATAGGAAATCTACAATTTCTGCAGGTGATAGATGCACAATACAATTTTGATATGAGAGTTTTGCCGTCATCTATGTGGAAGCTAAGAAAGTTAATGGTCGTAAAGGTTTTGATGTGCTGCACTTGGACCCCTGGTGTGTTGGGTAACCTGACATCATTGGAAGTGTTGGAGAGGATCTATGCCTCTCCAAACGTTGTGCAAGAGCTTGGCAACCTAGCACGGCTGAGGGAGCTCCAGATTCACTTCCTTCAATGGAGCCCCGAGTTAGAGGAAGCTTTTGTGGAGTCTATATGCAAGCTGAATGATATTGAAAGTCTGAATATTAGCTACCAGGATTTACCATACCTGGATCTCTTGGGGGAACGCTGGGTACCCCCGCGATGTCTTGGCAAATTTGAGTTCTATTCAGACCACATAGCATGCTCTACATTGCCGATGTGGATAAGGAGATGCGGCCCCTCACATCTATCAAACCTGTCCACGTTCAGTATCATAATCAAGGAAGTGCGGCAGGAGGATGTGCAAATCCTTGCGAGGTTACATTCTCTTCGCCATCTTTGGATGCAAAGCACCCACCAAACAGAAAGGTTGCTCGTCATTGGTGCGGATGGGTTTCGTTTAACGATAGCCTTTGCATTGCATTGTCAGCCAGCCACTCAAGTAGTCTTTCAGCAAGGAGCTTTGCCAAATGCAGAACAAGTCCGATTCAATTTGGGTGTGCGGGTGGCCAAAGAAGATGGTAACGGTGATTGCTTTGAGCTCGGCCTGCTTAACCTGCTCTCACTTCAGAGCGCCATAGTTGAAATCCATTGGGATGGCATCATAGTTAAGGAGGCCGAGAAAGCGGAGGCTGCGGTGAGAAATGCATTGGACGCCCATCCTAACCAACCAAGCATTGCTTTTAGTATGGAGCCATATATACCAGAAGGTACAAACCGCGCGATACTCATCATGGACCTGCACATGCTTCATGTTAATATATTGACATTAACCATTCTCTTGTTGCTCAATTTTGCATCTCAATCTCCAAATTTAGACACTGATGATGACGATGACGATGACGATTATGATGACGACATTGACACTGACGTTCAAGGAAAAAGAATGGATCTGGAGTATGTACGCTTTCTTTCATTTCATTCTTGACATTCATGCTTCGTTTTAGATCCCAGCTCACATATATCTTCCTTGCTTTCTCAGCTAGAATTGACGGCTATTACGGAGAAAGACACATACGGACTATAAAGGTCAGGCTCCAGGTGTTGAAAAAGAAATCCTTGACTGAAGTCAAAGAACATGATCTGAACTAAGGCCCTTCTTGCTCTGCTCCAACAACGTTATTCAGTATCGCTTTAATTTAGAGGTTTCACTGCTTGTTGTATTGCTACTTTCTTTTCTTCTTCATTCATTTGCTTGCTCTAGTTTAACTGATTATATATCGTCATGTAATGAACTTCCGTTATTCTCTGTTCCCTTTTCTCTTGTCCACACCATGTTTCGTTGTTTTATTCATTATATAATCTGCTTGTTCAAGCTTGAACTGCATATCATCTTCGCCATGCAGTAATGAACAGAGTTTCTTTGTTTTAGTATTAATTCTTTGCCATGCAGTAAACAAACCCGTGTCTGTACATGTTAATGTTTTTTTTTTGGTCCCGATAACTGCCACACGTGTGGTGTATCGGGTAGTTGTGCCACACGCCTCGTGTGGCATGGACAGCAACCAGCCCACACACCTACGTGTGGGCAAAACAACTAATGCCCACACACATATTTTTTCCCTCCCGAACCCTCTCACACGCGTGCGTGTGGGCGAAGTTGATAACGCCCACACGCCCGTATGTCAGGCCTCGTACCCTCCTGGTCCCGCACGCGACGCGTGACGCCCACCGCGCGCCCGCAGTTGCCATGGTCCAGACCCCCGTCCATGTTCGTTTATCTGCAGTTGCCATGTCGCTGAACTACGGTTGCCATGTCGGACAACTGCAGTTGCCATGGTTGCTCAACTGCAGTTGCCATGTATGGTCTGATCTAATGTAGTTGCCATGATTTCATAACTTTAGGAGTTGTCATATACTAACACTAGACAGTTGAGAGAGTTGTCATGTGCTCACAAGCATGCTAGGGCAGTTGCCATGTAAAAAGGAAGAGTTGCCATCTGCTTATGTGCACGTTAGGGCAGTTGGCATGTACGTGCACGTTGTGGCAGTTGCCATGTACCATGCAAAAACACATGGCAACTCGGTAAAAGAGAGTTGCCATCTGCTTACGTGCACACTAGGCGCTTGCCGTGGTACCTGCAAAACACATGGCAACTCGGGTAGAAAAAGAGAGTTGCCACCTGCTTATAAAGCACACTATGGGCAGTTGTCATGTGCGCTGCAAACACACATGGCAACTAGCAGCTTGGGTGTGGGAGAGGAGACGGCGTGTGGGCGAGATGGCAAATGCCCACACACCAGCCCTTGTGCGTGACTGAAAACTGGTGTATGGGTGAACTGCTAAACGCCCACACACCGGCCCCTCCGTGTGGTAAAACGGATGTGTGGACGAACTATATCACACACCACACACACGCCTTGTCCTACGTGGCACAGAAAATCAGCCAGATTATGCCAAGATTCGTGCATATAGTACTGAACGGTGATGGATGTGTGTGGTCGAGATGGTCAACGCCCACACGTGTGGGCGTTAACATTTCCGTTTTTTTTAGGGAAGGCCATCATGGCTAGCTTTATTGGTTAATGCATAAAGATACATCGTCTACGAGCTTGCTCACCAGACAATCTGGAGGCTCGTCAGTCCAAGTACAAACAAGTTTATTACAATAACTAAAATTAGCTAGCACATGCGCCGCTTGATTTGCCGATCGAAAACAATGCTTAAAGTTGACCTTCCCAATCAAGGTAGAGATGTCTCCACATTCCGCGAATATCGCTGCCGCCGCGTCCCACCAAGTACTCTGACCAGAGCATCATTTGATTACTGTTAGAGAGTCGGATTCCGCTTCAACTTGCTGGAACCCTAGGCTATTTGCCAAGTTCAGTCCGTCTCTAATCGCCATTGCCTCTGATGTCATTGCGTCCGCTGCATATGGGATAAACTTACATTGAGCTGCAAGGAAAATGCCTCGTTCATCTCTAATAATTGCTGCCGTAGCTCCAACTCCTTGCTCCGCAAAAAAGGCCGCGTCCACATTATGTTTGATGAACTTTGGGTCTGGCTTCAACCATCTTTCCTCTTCTGTCACAACTATCTTCGCCATGGCTTGTTGATAGTTGCTTGTAATTGCCAAGACCGACAAAGACCATCTTACCATCGGCGGGAAACTCTCATTATGTGTTACTAGATCGTCGATGGCGCGCGTTGCTGCGCCCGTCTATTTATACACTTTAATGTTAGGGATTGATACAAATATATGTTAAGATTTACTGTTTTTCAAAGTTGGCATGAACTATTATGTGTACATTAGTGGATTTTTAAAATTAATTTGGTCAATTGTACATGTGATGGGCGTTTACTTATTGTGTTTGCCCTCCTTTATTAGCTATTCCATTATATTTTTGGTGGATTTGCTCGGATCTCGTTGTTGTTCGTCTATGTTCGTGTGTCGTCGGTTTGGGTTCTTCCGATCTACGTTATTTTCATCGTCAGCGGTTGCTGTTCTGGGGTGCTAGTCCTATGGGGCCTTAGCACGACGACTTCCCGACTGTCTACTACAACAAGTTGTGCCCGGCTCCGGCGATGGAGGGGCGATGACGGCGGCGCGCCTTCGGCTCGCTTCGGTGCTTGTAGTCGTCGCTAGGTTGTCTACGGATCTAAATGTAATTTTTATTCCTGGTGTTCGTTGTACTGCCATGATTGAAGATGAATAGATTGGAAGTTTTTCCGCAGAAAAAAAAAGAAAAATTCACTGCTACATAGCTACAAATTAATGTTAGACTTTCATAAAGACACGCGTTGCAGTGCCAGTTCCTAAATGCCAGTATTTGGTTCATAGATTGTAGTTTTGATAATGAAAATATGACCTTTTGTTTACAATGCAGAGTTGATATATAAAAAACGAGGCATTGCTCATAACCCACTTAGCCCTCAATGAGCATAGTTAATAAAAAATGTCATCTTTCTCATATAATCAATCTTCCTAAGACCATGATTCATCACCAAGGATGGCATAAGCACCATACTGCTATAACATTTTTCATTTGAGGGATGAGCTAGCCAAATTGGCACCGACCAAATGATTTACAAAGTTTGTGATGTCATAGACCAAACAGACTTACATGTTCCTGGGCAAGTAGGCAGCCGCACCAATCAGCCACGCCATTACAAAGTTCTAGGACAATAACCAAATCGAATAAAGTAAAAAGACAACAGGAATAAGAGATTTCTAGCATTTTGCAATTTACACGGATCTCTTCGTCGACGGGGACAGTGGACGTCGGGGCGGCGGCCCCGGGTGGTTTCTGATTATGCGTCGAGATGGCGATCTCGGAAACAATGCGAGTGGCAGCTCTAAGAGGTGGGGCTCTGGTTTGACATTGGTTGGGTGTCATTCTTGTTCCGCTTGGGCGGTAGGAATATCGGCTCGGTCGATGCGCCTCAGAGGAGGCGGTCTGACTTTACGTCGGGGCGGCGGCACCGAATGTGGTGCGACGTTCGTGGTCTGCGAGCGGTTGCCCTGAGCAGCGTGGGCTGCAGGCAGCTGGGTTGTGCGGCGTTGCTGCTCGAGGGGAGTGGTGGTATGTCGGGGCGGCGGCCCCGAAAGGCGGTGTAGGTTGATTGCGCTGGGCGCGACGGAGCGGTGGATGTCGGGGCGGCGGCCCCGAGAGAATAACTGTGGCGACCAAACTCTTGTGGCAACGATTATGGTGGGAGCGATGTCGGCGACGTGACAATGGTTGCGGTAGTCGGCTCTTCTCCGGCGTGTCCACGGTTTTGCCTCGGGTTGCTTGTTGCTGTGGAGTCGAAGCTGCGGTGGCGGGGCCCTGTGATGTACGACGACTGGCTGTAGGTGGCCCGTTCGGCGATCTTCCGTGGCGCCAGCCGTGTCTGGTTTTGTCCTTTTGAGTTCTCCGTAGGATTCGGAGATGCATTGTCTGGCTGCAAGTCGACCTTTCGTCGATTAGGGTGGGCTTTGCCCTGTGTGTTTCAGTCTATGGGAGTGGGCTTGGCCCTTGTCGTTTCGATTTTTGCCCGATTTTTCGTAATTAATTGGACAATTCTCTTCTCCTTAATTAATAGATGAGGCAATCTTTGCCTTCGTTTCGAAAAAAAAAAAACATGGGACGGTAACACAAATATCTCCAACGACAGAAGCAAGCGAGCGTTTGTGGCCCCCCTCCATTTGGAGGATGGAATGGTAGAAATTTCCACACGATTATGAATTGAAGAAAGGTTAAATTTGCATGAAATGAAATAAAAGGTGTGTTACCTACCCGTGCCATCTACTTTTGGAAATGAAAACAAAATCTTTAAGAGAAGTTAAAACGCATATACACTGGCTCATATAGTGGTGAGGCATATTTATTTGTATTTCTCATAGTCTTTATATCACCTTCACAACATATAAATAACAATATTCAAGGATTTACCCACAAAAATTTCTGTTGATCTTTTCTCAATGAGACAACAATTTCACTAACAAACCCAAATACATGTCTGTACTTTAATATTACGATGACGGTTCACTGTGCAACTTTTCTCCACAAGTATGAGAACATCTTAATGGCAGAATAGTGCTTGTTTCTCCCTTCTATTCAGCTGAATCAGCATAACTCTGCAACAAAGAGTGCATCATCATGGTTCACTCTAAGAATCTGCTTTACCTCAAAAACATACACCCTATTCTCTTATATATACCTGGTTAAAACCAGCACATCATAAGCTTGTAGGTTTTGAAGTACCTGAACCAGACACGTGAAGGAAAAATATTTCCTGTGAGCATGATAACCATACCACAAAGATGGTTGTAGGAGCAAAGCCCTTGTGCATGTCTAATCAAACTAATTGTACTGAACTTCTTGACACAAACATGGTTGCATTATTTCAAATACTCGTCCAACATTCGCTGTCCACTACTAGAAAAAGGCTTGTTAGTCGTACACCTATTTTTGCCATTAATGGCACACTATAGGTGCATCACTATCACCACGCCACTAGTAACAAGTACTAATGGCGCACCTCTCGTGCGCCATTAGTATTGCAGGTAACAGTGGCGCACCTTGTAGTGCGCCATTACTATTGCTACAGGTGCGCCACTGGTAACTTTTTTTTTTGAATTTTTTTGAATTTTTTCTGAATTTTGAAGGCGGGAAAATAGCAGTGGCGCACCGTCTAACCCCCACCGTTTGCCATTGCTATTTTTGAATTTTGAATTTGGATCTGGATCGCGATTTTTTTCCCTTTTTTTTGCTTGTTTTTTTGCTCATTTTTTTGCACGATATTTTTTCAAATTTTGTTCTCGTTTTTGGATCTTGTACGTTCTTTTGCCGGAGAGGAGTTCGCCGGAGAGGAGGGCCGAGGAGAGACCGTGAGGAGGAGAGAAGGGAGGAGGAGGAGGTCACCGGAGAGGAGCTCGCCTACATCGTCAGAGAGGAGGAGGAGGAGGTCACCGGAGAGGAGGGAGGAGGAGATCACTGGAGAGGAGGGAGGAGGAGATCACCGGAGAGGAGGGAGGAGAAACCATGAGGGGAGGGGAGGAGAGGAGGGAGGAGGTCGCCGGAGAGGAGGATGAGGTCGCCGGAGAGGAGGAGGAGGAGGAGGTCGCCGGAGAGGAGGAGGGGAGTATGGTGGAGGAGAGGAGGGGAGATGGAGTGGAGGAGAGGAGGATTTGGAGTGGAGGAGAGGTGGAGTGGAGGAGAAAAATGAAGAGGTAAGGAGAAGAGGACCCCACCCAGCCATATATACGGCATAATAATGGCGCATTGTGGGCAGGTGCGCCATTACCAACTTTTTTTATATTTATTTTGAATTTTGAAGGTGGGAAGATAGTAATGGCGCACCTTGGGCAGGTGCGCCATTACTAACTTTATTTTTATTTTTTTGATATAGTTTAAATTTTGAAGGCGGGAAGACAGTAATGGTGCACCATGGGCAGGTGCGCCATTACTGAGTTTGATTTTTTTGAATTATTTTGCCTCTCCAGATCTTGAAAGCCCCGTAACTTTTTTTCTGTTAGGTTTTTGAGGATTCTAAAAATCTTCAACGGGGTTTCCCCGATTGAATTCGGATATAACTTTTCGAGTAGATGATTTTTCATATAAAAAACATTTTCATCGGAGTTCGTATGCAAAAGTTATGCCCATTTTACAAATTCTCGAAGATTTTGCAAAAAGTCAAAAATTCATGTTTGTAAATTTTGCTAACAACTAGACCACATATCACATGGGAATCTTATTTTTTTTATTTTTTTGACATTTCTATCATTTTTTTATTTTTTTGAAACTGAGAAGGCGGTCCACGGGGGGTGAGGGTGCATTTGGTGAATTTTTTGTAGGACTCATAAAGTTAGTAATGGCGCAGCACCTAAGAATGCGCCATTAGTAACCAGGGTTACTAATGGCGCACCAGGTGTGTGGTGCGTCATTACTAATTTTAAAAAAAGATATATAAAGAAACATGTTAGTAGTGGCACACCAGTGGATAGTGCGCCATTACTAGTTAAAACTGGTAATGTCACTGTTAACAAATTTTTTTAATCTTTTTTTTTCAAAACTAGTAATAGCGCACCACACACCAGGTGCACCATTAGTAATGTGGCCAATAATGATGTACCTATATCTGGTGCACCACTGCTATATAGCAGTGGCACACCACATACATGGTGCGTCATTAATGTCCATATTAGCTATAGCCGTTTTCTAGTAGTGGTCATTCAAGAGACCTTGTGTTGGCTATGAGGCACCCATAATAAATCCTTGGATCCTCCACTGGAGGGCATTTATCAACCTGATAAAAAACATAAGTAAAAAGTTTCATATCGATGTCAGGTAATACCATGTATTTTATCCCAACTACGGACTTGTAGCAAGTGGAAATATTAAATATAAATAACTTACAGATACTCCTTACTTTAGTATCCAAAGGAGGGACTCGTATTCAATTAATATTCGATATGGTTCAGAATACATAGTACTAAGAAGTAAATTTCAAAGCAATATGGGAACAGAGTTAGATGGTTGTCCCTACCTTGCAACATCATGTCAATATTCCCTTCCTGACAGCAATAATTCAGCATATTATTTATGTTGAGATCACTCACATGAACTGTATCTGCTTTAGCAATCATTTTTGTTTGATTGTTGTCTCAAATGTTGCACACCATACTTCTTAGGAGCTTCTTTTGATTCATCATATGTTATTTAGCTGTGCAAAAAAATGCAAGTTGCTAGTTAATGCATGAAACACAGATACGGTAAACATGCAGTGACGAGACAAAAGTAGGGAAACATTAAACATCAAGGCTAAGACAAGATACCGGACCGGACCAATCCCTTCAAGACTAAGTGCTCTTGCTGTTAAAAGTATCGAGGTATTTGAGCATTTCTCTCTTAAGATCATCCTCTTCCCATGACCGGCTCTGTGCAATAATCTGAATGTAGCATAAGAAATGAGAAGATTTATTATGAAATGTTGACCCAGATGCTAAGCAAGATTAAAAAAAAAGAGCCACAAGTTACAGATGGACTGTTAATGCAAATGTCAATAATAAATGAGTAGTAATGATTTGTGTTTCATACATAGTTCCTACCAGGATGAAATTACGTTGGAGAATGTAGCGAGAAATGGCTGGATCGACTCTTTAAAATAGCAACAAAATCTGACTGCAAAAATGACACGTGGTTATGTATAATTCAACAAGGGAATGAGCAAAGGGTGGCGACTCAGAAACTTTCCTGTAACATGTATCTGGTGAAGGTGGAGACGGCCACCAAGAGTGCTTGGGTGATCGTACGGGCAATAGGATGAGCAGCTCTACAGCCTCTTTGCTACCCGAATCTGGTCGTCGAAGAGGCAAAAGCCAACCAACAGGCAACAGGCGGAGCACTTGGATGAGGAATGCAAGGAGCAAAGTAGCAAACACTCATGGGGCGTAGGCGACGCACCTAGCGGTTCACTGCCCATGCCGCCAAGAGTGAACCTTACCGCAGCCTCTGCTTTGTCATAACCGCCGCCGACCGTCGGGGAGATGGAGAAGGCGAGCAGTGGAGCGCCCAGGCGGAGGCGGCGATGTGTGATTGAACACGCTACCAAGATGAAAGGCACACGGGCTGCCGCGGTGCTGATCCGCGGTTAGGATTGGAGAGAGAGAGAGAGACCATGTGGCGCTACAGCTCTCGAGGCGGCTATGACTGGGGTGGGGAGGCGCCGCAAGAGAAGCCAAGGGAGGGAGGGGCGTCGAGGGAAGGGAGACGGCTGGCTCGCTCGTTCGGTTTTATTTTTGAGTGGGCTTCACGTGAGAGCAAGGGCCCAATTAACCACGGGTCTCCAATTTTGCTGCGAGAGCAGCTGCCCAGTTTAGTCGCGTTAAGCATTGCGCCCAAAGTTTAATCCGACGGCCATAAACTCCAACCAACGCAGATCCGACGGCCAAAAGTACTGATAGTATGAGAGGGCTGGAAGAGTGCTCGGTTATAATGTATCTAAATAAGGCGGCGTGTCCACCAGAGGATCCCTGCAAAAAAAATGTTGTCTTAAAGGAGAGAACAACTTTAGGTTTGTAGGATCCCTTTCCTCGGAATAGGCTTTACTGTTGGCTAGCTGTTATTATAAAGAAAATTAACACAAAAAATGATGAGGTATTTCAAAAAATGTACAAGAATCTATTAAATAATTAAGCAGATAAATTTGACACAAAAAATTTAGGGTGAAATAAAACCATATCAAAAAGAGATGAGCACCCCGAAATACCAATAAAGCTTATTGAAGAAATCAAAACCAATAACAAAAATATTAAAAGGACATTTCATACAAGAACAACAAATATATAATAAAAACCACAAAAATATAAATAATTCCACAACTTAACAACCATGAAACATAACTTAGCATCATCCATACATAACTTAGCATTGATCCTTACATAGCTTAAACCAAAAGTACAGAGGCACATAAGTTCATCCTTACATACATAACCATCTGGCATAAGTTTGGATCATAATTAAACATCATTTCAACCCAAAGGAGCTCCTCAAACAACAACCACCATTACCACTAGCATAACAGACACTAGCTCAATAGGTGCACCTAGCAAAGACGCTGAAACACACGACACTGACCGATCATTGTGCTCCTTGAATGTGATCACAATGACTTTGTCTTGGACCCAACCTGTTGCTGAAATAAAAACCCTGAAGTTGTTCTTCTCAATCACCATTCTACCATCTTGCTTGCAAATAGAATAATATGAATGAGTAGTGACAGCCAGGCCATCATAAGGAGCTTCGAGGGTGACACGAACAGTGGTGGGGACATCAAAAAAACTCTTCAAGCTTGAGACAACAGTCTTGGGGATTTTCTAAAAAAATATAAGAATATTAACTCAAACACACTCAACTAAAAAAGTAAAGAGTACAAAAACATCAAACTTCATCTTAATTAACAAAAAATACTTCAACTAGCAAGATAGTTATTATCAGCAACATACTAGAACAATAATTTGCACCACAAAACATTGAGAACTTGCACACAAAACATGAAAGAAAATAAGTGAAATGCCCACTGAATATAATTACAAAATAATTCCTATAACATAATGTATGAGTGGCATAATCACATAAGCACTGATATAAGGACAAGAAAAATATATTAAAACAAAATTTAGCTCAACATCACCTAACTAAAATAAAAAGGGAGTGTACAAACACTAAACTACACCATAAATAGTATAACAACAAATAAGATAGTAGTATTCAACAAATCACTATATACTATAAAATGGGCCATAAACATTGACAACTTTCACACAAAACATGAAAAGCATCAACGGAAAACCATTAACCATGAAACAATACAAAATTTAGAGATGAAAAGAGCATAACTAACCATGATACTCTTCCGGATATTGGTACAGTCAACACATGCACGAAAGGGCGGCGACACATAGAAATATCGCGGTAAAGCTGACCCACAAAGCAAAGTGTGTTGGTGTAGTTAAGCTCGATGTTTCTAGAGTAAACACACGTCTCAGCGTGCTCAGCATGAACTTCAGAAAGATGATTAAAAGCTTCAAGCAAAACAATAAAAAGTTACAACACACAATATACTATTATAACAGAAAGAAACAATTAAAATTAAATAAAAATGGAAAAAACTTACCAACATGAGGTAAAGGAAGAAACCTCTCACCGCCACGGTAAGTCTCAAACTTCAAATTCAGGCCCAGTCATCAAGAAAAAAGACAATGTGATCTCCAGCATTAAGAGCATAGTCAAAAGTAAGCATCATCCATGAATTCCCATAGAATGGTGTAATTAGGAGTATAATTGAACAAAGCATCATAAGACCTTCCTTCATGGGTAAGAAGAGCAGGCTCTAGCTGCTTGTTCCACATCATCCTCGCATGATCCTTCTTCTCTTGAATATATTCAGCCAGGAACCCTCTAACATTGCAAGGGACATACTGGGGGGTGGGGGGATCAGAAGTAAACAGATATCAACATGAGGCGAAAACATTCACAATCTTTTGCTAGATTATTAGCAATCATAAATATGCTAAACAAAACTACAAATAAAATAACTTAAAACTTGCAATACAATATAGCAAGAATTGCACAAAACCAAAATGAGCAACCTCTAATTCAAAACATGAAACACAAACATAAATAACATCAAACTTATTTGGAGGAGCAACAAGGAAGAACAAGTACAAATCAAGATAGAACAACAAGTATGAAAAATCAAAAACTACAAGGAAACTACATTAAACTCACCATACGTCTCCAGCAACCATCATCAATGATGAAATCAAACTGCTGCAGAAACCCATTGACACCAAGCAAATCACTAGTGGGGAATGGCCCATTAGGGTTGCGACACCTAGGGCAAACCATACCTGGGATAAAAAAAATTAGAACAATCTGACAAATTATAAATTAGTGAACTAACCGTTAGGCCACTATATCAACTAAACTAACAAAAGAGTCAATAACAAATCAACTTATAAACTAGCACCAGAGCTAATTAAAGCATAACTCTAACTGTAAATGCACAAATGACATGCTAAAAAAGAAGGGCTTATAAGCCATTACATACAAGAACACAGATAAAGAAAACACATTAGCTATAGCTTACACTGATTAAACGACATTCCACAAAAAAGAATGGCCTTTTCCAACTAAACAATAGACACAAAGAGGGAAAAAGAATGGCGGTGGCTTACACTGATTTTTGTTCACTGTCGGAAAGTGGTCACCGGAGTCCTTCCACGCCGCCGTGGGACACCTTCTTCCCCGCGCCGCCATATCTGCTACACGTCAGCGAGCTAGGGTACGTGTGGTTCGAACTCGGGCCTCCGTCCTTCTCGATTCGAGTTCGTCCGCGGTTATTTTCCTCCAATTTTACCGCATATCTTAGATCTAGTTTTTACCCTTACTAGTGTGGATGCAGTTGTTGGAGATATGCCCTAGAGGCAATCATGTATGATGATATTTCCTATGTGTTTATGAATAAAGATAGTCCTTGGACATTATCAATGATGTGTATCAACAAGTACGTGACTTGTTTGTGGGACTATGCATTATATGATGACTGTCCTAAAAGGTCCCTAGTCGAAAGGGATGTGTGGACGCGCAGCCGACTAGACTAGCATATGACACGGTTGATGGTTTGGTCTCACTAGCCATGGAGCATTGGATGCTAACCGGATAATATGGACTTGGAAGGATCTGGTCGGATTTGACGTAGTCGGATCCGAGTCGAGATAAGGTCCGAGTCGGACAGACCCAACTATGAGACGCAATGATATGTCATCTGTGAGTCTCTAGTACAACATACGTTCTGTGTCCTAAGACCCGAGCTAACGCATGTACTCTGGATGGTGACAGACCTGCTTTGGGCTGACCAAACACTACTTCGTGACTGGGTAGTTACAAAGGTAGGTTTCGGGCTTGTCCAGACCCATGCTGCGAGACATGGTCGAGCAAGATGGGATTTTCCCCTCCGACCAGGAGAGATATACTATGTTCCCCTCGTGTGATCCGACCAGGATAAGCATGTCCATGCAACAAGGATTATGGGATAATCCGGTTTGTGGTCGGCATCACTGGAACGAGAAAGAGGTCGGGCTAGCACAAGGATGACAGACTCGCCTTGAGCTCAACAGCATATATCGTGTGGCAAAAGGAATGCAAGTATGATGTACAGGTTCACCTAACCAGCTTCATATTCTGCTTGGTGTTTGGCATGCCTTGCTAGGGGCCGCTACCAACTGTGCAGTTCAGAGGTGATCCGAACTGCAACCAAGCCGGCTTGAACCTAAGGGGTCACGCGCTTAAGGGAAGGAACCTACGAGGTCGGATCCGAGGACACTGGTCGGATGTGATCCGAGCTGTATTCGGATTGTGGCCGAGTAGACTTATGGGCTTTAGGGTCCGTGCGAGACCCAAGTGTTGAGCCTCGGACGGACGCCTATATAAAGTGGAGGTGCCGCACACTCATGGGTTGATCGCTTCGGCGCTGTCACTAGGGTTTGCATGTGTTGCGAATAGACACCTCTACTCGCTGCCGGTTGTGTGATCGGACCTAGCAGTCCGCCGCACGACGTTCCTCCTGCACGCGCGGATACCATTAGAGGCGGTGCACCTGCGCCGCTCCGGTGAATCTGTACGAGGGATCCGATGACTGGCTGTTCGAGGGAGATCAGACGAGGAGGAGACGAACCATGTGGACGCGCTGCCCCAACTCTTCTTCTGCTGCACGGCACTGCGCGTCTAGTGGTAATGAACTGTGATCATCTCCCGTAGCATGTTCCTGGTTGTTCTATGCGTAGGAAAATTTTAATTTGCAGTCGACGCTCCCTACGGGAGAACCCAACAACAGTTTGTAGTTGTTCCTCGCATTCGAATCTCTTCAGATCTAGGGTTTGTGTTATGTTTCGCTTGAATGAAATGCCTAGCACGCTGTCTAGTATTTTCTTTGGGCCTACTAGCTCGTTCTATACGTTTCCTTCATTCGAAACATTTCTCAAAGTCTGTATCTGTTTCTACTTCAAAAATCCTGTTTGTTCGGAAAAACATTTGTTGTGAGCATTTGTAACCCTGTCCCCATTTTCCCTCGTATCTACTCTCATTCACAGGCATATGCGGTCAGTTGAGGATTCTGCCAGACCGCATAGTATGGCCGATGAAGAAGAGGTATTCATGGGAACAACTGATGAGTCTAAAGCTCCAAATGCCAAGGGCCCAACGGTAGGCCCATCTACCAACAAAAGAAAGAGATCTGAACAAAATGACAACAAGCAAGAAGTTGATGCTCTGAAGAAAAGGAAAGGTGGCAGACAACCCTTCACCAATTCAGCTCACTATATATCTCATGACAAATACAACATTGTTCCAGGAGAAAATTCATCAGCGAAAAGAAGGCGTCTGCAAAAGATTCGACGTCACTGGGTACGATAGTGGTTCAACTACAAAATGGTTCATCCTTGATATGCCAAGAACTTTGCTTTCCATCCTCCTTGGGGTGACTATCGAGAAATTGTACTCATCCGAGCAAGTGATCCCCAGGAAAGATCTCCACCACCTCCTGACACTAATGAGTCTTTGTATACCTGATTCTTATCCCAAAGAAAAGGCCAAGCGCCTAAAGAATGCTGAAAAGAGAGTCAAGAAGGCTGATACGTCTATAACGTATCTATAATTTTTGATTGTTCCATGCTATTATATTATCACTCTTGGATGTTTTATAATCATTTTATATCATTTTTTTGGTACTAACCTATTGACATAGTGCCAAGTGCCAGTTGCTGTTTTTTTGCATGTTTTTCACATCATAGGAAAACAATACCAAATGGAGTCCAAACGCAGTGAAATTTTTTGTGGATTTTTTGTGGACCAGAAGACAACCAATGGGCCGAAGAAGCACCTGGGGGTGCTCCGAGGGGAGCACAACTCACCAGGGTGCGCCAGGGAGGCCCAGGCGCGCCCTGGTGGGTTGTGCCCACCTCGGGTGCCCCCTGGACCGCCTCTTTACTCTATAAATACCCCAATATTCCAGAAACCCTAGGGGAGTCGACGAAAATCAATTCCAGCCGCCGCAGAGTCCAGAACCACCAGATCCAATCTAGACACCAGCACGGAGGGGTTCACCACTTCCATTGGTGCCTCTTTGATGATGCGTGAGTAGTTCTTTGTAGACCTTCGGGTCCGTAGTTAGTAGCTAGATGGCTTCCTCTCTCCCATTTGATTCTCAATACAATGGTCTCTTGGAGATCCATATGATGCAACTCTTTTTGCGGTGTGTTTGTTGGGATCGATGAACTTTGAGTGTATGATAAGATCTATCTTTTTATCCATGAAAGTTATTTGAATCTTATTTTATCTCTTTTATGCATGATTGCTTATAGCATCGTATTTCTTCTTCGATATTTGGGTTTTGTTTGGCCAACTTGATCTATTTATCTTGCAATGGGAAGAGGTGCTTTGTAGTGGGTTCGATCTTACTGTGCTTGATCCCAAGTGATGTAAAGGGAACCGACACGTATGTATCGTTGCTACTAAGGATAAAACGATGGGGTCTATCTCTACATAGATAGATCTTGTTTACATCATGTCATCGTTCTTATTGCATTACTCTGTTTCTCCATGAACTTAATACACTAGATGCATGCTGGATAGCGGTCGATGTGTGGAGTAATAGTAGTAGATGCAGGCAGGAGTCGGTCTACTAATCTTGGACGTGATGCCTATATAATGGTCACTGCCTAGATATCGTCATGATTATTTGAAGTTCTATCAATTGCCCAACAATAATTTGTTTACCCACCATTTGCTATTTTTCTCGAAAGAAGTCACTAGTGAAACCTACGGCCCCCGGGTCTCTTTCTCATATTATTTGCCTTTGTGATCTATTTTCCTTTGCTTTTATTTCAGATCTATTAAACCAAAAATACAAAAATACCTTGCTGCAATTTAATCTTATTTATTTTATTTGGCGTTCGATCTATCAATATACTACAATTTATTCACGTCTGAGGGAGTCCTGGACTAGGGGGTGTCCGGATAGCCGGACTATCATCACGGCCGGACTCCAAGACTATGAAGATACAAGATTGAAGACTTCGTCCCGTGTCCGGATGGGACTTTCCTTGGCGTGGAAGGCAAGCTTGGCGATATGGATATGTAGATCTCCTACCATTGTAATCGACTCTGTGTAACCCTAACCTATCCGGTGTCCATATAAACCGGAGGGTTTTAGTCCGTAGGACGAACAACAATCATACCATAGGCTAGCTTCTAGGGTTTAGCCTCTACGATCTCGTGGTAGATCTACTCTTGTACTACCCATATCATCAATATTAATCAAGAATGAGTAGGGTATTACCTCCATCGAGAGGGCCCGAACCTGGGTAAAAACATTGTGTCCCTTGTCTCCTGTTACCATCCGCCTAGACGCACAGTTCGGGACCCCCTACCCGAGATCCGCCGGTTTTGACACCGACATTGGTGCTTTCATTGAGAGTTCCTCTATGTTGTCACCGATAGGCCCGATGGCTCCTTCGGTCATCAACAACGACGCAGTCCAGGGTGAGACCTTTCTCCCCGGACAGAGCTTCGTATTTGGCGGCTTTGCACTGCGGGCCAATTAAACAGCCATCTGGAGCAGATCGAAAGCTACGCCCCTAGCCATCAGGTCAGATTTGGAAGTTTGAACTATACGGCCGATATCCGCGGAGACTTGATCTTCGACGGATTCGAGCCGCAGCCAAGCGTGCCGCACTGTCTCGATGGGCATGATCTAGCTCTACTGACCGAAAGGCCACGAGGCCGAACCAGCATCCGCTCCGACCCTCAATCTGGAGCCGGATTCCCCGATCGAGGACGAGTGGTTGGACACCGCCTCGGGGGCTACGATCTCTACAGCGATTGAGCCGAACTCTGTCCATGTCCCCTGCGAAGACCGTGACTCCAAGGTGCCGGACTCCTCTCCGGACTCCGAACCCTCCGCGCCCCTACCAATCGAATCCGATTGGGCGCCGGTCATGGAGTTCATCGCCGCGGACATCTTTCAGCACTCGCCCTTTGGCGACATCCTGAATTCACTAAAGTCTCTCCCCTTATCCGGAGAGCCTGGCGGATTCTGATCGGGAAGGTTGGGATGCGGACGGCGAAGAAATTCAACGCCCACCCACCACCCACTTTGTAGCCAATCGCCGATGATTGAATCGACATGCTCGACCGACTCGAAGACATCGACGGTATGGACGATGATGCCGGAGACGACCAAGACCCAGCGCATACAGGGCACTGGAAGGCCACCTCGTCATACGACATATACATGGTTGACATCCCAAAAGATGGGAACGACGATGGAACAACGAAGGATGACCCCTCCAAGAAGCAACCAAAGCGCCAACGTCAGCGGCGCCGCTCTAAATCCCGCCACAGCAAAAACGGTGATTCCGGCACGGGAGATAATAACACCCCGGACAGTGCCGAAGAAAACCCCCTCCAGCAGGACTCAGCGCAGGAGGAGGGAGAAGCAAGTCCGCATGACAAGGTCTGGCGAAAGGGAGGTCGAGGACGATAATTATGCGCCTCCCTCCGAAGATGAGGCAAGCCTCGACGACGACGAATTTGTTGTGCCTGAGGATTCCGCCGAATAGAAGCGTTTCAAACGCAGGCTTATAGCCATGGCAAGCAGCTGTTGGAAATATGCCCTAGAGGCAATAATAAAAGTATTATTATTATATTTCCTTGTTCATGATAATTGTCTTTTATTCATGCTATAATTGTATTATCCGGAAATCGTAATACACGTGTGAATACATAGACCACAATATGTCCCTAGTGAGCCTCTAGTTGACTAGCTCGTTGATCAACTGATAGTCATGGTTTCCTGGCTATGGACATTGTATGTCGTTGATAACGGGATCACATCATTAGGAGAATGATGTGATGGACAAGACCCAATCCTAAGCATAGCACAAGATCGTGTAGTTCGTTTTGCTAGAGCTTTTCCAATGTCAAGTATCTTTTCCTTTGACCATGAGATCGTGTAACTCCCGGATACCGTAAGAGTGCTTTGGGTGTACCAAACGTCACAATGTAACCGGGTGACTATAAAGGTGCACTACAGGTATCTCCGAAAGTATCATTGGGTTGACACGGATCGAGGCTGATTTGTCACTCCGTATGACGGAGAGGTATCTCTGGGCCCACTCGGTAATGCATCATCATAATGAGCTCAAAGTGACCAAGTGTCCGGTCACGGGATCATGCATTACGATCTGAGTAAAGTGACTTGCGATAACGAGATTGAACGAGGTATTGGGATACCGACGATCGAATCTCGGGCAAGTAAAATACCGATTGACAAAGGGAATAGTATACAGGGTTGATTGAATCCTCGACATCGTGGTTCATTCGATGATATCATCGAGGAGCATGTGGGAGCCAACATGGGTATCCAGATCCCGTTGTTGGTTATTGCCCGAGAGCCATCTCGGTCATGTCTGCATGTCTCCCGAACCCATAGGGTCTACACACTACGGTTCGGTGGCGCTAGGGTTGTATGAATATGAGTATGCAGCAAACCGAATGTTGTTCGGAGTCCCAGATGAGATCCCGGACGTCACGAGGAGTTCCGGAATGGTCCGGAGGTAAAGATTTATATATGGGAAGTCTTATTTTGGTCACCGGAAAAGTTTCGCACTTTATCGGTATTGTACCGGGAGTGCCGAAAGGGGTCCGGGGGTCCACCGGGGTCCACCTGCCCGGGGGCCACATGGGCTGTAGGGGTGCGCCTTGGCCCATATGGGCCAAGGGCACCAGCCCCAAGAGGCCCATGCGCCAAGATATAAGAAAGGGGAGAGTCCTAAAGGGGAAGGCACCTCAGGGTGCCTTGGGAGGATGGACTCCTCCCCCTCTTAACCGCACCCTTCCTTGGAGGAAGGGGCAAGGCTGCGCCCTCCCTCTCTTGCACCTATATAAAGGGAGGGAGGGAGGGTGGCCGCACCCATAAGCCTGGCGCCTCCTCCTCCTGCAACACCTCCTCCTCCTCCTCCGTAGTTGCTTAGCGAAGCCCTGCCGGAGTTCTGCTGCATCCACCACCACGCCGTCGTGCTGCTGGATCATCATCAACCTCTCCTTCCCCTTGCTGGATCAAAAGGAGGATCGTCATCCGCTCGTCCGTGCGTGTGTTGAACGCGGAGGTGCTGTCCGTTCAGCACTAGGTCATCGGTGATCTGAATCACGGCGAGTACGACTCCATCATCCCGTTCCATTGAACGCTTCCGCCTGCGATCTACAAGTGGTATGTAGATGCAATCACTCTCCCATGACTCGTTGCTTAGATGAACTCATAGATGGATCTTGGTGAAACCGTAGAATTTTTTATTTTCTCGCAACATTCCCCAACGGTGGCATCATGAGCTAGGTCTATGCGTAGTTCTCTATTGCACGAGTAGAACACAATTTGTTGTGGGCGTAGATGTTGTCAACTTTCTTGCCGCTACTAGTCTTATCTTGCTTCAGCGGCATTGTGGGATGAAGCGGCCGGACCGACCTTACACGTGCGCTTACGTGAGACCTGGTTCCACCGGTGACATGCACTAGTTGCATAAGGTGGCTAGCGGGTGTCTGTCTCTCCCACCTTAGTTGGAGCGGATTCGATTAAAAGGGTCCTTATGAAGGGTAAATAGAAGTTGACAAATCACGTTGTGGCTTTCACGTAGGTAAGAAAACATTCTTGCTAGAACCCTATTGCAGGCACGTAAAACTTGCAACAACAATTAGAGGACGTCTAACTTGTTTTTGCACCAAGTGTTTTGTGATATGTTATGGTCAAAGTTGTGATGAATGATGAATGATATATGTGATGTATGAGATCATGTTCTTGTAATATGAATCACGACTTGCATGTCGATGAGTATGACAACCGGCAGGAGCCATAGGAGTTGTCTTTATTTTTGTATGACCTGCGTGTCATTGAAGAACGCCATGTAAATTACTTTACTTTATTGCTAAACGCGTTAGCCATAGAAGTAGAAGTAGTCGTTGGCGTGACAACTTCATGAAGACACGTTGATGGAGATCATGATGATGGAGATCATGGTGTCATGCCGGTGACAAGATGACCATGGAGCCCCGAAGATGGAGATCAAAGGAGCTATGTGATATTGGCCATATCATGTCACTACTATATATAATTGCATGTGATGTTTATTATGTTTATGCATCTTGTTTACTTAGAACGACGGTAGGAAATAAGATGATCCCTCATAACAATTTCAAGAAAGTGTTCTCCCTAACTGTGCACCGTTGCTAAAGTTAAATCGTTTGAAGCACCACGTGATGATCGGGTGTGATAGATCCTTACGTTCACATACAACGGGTGTAAGACAGTTTTACACATGCAATACACTTAGGTTAACTTGACGAGCCTAGCATGTACAGACATGGCCTCGGAACACAAGAGACCGAAAGGTTGAACATGAGTCGTATGGAAGATACGATCAACATGGAGATGTTCACCGACGATGACTAGTCCGTCTCACGTGATGATCGGACACAGCCTAGCCGACTCGGATCATTTATCACTTAGATGACTAGAGGGATGTCAAATCTGAGTGGGAGTTCATTAAATAATTTGATTAGATGAACTTTATTATCATGAACAATAGTCTAAAATCTTTGCAAAATGTCTTGTAGATCAAATGGCCAACGCTCATGTCACCATGAACTTCAACGTGTTCCTAGAGAAAACCAAGCTGAAAGATGATGACAACAACTATACGGACTGGGTCCGGAACCTGAGGATCATCCTCATAGCTGCCAGGAAACAATATGTCCTAGAAGGACCGCTAGGTGACGCTCCGTCGAGAGAACCAAGACATTATGAATGCTTGGCAAACTTCGTCTTGATGATTACTCCCTCGTTCGGTCGGCATGCTATACAGCTTAGAACCGGGCTCCAAAAGCGTTTTGAGCATCACGGAGCATATGAGATGTTCGAGGAGCTGAAACTAGTTTTCCAAGCTCACGCCCGGGTCGAGAGATATGACGTCTCTGACAAGTTCTATAGTTGTAAGATGGAGGAAAATAGTTATGTCAGTGAGCACATACTCAGAATGTCAGGTTGCACAACCGCATGACCCAGCTGAATATTAACCTCCACGATGAGGCGGTCATTGGCAGAATCCTTGATCGCTCCCACCAAGCTACAAGAGCTTTGTGATGAACTACAATATGCAGGGATGGTGAAAACTATTCTGAAGTATTTTCAATCTTTGAAGTCGATAGAGGTAGAAATCAAGAAGGAGCATCAAGTGTTGATGGTCAATAAAACCACTAAGTTGAAGAAGGGCAAGGGAAAGAAGAACTTCAAGAAGGATGGCAAGGATGTTGCCGCCCGATAAGCCGATTCTTGCCGGAAGAAGTCAAAGAATGGACCCAAGCACGAGGTAGAGTGCTTTTATTGCAAAGGGAAGGGCCACCTTTGGAAGCGGAACTGCCCGAATACTTAGCGGACAAGAAGGCCGGCAACACTAAAGGTATATTTGATATACATGTAATTGATGTGTACCTTACCGATTTTCGTAGTAACTCCTGGTATTTGATACCGGTGTCGTTGCTCATATATGTAACTCACAGGAGCTGCGGAATAAATGTAGAGATCGCAAAGGACAAGGTGACGATGCGTGTCGGGAATGGTTCCAAGGTCGATGTGATCGCCGTCGGCACGCTACCTCTACATTTACCTACGGGATTAGTTTTAAACCTCAATAATTGTTATTTAGTGCCAAGTTTGAGCATGAACATTGTATCGTGATCTCGTTTAATCTGAGATGGCTACTCATTTAAATCCGAGAATAATGGTTGTTCTATTTATATGAGAGAAATGTTTTATGGTCATGCTCCGATGGTCAATGGTTTATTCTTAATGAATCTCGAGCGTAATGTTAGACATGTTCATAGTGTGAATACCAAAAGATGTAAAGTTGATAACGATAGTCCCACATACTTGTGGTAATCGCCGCCTTGGTCACATTGGTGTCAAGCGCATGAAGAAGCTCCATGCCGATGGACTTTTAGAGTCTCTTGATTATGAATCATTTGACACATGCGAACCATGCCTCATGGGCAAGATGACCAAGACTCCGTTCTCCGTAACAATGGAGCGAGCAACCAACTTATTGGAAATCATACATACCGATGTATGCGGTCCAATGAATGTTGAGGCTCATGGAGGATATCGTTATGTTCTCACTCTCACTGATGACTTGAGTAGATATGGGTATGTCTACTTGAGGAAACACAAGTCTGAGACCTTTGAAAAGTTCAAGGAATTTCAGAATGAAGTAGAGAATCAACATGACCGAAAGATAAAATTCTTGCGATCAGATCGTGGAGGAGAATATTTAAGTCACGAATTTGGTACACACTTAAGGAAATGTGGAATCGTTTCGCAACTCACGCCGCTGGAACACCTCAGCGTAACGGTGTGTCCGAGCGTTATGTCGCACTCTATTGAATATGGTGCGATCTATGATGTCTCTTACTGACTTACCGCTATCATTTTGGGGATACGCTCTAGAGACAGCTACATTCACTTTAAATAGGGCACCGTCTAAATCCGTTGAGACGACACCGTATGAATTATGGTTTGGGAAGAAACCTAAGCTGTCGTTTCTAAAAGTTTGGGGATGCGATGCTTATGTCAAGAAACTTCACCCTGAAAAGCTCGAACCCAAGTCAGAAAAATGCGTCTTCATAGGATACCCTAAGGAAACCATTGGGTATACCTTCTACCTTAGATCCGAAGGCAAGATCTTTGTTGCCAAGAATGGATCCTTTCTGGAAAAAGAGTTTCTCTCGAAAGGAGTAAGTGGGAGGAAAGTAGAACTTCGATGAAGTACTACCTCTTGAACCGGAAAGTAGTGCAGCTCGAGGAAAATGTTCTGTGGTGCCTACACCGACCGGAGAGGAAATTAATGATGATGATCAAGGTACTTCGGATCAAGTTGCTACTGAACTTCGTAGGTCCACAAGGGCACGTTCCGCACCAGAGTGGTACGGTAACCCTGTCCTGGAAATCATGTTCTTAGACAACGGTGAACCTTTGAACTATGAAGAAGCGATGGCGAGCCTAGATTCCAACAAATGGCTTGAAGCCATGAAATCCGAGATAGAATCCATGTATGAAAACAAAGTATGGACTTTGACAGACTTGCCCGATGATCGGCGGCGATAGAAAACAAATGGATCTTTAAGAAGAAGACGGACGCGAATGGTAATGTTACCATCTATAAAGCTCGACTTGTCGCTAAGGGTTATCGACAAGTTCAAGGGATTGACTACGATGAGACTTTCTCTCCGTGGCGAAGCTTAAGTCCGTCCGAATCATGTTAGCAATTGCCGCATACTATGATTATGAGATATGGCGGATGGACGTTAAAAGCGGCATTCCTTAACGGTTATCTTAAGGAAGAGCTGTATATGATGCAGCGGAAGGTTTTGTCGATCCTAAGAATGCTAACAAGGTATGCAAGCTCCAACGATCCATTTATGGGCTGGTGCAAGCATCTCGGAGTTGGAACATTTGCTTTGATGAGATGATCAAAGCGTTTGGGTTTATCTTGAGACTTATGGAGAAGCCTGCATTTACAAGAAAGTGAGTGGGAGCTCTGTAGCATTTCTCATATTATATGTAGATGACATACTTTTGATGGGAAATGATATAGAACTCTTGGACAGCATTAAGGCCTACTTGAATAAAAGTTTTTCAATGAAGGACCTTGGAGAAGCTGCTTACATATTAGGCATCAAGATCTATAGGGATAGATCGAGACGCCTCATAGGTCTTTCACAAAGCACATACCTCGATAAGATTTTGAAGAAATTCAAAATGGATCTGTCCAAGAAAGGGTTCTTGCCTGTACTGCAAGGTGTGAAATTGAGCTCGGCTCAATGCCCGACCACGGCAAAAGATAAAGAAGAGATGAGTGGCACCCCCTATGCCTCAGCCATAGGATCTATTATGCATGCCATGCTGTGTACCAGACCTGATGTAAACCTTGCCGTAAGTTTGGTAGGAAGGTACCAAAGTAATCCCGGCAAGGAACACTAGACAGCGGTCAAGAATATCCTGAAGTACCTGAAAAGGACAAAGGACATGTTTCTCGTTTATGGAGATGACGAAGAGCTCGTCTTAAAGGGTTACGTCGATGCTAGCTTCGACCACGGATCTGGATGACTCAAAGTCACAAACCGGATACGTGTATATGTTAAATGGTGGAGCGATGGTAGTGCAGCTGCAAGCAAGCGAGCGTCGTGGCGGGATCTACATGTGAAGCGGAGTACATGGCAGCCTCAAGGCAGCACATGAAGCAATTTGGGTGAAGGAGTTCATCACCGACCTAGGAGTCATACCCAATGCGTCGGAGCCGATCAAACTCTTCAGTGACAACACCGGAGCTATTGCACTTGCCAAGGAGCCCGGGTTTCACAAGAAGACCGAGCACATCAAGCGTCGCTTCAACTCCATTCGTGAAAATGTTCAAGATGGGGACATAGAAATTTGCAAAGTGCATACGGATCTCGAATGTCGCAGATCCGTTGACTAAACCTCTTCCATGAGCAAAACATGATCAACACCGTAACTCTATGGGTGTTCTATTCATCATAATGTAACTAGATTATTGACTCTAGTGCAAGTGGGAGACTGTTGGAAATATGCCCTAGAGGCAATAATAAAAGTATTATTATTATATTTCCTTGTTCATGATAATTGTCTTTTATTCATGCTATAATTGTATTATCCGGAAATCGTAATACACGTGTGAATACATAGACCACAATATGTCCCTAGTGAGCCTCTAGTTGACTAGCTCGTTGATCAACCGATAGTCATGGTTTCTGGCTATGGACATTGGATGTCGTTGATAACGGGATCACATCATTAGGAGAATGATGTGATGGACAAGACCCAATCCTAAGCATAGCACAAGATCGTGTAGTTCATTTTGCTAGAGCTTTTCCAATGTCAAGTATCTTTTCCTTTGACCATGAGATCGTGTAACTCCCGGATACCGTAAGAGTGCTTTGGGTGTATAAAACGTCACAACATAACTGGGTGACTATAAAGGTGCACTACAGGTATCTCCGAAAGTATCTGTTGGGTTGACACGGATCGAGACTGGGATTTGTCACTCCGTATGACGGAGAGGTATCTCTGGGCCCACTCGGTAATGCATCATCATAATGAGCTCAAAGTGACCAAGTGTCTGGTCAGGGATCATGCGTTACGGTGCGAGTAAAGTGACTTGCGATAACGAGATTGAACGAGGTATTGGGATACCGACGATCGAATCTCGGGCAAGTAAAATACCGATTGACAAAGGGAATAGTATACGGGGTTGATTGAATCCTCGACATCGTGGTTCATCCGATGATATCATCGAGGAGCATGTGGGAGCCAACATGGGTATCCAGATCCCGCTGTTGGTTATTGCCCGAGAGCCGTCTCGGTCATGTCTGCATGTCTCGGTCATGTCTACAGATCCTGCGGTTTGGATCGAGGATTATGTCCTCCATATCCACATGGCCCGCGGTGATGATCTACATGCCATCAAATACCTCCCCCTCAAGCTTAAAGGACCAGCTCGGCATTGGCTTAACAGCTTGCCAGCAGAATCAATTGGTTGTCGGGAGGACCTGGAAGCCGCATTTCTTGATAACTTCCAGGGCACAAATGTGCGACCACCAGACGCCGATGACCTTAGCCACATAATTCAGCAGCCAGAAGAATCGGCGGAACAATTCTGGACACGGTTCCTAACAAAGAAAAATCAAATCGTTGATCTGCGGATGCAGAGGCCCTTGCAGCCTTCAAACATAACATCCGCATGACGAGTGGCTTGCCCGGCACCTAGGGACAGGAAAAGCCGAAATCTATGGCAGCCCTCACAACCCTCATGACTCGCTTTTGCGGGGAAAGGACAGCTGGCTAGCTCGAAGCAACAACTTGGCCAAACACCACGATAGTTCGGATACCAAGGACAGCAATGGCAGGTCGGCGTCGCCAAAAGAACAAGCGCCGCGTTAACAGCCGATAATGTCAAGATACGGCCGTCAATGCCGGATTCAGAGGCTCTAAACCCGGTCGTGGAAGAAGCCATTCAAAAGAAATACCCAGGGCCGTCCAACTTGGACCGAATACTCGACCGCTTGTGCGGATACATGGCACCCCGAAAACCAACCAATCACACCAACAGGGATTGTTGGGTGTTCAAGCAAGCGAGCAAGTTAAGTGCGAACTCAATGACAAGGGGCTGGATAGCGATGGCGAGGAAGAGCCCGGCCACGAACACTAGCGGACAGAAGCGCTTTCCCACACACGTGCGGACGGGGAACATGATATACGCAACTCATCTACCCAAAAGGGGCCGGAAGCGTGCACTAAGGGACGTATATGCGATGGAGCCAGTCGCCCGGAAGTTCAACCCATGGTCTTCCTGCCCGATCACCTTTGATCGAAGGAACCATCCTACTAGCATCCGTCACGGCGGTTTCGCCGCATTGGTTCTTGACCCAATTATCAACGGATTTCACCTCACCAGAGTCCTTATGGACGGCGGCAACAGCCTGAACCTGCTTTATCAGGATACAAAGGTCATAAAATGGGCATAGACACCTCAAGGATTAAACCTACAAAGACGACCTTTAAAGGCGTCATACCGGGTGTAGAGGCCAATTATGCGAGCTCAATTACACTCGAAGTGGTCTTCGGATCCCGGATAACTTCCGGCGAAGAGTTAATCTTCGACATAGTCCCGTTCTGCAGCGGCTATCACGCACTGCTTGGACGAACCGCATTTGCAAAGTTCAATGCGGTGCCGCACTACGCATACCTCAAGCTCAAGATGCCGGGCCCTCGAGGAGTAATCACGGTCAATGGAAACACCGGACGCTCTCTCCGAACGGAGGAGCACACGGCGGCCCTCGCGGCGGAGGTGCAAAGCAGCCTCTCACGACAATTCTCGAGTCCGGCCACTAAGCGTACGGACACTGCCAAGCGCGCCTGGAGTAACCTACAACAAGACCGCCTGGCACGATTCAAGCACGCGTAGCAATCCGGCCCCAACCCCAGCCCTCGCAAAGTTGAGAAGACAGTACTACGCGTACATAACTACGCTCTGGAGATACCATGGGCATAAGGGGAGGGGCACGACCACGGCACGCCAAGAGTGCGGCTCAACCGCACCAGGGGCTCCCGATTGTGTCATTCTTTTTCTTCTTTCTTTCCTTTTTTTTCAGGACTCCGTTTTCCAGAAGTCCTGTCCGGCACTAGAATCGCCGAACTCACGATGCTACAGCCAGGGAAACGTTAAGCCACGTCGAATGTTCAGGTGGTCCCTATTAAGAGCATTATACCTGTTTTACATACCATCCCGCAGCTTACCCCTGGAGGGGGACATGTTAGATAGTCCCATCCCTTGCTTATCGCACTATTTGTATCGTTCTGCCTTCATTGCAGTACCTTTTTGAATAAACAATGCATAACTTCTGCCTATTATTGCACTCTTTTTTTATCTATACATATGTTCATATCATGACATGTTGCACCCGTACACTTTAGTGCGGCCAATACACCGAGGGCTTAAGTACCCCACAATTATGGTGTGATAAGTCCGAACACTTTCACAAGTGCGGCACCCGAACTTATAGCATTATATGAATCGGCTCTGAATCATGTCTTGGGTCAATAGTTGGGTTTGCCCGGCTCCGTGTTTTGGTACCTTACGTTCCGTTATATCGGCTAAGGTAGCACCGAGAGAACCATCGCGATTGTGCCCGGTTGAGCTGGGTCGAGCACCTCGATGGAGAAAGCTAAAACTGACCGTCATGATAGGGCGAGAACCAGTCGCTGTTCGAGAGGTTTTTTCGGGTCCCTAAAGACTTATGCCGCTTAGAGTGAGGAACCGGAGTTGTCCGGCCAAGGCGTGGATAGCGACCCAAACTCGGTCTTCCGAATACTAGGGGCTTCGCTGAAATTTAAAATTATAGAATTCTATGGCTAAGTGAGAGTGTTCAAGCATTATAAGTCCGGTTGCCTTGTTCGTTGCGTTGAGCGCCTCCCTAGATGGACCCAAGAATGGGAACAAGAGTGCTCAAGTTTATCCCGAACACCCCAAAGACTTTCGTGGCATGGGGGCTGAAGCCAACGACTTGCCATCTCTCAAATTTGATAAACGGCCGCATGTAAGGTAATATTTTAAATTAACAAGCGTTTCTTAGCGCATATGAACAAGTTTTCAGCGTACAGGATAACAAATGCGAGTCTATTCAAAAATTACATCTTTGGAACACTCATCCGCTATTCGGCGGGCACCCTTCAGGAGGCCCTCATAGTACATTTCGGGCGTGCGATGCTCCTTGCCCTTCGGTGGCCCGTCCGTCACAAGCTTCTCAGCATCCAGCTTGCCCCAGTGCACTTTAGCATGGACAAGGGCCTGACGGACACCTTCAATGCAGACGGAGCGCTTGATGACGTCAATCCGTGGACAGGCGTCCACCAGCCGCTGCACCAAACCGAAGTAGCTCCCAGGCATGGCTTCCAATGGCCACAGTCGCGCTATCAGGCCCTTCATGGCCTGTTCGGCGACCTTGTGGAGCTCGACCAGCTGCTTCAGCTGGTCGCTCAGGGGCACCGGATGTCCGGCCTCAGCATACTGGGACCAGAATACCTTTTCTGTCGAGCTCCCCTCCTTGGCGCGGTAGAATGCGGCAGTGTCAGACACACTACGGGGCAAATCTGCGAATGCTCCTGGAGAGCTCCGAATCTGGGTAAGTAATAGGTAATTCACTTTCACATGCCTGCTTTGCATAAAGAATGCCTTACCCGCCGCTATCTTCTTTACGGAGTCAATTTCTTGGAGGGCTTTTTGGGCCTCGGCCTTAGCAGCTTTGGCACTCTCAAGAGCCGAGGCGAGCTCGGACTCTCGAGTCTTCGAGTCACGCTCCAAACTCACGTGTTTTTCCACGAGAGCTTGGAGCTCTTGCCGTACCTTGGCCAGCTGCGCCTCCCCCTTCTCTCGCTCGGTGCATTCCGCAGCCGCTTTGTTTTCGGCCACGAACACCGCTTCCTTCAGGGTCGCCACCTCGTTCGTGGCCCCTGCAGTACCCACGTTATTCCTGTTATTTTTTGGCAACCAAAACCTTTTCTATAAGGTATTTTTCTTAATAAGGTATTATTTACCTTCCTTGTCCTCGAGCTGCTTCTTGGCTTGTCCGAGCTCGTTCTCGGACTGCTCGAGGTTATGCTTCAAGCATTGACCTCCGCGATCGGTCTTGGCCAGAGGTCGGCAATGACTGCATTCCCATATTGACATCCTTATGTTAGACTCCTGTGTATATCTTTTTAGATCCTTAGTCCGGCTTTTCTTTGCGAACACCGAACTAAGCATCGAGAACTACCGTCTATGCGGTAATATTTTTACATATTCTAAACTTACCTCAAAGCACATTAGAAGGCTGAGTGCAGGCTTCGGCCCGCTCTTGGCGGACTGAATCGTCCGGGATCACCGCACTCATAACAGTGCGGTGCTCCTCCTCGATGGAGGCACTGTTAAGCGCCTACAGTAAGCTATCCGGTTCCTCCGGTTGGACGGAGGACACCGGCGTCTTACCCTTCTTACAAAGGGACCGCTTGCCGGACTCCGGAACCACTGAAGGTTCCGGCATGGAGTCCGGACAAGGGTCGGGCTTAGAGCCCCTGGGGGTCTTGCCCCCCACGCGCCTGGAGTCCGGGAGGTCGCCTTGTGGCGCCTCCTGCGCCACCTCCTGCGCCACCTCCTCTTGACCAGGCCCCCCTTGGGGTGCCACCTCGGCGTCGTCCGTAGCGTGAGGCGAGGAGGCGGTCAGAAGCGAAGTACTCTCCATTTCCGACGAACCCAGGGACCCGCTCGTCGAACCGGCTAGATCGCTCTTGGGCGGGCTGCATGATTGTTCGACATTAGAGAACACTATGCAATAATGAAAAAGCCATGGGCATCCGGACACTTACGATCTCGCCAGGCTTGGCCCTTGTTGGCCAATCCTCCTCGTCATTGTCGGCGTTGGTGGAGAAATCCGGAGAAGGGTTCTTCCTTTCTTGGGCCCTCCGGCCTCCCAGTTAGGCGGCCTTCCTTTTCTCTCCTCCCCGCTGGGAGAAGCTTTTTCCTCCTCGTCCTCGGGAGAAGATTACGCTTCAGAATCGGCGGCACTGGCGTCGGGAGCTCCTTGAGTTACCGTGGCCTCCTTCTTGGCCTTCTTCTCCGGCACCACATGGGGTGCCGGAGCCAGCAGCCCCGTCAATCGGGCGTCCGCTGGGTCTTCCGGCAAAGGAGCCGGACATTTAATCTGTTCGGACGTCTTCAGCCAGTCCTGTCAAAGATTAGGGAGTTTTTAGATCCCACATAGAGTCAATCTATGAAAAAAGAGTCCCGTAAAGGGAAAAATAACTTACCTCGTCGGCTGGACGTTGCGAGCTGTACCCTTGATCTTGATGGCGGATGTGGGAACCTCGGCGCCCTTGAACAAGCACCTTCCGGGCATCTTCGTGCGTAGTGTCGAAGAGCCTCTTGAGAGTTGAGTCTTTGTCTTGGATCAAACTGCCACAATTTGAAGGCCCGTTGTTGGCATGGGAGAATCCGGCGGATGAGCATCACCTGGATTATGTTGACAAGCCTGAGATTCTTGTCCACCAGGTTTCGGATGCATGTTTGGAGTCCGGATGTCTCGTCCAAATTCCCCCAAGTCCGGCCCGTCTCTTTCCATGACGAGAGCCGTGTGGGGAAGCCAGATCTGAATTCGGGGGCCGCCACCCATTTGGGGTCGCGTGGCTCGGTGATGTAGAACCACCCCGATTGCCACCCCTTTATCGTCTCCACAAAGGAGCCCTCGAGCCATAGGACTTTGGCTATCTTGCCAACCATGGCGCCTCAAGACTCCGCTTGACGGCCGCCCACTACCTTGGCTGACGTTGAAAATCTTCAGCCATAAGCGAAGTGGGGCTGGATGCAGGAAGGCCTCGCACTGACGATAAACGCCGAGATGTTGAGGATGAAATTGGGCCAGGTCGTGGAAGTCCAGCCGTAGTAGAACATGAGCCCCGGACAAATGGGTGAAGTGGAAAACCTAGTCCATGGAGGAAGTGGGGAGAAACACCACCCTCTCATGGGGCACAGGGGTTGGAATGAGCTGCCCCTCGTTGGGAAGCTTTGTGCGTGATGTCGCCGGACAAGTATCCGCCTCCCGCAGCCTTGTGATGTGCCCCTCCGTGACGGAGGAGGCCATCCACCGCCTCCCGCCTCGACATGGTTGGAGAAAGGTTGAGGTGGGATGTGCGGAATTGGGCGCTGGAGCTCGAGTCTTGTGAAATGGATGAGCAAAGGAGGAAGAAGGCGTGGGTGAAAAGGTGGATCCTTATCCCCTTATATGGAATGAATGAAGCTATCGTCCCCACCAGCCGGTAAAACTCGCTTATCTCCCAAGAGCCGTAATCAATGGCGCGGATGGGTTACCCACGTCCGTATTGATGAGAATCCCGGAATAAGGGGGCACGATCTATGCTTTGATAAGACGTGCCAAGGAAACCGCCTCGCTAAACGCGCTAAGGTGGAGCAGTAAAAAACGATTCATATAAAGGCCTGGACGTGGTGTGATGTCATGCCGCGGAATACGTCATCAGATCTGTGCAAAAGTTATTCTCTCTACGGTAGTATGTGGAACTTGTTTTGCAGAGCCGGACACTATCATGGTGTTCAAAATCTTCCATGAAGTAATCGGAGGAGGAACTTCGCCTTGCAATGTTGAAGACAATATGCGCGCGGACTCGTCATCATTGAAGCCTGGTTCAGGGCTCTTGAGGAGTCTGGACTAGGGAGTGTCGGACAGCGGACTATCATCACGGCCGGACTCCAAGACTATGAAGATACAAGATTGAAGACTTCGTCCCGTGTCCGGATGGGACTTTCCTTGGCGTGGAAGGCAAGCTTGGCGATCTGGATATGTAGATCTCCTACCATTGTAACTGACTCATGTAACCCTAACCTATCCGGTGTCTATATAAACCGGAGGGTTTTAGTCCATAGGACGAACAACAATCATACCATAGGCTAGCTTCTAGGGTTTAGCCTCTATGATCTCGTGGTAGATCTACTCTTGTACTACCCATATCATCAATATTAATCAAGCGAAGTAGGGTATTACCTCCATCGAGAGGGCCCGAACACAGGTAAAAACATCGTGTCCCTTGTCTCCTGTTACCATCCGCCTAGACGCACAGTTCGGGACCCCCTACCCGAGATCCGCCGGTTTTGACACCGACAACGTCCGTTTGCCAATTTCTGGCACCGTTACCTGGAAGGGATTGACAACCCCTTTAATACGTCGGGTTGCGAGTATTTGTTATTTGTGTGCAGGTGTTGTTTACGCATTGTTGCTTGATTCTCCTACTGGTTCGATAACCTTGGTCTCATCACTGAGGGAAATACATACCGTCGCTGTGCTGCATCACCCCTTCCTCTTTGGGGAAATAACGGTAGCTTCAAGCCGCATCAAAAGGAATTTCTGGCGCCGTTGCCGGGGAGGATCTTGAAATATACCAGTTTGCTAATCACAAATCTCATCTCCTCACAATTTACATTATTTGCCATTTTCCTCTCGTTTCCCTCTCCCCCGCTTCACAAAAATTTGTCGTTTTATTCGCCCTCTTTTTCGTTCGCCGTTTTCTTGTCGGATATGTTTTTGTGTGCATTCTTGTTTGCCGTTATTATCATCATGGATAGTTCTTCCTCTATTGTGTGCACTCCGGAGAACGACATTCTCAACTTTAAACAAAGGGGAGGAGAAAATTTAAAAGATGCTTGGTATAGAATTTGCAATGCTCATAATAGATCTATCCGTAAGCAATCTACCATTGTTCTTCTTCGTTGTTTTTATGTGGGCATCACCACTTGGCATAGATTCGTCCTTGATACGATTACCGGTTGAAATTTCTTGATGTGTCCCTCTCTTGATACTTTTAATGCCTTGGAAATTTTGGTAGGCTCACCACCTCTTATGATTAATGAAACAACTTTAACTCTTGAGCATGTCATGGAAAGATTAGATGATATTGAAAAGAAAATGCTTACTGAAGAGCATGTTGAAAACCTGGATAAAAAGATGCATAATTTTGCTTCTAAAATTGGGTCAAAAGCAGGAGAAGTTTTTAAGTTGTTAAAAGAAAAGGTAACCATAATTCATGAAAGAATTGAAGAAAGTCCGTCTCGGATTGATAAACTGGAAGAAATCTTTAGTAATTTGACCACAGCTTTTGCTTTCGTTAAAACTATTGAAAAAACTCCCGTAATGATTGGCAAGACTACTCAAGTTACTAAGAGCAAGGGTGCAACCTCTAGTAATATTAGTAAAGAGGATCTTAAGATGATTAGTATTCACCCAGATTTTGTTGAAGTTATAAGAGATCCCTTTGGCAAGAATGAGTTCTTTAAATTTGTTCCTAGGAGTATTGTCATTGAAAACCTTTATACTAAATCTTTGAAGAATTCTAAGTGTTTGATTGAAGAATTAAACAAAGATGACAAAACTTAGATCTTTGCTTTATGCCTAGCTAAGGGCGTAAAACTATAGCGCTTGTTGGGAGGCAAACCAATGAATAAAATTTATTTTTGCGTTTTTCTTTCTGTTCTTGAGTGTTAGCACAATTATGCTACTGTTATGATTGTGTTTTAATTAGTGTTTGTGCTAAGTAAATCCTTTAGGATCTTCTTGGGTGATAGTTGTTTTTTTGAGGAACCGGCAGGAGCACTGCCTTTTCATATAAGAAGAAGAATAAGGTTTATGTACAAGAGTGTTCCGGTTTTTAGAAGAGAAACCGGACAAAACCCCCTAGAAAAGAACCCACACGATGGCACTAATCAGCCAATACCGGCTGCCACCTGTGCCCAGCCAAAGCCAGGGACCTTTGCTTGATGTCTTCGAAGGCAATAGCTGCAACCTCTAGGTGCGTGAGTCGAGTTCCATTGAAGATGCGTCGGTTTTGCTCCTTCCAGATGTTCCAGATGGTGTAAAGGAAGCGGCCACTCCGCCTTCTTCTGTCGTTCTTGGGCAGATTGGTGGTGAGTGAATCCCACCAGTCCGAAATCCCCATCGAAGGGGCAACGTGGGGTGGCCCCAGAGTCCTCTCCCATCCACACCTGGACGTGAGACCAAACTGTGGCGGCAAATGGGCAGTCCTTGCAGAGATGAGTGGCCGTCTCTGGAGCCCAAAGGCAAAGGGGACAACAAAGGTCGTGCGGCCAGCCATGAACGGCTAGCATGTCGGTCGTGAGGATCTTCCCGTGGAGCACAAGCCAGGCAAAGAACTTACATTTTGGCTCAGCGTGTGCCTCCCAAATCTTGGCCGGGAGAGCACAGGATAGGATCGAGCTGGGCCACGTAGGCCGAGGCAGCAGAGTATATGCCATTGGGGGTCCACCACCAAGTGATGGAGTCCTCCTGGTCCGGGTTCAACGCCACCTGAGTGATGACTGAAGCGAGGGCAATGAACTCCTGCAGGTGGGTAGGCGATGAAAGACGGGCAACCAATCTGATCCAGTTCTCCTCGTGGAGCTCCTTCATCACATATCTCCGCTTCCTGGTGGCAATTTTGTACAGCTCCGGGAAGGCCAGGGACAGAGGGCCCCGTACTGTCCAGTCATCGTGCCACAATAAGGATTTTGTCCCATTGCCCAAGGAGATGGTGGTAGAAGCCTTGAAGAGCGCCATATCCGTCTCATCAGAGGGCACCGCAGATTCCACCCATTGACGGTCAGGATCAGTCCACATAAGCCAAGGCCAGCGAAGTCGGAGCGCCCGACCAAATCTCTCGAGGTCTGTGATTCCCAGGCCCCCCATGGGCTTAGGCCGGCAGACAGTCTTCCAGTTGACCAAAGAGTGTCCACCAGCCGCGTTTTCTGAGTCTTCCCCACACCAGATGAAGTTACGAGTGATCTTACTGAGCTTCTGGATTGCCCAAGTGGGGAGCGGGAGCGCAGTGAGGTGATGATTTGCGATGGCGCACAACACGGACTTTGCAAGGGAGACCCTGCCCAGACGCGCCAGATTCTTCCCCTTCTAGCCCGGCAACCTGCCCATTGCCTTGTCCAGAAGAGGTTGGAGGTCAACCCTTCTTAGTCGCCTAGTATGTAGTGGGAAACCCAGGTATCTGCCGGGGAACGAGGCCAGCTTGGCCGAGAAGGCCGAGAGGATGGCCGGGAGATCAATGTCTTGGCAGCGAATGGGAAACACCTCGGTCTTGCTGACATTTGTGATGAGGCCGGATGCATCCCTAAAACAGGCAAGGATCTGAGCGATGGCGTCGATCTCTTCTTTGACCGGGTTAGCGAAGATGCCAGCATCGTCCGCATAGAGAGAAACCCTACAGGAGGCTGGCCGCACCATGATGGGCTTGAGGATCCCAGCCTGGGAAGCCGCCTGGAGCATAAGTTGCAGAGGATCGATGGCCAGAATGAAGAGCATAGGCGACACCGGTTCGCCCTGGCGAAGGCCTTTTCCATGCGCGAATGGGGTTCCCGGCTCCCCGTTTAACAGCACCCTGGAGGAAGATGAAGCGAGGGTCATGCAGATCCAGTCCCGCCAGCGCTATCCAAAACCCAATTGTTGTAGCACCTCCAGAAGGTAAGCCCAACCCACAGAGTCGAAAGCCTTGGAGATGTCGAGCTTGAGGAAAAGGCCTAGCGTTGAAGAGCGGTGCAAATCTTTGATCAAGTTTTGCACGTGTAGGAAATTATCATGGATGCACCATTTCTGCACAAAGGCACTCTGGCTCTTGGAGAAGATTTTGGAGATGCTGTGTATCAAGCTGATAGGGCGATAGTCGCCAATCGATGATGCGCCGACTCTTTCGGGAGCAGAATAATGTTGGCTGAATTTACCAGGCCAGCGCAGGCGCCTTGCAGGTTCGCGAGCTGCATCACCGCAGCCACGACATCCGCTTTGATGATCTCCCAACATGATTTGAAGAAGGCACCGATGAAACCATCAGGGCCCGGGGCCCTGACCGAAGGTAAGGAGAATACCGCCTCCTTGATCTCCGCCTCGTCGAACGGATCGTCTAGAGCCGATAGGTCGTGGCGATGCATCCCGATGTTCTCCCAGACAATGGTCTTGGTGCGCCGGGCAGGCGTGCCAATATTAGCCTGGAAGTGGTCCAGAAGGGCCCACTCCTTGTCTTGTCTGGTAATTGCCAGCCCCGAGGTGGTCGTGATCGTCTAAATGAAGTTCTTACGCCTTCGTCCGTTCGCACGAGCATGGAAAAGCTTAGTGGTGGCATCCCCCAGGCGGATCCAGTTGAGCCTAGAGCGCTATCTCAGCTTGATTTTCTGAATGGCTAGTAGCCCCAGGTACGACGCCTTCAGTTTTTTACGCAAATCCCTCTCAAAGACCGAGAGCGGCTTCCCTCCTCAGCAACATCTAGGCGCCAGATGATCTCCTTGGCAACTGCGATCTGGGAGCCAAGCATCCCAACTTTTTCCTTTTGCCACTTGCGCAAGGCCTTCGCGGTCCGACAGAGTTTGATATGAATCTTGCGGATGGCATCACGGGCCTGGACAGGCTTGTTCCATGCCAAGGCGACGATGTCCTTGAAGCCCGGGAGACGAAGCCAGAATTCCTCGAATTTAAAGGAAGACTTTCTCAAGATGTCAACGCACCCCTGAAGGTATAACGGGGCATGATCCGAGCAAGCTGTAGTGATAGCCTGAAGATGCGCATTGGGAAAGAGCATGTCCCAATCGTCATAGTGGAACACATGGTCAATCTTGGTAAGGACCGGGTTGGCCTGCGCATTGGACCAGGTGAAACGGCGCCCGCCCAGGTGAAGCTCCTTTAGTTGCAAGAAATCAAGAGCCCCACGGAACTTGCCCATCAGGCGGCGATTGATGTTGGCGTTGCTCTTATCCGCCACTTTAGTGATGAGGTTGAAATCCCCCAAAAGGAGCCACTCGCTTCTTGCCACGGTCTTGAGAGTCCTAAGCTCCTCAATGAAGGCCAACTTGTCCTGCTCACCCTGCAGGCCATAGACGCTCGTGATAGTCCATGAAGTGTGCTCGTTGAGCATGGTGATGGTGGCGGAGATGGAGCCCGGAGTCGCATGGAAGTCGGAGAGGGTGAAGAAGCGGTCTGACGCAGCCAGAATCAAACCCCCGCAGGTGCCAACGGCTGGGGGGATATAGTAGTTTGCGACGAAACACGGGCCGAGCATCTCGCGGATGATGGCGTCATCAACAGCTTGGAGTTTAGTCTCTTGGAGGCAGACAATGGAGGCATGAGAGTGTAACGCCCCCGATGCGGCTATATCTCCCACGTGTCGAGGCACGACTTAGAGGCATAACCGCATTGAAAGCAATGTCGCAAGTGAGGTAATCTTCACACAACCCATGTAATAAATAAGGGAAAGAGATACATAGTTGGCTTACGATGCCACTTCACACAATACATAAATAAACATCCATCATTCAGAGTACACTCAAGGTCCGACTACGGAACCAAAATAAAGAAGATACCCCAAATGCTACACGGATCCCCGATCGTCCCAACTGGGCACCACTACTGATCATCGTGAAAAGACACATAGTAACGACCACGTTCCTCGTCGAACTCCCACTTGAGCTCGGTTGAGTCACCTGCAGCATCGTCGGCACCTGCAACTGTTTTGGGAAGTATCTGTGAGTCACGGGGACTCGCAATCTCACACCCGAGATCAAGACTATTTAAGCTTATAGGAAGGACAGAGTAGTATAGTGGAGCTGCAGCAAGCGACTAGCATATATGGTGGCTACTTAGCAAAAAGAGAGCGAGAAGAGGGCAAAGCACGGACGTGAAGCTAGTAGCGATCAAGAAGTGATCCTGAACTACTTACGTCGGACATAACTCCAACACCGTGTTCACTTCCGGACTCACGAGAAGAGACCATCACGTTTACACACGCGGTGGATGTGTATTTTAATTGAGGTCAACTTCGGGTTTTCTACAACCGGACATTAACAAATTCCCATCCGCCTCATAACCGCGGCCACGGCTTTCGAAAGATATTACCCTGCAGGGTGTCCCAACTTAGCCCATTATAAGCTCTCACGGTCAACGAAGGATATTCCTTCTACCGGAAGACCCGATCAATCTCGGAATCCCGGACTACAAGACATTTCGACAGCAATAAAACAAGACCAGCAAAGCCGCCCGATTGTGCCGACAAATCCCGATAGGAGCTGCACATATCTCGTTCTCGAGGCACATCCGGATGAGCAGTCCATACAACTAAAACCAGACCTCAAGTTTCCTTGAGGGGCGCTGCGGGCTCTAGTTCGGGCCAAGACTCGAAGGAGCACCGGTCCGGGGTTTAAAATAAAGATGACCCTCGGGCTCGCGAAAACCCGGGGAAAAGGCTTAGGTGGCAAATGGTAAAACCAAAGTTGGGCCTTGCTGGGACGAGTCTTATTCAAAGCGAACTGTCAAGGGGGTCCCATAAATCACCCAACCGTGTAAGGAACGCGAAATCAAGGAACATAACACCGGTATGACGGAAACTAGGGTGTCAAGAGTGGAACAAAACACCAGGCATAAGGCCGAGCCTTCCACCCTTTACCAAGTATATAGATGTATTAATTATAGCAGATATATTTTGTGATATCCCCAACATGTAAACATGTTACGATAAGGAACAACATCTCCATGTTCCAACAAGGAACAAACTTCAACTTCACCGCAACTAGCAACGCTATAAGAGGGCTGAGCAAAGCGGTAACATAGCCAATCAACGGTTTGCTAGGAAAGGATGGTTAGGGGCTGACATGGCAATATGGGTGGCATGATATAGCAAGTGGTAGGCATCGCAGCATAGGCATAGCAAAAGAGCGAGCATCTAGCATAGCAAAGATAGAAGTGATTTCGAGGGTATGGTCATCTTGCTGCAATGTTCTCGGAGTTGTCGAAAGCTTGATCCTCGTAAAGCGTTCTCAACAGGATCCTCGTTCACGTACTCGTCTCCGGCTCTACCCAAAGCAACAACACAAACAAAGGAACCACAATAAATCACGGTGCAATGCACAATCAACATGATGCAAAACATGGCATGATATGCGGAATGTGATATGCAATGCGTATCAGCGCTCGGAAGGGAAATGATGAACCAGGCATCAACTTGGCAAACCAAGTATGCCACTGGAAAGATGAGATGATTTCGGTTGAAATCGATATAAAGATCACCGGAATCGGATACACGGTTTGCAAATGACAAGCAAAACAAGAATGGCACAAATCTGCCATTAACAGCATGATGCCACTTAGCAAGCAACAAATAATTAAGCTACTGCACCCAAACGTATCAACAAAGTACATGGCAGTGATCTACACAAGATGCTTGACAAAATATGAGCACTGAGCTTGACTAATTCAGATCATAACAGGTTCAAACAAGCATGGCAAAAGTGCACAAAATATCAGGCTGGGCATGTCAAAAACAGCATCAGGTTGCAATGTTCAGAGCAGCAAAACTACATGCTACAGGAACTTAAAATAGCAAAACAAGGCATGGCATGAGTCTACTCAAATCATAGAACAAAAGTCCCTTACTGACCATAAGCCAAAAAGGATCCGAAAATATAGTAACACCCATGTCAATATTGAAAGTTTCGTTAACAGATTCAGCAACATGGCATGTCAAAAACTGATAACAAGTAGGCATGTTTAAGAGCTCGATGCACTCACTACAGAGCCTTATATGATAAACTAAGCATACATACATCAAGAAGACATGTCATAGAAGACATACATGGCAAGAACAATAACATAGCATACATGGATCAACCACAACAACCTTGGCAAAATTGAATAACATGTAAACAATCTGCCAGGAAACATTTTATAGCAAAAGTAGAGCTCGATTGACTCAAGCTATGGTACTCCATAATTGCAAACAAGGGCATGGATGGATAGAGCAAGACATGCTTAACAAAACATCCTTACTGAAGTATCTCAAAATATGCATGGATCTCTCGGTAGCATCAAGTTAACATGGCATCAAAATATCAGCTAAACAGGGCTGGAATCAGCAACATCAGGACACCTACTTTGCATGCTTGTGCTAGTCACCACATAGATCACAAAAATACATGGCATACAACCCTGGAAAGATGGCATGGCATATTACAAAACACATGTAGGCCTCAAATTCATAGGGTGCACACATCAATCATGGCAAAAATAACAAAAGTGCAAGTTCTGTTACGAAACAGAAACTAACATCACATAGCATCCTTCCAACAGCATTCCTGATTCTCTTCTTAGAGGCCTCACATTTGAGCTGGGCAGCTTCTTGCTTCAGTGCCATGTTGTAGAAATCATCATACTTAACTGGCTCAAAAAGCACAAGAGCTAATTGCAGATCTTCTCTCAGACCACCTCTGAATTGATAGATCATACTCTTCGAGACGAACATTTTGACATATTATACGCGCAAAATGGATCTACAGATGCAAAGCTATACTCGGTTGAAAATGCAACAAAAACATTGGACGCAAAATAACTTAGAGAAAACTGGAGGGGAGAGAGAGGTCAACGGGCTCTCTTCCCGAGGCCGGATCGGGCCGGATCGGAACGGATCTGGCGACGGCGGTGGAGGAGCTCGCTGGGTCGGGCGCCGGGGCGGGAGGGCGGCGGCCGGAGCGGCTGGCCGGGTCGGCGAGGGAGGCCGGGGCGTAGGGAGGCCGGCGCGAGGTGGCGGCGCGCTGGAGCCACGGCCGGGCGCGGGCGGGCCGGGCTGCCGGCGAGACGGAGGCGGGCGCGCGGCGGGCCGGCGAGGGAGGGCGGCGGCGCACCGGGGCTGGAGGCGCGGGCGGTCGCTGGGCGGGCGGGCGGCGGGTCGGGAGGGCTCGCTGGCTCGGGCGGCCGGGCGGCGTGGCGGGCGGGCCACGTGGGCGGACGCGGATTGGGCGAGGGGCGGCGGCGCTGAGGTGTCCGGGCGGGCGGCGGACGTGTCCGCGCCAAGGACGGTTTTCTAGGGTTTCGGGAGGAAGATCCGGATTGGAATGGGGAGGTGTTTAAATAGGCATAGAGGGAGCTAGGAGAGTCCAAATGAGGTGTAGTTTTACCACACGATCGTGATCGAACGACGGAGAGCATGAAAGTGACTTAGATGGGTTATTGGGCTGTTTTGAAGGGGTGTTGGGCTGCAACTTAAAAGAAGCCTTAGCGAGAGTCACGGTTAACCGTTGGAGTACCAAACGAGCTCCAAATGACCCGAAACTTGACCGGTGGTCTACGGATGGTATACCAAGGCCACTAGACAAACCTCGGTCCATTTCGAGAAGGTTTAGTACCCTTTACGGAAAAACGCAAAAGGGACCGCCGGGGAGATGGGAGTGCCGGATTGCAAAAGCGGACAACGGAAAAATGCTCGGAATCATGAGACGAACACGTATGCAAATGCGATGCACATGATGACATGATGTAAAATGCAAGACATGGACAAAATGCAAAAGGAAGAAAACCCAACCACGGAGGGAATATCATATCACAATGCCTAAAATGGCAAGAGTTGGAGTTACAAATATGGAAAGTTACATCCGGGGTGTTACAGAGAGTCCCGGACGATGTCCCGAACGGCATCCCGGCGGGCACGCGAGTTGAGGCCTTGAACGTTCCAACATATGATGTTGACTTTAGGTTGTGCCATTAGGGAAACTTTGTGTGATCACGGCAGGAGCAGCGTCTCGAAGCCAAGCAACCGGTAGATGGACGATAGACGCAAACACACATGTTGTAGGAGATTGCAGACGAACATGAAGCACCCCAAGGGTGAGACGGTAGGCGACCTCGAGCCGCAGCGATGCGTAGCATCCGGAGACTAAAACGGAAAGCGGAAAGTAGAAGGCGATACATCTTGGGACGGAAGACCTCCCAGGCCAAGCGTCGGACGCAAGGGCCACTAGAAATACTAGGACACCTACACATTGGTAACTTGAACCTCCACGGTTGCTTTCTTGCCCTTCTTCAGCTTCTTTTGTGTTAGGTTCTTGGCATGTGAAACAAGCCCTGCGATCGCTTGGACCACAGGAGCGGCTAGCGGAGTGGCGAACAGGTCCAGGTACGCCTACTTGGCCTTGTCGTCGTAGCCAACGGACAGGTCAAGTACACCACAGACCCTGGCAATGATCTCTTGGACCGCGTCCGAGCCGGCTCCCGGCGGGAGCGTAGCCTTCTTCTTGTCTAGGCGGGCGCTGCGACGAGTCCCAGCAACCGCGACGGCAGCCTTGGCCTTGCATGGAGCCAGAGTGGGCAGCAGCGGGTCGTCAACATAGTTGGCGACGGAGTCGAGGAACGTGTCCAGAGCCGCTGGAGGAGTTGGTCCGTCTACAGGCGCCGTCACAACGGCCAACGCAGCCGGGTCGTCGGCGAGTACCTCGGCATGGGTGTTGCCGGGCAGCATAACAACAGCAGCTGACGGCACGCTGATGGTAACCGGATCAGCCATCACAGGCCCATCAGGGAGCAACCCAACCGCCAAGACAGTAGTTGGCATCACGTTACCATGTGCCAAGTCAGCAGATGGCATCACGATTTCATGCATGGGCTCCAGGCCAACTCCATGCACGGGCTCCAGGCCATCACCAGGTAGCACAACATCAGCGTCGGCCTCCAGGCCATATTCAGGTAGCACAACAGCAGCGTCGGGCTCCAGGCCATCTTCAAGAAGCAGACTAGCAGCAGCGGCCGGCGTGCAGACAGCCTCCGGCAAGGGAGCCGCTACAGGTCCAGGCACCTCCAGGCCAGCAGCAGACCCAAGCAGAGGCGATGCGGTCGAATCCAGGGGGGCCACCGCCAGAGCCATCAACGGCGCAACAAAAGCAGGGGGAGGCGCAGTGATGGAAGATGCATGCTATGGCGTGTCAGTGGCCGGGACAAACCAGGCTTCATTCGCGCCCCAGGCGAGCCGAGGCGAGTCGAGCGTCAGCCCCGCAAGGCCGACAGAGAGGGGCATAGCGCATCCACATCGGGCCCAAAGCCTCCATGCACCGCTGGAGGAGATGGGCTGACGGCGCGCACCGACGAGGCTAACTTGGAGAAGAGCCCCTCCGCCTTGTCGACGAGCCCGACGAGCGTACGACGCATGGCAGAGAACTCGGAGCGCAACGGAGCGAGGGCCGCCTCGAGAGCCAAGGCCATCTCGTCCCGGAGCACCCGAGCATGCCCACCGAACTGCAGCCCGCCATCGAAGGCCACCAGGCGAAGCGGACTGAAGGCACCCATGCCCAACCCCGACGCCGGAGACACCGGCGCCGCAACGGCAGGAGACCCCGCCCAACATCGACCGTGACATCCGGCCGCCCCGTCCCGGTGACGGGGGGAACGTGTGCGCTCTCTGCGCACCTCCAAGCGGGTCTCCCTGGCACAGCCATTGCACCCTCACCCATCTCTGCCACCGCCCCCATGCCAGTCATCGTCGGAGTCGTCGCCGTTGTCGCGGCGCCTCGGCTGGTGGCGAGGGTGGTCGTCAGACCCCTGGCCACGGTGACGAGGCGCGGAAGCCCGGGAGGTGATGGGAGCAGGCGCGGCCAGCGTCGGCCCAAGCGGCGGGGGAACGGCATCAACAGAGCCCCGATTCCACACCAGGTTCGACCGAGGCGGGCTGAACGAAGCGGCGCGGCTGTCGGTGACCTAGCAGTCCAGCTGGGCGTTGGCATGGTCATCCACCGCATCCAGATGGACCAGCACGCGGAAGGTGGCGCCTCTCTTGCAGCCGGATGGCCTGGCCTCGTTGGCGAACACCTGCAGACCGCCGAACGGCCTCGTGGTGGAAGTGAGCCAAATGATCTTCGGGATCAGATTTGGGTCCGCCGTCCACGCCCAAAGGTCGAGCGTCTCCGAGGTCGTCCTGAGCGCGGAGTGGTTTCCAGACGGTCGAGGGAGCAGCGTCGGCCGATGATGCATTCAGCGACGAACGGAGTCCAGGCGTAGTCCGGCACATTCTCAAGGCAGAGACGCACTCTGTAGTTGAGAGCCGCACCAAAAGCCCACTCCAGCGGCCGCCAGGGACGGATGTGGACGATGCTACCTCCGGCGCGCACCCGCCCCGCAGCGAGGGCCTCATCACAATGAGCCTTATGGTTGAACTTGACGAGGAACTCGACGGAAAAAAATCTTATACGACCAGGTCGTACGCCTCGCTACGTGAGACCCAGTCCGATTCACGACACGTGTCAATACCTATCTCAAAGCACCAGTCCTCGATTACGACCGAGCCGAGCCTTAGTCCCACCCGAAGCTGTCTAGGGTTCTGCGCGCCCTCTCGGCGGCGTCGGCTGCGCCCGGCGGCCGTCTTGACGACGCTGCGTCCTCCTTGCCTCACTAGTGCGGGCTGCCCGTCCAGATGCTCCGACACGCGGTGTAGTTGGTCACTGCGAGGAACATCACGAACTGTTGTCGACGGCGGCCGCGGCATGGTGGCACTTCATCCTCGCAGCGAGCACATCGGGCTACCAGTCCAGCCTCTCCGTGATGCCGCTTCGTTCACGGTGAAGAACTATAGGCTGTTGGTCACGCTGTGTGGGGATTGTTGAGTGGCGTCGGTTTACGATTTTCTGTCCTTGCAGAGTGTACATCAACGATCGAACAATAATAAAGTTAACATATGGTTGCAGGCTGCTGAATTCATTACTATGTGATAAAATTGTTCCAAGAGGAATGTGCTTTCAATATTTGGGAGTTCCAATTTTCACGAAGATAGTAAGGAATCAAGGAGCACATATAAAAGATTAATGTTGAAGTTCATGCCGTTGGCACAACATTGCCGGTTGTTTGTCAATTGGATTTCAGAGAAGGTGCTAGTACATGGCCGCCGTCGATAAGAGCTCGTGCTATTCCTCGCCATGACTAACTACGCTGTGTGATGTAGTATCTGGACGGGCAGCCCGCGCAGATGCGGCGAGCAGGACGCACCGTCTTGCCGCACGGCGGCCGGCGGCGGCAACGAAAAGTCGTGCAGAATGCTAGACTGCCTGTGGGATTAATAATGGCCGGTTGGGAATCAGGATTAATAAGGTTCGGCTGGGTCTAATCAGGGACGGATGCTTTGAGATATGTATTGACACGTGTCGTGAATCGGACTGGGTCTCACGTAGCGAGGCGTACGACCTGGTCGTATAAGATTTTTTTCCGAACTCGACGGGGTGGTACGGAGTGACAGCCACGTCCGCGTGGCTCAAGCGGAACTACTTCCGGATGGCGCGGTCGACGTCAAGCGCCTCAAGGCGCCGCGGCGAGTTGACGGACCAGGCGATGGCGGCAGTCTGCTCCTAGTCGAGCATGTCGCGGTCCATGTCGAAGGAGGACGGGATGATGCAGGAGTCCTCCTCCGGGCGAGCGTCTGGCGCCCCAATGCCAGCAGAGACGCGGGCCATCACGGGCTGGCGTGGAGGAGGAGGAAGGGCCGGCGCGGGAGGAGCGGCAACGACGGCGGCCCAGGAACTCGCGCCCGGCAAAGTTGGCGATGAGCGAGGGCGAGCAGCCGACGTAGGTACGAGCCTGTGAGTGGGAGGGATGAGCCTGGGACTGGGAGGCCTTGGCTTGGAACGCAGCGGGCACTTGCGCTCGGTATGCCCGGAGAGCTTGCAGGCCAGGCAGCGGATGGGATCCCTGCAAGCGACGGAGCGGTGATGCTGCGGAGCAAGGCAACGAGAGCAGAGCCCCTCCGTGCGCCTTTTGAAGCGGAGCTAGCTCGCCCGACGCTGCTCCTCGAGGTGGAGAGGCGTGGGATGGGTAGAGGATGCAGCAGGTCGGCTTGAAGGCGCGTCCCGTCGAGGACGGCGCGGGCGGCGCACAACAGTCCATCCGGCCTCCTCCCGAGGCGAGGATGGGACATCGTCCGGTGCGCGTGGACAGCCTGGAGGCACGAAGACGTGCTGGCCGTAGCCCGGCGGGGTGATGATGGCCGAGCGTAGGCGAGAGGCTTCATTGAAGGTGTCGGGCACCGCAGATGCCGGTGGGTGCGAGGTCACCACGCCATGAATGCGTACGGCGCCTTGAATGCAGGCAGAGGGTGCCAGAACGCCGACAAGGCCCAGGGAGGGGGGCAACGAATTCGGAACCATCTCGCCCGGATCCCCGGATAGGCGCGGCAAGCGCGCAGCGGAGGAGGACGCAGACACAGCCACAGCGACCGGATCCGACGCGGAGGTAGCAGAGGGCGCAGGCCGGGGAGCCCGGCTCAGATCCAGAGCCAAGACCAGCACAGAAGACCGCAGACGCAGCCGCTGCTCCTCGGAGAAGAACCACGGGGCCCCAGGGGCGAGACGGACCGGTCGGAAGGGAGGGGGAGGCAGCGGCGCGGCCGGGGTTGGACTGGGCGCCGGCGCGGCGGCCGTGCCCGCGGACGAGGCCGAGAGGAGCGTGGGGCTTCCCAACGGATACATCTGGTATGTGATAGTTGTTTGATCTTGCTGAAAAACAGAAACTTTTGCGCTCACGAAAACAAATTCTCATTTTTAACCAGAGCGTGACATAATGCCAATTCTTATTAATATACAAATTTCTCACGTGGTCCTAATTTTTTCAGAATTTTTGGAGTTTTAGAAGTATTCGAAATATCCATATTACTACAGACTGTTCTGTTTTTAACAGATTCTGTTTTCTTTGCATTGTGTGCTTTGTTTTGATGATTCTATGGTTTTCTTTGATGATTTTTTGCCATAGATAAGTTTGAATAAAGTAGATATAATGCAAGAATAAAATATGAATTGGTTTTCTATAGTACTTATAGTAGTGATTTGCTTTCTTATACTAACGGATCTCACAAAGGTTTTGTTGAGTTTTGTGTGATTCAAGTTTTCAAGTTTTGGGTTATCTTACGATGGATGAAGGAATGAGGAGTAAGAAGAGCCTAAGATTGGTGATGCCCCGACATCCCAAGCTATTATCCAAAGAGAGCAAGCAACTAAGCTTGGGTATGCCTCGAGTGGCATCCCCTCTTTCTTCTAACGACCATCGGTATTTTACTCGAAGTTATATTTTTATTCGTCACATACTATGTGTTTTGCTTGGAGCGTCTTGTATGATATGAGTCTTTGCTTGTTTTGTTTTGTGTTTTAAGCCTTGATTCCTTTCTGGACACACCTATTTGAGAGAGCCAAAATTATGCTATGACTTGTTAGAATTTCTCTCTACGCTTCACTTAAATTTTTATGAGCTATGAATTTTCTCTAGTGCTTCACTTATATCTTTTTGAGGACGGCGTGCTTTAGTATTGTTGAAGAAATGCTCTCTTGCTTCACTTAGATTTATTTGAGAGTTAGTAAAATTTTCAAGAAATTCTCTCTTGCTTCACTTAAATTAATTTGGCAGAAATAAAAATTATGCTCATGATCTTCACTTATATTTGTTTGAGCTTATCAAAAGCAACATATGAAAATTAGTTCCAAAGTGATAGATATCCAAGAAGGATATAATAAAAAAAATTCATGAAGATCATTGGACAAAATAAACTTGATTTCTAGTAATAGTTTTGAGATATGATGATGTGATATGTGAGTCATCTTGATGAGTAATTATGCTTTAGTAAGAATATTTTTGTTAAGGTTTGTGATTCCCTATGCAAGCACGAAAGTCAATAATTATGCAATGAAATTTTATCCTACTTGTTGTGCATTATTTGGTGTTAATTATGCTTAATGCTCGCTTATGAGATTATTCATTTCTTGGTTGGCGCTTCTCAATCTTTTGCTAGCCTTTATTTTGCACTAATTATGATCACTACTTGTGCATCCAAAATCCTTTAAACCAGTTTTGCCACATGAGTCCACTATGACTACCTATATGCGGTATTCTTTTGCCGTTCTAAGAAAATTTGTATGTGCCATCTCTAATATTCAAAATAAATTTCTCTTTTGTGTGCTTGTACCGCTCGCGAGGCGATGATGGGTAGCTAATATTTCCATGGTAGATGTGTTATTATCATGATGTGTGTTTATTCACTTGTCATTGCACGAGAGTAAGGCAAAGGTATTAGGGATGCCCAGTCCAGAAATGAAAAATGAATTTACTTTATGTTGTCAAATAATAAATTCCTTGAAAAGTGTTGGTATGGAAGGCACCCGTGGATACGGTTAGCCATGGAAAGTGAAAGTATGGTTGAAAAAGGAATACACTTTATTTTTTGTTTGGGAAACGCCTATGATATATCTAGCATGGAAAGTGTTGGAAACTCTAAGTTGTTTTTGTTGGTTGGAAAAGTATGCCTCTCAAAATGTTTTTATCTCTAAATTTAGGCTTTGAGCTCTGGCACCTCTGCAAATCCCTACTTCCCTCCGCGAAGGGCCCTTCTTTTACTTTATGCAATTTTTATTTTGAATTTGAGTCTCCATCTTCTCTTATAAAGCACCAGCTAGGGGGCACTATGAGCGTACTTGAGCATTGGGTGTAGCTAATATGCGAGTGTGTTTCATGAATGGATCAATGATTGAGCATGATGTGCTAGGGATAACTTATTTTAGCGTTGATAGTTTGATAGACTTGGTTGATTGTTGATATGCTTGAGTATTTAAGTTATCATGTCAAAACTAGACTATTGCTTTGAACAATATAAAAGTCCAAATGTCCATGCTATAAATAAAAGAATATGAGATGACATGTTAGGCATAACTCCACATCAAAAAATCTGTTTTCATCATTTACCTACTCGAGAATGAGCAGGAATTAAATTTGGGGATGCTGATACGTCTCCAACGTATCTATAATTTTTTATTGTTCCATGTTGTTATATTATCACTCTTGCATGTTTTATAATCATTTTATATCATTTTATGGTACTAACCTATTGACATAGTGCCAAGTGCCAGTTGCTGTTTTTTGCATGTTTTTCACATCGCAGGAAATCAATACCAAACGAAGTCCGAACGCACCGAAACTTTTTGTGGATTTTTTGTGGACCAGAATACAACTAATGGGCCGAAGAAGCACCTGGGGGTGCTCCGAGGGGAGCACAACCCACCAGGGCGCGCCAGGAGGCCCAGGCGCGCCTTGGTGGGTTGTGCCCACCTCGGGTGCCCCCTGGACCACCTCTTTACTCTATAAATACCCCAATAGAAACCCTAGGGGAGTCGCCAAAAATCAATTCCAACCGCCGCAGAGTCCAGAACCACTAGATCCAATCTAGACACCATCACAGAGGGGTTCACCACTTCCATTGGTGCCTCTCCGATGATGCGTGAGTAGTTCTTTGTAGACCTTCGGGTCCGTAGTTAGTAGCTAGATGGCTTCCTCTCTCTTGTTTGATTCTCAATACAATGGTCTCTTGGAGATCCATATGATGTAACTCTTTTTGCGGTGTGTTTGTTGGGATCGGATGAACTTTGAGTTTATGATCAGATCTAACTTTTTATCCATGAAAGTTATTTGAATCTTCTTTGATCTCTTATATGCATGATTGCTTATAGCCTCGTATTTCTTCTCCGATATTTGGTTTTTTTTTGGCCAACTTGATCTATTTATCTAGCAATGGGAAGAGGTGCTTTGTAGTGGGTTCGATCTTACGGTGCTTGATCCCAGTGACAGAAGGGGAACCGACACGTATGTACCGTTGCTACTAAGGATAAAACCATGGGGTCTATTTCTACATAAATAGATCTTGTGTACATCATGTCATCGTTCTTATTGCATTACTCCGTGGAGTAATAGTAGTAGATGGAGGCAGGAGTTGGTCTACTAATCTTGTATGTGAGGCATATATAATGATCATTGCCGTGGATATCGTCATGATTTTTTGAAGTTCTATCATTTGCCCAACAGTAATTTGTTTACCCACTGTTTGCTATTTTTCTCGAGAGAAGCCACTAGTAAAACCTACGCCCCCGGGTCTCTTTCTCATATTATTTGCCTTTGCGATATATTTTCCTTTGCTTTTATTTTCAGATCTATTAAATCAAACATACAAAAATACCTTGCTGCAATTTATTCTTATTTATTTTATTTGGCGTTCAATCTATGAATCTACTACAATTTATTCACGTCCGTTTGCCAATTTCTTGCGCTGTTACCCGAAAGGGATTGACAACCCCTTTAATACATCGGGTTGCGAGTATTTGTTATTTGTGTCCAGGTGCCGTTTACGCATTGTTGCTTGGTTCTCCTACTGGTTCGATAACCTTGGCCTCGTCACTGAGGGAAATACCTACCATCGTTGTGCTGCATCATCCCTTCCTTTTTGGGGAAATACCGACGTAGCTTCAAGTCGCATCAAAGGCTGAAAAGGAGCAGACAATAGAAGAAGAAAATCATCGTCTCGTCAAATCAGACACTGTAAAGAAAAAAGGCTGAAGTAAAATCAGAAGGGTGCTCAAAGCACAAACATGATCCCAGATCGGCTGCTTTGAAGAAAAAGAGCGCGCCGAAGAGAAGGCCTGCTAAACCAATTGAGCATGAAAGTGATTCTTCCAATCAAGATGACCCTCCACTCACAAGAGAATAAATTGGCGCAACTCTTTCAGAATAAGTGAACATCACTACATCCCTTGTTTTGCCTGATCTTCGAGCAAGTGATGTCCCAATAGCACCTTCGAAGAAGAACCCATTGAAGAGAAAGAGTCCTCCTACCACTGTCATAATGGTTGATAAAGTAAATACAACTCCTCATCTTGATGTAATAGATCTGCAAGATTTGGTAGTTGATGCCCCAGTAGGCACAACTAACCAATGAGAAAAGCTCCCGAAGCAAAAGGTGAAGAAAACCACTGTTCCCTCTGCCAAGCAAAGTGCTCTGCAAGGAAATACAGTGAAGGAAAAAGCAACTCGATTTGCTCCGAAGCTGACACAACCTCTGGCTTCAATGCCTCCAACCGAGCAAAATCAAGTTTAGACTGCTCCTGCTGCACAGACCAATGATGGCTCTGATGCACCACATTACTTCAATCAAGTATTCATCATGGAGCAGCTTGACAGATTTGTGGAGAACCTGTTTGATGGAGAAGTGGCATCTTTGCGCATCCCTCTGAAGTTATACTCAAGCTTCTGCGTGATTCAGGACATGAGAGATGACTCTGTTGAGATCAATAACCTCACTGCCCAGCTTGATGATCTTGACAACCGAATGAAAGCTGCAAAATCCAGGGTTGTCATCAAACAACTTGAAGAATCATATGTGGATGTCAATCGAGTCTTGACTATCCTTCGGAACAGATGATTAGGATTTCATTCTGATCTGGATCAAATAATTCGCAAGATATGCCTCGATCATCAAGCCCAAGCCATCAGATATAATGATCTTGTCAGGGGGCATATTGATCCGTCGAAGCAAAAGAAGAAGAAGAAAATTGCAAAGAAAAATGCTCCTTCTCCCACGAAAGAAAAGTCTCCATATGTTGTACCACAGAAGGAAAACTCACCAGAGGCTGCAATTCCCTCGGAAGTTCATGTATCAACTACAGATGCTCGGGTTCTTTAATACAGCAGCAAGATTTTTCCTCACGAGTTCCCAGATATCGCTGCGATGAAGAACCACTACTAGGGAAAATCTTATACACAGAAACTTACCAGTAGCGTTGGTCAAAACAATGCACTACTGCTATCTACCAGTAGCGCGGGGTATACATGGACACTACTGCTATATAAATAGCAGTAGCGTGGCCCGGATAAAAAGTGCTACTACTATAACTGCCACACTTTTTCCGGCAGGCTAGGTATAGTAGTAGCGCTGGTCACCAACCAGCGCTAATGTTATTGGGCTTAGCAGTAGCGCTGTCCCTGGCCTAACGCTACTGCTATGGGTTCCCTATCCCCAAATTCCTCCCCCGCGCCCGACCATTGATACGTCTCCAACGTAACTATAATTTTTGATTGTTCCATGCCATTATATTATCTGTTTTGGAAGTTTATGGGCTTTATTAAACACTTTTATATTATTTTTGGGACTAACCTATTAACCCAGAGCCAAGTGCCAGTTTCAGTTTTTTCCCTTGTTTCAGTGTTTCGCAGAAAAGGAACATCAAACGGAGTCCAAACGGAATGAAACCTTCGGGAGAGTTATTTTTGGAACGGTAGCAATCCAGAAGACTTGGAGTGTACGTAAGGGAAGCAACGAGGAAGGCACGAGGGGGCGCCCACCCTGGCGCGCCCTCCATCCTCCTGGCCCCCTCGTGGCTCCCCTGACGTATTTCTTCCTCCTATATATACCAATATACCCTAAAACCATCGGGGAACAGAAGAGATTGGGAGTTCCGCCGCCGCAAGCCTCTGTAACCACCAAAAACCAATCGGGACCCTGTTCCGGCACCCAGCCGGAGGGGGAAACCCTCACCGGTGGCCATCTTCATCATCCCGGCGCTCTCCATGATAAGGAGGGAGTAGTTCACCCTCGGGGCTGAGGGTATGTACCAGTAGCTATGTGTTTTATCTCTCTCTCTCTCTCTCTCTCTCTCGTGTTCTTGAGGTGATACGATCTTGATGTATCGCGAGCTTTGCTATTATAGTTGGATCTTATGATGTTTCTCCCCCTCTACTCTCTTGTAATGGATTGAGTTTTCCCTTTGAAGTTATCTTATCGGATTGAGTCTTTAAGGATTTGAGAACACTTGATGCATGTCTTGCGTGGGATACCCGTGGTGACAATGGGGTATTCTATTGGTCCACTTGATGTATGTTTTGGTGATCAACTTGCGGGTTCCGCCCATGAACCTATGCATAGGGGTTGGCACACGTTTTCGTCTTGACTCTCCGGTAGAAACTTTGGGGCATTCTTTGAAGTACTTTTGTGTTGGTTGAATAGATGAATCTTAGATTGTGTGATGCATATCATATAATCATGCCCACAGATACTTGAGGTGACATTTGAGTATCTAGGTGACATTAGGGTTTTGGTTGATATGTGTCTTAAGGTGTTATTTGTGACGTCCGGATAATTAGGCTACAGTAAAACTTTGCTAATGATGCCATGTCACCTCCGTTACTGTTGCTAATTCCTCGTTAGTTCAAAAAACCGATTCAAAATTCAAATTCCAAATATGGCATACATCAAAAGTTTTCAAATATTAAAAACAAAATGTTCGGGTTGTGCCAGTTAATGCATAGATGGTTATGATGAAGAATCCACATTTTTATATAATGAATAAATGCTCTAAAAAGGTTTAAACGGTAGCAAAAACATTATTTCGATGCCTTTGGTATTTTATAAAACACTAAACTATTTTAGTTTGGGTTAAAATCTTTTGTGGCTGAGGGTTATTTTTGAAACACTATTTTTGGAGCTATTGTCATATTTTACTAAACTAAAAATAAAGTGTAACTAAGAAAACAGAAACAAATAAATAAAAGTAAAAGGACAAATAAAAAAAGGAACAAAAGAAAATAAAAGGCCCCCCCTGTTGGAAATATGCCCTAGAGGCAATAATAAAAGCATTATTATTATATTTCCTTGTTCATGATAATTGTCTTTATTCATGCTATAACTGTATTATCCGGAAATCGTAATACACGTGTGAATACATAGACTACAATACGTCCCTAGTAAGCCTCTAGTAGACTAGCTTGTTGGTCAACAGATAGTCATGGTTTCCTGACTATGGACATCAGATGTCATTGACAACGGGATCACGTCATTAGGAGAATGACGTGATGGACAAGACCCAATCCTAAGCATAGCACAAAGATCGTGTAGTTTGTTTTGCTAGAGCTTTTCCAATGTCAAGTATCTTTTCCTTAGACCATGAGATCGTGTAACTCCCGGGTACCGTAGGAATGCTTTGGGTGTACCAAGCGTCACAAAGTAACTGGGTGACTATAAAGGTGCATTACAGGTATCTCCGAAAGTGTCTGTTGGGTTGACACGGATCGAGACAGGGATTTGTCACTCCGTATGACGGAGAGGTATCATCGGGCCCACTCGGTAATGCATCATCATAATGAGCTCAAAGTGATCAAGTGTCCGATCACGGGATCATGCATTACGGATGCAGTAAAGTGACTTGCCGGTAACGAGACTAAACGAGGTATTGGGATACCGACGATCGAGTCTCGGGCAAGTAACATACCGTCTGACAAAGGGAATAGCATACGGGGTTGCTTGAACCCTCGACATCGTGGTTCATCCGATGACAACATCGAGGAGCGTGTGGGAACCAACATGGGTATCCAGATCCCGCTGTTGGTTATTGACCGGAGAGCGTCTCGGTCATGTTCGCATGTCTCCGAACCCGTAGGGTCTACACACTTAAGGTTCGGTGGCGCTTAGGGTTAATAGGAAGACAAGTATGTGATTACCGAATGTTGTTGAGTCCCGGATGAGATCCCGGACGTCACGAGAAGTTCGGAATGGTCCGGAGGTAAAGATTTATATATGGAAAGTGGTTAAACGGACTCGGAAAGTGTCGGGGTATACCGATAATGTATCGGGGCCACCGGAGAGTTCCGGAGGTCCACGGAGGGGCCACCTCCGGGGCCACATGGGCTAAGTGGGAGAGGGAGCCAGCCTGGTGGGCTGGGCGCACCTCCCCACCTAGGCCCATCTTGGCTAGGGCATGGGGAGGAAACCTAAAGGGGCGCCCCTGGCTTGGGGGCAAGCCACCCTCCCTCCTCCCCTTTGGCCGCCGCCCCATCTAGGGTTTACCCTAGATGGACGGCCCCCCCTTGCCCTCTCCTCCTATAAATAGAGGGGTGGGGGGGAGGGCTGCCAACACCATTGAAGGCGCAGCCTCTCCCCTCCCCAACACCTCTCTTTCTCCACGCGAGCTTGGCGAAGCCCTGCCGGAGAACTGCCGTACCATCTGCACCACGCCGTCGTGCTGCCATTGGAGTTGTCTTCCTCAACCTCTCCTTCATTCTTGCTGGATCAAGACGGAGGAGACGCCATCGTCCCCGCACGTGTGTTGAACGCGGAGGTGCTGTCCGTTCAGCACTTGGTCATCGGTGATCGGAATCACGTTGGGAACGTCTTCATCATCACCACTCCCTCGAACGCCTGCATCCGTACTCGATCTACAAGTGGTATGTAGATGCAAACTCTCTCTCTTGACTCGTTGCTTAGTAGAACTCATAGATGGATCTTGGTGAAACCGTAGGAAAATTTTTATTTTCTGCAACGTTCCCCAACAGTGGCATCATGAGCTAGGTCTATGCGTAGTTCTCTATTGCACAAGTAGAACACAATTTAGTTGTGGGCGTGGATCTTGTCAATTTACTTGCCGCTACTAGTCTTATCTTGCTTCCGCGGTATTGTGGGATGAAGCGGCCGGACCAACCTTACACGTGCAGCTTACGTGAGACCGGTTCCACCGACTAACATGCACTAGTTGCATAAGGTGGCTGGCGGGTGTCTGTCTCTCCTACTTTAGTTGGAGCTGATTCGATGAAAAGGGTCCTTATGAAGGGTAAATAGAAGTTGACAAGATCACGTTGTGGTTATTCGTAGGTAAGAAAATGTTCTTGCTAGAACCCAATTGCAGCCACGTAAAAGATGCAACAACAATTAGAGGACGTCTAACTTGTTTTTGCAGCAATTGTCATGTGATGTGATATGGCCAAGTTGTGATGAATGATGAATGACATATTGTGATGTATGAGATCATGTTCTTGTAACAGGAAATCACGACTTGCATGTCGATGAGTATGACAACCGGCAGGAGCCATAGGAGTTGTCTTTATTTTGTATGACCTGCGTGTCATTGAAGAACGCCATGTAACTTACTTTACATTATTGCTAAACGCGTTAGCCATAGAAGTAGAAGTAGTCGTTGGCGTGACAACTTCATGGAGGCACAATGATGGAGATCATGATGATGGAGATCATGATGATGGAGATCATGGTGTCATGCCGGTGACAAGATGATCATGGAGCCTCGAAGATGGAGATCAATGGAGCTTTATGATATTGGCCATATCATGTCACTACTATATATAATTGCATGTGATGTTTATTATGTTTATACATCTTGTTTACTTAGAACGACGGTAGTAAATAAGATGATCCCTTACAACAATTTCAAGAAGTGTTTCCCCTAACTGCACCGTTGCTAAAGTTCGTCGCTTCTAAGCACCACGTGATGATCGGGTGTGATGGATTCTTACGTTCACATACAACGGGTGTAAGACAGATTTACACACGCCGAAAACACTTAGGGTTTACTTGACGAGCCTAGCATGTACAGACATGGCCTCGGAACACGGAGACCGAAAGGTCGAACACGAGTCGTATAGAAGATACGATCAACATGAGAATGTTCACCGATGATGACTAGTCCGTCTCACGTGATGATCGGACACGGCCTAGTCGACTCGGATCGTGTAACACTTAGATGACTAGAGGGATGTCTAATCTAAGTGGGAGTTCATTGAAATAATTTGATTAGATGAACTTAATTATCATGAACTTAGTCTAAAACTTTTGCATAATATGTCTTGTAGATCAAATGGCCAACGCTCATGTCAACTTGCACTTCAAACGCGTTCCTAGAGAAAACCAAGCTGAAAGATGACGGCAGCAACTATACGGACTGGGTCCGGAACCTGAGGATCATCCTCATAGCTGCCAGGAAACAATATGTCCTAGAAGGACCGCTAGGTGACGCTCCCGTCCCGGAGAACCAAGACATTATGAATGCTTGGCAAACTTCACAACGATGATTACTCCCTCGTTCGTGCGGCATGCTTTACAACTTAGAACCGGGGCTCCAAAAGAGTTTTGAGCATCACAGAGCATATGAGATGTTCGAGGAGCTGAAACTTGTTTTCCAAGCTCACGCCGGTCGAGAGATATGACATCTCCGACAAGTTCTATAGTTGTAAGATGGAGGAAAACAGTTACATCGGTGAGCACATATCAAGATGTCTGGGTTGCACAACCGTATGACCCAGTGAACATTAACCTCCCCGATGAGGCGGTCATTGTGACAGAATCCTCGATCGCTCCACCAAGCTACAAGAGCTTTGTGATGAACTACAACATGCGGGGATGGTAAAGACCATTCCTGAAGTGTTCTCTATCTTTGAAGTCAGCCGAGGTTGAAATCAAGAAAGAACATCAAGTGTTGATGGTCAATAAGACCACTAAGTTCAAGAAGGGCAAGGGTAAGAAGAACTTCAAGAAGGACGGCAAGGAGGTTGCCGCGCCCGGTAAGCAAGTTGCCGGAAGAAGTCAAAGAATGGACCCAAACCCAGAGGTAGTGCTTTTATTGCAAGGGAGGGGTCCTTTGAAGCGGAACTGCCCCAAACACTTAGCGGACAAGAAGGCCGGCAACACTAAAAGTATATTTGATATACATGTAATTGATGTGTACCTTACCAGTACTCGTAGTAACTCCTAGGTATTTGATACCGGTGCCGTTGCTCATATCTGTAACTCACAGCAGGAGCTGCGGAATAAGCGGAGATCGGCGAAGGGACGAGGTGACGATGCGCGCGTCGGGAATGGTTCCAGTCGATGTGATCGCCGTCGCACGCTACCCCTTCATTTACCTAAGGGATTAGTTTTGAACCTTAATAATTGTTATTTGGTGCCAAGTTTGAGCATGAACATTGTATCTGGATCTCGTTTAATGCGAGATGGCTACTCATTTAAATCTGAGAATAATGGTTGTTCTATTTATATGAGAGACATGTTTTATGGTCATGCTCCGCTGGTCAATGGTTTATTCTTAATGAATCTCGAGCGTAATGTTACACATATTCATAGCGTGAATACCAAAAGATGTAAAGTTGATAACGATAGTCCCACATACTTGTGGCACTCGCCGCCTTGGTCACATTGGTGTCAAGCGCATGAAGAAGCTCCATGCTGATGGACTTTTGGAGTCTCTAGATTATGAATCATTTGACACATGCGAACCATGCCTTATGGGCAAGATGACCAAGACTCCGGTCTCCGGAACAATGGAGCGAGCAACCAACTTATTGGAGATCATACATACCGATGTGTGCGGTCCAATGAGTGTTGAGGCTCGCGGAGGATATCGTTATGTTCTCACTCTCACTGATGACTTGAGTAGATATGGGTATGTCTACTTAATGAAACACAAGTCTGAGACTTTTGAAAAGTTCAAGGAATTTCAGAATGAGGTAGAGAATCAACGTGACCGAAAAATAAAATTCCTACGATCAGATTGTGGAGGAGAATATTTAAGTCACGCAATTTGGTACACACTTAAGAAAATGTGGAATCGTTTCACAACTCACGCCGCTGGAACACCTCGGTAATAGCGGTGTGTCCGAACATCGTGTCGCACTCTATTGGATATGGTGCGATCTATGATGTCTCTTACCGATTTACCGCTATCATTTTGGGGATACGCTCTAGAGACAGCTACATTCACTTTAAATAGGGCACCGTCTAAATCCGTTGAGACGACACCGTATGAATTATGGTTTGGAAAGAAACCTAAGCTGTCGTTTCTAAAAGTTTGGGGATGCGATGCTTATGTCAAGAAACTTCAACCTGAAAAGCTCGAACCCAAGTCGGAAAATGCGTCTTCATAGGATACCCTAAAGAAACCATTGGGTATACCTTCTACTTAAGATCCGAGGGCAAGATCTTTGTTGCCAAGGACGGATCCTTTCTGGAAAAAAAGTTTCTCTCGAAAGAAGTAAGTGGGAGGAAAGTAGAACTCGATGAAGTACTACCTCTTGACCAGGAGAGTAGTGCAGCTCAGGAAAATGTTCCTGTGATGCCTACACCAACTGAAGAGGAAATTCATGATGATGATCAAGGTACTTCGGATCAAGTTGCTCTTGAACCCGTGGGTCCACTAGGACACGTTCCGCACTGCAGTGGTACGGCAACCCTGTCTTGGAAATCATGTTGTTAGACAACAATGAACCTTCGAACTATGAAGAAGCGATGGCGGGCCCAGATTCCAACAAATGGCTAGAAGCCATGAAGTCCGAGATAGAATCCATGTATGAAAACAAAGTGTGGACTTTGGTGACTTGCCCGATGATCGGTGAGCGATAGAAAACAAATGGATTTTTAAGAAGAAGGCGGACGCGGATGGTAATGTCACCATCTATAAAGCTCGACTTGTCGCTAAGGGTTATCGGCAAGTTCAAGGGATTGACTACGATGAGACTTTCTCTCCCGTAGCGAAGCTTAAGTCCGTCTGAATCATGTTAGCAATTGTCGCATACTATGATTATAAGATATGGCAGATGGACGTCAAAACAGCGTTCCTTAACGGATATCTTAAGGAAGAGCTGTATATGATGCAGCCAGAAGGTTTTGTCGATCCTAAGAATGCTAACAAAGTATGCAAGCTCCAACGATCCATTTATGGGCTGGTGCAAGCATCTCGGAGTTGGAACATTCGCTTTGATGAGATGATCAAAGCGTTTGGGTTTATCTTGAGACTTATGGAGAAGCCTGCGTTTACAAGAAAGTGAGTGGGAGCTCTGTAGCATTTCTCATATTATATGCACGGATGACATACTTTTGATGGGAAATGATATAGAATTCTTGGACAGCATTAAGGCCTACTTGAATAAGTGTTTTTCAATGAAGGACCTTGGAGAAGCTGCTTATATATTAGGCATCAAGATCTATAGGGATAGATCGAGACGCCTCATAGGTCTTTCACAAAGCACATACCTTGATAAGATTTTGAAGAAGTTCAAAATGGATCAGTCCAAGAAGGGGTTCTTGCCTATGTTGCAAGGTGTGAGATTGAGCTCAACTCAATGCCCGACCACGGCAAAAGATAAAGAAGAGATGAGTGTCATCCCCTATGCCTCAGCCATAGGATCTATTATGTATGCCATGCACGTGTACCGGACCTGATGTAAACCTTGCCGTAAGTTTGGTAGGAAGGTACCAAAGTAATCCGGCAAGGAACAACTGGACAGCGGTCAAGAATATCCTGAAGTACCGAAAAGGACAAAGGACATGTTTCTCGTTTATGGAGGTGACGAAGAGCTCGTCATAACGGGTTACGTCGACGCTAAGCTTCGACACAGATCTGGATGACTCTAAGTCACAAACCGGATACGTGTATATGTTGAATGGTGGAGCGATGGCTGGTGCAGCTGCAAGCGAGCATCGTGGCGGGATCTACATGTGAAGCGGAGTACATGGCAGCCTCGGAGGCAGCGCATGAAGCAATTTGGGTGAAGGAGTTCATCACCGACCTAGGAGTCATACCCAATGCGTCGGGGCCGATCAAACTCTTCTGTGACAACACCGGAGCAATTGCCCTTGCCAAGGAGCCCAGGTTTCACAAGAAGACCGAGCACATCAAGCGTCGCTTCAACTCCATCCGTGAAAATGTTCAGGATGGAGACATAGAAATTTGTAAAGTGCATACGGATCTGAATGTCGCAGATCCGTTGACTAAACCTCTTCCATGGGCAAAACATGATCAACACCGTAACTCTATGGGTGTTCGATTCATCACAATGTAAACTAGATTATTGACTCTAGTGCAAGTGGGAGACTGTTGGAAATATGCCCTAGAGGCAATAATAAAAGCATTATTATTATATTTCCTTGTTCATGATAATTGTCTTTATTCATGCTATAACTGTATTATCCGGAAATCGTAATACACGTGTGAATACATAGACTACAATACGTCCCTAGTAAGCCTCTAGTAGACTAGCTCGTTGGTCAACGAGATAGTCATGGTTTCCTGACTATGGACATCGGATGTCATTGACAAGCGGGATCACGTCATTAGGAGAATGACGTGATGGACAAGACCCAATCCTAAGCATAGCACAAAGATCGTGTAGTTCGTTTTGCTAGAGCTTTTCCAATGTCAAGTATCTTTTCCTTAGACCATGAGATCGTGTAACTCCCGGGTACCGTAGGAATGCTTTGGGTGTACCAAACGTCACAAAGTAACTGGGTGACTATAAAGGTGCATTACAGGTATCTCCGAAAGTGTCTGTTGGGTTGACACGAATCGAGACAGGGATTTGTCACTCCGTATGACGGAGAGGTATCACTGGGCCCACTCGGTAATGCATCATCATAATGAGCTCAAAGTGATCAAGTGTCCGATCACGGGATCATGCATTACTGATGCAGTAAAGTGACTTGCGATAACAGACTAAACGAGGTATTGGGATACCGACGATCGAGTCTCGGGCAAGTAACATACCGTCTGACAAAGGGAATAGCATATGGGGTTGCTTGAACCCTCGACATCGTGGTTCATCCGATGACAACATCGAGGAGCGTGTGGGAACCAACATGGGTATCCAGATCCCGCTGTTGGTTATTGAACGGAGAGCGTCTCGGTCATGTCTGCATGTCTCCCGAACCCGTAGGGTCTACACACTTAAGGTTCGGTGACGCTAGGGTTAATAGGAAGACAAGTATGTGATTACCGAATGTTGTTGAGTCCCGGATGAGATCCCGGACGTCACGAGAAGTTCGGAATGGTCCGGAGGTAAAGATTTATATATGGAAAGTGGTTAAACGGACTCGGAAAGTGTCGGGGTATACGGTAATGTACCGGGGCCACCGGAGAGTGCGGAGGTCCACCGAGGGGCCACCCCTCCCGGGGCCACATGGGCTAAGTGGGAGGAGCCAGCCCCTGGTGGGCTGGGCGCACCTCCCACCTAGGCCCATGCGGCTAGGGCATGGGGAGGAAACCCTAAAGGGGCGCCCCTAGCTTGGGGGCAAGCCACCCTCCCTCCTCCCCTTTGGCCGCCGCCCCATCTAGGGTTTCCCTAGATGGCGGCCCCCCTTGCCCTCTCCTCCTATAAATAGAGGGGTGGGGGAGGGCTGCCAACACCATTGAAGGCGCAGCCCTCCCTCCCAACACCTCTCTTTCTCCACGCGAGCTTGGCGAAGCCCTGCCGAAGAACTGCCGTACCAACTGCACCACGCCGTCGTGCTGCCATTGGAGTTGTCTTCCTCAACCTCTCCTTCATCCTTGCTGGATCAAGACGGAGGAGACGCCATCGTCCCGTACGTGTGTTGAACGCGGAGGTGCTGTCCGTTCAGCACTTGGTCATCGGTGATCGGAATCACGTTGGGAACGTCTTCATCATCACCACTCCCTCGAACGCTTCCGTACTCGATCTACAAGTGGTATGTAGATGCAAACTCTCTCTCTCTCTTGACTCGTTGCTTAGTAGAACTCATAGATGGATCTTGGTGAAACCGTAGGAAATTTTTTATTTTCTGCAACGTTCCCCAACACCCCCCCACTGGGCCGACTGGCCCAGCTAGCCACCACGCCCCCCCCTAGGCCTTAACCCACCTGGGACGGCCCAACTCCCTGCACCGGTGGCCTCCCCCTCCTTCCTGTTCCTCGGACTCGGCCGCTCTGAGGCGCTCCCGCCCATGATCCGGCACCACTTTCCACCTCGTCGATGACGCAGAGAGAGATAAGGCCTCCCCGCGCCCCCTCGAGCTCTCCCCCTGCTCCACTCCACCACACACCACTTTCCTCTCTCTCCCTTCGCCTAGCCCCTCACCCAGATCCACCCCTCCCCCCTCTGTCGATCTGGAGGAAGGACCGGCGCGCCTGTCGCCGTCCGCCTCGCCTCGACGTGGCCACCGCCCTCCCTGCGCCAAGCCGACGTGCCCACGAGCTCCACCTCGTCCTCCGCTCCTTCTCCGTCGAACCACGGGACCCAAAGCGTTCTACAATGCCCACGACAGCATCGTCTTCCACCTTCGGACGCGTCGGAGCTCGCCGTCGACCCGCGCCGCCCCGAGCACCTCGAGCCGTCCCCGGGCCTTCTCTGCAACGGCCGTGAGCCCTCGATCCTCCTCCCTTTCTCCCCGGCCTCTCCTCGTAGCCGTAGCTCGCTCCCGCCGCGTTCCCCGCTGCGGCCTCGTGCCCCCAGGCCCATGCCCCTTGGCCACGCCCATAAGCCCCTGGCCGTGCTTTCGCCACTTTCGTGGCCTCGGGCGCCCCCGCTGCTCCCTCCCCACGCCATCCACGCCCTTGTGGCCTGCTGCTTGCTTTGCCTCCGTGCGGCCGCCTCTTCTTGCCATGCCTTGCACACCAGCGCATGCACCCAGTGCCGGCCGCGCCCTTCCGCTGGCTGCCTCTCGCGCGTCCCAGCTGCGTGTTGGCGCCCGCCTGTTGCTACCCACCGATGCTCTGCCTATACCTGCTAGTTGCTAGCTCAGAGGTGTTGTTAGCTTTTCTATTTCTACTATGACTAAGCCCCTAAACAGCCTCTAATGAGTGGTTAAACAGTTGTTAATATGTGTAAAAATAATATGAGTAGGTAGTACACTTGACAAGGTTCAAATGTTTTCATTGGACCAAATTCACTTGATGCATGGATTGCATTCTACGAAAATCATAAATTGCTATCTTACATTAAACAGAGAACATATTTATTCTCTAGCCTTGCGTGTTGTGTGTGTCTTGTTGTGCGTGTGGTCGACTGGGTTCTTGATGGTAGTGGCCGACCCTTGCTTAGATTAGTACTATTAGGTGTTAATTAATGGCTAGAATTGTCTATGTACAGATGACATGTGGCCCTTTATTTTTAAAAGCCTAATTAATAGTTTGTGCCAATGACAAGTAGAGCCCAATGTATTGTTCATTGGTTGACTAGTAAAGGTGTTGACTGAGTCAACCCAGCTCCTTGACCCCACATGTCATTGAGTGTGACTAGCCCCCTGTTGAGTTAAAAAACATTTCACTATTTATAATTCGAATTAAATAAATTAAAAAAATCTTTAAACTTTAGAAATTAATATAAAATAATCTGTAACTCGGATGAAAAAGGTTTCTACATGAAAGTTGCTCAGAACGATGAGACGAATCTGAACACACGGTCCGTTCGCCCGCCACACGTCTCTAGCATAGCGAACATGCAAACTTTCCCCTCCGGTTCATCTGTCTGACAGACGTCCGGAACCAGGAAAACTTTCCCGGATGTTTCCCCCTTCGCCAGTATCGCCTGACGCTACGTTAGATCACCTCTAGCCCCGCTTGTAATCATGTTGTGCATCTGTTTGCTATGTATTTACTGTTTCTCCCCCCTCTTCTCTCCGGTAGACCCCGAGACTGCCGCTGATGCCCCCTGTGATCGACTACATCAACGACGACCCTTCTTCTTGTCTGAGCAACTAGGCAAGCCCCCCCTTTGATCATCCCGATATTGCCCATTCCATTCTCTCATGCTTGCATTAGATTTTGCTACTGTTATTGTTTGCACCTATTCTGATGCATAGCCTGCTTTTGTACCTACTGTTGTACCTTACCTGCTTATCCTAAACTGCTTAGTATAGGTTGGATAGTGATCCATCAGTGACCCCCGCCTTGTCCCGACTGCCCCGCTGGATAATCAGAAGACCCGATCAACGGGATCGAAGACCAGGCCCCGACACCGCACATCACTTCCCCTTAGTTGCTCGACACTACTGGGTTACTATCGAGTACCGAGGGTGAAACCTCTACAGCACTTCTGATATTAACCCTGTAGTATAGTTATTCGGTCGTGGTCATCGAGGGTGATTTCCTCTTTAACCACTTCTGATACGACTCTGTCGTGCAACCCCTCAAGTGTGGACCTCGAGGGTGAATCCTCTTACGTTCACCTTGATGACTACATCGAGAGGAATTCACCGGGGGTGATTCCTCAGGTTTTCCCCTTGATGTTTAGACACACAGTTACTACGATCACTATGACTTTACACTGAGCCATGTTACTAAAGACGGGTCGACCCTGAGGGGTACCCGCGCGAGCTTAATTGCGAGTGATGTGGAGTCGGGTTGACACGGAGGGTGCCATGAGATAAATACGAGGCGTGGCGGGCATTCCTAGCCCTTGCCACAAGTCCTCGACGGGCAACGGAGTCACATCTTCGTGAGTCTCGCTTGTTACCGCTGCGTTCCTAATCCACTACGATTTGGATATTTGATCCGAGGGCCTCGGCCCGATAGCACTAACCATCACGTGCATAGTATGGGCGTTCTGCGTCGTATACATCAGCCGAAGCTTAATAGACGCGTCGGCCGATCGAAAGCGGCGCGCCGGGTTGGACTGCGTAGCGCCGCCTTGTTGAAGGAGGTAGCTAGGTCTGCTCACCGCCGCCACGCATAGCGTGCAGGAGTTCCCGGGGAGATGGCCCATGACCCCTGGGGGCATAGGTTTAGTCCGGCATGCTGGCCTCTCTATTAAGCCTAGGTCGGGTTGCGGCGTATTGTTTGGCCGAGGCCGGGCATGACCCTGGAAAGTGTGTCCGGCCGGAGTTAAGCGAGCGTGGTGGGTAAGTTGGTGCACCCCTGCAAGGAAGAAAACATAGCCTGTCCTACGGTAACGAACACTTGGAGTTGTATCCCGATCGATACAACTAGAACTGGATACTTGAGATGAGTCATGGATATGAGCAATGGATTGCGATGAGAATTGGATTGTGATGATAACTGGATAGTAGGGCTCTGGGATTTCTTTCTCGCAGGAGTCGAGAAAGGATCTCCGGCGAGGTTGATAACACTACTTCTACCTTACGTTGCGCTACTCTATTCCCTCCTATTTGCTGCAAGATGGTGGTTTCCAGAAGATGCTAGTCTTCGATAGGACTAGGCCTTCTCTCTATTCTGGCATTTCTGCAGCCCAGTCCACATATACAACCTTCCTTTGATAATGTTGCATATGTAGTGTAGATCCTTGCTTGCGAGTACTTTGGATGAGTACTCACGGTTGCTTTGCTCCCCCCTTTTCCCCCTTTCTTCTTCTTTCCGGTTGATGCAACCAGATGACGGAGCCCAGGAGCCAGATGCCACCGCCGATGCTTACTACTATGTGGAGGCCGCCGATGACCAGGAGTAGTTAGGAGGCTCCCAGGCAGGAGGCCTTGCCTTTTCGATCGATGTTGCTTTTGTGCTAGCCTTCTTAAGGCAAACTTGTCTAACTCATGTCTGTACTCAGATATTGTTGCTTCCGCTGACTCGTCTATGATCGAGCACTTGTATTCGAGCCCTCGAGGCCCCTGGCTTGTAACATAAAGCTTGTATTATTTTATTTTGTGTCTAGAGTTGTGTTGTCATATCTTCCCGTGAGTCCTTGATCTTGGTCATACACATTTGCGTGTATGATTAGTGTACGATTGAATCGAGGGCGTCACATTATTCTAGTATGAACTCTTGAATAGATCGATCCGAAAGAAGAACTTTTAGGTGGTTTCATACCCTACCATAATCTCTTCGTTTGTTCTCCGCTATTAGTGGCTTTGGAGTGACTCTTTGTTGCATGTTGAGGGATAGTTATGTGATCCAATTATGTTATTATTGTTGAGAGAACTTGCACTAGTGAAAGTATGAACCCTAGGCCTTGTTTCAACGGATTGCAATACTGTTTGCGCTCACTTTTATTATTAGTTACCTTGCTGCTTTATATTTTCAGATTAGAAAAACCTATATCTACCATCCATATTGCACTTGTATCACCATCTCTTCGCCGAACTAGTGCAGCTATACAATTTACCATTGTATTGGGTGTGTTGGGGACACAAGAGACTCTCTGTTGTTTGGTTGCAGGGTTGTTTGAGAGAGACCATCTTCATCCTATGCCTCCCACGGATTGATAAACCTTAGGTCATCCACTTGAGGGAAATTTGCTACTGTCCTACAAACCTCTGCACTTGGAGGCCCAATAACGTCTACAAGAAGAAGGTTGCGTAGTTGACATCAAGCTCTTTTCTGGCGCTATTGCCGGGGAGGCTAGGTAAGCGGCACTCACACCCTGTCAACTAAGCTATTTTCTGGCGCCGTTGCCGGGGAGGTGAGTTCTTAAAGGTATATCTTTAGATCTTGCAATCGAATCTTTTAGTTTGTTGTTTTATCACTAGTTAGCATTATAAAAGAAAACTACAAAAAATGGAATTAAGGTTGCCTCATATGCCTCATCTTTTTAATGTCTTTCGTGAAAATAAGAATTCTGATAATTGTGCTCAAGTGCTTGAAGAAGAATGCATTAGAATGTTTGGCAGTAAATATTTTAATGATGAGCATGATTGCAATGTTGTTAGTACAAATTCTTTGAATATCCATGATGCTAATGATATGCAAAGCCACAAGCTTGGGGATGCTATGTTTGATGAATATGATATGTTTAGTCCCCCAAGTTTTGATGAGCAAATTTATTATGATGAAAGCATGCCTCCTATCTATGATGATTATTGTGATGACATGTATGCTATAAAGAATAATGATAAACATGAAACTTTTCATCTTGATCTTAATTTTCAATCGCAAGATAGTTATTTTGTTGAGTTTGCTCCCACTACTATTGATGAGAATAAAATTGCTTATGTGGAGAGTAGTAAAATTTCTATGCTTGTAGATCATGAAAAGAATACTTTAGGTGCTGGTTATATTGTTGAATTCATTCATGATGCTACTGAAAATTATTATGAGGGAGGAATGTATGCTTGTAGGAATTGCAAGAATATCAAGTTTCCTCTCTATGTGCTTAAAGTTTTGAAGTTATGCTTGTTTTGACTTCCTATGCTAGTTGATTATTATTCCCATAAGTTGTTTGCTCACAAAATCCCTATGCATAGGAAGTGGGTTAGACTTAAATGTGCTAGTCATATTCTTCATGATGCTCTCTTTATGTTTCAATTCTTATCTTTTATGTGAGCATCATTGAAATCATCATGCCTAGCTAGGGCGTTAAACGATAGCGCTTGTTGGGAGGCAACCCAATTTTATTTTAGTTTCTTGCTTTTTGGTTCTGTTTAGAAATAAATAATCCATCTAGCTTCTGGTTAGATGTGGTTTTATGTTTTAGTTAGTGTTTGTGCCAAGTTAAACCTATAGGATCTTCTTGGATGATAGTTATTTGATCTTGCTGAAAATTCCAGAAACTTTATGTTCACGAAAACAATTGTTTAAAATCACCAGAACGTGATAAAATACTGATTCCAATTGCAGCAGATCAATAATAAAATTATCTAGGTTTTTTCCTATTTTGGTAGAATATTTTGAGGTCCAGAATTTTGCGTTTGATACATATTACTACAGACCATTCTATTTTTGACAGATTCTGTTTTCATTGTGTTTTTTGCTTATTTTGATGAATCTATGGCTAATAAAATAGTTGATAAACCATACAGAAGTTGTAATACAGTATATTTAACACCAATACAAATAAAGAATAGGTTCATTACAGTGCCTTGAAGTGGTGTTTTGTTTTCTTTCGCTAACGGAGCTCATGAGATCTTCTGTTAAGTTTTGTGTTGTGAAGTTTTCAAGCTTCGGGTAAAGATTCGATGGACTATGGAATAAGGAGTGTCAAGAGACTAAGCTTGGGGATTCCCAAGGCACCCCAAGGTAATATTCAAGGACAACCAAGAGCCTAAGCTTGGGGATGCCCCGGAATGCATCCCCTCTTTCGTCTTCGTTCATCGGTAACTTTACTTGGAGCTATATTTTTGTTCACCACATGATATGTGTTTTGCTTGGAGCGTCATTTTATTTTATTTTGTTTTGCTTGCTGTTTGAATAAAATACCAAGATCTGAAATCCTTAAATGTTAGAGTGTCTTCACATAGTTGCATAATTATTCGACTACTCATTGATCTCCACTTATATCTTTCGGAGTAGTTTGTTGTTTGCTCTAGTGCTTCACTTATATCTTTTAGAGCACGGCGGTGGATTTATTTTGAAGAATTATATGAACTCTCATGCTTCCCTTATATTATTTTGAGAGTCTTTAGAACATCATGGTAATTTGCTTTGATTATGAAATTAGTCCTAATATGATAGGCATCCAAGAGGGATATAATAAAAACTTTCATTATAAGTGCATTGAATACTATGAGAAGTTTGATTCTTTATGATTGTTTTGAGATATGAAGATGGTGATATTAGTCATGCTAGTTGAGTAGTTGTGAATTTGAGAGATACTTGTGTTAAAGTTTGTGATTCCTTTAGCATGCACGTATGGTGAACCGTTATGTGATGAAGTCAGAGCATGATTTATTTATTGATTGTCTTCCTTATGAGTGGCGGTCGGGGACGAGCGATGGTCTTTTCCTACCAATCTATCCCCCTAGGAGCATGCGCATAGTACTTCATTTCAATAATTAATAGACTTTTGCAATAAGTATGTGAGTTCTTTATGACTAATGTTGAGTCCATGGATTATACGCACTCTCACCCTTCCACCATTGCTAGCCTCTCTAATACCACACACCTTTCGCCGGTATCATACACCCACCATATATCTTCCTCAAAACAACCACCATACCTACCTATTATGGCATTTCCATAGCCATTCCGAGATATATTGCCATGCAACTTACCACCGTTCCATTTACCATGACACGTTCATCATTGTCATATTGCTTTGCATGATCATGTAGTTGACATAGTATTTGTGGCAAAGCCACCATTCATAATTCTTTCATACATGTCACTCTTGATTCATTGCATATCCCGGTACACCGGAGGCATTCATATAGAGTCATACTATGTTCTAGTATCGAGTTGTAATCATTGAGTTGTAAATAGATAGAAGTGTGATGATCATCATTTTTAGAGCATTGTCCCAAGTGAGAAAAAAATATAAAAAAGAGAAGAAGGCCCAAAAAAAGAGAGAGAAAAAGAGAGAAGGGACAATGTTACTATCCTTTCACCACACTTGTGCTTCAAAGTAGCACCATAATCTTCATGATAGAGAGTCTCTTGTTTTGTCACTTTCATATACTAGTGGGAATTTTTCATTATAGAACTTGGCTTGTATATTCCAACAATGGGCTTCCTCAAATGCCCTAGGTCTTCGTGAGCAAGCAAGTTGGATGCAAACCCACTTAGTTTCTTTTGAGCTTTTATACATTTGTAGCTCTAGTGCATCCGTTGCATGGCAATCCCTACTCCTTGCATTAACATCAATCAATGGGAATCTCCATAGCTCATTGATTAGCCGCGTTGATGTGAGACTTTCTCCTTTCTTGTCTTCTCCACATAACCCCCATCATTATATTCTATTACACCCATAGTGTTATATCCATGGCTCACGCTCATGTATTGCGTGAAGGTTGAAAAAGTTTGAGATTACTAAAGTATGAAACAATTGCTTGGCTTGTCATCGGGGTTGTGCATGATGAGGGCATTCTTGTGTGATGAAAATGGAGCATAACTAAACTATATGATTTTGTAGGGATGAACTTTCTTTGGCCATGCTATTTTGAGAAGACATGATTACTTTGTTAGTATGCTCGAAGTCTTATTGTTTTAATGTCAATATTAAAATTTTGTTTTGAATCTTATGGATCTGAATATTCTTGCCACAATATAGATTATATTGATAAATATGTTAAGTAGCATTCCACATCAAAAATTCTGTTTTTATCATTTACCTACTCGAGGACGAGCAGGAATTAAGCTTGGGGATGCTGATACGTCTCCAACGCATCTATAATTTTTTATTGTTCCATGCTATTATATTATCTGTTTATGTTTATGGGCTTTATTAAACACTTTTATATTATTTTTGGGACTAACCTGTTAACCCAAAGCCCAGTGCCAGTTTCTGTTTTTCCCTTGTTTCAGTGTTTCGCAGAAAAGGAATATCAAACGGAGTCCAAACGGAATGAAACCTTTGGGAGAGTTATTTTTGAAACGGAAGCAATCCAGAAGACTTGGAGTGTACGTAAGGGAAACAACAAGGAAGGCACGAGGCAGGGGGGCGGGCCCACCCTCTGGGCGTGCCCTCCACCCTTGTGGCTCCCCTGACGTATTTCTTCCTCCTATATATACCAATATACTCTAAAACCATCGGGGAACAGAAGAGATCGGGAGTTCCGCCGCCGCAAGCTTCTGTAGCCACCAAAATCCAATCGGGACCCTGTTCCGGCACCCTGCCAGAGGGGGAACCCTCACCGGTGGCCATCTTCATCATCCCGACGCTCTCCATGATGAGTAGGGAGTAGTTCACCCTCGGGGCTGAGGGTATGTACCAGTAGCTATGTTTTTATCTCTCTCTCTCTCTCTCGTGTTCTTGAGGTGATACGATCTTGATGTTTCGCGAGCTTTGCTATTATAGTTGGATCTTATGATGTTTCTCCCCCTCTACTCTCTTGTAATGGATTGAGTTTTCCCTTTGAAGTTATCTTATTGGATTGAGTCTTTAAGGATTTGAGAACACTTGATGTATGTCTTGCGTGGGATACCCGTGGTGACAATGGGGTATTCTATTGATCCACTTGATGTATGTTTTGGTGATCAACTTGCGGGTTCCACCCATGAACCTATGCATAGGGTTTGGCACACGTTTTCGTCTTGACTCTCCGGTAGAAACTTTGGGGCGCTCTTTGAAGTACTTTTGTGTTGGTTGAATAGATGAATCTGAGATTGTGTGATGCATATTGTATAATCATGCCCACGGATACTTGAGGTGATATTGGAGTATCTAGGTGACATTAGGGTTTTGGTTGATATGTGTCTTAAGGTGTTATTCTAGTACGAACTCTTGAATAGATCGACCCGAAAGAATAACTTTGAGGTGGTTTCGTACCCTACCATAATCTCTTCGTTTGTTCTCCACTATTAGTGGCTTTGGAGTGACTCTTTGTTGCATGTTGAGGGATAGTTATGTGATCCAATTATGTTATTATTGTTGAAAGAACTTGCACTAGTGAAAGTATGAACCCCGGGCCTTGTTTCAACGCATTGCAATACCGTTTACGCTCACTTTTATTATTAGTTACCTTGTTGTTGTTATATTTTCAGATTAGAAAAACCTATATCTACCATCCATATTGCACTTGTATCACCATCTCTTCGCCGAACTAGTGCATCTATACAATTTACCATTGTATTGGGTGTGTTGGGTACACAAGAGACTCTTTGTTGTTTGGTTGCAGGGTTTTTTGAGAGAGACCATCTTCATCCTACGCCTCCCATGAATTGATAAACCTTAGGTCATCCACTTGAGGGAAATTTGCTACTGTCCTACAAACCTCTGCACTTGGAGGCCCAACAACGTCTACAAGAAGAAGGTTGCATGGTAGACATCAACCATCTTCTTCCTCCCCTCACTCCCCGCTGCCTCACTCTGCCTCCGCCGCCACCGCATTGTCGCCGCCATCCTCCTTCCTCCTTCCTCGGTATGCCCTCCTCCTCCCACCACCCTCCTCCCTCCTCTCCTCCACCCAAGCCCTCCTCCTCCTCCGGTCAAGCCCTCCTCCGCCATCGCTCCTCCCACCCCCTCCCTCCTCCCCCTCCCTCCTCCCTCCCTCATCTCTCCTCACTCTGTTCTTGCATTCTGTAGTTTTTTTAATGTTTTTAATACAATATAATGTAGATTATTTGCATTGAATAGAATGTAGATTATTTCAATGTAGGTCTTTGGATAGAGTATTTTTTTAGTAAATGTAGGTCTTTTGGGTATATAAGAAAATTAGTAAATGTAGGTCTTTTGAAATGAATATTTTCAATGTAGGTGTTTGAATAGAGTATATTTTTTTAGTGAATATAGGTGTTTGAATAGAGTAGATTTTTTTAGTAAATGTAGGTGTTTGAATAGAGTAGATTTTTTTAGTAAATGTAGGTGTTTGAATAGAGTAGATTTTTTAGTAAGTGTGAAAGTGCCAAGTTTGTATGCTCATGTGTTTATCCTTAGTTGATAGCTTATAGTGTTTAGAGTGGATTAGTAAAAATTCAAACATAGTTAATAAATTTAGTTGATATGTAACACTTTGATTGTAGAATGTAGGATTTTTGAATAGTATAGATAGGTAGAATTTTGTTGTAGAAGGTAGATATAAATTTTTTCTAATAGAAAATTTCAGTAAAAAATTAGAAATATAAATTTTTAGGTATAGAAAATTTTGAATTATATAAATGTATTGGAATGCTATATAAAAAATATTTAGGTATCAAATTTAGTAATAGGAATTTGAGCAATCAAACTCTAAGTTATATTGTGAAATTAGGGCATTTTTCTAAGGTTCAAGAAGTAGACAGTAAGTTATATTCAAATTGCATACTTACTTGATAGCTTATAGGGTTTCACTAAGTCATAAAATGAGGATAATAATGTTTTTGTTTATATTTTGTTTTTGCAGAAATCAAGGAGCCCTGCATCATCCCCGCCGTCGTCCCCATCAGCCGTCACCAACCCCCTCCGACCTCGAGGTGAGACAATTTCCATGGAATAGAAAATTTTCAATGTAGGTCTTTCAAATATGATGGAGATTTAGACATGTCATATGTAGTGTTGTGTACTACTAGTGCTTGCCCAACTGGCCTATGTTTGCAGGGTACACCTCAGAGTGGCCTATGTTTTGCTGGAGTGTTGATAAATTTCCGTTCCGGTAAATTTCAGACGCTCGATATATGACCTTTTTAGCAAAGGTCATGCCGGATTTTTCTATGAATTTTGGCATGACTTGTGCTAGAATATGTAGGAAATATCGAGTGGCCTGAATTTTCTAGAAATATAATTAAACGACATTTTGGGTTGACTTTAAGTTTTTCGGGACTCCACCATATATGAGAGAAGAAGAATGCCGACTGTTGTCATGGGGGTCGTTCTTCCTCTTCTTTCTCGTGATAGATACCTTTTGGTAATGCACGAGAAGGAAGAGAAGAACGACCATCACCGACGGTCGCAAAAGTCAGAGAGCAATCAGTGAGGGAGAGTCTCCAACATAGATGAGAGGACAAAGAATCAGACTGTTGTCATGGGGGTCGCTTCTCCTTCATTCCTGTGTGCTAGACATTTTGGTGTAATGCACTCGGGGATGAAGGGAGAGTTTTCTCGACAGACTGATACTCAACCCTTGATGAATAATAATGATCTAATTTAGTTTTTGTAGTACATATATTTAATTTTAGAAGTTTAATATTTGAATTATGAACATAGGAAATGTCTAACGACGACGATAGGATCCAGGAGTGCGACTACTTCGGCGACGAACGGGGTCTGTGCGACAGGCCTCACCTGGTAGATAGTCGACGCTTCAGTATTAAGCTCGAGGAGACCTTCGATGTTGAAACGGTACGCAACGACAAGTATTTTCCGTAATTAAGCATGACTTCTGCTTCTTTAACGTGTAGTTATGTCTTTTACAATTTGACTAGCTTATCCCATGCCATGCAAGACGCTATGTCTTGGAGCATCTGACTTTCGAAGATCATGAAAAGATGGAGTCAAAGATAGTTCATCTCAGGGCCTCTCATGGTTATGATTTTGCTATCAAGCTATACAATTCGGAGAGCGTATCCCATTTTGGTTGCTCGAATTGGGAAGCACTGTGTGATGTGTACTATGCAACCTTTCTTCTTGTAGACGTTGTTGGGCCTCCAAGTGCAGAGTTTTGTAGGACAGCAGCAAATTTCCCTCAAGTGGATGACCTAAGGTTTATCAATCCGTCGGAGGCGTAGGATGGAGATGGTCTCTCTCAAACAACCCTGCAACCAAATAACAAAGAGTCTCTTGTGTCCCCAACAGACCCAATACAATGGTAAATTGTACAGGTGCACTAGTTCGGCGAAGAGATGGTGATACAAGTGCAATATGGATGGCAGATATAGGTTTTGTAATCTGAAAATATAAAAACAGCAAGGTAACTAGTAACAAAAGTGAGCGAAAACGGTATTACAATGCTTGAAAACAAGGCCTAGGGTTCATACTTTCACTAGTGCAAGTTCTCTGAACAATGATAACATAATTAGATCATATGGCAATCCCTCAACGTGCAACAAAGAATCACTCTCCAAAGTTTCTATCGGAGACCGTAGGACGAAAACGTGCATCGACCCCTATGCATAGATTACCCCAATGTCACCACGGGAATCTGCAAGTTGAGTTCCAAAACATACATCAATTGAATCAATATAACATCCCATTGTCACCACGGACATCCCATCGCAATACATACATCAAGTTTTCTCAAATCCAATACTCAATCCAACATAACGAAACCTGAAAGAGCAAGACTCAATTCATCACAAGAAGGTAGAGGGGGAGAAACACCATATGATCCAACTATAGTAACAAAGCTCGCGGTACATCAAGATCATGCCAAATCAATAGCACAAGAGAGAGAGAGAGATCAAACACATAGCTACTGGTACATACCCTCAGCCCTGAGGGTTAACTACTCCCTCCTTGTCATGGAGACTACCGGGATGATGAAGATGGCCACCGGTGATGGTTTCCCCCTTTGGCAGGGTGCTGGAGCGGGCTCCCGATTGGTTTTTTCTGGCTACAGAGGCTTGCGGCGGTGGAACTCCCGATCTAGGTTTATTCTTGGGGTTTCTATATTTATAAGAATTTTTGGCATCGAGAACAAGTCAGGGGGGGTCCATGAGGAGCCCACAAGATTGGAGGGCGCGCCCTCCACCCTTGTGGAGGCCTCGTGGCTCTTCTGGCCCAACTCTATTGCTTCGGGGGCTTCTTCTGTTCCATAAAAAATCATCGTAAATTTTTAGCTCAATTGGACTCTGTTTGATATTCCTTTTCTGCGAAACTCAAAAACAAGGAAAAAACAGAAATTGGCACAGGGCTCTAGGTTAATAGGTTAGTCCCAAAAACATATAAAATAGCATATAAATGCATATAAAACATCCAACATAGATAATATAATAGCATGGAACAATAAAAAATTATAGATATGTTGGAGACGTCTCACTGTGCAAGGCGTACGATTTTCAGGAGGGTATGCATGCCACCTTCAATCTTGGTGATCCTGAAGATGACATGGACGAAGATAATGTCGATGAAGCTAATATTGATGAAGCTAATATCTACATTTGGGTCCTTGTTGATACACTTTCGCTTCTACCTCTATGTGAGTTTCTCAAACATATTTTAAGTAAGTTATATTGCTTATTTCAAAATAGTTGAGAGCTTATTTTCATTCCTCAAAAAAAGTATGGAAGATGGTAGACAGAACCTACTACATTGATGGTGTTGAATTAACTTATGAGCAGAAAGATCATCTTACCTCATTTATTATTGATGTTGAGAATTACAATATCAATTATGAAACTCCTGCACATTATGGTCAATACGTGCCACTAGTGCATGTGTTGAACTAAGGTAACATCCATGGAGATGGCATGGTAAGATTTTTTACTATTATGACATCCCTGCATCTTTTGCATAAATTCTTCTAAAGCTAAACTACATTTCTAACTACGACGTTATTATTATGTTTTTCAACAGAAAATCCTGAAGGATTGTGTGCCTGGTCTGATGTTTCCGAAAGGTCGCCTTGATGTTATTAGCTTACGACCAGGTCATTCTAGGATTCACCGCTGTTCATACCATATTTTTAAAACTGAAGAAGACATGACAATCAAAGAATGGAAAAAATGTTTGGACGATCATAGGGAGCTACTTGGAAGCAACATTGTGCGAAGCACAAGAATTGGAGATAGGATAATCTCCATTCTCCATAATGGAGTGTCAGGGCCTATCTTGTTTTATGCTATTTCACTACTGCAGGATGCTAATAATGCGACACTACAATATGAGACTGTCGATGTACAAAAGTAGGGGTCCTATCTTGTACCCCTTTACTTGTGCACGGGCAGTTAGAGCCGCGCCTACGGCCATACTTAGCGGGGTCAAGGAAGGAAGCAAAGTCGCAAGATTACCAGCGCAGCGCCAAGACAGAGCGCAAGAAGGTCAAGCAACAAGATGGGCTTTCCCCGGGCAAGGCCCTTGCCAGAGCGGCCTACGCACCCCCGGCAAGAGTCTTGCCGGGGTAGCTCACCCAACGCCAGCACCACAGCCACCCTTGAAGCCTGAGAGTTCCGACACCATCAACAACATTGGAACCAAGGCTCGCGAGGCGCCTGCATGGTGGCATGCAGATCTTTGTGAAGACCAAGAACATACAAGATTAGATGAGAATCAGAAGGCGAAGTTCCTCGGCAAGATCCTTGCCAAGGATACCCACAGGACCCCCCTGCAATACCCTTGAGGGGGACGCCTACGACGCCGCGGCAAGACCCTTGCCAGGGCCCCGGCAAGACTCTTGCCGAAGACATCCGCGGGGCCACAGCCAGGCCCTCACCAGCCAAGACTCCACCGCCGTTCCCACATAGCTACCAGCCCACCAACTAGGCGAGCACCTGTGTGGCGACGTGCGGCCTCCAGATCAACTCAGCATGCACCTGCGCGGTGGCATGCAGATCTTCGTGAAGACCCTTCCACCACGCCAACTCAGCAGCCTACCATCCTACATGGCGTTGCATGCCTCGTTGGCCTGGACGCGCATCGGAGCAAGGCGGAGCAGCGACGGACGGGACAGGCCTCGTTACCGTCCCAATAAAGCAAGTGGACACCTAAGTAGCGCATTTAATGCACTTTGTCCTGTAATGACAGGCGATAAGCTTGTACTCTGTACATACCTTTCCACCTCCTATGTGCCACTGTGGCAGCCCCTTTGACTATAAAAGGAGGCCCGAGGCGTACTGAGGAAGGATTCAGATCTTTTGGACTAGACACACACCGTAGCTAGTTCAAGAGCTCAAGAACACTCAGATATACACAAAAGCAGGACTAGGGTATTACGCATCTCTGCGGCCCGAACCTGGATAAACCTCCCTGTGCTAACTACTAGACCCGCTCTTTGCACAACCTTGCGCCCGCCAACCTTAGAAGGGGTTCTTGTGATCACATAGGTGTCGTTTCCCACCGACATCTTTGGCGCGCCGGGTAGGGGCGCGCAGTTGTAAGAATCCGGCATAGCAGTTAGTATAGCAGTTTTTCATCACCATGGCTCCCAAGAAGAAGACGACCACGACGATCGGTTCATCTGGAGCCGAACGACCCATACCACTGCGGGCGAGCGACGGGGTGGTCGCGGATGGAGGTCGAGGCGCGGCTCGCGAACACCCACATTGCTCTAGCAGCCAAAGCCTGGCGAGCGTCGTCATTCATGCACGAGACAATGAGCCGCAGGGCCCGTATTGCCACCTACGAGCGGCACGGCGACTTCCAAGACGCCTACGCCGGCGCCCGCAACACGCTCTTCTCATGTTGTGCGCGACGAGCAGCGCCACCATTCTAGTGGCCCCGGGCGCCGCCGCGGGAAGAGTCCTACGCATCATTCATGGGACGTAGAAGACCAGCATGCACGCGCGAGGCGCTGGTGAAAATGGCGCGCAGCCGCAAGGCCGTGATAGAGCTCCTTCTAAAGTGGTTAGAAGTCGGAGCGCATCACAGTTTTGGCGCGCGCCAGCAGAAGCTTTGGCGCGCGCGCGCAGTTGCTCCTCGACTTCCCTCCTGCTGCGGAAAAGCTCGACGAGTGGAGAGCCACCATCCGAAGCCTCGTCGGCATCGCCAACAAAGATGAGCCGTGACTAGCTGGGCCCTCAGGCCGACGCTCGGTCAAGCAACCGCATGCGAGTGGTGGAACGATCGGAGGTGCTGCAGCCACGGTGCACTCTCCTCCTCCACGCCAGTTACCGCGGGTGCCGGTCCGTCGGGACGATGCTTGTGATAACATTTTCATAGCGCCGTCCGACCCACGGACCCACCGCGATCAGCGCCAAGTTCTTCGGAAGCGAGCCCATGGAGACGCTCGAACCACCATCGAGCGATGGCAAGACACGCGCCATCAGTCAGATAGGCGGGCGGGGCCCACTATGTACCACCTAGCACCGAGAGGTTCTGGTGGCCTACCTTATGAGGTGGGTTGCCCAGCCTTTACCCGTGAGCTGCGGCAGTTCCAGTGGCCCACTCACCGCACGTCAAGCCTGATGTCGGCGAGAAGTACAACGGCAAGACTCACCTGTCAGAGTTCCTTAACATCTACACCATCGCGATGCAAGCTGCCGGAGCTCGCGACGACAAGGTGCTTGCCAACTACTTCCCGCCGGCACTTAAACCCAACGTCATCTCATGGTTGATGCACTTGCCAGTGGATTCTATTTCTTCTTGGTCGGATTTGTGCCATGAGTTTGTTGGCGCCTTTACGGGAGGCCACCAAGCTCATGGCCAGGCAAGTGACTTGCATGTCATCCCCCAGAAAGAAGGCGAAAACCTGCGCAAGTACATACAGAGGTTCAGCCGAGTGCAATACAACATCCCGGATGTTCATCCCGCCGCTATCATCAGCGCATTCCATCAGAATGTGCGTAACCGTAAGATGCGTGAAGAGCTGGCAATGAACATGGTCAAAGATGTGGCGGAACTCTACGTTCTAGTCGATAGATGTGCTCGGGCTGAAGAGGGAAGGAAGTACCCCGACGAAGAGGCCGGTGCGGAAACTGATTCCTCAGACGAAGACGCCATCGTCCTGGCAAAGAAGAGCTGACGCCGCAACAAGAAGCGCAAGGGCTAGGACGTGCTTGCCATCGAGGGATCCGACGACGCCGGCGCTGCCAAGAAGACCAAGGCAGATGACCCCGGCAAGGAAGTTACCGTGTGTGCCGCCTGCCGGGCCTTGGCAGCCGCCGACAAGCCAGGAGGCTCCGACAAGCAGTACTGCAAGATCCATCGCACCAAGGGCCATGACCTCCAGAACTGCCGGCAAGTCGAGCAGCTCGCAGAGAAGCAGAAAGCCGAATATGAATGGCGGGACAAGGAGAAGGGCCAGGATGGTGCTGAGGGATCCGGGAAGAAGCGTGGCGTCCAAGTTGGCCGCCGCGGCAAAGATAATCAACAAGAGATGCCCGCTCGGGGCCGTGACAAAAAACAGGAAGATGACGATCATGACGAGGACGATGAGTCCGGCTAGCATGAGTTCCAGAAAGCTACAGAGGCCATGTGCGTCGACGGTGGCGCCTCGCTGCACATCTCTCACCACCGGCTCAAGCAGTGGGCGCGTGAGATCACAGCAGCGGAACCATCGTTTGATGCTCAAAAGCCACTGAAGTGGTCCAGCACGCCTATCATTTTTGACACCGAGGACCTCCCTGATCGCACAACTGCGGTCGGGTGTTTGTTGTTGTTGGTCTCACCAACAATATGCAACCTCAAGGTGACAAAAATGCTGGTAGACGGTGGGTCTGGTCTGAAATTGATCTCGCCTTTGGTGATCAAAAGGCTGCAGATTCCTGATGGAGACCTCAAAGAGACGGGCACATTTCAAGGGGTCAATGTCGGTGTCAAAACCGGCGGATCTCGGGTAGGGGCTCCCGAACTGTGCGTCTAAGGCGGATGGTAACAGGAGGCGGGGGACACGATGTTTACCCAGGTTCGGGCCCTCTCGATGGAGGTAATACCCTACTTCCTGCTTGATTGATCTTGATGAATATGAGTATTACAAGAGTTGATCTACCACGAGATCGTAGAGGCTAAACCCTAGAAGCTAGCCTATGGTATGATTGTTGGTATATGATCTATCGACTAGCCTGGCCTCGGTTTATATAATGCACCAGAGGCCTAGGATGACAAGAGTTCTAGCCGAATACGCCGGTGGGGAGGAGTCCTTGTCTTGATCACCAAGTCTTGTGGAATCTTTCTTGTATGCGGCAGCTGTACGAACTGGCCCATGAGTATACGACCATGGGGGTCCTCAGCCCAATCTAACAGATCGGGAGATGACGTGGTGAGTACTCCCTAGTCCAGGACACCGTCAGTAGCCCCCTGAACCGGTCTTCAAGTTAGGGACTGATGACCCACAAGTATAGGGGATCTATCGTAGTCCTTTCGATAAGTAGGAGTGTCGAACCCAATGAGGAGCAGAAGGAAATGATAATCGGTTTTCAGTAAGGTTTTCTCTGCAAGCACTGAAATAGTAAGTCATAGATAGTTTTGTGATAAGATAAATGGTAACGAGCAAAAAGTAAATAAAGTGCAGCAAGGTGGCCCAATCCTTTATGTAGCAAAGGATAAGCCTGGACAAATTCTAATAATGAAGAAGGAGCTCCCGAGGACACATTGGGAATTATCATCAAGCTAGTTTTCATCACGTTCGTAAGATTCGCGTTCGGTACTTTGATAATTTGATACGTGGGTGGACCGGTACTTGGGTACTGTCCTAACTTGGACAAGCATCCCACTTATGATTAACCCCTATTGCAAGCATCCGCAACTACAAAAAGGAGTATTAAGGTAAACCTAACCACATCATTAAACATATGGATCCATATCAGCCCCTAACGAAGCAACGCATAAACTAGGGTTTAAGCTTCTGTCACTCTAGCAACCCATCATCTACTTATTACTTCCCTATGCCTTCCTCTAGGCCCAAATAATGGTGAAGTGTCATGTAGTCGACGTTCACATAACACAACTAGAGGAAAGACAACATACATCTGATCAAAATATTGAACGAATACCAAATTCACATGACTACTAATAGCAAGACTTCACCCATGTCCTCAGGAACAAACGTAACTACTCACAAAGCATATTCATGTTCATAATCATAGGAGTAATAATATGCATAAAGGATCTGAACATATGATCTTCCACCAAGTAAACCAACTAGCATCAACTACAAGGAGTAATCAACACTACTAGCAACCCACAGGTACCAATTTGTGGTTTTGATACAAGATTGGATACAAGAGATGAACTAGGGTTTTGAGAGGAGATGGTGCTGGTGAAGATGTTGATGGAGATTGACCTCCTCTCGATGAGAGAATCATTGGTGATGACGTTGGTGATGATTTCCCCCTCCCGGAGGGAAGTGTCCCCGGCAGAACAGCTCCGCCAGAGCCCTAGATTGATTCCGCCAAGGTTCACCGTGGCGGCGGAGTTTAAATCGTAAGCTTGCCCCGATTTTTCCAGGGTAAAAGTGATGATATAGCAAAAGATGGTCACCGGAGGCCCACCAGGGGGCCCAGGAGATAGGGGGCGCGCCCAATAGGGGGGGGCACCCCCTGTCTCCTGGACTGGGTGTGGGCCCCCTGGCCTATCTCTTTTGCTCATAAATTCTTATAAAATCCAAAAAGTTGTTTCGTGGAGTTTCAGGACTTTTGGAGTTGTGCAGAATAGGTTTCCCACATTTGCTCCTTTTCCAGCCAGAATTCCAGCGTCCGGCATTCCCCCTCTTCATGGTAAACCTCGTAAAATAAGAGATAATAGCCATAAGTATTGAGATATAGTGTGTAATAACAGCCCATAATGCAATAAATATTGATATAAAAGCATGATGCAAAATGGACGTATCAACTCCCCCAAGCTTAGACCTCGCTTGTCCTCAAGCGGAAGCTGAAATCAAAAAATATGTCCACATGTTTAGAGATAGAGGTGTTGATAAAAATAAAATACGGACATGAGGGCATCATGATCATTCTAATAACAACAACATATATGGATTTTGTCATATGATTTCCTATGCTCAAGTAATAAGCAATTCACAATGTCAAGTATGGCTCAAAAACTTCATTGGGAACTAACAAACTATAATCTCAGTCATTGAAGCAATTGCCATTTATCGTAACATCAGAAAGAGTCAATAATAGAGCTTTTCAGCAAGCTCACATACTCAACTATCTCGTAGTCTCCTATAATTGTTAACACTCACGCTATACTTGTGGTTATAGAGTTTCGATTCGGACCTTTGAGAAAGATAGGGGCTTATTGTGTTGCCTCCCAATGTATTCACCTTTAGGTGATGTCAACAATAATAGCCTATGCCAACCTACATCCAATTGGATATATGTATCATGATCTTTCAAACACGAGGAGCTTGCCAAAGGATAAAAATAAAAAGGGAAAGGTGAGCATCACCTTGACTCAAGCAGAAAGTAAAACATAAAGTAAAAGATAGGCCCTTCGCAGAGGGAAGCAGAGGTTCTCATGCGCGTTTAGGGTTGATGCATAAAGTCTTAGTGCAAAAGAACGTCACTTTATATTGCCACTTGTATGTGGACCTTTATTATGCAGTCCGTCGCTTTTATTACTTCCACAACAAGTTCGTACAAAGCTTATTTTCTCTACACTAATAAGTCATACATATTTAGAGAGCAATTTTTATTGCTTGCACCGATGAAAACTTACTTGAAGCATCTTATTCAATCCATAGGTAGGTATGGTGGACTCTCATGGCAAAACTGGGTTTAAGGATATTTGGAAGCACAAGTAGTATCTCTAGTTGGTGCAAGGAATTTGGCTAGCATGAGGGGGAAAGGCAAGCTCAACATGTTTGGAAGGTCAATGACAATATACTTTAACTGAGATGTTGGAAAACATAAACCATTACGTTGTCTTCCTTGTCCAACATCAACTCTTTTAGCATGTCATACTTAATGAGTGCTTCACAATCATAAAAGATGTCCAAGATAATATATTTACATGTGAACCCCTCTTTCCTTATCAGTTCCTATTAATTGCAACGATGACCAAGGCTACGTTCATCAACTCTCAACAATTTTTATGCCTCATTCTTTCTATATGTGAAGTTATCACTATCCATAAGATCAATATGAACTCTTTTGTTCTTTCTACTTTCTCAAGATCATAGCAACATAGCAAAGCTCTTGACTCAACACTAATCTTTATTATAGATAGCACACGGACTCGCTTACATAAAGAGCTCACAATGCAAAACTCAAAACTACTTGATATCAAAACTTCAATCTACTAGATCAAGATACTACTAAAAGGACCGAATTAAATAAAGCGGTAAAGATAAGAGTGTGATGGTGATACGATACCTGGGCACCTCCCCCAAGCTTGGTAGTTGCCAAGGGGAGTGCCCATACCCATGTGATTATTTCTTCGGAGGTGGTGAAGTAGGAGTTGTTGATGAGGTAGGGTTGTCATCCGTCTTCCAGGGCATTGGCTCTCCATCATAAAAGGATGATCGAGTCTCCGGGATCCTTAAATCTGCAGCCAAACTCATTAGCTTGAATCTATATTCATACTCACAGTTCTGGTTTTGCAGGTCATAAATCTGGGCTTGGAGGTGCTCGATTTTCTCTTGAAGCTTGAAGATGGTTTCCCCAATAACTTTGGCCTCCAGCTTGTGGTTGTTGGTGAACTCCGTGATCATCATCTGGTTGGCGTTGAGTCCACGCTCCACCATCCCTTGACACTTGAAAACTTCTTGCTCCACGGCTTCGAGCTTTGTCTCCACGTTCCCGGTACGCCTTGGTCCCTCCACATCGTGGATGTGCAACACCGCGTACCTCCACATCGTGGATGTGCAACACCCCCTCACGCACCTCAATGGTTTGAGGATGATGCAGCACCTCCGCGAGATAGGGGTTGATAACTCTCTCAAAAAACTTGTCCTTGGGAGCGCTTGGGGACGACATGATGCTCTAGATCTGAAACAGGAACAGCTCGAAATGAAAATAGAGGATATTTGCGTGACACGGTGGTCAAAACCTTTGGGAGTATATATAATGAATTTTTACCGACCAAAATACGTAACATACAAGAAAACGGAATCCGGGAGGCACACGAGGTGCCCACGAGACAGGAGGGCGCGCCCTACAGGGGGGGGGCGCCCTCCTCTCTCGTGGGAGCCTTGTGTCCCTTTCAGATTACTTCTTTCTTCTTAAATAATCCAAAACTGATAAAAATTGTCATTAGAGTTGTTTTGGAGTCGGTTTACTGACCGTACCACGTATCTATGCCTTTTCGGAGTCTGGAACGTTCTGGAAAGTGTCTCTTATGTATTCCTCAGGGGTTATGGTTTCAATAATATTAGTTTCAACATTGATAGGATTACTGATCAATTATAATATAGCGGGGTTTTTACGCCCCAAACTACGGATGTCGTGTTCTCCACAGGGATCTAGAACTTCGAAGCACACATTCGAAACATTCAAAACAACTAAACAGATGAATCAGACCGTAGTGACAACAAGCAGCCACTGGAACAAGGTAAAACAAAATAATATGCAGCAAAGGTAAAGGGTTCAGAAAAAGGACTTTCTCTTTTTTAGTGGATTTCTTGTAATCAAAATGCACAAGTAACACTAGCACATGGAAGATGGTTCAGACATCACACACAACTCATGCAACCAATTAAAGTGACAGAGCTCACGGAGAATAATTACTAACTTAATATCCATCAAAGGGTCACAATAATTCAGCAAGGATACATGAGGGTTCAGCAAAGGTGCACAGTGTAATGAGTAAATTTAAGACCCAACAGTGCATATATTCAGAGCACAGGAACAAGAGAAGAGAGGGGTTCAGAGCCTATGGGTCTTGATGGTCTTCGATTCGAAGCTGTAGATGTTGCAGGCGAAGAAGAGTAGCAGCAGAGGCACGTTGGAGACAATCTTGCGTGGAGCACCAAAAGGCCTGACGCCCCTGGCCTCTGGTCGATCCTCTCCCTCTCAGCAGCAAGGAAGAGGAGAGAAGGAGTGGCAGAGATCGTCGGTGAGGGAGGTCGCGGCAGCAGGAGTTGGAGCTGAGTAGCGGCGGTCGATCTTGAGGTTGGAGACGAGGAAGTGCAACAGATCGGCGTCGTCGTTGGAGAGGAGCGATGGATCGCCGGTCAGCGGGGCAGCTTCGTGGTGGATCGGGCGCCACCGCCAGTCTCCCGGCACCCTCTTTTCCCTCTCTCTCCTTCGATCTGGTTCTTCTGCTGGTTCCCCTCGATCTGGTGGTGGGTGAGTAGCAAGGAGGGCGAGAGAAAGGAGTCTTCTTGATCTGTTTTTGTTCGTTGGTGTGGTCTGGTCTCTCTCCCCTCCCTTTCAAGCTGGTGTTATGATCAGCCGCTGGAGGAGCCAGCCACGCGTGGAGTCAGACACCACGTCTGGTGTGTCGCGCTAGACCCCAGCTCCTCTGGTTCTTTTCGGTTTTGCCGCCTCCAGAACTGAACTCTTCTCCAAGTTGATCCCCGCTTTAGTGTTGAAAGCACTTTCGACAAAATTTGGGTGCCTAAACGCACCAGTCCTGCAAAAAATGAATAAGTGTGGTAAAAATACCATAATAGGAATATTTCTGTAGGAATGAATACTTAATGAGTGATTACTTTGATCATATGTTTAATTTGTGACTCAAAAAGGCTAAAAATACTATATGCATAAATGTGCTATCAATTACCTGAAATATAATGTTTAATTCTTTGACCGTTTACCACCCTCGGATTTGTGCCTTCGAAGTTGTTGATTTTTATAGCACCAGAATGATAGACCTCCTCGATAACGTAGGGACCTTCCCATTTTGAGAGAAATTTTCTGCAAAAAATCTTAAACGAGAGTTGAACAATAACACATAATCTCCTACGTTAAACTCACGCTTTTGTATCCTCTTATCATGCCAGCATTTGACCTTTTCTTTGAAAAGCTTGGCATTCTCATATGCTTGGGTTCTCCATTCATCAAGTGAGCTAATATCAAGAAACCTCTTCTCACCGGCAAGTTTGAAGTCATAATTGAGCTCTTTAATAGCCCAATATGCTTTATGTTCAAGTTCAAGAGGTAAATGACATGCTTTTCCATAAACCATCTTATATGGAGACATACCCATAGGATTTTTGTATGCAGTTCTATATGCCCATAATGCATCATCAAGTTTTTTGGACCAATTCTTTCTGGATCTATTCACAGTCTTTTGAAAAATTAATTTGAACTCTCTATTGCTCAACTCTACTTGACCACTAGACTGCGGTTGATAAGGAGATGCGATTCTATGATTGGCATCATACTTAGCAAGCATCTTACGAAAAGCACCGTGAATAAAGTGTGAACCACCATCAGTCATAAGATATCTAGGGACTCCAAACCTCGGAAAAATAACTTCTTTCAGCATTCTAATAGCAGTGTTATGATCAGCACTACTAGTTGGAATAGCTTCTACCCACTTAGTAATGTAATCAACAACAACTAAAATATGTGTATAACCATTGGAGGCCGAAAAAGGTCCCATATAATCAAAGCCCCAAACATCAAACGGTTCAATTACAAGAGAATAATTCATAGGCATTTCTTGACGTCTACTAATGTTACCTATTCTTTGACATTCATCACAAGATAAGACAAACTTACGAGCATCTTTGAAAAGAGTAGGCCAATAAAAACCAGATTGTAGTACCTTGTGTGCAGTTCTATCTCCAGCGTGGTGTCCTCCATAGGATTCAAAGTGACACTTGCGTAGGATTTGTTCATGTTCATGCTTAGGCACACAACGTCTAATAATACCATCTACTCCTTCTTTATAAAGGTGTGGATCATCCCGTAGTAATGTCTTAAATCATAAAGAACTTTTTCTTTTGCTTTGGTATGTGAAACTAGGTGGTATATATTTAGCAACAATGTAATTAGCATAATCAGCATACCAGGGAGCAAGACGAGAAGCATTGACAACCGCTAATTGTTCATCGGAAAACTATCATTAATAGGCGTTGGGTCATCAAGAACATTCTCTAGCCTAGACAAGGTTATGCATAGCAGGGTTCTCGGCTCCCTTTCTATCAATAATATGCAAGTCAAATTCTTGGAGCAAGAGAACCCATCTAATGAGTCTAGGCTTAGCATCTTTCTTTTCCATAAGATATTTAATAGCAGCATGATCAGTGTGAATAGTAACTTTGGAATCAACAATGTAAGGTCTAAACTTATCACATGCAAACACAACTGCTAAGAACTCTTTTTCAGTAGTAGCACAATTTGTCTGGGCAGTATCAAGAGTCTTACTAGCATACTGGGTAACATTCAATTTCTTATCGAGTCTTTTCCCTAAAACAACACCTACATCATAATCACTAGCATCGCACATAATTTCAAAAGGTAAATTCCAATCAGGTGGCCGAACAATAGGTGCAGTGATCAAGGCTTTCTTAAGTGTTTCAAATGCTTCTACACAATCATCATCAAAGACAAAAGGAATATCTTTTTGCAATAAATTAGTCAGAGGCCTAGAGATTTTAGAAAAGTCCTTAATGAACCTCCTATAAAAGCCGGCATGACCCAGGAAACTTCTTATACCTTTTATGTCCTTGGGACATGGCATCTTTCATTTGCATCAAATTTGGCTTTATCAACTTCAATACCTCTCTCGGAGATCTTGTGCCCCAAGACAATGCCTTCATTAACCATAAAGTGACACTTTTCCCAATTCAGGAAGAGACTAGTGTCTTCGCATCTCTGCAAAACTCGATCAAGGTTGCTCAAACAATCATCAAAAGAGGATCCATAGACGGAGAAGTCATCCATGAATACATCACAAATCTTTTCACAAAAATCAGAGAATATAGCCATCATGCATCTTTGAAAGGTAGCATGTGCATTACATAAACCAAAAGGCATACGTCTATAAGCAAAAGTACCACAAGGGCAAGTAAAAGTAGTTTTAGATTGATCCTTTGTCGACACAGGTATTTGAGAGAAACCAGAATAACCATCTAGAAAGCAAAAATGTGTGTGTTTGGATAGCCTTTCTAGCATTTGATCAATAAAAGGTAAAGGGTAATGATCTTTCTTAGTAGCTTTATTTAACTTATGGAAATCAATTACCATCCTATAACCTGTAATAATTCTTTATGGATCAATTCATCTTTATCTTTAGGAACAACGGTAATACCTCCCTTCTTAAGGACACAATGGACAGGGCTTACCCATTCACTATCAGCAACGGGATAAATAATACCTGCCTCAAGGAGCTTTAGTATCTCCTTTCTTACCACTTCCTTCATCTTGGGATTTAATCGTCTTTGAGGATCTCTAACTGGTTTGGCATCTTTCACCACTGAAGTTTTGTGTTGACATAATGTGGGACTAATGCCCTTAAGATCATCCATAGTATATCCAATAGCACCTCGGTGCTTCTTCAGAGTTTTCAATAATCTTTCTTCTTCTTTCTCTGAAAGGTTAGCACTAATAATAACGGGATATATTTCTTTTTCATCAAGATAAGCGTCTTAAGATTATCAGGTAAGGGTTTGAGTTCAAACACGGGATCACCCTTGGGTGGAGGGGGATCCCTAAGAATTTCAACGGGAAGGTTATGTTTCAGCAAAGGTTCCTGTTTAAGGAATACTTCATCTATTTCTTCCCTTTCCTTCATAAACATATCGTTTTCATGGTCTAGCAAATATTGTTCTAATGGATTAGTCGGAGGAACAGCAATGGAAGCAAGACCAATAATTTCATCCTTACTAGGTAATTCCTCTCCTCGGTGTTGTCTAAGAAATTTAGAGAAGTTGAACTCATGAGACATATCACCTAGACCAATAGTAAAAACATCCTTTTCGCAATCTATCTTAGCATTAACGGTGTTCAGGAAGGGTCTACCAAATATAATGGGACAAAAACTATCTTGTGGGGAGCCAAGAACAAGAAAATCAGCATGATATTTAGTTTTCCCACACAAGACTTCAACATCTCTAACAATTCCCATAGGTGAAATAGTACCTCTATTGACAAGCTTAATAGTAACATCAATGTCTTCTAATTCAACAGGTGCAATATCGTGCATAATTTCTTTGTACAAGTCAATAGGTACTGCACTAGCACTAGCACCCATATCACATAAGCCATGATAACAATGATCTCCTATTTTAACAGAAATAACAGGCATGCCTACCGCAGGTCTATGTTTATCTTTAGCACAAGGTTTCGCAATTCTAGCAGTTTCATCACATAAATAAATAACATGCCCATCAATATTATCAGACAAGAGATCTTTAACAATAGCAACATTAGGTTCAACTTTGATTTGCTCAGGAGGTGTATAAGTTCTAGTATTACTCTTACAAACAACAGTCGAAGCTTTAGCATGATCTTTTATCCTAACACAAAAAGGAGGTTTTTCAACATAAGCAGTAGGAATAATAGGATCACTATATGTAATAGTTTTTTCTTCGATTGTAATAGGTGCAACTACTTTCACTTCAACAGGAGGATTATATTTAAACCACTTCTCTTTAGGGAGATCAACGTGTGTAGCAAAAGATTCACAAAAAGTAGCTACTATCTCAGAGTCAAGTCCATACTTAGCTCTAAATCCACGAAAAACATCGGTATCCATAAAAGATTTAACACAACCGAACTTAGGTCTCATACCTGACTCCTTACCATCGTTAGAACCCCAATCTTCGAGTTGCGTTTAATTCTTTCCAATAAGTCCCATTTGAAATCAATAGTCTTCAGCATATAAGAACCAGCACAGGAAGTATCGAGCAGGTTGCGATTATTAAGAGAAAGCGGAGCATAAAAATTCTGAATAATCATTTCCCGAGAGAGCTCATGATTGGGGCATGAATATAACATTGACTTAAGCCTCCCCAAGCTTGAGTGATGCTTTCTCCTTCGTGAGGCCAAAAATTATATATGTAATTACGATCACGATGAACAAGATGCATATGATAGAACTTTTGGTGAAATTCCAACTTCAATCGCTTATAATTCCAAGATCCCGTATCATCACATAGCCTATACCATGTCAATGCATCTCCCTTCAAAGATAAAGGGAATACCTTCCTTTTAACAACATCATCAGGAATACCTGCAAGCTTAAATAATCCACAAACTTCATCCACAAAGATAAGGTGTAAGTCAGGATGCAATGTTCCATCTCCTGCAAAAGGATTAGCTAGCAGTTTTTCTATCATACCCGAAGGAATCTCGAAGTGAATATTTTCATAAAGTTCAATAGGTTGAGGAGCATCTCTTTGCTCTTCCGGTTGGGGTGAAGATACCCCAAACAAGCCCCTCAAAGGATTAGTTTCCATAGTGACAAGTAACAGAAAATTTCAGCACACTATATAAATGTTTCCTTACCAAGTTCCACTCACCAAAAGCGCTACACTCCCTGGCAATGGCGCCAGAAAAGAGTCTTGATGACCCACAATTATAGGGGATCTATCGTAGTACTTTCGATAAGTGAGAGTGTCGAACCCAACGAGGAGCAGAAGGAAATTATAAGCGGTTTTCAGTAAGGTTTTCTCTGCAAGCACTGAAATAGTAAGTGATAGATAGTTTTGTGATAAGATAAATGGTAACGAGCAAAAAGTAAATAAAGTGCAGCAAGGTGGCCCAATCCTTTATGTAGCAAAGGATAATCCTGGACAAATTCTAATAATGAAGCAGGAGCTCCCGAGGACACATTGGGAAATATCGTCAAGCTAGTTTTCATCACGTTCGTACGATTCGCGTTCGGTACTTTGATAATTTGATATGTGGGTGGACCGGTACTTGGGTACTGTCCTAACTTGGACAAGCATCCCACTTATGATTAACCCCTATTGCAAGCATCCGCAACTACATAAAGGAGTATTAAGGTAAACCTAACCACAACATTAATCATATGGATCCATATCAGCCCCTAACGAAGCAACACATAAACTAGGGTTTAAGCTTTTGTCACTCTAGCAACCCATCATCTACTTATTACTTCCCTATGCCTTCCTCTAGGCCCGAATAATGGTGAAGTGTCATGTAGTCGACGTTCACATAACACCACTAGAGGAAAGACAACATACATCTCATCAAAATATCGAATCGAATACCAAATTCACATGACTACTAATAGCAAGACTTCACCCATGTCCTCGTGGAACAAACGTAACTACTCACAAAGCATATTCATGTTCATAATCAGAGGAGTAATAATATGCATAAAGGATCTGAACATATGATCTTCCACCAAGTAAACCAACTAGCATCAACTACAAGGAGTAATCAACACTACTAGCAACCCACGAGTACCAATTTGTGGTTTTGATACAAGATTGGATATAAGAGATGAACTAGGGTTTTGAGAGGAGATGGTGCTGGTGAAGATGTTGATGGAGATTGACCTCCTCTCAATGAGAGGATCGTTGGTGATGACGTTGGTGATGATTTCCCCCTCCCGGAGGGAAGTGTCCCTGGCAGAACAGCTCCGCCAGAGCCCTAGATTGATTCCGCCTCGTGGCGGCGGAGTTTCGTCCCGTAAGCTTGCCCCCGATTTTTTCCAGGGTAAAAGTGATGATATAGCGTAAGATGGTCACCGAGGCCCACCAGGGGCCCAGAGATAGGGGACGCGCCCTATAGGGGGCGCGCCTCTCTCGGATGTGGTGTGGGCACCACAGCATATTTATTTTGCTCATAAATTCTTATAAAATCCAAAAAGTTGTTTCGTGGAGTTTCGTGACTTTTGAGTTGTGCAGAATAGGTTTCAACGTTTGCTCCTTTTCGGCCGAATTCCAACGGCATTCCCCTCTTCATGGTAAACCTCGTAAAATAAGAGATAATAGCCATAAGTATTGAGATATAATGTGTAATAACAGCCCATAATGCAATAAATACTGATATAAAAGCATGATGCAAAATGAACGTATCAGGGACGCTCATCGAATCTTTCGAACTGTTCTTCATCTTCGGTCGTCGGTCTTGAAAACTGGTTCAACAAATCTTCTCATCTTCGATCTTGAGGATCGCCGAAGTGCATCCGAAGAGTTTACACGTCGGGTATCCGAGGAGCCCCTTTAAGTTTCCGGCCTTTATCAATGCCTTGTTATTTTTATGCCACACCTCGGGTTTGAAGTTGTTCCCGGGAGGCAGTGTCCTCTTGCGTCCGATCTCCAACGCCGGACTGCATTCGAGGTATCTTTTGCAGCCGAGCACCAATGTCGAACGGCTTCCTGGCTCCAACGCCGAAATGTATCCGAGCTCCAACGCCGGACTATGTCCAAGCTCCAACGCCGGACTGTATCCGAGCTCCAACGCCGGACTATATCCGAGATGTCATAGATCATCTTGGTTCAAAAAAGTTGAAGGAGTTTAGCCGAGCTTAATGCCGAAAATGCCCTTTATGGAGCTAGCCGCTGGCGTCCGAGCTTTATGCCGGACTGCCTCCGAGGTGGTGCACCACCCCGACCGCGGGCTGATTTTTGTGAATATTTTTAACTGGTGCAGTTCATTTCCTGCCAAGGTATATAGCCAGTATATGTATATCCAGTAGCCCTCAAGGTGTGTATCAGTCTAAAACCCGAGATGCACCTGAAGGAAAACATGAAATCGCTGTTCCTAGTAGCCCCTGAGAATCGGGTCGATGCACGAAATCGGCCTGAGGATCAATTCCTAGCTCGGCAACATACATAGGAATAAAAACGCAGTGTAATATATTAGAGATAATAGTGATCGGCGAACGGGCCCCTGAGAGAGGGTTGTGAGAAGTCGCTGCAATATACTAGCTTGATGCCGGAGTTCGGTCAAGCCGAACACTGAGCACTTTGAATTCTCTGCATTGAATAAGCAATGCAGTAGCCCCCAAGACACTGGTCGGGTGGCAACACCAGATCAGGGGATCGATGTGCCCCTTTAATATTTGTAAATAATGAGCACGAAGCCAAGAGCCCCGAGCCTTAATGTGGGCACGGGTGGCCGAATTAAGGATTGATATCCATAGTAAAATCACAGATTATTTGTAATGATTCTATGTATCCAAGTACTTTACATCATTATTTTGACTCCATTCCGACCGTTTATCAGTTGAAAGTGGCCCATCGTCGGCTTCTACCCTTTGGTAGATACTACGCAGGGTGTTTCCGCAATAACAAAACAACCCTTAGCCGACGTCTTTGCGTGCGAAGGCGGTTGTGTTGGCGGAAACGAGGCAATCAGATATGCGGGCTTTATAACTTTTGCTTAGTCATAGGAGCTTTAAACCGGGGTAGCTAGCTATGAGCCCCCGGTTAGTGTTTGGCGACATCCGAGGTCAAGCCGTAAAAACTTCGGCCAATGTTATGAACGGCCCGTCATTTAACATAGTCATCGGATCGCTGACCAGTTTACGCCTATTGTGACAGTCAGTTTTTGGCTTTCTCCACTGAGGTGCTTAACCATGCGAGCTGGAAGCACAATTGCAGTGGTTCTCCCTTTGCACACCTAGCCGAACAAAGCGGAATGTAGGAGGCAAGCACAGGAGCCGGGCAACCCAACTATTGACCGAAGACACAATTCGAAACCGATGCATATATAGCAATATCCGAGAATGTTTTTGCCGAATCCCTAAACGTGTCCGGCTTTGCACTGCGAGACTAATGCTGGAAACACACAAATAGTTTAAAAGTGCCATAGGCTTGGGAAATCAAAAAACGTCAATGAAAACCTGACTACCGAACAAGATCAAGTGTTCAGTGCCAATCTGAAAATTGGTCTTTAGAAAAAAAAGTGCTTCTGTCGTGCTTTAACATGACACATCCTATCTCAAGACTTTAAGCGGGTCAGCCTACGGCTTCAACCTCCTATCCCGAGGGCAGAGTACTTATCATTAGGCCAGTTTAGCAAATTAAACTCTAGCGGCTTTGAGAGAGAAATTAGGCTCCCCGGCTAGTGACCACACACTCATGTCAAAAAAAGGAGTGATAAATAATAATAAAAAACTTTGCAATGACTAAGAAGAAGTACACTTATTATAAAACGGCTCATATAAATTTAAGAGCCCCCAAGTGACTTGGGTAAAAGAATTTTATGTATAATGATCGTATGTACCGAAGTACTTGTATCATATTTGTGTTCACCCGAACTTTAAACTCGTCTTAACCGACCGTCGGCTTCTCCCTCTTCGGTCAAGGAACGAAAAGTGTTATGTACTCCACCTGTCGAGAATATCAACGGTGTTTCCAATAACCAGGCAATCGGGCCATAAGGTCAAATGCATAAAGCGGCGCTCATGGAACTTATGCTATATTACCGACAAAGTGTAAGAAGCATCTTCAAGAAAATAGTACCCCCATCGATACCTTTCTTCGGTGCTCATTGTTACTATGAGACTTGTGCAATAGATTTTTGTACTCATGAGTTCCGTTAGTGCCGACCATAATTGAAAACAACAAGAGCGCTTAGCTTTCAGCTTCACCTACCGAGGTCCGCTCGATGACCCGATCGTGACAATCGCAGAGGTGCTCCCTTTACTCCCTAGCCGAACAATCGGGAACGTAGGGGTAAACATAGGAGCAAGGCACCCAGCTTGCAAATCGCTTAAGTCAACATGGTGCATATTGTGGCGTAATACACGAACAAGGAACGAAGCCATACAAGTATAATCATATGCAAGAGGAAAGGCTTCATAAAGGAAGCCCCCAAGTGAATTGGGTATTTGAATTTGTGTGTCACAAACAAAGTTTTGACAAGGAAAATTTGTTTACAAGCAACTTTTTTCCAAAAAAGTATAATGCTTGGTCGAACCGAACACAAGTTAAAAATTTAAAATTTTGAGCATGAAGGCAACTTAGCTGGTTAATGTGTTCGGTATTGATGACGCAGTCCGAGCTTGATGCGGGACGAGGTTCCATCCCCCAAGCCGGTCCCGAGGTGGCGGAGCAAAGAGTTCGGCACTACTAAGTGGTGACATAGCACGATCAATGCAGGCCGGCAGAGTGATGCCGAAGTCCCCAGCATGGGGTAATGAAGTGTTGACGAAACCCCCGTCCAGCCGAGGTGACGTGGTATGTAGTACGCCGAGTTGGCGATACTGCCCAACCCGGATCATTTTCCTGTGCACAAAAAAATAGTGCAAACCGGAGATAATAATAATAATAATTATTAAAAAAATCGTTGCATAATAAATAATTTATGCAAAGTGAGTAATAAAAGAAATATGGCCTGGCGCCGATGTCAATGTCGATGCAGGGTGTCGGCGTGATGCGGTAAAGGCGTGGCAAAGTCTGAATTCACAGGTCGGTCCGAGTTCCGGATGCGGCGTTCGCCGGACTATGCACGGAAACTGACCGAACCACCATGCAACCATCATTAGTGCGGCCACCATTTGATACACCTGTGTACAGATGATGGAACAAACCGGAGTAATAATTTCTTGGGAAAAAGAAACCCAAACAAAAAGCTACTAGGATTAATAGCACCTGTTTTATCTGTTGTAGCAATCCGAAGAAAGGTGATTCCCAGAATTGGGACTTGATCCGCACACCCATTGCCTGATGGTGCGATAAAGCGACGGCATGGCGATGCTGGCAAAGGTTGGCTTGCCGAGGCAAAGCCCTCGGTCCAGCTAACATGACGGAGTTTGTCGGCTAGTGGCGCCGAAGTCTCCGGAGTAGGTTGATGAAGAGATGGCGAAGCCCCAGGTCCAGCAGAGGTGTCGAAGCCTCGATGTCAGCCGATGAGTCGAAGTAGGTCGGTGTGATGGACACCGACTTGAAGAAGCAACAGTGCGGCCCTGCCGATGCAGGTCGTGACGTGGTCAATGCCGGCTTGATGAAGTGACTGTGCGGTGATGCCGGTGTGCCCGCTCCGAGTAATCCGTGGGGCGGTGATGTTGGTGATGATTTATCCTTCGTGATGCCGAACTCTTGTTCGGCTTGCCGAGATGATGATCCGAAGAAGTTGAGCTCGGCTCAACAAAGCGACGATGTGTCTTGCGCAGGTGGCAACCTTGGAGCAATATTGCCGGACTGGTTTGACACCAGCATGATGGCGAAGATCATGTTCAAAATATTTTAAATTTAGTGGGATGTGTTCGGGAACAAAACACAATACCCCATATAAAACTTCCTTGAAAAAGGATGTCCGAAATCCCGTTCATAAAAAAGACGAACTCGGGTCGGATTCGTTTTCGCGCAGAAAACAGATCCGAAAAGTGATGCACTAATCGGAAGTTTCCCGGAGTTTGGACGGTCGGATCGAGCTGAAATTTTGAGGGGTGGTTGATATAAGAATTTCGCAGCCGATCAACGGTTGGATCTTCCAAAGGACGTCTGAGCTAGAAGCTGGACACCACGCCCTAAACTCGTCCAGAATCCCGTCCAGATTTAACAGGGCTCCGGTATATCACGGATTGCCAGAGATTCCTCCATCGGAACTTGTAGACTCAATTCTGCACAATTCCACTGAAGCAATCGCTAAATCGACACTTGAGGAGGCGGCGGCGGCGGATACAAGTTCGCTATCCGGAAAAACAGCACGGTCGCCCGAGGGCAACGTTAACGTTGAGCACCCGGGCTCGCTGGACGATTCCTCCATGATCTTGATAGAGATCGGAGTTGATGTTGATGAAGGCCCTCCTCCGAATATGACGATCGGAGGTAGGGCGTAGTCCTCGGTCCAGCCAAGGTGACCAGTCGAGCCGGTGACGAAGAAGCCGGCGTCGCAGTTGACCTGCGGGCGAGCCATTGATCCTTTTGCCGATCACACAGTGGAACTCTCAATGAAAGCACGAATGTCGGTTTCAAAACCGGCGGATCTCGGGTAGGGGGTCCCAAACTGTGCGTCTAAGGCGGATGGTAACAGGAGGCGGGGGACACGATGCTTACCCAGGTTCGGGGCCTCTCGATGGAGGTAATACCCTACTTCTTACTTGATTGATCTTGATGAATATGAGTATTACAAGAGTTGATCTACCATGAGATCGTAGAGGCTAAACCCTAGAAGCTAGCCTATGGTATGATTGTTGGTATATGATCTAACGACTAGCCTGGCCTCGGTTTATATAATGCACCAGAGGCCTAGGATGACAAGAGTCCTAGCCGAATACGCCGGTGGGAAGGAGTCCTTGTCTTGATCACCAAGTCTTGTGGAATCTTCCTTGTATGTGGCAGCTGTCCGAACTGGCCCATGAGTATACGGCCATGGGGGCCCTCGGCCCAATCTAACAGATCAGGAGATGACGTGGTGAGTACCCCCTAGTCCAGGACACCGCCAGTCAATCCTGGAAGAAGTCAGCCAAAGGGTAAGGTCACACTGCCCGTTACATTTGGAGGTGAGCTGAACTATAGGACAAAGAGGATCGTTTTTTATGTTGTCGAGATCCCCTTGCCCTACAACGGGATTCTCGGCCGCCCAGCTCTAGCCAAATTCATGGTGGCGTCACATTACGCTTACAACACGCTGAAGATGCCTGGGCCGATGACCATCATCACCGTCCCCTCGGACAAGAAAGATGCGCTGATCTGCACCGACCAACTCTACCGGGAGGCAGTTGCAGCAACTGCCGCTAATGCACTTGCTCCTACCACTGAAGCCCCGGGAGGGAAGAAGATCGGCAAGACCTCTCGCACCCACTCCGGCAAGCGCACCTCTTCGGAGTGCTGTGCTCCCGTTGAGGACGTGCCAGAGAGCTCCATCGGCAAGAGCAAGAAATCCAGAGCAGCACCACCAGAGACCAAGAAGTTGTCCGTCAAGGAGGATGGCACGGGAGGAGCCTTCACCATAAGCTCCACCCAAATAGGAAGGCGCGCTCATCACCTTCCTGCGGGCAAATGTCGATGTGCTTCCATGGCAAGCATCCGACATCCCTGGTGTTCCCAGGGAGGTGATTGAGCACCATCTTGCTGTCTGTCCTCATGTGCGACCCATCAAGTAGAAGGCCATGAAGCAAGCTTTGGAATGACAAGAGTTCATCACAAAGGAGATCAGGAAGTTGGAAGTGGCAGGCTTGGTCATAGGAGTGCTCCACCCAACATGGTTGGCCAATGCGGTAGTAGTGCGCAAGGCAAATGGGAAGTGGAGACTTTGTATCGATTACACAGACATCAACAAAGCTTGTCCAGAGGATCCCTTCCCTTTGCCGCGCATCGACCAGATGGTGGACTCCACGATTGGGTGTGATTCGTTGTCATTCCTTGACGCTTACTCAGGATAACACCAAATTTTCATGACAAGAGAAGATGAAGAGAAGACCACGTTTATCACCCCATGTGGTACGTATTGTTTTATACGAATGCCTTTCGGGTTGAAGAGCGCTGGTTCAACATTCACAAGAGCAGTCCAAATTGGTTTTGAACCTCAGCTACATAGAAATATGGAAGCCTATATGGATGACATAGTGGTCAAAACCAAGGACAGGGCAACACTCATACAAGAATTAGAAGAAACATTTGCCAATTTGCGCAAGATCAACCTCAAGCTGAACCCTGAGAAGTGCGTCTTTGGTGTTCCATCCGGCAAGCTTCTCGGGTTCTTTGTGCCACAACGCGGGATCGAGGCGAACCCCGACAAGATCAAAGCGATTGAGCAGATTGAGGCACCAAGGCGAGTCAAGGATGTGCGTTGGCTTGCTGGCTGTGTCGTTGCCCTGAGCAGGTTTATCTCCAAATCTGCTGAGCGCGCCCTTCCCTTTTTTCAAATCTTGAAAAAGGCGGGCCCAATGGAATGGACCCCAGAGGCCGAAGCAGCGCTGCAAGATTTGAAGAAATACCTCTCCTCTATGCCAATACTGGTTGCACCTAAACCACAAGAGCTGTTGCTACTATATCTAGCGGCAACAAATCAAGTGGTTAGTGTTGCGCTAATGGCACGGAGGGAGGTCGATGCGGAAGTGGTAGCAACGGCAGAGCTGCCGGATGGCGAGGCAGGGCCCCTGACAGAATCTGACGCCGCTGCGGCAGAAGCGGTGCAACCAAATGAAGTGGTGCAGAAGAAGAAGATGATGCAGCTCCTAGTTTACTTTGTCAGCTCCCTCTTGTAGGGGGCTAGATCAAGGTACTCTGGTGTGCAGAAATTGCTCTTCGGCCTCCTTATGGCCTCGAGGAAGCTGCGTCATTACTTCCAAGCACACAAGATCACCGTCGTCACCCGCCTCCCGTTGCAACGGATCTTGCATAACCCAGATGCAACCGGGAGGATTGTGGAATGGGCCTTGGAACTGTCAAGCTTTGGTTTGAAGTTTGAAAATACTTCGACAACCCAGAGTAGAGTCTTGGCAGAGTTCATTGTAGAATGGACCTCAACGCCCGATGAAGAGATTCAGGAGACCACTCTCCCCGGCAAGGAAACAAGTCACAACTGGATTATGTACTTTGATGGGGCTTTCTCGCTGCAAGGCGCTGGTGCTGGTGTACTGCTCGTTGCACCCACCGGAGAGCACCTCAAGTACGTAGTACAGATGCACTTTCCCAGGGAGAGGTCAACGAATAACACTGTCGAGTACGAAAGGGCTGCTTGCCGGTCTCAGGATTGCGGCAGACCTCGGAATTAGGAAGCTCATCGTCGGAGGTGACTCACACCTTGTCGTCAAGCAAGTCAAGAAGGATTATCAGAGCCCGTTGATGGAGGCTTACGTAGATGAAGTGAGGAAGTTGGAGGAACGTTTTGATGGTCTGCAAGCAGAGCATGTTCCTCGAGAAGAGAACAACATTGCGGACAACCTGTCGAAACGTGTTGCCTTGAAGTTACCTGTTGAACCACGGACCTTTGTGCTCCAACTAACTCAGTCGTCCGTAGAACCATCGACAAGGCAAGATAAGCGAAGGAAGTTGAGCCCCGGCAAGTACTTTCCCACCGAGCTCCCAGGAGCCGCCGGCAAGGATGTTGCCGGAGACTCTAAGCTGGCCGAGGAGCAACACTCTGGCAGGACCTCAGGCCCTTGCCCTGGAGACAACCGCTCCCGCAGCAGAAGAGATGCCTTTAGTCCTTGTCGTCGAGCCTCAGGCTCCGGCATGGGCACATCATACCGTTCGATTTCTCCAAACAGGGGAGCTCCCCGAGGAGCATGAAGAAGCGGAGAAAGTAGCCCGCCGGTCTGCCATGTATCAGTTTGTCGACGATGTTCTCTACAGAAAAAGACCAAACGGCGTGAAATTGAAGTGCATTCCCCGGGAGAATGGACTGGAGTTGTTGGCAGAGATACACGGAGGCATATGTGGCTCCCACATAGGGTCGAGAGCCCTTGCCGGCAAGGCATTCCGGCAAGGTTTCTTGTGGCCCACTACCCTCCAGGATGCAACGGCACTAATAACCAAATGTGAAGCGTGCCAGTTCCATTCAAAGAAGCTTCATCAACCAGCTCAAGCTCTCCAAACAATCCCTCTTTCCTGGCCATTCTCGGTCTGGGGGCTCGACATACTGGGCCCCTTCCCCCGTGTTGTCAGGGACTTTGAGTACTTGTACGTTGCAATCGACAAGTTCACAAAGTGGCCGGAGGTGGAAGCGGTGAGAAAGGTGACATCACAATCAGCAGTCAAATTCTTCAATGGGCTAGTCTGCCGTTTTGGTGTGCCAAATAGAGTCATCACCGACAATGGCACGCAGTTCACAAGCCGCACCTTCATGCAATACATTCAAGACCTCGGCAACAAGGTCTGTTTTGCTTCTGTTGCACATGCACGGAGCAACGGCCAGGCAGAGAGGGCAAATATGGAAGTACTGCGAGGCCTCCGGACAAAGACTTTTGACAGGCTACACAAGTGCGGAAGATGCTGGATTGATGAATTACTTGTGGTTCTTTGGTTAATCAGAACGACACCAAATCGAGCCACCGGCCAGATACCCTTCTCCCTCGTTTACGGGGCAGAAGCAGTTCTCCCCATAGAACTCACATATGGGTCACCCCGAGTGCTCGCTTATGATGAGCTTGAGCAAGAGCAATTGCAGCAAGATGACGCAACACTCCTCGAGGAAGATCGTCTTCGGGCGGCTGTGCGAGCAGCGCTACCAGCAAGCCTTGCACCGCTACCATAGCCGCAAGGTTCATGCCCGAAGCTTTAAGGAAGGCGATCTTGTTCTTCGGCACGTTCAGTCGGCCAAGAATTCCAACAAGTTGACGCTAAAGTGGGAAGGCCCTTATCAGGTAACACGAGTCACCAGACCTGGCGCAGTCCGCCTGGAGACCGAAGATGCTATTCAAGTGAGCAACTCCTAGAACATCGAACATCTTCGCAAGTTTTACCCATAAGGCGTGGTTGTCGGGCTCCCCAGCAGACCAGTTTTTGTACAAGCTGTGCCGGCAAGGCATGTAACCCTTTGTACAAAGCCAGGCGCAGACCCTGAGCATAAATAAATGAAGCGCTCGCGCCCTAACTTTTAGCATGCATGCTAGGTTGAGTCTCTCTCTCTGTGTTAGGGTTGATAGTGCTTAGCGGCGACTAACCCCTAGCATAGAGGTGGAGTATGCGTCTCTCTGTTCCTTTCTGTCCTCTTTTGTTTGCAGGGTGCATGGACATTTCTGCTGAGCTGTTTGGTAGAAAGAGAACAAGCCGACGCTCCGACCCTGGCAAGCCAATGTTTCCGGGGGCTGCAGATCCAAAGATCCGACCCTTGCAAGCCAAGGTTGCCGGGGGCTGCAGATCCAAAGATATGACCACGACAAGCCAAGGTTGCCGGGGCTGCAAAATCAGATAAGTCTTTCATCCCCCCCCCTCTATATTTCTGTATGAAACTTGAACGTACGAGACTTCGCTCACTCTTATACGATCTTGCTTCCTCTTTCCCGTGCCCAAAAAACCTAACTTTGGGCCGGAACTTGGTTGTAGTGCGGTGGGAAGGGATAAGCGAAGGGCCTAATCCTACTTTGCCCCTACCTCCGCCAAGGGCGTGAGTGTAGTCGAGCTATAGAGCAGGATGATGGCAAGGTCTGTTGCCGGGTTACAATGTTTATCTTAAGATAACAAGGATTCGTTCCTTGGTGTGGGCTTCGCCCACACACAAACAAAACCCGGCAAACACCCTTCTCTTCATTAATACGTTGTTAACAAGTACGATTGATACGGAATGCATACACGAGCAAGGGGGTTACAAGGTTTAAATTTTACTAAGGCCCGTAGGCTTAAAAACTAAAAAGAGACAAGATGCCCGTAATCCCTTTCTTGTCCCTCTCCTCAGGAAACGGAGCAAGATGGCAGAAGGGCAAAAGGAGTGCCTAGGCGAGGTACGAGTAGCAGAAGACACCAAGAGAACATCCCGGTAGTCGTCCGGAAGAGGGCTGGTGATGATGGTGCCAGGAGAAGAGCTGAAATATGAGGCAGCAGGCTGGCAATACGCGATGAAGGCGTTGGTGCCCGCGTACTCCGACTTAACGGCCCGCCACCCGCCTTCTTCGTATTCTCCGGCCTTCCAACGCCAGCCGGCCAAGGCGGCGACCCCGAGAAGTTCAAGGAGCTGGCGATGCGGATGGTGGCGCTGCCGGCATCGCCCAGGGACGGTGTGTCCGACGCCTAGTTGGACCCGTCATCCTCCCGCCCGCTACCCTCGTCGTCGTTGTCCTCCTCGTCATCGATGTCGCTGTCCTCCTCGTCGCTCTCGCCTGAGGAGGAGCTTTCGTCATCGGTCGGGCTCTCCGCACAGCACCCTAGCCTGTGTCCCGAGCGCCCGAAGACCTTGACGGAGAGCAAGTCACTCTCCGCTAGCCTGAAGTAGAGGACGTGCCTATCCATCAAGCAATGGGCATGAGTGGAGGTTTTGCAGCCCCGACGAAGGAGCATCACATCGGGGGCGGGGAACCTTGTGTTCACCCACATGTCGCCGTGGCAACACCCCTTCATCTGAAGCCTCAGCCTCGGTGGCCGGTCGACCTCCAGCACCCTCGCGAACGCCTCGGGAAGGCGAAGGCGTCTGTGCGGCAGCCCACGCAGCTACAGAATAAACTCCAGCGCCGAGTCTCCAACATGACCGCTCGACGAAGCAGGAGGAGATGGTGGGGGATACGACGATGGAGATGGAGACAATGCAGGCGTCCCCCTTCCACGCCCACCTCTGCCTCGACCACCTCTGCCTCGGCCGCCTCGCCGACCACGGCCCTGTCTGGCACCCCCGCCTCGAGCATGGCCTTCGCCTTGCACGTCTGGCTCCTCCTTGACCGCCGCGGCTCTCTAGCGAGAAGAGGATCTGGTCGCCTCCGCGGAAGAACGGCCGCGGCCACGCCCTCTCGCCATGACAATGGATGGAGAATGGAGATGAAGGGAAGGCGTGGGGAAATACTTTTCTTCTTCTTCCTTAGTTCCCTTTTTATAGCTGAGCGGGGAAGGCTAAAAAACTAGCCCTACGCCTCTGAAGAGCCCGTTCAGATCCGACTCATTAAGTGGCAACGGGCAAAGCCATCGACCACCCTTCCCGCCCAATCGAAGGCACATGAGTATCGGCCACCGTGCGCCTTCCCGCATCCCGTGTGTCTGTCACCTACCCCATGCCATGCATGCGCCGTACGTGGCGCAAGGGGCGGGCGTAGTGGGAAACGTGGAACGACGATTCTGAGGTAGAGATAGTAAATGAGCAGCAACCCCTAAAGTTTTAAAGGGACACGCAAGCCGCCTCTTTACTATTCACCACGGGATGACGCGATCATGCTGCGGTCATTCCACGCACGACTCCCACGCCACGCATTCAACACGGGTCGTGGGGAAGCGCAACTGGCATGTAAAGTTACTATGGTAAAAACTCAGCCCCGCCTGCTTGCGCACTGTTCTAGGCCTAGCCCAACAACGCGTCGCGCTTATGTGTGGTCTAGGCCCGGGGGCTCCTCTCAGTGTACAAAAGTAGGCGTCCTATCTTGTACCCCTTTACTTGTGCACGGGCAGTTAGAGCCGCGCCTACGGCCATACTTAGCGGGGTCAAGGAAGGAAGCAAGGTCGCAAGATTACCAGCGCAGCACCAAGACACAGGCACAAGAAGGTCAAGCAACAAGATGGCTTTCCCCCGGCAAGGCCCTTGCCGGGGCGGCCTACGCACCCCCGGCAAGAGTCTTGCCGGGACAGCTCACGCAACGCCAGCACCACAGCCACCCTTGAAACCTGAGAGTTCCGACACCATTGACAACATTGGAACCAAGGCTCAGGAGGCGCCTGCATGGTGGCCTGCAGATCTTTGTGAAGACCAAGAACATACAAGATTAGATGAGAATCAGAAGGCGAAGATCCTCGGCAAGATCCTTGCCAAGGATACCCACGGGACCCCCCGGCAAGACCCTTGACGGGGACGCCTACGACGCCGTGGCGAGACCCTTGCCGGGGCCCCGGCAAGACTCTTGTCGAAGACATCCGCGGGGCCACAGCGAGGCCCCTACCAGCCAAGACTCCTGTCTTGCCGGGGACGCCTACGACGCCGTGGCGAGACCCTTGCCGGGGCCCCGGCAAGACTCTTGTCGAAGATATCCGCGGGGCCACAGCGAGGCCCCTACCAGCCAAGACTCCACCGCCATTCCCACAGAGCTGCCATCCCACCAACTAGGCAAGCACCTGCGTGGCAACGTGCGGCCTCCAAGTCAACTCAGCAAGCACCTGCTTGGTGGAATGCGGATCTTCGTGAAGACCCTGCCACCACGCCAGCTCAGCAGCCTGTCGGCCTACATGGCGATGCATGCCTCGTTGGCCTGGACGCGTGTCGGAGCAAGGTGGAGCGGCGACGGATGTGACAGGCCTTGTTACCATCCTCGATAAAGCAAGTGGACACCTAAGTAGCACATTTAATGCGCTTTGTCCTATAATGACAGGTGATAAGCTTGTACTCTGTACATACCTTTCCACCTCATGTGTGCCACTGTGGCAGCCCCTTTGACTATAAAAGGAGGCTCGAGGCGTACTGAGGAAGGATTCAGATCTTTTGGACTAGACACACACCGTAGCTAGTTCAAGAGCTCAAGAACACTCAGATATACACAAAAGCAGGACTAGGGTATTACGCATCTCCGCGGCCCGTACCTGGATAAACCTCCCTGTGCTAACTACTAGACCCGCTCTTTGCACAACCTCGCGGCCGCCAACCGTAGAAGGGATTCTTATGATCCCATAGGTGTCGTTTCCCACCGACAGAGACCCTTTGACGAAACTGTGTGCGATGCATTAATCACAAACGGGGATGTAAAAACCCGTCAAAAAAGTGCAAAACGTTTGCGATGGCGGAGCCATCAAACACGGTTCAGATTTTAGTTTCGTGTGCAATTTAGGGCACATGGTTAACTTGTTCGAACTGTTTGCGATGAGGCGGAACAACAGAAACGGGCAGCCATGTCAATGTGTGTGCGATATATGGCACACAGTTCGCTCCGATGAACCATTTGCTATTAGGGAGTCAACATAAACGGTTAGCCAGATCAAGGTGTGTGTGATATAGGGCATACGATTCACTCGGACTAACTATTTTCGATTAGCGAACGCAACATAAATGGTTCAACTTAACAAGCTGTGTGTGATACGTGGCAAACAACCAACTCAGATGAACTATTTGCGATGAGAAATTACAACACAGATGGTTAATACAGTTAGTTCGTGTGCGATTCTATGTGTACAAAAAACTATGAAAAATGCAAACTAGTTGCTTGCGGTGGCTAGGAGTATTGCACACGATGCGTCCGCGAGTACTCGTGTGCGATGATTAGTAAGTTAAACATATGTTTTCTTATGTTAACACTTGTGTGATAAATAACACGTGGCACCGGATACGGTATTCGGGTTGTGTGTGTACTCCACTTAGTCTTCCCGCGCTCCAGCGAATGCTTCCAGCGCTCCACATGGGCGAATTGTAAAATCCACGTCTATTCCCTCACTGGTTTCCTGCCACCAGCTAACTGCTTTCTGCATATAATCCAGGCGGCAATGCACCGCCGTGACACTCTGCGAAGATCTAGTCCTCACCCATCTATCCTTAGTTATTCCAAGCATGTCAGGCAACGACCAAAGCTTCGACATCGACGCCTACCTGCGTTACATCTTCGGCGAGGAGAACGAGCCGGAGCATGCCGGGGAGCAAGAGCTTCATCGGCCGGTGCAGGCACCATGGCCCATCGGCAGCGATATCGGCGTCAAAGTCCTTGGGAGCACAATCGACATATTGCAGAGGAGGTGTGGTGAGCAGTTTGCCATCCACCGTGCAAAAGATCCAAAGTTGCTCAGCGGCATGATCGACGACCCACCCTAAGAGCCGTCGTCACTAGTGCTCATCGAGAGCCTGATGCCCCGCAAGGAATGGGCAGAGGACCTTTGTGATTCAGTCAAGACAAAGGCAGCCTGCGGCTTCATCATTGCCTGCGGCGGCCGTGTCAATCTCTATCCCAATGATGTGGTGGCCAGGCTCGAGCGCATCCTTGGCGGAGTTGACGTCCCCGACAAAGTAGAACATCGCCAACGTGATATCTTAAGGATGCAGGTGATCGACGGAATTTGCTACCAGGCCAGAGAAATGGAACTGGAGCGGTTCCGCGGAGTTGTCATGCGCGCGGTTGCGCGCTGTCAAGCTCTTCTGGAAGAGGCCCAGCAGCCCCAAGAGCTTCCCAGCGCCAGCAACTCCGTAGGCGGAGGCGGGTCGGGACACTTGGAGTAAACGGCAGCAAGGGTGCTATGCTGATTATGGAGTCTGAGAAGACCATCGTCGGAAGGCCGCCAGCTCAGCCTTTTAGCTTATATTTTATTATAATTGTATGCGTATGTAGGTTGTGAGTGTTCTGGGCCTTGCCGCATTTGGCATTTTAAATTATCCTAAATATGTAAGACAATTATTAAGAATTATTAACCGTTGCCATTGTAACTTTGCCTCAACGGCGAGAAAAGCATGCAGGGACGCCAGAACGGAGCATGCCGCGGCCGCCTCAACGGCGAGCAACCACGTGGTCAACCTTCTGCCATCAATAAATTTTGACCTTGTTTCTCGTCACATTGCTAATTACAACGCAATAAGTAATCGCAAATCTCTTCACACCTATCAAACTAATATGTGTTCACACTTAGCACCGGGCTATAAAAACTACCCACTCAAAAATTACTTCACAGTTCCTCTCCTCATCACCCACAAAACTAGTTTTTCTGTCAAGTCGTTCCGCTATGACCAGCAGGAGGAGTTTAGGGTGGACATATAACCAGGCAGCAAAGACCAAGGCCACAGAAGCACTAGAGAGGTCCCACCGCAAAGTCGTGGCCGCAGAAGAGATGTCCCGGCGCGCCGCAGAGCCCTCGAACGAGCTCTCATGGGCATGCGAGGGCTCTCACAAGCGCATTCACGGCATCGGCCATCGCGACGAGCCGGCGTTCCTGAAGTCCATCGCCGGCGACGATGACATTCTCGCTGGCGTCACTACACAGCAAGAGCTGGTCGACGGCTTGATGAAGCTGCTCAAGATTAGCAATGCCTCGGTTGACAAGGCGACCGGACTCGTCGAGCAACTCATGGGTGACAATGCGAAGCTCCTCAAGTTGGTCGCCGAGAAGGAGGAGGAGGCCACCGGCTGGAAGATGCTGCATGAGCAGAGCAGTGCCTCGGAGATGAGGCTGAAAGCTGTCGTCGAGGAACTGATGGGTGGCTTGAGGAAGCTCCAGATCGAGCGTGAGCAGGAGGTGGAGGAATCTGTGGCTGCTTTCAAGCAAAGTCGTGAGGAATTGAAGAAGGAGCTGGAGGATTTCGCCGCCCGGCGATCCATCGACGAGTAGAGACAGTACCGACTTAGATCGTTGTCTGCAATTTCCTTCTTCTCTTGCCCCATTGTCTTTCGAGCTTTGCCGCATGTGGCATTTTAAATTATCCAAAATATGTAAGACAATTATTATCTGCGTCATTGTAAATTTTTCATCGTATTATCCGTTGCCATTTATTTGTGGTTGTATTATCCGTTGCCCTATGTGGCAATTTAAATTAGGGCGGAATACGAGTTGAAAACACGAAAAAAGCAAATGCTGCCATGGGATCACAAGCAAACACCCTCCATCCAGGTGCTTTAATTAACCCATTAATGGAGAAGTTGTGAGCGAGGTGGACGGCGGCTAGTGCATGGAGGTCAAAGAGCTTGCTTCCCGGTGAGCATGGGCGGCCTTGCTACTCGCACATATCCCCTCGAGCCTGCGAGGTGGACAGGATGCACGCGTCCCGTCGAGCCTGTGCGGCGGACTTCTCGCACGCATCCGGTCGAGCCTGCACGGCGGACTGCTCGCACGCATCCCGTCGAGCCTGCACGGCGGACTTCTCGCGCTCGTCTTGTCTAATCAAACAGCTGCACGCACGCCACTGAGTACGGTTAAATTTCGACACGGTTAATATAATACAACCGTTTGCAGTATTAACGTTTCAGCTTTTTGTTTCAAAAAGGACTTCGTTGGCTACTAATGTGTGCGCCTCTTCTCAAACTGGACGATTTTTTTACCACGACATATATGTGCCATGTCATGAAACCATGCCAAGTTTCATGTTTTTTGGGTGACTTTTTGATTTACTGAGATTTAAAAACCGAGATTCTCAATGTTTTAGGATGACGACAAGTTTGTAATTCATTCCCATTCCTTAAATGAGACCTAAACATGCACCCAATGACACATGTACAATTTCCCACCCATTTTGCTTCACTTGAGCATGTGGTGGTAGTTCAAATTTGAATTATGGACTGCATTAAATGCATAGAAAACTTAGTAATTAGTAATATATACAATGACCAAACGAACCCTGAACAGTTTCAAATTTCAGCCCGACACTCCTGTTATTCTATGTTGCCTGTAGAAAACAAAGTTCAAGGTGAGAAGAGGTGGGGATTATCGTTTCGCCCACAAGAGGGGCATGTTTCCCTACCGGAACCACGAGGATTGCGACAGGCTCCGGGTTGTAAAAGGCTTGTAATATAGCTTCGCCCAAATTGGACAATTATATGTACCATGTAGTGACACCATGCCAAGTTTCATGATTTCCTGGTGAGTTTTGGATTTATAGAGATTTAAAAACCTAGATTCGCAATGTTTTTGGCCAAGCCAGGCCGGCGAGACGGTTGGATTCGTTCTCATTCGTTCCATGGGACCTAAACATGCACCCCAATGAAACATGTAAGTTTTTTCTAGCCATTTTGGTGCACTAGAGCATGCATTTGTAGTTTGGATTTGAATTATGGACATTAAATGCCTAAAAAACTCAATTAATGAATAAAAAAGGTCAAACGAACCCTGAATAATTTCAAAGTCCAGCGTGAATCTCCAGTTGTTCCATGTCGCGTGTAGAAGAAAATACAAGGCTTGTTGGGGATATAACTACTGGGTATGAAATGCCTAGGAGGGGTTGGGTCACACCACTGGCGGCTTACCAAAGAAGATGGCGGTTCATGTGAGCCCATTGACGGCCCAAGACCCAGAGGTGGCTTAAGGCCCAGGTGATGAACCGCCATGTATGTATGACTTGTATCGTAAGGCATGTATAGTTAGTCACCGAGCCGGACACGTTGTGTATGAGCCGGCCGGGACTCCGTGAGCCGCCGAGCGTCGACCTATGTATATAAAGGGACGACCCGGCGGCAATTCAGGGCAAGAAACAAGTGATCGAGATCTAGGTCAAGCATATTCGCTCCCTGGTAATCGAAACCCAAGCAATACCACCTCAAACTGGATTAGGCCCTTACCTACACCGCAAGGGTCCGAACCAGTATAAACTCCATGTGTCCTTTGTCCCATTTAACCCCTTTAAGCTAACCTAGTTGCGATGGCTCCACGACTAAGTCCTTCTGCTAGGACTAATGTCGTGACAATTCCATGACAGTTGGCGCCCACCATGGGGCCTGCGCATGGTGGTTTCGAGTTCTTACAGGGCAACTTTGAAGGGATCAAGGGATACACTGTGGGCCGGATGACCAAGAGTCGTCGCGGCAAGCTCTACATCTACGATGCAGGCTAGGGCCCCGAGGCCAGCTCAATTGAGTACGGGTACTAGGTCCCCTTCGACGGAATCCACGTCTTCATCGGCAAGATCGGCGAACCGGGCCCTGAGCCGGGCATCTGCACCGACATCATCGACAGGGCTCAGCGTGCATGACCCGCCCGAGTTTAGCCCGCCGTGAAGCGTGCCTTTGTTGGTTTCATCCACGGGGCGGACATTAAAGAAGGATTTGTGTCTGGCGGTGAGACGGTCATCTATTCTGATGGTGAGTCGTCCACAGGCAAGACTAATTCATTGTATCAACTACAAGACGGCCGGCTTGGTGTTGTTCCGATGGCAACAGTATTTTGGACCCTTATGAGCCGCCGAATAGGGTTGCGATCTTCATGGCCAGTACACAGCCTGCGCTTGGTTGAACAACCACCGCAGCTATGACCTCCAGTTCAATGGCTGCAGCGGCGGCTGGTGCTAGCGGTTCTGCGCGCCCGCCGGCTCAAGTTCTGACTGAATTGCTGGAAGCCTTGATGACTTTAATGGGGATGGAGGTAACCCCTGAGAATCAGGAACATCACAAGGTTGAGGTGGCAAAACTACGAGATGAGATAGCTCAGGCTAAGGAGGAATTGGCGGTTGAAAACGCCAGGATGGCCACGGAACGGGCTGTTTTGGATGCTCGGGCGCAACGGATTCAGGAAGTGTCTTTCCGGCTCACAATGGATCAGAACGCCTCAAACGAGATCATGAGGAGGAGGCACCAGAGTCGTTTCCCCTGGTTTATGATGCAAGGAACCTCTTCAATACGCCTGGAGCGGGGACCAGTAACCCGCTGGAGGTGAACCGGGCGGTTGAAGTGCCTGGGGCTGGAGCGCCGGCTCAGCCGTGCATGACAGAAGCACCCCGTTTGAATACTACTCCACCTCAGTATGTACCGACACCACCGGGTCATTATTCTAACTCTTTGGATAATATGATCGCTGTGGCGACACAATTGGCGGCTATCCCAGTTGAAGGTGAGTCTCTGCTACCTCTTGAGCACTGCGTTGGTTTTCCCTTGAAGAGGAAAGGGTGATGTAGCAAAGTAGCGTAAGTATTTCCCTCAGTTTTTAACCAAGGTGTCAATCAAGTAGGAGGCCACGCACGAGTCCCTCGCACCTACACAAACAAATAAATCCTCACAACCAACGCGATAAAGGGTTGTCAATCCCTACACTGTCACTTACGAGAGTGAGATTTGATAGATATGATAAGATAATATTTTTGGTATTTTTATGATAAAGATGCAAAGTAAAGAAAGTAAAATAAAAATGGCATCAGAAATAGCTTGTTGTCGGGAAATTAATATGATGGAAAATAGACCCGGGGGCCATAGGTTTCACTAGTGGCTTCTCTCATGAGCATAAATATTACGGTGGGTGAACAAATTACTGCTGAGCAATTGACAGAATTGAGCATAGTTATGAGAATATCTAGGTATGATCATGTATATAGGCATCACGTCCGAGACAAGTAGACCAACTCCTGCCTGCATCTACTACTATTACTCCACACATCGACCGCTATCCAGCATGCATCTAGAGTATTAAGTTCATAAGAACAGAGTAACGCCTTAAGCAAGATGACATGATGTAGAGGCATAAACTCATGCAATATGATATAAACCCCATCTTCTTATCCTCGATGGCAACAATACAATACGTGCCTTGCTGCCCCTAGAGTCACTGGGAAAGGAAACCGCAAGATTGAACCCAAAGCTAAGCACTTCTCCCATTGCAAGAAAGATCAATCTAGTAGGCCAAACCAAACTGATAATTCGAAGAGACTTGCAAAGATAACCAATCATACATGAAAGTGCAACTATCCCTAGGTGGTTTTGGTAATTCATAACAACATATAGCTCATTGAGCTAATGCCATTCCAAGATGAACATTTCAGGAAAGCTCAATGAATGGCATGGCATGGATGATGAAAGTGGATCCCTCAAAATGCTAATGACAAAGGATTGGCTCAAGCTCAAAATCTCAAGACTCTTCATTTTATATTTTAGTGATTCAAGATCACATTGAGTCTGTAGGAAAAGCCAATACTATCAAGGAGGGATGAGGTGTTGCTTAATGAGCCTCTTGCTTCATGTGCTTAGTGATATGCTCCAAAACCCTCAGCTACTTTCTCACATCCACATATGACCTAAACCTAAAGCCAAAATCGGTCTCACCGATTCTTCCTATCCGACGCCACCGATTCCAAATGTCATAGCCACTGCCACAAACCCTAGGCAAATCGGTTCTACCGATAGGGATCTCGGTCTCACCGAGATGGGATTGTAATCTCTCTGTTTCCTTTTCATAACTTTTCGGTCTCACCGAAAGAGAGGATCGGTCCCACCTAGATTGCAATGTAATCTTTCTGTTTCCCTTTCGTAACGTTTCGGTCCCACCAAAAGAGCGAACCAGCCCCACCAAGTATATCTGACCAACTCTCTGGTTAGCTAATTACCAAAATCGGTCTCACCGAGTTTGTGTAATCAGCCTCACTGTAAGTGCATCTAGTGCCACCCCTAGTTGGTTTTGGAGTATTGACGACAAATGTGGTTGAGGGATTAATGCGTTTGTGAGAATTGCAGGATAACGCAAGTAGTGTCCCTCATTGATTCGGTTTACCTACCGGAGATGACCCCTAAAAATGTATGAAGACATTGACGACAATGGTGGTATGTGAAGATATTCACATTGAAGACTATGACATGAGAAGACATTGAGTGAAGACTATGGAGCCAAGATCGTGTCGCTTCGTTGTTTCCTTTTCTTCTTTGTTGAGTCGTAGAAACCACCGTCTTTGTTAAGTGGGGTCCAAGTGATCATAGTCGTAATGATCAAGTGATGCTCAACCCAAATCCTATGTCTTCGAGCGAAGACAATGAGAGCAAAACTAATCCAGAGCTGGATGAGTCAGCTTTTCTTGTAGCCCAAGTAAAGATGCCGTGTGTGTTTGAAATCTGGCCGTTGGAACACGTGTCAGTTCCTTAGTGACCTGTGGTCATTTCGGACATATTAGGTCGGGTTGCCTAGTGGCTATAAATAGCCAACCCCTACACCATAAATTGGTGGCTGCTCAGAGTTAGTGCACGGCTTTTGTCGCTTGAGAGCAACCCACCTCGAAGCCTTTGAGAGAGAGAAATCCTTGCGAGGACAAAGCCCAAACACCCAGAGCCAAAGAGTGTTAGGCCTCATCAAGTCTTTACATCTGTGTGACTGAAGACTTATTACACTTGAGGATCTGTGAATCCTCCAGCCGGTTAGGCGTCGCGTTCTGAGCATCCAAGAGTCATTGTGGATTGCCGGTGAACGCAGTCTGTGAAGGTTCGGAAGTCTACCTTGAAGACTTACCAGAGTGATTGGGCGAAGACTGTGTGTCCTTAGCTCAAGGGGAATAAGGTGAAGACACTGTCTTCTGAGTTGAATCTCAGCCTCCCTAACCAGATGTACAGTTGTCACATCAACTGGAACTGGTCCAACAAATCCTGTGTCTTCAACAAGTGACTGGTTCTATCTTCTCCCTCACCTTTACTTAGAGTTTGTCTTCGTGAAGTCATTGCCTATTTGTTATACCTGTTTGACTTCATTGCTTGACTACTTTTGTTGATTGGCTTCTCACTATCTTCCATCTTGATCCTACTACTAAGCTGCTATTAGTCTTGTACTTTCAACGTTATTGCATACTAGACTATTGTTTGCTTGTTGTAGTTTATCTTCCGCTGCATATCAATTAGGTCATTTCTATTGTTTGTCTTCGAAACATCCATGTTTTGAAGAATTTCCTAAAAATCGCCTATTCACCCCGCTTCTAGTTGATAACTAGCACTTTCAATTGGTATCAGAGCAAGGTACTCCCTTGTTCTGTGTGATTCAGTTTAACCACCTGGAGTTTTAGCTATGTCGGCTGCAGGGATAATCAAAGTCTCCGCTGCTTGCCCCTGTGTTCGATGGAACTGACTATCCCTACTGGAAGAATAAGATGCGCATGCATCTTGAAGCCATTGATGTCGACCTCTGGTATGTCGTCAAGAACGGCGTTCCTATATCTGGTGAAGGTTTCACCCCTGCTTCTGTCAAGAAGTTCATTCAACTGGATTGTACTGCAAAGAACATCATCTGTGGTCATTTGACCAAAGGACAGTATGGCCGTGTGAGTGCTCTGGAAACGTCGAAGCTAGTCTGGGACTGGCTATCCAAGGTCAACGAAGGCGTCTCAACCCAGAGAGATCAAAGGATCAGTGTTCTTCGCAACCTCTTTAACCGCTTCAAGAGAAACGACAATGAAAACGTCCAGCTCACGTTTGATCGCCTCACTGACATCACAAATGAGCTTCATGCTCTCGGCGCCACTGAGATCACCAAGCATGAAATCGTCAAGACACTACTGAGATCACTTGACAGCTCCTTTGACACCCTTGCCCACATGATACAAGAACGCCCTGACTTCAAGACACTCGATCCGTCTGATATACTTGAGAGGCTCAACACACATGAGTTCCAGATTTTTGAGAAAAGAGATATATATGGTCCCAACTATGGCGAACTCGCGCTTTGAAGGCAAAAGTTGTTTCCTCATCTGAAGAAGAATCATTGCGGTTACGATGATCCCGAAGACATTGGAAAGGAACTTGCTATGCTTGTGAAGAAGTTTCAAGTTCACTAGGAAGAAAGGCTTCAAAGTCTTCACGATCCAGCTCAAGAAATGATGAAGCTTCCACTCATGACTACAAGAAGAGAACCTGTCACAACTGCAAGAAAACTGGACACTATATCTCTGAGTGTCCATAGTGGGACAATGAGAAGAAGAAGAAGAGCAAGGAATATGATTCTGATGACAAGAAAAAGAAGAAATCTTCAAAGTCTTCTTCCAAGTCCTCATCAAAGTCTTCATCGCATAAGAAGAGCTCATCTGGCAAGGCTCGTGCTTTTGTTGGCAAGGAAATGGATTCAGAGGAGGAGTCTGCTTCTGAGGAGGTAGAGGTGGAGTCTGAAGATGTAACGCCCCGAGACCGACGTTTCAGTTGCCTTTCCTTTTGTTTTAGTTATTGACGTGTGTTCATTATGTTTGTTGCATTATCATAATTGTTTTGCATATTTCATTCATATATGTTATGCCATGACCTTGTTGAGTGCCTTGTCATTTTTCCTTCTTGCATCATGTTCATCTTATATTATATTGCATTGCACCATCCTTGCTTTGTTCTATGTTTCATGATATTGCATATGTCATTTTATTGCATTCGCATCATGAGAATCATGCCTTGGTTTGCATCTTGAAGTCTTGTTGTGTGATCTTGGGTGACCCCCCCTTTTCTTCCTATCTCCACCTCACTCATGCAACATGCTCATTCCAGCGACCATTCGTCAAGCTCACCCAAGTTTCTATTCCATACAAACTTCTCCTTTCTTCTTTATACATTTATTTTCATGTGACATTTTCCCTGTCCATAAAATGTTCATTCTTTTCCTACAAATTCTAAACCTTGTCGTTAACCACTCATCAACTTTCAGCTCATTTGAAGATGTTTTGGTTGGGTTCAAAAATGCATCAAGTTTGAACAAATTCAAACTCGAGTTATTTTTCTACCTCTAAAAGTGCCCAAACCAATTATTTCAAATATTTCATAATTCCAGCGTCTTGGGGATATTCTTATATCTCTCGTACCCCCCTCTTTTATCCCTGTGCTTTCCTGTTTATTTTTCTGTCTGAGGAAAATGGAGAAAAAGGAAAAGGGCAGCAGCAGCCAAGAAGAGAGAGCAGCCCAGCAAGCAGCCAGCCAGAACCAGCCCAATTCCACCTCCTGGTAAATTCGCATGCGGTCACCTGTTTACCCTTCCCTGGACCCACCTGTCATTCTCTTTTCTCCTCCTTTTCTTCCACCTCACGCACCCCTTCCCTCTCACAGTAACTCCAGCTCACCCGAGCACACACGGCCGCCGTGGCGAGGCCAGCACCATCCACACCTCCTGGCCTCCTATAAAACCCTCTCACGGATCCCCCTAGGGTTTCTCTTTCCTCCTTTTCCCCATTTCCGCCGCCACCCAAGGGGATCTCCCTTGCCTTCCTCCTCCTCCCTCGTGAGAGACCAAGAGAGCACACGAGCACGTGCTCTTCGCCGGCGTGGTCTCCGTCAAGTCCAGCTGCAGCCAAGTTCACCAGGAGTACCCCGACGTCGACTACATCCGTTCAGACTTCTTCCCCGCCTAGGTCGCCTCCACTATGTCGCCGTCGCCTTCGTCTTCTTCACGGACGGCAAGTCCACCGGAGTTCCTCGCCTTCTCTCCGTTCATATTCTGCGTCCCCGGCCGCATCCTCATGTCAAAGGTATACTAGGTATACCCAACTCCAACCCTGCTCTTTTCCATCGCGATTAGATCGGCGGAGTCGTCGCTAGATCCATGCCATCTTCGTGTTCTCGGTGCTCCGGCGAGTTCTGAATTTTGTTGCGTAGTTGCAGTAGTCGCCGTGGTTCCTCGCGCTTCGCCCCGCTCTGGATCCTCCCTCGCACACGCCGCCTCATCGTGCCACTCCCTGCTCGACCCTCTCTGTTTGCGCTTGCACACGCAAGACCGAAGTGCTGCACACGCAGCAGCCGCGGAACACCACCCGCGCGGCTTCGGTCGTCGTCGTCTCCATGTCCGAGACGGGCTCCTGCTTGTGCCTGGACACCCGCGCACGGCGTCATTCTTCCAGCCGGAAACCATGGCCAGCCAGGCTTGGCCTCGCACAAGCACCCACACCCTCGCGTCATTGCTCCACCACAGGCACCCTGGCACGTTTTCGCACCCCCGCCGGTCCTCTGCAACCACAGCAGGGGTTGCTACTGGCTCCCGTCGCCGGTGAGTCCCCGTGCTCGCGCATCAGTTTTGAGTCCTGGTCGCGATGCGTATATGCGTTATGTCAAGCCGATCTCCCTTTGAATCACGATCATCCATCCGAGAGGTTCTGTGTTCGATCCCAGGTACTCCCGTTTTCTTTTTCCCCCTTGCTTCTCTGTTTTACATCGAGCCCACACACCCACAGCCACCTGGGCCCGTTTCCACCTCTGGGCCGCTGCACTCTAGTGCTGGCATATTTTTTTTACCAGTCTGTGTATTTTAGCATTTTTCCAATGCATTCATATTTACAGAAAATGCCCCTGTTTTGTATTGTTAATAACTAATTATGCATGCATCCAAATTAAACAAACTATATATGTAAAATGCTTAGAATTTTGTGTAGATTAATAATATGCCACTTTCATCCATGTTTAAAATGTTTAAAATGTTGTTTGTTTAAATTTGCTCAAATGCCATGTTAAAATGATTTATTTCATAACTAATTAACCGTAGCTCCGAATTTAATAAACTTTATATGTAAATGGGGTGGAAAATTGCCTAGTTTAACATGGTGCACTTTATTTCCCTGTTTAACAACATTAAAATATTGTTTAGGCAGAACAGTACCATTTCTAAAATACGCACATGAGGATTTTCCGGAATTGTTGTTTGTTGTTTCGGCCTCATTTAAACTTGCCTAGATAGGTAGTTTTATCGTGCTTCACCTCATGCCATGTTTAACAACATTTAATATTGTTGAGTAGTTTAAACGAGATGAACTAAATGATTGTTGTGGTGTTTCGTCAATATGCAACTCATTGCATATTGAGCTCCACTTAACTTGTAGTGTGGTTTGTTGCACTTTGCCATGCCATGCCTCATTAAGCCGGACATGCATCATACTTGTTTGTGCATCGTGCCATGTTTATGCTTGTGCATTTACCATGTTGTTTGTTTCTTTCCGGTGTTGCTTCCCAGTTCCGGTAATGTTGCGATTGTGAGGATTCGTTTGACTACTCCCGTTCGTCTTCTTCATGGATTCGGCCTTCTTCCTAGCGGGATTTCAGGCAAGATGACCGCTACCCTGGATCTCACTACTATCATTGCTATGCTAGTTGCTTCGTTCTATCGCTATGCTGCGCTACCTATCACCTGTTTATCAAGCCTCCCATATTGCTATGTACCTCTAACCTTTGACACCTTTCCTATGCAAACCGTTGTTTGGCTATGTTACCGCTTTGCTCAGCCCCTCTTATAGCGTTGCTAGTTGCAGGTGAAGATGAAGATTGCTCCATGGTGAACAGGATTATGTTGGGATATCACAATATCTCTTGTATTATTAATGCATCTATATACTTGGTAAAGGGTGGAAGGCTCGGCCTTATGCGTGGTGTTTTGTTCCACTCTTGCCGCCCTAGTTTCCGTCATATCGGTATTATGTTCCCGGATTTTGCGTCCCTAACGCGGTCGGGTGATTTATGGGACCCCTTGACAGTTCGCTTTGAATAAGACTCCTCCAGCAAGGCCCAACCTTGGTTTTACCATTTGCCTCACCACCACCTACTTTTCCCTTGGGAGTAATTAACCCAAGGGTCATCTTTCTTTAGCCCCCGGGCGATTGCTTCTCTAAGTCTTTGATGCGAACCGAGCTACTGGGCCACCATGAGGCAACCTGAGGGCTGGTTTTACTCGTAGCTAATCTCATCCGGTGTTGCCCTGAGAACGAGATATGTGCAGCTCCTATCGGGATTGTCGGCGCATCGGGCGGCTTTGCTGGTCTTGTTTTATTACTGTCGAAATGTCTTGTAGCCGGGATTCCGAGACTGATCGGGTCTTCCGGGAGAAGGAATATCCTTCGTTGATCGCGAGAGCTTATCATGGGCTAAGTTGGGACACCCCTGCAGGTATAATCTTTTCAAAGCCGTGCCTGCGGTTATAGGAAGATGGGAATTTGTTAATGTCCGGTTGTAGATAACTTGACACCAGATCCGAATTAAACGCACCAACCGTGTGTGTAGCCGTGATGGTCTCTTATCTGCGGAGTCCGGGAAGTGAACACGGTTTCTGGGTTATGTCGGCGTAAGTAGGAGTTCGTGATCACTTCTTGATCATTACTAGTTGACGACCGTTCCTTTGTTTCTCTTCTCGCTCTCTTTTGCGTATGTTAGCCACCATATGTGCTTAGTCGCTGCCGCAACCTCACCACTTTACCCCTTCCTTTCCCATTAAGCTTTGCTAGTCTTGATACCCATGGTAATGGGATTGCTTGGAGTCCTCGTGGCTCACAGATTACTACACCACCGATTCGCAGGTACAGGTTCTGTGATGATCATGACGCGAGAGTGATGCTTGCTTGCGTTGAGTTCTTCTTCTGCTTCTTCTTCGATCAGGGGATAGGTTCCAGGTCGGCAGCCTGGGCTAGCAGGGTGGATGTCGTTTGAGTTTCTGTTTGTGTTTCATCCGTAGCCGGATGATGCTCTTATGTATTGTGATGTTGTATTCGTGTGGCATTGTATGCCTTATGTATGTATCCCCATCTATTATGTAATGTTGATGTAATGATATCCACCTTGCAAAAGCGTTTCAATATGCGGTTCTATCCTTGGTGGGACCTTTGAGTCTCTTTAGGATAGTATCGCATATTGGGCGTGACAGAAGAGGAGTCCGACCCTGGCGTTGCAAGTCCGGCTTTAGCCACAGCCTATGTTGCCAAGTCCATCTTCAACACTGAAGACAATGACTTCTACTCCAACGCTGAAGCTGATGACAAGGACGACCCTGCTCCCACCCTCTTGCTTCATGGCACGCGGTGCCAAGGTAAAATCACGTGATGCTTACTTTCAAACATCAAGTGAAGATGACTCGATTGTGAATCCAAACCCAGCTACAAAACACTTGCTAAAATTGCAACCGAACAACAAAGAGCTATGGAACATACTCAAAAACTGTTAGACAAAAGCGATGACATGTTGGACGCGGAAATGACACGTTCACAGTCCTTAGTTGAAGACATTAAAAATCTTCATGCTAAGTACCAAGAACTTGAAAGTCGTCATGAAACGCTCTCAACTACTCATGAAAAGCTCTCCTATGATTATCTTCAAAGGAAGCAAGAGCTTGAGAAATTGAGAGCGGCTCATGAAGATCTTCAAAAGAGAATGAGTCACTTCGCCCAACAGATCAGTTCCGCTTCGGGATGGATTTGAGCCACCATGTCTAAAATGTCTTGCGGCGTGATGTCGCTACCTCTGTTCTGAATGTTCAACTGCTGCCATCTTGTTGCATTGTCTTCAACTACTAATGTGGTAACTAACCCCTCTGCGGAGGATACCACCGCTATTGCTGATGAAAATGCTAGGTTGAAGACATTGCTTGAAACAGGATGTATAAAAGTCTGAAAGGGCATCGTACACTTTGCGATGTCCTCAACAAGCGATTCTGAACCGAAACCCTAGGAAAGAGGGTGTTGGGTTCGAGAGGAAAATGAATGTTGATGGTTCCTACCGAAGCTTTGAAAGCGGTATCCCAAAACCACATGGGTTTGCTGCAAAGGGACCTTCAGTGGATCCTTCCACCTTATCTGGCTTTACCTGTGCTAACCCTATTATCATTGATGAATCCTTTGATGCAAACTATAAGTTGTTCAAGAATCAAAATGGTGAAGTGTTTGCCAGGTATATTGGTACTAACTGCAGGAATGGACCGCCTATGAAGAAGATCTGGGTTCCCAAAAGCTGTCTTGAGAATCTTCCAAGAATGTCATCATGACACCACACAGGAAGAAGACAAACCCTAGACCAAAGGCGTCATATGGTCCAAAGGCTTCATACAGACAGAGGACTCACCTGAGTCACCCTAACTCCAATGTTTTGCAGGGAAACCGTACTCAAATTTATGAATATGAGTGTGTGTCTTCAAACCGCTATGTTCATAGAACTAAGAACTTTTCTGCTTATTCATATGAGTATCGTTCATCTCCTGCAAGGCTATTTGCTAGGGCTCCAAAGCCGAAGTTCTCAGATGCTGCACTTAGACTCATTGCTTCTAAGCCACCCCTGAAGATGTGGGTGGTTAAGAAGAATTAACTCTCTTTTGCGGAAAGGGTCTCCACCGAAAATCAAAGGCGTCGATGCTATTGCTTTGGGGACCTAAAACATCTTGTAGGGCACAAGATCAAATGCCCAAATGGTCTCACTATGTATTTTGTTCCTGAATTGTTTGCCATTCATCCTATCAGTCCTAATCTTGATTTAAGCTTCAATAATCCACTTGCCCGTCAAATGTTTATGCTTCACAATGCTCTTGGTGAAGCCTACCCCCCTAACTGTACTGTAGGGTATGACACCTCATGCTTCAGAATGGATTATGGACAGTGGATGCACTAATCATATGACTGGTGATTGAAGTCTTCTCATGGACTCAACCTTACGTCCATCAGACAAGAGTCACATCACATTTGCTGACACTGGTAAAAGCAAGGTATTGGGTCTAGGAAGAGTTGCAATCTCAAAGGATCAACACATGGGTAAAGTGATGCTTGTTGAATCCCTTGGTTTCAACTTGATGTCTGTCTCAATGCTTTGTGACTTGAACATGATTGTGATATTCGGAAAATATCGTTGCCTTGTACTAATGGAATCTGAGAAGTCTTTAGTCTTTGAAGGGTATAGGAAAGATGATCTATACATGGTAGATTTCTCAGCAGGTCCTCAGATTGCCGTATGTCTTCTAGCATAAGCTTGAATCTTTGGCTCGGCATCGGAGGCTGGGGCATCTTGGCATGAGGAACTTACACACACTCACCAAGAAGAAGCATGTCATAGGCATCGAAGGTGTCAAGTTCAAGAAGGATCATTTGTGTGGTGCTGCTAAGCTGGAAAGATGACTAGGGCAAAGCACCCTCAAGACAATCATGATGAAATCTCAACCCTTCGAGCTGTTACACATGGATTTGTTTGGCCCTACTCATTACTCTACCCTCACAACAACTGCTTGTCTCTATGGCTTCGTCATTGTTGATGACTACTCAAGATACACATGGGTGCACATAATTCTCTACAAGATCAAGTGCAAGATGTCTTCAGACGCTTCGCCAATCGAGCAATGAACAATTATGGCGTCAAGATCAAGCATATCAGAAGTGATAACGGCACTGAATTCAAGAACACCGGACTTGATCTTTATCTGGATACCATGGGAATCACTCATGAGTTCTCTGCTCCATACACTCCTCGGCAAAATAGCATCGTGGAGCGCAAGAACAGAACCCTCATTGAGATGGCTCGAACAATGCTCGACGAGTACAAGACACCAAGAAAGTTCTGGCCTAAAGCTATTGATATAGCTTGTCACATCATCAACCGTGTTTATATCCATAAGCTTCTAAACAAAACATCCTATGAGCTCCTTACTGGCAAGAAGCCAAATGTCAGCTACTTCAGAGTATTTGGGGCCAAGTGCTGGATCAAGGATCCCCATCATAAGTCAAAATTTGAACCCAAAGCTCACGAAGGCTTCATGCTCGGTTGCGGAAAGGACTCACACTCCTACAGAGTCTTCAACCTTTATCTCTACAAAATCGTCGAAACGGTGGACGTGCAATTTGATGAAACCAATGGTTCACAAAGAGAGTTCCTGCCAAGCACACTAGACGAAGAGCGAATCTATCAAGCTGATGGGAACTGGTGAAATCATGCCTTCTGAAGCACAACCTGAAGAAGAACTTATCATTTCTACACCTAACCAACCCGAAGACAATGCTCAGCCTGAAGACAATCCTCCCAATGATGACAATGATCAGCATGAGCAAAGTCGTAAATCGTCTGTTTCATCCTCGAGTTGCAAATGAAGTACAGATTGAGAAGATAATCGATAGCATCAATGCACCTGGTCCGCTTACTCGCTCAAGAGCAACACAACTAGCAAATTTCTGTGAGCACTTTTCTTTTGTGTCAATATTAGAACCCAAGAAAGTTGCTGAAGCCTTTATGGAACCAGAATGGATACAAGCTATGCAAGAAGAACTTCAACAGTTCAAGCTAAACAATGTTTGGGAACTTGTCAAGCGTCCTGACCCTCGCAAATATAACATTATTGGCACCAAATGGATATATCGAAACAAGCAAGATGAGCATGGTCAAGTCGTCAGAAACAAAGCACGGCTTGTGGCTCAAGGTTATACTCAAGTTGAAGGAATTGACTTCGATGAAACATTTGCTCCTGTAGCTAGGCTTGAAGCTATTCGCATACTACTAGCCTATGCTAACCACCACAACATCTTGCTATATCAAATGGATGTGAAGAGTGCATTTCTCAACGGCAAGATTGAAGAAGAAGTATATGTCGCTCAACCACCGACTTTGAAGATCCAAAACATCCTCGATATGGTGTACAAGCTAAATAAAGCAATCAGATATGGCCTCAAACAGGCTCCTCGCTACCGGTATGATACGATCAAAGACTTCAAGAGCAAAGGCTTCAAACCTGGATCCCTTGATCCCACACTCTTCACGAAGACATATGATGGTGAATCGTTTGTATGCCAAATATATGTGGATGACATTATCTTCTACCGCACCAACCGTAAGTATAGTGATGAATTTGGATACATGATGCAAGAACAATATCAGATGTCCATGATGGGAGAGCTCAAGTTCTTCCTTGGTCTTCAAATTCACAAGAAAGGAATGGCATCTTTATATCTCAAGAAAAATACCTCCAAGATTGCTGAAGAAGTTTGGAATGCAAGAGTGCAAAGGATACACGACGCCAATGCCACCTAAACACCACTTGGGTCCCGACGACAATGGTAAAGAGTTTGATCAAAAGGTATACCGCTCCATGATTGGTTCCTTGCTTTACCTATGTGCATCTAGGCGGATATTATGCTTAGTGTTTGCATGTGTGCTCGATTCCAAGCGGCACCAAAGGAATCGCATCACTTAGTCCGTGAAGCGAATTCTTCGATATTTGGCTCACACCCCAACACTCGGATTATGGTATCCAAAGGGCTCTAAATTTGATTTGGTTGGATTTTCGGATGCTGATTATGCTGGTGACAAGGTGGATCGCAAGTCTACATCAGGTACATGTCACTTTCTGGGACGATCACTCGTCTGTTGGTCTTCAAAGAAGCGTAACTGTTTCACTCTCAACCGCTGAATCTGAATACATTGTCATTGGATCTTGCTGTGCTCAACTTCTATGGATGAAGCAAACTCTCAAGGACTATGGCATCAATCTGAAACAAGTACCTCTCTTCTGCGACAACGAAAGCGCCATCAAGATTGCCAACAATCCAGTCCAGCACTCGAAGACAAAGCACATTGAAATTCGTCATCATTTTCTCAGGGATCATGTCATGAAGAAAGATATTGACATCATTCACGTCAACACTGAAGAGCAACTGGCAGATATCTTCACAAAGCCCTTGGATGAGAAAAGGTTTTGCAAGTTACGGTGTGAGCTAAATATCTTGGAATCCTCAAATGTCCTGTAATCAGGCACACATCCTAACACTTATGCATGTTGATGACTTAGATGTGCAACACACGAAGTAACGTATATCTTCAATCAATGAACACTTACATTCTGAGTGTGAATACATTAAAGTGGAATTTGACTTCGGAGCGCCACGATAATTGTGCGTCGTGTCTGGGTCTAATACTTCCTATACGGTGGGTAACGCCACCACCAAATTTCCTTGTTTGAAGTGTTTCATTCATGGCGTTATTTCTGCAATATCTTCGCATTTGATTTGTCTTCAACTTCAACCTATCTTCATGATTTTCTTCACTATGTTGATTTGCTTGCTATATATATATATATATATATATATATATATATATATATATATATATATATATATATATATATATAGTTCTGTCCTCTACAAGATTCACTTATAGCTATGTCTTCCAAGTTGAATCTTTTGAACTAAGTGAATGTGATCGGACCCCAATCTCTCTATGCTTTCTATCTCAAACTCTATCTGTCCAAATCATATGCATTCTATTGAAACTTTCGAATGTCTTCTCTGCGTCCTTGTCAGCAGAAGACACAGAGACAAACTTTAAGTATGTTTTAAAAGATTCATCTTTACTGTTGAAATCCGGAGAAGCCGGAACAACCATCCGACAAACCTGGCGGGCGTGGGAACGTGGGACAACTCAGAGTGTGTTGCATGCTTGCCACGTGCCCCTCAGATATGAACCGCCAGGGGCACCTGCGTAATTGCGCTGCGTCGCACACCTCATTATAAATACATGTCCCTTGCGGTAAAGTAAATCTTCTTCCACCTCTCCACCTCGTCAAAACTCTAGCGCCACCGCTAGCTCTCGACGACGCCGGCGACGAAGCGCTTAGCTGTCGCGACTTCTCCGACGCCGTCCTCACGCCGGCCGCGAGCATCGTCATCTCCGCCGCTGCCGTAGGTGTCCTCCGTCGCCAAGTTAGGGCACGGTGGATTGAACTGCTCGGCCTCCCTTCTTCCCGTCTAGCAGTTCTTCGAGTGGTAAATATAACTTTATTTTTACCATCTTTTTGATCTTCAAGATTCATCCTACTTGCCAAAATTGGTTTCTACCCATACTACGTTAGATCTATTCTGTCTGCATCTCGTACTACCTAGTATATTCACTTAAGCTTCACAACTAGTTAGATTTCTCACTTGTACTTATTCACGGATTCGTACACATCTGGAACCAACTCTCAGCGTATAAGTGAATGTCTTCGCAACATGAGGTCAATGTCTTCAAACTGATTTATCTTCAAAATCTTCTAAGAATGCATATGACCTCTTCCGCTTCCCTCGCATCTCTAATGCTCTCACAGGTACATGTCCGTGGGAGAATCCCTTGGTTCTCATAGTCTGCATTCGTTTGCAGAATTCTTACGAGATCAAACTAACTCTCCGAAGCCGCCTCCTGTCATTCAAAGCAAACACAAGACTTTGAAGCCTTTGAGCGTGAAGCCATTCAGTTTGAAATTCATGGCTGCAGATAAATCAGTCGAGAAGGGCGGCAGACAGCCGTGAGGGAACCTCAAAAGATCTGCCCGATGACCTCGCATGAGCTTTACAAGACAGATCCCGAAGAGACTTACAATCAGCGCAAGACGCGAATCCAATGGATTCAACGATATTGGGCTGAATAAAGGGTTCAAGTACAATTTCGTCACCCAGAATATGCCGAGAAGAATGCTATCAGAAGCCCTTGGGGTGATATTCTCTTTCGAGGCCTTCCACCCAAGAACATGGCTGAAGCTATTGCACAAGGCTTCTATCCTTGTATGGTCCGTGGACCTCAGCCTGAGAATGCCGACCCAACATCTTTGCTCTGGTGTCGTGACGATAATCTCTTCAAGTGCAACTTCCGGCACGCAAAAGCTTCTGCAAAGGAAAACAACAAGTCATTGGGATTAGACTTCAACCCTGGTCCCTCTGCTCCCCGTGCGGATGGCTCACGTGACGCTGAACCCAATGTCATCGGTCCCTTTTTAAACCTTGATGGCCTCATCACTTATATCTTGGTCCAAGGTGCCAAAGTGGATCACTCTGATGACGATGCTGAGTTTGATGAAGCCCCAGCTCCAGCTCCTGCTCCTGCTCCAAAGCCGCAGAAGCTTAAGAAAGTCAAGGCTCCAAAGTCACCGCTCCTCCAAAAGCTTCACGTAGAAGCCAGCCATCGCACCTCCACGAAGCCGATTAATGCGGTCAAGATCAATCCGGTATCTCCAAGAAGACGGAGAAGAGAAAGAAAATTGCCAAGAATACTAAACTGACACTAACTCCTGCTGCCATTCTGCGTGAAGAGCACATTGATCTGTCCAGTGATGAAGATCTTGCAGATGATGCTCTTAAGCAACTTATCAAGAGCAAAGAAGAAGCAGAAATCTTCAACAATTTGCCTCTCTTTGATGTGGCAATCATCCATCACTTCATTGATGAGTGGTTTGACACACCAAACATCAGCTTTGAAGATCTGCAACTTCCTATTGGCCTCAACGTCTCCTTCAATGGAGCCATTGCTTCTGAGCTAGCTCTTGCTCAGCGCATTGTTGAACTGAAGCATAAGATTGACTATGAGAAGGCTCAGTTCAAGAAGCATATGGCTGCACTCAAGCGCAAGATGTCAAAAACTTCAAGGTCATGCTGCACGACCTCAAGGAAGCCTTTGTCAAGAAGCGTGAAGAAGCCGGAGGCTCTCGTGAGCGCATGGAGGCTCTGGCTGACAAGTGTGTGCTTGCCTACAATGAGGCTGAGAAGCGCAAGGCTCTTGGCCGTCCTGGCATTGACCCTTAATGGCTGCAAAGAGGAAGAAGTCTTCAATGACCAAGCTGCACCTTCAAGGCAGGAAGAACCCCGCATAGTCTTCCCAAGCAGCATGACTGCTCGAAGCCAAAGGTCCAGATCAACCGCTTCAACGAGAAGAAGACAAGGGCTGCCGAGGCTGAAGCCGTAAAAATGAAAAATCCTGACGCCTCTGATGCTGCTCCCTCCAAGAAGAAGCTCAAGACCAAGAAGAATCGGGCTGCTCCCACAGAGCCCTTGGTTGTTGAACCCATTTCTGTGGTTCGTCCCGCGTCTGCAACCCAAGAACTTCGCATGACTATTCATGAGCCTGCTTCCACAGAGGCTCCTGAAGCTGAAGAGATTCCAGCAGCTGATCCCATCACTGCTGAAGACATTGGTCACCATGACAATGTTGAAGATGATGAAGTTCTTCCTCAAATTGAATACAATGTGGTATCATCGCATGTTCATACGAACAGCGAACTCATCAGCATTGGTCGTCCTCTGACGCCAATTGCTCAGGATCTTCATGGGCTGATCGCCCGCAACAAGAAGACTCCCCAAGTACTCCCCAACAACAAGTCACTCCCCAACAACAACAAGTCACACCACCTGTACAAGAAGATGACTTTGAGGCCTAGCCAACTCCATCTCCAAAGGCGTCGCCAGCTTTCTGCAGGCTTCGCAAAGGACCAAGGCCTAAAGTCCCTCTTTCAAGCGTTCCAGAAGGAGAAGTGCACCACCAACCTGTTGCACGTCAAGTGTTTTCAGAAGCCACTCCAACTGTGAATGTCTCTGACTCTGAAGCCAAAGCTGCTGAAGACAATCCGGCTGCATCAGTCGAAGACACCCAAGTAGAAGAAGAACGTGTCCCTACACCCCCTGTAACTGAAGAAGTTATTCCTGATATCAACGTGCCAGTGCCCGACCCTCCAGCTCCTCAAGTGGAGGTTGACAACATTGAGGTTGCCACCTCCAACACCAATGAAGCCAATGACGTGGTCATGGATGAAGCAAATGTGGAGCCTGCACCAACAGCTCCTGAAGCCAATGAGGCAACTGCTCCCGAAGCATCTGCTGAGCAGCCTGAAGCCTCAGTTGTTGCCACTGCTCCAGTTCCGCCACCAAGGCCTTACACAATTGAGCAAGCATACAACTATGGTGAGCTAGTCACAGTAAGATGGCCTGTTCTGGTCCCTCCGCCTCATGCCTCTGGTCCTCAGTTCGACTATCATATTGAGCATAGGCCTCAGGTCCAGAAGCCGAAGCCAAGACTGCCAAGGTTCCCAGGCACTGCCACCTCTACAGGTTCTTTCAATGCAAATGGCTTCAAAGCCCACAACACTTTCTTTGACAGTGCAAAGAACCCCTACACAAGGCCAAGGATATCATCTGACCGTTTCTGGAGCTATCCGCAATGAAGCTATTACTCATGCGTTCTGTATGATCAAGGGCGCATTTTCCCTCATATGCGCCTTGACACTGAAGCCATTGCCGGACTGCCGTGCTTAGAAGAAGCACTTGATTGCTTTCGTGATGCAGGTCTGCTCGGCTTCGTTACAGACAAAGAACACTGGAATGAAGAACTTGTGCTTCAATTCTATGCTACCCTCCACATCCGCGGCTACAACAGAGATACGAAGACATGGGTTCTCGAGTGGATGACAGGAAATGTTCATCATGAAGCCAAAGCTCTTGACATCATTGAGCTCACAGGCCTACCCACTCCCGGAGAGCTTTTTGAACCTGGTTGTCAACTCCACCGCGATGCACTGGAGAGCATATTTCATAAGCCAGAACCCGACATGAGTCAGATGTTGAGTATGATGAAGCCATCGCCACATGACGCTGAATACCCTCAAGACTTCTTTGTTGATGACCTTGAGTATCCGCCTCGCATAATATATCACATCATCAGGCGAACTCTATGGCCTATCAAAGGGCATTCATCATCTGCAAAACTTGAAGGAGCAATGAAGACATTGGTCTTTTACATCCTCAATGGCATCAGCTTCAACATGCAAGAATTCTTCATCCGACAATTGGCTGCATCTGGATCTGATCTGTTCGGTCTGAAATTTTATGCTCCATGGGTCATGCTCCTCATCAAGATGCACTCCGCTATCAACTATCAGCCCTCTGCTCGCAATCATCTGATTTTTCTACCAGAGGTTGATATGTCAGTTGAAGCCATATACCCCGAGCCTGCCAAAACGCCACTTTGTCTTCAGAATGCCGATCACCATAGCTTCTCTCAACCAATGGAAGGCGTCCCAGCAGTATCACGTGTCTATCCTCTGGCTGGGAACACACGTCTGCCTCATCGTGCGCAGACTGAAGCCACTGAGAGCACAATTGGCCAAAGGCCTCGAAAGCGCTCTCGAGTCCTCAATGATCGAGAACTTCTTGTGTCGCTGCATCAAAAACAAGATAAGCATCACTCCTGGCTCAAGCGACAAATGCAAAGCCTCTTGGTGGACGTCAATCGCATTCGAAACCTTGCCACCAAGAATGATTTTGTCACTCACGAGACCTGTCGGCGATCATGGAAGAGTTTGACCCTGCTCAGTGCTGAAGCAGATCTTCAAGACGATGGCTTCACTGAACGCTTCAAGTTTGACTCCACTCCTCCACAGAATGCAGTCCTACGACGAACTCCATCTCTAGAAGACTCTGACTATTCTTCCTCCACGGCAACTGTCAATGCCAGAGTGATCGATGATGAAGCCGATGCTACTTCACCGCCCCCTACTTCTGCACGAATCGACACTGCACCAAGCTCGTCTGCACCGCCAACCAACAACAACAACCCTGCTGCATCATCTACTTCTGAAGAGGACGAGTAGATGCTCTATGTCTTCAAACCTTTTTGGTCCTTACTGACAAAAGGGGGAGAAGCATATGAGTTTGATAGTCTTCAAACGGGTTCATAAGGGCGGTTGCATAGTATTTTGCCTAGTGTTTACAACTCTCGCTTTTGATACATTTGGTTCTTTGAGTTGTAACACTTAAACTCGATGGTCGCCTGCTACTTATTTGCTTTACTAAGGTGCGATGATAAATTCCGCATGTGCGATGATAACTTCCGTGACTTAGATCATTCTCAGAGGCGTCCATTTTCATTATGCATGTCATTCTCTTATCTATATCATTTCATGCATGATGAATTATCTTCATAAGTTGAAGATGATCTCCACAAGTACAACCTGCCATGTGCATTTGCATTCCAAAAGCAAACTACTTATATGCACATCTTCAGGGGGAGCCTTTGCCACTTATGAAGACAATTCCCTATCCTTTACAATTTCACATATTTTATCCCCATTGAAAACTTCAACCATTTTGTCCTCAATCACCAAAAAGGGGGAGATTGTAAGTGCATCTAGTGCCACCCCTAGTTGGTTTTGGAGTATTGACGACAAATGTGGTTGAGGGACAAATGCGTTTGTGAGAATTGCAGGATAACGCAGGTAGTGTCCCTCATTGATTCGGTTTACCTACCGGAGATGACCCCTAGAAATGTATGAAGACATTGACGACAATGGTGGTATGTGAAGATATTCACATTGAAGACTATTACATGAGAAGACATTGAGTGAAGACTATGGAGCGCGAAGATTGTGTCGTTTCGTTGTTTCCTTTTCTTCTTTGTTGAGTCGTAGGAACCACCGTCTTTATTAAGTGGGGTCCAAGTGATCATAGTCAGAATGACTGAAGTGATGCTCAACCCAAATCCTATGTCTTTGAGCGAAGAAAATGAGAGAAAAACTTATCCAGAGCTGGATGAGTCAGCCTTGCTTGTAGCCCAAGTAAAGTTGTCGTGTGTGCTTGAAATCTGACCGTTGGAACACGTGTCAGTTCCTTAGTGACCCAGGGTCATTTCAGACATATCAGGTCGGGTTGCCTAGTGGCTATAAATAGCCAACCCCCTACACCATAAATTGGTGGCTGCTCAGAGTTAGTGCACAGCTTTAGTAGTTTGAGATCAACCCACCACGAAGCCTTTGAGAGAGAGAAATCCTTGCGAGGACAAAGCCCAAACACCCGAGCCGAGAGTGTTAGGCATCATCAAGTCTTTTCGTCTGCATGTGACCTGAAGACTTATTACACTTGAGGACTGTGGAATCCTCCGGCCGGTTAGGCGTCGCGTTCGAGCATCCAAGAGTCATTGTGGATTGCCGGTGAACGCAGCCTCAGAAGGTTCAGAAGTCTACCTTGAAGACTTACCAGAGTGATTGGGCGAGGACTGTGTGTCCTTCGCTCAAGGGGAATAAGGTGAAGACGCGGTCTTCTGAGTTGAATCTCAGCCTCCCTAACCAGATGTACAGTTGTCACAGCAACTGGAACTGGTCCAACAAATCATGTGTCTTCAACAAGTGACTGGTTCTATCTTCTCCCTCACCTTTACTTAGAGTTTGTCTTCGTGAAGTCATTGCCTATTTGTCATACCTGTTTGACTTCATTGCTTGACTACTTTTGTTGATTGGCTTCTCACTATCTTCCATCTTGATCCTACTACCAAGCTGCTATTAGTCTTGTACTTTCACGTTATTGCATACTAGACTATTGTTTGCTTGTTGTAGTTTATCTTCCGCTGCATATCGATTAGGTCATTTCTATTGTTTGTCTTCGAAACATCCATGTTTTGAAGACTTTCCTAAAAATCGCCTATTCACCCCCCCTCTAGTCGATAACTAGCACTTTCACTCACCGAGATTACGTTATGCCCTAACCCTAACCATATTGGTCCTACCGAGATGCAAGTCAGTCCCACCGAAAACCCTAACGGTCACTATGTTTACTAAAATCAGTCTGACCGAGTTTGTTGATTCGGTCCCACCGAGATTGGTAAATTGTGTGTAACGGTTAGATTTTGTGTGGAGGCTATATATACCCTCCACCTCCTCTTCATTCGTGGAGAGAGCCATCAGAACAAACCTACACTTCCAACTTACCATTTCTGAGAGAGAGCCACCTACTCATGTGTTGAGACCAAGATATTCCATTCCTACCATATGAATCTTGATCTCTAGCCTTCGCCAAGTTGCTTTCCACTCAAATCTTCTTTCCACCAGATCCAAATCCTATGAGAGAGAGTTGAGTGTTGGGGAGACTATCATTTGAAGCACAAGAGCAAGGAGTTCATCATCAACGCAGCATTTGTTACTTCTTGGAGAGTGGTGTCTCCTAGATTGGCTAGGTGTCACTTGGGAGCCTCCGACAAGATTGTGGAGTTGAACCAAGGAGTTTGTAAGGGCAAGGAGATCGCCTACTTCATGAAGATCTACCGCTAGTGAGGAAAGTCCTTCGTGGGCGACGACCATGGTGGGATAGACAAGGTTGCTACTTCGTGGACCCTTCGTGGGTGGAGCCCTCCGTGGACTCACAAGAACTGCTACCCTTCGTGGGTTGAAGTCTCCATCAAAGTGGAGGTACGATAGCACCACCTATCGGAACCACGCCAAAAACATCCGTGTCTCCAATTGCGTTTGAATCCTCCAAACCCTTCCCTTTACTTTCTTGCAAGATGCATGCTTTAATTTCCGCTTCTCATACACTCTTTGCATGCTTGCTTGAATTGTGTGATTATTGCTTGACTTGTCCTAAGATAGCTAAAATCTACCAAACTCTAAAACTGGGAAAAAGGCTAAGTTTTTAATTGGTCAAGTAGTCTAATCACCCCCCCTCTAGACATACTTCAAGGTCCTACAAGTGGTATCAGAGCTTGGTCTCCATTTGCTTTGATTTCCATAGCTTTTGGTGGTCATAGCCTTGGTTTCACAACCTAGGAGAGTATGGCGTCTAGCGAGGGAAATTATCACCATAGAGGTCCTTACTTTGATGGTACTAATTTTGCTAGTTGGAAGCATAAGATGAAAATGCATATTCTCGGGCATAACCCCGCCGTTTGGGCAATTATTTGTATTAGCTTGCAATGTGAATTCTTTGATGGGAGAGAGCCGAACCGTGAAGCTAATGCGGAAGAATTGAAGATGCTGCAATACACCGCTCAAGCTTGTGATATCATCTTCAACTGATTGTGCCCCGAAGAATTCAACAAAATCAGCCGTCTTGAGAATGCAAAGGAAACTTGGGATACTTTGATTGATATGCATGAAGGTACCGAATCCGTCAAGGAATCCAAGGTGGATGTGCTCCAAAGTTAGCTTGACAAGTTCAAAATGAAGGATGGTGAAGGTGTCGCTGAAATGTACTCTAGGCTTGCACTTATCACAAATGAGATTGCCGGCTTAGGGAGTGAAGAGATGACCGACAGATTCATCATCAAGAAGATCCTAAGAGCATTGGATGGAAAGTATGATGTCGTGCACATTGATTCAAATGATGCCAAACTACAAAGATCTCAAGCCAACGGAAGTCATTGGAAGAATTGTTGCTCATGAGATGTCACTTAAGGATAAGGAGGAACTTCACAACAAGTCAAGTGGTGCTTACAAAGCCTCAAGTGAAGCCCCCACATCATCAAGTGAGAAACACACCTTCAATGAATAATTGAGCTTAATGGTGAAGAACTTCAACAAATTCTACAAGATTAGAAGCAAAGAAAGTAGCTCCAAGTCAAGGTCTTACAATGACAAAAGATCTTCTAGTCGAGAGCGAAATTGCTACAATTGTGGGAGACCCGGACACTATTCCAATGAGTGTACGGCACCCTACAAAAGAAGAGAAGACTCTCCAAAAAGAAGAAGTAGAAGAGAAGAATCACCACCAAGAGAGAGAGGAGGAGTAGAGATGATCGTTATGAACGAAGACCCTCACGGAGAAGCAAGGATTCGGAAAGGAAGGACAAGTCATCAAAGAGCTACATAAAACGAAGATATCAAGCTCATGTTGGTGAATGGGTATCCGGCTCCGACTCCGACAATCACTCCGAGAGAAGCTATCACTCCGACTCCGAACATACTCAAGATGAAGGTGTTGCCGGTCTAGCACTTGTGTCAACCAACTCCTACTACATATTTGAGTCACCAAATGAAGGAATTGGAAGATGCTTCATGGCCAAAGGTCCAAAGGTAACACATCCTGAGTATGTTTATTTCAATAGTGATGAAGATGACTTGCTTGTGGATGATGATTTACTTGTTGACAACTCTAGTGATGAATACTATGATGAAACGTCAATTAATCATGCTAATCAAGATAAAACGAATGACAATGATAAGGAGAAGATTGAGCGTCTAACTAAAGAACTAAACTCTCTTAAGTTAGCTCATGAAACTATCTTCGAATATCATCGAGATCTTTTAAGGGCTCATGAGAAGTTACGCTTTGAAAAGCTCAACATTGAGCAAGAGCATGAGTTCTTAAAAGCAATCAATGATGATCTCCGTGAGAAAAGTTCTTCTTATATTGCCAAGCGTTTACTCTTATCTACTTACATGTCGCAAGTCAAGTCTAGTAACAAGATCAAGAAAGATTCTTCCTCTAGTAGAAACACTAATAATGTCAAATCCAATATTGTTTCTTCTAGTAGTTCTCTTGATTCCACTAATGATTCTCTTAGCCAAGTTACACTTGAGCAAGAAAATAGCTTATTGAAGGGAATTATAGAGAAAGGTGTATACAAGAGCCTTGCCGGGAGTAAGCAATTCGAGGAAATTGTACGCAAGCAAGGAAGGCACGGAAGAATCAAGGTGTTGGTTTTGAATGAAAGTTCAATGCCAATGGAGTTGAGTGGGAAGAAGATCAATACCCCAAGACGAAGTTTGTTCCTCAACAAGAGAAGTATGATCCTACTTCCTTCAAGGGAACACAAGCACAAGATGATCTTCCACCACAAGACCACAAGAACAAAGGCAAGGACAAGCTTCAAGAAGAGATTGATGCATTTGAAGAGGCACCTAAGGTCTCGGTCAAGTGGATTCCCAAGACTACGTCAAGTTCTACCTCATCAAGTACAACTACAACTCCAAGGATTCCCATCAAGATGATGTGGATTCCGAAGAAGAAGAGCTACAGAGTTCTTGAGGGTGACTCCGCCAACATATTTCACTCAAATCATTATGGCAAGGAGAAGTGCAATCAACTTCCATATCTTGCACTAGTTCAAGGAGTCACAAACCCTCATGTTGGTAAGGCAAGGGACAAGGTAACATAATGATTTCATGGATATCATTTTGTGTGTGCATCACTCTATGTCTATGGATATACTTGTTTGTTCCTTGTGGGACTAACCCATGTAGGTATTGAAAGTGCAACTCACTCCAAAGGATTGCTCTAAAAAGATCTACATCAACATTGAGCATCCGCATCTTCAACACCTACATGAAGTCATCATCGACAAAACCCAAGGTTAGTTCATCCCTCTTAGGGGCGATCTCACATCTAGGGTGATCTTAACTCTAAGAATTGAGTCAAAGAAACTCTAATGATGTGAACACATAAATGCTTTATGTAAAAGTGGTAACCCCACTTGAGCTTAAACGATGAGTATGACCTATGATCAAATGTCTATCATTTGACTCCTAAGTCAATATACTCATATATAGATGACCTAGTCATCGCCAATTGTTTGATAGATGCTAGAATTGGTTGTGCATGCTTTGCCACATATCTCATTTGCCATCTTATTGTGTGAGCATGTTGGTTGCATACTTTACTCATTCGAGGACATCCACTTGTTGTTTTGATTGATTAGCTTCTTTTTCTTTGGCCAAGTGGATGGACAAGAATGCCTAAGAAACTTCTCTAGCTATCTATGCTTTTCTCGTCTCAAACTCTATTCATGCTACATCACAAAATTTGATCAAGTCAGATTCGAACCACTCTGTGTGAGGAGTACTTGAGTCCCCGATTCGTCATAGACTTAAATTTCCAAAACTTCTTTGTGATTCTCGATTCGACCGATTCCTCCATTTCGGTCTTACCGAGATCACTAAGTCGATCTAGGTTTTCAATCTCGGTGCAACCGATTTGAACTCTTCTGTCACACCGAGTTGCAATAACTGACATACGCTTTGCATCTCGGTGCCACCGAGTTGTTCCACTTCGGTCACACCGATGTGGTCGGGCTATATATAGTCACCGCAAAAATTAGGAAATTTCTCCGAACCTCTTCGCCACAAGCAATAGCTCGCTCTGCCTCCGTGGTCTCCGGATCGTCTCCTCGCCGCCACCGCCTCACATCCGGGTCTCCGTCGCCGTCAACGGAATTCAACCCCGCCGTTGCCGCCATAGCGAGTCTCCGCCGAACTAGGGTATGGACTCGATCACAGTGCTTTCCTCGTCCGATTCTCAGCACATTGTGTTCTTATTGATTCTTGCCACGATTGAAACACTCCTATCCAGTCAATGCAATGCTTAGAATAGTTTTGATTCGAAAAATTTAGGGTTAGGTTTCCACCGAAACCATCTTGGACCCACCGAGTTGAAAAACTCGGTCCCACCGATTTGGCTTATGCCATTGCACTAGTGAGACTCGGTCTGACCGAGAATTGCTAATCGGTGAGACCGATTTTAGGACTTTGTGAAACCCTAGCAGTCTCGGTGTCACCAAACTGTGACTCGGTCTGACCGAGTTCATCAGTTTAAGTTCAAAAACTGCTTCGGTATCACCGAGTTTGAAATCGGTTGATCCGAAATGCTTTCTGTGGAAAACTAAAACTGAAATTTTTTAGTCATTCTTTTGCAAAAATCTCTACATTTTGTGATGCTCATCCACTCTACCTCATCTATAACTCTTCACAGGTCAGCAATGTTGTTTGCAGCATGTCGCACTGAGTGACAGTTAGAAAAGGTCAGAGGAGCAGGTGAACATGAGTGAGGGCACTAGTCCCTCCAGCACTTCAGATGAAGGCAGCAGGAGCACCCCAAGCAATTTGCCTAAAGCTGCCACCAGGAAAAGGAAGAAGAAAACCTCAGATTCTGAAGATGAGGATTATAGGGCAGAAGAGGATGAGGCAACCTCCAAGAAGGCAAGGTTTCAAAAAGGAGTATGGCTCAAAGACATAGCACAAATCCTGGACTCAATAGGAAGGTTCCTGCCAAGAGGACACCTATGCCAAAGGTCAGAGCATCAACTCAAATTCCTGAAAAGCCTAATCCCAAAGAGCCAGCTGCTACTGAAGGAAAGAAAAGGAAAGAAAGGGTCAAGAAAACCACCGTCAGAGTTATTGGGAAGCCTTCCATGATGGAAGAGGAAGAGGAGATTGCTGCACCAGCACCCAAGGCACCAAAGCTTATGCGTGATGCTATAAGATCAGGGGCTGCCACGTCTAAGCCCAAGGAAGCACCCAAAGCTGCCCCCAAGGCCAAGTCTGCACCAAAGAGGAATACCAGGAGTATTCCAATTACCGAGAAGAACAAGGCCCCAAAGGTTCGAGGTTGCTGATGAAGAAGATGAAGAAGGACAAGTTCGAGGAAGCTCAAGCCCAAGATACCAAACCACAATGATGCCCATCCTGTGGCCGAGGACATGAAGATCGAAGAGACAATGGGTTGAGGCTATGGAGGATGCCAGATCCATATGCCACAAGGAGAAGAACTTCTTTGTGGACTACTGGGTTCCACACCAAGGAACAGCAGGACTTTTATGAGACTATTCTGCTGGATAAGAAACCCATAGTGTGTGATATGAGGTGGGTCAACTGGACCTACATGAAAGAAATGTAGAGCACTATCCTGGAGTGCAAGACAGTTTTTTTGCTGTTGGAGTTGTAGACTTCAAGGGCAAAAGCTCACCAACCGGAACGATGAACTCATCATGCAATTCTACTCCACAAAGACACTTTTATCCAGATGGCGAGGATAGTGTGGATGTCTCAAGGTACAAGGTACCAGTCAACTATTGAGGAGTGGGCAAAGCTGATAAATGCCCCAAAGGAGAATGAAGATGACCTGGATGTATATGCCAAGAAGAAAATGGACCACAATTCCATGGCACACATGTACAAGGAGATCCCAGACACAACCATTGAGACACATAAGTTTGGATCAGTCCACTTCCTTCTGTCAGGGCTGGCAACGATCAACTGCATCTTAAGGCATACTCTACTGCCTAAGTCTGGTGACCACAACATGATTAAAGGGCATGCAATCAACATGTTGCATTTGTTTGATGTGCCACAGAAATTCAAAGTCATGAGCCTTATGGTTGAAACCATTAAGAGGACTGCAGCAGACTGTAAGAGAAGTTGTGGATATGCCCCTCGGATCCGTGGAGTTGATTAACTCAAAGATGGGCACAGGCAAATATCTATTGGATAAAGAACATTTTCCACTTTATCCAGACTTTGAGGACAATGAGGTTGTCATGAATGAGAATGATCCATCGTCAGTTCAAGCAGAAGAGAAGAAGGAGAAGGCAAGGAAGGAGAAGGCTGCCAGGATGCCAACTCAAGAGGAGGCATCTGAGTATTTCTTGAAGAACAAGCAGGAGCAGCTTGGATACTTAATAGCATCAACACTGAGGCCACCATCACTCAAAATCAGGAGAGCTTGGAAAGAATCATGGAACAAAAGTTCTATGACTTAGATGTGAAAGTAACTGAGATTCAGTCTGCTGTGGAGCAACTACAGGATGACATGCAGGAGAGGAAGGGCAAAAAAACAACTGATGCATTTGCCAGAGTGCCTAGAGCCAAGAGGTCATCTGCTGTGCCAGTTCCTGACACCAGAGCCACTTCATCTGCACCAGCTACAGCCTCAGTGCCACCAGCTCCAGCACCTACACCAGCTCCAGCTCCATCTACTTCAACTGAAGCCTTCTGCCCTCGGCGCTTATCCGGACACCACCACCTGCAGATCAAGCCCGAGATTCGATCTAGCACTATGCATTTTCTATGAACTTTTTGGCAACTTGTTGCCAAAGGGGGAGAAAAATGTATAGATCATAGGCTTCAAGAGAGAGTGTTGCTTTAGTTCTCTCTTGATTTGGTGGTTTTTAAACTTGTTTGCTTTTGATTGCTTGAGATACTATGTTAGTGAGACATTGATGATCATGTGTTTGATCATAAGCTATGCTTATGCATGTTTGATGATATTATCTTATCTATCCTATGTGGTCATTCACTGTGCTTGGTGATGAGTGCATGTATTCAATCCGTATCATTTTGAGCGCTCCACCAAGATGTATGTGACATGGAAGAGTAACCCATGAGCCTAATTCCTTGTGCATTTGCAGTCCAAAGCAAATCGTAAACTATGCACAAATTTAGGGGGAGCTCTTGCTTATCACATACTTCTCAAAGCGACGATGTTTTTCAATCTTATTATCATTTGTCGAAGCTTTGATCTATATGTTGTCATCAATTACCAAAAAGGGGGAGAGTGAAAGTGCAACTATCCCTAGGTGGTTTTGGTAATTCATAACAACATATAGCTCATTGAGCTAATGCCATTCCAAGATGAATTTTTCAGGAAAGCTCAATGAATGGCATGGCATGGATGATGAAAGTGGATCCTCAAAATGCTAATGACAAAGGATTGGCTCAAGCTCAAAAGCTCAAGACTCTTCATTTTATATTTTAGTGATTCAAGATCACATTGAGTCTATAGGAAAAGCCAATACTATCAAGGAGGGATAAGGTGTTGCTTAATGAGCCTCTTACTTCATGTGCTTAGTGATATGCTCCAAAACCCTCAGCTACTTTCACACATCCACATATGACCTAAACCTAAAGCCAAAATCGGTCTCACCGATTCTTCCTATCCTGCGCCTCCGATTCCAAATGTCATAGCCACTGCCACAAACCCTAGGCAAATCGGTTCTACCGATAGGGATCTCGGTCTCACCGAGATGGGATTGTAATCTCTCTATTTCCTTTTCGTAACTTTTCGGTCTCACCGAAAGAGCGGATCGGTCCCACCGAGATTGCAATGTAAACTTTCTGTTTCCCTTTCGTAACGTTTCGGTCCCACCAAAAGAGCGAATCGGTCCCATCGAGTTTACCTGACCAACTCTCTGGTTAGCTAATTACCAAAATCGGTCTCACCGAGTTTGTGTAATCGGTCTCACCGAGATTACGTTATGCCCTAACCCTAACTGTATCGGTCCTACCGAGATGCAAGTCAGTCCTAGCGAAAACCCAAACGGTCACTAGGTTTACTAAAATCGGTCTGACCGAGTTTGTTGATTCGGTCCCACCGAGATTGGTAAATTGTGTGTAACAGTTAGATTTTGTGTGGAGGCTATATATACCCCTCCACCTCCTCTTCATTCATGGAGAGAGCCATCAGAACAAACCTGCACTTCCAACTCACCATTTCTAAGAGAGAGCCACCTACTCATGTGTTGAGACCAAGATATTCCATTCCTACGATATGAATCTTGATCTCTAGCCTTCCCCAAGTTGCTTTCCACTCAAATCTTCTTTCCACCAGATCCAAATCCTATGAGAGAGAGTTGAGTGTTGGGAGACTATCATTTGAAGCACAAGAGCAAGGAGTTCATCATCAACGCACCATTTGTTACTTCTTGGAGAGTGGTGTCTCCTAGATTGGCTAGGTGTCACTTGGGAGCCTCCGACAAGATTGTGGAGTTGAACCAAGGAGTTTGTAAGGGCAAAGAGATCGCCTACTTCGTGAAGATCTACCGCTAGTGAGGAAAGTCCTTCGTGGGCGACGACCATGGTGGGATAGACAAGGTCGCTACTTCATGGACCCTTCGTGGGTGGAGCCCTCCGTGGACTCACAGCAACTGCTACCCTTCGTGGGTTGAAGTCTCCGTCAACGTGGAGGTACGATAGCACCACCTATCGGAACCATGCCAAAAACATCTGTGTCTCCAATTGCGTTTGAATCCTCCAAACCCTTCCCTTTACTTTCTTGCAAGTTGCATGCTTTAATTTCCGCTGCTCATACACTCTTTGCATGCTTGCTTGAATTGTGTGATGATTGCTTGACTTGTCCTAAGATAGCTAAAATCTGCCAAACTCTAAAACTGGGAAAAGGCTAAGTTTTTAATTGGTCAAGTAGTCTAATCACCCCCTCTAGACATACTTCAAGGTCCTACAAGTGGTATCGAGCTTGGTCTCCATTTGCTTTGATTTCCATAGCTTTTGGTGGTCATAGCCTTGGTTTCACAACCTAGGAGAGTATGGCGTCTAGCGAGGGAAATTATCACCATAGAGGTCCTTACTTTGATGGTACTAATTTTGCTAGTTGGAAGCATAAGATGAAAATGCATATTCTCGGACATAACCCCACCGTTTGGGCAATTATTTATATTGGCTTGCAATGTGAATTCTTTGATGGGAGAGAGCCGAACCGTGAAGCTAATGCGGAAGAATTGAAGATGCTGCAATACACCGCTCAAGCTTGTGATATCATCTTCAACTGATTGTGCCCCGAAGAATTCAACAAAATCAGCCATCTTGAGAATGCAAAGGAAATTTGGGATACTTTGATTGATATGCATGAAGGTACCGAATCCGTCAAGGAATCCAAGGTGGATGTGCTCCAAAGTCAGCTTGACAAGTTCAAAATGAAGGATGGTGAAGGTGTCACGAAATGTACTCTAGGCTTGCACTTATCACAAATGAGATTGCCGGCTTAGGGAGTGAAGAGATGACTGATGATTCATCATCAAGAAGATCCTAAGAGCATTGGATGGAAAGTATGATACCGTGTGCACATTGATTCAAATGATGCCAAACTACAAAGATCTCAAGCCAACAGAAGTCATTGGAAGAATTGTTGCTCATGAGATGTCACTTAAGGATAAGGAGGAACTTCACAACAAGTCAAGTGGTGCTTACAAAGCCTCAAGTGAAGCCCCCACATCATCAAGTGAGAAACACACCTTCAATGAATAATTGATCTTAATGGTGAAGAACTTCAACAAATTCTACAAGATTAGAAGCAAAGAAAGTAGCTCCAAGTCAAGGTCATACAATGACAAAAGATCTTCTAGTCGAGAGCGAAATTGCTACAATTGTGGGAGACCCGGACACTATTCCAATGAGTGTATGGCACCCTACAAAAAGAAGAGAAGACTCTCCAAAAAGAAGAAGTAGAAGAGAAGAATCACCACCAAGAGAGAGGAGGAGTAGAGATGATCGTTATGAACGAAGACCCTCACGGAGAAGCAAGGATTCGGAAAGGAAGGACAAGTCATCAAACAGCTACATAAAACAAAGACATCAAGCTCATGTTGGTGAATGGGTATCCGGCTCTGACTCCGACAATCACTCCGAGAGAAGCTATCACTCCGACTCCGAACATACTCAAGATGAAGGTGTTGCCGGTCTAGCACTTGTGTCAACCAACTCCTACGACATATTTGAGTCACCAAATGAAGGAATTGGAAGATGCTTCATGGCCAAAGGTCCAAAGGTAACACATCCTGAGTATGTTGATTTCAATAGTGATGAACATGACTTGCTTGTGGATGATGATTTACTTGTTGACAACTCTAGTGATGAATACTATGATGAAACGTCAATTAATCATGCTAATCAAGATAAAACGAATGACAATGATAAGGAGAAGATTGAGCGTCTAACTAAAGAACTAAACTCTCTTAAGTTAGCTCATGAAACTATCTTCGAATATCATCGAGATCTTTTAAGGGCTCATGAGAAGTTACGCTTTGAAAAGCTCAACATTGAGCAAGAGCATGAGTTCTTAAAAGCAATCAATGATGATCTCCGTGAGAAAAGTTCTTCTTATATTGCCAAGCGTTTACTCTTATCTACTTACATGCCGCAAGTCAAGTCTAGTAACAAGATCAAGAAAGATTCTTCCTCTAGTAGTAACACTAATAATGTCAAATCCAATATTGTTTCTTCTAGTAGTTCTCTTGATTCCACTAATGATTCTCTTAGCCAAGTTACACTTGAGCAAGAAAATAGCTTATTGAAGGGAATTATAGAGAAAGGTGTATACAAGAGCCTTGCCGAGTAAGCAATTCGAGGAAATTGTACGCAAGCAAGGAAGGCACCGGAAGAATCAAGGTGTTGGTTTTGAATGAAAGTTCAATGCCAATGGAGTTGAGTGGGAAGAAGATCAATACCCCAAGACGAAGTTTGTTCCTCAACAAGAGAAGTATGATCCTACTTCCTTCAAGGGAACACAAGCACAAGATGATCTTCCACCACAAGACCACAAGAACAAAGGCAAGGACAAGCTTCAAGAAGAGATTGATGCATTTGTAGAGGCACCTAAGGTCTCGGTCAAGTGGATTCCCAAGACTACGTCAAGTTCTACCTCATCAAGTACAACTACAACTCCAAGGATTCCCATCAAGATGATGTGGATCCCGAAGAAGAAGAGCTAGAGAGTTCTTGAGGGTGACTCCGCCAACATATTTCACTCAAATCATTATGGCAAGGACAAGTGCAATCAACTTCCATATCTTGCACTAGTTCAAGGAGTCACAAACCCTCATGTTGGTAAGGCAAGGGACAAGGTAACATAATGATTTCATGGATATCATTTTGTGTGTGCATCACTCTATGTCTATGGATATACTTGTTTGTTCCTTGTGGGACTAACCCATGTAGGTATTGAAAGTGCAACTCACTCCAAAGGATTGCTCTAAAAAGATCTACATCAACATTGAGCATCCGCATCTTCAACACCTACATGAAGTCATCATCGAAAAAACCCAAGGTTAGTTCATCCCTCTTAGGGGGGATCTCACATCTAGGGGGATCTTAACTCTAAGAATTGAGTCAAAGCAACTCTAATGATGTGAACACATAAATGCTTTTTGTAAAAGTGGTAACCCCACTTGAGCTTAAACGATGAGTATGACCTATGATCAAATGTCTATCATTTGACTCCTAAGTCAATATACTCATATATAGATGACCTAGTCATCGCCAATTGTTTGATAGATGCTAGAATTGGTTGTGCATGCTTTGCCACATATCTCATTTGCCATCTTATTGTGTGAGCATGTTGGTTGCATACTTTACTCATTCGAGGACATCCACTTGTTGTTTTGATTGATTAGCTTCTTTTCTTTGGCCAAGTGGATGGACAAGAATGCCTAAGAACCTTCTCTAGCTATCTATGCTTTTCTCGTCTCAAACTCTATTCATGCTACATCACAAAATTTGATCAAGTCAGATTCTAACTACTCTGTGTGAGTAGCACTCGGAGTCCCCGATTAAATCATAGACTTAAACTTCCAAAACTTCTTTGTGATTCTCGGTCTGACCGATTCCTCCATTTCGGTCTTACCGAGATCACTAAGTCGATCTAGGTTTTCAATCTCGGTGCAACCGATTTGAACTCTTCGGTCACACCGAGTTGCAATAATCATACGCTTTGCATCTCGGTGCCACCGAGTTGTTCCACTCGGTCACACCGACAGGGTCGGGCTATATATAGTCACGGGCATAAATTTGGAAATTTCTCCGAACCTCTTCGCCCGCGCAATAGCTCGCTCTGCCTCCATGGTCTCCGGATCGTCTCCTCGTCGCCAGCCGCCTCCCTGTCTGGTCTCCGCCGCCAATCAGCGAATTCAACCCCCGTTGCCGCCGTGGCGAGTCTCCGCCCGAACTAGGGTATGGACTCGATCATTGTGCTTTCCTCGTCCGATTCTCAGCTCATTGTGTTCTTATTGATTCTTGCCACGATTGAAACACTCCTATCCAGTCAATGCAACCTTAGAATAGTTTTGATTCGAAAAATTTAGGGTTAGGTTTCAGAAACCATCTCGGACCCACCGAGTTGAAAAACTCGGTCCCACCGATTTGGCTTATGCCATTGCACTAGTGAGACTCGGTCTGACCGAGAATTGCTAATCGGTGAGACCGATTTTAGGACTTTGTGAAACCCTAGCAGTCTCGGTGTCACCAAACTGTGACTCGGCCTGACCGAGTTCATCAGTTTAGGTTCCAAAACTGCTTCTGTATCACCGAGTTTGAAAATCGGTTGATCCGAAATGCTTTCTGTGGAAAACTAAAACTGAAATTTTTGAGTCTTTCTTTTGCAAAAATATCTGCATTTTGTGATGCTCATCCACTCTACCTCATCTATAACTCTTCACAGGGTCAGCAGTCCGTGCTTGCAGCATGTCAGACCAGAGTGACAATGTAACAAGTCGAGGAGGAGCGGTGAACATGAGTGAGGGCACTAGTCCCTCCAAGACTTCAGATGAAGGCAGCAGGAGCACCCCAAGCAATTTGCCTAAAGCTGCCACCGGGAAAAAGGAAGAAGAAAACCTCAGATTCTCAAGATGAGGATTATAGGGCGAGAAGAGGATGAGGCAACCTCCAAGAAGGCGGTGCTCAAAAGGAGTTTGGCTCAAAGACATAGCACAAATCCTGGACTCAATAGGAAGGTTCCTGCCAAGAGGACACCTATGCCAAAGGTCGAGCATCAACTCAAATTCTGAAAAGCCTGATCCCAAAGAGCCACACATCAAGGAAAGAAAAGGAAAGAAAGGGTCGAGAAGACCACAGTCAGAGTTATTGGGAAGCCTTCCATGATGGAAGAGGAAGAGAAGATTGCTGCACCAGCACCCAAGGCACCAAAGCTTATGGGTGATGCTATAAGATCCGGGGCTGCCACATCTAAGCCCAAGGAAGCACCCAAAGCTGCCCCAAGGCCAAGTTCTGCACCAAAGAGGAATACCAGAGTATTCCATTTCTGAGAAGAACAAGGCCCCAAAGGCACGAGGTTGCCGATGAAGAAGATGAAGAAGGACAAGTTACGAGGAAGCTCAAGCCCAAGATACCAAACCACAATGATGCCCATCCTGTGGCTGAGGACATGAAGATCGAAGAGACAATGGGTTGAGGCTATGGAGGATGCAGATCCATATGCCACAAGGAGAAGAACTGCCGTGGACTACGGTGTTCCACACCAAGGAACAAAGCAGGACTTTTATGAGACTATTCTGCTGGATAAGAAACCCATAGTGTGTGATATGAGGTGGGTCAACTGGACCTACATGAAAGAAAATGTAGAGCACTATCCTGGAGTGCAAGACAGTTTTTTTGCTGTTGGAGTTGTAGACTTCGTTGGGCAAAAGCTCACCAACTGGAACGATGAACTCATCATGCAATTCTACTCCACAGCACACTTTTATCCAGATGGCAGGATAGTGTGGATGTCTGAAGGTACAAGGTACCAGTCAACTATTGAGGAGTGGGCAAAGCTGATAAATGCCCCAAAGGAGAATGAAGATGACATGGATGTATATGCCAAGAAGAAAATGGACCACAATTCCATGGCACACATGTACAAGGAGATCCCAGACACAACCATTGAGACACATAAGTTTGGATCAGTCCACTTCCTTCTCTCAGGGCTGCCAACTATCAACTGCATCTTAAGGCATACTCTACTGCCTAAGTCTGGTGACCACAACATGATTAAAGGGCATGCAATCAACATGTTGCATTTGTTTGATGTGCCATAGAAATTCAAAGTCACTAGCCTTATGGTTGAAACCATTAAGAGGACTGCAGCAGACCAGAAGAGAAGTTGTGGATATGCCCCTCGGATCCGTGGAGTTGATTAACTCAAAGATGGGCACGAGCAAATATCTATTGGATAAAGAACATTTTCCACTTTATCCGGACTTTGAGGACAATGAGGTTGTCATGAATGAGAATGATCCATCGTCGGTTCAAGCGAGAAGAGAAGAAGGAGAAGGCAAGGAAGGAGAAGGCTGCCAGGATGCCAACTCAAGAGGAGGCATCTGAGTATTTCTTGAAGAACAAGCAGGAGCAGCTTGGATACTTAATAGCATCAACACTGAGGATTGAGAAGGGATTGGCCACCCTCACTCAAAATCAGGAGAGCTTGGAAAGAATCATGGAACAAAAGTTCTATGACTTAGATGTGAAAATGGCGAGATTGATCTGGCGTGGAGCAACTACAGGATGACATGCGGGAGAGGAAGGGCAAAAACAACTGATGCATTTGCCAGAGTGCCTAGAGCCAAGAGGTCATCTGCTGTGCGATTCGACACCAGAGCCACTTCATCTGCACCAGCTACAGCCTCAGTGCCACCAGCTCCAGCACCTACACCAGCTCCAGCTCCATCTACTTCAACTGAAGCCTTCGTCCTCGGCGCTATCCGGACACCACCACCTGCAGATCAAGCCCGAGATTCGATCTAGCACTATGCATTTTCTATGAACTTTTTGGCAACTTGTTGCCAAAGGGGGAGAAAAATGTATAGATCATAGGCTTCAAGAGAGAGTGTTGCTTTAGTTCTCTCTTGATTTGGTGGTTTTTAAACTTGTTTGCTTTTGATTGCTTGAGATACTATGTTAGTGAGACATTGATGATCATGTGTTTGATCATAAGCTATGCTTATGCATGTTTGATGATATTATCTTATCTATCCTATGTGGTCATTCACTGTGCTTGGTGATGAGTGCATGTATTCAATCGGTATCAGTTTGAGCGCTCCACCAAGATGTATGTGACATGGAAGAGTAACCCATGAGCCTAATTCCTTGTGCATTTGCAGTCCAAAGCAAATCGTAAACTATGCACAAATTTAGGGGGAGCTCTTGCTTATCACATACTTCTCAAAGCGACGATGTTTTTCAATCTTATTATCATTTGTCGAAGCTTTGATCTATATGTTGTCATCAATTACCAAAAAGGGGGATATTGAAAGTGCAACTATCCCTAGGTGGTTTTGGTAATTCATAACAACATATAGCTCATTGAGCTAATGCCATTCCAAGATGAACATTTCAGGAAAGCTCAATGAATGTCATGGCATGGATGATGAAAGTGGATCCTCAAAATGCTAATGACAAAGGATTGGCTCAAGCTCAAAAGCTCAAGACTCTTCATTTTATATTTTAGTGATTCAAGATCACATTGAGTCTATAGGAAAAGCCAATACTATCAAGGAGGGATAAGGTGTTGCTTAATGAGCCTCTTACTTCATGTGCTTAGTGATATGCTCCAAAACCCTCAGCTACTTTCTCACATCCACATATGACCTAAACCTAAAGCCAAAATCGGTCTCACCGATTCTTCCTATCCGGCGCCACCGATTCCAAATGTCATAGCCACTGCCACAAACCCTAGGCAAATCGGTTCTACCGATAGGGATCTCGGTCTCACCGAGATGGGATTGTAATCTCTCTATTTCCTTTTCGTAACTTTTCGGTCTCACCGAAAGAGCGGATCGGTCCCACCGAGATTGCAATGTAAACTTTCTGTTTCCCTTTCGTAACGTTTCGGTCCCACCGAAAGAGCGAATCGGTCCCACCGAGTTTACCTGACCAACTCTCTGGTTAGCTAATTACCAAAATCGGTCTCACCGAGTTTGTGTAATCGGTCTCACCGAGATTACGTTATGCCCTAACCCTAACCATATCGGTCCTACCGAGATGCAAGTCAGTCCTAGCGAAAACCCTAACGGTCACTAGGTTTACTAAAATCGGTCTGACCGAGTTTGTTGATTCGGTCCCACCGAGATTGGTAAATTGTGTGTAACAGTTAGATTTAGTTTGGAGGTTATATATACCCCTCCACCTGCTCTTCATTCGTGGAGAGTGCCATCAGAACAAACCTACACTTCCAACTTACCATTTCTGAGAGAGAGCCACCTACTCATGTGTTGAGACCAAGATATTCCATTCCTACCATATGAATCTTGATCTCTAGCCTTCCCCAAGTTGCTTTCCACTCAAATCTTCTTTCCACCAGATCCAAATCCTATGAGAGAGAGTTGAGTGTTGGGGAGACTATCATTTGAAGCACCAGAGCAAGGAGTTCATCATCAACGCCCCATTTGTTACTTCTTGGAGAGTGGTGTCTCCTAGATTGGCTAGGTGTCACTTGGGAGCCTCCGACAAGATTGTGGAGTTGAACCAAGGAGTTTGTACGGGCAAGGAGATCGCCTACTTCGTGAAGATCTACCGCTAGTGAGGCAAGTCCTTCGTGGGCGGCGGCCATGGTGGGATAGAAAAAGGTTGCTACTTCATGGACCCTTCATGGGTGGAGCCCTCCGTGGACTCGCGCAACTGTTACCCTTCGTGGGTGGAAGTCTCCATCAACGTGGAGGTACGATCGCACCACCTATCGGAACCACGCCAAAAACATCCGTGTCTCCAATTGCGTTTGAATCCTCCAAACCCTTCCCTTTACTTTCTTGCAAGTTGCATGCTTTAATTTCCGCTGCTCATACACTCTTTGCATGCTTGCTTGAATTGTGTGATGATTGCTTGACTTGTCCTAAGATAGCTAAAATCTGCCAAACTCTAAAACTGGGAAAAGGCTAAGTTTTTAATTGGTCAAGTAGTCTAATCACCCCCTCTAGACATACTTCAAGGTCCTACAAGTGGTATCGAGCTTGGTCTCCATTTGCTTTGATTTCCATAGCTTTTGGTGGTCATAGCCTTGGTTTCACAACCTAGGAGAGTATGGCGTCTAGCGAGGGAAATTATCACCATAGAGGTCCTTACTTTGATGGTACTAATTTTGCTAGTTGGAAGCATAAGATGAAAATGCATATTCTCGGACATAACCCCACCGTTTGGGCAATTATTTGTATTGGCTTGCAATGTGAATTCTTTGATGGGAGAGAGTCGAACCGTGAAGCTAATGCGGAAGAATTGAAGATGCTGCAATACACCGCTCAAACTTGTGATATCATCTTCAACGGATTGTGCCCCGAAGAATTCAACAAAATCAGCCGTCTTGAGAATGCAAAGGAAATTTGGGATACTTTGATTGATATGCATGAAGGTACCGAATACGTCAAGGAATCCAAGTTGGATGTGCTCCAAAGTCAGCTTGACAAGTTCAAAATGAAGGATGGTGAAGGTGTCATTTGTAATGTACTCTAGGCTTGCACTTATCACAAATGAGATTGCCGGCTTAGGGAGTGAAGAGATGACCGACAGATTCATCATCAAGAAGATCCTAAGAGCATTGGATGGAAAGTATGATACCGTGTGCACATTGATTCAAATGATGCCAAACTACAAAGATCTCAAGCCAACGGAAGTCATTGGAAGAATTGTTGCTCATGAGATGTCACTTAAGGATAAGGAGGAACTTCACAACAAGTCAAGTGGTGCTTACAAAGCCTCAAGTGAAGCCCCCACATCATCAAGTGAGAAACACGCCTTCAATGAAGAATTGAGCTTAATGGTGAAGAACGTCAACAAATTCTACAAGATTAGAAGCAAAGAAAGAAGCTCCAAGTCAAGGTCTTACAATGACAAAAGATCTTCTAGTCGAGAGCGAAATTGCTACAATTGTGGGAGACTCGGACACTATTCCAATGAGTGTACGACACCCTACAACAGAAGAGAAGACTCTCCAAACCGAAGCATTAGAAGAGAAGACTCACCACCAAGAGAGAGGAGGAGTAGAGATGATCGTTATGAACGAAGACCCTCACGGAGAAGCAAGGATTCGGAAAGGAAGGACAAGTCATCAAAGAGCTACATAAAACAAAGACATCAAGCTCATGTTGGTGAATGGGTATCCGGCTCCGACTCAAACAATCACTCCGAGAGAAGCTATCACTCCGACTCGAACATACTCAAGATGAAGGTGTTGCCGGTCTAGCACTTGTGTCAACCAACTCCTACGACATATTTGAGTCACCAAATGAAGGAATTGGAAGATGCTTCATGGCCAAAGGTCCAAAGGTAACACATCCTGAGTATGTTGATTTCAATAGTGATGAACATGACTTGCTTGTGGATGATGATTTACTTGTTGACAACTCTAGTGATGAATACTATGATGAAACGTCAATTAATCATGCTAATCAAGATAAAATGAATGGCAATGATAAGGAGAAGATTGAGCGTCTAACTAAAGAACTAAACTCTCTTAAGTTAGCTCATGAAACTATCTTCGAAGATCATCGAGAACTTTTAAGGGCTCATGAGAAGTTACGCTTTGAAAAGCTCAATCTTGAGCAAGAGCATGAGTTCTTAAAAGCAATCAATGATGATCTCCGTGAGAAAAGTTCTTCTTACATTGCCAAGCATTTACTCTTATCTACTTACATGCCTCAAGTCAAGTCTAGTAACAAGATCAAGAAAGATTCTTCCTCTAGTAGTAACAATAATAATGTCAAGCCAATATTGTTGCTTCTAGTAGTTCTCTTGATTCCACTAATGATTCTCTTAGCCAAGTTACACTTGAGCAAGAAAATAGCTTATTGAAGGGAATTATAGAGAAAGGTGTATACAAGAGCCTTGCCGGGAGTAAGCAATTCGAGGAAATTGTACGCAAGCAAGGAAGGCACCGAAAGAATCAAGGTGTTGGTTTTGAACAAAATTTCAATGCCAATAGAGTTGAGTGGGAAGAAGATCAATACCCCGAGACGAAGGTTTCATTCCGTTTGGACTCCGTTTGATATTCTTTTTCTGCGAAACTCTGAAATAGGCAAAAAAAAACAGCAATTCTGGGCTAGGCCTCTGGTTAATAGGTTAGTCCCAAAAATAATATAAAAGTGTATAATAAAGCCCAATAATGTCCAAAACATAATATAATATAGCATGGAACAATAAACAATTATAGATACGTTGGATACGTATCAGTCTCCAGCTGTGATTGAAACACGGAGGGCTAGAGAACTTCTTCAGACAGCATTGGATCAGCAAGCGGCTTATTCCATGGCTTATTCTTATAGCCGTGAGAGGATTCACTCAACCCCTCGCCCAAGTTGGAGTTATAGCAGGCACATAGACTCACAGGCAGTTTCAAGCAGTGAACGGCGCCGCATCCAGCCTCGTGGACATGACCTGGCGCGTGGTGGTGCCAACGCACAGACTTTGGTGGATCAGGGCAGAGCGCCTCGGGAGGCCGAGCTGGCGGCTCAACAAGCGACTCATCAACATTCTCCAGTTTATCCTTCAACTTCAGTGGAGGCACGCGTGACCTCTAGGAACTTGGGTGTGCCATGTTTAGTGCCGGCTATATGTAATGAGCGTTTGCCCATGGATTTCAAAGGTCCTTGTAAGGTGCCTAACTACACAACAGATCAACCCCTGAAGCTTGGGTTGAAAGTTACAAGATGGAAATGGAGCTACTGGTTGTTGGCGATACTGCATGCGCTAAGTATTTTACCATGATGTTGGACGGAACGGCTCGTACTTGGTTGAAAGGGTTGCCGGCCAGCTCCATTGGATCATGGGCCGAGTTAAAAGCCCGGTTTATCCAGAACTTTAAAGACACGTGCAAGCAGCCTATGTCTATCATAGATTTGGACTCCTGTGTCCAAGAAGTGGGCAAGTCAACAACCCATTGGGTGCGCCGGGTCTCAGCCATCCTGCACTCATCGGATCGTATCAATGTCGATTCAGCAGTTCTAATGTTGGAGAAAAACTGTCGTTTTATGCCCCTTAAGCAGAAGCTGGGCGGCTTAAATGCCGTTGCAACAACATGGGGGAGCTAATGGCAGCTCTCGTCAAGTATGTCGACTCTGATAGTACCAAGGACCCCGAGTCTGATGACGAAAGGTCGGGTAAGGGAAAGAAGAGCAGCAGCATGAAAGGGTAGTAGCATAACCCGGCGAGTCGGGATGGCAGTGGTAAGCGCAAAGCTGATGGTGATTTTGTAACCAACACTAATGCGCAGGATAATAATCACCGCCGCAAGGGAAAGCCGCCCCCTCGGTTTGGAGGGCCAAGATTCAATCTTGAGGCGATAATGAATCAGCCCTGCCTGAAGCATGGTACGTGAAAAAGCCGGCCACTCACCTCTGGAAGGATTGCTTTATTATGAGGGAATACAGAAATTACAACTTTTTCCAAAACAATCATGGGCCGGACGGCGGCTCAGGATCTGGTTCTCATGGCCCGGGTTACGGTGGTGGCGGTTCTAATTCCAGTTTCCAGAGCGAAGGCAATCAAGGTGGTTTTAATTAACTTGATGCGGTCAAGGGAATCAAGAATGATGCGGTTATCAGAGTAACCCGAAGTAGTTGAATAGTGGACAGTACCACGTTTTCACCACAAGTTTGTGTAAGAGGGATCAGAAGCTCCATAAAAGGGTAGTAAACGCAGTTGAGCCAGCAATTCCCTGTTACTTGCGATGGTCTGAACACCCTATTCTCCGGAGCCGTGAAGATCACCGCCCCGGGTTGATAACCCGGGTCACTTGGCTTTGGTGGTGGCACCTCGGGTTGGAGGATACAAATTCACTAAAGTACTCATGGATGGAGGCAGCAGCATCAATATCCTTTATTATGGCACTTTCCATCGTATGGGGTTAACTGATAAGAATCTTAGCCAATCAAACACTGTTTTTCACGGTGTGGTGCCTAGTAAGTCGGCATATCCAGTGGGCAAAATATCTTTGGAGGTTGCTTCTGGAGATGATTATGATTCCAGATCTGAGACATTGACTTTTGAAGTAGTCAAAATCAAGAGCCCTTATCATGCTATGTTTGGGCGGCTGGCTTATGCTAAGTTCATGGCAAGGCCTTGTTATGTTTATTTGCAGCTTAAGATGACGGGTCACAAGGGCACCATCACAGTGCATGGAAGTCGCAAGATAGCCTTGGAGTGTGAGGAAGGCGATGCTGCTTATGCTGAATCTGTCTGCGCAATAGAAGAAATGAAATTTTACAAGGATAATGTTGACCCGGCGGATATGACATCTTTGAAGAAGCCAACCATAGAGCATGATCCCTTGTTGAAGTTTAAGTCGGCAGATGAGACTAAGCTAGTTGACTTCGTTCCTGGCGATTCATCCAAGTAGTTCAGCATCAGTGCTAATCTGGAACCGAAATAGGAAAGCGCGCTCATTGAGTTCATCCGTGAGAACCGAGACATCTTTGCATGGAAGCCTTCAGACATGCCAGGTATACCGAGGGAACTCGCTGAGCACACTCTCAATATTGATGCAAAGTTTAAACCGGTCAAGCAATTCCTTCACCGTTTTAATGAAGAAAGGCACAAGTCCATTGGTGAAGAAGTCGCCCGGCTCTTGGCGGCTGGGTTTATTGTTGAAGTTTTTCATCCTGATTGGTTGGCTAACCCGGTGCTGGTACTTAAGAAAAACGGTACCTAGCGTATGTGTGTGGATTACATGGACTTAAACAAAGCCAGTCCGGCTGATCCCTTTGTTCTCCCCCGTATTGATCAGATTATTGATGCTACGACGGGTTGTGAGCCCTTGAGCTTTTTGGATGCTTATTCTGGTTATCATCAGATAAAGTTGGCAGTTAAGGACTAGGAGAAGACAACTTTTATCACTCCCTTTGGAGCCTTCTGCTACATGTCTATGCATTTTGGACTCAAGAGTGCCCAGGCGACTTACCGGCAGTGTGTGCAGAATTGCCTTCATAATCAAATCGGGTGTAATGTTCATGCGTATGTGGATGATATTGTGGTGAAGTCCAGGAAGAAGGAGGCCCTAATATATTATTTGAAGGAGACCTTTGACAATCTCCGGGTCTACAAGATGATGTTTAACCCGGCCATGTGTGTCTTTGGTGTGCCAGCAGGCAAGCTCTTGGGCTTTCTGGTTTCTGAACGGGGTATTGAAGCTAACCTGGAGAAAATTAAGGCTATCACTTCCCTGGCTAAACCGGCGTGTATTAATGATGTTCAGCGTCTGGCGGGTCGAATTGCAGCCTTAAGCCGGTTCATAAGCCGGCTGGGTGAGAAGGCTATCCCTCTGTACCAGATGATGAAGAAGATAGATCACTTTGTCTAGAGTGATGCTACTGATCAGGCGTTTGAGGACTTGAAGAAACAGTTAGCTGAGCCGCCGGTCCTAGTTGCTCCCATTGATAAAGAACCTTTGTTGTTGTATGTGGCTACCAATAGCTGAGCTGTTAGCGTGGCCATTGTGGTGGAAAGGAAGGAATCAGGCAAGGAGCATCTGGTTCAGCACCCGGTTTATTATATTAGTAAGGTGCTCATTGAATCCAAGCAGAGGTATCCGCATTAGCAGAAGCTTGTATATGGGGTGTTCATGGCTAGTCGCAAGCTCAACCGATATTTTTTGGGTCATCCCATCACTGTGGTTAGTTCTGCTCCTTTAGGGGATATTATTCAAAACAGAGAAGCCACAGGTCGGGTAGCCAAGTGGGCCATTGAGCTTGGACCCCATGGTTTGAAGTATATGCCTCGCACATGCATCAAGTCTCAAGCACTTGTGGATTTTATAAATGATTGGACAGAGTTGCAGATGCCTGACGAGAAGCCGGATAACACATATTGGACTATTCAATTCGATGGATCCAGGCAATTGGAGGGCTCAGGGGCTGGAGTTATCTTGACTTCCCCATGAGGTGATAAATTTTGTTATGTTCTAAGGTTGATGTTCCCTTGTACTAACAACGCAGCTGAGTATGAGGCCTTGCTCCATGGCCTTTGGATGGCTAAGGAGATGAAATTAAGCCGGGTGAGGTGTTTCGGCGACTCAAATTTGGTAGCTCAGCAAGTTTCTGGCACTTGGGATTCTAAGGACCCACTCATGGCGGCTTATCGCCAAGATGTTGATGCTATTGCTGGTCATTTCAAAGGTTATCAAGTTGAACATGTTGATCGCAGGAAAAATGAGGCAGCTGATGCTTTGAGCCGGTTAGGGTCCCAGCGTAAGCCGGTGCCACCTAACACTTTCCTGGATATCCTACATAACCCTTCAGTCAAATTGCCTACAGAGGAAGATCTTGCTATTCCTGAGCCGGAAGCGCAATTGGTGGCGGCTCTTCATGCTATTCCTGATTGGACAGTTCCATATTTGGCATATATGACCTGGGGCGAGTTACCTGAAGATGAAACTTTGGTCAGGCAGATAACCCGGCGGTCTAAGTCAATGACTATTGTTAATGGAGAGTTGCATCATTGCAGTGTTACAGGGGCGTTTCAACGTTGTGTTTCTCCTGAAGAAGGTCTGAGATCCTACGAGAGATTCATGAAGGAGATTGTGATCATAATGTCGGTTCTAAGTCTCTTATGGCCAAGGCTTTTCGTCATGGATTTTATTGGCTAACGGCTCATGCTGATGCTGAGGATTTGGTCAGTAAATGTGATGGCTATCAGAAATTCTCAAGACAAGCTCATGTGTCAGCTCAAGAATTGAGGATGATTCCAATTGCTTGGCCATTTGCAGTCTGGGGGCTTGATATGGTTGGGCCTTTCAAAAGGTCTAAGGATAAAAAGACTCACCTTTTGGTGGCGGTTGACAAATTCACAAAGTGGGTTGAAACGGAGCTAGTTAGTAAGTGTGACACGGCAACAGCGGTTCAATTCATGAAAAAGGTGATATTTTGTTTTGGTTTTCCCCACAACATTATAACTGATAATGTCACTAATCTATCCAAGGGTGCTATGAAAGAGTTTTGTCAACGAGAGCATATTCGGCTTGATGTATCATCAGTGGCTCACCCCCAGTCCAATGATCAAGCTGAGAGGGCCAATCAAGAAATCTTGAAAGGAATCAAGCCCCAGCTCATGGTCCCTTTGCAGAGGACGCCGGGTTGTTGGGTGGAGGAGTTACCTTCCGTGTTATGGAGCATCAATACCAGCCCCAACAGATCTACGGGTTACACGCCTTTCTTCATGGTTTACGGAGCAGAGGCGGTTCTCCCTAGTGACATATGGCACGATTCGCCTCGTGTGGCGGCTTATGTTGAAGCTGATAATGAAAAAGCACGTCAGGATGCACTTGACCTGTTAGATGAGGAGCATGACCTTGTGGCGGCTCGTTCGGTGATTTACCAACAAGATCAGCACCGTTATCACAGCCGCCGGGTTAAAACCAGAACCTTTCAAGAAGGTGATTTGGTGCTCCGGCTTATCCAGGATCAAACTGATATGCACAAGCTATCCCCACCTTGGGAAGGGCCCTTTGTGGTCAGCAAAAATCTGAACAATGGGTCATACTACCTTATCGATGTTCGAGACCACAAGGACTCACACACGTCGGAGGAGGAGACCCGCCGGCCATGGAATATTGCTCATCTTCGGCCTTATTATACTTGAGCCACTGGCTCTTGTGATGTACATATTTTGACAATGTATATATTATGATGAATATAATAAAGCCGGCATCCCTAATAATTCAGGGCCTCTGTCATTTCATTTCTAAGAATAATGAGTCTTTATTGTCACTTCATAATATCACTTGGGGGCTTCCTGCTCATTGTGCATAGCTATGACTACCCTCTTGATCTGACTTGTACGCCATGATTACCAAATACTTGGGGGCTTCCTGCTCATTGAGCATAGCTATGATTACCCTATTAATCCGGCTTGTACGCCTGGAATGAAATATTACTCGGGGGCTCTATGTTCAATGGACAAGAGTTTTTATGATCCTTGTAGTAGGCTTGGAAGCCAGGTGTATTCACCTAAAAACCTGGGTTATCCTGCTTTTTTAAGTCCGCCACTCCGCCCAGATTGACTGGAATGACTCGCCGTACTTTTGACAAGTCAATCTTATGCAGACCCTGAACTTGTTTGTTTAGAGTACGCCAAAGGCGCACAATACCTATATAGAAGAGGAGAACAAGCGTTATTTACAAGAGTTACAGGAAAGAAAAAAGAGCTTCCGAAGGGAAGCGCACACCCTAGGGCACCCAACCAGCTAGCCTATGCCGACACTCTCACAAAACGAGCCATAACCTCCTCCACCCAAGCCCGCCAGTCTCCATTCTTTTAGCTCCACGATGATGGCAAGTGCCAGCTCTGGCGCGGTCTTCTGCTAGTTGACCCGGTGAAAAACTCTGGCATTGCGTTGCTTCCAAAGAGCCCATGTGGTCGCGATGATGACCGTGTCAAAGCCGCGCTTAAATGTTTTTCTGAAGTTAGTCCTCGTGGCCAACCACCAGTCAAGAAGAGTATCCTCCGGTCTAGGGAAGCTTCCACTGAAGCTCAAAGTCTCAAAGATGTAGTGCCACACTTCCCTAGCATATACGCACTGAGTGAGGATGTGCTCCGCATTGTCCTCATCTTGAAGACATGTGAAGCAGGCGGACGGAGCATCCTGGAGTCCATGTCTGAATCTCCTGTCAGAAGTCCAAATCCGGTGCTGAACTGCCAACCAAACGAAGAGTTTGCACTTCAGGAGAGCCCCGCTTCTCCAAAGGCAAGTGGCAAAGGGTGCTCTTTCAGCGCCTTGGCAAAGACGATTGTATGTGGACTTTGCAGTATAGGATCCGGATGGGTCAGCTGGCCACGAGAAAGTATCGTCCCTAGTGGGGTCGCGATTGATCGTACTGATCGCGAGATTGAGATGTAAGAGATGCATGTGGCCAACAAAGTTAACCTCTCCACTATGTCATGCAACCAACGCCCCTCCAAAAGCCCATCCTCGACCGTGCGGTGATTGATCGTACGCGTGTCCACTAGAGCGTGGATGAGTGGCGCGATGTCCTTGACCGCAAAGCCATGGATCCATCGATCTCTCCAGAACAAGATCTTGCTGCCCTTCCCCGCAATGGTATGCACCATGCTGTCAAAAACCTCCCGAGCCTCTCTATCGACCGCAATGGGCAAGCCTTGCCAAGGCCTGTTAGGGTCAGATCTTCTGAGCCACTCCCATCGAACTCTCAAAGCCAACCCTTGCAATTGTAGATTGAGAACGCCCAAACCACCTTGACAAGTCGGTTTGCAAACCGACTTCCATGCCACGAGGCATTGACCGCCATTCACTTTCTCCTTGCCAGCCCGGAAAAATGAGCGCATCCATTGGTCGATCTCTTCAAAAACCCAAGCTAGAGCCTCTGCGACCATGAAGTGATGTATGGGTTTGGCCGCGATGACGGACTTAACGAGCACCAAACGTCCTGGGCGATGAATAAGACCTCTTTGCCAGGTCGGGGCGAAGCTCTTGGCTTGATCGATCATGGGCTGCCGATCGGCCCTCGAAAGCTGTCGGATGGCAAGTTGGAGACCAAGGTATTTGCACGGGAAGTTTCCCAGACGACAATGCAGGATGGACTGCACCCAGTCTCGGTCGCTGGTATCCCCATGGATCAAGATGGCCATCGACTTATGATAGTTGATTTTAAGCCCAGAGGCCTCTCCAAACACACGTAGAACTGATATGACAAACGTGAGGTCCAGCTCCTTTGGTTTAACAAATAATACCACGTCGTCTGCGTAGATCGACACCGACTGATGAGCATCAATGCCCGGAAAATTTCCGATGACACCTAAGTTGGCAGCCTTGATCATCATGCGTGACAACACATCCATGGCATGAAGAATAGTAGGGGAGAGATAGGATCCCCTTGCCTGAGGCCCTTGACATGGGTGAAGCTTCTGCCGGGAACTCCATTGACAATCATTTTGGTGGTGGCGGTCCGAAGGAGGATAGAGATCCAACCGCACCACCTTTGGCCGAATCCTTTGCTCCTCATCACATCCATCAGGAACGACCAATTGAGCGAATCAAAAGCCCTAGTGATGTCAAGCTTCATAAAAGCGTTGTTCGCCTTGCGAGCGTGTAACTTCCTGGCCACTTGCGTAACAAGGAGGAAATTGTCGTGCAGATGCCTCCCACAGATGAAAGCTGACTGGTTGGCCGTGATGATTTCTTTCATTCTTCTACGCGCTCTCATCACAAGTAACTTAGCGAAAATCTTAGCCACACTGTGTGGGAGGCTAATTGGCCGAAAATCTCCAACCTCCTCCGCGTCTGGCTTCTTCGGTATAAGGACAATGTGAGCTCGGTTGAGCTTATCGAAACCACGGCCATCTCCAACATAGAACTTAAGAAACACCGCCATGATCTCATGCTTGATGATGGGCCACGCCTTCTGATAAAAGGCCGTGGTGAACCCATCCGGCCCTGGCGCCCGCTCCGGGTGCATCTCTTTGATCGCGCTCCAAACTTCCTCTTCTGTGAATATAGTGTCCAGCTCCGAGAGGTCAAGCTGAGCCATATCCAAGAAACCAAGATCGACGTCTACGTCACGGGCTAAAGCCTGCCCCAACAACTGTTCATAGGCATCCGAGAAGATCTCCTCCTTTCTCTCTTGCTGCGAGACCAGCTCTCCATTGTGCCTGATGTGAGGGATGAAGTTTTTGGTTCTCCTTCTGTTGGCCACCGCTTGGAAAAGCTTGGTGTTGGCATCCCCTTCACGAATCCATCTCAAGCGAGAGCGCTGTCTCTCAATGGTTCGCTGGAGAGAGGCCAAACCCAAAAGCGCGAGCTTAAGTGATCTTCTCAGCCACCTCTCTCTCCAATCAAGTTGAAGGGACTCCATCGCATGGTCCAGTCTGAGGATGACATAGTTGGCGATCACCATCTGAATTTTGATGTTGCCAATCTTGCGTTGGCCCCAGGCTTGCAAGGCTGAGGCGATGTTCCTAAGCATCTCATTGAGCCTTTTGAAAGGATCAACAATGTCATCCTCACACACCCATGCGTCTTTCACAGCTTGCTCAAATCCCTCCAAACGAGTCCAGCAGATCTCAAATCGGAACCTACGCTTTGGGCAGAATGGGGCAGAGGTAGACAAATGAAGTGGCGTGTGATCCGATATATTGGAGGAGAGAGCTTGAAGCAGCACGTCCGGAAAGTTGAGCTCCCAATCCACCGAGACCAGGACCCGGTCGATCTTAGTCATCACCAACTGATCTCTTTCATTGGACCAAGTGAAACGCCTACCATGCATGTATAACTCCTTAAGCTCGTTATTATCCATGAACGCCTTGAACTTCCTCATCATGCCCCTGTTGAGGTTGGAATTGCTCTTCTCGTTCGTGCGATGATCATATTAAAGTCACCTAGCACCATCCACGGCCCCGGGGACACATCCCTCCTATGTTGTAGCTCAACAAGAAACTGAGTCTTGAGCTCGTCCCCTTGGGGGCCATACACCACCGACAACCACCACTCCGAGCCATCCTTGCTATGAACCAAGCCGGAGAGGAAATTTGTGCCAAAAGTGATATTACTGATATTTAAGTGCGCACTGATCCACCCCAAGAGGATGCCACCCCTAGTGTCCAACACCGGCAAGTAGGCGAACCCATCAAAAGATGGTCCAATGCATTGCATAACCAAATATAGGTCGAATACATCTATTTTTGTCTCTTGGAGACATACAAGGTTAACCTCAGCATCTACCACAAACTCCCGGACAGCATTCCTTTTAGCGGGGTTATTGTCGTGGTTCTAAGTCTGACAGTAGAATGGGGGGTAGGAATGGAGAGGCAAGATCCTAGCTATGGAGTAGTTGTATACGCAAGGGATTTACGAAGTTCAGCCCTTCTCGGAGGAAGTAACAGCCCCACGTCTCGGAGCCCGAGGCGGTCGACTGGATTATATGCGTATGTGTTACAGGTGTGAACCCTTCTACCGTGGAGGGTGGCTTATACAGAGTGCGCCAGACCCCAGCCAGCCCACGTGAGCGGAGGGTTTAAGGTATGCGTTAAGGCTAGGCATTACCGTAACGCCTTACATAAAGTGTCATTATGACCATAAAGACTATTTAACTACAGACCGTTTGGACACCGAGTGGCTCTTGGACTCTTGGTGGTCGAGTGGGTCTTCATGGTCGAGTGTCTTTGAATCTATCGAGTGGAAACCTACCAGGTCGACTAGAAGGCCGCTTCTTTCGCGAGCGTCCTTGGGGAGGGTACCTTTGGGCAGGTCTATGACCCTACCCTAGGTACATGACTTCATCATTAGCCCCCGAATGGATCGAGGTTTGAGTGAGGAAGGAGTTGATAATATTTCCGACCTGTTCTTCGTGTTGCGAGTGTGTCTTACTCTAGATCAACGACCTTTTAGTGATGGCGTCAACTTCTCTTTCAGTCGCCTTGATCCATTCTTCACATTTGTCGAGTGAACTTTGTGAACTTGAGGATTTCCGAGCGACGGATCGGAGGAAATCTGCTGTCTGACAGGTTGCTCCGCGGTTAGCGGATTTCACGGGATCTGAATTTTGGGAAGCGCGCGAAGCGGAGAAAACTGCGGCACTCGGATGGGATAAGACGATGATGCCTCAATCTTCGCGCCGCCTTTTTCACCACGTATCGCGTGCACGCCTGTTGCGGGATTTGACGGGATTGCTTGGGCCTACCAGTCAGCTACTCGGAAGCGACCTCATATAAAGCATCGGACGGGGTATTTTGAATAGTGTGACCTCAATCTTCCCCTCCCTCCGCCTCCAAATCTTCCTGCTGCGCCCTTAGCCTGCTCAACAAGCGCTCAAGACTCGCTTCACCGATGACCATGGTGAAGGAGAAGACCGCAGCCTTGAGCGGGTGAAGAAGGCAGCGGCCCGAAGGGAGAGCGCCCAGTCAGGGCGGATCTTCTTCGCGGTCCAAGCTGCTGCAAGGTTGGGTCCAGGGAGATTGGATCCGCTCGACCATCACCGAGAAGGACCTCAACGATCTGGCCAACGAGGGACTAATCCTCCATGGGCCGGCGAGGCTTCCGGGAACGGAGTGGCAGCCGCAGCCTGAAGAGGGTGAGTGCGTCCTCCTAGCCACTCACGTAGATCGGGGATTTTCTCTACCGCCGAATCCTTTCTTCCGGGGGTTTCTGAACTTATTTGGAGCGCAACTCCATCATTTCACTCCCAACTCCATTGTCTATCTTGCCGCTTTCGTGTCGTTATGTGAAAACTTCTTGGGCATCGGCCAGACCGGGCCTCTTCAAGCATATATTCACCTGTCGCTCTCAGACGGTGAAGAAAACGAACCCGAATGACGAGAGAACCCAAGTAATCCAGATGTGTGGGGGACTCGGGGTCCAGATGAGGGGGAAGAGCGCTTTTCCGGCTATGATTCTCCCCGACTCGGTTAGAGGGTGGCGATCGACTGGTTCTCTTGCCAAGACCAGCCGACGCAGGGCGCCGACTGGACTCCCTCCTTTCTCCATGAGTCGAGTGAACAAGCCATCTTCCCTGAAGGTGCTACCAGAGGAGAAGGCCCAAGTAAAATTGTTGATGGAACGCGTAGTCCAGCTCATTCGCATGGATCCTCTGGCATGGATCCACTGGAAGTCTTTCTCCGACGGCGTATTCAGCCACTCCAATACCGAGGCCATCCGATGTGGATGTACTCCGGTACGGATGATACCACTCGGGTCCATCCAGAGGAGGTCGATGACGCCACGCTGGAGAAGTGGATGACTGCCATCACAGAAACAAAGATAACCCTCGGAGCTAGGAGGATTCCACCACTCGACCGGACTTATGAAGCGGACAAGGTATAACCACTTATCTCGATCGTGATTCGCTGCATTCATTCTGCTTAGATGCCAATTTGTCGACTGACTTTTGCCTTGTTTTGTTGTCTTCTAGGTCACCACCGAGATGTACTCGATGCCCAACGGGCGCAGGAACCAGTCGAAGAAGAAGAAGGAAGCGGAGGTGAAAGCCAGGAGGAATGGGAGTCCAACAGCAAGGAGGATGAGGGGGACGACAGCTCTGATGAAGAGGAGGAGGAGGAGGAAGAGGAGGAAGACATCGATCCTCCCCGCTCGTAAGGAAGGTCCAAGATGACGCATGACCCGGCGGCCGGGCGCGGTAAATCTGTTGCGCCCACTGGGCAGTCGACAAAGCGACCTCGGACAACTTCCCATGCGCCGACTGAGAAACCGCCGAAGCAACCTCGAGCAACATCGTCAAAGCCGGCGAAGGCCCTGCCCAAGATGCGGATGGTCATTCCCACCATCTCCGGGTAACCAGCAGAACTTGTATTTCCCTATTCAACATGAGTGTACTTTTGGTCGACTCGATGACTGATCAGCCGATTCTTGAAATCTGCAGTGCTGCTACCTCCGAGACCTCAGCCAAGCATGAAGATCAGGAAATGGAAGATGCCGCCACCTCCAACCTTGGTATGATCTCTCGTAGTTTCGCTTTTAGTCGATTGGATTTCCATGTTTACTTTTGAATCTTTCTTGTAGTTCCGCCTCATGTCATTGATCTCCCGATGATGACGAGGAAGCGCCCGTTGAGGAAGAGGAAGAACAAGAGGGTGCTTTGGCAAGGCTGCTCCGTTAGACGATACGAGACGCTGGTTTCCGAGGGAGGCAACCCGACTCGGGCTTCTGTGTCTTTTGCTGTACCGCTGACAAGTGCCCGACCCACTTCGTCGACTGCTGATCCACCATCCCTCTTTGCCATACACCACGTCCCGGAAGACCAAGTGAGTGCTGCTAAGGAGGCTATACGCCAGCCAGCGATCATGATGGAGCAAGTGAAGGCAGTCCGAGAGGCCAGCCAGGCGGCCTATGATGCTAGTTCAGCTCTCGCAGCAATGTCCAAGTAAGTCGATCGTTGCTTGCTCTGTTAGGATATGCTACCTGAAACTGCTTGCTCTGTTAGGACATGCTACCTGAAACTGCCTCTTTCTGAAGATTTCCATATCTGTACACCCACTGGGTGGGTGTGTCGATTGAGTTTTTGTGGGGGCACGCCGAGTGCACCCACTGGGTGTAGTCCCCGAGACTATGATGGACTGCGTGCAGTCGACTATAGTCTTTATACTTTGAACTTCTTCACTCGGCCTGGTCGGACCAAGTCGAATGGAACCGTAAAACCGGTGGGGGCACGCTGAGTGCACCCACTGGGTGTAGTCCCCAAGACTATGGTGGACTGCGTGCAGTCGACCATAGTCTAAAGAACTTTTTTTTACCGCAGCTGACCGCTGATGATTAGCCATGGTTTTAGAATCATAACCTTTTTGCCTCTTTTGGTCGACTGTTCGAACCAAATTGGTAAAAACCAGCGGGGGCACGCTGAGTGCACCCACTAGGTGTAGTCCCCGAGACTACTGTCGAATGTTTTGATCGACTGTAGTCTTAGAAATGCTATGATTTTTCCTTAGTCACTAGGAAGTGATCTGTCTTTGATGTCTTTTGTTGATTGACTCTTTGTAGAAATCTTGCGAGCTTGTGGCTCGCTATACTGAGTTAGAGAACAAACAGATCCAGCTAACCTCGACTTGAAGCTTGCTCTGGAGAATTTGCAGAAGGCGAAGGATGAAGCAAAAGGTATGGCTGTTGAGAACTTTGACGACTGTCTTTGTTTTTCTGTTCATTCTCAACTCTGTTGTCATTGTTGCTTTGCAGATAAACTAGAAGAGACTTTGAAGAAGAAGTACCTTGACCTTGCAGAGCCTGTATATGCGGCTTTGGAGAAAACAAAGCTCATTGAAGAGAAGCTTGCCTCGGTCGACAAACTTGAAGATGAAAATGCCAAGTTGAAAGCCGCTCTTGACGCTGACCAACAAGGAAGTTAGTCGATCAAGAACGACAAGATTGCTCGATCGACAAGGCTGGCTAACCGGGGAAGCGAAATGACCTGGAGATTTATCTTGGAGGGCTCGCCAAGAAGTTGTTTCTCATGCTTGAAGGTAATCTCATTTACCCGACTGTCTTGCTATCACCGGCTCATCGCATGATTGTTATTTTGAGTCTGAGCCATGTTTTCAGAATTCTGTCAAAACTTCGAAGAAGTAACCAGTCGAGTGGAAACCAGCCTGGACCCCATCAACTCTCCTGTGAAGGACGAAGCTGCATGAATGTGCTCCGACTAGAGTCTCGCGTTGCTAGCGTGGTGGATTATCTTGCTCGACTGAAAGTTGCGATTGTCGCTGGATCGACTCAACTCTCCGCCAGATCGGACACTTCAAAATGACCTTGAATCATAATGACTCGATCAATGAGATTCCAAGTCGAGTGCAAGAATGGAAAAAGTCTTACGCGGTGTGGTGCTGATGTTGCTCGTCTCGGTTCGCGTCCACCGCAAGGAAGCGCAAGAGGACAAGTCAAGGCGTCCCTCAAAGTTGCCAACACCAGGAAGTATGACTTCCGATCTTTCATGGAGACCTTCATCGCTGCTGCTACCTGTATTGCCGACGGAATCGACCTCGACCAGTTTGTTGCACCTTCCAGTCCTCCACCGGAGGAGTAAAAAACTTCTAAGTCCCACCTTAAATTTGCCTCGGAATGCCGAGTGGTTTTTGTAACCGACAAACTTTAACAGGCTTAACGCCTGAGCACTTTCGGATCTGTGAGACGTTTATCCGAACTCGATCTATCCTTGAACATGCTTCATTTGCCTTCGAGAGAACTTTGCTCTTCATTCGGAATATATTTCATTGTTGTAGGTAGTATCCTTGAGGTGAAACTCCAGTCGACTTGTACTTCATCTATCTTGCAGGTAGAGATGGAGCACAGACTGCGACTGACCTCGTCGTTCTTGCAGATTGGGATGGATCGCACGTTGTACTTGTGGCGAAGCTCCGAAGGAGAAGGTACCAGTCGACCTGCACCTCGTCGTCCTTGCGGATTGGGATGGGCCGCACATTGTACTTGTGGAGAAGCTCCGAAGGAGAAGGTACCAGTCGACCTGCACCTCGTCGTCCTTGCGGATTGGGATGAATTCCTTACTTAGGCGAGCACTGGGCTGCAGCTAAGCCTCCGAGCGGGAGGTGTTCTCTCCACTCGGTAGGATTTTTATCACTTAGGCGAGCACTGGGCCGCAGCTAAGCCCCCGAGTGGGAGGTTTGCTCTCCACTCGGTAGGATTTTTATTACTTAGGCGAGCACTGGGCTGCAGCTAAGCCCCGAGTGGGAGGTTTGCTCTCCACTCGGTAGGATTTCTATTACTTAGGCGAGCACTTTGGGCTGCAGCTAAGCCTCCGAATGGGAGGTTTGCTCTCCACTCGGTAGGGTTTTTATTACTTAGGCGAGCACTGGGCTGCAGCTAAGCCCCCGAGTGGGAGGTTTGCTCTCCACCCGGTAGGATTTCTATTACTTAGGCGAGCACTGGGCTGCAGCCAAGCCTCCGAGTGGGAGGTTTGCTCTCCACTCGGTAGGGTTTTTATTACTTAGGCGAGCACTGAGCTGCAGCTAAGCCCCCGAGTGGGAGGTTTGCTCTCCACTCGGTAGGATTTTTATGGTGTAGCTTTGAAGGAGAAGGTAGCAGTCGACCTGCACCTCGTCGTCCTTGCGAAGCATTCATTATTTTGGATGTTTAGGCGAATCCTTGGGCTGTTGCTAAGCCCCCGAGTGAGAGGCTGACTCTCCACTCGGTAGGATTTAAATACTTAGGCGAGTACTTGGACTGCAACTAAGCCCCCGAGTGGGAAGCTGGCTCACCACTCGGTAGGATTTTGAATACTTAGGCGAGTACTTGGACTACAGCTAAGCCCCCGAGTGGGAGGCTAGCTCACCACTCGGTAGGATTTTGAATACTTAGGCGAGTACTTGGACTGCAGCTAAGCCCTCGAGTGGGAGGCTGGCTCACCACTCGGTAGGATTTTGAATACTTAGGCGAGTACTTGGACTGCAGCTAAGCCCCCGAGTGGGAGGCTGGCTCACCACTCGGTAGGATTTTGAATACTTAGGCGAGTACTTGGACTGCAGCTAAGCCCCGAGTGGGAGGCTAGCTCACCACTCGATGGGATTTTGAATACTTAGGCGGCGGATTCGCAGCTAAGCCCCCGAGTGGGAGACTGGCTCGCCACTCGGAAAGGATTCTTTACAAACTTAGGCGAACCGGATTCGCAGCTAAGCCACCCATCGGGGAAATTTCAACAAAAAGTAATAACAATCACTGGGAAAATTATAACATTCTTGTCTTAGATAAACAAACTATAAAAGTACTTTTATTACATCTCAACCGAGTGAGTATTTAAGTATAAAAGGGGCGGAGCAGCTCCGCATTCCAAGCTTGAGGCTCGTCGATCTGGCGATCAACGTTATAGAGATGATACGCTCCATTGTGGAGAACTCTTGTGACGATGAAGGGACCTTCCCAAGTGGGAGCGAGCTTGTGTGGTTTCTGTTGATCCACTCGGAGGACCAAATCTCCCTCTTCGAAGGCTCGACTCCTCACATTTCTGGCATGGAATCGACGCAAGTCTTGCTGATAGATAGTCGAGCGGATCAGGGCCATCTCCCTCTCCTCTTCCAAGAGGTCGACTGCATCTTGCCGGGCTTGTTCTGCTTCTTCTTCAGAGTATAGTTCGACTCGAGGCGCATTGTGAAGCAGGTCACTCGGCAGTAATCGCTTCAGCTCCATAGACCGGGAAGAATGGAGTTCTCCCAAATGACCGATTAGGAGTGGTCCTCAATCTCCAGAGAACTGATGGAAGTTCGTCGACCCAAGCTCTGCTGCGTGCTTGAGATCACGCATCGGCCGTGGTTTCAGCCCTTTGAGAATGAGGCCGCTTTGGACGCCCGCTTGTCCATTCGACCGAGGATGAGCAATCAAGCATAGTCGACCCGCGTGCCCTGAGAGGCGCAGAAGGCTTTGAACTTGTCATTATCGAAGTTTGACCCATTGTCGGTGATGATGCTATGCGGAACTCCATATCTGAATATCAATTCTCTGATGAAACTGATAGCAGTGCATGCATCAAGGTTCTTGATGGGCTTGGCTTCGATCCACTTGGTGAACTTGTCGACTGCTACTAGCAAATGAGTGAAGCCGCTTCTGCTAGTTCTCAGCGGTCCAATCATGTCTAATACCCAAACAGCGAAGGGCCGTATTTAGTGGAATGGTCTTCAAGGCTGAGGCGGGCTTGTGTGACATGTTGGAATAGAACCGACACCCTTCACACTTGTCGACTATTTCTTTTGCCATTTCATTTGCTTTTCAGCCAAGAAAATCCCGCTCGGTATGCTTTAGCCACAATGGTCCGAGAGGACGCATGATGGCCACAGGTCCCTGAGTGGATATCTTAAAGAATTATCTGACCTTCTTCTGGCGTGATACACTTCTGGCCGACTCCAGTCGTGCTTTCTCTATACAACTGTCCCTTGATCACTGTAAAGGCCTTGGATCGACGGACGATCTGTCGAGCCTCTTCTTCATTCTCTGGGAGCTCTTTCCTTTGGATATATGTGATGTACGGCACTGTCCAGTCGAGAGTGATGACCACAACTTCCATAATCAGGTCGACCACGGCTGGGACGTCAACTTCAGTCGGATCATTGGCACTCTTTTGCTGCGGGGCTTCTTCTGTGAAAGGATCCTCCTGCACCGATGGTGCATGAATGTGCTCCAAAAATACATTACTGGGAATGGCTTCCCTCTTGGACCCTATCTTCGCCAAATCATCCGCATGACTTGATTTTTCAAAGGTATATGATGAAGCTCTAACCCCTCGAATTTCTTCTCCACTTTCTCCTTTGCATTACAGTAACCTGTCATAGCTGGGCTTCTGACATCCCACTCCTTCATCTCTTGATTAACAACCAGATCCGAGTCGCCGTAGACCATAAGGCGACGGACGCCGAGTGAAATGTCCATACGCAACCCATACAGGAGTGCTTCATATTCTGCTTCGTTGTTGGAAAAATCAAAGTGAATCTGGAGAACATATTTGAGCTTATCTCCTCGGGAAACCAATACAACCCCGCACTGAACCGTTCAAAGATCTTGGAACCATCGAAAAACATAGTCCAGTGCTCCGAGTGAACTTGAGCCGGAAGCTGCTGTTTAGTCCACTCGGCGAGGAAGTTTGCTATTGCTTGGGACTTTATGGCTTTCTTTGCCTCAAATTTGATATCAAGGGGAAGGAGTTCAATCGCCCATTTAGCCACTCGACCAGTTGCATCTATGTTATGAAGAATTTCCGACAATGGGGCGTCGGCGGCGATCAGAATGGAATGATCGAGAAATAATGAGCAACCTTCTTTGTGGTCATGTAAATCCCATAAACAAGCTTCGATAGTGAGGGTATGTTTGCTTTGATGGGGTCAGCACTTGTAAAGATAATAAAGCTGGGCGTTGAACTTTGAAGGCTTTTCCTTCTTCTTCCGCTCGACCGTAAGTACTGCAGTCTTGACGACTTGTCCGGTGGCTGCAATGTAAAGCAACAAAGGCTCTTTTCGATAGGGAGCGTAAAGCACCGGCTGGGTGGAGAGCAGAGCTTTTAGCTCTGCAAACGCTGCATCAGCTTACGGAGTCCACTCGAACTTGTCTGACTTCTTCATCAGTCGGTAAAGAGGCAATGCCTTTTCACCGAGGCGAGAGATGAATTGACTTAAAGCGGCCAAGCATCCAGTAAGCTTCTGGACATCGTGCACACGCATAGGGCGCTTCATTCGGAGTATAGTGCCAACCTTTTCGGGGTTAGCATCGATTCCTCGCTCAGAAACGAGAAAACCGAGTAACTTTCCACCAGGAACTCCAAATGTGCACTTTGATGGGTTAAGCTTGATATCATACCTCCACGAGATTGGCAAATGTTTCAGCAAGGTCGGTCACCAACAGGTCGGAACCCTTTCGTGACTTGACCACTATATCATCCATGTACGCTTCCACATTACGACTGATTTGAGTGAGCAAACACTTCAATCATCCTCATGAATGAGGCTCCGCATTCTTGAGACCGAATGGCATGGTGACATAACAGAAGCACCCGAATGGAGTGATGAAAGCTGTTTTAATCTCATCGGGTCCATACAGGCGGATCTGATGGTACCCGGAATAGGCGTCTAAAAAAGACAACCTCTCACATCCCGCAGTTGAGTTGACTATTTGGTCAATGCGAGGAAGAGGAAAATGATCTTTCGGGCAGGCCCGATTGATATGCTTGAAATCGATGCACATGTGCAACGACTTGTCCTTCTTGGGGACCATCACGACATTGGCGAGCCACTCGGAGTGGTAGATCTCTCGGATGAACTCTACCTCTAAGAGCTGAGCCACCTCTTCGCCAATGGCCTTTCTCTTCTGGACGGCGGACCGTCGAAGATATTCTTTAACCGGTTTGACTTTTGGGTCGACTCGTAGGCGGTGCTCAGCCAGCTCCCTGGGAACACCCGGCATGTCAGCAGGCTTCCATGCAAAGATGTCCCAGTTCTCATGGAGGAACTGGATGAGCGCTTCTTCCTATTTTGAGTCGAGTGTTGTTGAGATGTTGGTCGGAGCAGCATTGGGATCAGTCGGGTGAATGTGAACCTGTTTACGTCTCACCGGTCGATCGAATGCTGACTCAGAGCGGGCTTCTTAGCTCGCAACAAATCACTCGGATCTGCAGTTTTCGATACTCTTGTAGCTCTACCATCGCCAACCGAGCATCGGCGATCTTAGAGCCCTTCGAAGCACTCTTCCGCCTTCTTCCGATTGCCCGTAACGGTGATCACGCCTTTGGGACCAGGCATCTTCGGTTTAAGATACACATAACATGGTCGGGCCATGAAAGCGTGCATATGTTGGCCTTCCCGAATAAGCGTGATAAGCGCTCGAAATCCACGACCTCAAAGGTCAAATTTTCTTTCCGAAATGCTTGAATCACCAAAAACTACATCAAGAGCAATTTGGTCGAGTGACTCAGCCTTCTTTCCGTGAATGACTCCGTGGAAGCTCATATTCTTGGTAATCGAGTCCGACATCGGAATGCCCATCCCTTTCAACGTCTTTGCGTACAATATGTTCAAGCCACTACCACCATCCATCAGAACTTTGGTCAGTCGAGTGCCTTCAACGACTGGGTCGACCACCAACGCTTGCCTCCCAGGGGTGGCAATGTGTGTCGGGTTATCGGACTGGTCAAATGTGATGGCAGTCTGGGACCATTTCAGATAATTGGGCGTCGCCGGAGCGACCAAGTTCACTTCCCGATTGATAACCTTCAATCGACTTTTGCTTTTGACGTCAGCAAAAATCATCAGGGTGGAATTGACACGGGATATCCATCATTGCTGTCATCTTTGTCCTCAACTTTATGCGTCTCATTATCCTTATCCTTGGGTTGTTTCCTTGAACCGCTGAATCAAGAGCCGACCTTTGTCGAGTGGTATGTTTTGGGTAAATGAGTTTACCCTCTTCATCTTTCTTCGTGTGAATGTGACATGGCAAATCCAACACGTCATTTCCATCCTGGTCTTTCACCTTCTTGGGGTTCCAAGGACCCTTGGGTTTCCCCTTGAACTTTCACAGGGTCACTGACCAAGGCCTCTCCGGGAGCAGCTGGCTCGCCTTTGCGCTTCTGCTTCCGACTGGAATTTCCTCCGCCGGCCTCATTAGCGGCCGATTTGTATTTACCACTCCGGAGCCGGTCCTCTTCCTCCCCATTTGCATACTTGGTGCCAATCTCCATCATCCAACTCAAGGTCATATCTCCGGTTCGACCTAATTTCAAACTCAACTCTATGTTCTTGACACCTTCTTTGAAGGCACAAACTGCCTGGTGATCAGATACATTCTCAACTGTGTGGTGCAAAGTGATCCACCTCTAGATATAATCTCTCAAAGTTTCAATCGACTTTTGCACACACGACTGCAACTCCGTCCACCCTGCTGGTCGTTTGCAAGTCCCTTCAAATGTCCTGACAAACACTCGGGCAAGATCTTCCCAAGTGTAAATCTGCTTGAGCTAACTGATTCAACCACGCTCTGGCTGAACCCTCCAACATAAGAGGCAAATGCTTCATGGCTACCTCATCGCCGTTGCCGCCACGATCTGAACAGCCACTCGGTAATCTTCAAGCCAAGTGTCGGGCTTGGATTCACCGATGAACTTCTTGACTCGATCGCCAACCCTGAAGTTGGGAGGAATCACCGCGGCTCGATGGCTCACTGAAACATTACGCCCGAGACATGAACTCTGCTGCTGGAGGGAACATCTTTGTCATGGCCTTCTCGGTGAGCTTTGTTCCTGTCGACCAAACCTTGAACGATAATATATCTCGCATCAAAGCCTGGTTCCCTGGGGTCGACTGGAACTCTTCGCCCAACACTGTGTTGGCGTCACGTAAATCTGCTGCCGAGGAGCGTATGATCCACCCCGTGGGGGAGGAGTGGGCACTCGACGTTGATCATTGCGATCAAATCGGGGCTCATGTTGCTCGCGGCTCTTGTAATGATCAGCACGCCGGCCCCCACGTGCCTCACGCCGGGGCGATCTCGACTATGGGCCGACTGATCAATTGCAGCCGACGGATCGGCTGTGAATCCTGTTCCGTGACTGTGATACGACTGAGTTTTGGTCTCCTGCCGCCCGGAGCAGATCTCTGATTTGTAGCAAACCTCTACCCGCCTCCGACTGGGAAGGCTGAATTGACTCTGCTATACGGGCGGCAGCTGCTAAATTCTGAATCAGAGTTCGATATACCTGAGTTGGTGGCTGGAAGAGCTGACGTCGACTGGATTCTGGAACCCTTGGTCACGCGCGCTCGTCGAGTACTCGCTGAAGGTTCTCCAGTCGAGTGCGCTCAGCCAGGTTAATAGCGCGCATCCTCCAAGGCACGAGCCTCGGGGGTTTCTCCAACGATAGGAGTGTGAAGAGCATCCATGTTCCGACGGCGAAGTTCCTCCCTCTGAAGCGAAGTGAGGGGCTCGGGCAGGTATTCTTCGTGGGCTTGCTCCGGATCGCCTCCACCGTCACCTCCGTTGGTGCAGGTGAATCGGGGGGGACTGCATGGTCCATCGACCATCAGAACCTCTGCCGCCGGGTCACCGCTATCGCATTCGGACCTTGATCTCTGCGGGCAGTCGAGCAGTAGTAGAGAGATTAAATCCGGGCTCGATCACCGCAACCTAGGGGGTGGAAGACAGGCGGGCCACCGCATTCCTCACCCACCGCTGAAGCCTCGACCGACCGGACCGCTTGCTCCGGCGGGAGACTGAGGGCGAGGACGGCACAGGAGCCGACCCATACTGGGTCGATGGTTGCCGCAGGAGGACGCCGCGGACACACGCGCAAAAGTGCGTCGCCCCGCGGACGGGGAGAGCGTCCACGTCGAGTGGAGCCTCCTGAAGCCAAGCGGAGTCGTCGGCAGCGAGCGTGGCGCACCGAGACGGATCTCATGACCCTCGACCAGAACTCCACCTGAAACCATGATGTAGGAGATCGAAAGAATCCCAACTTCTCCAACAAATCACTAGAACACCTGCCCCATGGTGGGCGCCAACCGTCGTGGTTCTAAGTCCGAAGAGAATGGGGGGTAGGAATGGAGAGGCAAGATCCTAGCTATGGAGTAGTTGTATATGCAAGGGATTTACGAGTTCATGCCCTTCTCGAGGAAGTAACAGCCCTCGTCTCGGAGCCCGAGGCGGTCATTTGGATTATATGTGTATGTGTTGTAGGGTGCGAACCCTTCTACCGTGGAGGGGTGGCTTATATAGAGTGCGCCAGGACCCCAGCCATCCCACGTAGTGGAGGGTTTAAGGTACGTTAAGGCTAGGCGTTACTGGTAACGCCTTACATAAAGTGTCATTATGACCATAAAGACTATTTAACTACAGACTGTTTGGACACCGAGTGGCTCTTGGACTCCTGGTGGTCGAGTGGGTCTTCATGGTCGAGTGTCTTTGAATCTGTCGAGTGGAAACCTACCAGGTCGACTGGAAGGCCGCTTCTTTCGCGAGCGTCCTTGGGGAGGGTACCTTTGGGCAGGTCTATGACCCTACCCTAGGTACATGACTTCATCAGTTATTGAGGCCCCTCACGTTCCAACATGACACTTGGGGATTCCAATCCATGAGTAAGGAGGGAACACCCGAACACCCACCCAAAACGAGCGCTATCAAGCTACGCTCAACACCTCCATGCCTCGAACACGCATCGAGGGTCGGGGCACCTCCTTATAAGCAGTAGCAGCAATCACCCTCACATGCTGCTCCCTTAAAGGGCAGTCGAAGATCTCGGCGAGCTCGGCAATGGTGTCCTCGTTGCCTTCTAAATCTTCCGGGACCAACCCAAGAGCCTTCATGAGAACATTCTCGGCCTGTATGGCCTTGGACTTGGTGGCTGGAGCCTTCTTGGTGCTTCTCGTGGCTCTTCGTGTGGTATACGGCTCGGCTTCAGGCCTTAAGGAAGACTGAACCTCCAAAAGAAGTGGTGGCGCCAGCTTCCGAACCAAGGCGTTGCAAAACCACTTCAATTTGCCAAAAGCAATCGCCTCCTGGGGTGTCATCCCCCCTTCTCCTTAATCCAACGGTTGCATGGCTTGATGTACGTGAGAATTGCCCAGAACGAGAGCGCGGTCATCAGGAGCCGCCACGTGTGCCCGCACGTCCACACACTTTGGGGAGAAATCGCCAATCATTTGCGGGCCCTCCTCCCGATCCGAAATCTCAACAGGAGCAAGCATCTCGCAGCTGGGGCCAATCACATCCTTTGCACCGGGTCCCACCTTGGCCAACCCCGAGTCATGCATCGCTCCAGCATCTTGAGCCTGGCCCACCATCTCCAGAACCGGGGCTGACCCTGAACTTGTTAAAGTTAAAACGATGATTGGTCATGTGAGGCCCGGCTTATAAGGTTGAATGAAGGTTTAACACAGTGGTTGTTCGGCCCTTGAAAAGCACTTGACTTGAAGGCTTGGCAGCCTGTGAAAAACCTTGTTTTTTGATTTTTATCTGATTTGAACATTTTTTGAGATTCATCTTTTGTGATATATTTGAAAATCGATGAGGGCTATGTTGCCTTATGGTTCATGTATGAATCTATCCGACGTTTGTTAACCTGGCCTGGTTTTGGACTATAAGTCGCCAGTGTATGATGATTTTATATGCTTAGAAGCGTTGTGCTCTAAGTTTTGGGATATTACCCCTTGCTGCATACGGCGTTGTAAGCCGGCGGTATAAGTCAATTGAATAGGGCAATGTGCACTCAATTCTTTGGGTTGTAACCCTTACTGCACAGGTATGATAAGCCGGCAATGTGAGCAAATATCACATGTATGATATTTTGTTATGATTATATAAGGTTATGATTAAACCAGCCCTGGTTATGGACTGTTTTAGTCACCAGTAATTTTTATATGTGGTATTGTGACCCGCTCTGGGATAAACCGCCAGGGCACTTGTGATCTGTTTGTGTGCAGGAAAAATGAAATCTGATCTACATACTTGATGATATCATAAGCATAAGTGGCAGATCTTCAACTGGCGGATCAGTAGTGTTATGCAAAACAAAACATGCATGATGGCATGACAAATCAAAAGTTTCACTAGCCTATTACAAGGCATCTGATGGCCCAACGAGGATAACTGTTTTGGAGATGATCAACACAGCAAAGTGTTATGCTTCATAAACCGGCTCATGGCTGTTAGCGGGTTCAAGCCTCCGGATCATCTTGCGCCTCTTCTTCATCTTCAGCTCCTTGATTATCCATCAGCTGGAAGTCAGGCGTAGCCCAGTTAATATCGGTCAACGCTCTAAACACAACTCATCATCAATAAGGTTTGATGGATCAATGTCAGGGGCGAAGGTGTGCTTAAGAATCGGCGGGATGAGATCTGTCTGCTCGTGAACTGACGCTTTCTCTTTCTTGTTTTCAGTGTCATAAGCCGCCTGGTAAGTGGATAGATTGGTTTTGTCAGCCAACTTACTTGCTAAGGGACGAATTGCTCTTGCTATTTCTGCAAAATCATCAGCACTGAAGGCAGATCCGTCCTCTTTAACGCTTGGGCAGCCATTGGCCAAATCCCCCGGATCAAGATCTGCTTGCCATGTCTTTGCCCGGCTTAAGGCAGTCAAGGCGCCGGCTCTGGCAGCTCCCCGTTTTAAGTCGTCAATCCTCTGGGGCAGCACAGATAACTTCTCCAATGTGTCTTTGATGAGTGTTGAGGGAGATTTCTTGTGCAGAGCAGCAGCAATGGTGCGTTGGGCACCAGTATATAACTGTTCTACAAGAGTGTAGACAGAGCCCAATTTGGCGCTCCCAGAACCTATATCAATCAAATTATGGGTAAGCTAGAAGCTGTTTATAATATGATTATTAAGGTGCAATGGAGACATGTTTTTACTTACCGAAGATGGCTGGCGACATGATATTGATCTGTTGCTTTAAGCCGGATAGTTCGTCAGTCATCAGTTTAAGTGCAGCTCCGGCATCCTCTGCTCTCTTCAATAGAGCTGCCTTTTTAGTCTCCCAGCCATTTTTGTCAGTATTAAAGTTTTGCTTAAGCTGCTCAATGTTCTCTAAAGCAGCCTTCAGTTCTGATTTGGCCTTGGATGTCTTAGATTGTTGAGATTTAATGTTATCCTTGAGATCATTGAGCTGCAAGTCCTTCTCAGTCAGTTTAGCCTGTGATATCAACAAACATGGACAGATATTATGAGTATGATTATTGTTGAAGTCCCAATCACAATACAAGTATTTTCCTTGGCACTTGGGAGCTAATGTCGATTTCTCTTAAAATCTTTTTTGAAGTCCCAAGCACAATACAAGTATTTTCCTTGGCACTTGGGGGCTAATGCCTATTGTTCTTTTCAAAGACGCCTATATATGATGACTCGGGTATAAGGATATGACCCAGTTTATCAAGGTTATATGTTGAAGTGTTGATCTATCAATATTGATAAGTCCCGGCTTAATTCCATGATTCAAGCCGGCCCTTGGGGGCTACGGATGTGAAGTTCATTACTAACACTTAAAGTCCTGGCTTAATTCAATGATTCAAGCCGGGCCTTGGGGGATACTAGTGCTGATGTTAAGTTCCTTTACGGCAAACTGGAAAGTCTACAACATATTCAATCTTACCATATCCTATAGACTTGGCGGCTGATAGACAAATAATTATGGAAAGAATAGTGACCGATGTCGGATTTCGGGTTCCGGCAGACCCTTTAGGTTCGAACTCTGGGGTGCACGCGGAGATCTCACCCCCTACCTACCTGCACCTCGTCGCCTCGCTAGGATCTAAACTACCAAAAGAACAACACAAGGGACACAAGGTTTATACTGGTTCGGGCCACCATTGTGGTGTAACACCCTACTCCAGTGTGTGGTGTGGTGGATTGCCTCTTGGGCCGATGAAGAACAATACAAGGAAGAACAGCCTCGCGAGGGTGAGGTGTTCTTATGGGTAGGCTCTCGATCGGATTGGATCAAGCTAAGATGAGGCGAGATGTCTGGGTCTCTCTAAGATGCCATCCTCCCTGTGGGTGGCTAGTCCTATTTATAGGCAAAGGCCCTGGGCCTCTTCCCAAATATTGAGCGGGAAGGGCGCCAACAATTGGCCATTTTGAAGGGAATATCTAGTACACTTATCCTGACTAAAGTTGGTCCTCGCACGTCAAAGGCTCTGGTGGTGACGCCTGCTTGGGCTCCATGATTACTTCCTTTCTCGCTATGACGGTCTTGGTCTTGTTGCACCAAAGCGGATGCCTTTGCTTGATGCTCTCGCTGCGCTTGCCCCTTTGCACCAAAGAGGAAATGAGGACATACTGGCTGGTCGACGCCCGCCTGGCGCCCTTGGTCGTCATGGCTTGCATCATGGGCACCTCATGAGGTACCCCACCTTGATCTCTCCGCCTCCTCGCGAGCCAGCCTGACGAGGCCGTGCCTGAGGAAGCTTCTTGTCGTCCGCCCCGCGAGGCTTGGCCCCTCGAGAGGGTCTTTAGCTTGTGCTGATGAAGATGGGCCGTACTGGGCCACCCCTTGAGCCACGCCGCAGGCCGCAGGCAGGCAAGTCTGGTACCCTGCCCGTAACGCCGGCATGACAAGAGCCCCCGGGCCCAAGCGCGCTGGACTTGGCTGAGCGAGAAGCGAAGGGCAGTGCAGCGCCATGGGCCCCAATAACGTGGCCTCGGGTGCCGCATGGCGGTTGATTGGACGTGGGCATCTCCACTTCTCCACGACGCCTCGACAACTGCATGAATTGACAAGTCCCTGCATGCGAGGCGGGTCATGATTACCTGCGGTCGTGGAGGTCGACGGTTGGCCTTCCCCGGCAATAAGTACGGAACGGCGCGTGCCCTTCCAGCCCATCTCTTCTTGCTTCTCCTTCTTCTCCATGGCTTCGCTGAAGAGGTTCTCGGCCGCGGAGAAAGGAAAGGCCTGCCAGGTAGAGCCTGACTCTCCCCCGGCCAAGCGCGGTCGAGGCCGTCCTCGCAAGCACCCTGTGGCTCCCGTAGCGGCTCCCCGCGGCCATGGAGGCGATCTCCTGCGCGGCGACGGGCGTCAGGCCGTTGATGCGGGGTGCGCTACGGTCGCGCGACCCCCTAGGCCATGCTTCCGCTCGGCGGAGGTGCTGCCGGAGTTTGTCGTGTGGTCGGTGGAGCCGACCAGCACCCGGCTCCGGCTTCCCCACTTCTTCTTAGGTGAACTTCCGGCCGGCGCCCCGGGCGGCCTCTGGCTCCAGGCGGACGGTTGCTGCAGCCGGGCCTCCTGGGCTTCGCTGGAGGTCTCCGCAAGTGTGGTTCGACCCGCCGGTGGCAAATGTTTGCCCGCCGCGTGGTCTCGAGCGGCGGTGCACCCTCTGCACTTCAACTTCGATGGCGATGCCATCCTCACGTGAGGGTGTTCGGGAAGATGGTCGCCGCTACTGGGTGCTGCCCAGGGGCGGCGACCGCGGCCGTGAGCCTAGCCCGGCGGCGATGAAGATGGCAGCGCGCGCGTGATCGGCGGCGCTCGGGGTTCGTCGAGCTTTGGCGCCTCTTCTTCGGACAGCGGCTCCTCGAGCGGTGGCCGCGACCAGCCCCCGCGCCGCCGCGCCCACCTGGAGGGAGGTAGCGGGTCTGCCTGCCATCGCGCCTCGGTGAAGCGCGAGAGGGAGTCCGCCTGAGCTTCGGAGGTGGTCCGAGCTCTCGCCGCGAGTTGGTGTCAGGCGAGTCACGCCTGTTTTGTTCTTTTCCTTTTCCTGCGCTAGGAGACAGTAGTGTAGGGCCCCGCGGGGGCGTGCTTGGACTATTGCTATTAATTATTGTACTGTTTCCGCTATTTCGGTATTATGCTTTTGTGCCACACGCCTGCGCGTAGAAATTACTTAGCTCGGGGGGGCCTGTCATGGCCTTTGCTTCCCGAGGCCGAGGCCTCGTCGAACGCTTCATGTCCTATAAAGGTTAGTCTGGAGAGGTAGCTCCCAGCCTCAGCTGTGGAGGTGACCGACCCAGGTCCTGTGTTCGTGTCGCGGTGCCCGTGGGGCACGGACTGGAGGGGTGCTCCTGTAGTGGACCCGGGTAGGGAAGCCTCAAATGATAAAGGCAGAAAACACTCGCGAGGGTGCCTGCGCTGCTCCCTCGCGAGACTTGCGCGAGAGAAATCGAGGCAGGAGAGCAAAAAAGGCAGAGAGTCACAAGCCAAAGACGGCAACAACTTCAATAAAACTTCAAATGGGAATGAACAAGCCAACTGCAGAAAGCAAATGAGAAAAGCCGTGTCCGACACCTAATCTAGTCTTCGACGTCTTCTCACCCAGCGGAGCTAAGTGCTGCCACTTTCGGCGTGGGAGGGAGCCCAGGGCATGAGGCCGGCGCTCGGAGACTCGGCGTGTACAGCCCCAACTCATTATTACATGAGAGTGTCACGGGCGGCGAAGCTTCACGAGCCTTGGCCTTCTTCATGTGCTCCGGCCTTTCTCGAAAAAAAACTTCCACGAGCGTTTGCCTTCTTCACAGGCATCGGGCCTTTCATAGATAGATAAGCTTCACAGGCATTCGCCTTCTTCACAGGCACCGGGCCTTTTTCCAAAACGCGGCACTTCACAGGCATTCGCCTTCTTCACAGGCACTGGGCCTTTTTCCAAAATGCAGCGCTTCACAGGCATTCGCCTTCTTCACAGGCACCGGGCCTTTTTCCAAAACGCAGCGCTTCACAGGCATTCGCCTTCTTCCACGAGCACCGGGCCTTTTTCCAAAACGCAGCGCTTCACGGGCATTCGCCTTCTTCACGAGCACCGGGCCTTTTAGGGTAAAACCTCCGGAGGTGCCGGATGTTCCACAGCGTTACGGGCCAGGCACCCTCCCGAGTCTCCAAGCAGCGGGCCGGGCACAGAAACATGAACAACCTTGAACGGGCCCTCCCACATGGGAGATAGCTTATGCAGTCCTTCCCGAGAGAACCCGCTGAGCACGAGGTCCCCTACCTCGAGAGTCACAGGCGGATGTTGCGGCGATGGTATCGCCATGCGCTTGTTGGTATCTTGCCGCTCGTAGTGCGGCTTCCCGACGATGCTCCTCCCCCAGCACGAGGTCCGTCCCCCGCATGGCGTCCTGCTGCGCCTCGTCGAACGCCAGGACCTATGCGGAATGACGTCTGACCTCGTGAGGGAGGACTGCTTCAGCTCCGTAGACCAGGAAGAACGGGGTCTCACCAGTTGGCTTGGTCGCGGTTGTGCGGATGGACCACAATACGGACTGAAGCTCATCGTACCAGCCTCTGCGCGAGCCTCTAGCTTCTTCTTGAATGTCCTGGTTTTGAGGCCCCTCAGGACCTCTGCATTGGCCCGCTCGGCCTGACCATTGCTCCGCGGGTGTGCTACCGAGGCGTAGCATATCTGCGTCCCAAGGTTAGCACAATATGTTTTGAAGAGGTTACTGCTGAACTGTGAACCGTTGTCGGCGATGATGCAGTTCGGCACCCTGAACCGGCTCACGATGCCCTTGATGAACTTGACCACAGAACCCGCGGGGATGGTGCGGACGGCTTCCACTTCAGGCCGCTTGGTGAACTTGTCCACGGCGACGTAGAGGTAGCGATAGCCCCTCGGCACCCGAGGAACGGGCGGGATATCCAGCCCCCAGACTGCGAATGGCCACGAGAGGGGTATAGTTTGCAGACCTCCCGCCGGCTGATGGATCTGCTTGGCATGGAATTGGCAGGCCTCGCAAGCCTTCACCAGTTCGACGGCGTCATTGAGCGCAGTGGGCCAATAGAACCCGCTGTGGAACGCCTTGCCAACGAGGGTCCGCGATGACGAATGATGCCCACAGTCTCCACCGTATGTTCCGCCAGCAGTTCCTTCCCTTGCTCCTCGGGATGCAACATAGGGACACATCATTTGGTCGCTTCAGGTAGAGCTCTCCATCCCTAATGCAAGATCTTTGTCGCTTGCCGCGCCACACGCCCGCTTCCTCCTCCTTCTCCGGCAAGGTCCCTTGCATCAAGTAGCTCCGGAGCTCTGTGATCCAGCACCCCTCCTGAGGCTCCAGCGTCAAGAGCAGGCGCGCTCCTGAGGCCGGGCCACAGACCGGGGCTCCCGAGGCTGGTGGCTGGGGGAGCTCCTCCCGAGGCTGCACCGTGCTTGACAGCGATGGCGTGGCCGAGGGCTTGAAGAGCCGCTCCTCGAAGACGCCAGGCTCCTGAGGTAGCCGCCTGGATGCCCGTTTGGCAATGTCGTCGGCCTCTTGATTGGTGCCACGGGGCACATGCTGCAACTCCAACCCCGTAATCGCTTCTCCATCCTGCGGACCTCTGCGAGGTAGGCTTCCATGTGCTCATCCCTCGGCTCGTATACCTTGTTGGAGAAGTTGACGCAGTTGTCAATCACCCTTGATGGTAAGGCGCTTCACTCCTAGGGCAGCTGCGGCCTTCAGCCTGCTATCGAGCCTTCATATTCTGCTATGTTGTTGGAGACCTTTTCTCCGTCTTTGGAAACAGAGCTGCACGGCGTAGTAGAGCTTGTCTTGAGTAGGAGATATAAGCACTGCTCCAGCCCCCGCGCCGTGCCTAGAGAACGCCCCGTCGAAGTACATGACCCAACCGTCCGGTGCCTCGCTTCCCGGGGAGAGGGATCGATCCTCATCAGCCTTGAGGCCCGGCGCCTCCGTCCATTCTGCCATGAAATCTGCCAATGCGGCCCCCTTGATGACTCTGGTTGTGCTGAATTCGAGCTGAAATGCTTGCAGTTCGATGTTCCACTCAGCGACTCTTCCAGCTGAGTTGGGGCTCCTGAGCACCCTTTTCATGGGGTACGTTGAGACAACCTTGATGGGGTGGCCCTGAAAATAATGTCGCAGCTTGCGTGAGGCCACCAATAGCGCGAGGAGGAGTTTCTGAGGCATGGGGTACCGCGCCCTCGCGTCCCGCAACACTGTGCTGACGAAGTATACAGGGTGTTCAACGAGGTTGGGAGTGCTGGTGTCGATGGCGCCCTCCGGAGACTGTGGCGCCTCCTGAGACAGTGGAGCCTCCAGCGGCTGGTCGCCAGGGGGAGGGGTCTCTTCTATCCTGAGTGCGTTTCCCTGCGGCGGCTGATCCTTCTCGGCTATGGTAGTGGTCTCTGTGAGTCTTCCTTGATCCTGCTTCGCCTTGACCCGGCCAGCTGCCGCGGCTTTGGTCCGACGCTCCTCCCTAACTGCCACCAGGGCTTCGCTGACGGAGTAGGGAGTGGCTGCAAGGTAGAGCACCATGGGTTCTTGAGGGCGCGGGGCCACCATTACCGGAGGGCTGGTTAGGTACCTCTTGAGATCTTGGAACGCCTTGTCGGCCTCTTCAGTCCATTCAAAGAGCCCCTTTTTATTCATCAGCTGGAAGAAAAGCAGCGCTCGCTCCCCCAACTTGGAGATGAAGCGTCCTAGTGCGGTCACGCGCCCAGTGAGCTTCTGCATTTCCCTGAGGGTCTTTGGCGGGCTCATGTCGTCGACTGCCTTGACCTTTTCTGGGTTAGCCTCGATGCCTCGGTGGGACACGAGGAAGCCCAAGAGCTTGCCCGAGGGGACCCCAAACACACACTTCTCCGGGTTGAGCCGCAGGTTCACTGCGTTGAGGCTCGGCGAAGGTTTCCTCCAGGTCATGTATCAGGGTTCTGGCTTCCCGAGACTTCACCACAATGTCATCAACGTAAGCCTCAACATTCTTCCCGAGCTGCGGGCCCAAGGTGATGTGCATCGGCCCACCGAAGGTCGCCCCTGCGTTGCGCAGCCCGAACGGCATGCATGTGTAGCAGTACACCCCACACGGGGTCAGGAAAGCCGTTTTTTCCACGTCTTCTACCGCCATATTGATCTGGTGATACCCATAGAAGGCATCCAAGAAACACAACAGGTCGCACTCGGCGGTGGAATCGACGATCTGATCGATACGAGGGAGCGGGAATGGATCCTGCGGGCAGGCTTTGTTGAGTTTGGTGAAGTCGACACATATACGTTCCTTCCCTCCTTTCTTCGGCACGACAACCGGGTTAGCCAACCAATCTGGGTATCGGACCTCGCGAATGACCCCTGCAGCTTCCAGTTTGCGGGTCTGTTGGACGATAAAAGCCAACTTTTCAGTGGACTGCCATCTCGCTTTCTGCTTCACGGGGCGTACGTTGGGGCACACGTTGAGGTGATGCTCGATTACGCCTCTAGGGCTCCCTTGCCACCGATCAGCTCCCATGCGAATACCTTCTTGTTCAAGCGAGGAACTTGACCAGGCCTCCTCCTGCTCGGGCTCGAGATTGGCGCCTATGGTGAAGGTGGCGTTAGTGGATCCGTCCTCGTCGACCAGATGTCTGCTTGGTTTCTGCCTTGTCACTGGGTGAACAACCGCTTCTTCTTGGCGGTGCAGCCCCTTGGGCTCGAGCGTCTGAGCCGGCGGGCTGGGCCGCCGCCGCAGTCTTGAAGGCGAGCTTGAGTACTTGCAACGCATCCCCGGTGTCTCTGGACATGGTGAGGACGCCGTTTCTCACGGGCATCTTCATGAGGTTGTAAGCTGGGTGAGTCGCAGCCATGAATCTGGCTAGCGCTGGGTAGCCGAGGATGGCGTTGTATGGGAGGCCGATGGGGGCGATGTCGAAGTCGATCAGCTCCGTGCGGAAGTTGTCGTAGGTGCCGAAGGTTACCGGGAGACGGATCTGCCCCAGGGAGCTGGATGAACCGCCCCCGACGCCCAAGAAGGGCCTGCTGGGCTGAAGCCGCTCCGGCGGTATGTGGAGAAGGCTGAAGGTTTTAGCCGAGAGCATGTTGAGGCCCGCGCCACCGTCGATGAGAGTCCTGGTGACGGCCACCTGGCAGATGGTGGGGGTGCAGAGCATTGGGAGTGCGCCCGAGCAGGCTGAGTTGGTGGGGTGGTCCTCCGAGCTGAAGGCCAGATCGGCCTTGGGCGCCGACCGACCTGGGGGAGCCCCATGTCACTTGAAGGCAGCGCCGACCGGCGAGCGAACGGCTTGATGTGGCGATGCGAAGGTGGCGCCATGCGAGCCGCCAGAGAGCTGCGACGACGACGGGCGCCAAGCGCGGCGTGCCTTGCAAGGAAAAAGGCCGCGCAGCTCCTCCCAAGAGGCTACGGAAGCGGCTGGCAGTGGAAGCGAACGCTGGGCGCCGGTGAGGCCACGGAAGCCGCGATTAGCCATGGCCCTGTCGTCGCCCCCTGCTTTGAGGACGGCCTCCTCATACGCCAGCAGGAAGGCCAGCGGATCGGTCGTGGCGTTGTAGCACGGTGGCGTCTCCGGCTTGAACTTGTTCGGCCACCGCACCTGTCGCAAAAGGGGCCAAGGATCGAGCCCCAGCCCCAGCCGGCGCGGCGGGCGGAGTGGCGCGCTGCTCATCGTAGGGCGCGTCGCGATGTCGGCAGAGAGCGGGTCAGCGGAAGGGAAAGCTCCGGTGCACCCCTACCCGGCGCGCCAAATGTCAGATTTCGGGTTCCGGCAGACCCTTTAGGTTCGAACTCTGGGGTGCACGCGGAGATCTCACCCCCTACCTACCTGCACCTCGTCGCCTCGCTAGAATCTAAACTACCAAAAGAACAACACAAGGGACACAAGGTTTATACTGGTTCGGGCCACCATTGTGGTGTAACACCCTACTCCAGTGTGTGGTGTGGTGGATTGCCTCTTGGGCTGATGAAGAACAATACAAGGAAGAACAGCCTCGCGAGGGTGAGGTGTTCTTATGGCTAGGCTCTCGATCTGATTGGATCAAGCTAAGATGAGGCGAGATGTCTAGGTCTCTCTAAGATGCCTTCCTCCTTGTGGGTGGCTAGTCTTATTTATAGGTAAAGGCCCTGGGCCTCTTCCCAAATATTGAGCGGGAAGGGCGCCAACAATTGGCCATTTTGAAGGGGAACATCTAGTACACTTATCCTGACTAAAGTTGGTCCTCGCCTATCAAAGGCTCTGGTGGTGACGCCGTCTTGGGCTCCATGATGACTTCCTTTCTGCCGTTGCGACGGTCTTGGTCTTGTTGCACCAAAACGGATGCCTTTGCTTGATGCTCTCGCCTGCACTTGACCACTTTGCACCAAAGAGGAAATGAGGACACTGCGCGGGCTGGCGCCCGCCTGGTGCCCTTGGTCATCATGGGCACCTCGTGAGGTACCCTGCCTTGATCTCTCCGCCTCCTCGCGAGCCAGCCTGACGAGGTCGTGCCTGAGGAAGCTTCCTGTCGTCCGCCCCGCGAGGCTTGGCCCCTCATGAGGGTCTTGAGCTTGTGTTGATGAAGATAGGCCGTATTGGGCCACCCCTTGAGCCACGCCGCAGGCCGCAGGGAGGCATGTCTGGGTACCCCCGTTCCCAGAACGCCGACAACCGAATTATCTCATAGCGTTCCTTCATCAAGTTGATTAAGCCGGGTTCAAAATCACGGCTGGTGTATAAATGGTTCAAGTAACCAGAGTGGATGTCTTGGGTGCTGAACTGGGCGTAGCTCTCTAAGTCTACCTTCCACCTTTGTCTTTAGCAGAAATTTCTTCCTTGGCGCTATGCTTAGATAAAACAGTGGGGTACCCGGTGCTGTGAAACCAAACCCGGTGACAACGACGTCGTCAGTCTTTTCCTCAGCAGGCTTAATTGGGCTTGGCGGCTTAGAAATGGCCGGCTCAATGTCCATATGGTCTATGGAGACTTCATGGTCTTGTGGTGGCGGATCATCAATGGTGGCCTCAGCAATTGGGTTAGAAGATTCTGGTTGTTGTTTCTCCAGTTCAGACAGGTTGGAGTCATCGACCGGCTTACTCAGTTTTGCCTTCTTGCTGGGTTTGGCCTGGCCCCTGCGAATAAGAAGTACAAAGAGGTCAGTATATTGATCAGGAATAAAGATTTAAATGGTTGAGTATACCCTTACCCAGGTACAGTCTTGAAGGCTAGGATTTGAGTTCCCGTTGAGTCGCCGAAGGAAGAATGAAATGTTCCCTGATAATTTGAATCAGACGGGTTAAGAGGTTGACGAACAAGACCTGCCTTGGGGTAATCTAAGTTAGAAATTTTTTAGACCTCCTGTCGACGCTTGCGAGGTGTTGGGTGTTCGGTAAGCCACAGGATAAAACTCCACCGCCATTGTTCCGGGTTGTACGGCGAACTTCATGGTGCTGCTTCTTCAAAAGAAAGTTGGGATCCAAGTGAGCTAAAGGGTGAGAAAAGCTTACTTTCCGGCTTGCTTGTCAGGTTTTATGTGTTGGCAGAGGTTCTGAGCCGGAGGAAAGAGTAATTACCTCTGCGTCATCTGCACGGCTGGCGTCTGCTTCATCCTGATAATAGTCATTGTCAATAAGATGTACAAAAAATGAGCCAAGGGAATCAAGTTCTACCTCTGACTCATCATCATCATCTTTGTCATCCAAATTGAATAACTCGACAGCTTTGGATTTCTTCTTAGCAGGCTTTTTGGGGGCCTTGTTCTTCGTCCAGGTTTTCTTTGATTTTTCTCGCAGTTTCTTGGCCCAGAAAGCTGAGTCGGCCTGTAAACATTGAATAAGTACAAGCAAGCAGCAAAAATAGAAATATGAATCAAGTACGAGCTGGGTTTAAAACTTACAGTTGGCGGCTCATTCAGCGTACAGAAAGGGCTTAGTCCAAATTGACTGCAATCTTCCAAGCTCTCATTCAACAGAGTCTTGGTCATGTTATTGATGTCTTCCTCGCTATTCCGTGTTACAGGTGGCTACCGAGGGTCTGTTAGCTCGCCAGTGTACTCACACATTAAACCGGGCTGGATGGTCAGCGGCAAGACTCTCCAGCCGACCCAACAGCGAACTAGATCAATTCCGGTTAAGCCGTTCGCCATTAGGGCCTGGATCTTTGCGTAAACCTCCACATATTTCTTCCGTTCTGCTGTGCTGATACGGTCCGGAAGATGATGTCTGCTGCTAAGCCGGCTGGCGCGGTAACCCGGCAGGGGGTTCTCTCCCTCTGGTGGGGTGTCTTGGCAATAAAACCAAGTCTGGTTCTAGTCTTTGGGGTGACTGGGCGGATTAGCAGCTGGGAAGATGGCCTCTTTTCGGCGTTGTATAGATATGCCACCTAGCTCCAGGCTAGGTCCATCTGTGAATTCATTCTGCCGGTTCAAATAGTAGAATTCTCTAAATAATTCCACAGTGGGCTCCTGTTGAAGGTACACCTCACAAAAAACTTGGAAGTTGCAGATATTTGAGACAGAATTTGGACCGATATCTTGAGGGTGAAGCTTGAATAACTGCGGCACATCCCGGAAGAATCTTGAGCCAGGAGGGCTAAAGCTCCGGTCCATATGACCCATGAAAACCACTACTTCGCCATTTTTGGGCTCAGGGCGAGTTTTATTGCTTGGGACCCTCCAGTGAATGACTTCTTTCTTGGCTAAGACGCAAGTATGAACATATTCTTTCAGATCTTCCTCGGTGACCCGGGAAACGACCCAGTTGCAGGCGGTGGCGGTCTTAACCATTTTGAAGAAAAAAGGCCTATAAAACAAAGATGTTGCCAGCTTACGATCGTGATAAGATCATTGATTCAAAAATAAAGCATTATCACATTAAGTCAGAAGATGAACATTTGAAGTACGAAGGCATTCATATTGGCGGCTTAAAAGGGGACTGATGGTACCTGCCGGATTACATTTTTGTTGGTAAGCCAGACAGAGTGTTAAAGAAATCAGATCATAAGTAAATACAGGTAAACCGGAGAGATATTGCTGGGTCATGGAAGTTATGAAGCATGTAATGGATCATGGATCGCAATATAAGCCGCCAAGGCAATCGTGGGACTTCAAATTTATCAGTGAAAAATTGGCTAAGTGTTGAGCAGATTTCACAAGATAAGGTTAATTTTGGGATCTATGACAGTTCAGAAAAGTGGTGAAAATTCTAGACCTAAATGAGGGCAGTGAAGAAATTCATGTGTTCAGATGGATCTTGTATAGGGAAAGCATTTACTGCGATTGGAAAAAAGGATGTTAAACTATTACTTTGTGTTTTTTAGCATCATGATCAGAATCAACTACACGATCTGGAGAGGGATGGAGAAGAACATGGAGGAACTCCGACGAACAGTGGAACCCTAATGCATATCTGTGGCAAGGGGTAATGAATACCTATTGGTGCTGATGGACAGCGAAGAAGCGTCACGATTTCTGGATGCGTTCAGATTGATGCAGCAGCCTTGGCTTCGGGCTGCGGAGGAAGTTTGACGGTGGCGGCGGAGCTCTAGTCGCACTAGCGTCGAGAGGAAGGAGAAGAAGAAGCAGCGGCAGGATGTAAAAGTGAAAACAGGGGCCCCCTGTCCCTATTTATAAGGCAATGGATACAAGGCATGCGCGGGAATCGAGGAGGCAAAAATCATCATATGGCTATATAGAAGCCTCGGTTTTCGGGAGGTTTATTAAGATAAGTATCAATTAAAATACTCTGAGCTTCGTGTGATATAAATGTGAAATGACATCATGGCAGCTTAAGCAAGTTATACGGGTTGACGTCATGGCGGTTTACAACAAGGTTTATCAAATAAGGCGATACAAGATTTTGACAAGTGTTGAAGATTGATATGAACGAGTTCAAATCAACCTGGGGCCTAATGTTGGGGATATAACTATTGCATATGAACCGCCCAGGAGGGGTCGGGTCATACCACTGGCGGCTTACCAAAGAAGATGGTGGATCATGTGAGCCCAATGGCGGCCCAAGACCCAGAGGTGGCTTAAGGCTCAGGTGCTGAACCGCCATGTATGTATGACTTGTATCGTAGGGCATGTATAGTTAGTCACCAAGCCAGACACGTTGTGTATGAGCCGGCCGGGACTCCGTGAGCCGCCGAGGGTCGACCTATGTATATAAAGGGACGACCCGGAGGCGATTCAGGGCAAGAAACAAGAGATCGAGAACTAGGTCAAGTGTATTCGCTCCCTGGTAATCGAAACCCAAGCCATACCACCTCAAACTAGATTAGGCCTTTACCTTCACCGCAAGGGACCGAACCAGTATAAACTCCCTGTGTCCTTTGTCCCGTTTAACCCCATTAAACTAACCTAGTTGCGATGGCTCCACGACTAACTCCTTCTGCTAGCACATCTGCCGTGACAATTCCACGACAAGGCTAGAAGAGGGAGTGATTATCGTTTGGCCCACAAGGGGACACATTTCCCTATCGAAACCACGAGGGTTCTTGCGACAGGCTCCAGTTTGTAAGAGGTTTGTAATAAAGCTTGGCCAAATTGGCAATGTTTTTACCACGGCATATATGTGCCATGACATGACACCATGCCACCTTTGATGACTTTCTAGTGAGTTTAGGATTTATGGGGACTTAAAAACCGAGATTCGAAATGTTTGAGGACGATCCAGGACACCGGTACGGTTGTAATTTGTTCCCATTCCTAGCATGAGACCTAAACATGCATCCAAGGACACATGTATAATGTTTCTAGCCATTTTGGTGAACTGGAGCATGTATTTGTAGTTCAGATTTGAATTGTGGACATTAAATGCCTAGGAAATTCAATTCGTGTATAAAAAGGCCAAACGAACCCTGAATAAGTTTAAATTTCAGCACGGATATCATGTCATTCAATGTTGCCCGTGGAAGAAAATACAAGGTGAAAAGAGGCATTGATTACGTTTCGCCCACAAGGGGAAAAAGTTTCCCTATCGGAACCACGAGGCTTCTTTGAGAGAAGCTCCGGTTTTTGTAAGAGGTTTGTAATAAAGGTTGGCCCAAATTGGACAATATTTTTTCACAACATATATGTGCCATGACGTGACACCATGCCACCTTTGATGACTTTCTGGTGAGTTTAGGATCTATGAGGACTTAAAAACCAAGATTCAAATGTTTGAGGACGAGCCATATGACACTGGTACGGTTTTAATTCGTTCCCATTCCTGGCATGGGACCTAAACGTGCACCCAAGGACAGATGTATAATTTTTCTAGCCATTTTGGTGAACTAGAGCATGTATTTGTAGTTCAGATTTGAATTATGGACATTAAATGCCTAGGAAACTCAATTAGTGTATAAAAAGGCCAAACGAACCCTGAATAAGTTTAAATTTTAGCACGGATATCCTGTCGTTCCTTGTTGCCCATAGAAGAAAATAAAAGGGGAAAAGAGGCAGTGGTTACGTTTCACCCACAAGGGGGGCACGTTTCCCTATCGGAACCACGAGGCTTCTTTGAGAGAAGCCCTGGTTTGTAAGAGGCTTGTAATAAAACTTGCTCCACAATGGACGAAAAAAATCCTTGAGATATAAGTGCCATGTCGCGACACCATGCCAGGTTTCAAGATTTTCGGCTTAGTTTTGGATTTACAGGGATTTAAAAACCGAGATTCTTCTCACGAAATGTTTTCAAATAGCACATGGTTCACTCATGAAAGCCGATATTCAGTGAAAACTTCGTGGAAACCATATTTTAAAGTTTCACAAAAATCTGAAAAAATGTGGGATGTTAAGAAGGTGATGTTTTATTGCGACACAAAATTTCAAATTGAAAAACATTACGAGATGTGAGCTATGAAAAAGACAAATTCAGCCTTGAATAGTGACATTACTATTCGGCACTATTCAATGCTGATTTTGTCTTTTTCATAGCTCACATATCGTTATGTGTTTCAACTTGAAATTTTGTGTGGCAATAAAATATCATCCTCTTAACATCCCACAATTTTTTCAATTTTTTTGGAAACTTCAAAACATCTTTTTCTCGTGGTTTTCACCAGTTTCCGTTTTATTTTCTCCCCCCCCCCCCCCCCGTGCTGCACGCATAATCTGAGTCGTTAGTTCTGATTGGCCAGAACCCAAACCCCTTGGATCGTACGTGTGCACCGTTGGATGCTCCCAGATCGAACGGAAACCCTGAGCCCTTTCGACAGCACATGCAGTACATGGGTAAGCACTGTGTGCATGCGTCGTGTAGCTCATGCTTCCTTCTCTACTAGGTTTTCATTCAAAACAGGCTACCGTTTCTCGCCACTCGTCTTCTCCCATCGTTTTCCCGCTACCAGTGTCAGTGCTCATTGAAGGCTAGCGGCGACACACCGGCCATGTAAAATATCCCACACAGTTTCTAAAAGCACAAATGTGTGTGATAGAAGGGAGTAGGTCCCATAGGATGACCATCGTGAAACGCCTTAAAGGCAAGGAGGAAATTTTTATCAGCAAGGCCCGGCTTCCCATCCGCTAGCCTAGTCGAATAGAACACGGAAGTTAAGCTTGCTCGGGCTGGAGTAGTCCAGGGATGGGTGACCCGGTGGGAAGTTGCATACCTTAAGCTTCATTTAAATATGTTTTATGGGTTATTTTTTGCTCTAAAAAATTAAAGAATGATTGACTGGACCTATCATGGTGATTATATAAACCTACTATGTTTTATGGGTTATTTTTTCCTCTAAAAAATTAACGAATGATTGACTTGACCTGTCATGGCGATTATATAAACCTTTTTCAGGTTGCATACAGGGTATAGGGGGCAGGGTGTTCTTCTCGAGCATGTCTCCCTTGTGTGGCTTATAGACGCGGCACATATATGTGCGCTCCCCGAGGTATATATATACTATCCTTTACCGACAATTAGGGGGGCCCATAGGATCTATCCCTTTGACCCAACAACGAGAAGGGTTTAACCATGATGGTTTCCTATTGATACTAGTAAGGTACACGTGCATTGCACGCATGAGATTTGGTAACCAAATTATGAATAAATACCACACTATAGCATGTAAGCTTTGAGTCATATATGCATGATGTAGATGTTCGTTTAATTCATATAGTTCATCTCATCCAAAATCAATTAGTTTTGTAAAAAATTCTATTTTAAGATTCATGGAATGGTGCATTGTAAAGGTAAAAACAAAAAGTGACAATTCATTTAGAAAAAAAAGTTTGGGCAATTAAGATATGGAAGATTCTAGAGAACAAAGGAGAAGTGCTTCTGTTTTGAGGTTGTTGCATTATGCTTAAGTTCAACCATGGAGTCTTCTAGATTGTACATGTGACAGAATCTGGTGGAATGTAGATGATATCCAACGGCCAATAGTGCTCGGATTTGCCATCTCTGTACCATCGGATTGGCTTCATCCAACGACCAACTTTCAAAGTTATTCGCACACTATATAGGTGTATAGATGTATATATATATATATATATGTGTGTGTGTGTGTGTGTGTGTGTGTGTGTGTGTGTGTGTGTGTGTGTCCCATGCTAGACAAAATAAATTTCGCGCGCATGCATGGGACGAACCCCCCCCCCCCCCCCCGCTGCCGCCGCCTTGAAGTTGGGAAACTGACATCGTATGTATTGAACCAGGCTTGGAGTCGGGTACGGTGTTCGGTTTGTAATGTATTTTGTGGCCCATCGAAGTTGTGCATTTGGGATTTAAACACACCATACACCATCATACCCATACATATTTTTGGGCCGCATGCAGTGTATACGGGGTCTTCTAATCAACCACGTCTCCCTTGTGCGGTTTTTTGTGACGACACGCATATCTGTGGGCTCCCCGAGTGTATATATATCAACCCTTTGACCGATAATGAGTGGTATGTGATGGCCATGAATGGATTCCTCCTAGTTCGTGTTAGGGCCGGTCACCGTCAAATGTCGCTCAACCAAAGCTCGAGCTCATGCATTGTCAGGATTCCCTCCCAGATGCTCGGATTGCTGGGTTCGACCTACATCAAACCTTGTGTATCTCGTCCTTAACTACCTTGCCTTCATGGTTGTTGTCTGTATGGAGAGGTAGGCACCACATCTAAATTGTACATTATTCTATATTGAAAACACACATCACCCCTTCCCAACGTACATCATTTTGGGCCGCATGCAAGAGCTGCTGGTTTTGTGGTCCCTCTCGTGCGATTTTTATGATGGTTCAATCTATTGGCCCAAGCGGTTTATCGACAACAACAACTGTCATTTGACCAAACGATAGATTCCTTGGTTCGTCTTATGGTAGGTCATGGCGACATGCATGTATGACCAAAGTATCAATCATTACGTGCATCCGCCCCACTGACACGAAGTGGGAGGTGGTGGGCCAAGCATCCTAGCTAGGTACGACATTATGTCATTATATATATCCTAGCTAGGTGGTTGTTAGGGTGCTTTCGGGTTTGTGAGGCAGGTGCCACCAAAGTTATGCATTGTGTATTTAAAGTTTTAAACATCCCCAATATCCATACATATATTTGGCCACTTCCAGGTGGTTCTTTACTTCTGGCCCCTCTCATCGATCTTTAACGACGCGCCCAACCGTGGGCCCGCGCGGTCAAAGTTGTGCGTTGGAATTTTGAACATCGCAGACCACCCTTTTCACTCATATATATTTGGGTCACATGTTGGTGTGGCTGTATTTTGACCCTCTCCAATGTTATTTTTTGCTGCAAAGACTCTGATGACGCTCAACGGTCACGGGGTATAATATCTTAACCGTGTGCGATGCAAGTGCGATGTGAATCACCACGCATGCGCAAGCGCGAGCAAATTAAGGTGGAGGTACTGGCTCAACCATGTGCGATGCAAGTGCGCTGAAATCACCACGACCGTGCAACCACAAGCAAATTAAGGTGGAGGTACTGGCTCAACCGTGTGCGATGCAAGTGCGCTGAAATCACCACGACTGTGCAAGCGCAAGCAAAGGGTGGAAATCTTGGCTTAAGCGTAATGCGATGCAAGTCTTGTTGTAAAACCAGCACCTGTGCAAGCTAAAGGCGGGTAAGTTTATTTGGAAATTAGGACGAACCATGTGTGTTAGATCAGCTAGCTAGAAATATAAAAAACAAACTACCCACCTTGAGCGTTGCAAAAATCGGCGGATCCACGCCACTTTTCCTTATTATCATATACGCATATTACTATTGGACCGTGCGCGATCTTGGGCACTCCCGCCCCGCATCAATTCCTTTACCCAAATTTTAGTAGCCGCCATACTTCAACCGTCGCCCACACTCCTCCAGCACCGACCTTATAGTAAAATTGCAGTAGCCGAGGCATTGGAACCGTCGCCCTCCTCGTCCACCACCATCTCCACCCACCATTACTAAAATTTTCAGTATCCGCGACGTATCCTCAAACAACAACCCCCCCCCCCTCCACAGTCCCCCACCCGCCCCCTCCCCCCCTCGAACCCTAGCTCGCGACAGCCGCCGGCGCTGCCGCAAACCCCTGCTGGTCTACCAGTTCCTCCTAGCTTAGATAATAACGTTCATGTTACCCAGCGATTCCCATACCGTCGCCCCACTCCCCTGATTTTTTTATATGAGGCCTGCAGTGTCCCTCCCCGCCAGATCCACATCCCCTGCTCCAGAATGTCGCATCCTAAGCTCGACCATATATCCCAGGGAACCCGACGAGCAATCGGCCAAGAAGAGGTTTATCATGGCCTCTCCGGCGGATGTTGGCGAGGTGGCTGATACGTCTCCAATGTATCTATAACTTTTTATTGTTCCATGCTATTATATTACCTGTTTTGAATGATTATGGGCTTTATTATACACTTTTATATTACTTTTGGGACTAACCTATTAACCGGAGGCCTAGCCCATATTGCTGTTTTATTGCCTGTTTCAGTATTTCGAGGAAAAGGAATATCAAACGGAGTCCAAACGGAATATCAAACTTGATGGCATGTAGATCATCACCGCGGGCCATGTGGATGTGGAGGAGGAAGTCCTCGATCCATACCGCGGGATCTGTTGTACCATCATATGATTCGATATTTACAGGTTTAAATCCTTCTGGGAATTGATGCTCCATTACTTCGTTGGTGAAGCATAGGGGGTGTGCCGCGCCTCTGTGCTAGGCTATGTTGCGATGCAGCTTGTATGAGTCCTGCCTGCTGTATTCGGCCCGTCCGGAATTGCTTTTACTGAATCCGGCGAGGCGGTCACTGTCGGTATCAAAACCGGCGAATCTCGGGTAGGGGGTCCCGAACTGTGCGTCTAGGCGGATGGTAACAGGAGACAAGGGACACGATGTTTTTACCCAGGTTCGGGCCCTCTCGATGGAGGTAATACCCTACTCCCGCTTGATTAATATTGATGATATGGGTAGTACAAGAGTAGATCTACCACGAGATCAAGGAGGCTAAACCCTAGAAGCTAGCCTATGGTATGATTGTTGTTCGTCCTACGGACTAAAACCCTCCGGTTTATATAGACACCGGATAGGGTTAGGGTTACACAGAGTCGGTTACAATGGTAGGAGATCTACATATCCGCATCGCCAAGCTTGCCTTCCATGCCAAGGGAAGTCCCATCCGGACACGGGACGAAGTCTTCAATCTTGTATCTTCATAGTCTTGGAGTCCAGCCAAAGATGATAGTTCGGCTATCCGGACACCCCCTAGTCCAGGACTCCCTCAGTAGCCCCCGAACCAGGCTTCAATGACGATGAGTCCTGCGCGTTGATTGTCTTCGGCATTGTGAGGCGGGTTCTTCTCCAAATTCCATATACTTGTCGAATAGTGTCCGGCTTCTGATAAATGCTGCGCTCCTTGGCTTCTACGCCCAATAATGGCCATCTTCCACGTGTTTGAATGAATGCGAAAAGCCAGGGTATTTTTACACTTACCCCCTTGGCTGCGCAAATGAGCCGCCTATAAAAGGGACGAGGATCTAGATCTGAGCCACACCATCCTCCCTCCGCGAGCTTTCATCGGGCGCCTCGACAAAGACCCATTCCATCATGGGACGATACGACGCGGCTCCTCTTCTCGCGCTCCCAGCCCTCAGCCCGGAAATTGGGAGAGATGCTCAGTCCCGCATAGCGAGCTAGTTATACTCCAAACCAAGGGATTTCTCCACCCGGCCTTCATGGTTCCGGTTCGAGCCGGACTCGCCACCTACAAGGGCGGAAAGCAAGCGGAGAGTGTCCCCGATCCCTCTAAAGGAGAGCGGGTATGCTTTGTCTCTTATCTAGTAAGAGGACTCGGATTTCCAATCCATCCGTTTCTCCGGGGGCTCTTGGAGTTCTACGGCCTCTAGTTGCACCACCTTACGCATGCCTCCATTTTGCACATCGCGGGCTTCGTGGCCCTGTGCGAACTGTTCTTGGGCATCGAGGCTCATTTTGCACTGTGGAAGAGATTATTTTGCCTAGTACCCCGTTCTCATGAGGGGTCAATATATCAAGTGGGCGAAACCGAACTATGGCGCATCGCCGGGACCGGATATCTATCCGGAACCCCGAAGAAGGCGTCCGAAGACTGGCCTTCGGAATGGTTTTACATGGAGGACGTCCCGCAGTCGGATCCTGTTCGGACCGGCCTTCCGGAGTTTAGCAACGCTCCTCTGAAGAAGCGCCTAAGCTGGCGCCCGCGGAGCCCCAAAGGGAAAATGACCGGGACGTCCTTTACTTGATGAGCCGACTAAGATTACTGGCTCATGCCGGATTGACCATGATCGGAGTCATGGCAATCTGCATTATGAGGGGAGTGCAGCCGCTCCAATATAGGGGCCACCCCATGTGGGACTTCAACGGGGAGGACGACGCCACCCGCCATGGCCGCAAAGGGCCAGGATCTGTCACCGAACTGATGAAGACCTTGTCCGCCATGTACAAAGGGGAAGAGCAGGATTTTCTCCGTGTCAATCCACTGAGCGGGTTTCTTCGAATAATCCTCGAAGTTGGGTAAGCAAATATCTTTGTGGCCTGTCCGATCCATGTTCCCGTGGTTAAACATCTCATTTCATGGTTTCTACGCAGGAACTGCGCCGGGCCGTGGAGAAGATACACAGCCCGCCCCCACAACCCGAGGATCCGGAACAGTCCCTCAATCTGGCCTCCAAAGAGGACCCGAATATAAAGGTGGAGCTGATCGACGGGGTGTTCCACCAACTTAGCATCGACAATGCTTTGGTTGCCATTACGGCCGACTACCCCGGATTATTTCCGGCCTCCCAGGTAATCGTGACCGAAGTCCGGATACCATGACCCCACCCGTGCTTTACTTCTAATCGCCACGTATTTGATGGTGTTTCGCAGGGGGTGCCTTTGAGGCAAGAGGCCGAGCCCGCGGCGGCTAACCAACAAGGGGTAATACGGCCCCGCGGGCTAAAAAGAAGTGCGGTCCGGATCGAAACTCCGCCGCAATGGTATGGCGTGTCACCATATTCCCAGGATTGATTCCTGGAAGGCGTACTAACGCTAGTGCTCTTTTCAAGAAAAAGAGCGTTCGCCGGACTGAGTCCGGAGAGGTTGCCAATCGAACCTCCGCCAGCCAGGCTCCAAAGCCGGGTCCAGAAGCGGAGGCGAGCACGACGCGTGCGTCGGATGCTCCTCCGACAGAGGATGCCGACAGATTGTCCGCCACCAACTCCGAGGTGGAGAGCGCCATGAATCACAAAGCGCCACGGACAGCTCTTCGTGACGATGTTTCTCCCAAGAGGCCTTGAATGCCTTCAATTGGAGATGCGCACCTCCGTGCCGCTCAAGATGGTCTAGCCAAAGCCACGGAGCAGTATGTAAAGGACATACGGGTGAGGAAATTTGATGATTATATATGCCAAGAGTCTCGAGACTTAAAATAGTTAGAATAACTGATTTAAGGATCATTTGTTATGCAGGATCTTACAAAAAGAATACCCGACTGTCCCTGTGAGCTTGAAGAATGCAAGGCCCAACTTGAGGCCGCACTAGCCGCTACAGGGGGAGCCACAGAGACCCCCTCTGGTAATATATGCTTCAAAAGATAAATGGTTTATGAAGTGCGACGGGTGTGTAAATCTGACAATGATATTGCAGATGGCGCCGGACTAGATCCGGACAAGCAACAGCTCCTGCGCCAGCTAAAGGCCGGCGAGAGCATGCTTACGAGGGTGCGGCAGGAGAAAAATAACCTCCAAGATGCCAACACCCAACTGGGTGACGAACTAAAGGATGTTCGTGCCCATCTGTCTGACTCCGTAAAGGAGAATCGACGGCTTCGTCGCGGCATTTTCAGTAAGTGCTTGAGCGAACTTTGAAAGAGTTCGGCGAGGAAGGCGACTAATATAAACATGTATGCAGGTTTGCTCACAGGTCGTCCTGAGGAGGAGATGCCCAGTTCTTCGGGTGATCTTCTTCCCGAACTGCGTCAGCTGCACAAGAAAGTTTGGCAGGTGATGAAAGGCGTCGGCCAGGCCTTGTGGCCATCTATCTCCCTGCCCGAAGGCATTGGGGAGCTGGCAGAGCGGCTACAAGGAGAACGGCGGCGCTTCCGACTATGGAAGATATCGGCCTGCCGTCAAGGCGCCAGGGAGGCCTGGGCCATGGTAAAGACGCAGTACCACGGTTGTCGACCCAAACCACATGGCCGAGGTCGGACCTGTGGGGCACGATGGGAAGGAGATCCCCTGTAAGCTTAGTGTATGGCCAAGTAGAATTGGCCGCCAAGTATTCCCAAAGAAGATTGTAAATTAGATAGCCTATTAGATGGCATTGAGGAGGAATACAATGAGTCGAGTTGACTATGTAATTGAATATGACATGAAAAATGTCTTCTAGCCGGATTGTAGATCGTTTGTCATAGCGGACCTTTTCCGACCTCGGGACCCAATAGTCCGGAGTGTGTCCGAATACCCTCGTGGTTATATAAGAACCGGGCATGCATGGAGACAAAGGCGTAGGGGTCATTATTGCTGTATCGTACAAGTGCCCAACTAGTTATGTTATATTACATGGATAGTAAGAAACATCTTCCAGGAGAATAGTTTCGTTAAGGGTTCCTTTCATTTGGGAGGCATGCCCTAAAGTGCATGTCCAAACTGCTAAGAAAGCGAGAAAATCATCCGGGGCAGATGGATAAATAGGTAAAAATCATCTTTCAGTTCACCGACCGAATATTCCCTTAAGAACGCTAGCTTTTGGCTTCACCCTACCGAGGTACACATCCGGGCCGACCCGGCAAAGAATAATCGCAGAGGTGCTCCCTTTACCACCTAGCCGAACAATCGGGAACGAGGGGTAAGCACAGGAGCCAGCAACCCAGCTTGGCCAAAACTTAAGTCATATCGATGCATATAATGGTGAGTAAAAGGTACATGCGGAAGTTTGACACATGTGTTGGGCATGAAGCCCGTATAAATAAGCTCATTAAAGAAGCCCCTGTATAATGAGCGCGGACAGTAGCGTCAAGTATCTTGAACAAAGCGCAAACGAGCCTCTAAAGGCTTCAAGAAGAAGGAGGAGGAACGAGAGAAATAAAAGACAGCAAAAATAGAAAATGTGGATGGAGGAAGGAGATAAACTTGGAGTCCGGCGCTTAGGCGTAGAATCTTCGTAGACGGGTTGCGTTCCATGGGTTCGGCTCGAGTCGGTTATCCGATGCGTTTCGCAGATGGTAGGCTCCGCCGGTCAGGACCTGGTCGATGATGAAGGGACCTTCCCATTTGGGCTTGAGTTTGTCCTTTTTCTTGTCCGGCGGGCGTAGAACTAGTTCGCCAACGTTGTAAGCTTTGGCCCGTACTTCCCTGCTTTGATATCTTTGAGCCTGTTGTTGATAAAATGCGGACCGAGCTTTTGCCACGTCGCGCTCCTCCTCCAATGCGTCCAAATTGTCCTGTCGATCGAGCTCGGCTTCTCTTTCTTCATACATGCACACGCGAGGTGAGTCATGAATTATGTCGTAGGGCAAGACTGCATCTGCACCGTACACCATAAAAAATGTGTGAATCCGGTAGTACGATTCGGCGTGGTCCGCAGCCCCCATAGTACGGAGTCGAGCTCCTCAACCCAGTGCGTGTTAGATTCCTTGAGGGACCGCACTAGTCTGGGTTTAATGCCGCTCATGATTAGACCGTTTGCTCGCTTGACTTGGCCCTTGGTTTGAGGGTGATAGACTGAGGCGTAATCGAGCTTGATGCCCATGTTTTTGCACCATAATTTGACCTCGTCGGCCGTGAAGTTGGTGCCGTTATCAGTGATGATACTGTGGGGGACACCGTAACGGTGCACTACCCCTGATATGAAGTCTATCACCAGTCCGGATTCGGCCGTTTAATGTGCTTGGCCTCTATCCATTTGGTGAATTTATCCACCATGACCAATAGGTATTTTTGCTTATGGGTTCCTCCCTTAAGGGGTCCAACCATGTCAAGCCCCTGCACCGTGAACGGCGGTGATGGGTATAGTTTTGAGGGCGATGGGTGGCATGTGGCTTTGGTTAGCAAAAAGTCGGCAACCGACGCATCGTTGGACTAAATCCTCACAAGATCTCTGCCTCGGGCCGTCGGCCAATAAAATCCTATACGGAAGGCCTTGCCTACGAGGGCCCGGGCTGCGGCGTGGTGCCCACCCAGTCCGGCATGAATTTCAGCCAGGAGGTTTCGCCCTTCCTCTTTGGAGATACACCTTTGAAGGACTCCTGTTGTGCTTCTCTTATAGAGCTCTCCCTCATGAACTTTATAGGCTTTGGATCCGTACTATGCAGCGAGCCTCATTTTGGTCTTTGGGGAGTTCCTGCCTAGTTAGGTAGGCTAGGAATAGTTCCATCCACGGGGCGATGACCGCCATTATTTCGTGAGCGGAGGTTGTTATCTCGATGGCAGAGCCTCCGATTGTGTCAGAGTGTTCAGTGTCAGGCAGTGCAGCTGGGTCCGGATTGTTATTTCCGGACTCCCCTTCCCATAGTACAGATGGCTTGAATAGCCGTTCCAGGAAGATGTTGGGCGGGACGGCATTGCGTTTTGCACCGTTGCGTGCCAATATGTTCGCCGCCTGGTTGTTATCCCGGGCTATATGATGAAATTCGAGCCCTTCAAACCGTGCTGACATTTTTAGGACCGCATTGCGGTACGCTGCCATTTTCGGAACTTTGGCATCAAAGTCTCCGTTTATTTGAGATATCGCGAGGTTCGAATCCCCACGCACCTCTAGGCATTTAATGCCCATGGAGACTGCCATCCGGAGGCCGTGCAGAAGGGCCTTGTATTCGGCTGCGTTGTTGGAGTCCGTATACATTATCTGAAGGACGTATTGGACTGTGTCCCCGGTTGGGGACGTCGAGACGACGCCAGCCCCGTGCCAGCCAACATTTTGGAGCCGTCAAAGTGCATGATCCAATTGGAGTATGCGCCGTACTCTTTAGGGAGTTCGGCTTCGGTCCATTCGGCCACGAAGTCGGCCAAAACCTGTGACTTAATAGCTCGTCGTGGCTTATAGGTTATGTCGAATGGAAGGAACTCTATGGCCCATTTAGCAATCCGGCCCGTCGCGTCGCGGTTGTTTATAATGTCGTTAAGAGGTACTTCGGAGGGTACCGTTATCGAACACTCTTGAAAGTAGTGTCGCAGCTTCCGGGATGCCATGAATACCGCGTATGCTATGTTTTGATAATGTGGGTACCGGGACTTGCATGGAGTTAGGACAGTGGACACATAATAAACCGGTTTTTGAAGAGGGAACGGATGTCCGTCTGCTTCTCGTTCAACGACGAGCACCGCGCTGACAACTTGATGTGTTGCGGCGATATATAATAGCATTGGTTCGCCCACATTGGGTGCGACCAGGACCGGATTTGTTGCCAATATGGCTTTTATTTCTTCGAGTCCGGCCGTGGCGGCATTCGTCCACTCGAAGTGTTCAGTGCGCCGGAGGAGGCGGTAAAGGGGTAACGCCTTTTCTCCCAAACGGGAAATAAAGCGGCTTAGAGCTGCTACGCATCCAGTCAATTTTTGTATTTGTTTGAGGTCCTTTGGAATATCCAATTGTGACAGAGCTCGGATCTTGGCAGGGTTTGCTTCAATTCCTCTACCGGACACAATGAAGCCGGGAGCTTTCCTACCGGAACGCCGAAGACGCATTTTTCCGGATTGAGCTTAATGTCATATTTTCGAAGATTGTAGAATGTGAGCCTCAAGTCGTCTACTATAGTTTCGACATGCTTGGATTTGACGACCACGTCATCTACATATGCTTCTACTGTTTTGCCGATCTGGTTCGCCAGACATGTCTGAATCATGCGCTGATATGTTGCGCCGGCGTTCTTGAGCCCGAAGGGCATTGTGTTGAAGCAGAATGGGCCGTATGGAGTGATGAATGTTGTTGCAACTTGGTCTGGCTCCGCCATCTTGATTTGGTGGTAGCCGGAGTACGCGTCGGGGAAGCACAATGAGTCGTGTCCTGCTGTAGCGTCGATAATTTGATCAATGCGAGGGAGGGGAAGGGATCCTTTGGGCAAGCCTTATTAAGCTCTTTGAAGTCGACACATAGGCGCCAGGATTTATCCTTCTTTGGTACCATCACCAGGTTTGCTAGCCAGTCCGGATGTTTTATATCTCTGATGAATCCAGCTTCCAAAAGTTTGGCTAGCTCTTCTCCCATGGCCTGTCTCTTGGGTTCGGAAAAGCGCCGAAGAGCATGTTTGACTGGCTTAAATCCTTTTAGGATATTTAGGCTGTGCTTGGCCACCGGCGTGGGATTCTGGCATGTCTGAAGGGTGGCGGGCAAAAATGTCCCGATTTTCTCGTAGAAATTCTCGTGGTCTTGGCGTCTACATCGGGGTTTAATTGTGCCCGATGGAGGCCATCTTCTTGCAGGTCCGTTGGGTGGACTTGGAATTTGACTATTTCATCCGCTGGTTTAAAAGAGGTGGACTTGGATCTTTTATCAAGTATCACATCGTCCCTGTTCACCGTGGGCGCATCGCAGATGAGTTCCTCGGCCGCTAGGGCTTCGGATAGTGCCTCGAGGGCTAGTGCGGCTGTCTTGTTTTAGGCGCGGAGTGCTATGTTCGGATCACTAGCGAGAGTGATGATTCCGTTAGGTCCGGGCATTTTAAGCTTCATGTACCCATAGTGGGGTATAGCTTGAAAAATTGTGAATGCCTCTCGCCCTAATAAAGCGTGATATCCGTTCTTTGAGCAGGGCCACTTGAAATGTGACCTCTTCGGACCTGTAATTGTCCGTGAGCGAACACTACGTCGATGTGATTTTTCCTGTGCAGCATGCTTCCCGGCTAGGGATTATTCCTCTAAAGGTTGTGCTTTGCTTCGCTCAATGCGGTTCCATCTATTTCCATTTTTGGAGGGTTTCCTCGTAGATGAGGTTTAGTCCATTGCCGCCATCCATGAGTACCTTAGTAAGGCGAAAGCCGCCCACTATTGGACCGAGGACCCGGTCTTGGTGGTGCTTGGGCTGTTCGGAATTTGGGTTCGTCACTGGCATTAAAGGTAATAGCCGTGTCACTCCATGGATTTATTGTTGCTACTTGGTAGACTTCGGCAAGGTTGCGGAGTGTTCGTTTCCGCATGTTATTTGATGCAAAAGTCCCGAAGACTGTTAAGACCGTACTGGTGTTCTGGGCTGGTATTCTGAAGCTAGAAGCTCTTCGCCACTTTTGGCCACCTGCCATAGTATCCAACATGCTCGAAGGCTATGAGTTGGAGTGGCGCCCTCTGTGCTATGAATTTTGTAGGGTCCGTTTAGCCAACCCTCCAGTACGGTTCCGTACCCTTTAGGAGGTTTTGGTTTTTTGGTGTTTACCCCAGGTGCTTGGTAGTGATGCACCCTTTTATTTCGGACTAGGGATGTATTCGGGGCCGGATTATCCCAAAATTTACTTTCGGTTTTCCAAGCACTCTCCATCGCATACAAGTACTTTTGTACTATGGTCACCAAGTCAACAAAAGCGTGTAATTTATAACGACTTATGGCGTTTAGAATTCCCTTGTCCGTGCAATTATTGCAGAAAAGTGAGATTGCGTCCTCCTCTTGGCAGTCCTTTATCCTGTCCATAACCATGAGGAATCTGGCCCAGTAATGATGTACTGTTTCAGCTGGCTCTTGCCGAATTTGGGATAGATCGCTAATGTTTGGGTGGGCAGGTGGAACCAGATTCGGAACCTCGTCCAATTTAAGACTCAGGGGCCGAGAAGTTTCTGAACTTGGAAGTTTGGATTTTTGAATGCTATCTGATGAATCCAACCCGCCGCCTGACTTTAAGTTCAGGGCTTGATCGACATCCGTCCCTCTGCGGGAATCCGGCATGGAGGGATCGGGAATCGAACGTAGCTAGTCCTTAAGATAGAAGAAGAGTCGCCGTGTTGCTCCTCTATCACAGCAACATGATGGGTAGCACAGGAGAGTTGATCTCTCTCATATCGGTTTTAGGCCCGATCCGGTCGTAGTCTGTGGCGACTCCCAGGGCGGCGATGCGATCCAAGAGCTCGTTTACGGAGGAGAGATCGATCGGATACTGTTTGGCAAGTTCCGAATTAACGTGAAGATTGGTTTCGATGACTCGAGAGGTCATTGTTGGCGCGGTGGCCAAACTGGCGGTCATAAGAAAACCACCTAGCCGAAGAGTCTGAGCAGTGGCCAAGGATCCTTTGGTGATAGTATCGTCTTTAAAGACGGGATGAGGCATCCTTCCTGACGGCGACGGCACAGAGGAACTCTCAATGAAAGCACCAATGTCGGTGTCAAAACCGGCGGATCTCGGGTAGGGGGTCCCGAACTGCGTCTAGGCGGATGGTAACAGGAGATAAGGGACACGATGTTTTTACCCAGGTTCGGGCCCTCTCGATGGAGGTAATACCCTACTCCGCTTGATTAATATTGATGATATGGGTAGTACAAGAGTAGATCTACCACGAGATCAAGGAGGCTAAACCCTAGAAGCTAGCCTATGGTATGATTGTTGTTCGTCATACGGACTAAAACCCTCCGGTTTATATAGACACCGGATAGGGTTAGGGTTACACAGAGTCAGTTACAATGGTAGGAGATCTACATATCCGCATCGCCAAGCTTGCCTTCCACGCCAAGGAAATTCCCATCCGGACACGGGACGAAGTCTTCAATCTTGTATCTTCATAGTCTTGGAGTCCGGCCAAAGATGATAGTTCGGCTATCCGGACACCCCCTAGTCCAGGACTCCCTCAGTCACCGTCCCTTGTAGGGGCACGGCCCCGTGATCCATAGATCGATCTAGCATGTTTTGCCCTGTCTTCCAATACGTCTCGCAGGTCTCGCGTGTTTCCCGTTGCCTTGGTATGTTTGTTTGAATGGAGGCGGGGTGCAGGCTGATTTTCGGGCCGTACTGCCTCTCTATCTCGGCCACGGGTGGCGATCAACCCGCATCGAGCAGCGGGGTGACCTATGGAAGGGCGTTCGAGTTTGTACTCCTCGGCCGCAAGGACTTGATCCATCTATCCGCTAGCAGATCCTGATCGACTCAAAAGCTGTTGCTGCTTTTTCCTCAGGCTGTTTGCTATGGCAATAAGCCGGCGCTTAAAGCGCTCCTGCTCGACGAGATCCTCAGGCACGACAAATTCTTCGTCGTCGAGGCTCGCTTCGTCTTTGAAGGGAGGCATATAGTTGTCGTCCTCCGTTTCTCCCTCTGCCGCTCTCTTAGGAGGGTTGGCTTGTTCATCCTCCGGCTCTTGATCGTTCTGGAGGGGATTGTCATCATCTTCGGCACTGTCCGGAGTACTGTTATCTCCTATGCCGGTATCACCGCTTTTGCTGTGGCGGGACTTAGAGCGGCGACGCTGACATCGACGCTGGGGTTGCTTCTTGGAGCGGTCGTCCTCTGTTGTCTTGTCGCCATTGCCTTCTTTGGGTGTGTCCACCATGTATATATCATATGATGAGGTGGCGGTCCGATTGCCACGTGGGCGATGGTTCTGATTCGCCTCCGGCATCGGTGTCCATACCATCGGTGTCTTGAGTCGAAGTCGAGCATGTCGGTTAAATAAATCGTGATGGCTACTAAGTGGGTGGTGGGTAGGGATTGAATTTCTTCGTCGTCAGATCCCACTCTAGCCGGACATAGTTCGCCAAGGTTCTACTGGACAGGAGAGATTTCAATGAGTTCAATATGTCGCCGAAGAAGTAATCTTGAAAAGATATCTGCGGAGGTGAACTCCATGATTGGCGCCCAATCGGATTCGATAGGTATGGGCGCGGGTGGTACGGAGTCCGTGGCCGAGGACGAGTCTAGCAGTTCGGCGACACGGCTCTCGTGAAGGGTAAGGTCAGTATTCGGATCTATTGCCATTGAGGGCGTGGCCTCCGTGGCGGATTCTATCCTCCCGTCCTCGGATGGCGCGATCTGCTCCGGACTAGAGGCCGGAGTAGTTGCTGGCGTGATCTCCCGAACACCGTCCGACGGCAGAGCTATATCATGCTCGTCGTGATCGCGCGGCACACCTGGCATGGGCCCGAATCCGTCGAAGATCAAGTCTCCGCGGATATCGGCAGTGTAATTCAAGTTCCCAAACCTGACCTGATGGCCAGGGGCATAGCTCTCGATCTGCTCCAGATGGCCAAACGAGTTGGCCCGCAGTGCGAAGCCGCCGAACACGAAGATCTGTCCGGGGAGGAAAACCTCACCCTGGACCACATCGTTGTCAATGATCGAAGGGGCCATCGAACCTTGTGGCGAAGACATAGTGGAACTCTCAATGAAAGCACCAATGTTGGTGTCAAAACCGGCAGACCTCGGTTAGGGGGTCCCGAACTGTGCATCTAAGGTGGATGGTAACAGGAGGCAAGGGACACGATGTTTACCCAGGTTCGGGCCCTCTCTATGGAGGTAATACCCTACTTCATGCTTGATTGATCTTGATGAATATGAGTATTACAAGAGTTGATCCACCACGAGATTGTAGAGGCTAAACCCTAGAAGCTAGCCTATGGTATGATTGTTGTTGTCCTACGGACTAAACCCTCCGGTTTACAAAGACACCGGAGGGGGCTAGGGTTACACAAAGTCGGTTACAACAGAAGGAGATCTACTTATCCGTATCGCCAAGCTTGCCTTCCACACCAAGAGATCCCCATCCGGACACGAGACAAAGTCTTCAATCTTGTATCTTCATAGTCTAACAGTCCAGCCAAAGGATATAGTCTGACTGTCCAGATACCCCCTAATCCAGGACTCCCTCAATGACACAATGCAGTAATGCCAACACTAAAAACAAAATAGTTGTTACATTTCATATAATTTCTTACCGCCGCATGACAAAAACTCGGTTGGAAGTAGATGCCGAATAGCTTGCCAGTTGCAAGGCTGCTGGCGCACCTTGACTTGCACAGTCGACATGGTGGTGGTGGTGGTGGTGGCGCCATTTTCCTAAAGCAATATGAGCAAAGGATTAACGATCCACTTCACAGAAAGAAAAAGCAGTAGCATGTGATATTTTTGGTTCTTCTTGATTATATTTTCATGGTGGAACCCGAACCCAAAAAGTAAACAACAAGCTCTCAATTAACTTACTAACACCTTCTATAATAGAACCAATAGCTAGCAGGCAAATGCTAAATCAGCCAACAAGACTCACAGCCAACAAGTTCTCAATTAGCTTACTAACACCTTCTAGAATAGAACCAACAGCTAGCAGGCAAATGCCAAATCTTGTGTATATATCACTGATATCTCTCGATGAAGAGATTCTTCTGCGAGAAGCAATTTGATGGACAATTATAATCCTAAGATCTAGCAACATATAAGATGACAAGGTATCACCTACCAAAGCATTTCAGTGGCACCTATTGCCGAAAAAACTTTTCACAAATATCTACCAAATCAGGGTACCACCTACCAAGACATTTCATCTAATTTGGCCCCTATTGCCTAAGATAATCGATTAAAAAACAAGTGGCAAATTTAATTGGGATTAACTTAGCACTTGCAAACCAAATACTTGTATCAAAACCAATATCTAGCAGATCACGGTACAACCTACCAAAGCATTTCAACTAAATTGGCACCTACATTTTGCCGAAAAATAACTTATTACAGAAAACAAAAGCATCTAGTTATCCATGTACAGAAAGATTAACAATAAAAGGGTGCATTTATTTCCAAGCATCTAGCTAGGTCGTGCCAAATCTTCAGAGGTAAAGAACTGCACCTCACTACGGCGCTGCCTATCCATCTGAAATATGTAAGCCCTCGCTGCATCTAGCTAGGGCAGCCCTCAAGGGGGGCTGACGAGGAGGGGGGATGGCATGGTGACCTCGGTCGGGGGTGCTGGCGAGGGGAAGGCCGGTGACTTTCCTACGAGAGGGGGCGACAATAGCGGCCGGCGAGGGGATCGAGGGCGGTCGGCCAAAGGCACCCGGCCAAAGCTTGCGGGCAACGACAAAGTGGGCAGCGAGAGGGTGGAGGAGCAGTGGAGGGGGGCGAGAGGGGGGAGGAGCATTACCTACGGCGACAGTGGCGGTGGCGCGCAGTGGCGGAGGAGAAACCCTAACTGCAGCTGTCGGCGTCGGGCGGAGGGGGACGATTGAGAGATGAGTGTGCGGGGGCCAGCCCGCGTGTTTTCCTTTGCTGTAGTAGTAGCGCAGGACCAGGGAGCGCGCTACTACTAAGCCCAATAGCACTAGCACTTTGTCCTGAAAAAACGCTAATGCTAAGGCTAAGCATGTAAAAAACATCAAAAATATACATTGGTCATCATTGATCTTTTTGTGTAGAATCTAAATAGTCAACATGAATCCTCACCTGTATAGGTACAGGTGAAGATTCATATTGCAGCCACAAATCCTACACATACAGTTCAATGAAGACCAAGTGCTCGTGATAGTTTGAGAAGTAACATATTTAAGGTGGTAAACACCCTATTCACTTAGCAGTATGGGACTAAACTTAATTAGTTGCAAGAGGGGATGATACTTAGCAGCAACGAGTGTTGGAGAAATGCGCTACTACTAAGTACTTTAGCAGTAGCGCATCCATGAGAAGGGCGCTACTACTATACCTAGCCTGGAGGCAACGCCCTGGCAATTGTAGTAGTAGCGCTCTTTTCACCTAGAGCACTACTGCTACTGGGCTATTAGTAGCGCGGTCTTCTGAAGCGCGCTACTGCTAATTAATAGTAGCGTTTGTTTTTAAACCACGCTGCTGATAAGATTCTGTTTATAAGGTTTTCTCTAATAGAGAACCCACCAGGTCACGCCTGGGCCTCCTGGCACGCCCTGGTGGGTTGTGCTCTCCTCGAAGCACCCCCCCCCCCCCCAGGCACAGCCTTGGCCCATTAGACGTCTTCTGGTCCATACAAAATCTCCGTGAAGTTTCGTTGCATTTGGACTCCGTTTGGTATTGATTTCCTGCGATGTAAAAAACATGCAGAAAACAGCAACTGGCACTTGGCACTACGTCAATAGGTTAGTACCAACAAATGATATAAAATGACTATAAGATGATTATAAAACATCCAAGATTGATAATATAACAGCATGGAACAATAAAAAATTATAGATACGTTGGAGACGTATCACATAGCATACGGTGGGTGAACAAATTACTGTTGAGCAATTGATAGAAAAGCGCAAAGTTATGACGATATCTAACTCAATGATCATGAATATAGGCATCACATCTATGACGAGTAGACTGAAATGATTATGCATCTACTACTATTACTCCACACATCAACCGACTCCTGCCTGCATCTAGAGTATTAAGTTCATAAGAACAGAGCAACGCTTTAAGTAAGATGACATGATGTAGAGGGATAAACTCAAGCAATATGATATAAATCCAATCTTTTTATCCTCGATGGCAACAATGGAATACGTGCCTCTCTACCCCTTCTGTCACTAGGTGAGGACACCGCAAGATTGAACCCAAAACTAAGCACCTCTCCCATTGCAAGAAAAACCAATCTAGTTGGCCAAACCAAACCGATAGTTTGAAGAGAAATACAAAGATATCTCAATCATGCATAAAAGAGTTCAGAGAAGACTCAAATAATATTCATAGATAATATGATCATAAATCCACAATTCATCGGATCTCAACAAACACACCGCAAAAAGGTATTGCATCGAATAGATCTCTAAGTAAATCGAGGAGAACATTGTATTGAAGATCAAAGAGAGATAAGAAGCCATCTAGCTACTAGTTATGGACACGTAGGTCTGTGGTAAACTACTCACACATCATTGGTAGGGCAGCAAGGTTGATGTAGAGGCCCTCCGTGATTGAATCCCCCTCCGACAGATTGCCGAAAAAGGCCCCAAGATGTGATCTCACGGGAGCAGGCGGCGGAAAAGTATTTTGGTGGACGCTTCTGGTGGTTTGGGAATATTTGGGAATTCACAGCACAAGAATTAGGGTTGGAGGACTCCCAAGGGGCTCACAAGCCCTCGGGCACCCCCCTGGGGCGCGCCTGGCAGACTTGTGGCCTCCTCGGGCATCTTCTGACCCCCCCCCCCTCTTCAAGCTTCGTGGATGTCTTATGGTCCAAGAAAAATCATCATGAATTTTTATTCCGTTTGGACTCCATTTGATATTCCTTTTCTGTAAAACTCAAAAACAAGGAAAAAACATAAACTGACACTGGGCTCTAGGTTAATTGGTTAGTCCCAAAAATAATATAAAATAGCATACTAAAGCATATAGAACATCCAAAACAGATAATATAATAGCATGGACAATAAAAACATATAGATACGTTGGAGACGTATCAAGCGGCAAAGACCTGTTTGAGAAAGGATTGTGCATGACATAATTGTGCACAACCTAGTACTCCAGGAGCTTGTTGTCCTCGTCGGTGGTGTGCTTCTGGCCGAGGCCGAGGGAGAGCCAGTCGTTGGTGGATCCAACGGACATGGCGTTGTCAGGGAGGCGACGTCGTGGCTGCTATAGGGGGCGATGATGAAGCAGTCCGGGAGGGCGATCCACGGCAGCGAGCATGCTTGGGGGCCATGGCGGCGCACGACCGACTACCATGGATAACAGACGATGTCGTCGGCGCGGCATCCGGGTCAGGAAGGCTGGCCAGAAGGATGTGGAGTTTCTTCAGCTCGAGGCCGCACCAGTGCAGAATCGAAGACGCTAGGTTCATGTAGGAGAGGTGTACTTTTTTACCTCTTTTTGATTTGATCGTACGTATTGACGTGCAACACCATGTATGTGTGTGGGTCTGTCTAAGGCACATCTAGATGTGCTCTAATTATTACACATCTAAGTGACTTAATCAAGCATAAAAAGAAAAGAAAAAACAAAATAAATACCCACATGAATCTCCGCACAAGATCAATGACATAACACTTAGGGTGTGTTTAGTTGCTGTCACCGGATAGAACGTCACGGGTCCGACCCGTTCCCACAGCCCATTCTCGCGTTCAGTTAGTCGAAGGAACCAGAACCCACCCGTCCCAGGGAACGGAATATTCGTTCATTATGCGGAACGGAGGCATACCTCCAAATCGAGCAGACGACAGGGAACGAGCCCTCTTCCTCTCGCACGCGCCTCTACCCTATCCTCTCGCGACTCCCCTGTCTCAGCGCAGCCACCCTCCCGCATCTTCATCCCTCTCGATCTGCCACCTCCATTCCTCTCCCGCGCTGGCTTTCACTCTCCTCCATGATGGCGCACAGCAGCAACTTGGTAGCGACAAGGTGCATGCTTCCGCGCCCGCGGCGCTCCGCTCCGCTCTGGCATGGGCTGCTTCGGGGTGTGATGACTGAGTATCATAACCTGACATCTACGGATTTAGTGCAATTGGTTGCTTTTGGGTGTGATGGATGAAGTTGGTACCTTCTGTTGAAATTTGTGTTTGATTGATGTCATATACGTGTGATTCTTGTGAATATATATACTGTTATGCTGTTTTTCTTCGAAATACAAATAAAATGCTGCCAAAATTTTGAATTTCATGTGGTTCCATTTTTCATTCCATCTCTCTAACCAAACACATGAATGAAACCAACCCATTCCACTTTTCTGTTTGTACCAAACACAAGAATGGAACGGAACCATTCCATTCCGTTTCATTTGGTTCCTCAACCAAACACATCCTTAAATGTACAATACTTATGGCACATCTAGATGTGCTTTAGCAAAATTATATGTTATATATAGAGCACCGAAAAAGAAGCCGGGCTCCGGATCGGAGCTGTCCACGAGTTCTTGGCCCATCCGACTCGATGGTCGGTATCGTTGTTTCACTCAATATATAATTTTTTTTGCAAAAAGCTGCAACGTGAGCGTTGTATCGTTGACTCCGTAGCGGGGATTTGAATGTTGATCTTGATCATACCAATCTGCAATTCCTGGACATGTCGAGCTAGTGAACCAATCTGTGGTTAGATGGTTAGAAGGATAGTCGTACCTCCAGCCCACCAGGATGCATGTCCTGGTGCTCGCATTATTCCTGGATTTATTTCAGAATTTTCGGCGATGCCCTTTCAGTGTAATGAGACGTTCCCGTCAATTTGTGTCTGTACTATGTTAAAAAAAAGACATGTCGAGCTAAAAAATTAGGCATGAAGCACGCCATGACATTATTTTGTTTATGTATATGCATCACCCTTATCTTTTCGACCCCGATAACGCCTGAACATTCGGAATTTGACCATGACAAATCGATCATTTTTTATATCAACTTTAGTGACGCGAGGTTGACAATTTTAGTTGGGAAGCATGGAAACTCCGTGCTCAGTGTATTTTATCAGACCGTCCATGTCAACTAAATTTGTCATCCACGTGTACTAAAATTGCCATCGAAAACTTCTAATTCAACATGATCAAATCCCGAATGTTCAAATTTATCATTGCCATATCATTTTGGTGTTTCATCGATTATATACTTTAGCTTTTCTTCTCAACCGACTATTACTAGCTTCTCCACTTTGTCTTTCCTCCTCCATCGCTAGCCTCTCTCCTTGGTTTCAGCTGTCGTCCTAAATAACTATTCCCTTCGCCTTGAAAAGAATGCGGGCGCCCAGTGTAATTGTAATTTTGCAAAAGAAAAAAAACTTGGAATTTGGAACCTGCTTCTAATAGCTCCATGTCTCCATCTTCCTCCGCCCGTCGTTTGAGCGTTGCTAGGGCAAGCGCCTGCCAGCTGCTCGATTCTCCACTCACCTGCGCGATTCCGCCGTCGCCCATCAGCGCGAACATAAGTTGTGGCGTTGCCTACCTGCACCTGCGCTGCTGACCTTGTTGGGGAACGTTGCAGAAAATTAAATTTTTTCCTACGGTTTCACCAAGATCCATCTATGAGTTCATCTAAACAACGAGTCATGGGAGATAGATTGCATCTACATACCACTTGTAGATCGCGTGCGGAAGCGTTCTAGGGAACGGTGATGATGGAGTCGTACACGCCGTGATTCAGATCACCGATGACCAAGTGCCGAACGGACAACACCTCCGCGTTCAACACACGTACGGAACGGATGACGTCTCCTCCTTCTTGATCCAGCAAGGGGGAAGGAGAGGTTGAGGAAGAAGGTTCCAACAGCAGCACGACGGCGTGGTGGTGATGGAGTGACAGTTCTCCGGCAGGGCTTCGCCAAGCACACGCGGAGGAGGAGAGGTGTTGGGGAGGGGAGGGGCTGCGCCTTGAAGTGTGTTGCAGCCCTCCCCTCGCCTCTATTTATAGGGGAAGGGAGAAGGGGCCCCTCTATATGGGATCTAGAGGGGCGGCCAAGGGAGGGCTTGCCCCCAAGCAAGGGCGACGCCCCGAGTTTCCCCAACCCTAGGCGCATGGGCCCTAGGGGAGTGGCGCCCAGCCCACTTTGGGCTGGATCCCTTCCTCATACAGCCCATAAGGCCCTCCGGGAGAGGTGGCCCTCCGGTGGACCCCGGAACCTCCGGTGGCCCCAGATACAATACCGATATGCCCCGAACCTTTCCGGTGACCGTATGATGACTTCCCATATATAAATCTTTACCTCCGGACTATTCCGGAACTCCTCGTGACGTCCGGGATCTCATCCGGACTCGAACAACATTCGGTAATCACATACAAGTCTTCCTAATAACCCTAAGCGTCACCGAACCTTAAGTGTGTAGACCCTACGGGTTCGGGAGACATGTAGACATGACCGACGGCTCTCCGGTCAATAACCAACAGCGGGATCTGGATACCCATGTTGGCTCCCACATACTCCTCGATGATCTCATCGGATGAACCACGATGTCGAGGATTCAAGCAACCCCCGTATACTATTCCCTTTGTCAGACGGTATGTTACTTGCCCGAGACTCGATCGTCGGTATCCCAATACCTCATTCAGTCTCAATTCTTGGCAAGTCACTTTACTCGTACCGTAATGCATGATCCCGTGACCAGACACTTGGTCACTTTGAGCTCATTATGGTGATGCACTACCGAGTGGGCCCAGTGATACCTCTCCGTAACACGGAGTGACAAATCCCAGTCTCGATCCGTGTCAACCCAACCGACACTATCGGAGATACCTGTAGTGTACCTTTATAGTCACCCAGTTACGTTGTGACGTTTGGTACACCCAAAGCACCCCTACGGTATCCGGGAGTTACACGATCTCATGGTCTAAGGAAGAGATACTTGACATTGGAAAAGCTCTAGCAAAACGAACTACACGATCTTGTGCTATGCTTAGGATTGGGTCTTGTCCATCACATCATTCTCCTAATGATGTGATCCCGCTTATCAATGACATCCAATGTCCATAGTCGTGAAACCATGACTATCTATTGATCAACGAGCTAGTCAACTAGAGGCTCACTAGGGACATATTGTGGTCTATGTATTCACACGTGTATTACGATTTCCGGATAATACAATTATAGCATGAATCAAAGACAATTATCATGAACAAGGAAATATAATAATAATCCTTTTATTATTGCCTCTAGGGCATATTTCCAACAGACCTATGTGATTCCATGCATCGCCCGCGCATCGCCAGGGCCACCCAATTTTTCAGCTGCACCGCCTAGGCGGTACGCCGTCCAGGAACTGCTCCGCCGCTGCCGCCCAGGACCTGTGTTGCCACAATCCCCTACGCGCGTTGCTAGAACCTCCGCCATGATCCGGTAGAGCTCGTCCCCCTCGAGCGCACGCGCGTGTCTGATCTCGATCGCCTATACCAGAATTGCCGAGACCTGGCCCTTGAGCTCTGCCCGTGACGCCAGTGGACCTGGAACTCCCCTACTTCTTTCTGTGGCTAGTGGATCTCTGCACGTGTTGTTGCTGTTGCTCGTCCGCCCGTGTCCGTACCCACTTGGTGTCTGCCTCGGGCCTGCGTGTCGGCCGCCCAACCACCGCTATTAGTCATAGAAAATGCCACGCAGGTGTTCGAGGCTGCACGTTAGCCACAGGAAGTGCCCACGCCCATCCTTTTTAAACAGCAAGTGTGCCGATGGAGTTGCCTTCCACTCTCATATCCCCACCAGTCCACATCTAGCCTAGCTTGCCTCCCGCCGATCTAAATGAACCCTAACCACAGCCTTCGCCATGGATTTCTTCAACAAGCATGGGAAGCATGACCATGAGGTCGGCTCATCGTCCCGCCAGTGATGTGACTCCTTGGATTTTCCCTTCTAAAAATTCCTTTCTTGTTTTGCCTTTTGTCTTTTTTTTTCTTTTGGTGTTCTTGGCTTTTGTTTGCACTCTTGTGTTTAATTTAGAGTAGTGACTTGCCTAGTCACATGGGATTAGGGTTTTGCCTCCCAAAAACCTAATTGCCCCTTCTGCTAATAGGAACCCTATGACCCGGTTGAACTACAACACCCCTGTTCCTTGCACATCAGTTCACCAAAAACTTTGGTTAGATCCTACTACAAATGTCTTCACCATTTCCAACCTCACACCCCCACACTTAAGTCAAAGTTTAGCCAGAATATAGTTCATCCAAGTTTCTGCTAGATCTGTTAGGTTGCAAAACAAGTGCATTATGGCTTCATCCTATGAAGCTCATATTTTGCATATATCACCATACCATCATATCATGAATGACCACCAAAGTTGAGCCACATCCACCCACTATAGCTTCCTCCACAATTTTGTCAGATCTGTCAACACCCAATTGTTCCCAAGGGATCCTTGGCTCATAATGAAGGGATAGAGAGAGGATAAGACTCATCTTGAGCCCTTGGATGGCCACATCAACGGAGGATACACCCGGAGGCCTTAATATAAGCACCTCCAACCCTAGGAGCCTCCACTCTCCTCCATCGTCATTCACGCAGCCATCATCCATCCTCATCGCTGCTCCAAGACCACCTCCATAGAGAAGAGAAGGGGCCAATATAAGGGAAGGAAGAGTGGTCGGTGCATTCTTCATCACTTGCACCGCCACCATCACCATCTCCATGCCGGTGCCGCTGCCATCATCATCACCGCCATGCTTCTCTCCTTCACTGACTTCGTGTCGGCTTGTAACTTGCCTTCTCCCTCTCCTATGCTTGAGTAGTTGTATTAGTTCTTGGGGAATTGGATGAACCCTTGCATGATAACTACTTTGTTGAATGATCCAACCATTCTCTTTATATGTATTGCGTTGATTGTCTCATGGTGTTGTGAAGGGTGCCCACTCAGAATTAGCCACTTATGGACTTGAGCTGTATTATGTTGGTGAGCAGGCTATTTGTGGAGGGTAGATGGCGACAGTCCTATTCTCCCTTCGTCCCTGGTCATTGCAATAGGGATTAGTGGAGAACCAATGAACTTAAGGTTGTGACCACGGGAGAGTTCACTCCCCTTAATCATCGTTGTGATAACCGGAGTTGGGAAGCACGGTGGTGGTATGAGTGTACGCGGTAACCGGAGTGGGGATGCGTACTTTATTGGCTCCGTCCACGCGAGATCGTATACAAGTGGATTAGTGATACAATTAGAGAGCCATTTCTATCATGTGTTGTCAGCATCATACTTGTGGTGATGACTCTAATTCCCTCTAGAACATTTACTACTCAAGCATAATTTCACGTAATTTAGTCCCTTTAATTTTCTGTCTTTTATTTCTTATTTGTAGTTTAGATAAACGCTACCCTTTTAATTGTCTTCATAGCAACCTACTATAATAGGCTATTTCCAAAATAAGGTTTGGGTACGTACCCACGTACGCAAGTGATAGTGTAGTTGCTGGGTTTGTAATTCCTTCCTATTTGCTCCATGTGGGTTTGACACATTACTTATCACGAAAGTGCTACAACAACCATGTGCACTTGCAGGTCATCAAGAATTTTCTAGCGCCGTTGTCGGGGAGCATAGCGCTTGGTTATTACTTACCTGCTCGCATTTAGTTTATTTATGTTTGTTTTGGACACCCTACCCCGATTGATCACTCTTCTCCCTTTGATTGAGCCATTGAAGTTGAGAATATGCTCCACCTGTTGGTCCATTTTCTCTTGCATACTCATCAGCATGATCATGTCCACTTGTTTGTCTGAATCCGACGAATCGAAGAACTTATCTTGAATGATTTGATCAAGCTCCGTCGGTCTATACTCCTCGTTGGACGAAGCATGAGAATTCATCATTTCCCTAAAAAAATCACAAAAAACCAGGTCGGACAATGTGTCGAACACATAGAGCGCAAGGGGGAGCCCGAGAGTTGTCGGACGTACCGCGGTGGCTTCCGGGCCGGTGAAGGCATCCTCAACGACGAGGACGTGAGAGAGGAGTGTTGTGTCGGTGCTGACGGCGTAGAAGCTGGGAACGGCTGCAGAGCACGCGGCGGTTGAGCTGCAATATGGACATAAAGGCAGGGTGGGAGGGAGGCGAGGCGACGTATGAGGCCAACTCCAATGCACGACCCCAAACAGACATCCGTTTCGTCCGTTTGGGGTGGCAATGGGGTCGTGTCCGCACGGATTTACGGATGCGGCGGCCATGCGCCCAATGCGCGGCCGCATTTCGGCCGCATCTCGTCCATTCAACCAGCACACTAAAATGATGCATATGAAATGGTTCAAATCAAACATAGCAAATCGTTATACATCCGAAAATAGTCTTACAACCCAATCAAAAGAATACAATATCAAATAGTCTTACAAGCCAATCAATATTTGTTTGCATGAAAATAAATTAAACTGATAGATCTACTGGTTGTCAATGTGAGTCCACATGTGCTCAACCAAGTCATCCTAGAGCTGGACATGAGTATGTCAATCACGCAATTCCCGATGAAACTCGACATATTGTTCAAAGGTTGCAGGAGGTGCATGCTCAGGCTCAACATTTTCACCCTAGAAATCAAATCCTTGGTCGTAGATGCTATCACCATGCTCATCCTCCATGATCATGTTGTGCATGATGACACAAGAAGTCATCACCTCCCAAAGCTTCTTCGTTCTCCATGTCAATGCAGGGTTACGAACGATACCCCACCAAGACTGAAGCACACCGAAAGCACGCTCCACATCCTTCCTAACACTCTCCTGCATTTGGACAAACCTCTGTCTCTTCTCTCCTTGCGGATTGGGTATGGTCTTCACAAGAGTGGACCACTGAGGATAGATGCCATCAGCTAGGTAATATCCCTTGTTGTAATGGTCACTAGTGCAGAACAGGGCTTCAGCGCCGGTTCGTAAGGGCCTTTAGTGCCGGCTCTGCAACCGGCACTAAAGAGTGGAGACTAAAGGCCCCCCTTTACTACCGGATCGGCACGAACCGGTGCTAAATTACCTTGATGAACTTTGCCTTGGGTCGATACCAAAATAGCTTTTCTCGCCATTTTCCTGGAGTCACCTTGATGAACTTTGCCCAAGCCCTGCCCGCCGGCAAAGAAAATTAATAAAGGGGTTATTAAATAGTTCATATCAGGAAATGATGAACTAAATAGGCCGAGATATAGTTAATAATGATTGAAATTGCCTGTTGACTATCCCCTTCATGATGTTGTAGTCACTTTCTTTTTTAAGTAGTGAGTCCAGTACTTCAACTTTTCCTTCTTCAACTTTAATGTCTAACAAGATCCAGTGGTACCTGCATGCGCATACGTTTGCATGTATAAATTAAGCGGGCATGTGCATAACACTAATCAAATATAACCCTAAACCCTAGTAAGCAAAATCAGAATTTATAGTACAAGACAGTGTGACTCACTCGAAGTTGTAAGGAAGTAGTATATCTTCATTGGTATTGAGGTGCTTCAAGAACTCTAGCATGTTTTTCTCTACATCTTGTCTACACCATTCCAATTTCCATGTGTATTCATTAACGGTATTTGGGTCAATGAACCCAATGCCATAGCGTCCAGCTTTTTTCATTTCATACATCTTCATCCTGCATAATACCACAGAAAAGAATATATAGTGAGGATATATAATTACAGGTAATTAATGATCAATCAATGAGCACTAGAGCTAGCTTGAGATTTAAATTACAGAAATAAATCACTTATAGACAATAGCAACCGACGATAGATTTGTCGAGTGCATCTTGATTGAATAACTAAAATAGTTCTGAATACTCAACGGACAGAGCTTTCTTATGGAAGTAATGCTCTTCCTTGACTTGCACCAGGAGGGACTCTCGATTGGAACTCTTGGTAATTTTCATGTACCAATCATGCAATTCATACATTCTCGTTGGGAGGTTCTTGACCTCCTCGGGCTCGACCAAAGGTTGGCCCCGGACATATTTCCGTTTTATTTCCTCCTCTCTAAGGGGAGACATGGGCTCGATCTCGAGGAGTTGTCCAACAGTGATCTTGAGCATTTCAGCCTACATTATATGCTCCTCGGTTATTACCACATCGCCCAGCTAGGGAAAGTTAACAGTTTGCCCACAATAATATTGGGCGCGCATACTCTCGATGTGTTGTTGGCACAACAAGCGGGGGGATCGATTGCGCCGCCTGTTCTCCCAGCTGGGGAACGGTTTCCCCGCATTTTTTGACAGCTGCTTGTTGGCTCGAGCTCGGGCTCGCTTGTTTCTATAGTCGTGCTCAATGTGCCTTCCTGATTTGGCGCTCATAGTCTGAGTCAACAGGCTTGGGAGCTGGTTTTCTTGCCATGTGAATAAAGTGGTCCATAACTTTCTCAGGCACTTTCTCCCTCGGCGGCGGTGCCGGTTTCGGTCCAAAATGGGAGTCCACTTCGGCCCTTATACGTCTCCAACGTATCTATAATTTTTGATTGTTCCATGCTATTATATTATCTGTTTTGGATGTTTATGGGCTTTCTTTCACACTTTTATATTATTTTTGGGACTAACCTATTGACCCAGAGCCCAGTGCCAATTCCTGTTTTTCCCTTGATTCAGTGTTTCAAAGAAAAGGAATATCAAACGGAGTCGAAACAGAATGAAACCTTCTGGAGAAGTTATTTTTGGAAGGAAAGCTACCCGATAGACTTGGAGTGCACTTCAGGAAAGAACGAGGGAGCCACGAGGTAGGGGGCGCGCCCACCCCCCTAGGGCGCACCCTCCACCCTCGTGGGCCCCTCGTGGCTCCCCTGACGTATTTCTTCTGCATATATATATATCCATATAACCTAAAACAATCGGGGAACAAAATAGATCGGGAGTTCCGCCGCCGCAAGCCTCTGTAGCCACCAAAAACCAATCGGGACCTGTTAAACTCACGAGGGGGGGAACCCTCACCGTGGCCATCTTCATCATCCCGGTACTCTCCATGACGAGGAGGGAGTAGTTCACCCTCGGGGCTGAGGGTATGTACCAGGAGCTATGTGTTTGATCTCTCTCTCTCTCTCTCTCGTGTTCTTGATTTGGCACGATCTTGATGTATCGCGAGCTTTGCTATTATAGTTGGATCTTATGTTGCTTATCCCCCTCTACTCTCTTGTAATGGATTGAGTTTTCCCTTTGAAGTAATCTTATCGGATTGAGTCTTTAATGATTTGAGAACACTTGATGTATGTCTTGCCGTGCGTATCTGTGGTGACAATGGGATATCATGTGATTCACTTGATGTATGTTTTGGTGATCAACTTGCGGGTTCTGCCCATGAACCTATCCATAGGGGTTGGCACATGTTTTCGTCTTGATTCTCTGGTAGAAACTTTGGGGCACTCTTTGAGGTTCTATATGTTGGTTGATTAGATGAATCTGAGATTGTGTGATGCATATCATATAATCATACCCACGGATACTTGAGGTGACATTGGAGTATCTAGGTGACATTAGGGTTTTGGTTGATTTGTGTCTTAAGGTGTTATTCTAGTACGAACTCTAGGGCTGTTTGTGACACTTATAGGAATAGCCCAACGGATTGATTGGAAAGAATAACTTTGAGGTGGTTTCGTACCCTACCATAATCTCTTTGTTTGTTCTCCGCTATTAGTGACTTTGGAGTGACTCTTTGTTGCATGTTGAGGGATAGTTATATGATCCAATTATGTTATTATTGTTGAGAGAACTTGCACTAGTGAAAGTATGAACCCTAGGCCTTGTTTCCTATCATTGCAATACCGTTTACGCTCACTTTTATCATTAGTTACCTTGCTGTTTTTTTATTTTCATATTACAAAAACCTATATCTACCGTCCATATTGCACTTGTATCACCATCTCTTCGCCGAACTAGTGCACCTATACAATTTACCATTGTATTGGTGTGTTGGGGACACAAGAGACTCTTTGTTATTTGGTTGCAGGGTTGCTTGAGAGAGACCATCTTCATCCCTACGCCTCCCACGGATTGATAAACCTTAGGTCATCCACTTGAGGGAAATTTGCTACTGTCCTACAAACCTCTGCACTTGGAGGCCCAACAACGTCTACAAGAAGAAGGTTGCGTGGTAGACATCAGGCCCTCACTATGGCTGTGTTTTGCTCCTCGGTCATGTCGTAAGGCCTCTGAGGAAGAGGAGCGAGGCTTGGACCATATTTATATCGCTTGTCTCCGCCTGTACTTCCTGTACTACCTCAACTCGTACCGCTACGCACCATAGCTGCAGAGTGTCTCTTCTGCGATTGCTGAGGCGGCGGAGATGGCTGACATGGCTGAGTTGGAGTAGGAGGAGTGGCCTGACACTGTGCCGGACTTGAAGAAGGAGGTGTGGCCTGACACGGTGTTGGACTGGAAAAGGGAGGAGTGGCCTGACGCTGTGCCGGACTTGAAGCAGGAGTCTGCTCACGCGTTCATGGACTTGGAGGAGTAGGAGTCTGCTAACACAGTGGCGAACTTCGAGGAGGAGTCGGCTCACGCGTTCGTGGACTTGGAGGAGCGGGAGTCTGCTGACTCGGTGGCGGACTTCGAGGAGGAGTCGGCAGACGCAGTGTCGGTGGACTTCGAAAGACGATGCCTTTCTCCATAGGAGATTATGATGTATGGCCTCTCCCAGTGTGTGCTCGTCATCACCTCCAGGAATGTCAAGTTGTAGCCCCGAATATGGGTCCACCACCTCATCAACCAAGACACGAGCATAGCCCGCTGGAATCGGGGTGCAATGGAAGGTTGCTTCGGGGGTAATTGTAAAAGCAACGGCGTCCGCCACCTTCATGGATATGTTCTTCATTTTGAAGTGTAGCTCACAGTTAGTGTTCTCTATGATGTCATCCACAGGGTATGTGTCCAGTAGTGCGTCACCCGGGGTGGAACCAACGCTGCTTCTCAGCATGGATGGGACGGTGCTATCCAATGTTGGACGATCATCCGCTTGTTGCCGCTGCCATCGAGACCCCCTTTCTGGCTAAGTGAGTCGATCTGCTGCTCTGCTGCTGGAATTTGAGTGCCAAGTCTGTGTGCCTTGCTTCTAGGCCTTTAGGGCGTTCTGGCCCCTGCTTCCTCTGCTCCTCCTCCAGCTTCCTCTTCTTCTCCTCCTCCATCTTCTTTCTTGCAGGTCCTGTAGTCGATGTTCCATTCCGAAAATCCCTCATACCAGGGAATAACGCCCTTGCCTCGTGTTCTTCCCGGGTGTTCAGGATTTCCCAGGGTGCGCGTAAGCTCGTCGTTCTCTCTGTTGGGCGTGAACACCCCCTTTTGAGCATCTTCTATTGCGTCAAGTAACTTTTCTTCGGCTCCTTTTAGACTTGCCTTCTTTGAAACCAGGCATGTCTTCGGGTCCAACGCCCCCCCATGCGCATAGAACCAAGTTACGCACACAGGGGGCAGCTCTAGTAACCGGAGTGACCCCTGCATCCTCCATCTCTTGCTCAGACTTATCCCACTTAGGCATTGCCACCGCGTAGCCACCTGGCCCCAGCCTATGCAACTGCGTCTTTTATTCGGCATTGGCCTTGTTTTTTCTCGACCATTCCTTAGATAATTCTGATTCCTTGAGTTTCATGAAAGCGGGCCAGTGTTCTCTTTGCTTCTCCAGTGTTCCCTTGAATTCTGGAGTCTTCCTTTCTGCAGCGAGGTAGTTGGCCCATACAGTTTTCTTGTGGGTGTTGAATGCAATTGCCATCTTCTTAAGAGCAGCATCCTTGACTTTCTGCACATCTGCATCAGTGAAATAATCTGGTAGGGTGAAATGTTCCATCGTGAGATTCCCAAAGATTTTGTTTTGCTCGTATTGCCGACCCAAGTAACATCTGGACGTTTATTTTTTGGCTCTTTCCATTCTTGAATGGAGATCGGAAGTTGGTCCTTCACAAGAACTCCGCACTGACGAGTCCACTTGTTTGCAATGTTCTTAGGCGTGAGGGGTTCGCCATTAGCTTTGATGGAGTCGATGTTGTACTTTACACCCTCCTTCAACTTTTTGCCCGGGTCTCGCTTTGTCTTGGTGTCTGTAGAAGCAGATTTGCTCGATCCGGAGGGCTGAAAGAAGAAAGATCGATTCGTTAATATATCTTCAAATAAAAAAAATATGCGATGATCACCAGATGTCTGCTTATATAAATATACCTCGCCGGTAGTCTTTGTTATTTCAAGATCAACATTGTCTGCGTCATCATAAACATTGTCTGCATCATCATAATCATAATCATAGTTCATGACTTCATCAGCTCGGTCGTCGAGATCGAATATCTTATCATCACCCTCCCCGGTATTGTTCAGATATTGGGAGCCGTCATCTGTTTCATTCAGATCATCTAGCCTGCGAGGGCTGCGTATGATCTCGAACAATTCCTCTTCTCTCTCTACCGGTATTGTCTGCCATAGCTTTTACTTAACTAATATAGAAAAAATATAAAACAATTTAGTATTCAAATTACAATGCATGGATGCAATCAATAAGGAAAAACTGAATCATATAGTACATAATATGCATCATCTCGAATGATATATAATCTCGAGTACATCATCTCGAATAATATATATAATCTCGAATACATCGTCTCAAATATTATATATCGAATACATCACTGGCTAGGTAGCTAATAAAGATCGAATACTACAGAAGAATCTAGGCAACTCGCGGTTCCTGGGGCGCGAGCGGTGGACACCCAAAGAGAAGGAACCATCACAGGATCATATCTCCGGTCATCTGCCCAAAGAACCTGCCAGGTATTGGAGAACCTGACGTCCATAGCAGCCATGTAGCGATGGGCGTGCTCATCCTCCTCCCTGACACGACGATGCACCACCTCCGGCGGGGCCGGCTCCCTCTGCACCGAATATGGCCCACGCGGACGCCACCAAAGGAGATCAGGGTCGACGACGGGACCCGAGGCCGGGTTCCTCACTGTGGCGCCCCTCCAGGTAACACCTCCCAGTGCCAGCCCGGCGGAGCCCAGTCCCGGACATGGGTCAGCCGGACGTCGTGTCGAACGGATCGATGGAGAGGATGCGGGCCGGGCATCGTCGAGAACAAATACTATATGCCCGCAAAAAGTAACATTTTTTAAATGTGATTGGATTGTGATAACTAAAATTCTATATGCAAATTCTAACAATTTGACATTAATCTAATTCATCTAGCTAAAACTAACTCTAAAATTTAAACATTTCTATATATATAACTAACATTTCTAATATTTCTATAACTAAAAAACAGAAAAATTGCTAACATTTTCTATAAATATTTCTATAACTAAAAAACAAAAAAAATTATAACATTTCTAATATTTCTATAACTAAAAAACAGAAAAATTGCTAACATTTCTATAACAATGTGTGTGTGTGTGTGTGGACATGGCGGCCGGGGCAGGAGCTCACCGGCGCAACGAGGCGGCAGGGGCGGAGGCAGGCGGTGGCAAGCAGGGGATGGGGGCAGGCGGCGGCAGCGAGGGCAGGGGCCAGGCAGGCGGGGGCAACAGGAGGCAGGCGGGCGCTGCTGACAGGGGCAGCAGGGGCAGCGATGGGGGCAGCGACGGCAGACGGTGTGAGGGGCGGCAGCAGAGGCGGCGGCGAGGCGGCAGCGAGGGGCGGCGGCGATGTGGCAGGGGAGAAAGAAGCAAAGGGAGAGATGAGAAACTGATTTTTTTGAAGTGTTTTCTTATATAGAACAACCTTTAGTAACCGTTGAAGTGTGACGCCCGGATAATTAGACTACAGTAATTCCCTGCTAATGATGCCACGTCATCTCGGTTACTGTTGATAAACCCGCATTAGTTCGAAACTGGTTCGAATTCAAATTCAAAATCAAGCAAACAATAAAAGTTTTCAAATATTAAAACTAAAATGTTCAATAAATAGTAGATAAATCAGAGGCTATGATAAAATTGTAAACAACATTACTAAAATTTAATAAGTGACTTAAACAACCTCAAACAGTGGTGAAAACATTATTTAATAACCTTTTTATTAATACAAAATAAATACGAAATGATAATTAACCCAAACTAGTTTTTGGTGCTAGGATTTATTGTGCTGTGATTTGTGGGCCAACTCTCATATTTTACAAAACTCATTTGGTGCTCAAACAATTAGCCAAAACAGAAGAAAATAAGAAAAGTAAAACAGAACAAAACTAACAAAAAAAAGGAAAGGACCCCCCCGGGCCAACTGCCCACTAGCAGCCAACCAGCCGACCACCACCGTCACAGCCCACTCCCCCCTCTTTGTCGTCTTCTTTCCCCATGTGTTGTTCCACCGACCGCGCCTAAACAGGGGCGCCCCCCCCCCCGAACCTCTTCGCCATCGACGGCGGATGGATAAGGATGCCGCACCCGCGCCTCTTCGGGTTCTTCTCTCCACTCGCCCCCCTGCCAGATCTCCCCCTCCCATCAGATCCACCTCACCTCTCCCCACTCCTCACGCTCGATCCCGACTTCGGTCGCTCGAGCTCGTCGCCGCTGCTCGCCGTCGACGCGGCCACCGACCCTCCCTCACCTCGTCGACGTGCTCAACAGCCCCACCGTCGTCCCCTACGCCTCCTACCACCTCGGGCTGGAACTCGGAGCCCCTGCAGCGACCGCGGCGACCTCATCTCCCTCCTCTGCTCCGTCGTCGCCATCGCCAGAATCCGCGCCGCCCCGAGCACATCGAGTCTTCCCCGGGCCCTCTCTGCAACGGCCGTGAGCCCCTGAACCTCTTCCTCCTCCCCTCCTAGCTCACAGCATCCCGTAGCTCGCTCCCCCGTCGCGCTCACCCTCCCGCCGCCGTGGTTGAGCTCTCCGTCGCGGCCACCGCAAGCGTGGCTCGCGTCCGACCGCGGTGTCATTCTCAGCATGTCTCGTGGCCCCAACACATATCCTCGCCCCGGTGTACCTCTCCTTGCCGTAGCCGCCACGCCCGAAACTCGGCATCCGCCTCGGTGCTCGTCCGCCGCTTCGGTGAACTCGGCGACGCCACGGTCCTAGTAGACGCGGCATCGACTCCCGTTCAATGCAACCCCCCCGTGTCAATTTTGGTGGCCTGTAGCCAAATCACGCGGCCTCCCGTGAGCCGCCGCCGCGTTTGTGGCCGCCGGCGGCTAAACGCCGACGCCGCTGACGTGGCTGGCCCGGGGCCAACCCTGGGTCGCTGCAGGTGGGTCCCGTGGGCCCTGTTGACTTGGTCGACATCTTTGTTGAACCGCCAGATTACCCACGACATGACGGGTCCCACCCTTTAATTAGCCAAACCACGTTTCAGAATAATTAATTTAATTAGTTTAACCTAATTACCCCGTGACAGGTGGGCCCAGTAGGTTAGTTGGCCAAATTAGATTAGTTCTTAACACTGTTAACCCCCACTGTCATTGACAGGTGGGTCCCAGGCGTCAGATTGACCAGTCAAACTGGCTGGTTGACTGCTGATGTCAGGGTGACGTCATGCTAACGCAATAAGCATTTTTCGAATTAAATTAAATCTGTTATTTCTAGAAATTGATAAAATCTATAAAAATTCATATAAAATAATTCGTAACTCGGATGAAAAAACTTTGTACATGAAAGTTGCTCAGAACGACGAGACAAAAGCGGATACTCAGCCCGTTCCTCCGCCACGCATCCCTAGTATAGCGAACATGCAACTTTCCCCCTCCATTTCGTCTGTCCGAAAACGCGAAACACCGTGGATATTTTCCCGGATGTTTCCCCCTTCGCCGGTACCACCTCCTACCGCCTTAGGGCACACCTAGCACCGTGCATTGTCATGTCTTCCATCGTCATGCTTATGTTTGCATTATATTTATTGTTCCTTCCCCCTCTTCCCACGTTAGACACCGAGACTGACGCTGCTGCTACCCAGTACGACTACGGTGTTGATGACCCCTTCTTGCCAGAGCAACCAGGCAAGCCCCCCCCCCCCGGTAGAGGTGGGGGCTGAAGGTGTGCAATGGGCGATGGGCCCAGACCCCTGCGCCATAGGATTTAGACTGGCATGCTGACCTCTCACATTGTGCCTAAATGCACGATCGCGATGTGTTGATCTTCATGCCGGGCATGACCGAGAAAAGTGTGTCCGCCAAATGGGATCGGCGTGTTGGGTTATGTGGTGCACCCCTACAGAGAAGTTTATCTATTCGAATAGCTGTGATCTTCGGTAACAAGACGACTTGGAGTTGTACCTTGACCTTATGACAACTAGAACCGGATACTTAATAAAACACACCCTTCCAAGTGCCAGATATAACCCGGTGACCTCTCTCTAACAGGGCGACGAGGAGAGGATCGCCGGGTAGGATTATGCTATGCGATGCTACTTGGTGATCTTACCATCTACTCTCTTCTACATGCTGCAAGATGGAGGCTGCGAGCGTAGTCTTGACGGGATTAGCTATCCCCTCTTATTACGGCATTCTGCGATTCAGTCCACCGATATTGCCTCTTTACACATATACCCATGCATATGTAGTGTAGATCCTTGCTTGCGAGTACTTTGGATGAGTACTCACGGTTGCTTTTCTCCCTCTTTTCCCCCTTTCCCTTCTACATGGTTGTCGCAACCAGATGTCGGAGCCCAGGAGCCAGACGCCACCGTCGACGACGACTCCTACTACATCGGAGGTGCCGACTACTACGTGGAGGCCGTTGACGACGACCAGGAGTAGTTTAGGAGGATCCCAGGCAGGAGGCCTGCACCTCTTTCGATCCGTATCCCAGTTTGTGCTAGCCTTCTTAAGGCAAACTTGTTTAACTTATGTCTGTACTCAGATATTGTTTCTTCCGCTGACTCGTCTATGATTGAGCACTTGTACTCGAGCCCTCGAGGCCCCTGGCTTGTATTATGATGCTTGCATGACTTATTTATGTTTTTAGAGTTGTGTTGTGATATCTTCCCGTGAGTCCCTAATCTTGATCGTAGATGTTTTCGTGCATGATTAGTGTACGATTGAATCGGCGGCGTCACATGAAGCCACCAACCGGTACTAAAGGTCTGTTTTGGCCAGGTCAAGCGGTGGGAAGCACCCACCTTTAGTACCGGGTGGTGGCACCAACCGGTACTAAAGACCCACCCTTTAGTACCGGTTGGAGCCACGACCCGGTACTAAAGGGTGTGCAACCAGCCGGCGAAACTCCTGGTTTGTTCACGTGTAATCCAGTCATCAGACCGCTCCGGGTGTTCGGAGCGTAGAAAATTCATGTGTTCGTCCATATACGAAGCCACAAGGCGGACTTTTGTAGAAGCTGTGTAGTGTGCTTGGTGAGAGAATGTCCGTCCATACATATTTTTGATTCCCTCCTAGCGTGCCTTTTCCATCCGATGCGCCCTTATGCCGCGATTCAAGAACACCAATCGGCTTAAGGTCGAATAAAGTCAATATAAAACTCAATGACCTCCTCATTTTCATGGCCCTTGGAGATGCTTCCTTCGGCCTAGCATGGTTATGAACATATTTCTTTAAGACTCCCATGAACCTCTCAAAGGGGAACATATTGTGTGGAAATACAGGACCCAAAACGTTAATCTCTTCGCATAGGTGAACTAGGACGTGTGTCATGATGTTGAAGAAGGATGGTGGGAACACCAACTCGAAACTGACAAGACATTTCACCAAATCATTCTCTAACCTTGGTATGATTTCTGGATCGATTACCTTCTGAGAGATTGATTTGAGGAATGCACATAGCTTTACAATGGCTAATCGAACATTATCCAGTAGAAGCCCCCTCAATGCAACCGGAAGCAGTTGCGTCATAATCGCGTGGTAGTCATGAGACTTTAGGTTCTGGAACTTTTTCTCTGCCATGTTTATTATTCCCTTTATATTCGATTTAGAAGCCGGGACGGTACCTTAATATCTGACGGGCATTCAAAGAAGATTTCCTTCTCTTCTTTGGTAAGGCGTGGTAGCATGACCACGATGTATGCCGTCTTTTCCATGCATACGTTCTTTGGTCCTCTGCTACCTCTTGAGCACTGCGTTGGATTTCCCGAAGAGGAGAGGATGATGCGACAAAGTAAGCGTAAGTATTTCCCTCGGTTTTGAGAACCAAGGTATCAATCCAAGAGGAGGCCACGCACAAGTCCCTTGTACCTACACAAAGCGATAGCTCCTCGCAACCAACGCGATTAGGGGTTGTCAATCCCTTCACGGTCACTTACGAGAGTGAGATCTGATAGAGATGATAAATAATATTTTTGGTATTTTTGGTATAGAGATGCAAAGTGAAAAGTAAAAAGCAAAGTAAAAACAAAGCAAGTATTAAGGTGATGAAGATTGATATGATGAGAATAGACCCGGGGGGCATAGGTTTCACTAGTGGCTTCTCTCAAGAGCATAAGTATTCTACGGTGGGTGAACAAATTCTTTGTTGAGCAATTGGCGGGCCGAGCATAGTTATGAGTATATCTAGGTATGATCATGTATATAGGCATCACGTCCAAAACAAGTAGACCGAAACGATTACGCATCTACTACTATTACTCCACTCATCGACCGCTATCCGGCATGCATCTAGAGTATTAAGTTAAAACAGAGTAACGCCTGTAAGCAAGATGACATGATGTAGAGGAATAAATTCATGCAATATGATAAATACCCCATCTTGTTATCCTCGATGGCAACAATACAATCGTGCCTTGCTGCCCCTTCACATCCTTTGGGAAAGGACACCGCAAGATTGAACCCAAAGCTAAGCATGTCTCCCATTGCAAGAACTACCAATCTAGTTGGCCAAACCAAGCGGATAATTCAAGAGACTTGCAAAGATAACTCAATCATACATAAAAGAATTCGTAAAAGATTCAAATATTATTCATAGATAAGCTGGGTCATAAACCCACAATTCATCGGTCTCAACAAACACACCACAAAAAGAAGATTACATCGAATAGATCTCCACGAGAGAGGAGAACATTGTATCGAGATCCAAAAGAGAGAAGAAGCCATCTAGCTACTAGCTATAGACCAAGGTCTGAAGTAAACTACTCACACTTCATCGGAGGGCTATGGTGATGGTGTAGAAGCCCTCCATGGTGGATGCCCCCTCGTGGAGATCCTAACAGGCCCCAAGATGGGATCTCGTGGATCTGAGGAAGTTGCGGCGGTGGAATTAGGTTTTTGGCTCCGTTGAATCGTTTGGGGGTACGTAGGTATATATAGGAGGAAGGAGTCGATTGGAGCAACAGGGGCCCACGAGGCGGGCGCGCCCTAGGGGGGGGCGCCCCCCACCCTCGTGAACGCCTCTGTTACTTCTTGGAGTAGGGTCCAAGTCTGCTGGATCACGTTCGGTGCGAAAATCACGTTTCCGAAGGTTTCATTCCGTTTGGACTCCGTTTGATATTTCGTTTCTTCGAAACACTGAAATAGGCAAAAAACAGCAATTCTAGGCTGGGCCTCCGGTTAATAGGTTAGTCCCAAAAATAATATAGAAGTGGAAAATAAGGCCCAATATAGTCCAAAACAGTAGATAAAGTAGCATGGAGCAATAAAAAATTATAGATACGTTGGAGACGTATCAGGCATCTAAGCTTAATTCACCTTTCGTCCTCGAGTAGGTAAATGATAAAAAGAGAATTTTGATGCGGAGTGATACTTTGGCATAATTTCAATGTAAATCTTCTTAATTGTGGTATGAATATTCAGAACCGAAAGATTCAAGACAAAAGTTCATATTGACATAAAAATAATAATACTTCAAGCATACTAACTAAGCAATTATGTCTTCTCAGAATAACATGGCCAAACAAAGTTATCCCTACAAAATCATATAGTCTGGCTATGCTCCATCTTCCCCACACAAAGTATTTAAATCATGCACAACCCCGATGACAAGCCAACCAATTGTTTCATACTTTAACATTTTCAAAAAAAAATCAATATTCACGCAATACATGAGCGTGAGCCATGGATATAACACTATATGTGGAATAGAATGGTGGTTGTGGAAAAGACAAAAAGGGAGAAGATAGTCTCACATCAACTAGGCGTATCAACGGGCTATGGAGATGCCCATCAATAGATATCAATGTGAGTGAGTAGGGATTGCCACGCATAGCGGATGCACTAGAGCTATAAGTATATGAAAGCTCAACAAAAGAAACTAAGTGGGTGTGCATCCAACTCGCTTGCTCACGAAGACCTAGGGCATTTGAGGAAGCCCATCATTGGAATATGCAAGCCAAGTTCTATAATGAAAAATTCCCACTAGTATAGAAAGTGACAAAATGAGAGACTCTCTATCATGAAGATCTTGGTGCTACTTTGAAGCACAAGTGTGGTAAAAGGATAGTAACACTGCCCCTTCTCTCTTTTTCTCTCATTTTTTTATAGCCTCTTTTTTTTTCTTTTTTTTCTTTTTCGTCCGGAGTCTCATCCCGACTTATGGGGGAATCATAGTCTCCATCATCCTTTCCTCACTTGGGACAATGCTCTAACAATGATGATCATCACACTTTTATTTTTCTTACAACTCAACAATTACAACTCGATTCTTAGAACAAAGTATGACTCTATATGAATGCCTCCCATGTGCCGGGATATGCAATGAAACATGAGTGACATGTATGAAAGAATTATGAATGGTGGCTTTGCCACAAATACGATGTCAACTACATGATCATGCTAGCAATATGACAATGATGGAGCGTGTGATAATAAACGGAACGGTGGAAAGTTGCATGGCAATATATCTCGGAATGGCTATGGAAATGCCATGATAGGTAGGTATGGTGGCTGTTTTGAGGGAGATATATGGTGGGTGTATGATACCGTGAAAAGTGCAGCGGTATTAGAGAGGCTAGCAATGGCGGAAGGATGGGAAAAAGTGTGTATAATCCATGGACTCAACATTAGTCATAAAGAACTCATATACTTATTGCAAAAATCTAGAAGTTATCAAAGCAAAGTATTACGCGCATGCTCCTAGGGGGATAGATTGGTAGGAAAAGACCATTGCTCGTCCCCGAGCGCCACTCATAAGGAAGACAATCAATAAATAAATCATGCTCCGAGTTCATCACATAACAGTTCACCATACGTGCATGCTACGGGAATCACAAACTTCAACACAAGTATTCTTTAGATTCACAACTACTCAACTAGCATGACTCTAATATCACCATCTTCATATCTCAAAACAATTATCAAGCATCAAACTTTTCTTAGTATTCAACGCACTCAAAAGAAAGTTTCACATATCTTGAATACCAAGTATATTAATATTAAGCAAATTACCATGCTATTAACAACTCTCAAAATAATCTAAGTGAAGCATGAGAGATCAATAGTTTCTTTAAAACAAATCCACCACCGTGCTCTAAAAGATCTAAGTGAAGCACTAGATCAAAAATTATCACGCTCAAAAGATATAAGTGAAGCACTATGAGCAAAATTATCAAGCTCAAAAGATATAAGTGAAGTACATAGAGTATTCTAGCAAGCTCAAAAGATATAAGTGAAGCACATAGAGTATTCTAGCAAATTCCAATTCATGTATGGCTCTCTCAAAAGGTGTGTACAGCAAGGATGATTGTGGTAAACTAACAAGCAAAGACGCTCCAAGCAAAACACATATCATGTGGTGAATAAAAATATAGCTCCAAGTAAATTACCGATGGAAGTAGACGAAAGAGGGGATGCCTTCCGGGGCATCCCCAAGCTTTGACTTTTTGGTGTCCTTGGATTATCTTGGGGGTGACATGGGCATCCCCAAGCTTAGGCTCTTGCCACTCCTTGTTCCATAATCCATCAAAGAATTTACCCAAAACTTGAAAACTTCACAACACAAAACTCAATAGAAATCTCGTGAGCTCCGTTAGAGAAAGAAAACAAAAGACTACTTTAAGGTACTGTAATGAACTCATTCTTTATTTATATTGGTGTTAAACCTACTGTATTCCAACTTCTCTACGGATCATAAACTATTTTACTAGCCATAGATTCATCAAAATAAGCAAACAACACACGGAAAACAGAATCTGTCAAAAACAGAACAGTCTGTAGTAATCTGTAACTAACGCAAACTTCTGGAACTCCAAAAAATCTACCAAAATTATACGACCTAGAAAATTTGTTTATTGATCAGCAGAACTTTGAATCAGTATTTTATAACGTTCTGGCGATTTTTAATAATTCGGGCACTGAGCGCAAAGTTTCTGGAAATTACAGCAAGATCAAATAACTATCATCCAAGAAGATACAATAGGTCTAGCTTGGCACAAACACTAATTAAAACATAAAACCACATCTAAACAGAGGCTAGATGGATTATTTATTACTAATCAGCGAGGAAAAATATTGGGCTGTCTCCCAACAAGCGCTTTTCTTTAAAGCCTTTTTAGCTAGGCATTGAGATTCAATGATGCTCACAAGAAAGGCAAGAATTGAGGCACAAAGAGAGCATCATAAAACATGTGACAAACACACTTAAGTCTAACATACTTCCTATGCATAGGCATATTATAGGCAAACAAATCGTAGCAAGCAAAAACTAGCATATGCAAGGAAGCGGAAAGGAACAATAGCAATCTCAACACAACGAGAGGTAATTTAGTAACATGACAATTTCTATAACCATATTTTCCTCTCTCATAATAATTACATGTAGGATCATAGGAAAATTCAACAAAATAGCTATCACAAAGTATATTCTCAACACGATCCACATGCATGCAAAGTTGATACTCTTCCAAAATAGTGGGATTATCATTAACTAAAGTCATGACCTTTCCAAACCCACTTTTATCAAAAACTTCATAAGATTGAACATTCTCCAAATATGTGGGATCTAAAGTTGACACTCTTTCGAACCCACTTTAAATATTATTGCAAACAATATTATCAATCTCATATTTATCATGGGGCTTAAATAAATTTTCAAGATCATAAGAAGAATCACCCCAATCATGATCATTGCAACAAGTAGTAGACATAGCAAAACTAGCATCCCCAAGCTTAGGGTTTTGCATCTTATTAGCACAATTGACATCAAAAGAATTTATAATAAAATCATTGCAATCATGCTTTTTATTCAAAGATCTATCGTGAGTTACTTTACAGATTTCCGGCAAAACCTTATAAAGATAATCTAGTGCATCCAAATCACTAGGAATTGGTTCATCATAATTGGATCTCTTAAAAAGATTGGAAAGCGGATGAGGATCCATAGATATTAGCTTCTCTGTTTAGGAATAAATACTCAACTATTTAAACCAAGCGAGAAAACGAGCCAAGAAAGACATCAAGGCGAACGGAAAAGAGAGGGCGAATAAAACGGCAAGGGTGAAGTGGGGGAGAGGAAAACGAGAGACAAATGGCAAATAATGTAATGCGAGAGATAGGGATTGTGATGGGTACTTGGTATGGTTGACTTGCTCTTGTGTGAGCCTCCCCGACAACGGCGCCAGAAATTCTTCTTGCTACCTCTTGAGCACTGCGTTGGATTTCCCCGAAGAGGAGAGGATGATGCAGCAAAGTAGAGTAAGTATTTCCCTCAGTTTTTGAGAACCAAGGTATCAATCTAGTAGGAGGCCACGCACAAGTCCCTCGTGCACGCACAAAGCGATAGCTCCTCGCAACCAACGCGATTAGGGGTTGTCAATCCCTTCACAGTCACTTACGGAGTGAGATCGATAGAGATGATAAATAATATTTTTGGTATTTTTGGTATAGAGATGCAAAGTGAAAAGTAAAAGGCAAAGTAAAAACAAAGCAAGTATTAAAGTGATGGAGATTGATATGATGAGAATAGACCCGGGGGCCATAGGTTTCACTAGTGGCTTCTCTCAAGAGCATAAGTATTCTACGGTGGGTGAACAAATTATTGTTGAGCAATTGACAAAATTGAGCATAGTTATGAGTATATCTAGGTATGATCATGTATATAGGCATCACGTCCAAAACAAGTAGACCGAAACGATTACGCATCTACTACTATTACTCCACTCATCGACCGCTATCCAAAGATGCATCTAGAGTATTAAGTTAAAACAGAGTAACGCCTTAAGCAAGATGACATGACGTAGAGGAATAAAATCATGCAATATGATAAATACCCCATCTTGTTATCCTCGATGGCAACAATACAATCGTGCCTTGCTGCCCTTCTTACATCCTTTGGGAAAGGACACCGCAAGATTGAACCCAAAGCTAAGCACTTCTCCCATTGCAAGAACTACCAATCTAGTTGGCCAAACCAAGCGGATAATTCAAGAGACTTGCAAAGATAACTCAATCATACATAAAAGAATTCAGAAAAGATTCAAATATTATTCATAGATAAGCTGGATCATAAACCCACAATTCATCGGTCTCAACAAACACACCGCAAAAAGAAGATTACATCGAATAGATCTCCACGAGAGGGGAGAACATTGTATTGAGATCCAAAAAGAGAGAAGAAGCCATCTAGCTACTAGCTATGGACCCGAAGGTCTGAAGTAAACTACTCACACTTCATCGGAGGGGCTATGGTGTTGGTGTAGAAGCCCTCCATGGTGGATGCCCCCTCCGGCGGAGCTCCGGAACAGGCCCCAAGATGGGATCTCGTGGATACAGGAAGTTGCGGCGGTGGAATTAGGTTTTTGGCTCCGTTTCTGATCGTTTGGGGGTACGTAGGTATATATAGGAGGAAGGAGTACGTCGGTGGAGCAACAGGGGGCCCACGAGGCAGGGGGCGCGCCCTAGGGGGTGGGCGCGCCCCCCACCCTCGTGGCCGCCTCTGTTACTTCTTGGAGTAGGGTCCAAGTCTCCTGGATCACGTTCGGTGCGAAAATCACGTTTCCGAAGGTTTCATTCCGTTTGGACTCCGTTTGATATTCCGTTTCTTCGAAACACTGAAATAGGCAAAAAACAGCAATTCTGGGCTGGGCCTCCGGTTAACAGGTTAGTCCCAAAAATAATATAAAAGTGGAAAATAAAGCCCAATATAGTTCAAAACAGTAGATAAAGTAGCATGGAGCGATAAAAATTATAGATACGTTGGAGACGTATCATCCTCCCGTGCATCAAGTGTATCTTTTGTCTTCCCATACACGCCCAAGAAGCCAAGCAGGGTCACGCAAAGATTCTTCGTCACGTGCATCACGTCGATTGCAGAGCGGACCTCAGGTCTTTCCAATAGGGCAGGTCCCAAAATATAAATTTCTTCTTTCACATGGGTGCGCGTCCGTCGGCGTCATTCGGAATAGGTTGTCCGCCAGGACCCTTTCCAAAGACTACCTTCAAATCCTTGACCATATCATGTACATCAGCACCAGTACGGTGGCGAGGCTTCGTCCGGTGATCCGCCTCACCTTTGAAATGCTTGCCTTTCTTTCTTACGGGATGCCTGCTCGGAAGAAATCGGCGATGTCCAGTACACATTCTTCCTACAATTGTCCAAATATATCGCTTCGGTATCATCCAAGCAGTGCGTGCATGCGCGGTATCCTTGTTTGTCCGTCACGAAGGTTACGGAGAGCAGGCCAATCATTGATGGTCACGAACAGCAAGGCCTTTAGGTCAAATTCTTCCCCATGTGCTCATCCCACGCCGTACACCTATTCCATTCCACAACCGTAAGAGTTCTTCAACTAATGGCCTTAGGTACACATCAATGTCGTTGCCGGTTGCTTAGGGCCTTGGATGAGCACCGACATCATAATGAACTTCCGCTTCATGCACAACCAAGGAGGAAGGTTATACAAACATAGAGTCACAGGCCAGGTGCTATGGTTGCTGCTCTGCTCCCCAAAAGGATTAATGCCATCTGCGCTTAGACCAAACCATACGTTCCTTGCGTCATCTGCAAACTCCTTCCCGTACTTTCTCTCGGTTTTTCTCCACTGCGACCCGTCAGCGGGTACTCTCAACTTTCCGTCTTTCTTACGGTCTTCTCTGTGCCATCGCATCGCCTTGGCATGCTCTTTGTTTCGGAACAAACGTTTCATCTGCGGTATTATAGGAGCATACCACATCACCTTAGCAAGAATCTTCTTCCTGGGACGCTCGCCCTCGACATCACCAGGGTCATCGCGCCTGATCTTATAGCGCAATGCACCGCACACCGGGCAAGCGTTCAAATCCTCATACTCACCGCGGTAGAGGATGTAGTCATTATGGCATGCATGTATCTTCTGCACCTCTAACCCTAGAGGGCAGACAACCTTCTTTGCTTCGTACACACTCTCGGGCAATTCGTTGTCCTTTGGAAGCATATTCTTTATCATTACCAGCAACTTTCCAAATCCCTTGTTAGATACACCATTCTCTGTCTTCCATTGCAGCAATTCCAGTGTGGTGCCCAACTTTTTCTTGTCGACCGCAATTGGTACAACAATTTCTTGTGATCCTCTAACATGCTACCGCAACTTCTTCTTCTCCAAATCACTTGCAGCTTTCTCTTTGCATCGGCAATGGCCCGACCTAGATCATCAGCGGGCTCATCCGATGCCTCTTCTTCAACTTCTTCCCGCATTGTCGGCTCGACTTCTTCCCCCATTGTTGTATCATCGTATTCAGGGAACCCATGGCGGGATAGCTGTCGTCGTCCTCTTCTTCTTCATTGTCTTCCATCATAACCCCTCTTTCTCCGTGCTTGGTCCAAACATTATAGTGGGGCATGAAACCGGACTTAAATAGGTGGACGTGAATGGTTCTTGACGTAGAGTAATTGTGATCATTCTTACAGACTAAACATGAACAAGGCATAAAACCATCCGCCCTCTTGTTTGCCTCAACCGCAAGCAGAAAAGTTTGCACGCCATTAATGAACTCGGGAGAGCATCGGTCATCGTACATCCATTGTCGGGTCATCTTCATTACACAACACCGAAAAGACCAAATTAATACAAGTTCATACATAAAGTTCGTACAACACTTAAATGCAACAAACAAATAACTCTCTAACTAAAGCATTTAAATGCAACAACAAATGCGATCAAGATCGCAACTAAGGTAACAATTGATCCAACAGCATAATGATACCAAGCCTCACTATCAATGGCATATTTTCTAATTTTTCTAATCTTCAAGCGCATTTTCTCCATCTTGATCCTGTGATCATCGACGACATCGGCAACATGCAGCTCCAATTCCATCTTCTCCCCCTCAATTCTTTTCAATTTTTCTTTCAAATACTCGTTTTCTCTTTCAACTAAATTTAACCTCTCGACAATAGGGTCGGTTGGAATTTCCGGTTCACAAACCTCCTAAATAAAAATATCTATGTCAACTTGATGGGCATAATAATTTGTCATAAACACGAAATGCAACAACTAGTTTTAAAAGAGAATATACCACATCTGAATCATAACAAGGACAAGGGCCGACGGGGACGGATATCAAAACCATGCACTATGTATAACAATCAACGTACGGGTAAGATAATTATACGAGTAACTATATATCCAAATCACACAAACATCAATTTGGTAATGTAAAACATTCATGAACAAGAGGCTCACCACAAGGTGGTGCCATGACAGGGCAGTCTTGCGCGATCGGCCCGGTGGTTACGACGGAGATTTAGAAGGCACTAAGTAAACCACACCTACATATGCAAACTATGTTTTATTTTTGACCTCAAATTGCATATAAATCAAATACTAGCACATATATTTCCTCCCAAATTACTAAACTCATAAATTAATCACTATACAAAGCATTGCAAGAGCTAATCTAGCAATGAGAGATGAAAGGACAAAGTTGCTAACCTTTGTGATCATTTGAATGGATGGGGGCCTTCAAATCTTGACAAATTTTGGGCAAAATGTGTGATGAGCTCGAGAGGAAGAGGGGAAGAACAGAGAGGAGAGGCGAAAGGGGAAGAACAGAGCGAGCTCGGCCACGAACCGGTACTAAAGGTGCTGGAGGGGCCCCGGACTGACAACATCTTGCCACCACTCACTTTAGTACCGGTCCGTGGCACGAACCGGTGCTAAAGGTCGGCCACGAACCCATTTCATCGAAAGCGGCCATTAGCCGTTGAAAGCGGCACTAATGCACACATTAGTGCCGGCTCAAAAGCAAACCGGCACTAATGTGCTTGACATTTGACCCTTTTTCTACTAGTGGGTGGCCATTGACCTCAAATTTGACCTCCGGGGAGTGCACTTTCGCAAGCCTTGCAAAACACCGGAGACCGCTGAAGAACACTAATATCATTCTGAGAACCAGCCATGCCGTCCAGAGATCTTGTGAAGCCACGGCTTCAAGTATAACAGTGGCACCTTTCACATGCCCCTTGTACTGCCCCTGCCAAGAAAATGGACAGTTCTTCCACTTCCAGTGCATACAATCTATACTACCAAGCATGCCCGGAAAGCCCATCTCGGCATTGATCACCAACAACCTCTCTGTATCAGCGACAGTTGGCTCTCTGAGGTACTCAGGGCCGAACACTTCCACCATGGCCGTGCAAAAACTATACATTGAGAGGAGACATGTGGACTCACTCATACGAACATACTCATCCACATGATCACCATGAATTCCATATGCAAGCATGCGGATAGCCGGAGTGTATTTCTGGTATGAAGAGAAACCAAGCTTGCCTAGGGCATCCTCTTTGCACTCAAAGTATGGGTCATGCACGACCACTCCCTCGCAAATACGATTCAACACATGCCTTCTCATTCAAAATTGGCGACGAAATTGATGTGGCCTGAAGAGTGCACCATCCTTAAAGTAATCAGCATAGAGAAGGGTGTGACCTTTCTCCCTATTGCGGTTCAAGGCTGGAGCATGGCCGGGGATTGATCCATGTACCGAGGCTGCTTCCTACTAATGTGTTCATGTAAGACCAATGCAGCCACCAGCTCTTCGTCATCCGATGAGCAAATGAAGTTATGAAAGAAAAATTCATCACCACTAGTCATTGTACCTTGTGAGCAATCCGTCGAACGCCTTGCGATCGTGCTGGGGGCGCGACCGGATAGTGCACGTCCTGCTCCCCTTGCAGGCAGCAAAGCAAGGTTTGAAGTCGGTGGTCTTTGGAGGGCGCTCTGTGGCAACGAACGGCCGCCCGGAAGAGGTTGGGGACGACGAGCGACGCCGGCGGCCGTAGATTCTCTCCCACCGACAACAAGGAGAACGTCGGCCAAATGCTTTCCGGAAAGCCGGTGCGGAGACAGCCATGGCATGGTGCGGTGCTGGTTGGGACGACCCTTGTGGAAGACGACGCGGTCGGGGAGCGTGGTGGTGGCGGCAACGTCGAGGCGCGGAGGTAGGTAGAAGAAGAGAAAGGAGGATGGGTCTGTCTCCCTGATGGGCGAGCCAGGGCAGGACAAGAGCACGCGTCGCTCGCTTCTGTGCGTGTCCGTTTGGCCGTAAACTCGGCCTAAAATTGGACCGAGAATGGATCGAAAGCGGACAAAAAATAAAAGACGGTTCGTTTGCGGCCGCGTGTTGAAAGACCTGCTTTGCTCGTTTACCCTGGAATGAAGGCGGATGGAGGGTGGTGCGGTTGGAGTTGGCCTGACTCGCGGGCGATGGAGCCAACCAAAACCGGGACTGGAACACAGCCAATGCGCATGCCCCCACTCCGCTGCAGACCTGCAGCGCGACGCACGACTCGCACGTGGCCCTCCCTGCTGCGCCCTGTCCGCTCTGCTTCCCGCACCAGCACCACCACTCCACAGTCCACACTGCCACTGCACGCCCACCACCCCCACCCCTCCCACGACCACGCCCCTCTGCCGGCCCGGCCGTGCTCACCGCTCCCCTCCCCTCCCCTCTCCTCTCCTCGACGCACCCTCGGTCGGTCCAGTGCCGCGGCGCCCGCCCATCCTCGGGGCCGGGGCCATGGACGGCGACGCGTGGCCCGCGCGGTGGCCGCCTCCGCGCCCGCCGGCCGCGCCGGCGCCGGCGCTGCCGAGCCAGGTAATTCGGGCGGGACTCGCTGCCACACTGCTTTACGCTCCTCATTTGGGGGTGCTCTTCCTTTGGGGACGATCTGCTCTGCTTCTCCCTCCCTGTTGTTCCAAGGTAGAAGAAGGACAAGAGATCCTCACATCGCCTTGCCTCTCTTCTGCTGCAGCGCGTCCCGCAGGCGGGCAGCACGGACCCGCGCCACCGCCTCCGCCCCTTCGCCGCCCCGCAGCCGCCGGAAACACTCACCGACGCCCGGCCCGCGGGAACGCCGCCCGGATTGGGGCCAGTTCCGGACCGGTTTGCGCCCAACACCACCGCGGCAAGGCCGGGCCAATCGCTGCCGGGGCCCGCGGCAGTGCCGGGCCAATCGCCGCCGAGCCCCGCGGCGGTTCCGGACCGGTCGCCGCCGAACCCGACCCCGTGGAGCCAGCCCGCGAGATCCGGGCCGAGCAGCAACCCCCTGCTCGCCCAAGCTCCTCCCGGGAGTTACTACAGCTACCCCCATTTGAGCCGTGCGCCGGACCTCAACTCCCTGCTCCACACCCCCAGCGCCAGCAATGCTGCTGCTGCCGTCGATCTTGCTCGCGCTTATACTCCGCTTGGCGGCGGGCCTGCGGTGCTGCCAAAGTACCCGCGGTATGGGTTGTCCGCCAGCAGCGGCGCCGAGCAGTCCTCCTTGGGGGCATTGTTCCTCAACAAGAGCTCCTCTAATGTGCAGGTTAATTTGCCGGGGGAAACTTCGACTTCAACCATCGATAGTATGCTTCTCAACTCTCAGTTAACAGTGACCTGATGGGCACAATTAATGGTTTGGGTGTATGTAATGAGCCTCACCATTTGTCATGCAGGAATGTCCCACGGCGCCGTGCAGTTTCAGGATTCAACTGCAGCGCAAATGATGCAGAAGCTAGCATCCAAACCGACCCCTCGCCATCAGCCCGCGCCTCTCACGGATCGTATCCACGTCTCCTGTCTGAATGTCGGTGGGTTCACCTTGCAACATGATCTGCAACCTAGTTTGACTACCGGTTTGTCATGGGGGCGGTAGCCATTGAATGGCTAGACCATTGTTAAGTAAGCATTTTTTTTACCCCTTGTATCTGGAAAAAAATGGCCTCGAATGGAAACCCGGCCACTGAACTATGTATGATGAGCAACGCTTGATCATAGCATCTCTGCTTGTTGCTTGTGCCGCAAGTGATCATGACATTACTGCTTTGCGTCAAAAAGTTTAAAAGGTATCTTTTGATGACTGAATAAAGGTTTCCAAATCATCTAGGATTAAATATGACTCTCAATTAGCAAATCTTTATTTGCATACCATGTCCCCACATCGGCATTTGGTTAGTATTAATTTAGTGCAAATGAGAAAACTGGGATCGATTATTAGTTGGATTGTAAACTTTTTTTCAATCTCTTGATCCTGCTGCCTAAAACTATTCTCATCACTAAATGTATATCCTTCTTTCAGTAAAGTTCTTCTATTGGCATTTGAACAGGTGGAGAGCTCTTCGTGGGTGATGCTGGGCTTTTTGGAGTTCTTTGCTCATGTCATCAGTTGAGGATGTCTGTAGCTAAGTTTTGTGAGGTACCATAGGACTGTTGCCTAACTTGTTGTGTTTTATTATGCACATACTCGACTTCACAGAAATATTCCTGTCGATAAAAGTTTTAACTTGCATACATTTGTTGATGTAGCATGCAGGAGGGCCCGCAGAAAAAGCTGGTGAAATTGTCCTCATGGAGAATGGCATGAGTATTGCACATTGGTTCAAATACTGCGTAGGGGTAAGTATTAGATGATTACATCTGATTGTGACTCAATCTATTATATTTTACTTGGTAACTAATTCCATTTTGGACACCATGAATTAGCTGTATAACTTCTGACTTACGATGTATCACATGTGGTGTGATTCTATGTCTGACTGCGAGAGGAGTTAAATCTAACATGCACTTGGCATGATGATACTTTGACGTGTTGCAAAATGATTAGTCAGAGATGATGCATTCTAGCAGCAAGGAATAAGTGTTACTTTTATATGTTCCTCACATTTGCAGTCCAACATGTCCTGATAGTTATGCGAAGCCTTTACTTCAAATGTGCGTTAACTGTTTTCCCCTTCTCTTTTCATCTAGGTTGGATCATATGTTACTGACACTAAGTGTGACCGGCCAGAATGGGCGTGTATAGATCCTTCTCCAGAAGGATACAGGCTGAAAAATCTCCTTGCGAGAAACACTAGTATGGAAAAAGTTGGGTTATTCAATGGATATGGAAAAAGCACAGGACCTATAAACGGAACAGTTTATTCGAATGATCTGCGAAAAAGCACAGGACCTATAAGCGGAACAGTTTATTCCAGTGATCTGCACAATGAAGGTAGAGGGCACACTACCGTTGAAAAGCTAGGGAATAAGAGAGATGAAACATATTACAGGAGTGCTGATGTACACACATCCTTTGCTAGGAACTTTGCTTTACTGCAGAATTCTGAAACAAATCTAGGGCTTGCTAAAAACCATACTGTTAATGCAGCGAACCTAAACCAAATTAGCAGGCCAAGTGGAAGCCCATATATTACAGCAAGCACAAATGCACATCACAATGGGAATCATTCGTCACATAGTTATGCAGATCTTGTGGAGAATAACTTTGGTGCCTCGTTTCGTAATCCAGCTCCAAGATCTCCAGTAGTTTTTAGCAATGATACTAGGGCAGGCAGATATAATTTTCCCAACAAAATACTCCAAGATAGTTTGAGCAGTGCTTCGAATACTGAATTGAAGCTTGGGCAATCCTCTTATCATCAATCTCTGACTGCCCTATTTCCGTCGGCGCAGTCAACATTAATTGATTTTCAGAGACCTCAGTCACATCTGCCATCAGTAACTCAAAGTGAGTTTGTTATTATGCTCTTCTTTCATTATTTTTTGCTGTCAATTGTCATTCAAGTTACAAAGTACCTGCAATAACTACTGATCAGGCATCTGCAATTTTGTGTATTCTTAGCCATGCCAAGACTTCGTTTTAGTTGATGAACAATAAAAGTAATTTGCTATGATTTAGAACACCACAGCAGAAACATCAAGTTTGATCCTTGTATGTGCACTGCCTGTGAGAGCATCCCCCTTCCCCCACCTGGATATCTAAATAATATCATTACTCTTTGGTGCAGATCATTGTCCAAGGCAAACAGTCAAGGTCAGTAAAAATATAGGGGAACATTATGAACCACCAGTTGGTAGAGGAACTAGCGAACAATCTAATGGAGTTGCTAGTGCTATCAATCGTTCTGAAGGTGGCAAGGTTACAGATGCAGCAGCCAAGAATTCATTTATCTCAATATTTCTTTCGCATCTTGAGAGGAATAGTGAAGCCATCGATGATATTCTCAAGAGTAGCGAGCATAGCCTTCCTAAGGGTTTGGATGGTGCATATAGTTCCTATCATTCAAAGTTTGCAAGTAGACAAGTTGAGCCAAGGGCTAATGATAATCGTTCTAAGTTGGCCTCTACCAGCATTCATACTGAAAGGATATCAGATGACAGGGCTCTTTCAGTGGCACTCAGTGGATCTTCAAAAGTTGTACCACTTGCAAATAGTCAGAACTCTTTAATCCATAGTGACTGCCGGTCGCATTTGCTGCCTAGGCAACCTAATGCTGGAAGCTCCAAAGTTTGTGATGGTGCATATAGTTCCTATCATTCAAAAAGTGCAAATAGACAAGTTGAGCCAAGGGCCAATGATAATCATTCTAATTTGGTCTCTACCAGTATTCATACGAAAAGGATATCAGATGGCATTGCTCTTTCAGTGGCACCCAGCAGATGTGCTTCAAAAGTTGGACCTCTTTCAAATAGTCATGAGCCCTTAATCCATAGTGACTGCCAGTCGCATTTGCTGCATAGCCAACCTAATGCTGGAAGCTCCAAAATTTGTGCAGGAGTTCCATGTCCTGCAAATTGCAGGACCGGCAATCATGCGGGCGATATATCCAATCAGGCTCCCTGTATGTATGATAAAGTGGTGAGTTGATCTTGCACTTGCACACATTGACATATCATAAGTAAATGATAACTGCCAGCACCACAATCAAGCGCCAACATGATTGTTTTATGTTTCAATTTTTTTGATGCTCCAACCATTTTATGCAGGCCAATGGACATAATACTTTTGAGTGTGTAGACGACTCATGCACACACAGAAGTTCGAGAGTTGCCAAAATCATCTGCCATTGTCGAAATTCCTGCTCTTCATCTAGGGAGTTTCTACCTAGTTTTGGCCAACATGATCAATCAACCTTAGAAAAATCAATACATCGATGCTGTTACAGAGTTCAGGAAGATGTTTCTAGACTTGGTTTTGGAGCTGGTCACTTGTGCCGAACTCAATTCTCGAATGACGATGCTCCAATCCATAAACTAGGTGGGTTCTGTGTTAGACAACTATTCTTATTGATTTTTTCTTCTCTTGAATGTCTTGTCTTACTCCAGTGGCATATTTTTTATTTTTTCAGGGTTGCATGAGCTTTGCACCTGCTCCACTTTCATACCAAGGTCATCGCTATGTTCTGGAGATTATATCTTGCAGCCTTCTTGCCATGTGTGCTCTCCTGATGGGTTTCATTACAGAAGGCAAGTTAATATTTCTATGCTTTTGACGAGTTCTGGTTGTCGGCAATGCATTATGAACAATTTCTTTCTTCACTACATGTTATTGGAAATATTTCAGCTCCACCGTTGTTGTAACACTCTATTTCCTGTTCATGGTACTGGATATTTTTCTCTGAGCAAACTTGAAATTTGGATTAGGTATTAGCCTGATTAATCGCTTCATTGGTGGCATGCCCTCTGTCATGTGCCATATACTTATTTCGTAACTATAAAAAATGTGCTCTTGCAGCTACTTCCATGCTTACTTTGACATTCTTTTATTTATTGCAGTTCCATGGGACATGCAACCAACAGCTTGACCAAATGCCCTCTGCTTGATCCACCTAATAAGAAAGAATCAGGTCCATGTCGGGATGGCAGATGCTGCTGCTCTGTAGTCTCAAAATGTTTGACAGGTTGTGGCTTTGCAAAGCACTGCGATGACAGAATTGACCAAAGTGGTAGTAGTTTACATAAGTGCAAGCATGATGTGCAACTGCCTACCAGATGCGTGGGGGAGAGTGAAAAGTTAAGATGCCCTTGCTCAAGCAGTGCTCAAACACCTTTGTTGAAAGCTGTCTCTAATAAAATGACAAACCAGCTTTTCGCTCCTATATCAGAGAGACTGAAGAATGTATCAGAAGAATCAGTGGCCAACGCCAGTTCGCCTTATATAGCTGTAACGGAGAAAAATGGCTCCTGTAGAGGTTCTGGTGTATGTAAAGAACGACTGAAGCCTGGTTTTTCTTCTGGATCCTCCAGTGCTGTGGTGACAAAGTTTCCAGCATCACCTGAATTTAACAATACATCATCGTGTGTGGATAAATATGGTGTTGAACACAAAAAACTCATGTTTGACAAAGTATCAAGAACTGAGAAAAGTTAAATGCGTCGTCAAGCTATGTGCCTATCAGTACAGGATGTGAAAAGTCGCTAAATGGTTCCTCTACATTTCACTTAGACACATCTAAAGTGAAGAGAAAATATTGTCAGATTTCTGACGGAAGTACACTCAAAGATAATGGCAAGCGACAACGTTCTGAAACACAAAGGAAATCAAGAAGATTGAAGTGCTCTGAGGAACATTCAGAATCTGATGATTGTACTAGGAAAATTACTTTGCAGTCATCCGAAAATGGAGACCCTCAACCACAGAATAAGGCTAGTTCGTATTCTTGCAGTGTGTCAAAAATTAAACAGAAACATACTACCATGCAACGAAATAAGCCAGTGAACCGGCCTCGCATCCATCAAGAGATTTTGAAAGGTGGTGAGCAGTCAGATGGTGAGGGCATTATGGTTGGAGAATTAAATTCCTCTGATGAGAAGAAGCAAGTAGAGGATATGAGCACCCTGGTTAGAAAAAAACATCAACAGGAAGGGAGCCGAATGTCTGCTCGAAAACCACCTAAATATGTTTCTCTCAACTGCATTTTAAATGAACCTAAGAGTGAAAATGTTTGTAGTGAGGTTCCCCTTCTCGATTCTAGCTTAATTGCTACAGGGATAACAGATGATAATCGAAAATTTCCTAAAATTGCTCCACTTAGTCTGGTTCTTAAAAAGGCGAAGAGATGCAATGCTGTCAAAACCCCCTGCAACACAGAAAACATCCACTCTTGTGAGGAAAAGAGTGCAGTTCGTCCTGTAGGTAAATATTCTTTTGGTAATCAAAATTACAGTTCAAAAGCTGAAGATGGAATTCAGAGTTCCAAAAAGAGTAGATATCCACCTAATGCCTTGAGGTTAAGACCGAACATTGAGCGTGACTGCAAAAGGCCCTGCATCGGTATTTTTCTGGAAATTTCTCAATTAGTAGTAAGGTAGTGATTTCTTCATAAAATCGGAAATATGAAAACACCCTTCATTTCAGATCTTGGGGAAGGTGAGCCTATTGGCCCAACAGATGTCGAGACAAGCCAACTTTCAGTGCAAACATCAAGAAAAGGTAAAACTTCGTTATAATATTGATGGTATTTGCTTTTTTTTAGTACATACTGGGAAACGTGATGATATAATGCAAGATATTAATTACTATAAACATGAGCAACTTCTCAGTTTCTTAAGTTCCACATGGGATGCTAAATGTATCTTTTCTTACTAACATATTGGACCAACTATATGCAGGATTTAGGAATCAAAGATCAAGTGTATCTGTTGATAGGATTAAGAAGTGTGAAGAATCTGCAAATAGATCAGCACGTGGTCCTTGTGGCGATAAACAAAATGTGGTTCAAGCCTGTGAAGTGAATGTTGGAAGGTTGTAGTTCCACTAGATGTGGTTTTTAGATTTTCACAAAAAAATGGCTGATACCATTTGTTATTAATGTGTCATGGTACGCTTGTTTACTGGCTGATCTAACAAAGTTCTGCTTAATACCTTGTACAATGCACAGGTACAAAGAAAGGCTTAGCTCAGCTGATTCATGTTGTGTTTGTCGAATTCCATACCTGGAGCCTTGTAATCAGTTGATGGAGTGCAGCAAGTGCTTTGTCAAAGTCAGTCATTCTATTTCTTACCTGTACCTAGTACTACTGCATATTTACATAGGTGCTATGCATTTCATGTAGGCGCACCAAGCTTGCTATGGTGTTCTAAAAGTTCCAAGAGGCCAATGGTTCTGTAGACCCTGCAAGACCAATGCCAATGCCCAGGACACTGTAAGCAAATTCGTTCTTAAATTTTTTTAGCTGTCTATTTAGTATATCCATGCTTTATGTTATCTGTACAAGCATCGTTGTGGTAGTTTACATTCCTAAGTGTTGTGAATTCTCGTATATGCAAATTACAGGTGGGGCTTTGCTAGTTCATCTTCTCATCACTAATTAAGCACTTTAGGTTATTTATTGATTACTACCTTAATGATGTTAAATCATCGCTTGTTAGAAGTGGTCTTATCTAATCTGATCGTCCTTATGCAATGTAACCATGAACGGCTGATTTAGATTGTCAAGGATGATGCACATATTTTGGGAGGGTAGGGTGACCTTTCTTGCACTAAAAGGATCATACAATAAGGAATCTGAGGTCTATTAGTAAGCCCCATTTTGTTTGCACATGCCTTCTGAGTTCGATTGCATCAGAAAGAGGAACTCTATTATGCATGGATGCCATACCTAAGGATATTTGTCATTCCGCCACTAAAGGCATCTACATTACATCAGTTATCCACTTGTGGTTCTGCTAAGGGGTAAGCAAGCCTTACTGGTCTAATATCTGGAACTGACTACATTAACATAAACCATCAGATGATAATCCTTGCAATTATGTGCTAGTAGTATGTTACTGGAAACGACATCTAGCTGCTCTACCTCCTATAGAACTATCTGTTCATGGTGGTGTTTAATGACCTTAATTTCCTCCATGTTAAATCTGTTGAGTATTGTTGTGATTATTTCTGTGGCATAAGAAGTGCTGCTTACTGGTCTCCATTGTGTTTTTTTCTTTCAGGTTTGCGTTTTATGTGGCTATGGAGGTGGAGCCATGACAAGGGCATTGAACGCTCAAAAAATCCTGACAAGTTTGCGAAAAGGTCTGAGAGTTACATCACGAGCAGATAAACATGTCAAACACGATCCATCTTATGCGTCAAGATCAACGAGTTTGGAAAACGTATCTAGAGTAGATAAACAGAGGTCAGTAGACAATGCACATGAGGAGAACACCGTCAGCAGCTCATGGACTGCGAACCACAATTCAAGTCTACTCGTTCCACAAACGTCGCGGTGGGTCCATGTGGTCTGTGGTCTGTGGACACCCGGTACAAAATGCCCAAATCCCACCACAATGAGCGCCTTTGATCTATCGGGTGCTTTGCCTGCCAAAAGTGATTATGTGAGTTCTCTGTTTTAAGTTATCAGACACACGGTAGTACCTCTCATGACAGATTTTGTAGCCTCCGATGTACTTTTTTCTTGCCCTGATCGTTTGCATTTTCCTTTGTCATCAGGCATGCTCGATGTGTGACAGAGCTGGGGGTTCATTCATGATGTGCCGAGATGTGAATTGCTCGGTGACCTTCCATGCTTGGTGTGCCCACCAGAGGGTAGGCTTTTTTTGTTAAGGGCAGCCACACCACATGTTCTCGACAGTTGACTTGCTGCATCCATGCTCATCTAATCTTCATGCATATTCTTATGATGTTTCTTTTTCTTTATCGAAAAATTGAATCTTTTATTGAGGGAAAAAACTAACTTTTTAAATATGGATGAAAAAGAAAACTAATTTCTTGGGCGTCAAAATCCAGAGAAACACAGTCGTATAATATAGACTGAGGAGTACCGCTTCATTTTTGCATGGTTGCGTATGTTAATGTTGCTACCTGGAATAGGTATCCAGATCATGACTGTCATACTTGATTATAGCTTGAAGGTTGAATGTTTGGCAGGTCATCTAGAAAAGATTTTGAGATATCCTTTCAGCTGTATTTTAATCAAAGCCACAAAGTTTCAGTTTTTATTTATTTTATTTGCTATGTTTTCGACCGTGGGTGCAATGTCCCTGGGAGTAGAAATACCACTCTCTGGAAAAGTAGTGGCTATACCCAAGTTCATTGCACCCATGATGAACAGTAAAATCAGAACAAATAGTAAAAAAAAATCTGAAACTTCGTGGCATTGATTATGAACAAATGTTTTAGGTGCTTGCAAACTTTGGTGGCCAAATAACATCAAATGATCTCCATACAAACGAAATACAAATCCTGCTCAAACAGTGCACATACGTTTGAGCACATTTTTAACAGAGCTCCTCGGATGTCATTTGACCACCAAATTTTGCAAGCACCTAATACATTTGGTCATAATCGAAGCCACAAAGTTTCGGATTTTTTTTATTTGCTATGTTTTTTAACGTGGATGCAATGTCCCTGGGAGTCCACTCTCTCAAAGGAAAAAAGCTAACTATAATCCCATAGTTTTTTGTGGCTTAAGGAACGCTTGAGAAGCAATGAATGTTGATTGCACTCTGGCTTCATAGTTTTTTGTGGCACTAGACTGAGGAAATGTTAATGTTAAATGATGCTTCAGTGGATGTGTTATTTTCTTTGTTATTCCTAGCAATGGCCTGATGGATTGGTTATGTCAAATTATGCACCAGTGAAGATGTTCTGGATATAGGCTTCTCTGAATTCTTCTTCGCTTAGTAAATTGGAATGCACAATACCCACTTCTCATCATGTTATGCATACGCTGAATGTCTATAATATGTTTTTTTAGGGAACTATAATATGTGAACTTGTCAGGCTTATTTGTAAACTTACTGTACTAGTGATAGTTTTCCAGTCTAAGAAGGGATGTTTTGCGCTAGATAATTGATTAATTTTCCATGCAGCGTTTCTTAAATAAAATGATATGAGTCAGGTTCTGTGTCATTTTCTTTTCTTTCTCATGTACCTGTGTTTCATTTTTATGTTCGCGAAAATTGCAGTTGGCTCCTTTTTTTGTGCGGGCACATGTGATGTTGATTGCACAAAAGATAAACCTAATGCATGGAGATGTAGTGATTTGATAGACAAGTCAATAGACAGATAACATTATGGTGATCACATTTTTACCATTGCCTTGGTGGATTGTACTTTTTAAAGTTGATTGTTGCTTGTGGTATCTCAACAGGGTCTGTTGCAAAGCGATCCAGAAGGCGAGCATAATGAATATATTGGTTTTTATGGGAGATGCCTGAATCATGCTACTAACCGTGTTAATCCTGAGAAATGGTTGAGAAGCAATGAATGGACATGTGCACGCACAGAGGTAATTTGGTTGAACTCTATTGCCTGAAAATCAGAATCCATATAACTAATTTTACTCCTGTGGAACAGGGTTTTAAAGGACGAAAGGGTGAAGGCTGTTCTGGTTCTAATTACAAGAAACCTCAAGTGAAGAGTAGTGAGTGCAGTGTTTCCCAAGAACAGATAAATGCTTGGATAAGGATAAACGGATCGAAGCCTTGCATAAGAAGACAGGTAGCTCCTTCAAGTAATCTTGTACTGCATTGTAGCTGATTATCTTCAATACTGCATATTGTCGCGTATGCTATGGAGAGACGTCAAAGTTTGCTGCATATTACAGTGTCAGCTGGTATGACAAATCAGTTTACTGATTTACGTATGTCTTTGTCTCCATTTATAATCAGTCCAAAGGATGGAAGCATTTGGTAGTGTATAAATCTGGCATACATGGACTTGGCCTCTACACATCAGAGTTTATACCGCGTGGCTCCATGGTAATTCTGTCACTATTATCTTTCGTTTTCCCTTTCGATGTGAAATATTCGGATTTAATAGTTTAGCAAATAAAGGCATTTCATAGATCTGCCTCTAAATATCTCAGGTTATAGAGTATGTTGGTGAAATTGTTGGGCAGCGCGTTGCCGACAAAAGAGATCGAGTACCACTCTGGGAAACGGCAACAGTACAAGAGCGTCTGTTATTTCTTCAAGATTGACAAGGAGCATATTATCGACGCCACCCGCAAGGGTGGGATTGCAAGATTCATCAACCACTCATGCTTGGTAGTAAGCTTTGCCTGTCCATGTACCCTGATCCAGTTACAGTGAGTATTCCTGACACATGCTTCTTTCGATGTTTTGTCGGACCAGCCAAACTGCGTGGCGAAAATAATCTCTGTCAAGAACGAGAAGAAGGTACACACCTTTGTCACATGTACTCCCTCTGTCCCAAAATGTTTATATTTCGGGACGGGGGGTATTTAATTTCCTTGCAATTAGACCAAAGCTGCTGCTCATTATAGGATGGATTGTCACACATTTCTTGTGAGCACCAACTATTATATTATGAGCTAAAATGAGCATTGACCATACATACAGGTAGTGTTCTTCTCGGAGCGCCACATAGATCCAGGGGAGGAAATCACATACGATTATCACTTCAACCAGGAGGATGAAGGCGAAAGGATCCCTTGCTTCTGTAGATCATTTAGCTGCAGGCGGTATCTCAACTAGTTATTAGTTGGCTGATGTGCCGTCTATTTAGTTTAGTGTGTATAAAGGACTCGGGCTTGTAATTTGAACATGCGATTCATCATTTAGGGGGCTTTTATTCCACGAGAACATGTAATTCTGTGCCTGTCTATTTCAGTGTATGTAAAAGACTTGGGACTTGTATTCTGAACATGTGATTCATGATTTAGGGAGCTTGTGTTCCACGAGAATTGTACTAGAAATATTACTCCCTCCGTTTCTAAATATAAGAAGTTTTGGCAGTTCAGTTTAAACGAACTGCCGAAACGTCTTTACAATTGACGCCTTCTAATGATCCTGAAACTGTTATCAGCGCCAAATGATTGGCCATCAATAATGCTTTTAACCAAATACAATTTGTTACATCTTGAAAGCAAATATAAGAATCTAGAGCCGAAGCTACAACTAATGCAGGTGTATTATATGTAACTAATGCAGGGTGTATGCAGGTTGTTAGTTTCAAAATTGTTCTTATATTATGGGACGGGGGGAGTGGTTCAGAAGGCCGAGTTACATGCACCCTGCATTAGTTGTAGCTTTGGCTCTAGAACGGATTGCTGTCCTGTCATGTGTCAAAACTCCCTTGAACTTTTTCTTCCTTGCGTCTGGCTGAGGCTGGGAGAAGGCGCTAATATGATGTTCAGTCTGAAATGCGGAAGCCTTGTTTGGTTATCTTGTATACTCTGGGAGGAAGGATGTCTTGAGGTTAGACCTATCCGCTATAAGCTTTGCCGAGATAGCCTCCATGAGTTCACCCATGCAAAGCCAAGAACACTATTTTTTTTGTTTTTGTCTTAACCCTTGATCCTGAAACAAAGAGGTAAAACCACCTTCCAAGAACAGTTTTTGAGACTAATGAGAAGCCGAGCTCCTTCTCTGCCTTCTCTACCAAAACCTCCACACCTTGTGTCCCACTTGGATGAATGAACTAGGCATATTTGAGGAATTCACATTGGCTTGGTGGAATACCCTACGCTTGGACGTCCAAGCGACATTTCGAAGGTTTACGCTCACACCCTCGATTTTCACCAAAATTGCTTCCCAAAGACTCACTAGTAATTAATAATTTATAGTTTTTAGGAAAAGTGTATGTTATTTAGTTCATTTAGTTTTTCTTAGAGAAGTTCATTTAGCTCATGGACACCCACACCAGAATCACTTGTGTCTGCTTCTGTCCCCCGTCCCCCGTGCCGCTCCCGCGAGTGGCCCGGGCGGAACCCTAGATCGCCGCCGCTCCCATTCTCGCCTTCCTTCTCCCTCGCCCTTGGCAAAGCCCAGCAGCGTCTTGGCAGCAACAGGGCTCCCTCCCTCCTCATGAGGCTCTGGCGGCGGGGCCAGGCAGCCCTCATGGCGCTTGGCTCGGTGGCGATTCGACGTTGGCGGATCTGGCGGGCTCCCTTCTTGGTGGCCTTGGCGGTGTGGTTCTGCGCGGGCGGCGAGATCCTCCTCCTCCCGATCGATGGCACCATGGCGCCGGCCTTCAGGCGTCTTGACGGATCCGCGAGGTGCTTTCGAGGCGGCGGTTAACCAGCGATGGCGGCGCCCAGGCTCTCGGCGGCGCTCCGGCGTGTCTTGGCGGTCCCTGTCTTGTGATCGGCGCTCCTCGACCGGGCAAGCAGGGGATGGCGGCAGCCCGGCGTGGCCGGCGATCTGGATGCGGTGGTGTCGGCGGCTCGCTGATCTGTCGGTACTCGAGGTCTTCTGGTGGTCTTTGATGGTGACGGCGGCCGTGCGAAGTTGGATCCCTTTGAATCGATCTGGGGTGGCTTGCCTTGGCTTACTAAAGGCCGGCCCGGCGGCGCTTCTCTGCGTCGTTCCTTTTGAAGGCATCGCCGTGGAGAAGTTCAAGGCCACTCTACGCTACCTCCGGAAACCCTAGATCGGATGATCGGATGGCCAATGGCGCTCTGGTGTCGTTCCTCCCTTGGGGCGTCATTCTTGGAGGTACACACGTGATCAAGGGACGAGAGGGCCGGATTCTTTGGTGGGCGGTGCTTCATCCTACACTGCCCGATGGCGGCGGATCTTGGCCGTGGTGCGATCTTGATTCGGAGTTCTTTGTGGGAGGATGAACTCACGCAGAGGGACGACGCCGTCGAACATCGTAGTGGCGTCGATGGCGAGAGAGACTGCACGGTACATGCAGTGATCTGACTACGAAGATGGATTGGTGGCGGTGGGCTGCGGCCTCATACCCAAAGAGCGTCTGGTTGAGGAGTGCGCCGGACTGGTAGGTGCCCCATACCCGGCAGGCGTCCTGATTGGGACCTCAGGTCTTAGATGTTTAGGTTTGGCTGCGATGTCTGTTTGGTATTAGGCCTAGACTATCTGCACCCCTTCATCATTTGGATATGTGTAACGACAGATGTTGCTTAGACGATGGCTTTAGTCTTGCTGTTGTATGGCTTTGTAAGGTCTTGTGAAAATAATTAATAAAGTGGACCTCCATCGCCCAGATGCGGAGGCCGGGGTCATCCTCCTTTTTAAAAAAAAAATTTAGCTCATGGACAGGTAAAAAAAACCATGCTTCATAGGCTAGGCAAAAATGTTGGGTAGGGCTAGCTTGGGCCTGAAACCCAACCATACCCTCGCCCCCTTGGGCCTTGCCTCTCTCTCCCCCGCTAGTACATCTTTTTCTCCAAGTCAGGAGGAGGTCCGTGCGGGAGAGCGGCTCGGCGGCGGAGAAACCTCGGCGACCAGACGACGGCGCAGGTAAGCTTCGCCCCGCTCGCATCTTCTCCCCCTAGCCTTTGCTCCCTCCACCCCCCCCTTCCCGTCCCCCCCTCCCTCGCCTCTCTCCTCTCTCCTCTGAACCCCCTAGAACCGCAAGGCCTAAAATCCTAATCCTTTCCCTCCCATTGTCGCAGGTTGGCCCCAGTTCGGCGTGGTGAATCTGCGGCGGCGGTCAGATCAAGGCAAGGTAACAGAAATGCCATCAATCTCTTGTGATTTTCTTTTGACAACCACAGTAGATCCGCCCCTGCTCCGGGCGCACGCACACAACCTGTTCGACACATCGCTCGTCTCAGCATAAATAAAAGTCGTTTCACCAAACGGTAGCGCAGGGATAGATGAGCACACGCCGCTGTTTTAGTCTGACGATGTGCCTGCCGTCCTACTGCCGTGATGGGCAGCAAATTCAGTGCATCTTTGCGTAGCATATATACCTAGTACTCTGTTTCTTTGAAAGGAAAATTTCGTGGTTCGCGGTTATTGAAGGAACCCGATTTCTCCTAGATTAGCAGCGCCACACTGTTTCCTGGAAAGAAAATTTCGCACTTCACAATTGTTGGAGGAACTCTGTTGCTCCTACGTTACACTGGCTAGTAAAACATCGCCACATGCTCTCCTCTTTTCCCTGGATGTTCGGTTCAGATGATTCATTTTCTTTCGCACTGCCTGTTTGCCCATGTGTTATTGTATTGCTCCTGTGGGCATTTGTTATGGACTTAGAGTACTGATCGTGAGTAGTCAGCCTTTGCTATTGCACATAGAAATTCACACTTGTAAGTGATGTGGCAGGATGGGTCGGAAAGCTGGGTTGTACATAAACCCAAAGAAGTTTGGCGGCGTCGTTAAGCCGTGCATGCTGGAGATGACGGCCTTCCTCAACTGCCTCGCCTTGAACAAGCAGATCGACGAAAAGTGCACGAGGCAGAAGGAGCTCTTGATCACCTGTACCCAGGCTCAGGTCACTATTCACTCTTCTTAGTTCTCTGAATATTCTTGCTTTCACTTCAAGCATTAATCCATCCATGCTTCCGTTTTCTAACACTACTCGTGGCTCGATTGCAGAAGGGCAGGCCAAAGAACGCGGCCAAGACCATCAATTACCATCTTCAGAGGCTCGGGCGCGACAAGTTCCACTAGTTCGGGTGGAACCGAGACCATCGTTATCCTTTCTATTTCTTATGTCCGGACAGCAATAATTTCTTCCAAGTAGCTTTGCTGAATGAGCAGTAGACTTTAGACAATGGTGAAGTTTGAATCAATTTTGGATGTCAGACTTGTAAGGCATCAGCATAATATCGATACCGATTTCTCCTCGTGATATAATACGCACTTTGCTGCTGCTTCCTTTTTTGTTTTGTTTTTGAGACAAGAGTATGAACGAAACGGATTGATTGATTACATACATAACTTGGCTGGAGTATCAGGATCAGAGAGCGCGCTACTCAGGAGCTCAGAGAGTGCTTGATGATCCTCTCTGTCTCTCTACCAGCAAGGAAGAAAGTTGAATTCAATTTCAATTGCATTGCCAGTACAAATCTGTTGATCTCACTGATTTGCCCAATTGCAATGAAACTGCAAGTTAGAAGAGCCGCTGATTAACAGTACCGACGCCGGAATTCCTGAATTCTCATCAATATAAACTTCAACCAAATTACAGCTTGTCACATCTTAAAACACAACAGGTCCAATATAACAATTGAACCATTATCATAAGTACAACACAACTAGCAAGAAGATACAAGACACAGTGCTTTCTCACACAGAAGAACCCCAGCTACATACACACTCTGCATCAGTTGTAGCTCTGGCTCCAGAATGGGTTGCTGCTGTTCTTCTCATCATAGAAAGGGTTGGTGAAATGCTGCTCACTGTCAAGGCTCTCTTGGACTTTCTCCCCCTTGGCATCTGAGAAGGCCCTGGGGTTGAAGTTGTCCTCGTCGAAAGCAGCCGCCCAGCCATCGCCGCCGCTGGTGATGTCCTCCTCCCCCCTCTGCTTCTCCATCTCCTCGACGTGCCCCTTGAACTCCTTCTGCGCGGCGTCGATCACGCCTTCCCCGTTCTGGTCACACCATGCCCTGCAAAAACCAGTGCGATCGTGTAAGAATTACCAAGACACAGGATGTTCAGTCTAGAATGGGGAATGCTTGTTGGAGTGTGTTTTATGTACTTTGGGAAGAAAGTCTTGAGGTCAGACTTGTCCAGTGGGAGCTTTGTTGAGATGGCCTCAATCTGCTGGTCCCTGCATGGCCAAGAATACTCTCTTTAGTACATCAAACAAGAGATACAATGAACTACCAAGAGCAAGAAGAGTTTTCGAGGTTTACGAGAAGTTAAGGTTCCGATTTGTCGATGATAGCTCGGCCTGAATCCTTGAGAGCTCCTTCTTTGTCTCCTCCACCAAAACCTTCAGTAGGAAGTTCAAACACAATTGGTCAATTCAATTTTGTACTGACAATCGCAAATGTCTTCAGTTCTAAGCCAGTGCTGCTGATTTGCTCAGTGCCAGTGCTGTTCTCTGCATATTGCTATACACAAATTCAGAATGGCCAACGATTTGCAGTACCTTATCATTCGCCAAATCGGAAGCAGAGACATCGCCGGCGGCGGCAGCTGCAGCAGCATGAAGCTTCTTCTTGGCCCGCTTGGCATCCGGGGCGGGGCTCGCCTCAAGCCGGCACTCACTGTATGAAGATCGCGGCGGGGCGGAGTCGCCGCCGGCAGGGGCCTCCTCATTGCCGCCGGCGCCTGACTTCTTCCACTTCTTGAGCCCATTGAACCCCCAGGAACTCTTCCTCCTGCCTTTCTCATCGGCGGCTTCCTCCACGGCCGCTGCAGGCTCCTTGTTCTCGCCGCCGCCGCTGCCGTGGAACATGGCCGCCAGGTGCCTCCTCTTCCCCTTGTCGGCCTTCCCGGCGGGCGTCGCCTCCGACGGCGAGATCTCGGCCATGAGGACCGACGCGTGGTTGTTCTGGCCCACCTGGGCCAGCGGCGGCCGCTCCTGCTCCTTCTTGCCTCGGCTCTTCCACGGCGAGATGAAGGCCTTGTGCTTGGGCTTGTCGCCGGCGGAGGGAGGCGGCGGCGGGTCCTGGAGGTCGATCTCCGACCACTCTTCCGCGGACGACCTGGTCGCCGGCACGCCGCCGGCGTCGTCCGCGTCGGGGCAGTCGACGACGACGCCGAGCGCGGCGAGGCGCTGCACGAGGGGCCGCTTGGCGGCGTTGTACTCGGCCGGCGAGACGCACTTGGCGCGGAGCAGCTCCTGCGCTCCCAAGAACGAACGGAGCAAAGATCAGCACAAATTTCTAGCCAAGAATCGCGGCTGGATAATGGGAGCGGGGAAGGGAAAGATGACGGTGGGCACCTGGAGGAAGAGGAGCTTGTCGCGGAGGATGGGCGGGTGGTCGGCGGGGCCCTGCGGCGGCGCGGAGAGGGCGGCGAGGAGGGAGGCGCGGAAGGCGCGGACGTCGGCGGCGGGGACGATGCCCTCGCGGTGGAGCGCGGAGAGGTGGAGGATGCGGTGGAAGGAGTCCTGCTGCCACTTGAGCGCGTCGGCGTGGCGGCGCGCGGCGGCCTGGTCGGCGGTGAGGCGCTTGCCGGGGCGGCTGAAGATGGACTTGCAGACGGACGCGATGGTCTCCTGCAGGCCCGAGTAGTACGTCGGCGTGTACGTGTACCCCATCGCCGCAGAGCTTGCTTGCTTGCCGCGACGGCGAGCTGTGGCGTCGGAGGCGTGAGCGTGCGCGAGAGAGAGATCGGAGGTGAAGAGGGAGGCGGAGGATGTGGTGAGAATTACTAGCAGGGAGGGAGGGGGGACGGGGGATTTTGTTTGGGCGTTGGCCGCCCAACGGTTGGGGGGGACGGAGGGACTAGCCGTTGAGACGGATCGGCTGAATCTGGCTGCAAGCGGTGGGTGCCCACACACACCAAGAAAAATGCTTTGAAATGCCCATTGACACTAATGTCATTACTCTACTTGCGAAGTTTCTTGTGTTTACTAATTGGGATATTAAGTGTTTTTTTATTGTCAATTCGATGATATATGCCACTACTAGTTTTGTGTATGTAAAAAGTGGATTTGCTGCGCCTGAAATTCTTTTTCGCGCCAGTCACTTTTCTCCTTCTTCCTTCCCTGTTGGCCGAACCTCGCCGGAGAAGAGGCAGCCCCACCCCCACCATCTATCTTAGGTGAAGTAATAGCTGCATTACCTATCTTAGGGGTGGTGGGGGTGCAACTGATCGCTGAAGTTCTCCATTGGTACAGCGGGGCTTAGTGGGATGGCCTGGCGGCGGCCAACAATGACGGTGAGGGAAGGTTGAGGGGAGGGCGGGGCGGCGCGCGGTAGCGTCAGCCGGCCGGGAGGGAGGGGGGGGGGGGATGTGGCGGGGTAGTCTAGGGGATCGGGAGGAGGAAGAAGGAAGGGAGGTTGAAGATGAGCAGTTCCAGATCTATTTTAAACGGTTGGATGAAGATCGGACGGCTCACATAAGAAGTGACTTATGAATCATTTTTTCAGTTACCTAATAAATAGACGGTCCCTGCAAAAAGGAGGTCATTGAAATAAAGCTTACGACAAATGCCACTATAAACACTTGATACTTCAATTAATCTCACTATGGCGGCATATATCATTTTAGTAGTTTTTGCAGTATAATGTTCCGAATACACGAAGTTGACGGTGACAAATCAAAACTAAACCAGTTTTCTTTGTGGGCAGTCGTTCGGCTTCTTCAATGCTGGAACATCGACCATCAGGTGATGATGAAGGTATTTTCTAGACCCATCAATTGTAATTGTCAAAGACAATGGCTTATGATGAGTGTTTATATCGTCCATACCACACTCATGAGAGAGAGAGAGAGAGAGAGAGAGATAAATTCTAATGACAACAAGCTTTTGGTACAAATGCTCCATGAAACAAATACCAAGTGGCTTGTGAAGTTTCCAATAACCTTTTATGTCATGTTGCTATTTGAGATGCCCATTTACATTGATATAATCCTATACTCTACTTATGTACTCCCTCCGTCCACAATGTAAGACGTTTTTGCAAGCTAGTTTAGCTTGCAAAAACATCTTATATTATGGGACAGAGGGAGTAGTTTCTAGTAACCTTTTATGTCATGTTTGCTATTGATAACCAATAAGTGCTATTACCTTTGGCATGGTGGTGGTTCATTTGGCTTCTTGTGTTGAAATATATTGTCCGCCCTTAGCTACCAGTTTCAGACTTTTGGGTGAACGATGGTCTTATTGCTAAGGTCATTGTGTGGTCGGCAAAATTACACCTTGATGTATTTCTAATAGGTTTGGCTGCCTCGTTGGAGCTTGCCTTAATCCTATGTTAAGAGGTTTTCGAGGGTGGCTCGATCGATGACTCAAGCCGTACACGACTCCTCGAGGCCAGATCCATACTTTTCTTTCGCGATGCTGATTTCAATCACACGACCCTAGACTTCTTGAACGCGTCTTGAAGTTCTAGTGTCGCCTCCTTGCTTAGATTTAAGTGAGGCTGAATGAGAGTAATTCTTAAGGGCACCCTCGAGGTGGTAGGTGGAAAGGGTGGTTGAAGTTATCTTGATCCAGTAGTCCATGATGGACTAGGGAAGAAGAGGGTGGTGCATGGTGCATGGTGGACTAGGCCATATATCCCTCCTAATGAGCTTCCTTGTCTCGGGCCTTTATAATTTTCCTTCTTCTTTTAGTTTCCTCTTCTTCTTTTTTTGACTTTTTGACAATGACTTGTTTCTTTGAATTTTGTTAATTGGCTTTGAAAATTTGCCATGTAGAACTAGGTGGGACTTACTAGGTAGGACTAGTTGATCTTAAAACAGAAAACCCCTTGAGTGATAGTCACAAAAGTCATCATTGTGGTCGCCGGTCAAATTTCTTGAGTCTTGATGATCTTCACCTGCGTGCTTCATACTTGTATTATAGATATTTTTTCCTGCTTCTCATGGAGAATCCTTGACTTTCCACGATAATGATGTCTTCTTGAAGATTCGACATCATTTTTTGCTCAGGCTTATCCAAATAAATGAATGTTCTCGAATATATTCGGATCGATGCATGATGTCTTGTACGTGGCGGACTTTAATTTTTTACTTTGCTTTTTTGGGTTGTATCTAGCAGATGTCGGGAGAAACTATTGGTACCATCTTAATCCAAGAAAATAAAACCCACCATCATCATCCAAAGAACACAGAAAAAAATTATTTGCACGCATGAATCAATGCAAAGGTCAAGAGGAAAATAGATAAAGAAAACAAGGTTATAGATAGCAACTATCCAGGACCGACTATAGGTCAGGCGCCGGAAAAAGATCTAGTGCCAGTCACTTTCTTTATGCACCATCCGTTTCCCACCCGACGGTTGTAAACAAATCAAGGCACTATTTATCTTCTTCCTCCTCTCGACGCCCCCAGCCTACCCCGCCCTAACCACCGACCTCCACCACCCTAAGATAGACGGTGGGGCGATGGCTTCTCCGACGAGGTTATTTCTACTTTGGTGAGGTTGGAAGGAAAGAAGTATGGAAGGAAGAGGTGATTGACGGCTGAAACAATTTTCAGGTACCTGATAAATAGCAAAACTATAACTATCCTGCGGACATGCATTTTGCAACAACATAGGTTGTTGTTAATGAATGTTTTGCTTGCAACAATTCAAACCGGCGTATCTTTTCATAACCTTATTTTCAATACAGTAGATGCATAGTAAGTAACTAATGTTTTTTATGTAGGAAAAACTGCGACGACCCTCATTTTCTTGATCCTACAAGCTCGTCCGCATCATTGTTTAGATCTAATCTCAACACCCAACACAACAAGGCCACTCTTATATCCTCCGGTTGTCTGCATCAGGCTGACAGACACCTCGCCATCGTCGCCTTCCTCATTGTAGAACTCACCCAGCTCGACCTCCATCCAGCTGTCAGCCCTTCTCCGAGGGAGCACAATCTTGTCCTTGAGATGAATTGCGCCAGTAACGCGACTACGCTTGCAAGGCCGCCAATTTTCCTCCCAGCTAGACCTCCAAATATGTTTGCGAGTCACCCCGTCATCCCCAACCTCCATGTAGCCTTGGAGGCAAACTTTCCGCGTTGAACGGTCCCATCCAATGCCGACTGATGCCACCTGAAACGGATAATCCAGCTTGTTGAACCCACTATCTGCCAGCTTGAACACCATGTAAGCGGCGTATGCCGAGTTCCGCGAGAGCATCCTACATTGCATCTTGGCACAGATTTCCAACCATGAAACCTTGCGGAGCCTAACTGCTTCCGAGAACCTGCCGAAGAAGTTTGTGGTAATGAGGACGGGGCATTGAGCCCGGGAGTGAACAGCAAATCCACCAAAAAAAGTAAATAAATTAAAAAACCTTCAAAAAATTTGTAGTGAAAAATGCTTGAGTTCGTGATGTACGTGCAAAAATTCAGCGCATTTGAACATCTGACAAGTTCTCAGCAAAAAAGACAGATTTGGGGCTTGCGAAAAAGTTTACTATTTTGCGCTGTTTGAACCTGTTTTTTTTTGTTGAGAGTTACATATTTTTTTGCCGAGAGCTACTCAGATGTTCAAAATGAGTTGAAACTTGGCACAGACATCACACGCTCAAGTATCTTTCACCAGATTTTTTTATTTAGAATTTTTAGAATTTTTCTGTATCTTTTTAGTTTACTGGTGAGAGGGTGGAGATGAGCTTGGGAGCCGAACTAGATATTCGGTGGTAATGATTAATATATTCATGTCATCTCATTAGCAATGTTATACTACTAGTATATCAAATTTATCGTGAAAAGAAAAATCCAATTGAAAACTAATTGGCCCCGAAAAACACCACACAATTGAAAAGGAGGCTCGATCGAACCTCTCGTTTCCTTGCATCTCGTCGCTGCGGAGGTGGATCCATTGCCATGAGGCGAGCGTCTCGCCCCGCGCGATATGCAGCGCCCTCGCCGAGAGCAGGAAGCACTTGGCGCCCGTGGCCCTGTCCAGCCGCATGCTCTGCACCAAAGAAACGAACGAACGGCATGAGGGATCCGATTCCGATCGAGCGGAAACGAGGAGAGAAATCAAGAGGGCACGGGGAGTCTGTTATCGTTGCGTACCACGAGCTTGCATGGCAGGAGGGCCGGGGTGACGGAGAGGCGCCGGAACAGCGCCTTCTTGGACGGCGGCGCGCGGGGGAGCTCGCCCTCGGCGACGAGCAGCGGGAGGTCGCGGGGCAGGAAGCCGGACCAGACGGTGTCGGAGTCCGCGGCGGTGAGGAAGGCACGAGAGACGGTGGCCGCGCGGCAGGCGTCCTGCGGCGACGTGAGGGAGATGATCGTCGCGAGGAGCTCCTCCGGCAGGCGCGGGGTCTCGCCGGCGGCGGCGGCTGCCTCCATGGATCCCCTGTCTCTTCTTCACGTCGTCGCGTGATGCGCGTTGTCGGCGCCAATCTGGCCGTTGCGCGATAGATGGGGTTGATCGGACGACACGGGATGCTTCGGGCTGGAACTGCGGATTGGACCCTATATTTCAGAGAAAATGGGCACGTGTTTTCCTAAGTTTTTTTTTAATAAACAGTACAAAGAAAGACGTTCACGTATAAACACACGCTCGTACATATGCACATACGAGGCAACGAAACTGCTCCATGCACGATACAAGTGCCTGATCTATGCATGACATGTCAATCCAGCAGCCGTCACAGCCCTGTTCAATCATACGTATGTCTATTGTCTTGGCCCGTCTCAAGTTTGTCGTGTGCACATTGATACCACCACTCATATGATGTCATGCTCTCATTTTGAAAAAGAACTCAAATTTATCGTCTCAACAGATGTTGATTCTTTACCCCTGAAAAAAAATGCCGATTTTTTCATGTTTGCAATACACGTGTCTATGTCCTTGGAAAATTCAAATTTAAATTTGAATACACAAAGAAAAATAGAAAAAGAAAAAAATCCAGCATGAATAATGTCAAATTTTATTTGTCCCGTAACTTTTGGTGCTCCCCCTCACGTCATCCGCTGAGCTGGCAACCTTGATCAGCTCCACCGGCAAGTTTAAATTTTTGTAGATGGTGTACAAATCTAGATGTAATTTTTATTATTTATGGTGTTTGTTGTATGTCATGATTGAAGATTAATAGATCATAAATTTTGTTACAAAAAAAACATATTGTTGGATTAAACACATTAATCCCACCAGGCGCAGCTTCAACTATACAAATTAATCTCACCGGGCGCAGCGTTAACAACCTCGACTGACAGGTCATTTGTTTTTGGATGAATGGAGGCTGATCGAGGCATATCACACCACATTCAGCTAAACTTATATCATTAAAAACTAACAAAATTGGTTTTTATAGTATCTTATGTCAGCCATTGCTGCTGGGTCCGTCCTGATTTATTGGTTTTTATAGGTCATGGTGAGGTGAAGCTCAAGGCTGCCAGCCATTGCTGCTGGGTCCGTCCTGATTTATTGGTTTTTATAGTATCTTATGTCAAATTTTAATCATAAATTTAACTAACAAAATATTTATGCATGTCGCCAAAAATTATATCATTAAAAACTAGGTTCAAATACGAATCCAACGATATAATTTTTGTTGACATGCATTAATATTTTGTTAGTTAAATCTTAAATTAAAATTGGGCACAAATTATAAAGAGGACCAATAAACTAGGACGGAGATAGTACATGAGAGACATGCTAATTAGTACTTCCCATCTGGGTTTGTTGACCTCTTTTGTATTTTATGCCCAACTTTAACTATAGATTTGACTAAACTTATATTGTTGGATTTATATTTAAAAAGGTTTCCAATGATACTATTTTTAAGGTATATAACATATTTTTAATAGTTAAATCAAAGATCAAAGTTTAACCCAAACTATAAGAAGGACTACTAAACCAGGACGGAGGAATCCACCTGCCATTGAGGGTGAGCACTATGCAGATCCATGCAGAGGGATGGTAGGTAGCCCATTCAGTGAACTGCATGCATTTGCCACTGTTGAGTAACGTGATTGTATTGAGTAACGTGATTGTATTATATATATATATATATATATATATATATATATATATATATATATATATATATATAGGACAAATTTTATCTACCACCAGTGGTAGTTACCACCACTTGAGTTTTATATGTAGTATGTAGTATCTATCAAATCGGAGAGTATATGCGTGTAGTATATAGTATATAAGAATGTTTAGGTAGTATATATACTATTTTTTTGTTAGTATGTATCATATTTTGAGTATGCTCTCTTTTATGTACAAATATGTACGTATTTCACAAATATAATAAAACCATTGGCCAACTTGAAATTTTTTCATGCAACTCACTTTGGAGTATCTTATATATAGTATATGAACATACTTAAAATGATAAAGTAGGATATATACTACCATAAGATAGTATATGAGACATGTGGGGTAACTACCACCAGGTGGTAGGATGGATTTTCCCTATATATATATATATATATATATATATATATATATATATATATATATATAGGATGGCTGTTTGGGACACCTAGGTGCCTGGGCACCTTGCCTCCTAGCCGTTGCAACTATTAATGGTTTCAATACTAATTGATAGTCATCAATGCATTAAAGTTTCAGATTTTAGTGCATGTACGTGTACTAAATTACATTTGTATATGTACGTGTGTGGAAAACTAGCAGTCTAAGGTATATAGAAAACGCTTCAAACGTCATGTGTACGTATACATATACATGTACTAATATTTAAATTGGAATTTATGACAATTTATTTGATTTTTACAAAAAAGAAATCAAAGATAGCAGAGCTATTATAATCCTCGAGTATCATGCGTCAAATACATCTCTATTGATTATGGTGTATAGACATTCATACTTACAGGAATGTAACATATCATCCATCGAGGTATTTAATTTACGAACATGTATCCACCTATTAAAAGGTAGTGTCATTTGTGGGTATATACCAATAAATTTCACTTCGAGGTATGTACATACTGAGAAACATTTTTACTATGCATTTTTTTGGGACTTGAGTATGCACCAAATTATATCACTGTTGGTTATTCAACCTCCATTTCATTTAGGATACCCGAGATATATCTATAATCTTTATTAGGTATCATACCTTGGTATGTGTATATTTTCAGTAGAAACAATACCTCAGGTATATATATATTTTCATTAGGTATAATACTTTCGGTATGCATTTTCATTAGATATAATTGCCCCGGGTATGTGTATATTTTCATTAACAATATCTTGAGTATGCACTTTTTCGCGGCCCTAAGTATGCACTTACAAATATATTGGACTATTTTGCATGTATCTAGTACAAATTAGAATAGATCATAGGGTATATACAGAACCAAGTACGAGCGTTCAAACTATTTTTAATGTGACTAGTCAAATTTGTTTAAAGAAACAAATTATTCCAAGGAAGCAATAGCTTCTAGTTTTTTGGAAACCAATCTGCAATAAATGGCAGTGGAGGTAATCGCATGCAAGTAGAGAAAGGAAAGAAGATTATTTGGAAGGTTCTAGTGATTATTTCCAAATACGAAACGCTTAACGGGTTGGATCCGAATGAGGTGTCCAGGCACCTAAGTGCCCCATATAATTTACCTATATATATATATATATATATATATATATATATATATATATATATATATATATTTATTTATTTTCTTCACCCTCTTTATTTTACCATCAATACACCGTAATTTTACGTTCCGTAAGTTTTTTCTTATTTCTGACGTAAAAAGAGACCGTAAGAAAATATATAATCATCGTAAAAAATATTTTATGTCATGTAAAATTACAAACATAAAAACATAGTCAATCCCTATATATATATATATATATATATATATATATATATATATATATATATATATGCCCACGAGGCTCAAGCAATACAACGAACAATTCACCAATATCCTCTCTCTCCCTTCTAATATGGTATCAGTTTTCGGGTTCTAAATCCTAGCCGTCGCTTCCGCACCCGCGCGCCGCCCCGGGGCGGTCGGCCTCCATGACCGGCGCCGGGGGCCGCGCGACCCGTACCTAGGATTCGTCCGCCGGTCCAGTTGATCGGCTGCCCTAAAGAGTTTTTTTTATCAGTTGATTCGGATTTTCTTTGTCGCTGATTGTTTTGATCGGTACTTTTTTTTGGTTTTCCGATTTACGATCAGCTTGAGTCGCCCACCGTCGTTGTCGACCACCGCGCCTCTACTCCAACTTTGGCGTCGACTCCACCAGCTCTTCTCCGACTCGGCGGTCTGGCGTGGCACACGGCGGCTCGAACGGCCGCCGTCCGCGCCTCCGTTCGCACGTCACTACGCCAAATGTCGTCACCTCGATCGGATCGGGACTTCTTCACCAACCCGACGTCCATCTATCTCGGCTGCATCATGCTTCTTCCTGCATGACGGCGCGTCTTGGTGCACTCGTGGCCACCTCATGCCGTGTAACCGTAAGTCACCGCGCGTCCAATGCACGACGTCCATCTATCTCGGCCGCCCGTGAGTGCTTACGCTGGCCCAACACGCGTCCTTCACTTGGACGTCAAGGCATGCATGCGTCTAGTGGCCTGGTCACACCTGATGCTTGGCTTGGCTTCGTACAACGTGTGCCTAGGGATGGCAACAGGTCCCATACCCGCAAAACCCGTGAGGATTTCATCTATTAAAGGGTGAGGATGGACAAAAATCATCCCATGGAAATATTTATCAAACTATTTTATTTCCCATAGGGTACAACAGGGATGGGGACGATATTCTATTCCCAAGACCCAATACCTATCGGGGACGCAGTTAGTAACTGTGATACTATGGTCAACCTTAAAATATCCACAAACAAACTTGCAAAAACAAAACAAAAAACTCTGAAAAAACCTTACACCTATCTCACATCCTCACCTCAGCTGCCACCATGACCAAGAAGTCAATATGACCTAGATAGCCATTAGCAGGACAAGGACAACACCATGTATGTATGTTGATTATAGGATGTCATATTATGTATATGAGTATTTGTTTATGGGGATGGGGAACCTAATGGGGGCCCGTTCCCCAGTGGGGCATGGGTATGGGGAAATTTCATCCCCGGTCATGTAAACGGGGATGGCCATGGGATGATAGGGAATAGATGAGGATGGGGATGTTGTAGGTACCCCCATAGGGAATTGTCCCCATTGCCATCCCTATGTGTGCCCCTGGCCAGTCGCCGTGTGCTGCTACGTCGGACGACCATGCACATCGAGGAGCGTATGCAATTCGTCTCATCTATGTCGTGCGACCGATCTGGCCTGTCGGTTGTGCACGCCTCTGGAGGTCCCGTGAAGATCATCCTCAAGTTCAGCGCGCCATCCATCGATCGAGCAACGGGCTGCCGCTGTGTCGCCCCTTCGGGCCGCAGCGCCGCCGCCCCGTGGTTTTTCTTTCGGCTGCACCGACCCGCGTCACCGCTGCGTCGTCCCTTCAGACCTTAGTGCCGCGGCCTGCGGTCCGCCGCCGCCCTGAGGTCGTCCGCTCCAGGTCGTCTCTGCGGCTACACCGACCCTCGCGCCGCTGCGTCGCCCCGTCAAGCCATAGCGAGCGTGGCACGCGGTCCACGCCGCCGTCCCGAGGTTGCCCTCGCGTTGCACCGACCGCCCGCTGGCTGCGCCGCTTCTTCGGTCAGAAGCGCCATGCCCACGGTCCCCGCCACGCTTCGAGGTCTTCCCGCCGTCGCCCTGGCCTGCCCGCCGCCACTACGTCGCCCCTTCGGGCCGTAGCGCCACGGCCCGTGGTCCACTACGTCGTCCCCGCGCGTCCACTTCCCGTGGTATGCGCCACGCCGTCTCCCTTGGCGCGGGAACGCCACCGTCCGCGCCGGTCTTCGTCATGCTGTCGGGTTCTTCGCCTCCTTTGAGCATCGCCGCCGCGCTCCTAACCTAGCCGCCGCCGCTCTTCTTCGGCCGCCGCCGCCACTACCCTGTAGGCGCCGTAGCCGCCTATCCACCCCCTTCGTCTTCTTCCAGCACCAGCCCCTCGCCAGCGTCGCCGTTATCTACCCCGACCACTTTGTCTACACCGATAACCGCGGGCGACCTCAGCCCCACGCTGATTGGCGCCGCAACCGTCGTCGAGTCCTTCTCTAATGTCCTCTTCGGCTTCTTCGACATGGCATACAACTCGTGCAGGTCCCTCGTCTACGCATGCCCGGTGCTGGCAACACCGATGCGTGCCTTCGTCCACGACGTGCCTGAAGGAAATATGCCCTAGAGGCAATAATAAAGTTGTTATTTATATTTCCTTATATCATGATAAATGTTTATTATTCATGCTAGAATTTTATTAACCGGAAACCTAGTACATGTGTGAATACATAGACAAACAGAGTGTCACTAGTATGCCTCTACTTAACTAGCTCGTTGAATCAAAGATGGTTAAGTTTCCTAGCCATAGACATGAGTTATCATTTGATTAACGGGATCACATCATTAGAGAATGATGTGATTGACTTGACCCATTCCGTTAGCTTAGCATTCGATCGTTTAGTATATTGCTATTGCTTTCTTCATGACTTATACATGTTCCTATGACTATGAGATTATGCAACTCCCGAATACCGGAGGAATACTTTGTGTGCTACCAAACATCACAACGTAACTGGGTGATTATAAAGGTGCTCTACAGGTGTCTCCGATGGTACTTGTTGAGTTGGCATAGATCGAGATTAGGATTTGTCACTCCGATTGTCGGAGAGGTATCTCTGGGCCCTCTCGGTAATGCACATCACTATAAGCCTTACAAGCAATGTAACGAATGAGTTAGTTGCGGGATGATGCATTACAGAACGAGTAAAGAGACTTGCCGGTAACAAGATTGAACTAGGTATTGAGATACCGACGATCGAATCTCGGGCAAGTAACATACCGATGACAAAGGGAACAACATATGCTGTTATGCGGTTCGACCGATAAAGATCTTCGTAGAATATGTAGGAGCCAATATGGGCATCCATGTTCCGCTATTGGTTATTGACCAGAGAGATGTCTCGGTCATGTCTAAATAGTTCTCGAACCCGTAGGGTCCGCACGCTTAACGTTAGATTGTGATATAGTATTTATGAGTTATGTATGTTGGTAACCGAATGTTGTTCGGAGTTCCGGATAAGATCACGGACATGACGAGGAACTCCGGAATGGTCCGGAGATAAAGATTGATATATGGGATAATAGTGTTTGGTCTCCGGAAGGGTTCCGGAATTCACCGGAAGGGGTTCCAGATGTTTCCCGAAATGTTTGGGTACGAGAACACTTTATTTGGGCCAAAGGGGAAAGCCCACAAGGTTTTTGGAAAGCGCAAAAGGAAGTTTTATGAGTCTAGGGGCGCACGCCAGGGTCCTCGGCATTCTGGGTCCAAACGCCGGAACCTCAAGGCGTCTGCCTACCAAATTCCCGAGAAGGACTCTTGCCTTTCGGTGAAACCTACTTTGTGGAGGCTTTACTCCAAGTTTCACCCCAAGGCTCAACATATAAATAGAGGGGTAGGGCTAGCACCCAAGATACATCAAGAAACACCAAGCCGTGTGCCGGCAACCCCGTCCCCTCTAGTTTATCCTCCGTCACAGTTTTCTTATCGCCCCGCGGAGATTGTTCTTCACCAACATCGTCACCCGCGCCGTCGTGCTGCCAGAACTCATCTACTACTTCGCCCCTCTTGCTGGATCAAGAAGGCGAGGACGTCATCAAGCTGAACGTGTGCTGAACGTGGAGGTGCCGTACGTTCGGTACTTGATCGGGACGGATCGTGAAGGTGTACGACTACATCAACCGCGTTGATAAACGCTTCCGCTTACGGTCTACGAGGGTACATAGACAACACCCTCCCCTCTCATTGCTATGCATCACCATGATCTTGTGTGTACGTAGATTTTTTTTTTGAAATTACTACGTTCCCCAACAGTGGCATCCGAGCCAGGTTTATGCGTAGATGTTATATGTACGAGTAGAACACAAGTGAGTTGTGGGCGATACTAGTCATACTGCTTACCAGCATGTCATACTTTGATTCGGCGGTATTGTTGGATGAAGCGGCCCGGACCGACATTACGCGTAGGCTTACGCGAGAATGGTTCTACCGACGTGCTTCGCACACAGGTGGCTGGCGGGTGTCAGTTTCTCCAACTTTAGTTGAATCGAGTGTGGCTATGCCTGGTCCTTGTGAAGGTTAAACATCACATGCTTGATGAAATATCGTTGTGGTTTTGATGCGTAGGTAAGAACGGTTCTTGCTCAGCCCGTAGCAGTCACGTAAAACTTGCGACAACAAAGTAGAGGACGTCTAACTTGTTTTTGCAGGGCATGTTGTGATGTGATATGGTCAAGACATGATGCTAAATTTTATTATATGAGATGATCATGTTTTGTAACAGAGTTATCGGCAACTGGCAGGAGCCATATGGTTGTCGCCTTATTGTATGAAATGCAATCGCCATGTAATTGCTTTACTTTATCACTAAGCGGTAGCGATAGTCGTAGAAGCAATAGTTGGCGAGACGACAACGATGCTACGATGGAGATCAAGGTATCGCGCCGGTGACGAGGTGATCATGACGGTGCTTTGGAGATGGAGATCAAAGGCACAAGATGATGATGGCCATATCATATCACTTATATTGGTTGCATGTGATGTTTATCCTTTATGCATCTTATTTTGCTTAGATCGACGGTAGCATTATAAGATGATCTCTCACTAAATTTCAAGGTATAAGTGTTCTCCCTGAGTATGCACTTTATTGCGAAAGTTAAATGCGTCTTGAGACACCACGTGATGATCGGGTGTGATAAGCTCTACGTTCACATACAATGGGTGCAAGCCAGTTTTTGCACATGCAGAATACTCGGGTTAAACTTGACGAGCCTAGCATATGCAGATATGGCCTCGGAACACTGGGACCGAAAGGTCGAGCGTGAATCATATAGTAGATATGATCAATATAGTGATGTTCACCATTGAAAACTACTCTATCTCACGTGATGATCGGACATGGTTTAGTTGATATGGACCACGTGATCTCTTAGATGATTAAAGGGATGTCTATCTAAGTGGGAGTTCTTAAGTAATTTGATTAATTAAACTTTAATTTATCATGAACTTAGTACCTGATAGTATTTTGCATGTCTATGTTGTTGTAGATAGATGGCCCGTGTTGTTGTTCCGTTGAATTTTAATGCATTCCTTGAGAAAGAAAAGTTGAAATATGATGGTAGCAATTACACGGACTGGGTCCGTAACTTGAGGATTATCCTCATTGCTGCACAGAAGAATTACGTCCTGGAAGCACTGCTAGGTGCCAAACCCACTACAGGAGCAATATCAGATGTTATGAACGTCTGGCAGAGCAAAGCTGATGACTACTCGATAGTTCAGTGTGCCATGCTTTACGGATTAGAACCGGGACTTCAACGACGTTTTGAACGTCATGGAGCATATGAGATGTTCCAGGAGTTGAAGTTAATATTTCAAGCAAATGCCCGGATTGAGAGATATGAAGTCTCCAATAAGTTCTACAGCTGCAAGATGGAGGAGAATAGTTCTGTTAGTGAGCATATACTCAAAATGTCTGGGTATAACAATCACTTGATTCAACTGGGAGTTAATCTTCCGGATGATAGTGTCATTGACATAATTCTTCAATCAGTGCCACCAAGCTACAAGAGCTTCGTGATGAACTATAATATGCAAGGGATGGATAAGACAATTCCCGAGCTCTTCGCGATGCTAAAGGCTGCGGAGGTAGAAATCAAGAAGGAGCATCAAGTGTCGATGGTCAACAAGACCACCAGTTTCAAGAAAAAGGGTAAAGGGAAGAAGGGGAACTTCAAGAAAAATGGCAAGCAAGTTGTTGCTCAAGTGAAAAACCCAAGTCTGGACCTAAGCCTGAGACTGAGTGCTTCTACTGCAAAGGGACTGGTCACTGGAAGCAGAACTGCCCCAAGTATTTGGCGAATAAGAAGGGTGGCAAGGTGAACAAAGGTATATGTGATATACATGTTATTGATGTGTACCTTACTAATGCTCGCAGTAGTGCCTGGGTATTTGATACTGATTTTGTTGCTAATATTTGCAACTCGAGACAAGGACTACGGATTAAGCGAAGATTGGCTAAGGACGAGGTGACGATGCGCGTGGGAAATGGTTCCAAAGTCGATGTGATCGCGGTCGGCACACTACCTCTACATCTACCTTCGGGATTAGTTTTAGACCTGAATAATTGTTATTTGGTGCCAGCGTTAAGCATGAACATTATATTTGGATCTTGTTTGACGCGAGACAATTATTCATTTAAATCAGAGAATAATGGTTGTTCTATTTATACGAGTAATATCTTTTATGTTCATGCACCCTTGAAGAGTGGTCTATTCTTTTTGAATCTCGATAGTAGTGATACACATATTCATAATATTGAAGCCAAAAGATGCAGAGTTGATAATGATAGTGCAACTTATTTGTGGCACTGCCGTTTAGGTCATATTGGTGTAAAGCACATGAAGAAACTCCATTCTGATGGACTTTTGGAATCACTTGGTACTTGTGAACCATGCCTCATGGGCAAGATGACTAAAACGCCGTTCTCCGGAACAATGGAGCGAGCAAAAGATTTGTTGAAAATCATACATACTGATGTATGTGGTCCGATGAATATTGAGGATCGCGGTGGGTATCGTTTTTTTCTCACCTTCACAGATGATTTGAGCAGATATGGGTATATCTACTTAATGAAACATAAGTCTGAAACATTTGAAAAGTTCAAAGAATGTCAAAGTGAAGTGGAAATCGTAACAAGAAAATAAAGTTTCTACGATCTGATCGTGGAGGAGAATATTTGAGTTACGAGTTTGGTCTTCATTCGAAACAATGCGGAATAGTTTCACAACTCACGCCACCCGGAACACCACAGCGTAATGGTGTGTCCGAACATCGTAATCGTACTTTACTAGATATGGTGCGATCTATGATGTCTCTTGCTGATTTACCGCTATCATTTTGGGGTTATGCTTTAGAGACGGCTGCATTCACGTTAAATAGGGCACCATCTAAATCCTTTGAGACGATGCCTTATGAACTGTGGTTTGGCAAGAAACCAAAGTTTTCATTTCTTAAATTTTGGGGCTGCGATGCTTATGTGAAAAAGCTTCAACCTGATAAGCTCGAACCCAAATCGGAGAAATATGTCTTGAGAGGATACCCAAAGGAGATCATTGGGTACACCTTCTATCACAGATCCGAAGGCAAGACATTAGTTGCTAAGAATGGATCCTTTCTAGAGAAGGAGTTTCTCTCGAAAGAAGTGAGTGGGAGGAAAGTAGAACTTGATGAGGTAATCGCATACTGCTCCCTTATTGGAAAGTAGTTCATCACAGAAATCTGTTCCTGTGACTCCTACACCTATTAGCGAGGAAGCTAATGATGATGATCATGTAACTTCAGATCAAGTTACTACCGAACCTCGTAGGTCAACCAAAGTAAGATCCACACCAGAGTGGTACGGTAATCCTGTTCTGGAGGTCATGTTACTTGACCATGATGAACCTACAAACTATGAAGAAGCGATGATGAGCCCAGATTCCGCGAAATGGCTTGAGGCCATGAAATCTGAGATAGGATCCATGTATGAGAACAAAGTGTGGACTTCGGTTGACTTGCCCGATGATCGGCAAACCATCGAGAATAAATGAATCTTCAAGAAGAAGACCGGCGGACGGTAATGTTATCATCTACAAAGCTCGACTTGTTGCGAAAGGTTTTCGACAAGTTCAAGGAGTTGACTATGATGAGACTTTCTCACCCGTAGCGATGCTTAAGTCGGTCCGAATCATGTTAGCAATTGCCGCATTTTATGATTATGAAATTTGGCAAATGGATGTAAAGACTGCATTCCTGAATGGATTTCTGGAAGAAGAGTTGTATATGATGCAAGCTGAAGGTTTTATCGATCCAAAGGATGCTAACAAAGTGTGCAAGCTCCAGGGATCCATCTATGGACTGGTGCAAGCATCTCGGAGTTGGAATAAACGTTTTGATAGTGTGATCAAAGCATATGGTTTTATACAGACTTTTGGAGAAGCATGTATTTACAAGAAAGTGAGTGGAGCTCTGTAGCATTTCTAATATTAGATGTGGATGACATATTGTTGATTGGAAATGATATAGAATTTCTCAATAGCATAAAAGGATACTTGAACAAGAGTTTTTCAATGAAAGACCTCGGTGAAGCTGCCTATATATTGGGCATCAAGATCTATAGAGATAGATCAAGACGCTTAATTGGACTTTCACAAAGCACGTACCTTGATAAAGTTTTGAAGAAGTTCAAAATGGATCAAGCAAAGAAAGGGTTCTTGCCTGTGTTACAAGGTCTGAAATTGAGTCAGACTCAATGCCCGACCACTGCAGAAGATAGAGAGAAAATGAAAGATGTTCCCTATGCTTCAGCCATAGGTTCTATCATGTATGCAATGCTGTGTACCAGACCTGGTGTGTGCCTTGCTATTAGCTTAGCAGGGAGGTACCAAAGTAATCCAGGAGTGGATCACTGGACAACGGTCAAGAACATCCTGAAATACCTGAAAAGGACTAAGGATATGTGCTACCTCTTGAGCACTGCGTTGGATTTCCTTGAAGAGGAAAGGATGATGCAGCAAAGTAGCATAAGTATTTCCCTCAGTTTTGAGAACCAAGGTATCAATCCAGTAGGAGGCTACGCCACAGTCCCTCGTACTTGCACAAAGCAAATAACTCCTCGCAACCAACGCGATAAGGGGTTGTCAATCCCTTCACGGTCACTTACGAGAGTGAGATCTCGATAGAGATGATACATAATATTTTTGGTATTTTTGTGATAAAGATGCAAAGTAAAATAAAAAGCAAAGTAAAAAGCAAAGGCAATAATAAAGTGATGGAAGATTAATATGATGAAGATAGACCCGGGGCCATAGATTTCACTAGTGGCTTCTCTCAAGAGCATAAGTATTTTACGGTGGGTGAGCAATTCTTTGTTGAGCAATTGATGTAATTGAGCATAGTTATGAGAATATCTAGGTATGATCATGTATATAGGCATCGCGTCCGAGACAAGTAGACCGACTCACACGCATCTACTACTATTACTCCAATCATCGACCGCTATCCAGCATGCATCTAGAGTATTAAGTTTATGAAAACAGAGTAACGCCTTAAGCAAGATGACATGATGTAGAGGGATAAATTCATGCAATATGATAAAAACCCCATCTTGTTATCCTCGATGGCAATAATACAATACGTGCCTTGCTGCCCCTACTGTCACTGGGAAAGGACACCGCAAGATTGAACCCAAAGCTAAGCACTTCTCCCATTGCAAGAAAAACCAATCTAGTAGGCCAAACCAAACTGATAATTTGAAGAGACTTGCAAAGATAACAAATCATACATAAAAGAATTCAGAGAAGATTCAAATATTGTTCATAGATAATCTTGATCACAAACCCACAATTCATCGGTCTCAACAAACACACCGCAAAAAGAAGATTACATCAAATAGATCTCCACGAGAGATGGGGAGAACATTGTATTGAGATCCAAAAAGAGAGAAGAAGCCATCTAGCTACTAACTATGGACCCGAAGGTCTGAGGTAAACTACTCACACTTCATCGAAGGGGCTATGGTGATGATGTAGAAGCCCTCCGTGGTGGATGCCCCCTTCGGCGGAGCTCTGGAACAGGCCCCAAGATAGGATCTCGTGGGTACAGAAGGTTGCGGCGGTGTGATACGTCTCCAATGTATTTATAATTTTTTATTGCTCCATGCTATATTATCTACTGTTTTGACCATATTGGGCTTTATGTTCCACTTTTATATTACTTTTGGGACTAACCTATTAACCGGAGGCCCAGCCATGAATTGCTGTTTTTTTGCCTATTTCAGTGTTTCGAAGAAACGGAATATCAAACGGAGTCCAAACGGAACCAAACCTTCGGGAACGTGTTTTTGTCACCGAATATGACCCAGGAGACTTGGACCCTATGCCAAGGAAGCTTCAAGGTGGGCACGAGGTAGGCGGGCGCCCCCTCCACCCTCGTGGGGCCCATGAAGCTCCACCGACGTACTTCTTCCTCCTATATATACCTACGTACTCCCAAACGATCAGATTCGGAGCCAAAAACCTAATTCCACCGCCGCAACTTTCTGTATCCACAAGATCCCATCTTGGGGCCTGTTTCGGAGCTTCGCCGGAAGGGGAATCCACCACGGAGGGCTTCTACATCATCATAGCCTCTCCGATGAAGTGTGAGTAGTTTACCTCAAACCTTCGGGTCCATAGTTAGTAGCTAGATGGCTTCTTCTCTCTTTGTGGAGATCTATTCGATGTAATCTTCTTTTTCCGGTGTGTTTGTTGAGATCGATGAATTGTGGGTTTATGATCAAGATTATCTATGAGCAATATTTGAATCTTCTATGAATTCTTTTATGTATGATTGGTTATCTTTGCAAGTCTCTTCGAATTATCCGTTTGGTTTGGCCAACTAGATTGGTAGTTCTTAGAATGGGAGAAGTGCTTAGCTTTAGGTTCAATCTTGCGGTGTCCTTTCCCAAAGGATGTATAAGCAGCAAGGCCAAGATTGTATTGTTGCCATCGAGGATAACAAGATGGGGTTTTTATCATATTGCATGAATTTATCCCTCTACATTATGTCATCTTGCTTAAGGCGTTACTCTGTTTTCATTAACTTAATACTCTAGATGCATGCTGGATAGCTGTCGATGAGTGGAGTAATAGTAGTAGATGCAGGCAGGAGTCGGTCTACTTGTCTTGGACGTGATGCCTATATACATGATCATACCTAGATACTCTCATAACTATGCTCAATTCTGTCAATTGCTCAACAGTAATTCGTTCACCCACCGTAAAATATTTATGCTCTTGAGAGAAGTCACTAGTGAAATATATGGCCCCCGGGTCTATTCTATATCATATCAATCTTCCATCACTTTATTATTGCTTTGCTTTTTTTACTTTGCTTTTTATTTTACTTTGCATCTTTATACCAAAAATACCAAAAATATTATCTATCATCTCTATCGATCTCACTCGTAAGTGACCGTGAAGGGATTGACAATCCCTAATCGCGTTGGTTGCGTTGAGCTATTTGTTTTGTGTAGGTACGAGGGACTTGCGCGTGGCCTCCTCGGATTGATACCTTGGTTCTCGTAAACTGAGGGAAATACTTACGCCACTGCTGCATTATCCTCTCCTCTTCGGGAAATCCAACGCATAGCTCAAGAGGTAGCAAGAAGAATTTCTGGCGCCGCTGTCGGGAGTCTACATAAAAGTCAGCATACCAAGTACCCATCACAATCCCTTATCTCTCGCATTACATTATTTGCCATTTGCCTCTCGTTTTCCTCTCCCCCACTTCACCCTTACCGTTTTATTCGCCCTCTCTTTTCCGTTTGCCTTTCTTTACGCTTGTTTTTTGTTTGCTCGTGTGTTGGTTTGCTTGCTTGTCACGATGGCTCAAGATAATACCAAATTGTGTGACTTTACCAATACCAACAATAATGATTTCCTTAGCACTCCGATTGCTCCTCTTGCCAATACTGAATCTTGTGAAATCAATACTGCTTTATTGAATCTTGTTATGAAAGATCAATTCGCCGGCCTTCCTAGTGAAGATGCCGCTACTCATCTAAATAGCTTCCTTGATTTATGTGATATGCAAAAGAAGAGGGATGTTGACAATGATGTTGTTAAATTGAAGCTATTTCCTTTTTCGCTTAGAGATCATGCTGAAGCTTGATTTTCGTCTTTGCCTAAAAATAGTATTGATTCTTGGAACAAGTGCAAAGATGCTTTTATCTCTAAGTATTTTCCTCCCGCTAAGATCATCTCTCTTAGAAACGATATTATGAACTTTAATCAACTTGGTCATGAACAAGTTGCACAAGTTTGGGAGAGGATGAAATTAATGATACGTAATTTCCCTACTCATGGTTTGAATTTGTGGATGATTATACAAATTTTTTATGCCGGATTGAATTTTGCTTCTAGAAATCTTTTAGATTCAGCCACGGGAGGCACTTTTATGGAAATCACTTTAGGAGATGCTACTAAACTCCTAGATAATATTATGGTTAATTATTCTCAATGGCACACTGATATGTCTCCAACGTATCTATAATTTTTGATTGTTCCATGCTATTATATTACCTCTTTTGGATGTTTATGGGCTTTATTTTACACATTTATATCATTTTTGGGACTAACCTACTAACCGGAGGCCCAGCCTGTATTGCTGTTTTTTTTGCCTATTTCAATATTTCGAAGAAAACGAATATCAAACGGAGTCCAATCGGAATGAAACCTTCGGGAGCGTGATTTTTGGAACGAACGTGATCCGGAGAGCTTGGAGTGCAAGTCAAGAAGCAGCCGAGGCCCCCACGAGATAGGAGGCCGCGCCCCCCCTGTAGGGCGCGCCCCCCTGTCTCGTGGGCCCCTCGGGCGGCCACCGACGTACTTCTTCCTCCTATATATACCTACGTACCCCGAAAACATCCAGGAGCACCACGAAACACAATTTCCACCGCCGTAACCTTTTGTATCCGCGAGATCTCATCTTGGAGCCTTCGCCGGCACTCTGCCGGAGGGGGAATCAACCACGAAGGGCTTCTACATCAACACCCTTGCCCCTCCGATGAGTTGTGAGTAGTTTACCACAGACCTACGGGTCCATAGTTATTAGCTAGATGGCTTCTTCTCTCTTTTTTGATCTCAATACAATGTTCTCCCCCTCTCTTGTGGAGATCTATTCGATGTAAACTCTTTTGCGGTGTGTTTGTCGAGATCCGATGAATTGTGGGTTTATGATCAAGTTTATCTATGAATAATATTTGAATCTTCTCTGAATTCTTTTATGTATGATTGAGTTATCTTTGCAAGTCTCTTTGAATTATTAGTTTGGTTTGGCCTACTAGATTGATCTTTCTTGCCATGGGAGAAGTGCTTAGCTTTGGGTTCAATCTTGCGGTGTCCTTACCCAGGATGTAAAGGGTTGCAAGGCACGTATTGTATTGTTGCCATCGAGGATAACAAGATGGGTTTTATATCATATTGCATGAGTTTATCCCTCTACATCATGTCATCTTGCTTAATGCGTTACTCTGTTCTTATGAACTTAATACTCTAGATGCAGGCAGGAGTCGGTCGTTGTGTGGAGTAATAGTAGTAGATGCAGGCAGTAGTCGGTCTACTTGTTATGGACGTGATGCCTATATACATGATCATGCCTAGATAATCTCATAACTATGCGCTTTTCTATCAATTGCTCGACAGTAATTTGTTCACCCACCGTAATACTTATGCTATCTTGAGAGAAGCCTCTAGTGAAACCTATGGCCCCCGGTTCTATATCTTATCATATTTACTTTCAATCTACTTTTATTTGCATCTTTACTTTTTGCATCTATATTATAAAATACCAAAAGTATATTTATCTTATCTTACTATCTTTATCAAATCTCACTTTCGCAAGTGGCCGTGAAGGGATTGACAACCCCTTTATTGCGTTGGTTGCGAGTTCTCAGTTTGTTTGTGTAGGTGCATGGGACTTTTGAGGAGCCTCCTACTGGATTAATACCTTGGTTCTCAAAAACTGAGGGAAATACTTACGCTACACTTGCTGCATCACCCTCTCCTCTTCGGGGAAACCAACGCAAGCTCAAGACGTAGCAAGAAGGATTTCTGGCGCCGTTGCCGGGGAGGTCTTCGCTCAAGTCAAGACATACCAAGTACTCATCACAAACCCATCTCCCTCGCATTTACATTATTTGCCATTTGCCTCTCGTTTTCCTCTCCCCTACTTCACCCTTGCCGTTTTATTCGCCCTCTCTTTCCCAATCTCCTCCTCTCTTTTCGCTTGCCTTTTTTTGTGTGCTTGTGTGCTTATTTGACCTTATGGCCTTACCTAAGGGTCCTGACCACCTTCTCAGAAGGATGGATGAGATTGAATCAAATATTAGAAGCTTTATGAATTTACAATTTGAGCATAATAATTTCTTTAGAAAAGAGCTTAAGGAACAAAAAGGTTTTTTGGGTTTTATGAACAAAGAGCTTCATGATATGAATAAAGAATTCTATGGTGTTACCTCTCAAATTACCCGTCTTGAGAGTGCTATAGCCAAAATTTCTGATAAGCAAGCCACCTTAGTCAATAATATGGCCGCTAAACCAGAAAAGTTAGAAGAAAATAATGATGAGGATCTTAAAGTTATTGATGTGTCTCCTATTAGATCTATGTTTTGCAATATGAATTTTGATGATTATGGGACTGATGATGAATCAACTTTGCCTAGAAGGCGTCCCAAAAATTCGGAGTCTTTAGATCTTAATGCTAAAATTGGTAAAAGTGAGATTGGAGAATCCTCAACTTCTAATAATATTGAACCTGCTATCTTGGATTTCAAGGAATTTGATTATGATAATTGCTCTTTAAAAGGTTGTATTTCCTTGTTGCAATCCATTGTGAATTCTCCTGATGCTTATAGTCAAAATAAAGCTTTTACCAAACATATCGTTGATGCCTTGATGCAATCTTATGATGAAAAACTTAATTTGGAAGTTTCTATACCTAGAAAACTTAATGATGAGTGGGAACCTACTATAAAGATTAGAATTAAATATTATGAGTGTTTTGCTTTGTGTGATTTGGGTGCTAGTGTTTCCACGATTCCGAAAACTTTATGTGATATTCTAGGTTTCCATGATCTTGATGATTGCTCTTTAAATTTGCACCTTGCGGATGCCACCATTAAAAAGCCTATGGGAAGGATCAATGATGTTCTTATTGTTGCAAATAGAAATTTGCTGCCCGTAGATTTTGTCGTTCTTGATATAGATTGCAATCTTTCTTGCCCTATTATTCTTGGTAGACCTTTCCTTAGAATGATTGGTGCGATTATTGATATGAAGGAAGGAAATATTAGATTCCAATTTCCATTAAAGAAAGGCATGGAGCACTTTCCAAGAAATAAAGTCAAATTACCTTATGAATCTATCATGCGTGCTACTTATGAATTTAGTGCCAAAGAGGGCACTCCTTAGATCTATCTTCGCTTTTATGCCTAACTAGGGGCGTTAAACGATAGCGCTAGTTGGGAGGCAACCCAATTTTCTTTATGTTTTTTTGTTTTTTCTCCTGTTTAGTAATAAATCTTGCATCTACCTTCTGTTTAGATGTGTTTTTATCTTTTAATTAGTGTTTGTGCCAAGTTAAATCTATAGGATCTTCTTGGATGATAGTTATTTAATATTGCTGTAATTTCCAGAAACTTTCGGTTCACGAAAACAATTGTTAAAAATCACCAGAACGTGATAAAATAGTGATTCCAATTGCTTCTGATCAATAAACAAATTTCCTAGGTCGTCCTATTTTGTCTGAATTTTTGGAGTTCCAGAAGTTTGCGTTAGTTACAGATTGCTACAGACTATTCTGTTTTTAATAGATTCTGTTTTCATGTGTTGTTTGCTTATTTTGATGAATCTATGGCCAATAAAATAGTTTATAATCCATAGAGAAGTTGGAATACAGTAGGTTTAACACCAAAATAAATAAATAATGAGTTCATTGCAGTACCTTATGTGGTGGTTTTGTTTTCTTTCACTAACGGAGCTTATAAGATTTCATGTCGAGTTTTGTGTTGTGAAGTTTTCAAGTTTTGGTAAAGCTTTTATGGACTATGGAATAAAGGGTGGCAAGAGCCTAAGCTTGGGGATGCCTAAGGCACCCCAAGATATTTAAGGATAGCTAAAATCCTAAGCTTGGGGATGCCCCGGGAAGGCATCCCCTCTTTCGTCTTTGTTCATTGGTAACTTTACTTGGAGCTATATTTTTATTCGCCACATGATATGTGTTTTGCTTGGAGCATCGTGTATTATATTAGTATTTGATTTTTAGTTTACCATAATCATCCTTGCTGTACACACCTTTTGGGAGAAGCCTATTTGATTAGAATTTTCTAGAATAATCTATGTGCTTCACTTATATCTTTTGAGCTTGATAGTTTTTGCTCTAGTTCTTCACTTATATCTTTTAGAGCACGGTGGTGTCTTAATTTTGAAGAAATTATTAGTCTCTCATGCTTCACTTATATTATTTTGAGAGTCTTTTAGAACAGCATGGTATTTTCTATGGTCATAAAGTTGGTCCTAGAATGATGAGCATCCAAGTTGGGTATAATAAAAACTATCATAGAAAGTGAATTGGATGCTATGATCAATTTGATGCTTGATAATTGTTTTGAGATATGGAGGTAGTGATATTAAAGTCATGCTAGTTGGGTGATTATGAATTTAAATAATGCTTGTGTTGAAGTTAGCAAATCCCGTAGCATGCACGTATGATTAAAGTTGTGTAACAAATTTGAAACATGAAGTGTACCGGCTTGTGCATCCTTATGAGTGGCGGTCGGGACGAGCGATGGTCTTTTCCTACCAATCTATCCCCCTAGGAGCATGCCGTAGTACTTGATTTTTGATGACTTCTAAATTTTTGCAATAATTATATGAGTTCTTTTGACTAATGTTGAGTCCATGGATTATACACACTTTTATCTTTCCGCCTTTGCTAGCCTCTTCAAGACTGCATTGCTCTTTCTCACCTTGAGAGTTGGTGCAAACTTCGCCGGTGCGTCCAAACCCCGTGATATGATACGCTCTATCACACATAAACCTCCCTATATCTTCCTCAAAACATCCACCATACCTACCTATTATGGCATTTCCATAGCCATTCCGAGATATATTGCCATGCAACTTTCCACCGTTCCGTTCTTCATCATCATGACATACTTTACTTTTGTCATATTGACATTGCATGATCATGTAGTTGACATCGTATTTGTAGCAAAGCCACCATGCATTATTTTTCATACATGTCACTCTGGATTCATTGCACCATCCCGCACATCTTAGAGGCATTCATATAGAGTCATATCTTGTTCTAGTTTTGAGTTGTAATTCTTATGTTGTAATCAATAGAAGTGTGATGATCATCATTATTAGAGCATTGCCCAAAAAAAGAGAGAAAAAAGAAGAAATGCCAAAAAAAAAAAAAAAGAAAGGCCCAAAGAAAAAAAATAGAAAAAAAATAAAAAAAAGGAAAATAAATAAAAAGGGCAATGTTACTATCTCTTTTTCCACACTTGTGCTTCAAAGTAGCACCTTGTCCTTCATGTAGTGAGTCTCATATATTGTGCTTCAAAGTAGCACCATGTTTTTCATATAGTGAGTCTCATAAGTTGTCTTTTTCATACTTGTGGGAATTTTTCATTATAGAACTTGGCTTGTATATTCCTACGATGGGATTCCTCAAATGCCCTAGGTCTTCGTGAGCAAGCAAGTTGGATGCACACCCACTAGTTTTCTTTTGTTGAGCATTCATTTATAGCTCTAGTGCATCCGTTGCATGGCAATCCCTACTCCTCATATTGACATCAATTGATGGGCATCTCCATAGCCCGTTGATTATCCTCGTCAATATGAGACTTTCTCCTTTTTTGTCTTTCCACACAATCCCCATCATCATATTCTATTCCACCCATAGTGCTATATCCATCGCTCACGCTCATGTATTGCGTGAAGGTTGAAAAAGTTTGAGATTATTTAAGTATGAAACAATTGCTTGGCTTGTCATCGGGGGTATAGAAGTTGGGAACATCTTTGTGTGACGAAAATGAAGCATAGCCTAACTATATGATTATGTAGGGATGAACTTTCTTTTGCTATGCTATTTTGAGAAGACATGATTACTTTGATTAGTATTACTTGAAGTGTTACTATTTCTTTTATCAATGTGAACTTTTATTTTGAATCATTTGGATCTGAACATTCATGCCACAATAAATAAATTTACATTGAGAATTATGCTAGGTAGCATTCCACATCCAAAATTTCTTTTTTTATCATTTACCTACTCGAGGACGAGCAGGAATTAAGCTTGGGGATGCTTGATACGTCTCCAACATATCTATAATTTTTTATTGTTCCATGCTATTATATTACCTCTTTTGGATGTTTATGGGCTTTATTTTACACATTTATATCATTTTTGGGACTAACCTACTAACCGGAGGCCCAACCCGTATTGCTGTTTTTTTTGCCTATTTCAGTATTTCGAAGAAAAGGAATATCAAACAGAGTCCAAATGGAATGAAACCTTCGGGAGCATGATTTTTTGAACGAACGTGATCCGGAGAGCTTGGAGTGCAAGTCAAGAAGCAGCCGAGGCCCCCACGAGATAGGAGGCCGCGCCCCTGTCTCATGGGCCCCTCGGGTGGCCACCGACGTACTTCTTCCTCCTATATATACCTACGTACCCTGAAAACATCCAGGAGCACAACGAAACACAATTTCCACCGCCGTAACCTTCTGTATCCGCGAGATCTCATCTTGGAGCCTTCGCCGGCCACGGAGGGGAATCAACCACGGAGGGCTTCTACATCAACACCCTTGCCCTCCGATGAGTTGTGAGTAGTTTACCACAGACCCTCTGGGTCCATAGTTATTAGCTAGATGGCTTCTTCTCTCTTTTGGATCTCAAGACAATGTTCTCCCCCTCTCTTGTGGAGATCTATTCGATGTAAACTCTTTTTGCGGTGTGTTTGTCGAGATCCGATGATTGTGGGTTTATGATCAAGTTTATCTATGAATAATATTTGAATCTTCTCTGAATTCTTTTATGTATGATTGAGTTATCTTTGCAAGTCTCTTCGAATTATCAGTTTGGTTTGGCCTACTAGATTGATCTTTCTTGCCATGGGAGAAGTGCTTAGCTTTGGGTTCAATCTTGCGGTGTCCTTACCCAAAGGATATCAAGGGTTGCAAGGCACGTATTGTATTGTTGCCATCGAGGATAACAAGATGGGTTTTATATCATATTGCATGAGTTTATCCCTCTACATCATGTCATCTTGCTTAATGCGTTACTCTGTTCTTATGAACTTAATACTCTATATGCAGGCAGGAGTCGGTCGATGTGTGGAGTAATAGTAGTAGATGGAGGCAGGAGTCGGTCTACTTGTTATGGACATGATGCCTATATACATGATCATGCCTAGATAATCTCATAACTATGCGCTTTTCTATTAATTGCTCGACAGTAATTTGTTCACCCACCGTAATACTTATGCTATCTTGAGAGAAGCCTCTAGTGAAACCTATGGCCCCCGGGTCTATCTCTTATCATATTTGCTTTCAATCTACTTTTATTTGCTTCTATATTATAAAATACCAAAAATATATTTATCTTATCTTACTATCTTTATTAGATCTCACTTTCGCAAGTGGCCGTGAAGGGATTGACAACCCCTTTATTGCGTTGGTTGCGAGTTCTCAGTTTGTTTGTGTAGGTGCGTGGGACTTTTGAGGAGCCTCCTACTGGATTGATACCTTGGTTCTCAAAAACTGAGGGAAATACTTACGCTACACTTGCTGCATCACCCTCTCCTCTTCGGGGAAAACCAACGCAAGCTCAAGACGTAGCACATACTGAAAGATCTACTAATAAAAAAGTGCATGCGATAGAAGAAATAAATGTTCTGAGTGGAAAGATGGATGAACTTATGAAATTATTTGCTACTAAGAGTGTTTCTTCTGATCCTAATGATATGCCTTTGTCTACTTTGATTGAGAATAATAATGAATCTATGGATGTGAATTTTGTTGGTAGGAATAATTTTGGTAACAACGCGTATAGAGGGAACTTTAATCCTAGGCCTTATCCTAGTAATTCCTCTAATAATTATGAAAATTCCTACAACAACTCTTATGGAAATTTTAATAAGATGCCCTCTGAATTTGAGACTAGTGTTAAAGAGTTTATGAATTCTCAAAAGAATTTTAATGCTTTGCTTGAAGAGAAATTGCTTAAAGTTGATGAATTGACTAGGAACGTTGATAGAATTTCTCTTGATGTTGATTCTTTAAAGCTTAGATCTATTCCTCCTAAGCATGATATCAATGAGTCTCTCAAAGCTATGAGAATTTCCATTGATGAGTGCAAGGAAAGAACCGCTAGGATGCGTGCTCTGAAAGATGCCTTTATTAAAGTGTGTTCTTCCAATTTCCATGAAAATAAAGATGAAGATCTAAAAGTTATTGATGTATCCCCTATCAAATCTTTGTTTTGCAATATGAATCTTGATAATGATGGGACTGATTATGATCCACCTTTACCTAGAAGGTGTTTTAAAAATTCAGAGTTTTTAGATCTTGATGCTAAAATTGATAAAAGTGTGATTGAAGTAAGTAAAACCCTAGATGTTGCTAAACCCACTATTTTGGATTTCAAGGAATTTAATTATGAAAGTTGCTCTTTAATTGATTGTATTTCCTTGTTGCAATCCGTGCTAAATTCTCCTCATGCTTATAGTCAAAATAAAGCGTTTACCAAACATATCGTTGATGCCTTGATGCAATCTTATGAGGAAAAACTTGAGTTGGAAGTCTCTATCCCTAGAAGACTTTATGATGAGTGGGAACCAACTATTAAAATTAAGATTAAGGATCATGAATTTTATGCTTTATGTGATTTGGGTGCTAGTGTTTCCACTATTCCCAAAACTTTGTGTGATTTGCTAGATTTTCGTGATTTTGATGATTGCTCTCTAAACTTGCACCTTGCGGATTCCACTATTAAGAAACCTATGGGAAGAATTAATGATGTTCTTATTGTTGCAAATAGGAATTATGTGCCCGTAGATTTTATCGTTCTTGATATAGATTGCAATCCTTCTTGTCCTATTATTCTTGGTAGACCTTTCCTTAGAAACATTGGTGCAATTATTGATATGAAGGAAGGGAATATTAGATTCCAATTTCCATTAAAGAAAGGCATGGAACACTTCCCTAGGAAGAAAATAAAATTACCATATGAATCTATCATGAGAGCCACTTATGGATTGCCTACCAAAGATGGCAATACCTAGATCTATCCTTGCTTTTATGCCTAGCTAGGGCGTTAATCGATAGCGCTTGTTGGGAGGCAACCCTATTTTATTTTTAGTTTTTGCTTTTGCTTCTGTTTAGGAATAAATCTTTGATCTAGCCTCTGGTTAGATGTGTTTTTATGTTTTAATTAGTGTTTGTGCCAAGTTAAACCTATAGGATCTTCTTGGATGATAGTTATTTGATCTTGCTGTAATTTCCAGAAACTTTCGGTTCACGAAAACAATTGTTAAAAATCACCAGAATGTGATAAAATAGTGATTCCAATTTATGCTGATCAATAAAAAAATTGCCTAGGTCTTCCTATTTTGGCTGAATTTTTGGAGTTCAATAAGTTTGCGTTAGTTACAGATTACTACAGACTGTTCTGCTTTTGACAGATTCTGTTTTTCGTGTGTTGTTTGCTTATTTTGATGAATCTATGGCTAGTAAAATAGTTTATAATCCATAGATAAGTTGGAATACAGTAGGTTTAACACCAATATAAATAAAAATTAGTTCATTAAAGTACCTTTAAGTGGTCTTTTTCTTTCGCTAACGGAGCTCACGAGATTTCTGTTGAGTTTTGTGTTGTGAAGTTTTCAAGTTTTGGGTGAATTTTTTTGATGGATTATGGAACAAGGAGTGGCAAGATCCTAAGCTTGGGGATGCACATGGCACCCCCAATATAATCTAAGGACACCAAAAAGTCAAATCTTGGGGATGCCCCGGAAGGCATCCCCTCTTTCGTCTACTTCCATCGGTAACTTTACTTGGAGCTATATTTTTATTCACCACATGATATGTGTTTTGCTTGGAGCGTCTTGTATTATTTGCGTCTTTGCTTTTTAGTTTACCACAATTATCCTTGCTGTACAAACCTTTTGAGAGAGCCATACATGATTTGGAATTTGTTAGAATACTCTATGTGCTTCACTTATATCTTTTGAGCTATATAGTTTTGCTCTAGTGCTTCACTTATATCTTTTAGAGCACGGTGGTGGATTTGTTTTATAGAAACCATTGATCTCTCATACTTCACTTAGATTATTTTGAGAGTCTTAAATAGCATGGTAATTTGCTTAATAATAATAATATGCTTGGTATTCAAGATTTGTAAAACTTTCTTTTGAGTGCGTTGAATACTAAGAAAAGTTGGATGCTTGATAATCGTTTTGAGATATGGAGGTAGTAATATTAGAGTCATGCTAGTTGAGTAGTTGTAAATTTGAGAAATACTTGTGTTAAAGTTTGTGATTCCCGTAACATGCACGTATGGTGAACCGTTATGTGATGAAGTCGAAGCATGATTTATTTATTGATTGTCTTCCTTATGAGTGGCGGTCGGGGACGAGCGATGGTCTTTTCCTACCAATCTATCCCCCTAGGAGCATGCGCATAATACTTTTGCTTTGATAACTTGTAGATTTTTGCAATAAGTATATGAGTTCTTTATGACTAATGTTGAGTCCATGGATTATACACACTTTTCTCATCCTTCCACCATTGCTAGCCTTTCTAATACCGCACACTTTTCGCCGGTATCATACACCTACCATATACCTTCCTCAAAACAGCCACCATACCTACCTATTATGGCATTTCCTCCTATATATACCTACGTACTCCCAAACGATCAGATATGGAGCCAAAAACCTAATTCCACTGCTGCAACTTTCTGTATCCACAAGATCCCATCTTGGGGCCTATTCCGGAGCTCCGCCGGAAGGGGAATCCACCACGGAGGGATTCTACATCATCATAACCTCTCCGATGAAGTGTGAGTAGTTTACCTCAGACCTTCGGGTCCATAGTTAGTAGCTAGATGGCTTCTTCTCTCTTTTTGGATCTCAATACGATGTTCTCCCCCTCTCGTGTGGAGATCTATTAGATGTAATATTCTTTTTGCGGTGTGTTTGTTGAGACCGATGAATTGTGGGTTTATGATCAAGATTATCTATGAGAAATATTTGAATCTTCTCTGAATTCTTTTATGTATGATTGGTTATCTTTGCAAGTCTCTTCGAATTATCCGTTTGGTTTGGCCAACTAGATTGGTAGTTCTTGCAATGGGAGAAGTGCTTAGCTTTGGGTTCAATCTTGCGGTGTCCTTTCCCAGTGACAGAAGGGGCAGCAAGGCACGTATTGTATTGTTGCCATCAAGGATAACAAGATGTTTTTTTTATCATATTGCATGAATTTATCCCTCTACATCATGTCATCTTGCTTAAGGCGTTACTCTGTTTTCATTAACTTAATACTCTAGATGCTTGCTGGATATCGGTCGATGAGTGGAGTAATAGTAGTAGATGCAGGCAGGAGTCGGTCTACTTGTCTCGGACGTGATGCCTATGTACATGATCATACCTAGATACTCTCATAACTATGCTCAATTCATCAATTGCTCAACAGTAATTCGTTCACCCACCGTAAAATACTTATGCTCTTGAGAGAAGTCACTAGTGAAATCTATGGCCCCCGAGTCTATTCTCTATCATATCAATCTTCCATCACTTTATTATTGCTTTGCTTTTTTACTTTGGTTTTTATTTTACTTTCCATCTTTATACCAAAAATACCAAAAATATTATCTATCGGATCTCACTCGTAAGTGACCGTGAAGGGATTGACAACCCCTAATCGCGTTGGTTGCGTTGAGCTATTTGGTTTGTGTAGGTACGAGGGACTTGGCGTGGCCTCCTCTTTGGATTGATACCTTGGTTCTCAAAAACTGAGGGAAATACTTACGCTACTCTGCTGCATTATCCTCTCCTCTTCGGGGAAATCCAACGCAAGCTCAAGAGGTAGCACGGTGGAATTAGATTTTTGGCTCCGTATCTGATCGTTTGGGGGTACGTAGGTATATATAGGAGGAAGAAGTACGTCGGTGGAGCATCGTGGGGCCCGCGAGGGTGGAGGGCGCGCCCTGGGGGGGGGGGGGGTGGGTGGGCGCCCCCCTACCTCGTGCCCTCCTCGAAGCTTCCTTGACGTAGGGTCCAAGTCTCCTGGATCATGTTCGGTGAGAAAATCACGTTCCCGAAGGTTTCATTCTGTTTGGACTCCGTTTGATATTCTGTTTCTTCAAAACTCTGAAATAGGTAAAAAACAACAATTCTTGGTTGGGTCTCCGGTTAATAGGTTAGTCCCAAAAATAATATATAAGTGGAAAATAAAGCCCAATATTGTCCAAAACAGTAGATAATATAGCATGGAGCAATCAAAAATTATAGATACGATGGAGACGTATCAGGCATCCCCAAGCTTAATTCCTGCTCGTCCTCGAGTAGGTAAATGATAAAAACAGAATTTTTGATGCGGAGTGCTACTTGGCATAATTTCAATGTAATTCTTCTTAATTGTGGTATGAATATTCAGATCCGAAAGATTCAAGACAAAAGTTCATATTGACATAAAAATAATAATACTTCAAGCATACTAACTAAGCAATTATGTCCTCTCAAAATAACATGGCCAAAGAAAGTTCATCCCTACAAAATCATATAGTTTAGCCATGCTCCATTTTCGTCACACAAGAATGCTCTCATCATGCACAACCCCGATGACAAGCCAAGCCAAGCAATTGTTTCATACTTTAGTAATCTCAAACTTATAAACTTTCACGCAATATATGAGCGCGAGCCATGGATATAGCACTATGGGTGGAATAGAATATGATGATGGGGGTTATGTGGAGAAGACAAAAGGAGAAGATCTCACATCAACGAGGCTAATCAATGGGCTATGGAGATACCCATCGATTGATGTTAATGCAAGGAGTAGGGATTGCCATGCAACGGATGCACTAGAGCTATAAATGTATGAAAGCTCAACAAAAGAAACTAAGTGGGTGTGCATCTAACTTGCTTGCTCACGAAGACCTAGGGCACTTGAGGAGGCCCATTGTTGGAATATACAAGCCAAGTTCTATAATGAAAAATTCCCACTAGTATATAAAAGTGACAAAACAAGAGACTCTCTATCATGATGATTATGGTGCTACTTTGAAGCACAAGTGTGGTAAAAGGATAGTAACATTGTCCCTTCTCTCTTTTCCTCTCATTTTTTGGGCCTTCTCTTTTTTATGACCTTTTTTTATATTCCTCACCTGGGACAATGCTCTAGAAAATGATGATCATCGCACTTCTATTTATTTACAACTCAATGATTACAACTCGATACTAGAACAAAGTATGACTCTATATGAATGCCTCCGTGATGTCTTAGGATATGCAATGAACCAAGAGTGACATGTATGAAAGAATTATGAGCGGTGGCTTTGCCACAAATACTATGTCAACTACATGATCATGCTAAGCAATATGACAATGATGAATGTGTCATGATGAACGGAATGGTGGAAAGTTGCATGCCAATATATCTCGGAATGGCTATGGAAATGCCATAATAGGTAGGTATGGTGGCTGTTTTGAGGAAGATATAAGGAGGTTTATGTGTGAAAGAGCGTATCATATCACAGGGTTTGGATGCACCGGCGAAGTTTGCACCAACTCTCAAGGTGAGAAAGGGCAATGCACGGTATTGAAGAGGCTAGCAATGATGGAAGCGTGAGAGTGCGTATAATCCATGGACTCAACATTAGTCATAAAGAACTCACATACACTACAAAAAAAAGACACATCCGTGACATTTTGGGCCGAACGGAATTTTTTTCTGTCATACATATGACACTTCTATGACGATAATTGTGAGAAAACCCGGTATCATCATATATGTGGTGGGCTCCTACTTCTATGACAAAAAATCATGACAGAAAATGGGCTTTTCATCCTGGGCGGGCCGGAGACGCAGCTGCATTACATTCCTTGGGCCGTCCACGACGGAAAAAACCGTGGTAGAAGCAAGGGGGAGGAAAATTTCGGGGAGTTCCCGGTTACGGTGGGAGGTCGGGGGCCGAGCGATGCGCTGCTTTCTCGTACACGCATGCGGCGTTGGCTCTAATCAACCCGAGCGAGGCGTTGGGCTCTAATCGAACCCGGCGATTGCACCGCAGACTACGCGTTACTGAACCCGAGCGATAGATCGATGGCTGTTAACTGAACCCGATCGAGAGATACCTTCGCTACTGCTGCTCACTGAAGCCGATCGATTGGATAAACAGTGAGCGCCATGGGGTGATAACCCACAAGTGTAGGGGATCGCAATGCCTTTCGAGGGTAAAGTATTCAACCCAAATTTATTGATTCGACACAAGGGGAGCCAAAGAATATTCTTGAGTATTAGCAGTTGAGTTGTGAATTCAACCACACCTGGATAACTTAGTATCTGCAGCAAAGTATTTAGTAGCAAAGGTGGTATGATAATAATGGTAACGGTGACAAAAGTAAAGATAAATGTTTTTGGGTTTTTGTAGTAGTTGTAGTAACGGAAAAGTAAATAAGCGAAGAACGATATGTGAAAAGCTCGTAGGCAATGGATCAGTGATGGATAATTATGCCGGATGCGATTCCTCATGCAATAGTTATAACATAGGGTGATATAGAACTAGCTCCAATTCATCAATGTAATGTAGGCATGTATTCCGTAAATAGTCATACGTGCTTATGGAAAAGAACTTGCATGACACCTTTTGTCCTACCCTCCCGTTGCAGCGGGGTCCTTACGGAAACTAAGGGATATTAAGGCCTCCTTTTAATAGAGAACCAGAACAAAGCATTAGCACATAGTGAATACATGAACTCCTCAAACTATGGTCATCACCGAGAAGTATCCCGATTATTGTCACTTGAGGTTGTCGGATCATAACACATAATAGGTGACTATAGACTTGCAAGATAGGATCAAGAACACACATATATTCATGAAAACATAATAGGTTCAGATCTGAAATCATGGCACTTTCGGGCCCTAGTGACAAGCACTAAGCATAGCAAAGTCATAGCAACATCAATCTCAGAACCTAGTGGATACTAGGGATCAAACCCTAACAAAACTAACTTGATTACATGGTAAATCTCATCCAACTCATCACCGTCCAGCAAGCCTACGATGGAATTACTCACATCGGCGGTGAGCATCATGAAATTGGTGATGGAGGATGGTTGATGATGACGACGGCGACGAATCCCTCTCCCGAGCCCCGAACGGACTACATGATCAGCCCTCCCGAGAGAGATTAGGGCTTGGCGGCGGCTCCGTGTCGTAAAACGCGATGAAACTTTCTCTGATTTTTCTCCCGAAAGTGAATATATGGAGTTGGAGTTGACGTCGGTGGAGGTCCAGGGGCCCACGAGATAGGAGGCCGCCACTGGGGGGCGCCTGTCTCGTGGACAGCCTGTGGGCCCCCTGGCATTGATTCTTTCGCCAAAAATTCTTATTTATTCCAAAAAGTGCCTCCGTGGATTTCCAGGACATTCCGAGAACTTTTCTTTCCTACACATAAAACAACATCATGGCAGTTCTGCTGAAAACAGCGTCAGTCCGGGTTAGTTTAATTCAAATCATGCAAGTTAGAGTCCAAACAAGGGCAAAAGTGTTTGGAAAAGTAGATACGTTGGAGACATATCAACTCCCCCAAGCTTAAACCTTTGCTTGTCCTCAAGTAATTCAGTTGATAAACTAAAAGTGATAAAGAAAAACTTTTACAAACTCTGTTTGCTCTTGTTGTTGTAAACATGAAAAGCCAGCATTCAAATTTCAGCAAATATTATGAACTAACCATACTCACAATAACACTTAGCTCTCACAATTACTCATATCAATAACATAATCTGCTAGCGAGTCATAATAATAAAACTCGGGCGACAACACTTTCTCAGAATAATCATAACATGATTTAACAAAATGGTATCTCGCTAGCCCTTTCTGAGACCGCAAAACATAAATGCAGAGCACCTTTAAAGATCAAGGACTGACTAAACATTGTAATTCATGGTAAAAGAGAACCAGTCAAGTCATACCCAATATAAACCAATAATAATGAATGCAAATGACAGTGTGCTCTCCAGCGGGTGCTTTTTAATAAGAAGGGTGATGACTCAACATAAAAGTAAATAGATAGGCCCTTCGCAGAGGGATGCAGGGATTTGTAGAGGTGCCAGAGCTCGATTTTAAAATACAGATTGAATAACATTTTGAGCGGCATACTTTTGCTGTCAACGCAACAACTATGAGATGGCTGTATCTTCCATACTACATGCATTATAGGGAGCTTCCAAACAGAATGTTAAAGGTTTATACTCCCCCAACCACCAACAAGCATCAATCCATGGCTTGCTCGAAACAACAAGTGCCTCCAACATACAACAACCTTGGGGGAGTTTTGTTTAATTGTTTTGATTTGCTTTGATCTTTTTGGATCATGGGACTGGGCATCCCGGTTACCGACCCTTTCTCGTGAATGAGGAGCGGAGTCCACTCCTCGTGAGAATAACCCACCTAGCATGGAAGATAGAGGCAGCCCTAGTTGTAACATGAGCTGCTCGAGCATACAAAACAGAATTTCATTTGAAGGTTTGGAGTTTGGCACATACAAATTTACTTGGAACGGCAGGTAAATACCGCATATAGGAAGGTATAGTGGACTCATATGGAACAACTTTGGGGTTTAAGGAGTTTGGATGCACAAGCAGAATTCCCGCTTAGTACAGGTGAAGGCTAGCAAAAGACTGGGAAGCGACCAACTGAGAGAGCGACAACAGTCATAAACATGCATTAAAATTAATTCACACCGAATACAAGCATGAGTAGGATATAATCCACCATGAACATAAATATTGTGAAGGCTATGTTGATTTGATTCAACTACATGCGTGAACATGTGCCAAGTCGAGTCACTCAATACATTCAAAGGAGGATACCATCCCATCATACCACATCATAATCATTCTAATAGCATGTTGGCACGCAAGGTAAACCATTATAACTCATAGCTAATCAAGCATGGCACAAGCAACTATAATCTCTAAATGTCATTGCAAATATGTTTACTTCATAATAGCTGACTCAGGAACGATGAATCATCATATTTACAAAAACAAGAGAGGTCGAGTTCATACCAGCTTTTCTCATCCCAGTAAGTCCATCATATATCGTCATTATTGCCTTTCACTTGCACGACCGAACGGTCTCTATAATAATAAGAGTGCACGTGCATTGGACTAAGCTGGAATCTGCAAGCATTCAACTCAAGAGAGAAGACAAGGTAATATGGGCTCTAAGTTAAATAAACAATCATGCATATAAGAGCCACTAAGCATTTTCAACATAGTCTTCTCGACCCCCAAAGGAAGGAAAAGAAAATAAAACTATTTACACGGGAAAGCTCCCAACAGGTAAGAAGAAGAACTAGAAATCTTTTTGGGTTTTAATTTTAATTTCTACTACAAGCATGGAAATTAAACTAACTATTTTTTTGGTTTTTTCTTAAGGTTTATCAAACACATAAGAAGAAAACTAGAAAAATAAATTTAAACTAGCATGGATAATATAGTGAAAGAGTATGAGCACTGACGACTAGTGTGTGAACAAGAATGTAAAGTCGGTGAGAAATACGTACTCCCCCAAGCTTAGGCTTTTGGCCTAAGTTGGTATAGTACCAAGGACCGCCTGGCTGATATCCATAAGTGAAATTGGGGTTGTACTGAGATACAGAGGCGACAGCCTCTTGAGCAACAACGTGTTGGCGAGTTGCCTCCATTCCCCTCTCGTATTCAGTTGCTTCTTCCCTGGTGATAACATATCTTCCTCTTGCCCGATAATCAAAAAGGTAGGGGGCAGGAAGAGTAACAGGGATGACGTTGCGTCTATCATAGACTAGTCGATAATGGAGGAATTATTCATCCCTCTCAAGAAAATGATGATTAAACATAGCTTATTTATCCAAATAAACAGGAGGTAAAATCATATTCCCCTCTCGTGGAGCTATATTAAGAAAATTAGCCACACGGGTTGCATAAATTCCTCCAAATAAATCCCCCCTTCTACTATTATTCTGCAACCTACGTGCAACTATTGCCCCCAAGTTATAACCTTTATAACTTGACACAGCACTCTTGAGGACACAAAGATCAGGGACACACATGTGACATACCTTGTCCTTACCGTTAATGCATCTACCAATAAAGAGAGCAAAATAATGTATAGCAGGAAAATGAATGCTCCCTATGGTAGCTTGTGTTATGTCCCTAGATTCTCCCACAGTAATACTAGCAAGGAAATCTCTAAATTCATATTTGTGAGGATCATTAATATTACCCCACTGCGGGAGTTTGCAAGCAGTTGTGAAATCCTCTAAATCCATGGTATAAGATGTATGATAAATATCAAATATGACACTAGGAGAATTACGCGCACAATTATATTGGAACCTCCGCACAAAGCAATCAGTCAATTGATAGTATTGAGGACACTTATCTTGTAAGAAGTCCTCCAGCTCAGCATTACGCACGTACGCGTCAAATTCGTCCTTGAAGCCTGCTTCGACCATAAAATCATCGGATGGCCACTCACAAGCCCGTACATTTGCTTCCCCCCGACAATTCAACATCTTGCTCACGTATAGCAATCCTTGGCCTTTCTTTGCCGAGGAACCACCTTGGTATAATCTTCTAAGCATAATTATTTTTCTGAAAATTTCTAAAATTCTAGTAACTTCAAAATAAAAGTGACAAAACTAAACAAGATTGATAGCAACTACTCCTACAAGTGCCTAGAGCCTATATCATGCATTGGAATTGCTTGGGACCTCAAAAATGTAACATGCAAGCTCAAGAACATGGTCACCTAAGCATCAAAAATTTGCAATGAATAAAACACTAGAACAAAAACTAATTGGACCAATGGAGGAGTCACATACCAATAAACAATCTCCCAAAGCAGTTTTGTGAATGGAGCTTTGAGCTAAGAGATCGAAAATCACAACAAAACGAGCTAGAACTCGTGCTTGAGCTGGATGGGGATTTTTTTGGGTAGAAGATGAAGTGTGTGGGTGCTGCCATAAGTGGAGGGGGACCACCAGGGGCCCACGAGACAGGGGGCGTGCCCTGTAGGGGGGGGGCGCCCTCCTCTCTCGTGGCCTGGTGCTTGCCCCTCCTGCAGTGATTTTGGTGCCTAAAATCCTCAAATATTCCAGAAAAAAATCATACTAAGTTTGCAGGGCATTTGGAGCACTTTTATTTTCGGGTTATTTTTTAATTCACGGATGATTCAGAAAACAGACAGATAATACTATTTTTGCTTTATTTATTCTAAATAACAGAAAGTAAAGAGAGGGTACAGAAGGTTGCGCCTTCTAGTTTCATCCATCTCGTGATCATCAAAATGAACCCATTAACAAGGTTGATCAAGTCTTGTTAACAAACTCACTCCGAATAACACGGAACCGGAGAAATTTCGAATAACACTAAGTTACCTCAACAGGGATATGAAAATCCCCAACAATAAGAATATCATACTTTTTCTTGACAGTAGGAAGAGGAAATTCATAACCTCCAAAAATGATAGTTGGAACTTTTTCAATAGAATTGATGCTATGAACTTGAGATTGTTTCCTCGGAAAGTGTACCGTATGCTCATTACCATTAACATGAAAAGTGACATTGCCTTTGTTGCAATCAATAACAGCCCTGCAGTATTAAGAAAAGGTCTACCAAGGATAATAGGCATACTATCGCCCTCGGAATATCAAGAATAACAAAGTCCGTTAAGATAGTGACATTTGCAACCACAACAGGCACATCCTCACAAATACCGGCAATTATAGCAGTTGATTTATCAGCCATTTGCAAAGATATTTCAGTAGGTGTCAACTTATTCAATTCAAGTCTACGATATAAAGAGAGAGGCATAACACTAACACCGGCTCCAAGATCACATAAAGCAGTTCTAACATAATTTCTATTAATAGAGCATGGTATAGTAGGGACACCCAGATCTCCAAGTTTCTTTGGTATTCCACCCTTAAAAGTGTAATTAGCAAGCATGGTGGAAATTTCATCTACCGGTATCTTTCTTTTATTTGTAATGATACCCTTCATATACTTAGCATAAGGATTTACTTTAAGCATATCAGTTAAGCGCATACGTAGGAAAATAGGTCTAATCATTTCAGCAAAGTGCTCAAACTCCTCATCATCCTTTGACTTGGATGGTTTAGGAGGAAAGGGCATGGGTTTCTGAACCCATGGTTCCCTTTCTTTACCGTGCTTCCTAGCAACAAAATCTCTCTTATCATAACGTTGATTCTTTGATTGTGTGTTATCAAGATCAACATCAGGTTCAATCTCTACATCATTGTTTTTGGTAGGTTGAGCATCGACATGAACATTATCATTAACATTATCACTAGGTTCATGTTCATCACCTGACTGTGTTTCAGCATCAGAAATAGAAATATCATTGGGATTCTCAGGTGTCTCTATAGTAGGTTCACTAGAAGCATGCAAAGTCCTATCGTATTTCTTTTTCTTCTTCTTAGAAGAACTAGGTGCCTCTAAATTATTTCTCTGAGAATCTTGCTCGATTCTCTTAGGGTGGCCTTCGGGATACAAAGGTTCCTGAGTCATTCTACCAGTTCTAGTAGCCACTCTAACAGCAAAGTCATTTTTATTATTTAATTCATCAAGCAAATCATTTTGAGCTTTAAGTACTTGCTCAGCTTGGGTAGCAACCATAGAAACATATTTGCTAATGCGGTGAAGTTCATCTTTAACTCTAGCTAGATTATCACTTACACGTCCTATCTCGAAAGCATTATTCTTTAATTCTCTACCAACATAAGCATTAAAACTTTCTTGTCTAGCCATAAAGTCATCAAATTTATCTAAGCATGGGCTATGAAATTTAGTAGAGGGTATTTCAACTTTATCATATCTATAGAGAGAATTTACCTTTACTACCTGTGTCGGGTTATCAAGACAATAAAGTTCTTCAAAGCGTATATTAAGACCATGTATTTCTTCAATAGGTGGTAAATTCTTAACATCTTCAGCTTTAATACCTTTTTCTTTCATTGATTTCTTTGCCTCTTGCATATCTTCATGACTGAGAAATAAAACACCTCTCTTTTTCGGAGTGGGTTTAGGAATAGGCTCAGGGGTTGGCTCAATTGGTTCAGGAATTACTTCAGGAACTGGCTCAGGAAGAGTCCAATTATTTTCATTAATCAACATGTTATTCAATAATATTTCAGCTTCGTCGACTTTTCTTTCCCTGAAAACACAACCAGCACAACTATCCAAGTAGTCCTTGGAAGCATCAGTTAGTCCATTATAAAAGATATCAATTATTTCGTTTTTCTTAAGAGGATGATCAGGCAAAGCATTAAGTAGCCGGAGAAGCCTCCCCCAAGCTTGTGGGAGACTCTCTTCTTTGATTTGCACAAAATTATATATTTCCCGCAAGGCAGCTTGTTTCTTATGAGCAGGGAAATATTTAGCGAGAAGTAATAAATCATATCACAGGGGACTACGCACACAACCAGGAGCAAGAGAATTATACCAAGTCTTAGCATCACCCTTTAATGAGAACGGAAATATCTTAAGGATATAAAAATAGCGAGACTTCTCATCATTAGTAAACAGGGTGGCTATATCATTCAACTTGGTAAGATGTGCACAACAGTTTCAGATTCAAGGCCATAAAAAGGATCAGATTCAACTAAAGTAATAGTTCCAGGATCAACAGAGAATTCATAATCCTTATCAGTAACACAGATAGGTGAAGTAGCAAAAGCAGGGTCAGGTTTCATTCTAGCATTAAGAGACTGCTAATTCCATTTAGCTAATAGTTTCTTCAGATCATTTCTATCATTGCAAGAAAAAATTTCCCTAGCAACTTCCTCGTTCATAACATAACCCTTAGGAACAACAGGTAATACATAATCATTGGGAGAACCTTCATCATCACTATCATCAGTGATATGATCCTCAGTAATTTCATTCCCCCTAACTCTAGAAAGTTGTTCATCAAGAAATTCACCTAATGGCAAAGTAGTATCACGCACAGAAGTAGTTTCATCATGCATAGCAGAAGTGGCATCATCAATAACATGTGACATATAAAAATTCATAGCAGTAGCAGGTTTAGGTGTCGCAAGCCTACTAATAACGGAAGGAGAATCTAGTGCAAGGCTAGATGGCAGTTCCTTAACTCCCCTCGTAGTTGAGGGCAAAATCTTGGTCTTAGCGTCTTTCAAGTTCTTCATAGTGATCAACAGATATAAATCCCAAGTGACTCAGAGAATAGAGCTATGCTCCCCGGCAACGGCGCCAGAAATTAGTCTTGATAACCCACAAGTGTAGGGGATCGCAACAAATTTTGAGGGTAAATTATTCAACCCAAATTTATTGATTCAACACAAGGGGAGCCAAAGAATATTCTTGAGTATTAGCAGTTGAGTTGTCAATTCAACCACACCTGGATAACTTAGTATCTGCGGCAAAGTATTTAGTAGCAAAGGTGGTATGATAATAATGGTAACGGTGGCAAAGGTAAAGATAAATGTTTTTGGATTTTTGTAGTAGTTGTAACAGTAGTAACGGAAAAGTAAATAAGCGAAGAACAATATGTGAAAAGCTTGTAGGCAATGGATCAGTGATGGATAATTATGCCGGATGCGATTCCTCATGCAATAGTTATAACATAGGGTGATATAGAACTAGCTCCAATTCATCAATGTAATGTAGGCATGTATTCCATAAATAGTCATACGTGCTTATGGAAAAGAACTTGCATGACATCTTTTGTCCTACCCTCCCGTTGCAGCGGGGTCCTTAAGGAAACTAAGGGATATTAAGGCCTCCTTTTAATAGAGAACCAGAACAAAGCATTAGCACATAGTGAATACATGAACTCCTCAAACTACGGTCATCACCGAGAAGTATCCCGATTATTGTCACTTCGGGTTGTCGGATCATAACACATAATAGGTGACTATAGACTTGCAAGATAGGATCAAGAACACACATATATTCATGAAAACATAATAGGTTCAGATCTGAAATCATGGCACTCGGGCCCTAGTGACAAGCATTAAGCATAGCAAAGTCATAGCAACATCAATCTCAGAACATAGTGGATACTAGGGATCAAACCCTAACAAAACTGACTTGATTACATGGTAAATCTCATCCAACCCATCACCGTCCAGCAAGCCTACGATGGAAATACTCACGCACGGCGGTGAGCATCATGAAATTGGTGATGGAGGATGGTTGATGATGACGACGGCGACGAATCCCCCTCTCCGGAGCCCCGAACGGACTCCAGATCAGCCCTCCCGAGAGAGATTAGGGCTTGGCGGCGGCTCCGTGTCGTAAAATGCGATGAAACTTTCTCTCTGATTTTTTCTCCCCGAACGTGAATATATGGAGTTGGAGTTGAGGTCGGTGGAGGTCCGTGGGGCCCACGAGATAGGAGGTCAGCGCCCTAGGGGCGCCCTGTCTTGTGGACAGCCTGTGGGCCCCCTGGCATTGATTCTTTCGCCAAAATTCTTATTTATTCCAAAAAGTGCCTCGTGGATTTCCAGGACATTCCGGGAACTTTTCTTTTCTACACATAAAACAACATCATGGCAGTTCTGCGGAAAACAGCGTCGATGCAGGTTAGTTTCATTCAAATCATGCAAGTTAGAGTCCAAAACAAGGGCAAAAGTGTTTGGAAAAGTAGATACGTTGGAGACGTGTCGAGAGGGGTTGGATGAGCAGGTGGCGGTGGCGTTGCCTCTGGATGAACAGGACCCCGTGGTGTGGAGGGCTGGATGAACAGTAGACGGTGGGGTGGCCATGGAGGGGTGGATGAACAGGACCCCGTGGTGTGGAGGGCTGGATGAACAGTAGACGGTGGGGTGGCCGTGGAGGGGTGGTTGAACAGGACCCCGTGGTGTGGAGGGCTGGATGAACAGTAGACGGTGGGGTGGCCGTGGAGGGGTGGTTGAACAGGACCCCGTGGTGTGGAGGGCTGGATGAACAGTAGACGGTGGAGGGGTGGTTGAACAGTAGCCGGTGGAGTAGCGCGCGGTGGAGGCTGGATGAACAGGAGCCCGTGGAGGCTGGAGGAGGTCGACGGTGGAGATGAACAGTATCCCGTGGAGTCCCGTTTTGCGGTACGCCACACCCCTCCTGATGAACAGGACCCCCGTTTCGACCATAGCGCTCCAACACAAGTCCGTTTCGTCCGTTTTGCGGTACGCCACACCCTCCACCCCCGTTTCGACTGTAGGAGGTCCGTTTCCTCCGTTTTGCGGTACGCCACACCCCTCCCGATCAACAGGACCCCCGTTTCGACCGTAGGAGGTCCGTTTCCTCCATTTTGCGGTACGCCACACCCCTCCCGATCAACAGGACCCCGTTCCGAATGTAGAAGGTCCGTTTCCTCCGTGCGGTACGCCATGCCTCGTTTCCGTCGCTTGTTCCGTCCAAGCCGGTTGGCTCCCACGCGTTCCGTTGCCTCCCGATGAACACGACGCATTCCGTTGCCTCCCGATGAACACGACGCATTCCGTTGCCTCCCGATGAACACGACGCATTCCGTTACCTCCTGATGAACACGACGCATTCCGTTGCCTCCCCATGAACACGACGCACTCCGTTGCCTCCCCATGAACACGACGACAACGCTGTTTCTCCGTTCCGACCCAGCCATGTACATGAGCCCTGGCCATATGTATGCGCGAGTAGGCATTCGAGACCCTGCCCGTATGTATGTACGTGGTCGTATTTTCTTTCTTGCACCCTCGCCACTGTACGTACGTGTACATGCTACGTGCGCGCCTCTACATCCACCAGTATATATGTACGTACACGTTCGCGACCAGAATGACAACGCTACATACGCTTCGACCAGGTGGGTCCCGACTGTCAGGCACTTCCTTGCGTGCGAAGATGGAGCTGGTGGGTCCCAGCAATCAGGGGGACGAATCATTTTTTTGCCCAAACGCACTTCCTTACGTGCGAAGATGTAGCTGGTGGGTCCCAGCAGTTAGAAGCGAATCGTTTTTGCCGGCGCACTTCCTTATGCGAAGGTGTCGCCGGTGGGTCCCAGCCGTCGTGGGGTAATTGTTTTGTTTTTTGCGGACGCACTTCCTTGCATGCGAAGATGTAGCTGGTGGGTCCCAGCAGCTGGGGAAACGTTTTTCGCGAAATCTGTAGTCTGTCCGGTGGGTCCCAATTTGTCGTGTGGAGGAATCATTATTTTCCGGCGTAATAAGGAGGCACTTCCTTGCTGCGGCCGTGGACCCAGTGTCGACCTCTCCACGCATCTGATCCACGTCCGATGGAAGTCGTTCCTTGACCATGTTGACCACGCCGCGCCGAGAGCACCAGGGCGGTGGATGACGGCGAGGCCTAGGAAGGGGACGACGGGGAGCGAGGAAGACGTGGCAGTGGAAGCCCGCGCGGAGCAGAGTACGAGGGTTCACTGGTTCAGCTGTGGTGTGAGGCTGCCGTTGCCGCAGGGCCTGGCCAACGGTGGGAATAGTAGGGGGCGGTGAGGTCTCCGCGGCAGCACAGCCGGCCACGGGAGGCAGGAGCATGCGGCACGACCGGCGCTACTTTGGGCGGCTGGAGCAAGAAGACCAGAGGTTGAAGAAGCACTCTGACCGTTGGATGGACATCGACGGTCACCGGAGCTAGAATCGTTCATATTGACTAAAGTTGACAAAGGCCCCGTCGATCAACTTAGTAGGCCCTAAGTCAGCCTCCCACCATGGTGGGTCCCAGCTAGCGGGGAGTATTCATTTTTTGTGCGTAATAAGGAGGCACTTCCGGTGGGTCCGGTGACAAAGGGAACGTTTTTTAAATCTGCTGGCCCGTTTGGTGGGTCCCAGCGGTCGGGAAAGCGTTTTTCGTGAAATAAGGTGGCCCGTCCGGTGGGTCCCCGCTGTCAGTGGAGGAATAATTATTTTGGCGTAATAAGGAGGCACTTCCTTGCGGCCGCTGGACCCGGTATCGGCCTCTCCACGTCTGATACTCTTCCGATGGTAGTCGGTCGTTGACCACGCCGCGCCGAGAGCACCAGGGCGGTGGTCTGGACGATAGCGAGGCCTAGAAAGGGGACGACGCAGAGCCGGGGAAGACGCAGCAGTGGAAGTCCGCGCGGAGAGGAGTAAGAGGGTTCACTGATTCGGCTGCGGTGTGAGGCTGCCGTCACCGCAGAATAACAGGGGGTGTGGGTGAGTAGAGGGATGGCCTGGCCAGCGATGGGAGTAGTACGGGGTGGTGAGGCCTCCACGACATCACAGCCGGCCACGGGAGGCAGGAGCACGCGACACGACCGGCGCTGCTTTGGGCGGCTGGAGCAAGAAGACCAGAGGTTGAAGAAGCACTACAGCCGTTGGATGGACATCGTACGATCACCGCAGCTAGAATCGTTTATATTGACTAAGTTGACAAAGCCCTTGGTACGCGTCAACTTAGTAGGCCCACAGCTCGGATTTGGCAGAGAACATATAGCCCATTTGCGATTTGTAAGAATGTACAACCCATTTTTTAATTCTAATGGAATTTACTACAGCCCATTTACAGTTTACTAAAAGTACAACCCAACTTCTAGCTAGGACTATGATTAATAATTTGAAACAACCGCTCAAAACAGAATTAAAAAAAAATCCCACATTTTGATGGGATCCGAAATATTTTTATCCGAAATTTCTAGTTAGGTTATATAAAGTTGTATTACGCTAAAATCCAACGAAATATTGCGCACGCAACAAGTAATGAAATTAAAATTTCGAAATTCCAAAAATAATATATTTTTCAAACTAATTACGTGTTTGGTGCATAGTAATGTTGGGGAACGTTGCAGAAAATAAAATTTTTCTACGCTTTCACCAAGATCAATCTATGAGTTCATCTAGCAACGAGAGAAAGGAGTGCATCTACATACCCTTGTAGATCGCGAGCGGAAGCGTTCAAGAGAACGGGGTTGAGGAGTCGTGCCGTCGTGATCCAAATCACCGATGATCCTAGTGCTGAACGGACAGCACCTCGGCGTTCAACACACGTACGGTTGAGGAAGACGTCTCCTCCTTCTTGATCCAGCAAGGGGGAGGAGAGGTTGACGGAGATCCAGCAGCATGATGGCGTGGTGGTGGATGCAGCAGTGATCTCGGCAGAGCTTCGCCGAGCTTCTACGAGAGGGAGAGGTGTAGCAAGGGGAAGGGAGGTGCCAAGAGCATGGGTGTGGCTGCCCTCCCTCCCCCCTTTATATAGGCCCCCTAAGGGGGGCGCCGTCCCTGGGAGATGAGATCTCCAAGGGGGGGGGGGGGCGACGGCCAAGGGGGAGGCTTGCCCCCCAAGGCAAGTGGAGGCGCCCCCACGCTAGAGTTTCCAACCCTAGACGCAGGGGGGCCCAAGGGGGGGTGCACCAGCCCACCAGGGGCTGGTGCCCCTCCCCATTTCAGCCCACGGGGCCCTCCGGGATAGGTGACCCCACCCGGTGGACCACCGGGACCCTTCCGGTGGTCCCGGTACAATACCGGTGACCCCCGAAACTTTCCCGATGGCCGAAATTGCACTTCCTATATATAATTCTTCACCTCCGGACCATTCCGGAACTCCTCGTGACGTCCGGAATCTCATCCGGGATTCCGAACAACTTTCGGGTTACTGCATACTCATATCTCTACAACCCTAGCGTCACCGAACCTTAAGTGTGTAGACCCTACGGGTTCGGGAGACATGCGTATATGACCGAGACGCCTCTCGGTCAATAACCAACAGCGGATCTGGATACCCATGTTGGCTCCCACATGCTCCTCGATGATCTCATCGGATGAACCACGATGTCGAGGATTCAATCAACCCGTATACAATTCCCTTTGTCAATCGATGCGTTACTTGCCCGAGACTCGATCGTCGGTATCCCAATACCTCGTTTAATCTCGTTACCGGCAAGTCACTTTACTCTTACCGTAATGCATGATCCCGTGACCAGACACTTGGTCACATTGAGCTCATTATGATGATGCATTACCGAGTGGGCCCAGAGATACCTCTCCGTCATACGGAGTGACAAATCGATCTCGGCTCGTGCCAACCCAATGTACACTTTCGGAGATACCGTAGTGCACCTTTATAGTCACCCAATTACGTTGTGACGTTTGGCACACCCAAAGCACTCCTACGGTATCTGGGAGTTGCACAATCTCATGGTCTAAGGAAATGATACTTGACATTTGGAAAAGCTCTAGCTAAACGAACTACACGATCTTTGAGCTATGCTTAGGATTGGGTCTTGTCCATCACATCATTCTCCTAATGATGTGATCCCGTTATCAATGACATCCAATGTCCATAGTCAGAAACCATGACTATCTGTTGATCAACGAGCTAGTCAACTAGAGGCTTACTAGGGACATGTTGTGGTCTATGTATTCACACGTGTATTACGATTTCCGAATAACACAGCTTATAGCATGAATAATGCAGACAATTATCATGAACAAAGAAATATAATAATAACCATTTTATTATTGCCTCTAGGGCATATTTCCAACAGTCTCCCACTTGCACTAGTCAATATTCTAGTTACATTGTGATGAATCAAACACCCATAGCGTTCTGGTGTTGATCATGTTTTGCTCTAGGGAGAGGTTTAGTCAACGGATCTGCTACATTCAGATCTGTATGTACGTTACAAATATCTATGTCTCCATCTTGAACATTTTCACGTATGGAGTTGAAGCGACGCTTGATGTGCCTAGTCTTCTTGTGAAACCTGGGCTCCTTGGCAAGTGCAATAGCTCCAGTGTTGTCACAGAAGAGTGCGATTGAGGGAGTCCTGGACTAGGGGGTGTCCGGATAGCCGAACTATCATCTTTGGCCGGACTCCTGGACTATGAAGATACAAGATTGAAGACTTCGTCCCTTGTCCGGATAGGACTTTCCTTGGCGTGGAAGGCAAGCTTGGCGATACAGATATGTAGATTTCCTACCATTGTAACCGACTCAGGTAACCCTAACCCTATTCGTGTCTATATAAACCGAAGGGTTTTAGTCCGTAGGGACGAACAATAATCATACCATAGGCTAGCTTCTAGGGTTTAGCCTCTCCGATCTCGTGGTAGATCTACTCTTGTACTACCCATATCATCAATATTAATCAAGTAGGAGTAGGGTATTACCTCCATCGAGAGGGCCCGAACACTGGTAAAAACATCGTGTCCCTTGTCTCCTGTTACCATCCGCCTAGACACACGATTCGGGACCCCTACCCGAGATCCGCCGGTTTTGACACCGACATTGGTGCTTTCATTAAGAGTTCCTCTATGTCGTCACCTATAGGCCCGATGGCTCCTTCAATCATCAGCAACGACGCAGTCCAGGGTGAGACTTTTCTCCCCGGAAAGATCTTTGTATTCGGCGGCTTTGCACTACGGGCCAATTCGCTAGGCCATCTGGAGCAGATCGAAAGCTACGCCCCTGGCCATCAGGTTAGATTTGGAAGCTTGAACTATACGGCCGATGTCCGCGGAGACATGATCTTCGACGGATTCGAGCCACTGAAGCGCGTGCCGCCTTGTCTCGATGGAGTGCGATCTAGCTCTGCCGAACAGTGCCTCGAGGCCGCACCGATGCCCGCTCCGACCCTTAATCCGGAGCCGGTTTACCGATCGAGGACTGTTGGTTGGACACCGCCTCGGGGCTGAAATCTCTGGCGATTGAGCGAACACCATCCTCGTCCTTTGCAAAGCTCGTGACTCCCAGTGCGGACTCCTTTCCGGACTCCGAACCTCCAGCGCCCTGCCGGTCAAATCCGGGGGCGCCGGTTATGGAGTTCACCGCCACGGACATCTTTCGGCACTCGCCCTTTGGCGATATCCTGAACTCATTAAAGTCTCTCTCTTTGTCGGGAGCCCCTGGCGAACTTCTGATCGGGAAGGTTGGGATTCGGACGACGAAGAAATTCAACGCCCACCCACCACCCACTTTGTAGCCACCGCCGATGACTTAACAGACATGCTATACCCGACTCGAGGACATCGGCGATATGGACGACGACGCGGAGACGACCAAGAACCAGCGCCCACGGGGCAATCGGATGGCCACCTCAACTTACAATATATATATGGTGGACACACCTAAGGGAAGCGATAACGAGGAACGGCGAGACGCTGCGAAGAAAATTCCCTCGGGAAGCGGTCAAAGCGGCGGCATAAGCGCGCTCAAAACCCCACCTCGACAAAGATAGCGCCCACACGCACCCATCCATAGAGCGGGGTGAGCGGCCGATGACGAACATGCCATTGAGCAACCATCCGAACAGGCCAACTTGGACAAACAACCCGTCCCGGCAAGGACAACGGTCCGGACGATCTCCACGTCGGACACGCTATTGGATCGGTAAGAACCTCCACAAAGAGCTCCTCGCTACTGTGCGTAGCTTGAAAAAGCAGAAGCAGAGGCTCAGAACAGCGGAAGACACACTCCGAATGAGATGGAGTAAATTACTCAACACTGCAGACAAATATGGTGACAGCCGCCAAGCAAAGAGCTACCCAAAGTGCAAACTAATGCCCGAATTCGATGAGGAGGCCGTAGAACCCCCACGATCAAAAAACAAAGAGGCCGCTAGGTCGGATAGACGACCACATGGCAAACGTAGAGCGGCAAGCGGCGCCGCACACAAGCCGGCACGCGATCCGCATAAGGATTCACACCAAAAGGATGGCCCAGTTAGATATATCTACGGGCCAAGGAAACAAGTTCTGGCGAGCAATACAACATGTCAAATATCCGAACATCACGGCACACCCAAATACAGGGGCACCGCCACACCCTCTATGTTTCACCGATGAGGTGCTGGATCATGAATTTCCAGCGGGATTCAAGCCCGTAAACATAGAGGCATACGACAGAACGACAGACCCTGAAGTTTGGATTGAGGATTATATCCTCCACATACACATGGCGAGAGGAGATGATCTCCACGCCATAAAATACCTACCTCTCAAGCTCAAAGGGCCAGCCCGGCATTAGCTTAAAAGCCTCCCCGAAAACACCATTGGTAGTTGGGAAGAGCTTGAGGATGCTTTTCGGCCAATTTCAGGAACCTATGTCCGACCTCCCGGACGCAGACGATCTAAGTCACATAACCCAACAGCCCGAGAGTCAGCCCGAAAATTCTGGAACAGGTTCCTCACCAAAAAGAACCAAATAGTCGACTGTCCGGACGCCGAAGCCTTAGCAGCTTTTAAACACAACGTCCGAGACGAATGGCTCGCCAGACACCTTGTCCAGGAAAAGCCAAGAACAATGGCCGCACTAACAAGCCTCATGACCCGCTTTTGCGCGGGAGAGGATAGGGCTAGCAAGATGCGCATCAACACCCAAGTACATCCGAAGTCGTGGATGGGAATGGGAAACCACGACGCAGCAAGGACCAGCGCCGGATTAAGGGAACGGTCCAAAGAGCGGCGATCAACGCCGGATTCAAAAGCTCACGGCGAACAATAAAATCTGCCCCTTAAGGACAATAGCGATGAGCTATCCAACTTAAACAAAATCTTGGACAAGATATGCCAAATCCACAGTACTCCCGGGAAGCCTGCAAACCATACCCACAGAGATTGTTGGGTCTTCAAGCAGTCCGGCAGACTCAACGCCGAGCACAAGGGGCTCGACACACCAAGTGAGGATGATGACGAGCACTACAAGCAGAGCCCCAAAAAACAAAAGAATTTGCCACAAGAGGTCAAAACAGTAAACTTACTTCAAGTAACAAAAGGGGAAAACAGAGCGGCACCCATTGAATTACGCGCCGCACAATCTACCCATGAGTCCCAACACTGGTTGTCAAAACCAATTACCTCGACCATCGGGACTACTCCGAAAGTATCCTAACGCAGGATGGACTGCCTTGATACTAGAACCTATAATCGACGGTCTTCAATTTACGCAAGTCCTAATGGACAGCGGCGGTGATTTAAACCTGCTATGTCGTGACACAATCCGCAACATGGGGATAAACCCAAACAGGATTAGCCATAGCAACACTTCCTTCCAAGGAATAATGCCAGCACATATGCCCATTATGCGGGCTGCCTACTATTGGAAGTTATGTTTGGCTCACCCGACAACTTCCGTCGGGAAAAGTTGGGCTTCCACATCGCCCCATTTAAAAGTAGCCATCAAGCACTACTGGGACGCCAAGCTTTCGCCCGCTTTAACGCAATACCGCATTATGCATCTCTTAAACTTAAAATGCCCGGTCCACGAGGCATCATTTCATTAAAGGAAGCTGCGCGTGTCCCTCAAGGAAAGAATGTGAGACTGCCTTAATAGCCTCACACTAATACGGCCTTGCTGGCCAAAAGCGTCTAAAGCAGGTCGTTCGGACCCGGACACGGTTAGGCGAGTCCGCATAAATAAACATGATGCTTACTAGCCGCTGCACCCCCTTACAAGGGGCTCCACGCATGTACAACAAGAGACAATAAAGCTCAATTTTACTCATTTTTGAATCATACTCTATTTTATTTCCAATTACATTTTAGCATGATCTTTTCAAACTAAGTTCCTCTCTTTACGGATGAACGCGTGCTATACCCGGCCCAGGATACGGCACAACGGAGACACAGGCGCAGATGTGCAGCAGGGACTCGTTGCAAGGATTCTTTTCAGATTAAGACCCTGCGTAAACCTTTTTCACTATCTCTTGTTGTTACTCATCCCCCGGTCTCTTATTATAACCGTGGAGGAGGCTGGCGTTTTGGCATCGGCCGCGTCAGAAGTTTGCACGTACCTGGACACGGGGGCTTGTTACTAAGGGCATTGTTCGCCCGCTTTATAAAAGACCGAATACCTTAGGGAGTGTTCGGCGTCTTGAGTTAGGCCTTATATGCATCAGCTCCGAATCATGTCTTTGGTCAAATGTTGGGTTTGCCCGGCTCACGTGTTTTGCTGCCTTACGTTACATTCTATCGGCTAACGCGGCACCAGGAGAACTATCTGCGATTGTGCCCCGGTTCGCCGCGAAAGCACCTCAAAGAGAGAAAGCCGAAAACTGACTGTCATGATATAGCGAGAGACTAGTCAACCACTCGATGACTCACCGGAATGTTTAGAATTCCTCCGCATTAATGAAGGACCGTTTTCGGTCAGGCACATACGCACCCCGAATTCGGGAGAGTGCGGTGCCCCCAGGGGCTATATAGTAGCCCCACCATCGAACTCCTATGGCTAAGTGAAAGTGATAAAGCATTATAGTCCGATTGCCTAGTTTGCTATGCTACCACCTCCTTTGTAGGACCAAGACGTTGGATTAAGTGTGAAAGCGCGACTTCTTTGCAAACACCCCTGCACTATGTGTGTGGGGGCTGAAGCCGAAGACTGCCATCTTTCAGGTTATATACATATATACATCAACGGCCGCACATGATGTAGTTTGCTACTTGAAGGCACAAGTATAAAAAGCTCTTACATTAAATTGAAACGTTGTTTCACAAAATTATACATGTCATTCAAACATAACATCCTTCGAAACCTTTGCATCTCTATTAAACGAGCGCCGGAAGAACTTCCTCAAAATAGCGCTCGTGGTACTCATTTCTTTGTCCGAATCTGGGGACGCAATATCGATGGCCTTCATCTCAGCCCAGTATGCCTTGACATTGGCAAGAGCCATCCGCGCCCCCTCAATACACGCCGACCGCTTCATTGTGTCGATACGCGGTACCGCACCAAGGAACTGTTGCACTAAGCCAAAATAACTCTTCGGCTGGGGTCCGCCTGGCCACAAATGAGTCATGACATGCTTCATGGCAAGTCCGGATAATCGATTCAGCTCGGCCCATTCGGTCAACCGATCGGTCAACGGAAGAGGACGCTCCGGACTATGGAATTGCGACCAAAATAGCTCTTCCCTTCTGTGCCCCTTCTGGCCTCGGAAGTGCTCAATCGCGTCCGCAGAGCTCGCCGCTAAGTCCAGATAAGCATCCTCCAACTCCAAAGCTTGTCCAAATGAGCATACTTCGGATCCGTATATTTCCTCCGTAGCAGAAACGGTTTTCCAGCCGCAATATCCCCGGCCTGACTCAGCTCCTCCTTGTCAGCTCTCATAGCAGAACGGGCATCCTTGGATTCGGCGGTGGCCTTTTTCAGGTCCTCTTGTTCCGCTTGACGTTCTTTTTCAAGAACCTCGCAGCGGTCGGTAGTATTCTTCAGTTTCAGGCCAAATTGGCCATTTCCTCTTTGTTTCGCAAGGAGCAACCCGTTAAACTTTCAGCTCTTGACGCCTTTAAAGCGGCCGCATTACTCTTCGGGCTTGCTCTTTAGCTCGGGCAAGTTTTGCCCGCAGCTCTCCACAGCGGCACCGTCTGCATCAAAGCATACAAGTAGTAAGGCATGGGCGTCAAGCTCCCTTACCAGTGTCCGCGGAGAAGTCGCATACCTTGTGACTCGTCAAACCGTTTATTGACCAAATACGATGTCCGCATCCGCCTTGTCAAGTTGCCGCTTTAGTTCGGCAAATTCATCGATCGGCTAGCCACCGGACGCCCGCCACCTACATAGGAACGTCGACATGTTAGTATCGAGATTATGATCCTCGACGCGGCTGTCGGTTGTGACAGCATACCGAGTCTCTGGGCTACTATCTATACATGGCGCATTCTATATGCATAAGCGCCGGAAGGTACATCATTTTTTTCAGACGTCAAACCCGTCGGTAAACTTCTGGCGGCTTCATGCAATCCGCTCTCAGCGGATGCAATTCTTTCAATTACCGTAGCCATTAGCGCACGGAGATCTTCTGAGATATACGCTCGCCCGAGTAGGTCCTTCAGCTCCTCCGACCGCACGCCAGTTGGCGCCGGACCGTCCGGCCCCGCCGGATTCGGGGAAACTCTCCGTGACGACACTTCAGGGTCACCCGCCTCGCACGAAGGCGCGATAGGTGGAGGCGTTTCGCTCTCTATCATCTCCGGACGAAGATCCCCCGAAGACGAGCTCTGCTGAGAAGGGCTGAGATCCGAACTACAAGGTACAATTTCGGTTATCTTCGCAAATAAATACAGGGATGTTCTTTATTCACAGGACCCCTTCTTTTTACTTACGGCTTCTTTGGAGGGCTGATCCCCTTGGGGAAATAGTGCGGCTGGGGTACTTCCCGGCGCCGGACTTTCTGACGAAGACTTCTTTCCCCGTTTTGAGGCCTTGGCTTCCAGGTCTTCAGAAGCGGTCCTCTACTCCCCTTGGAGGGGAGGATCCCTGATCCCCTCTTCCTTGAAAGCCTCCTTCACGGAGGCAGTTGCTTCCCTGCTCCCCCCTTTGCCTTCTTTAAAAGGCGCGGCCTTCAACATCTTGGTCAGCATGGGATCCGACGTGGTCTCTGGGAGGGGAGCCGGACACCTTATCAACTTTGCCTTGGCTATCCACTCCTGTTCAAGAAATGGCTCCCTTAAAGGGCATATATATGATAAATGAATGAACAGCCTGTTCGGTTACAGGGTTACTTACTTGAGTATCTAGGTGATTGCAGCATAGACCTGCGTCCTCGGTCAAGTCCGGACACTTCTCTTGTGATCCGAAGAATAGTTTGTACATCTCCTTGGGCGTCGCGCCCATAAAATGTTGGAGAGCTCGTGGTCCCTCCGAATTAAACTCCCACAGACGGAGGGGGCGAGGTTTGCAGGGCAGAAGGCGCCGAATTAGCATAACCTGCGCCGCCACAACCAGATTGATCTCTCTTTCTTGGAGGTCTCGAATACGGCCCTGCAACAGAGGAACGTCCTTGGACGGCCCCCAGTCGAGCCCCCGGTTGACCCATGATGCCACCCATGTGGTGGACTGGCCCGGAAGGCGGGTGGCGCCACCCATTTGGTGCCCACAGGAGTGGTGATATAAAACCACTCCCGTTGCCTAAACCAAGCTCCTCTTGAAAAGAGCCCTCGCCACGGAGCATCAACACACTTGCTTATGACCGCCCCTCCGCTTTTCTGCTTCTTGCCCTCGATCATCTCGGCTCCACCTTGAAGGTCTTGAGCCACAATCCAAAGTGAGGGGTAATATGGAGGAAGGCTTCACATACGACAATGAATGACGAGATATGGAGGATGGACTCCGGATTCAAGTCATGGCCAGCCCATAATAAAACATGAGCCCCCGCACAAAGGGATCCGTCGGGAAGCCTAAACCCCTAAGGAAGTGAGACACGAACACCACGCTCTCGCCGGGCTCGGGAAGTGGGAATGACCTGCCCTGGAACAGGCAGCCTATGCGAAATCTCGCCGGTTAGATACCTGGCGTCTCGCAGCTTTAGCACATCTTCTTCTGTGACGGAAGAAGACATCCATCGGCCGAGCTGGTCGCTGCCGGACATCATCGAAGGTTCGAAGCGCCTAAATCTGAAGCTTTGGGTGTTAGAACTCGAAGCGCGAGGCGAATTCGTTGGAGGGTGGAAAAAAGAAGAGGGCCTTGGTCTCATTATAAAGAGGTTGAATACCAAGAGCCCTACCGTGGTCGATTGGGACTCGCCTTCGATAGAGGAGGCGTGCCAACGGGCACGGTTGGGTTACCCACGTCCGTATTGATGAGAATCCCGGAATAAGGGGGCACGATCTACGCTTTGATAAGACGTGCCAAGGAAACCGCCTCGCTAAACGCGCTGAGGTGGGACAGTAAAAAACGATTCGAATAAAGGCCTGGTCGTGGTGTGATGTCACCGCGAGAATACGTCACAGATCTGTGCAAAAAATTATTCTCTCTACGGTGGTATGTGGAACTTGTTTTGTAGAGCCGGACACTATCCTTGTGTTCAAAACCTTCTATGAAGTATTCGAGGAGGAACCCGCCTTGCAATGCCGAAGACAATATGCGGTTTCGGACTCGTCGTCATTGAAGCCTGGTTCAGGGGCTACTGAGGGAGTCTGGACTAGGGGGTGTCCGGATAGCTGAACTATCATCTTTGGCCGGACTCCTAGACTATGAAGATACAAGATTGAAGACTTCGTCCCTTGTCCGGATAGGACTTTCCTTGGCGTGGAAGGCAAGCTTGGCGATACGGATATGTAGATTCCCTACCATTGTAACCGACTACGTAACCCTAACCCTATTCGTGTCTATATAAACCGAAGGGTTTTAGTCCGTAGAGACGAACAACAATCATACCATAGGCTAGCTTCTAGGGTTTAGCCTCTCGATCTCGTGGTAGATCTACTCTTGTACTACCCATATCATCAATATTAATCAAGCAGGAGTAGGGTATTACCTCCATCGAGAGGGCCCGAACCTGGGTAAAAACATCGTGTCCCTTGTCTCCTGTTACCATCCGCCTAGACGGACAGTTCGGGACCCCCTACCCGAGATCCGACGGTTTTGACACCGACAGTGATCGGCCCCGACGCATTGGGTATGACTCCTAGGTCGGTGATGAACTCCTTCACCCAGATTGCTTCATGCGCTGCCTCCGAGGCTGCCATGTACTCTGCTTCACATGTAGTTCCCGCAACGACGCTTTGCTTGCAACTGCACTACCATCGCCCCACCATTCAAAATATACACGTATCCGGTCTGTGACTTAGAGTCATCCAGATCTGTGTCGAAGCTAGCGTCGACGTACCCTTTATGACGAGCTCTTCGTCACCTCCATAAACGAGAAACATATCCTTAGTCTTTTTCAGATACTTTAGGATGTTCTTGACCGCTGTCCAGTGTTCCTTGCCGGGATTACTTTGGTACCTTCCTAGCAAACTTACGACAAGGTTTACATCAGGTCTGGTACACAGCATGGCATACGTAATAGACCCTATGGCTGAGGCATAGGGGATGACACTCATCTCTTCTTTATCTTCTGCAGTGGTCGGGCATTGAGCCGAGCTCAATCTCACACCTTGCAATACAGGCAAGAAACCTTTCTTGGACTGATCCATATTGAACTTCTTCAATATCTTATCAAGGTATGTGCTTTGTGAAAGACCTATGAGGCGTCTCGATCTATCCCTATAGATCTTGATGCCTAATATGTGAGCAGCTTCTCCAAGGTCCTTCATTAAAAAACACTTATTCAAGTAGGCCTTAATGTTGTCCAAAAGTTCTATATCATTTCCAATCAAAAGTATGTCATCTACATATAATACGAGAAATGCTACAGAGCTCCCACTCACTTTCTTATGTAAACGCAGCTTCTCCATAAGTCTGCAAGATAAACCCAAACGCTTTGATCATCTCATCAAAGCGAATGTTCCAACTCCGAGATGCTTGCACCAGCCCATAAATGGATCATTGAGCTTGCATACCTTGTTAGCATTCTCAGAATTAAACCAAAACCTTCCGGCTGCATCATATACAGTTCTTCCTTAAGATAGCCGTTAAGGAATGCCGTTTTGACGTCCATTTGCCATATCTCATAATCATAGTATGCGGCAATTGCTAACATGATTCGGACGGACATCAGCTTCGCTACGGGAGAGAAAGTCTCATCGTAGTCAATCCCTTGAACTTGTCGGTAACCCTTAGCGACAAGTCGAGCTTTATATATGGTAACATTACCATCCGCGTCCGTCTTCTTCTTAAAGATCCATTTGTTTTCTATCGCTCGCCGATCATCGGGCAAGTCTGCATCAAAGTCCATACTTTGTTTTCATACATGGATCCTATCTCGAATTGCATGGCTTCAAGCCATTTGTTGGAATCTGGGCCCGCCATCGCTTCTTCATAGTTCGAAGGTTCACCGTTGTCTAACAACATGATTTCCAAGACAGGGTTGCCGTACCACTGCAGTGCGGAACATGTCCTTGTGGACCTTCGGGTTCGGTGAGGAGCTTGATCCGAAGTATCTTGATCATCATCATTAACCTCCTCTCTTGTCGGTGCAGGCACCACAGGAACATCTTCCTGACTTGCGCTACTTACCGTTTCAAGAGGTAGTACTTCATCAAGCTCTACTTTCCTCCCACTTAATTCTTTCGAGAGAAACGCTTTCTCCAGAAATGACCCGTTCTTGGCAACAAAGATCTTGCCTTCGGATTTTAAGTAGAAGGTATACCCAATGGTTTCCTTAGGGTATCCTATGAAGACGCATTTTTCCGACTTGGGTTCGAGCTTTTCAGGTTGGAGTTTCTTGACATAAGCATCGCATCCCCAAACTTTTAGAAACGACATCTTAGGTTTCTTTCCAAACCATAATTCATACGGTGTCGTCTCAACGGATTTAGACGGTGCCCTATTTAAAGTGAATGTAGTTGTCTCTAGAGCGTATCCCCAAAATGATAGCGGCAAATTGGTAAGAGACATCATAGATCGCACCATATCCAATAAAGTGCGATTACGACGTTCGGACACACCGTTACGCTGAGGTGTTCCAGGCGGCGTGAGTTGTGAAACGATTCCACATTTCCTTAAGTGCGTACCAAATTCGTGACTTAAATATTCTCCCCACGATCTGATCAGAAGAACTTTATCCTTCGGTCACGTTGATTCTCTACCTCATTCTGAAATTCCTTGAACTTTTCAAAGGTCTCAGACTTGTGTTTCATCAAGTAGACATACCCATATCTACTCAAGTCATCGGTGAGTGAGAACATAACGATATCCTCCATGAGCCTCAACGCTCATTGGACCGCATACATCGGTATGTATGATTTCCAATAAGTTGGTTGCTCGCCCATTGTTCCGGAGAACGGAGTCTTGGTCATTTTGCCCATGAGGCATGGTTCGCATGTGTCAAATGATTCATAATCGAGAGACTCTAAAGTCCATCAAGATGGAGCTTCTTCATGCACTTGACACCAATGTGACCAAAGGCGGCGATGCCACAAGTATGTGGGACTATCGTTATCAACTTTACATCTTTTGGTATTCACACTATGAATATGTGTAACATTACGTTCGAGATTCATTAAGAATAAACCATTGACCATCCGGGCATGCCCATAAAACATATCTCTCATATAAATAGAACAACCATTATTCTCGGATTTAAATGAGTAGCCATCTCGTATTAAACGAGATCCAGATACAATGTTCATGCTCAAAGCTGGTACTAAATAACAATTATTGAGGTTTAAAACTAATCCCGTAGGTAAATGTAGAGGTAGCGTGCGACGGCGATCACATCGACCTTGGAACCATTCCCGACGAGCATCGTCACCTCGCCCTTCGCCATCTCCGCTTATTCCGCAGCTCCTGCTTTGAGTTACAAATATGAGCAACCGCACGGTATCAAATACCGTGAGCTACTACGAGCATCGGTAAGGTACACATCAATTACATGTATATCATTTATATCTTTGGTTTGGCCGGCCTTATTTTCCGCTAAGTAATAGGGGCAGTCGAGCTTCCAGTGACCAGTTACCTTGCAATAAAAGCACTCAATCTCAGGCTTGGGTCCTTTGTTTGACTTCTTCCCGGTAACTGGCTTACCGGGCGCGGCAACTCCCTTGTCGTCCTTCTTGAAGTTCTTCTTACCCTTGCCTTTCTTGAACTTCGTGGTTTTATTCACCATCAACACTTGATGTTCCTTTTTGATCTCTACCTTCGCTGATTTCAGCATTGAATATACCTCAGGAATGGTCTTTTCCATCCCCAACATATTGAAGTTCATCACAAAGCTCTTATAGCTCGGTCGGCGATCAAGGATTCTCATTAATGATCGCGTCATCCGGGAGATTAACTCCCACCGAGTCCAAATGGGTTGTGCAACCCTGCATATCTTGAGTATGTGATCACCGATGTAACTATTTTCCTCCATCTTACAGTTGAAGAACTTGTCGGAGACTTCATATCTCTCGACCCGGGCATGAGCTTGGAAAACCATTTTCAGCTCTTCGAACATCTCATATGCTCCGTGTTGCTCAAAACGCTTTTGGAGCCCCGGTTCTAAGCTGTAAAGCATGCCGCACTGAACGAGGGAGTAATCATCAGCACGAGACTGCCTAGCATTCATAATGACTTGGTTCTCTCGATTGGTGCTTCACCTAGCGGTGCTTCTAGGACATAATCTTTCTTGGCAGCTATGAGGACGATTCTCAGGTTCCGGACCCAGTCCGTATAGTTGCTGCCTTTATCTTTCAGCTTGGTTTTCTCTAGGAACGCGTTGAAGTTGAGGGTAACGTGGGCCATTTGATCTACAAGACATATTGTAAAGATTTTAGACTAAGTTCATGATAATTAAGTTCATCTAATCAAATTATTTTAATGAACTCCCACTCAGATTAGACATCCCTCTAGTCATCTAAGTGAAACATGATCCGGGTCAACTAGGCCGTGTCCGATCATCACGTGAGACGAACTAGTCGACATCGGTGAACATCTCCATGTTGATCGTATCATCTATACGACTCATGCTCGACCTTTCGGTCCTCCGTGTTCCGAGGCCATGTCTGTACATGCTAGGCTCTTCAAGTCAACCTAAGTGTATTGCGTGTGTAAATCTGGCTTACACCCGTTGTATTCGAACGTTAGGATCTATCACACTCGATCATCACGTGGTGCTTCAAACAACGAACCTTCTAACGGTGCACAGTTAGGGGGAACACTTTCTTGAAATTATTATGAGGGATCATCTTATTTACTACCGTCGTTCTAAGTAAACAAGATGAAAAACATGATAAACATCACATGCAATGAAATAAACGTTAGGATCTATACGACTCATGTTCGACCTTTCGGTCTCTTGTGTTCCGAGGCCATGCCTGTACATGCTAGGCTCGTCAAGTTAACCTAAGTGTTTTGCCTGTGTAAAACTGTCTTACACCCGTTGTATGTGAACGTAGGAATCTATCACACCCGATCATCACGTGGTGCTTCGAAACGACGAACTTTAGCAACGGCGCACGCTTAGGGAGAACACTTTCTTGAAATTATTATAAGGGATCATCTTATTTAATACCGCTGCTCTAATTAAACAAGATGCATAAACATAATAAACATCACATGCAATTATATATAGTAGTGACATGATATGGCCAATATCATATAGCTCCTTTGATCTCCATCTTCGGGCTCCATGATCATCTTCGTCACCGCATGACACCATGATCTCCATCATCGTGTCTCCATGAAGTTGCTCGCCAACTATTACTTCTACTACTATGGCTAACACGCTTAGCAATAATGTAAAGTAATTTACATGGCGCTTCTCAATAACACGCAGGTCATACAAAAAATAAAGACAACTAATATTTCTCCTGACGTATGTCATACTCATCGACATGCAAGTCGTGATTCCTATTACAAGAACATGATATCATACATCACATATATATCATTCATCATTCATCACAACTTTTGGCCATATCACATCACAAATCATATGCTGCAAAAACAAGTTAGACGTCCTCTAATTATTGTTGCATGTTTTACGTGGCTGCAATAGGGTTCTAGCAAGAACGTTTTCTTACCTACGTAAAAGCCACAACGTGATTTGCCAACTTCTATTTACCCTTCATAAGGACCCTTTTCATCGAATCCGCTCCAACTAAAGTGGGAGAGACAGACACCGCTAGCCACCTTATGCAACTAGTGCATGTCACCGGTGGAACTTGTCTCACGAAGCGTCGTGTAAGGTCGGTCCGGGCCGCTTCATCCCACAATACCGCTGAAGCAAAATAAGACTAGTAGTGGCAAGAAAGTTGACAACATCTACGCCCACAACAAATTTGTGTTCTACTCGTGCAAAGAGAACTACGCATAGACCTAGCTCATGATGCCACTGTTGGGGAACATTGCAGAAAATAAAATTTTTCTACGCTTTCACCAAGATCAATCTACGAGTTCATCTAGCAACGAGAGAAAGGAGTGCATCTACATACCCTTGTAGATCGCGAGCGGAAGCGTTCAAGAGAACGGGTTGAGGGAGTCGTGCTCGCCGTGATCCAAATCACCGATGATCCTAGTGCTGAACGGACAGCACCTCCGCTCAACACACGTACGATTGAGGAAGACGCTCTCCTTCTTGATCCAGCAAGGGGGAGGAGAGGTTGACGGAGATCCAGCAGAATCCACGGCGTGGTGGTGGATGCAGAAGGATCTCACGCAGCTTCACGAGCTTCTACGAGAGGGAGAGGTGTAGCAAGGGGGAAGGGAGGCGCCAAGAGCATGGGTGCGGCTGCCCTCCCTCCCCCCCTTTATATAGGCCCCCTAAGGGGGGCGCCGGCCCTGGGAGATGAGATCTCCAAGGGGGGGAGGCGGCCAAGGGGGAGGCTTGCTCCCCAAGGCAAGTGGAGGCGCCCCCCACCCAAGGGTTTCAACCCTAGGCGCAGGTGGGGCCCAAGGGGGGGCGCACCAGCCCACCAGGGGCTGGTTCCCCTCCCCACTTCAGCCCACGGGGCCCTCCTGGATAGGTGGCCCCACCCGGTGGACCCCTGGGACCCTTCCGGTGGTCCCGGTACAATACCGGTGACCCCCGAAACTTTCCCGATGGCCGAAACTGCATTTCCTATATATAATTCTTCACCTCCAGGCCATTCTGGAACTCCTCGTGATGTCCGGGATCTCATCCGGGACTCCGACCAACTTTCGGGTTACTGCATACTCATATCTCTACAACCCTAGTGTCACCGAACCTTAAGTGTGTAGACCCTACGGGTTCGGGAGACATGCAGACATGACCGAGACGCCTCTCCGGTCAATAACCAACAGCAGAATCTGGATACCCATGTTGGCTCCCACATGCTCCTCGATGATCTCATCGGATGAACCATGATGTCGAGGATTCAATCAATCTCGTATACAATTCCCTTTGTCAATCGGTACGTTACTTGCCCGAGACTCGATCGTCGGTATCCCAATACCTCGTTTAATCTCGCTATCGCAAGTCACTTTACTCGCATCAGTAATGCATGATCCCGTGACTGCAGACACTTGGTCACATTGAGCTCATTAAGATGATGCATTACCGAGTGGGCCCAGAGATACCTCTCCGTCATACGGAGTGACAAATCCTGCCTCGATTCGTACAACCCAAAAGACACTTTCGGAGATACCCGTAGTGCACCTTTATAGTCACCCGATTCGTTGTGACGCTTGGCACACCAAAGCACTCCTACGGTATCCGGGAGTTGCACAATCTCATGGTCTAAGGAAATGATACTTGACATTTGGAAAAGCTCTAGCTAAACGAACTACCACGATCTTTGAGCTATGCTTAGGATTGTCTTGTCCATCACATCATTCTCCTAATGATGTGATCCCGTTATCAATGACATCCAATGTCCATAGTCAGAAACCATGACTATCTGTTGATCAACGAGCCAGTCAACTAGAGGCTTACTAGGGACATGTTGTGGTCTATGTATTCACACATGTATTACGATTTCCGGATAACACAGTTATAGCATGAATAACAGACAATTATCATGAACAAAGAAATATAATAATAACCATTTTATTATTGCCTCTAGGGCATATTTCCAACAAGTAGTTGCCCAGTTATTATAATTACATCCCATTTATTATTTCTTAAAGTCCATTTTCTTGTTAAGCCTAATGCATACCTCCTAGGAAACTTTGCAGCCCAGCGGGGCGGATAACAAGTTGACCCGGATATTGTGTACAACTGTCGGCCCGGTTGCATTGCTGATGTTGAGAAAAAGGCATGTGTAGTACAGTACAACCTAACATGGTTACTCAGCCCACATTCAGCGACGCCGGAAAGGCCCAAACAAGGCTTCTGTACAACTTTTTGAAGTCACTGAGCTCAGTTAATAACTTTAGAAAAAAGTTAGATTACAGTGGAACCTAATTAAAGGGTGTACGAGCAAATAAATAATTCAACGGGTCCCACTTGTGCGTGTGCGCGTGTGTGTTCGTGTGTGTGTGTGTGAGAGAGAGAGAGAGAGAGAGAGAGAAAGAGACCCATCAGTCGATGCTCGTAAATAGATCTTTCAGCCATATGCATTGCTGATGCTCAGTAAAAACTTATATAGTTGATACAATCATATAGAACATCATAGCACACTGAACTTGCATATAAAAATTTCACGCAGGCGACACAATCAGGATGGAAGCAGTGGATCGCTACGGGAAGGGCTATGTTGAAACCAACGAAGTCGTACATAATGGTTCATCGTCTTTATAAATGACGGGGAAATATCTTGAATGTTGTGCAAAGAAAATGCAGACAGACAACACAATAAGTTCTGCTAGCACATTGTTGACGACAACCCTTTCTAAAAAAGTTCAGGTACAAAATTAGAACAGGTCACAATCAAATGTACCGCATATCGCTGCTTCGCACTCCATAGCTCGGATTTAACTAGTGCTATCCGACAAGATTCAGTTGTTACCTCAAATTAGAGCACATCCAGCAGCCAGCCCCGCCTCTTCTCCCAAAGAAGCAAGGCCTCCGCCGCGCGATGGAGTAGGCCCTGTGCCATCCATCGTTCCGAGCAACACGGGGAAAGTCTGACGTTGACTCCTGTAATGGACGTCGTCGTCGGACCCTGGCACCAGCGGTGGCGGCAGGACTTCGATTGATCGATTGACCACTTCTTCGACATGCACGAACACTCGATACAGGTACATCCCCAACGTGGTCCGTGGCGGCCTTGGTGGCAGAGAATAGTACAACCCAGGTTCCTGCACCGGTATCTCAACACCAATCACCTTCGTATGGTGGACGGCTTCTTCATCCATGCCATAACCGTCAGAGCTCAGCTGTCTGGAGGAACAAACATACTTACGAGCTCACCTCCAAGGTAGTTGATAAGCTTGTTCATGGACTCGCTGTTCCAAGCACGTCGAGGCATGTCGTGGAAGGTAAGCTTTGTTAAAAACTCAAGCTCAGAGGGCACCGAGCCCCATCCTGCGTGCCACCGATCAAAGCTCACCAGCGCGCCATCGCAGAACAAACTCCAGGCAGATTCGAACACACGACTGCAGTCGAAAGTTGTCCGGAACCTGACGAAGAAATCAGCCGGTGGCGGACAGACTTCGACGAGCAAGTCACTTATTTGGATGTCGTGCGCAATGCCAAGAGCTTTGACAAGGTCGTCTATTGATGGTTACCATCAGCACTTAGCTGGCAAACTGGTCGTCAAGCGCCGCCATGCCATCGCTGAACGACAAAGACGCAGCCGATCAAGGCGGGGACGGACCTCGTGATCTCCGGCTCAAGATCCGCGTTGACAGCGTACATGATAGTGCGCTTGAGCATGTGGAGTACAGGAGGGGATTTGGGGAATCAAGTAGGAATCGAGATTCCAGAGGTGGGGTGGGGCGAGACCGGGATGAAAAGGTAGCATGAATTTCGAGCACGCGCGCCAATATGCTCTCGGCGCGCAAGTGCACGAAAACACCGTGGCGCCCACATGTCGGCCTAAGAGTCCTTATTCTTTCTTTTTGGAGAGCCCGACCTTTTTTCGTGATCTTTTGAGAGCCCGGCCCGAGAGTCATAATTGACCTGTTTGGCATTAAGCTATTACTCGCACATATTCAACGACACCTCACTTGCCCAAACAAGTGTACATCATCGAAAAGAGAGTGAGCTCAAATTATATAACTTGAAAAAAGGAGATATACTCTGAACACTGGAGAATGGTGATGCCCTCATTTTGCCCACCAGTAGTTTGAGACAATAAACAATTCGAAACAAAGATATATACAACATTCAAACACTGACTAGTGACTACTACTGACATAAATAGCAAGACATGATAGTTCATAAGAAGTCTTGCTACACCACCAAAACGCACCCATCTACAGGCCGACTCTCGTGATCCGCATTTAGAATGACATTCTAAACAGAAGCTACTATTACATAGAAAGAGTTACATAGATGAGGATGACCAAATGACAAGGAATATGCATAACAAAAGAAAGAACTACCCAGCCAGAACCAGCAGCAAAGACAACAGTCATTCGAAGAGATGATCCAACTTGCAGCCCCGCTTCAAATGACCAAAGTGATCATGAGACACCAAGATTCACCCTTTCGATGCAACAGCCCAATTACCTATCAACTCAAGGCTTGAACCACATCATCGCCGTTGTAATTGAGACATCCAAGGATCAAAGTTAATCCGGATGCCTTTGTCATTCTCACCTTCTTTTGGCTGCAGTCATATCGTTGACAATCAGGGGAGTTTGCTCCCGAACTCCTAGGGCTCGCCGTGTAGACACAGTTTTCCATAGCAAACAGAGCCTCTCTGCCATCAAGGTCCTTGCCAACGGTGATCTCCTGGTTAATCGGATATTTGAGTCCGAGAAATAGAGAGTGTGAACCAAGGCTGTTTACCAGCCTCCAACTAAAAAAATCCTAAAGGCTCCAACAAGCTGGTATCCTGCTCATAGACGTAACAACCACTGTCCGGATACTCATGTATTACACGGTGCTTGTATACAGTGGCGTTTTTGAAATATAACTTTTCCGGCTCATGTGTCCGAATGATCATCAGTCTTTTGCCGTCGTCCGATCGAGCAAGGAACCAGTTGTGCTTCCCTAATTTTGGAAAAGGTGGTGTGATTGCAAAGGGCAGTAACTGTAGGGACACTGCATCATATCAAAAAGGACATGCATTGTTAATGTAAGATCAGCATTGTTCAGAGTATGAGTAGGATAATGCAAGAAACAACATTGATATGTCCCTGTTGGAACCGGAGGAAAATACAGGAAATGTATACTGGGTTCGAAAATATAAAAGTGCCATGCATGGTTATACTCATGTTATCTCGCAATCGATTCTTCACAGAAACTACCATGTCATGCATGTTATGTAATCATGTTCTCATCCTCACAAACAAATTCTTCAAGGTAACTAATGCACCATGCATTGTTATATATTCGTGTTCGTGGGCAAAAATTTTGTGAGGATATTATTCTAGCCATTGATTGTCAAGGGCTTAATATAGGTATGTACACATGGTAAGCATTGCAGGATTTCACTACTTCCAAATATAGAGTTCTCCATATGCACATTTACTTCCCTAATGTATGGTTATATGAAACCAATAAAGGTGGTGCATGTTTCTACATCATGAAAATGAGGAAACAAACATGGCCATTGATACACACTCATATTTAGTAGTAGCATATAGATTACTGTAAAATAAGGATAATATCCATATATTCCTAACCGTTTGATTATTCAGGGTACAAATTGGCTGTAATGACATGGTCACAATCGCATGAATTAAATCATTCCAAATATAGCTGATTTACGGCGTCTCTAATATATTTCCATAGTTCTACTCAAATTCTGCTCAAACAGGGATATGACAATCATCACAAAAAGTTCAAATAAAGGTCATGGCGCCATCATTAACATGAGACGGAAACAACTTACACGCTACCGTCCCCAAAGAATACGTGGTACCATCTCGCTTTGTCGATCGCGTAGATGATGCCATTGTGTTCAATAGCATCACATAAGTGTGTATCAGCTTTGACGATGATCCACCGCGAGCCGAGTTGTCTCCAGCCTAAAGAAGGCACCGGCGTAAAGATAGGCGAGTCCGCTGGTCGAACAAGGCAATTAGCTTGAAGTCTGCGTAATTCGCATGTCGCGGTGGGCACTTGGCAGATTACAATCTTCTCGCAAAATAAGGTCCGTCCAACCGACGTAGTAATATAGATGACTTGGACCGCGATGGTAATACTCTATATAATCCAACGGAGGAAGGATAATCTCATGGAGGTCCGGAAGTTCACGAGCACCAACTTTTTACCGCCTTCTCTCAAGGCAGCCATCCAAAGGGGAGTTCATGCCGACCCAAAGACATACCTGCCAAGAAGTTTCAAGGCGATGGTGATCGGATCGATGTCGAGGGAAATGATGTACGGCGACACACTACATACCGCAAAGAAGTTTCGCTAATGGAGATCGGATTGAAGTCGAGGGGCATCATGCACGCCTCAGATCATGGTGAGCCAATCTCACAAGACCAGATAGCAGCAAGGTGGTGTCTTGAAAAGCTTAGGCCTCGCTTCGACGATGGTCGTGGTGCATGTCCCTCGAGCATGCAGCCAGCCGCAGGCGGTCAACATATCCATACCACGAACAACAAGAGGTCGAGGATTTCACCGGGAGATTGCTCCAATCGCGGCTCATATGGATGCTGCGCGGTTCACGTTCTTCCATGGTGGAGTTTTAAAGGGGGCTTGATTTACGGGGGAGAAGGATGTCGGTGCTGGAGCGGCTAGCGAGGGAATAGTGGTACTGGGGGAGGCGAGTGAGGCGACGGTACACGGGGGCACAATGAGATGGAGACGGAGACGGAGATGGAGAAGGAGATGGAGATGGAGTGGTGCTATGGGAGCAGAGAGGGAGACGAGGCGAGGCGCCAATGTGCTGTACAGCTGTGGTGACAGATCGCATAAAGGCATGTGGTGAGGCTGACTTTGGTAACCCGAACATACTGCCTCGCTCGGACTAGTGTCAGCGCATGGTGTTGTCACTTCACTGTGAGGATCGGATGAATAGTATTTTGACCATCAAGTGTACCACAGTTGTACTACTACTACTACTACTACTACTACTACTACTACTACTACTACTACTACTACTACTACTACTACTACTACTACTACTACTACTACTACTACTACTACTACTACTACTACTACTACTAGTAGTAGTAGTAGTAGTAGTAGTAGGAACATGAGTACTCCAGTATTGTATAGCGGAAATAGGTCTCCCGTGCTAGCATGCCTGTTCACTTCATCGTTCAGGTATCATTCATATTATGAAAGCGTAATCTAAATTCTCGCATGCCCAATCAACGCCTGCCGTGATGCATGCAAAGTGGTCGCTTCTGTGCATCAAAGATGGCATGCAGATCGCTCCACACTTGAGAAGAGGAAAATGGAAAGGTAGAACGCGCAGCAGAGGAAGAGAACGCTGGCTAACGAGGCTGGGAGGATCGAGCAGGAAGTTAATGCTCCACGCCTAAAGGTTTTGGGAAAACCTGATTTTCATAAGGTGACTTATACTCACCTAAATGGAGGGAGTATTCCTTAACCAGAGAATGTTGTGTCTCCCACTCACGCACTCCAAAAAAAGCTACAACACATTTTTTTTATCTGTTTGCATAGGTCCCACCTATCAGGAAGGATGGGCACGTAAACGAATAGGTACGACTCCTCAGTCTACCCACATAGCCTTTTCGTTTAGTCTACCTAGCCATCTAATCAACTGCCTGCACGCCACTTCTCCCATTTACTTCTCCATCGGGAACCGATTCGCCTCGACTTCTTCACCTCCCCTTCGTCTTCATTTGCATCCAAACCCCACTGCGTTCACATTGTTTTAACCTCTTTAAATAATCATCTACTACTTAAGTTAGACTAGCCATCTAATACTAATTATCCAAACCATAGCCCTCCGTTCCAGCGGTTCCAAATGGCGAAAGAGATCGAGATGTAGGTTTTTAGCGTCCAACATGTCCTCGTCGAAGGCTCGATGCGCATAGTTGCCACCGTCACCGTCCACCCAAGGATTGTTCGGCAGTGGATCAACAATGTATCGAACTCCCTCAAAAAGGTAGAGACGAGGGTCATTGGTCTCGATGCAGAGTACACGGAGCGTGCCCCTGGGAAGATCCAGTACACACGCCCTTCACCAGGCTCTCGAAGATGATGTTTTGGTGTACCACAACATACACTCGCCCTCCATACCAGTGTGAGCAAAGGGCGGAGCTACGTTGCGTCAGGGCCATGGCCCCCCCATCATTGCTAAAACTATGAAGGAAAAAAAATAGAGCCTGCTTAGATTAGAAAAATTAGAGCCTTTGCCCCCCCCCCAAACATGCATAATTTGTGTTTGCCCCCCTTGAAGATCTTGTCTAGCTCCGCCACTGCAGGTGAGCTTCACGATTTCTTATCTCTTGAGGACGATAGTTCTGTAAGCAGCCATCGAAGGGGACAAATAGAAGCCGGAGCCGCATAACCTTGATTTGAAAAGCATCACGACCTACAAACCAGAATCAAAATTCCTGTAGAAGATTGTGCTAAACAAACACCATCCCTATTCGACGTAGCAAATTTTGTGCTCGGTACAAATCTTCAGAAGGGTGACGAGACGGTGGCATTAAGGTCGTCTGGATGGGAGAATTATCCCTTGGCATACGAGCGGATAAAATATGCTGCCCTCGATGCCCGTGTGAGTTTCAAGATAGCTGCAAGGTCCAAAGAGCTTGTTGCGAAGCCGTCTCCCACAGAGAATGAGAAGAATAAGAAGAAGAAGAAGAAGAAGAAGAAGAAGAAGAAGAAGAAGAAGAAGAAGAAGAAGAAGAAGAAGAAGAAGAAGAAGAAGAAGAAGAAGAAGAAGAAGAAGAAGAAGAAGAAGAAGAAGAAGAAGAAGAAGAAGAAAAGGCTGCACCAACATGAGGGCATTATGGATGGATGAACTATTTCCTCTCTTGTAAAAAAAATTATTCCCTCTCGGTGTATATTGATATAGATGGACTATTTCGATGGTGTGCATGTCTTTGGAACAGAGTAGTAGCGTGGTTCCTCTTGACTATAAGGAACTATTTATCCGCATATATAGCTTTCTCTGCTACTCCTTCCAGTGATCGGTATGCAGTGCATGTGTCCGTAGACATGAAAGCTTGTCCATGGAAGTTCAACTACGGCGACCATCACGTTTCATCTCGCGATTGCCACGACGTCTCTCCAACCCACGACACCACGCCCCCCTGATGTGTGCCTCACCCCTCTCGGACGCACCGCACCTCTGCCTTTGTGTGCATGACATGTGGGCCACCTAAAATGCCGCGAGCATCAAGTTTCTACCACAGCCACCCGCAATTCCCACGACGCCGCTCGAACCCATGAAACCACACGTCCCCCGACCTGCGGCTCACCCTCTTGGCCCCACCGCCTCTCGCTTTCGGGAGCATTACATGTGGACCACCACCTATCGGGTCTACATGTTATTGACTCAAAGGTAGGTGTAGTATATCAAGCTCAGTCCCGACGGCCCCGAGAGGGAAATGTAACTCCTGCGCGAGGGCTTGTGGTGCTCAAGCAGCACCTAACTCGTACAAACTCGAGATTTGTTTCTTTACTATACATGCACACAACGATTTAATGGACATTGTAATCTCAACATGTGATGGGGAGCTCTAAATTTGAATTTGGAACTTATGAAACGAAAAGATTCAAAACAAATAAACTGGGAGAGAGGGAGTATATCATAGGATGTGTCCCACACAAAATAAGTCCCCTGGTTTGTCACCGCGAAGATGCGGTTAGAAAGGAGCACAGCGTCTTCCTACTCATACGGCAACAAATCGGCCGCAGACAGCATGGTCCGCGTTTGACCGCCGTGTGCAAGGTTCGTGCTATCTTATTCAATCTCACCGTGGTTCCATCATACCAATTCATGCGGTGGCCCGTTGCATGGCTGATCCCAATGTTGGACAAAGGTTCTACGGGAACGGTGTTACCGTTGTAAATGTTGTGCAAATTGATGTTGGTACCCACCCCTACATATGCAAGCCAATCTCCACTCGCACCGAGTCTAGCCTGTGAAACAGCGGGCAGGGGGAGAATTAGGAAATGGACACAGAAGTAGTCTTCAGAATGCATTTACTACGTGATCAAACTCATCTTACCTTCTCATCGGAGGAAATCCGAGTGCCCCTCAACGTCTGCATCTCAAGGGGCGTCAACTTGCAACTACGGCCACGCCGCGCTGGAGAGACCCCCAAGGAAACATCCTCGTATGCTCCACGGAACATCAAGATGCATTTGTATGAGTAGTTTATCTTGTGAGAGAAAAGGATGAACGAGGAAAGGCCTCTAGAGATAGAGATGGACACTACTACTACCAATGTGCTGGCCCGTGTGTTGCAATGGATCCAAACTAGTAGAATAATACTTGTTCACATGCTTGAAATATAAACACTCTAGTTTTGATATACATGTGTCAGCAGACACGACAGCTTGTCCATGGAAGTTGAACCACGACGACCATCGCGTTTCTTGTTTCTACCACTGCCACACCCACATGTGATTCCCACGACGCCGCTCCAACCCACGGCATGACGTCCCCCGACGTGAACATGGATCCTCTGACGTGGCTATCACCGCCTTGCTCGCTTTTCTTCGCCGATGTGGGACCCACGCTTATGGGTCCCACATGTCAGTGACAGAATGGTAGGATTGTTCGTGCCCCTCATCCCTCTTGGCCCCACCGCTCCTTTGCCTTTGTGTGCATGACATGCGGGCCAGCTGAACTGCGGCGACCATCAACTTTCTACCACAGACACACCCGATTGGACGCGGTTTGCCTGCTCCGCTCATTGTGCTCCGATCTGTACTCCGCACCATCGAATTTTCATCCAGCTGCTGTGACACATTTCGTCCCGGCATCAATCCTCACCGAGTACTTATGTACTATAGGTAGTACCCGCCGTGTGGCCATCTACGCCAGAACGCCTCTAACGCCCAAATTGTGGCACCTCGCCACGGACACGCCACCACCGGCCTGTTCATCTCGAACGAGTGAGTCGCGAACCACGCCACCAACATGAGAATGACATGTGGGCCAGCCACATTTAAGGTCCTCATGTAATTGACTCATAGGTCGGGCACTAAGCCATCAAGTTCGGGTCCCGTGGCCCCGAGAGGGAAATGTAACTCTGCGGCAGGCCTTGTGGTGCTCCCTGCCAGACGAGCTCGTGCCAAAACTGGAATTTGTTTCTTACAACTACCAACTAGTACTAGTAAGGTACACGTGCATTGCACGCATGAGATTCTGGTGGTTTGTGCATTATGCTTCTATACATATGGAGTTTTCTAGATTCTAACATGTGGCAAAATCTGGTGGAATGTAAGGTTAGGCAAGTTTGATTAACTTAGGTGAGTGTTTGGTTCAAGAGACACCTTAGGCAAGCCACACTAAGGCCCCACATGACATACACACAAAAAATGTGGCAAGATTCCCTTAGGCTTGCCAACTTGTGGCTCTCATTTTGAAGAACTAATAACTTTGCCTAAGCTTAGTTGTGGCAAAATTAGTCATGAATTAAGTTCAACCATGGAGTCTTCTAGATTATAAATGTGGCAGAATCTGGTGGATGATATCCAACGGCCAGTAGTGCTCGGATTTGCCATCTTTGTACCGTCGGATTGGCTTCATCCAACGACCAACTTTCAAAGTTTTTCACACACTATATAGGGGTATAGATATAGATGTGCCGTCCATTGCAATGGATCCAAAGTATATCTATTTAGTGGAGTGCACTCTAAACCCATTATCTATTTATTTTTCTCTAACCTTCAGTAGCCATGCAACCAAGCCACATAAGCTTCATGGGTGCCCCCACATCATATTATTCATACTACGTTGATTGAAAAAAGATAAATCACCCAAAACAAGATCTTCCCATTTTTGTTCCTACGATGTTGTGTCGCACGATTCATCTGGTTGTATAGTGGTAATACTAGTAATATAGTATTGGAGTACAAACTTGGTACTAGTAGGAGTAGTACTAGTACGGAATGGTCCTACTCTACCAACGAGCCCCGTCTGACACAAAATTTCTTGGCTTCCGTGCTACAGCTAGATCTTCCCTTGTTTCGCTTTTCCAACCGGCCATGCCATGGGTGTCGGTTTGCTCAACGGCGGTCCCACATGAAAGTGAAATGCTAGGCAACACGCCTTCCCTAAGCTATGTGTCGTATTTGGACGGGCCGTGTTGTACTCCCGATTCCCGAGCGCAGGGGGTGCGATGCTAACGCCGCAGGCCTTTTCCTTTTACTAGCAATGTGCCCGTATGCTATGCACGGATCCAAAGTAGTAGAATAGCAGTATTTGTTCACAAACTTGAAAGAAATCACTATTGTTTTGATATAGTCCTAATATATTACTCCCTCCGTACCCAAATATTTGTCTTTTTTGAGATTTCAAATGGACTATCACATACAGATTATATAGACATATTCTAGTGTTTCTAGCAAGATGCCCGCTGCTGCTGTAACGGTTGATGGAAAAGGTAAGCACAACTTATAAATTGACGGATGGAGTACTAGTTACGTTGATGCATATAATTAAGCAAAGGGATCGCATATGTCGGTATTGACCGAACGAAAATGCAACATCACAATAAGAATTAAGGCCACGATGATGCGATCGCAGTGGTGGTTAAGGTATGCAAGAAGAAAGATGGATCGAGTTGTGATCAGATCGAGTTGTCACCCTTCTGCTGTCATTGTTGGGGGGGGGGGGGGGAGGGAGAGAAAGACGTATCGAGAGTGAGCGTGGTAAGCATAGAGGCACAACTAGCGTGTGTGTGTGTGTGTATGTGTGTGTGTGTTTGAAAGAGGAGTAGATAGATTATTATCAAGATCGATGTGCCACCCTACTCCTTCGGTGCCGGGTAGTGTGTGTGTGTGTGTGTATGTTTGTGAGAGAATCCAAATGATGATTAGTATCAAGATCGAGGTGTCACCCTACTCCTTCTTGCCAGTTGTGTGTGTGTGTGTATGTTTGAGAGAGAAGCCAATGATAGATTAGTATCAAGATCAAGGTGTCACCCTACTCCTTCGTGTTGGGAAGTGTGGGTGTGTGTGGAGGGGGGGCAGTGACACTCACATATCTCTACTCTTATAGAAAACAGAGTTGGTGATGATGGTGTTCCTGCCATCCTGCAATATAGGCCATCCGATTTATATCCGACGGACAAGAAGGAAAATATGGCAATTTTGCAAAAAGATACCCACACCCCTCTCCGCATTTGCAAATAAGGCATTCCCTCGTTCATCCTTTTCTTCCACAAGATAAACTTCTCATACAAATGCATCTTGATGTTCCGTGCAACGCATGTGCATCTTGCTAGTAGGGAGAAGGAGTTTGTGTGACACATATCTAGCTATATTAAGGGATAGGTAGATAGCATATGTGTGAGAGACATTATTATACTTTGAGACGTTAGTGGCTGTGGGTGGGCGGAATTAAAGGGGTGGGCGTGTTAGACATAGAGAGCGTGTGTTTCTGTGTGAGAGACTTGTAGGACGGGTAGAAAGATGAATTTAACTCATGGAGGGAGAGAAATACATGAAGTGCGCGTGTGTGATTCCGGTGCCCACAGGGAAATGAGATATGTATGCGTGTGAGAGAGATTGCACAATTCATTCACGTATCACTATCTAGCGGTCGTGGACGTGCATCGCTTGAACATAAGTCAATATCTACTTTGTATCGTGGCCAAAGGTACAATATCGATTCAACGCTATAAAGATTGGACACTCACATATCACATTTTTTTCTATTTAAATAAACCTTTTCAGTTGTGCATGCCAAAGTTACAAAGTTGATGTTTCTTCAAACAACCAATGTAGCTATCATGTACATGCACCATTGTTACTCTTGCATTCAAATTCATTAGTCTTGGATGATTTAAGTTTCTATTTTGAAGTAATATATGTAGTATTCATATATGAATTCAACGGGTACGCAATTTATGAAATGGAGGCTATGTAATCATATGAGGTAACACTTTTAAGTAGCTAACTACAATATCCATTTTGTGCGCCTCTACACTAACACGTCAATGCATTATGTTTAAAGTAAATAACCAATGGCACTAAATTATCTATTTGCACGAGAAATATATAGGCTGAGCGTTTGATCCCTTTTTTGAACGCTACCACTACACCCGTCGATTGGTCGCGCTTCGTGAACGCCCAAGTTATCGGCGCATCATCCCGAGTTATTGTCTTTTTTTGGGGTGGACTTCACACCGCTTATTAATCACGACGCGTGCCCCGTGTACATAGTCTAGCATGACCTTCCTGCTAGCATGGTCCAAAATTAGTTGAAACTGGATACGAACGATCCCGCGGGCGGCAAAATCTCCTGCCTCCTTCTAAAATTTCCGCCACCTTAGTATTTAGCATGCGAAATCCCCCTTTTGTCCTTGGTGCACGGAGACCAACAGTTACAATACCGCCGTCATCTACATGATAGGTCGGGGCTGCACTGGTAACTTCCGGTTTCCCCCACTACATGCCACCCCCATTTCCTCTCCCCTCCAAGAAAAACGACTAACTCCACAAAGCACCAGAAAGCATCTTACATCACGCCGTCTGCATTTCATCGCCTCTTTCTCCTCCCTCTTGAAACCCTAGATCGCTCATCCACCGCGCATTATAGCCCATTCATCGCCAAATGACGCCCACCTCGCCAGATTCGCTTCGCGCCGCATCTACCCCTCCCACCTCCACTAGAAACAACTAGACTGCTCATCCACCACTGTACCATAGCCCATTCAGTGCCGGCCTTGGCCACGGCGCCGGATCTGCTTCGCTGGTACTTTCCGCCAACCGCCACAAGATCCGCAGCGGCTCATTCAGATTCCCCACCGGAGACGCTTCGTCCACACCCGGAGCCGCCCCACCGACGCTTCGCCGACGGCCTCTCGATCCTCTTCACGACACCTTTCTCAACCCTACCGGAGCCGCCACGACACCTTCCTCAACCCTACCGGATTCGCCACGACACCATCGCCAACCCTACCGAGTAGCTTCGCCTATACCATTCTCACCCCTACAGGGGCCGCTTTGCCAACTCAAAAGTCCACGGCCTCAGATCCGCTTCCTCGCACCCTCATCCAACCTAGCGGAGCAGCTTCTGACGCCCCGTCCACGGCCGCAGATCCGCATCGTCGACACCACCCTTAACCCAACCATCGGAGCAGCTGCTGACGCCCCGTCCACGGCCGCAGATCCGCATCGTCGACACCGTCATTAACCCAACCACTGGAGCAACTTCTGATGCCCCGTCCACGGCCGCAGATCCGCGTCGTCGACACCATCCTTAACCCAACCACCCGAGCAGCTTCACCTCGCGCCTCGTCCCAGCCACAGATCCGCTTCGCCCACACCGTAGTCCACCCTACCGGAGCCGCTCCACAAGCACCCTACTCGACGGTTCTAGATCTCCTTACCGGACCCCGACAGCCAGCGCAGCGTCATCATCCTCGACATTTCTAACCTGATTCCCACCGTCTGGAGAGATGCCAAGCATCCGCCACGGCCTAGGTACTTGTCACCTTTAAACCCGTCCAGCATCACCTGCCCGATGTACTTCAAATATACTAACCGTCAGTTACCTGTTATGCAGCCGCAAAACTACAAGGACGATGTTTCTTCCGGATCTAACAGCTTGGCCAACCAAGATCCTCGGATCGAGGCATTGCTATGATCTTGTAAGCGCGTCTCTCTCTCTTGTATTATTCTCTGTCTGCCAGCGTGCTTTGCTAGGATTTTCGACCAGTAATCCCTTTGTGCAGACAATGATTTCTACTACTGGCAGCTAAATTACTAAATTAGATATTTAGATGTCATACATGATACTACCGCGTAATTCCGTTCCTAAATATAAGTCTTTCTAGAGATTCCACTATAGGCTACATACGGAGCAAAATGAGTGAATCTACACTCGAAAATGCATCTATATACATATGTATGTGGTCCATACTGGAATCTCTACAAAGACATATATTTAGGAACAGGGGCAGTACATTACACAAAATCGTAGGTGGCATGAAGGAATTCCAGTGCACTGCATTAGGCTCCCTTAGAGTGCCTGCTAGTCTAGCATACAGAGTCATGGCTAGTTTATGGTACGGACACAATTGTTAATTGGTGGTTTAAATATGCGCAAGGGATATGCAATGTAGTATCATGTAGAGATGTCTGAAATTAGCCGTGTCAACTTGCAGATAGGGTTACACAATGAAAAAGTACAAGATGTATGTGGCAATTTCATGGAACATCACAAAAAAGGAGAGGCAGCGGTGAGCCTATACAAGCAGTTATGGTACGTCACTCCTCCATTGCAATCATCGTGACATGTTATTTGTATGCCAGTTCTATTAGCCAAGTTTCTTAGGGACAGTTATTACGAGTTATCCTAAGAAAATAAGCACCTGTGAATATAAGCTCCATGTAATAAGCCAACCAGTTCTTTTCATTGCATTTTCAGCTTATCTTTGGTATGATGAGCAGAAAGTCTAGATTGCATTATATATTTTTCATTTTGCTGCCCATATGGAAATTAATTTGACTTGCAAACATCACAAATTGAACCCAGTGCAGTAATTAATATGATAGGAAAACAGACCATCACTATTTGCTCAAAATGCAAATACAAAGATACCATCTACTTGGCACAATCTACTTTGGTCAATTTTTTCCATAGAGATCCCATTGCCTAACTTAAAAGAAGAACGCATGACCCACATTTAAATGAAGAACAATTATTTATTGAAATTCGATGGTCCAAGTGGCTGGTTATTATCATATAGCAGCACCACCTGAAAGCATCATATAGCAGCAGCAGCAGCTCATAGCAACTCATCATACAGCAGCAGTAGTCTACAATTCATCATATACCAGCAGCAGCTCGTAGCAATTCATCATATAGCAGCAGCATGAACAGCTCATAGCAATTCATCATATAGCAGCAGCAGGAGCAGCTCATAGCAATTCATCATATAGCAGCAGCAGGAGCAGCTTGTAGCAACTCATCATATAGCAGCAGCTGCAGCTCATAGCAATTCATCATATAGCAGCAGCAGCTCATAGCAACTCATCATATAGCAGCAGCAGCTCATAGCAATTCTGTTGGGGAATGTAGCAGAAATTCAAAATTTTCTACGCATCACCAAGATCAATCTATGGAGATTCTAGCAATAAGAGAGGGAGAGGATGAGCATCTTCATACCCTTGAAGATCGCTAAGCGGAAGCGTTACAAGAACGCTGGATGAAGGAGTCAGACTTAGCGATTCAGATCGCGGTTGATTCCGATCTAAGCACCGAACAATGGTGCCTCCGCATTCAACACACGTGACAGACTGGGACGTCTCCTCCTTCTTGATCCAGCAAGGGGAGAGGAGAAGTTGAGGGAGAACTCGACAAAGACGACGGCATGGTGGTGATGGAGCTCGTGGTTCTCCCAAGCAGGCTTCGCCAAGCACTACGGTGGAGGAGGAGGTGTTGGAGGTGGGCGTGGGTTGCGCGAGGGGCAGGGTGCGGCTGCCCTCTCTCTCTCACACACTATATAGTGGGGGAAGGGAGGAGGGGGAGGCGCCCTAGGGTTCCCTAGGGGAGGGGCGGCGGCCATAGGGGAAACCCTAGATGGGTTTTGGCGCCCCACCCCTAGGAAACTTGCCCCCAAGCCGGGAGGGCGGCTGCCCTAGGGGTGGCGCCCCACCTCTCAAAGTTACGTGAGATGGGGTGGAGGGCGCTCAGCCCCTTAGTGGGCTAATGTGCCCTCTCCTTGGCCCATAAGGCCCCCAAAGCTTGCCGGGGCCTCCAAACCCCTTTCGACACGCTGTCATCACCGGTACCCTCGGAACAATTCCGACTCCAATACCCTTCATTCAATATACCGATCTTCACCTCCCGACCATTCCGAGCTCCTCATCATGTCCGAGATCTCATCCGGGACTCGAACAACCTTTGGTAACCACATACTATTTCCCATAACAACTCTAGCGTCACCGAACCTTAAGTGTGTAGACCCTACGGGTTCGGGAACCATGCAGACATGACCGAGACGTTCTCCGGTCAATAACCACCAGCGGAATCTGGATACCCATGTTGGCTCCCACATGTTCCACGATGATCTCATCGGATGTACCACGATGTCAAGGATTCAAGCAATCCCGTATGCAATTCCCTTTGTCTAATGATATTGTACTTGCCCGAGATTCGATCATCGGTATGCCGATACCTTGTTCAATCTCGTTATCGGCAAGTCTCTTTACTCGTTCCATAACACATCATCCCGTGATCAACCCCTTGGTCACATTGTGCACATTATGATGATGTCCTACCGAGTGGGCCCAGAGATACCTCTCCGTCACACGGAGTGACAAATCCCAGTCTCGATTCGTGCCAACCCAACAGACACTTTCAGAGATACCCGTAGTGCACCTTTATAGCCACCCAGTTACGTTGTGACGTTTGGTACACCCAAAGCATTCCTACGGTATCCGGGAGTTGCACAATCTCATGGTCTAAGCAAATGATACTTAACATCAGAAAAGCTTTAGCATACAAACTACACGATCTTTGTGCTAGGCTTAGGATTGGGTCTTGTCCATCACATCATTCTCCTAATGATGTGATCCCGTTATTAACGACATCCAATGTCCATGGTCAGGAAACCGTAACCATCTATTGATCAACGAGCTAGTCAACTAGAGGCTTCCTAGGGACATGGTGTTGTCTATGTATCCACACATGTATCTCGAAGTTTCCTATCAATACAATTATAGCATGGATAATAAACGATTATCATGAACAAGGAAATATAATAATAATAACTAATTTATTATTGCCTCTAGAGCATATTTCCAACAGTCTCCCACTTGCACTAGAGTCAATAATCTAGTTCACATCGCCATGTGATTAACACTCACAGGTCACATCGCCATGTGACCAACATCCAAAGAGTTTACTAGTGTCACTAAACTAGTTCACATCATCATGTGATTAAGACTCAATGAGTTCGGGGGTTTGATCATGTTTTGCTTGTGAGAGAGGTTTTAGTCAACGGGTCTGCAACATTCAGATCCGTATGCACTTCTCAAATCTCTAGGTCATATTGTAAATGCTGCTTCCACGCTCCACTTGAAACTATTCCAAATGGTTGCTCCACTATACGTATCCGGTTTGCTACTCAGAGTCACTCGGATAGGTGTTAAAGCTTGCATCGACGTAACCCTTTACGCCGAACTCTTTATCACCTCCATAATCGAGAAACTTGTCTTATTTACTCCAAGGAAAATTTTGACCGTTGTCCAATGATCCATTCCTGGATCATTCTTGTACCCCTTGACTGACTCATGGCAAGGCACACTTCCTAAGGTACACAAAGATAGCATACTATAGAGCCTACGTCTGAAGCATAAGGGACGACCTTCGTCCTTTCTCTCTCTTCACCGTGATCGAGCTTTAAGTCTTAACTTCATTCCTTACAACTCGTGCAAGAACTCCTTCTTTGATCGATCCATCTTGAACACCTTCAAGATCATGTCAAGGTATGTGCTCATTTGAAAGTACCATTAAGCGTTTTGATCTATCCTTATATATCTTGATGCTCAATGTTCAAGTAGCTTAATCCAGGTTTTCTATTGAAAAATACTTTTCAAATAACCCTATATGCTTTCCAGAAACTCTACATCATTTCTGATCAACAATAGTCAACAACATATACTCATCAGAAATTCTATAGTGCTCCCACTCACTTCTTTGGAAATACAAGTTTCTCATAACCTTTGTACAAACCCAAAATCTTTGATCATTCCATCAAAGCGCATATTCTGACTCCGAGATGCTTGCTCTAGTCCATGGAAGGATCGCTGGAGCTAGCATACCTTTTAGCATCCTTAGGATCGACAAAACCTTTATGATTGTATCACATACAACCTTTCCTCACGAAAACTGGTAAGGAAACTTGTTTTTACATCCATCTCGCCAGATTTCATAAATGCAGCTAATGCTAACATGATTCCGACGGACTTAAGCATCGCTACGGATGAGAAAATCTCATCGTAGTCAACTCCTTGAACTTGTGAAAAACTCTTCGCCACAAGTCGAGCTTCATAGACGGTGACATTACCGTCTACGTCCATCTTCTTCTTAAAGATCCATTTATCTCAATGGCTTGCCGATCATCGGGCAAGTCCACCAAAGTCCATGCTTTGTTCTGATACATGGATCCTATCTCGGATTTCATGGCTTCTGGCCATTTGTCGGAATATGGGCCCACCATCGCTTCTCCATAGCTCGTAGGTTCATTGTTGTCTAGTAACATGACCTTCAAGACAGGATTACTGTACCACTCACGAAGTAGTACGCATCCTTGTCACCCCTCGAGGTACGGTAGTGACTTGATCCAAACTTCATGATCACTATCATAAGCTTCTACTTCAATCGGTGTAGGCGCCCACAGAACAACTTCTTGTGCCCTGCTACACACTAGTTGAAGTGACGGTTCAATAACCTCATCAAGTCTCCACCATCCTCCCACTCAACTTTCCGAGACAAACTTTTCCTCGAGAAAGGACCCGATTCAAGAAACAATCCCTATTGCTTTCGGATCTGAATTAGGAGGTATACCCAATTGTTTTGGGTGTCCTATGAAGATACATTTTATCCGCTTTGGGTTCGAGCTTATCAACCTGAAACTTTTTCACATAAGCGTCGCAGCCCCAAACTTTTAAGAAACGATAACTTAGGTTTCTCCAAACCATAGTTCAAATGGTGTCGTCTCAACGGAATTACGTGGTGCCCTATTAAAGTGAGTGTGGTTGTCTCTAATGCCTAACCCATGAACGATAGTGGTAATTCGATAAGAGACATCATGGTACGCACCATATCCAATAGGGTGCAACCATGATGTTCGGACACACCATCACACTATGGTGTCCAGGCGGTATTAATTGTGAAACAATTTCCACAATGTCTTAATTGTGTGCCAAAGCTCGTAACTCAGATACTCATCTCTATGATCATATCATAGACATTTTATCCTCTTGTCACGATGATCTTCAACTTCACTCTGAAATTACTTGAACCATTCAATAATTCAGACTTGTGTTTCATCAAGTAAATATACTCAGAATCTACTCAAATCATCCGTGAAGTAAGAACATAATGATATCCATCACAGGCCTCAAAGACTCATTGGACTGCACACATCAAAATGTATTACTTCCAACAAGTTGCTTTCTTGTTCCATTTTACTGAAAACGAGGCTTTCAGTCATCTTGCCCATGTGGTATGATTTGCATGTCTCAAGTGATTCAAAATCAAGTGATTCCGAACGGTCCATTTGCATGGAGTTTCTTCATGCATATACACTAATAGACATGCTTTGCATGTCTCAAACTTTTCAAAGACGAGTGAGGCCAAAGATCCATCAACATGGAGCTTCTTCATGCGCTTTATACCAATATGACTTACATGGCAGTGCCACAAATAGGTGGTACTATCATTACTATCTTATATTTTTTGGCATGAACATGTGTATCACTATGATCGAGATTCAATAAACCATTCATTTTAGGTGCAAGACCATTGAAGGTATTATTCAAATAAACAGAGTAACTATTATTCTCCTTAAATGAATAACCATATTGCGATAGACATAATCCAATCATGTCTATGCTCAACGCAAATACCAAATAACAATTATTTAGGTTTAACACTAATCTCGATGGTAGAGGGAGCTTGATCATATCAACCTTGGAAACACTTCCAACACATATCGTCAGCTCACCTTTAGCTAGTCTCCGTTTATTCCGTAGCTTTTACTTCGAGTTACTAACACTTAGCAACCGAACCGGTATCTAATACCCTGGTGCTACTAGGAGTACTATTAAAGTACACATTGACATAATGTATATCCAATATACTTCCGTCGACCTTGCCTGCCTTCTTATCTACCAAGTATCTAGGGTGGTTCTGCTTTAGTGTCCGTTCCTCTCATTACAGAAGCACTTAGTCTCGGGTTTAGGTTCAACCTTGGGTTTCTTCACTAGAGCAGCAGCTGATTTGCCGTTTCATGAAGTATCCCTTCTTGCCCTTGCCCTTCTCGAAACTAGTGGTTTCACCAACCATCAATAATTGTTGCTCCTTCTTGATTTCTACTTTCGCGGTGTCAAACATCGCGAATATCTCAAGGATCATCATATCTATCCCTGATATGTTATAGTTCATCACGAAGCTCTAGCAGCTTAGTGGCAATGACTTTGGAGAAACATCACTATCTCATCTGGAAGATCAACTCCCACTGATTCAAGTGATTGTTGCACTCAGACAATCTGAGCACAAGCTCAACGATTGAGCTTTTCTCCCTTAGTTTGCAGGCTAAGAAAATCATCGGAGGTCTTATACCTCTTGACGTGGGCACGAGCCTGAAATCCCAATTTCAGCTCTTGGAACATCTCATATGTTCTTCAACATTTCAAAAATGTCTTCGGTGCCTCAATTCTAAACCATTTAACATTACCGAACTATCATGTAGTCATCAAAACGTGTATGTCAGATGTTCGCAACATCCACAGACGACGTTCGAGGTTCAGCACACCGAGCGGTGCATTAAGGACATAAGCCTTCTACGAAGCAACGAGGACAATCCTCATTTTACGGACCTAGTCCGCATAATCGCTACTATCAACTTTCAACTAAATTTTCTCTAGGAACATATCTAAACAGTAGAACTAAAGCGCGAGCTTACGACATAATTTGCAAAGACCTTTTGACTATGTTCAAGATAATTAAGTGTTGGGGAACGTAGTAATTTCAAAAATTTTCTACGCACACACAGGACCATGGTGATGGCATAGCAACGAGAGGGGAGAGTGTCTGTCCACGTACCCTCGTAGACCGAAAGCGGAAGCGTTATAACAACGCTGTTGATGTAGTCCACGTCTTCACGATCCGACCGATCCAAGTACCGAACGTCACGGCACCTCCGTGTTCAGACACGCTCACTTCGATGACGATCCCCGCTCCGATCCGGCAAAGCGTCGAGGATGAGTTCCGTCAAGACGACGGCGCGTGGGGACGATGATGATGCTCCACCGACGCAGGGCTTCGCCTAAGCTCCGCGTCGATATGACTTCTCCGGCGCAGGCTTCACCTAAACTCCGCGACGATATGACCGAGGTGGAATATGGTGGAGGGGGCACCGCACACGGCTAAGGAACGATCCGTAGATCAACTTGTGTGTCATGGGGTGCCCCCTGCCCTCAGATATATAAAGGAGCAAGGGGTGCGGCCGGCCCTAGGGGAGGCGCAAGACTGGAGGAGTCCTACTCCCACCGGAGTAGGACTCCCCTTCCTAGTTGGATTAGGATTGGGAGGGGAAAAGGGAAGGGCGCCGCCCCCCCTCTCCTTGTCCTATTCGTACTAGAGGGGGGAGGGGGGCGCGCGGCCTGCCCTTGCCGGCCCTTTCCTCTTCTCCCTATGGCCCATCAAGGCCCATTGACCCCCCGGGGGGTTCCGGTAACCCCCCGGTGTTCCGGTAACTTCCTGTTTTCATCCGGAACCTTTCCGAAGTCCAAACGTAGGCTTCCAATATATCAATCTTTATGTCTCGACCATTTCGAGACTCCTCGTCATGTCCGTGATCACATCCGGACTCCGAACAACCTTCGGTACATCAAAACTTATAAACTCATTATGAACCGCCATCGAAACGTTAAGCGTGCGGACCCTACGGGTTCGAGAACTATGTAGACATGACCTAGAACCATTCTCGGTCAATAACCAATAGCGGAACCTGGATGCCCATATTGGTTCCTACATATTCTACGAAGATCTTTATCGGTCAAACCGCATAACAACATACGTTGTTCCCTTTGTCATCGGTATGTTACTTACCCGAGATTCGATCGTCGGTATCCAATACCTAGTTCAATCTCAAGTTCTTGGTAAGTCTCTTTACTCGTTCCGTAATACATCATCTCACAACTAACTCATTAGTTGTAATGCTTGCAAGGCTTATGTGATGTGTATTACCGAGAAGGCCCAGAGATACCTCTCCGACAATCGGAGTGACAAAACCTAATCTCGAAATACGCCAACCCAACAAGTACCTTTGGAGACACCTGTAGTACTCCTTTATGATCACCCAGCTTACGTTGTGACGCTTTGGTAGTACCCAAAGTGTTCCTCCGTAAACGGAGTTGCATAATCTCATAGTTACAGAACATGTATAAGTCATGAAGAAAGCAATAGCAATATACTAAACGATCAAGTGCTAAGCTAACGGAATGGGTCATGTCAATCACATCATTCTTCTAATGAGGTGATCCCATTAATCAAATGACAACACATGTCTATGGTTAGGAAACACAACCATCTTTGATTAATGAGCTAGTCTAGTAGAGGCTTACTAGTGACTATCTTTTTTTTCTATGTATTCACACATGTATTATGTTTCCGGTTAATACAATTCTAGCATGAATAATAAACATTTATCATGATATAAGGAAATAAATAATAACTTTATTATTGCCTCTAGGGCATATTTCCTTCAGTCTCCCACTTGCACTAGAGTCAATAATCTAGATTACACAAGAATGATTCTAACACCCATGGAGTCTTGGTGCTGATCATGTTTTGCTCGTGGAAGAGGCTTAGTCAACGGGTCTGCAACATTCAGATCCGTATGTATTTTGCAAATCTCTATGTCTCCCACTTGGACTTGGTCCCGAATGGAATTGAAGCGTCTCTTGATATGCTTGGTCCTCTTGTGAAATCTGGATTCCTTTGACAAGGCAATTGCACCAGTATTGTCACAGAAGATCTTCATTGGTCCCGATGCACTAGGTATGACACCTAGATCGGAAATGAACTCTTTCATCCAGACTCCTTCATTTGCTGCTTCCAAGCAGCTATGTACTCCGCTTCACATGTAGATCCCGCCACGACGCTTTGTTTAGAACTGCACCAACCGACAGCTCCACCGCTTAACAAAAATACGTATCCGGTTTGCGATTTAGAATCGTCCGGATCGATGTCAAAGCTTGCATCGACGTAACCATTTACGACTAGCTCTTTGTCACCTCCATATACGAGAAACATATCCTTAGTCCTTTTCGTATTTCAGGATGTTCTTGACCGCTGTCCGATGATCCACTCTGGATTACTTTGGTACCTTCCTGCCAAGCTTACGCCTAAGCATACGTCAGTCTAGTACACAAGATTGCATACATGATAGAGCCTATGGCTGAAGCATAGGGAACATCTTTCATTTTCTCTCTATCTTCTGCATTGTGGTCGGGCATTGAGTCCGACTCAATCTTACACCTTGTAATACATGTAAAAACCTTTCTTTGCACGATCCATTTTGAACTTCTTCAAAACTTTATCAAGGTATGTGCTTTGTGAAAGTCCAATTAAGCGTCTTGATCTATCTCTATAGATCTTGATGCCCAATATGTAAGCAGCTTCACCGAGGTCTTTCATTGAAAAACTTTTGTTCAAGTATCCTTTTATGCTATCCAGAAATTCTATATCATTTCCAATCAATAATATGTCGCCTACATATAATATCGTAAATGCTACAGAGCTCCCACTCACTTTCTTGTAAATACAGGCTTCTCCAAAAGTCTCAGATAAAACCATATGCTTTGATCACACTATCAAAGCGTTTATTCCAACTCCGAGAGGCTTGCACTGCACCATAAATTGATCATTTGGAGCTTGCACACTTTGTTAGCGCCCTTTGGATCAACAAAACCTTCTGGTTGCATCATATACAACTCTTCTTCTAGAAATCCATTCAAGAATGCAGTTTTTACATCCATTTGCCAAATTTCATAATCATAAAATGCGGCAATTGCTAACATGATTCGGACAGACTTAAGCATCGCCATGTGAGAAAGTCTCATCGTAGTCAACCCCTTGAACTTGTCGAAAACCTTTTGCAACAAGTCGAGCTTTATAGACAGTTACATTACCATCGGCGTCGGTCTTCTTCTTAAAGATCCATTTATTCTCAATGGCTTGCCGATCATCGGGCAAGTCAACCAAAGTCCATACTTTGTTTTCATACATGGATCCCATCTCAGATTTCATGGCTTCCAGCGGAATCTGGGCTCACCATCGCTTCTTCATAGTTTGTAGGTTCGCCATGGTCAAGTAACATGACTTCCGTAATAGGATTACCGTACCACTCACAGTGCGTATTTTACTCTGGTTGACCTACGGTTCAAGAGCAACTTGATCTGAAGTTTCATGATCAATATCATTAGTTTCCTCACTAATTGGTGTAGTTGTCACAGAACCATTTCTTGTGATGAATTACCTTCCAATAAGGGAGCAGATATGATTATCTCATCAAGTTCTACTTTCCTCCCACTCACTTCTTTCGAGAGAAACTCCTTCTCTAGAAAGGATCCGAACTTAGCAACGAAAATCTTGCCTTCAGATCTGTGATAGAAGGTGTACCCAACAGTCTCCTTTGGGTATCCTATGAAGACACATTTTTCCGATTTGGGTTCGAGCTTATCCGGTTGAAGTTTCTTCACATAAGCATCGCAGTCCCAAATTTTAAGAAACGACAACTTTGGTTTCTTGCCAAACCATAGTTCATACGGTGTCGCCTCAACGGATTTAGATGGTGCCCTATTTAACGTGAATGCGGCCGTCTCTAAAGCATATCCCCAAAGCGATAGCGGTAAATCAGGAAGAGACATCATAGATCGCACCATATCAAGTAAAGTACGATTACGACGTTCGGACACACCATTTCTCTGTGGTGTTCCGGGTGGCGTGAGTTGCGAAACTATTCCACATTGTTTTAAATGTAAACCAAACTCATAACTCAAATATTCTCCTCCACGATCAGATCGTAGAAACTTTATTTTCTTGTTACGATGATTTTCCACTTCACTCTGAAATTCCTTGAACTTTTCAAATGTTTCAGATTTGTGTTTCATTAAGTAGATATACCCATATCTGCTCAAATCATCTGTGAAGGTGAGAAAATAACGATACCCGCCAAGGCGTGCCTCAATATTCATTGGACCACAAACATCGGTATGTATGATTTCCAACAAATCAGTTGCTCGCTCCATAGTTTAGGAGAACGGCGTTTTGGTCATCTTGCCCATGAGGCACGGTTCGCAAGTACCAAGTGATTCATAATCAAGTGATTCCGAAGCCCATCAAGATGGAGTTTCTTCATGCGTTTTACACCGATATGACCTAAACGGCAAGTGCCACAAATAAGTTGCATTATCATTATCAACTCTGCATCTTTTGGTTTCAACATTATGAATATGTGTATTACTACTATCGAGATTCAATAAAATAGACCATTCTTCAAGGGTGCGTGACCATAAAAGATATTACTCATATAAATAGAACAACCATTATTCTCTCGATTTAAATGAATAACCGCCTCGCATCAAACAAGATCCAGATATAATGTTCATGCTCAACGCTGGCACCAAATAACAATTATTTAGGTCTAAAACTAATCCGAAGGTAGATGTAGAGGTAGCGTGCCGACCGCGATCACATTGACCTTGGAACCGCTTTCCCACGCCAAGATCGTCACCTCGTCCTTTGCCGGTGCTCGTTTATTCTGTAGTCCCCTGCTTTGAGTTGCAAATATTAGCAATGTAACCAGTATCAAATACCCAGGTGCTACTACGAGCTCTAGTAAGGTACACATCAATAACATGTATATCACATATACCTTTGTTCACCTTGCCATCCTTCTTATCCGCCAAATACTTGGGGCAGTTCCGCTTCCAAAGTGTCCACCGCTTGCGGTAAAACACTTTCGGGCCAGTGCTTAGGTCCAGACTTGGGTTTCTTCTCTTGAGCAGCAACTTTCTTGCTGTTCTTTTTGAAGTTTCCTTCTTCTTTCCTTTGCCCTTTTCTTGAAACTAGTGGTCTTGTTGACCATCAACACTTGATGCTCTTTCTTGATTTCTACCTCCATGCTTTCAAAGATTGCGAAGAGCTCGGGAATTGTTTTGGTCATCCCTTGCATATTATAGTTCATCACGAAGCTCTTGTAGCTTGGTGGCAGTGATTGGAGAATTCTGTCAATGACACTATCATCCGGAAGAGTAACTCCCAGTTGAATCAAGTGATTATTATACCCGGACATTTTGAGTATATGTTCACCGACGTAACTATTCTCCTCCATCTTGCAGCTATAGAACTTATTGGAGACTTCATATCTCTCAATCCGGCATTTGCTTGAAATATTAACTTCAACTCCTGGAACATCTCATATGCTCCATGACGCTCAAAACGCCGTTGAAGACCCGGTTCTAAGCCGTAAAGCATGGCACACCGAACTATCGAGTAGTCATCAGCTTTGCTTTGCCAGACGTTCACAAATTCTCGCGCAGCTCCTGCAGCAGGTTCGGCACCCAGCGGTGCTTCCAGGGCGTAATTCTTCCAGGCAGCAATGAGGATAATCCTCAAGTTACGGACCCAGTCCGTGTAATTGCTACCATCATCTTTCAACTTTGCTTTCTCAAGGAACGCATTAAAATTCAACGGAACAACAAAGACGAGCCATCTATCTACAAGAAACATAGACAAGCAAAAATACTATCGTGTACTAAGTTCATGATAAATTTAAGTTCAATTAATCATATTAAAAACTCCCACTTAGACAGGACATCTCTCTAGTCATCCAAGTGATTACGTGATCCAAATCAACTAAACCATGTCCGATCATCACGTGAGATGGAGTAGTTTCAATGGTGAACATCACTATGTTGATCATATCTACTATATGATTCACGCCGACCTTTCGGTCTCCGTGTTCCGAGGCCATATCTGTTATATGCTAGGCTCACAAGTTTAACTCGAGTATTCTGCGTGTGCAACTGTTTTGCACCCGTTGTAGATGGACGAGAACTTATCACACCCGATCATCACGTGGTGTCTGGGTACTACGAACTTTGGCAACGGTGCATACTCGTGGAGAACACTTCTTGATAATTTTTAGTGAGAGATCATCTTATAATGCTACCGTCAATCAAAGCAAGATAAGATGCATAAAGGATAAACATCACATGCAATCAATATAAGTGATATGATATGGCCATCATCATCTTGTGCTTGTGATCTCCATCTCCGAGCACCGTCGTGATCACCATCGCCACCGCGCGACACCTTGATCTCCATCGTAGCATCGTTGTCGCCACGCCATCTGTTGCTTCTACGACTATCGCTACCGCTTAGTGATAAAGTAAAGCAATTACAGGCGTTGCATTTCATACAATAAAGCGACAACCATATGGCTCCTGCCATTGTCGATAACTCGGTTACAAAACATGATCATCTCATACAATAAAATATAGCATCACGTCTTGACCATATCACATCACAACATGCCCTGCAAAAACAAGTTAGACGTCCTCTACTTTGTTGTTGCAAGTTTTACGTGGCTGCTACGGGCTGAGCAAGAACCGTTCTTACCTACGCATCAAAACCACAACGATACTTCGTCAAATAGACTCGCTTAACCTTCTCAAGGACCGGGCGTAGCCACACTCGGTTCAACTAAAGTGAGAGAGACAGACACCCGCCAGCCACCTTTAAGCACGAGTGCTCGTAACGGTGAAACCAGTCTCGCGTAAGCGTACGCGTAATGTCGGTCCGGGCGCTTCATCTCACAATACCGCTGAACCAAAGTACGACATGCTGGTAGGCAGTATGACTTGTATCGCCCACAACTCACTTGTGTTCTACTCGTGCATATGACATCAACGCATAAAACCAGGCTCGGATGCCAATGTTGGGGAACGTAGTAATTTCAAAATTTTCCTACGCACACACAGGACCATGGTGATGGCATAGCAACGAGAGGGAAGAGTGTCTGTCCACGCACTCGTGAGACCGAAAGCGGAAGCGTTATAACAACGCTGTTGATGTAGTCGTCGTCTTCACGATCCGACCGATCCAAGTACCGAACGTCACGGCACCTCCGGTTCAAAGACACGCTCAGCTCGATGACGATCCCCGGCTCCGATCCAGCAAAGCGTCGGGGATGAGTTCCACAAGACGACGGCGCAGGACGATGATGATGCTCAACCGACTCTGGGCTTCGCCTTTGCTCCGCGTCGATATGACTTCTCCGGCGCAGGCTTCACCTAAACTCCGCGACGATATGACCGAGGTGGAATATGGTGGAGGGGGCACCGCAGACACGGCTAAGGAACGATCCGTAGATCAACTTGTGTGTCATGGGGTGCCCCTGCCCTCAGATATAAAGGAGCAAGGGGGTGCCGGCCCTAGGGGAGGCACACCTGGAGGAGTCCTACTCCCACCGGGAGTAGGACTCCCCCCCGTTCAGAGTTGGATTAGGAGTGGGGAGGGGGAAAAGGGAAGGCGCCTCTCCTTGTCCTATTCGGACTAGAGGGGAGGGGGCGCGGCCTGCCCTTGCCGGCCCTTTCCTCTTCTCCCTATGGCCCATCAAGGCCCATTGACCCCGGGGTTCCGTAACCCCTGTTCCTAATAACTTCTGCTTTCATCCTAACCTTTCCAAGTCCAAACGTAGGCTTCCAATATATCAATCTTTATGTCTCGACCATTTCGAGACTCCTCGTCATGTCCGTGATCACATCCGGGACTCAACAACCTTCGTACATCAAAACTTATAAACTCATTATGAACCGCCATCGAAACGTTAAGCGTGCGGACCCTACGGGTTCGAGAACTATGTAGACATGACCTAGAACCATTCTCGGTCAATAACCAATAGCGGAACCTGGATGCCCATATTGGTTCCTACATATTCTACGAAGATCTTTATCGGTCAAACCGCATAACAACATACGTTGTTCCCTTTGTCATCGGTATGTTACTTACCCGAGATTCGATCGTCGGTATCCAATACCTAGTTCAATCTAGATTCTTTGGTAAGTCTCTTTACTCGTTCCGTAATACATCATCTCACAACTAACTCATTAGTTGTAATGCTTGCAAGGCTTATGTGATGTGTATTACCGAGAAGGCCCAGAGATACCTCTCCGACAATCGGAGTGACAAAACCTAATCTCGAAATACGCCAACTTAACAAGTACCTTTGGAGACACCTGTAGTACTCCTTTATGATCACCCAGTTACGTTGTGACGTTTGGTAGTACCCAAAGTGTTCCTCCGTAAACGGAGTTGCATAATCTCATAGTTACAGGAACATGTATAAGTCATGAAGAAAGCAATAGCAATATACTAAACGATCAAGTGCTAAGCTAACGGAATGGGTCATGTCAATCACATCATTCTTCTAATGAGGTGATCCCATTAATCAAATGACAACACATGTCTATGGTTAGGAAACACAACCATCTTTGATTAATGAGCTAGTCTAGTAGAGGCTTACTAGTGACTATCTTTTTTTTCTATGTATTCACACATGTATTATGTTTCCGGTTAATACAATTCTAGCATGAATAATAAACATTTATCATGATATAAGGAAATAAATAATAACTTTATTATTGCCTCTAGGGCATATTTCCTTCAGTAAGTTCATCTTATGAACTCCCACTCAGATAGACATCCCTCTCGTCATCTAAGTGATTACATGATCCGAGCCAACTAGGCCGTGTCCGATCATCACGTGAGACGGACTAGTCATCATCGGTGAACATCTTCATGTTGATCGTATCTACCATACGACTCATGCTCGACCTTTGGTCTCTTGTGTTCGAAGCCATGTCTGTACATGCTAGGCTCGTCAAGTCAACCTAAGTGTTTCGCGTGTGTAAATCTGGCTTACGCCCGTTGTATGTGAACGTTAGAATCTATCACACCCGATCATCACGTGGTGCTTCGAAACAACGAACTTTCGCAACGATGCACAGTTAGGGGGTACACTTTCTTGAAATTTTAATGAGGGATCATCTTATTTACTACCGTCGTTCTAAGCAAATAAGATGCATAAACATGATAAACATCACATGCAATCAAAAAGTGACATGATATGGCCAATATCATTTTGCTCCTTTTGGTCTCCATCTTCGGGCTCCATGATCATCATTGTCACCGCATGACACCATGATCTCCATCATCATGATCTCCATCATCGTGTCTCCATGAAGTTGTCTCGCCAACTATTACTTCTACTACTATGGCTAACGGTTTAGCAATAAAGTAAAGTAATTACATGGCGTTGTTCATTGACACGCAGGTCATACAATAAATTAAGACAACTCCTATGGCTCTGCCGTTGTCATAGTCATCGACATGCAAGTCGTGATTCCTATTACAAGAACATGATCAATCTCATACATCACATATCATTCATCACATTCTTTTGGCCATATCACATCACATAGCATACCCTGCAAAAACAAGTTAGACGTCCTCTAATTGTTGTTTGCATGTTTTACGTGGCTGCTATGGGTTTCTAGCAAGAACGTTTCTTACCTACGCAAAAACCAGAACGTGAAATGTCAATTGCTGTTTACCCTTCATAAGGACCCTTTTCATTGAATCCGATCCGACTAAAGTGGGAGAGACTGGCACCCGCTAGCCACCTTATGCAACAAGTGCATGTCGATCGGTGGAACTGTCTCACGTAAGTGTACGTGTAAGGTCGGTCCGGGCCGCTTCATCCCACAATACCGTTGAAACAAGATTGGACTAGTAACGGTAAGCATATTGAACAAAATCAACGCCCACAACTACTTTGTGTTCTACTCGTGCATAGAATCTACGCAATAAACCTAGCTCATGATGCCACCGCTTGGGGAACGTGGCAGAAATTCAAAATTTTCTACGCATCACCAAGATCAATCTATGGAGATTCTAGCAACAAGAGAGGGAGAGGATGAGCATCTTCATACCCTTGAAGATCGCTAAGCGGAAGCGTTACAAGAACGCCGGATGAAGGAGTCGTACTGGCGATTCAGATCGCGGTTGATTCCGATCTAAGCACCGAACAACGGTGCCTCCGCTGTTCAACACACGTACAGTCCGGGGACGTCTCCTCCTTCTTGATCCAGCAAGGGAGAGGAGAAGTTGAGGGAGAACTCCGGCAACGCACGACATGGTGGTGATGGAGCTCGTGGTTCTCCCAAGCAGGCTTCGCCAAGCACTACGGAGGAGGAGGAGGTGTTGGAGGAGGGAGAGGGCTGCGAGGGGAAGGTGCGGCTGCCCTCTCTCTCTCACTATATATAGGGGAAGGGAAGAGGGGAGGCGCCTAGGGTTCCCTAGGGAGGGCGGCGGCCATAGGGAAACCCTAGATGGGTTTTGGCGCCCCACCCCTAGGAAACTTGCCCCCAAGCCGGGAGGCGGCTGCCCTAGGGGTGGCGCCCCACCTCTCCAAAGTTACGTGAGATGGGGTGGAGGGGCGCTCAGCCCCTTAGTGGGCTGATGTGCCCTCTCCCTTGGCCCATAAGGCCCCCAAAGCTTGCCGGGGCCTCCGAAACCCCTTTCGGACACGCTGGTCATCACCTGGTATCCTCAGAACAATTCCGGACTCCAATACCCTTTGTCCAATATACCGATCTTCACCTCCGGACCATTCCGGAGCTCCTCGTCATGTCCGAGATCTCATCTGGGGCTCCGAACAACCTTCGGTAACCACATACTATTTCCCATAACAACTCTAGCGTCACCGAACCTTAAGTGTGTAGACCCTACGGGTTCGGGAACCATGCAGACATGACCGAGACGTTCTCCGGTCAATAACCAACAAGGATCTGGATACCCATGTTGGCTCCCACATGTTCCACGATGATCTCATCGGATGAACCCACGATGTCAAGGATTCAAGCAATCCCGTATGCAATTCCCTTTGTCTAACGGTATTGTACTTGCCCGAGATTCGATCGTCGGTATGCCGATACCTTGTTCAATCTCGTTATCGGCAAGTCTCTTTACTCGTTCCGTAACACATCATCCCGTGATCAACCCCTTGGTCACATTGTGCACATTATGATGATGTCCTACCGAGTGGGCCCAGAGATACCTCTCCGTCACACGGAGTGACAAATCCCAGTCTCGATTCGTGCCAACCCAATTCGTGCCAACCCAACAGGCACTTTCGGAGATACCCGTAGTGCACCTTTATAGCCACCCAGTTACGTTGTGACGTTTGGTACACCCAAAGCATTCCTACGGTATCCGGGAGTTGCACAATCTCATGGTCTAAGGAAATGATACTTAACATCAGAAAAGCTTTAGCATACAAATTACACGATCTTTGTGCTAGGCTTAGGATTGGGTCTTGTCCATCACATCATTCTCCTAATGATCTGATCCCGTTATCAACGACATCCAATGTCCATGGTCAGGAAACCATAACCATCTATTGATCAACGAGCTAGTCAACTTGAGGCTTACTAGGGACATGGTGTTGTCTATGTATCCACACATGTATCTGAGTTTCCTATCAATACAATTATAGCATGGATAATAAACGATTATCATGAAAAAGGAAATATAATAATAATAACTAATTTATTATTGCCTCTAGAGCATATTTCCAACAAATTCATCATGTAGCAGCAGCAGGAGCAGCTCATAGCAATGCATCATATAGCAGCAGCAGAAGCAGCTCATAGCAATTCATCGTACAGTGGATTAGAATGAAAATTTGGCAAAAAATCAGAGGAGATCCTCACCTTGTTGGATGAGCTCATCCTTCAACAGCACCTCAAGGCCATGGCCTGGGAGAAGGGGAGGGGGAATAAGGTGCATTCTGCCGCAGTGTGGCATCAGCCGTAGTTGTGCAAATACCACGGAGTAGTGCGTTGGACGAACCACAGGAGCAAACTTTGGAGACCATGAGAATGAGGGGAGGCGCCAGAGGGAGGAGCAGCCAGGGAGATTTGCCCCTACCCGCCGGCCATGTAGCCTAGCTGGACAGAGCATCGTCAAGGACCAGGCCAGATGGGACCAAAGGGCGGCGGCTCACTGGAGGAACCCTAGTGCAGCAGTGTGGGATCGAGGTAGAGGGAAAGGGAGAGGAGATGCAAGCGGGCAGGGCAATGAATGCTTGCATGTTTGTTTTTACTTGAGTGTCGTGTGACACGGGCGTCGTGATTGCATTTTGAGTGTAATATTAGGCATAAATGTAGTCATTTCACTATTCCCTTCCCTTCAATTTTTAGTGAGGTTCTACCCGAAACACCCCCTCCAAAGCAAAATTAGTTAAGCCCAAGCCCATAACTCAAAAATGACTTCTTTACATCTTTTATGGCTTATTTTGACAATATGCCCTGAAAAGGTGGAATCGAACTGCCCTTAACCTGCAACTCAATTGTGTGTGCAATGATGAATCACTCCGCACGCTATCTCTGTACATTTAGGCATCATCATACATGGCATAACCTAATACATGTGCATTCCATTGTAGAATCTGGAATATGCAATGTTTATGTTAGCTCATACGTTGCACATGATGTTTAAATGCCCCTTAAATCTGGTCAGTCAAGTGATGGTCTTTAAGCCTCCTTCTTTGCTTCTTTTCTTGATATGTAAGATTTGCTCACACATCCTGCTCAATTGCTTGTTTGCATCAGCTAGCCATACTAGGACTGTTTGCTTTGATTACTTGTTGTTCTTGACCTAACACTCTAACAGAGCTTGTCAACGATTTAAACACTAAGGGCTACTGTAGTGGGGCCTTGTCTAACTCATAGGTGACATAAAGGTTTGGCTGTACACTACAGTAGGCTCTCCAAGAGTACCTGAAGGTCCAGCTCGAAGGTATGCCTAGTTTTTACATAGTGCAGACATAGTAAATGCTCATTTCATTGTGTGCAAGTGCAAGAGATGCGGCATGTTTCATTATGTGGTGTTGTTTTGTTGTAATCTCATCCTTTTCTGCTCACATCGGAAAGTATGCATATTTATCTTCCAAGGAGACGAGTAACTAGTTTGTGTCACCTTGCGGAGGGGGTGCAATGAAGATAAGATTGAGGATTTCCAAGTACAAGATGTTAGGAAGGAGCCTTGCAAGAGAAGTAGGAGATGCACTGAGCCTCTTCAACTCGCTAAGGTAAGTCACCGTATGCAACTCAACAGTTCAATTCCTTGTTTGTTTCTGCATAGTTAATTTTCTCTTTTCAATTGCTTTATTGTCCTCGCTAATGAGACGCCCAAATAATCATGCCCGATGTTGGGTACTTGTATCACTATTAGTTGACATAATTAAATGCCTTACCATTTAATTACTCTGCCCTGAAGCTTTGAAGTCTATTAACCAACTATTATTGCATGAGGCTCACAATCTAGTTTATACTACGCTAATGATTGCATAGTTTTGCCTGCTGTAGTACGTTTGTATGAAACCCTCTGCTGTTCATTATGCTCCCTAAGACTTTAATTGTGGTACATAATGGCCAACTGCTTGCTTACTTATACGCAACGTGATGTCTAAATTTGTAACTTGTCTGTGTTTTCGATTGGGCCCCAACATCATGCTCCTCTGGTGAGCTAAGAGGGATTTCTGTATGCAGGCTGCACAGACTATATTTTTTATAATTTTTAAAATATCACCTGCTTATGCTTCATGACGTGTAACATTTTTTTGGGTGAAAGTGACGTGTAACATTATTGTTAGTCCTCTTTTGCCATGTAGTACAAAATAGTGTCTTGTTCGCTTCACTGTTGTAACTATATTTTTGCCCTAGTCATGTGTACTTACAGAAACATTTCGTGATGAAGTGACATCAACACAAAAATCTATGAAAGCAAGGCGGCATGGCCGTTACCGAATGATTATGGATTGGAATTGGAATGTCTTTGATGTTCTTGAGCATCAACTAGAGCTGGCAAGACAACGTGTACATGATTGTCAACGTATAATCAACAAGTTGAGACTGGACATGCAGGTATTAGATGCAGGAGTCAAAAAAATGAAACAAGACACCGAGGTAACCATGAAGGAATTGGAGATTTTGCAGACTGAAATTTGTGCTATCTGAATCCGGACAATCCTATTTTCTGAAGAGATTATAGTTCAAATGGAGTTAAGTTGATGCGCGTCCATGATGTATGAGCTGTATTTTCCCAGTGTATGTAATTTGCTGTTTGTGTATGCGTTATTATCACCTGTGCCGAACCATAATGACCAGTGGGTATAATCGGCTGTAATTTCTTTATTGTATAGTGTAGGATTATTCTACCTTTCTATGCCTTGATCTCTTTGTTGTATAGTGTATGCTTTTTAGAGGTGATAGTATTGAGTAGGATAATTCTTTGAATATGCTATATCGTTCAAACGGGGGCCAACTCGCCCGACCATGGCCCTTCACGGGTCGTCGGATCCATGGGCCTTCTACGTCTCGTAGGATCCATGGGCCTTCTACGTCTCGTAGGATCCATGGGCCACCGACTCATTTATGGGTCTTGTACGGGCCTGTAATGGGCCGTAGACGGGCCTATAATGGAAATCGTACGTTTTATGGGCTGACCATAAAGGGCCATTAATAGGCCATACTTGGTGATGCTATGAAAATGGCCCAACAGACTAACGGACCACAAATGGGCCGACTGTAACGACGGGCTGAATTTGGCCCACAAGCAGAAAATGACAGTAACGGGACGTAAGTAACCGAATGCTGCAAATGAGCCCAAGAATAAATGGGCCCTCGTAAGGCGAAAGTTAACTTAATGGAAACGCTCAACGGAATAACGGCCCGCTAATGGGTATAAAGTGTTACATCGTTCATTACGGGCCGATTTCACCATGAGCCGTTAATGGGTGTAAAGTAATACATCGTTCATTAGGGGCCGCCAAAGACGGGTCGCTAATGGGCCAAGAGTTACAAAGGGCCTCATATGGGCCGAAAGATGTCATGGGCCATACATGGGCCAGAAGTGAAAACGGGCTGGAATCATATTGGATGGCCCAGATGACGCTACTGGGCCTAATTCGCATATGGCATAACGGGCCTTGGGTTAGCGGGTTGTAAATGGGCTATATGCTAATAGTCCATTAACAGGCTTTCCATGGGCCGGCCCGCCAGCTTTTGACCAAGTCAAACGGTCCGGCCTTTTCACAGGAATGGGCCACTGTTGGGCCGTGCCACGTGTCACGTATCATAGGCGCCTTCTGTCCAGTGAGTGGATGATATCTGTCCCAATGATGAGCCGACACGTGTTTCCTCCAGCCAATGATGATTTTACACGTGGAAAATCCCCATTGGTCGCGGTTGTTAACGGGTTATCGGATCCAAAACCCGACCCGATAGCTTAACGGCGTTCCGTTACGGTGGATGCCACGTGTTGGTCACCCTTGACGAAAGCACTTCTGTGACGCGCGATTTATCTTCATGGAAGTGAACACTTCCGTGATGATAATTTTGGTAATGTCATGGAACACTTCTACGACAAAGACAGTATGACTATCTTGATTCTGTCATAAATTTGTCATGGATGTACATGCATGACAGAAAATGTGACCTACTGTGACAAACACGTATCATCACGGAAGTGTTTTTTTTGTAGTGATACTTATTGCAAAAATCTACAAGCCATCAAAAACCAAAGCACTACGCGCATGCTCCTAGGGGGATAGATTGGTAGGAAAAGACCATCGCTCGTCCCCGACCTTCACTCATAAGGAGGACAATCAAAGAACACCTCATGTTTTAAATTTGTTACATAACGTTTACCATACGTGCATGCTACGGGACTTGCAAACTTCAACACAAGCATTTCTCAAATGCACAACTACTCAACTAGCACGACTTTGATATTATTACCTCCATATCTCAAAACAATCATCAAGCATCAAACTTTTCTTAGTATCCAACACACTCATAAGAAAGTTTTTACTATTTTAAATACCTAGCATATTAAGATTATTTAAGCAATTATCATGCTATTTAAGACTCTCAAAATAATATAAGTGAAGCATGAGAGATCAATAGTTTCTTTAAAACAAATCCACCACCGTGCTCTAAAAGATATAAGTGAATTACTAGAGCAAAACTATATAACTCAAAAGATATAAGTGAAGCACAAAGAGTACTTTAATAATTTCCAAATCATGTATGGCTCTCTCAAAAGGTGTGTACAGCAAGGATGATTGTGTTAAACTAAAAAGCAAAGACTCAAATCATACAATACTCTCCAAGCGAAACACATATCATGTGGTGAATAAAAATATAGCTCCAAGTAAAGTTACCGATGGAGGTAGATTTAAAGAGGGGATGCCTTCCGGCATCCCCAAGCTTTGATTTTTTGGTGTCCTTAGATTATCTTGGGGGTGCCATGGGAATCCCCAAGCTTAGGCTCTTTCCACTCCTTGTTCCATAATCCATCAAAAGATTTCACCCAAAACTTGAAAACTTCACAACACAAAACTCAACAGAAATCTCGTGAGCTCCGTTAGCGAAAGAAAACAAAAGACCACTTCAAGGTACTGTAATGAACTCATTCTTTATTTATATTGGTGTTAAACCTACTGTATTCCAACTTCTCTATGGTTTATAAACTATTTTACTAGCCACAGATTCATCAAAATAAGCAAACAACACACGAAAAACAGAATCTGTCAAAAACAGAACAGTCTGTAGTAATCTGTAACTAACGCAAACTTCTGGACCTCCAAAAAATCAGCCAAAATGGTAAGACCTAGGCAATTTGTTTATTTATCAGAAGCAATTGGAATCACTATTTTATCACGTTCTGGTAATTTTTAACAATTGTTTTTGTGAACAGAAAGTTTTTGGAAATTACAGCAGATCAAATAACTATCATCCAAGAAGATCCTATAGGTTTAACTTGGAACAAACACTAATTAAAACATAAAAACACATCTAACCAGAGGCTAGATCAAAGATTTATTCCTAAACAGAAGCAAAAGAAAAAAACTAAAAATAAAATTGGGTTGCCTCCCAACAAGCGCTATCGTTTAACGCCCCTAGCTAGGCATAAAAGCAAGGATAGATCTAGGTATTGCCATCTTTGGTAGGAAATTCTTCAATGAGACATCTATCATCCTTAGGAATTTCTGTCTTTTTAGTAATTATCAAACTTCTAGGCACAAGATCAAAAAATTCATTCATAGCAAATGGTTCCTTAATCATAGCAAAAAGATCGGGATGAATACTTATAGATTTAAGATCCGCAGTTTCCTTACTAGAGGATTCACCCTTATTTTTAGGAACATACATAAGCTTGGCAATTTTAGTAGGTGGACTTGGAGTATTCCTTACGGAAGAAAAAGCGGTTCCCAAGTTGGTAATGATACCCTCAAGTTTATCGATTCTAGTGGAATTGATTTATTCTTTCATTAACTATGGGTTCCTTCTCCTTAATATTTTTCAAGGTTACTACTACCTTAGATCCATATTGGCTAATTTGATTGTGGATCTTTTTATCTAGATTTTCAATTAACTCAACGGTAGCAACTTTATTTTCAATAATTTCAAGTCTTTGCATTACATGCTCCAAAGTTAACATAGTTCCATTAACCAAAAGAGGTGGTGAGCCAAATAAATCTATCATAGCATTATAAGAGTCAAAAGTGTGGCTACCCAAGAAATTCCCTGCGGTAATGGTATCAAGGATATATCTACACCAAGGATTAGCACCTACATAAAAATTGCAGAGAAGAACTGAAGTAGATTGCTTCCTGGTAGATCTATTTTGAGCATTGCAAATTCTATACCAAGCATCTTTTAGATTTTCTCCTTCCCTTTGCTTAAAATTTAGAACTTCATTCTCGGGAGACAACGGAGAAGATATAAGACTAGCCATAACGACAAGCAAGCGAGAAAAAGGCAAACGGAAAAGAGAGGGCGAATAAAACGACAAGGGTGAAGTGGGGGAGAGGAAAACGAGAGGCAAATGGCAAATAATGTAATGCGGGAGATAAGGGATTGTGATGGGTACTTGGTATGTTGACTTTTTATGAGATTCCCCGCAACGGTGCCGAAATTCTTCTTGCTACTTCTTGAGCATCGTGTTGGATTTCCTTGAAGAGGAAAGGATGATGCAGCAAAGTAGCGTAAGTATTTCCCTCGCTTTTGAGAACCAAGGTATCAATCCAAGAGGAGGGTACGCGAGTCCCTCGTACCTGCACAAAGCAAATAACTCCTCGCAACCAATGCGATAAGGGGTTGTCAATCCCTTCACGGTCACTTACGAGAGTGAGATCTGATAGAGATGATAGATAATATTTTTGGTATTTTTAGATGCAAAGTAAAATAAAAAGCAAAGGCAATAATAAAGTGATGTAAGATTAATATGATGAAGATAGACCCGAGGGCCATAGATTTCACTAGTGGCTTCTCTCAAGAGCATAAGTATTTTACGGTGGGTGAACAAATTACTGTTGAGCAATTGACAGAATTGAGCATAGTTATGAGAATATCTAGGTATGATCATGTATATAGGCATCACGTCCGAGACAAGTAGACCGACTCTGCTGCATCTACTACTATTACTCCATTCATCGACCGCTATCCAGCATGCATCTAGAGTATTAAGTTTATGAAAACAGAGTAACACCTTAAGCAAGATGACATGATGTAGAGGGATAAATTCATGCAATATGATAAAAAAAACCATCTTGTTATCCTCGATGGCAACAAATACAATGCGTGCCTTGCTGCCCCTACTGTCACTGGGAAAGGACACCGCAAGATTAAACCCAAAGCTAAGCACTTCTCCCATTGCAAGAAAAACCAATCTAGTAGGCCAAACCAAACTGATAATTCGAAGAGACTTGCAAAGATAACCAATCATACATAAAAGAATTCAGAGAAGATTCAAATATTGTTTATAGATAATCTTGATCATAAACCCACAATTCATCGGTCTCAACAAACACACAACAAAAAGAAGATTACATCGAATAGATCTCCACGAGAGAGGGGGAGAACATTGTATTGAGATCCAAAAAGAGAGAAGAAGCCATCTAGCTACTAATTATGGACCCGAAGGTCTGAGGTAAACTACTCACACTTCATCGGAGGGGCTATGGTGATGATGTAGAAGCCCTCCATGGTGGATGCCCCCCGTGAGCTCCTAACAGGCCCCAAGATGGGATCTCGTGGGCATGTAAGGTTGCGGCGGTGGAATTAGGTTTTTGGCTCCGTATCTGATCGTTTGGGGGTACGTAGGTATATATAGGAGGAAGAAGTACATCGGTGGAGCATCATGGGGCCCACGAGGGTGAAGGGCGCGCCCCCCTACCTCGTGCCCTCCTCGAGCTTCCTTGACGTAGGGTCCAAGTCTCCTGGATCATGTTCGGTGAGAAAATCACGTTCCCGAAGGTTTCATTCCGTTTGGACTCCGTTTGATATTCCGTTTCTTCGAAACTCTGAAATAGGCAAAAACAACAATTCTGGGTTGGGCCTCCGGTTAATAGGTTAGTCCCAAAAATAATATAAAAGTGGAAAATAAAGCCCAATATTGTCCAAAACAGTAGATAATATAGCATGGAGCAATCAAAAATTATAGATACGTTGGAGACGTATCAATATGTTTCTCGTTTATGGAGGTGACAAAGAGCTCGTCGTAAATGGTTACGTCGATGCAAGCTTTGACACTGATCCGGATGACTCTAAGTCACAAACCGGATACGTATTTATATTGAACGATGGAGCTGTCAGTTGGTGCAGTTCTAAGCAAAGCGACATGGAGGGATCTACGTGTGAAGCGGAATACATAGCTGCTTCTGAAGCAACAACAGAAGGAGTCTGGATGAAGGAGTTCATATCCGATCTAGGTATCATACTTAGTGCATCGGGTCTAATGAAAATCTTTTGTGACAATACTGGTGCAATTGCCTTGGCAAAGAAATCCAGATTTCACAATAGAACCAAGCACATCAAGAGACGCTTCAATTCCATCCGCGATCAAGTCAAGGAGGGAGACATAGAGATTTGCAAGATACATACAGGTCTGAATGTTGCGCACTGCTAACTAAGCCTCTCTCACGAGCAAAACATGATCAGCACCAAGACTCCATGGGTGTTAGAATCATTAATGTGTAATCTAGATTATTGACTCTAGTGCAAGTGGGAGACTGAAGGAAATATGCCCTAGAGGCAATAATAAAGTTGTTATTTATATTTCCTTATATCGTGATAAATTTTTATTATTCATGCTAGAATTGTATTAACCGGAAACCTAGTACATGTGTGAATACATAGACAAACAGAGTGTCACTAGTATGCCTCTACTTAACTAGCTCGTTGAATCAAAGATGGTTAAGTTTCCTAGCCATGGACATGAGTTGTCATTTGATTAACGGGATCACATCATTAGAGAATGATGTGATTGACTTGACCCATTCCGTTATCTTAGCATTTGATCGGTTAGTATATTGCTATTGCTTTCTTCATGACTTATACGTGTTCCTATGACTATGAGATTATGCAACTCCCGAATACTGGAGGAACACTTTGTGTGCTACCAAACGTCACAACGTAACGGGGTGATTATAAAGGTGCTCTACAGGTGTCTCCGATGGTACTTGTTGAGTTGGCATAGATCGAGATTAGGATTTGTCACTCCGATTGTCGGAGAGGTATCTCTGGGCCCTCTCAGTAATGCACATCACTATAAGCCTTGCAAGCAATGTAACTAATGAGTTAGTTGCGGGATGATGCATTACAGAACGAGTAAAGAGACTTGCCGGTAACGAGGTTGAACTAGGTATTAAGATACCGACGATCGAATCTCTGGCAAGCAACATACCGATGACAAAGGGAACAACGTATGTTGTTATGCAGTTCGACCGATAAAGATCTTCGTAGAATATGTAGGAGCCAATATGGGCATCCAGGTTCCGCTATTGGTTATTGACCAGAGAGATGTCTTGGTCATGTCTACATAGTTCTCGAACCCGTAGGGTCCGCACGCTTAACGTTCGTTGACGATATAGTATTTATGAGTTATGTATGTTGGTAACCGAATGTTGTTCGGAGTTCCTAATAAGATCACAGACATGACAAGGAACTCCGGAATGGTTCGGAGATAAAGATTGATATATGGGATAATAGTGTTTGGTCTCCGGAAGGGTTCCGGAATTCACCGGAAGGGGTTCCGGATGTTTCCCGAAATGTTTGGGTACGAGAACACTTTATTTGGGCCAAAGAGGAAAGCCCACAAGGTTTTTGGAAAGCGCAAAAGGAAGTTTTGCGGAGTCCAGGGGCCAGACGCCAGGGTCCCTGACGTATGGGTCCAGACGTCGGGAACCCTGGCGTCTGGCCCTAGAGTCTGAGAAAGACTCTTGCCTTTCGGGTGAAACCGACTTTGTGGAGGCTTTTACTCCAAGTTTCGACCCCAAGGCTCAACATATAAATAGAGGGGTAGGGCTAGCACCCAAGACACATCAAGAAACACCAAACCGTGTGCCGGCAACCCCGTCCCCTCTAGTTTATCCTCCGTCACAGTTTTCGTAGTGCTTAGGCAAAGCCCTGCGGAGATTGTTCTTCACCAACACCGTCACCGCGCCATCATGCTGCCGGAACTCATCTACTACTTCGCCCCTCTTGCTGGATCAAGAAGGCGAGGACGTCATCGAGCTGAACGTGTGCTGAACGCGGAGGTGCCGTACGTTCGGTACTTGATCGGGACGGATCATGAAGGTGTACGACTACATCAACCGCGTTGATAAACACTTCCGCTTACGGTCTACGAGGGTACGTAGACAACACTCTCCCCTCTTGTTGCTATGCATCACCATGATCTTGTGTGTGCGTAGGAATTTTTTTGAAATTACTACGTTCCCCAACAGTGCCCCCGGGCCTGGCAAGCCTTGTGCGGCGCTTCGTCAACTTCGTTTTAGTCCGTCTACGCATGCCCAGTGCTGGCAACACCAATGTGTGCCTTCGTCCACGACGTGTCCCCGGGTTTGGCAAACCCGGCGTAACGCCTCGTCAACATCGTCCTCTACTCGGCGCAGCACTACTTCGACACCACTGCGCCCATGACTAACACGGCGCCTCCTTGCGCCCGCGGCTCCACGGCGACTTCCTCGACACCGGCTACCCCGACTCGACATCGACCACGACATTGTTTGCACGGCTCCCTCGACCACGGCTACACCACCCACGCTCTCGGCTACATCGACAACCGGCACAAAGGGCTACCGCCTGCTTGAGCAACCTCGTCGGTTTCCACTCTAGCCACGACTCCGTGATGCGTCGACCGTTACGACTATGGGGGGGAGGGGGAGGGGGGGAGGGGGGGAGGGTGTCCGTCGGCTTGCCTTCGGATTCTTCTCCGCCTCACCGCTCAAGGCCGCTACCATTATGATCATGGGATGTTGAGTAACGTGATTATATTAGGAAACCTAGGATAAACTAGGAAGTATTCTGGCTTGTCTTGTACTCCAAGTAGATCATGTACTCCTATATATATGCCCACGAGGCTCAAGCAATACAACGAAGATTTCCACCAATCTCTCTCTCTCCCTTCTAACAGCCACCATTGCAAACAGGTAAGATCTTGCAAACCCCATCATGCAGAAAATGTCTACCCATGCAGCAGAAGGAAACCACATGTGCAGCAAATGAACCATGCAAAGTAGTAACATCTCAACACTAGTGCCAAATGGTCGACTGTAGTGTTGCATGCATGATAAGCGGCAGTGAGCACTGCAACAGTAAAAGAACAATCACAGTAGGTATTTAGTTATCCTCTTTTACAGGTTACTTGTGGGGTGACGAATGAAAAAAATGCACAGCTAACTAGATATCTACTTGGATCTCAATAGAGTTTGATTCATGGGACTATCGACAGTTTTTCGGCGAGTTCCTTAGCTCTGCATGACTGTTGTAGTTAATTCTCCTTTGAGTGCCGTTGACACTCCAGTGATAATGCCTCTTCTCATCTCCAGTGGGAAACACCAACTAATCACTAGTAAGAACTTCCATCAACAGTGGGTGAAGAATAAAGATCCTGCTATGCAACATTTTGCTCCATCTCGTTTGTGATTTCCTGGAAGGCCCGCCGGCGGTACGGTGGCCTCCACGGTCCTGTGCTCGCCGGGTTCTCAGGCCAACGGCTGTGACTGGCACCCTGAGAGCGTCCATCAACACCAAATGGTACCTGCCCATGGAAAAGCGAACGCTGAGCTGCACTGCTTCTCACTGAGCTTGGTGTCTGATCGGCGCCTCGAGCTTTCTCACTGAGATGGGTCGTGTTAAGCCTTTGGCAGACTCGGTCGCCGCGATCTTGAACCTTCCGCTGCTTCCATGCTGGAGCTGTCCTGACGAAACTCCGGTTCACGTTCTCGTCTGTCGAGGTTCTGGCCGAGTCATTGCGTCTCCATGAACCTGCTGATGAGCTCTGTGGCCGAACACCCGCGACCGGGGTTTTGAGGCTGCTGCTTCCTTGAGATGATGAGGATGGTGTTTTGTCCCTCTGCTCACTCGCATGCTTGCTGCTTTCACCTTGTGGGGCGGTGGTGTTCTTGCCATCGGCCAGCTGCTGCTGTTCATCCTCCTCCACCATGTCAGCCCACGTTTTTCTAGCGCCACCAACCAAACCCTTCCCCTCTCGCATAGGATTCTCAATAGCATCTATGGCGCCATTAGAGCTTGGCATGCATTCAGCTGGGCTAGGAGTCTGACCTTGATTCTGTGCGCTGATATTGGGTCTGTCCTTTTTGACGAGCCGCTTTCGTAGTTTCTCAAGTAGAGACTGTGGTGTGGCAGCATCATTGAACAGTCTAGAAAGATCGTGGTACTCCTCCAGACTTTGTCCATTCTTCTCTCCATCAGTAGCAACCATAAGCAGTGGCTCTTTACGCTTCATCTGAGTTATCGGAGATGGAAGCGCGTGTGAGTTGCAATCTTCATGATTCTCTGTATCCGCTGAAACTGAAGCTTGCGTTTCTTCATAATTCAATTGAGTTGAAGCAGAGAATATTTGTGGATGTAGATATTCAAGGTTCCCCACATCAGTAGCAAGCAAAATCCGTGAATCTTTAGACTTCATCTGAGTTATGGGAGAAGGGAGTGCCTGTGACTCGAGTTCCCTAAGCACTTCAGTAGCCCGAGCAAAAGATCTCACGTGGTTTTCATCATTGCAGTTGTAAGGTATAGCTTGGAGAAGGTATTTAGCTTCAGCTACCTTTCCCATCTTCATCATGCAGATGGCTAGATTGCACTCTTTGTTATAATCAGTTTCTATAGCAAGAGCTTGCCTGGGTCAAGTGAAAAATGCCAAGTCAGTAGCAGCTGGATATAGTTGAATGAGCTTTACTGGAAATGATGCATGGGGTTATTACAGAAAAACAGAGTCCCCTTCTACTACTACAATCAAGCATCACCAGTGCTGGGAACAGTCATTTCTGCATCTTTGATGTGGAGTGAGAAACTACTCCCTCCATCCTAATACATAAGGCCCACTCAAATTTTGAGCCTAACCAATAAATTTTACTAACAAAATATGAGTTATATGCCGTAAAAGCTGTACCGTTGGAAAGCTCTTTCGGATATGGATCCAGTGGTATACTTCTTGTGGCATACAACTCATATTTTGTTAGTCAAATTCATGGTCAAAGTTAGGCTCAAACGCAGGGGGCTTATATATTTTGATGGAAAGAGTACAATGGTGCCATCATTTTTACACATTTTTACAAATAACACCAAACAAAGGATTGAGAAGTTCAAGAGAATATAAATCATGTCTAACAAAATCCATGTCAGCTTAATAAGTACATCCCCAACATAGATATACCTGTAGAGCATTTCAGCTTCCTCATAGTTTTCAGACTGCATATAGGCCCAGGCGAGGTTACCCAGCAACCTTCATGACAAAGCAGAGCCTTAGAATGGCGTTCACAGGACAAATGAAGATGTATGAATGATTTTCAATACCTTGCCTTTTCATCCCTGAGAGAGAGATAGAATACTCTTCCATGAGATTTAGAAAGCTTAGTTTTCCACCGGCCAGAAGCTAGATCCTCATCAATCATTCTCAGCTTCACTGTCAGCATTTCAATCTGCTCTTTTGTCCTACCGCATTTCTGGTTTAACATAAAAATGATTTGTATCAATACTTGGCTAGATATTTATCTACAATGCGGTGTAGGTTTATTATTAGCTGATGACTTTTTTGCATGGTTCTTGCAATATATTATAAGCAAACCTCAAAAATGGGCTTCGGAAGAAAATTTTAGCTTACATACATAGATTTACAGGACTGAAATACCTTGTACAAGTCGAGAAGAATATTGTCAAGAGACTCCTGGGCTTCATTGGGACAACGGTCACGGAAGGATCTTATCGCTTCAATGGCTTCTTCAGCCCTATTTGCTTGTTTCAGTACAGTAGCCATATCCTTCAGTGCACTCTCAGTTCGTTCACCACTATTAATAGCTGCCCAGAACAATGAAACTGCCTTGTTTGGATCTTTTTCAATTAACTGTAATAAATGGATAATAGAGGCAAGGTGAGGAAACAAAAAGAAACAGAAGCTTATCTTATCTACAAAAGCTTCTATTATCAAGATTGTAAATGCATCTTGATTCAAAAGCCTGCAGGTGCTACAGAAAAACTAACACTGTGGAAACACAGATAATGTACAGAAGTTTGAACTAAAACTACGACACTTATTTTGGAACCGAGGGGGTATGTCAGCATATAACATATTGAGAAAAGCAAAACTTCAGGGAGAATGAGCATCTGTGGCAGGTACTAATGAGACAAACATACGGACGCTGTACACCATCAAATCTTGCCAAAACTGTTTCCATATAAGCTTTTGATAGGACATAATTCTGGTAATAGGACACCTAGTCACCTACTCATATCCGCTAAAAAACTTAAAATCGGCTTAAAAAGGTAGGAGGGCACCACTTCCGTGTCACTTTAAGCTAATGTCATCTTTACCAAAATTATTAGTTATGCCAGTGAGTGTGTACATTCATCCTTCTCTATTCTTGTGCAGTTAACTATTACTCCCTCCGTTCGGAATTACTTGTCTCGGAAATGGATGTATCTAGAACTAAAATCCGTCTAGATACATCCATTTCTGCGACAAGTAATTCCAAACAGAGGGAGTAACAAATATCCTGATACAATGGAAGATGCTGTGAAACAACCAATGTAGTGATTTTTCTTTGGAAAGGACACTAAGCTTCAAGGCTACTGCATCCTTGTCCCCGGTATACTAATATTGGATCAGGCCAATCTAGCAAGCATGTTCCGAGATTCAGCAAGCGGCAGTCATTGCAGAATACCATTACAATGCAACTAACAGAACAATGCTATGTTCACTGAAGATAAATTTCAATGAATCGACTCACAGATATCAGTTCCACGATGCACATTTAATTATTTATTGACATGCTCCCGGGAAAATGGACGCCAATGGATTTTCACAAGAGATCGTTGTAGTCTTAACAATTGAGAGCCTGGTGGCATTTGGGCTCTACATGCAACTTTGCAAGTCAAGGAAGCTAGCACTGAATTTCATCCGTGGCACACCACCCTGACGGAACACGTTAGGAGCAAATATCTCCTAAATTTCAGCTCCACAATCAATCATCCTGAGAAGAAGAGCCCACGAGTTTCTACGAACAATCAGGAACGCGAAGTGCAGCACAGAAAGTTGATCTACCATATCAGTCGCATCTTAATTAGCCACCCCGAGTCCCTCCCCGACGAGAATGGCCCGAACGAGATAGCACGGCGCGCGCTGGATTTCGGAACCTGAACAGGAAGGGAATGCGCCTGACGGCGGCGGTGGCGGTCGAGTGTGTTACCTGCGCCTGCTTCGCCCTCACGTACGGGGAATCCAGCGCCGGCGGCGCCCTCGGCGGCCGGGAGCACCCGCCGCCGCTCGCCGGCGGGGTGGCGCGGTAGGAGCAGCAGCCGGCGCTCAGGGGCGGGGTGACGTGGCTCCCGGAGCCCGCGAAGCCGGCGGGGGTGCCGGGGCTCCACCTCTCCGCCGCGCCCCTCGGCGACGTCCACGGCGGCAGCCGCCTCCCCACGCTCGGCATTGCTGTGCCTTGAGCAGTGCTGTTCGGTGGCTGACTAGTAGGCCCGTTGTGCGTTGGTCCCGCTGGTCGGTGTCGTGCCGTTGCTCTGTTTGTTGGTGGGCTGGGCTTTTGGTGTTTCCAGCCTGCTCTCTCGGCCCGATGGTGGTGTCAGGCCGGTCCGGTCCTGAGATTTCGAGGGTTGGGTGCTCCCTCCATTTACCCCTAAAAAAAGGTACTCCCTTCATCTAAAATATGGACATTGTGTCAAAATATATGTTAAAATATGGACAAGTATGCTTTTTTTAGAATGTCTTCGACCATTGCTATGATTAATAATACATGCTATTATGGTGTAGGATCATATCATCAGAAACACCTTTCCCATAAACGTCATACTTTTTGTAACATATAAATAATGTATTATGCTCTAATCCATGGTCAAAAGGCAACCTCAAAAACCATTAGGTTCTAAGTATATGTTTGGATGAAGGGAGCAGCACTTGCGGGGTATAATATGAGTGAAGAGATATCAATTATGTGAGATATCTACATTTTTTTAGTGTTTTTTGATAAATAAAAAAACGATAACTGGGTTCCAGTTTTTCGTTAGTGGCGGGGCAAACAACCATGTATTTGTTGATTATATCATTTCCAAATACTTGCGATAAAAACATCAGATATATTCCTCAATTGTCATAGCAGTACAAGAAACACTAGAAAATAACAAAAATACGTTCAGATCCGTAGATCACCAAGCGACAACTATAAGCACTGGAGCAAGACGAAGGCGTGCCGTCATCATCGCCCTCCTTCACCGGAGTCGGGCAAAACTTGTTTCGATAGATAAACAGAAACGTGCCGTGCTAAGGCCCCACCAGGACTAGCACATCAGAACCACCATTGATGAAGAGAAAACATTCATCGTAAGAATCTAATCTGTAGACACACAGAATGAAAGACTGGAAAAATTGTTAAACCTCACGTGTATCGACTTTTTCTCCCCTACGCTCCTCGCCTAGGGTTTTGTCTCCTCTATGGCGATCTGATCGCCTAGAGTCTCCCCTCCCAACATACCCCGATCGGCGACCGCGTCGATCCCTGCAAATTCCCCCCTGCGGGTCCTGATGGCCTCGGACGCCAACTCGGCCACGAGCGGCGGCGCCTCGGCGTCCGCGAACCCCGACCTGGAGGACTTCTTCGACCAACTAGATCTGAACGAGGAGGATTTCAACGATGTGGAAATTGATGTGGAGGATCCGGTGATCCAAGAGAATGTGAGGTGGTTAGCCCTGGCTAGGGTTCACATCGAGAAGAACTTCTCCCCGGCCGCCTTCTATAAGGATATGAGAGTGGCCTGGAATCCGGCTCAAAGGGTGAGATTTCGCCCTGTTGGTCCCAATAGATTCGTAGTTCAGGCCTCCTGCCTGGGTGATTGGGAGCGGATGATGATGCACGGGCCATGGCTCTTTCGAAACATGGCGGTTCTGATGTGCCCGTATGACGGGTTTACAAAAGCTGATGAGGTAGTCTTTGATCATATGCCTATCTGGTTACAGATTCATAAGTTGCCGGATCCATATTGCAAGCAGGAGATTGTGAGCAAACTGCTGAAGGGCGCAGGCAAAATCCTGGAGATGAGGCTGAACGGCAACACCCGCGGTGATTACATTAGGGTTAGGGTGGAGCATGACATTAAACTCCCCCTGACAAAGTTTGTGAGCATTGTGCGATCTCAGGCAAGACAAGTTTTTCTGGTTCGGTATGAGAAGTTGGCCAGATTCTGCAAGTTTTGTGGACTCATTGGACATGAGCACAAGGAGTGCGGCTCCGGGGTGCATGACCAGCAGAAGCTCAAGTTCGGTGACTGGCTATACGCCGACGGCCCTGGCCGGTCCCGCCCCGAACCAAACAATGGCAAGGCTGGTGCTCCTCGGCAACCGGGGGACGTTGGCAGCTTCAAAGATCCGGTGGATCCTGGGAGCCACGGGACTGACCCGGAAATACTGGATACGGCTACCAGCCCGACAAAGGTACATCGTGATCATATGGGGTTGGAACGCGAGGCAAGGAAGATGCTCAATATGGATATCGCTGGGAATGAGGGCATGCTCGCTTCCAGCCAGAACAAAACAGTACTTGCCATCACGGATGGCAGTGGGAAGGATGAAGGGGAGACCTCTTCGCCTTTGAGCAGTTCTTCTAGTAGCAAACGTGCAAAGTTGTCACAAGTTCATAATATAAATGAGATATCGGCGGCCTCCCTCGAGGAGGACCGCCGGACGCAATGAATATACTGTTTTGGAACTGCCGGGGGGGGGACCGCCGGACAGTTCGTGAGGTCTTGGCCCTCTCAAAAGCCAATTCCCCCAAACTAGTCTTCCTCTGTGAGACTAGACATGATTCTGTTAAAGTGGAGAAACTGCGTTGGCGACTCGGTTTGAAAGGCTTTCACGGGGTGAGTAGCGATGGAAGAAGTGGCGGTTTGGCTCTGTTTTGGGATGAATCGTTGACCGTGACGGTGCTAGACTCTTGCAGCCGGTATGTTGATGTCATGGTAGTTGATGGCGGCTCGGGTACTTCTTGGCGAGGAACTTTTGTCTATGGGGAGCCACGTGTTGAGAATCATCATCGGATGTGGGAGCAACTATGTGGGCTTAGGGCCAGATCGCGGGAGCCATGGATAGTATGCGGAGATTTTAATGAGGCACTATGGCAGCATGAGCATCTTTCTGGCACTCCGCGGTCTGAAGCTCAGATGGTGGCGTTTAGGGACTGCTTGGAAAGGTGCGAGCTGGAGGACCTGGGTTTCTCGGGATTTCCATTCACCTACAATAATGGCCAGCAAGCGGATCGGAATGTGCAGGTCCGTTTGGACAGGGCCTGCGCTGATGAATCTTGGCGGGACTCCTTCCCCGCCGCGAGGGTGGTCCATCTGGCCACACCATGCTCGGATCACTGCCCCGTTCTGATCCAGATGGAAGGCCAGCAAGACGTTAGTCGACGGGCGCCCACCTTGCGCTATGAAATTATGTGGGAACGGGATCATACGCTACCGGAGATGCTAGTCGGGGCATGGAACAGACACAAACAGCCTGGCTGCTTGGGCTCGGTGGCAAAGTCCCTGAATGAGGTGCTGAAGGAGTTAAAAGCGTGGAGTAAAATTAAGTTTGGTAACGTGTTAAAGGAGATAGAGAAGCTGCGATCACAACTAGACGAGCTACAGATGTCGGGCTCAAACTATGTTGTTATTCGTGCAAAGATGATTGAGATGGACGAGCTGCTATACAGGGAGGAGATGCTTTGGCTTCAACGCTCTCGTATTGATTGGTTAAAAGAAGGGGAACGGAACACAAAATTTCTGCATCGGAGAGCCGTTTGGCGTGCTCGACGAAATCTCATACGCCGTTTGCAGAAGCAGGATGGTTCTTGGTGCCACGTTCCGTCGGACATGGAGAGAATGACGTCCTCCTACTTCAAGGAGATCTTTACAAAGGACCCAGCCCTTTCTACGGATGCGGTTCTTGACTGTATTCAGGAAAAGGTTTCTCCGGAGATGAATGAGTCGCTATGTAGACCCTATACCGAGGAGGAAATCTCGGACGCCTTGTTGCAGATCGGGCCTCTCAAGGCTCCGGGCTGCGATGGCCTCCCTGCCAGATTCTACCAGCGTAACTGGGGTTTAATGAAAGATGAAATTGTTGCGGCTGTTCAAGAGTTCTTTTCTTCAGGTGTGATGCCCGATGGTGTGAACGACACAGCTATATGCTTATTCCTAAAGTTCCCCACCCTCAGGAACTAAAAGATTTCCGGCCTATTAGCTTGTGTAATGTGCTTTACAAGGTGATCTCCACGTGTATGGTGAACAGACTACGGCCTTTACTGACAGATCTCATTTCAGAAAACCAGAGTGCCTTCATCCCAGGACGGCTGATTTCAGACAATTCAGTTATTGCTTTTGAATGCATCAATCATATCCAATCTGCAAGGCACTCTGGTCCCGGGCTGTGTGCGTACAAACTTGACTTGTCAAAGGCCTACGATCGCGTGGATTGGGATTTCTTGGAGCGTGCTTTGGCAAGGTGGGTTTTTTCTCCTTTATGGATATCCCGTGTCATGGCGTGTGTCTCATCTGTCAAGTATTCAGTGAAGTTCAATGGGAAGCTGTTGGAAGGCTTCTCTCCTTCGAGAGGTCTCCGCCAAGGTGACCCGTTATCTCCCTTCCTATTCTTGTTTGTTGCTGATGCTCTATCCTCCTTGATTCATAAGGCGACGCGACAAGATGGCCTTGAAGGGATAAGAATATGCAGGGGGCTCCGGAGATCTCCCACCTTCTCTTTGCGGATGATTCTCTACTGTTTTTCCAGGCAACAGAGCACCATGCACGGTTAGTGAAAGGCTTGTTGAACATGTTTATGACGGCGATCGCCAACCGATAAACCCGCCCAAATGTTTCATCCTCTTCTCAAATCAGTGCTCACAAGATGTTGCAAAGGCAAGTAAAGAATATTCTGGAGGTTACCCAAGAAGCTTTTGAACCCAAATATTTGGGCCTGCTGTCCCCAAGGCAGGAATGCACAAGGAAATTTGAGTCCTTGCGAGAACGGCTCAGAAAGTTCTTGTGGACTGGAGTGAGCAAGACATGTCTTCTCGCAACAAAGAGGTTTTGATTAAGTCGGTAGCTCAAGCCATTCCGACCTATATCATGGGCATTTTCAAAATCCCTACTCAAAGGTGTGATGACCGACTCGTATGATACGCCAATACCGGTGGGGGTGGAGAACGGCAAGAGGAAGATGGCCCGTTGAGCTGGGACAAACTACGGCTACCTAAACCCATGGGAGGCATGGGTTTTCGAGACATGCGGGCTTTCAACCAGGCTTTGCTCGCCAAACAGGCCTGGAGACTCATTGACAAACCTGAAAGCCTATGTGTGCGTTTGCTGAAAGCTAAATACTACCCCTCTGGACAACTCCTTGATACTGTCTTTCCAAGCTCCGGTTCGGAGGTGTGGAAAGGTGTCTTGCATGGCCTGGAACTTGTCAAGAAGGGGGTCATATGGCGTGTTGGCAATGGTACTATGATCCGGACGTGGCGCGACCCGTGGATTCCACGCCCTCAATCGTTCAGACCAATTACTCCTAAACGTAATTGTCGCCTTAACTGGGTCTCTGAATTCCTTGACGACAATGGGGCATGGAGGTTAGATCGGCTGAGGGAGTTTTTTGGGAGATGGATGTGGAGCACATTCTGAAGATCAGACCTTCACCGCGTCAACGTGATGATTTTTTATCTTGGCACCCGGAAAAGAGTGGCCAATTCACTGTAAGAAGTGCGTACAGGCTAGCTACTTATGATCACAATGTGGCCTTCACAAACGGTGCTTCTAGCACTAATCCTGAGGGGAACAGATCCAGCTGGACTTATATATGGAAGTCCAATGTCCCCCGGAAAATGAAGATCACGGCTTGGAGGTGTGCGACAAGTACGCTAGCTACTCAGCAATGCAAATCCTATAGACACCTGGCCACGACATCTACTTGTCCGTTGTGTGGTGTTGATGTGGAGGACTCTTTCCTTGCCTTAGTGGCCTGTACCCATGCTAGAACCCTATGGATAAACATGAGACGAAGATGGCCGCTGCCTGGGGACGAGGCGATCATCTATGATGGAAAGGAATGGTTGGTTTCTTTGCTGTCTAAGTGCTCTGAAGATGTCCGCGACTTGATCATCCTGCTGTTTTGGAGGATTTGGCAGTTGCGGAATGATATGACTCATGGGAAGGCAGCCCCCTCCCCCGGGTTCCTTCTACCGTTGAGTATCTGGATAGCTACTATAATTCAATTAAGCTGGCTGGTAGGTTTTCCACTGAAGATATCCTGAAGGGTAAGATGTCCACTGTGGATATGGGATGTGCCGACGCTCTTGGTGGAGCGTCCTGCGGTTCCATAATGGCCCAGTAGCGAGCTCCGTGGCGCTCTCAGTTGATGGCTCGTTTAGTTGATGGCTCGTTTAGCCAGGAGGATGGCTCTGCGGCGGCGGAGATGGTGCTCAGGAACGAAAAAGGGGAGATCTTGATGGCCGCGTATCGCTTTATTTTTCATTGCAACGATCCACTCGAAGCTGAGCTACATGCGATCATGCAGGGTATGGCTCGCCATTCAAAGATTCTGATCTACCAGTGATCGTGCAAACGGACTCCTCGGAAACGTTGTCTAGCTTGACAAATGGTGCGTTGGTTCATTCGCGGTATGGTTATATAGTTCTGGAGATCAAAGACTTGTTGGGTAGGAGGGAGTTTTCTTCTCTAAAGATTAGTAGATTTCAAAATAGAGTTGCCGATCGTCTGGCGAAATATAGCCGATCCGAACGTGCTACGGCTGTATGGCTTGGTTCGGTTCCACCATGTATCGAGGACATTTGGCCCCTCGACTATAACTCTATTCATATGTAATGAAACTCCCTTTACCCCCGCAAAAAAAAAAAGAATGAAAGATTGGATCTATGAAATATCAACTGAGGACCAACAACGCATGAGATCTGTCGGAGACACCTTATTTCATTTTCAGGGAGCCACCACCACCTCTAAAAAAGAAGCAAAACTGCTTTTCCCCCCTAAAATATCCTCTAAAACTCGTCTTACAAAATATCTGTCTAATAATTCCCGTCATCCAAACAACCACTAAGCATGTCCTTACCTAGGACTTGTAGCTGACCATCAGCTATAGTTTATGGTGTCCAGATGCTCCTTTAACTTCAGCAGTTAGCTGGCTTCTGTCTAACGTCAACCTTGTCAATGATCTGTGGTGCATGTCTTACCCGGCTATTATCTTAAAAATGATGTGGCTTAGTGTAGCTACAGGATAAAAAATAGTCAAAATACGGCAATGATGTTCAATTGAACAGTTAGATAGTCCAGGACCTTCAACTTCATTCAACTAAGATCGCTCAAAACTAAAGCAATGAATTGAGAAAAGCATAGCTTCTCGAAAAGAGTGCGGCCGTCCTGAACGCAGCGCCAGATGCACGCACCGCATCGACGGCAGCGGCGTGCGAGGAGCGTGCGAGGTGATTTGTGCAAGAGAAATCATCAAAATCAGTAAAACGGGGATACATAGCTGGATACAAGCAAATACAGCTCAAAAGTCTCGCCTGGTGGGCTCGTCACGGTACTTTTCTGACATCAATAAGGGCCGGTACAGTCAGAGCGTGCAGGGCTTAATTATTACTTTTGGGCTGGCGGGCCCTAGCTTTTGGGCGACAGAATTTCTGTACGACACGGGTGGGGTGGCGTGTACCAGGTTGGGTGCAGGCCGTCCGCTCTCTCGCAGTCCTACGTCTAGCACGGGATCTCCTTCCACTAAAAAAAACACGGGATCCCCTTTTCCGATTTGCGGGTGTGAAGCAGCCTTCTGACACAGGGTCGGACATCTTTTTTGACCTTGCGACCGCTGGCGTGCACGACAGTGTGCAGCTCTCTATGCGCGCGTTGGTGGTCCATGCATGCACCCCTCCACGCTGCTTTGGGCTTAACAACATGTGGATAAATAATTAATTTAATTAAAATTTCACAGGTGGGGTTACATCCGTTCTCGTGCCAAACGAAACGTATAACCAACACGCTGCCTGCTGCATGCACCACGTTTATTTTTAAACTAATGTTAAACACTCGATTAGCGTGTTAATTGAAGAGTTAAACAGACAGATGTGATTACATTTGTCCTCTCGCCCCACGGTACAACAAATCTACTCTCTGCCTGGCTGCTAAGTGCACAACATGTATTTTTAACTGAACATTTATTTTGCCTCTGACTATTCGCCGTCGTCCTGGTGGGTACACCCCCTCTGCATCTTTATTGCCAGCTAGCTGCCTTGTGTCTGGTACTTTTGTCAGATGTGGTGCACGCCCGTGGTCAGATTTCAGCTGCGGCGGCGCCGGCGCTCGGATCCGGGTGAGTGAAACTCTGCTCTTCCATATGGTTCTTCCTTTGAATGTGTATCTGAGAAAGCTCGCAATGCTCGTCGGTACTGCAGATCGACGTCGGCGGTCAACGAGTGGGAGGGGTTGGCACAGTTACTGGGTTGTGCGGGTACATGGTGTTACGTCCCCTCGTCCTTTCGTCCTCTCGTCTGCGCGCGTGCCCTGCTTCTGCTTGTGTCAGATTGTGATGTCAGGTTTGGTCCTTTGAATACGCATATACGTTTCCATTTACTTTCCAACGTTCGGCTATACTCTAACTAGCACGCTTAGCTGATCCGAATCACAACGGCGCGCGTGCCGTCGATGCCCTGCGTGCAGCTGCCGCTGCGTTCAGAGATGCACTTCTCGAAAAGCATACCCATCTTTAGTTTGCACTCTTTGCTCTGATTAGAAGAAACGCATCCCCCAAATTCAATGCTTCTTTATTCTTCTGCTACTTTAGCGTTGTACAAGAAAGGAATAAGGACAGCGAGAGCAAGAGACCTGGATGGTCTACCAAGCTCTATATATTAGAACTCAATTATGTATTCATAAGGTATGCCTCAGTAACAAGATAGACAAATCTTTCGACGTATAGTTGTTCTCAGTCCATCCATTATAAGGTATGAACACGTTACACGTGCATATTTTTTTTTACTAGTTTATCTATATTCGGTGACTCTTTCTAGTTATGAACAACACTTGTCTCGGATGAGGTGCTTATATATGTGCAATAGCATGAACTCCTGCATTCTTCTTCTCGTGGTGCTTCTGGTTATAGGATTATTATTAGAGTATCAAACGTAGTATATTTCCTTACACCCTGCTTGTATGATTGTAGATTTTTTTAGGGGTATATGATTGTAAATAAGATAATCATATATATGATGATTGTAGATAAGATAATCGTATATTATCTCCTGGCGATTCCAATCAACCTTTCATCTAGAATTTTAGATAAATGTAATTTAAGTGTTCGAGACCCATATGAATTGATATGTCTATTATTATTTATTTGATGTGGGATGCATGTGAATTCTTAATTAAGTACTCCAACCTTCGCCAAGTTCACGTGAAAATTGATATATTCTCAGAGTATAAAAAATGGTATAATTCACTATGGTTTCATTGATGTTTGTTTACCAAGTTGAAAATTGTTACTCTTATTATTATAGAAAGCAACCATGTTCGGTCGATCGGCCTCAACCTTCGCCGTAGCGCGCGTCATGCAATCCACATTGATCCGTTGCTCCTTGTTGCACCATGTCGTCCGCTCGCGTGTGAGAGCCACGCCCTCACCCCTATGTAGGCCCCGCCCACCAACAATGTTGAACGTTATCCACTCGCGCGCGAGCGATTCTTCCCAACACCATTTTGTTGTTACCTCATCTGGTTCTGCTGCGGCGACCCTACAGGGCTATGACGGGGGACCCATTAACACCCATGGTGGCTAAATGGGATGCCCTATGACCAAGCTCCGGGCCGAGCAGGCACCGCGCTGGAACCGGCAAGGCATCATGTTACAATCAGCAATTGGCGCGGCTGGAGATGAATGACCCCGATGTTGGAGACGCGGCGACTCCATCCTGGAATTGGCCGACATCTTTGCTACAATTGCAGTGAAAAATTGTTGGAATCGGCCAATGACAAAGCTAGAACCGGAGGACGACAAAGCTGGAACTGCACTCACTAGTACTGCAACGTCGATCGCGGCAAGCTAGAACCGACGACCACTCATGCTGGAACCACCACCTTGGGATGTTGCAACGGTGCTATGAATGGTCGGGTGAGAAGCGGGAACTCGCAGTTGACGGTGCTGGAACTAGGCTACAGAAAAGCCGCACCCGCAAGTCGGCGGTGCTCAGGGTTGCTAGACCGATGGCGAGGGAAATTAATGTGACCAATGATGTGCTCTCCTGTGACCGTCGAGGCATTTTGCTGGGACTGGCGAGGCATTCTCGTGCGACCACTCGACTATAGCGTTGGTGTTCCAAGGCGGGTGAGCCAGGAGGTTCTCCGACGACCAGCCGACATGTTGCAACCAACGACGGCAAGAAGCTGCTAACTGGTGGTGGGTCATGCTTTGACGACGACGGCGAGGCTGCGAGTGGGAGCAACAATCGGGTGTCCAAGCGTGCACGGGCAGTTCTTTGATTTTGAAAAAAATGTTCTGAAAATCAAAAAATGTTCATGATTATGAAAAAAGTTGCGTATTAAAAAATGTTCATGAATTTGAAGAAAATTTCGCAAATTAGAAAAATGTTCACAAAAAATCAAAAAACGTTCATGATTTTAAAAGAAACGTGTGTTAAAAATGTTCACGAATTTGAACAAAATTTCGTGAATTAGAAAAATATTCACAGAAAATAAAAAAATGTTCATGAATTTCAAAAACTGTAACCAAATTCAAAAAACTTCATCAGTTTCAAAAATGTCGGCAGATTGGAAAAATGATCATGCATTTCATAAAAATGTTTGTGAATTTGTAAAAAGAATATTCACAGATTTTAAACATGTTCACGAGTTTAAAAAAAAAGTTCGCAATTATTAAAAAAAATTCATAAATTTAAGGAATGTTTACGAATTTGCAAAAGATTATTCACATATTTTAAAAAAATGTTCACGAGTTTCAAAAAAGTTCACAGTTTTTTTTAAATTTCATAAATTTAAGGAATGTTCACGAATTTGTAAAAAATGTTCTTGAATTTTCATATTTCTGAAAAAATGTCAATTTTTTTGAAATATGTTCGCAAAAGTTGGAAAGAAAAAGAGAAAATAAATAACTAAAAAAAGGAAGAAAAACAGGAAAAAAGGTAATACAATTGGAAAAGAAAAAAGCATAAGAAAAACAATAGAAAACGGTTCGGGCACACGTCGAGTGGGGAAGAAACCCAAAATGGGCCGGCCAAACAGAGGATCGGGCGTAGCTTACTAACGCGCTATCTAAAAAAAAGGGTCGCTAGCGCGCGCGCCAAATAGGAGAAGCCAGCTGTATACCTGCTCTTGCCTCAAAAAAAAAAGAAAAAAGAAAAAAAAAAGCTATATACCTGCTGGTTCCGACACACTGTCTGCTGCTGCCATGACTAGCAACAAGTCTTGGTCTTTCTTTCAAGAAAAACCAAGTCTTCGTCTTCCTCCCCACCCACCCCGGCTGGCCACTACTGCTCGCTGCCTTGAGGAAGGACCTGCCGGATCCGCACCTCGCCGCCGCCAATCCAGCCGCCGGCGGCCGCTGCCCCGACCTCGAGGTGAGGGCCCAACCAGCGTCTCCTTAACTTATCAGCGCCCCTCCATTCTTCTCTTCCTACGCTACTAGCCTACTACTATCTCTCTTCCATTGTGGTTGTGGCCCAATGACCCACCCGAGATCTACTCCTATCTTCTGCTACTAGCTTGCTACTACTACGAGTTTATCTACGAAGCTCTCTCCTAATGAAGTATTCCCTCCGTTCCAAAATAGATGACCCAACTTTGTACGGAGGGAGTAGGTAGCTTACTTGTCGCTGTGAATTTCTACTTCTTCAAAGTTCTAAGGAGTTCCCATGTTTTGTGATTCTTCTTCTTTTGTTGACCTGTCTGTCTCTAGTAGGTTTGCAAAATTGACTCTTACATTTTGAAACAAAAACAACATATTCCGATGCTTCGTAATCCTCTGTACTATAGAAAGTTTTGATTTCTCGAACAAAAACAGAAATCGTTTTGCCACATTCATGTTGGTTTTTTGACCTTTGCTGGCACTTTTTAAACCATGGGGGTTCTTTTCTCCGTGTGGCAATGCATTTGCATTATTGACAGGCTGACCACATTCCCAGTGGCACATGCATGTCCCAGAGTTTGTAAATACGCCATATTTTACAGTTATATAAGGAGGTTCAGTCCACACTCAATATGTAAGGTAACAAAGGAAAATTCTGAGGTTAGAAAAGAAATAAAAATTCTCATTGTACGTACTGTAACTCATTTTAGTTTGCACTCATCAGCGATAAACAGTGTATTCAACAATATAACTTGCATAACTGCATTTGATTTACATGTGCAGTGGGAGAGCAGGAGCAATGGGTGGAGGGCTAGCATCCTTTTGGGAAGAAAGGAACATCCAGACTCTGGTGATCCTCAGCTTCGCCCTGCAAGCCATCCTCCTCTGCTGCGCAGGGATCCGGCGCAGCCGCGAAGCCTCGGGTGTGCTCAGAATCCTCCTCTGGCTGGCCTACCTGATGGCCGACTACACCGCAATCTACGCGCTTGGCCACATGTCCATCACCATGAGCAGAAGCAGGTCTCCTCCAGGTCCAGCCGACCACCAGATGCGGATGGTGCCATTCTGGGCTCCCTTCCTGCTGCTCCACCTTGGCGGGCCGGACACCATCACCGCCTACGCCTACCAGGACAACCAGCTCTGGCTGCGCCACCTGCTCACGCTCGCGGGCCAGGTGCTCGGCGCCATCTATGTCATGTACCTCTTCGTCGCGCCCGGCAGGAACCCGGCCGGGACGCTGCTCGCCGCCGCCGCGTTGATGTTCGCCACAGGCTGCCTCAAGTATGGGGAGAGGACGTGGGCGCTCAAGTGCGGCGGCATCGACAGCATCAAAAAGTCCCTCGATGACGACGGCAAGTCGTCGGCCGCCGGTGGCCCTTACCATGGGAGGGAGGGGGCAAAGAGGCTGGACACGGAGGAGGTCCTGCTGGGGGCACACCACATGCTCAATTTCTGCAAGGGCCTCCTGGCTGATGGGCCGGTGATGCAGAAATCTGAGTACGAAGTCATGCGGCAAGGCATCCAGCTCAACGGCGGCAACTACGTGTTCCAACTGGCCGCCATGGAGCTCTCCCTCCTGTACGACATACTCTACACCAAGGCGGCGGTGCTCCACACCTGGCACGGCTTGTGCATCCGGATCGTCGCGCCGCTCTCCGTGGTCGCCGCGTTCGTGCTGTTTCAGCTCAGCAGCAAGGACGCCTACAGCAGGGCTGACATCGCCGTCACCTACGTCCTGCTCGTCGGAGCCATGGCACTGGAGCTCGCGTCGTCTCTCAGGGCGGCGGGGTCTTCCTGGGCGTGCGCGTCCTACCATGCCCGGGGATGGCACCGGCTCTGCGGCGTGGTGATGCGCCTCCGCCGGATGCTCAAGGTTGGAGCAAGGAGGAGTGCCTCCCTGGACTCGCTTGGGCAGTACAACCTGCTGGACCTCTGCACCGACGCCAACAAGGACGGCCACCTGAGAGGCAAGATCGCCAAGATGATTGGACTTAAGGACCGATGGCAGAAGATGCACTACTCGAGCACCGCCCCCATCTCCGAGGCCATCAAGACTCTGGTGCTGAGGGAGATCCGGAAGAGGAAAATAGATGATCTGAGGAATGCACGGGGCAGGTGGATCCTCAAGGAGAAAGAGATGTACGAGGATCTCACGCGGATCGCCGACGACACCGAGCTGGACCGTAGCATCATGGTGTGGCACATCGCCACCGATCTCTACCTCTCCATGTGCCCTGGCCCTGACCCCGACCCCGACAAGGAGGTCCGGGACAGCATACGAGTGCTCTCCAACCACATGCTGTTCCTCATGGTGGTGCATCCCTACCTGTTGCCCGGAGTTGTTCGCACCGGCCGGTACAAGGAGAACTTGAAGTACTATGATATGGTGTGGTGGGTCAATTTGAAGTCCACCAAGGAAGGCACCATGAAGCTGTCCAGATCGGAGATCATCAACAAGATAGCCGACAGGCAGCTCCCGGCTGATTCAAGGCGGGAGTACATTTACGGCATCGGCGAGGAAGCTGCTGACGACGTCGGCGACAGGCCGGTCTATGCCGACGGATCCTGGCTCGCCGGGATGCTGCACGGGAACAGGTGGCACCTGTCCGCTGCTGACATGCTGGAGGTGATCGCCGGCGTGTGGGTGGAGATGTTGTGCTACGCGAGCCACCATTGCGGCGAGGAGTCTCACGCCAAGAAGCTAAGCACCGGAGCGGAGTTCATGAATGCCGTCTGGCTGATCATAGGGCATGCCACGGTGTACGACAGATACGCGCCGTCTGCCGAGGGCTTGACGGGGGGTTTAGGGCTCAGCAACCCTCCGCGCAAGCGGAAGCTCCCTGCCAGATGGATGCAGCAGCCGGAGGCGGGCGTCGGACCCCGACCGCCTGGTGTACCACCCGGTGTTCACCCTGCGTACGCGCCCTTTTTTGACGTTGAAGCACACCAAACATCAAGTGCACAAAGACATCACCAATAAAACCAATACGTGAGTTGTGCTACTACTATTAGTAATTTTATCAAGAGATGCAAGTGCTACAAGTTCATTGATCCCCCCACGCTCCTATCCAAGTGATTCAACAGCTGGGCTCTACTGCATGTGGTATTCCCTGAGGAGCTCTCGGCGCCGAAGCTTCTCCAGGCTCCAAGTGGATGTTATGGTGCTTCTTCTCAGTAAATCGTCACACAAGATCTTCTTCAGTGCCCTTGTAGTTTATTATCGTGTTATCTGTGTACTAGAACTCTATTTAAATTCTGAACTTCTGTCATGAAGTCAGTCTGTGGCGTTTTATTCTTGTTTCAAAAAAAGAAGAGGGGTTTCGACAGAGTCGATTTATGATTTTGATATGGCTGACATAATTCATAGGGCGTCTGGTTTGGAAATCCACTCAGCCCCTTCTTTCACAAGCTGAAATTGACAGGGTCGTTGAGATTATTCCGGCTGATCGAGCACCTGGGCACGGCTTAATCAAGAATCGCATGATCCAGGATTATTTGCGTTGGGCCTTTCAGTACTTACATCAGTGCAAAGCTTCTGGACATGAGATTTTGTTATATTCTGAACTAGACTTTGAGAAAGTGTTCGATACGATGGAGCACTCCTCTATCTTAATAACATCTTAAAGCACACTGGATTCAATGACAAATGGATCATGTGGATAAACATGTTGTTGAGCTCAGCCTCATCTTCGTTTGTGTTAAATGGTGTGCCTGACACTGAATTCAAATGTCGCAGGGGCGTGCACCGAGGTGATCCATTTTCTCCGTTATTATTTGTCTTGGCAGCAAACTTGCTTCAGTCTCTAGTCAACAAAGCTTTGCATGAGGGGTACTTGCACCTCCGAATTGGCCAACTCGCCTCTGAAGATTATCCGGTCATCTAATAAGCAGACGACACAATCCAAATCTTGCCTGCGGACCTGGCCGATCTTCAGGCTGTCAAAGCCCCGCTTGACACATACGCCTCTGCTACAGGTCTGAAAACAAACTGCAGTAACTCGCTGATTCCTATCAATGTTGCGGCTGATGCGGCCTCTGATGTGGCTAATGTGTTGGGCTGTCAAGTTGGAACCATGCCATTCACCTATCTTGGCCTCCCCTTGGTCACAACGCGACCAACTGTGAGAACACTGGTTGATAGCACTGAGCGTCGTCCCATGGGCACGACCATTTGGCTCTCTTATGGAGAGAGAGTTCAGCTTATCGACTCTGCTCTGTCGTCTCTCCTTTCATTTGCCATGTGTGTTGTCACAGCTTCCCATCAAGGTGATTGAGTTGTTTGATCGTGCTAGAAGGCATTGTTTATGGAGAAAGGTGGTTTGATCGTGATGCTCGCTCTCATTCGTTAGCTGCCTGGGAGCTAGTATGTCTACCGAAGCAGAAAGGGGAGCTGGGGATCAAAGTGCAAAATCAAGCCCTTCTTCTCGAGTTTATTCGTAAATTCATACTTAAGGCTGATGTCCCTTGGGTCATGTTGTTGTGGTTTAAATATCATGGGATCGAGATGCAAATTTTGCTCTCCCTCTATCTATTGAAGCCAGAGCAGAACTAGATTCCTTGCAGATAAAGATTAATCAAGTGGGACTAAACCCTATGTCTTCTGATGATTGGGTTCTGTGGTTGGGAGATGTCAACTATAAAGCTCATAAAGGCTATAAGTACTACTCGCTCTGTTCATTATTATAAGATGTTCCAACTTTTTTCTGAATCGGATGTATATAGACGCATTTTAGTGTGTTTGTTCACTTATTTCAGTCTGTATGTAGCCCATATTGAAATACCCAAAACATCTTACAATAGTAAACGGAGGGAGTATTTCAGAGAGATTAATCCACCCAGGTAATAGCACCATGATTTGGAAGTCAAAAATGTATAATGAAACACAAGGTTTTTGCTTGGCTTATGCTCATGGACAGAGTTAAGACCAGACATATGCTCTGTCAAAGACATTTCAATATTGGCGATGATCACTTGTTTACTCTGCCCTTCTGGTGAGCTTGAACCTAGCAAACATTTGTTCTTTACCTGTCAGTTCAGTACTGTTTGCTGGAATGTGCTCCATATCCAGTGATACCTCATTGTCACTTCAAGACATGTTTGATTCTTCGGCTAGAGCCTGGCCACACCCACTGCTCAAATAAGTTAATCCCTCCGTCCCCAATTAGTTGTCTTAGATTTATTTAGATACAGATGTATCTAGAAGTGTTAAGACACATCTGTATCTAGACAAATCTAAGACAACTAATTTGGGACGGAGGTAATATTATCCTTGCTGCTTGGAACATTTGGAAACTAAGGAACAATTATCATTTTGATGATGGTGTGGAGCCCTAGGTCCAGGCCTGGATTGCTATGCTTAAGATTGACTTGGGCGTCCTCAAATAGAGTACCCTCTCACCTAGCTGAGTTCCTAGAAACCTTCATCCCCACTATCTTCTTGTAACTTCTTTTTCTTTGTTGTTTGTTTTCTGCATTAACCCCCTTCCCCTCCAGTCTATGTAAGTAAGCAATAGAAGCCTCTCCTAAACAAGTTCATAGATAAGATTTTAAATCCTGCAGGTAATCAAAATTGCATATGTTTGCTCTCTCTCTCTCTCTCTCTCTCTCATGTAAACACGTACCGACTGGAACTGTAGTTGTATTTTTAAAGTTATATCAGCTTTCCCCATACAACTCCCTTTTAGGGTCCTCCGTGAAATGGGAAAAAAGGGCAAAATGTTCAGTGTGTCCAATATTAGCATTTCACAAAGATAAATAAAGCTCATGCACTGAGAACACTCCTTTCACACTTCAGAAAGTATAGACTGGCAAACATGAACTTCATCAAACTCTATATTTAGACGATTTGCAGACCTTGTGACAGGTAGCCACAAGACCAAATCATTTTTGAAAATAACCAACTACAAGATGGATTGTTGCTTCTTTTACCTCACAAAACGTTTAAGGCTCATTTCTTACTACTACTCTCACATATAATTTTACACACGAGTTTGCTTCCATACAAGAAAGTGCGTTAAATCCTAGCTTATCTTATGAGTTCTATCTGAAGCTCAATTTGTTCTCAAACTCGCAACATTGTGTCGCCCCATTCATCTCATAACTCTGAACATATGTATGAGAATGAACATCTCACCTGCTAACAAGCCTGCAACTCCTTAGCTTACTTCTCGACAAACGATTCGACTGTCTTCAGCCACCGGAGCATCTCCATCTTCTCCTTGTTCGCAACGTAGTCGTGCAAGAACTCCGCGAGCTCGGCATCCACCTCCCTCTCCTGCAGGAACTTCTTCACCGCCTCCCTCTCCGCAGGCTCCAGCTTCCTGCGGCTCGATGTCAGTCACAGCAAACAAAATTCAGAAAGCACAGAAACCAGAGCACACAGCCAAAATGGACTGAACAAAACTAGACCGTACGTGAAGTCGCGGGCACCGCGGTCGTCGGTGGCGGCGCCGGCGCCCCTGAGGGTGAGCACGTGGCGGACGGTAAGGTTGTCGGGCCAGGCGGAGCAGATGAACCCCAGGACGCGGTCGGCGCGGGCCACCTCGACGATGAGGCTGAGGTGGAGGCGCGGCCCTTGCTCGAGCGCCTCGACCCGGTTGAAGAGGGACGCGTCCGGGGGCAGCTCCGCGACGCCGTCGAACAAGGTGGCGTCGATCTTGATGGCCTCCTCCTCGGCGCCTCGGCGGGCGGCGCGGAGGCGCACCCACTGCTCCCCCGGGCGGTCCTCCACGGCGAACGACTTGAAGCCCGTCGGCGGCTGCGAGGGGACGGCGAGCGAATCGGACGGGGAGATTACGTGCGGTATAAGGGGGCGAGGAGTGAGGGGGAGAGGGGCGGTTACCTGGTGGGGAGGGCGGCGGTCGGCGACGTAGGAGATCTCGGAGCGCAGGAGGCGGAGCAGGCGTTCGTCGAGCGGGGAGCGCAGCGGCGCGAGGGCGGCGGCGGAGGAGAATGACGGGAGCAGCCTGGGCGCCGTGGGGGCGGCCGCGGAGAGGAGAGAGGAGAGCGCGCCGCGGCGGCGGAGGAGGGCGCGCGCCATGTGCTCGACGCTTTGCCTGGACGGACGACAGGAGGGCACCGGGGGAATGGAAGCGATCAGCGCTAGGAAATGGGCCAGGCCCTGACGCATTTGGCGCGTCAGCAGGCCCGCAGATTGTTGTTGTAGCCCAGCTGTGTGGTTTTGCTCCCACGAAGCTCTAAACAAAAACCGAGAGCAACTAGTTAACGGCCTCCTTCCGGGCCTCGCACGATCGGCCGCCATTTCAAGGCCTTGCTCGCCACGTGTCGCGTTCTAGGCGTTTCCTCCGGATTTTGTTTTTCTTATTTTTTCGCACGCATTTTCGGCTTTTTAAACGATTTTTTCTGGGGTTTTTCGACGTTCTGGTTTTTCACCGGTCTTCCTTAGCTTTTCGACAAATTTTAGTTTTTTGAAAATTATTTTTGCATGAAAAAACACGTTTTCTTTTCTTTTTTCTTTCGCGAGAGTCACGGTTTTGCTTCCGCGAGAAGCATGGTTTTGCTTTCGCGAGAGTCACGGCCGCGACTCTCGGAAACGAAAAAAAAATGTGTTTTCTGTCTTTTTTCCTTTAGCGGGAGTCACGGTTTTGCTAACGCGAGAGGCACCGTGCCTCTCGAAAACGGAAAAAAAAATCAATTTTGTTTTTTTCCTTTCGTGAGAGTCACAGTTTTGCTTCAAAAGAATTTCGTTTATAGGATTCAGTGGTCCGTTTGTTTTGTTTTGAATTGACATAGAGAAATCTTTCTCACGTTTTCTTATATATATATATATATATATATATATATATATATATATATATATATATATATATATAAAGGAAAGGGGTTATTTTTCCTTTACGACAATAAGAGTTGATTCCCTTGCTTGTAGTTTTGGATCGATTCCGTGTATTTTACATATTTAAGAGTGGTTAGGAGAGAGAATCAATGTTTATGGGAAGAGGGAAGAAAGATCAGGGGAAGAAGCGGGGTAGAGAAATTGATCAACTCATCAGGCTCATGACCTAAAGACTGTAGGTTCGAATCCTGTCCCCGCCTAATCAGAGTCAAAATCTGAGTTTGATCCTGGCTCAGAAGGAACGCTAGCTCTATGCTTAACACATGCAAGTCGAACGTTGTTTTCGGGGAGCTGGGCAGAAGGAAAAGAGGCTCCTAGCTAAGGTTGTCTCGCCCTGCTTCAAAACTACAGGGCGCGCGCTACGGCTTTGACCTAACGGCCTCTGTTTGCTGAAATCAGAATAGTTGAGAACAAAGTGGCGAACGGGTGCGTAACGCGTGGGGCAAGAGGCACGGTTGTGCTTTAGCGAGAGTCATAGTCGTGCCTCTCGAAAACGAAAAACAGAACGCGTTTTCTGTTTTTTCCTTTCAAGAGAGTCACGGTTTTGCTTCCGCGATAGGCACGGTTGTGCTTTCGATAGAGTCACGGCCGTGCCTCTCGAAAACGAAAAAAAACGTGTTTTTTGTTTTTTTTCCTTTCGCGCGAGCCACGGTTTTGCTTCCGCGTGAGGCACGGTTGTGATTTCGTGAGAGGCACTGGCGTGCCTCTTTCGGAAAGGAAAAAACCCGTGCTCCTGGTTCGGCTTTTTCATCCGGTTTTTTTCGTGAAAAAAATAGTTTATCAAAACCTATCAACATGGTATCTAATTTTGAAGATCTCGACGCGACGAATCCAACGGTGGAAGTGGTTCAAAATTTGGACGCACGGTTTGGGAGATAAAACATTTTGAATAAACGGATCTATGAAAAAAAAAATGAAAACTCCCAGGTTACGACAAGTGGCGTGCTGCATGTGCGCCACTTGTTGCAACCAGGAGAGTTGGAGCGATTTCAACAAAAATCATTCTAATATGACTAATAAAATTATAAATATACTCCTCTGTTTTCATTTACTCCGCATATTAGCTTTTGACTGAAGTCAAACTTTACACAATTTGACCAAGTTTGCAGAAAACAATGTAAACATTTTCAATAACAAATTTATATAATGTGAAAAATATATGCAATGATGAATTCAATGGTATTAATTTGGTGGTGTATATGTTAATATATTTATCTACAAATTTGTTAAAAGTATATAAAGTTTGACTTTAAACAAACCTAATATGCGGAGTAAATAAAAACGAAGGAAGTATATTATTTGCTAAATTAATTATTGAGATGGGTCTTTGACTACGCATGTTGGAATGCTCGTCGTGTTTTTTCATGCATGCTTGCATGTTGAGATGGTATGCGCGGATATTGAAAGAAATAGATTAATAAGGTTCACTATTTAGTTATATATTTGCCTAAAAAACTATCGGAAATACTAACGCCCACACGTATGGTGCGTAGCATCCTGCCCGAACACCTCATCTATCGTTTGATCATTTTGCACGACTTTTAGAGCATTGTACGTCGCCACGTCATCCCACAGCCTCGTGCGGGCCGCGACAAACTGTGCCGCACGCCTCACTGCCGATCTCGCGTTCTTCTCCCCCCACTCTCCCTCACCTTTTCTTCCCCACCTACCCGCACGTCACACACACTATAGCCCGGGCAACGGCGGACGGCAGCCCCGAGCGGAGGCGGACGGAGGCCCCGGGCGGTGGCGGGCGGAGGTGGATCCGGCCGACGGCGATGGAAGGCGTACCGAAGAAGGAAGGACGCGCGGGCAGCTGCTGCTGGGGTTCGATGTCCGCCCCCAACCTTATTCGTGCTCCGGCGGAAGCCTGCGGTCCACGGATTTCCGGCGCGAGATTGAGTGTATGCGTGATGGGAGGTGGTCGTGGAGCGGCAGATGGCGAGGCTCGCCGCTGAGCTCGACGAAATGGGCTATCGTCGGTGCTTTCATGACGCGCCGCAACCGTGGCGGCCCCTAGCATCTCGGGCGAGGAGCGCGAAGGAATCAGCCGGCGATGTAGCAGGTGCTGCCGGTGGTGCACGGGGCGGATCTGGCTGGAATCAGGCCGAAGGTCGTCGTCTTGCTTCCCGTGTCCCCTCCGAGCTCGCCGTTGCCGCCCCAAGCCGAGCTTAGGAGGAGGATGGGGAAGACAACAGGGAGTTGGTGAGGCTGTGCACGCCTGGGCTTCGGCGAGTTGGATGGATTTGGTTTGGAGAGCCAGGTCGCGGCGGCGTTGCTGGTCGGAGTTGGTGGGGCGGCAGGGTCGAGCTGCGGTGGCGCCATGGCTGCGCGACGCCATCGACACCAGGCTCACGGGGTTCGTCTCCCATAGAGGATCCTGTCAGGCGCCGCAAGAGACTGTGGTGCTTCCTGTCAAGTTCCCACAGTTCTTCAATGGTACGTAAGGTGCCACAAGCTTTTATCGATTTCGCCTCAATTCTTCAGGTTCCCCATTCGATGCAATCCATCTAAATGTGTTTCAGAGTTAACTGTAGTCAAGCAAAGGCCATGGAGGGCGTTTCTGTTGTACATGCCGCCATGGAGTTGGATGTCCTACTTTGCCAAAGCCATGACGATGGAGACACCTTTCACTCACGCAAGTAAACGAGCACTTGTTTTTTTGTGTGTGCTAATTTGGGGATTCGAGACCAAGTCAGGAAGCTGGACGATGATGTTAATCAAGAGCTTATGCATGTTTGCGTCTTATTTATGTCTTCTGTTCAGATGACTGGGAAAATGGGAGATAGAAGCACATGTGATATCTGGTCGAAGATGGTGGCACAACCATCTAAATTCTGGCCACTTTCTTTGCCTGCAAGGCCGGTTTTTTACCCTGCCGGTTGAGTTATTTTGGTAATAAAGCATGCAGTACATGTTTCAGTAACTTCACAGCACCTCACTGAAGGGGATGCACTGTTCTCAATTCTTATATATATGATGCAAATCTGTGAGATCCAATTTTCAGTCGATCATGCTATATGTAGTTAATTTACAGATTTTTCTAATTAGTTTGATGTGATGCTAATTAACCAAATTTCATGGCAAATTTACAAATTATAGTTCATAGCACTCCCAAATGTATAGTTAATGTCAACTAAAATATGTTTTTGCCATGTAAAGTCAATCTACGCTACGATGGCAACTCAAAAATTATAACAAGTTGCCATGGTAACTTGCTATAATTCATACTCATTTCTTTCTTTCATTTCTCATGAATTTTAGACATCTTTTAATTTCTTATAGCATGGCAAATCACTATGACTAGACATCGTTTTGCCATGGCAAAATATCATCAATTTGATATGGCAAATTTACAATCTTCTATCGCTTCTGTAAATAGTTGCCATGGCAATATTTTTAATATGAATTTATGTGGCATGGAAAATTCTATTCTTTTTTATAGCTACCATCTTTGTTTCAGGAAATAGTTTGCCATGGCAAATTTCTACGTTTTTGTTTTTCCATGGCAATTTTACTTTTATTGAGATGGCCATTTTTACTTTATTTTACTATGACACACTTTATAATATTCTCCATGGCAAATTTTACTTTCACATACATGGAAATTTTACTTTGTAGCATGGCAAATTAACTTCATTTTCCATGGAATAATGTTTAATCTACTTTTGTCATGGAAAATTTCTACGCTTTTTTGCCATGGCAATTTTAGTTTTAATGAGATGGCAAATGTTTACTCTGCTTTCTGCCATGGCAAATTTCTACGTTTTTTTAGCCATGGCAACTTTTTTAATGAGATGGCAAATTTTACTTTATTTTGTCATGGCAAATTTAACAATATTTATCCACATGGCACATTTACTTTGTAGCATGAACAATTTACTTCATTTTCTATGGCAAATGTTTACTCTACTTTTGCCATGGAAAATTTCTACATTCTTTTGCCATATCTGTCAGAAGAATGTTGCCATGGCAACTACAAATTAGTTCCAGAACATGGCAAACTATTATCTTCGAACATGGCAAATTCTTATATTTGCACATGGCAAACTCATAACACTTTGCTTTCAAATCATCCATGGTAAATTGTACAAATTCTAACACGTAAACTATTTTAGAGGTGGCCACACAAATATAGCACTATGGCAATTTTCCAAACATGGCAAATACTTTAATTATCCCATGGCAAATTTAGTAATTATCACATGGCAAAATACATGGGGAATGTTCACATGACAATATTTAAAACTTCCCAAATGGCATTTTTTATTTTTTCCTGTAATGTTCACATGTCAAGTTTTGTCTACACATGGCAAACTTAGAAACATTTTTTCTAACTTCACATGGCAAATTCACAACATTTTTTGTATACTAAACATGGCAAATGTAGGTATTTTTTTTGCAACACTCCCGTGACAATCTTTATGTTTTTTTCTTACTTAACCATGGAAATTTATTTTTTTGATCATGGAAAATTTAGTTTATTGATCATGGCAAATTTAGTTTACAAATCATGGCAAATTTAGTTTATTGATCATGGCAAATCTAGTTTTCAAATTATGGCAAATTTAGTTTGCACGATTTTTTGTCGTCGCAAGTTCTGACATGAATCTCCCATGGCAATTTTCTTGTCATACTTGATTTTTCAACTTTTTGTGTTTTTTCACACACGGCAAATTCATCATACAAACACATGGCAATTCTTGATACGAATTTGCCATGGCAAGTTTTGATACGAATCTGCCATGGCAATTTTCTCATTCATATTTTTGATTTTCAACTTTTTGTGTGTTTTACACACACACACGGCAAATTCATCATACCAAAACACGGCAATACTTGATACAAATCTGGCATGCCAAGTTTTGATACAAATTTGGTTTATTGATCATGGCAAATTTTAGTTTATTGGTTCATGGCAAATTTTGTTTCCAAATCATGGCAAATTTAGTTTATTGATCATGGCAAATTTAGTTTTCAAATCATGGCACTTTAGCTTACATGAATTTTTCTGCCATGGCAAATTTCAATATGAATCTGCCATGGCAATTTTCTTGTTCGTATTTGATTTTCATTTTTTTTGTTTTTCTCACACACGGTAAATTCATCATACAAAACACGGCAATTCTTGATACGAATCTGCCATGGCAAGTTTCTTCTACATAGTTGAATTTCTAACTTTTTGTGTTTTTTCACACACGATAAATTCATCATACAAAACATGGCAATTCGTTGATACCAATCTGCCATGGCAAATCTCTTTTGTCCATACTTGATTTACAATTTTTTTGTGTTTTTTCTCACACGGCCGAATTCTCCTTCAAAACACGGCAATTTTAATTAAACTTTCATGGCAATTTTAATTAAAAATGCCATCACATTTTTATCTTTTATTGTCCTGTCAAAATTTTGTGTTCTTTTCACATGAATTTTTCGACTATTTGTGTTTATTTCACATGGCAATATTGAATTTTTTTGTCATGGCAGATTTGCCATATTTCATTGGGGGGTTAAATATGTGTTTATAAACCTTTGCCATTGTTAAAAAACAATATAATGTGGCAAATAGTTTGGTCAAGCTCGAATGGCAAATTTTCTGCTATTTTCAAAGCTGATGGCATTTTTTGTAGCTGAGCAAAATCTGGGCTTTTATTTGTCACAGAAAAAACAAAATCTGAGCCTTTTCGTTTAATTCTTTGTCAATGGGCTTTTTGTTCCTTTTTTTACAGGGAAAGGGCCTGCTGTGGAGGCGTGCAGGATATGGGTTCCCCCTGACGAAAGAATTCGTGCGGGGGGATCGATCTCCTCGTATCGAATGAGTCGTGTGGTAGGGTGCTCCTCCTGCCACACGTGTGGACAGTTTTAATATTCGCCCACACAGGGTCGTGTGGCTGCCTGATGGGTATGCCACACAGGGTCGTGTGGGCGAGTGTCCATTATGCCACACGTGTGGCAGTTATCGGCGTCCAAAACTATTTAGTTATATAGGATATGTGATATCCTACAACTAAAATAAAATCAAAAATCAACAAATTATATAAATTACAGTTTCAAATTCTCATATTTTTAATCAAAATACTAATGTTCATTTAACTAAGCCTGGCCGAAATAATTGCAGGCAATTCTTTAGCAATACATGGAATATCATTTCTAGTCTATATCTTTTTTTTGTTAGATTTATACACACTGATAACCTTCTACAGTTCTGTAGATATTCTAAGACTAGTACAAACATGGGCACTTATCAAATGCATATAATACATTCAGATACCTAAGTTATTTTTAGAACAATATGGTAGCTTTTTATCCACTTAAAATTACAGTCAAATCCATTGTAAAATAATTCGAACAATGCAAACCGAATTACTAAAATGTAATAATTTACCAAAAAATATTTTTTCTATTTAGCATAAAGGTTATTTTAGCACGTCTGTATTTCAACATACATAAGTGTGGTTATAGTTATACTATTAGTTGTGTTAATTATTTCATAAAACAAAAGATTTAAGATAACTTTTCATATGGTGAACCTAAAATAGACCACATACATTTAGTCGTAAGAGTTAGTTTTGGGAAATAAAAAAGATTAGTATAAAGAGGTTACAACGGTTGTTTTTAATCATTTTATGCCATAAAAATAGTTGTATTGCCTAGACATATAGAGAAGGTAGAAAAAAACATGGAGCTATATCAATCTCTTATCCTCGCGCTAATAATACTCCTCTATGCAAAAAAACGGATGTAGTCATTGGTTTCCTAAATGGTAGCAGCATTCGAGAGACCACTATAGAGTTGTCATTATTTACATGAGAGTGGACACCCTACACGCAGCGGTAGCTAATCGCAGTTATTTAGTCGGTCGTGCACCGCGACATGATCCGTGCAATAGAATTTGCCAAAAAGAGAAAACTGGACATACATTGCTCGATAGCAGCAAATACAATGCACACGTCGGTCTGGTGTGCTCGGCCAAGGTACTATTTCTGACACGTAAAGGGACCTGTCGTGCAGTGTGGGTAATTCATTTTAGTTCGGTGCGGCAGGGCGTGGTTGGGGGTTGGGTTTATTAGTTCGATCGCGGTGTATGTGCTTTTTGATCGAGTGGGCGTTGTCAATTATGCCTCTGCACACCTGAATGTACAAAAAATCGTCGATGAGTGATGCACGTAGTACATAACAGCCTGAATAATTAGAGCAGCTAATTAAAGATTAGTTTGTCAATGCGATTACAATAGTTCTACTGCACCGAGTGAGCACATAGACCTGCTAATTGCACAACCTATAATTTCAGCTAGAATTTTTTTCTCCATCAGGCTCTTTGGCATGGTGGTACACCCTCTACGTTTCGTACTCTCACCTGCGCACGTCAAGTGCTCTTGCAGCGGCGTGTCAGCTCGTCTGACAGTGTGTGGTCCTTCGAATACAACAACACGGTGCATATCGCTCTCCAACGTTCCTCTATACTCCAAGTAGCACGGTTGGCTGCTACGAATCGCGACGCAGTGCGCGCTGTCGATGCGCTGCGTGTAGCGATGCACTTCTCCCGTTTTCTGCCAAGAAACATGCAAACCGTAGTACACAGATTCAGCAGAAAAACTATTTACTAATAACAACTTAAAAAATAAAACACACACTTGTTAGCAAGACACAAGCAAGATACAAAAGAAAAAGTTGTTCCGAGCCATTACAAGGTCGCAACACAAACGCAAACGCAAACACGACTAGTCCTTGCGGTCAGTCGGATTAGGATCTTGGGTGTGTGGATGGCGTGTTTGTATGTTGCGCTCACGTTATCGCATGTATTGGTTCCAGGCCCTAGCACGTCTACATGGGTTCAACCTATTGATATCAGTTTTGGACCGATTTTACTTACCAAGGGCCAATCATTTATACTGTACCTAAATGAAAAGGAGGGCATGGAAAAACAAAACATGATATGGCCACTCTCGCTCCACACACTGAATCTGAATGCCACGCGCATTTGAAATGAGAGACACACGAGGACTTTACAGGAGGTCAATTCGTCAATCTTGGCTAAGTAGGAGTCTCTCCTGTGTAATTATCGAGTGAGTTCCCTTGTCTTGCGACAAGGAGACACCCCATCACCACAGCAACAGTTGCTCCGGCAACGACGATCCACACGAGAGCAGCGTGGAGACGGGTCCCTCGGTTAAGCACGGCAACTCGGATCTGCACGACGCTCGTGCCAACAAAGAAGGTGACGGTGAGCAGGGCGACGACCTCCACCGCGGCGAAGACGACGACCATGTCATCGACCGGCGAATGCTCAGCCAGGGGCCTTACAATGGCTTCGATCCACAGGGAGTGGCCGAACATGAGGTTGGCAACAGTGATCATGAAGCGAACGTGAATGTCCATGGGGGCCAATTATGCTTGCGTTTGGTTGCTAACTCCAGCGAAGAACTAATTAACGCTGTGGTATTCAGATGACGGGGGCCGATATATAAAGAACAAACGCAAACCGCCGAACACCCACATATGCATCGATCATTACACTTCCGCCGTAGTTGCCTCCGCGTTTTGTCCGCTTGTGCGTACACCACCGGTGTGATCGTCAGGCTGCAACCAACAATACGCTTGCCGACCCAGCGTGTATCCAGTTTAAAATTCGCTTTGGAATCCACGCGCAGGTAATATAGAACCGTTTTACTCACTGCAATCCACAAGTCAACTGCTAACGAAGCCAGATTTGCTCTCATTTATCGTGTTAGGCGTTTTTTGTCCCTGTTTTGTAATACTTTTTTCATTTCTTTTTCCTGAACGATCGCTGTTGACCTGTTGTTTGTGTGTTTGTGCAGCTTTTGACTTTCTGCTTCCGGTATTGCATTAGTGGTGGCGGGTTCGCGAGAGCCTTAAACGCGGACCGACCTGACATGCTGACATAGGCAGTGGCGGAGGCAGCAATCTGGCAAGCTTTGGCCTCTGCCACAGCTTAATTTTTTCCTCTCTTCATGCTATATACACACTGATGTTGAAGAAAGCTTCACACACTGTATTGTTATACACTAGCCTGCCTACACCTGCCATACCTACAAGACAATTCTGCCTTCGCCACTGGACATAGGTAACACGCGTGAGTTGTGCTGGTGCTATGGGTGCATTGGAGGGGAGAAGTAACACACCAAGCTGGAGAACCGGTAGGAGAAACGCAGAGCCGAACACAGCTAAATTGTCATCGGATACACCTTGTCAAAAATTTGTTTTGTCATCGGATACACCTTGTCAAAAATTTGTTTTGTCATCGAATACAATGTCATCATGTAGGCCTTCAAAATAACCTGCAAGCCTCCGGCCTAGTTGGCAACAACAGTTGCTCTTCCTATCTCTGGCAAGGCAACACGCAAGCATGAAAGGGCCAAACTGGATGATGGCAGGAATACTAGATTATGGAAACATTGGTGGATGGAAAGCAAACCATTGAAAGATGCTTACCCTGAGCTATATAGTGTATTAACTTTGATCATGACATTTCTATAGCTGAGGTCATTCAAAAAGGATGGAGTAATTTCTCTTTTAGAAGAACTCTTTATGCGAACTCCTTAGATTTGTGGAATAGCATAAAAGTAAGATGTGAGGAGGTAAGAATGTTTGGAGGAAAAGATAGACCTAGGTGGATGCTTACTATTGATGGCATCTTTTCTGTTGAATCTCTACATGTTCTTAGCAAAAACTGATATGGGATTTCCACAGAAATTTCTGTGGAAAGTGAAAGTCCCTACTAAGATTAAAATGTTTCTCTCGTTGGTGATTAGGAAAAGTAGTTTAACAAAAGATAATCTGTTCAAAAAAGGATGGAAAGGGGAAAAGGGTGTGCTTTCTGTGGACCAGATCAAAGTATTAATCATTTTTTTAGTGCTCTACTGCTAGGCTCATTTGGAGCCTGCTGTAGTGTGCATTTGATCTAAGCCACTCCTTTGATCTAGAAGGCTGTTTTGGAAATCGGCTCAAAATCTTCTAGAAACCTGGCAATCAGTTGGTCCTAGTTGGGATTTCTGCAATCTTTTGGTACATTTGGAAGTGCAAGAATATAATATTTTCGGAAAGAAAAATATACATGATCCCATGATTCTAGCGAGACAAATGTGTAACTGGATCATGGATTGGTCCATTTTGCAAAGAAATAACCTAGAGGAAAAGCTACGGATGTTGGGAGCAAGACTGGTAGAACATGTAGCCGGTGAAATCTATCGTGCGGGGCAACGTTGGAGACCAGGGGTACACAGACTTGGTGGCTGAAGGCGATAGAAGACAAGGCTGGGGGAAGCCTCTGCTCCGAAGAGATCCCATGTGGAGCCCTGCCGGAGGGGGAAGCCATTGTCGGAGGCCTCTTCATGAACCTTGTTGCCTCCATGACCACGTGTGAGTAGTTCTCTTAGGACCTACGGGTCCATAGTAGTCGCTAGATGATTCTCTCTCTCTCTCTCTCTCTCTCTCTCTCTCTCTCTCTCTCTCTCTCTCTCTCTCTCTCTCTCTCTCTCTTTTTGGATCTTCAGTACCATGTTCCCCTTCTTCCTTGTGTGATTGGGATAAATCTGATGTAATTCTTTGGAGTATTTGTTAGGACATGATTGTGTTTATGATCAGATTGTTAATTGAATATTATTGAATCTTTGAAGTTTATTTTCTATACAATTAAATAGCTATGTATGCTTTTCGATCTATTTGTCTTCCCTGGTCAAGATTGAGTGGTAGTTGTTCAGAAGGAGTGGTGCATAGTTGTGGATTCAATCTTGCGGTGCTCTAGCCCAGTGACAATAAGGGCTAAGACACGTATTGTATTGTTGACACTAAGTATAAAATGACGGGATTTAATCTTATTGCTAAATTTCTTTATGTCTACATTATGTCATCTTTCTTATTGCAATACTCTGTTTCTTGTAAGCTTAATATCTTGAGATGTATGCTGGATAACGGTCTTGGGATGGAGTATTAGCAATAGACATAAGTAAGTTTAACGGTCTACCTATCACAGACGTAATGCCTATATAAGATTATGCCATGAATGATCACAGTCATAAAGATTACTCTTGTCAATTGGTCAACTGTAATTTTTTACCATGCCAATTGCCTGCTATGTGGGGAGACTGGACAAAGGAATGAGCGAAAAGAGGGGACACTAAATTAAAAAAAAATGTTCTATACAATGCTGTCGAAATACCCCAATGGTGATGACCCTTCATCTCGGTGATTGTGTACAAAAAAAAACTGATGGTGCGTTTATCTATGCAAATCCTATTAGGCTGGTCATAGTGGGGAGTAACTTAAATTAGTGTCATATGCACGATACTAGTCTAAGTTACTACCTTCATAATGCAAAGTAACATGATAGTAGTGTCATAGATGGCTTCATTTATTAGCTTGTAGACTCATCTTGTCTTGGAAAGCGGTATGTTACAGTAACATATTATGTTACCACGTCACATTAAATACTTGCCACATAAGCAAAAATTTCTTGGAGTGTGCTATATTACTAGCTAAGTTACTCCCACTATGACTAGCCTTATATGCTTCCTTTACCTTGAGCATGAACAAAATAATTGAAATAGTATCATAATAGAATGATGTCTTCTTTACCTTTTTTTTCTTCTAATCCAGGACCTCTCTAGTATTCGGGTATAATATTTTTTACATGAGTTTTCAATTTATTTATCTTTATATTTCCGATTTCATACATGCATGTATGTCAGTTCAAATCATTCAACTTTATATTTACCAATTCACACACGTATGTCAAGTTTGAGCATGTCACGAAGCTAAATTGAAGATCTCTTATTCCTCTTCCTACACTGCGTTCTGCATTCAGCTCGTTCTCTTTCTTTTCTAATGGCAAAGTATACGTGCACAGTAATGGCGAGGTATATAGAAAAACATACTAACATTAGATGGCTTCACGTCCACACACTCAATAAGTCAATATACATCAACACCACCTGGCGCATTTCAACTATACATTTTAAGATCAGCATGTATCTCTCGATGCAGAGGCCAGAGACTATGAGAGCTCCCTCCTTTAAAATACTGGTTACGTCGGTGTTAAGTTGTCGCGTGAGTTCCCTTGTCCTGCAGCCATGAGAGACCCCATGGCGGCAGCCACAATTGCTCCGGCGACGACGACCAACACCCAGACGAGAGCAACGTGAACACGCATCGCTGGGTGAGCACGGGACCTCTGGTCTGTACGATGTTTGTGCCGACGGTGAACAGCGCGACGGATTCCAGGCTGTCCGGGACGATGAAGAGATGTAGTGGTTCGCCGAGTGTTGGGCCAGGGGCTTTGACTAGCTACGGCCTCGATCCAGAGCCCAGAGGGAGGCCGAAGGCGAGGTTTGCCACGGTAATGGCGAAGTAGACGTGCACGTACGGTAATGGCGAACTAGGGGCGACGGCTGCAGTGATCTTGTATTTCTGGGGGCAAAAGGCATGGCATTTATAGTGCTTTTGCAGTTCCGTTCGGTGTCTGAAAAGTGAAACAAAGAATTACTTAGTAGTAGCAAATTGCTTACTGTCGTGGCTAAAGCTTGGAAACTCCGGCCATCGATGACACAGCACCAGGACAACCTCTTTATTATTAAGGTGGTGCGGTTTCTCCCAAGCTGTATAGTGAGATGTGTTTGTCATCAAGGAAGCATCCATGAACAAGAAAAATACATCAGCAATCCTAGCTACTTCTTCATCGGTTTGGTCACCTGACACCATAATCACTTGATTCACAAGCCGTCAAGCCGGATGTGTAGTTCACGAAAAATGAATTGTCTAAAATTTGTCGATCAAATCTCGAGGAGTTATTTATTTTTTAGGGCACTAAGCATGACCAAAGTCTATCTGAAACTATAAACATGATCAATTCTGAGGGGGTGACGAAAATTTGTTGGTATAAACCCAGGCACTAAACCAACAGCTGTGCAATATTGCAGTTAATGCTGGATTCACGAAGAGAAGCCTTCCAAATTGAAATAGTTGGATTCTTATTCGCATTATACAATGACACAAGAAAGACTAATGGCCTCTTTGATTCAAAATATTCTTTAAGAATTATATTTGTTACAATTTTTTCGAGTTGTGCTTGCTTGAAAATCGTAAAGGAAAAAAAAAATCCTCATGAGCTAATTTGCATGCATTTTGAAAAAAGTGTCGAGTCTTTTTTTTGCGGGGTAGAAAACAAAGTGTCTAATGAAAAATTTCTTTTGTTCTGAGGTTATCATGGTCTATATAGCATTGCACATTTTGAAGTTGTGTTTGTACATGGTATTGCACTTGTATATGGCATGGATAAGCATAACTAAGTATGTGGTATGGAAAGGTGGTTATTAGTTAGGGTTTTATGATGGCAAGTATAGTGATATACTAGCTATTGTTGGAAAGGGGGGTGTTGCTGCACCAAATGCGACAACGATGACGTCTATACTATTTCTGCTAATGAAGGTTTTGACGGGAGAGCACACATAGGGTTCCAAAAAACCAGGCTCTACAACCAGGGTGAAGGCTTGCACTAGTAGAAAAGGGGCCAATGGTCCAGGCCGGTCCAGCCCATTAGTCCCGGTTCAATCCAGAACCGGGACCAATGGGGGCATTGGACCCGTTCGTGAGTCCCGAGGGCCGGCCGGCCACGTGGGCCATTGGTCCCGGTTAAATGCTGGACCTATTGGTCCCGGTTGGTGGGACGAACCGGGACCAATGGCCCTCGCTCCTGGCCCACCACCATTGGTCCTGGTTGGTGGCTTGAACCAGGACCAAAGGCTGCCCATTAGTCCCGGTTCATGCCACCAACCGGGACTAAAGGGTTGGTCCTCGTTGCGGCCAGAGTTTAGTCCCACCTCGCCAACCAAAGGGGAATCAGACCGGTTTATAAGCCCCTCTGTCGGTGTCAAAACCGGCGGATCTCGGGTAGGGGGTCCCAAACTGTGCGTCTAGGCGGATGGTAACAGGAGACAAGGGACACGATGTTTTTACCCAGGTTCGGGCCCTCTCGATGGAGGTAATACCCTACTCTGCTTGATTAATATTGATGATATGGGTAGTACAAGAGTGGATCTACCACGAGATCAAGGAGGCTAAACCCTAGAAGCTAGCCTATCGTATGATTGTTGTTCGTCCTACGGACTAAAACCCTCCAGCTTTATATAGACACCGGATAGGTTAGGGTTACAGAGTCGGTTACAATGGTAGGAGATCTACATATCCGTATCGCCAAGCTTGCCTTCCACGCCAAGGAAAGTCCCATCCGGACACGGGACAAAGTCTTCAATCTTGTATCTTCATAGTCCAGGAGTCTGGCCAACGGTGATAGTTCGGCTATCCGGACACCCCCTAATCCGGGACTCCCTCAGTAGCCCCTGAACCAGGCTTCAATGACGACGAGTCCGACGCGTTGATTGTCTTCGGCATTGCGAGGTGGGTTCTTCCTCCGAATACTTCATAGAAGGTTTTGAACACAAGGATAGTGTCCGGCTCTGCAAAACAAGTTCCACGTACCACCGTAGAGAGAATAACTTTTTGCATAGATCTGCTGACGTATTCCGCGGTGTGACATCACACCACGGCCAGGCCTTTATATGAATCGTTTTTTACTGTTCCACCTCAGCGCGTTTAGCGAGGCGGTTTCCCTGGCACGTCTTATCAAAGCATAGACCGTGCCCCCTTATTCCGGGACTCCCATCAATACGGACGTGGCTAACCCATCCGCGCCATTGATTACGGCGCTTGGGAGATAAGCGAGTTTTACCAGGCTGGTGGGGGACGCATAGCTTCGTCCGTCCATATAAGGGGATAAGGATCCACCTTTTTCACCTACGCCTTCTTCCTCCTTTGCTCATCCATTTCTGCGCACTCGAGCTCCAAATACTAAGTCCACACACCCCACCTCAACCTTCTCCAACTATGTCCGGAGCGGGAGGTAGGTGGATGGCCTCCTCCGTCACGGAGGGGCACATCACAAGACTGTGGGAGGCCGGGTACTTGTCCAGCGACATCGCGCACCGGCTGCCCGACGCGGGGCAGCTCATTCCAACCCCCAGGCCCCATGAGAGGGTGGTGTTTCTCCCCCACTTCCTCCGCGGACTAGGTTTTCCACTTCACCCAATTGTCCGGGGGCTCATGTTCTACTACGGCCTGGACTTCCACGATCTGGCCCCAAATTTCATCCTCAACATCTCGGCGTTCATCGTCGTGTGCGAGGCCTTCCTCTGCATCCAGCCTCACTTGACTTATGGCTGAAGATCTTCAACGCCCAAATTGAAGGTAGTGGGCGGCCGTCAAGCGGAGTGCGGAGGCGCCATGGTTGGAAAGATGGCCAAAGTCCTATGGCTCGAGGGCTCCTTTGTGGAGACGATAAAGGGGTGGCAATCGGGGTGGTTCTATATCACCGAGCCGCGCGACCCCAAATGGGCGGCGGCCCCCGAATTCAGATCTGGCTTCCCCACACGGCTCTCATCATGGAAAGATACGGGCCTGACGTGGGGGAATTCGGACGAGACATCCGGACTCCAAACATGCGTCCGAAACCTGGTGGACAAGAATCTCGGGCTTGTCAACGTAATCCAGGTGATGCTCATCCGCCGGATTCTCCCATGCCAACAACGGGCCTTCAAACTGTGGGAGTTCGATCCGGCACAGCACTCGACTCTAAAAAGGCTCTTCGACACTACGTACGAAGATGCCTGGAAGGTGCTGTTCAAGGGCGCCGAGGCTCCCTCATCCGCGATGGAAGATCGCGGATACAACTCGCAACGTCAAGCCGGCGAGGTAAGTTATTTTACCCTTTACGGGACTCTTTTTTCATAGATTGACTCTATGTGGGATCTAAAACTCCCTAATCTTTGGCAGACTGGTGAAGACGTCCGGACAGATTAACTGTCCGGCTCCTTTGCCGGAAGACCCAGCGGACGCCTTGATTGGCCAGGGCTGCTGGCTCCGGTACCCATGTGGTGCCGGAGAAGAAGGCTAAGAAGGAGGCCACGAGAACTCGAAGGAGCTCCGGCGCCAGTCTTTGTCAAATTCTGAAGCAGAATCTTCTCCGAGGGCGAGGAGGAGGAAAAAGCCTCTCCCCAGAGGAGGAGAGGAAAGGAAGGCCGCCCAACTGGGGAGGCCGGAGGGTCCAAGAAGGGAAGAACCCTTCCTCCGGACTTCTCCACCAACGTCGACAACGACGAGGAGGATTGGCCAACAAGGGCCAAGCCCCTGGCGAGATCGTAAGTGTCCGGATACCCATGGCTTTTTATTATTGCATAGTGTTCTCTAATGTCAAACAATCATGCAGCCCGCCCAAGGGCGAGTTCGCCACTTCATCGAGCGGGTCCCTGGGTTCGTCGGAAATGGAGAGTACTTCGCTTCCGGCCGCCTCCTCGCCTCACGCTGCGGACGACGCCGAGGTGGTGCCCCAAGGGGGGCCTGGTCAAGAGGAGGTGGCGCAGGAGGCGCCGCAAGGCAACCTCCCGGATTGCAGGCGCGTGGGGGGCAAGACCCCTAGGGGCTCTAAGCCCGACCCTTGTCCGGACTCCATGCCGGAACCTTCAGCGGTTCCGGAGTCCGGCAAGCGGTCCCTTCGTAAGAAGGGTAAGACGCCGGTGTCCTCCGTCCAACCGGAGGCACCGGATAGCATCGAGGCGCTTAACAGGCGCCTCCATCGAAGGAGCACCGCCTTTGTTATGAGTGCGGTGATCCGGACAGTTCGATCCGCCAAGAGCGGGCTGACTGAAGCCTGTACCAGCCTTCTAACAGGCTTTGAGGTAAGTTTAGAATATGTAAAAATATTACCGCATAGACAAGGTGCCTGATGCTTAGTTCGGTGTTCGGAAAGAAAAGCCGGACTAAGGATCTAAAAGATATCTGTGAGAGTCTAACATAAGTATGTCAATATGGGAATGCAGGCTCTTGCCGACCTCTGCCCGCCCGATCATGCGGAGGTCAATGCATTGAAGCAGAGCCTCGGCGGTCGGAGAGAACGAGCTCGACCAAGCCAAGAAGCAGCTCGAGGACAAGGAAGGTAAGTAATACCTTATTAAAGAAATACCTTATAGAAAGGTTTCGTTGCAAAAATAACAGGAATAACATGGGTACCGCAGGGCCACGAATGAGGTGGCGACCACAGAAGGAAGCGGTGTCCGCGTCGAAATCAAAGCGGCTGTGAACGCACAGAGCGAGAGAAGGGTGAGGCTCAGATGGCTGAGGAGCGGCAATAGCTCCAGGCACTCGTGGAAAAACACGAGGTTTTGGAACGTGACTCGAAGACCCGAGTCCGAGCTTGCCTCGGCTCTTGAGAGTGCCAAAGCTGCTAAGGCCGAGGCCCAAAAAGCCCTCCAAGAAATTGAATCATTAAAGAAGATAGCGGTGGGTAAGGCATTCTTTATGCAAAGCAAGCATGTGAAAGTGAATTACCTATTACTTATCCGGATTCAGAGCTCTCCGGGGAGCATTCGCAGATTTTCCCGAAGTGTCTGATGCTGCCGCATTCTACCGCGCCAAGGAGGAGCTCGACGGAGAAGGTGTTCCGGTCTCGATATCTTTGAGGCGAATGTCCGTGCCCTGAGCGACCAGCTGAAGCAGCTGGTCGAGCTCCTAAGGTCGCCGAACAGGCCATGAAGGGCCTTATAGTTCGGTGTGGCCATTGGAAGCCATGCACAGGAGCTACTTCGGCTTAGTGCAGCGGTGGTGGGCCTTTGTCCACGGATTGAAGTCATCAAGCGCTCCGTCTGCATTAAAGGTGTCCGTCGGGCCCTTGCCCGTGCTAAAGTGCACGGGCAAGCTGGATGCGGAGAAGCTTGTGACGGACGGGCCACCGAAGGGCAAGGAGCATTGCACGCCCGAAATGTACTATGAGGGCCTCTGAAGGTGCCCCGCCGAATAGCGGATGTGTGCTCCAAAGATGTAATTTTTGAATAGACTCGCATTTGTTATCCTGGCTGAAAACTTGTTCATGTGCGCTAAGCAACGCTTGTTAATTTAAAATATTACCTTCATGCGGCCGTTTATCAAATTTGAGAGATGTCAAGTCGTTGGCTTCAGCCCCCATGCCACGAGTGCTGTGGTGTTCGGGATAAACTTGAGCACTCTTGTTCCCATTATTGGGTCCATCTAGGGAGGCGCTCAACGCGATGAACAAGGCAACCGGACTTATAATGCTTGAACACTCTCACTTAGCCATGGAATTCTATAATTTTAAATTTCAGCGAAGCCCCTAGTATTCGGAAGACCGAGTTCGGGGCGCTATCCACGCCTTGGCCGGACAATTCCGGTTCCTCGCTCTAAGCGACCGGCTCTCGCCCTATCATGACGGTCAGTTTTAGCTTTCTCCACTGAGGTGCTCAACCCAGCTCAACCGGGGCACAATCGCAGTGGTTCTCCCGGTGCTACCTTAGCCGATATAACGGAACGTAAGGTACCAAAACACGGGAGCCGGGTAAACCCAACTATTGACCCAAGACATGATTCTGAGCCGATTCATATAATGCTATAAGTTCGGGGTGCCGCACTTGTGAAAGTGTTCGGACTTATCACACCATAATTTTGGGGTACTTAAGCCCCTGGTGTATTGGCCGTACCAAAGTGTACGGGTGCAACATGTCATAAAATTAACATATGTATAGAATAAGAAAGGAGTGCAATAATAAGCAAAAGCTATGTATTGTTTATTCAAAAAGGCACTGCAATGAAAGCAGAACGATACAAATAGTGCGATAAGCAAGGGATGGGACTATCTAACATGTCCCCCTCCAGGGGTAAGCTGCGGGATGGTATGTAAAACAGGTATAATGCTCGTAATAGAGACCACCTGAACACTCGACGTGGCTTTCTGCTTCCCTGGCTGTTGCATCGTAAGTTCGGCGATTCTAGTGCCGGACAGGACTTCTGGAAAACGGAGTCCTGAAAGTAAAAAAAAAGAAGAAAAAAAAGAAAAGGGAAAAAAGAATGACGTAATCGGGAGCCCCTGGTGCGGTTAAGCCGCATTCCGGGCGTGCGTGGTCGTGCCCCTCCCCTTATGCCCATGGTATCTCCAGAGCGTAGTTATGTACGCAGCGTAATCGGGCTTCGCCAATTTCGCGAGGGCTGGGGTTGGGGCGGATTACTCTGGCGATGCTTGAATCGTGCCAGGCGGTCTTGTTGTAGGTTACTCCGGGCGCGTGCCCCAATGGAGGCCGTCTTTGCAGGATCCGTTGGGTGGATTTGGAATTTGACTATTTCATCCGCTGGTTTGAAAGAGGTGGACTTGGATCTTTTATCAAGTATCACATGGTCCCTGTTCACCGTGGAGCGCATCGCGGTGAGTTCCTCGGCCGCTAGGGCTTCGGATAGTGCCTCGAGGGCTAGTGCGGCTGTCTTGTTTTCGGTAGCGAGTGCTATGTTCGGATCACTAGCGAGAGTGATGATTCCGTTAGGTCCGGGCATTTTAAGCTTCATGTACCCATAATGGGGTATAGCTTGAAAAATTGTGAATGCCTCTCGCCCTAATAAAGCATGATATCCGCTGCTGAACGGGCCACTTGATATGTGACCTCCTCGGACCTGTAATTGTCCGTGAGCGAACACTACGTCGATGTGATTTTTCCTGTGCAGCATGCTTCCCGGTGGGGATTATTCCTCTAAAGGTTGTGCTGCTTCGCTCAATGCGGTTCCAGTCTATTTCTATTTTTGGAGGGTTTCCTCGTAGATGAGGTTCAGTCCGCTGCCGCCATCCATGAGTACCTTTGTAAGGCGAAAGCCATCCACTATTGGACTGAGAACCAATGCGGCTGGTGCTCTGGCTGTTCGGAATTTGGGTTCGTCACTGGCATTAAAGGTAATGGCCATGTCGCTCCATGGATGTATTGTTGCAACTTGGTAGACTTCGGCAAGGTTGCGGAGTGTTTCTTTCCGCGTTTTATTTGATGCGAAAGTCTCGAAGACTGTTAACACCATCTTGGTATTGCTTTGGGCTAGGATTCTGAAGCTAGAAGCTCTTCGCCACTTTTGGCCACCTGCCGTAGTATCCAACATGTTCGAAGGCTGTGAGTTGGAGTGGCGCCCTCTGCGCTATGAATTTTGCAGGGTCCGTTTAGCCAACCCTCTAGTACGGTTTCGTACCCTTTAGGGGTTTTTTGTTTTTTGATATTTAATCTAGGTGCTTGGTGATGATGCACCCTTTTATTCCGGACTAGGGATGTATTCGGGGCCGGATTATCCCAAAATTGACTTTCGGTTTTCCAAGCACTCTCCATCGCACGATGCTTTTGTACTATGGTCACCAAGTCATCCAAGCGTGTAATTTCGCGGACGACTTATGGCGTTTAGGATTCCTTTGTCCGTGCAATTATTGCAAAAAGTGAGATTGCGTCCTCCTCTCGGCAGTCCTTTATCCTGTCCATAACCGGGAGGAATTTGGCCCGATAATGATGTCTTTGTTTGATTGGCTCTTGCGAATCCGGGATAGATTGCTAATGTTTGGGTGGGCGGGTGGAACTAGATCCGGAACCTTGTCCAATTTAAGACTCAGGGGCGAAGTTTCGAACTTCGAAGCTTGGATTTTGAATGCTATCCAATGAGTCTAACCCGCCGCTGACTTTAATTTCAGGGCTTGATCGACATCCGTCCCTCTGCGGGAATCCAGCATGGAGGATCGGGAATCGAACGTAGCTAGTCCTTAAGATAGAAGAAGAATCGCCGCACTGCTCCTCTATCACGACAACTTGATGGGTAGCTTGGGGAGAGTTGATCTCTCTCAGATCGGTTTTAGGCCCGATCTGGTCGTAGTTTGTGGCGACTCCCAGGGCGGCGATGCGATCCAAGAGCTCGTTTACGGAGGAGAGCTCGATCGGATCTAACTGTTCGGCAAGTTCCGAATTGACGTGAAGATTGGTTTTGATGACTCGAGAAGTCACCGTCGGTATGACGGCGAATCGGGCGGTCATAAGAAAACCACCTAGCGAGAGTTCGGCGATGGCCAAGGCTCCTTTGGCGATAGAATCGTCTTTAAAGACGGGATGAGGCATCCTTCCTGACGGCGACGGCACAGAGGAACTCTCAATGAAAGCACCAATGTTGGTGTCAAAATCGGCGGATCTCGGGTAGGGGGTCCCGAACTGTGCGTCTAGGCGGATGGTAAGAGGAGACAAGGGACACGATGTTTTTACCCAGGTTCGGGCCCTCTCGATGGAGGTAATACCCTACTCCTGCTTGATTAATATTGATGATATGGGTAGTACAAGAGTGGATCTACCACGAGATCAAGGAGGCTAAACCCTAGAAGCTAGCCTATGGTATGATTGTTGTTCGTCCCACGGACTAAAACCCTCCGGTTTATATAGACACCGGATAGGTTAGGGTTACACAGAGTCGGTTACAATGGTAGGAGATCTACATATCCGTATCGCCAAGCTTGCCTTCCACGCCAAGGAAAGTCCCATCCGGACACGGGACGAAGTCTTCAATCTTGTAGCTTCATAGTCCAGGAGTCCGGCCAACGTTGATAGTTCGGCTATCCGGACACCCCCTAATCCGGGACTCCCTCACCCTCCCTCTTTGCCATGTTGAGCTCCTCTCAAAATGAAAATAGATGCCCTTATACAGGGAATTTAACCTAAATTCATACTGAATTTCTCTGAAGTTAGTAGAAATTTATTGTGAATTTAGGTTGAATTTTCTCTATAAGCGCATCTATGCTCATTTCTGAGTAGTTTTTTATAAAGTTTTTTTTCTGCTATATTTATTTTTTTCTTTTTATTTCTGAGTTGTAATAAGTCATTAAAAATAAGCATATATGCTCATTTTTTAGTAAAGTTAATCACAACTATTTTTTCTTCTATTTATTTCTGAATTGTAATAAGTCATTAAAAATAAGCATCTATGCTCATTTTTTAGTAAAGTTAATCACAACTATTTTTTTTCTATTTATTTCTGAATAGTTTTTTATATAGTTTTTTTTCTGCTATATTTATTTTTTTCTTTTTATTTCCGAGTTGTAATAAGTCATTAAAAATAAGCATCTATGCTCATTTTTTAGTAAAGTTAATCACAACTATTTTTTCTTCTATTTATTTCTGAGTAGTTTTTTATATAGTTTTTTTTTCTTTTCTGCTATAATTATTTTTTTTCTATTTATTTTTGAGTTGTAATAAGTCATTAAAAATAAAAAAGATTTTAGTAAAGTTAATCACAACTATTTTTTCTTCTATTTATTTCTGAGTAGTTTTTTATATAGTTTTTTCGGCACCTTCCCACCATGCGGTAATTTACCGTATGCTAATGGGACGAACCACATTGACTAGATACCACGTGGTAAATCACTCAGGCCAACACCATGTGATGCAATCACACCTATGGGCAAGGCGAACCCGCCCTCGAGGCGGATATCATCTGACTGCCGGAGTAGCGAGTTGCGCATGCCTATCAAAATTTCGATATGACAGCCAACTATCCGGACACCAAGCGAGGAGTCCGCTACCCAACGGTATAACGGCTGGGTTTACGAGGTCCGATCGGGGCTTCTGTCTGACAATAAAGTCCGACCACCTTCTCGGTCGCTCGGCACCCGAACTTATATCGGCTAAGGTAGCGCAGGAGAACTACTGCGATTGTGTCCCGGATCTGCCGGACGAGCACCTCAAGAGAGAAAGCCGAAAACCGATTGTCATGATACTGGAGAGCTGGTCAGCTGTTCGAGAGGTTGTAAAATCCTTAAAGATTTATTCCGCATACGAATGCCCTCGGGGAAATATAATGTCTTTGGCACACTTATCCGCCGCAAAGCGGCTCCTTCAATACACCTTCATAATGTAGTTCGGGCTTGCGGTGCTCTTTACCCTCTGGCGGCCCCTTAGTCATCAGCTTCTCCGCGTCAAGCTTCCCCCAATGCACTTTTGCATGGGCAAATGTCATACGCGCACCGTCTATGCAGACTGATCGCTTAACAGCATCAAGCTGAGGACAGGCGCCCACAATCCGCTTCACGAGCCCGAAGTAACTGCTCGGAATTGGCTCCGCCGGCCACAGCCAGACAACCAAGTCCTTCATGGCTAGTTCGGCCGCCTGGTGCAGTTCGGCCGCCTATTTATTTATGAGTAGTTTTTTATATAGTTTTTTTATTTTCTGCTATATTTATTTTTTCTATTTATTTAATGTGGTAATAAGTCATTAAAAATAAAAAAGAGGCGCAATGCTAGTTAATTCGCTTCAAGCCGTTCGGAATAGTGTAAACTGCACTGCACATATCTCCGTGCAGTCTACCCTATTCCTTAAGGCTTGAAGCGAACCAATGTGCAGGTGAGCATTGATCCTCTTCTTCATTGTCTCTGTACTCAGGGCTTATAAACAGCTGCGAGTGCCTCTCGCTTGGCGAGGTGGGACTAAAAAAACAGCTGCATAAAATAAATAAGTAAAGAAAAAAAGTGCCTCCTCCTAGGCCCCCACGGCCTGGATACGACTAGAAACCCACCATGGGCCAGGATTCAGGCCCGCAGTGGCCCAGATGGGACCATCGAGGCAAAGCAGTAGTAAGTAGGCCCGTAAGCCTGCGGTGGGAGGAGCTCGAGAGGGAGCCGCGGTGGGGCTTATAAACCACTGCGCGCCTCTCAGCCTAGCGAGGTGGGACTAAACTTTCGTGCCGCACCGTGCGGCCTGACCATTGGTCCCGATTCGTGGCTCCAACGGGACCAATGCCCACTTTAGTCGGTTGGTGGCACCAACCGGGACCAAAGCCCTCCGCTTCCCGCCCTTTGGGCTGCTTTGAAAAGAGGCCTTTGGTCCCGGTTGGTGCTACCAACCGGGACTAAAATGCATTAATCCCGATTGGAGCCACAAACCGGGACCAAAGACTTTGCTACATAAGGAAAATTTCAGAACCACATCCCCACTTTGATCTCTCCTCCTCCTCGATCTCCCGGCCTTGTGGCGTCATCCTTGACTCCCTTGCCGTTCCCGACCCGCCCGGCCGTCATCGCCCTTGACGCCGTCGCCATCACCCAGCCGGACCTCGCCGTCGCTGTCGACCTCGCCGTTAGCAACTTAGATGTGTAGTAATTTAGATATGTAGTTCATAGTATGTTAATTTAGATTGTGTAACTAATTTGTTCATATTGTATTAGATTTTTTTTTCTGTTAATAGATTTTTTTGGTGTAATTAATTTGTTCATATTGTGTTAGATTTTTTCTGTTAATAGATTTTTTGGTGTAATTAATTTGTTTATATTGTGTTAGATTTTTTTCTGTTAATATATTTTTGGTGTAATTAATTTGTTCATATTGTGTTAGATTTTTTTCTGTTAATAGATTTTTTCTATTAATTTGTTCATAGTATGTTTGGTGATATTTAGATTGTGTTAGTAAGTACTATAATTGAACTAGCTAGTTAGAAAAATATAATTACTATTTTATTTAGATTTTTTGGTAATATAATTAGTTAGAAAAATATGAGTTAGTTAGAAAAATACTAGTTTATTTTTAGTAAGTACTATATAGTAAGTGCTACTTTGTTTTTAGTAAGTACTACTTTATTTATTTATAGTAATAAGTGCTTAGTATGGTTGAACTAGATAGTTGATTTAATTAATAAAACTACTTTATTTAACTATATATAGAAGTAGTTTGTAGTAAGTGCTACTTTATTTATTTATAGTAAGTGCTACTTTATTTATTTATAGTAAGTACTACTTTATTTATTTATAGTAAATGCTTAGTATAGTAGTTGAACTAGATAGTTGATTTAATTAATAAAACCACTTTATTTAACTATATATAGAAGTAGTTCCCGCATCGGCGTCGGCGATGCCTATCCCACATCCTCGCTGGTAAATGGACTCGGCGGTGGAGGCTTGCTTGATCAGGGCCATGTTCGGACTGGGCTCCGTCGGGCTGGTATTGGGAGGTGCTACCTTCGGGGGACGTAGGTTGGTGAGGAGGCAGTCCGTTGTTGACCCGATCCTTGTTTGGTGGCGGTCGCGTGGGCCAATGACGGTGCCGAGGCTTCCGGACACCGCGGAGGTGGTACGTCACCGTGTCAGCGAGGAGGACGAGCACGTCCGTCGCTACATGGTTGCATTGGAGGGCAGGTCCGACAATACCTGGCAGGTTCTTCAGGGATCTCACTGGAGCTATGATCCTGTGATGGTTCCTTATCTTTGGGTGTCCATCGCCCGCGTCGATACCCATCGGGCGCTACGGTTCTAGTTGTATTAGTGGTGCTATATTAGTGATAATATTCGACGATGTACGAACACCAAGAGATGATGTACTTTTGCTTATAATTATTGAATGCATGCTAATTTGAATACTACTTTATTTTATGATTTGGTTTTTCTTATTTTATGATTTGGTTTTGCTTATTGAATGCTCATATTGGATAAGTTCTCCTTCATTTGAATTATGAACATAGGCGGAAATGTCGTACTCGGACGGCGAAAACCGCCGAAGTGCGACTGGTGCCACGGCGACCGAGGTATCTGTGACAGGTTCATTGAGCTGGGCGAAGATCGGCCTTCAGCATTAAGCTCGACGAGACCTTCGATGTTCATCTGATGCCTTAGCAACGACAAGTTTTTTTTCGTAATTAATCATGACTTCAACTATTTTAATCATGACAATATTTTTCATCTTTTCCAATTCGACTAGCTTATCCCATGCTTTGCAAGGCGCTATGTCTTGGAGAGGATGGGTTTTGAAGACCATGAAAGTTTCGAAACCAAAAAATTATCCTATGTAGCCATCATGGTGTGGATTTTCAAGTAAAGCTGTACAATGCTCAGAGTGTAACCCATTTTGGTTGCAAAATTGGGAAACACTTTGCAAGATGTATGGTCTTGATGAGGGTATGCTTGTCACCATGGATCTTGGTGATCCTACAATCGAGCAAGAGAGACCTTTGATTTGGGTCCTTGTGGATACACCTCCAATTCTTCCCCCATGTGAGCTTAACATAGTTATTAAGTAATTTATATTGTTTATTTTAAAATAGTTGACAGCTTATTTCCATTGACAGCTTATTTTGATTGTTCAAAGAATGTGCGGAAGATGGTAGACAAAACCAACTACACCGATGGCTCTGAATTAACAAATAAGGAGAAAAATCATCTGATCGCAATTTGTAATGATCTTGAGAATTACAATGTCTACAATCTAACTCCTCAAAATAATGTTCAATACGAGCAACTAGTGCACGTGTTGAACTCTGATAACTACCATGAAGATACCCTGGTATGATTTTTTACTATTACGACATCCGTGCATCTTTTGCATACTTCTAAAACTAGTACATCATTGCTAACTATGAAGTTATTACTATGTTTTCAACAGAGAATCCCAGAGGATTGTGTGCCTCATTTGATGTATGAGAATAGCATCCTTCATGTTTTGAACATATATCCAGGTCATCCTCTGAATCTCAACTGTCCATACGGTTCTAAAAAGAAGTGTAGGCATGACAATCAAAGAATGGAAAAAATGTATGGACAGTCGTAAGGAGCTTCTTGGAAGCAAAAGGAAGCGAAAGCGCAAGAATTGGAGACAGGATGATCTCCATTCTTCATAATGGAGAGTCAGGGTCTATATTGTTTGATGCTATTTTACCTTAAGGGTGTTTAGGTCCTACGATACTGATGATCATGTGCTAAGAACAATTATGTAGGGTTGGGTTCGATGACTATGAGGATGATGATCGTATGACTTATTATTAATAACGAGTAGAAGTTGTATGATGATGCATGATTAATAGGACTTGTTATTATATATGATGATGTATGATGCGAGCATGCATGAGCATGTTATATCAGCGGGTGAAATAAACATAGCAGCAGCGTTGATAAACCAAGGACCAAGATATAAGAGAGGACACTTCTCTCTATTAGCTAGCTAATAACAACCTAAAAATAACCCCAAAACCCCTAAAGCAGCCACTTTTCTAAAAAAACATGGACTTTTGGTCGGTTGGTGCCACCAACCGGGACCAAAAACCTGATTGGGCTCGGCGGACCCGGCCACGTGGAGCACATCTGTCCCGGTTCGTGTTTGAACCGGGACTAATGGGTGGAGGTATTTGTAACGACCCATTAGTCGGTTTATGAACCGGGACTAAAGGCCCTTCTGAACCGGGACTAATAGGTGTTTTTCTACTAGTGTTGCCTTGATACATGCAATATTGTTCTTCTCACTGGTTGCCATTTACATCCATTGAATCGCTTCTCATCTACACCACTACTATAGAACAACCGATCACTAACGGGTCACTAAAACCTTCGGCTGAAGGCTTTGGCTGGGGGCCGTCAGGAGTTATCCCTCTGTGCTGAGTCTATCGCCACTAACAAACTAGAGGAGGCGATAAAGCAGTGGCAGTCCGACACATAAGTGAAACTATTCTAGTGTGCGATGGAAAGCAAGCTGTAGAAGTCGTTGCTCACAGGTTCATGTGTTCAGCCCATCAGTAATGTTTTTCCACTAACAAGTTTGCAATTCTTGGATTCTAAGTGATACAAGTAATAGGGGACATGAAAATTGGTAGCACTAGCACTGGTTGCACTGCCAATGGTGGGTTTTGGCACTAGCAGCAGATACCAGTAGGTAACAGGTCACCACTGACGGCCTCTGAGCATCCCGTTAGTGGTGATATGTTTCTAATGCTAGCAGCTAGGGCTACCCCAGTCGCACTGCTTCTCAGCAACCCCAGGTGTCGAGGAACACATTTCATACATAATATAAATAGACACATAGCATTTCACACACACACACACACACACACACACACACACACACACACACACACACACACACACACACACACACATATATATACACACGCAAATATTGGGAAATTAAAATTCACAATACGCGCACATAATCAAAGATTCATCACATACATTCTCATAGATGTATTGATCCACGCCATAACCCAAATTATCTTTGTGCTTTGTCGCTCTTGAATGACAACTTCTAGAAGAATTCACGAGAAGACATGTCATGTCTTTGTTCTTTAGGAATTCCTCTTGATATAGGCCCCTCCTTCTCATGTTTCTAAAGAAGAAGAAACCTTCGTTGGTGAATTTTTTATATTCATTAAGTCCAATAGTTTCCCTAATTCGGTGTGTACAAATGAGTCAAGGTAAGAACCTTTTTCCAAGCGGTGATGATTATCAGAAAAAGAAATAATCACTGCATTCATCTAAGAAGAAGGTGACGTAAGGACAAAAGCCTAGGACATTAAGAGAGAAAATTGAGTTAAGTTAAAGCACTAAACATGGGTTGAAGGGCATGGTATGAAGTCATTATATTTTGTCACTTCCATGCATGCACAATGTAATCACCAAGAGCCTTATTTTCATTTTGTCCTCTTAATTTGACTTGGAAGAGTGTTCATAGTCTGATCATTGACATGTCTAATCTTTCTAATGGTACAGTTCCCACAAGTTGATGAAACTGCATGGAATATTTTCATGCCATGCACACCAGAGAATGGTAATTGTCAGGCAGTTTGAATGGTATGCAATCCACATATTTTGTGTGAAGAAGAAGATGTTGTCCTCTAATTTTATTAGTGGAACCAATGTCTTCCATCCTTACAAGTGCCTACTCTAAATAAAAAGAGAGGGAAATAGCAGTATATAATCCACATATATCTCTAGCTCACTTCAACGTAGCATGTACAACTTATGAAGAGTTTGCACCTCCATTCGAGCCTTTTTCTCTATAATCCATCCTCGTCGAAAAACAACATGCCTTTGATGTATTTGGCCGGTGACCTCTGCACCTTTTAGAATGAGCCAAATGAATGAAACGCTTTATAGGATCAAGGGCCAAACCATGTACTGTTCAATTTTCTCCTCATATTCAAAGATATTGAGAGGATAAGTAAGTACTTAGTAGGTCATGGCTGGAGCCGTGGTCCTTGCCAGTCCCTTATCTCTGCCACTATTTAGTGCCTACTTGATCAGCATGCGAGATTGCACGCATAGACCTTTGTCCCCATAAAATGATAGACGCTCTTGCCTCATTTCTCGAAGGAATGGTATCGTCTCTCTTCTTCAATAATGACAATGAGTTCTTTTGCCTTTTTCTTACAACGAAGCATCAAGGGGATTCAAATACAATAAACACACCCAACCTATGCATGATTAGGATGCAGACAACCAACAACGCCGCACACACAACGAATCACGCTATATGAAGATCTAAGACCCTACGAACCGTCGCGACAACTGCCTAACGGCGCAGTATCAGAGCGACACCCATGCGCCTGAGTGGAGGGCCACCTCATTGGAACTCAGAGCCTAACACTGCCGCCCGTGTACCTGCGGGCGGATCGCGACTCTTGACACCTCACCACCAAAGGCCGCAGTCTAGTAAAAAAGGTCACCACCATCACTGCATAACCATAGTCTCTGCCTCAAGCTTCGTCAATAGATAGCATCCTCGTCATCGAAGGCCACTGTAGCAAAGACCTCCCTCCGTCGATTTCATCAACCAATGTCTGAGGCTTAGCTTAGCCACTACTCTCCAGTGGCGGCAAGGAAAAGGGAGGACAGAGAAGTTGGAGTCGGTGGCTTACTTTGGGTGGTGGAGGCTGTTGGGAAAGGAGGACAGTAAAACAAACCCTAAATGTAATTATGTAACATCAAAATAAGATGTCCTATACTCCACACGCTGAATCTCAAGACCACATGTTTCCAAATTTACATTTCGAGCAGCTCGCCTTCACTAAATATCTAGCTAAAAGTGTCCTCGCCAGCTAGTTGTCATGTGTGTTCTCTCGGCTTGCAGTGACAAGAGATCCGATGGCCGCCGCCGCAGCTGCTCGGTGATGAAGCCGGCGACGATCAACACCAACACCATAGCACCGTGCTGCCCATCTGGTGGGCGCGTTACTTGGCAAGCACAGCAACTCCGATCTGTACAACAGTCCTGCCGACGGAGAAGGTGACATCCATCAGCGTGAGGGCCTCCGCGGCCTGGACGATGAAGCCATCATCGGGCGAATGCTCTACCATGGGCTTGATGACAACTTTGATTGAGAGAGACCAGCCGAACACGAGGTTGACTAGAGTGACGGCAAAATAGACGTGCACATCCATGGGGGTTGGTTACAAATAAGAAACCTATAGGGCTGAGGTGCAATGGTAAAGTGAGTTATGGTGAAAAGTGCCATATATATGGACCGGCTGCGTAATTTTTCTCTCTCCATTGTTTTGATTATTTATGGTGTGTTTATGGAGAGCTTAGCAGCCAGCTACCATGCTTTGCCACCTTGGTTCGGTGTCTCCAAGGGTGGGTGTGGTGTTTCATTTGTATTGATTGCACGCGTACATTCCCAAGCATAGGTAGGGTTCTTTTATGTTATGAATATGGTTAATTAACGGACACAAACAACAAAGTCCTTGGCTTTATCACCTAACATGATTAACTATGTAAATAGAATACGGAGCAACAAAGGACGTCGGTTAACAATGGTGAGCATTAAAAAATCTATGACAAACAACAACAAACAAGTCAGAAACGAACACATACATAATGTGGAGCAAGTAAGGGTGACAACAAACACGAGCAGAGAAAGCCCTTGGAAAAACTACAAAATTACAACACAATCCTTTTAGTTGTCTTTGTTCTAGCTCAGTATCCAAGATGGTTTTGGACCTCACTGTAGTTCGAAAGTGCTTTCAGAATCTAGTCTACTGAGAATTCCTAAATTCTCAATAAATTTTGACCTAATTTACATTTTTTGTATTTGGCCTGAAATTTTGGCGTACAATATAAGCGTGCACATCCATGGGTTGGGTACAAGAGTGCGGGATGAAATGGCAAATGGGTCACAAAGAAAATTAGCATATAGATGAAGGCGGTGCATAATGTTTTTGTGTGTGAAATTATGAAGATCATTTATGCTTGTCTTTTCAGAGCTTAGCCAACTCTCACTTAATGTGCCACATTGTTCGGTGTATCCCAAGGTGTGGGTGTGGCCGTGTGGAGTTTCATTTGTATCGATTGCATCCATACAGTACCAAGCATAAGTTGAGTTGTTTGTTATCATTTTTAAGGAATGTGGTAGTGTAGGTCGTCTATACAACATCTTTTCATTTTTAACAAGGTGGATGACATATATATGTTCATTGGTTTTATGGCCTAACAAATTAATGAAGGAAAATTTGGAGTAAGGAACAATAACGAATAAGAGAAAAAGGTTTTGAGTTTTATCATTAGAGGATTTAAATAAATAGAATAGAATATGAAGCATCTAAGGACATTCTGTTAGCAGTGAAAAACACAAACAACAACAATTTCCTCAACTTTATCCCAAACATAATTAATTAAGTAAACAAAATGTGGAGCAAGCAAGGGTGTTGTTCTTTAAATGGCAACGTAGATGAACAACAAATTCCCCAGGAAAACTAAAAAATCACATCAAATTCCACTTTTGTTTATCTTTCTAGCTCCAACATCCAAGGTTAAAAATGTCAAAAACAGAAGAAAAAAATTAGACCTCACCAAAATATCAAATATGTTTTCATTTGATCTAGCAGAATTAACCATGTTTTAATTACTTATGACCTCCCCACAATAACAATAATTAGTTATGACCTAATTAAAATTTGGTTTGAATTTTGTTTCCGAATCTGGCCTTAAATTTTAAGGTTACAAAATAGGCATGGACATCTTGTCGGCTGGGAACAAAGAAGAACTCTAGAGGGTCGGGGTGCAATGGTGAATGGGTCATGGAGAAAACTAGGAGTTGCATGTATGGAGCTGGTGCATATGTTTTTCTTCACTTGCCACCTTGGTTCGGTTTTTCCCAAGGTGTGCGTGTGGGATTTCATCCGTGTCGATAAGCGGCATACATTACGAAACATGATTTTTATTTTTAACAAGGTGCAAGGTATTTTTTTCACTAGTTTAATCACCTAACAAATTATTCAATCAAGCATGTGGAGTAAAGAATGGTAACGAACATGCAAAACAAAGTCCTCGGTTTTATCGCCTAATGAAATTAATCAAGTAAATAGAATGAGGAGGCGGGGCGTCTTTAAGCATTGACAAGCGTGAACAACGAAGTCCCCGTCTTTTCGCCTAGATTAGATAAGTAAATACAATGTGAAGAAATTATATCGGTAAATGATAAAAATGAAGTCTACATGAACATGATGCAATGGTAAGTGGGCATATACTATTTTGCGAGGTTAACAAAATGATTTATCGCATTGTGTTTAGAGCTTAGCCAGCTGCAACTTAATTTACCACCTTGGCTCAGTGTCTCCAAGGTGTGTGCGCAGGTTCTCATTTTTGTCGATCACATATGTACATTCGGAAGCACAATTTTATTTTGTCATCATGAAGCAAGCATAAAATGGGAAATATAGGAACACCAACATCCCTTCGTAAGCTCCTTTATTGTTCTTTTAAACAACGGTTATCTGTCCACAGGTTTTATCACCTAATAAATTAATTAAGTCAAAAAAAAGTGGTGCAAGGAAAAATAACAAACATGAATAACGAAGTCCTTAGTTTTAATAACAATAACAAACACGAATATAGAAGCATGTGGAGTAAGGGACGACCTTGTTAATTGGTATACTGGACACGAATAACAAAGTCATCAAAGGAACCTCAAATTTATATGAAGGCCCTGTAGCTGTATTTGTTGTACCTTGATCCAACAATCATGGAGAACAACTAATCTCTGTAAACAATGTTAACCTAAAATATTTTCAAGAGGGTCATCTATCATAAGAGATGAGAACGTAAAGCAATTATGCATTACTCACAAGCAACACATGCTTTCAACCAGTTGCTTCCTCGTTAGACCGCCTCGGAAGAAGGCTGGTAATTAATGACCATGGAAGAACAAAATAAGAGACCGATAAAAAAAACCACTGCTACTATTACGTCCTCTACCGCACCATCATTTGCTGATCAAGAATAAACATAATATTCTTGAGTTTGAAGGACACATGAAGGTAAAGATCAAGTTCAAAGAGAAAGGTGTGATTGCTCACGTGTGTCCCTACACCCTCTATGAACAGTAAATTTAAAAGAAAACAACAAAAATCTGAGACTTTACGACATCAAATATGGTCAAACATTGTAGGCACTTGCAAGTTTTCATAACGAAATATCATGTAGAGAATTGGAAGCATGAGTTTCAAATTTCAGTGCTAAAAGTGCTCAAAACTTTGAGCACGGAATCTCTTTCTTGTGTAGTGCTATTCTAATGTTTTTTTGCATGAAAACTTGCAACCACCTACAAAAGTTTGAGCATGTTTGATGTCGCAAAGTTTCAGATTTTTTTATTTTGTTTTCTATTTTTTTGAATTTACTGTTCATAGAGGGTGTAGGGACACCAGGGAGTTGAAAAATCACTCTCCAAGTTCAAAAAAGTAAGATTTTAATGTTCAAAAGAGCATGACTATCTAGAAGTAGAAACTATGAAGAAAAATACTCCCTCGATTCAAAGAGACTATTTAATTGTTTGGGGAAGTGCATGTATGATATGAGGTACAAGATTGAACTAGAAAACACACACAATGTACTCATGGTTGGATGCATGCAAGATTCAACGAAGCGGTATGTTACTTAAAAAAGCGAAGAGCAGAAATAGCTCATGGCTCACAAGACTACTGCTGCCACATTTCTGGTTTAAAAGGTCCATGCATATTCCTAGATTGACGATGTAACCATCATAACTAACACAAGTTATATATCACAAAAATACCATTACAAACTTCAAGTGTTATATATTTTCTAATGGTATAACTTTTGTGATATACGATTTATATTGCATCCATTTTTTAGAACCTTTATTTTGCATCAATTGAATTGTCGATCTAGGGGTACACATGGGAGTGGGACTTTTTGGCTCTTGGTCTCCATAAAGCCCGAAATTAGAAAAAAAACAACTTTTGTAATTGAAAAATATCTGAAAATAAATATGCAAGTACTTATAGATGTATACTAGATGTGTGCAAAATTTCACTATGAAATACGGTTTGACATGAGCTGTATGGAAAAAACAAAATCATGCACTTCTAAAGTGAGTAGTACATGTGCTAGAAATATATGATTTTCTTATTTTTATGTAGCTCGCATAAAAATGTATTTTGCCATACAGACAAATAGCTAATACGTATACATCCATAGGTATATGTTTGTTTTCTTCAGAATTTTTTGAAACCTAAAAATTTGCTTTCCAAATTTCAAATTTAAGGTCCATGAAGCTCAAGTTCCATTAGTACTTCTCGTACACATGGACCTTTTAAACCGAAAAGGAGGAGTACCAACCTGCCGACGGACGTACCTGGGCAGCAGCGAGCAGTCCATGGGTCAGCGTGGGTCTTGCAGAAGGAGAGGCGCGTGCCACTGCAGGATGCGCCGGCCGGGGAGACGGCCGGTCGATCAGCTAACTGCGGTCACCTACCTACACGGCGAGGCACGGCCGGCCGCCCCAACGGCCTCCGCTGCTCTGCGCGCCAAGTCCGACGACACAGCAATATATGCGTGCTAGGCAAGAGGAGGAAGACCGTGCAATTATATGAGTTGTGCACATACTTAGTTTACCCCGTCCGTCCTTGATTGTTGGACGCAACAAGGCTGCGAGGCATCGAAAGGTCCGAACTGCTCCGAGTACTAGACCATGCCGCCTTCTAATTTTTTTTACAAGTGCGCGCCACAATACCATTGCCCACACCCACTTCTATCTCATTCTCATCAATCGAAACCAACACTGAAATCATAAGGGATGCGGCGGTGTGCTGCACTCAAGTAGTGCAACAGAAGATTGACTTGGATCAGAACGCAGCATGCAACCTGTGTGTCATGTACGTGCAACTCATGTCCCAAGCCATGCATGTTTAGTGACGTACTACAGAGTTGACTCAAATGTTCCATCCATCAAGCGAAATACTTGCGCTTTTTGCAGTGTTTGACTGAGTTTATTGCTCTCTCGACAATATACACAAAGCGCATATATGGCTCAACTATATCATTACAGTTTATGACGAATAAAGTAAAATTTCCCACAACCAAACAACCAGATAGCTAGCTTGTCTAAATGAAATTTACAAGATGTAATCAACTATAGAACCGACGACGCCGTCAACAAGTAAACCAAGTCGCCATATAGAGTATCTCGTACGTCCTTCAATTATATTCCTGTTCTTTTCTGCTGCTTGGAGACCACCTGATGTTTTTTTGACAAAGGGCAATATATTAATATCAAAATGATACATAAGCAAACACCACCTGGTTTAGGTAACAAAGTTTATTTGGTCAATCGCCCTGATTTTAATTAAGAAGAAAATTCTTAACATATCGGTGCAACTTATTAATTAAATACTTGAGCTATGGAAGGGCAGCTGCATTCATTAATTTCACAACTCAAAACAAAGAGAACTACGGAGTACGTACTGAAGATATAGGCACCGAATAAGCAACCTGCTCAACAACAACGACACAATAAATAAAAAGTTAAGTAATGCCAAGAAGAAACATGGTGCCAAGTGCCAACAACAAAAAGTTAAGTAACCGACGCTATAATCTACAGAAAAGATCCTCGGCCGGCCTGCTATGCTAGCAAGCTCCTAGCTAGGTAGACACAAGGGTGGACACGACCACAAGATGAGACTGGCACTACTTAGTGTACGTGGTATATACAGAGAAGGCAATATATATATATACACACTTATCACACGTACGTTGAAGTCAGGCCACACGATGGAACAGCGAGATGACGACGGCTAGCGCCGCGGTGATGACGAGGAGGTCCTCCAGCATGGCGGCGGCGCCGTGGTGAGGAAGTGGCACCGCGACCCTCATGTGCACGGCGTGGACGGTCACCAAGAACGTGATGAGGATGGGCATGAGCGAAGAAGCTGCCGCGAGGCTGTCTGCGGCGGCGGCGGCGATGGCGTTGATCCGGCGGCGAGTGACCTGATGAGCACGGAGGATGCGAGGGAGACGAGAGCTAGAGCATACTCTTCGTCCATTCTCTCTCTCTCTCTCTCTCTCTCTCTCTCTCTGAGTGTGCGTGCAAATAAAGCATATGGCGGGGATGTGTGCACGTGTCGATATATAGATCGAGTGAAGGAGCTCGACGACGGTATATGCCGTCGGCGTAGTGATGAGAGGACAGCGTCCCATCTGCCCTGGCGCAACAAATTAGCTAACAAACTGGAAAAAATTGCACGATCACGACAATGGCACCGATCTGCCTAGCGATAGGCCAATGTCGCATATAAGTCTGCTGCCTTGTTTTTCATGTCCCAGCTGAATGACAAGACAAAATTAGTGACTACACTTTAGCTAACAAACTTATTCTTCTTTGCGAAGAGGCCAAACAGAGGCCAAACAGATACGTTAATCAAAAGTCCACCGTTATGAAGCAGCCATGAATAAATAAGAAATTATATCCAGGTCCTTGGAGAACTGATTGTCTTATCCCTCTAGAATGAGCTAATGGTGAGCCACTACCGGAGCCTGCCTAATTCTTCTTCTTGCAGCCTGAAATTGAAGACAACTGGACTAGAGCGCCAAGGGAGAAGCTAATGCAGCAGCGGCGAAGCACCCGGCTACCAAACACCCGCACGACGACACCCACTAGTAGAAAAAGGGCCTATTGTCCCGGTTGGTAAGGGCCTTTAGTCCCGGTTCCTGAACCGGGACTAAAATCGATACTAATGCCCTGGCCCTTTAGTCCCGGTTCAATCCAGAACCGGGACAGATGGGCTTCCACGTGGCCTGTCCGCTGAGCCCAGACAGGAGGGCCTTTGGTCCCTGCTGGTGGCACCAACCGGGACCAATAGGCATCCACGCGTCAGTATTTCAGTGGCTGGGGTTTTTGTTTTTTTGAAGGGGGGGGGGGGTTTGGGGGTTTTGGGGGGCTAATTTAGGTGTTTCACATATTGTGTTAGCTAGCTAATTAATAGAGAGAAGTGTCCTCTCTTTTGTCCGTGCTTGGTCGAAGCTACGTACTATACATACGTATAGAGAGGACTAGCTAGACACGCTAGCTAGCTAGTAAGCAAACGAAGGAAACAGAAGATCGTCATGAACATATATGCATACAGTGAGAAGTGATATCGACCACCTCTCCTTCTCCGAGAGATTGGTCGAACAACAAGTTCTCGTATATCTATCCGACACTACCGGCTACATATATACAATAATTATCTTTTACAAATATAATCTCCTAACATACGGACGCGTGGTCCACATAGTATTCTCCATCTTCAGTGATCACGTGGTCAAGAAAGAATGCCGTCAATTCCTCTTGAATTTCTCGCATGCGATCTGGTGCTAGGAGTTCATCCCGCATCCGAAACATCTAATTTTAAGAAGGGGGTCAACACACACACACACACACACACATATATATGTTTATATATATATATATATATATATATATATATATATATATATATATATATATATATATACAAATTTTCCTACTACCGGGTGTAGTTACTCCCACTTTTGTTTCATACGTTCTAGGTAGTATCTATCAGATCGGAGAGTATGTACGCGTAGTATGTAGTATGTAAGAATGTTTAGGTACTATATATACTATTTTCTATGTAGTATGTAGTATATTTTGAGCATACTCCTTTTTACGTACAAATATGTACGTATTTCACAAATATTATAAAAACATGGGCTCACATGCAATTTTTTCACATAATTAAGCTTTGGAGTATCTTAGATATAGTATATGAGCATACTAAAATTAATAAAGTAGATTATATACTACCACATAGTAGTATATGAGAATTGTGTGTAACTACACCCGGTAGTTCTCATATACTACTATGTGGTAGTATATATATATATATATATATATATATATATGAAAGAATGTAACACAAAACAAAATATGTTAATAAAATAAAATTTTGAAAATTTTTATTTACGTACTTCATATTGTTTGTCGAGTAGCCCGCTCACAGGTGCGTGTGACAGATGGACTGCAAATGTAGTATCCACAGAAATCATTCCCTTGTTCCTGCCACAACCACTTTACTAGAAATAGAGGTCAATCAAACTGATAATTAGCAAGCATGCTAAATGGTATTGATGAAACTATCGCTTGAATCACTAAGAGATGCGTGGAATATACTACTATAGTACTTACTTTGGTGTCTAAATTGCAGCTTCTTGGCAGTCCGGAGCTTTTTGGTGAATTTTCTCCAAACCCTGCCATACAAAAAAAAACAATTACTTGATATCAGAAATGAACAAAGTTACTGATATGGTGGATAATGATCGATTTAACTTACTTCTCGAGCATTTCAGTCATGTCCGCATACTCCTCCGGATTTTTTCGTTTGGAGTCTAAGACAGTTACTACTCCCTGCTCAAGCTTAATCTCTAGGAGAATATAATGGTACCTGCGCTTGCGCATGCATAACTCATCAATATTACATTACTATAACCTGGACTAATAAAGGGAAACCGAATATGCCACAAGACAGTAACACTCACTTGAAGTTGTAAGGAAAGAGTATTATATCTTTGTGTTCATTTATTACCAATGATTGTAGCAAGTTGGCCTCGGTATTTTCGGCATGAAATTCAACCTCAATTGCATCTGTGAGATATGTGTTAATGAACCCAATATCACCCACTTGTCTTTTCTTCAATTCGGCGATCTTCAATCTGCATAATATAATGAGGATAATTATATATACATGCAATGAAAGAGCTGAGTTATATAGAGAGACTTAATGACAAAAGTAGTACTACTTACGAGATAGTAGCAGGTGACCGTTGCTTTATCGAGGGCCAATTGATTGAAAAACTGATAAAACTCCTCAAATGGAATAGGCAACAGTTCAATTCCAACGAGGTCATGCTCCTTTTTAACTCTCACATACAAAGTACTCCTTCCCTCAGACTCTCTGCAGGTTTTCATGTACCAATCATGCAATCTTCGCATCATCGTTGATAGATATCTTTCATCTTTGACGAGAGGCTTCCCGTACTCGTATCTTTGTATCTGCACCTCCAAGAAATCATAATGTACATCGTCGGGCAGGTAATCTCCAGGATTGCCATAAGCGGGCACCATCCTCGGATCGACGATGTCGCTAGCAGGCACCTTGAGCGGGGGGCACGATTGCTTCGCTTGTTCGCCGAGCTGGGCAATTTGTTTCCCAGCTCGTCATTCTTTCATCCTTTGATCACTTTTAGTACTTCCCGACCTCTCCGCTTCGCAAATGCCTTTCCAATAATGCGCTCATAGTTGCCTTTCGGCGGAGACTTGGGTGGTTTTGTCGGGGCAGCGAGTGCGCTTCGCTTTCACGGATCTACCTTCTCCTCCGGAGGTGGATGTCTCTTTGCTTTCAACCCTTCAAAGAAGTCCTTCACTTGGTCCACGCGATCTTCGCGTTTTCCTCCTCGGTCCTCTCGTCAAACTTCTCTGGAGTCTTGGAGAAGGACCGAATCTGTATGTCCTCCCGCCTTTGGCTGTCTTGCTAGACGCCGGCAGACGGAGTGGATGTCTTCTTTCCTTGCTTACGAGGCGGAGGAGAAGGACTACGACGCGCCGGAGCGGCGGCGGGTCTCTTCCGCCCTTGCTGACGAGGCGGAGAAGGAAGAGGCTGGCTGCTCGGGCGCACCAGCGCAGGCGGAGAAGGAGGCGGAGTGCCGCCACGCGCCGGAGAAGGAGCCGGCCGAGTGCCCTGATCGTCACTCGTTGGAGGAGGCGGTGGAGGAGGCGGAGTGCCCTGACTCGCCGGAGGAGGAGGCGGAGTGCCCTGACTCGCCGGAGGAGGAGGAGGAGGAGGCTTTGAGGTAAGTTTAGAATATGTAAAAATATTACCGCATAGACAGTGCCCCTGATGCTTAGTTCGGTGTTCGGAAAGAAAAGCCGGACTAAGGATCTAAAAAGATATCATGAGAGTCTAACATAAGTATGTCAATATGGGAATGCAGGCTGCGCTGCTGACCTCTGCCCGCCTTGTTGCGGAGGTCAATGCATTGAAGCGAGCCTCGGCGGTCCGAGAACGAGCTCGACCAAGCCAAGAAGCAGCTCGAGGACAAGGAAGGTAAGTAATACCTTATTAAAGAAATACCTTATAGAAAGGTTTCGGTTGCAAAAAATAACAGGAATAACATGGGTACTGCAGGGGCCACGAACGAGGTGGCGACCCTGAAGGAAGCGGTGTCCGCGGCCGAAATCAAAGCGGCTGCGGAACGCACCGAGCGAGAGAAGGGGGAGGCGCAGCTGGCGGAGGTGCGGCAAGAGCTCCAGGCTCTCGTGGAAAAACACGAGGGTTTGGAGCGTGACTCGAAGACCCGAGAGTCCGAGCTTGCCTCGGCTCTTGAGAGTGCCAAAGCTGCTAAGGCCGAGGCCCAAAAAGCCCTCCAAGAAATTGAATCATTAAAGAAGATAGCGGTGGGTAAGGCATTCTTTATGCAAAGCAAGCATGTGAAAGTGAATTACCTATTACTTATCCGGATTCAGAGCTCTCCAGGAGCATTCGCAGATTTTCCCCGAAGTGTGTCTGATGCTGCCGCATTCTACCGCGCCAAGGAGGGGAGCTCGACGGAGAAGGTGTTCCGGTCTCAGTATGCTGAGGCCGAATGTCCGGTGCCCCTGAGCGACCAGCTGAAGCAGCTGGTCGAGCTCCACAAGGTCGCCGAACAGGCCATGAAGGGCCTTATAGTTGGTATGGCCATTGGAAGCCATGCACAGGAGCTACTTGACTTAGTGCAGCGGCTGGTGGGCCTTTGTCCACGGATTGAAGTCATCAAGCGCTCCGTCTGCATTAAAAGGTGTCCGTCGGGCCCTTGCCCGTGCTAAAGTGCTGGGGCAAGCTGGATGCGGAGAAGCTTGTGACAGACGGGCCACCGAAGGGCAAGGAGCATTGCACGCCCGAAATGTACTATGAGGGCCTCTGAAGGGTGCCCGCCCGAATAAGCGGATGAGTGCTCCAAAGATGTAATTTTTGAATAGACTCGCATTTGTTATCCTGTACGCTGAAAACTTGTTCATGTGCGCTAAGCAACGCTTGTTAATTTAAAATATTACCTTCTGTGCGGCCGTTTATCAAATTTGAGAGATGTCAAGTCGTTGGCTTCAGCCCCCATGCCACGAGTGCTGTGGTGTTCGGGATAAACTTGAGCACTCTTGTTCCCATTATTGGGTCCATCTAGGGAGGCGCTCAACGCGATGAACAAGGCAACCGGACTTATAATGCTTGAACACTCTCACTTAGCCATGGAATTCTATAATTTTAAATTTCAGCGAAGCCCCTAGTATTCGGAAGACCGTGTTGGGGGCGCTATCCACGCCTTGGCCGGACAATTCCGGTTCCTCGCTCTAAGCGACCGGCTCTCGCCCTATCATGACGGTCAGTTTTAGCTTTCTCCACTGAGGTGCTCAACCCAGCTCAACCGGGCACAATCGCAGTGGTTCTCCGGTGCTACCTTAGCCGATATAACGGGCGTAAGGTACCAAAACACGGGAGCCGGGTAAACCCAACTATTGACCCAAGACATGATTCTGAGCCGATTCATATACTGCTATAAGTTCTGGGTGCCGGACTTGTGAAAGTGTTCGGACTTATCACACCATAATTTTGGGTTACTTAATCCACTGGTGTATTGGCCGTAACATAGTTTACTGTTGCTACATGTCATACAATTAACATATAATAGATATAGAATTGAGTGAAATAATAAGCGAAAGCTATGTAGTGTTTATTCAAAAAGGCACTTCAATGAAAGAAGAACTATACAAATAGTGAGATAAGAAAGGGATGTGACTATCTAACATGTCCCCCTCCAGGGGAAAGCTGCGGGATGGTATGTAAAACAGGTATAATGCTCGTAATAGAGACCACTGAACACTTTCGGCGTGGCTTTACGCTTCCTGGCTGTTGCATCGTAAGTTCGGCGATTCTAGTGCGGACAGGACTTCTGGAAAACGGAGTCCTGAAAGTAAAAAAGAAGAAAAAAGAAAAGGGAAAAAGAATGGCGTAATCGGGGCCCACAGTGCGGTTAAGCCGCATTCGGGCGTCGTGGTCGTGCCCTCCCCTTATGCCCATGGTATCTCCGGGCGTAGTTATGTACGCGTAATCTTGGCTTCGCCAATTTCGCGAGGGCTGGGGTTGGGGCGGATTACTCTGGCGATGCTTGAATCGTGCCAGGCGGTCTTGTTGTAGGTTACTCCGGGCGCGTGCCCCAATGGAGGCCGTCTTTGCAGGATCCGTTGGGTGGATTTGGAATTTGACTATTTCATCCGCTGGTTTGAAAGAGGTGGACTTGGATCTTTTATCAAGTATCACATGGTCCCTGTTCACCGTGGAGCGCATCGCGGTGAGTTCCTCGGCCGCTAGGGCTTCGGATAGTGCCTCGAGGGCTAGTGCGGCTGTCTTGTTTTCGGCGCGGAGTGCTATGTTCGGATCACTAGCGAGAGTGATGATTCCGTTAGGTCCGGGCATTTTAAGCTTCATGTACCCATAATGGGGTATAGCTTGAAAAATTGTGAATGCCTCTCGCCCTAATAAAGCATGATATCCGCTGCTGAACAGGGCCACTTGAAATGTGACCTCCTCGGACCTGTAATTGTCCGGCGAGCCGAACACTACGTCCAGTGTGATTTTTCCTGTGCAGCATGCTTCCCGGCTGGGGATTATTCCTCTAAAGGTTGTGCTGCTTCGCTCAATGCGGTTCCAGTCTATTTCCATTTTTCGGAGGGTTTCCTCGTAGATGAGGTTCAGTCCGCTGCCGCCATCCATGAGTACCTTTGTAAGGCGAAAGCCATCCACTATTGGACTGAGAACCAATGCGGCTGGTGCTCTGGCTGTTCGGAATTTGGGTTCGTCACTGGCATTAAAGGTAATGGCCATGTCGCTCCATGGATGTATTGTTGCAACTTGGTAGACTTCGGCAAGGTTGCGGAGTGTTTCTTTCCGCGTTTTATTTGATGCGAAAGTCTCGAAGACTGTTAACACCATACTGGTATTGCTGGGCTAGGATTCTGAAGCTAGAAGCTCTTCGCCACTTTTGGCCACCTGCCGTAGTATCCAACATGTTCAAGGCTGTGAGTTGGAGTGGCGCCCTCTGCTATGAATTTTGCAGGGTCCGTTTAGCCAACCCTCTAATGCGGTTTCGTACCCTTTAGGGGTTTTGTTTTTGATATTTAATCTAGGTGCTTGGTGATGATGCACCCTTTTATTCGGACTAGGGATGTATTCGGGGCGGATTATCCCAAAATTGACTTTCGGTTTTCCAAGCACTCTCCATCGCCGCAGTACTTTTGTACTATGGTCACCAAGTCATCCAAGCGTGTAATTTCGCGACGACTTATGGCGTTTAGGATTCCTTTGTCCGTGCAATTATTGCAAAAAGTGAGATTAAATCCTCCTCTCGGCAGTCCTTTATCCTGTCCATAACCAGGAGGAATTTGGCCCAGTAATGATGTACTGTTTCAGTTGGCTCTTGCCGAATCCGGGATAGATTGCTAATGTTTGGGTGGGCGGGTGGAACTAGATCCGGAACCTTGTCCAATTTAAGACTCAGGGGCCGAGAAGTTTCCGAACTCGGAAGCTTGGATTTTTGAATGCTATCCAATGAGTCTAACCCGCCGCCTGACTTTAATTTCAGGGCTTGATCGACATCCGTCCCTCTGCGGGAATCCAGCATGGAGGGATCGGGAATCCGGACGTAGCTAGTCCTTAAGATAGCAGAAGAATCGCCGCATTGCTCCTCTATCACGACAACATGATGGGTAGCTTGGGGAGAGTTGATCTCTCTCAGATCGGTTTTAGGCCCGATCTGGTCGTAGTTTGTGGCAACTCCTAGGGCGGCGATGCGATCCAAGAGCTCGTTTACGGAGGAGAGCTCGATCGGATCTAACTGTTCGGCAAGTTCCGAATTGACGTGAAGATTGGTTTCGATGACTCGAGAAGTCACCGTCGGTATGACGGCGAACTGGCGGTCATAAGAAAACCACCTAGCGGAAGAGTCGGCGGTGGCCAAGGCTCCTTTGGCGATAGAATCGTCTTTAAAAGGCGGGATGAGGCATCCTTCCCGACGGCGACGGCATGCAGGAACTCTCAATGAAAGCACCAATGTTGGTGTCAAAATCGGCGGATCTCGGGTAGGGGTCCCGAACTGTGCGTCTAGGCGGATGGTAAGAGGAGACAAGGGACACGATGTTTTTACCCAGGTTCGGGCCCTCTCGATGGAGGTAATACCCTACTCCTGCTTGATTAATATTGATGATATGGGTAGTACAAGAGTGGATCTACCACGAGATCAAGGAGGCTAAACCCTAGAAGCTAGCCTATGGTATGATTGTTGTTAGTCCCTACGGACTAAAACCCTCCGGTTAATATAGACACCGGATAGGTTAGGGTTACACAGAGTCAGTTACAATGGTAGGAGATCTACATATCCGTATCGCCAAGATTGCCTTCCACGCCAAGGAAAGTCCCATCCGGACACGGGACGAAGTCTTCAATCTTGTAGCTTCATAGTCCAGGAGTCCGGCCAAAGCTCATAGTTCGGCTATCCGGACACCCCCTAATCCGGGACTCCCTCACCCTCCCTCTTTGCCATGTTGAGCTCCTCTCAAAATGAAAATAGATGCCCTTATACAGGGAATTTAACCTAAATTCATACTGAATTTCTCTGAAGTTAGTAGAAATTTATTGTGAATTTAGGTTGAATTTTCTCTATAAGCGCATCTATGCTCATTTCTGAGTAGTTTTTTATAAAGTTTTTTTTCTGCTATATTTATTTTTTTCTTTTTATTTCTGAGTTGTAATAAGTCATTAAAAATAAGCATATATGCTCATTTTTTAGTAAAGTTAATCAAAACTATATTACTTCTATTTATATCTGAATTGTATTAAGTCATTAAAATAAGCATCTATGCTCATTTTTAGTAAAGTTAATCACAACTATTTTTTCTATTTATTTCTGAATAGTTTTTTATATAGTTTTTTTCTGCTATATTTATTTTTTCTTTTTATTTCCGAGTTGTAATAAGTCATTAAAAATAAGCATCTATGCTCATTTTTAGTAAAGTTAATCACAACTATTTTTTCTTCTAATTATTTCTGAGTAGTTATTTATATAGTTATTTTCATTTCTACAATAATTATTTTTTTCTATTTATTCTGAGTTGTAATAAGTCAATAAAAATAAAAAGATTTTAGTAAAGTTAATCACAACTATTTTTTCTTCTATTTATTTCTGAGTAGTTTTTTATATAGTTTTTTCGGCACCTTCCCACCATGCGGTAATTTACCGTATGCTAATGGGACGAACCACATTGACTAGATACCACGTGGTAAATCACTCAGGCCAACACCATGTGATGCAATCACACCTATGGGCAAGGCCGAACCCCGCCCTCAGGGCGGATATCATACAGCTGCCGGAGTAGCGAGTTGCGCATGCCTATCAAAATTTCGATATGACAGCCAACTATCTGGACACCAACTGAGGAGTCCGCGCTACCCAACGGTATAACGGCTGGGTTTACCAGGGTCCGATCAGGGGCTTCACAGTACGGCAATAAAGTCCGACCACCTTCTCGGTCGCTCGGCACCCCGAACTTATATCGGCTAAGGTAGCGCAGGGAGAACTACTGCGATTGTGTCCCGGATCTGCCGGACGAGCACCTCGATGAAAGCCGAAAACCGACTATCATGATACAACGAGAGCTGGTCAGCTGTTCGAGAGGTTGTAAAATCCTTAAAGATTTATTCCGCACGAATGCCCTCAGGGAAATATAATGTCTTTGGCACACTTATCCGCCGCAAGGCGGGCTCCCTTCAGTACACCTTCATAATGTAGTTCGGGCTTGCGGTGCTCTTTACCCTCTGGCGGCCCCTTAGTCATCAGCTTCTCCGCGTCAAGCTTCCCCCAATGCACTTTTGCACGGGCAAATGCCATACGCGCACCCTCTATGCAGACCGATCGCTTAACAGCATCAAGCCGAGGACAGGCGCCCACAATCCGCTTCACGAGCCCGAAGTAACTGCTCGGAATTGGCTCCGCCGGCCACAGCCGGACAACCAAGTCCTTCATGGCTAGTTCGGCCGCCTGGTGCAGTTCGGCCGCCTGGTGCAGTTCGGCCGCCTATTTATTTATGAGTAGTTTTTTATATAGTTTTTTTTATTTTCTGCTATATTTATTTTTTCTATTTATTTAATGTGGTAATAAGTCATTAAAAATAAAAAAGAGGCGCAATGCTAGTTAATTCGCTTCAAGCCGTTCGGAATAGTGTAAACTGCACTGCACATATCTCCGTGCAGTCTACCCTATTCCTTAAGGCTTGAAGCGAACCAATGTGCAGGTGAGCATTGATCCTCTTCTTCATTGTCTCTGTACTCAGGGCTTATAAACAGCTGCGAGTGCCTCTCGCTTGGCGAGGTGGGACTAAAAAAACAGCTGCATAAAATAAATAAGTAAAGAAAAAAGTGCCTCCCATCGGGCCCCCACGGCCTGGATACGACTAGAAACCCACCATGGGCCAGGATTCAGGCCGCAGGTGGCCCAAGAGGGACCATCGGGCAAAGCAGTAGTAAGTAGGCCCGTAAGCCTGCGGTGGGAGGAGCTCGAGAGGGAGCCGGTGGGGCTTACAAACCACTGCACGCCCCTCTCAGCTAGCGAGGTGGGACTAAACTTTCGTGCCGCACCGTGCCAGCACACGGCCATTGGTCCCAGTTCGTGGCTCCAACCGGGACCAATGCCCACCCTTTAGTCCCGGTTGGTGGCACCAACCGGGACCAAAGCCCTCTGCTTCCCGCCCTTTGGGCTGCTGAAAAGAGGCCTTTGGTCCCGGTTGGTGCTACCAACCAGGACTAAAGGGTGCATTGGTCCCGGTTGGAGCCACAAACCGGGACCAAAGACTTTGCTACATAAGGAAAATTTCAGAACCACATCCCCACTTTGATCTCTCCTCCTCCTCGATCTCCCGACGCCTTGTGCCGCCGACCCGCCTCGACGCTGCCTCCCGACCCGCCTCGACGCTGCCGCCCTTGACGCTGCCGCCACCCAGCCGGACCTCGCCGTCGCTGTCGACCTCGCCGTTAGCAACTTAGATGTGTAGTAATTTAGATATGTAGTTCATAGTATGTTAATTTAGATTGTGTAACTAATTTGTTCATATTGTATTAGATTTTTTTTTCTGTTAATAGATTTTTTGGTGTAATTAATTTGTTCATATTGTGTTAGATTTTTTTTCTGTTAATAGATTTTTTGGTGTAATTAATTTGTTTATATTGTGTTAGATTTTTTTTCTGTTAATATATTTTTTGGTGTAATTAATTTGTTCATATTGTGTTAGATTTTTTTTCTGTTAATAGATTTTTTTCTATTAATTTGTTCATAGTATGTTTGGTGATATTTAGATTGTGTTAGTAAGTACTATAATTGAACTAGCTAGTTAGAAAAATATAATTACTATTTTATTTAGATTTTTGGTAATATAATTAGTTAGAAAAATATGAGTTATTTAGAAAAATACTAGTTTATTTTTAGTAAGTACTATATAGTAAGTGCTACTTTGTTTTTAGTAAGTACTACTTTATTTATTTATAGTAATAAGTGCTTAGTATAGTTGAACTAGATAGTTGATTTAATTAATAAAACTACTTTATTTAACTATATATAGAAGTAGTTTGTAGTAAGTGCTACTTTATTTATTTATAGTAAGTGCTACTTTATTTATTTATAGTAAGTACTACTTTATTTATTTATAGTAAATGCTTAGTATAGTAGTTGAACTAGATAGTTGATTTAATTAATAAAACCACTTTATTTAACTATATATAGAAGTAGTTCCCGCATCGACGTCGGCGATGCCTATCCCGCGTCCTCGTCGTAAATGCACTCGGCGGTGGAGGCTTGCTTGATCAGGGCCATGTTCGACTGGGCTCCGTCGGGCTGGTATTGGGAGGTGCTACCTTCCGGGGCGTGGGTTGGTGAGGAGGCAGCCCGTTGTTGACCCGATCCTTGTTTGGTGGCGGTCGCGTGGGCGATGGCGGTGCCGAGGCTTCCGGACACCGCGCGGAGGTGGTACGTCACCGTGTCAGCGAGGAGGACGAGCACGTCCGTCGCTACATGGTTGCATTGGAGGGCAGGTCCGACAATACCGGCAGGTTCTTCAGGGATCTCACTGGAGCTATGATCCTGTGATGGTTCCTTATCTTTGGGTGTCCATCGCCCGCGTCGATACCCATCGGGCGCTACGGTTCTAGTTGTATTAGTGGTGCTATATTAGTGATAATATTCGACGATGTACGAACACCAAGAGATGATGTACTTTTGCTTATAATTATTGAATGCATGCTAATTTGAATACTACTTTATTTTATGATTTGGTTTTTCTTATTTTATGATTTGGTTTTGCTTATTGAATGCTCATATTGGATAAGTTCTCCTTCATTTGAATTATGAACATAGGCCGGAAATGTCGTGACTCGGACGCATTTAAAACCGCCTGGAGTGCGATGGTGCCACGACGACCGAGGTATCTGTGACAGGTTCATTGAGCTGGACGAAGATCGACGCTTCAGCATTAAGCTCGACGAGACCTTCGATGTTCATACTGATGCACGCAGCGACAAGTTTTTTTCGTAATTAATCATGACTTCAACTATTTTAATCATGACAATATTTTTCATCTTTTTCCAATTCGACTAGCTTATCCCATGCTTTGCAAGGCGCTATGTCTTGGAGAGGATGGGTTTTGAAGACCATGAAAGTTTCAAACCAAAAAATTATCCTATGTAGCCATCATGGTGTGGATTTTCAAGTAAAGCTGTACAATGCTCAGAGTGTAACCCATTTTGGTTGCAAAATTGGGAAACACTTTGCAAGATGTATGGTCTTGATGAGGGTATGCTTGTCACCATGGATCTTGGTGATCCTACAATCGAGCAAGAGAGACCTTTGATTTGGGTCCTTGTGGATACACCTCCAATTCTTCCCCATGTGAGCTTAACATAGTTATTAAGTAATTTATATTGTTTATTTTAAAATAGTTGACAGCTTATTTCCATTGACAGCTTATTTTGATTGTTCAAAGAATGTGCGGAAGATGGTAGACAAAACCCACTACACCGATGGCTCCGAATTAACTTATAAGGAGAAAAATCATCTGATCGCATTTTGTACTGATCTTGAGAATTACAATGTCTACAATCTAACTCCTCAACATTATGGTCAATACGTGCCACTAGTGCACGTGTTGAACTACGGTAACTACCATGAAGATACCCTGGTATGATTTTTTACTATTACGACATCCGTGCATCTTTTTGCATACTTCTAAAACTAGTACATCATTGCTAACTATGAAGTTATTACTATGTTTTTCAACAGAGAATCCCAGAGGATTGTGTGCCTCATTTGATGTATGAGAATAGCATCCTTCATGTTTTGAACATATATCCAGGTCATCCTACGAATCTCAACTGTCCATACCGGATTTCTAAAAGAAGTGTAGGCATGACAATCAAAGAATGGAAAAAAAATGTATGGACAGTCGTAAGGAGCTTCTTGGAAGCAAAAGGAAGCGAAGCGCAAGAATTGGAGACAGGATGATCTCCATTCTTCATAATGGAGAGTCAGGGTCTATATTGTTTGATGCTATTTTACCTTAAGGGTGTTTAGGTCCTACCTGATACTGATGATCATGTGCTAAGAACAATTATGTAGGGTTGGGTTCGATGACTATGAGGATGATGATCGTATGACTTATTATTAATAACGAGTAGAAGTTGTATGATGATGCATGATTAATAGGACTTGTTATTATATATGATGATGTATGATGCGAGCATGCATGAGCATGTTATATCAGCGGGTGAAATAAACATAGCAGCAGCGTTGATAAACCAAGGACCAAGATATAAGAGAGGACACTTCTCTCTATTAGCTAGCTAATAACAACCTAAAAATAACCCCCAAAACCCCTAAAGCAGCCACTTTTCTAAAAAAAACATGGACTTTTGGTCCCGGTTGGTGCCACCAACCGGGACCAAAGGCCCCCTGACTGGGCTCGGCGGACCGGCCACGTGGAGGCACATCTGTCCCGGTTCGTGTTTGAACCGGGACTAATGGGTGGAGGTATTTGTAACGACCCATTAGTCCCGGTTTATGAACCGGGACTAAAGGCCCTTACGAACCGGGACTAATAGGTGTTTTTCTACTAGTGTTGCCTTGATACATGCAATATTGTTCTTCTCACTGGTTGCCATTTACATCCATTGAATCGCTTCTCATCTACACCACTACTATAGAACAACCGATCACTAACGGGTCACTAAAACCTTCGGCTGAAGGCTTTGGCTGGGGGCCGTCAGGAGTTATCCCTCTGTGCTGAGTCTATCGCCACTAACAAACTAGAGGAGGCGATAAAGCAGTGGCAGTCCGACACATAAGTGAAACTATTCTAGTGTGCGATGGAAAGCAAGCTGTAGAAGTCGTTGCTCACAGGTTCATGTGTTCAGCCCATCAGTAATGTTTTTTCCACTAACAAGTTTGCAATTCTTGGATTCTAAGTGATACAAGTAATAGGGGACATGAAAATTGGTAGCACTAGCACTGGTTGCACTGCCAATGGTGGGTTTTGGCACTAGCAGCAGATACCAGTAGGTAACAGGTCACCACTGACGGCCTCTGAGCATCCCGTTAGTGGTGATATGTTTCCTAATGCTAGCAGCTAGGGCTACCCCAGTCGCACTGCTTCTCAGCAACCCCAGGTGTCGAGGGAACACATTTCATACATAAGATCAATAGACACATAGCATTGCACACACACACACACACACACACACACACACACACACACACACACACACACACACACACACACACACACACACACACACATATATATACACACGCAAATATTGTGAAATTAAAATTCTGTCTGGCGCACATAATCAAAGATTCATCACATACATTCTCATAGATGTATTGATCCACGCCATAACCCAAATTATCTTTGTGCTTTGTCGCTCTTGAATGACAACTTCTAGAAGAATTCACGAGAAGACATGTCATGTCTTTGTTCTTTAGGAATTCCTCTTGATATAGGCCCCTCCTTCTCATGTTTCTAAAGAAGAAGAAACCTTCGTTGGTGAATTTTTTTATATTCATAAAGTCCCATAGTTTCCCTAATTCGGTGTGTACAAATGAGTCAAGGTAAGAACCTTTTTCCAAGCGGTGATGATTATCAGAAAAAGAAATAATCACTGCATTCATCTAAGAAGAAGGTGACGTAAGGACAAAAGCCTAGGACATTAAGAGAGAAAATTGAGTTAAGTTAAAGCACTAAACATGGGTTGAAGGGCATGGTATGAAGTCATTATATTTTGTCACTTCCATGCATGCACAATGTAATCACCAAGAGCCTTATTTTCATTTTGTCCTCTTAATTTGACTTGGAAGAGTGTTCATAGTCTGATCATTGACATGTCTAATCTTTCTAATGGTACAGTTCCCACAAGTTGATGAAACTGCATGGAATATTTTCATGCCATGCACACCAGAGAATGGTAATTGTCAGGCAGTTTGAATGGTATGCAATCCACATATTTTGTGTGAAGAAGAAGATGTTGTCCTCTAATTTTATTAGTGGAACCAATGTCTTCCATCCTTACAAGTGCCTACTCTAAATAAAAAGAGAGGGAAATAGCAGTATATAATCCACATATATCTCTAGCTCACTTCAACGTAGCATGTACAACTTATGAAGAGTTTGCACCTCCATTCGAGCCTTTTCTCTATAATCCATCCTCGTCGAAAAACAACATGCCTTTGATGTATTTGGCCGGTGACCTCTGCACCTTTTAGAATGAGCCAAATGAATGAAACGCTTTATAGGATCAAGGGCCAAACCATGTACTGTTCAATTTTCTCCTCATATTCAAAGATATTGAGAGGATAAGTAAGTACTTAGTAGGTCATGGCTGGAGCCGTGGTCCTTGCCAGTCCCTTATCTCTGCCACTATTTAGTGCCTACTTGATCAGCATGCGAGATTGCACGCATAGACCTTTGTCCCCGCAAAATGATAGACGCTCTTGCCTCATTTCTCGAAGGAATGGTATCGTCTCTCTTCTTCAATAATGACAATGAGTTCTTTTGCCTTTTTCTTACAACGAAGCATCAAGGGGATTCAAATACAATAAACACACCCAACCTATGCATGATTAGGATGCAGACAACCAACAACGCCGCACACACAACGAATCACGCTTATATGAAGATCTAAGACCCTACGAACCGTCGCGACAACTGCCTAACGGCGCAGTATCAGAACGACACCCATGCGCCTGAGTGGAGGGCCACCTCATTGGAACTCAGAGCCTAACACTGCCGCCCGTGTACCTGCGGGCGGATCGCGACTCTTGACACCTCACCACCAAAGGCCGCAGTCTAGTAAAAAAGGTCACCACCATCACTGCATAACCATAGTCTCTGCCTCAAGCTTCGTCAATAGATAGCATCCTCGTCATCGAAGGCCACTGTAGCAAAGACCTCCCTCCGTCGATTTCATCAACCAATGTCTGAGGCTTAGCTTAGCCACTACTCTCCAGTAGCGGCAAGGAAAAGGGAGGACAGAGAAGTTGGAGTCGGCGGCTTACTTTGGGTGGTGGAGGCTGTTGGGAAAGGAGGACAGTAAAAACAAACCCTAAATGTAATTATGTAACATCAAAATAAGATGTCCTATACTCCACACGCTGAATCTCAAGACCACATGTTTCCAAATTTACATTTCGAGCAGCTCGCCTTCACTAAATATCTAGCTAAAAGTGTCCTCGCCAGCTAGTTGTCATGTGTGTTCTCTCGGCTTGCAGTGACAAGAGATCCGATGGCCGCCGCGCAGCTGCTCCGGTGATGAAGCCGGCGACGATCAACACCAACACCATAGCACCGTGCTGCCCATCTGGTGGGCCAGCGTTACTTCGGCAAGCACAGCAACTCCGATCTGTACAACAGTCCTGCCGACGGAGAAGGTGACATCCATCAGCGTGAGGGCCTCCGCGGCCTGGACGATGAAGCCATCATCGGGCGAATGCTCTACCATGGGCTTGATGACAACTTTGATTGAGAGAGACCAGCCGAACACGAGGTTGACTAGAGTGACGGCAAAATAGACGTGCACATCCATGGGGTTGGTTACAAATAAGAAACCTATAGGGCTGAGGTGCAATGGTAAAGTGAGTTATGGTGAAAAGTGCCATATATATGGACCGGCTGCGTAATTTTTCTCTCTCCATTGTTTTGATTATTTATGGTGTGTTTATGGAGAGCTTAGCAGCCAGCTACCATGCTTTGCCACCTTGGTTCGGTGTCTCCAAGGGTGGGTGTGGTGTTTCATTTGTATTGATTGCACGCGTACATTCCCAAGCATAGGTAGGGTTCTTTTATGTTATGAATATGGTTAATTAACGGACACAAACAACAAAGTCCTTGGCTTTATCACCTAACATGATTAACTATGTAAATAGAATACGGAGCAACAAAGGACGTCGGTTAACAATGGTGAGCATTAAAAAATCTATGACAAACAACAACAAACAAGTCAGAAACGAACACATACATAATGTGGAGCAAGTAAGGGTGACAACAAACACGAACGAGAAAGCCCTTGGAAAAACTACAAAATTACAACACAATCCTTTTTAGTTGTCTTTGTTCTAGCTCAGTATCCAAGATGGTTTTGGACCTCACTGTAGTTCGAAAGTGCTTTCAGAATCTAGTCTACTGAGAATTCCCTAAATTCTCAATAAATTTTGACCTAATTTACATTTTTTTGTATTTGGCCTGAAATTTTGACGTACAATATAAGCGTGCACATCCATGGGTTGGGTACAAGAGTGCCGGGATGAAATGGCAAATGGGTCACAAAGAAAATTAGCATATAGATGAAGGCGGTGCATAATGTTTTTGTGTGTGAAATTATGAAGATCATTTATGCTTGTCTTTTCAGAGCTTAGCCAACTCTCACTTAATGTGCCACATTGTTCGTGTATCCCAAGGTGTGGGTGTGGCCGTGTGGAGTTTCATTTGTATCGATTGCATCCATACAGTACCAAGCATAAGTTGAGTTGTTTGTTATCATTTTTAAGGAATGTGGTAGTGTAGGTCGCCTATACAACATCTTTTCATTTTTAACAAGGTGGATGACATATATATGTTCATTGGTTTTATGGCCTAACAAATTAATGAAGGAAAATTTGGAGTAAGGAACAATAACGAATAAGAGAAAAAGGTTTTGAGTTTTATCATTAGAGGATTTAAATAAATAGAATAGAATATGAAGCATCTAAGGACATTCTGTTAGCAGTGAAAACACAAACAACAACAATTTCCTCAACTTTATCCCAAACATAATTAATTAAGTAAACAAAATGTGGAGCAAGCAAGGGTGTTGTTCTTTAAATGGCAACGTAGATGAACAACAAATTCCCCAGGAAAACTAAAAATCACATCAAATTCCACTTTTGTTTATCTTTCTTGCTCCAACATCCTAGGTTATAAATGTCAAAAACAGAAGACAAATAATTAGAACTCACCAACATATCAATTATTTTTTCATTTGATCTAGCAGAATTAACCATGTTTTAATTACTTATGACCTCCCCCACAATAACAATAATTAGTTATGACCTAATTAAAATTTGGTTTGAATTTTTGTTTCCGAATCTGGCCTTAAATTTTAAGGTTACAAAATAGGCATGGACATCTTGTCGGCTGGGAACAAAGAAGAACTCTAGAGGGTCGGGGGTGCAATGGTGAATGGGTCATGGAGAAAACTAGGAGTTGCATGTATGGAGCTGGTGCATATGTTTTTCTTCACTTGCCACCTTGGTTCGGTTTTTCCCAAGGTGTGCGTGTGGGATTTCATCCGTATCGATAGCGCGCATACATTACGAAACATGATTTTTATTTTTAACAAGGTGCAAGGTATTTTTTTCACTAGTTTAATCACCTAACAAATTATTCAATCAAGCATGTGGAGTAAAGAATGGTAACGAACATGCAAAACAAAGTCCTCGGTTTTATCGCCTAATGAAATTAATCAAGTAAATAGAATGAGGAGCGGGACGTCTTTAAGCATTGACAAACGTGAACAACGAAGTCCCCGTCTTTTCGCCTAGATTAGATAAGTAAATACAATGTGAAGAAATTATATCGGTAAATGATAAAAATGAAGTCTACATGAACATGATGCAATGGTAAGTGGGCATATACTATTTTGCGAGGTTAACAAAATGATTTATCGCATTGTGTTTAGAGCTTAGCCAGCTGCAACTTAATTTACCACCTTGGCTCAGTGTCTCCAAGGTGTGTGCGCAGGTTCTCATTTTTGTCGATCACATATGTACATTCGGAAGCACAATTTTATTTTGTCATCATGAAGCAAACGCAAAATGGGAAATATAGGAACACCAACATCCCTTCGTAAGCTCCTTTATTGTTCTTTTAAACAACGGTTATCTGTCCACAGGTTTTATCACCTAATAAATTAATTAAGTCAAAAAAAAGTGGTGCAAGGAAAAATAACAAACATGAATAACGTAAGTCCTTAGTTTTAATAACAATAACAAACACGAATATAGAAGCATGTGGAGTAAGGGACGACCTTGTTAATTGGTATACTGGACACGAATAACAAAGTCATCAAAGGAACCTCAAATTTATATGAAGGCCCTGTAGCTGTATTTGTTGTACCTTGATCCAACAATCATGGAGAACAACTAATCTCTGTAAACAATGTTAACCTAAAATATTTTCAAGAGGGTCATCTATCATAAGAGATGAGAACGTAAAGCAATTATGCATTACTCACAAGCAACACATGCTTTCAACCAGTTGCTTCCTCGTTAGACCGCCTCGGAAGAAGGCTGGTAATTAATGACCATGGAAGAACAAAATAAGAGAACGATAAAAAAAACCACTGCTACTATTACGTCCTCTACCGCACCATCATTTGCTGATCAAGAATAAACATAATATTCTTGAGTTTGAAGGACACATGAAGGTAAAGATCAAGTTCAAAGAGAAAGGTGTGATTGCTCACGTGTGTCCCTACACCCTCTATGAACAGTAAATTTAAAAGAAAACAACAAAAATCTGAGACTTTACGACATCAAATATGGTCAAACATTGTAGGCACTTGCAAGTTTTCATAACGAAATATCATGTAGAGAATTGGAAGCATGAGTTTCAAATTTCAGTGCTAAAAGTGCTCAAAACTTTGAGCACCGGAATCTCTTTCTTGTGTAGTGCTATTCTAATGTTTTTTTGCATGAAAACTTGCAACCACCTACAAAAGTTTGAGCATGTTTGATGCTCGCAAAGTTTCAGATTTTTATTTTGTTTTCTATTTTTTGAATTTACTGTTCATAGAGGGTGTAGGGACACCAGGAGTTGAAAAATCACTCTCCAAGTTCAAAAAAGTAAGATTTTAATGTTCAAAAGAGCATGACTATCTAGAAGTAGAAACTATGAAGAAAAATACTCCCTCGATTCAAAGAGACTATTTAATTGTTTGGGGAAGTGCATGTATGATATGAGGGTACAAGATTGAACTAGAAAACACACACAATGTACTCATGGTTGGATGCATGCAAGATTCAACGAAGCGGTATGTTACTTAAAAAACGAAGAGCAGAAATAGCTCATGGCTCACAAGACTACTGCTGCCACATTTCTGGTTTAAAAGGTCCATGCATATTCCTAGATTGACGATGTAACCATCATAACTAACACAAGTTATATATCACAAAAAATACCATTACAAACTTCAAGTGTTATATATTTTCTAATGGTATAACTTTTGTGATATACGATTTATATTGCATCCATTTTTTAGAACCTTTATTTTGCATCAATTGAATTGTCGATCTAGGGGTACACATGGGAGTGGGACTTTTGGCTCTTGGTCTCCATAAAGCCCGAAATTAGAAAAAACAACTTTTGTAATTGAAAAATATCTGAAAATAAATATGCAAGTACTTATAGATGTATACTAGATGTGTGCAAAATTTCACTATGAAATACGGTTTGACATGAGCTGTATGGAAAAACAAAATCATGCACTTCTAAAGTGAGTAGTACATGTGCTAGAAATATATGATTTTCTTATTTTTATGTAGCTCGTGATAAAAATGTATTTTGCCATACAGACAAATAGCTAATACGTATACATCCATAGGTATATGTTTGTTTTCTTCAGAATTTTTTGAAACCTAAAAATTTGCTTTCCAAATTTCAAATTTAAGGTCCATGAAGCTCAAGTTCCATTAGTACTTCTCGTACACATGGACCTTTTAAACCGAAAAGGAGGGAGTACCAACCTGCCGACGGACGTACCTGGGCAGCAGCGAGCAGTCCATGGGTCAGCGTGGGTCTTGCAGAAGGAGAGGCGCGTGCCACTGCAGGATGCGCCGGCCGGGGAGACGGCCGGTCGATCAGCTAACTGCGGTCACCTACCTACACGGCGAGGCACGGCCGGCCGCCCCAACGGCCTCCGCTGCTCTGCGCGCCAAGTCCGACGACACAGCAATATATGCGTGCTAGGCAAGAGGAGGAAGACCGTGCAATTATATGAGTTGTGCACATACTTAGTTTACCCCGTCCGTCCTTGATTGTTGGACGCAACAAGGCTGCGAGGCATCGAAAGGTCCGAACTGCTCCGAGTACTAGAGCATGCCGCCTTCTAATTTTTGTTACAAGTGCGCGCCACAATACCATTGCCCACACCCACTTCTATCTCATTCTCATCAATCGGAAACCAACACTGAAATCATAAGGATGCGGCGGTGTGCTGCACTCAAGTAGTGCAACAGAAGATTGACTTGGATCAGAACGCAGCATGCAACCTGTGTGTCATGTACGTGCAACTCATGTCCCAAGCCATGCATGTTTAGTGACGTACTACAGAGTTGACTCAAATGTTCCATCCATCAAGCGAAATACTTGCGCTTTTTTGCAGTGTTTTGACTGAGTTTATTGCTCTCTCGACAATATACACAAAGCGCATATATGGCTCAACTATATCATTACAGTTTATGACGAATAAAGTAAAATTTCCCACAACCAAACAACCAGATAGCTAGCTTGTCTAAATGAAATTTACAAGATGTAATCAACTATAGAACCGACGACGCCGTCAGCAAGTAAACCAAGTCGCCATATAGAGTATCTCGTACGTCCTTCAATTATATTCCTGTTCTTTTCTGCTGCTTGGAGACCACCTGATGTTTTTTTGACAAAGGGCAATATATTAATATCAAAATGATACATAAGCAAACACCACCTGGTTTAGGTAACAAAGTTTATTTGGTCAATCGCCCTGATTTTAATTAAGAAGAAAATTCTTAACATATCGGTGCAACTTATTAATTAAATACTTGAGCTATGGAAGGGCAGCTGCATTCATTAATTTCACAACTCAAAACAAGAGAACTACGGAGTACGTACTGAAGATATAGGCACCGAATAAGCAACCTGCTCAACAACAACGACACAATAAATAAAAAGTTAAGTAATGCCAAGAAGAAACATGGTGCCAAGTGCCAACAACAAAAGTTAAGTAACCGACGCTATAATCTACAGAAAAGATCCTCGGCCGGCCTGCTATGCTAGCAAGCTCCTAGCTAGGTAGACACAAGGGTGGACACGACCACAAGATGAGACTGGCACTACTTAGTGTACGTGGTATATACAGAGAAGGCAATATATATATATACACACTTATCACACGTACGTTGAAGTCAGGCCACACGATGGAACAGCGAGATGACGACGGCTAGCGCCAAGGGTGATGACGAGGAGGTCCTCCAGCATGGCGGGCGCGCTGGTGAGGAAGTGGCACCGCTGCCCTCATGTGCACGGCGTGGACGGTCACCAAGAACGTGATGAGGATGGGCATGAGCGAAGAAGCTGCCGCGAGGCTGTTCGCCGCGGCGGCGACGATGACGTTGATCCGGCGGCGAGTGACCTGATGAGCACGGAGGATGCGAGGGAGACGAGAGCTAGAGCATACTCTTCGTCCATTCTCTCTCTCTCTCTCTCTCTCTCTCTCTCTGAGTGTGCGTGCAAATAAAGCATATGGCCGGGGATGTGTGCACGTGTCGATATATAGATCGAGTGAAGGAGCTCGACGACGGTATATGCCGTGCGCGGAGTGATGAGAGGACAGCGTCCCATCTGCCCTGGCGCAACAAATTAGCTAACAAACTGGAAAAATTGCACGATCACGACAATGGCACCGATCTGCCTAGCGATAGGCCAATGTCGCATATAAGTCTGCTGCCTTGTTTTTCATGTCCCAGCTGAATGACAAGACAAAATTAGTGACTACACTTTAGCTAACAAACTTATTCTTCTTTGCGAAGAGGCCAAACAGAGGCCAAACAGATACGTTAATCAAAAGTCCACCGTTATGAAGCAGCCATGAATAAATAAGAAATTATATCCAGGTCCTTGGAGAACTGATTGTCTTATCCCTCTAGAATGAGCTAATGGTGAGCCACTACCGGAGCCTGCCTAATTCTTCTTCTTGCAGCCTGAAATTGAAGACAACTGGACTAGAGCGCCAAGGGAGAAGCTAATGCAGCAGCGGCGAAGCACCCGGCTACCAAACACCCGCACGACGACACCCACTAGTAGAAAAAGGGCCTATTGTCCCGGTTGGTAAGGACCTTTAGTCCCGGTTCCTGAACCGGGACTAAAGGGTCGGTACTAATGCCCTGGCCCTTTAGTCCCGGTTCAATCCAGAACCGGGACAGATGGGCTTCCACGTGGCCTGTCCGCTGAGCCCAGACAGGAGGGCCTTTGGTCCCTGCTGGTGGCACCAACCGGGACCAATAGGCATCCACGCGTCAGTATTTCAGTGGCTGGGGTTTTGTTTTTTGAAGGGGGGTTTGGGGTTTTGGGGGCTAATTTAGGTGTTTCACATATTGTGTTAGCTAGCTAATTAATAGAGAGAAGTGTCCTCTCTTTGTCCGTGCTTGGTCGAAGCTACGTACTATACATACGATAGAGAGGACTAGCTAGACACGCTTAGCTAGCTAGTAAGCAAACGAAGGAAACAGAAGATCGTCATGAACATATATGCATACAGAGAGAAGTGATATCGACCACCTCTCCTTCTCCGAGAGATTGGTCGAACAACAAGTTCTCGATATCTATCCGACACTACCGCTACATATATACAATAATTATCTTTTACAAATATAATCTCCTAACATACGGACGCTGTGGTCCACATAGTATTCTCCATCTTCAGTGATCACGTGGTCAAGAAAGAATGCCGTCAATTCCTCTTGAATTTCTCGCATGCGATCTGGTGCTAGGAGTTCATCCCGCATCCGAAACATCTAATTTTAAGAAGGGGGTCAACACACACACACACACACACACACACATATATATATATATATATATATATATATATATATATATATATATATATATATATATATATATACAAATTTTTCCTACTACCGGGTGTAGTTACTCCCACTTTTGTTTCATACGTTCTAGGTAGTATCTATCAGATCGGAGAGTATGTACGCGTAGTATGTAGTATGTAAGAATGTTTAGGTACTATATATACTATTTTCTATGTAGTATGTAGTATATTTTGAGCATACTCCTTTTTACGTACAAATATGTACGTATTTCACAAATATTATAAAAACATGGGCTCACATGCAATTTTTTCACATAATTCGCTTTGGAGTATCTTAGATATAGTATATGAGCATACTAAAAGTAATAAAGTAGAGTATATACTACCACATAGTAGTATATGAGAAATGGGTGTAACTACACCCGGTAGTTCTCATATACTACTATGTGGTAGTATATATATATATATATATATATATATATATATGAATGAATGGAACTCAACACAAATGATGGTAATAAAATAAAATTGTGAATATTTTTATTTACGTACTTCATATTGTTTGTCAGAGTAGCCCCGCTCACAGGTCGTGTGACAGATGGACTCGCAAATGTAGTATCCACAGAAATCATTCCCTTGTTCCTGCCACAACCACTTTACTAGAAATAGAGGTCAATCAAACTGATAATTAGCAAGCATGCTAAATGGTATTGATGAAACTATCGCTTGAATCACTAAGAGATGCGTGGAATATACTACTATAGTACTTACTTTCGGGTGTCTAAATTGCAGCTTCTTCGGCAGTCCCGGAGCTTTTTTGGTGAATTTTCTCCAAACCCTGCCATACAAAAAAAAACAATTACTTGATATCAGAAATGAACAAAGTTACTGATATGGTGGATAATGATCGATTTAACTTACTTCTCGAGCATTTCAGTCATGTCCGCATACTCCTCCGGATTTTTTCGTTTGGAGTCTAAGACAGTTACTACTCCCTGCTCAAGCTTAATCTCTAGGAGAATATAGTGGTACCTGCGCACGCATGCATAACTCATCAATATTACATTACTATAACCTGGACTAATAAGGGAAACCGAATATGCCACAAGACAGTAACACTCACTTGAAGTTGTAAGGAAAGAGTATTATATCTTTGTGTTCATTTATTACCAATGATTGTAGCAAGTTGGCCTCGGTATTTTCGGCATGAAATTCAACCTCAATTGCATCTGTGAGATATGTGTTAATGAACCCAATATCACCCACTTGTCTTTTCTTCAATTCGGCGATCTTCAATCTGCATAATATAATGAGGATAATTATATATACATGCAATGAAAGAGCTGAGTTATATAGAGAGACTTAATGACAAAAGTAGTACTACTTACAGATAGTAGCAGGTGACCGTTGCTTTATCGAGGGCCAATTGATTGAAAAACTGATAAAACTCCTCAAATGGAATAGGCAACAGTTCAATTCCAACGAGGTCATGCTCCTTTTTAACTCTCACATACAAAGTACTCCTTCCCTCGCACTCTCTGCAGGTTTTCATGTACCAATCATGCAATCTTCGTGATCATCGTTGATAGATATCTTTCATCTTTGACGAGAGGCTTCCCTGCATCAGATCTTTGTATCTGCACCTCCAAGAAATCATAATGTACATCGTCGGGCAGGTAATCTCCAGGATTGCCATAAGCGGGCACCATCCTCGGATCGACGATGTCGCTAGCGTGCACCTTGAGCGGGGGCACGATTGCCCGCTTATTCGCCGAGCTGGGCAATTTGTTTCCCAGCTCGTCATTCTTTCATCCTTTGATCACTTTTAGTACTTCCCGACCTCTCCGCTTCGCAAATGCCTTTCCAATAATGCGCTCATAGTTGCCTTTCGCGGAGACATGGGTGGTTTTGTCATGGCAGCCAGAGTGCGCTTCCCTGTCACCGGATCTACCTTCTCCTCCGGAGGTGGATGTCTCTATGCTTTCAACCCTTCAAAGAAGTCCTTCACTTCGGTCCACGCTATCTTCGCTTTTCCTCCTCGGTCCTCTCAGCATCATAACTTCTCTGGAGTCTTCGGAGAAGGACCGAATCTGTATGTCCTCCCGCCTTTGGCTGTACTGCTAGACGCCGGCAGAGCAGACGGAGTGGATGTCTTCTTTCCTTGCTTACGAGGCGGAGGAGAAGGACTACGACGCGCCGGAGCGGCGGCGGGTCTCTTCCGCCCTTGCTGACGAGGCGGAGAAGGAAGAGGCTGGCTGCTCGGGCGCACCAGCGCAGGCGGAGAAGGAGGCGGAGTGCCGCCACGCGCCGGAGAAGGAGCCGGCCGAGTGCCCTGATCGTCACTCGTTGGAGGAGGCGGTGGAGGAGGCGGAGTGCCCTGACTCGCCGGAGGAGGAGGAGGAGGAGGCTTTGAGGTAAGTTTAGAATATGTAAAAATATTACCGCATAGACAGTGCCCCTGATGCTTAGTTCGGTGTTCGGAAAGAAAAGCCGGACTAAGGATCTAAAAAGATATACGCAGGAGTCTAACATAAGTATGTCAATATGGGAATGCAGGCTGCGCTGACCTCTGCCAAGACCGACTGCGGAGGTCAATGCATTGAAGCAGAGCCTCGAGCGGTCGGAGAACGAGCTCGACCAAGCCAAGAAGCAGCTCGAGGACAAGGAAGGTAAGTAATACCTTATTAAAGAAATACCTTATAGAAAGGTTTCGGTTGCAAAAAATAACAGGAATAACATGGGTACTGCAGGGGCCACGAATGAGGTGGCGACCCTGAAGGAAGCGGTGTCCGCGGCCGAAATCAAAGCGGCTGCGGAACGCACCGAGCGAGAGAAGGGGGAGGCGCAGCTGGCGGAGGTGCGGCAAGAGCTCCAGGCTCTCGTGAAAAAACACGAGGGTTTGGAGCATGACTCGAAGACCCGAGAGTCCGAGCTTGCCTCGGCTCTTGAGAGTGCCAAAGCTGCTAAGGCCGAGGCCCAAAAAGCCCTCCAAGAAATTGAATCATTAAAGAAGATAGCGGTGGGTAAGGCATTCTTTATGCAAAGCAAGCATGTGAAAGTGAATTACCTATTACTTATCCGGATTCGTGAGCTCTCCAGAGCATTCGCAGATTTTCCCCGGCAGTGTCCGATGCTGCCGCATTCTACCGCGCCAAGGAGGGGAGCTCGACGGAGAAGGTGTTCCGGTCTCAAGATGTCGAGGCCGAATGTCCGGCAGCCTCGAGCGACCAGCTGAAGCAGCTGGTCGAGCTCCACAAGGTCGCCGAACAGGCCATGAAGGGCCTTATAGTTCGGCCGGCCATTGGAAGCCATGCCTGGGAGCTACTTCGGCTTAGTGCAGCGGCTGGTGGACGCCTGTCCACGGATTGAAGTCATCAAGCGCTCCGTCTGCATTAAAGGTGTCCGTCGGGCCCTTGCCCGTGCTAAAGTGCACTGGGGCAAGCTGGATGCGGAGAAGCTTGTGACGGACGGGCCACCGAAGGGCAAGGAGCATTGCACGCCCGAAATGTACTATGAGGGCCTCCTGAAGGGTGCCCGCCGAATAGCGGATGTGTGCTCCAAAGATGTAATTTTTGAATAGACTCGCATTTGTTATCCTGTACGCTGAAAACTTGTTCATGTGCGCTAAGCAACGCTTGTTAATTTAAAATATTACCTTCTGTGCGGCCGTTTATCAAATTTGAGAGATGTCAAGTCGTTGGCTTCAGCCCCCATGCCACGAAAGTGCCGTGGTGTTCGGGATAAACTTGAGCACTCTTGTTCCCATTATTGGGTCCATCTAGGAGGCGCCAACGCGATGAACAAGGCAACCGGACTTATAATGCTTGAACACTCTCACTTAGCCATGGAATTCTATAATTTTAAATTTCAGCGAAGCCCCTAGTATTCGAAGACCGAGTTCGGGCGCTTATCCACGCCTTTGGCCGGACAATTCCGGTTCCTCGCTCTAAGCGATCGGCTCTCGCCCTATCATGACGGTCAGTTTTAGCTTTCTCCACCGAGGTGCTCAACCCAGCTCAACCGGGCACAATCGCAGTGGTTCTCCGGTGCTACCTTAGCCGATATAACGGAACGTAAGGTACCAAAACACGGAGCCGGGTAAACCCAACTATTGACCCAAGACATGATTCTGAGCCGATTCATATAATGCTATAAGTTCGGGTGCCGCACTTGTGAAAGTGTTCGGACTTATCACACCATAATTTTGGGGTACTTAAGCCCTCGGTGTATTGGCCGTACCAAAGTGTACGGGTGCAACATGTCATAAAATTAACATATGTATAGAATAAGAAAGGAGTGCAATAATAAGCAAAAGCTATGTATTGTTTATTCAAAAAGGCACTGCAATGAAAGCAGAACGATACAAATAGTGCGATAAGCAAGGGATGGGACTATCTAACATGTCCCCCTCCAGGGGTAAGCTACGGGATGGTATGTAAAACAGGTATAATGCTCGTAATAGAGACCACCTGAACACTCGACGTGGCTTTCTGCTTCCCTGGCTGTTGCATCGTAAGTTCGGCGATTCTAGTGCCGGACAGGACTTCTGGAAAACGGAGTCCTGAAAGTAAAAAAAAAGAAGAAAAAAAAGAAAAGGGAAAAAGAATGACGTAATCGGAGCCCCCGTGCGGTTAAGCCGCATTCGGCGCGGCGTGGTCGTGCCCTCCCCTTATGCCCATGGTATCTCCAGAGCGTAGTTATGTACGCGTAGTACTGGCTTCGCAATTTCGCGAGGGCTGGGGTTGGGGCCGGATTGCTACGCGTGCTTGAATCGTGCCAGGCGGTCTTGTTGTAGGTTACTCCGGGCGCGTGCCCCAATGGAGGCCGTCTTTGCAGGATCCGTTGGGTGGATTTGGAATTTGACTATTTCATCCGCTGGTTTGAAAGAGGTGGACTTGGATCTTTTATCAAGTATCACATGGTCCCTGTTCACCGTGGGAGCGCATCGCGGAGTTCCTCGCCGCTAGGGCTTCGGATAGTGCCTCGAGGGCTAGTGCGGCTGTCTTGTTTTCGGTAGCGGAGTGCTATGTTCGGATCACTAGCGAGAGTGATGATTCCGTTAGGTCCGGCATTTTAAGCTTCATGTACCCATAATGGGGTATAGCTTGAAAAATTGTGAATGCCTCTCGCCCTAATAAAGCATGATATCCGCTGCTGAACGGGGCCACTTGAAATGTGACCTCCTCGGACCTGTAATTGTCCGCGAAATAACACTACGTCCAGTGTCATTTTTCCTGTACAGCATGCTTCCCGGCTGGGGATTATTCCTCTAAAGGTTGTGCTGCTTCGCTCAATGCGGTTCCAGTCTATTTCTATTTTTCGGAGGGTTTCCTCGTAGATGAGGTTCAGTCCGCTGCCGCCATCCATGAGTACCTTTGTAAGGCGAAAGCCATCCACTATTGGACTGAGAACCAATGCGGCTGGTGCTCTGGCTGTTCGAATTTGGGTTAAATCACTTTGGCATTAAAGGTACTGGCCATGTCGCTCCATGGATGTATTGTTGCAACTTGGTAGACTTCGGCAAGGTTGCGGAGTGTTTCTTTCCGCGTTTTATTTGATGCGAAAGTCTCGAAGACTGTTAACACCATACTGGTATTGCTGGGCTAGGATTCTGAAGCTAGAAGCTCTTCGCCACTTTTGGCCACCTGCCGTAGTATCCAACATGTTCGAAGGCTGTGAGTTGGAGTGGCGCCCTCTGCGCTATGAATTTTGCAGGGTCCGTTTAGCCAACCCTCTAGTACGGTTTCGCACTTTTAGGGGTTTTTTGTTTTTTGATATTTAATCTAGGTGCTTGGTGATGATGCACCCTTTTATTCCGGACTAGGGATGTATTCGGGGCCGGATTATCCCAAAATTGACTTTCGGTTTTCCAAGCACTCTCCATCGCACAGTACTTTTGTACTATGGTCACCAAGTCATCCAAGCGTGTAATTTCGCGACGACTTATGGCGTTTAGGATTCCTTTGTCCGTGCAATTATTGCAAAAAAGTGAGATTGCGTCCTCCTCTCGGCAGTCCTTTATCCTGTCCATAACCAGGAGGAATTTGGCCCAGTAATGATGTACTGTTTCAGTTGGCTCTTGCCGAATCCGGGATAGATTGCTAATGTTTGGGTGGGCGGGTGGAACTAGATCCTAACCTTGTCCAATTTAAGACTCAGGGGCGAGAAGTTTCAACTCGGAAGCTTGGATTTTGAATGCTATCCAATGAGTCTAACCCGCCGCTGACTTTAATTTCAGGGCTTGATCGACATCCGTCCCTCTGCAAGGGAATCCAGCATGGAGGGATCGAATCCGGACGTAGCTAGTCCTTAAGATAGCGTAAGAATCGCCGCATTGCTCCTCTATCACGACAACATGATGGGTAGCTTGGGAGAGTTGATCTCTCAGATCGGTTTTAGGCCCGATCTGGTCGTAGTTTGTGGCGACTCCCAGGGCGGCGATGCGATCCAAGAGCTCGTTTACGGAGGAGAGCTCGATCGGATCTAACTGTTCGGCAAGTTCCGAATTGACGTGAAGATTGGTTTCGATGACTCGAGAAGTCACCGTCGGCGCGACGGCCGAACTGGCGGTCATAAGAAAACCACCTAGCCAGAGAGTCTGGCCAGTGGCCAAGGCTCCTTTGGCGATAGAATCGTCTTTAAAGACGGGATGAGGCATCCTTCCTGACGGCGACGGCACAGAGGAACTCTCAATGAAAGCACCAATGTTGGTGTCAAAATCGGCGGATCTCGGGTAGGGGGTCCCGAACTGTGCGTCTAGGCGGATGGTAAGAGGAGACAAGGGACACGATGTTTTTACCCAGGTTCGGGCCCTCTCGATGGAGGTAATACCCTACTCCTGCTTGATTAATATTGATGATATGGGTAGTACAAGAGTGGATCTACCACGAGATCAAGGAGGCTAAACCCTAGAAGCTAGCCTATGGTATGATTGTTGTTCGCCCCACGGACTAAAACCCTCCGGTTTATATAGACACCGGATAGGTTAGGGTTACACAGTAGTCGGTTACAATGGTAGGAGATCTACATATCCGTATCGCCAAGCTTGCCTTCCACGCCAAGGAAAGTCCCATCCGGACACGGGACGTAAGTCTTCAATCTTGTAGCTTCATAGTCCAGGAGTCCGCCAACGCTGATAGTTCGGCCATCCGACACCCCCTAATCCGGGACTCCCTCACCCTCCCTCTTTGCCATGTTGAGCTCCTCTCAATGAAAATAGATGCCCTTATATTAGAATTTAACCTAAATTCATACTGAATTTCTCCGAAGTTAGTAGAAATTTATTGTGAATTTAGGTTGAATTTTCTCTATAAGCGCATCTATGCTCATTTCTGAGTAGTTTTTTATAAAGTTTTTTTTCTGCTATATTTATTTTTTTCTTTTTATTTCTGAGTTGTAATAAGTCATTAAAAATAAGCATATATGCTCATTTTTTAGTAAAGTTAATCACAACTATTTTTTCATCTATTTATTTCTGAATTGTATTAAGTCATTAAAAATAAGCATCTATGCTCATTTTTTAGTAAAGTTAATCACAACTATTTTTTTCTATTTATTTCTGAATAGTTTTTATATAGTTTTTTTCTGCTATATTTATTTTTTCTTTTTATTTCCGAGTTGTAATAAGTCATTAAAAATAAGCATCTATGCTCATTTTTAGTAAAGTTAATCACAACTATTTTTTCTTCTATTTATTTCTGAGTAGTTTTTTATATAGTTTTTTTTTCTTTTCTGCTATAATTATTTTTTTTCTATTTATTTTTGAGTTGTAATAAGTCATTAAAAATAAAAAAGATTTTAGTAAAGTTAATCACAACTATTTTTTCTTCTATTTATTTCTGAGTAGTTTTTTATATAGTTTTTTCGGCACCTTCCCACCATGCGGTAATTTACCGTATGCTAATGGGACGAACCACATTGACTAGATACCACGTGGTAAATCACTCAGGCCAACACCATGTGATGCAATCACACCTATGGGCAAGGCCGAACCCCGCCCTCAGGGCGGATATCATACAGCTGCCGGAGTAGCGAGTTGCGCATGCCTATCAAAATTTCGATATGACAGCCAACTATCTGGACACCAATCGAGGAGTCCGCGCTACCCAACGGTATAACGGCTGGGTTTACCAGGGTCCGATCAGGGCTTCACAACACGGCAATAAAGTCCGACCACCTTCTCGGTCGCTCGGCACCCGCACTTATATCGGCTAAGGTAAGCGCAGGAGAACTATCGCGATTGTGTCCCGGATCTGCCGGACGAAAGCACCTCAAGAGAGAAAGCCGAAAACCGATCATCATGATACATGAGAGCTGGTCACTGTTCGAGAGGTTGTAAAATCCTTAAAGATTTATTCCGCACGAATGCCCTCGTGGAAATATAATGTCTTTGGCACACTTATCCGCCGCAAGGCGGGCTCCCTTCAGTACACCTTCATAATGTAGTTCGGGCTTGCGGTGCTCTTTACCCTCTGGCGGCCCCTTAGTCATCAGCTTCTCCGCGTCAAGCTTCCCCCAATGCACTTTTGCATGGGCAAATGTCATACGCGCACCGTCTATGCAGACTGATCGCTTAACAGCATCAAGCTGAGGACAGGCGCCCACAATCCGCTTCACGAGCCCAAGTAATCGCTGGAATTGGCTCACGCCACAGCCAGAACAACCAAGTCCTTCATGGCTAGTTCGGCCGCCTGGTGCAGTTCGGCCGCCTGGTGCAGTTCGGCCGCCTATTTATTTATGAGTAGTTTTTTATATAGTTTTTTTTATTTTCTGCTATATTTATTTTTTCTATTTATTTAATGTGGTAATAAGTCATTAAAATAAAAAAGAGGCGCAATGCTAGTTAATTCGCTTCAAGCCGTTCGAATAGTGTAAACTGCACCGCACATATCTCCGCAGTCTACCCTATTCCTTAAGGCTTGAAGCGAACCAATGTGCAGGTGAGCATTGATCCTCTTCTTCATTGTCTCTGTACTCAGGGCTTATAAACAGCTGCGAGTGCCTCTCGCTTGGCGAGGTGGGACTAAAAAAACAGCTGCATAAAATAAATAAGTAAAGAAAAAAAAGTGCCTCCTACTGGGCCCCCACGGCCTGGATACGACTAGAAACCCACCATGGGCCAGGATTCAGGCCCGCAGGTGGCCCAGTAGGACCATCAGGCAAAGCAGTAGTAAGTAGGCCCGTAAGCCTGCAGTGGGGAGGAGCTCGAGAGGGAGCCGCAGGGGCTTATAAACCACCGCGCCCCTCTCAGCCTAGCGAGGTGGGACTAAACTTTCGTGCCGCACTGCACCGGCCTGACGGTTATTGGTCTCAGTTCGTGGCTCCAACCGGGACCAATGCTCACTTTAGTCCCGGTTGGTGGCACCAACCGGGACCAAAGCCCTCCGCTTCCGCCCTTTGGGCTGCTGAAAAGAGGTTTGGTCCCGGTTGGTGCTACCAGCCGGGACTAAAGGGTGCATTGGTCCCGGTTGGAGCCACAAACCGGGACCAAAGACTTTGCTACATAAGGAAAATTTCAGAACCACATCCCCACTTTGATCTCTCCTCCTCCTCGATCTCCCGACGCCGCGCGTCGTCGCCGACCCGCCCCGACGCCGTTCCCGACCCGCCCCGACGCCGTCGCCGCCCCGCCCCGACGCCGTCGCCACCCCGCGCCGGACCTCGCCGTCGCTGTCGACCTCGCCGTTAGCAACTTAGATGTGTAGTAATTTAGATATGTAGTTCATAGTATGTTAATTTAGATTGTGTAACTAATTTGTTCATATTGTATTAGATTTTTTTTTCTGTTAATAGATTTTTTTGGTGTAATTAATTTGTTCATATTGTGTTAGATTTTTTTTCTGTTAATAGATTTTTTGGTGTAATTAATTTGTTTATATTGTGTTAGATTTTTTTTCTGTTAATATATTTTTTGGTGTAATTAATTTGTTCATATTGTGTTAGATTTTTTTTCTGTTAATAGATTTTTTTCTATTAATTTGTTCATAGTATGTTTGGTGATATTTAGATTGTGTTAGTAAGTACTATAATTGAACTAGCTAGTTAGAAAAATATAATTACTATTTTATTTAGATTTTTTGGTAATATAATTAGTTAGAAAAATATGAGTTAGTTAGAAAATACTAGTTTATTTTTAGTAAGTACTATATAGTAAGTGCTACTTTGTTTTTAGTAAGTACTACTTTATTTATTTATAGTAATAAGTGCTTAGTATAGTTGAACTAGATAGTTGATTTAATTAATAAAACTACTTTATTTAACTATATATAGAAGTAGTTTGTAGTAAGTGCTACTTTATTTATTTATAGTAAGTGCTACTTTATTTATTTATAGTAAGTACTACTTTATTTATTTATAGTAAATGCTTAGTATAGTAGTTGAACTAGATAGTTGATTTAATTAATAAAACCACTTTATTTAACTATATATAGAAGTAGTTCCCGCATCGACGTCGGCGATGCCTATCCCGCATCCTCGTCGTCGTCGACTCGGCGGTGGAGGCTTGCTTGATCAGGGCCATGTTCGGGACTGGGCTCCGTCGGGCTGGTATTGGGAGGTGCTACCTTCCGGGACGTGGGTTGGTGAGGAGGCAGCCCGTTGTTGACCCGATCCTTGTTTGGTGGCGGTCGCGTGGGCGATGACGGTGCCGAGGCTTCCGGACACCGCTGGAGGTGGTACGTCACCGTGTCGCCGAGGAGGACGAGCACGTCCGTCGCTACATGGTTGCATTGGAGGGCAGGTCCGACAATACCTGGCAGGTTCTTCGTGATCTCACCGAGCTATGATCCTGTGATGGTTCCTTATCTTTGGTGTCCATCGCCCGCCGATACCCATCGGGCGCCACGGTTCTAGTTGTATTAGTGGTGCTATATTAGTGATAATATTCGACGATGTACGAACACCAAGAGATGATGTACTTTTGCTTATAATTATTGAATGCATGCTAATTTGAATACTACTTTATTTTATGATTTGGTTTTTCTTATTTTATGATTTGGTTTTGCTTATTGAATGCTCATATTGGATAAGTTCTCCTTCATTTGAATTATGAACATAGGTCGGAAATGTCGCATTTCGGACGCATTTAAAACCGCCTCGGGAGTGCGACTGGTGCCACGACGACCGAGGTATCTGTGACAGGTTCATTGAGCTGGACGAAGATCGACGCTTCAGCATTAAGCTCGACGAGACCTTCGATGTTCATACGGTACGCAACGACGACAAGTTTTTTTTCGTAATTAATCATGACTTCAACTATTTTAATCATGACAATATTTTTCATCTTTTCCAATTCGACTAGCTTATCCCATGCTTTGCAAGGCGCTATGTCTTGGAGAGGATGGGTTTTGAAGACCATGAAAGTTTCGAAACCAAAAAAATTATCCTATGTAGCCATCATGGTGTGGATTTTCAAGTAAAGCTGTACAATGCTCAGAGTGTAACCCATTTTGGTTGCAAAAATTGGGAAACACTTTGCAAGATGTATGGTCTTGATGAGGGTATGCTTGTCACCATGGATCTTGGTGATCCTACAATCGAGCAAGAGAGACCTTTGATTTGGGTCCTTGTGGATACACCTCCAATTCTTCCCCCATGTGAGCTTAACATAGTTATTAAGTAATTTATATTGTTTATTTTAAAATAGTTGACAGCTTATTTCCATTGACAGCTTATTTTGATTGTTCAAAGAATGTGCGGAAGATGGTAGACAAAACCCACTACACCGATGGTCTCAATTAACTTATAAGGAGAAAAATCATCTGTTCGCATTTTGTACTGATGTTGAGAATTACAATGTCTACAATCTAACTCCTCAACATTATGGTCAATACGTGCCACTAGTGCACGTGTTGAACTACGGTAACTACCATGAAGATACCCTGGTATGATTTTTTACTATTACGACATCCGTGCATCTTTTTGCATACTTATAAAACTAGTACATCATTGCTAACTATGAAGTTATTACTATGTTTTTCAACAGAGAATCCCAGAGGATTGTGTGCCTCATTTGATGTATGAGAATAGCATCCTTCATGTTTTGAACATATATCCAGGTCATCCTACGAATCTCAACTGTCCATACCGGATTTCTAAAAGAAGTGGAGGCATGACAATCAAAGAATGGAAAAAAATGTATGGACAGTCGTAAGGAGCTTCTTGGAAGCAAAAGGAAGCGAAGCGCAAGAATTGGAGACAGGATGATCTCCATTCTTCATAATGGAGAGTCAGGGTCTATATTGTTTGATGCTATTTTACCTTAAGGGTGTTTAGGTCCTACCTGATACTGATGATCATGTGCTAAGAACAATTATGTAGGGTTGGGTTCAATGACTATGAGGATGATGATCGTATGACTTATTATTAATAACGAGTAGAAGTTGTATGATGATGCATGATTAGTAGGACTTGTTATTATATATGATGATGTATGATGCGAGCATGCATGAGCATGTTATATCAGCGGTGAAATGAACATAGCAGCAGCGTTGATAAACCAAGGACCAAGATATAAGAGAGGACACTTCTCTCTATTAGCTAGCTAATAACAACCTAAAAATAACCCCCAAAACCCCTAAAGCAGCCACTTTTCTAAAAAAACATGGACTTTTGGTCCCGGTTGGTGCCACCAACCGGGACCAAAGGCCCCCCTGACTGGGCTCGGCGGACCGGCCACGTGGAGGCACATCTGTCCCGGTTCGTGTTTGAACCGGGACTAATGGGTGGAGGTATTTCAACGACCCATTAGTCCCGGTTTATGAACCGGGACTAAAGGCCCTTACGAACCGGGACTAATAGGTGTTTTTCTACTAGTGTTGCCTTGATACATGCAATATTGTTCTTCTCACTGGTTGCCATTTACATCCATTGAATCGCTTCTCATCTACACCACTACTATAGAACAACCGATCACTAACGGGTCACTAAAACCTTCGGCTGAAGGCTTTGGCTGGGGGCCGTCAGGAGTTATCCCTCTGTGCTGAGTCTATCGCCACTAACAAACTAGAGGAGGCGATAAAGCAGTGGCAGTCCGACACATAAGTGAAACTATTCTAGTGTGCGATGGAAAGCAAGCTGTAGAAGTCGTTGCTCACAGGTTCATGTGTTCAGCCCATCAGTAATGTTTTTTCCACTAACAAGTTTGCAATTCTTGGATTCTAAGTGATACAAGTAATAGGGGACATGAAAATTGGTAGCACTAGCACTGGTTGCACTGCCAATGGTGGGTTTTGGCACTAGCAGCAGATACCAGTAGGTAACAGGTCACCACTGACGGCCTCTGAGCATCCCGTTAGTGGTGATATGTTTCCTAATGCTAGCAGCTAGGGCTACCCCAGTCGCACTGCTTCTCAGCAACCCCAGGTGTCGAGGGAACACATTTCATACATAAGATCAATAGACACATAGCATTGCACACACACACACACACACACACACACACACACACACACACACACACACACACACACACACACACACACACACACGCAAATATTGGGAAATTAAAATTCACAATACGCGCACATAATCAAAGATTCATCACATACATTCTCATAGATGTATTGATCCACGCCATAACCCAAATTATCTTTGTGCTTTGTCGCTCTTGAATGACAACTTCTAGAAGAATTCACGAGAAGACATGTCATGTCTTTGTTCTTTAGGAATTCCTCTTGATATAGGCCCCTCCTTCTCATGTTTCTAAAGAAGAAGAAACCTTCGTTGGTGAATTTTTTATATTCATAAAGTCCCATAGTTTCCCTAATTCGGTGTGTACAAATGAGTCAAGGTAAGAACCTTTTTCCAAGCGGTGATGATTATCAGAAAAAGAAATAATCACTGCATTCATCTAAGAAGAAGGTGACGTAAGGACAAAAGCCTAGGACATTAAGAGAGAAAATTGAGTTAAGTTAAAGCACTAAACATGGGTTGAAGGGCATGGTATGAAGTCATTATATTTTGTCACTTCCATGCATGCACAATGTAATCACCAAGAGCCTTATTTTCATTTTGTCCTCTTAATTTGACTTGGAAGAGTGTTCATAGTCTGATCATTGACATGTCTAATCTTTCTAATGGTACAGTTCCCACAAGTTGATGAAACTGCATGGAATATTTTCATGCCATGCACACCAGAGAATGGTAATTGTCAGGCAGTTTGAATGGTATGCAATCCACATATTTTGTGTGAAGAAGAAGATGTTGTCCTCTAATTTTATTAGTGGAACCAATGTCTTCCATCCTTACAAGTGCCTACTATAAATAAAAAGAGAGGAAATAGCAGTATATAATCCACATATATCTCTAGCTCACTTCAACGTAGCATGTACAACTTATGAAGAGTTTGCACCTCCATTCGAGCCTTTTTCTCTATAATCCATCCTCGTCGAAAAACAACATGCCTTTGATGTATTTGGCCGGTGACCTCTGCACCTTTTAGAATGAGCCAAATGAATGAAACGCTTTATAGGATCAAGGGCCAAACCATGTACTGTTCAATTTTCTCCTCATATTCAAAGATATTGAGAGGATAAGTAAGTACTTAGTAGGTCATGGCTGGAGCCGTGGTCCTTGCCAGTCCCTTATCTCTGCCACTATTTAGTGCCTACTTGATCAGCATGCGAGATTGCACGCATAGACCTTTGTCCCCGCAAAATGATAGACGCTCTTGCCTCATTTCTCGAAGGAATGGTATCGTCTCTCTTCTTCAATAATGACAATGAGTTCTTTTGCCTTTTTCTTACAACGAAGCATCAAGGGGATTCAAATACAATAAACACACCCAACCTATGCATGATTAGGATGCAGACAACCAACAACGCCGCACACACAACGAATCACGCTATATGAAGATCTAAGACCCTACGAACCGTCGCGACAACTGCCTAACGGCGCAGTATCAGAACGACACCCATGCGCCTGAGTGGAGGGCCACCTCATTGGAACTCAGAGCCTAACACTGCCGCCCGTGTACCTGCGGGCGGATCGCGGCTACTGACACCTCACCACCAAAGGCCGCAGTCTAGTAAAAAAGGTCACCACCATCACTGCATAACCATAGTCTCTGCCTCAAGCTTCGTCAATAGATAGCATCCTCGTCATCGAAGGCCACTGTAGCAAAGACCTCCCTCCGTCGATTTCATCAACCAATGTCTGAGGCTTAGCTTAGCCACTACTCTCCAGTAGCGGCAAGGGAAAGGGAGGACAGAGAAGTTGGAGTCGGCGGCTTACTTTGGGTGGTGGAGGCTGTTGGGAAAGGAGGACAGTAAAAACAAACCCTAAATGTAATTATGTAACATCAAAATAAGATGTCCTATACTCCACACGCTGAATCTCAAGACCACATGTTTCCAAATTTACATTTCGAGCAGCTCGCCTTCACTAAATATCTAGCTAAAAGTGTCCTCGCCAGCTAGTTGTCATGTGTGTTCTCTCGGCTTGCAGTGACAAGAGATCCGATGGCCGCCGCCGCAGCTGCTCCGGTGATGAAGCCGGCGACGATCAACACCAACACCATAGCACCGTGCTGCCCATCTGGTGGACGCGTTACTTCGGCAAGCACAGCAACTCCGATCTGTACAACAGTCCTGCCGACGGAGAAGGTGACATCCATCAGCGTGAGGGCCTCCGCGGCCTGGACGATGAAGCCATCATCGGGCGAATGCTCTACCATGGGCTTGATGACAACTTTGATTGAGAGAGACCAGCCGAACACGAGGTTGACTAGAGTGACGGCAAAATAGACGTGCACATCCATGGGGTTGGTTACAAATAAGAAACCTATAGGGCTGAGGTGCAATGGTAAAGTGAGTTATGGTGAAAAGTGCCATATATATGGACCGGCTGCGTAATTTTCTCTCTCCATTGTTTTGATTATTTATGGTGTGTTTATGGAGAGCTTAGCAGCCAGCTACCATGCTTTGCCACCTTGGTTCGGTGTCTCCAAGGGTGGGTGTGGTGTTTCATTTGTATTGATTGCACGCGTACATTCCCAAGCATAGGTAGGGTTCTTTTATGTTATGAATATGGTTAATTAACGGACACAAACAACAAAGTCCTTGGCTTTATCACCTAACATGATTAACTATGTAAATAGAATACGGAGCAACAAAGGACGTCGGTTAACAATGGTGAGCATTAAAAAATCTATGACAAACAACAACAAACAAGTCAGAAACGAACACATACATAATGTGGAGCAAGTAAGGGTGACAACAAACACGAACGAGAAAGCCCTTGGAAAAACTACAAAATTACAACACAATCCTTTTAGTTGTCTTTGTTCTAGCTCAGTATCCAAGATGGTTTTGGACCTCACTGTAGTTCGAAAGTGCTTTCAGAATCTAGTCTACTGAGAATTCCCTAAATTCTCAATAAATTTTGACCTAATTTACATTTTTTTGTATTTGGCCTGAAATTTTGACGTACAATATAAGCGTGCACATCCATGGGTTGGGTACAAGAGTGCCGGGATGAAATGGCAAATGGGTCACAAAGAAAATTAGCATATAGATGAAGGCGGTGCATAATGTTTTGTGTGTGAAATTGTGAAGATCATTTATGCTTGTCTTTTCAGAGCTTAGCCAACTCTCACTTAATGTGCCACATTGTTCGTGTATCCCAAGGTGTGGGTGTGGCCGTGTGGAGTTTCATTTGTATCGATTGCATCCATACAGTACCAAGCATAAGTTGAGTTGTTTGTTATCATTTTTAAGGAATGTGGTAGTGTAGGTCGTCTATACAACATCTTTTCATTTTTAACAAGGTGGATGACATATATATGTTCATTGGTTTTATGGCCTAACAAATTAATGAAGGAAAATTTGGAGTAAGGAACAATAACGAATAAGAGAAAAAGGTTTTGAGTTTTATCATTAGAGGATTTAAATAAATAGAATAGAATATGAAGCATCTAAGGACATTCTGTTAGCAGTGAAAAACACAAACAACAACAATTTCCTCAACTTTATCCCAAACATAATTAATTAAGTAAACAAAATGTGGAGCATGCAATGGTGTTGTTATTTAAATGGCATAGTATATGAAATACAATTTCTCCAGGTAATCTATTAATTCAGATCAAATTCCACTTTTGTTTATCTTTCTAGCTCCAACATCCAAGGTTAAAAATGTCAAAAACAGAAGAAAAAAAATTAGACCTCACCAAAATATCAAATATGTTTTCATTTGATCTAGCAGAATTAACCATGTTTTAATTACTTATGACCTCCCCCACAATAACAATAATTAGTTATGACCTAATTAAAATTGGGTTTGAATTTTTGTTTCCGAATCTGGCCTTAAATTTTAAGGTTACAAAATAGGCATGGACATCTTGTCGGCTGGGAACAAAGAAGAACTCTAGAGGGTCGGGGGTGCAATGGTGAATGGGTCATGGAGAAAACTAGGAGTTGCATGTATGGAGCTGGTGCATATGTTTTTTCTTCACTTGCCACCTTGGTTCGGTTTTTCCCAAGGTGTGCGTGTGGGATTTCATCCGTATCGATAGCGCGCATACATTACGAAACATGATTTTTATTTTTAACAAGGTGCAAGGTATTTTTTTCACTAGTTTAATCACCTAACAAATTATTCAATCAAGCATGTGGAGTAAAGAATGGTAACGAACATGCAAAACAAAGTCCTCGGTTTTATCGCCTAATGAAATTAATCAAGTAAATAGAATGAGGAGCGGGACGTCTTTAAGCATTGACAAACGTGAACAACGAAGTCCCCGGCTTTTCGCCTAGATTAGATAAGTAAATACAATGTGAAGAAATTATATCGGTAAATGATAAAAATGAAGTCTACATGAACATGATGCAATGGTAAGTGGGCATATACTATTTTGCGAGGTTAACAAAATGATTTATCGCATTGTGTTTAGAGCTTAGCCAGCTGCAACTTAATTTACCACCTTGGCTCAGTGTCTCCAAGGTGTGTGCGCAGGTTCTCATTTTTGTCGATCACATATGTACATTCGGAAGCACAATTTTATTTTGTCATCATGAAGCAAACGCAAAATGGGAAATATAGGAACACCAACATCCCTTCGTAAGCTCCTTTATTGTTCTTTTAAACAACGGTTATCTGTCCACAGGTTTTATCACCTAATAAATTAATTAAGTCAAAAAAAGTGGTGCAAGGAAAAATAACAAACATGAATAACGAAGTCCTTAGTTTTAATAACAATAACAAACACGAATATAGAAGCATGTGGAGTAAGGGACGACCTTGTTAATTGGTATACTGGACACGAATAACAAAGTCATCAAAGGAACCTCAAATTTATATGAAGGCCCTGTAGCTGTATTTGTTGTACCTTGATCCAACAATCATGGAGAACAACTAATCTCTGTAAACAATGTTAACCTAAAATATTTTCAAGAGGGTCATCTATCATAAGAGATGAGAACGTAAAGCAATTATGCATTACTCACAAGCAACACATGCTTTCAACCAGTTGCTTCCTCGTTAGACCGCCTCGGAAGAAGGCTGGTAATTAATGACCATGGAAGAACAAAATAAGAGAACGATAAAAAAAACCACCGCTACTATTACGTCCTCTACCGCACCATCATTTGCTGATCAAGAATAAACATAATATTCTTGAGTTTGAAGGACACATGAAGGTAAAGATCAAGTTCAAAGAGAAAGGTGTGATTGCTCACGTGTGTCCCTACACCCTCTATGAACAGTAAATTTAAAAGAAAACAACAAAAATCTGAGACTTTGCGACATCAAATATGGTCAAACATTGTAGGCACTTGCAAGTTTTCATAACGAAATATCATGTAGAGAATTGGAAGCATGAGTTTCAAATTTCAGTGCTAAAAGTGCTCAAAACTTTGAGCACCGGAATCTCTTTCTTGTGTAGTGCTATTCTAATGTTTTTTTGCATGAAAACTTGCAACCACCTACAAAAGTTTGAGCATGTTTGATGTCGCAAAGTTTCAGATTTTTTTATTTTGTTTTCTATTTTTTTGAATTTACTGTTCATAGAGGGTGTAGGGACACCCGGGAGTTGAAAAATCACTCTCCAAGTTCAAAAAGTAAGATTTTAATGTTCAAAAGAGCATGACTATCTAGAAGTAGAAACTATGAAGAAAAATACTCCCTCGATTCAAAGAGACTATTTAATTGTTTGGGAAGTGCATGTATGATATGAGGGTACAAGATTGAACTAGAAAACACACACAATGTACTCATGGTTGGATGCATGCAAGATTCAACGAAGCGGTATATTACTTAAAAAACGAAGAGCAGAAATAGCTCATGGCTCACAAGACTACTGCTGCCACATTTCTGGTTTAAAAGGTCCATGCATATTCCTAGATTGACGATGTAACCATCATAACTAACACAAGTTATATATCACAAAAAATACCATTACAAACTTCAAGTGTTATATATTTTCTAATGGTATAACTTTTGTGATATACGATTTATATTGCATCCATTTTTTAGAACCTTTATTTTGCATCAATTGAATTGTCGATCTAGGGGTACACATGGGAGTGGGACTTTTTGGCTCTTGGTCTCCATAAAGCCCGAAATTAGAAAAAACAACTTTTGTAATTGAAAAATATCTGAAAATAAATATGCAAGTACTTATAGATGTATACTAGATGTGTGCAAAATTTCACTATGAAATACGGTTTGACATGAGCTGTATGGAAAAACAAAATCATGCACTTCTAAAGTGAGTAGTACATGTGCTAGAAATATATGATTTTCTTATTTTTATGTAGCTCGCATAAAAATGTATTTTGCCATACAGACAAATAGCTAATACGTATACATCCATAGGTATATGTTTGTTTTCTTCAGAATTTTTTGAAACCTAAAAATTTGCTTTCCAAATTTCAAATTTAAGGTCCATGAAGCTCAAGTTCCATTAGTACTTCTTGTACACATGGACCTTTTAAACCGAAAAGGTGGGAGTACCAACCTGCCGACGGACGTACCTGGGCAGCAGCGAGCAGTCCATGGGTCAGCGTGGGTCTTGCAGAAGGAGAGGCGCGTGCCACTGCAGGATGCGCCGGCCGGGGAGACGGCCGGTCGATCAGCTAACTGCGGTCACCTACCTACACGGCGAGGCACGGCCGGCCGCCCCAACGGCCTCCGCTGCTCTGCGCGCCAAGTCCGACGACACAGCAATATATGCGTGCTAGGCAAGAGGAGGAAGACCGTGCAATTATATGAGTTGTGCACATACTTAGTTTACCCCGTCCGTCCTTGATTGTTGGACGCAACAAGGCTGCGAGGCATCGAAAGGTCCGAACTGCTCCGAGTACTAGAGCATGCCGCCTTCTAATTTTTTTTACAAGTGCGCGCCACAATACCATTGCCCACACCCACTTCTATCTCATTCTCATCAATCGGAAACCAACACTGAAATCATAAGGGATGCGGCGGTGTGCTGCACTCAAGTAGTGCAACAGAAGATTGACTTGGATCAGAACGCAGCATGCAACCTGTGTGTCATGTACGTGCAACTCATGTCCCAAGCCATGCATGTTTAGTGACGTACTACAGAGTTGACTCAAATGTTCCATCCATCAAGCGAAATACTTGCGCTTTTTTGCAGTGTTTTGACTGAGTTTATTGCTCTCTCGACAATATACACAAAGCGCATATATGGCTCAACTATATCATTACAGTTTATGACGAATAAAGTAAAATTTCCCACAACCAAACAACCAGATAACTAGCTTGTCTAAATGAAATTTACAAGATGTAATCAACTATAGAACCGACGACGCCGTCAGCAAGTAAACCAAGTCGCCATATAGAGTATCTCGTACGTCCTTCAATTATATTCCTGTTCTTTTCTGCTGCTTGGAGACCACCTGATTTTTTTTTTGACAAAGGGTAATATATTAATATCAAAATGATACATAAGCAAACACCACCTGGTTTAGGTAACAAAGTTTATTTGGTCAATCGCCCTGATTTTAATTAAGAAGAAAATTCTTAACATATCGGTGCAACTTATTAATTAAATACTTGAGCTATGGAAGGGCAGCTGCATTCATTAATTTCACAACTCAAAACAAGAGAACTACGGAGTACGTACTGAAGATATAGGCACCGAATAAGCAACCTGCTCAACAACAACGACACAATAAATAAAAAGTTAAGTAATGCCAAGAAGAAACATGGTGCCAAGTGCCAACAACAAAAAGTTAAGTAACCGACGCTATAATCTACAGAAAAAGATCCTCGGCCGGCCTGCTATGCTAGCAAGCTCCTAGCTAGGTAGACACAAGGGTGGACACGACCACAAGATGAGACTGGCACTACTTAGTGTACGTGGTATATACAGAGAAGGCAATATATATATACACACTTATCACACGTACGTTGAAGTCAGGCCACACGATGGAACAGCGAGATGACGACAGCTAAGCGCCGCGGTGATGACGAGGAGGTCCTCCAGCATGGCGGCGGCGCCGTGGTGAGGAAGTGGCACCGCGGCCCTCATGTGCATGGCGTGGACGGTCACCAAGAACGTGATGAGGATGGGCATGAGCGAAGAAGCTGCCGCGAGGCTGTCTGCGGCGGCGGCGACGATGGCGTTGATCCGGCGGCGAGTGACCTGATGAGCACGGAGGATGCGAGGGAGACGAGAGCTAGAGCATACTCTTCGTCCATTCTCTCTCTCTCTCTCTCTCTCTCTCTCTGAGTGTGCGTGCAAATAAAGCATCTGGCCGGGGATGTGTGCACGTGTCGATATATAGATCGAGTGAAGGAGCTCGACGACGGTATATGCCGTGCGGCGTAGTGATGAGAGGACAGCGTCCCATCTGCCCTGGCGCAACAAATTAGCTAACAAACTGGAAAAATTGCACGATCACGACAATGGCACCGATCTGCCTAGCGATAGGCCAATGTCGCATATAAGTCTGCTGCCTTGTTTTTCATGTCCCAGCTGAATGACAAGACAAAATTAGTGACTACACTTTAGCTAACAAACTTATTCTTCTTTGCGAAGAGGCCAAACAGATACGTTAATCAAAAGTCCACCGTTATGAAGCAGCCATGAATAAATAAGAAATTATATCCAGGTCCTTGGAGAACTGATTGTCTTATCCCTCTAGAATGAGCTAATGGTGAGCCACTACCGGAGCCTGCCTAATTCTTCTTCTTGCAGCCTGAAATTGAAGACAACTGGACTAGAGCGCCAAGGGAGAAGCTAATGCAGCAGCGGCGAAGCACCCGGCTGCCAAACACCCGCACGACGACACCCACTAGTAGAAAAAGGGCCTATTGTCCCAGTTGGTAGGGCCTTTAGTCGGTTCTGAACCCGGGACTAAAGGGTCGGTACTAATGCCCTGGCTCTTTAGTCCCGGTTCAATCCAGAACCGGGACAGATGGACCTCCACGTGGCCTGTGTGCTGAGCCCAGGCAGGAGGGCCTTTGGCCCCGGTTGGTGGCACCAACCGGGACCAATAGGCATCCACGCGTCAGCATTTCTGTGGCTGGGGTTTTTGTTTTTTTGAAAGAAGGGTCTGGGGGTTTTGGGGGCTACTTTAGGTGTTTCACATATTGTGTTAGCTAGCTAATTAATAGAGAGAAGTGTCCTCTCTTTTGTCCGTGCTTGGTCGGCCTTTCGTACTATACATACGTATAGAGAGGACTAGCTAGACACGCTAGCTAGCTAGTAAGCAAGCGAAGGAAGCAGAAGATCGTCATGAACATATATGCATACAGAGAAGTGATATCGACCACCTCTCCTTCTCCGAGAGATTGGTCGAACAACAAGTTCTCGTATATCTATCCGACACTACCGGCTACATATATACAATAATTATCTTTTATAAATATAATCTCCTAACATACGGACGCGTGGTCCACATAGTATTCTCCGTCTTCAGTGATCACGTGGTCAAGAAAGAATGCCGTCAATTCCTCTTGAATTTCTCGCATGCGATCTGGTGCTAGGAGTTCATCCCGCATCCGAAACATCTAATTTTAAGAAGGGGGTCAATACATACACACATATATATATATATGTATATATATATATATATATATATATATATATATATATATATATATATGAATGAATGGAACTCAACACAAATGATGGTAATAAAATAAAATTGTGAATATTGTTATTTACGTACTTCATATTGTTTGTCAGAGTAGCCCCGCTCACAGGTCGTGTGGCGGATGGACTCGCAAATGTAGTATCCACAGAAATCATTCCCTTGTTCCTGCCACAACCACTTTACAAGAAATAGAGGTCAATCAAACTGATAATTAGCAAGCATGCTAAATGGTATTGATGAAACTAGCGCTTGAATCACTAAGAGATGCGTGGAATATGCTACTATAGTACTTACTTTCGGGTGTCTAAATTGCAGCTTCTTGACAGTCCCGGAGCTTTTTTGGTGAATTTTCTCCAAACCCTGCCATACAAAGAAAACAATTACTTGATATCAGAAATGAACAAAGTTACTGATATGGTGGATAATGATCGATTTAACTTACTTCTCGAGCATTTCAGTCATGTCCGCATACTCCTCCGGATTTTTTCGTTTGGAGTCTAAGACAGTTACTACTCCCTGCTCAAGCTTAATCTCTAGGAGAATATAGTGGTACCTGCGCACGCATGCATAACTTATCAATATTACATTACTATAACCTGGACTAATAAAAGGAAACCGAATATGCCACAAGACAGTAACACTCACTTGAAGTTGTAAGGAAAGAGTATTATATCTTTGTGTTCATTTATTACCAATGATTGTAGCAAGTCGGCCTCGGTATTTTCGGCATGAAATTCAACCCCAGTTGCATCTATGAGATATGTGTTAATGAACCCAATATCACCCACTAGTCTTTTCTTCAATTGACGATCTTCAATCTGCATAATATAATGAGGATAATTATATATACATGCAATGAAAGAGCTGAGTTATATAGAAGACTTAATGACAGAAGTAGTACTACTTACAGACGATGGCAGGTGACCGTTGCTTTATCGAGGGCCAAGTGATTGAAAAACTGATAAAACTCCTCAAATGGAATAGGCAACAGTTCAATTCCAACGAGGTCATGCTCCTTTTAACTCTCACATACAAAGTACTCCTCCCCTCGGACTCTCTCTGTAGGTTTTCATGTACCAATCATGCAATCTTAGCATCATCGTTGATAGATATCTTTCATCTTTGTGAGAGGCTTCCCGTACTCGTATCTTTGTATCTGCACCTCCAAGAAATCATAATGTACATCGTCCGGGCAGGTAATCTCCAGGATTGCCATAACCGGGCACCATCCTCGGATCGACGATGTCGCTAGCAGGCACCTTGAGCGGGGGGCACGATTGCTTCGCTTGTTGGCCGAGCTGGGCAATTTGTTTCCCAGCTCGTCGTTCTTTCATCCTTTGGTCACTTTTAGCACTTCCCGACCTCTCCGCTTCGGCAAATGCCTTTCCAATAATGCGCTCATTGTTGCCTTTCGGCGGAGACTTGGGTGGTTTTGTCAGGGCAGCCAGAGTGCGCTTCGCTTTCACCGGATCTACCTTCTCCTCCGGAGGTGGATGTCTCTTTGCTTTCAACCCTTCAAAGAAGTCCTTCACTTCGGTCCACGCGATCTTCGCGTTTTCCTCCTCGGTCCTCTCGTACTGTAACTTCTCTGGAGTCTTCGGAGAAGGACCGAATCTGTATGTCCTCCCGCCTTTGGCTGTACTGCTAGGCCCGGCGGAAGCGAGCGGAGTGGATGTCTTCTTTCCTTGCTTACGAGGCGGAGGAGAAGGACTACGGCCAGCGGGCGGCCAGGTCTCTTCCGCCCTTGCTGGCGAGGCGGAGAAGGAAGAGGCTGGCTGCTCGGCGCCACGGGCCAGCGGAGAAGGAGGCGGAGTGCCGCCACGCCGGGAGAAGGAGCCGGCCGAGTGCCCCGATCGCCACTCGTCGGAGGAGGAGGCGGTGGAGGAGGCGGAGTGCCTGACTTCGCCGGAGGAGGAGGAGGAGGCGGAGGCGTCCAGTTCGGAAGGTTGATGAGATCCTTCCGCCATAGGCATGGAGTCTTGAGCGAGAACCCAGCCGAGTCTCCCCTTCACGGTAGGGTGGTCAGCCGGAGGTCCTTAAATCCCTCCGTTATTTCATCCACCATCACCCTAGCATATCATACGGAATCGGCGGCGGTGAAAAGTTGCGTCGGGTTTAGTAGGATAAGCAGAATAACAACCGCCTTGACCTTAAAATTCATCCATTGCGCCATAAGGTGGAAATTTTCAGCCTCGTGATAGCATCCACGGGATAGCTGGCGAGGCCGTCAAGGCATGCTCCGGTGAAGCAGCTCGGTGGAAGCCACGCTGCTTCTCGGCTGAGATGGCGGGGTAACCGGGGAAGCTTCGGCGGTCGTTCTTTGCGATCTGCTTCTTGTTCCTCTATCGCTTGTACCCTTGCATGCAGCGCTGCGATTCGATCTGCTGCACTTTCTTCCTCCTCTCCGGCATTTGTAATAGCCTGCGTCCAAAACCCAGCCTTCCATGAAGCGGAACTGGCGTGCCTCGTGTCCGTCCGGGGTGCCCAGGATTTCGAGGGCCATTGTGAGCTCGTCCTTCTCCTGTCTGCGGAACAACGTCCCTTGCTGCGCTGCATCGGTATAGTGCGAAGCTTGGTGGTGGTATTTTCGGTTGCTCGTTAGATCAACGACACTTCCACGATCTGAGGTCCAAGGTTCCGCCAGCCCGAAGAACCAAGTCCGGCAGCGGCTGGCGATTCATTGTCTCTGGTTCGATCCCTTTATCAAGGCGATCATTCTCAGCCTTGGCCCACTTAGACCGGGCTATGAGGTAGCCACCTGACCCCGTGCGACGGTGAAGCTTCTTCTTCGCAGCATTTTTCTTGTTTGTCGCCGACATCTTTTTACACTTTTCCGATGTCTTGTGGGCCACAAATGCGGGCCAGTCATCTCTGATCTTCTCATATTTGCCCTTGAATTCTGGAGTCTCTTTTTTATTGACAAACTTATTCAGGTCTTTCTTCCAATTCCTGAATAGGCCTGCCATTTTCTTAAGAGCAAAAGACTTGATTAATTGCTCAACTGGCTTCTCCGGATCATCCTCTGGCGGTAGGGTGAAATTTGACTTCAGCTCAGTCCAAAGATCATTTTTACGCATATCATTGACATAAGACACCTCGGGGTCTTTGTTCTTAGGCTTATACCATTGCTTTGGATGCTAATCGGGATCTTGTCCCTAACGAGAACCCCCTTGAGCAACAAATGCCTTCTTTGTCCGGATGGGTTCAATCGGTTGGCCGTTCTTGCGATTTCTATGACCTCAAACTTTTCATCCGAGCTCAACTTTTTCTTGGGCCTCGTCTCTTTACGAAGTTGTGCTCGATCCGGAGGGCTAGAAAAAGAACAAAGACGAGAGTTAATTAATATGTGTACATACCAAAACAATGAATGCATCAATTAGCTAGTCGGCTGAGCTTAACTAATATATATACAGCGGACTCGGTTCGGTCGCCGGAGTCGTCCTCATGGTCTACTTCTTCTTGCACCGACATTGTGTCATCGAGCCATCACCATCATAGCCATTTGCTTCTTCACCCTCTCCTTCCGGACCATCGGTGTCGTTGAGAAACATCAACGAAGCAGGCGACATCACTTCATACTGCGATTATGTCCCTCAACAACGCTTCTTGTGCTTCGTCTCGGGGGTGTCCATAGTTTCTACAAATATTTACAACATGGAAATTATTATTCAAACATAGCGAGATATGGATATATTAGTGGCAAGCGTAGAACTAGCTAGGTAATTACAATAAGGAATCATATTAATTAGTCGCCTCGATTTGCTTCTCTAGGGTTTGGTGGCCTCGACAACGCTTCAAGGGTTAGGGTGGCCTCGAGAACGCTTCAAGGAGGGTAATATCGACAGCGGCGAGATACATACACGGAAAATAATGTTATCGGGGAGGGGTATATCGGCCCCCACGTGTTGAAGTTATCGGGGGTATATCGACCCCCTCACGTGTTGAAGATTATCGGGGAGGGTATATCGACCCCCACGTGTTGAAGTTATCGGGAGGTATATCCACCCCCTTGTGTTGAAGTTAACGGGAGGGGGTTTATCGACCCCCCCCCCCACGTGTTGAAGTTATCGGGAGAGGGTATATCGACCCACCCCCCATGTATTGAAGTTATCGGGAGTTTATATCGACACGACATACGTACGTACATGGGAAAATAATATTATCGGGGACGGGGTATCCACCCCCCTCGTGATGAAGTTATCGGGAGGGTATATATAAATGACGGCAGACCAGATAAAACATAAGAAAACAAAGAAGAAATAAAAAGAAGAGAAGAAGAAAGGAATAGCTAGAGGAGAAGATCGAAGAAAAAAAAGAAGAAAAAAAAGAGGAGAAGAAGAAAGGAATAGTGGAGAAGAGAAAATAAAATATTCTATTTTCTCTTCTTCTCCACTCTTCGGGTCTTCTTCTCCTCTTCGGTTTATTCTTTTTTCTTCTTCTTATTTATTTCTCCTTTTCTTCCTCTCCTCTTGTTCTTTCTTTCCTCTTCTTATTTTCTTCTTTCCTATCCTTCTTTTCCTTCCTTTCTTAATATCACTTAGCAAATTTTGCAACGGTAGGGAGAGGGTGCTCCCATGGTCTAAAATCCGTCTATGCACGATAGAAAATTCTGAAAAAATACATCTATGATCCCTCAACGTCCCGCCTCTCTCATGAACAAAACAAAATCTGTGAATTAAAAAACATCATGTTCTATGAACAAAAAAACATTATATTTCATCCACATTCGTGCATACATCATATATGTGATCATCTATGAAAAAAACATCATATTCTATAAAAAAATCATTACATATATATAAAAAAACAAGCATATGTATATAAAAACAAGCATATATATATATATATATATATATATATATATATATATATATATATATATATAGAAAACAAGCATATATATGAAAAAAATGCAAAGGGAGGCGCGTGGCGGACCAAGCTGAGGTCGCTTGGCGAGGATGGCGTCGAGGCGAGGCGCGGGCGACGGCGAGGCGGGCAGGCGCGCAGTCCCGGTTGGTGCCACCAACCGGGACCAAAACACTGTGCTGCCCCGCGCCCAAATGTTTAGTCCCACCTCTCTAGTTGAGAGGGAGCCGCACCTGTTTATAAGGTGCGGTGCGCCTTCCCTCTCGAGCTCCTCTCTAAAGCAGGCTTTTGGGCCTAACTGTGCAATGTGTGCCTGTGGGCCTACTGGGCCTCCCGCGGGCCTGAATCCTGGCCCATGGTAGGGTTTCTATTCGTATTCAGGCCGTGGGGGCCCAGTAGGTGGCACTTTTTTTCTTTTTTTTTTGTTTTCTTTGTTGCTTTATTTAGTTTATTTTGTTTCTACTTACCACAAAATACTTATTGTTGCTATATTTATTTATTTTCCAGTTTTTTTGTTTTGTTTTCTGCATTATTTATTTTCTTTTGTTTTTTGCTTTATTTTTTAATTCTTTTTGCTTTTAGTTTTAGAAAAATTATAAACTTTCTGTTAGTGCCATTAGTTTTAAATTTGAAAAACTTTTTTGTTTTCTTTGTTGCTTTATTTATTTTATTTTATTTCTACTTACAACAAAATACTTATTGTTGATATATTTATTTTTTTCCAGATTATTGTTTTGTTTTCTGCATTATTTATTTTCTTTTTGGTTTTTTGCTTTATTTTTTAATTCTTTTTGCTTTTAGGTCAGCAAAATTATAAACTTTCTGTTTGTGCCATTAGTTTTAGAAAAATTATAAACTTTCTGTTTGTGCCATTAGTTTTCAAATTTGAATAGTTTAAATTTGAATTCTTTGAAATTTGTGTGAATCACAAGTTTGTGATTAACTTTACTAAAAAAATGAACAAAGATGCACCTATAGAGAAAATTCGACCTAAATTCATAATCAATTTCTATGGATTTTAGAGAAATTCACTATGAATTTAGGTCAAATTCCCTGTATAGGGGCATCTATTTTCACTTTGAGAGGAGCTCAACAAGGCAGAGAGGGACGGGCTTATAAGCGGTGTGGCGCCCTTGATTTGGCGAGGTGGGACTAAACTACAGGCGCCAGCGAGGACCAACCCTTTAGTCGGTTTGTGGCACAAACCGGGACTAATGGTCATGGGCCAGGGGCGAGCCGCATGGGCCAGGGACTAATATATGAACATAGATGCACCTATAGAGAAAATTTGACCTAAATTCATAGTTTTCAAATGAACTCTGAAAAAGTTGGCATAGCATGTGCATGTACAAAACGGACAATGGTATCATACTAAATGCATTACAAAGTTGGCATGGTATCATCATAATAGTTGTTGACAGAAAGTCTTCACTTTTTCTTCGCTTGTGTCTTTTGCTTGTTGCGCCGTAACCATGGATAATCTTCATCGTTGATCAGGATGCTTGGGTCAGCTTTGACTTTGAAGGGAGGAATTTCATAAAACTTTTCATACACTTCAGACATGTCTATCTTGCCCTCCACTCCCAGGATGTCCCTTTTTCCTGAAAGAACTATGTGGCGCTTTGGCTCATCGTATGATGTATTAAGCTTCCTTATCTTTTCTTTTCCTCGATGCGGTAGACATGTCCTTCACATAGATAACCTGTGCCACATCATTGGCTAGAATGAGCGGTTCGTCGGTGTATCCAAGATTTTCAGATCCACTATTGTCATTCCGTCTTTGTGGGTCTACACTGTACCCCGCCTCTGACAGTTGACCCATTTGCACTTAAACAAAGGGACCTTAAAATCTACTCCGTAGTCAAGTTCCCATATGTCCACTATGTAACCATAATATGTGTCCTTTCCCATCGGTTCTTTGTATCCAGCGGACACCGCTGTTTTGATTGGTACTCTTTTGATCTTGGTCAATCGTGTAAAATGTATTCCCATTTATCTCGTATCCTTTCCAAATCATTATAGTCGAAGATGGTCCCCTGGACAACAATTACAGCTCATCACAAACAGTGATGTCACCTCACGAGGCGTGTTTCCAACCAACTGCTGAAAGTCTGATGTGTTCACATGTAATCCGATCGTCGCCTTTGCTCGGGTGTTTGGGCCTTGAGACTGTTCTTGTGTTCATCGACATCTGAGGTCACCAAGGTAGAGTTACGTAGAAGCTGTGTAGTGTGCTTGAGACCAAGAATATCCGACCTGCATATTATTGAGTCCCTTCCAAGCATGCCTTTTCGATCGATCTCCCCTCATACCCTTGATTTAGGGATACCTATCTTCTTAAGGCCAGGAATGAAGTCAACACAAAACCCGATGACATCCTCTGTTTGATGGCCCATGGAGATGCTTCCTTCTGGCCTAGCGCAGTTACGGACATATTTCTTTAGGACTCCCATGAACTTCTCAAAAGGGAACATATTGTGTAGAAATACGGGTCCCAGAATGACAATCTAAATCGACTAGATGAACTAGGGCGTGCGTCATGATATTGAAGAAGGATGGTGGGAACACCAGCTCGGCCCGACAAGACATTGCGCCACATCACTCCTTAAGCGCTGGTATGATTTCTGGATCGATCACCTTACGAGATATTGCATTGAGGAATGCACATAGCTTCACAATGGCTAATCGGACGTTTTCGGTAGAAGCCCCCTCAATGCAACGGAAGCGGTTGTGTCATAATCACGTGGCATTCATGAGACTTTAGGTTACGGAACTTTTTCTCTGGCATATTTATTATTCCCTTTATATTGACGAGAAGCGGTCGGGACCTTCATCTTGAGCAGGCATTCAAAGAAGATTTCTTTCTCTTCTTTAAATGAAGCGTGGTAGCGGGACCTTCATCTTGCTTGGAGGCATGCTCTCTTTTTCGTGCAAGCGTTGCAGGTCCTCCGTGCCTCGGTGTATCTTTTGTCTTCCCATACCGCCCAAGAAGCCTAGCAGGTTCACACAAAGGTTCTTCGTCACGTGCATCACGTCGATCGAAGAAGCGGACCTCTAGGTCTTTCCGGTAGGGTAGGTCCTAAAATATAGATTTCTTTTTCCACATGGAGTGCGTGATTCTCGGCGTCATTGAACAGCTAGTCCGCGGGACCCTTTCCAAAAGATTACGTGTAAATCATTGACCATAGCAAATGCGTGATCACCGATGCGCATGGCGGGCTTCTTCCGGTGATCTGCCTGCGCCTTTGAAATGCTTGCCTTTCTTTCTACATTGATGGTTGGTCGGAAGAAATCGGCGATCCCGGTACACATTCTTCCTGCAGCTTCGGTATATACTATCGGTGTCAAGTAAACAGTGCGTGCATGCGTGGTATCCCTTGTTTGTCTATCACGAAAGGTTCTTGAGAGCGGGCCAATCGTTGATGGTCACGAACAGCAACGCCTTTAGGTCAAATTCCTCCTTTTGTGCTCATCACGTACGTACACCGTTTCCATTCCACAGCTGTAAAAGTTCTTCAACTAATGGCCTTAGGTACACATCAATGTCGTTGCCGGGTTGCTTAGGGCCTTGGATGAGAACTGGCATCATAATAAACTTCCGCTTCATGCACATCCAAGGAGGAAGGTTATACATACATAGAGTCACGGGCGAGTCTTTGTGATTGCTGCTCTGCTCCCCGAAAGGATTAATGCCATCCGCGCTTAAAGCAAACCATACGTTCCTTGGGTCCTTTGCAAACTCATCCCAGTACTTTCTCTCGATTTTTCTCCACTGCGACCCGTCAGCGCGTGCCCTCAACTTTCCGTCTTTCTTACGGTCCTCACTCTGCCATCGCATCAACTTGGCATGCTCTCCGTTTCTGAACAGACGTTTCAACCGTGGTATTATAGGAGCATACCACATCACCTTCGCAGGAACCCTCTTCATGGGAGGCTCGCCATCAACATCACCAGGGTCATCTCGTCTGATCTTATACCGCAATGCAGCACATACCGGGCATGCGTTCAGATCCTTGTATGCACCATGATGAGGATGCAGATCATTAGGGCATGCATGTATCTTCTCCACCTCCAATCCTAGAGGGCATCGACCTTCTTTGCTGCGTATGTACTGTCGGGCAATTCGTTATCATTTGGAAGCTTCTTCTTCATTATTTTCAGTAGCTTCTCAAATCCTTTATCGAGCCTGACATTCTCTGCCTTCCCTTTGCAGCAATTCCGATGCGATGCAGAGCTTTGTGTTGCCATCTTCGCAATTGGGGTACAACCCTTTTTTGTGATCCTCTAACATGCAATCGAACTTCATCTTCTACTTTTGACTTTCGCATTGCGTCCTTGCATCGACAATTACCCGGCAGAGATCATCATCAGCGGGCATATCGTCTGGTTCCTCTTGATCTTCAGCAGCTTCGCCCGTTGCAGCACCATCGTGCACATCGTCTGGTTCCTCTTGATGTTCAGTAGCATCACCGTATTCAGGGGGCACATAGTTGTCATCGTACTCTTCTTCTTTGCCGTCTTCCATCATAACCCTATTTCTCCGTACCTCGTCCAAACATTATAGTGTGGCATGAAACCCTTGTAAAGTAGGTGGGTGTGAAGGATTTTCCGGTCAGAGTAAGACTTCGTATTCCCACATATAGGGCATGGACAACACATAAAACCATTCTGCTTGTTTGCCTCAGCCACTTGAGAAAATCATGCACGCCCTTAGTGTACTCGGAGGTGTGTACATCACCGTACATCCATTGTCGGTTCATCTGCGTGCATTATATATAATTAAGTGTGTCAAAAATCATTATAGAACATCATGAATAGATAATTAAGTGACCAAATTAATAGAAGTTCATCATCACATAAAAACCAAAGTACATACATAGTTCTCATCTAACAACATAAAGCCCTGCAGAGCATCTAAATTAATTAAACCATACATTGAAACTATGTAAAACATTTCAATGCGAAAACAAATGCGATCATAATGCAACCAAGGTAACAACTGATCCAACGACATAATGATACCAAGCCTCGGTATGAATGGCATATTTTCTAATCTTTCTAATCTTCAAGCGCATTGCATCCATCTTGATCTTGTGATCATCGGCGACATCCATAACATGCAACTCCAATATCATCTTCTCCTCCTCAAGTTTTTTATTTTTCCTTCAAGAAATTGTCTTCTTCTTCAACTAAGTTTAACCTCTCGACAATAGGGTCGGTTGGAATTTCTGGTTCAACAACCTCCTAGATAAATAAAATCTATGTCACGTTGGTCGGCATAATTTTCATAAACAATAAATGAATCAATAGTTATGAAAAGATAATATATACCACATCCGAATCATAGACAGGACGAGGGCCGAAGGGGGCGGATACCAAAACCATCGCACTATATAAGATGCAATAATAAAAGTAAGAAAATAATACAAGTATCTATCTAAACATATAAGTAAGAATATTTTTCCTTTCAGAAAGAAGATAAGAACAAGAGGCTCACCACGGTGGTGCCAGCGATGAGATCGGCCAGCGGGTGATCGGCACGGTGAAAGCGGAGATGGGCGTGACGGACCGCTAAACCTAGACAAATATTGAGGAAAATGGAGCTTGGAGGTCGAGCTTGGAGGAGAAAGCTTAAGTAGTGTGGCTTGGGCATTCCATGAACACCTTGTGTGCATAGGAGGTGAGCTAGAGCACCACCAAGCCCTCTCCCCTCGGCTAAGACAAAAACAAAGCAGTGTGCTCTGCTCTTCTGTGGGGGTATATATAGGCACCTCAGTGGTCCCGGTTGGTGGCCTGAACCCGGACGAAAGGGGAGCCTTTGTTCCCGGTTCAAGCCACCAAACGGGACCAATGGCGTGGTGGGCCAGGAGCGAGGCCCATTGGTCCCGGCTCGTCCCACCAACCGGGACCAAAAGGGCCAGACGAACCGGGACCAATAGCCCACGTGGTCCGGCCGGCCTCCTGGGCTCACGAACCGGGACAAATATCTCCATTGGTCCCGGTTCATGGTAGAACCGGGACTAATGGGCTGAACCGGCCTGGGCCATTGCCCTCTTTTCTACTAGTGACCGCTCAAAAGGACAACCACAGGCTTGACTTCCATACATCTTGCCCAACTCGTTGATAGTGTCGTTTGTAGTCGCAATGAAGTAGAGCTCGAGCTGGTGAACAAAACCTAGACGTTGTTCTTGCCTCCTTGTCGGCAGCACCAAGGCACACAAATACCGCCACCCCAAAGGATCGGAGCACGGGAGACAAGCCCCACAATCCTCTCGACCACACTGCTGAGGACGGTACCGAGATGGAGCTGACACCAGGGAGATTTTATTCGAACCACCACCCCGGCCATTCACTTGCCATGCGAAGGTTATAAAAACATAACCCTAAACTATTTAACAAACGAAGGATGAGGTACCGAGGTTTACCACTCCTTCTGAGCTGGCGGGGGCGAGCCCCCCCCCCCCCCCTCTGGATTTTGGCTGGTGGTCTGAAAAGGGAAGCGGGTTGGGAGGGGGAGTGGTATTAGATCTTTACACACTTAGAGCTTAGGAAAGTGGTTCTTAGCCGATCTCCTAAAAATTGCACACAATTTCATTCCAAATACAAATTTAGACTACTTGATTATATAATTAATGGAAGGTGACACATCATACATACATACTTAGATGGTTTATCACTACATAGCATACTTAGATGGTTTATCACTACTTATGGTCGGAAATCTTGTCCCAGTTCACGTCGGGGGTCAGAGGATGCTATGATGAGTAGACGGCTTCAAGTCATCCTTCTTGTACTCGAACCACACTTGTTCCTCGAAGAACAGCTCTGGATTCTTCGCGATGAGCCTAGGCATATGAACCTTGTCGATGTCCTCGACCTCGAGCTTGTTCATGGTTTCACGATTCTCCTTCTCCTCACCGCGGGAGACCACTCGAGGCTTCACGATTTACATGACATGGATGCTGAGGGGGAAATTTACCTTCTCCCAGCCTCGGTAGTAGCTGACCGCTGCCACATCATATGGCACGTCGCCTATTTCATCGACTGGAATCTGTCGAGCCACCGCTTCTCCTGCGCGCGTCTCCGGATTGCGGATTCCTTCGCCAAGTTCCCTATGGCCATTTCCGCATTCCGCGGTACTTCGTCTTCTTCTTTAGGGGTGGCGGACATGTATCTCGATCGGGCGATCGGTGGCTGCACTGACCCATTTCGGACACAAAACACAGATACAGGATGGACCTCCTCATTGATGCGCTCACGAGGGCTGGGAAATTTTATTCTTTGATTTAGGCGCAGGGCGCGACGGTCAAATGAATGTGGGGCGGGGGGCGGTAGGGGCTGTGCGGTGGTTGGCATGGGAAAGAAAGCAGCTAAGCAAGGAGGGTAGCGCTGAAGTGGAGGAACCAGAGTGGGGGAGGGAATCTATATTGAGAGGTAGCCAACACGCCACGGAAGTGTTTTGAGGAGTTAAACCGATGTAGGGTTCGGCTGCATCATGTTTAACTCTGCAAAAAGGAATCTTTTGAGGAGTTAAACTCTTTGAGGGTTCAGCTAGAGTTGCTCTTAGCTACCAAACATAGGCAACATACCTAGAGAATTTGAACTCTAAACCTCATCTTCTAAACTTTCGGTGTTCCTATCAAATTTCAAATCGGTATTTTAAACGTTTGTCTAACAATACTATGATATTTTTTTAAAGAACACATATTTATGCTAAATGCACTTATGTATTCTAATGTCTAAGCTATAAAAAACATTCAATTATGAATTAAATACTAAGAACTAATTAATATTACATTTAACCAAACTTGATATAATGCATTTTTAAAGCAAAGTGGAAGAGTAGTCCTATATTTTTCCATATTATTAAGAAATAATGGGGATATTGAAGTAATATAATGTTAATTAGTGTCATATAGTACTCACTGAGAACCAACATGCGGTTGGATGTTTAAAAATGTAGTTGTACACCCAGCCAATGTTCTAAATATAGGTCAATACGGGGGATATATCAGTTTTGGCAACCTGCTGATACTGACTTAATATATCATAGCATAACGTAAATATCCTTTTCACACATATCGACCGATATAGACCGATACATGGGATGATATTGCCAAATTATTTTTACTGAGAATGGACCAACCTTTTGATAACATATATTGACTTATAAGGATACATTTAAATCTTTACCAGTATATTAAAGTAATGCATATAGTTGGGTTATGGTACATGCATAATGTATTCCCTTAGGTTCCATTAACATTTTAGTACATGTCTATTTGTGTTATCTTTAACAGAAGACTAAAAACTTTAAATTATACACTTGGTATGCTTAAGTGTTATGTTATTATACATTTTTATTTCTGTTAAACGGCCATTGTATGAACAAGCTTAACTAAAAATAATGGTAAATATTTCCTTGATTTAACTTTTTTTCGAAAAGGGGAGTACTCTGGTTCTCGATTTAACTATATGGCTTCTGATATCACGCTTGTCTGATGTGGCAAAGCCAAAACGGTATAAACATTTTATGTAATAGTTTAGACCTTGTCCTAAGCTCACACCAAGGATCAAATACCGGGTTTGACACCTTGTGTGTTGGTAAGGCGGCATTCTTTTTCAGTGAGAGGCGATGATCCTGTTGATAGCAAGGCGTGTGAGACAAGTTCTTCCATCTTGAAGATGTGCGACTATGGTCTTCAGTAGTCGCATTGTGAGCATCTGTATGTGTGGTGGTGTACGCGTACATGTGTGTGTCTACATTGTACTATGTGTTGCTAAAAAAGTACTCCCTCCGTCCGGAAATACTTGTCTTAGAAATGGTTGAAAATAGATGTATCTATAACTAAAATAAGTCTAGATACAACCATTTCTAAGATAAGTATTTTCGGACGGAAAATATATACTATCCATATATCGCATTTCCTTTTTAGTACGGAAACATATGTTTGAATAGTTAGTTAATGTTCTTTTTGTGTGAGGGTGAATAGTTAGTTTATGTTGAACTATCTTTAGTCTGAATTCCAGAACTGGTTCTGGTTGACCTTGAAAACTGAAATTGTAATCTTCTTACATGCCAAAGTTAATAGTGTGGACGCATCTCCTGTTAATGACTTGCATCGGTCGGTTTTATCTGGTGTTGATTTTTCATTTAAGAAAAGAGATTTCACACTTCTCAACCCAGGTTTATAGGAAAATAGAAATCTGCTGCTGGGCAGCTGGGGTTACCAGTTATACAAAATCTGTAGTCCCTTTCCGCGGAGCATAGAGAAGCCCGGAGATGGACGTTCCAAGTTAGCATAAATCCCCCTCGATTGCACATGTACATCGATGTAGCCATATTTGTTTTGTTTAGAACAATAGTACAATGCTAACTCCTCGGCGAGGTGTCTTACTTCTTGTTGATCGGCCCCAGAAATTCCCTCGATCACGTTATCTCCGCATCCCTGCTTGTCCTCTCTCAGACAACATAGACCTCTTCCCGGCAAAAAGAAAAGAAAACTCTTCTGAGGTACCTATGTTATGTAGTACTATGTAGCAACAATCTGACCTGGCACCGATCATAATGCCTTTACAAGCTGGAGGATGTTCCAAGGATCTTCTCCAAAAAAGGAAATTCCAGTGATGAATACAATGATGTGATCAAACCTAATGTCCTTGTTACTTTATGTGATTACATCAAAGAGTGGGACTTGTTGCACGAACGTTTTCCGTTGACAAAGTAATACAGTACGTTTTTCGACAGTAAAGTAATTAAGTAATGCAGTAGTTAGTTACCCTAAAAAGGTCAGATTAGTCTTTGAATCGTAAGCTAACTGCGGAAGCCCGGTCACGATGTTTTTAAACTAATTCACACAACTGTTTTTCTTTCTTTGTTCTCTTTTTTGAAATGGAACACCCCAATTCCATAAATCACACTGGCACAGCTACCATGCTGGCCCTCCCAACGTTTACGTTATCAACTGTTGGAGTAACATACAGTTGTGCGAATCGTAAGCCAATTGCGGAAGCCCACGGCCACCTATCCTTGCAGCACGCATGAGGCGGTATTACCGGCCCACTAAAGTTGCCAACTTACCCAACACAGCCACGGCCCAAGCCCGGTAACCACTCGTCTTCTTCCTTCCATAGACGTAAGAGGAGTCAAGCTCTCCGCTGGCTGAGCAAAACCAAACCTATGTAACAATGCGGAGCCAAAGCTTGTTTCAAGAGGCTAGGAGAACCTCATGAAGTACGTCTACCTACCTGCCTCTGTGATCAGCATGCTCCGGGTTGTCTACCAAAAACTGTTTGTAAAGCTAAGTTAAGCTAAAGAATACTACCGCTGTATAGTGACCTAAAACGTCTTACATTTGTTTACCGAGGGAGTAAAATATATTCCAACAGCACATTTCACCGCTTGATGTCACCGTGGATGACCTCTCCACCATGCGCGGACGCTAGCTGCCCATCAACCGATGACGAACAGCACACACTTTTGACGACGCACGGACGGGTATGTAGAAGTGGTCGACGATGCATGCATGCATGCATGCATCACCGTCCGACTGATACTGATGAGCGCACGTATAAGTGGCACCTGCACCTGCTAGTCGGCCGAACGTCCTACGTACGAAACCACGACGACCGCACGTACATATATCGATCGATCGCCGCGGAAGCCAAGGTTGGATTTTCAGTGCCCGTGCCGGCAGCATGTGTTTGAAGTGAACCTAGCTTGGCAGAAGTTAAGGTTGGCATGCATAGCGATGGCGGTCGTGGCCTCGAAGCGCGCAGGGTACAAATTTGCGTGGCACTTTGGCTGGGTAGGGACAACTGGATACGTGAGCTTAGCATTAGGTCGAGCAACATCGGCTTATAAAGCAGTTGCGCAGCTTGAGACGCGGCGACCTGCAGCAGTTTACATTTAGCTCGAAATGGACGGTGAACGCCTGGCGCTAGCTGGCGGGCGGGGAAGGCGACGCGCATGTATATATGTATATATGTGGCTCTTTGATCATCTCATGGGCTGCGTACGCACATAAACTAATGAGTTGTCCACCATTGAATTTGATTGATATAAGGCGCCGAGCGAGCATCGGTCTCTTCGCCGTGCAGCTCGCGTGAAAGGGACGAATCCAGTGAGTGTCTTCTGGCCTGCGCAGCGAAATTGCATTGCATGCGTGGGTTTGTTCGTCATGAAATCTTAGTGCAGGTCAGCACGGACAGATCCAATTGTTTTTAAAACAACACGTTCGTAGGGTTTAATTGAGCCTCTTAGGAAGTCTCTTCACTTCACGTTATCACCAAGAATGTAGTACACCCACCTTCTGTCATTTGGCCTTTGGCCGTGTCTGTAAGATCCGCAGTTTGTCACGCAAATTCTGATTATTGACAAGGTTAGTTTCGAGGACAAGTGGTTGGGTCTCTGCTGTCCGCACCCGCCGGACGTATGAGGGGTGATCTATCATTACCAGCCTATTCAGGAGGAGCATCTCATCGGCTGGACGGAAAAGTATTTACTTTTTTTATGGAGAGAAAAGTAATTATCTTTTGGGGGCAAAGAAGTCCTAGTCAAAACTATGCTGCAGACTCTCTCAATTCCGTACGTATGTCATCGATTAATTGTTTAGGTTTTGTGCAGACTATGTGACCATCTACCATAAATGATCAGAAATTTATTGTGGGCCGATAAACAGAACAAAAGGAAAATCATTTTAGCTATATGTTTTTTTTAGTTGGTCATTTTGGCTATATGTAAGTGGCCTGGAAATTGATTTTGGGTCAGTCAATTTTTCTTACCGATGATTGTTAGAATATTGGGCCCATTATGGGGCAGCCCAATAGGCAATTTCTGAAATCTCAAAGTCCATGTGTGTGAGCAAGTGGTGGGAGTGGGAAGTTTAGTCCCATTCCGGAAGTTGAAGGAGTTGCACACCACCTTACAAGGTGGAGTGTTGTAGCACTTGTAAGTGAGTGAGAATAAGAGAGTCTCTCGCGCACTCCTCCTCCGCCGCCGCTCGCTTGTCTCAACACGTCATGTCACGTCACGTCATCGGTATAACTGCAGTGTCCCATCTCGTTGGTTAAACATGTATGTCAGTGTCATGTTGTGCTGCTGCTGTTCATGTTGCTTAGTGCTTCTAGTATGCTTGAGATTCACATGTTAGTAGCGGTTTTCATCATGCTTAATATTCTGGAATTACAATCCAAAAACTTATTTTAGGCAATTTCCTGAACTTACCATGGCTGGTTTGCCGATGCTATGAGGCGGAAAGTTTTAAGGATACCAACTTTAAGAGATGGCAAGTGAGATGCCAACTTTGGCTCCAGTCCATGAAAGTTTGGGACGTGATCAGTAATGGTCTTTTTGAAGGTGCAACTGATGAAGATCGGAATAAGCAGAAGGAAGCCAATACTAATTTCAGAGGCTGTGTTCTGAGTGTCCTTGATGGGCGTCTGTGCGATGTGTATATGCACATCGAAGACGCTAAGGAGCTCTGGGATGCAGTGAATACTAAGTTCGGTGCAACCGATACAGGCACTGAGTTGTACGTCATGGAGAACTTTCATGATAACAAGATGGTGAATAACCGTTCTGTAGTTGAACAGGCTCATGAACTACAGTACATTTCAAATGAGCTCGAATTCCTCAAGGTTGTGTTGTCTGACAGATATGTGGTTGGGTGCATTAGTGCAAAGTTGCCTTCTTCATGGAGGAACTTCGCCACATCTCTCAACACAACTAGGAAAAGGGCTATAGCTAATATGGACATTAATGGCGCACCTGTATCTGGTGTGCCACTGCTGCGCCATTAATGACATATTACTAATGGCGCATCTGGTGTGTGGTGCGCCATAACTAGTTTTGAGAAAAAATTGTTAACAGTGGCGCACCAGGGGATAGTGCGCCATTACTAGTTGACATAGTAATGGCGCACCTATACAAGGTGCGCTATTACTATGTGTATGACTGGGTCAAACCTTGGTTAAACTTAGTAATGGCGCACTTTGCATAGGTGCGCCATTACTATGTCAAACTTAGTAATGGCGTACCTACACAAAGTGCGCCATTACTAACTTTGACCAAGTCATACACATAGTAATGGCGCATTTTGTGAAGGTGCGCCATTACTAACTTTCTTTGCACCCCCTCCCCCCCCCCACCGCCTTTTCAGTTAAAAAAATAAAAGAAAATGATGGAAATGTCAATAAAATAAAATAAAATAAGTTTCCCATGTGATATGTGGTCTAGTTGTTGGGAAAATTTACAAATATGAATTTCGACTTTATTTGCAAAATCTCTCTGGAATTTAGTAAAATGGGCATAACTTTTGCATATGAACTCGGATTAAAAAGTTTTTTATATGAAAAATCATCTACTCGAAAAGTTACATCCGAATTCCCAAAAACCTAACAGAACGAAAGATACAGGGCTTTTAAGATCTAGAGGGGGGAAAATGAAAAAAAAATCAAATTTAGTAGTGGCGCACCATTTGCTAGGTGTATGCTGATAACTGAAAAAAAATTGGTTTCAAATTTTTTTGGATTTTCAAAATATGATACTTAATATGACGGGAAGTTTGAAATACTTTTCAAAATTTTATCACACTCATGAACATGAACAAAGTCCTAGACATCAATAAGGTTTAATAGGATTGATATGATAGATATATCAACAAGTGCATGCCTGTTAAGTGAGGTGGTGCTGGGGTTGGATAGAACTGCGAAGTTAAGCGTGCTCGGGCTGGAGTAGCACTCATGAACATGAACAAAGTCTTAGACATCAATAAGGTTTAATAGGATTGATATGATAGATATATCAACAAGTGCATGCCTGTTAAGTGAGGTGGTCTTTGGGGTTGGATAGAACTGCGAAGTTAAGCGTGCTCGGGCTGGAGTAGTGTGAGGATGGGTGACCTTCCAGAAAGTTTGACCACAAAGTGCGATTTGACTTGAGATTAAGCATATTGACCCGAGATTAAGCCATAGTGACCCGAGATTAAGAAAAAAACGAAAAAATTGAAAAAAAAATTCTGATTTTTTTTAAAAAAAATTGCTAGTAATGGCGCACCAGATATGTGGTACGCCATTACTAAGTCAGATAGTAATGGCGCACCGTTGGACATAGTAATGGCGCACTATGTGGTGCGCCACTATTATCTAGTATACTAATGGCGCACCAAGGTGCACCATTAGTATTTGGTACTAGTGGCTTGGTGATAGTGGCGCACCTATAGTGCGCCATTAATGGCCAAAACAGGTGCGCCGCTAATTATCCTTTTCCTAGTAGTGTGATGTTGAGGAGAAAGCCAGGGCAAAGGAAGCGAGTGACAAAAGGTGGTGAGATTCAGGCTAAGCGCCAACATGGTGCAGAAGAATCACCACGTCAAGAACAACGGCAAGAATAAAGGGAACTACAAACCCCAGTTCAATGGTCCTGTCAATACTACTACCTTCAAGAATAAGAAGAAGAAGAAGGTGTTGAACAAAGCTGGGCTCGAGTGCTATGCCCGTGGAGCGCTCGGCCACTTTTCCAAGGAGTGTCCTGATCGTGTGGACAAGAGAGGAAAAAGGGCTCAAAGAATGTCAGCGTCGTGACCACTAGCAACAACGATGGAGTGCGGTAATTTTTCGATGATACTTCTAGTTTTCAGTCTCCATGTTGGTGGATTGATCACGGGTGCTACTGTTCATGTGTGTATTGACATCTCTATGTTTACTTCTTATCAGGTGCGCTCGAGATTCTTCCATCCCTAATGGGAATGGATCACATGCTACTGTTAAGTGGTGTTGTACGATAGATCTGAAGTTAACTTTGGGGAAGATCGTGCAGATGAGGAACGTGCAGCATGTCCCTACTATGAACAAGAATCTTGTTAGCGGCTCCCTTCTTTGCAGAGATGGGTTTAAAGTAGTGTTTGAGTCCAATAAAGTAGTTGTGTCGAGATTTGGACAATTTACTGGTAAAGGCTATGAGTGCGGAGGCATGTTCCGCTTTTCACTTTCCTAATTTTGCAATAAGTCAGTAAACCATATTTATGGCAATGTTGATTCGAGAGGCTGATGTTTGGCACTCTCGTTTTTGTCATGTTAATTTTGGTCTACTGTCTCGGCTATCCAGTTTGAGATTAATTCCGAATTTCACCATTGCCAAAGGTTCTAAGTGCCCTAGTTGTGTGCAATCTAAGCAACCTCGGAAGCCTCACAAGGCAGCCGAGGAGAGAAACTTGGCACCTCTAGAACTCATACATTCTGATCTATGCGAGATGAATGGTGTGTTGACAAAAGGTGGAAAAAGATATTTCATGACGTTGATTGATGATGCTACTAGGTTCTGCTATGTTTATTTGTTGCAAACTAAAGATGAAGCTTTAGACTACTTCAAAATCTATAAGGCTCAAGTTGAAAATCAATTAGAGAGAAAGATCAAGCGTCTTAGGTTGGATCATGGTGGGGAGTATTTTCCCAAAATATTTGATGAATTCTGTGAGGAACATGGTATTATTCACGAGAGGATGCCTCCTTACTCGCTCCAATCAAATGGGGTTGCTGAGAGGAAAAACCGCACGCTGACCGATTTGGTGAATACCATGTTGGACACCGCTGGTTTATCTAAGGCATGGTGGGGGTGGCTTTGTTGACTTCGTGTCATGTCCTGAATAGAATTCCAAACAAGAATAACTAAAAAACCCTTATGAGGAGTGGGTTGGGAGAAAACCGTCACTTTCGTATTTGCGCACTTGGGGATGTTTGGCTAAGGTCAATGTTCCAATTCCGAAGAAACGTAAACTGGGACCAAAGACAGTATATTGTATCTTTCTAGGCTATGCTCAGTGTAGCGTTGGTTATAGATTTTTAGTGGTTAAATCCGAGGTACACGATATGCATGTTGATACTATTATGGAGTCCGTGATACAACATTTTTTAGAATATGTTTCCTATGAAATATATGCATAACACTTTGCTAGAATATCTTACGAGATAATTCCTGAACCTTGTACATCAAGTGATTATTACGAGGAACCACATGACATAGTCCTTGAGAAGGATGACAATGAAGCTCCTAAGCGAGCGTAGAGGCGGAGGATTGAAAAATCCTTTGGTGGTGATTTCATTGTATATCTTGTGGACAATACTCCTCGACCATTGAAGAGGCATTTGCATCTCCTGATGCGTATGATTTGGAAAGAAGCTGTCCAAAATGAGATGGACTCGATTCTTTCAAATGGAGCGTGGGAATTATCTGAGAGAGCATATGGTTGTAAGCCAGTTGGCTGTAAGTGGTATTTACACTACTAGGAAAAGGCATGCTAGTGGCGCACCTTTGGTGTGCCACTAGCATCACGCCATTAAATTTTTTCTAATGGCGCACCACTGTCTTGCCATTAGAATCTGGTATTCTAATGGCGCACCACGTAATCTTCGCCATTAGTATTGCCACGGTCGTCATTAGAATGACTACCGAGGGGCCATATGTACCCATGTGCTTTGGCATACTAATGGCGCACGGTGGGTGATCGCCATTAGTGTGATTATCACGATCGCCATTAGTGTCTTGTGTGGTGCGCCACTAGTATGAATATTAGGGATTATTTTTTCTTTTCTGATATTCTCACAGGTTACAAAATATATTATTGAAAAGAATTTAGACAACATCACACAGCAACAGCAGATTCATCGAACAAACCATCATGCATCATTTTCTAACCAAGGCATAGCTCAGGAAAACCACTTGCTTTGACCAGAACTAGCTGATTACCCCAAATCTCATGGTAAAATTAGCAAGGCAGAGCATTTCTCTTACATGACCATAGCAAGAATGACACACTCAACTTCATTGCTTCAACCACATGGACAACAGAGCAAATGTTAGAAGTTGACAATATACTTTAGATTCACACATGATACCCTAATTATTTTGTTTGTATCTTTAGATATTATCTACTTTAGGCACAATCATACATAATTCTGACTAATTCATCACTGTAGGGCAGCATGAAACACACTCCTCCAAAGAACGCCTAAAATTCCACTATTATTGCGTGTAAAAAGGCCTAATATCCTAATCAGAGAACTATATCTAATACAACAACATGACACTTGTTATTGTATCTAATGTTCCTACAACTACTGTATCTACAACAGTAGCACATGATACTGCTACTGTATCTACAACTACAACTACTACAACAACATAAAACTACTATGCATCATCTTCCTACTATACTTGCTACTCATCTTCAGAACCAAACAACAGCAAAAACATGATCATCTTACTAAACAAGTTCGGAAGCGATCGGTTTCAATACAGTTCAGAAACCACAAACCCAGCCTAAATGGCACACATCACTCAAGTCATAACTTGTTTACAACGAACAGATAAATAAAATTTGACAATGGTAAGACCAGAGTAAGTAGAATTAGGGGATTTAGGGGATCTGCCTCGTGTCTCTATTTGGCTTTGAACTGAAGAATTGGCTTTGGTTTTTATTCAGATGACCTACACTGCCCACAGTCGAGGGAGGGAGGGAGGAATGGGGAATGGTGGAGAGAGGAGGAAGGAGGAAGGAGGAGAGGTACACAGTGCGCCCGGGAGGAGTCGGGGTCAGGTCGGCCGAAGGGTGAGTCGGGGTCCGAGCTCGTCTGAGTCCCTCGCTTCCTTGTGATCGAAGAAGGAAGCGAGGGCAGTGGCGGCGGGCAGCGAGGGCAAGCGGGGTCTGTGGCGTCGGGCCTTCGCCCGGCTTCTTCTGGCCGGAGGAGGCCCTCGCTCGTCGGAGGGAGGAGGAGAGGAGAGGCGGGCGGCGCCACGCTCGGCCGATCCCGTTCGAAGCCTTGAGGCGGCGAGTAGAGTCCAGAAGTCGAGAGGCAGCGTCGGGGCAGCGCAAGACCACAGCCAATGGCGTCGCCCGGCAGCGTCTGGCAGGCCAGACGGAGGCGGAGCAAGAGGCGGCGTGGGGTTGGGTCAGTGGATCTGGCGAGGAGGAGGGAGGCAGCAGGTCTGAGAAGCAGGTGAAGCGGGAGGGATCTAATGGCGCACCGCACCACTAGTGCGCCATAAGTACAACCATTCTAATGGCGCACCCCTTTTGGTGCGCCATTAGAATTTACTAGCCCGACTAGTTAGGTTATATTCCACATAACCCCCACTCCATCAGAACAACCCCACTAGCCCCAGCACACACACCAGGAGGTCCTGGGTTCGATTCCCAGGCTTCCCATTTTTTGTATTTATGCATTTAAAATGTTGTTTGATATTTATTTGTGTTTAAATATGTTCAAACTTGTTTAAATCATAACAGTAATATTTTTTTATAAAAATAGTAATAATTTTTTTAAAATATCATCAAATTTATTATTTGAAAATTTTATGACTATGAAAAATATCATCAAATTTATTATTTGAAAAATATCATCAAATTTGTTATTTGAAAATATAATCAAATTTGTTTTTTTAGCAATTTTAGTTGCATTCATTTGTGTGATTGGAAGCGGGCGGGAGGATCTTGAGGAGAGGAGTGCGGGTGGTCGTCGGCGGTGGAGTGGGGAGGTGCGGCCGAGGTCATTAGCGGCCCGGTGGGAGGCGGGGAGGTGCGGTGGGGCGTCAGCGATGAAGTGGGGAGGTGCGGGCCGGGTGTCGGCCGGCGGTGGAGGGAGGTGCGGTGGGGCGTCGTGGCGGTGGAGTGGGGGAGGTGCGGGGTCGGCCAGTGGCCGGTGGAGTGGGGAGGATCTGCGGGCAGGGGTCGGTGGCGGCGACAGTGGAGGCGGGGAGGAGTCTTGATGGGGACGTCGGCCCGGTTGGAGTGGGGGAGGTGCGGGGGTCGACCACAGTTACTAATGGCGCACCGGCTTACAGTGCGCCATTAGAAGTTTTGCAAAATATAAAAAAGTATATATTCTAATGGCGCGGTGTGGCCGGTGCGCCATTACTAGTTAACACTAGTAATGGCGCACTTTGCTACGGTGCGCCATTAGAATGTTTGGAAAAATTAAAAAAAAGTTTGTTTCTAGTGGCGCACCACGTACCTGGTGCGCCATTAGTGTCTTCCACACTAATGGCGTATAAAAACATGGTGCGCCATTAGTATATACTAATGGCGCACCACCTGACAGGTGCGCCATTAGTGTCCATCTCATCTATAGCCCTTTTCCTAGTAGTGTTAAGAAGAAACTAAGGCCTGATGGTACTATTGAGAAGTACAAGGCAAGGCTTGTAGCCAAGGGCTACACCTAATGAGAAGGCGAAGATTACTTTGACACACCTATTCACCTGTTGCTAGAATGACCACCATTCGTGTACTACTTTCCCTGGCTTCCTCCTATGGTCTTATTGTTCATCAAATGGACGTTGCTACGTCTTGACCTTGCGTTGGTTTTCCCCGAAGAGGAGACGATGATGCAGCACAGTAGCGTAAGTATTTCCCTCAGTTTTTAAGAACCAAGGTATCAATCCAGTAGGAGGCCGCAGCGCAAGTCCCTCGTACTGCACAAAGCGATAGCTACTCGCAACCAACGCGATTAGGGGTTGTCAATCCCTTCACGATCACTTACGAGAGTGAGATCTGATAGAGATAATATTTTTGGTATTTTTGGTATAAAGATGCAAAGTAAAAAGTAAAAAGCAAAGCAAGTAAATAAAGTGATGGAGATTGATATGATGAGAATAGACCCGGGGCCATAGGTTTCACTAGTGGCTTCTCTCAAGAGCATAAGTATTCTACGGTGGGTGAACAAATTACTATTGAGCAATTGTGAAATTGAGCATAGTTATGATGTTATCAAGCAATGATCATGTATATAGGCATCACGTCCGTGACAAGTAGGCCAAGCGATTCTGCATCTACTACTATTACTCCACTCATCGACCGCTATCCGGCATGCATCTAGAGTATTAAGTTAAAAACAGAGTAGCATGTAAGCAAGATGACATGATGTAGAGGAATAAATTCATGCAATATGATAAATACCCCATCTTGTTATCCTCGATGGTAACAATACAATCGTGCCTTGTAACCCTTTGTCACCTTTGGGTAAGGTCACGCATAAGATTGAACCCAAAGCCAAGCACTTCTCCCATTGCAAGAACTACCAATCTAGTTGGCCAAACCAAACGGATAATTCGAAGAGACTTGCAAAAGATAACTTAATCATACATAAAAGAATTCAGAGAAGAATCAAATATTTTCCATAGATAAGTTGGATCATAAACCCACAATTCATCGGTCTCAACAAACACACACCAAAAAAGAAGATTACATCGAATAGATCTCCACGAGAGAGGGAGAACATTGTATTGAGATCCAAAAGAGAGAAGAAGCCATCTAGCTACTAACTATGGATCCAAAGGTCTGAAGTAAACTACTCACACTTCATCGGAGGGGCTATGGTGATGATGTAGAAGCCCTCCGTGGTGGATGCCCCTCGGTGGAGCTCAGGAACAGGCCCCAAGATGGGATCTCGTGGATCTGAGGAAGTTAAGGCGGTGTAATTAGGTTTTGGCTCTCCTTGATCTGTCGAGTGCGTAGGTATATATAGGAGGAAGGAATGCGTCGGTGGAGGCGTCGGGGCCCACGAGGCAGAAGCGCGCCCAAGGGGCGTGCCCCCACCCTCGTGACCGCCTCTGGCACTCCTTGGAGTAAGGTCCAAGTCTCACTGGATCACGTTCGGTGAGAAGATCACGTTTAGAAGGTTTCATCCCGTTTGGACTCCGTTTGATATTCCGTTTCTTGAAACAACGAAATAGGCAAAAAACAGCAATTACAGGCTGGGCCTCCGGTTAATAGGTTAGTCCCAAAAATAATTTAAAGTGGAAAATAAAGCCCAATATAGTCCAAAACAATAGATAAAGTAGCATGGAGCAATCAAAAATTATAGATACGTTGGAGACGTATCAAGCATCCCCAAGCTTAATTCCTACTCGTCCTCGAGTAGGTAAATGATAAAAAAAATTGATGCGGAGTGATACTTTGGCATAATTTCAATGTAAATCTTCTTAATTGTGATATGAATATTCAGATCCGAAAGATTCAAGACAAAAGTTCATATTGACACAAAAATAATAATACTTCAAGCATACTAATCAAAGCAATCATGTCTTCTCAAAATAACATGGCAAAAGAAAGTTCATCCCTACAAAATCATATAGTTAGGCTATGCTTCATTTTTGTCACACAAAGATGTTTCCCAACTTCTATAACCCGATGACAAGCCAAGCAATTGTTTCATACTTAAATAATCTCAAACTTTTCAACCTTCATGCAATACATGAGCGTGAGCCATGGATAAAAGCACTATTGGTGGAATAGAATATGATGATGGGGATTGTGTGGAGAAGACAAAAGGAGAAAGTCTCACATTGGCCAGGGGATAATCAGCGGTCTATGGAGATGCCCATCAATTGATGTCAACATGAGGAGTAGGGATTGCCATACAGCGGATGCACTAGAGCTATGAATGCTCAACAAAAGAAAACTAGTGGGTGTGCATCAAACTTGCTTGCTCATGAAGACCTAGGGCATTTGAAGAAGCCCATCGCAGGAATATACAAGCCAAGTTCTATAATGAAAAATTCCCACTAGTATGAAAAAGACAACTTATGAGACTCACTATATGAAAAACATGGTGCTACTTTGAAGCACAATATATGAGACTCACTACATGAAGAAACGAGGTGCTACTTTGAAGCACAAAATATGAGACTCACTACATGAAGAACATGGTGCTACTTTGAAGCACAAGTGTGGAAAAAGAGATAGTAGCATTGCCCTTTTCTTTTCTTTTTGGGCCTTTCTTTCTTTTTTGGCCTTTCTCTTTTTTGGGCAATGCTCTAATAATGATGATCATCACACTTCTATTGATTACAACATGAGGGATTACAACTCGAAACTAGAACAAGGTATGACTCTATATGAATGCCTCCGACGGTGTGCAGGATGGTGCAATGAATCCAAAGAGTGACATGTATGAAAAATAATGCATGGTGGCTTTGCCACAAATACGATATCAACTACATGATCATCCAATGGCAATATGACAAAAGTAATGTATGTCATAATAATGATGAGCAGAGCGGTGGAAAGTTGCATGGCAATATATCTCGGAATGGCTATGGAAATGCCATAATAGGTAGGTATGGTGGCTGTTGTTAGGAAGATATAGGGAGGTTTATGTGTGATGGGCGTGTCGTATCCACGGAGTTTGGATGCACCGTGAAGTTTGCACCAACTCTCAATGTGAGAAAGAGCGCAATGCCGCAGTACCGAAGAGGCTAGCAATGGCGGAAAGATAAAAGTGCGTATAATCCATGGACTCAACATTAGTCAAAAGAACTCATATACTTATTGCAAAAATTTAGAAGTCATCAAAAATTCAAGTACTACGCGCATGCTCTTATGGGAATATATTGGTAGGAAAAGACCATCGCTCGTCCCCGACCGCCACTCATAAGGATGCACAAGCCAGGTACACTTCATGCTTCAAATTTGTTACACAACTTTAACCATACGTGCATGCTACGAGACTTACAAACTTCAACACAAGTATTTCTCAAATTCAAAACTACTCAACTAGCATGACTTTGATATTATTACCTCCATATCTCAAAACAATTATCAAGCATCAAACTTATCTTAGTATTCAACGCACTCAAAAGAAAGTTTCACATATCTTGAACACCAAGTATATTAACATTAAGCAAATTACCATGCTATTAATGACTCTCAAAATAATCTAAGTGAAGCATGAGAGATCAAGTTTCTTTAAAACAAATCCACCACCGTGCTCTAAAAAGATCTAAGTGAAGCACTAGAGCAAAAATTATCACGCTCGAGAAAGATATAAGTGAAGCACTATGAGCAAATTATCAAGCTCAAAAGATATAAGTGAAGCACATAGAGTATTCTATCAAATTCCAAATCATGTATGGCTCTCTCAAAAGGTGTGTACAGCAAGGATGATTGTGTTAAACTAACAAGCAAAGACTCAAATAATACAAGGCGCTCCAAGCAAAACACATATCATGTTGGTGAATAAAAATATAGCTCCAAGTAAATTACCGATGGAAGTGGGCGAAAGAGGGATGCCTTCGAGGGCATCCCCAAGATTTCAATTTTGGTGTCCTTGGGCATCCCCAAGCTTAGGCTCTTGCCACTCCTTGTTCCATAATACATAAAAGAATTCACCCAAAACTTGGAAACTTCACAACACAAAACTCAATAGAAATCTCGTGAGCTCCGTTAGAGAAAGGAAACAAAAGACTACTTTACTATCTTGGGAGTGCTGTAATGAAATCATTCTTTATTTATATTGTTGTTAAACCTACTTTATTCCAACTTCTCTATGGATCATAAACTATTTTACTAACCATAGATTCATCAAAATAAGCAAACAACACCATAAAACAGAATCTGTCAAAAACAGAACAGTCTGTAGTAATCTGTAACTAACATAAACTTATGGAACCCAAAAAATTCTACAAAAATTCGACGACCTGGAAAATTTGTTTATTGATCTGCAGCAATTGGAATCAGTATTTTATCACGTTCTGGTGATTTTTAACAATTCGGGCACTGAGCACAAAGATTCTGCAAATTACAGGTAGATCAAATAACTATCATCCAAGAAGATCCAATAGGTCCAACTTGGCACAAACACTAATTAAAAGATAAAACCACATCTAAACAGAGGCTAGATGGATTATTTATTACTAAGCAGAAAGGAAAAATATTGGGTTGTCTCCCAACAAGCACTTTTTAAAGCCTTTTAGCTAGGCATTGATAATTTTAATGATGCTCACATGAAAGACAAAATTGAAGCACAAAGAGAGCATCATAAAACACGTGACAAACACATTTAAGTCTAACATACTTCCTATGCATAGGCATATTATAGGAAAACAAATTATCATAGCAAGCAAAAACTAGCATATGCAAGGAAGCGGAAAGGAACAATAGCAATCGCAACATAACGAGAGGTAATTTAGTAACATTGAAAGATCGTGGATGTAAGCCTAGAGGGGTTTGAATAGGCCCTTTAAAATAATTACGGTTTGGGCTAGAACAAATGCAGAATAAACCTAGCGGTTAATTTGACAAGCACAAAACCTACAACAACTAGGCTCACCTATGTGCACCAACAACTTATGCTAAGCAAGGTAAACAACTAAGTGATAGCAAGATATATGACAAGAAACAATATGGCTATCACAAAGTAAAGTGCATAAGTAAAGTGCTCGGGTAAGAGATAACCCGAGGCACGCAGGAGGCGATGATGTATCGAAGTTCACACCCTTGCGGATGCTAATCTCCGTTTGGAGGCGGTGTGGAGGCACAATGCTCCCCAAGAAGCCACTAGGGCCACCGTAATCTCCTCACGCCCTCGCACAATGCAAGATGCCGTGATTCCACTAAGGGACCCTTGAGGCGGTCACGAACCATTACAAATGGCAACCCTTGAGGGCGGTCACCGAACCCGTGTACACTTTGGCAACCCTTGAGGCGGTCACGGTGCAGAACAAATCGCTCAGGCGATCTCCACAACCTAATTGGAGACCCGGCGCTTGCCGGAGCTTTGCACCACAATGATTGAGCTCCGAACACCACCAACCGTCTAGGCGCCCAAGCACCCAAGAGGAACAAGCTCAAGGGCACCAAGCACCCAAGAGTGTCGCTTCTCAACATAACTTCCACGTATCACCGTGGAGAACTCAAACCGATGCACCAAATGCAATGGCAAGGGCACACAGTGCCAAGTCCTTCTCTCTCAAATCCCACCGAAGCAACTAATGCTAGGGTGGAAAAAGAGAGGAAGAACAATAAGGAGAACACCAAGAACTCCAAGATCTAGATCCAAGGGGTTCCCCTCACATAGAGGAGAAAGTGATTGGTGGAAATGTGGATCTAGATCTCCTCCCTCTTTTCCCTCAAAAACTAGCAAGAATCCATGGAGGGATTGAGAGTTAGCAAGCTCGAAGAAGGTCAACAATGGGGGAAGAACACGAGCTCAAAGGATTAGGTTGAATGGGGAAGAAGACCCCCTTTTATAGGAGCTCCCGAATCCAACCGTTATGCTAACATACCTCACAGAGAGGTACTACCGCTCCAAGGAGCGGTACTACCGCTAGGGCGGTAGTACCCCTTCGAAAGACAACAGCGAGGAGGAAAAAAGGCCAAAAGAACCGGCGGAGCGGTAGTACCGCTCGTCCTCACGGTACTACCGCTCGACCTCACGGGACTACCGCAAATGGTAGCGGTACTACTGCTTGCGAGCGGTACTAAAAAAGTATACATGCCTACTTCCGCTGAGCAAAACACGAGATTTTGGTGCAGGCGGTACTACCGCTTAGGAGCCGCAGTAGTACTGCTATGGGCGGTACTACCGCTCAGGAGCCCATGATAGTACTGCTCTTGGGCGGTAGTAAAAATTACATCCGCTCTAGTCGCGGTAGTACGCTGCAGCCTTACCAAAACAACCACAACTTTTGCAAGCGGACTCTGAATTCAAGCGAAACCAAGTTTGTTGGAAAGCTAGCGACAAGGGCTAACACAATCTTGAAAGAAATACCAATAAGAAGCAAATGATAAAAGGCCCAAAGGAAAATGGTGAAAACCCTTCCTCGGATAAGACGGTAAAACCTCCAACACGAAAACATCATAGAAGGCGCATGTGAACTCCGTTTTTTCCCGATGAACTCAAACTTGTCATCAAGATGACCATAAGCTCTAAGACTCACAAAGAGAACCAAACAAGAACCAAGAAACATGATGCAAGGATGCAAGGGTTTGAGCTCTCTACTAATGATACGATCAAGCTACCAACTTGAGAGCCCCCCTTGATAGTACGGCTATCGATCCTATAACCAGTCTCCCAACTACCACCATGAGACCGGTAAAATAGAAAACCTATAAAGGGCAAACCTTTGCCTTGCACATGATCCACTTGAGCTAGATTATGACGATCTTGTCCTCCTCAAGATGGACCACCTTTCTTGATTGCGTTGGGTCGATGGAGACTAGATGATTGCTCCCCATACTCCACTATGGGTGAGCCACTCTTGACACATCTTCACAAGTCCATTGAATCCACAATGGATGGCAAGCTTCAAGCACTTGATCTCTTCGTGATTCTCCACTTGAACTTGCACATGGCAATCTTGATGGCGATCACCACTTGATGTCATCCTTTCCACGGGTTGTATGATATCTTCCTCTTGGCGCAAGCCCATGGACACGTGCTGACCCCACATAGAACTCTCCACATAGACCATGGGTACACAAAGTGCAATGGACAAAGCTTACCATACCATGGGGATCACTTGATCCACTCTTGACTTAGTCTTGATCAACCTTGAATCTTTCCAACTCTCTTCATTTGGATGATGTCTTGAAGGTAAACATGAATGATCACACAATCTTCTTCTTCAAGACATGCTTGCAATAAACTCAACACTCACATGACTAATCTTTGGATAATTCCTTAATAGCACCTTGGTAAACTCATAAACTCCTTGAAACCAACACATGGACTTCAAGAAAAGCCTATAGACAAATCCTTCAAATATAACTCAAGACAACCATTAGTCCATAGAGATTGTCATCAATTACCAAAACCAAACATGGGGGCACGCATGTTCTTTCAATCTCCCCATTTTGGTAATTGATGAGAATCACTTTCAAGAAGTTTATATAAGGAATTATGCTTCACTATGCAATGCAACAACCAATAGTGCATGCGTATGAGATGCAAATGCTAAGGAACAAACCAAACCAAGAGGAGATAACTCTCTAAACTTCTCCACAAAACTCTCTGAAACTTCTCCCCATTGGCATCGATTGCCAAAATGGGCGAAAAGCTAAGAAGACCAATATGAATTGTGGTCCTCCATAAATTGTGTATTTCTTCACAAGAGAGTGGAATTCAATACACATATCCAACAGTAAATACTTGGAGGAACACAAACTATATTGAGGCACAATGATTGCTAAAGAATGATATGCCATAAGGACATAACAAAAGAGAGACACAAGCAATCAAGAAATCAAAAGATACCAATTGAAGCAAGCAATCAAAGGATATCAATTGAAACAACTAGACCAAAGATCCTCTGAGCCACATGAATAAAGGATATTATGATATGGGCAAAGGAGTGTTCTCAAGAAACTAGAAGAAGCTCCCCGTGATTTGTGCACACATAAGAATATTTGTATTTGGATACAAAGTGCAAAAAATAGGATCATAGCTCGCCCAAAATCAATAGAAACTTACAACAAGTGCAAGTGAGCATATAGGAAACTAAGCCTAGTACTTGCAACAAACACATGGTTGAGCAACAAGTAGAAGAGGCAACTTAAGAATGGGCTCAACCAAAATGATGTGTGTGAGTCAAGGCAATACACTTGAGAAGACTAATGTCACGGATGAGCATTAAGCATCAATAAAGTCTTGAAAGAATGAGGCACACGGTGCAAGGCCTATCATTCCCACGCACAACTAGCAATTGGGTTCACAAGCTTACTAATAAGCATATAAAGAACATATGCTTGTGACAACCCGTGGTGAAGATAGAAGATGAAAGCCTCATCCACGACGAGGATGCCAATTAAGATGGCAAAAGCCTCGTAAAGATAAGCATGAGGAAAATAATCTTCACCACACAAGAGTGCATCAAGATGCAGCGATAGAGGACACGCACTCAAGGCAAAAGCTTTCCACGGAGCCAGCAAATAAATAAGATAAGAAAGACAAGGTGGGCGTGAAAGAAAGGATATCATCTAGATATGCAACTTCTCTCAAGTGTATAAGGTTCTAGGTAGACGAAATCATGATGATATATGTCTACAAGAAGGATGTACACCCGATATAGTTACAACACGCAGGAACAAGATATCCACAAGGAAGTCGTACATATACCAATAAGATATTTGCTTGGAAGCATAGCACATGGCTAGATATGGTCTTATTGTATATAAATGAATTCCTACCACACAACCATCAAAGACATCACAACTAGCGACATGAGATCATCGTTGAGATGCTTTGAGAAAGGAAACATGTATAACAAAAAAAATGAATTACATGCCATGATACAACCCACACAAGGTTGATGCAAGAAATGTGTGCATGAAGTAGATGATGATACTTGTTACTTAGAGATACCATTGGAAGGATGTAGTAGATACCAAATGAAGGTAGATGGTAGTTCATTGATCATCCTAGCTTGACTCAATAAGCACATGGTGACATCACCTTCCTTGTGAGTGAGCCGAGCATCCAATGAATCTCCAACCATTCCTAGAAGAACAACATAAACTAAGCGGTACCCAAACTCCTTGGGACCAAATAGTTAGAAACACCAATACATAGGAAAAACTCCACATAAATATGTGCATATAGATATGAAAATGAATTTCATGCACATCTCATCCAAATTGAGACTAGGTGGAGTTTCCCTTATATATTAATGTTAAAGAAAGAAAGCAAGCCAAATAAAATACATGAAGTAAACATGCATGCTCAAGACTTTCAAAACCCGAAACCAAAAGACAAAAGAAATGCCAAGTGAAAAGGATACCAAATGGAGAAATCATCACTTGGAAGATATCATTAAAAGATACATCAAGGAATGAGATATCCATTGATACACACTAAAATAAAGATGTCAAACTCCCAAAGAGAGGATGGTTCCAAGCAAACCAAGCTCTCAACAAAGTTTCATGATGGCACAAGGTACCAAAAGAAAAGCGGCTTGCCTTCCACCAACACACACACTTGATAAGGATCACAAGAAGAGTGTTCTAAAGAAAATAGGATAGCTCCCCCATGAGTTATGCACTATAGAGAATTTGCTTTTGAATACAAAATGCACAAGGTGGGATCACCACTTTCACTATATCTAGAAAACACTAGACAAGAACAAGAAATTAACAAGATCCACAAGTGGTATGGAAGACAGCAGGAGTTGACACAAACCTTGGCAATAGAAAAGGCAAATAAAAACAAAAGCCAATGTAAAGAAGATCAATAAATTCTACCACACATAAGTGACTACCAATTGTCAAAAGACAAAGAAGTATTTGGAAATAATTCCCGGTGGTAGATAGCAAGGATATCCAAACATCATATTCACACCAAACACAAGCAAATTACAACTTGTAGAGCTAACATGCCACCTAGGAACAAGATAATTTACAATATCAATTCTAGGTGACAATATCTCAAATGTACACATTTTCTAGGCTTGTAGTATGCACATAGCATATTACTCCCCCATAATGTGATACCAATAAAAACTTAACAAGAGAGGCAATAAGAGGATCCAACACGAGATAATCAATGGAATTTTTAGAATTTGAATTTCTCATGAGAGATATACCACCTAAGCGACTAGATAATCTTGTAATATCAATACTAGATGGTATTACTCATGTACACACATTTATATAGGATTGTGAGGTGCACAAAAGCACATCACTCCCCATAATGGGATATTCCATTAATCTCTCACAAGAGCCAACAAGGATACAAACAAAAGAAGCAAAAAAGGCTCAATGCCACGGCCTTTTACATACATGATGTGCAAACCAACACACACATACTTTATTGCTCCAAGATAAGCAAGTTGGAAGCACAACATATACAAACACATGCAAGGAACAAAACCAAAACATGCATGGGGGCAAGTAACTTTCAATGTAAGCAGTTAAAGTACAAGTTACACATGAGGAGAGCACATTGGATATAAGATAGAAACTTGATAATCCAATTGACTTGGCTTGAGACAAAAGGAATGATGAAGTCCCTTAATTCTTCATAATGTAGCCAAGTCTCCAATGCCCTCCAACAACACCTATTGATCAAGTTTGAGCTTGTTGGTCCCCAACTAAGTTGGGTCCTAAGAGGTTAGTCACAATAGGCAGCAACCCAAATGGTTCTTTTCTTGACACCACTTTGAGTACCAACAAACTTGGCAAACACATTGCCAACCTTATCCTTCCCAAGAGAATAGATATCATCAATAATAATTGGGTTGGATAAGTTACCACTAGTGCATGAAGAAGCGAGGTGACCTTTCTCCGCGACATAAGTAGCAACGTCTACTCTTCATTTTCTTCTCACTTGATTTCTCAACAAGAGGCATTAACTTGAGTCTTCTTGGGAAGTGGCCTTTCTTCAACTTGAGGTTGAGCATGAGATTGAACTTGTGGCCTCTTACCTTGTTGCTTGTTACCAATGGCATTCTTCTTCAATGGGCAATATCTAACATGATGCCCTTCAATTTTGCACTTGAAGAAAATAATCTTGGCCGAATTCTTGACTTGTTTTGGCCCTTCTTCTTGTTGCTCTTGGACTTCTTGTTCTTCTTATTGGAGTTGAATCCAAGTCCACCTTTGTCATTGGGATTTTGCACACTCAAGATATTGTTGAGTGTGGATTTCCCATCATGACTCTTTTCCAAGTCTTCCTTCAAAGAAGTAACTTAGCCTTGAGCTCTTTGATTTCCTCTACATGGTTAGTCTCAATACAAGTACTAGAGGAAGTATAAGCTTCATTGTTAGAGCAACAAAGGCAAGGAAAGCAATTCATCACAAGATGTACCAACATTGTGAGTAGATGAATTACAAGGACTAGCACATGGCAATATAGTATTTTGACTAGAAGTGGTGCTAGTATCAACATGAGAGCTCACTAGATGTTACCTTAGCAATCATGGCCTCATGAGCTATCTTTAGCACATTATGGGATACTAGAAGATGCGTCATGAGAGCTCGAGAGCTTTTCATGGCTTTCTTCAATTTCCCATAATTGCTAGATAACAACTCAAGTTGAGCCCGTAGCTCAACATTCTCCTTCAAAATGGATGCTTCACATGTAATAGAGTTAGTAGCACAAGCATCATCATTAACAACGATAGGAGGGCAACTTAGCAAGCTCTTTTAAATAAGAAGCTTCAAGTTGAGCATGAGACTTCAGTGAGGTTTGATGAGCTCACCCTTGATGACCCTTGAGCCATTTTGAGGTGCTCAAAGTCCTCAAGAAGTCTAGCATGAGCAACTTCAAGCTTAGCATTTTAGTTTTGAAATCATTGGCCACCTCAAGAGTTCTATCATGAGATTCCCTCACTCTAGATAATTCTAGAGCAAAAGTATCCTCAAGAGATTAGGAGGTGGTTTGTTCATGTTCAAGAGCTTGAGATAGCTCCATGATCTCATTTGCATAATCAAGCCCATGAGTTTCCATTTTCTCAATGGTGACCTCATGCTCCTCTAGATGAGATTCCAACTCCTCAATGTATTTCTTGCCATCAATGGCAATGGACATTATTTCCATGAAGTTGGAGCGAGCAATTTTATTTTTATGAAGAGCTTTAAAATCATTTCCCCTTAGTTTTTAAGGAGGCAACATTATCATTATCTTCATCATTATCCTCATCATCATTAGCATCAACATCATCATCCAAGAGACATATTGGGGTACAAAGTAGGAGATACCTTTGATGCCTTAGCCATAAGGCAAAAAGCAATAGATGATGGTGTAGGATCCCTTGAAGGCACCATTAAACACCACATCTTGTTCCATGGAGTGTTGGGTTTCCTCTACATTGTTAGCACAACAATTAGAAATAGATGCATTTTATCATGGCAACAAGACATAGCAAACTTATATCATCATGAGATTTAGTCAAGCAATTTCTACATGATATACAAGGACTATCAACACAAGCATGTGAAACATTTGGAGTGCTTTCGAAGTGTTAAAGCCCAAGAAGGATCATTGCAATAATATAGTGATGAAGGATCATCCACAATAAGCATACTATCATCATTGCAATGACCAACACTACTCACCATATCATTACCTTGTGGCAAACCACATGTAGGTGAAGTAGAAGAAGTTGAAGACTATCGACCAGAGGTGGAGGAGAACAATCATCCCCACAAATCTTGGACACACCATATTTATCTTGAAGCTTAGTCACAACTCATGAGCATCTCGGAGCAGCATGAGTTGAAATATAACTACATTGCTCAAAGCATCGAAAAGCACATTAGAAGCTTGAGCATTGAGATAAGAGTTTTCTCATCCTCTAAAGATAATCTTTGGGGATCCTTTGGAGAGAAAAAACCCATATCTACAATTCGCTCCAAATTTGGGTCCATGACCCTAGAGATTAAACATCTTAATTACCCAAACATCAAAATTTGTGCCATCGAAACTAAAATTATCGGAGAATCCTAATCCCTTAGTCGACATCTTTACTCTCTAGGCAGTTAAGCCCAACAAAGAGAGACAAGGCTCGTGATACCAATTGAAAGATCGTGGATGTATAAGCCTAGAGGGGGTGAATAGGCGCTTTAAAATAATTACGGTTTGGGCTAGAACAAATGCGGAATAAACCTAGCAGTTAATTTGACAAGCACAAAACCTACAACAACTAGGCTCACCTATGTGCACCAACAACTTATGCTAAGCAAGGTAAACAACTAAGTGATAGCAAGATATATGACAAGAAACAATATGGCTATCACAAAAGTAAAAGTGCATAAGTAAAAGTGCTCGGGTGAGATAACCGAGGCATGCGGAGGCAGACGATGTATCGAAGTTCACACCCTTGCGGATGCTAATCTCCGTTTGGAGGCGGTGTGGAGGCACAATGCTCCCCAAAAAGCCACTAGGGCCACCGTAATCTCTCACGCCCTCGCACAATGCAAGATGCCGTGATTCCACTAAAGGGACCCTTGAGGCGGTCATAGAACCCGTACAAATGGCAACCCTTGGGGCGGTCACCGAACCCGTACACTTTAGCAACCCTTGAGGCGGTCACGGTGCAGAACAAATCGCTCGGCGATCTCCACAACCTAATTGGAGACCCCGGCGGCTTGCCGGAGCTTTGCACCACAATGATTGAGCTCCGAACACCACCAACCGTCTAGGCGCCCAAGCACCCAAGAGGAACAAGTTCAAGGGCACCAAGCACCCAAAATGTCACGGCTTCTCAACTTGTAACTTCCACGTATCACCATGGAGAACTCAAACCGATGCACCAAATGCAATGGCAAGGGCACACGGAGTGCCCAAGTCCTTCTATCTCAAATCCCACTGAAGCAACTAATGCTAGGGAGGAAAAGAGGAAGAACAAGAAGGAGAACACCAAGAACTCCAAGATCTAGATCCAAGGGGTTCCCCTCACATAGAGGAGAAAGTGATTGGTGGAAATGTGGATCTAGATCTCCTCTCTCTTTTCCCTCAAAAACTAGCAATAATCCATGGAGGGATTGAGAGTTAGCAAGCTCGAAGAAGGTCAACAATGGGGGAAGAACACGAGCTCAAAGGATTAGGTTGAATGGGGAAGAAGACCCCCTGAGGGAGTCCTGGACTGGGGGTGTCGGATAGCGAACTATCACCGATTGGCGGACTCTGGACTATGAAGATACAAGATTGAAGACTTCGTCCGTGTCCGGATGGGACTTTCCTTTTGCGTGGTAGGCAAGCTAGGCGTCTGAGATATGTAGATCTCCGCTATTGTAACCGACTCTGTGTAACCCTAACCCTATCCGGTGTCTATATAAACCGGAGGGTTTTTAGTCCAGTGAGAATGAACAATCATACCATATGCTAGCTTCTAGGGTTTAGCCTCCTTGATCTCGTTGATAGATCTACTCTTGTACTACCCATATCATCAATATTAATCAAGCAGGAGTAGGGTTTACCTCCATCGAGAGGGCCCAACAGGTAAAAACATAGTGTCCCTTGTCTCCTGTGACCATCCAGCCTAGACGCACCGATTCAGGGACCCCCTACCGAGATCGCCGGTTTGACACCGACATTGGTGCCTTTCATTGAGAGTTCTCTTCGTGTCGTCACCTTTAGGCCCGATGGCTCCTTCGATCATCAACAATGATGCGGTCGAGTGAGACCTTTCTCCCCGGGACAGATCTTACGTATTCGGCGGCCCGGCTTTTGCCTGCTGGGCAATTCACTTGGCCATCTGGAGTATATCGAAAGCTTCATTCGCCCGCCATCAGGTCAGGTCAGGAGTTTGAACTACGGCTGACATCCGCTTGGGGACTTGATCTTCGATTTCGGATTCGAGCCTGACAATAGCGCCCGGGCCAAGCTTGTCTCGATGGGCATGATCTAGCTCTGCGGCCGAGCGTTGTCCTCGAGGCCGCACCTGCGTCGCCTCGAATTCTCCTTAGCTTCGGAGCCCGACTTAGCCGTCCGAGGGCCGAAAGTGGTTGGACACCACCTCGGGGTTACTGATCTCTCTGGCGATTGGGCGAACCTTACCATCCCCTGCCTTTGCTGGCTGCGTGACTCCAAGGTGCGGGACCCTCTCCCGGGACTCCCGAACCTCCGGCGCCTACCAATCAAATCCGATTGGGCGCCGATTCCTGAGTTCATCACTGCGAGACATCTTTCAAAGCCCTTTTCGCCGCTTTGGCGACATCTACTCAATTCACTAAAGTCTCTCTTCTTTATCCGGAGAGCCACGGGCCGACTATGGTCGAGGAAGGTTGGAGATGCTTGGACGACAAAGAAATTTAACGCAGCCCACCACCACCCACTTTGCTACTTAACCACCGCCGAAAGTTTAAGCAGCGTGTGCTCAATTTCGACTCGAAGACATCGACGCTGTGATGGGCGGCGATGTAGGGAGACAAGTATGAACCAGCACCTATAGGATAATCTTTGGACAGCCGTACCTCATCTCCACGATGTATACATGGTGGATACTCCTAAAGGAAGTGACGTCGAGGAACAACGGGGCCGCCATCAAGCGAGAAATCCTCAAAAAGCTGTCACTAAAGCGGCAGCGTAAACGCCGCGACCAAGTCCTCAACAGCCTCGACAAAGACTCGCGGCAGCCACTGCCTGGTACTCCAGCCATCAAGCGAGGTCGAACCGGTGGATGACGAACGTATGCCGATCGAACAACCGTCCGAGCATGTGACAACTTCTGGATAAACAACTCCTCCCGGCCCGAAGAAAACAAATTCCGGACGATTTCACACCTTTGGACAAGTTGTTGGAAGCAGAAGAACCTCCACCAAAAGGCTCGTCGCCATCACACAGTAGCCCTGAAAAGGTAAGCGAGCGAAAGCTCAAAACAGCCCGGAAGATGCACTCGAGAATCGGATGGAGCAAAGTACTCAAAACCCTTGAGACAAATCTGGCTGACGTTAAGCTAAACAAAGAAGCTACCTAAGCGCAAACTTCTGCCCGAATTGGCGATGAGGAGGCGCTTAGAGCCCCACAATCGAAAGAACAAAGATGCCGCCTCCTGGCCTGGATGAGCATTTGCGACACCACCACGACAAGCATAGGCTGAGCGGCAAGCGGCGCCGCACACAATCCCGACATGCGATCCGCGCCATAAGGATTAGCATCAAAAGTGATGGCCCGCTTAGGTCCATCTGCGGGCCAGAAAGAAAAGCAAGCTTTCCTAAGCAATGCAACACGCAGCAAATATCCGGACACACGGCACACCCAATATATGGGGTGCTGCGACACCCCTATGTTTCACCGATGAGGAGTGCTTTGGATCCGCGAATTCCAGTGGTTGGGATTTAAACCCGTAAACATAGAGGCATCTGACGATTTTAACAACAGCATTCAGGAAGTCTCGGATTGAAAGTTATATCCTCCACATACACATGGCTAGAGGAGATGATCTCCACGCCCATAAAATACTTACCCCTCAAGCTCGAAAGGGCCAGTACGGCGATTGGCTTAAAAGCCTCCCTGAAAATACCCATTGGAAGTTGGGAAGAGCTTCGAGCATGCCTTTTGGGCAAATTTTCAAAGGGACTTAATATCCGCCCTCCTGGGATGCACGTATCACGATTTAAGTCACATAACTCAACAACCGGAGAGTCAACCCATAAATTCGGAATAGAGTTCTCACAAAAAAGAACCAAATGAGTCGATTGTCCAGGACGCCGAGGCCTTAAGACGCTAGCTTTCAAACACAACGTCCGAGATGAATGGCTCACTTGAGCACCTTATGGCCAGGGAAAAGCCAAGAAACAATGGTCGCACTAACAAGCCTCATGACCCGCTTTTATGCCGTGATGAGGATAGTTGGCTGGCAAAGATGTCCAATACCAGCGACCCAATCGGTACATCCAGTCGGAGATGGAAACGCTTAGCGAAACTACTTCACGCAGGCAAGGACCAAAGGTCGGACAATGGGAAACAGCTCAAGAGTAATGCATACGGTCAATGCCGGATTCAAAAGCTCTCGGCGTAATCATAAAAACTGCCCTCAAGGATAATAATAGCCACCAGCTATCCAACTTAAACCAAAACCTTGACAAAATATGACAACTACGCAAGACTTCGGAAGTCAAAGAACTATACCTATTAGAGGTTGTTGCTGGTCTTCAAGCAGTCCCACAAACTCAATGTCAGAACACAAGGGGCTCGACACACCAAGCTTTGGTGACGATGACTTAACCCCACAAGCAGAAAGCACCGGAAAACAAAAGAATTTCCCACAAGAAGTCAAACAGTAAACTCACTTCAAGCACAAAAGGAAAAACTGCATATGCCTACAGAAATACGCTGCTGCACCGCCTATCTCAATGAGTCCCGACATATTGCTGTCAAAACCAATCGCCTTTGATCATCGTGATTACTCCTCGAAGTATTCGGAATGCAGGATGGACCCGCCTCGATATTGGATCCTATATAATCCATTTGACCTAAATTGCCACGAAGTCCTAATGGACTACAGTAGTGATCTAAACCTCGCTATATCGTGACACAATCCGCAAAATGGGGATAGATCTAACCAAAATTCGCCATAAAGCAACACTCCTCCTTCAAGGGGTAATGTCAGCCCATATGCCCATTGTATCGGTTTCTACTGCTAGAAGTTGTGTTCGGTTCATCCGACAACTTCCGCCATGAAAAAGTTAACTCTTCCATATCGCCCCATTCAAAAGTAGCTATCAAGCACTATTGGGACGTGAAGCTACCGCTTTAACGCAATACCGCATTATGCGCCTCTTACACTTAAAATGCCCGGTCCACGCCAGATCATCTCATTAAAGGGAAGTATCAAGTGTTACTCGAAAGCATCAAGAACGCGGAGACTCGCCGATACCACGCACTAATCCGACTCCGCTTAAACCAAGCACCGAATAAAGTTATTCGGACCTCGGACACGAAGAACAGTCCGGGCGTGGCATATAAAGGTTTACCAGTCACATCACTCGCATAAGGGGCCGCATGCATGTACACAACAAGAGCCAATAAGGCTCAATTTTATTCGCTTTTCAAATCGTGCATCTGCTTATTTAAAGTACATTTTTGCATGATCTTTTCTTCAACTAAGTTCTTCTCTTTACGTATGAACACCGTGCATACACCCGCCCGTGATACTTCAAGACAACGGAGACACAGTGCGCACGCGCAAGAGGGACCCGCTGCAAGGATTCTTTTTCAGATTAAGACCGCGCAGAACCTTTTTATCGCCTCTTGTTGATACACATCCCCTGCTTCTCGCTATAACCGAGGAGGAGGCTTACGCTTTGGCAACAATACAATAATTTTTTTATGCTGCAGATCGACACCAGGGGCTTAGGGCATTGTTCTCGCCTGCTTTTCATAAAGACCGAATACCTTAGGGAGTGTTCAAACCGAAAGTTAGGCCTTATATGCATCAGCTCAATCATGTCTTTTGGTCAAATGTTGGGTTTGCCCGGCCTCTGTTTTTTGCTCGCTTACGCTTCGCTTTATTTGGCCACGCCAAGACTAAGAGAATTCATCGCGATTGTGCTCTTGCCTGCTCGGGCGAGCACTCTCAAAGAGAGAAAGCCAAAACTTGATCGTCATGATGTAGCGAGAGATCGGTCAACTACTCGGCGACCTGGCAATTTAATGTGTAGGAATACCTCCGCATTAACGAAGGACTGCTTCCTGTCAGCACATGCGCGCCTCGAATTCGGGAGAGCGTTGTGCCCTTTAGGGCTATATATAGTAGCCCCTACAATCGAACTCTTATGGCTAAGTGAAAGTGATAAAGCATTATAGTCCGGTTGCCTAGTTTATACGCTATCACTTTCCTTCACGTGACCAAGACATTGGATTAAGTGCAGAAATGCGCTTTTTTGCAAACACCTCAAGCACTATGTGTGGGGTCAAGCCAAGGACTACCATCTGTGTTATATACATATATATTAATTGTCAGACATGAGGTATTTTAATACTCGAACGCACAAGTATAAAAAGTTATTATATTATATTGGAAAACATTGTTTCACAAATCCACATGTCATTAGAACATAATATCCTTCAACACCAAGGCCTCTATTAAACGAAATGGCAGGACTTCCTCAAAATAGTGCTCGACATGTACTCGACTTCAGTCTGAACTTGGATGCAACGCCGGTGGGCCTTCTATCTCCGCCCAAAGATAGTCTTCGGGCGTTATCGGCAAGAGCCACATCCGCGCACTCCTCTATGCATGCCGACTTTCATTGCGTTCAATATGCGGTACCACGCCAAGGAACTCGCTGCAATTCGGGCCAAAATAACTTTTCTACCGCTCGGGCCTGTTTGCCACAAATGAGCCGTCATTGGGCCGACATACTTCATGGCAAGTCCGGAATAACCTATTCAGTTTAGCCCATTCGCCACAAACGATCGGCCAATGGAAGCGGACGCCCGGACTATGGAATCGCGACTCAAAAAAGCCCTTCATTTCGCGGGATCCTTTTGGCTCCTGAAGTGTTCGTACTGTCATGCACTTCGCCAAGTCCAAGTAAGCATCCTCCGCACCCTGCCACAATTGGCCCAACTGAGTATACTTAGGATCCGTGGTATTTCTCCGCAATGTAAAAGGCTTTCTAGCCGCAATATCTTTCACCGGGACGTAGCTCTTTCTTTCTTTATAGCTTCCTCATCGGCAGAGCGAAGGCCCTGATTCTCAAAGCAATGCCTTTTGAAGTCCTCTTGTTCCGCTTTGAACTTTTTTTTCAAGAAGCTCGCAACGGTCAAGAGTATTCTTCAACTTTACGGCTATCTCGCCATTTCTTTCTTGCTTCGCAAATGAAAGCAGCCCTGCTCGCTTCGCTCACTTCTACGCTTAAGGCAGCCGCCACACTTTTTCAAGCTTGTTCTCGGCTCGGGCGAAGTTCCACCAAGGCTTTCCATGGCAAATGCACCACATCCGCCACAGCATACATGTTGTAAGGCACGTACATTAAGCTTACCTTTACCGGTGTCCGCGATAGTTGCTACATACCTCATGCGACTATTGCCGCTTATTGCCAAGCGCGATGTCAGCATCCGCCACGCACTGGTTGCAGCTTAGTTTGGCAAATTCATCGTCCGCTCGCCACCTGGGACGCCTGGCCACCTACATGTTGGGGAACGCGCGTGAAAATTGCACTTTCCTACTTGCTTCTACCAAGATCCATCTATGAGTTCATCTAGTAAACGAGTCATGGGAGAGTGATTACCCAAGCATACCACTTGTAGATCAAGCATGGAAGCGCTTCAATGGAACGGGGATGATGGAGTCAGATCTACGTGATCTGCACTCCACCCATGACTCCAGTGTTTAATCTGACAGCACCTCCGCTCAACACACGACGGAAAGTGGATGACGCCTCCTCCTTCTTGATCCAAAGCAAGGGGGGAAGGGAGAGGTTGATGATGATTCAAAGAAGCACGACGGGCGTGGGTGGGTGGATGCAAGCAGAACTCCCAGCAGGCTTCGCTAAGCAACCACGGGAGGAGGAGGTGAAGGTGGAGGAGGAGGCGCCAAGTCTCGGGAGGCAGCGGCTGCCCTCCCTCCCTCCCCCTTTATATAGGGGCAAGAGAAAGGGGGCGCAGCCTCTGCCCCTTCCTCCTGGCAGGCACAGTGCGGCCAAGTGAGGAGGAGTCCATCTCTCCCCAAGGCACCTAGGGAGGTGCTCTTCCTCTTTAGGACTCTCCCTCTCCCTCATCTCTTACGCATAACATTAGCTGGCAGGTGCCCTTGGCCCATATAGTCCTGGCGCACCCCTTCAGGCCCAAATGCCCCTCGGGCAGGTGGATTCCTGGTGGACCTTCGGACCCTTTTCGCACTCCCTTGACATAATACCGATAACGTACAAACTTTTTCCGCCGACCACCAAAATAACACTTCCCATATATAAATCTTTACCTCCGACCATTCTCGAACTTCCTCGTGACGTCCGGGATCTCATCCAGACTCAAAACTTTCGGGTTTGCTGTGTGTATACTCATATTCATACAACCCCTAGCATCACCTAACCTTATGTGTAGACCCCACGGGTTCGGGAGACATGCGTGACATGACCTAGACTCCGCTTCCTCAGTAATAACCAACAGCTGGATCTCGATACCCATGTTGGCTCCTACATGCTCCTCGATGATCTCATCGGCTGTCCACGGCTCGAGGATTCAAACAACCTCAGAGTAATTCCCTTTGTCAATCGGTATTTTACTTGCCCGAGATTCATCATCGTCAACATCCCAATACCACGCTCAATCTGGCATCGGCAGTCACTCTTTACTCGCATCAGACTGTAATGAATGATCCCGGTGACCAAACACTTGGTCACTTGGAGCACATTATGATGATGCACCACCGAAAGTGGGCCCAAAGTGATACCTCTCCCACACAGAGTGACAAATCCTAGCCTCGGAACCGCGGTCAACTCAACAAACACTTTTGGAGACAATTCGTAATGCACCTTTATAGTCACCCGCTTACGCCAGGACATTTGCGTTAATTCCAAAGAACTCCTACCAGACGGGGAGTTACACGATCTCATGGTCTAAGTTGAAGAGATACTTGACATTGGAAAAGCTCTCTAGCAAAACGAATCCACACGATCTTGTGCTATGCTTAGGATTGGTCTTGTCCATCACATCATTCTCCTAATGATGTGATCCCGCGATCAACCACATCCAATGTCCATAATTGTGAAAAACCATGACTATCCTGGCTGAACAACGAGCTAGTCAACTAGAGGCTCACTAGGGACATATATTGTGGCCTATGTATTCACACACGCCGTATTACTTATTTCCTTGATAATAAAATTTATAGCGCTAATGAAAAGATAATCATCATGAACAAAGGAAATATAATAATAATATTTCTTTTTATTATCGCTTTCAGGGCATATTTCCAATGGGGCTCTCACTCTAAAATTAGAGTCATTAATCTAGTTACATTGTGATGAATCGCATACCCGCAGAGTTCGTGCAAGACTGGTGTTTTGCTCAAGGGAAGAGGTTTAGCCAATGGATCTCAAGGAGATTCGGGATCCGTATGCATCTTTGTAAATTTCCTATGTCCCCATCTTGAACATTTTCACGAATGGAGTTGAAGCGACATTGATGTGCCCGGTCTTCTTCAGAAACCTCGGCTCCCTTGGCAAGTGCAATAGCTCCAAAGTATTGTCACTGTAAGAGTTTGATCGGGTTCGACGCACGGGTATGACTCCTAGGTCGGTGATGAACTCCTTCACCCAAATTGTTTCACAAAGGCCTCCGAGGCTGCCAAGTGTACTCCGCTTCACATGTAGATCCTCAACACGACGCCTGGGCTGTTCTGCAGCTTCACCAGCTTACCGCCTCCACCATTCAACATATACACGAGATCCGGGTTTGTGACTTTGAGTCATTCAGATTCAGAAGTCGGTTGAAGGCCGACGTAACTCCTTACGACGATTTACTTGAGTCACCTCCATAAATCTAGAAACATGTCCTTTGTCCTTTTCTGTACTGCACGATATTCTCGATCACCGGGTCCAGTTGTTCCTTTTTGCCGGATTACTTTGGTACTCAATTTCACCAAACTTACGGCAAGGTTTACATCAGGTCCGTACGACAAAGATGGCATACATAATAGATTCACATGGTCGAGGCGTATGGATGACACTCCATCTCTTCTTTATCTGCTTTTGCCAGGTACATTGAGCCGAGCTCAATTTCACACTCTGCAAAACAGTGCAAGAACCCTTTTCTTGGATCGATTCATTTTGAACTTCTTCAAAATCTTATCAAGGTATAAAGCCAGGAAGACCCCAGGTGTCTCGATCCATCCCTATAGATTTTGACGCTTAATATAAAGTAGCTTCTCCAAGGTCCTTCTATTGAAAAACTCTTATTCAAGTAGGCTTTAATGTTGTCTAAAGTTCTATATCATTTTCATCAAAAGTATGTCATCTACATATAATATGAGAAATGCTACAAGAAGCTCCCCACTCACTTTCTTATAAACGCAAAGCTTCCATAAACAAGATAAACTCAAACGCTTTGATCATCTCATC